>JAQAHW010000003.1:5000000-10000000 GCA_027580185.1 Tuta absoluta
TACTGTTATTAGTTTGGAGCAGGGATTGTATAACCGAAATTTTTTCGGTTGAAACGGTAAACGGTATGACGTCATACCGAAATATTACGATACCATAAAGTGTCGGAACCGGAAATTTGTTGCTACCGCAAATTTACCGGTACCGGTATTTTTATGGTACCAAAACCGCTATCAAAAGGGTTTTGCAAGGTCATCTCCGACAATTCGGCCACCGTAGCCTACGCTGCGTTGCCGTTCCGTGCATGCGGTGGAAGGGTGAATGCCGCATCAAGCAGATCGCTTGCCCGCGCGTGTTGAATTGACAGAGCCGCCATTCTTCTAACCCTTTTGAATTAAAAGGCGCGTCGTGCCTGGGTAGCTTGGTAGGGCAAGAAGTCGTCGTGTTCGTTTCGTACGGGTAGTACTACTTTAATTAAGCGTGCGTACGGTCGTGTGCATCAAAACTTGTCATCGATCAACGTACATGATTTTCGGTCAGATCAAATAGTAAATAAATAAGTGGGATCATTTGAGGCTCAGGTTCCTAAGGTTCTAAAGTGGCACTAGGTCGGAAGATTTAGATTGGCTGTAAATTGAAAGGTTCTATTTTGACTGAAGTGCCACCAAATGAATGTCAATAAAGTTAAAAATCATTTGTAATAGTTAATTGGGAAAGGTTGAATCTGTTTAATATTATGTCGTCATAATTTGATGAGGTTAAGGTAAGTGAGGGTCAAATGGTGACTTCAAAATATAGCATGCGTTGTATAGAGCAATGAATTTCCCTTCTAAGGATCCCTATTTGAGGACCAAAAATTCCAAGATTTTGCAGATGGAAATGGATTTAAAACCTTAGTCGTACAGGCAAGCCTTTGAAGTCCTCTTGATTTTGAAATTTTCTCATTCAGGTATCACCGAAAATGCCATACTTTAAATGAAATGTGTATTTTGTTAATATTCCTGCGTAAAAAAATGTCTTTGTCCTTTCTTACTGTCTCACCGATAATCGGTGCCATTCCTAAGGGTCGCGAGTTTACAAGGAAATGTATGCAACGAATTGTGTTGCGCGCGGCGCGGTCGAAATTTCCAAGCGGCTGAGGCGGCGGCAGTCGCGACCGCGCAGCGTGTGCCGGCACTGTGCGACTTTACTTACAAGAAAATGTATGCAACGAATTATTTAGATCGGTTGGGTCGAACTCCGGTGGCTCTGCGGTGTAGTGTATGGTGACAAATCTTTCAGTATGTTTGATATGGTATAGAGCGTGGGCTATAATTATAATGAATGGACTGGACTAAGGATATTAATAATGTCACAGAAAAATTGCTATTTTCAATACTACATACATACACATATCACGCCTTTATCCTTTGCGGGATAGGTAGAGTGTTAGCGGCTGTAAAATACGGTCGCTATCGCCACGTCTGACAAATATTTGTGTGTCGATTCAGAAAAAAACGTGTATCACAATAGTGTGATACACGTTTTTTAGACACGTGTATAGTGACAGGTTGTCGGCCTGTCGCCTTAAATTATAACACAATCACTTAGTCATCTCTTATGACAGCCGTGAGAAAGGAATGAGGTAATTCTATTCTAAACCTGCATCATACAGCCGATTTTCAATACTAGGTGGTAGAAATAAACAACAAAATAAAAGTAAGTGCAATTAATTATCTCGAAAACGGTACGTCGCAGCGAAAAAATAACAAGACTTTCAAAACCCCTTTCAAACCTCCTAAATTACTAACTCCGTAATTTTATTGACCTTAGGTTGACCTTGACCTTAAAATGATCGAAAATGTCATACATAATTTTTACTTTCATTGCTCCCACGTTGCTCACCGTTCTCCTTGCTTTGCTCATTCCCCATATTCCCCAAATAAACCGCTCCGCCTGGCCATACCCTTTCTCTACCTCCCCCCTCCCACAAAGTTTAAAATCACTTGCATCAGGTAAATAACTGCATTATCAAACTAATATGGTATATTTCGGTGACACCTTTTTACTTGACTGAGAGAACATAAAAATGAAGAGCACTATTTAAGGCTTGCTTCTTCGATTAAGCTTTTTAAATCCATTTCCATCTGTAAAATCTTGTAATTTTTGGTCTTCGAATAGGGATCTTTAGAAGGGAAATTCATTGCTCTATACAACACATGCAATATTTCGGAGTTACCATTTGACCCTGGCTTACCTCAACCTCATCAAATAATGACAACATAATACTTAACAGATTTGACCTTTCGCAACTAACTATTACAAACGATTTTAAACTTTTTTGGGTCTGTAGGGTTTCGGATCAGATGGGGGCTTGCCGTTTCCTTTGGGAAGAACATCAAGTTGGCTGACCTTCCATGCGTCTGGGAAGAACCAACCTGCAAGTAACGCGTGTACATGAGCAGCATCTCACTGCTACTAACCTTCCAGGCGTGCTTGATGATTCGGGCTGTATGGGCTGTCGGGCGTCCGTACCAGGTGCAGTGTTCGGGAGTTCCTTGATGTTCTCGAGCGTCTTAAGATTTGACGTTCTGGAGTCGTCATATGATGCACACGCGGCAGTGACGCGGATCGCGCGATGGTAGGCCGTATCCCTAGAGGGGTCGTCATCCGGGCAGCGTGCCGTCAACAATCCAGACATTGTTCCGTCCGCAGTAGTGGTGTAGGCCTGAAGCAGGTCTACACAATGGAGCACATTCATGGGTGGACGCGACCTTCAGGAGTCCGCCCAATACGCTAGTCCCCATGTGTCTTCATTCCCAGAATCTGCCACAGAGCGAAAATGATTGAATTCAGCGAGCCTCATTGCATTTTTGTACTGACCTCTTTTAGCCCGAAGAAAGGTGAGTAAATGCTCCATGATTAGGGCTGCGTCGCTTTTTTGCACTCTGCCAGTTATGGCGCGCTGCCGCGAATCCCCTACGCACGCGGTCTAGCGCAGGGTCCATCATTCATAGCCGTTAGCACCGTCGTTTTCTCGGATACCGAGACATTTGTAAGAAGACGGGCAGCCATCTCCTGCAGCAACTGCAGCTCAGCCTCTTTCTGGGCCAAAACCTCTGTTATGGCCCTGCTTTCAGCATTCTCGTCATCTGACATGACTAAACGGTCCGTGCCGAGGCGCTATACAGATAGCTTAGTCGTAATAGGTGCTGATTATCAACCCTGCACGCTTGTCGTGCTCATCAAATCCGGAAAAATTGAAAATTTAAAACTTGATGGGGGAGGAGGGCGATTTGAGGCGTCAATATACATATTACTGGGTATCCTGTTCAAAACTGGGATGTAAACCGTTGGTCTGTATGCCTCTACGATCCCGAGAAATACGCTTCTAGTTTGACCCCAAAAAGGGGGTTTTTGGGACGCGGCAACAAGAAGGGGGGGAGGCAGGGAGGTTTGTGATGCATGAAATGAGTTCTTCTTGTTTTGGCGCAGCCGTTGAAGAAAACGCGGTGTGAATCGGACCAGCCGTTCCCAAGAACTTAGGGGTCAAAAATTCGGCAGAGAGAACGGGGGGGCAAGGGGGAGAGGTTCGACGCACACCCTTTTTTTAAAGAGTTTCAGTGAAAACCCGGTCAAAATGTAACAAGCGGTTCAAAAGTTATGGCCGATCAAAAATTTTGGTAGAGGGGAGACGAGGTTGGGGGCAACTTGCCCTGCCAAAAAAAAATAGTCCGGGATGTTTAAGGGGGGTGAAATTTTGAACTGGAAGGGGGTGCAGGGGTGTAAGATATGTCAGGGGAGGCCCACGACACAATTGACAGGTATCAGTGACACCTGCCAAACAGCACATGAAACATCAGTTCACTTTGACAAGCGAAGCACGTGGGGCCAACGCCCAAAGTGAAAGCGAACACGACAACTTAGGAACAAAGGAAACGTTAAAAACCGCGTGGAACTTAGGTCTGACAGACAACGTCGCTAAATCCATCGCGCGAACTCCATTTTTCGATATCATAATTAATACCGGTTAAATAAAGGTTAAATTAATTTATAACGCTACAGGTATAAAATAATGGTACCGTAAGTTTTTACCGGTACCATAACCTTTATCATAACCTTTATCCGTCTACCTTTAAAAAGTATACCGGTACCGTTATTATACCGGTAGCTTAACCCTGTACCTTAACCTAAAACGATCCCTGGTTTGGAGTGGTTCCCGATTGAATAATCACAACTTTCACTCGATATTAAGGCCCTTATTGGTAAAAAAAAACTTTTCTATCTTTGTTTCCGTTTGCATCATTTATATAATCCTGACAACTACCTAGAGCTATGCATGAAACATCATCTCTTTCCGTTAACTATAAGACGTGAAATAACAGATCTCACGTTTCTTTTTAATATAGTTTCTACCACACTAGGCTGCTCTAATCTGTTGGCTCAAATTTCATTAAAACCTCCTAATAAGACCCTCCGCAACCATTGTCTTTTGTCAGTTCCATTAGCTTCCACCAATTTTAGACAAAATACTTTCACGTAGCGAGCATGGTATAAATTTAAAAACTTTCAAGCGAGTTTAGCTTAGATTATTTTCTATCAGAAAGGCAATTACATAGCGGGCGATATTTTTACGGTATACAATCCGTAAAGTAATAATTGTTTGTCAATTTCCCGATGTAAAAAATCTCTACTTCTAAATATAAAAAAAAACTCTTATCTCGTGTCGTGTCTTGAATGTGGCATTTATACATATAAACCATTATTTGTTTTCATTTGATTTTGACCCAACCCCAAAATATGTTATTATTGAACCATAATTAGACAAGATATAAATATTCTAGTGTATCCAAGCTTTTTGAATATCCTGTATTACCATGCAGGTTGGGTAGTATGATTAAACTAGGTATTTGTTAATTTAAATACAGCTTAGCACTGGCAAATAAGCGCTTGGGTGTAATTTTCTAGTGATCTATTTAACACTTATGATGATGTACGTGTGTGTAGGATACATGCCTTTGGAGCAATTTTTTAAAGAACCTTGAAGTAGGCCCTGTAAAAACTCTGACACTAGGGTTCCTTAGGTCGTTAAATGACTTGGTGTACCACACGGAAAAAAATAATTCAAAATTGAGTTATTTTTGGAAGCAAATCTACAATTACACTTCAATAATCTCTGTCTTCTATTTCGTCAGGCGATCTGGCGCCTACGAAAATATTGGAAACATTTTCCTTCGGCGCGTGTAGCGCCAAAGCAAAAGGCGTTCCTGCCATACATTGAATATTTGCTAATGTTAAGCCACGCGAGCTTCTTTCAGTTGTAGAAAAAGGAACCGTTAAGATTTTCTGGCTCGAAAAAAATTGTCTGCTCGAGTAATCTCTTTACATAAATGGGGGATGTTTTCGTTAGAGTAACAAGGGTCCTTTTATCACAGACAGTGACTGCTAGAAACGGGAAGACCTTAACATTCTTACCCTTGTTCGCCGTATCGTATCACTGACATTTGCTGAAAATAAAATATTTCAGTTTTCTTTTCACGATGCAGGGCAAAAAATCAAAGGGTAGATGTTCCAAGAGAATTTCATTTGACAACTTTGCGTGACTAAATAAGAGTTTTTGTAATTTTAATATTGGATCGCATTGATAACCCAGAAAAATCATTTAAATGATTGTATTAACTTATGGACACTATTTGGCGTTGAAATAACAAAACGAAGTTTAGTAAAGTATCTCTTTCACGAAAGTTTAAACTTAAAAGATCAATTGGTTGTTAAGAAAAAGTAAGACGCGCTAAAGCCTTAAAAGGCAATGTTTAAAATATCATTCTATACGATTTGACTCTGTCAAACAGCTTAAACCACGTTTAACTTTTTTTGTAAAATTTCACATATTGACGTCATCAAACAAAATTGTCTTCATTATTTTTATATGAATTTTGTATTGTCCTGATAGCTTGACCGGATATATTTTTTTAATAAAGTGGGCTGCAAAAGGCTGTATGTAGGTATGTATGTATGTATGTAAAGGCGCTGCCTCGAGGCTGGCCAGGTTTACCACGCGGCATTTAACTTTACACCTCCACCACTAGTAAACGGCATTTGTTTCAAATTCAAGTCATGTTTTTTAAAATAAGTATGTCACATTCTGCGTATCTCGAAATAATGTTTACGTAAATAAAACGAGGAATTCCACTTATATTACTTCCATTTTTATATTTTTATCTTCCAATAGACGAACGTAAAGTTATTTTCGTTAAAGGACCCGTAATGAATTTTATTTTTATTTTTCCGTTGCTCTACGACCGGAAACGAAGACGCGTAGCAACCGGATACGAGAGATTTTGTATTGTTCCGAACTGTTCGGTGTTTTATTTTTTTCGTGTTATTTGAGTTACCTTTTATCACTATAAAGTGTTAAAATCTAAGTACATTTTTAGCCTCATTTAAAAAGTCATAGAACTAAAATTAATTTATATTTCTGAATTTATATAAAACTTAACATAACTTTGCCTTTCTGTATAGATATGTTACCGTCAGCCTTAATTTATTTGTGATTATTGTTATAGAGGAGAGGTGTCTCTAAACACAGGCTATTTCTGCTTAAATAGAGACACCAACACCTATGTAAAGCTTAAGTTGTTAAAGAAAAATATACTATTTTATTTTATTTATTTATGTCATATACTCTGACGTCAAGCATAGCTTGGTGTTATATATTCGAAAATAGAGTAAGGTTTTTATAACAAGGCTTGTCGGTACAAACTATGTTTTTTTCAATGTTATTGTATCTTATTATATTATTGTATCGCCGTGTGATGCCGGCTTAGAATAGCATAACCCCATTTCTTACCCATGAGTGTCGTAAGAGCCAACTAAGGGACTCGAGGGATGTGTATTGTCAATTTTAGGCGATGGGCTGACAACCTGTCACTATAGTGATACACAGTTATCTGATTGACCCTCAAGCTTTTGTCAGACGTGGTGTTAATATCCGTTTTACGGCCGTTAACGCTCTGCCTACCCCGTAAGGGATATAGGCGTGATTTATGTATGTTATGTATGTATTGTATCTACTAGTAATTTTGCGAATGAAAGCCCGTTTGATTCACTCCTTGTTTGCACTTGTACTTTGTACTCCCAAAAAAATATATTTGCCTTGGTAATTATGTTGCAAGTAAGGTTACCATCAAGTAGACTAGCTAAAAACAAAACAAAAACATATTTATCACGCTTATATCCCCTAGTCAGAGCATAAACGGCGTAAAAACGGATATTTACGCCGCGTCTGAGAAACTTTTATGATTCATACAGTAAATTGTGCAGCACCATAATGACAGATTATCAGCCCATCGCCTAAAATTGTAATACACATGTAACCCTCGAGTCCCTTAGTCACCTATAATAAAGTAATGGGGTGATGCTATTTTAAGCTGACATCACAAGGCTAAATGCACAGTTTGATCATTTGTCAAATTAATTAATTAACTAATTGCCGTGTGATGCCGGCTTCGAATAGCATCACCCCATTTCTTTCCCGTGGGAGTAGTAAGGGGCGTCTAAGGGACTCGAGGGTGTGTATTGCAGTTTAAGGCGATAGGCAGACAACCTGTCACTAAGGCGATACACAATTTTCCGAATGACCTTCAAATATTTGTCAGACGAGGCGTTAATGTATCCGTTTACGCTCTGCCTATCCCGCAAGGGATTATAGGCGTGATATGTGTATGTATTTAAAATTAATGCATCCCCCGGTCATTCCCTTTCAGAAGATATGGCTGAGGGTTTATAAAAAACTCGGCGCATGACCTTACTTCGTTAAACTTTTAATATTATACCAAAAGTTATTCTTTCGAAACTTTTGCGGATTTTTCAAGAGTATCAGATTTAAGACAAAATCCTTTCATGATTGAAGGGCAGCGACGCGGTGGGCCGTGGGCAAACAAAACATAATTTTTGTTTTCATGTCAAATGAAAGTAAATAATTTTAAATTATAAGCACATCAATAGCTTATAGGTATTGTATTGAGCAGTTAAATCCAGTCGCTACCAGCCGCCTTTTTTCAGTCATCGGTCCATCTGGCCGGTGGCCGCCCAACGCTACGCTTGCCGAGGCGTGGCCTCCACTCGAGAGCCCGCTTACTCCACCGTCCGTCGGTTCTACGACAGATGTGCTCAGCCCACTGCCACGTCAGTTTGCTACACTTCCTGACTATGTCCATTACTTTGGTCTTTTTGCGGATAGTCTCATTCCGGATTTATATTATAGAGATACCGAGCATAGACCTTTAATTTATGAACCAAATAAAACCAAAATAATAGGATATCTATTTCTGTTTCTTTTATTTCCTTCGTTGCAGAATATATTTCTATCTATCCTATCTATCGTTAGTGTAAAAGTATTTTTTTATAATATTATTAGTTAATTAAGTATAAGTATTTACAATAGTATGTAGAATGTGTAAGTATGTTTATATAATATGCACTATCCCGCTTACCTTTACGCACTTCCCTATCATCCAGAGGTTGCCTGGTAGAACTTGATACCATAGCAAGAAGGCCGCCTTGTTGTACATTTGTATCTATGTAAACGACCGATGTGGCGCAGTGGTAGTGCGACTGCCTGCGACGCAAAGGTTCCGGGTTCGATTCTCGGTGGGACACTCACAAAAGTTGATATTTATCTCTTTGTGAATTTGTTCCCGGTCTGGTTAGGACATTGCAGGGTGAACCAACTGATTGTCCGAAAAGAAATGGTTCCGTGCTTCGGAGGGCACGTTAAGCCGTCGGTCCCGGTTGCTGTGTATGATTACTTAGACGGCGGTCGTAACACAACCATGTCAGAGGCCTACTAGTGGTAGTAGGCGGTTGAAAAACTCTGACACCAGGGATCATCGGGTCGTTGGATGACTCGGTGTCCCACACGAAAAGAGAGAGAGAGAATCTATGTAAAGGATGTTTTTTGCTTTTTTTATGTGCAATTAAGAATTGTATTATTATTATTATTGTTATAAAAAGAAATAAAAAAATTATTAAATTTGTGATCAATTTTAATTTTATTTTATCTTTTCATGTTTCGACCCCATAAGACTAAAATACAAATAACGCCGAGGGATGGATTAATGTTTTTTGCTTAGCTAATTATTTTTGTAAACAAAATTTACGATTCAGGTCTCTCACGATGTTAATTTGCTTTAATTTAATTGTTGATGGTAAAAGCGCGTCCATTTTAAATTAGCGTCACGTTTTTGTTTTTGCTCTGTTATTTAAAAAATCTAAGGAAGTTTATAAATTAACAGAAAAAAAATCGGAAATTGTATTATAGAAATTGATTATTTTTAAATATGCATGGCTAAGCAATGGTCCAAAACCATCTAAAAATTAATTCTTGAACTTAAAAAACTACTTACGCATTGTTAAGATAAAAATATATGAAACCACTGCTTCACCTTCTTAAACCTTACAAATTCCGTCACAACGGCAAATATTTACAGATTCGTCTAATAAAAATGTCATCCCTATGTCGAGTAGGTGCATCTCTGTCACGAGAAAACATTTTTTATAAATCATTCCCTGGTTTTCCTTCAGCTTAGATAAAAGGATAGCCAGGGCCGCATCCAGTTAAGGCAAGTATAGCACGGGCAAGATTTTTAAACAAGTTTTATTGAAACAATTACAGCTAAAATATCTGAAAAAAAATAATTATGCTATTGTCGAGGATCTAACAGATAACATTTACCTATCAGATACTTTTTTTAAATTATTAATAAAATGCTATAATTTAGATACATACCTTTTCTAGTACAAATACCTAAATTAGACATACTACAGTACTAACTGTCTTGTTTCTATATCGGAAAAACCGTTAAATCTCTCGAAAATTCGAGCGCATAATGTCTGTTTCTCTCTGGGGCAGCGCGATTGAAAGGGACATTTTTTCAGGTGAATCAGGGCTTTAAATAAGATTATTAACTTTTCAAATCGCCAAGATGTTTAAATTTGTACCGGTATTTAAATACACAGTCTAAGTAGGATTGTTTTGTACCTTTATTCGCGACCCGAAGTTTCGCAACTAGTAACACACCTGTGACTGCGACCTGTGTATAGTTGGTTTGAATATGACATCTAAGATTTCCATGCGAGTTGTCATATTCCATACTATCCCAACGTTTCTAATCTAATGGTGCTTTTTTTTTGTTCTCGACCTTTTTTATAATATCATACCATACGGCGTTGTGTTAAGTTGAAATTGTGACATTTGAGTCGCAATATGTTTTCTCTACCTAATTACACACATTTCCATACAAAGAAACTTTTTCAGTTTAGCTTAGCGCCATCTTTGCACAGCCACATTAGGTACTTCAAACGAACAGAATTATTTTTGCCCCAAGCAATATTTATTCATGACACATGACTATGTTATCATAGAAAATGACTTCATTTATGAGAATATGTTTTTTTTATTATGTTTTAACTGGGGATAAAAAATATTTATTTCTTTTAGAGTACCCCTGGTACCTTATGTGCTACAACCGACTATACACTTGAAGGTTGGCTAGAAAAATTCTCATAAGAGATAAATTTTAGCGTTCTCAACTCTTCGCTAATGCAAAGAATATCCTTCCCTTAGACCCTTAGTTCGCACCTGCTTATCCGACCGGCTAGACAAATTGGCCCGTTTCCTTGACATAAAACAATAAGGTGTTACACGTCGGGTCCCTGTGGGCGCGGGGACGTTGGTCCACACACCGGAACGATCCATAAATCGGGTTGGTTCACACAGCCGGGCCGACGTTGCCACGACTCGCATTAGTGGCTTGCGGTCGGACTAAGGAGCTGTAGAATGTCAGTTGTGGCTTTACTTTGACATGGTTTCATGAGAAATGGCTATGACTATTTATTGAAGACACAATACAGCGAATCACGCAAACGCGACAAATCGCAAGGGAAGAGATTTTATTTTATTTGGTTTATGTTATTGAACACCTCACCCCACCCGCTGTCAATTAGCAATTTTAATTAATTAAATTATTATTTACCACCATAATATCTTGAAGTAAGGCACATATCAGACTCTTTTATTTTATATTCTAGTATTCCAAGCCTAGAATGTATCAAAACTTACGTTGTTCGGTTATTATAAGAGAAAAACTAGTTTTATTTACACTGAATTTAGTCCCTCTCCACCCAAACCCTTGTCAGAGTTGTCAGCTTAAGAGGAAGACAATACATCATCACTCTCTCTCTTAATTTGTAACTTGACAACGACAAATAGTCAACGTGTACAATTTGTATAAAATGGTTTGTTTGTGTATCTACATCTACACTAATATTATAAAGAGGAAAGATTTGATTGTTTGTTTGTTTGTTTGTTTGCATCGAATAGGCTCCGAAACTACTGGCCCGATTTTAAAAATTCTTTTACCATTAGAATCGTACATTATTCCCGATGAACATAGGCTATATTTTATACGAGAAAAAAATAGGGATCCGCGTGAAAATTTCGATAATGTAACCCAACGTGTGAAAAATGTACCAAAAAAATATCTTATATCGCGAACGCTGTGGAAATTATTGACAATAGAGCAAAGTGATGTACTACAGTTTTATAGAGAACATCAATATCTATAATAATGTCCGCGATACCATATATCTAACTATTACAGTTATGCCACAATAACTACTTTTTCATTTAAAAATGTGCAAATATACCAAAAAAATATCTTATATCGCGTACGCTGTGGAAATTATTGACAATAGAGCAAAGTGATGTACTACAGTTTTATAGAGGACATCAATATCTATAATAATGTCCGCGATACCATATGTCTCACTATTACAGTTATGCCACAATAACTACTTTTTCATTTAAAAATGTGCAAATGTACCAAAAAAATATCTTATATCGCGTACGCTGTTGAAATTATTGACAATAGAGCAAAGTGATATACTACAGTTTTATAGAGGACATCAATATCTATAATAATGTCCGCGATACTATATGTCTAACTATTACAGTTATGCCACAATAACTACTTTTTCATTTAAAAATGTACAAACTACGCCACATTATTCGTACCAGTGTAATGATAACATTTAATCATTACTGTATTAAAGGGTGTAAGGGACAGTCCTCCGAATACTGATAGGGGACATGCAGACCATGAAACTGAACAACTTTTCCCTAGGAAAATATTTCAGGAAACGTAAAAAAACTGACTTCCCATAGTGAATGCAGTCAGCTGATTGTGATTTTGTATGGAAGGTTTTTTTTTGGCGTTTCCCGACATATGTTTCTAGGGGAAAGTTGTCCAGTTTTATGTTTCATGCACCCTTTCAGTATTCGAAGGGCTTACTCGGTATAAAAAAAGACGACAAAAAACATTAAATAATGCATAAAAAAAATCTACACTAAAATAATACATACATACACATATCACGCCTATTATCCTAAACGGCAGCAAAAACGGACATTATTTTAAGAGTACGCCACGTCTGACATATGTTTGAGGGTCATTCGGAAAATTGTGTATCGCCATAGTGACAGGATGTCAGCCCATCGCCTAAAATTGCAACGCACACCCTCAAGTCCCTTAGTCGCCTCCTACGACTCCCACGGGAAAGAAATCGGGTGATGCTATTCTAAGCCGTCATCACACTTAAATAATAATAATATAATCTACACTAATATTAGGAACAGGTTTTTTTTATTGTTTGTTTGAATTGAATAGGCTCCAAACCAATGGACCGATTTCAAAAATTCTTTTACCGTTAATTGAAATTCTTTATTCAATGTGTAGGATAGTATTATCACTTATTGACGTCATGTACCGTCATTCTAAAAAAAGAAATTTGTATCACACAATTTTCTTTTTTTATTACAATTTTGTTATGACCTAATAGAAAACCGGCTCGGGCGGGATAAAAATAAATAAATAAAGGCACTGCCATGGGGCTGGCCAGGTTAATCACATGGCATGTAACTTTACGCCACCACCATCTGAAAACGATATTTGTTTCAAATTAAAGTCAAGATTTTTAGAATCCTACATTATCCCTGATGAACATAGGCTATATTAAACTGTCTTATTCCCGGGGGAAAATTGTTAGCGGCGGGTGAAACCGCTGGGCGGGCTGCTAGTAAATAATAATAACTAACCCAGTTTACGTTATATGTACGTCAGAAGTTATATCTCTGTTAAAAAGTAAAACATACGATGAAAGATCTGAGGAAAATAATTACTACTTGCGGCTATTTTTGTAAAAAAAAGAAAAAGGTAAAATCCACGGATCTATCTTTAAAAAAACTGGCCAAGTGCAAGTTGGAGCGACCCACCGAGGGTTCTGTAATATGCACATTAAGTCCATTCATATGATACCTGACTTGAACTACTAGCCTGAATTTTAAAATTTGTGTTTAATTTTGGCTCCCAAAACCAAGTTTTTGGAATATATCCTAATTTTGTACTTCAAAAGAAGTTATTTGCGAAATTTCATAGTTCTAAGACTACGAAAAGTACTCGTTGAATTTTGATTACATTGAGAGGGTCAAAAACACGCGTTTTTACATCATAAACGGCCGTATCTTTTTTAGTATTAAGTTAGGAGCTTTACATTTACAACTGAAAGTGGCAATAGACTTTAATTTATATTTAATTATTATAGAATTTTAATTTCAACTCGATTTCTTTATTGGCCACTCTTGTCACTGATCTACGATCTTCCAAATTGTGTAAACCATAATAGTATAAATATTGACGATGTACACATTACTAAGTTTTTGGGATTTCTTTTGGACAAATTTTGTGACTGGAAAGAACACATTGTATGCCAAAGAGTTGATAGATTTGTATTTTCCTTGAGAAGACTTAGTAGAATAGCGTCAAGAGAAGTATTACGGCTATGTGTCATCTGTTTTGGGTTATGTACTTATGTTGTGGAGTGATTCAGTAGATGCCCAAAAGAAATGGATACATGCGATTTGTAGAGCTCACTTTTTAGACTCATGCAGACACTTATTTAAAGTCACCAAAGTTTTACCTCTTTTCTGTTTGTATATTAAACAAATAATACGTATTTTTGTTAAGGAACATCCTAATTATTCTAGACAGGCAATGTTTTCTGCCTAAGGTCTACAAGAAATAGAGATCAACTGTACCAACCACGAGTTAGACTTGGTGTATTTAGAAGAAATTCTTATAGCATGGCAATTCGTTTACAATTCTCTACCATGCCATATTAAAAACGTTCAACTTCCTGATTTTAATAGTACCTAAATTGATGATTGGCTTCTAGAAAAATGGTACTACTCTCTCACTGAATATTTTAATGATTGTAACAATTAAATAATATTTGCATGCTGTTATCGGTAGGACACATGATACTAGTACTTAATAATGTTTATAACATCTAAACATGTGCTTTGTGTGTATGTTATTTACTATGTTCTGGGAAATAAATATATTTTTATATTTCTATTTACGAGTTTCCGAGATAATAGGTTGTGTCTGACGGACGGACGGATAACAAAGTGATCCTGTAAGGGTTCCGTTTTCGACGTTTAGGTACGGACCCCTTAAAATCATGTCCTATGTCTATGATCTATTACGATTGTATGTTTTGTATATGCTAAGAACGAAGGTAACTGCAGTAACTGTAAAAAAGTATGATTATTCCATCGAGTTATCCCTTTTAGATCAATTTATACGTCATAAGGAATAACATCGTGTTGCTGGAAATAACATCGTGTTACTGATTGTGTAAAAACATAGCAAAATAATAATCACATAAAAACATAGCAAAATAATAATCACATGTATGACATAAATACATCTTGGTTAAGAAATGGTACCACTATTTACAGAGGACCGAATGCTTAAGACAGTGTATGACAGATTGCCGCCAACCAACCAGAGACCTGACGAGGGTTCAGGATTCTCTGGATCTCTCTCTTCATGTTGACATTCGGAATATTTATTTGATTGACAAACTACACGTACGAACCCTTATTTTTATTTGTATTTTCCGTTTGAACCCTTTGTGTTATGATTTTCATGCTTGGTGGAGATCAATATACCAAATATTCGTGCTTGAAGTACTTATAACAGCATTATTTTATCGTGTCGTGTGATGCCGGCTTAGAAAAGCATCACCCTATTTCTTTCCCGTGGGAGTTGTAAGAGGCGACTAAGGGACTTGAGGGCGTGAATGGCAATTTTAGGCGATGGGCTGGCAACCTGTCACTATGGCGATACACAATTTATAATATATGTCAGACGTGGCGTAAATGTCCGTTTTTGCGGCCGTTTAAGCTCTGCCTACCCCGCAAGGGATAATAGGCGTGATATGTGTATATGTATGTATGTATTTTATCGTAGATATTGGAATAAAACATTATAATTTATACGAGTCATTAAACATTGTTAAACAGACTGATTGGATTCATTGTGCTGTATTTGTAAGTTGTAAGGGCAAATAATTTCCACGAAATGTAAACTCAGTCGGGAATCGTTCGCTACATCCGGATTTAAATTAGCTGATTTTAAATATTTTAAGCCATCATTTACAATTTTATTGATAAGTACAATTGTAACCATTTCAAGTTAGCCATAATAAGAAGAACTTTTTTTGGTGATTTCCGTATTATGAGTAAGAAAAGCAGTACAAGTGTCGTGTCGAAACGAATATTCATTTGAGAAGTTTTGGATTGTTTAATATGACATCAAAGATTTTCTTCCAGGGCGCAAAATCTCATATGTATATGCAAAAAATAAGACACGCATAGTCCTGATTCTGACTAATAGGTACCTATGATGCAAAGTGACGTCAACCTATTAATGAGGTAGGCAGATCGAACTGCTGGCGATAGTACGCGTAGTGATAGGCACGCGTTGACGTTTTGGCTTGTATAATGAACATACTGATTGCCAATTTCGATTCACTCACACCACCCATTACAGTTAAAACCTTTTCATTGGCCAACTTATCAGCAATGCGTATCTACTTTTGAATGGGGCGGATGTGACAGACTTAATTCGTTCAACTACTCTCTACTGGTAGAGATTGCATTCGTGTTAAGCTAAGACGGCATTTTTTTACAAATAAGCGTAACAAAGTAAACAGCCTAAGGGACGGCCCTCCGAATACTGATAGAGTAAAATCAGACCATGAAACTGAACAACTTTCGCATAGAAACATATGTCAGCAAACGACAAAAAAATCGACCTCCCGTTGGAAATCACAATCAGCTGACTGTATTTACAATAAAAAGTAAAAAGAAATGACACATCCTGTTTTTTTTTAAATGGGTAGTTGTTCAGTTTATGGTCTGAATGCACTATATCAGTATTCGGAGAACTGTCCCTTAAACCCTGTTTAGACCTCTGTTAAGACTGGACCTTAAAAAGGACAGTGGGCAAAAGTGGTCCAAGAACCTCCACCATTGAGACTTATTGGAAATGGAAGAACACACTTATCAGATTATCCGAGACAAGTATTACCGAAATCTAGACTGGGATTTTTTTTATAGTCACTTGAAGATACTATAAAAATATTGTTCAAAAATGATTTTAACTGTAGCGAGC
Source organism: Tuta absoluta (assembly GCA_027580185.1). Lineage (NCBI taxonomy): Eukaryota > Metazoa > Arthropoda > Insecta > Lepidoptera > Gelechiidae > Tuta > Tuta absoluta. The sequence goes on from JAQAHW010000003.1 coordinate 5,016,498, forward strand.
TATTTATTTTGAAAGATTTTATTGATATTGCGTGTCTCTCCAATGTGCCACAATGTAAACTCCATGTAACGACACTCCACATAACGTCAAACTCCCCAAAACATTCAAATAACATGACTTTGGTTTGAAAAAAGTGGTCCAAGAACCTCCACTGTTGAGACTTATTGGAAATGGAAGTACATACTTGTCTGTGACACATTTATATTGATATTACCTGTCAGTCGAATGTAATACAGTGTAAACTCCATGAAACGATACTCCACATAATACAAAACTCACAAAAACATTCAAATAACATAACTTTGGTTTGAAAAAAGTGGTCCAAGAACCTCCACTGTTGAGACTAATTGGAAATGGAAGAAAACACTTATCAGATTATCCGAGACAAGTATTACCGAAATATGCACCGGGTTTTTTTTTTCATAGTCACTTAAAGTTACTATAAAAATATTATTAAAAAGTGATTTTAACTGGAGCGTGCTATTTATTTTGACAGATTTCATTGATATTGCGTGTCTCTCCAATGTGCCACAATATAAACTCCATTTCTAAGCGCCTAGGCGGTAACAAGACATAAACTAATTGTAAAACACGCATCGCGCTAACAGCAAATCGGATATCAAACATTATAGTATCAAGAATATTTTATAGTCTCTTCAACAAAAAACCCCGCAGCAGGTTTCGTTAATACTCGTCGCGGACAATCTGACAAGTATTTACTTTCATTTCCAATAAGCCTCAACAATGGAGGGTCTTGGACCAATTTTTCCCTACCAAAATCATGTTATTTAAATGTTTTGGGGAGTTTGGCATTATGTGGAGTGTCGTTACATGGAGTTCACACTGTATTACATGTCATTCAAAAGATACGCAATGTCAATATAAATGTGGCAAAATAAATAGCACGCTCCACTCAAAATCATTTTTTAAGAATATTTTCATGGTCTAATAAACTACAGTATTCAAAAAAAAAACCGGCTGCCGATTTCGATAAAACTTGTCTTGAATAATCTGACAAGTATGTACTTCCATTTCCAATATGTCTTAACAGTGGAGGTTCTTGGACCACTTTTTTCAATCCAAAGTCATGTTATTTGAATGTTTTGGGGAGTTTTGTATTATGTGGAGTGTCGTTTTATGGAGTTTACACTATATTACATTCGACTGACACCTAATATCAATATTAATATGTCACAGACAAGTATGTACTTCCACCTCCAATAAGTCTCAACAATGGAAGGTCTTGGCCAACTTTTTTCAAACCAAAGTCATGTTATTTGAATGTTTCGGGGAGTTTGACGTTATATGGAGTGGAGTGTCGTTACATGGAATTAACACTGTTTTACATTCGAATGACACGCAATATCAATATTAGTGTGTCATAGACAAGTATGTACTTCCATTTCAAATAAGTTTCAACAGTGGAAGGTGTTGGACCACTTTTTTCAAACCAAAGTCATGTTATTTGAATGTTTTGGGGAGTTTGACGTTATGTGGAGTGTCGTTACTTAGAGTTTGCATTGTGGCACATTCGAGAGACACGCAATATCAATAAAATCTGTCAAAATAAATATCACGCTCCTGTTAAAATCATTTTTTAAGAATATTTTTATAGTAACTTCAAGTGACTATAAAAAAAAAAATCCCGGTGCAGATTTCGGTAATACTTGTCTCGGATAATCTGATAAGTGTGTTCTTCCATTTCCAATAAGTCTCAATAGTGGAGGTTCTTGGACCAAGTTCCATACAATTTTGCCCACTGTCATTTATGCACACACATAATACGTAATAATATTACAGACTAAAAAAAAACTTGCTGTTTTTTATATTGTCCAATAATCCATATAAACCAGAGGTAACTTGGTTTCATAAGTAATAGGATAGAAACTGATGGGTAACCAATTTGCTAATAGGTAGGCCAAGGTAGGCATGTGAGGTACATATGCCAAATCTCATCAAAACGGTTGAGCCTCTGTGGATATTGCGATTAAAACTTTGCCTGGCTGGAGTTAATCTATTATCAGGATTATAATAGGTACTACCGTGCTACTACCAGCACTTCAATCTTCCCTTTTAGGAGATCTAAGTAAGTAAGTAAAAACACTTTATTGCACATTCAAAACACAAATAAATCACAAGAAAATTCAAACTAAAAATGCGCAAAGGCGGCGTTATCGCTGGAAGCGATCTCTACCAGACAACCTTTGGGTGGAGGAGAAATCAAAGGGAAGAAGAGAGTAGTGCATAAAATAAAGGTAAGATTAGACAGTGTAAGTACATTAATAAATATACTAAATCATACCATATTATAATAAACTACAATATATAATATTATAAATAAATACAGATTTTAATAGGTACATAAGTATAAATAAATATATATATACATATATCTAACTACTTTCCTTGAATACCAAATTTTAAAACACCTCCCGTGTTAGGTATACATTTTTTAAAAACTTGTGAAAATTTCAAGTGCACGCAGGATTTGAACTTGCGACTTTCGCCATCACTAGTGGCGACGCCTCTTCCATCTAGCCTACCACGGCTCGTCTAATGCCACTAGTGATGGTGAAAGTCGCAGGTTCAAATCCTTCCTCTTCAAAAATACTACCTACCGTACTTACATTGTTTATGAGAATTAACAACTGAAGGGAGAACCAAAACATGATGATTCGTTTAATCTCTTTTTATTACTTATGGTTTTTTATTTTTTATTCCGTGTAATGCCGGCTTAGAATAGCAGCACCCCATTCCTTTCCCGTGGGTGTCATAATGACGCGACTAAAGGATAAAGATAAAAAGATAAAGGAAAGGATGGGCGAGTGTCGTGGTGCACGGCCTCGACAGTGGCGCCACTTCAAAAAATATATATTTTCTCTTTATACAAACAATATATCAGAATGTCCACTGCTCTAGTTTTTAGTATTATCCTTATGTAGAAAGAACCCACATACTCAATGAAATATTCGCTGTAATAAAATTTGAGGCAATACTAAAAGTGGTGGTGTTTATAGTAATTTTTTGTCATAATCATAACGTTCTCGTCTCGAAACGACGAACAAAGCGACATCTAGTATAAGTTTCCTAACTTAATAGCATAAATTGAAGCGATATTGACGATACGCCTATTGCTTACGAAAACTTGGTGTCCGCAAAAATAAAACAATATATACTTATGCGTAAATATTTACAATTTGTTTTGGCTACGTGCGGAGAGTTCAGGGCACGGATTCTCTTATTTTTTTTACTTTGCAATGCCAGCGACACACAGTCGATATTAAATTGTTACCGTAAAATTCTTTACTTCAAACTGTTAGCAGAATACGCCCAAAACCATGCCACTGACACGCTTTCTACATACAACTGAGACGTTTTTCATTTGGCAGAATAAAAAAATCTAACAACCTGACTTTACCTGAAGATTTTGCACCAAGCGTCTGTTGTATTGGTAAACTTTCTACTAAGTACTTATTCTTGACTTTTGTTTGACGTCTGTTCAAAATCAATTTTCCGTGAAATGTGGATTGTCGTCTGTTGTGCAAATAGAGCTATTTCCAATTCGCGCCCGAGTCCGACTGCAATTGGTTTAAACCGGGCCGGCTGCTCGGGGCGCGGGAAAATTGACCTGTGAATGGGTTTGCTTTACTCCATCTATATTCACAATAAAACTGCCACTGGCTTCCGAATGGGAATAAGGGTGGCGATAGACGATCTGCAAATTTAATGCTACGCAGCTGTCATCCATAGGGGCTCATACATGGCTCATACTACAGTACATATCGTCGCTCGCATGACTAAATATCGTATCTCAGTTATTGGCTGAAATGAGTTACCATCACAGAGTTTGCCTTTTCATTCTTTATTGTTTTCTTTAACTCTCGAAAAATATTATGTCACAGGCTTTTGATCAAAAATCTACGCTTTTGGTCAAACACAGGTGTCAAAATTTTCACTCAATTCTATAATAACCCTGAATCGATCTACGCTTTTGATCTAAAACATGAACTTGTTTAGGTTTATGATTTAGTACGTGACAAAAACAGGAGATTTCTAATTTTTTCAAAATCCTGCGACACATACTTTACTGTGCTCACACTCAGCATACTTTTAGTTGTGTTTAACCTCTTTTCACAAATATTTGTAAACTAATTAGTTTTAAGAATACTTTACTGAATAATAAATAAATTGATTCATTCATTTATTCAATTTTGTGTATACTAAATTGTTCTTAATTTATTTTGTACTAGCTTTTACCCGCGACTTCGTCCGCGTTAGATAGTTTTTTAAGGCAGAAGTTCTAAAGTAGGTATGTGTATTCATAGTAAGTGTGACAGTGATATTAGAATAGTTCTTATCTCTACTGTTTAAAGATGACTTGCTTGCTTCTGTTGTTTAAGGGGCAACTTAAAAGTGCTAATTTGAGCACACTAAAATGGTCAGCATAAGTAGATAAGACAGATAAAAGGTAATTTAAGTTACTGTAATACATTTTTATACCCCTATACCACATTTTTTGTTTTTCTGTCCTCGGTTAAGAAGGCAATGTCCTTTCTCAACTTATTGCCATCATACTAAACAACTTTTGTTCTGAAACCATTTCTGTATCTCCAATAGTTTAGGTGGGCTCCTGATGGTAGACCTGGTGGTCTAAATAAGGTACTCCAGATCCTCAATGTCCTTGGGAAAAGAAGCGGCCCATCATACTGAACAACTTTTGTTTTAGAACCATGCCTGTATCTCTTATAGTTTAGCTGGGCTTCTGGTGGTACACCTGGTGGTCTACATAAGGTAATCCAGATCCTCAATGTCCTTGTGAAAAGAAGCGGCCCATCATACTAAAGAACTTTTATTTTGGAACCATTTTTGTATCTCCAATAGTTTAGCTGGGCTCCTGATGGTACACCTGGTGGTCTACATAAGGTACTCCAGATCCTCAATGTCCTTGTGAAAAGAAGCGGCCTATCATACTGAACAACTTTTCTTTTGGATCCAAGCCTTTATCTCTAATAGTTTAGCTGGGCTCCTGGTGGTACACCTGGTGGTCTACATCTATACTCCAGACCCTCGAATGGTAATAAAAAGTAGCCTATGTCCGTTCTCGGTATGCTAGCAATCTCTGTGCCAAGTTTCATGAAGATCAGTTCAGTGGTTTGGCCGTGAAAGCGTAGCAGACAGACAGAGTTACTTTCGCATTTATAATATTAGTGTGGATATGAACATAAAACTAACACAATTTAATTATTTACAGCAAAAATTAATCTAGAATTAAATTGAATTGACTTGGAATCAATTTTACTCAACAAAATACAGAGTTCGATAAATAATACATAGCTCCATAAAAGTTATACTACTGCTCCTTGGTATATTTATTGTGCCCATGTCTAGTCATTTGACATTTGAGTGTGGCTTATGATGAAAATAATCGCTAATACTCAAGAAGTTCAGAAAACAATAACGTTCAACCTGCACAAAGCTATATTCATCTCAAACGAGATTCTATTCCGAAGGTATTTCTACAATCGTAAATCTCACGTTTGCAGTTCAAATGACCTCATCGACTGCATCTAAACTGCGTTTAAGTTGCAATTTGGCAGTAATCTTGCAGTTAGTATGCAGACCGTCTGTCGATACTCCGTTGGTTTATCGATATTTTCTTTCCATCTCTACCTGCAACGGTTACTGTTTTGTTCATCTTGGGCGAACGGACTATGACCGAAAATTTTCACATATTTAGTTCAGAGTGATCAAAAAGTAGAAGACAAAAATATCATGGTTCATGCAACTGAAACGAAATATTGGACAATTGAAATTTTTGTATTCTGTATAAAATATTGTGCCGTGCACCCCATTTCTTTCCCATGGGAGTCGTAGGAGGCGACTAAGGGACTTGAGGGTGAATATTGCAATTTTAGGCGAGGCGGCGACCTGTCACTATGACGATACACAATTTTCCGAATGACCCTCAAATATGTCAGACGTGGTGTAAATATCCGTTTTTGCGGCCGTTTATGCTCTGCTTACCCCGCATAGGATAATAGGCGTGATATGTGTATGTGTGTGTATGTATGTATAAAATATTTCTCTTGTAATCCGTCGCTGCGTATTTTTAACGCGCCGTAACGCATGCGTCTTTCAGACTAAAGGGAATTGCGAATTCCGATCTTTTTCCCATAAGTATAAATACGCACCGTAGCCGTACCTACCAAAGAAGCAGTAGAAAACTAAAAACATGTTGGTAGAAATAAGAAAGGATCAATAGTAAAAGAGCAAATTGTACAGATATAAATTGTGTATCAATCCTTGTAAGGAATAGTATAAATCGAGACAAATAGCTCAATCTGGTTCCCTTGCTCCCTCGGGAGCCTCGCGTCTAGCCGAGTCAGAGCGAACCAACGAGCAAGTAAGGCGGTTCACACACGTCGCATGTTTTTCCGGAGTTTTATCGAAAGGAGTTTACGAAATCCCATGCAAATACCGGATATCTTATATAAATTCGCTACTTGCATACTAGTCAATTGAGCTACTTTTTAATACGGTACATTGTTTGAATCTACCATTGTAAACTATAGCGTAAATTATTATTAATTCAGTGCAAATATTTTTAAGGTGAGTTTTACTCGTGATACTGAACAACTTTGCACTTGGAAGATAGGTTGAAATATGCAAAAGAATAAGACCTCTCATACAAGAAAGTTCCAAAATGTGTTATTTTATTTGGGAGGTCCCTATTTCGACCTATGTTGGTCAGTATTATGTATGTTCCCGAGTAGAAATCACCCTTAAAATATTTGCACTGAATTTAATACTTTATAAAGATTAGATGTTTAAAAATATTTTTCTTTTTAATAAATATAACTTTTTATATTTTAGATAATATTAAATGAGAACAGTAATATTTTTGGGCAATAATTTCAAAAATTATTAAATAAATCGCATTTTATTAACTACCTATGCAAGTAGCGAATTGCGGCTGTCACCGGTGCAAAGTGTGCAATGTATGTGCAATTTATCCAAGTAGCCGATACAATACTGTAGACGGCCGTTGTGGCGCAGTGGTAGTGCGACTGCCTGCGACGCAAAGGTTCCGGGTTCGATTCTCGGTGGGACACTCGCAAAGTTGATATTTATCACTTTGTGAATTGGTTCCCGGTCTGGTTAGGGCATTGCAGGGTGAACCAACTGTTTGGCCGAAAAAAAAAAATGGTTCCGTGCTTTAGAGGACACGTTAAGCCGTCGGTCCCGGTTGCTGTCTATGATTACTTAGACGGCGGTCGTAATACAACCATGTCAGAGGCCTACTAGTAAAAGTAGGCGGTTGAAAAACTCTGACACCAGGTCTCATTGGGTCGTTGGACGTCTCGGTGTCCCACACGAAAAGAAGAATACTGTAGTAATTCGAATATAAATATCTGCTAGTTTTCTCTGTCTCTAATGACAAATACGGGATTGCTGGTCATAGCGAGTATAAAAAAAGCCGTGCAAATATTTTAAGACGTGATACAGCTCTTGTAAAACTGAGCAACTTTCACAATGGAACAAGGGAATAAGTAAATGGATTCCGATGTGTGCATGGAAGGTTCAAAATGTTTTTCATACACATACACAAATCACGCCTATAATCATTTGTGGGGTAGGCAGGGCGCAAAAGAGCCGCATAAAACGGACATTTACGCCACATCTGCCAAATATTTGAGTGTCATTCGGAAAATTGTGTATCGCCACAGTGACAGGTTGTCAGCCATCGCCTAAAACTGCAACACACACCCTCGAGTCCCTTTGTCGTCTCTTACTACTTCCAAGGGAAAGACCTGGGGTGATGCTATTCTAAGCCGGCATCATACGGCAAAAACATTGAATATGGTTTGTTTTTCATAAACTGTTTTAAAGTTTCGGGGTAAAACAATGACTCAAAGAAAAAAACGGGGTTCTTATTGTTTACATTGAAATATCGGACATTTCAACAAAATCGAGAACCCTGTTTTAATATTTTGTTTTTCATATTTTGATTTTAGACTTCTGTATTTGTTGTATTGGTTTCAATCTTGGTTTCAATAAAGTTTTCTTGACTCTCTTTGAGAAAACAATCTATCTGCAAATTCTACTTTGTACTGGTATTCGATCTAGCTAATGCACTACTCGTATTAGTAGACCATTAGCTGTGAATTAGTTCTGAAAAATCTGAACTCATTTATACGCGATACCCTAACCATTGCTGCTAATTATTCTGTTGATAAAAAAGGTTGTTGTTTAATACCAATGTTTACGACTAAATGACTCCCCCAGTGTAATTATATTTAAAATAACTAATAGACGATCATTTTCCTACTAAAACTGCAACTTTAAACGTTCTCCTCAGAAAAATATATTTTTTATACTTAGCAGCGGAACGTAGAACTCAAATACATATTGCAATGCAAATGTTGCGGTTATCCAAACAAAGTGGTCAAAAGATGGAAAACAACATAAAACTTCATAAAATAATTTTTCTTTAGTGTCATTTCCTACATGCCATCGTGTGCATTGCTTGCGGCGAGTGGGTGACCCATGTAGCGACAAATAGAGCAAATGTAACCAACCACTGGTGCCGTCCTGCATCTCTGCACTTCGTGTCACTGCGTTATTGAACTAGGGATGACGCTATTTTAGTCATATATTAGTTCTAAACAAATATTACAGAAAATAACTTATGCAGTGCTTTGGGTGAAAGTGATTCATGTAGCGACAAATAGAGTAGACGCAGCCAACCACTCGTGCCGTCCTGTGGCTGTGCACTTCGTGTCACTGCGTTATCGAGCTAGGGATGGCGCTATTTTTGTCATATAATCGTTCTAAACATATCTATATTACAGAAAGTAACTCATGCAGTGCTTTGGGTGGGTAAGTGATCCATGTAGCGACAAATAGAGCAGACGCAGCCAAACACCCGTGCCGTCCTGTGGCTCTGTGCGTCGTGTCATTGTGTTATCGAGCTAGCGATAGCGCTATTTTAGTCATATATTAGTTCTAAAGCTACTAAATTACAGAAAGTAACTCATGCAGTGCTTTATGCGAGTAGGTGATCCATGTAGCGACAAATAGAGCAGATGCAACCAACCACTCGTGCCGTCCTGTGGATCTGCGCTTCGTGTCCCTGCGTTATCGACCTAAGGATGGCGCTATTTTAGTCATATATTAGTTTTAAAGATACTAAATTACAGAAAGTAACTCATGCAGTGCTTTGGGTGGATAAGTGATCCATGTAGCGACAAATAGAGCAGACGCGGCCAACCACTCGTGCCGTCCTGTGGCCTTGCGCTTTGAGTCACTGTGTTATCGAGCTAGGTATGTGTCACTGTGTTATCGAGCTAGGTATGTTTCTAAACTTTAAACTAGGTACGTTTAAGTAACAATTAGAACTGAGTTTGAAGGTTGAAGCGTGGAGAATACAGTGAGTGAGGATGCGCATTGCACACCCAACTTGTCGCTGTGCCATTTATTTTGTTGGGGTTACACATTTTTCGGTATTATAATATTAAACACTAATAGTACCAACTCGTTTGTTATTTAGTAAGTATTAAATGTAATTATAAAACTACTGTTCGTGTCCTTGGATAAAGTTACATTTCGTATCATCTCTTTCAATTCCATTTCAATCGATCTTACGTAAAACTTGCTTAAACCGTGTGATCGAGCTGAAAATGTGCTGTAACTGAAGCCAATGATGAGCTGTGCAGTGAACCAGCTCTCTGCTGCACGAGACTATTTTATGAACCATTGCATACCTATCTATCAGACATGGCTCGAAGAATAGACGTTTAGGATTATTTTTTATATTGAATGTCAAAGAAGTTGGATAGCTGAGAACTGTTATACCAGTGCTTTACGTAGGTGTCGTAATAATCATCGTTACACAATTTTTGCGCCAAAATTGCTCTGAAAGCACTAAAAACTAACGGGCACATTCTTATAAAATATCGGTACTGGTCTAGTGTTTTCCCAGCAAACAGCACTACCGAGGCGACCGCGTTAAATTTCATCACGTATATTTTCCTCGTAAGCACTCTTGGGTTCACTACAAGAGTCCTATTTTAAAATACTGTCAACGTGCTATTTTACGCTGCCCTGATCTCAAAGCTACAAGCGATTGGAGAGCTTTCAAGTTTTTTTACTACGTGTGATGTGATACCGACTACAGAGTGCCATTTTATTACTCTTTCAATATTTTATTTTCCGTGGCTGGCTGTCATTATTACATTCCTCCGAGCAGTCGTACGAGTGTCTGTTGACGAGAGAATGAATAGTTCAGAAGTAAAGTTGCGTCGCGGAATTTTGGATTGTTTGATATATTACATTGTGTCGTCCCCAAATCGATTACTTTTTATACATTCTATTTTTGGATAAGTTCGGAAAATCTCAGTGATATACAATTTATACTAAAGGGAATAGCAGACAGGCATGGAAAGGAAAACCTTGGTAGATTTCGTTCAGCTGCCTGTTTGGTATATTTTAGTATTCGTTCCTTTTGAACCCAAAACGCATGAATACACAAAAGGTTACTAGTTTTATTTAAAATCTGACAAAGGTCATAGACAGTTTTAGAGCAAAGCAATATTATGTTAAATCACACTCTTCATGATTTTGTTATCTTTTGTTGCACACCTGCTGATGCTAGTTATTATCATATATACCTTTCTCTTATGACGTTACCAAGATAGAGATAGCACAAGTTTTAAAAGTATCCAATACGTAATGCCTCATAAAAAATAAATATAATTTGTCAAAATTGAAAATTATAAGGCCTTTTTGACAGCTATTTAAAAAAGTAATAAAAATCATCGGTATATGGCGTTAAACCACAGAATAGAGAATGCGCTTCGACCAATACTTACTTTGTGGTTAGACATCCGAGAGGCATATTTACTGGGGAGTTTAATTCTTATTTTTTCGTGTGTGGGACACCGAGTTGTCCAACGATCTAAAAACGTCCTTCACCATGTATTAATAAATCTTCTTCTTTTCGTATGGGACAACGAGTCGTACAACGACCCGGTGAACCCTGGTGTCAGAGTTTTTCAACCGCCTGCTACTAGTACTAGGCCTCTGACATGGTTGTGTAACGACCTACGTCTAAGTTATCATAGACAGCAATCTTGACCAACGGCTTAACGTGCCCTCCGAAGCACGAAACCATCTAACCATTAATAAATTATAAGTGTAGTAACATTAAAAATTTGGAATGAATATTTTGTGGTGACAGTGCCAATTTTGTGCTAGTTGCGCTTATTTCAGCGTATTTTGATATCGCTAGCAATGAATAAGGACTACGGGTCCGAAAAAGGAACGCCAGCCAGGTTACGGAAAGAAAACAGTTCAATACGATTAGAACGATAAATGTTATTACCTTGCGTGACTAGTTGAGAACCCCCAGATGTTTAACGCCATCTATTGGCATAATATAATAATAATAATAATATATCATTTATTTCAGACTTTTAAAATCCATATTCTTTGTTAGTAACACTTAATTTTAATTGTTAGTAACAAGGCATAGAGAAGCGTTACTTTTTTACACACACACACACACACATATCACGCCTATTATCCCTTGCGGGGATGGCAGAGCATAGACGGCCGCAAAAAACGGCAATTTACGCCACGTCCAACAAATATTTGAGGGGCTTTCGGAAAATTGTGTATCGTCATAGTGACAGGTTGTCAGCCCATCGCCTAAAATTGCAATACACACCCTCGAGTCCCTTAGTCGCTTCTTACGACTCCCACGGGAAAGGAACAGGGTGTTGCTATTTTAAACCGGCATCATACGGCCAAAACTAACTTTATTAATCTGTAAAAAATACCTTATTGGTAGCAAACTATTGTTATCCCGCATACCTACAATAGTTACGTTGGTTGAAGATTGTCGACGTGGTTAACCGAAGCAATGAATAGAGCTAATCAAGCATTGCGTGACATAGGCTGGCTAATAGGCACAGACCTTTAGGCATTTCAATTTCAATACACTTACGTTGCATTCATATTTTGCCGTGTGATGCCAGCTTAGAATAGCATCACCCCATTTCTTTCCCGTGGGTGTCGTAAAAGGCGACGAAGGGACTCGAGGGTGTGTATTGCAACTAGGCGATGGGCTGACAACCTGTCACTATGACGATACACAGTTTTTCGAATGACTCGAATGTTTGTCAGACGTGGCGTAAATGTCCGTTTTTTGTTTGTTTGTTTATTTTTGCGGTCGTATACGCTCTGTCTACCCCGCAAGGGATGAAGGCGTAATATATGTATGTATGTATGCATATTTAGGTGCCAAATATTATAAATAATTCATTTTTGTGACACAAATGTTAATAGAGAATTCAGATGACGTACACAAGCGCGTTTAAACATATAATTTTTTCTACTGCCGTGTGATGCCGGCTTAGAATAGCATCACCCCATTTCTTTCCCGTGGGTATCGCAAGAGGCGATTTAGGGACTTGAGGGTAACATGTGTATTGCAATTTAGGCGATGGGCTGACAACCTGTCACTATCGTGATACACAATTATCTGAATGACCCTCAAACATTTGTCAGGAGTGGCGTAAATGTTCGTTTTTACGGCCATTTATGCTCTGCCTACCCAGCAAGTGATATAGGCGTGATATATCTATGTATATATGTATTTTTTCTACTTATGCAGCAATTTGACGGTTGTTGTGGGGCAATGGTAGCATGTTTGTCTGCTGATGTCCCGACTTCGATTCTCGGCTGGGGTGGATTGGATGGATTCATTTAAATATTTATTTTCATGTTATTTGTTCGTGTTTCTGAGTATATTCATGAAACCCTAAAAAAGGCAATGGGGACTACGAGCATGATCAAATTTTTTTCTTTTGTGTCTTTAAATGTCACTGATTTGTCGGTTGATCGTATTGTCTCTCTACTTTGGTCGCATCTTTAGCACTCGGACAAATCAAATTATGATTTAGGAGTGCCAAGAAAATAAATTGTAAACTTTTTTATAACAAATAAATAAATAAAAAATACAATCTGGCCAAACTTACGCCTAGTCATAGCTCATTCTTCCTTAAACTTTTGTTGTATCTATATTTAATTCAATTCCACGTGAGAGCAACGCGCCACATATGGTGGCTTGCTTTTGCTTGCTTTGCTCGCCGCGAGCAAACATCAGCTGGGGCGAGTCAGCGCAAATTTCTTACAATAAATCTGAACATTCATTTCTTACGGCTCATTGCCTATGATGTATGGACTATATTAGTAGAAGAAAATTTCTGTCATAATAATATTTCTAACATTACCGATTTTATCATTAAACATTTGTTTTTAATTCAACAGCACCTTAAGATAGCCATGTAAAGGATCAATATATACTGGTTATTTTTAAGCGGATGTGTCGTTCGGCTATGCAATTAAATGATGAATAAGTATTCATATCTACATAAACAATAAAATCTGTTCCAACATACCAACTCGAAACATGTTTCTGGAAGACATTTTATTTCAAATCCTCATTAAAATTGTAAAGAAATACGCGTATCTCTTTTAAAAATATAGCAACCGACTTCCAACTCTTGTATAATGATATCAGATTAAAAAAATAACCTTACGTCAGGTCATTCTTGACACCTTGTTTTATATGAATTGATATCCAACAAAGGAAACTTGATGTTTTTAAATGCCGTAAGCAAGTTTTGAAACTGTCGCCGTTTCTATCAGTACTTGGCGACGCTTTTATCCTCCGGGTCCCGCAATGATACTGTCCGTGAAGAAGTTCTCGAAACTCATTAGACTTAGCTAAAATGCCAAATATATAAAAAATTATAAATTTAAAGACTACATACATACGTAAAATAGTGAAAAACGATTTTTCTGAAACCTCAAATATTTATAAGACGACCATTTTTTACGGCCGTTAACGCTCTGCGCCGCAAAGGATAAAGGCGTGATATGTAGGTATATGTACGTTTAGTCGTGTGGTGCCGGCTTAGAATAGCATCGGCCCAATCCTACCGATGGGTGTCGTAAAAGCGACTAAAGGATAATCATCCTGGGATTGCAACATATTGCACTGCGCTCGCCAATCCGCCTGCTAGGCGTGATTAGTATGGCAAAACTCCCTGATAGAGGGAGGCCCACGTCCAGCAGTGGACTGTTGTGGCTGTTAATGTAATTTACGTAAGTAAAATAAGAAACACAATTTTCCGAATGACCCTCAAATGTTTGTCAAACGTGGCGTAGATTACCGTTTTTTTTACCGGCCGTTTATTCTCTGCCTACTCCGCAAGAGTTTTTAAGCGTGATATAAATGTTATGTAAAATAAGAAATAAAATTCGGAATACCTCTTTTTTTCGTTCGTGAAATCAGTTAAAATGGGTCGCAAAGTTTAGAAACTCGACACACGGTTTCCTCTGAATGTCTCCACATTAAGATTGACAGGGTGTCAAATAAAACGAAGCATATGAGAATACCTTTGCGAATACAAAACCTTTTTGAAACGCGTTTTGAAACAAATCTCACAAAGCAGACAAGACGTACCTACCTACTCGTAGTATTTACAATTCAGGATTCTTTATTATTACAAAATACAGGGTGTAACGGACCGCCCACCGAATACTCAAAGGGTGCATTCAGACCATGAAACTGAACAACTTCCCTTAAAAATATTTCAGGAGGCTTAAAAAAATTTGACTACCACAACTGATTGTGTTTTTAAATGGGAGGTCGATATTTTCATGTCGTTTCCTGACATTTGTTTCTAGGGGAAGTTGTTCAGTTTCATGGTTTGCATGTTATATCAGTATTCGGAGGGCTTCCCTTACACCCAGTATAATAAAATAAGTAATGTACTAAATTTAAAATACTTCAACGTGTTGGGAATAAAAATTTGGATCAATTCCTTAGATTTAGTTCAGGAATCTATAGATTTGTTAAGTAAAATTTTAATAATTGTCTTAGTTTATTCATTTGCCGAGATTTGATTAAATCACTAGAGGTTTGGTCATGTCCCTAATGTCCTTGCGATATAGGAGGTTCCCACTTGTCGTCCATCGTTGTGTATTTTTAACCTACCATAACGCATGCGTCTGTCAGACGAAACGAAGTTGCTAGATCTTACTCCCATACAAATACGGCTACGTTATAGATTGGAAATCGCAATTTTCTTTCGTCTGACAGACGATTGCGTAACGGACGACAAGTGTGGGAAGTGCTATATTTTCAATTTCAATTTAAATTTCAAACGTTTATTGCATAAATCATACGCGTAATAGTACTGATAATGCTACAATTCTGAGGGTAAAGTACACTTAGCATATTGCCATGAGTAGGCATACTTCCATGTAGGTAAGTCAGTAAGCTAATTATTTTCTAATGTGATTTACCAAGATTCCTCTTCCATTTCACAAGTTGGTTGCTCCTTATTTTAAACTACTTTGACTTATATTAATATCGCATTAGGCGAAAGTGCTTTTTGAATTGATAACTACTTAGTTTAATTTTATATTCAAAATGCTTGTTGTTTGCCGGATTTACAAATAGATAAGAAAAAATACACAACAAGTATCTTTATTATGATGTATTTAAGCGTTAAACTAGTTTGTAGGCTATCAAATCGTTGAACAATACTAATCACAAAAAGCTGTCTGACACGTATTCAGGACACCGAGTCATCCAACGACCCGATGAACCCTGGTGTCAGAGTTTTTCAACCGCCTACTAGTAGTAGTAGGCCTCTGACATGGTTGTGTTACGACTGTCATTTAAGTAATCATAGACAGCAACCGGGACCGACGGCTTAACGTGCCCTCCGAAGCACGGAACCATCTTATGTTTGAACAATCACGTGGTTCAGCCTGCAATGTCCTAACCAGACTGGGAACATATTCACAAAGTGACAAATATCTATCTAACCCGTATTGTCATTCATTCAAAGCTATCATTAAGACATTTGGTCGGTCGAAGTACTACCGGAATGCAGTATATTTTGGTCGGTTAATTTTAACCTCTTTCTAAAAGAACCACATTTACAGTTACCCCATGTGACCCAATTAATTGAAGTTAAGTATTGGCCTCAATTCGGGAAATAAATTATTTTGACTTACCATAAATTAGCGTTGTCACTTTCCGTCAAAAAAGGTTAAGGATAAGAGATCTAAGTTCTATCATGTTTAAAAATTTCAATCGGTTCTTCACCATTTCTCGACAATTTAGTCGCCATTACATTCATCGGTTGCCTTATTTTGACATTTATGTGTATTTTCGTCAAATTATAAGACATGACATGATTTAGATACCTCTTCTCCTTTTCTAAATCTAACAGAAAGTGACAGCGTTAATTTAAGGTAAGTTATGAGAATTGATTTCCTGAATTGAGGCCATTATGTACTTCAATGCAATATGAACGCATTTAGGAAAATTACTCGACTGCATTAGCATGAGTTTCAAGCAGGTAATTAGTATGAAGATGATATTCACTACAGCTCTTTCAAGCACGCACGTCCTCGTTATGAAATTACTAGATTTCCGCCCAGTGGTTTCACCCGTTGCCACTCATTTTCCCATGGTGATAGTTGTTTTCCTGTGGTAAAAGTAGCCTATGTGTTTATTCCAGGTTATACTCTACCTGTGTTTCAAATTTCATTCAAATCGGTCAAGCCGTTTGAGCGTGAAGATGTGACAAACATACATTACATACATACACACATACCAACTCTCAGATTTATAATATTAGTACGGATAACTAGTATCTATAGGGTGTAACTATACTGATGATATGATGCCGGCTTAGAATAGCATCGCTCCATTTTAGTGATTTTCGATTTTCTGAAACGGCCCTCAAATATTTGTCAGACGTGGCGATTGTGACCGTTTGGTACGGACGTTAACGCTTTGCCTACCCCGCAAGGGATAAAGATGTGATGTGTATAAGTATGTATGACTATATTGTAACTGGTTTTCACTTGCGTAAGGTGTGGTCAAGAAAAAATCGGTTTGCAAACTTGCGCCAACTGTTTTTATGTCATATAATTACACAGTCTGAAATTCCTCGATTGATTTCACTTGTGTAATATACAAAGGTGGAATCCTCGCCGAAATTGATCAGTAAGTAACAATACACAAAATAAGGTAAAATAGATATTTTGTGAAGTCAAATAAAATATTCGCATATTATTTGTATAATAAGTAGGTAAGTCTCCCTGTATAGTAATAATTAAGTTTCTAATAATGCTTAACCTTCGTTAGTTCCTACCAAAATCTCTGAAGAGTAACTAGTGTACAATGGGGTTACGGATATTTGTAAGTACCTACTTTAACATAAAACAATATTTAAAGTAGATTCTTCATGAATACAAATTCACCTGCGTTCCTATACATGGTGAAACTTTTTTTGGTTACTAGTGACCGATAGCGAACACTCAAGACGGGCTGGTGATAAGGAACAACGTTCCCCAAGGAACAAAGATCTAAAAACGAAAAATAAAATTTGGATCTCCCATACAAAGTTTTCGATGAGCTGATATGAGGTAATACGGAAACTCAAAATATGTTTGTCATATTTCTGCACATTTTCCTTAAGGTGAGACGTGTTTCATACATGCCGTGTGATGCCGGCTTAGAATAGCGTCACCCCATTTCTTACCCATGGGTGTCGTAAGAGGCGACTAAGGGACTCGAGGGTGTGTATTGCAATTTTAGGCTACGGGCTGACAACCTGTCACTATAGTGATACACAGTTATCTAAATGACCCTCAAACTTTTGTCAAACGTGGTGTTAATATCCGTTTTACGGCCGTTAACGCTCTGCCTACCCCGTAAGGGATAAAGGCGTGATTTAAGTATGTATGTATGTATGTTTCATACAAAAGTAAAATGGACTTACGTCTGTAAAGGAGACAAAGGTCTTATTAAAAATGTCGATGGGAACTCACGTGTTGATATACATTTTTCGAAAAATAATAGAAATAAATGGTTTATCATTAATATTTCTTTGTTAAACCGATTCGCCACTTTACGTCAATAAATGGCGCTACTAGTGCTAAAAATTAGTTTGATTTTATTGTGGAAGAAATACTCGTTATCTTTTAACCATTAGTAGTTTTGCGCCAAATTTACGTGTGCCTTCATCATTTCGCATAAGCATATGTAAAAAAATGCTCTTTAACGCATGTTTTCAGTTTTTCCATTGAATTTCAGTTTTTAGTTTGTATGTAAAACGTCCCTCCTTAAGGAAAGTTGTTCCTTAGCCCGTCTTAAGATTTCGCTATCGGTCATTAAACAAATTTCACCCTCTATAGTCGCTGAATATTTAGGCGGTATGAGATGTGACAACTTTTCCGTTTTTTTTAAATGTCATAGTCTATAGAAGGATGATGATGAGTCCCTTGTTTAATTTTATAAATCGAAAATTATAATAATAATAACACTCTAACATAACAACCTATCTAATTGTAAACATCCAAAGTTTGTCCTCCGCTCGTATCTCTATTACTACTCGGCTAATAAAGATGAAATTGTCTTTTACTTACATTTGAACTTTGATTTTCCTCTGAAAACACATAGACAGCTCCCGTGAGAGTTCTACGGGAATTTACCGAAAGGAAATATTTTTATTTGATTTATTCAGGGTTCACTAGATCGTCGGATCTTTGGTTATAAAATATATTTTTACTGTCTATCTATCTCTATCTCTTTCTGTGTGAAATTCCGATTTTACTGTCCATACAACTACACTACAGAAGAGTAATAAAAATATGCATTGAGCAATTGAGCATTCAGGAAGTCTATATACTTTATTTTATCTTCACACCTTTGACTATATGATTTTTCGTTATTTCATTCTGCCTGAGCTATGGAGAAGGTTTTTTCATCTGCTGCCGACGATTAGATTAGCATCACCCCAATTCTACCCATGGGTGTCGTGAAAAGTAAACATGGGATTAATTAATTCAGGGAATATTCACTAGCGTTCCCTGTGAATGCAACATATCGTACTGCGCTCGCCAATCCGCCTGCCAAGCTTGGTGAGTATAGGAATAACTCCAGCTGGAGGCCTATGTCCAACCAGCAGCGGTTGCTGTTAATGTTTCTGTAGATACATTCCCAATATTGACAAAATCAGTGATATTTTGGTTTTCAAAATAACCCAGCTCGTATCTTCACCAGAAACTGCTTCTCCTCCTGGCTACGCCGAGCTTGCTGGCGAGCCTGGCTTATGGGTACAAGACAGAAGCCCCTGACTTCTCCAAGGAGCCGGCCACCACCCTGCCGCCCCTCACTCCTCAGCAGCAGATCTACGTCAACTTGCTGAACATCGTCAGCGGCAACGCGCCAGGCGGCAACCAAAATATCGTTGAGGCTGTTTCTACAGGCTAAAGTTTATTTGAAATATATCATTTATTTGAAAAACACGTATTGAGCATGATGTCAAGTTGTTTAAATTCTACCGTTTCTCCTTTAGAATGGGCTTGGCTTAATCTTTCATAATTGCCCTACCAATAGTTACGCGACAAAAGGTCTTGAGTTTTCAAAGAAGTCATTCTGCTCTCAGGAAATCTGAAATGAAGTGCTTTGAATGGATAATTTAAATACAACAATTACAAATTCTTTAAAGTAAACAAAAATGGTAAATCATAATTTTGTAGCAAAGGCGAGCTCATCTCTTAAGAACTTATAGTTAGAAGATATATATTTTTTTAAACGATAAAAGTTATTTGACGGCTGTCTGTGGCCGTATTTC
This sequence comes from Tuta absoluta, assembly GCA_027580185.1. Lineage (NCBI taxonomy): Eukaryota > Metazoa > Arthropoda > Insecta > Lepidoptera > Gelechiidae > Tuta > Tuta absoluta. The sequence continues at coordinate 5,036,231 of JAQAHW010000003.1, forward strand.
GCCACAAGTAAGTATTATTTTCATAACCCCATAAAGACATACGCGAACAAAAAGTTATAAAAAATATAGCCCGTGTTTTGTACCGCCTAAAAGATGGACCATTAGTTGACTTTATGTCAATGAAAAAATACCTGTTGAATTGGATAAAAAAGTGCTATTCTAGTTTACAAAATAAAAAAAATGCGTATATGCATACAAGTCATTTATATCTACTGCATACTTTTTCGTATAATTTAGACTTAAACATTGTTACCTACATACTGAAAATTAAAACCTTGAATTTTAAATGTTTATTTATTCTTTTCCTGCGGACACCGAGTCAATGAACGACCCAATGAACCCTGGAGTCAGAGTTTTTCAACGACCAACAGTAGTAGTAGTAAGTGAGTAGTTTTTATTTATTTAGCTTACGATTTTAAATAAAAAATGAATATTTCTTTAATAGCGGCGAAGGCAAACAGGACGTTATAACAGTAATGTTACTAAAACTTTTCTAAAGAGCTTCCTCAAATAATAACTCCGGGAGAAATGTAAATGTTAAAATAAAACGCCGAGTTAACTGCAATCAAGCAGATCTCAACGACACATCAAACAAGTCGCGTAAAATTGTGCGCAGCCTCATTATAAAGTGCCGGTACTACTGCCATTACACCAGTCGAAGATACGAGTACCATCAGTTGTACGTTGTATTCGGACAAATCTAAGATTAGGATTCCCTGCATATGGTCAGTTGCGTAAAATTAGATACTTTACTGACAGGTCAAATAAACGTATCGCTACGACATTTTGTATGATAATATTATGACCTCATATTACACTATTTTGGATAGCGTCAAAATAATAACTTTTATATTATTCTTTCTGTTTAACAATTCTAACTTTTAATATTTTTAAGCCTGTAGTATTTTTAGACAATATAAACAATGAAGACCTCAATAAATACCTTATTCCATCTTTCATTTATTATTTATAACGTTTTCATATATTGTTTTCTATATTTCAAGTGTGCTTAATAAAGGCAAGTCTCAAGAAGACTAGAACTTACTGGTGCAAGTCGGCTCTAACATTGTCCTAGGGGGAGACATTTAAACAGCAGCAATGAAGATAATTTCACCTACTTAGTACCAACATACATATATATATCACGCCTATATTCCTTGCGGAATAGGTAGAGCGTAGAAGGCCATAAAACGAACATTCATACTCAGTCTGAAAATCATTTGAGGGTCATTCAAATGATGTATTCTTATTGTGAGTGTTAGCCCATCGCCTAAAATTGCAATACACGTGTAACCCTCGAATCCCTAAGTTACCTCTTACGACACCCACGGGAAAGAAATGGGGTGATCCTATCCTAGGCTGACATCGCACGACATCTACTTTGTAACAGTTTTATAAATTGGTTAATATCATATGGTATGCTACAGTAATTATCAAAGTAAGAATGCAAAATGCACCTAGATCATTACAGAATAACACAGCATGAAGACATTATCGATTTTAACTTTAGGAACCTCGTTGACCGAGAACCGGCTTTTTTTGGTAAAACGTGTTTTATTGGAAATTTAAAACCTAGATAGATCGATTTATCACCCCTGAAACCCTCTACGTACAAAAATTTATTAAAATCGTTTCCGAGATCCCAATTATAAATCAATAAATATGAAAGAATTGCTCGTTTAAGGATAAATGATAATTTATTTACAAGCAAGATTTTATTTGCAAACCTACGAATAAATAGGTAGCTCTTGAATAAAAAATACAGTTCACACTTTACTTATACATTTGAGTATGTTACGGTGTTCGTAGACTTTTCAAACAGGAAATAATGCTAGACATTATAGTCAAGCTTCGTTCGCGTACGATCAGTTCGGGACACACTCTCTCTCTCTCTCCCTCTTCGTGTGGGACACACTAATCTTGCAGTAGGTGACTTTATATTGTCCTGGTTATGAGAGTTACACAATGGAGTTACAGTACAAAGTTTTTACTGGCGCTTAGCCAAACTAATTTACTTCCAGATTTTCTTATTTTAATAAACTTTTGTTGAATTTCATAATGGTTTTTTATGTACGCACAGTAGCTTGTTCAACAGATGGGCATTATAAGACTAGCGAGTAATTATGATAAAATAAAAATGTATGCCATTTAAACCTGTTCATAGGTACAGGTGAATACTGAAGTTGCAATCAGCACATATTATGTACTAAAGAAGGTGTTATTGTTATATATAAATAATTTGCAGTAGTAGTAGTATACTAAAAGTACTTGCTTTAACTACGTCGTAAATAGCAGGCACTAAACGTGCGTAGAGGCTGCTACAAAATATTCGTAGCCACCCATCGTAGCTCTTATCGTAGCCACCCTACACGTGCGATAAAATTGTAAATAATTTCGAGCGCAAGCCAGGTCGTAGCCGTCTTTATACCTATCTGTAAACTGTTTACAACTGACGATATGGCCATTCTGCATTTACAACCATTTTAGTGTCTGTAATGTTGAAACACAATGGAGGCTCTATTTTGTGTTGTAAAATTAAAAACGCTGTTTGGGAGAGAGCGGACTCGGTATCCGTGCAAATCACGGAAGAAAATGGAAAAAGCTTTTAATTAAGCGAAGTGATTTGTGACTTTGTGTGAATGCTAGATATAACCGTACACGAGTTCTTTTTTATTGGATTGTTTTAGACGGATCCCACTCTATGACGGACTGACGTCGGTCAATCACCTTAGTCAAATCACATGCGTTACAGTGTACCTTAGTATCCATTTTTTGTATGGGAATTCAAAATTTATTTTTTCTGATAGACGGATGCGTCAAAAATACGTCCATCAGTCCGTTGTAGTGGGAGAACCGCTTTATGGTACTTTGTTATGTTTTTAATTGGGTAAATTACAGATAACGGATCGTTATCGGGTAGTACATATTATTATTGTTGTTGAGTATATGTACTTAGTAATAGTTTTTAGCGATAAAAAAGTATTTGCATATTTATTACTAATTTATCAATTGTAATATCAGTGCTGTACGCAAATAATATACCACACAGCTAGCTGGTACAAGTTTGCACTGTACTGCTAAGTTTGTAATCTTCACAATGACTTCAATTTTAGGTACCCATAGCAATAACTATAGGAAGTTTACAGGGCCTCGATTCTCTTATTACACGACTGTTCAGACTAAAAATGGAGTGTAATGTTTTTAGAGTACATGTATGTACTATGATATTATGCACTGACAGTGCTTTATTATTTTAATTTATGAAGATAAATTGAAAAAATATCAGCAGCCGCCCGGACTTGAACCCGGGACCGTGGGGTACCGACCGTCCCACTGCTCTTCTGCCAACTGAGCTACCGGCGCCCCAACTGACACTTGCCAATTTTTCAATCTCTAGGTACTCGTCTCGAAGCGACAAGCGACATCTAGTATAAGTTACGAATACTGATATATGAGTTCATGTATGTATATATGTGCGATTCTTGAAAGTGCTGCAATTCGTTAACTGAATAATAATATGTTCATGCATACCATTTTATTTTATTAATTTTCCTATCTACAGTTAGTTTGACCATATTTCAACCAAACTCAAATATTAATAAAAATGAGCAAGTAGAAGCACTATGCACATAAAACTCATAAACTCATTGCTCGACAAAATCCACAAACACGCTCCACAAAAAGGCGAAACAAAAGTTGGGGCTTGAGAGACTTCTGGGAAAAAGTTTTGGTGGGCGGAGCGTGTTCACGCATGCGCAGTGCGGGCCGCGAAGACCTGCTGCAGAGGCCTCGTCGACGGCTGCAGGCCTTCCGCCACCAGCCGCCCAGTCGCCGCGGTACCCTTGCACTGTCCACACGAACTGACAGACGCATGTAAAAACTACGAAAAAAAGAACAAAAATACTCGAGACTCAAGTGACATAAAACTAATGAACTTCTCTCCCCCGCGGATTGAAGTGCACATTTCCGCAAAGTTTTGAACTTTCAAAAGTTTTTCGAAGTAAGAAAAGTTGTTTGCACGGATGAGAATTCGTCTCTTGCTTTCAATAGGTATTGTTTACAAGTTTTTTAATCAGCACATTGTTTTAAAAGTTTTTTTAGGAAGTCGAAAACTTTTTCGGCTTCAGAAGGAAACAATTGCTTTCGATAAAATATTTTAGAAAATATTTCTATCAATTTTAATTTCAACTTTACTATCAGTCACAAAGCCTAGAATTTTTATTTTAAACTTTCTACGCTTACTTGCGTCAACTTTACACGTTCATCAGAATTCAATCTATTTCACAAAAATGAATTTTCGCACACAATAGAAAATTATCCGTGAACGCCATGAGCTTACTAATGGTGGCCACAAAATCGAATATTCATTAACTATAAATAGCTTAGTCGCTAAATAAGCAAGTTGGTGTAATTTTGGTTCTATTCACGGGCAAAAACGCGCCCTTTCAGCAGAGAACTGCGCGTTACATCGCGTTAGTAGCCGTTCCAATGACCACGATTATGTGACGTCAGCAAGGGTTGACGTCATTACATTTAGGCAAGACAAATTAAAGTTACGTACTAAACAAGTGAAAAATACATTAAGCGATCTGTACTTATTGCAAACACTTTCTGTTTGACGACATAGGAGCTTTTTCGACGTTTACGACAGTTTATAACAATAAATATGATGAAACATATTTCTATCCATAACATACAATCAACTCATAAATGTAATCTGGGATGTGTGAAAGTTAAAAGGAAAAAATAATCACAATTTTTTTCAAGCTTGCAAATAAGTGAACAATTTACATTCCTGAATTTGTAAATTGACGATTGGTTGAATAAGTAAACACTTTATATATTCGAATTCCTACTCCAAAAACAATTCATTTCCATATTGGTATGCCAATAGCCCAATATTCAACATTGATCATTTTTATTGTGAAAATATTCAATTTATTTACGTAAAAGAAATATGATGTTATTTATTACTATTTTCACCTGTGGCCAAAACGATAGATTTTGTGCATAAAAGTTTTAGTCATCCAAACAATTTATTGCGACTGTAAGTAGGTAATGTTATTTCCTTAATTATATACCTTTGCCAGAAGTGGAACACAGAACAGGCTGTACCCATTAGACGGTTTTTATACTATGGAAGACGGACGGGCTGACGGATTTTTTGACGCATCCGATTTTCAGACGAAAGGAAATTTCGAATTCCCATACAAAAAACAGATAATGGAATGCTGCGGTTTGACCAAGGTGTTTGACAGCGCCCTGCAGTGCGTCATTGTGTGGAATTCGCCTTTAAACATTTCTCATCAAATACCACCAACCAACGCTTCTCTGAGAGCGGAGAATCCAAATGATAGACACTTTTGAAGAATGCGGCAAAGACAAATAAAATGAATAAACGAATTCCAAACCTTAAAAATAATCAAATATTTTTTTCATTTTTATACATACATATATCACACTTTATCCTTTGCGGGGTAGGCAGAGTGAAAGCGATCTTAAAAACGGTCTTTACGTCAAGTCTGAACATCAAGTGTGACATACATTCAGAACATTGTGTATCTCAACAATTATTGTATACTAGCAGCCCGCCCAGCGGTTTCACCCGCAGCTAACAATTTCCCCCCGGGAATAAGACAGTTAAATATAGCCTATGTTCATTAGGCTTGTTCTCTTCGAAACGCGTTCTCCTGATAATTCCGTCATCATTTTTCAAATTATGTTTTTTGGTATTTTGGGGGCATTGCGTCATACTTTAGAGGAATACAGATAAAATTATGTGAAAGGCCCGCTTTTTGGTCGAGTAATTAGACATAGCTAGCCCACTATTAGCTGTGATGGAATCAAGAGAACTGTATTCGGTGTATGACGGATCTAACAAATATGGTTCAATTGGCCTTGTTCATTAGTATTAACACGAGTAACATATACATACAAATTAATTATTGTGGTATAATGAAAAATTTCAAATCCATTTTGAATTTGAATGAGATTTTCATGAAGAAAATTGAGTCCCACTATTTAGGTGACGGATCTGATAAAAATGCCCACGATTTGGGTGACGGATCTAATAAAATGTAATAGTGTTTTTGTAAAACATAGTTTTAGTTTGTTTATTTTATAATAAAAAGGAATATATCGACGGGGAAGTGCTGACTACTCCTAACTTACAAAAACCAAATTTTACAGGAGGCAAAAAAAACTGTTTTTTATTTTTCTTAGAGGATAAAAAGAAAAATCTTGAATGGCAATTTTATACTTAAATGGTCCCAATCCGCAGGGAATAATCAAAATTTGCTTGGAATGAGTAATTAGCGAGATAATGTAAGATAGAAGGTATCATGAATCTGGTATGGATGAAAATTTGAAGATAGGAATAATTTCCACACTTCAAAAAAGTAACAGAAATCATTGAAAATTATTGTTTCTCCCTAAGTTTTCAATCATATTCGGCGATAATACAACAAAGGAATATAAAAAACACAAAAAATGGACGAAATTGATCAAAACAGGCATTTTTTTTAAGATAGGAGTTATTCCCTTTCTATATCGCAATATCAGTTACGATAGAAGTTATTTTCAAAATGTGACACTGTTGATAATTTTTATAAATCAATGTTTAATCACAATTTAATTATCTTATTTTAAGAAAGTATCCGTATGGTATCAAGTAAGTATTCTTGTGTATGTCACGCACTGCTGGGGCGAAGCCATCGACAAAAACGGCGAAGCACTTGCCGTTTCACTCGATATCTCGAAGGCCTTTGATAGGGTCTGGCTTGCAAGTCTGCTCAGCAAGCTTCCTGATTATGGCATCCCAGCTGATTTTTGAACTTGGATTTTAGACTTTCTTAGTGAACGGTCCATCAGAGTTGTCGTTGACAGCTGCTCCTCTGACCTTATGGCCATTGATGCCGGCGTTCCTCAGGGATCTGTTCTCTCTGCAACTCTTTTCCTGCTGCACATCAATGACCTCCTTCAGCATGGTATTTTTGGATACGCAGATGATAGTACCGTTTCAGAGAGATACTTGACAGGTGCAAGAACCAGTGGGGATGAAATACCTTCGTTAAGAAAGGCCATGGTAGAGCGAACAGATCTAACCTTAAGTCTTGTCTCCCGATAGGGCGACGACAATTTGGTCTCATTCAACGCCACCAAAACAGAGGCGTGTCTTTTCAATGCAAAAAGGAGTCCTTTCGACTGGACGCCTACTTTTCGGGGTACATCTGTCCCTGTCACTGCCAGGCTTGAGTTTTTAGGCATGGAGATGACATCAAATCTAAACTTCGGCGCGACCATCGAGTACAAGGCTCAAACGGCGGTTAAGAAGCTGGGCATCCTGAATAGAGTGAAGCGCTACTTTACGCCTGGACAGCTTTTAATTCTTAACAAAGCACAAGTCCGATCCTGCATGGAGTATTGCAGTCACCTTTGGGATGGCTCAGCCAAATACCAACTTGCCGCTCTTGACTCGGTGGAACGCAGGGCCAAGAGGCTCATAGGCGACATAAAACTGGTGGACACCAAGCTACATAGCCTGGCACATCGCCGCAAGGTTGCCTGCTTGTCGGTTTTTTACAGATTGTACTTCGGAGAGTGTGCTCAAGAGCTTCACGACCTTGTTTCACCAGCTCCCTTCTACCATCGGACATCCGGACGCACCGCCGGATACCATCCATACCTGGTTGCCATTCCATCAATTCGGACTAAGCGCTTCCAGTTATCATTTATAATGCGCACTGCTAAAGAGTGGAACTCACTACCTGCGTCTGTGTTTTCAAACGCATGCAACCCTAATATCTTCAAAGTAAGAGTGAACAGGCTTCTTCTGAGTGAGCTCGCTCCATCTTAGACCCTGTCTCTGTCCTATGACCTAGACTAGAGTCAAGAGCAAACCCATCCTTAATAAAAAAAAAAAAAAAAATAAGTATCTACTCTGGTAACTCTTATGAAATGAGTCATTATATTCCTGTCAAAAACTTCCCAAAAACATAGGTTTTGTGGAATAGCCACACTTAAAACCTCTAAGTTTAGGGATTTTAGATTTAGCATTAGAAACTTAAAATGATTAAAACGTAGAATCGGGACTAGTGACTCTTAAAACTCTCCTTTAGATTAAAAACAATTAAAAACGTTGCAAACAGATTAAAACACCGCATCCTGTCCCTTTACACTACGAGAAATGCACCTTTTTTGTCTGGCTCACATGAAGATAGAATATATTCGCTCAAAGTTTTGTATAAAATGAAGTTACGAGATGTTTCCATTAATAAGTTAGAATGTATTTCCTGTCAAAATTTAACAGATTGTCTGGACCTGAATATAGGAGATATTTCTTCGGTACAGAACTAAGTCAATTTTGCGAATTTCAACTTTATTGCTATCTCAGTAGATGCGAAATTAAATTCTCTATCAAACTGCATTCATAAGTCATTTTCGGAAAAAATGTAAGTTAGGAGTTGTCAGCACTTCCCCGTCGATATAGTAGTAAAAGAAGTGAGAGAAAGTAAATAAATGAAATAAAAGGATATGTTAAAATCTGAATATTTAATTTGAATGATTTTTTTGGGCTCCTGGTTGTGCTTCTGGTTGTTTACATCAAATACTCCAAACCTTCCATGGCTATTTGCTAGCAGAAGCTATCCATCAGGATAAACAACTTTTGCTTTGATGCCATTATCTGTATCTCCTATAGTTTAGGTGGGCTCCTGGTGGTGCACCTGGTGGTCTTTATCAGGTACTCCAAACCTTAGAACTCTATATGCTTGCAGAAACGACCCATCAACCTGAACAACTTTTGCTTTGGCGCCATATCTGTATCTCCTATAGTTTAGGTGGGCTCCTGGTGGTGCACCTGGTGGTATACATCAGGTACTCCAAACCTTCAAACTCTATAAGCCAGCAGAAGCGACCCATCAAGCTAAACAACTTTTGCTTTGGTGCCATATCTGTATCTCCTATACTTTAAGACGGCTCCTGGTGGTGCACCTGGTCGTCTACATCAGGTACTAAAAACCTTCAAACTCGATATGCCAGCAGAAGCCTCCCATCAAGCTGAACAACTGTTGCTTTGGTGTCATATCTGTATCTCCTATGGTTTAGGTGGGCTCCTGGTGGTGCACCTGGTGGTATACATCAGGTACTCCAGACCCTCAAGTGATGACAAAAGGTAGCCTATGTGTTAATCCATGTTACCTCGATATGTATGCCAAATTTCCTGCAAATCGGTTCAGTAGTTTTTGCGTGAAATAGTAACAAACATATCGCATTTATAATATTAGTAGGAAGGATATATTAGTAAAATATAAACAAAAGACCCAACCGTGGGCACCGATTTAGTCCCACTTTTACCGAATCTCTTAATTCCATCATCACCTTATCAGATCCGTCATTGCACTGATGACGGAAAGTGATGGATCTGATATGAGGGATCTGATAACCAAAGCATATTTTTTGGCTTTGTGGCAAACTGATAGCAAGCAAGTACGAATGTTACACACAATGACCTTCAATTAGCAGAGGTACATCATATTCCATTGAAAGAAAAACTCTCATTTACATAGAATTAGAGAAAATCGCAATGAAAGGTATGGCAAAATCATGAAACAAAATGACAGATCTGAAATGTCTTAGCTTCTTGTGCGGATTTCCATTAATTTGCAACGTGTCTGCCTCGTTCAGATCCTGGGAGGTGACTAAGGTAACGTGCAGGCAGGGTTATCATACGTCTCAATCTAACTGTTAACGAATGACAAGCGCCATAAAGGGTGCGTTTGGATATGAGACGAGTTCTTGACACCAATGATTAAACGAGATTATCTACGGCAAAATTACTTTTCAATTACTATCAAATGTCACCATATGATACTCTCCATCACTATCTAACAATATGTAAGTAAACCTATGTACGTATCACCAAAACACAAGATTTAATTCAGTTTCACTTTGCAAAGTAGGGTTGGACACCACCTACGGAATCTAGAGAACGACGTTTTAAATAATTATTTAAAAATATCTATAATTTACAACCATTTCGTGAGTTTGCTTAAGGAATTAAAGGTCTTTACTTCCAAATAAAAAATCGAGAAAAATATATTATCATCAGATCAATGTGTTTTCTGGTGCCACTCATCAGTTCCCTCATCAATGAGAACTAGCCATTAGGGATAATGTAGGATTCTAAAAATCTTGACTTCAATTTGAAACAAATATCGTTTTCAGATGGTGGTGGCGTAAAGCAACATGCCGTGTGATTAACCTGCCCAGCCCCATGGCAGTGCCTATATTTTTATTTTTTTTATCCCGCCCGACCCGGTTTTCTATTAGGTCATAACAAAATTGTAATAAAAAAAATTGTGTGATACAATTTTCTTTTTTTAGAATGACGGTTCATGACGTCAATAAGTGATAATACTATCCTACATTGAATAAAGTATTTCAATTTCAATTAACGGTAAAAGAATTTTTTAAATCGGTCCAGTAGTTTCGGAGCCTATTCAATTCAAACAAACAATAAATAAAATCCTGTTTCTAATATTAGTGTAGATTATATAATTATTATTTTAGTGTGATGCCGGCTTAGAATAGCATCACCCGATTTCTTTCCCGTGGGAGTCGTAGGAGGCGACTAAGGGACTTGATTGCGTGTATTGCAATTTAAGGCGATGGGCTGACAACCTGTCACTATGGCGATACACAATTTTCCGAATGACCCTCAAACATATGTCAGACGTGGCGTAAATGTCCGTTTTTGCGGCCGTTAACGCTCTGCCTACCCCGCAAGGGATAATGGGCGTGATATGTGTATGAATGTATTAATTTAGTGTAGTTTTTTTTAATGCATTATTTAATGTTTTTTGTCGTCTTTTTATACCGAGTAAGGGACAGCCCTTCGAATACTGATAGGGTGCATGAAACATAAAACTGGACAACTTTTTCCTAGAAACATATGTCAGGAAACGCCAAAAAAATGACCTTCCATACAAAATCACAATCAGCTGACTGCATTCACTATGGGAAGTCAGTTTTTTTACGTTTCCTGCAATATGTTCCTAGGGGAAAGTTGTTCAGTTTCATTTTCTGCATGTACCCTATTAGTATTCTGAGGGCTATTCCTGACACCCTTTAATACAGTAATGATTAAATGTAATCATTACACTGGTACGAATAATGTGGCGTAGTTGGTACATTTTTAAATGAAAAAGTAGTTATTGTGGCATAACTGTAATAGTTAGACATATGGTATCGCGGAGATTATCATAGATATTGATGTCCTCTATAAAACTGTAGTACATCACTTTGCTCTATTGTCAATAATTTCCACAGCGTACGCGATATAAGATATTTTTTTGGTACATTTTTCACACGTTGGGTTACATTATCGAAATTTTCACGCGGATCCCTATTTTTTTCTCGTATAAAATATAGCCTATGTTCATCAGAAATAATGTAGGATTCCAATGGTGAAAGAATTTTTAAAATCGGGCCAGTAGTTTCGGAGCCTATTCGATGCAAACAAACAAACAAACAAACAAACAATCAAATCTTTCCTCTTTATAATATTAGTGTAGATGTAGATGTGTTTTATGTTTACCCAATTTTCCTTGAAATTAAAATACATACATAGTTACATTTTTAGTTCAGCTTAATGGTATTGCTCATATGCTAACATTATTGATACTAGGTAAACTAATTAAGTAATATTTATATTGACATGTATGAAATTTAATATTTAATGGATGTTTTAAACTTCTGACATATTATTTACTATTTTTATTTTATTTAATTTATATTTTATGTCTTTTAAAAATAAAACATGAGATTAACAACCAAATAAAAAAATTAAGTATTGGTGGGCGGATAGGTATCACCCTAGCAAGACGTTGTCTAAATATAAAATAATAATATCCTTGTATCTTCTGATCTGTCACAAGCCTGAGCCATCGCAGAGCATGTCGTAGGTGCTAAGCGCCAAACAAACGATCGACCGATTACCCGCATTTGAACCATGCATCTCGATTTACTTACAAAGTGCTGATCCGTGATCGGTACTTTGTAAGGAACTTGGTAACAGACATAAACTTCCTAAACCGTGGTGAAACGGTCATACACAAGATCTTCGAAGTAGGAGTGATATGCCTACTAAGGCCTTTCGACAAACAACTCGGCCTTGTGATTCCGGATTAGTATATCACTACCCTATTTCTATACCGCGGGTCTCGTCAGGGACTTGAGGGTTTCATGAACAGGATTCATGTGCATTACAATTTTGTTCGACAGGCTGTGACCATCTGTCACTAAAGTGATACAAGAATTTTCTGAAACGGCCCTGAAATATTGGACAGACGTGGCGATAGCAACCATTTTTAACATCTGTTTACGCTTTACGCTCTGCCTACCCCACAAAGGATAAAGGAGTGATATGTGTGTACGTACGTAATTCGCCAACTGACTCGAGAGTACCCAACATCAGTCATTCGCCAACAAACAGCACGGTTGAAAAGTGTGAGCATGCCTACTTACGCATTTCGCCTAACGAGTGGTAGCTTTTTTTCAAAAGTTTTATCTAGCGCCGCTTTTATACTAAGTACCGGACGTAGACACCGCAAGGTGAGAACACTGCGGAGGTGTTTTGTTTCTAAAAAAAGAAGCTGCTCTCTGTTTTTGCATTTTTACGTAGGCAACATTGTAATATTTATGCTACCTTCTCAACGTGGAGTGTAGTGAAAAAATCAATTTGTGTTTGGCATACCTACCTATATTGTTACAATATTAGGCAGTACTCTCACTTGCCGTTCGTCTCTGCGTATTTTTAACACACCGTAACGCATGCGTCTGTCAGACGAAATTGCGAATTCTGATCTTATTCCCATACAAGTACAGCTACGGTTCGTTAACTGATGCGTCTGTCAAGTCAATTGAAGTCAAAGTCTGTCAGACGAAAGGAAATTTCGCATTCCGATCTTATTCCCATACAAATATGGCTACCTACGGTTTCTCATATCGTGCGGACGCGTCTGTCAATCTTTTTTATTATTATTTAACCGTTTATTGCACACAATAAAAACACATAGGACACATAGGACATATAGTCCTATGAATATGAATAACATATATAGAACAATTCACAAGAGGTCTATTTACCCACTACTTGCGTCTATGTTTCCAAACGCATACAACCCTAATCTCTTCAAAGTAAGAGTGAACAGGCTTTTTCTGGGTGAGCTCGCTCCATCTTAGACTCTGTCTCTGTCATATGACCTAGACTAGAGTCAAGAGCCAACCCATCCCTAATAAAAAAATATATATTTCTAAACAGAAATCTCTTCCAGCAGTTGCTTTCAAAATACGCAGCGTCGAACAATAAGTTTGAGAATCGCCTTGGTGGTCCCAATCGATGAAAAAGACGTTAAAATAAAGGACACACGTAGATACTCAATACAGAAAAGCCAAGTTACAGTTCTGTTGCTGTTAACGAGAAATGAATTACACTACTCATCATAATCCCGAAATAATACCGGTAAGTGGGTATTTAGCGATTCCTATGGGAAATAGATGAGAAACCACTTAGATATCCATTTATTACGTACTCTGAATCAGGTAAAAATAAGTGCACCTATCAAGGTACTAATAAAATGAACTTACCGATGCGCCGTATAGTAGTACTATTAATTATACTGTGGTATAAGTAGGCTAGCTTCTAGGTAAGTCATTCATACCGCTATATGTTTAAACTTTCTATGTATATTCTAGTTTGCTGGTTAAAGAAAGAAGATATACAGACTGTTGCGTATCACAGGGGTTTTTTTACGGGATGAAATTACTTATGAAATTGAACAACTTTCCCCAAAAACTTTTGTCGATAAATAATTTAAAAAACCACCCATACAAAATGTACCAGCCAAACGAGACAGTTTGTATGGGAGGTCCATTCAAAAAATTAATTGACCTTTATTCCATAGGGAAAGTTGTTCATTTTCATGGGTTGTTGTAACAAACCGAAAGTTTTATTATTTTGCCTAGTATTATGAGGACTGCAGACTTTATAAATATATAGGTTAGGTTATTCAGTATGTCATTCAAACAAATTAAAAAACCAACTTGTAGTACGTTCGTATGTACAACGTATGTTAGTAGTGCGAACACCAGAAAACTGTCAAAGCTCGTTTGTAAAAAGCGGAAGATAATTTCGCATTCATGTGTAGATTATGTCAGGGCGTGAAATAGCCCGCAAGGTGCGCTAAGCCCACTGACAAACGACCGTCGGATCAGAGGGGGCGAGTTACCACACACTTTACATCCATTCGACCCACACGCGCAAATCTTTCATTGATACAACGCGGCGTATTGTAGGTATGAATCTTTACATCAGAACACAAGAAAAGTTTTCAATATTGTTAATACTTTTCCAGTGTTGGTGACACTGAAAATTTTATACAGAAAAGTAAAATTACATACATAAATACACGTAACGCGCCTATAATCCCTTGCGAGGTAGGCAGAGCGTAAACGGCCTCAAAAAAATTTCATTTACGCCACGCCTGACAAATATTTGACGGTCAGTCGGAAAATTGTGTATCGCCATAGAGACAGGTTGCTAGCCCATCGCCTAAAATTGCAGAAGTAAAATAACACGATTTCAAATTTATAAAAACAACCATCTAAATTGTCAGCAACATCAGAAATCCGTTATTAGTTCAGCATAAAATACAATAGTTTTAGTAATAAATTTAGTGAACAGGCTGTTTATTTGGCCTTTTGGTAAACTCATAAACTAGATATTTTGTGATCCCAATAGCTGCTTTGTAATTATGCATGACGCGAGTGTCGAGAAGAATTACTCTCGGTTCAGAGCACCGCAGTTCCTATGAATATTTCCCTTTATGGAACAAAATCTCTATAATTTGGGCAATATTGACCAACAGTGAGCTGTATAATAGACGAAACTTCTTTGGTATTTTTTTTATTTAACTATTATCAAAAGATTCTGATTAGGCGAATCCCACACTATGAGGGACTGACGGATAAGTGTGTCAAATACCTTGGTCAAACTCCAGCGCTACAGTGTGCGTTTCCGTTTTTATAATTTCGAAATTATCTTTCGTCTGACAGACGGATGCGTCAAAAATACGTCAATCCGTCATAGCGGGAGAACATTCTTATGATTGAATGATATTCGTTTCCAGAGTAATAAAATCGGTCGGTCGGTAGAGGCGTCGTTAGTACTGATAGCGAAAAACGCAGGAAACCTTGCCAGCGGTGCAATTTTGCAAGTTCTCTGCATTTTAGAGAAATCACGATATTACAGAATATATTTTATTCCAATTTATACTTCACACTTACCTATATATAATGTAAAAAAGCTCTTGGACTTGATACATAGCTTCGCAGTGGGAAAGATTTGTCTTTAATATTTTCATTCAAGTCATGGGTAGGCAATAATATAAAATATTTAAATCCAATGCTAATATAGTTAGGTTTGAACAATTTTATATCATTCTTCTACAAATTATAGTTAGACTTAATTCAAATATTGAATTATCTTCATCCTTGAAGAACAAAGAATTATAGTAAAGTTTCAAGTCAAATATTTCTTAAATTAAGTTTTAAGACTCAAGACAGCTCTTTTGTTATTGAAATAACTTAATGAGCTAGATTTAAAATTATTCAATTTAGGGGTTTGGGAAAATATACCGACGATACATAGTTTTATAAATATTTAAAGATTTATAAAAAAAATATCAAATTACATAGTTATGCAAATAGGTAATTGGAAATAATTGGCATTGGTACTTTTTAATGAATACGTCTATCTTGAATTTTAAGACTTATGATTCAATTTGAAAAACTTTTGTGAATTGTAAAAAACTTCACCTTTTATTTTATTAACTAGACAGACAGTCTTTAGAAAATCTCTTTTCAATTCTAGTATATAGAACAATCGAAATGATTTTAACAATATTGGTATTAATTTTAAAAATCTTGCTGTTCATCAGAATGGAGTCACCATAAAAACCAAAAAAGAAATCTTCGGTGAACAGGTTTCCACCCCGACAGTTAGGTTTTTGTCACCCCTTGTTTGATTAAGTAGATTCAGATTTGTTCAGTAATTTAGTTTTAATCGAAGTGGTCACTTTTATCATTGTGGGCATCCAAAACACAGTTTTATTCGTTCTTAGTAGACATAGTAAAAGTTACGGTAACGGATTCGTAATAATTTTGCAATGACTTACTTGTTTCGGGCAATGATAACATTTAATTAAGTGATGGTAGTTTAAGAGGGCTATCACCTATTTCTAGCAAATTACCGAAAATAGGCGTTATAAAGAAGCGTTTTTAAGTTAAACTGTTTGGTAAAAAAATAAAATTTCTGTTGTATATTGTCAAACATATCTTTAACTAAAAATTGTATTATGAACATTTTGATATTTTAGATTGTAACTTATAATATAAAAGCGAAAACTAAATCAAGTTACTGAAAATGAAGAAAAAGACCTTAAATTAGGCCTGGGTTTTACATCTATGGTACACTGTAGCTAAATACTAATTTTACATATAAATAGAGAATATCCTTGAGAACAAACGTTATTTTGTACATTTTTCAAACTCATTTTAAAACATAGTTTAAAATTTCGTTTTCTCATTCACATTTCGTTGAAATATCTTGCTGTTTGAATGGCTTCTGTAGGAAAAATTTGCCATAGGATTACTTCAAAAAAAAATTATGTGTTAGAGGAAGGTGTACTAAATCAAATTGTAAAAAAAAAAGTATTTTTTTTACTTGAATTTTTTTGTTAAAAATATTCAAAAAATCCTATATATTTCGCGCAACGATGCTCCGGACCTCAGTATCGCGCCAGCGCTTATAGAGGTAGGATCTGTGTCGTTCGTGCTCTTCCCGACACGCGTACGTATTTCGACAGCTGACGCGACGTTGACCTGTGAGTATTTATCAAATATAGGGAGAATAATGTGGTTCTATGATTTCGTTGTGTTGCTGTGCATTCGTTCTAATTTAAAAAAACCTTTATTTCCAGGGAAAATAAAATAAATGCTTTAATTGGATCGTAAACTCAACAAAAAAATGATTTGGTAACGTGAGTATTTATTGTATAATTAACATACCCACTAAATAACATTTTGAAATATTTTGATTAGAGTAAAGTAAGTAAGTTAGAAGCTGAGTCAGTAATATAGTAGCAGAATTAGATTTTTAGAAGCTTAAAATGCTGTTTAAATGAAGCTAATCTGATGTAAAGTTCAGTTGATTAAATATATATAACACGTTTCATCTACAGTATTTTTGATTTATCAGTTATCTATCACCATGTCTTGATATTTTGTTGAACCAATCAATAAAACAAACTCATACACTTTACCTGTTATAGACAACCAGACGAGATACAACATAATGAACAATCAACTTCTGCATTCGTCTCACTAGTGTGAGTACGCTCGTATTTCTGAACTGTAATTTATAAGAAGGATACAAAAAAAATTGTGGCTGAGTCATTAATTGAGTAGCCGAGTTACATTCTTAGAAGCTAAAATGCTGTAAAAAGAAGCTTGTCTGATGTAAGTTTCAATTAATCAAATATTTAATAATACGTTACAAATGCCGTTTTTTTTCATCTGTTACCTATAACCCTGTCTTGATTTCTAGTTGATCCAACTAATAAAACGAAGAAGTATACTTCTCCGGTTATAGAGAACTGGGTGAGAATCAACATAATGAACATTCAACTTCTGCAGTACGGATCAGTAGTGTCAAAATCATCAAGATTCAGAAAGATATTTTAAATATCCCCAAACACATATTTGGCGGTCACGGAGATTGTGAAGCTTACTACTGCACCGAAGATAGGAAAAAAGAAGAGGATAATATTTTCTTGAGTTTGCACAACTATTACTCATCACAATAAAACAATTTTAAACGGATTTAAGTAGTGTTTATTTTGGATTTTACAATTCCTACGTTTCGAGCTCTTTACAGAGCCCGTGGTCACGGATGACTAAGGTGTTAGACGTCATTATAATAGAATAGAAATTATTTTTGTTCTACCGCCATATATTTCTTAATTGCCTAACGTAACGTCCATGTTCCACACCGGGTTATAGTGGGTCTTACAGAATGTTGGATCTGGTTCTTCTGCTGTGTAATCAGCGGAGTCTAAGTTGATGAGATTCCCCATCCAGTATCTCTGTTGAAATTCGGATGTTTTTGAATTTCTATGGCTTCCCGTACTTTCCTAGGAATGAATCTCTTCTCTCTCGCCTTATCGAATCTGACATAATGGGTGGTGTTATCCATGATATGTTCACACACTGCAGACTGTCTGTCACGACGGTTTTTTACATCAGCAATATGTTTTTTTAGACGTGTAGATATATTTCTCTTTGTTTCTCCTATGTATGAGAGTCCACCCACAGTCACAGTCAAGTTTATAAACACCAGGGTCTTGGAGAAGGATGTTGCATTTGACTGATCTGATGTACTGGCTGATCTTCCTCGACAGCTTGAAAATGGTCTTGATTGAAGCTCGCTTCAGAATTCTACCGATCTTATCAGTTACTCCCTTCAAGTATGGTAAGTATGCTGGTTGTCGTTCGACTGTGGATGGTTTGGCACGGTTTCTGTCACGTTGACGGGGTGGCTTCAGGTTATTTTCATAGAGTAATCGTCTCACATACTTA
The DNA here is from genome assembly GCA_027580185.1 of Tuta absoluta. NCBI lineage: Eukaryota > Metazoa > Arthropoda > Insecta > Lepidoptera > Gelechiidae > Tuta > Tuta absoluta. The sequence continues at coordinate 5,054,927 of JAQAHW010000003.1, forward strand.
AGCTCATCGTCTAGGTGGGGGTCACAGATACCGTGTGCTCTCTGAAAAAAAGAGGTTCCAACGGCAGCTAATTGGCTCGGATGATGGTGAGAGTTACCATTTAGGTACCTATCTGTGTGGGTTGGCTTTCTATAAACGGAATGACTGATTGTACCATTTGTGTTTTTAATTATAAGAATATCTAAAAATGCTAATTGATTATTTTGCTCTGATTCCATTGTAAATTTAATATTGGGATGAATTGAATTTAAATGATTTAGAAAAGCAATAACTTGGCCTTGTGGAAGCATGGTGAAGGTATCGTCTACGTAACTTTTATACATCTTCGGCACAGCCGGAGCGTGCCTTAGGGCTCGATCCTCAAAGTCCTCCATAAAGACGTCAGCTATCAAGGGAGATACTGGAGAGCCCATAGCCACGCCGTCGACTTGTATGTAGAAGTCATCATTCCACAATAGGTAACCAGATGTTAGGCACCATTCTAAAAGTTCTGCATATTCTATTGTTTTGACGTCCAATCGCTTTTCACTGCAATTCCAGTCAAGGATTGTATTGAAATAGTAAAACGACAAAATAAATTGTTTTATTGTGAAAGGAAGAGGATGTTACAACAAAAGTAAAGGCATTAATGTTAATAAGAGAAAAATGTTCGACAACTTTCTATATATAGCAATTGAGCAGAACAGTTCAATAGCGTGGTGGCAAAGACTGTGGGTGGGAAACGAATATATTTTTTTCCTGAAAGACTCATTTTGTATAGGTAGTATGTGTATGTTTGTGTGATAAGCACGGACGAAATACAAAGAGGACATGGCGCAAGTAATTCAAGACATAAGAGGGGTTGTCTCCATTGGGAGGGGTGAAAGGGAAGGGAAATTTAGCCTGCCTGCCCAGAGTGGCGAGTTTAGCATTTACCCCAAATTAGTAAAGTAACTTGTGGCTAAGAATTAATAACTCAGCCACTAACCATTTGTCGCAAAATACTCGGAGTATTAATTATGTTACCTTACTATTTAGCGACAACTTTGTTTGTGGCCGAGTTATTAATATTATGCTGAATAAAATACTGGTAGTATTTTGCAACAAATCATTTGTGGCTAATTTATTAATTTTCTGCCTTAGATTCTTAGAGGCCAATTATGCTAATATAAAAGGTTGTTTTATTAGTAAGCCTAGAAATTACGTACCCTACCTGCTACTGCCTACTTTTGACATGTTTAAAAATAATACAAAAGTTATCCTATCTAAGGTGTATATATTGAATTAAAATTTCATATTTTTACCATACTGCATTATAATTATGAAACTCAAAACACCAATATAAACCACAAAGAAAGCGCAGCGGCGCGGCGGCGACAGCGGGTCAAGATAAGTTGGTTCTGGTCGCGCTGGTCGCACGGATCGCGGGCTGGCCACCGAGTCGTCAAATACCTACAATGCGGCCGGGCAAACTCTTAATAGGACTCTTAACTGAAAAACCCTTTTAACGTGAGTTTTCGAACAGTGTAGACTACGCAGAAATATCAACTGAATTTATTGGTTTCCAATCAATTGACGAAGTATAGGGAGATAAGTCATTCCATGGAAGTTGGTTCTGATAAGACGGAACTTCGGCCGCGATCTGCAGATTGCCAGTTTTGTTTGCCACAGTAGATGGTAATAACAGCATTGCCATCAAAATATTCACATCATCCGCTGGTCGCCGACTGTGACAGAACAGTCAATTAATAAATAAATAAATAAATATCGTGGACAATTCACACAGTGCTATCTTGTCCCAAACTAGCAAAGCTTGTAATATGGAAACTAGATAGGTAGCTGATATTAATACCTATATATTTTTTTATAATACATACATACTATACATTGATAACACCCGACTAAACACAAAAACTTGAAAATGGACATACAAATATTTGAACCCTCGACCCTCGGCGTAGCAGGGGTAATATCCACTACGCCATCGGGCCAGTCAAATATTTTTGCCGATTCCATCGACTGCTGACCACAGAACGCGAGCGAACGTTTATCATTAAGCTAAATAAGTAACGTGCAGTTATTTACGTAAGTTTGACTGTTCTCTAGAAGTGTAGTAATATTACTTCAAGTGCACTTTCGTAGTGTATTGCACTTTTTCTTTCTACTATGGCATAGCTGACTTTGCGAGGCCCTTTATTCTACCAGCTTTGTGTTGTTGAGACAATGTCTTACAAAAATACCGCTTTTTTGAATTGGTCAAAGTATTTTGCCTGTTCACGCTTCTATTTAACTACATAAACGGATATTATCATCCAAGGTTTCTAAAGGTAAAGGCATTGTTAATTTAGCCCTTTCAACATCAAGCCTTTTCAAAAGTTTAGTCACCCTTTCACTATATTTAAAGCACTTTATTAGCAAAAAACCCTGGCATACTTATTGTTTGCTGTGACAAATTTAAACCGAGAAGCTTTTTCTGTAAACAAGCCCCTTAACTAGATTGAGCGTCTTCATATTTTTAAAACTGTGTCTTTTGAGACTGCAGGGCTATTTCCATTATGCTCCAAAAGTGATATTTACATAATAAAATTTTATCAAATTTGAATTTTTACTGATGTACGATACACACAACTGTGTATAGGGAGGGTTATAGACAACTTTCCCTTAATTTACCGCTACGCTACACAGAAAGAATTGAATCATTGCACTATGAATACATCGTTCCGAATTTTAGTAGGTGCTTGCTAAAAGATAGCTAATTGATAAAATAATACAGATTTTAGAGCGCGGTGATATATAAATAGCTACTTGATAAAATGATACAAAGATTTTGGAGCGCGGTATTATGTAAAAGGAATTTTTTCTAATTATTTTTATAGACTGCAGTGTGACGAAGGTTCTTCTCATAGTTAAGTCTTTAAAGTTGTTGTTTGCAATGTCAATTTGTTTGCTGTTCCCCGCGGGCATCATTGGTGTTCGCGACAGCAATATTCTAGCTAACGCTCCGGAAAATGTGTCTACCTGCATCGGCCTTAGGGGGTTTGAGAATTATATTTTTAAAATCAATGTTCGGTGTAATTTTTTAGTTTTTTATTAAATATCGTCAAACATCCATGACTGGCCCAATGGCGTAGCGGATAGTACCCGTGCCTGCTACGCCAAGGGGCGTGGGTTCGTTCCCCACAAGCCACAAATATTTGTTAAGTCATTTTCAGATATTTGTGTTTAGTGTGAGTGTGTAATATTATGTATTTATAAAAAAAAAGTATCAAAGTATTAATATCAGCTATCTAATACCCTAAGTACAAGCTTTGCTTAGTTTGGGGCTAAATGGCACTGTGTGAATTGTCCAGGATATTTATTTATTATTTATTTAGTGTACGAGATTCAGTTAGGTTTTTAGCTCAAATAATCTACGAATTAATTTTTGAGCACGGTGATATCTCAAAGCACCATTTTTATTTTTTTAGAACGCAGTGGCTCGCTTTATTCTGTGGGCGTATTATAATGAAGGTTTTCATAGTTTAGTTCTTAAAGCTTGTTGTTTGCGATGTAAATTTGTTTGCTTCTGTAGTTTAGCGTGCTCGCGGCGGCCATTATTGGCGTTAGGGACAGCGATATACTCGCAAACTATTCGGCAAATGTGTCTGCCTGCATCGCCTGGGTTTGAGCATTTATTTTCAAAATAGAATAAATTGTCTGTTTTATTTTTGGAAATACCTACCTACAGTCATCGATCACTGTACCTACTTACGTATTGATTTGTCATCGCAAAGTTACCTCATGTCATGATCTTGTATTGACGTTACCAAACAGTACGTTGTGTACAGTCTGTTTAGAGTTAGAGTACTATCAGTAGATCATGAAGATACCCCTTTAAGTATTTTATTTGTGTAGGACACTGAGTCGAAGAACGACCCGATGGCAGAAATTTTCAACCACCTTCAACTACTAGTAGGCCTCTGACGTGGTTGTGTAACGACCGCCACACCGTCTTAGTTATCATAGACAGCAACCGAAGCACGGAACCATTTTTCTTACAGGCAATCAGGTGGTTCAGCCTGCAAAGTCCTAATCAGCACACACACACACACACACATATCACGCCTATAATCCCTTGCGGGGCAGGCAGAGCGTAAACGGCCGCATAGAACGGACATTTACGCCACGTCTGATCAGACTGGAAACAAATTGACAAAATGCTAAAATCCACTGGCCTGACATGATGGCGTAGTGGATAGAACCCCTGCCTTTTACGCCGAGGGTCGTGGGTTCGATCCCAACATGACACAAAGATTTGTAAATATTTCAGATATTTGTGTTTAGTCTGGGTGTTTTCTATGTATATTATGTATTTATTTTCAAAAAAAGTATATATGTAATAATATCAGCTATTTAGTTCCCAAAGTACAAGCTTTGCTTAGTTTGGGGCTAGATGGCGCTGTGTGAAAAAACGTCCAGGATATTTATTTATTTATTTAACTTTGAGAGTGTCCCACCGGGAATCGAACCCTGAATCTTTGCGCCGCAGTCACTCGCACTACCACTGCGCCACATCGACCGTTTACCCCATAAGTGATAAACATGTTTTATTTTACTTATGAGGTATATCCCGTTTCTGTGATACTTAAAGTAGCTAAAAGCTATTCCGTGTGATGCCGGCTTAGAATAGCATCACCCCATCTTTCGCGTGGGTGTCGTAAGAAGCGACTAAGGGACTCGAGGGTGTGTATTGCATTTTTAGGCTATGGGCTGACAACCTGTCACTATGGCGATACAAATTTTTCCGAATGACCCTCAAATGTTTGTCAGACGTGGCGTAAATGTCTGTTTTTTTACGGCCCGTTATGCTCTGCCTACCCCGCAAGGGGTTATAGGCGTGATAAATGTATGTATCTTAAAGTGGGTAGCTCGAGGTGCCGTTGGTAGAACGCAGTGATTCAGTCAGCAGTTGGCACCAAGTCAGCCAAGAGCCGCCCCCGGCAGTAGCGCCGGAACCTTTGCTGTTTAATTTACTTATAAGAAATAACCAGTTTAATTTGATCCTTAAAGTGGGTATCTCGAGGTGCCGTTGGTAGAACGCAGTGATTCAGTCAGCAGTTGGCACCAAGTCAGCCAAGAGCCGCCCCCGGCAGTAGCGCCGGAACCTTTGCTGTTTAATTTACTTATAAGAAATAACCAGTTTAATTTGATCCTTAAAGTGGGTATCTCGAGGTGCCGTTGGTAGAACGCAGTGATTCAGTCAGCAGTTGGCACCAAGTCAGCCAAGAGCCGCCCCCGGCAGTAGCGCCGGAACCTTTGCTGTTTAATTTACTTATGAGGAATAAACAGTTTTATGTGATCTTCAAAGTGGGTAGCTCGAGGTGCTGTTGGTAGGACGCAGTGATTCAGTAAGCAGTTGGCACCAAGTCAGCTAAGAGCCGCCCCCGGCAGTAGCGCCGGAACCTTTGCTGTTTAATTTACTTATGAGGAATAAACAGTTTTATGTGATCTTCAAAGTGGGTAGCTCGAGGTGCTGTTGGTAGGACGCAGTGATTCAGTCAGCAGTTGGCACCAAGTCAGCCAAGAGCCGCCCCCGGCAGTAGCGCCGGAACCTTTGCTGTTTAATTTACTTATAAGAAATAACCAGTTTAATTTGATCCTTAAAGTGGGTATCTCGAGGTGCCGTTGGTAGAACGCAGTGATTCAGTCAGCAGTTGGCACCAAGTCAGCCAAGAGCCGCCCCCGGCAGTAGCGCCGGAACCTTTGCTGTTTAATTTACTTATAAGAAATAACCAGTTTAATTTGATCCTTAAAGTGGGTATCTCGAGGTGCCGTTGGTAGAACGCAGTGATTCAGTCAGCAGTTGGCACCAAGTCAGCCAAGAGCCGCCCCCGGCAGTAGCGCCGGAACCTTTGCTGTTTAATTTACTTATGAGGAATAAACAGTTTTATGTGATCTTCAAAGTGGGTAGCTCGAGGTGCTGTTGGTAGGACGCAGTGATTCAGTAAGCAGTTGGCACCAAGTCAGCCAAGAGCCGCCCCCGGCAGTAGCGCCGGAACCTTTGCTGTTTAATTTACTTATAAGGAATAACACGTTGAATGTTATCCTATAAGCGGGTAGCTCGAGGTGCTGTTGGTAGGACGCAGTGATTCAGTAAGCAGTTGGCACCAAGTCAGCCAAGAGCCGCCCCCGGCAGTAGCGCCGGAACCTTTGCTGTTTAATTTACTTATAAGGAATAACACGTTGAATGTTATCCTATAAGCGGGTAGCTCGAGGTGCTGTTGGTAGGACGCAGTGATTCAGTAAGCAGTTGGCACCAAGTCAGCTAGGAGCCGCCCCCGGCAGTAGCGCCGGAACCTTTGCTGTTTAATTTACTTATAAGGAATAACACGTTGAATGTTATCCTATAAGCGGGTAGCTCGAGGTGCTGTTGGTAGGACGCAGTGATTCAGTAAGCAGTTGGCACCAAGTCAGCTAGGAGCCGCCCCCGGCAGTAGCGCCGGAACCTTTGCTGTTTAATTTACTTATAAGGAATAACACGTTGAATGTTATCCTATAAGCGGGTAGCTCGAGGTGCTGTTGGTAGGACGCAGTGATTCAGTAAGCAGTTGGCACCAAGTCAGCCAAGAGCCGCCCCCGGCAGTAGCGCCGGAACCTTTGCTGTTTAATTTACTTATAAGGAATAACACGTTGAATGTTATCCTATAAGCGGGTAGCTCGAGGTGCTGTTGGTAGGACGCAGTGATTCAGTAAGCAGTTGGCACCAAGTCAGCCAAGAGCCGCCCCCGGCAGTAGCGCCGGAACCTTTGCTGTTTAATTTACTTATAAGGAATAACACGTTGAATGTTATCCTATAAGCGGGTAGCTCGAGGTGCTGTTGGTAGGACGCAGTGATTCAGTAAGCAGTTGGCACCAAGTCAGCCAAGAGCCGCCCCCGGCAGTAGCGCCGGAACCTTTGCTGTTTAATTTACTTATAAGGAATAACACGTTGAATGTTATCCTATAAGCGGGTAGCTCGAGGTGCTGTTGGTAGGACGCAGTGATTCAGTAAGCAGTTGGCACCAAGTCAGCTAGGAGCCGCCCCCGGCAGTAGCGCCGGAACCTTTGCTGTTTAATTTACTTATAAGGAATAACACGTTGAATGTTATCCTATAAGCGGGTAGCTCGAGGTGCTGTTGGTAGGACGCAGTGATTCAGTAAGCAGTTGGCACCAAGTCAGCCAAGAGCCGCCCCCGGCAGTAGCGCCGGAACCTTTGCTGTTTAATTTACTTATAAGGAATAACACGTTGAATGTTATCCTATAAGCGGGTAGCTCGAGGTGCTGTTGGTAGGACGCAGTGATTCAGTAAGCAGTTGGCACCAAGTCAGCCAAGAGCCGCCCCCGGCAGTAGCGCCGGAACCTTGTGACAGTGCCGGCGGCGCCTGTGTCCATTGTTTCTCCCGGAGACCTTACTACGAGCTCTGCTGACATACAGGGTGTAAGGGACAGTCCTCCGAATACTGATAGATGCAGACCATAAAGCTGAACAATTTTCCCCTAGGAACATATGTCAGAAAACGACCACACAAAATAACGATCAGCTGACTTTTCCTGACGTTGTTGTTGACGTTTCCTGAAACATTTTTTATGGAAAGTTGTTAGTTTCATGGTCTGAATGCAACCTATCAGTATTCGGATGGCTGCCCCTTACACCCTGTATATGCTGCTCATATTTGCGTTAAGATCTACATACGTATCAGCAACATATATTATTTATTATTTAACACATGTAGGTTAATATTATTCAATAGACAGCTAGAGTCAATTGTTTGACATTACCGGCGCTTGATTTCATTGTTACGCGGTTTTCCCACTTTTCGTTTGTCGCTGCGTTTTTTCAACGCATGCGTCTGTCATAGGAAATACGATATGATAACGATAGGAAATAGCGAACTACGATCTTATTACAATACCTACGACTACGGTATGTACACGGGTGCATAATGGATGCGTCTGTCATGTCAGTTCAGTTCAGGACATTACAGAATTGATATAAAAAAAAAATGTCTGATACAAATTTATTTTTTTACAATGACGGTACATGACGTCAATAAGTTATAACACCATCCTACATTGAATAAAGAATTTCAATTTCAGTTGACAGACGCCGTATTTGTATAGGAATAAGATCGGAATTCACAATGTCCTACCTATCGTTTGACAGACGCATAATTTACAGTGCGTTTGAAAAATGTAACGACGGACGTCAAGTGGGAGAACCTCCTTTCTACCGTAGACCACACGCTCACGAGACGCTCTGCTGACTACTTCAAAATTAAAAATAAGTAGGTTTTTGTTTTTAGTAAGTAGGAACTATTTTATACTTTTCAGAGGAATATTCTAAGATTGTAGTTTCAAATATAATTCCTATATTTTCTGACAGATTGTCAATAACTAGGTAAAGTTATTGACATTTAGTATCTTTCCGGAGGCTGTCGTCACATGGAAATCCCTCTGCTTGCGCGATCGTCGACCCGAAGTCTGCTAAATAAAAATCGTTTCAGCTGTGTGTCAATGGCCTGTTAGTGTGACAGTTTTAGTCATCAAAATCAAAGTGGCATTATACTTATGTCAGTGAAGTGTCGTTGGCATTGCAAGAGTAAAAAAAGTAAAAAAATCCGGGCCCAGATGCCATGAACTTGCAGAGACGGCGGGAACACTTTGCCTGAACACCTAACGGGACCTAATGAATGCGTCCCTTTATATTATCTGAATAAATAGTAACGTTGTCTACACACAGTGACACAATGTTGAATGAATTTGAAATGGTTCCGTGCTTTGGAGGGCACGTAAAGCCGTTGGTCCCGGTTGCTGTCTATGTTTACTGGACGGTGGTTATTACACTACCTAGTCAGAGGCCTACTAAAAGTAGCAGGCGGTTGATAAAAAATCTCTGACGCCACTCTGTCGTTCGTCGACTCGGTGTCCCACTCGTAAAATAAACAAGAAAAAAATAGTTTCAAATTAATATACTCTTTTATTACGTAGAAATCTGCTCGCACACTAGAAAATAAATTACAAAACAGCACAGAAACAAGGAAATTCTTATTTAGGAAATGCCGTTGAGATATTTTATTGAGCTTGTTCTGATAATATTTTGGACGTATTCCATATTTTTTCCGAGAGATCATTGAGAATGAGAACTTGATTGCATTATTGGCATTTTACTCCAACGTGGCATAACGTAACGTAGGTATTTCAAGAAAAGCTTTCTCTGTGGAAATTTCGCCGACTAACTGAATATGGAAATAATTTGGTTACTTATGACATGAATGTGTAGACTGCCAATATTGTCTGATATTCTCGTACCGAACAGTAGATATAGACAGGTATATGTGTTTGATTGAAATACTGATACACGACCTTTCATTATGCTTGAACAATTGTTTCAAAGAGACTATTTGACGAACAAGAATAGCATTATTCGGGAAATTCAGAAACAAGTTTTTATTAGAGTCAGGAGGCGAATTCTCATTTGAATAACTTAAGCTTGTATCTAGAGATTGTCTGACATAAATATAACATGAAAATATAAAGAGACTAAACCAGCGAACATGCACGAATTCGGGTTCGGCTGAACGTAATCTCTCGCAAAGACTGAAATTCCGGCAAAATGATGGCTCAACACTTGACGAGTATGTTCGAGCAACTTGGCAACTTCACGAAGAACAATCTGACGCAGAACAGCAAATTGAAGGAGACGAAGAGCCAGGGGAACCAGGGGAACCAGGGGAACCACGTGTGTCCGGTGGCGGGTAACCAGCAGCCGTCGCCGCACAAGCAGCTTCCCACTCCGCTCAAGAAACCCTTCAAGCTGCGGAATGTGGCCTCCAGGGCGGAGTCCTACGACACGCTCTACACCAACAGCACTATTGTAAGTCTAGTTTCATTTATTACTTAGCAAATATTTCCAAGTTTCCTTTTGTCTTTCATAATTTCTTTGAAATTTTAATGTTAAGACAATGCCGTTTATTTGATCGAGTCATTTGACTTGTCTTCATCAGTACGCCCATATTGTTCTATTTTGGTCGAAGCGAATAATTTTGAGGCTGTATCGTATTTTAAACCACGTTATAATTTAATATTATTCCACAAAATGTTTGAGTGCGTTGGTTGGATCAGTTAAAACAGACGAGCCAGGCGAGCTGTGAATTCTGCAGATGTTTAACGAAAGAAAAATTTTAAAGCACTTATTATTCGTTTTATTCTGATCTCCGTATATTTCATGCGAATTCGAATCGGCTTTTCACGAAGCGCTATTTATGAAAAATATAAGCTCCGGAAAATTTACATTCTTTTCGCATGAATAAACTTTATTCTGAGAATACGAAATAGCAAAATCAAGAACAAAGTTCAACACTGTTCAGTGTTAAATACGATTGAGGATATCGTGCGTAAAACAAACGATTACTGGCTTAGTTAACGAATCTTTATTTCAATTTGAAATAAATGTCGTTTACTGGTGGTGGCGCAAAGTTTCATGCCATGTGATTAACCTGGCCAGCCTCGAGGCTGGTTATTTTTTCTTCCCACTGGAGGAGCTGGTTTTCTATCTGGACAACACAAAATTGAATTAGAAGAAAAGAAAGAAATTGTGTACTACAAATGTCTGCTTTTACAATGGCGGATCATGACATCAATAAGTGACAGTACTATCCACATATCACCGGAAAGTCATGCGCTGTAACCACATTGGATAAAGTTAAATTCAATTCACTTCGTTAAATTGACAAGATTGTCATTCTGATGGTTATCTTCTTTTATTTAGATGAAAGACTGGTCCTCGCTGTCGCTCGGACAGCGAACCAATCATTTATCTAAGTTTTTTATATAGATCAGAAAGAAAATTCATAAATATTTCTGGGTACCACAAAATAATGAATGTATTTTAGACATGCTTTATTCTTTATTCAAGGCGAGAGTGAATATATACGGTGAAATTTTACTAGTGAATGAAAGCAAACATTCAAGATGAGCGGGCTGGTGATAAGGAAAATCTTTCCCCAAGGAACATAGGTCAAAATACGAATTTCGGGTAAAAAACGGGTCACCATTATTTCCGTGAATGCAGTTTTTTCCTAGAAAATTTTGGCTATCTGGCCAATCAGAGTTGTACCAATAGCACAGAATAACCAATAGTATGTAGTATATGTTATACATACGGAATGGACATTCACCTCCCCGCACCCCAGTCCCCGACCCGCCTTCACCCGAGAAATGTCAAAATACCGTGGAGAATTAAGTAGAAACTAGCGCTAGGCTTGTTACATCCTCTTTGGTAGTTACTGTAGGTATTCATTAGGTTAGGTTTAAGAATCAACCTGCATGCCAACCCTGCATTCACACATCTGTGATCACCCACACATGCACATGTAGAAATGACAGTTGTCTATAAAGAGTACGCTGTATCCGCGCCGCCGCCAATACTTACTTTGTGGCTGTATGGAGTGCCAATAGTCAGATAACCTTATCATCCAGGCGATAGCCTGACACGAGTTCTGAGTTAGAGCACTTCTGTTGTTAATACGTGAACATGTTGAATGTTCAGCAATCATAGTTCTGTAAGTGTAAGGCAGTTTTCACACGTAACTCATGATTTTCAGGTGTTTTCTCGGAACCAGATTGATGACGAAAACTAGGAAAAATAAAGGAGTAATTCATAATAATAGTAATATTTAACACCATTTCCACCTATTAAAATAATAAATAACCTATTTACATATAAAATAAATACTAAGTATTTACATAAATCAATGTCATTTAGATACGTAATGTCCAATTCCTATAATGTCCAACGCTTTAAAACTGTCCAATGCCCACAATATCCAATGCCCACAGCACAAAGTAAGTATTGGCGGCTGCGCGCCGAATACAGAGAGCTCACTTCAAGCAAACGTCACGAAACTCTCCACAATTTGACACGCCGCCGTTTACAAGGAAATCCAAACCAATCCAAACACACTTGTAGTCGAGTGTCAACCGCGTTTGGTACGGACGTGCAAAATGGCTTCACACAAATATAAATAGGTTTATTAGTATACGATGTGATTTGTACAATGTTCCTATAATATTTTGTACCAACTTAAATAAAAACTTGCTTTCATAAAAGAACAAACAAGATTATCTGTAATATGTTTTTTTTTTTTATAATTTGATTTGAGTTTCTACTTAAATAAAGGCAACTTTTCATTTTTGATGTAAATACATACACATAATCATGTCTATTATCCGTTGCGGGGTAGGCAGAGCGTAAACGGCTGCAAAAACGGATATTTACGCCACGTCTGACAAAATTTGAGGGTTATTCGGAAAATTGTGTATTGCCATAGTGACAGGTTGCCAGCCCATCGCCTAAAATTGCAATACACACCCTCAAGTCCCTTAGTTGCCTTTTACGACTCCCACAGGAAAGAAATGGGGTGATGCTCAGTCTCAACAGCCCCAGAGCAGATATCTACCTACTAGTCATTCCCCATTTCATAATGATTGTGCTATGTAGGTAGTATAAGTAATGTAAATACAGGGAGAAAGCGTATATCAAGCCGAAAGGAAATCAAAGTGGGCAAATGGGGAAAGTTGTTCAGTTTCATGAGCACCTTTCGGCTTGATATACCCTTGTTACTCCCTGTATGTTTAGGTACCTACTCCATTGAATAATATCGGTAAGAAAACTGTGGCAGCCCTTGCCGAAAGCGGCAATAATCGAAAAAAGGGCCGAGTGATCCTTCTGTACATTCTCTATTTTGTGCCCACAGTGTCCAAATCCCAATATGTCCAATCAAATCTTAATGCAAATTTAGTTTGGTTCAAGAAATTGAACAACTTTTCCCTTGGAACGTAGGTTAAGTGATATAAAAAATAAATTTGCTTTCCCATAGTAGCTCTGCTGGCCGACTTCGTCATTTTCCTTAACTTGACACTTTCCTATCTTGTCTCTTTTATAACCTGCGATTGGTCTGCTAGTCAATAAAGAACCCGCCCTTAGTCGTACCTGAAGAAAAGGTGCCCAACACGCTGGCGGCGTTTCCGCGTCGGATCGCCAGCGACATATGATGCATCAGGTATTTTTTTAAATTTCTTTATTAAAACATTGTAAATAGTATTTACTTTATATGTAATGGGTTCTGTCAATTGTGTTAAATATGACGAAAATAGTTTACGAAATCCCAACCAAACCCGGATATCATGACAGACGCATCAAATTGCGGCTGGGTCGCTGTCATAAAATCGCAATATCGTCCGGTGCGTGTGCGATTAACCTTAAGGAGAGTTATTTCCTCATTTAATCGCTATCAGTTATTATTATCGGTATACCTTAATGGTACAAATACAAATACAATACAAATACAAATAACTTTATTTGCTCTAAACATGGTATTAAATGGTGTTACAATACAGGGTGATAGTTTATGACCACAAACTTTGTGATATTTGAACAAATGTTTTATTTATTGCCCAATTTACAATAGCTGTGACGATGATGTATTATTTTAGGAAAAAAAGCCATTTTTAATATTCTTACTGTATGCGATGAAAATATTGATGATTTCAAACTACTAAGACTTTCATGGATGTTGTACCAAATATTTAGCAGAATGAAAAACACTGAAATTTTAAAATTTTATTGAAAGTTTTTTATTTTTTTTACTATTCTATTTATAGGTATTAATTCAAAATTTCGTTGGTAAGAACCTGTTTAAATTATAACACTATGAATCGAGATACATATATTTTTTAGACCTCCCATACAAAATAGACGATTAGCTGACTGTGAATTTATGAGAATTTAAAACTTTCTTGGGGAAAGTCGTTCAATAACATGTACTTGATCGCGCCTGCAAAGTTTTGGGTACACCGTCCCCCATATCCGGTATAGCTGCTTTATTTAAATAAAATCATCTGCCTGCCCTTATCCAAATTTATTTGGGGTCGGCGCAACATGTTTTTTTCTTCCATTCATCTCTATCAGCCGTCTAATTTTCGTTTACACCCTTTTGCTTCGTATCTTCTTTTTATACTATACTAGCTGTTACCCGCGGCTTCGCCCGCGTACTCATAGAGTTTTATTAATTAGTTGTGTATTCTAAACGACACATCGTAAGGCGAACAACTGTGTAAACTGGGAGGGCACTAAAATCACTATTCACCGATACACAGACGACACTACACTGGAATGGTTCACTTCCTTGAAAAAGTATATAATTTGTGGTACCTGGGCGCTACCATCACTAATACAGGCTATTGTAAAATCAAGTAATGAGGCGCAAGAATGATCCTTGAGTTCTTTTGCCACTTTGCACTCATGATCACTGGAAAAGTCGATGGCAAACGACCAAGAGGTTTCAGTACAATTAGGTGGTCTCATTAAATACACTCAGCGCTCTATGTCGCCAAAGATACGCAGCGATGGAAAAGAATCCTGAATGAGAAAAATATTTCCCATCAGGGGAATTACGACCTTCAATAATGAAGATATTACGACGCTAGAAAGAAGATTATGACACATTTATAGTGTAAGGAAAAACAGGCATTTAATGTTAAAAGTAAAGATAACGTAATTTTAATAGAGACGCAGTCACTAAACCGGAAAAATTATCGTGAGTAATATGGAAGACATATCTTGATGGAGAGCGCGTATACAAAAATTGTCTTTCAAAGGGGAGGGATTTATGCTTTTACAGTGTTTCGGAGCGTTTGTTTCCAGAAGAGTGTTAAAGACATAGTACACAGCTTAATGGACACAGAACAGAGCACTATTTTAATACGCTATTGTAAACGATATTGTAAGTTTTACCATCTGGGGATAAAATGAAGAGGTTCTGAGCATTGGACACACGCGAACATGCTACATATAGCTGGCCATGAGAGAAGCACGGTTTTTCTAAGTGGACCCCCGCTACCTTTAAAGTTTGTCCCTGCGCTTTGTTGATTGTCATTGCGAAACTAAGCTTGATAGGAAATTGCAGCCTCTTGAATTGGAATGGAAGATCTGTGGGAATAATTGGGATCCGTGGTATTATTACATTTTCACCCTTGCCAACGCCGGTTAAGATGGTGGCTCCAATTATGTTCCGTCCTAGTTGTGTCACACGAAGTCTCGTTCCATTACATAATCGAGGGGCATCTAAATTTCGCATAAGCATGACTGGAACGCCTACTTTTAATTGCAGCTTATGTGAGGGCACACCTGACAACTCCAATGAATTTAAAAACTCGACGGGGTATGAAGTGCTCTGTTCTGTGTCCATAACCGTGTCTACTTGTATATAGCTTTAATTTTTTTTAATATTCCTGCTATTTTGAAATTTTTATTACATACAAACATGCTCCAAGAAGACATGAAAGAAAGGAGTGGGTATGTAATCAAGGATTTGAAAACCTATATTAGCTCCAAACCAAATTAACTTGGGGATGGATGTTCTTGGATTGGAATTATAATAATATGAATACGCAGTATAATGATTTTGCCTAGTCTTCAATTTTCAGGACTATGGTACCAAAAAATTTAAGTTTATTATGTGTCTTCGCAAGTATACGCAGGGCAAACTTACTGTGCTAAAAATGGTTATTATTATAGAAATGGACTTTCAAATCATGTTTAACTGTAGAAATTAACTTTACTACTGTGGTAAGAAGTATCTCAAGTACATACCCACATCACCCTTAAAGCCACATTCATATCCCAAAACTCATATTCAAGAGACATTCTCATAGTAGTGCTATACAGGGTGTAAGTGACAGCTCTTCGAATACTGATTGGGTGTATTCAAACCATGAAACTGAACAACCTGCCATAGATTAAATTCTTTTTTTCTATATCCCATACAAAATCACAATCAGCTCACTGCATTTACTATGGGAATATCAGTATTCGGAGGGCTGTCCCTTACATCCTGTATATACATCTTTTTTATGTGGTATGGATGTATTCTATGCTACACAATAATCAGTTTTCCGACGGGAAAAATATGTTTTTCCGAGATAAAAAGTAACCTATGACACTCACCAGCTTTTCATCTAACTGCTTTCCAAAAAAAAAATGCTTTACATCGCTGCATGATACTCATTTATGTATGTAGTATGGATGTATTCTATTGCTAAACATTAATCGGTTTTCCGAAGGGAAAAATATGTTTTTCCGGGATAAAAAGTAGCCTATGTCACTCTCCAGCCTCTCACCTAACTGCACACCTAAAAACCACTGCATGATATCGCTCTGTTGTAACGTGAAAGAAAGACAAACAAACAAACAAACAAACAAACAAACACACTTTCGCATTTATAATATTAGTATGGAAGTATGGACTAGCGGCCCGCCCAGCGGTTTCACCCGCTGCTAACTGAATTCCCACGGGAAACAATACCATTTTAAACATTTTGTTGTAATTTTCTAAGTTAATTAGGTAGGTATATTATAAATATTATAATAAAAGAATTTCGTTAATCTAAAATAAAATTCCACTTCAAACAAATAAATTACAAGTAAATTAATACTTATGTAGGTATGTATGTACAGATGTAGGTACTATACTTTCATTCATTCTCTCTTCGATTAAACTAATGAAGAGTTCGGTATCGAACATATTGTCACACTATTCCGCGCAGCGACGCGTCCGCTCCACATGAACCGTTGCTACTGAGTGCATAGAAACTTGCAATGGCGGCGAGGCGCGGCGACCGAGTCGACAGTCGGCAGCGCGCGCGCGTCGCCGCACATGAATCGTTGCATACAGTTTCATAGAAACTGGCGAAAAGCGGCTGAGTCGAGGTTGCGCGGTCGCTCTACCTGTATCGAGCCTAAAACCTTCCTCTTGAATCACTCTATCTTTTAAAAAAACTTTATCCAGATCCGTTAAGTAGTTTTGAAGACTTAAGCATACAAACAAACAAACAGACAGGGACGGACGTCTGATTAGACTCATAACTTAAAATAATGAAATACGTGTTTCAGCATTTTTGAAATTTTAATCCTTAAAGGTGTCAAAAGGGGGTCAAAAGTTTACTACCAGTTGGGCTACCCGTTTTCCCGTGGGAACGTGACAATTTCCCGGAATAAACTATACTTCTAAACATTCCTCTAAAGTTACTCTATCTAATAAAAAAATCCGCATCAAAATCCGTTCGGTAATTCTAAAGATATAAGGAGACACCAAACGGGAAGCGACTTTATTTTATACTATGTAGTGATGATGATATATATACTACTTCTCATCTTGTCTGTAACTGGCGCTACTTTTAAACTTTCTCTAATATACTCACTCCTTATTTTAACTATTCTTGTCACACCGCACATCTAAGCATTCTCATTTCAGATACATGTAATCGCCTTTCATTGGTCATCTTTGTGGGCCAACACTTAGACCCATACATGACGACAGGTCTCACCACTGTTTTATAAGTGTAGCTTTTCAATTTGATGGGCATTTGGGGGTCACACACTGTGCCCGCAACCTGTCGCCATTTCAGCCATCCTGTATTTATTCTGTGCTTGATGGTCCGGTCTATCTCGCCATCGCCTTGAAGGAGTGAACAAAGGTACCGGAAGTCTGAGTCTGAGTCAGACTGGTGAGGATGGTCTTTAAGCACTACTGGGACAAAACTGGAGAGACCGCCGAAACCGCAAAACATTTGTTCTGTCTTGGTTCTGCTGATTTTTAAGCCAACATTCTTCTTTCCCGCCATTTTTCCAGTCTGCTCTGCACTATTGAAAGAACGATGACATAAAAAAAACAAATGAAGTTCCCATGTCCAAGGTCCGCACTCAAATAAGGTGTTGACCTGACCCTCGGTCATTCACAGTCGTAAAACAACACCCTTGTATTTTCCTTAGCGTCAGGAGGTTCTCACCAGTTTGTCCAGTCTTAGAAAAATATCAGCGAATTTCGGATGCTTCTGAGCTGCCTATAGTTCAGCTGCGGTATTTCAGATAGCAGGTACTTAAGTATGATTTGAGAACGTAGATTTTTTTTATGTCATGTTATATCAATATCAAACAAGGTAAGTAAAAACATTTACTTAATTCGTGCGTTTGCAACATTTTCAAATGTACTATGGTTTATTATGTACCTACAGTGCTATATTATTTTCATAAATAAAAAAATGGAAATTGAAAAAATATTACCGCCCGCCGCGCCGGGGCTTTAGCCCGGGACCGCGGGGAACCATCCCACTGCTCTACCAACTGAGCTACTGGCGCCTCGAGCGACACTTTCGAACCCTTTTTTCACGGCCCCGGGTTCAAGCCCTGGCGAGCGCTAATATTTTTTAAATTTCTTATTTTTAAATGGTCCAGTTTGACGTTGGTTGCAATAACTGCGTACCTACTGAAACATACTGCTGTTTTCGTTTAAATACATAACTTACGTTTATAACACCTACCTGAACTCTGCGGAAGTATTTATTTATTGTCACAATGGGTAACGGGTAAATTTAACTGCTTTATTGAAACAACAAGTTAATTTCAGGATAAAATATTATTTCATTGCAAAAGTAATTAAGTACTCACCGGTAATTAATAATTTCTTAATTAAGTTCGTATTTAGGTTGTATTTATGTCATTTCCTGCGCACGGCTGTGGAATATTTTATTCACTGTTGAATTGTTTCGACCATTTCAGGAAACCAGGAGCAATTTTAGGCGACCTTAACAGCTCTTAGGCAGTTCTCACACGCAAACCCGGAGTTTTGCCGGATAATTTTTTTGACGATACGCTTTTATGAAGTGTATGAAGTGGCACGTATAGTAAAGTCGCATCAAATTGTGGCCGTCACTTGTTTTAATTTAAATCGTGGCTGTCACGATTCGCAATATTGTCCGGTGCGTGTGCGATTCATGAAGGCGAAATCTATTCTAGGTAGCAGGGCGAGGCTCAGGCAGTTTATAAACTCTGACACCAGGGTTCAACCTCAACGTCCATAGAATTGGCGTCCCTGACTTTAAAATTAAATAGTGTTTGATTAAATACTACATTAGTGGGCCAAAAACATTAGTAATCTATGAAAAAGGTAGTTAGAGTATTTCGTAGTACTCGTGATACTTGGGTAGGTACTTCAATAATAGTTGCGTCTCGTCGAGGTGTGAACTGAACCAAATTAAGGAAGTAGACTAAGTTTTACAGTATCGGTGGCAAGAAATTAGATAGACACCAACAATAGAGCGGCAAAGACTACGACGAGAAACATATCTGTTCATCATCATCATCATCATTGGCCTCACACGTCTGTGACAGACGATTTAATCAGTGTCTGAGGCAAGACTTTTCATGGCTGTATAAGCCGATACGGGAGCGGCATATCTGTTCAGTCAACAGTACAAAGGGGTCCAACTGTGAAATCTTTTACTTAAATTAAGTACAGTTTTAATTGAAATTACGCCAAAAATGTACTATTGATCGAATGTTGGAAATTGATAATGATCTTGCTGGTGATAAGAATATTTCTTCTGCCTGAATAGGTAGGTCGTAGTTCTTTATTGATAAATATAGTACGACCCTTATAAAAATACTACATACTATACGGGGTATAACGGACAGCCCTCCGAATACCGGGTGCATTCAGACCATGAAATCGAGCAACTTTTCCCTACAAACATATGACAGGGAACGTAAAAAAAAATTACTTTCCATACAAAATCACAATCAGCTGACTGCATTTACTATGGGAAGCCAAAAAGAATTACGTTTTCTGTTTTTTTTTTATGGGAAGTTGTTTAGTTTCATGGTCTGAATGAACCCAATCGGTATTCGGAGGGCTGACCTTTACACCCTGTATAGAACTACCGTTCAGCTGATTTACATTACTATGGGAGTTCAAAATATTATTTTCATATTTCTTAAGTTGTTTTCAGCATAATATGCCTGGGTTTTCAGTGCACTAGTAAAATATTCTAATGACTTTTCCTAGTTATGTACTTCTACTAATACTACTACTAACATATCCCAAAAATGCTTCTGGCTCTGACTGTATTAGTTATTTTGTTTTCATTTTATATAATTTTTCTTAGGGAAAATTTGGGTTCATGGGTTCAGCCACTTCTTAAAATATTTAAAGGCTTTTTTACATCCTGTTACAACAACAACAATATCAACAGCCACAAAACACTCTGAGGTTCCATATGGGTCTCCTTCAGGGGGCTAAAGGCTATTTTGAGGTATAGTTGTCATATCTTTTTTCACCACGCATGGCAGGCGGATTCAGTGTAAACGCAGTGTAAAGTTTAGCATTCACAAGAAACGCCGCTGCCCATTACCTGAATTCATGCCTTACTACCAACGCTGCGTCGAGCGAGCTGCACGGCGCTGCGTGACGCGAGTCGCCCAGCCCGCATTGCTTTTATATTTTCCAAATATAGCCCTCGCGCGGATGGCCCGCGCGTGCATCCCGCTCGACGCAGCGTTAGTCGCTTTTAGCGATGCCCAGTGCCCACGGTTAAAAACGCCGTTATGGTATTCTAAGCCAGCACCACACGGTATCTTGTATGTATACTACTCAAATGTATTGGACAGAAACTAGAGAGAGTTATGCACTGACCTCAAGTTCAGATTGTTTACGGTACACGGAGTTCTGTATGTAAGCTGATCCTTGTAGCCAGCGGGAGTTTACCTACCTACAATATGGATCAGTGTACGAAATGTTATGTCTTAGTTTCTTAATAGTTTCATGCAGTACGTAAAGTTTATTGGTATTTAATAAAAGCCCTCTGTAACTAAGTCCTTTACACATAACAAAGAAAAAACAGGTTTAAACAAATTAGCCCAAGAGGCTTAACGTAATTTTGAAACAAAACTTTTCCTGAATTTTTTAAATATTGTTGAAGGGAAGGATCACACTTGACATTTTTGGCTGCGTATTTTAAGTGCATCCGTAACGCATGCGTCTGACATACGAAAGGGAATTGCGGATTTAGATCTTATTACGGTGCACCGTGCGACGACACGGTGTGCATTTGTATGGGATAATGATAGGCATTCGCAATTTCTTTTCGCTTGAGAGACGCATGCGTTACGGATGCACAAAAAATAGGCGACGTCGAGTGGAATAACCTAATAATGATCAGTTCTATAGCGGTTTAAATCTATAAGGTTTGGTATTTTTTTTTAAACTTTACAAAATCTGCAGCAATAAATGAATGAAAATGAAAATGAATGAAACACAACAAATCCTTTTAGAACAGTCGAAATAACGTGAACTTATTTCCCAAACTTCTCAAATCGCCTTTCAGTTCGTCAGAGGTCAAAAAGTTTTCGTCTCGACCTCCTTACTTTACTTCACACCTTTCGATGTTGCGGGATTATCAGCAGAGACTTTGGCGGTTCTTACACGCACCGCATGGTTTACCGGATCCTGTTTTTTTACAAGAGGAGTTTACGAAACCCCATTCTTATACCGGATATCATGGCACACGTCACCACATCAAATTCGGGCTGCCATCGTTTGTCATTTTTATGGTGGTTGTCATTAACCGCAATGTCGTCCGGTGCGTGTGCAATTCATCTTATTCTGCTTTATTCCACCTCGCTCGTAATCTCAGGGATTATGGAGTAGTTCTGAGTGCTAAGATTATGGATGGATGATCAATAAGGTATAGTATCTTGAGTTACCGATTATAACAATCTTTTTAAAATCCAATCAAGTTTTCAAGGTAGCCGTGTAGGATAGCACCACCCCATTTCTACACATGGGTGTCGTAAAAGGCGGGATAAACTAGGAGATAGGCAGCAGCGTTTCCAGTAAATACAATACTGAACTGATGTATAAAACATTGTATGTATGACAGTGGTAAAACGACAAAAAAAACATAAATAGTTGTAATATAAAATATTTTTTATATGAAAGAACTCTATATACATCTAACAAGGTGGCATTCGTTGAAAAAACGGAAAAGGCTCAAATTTTAGCCTAGCCCTTAGCGCCAACGCTGCGTCGAGCGGACTGCGGACCGACCGCGCGTGTGTTTGGTTCGGCAATATACAAAGCAGTTTTGCGAGACGCGGCGGGTCGCCAAGCCCACCAACACGCGGCGCGGGTGCGTTAAGTACAACCCGTCCGAACACAAAGACACTCTCAGTATTACAGCTACTTAGGCACGACGCGCCTTCTAAATTTGGACAGATAATAATGTCAATGCCCGCGCGTGCAGCCCGCTTAGTGGAGCGTTGGGCCTAAGTCAATACTTCAATGTTCTCAAGGTGGCATATGGCTTGCCAAGTATCGTTAAATAGTAGACAGGTAGTTTAGAATAATACACAAATATTAATATTGGTCATCTTAATAGTCTAGACAGAGCGTCAGCAGTTTTACAACATAAATATTATGAGGACAAAAAATTTACGCAAACTAAACTGCCTGTATAGGGGTATGTTGTATTCATCAGTCTTCTCAATTATTTGTCTGACGGTATGTATATGGTCCATCACCGAGTACCCCGCCCTGAATCCTGCCTGTTCTTTTGGCTGGTTCTCTTCTAACACTCTTGATATTCTGTTAAGGATGATTTTTGCAAATACTTTGTAAACGTTAGTCATAAGGCTTATAGGTCTGTAGTTGTTTATATCTTCTTTATCGCCTTTTTTGTGTATCAAGACAATTTTCGAAGTAGTCCACTGTGAAGGTATTTGTTCTGTATCAAGGACGTCGTTGAACAGTTTAGTTAGGATAGGTGTTAGCACTCCTTTAGAGCCTTGTAGGATTACGTTTGTGATATTATCAGTTCCTGGGCTTTTGTTCTTTTTTTGTGTTTCTATTGCTTTCTCCACTTCTCTTTGTAATATGTATGGAACTGGAGATCTGTCTTGATTAATGTCTATCTTATCATCTTGATGTTTTTTGTCTTTAGAGAATAGTGTTCTGTAGAAGGTGGTAGCTGTCTCAAGGATATCAGGTCTTTCTGTTTTGGTTTTCCCATTGTTGTCCTTCAGTTTTGGTATCCATTCCTTTTTGTCGGTGAGTATTTTTAATGCTCTCTTGATACCGCCTGTTTTGATTATGTGTTCCTCAAAGAGTTTCATTCTGTAGTTATTGTTGTCATTTCTTATGCCAGTTTTGATTCTTTTGCTGAGGTCTGCAATTCTCCTTCTTGTGTCCTTCGGTTTGGGTTTTGTTTCTATAAGGATTTTCCTTTCTTCTAATAAGTCAAGTGTTTCTTGAGACAGTTTTTTATCTTTTTTGTTGTGTGTGTTACTGTTTACTTCTGACATAGTCTTGCTTATTATAGATTGTAGCATGTCATATTTTTGTTGCAATCGTAGGTTTCTTGTATTTGTCTTGTAGTTGGCCAACTTATCACGCAGAGTATTATTTAACATTATAATGTCTTTGTGGTTGAGATCTGAGTTTGGTTTTATATGTTTTCTCTTTTTTCTTGGTTGTATAGTTTTGAGCTTAGCTCGTACCATTCTGTGGTTAGTGTTGAAGTTAAGGGTGTTTATGGTATTACAGTCATTAAAAAACAGTCTTCTATTGGAAAGAATATAGTCGATCTGATTTTTATATTGTCCATCTGGTGAAATCCATGTCCAGAGTTTATTTGCTTTCTTATTAAATGTTGTATTCAGGGCAGTCAGATTGTTCTCATAGCAAAAGTTAAGAAGTCGGTTGCCATTGTTGTTTTTCTTACCAATAGCAAATGGCCCAACAAAGTTGTTGTTATTTTTTCCAATCTGTGCGTTAAAATCTCCAATTATCATTAGATTTTTGCTTGCATGTTTATCAATAGTTTGTTGCAGTTGTTGGTAGAAATTATCTTTATGAGATTTGTCAGCTGCTTCTGTTGGAGAGTACACTTGTATAATGGTCCATGGGGCCTCATATCCGGGTAGTTGTATTTTTAAGAGTATGATTCTTTCTGTGATTGCCACAAATTCTTTTATGCAGTTTTTCAAGTGTTTTTTCACCATAAACCCCACTCCATAGTGTCATTTTGTTTCACCTTTGTAGAATAGGATATACTCCTCATGTTCTTCAATCTGTTCACCTAGTCGTCTTATCTCGCTTAGTCCAAGTATATCCCAATTTACATTTTTCAGAGCGTTCTCAAGTTCTGTGAGTCTTTCAGTAGTTCTGAGTGTTAATGTATTTAGTGTGCAGATATAGATGCAGTTTTTGGTTGGAGGGTTTTGGTCGTTTTTCCCCACGGTGACCAGCCGGCTTGGGGTAGTTTTGGTTATTTTGTTGTTTGTTGCTTGTTTTTGGTTTTTTGTTGTTTGGTTTTGGTTCCGGTGGTCTGTGGATCTTATTAGTTTTTTGGATCTGTTGGTTTTCCAGTGTTTTGTAGATTACAGCAAAGCATTTGACTCCCTTGAACATAACTCAATATGGAAAGCACTCAAAAATCAAGGAGTAGAAGAGAAATATATAAGAATAATAAATAACATTTACACTAACAGTACAGCTACAATACAGCTAGAAAGGGAAGGAGAAACTATCAAAATTTAAAAAGGTGTGCGCCAAGGGGACCCTTTATCTCCTAAACTTTTTTCAGCCGTCCTAGAAGAGGTTTTTAAACAAATGAATTGGGGAGAGTATGGCATTAATATAAACGGGGAGAGGCTGACCAATTTGAGATTTGCCGATGATGTAATTCTCTTTGCTAATAACCCAAAACATCTGCAAGAAATGATAATAGACCTAGAAAAACATAGCAAGCAAGTGGGACTGGAAATAAATGCAACAAAAACTAATGCAATGACAAATAGATCAGAAGATTTTCTTAGGCTAAACAACAATCAGACAATAAAATATGCTAAGAACTACACATATTTGGGCCAGATTATTTCAACCGAAGACATAACTAACAAAGAAATAGAAACTCGCGTAGAAAAGGCTTGGAAGCAATATTGGTCGCAAAAAGAAATAATGAAGGATAAAAAAATAAGCACAAAGGTGAAAGGAAAACTATTTAATACATGCATACTACCTGTCCTAACATATGGGTGTCAGACGTGGGCACTAAACAAAAAACATATAAAGAAACTAAGTACATGTCAACATGGTATGGAGAGAAGCATGACAGGCATACGCAAAATAGAAAAAATTAACCACAAATTCATAAAAAAACAAACAAAAACACAGGAGGTGACAATCAAGGTTAAAACATTAAAATGGCGATGGGCGGGTCACACAGCAAGAGGACAAGACAAGTGGAGTACATGTATACTTCCCTGGTGCCCAAGAGAAAATAAAAGAAGAAGAGGGAGACAAAAAAGGAGATGGGAAGACGAGATAGTTAAACTAGGAGGCAGGACATGGACCAGATTAGCACAAGATAGAAAGGAATGGAAAAGGTTGGAGGAGGCCTTTGCTGTAGAGCAAACAGATACAGCCAGTGGAGAAGAATGAAATGTGAAAATGAACCAAATAATATTATGAAATAACAATTAATCTTTAATTATCATTCAAAATATTTAGAAATTATTTATTGTAACTTAAATCTGAATAAAGGCTAATAATAATAATAATAATAATAAACTGCCTGTACTTCATATTTTGACGACCGGTTTGGCGCAGTGCTACGCAAAGGGCCCGGGTTCGCTTTCCAGTTAGGGCACATATAAGTGGCACATAACTTATACGTGGTACTAAGATACAGGGAATTCTATTGGGGATCATGAATGTGTTCGTGTTGTAAACTATACATTGAAAACGCGTCATAAACAAAGCTAAATCCGCTTCAGAATTGCCTAAGCTAGTTCAAAATGTAGCTTGATGTTTCATAAGCGCTTAATCCGCTGGAAGACAACTCTATTGAGGGCGTATTAGTGCAACTTTGTAATTGCTGTCTTAGATTAGAACCAGCTTCGTGAAATAGCCTTTTAAATGTTTACTTCCTTTTGTTACTTCAAGAAGTATTATTGGTGTTACTTAGTCTGTGGCCGGTTAAACCATTCCTCGTGAGCGTTTCACATATTATACATATCAAACCTTTATCCCTTACGAGTAGGCAGAGCGTTAACGGCCGTTAAATACGGTCGCTATAGTCACTTCTGACAAATATAAGAGGGCTCGTTTCAGAAAAATCGAGTATTACTATAGTGTCGGGTAGTCATACTGTCGCCAAAAATTGTAATACACATAAAACCCTCGAGTTCTTCAATCGCCTCTCACGACACCCACGGAGAAGAAATAGGGTGGTGCTATTCTTAGCTTAATAGCTACCTGCGAGACAAATCAGTATACCAGACAGGATAGGAAGATTTGAGTAAAATTTTAAATGTCAAGTTATAGGTAGTGAACATTATTTTTTATTTTATATGGTAAATTATATATAGGTACGTCTACTTGTATCCGATACATGTTCCTAAAGTGCTGCTTACTTGCATTATTATTGAAATCATAATGCAACAGATTATTAAAATTTCGTAGTAGGAAACAGCTTAACAAATCCACTCAATCGAAAGAAGCGTATTGCAAGTTTGTTATCGGCCATTAGTCTAGAGCTTAAAAGCTGCTCAAAGGACTTGTTTTTGTATTCGCCTTTTAGTAGAAACAAATTTGTTGAGGATTATTCTTGTTTATAAAATTGCTGTCTTTCAATTGCCAACGCAGAAAAGCATTGCGGAAGTTGTATTTTTGTTATATAACGATTATTTTGAAAAGTTGACTTCTTGATCGTGGTTTAAAACATACATACATACATAAATCACGCCTATATCCCTTACGAGGTAGGCAGAGCGTTAACGGCCGTAAAACGGATATTAACACCACGTCTGACAAAAGCTTGAGGGTCAATCAGATAACTGTGTATCACTATAGCGACAGGTTGTCAGCCCATCGCCTAAAATTGCAATACACATCCCTCGAGTCTCTTAGTCGGCTTTTACGACACCCATGGGTAAGAAATGGGGTGATGCTCTTCTAAGCCGGCATCACACGGCAAGTTTAAAACATTTTCCCTGAATTGACGATACTAAAAGCATGTAGTAGCAGTAGTGTGTTATTTGAAGGATTATTTGGAAAAGTTGCTTTGATCGTGGTTTACTAAGTTTCCCCACTAACCTGGGCACCGATGTTTGAGAATGCTCCTGTTCGAAGTATGGTCAAGCAGAACGACAGAAAGTCGGTTGTCATAGCTGGAGACAGCATAGACTAAACGAAGTGTCAAAAAAGCCTAGAAAGGGACAAAACCGATGACATGATGAGATTTCTGAAGAAATCATACGTTGTCATACGTTGCATTTTGCTAAGTTGAAAATTGGAGATTAAATACATTTCATCCATTCGCTTACGTTTCTATTTAAAAATACTATTTTAGTTAAGTGGGCTAGACAAGACATGACAAGTTTAGTTAAGTGCCATCTTAGTAAACTTAGAGATATGTTAGAAAATTTCCCATTTCCTAACCTCTATTTGACATTTCGTAAGGGCGCAGCGGATTATTATCAAGCTTTGAAATTCCCATTAAAATAAATGCAACGGGCTTTTCGTGTCGTTTCACCAGGTCTTCTTTTCAGGCCAGGATCCTTTGGTCCAGCGACGGATCTTTCGAAGTTCAGTTCCTGTCGCATTTATTATTCCGTTGTAACATCGCTCGGCGGAAAGCTAGTTTTAACAGAACATTCTCAATGGCTATTAAAATGTGTAAGAGCTTGTCGCCTATCGATTATCGCCAATAATCTGCGGGTATTCACCTGACGAGGACCCTTGAGTATCAAATCTGCACCCTCAGCTCCCTGGAGGTGTTTGTATTCAACGATCAAACATTTTTGAATATCGATTACCTACCAATAGTGAAGTTGATGAATCGCTTCTTATTCGGCTGTTGTTATAATAGGAAAAGTTATTCTTAATAATTGTATCTCATAAAGTCGATCCCTTAAATAAGTGGGTTTAGATTCTGTTGATAATTTTACAAAATAATATTTAGGCGGTTGACGTCCATTGCTGCGTATTTGCAGATTATTTATTTATTTATTTATTATTTATAGATGTTATAATGATACTATAAATATACTTATACCTAACCATGGGCATAATAAGAGTAAATAAAAACGAACCGTAGAAATAAACATGTTAGAGGATAGTGAAAAAATAATCTTCATGACAACAATCAAGATGACTGAACTTGCGGCGATTTCAAAAAGTGTTCAAGCAATCGGGCTTTAAACACTTGCCTACAAGGAGCATTCTTCAGATCCAAAGGATATGTATAGGCAGAATATATACGTACTGCCAAAATAGTATCATAAATCTTAGTCCAATAGTGCAGTGAGTTTATAGATATAGAGGTATTTCCATCAATCATCACAGTTATCTTGTTCACAGACAGGCAGGTGTTCACAAACTTTACCTTGTGAACGGACACTTTTGTATCTATTGTTGTCAAACACTAGCATTTACAAGACTTAGACTAAAATTAAAATGGAATGCAACTTTAAATAGTTGATACATTCCATTTAAATAGAAAATTCTGCGTGTAGAAGTTAAAAAAGCAAAGTATAAAATAAAAACGCATAACTTGCATCGTAATGTATAGCTTACAAAAACGTATTTTTAAAAGAATTCAAATTTAGAATACAGACATCCTTTTAATAGTTCAACTTAATCGTATCACGCATTCGTAAATTCTGGACGAAAAAAGAAACACATGAACCAACATAACACACCTTATCTAAAAATGAAAAATTTACTTATTTTTTGCACATTCGCGTAAATATTTATAGCATAGGTTTGAACGGAGAGTTATATTTAGTACAGTATAGGACCTATTTTTAAAGTCGCGATTCTATTTATATTTCTTAGGAGAATGGCCACAATACTCAGTAGTTGTTTGTTGCTGTTGCAGTCTTGCTATCGAACCTTTTATAAATAGAAACTTATTGTGTTGATCCTGTCGTAACATCGTATGGCACGTCTTGAAACTGTAAACTGAATCAAGATGTAGATATGAAAGCCACTTTACAGATTTATACGCTATACTTACCTACCTAGCTTTGATATGACGTCATGTATTGAAGTTGAATAAACGGTTTGTTGCATAATTGCAACGGTCAACTCAGCTGAAATCGGCGTTTTATTAAACAAAACAGGATTTTTCAATAAATATTACATTGAACTGAACTGATGTGGCTGTTAATTTATGTATGTGTTGGTGTGAGATGCCGGCTTAGAATAGCATCAGCCCATTTATTTCCTGTGGGTGTCGTAAAAGGCGACTAAGGAACTCGAGAGTTATATGTGTATTGCAATTTCAGGCGATGGGCTGACAACCTATGGTGATAAACAATTTCTTGAATGTCCCTCAAATTTTTGTCAGACGTGGCGTAAATGTCCGTATCTTACGGTGGTTTACGGTCTGCCTACCCCGCAAGGAATATGTGCGTGATATATGTATGTATGGATGTATAGTGTTGCATAAAACTGATAATTACTATTTATACATTGAAATGATAAAATATGAGCCCGAATGAAATGTATAACTTTTAAAAACATCAAGAGTAGAAACATGACGTTGTAGTGTAGGACACCTAACCATTAGCCATAAGTTAGCATATAAGACTATGTATCGTGTGATCTGACACATTATACGCTCAGACGCGACACAAGTTCGTTGTTTCATTGAATACTCCTACAGCCCGCATTGCATGGCGACCCGGCCAGGGCTGCCTGATGGCAGCGCTGAGCCAAGGGAACATGAATGTGGGTTGTTTGAGGAAATGTGAAGTGAAAAATAAAAAAGGAAGTGAACTTTTACGTTAAAACTTGAATAATAGCTGTGCTGTGGTGTGAATTATCAAAAAAAAGAGAACGGACAATTGACGGAACAATTTGATGAAGAAAACGTACAAAATCTAAAATATAATCTAGAAAATATCTACAAAAAATCAACTTTTTCGGAACGAAAATAAAATAATATGTAGCTGAGGAGAAACTGTTAAATATGCTGCCGTAAGATGACACCAAGAATGCAAAGATGACGTGGCCGTTGCAATAAATGTGAGTGTGGATATACTGGGCGCTGGGAGTAATGTTATACCAATATCAAGCCATGATGATGATAGATGATGATAAAATGCAGGGCGCAGGGAGATGTTGGTGTCCATATAGAAGGATGATATACTCGTAATAGCAGGGCGCCGGCAGATGTTCGAGTCGGATGTGGATGCAGCAGGGAGCCGGGAGATGGTTAACATCCGTAATGTAAAGTAGGTAAAGGTAACAGTGAGCGTAGTGCGAAACTATTTTTGCCTCCCGACAGTGAAATGTTAACATCGAGAAGATTTAAGAGACAGACTATCCTTACGTTCAAGTGTAAACGAGTGATAACATCAAATAACTTTATTTTTATGAGGTAAGCAGTTTGATTTTAGTAAGCTCCATGCGATTTTTTTTCGTTCATTGGTTTATTTTCATCAAATATGGAAAATAAGATAGTAGGCTCCAGTGTTTCATATAGTCTGTATTAAGTGCGCAATTGATAAATTCCTGGTACTAATTCGTATTAAAACAGAGAAATTTGAACATGTACGTGTATGTAATAATGTAAGTAAATTATCATTTCTATTAGTGAGATTTTAAATAAATTAATTCCATTGATTGCGACATGTATGTGAAGTACGCATCAAATTGTTCCTACTTATAATTTTATTTTATTGATAGACTTACTGACCTTAGAATCTATGTGGGTAATAGCTTAATAGCAACTTAGATATAATCGATCATATAGAAATAAGTAAAATTTTAAATTCCTATACAATAATATTTTGAAAACCAAGAGCCTTCATTAAATTTGATTAGAAAGTGCGTTAAAATCGTATTCATATGTATACATGACAAAATATACATTACTTAATCAATCATTTTCAAAAAAAAAAAAAACTTATTGCGACTAAGATATATTTTGAAGATGCAATTATGATATGACAGAGAAAAGTTAAGCACAGGAAATGTTTTAATGTTAAAAGATATTTGTAGAACTTGTTTTTTTTTAAATAATTATGGCAAATATTATAAATAATGAATTTACTTTTAAAGGTTTTACATTGATAAAAAACTGCATACGTTTATTTGACACTCACAGTGCTATATTCTTTCATACGTTCTGTTTCAATAAACCGTAGTTAGCTGTAAAAGAAAGGAAAGAAGTATACTCTTTTTTATGTAGGTACGTATTTTCTGACTTACTATAAAATATTTTTGTGAAATGTAGTGTGCATTATTTTTATGTATTCACTTTGGGTAATTACGAATTGAATTTTCAAAAAATCACTTCAGCCTATACCTATAAACAGTAAGAAATAATTTAATGTTAATAAAAGAAAGATCTAAAAAAAACACAGGTAAAGAAATGTATGTACTGCGCAGCAAGTTGAGCCATACCTCATTTATACTGCTGATACTATTTTCTGCATGTAATTTCAATTTTAGATATATTACTTTTCTGTGTATATTAACGAAATGTGTACATTTTTGAAAGCGAAACTAATTTTAATTTTGCCGGAACGAGAAATTGTACCATGTAAAACACATAAATTACCTATGTTGCTATATTGTCGAAACTTTGTTTCCGTAAAATTATTATTTGAGAATACTATTCATCCTACGATAATTAATCAAGTGTACCTACTGTCTCTACCACATGCTATGGTATGGTTGCGATGCTATTTTAACAATTAATTCTGACTGTCCCCAAATAACATTTTCATATTTCACAAAATAAGTATTTCAAAAACGCCGAGTGGTTTCGGCACAAACTTTTCTAAGGTTTAAAGGCACGAAGCAAATTTTATGCTTTATATGTCTTTACATACATATATCACGCCTATAATCCCTTGCGGGGTAGGCAGAGCGCAAACGGCCGCAAAAACAGACATTTACGCCACATCAGACAAATATTTGAGGGTCAATCAGAAAATTGTGTATCACCGTAGTGACAGGTTGTCAGCCCATCGCCTAAAATTGCAATACACACCCTCGAGTCCCTTAGTCGCCTCTTACGACACCCACAGGAAAGAAATGGGGTGATACCATTCTAAGCCGGCATCACACGGCACATATATGTCTTTTGAATAAATAATAGCAGCACCCCAATTCTACTTTTGGGTGTCGTAAAAAGCGACTTCGGGATAATGATCCACGGAATGGGCAGCAGCATTTCCTGTGCAACACTTGCATTGCGCTGTCCAATGCGGCTGACGTATAAGCGTGGTGAATATGGCATCCCCCTGATATAATACCCCTCTTTTGGTGTACAATAATAGTGGTTTATGCAACTGTCATAAAATGCCTAATTATATGCAAATGGATACGCTATTTAATTTACACTCTACAAAAAAACCTTTAATACACTTCATGACACTGGATCGCAATAAATGGAAGACCTTATTATAGATCATGGAAGTATTTCAAAATTTCAAATGACATACATACACACATACACATATCACGCCCATAATCCCTTGCGGGGTAGGCAGAGCGCAAACGGACGCAAAGAATGGACATTTACGCCTCATCTGACAAATAATTGAGGGTCATTTAGAAAATTGTGTATCGTGATAGTGACAGGCCATTGTCTGAAATTACAAAATACACCCTCAAATCCCTTAGTCGCCTCTTACGACTACCACGAGAAAGAAATGGGGAGATGCTATTTCAAATGAAGGTCAGAATAATCGAGAAGCTGTTTATTGATAAACTGAAACATTTCATTACGCGGGTTACCTATCTCAGTCTGACTGAGATACTTAACAGCTACAAGCGGGGAAAGTACTTTTCATAGACTCAATTTTTAACAAACAGGGACTATAGCGATCTTGAATAAGTTGTTCCAATTCAACAGAATTTGCTTTCGAAAATTGAATAGTCCTGCTAAGTATGAAATTAAGAAACCGAAGAAGTTTCGGTTGCGCATGTGACTTGACCCCGGGACCGTGGAGTACTTCCCACCCAACTTAGGAACCGGAGCCTCGACAAAAAATATGGTACATCAAAGCACTGTTGAAAATTCCTGTAAGAGCAAAATCTTAATGCATTTTAAATCTTACTATTTTCGATATAAACTTTCTACTTAGAATCATCAGAATACCTACATATGTCTTAGCTTTATGACCTAAACCCTAGGTATTTGAACAAAGACCAGCAGATAACAAAATTTTAACTAGTTTAGATTTTTTATCAAAAACCTGAGTACCTGTAAATGTAATTCTATTCGAACAACATCGTAAATCCATTTATATTTAATTTTGTTACCTAGTCAGGAATGCACGGCCCTTCACTTCCTAGGACCCCCGCTAGACCAACGCTGCTTTTCATTTTTAGTCTAGATTTCTAAGGTCTCACGGTTAGGTCCGCTCTTTCACTTGCTATAAATGTCGTATGCCGAGCCTTCGCCTTCCCTTCACAAAGTTTCTACGGTTTGCACAATGAATACTCGCCTCTCTCGTGAACATGACTCCACACGTTCCTCTCCGCGACCGGTTTATTTTTGAAGACGAATTAGAAAATGAAGGTCGTGCTATGTACTGCACGAACTTCATACTTACTAGTTCGTGCAGTACCGAGCCCTCTGTACTGCACGAACTTCATTTTCTAATTCGTCTTCAAAAATAAACCGGTCGCGGAGAGGAACGTGTGGAGTCATGTTCACGAGAGAGGCGAGTATTCACTGTGCAAACCGTAGAAACTTTGTGAAGGGAAGGCTCGGCATACGACATTTATAGCAAGTGAAAGGCGGACCTAACCGTGAGACCTTAGAAATCTAGACTAAAAGTGAAAGGCAGCGTTAGCGCTGGGAGCGGGGGCCCTAGGAAGTGAAGGGCCGTGCATTCCTGACTAGGTAACAAAATTAATAAAAAAATACAAAATTAAAAACATAAACGGATTTACGATGTTGTTCGAATAGAATTACATTTACAGGTACTCAGGTTTATGATTAAAAATCTAAACTAGTTCAAATTAGGTTATCTGCTGGACTTTGTTCAAATACCTAGGGTTTAGGTCATAAAGCTGTGACTTAAGAAGGTATTTACATTTTGGGGTGCTATGGGATCTACCTCCTAGCGGTCCACCCCGGGCAACGGCAACACAGGCTTGCCTGTGGATAAGTCAGGCTGAATGATCCCACTAAGCGGTGGAAGGCTCCGTAAGGGGCCGCCTGGCTCGCGACCATCATCCCACCGCAGTCTGGCGCCAAGTAGCTTGCTGTGTTCCGTCAGTGTGTGGGAGTGCCAGTGCCTTTGGGGGAATTGAAGGATGTCAGTTGCGCTATTCAGAATCGGTCTTGGACTCTGGGCGATACTGTACCGGGTGACTCATTCTGGAGGGTAGCGGGATCCGAAGCACGGTGCCAGCCGTTGGCCGACCGCAGTCAGTAGGGGGCCCAAGTAGCACGCCAGCCACGTGCCAAAGGCTGCCCCGCCAACTCGCGAAAAATCCCGATATACTCCACCGTGCCAGCCGGCGACTGGATGGGAGGACCCGGTGGCCATATTCGGGGGGGTTCGGGCGTCCCTGCAGTCTCCAAATGAGTTTCCCATAGGTCGGTTAAGCTCTAGTGTTCCAGTGGTTAACTGAAATGCGCCTAGACAATTCAAGTTTTTCCCCACCAACATTAAAATCATGAATAAAGTAAAAAAGAAGAATAGGTTTATACAACGGCTGCACTTCCTCCCAGAAAAAGTGCACCTCACTTACATCCGAGGGTTGCACTCCAATCTCGATCCGGTCCATCACCACCTTAAGACCAAGAAGCCGCACCTGTTCTTCCTAACCTAACGGAGACGAAGATAACAACATCGTCGGACGTGTCGTACCTCAACTACCCGGGTTACTCTCTTGAGCATAAGTTCAAGAAGCAAGCTGGGGTCTGTGTGTATGTCCGCGATGACATTTGTTGTCGTCGTCTCCGTTGCTTTGAGAAATCGGGTTTTTCTGCCATATGGCTACTGGAGGACTCTGACGTGGAGAAAACTCTATATGTCGGCGTTTACCGATCGCACAGCGGTGACCAGGAGACGACAGCGCTTTTCATTTACCTCGTTGAAACGACAGGCGTAGCACAGCAATGATACCCGACAGCGAAGCTAACTTTTCTGGGGGACTTTAATGCCCACCATAAGGAGTGGTTGTTCCCGTTCCAGAAAACTGACTATGCTGGACTAGAGGCGCGCAAGTTTGCATTATCGCTAGATCTGACCCAACTGGTGAATGTAGGTACGCGGATACCGGATATCGACGGCCATACACCCAATTGCTTGGACTTGCTGCTGACTGACAACTGATCCAGACAGTCTCTCTGTTTCGGTCTCAGCCCCGCTGGGAACGTCCGACCACTGTCTGGTGAAATCCGTATAGACCTGCTCTCCTCTGGATGGCAGCCCCAGGGGCACGAGGCGAGTTTGGAGATACGAGTCAGTAGATTGGGAAAAGATGCGGCACTTCTTTGCATCTTACCCGTGGCGGCAAGTGTGCTTCTCTTCGCGCGACCCCTCGTGTTGTGCAGATGCAGTTGCGAACGTGATTCGGCAGGGGATGAAATATTTTATTCCATTCTCTGACATCCCGCTCGGTCACAAAACCCAGCCTTGGTATAACGCAGAATGCGCCCAAGCTGAGGCGCGTAAAAAATCTGCATACCAAGCTTGGGTCAAGGCTCGCGACTGCAAATTAAGAGCACGTAGGGTTCGCGCTAAGAAAAGAACCTTCAACTCTGCCACCAAGTTTTGCAAACGGGTTTTACGTAAGGCACGTTTTGACCATGTCGGACAAATAGGGGCCAAACTAGCATCACACCCTCCGGGTAGTAAAAAGTTTTGGTCCCTGTCCAAAGCGGTTAAAACTAATTTCTGTCGTCCCACCTTACCTCCAATGCTGAAACCTGATGGATCGCTGGCTCACTCTGCAAGTGAGAAAGCAAATTTGTTTGAGTCCTTATTTGCAAGCAACTCACGTCTACTGTACCTCGTTGCGATTCTTCGATGTCGGAGATCGCAGTACACACTAAAGAGGTTCGAAGAGTATTGTGCAGTTTAGACGTGAACAAAGCCAGCGGGACCTGATGGCATACCAGCGAGAGTGTTAAGACTATGTGCGCCTGAACTGTCTCCTGTGCTGACACGCTTGTTCCGCCTCTGTCTTAAAGAAAGAACGGTGCCGGGGGCCTGGAAGCTTGCTAATGTGCAACCAGTTACCAAAAAGGGCGACCGTGCTGACCCTGTCCATTACCGTCCAACTGCCATTACTTCCATCCTATGCAAGGTCATGGAGAGGGTACTTAATAGTAAGTTGCTGACCTACCTTGAAGACAATGATTTTCTCAGTGACCGTCAATATGGCTTTCGCCGGGGGCGGTCTACTGGTGATCTTCTTGTATATGTCACGCACTGCTGGGGAGAAGCCATCGAGAAAAACGGCGAAGCACTTGCCGTTTCACTGGATATCTTAAAGGCCTTTGACAGGGTCTGGCATGCAAGTCTGCTCAGCAAGCTTCCTGCTTATAGCATCCCAGCTGATTTTTGTACTTGGATTTCAGACTTCCTTAGTGAACGGTCCATCAGAGTAGTCGTTGACGGCTGCTCCTCTGACCTTATGGCCATTGATGCCGGAGTTCCTCAGGGGTCTGTTCTCTCTGCAACTCTTTTCCTGATGCACATCAATGACCTCCTTCGGTATAGTCTTGTTGGATACGCAGATGATAGTACCGTTTCAGAGAGATACTTGACAGGTGCAAAAACCAGTGGGGATGAAATACGCTCGTTAAGAAAGGCCATGGTAGAGCGAACAGATCTGACCTTAAGTCTTGTCTCCCAATGGGGTGACGACAATCTGGTCTCATTCAACGCCACCAAAACACAGGCGTGTCTTTTCACTGCAAAAAGGATTCCTTTCGACTGGATACCTACTTTTCGGGGTCACTGACAGTCGTTGACATCAAATCTTAACTTCGGCGCCACCATCGAGTACAAGGCTCAAACGGCGGCTAAGAAGCTGGGCATCCTGAATAGAGTGAAGCGATACTTTACGCCTGGGCAGTTTTAACTCTTTACAAAGCACAAGTCCGATCCTGCATTAAGTATGCAGTCACCTTTGGGATGGCTCAGCCAAATACCAACTTGCCGCTCTTGACTCGGTGGAACGCAGGGCCAAAAGGCTCATAGGCGACATAAAACTGGTGGACACCAAGCTACATAGCCTGGCACATCGCCGCAAGGTTGCCTGCTTGTCGGTTTTTTACAGATTGTACTTCGGAGAGTGTGCTCAAGAGCTTCACGACCTTGTTCCACCAGCTCCTTTCTACCATCGGACATCCAGACGCACCGCCGGATACCATCCGTACCTGGTTGCCAATTCCACCAATTCGAACTAAGCGCTTCCAGTCATCATTTATAATGCGCACTGCTAAAGAGTGGCACTCACTACGTGCGTCTGTGTTTCCAAACGCATACAACCCTAATCTCTTCAAAATAAGAGTGAACAGGCTTCTTCTGGGTGAGCTCGCTCCGTCTTAGACTCTGTCTCTGTCCTATGATTTAGACTAGAGTCGAGAGCAAACCCAACATTAATAATAAAGAAACCTATGCTTAGTTTAATGTCATAATTTGCTGCTTACCGACGAACGACACGGTGTCGACGGCAGCCGTTTTGTCAACTTACTAATAAACCAAATAAATGTTTTTAGCACAATCTTCATCATTTACCTACATATTAGGATATGTTAAAATAAATATATATTTTTTCAAAACCTGCAAAATTTTCTGCCGCGGGCAATACCCTACGTTTCATAACTTAGACTTAAATAATTTATTTTACAAGAAATTAATTAACTGTTTATGTAAATTAGAATAAGTAATTAAGAAGTCGAGATTTCTTAAATTTCAGTTTGGCAACTTTTGAGCGTAAGTGCTTTTATTGCAGAGGATTTTATTTATTTTGAATACCTATGCGACAAATTGTATGACAAACCATTTTCTTAGATAAGTAACATTTTAACTATACCTTAAATGATTAGTTTGTATAACTAAAATGATAACTTGTGTCAATAAATAACAACGTTTTTTTTTTAAAGTTGGGAATTGTTAGTCGGGGCACCGGTAGCTCAGTTGGCAGAGCAGTGCGACGGTACCCACGGTCCCGAGTTCAAGTCCCACCGGGCGCTAAAAAAACAATGTCTTATTTTCATGTAATAAATATTATAGCACTGTGTCTTCGGTTAGGTTAACAGTATTATACCACTTGCTTGCTACGCCGAGGGTCGTGGGTTTGATCCCCTCTCAGCACTAATATCTTAGTTACTTTTCAAATATTTGTGTTGAGTGTTGAGAATTCGGAATTTGAATAATCGTCACTGATTGACGCTAGGACAGATTGGGCGAAAAGATAGACACATTGTTTTAGCGGCTGGTTGGAGAATGTCCTCAGAAAATATATAAGTAAAAAACTTAGTAAATAACCTTCGCGTGTTATCACTTAGTAGCCTCCATCCCGTACATGGTGGAGGCGCCGGGTAGGCGATAGTTATTTTCGCGCGTTCCAGGTCTTTCCAGAAGCAAAAAGGATCCCAAGGGAAGGAGCTATCTACAAAAACTGATATATATCCAAAGCGTTGAAGATCCACGAAGAAGAAAGTACGCGCGTTTTAAAAACTCAACAGTCCTGGGAGAGGCCCGGACGATTTCGAGGAACGTACGAGTATAAACAGGATTTCGAACCACAGCTAAGTGTTTCTTTAATACTCTTCACATAACATATCATTTTATCATGTCGGCAACCAAATTCGACGGCTAGACATTTCATCGTGTGTTCTGAAAGTGGGCTGCGTTGGTGCGTTGAGCAAACTACGCGCACTTCAGGCGCTGGTCGTAAAATCTATCATGATTACAACGCGCGAGTTGCATTATGCAATTTAGAAGCTGTATCACCAAACTTGATGATAAAAGCGAAAGGATCTGTCGGAAAAGCACAGCACAGAGAGAGCACTATTTTAAAAACTCCAAACCAGTTCAAAAATCTAATAAATGCTTTTACATGTAAAAAATCAGTAATATGTAGTTGCCTATTGGAGAATATTATAAAAAAATATATAAAAAAATGTAATAAAACACGCAAGATAAGTGATACATCTAGTTGATGGAAGTATATTAATGCATTATGTTTCTTCGCTCCCCTTGTTAATCTAATAGTTACCACCCCCAGAATAACCAAAATTACTTATAAAACAAACAATGTACTCCGCAAACCTTAGAAGAAGCTTAGATTAGGGTCTAGTATAGGGACTTAGATATAGGCATCCCGGCTAGGCAGGATCCGTTAGGATGTTGAATTTTCCGCCTGACTTGTCCTAGTCAGCTCCAAATTAAACCCACCGGGGGGGATGTAAGGTCCAGCCTCATTTCTATGGCTGGCACCTCACGAATTCGGAATTTGAATAATCGTCACTGATTGACGCTAGGACAGATTGGGCGAAAAGATAGACACATTGTTTTAGCGGCTGGTTGGAGAATGTCCTCAGAAAATATATAAATAAAAAACTTAGTAAATAACCTTCGCGTGTTATCACTTAGTAGCCTCCATCCCGTACAGTACCTAATAATATATTCTTTATTGTGTACCTACCCTGCCTGTTACGACGAGGGTTGTGAGTTCGACCCACTCGGCACAAGTATTTGTAAGTTTTGTTTCAAATATTTGTGTTGAGTCTGTGTGTTTCCCATGTATTGTATGTATTTATTTTCAAAAATGTTTTTATGTATTTTATCAGCTATCTAGTTCACAAAGTACAAGCTTAGCTTAGTTTGGGGCTAGATGGCGCTGTGTGAAATGTCCTAGATATTTTTTCATTTTTTTATTGCACTAAAAACCTTTACGGCAATCATTTTAAAAACTTGTAATTAATTAAATTCGAAATTGAAAGAGAACTATTTTTCTATTTTATAAAGATATTCTGCTTGAACTTTAGATATCAGTGAATCAGTAAATATTTAACACTAAAGACAATGAAATACTTACCGATTCTAATAGCTATTTGTGTGTTAACTCAAACTATTAATTTGTTGATACATGTGATTTATTATTCTACTAAAATGATTGTAAGTTATTATTTTGTTGATATATGGTAATCATTAATTAAAAGCGTAACTTTAAACTATTGCTCGGTATAAATCAATAATTCATTTAGCGCTCGATTAAGAGATACATCGCAACCGAATTGGTTTCCAAAAAGAAAGCTGTAGCTGAACTGTACGTCTGTATTACAGACCTTTGAAAGCAGCCTGAAAACCTCTGTAAATATTAAGATCTGATATTGGATTTCCGCAAAGTCCGCTTCGTATTTCTCGGGGCGCATCGGATGATAGAATCTAATTGCAAGAAAATAATGTTTACAAGACAGGCCTTGGAAAGGTTTATGCTAGTGCATTGAGAGTGCTTTTGACGCAAGTAACTTTATGTACAGTGATATTTTATTACGGATTGCATTCGAATCATGTCTGTTTCTTGTTAAGTTTACTTTCGATCTACTTGAGGCGGTGATCACGTTTGACGCCCATTGCTGCGTATTTTTAGCGCATCAGTAATGCATGCGTCTGTCAGACGAAAGGAAATTGCAAACTTTGATCTTATTACTATATGGCGACGGTGCGTCTACTGTACGATGACGGATGCATCTGTCAAACGACGCAAACGATAGTTGTATGGGGAAAATAAAAATTCGCAATTTTTTTCCTTTAACGGTCGCAAACGTTACGGGTGCGCTAAAAATACGTAGCAACGGATGTCAAATACGTACGTGATTTACTCAAAGTGCCAGCCAGTGTTGCTTTCTTTACAACTGACATAATGATTTACTTACTTAAAACGTTGCCTGAAATATCGTAAAAATCTGAATGAATCTGTAGCAAAAAATAATAAACGATACTCGTAGTGACTTAATGAGTAATTCGCCATTGGCTGTGGCAAAGTATACGTGGTATAAAATGAGTAAACATTCCGTACGCTCTCGAATACTTTTGTGGGAGACCACTGGTTATGAAAAACGTTTAATAACATTTTCATTTCAGCTGTAAAAAAAACAAACGAAATTGCTGTTCGGAAGCCATTTTAACGACAAGACTATAAAAATACGTTTAAATATTGCGTTTTGCAACCAATTTTGTTTAGTTTTTAAACCTTAAAATTATAAAACCTTTATTACTGGATGAGTTGCAACCAAGTTGCAACAGTTTATCATAAGTCACTACACTTTTTTTTACAACCTTAGAGCTTTACTTACTTCTTCCTTTTCTTATTTTCTTATGTGCAACGAGTCATCCAGCGACTTTACCTTTTCATACTTTTGTTTTTGAAGATAAACAAATCAGCCATTAACACCTAAGAAACGCGATGTAAGATGGTATGGTAATAAAAAAAAAGTTATTACCTGCAAACTTCATATAACTGATAAAAAACTGTTTTCAATTTCTAAGTATGCGTTCAATATCATTTGAACGCGTTTATCGGAATCCAAGTATTCTATTTCAGGTACTACAGACCAAGAGTATTTGCCACCAATATTGCTGTGCTTTACACCGGCCTACAATACTTAACAGATTTTGCTACAGAGCTACTTCCGTATCTTTTATAGTTTAGCTGGGCTCCTGGTGTTCCACATTAGGTACTACAGACTCATGACATCATGCTGAACAAATTTTACTTTTGAGCCATTGCTGTATATCTTATAGTTAAGCGGGGCTTGTAGAACCTCAGGTACTCCAGATCCTCGAAGTCTATATGCCAGCAAAAGTGACACATCATGCTGAACCACTTTTTATTTCGAGGCAGAGGCGAGACAGATAAACAGACAAATATTCTAAAAACTGTTAGTACGTAGATAAACCCGATTTAAACATAACGTGTACAAATCACGAAAGTCGTAAACAAATGTTGGAACTTGTTTTGTTATCAATTGTAAGTACTTACTACAAATATTTTTAGAAAATTTTCTATGTTCAGACTTTTGATTATTTTAAAAGTCTTCAGATTTAGTACAAGCTGGTGCCCGAAAACTTCGTTTCGCCAACTTAATATTTTTACAGTATTTTTTGGTACGTGTCTATGTTCTGAAGCCAGACTTTGTATTGGTATTTAAGTTGGAAGAAGTCAAGAACTCTTATTTTTTCTCAAAACTTTCAAAGTCTTTAAATTATTGTTGGGAGTAAGGCAATACATAATAGTATTAGAAGCATTACCGACTATGAAGTCGGACTTTCTAAGTTTCTCATCAATATAATAAGAATAAATAATAACATTACCGTGGCAATATCCTCGAATCACATGTACAGTGCGCAAATGAATAGGCTGCACAGGTCTAACTAAAACTACGAATAACGCCATCTATAATAAAAATCAAATACCTCTGAGCCGGCAGAACTCAGAGAACCTGTTTTACGCGCACGCATATCATGCGCAGCCGCATACATCATATTCACTTTACAAATTATAGCAAGGGTCGGTAGGACGTCATAGGTAAGTAGTTAAGTGGTTTAAAAATTCGATGCACTCGTCACAGCTGGCATAGCCGAGATAGTATGCGTCTGGATTTAGGGCGAGTTAAAATTATGGCAGGACACTGGGTCGATCCCGCCCCCCATGTGTATTGATTTATGTTTTTGTTTTTTATATGTAAGATAATTTTTAGTTAACGGCCCATTTGTTATTTTGAATGAATGATGTTTGTGGGTATTGCACATAATCATTATAACTATTAGACGGTAAGTAATAAGCACAGTCATCTGATCTGTATCGACTACTGCCTACGTATCTAACCGTTAGCTTTCGATGTTTCTTTGTGTTGTTGTTTGCTATCGTTTTATCGTAATTATGTCTACCTATAGTATGCTCCTTTGTCTACATACAGTGCTTAGTGCAAAGATCATAGTGCTATATGAAGATAATCTTAGTATTATGAAATTTCTCGACGTCTTCAATTAAATGTAAGTTAAATATTTTTATTTTACAAAATTAGCGCAAATGCTTCAGGTCAGGTCGTTCATATTATCCAAACATTAAGTTTCTAGATAAAGATACCTACTACATACTACCTGCCATACGTTCATTATTTAAAATGTTTAAATAGGTATTAGATTGCTTATTATATTTACTTACTTAGTTTCCTATTTATTATTATTGGCATTTACCTACATTAAATACTTGTAGATTGACTAGGTATTTTTCTTACAGAAAAGAACTGTTACGCTGTGGGTTACGTTACGCCGATACCGGTGACATCCTGCCTGCCCGGAAAGGTCGTAAGGCCGTGATGTTCACGGATGCATCAGCGCGTCACCGAGGGATAGTTGCCAAGCATGCTAATACCCCATTCTTGTCAACTCGCTCAACAGCAACGGAGTTCGGAGTGACATTACAAACTGTAAGGACCCATTTACACGCAGCTGGTATAAGTTGTTATCAGCCAGCTCAAAAAATTTGCTGTCAGCTGCTCATCAACAAGCACGAGTCCGATTTGCATATATTTATAGAAACTTTGATTGGGAGAATAATGTAGTAATATTCACTGATGAAAAAGCTTTTAAATCGGATACAGATTGGACGCAAGATTTTATGGCGCTGGAGAGGCAAGCGTTACAGACCAATTCACATTCTCCCAAATAGAATGAGTGGGACTGTGGTGTCTTCTATGGGACCTAG
Organism: Tuta absoluta; assembly: GCA_027580185.1. Classification (NCBI taxonomy): domain Eukaryota; kingdom Metazoa; phylum Arthropoda; class Insecta; order Lepidoptera; family Gelechiidae; genus Tuta; species Tuta absoluta. The sequence continues at coordinate 5,098,532 of JAQAHW010000003.1, forward strand.
AAAACTAGTTGAAATAGAAGGAAGGTTCATTAGCGAGAGTTATGTGGAAATATTGCAGGACGTAATGATGCCTACAGTGCGTATTGCTTACCCAAATCAGTACATTTATTTTGTGCATGATAATTGCTCTGTGCATAAAGCCCGTATCGTCCAGGATTGGTTGCGAACCCAGCACGACGTGACTGTTATTAACTGGCCGTCAAAGAGTCCGGATTTAAATCCCATAGAAAATTTATGGGGTCAAATGGTCCTTAACTGGGACCCATCTGAAGTCAGGACCAAGAAAAATTTACGCGACTTAGCCATGTTCACCTGGGAGTCCATGCGTGGTAAACCAATGTGTTCGAACATGGTAGCTAGCATGCCAAGCCGTTTAAATTAAAATTAAATTATTATTAAATTGAAATATTTAAATAGGTAGATATTAATATATTGGGTTGGGAATTTTGCAGAAGATTTATTTTATTCGATACTTACTGCTTAGTTAATTTCTGAAACTGTTCAAGCTCTCAAACAATCAAAATACCAAGTTAACCTGTCACTTAATACCTAATTATTCTGCATAATTATTTAACTATGTTTACACAATCTAACGAAGAATGTAAATGAATTGATCCCCTGGTTCAGTTTAGGCTTAATGTGTTACCAATAAAAAATATGTTAAGTGATGTTATTGTTACAATAAATGCAGGAATGAGGCTACCTCGTTATCTCATTTATAACATGTTTATTCACTTTGACATACCTATTTATTGTTGCACATTAACAAACATTATGCAACCCAACCCAATATCATTGAATAGTTAAAAACCAAAATAAATACCTAACTGATAAATATTATGGTAGTTTTATTCATTTTACCTTATATCCTCAAAACTACTATATTTATTCGATATCACACACTATACTACACAGATAAGTATAAAAATTTATCAGCAACAGCAAAATAATCATTAAAAAATAGTAAGTATAACCTATATAAAAAAAAAACAGGCCTAGACCTACGACCAACCACGACTCGATCCTTAGCTACCTGTTTCCAAAGTCCGCTATGTTAACCATTGAGCTACGACTGCTGTGATGCAAGCAGCGAAATTAAGGTTTAAATTATTATTAGTCATCAAACTGCGCGTCTTAAATTCTAGTGTGTGTGTGCGCGCCAGTCAATGTGTGTGTTTTAATGTGTCTATAATGGTATTCAATGAATTCAATTTGTCGTTAAAAGATGGCGTTGTCTGGCTGTGCAGGTTTAGACCACTTCGTGTGTACCAGGTTTTGTGGGGCCGTGTATTAGTTTTAAGAATACTTTATTGATTGATAAATAAAATAAATAAATTTCATTTATTCAATAGAAACGGATAATTATGCTAAAAACCTATGCAGTCAAACCATTTCAGTATCTCCTAGAGTTTAGCTACAAAATCCGCTCAGTCATTTTTGCGTGATGCTTTCACATATAATCAGCTAAAAATCTACACATAAAACTACAAACAAATTTTTAACAGTTATCAATTTTAAGTATCCCAAACATTTATTATCGAATATCTTTTATATGTACAGACTTACGACCCTCTCTAGCTTCGTTATATGTATGTATATAAAATAGAGTATGTCTAGATAGATACAGGATGTTATTTATTTGGTTAATATTTTAACCAGGCTAAACCTTTTTCCTCAAAATTTGTAGACGGACGTTTAGGTTAGGTTTGGGTAATTGGTAACTCAACAAGGGCTGAAGGAGAAAAATGCCTCCTCGGACCTTCAGTGGGTAAGGTAAGGGTAGTGGACTCGCAATAAAACACATTTATGGATATTTATTTCATTTTTGACATCACTTGCACATTACCGTTATTTTACTGCAAGTTTATTTGTAGCATATAAATTGGGCTAAGCCGGGGTCCCATTCCACCTACAAACATTGAGGCGGTTTCAATTTACGTTGTTTTACGGAATCTGAACCCAATCATAATTAAAAACATATACGTAAAAATAAAATGAACAGCCACAAAAATCACTTTGCGTAGGTCAGCTGGAAGAACTTTCTAAGTAGAAATAAGCTGTCCTGTTGTGTCGTTATTCTTTGTATGTGTTTCTCTTGTAATGTTTTTGTGTACAATAAACGGTAAATAAATAAAATAAAAATCCGCTGTTGGACTTGTCGTCATAGTAGCTTTTTACGACACCCATGAGTAGTATTGGGCCGATGATGCTACTCTAACTATTCTAACCGACATCACACGGCAATCATCACTAAACAGTTCAAAAGAACTGTGAAGTTACGTTCAACTTCCTACAAACAAACTTCTAACACCACCGGCTTACCAAATCTATGAGATAAGGCGATCGACAGTTATTCAGGTTTCAAAATACCTCCAATAAACCCGTTAAGTAAACCGGTATACATATATCGGTCTTTATTCGGGTGTAAATACCGGATTCATACTTACTCACCCATTTGTATTTGAGATGGATATTGCAAATTGTAAAATAGAAGAGAACAAATACGGAGTAAGTAATACATGTGCAAGAATTTGAATTCAACATAAAACATTCATCTTTACTTAGCTGCTTTCATTTAAAAATACACAGATTACAGATGTATCAATAAATCCACAAGCAAACATAATAACCTGTTTCGTAATGAAAGTAAAATAACACATTAATATTTCTCTCTCGCTATCTAGCGGAGCAAAAAGTTTCTATAGCAAAGAATGGTGGAAGTGGTGAAACCATTCAAAGTCTGCCTAGTAGCCTAACTAAGTTGCTGCCTCTCCGCAAAGCAGCATACAAAAAAAAAATTAGGTACCTACCAAAGTAAGAAAAGTGACCATTAATTTCACTTTTCATTCGTAAATGTATTACGTAAAGTTTAAAATATTCAGCTTCAATGTCATGGCAATGTCATGAAACCGGTTCAAATATTTACCGGTTCATACATCTCTACAGGTTGTCGGTGATTGGTTTGGAATTTGTCATCGGACAGTTTGCGGAACATAATAGATTGGCCTGCCTGATCCACACCGACTTGCTACGGTCGTAGTAAATAATTGAACTCGAATGACAAAGTTTCCAAGCGAGAAAGTTCTCATTGATTTCAAAATTTATGATTGTAAAATTATACTCTGATACATTATGATTTAAGCTTACAAAATAGTTCAAAACGTACATAAGGTACGACTTAATTCAGTTCAAATATTTTTAAGGTGAGTTCTACTCGTGAAACTGATCAACTTTCCCTAACCTATTTGAAATATAAAAAAAATTTTAGTCCTCACAATAATGTCACTTTCTTTGAGAGGTAATTTTTTTTCATATTTCAGCCTATGTTCCTTCGGGACAGTTGTTCAGATGCACGCGTAGAATTTACCCTAAAAATATTTGCTCTGAATTTCATAATTGAATTCAATTGAAATATACTTATTGAACTTAATAGAGTTATTATAATCTAGGTGTCATATATAACAATGTCAATGAAGTCTGCACTATTCAGCCAATTTAAATTAGCATTATTTTTGTATTAAATACAATTTTATAAGTTGCCATTCAATGAAATTTTACATACATAGGTCCTTATATAATTAAAACTAAGATAATTGTATTTAAATTTAATACCAAATTTTAAAACACTTCCCGTGTAGGTATACAATTTTTGAAATCTAGCAAAATTTTCAAGCGCGGGCAGGATTTGAACCTGCGACTTTCGCATTACGGCGACGCCTTTTCCATCTGGGCTACCGCAGCTCGTTCATGTATTTAATTTTTCCTTAAACTGAACAAAATAATTTCCAGTCATATCACATACTACACTACATACACATCCTTATGTGAATTTATTTTGTTGTCCCAGGGGGGACACTAGCGATTGCAAATAAACCAAGATTCTGTGATAGTTACATACCTACAGCATCCTACAGTCCAAAATTGACTTTAAATAAACATTTGTTTGAAGATATTGCCTCAAAGCTCCCCCGGTATCTCTGTGGCGGTAATAGCAGACTCTTTACAGTCGTCAATATGGCTTAACGTACATCTGTTTGAGTCTGACAATGAAATTACTAGGCTTTCAGTCTTCCAAAGCCACTGTTTCAGCCTCGAGGCAGAGACGTACTTAGGCTTTTGATTTTACGAGGTACTTTAAAGTTATCGAGCCTGCGCAGCGTTTAGTGAAGTGGCACCACTGTCGACGTCATTCACGAGTACACTCGCCTTAAGGTACACTCTTCGTCCAAGCAGAAGCAGCAACCGCATGCTGCTGCCGAAATTGACAGCGCGCTATTTTATTTATTTTATTTTTACACTTTGTTGCTCATCGTACAAAAGGCTAATGCCACGCGGCATTCTCTACCGGCCAACCAGAGAGAAAACAGAGATGAAAAGAAGCGGGCACCCTGGAAAGAAAACAAAAAAGGAAAACAGTAGGTCGTACTACTATATATGCGCTACCCAATAGACGCGCTCGGTTGTTCGAACTTCTTGATATTTCATACAAACCAGTCTTCGTAGCGCGCTGTCAAATTTCCGCTGCTTGGACTAAGAGTCCACCTTCAGATTAGTTCAGTCTCTTGTTTGAATTCTACCGCGCAAGTTGTTAAAATATTGTAAACCAACAAATCGTAATGTTCCACTGTCGTATTTAATAATCATAAAGAGTTCATGCCATTCGCGATTGGATAAATTCTTCTCAAACCGCTATGGGTTAGTACCTTGCTTATTCGCGCGTTTTTTTATCAGGTAGCATATTCGAAACTCTCCAAGCAGATATTTGTTGGATAATAGAAACAATCAAACAGAAAAATACTGTCTATTTGTTATACAGTTTTTTGATCTTTGAATTGAACGAGGTAAACTACAATATGTCTATCGCCTCGCAGGATATTGCCGATTCTAACTCTTTATACTGGCACATCTTACTACATACACATATCACGCCTATTATCCCTTGCGGGGTAGGCAGAGCGTAAACGGCCGCAAAAACGGACATTTACGCCACGTCTGACATTATGTTTGAGGGTCATTCGGAAAATTGTGTATCGCCATAGTGACAGGTTGTCAGCCCATCGCCTAAAATTGCAATACACACCCTCAAGTCCCTTAGTCGCCTCCTACGACTCCCACGGGCAAGAAATACATCTTACTGTTGAAACAAAATCACAGTAACTACAACGTGCCTGAGTCCGCGCCTGTCTTCGCCTGCTGAAAGGCCGTCGTCGGTTTAGATCTGAATGATGCTTTGTATCGCCTCGTGGGATATTGCTGATTCTAACTGTTTATGCTGTCACATTTTACAGTTGAAATTGTATCAATGTTTGTTTGTTATAAATTGTTCGTTTGAAAAAATCTGACCCTATGTAGTTTTGCAGTAATAGGAGAAAATAAGGAAATATTAAAATATCCTGGAAAATTGACATAGCGCCATCTAGCGTAAAACTAAGCAGAGCTATAGGAACTAAATAGCTGATATTAATACACACAGACACACATATTACGCCTATAATCCCTTGCGGGGTAGGCAGAGCGTAAACGGCCGCAAAAAACGGACATTTATGCCACGTCTGACAAATAATTGAGGGTTATTCGGAAAATTGTGTATCGCCATAGTGAGAGGTTGTCAGCCCATCGCCTAAAATTGCAATACACACCCTCGAGTCCCTCAGTCCCCTCTTACGACTCCCACGGGAATGAAATGGGGAGATTATATTCTAAGCCGGCATCACACGGCGTATTAATACTTATCTCATATATACTTTTTTTTTAAATATATAAATATTTTAGATAGAAAACACCCAGACTGAACGCAAATATTTGAAAATAACTTAACCAATTTTGTGTCTTGTGGGCATCGAACCCACGCAGACATAGCAGGCAGGGGTCCTATCCAGTACGCCATCGGGCCAGTCATAGTATACTACTAGTTCTTACATAAGCCTGTTAATGTGGCTAGATACGTTTTTCTAAAACTGAATGTAAAAAATATTTTTTTAAGTAAAAGAAATATAGGATAGACTAAACAACAATTCAGTTTGAGAAAACCTTTTTTTACGAGATAACTGTATAATGTAAATGAAGTTATTTGGTCGATAAGATAATGTAATTTTTTTTAAGCTAGGGGGATAAAAACCGGAATAAATAATGAGATTTGAAAAAGCAAATATTCTAAATGTTTGTATAGTAAAGACGTTCCCAAGTAACATAACTGGCTGGATACATTTTAAAAGTCTACTATCGAGGAAACTTTGAAAAAATATGAGCGTATGTATTCGTAAAGTAGTACCTAAGTATAGATACAAAAGACTAAATAACGTAATGCTACAATATAATGTTAATATTTGTTAGTTTACTTTAATAAATATAATCAAATCATACCATATTATACGGGGTGTAAGGGACAGCCCTCCGAATACTGAAAGAGTAGTGCATTCAGACCATGAAACTGAATAACTTTTCCCTAGGAACATATGTCATGAAACTCTATCACTATCAGTATTCAGAAGGCTATCCATTAGGCCCTATTATAGTAATACACTAGAATTTGTTTACTGTACTGTTGTTTATTTTTACTTAATGCAAATTTATTTTCTAACATCCGCAACATGTGCGGCAACTATAAAGGCACTACAATGCAGACATCTTAAGAACATTTCCATCGAGTTTTTTCCGTTTTTTCCGCTTCGAACATGACCTGAGATTGTTCGGGGAAATATGATCCGAACGTGCGTCAGGGTAGCATGGTTTATTGGCGCACACTTCGCGGAGCACGTGACTTTGTATTGCGTATGATCGATCGAGATTTTGCGCACTTTTATGACTATTGTAAATTGGTATTTATTATTTGAGAAGAATTCGTTCTTTGTTCCATAAAGACCGACAGCCACTGCGAACTGTGCAGGATTCTTTTATTTTTTGTCATTGTAATGCCGCTGAATGACAATTGACATTATAATGCCACTGTGATTTTCTATACTTCAAACTGTTAGAATACGAAGTGACCAAAACTGTCCCACTGACCGGCCGACACACAACTGAAACGAATTTTATTATTAGACTTACCCCGGCTTAGGCCCCTGTAGCTTAAGACTGTTGTAATACCTAAGGTGTCAAAATTGTTAAATAAGTGAACCAGCCCCGAAATACATACACACACACACACACACAAACACACACTTTCGCCAAGAAAAAAGAAAAAAAAATGCTTTATACAAAAAAATAAAAATTTAAAGTAGGAATAAAAAGGTTTTATACAGATGATATAATAAATTATACCTCTTTGATTTGACTACTAAGTTAGCTATTTTATAACAATTCATCAACTTGATATATTGCGCCCATTACTTATTGGGTTTGGGACTCAGAGTATGTTTTTAGTTTGTGTAGTAACTTTTTATTCTTTGTTGTCACAGTAAATGCTTTTTACTTTTATTTTAGTTTTAATAAAATGTTTATATAAGGCAGCGACAGTGGCTACATCGTTAACATGTTAAGACAGTCACAAAGTGGCCCCTTAACCACATAGCTATAAGCAATCCACGCGCAGGTAAACCCGCTTTGACCACAGAGTAAATAACTAACTAACACGTAGAAGTAAACTATGTCAGTATTATTGTGCTTACTGCAGCCAAAGCCGAAATTCCTGTGGCTCCGCTAAAAGCATTCAGACACGTGCAGATCCGCAAAAGCCAATGGAAACAGTGTTGTAAAATCATCGATAGTTCGACATGACGGTTATCCTTAAAATTTAATTATTCTGTTTGTTGAATCGAACAATGAAATTGTTTTAAGACTATCTTATGGTACCGATGCAATAATAAATTGAATACCAGGTACAGTCTCTGGTCTATCTTGTGCGGAAGAGGTAGATGGAGAGTCAGCAGCAGTATATTAAGTCCATCATTTGAGGACTTTAGGGAATAAATTGAGAGTAGTTTTGTATACATTTATTATGAATAACCTGTAAATGTTAAATTATTCTATCTATGGTTCAATAGAACCAATGCCGATGATACTTTTTGAATCATGAAAATCTGACAAATGGAACAAGATTGATTCCTTATCTCAACGTTTTTTATCCAGAGACGAAATCTCGATAATAAATTACTGTCGATTCACATCACTGTTCGGAATCTAGCCGCGACCGTAAACAATGAATGTGATTAGGTTGTTCTGTGAGCAATCGGGCAAATGCATTACCATTCGTCCACCGTCCAAATTCCGGCTTGCAGTTGTTATTAGCTCGTTTCATACCGTGATGGATGAGGGTATCCCTGTAGAGTTGCGACTGATGACTAGTTAGCCTTCATTAGTTTGACGTGCTTGATTATTCCTACTTTGATTTTGCTTTTGGTACCACAACCTGGTAATCGATGTCATAATCTGTATGACATTGTTACATTCTTGCAATAGCCATTCATCCACTGTCCAAATTTCAGCATGCAATTGTCATATTGTGATGAATAAGTATCTCCCCGTACAGTTGCAACTGATGACTAGTTGCCTTCATTTGACGTCCTTTTTTTTGTTTTGGTACCACAACTGGTAATCGATGTCATAATTTGTATGACATTGTTAGATTCTTGCAATAGCCATTCATCCACCGTCCATATTCGGGCATGCAGTTTTCATTAGGTTGTCATATCGTGATGTCAGAGGATATCCCCGTAGAGTTGCAACTGATGACGAGTTAGCCTTTACTTGACGTGCTTAATTATGCCTACTTCGATTTGTTTTTGGTAACACAATTGGGAGTCGATGTCATAACTTGTGTGAAATTGTTAGATTTTTGCATTAGCCATTTATTTTGAGTCCAAATTCCGGCATGCAGTTGTTATTAACTCGTTTCGTATCGTGATAGATGTTGAGATCCAATTTTAATACATCCATTCGTACATTTACATGTTTCCTCGTCTGTATTCAATACATAGACATTTGTATTTTATTTCAATGCAATGTCAGATTCAATGTCGCAATGGCACCCTCAGTGTCATACATTATTAACGACACCTCTCTGCGTGTATAGAACTTTATGTTCAGTCACTCAACGGTTGGAATTTTAAAAGGTTCATCTTTTATTGAACCAGCACGTCTGGCAAACCTTTTCTGTTATTGTAGAAAATATTTACATTGTTTCATTTTTGTGCGCTAGCAATGTTTTAGAACATTTCATTCGCGTAAATTGTAGTTTTCGTCGTAGCAAACTGCTGCGACGCAGCTACGAAAAGAAACTAAAATGCTTTAAAGAAAATTATCATACATACATACATACATAAATCACGCCTATATCCCTTACGGGGTAGGCAGAGTGTTAACGGCCGTTCAACGGATATTAACACCACGTCTGACAAAAGTTTGAGGATCAATCAGATAACTGTGTATCACTATAGTGACAGGTTGTCAGCCCGTCGCCTAAAATTGCAATACACACCCTCGAGTCCCTTAGTCGCCTCTTACGACACCCATGGGTAAGATATGGGGTGACGCTATTCTAAGCCGGCATCACACGGTATAAAATTATCATATTTATAAAAAATCCTTGATGTATGAACTAAACATCCATTACAGAAATAAAAATTCTCACAACTATAGCAAGTCTTAAGTACCTCAATAAAAAAGTTATGCGTAGGTATATTATTCAAATGGTTAAAGTTTCGCAAGTCGTTCTCACATGCTGTAAAGCTTTCTTTTGCCAGCTATAATTTACATTTGTAAGTGCCTTTGTGCGCATAATAATCATAGTACCTATGAATGTATACGAACATCGTGATCATAACATTTTATTTCAACTGTTGATACTCGTCTCTCCTCTGCCCGTCCAGGATTACCGCATACGGGGAAAACCGTAAAATACGCCTTCTAAATGCGGCCCATTATTTTTATTTTTCTGTTCCCTGAAGTATTTTTGGAACGAGTTTTTATTATCACTTCTACTTCCTTCGCAATCGCAAATTGGGTTGTTCCCGCGAAGCTTTTCATGATGGCGGACGGAATGTAGGGTATTTAACAGTGATTGATTTGTTTTCTGCTTTGCATTGCCATGAAAATAATCATTTTTTAGAAGATAATGATGTAAATGTCACGCCTTGGTGTTTTCTTCTTGCAAATGTTCATTCCTTTGGATCATTCAGGCAAATCATATAAGATTTCGATTTCCAAGATTGATTAGGGATGGATAACTGAACTAAGTTGGACAAAATGATAGTTACAAAAATACTACCTCTCTTGTCTGAGATTAGTCTTGATACCAGAAACTCTGCATAGGTTGTGAGTAGGTGTAAAAAATTATCTTATTTCTTTTTGCTAAAATGTGAAAGAAAAGGCTTTGTTTGAATCGTATTTTACGACGAGATTGCTTTTGCTTTAAAAACGCGTCGATGTGAAAAAAATATGCACAGACGATGTTCCAATGATTAAAAATATTTCTTTGAGACAGCTGTTTTAAATGTTGACAAAAATTCAATGCTTCTTGTAAATGTTTAGTGGTTGCTACGAATCAAATAAATAATTGATGGTTGGTGAAGTGACATCATTAGGCCCTTCCAACCCTTCGGTTTCCGTAGGGCTGAATTTAACAAGCCATTTATTGGAACCTCTGTTAGGGCCCGAACCACTTGTAGCGTCTATAAATTATTTGCTGTGAGTGGTTACTCTGAAATTGCTATTTTGGTGATTAATAGGGCGAGCTTTTTTACGAGTGCGTGATATTTGGGTTAGTAATAATTTTCAATAATTTTCTAGGATCATAGGTCTTAAACTAAACATAATTGATTATACCATTTTAATTATATTAATATCACGCCTTTATACCTTGCGGGTTGCCTACCTGGTAAATACGGTCGCTATCGAAACGTCGGACAAATACTTAAAGGGCCTTTTCAGAAAAATCGTGTATCACTAAAGTGGCAGGTTGTCTGCCTGTCGCCTAAAATTGTTAACAATAAGTTAAAATTGAAACCCTCGTAAGTTGGTACAAATGGTATCAGGTGCATGTTAACCTAATTCCAAAAATAACTAAATAATAATACCTAGGTAACTATAAGCTGCAAAGCGTCAAAGTGAAACCATTTTATTCCTTCATTAATTATAAGTAATTATGTGCTAAATTGTGCACAAACAATGAAATAATTCCAAGTTGAAGCAACGCGTTTACTTTACAAATTCGAAGCAATTTTCATGTAATTGACTGTTTTTGGGTGGAACACGACAAAACGTCTTGATAATAATTAATGTTATTTATGCGCCTTTTATGTGTTCACCGCGTTGTCCTTTGATGTGTACATACTACTTACCTATCTAACTCTGAAATTTCAGCGTCTTGAGAGACAAGAGTAAATTAAATTCTACTTCAATTTGTTCTATTATTTCAGTATCAGATACCGACGTACTGAAGAAATGCCAATAGGCGAATAGCGAAGATAAGGCGGTTTAATGCAACGTAACGCATGCGTCTGTCAGACAAAAGGAAATTGCGAATTCCAATCTTATTCCCATACAAATACGGCTACGATGCGTAACGGAGGCCTCTATCAAGTCGTTTGACACACGCATCCTTTACAGACGCATGCTTTACGTTTCGTAAAAAAAAGGAACGACGGACGACAAGTGAGAGAACTGCCTAAAAGGGGTAACAAAAAGGGTATAACAAGCCGAAAGGAGGTTTAGGAACATAAAACTGACCAACTTTCCCCATAGAACATAGGTCGTAATATGAAAAAATATAATGGATCTCCCATATTTACCAGTTGATCGGCAATTTTGCACGGGAGGTCCAAATTTTCATTTAATCTACCTATGTTCCATAGGGAAAATTGTTCAGTTTCATTACCTTCTTTCAGCATGAAAAATAACCTTTTTGTTACTCCCAGTATATGTTAATCTGGGTCGCTATGATTGTAGACGCTTGCCGCCAAGTTCTAAGGAAAATTGGCGAGATATATCTTAGCGAAATTATGCTTTATTACTGTGACTTAAAACCAGCTTAATTAATGAGCAGAGCAAACTAGATTTAGACTTGCTACATTTCATTTGTCTGACTGAGATTTGACTTTATATTAACAAGATTTAAGATTCAGAGAAACTTAGCGTATTCAAGATTCAAGGCACGACATATACAGACGCATTGAAGATGAATTTATTTTATAATACTTACGCTCTTAAAATCAAAACAATAATAAAATTAAAATTAGCATTATTGACGACATGATTCGTCATTGTAAAAATAAATAAATGTGTATAACACAATTTTCTTTTTTTTATAACAATTTTGTATTGTCCTAATAGAAAACCGGCTCGGGCAAGATAAAAATAAATTAAAATAAAAACAATAAAAAAGGCACTACCTCGGGGCTGGCCAGGTTAATTACACGGCATGTAACTTTACTTATACAAAATGAAATATATTATTAAAATAGAATAGTGGCCTAATCTTGCATAGCAGTCTTGTGTACATAAGAACTATTTAGTGGACCATTATACAAATTCACAGTAGGTAGTTCCGTAGTTCCCTATCTAGAGTGAAATTTTACTAGTGACCATAGGACCAAAGGAACATAGGTCAAAATTCAAAAAAATATTGGACCTTCCATACAAAATTGCCGATCAGATGGATGATTTACTATGGGTGATCATAATACAACAAAAATTAATTAATTGTCTTATTACAAATTATATATTCCGTCAAAGATCGGAAGCCTACATCTAGTTTAGGGTCATTTATATTCATGGCTAATAATCGGCCTGGTTTAAGAAAATCTATTCCAGCATAAGACGATGCCTGAAACACCTTGGGAAATCTCACAAACGCTTGTTTTTACCGACTTTTAAAAAGAGACTATCGATTCGTTCCGTATGTACTTATTGTACTTATTGATAGTTAAGTATTATACTAGTAATTCTACAATATTCTTAGGCATTCCGTGTGGTGCCGGACCAGAATAGTACTACCTCATAAGTACCCGTGGGTGTCGTGAAAGACGACTAACAGATGTTTTTTTTTATTAAGTCTGGGTTTGCTCTTGACTCTAGTCTAGGTCATAGGAAAGAGACGGAGTCTAAAATGGAGCGAGCTCACCCAGAAGAAGCCTGTTCACTCTTACTTTGAAGAGGGTTGAATGAATGAATCCAGGGAATGGGCAGCAGCGTTCCCTGTGAATACAAGATTTTGCACTTCGCTCTTAATTCTGCCTGCCACACGTGGTCAGTATGAAAAATACCCCTCAATCAGGGGAGGCTCATGTCCAGCAATGGACTTTTGTGGTTGTTTGGTTAAGTTGAAAGTAAGTATATATAGTTATAAATTTTTGTTTTGGCAATTATTATGTTTTTTTTGTTTTTAGTGGTTAATTTTGTGAATTGTCCAACTAAGAGCCGCCATAAATTCATCATAATTAAATTCGTATTTTACAAGAGACAAGAATTTTCTACTGTACTGTGAAGTGTTTGTCTACTGTCAAGTCGGTTTAACTTTTTATAAATTTCGGCTTCTTATACTTTTTGAAACTTAATTTGCATATCCTACTCGGGACTCATGAAAAAAGGTAAGTTCAATTAATTATGTATGGAAACGGATTTCGGAATTTTTTATAAGAATCTCATCTAAAGTTTTCAGTATTATAAACGTTATTTGAAATTTGATCCTTTTAGTATTTAATTTAATTTGTAAGACTTTGCACAAGTTGTAGTCAATTCACTATGAAACAGTTTAACCATTTGAATTTGGTTTAGAAGGCAAGTTAGGTAGTTGGAGCCCTTAACTTTAGGGTTTATTTAATTGAACAAGGCGCGTTATTGCGTATATTAAGAACTTTATTTTATTATTGTTGCGTAGATGTTCGAAGTTATTAGAAAACATTTTATTTTCATGTCAATATCTTGAACTTCTAATAATTTGTAACAAAGAATCTGAAAATTTCCGTTCAAACTTGCGAAAAACAACAAAGTAAGCAATATTTCTCCTTCATTGGTATTCGTGGCTCGGTGTCGTCTAAATTGCAATAAAATGTTGCGACGGCGTGCTTTCTTCATACAATATAGCGCCATGCATCGTCATGCATAGGAGATGTAAAAACTGGTGCCATAATGCATTTGAACTGACGGCGGCGAGCTTTTTGAGACGCGAACGCAGTACGGAGCTTGACTTTCATATTTATGACGACGACGCCTTCATTCAGTTGCAGTACTTATAAGTTACGTAGGTTCTTTATTCCGACAGTCACCAAAACTACACTCTGACACCAGGTACATGGTCGTGGGGCAACTCGGTATCCCACACAAAAAAGCCAACACCACGAACAATAAACTAACAGACCGTAAGTAAACATCAACTCACTTATTAAAATTGGAAGTAATTTTTACAAATCAGGTATGTAGGTTCGTCATCGACTTTGCATTATTAATATCGTTTTACATTTTTGTTTCAAAGATATAAGAGCTTCAGAATTTGAAAAATAAATCGACAAACCAGCGACCTCTAAATACAGAGTTGGTACTTGTATAAAAGTAAGCTAGCTTGTCTACGACGCCCGTGGGAGAAAGTCCAGTAAAAGAGTGTTTTGTGCGAGTGAATGTTTGCGGCCTTGGCCTAAACACGCGAGTCCACGATGAATAAGGGGTCAATGACACTCTAGGGGAAAAATCTTGATGGTATCTGTATGTGTCAAGTTTTCAGAGTGAGATGCACGCATATTTTTGGTAATAAATACAAATAAAATGATGTAGTTATTTGGAAGAAATCGTGAATCGAATTTTATTTAGCAAAGTGACTGTTTGCTTTTATTGTAAGGAAAGCTCAGCAGATCCTAATGCCGTCTGGTGCTTTTAAAGATTTTAGAAACTATTTGTCAGGTTCACCAAACGAAATTTTCGCTTGAGTGCTGGCTCAAGTAATTATAGATATTGACCAGGACATTCAGCGTTTATCAAACAAAATTTCATTAAAATCCGTCGCCTTCTTTTTATTCAGCCGTGCAAACTTACTTATTATTTTGTGTGTAGTGCCAATCCCCCCTTTAGAGGTAAAATTTTTATAGCCTACAACATGGGTGGTATTTTTTTTGTCATATTGGTAAAATTCAAAATCCTTTCAATTGGTTTCGTGTGATGCTTTAAGGTATAAACATTGAAACAGATCAACAAACACAATTCTAAATACTTTTGAAACATATTCTCTAACCAATTTAAGTATCCCTAAGTAATGATTTGGAATATCCTCTAATTTTAATTAGTTTTAATTTTCTAAATTTTTTCTTCTTCTTTATTTTTTTCTAATTATATACAGTTGGCAAGGTTGTGTCAAACGACTTGACAGACGCCTCCGTTACGCACCGTAAACCCACCGTAGCCATATTTGTATGGGAATAAGATCCGAATGAGCAATTTCCTTTCGTCTGACAGACGCATGCGTTACGTTACGTTAAAAAGCGGAACGACGGACAACAAGTGAGTGAACAGCCTAATAAGAAGACTGCATACTGCGTAAAAAAAATCAACTGTCCTATATAAGCTGTATTTTAAAATACGCGCAAAGACCTGATGCTCTTAGTCGCGCAGATAAGGGTCAACTGCCGACTGCTACGGTTTTTACTACGCCGTAGCACACTAATCTTCACCACCAAAGTGGTAATACATTATGATAGTATTCTAGTGTATAATATGATAGTTTGGGTTTCGATGGACCCAAGTAAGTGAACTGAACTGAATAAATGAACTGCTTTATATTTACAGTTTGTTTTACCAATTTGGTTGCTACGGCTCTGGCTTAGATGAAAGAGTTTAATGTCATATATATAAAAATCTTTTTGGACTTGGAATTAAGCATAGTTTTATTAGTTGCATTGTAATATTATTTTTTTCGTAAAGATCAGTAAACGCAAATTAAAAAATTTAAATGTAATAGCAAATTTTGTCTAAATCTTTATCGCTTATTTCGTAGTATTTGAACGGCATCCTAAACTTCAAGAACATTTAATATTGTGACTTAAGCTCAGCCCCTCTAGCGGTAAATGTAACTTGACAAAACAAAATTAAACTTTCTTTGTAAATTAAGTAATTACAATTCGCAACTTATGGCGCTGTTTGTTTTACAAAAGCGATTTGCGAGCTAAATATATTTTAGCATAGACTCCTTAGTAAATAATTCGTTATAACTAAAACTTTTCTTCAGCTCAATTTATTACTATTTATGTTTTAGGATAAGAAGAGTTGAGAGAAGTCAGAATCTAATACCTTGGCCTCAATCCGGGATAACAATTTTCATTTAACTTACCTTAAATTAGCACTGTCACTTTCCATCAAATATATTAAGATATGGATAGGAGATATCTAAGTTCTGTCATGTCAAAATAAAATTAATTAAAAAATTGTCAAAACAATGGCGAATAAATTGACTAGAAATTATTCTACAATGGTAAGTAGTGACCACGCGAATAACAATAATCGACAGGAAACAAAGTAAATGGCAATGTAAGTAAAATTAATCATAAACAAAAGTTCTCTGACTCGGTGATTAGTTTTGGCACTTTTACTGGAATAAATTGCTTCACACGAAATATGTATTGCAAATGTTTTATACATTGAATAAGTATAGTTTTCTTTTTATACCTTTATGTGTCTGATTATTCACAGAACATCTGCATATATTCTGTAAAATATGTACATATCTTAAGTTAGTATGCAACGATTCTATTCTAGAAGTAATTGGATTCTTTTACAGTATTATACATTGATGTTTCTTTAGGTTTACTTATGTATTCATGTCTATACAGAACCTAATTTGGTAAGATTTTTAATTTATTTACCACAGACCACTCCACGGTGTATTTTTGCCGCATAGTAATTATGTTCAAAACACAAGGTGAATTAAAACTTCATAGATTTCAAGGAGTAAACCAGACCTTGAAACTAAACATTTAATATAAGTCGTTATATAGATTTGCATGGACGAGATTGGTTGTAGTTTTGATATCTTTTCTTTTATCTAGCCTTATTTTATCAGCCAGTTTTTTTATAAAATAAATGTATCCTAATTTTTTGTCTTATTTTTTTTTTTTTTTTTTTTAATGATGGGTTTGCTCTTGACTTTAGTCTAGGTCATAGGACAGGAAAAACTTTGTTTTTCTCTTACCTCGCATATCAAATAGCAAAGCAAATAACATTATGAAAGTATGACCGCCGGTTGCGTAGTTTTGGCTTGTGTTGTCGTGCAAAGTCTTAAACAAACCCGCTGTATATTGCACGAAACACAGTGAGCTCTTTTGCTTACAAGTGGGCGAATTGTGTAAAATATGTGTGCCATTTACAAACTATCTCAGTTTTGCCTAAGATCTGCTTGATTAAGAATAGTTTTACATACATACATCAGCCTATTGCACTGCTGGACGTAGGCCTCTCCCAAGGTACGCCATAGGGCACGATCTCTCGTTTTCACCATCCAGTCACTACCAGCCGCCTTTTGAAAGTCATCGGTCTATCGCCGCGGTTTTGCATACCATAAAAATATCAAAGGAGTAAAACACGTAAATACTTAATTACAGGGACAATAAAATTGTCAAATGAATTCCTATAACAAAAACTTTATTTCACCTCCATGCTTCGTACTTACTTCAGTTTTTGAGTTTTGGGTCGTATTGTGATACTGCGTCCTAAACTAACACAGTGGTTTGGATTGCACAGAACACACAGCGCGTTGTTTTTGCAAGTGTGCCTACAAGCAAACGTTTGTGTGGACTGAGGTGTACACTGACGAACAACACATCGTCTTTGAACAGTTTTACAGTATGGCCATCCCAATAAGCCATAATTGACAGCTGTTAGATTTGTGTTAAAGCTATAGTGTAGGGCCCATTTTTCCTTTGCTGGCATCTCTTTTAGTATGGAGATTACATAATTATGTCAAATATGTTAAGCTTTGTAACCAAACTTGAATCGTTTTCATAATGTTTGCTATGCGCTTTGGATGCTATTAATAGTATGTAAGTCATTCCTATTTTACTGAATTTATGTATGACTAAATTTAATGATGTAAGGTCTCTACAGCTTGTGCGTGTCACTGTAAAGGGCATTCATTTGTAGGATCACTTATCAACATCAACCTATGATATAAAAATATATTGCTCGTGTAGTCACTTCGCATCGAATCCTAAACAAATCTATAGGTGGAGACTTATTATTAGCATTTGTATATTTATAATTATTATTGTATTTTTATATTTAGCTGTTAGTCTTCCTAAGAATAATAAAAAAAAAAAAAATGACCTCTTTTCATCACAACCAATAAGTATATTGTTCTTTAATAATTGTTTTTTGAAAATCATCAGTTTGGCTAACAAAGAGCCTACCAGTGGTTGGTTTGCAGGTACGCACATACGAGGAGAGAGTAAATATGTTACGCGATTCAACACACACGGTAGAAAAAGTTGCAACAATTTTATGTTTTTACTGCCTACATAGGTATAGCATACGTATCGTATTTGGGAGTATTTAATCTCCTATTCAAACACTGTTAAGTGGTCGATACGTAGAATTGTCGTATTCTAAATATGATATATCTGATGGGAGGTTTGGTAATAGTTTTATATTTTGTTGCACTAAGTACTGATATTTAAATGCATAAATCAAAACTAATTGTACGTTACGACATATAGGTTATATCTTTTGGATAAATAATGGTTACTATAACAGTAGGTATATATAACAGTATATATTCAAAATTCAAAATACCGTATATCTGGTACAGTAGTAGCAGTATATTATTCAAAATAAAGAGATGGTGGTAGATTTAGCCAGTATAATATTCCTACTAATTTATAGATATTTTTTACCGTATTTTATTTATGCATTATTATTTTACTATTTACTTACGATTTATTGTACACATGAACAGTAAAGAGAAAAACACATAAAGAATACAGACACAACAGGCACTGCTTATCTCTAATAAGCAATTTCTTACAGCAGACCTAGGGAAGAGTAATGGTATTAAACGATATGCGGATAAGACGTGCACAGAATATATATCTGAATATATATGTATGGTAGGTCCTACTAGGTGTACAATAGGCAGAATAAAAAGCAGTTTGCTTATTCTATAGGTTGACACATTTTCTTTTTCATGATTTCAAAATTCGAACGTCACGTATCCGAAGCGGTACAGTAGTAGCTGTATCGTATTTTTGACGCATCTGTCTGTCTCCACAATTTTCCGATTGATATATGTCAGACGTGGCGTAAATGACAGTTTTTGCGGCTGTTTACGCTCTGCCTACCCCGTAGGTGATAATAGGCGTGATATGTGTATGTATGTATGTATGTGTCTGTCAGACGAAAGGCAATTTCACACACAAAAACGGATGCCATAGCACACTGTAACGCATGCGACAAGACCAAGGTATTTGACAAACGCACCCCCCCGTTCAGTCCGTCACAGTGTAGGATTATTTAAACTCAGACACGGAATTCTGGATTGTTTAAAAGTGACATACATGACTCTATATATTATTCATACATATATCACACCTATATCCCTTGCGAGTTAGGAATGCGTAAATACGGCCGTAAAATCGAACATTAACACCACGTCAGACATTTCAGGGTCATTTAAAAAGTCGTGTATCACTATTGTGACAGGTTGTCAGTCCATTGCCTAAACTTGTAATACACATGTAACCCTCGATTCCCTTTGTTGCTCCTCACGGGAATGAAATGGGGTGATGCTATTCTAAGCCGGCATTGCATGGCAAAAAAAAAACAGACATACAATAACCGTACAACATAAAATTCTGCGTATGAACTATTCGCAGGTGCGTTCGGACCCTGAAATAAACAAGTTATAATATTATACGGTTTTTTACACGACTGCCCAACCAAAAAAGGGAGTGTAATGTTTTTAAAATTCATGTATGTATGTATGTGAGTGCGATTATATAAGGTCCTATTAAATTCAGTGCAAATATTTTTTAGGGTGAGTTCTACTCGTAAAACTGAACAACATTTCCCAATAAATATAGCTCGAAATATGAAAAATAAATTGGACCTACCATACAACAATGTTCAAAAAAAGTGTCACTTTGTATGAGAGGTGCAATTTTATTTTTCGTATTTCGACCTATGTTTATTGGGAAAAGTTGTTCAGTTTTACGAGTAGAGCTCAGCCTAAAAATATTTGCACTGAATTTAATAGGACCTTATATAAAGTATTGCAACTCGTTAACCGCTAAACAGATTTGAATGGGAATTGTATCGGAAGCATCCTTGCATTATCCTGAGTGTACTAGACTAGACTTTATTTCCAAAAGCAGTAGTTTAATTTATTATGCTGTTAACGGTTACTTGCACGGTGTTGTTTGATTTAAGTCAATTTCCCACCTGCCTACATGCAAACCGTTTTTATTATAAACGGAAGCAATGACGTCGATTTGCAACGCTGTATAAAATCTATCGAAGAGTCAATATTTGGAAGAGGCTGTATCCATTTTGTTGACTTCGGGAACTGCGGTTTACTTTTGTGAGCATGCAATGTGAAAGCAACTTTAATTCTGTTGGTAGTATAAAAAAGTTACAGCTAAGTGTACCTACGCCCGTGTCCGGAATTAACTATTATGGGCCTAGGCAGTACATAAAAGAGAATTTAACGTAACGTACTGTCGATTTTATTATTTATTTTATAGAGGTATTTTAGGACCAGTAAAGGATTTGGGTTGAGCCAGGAAGCCGTTCCTAAATTCCCTAACCGGCACTATTGCAAAGTCGTGTAATTTATTACGTGAGGTTAATTTTTTCGTTTGGTACCTGCAATGTGTTGTTATTTGACGCACGCATTGTGTTTATGTAGGTACCAAACTTTGAATCAATATTTCTCACAGTTTTGAGTAATGTTCATTGAATATTTTTTTCTAAATCCTGAAACGGGGTTCTTACCGAAATACTTATTTTTGTTGAATTGTCCGATATTTTGACCCAGTTGCATGGGCCATAATCACGGAACAACAATTAAAATCGCAAAATCATCAAATCATCTGTAGCAGCGTAGATTTGCATTCAAAATTAAATATGAAGAATGCATGCAATGCATTTACTGCTGACGAGGCGAGAACAACCACTCTGTCTGCACAATGTAAACGGAGGTTGAAGTGAATAGGCAATGAACATTAGCCAATCAGAAGTCAAGGCCTAAAACAGTTACACAGTTTGTCAAATTAGGGCGTTTGTGCCTAGTAGCTAGTATTTAGATTAATGGCGTGCCATACCGGACCGTAAAAAATCGGAATGCCGGACAGTAAATTTCCTTGTAACTACAAGGAATTAATCTAAATACTAGCTTGTGCACTATACGTAATTTTACCGTCCAACATCTCACTTAGATTATGGCGTGCCATACCGGACCGTAAAAAATCGGAATGCCGGACAGTAAAATTCCTTGTAGTGCACAAACGCCCTTACGCGTCTTACAAGTTGGGTACTCAGCCAACTGGCTACCAGTAATCACACGTCCTTACACATTCTTATTTTTATTATCCTTTGGAATTCAACATCTTTTTATGCATACAGCAATTTAGTCCATACATTCATGCTTTGTTAAAAAATAAAGCAGTCATTTGAACAACAATGAGCGTAATATTTTCCATCACTTCAGTCCGTAACGGTCAGAAGGGACTAATGCTTGAAATAATACAAGTGTTTGCATGGTCGCCGCCGAGGGTGCGTTCATGATGTCTTGTTAAATGAAATATAAGCCGTAAAAATATTTCAATATTTAATATTCAAGCCATGAACCAAAAAAACTAAGGTTCAATAAACGTACTGACAGATTAAAACATATTTTTTTCACTAATTCTAGATATTTAAAAAATACTTAAAATTAAGATGCACAACTTTTTCAAAGAAACAAAGAGCAAATAATATATTTTTAAACGAACCACCGCCCGAATAAATTGCATCACATCTTATGTGAACTCCAAATCCTTTTTCAATATTTGACTTAAGGTGGTTCGAGAGCCCAGTGGCACCCCCAAACAGAAAAAAGTCCCTGGCTGGACACGCCAGTCATCCGGAAGCCAAAGTATCAACAACTAAAGCACTTGGTTTCATAAGGTTTTATTGATTCTAAATAATCTTTGTAGTAAGTAAATTATACTTCACCATAATTTACTTCCTTGTTTAACAAAAAAACAAAACCTCATTGAATACCATTTTGTAGACGTATATACCAGATCTCGTGTGTGTGACTTGTATTTCAGTATTTTTATTTAAACTACCCTCGAGCGCACCCCCGTACGTTTAGTACCTTCCTTCACCTGAAAATTGCCTGAACTGAAGTACCTATATTGTGTATCTTTTCAAATATGTAATAAGCTTCCCTTTCAAAAAAATTTGGTCGGTAAAAGTAATTTATGCGTAGCGTACCAATATAATAGAACAAATTTTATTTACATGTTGCATATGTACCTGGGTATAAGAAAAGGAAAAATTGTTTATTTCATGGACTATTACATAGATACCAATATTAAAGTAGAAAGAATTATTAGACCACCTAATTTTATTTGACAATTTACATTGTAGGAGTAAATTCCTAACTTTCGTTTGAATGGGTAGAATAGAGGTAAGTAGGTACTTACTTATTTGAAATTTTGAAATGCATAACCAAATCGCATAGTAAAACAAGGTTATATTGATTCTAAATAATGTTTGTAGTTATTTATTGCCACAAATTGAATCTTTGGTTTCCAGATGACTAGCGTGTCCAGCCAGGGATTCTTTCTTATTTGGGGGCGCCACTGAGCTTTCGAACCACCTCAAGTATTTAGATATTCTCTCTGTAAAACATAAACAAAACTAACAACACTGTTTTTATACAAATACATACATAGTGAAAATAAATTATAAGTTACCATATGAAAATCACTGAAGTAAGTTCCCTTGAAGAATGTAATTTTCTACTAGAATTCATTTCAATTATTCGTTTAGTTTGGAGTACCTTAGTATGTGTAGCTTATTGTTTGCCTTTGTCTACATATATACTATATACACATATCAGGCATATAATCGCTTGCGGGGAAGGCAGAGCCAAAATGGCTGCAACAAACAAACATTTATGCTACGTTTGACAAACATTTGAGGGCCATTCAGAAAATTATCGCCATAGTGACAGGTTCTGAGCCCACCGCCTAAAATTGCAATACACACCCTCGAGTCGCGTTTTACGACTACCACGGAAAAGAAATAGGGTGATTCTATTGTAAGGTGGTATCACACATACATGCATACCAGATTACCAAAACGTAAGCATACGTACTCACTTGTCTATTCATCCAATTAGATTAGAATTAAGTTAAATTAAGCATGTATTTGTCTATTCAGACACTGGTTTGAACTCATCCCCAATTACTTAGCTTTATTGTGTATATCATAAGCCAGACATTGCTGCTGCTATATTATACTATGAAGCAGTCAGTTGTTTAAATCAATTAATCCGTGGTACGAGTACAATCAACATCACCCCGAGATGCCAATTAATATATTAATTTAAACTGGTTATATTTCAATACTAGCTGGTGCCCACGAACTTTGTTTTGCCAATGAAATGAAATGAAATTTACTTTATTCGATGTAGGACAGTATTATCACTTATTGACGTCATGATCCGTCATTGTAAAATATATAGGTATATTTATATATTATATATTATATTATATTTGTCTTACATTTTTTTTAATAATAATTTTGTATTGTCCTAATATAATATACACGCCTATATTAAAAGCAGGCACCGGCCATGACGGTTTTTCTTGATTGACAATGATAATGTCTATTATAAAGGTATGCTAAGACCGTATAAGTGTTGACAATGTATGATAACGTTTCTTATTGTGAATTGTTTTGTGTGGATCAAAATGTCAGGGTAGGCAGTGCTTTTGTGCCTATATGGACTGTTTTGGTCCCGTTGCTCGGGGGCGTTGCCGGTTGCTGTCTGTGATTACTACGGTGGCGATCGTTACGTACGTCAAACGCCTAACACCTAGCAGGTGGTTTAAAAACTTTAGTACCGAGAGTTCATCGGGTCGTTTGTCAACTATCTGTCCCACGCGATATAAAGTACAAGAGATGCTTTGTTTGGGTGATGAGTGATCGTAATGAGCTTCTTGCCTTTGATATTAATATTAATGGTAGTGTATGATAATAACCACAGTGAATGATAATGTAAACACCGCTTTACATTATGCGTAAGTTAGCGTATCACTATAAAATAAGTATCTAAGATTATCATGTTGGGAACTACCATTTTCGTGTATGTGCCATTATTTCCTGTGATTGGATCATTCCCAATATTCAAACATTTATTGTCTTCGTTTGAATAAGGTATATGTCTCATCATTATCACACAAGATGGAATAGGTAAGCGTAGTATAGGATGTGGGTAGGCATATAATTAGCACATAATGTTGGTTGGTGTATACCTCTAGTACCTATAATTACTTATCACTGAAATTAGGCATACCTGAGTTATACAATTATTTTTGTAATTTCACAACTTATGTTAGTTTGGAATAAATAAACTGACATGATTGTATTTAGCTTATCAACTCTCGAGCCGTAGATATTTAGAAAGTATCAACTTAACATTACACAGTAGCTAAGAAAAGCTGTATTCTACCTACTAACCTACCAATTAAAGTAAACGCCACATTAATATTACTGTATATTGACTTCACCATACTGCCATAGTTTTTAGAAACGCCAACAAACAAAATCGATGTGCTTGTTTATTTTGTGAGCTTTTCATCATAGTACGTAATGTGTTTGACTGTTCTCCTTATTTAAAACGGAATAACTACGCAGCGTTTTATTTACTTACATTATGATTTATAAATAATTATGAACTTCATTTATCCCAATGAACTATCAAGATACCATTTTAATAAATAAAAAATTATGAACTTCTTTGAACTTTGAATTATGAACTTTGAAAGAATTATGAACTAATTAGGAATTTCATTTATCCCAATAAATAATCAAGATACCATTTTATTAAATAAATAAAAAGAGCAATGAAATGTTAAGTCAATATATAATAGTTACTTACTCACTTAATTTTCGAACTAACTTTAAACCATTTCTAAAATTTATCTTACCACGTAGACGGAGCGGAGCTTTTAATAATTTGGCCACACGTGTGAAAGCTACTCAAAAGCTTTTAATATTGTGGCCATAGGACATTAGGATTTAGTTCTAGTATATTTAAACTGATTTATTGTATTTATTTATTTGGTTATTGTTATTTGTATTACTATACTTGTCTTGTAGATACTACAAATTCCTATACATATTTATATATCTACTATTCGTTTGCAAGATAATAAAATTACGTTATTTACTACTGTAAATAATAAAAAAATATTGCACAATAAGAAAAAGAAAACAGAATACAATAAAAAAGGATACATACATTAAAAAAGGATACATTAAACTAAAAATGCGTAAAGGCGGCCTTATCTCTAAGAGCGATCTGTTACATACAACCTTAAAAACATAATAAACATACAAAAAAAATACTAAAATGTTCTGAGTGTTTCTTTTAGGTACACACATATATTTATTTGAAGCTAAACTTTAAAGGACTCGAGTCTCCGCCTTAGGTATTGAATTGATTCCACTTGAATAATTTAGTGTCGAAATTTCAAATTGTAGAGTGTAACTCTTAATTTAACACAAGAAACAAATACAACCTGCATATCTCTCAACACAGAATAAAAATGCTAATAAAAAACCCACACTATATGGCCATAAGAAATTTTAATAACTTACCAAAATATATACAAAATAAAACAAACCAGAACCAATTTTTTAAAAAAGCTTAGCGAATTTTTACTAGAAAAATGTTTTTACACACTAGTATAATATTCAATATATAATATATTAATATTTAAGAATGTTAATTGAGGTTGAATGAAATACTGTTATATAATATATTATGTAAAATTTCATGTAGTGTATTATAATATGCATGTAGGTTAAAATTATTACTTGAACCCATTAAGTTTAAGTTTTTAAGAGCTCTATTGTTATTATTTAAGACCACTGTACACTTAATCGCAATAAAGGATTATTTGAATTGAATTGATTTTTTTGATATTGAAATATGATTTGGGCCGATGACATATGAAATTTAAAAACACAAAATGTTGATGTTACATCGTGTTTTGTGGCCCGACTGTCTACAAATAATCCACAACTACGATCCACAAACGTAGCTCACGGAACGGAGCGAGAAGAATTTTCTTCGCTTTATTTATCTAAATACTGACTATTTAGTCGTGCACCCCGGATATGAGCGAAAAGATAAATTTTGCAAACTTTTAATATTTTATCGAGACTCGTCCTATAGTGTTCGGATTACAAACTCGAAAACAAATGAAAAATGAAAATGAAATAACTTTATTCAATGTAGGATAGCATTATCACTTATTGACGTCATGATCGGTCATTGTAAAAAAAAGAAATTTGCATAACGCAATTTTCTTCTTTTTATAACAATTTTGTATTGTCCTAATAGAAAACCGGCTCGAAAACAGTTGTATTAATACCTGCTTTATGCATTTTGCCTTTAGAAATTACAGTTGAACGCTGAAGCATTACGTCTAATGAGAAGGTACGCCTTTCGATAACACGGAGAAATGAAACGAAGTGTTTTTTGCCAAAACTCAAATTTGCCGCCATCTTGCGCCGCACTTGTCAGATGTTGTTGTATGGTTGTTGTTCGGTTATTGTTCAGTTGTTGTTTAGTTGTTTTGTTAAGTTTTTGTTCAGATGTTAAAATATATATTTTACACACGTACACATCACGCCTATAATCCCTTGCAGGGCAGGGGCAGGTTGCAAAAATCCGACTAATGAACACTATACCTACTTGTACCTATTTTTACTTGACAGTTTTTTATATTAAGTTTACTATTTCTACCATAGTGTTTGTACATACGTAAGGAACATAGCAATTTCCAAATGCAAACAAGAAGACGTACTTGTTATAGACCTTCTCGAGTATAGATTGGTTGTCCCGCATATACTCAAGTAAATAGTCTATGGAAGGTATATCCACCCAATTTTCTGTAAGTGCGTGTTGTAATCAGGGTGCTAAGCCACAGTAAAAATACAAATCAATATGATGTCTACGAACGATAGGTGACGATTTTAAAATATCACGCGCATAAATGTCACTTTCAGGATAGAGAGAGTAATCTCACGAGAGGTTTTGTGATATTTTCCTAAAGACCCAGATTTAGAAATATGCCTTTATCCATACGCACGTAAATGATGTCTGTTCTTGCCACGCCTTACTAAAAGTTAAGCATACCGAGCGATTTTCTCCAAAGCGCACGCACTGCTGAGGTTCATCTTAATAACATCTACTTTTACTGTGGCGTTTTTGCGGAAAGGCTCGTGTGCTTGGTAAGTAATTGCTTGATTTACTATGTACTTGTAAGTACTCTCCAGGCTGATTGGGAATGCTCGAGAACCTTCGAAGCAAATTCGTTTCGGAAATTACAAAACTCATGAAAACGACGCGTCTCGCATCAAAAAAGAACAGAAGCTCGTAAATTTTTTATGGAGAATTTATTTACGATATCATAGATTATTATAATTTCCTGATAGCTAGCTATATGTTCCCAAAATTAAAAGTAAAACATAGATAAAATATTTGTACTAGCCCTGTAAAAAAAGCATTTTGCCATTACTCTAGTTTAAATACCTTCTAGCATTGGAATATTAAATTTCTATTTCACAGGTGTTGCAAGATTATATTGAATGGAATCAATGGAACATCTGCGCCTTAACTAATTTGTCATGCATCAATTCTAGAGGTTTAATTTTATAGAATTGAATATTAAAGGTCACATCTCGCGCACCTTTCGAGTTTCAATTAGTTTAATAATATGCAAACTATTCCAGACGTATCAGTATCTTGGAGTCCAATGCGACTATTATGGCCGAACTTTCCAAATATCATTTGATACTACCTGCAGCTGCGGTAGTGGGATGACAGAAGTTTGAAATTCGAATACCTACTGGCTGCCTCGGCGACTGTGCCTTCAGTGCCTCATTGATATATCCGGGAAACTTGTGGTTAGATTCGTCGGACCAATGATAAAGGTTTGTTAATGATTATTTTTTCTTTGATGGATTTCTGTTAACCTAAGACACAGGAATGGATTCTAAGTTTAGGAAACAGCTAAGCCTCATAATTGTTTTTGTTTAGTTTACCTAGGGGCCGTCCATAAATAACGTCCTCCCCCCCCATAATCATCCTACCGTCATAATTCTGTAGACCCCCCCCCCACCTGTCTTAACGACGTCATATCTCATACAAGTGCAAAATAGATTAAATGGGTATAAGAACAAATAAAAAAAATATTATTTTAAGAAATTAAATTAAGCAAGCGCTTACTTTACTTCCGAATAATGACGTAATTTACGGACGGCCCCCTATTAGTAATTATGTTTATTAAATAAATAATTTATTTTGCATTGTATTTGTGTAATTACACATAGATATGAACAACAACGACTATGCATTTTACGACCTTATATTGAACCAAATATTTATTTAACATCTGTTATGCCCCGACAGCTAATTGCCTATAATAGCCACGCCACAGTCTACTGTTGTAAATAAATAAAGTTGTAATAAAAAAATTAAAAAACTTCAATTGCACCATGGTTGCAGTCAAATGGTTATCGAAAAACGAATTGTTTTTTTTTTTATGTGTAGTCTGGTATTTTAAAATATTTTAACAAACTGAGCGCATGCACTTTATCTATCTCGTTTATTTTGTTCTTCTTCTTCTCTGTTCAACATTTCATTAAACTTTAGTAAGGAATAACTTTAAAAAAAATACTAAAATTAAAGAATAACTTAGTACTGTTATGCTGTGATAAATCGTCACATAATATCTAAATTGTGTCGTAATTTTGATAAGGAATTAAATACGCTGATGAAATTATAAAAAATCAGCAGAACCATATTATACATTTTTTATTAAAAAATAAGTCAGATAAGTCATTCGTTCAAACTTA
The DNA here is from genome assembly GCA_027580185.1 of Tuta absoluta. Lineage (NCBI taxonomy): Eukaryota > Metazoa > Arthropoda > Insecta > Lepidoptera > Gelechiidae > Tuta > Tuta absoluta. The sequence goes on from JAQAHW010000003.1 coordinate 5,127,581, forward strand.
ACTGGCTATGTTTTTATCCTTTTAATTATATCGACATGCGTAGCACACAGCTTTAGTAAGCACCTACTATTGTAAGCCAGGGGACCGACATTTGGGATCAAGTAGCTATTAAATAAATTTTAGTGTTCGCTCGGAATGAAAGTAGTAAATCCACCGACTCACTTTAGGGCTCTTTCACACTGGTATGACAAACGCGGGGTTAAAACCTTCAGTAGCACCTTTACGAGTTTACTATATCAAATTTATGCCACTTTTATATTTGTTTAATGCCACCGCAGCCTGTTTACAAAAAAGGTTAACGCTATTGTTTTAGGGAACATACGGAATGACCGGATAGTTTTTATAGTCACTAAGATTACAATGCAATTGGGTGCTATTTAAGTTTGTTTCAACGTTTAGTAGTAATGTACTATAGGTATAAATTAAAATAAAAAATAGTTTTTTTTGTGCCAATTAGGACTTGAACCCCGTACGGTGGGTTACCGTCGTCTACCGTGGGCTACCGGCTAAACACATCCAAATTTTCAATCTCTTGGTACTCGGCCCGAAGCGACGTACAAGTGACATCTTGTATTATGTTATTGTTACGAATACTATGATTAGTCAAAAATTACAGTAGGAATTCAAACCATGCGATGAAGCTTTGCTCATTCAAATGTGCTATGGTTTATAGTGCATTTACAATGCTATATTATTTTCATAAATGAAAATAAGAAATTGAAGAAATGTTAGCGTTTCATTTAGTAATTAAATTGAAACTACTAATAGATGCTAATAGTCATAACGCTCACATACGCCCGCCTATCAGCTGTGATTGCCAAACACTCAGTGAGCAGCCGAAACGTAGAGGGATAAAATCTCTACCAAATAAATACAAGTAAGTCGCGTAAACCTACATCATGAGCTATAATGCCGTCTGTCTCCATTTGCTTTACTAACATCATTTCGTAAGCCCTAAAAATCATGAAGTTTAGTCAGCCATCTATCTTCACTGAACTGGATTTCTGTATGAAACCATACTGCGTGAGGTGACGTCAAAATATCTCTCTAAAATGCGATAAATTCTAGATTGAATATAACATGTCAACTTTATGCGCCTATTTATATAATTAGGAATTGTTTTTATTTTGTGCTATTTTCCCTTTGTCAACATAACGTGCTGCAACAGAAGGGCTTTTCTGGTTTATGGAGTAAAGATTCACTAGAGGTTATGAAAAAGTTGATATATTGAATTGAAGTAGTCTTCTTTCTGAGCTAACTAACTGTAGTGTACTAAAGCTGCTCTCGGTATTTTTGTAGAAAAATAATATGTAAGATTTGTTTGCCACGTTTTTCTACATAATAATAGTATTTATGGTGTGAATATTAATATAGTGGAGCTCAAAATCATCTTTAAAAAGGCAACACAAGGAGTTAAACCGCCATAGGAACATATTACGAAATTAAATAAGTTTCTTCCATTATAAAAGACGAATTAAATGCACTCGTTGAAAGCTGGCTTAAAGATTAGTTCCAAACTAATTTTTATTTAAAACAAAAATGACTTTTGTTTTTACTTGTAAATTGTATGCTAAAAGATAAAGGCCAGTTTTTCCGTTTAAATAGTTCAAAGCAAGTAGAGAAAAATAATCTACTTACTTTTAAAATAAATTTCATACTGGTCAAAATTTACCAAATAATATTAGTTTTGATATAAGTTTGTGAAGCAAAAATGTGGCGTATTTTTAACTTTATATTTGTACAGTAACAAGACTGTATCTTTTTTAATATATTGCTAAATTGCTTTGCTTGCTTGTATGTATATAGTCTTGAAATAAATTACAGAAAAATTAAATCCAAGTAAGCAAGAAGGAAGTTTTATATTAAGCTACTAAGTAGCTACGAGAAAGCTACGCGCTAAGCTACGCGCTCCATAGTTACCACCATAATAAATTCGGTATGCTAAGATGGTCAATTTCAAGAAAATTCTAAAATCCTTTCTCAAATTGTATTATACTTTTAATTAAACTATTTGAATTTCTTTCGACGTCCAAGGACGAGATGAGATTAATGAATCAAGAAATATATTATAATTATTGTGAATATTATGTGATATGAATTTAAATTATTACTAATTTGTTATATACAAAATTATTGAATGAATTGTAAATAAATAATGTCAGTAAATAAAGGCTATAATTATTATTTAAATCAAAGTGAGACATAAGCTTTATAAAAAACCCAACAAATTAACAGTGAGTTCGATCCGCTTTTCATAAACTACAATAATACTTTCTTCGCAATATCCACTAATTATAATAATAAGAAAGTGATTAATACTAAGATACTCGTAAAATATTTTACCCTTAATCCATATTCAGATTAAAATTCTTCTGCCATAGTCAGAGAAAAACATAAATTTTGTAATTTACATTTGACTTGTCAATGATTAACATTTTCTATAAAGCAAATGCATTTTAACACTTTACTATTATTTGTAACGTCATGACCGCAAAATTTCAGAAAAATATTACAAATAATGTTAATATTTTGATATAATGAATTAAGTTTCTTAAAGTGATTAAAGTGACCAACATTTACAGAACAAAACTTTAAAAAATATCCAGCATACCGAATTGCCATTGAAATCGAGTTTCGTTTGGATTTTTGAAAGTCATTAAACACACCAGCATGATCCAGATCCAGTTCGATATAGTTTTACAATTATATTCATTTAAGTATGGAAGCGATCAAAATGCTAAACAAAAAACGATAAAGACGGCTCCACAGTTATATTTAGAGAGCGCCTGTCTCAAAAGTTACCCCCATTTTTTATTTTATGTTGCGAACCTACCTGCCCACGTTTTTCTGACAAAAGTTACTAATTCTCGTATTATTCATGACTGAATTTTTCAGGACTCCCGACTTGGTCCAACCTAATCCACGGATACCGAGAATACTTGCCAAATAAATTTCAAACGTCTACTTTTATATTTTAACGCAAAGATTTAAGAAACCATCTTGATATAGTTTAATCGTTCGTTACACTTTGTTGTATTTTTTATTGTTTTGTGTCTGACATTATAAAAACGTAATTTTTTGAAGAAGTTTTAGGTGCCTAGGTATCAACTTACCTTTTAATGAGGCTAAGAAAGTATAGCATTACGAATCCTTTGCTAGAGGATTTAAACGAAAAGTTTTTATTATTCATTGGTATTAAGCTGCGTGGCAAAAACGTTTCTTGAACCGACGGCTTAGAAAATATCATATTTTAGGCAGCTGTATTTCAGATTTCATTGTTTTATAATTTTTAATTATAGAAATTGTTTGCAAGCATACTTTTTCAGAATTGAAAGTTAACTTGAGCAAAATTTGTTAAGGTAGTTAAACGACCGTGTTTTGAATATTACATTTACGTATTTATGGTAGTTAAAGATGGAACGATATCTGTAATACATGCATAGATACACATATCACGCCTATAATCCCTTGCGCGGTAGGCAGAGCATAAACGGCCGCATAGAACGGACATTCACGCCACGTCTGACAAACATTTGAGGGTCACCTGGAAAATTGTGTAAAGCCATAGTGACAGGTTGTCAGCCCATCGCCTAAAATGACAATACACACCCTCGTGTCCCTTAGTCGCCTCTTACGACTCCCGCGGGCAAGAAAGGGGGTGATGCTATTCTAAGCCGGCTTCACGCGGCAGCAATACATAGGTATGATATATTATTTATATTTATGAATAAGAATGACTCTCACTTACATAGCTACCTACCTACTTCCATTAAATGTCCTCACAGGTGAAATCAATGGCACAGGAGGGGTCCAGCTCAGCTAATAAAAGATTAGCCAGCAATTATGATCGTGACGTGACGGTCCCTCGTAGCGAAGGACGTGCCATATTGAAGTTATACCTTCGAACCTTCGTTTTGGAAATGCAAACAATACGAATATTATAAATGTGAAATTGGGTTTCGTTTGTTTGTCCTCCTTTCTCGTCGCAGCGATAATGATTTTTTGTGTGTGGTTAGTTGAGAGACTGAAGAGTGAAATAGGCTAATTATTACCGTGGAAAAAGATCTCGTTAATGCGGGAAAAACAGCCGCGGAAGAAATCGCAGGCCGGAAAACGTGTACTGAAAAATTAGATGCTGAAAAAAAAACAAATGGTAACTGGCTAATGCAAATAACGAAGAAAGCCCAGTAAAAATGGATCGCTTATATTCGTGTTTCAACGTCTTCGTATATTTTTTTATAGCTTAAACAGTATACGTACCTTTATTAAACAATTAAATTATTAATTTAATTTATTATAATAGGTAGGTATATTGTTGGCCTACTTGGTCCCACTGCTTGGCAAAGGCCTCCCCCGCAATCCATCAATAAAATTTAAATACATGACGAAATATTGCTAAGACACTGAAAATATTTTTAAGTAGGTATTACCATTGAAATTTTAATTAAAATTCTCTTGTTTTCTGCGTGTCGTACTGTTGACACGCCTAATAAAATCTCCGTAGTAAATTTGCTTCCCGAAATACAGGTTGTTTGTACGAGATTTCTTCCATAATTAATATTTGTATTTGAAATATTGTCTTTTTTATCGTACTTCAAAACTCGTTGTTGGGCTAATATTTGAATTTTTATAATTTTATCGTTAACTTTTGTTGAAACAGGGATTATTTGGCAAAAATAACCAATTATATTGATTCTGGCAGCCTTTTTTTATGTCTATACTTTTGATATAAATTGCATAACTAACAATTTTAATTAATTTTATACTAGAAATATATGCCGCCAAACGAGGCTAAAAAGTAGAAAGCTCAATACATTTTCTGCCCTTGACCATTGAGGTATTATGTACTAACCCCTTGACAGCTATGAGAGAAGAACTTTTATTGTAAATATATATATTGTTGTTCAGAATTATCGTCCGTGAATGTGTATTTACACGTCGACCAACTGACAAGAATAGAACCTACCGGTAAAGTGTTGTGCCTACTTAAAAGTAAACTTAAGTCCCGATTTGTCTCAAGCTACAAGAAGAAATTATGAATAAAATTGATATTATAACTTATATTTCGTCGTCTTGCTGCTTGAAAGTATGTTTTAAATCAGGAAACTTTTTTTTATTGAAAAAAAAAAGTTTTACATCTAAGTAACTCATCATTTTTAAGTATAATCAGTAATCTAGCACGTCATAAGCATGCTTAACCAAACCTTTTTGTTTAGAAATTAAGGACAATACTAGGTGGGCAGAATCACTTGAAACTTCTTAGCTGTGGTGCCTAGGTGTTACAAAATACAACTGTTTTTGTTTCATTCAAAAATTCCAAATAGTTTTGAAGTTATGGACATTGGAAGTTGAACAAAAATTCAGATCTCTGTAAAAGCGCGCGCTTTGCGTGTGACGTAATTGTACAGGCTCCGCCCACTTACACCGCGCGCTCGCCGCTGCTGCCGCCGCCGCCGCGCCGGTCCGGCACGAACACACTCAATTATAAATAGTGATCTGTGCACACACATACTAATGCACCTACTTACCGCGCGTTACGAGTTCTTCTCCCGACAGATTATTGTTATTTAATAAAAATATGGAAGAAGGGTTTCAAAAAAGGCAATCAAATAACTTGCCGAGATCAAAATAAATAACTTAACGGTTTGATGGTGGCTCAATATTTTTCGAAAAATGCTGATTTCGTTGCCGCTGAAATGCGAGGAGTAAAAATAAAAAAATTAGTAAGAACCTATTTGTTTATACACATATCGCATGACATTGTTTCCTTACTTCCATTTAACGTGTCACAATAATACTGTAGGGTAGGAGCAAATAAGTAGATAGATACGTAAGTAACTTTGTAGGTATGTTCGAAACATATTATTTATAGGTTAGGCACAGTAGTATTGGTACGTAACTACCAAAGTCTATTCTCGAACAAAATATAACCTAGTAACGATACTAACGATAATCTATCTCTATGTTAATAAGATTTGATTTTGCTCTTTGTCGTATTTCTGGCGAACTGACTGTTGTTGACACACATTTAGGGATGTACCATTTGTAAGTCTTTATATTTGACACTAGCGGCCCGCCTAGCGGTTTCACCCGCTGCTACTTATCAGTTTTCCCATAGAAATTGGATCTTTGCCCGTAAAAAGTAGTTTACTTCTTTGCTCCGTTCCAGCAGAAGTGACTCACCAGGACCATGTGCCAGCAAAAGCGGCCCGTCATGTTAAACAACTTTTAATTTGATGCCGATACCTTATCTCCTGTAGTTTAGATGGGATGCTGGTGGTCTGCTTTAGGTACTCCAGAACCTCGATGACCATGTACCAGCAAAAGCAGCCCGTCATGCTAAACAACTTTCACTTTGAAGCCATTACCGTAGCTCTTCTAGTTTAGATGGGATGCTGGTGGTCTGCATCAGGTACTCCTTGATGACCATGTTCCAGCAGAAGCGGCCCGTCATGCTGAACAACTTTTGCTATGAAGCCATTTTCGTATCTCTTATAGTTTAGCTGTGCTCCTGGTGCCCTCCATCAGGTACGGTCGCGTTCTAAAGTGGAGTCATAAATAACACAAACCTCAGAAAACAAGTCGCTCGCACCCGCGGCGACACTCACACAATGACACAAATGACGTATAACATACTATTATTTGACGAACTACCATTGTATAATAGGCTGAGTAGTATTGACTATTTCACTACATGAATCATTAGCTTCGGTAGCGTGGTCAGTAGCGCGGTCAAGCAAATTCTTGACCGTTATTGTGGAGACAATGGATCGAATCCCGATTTCTTCGTTCTAGTTTTTATTTTATCAAATGAAGCAAAATTTAGTAAATTTTGAATTACATTTTAGTTGTTGCTAGATCGTTTGCGAGATAGTGCGTGTGCTAAGTGATTTTTTTTAACCTAAGTTTATTTATTAAACTTCAGTGTTTATTTCTTCGAAATGCATACTATTATCAGTTTGCAGGATAAGCAGCGTATTGTTGCGCTGCAATTATCTGTGGCGCTGCATGATATTGGATTTAATTTAACTCAAATTGCTAATCAGATTGGTCTGGCCGTAAGTATAGTTTTATTTCATTACAATTGTATTTTAAATATTAAAAACTTTGACTCATAGTATGTTGGTAGCTGTGAACCGATTAGTATAAACTTTTTTATTAATAATGCTACTTTGTTTTAGTGGAAGACTGTTAAACGTTGGGTTACACGTTTTGAAGAGGAAGGTAGCGTAAAAACTCGACTCGTCTTATTAATGATTCACAGCGGAGGATGATGGTGTAACAATATGAAGAAAATGGTTCTGCCGCTGGTCCAGGCAAATTAGTAGCACAAGAAACAGGGCGTGCAACTGCCGCTAATTATGTTGATATGCTACAGGAAAGCATGCTACCGACGACGGTGCGAAATGTTTAACTGTTTATCCTGCTAGTGAAGTTCCTCGTTTTGCATTTGTCCAGGATAAATTGTCCAGTGCATCGAGCTGCCGTGGTGTATAATTGGTTTAGCCAGCACCCAGATATCCAAGTTATTCGTTGGCCAGAAAAATCTCCGGACTTAAATCCCATAGAGAATTTATGGGGTTTAATGGTGCAAAGGTGGGACATGCGCAATGAAAGAACTACAGAAGCTTTAGAGGCTCACTGCCTGGGAGTGTGGGAGAGTACCAGAGGAACAGATATATGCACTTATTTGATCGAGTCTATTAAGTGTTTATTAAGTGTTGTTGAAAACAGCGGAGGTAACACCAAATACTAATTATGTAAGCGGCGATTTTTACTTAAGATTCCAATCAGACCCGATCTAGCATACATTGCTGATTATCTTGTGTATTTCATTATAATATATGAATATACACAAAATAATCAGCAATGTATGCCGAAGCGGGCCTGATAAATCGTTGCTCACTCAACCTCTGTTTACCTGCTTACCCGCCTGCTATTGCAGTAGGTATTTGTGGAGCATTACATTAGCAATTAAATTATGCTAAAACATCGATTTATATTTATATAAGATTGATAATTATTAGTCAGTTATCTTAAGGCCTTGCTTCAATATCTTTTCATTACGAAAACGAGTACTTAAGCTTAAACCTTGAGATGTAGGCAAATAACTGATTATTACAATTACTTTTACTTCCGAGGAAAGTGCATCATCGTTAAACATAGAACAATAAAATAATTACTAACGAAATGATTACTTAAATAACTTTATTGAAAGATTCAATCCAAGATTTGGATCATTCCTATGATCTTATAAATAATTACCTATCGATGTTTCAGCTAATGAACACTTAATATCATTTTACATAATATTGTGTTTTATCATTCAAACAAAACTATTAACTAAGTATTACGACAGCAAGTATTTTATGTAGTTTTACATACTCGTATCTTATGGTTACCAAAAGTTCTCATTCATGTCATTATGTTATTTACATAAAGTGATACCATACCTACCAATAAAATAATTTCTTACCTTACTTTTTGTTTTATTACAATATTATAGGTTTATGTTTTTAGATATAATATTTTGATACATAATTTACAATAAACATTTATAGATATAATACATAGATGAATATATAGAACAATATTATATAAAATAATTATTACTGGAGAAAATATGGTAAAAACATTTAAAAAAATATTATTCAACATACAGAGATCGGATGGGAACCCGGTGCCGTTCTGATTAGAAGGTAAGTACTATTACCGCTAAGCTACGGTAGTTTGTGATCAATACGACGAAATAAAGATATGTAATCTATTGCTTTACTACAAGTGAACGAATAAGGATAACTATAATACGGTTTTAGACAAACCAGTGTGATGTATACTTTGTGGTGATGTGGTGGCGAATAGGCTATCACCGAGTAATTATTTCAAAGATTACATAGATGTCGCTTATAGGTGGTAATCTGTTTAAGTTTTAATGCTACGCCTTAAGGTGGACTTTTCTACTTACAGTCGATAATCTTACGTGTGTGCGTAAGTTAGTAAAGTAAGTACAGAGGATAATAACCCGTATTGCAATCTGTCAAGTGGTCTAACTATGACTCCACTTATGAATCCGACCGTACTTCAGATCCTTAAGTGCTGACAAAAAGTAGGCCAAGTCCGTTTTCAATATACCACCAATATCAGTGCCAAATTTCACGAAGATCGCTAAATCGGTTTGGCTAATTTGGGTAATATCCGCTTTATTTCCCGCTTTTCCTGCTTCTAACCGTTTTCCCGTGGGAATGAGGAATTTTCCCGTAGTAAAAAGTAGTCTATGTTACTCAGGAATGTTGTAGCTTTCTAATGGTGAAAGAATTTTGGAAATCGGTCTAGTAGTTTCGGAGTTTATCGATTACATACAAACAAACAAAAAAACAAATCTTTCTTCTTTATTATATTTTTATTATTTTATTATTATTTGACATAACTGTACCGTAATTATTATTTTAACAATGAATAAAAAGCAGATTGTCGCGCGCGTGTGCTACTACGACTGTTGAACAACGATTGTAACGAGCAACAAAGCGAGTCGGCGAGTCAGCGCGGCGGCCGGCCGGTAGTGTTCAGTGACGTCACACATGCGAGTGCGGTCGAGCATGCCTTGCCAACTTTAAAAAAATTATATCTCGGAAACTACTTATCGTATCGAAATGATTCTTTCGGTGGTTTTTACCTTTTTTTACAGACTATATGAAATAAATAAAAATAAAAATCGATGTTGAAATTAATTGACATGAGGCTTGCATAAAGACATGGCTTAAAGATGACTTTATTTGATTGACGTTTCAAACATCGTTCGATGTTTCTGATGTAATAATGTCAATGACTGACAGATGTCTTAGAAACCATGTTCTTTCAATGTAGATAACATGAAGGAAATAAAATTTCCATTTCTCTCAAACAGTTTCAGGCAATGAGAGTGAGATAGATATGTCAGACAGATCTTTTTTCATTGTGTTATTGTTTTGCTGTTTTGCCTGTGGTTTTGCAATCTTATAATAAAATCTTCGTACGTTCAGTGTAGCTAGTCTACATATAGTTAATCTGTGCTTAAGTGTCAAACGACTTTAAACAATATAAGTTTTATTTAATGTAAACACTGATTGATATTATTAGCACTAAATTTTCAATCTTAAAAGGTTTAAAAAGGCAATAGGCATCATGCCCGCTTGTTATTTGAAATAAAATACCCTGAAGTCTATTTACACATGGCACACTAGTACACAGATAGAATTTTGGTAAGTTATGTTAGTTATGTTCGTGTCCCTTTATGAAAAATAAAAACTGGTGGCAAATAAGTGGTCAAGCGACGAGAACTATTTTTACTTTTGATGCAAGTCGCTTAAAGATGAGATTCTTTGTAGTTATGCAGTAAATAAAAGCTCTTAAGACTGCAGTACTGAAACTTTTATGAAGCTACAGGTGTTATCAGCAGAATTGTAAATGACAATCGGCAGGCAAACACTTATCGGTCTCATTTTCACTGGTGTGCTTTCCGATTCTGAGTATTTTCAGTGTCCGTTGCTGCTCCGAATCCAAACTTGTTTCACACGCGTCTCATTAAAGTGTCAATGGACGCAGAGCAGCGTAAAGCGCATTTGGTATCAGTAGCGTAGATAGGCCTATTGAGTGAGGAATAAATAATTCACTCGAAAATCCTTTGAGATTCAAAGCTGTTGTTTAAGATTTACGAGAAACATCACAGTGATTTGAATTCCTTCTCTGAATTGTCCATTTTGTCACTAGCAAATTTTGTAATAAATATCAAATTTTTAATCAAAATAAATAGTTACTCATAGAATAAAACCTCAAAACTTTTAAGAGGCCGTACATAGTTTTGAGTAATTTTGTCTTGTTTCTTCAATTCTGTAGGACCTCGTTTAAAAAAACAGAATAAGTAACAATGTGTTATGATATGTTTTATTGAAGATTAATTCAATATCTAAAAATTGGCCCAGACAAATTATTGATTTTGATTGTTCAGTTTGTTTAATAGTTAATAACCTGAGACGTGTTTTAATTGTTTTCGATGCGTGACGTTCGTATCATTATTGTTTACATGAATTTTAAAATATGGAGTGGTTTATAAAGTATACAGCAATAAAGACATTGAAAAGTGCTAAAAATTGGCCGAGGAGTTTTTAGTAATTTAATTCAAAAATTCAAAGAAAAACTGCAGTAAAATGGCCCTACTTTGAAGAAATTTTAAACGTATACAGCGTCGGATTTCTAGTACAATACAACACGTTTTTAAAAAAATCAATTTACACATTGAAAAATAGATTCATGCTAACACATTAGCTATAAAAAAAATTGCAAATATGTATTTTATGAAATTTATCGAATATTTTAAAGTTCTCCGGAATTATCAATTATATACGGGAGCGCAAATGCTGTTTCGGCAGACCGCGCGCCGCGCTCTTGGGAGAAGGACGCGTATCTTGCTGCGTCACACTCACGCACACATACATAATTACGAATGTGTGTCGATCGCGCGCGTAGAGGACAGTAGATCATTGAGATCACGCGTCACAGGCGGCATTATAGTGCGACCGATACTTTTTGATCCTGTAAGTATTTTTTTCAGTGCGGTATTGATTTATGATTGATTAAATTAATTGAACTAGATATTGTGATTTTACTTCCTATTAGAGTATAAATAACTTGAAATTTCGGGATTTTGCAAATAAATGGCCATTTTAACGGACTATAATGATACATTACAGATTTAACTATCCACACTAATATTATAAATGCGAAAGTAACTCGGTCTGTCTGTCTGTCTGCTACGCTTTCACGGCCAAACCGCTGAAACGATCTTCATGAAACTTGGCACAGAGATTGCTAGCATACCGAGAACGGACATAGGCTATTTATTATCACCATTCGAGGGTCTGGAGTATAGATGTAGACCACCAGGCGTACCATCAGGAGCCAAGCTAAACTATTAGAGATACAGGCATGGTCCTAAAATAAAAGTTGTTCAGTATGATGGGCCGCTTGTTTTTACAAGAACATTTGAGGATCTGGAGTACCTTATGTAGACCACCAGGTCTACCATTCAGTATGATGGGAATATTTTGAGAAAGGACATTGCCTACTTTTACCGAGGATTTTTTATCATTACTGAAAAATACCGCTGTGCCGCCGCCGTTTGCATCGTATGCACTACCTTCATTGTAATTAGGCATATCTACTTAGGTGATACGTTACCATGTTCTGAACTGAAAAGTATCATCCACATAACACGTTAAGTCAGGGATCACATTTGACGTCCGATGCGGCGTATTTTGTAAGTGTAAGGGAGTAAAATAGAAATTCGCGATTTCCTTTCGTCTGACATACGCATGCGTTATGGATATGTATTGAAAATACACAGCAACTAAATAAATAATGCCCGGTCTTATGACCGCGGCCGCGCGCACCGGCCGATACGGCGCGGCGCGGCGCGCGCGCTTTGGCGGCGATGCGGGGCGGAGGGGGAGGGCGCGACAGGGTGCGGCTACCCGAACGGGCATACACGTGAGGGCAGACTCACGAGTGTCAAACCCACAAAATCTTTGTTTTCGCAAAATACAGAAAAACAAAAAATGTGGTATATAAAAATGTATTATACAGTAACTTAAAATACCTTTTTATCTGTCTTATCTACTTATGCTGACCATTTTAGTGTTCTCAAATCGGCACCCCTGGAGTAAGTACTCTGTTATCTACTGACTTTTATATTCAATTTTTATAAATATTGGTCTCTCAGGCCGGATAGCAAATCTTGAATTGTCCCTTTAACAACAGAAGCAAGCAAGTTATCTCTAAACAGTAGAGATAACAACTGTTCTAATATCACTGTCACACTTACTATGAATACACATAGGTACCTACTTTAGAACTTCTGCCAAAAAAAACTATCTAACGCGGACGAAGTCGCGGGTAAAAGCTAGAAGGCAATAAATATAAATTCGGCGCTGTTAAGCGAAAAAAAGATGCTGGTACATGGGCACACCCCTGAATAGTAGTCGGTAATTAATTAGTTTCGATAACATTCCACAAATCCCAAAATTCTTAGTAGGTACGCAATAATTTTAAACTTTTTCATACAATTGCCACAAAAACTATAAATAGGATCAAAACTGATTGATCGAACTATACGCTGCCGTCCGCCGCTGGGTCTGCATATCGCCGCCGCTCGGCTGCACGATGACGCGTTCTAATGCTAATTACCTACTTTCGCCCAGCGCAATTTCATGTACGGCCTCTTAAGAGTGTTCAATATACTTCCTGAAGACTATGCATGTGCTTTTGATAGATTATAAACAACTTGATACCGAAAAAAATATTTAAAAATAGCATAGCATAGAAGTGTAATTCACTCTATGAATATTCTACAATCTTTTCAAAATTGTGTATCTATTCGCGGTTTAGGTTCTTATTTACCACATGAAGCCGGCTTAGAATAGCATCACCCCATTTATTTCTAGCGGGTGACTATCTCAAGGGTTTCAAATGCAGGTATAACAATTTTAGGCGACAGGCTGTACCTTGTCATTAAAGTGATACAAGATTTTTCTGAAATGGCCGTCAAATATTTGCTAGACGTGGCGATATCGATCGTATTTTTTACGGAAGCACAGTATAATGAATAGTACTAGCGTACAGTATGGTCACTCCCTGCCTCCCCCTACAAGCGCCGCCCACCCGCGCTCGGAGGACGCTCAGACGCCGGCTAGCTAGGACGCGACGACGAAGGTCATTTCATACTGCCGCACATTGCATTCCCGATCCGCGAACGCAAAATGGCGGCAACCCTGACATGTTGTCTCACACACACAAGCATGGTCCGCGTTCACCTACGCAAGCTTAGACTGTATGCGTAGCAACGCATTTGATTCATACATTTGAGCGACAGTGTCCGAGGTGTGACGGAAGTTAACGCTGCAAGGTATAAAGGCGTGATATACTCGTATGTGTTTGTGTGTGAGGTTTTTATTTTTCACGTAGCTATACGTATTTTAAGCGCTCAGATTAAGTTTCCAATCGTTTTCCCGAAAAAGGCGAGCGTCTAATTTTAGGAAACACTTGTTTTAGATTACACACACTCCTACCCACCGACAGTAAATATTCCTAACGAGATGCAAACACTCGTAGAGGTTTTTGGGGTGCCAAAACGGATGTCAATTAATCTTTCACATTCGTTTATTTTCTGCCACGTTTATTAAACGGTTTCCCTTCGATTTCGATGTTTAGAAGGCGAATGGAAGCAAGTGTTGATAAAATTTATTGCATTTAATCATTGACTTGCTAACTAATAATGGTTACTAAGATTTATTTATTGCTGTTAACGTGCTTATCCCTCAAATAGGTGAATTGAGACGCTATTCAGTATACATTATAAAAAGAGGCCCGTGACGCAATTAAAATTATATATACTTACATACATGTATCACGTGATACATGTATGTAAGTATATATAATTTAAGGCTTAGGATAAAGGCGTACAGCCTAAACGGCCGTAAAAACCGACATTTACGCTACGTCTGACAAAAATTTGCGGGTCATTCAGAAAATTGTGTATCACCATAATGATAGGTTGTCAGCCCATCGCCTAAAATTGAAATACACATGTCACCCTCGAGTCCCTTAGTCGCCTCTTACGACACTCATGGGACAGAAATGGAGTGATGCTGTTCTAAGCCGGGCATCAAACAAATAAAATTATGCCATAATATTTATCGATATAAAGCTGTCCCTCCAAAGTCAGCTTGAGGATTATCCAGTACGTAGAGATTCCACATGATCAAAGATGTACAAAATTATAAAATACTTCAACGTGGTTATACTTGCATAATTTCTCAAACGGCAAGTAAGCCGCAGTAGATCGGTTGTTATGGCGTTGGTAGTACTAATACCGAAAGTAGCAGGTTAAAATTTTGCAAGTGCTCAAAAACGATGACAGATATTTTCTGCGGGACCCAGACTCAAGTGTAGTTTGCAGTCCCGTTAGTGAGTATCAATCCGTCGGCGTCGGAAGGAAACCAATTTCCACTTGGATGCGATACGTGACAGTCATTAGAATTATCTGAGTATTCGACTCCTCAGTTGGCAATGCTTGAACTGCTCTGCAACTTTTTTCATTTTCGTGTGGGACACCAGGTCGTCGAACGACCCGATGAACCCTGGTGTCAGTTTTTCAACTGCCTTTTACTGGAGTAGGCCTCTGACATGGTTTTGTACCAACCGCCGTCTTAGTAATCTTAGACAGCGACAAAGACCGACGGTTTAACGTGCCCTCAAGCACGGAATCATATTTATTTTCGGGTAATCATGGTTCAGCCTGCAATGTCCTAACCAGACTGAAACCTCTGGGAACTGGGAAAAAATTCACAAAGTGACAATATCAACTTTGTGAATGTCTCACCGGGAATCAAACCCCGAACCTTGTCCAACGCCTCTGCAGCTGTGGAGCCTAGAGTGTACACTTTGTTAAAGGACTTACTTTGCACATCTAAAAATGACTCTTTAGACTTCATTTTGACGTGGCAGTGTACATTTTTTTCTCAGTACTGTCTGCAATTACGTTTAGCTCAGTCCCGGAATTTTAATGATGTTTGTTACAAAGGAATATCTGTGAAGTCTTATACAATATGCAACTCTGTCACTAATCTGAATGTAGGTCAAGTCATGGAAAGTTCGGTCGCGTATAGTCAAATTGAATGATTAATCATTAATTTTTTTTTGTATAGTCTAGTCTAGTCAGTGTGATTCAGATAGAAGTAATAGGGAGTCGTCTTTTTGAGAATTTAAAAATAGTTTTGTATTCCAAGAACTCTGTTGAACTGGCTTCGTTACTAGATGCCAAAGCCAAAAGGCATAAAGAAGTAAATTGTACTTTCCGAATCTATCCTCGTTTTCACGCTTTGTTATTAACTAATACTCTGTTTTGTTTGTACGTTGTTTTTGTTACTATGCAGGGAAAGTCGATGAAAGTAAATATTTTTGTGACGCGAGTGATGTAACAGTGACACATCCAAGTGAAAAAATCTAAAAATTATGTGATGTTTGGTTCCTTACGTTAACGTTCCAAGTACAGCGCCATATAGGGATACCGTCGTTGTGCATATTGTTGAAGTTCCTAATATACTTTGGCATATCTCGGTTTGCATAAAATTCTTTGTCATACTATTTGTTTGGCATAATGTTTATATGTCATACTGCATTGAAAGTCATACTATTATTTTCACCTATTTTATTTTAGACTAGTTTTGAGTCGTATATTTGATATTTTTCATAATGTTTTTCTTCATAATAGGTTATGGCGCGGCGGGCGGGGGTGGCCCTTGTGCCAAGCCTAAGCCGCCAACATGTATTTAAAATAATGCCAACGAATAATATGCCTAGTTATTTTTATGCTAATGAATAATATGCCCAGTTATCTCTATGCTTAAAGACATTATGACTTGATAATTTATACTACAAGGGTTATGCGTGTTGTTTTTATGAATTTGAATAATTATGACTATATAACATATGCGTAATACAAATATGACTTAAAATTTTATGCAAACCGACCCCAAGCCGCCATATATCCAGCGACTAGGGCACAGCTTGAAAAAAATACTTTCTGTTGCGATGGCAAAGAGTCCCTGATTGGCGGAGATTAAACTTCTAGGTACTGGCTCCATGAAAGTAGCTTGCCGCCGGCAGTCTGATACAGACACGCTATTATGAGTATCGAGCATCATGTCTTTTTCATGGTAATCTGTTTAACAAGCTGTCAGTTCAAGGCTACGTTCTTAATTGCTAATTATTTTATCTATTTTAGGGAATTTTACAGCTATATTAACAAAAAATACTATTTGTTTCAGTACAGTACTAAGCCATTAAGAAGGTTCCGCCTATAAAACGACCATAGCTCGACTACTGTTATACACCTTACTGCTTTGCTAAAAACTTAAATGAAAGCAATAAAAAAGCAAGAAAGTTAAGTGACAGTAGCCGTAGATCAGAATTAATAAGATACTGGCCTCAATTCGGGATATAAATTATCTTGACTCACTTTAAATTTGTGCTTTCACTTTCCGTTAAATAGGTTTATAAAAGGGTAGGAGATATTTTAGTCATGTTATTATATTATAATTTGACGCAAAATACGTGTTATCTGTCAAAATAAGGCGACGATGAAAACAAATGGCAACTAAATTGACTAGAAATTGCGAAAAACCCATTGACATTTTTAAACATGACAGGACTTAGATATTCTTATCCTTTTTTAAATCTATTTGACAGAAAGTGACAGTACTAATTTAAGGTATGATAAGAAAATGTATATCCCGATTTGAGAGTACTCTCAATTTTAGATAAGGATGAAGTTAAAAAGTGATAAGACAAGTTACAATACAAATTTTACTCAGTATTTGTTAAATTTTGTACGACTAAGGAGACTGCTTTGGAGAAATTTATGACTTCATAGACAATGTTTTTCGCTTTTCTCAACCTATACAACTGAAATCTATTTTTAACAGTAACGTATAATCGAGTGTACAGCTGACTTTGTAAAGTAAAAAAAAAAACATTTTCTGTGATTGTGACACAAAAGGTACTTTATAAAAACATGTAGGTAGCTATTTATGATGCCGTGTGATATTGGCTTAGACTAACATCAACCCATTTCTTTGCCGTGGGTGTCGTAAGAGGTAATATAGGTACTCGAGAGTTACATGTGTATTGCAATTTTAGGCGATGCGCTGACAACCTACCACTATATAATACACACTTTTCTGAATGACCTTAAACTGTTTGTCAGACATGGCGTAAATGTCATTTACGACCGTGTGCGCTCTACCTACCTCGCAAGGTATATGCTGGATATATGTATACATGGATAAATATATGTGTGAAAGAAAGTATAAACTTTGAACACCATCAGAATTTATTTTTAGTTGTGCTTATCCTTGAATTACTCTATATAGAAATAATTATATTTAACGGTGGGAGGTGAAATGAGTTCGGCAAGACTGCCGAGTCAGCCAGCGCTACTAATTACCTACAACAGACGACATTACTCAGCATGATCCCACAACAGTATACTGCTCCATGAATTCTGATACACTTCCTTAAATTTTCAGCCATTTATTTATTATGTGACGTGCGTTAGTAAGTATTAATTAATTAAATATGTGAGAACGGGTGGTGCTAATGCAGCTATGGAGCAAACGTAGCTATTCGGGTTTCAGCTATTTAAATAATACGTGTCGTTCAGCTTGAATATTGATCAATTGTATTCAATATTAATAAATCAATATCCTGGACAATTCACACAGCGCTATCTAGCCGCAAACTATGCAAAGCTTGTACTATGGGAACTAGATAGCTGATATTAAGATGATAGCTTTCCGGTGATAGGTAGGTAGTGAAATAGTTATCTATTAATTAATGGGCATCCTGTATAGCACGATCGATGCATCTTGTACAGAAATATGTTTTACTAGTATCATCAATGGTACTTCTGACACCAGGGGAAAGACAAGCTCAAAAAACCTTAATATGTTTATTACGACAGCAAAGTAAATGACATTTCTGAGAAACTTTGACAGTTCCAGAGATACGAAATAACTTAGTGAATTCCTTCAAAGCGAAATGTGGCGTATCCTTTATAAATACGGAGCCTTCAAAAACACGTAAAAGACGACGACGACGACGTTTTCTCAATTAACGGAGTAAGCTCTTAATTTCTTCTATACTAGTTTTTTACCATAGTGCAAGTAAAAACAGTATAATATCTCCGGGTGAGCCCTAGCTCCCCACCAAGTAGTTAGGTGTTGATTTCAAAGCCCCGGGTCTACAATTGCAAAGTCCAGCCCTAAAAATATAAAATGCGTAAATACCAACAAACTTTGTTTGTGTGTTACGGTAACCTGGTAGAATAGCATCATTCCATTGATTATTTTCGCGGGTTTGTAAAAGACGAAAATTTAAAAAAGTGGCGAAACTGGCTTCTGCAGCTCGGGGTACCACACAAGGAATATAAAATTTTGTGCTAGGTTACGCCGACCTTGTGATTTTCTCATACTGTGTCATTTATTTCGGTTCGAAATTATTTGCTTAACAGCTTGATGATGGTTGTAGTCTGCTGAAAATTAAAATTAGTTTTCCTTTATTCTTTCAACTAAAGGGGTAGTACCTATTTCTATAAAATGTTCTTTCTCTATCTAGTTTTAAAGTAGCTAGTACTTTAAAATGTTAATTTTGAATAGCTGGTATATTTATCCCATCCCACCAAAGATATAATAGGCAGACTACGAGAACAAAACAAACAGCAATTGTAGGGTCCTATTAAATTCAGTGCAAATATTTTCAAGGTGATGTCTACTCGTGAAACTGAACAACTTTTCCCAAGAAACATAGGTCAAAATATACCTTTTAAAAATAGGACCTCCCACAAAGTAACAAATTTTTAGATCATTTTAGTATGGATCCAATATTTTTCCATATTGCGACCTATGCTTCTCGGGAAAATCTGTTCAGTTTGACGGGTCGAACCTATAACAAAAATATTTTCACTGAATTTAATAAGACCTTATATTAATCCCAGCGACAATGTACACTTACCTAAGTAAAGTTACAAACACACGACAAGAATTATCAGTATAAACATCTTGTAAACATGTTGAGTAACACTTCGGAACTAAGTTTGGCGCCGAGTTCCATATCGGCTGCCGGCGCCAAGTTATACCACCGTTATAACACGATTTGCACCTAGATTCTGCCCTGGTAGCAATATCACTTTTCGATCAGGGGCTGTAATCAGGACGACTGTTTGACTTAATGATATAGATGAGAGAAACCTACGTAACAATTAGATTATCTGTATTCGAATATAGATTTCAGTTGGTATCTTTTACCTACCTATGTTCTATTTGGATTTACTTTTGTATTGTATCCGTTTTGTGGTTTTATTTTTACTTTAGCCTCTTATTGGCAAATAAAACCAGTTTTATAGAAATCTTACAATATTTGCACTTTATATTTTTTTTAGTTCTCACGATTACTTTCAGACATTATGCACTTTATTATTCAACTGCGGTTTTTAGTTTGACTGTTGCTGCAATTATGTTTATGTACAAGTTATAAATATATCAACAACTTTTTAAATAATTTTGACTTTTGTCATAATAAAAAAAAAAAAATTGCCTCATCAGCAGGGACCATAAGGACGAGAGTAAACGAATTACATCTAATTTCGAGCACGTTTATTGGAAGTAAATACATTCCGAGATGTGTTTCTTGTATTGGGAAAGTGT
Organism: Tuta absoluta; assembly: GCA_027580185.1. Lineage (NCBI taxonomy): Eukaryota > Metazoa > Arthropoda > Insecta > Lepidoptera > Gelechiidae > Tuta > Tuta absoluta. Next base: position 5,147,875 of record JAQAHW010000003.1, read on the forward strand.
TCTCGCGTAATAGAAAAGTCCACACCACACTTTATCAATCAATGATCGTGACAGTTTGCTTATTTTCAGATGTCATTGAAAAAGTTTGTCATAAATTGAGTGGTAAAAGGTTGCGATATAAGGAGTAAGTTAGACGCGATTTAAAGTTTTAACTGATCTATTAGGTCCTTACATATGAAATTGTCGTTTTGTCGTACTGGCCACTTTGATCACAAATTTCTCCTATTTGGTTATGAATTCGAAATTCAAATTTATACAGCTATTTCCACATGGAATTGTGTTTCGTAAACCGTCATTCATTTGTTTTTTTACTTATCTTTTTTCTGTTTGCATCGCTCAATTTACAAAATGGAAAATTTGAAATATCGCGTTATTTACGAGTACGAGTTCCACCGTGGCACCAGTGCTGCGGAAACGGCTCGAAGGGTTAATGATGTGTATGGCGGTTGTGTCGCAAAAGAAAACACAGTGCGTTTTTGGTTCCAACGTTTTCGTTCTGGAAATTTCGACCTGCAAAACAAGCCCCGTGGACGGCCGGAGACCCAAGTTGATAATGAAGAATTGAAGGCTATTGTGGAAGCGGATCCATCGCAAACCACGTCCGAATTAGCTGCAGGCTTCGGTGTTAGTGATAAAACTATTTTAATCCACTTGAAGCAAATTGGAAAGATTAAAAAACTTGAAAGGTGGGTTCCTCACGAATTGAGTGAAGCAAACCGGCAAACGCGCGTCAACTGCTGCGTTACATTACTTGACCGGCACAATAACGAAGGGATTTTAAATCAAATCATTACCTGTGATGAAAAGTGGATTCTCTACGATAATCGGAAGCGCTCATCACAATGGCTGGACCCTGGCAAGCCAGCCAAAGCCTGCTCCAAGCGAAAATTGACCAATAAAAAGTTACTTGTAAGCGTTTGGTGGACTAGCGCCGGTGTCGTTCATTACAGTTTTCTCAAATCTGGCCAGACGATTACGGCAGATGTCTACTGTCAGCAATTGCAAACCATGATGGAAAAGCTAGCTGCTAAACAACCGAGGTTGGTCAATCGCTCTACGCCACTGTTGCTTCACGACAACGCTAGACCACACACTGCACAACAGATGGCTAGCAAATTAGAAGAGCTTCAATTGGAATGTCTAAGGCATCCACCGTACTCTCCGGACCTTGCTCCAACAGATTACCATTTTTTTCGAAATTTGGATAACTTCTTGCAAGGGAAAAAATTCAACTCAGATGGGGCAGTCCAAATCGCCTTCAAAGATTTTATTGATTCCCGTCCGAATGGTTTTTTTAGTAAAGGGATCAATGAACTACCTATGAGATGGCAAAAGTGCATAGATTACAATGGCTCATACTTTGATTAAATAAATATACTATATTAAAAAAAATCGACTTTTTGTTCCTCCCATACAAAACGCCAATTTCATATGTAAGGACCTAATATAACAGATATGTCAAATTTGATTAAATAAGTACCCATACTTTATAAAGTATAAAATTACGACGATGAATTGTGGTGAAGTCCGTGTAGATGTCACATTGCCACAACAAGTGATTCTACAATCTAAAGTGTCACCGTAATACATGGTGTAAGGAAAAGTACTGCATTTATTCCAATGAATGAAGCAGCCCATGAAACTGAAAAGCTTTCCCCAAAAACCATAGGCCTTAACATGAAAAAATGTTGACCTCCTATACAAAATGTAGCAGCCGCGACCAGTTCTGGTTTATTATTTATTCATATATTAAAACATTTACAAAAAATTAAAACAACCATTTAAAATAGAACGCAACAAACACCTGTCAAAGTTTGTCTGTGAGGTCTAATCATATTTTGGTCTATGTTACTTGAGAAATGTATTTTAGTTCCATGGGCCGATTCATCCCATAAAAAGAACGTAGTTCTTTTCCTTACATCCTGTATAGCGCAATAAGGGAGTTCGCAAGAATTCCTAGGTATTTGACCAAAAGCCGGAATATGGCATAATCCTTGACTGCATTCTACCATCTTAATCATAAAAGTACTGACCTTTTTCGTTTAGTCGCGTAATATTGGCTCGAGGAAGTGCTTTACAGTACACCGATTACGTTTTCAGTTCAGAAAGTATTTGCTCAAAAGAATTTGTTGAATATCTTTGATTTTTTTGAAGTCATTAAATGGCATTAAATCACAGCTACTTCTGTTCTTCTTTTCGTCTTTTTTTATAAAAAAATATAAATGAAACGCAAGTGTGTAGGAACTCTGATAATAAAACACATGCTATGGTTTGTTACTAAAAAGATAAGAACCTATATCCGTATCCGTACTAATATTATAAATCTGAGAGTTGGTGTGTGTGTATGTATGTTTGTTACCTCTTCACACTCAAACGGATTGACCGATTTGGATGAAATTTGGAACACAGGTAGAGTATAATCTGGAATAATACATAGGCCACTTTTCACCGCGGGAAAACAACTATTATCACCGGAAAATGGCAACGGGTAAATCGCTGGGCGGTTAGCTAGTAAAGTATAACAGCATGTTACTATACATCCGCTTGTATATCAACCAATCCCCTCGATCGCGTTCCGTTAGTCTGTCGACTAGTCCTGTGGGCTGTGGGCCTGTTAGGTCAAAATTTGCAAGTATCTGTAACGTTTGTGATTCAAGGGACGATGCAACACAGTTTCCTTGCAAGCTCAGCATATCAACAAGATTGCGAGTTTGCTAGACTCGAGTAGATTGCAAGATCTTGGATGAAAGTGTAACTTACTTGAATGTAAAGTCAACCAACATAATTTTCATATGCACCATTTCTGCATCTTAGTACGTACCCTATGTGCTCTAATTTGAGTCGTCAGAGAAAGAAACGAGGTGTAAGGGACTGCCCTCCGAACACTGATAGAGTGCATTAAGACCATGAAACTGAACATATTTTCCCTAGAAACATATATGTCAGAAAACCACAAATAAATATTCGACCTCCCATTATGCAATCACTATCAGCTGAGTCATTTGTTACTAAATTTAAACAAAACTTGATTACGGATGCACACTATTCGGTTCACGACTTTTTTAAATAAAACCTCTCCTTGGCCAAAGCAATGTACTGAAGGAACACGTAAGCATGAACTATTATTGGTACTGTATAGGTAACATTTGTAGTGTTTCATTATTTATTTAACCCTGACAAGTAAAATTTATATTATTTTTATGAATAAATAAACAGTAACTGAAACTGCTGACTGCATTTACTATAGGAAGTAAAAAAAAATTACGTTTCCTGAAATATTTTTTAAATGGAAGTTTTTTGGTCTGAATGTATTTGGAGGGGTTTCTTTTAAACCCTGTATGTAAGTAGGCAATAAAAACATTCCTAATAACACAGGAAGAGCTATGTAACCAAGCACTAAGCTCACAATTTACAGCCCGTTCCGTTTAACCAGCGATGGTCGTGAACGGAACGTTTCAGAGAGGGGTTAAATTCTAAACAACCTGTGTGGAATGGAACGCAGCTGGCCTGTGCACGCACATTCAGTTAGGTATGTGTAACCACTGTTTCTGTGAATTTAGTGTTTGTTCGTATCTTGATCTATCTCCAACCATAGATTATTTGGTAAAGATCGCCCTTTCCAATAATGCCGCTTTTATATCACTATATTTTATTTAAAAATGTTTAACCGTGTTACAAAAAAGTTAGACGCGCATTAAAATAATAAATAAAACAAAAAATATTTTTCCATAAGATTTGACGTTGTCAAATGACAGTCACTCTGTAATTTTTTTCGTAATAACTCCGTAAGTGTTTTACCTACTTTTTGAAATTCACATAATACTTGGCAAACCTTACTTTGTTAAAAGTAACCACTGAAATCATACGGTTTATTATTACGTGTATTATGTAATTATGTGTGTCTCTGTAATTGATAAATTTATTATGCAAATGAAGATAATTCTTATCGTTCGTTAACAGCTAAAACGATAACTCAGTTAAATACTTCATCCCGATGCAAATAACTTAATAAAGCGGCTTGTCAAACAGAATAACAATATTATGATCACGTTTTGGGCGTGTGGATAACTTTGAAATAATTTAACTTCAAGTCGTATTATTAAAATACGTAGTCAATAATTTGACGTTACAACTTTTTTTATCACTTCAAGATTCTTAATTCATACCTGTTCAATTGCAATTACAACAGCCTCAACAGTCCTTTGCTGGACATGAGCCTCCCGCAATAGGGGTATTTGCCATACTCACCACGCTTGGCAGGCGGATTGGCGAGCGCAGTGCAAGGTGTTGCATTCACTGGAAATGCTGCTGCCCATTCCCTACTTAATGGTACTACTCAAGTGTAAATCTGGTCCTGCGGGGATTTATCCCTTAGTCGCCTTTAACGACACCCACAGGTAGAAACGTGGTGGTGCTATTCTAAGCCACCATATGGCATTCGAAACCGGCACCACACGGCATTCAATCCTGTAATTCTACTGTATTTTTGCTACGCAAAGACTTGGTCAATTTTGTTACCTGATTTTATTTATTTGGCTTTTGACGGCCGATGTGGCGCAGTGGTAGTGCGACTGCCTGCTACACAAAGGTTCCGGGTTCGATTCTCGGTGGGACACTCACAAAGTTGATATTTTTCACTTTGTGAATTTGTTCCCGGTCTGGTTAGGACATTGCAGGGTGAACCAACTGATTGTCCGAAAAAAAAAATGGTTCCGTGCTTCGGAGGGCACGTTAAGCTGTCGGTCCCGGTTGCTGCCTATGATTACTTAGATGGTGGTCGTATCACAACCATGTCAGTGGCCTACTAGTGGCAGTCGGCGGTTGAAAAACTCTGACACCAGGGTTCATCGGGTCGTTGGAAGACTCGGTGTCCCACACGAAAAGAGAGAGATTTATTTGGCTGCCATGTGTTGCCAGCTTAGAATCACTCACTCCTTTTCTATCTGTAGGAGTCATAAAAGGTGACTGAGGGATGAATCCAGGGCAGGGCAATACAACACGTAGTTAGTAAGTACGTCAAATACTTACCCCACAATAGGGGGAGGCCTATGTCCAGCATTGCTCCGATCTGGCCAATCTGCCTTCCCAGCGTGGTATGGAAAGTACCCATTAAAAAGGGGAGGGCCATGTCCAGCAGTGGGCTGTTGTCTCTGTTGAAGAATGAAGAATAATGCAGAATCAGGATTTTGGATTTATTCCATGGAATTAGGTCAAAAGCCGGAATATGGTCAAATCGTGACTTTATTCTGCCATCGTCCTACACAAATCTAGGAATTAGTCTGAATTCCTAGGAATGTAAATTCCTAAAACGACGTTCAAAATATCCTTTTATTCAATTAGGTGTCGTGGTTTTTTTTGAAAACATGCAAAATTTTCAAGCGCGGGCAGGATTGAATTGGATTGTTGAAGTATTCAAAAAAATTGTATACCTAACATGGGAAGTGTTTAAAAAATTTGGTATTCAGTTGTCATAATTATTTTTGTGTTAATTTTTATGGTTGTATCTCTTGTTTCCTACTACCGCAAGAATAAGTTATGAAAAAAAAAGTTAAAAATAAAAAAAAAACTACTCAAGAGTTGTGGCGTCAGTGGCTCTGGCACCTTTAAATAATAATCATAATTATTAAAAAAATAACTTTGCTTGTTTGTGATTGTTTGTAAATTGATTGAATGTTTTGCAGCTTTTGAAGATTTTCGTGAGATGGTGAAGAACTGGACTGATTTTATAAAAAAGCTAATTTAAACCGTAACATATGGAACTTTAAAATTAAATCGCTGGATATTTTACAGTGGAGTCTTTCATTACAAAGTAATCAACACTTCACTCAATACTCTCGTTCAAGTATATTCAAACATAAACATACTCTAGACAGCTACATATATGTATACATATACATACAGTACAGTAAAGTATGTTAGGATGCAGCAAAGCCGAAAATTAGTAGCAATGACGTTGACGACGATGCCACTGTACCGTAGCCAAGTTTCAATTCGAACTGGGCTACAGTTTGTTTACATTAATCTACTGTGTTCTTACTACCTGTTTGACAAGTCGAAAATAATTCATATCATCTGACGTATAAGCTTTTAATCGTCGTAGCTGTCTTGTTACATGAAAAGTAAAAAATATCATCTTGTCTCTATCTGTAGAATGTGTGAATTGTAGTCAACGAATGATTCTCAAAGATTTTCAGCATGAGGCGTAACTGTAATAATATGATCAGTGTAAGCTTAGAAAAGCAACACCCCATTTCTTTCCCGTGGGTGTCGTAAGAGGTGACTTAGGTACTCGAGAGTTATATGTGTATTGAAATTTTAGGCGATGGTCTTACAACCTGTCACTATGATGATTCACAATCTTATGAATTACCCTTAAATGTTTGTCAGGCGTGGCGTAAATGACCGTTTTAACGGCCCTTTACGATCTGCCTACTCCGCAAATCCGAATTGAAAACTCGACGAAATACTGATAAATGCTAACGTTTTTCAGCGCTTCGAGTTAAACATTCAGCAGATCAACATATACTGGTTTTTTATATACAGTTACAAAGAGTTCCGACACTTATGTATGGGAGTGAAAGTTGGGTATGGCAGAAAAAGCATGAAAGAAGAATAAATGCAGTACAAATGAGAGCGTTAAGAAGTATGGTTGACGTAAAATTGAGTGACAGGATAAGGAATAGCGTGATAAGGAAACGTTGTGGTATAAAAGAAGACGTAGTGACTGGTGTAGAAAAGGGTATGCTTAAATGGTTTGGTCATGTAGAGAGGATGAACGAAAGAAGATTAACGAAACAGGTGTATATGGCAAGTGTGGATGGGAACGTCGGAAGGGGAAGACCTCGACGAACGTACCTCGATCAAATCGGGACGTGCTAAAGAAAGGTCAGGTCAAGAGTACCCTAAACCGACGAGCATGCATGAAGAGATTGATGAATGTGGAGGAGGCGAAAGAAGTATGCCAGGATCGTAGTAAGTGGAAGGAAGTAGTCTCTGCCTACCCCCCCGGGAAAGAGGCGTGATTTATGTATGTATGTATGTATGTAGTTACAAAGAAAATCCAGTATACGTTGATCTCAAGGTGCTGCTGAACGTATTAGGCTTGACGATTGTTATCGTGTCCCGGTCCCCGCATTGGTGCACGTTTTTGCGTAGAGCGTGGTGGATCACGCTTGAGACGGGACCGTGGGCTATCTCTATGATCGCCTTCTACCGAATTGCTTGTGAGCGTTATACGGGCACAGATACAGGCGCTCCGATGTTGTCGGGAACAGAATGTGATACACGATTTATGGCTTCTGAAGTACTAAGATAATTTAATGTAACATACATACATATATCACGCCTTTATTCCTTGCGGGCAGGTAGAGCGAAAACAGCCGCAATAAATGGAAATTTACGTCACGTCTAACAAACATTTGAGTTGCCACAGTGACAGGTTGTCAGCCCATCGCTTAAATTGCGATACACACCCTCGAATCCCTTAGTCGCCCCTTACGACACCCAAGTGAATTAAATGGGGTGATGCTATTATAAGCCGACATCACACAACAACTCTGCTTCTGATCGTAATACATTATATATTTTTGGTCATAAAAGTCGATTAGGATGTTTCAAAACTTACTGGCCTACTTCAGTTAAGGAATTTTCGTATTGTATGTTGTCATATCACATTTCATTATCACTGAACTTGAGCAAAAAATCTTAGCAGTCATATTAATTATATTTGGTTAGGTACCTGGCTTGTCAACGTCATTTTAATTTGTGTCTTTCTGCTTTTCAGCAGTAGTTCCCAATCATCCATCGGACTCAAACGTTGAACAGCTTGCTCAGTATAAACTAGCTTGGTTATCGACTCTATGTCAACCTTGTACCTATGGCTCCTAGAAGAAATTCGTAATTGAAAAAATCCGCAACTGAATTGAACTTTTCACGGGCGAGTGAAGACCCAAATTAATGTTATCATATCCAGTCTGCTTACATTTAAGTTGTTTCTGACTTGTATGTTTAGCTAAAATGTGGGTTATTATGTACCATTTTCGCACACATTTTGATCAATATTTTCATATTCCAAACATGGCAATCTTTGCTGTTGCTGTGAGTATATCAAACTTAATTTTGTTTAAACTGGATTTATCATGTGACTGATTGTTTGTAAGACTATTATTTGCTGGGTTTTGGGTATGTTATGTAGTTGTTTATGTTCCAGATAATTAAATACATTCATTCAAACATGCCCTTTGACCATGGTATGTTATCATGATTACAATCAACTTTACTGAATATCACTTTTCCTAGGAGGTCCAAAGTTTATTTTTTCGTATTTCAATTCTAGTTGCTTAGGGATAATTGACCATAATCATGAGGACAAAACGAAGCTTAAGGGATTTGCAACTTAGCAGATACCTATTTACCATCCGGTATAATCTCCTTTACCTGTCTAGAACAAAAGGTTTGAAAACAACAGAACATAGAATAGACGAATATCATAATGAGCACTTGTTGAATAATCATTAACAATGAAGCAATTAGGAGCTCGTCAGAGTGCTTTATAATTCTTGTAAAAGCAATTAGAATTCATTTATCACAACTGATGAAAGGATTTGAAGATTTTATTGTTAGTAATTGTTACTCAGCTTTGTTGTCCAATCTATGTACTAAGTATATATAAAAATCATTTATTTCAAACTTTTCAGGTTTCATTTTATATACGTGTTTCACAAATATAACACAAGTATTTTAAAATTTAAGTAATAGTAAGTAATTGTATCAGGCGTTACTTTGCGGAAGTCCATCTTGATTGAATTAGATATAAAAGTATTTAGCTTCTTTTGCACTTATGATGGCTAGTAATGCAGCTAGTTGAATGCACCACGCGTACGACTGCAAGTTAATGCAAATGCATAATTTAAGTAATAGGTTAGAAAACTTTCAAGTACCTAGGTAACTTTCAACTTACTAACGGCCTGTTCAGCTGATTCATTCGCTGCTACTCCTTACCTTTTTGTTACTAAGCTATTACATACTATAGCTATAGCTACTACAGGTGAAATCATTTTTATAATTGGTTTAGTGGTTTTGGAGATTAGAGATTTATTTGAAGAGTTGCTAAAAGAATTTAACTTCCTCATTTGGTATTGTCAATTTACATTGGGTGTACATATAGAGACTGTACAACTTTTCGAAACATGTGTTCGGTCTCTCGAGTGATTTTGTATGGAAAAAACAATATCTTTTTTCATATTTCGACAAATTTTTATTAGGAAAAGTTGTTCAGTTTCACGTCTTGAACACGCCCTGAAAAATCGTCCAGTCATTTCACTTACACACTGTATTATGGTATTTGCTGTTATGAAACTCATACAAATGCATTGTTGAATATTTTTGATGAAAATATCGTTCTATTGCGTTAGTAAAACAAAAACAATAAAGAAAAAAAACAGTTAATTTGCAAGCTGTTACACGAAGTGACAGCGAAAGTTCTGTTGAAAAGGGTTGTTGTTACACAAGACACGAATTTGAAAGAAACAAAACGGCTTCTTGTTTTTTCCATTCACGTAGATACATTCGTGAATATTAAAATATCTGCATCGATTTATTTGTCGGTACAGATACTTGACCAAAGAAAGAAAGGGTGTACGGTCTTACTACCGTGCATGATTTATATTTTTTCCACTGACTCGGCGCCGCCCTAGTTTTGGGTCGCGTCGTGCGTAAATCGCAGTCGATTTTAAAGATTCAATTATCTCTACATTTGAGTGCGTCAATAACTCTCATCCGAGACAGAACTATAAGAAAGAATTGCCACCTTTGCCTTTTATACTTCTTTACTTTTAACAATTATTATACAACTTTATAAACTTCGGTGTTCTTTCTGTTCGACGTATCTCACGCTGCATCAAGATATCAAACTACTACTTACTTCAAGTGATCAAAATACTACTTACTTCAAGAAACTACTACTTACAAGAAAGTGTAGCGGCTTACTACTATGAGACGCTACATTTAATGGTCCTTCACGCCGGATATTTGGTGTTATTCGTTTCTCTTTGACAGTAGCGAAATCGGTTTGTCGGCCTCCCACAAGCGGGTCTCACCGACTAAATTGAGAAGGTCGTAAATATTGTCATTAGGGAGCGGATACACTGAATGCCCACCACCGATCAACCAAGCTTTGGAACTTTGGAAATACTACTACTACTACTACTACTACTACAACTACTACTACTGCTGCTGCTGCTACTACTACTACTGCTGCAAGTTTGAAGTCGTCGTCTTCACGTCGAAAAATCACGCTCAACATCTAGCATCGCCGACAGTGCGACGGATTGGGCTACTGTGTACATACTACGTACTACTTACTACTACTACTACTTATCAACTACTTGCTTATCTACTCTTTTCGGCTACAAGAAGAGAGAACTTTTGAAAAATGATGAACTTACAGCAAGAATGCTTCACTAACATCAAGTCATTGTGCAACAATTTTGGAAAGGATCCAGCTGACAGAAAAAATGAAAACTACTTAATTACCAGGCTGAAATCCTTGGAGAGTCAATGGAGTGATTTTGAAGCACGACACAACGAGATTGTGGAGATAACTGAAGATAAAAACATACACTACTTCACTGAAGATGTTTTTAATAAAACTAAAATACTTTATGAAAAAACTAGAAAAGAGATGAACAAATTACTACTACAACTTCGTGAAACTGAACCTGTCTTCTTTGACGTCACTGGAATGTTAGGTGATTCTACTGATCCTGACTTGAAATCACTACTAGAAAAGCAGGAGTGCAACTTCAAAGCTCTCGACCGAGTGATGTCGAAAATTGACGTTAATAAAACTATGGAAAAATGGGAGCTCGAAGATCACCTCTCAGTTTTGAGGTCTAAATGGGACGCCATCGACCGGCATCACTGGGAGCTGGATACAAAACTTGAGGGCACCAACTCTACTTACTACACGTCTTTTGTCAACATAGAAGACAAATACGACGAACTGAAACGTAAATTAAATTCAAAAATCTGGTCATCTGCTCACTATGAAAAATCAACACCGAAAGTAGAGGTCCCAGAATTTTCAGGAAGTTATACTCAATGGATATCTTTCAAAGACCTATTCCTGGAAACTATTCATACTAACCCCGTGATCAACAAGGCACAAAAGATGCAACATCTGAAAACCAGGTTGAGAGGCGAGGCGGAGAGGCTGGTACAACATCTTGGCATAAGCGCTGACAACTATAACGCATGTTGGGATATTTTAACCCAGCGCTACGATAATCGACGCCTACAATTTACATCTTTCGTTAACACCATGCTCAACCTGCCTGTCATACAACAACCTGAAAGCAACAACCTCAAAAAAATGCATGATGTAATCACTGAATGTTTGAACGGACTAGCAAACATTGGCCTAAACACTACGACGTGGGATCCGCTGATTATACACTTAATGTCGCAGAAACTTGACGCTACCACCTATACTGAATACATGAAAGATCTACAAGATCACCGGGAATTGCCAAACTTAAACGATTTCCTATATTTCCTTGAAAGCAAATTTATGGCCTATGAAAGCATGAAAAATGCGAAAAAAGAAGTACCTAACATACAGAAACCGCAGATGACAAGAGCTCCAGCCAGGAACAGCTACTTTCCTAGAAAACATTATGAAGCCCCAAGAAAATCCTACACTACTAACTTTGGAAAAACTTACTTTACCACCATACCGTGCGGAATATGTCCTCATTGCCGCGGACCGCACGTGCTGATGCAATGTTCTAAATTCATCGAAATGAACGCTGTACAACGCAATAACACAGTTAGAAAATTGCGCGTATGCGCAAATTGTCTTTACGAACACGCAGATGGAATTTGCAACTCAGAAAAAACGTGCAAGTACTGTAATTTGGGACATCACACTTTGCTACACAATGACGCCAAGAATGTCGCGCACTTACCGGGGAATGGAGGAAGATATAATCCAAACCGGCCATCCGGTTCATCTTCAAAATTTTTATCAAACCATCTGGCAACCCTCGCTAACAATGCGAGAAGAAAACTACTAGCTACAGCACTACTTCAAGTAAAGTCTGCAAATGGCACCTACGTAACACTTCGGGCCCTTATAGACCCGGGCTCGGAAGTAAACTTAATCTCCGCCAGCTGCGTTCAATTACTAAAACTATCTAGAAGGCGAATAAACGCAACTATATCTGGAATCGGTGACATAGCCGAGGATGCTCAAGGCTGCCTGGAAATCACGTGTAAATCAACCTACTCAGATTACACGTTCGAAGTGGAAGTACTCATTATGGGGAAACTTTTGGACAACTTGCCAAATTCTTCGTTTGAGATAAATGACTGGTCACACTTAGACCTAGACAACATGCAGATCGCTGATCCGGAGTTCAATAAATCACGCCCCGTGGACTTACTACTAGGGGTCGGTGTTTATGCAAAAATTATCATAGATGGCCTACTTAAAGGAGATGAAGGATCACCTATTGCCCAAAGAACGCACTTAGGTTGGCTTGTGCATGGCGAGAGAAAAACTTACAAATGCCATGCGACTCTCATAGACTTAAATGAGATCGCTAAGTACTGGGAGAATAAAGACATCCTACCAGATGACAAGGATATCCCTATGGACGATTATTGCGAAAACCACTACATGAAAACAGTACAACGGGCTAAGGACGGAAAATACATTGTTCAGATGCCACTCAAACCTGGCTATGAAGAAAATCTGGGAGACTCTCGTCATATCGCAGTCTCACAGTACTTACAACTAGAAAAACGTCTACAGCGAAAAAACAAGCTCGCCCACATGTACCGTGACTTCATTAATGAATATATCGACTTAGGTCATATGAAACCATCCACTCCGGTTAAATCAGCTGTGCCGGAGTGTTACCTTGGTCATCATGGAGTCCTTCGAGAACATTCAACAACCACAAAGCTAAGGGTTGTAGTCAACCCCTCCCAGAAAACATCAAGCGGCATCAGTTTAAACGACCTACAAGAAAAGGGTCCTAATCTACAAAAAGACATCCAAGCCCTTATACTAAAATGGAGGTCCTATAAATACGCTTACACTGCAGATATCGAGAAAATGTACCGCTGTATGTGGCTCTCTGAAGATCAACAAAAATTACAACAGATAATTTGGCGAAACCACCCAATTGATAGACTACAGCACTACCAACTGTGCACTGTAACATACGGCATGAAGTGTGCACCTTGGCTAGCAATGCGAACACTTAAGCAGTTAGCCAAAGATGATGGTCACAAATACCCCGAGGCGGCATACGTGCTACAAACTCAATTCTATATGGATGACCTTCTTAGCGGGCGTGACACTCTCGAAGAAGCAAAATTACTACAAAAATCACTTATCGAAATATTACAAGGCGCTGGCATGAACCTCAGAAAGTGGTCTGCGAATCATCCAGCATTACTGGAAGATTTAACTATGGATCAGATTTCACCAAACAGTAGTTTTGACTTTAAACACGAACAGTCAACTAAAACGCTCGGCCTCGGTTGGAACCCAAGCAGCGACATGTTTAATTTTAACTGGAACCTAAATGAAGAACAACAGAAAAGTTCAGATACCAAGCGAAGCCTATTGTCAGAAATTTCAAAACTGTACGATCCATTAGGCTGGCTATCACCCATAACCATTACAGCAAAGCTCATATTTCAAAAGGTGTGGGTCAGCAAACTCGGATGGGACGAAACTTTACCAACTGAAATACAGAATGAGTGGTTGAAACTGAAATCTGAGCTCCCGATGACAAAAAACTTCAAAATATACAGATGGATTGGGGGGACTGAAAAACACATAGAACTGCTGGGGTTCAGCGACGCAAGCGTGCGCGCTTATTCATGTGTCATATACAGTCGCGTGGCTAACTCACATGGCCCGCCAACCGTAACTCTACTAGTCGCAAAAACTAGGGTTGCACCTCTGGCACAAAAAACTACACTGCCGAGACTGGAACTTTGCGGCGCACTACTACTAGCCCAACTGATGGCTAAAGCTAAGGAAGCGTTCAAAGACCGTGACGTCACCGTGAGTGCATGGAGCGACTCTCAAGTGGTACTAGCTTGGCTCCAGGGAGACGTATCTAAATGGGAACGATACGTAGCTCACAGGGTGACGAAGATCAAGCAAATTATACCCTCTGAAAACTGGGCTTACATCAAGTCTGAAGATAACCCAGCGGACTGCGCTTCCCGAGGACTGTATCCTACAAAACTACAAGTCTTTAAATTTTGGTGGAAAGGTCCAGATTTTCTACAAACGCCGCAGAAAACGGATACAAAAGAAAAAGAAAAATTGGTGTGCTCATTTACTACTAAACATGAACTCAAGCCTCTGACAACCCTAACTCCGAAAAATTCAAATCAAGACGATGAACATTTTATAATCAAACTACTAAACAAATGTAGTTCACTGCAACGTGTAATACGAGTCACGGCCTGGATACAGCGCTTCGGTGCAAAGCTGCGCAACAGAAAAATGCATGACGTCGCATTCCTAACTGCAAGTGAACTGACTACCGCAAATGACGAAATAATAAAATGCATACAACGTAAAGAATTTGGACAAGAATATAAAGACTTGCAAAACACTAAAACAGTTTCGAATAAAAGTTCAATATTCAAACTCAACCCTTATTTGGAGGAAGGGATCATTCGACTAGGTGGTCGACTCAACTACTCAAATTTGCCTCCTGACATGAAAAATCCCGTTATACTACCTCATAAAGGACGCCTTACTCAACTACTTATAGATCAGGCGCACTCTGGCACACTGCATGGCGGAGCACGGCTAACTTTGTCGTACCTTCGTCAGCGATATTGGATCGTCGGCGGCAATCGAGCGGTCAAGACCCGATTACGTCATTGCATTCGGTGTCATCGATACAAGCCAACTGAAGCTTATCAACTGATGAGCGATTTACCCCCGCAGCGAGTTACCCCCTCCAAGCCCTTTACCCACTGTGGAGTCGACTTTACTGGGAGCGTAGACTTGAAGCTCAGTAAGAAGAGGGGAGC
The DNA here is from genome assembly GCA_027580185.1 of Tuta absoluta. NCBI lineage: Eukaryota > Metazoa > Arthropoda > Insecta > Lepidoptera > Gelechiidae > Tuta > Tuta absoluta. Next base: position 5,162,947 of record JAQAHW010000003.1, read on the forward strand.
AAAAACTTCAAAGGGATACATAGCTATCTTTATATGTATGGCAACCAAAGCCGTTCATATTGAACTTGTATCGGACCTGAGCACCGAAACTTTCATCGCCGCCTTCGAAAGAATGTGCGATCGGCGCGGCACCCCCAAACACATGTACTCGGACTGCGGCACGAACTTCATTGGAGCGGCCAAAGTGCTGCGTCACGAGTTCGAAGAGTTCAAACTACTACTATCACCGGAATTCTTTGATAAGATCAGCAAATTGGAAATAGAGTGGCACTTCAATGCACCCGCATGGCCTACAGCTGGTGGTCTCTGGGAGGCCTCCGTGAAGTCAATGAAATACCATCTTCGCCGCGTGCTGGGTGACCAGAAGCTCACTTATGAAGAATTGCTGACCATACTTACCAAAATTGAAGCATGCATGAACTCCCGACCCCTGTGCTCGCTTACAGAAGACCCGGACGAATTTTATAACTACTTAACACCGGGACACTTTCTCGTTGGCGGTCCTGTGCTAACACTTCCACGCTCCGATCACAGCGATGTCAAAACAATTGATCCAAGACGTCGTTGGCAACTTACTGAAAACATGACGCAGCAATTTTGGAAAAGCTGGTCAAATGAATATCTGACCCAGTTGCAGACCCGCAGCAAGTGGAATAAACCTACTGAAAACATAAAGAGAGGTGACATCGTGCTGGTCAAGGACAACAACTTGCCACCCGGAAAGTGGGCTATGGGCCGTGTTCTAGAGGTCCACCCAGGTGCTGACGGCTACGTGCGAGTAACAACTATAAAAACTCAAACTGGAGTAATCAAGCGCCCCGTGGTAAAACTATCGCCGCTCCCACTCGAAACGGAACCGGCAACTGAAAATTTAAAACAAGAAAAACCTACTACCCCTTCAAAAAAAACAAACAATGCTACTACAAAAAAAGTCGGAAAAGGATGTTTCTCAACTTTATTAACGCTATTAATAGCTATGATAACAATGACAACAGGAGCACATGGCAGCGTCAGCTTATCATCGAGCGCTCAAATTACCAACCTCGAGTCGGACCGGCCGATCTATTACGACACTATCGGAAAAATGCAAGTTATACATGACGAGTAGACGCTACTCATGTACTACAACCTAACTAACTATTGGAGCAATGTACAACGTATTGAAGCCTACATACAAAACTTGAGCAATTTATGCAACCAAACGGATCCAAGGTACTGCAGAACTGTCTTGGAACAATTATTACATGAAAAGGAGCTCCTTCAACATTACAACAGCATCTTACTGGCACCTCACCAACACTTATCTGACCGAAAGAAGCGTGGTCTGATCAACGGGATAGGCAGCATCGCGAACAGCTTATTCGGGATATTGGATCAGCAGTTTGCAGAGAAATACCAGAACGATATCGAATCTATAAAAAACAATGAAAACTACCTACTGGGGCTACTAAAAAACCAAACTTCTATCATGGAAATAGAGAACAAGGTGATGAAAAAAACAGAAATCAACATAAACCGACAGTTCAACATGATTGAAAGCTACATGAATCAGACTGAAAAAGACATCTCGCGAATTGAATCTACGATGGAGGCTATGATGGCCACCACTTACTTTAACTCAGCATCACTCGCAGCTTACTTACTACTGAAAAGCATGAGATCTATGCAAGAAATGCTATTTGACTCGCTAATAGACGTCTACAAAGGACACATGGATGTACACATACTCTCTCCGGTGGACTTAGTCGAACAGCTAAGTGTCATCTCAGGCAAACTTCCTAAAGCGCTGACACTACCTATAGAAAACATACAAGATGATATAAAAGATATCTACAGATTATTGTACGTAAAAGCTCGAGTAACAACTAGCTACTTCCTTTTCGAAGTTCATGTACCTTTGACGTCAGACGAAGATTTTCTGCTGTACAAAGCATTTCCACTACCTATCAAAACCCAGACCGATACGACTACCATACAACTCCACTCACAGTACATCGCTGTTAACTTTCCGAAGAGCGCCTACATCTCAATGACTGAAGACGATGTGAAGCTGTGCACCCAAATAAAATCAGATCGCTTCCTTTGTTACAAAAATCTGCTTGTTTTCAACTTACAAAACAACAACGCTCCCTGCGAAGCCAAACTACTGAGTCACAATCCGAGCGCACCTTGTGACGTCAAGAAATCGTCATGCGATGACGCGTGGATCGCGTTACACGAACCAAACAGCTGGCTGGCGGTTTGTTGCAAGACATGCACTTTGCGAACAATCTGCGGAACTGAGGTCACAGCGCATACTATATCTATGTCAAGCATAATAACTTTGTCTCAAGGATGCATTCTTCAAGCCAAGGACTTCACTATCTACTCTCACAATGAATACAACACTAAATTGAAGATGGATCAGAATCTCAACATTCCGACCCTGAACTCAACTATTAACAAAATTGTGAATTTGTCTAACAATAGAATTCAACAAAAATTGTCGGCAACCGCTACAAAGGACTTTGACGAGGAAACGAAAGATATTGACAGTCGTTTGCTCACCCTGAAAGAACATGAAATACTGCCAACTTCGATGTCATCACATGACATACACCAATACGCAATATGCTACTCCCTCTTCGTCGCAGCTCTATTGGTTTCACTTGTCTGGCTGGCAAAGAAATATGCGATCCCAAATTGCAGTTTTCTAAAAAAGAAACAAACAAGATCTCGCTACGAAGATATGGAACTACAACTAAGAGCTAACCAACCGGGACGACAATCTGCCCCTGATACCTATTCGATGCCTGCGCCTCCGCCTCCGCCGAAACCAGGACGAGCGCCACGAACGGGACAGTCTACGTCAACGAATAATATTGCGTTTGAATTTGATGATTAATTTTAAGACATTCCTTGCTTTGTACTGGCATTTCTTTCTTCTTTTATTAAGTTTCTTTTCGGGTTGCCAATATGTACGGTCTTACTACCGTGCATGATTTATATTTTTTCCACTGACTCGGCGCCGCCCTAGTTTTGGGTCGCGTCGTGCGTAAATCGCAGTCGATTTTAAAGATTCAATTATCTCTACATTTGAGTGCGTCAATAACTCTCATCCGAGACAGAACTATAAGAAAGAATTGCCACCTTTGCCTTTTATACTTCTTTACTTTTAACAATTATTATACAACTTTATAAACTTCGGTGTTCTTTCTGTTCGACGTATCTCACGCTGCATCAAGATATCAAACTACTACTTACTTCAAGTGATCAAAATACTACTTACTTCAAGAAACTACTACTTACAAGAAAGTGTAGCGGCTTACTACTATGAGACGCTACAAAGGGATTATCATTCGACATCGGCAAATAGTTCATAGTAGAAAATATGGCAAGTTTTGTAAAATTTTATAATCAATACGTACTACATCTACGAAAACTGACAGCAAATAGTTATTTTTTGACATCATATCTATATGAAACTATGAATTGTCTGTCAAACGCCGTATTTGTGTGGGAATGAGACCGGAATTTCCATTCCTCTGACAGTCGCTTGCGTTATGATGCGTTAAAAATACGCAGCGACAAACGACAAGTGGGAAAATCGCCTAAACTCTACGCACTCTCTTGTTTATTATAGACAAAAGGTTGTAACAGGATGTTTTAATTATCAGAGCCCCTTTGCGCTTGTTTAGGGTAAATGAAACACACTAAATTAATAAACTTTTTCTTAGGGACAAGGACAACAGTTTTTTGATCCCCCGTAGAAACGAGAGTGTCCTTTTTGTTGCGTTTCCGGGTACACTTCATTAGGAAAATTTGTGTACCAGAAAATTAATATCCAGCAACTTATTTCATTTTAACGAGTCAGTTAAAATCAAAGTTATTTATATCGAATAGCAACCCTTTGTCGATCCGGGCGCTATATGCTGTTGAGGAGTTCAAGATAGTTTGGGATGTGATCATTTGCGAGTAAAAATATTGATGTCATATTGAAACATTTTAAAATACTGCAACTGAACAATACGCAGATACAAGTGTGCCTTTAAACTTTGATTGTTGTTCCTGACATGTTTATCTATAGTTGGTAATAGCTTTACGCCAGTAAAACAGTTAACATAAAAGACATAACACATAACATACCGCTTACTGCATTAAGCGAGATAGCAATGACAACAATGTTTGGTACAAGTTGTATATTTCATGTACATCTTACAAGACATTAATTAAATTGTCGTTCGTTTATGTTTACGAGCAAAGAAAGCTAGCAAGAGTGAATACGCGTTTAAAAATGTCAATTGTTTGAGTTTTGAATTTGTTTCCACACAATTTTGGCACTTTTAATAGAAAACTTGCAAATGTCGAGATTTACAGGGTGTATGGGACGTTAGGTACCGAAAACATTGCAGGCATGATCAGACTACGAAAGTGAACAACTTTAGCTATGGAGCCGATGCTGGGAAACGAAAAAAATTTAGCCAGTTGATCGGAAACTTTGCATGGGGGTCGAATACTTTTTTTGGTTTACCAGCATAACCTCCATTTAAGGTAGTAAAATTTGATCAGTTTCATGCCTGCAAAATTTTCGGTAGTATAGTACTATTATTATTACCTCAGTAAAACTGAAAATTATAATTTTAATAGACCTAGATTAGCTTGTTTTGCTATCACCTTTAATTTTATCTATAATATTCAGTGAGACCACTATCTCTGTCCAGCGAACCGCGAGCTACAGCCGAACGCGTGATTACCTTTTTTATTTATACCTAGTGGAGGTTGACTGGTCGAGCCTCTGACGCGCTGAGGGTGCGGACACAAGATCAGCGGTAGCGGTGCAGAACACACGCCAACCTTGGTAGGTAGTTCGGTACCTGCAAATCATTGCCTACAACCACCAACTGAACAACTTTTTCTATGGAGGCTATGCTAGTAAACTAAAAAAAATATTCAACTCGCATGCAAAGTTTCCGATCAAAATGAGTGATAGTGATCGCGAGTGCTTAAAAAGTTATACAACCATCGAGGCAGTATACGTAAGCCTACGAGCATTGCAAGTCAAGGTTCCCGTGAAGCTGCGAGTGATCTGTGGGGGTTTTTATTTTTTATTTTTTTATTAATGATGGGTTTGCTCTTGACTCTAGTCTAGGTCATAGGACAGAGACAGAGTCTAAGATGGAGCGAGCTCACCCAGAAGAAGCCTGTTAAGGCACTGGCACTCCCACACACTGACGGAACGCAGCAAGCTACTTGGCGCCAGACTTCGGTGGGATGGTGGTCGCGAGCCAGGCGGCTCCTTACGGAGCCTTCCACCGCTTGGTGGGATCGTTCAGCCGGACTTATCCACAGGCAAGCCTGTGTTGCCGTTGCCCGGGGTGGACCGCTAGGAGGTAGATCCCATACCACCCCAAAACGTAGATATCCGATTAATAAGTCAATAAAGGAATCTTTAAACTTTCCTACATCACTATGTTAAGTTGGTAGATAGTAAGTATCAATGTATCTTTTTCCAAATCTACACAACATGAGATGGAGCTTACGAAGAAGCCAAACAATTTTTTTTTATCTAGTATTGATATAAGTAGGTAGTGCTAAAAGTTGTCAATTTATGTTGAAACAATAGCCATAGGCAGGCAATTTAATTATGTCACTTAATGGCTTCCATCCGGGACATAAATTCTCTTAACTTACCTACCTTGAATTAGCGCTATCACTTTCCGTCTAATACGTCATGTTAAAGAATATGAATAGAATCTAAGTCATGTCAGGTCTTATAATTTAATACGAAATACGCTTTATCTGTCAAAATATGGCAACTAATTGACTAGAATAAGCAAAGAACCCATTGACATTTTTAAACCTGACAGGACATAGATATGTCCTATCCTTTTTTAAACCTATTTGGCGCAAAAAGACAGCACGAGTACCAGAGATTGAAAAATTGGCAAGGGTCAGTTGGGGCGCCGGTAGCTAAGTTGGTAGAGCTGTGGAACGGTACCCAATGGTCCCGGTTTCAAGGCTGTCATTTTTTCAATAATATAGCACTGTGATTGCATATTAAAGCGCTAATTAAAGGTAAGCTAAGACCATATATTTTACGAATTGAGGCCATTGATGCCAAATGGGATTCCCGCTCTCGCTGTTACCGTGGCCACGGCTCGACGCTTTGACGCTTCAGCCACACAGAGCCACTTGCGGCGGATGATCGCTTAATCCACTTCGATACTTCGTCGATATACGAGCGAAGTTCGATATTAATGCGGAAAAAGCTGATAAATAATACGATATTCAAGTCATGCTTAATAGGGACTTTACGAATATAGCTACCATTTTAGAAATGTCTGGAGTTCTAAAATTATCTCGCAAAACGATTTGGGAGCTTTGTTGTTATGGCCGTTGGATGATATTTAAAGGTGGTCTCACACTGTTCGTTGGGCTGTAAACTGTTAGCATGTGTTAGTGTGCAAACAGTGCAAGTATGAAACTTGAAAACATTTGCACGATTGGTTACGATACCTACTAATTACAAGCCTTAAATTCCATGAACTTTTAAGTTTTTGTACAACTTGTTAAAATCTTTACCACTATGAATTGGATTCATGTGAAAATATTGTTGAATATTCGCAACTGTAGGATGCTATTAAATAAAAAAAAATGATTTTTTATTTGATATTTTATTTTTATCTTATTTTTGTTTATGTTTTTATTTAACTTTATGTAAAAAATAATACATGGGCGGAAGTTGATACCTGCTCGTTACTATTATTATACCTCTACTTTTATTTGTAGTTTGCATTTAAAATGAATAGGCCCTTTATATACAGACAACTTGAACTAAATGCTCTAGTATTATAATTATTATTTTACTTAGTATATAAAAGAATCTTCTTAAAATTTATATCTGTACCACAATCTGTTTGTCTTTTGAACAAAAATGTTGATAATGAAAGTAGATTATGGAGATATAAATTGTAACTTTGTCGGACTTACGCAATAAAAACTTGAGATAATTTATGAATAAACAACAAAAAAGCCCTATTACGATTCAATTTGTACCATGAACGTAAAACAAGAGAATAAATGTTTTCCATTCGGAGATAATAACATTTGCGGTTTGTCTTATACGGGGTGTGCCGAAAACTATGCAGGCATGATCAGACCATGAAACTGAACCACTTTTTCTACGTAGGATATGTGGGGAAACGAGAAACAAAAATAGACCACCCATACAAAATTTACGATCGGCTGACTGACGTATTATGGCAATTCGCAAAAAAAAAACGTTTCCGAACGTAGAGCAAACTCAATGAAATATCAGAGGCCTACTACTAGTAGTAGGCGGTTGAAAAACTCTGAGACCAGGGTTCATCGGGTCGTTGGACGACTCGGTGTCCCAAACGAATAGTGAATTAAATATTCGCTGCAATTAAAGTTATGGCAATTAATAGCAAAAGTAGCCAATTTCAGGTAATTTTTCGCATAACTTTAATTACAGCGAATATTTCATTGAGTTTACAGGTTCTAATTTTACTTAAGGATAATATTAAAAACTTTGGAAACTGAATTTCTGATAGATTGTTTGTTTTAAGAGAAAATATATTTTTTGTGAAGTGGCGCCACTGTCGAGGTCATTGACGGCTACACTCGCCTTAAACGTTTCAGCTGCATGCAAATTTCACCCTTAATTAAATTCAATAAATTTGGCACGTCTAATGAAAGACAGGAATCCGCAGTTTTGCTGTGATTGGAATGCGTAAGGTGAGTTAGATTATCCATACAAATGTAGAACCAAGGTAGTGTTTTATATTTGTTGTTGTACAAAGGGCGCGCTTAATGCTACGCGGCATTCTCTACCGGCCAACCAAAAGATAAAGATAAAGAGTCAAAGCGGGAGCCCATACACACAAAAACAAAATAAGATCAAAATTTAATGTAGGAACTACGAGTATATTGACATGCCTATGTATCTAAAAGGTGAGTAACAAGTAGATGAATACATAATTAATATTTTGTGATGGCAATCAGTGGACCCTTAACCAACGAGCATGCATGAAGAGATTGATGAATGTAGAGGAGGCGAAAGAAGTATACCAGGATCTTAGTAAGTGGAAGGAAGTAGTTTCTGTCTACCCCCCCGGGAAAGAGGCGTGATTTATGTATGTATGTAATCAGTGGACTGTTGTAGCTTACGTCATTCCATATATATATAAGGTTACATTTTACTAGTAATCGATAGCAAAAACTCAAGACGGGCTGGTGACAAGGAACAGCTTTTCCCAATAAACAAAAGTAAATTTTTGCAAACACAATTTTTTTTTCAAGCGCAGTCGGGATCTGAACCTGTGACTTTAGCTATGACTAGTGGCGACGCCTCTTCCATCTGGGCTACCGCAGCTCGTCTCTTGCCCGCGAATTTTGCAAGTGTATCTTAATGCCAGTAACGCGTGGCACGGCTCCATCTAACTTACTCAACACGGGAAGTGTTTTAAAATTAGGTACCTATTCAAAAGTCTAAATAGAAACAATAAATTTCGAACAGCTGATTTGTTTTACAATTGAAAATCTAAATATTTTTTTATATCACCATTATGTCATTTGTTTTGAAATTTCGCTATCGGTCACTAGTAAAATTTCACCCTACATCATTTTTAGTGCAAACTTTAATAAACGTACTCTACGTAACATTGTAAACAACCCATTTGCAAACTAATCGGACATGTAATACAACAAGTAACTACATCCATGCTCGGTGCTCTTTTTTGTGTTCGGTTTTAATTCCGCCAGTGCTGACCCTATCTCCTATAGAGCGACGAATAGGGGTGGTACAAATGAAATCTAAACTTGAAAATATTAGTTTTTTCGAGCTGGCAGTGGTGTCATTTTTAGAGACGGACCTCGATAGTATTGTGAGTTATAAGTATTAGGCTCTTTCTACACAAAAGTTCTCAAAGTTCAAATAAATTATCTACTTTTGAACTGCTTGTGTGCACAGTACCTATAATAATAATTTAATTACTGGGTATTCACAACTCAATAAATAAAAAATACAAGAGAAGGGTTATTTTATTTGATTAATACAATTACAGAAAATAAAAACAACAATTACAATAGAACAAAAATCATATACATTCCTTGTCACAAAATACACTTTTAGAAAGAAGTTGAATCAATATTACCTTAACTTATTGGAATAAATCACCTACTCGTTAAATAAAATAAGTAGGTACGTATATTTTATTTTTTATTTTATTTTATTCGGTAAATACAACAGGTAACAATCAAAATTGTCTATTGCGGATACAAAAATTGTTTAGAACTAGACTGATACCCTAAACGCATTTACACAGCTTGATAATAGCATATTATTACAGTGAACAATTAAAAAAGTCGTGCCTGCAGGGTAGGTACTGAAAACTTATTACTAAACAGATCAAAAGAGTATAAGTTATATCGAACTGTATAAATAAGTTATAAATAAGTAATAGAGCCTTTACACTGCCAACAAACTGCACTGCAGTTTGGCGGTTTATTGTAATATGCAGTACTTGGATTTTTTGAAATTGAATAAATGCTTTTGAACTGTGAACTTTTGAAAATATATTTTTATTTTTGGTTATATGAGTCTGGTAATAATTTTTTTCCCTATCTTCAAGTTCTACATACATAAACATTCTTTTAATAAAGGGTATGAAAATCTTCTGCTATATACCTACAGTGATAGAGCCAGCCCTGTCTGTGAGAAATGGCGAGTGGCAAACTGGCAAATGAGTTCATTGTTTGTCCTACCAAGTTTTTTGCATGGTGCCACAATGTCTCACATAAGTTTATATCTATTTAGCCAGGGATGGATTGTGCGTACAACCCCTCTTCTTTTAAATGTAATTATTGTATTGAAATTCTATTGAAAGAAGTTGTAATCGTAAGTCAGTCTCTAACAACGAGTCGGCGAATGACCCGTGAACAAAGCAACAGTTCCTCTGGTCATTAGGTTCTTGATTCTCATCAACTCGCTAATTGATGCTTGAACAGATAGTACTTTATTTATTGAATTGATTTTTCAGTTGCCTCAATCGTTGACTTGTTTAATTAATTTGGAAAAGTTGAATCGGAAAGGTTTCATTACATTATATTATTATGACTGCAACTGCAAAATTGTCGTTTAGTTTCGATTCTAACTGTAGATACACATAGTCCTTACCTGCCTGTACAAATGTACTGGTAAATAGTAACTTTACCGTTGTTATAAACTATGCCTCAAAGCTTGCAGTGTTGCCAGTAGAAATAAAAACAGAAAATACCTGAATATGTATGCTCTCGGGGACAACTTTAAATATTTTTGCATTTGAACCCGCTTCGTGTAAACTAATTTCTGGGAACGATTTCAATAGTATTTGAATGTCTTCGGTTTTGAATAGGTAGGTTACAATGGAAGTAAGTGTGCAGGTACCTACGCCTTATTCATGAGTTGCTCATGTTATGAGTATCTACCTTATAGTGAATTTTATTACACTGCTCAACGTAAAACAACGCACTAGATTGTATTAAAAAATCTTGGCTTGTACCTACGCAATAATGAATTTTCCTTTCCACTTTTCAAGTATATTCTTAGAAAAAGTAAGGTGCACTTTAATATATGTCCAAATGTACGTACCTATCTTAATATATTTCATTGGAAAATATTCCAATATGAGCTACTGCTGTCTGCACATTTATAGAAAAATACTAATAATGGTAGGTCCTGTCAGAACAGCGAAATTTTAACGTGCAATTTTTAAACGCGTAATATATTTTGTATCAAATCACAGATTTTTCAGGAAAAATGCCTTTTGTGCCTTAATTGTTCTCGTCAAAACTTTAAAACATTTTAAATATATTTTTTAGAAAGTTTTTTATCAGTTCAAGGAGTCCAATATAAATAAAACCTAAATGACAAGTAAAGTACTGCAGCGCCCTGAAAGAGCTCATGTGGATTTTAGTTCGGAAAGTTGAGTCTATCTTCAGACACATGCCATTGCAGCCTCGGTGAAACAGACTCGTTACAACTGTAGCAAGTTGGCAAGTTTATTCGATTTCTTGCCTTGATGACACACTCGTTCATCAGGGAACGTCGCGAGGAAACTTGGACAACGTATATATCCTTTACAAAACTAACGTGGATATACGTCTCTAAGTTTCTCCGTGGAATAAGATCCTACCTTTTAACCCTGAGAAATATCTGACATGTATTATAGGTACCACGTAAATAGCGGGTGTACTGAAAATTTTACGGTCGTGATAATACAGTGAAACTGAACAACTTTTCTTAAGTACACTCTCCCTATAGCCTTCTATAGGTCGATGCTGTACTAATGCGATAAACCGTGTAGATCATAAATCCGAGAGACAGTATGCATGGAACGTTATTGATAAGTAACAATGTGTAAGTTTGTCCAAAGAAACATTGTGTTTATCAAGCGGGCCTTGTGACCTGACATTAGTAAACAGTGTGCCAGACTACCAAATGTTTATGTATGACTATGACAAATATCAAACAGAGAAAGCACATGACTGAGGGTTGCTGTTGACATTATAAGGTGCTTCATTTTGATTAATTTGTAATAATCATAGTAAGTAGATAAATATTAGTGAACAGTATTGTACAGTCAAGCACACGTCTGGTTAGACACACTAAGCGTCCAAAGTCCAAATTGTCTAAACCGTGATAAACTTGACATATAAACTCTGTTTCGTTGTAACTAAGTTCTGTCAAGTTCCAAAAATAAACTTGACTTATACTTGAATCTATACAAACACCAGACAACAAATACTAGGATCTAATAAAATATTAGGAACAATATTTCAAGTCCTCGTTCATGAAACGATTAACCTATACGGGGTGTAAGGGACAGCCCTCCGAATACTGATAAGGTGCATACAGACCATGAAACTCGACAACTTTCCCCTTAAAAATGTCTGTCAAAAACGATAAAAAAATATCAACCTCCCATACAAAAGCACAATCAGCTGACTGCATTTACTATGGGAAGTCAGTTTTTTTTTACGTTTCCTGTTTTTTTATGGCAAGTTGTGTCTGTGAGTATTCGGATGGTTGTCCCTTACAACCTGCATACAGTTTGTATTGTTCCAGTGTTTTATGTTTTGTTAATAACTGATAAATCCACTTACCTACATAATTGATATAAGGTGTTGAAACTTTTCAGCTCTTTTTAAATCCTTTCATTTGTAAACGGGGAAGTATCAAAATCTAGATTAAATAGGTACTATAACAATAAAACACGGACTATTATAACTATTCATCGAGAACGGATGTGAATGAATAACCCACAGATACTTATAACAAGTCTACAATTGAAATACAAAATCATTTTTAATATTTATAAAATAAGACTAGAAGTAGACTAAGAATAAGAATATTATAATAACCGAGGTCTTTAATGATGATATAAACCATATTAAAGCCAGTGACCCAAAGACGCGTTGTAGTATCAGTCCAATAGCTAATTAGTGAATATCGAATCTTATAATTAAAAACAGTATTGTGATGTAATAAAACTACTGGGATATGAGTATGAGTAAACGAATTGAAATAAGCCATCTATGCCATATCCGTTCCGATCCGATGCCATATATCAGTCAAAACTTTTTGAAATAAGTAAATGAATATATCCAAATTATAACACTTTGATTTGAGAGAAAATTAAATCGATTCGGTTGGAGTACCCCTGGATACTGATGTCTTAAATCCATCAAATAACACAAAAACCTCTCTAGATTTTTGGTAAAGTTCAATAAACAAGGAACGTGCCCTGTCAGTTGCCAATCACCGTCGCAGGCGCATACGGCGCGTCAACACGATTATTTCATAAACAAACTGCAAAGCAAACTTACAAACTGGCACATACGATAATGTTCTTATATATACTTCGGTGACACCACTAATAAAATCAGTGCGCTCACGCGTCTGTTCCATTCAACTACGTAATTTGTAGCAATTAAAAAAAGAATCGTGAAATTTTCATTATGGCCCCCGGAGTCCTTCAAGATCCCGATAATATCAATTCACTCGAAGCTATAAGGGCGCAAAATGGGGAACTCATCAAGGAATTAATAGACCCTCCTGTTAAAGCATGTCCCATTGATCACCTGGTTATTCAAGATACTGATGACGCAAAACGTGAAGTGATAAAGTTCGAGAGGTACCCTCCTCCGCGGAAGACGGTGGTGCGGCCGAAAGTATTGAAGAACTTTGAGAGTAACCATTACTTGTATGATAGACTGTACGGAGATCCTACTTGTCCTCGAGCGGTAAGTATTCTCTATATTAACAAACTTCTGTATTATTTTGCGCCTGTTCTTTTACGTGATAAACTTTGTGATTGAACAACTCTTGCTCACAGTTATGTTATCTGTGTAGCATAAATGTTACTTAATGAAACAACACAAAAATGTTTTTTTTAAACTTGCAAAATTTTTAGGCGCGGGCAGGATTTGAACCTGCGACTTTCGCATTACTAGTGGCGACGCCTCTTCCATCTGGGCTACCGCAGCTCACTCCTTGCCCGCCAATTTTGCAAGTGTATTTTAATGCCAGTAACGCGTGGCATGGCTTCATCTACCGGGTTAGTTTTGCAACTAATACCCGGCGACTAATTCTATCTTTACAGATTGAATGTAGTCTAAGCGATGAAAATTTTGCAAGTTTTCAAAAATTTTATACCTAACACGAGAAGTGTTTTAAAATTTGGTATTCAACAAAAATGTAAATTAATGTTAATTTACTGTTTATTGTTTCTTAGATAAAACAACAAAGAAAATAGTTTATCGGGTCGTTCGTTCATTCGATGCTTAACTCCATAATGACGATGATGTGTCAAAACACAGATCGACGTTTAACTTGCGGATTTGCAAATGGTATGAGATGTGACAAATTACGCGACAAATATTTGATGTCACAATCAATCAATCCAAAATTACGCTACTGAATTATACCCAGACTTCATCAAAAGATAGATCAAAGTTTATCTTAATAACACCAACGTTTATGTTCCTAATCAATTATGTATAAGGGTCATTCTCATAATGACACGGAATTTTCTCACTTCCATGTCATTTTTCAAATTTAGTTTTTTTTGATGATTGAATATACGTTATCAAAGTTTTTCTCTTTACAAACACTAGATTGAAATTGCCCGGTTCTTGGACCACTAGTTTCAGAGTTATTTGATGTCCACTATTTGCGGACATGGAAATGAGAGAATTCCGTGGCAATTTTTCTTTTATTTTATATTAAAATAATTAAAAATGATTTTTAATATATAAGTAGTCAGTAATGTTTGCTAGAGCTTAAAGAACGTATTTTAGTAAAAATAATTAATATATTACAATTATAAATATAAAAAAAGGAGGGCCACTATTTTTTGTCATGGAAATGAGATGTCCACTACTTGATTTGTAGGAAATATAAAGAAAATAAGCTTTATTTACTTAGTTAAATATTTATTTAGCATTCCACGAACATAAGGGTGTGGATACTGATAACTTTTACATAGTGACCGACTGCAGAATGCAACAAACAGTTTTATAACACTTTGTATTAAAGTAACTTGAGGCCAAGATAGAAAAGAGTACCAACATAATATTAATATAGGCTCGGCCGACTGGGAAGCAGTTTGAAGTGGTCATCAACTGGTTACGCGCGCTTCATACTAGTTTAGAGTGCGTTGCGGTTTCGGTAGCCCTAGTCTTGGCACGCACATATATACATGTAGGAGTTTTGCTTCTAAGCGGTATCCATTATTATGTATTCTTTTCTATAAGAGACATTCTATAGAAAAAAGTGGTTAGCATGATGGACTACTTTTATTGGCGTACAGATATCGCGGGTTTGCAGTACCTGGTATAGAACCACTTTTTTCTATAGAATGTCTCGTATAGAAAAGAATACATAATAATGGCTACCGCTTAGAAGCAAAACTCCTACATGTATATATGTGCGTGCCAAAACTAGGGCTACCGAATCCGCAACGCACTCTAAACTAGTATAAAGCGCGCGTAACCAGTAGATGACCACTTCAGACTGATTCTAAGTCAGGCGAGCGCAGGGCGGTGAAATATCAGAGAGCGGGTGGGAGTGCCGCGTTTTACCGGTATCTTGTTTAAAATGTAGCAATGTCACTCGCGCTGATGCGCTGCGAATCACATGACACCCCACATGTCAATATCCATCTAGCCGTTTGGGCTGTAACCCACGAAAAAGAAATTGCATGTCCACATACATACATACATAATACATAAACACATACATAATACATACATACATACAGACAGACTCCCGAAAAACTTTAACCCTCCTTCTGAGACATTCGGTAAAAAGACATATAAAATTAACTACAAAAGCTTTCATTTCATTAAAATAGGTAATAATGACAAATACCCGTACTTCCACATATTTACGATTAAAACAGGCATTGGATTAATTTAAGAATAAATATTCATAATTTAAAAACTTTGTCCAACTGTGGACTGCAAAATTTTAATCATTCTCTCATTTCCATGTCACTTTCTCATTTCCATGCCATCTCGAACCATGGAAAGACATGGAAATGAGAACATGGAAATGAGAACGAAAGCTTATTTTGCAGTTTAATTAAAACCTATTCGTTAAAATTTAATACAGTACCGCCTCTTATTTTAAGCATATCAAAGGTATTCCTCAGAAAAAATATCAATAATACCTAATAACTGAATAATTGGTAATCGACTAGCATGGAAATGAGGTTGGTACTGGACAAAGTCGTAAATGTGAGAAACTTACCCTCGCCATCGAAGATATAGCGGCGAGTGGAGCCTGCGTCCCCCACGACGTTGTCGGTGGTACTAGCCGCTACAAATTCGTGAGTAAAATCGACAGATAGCTTTTACCGTCATGAATATATGAGAGAGAGAGTAGCGCGAGGTAATTGTGGGCTGATTCAGGGCTTCAACGCTAAAATCCGTGTTTATAAAAAAGTTTCTGCCGTTGTGGAAACTAAAAACATGCTAACAGATAGAAAATATAATTGTTGAAAAGATAAGAAAGCTTAACACGACATAGACTTGTAATTTTAGGATCTATTACAGTCTATTTAGCGCAAGGTAGCAAAGAACCATGCCATGGATGTGAGAGAATGCATGTTTGACAGGAAATTTATAAAAAACTGACCACATATTTGATGAATTAAATGTTTGACCATATGTGAGAAGTGCTGAAGTATTTTGAAGTAAAATTTTATAACGCTCGTCCCAGAGGAAGCAGCACTTTTTAAGCGGAACGTACGAAAAACGCGGTCGATGAGAACAACCCATAAATTAGTTTAAAGCCATTATAATCTTGAGAGCAACCAAATGACTTAGAAACTATTATATAGTAGTTGATATAGGTATTAGTTATGGAAACAACTTGTAATTGTTGAGTTAGGCACGCGCCCGCTAAGTCAATGTGTGGTCTTCTCGTCAAAACACAGATAAGGCTCTACTGGATGCGATACTGATTGCATTTGTATAAGGGTGCGTTCACACGGCGCGTACCGTTTCCAATGCATCACTGTCATCGAATTGAGAATTGATTTAGTTGAAAAGGATCTAAGCGAAGTAAAAAAATCTTGATTATGCTTTCTCATTGGAGAAGAAATTATCTTCCGTGTACAAATTGTGGTGGCGTAAAGTAACGTGCTGTATAATTAACCTGGCCAGCCACGAGGCAGTGCTTTTATTTTTATTTTTTTATCCCGCCCAAAAAAGAAAATTGTGTAATACAAATTTATTTTTTTTACAATGACGGACGTCAATAAGTGATAATACTATCCTTCATTGAATAAAGTTATTTAATTTTCATTTTCTTCACTTCCTATACGAATTGAAAAAGTACCTGGCGGTTGGCAAGTAGGTTAGGTATACAGCTAAACCACACAGGTAAAGCTAGCCTTAATGCTAGATACCAACTTGAAGGGCCGAAAAATTATCCCAAAGGTAATATAATAGTTTCGGCTTGAATTTATGCCGTACAGAATCTTATAAATCATAAGCTTTCTTATTACATTGAAGATGTTCGAGCAATAGATCACTAGTCGTAATGCAAGCTCAGTAACGGGGTGATTGATACCCATCATACCCAAGAGGGTAAAAAACATTTCGACTACCATTCCAAAATCGTAATAGGAAACGAAGTAAGAATATTTTATTTCTGTTTTAGTGGTCTACTCGATTTGTGTCTGATTTTGCAATCTATCATACACTGGAATTGTCTGATAGAGATAAATGGGATCTATATTATTTATTACTTTGAAAAGCTTTTGTTGTAAATTTACGTAATACCCTTAAACGACAAATTCTTATACCTCTATATTTATTTATTTATGATCAGAATCTTGGAAACGGCTTCAACATTTTTCATGAAATTGGGGGGCGATAAATCGATCTAGATAGGGTTTATTTTCCACGATGACGGGTTTTACAAATAACAAAAAAGAGATATAACTGCTCTGTCAACGAGTGTTATGGAACTACAGGCTACTAGTCTACAGGAGAAATTCCTAGTACATTGCGTAGCGGGTTAATATTCGTGGTATCATAATTGCTAACCGACTACGCAATGAACATCAAATTTTATCTGTAAAGTTGTAGCCTGTAGTTTAATAATACTGGTTGTGTTGATTATGATAGTATGGATGCATGGCAGGATCACATACTCTAGTTCCCATACTTTGTTGCTTAGAAAACATCTTGAATGTGTTTTAACTTGAGGCATGACCGATTATAAGATTTTATGACCAGGTAATTAGTAACGTGCCAAACATAACTAAATCTTATATTTATTACAATTTGTGTAGAAAAACAAACATGGCTAGTAAACCGGCTTAAAAACAAACGCACGTGTTTTGTGCACAGTCAGAGTTACAAAGTACGTGCTTTGTTGTTGTAATGATTAAAATTATAGAAATGACAGATAGGGTAAAAAAAAAGATTGAAAATACATAAAAATATTTAAGATACACGAGTAACTAATAAGTAGGTAAAAACCACATGTTAGCCGGGTTATTTGGCAAAAATATTTTTTACGCGTTGTGAACAGGATTACACGGGAAAAATTTCAATGCGGGGCGGGGCTACTTCGCCGCAGGCTGTTTTTAACACAGAACTTACCGGAAACAACGACATCCATATGCGGTATTGAAACAACTTTTTTTCAAGAATTTGAAGAGTTCGGGACTGAAAGAGATTTCCAATAATTTTTCCCAGGATAGATAAATCTGAGATTGTGTATTTTCCATATCTTCGCATAAGATATTAACTCAAAACTAATCCGTTAACTAAGCGTAAACACACCGTAATGTTTTAATAAGAATGACAATTTCAATTTAAACAACGTGAATATTGACTACTTAACTTTTAAAAAACTTCAACATGTTAAGTTTATAATTTTGGTGAACCTGCAAAATTGCACAGCAGATATACTTGAACCTGCGGTTTTCGCTATCACCATTAGCGACGCTTTGAAAGTCACAGATTCAAATCCTCAAACTTCACCAAATTGTGAATCTTGTTCCATTGTCCCAGAAAAATGATTGCAAACGAAGTCAAACAAATCTTTCGAAAGTAAAACGGAGTCAAATTATCTTTTTATAGACAGTGGTTATGGTTAGCGCTGTGCTCAGTTTTGGTTATTACAACGATGTCATCTGCACAGCGGATCTGTCAGCAAGCAGTATCAGTTTCTACAAATCCAAATTGCTTCGTCTATCCGCATGCCATTCCGTTTTGACTCTGGATAGTATCAGAATGTTCGTTTGTAAGGCGCAGAGTTTTCGATTTTTAGGCACTCGTATGAGACAAGCTTTATATTCAAACAATCCAAAATGCCGCAGTGAACACAAAAAGGGATCCAACTCTTGATTTTGCAGACACTCTTTGCAGAGCGAAAGTTTTTAATATTTGCTATTTATTTTTAAATTTTCTTGCAAAGAATTAACAAAGAATGATGGGCTCACTGCATTCTTTACAACCTGAACCTGAACTAGTTTAGGTTTATGATGAAATTGAGTTAAGATTTTGTAATCTGCCGGTGTTTGATCTAAAATAAATAAATAGCCTTAAGTATTGTACATAAAATACAATCACCCAAACAAAATTGCCTATGTTGTAAATCAAACACCTGATTTTATCAAAACCTGCGACATGTATAGAATTGTTGCTCGTCGAAAGGTTTTAGGTTCTTACTAAGGCAGTTAGCTATAAAACTCGATTTACATGAAAAATAATATTCATGAAATCCCATGTTTATCTACTAATCATTCTGCGCGTAGACCTGATAAAACCATACATAGGTACATACAAATTTCACGCCTTTATCCCTTGCGGGATAGGCAGAGCTTAAACAGCCGTTTAAATGGACATTCACGCCACGTCTGACAAATATTTGAGGGTCGTTCAGATAACGTATGTATCACCATAGTGATAGGTTGTCAGCCCATCGCCTGAATTGCAATACACATGTAACCCTCGATTCCTAAAATTGACTCTTACGATACTCACGGAAAAGAAATGGGATGATGCTATTCTAAGCCGCCATCACACTGCAGATAAAACCACGATAACATGAAAACCGGTGTTTGTGTTTTCAATGCAATTTGAAGTTTATTTCTTCATAATTAAATAACAGAAATGAGGTAGAGCTGAACAATTTAGCCAGTACAATTTTCAAAGATTTCAGTACAATTTTCAGAGCTCGCGGATGTTACTTTGACTTAAACTTTGCGTAACTTCCTTTGAATGTTGCACGGAAGGTTACTAAGATTTATAGAATTAAAAAACTTTGTTTTAATGTAGTGGTGTTTTCTTTGGGTTACAAACTTTTCGGAAATAAATGAAATATGAGTTAGGTACTAACATTATAGATATTGATTGCCCCTGCCTGCTACACCGAGGATCGTGACTGACTTTTCAGATATTTGTGTTTAATCTGGGTGTTTCTATGTATAATTTGTAATTATTTACAAGAAAATATATCAGTCATCACCTATCTAGATCCCATAGTACAAGATTTGCATAGTTTGGAGCTAGATGTTTTTTCATAATTTTTAATTTATTAATACATTTACACATAGAAAATAACAATTACAATAGAACGCAACAAAAACCTGTCAAGGTTTGTCCGTGCGCTAAAGCTTTGTAGATGGCGCGGTGTGAATTGTCCGGGATATTTATTTATATATTTAGAAATTTAATAGCTACTTAATCAATATTTTAATAGATTTTTTAATAAACAGACAGCGCACTTATCCACATTTGGAAATTTGTTTATTTAGTTTAGGTATTTAAATATCTTAATTAATTTACCTATGAATGCCAATACCTTGCCCGCTACTCTCCGTGTATAGGCTTTGGGCCTGATTTCCTAAAACGTTCATAAATTCGGATCGTGCGCCTAAATATTTACTGTTCGTGAGCGATTTACGAGCCTCCTTTTACAAGAAAAGTAATTGATTTCTTTACCTATGCCATCAAAGACTCGTTTATGTAGCAGCTTATGAGACCACATAAATATTATATCTAATTGCTAATACGTAATCTCGTAACATTAACTGGATATTGAACGATCAACGCCTATATTAAAAATGATGTAATATTCCCAGTTGTCATTTGGTTCTTGTATTGATCATGTAATTATGTCATTCTCATTAGACATAATATTAAAACCCAGAAAATTATCTTAAAGATAAAGACGTCTGGTCAGTAGCAACAGTTGCTCTAACACAATGTATAAGGTAGATAGTTAGATCATATTTAAACATGAAATAGACATAAGTTTTATGAATTGTGACATAGATGTAAACTTTGACATATATTTGCTTTTCACATTACTGTAAATTTACTATTCTTTGTTAATATAATAAGTTATGTTATGTAGATTTGACTTTCTAAAGGGTAATCTTATAAATTACTACTTAAAAATAAAAGATTTGATTTTATTTGATATGGTAACGCTCAATATTATTGGATTTTTTTCAGCCTGTGTTACCAACACAACAATATACAAAATAACCTTATTGGGGTAGTAGTAGAAGCTATTAATAAAAAGGGCAATGCAAACAATAGTATTCCTTGTCAAGCAGGTATAACTAGATTGAAATCTTTCCTCTGCAATTTACTTTCTATCAGATAAAGTACTCCGCCTTTGGTTTACATTTCTTCATTACAATGTACATTGTTTTTCTATTTTAGCAGAGAGACGTTTCTGATTGAAAAGATGATTTTGATATTGAATAGCTGTTCATAACTTTTATAAAGATGTTGGTTTTTTTTATCATGAGTTTATTATGTACCTTGGAGCTGTGAATAAGTTATTGTACTATTTACCTATACAGGTGTTAGTCTAGTGTGCAATCCTAAAAAGAAAAATGATTCTAATCTAAACCACAATAAAAAATTATAAACAATATTGGCCTGGCCAGTAACATATAAAATAATTGAAAAATTACTTATTTTATGTTATTTCGTTATGAAAATGGTTTTGGAAAATGTATGGTATTTTCTAAATTCCTTTCTGTTTTCTTTCTCCATGTAGGTACTTTGTGTTTTTCACTATTTTGTATTAAGGTATAAATAATATTGAATTCCATTACTTTAAAATTGATATTCTATTAAAATAAGTAGGTATGGCGGGTGTCAGGAGTAATGCCAATAGGCAGAATGGAGGGTTCAGGTCGGAGTGGAGTCGGGAAATTGGTAGTTACCCTGCCTGGCAGGGTGTTGTGGCCAAGGACCTACTGGTCCACCTGGATAGAATCGGAAGTTGTATATATGCGTTGCGCGGTAAAACACTTCTTTACCACGTTTCAGGCTCTCTGTTTCTCTCGCAATCTGTCACGTGGCGCCATCTTGCAGATATGTTAGATTTTCTGTTGCGTCTTGCTTGCTCGAGAACCACTTTGAGTGAGCTTCTTGTAGTAGCTCCCCGAGTTCGCTACATAAGTATAAGACAAATTGATTTCGATACTTATTAATAACTATTTTCTTTTTGAAATATATATTATGACAATGATGTTTTGTTACTAGCTTGTGCTATCGTGTGTTTCGAATTTTTTAAATCTGAAGCAATCATGTTTAGATTACAGCCTGCAAATTTTATATACCAAGTGACCAATTTCATAGACCTACTAGATGCATTGCGTGTTCATAAACTAATTTTAATTTCTCTTGTTCCAGCAAACGCTATGCAACGAGAAGACATGTCTGGGCAGCATCATGGGTCTCCCTGGGCGGGGGGACGTGCCCCGCGCCCCTGATGAGGTCCTCAACCATGCCAAGGACTTCCTTGGACAGTACTTCGCTTCTATACGAAGGTTAGTTTGATATTGTACACAATTATGACATGTCTTGGCAGTATCATGCGGGCCTCCACGGGCGGGGGGACATGCCCTGCGCCCCAGATGAAGTCCTCAGCCATGCCATGTTAGAACCTACTTCGCTTTTACCCGAAGGTTATAAAGTTGGATTTTGTTATTTGAAGCTGAAAGTCAACCCAACGTGGATCAACGAGGAAAAGAAGCGGGAACTAGGAAATATATTAAAAATTTTACCAAGTAGGTAGATACAGTTCATGGTAGGTAAAGTAGGTACTTACTTAAACAGCCTTCTTATTTGGAAACGTATTCAGAATTTGTGAAGCTTTACCTATTGACAAGATTTCATTTTGCACGAAATTACTAAAGTTACGTGTCTATACAATGATGTCTACATATGTAAGCTTCAAAAGGTTTTTGATCGTATTTGACTTTGAAATTAATTTACTTCTATGACTTTCAAACTCATTACTGAACAACAACAAAATATTTTACATTACCGCACTCTACATGACTCTACCAAACACAAAATAATTATTTTGTACTTTATCTTGTTAATTAAAGATTCGATAAACCCTTTATCCAATGGCAAATAAATGAATCTTTGACTTAGGCCCACATGAGACCTACTTCTAATTCTTATATCTCTTGTAATACACCGAGTCTTTCAACGATCCAATGAACCCTGGTGTCAGAATTTTCCAACCAACCAACTTTCTTTTCGCGCATTTAGGTTAATGGGAACAAATCACAAATTAGTACTAACCAGACTGGGTAAATTCACAAAGCGATAAATTTCTACTTTGTGAGTGCCTCAGCGAAATTTGAACTCGGAACCTTTGCGCCACAGGCAGTTGCACTACCACAGGGCTACATTTGTTGTCAATACCTACCTACTAAAGTACCTCTTATCTTCATACAGAGCCAACACACCAGCTCACGAGGCCCGCTGGCTGGCGGTCCAGGAGGAGGTGGCTAAGACCGGCACCTACCAGCTGACCACCACGGAGCTGGTCTTCGGCGCCAAGCTGGCCTGGAGGAACGCCAGTCGATGCATCGGGAGAATACAGTGGTCCAAGCTACAGGTAAGTTAAAAAAAACATGTTGTCTTAGTATCTAGTTTCCGGTAAAATTAAAAAATCAAAGCTCTAAACAATGTAGGATTTTATATGGTGAAATTCTAATAGTGATCGATAGCCAAAACTCAAGACAGGCTGGTGATAAGGAACCACTTTCCCCATAGAACGTAGGTGTAATAAAACTTGGGCCTCCCATACAAAATCCCCCATCAGTTGATTTAAGTTACAGAAAAGCAAAATATTATTGTTATATTTCAACCTATGTTCCTTGGGGAAAGTTAGTCCATATCATCAGCTCGAATTGAGATTTTGCAATCGGTCACTAGTAAAATTGCACCCTATATTATAACCTAGTGGTCACAAAAATTCCGCAAGCAGCTTTTCCTATGATGGGTAAATTATCACATGCAGGAAACAAAATAAAGTTCGGTTTTATTCTTATGAAAGTTCAAGTTGTAAGATTAATATTATTCTGTAGTTCCTACGTACTCAGTTATCCTTTTTTTAATAGTGAAATTTAGGGTGAAAACAGTGGTAAATATAGGGTGTATTTTACTAGTGATAGGTGACCGATAGCGAAATCTCAAGAGGGGCTGGTTATCAGGAACACCTTCCCCAACGAACATGGTTTAAAATATGACATAAATATATTGAATTTCCAAAATCAGCTGATTGGCATAATATTTTGTATAAGGGAGGGCAAAATATTTTTACGTATTTTGACCAATATTGGATAAGAATATGTCTAAAAAAGTAAGCGACTGTAAAAGGCGAAGGACAGGTTCATTGATAAGCTTAAAGCCAAACAAAATAAGCAAGTCGGAAAATATACTCATCAACATTCAGCTTAAGTGGCTCAAAGGCGCTTACAAAGACACAGGTTAACAAAACAGCCGACTGTGGAGCTAAAATCAATTATAGCAGCATTTGAGGGAGCAGCAAGAACCGGCTAAATGAATTTGCTGTCTCTAATGAGAAAACTCCCATTTCGCAATTAACAGGCGGGCTCGAAAAGGGTTCCGTAGTTTATTTAGTTACTTATGAGTATTCCGTTTCGTTTAGCCGAAGAAGTTTTGGTAATTACGGATGCAGTATTGCCGATACTGCTGAATAGAGATTTACCGATTGACCCATTAATATAACAGTACTACATCAACGTACCCCTTTAAGGAATCAATTTGAACTTGTATTTATACAGTTACTAAGAATATCTAGTATAACTTACTTCCTTGCAAGGATAGTATAGTTTGATGTGCTGCTGATTACCAACGTATAAAGATAGCTAGAAAAAAATACTTTAAATGTAACAAAATTACAAACCATGTTTTATTTACCTACTAAAATATTATTCAGTGTGCTTTTTTACTTAGGTACATACGTTAACTTTTCTTCATAGGTAAATGATTAAGCATGAATCATTAGCAGTAATTTTCTTGATAAGTCTGAAATATGAGAGCTTGGGTAACGTATTTTTTTATCATTACATAATACCTAGAATTGCAAATTCCATCACAAGTTTTTCCGCAAGTGTGGTCTAACTCCTAAGTAGGCATTCCCTAATTTTCCCCACGTAAACTGAAATCCTCGCCTCATTCAAAGCCACTCGTTTCATTACACGCATTCGTCAGCGTAATGGAAATTTATTCAAAGAACAACCGTAAGATGTTTTATTCATTCCCTGTCCGAAATTAAGAAAGAAATTTTTAGTTGAGTTTGCAGTAGTTTCGTTAAAACGAGAGTTCTTTTGTGTTAAGAACTAACCTTTATAACAAAATAATATTCTTTATTGTATAAAGTACACAGAAAATGCTTATCCTATGTCGCAAAGGCGTGTGTGGTAAATATGTTCAGCATCTGTATTTAATTTTGTAAAAAAGTATACACTTTATCACAGATGAGAACAGTGTAGTAAATGATGACAATGAACACGCCTGTGTTAAGTTCAGTCGTAAAATTCAGAATCGTTTGATATTGACTTCAAAAAATCTGTGTGCTTTTTTATTTTGCCAATAAACTCACTAATAAACTAAACCTAAAAATGACTTCAGATCCAAAGTGGCCGTAAAATCCTTGATTGTGCAATAGCTGCTTGGAAAATAAAGGACACAGTAGCAATATATCGCCATACGTTAAACCTCATTTCCTGGATAGATATCCGGCACAGATACTTCTGGGTGAGCGCTAGCTCTCTTCTTTATTTACTTGCTAAGATCAGAACTTACCAATAGGAAAAGGGTAACGAGTACAAAATTTTGTTGCCATTATTTCATTTAAGAATTTACTCAAGAGGTCTACAGAACCCTAATATAGCGATTACTTTGCAGTTTGTGAACTGTTTGTTCCCAAGCCGAGCATCATATTGTGCTGACCTGACACGGAGGGACGTACGCTCAGTTTTCTCTAGGTTTTTATTCGTCTGACAACATTTTAGGCACTTTTTCTAGGCCTTAAGAAACAAATTATGTTATAGATAAGTGAGGCAATTTCTACAGGCTTTTACGGTCAGTTCCTGGTGGAAATAGAATTTAATAATATAGGTAAATGTGGCCGGAAGAAAGTTCAAAACTAGTTTTTTGTAGGCTCAAAGATCAAGCAAGATAAAGTTACTTAAAACAATAACTTCGTATGTTGAGACATATTGTGCGAACTACAACAATCTTTGCTACGACATCGTAGAAATGAACCATTAAAAACCGCTAATTTATTTTTCAAATAAACGCAGTCGATTGGTGTCGGCCTACTGCATTAATTCATTCGTTTCCTCGGGCGGTTAGCACTGGGATGAACGGGCTTAAGTATACATCAACGGGCCACCGTGCTAAGCCTGGCTGTTCTCGAACATTTTGTAATTACGCAGCCGAAACAGATTGCTTGCGTTCCGTTTTACGAACTGATCGTCTATTAATTACGTCGCCAAGGCACCCCTTTTCTTGGCTTTTATAAAAGACGATTAACGGTTCTTGGGTTTGTAATGAACTCGTGTTTTCAAGATGTTTTTAAAACCAATTTCCAGGTTCTATTTTATGAGCAATCGTTAAAAAAAAAGAAAAACATTCTTGCTAGCAAAACCATCTGCAAATTTTATTTGATGGCCTTTTCAATTAAAATTTATTTCCTCGATTTCCTTCTACAAGTTTCTGTATGTACAAACGCCGCTTATCTCAAAAAAGGTCCAAGCTTTTACATTGCTGAATTAAAAACCCCTTTCCTTGGTTCGCTTACTTACAAGCCACCAATGTACGATGAAACCATTACAACCCAGGCTATTTTGCTAGGGTGATAATTGCCCGTGGCGATGATTAGTCGACTAAGCGCAACATTACTGAGATTCTTGGACCGTAATCTAATAAATTGAGAGTCGCCTTTGGCTTTGGATCTTTGGGTTGACTACCCTTTTAATAGAGCGAGAGAAGTCTCGAACATTTGATTTGAGTTACTTTTTATTAATGACTGAGATGCGTAGGGTACGATAATAAAAATATCAAAAAATTCTGCGTTATTACAAAAAATTACTGTGTCAATTGTTTTACCATACAATTTGACGTTGTCAAATTACTAAGACATTGTTTAACTCTTTTGTAATAACACTGAAGTAGCTCTTCGATTAAACAGGCAAAAGTAAAGTTCGTTTGACGGAATATTTAGCAAGTTCTTACATGTAAAAATTTATTTTACTTTACAAAATATAAAAAGAACATCTGGTTTCAAAATTAGTAAGTATATTTTTTACAAATGGTGTTTTCTTCACAGGTTTTTGACTGCCGGCAAGTGACAACAACAAGTGGGATGTTCGAAGCCCTCTGCAATCACATCAAGTACAGCACGAATAAAGGGAACATCAGGTCAGTTTGTTTTTTCCTCGTCCACTTTTGGAACAACTTTAGCTAACTAACTTTAAATGAACCGAATCGGCCAACGGTCACTGAGAAATAAGAAACAAACTCCATTTTAGGGACCAATATATATACGGGGTGTAAGGGACAGCCTTCCGGGGTGTAAGAGACAGCCCTCCGAATACTGATAGGGTGCATGCGGACCATGAAACTAAACAACTTTTCTCTAGGAACATTATATGTATCAGGAAACGACAAAAAATATTGACCTCCCATATAGAATCATAATATGATAGGGTGCATGCAGACCATGAAACTGAACCACTTTCTCCTAGGAACATATGTCAGGAAACAATAAAAAGTATCGACCTCCCATGATCAGATGACTGCAATTACCACGCAATTACTATGGGTAGTAATTTTTTTATGTTTCCTGAAATATTTTATTTTAGGAAATTGTTCAGTTTCATGGTCTAAATGCACACTTTAAGTATTCATAGAGCCGTTCTTTACACCAGTATATGTTTAAACCCTTTTATTTGAGGAGAAGTACTTCCAGAACAGGTGTTTTATCGTACATGTAAGCAACAATTGGCGCAAGTAGTTAATTTGGCTGAAAACTGCTAAGCAATCATGAAAATCTTTTAAGATATTATATGTTGAATATCAAATTTTCAAGACACTTCCCGTTTAAGTTTAAAAAAAAATGCAATATTTTCTACCACGGGAAGGATTTGAAGCAACTGGAATGAGTTTCAAAACTTACCAGGTAGATGAAACGATGCCACGCGCTATTGGCATCAAGATACACTTGCATAATTTCACAAAGACTTGAATAGACGTCACTACTAGTGATAGCGAAAGTCACCGGTTCAAATTCTAGCTTTTTATGCAAGTTTTCTAAAATTGTATATCACATTTTGATAAATATCGGAGGTTTCATTAACTGAGTTGACATAATTTTTCCTTTGTAAACAGATCGGCAATAACATTGTTCCCGCAACGGACTGATGGACAGCACGACTATAGGATATGGAACAGTCAGCTGATCAGCTACGCAGGGTACAAGCAGCCTGATGGCACCGTGCTAGGTGACCCAATGCACTGCGAATTCACTGAGGTTTGTAACACAATAAGTCTGCCCCAACAAAATAGCAAGTCAGGAATAGCATTCAATGCGACCCCTTCTTCCCAATAAAATCGCTCCAAGAACGTGATGGGGCTGGAGTTTTGGACAGCCACAGACCTTCCTTCGGGTGAGTCCTAGCTTCCCACTGACTAGCCAATTGTTAGGTTTAGGGGTCACAAAAATTTCTTCACTCACAACCTCTCTAAAAGTTTACAATTATTTTGACCCAATGACCTAATTAATGGTGCCTATAGATCAGCAATGCAGGATACAAACTGATACGGTTGCCTGCCTACCATGCCATCCGCTTGTATTGCGACTTTAGTGAAGTTTGAATCACAGCTTATTTCTTATCATCCCGAAAGGTTTTTTCTTAACCTCAACCTTTGTAAACTGTGACTCCACAGATAGGGAAATTTAACGAAACAACCAATAAAAAAGGTACTTTTCGTCATTTCGTTATGAAATATATGACTGAAATTGATCAAAGTATAAGATTCTACGTCATATCACAGCTGTCATGCATAGGGTTCTAATATATCAACCTGAAATACTTAAAACAACGACAGTTCAGAACAACGTATAGTTTTCCGATAGTTTTACGAAACCTGTCACTCCGGTATTTGCGATTGATTTGTTGTAGCTGCTAAAAATATGTGATTGGAGACATGTTATGAAAAAAAATATAGAAGCTATTTTAATAAATGGGCTCAGTGGTATACGAGGTGTAAGAGACGGTTACCAGAACTTTGCAGGCATGATTAGACCATAAAACTAAAAAACTTTTACGATGGAAGCTATGTTGGTAAACAAGTAAATAAAAATGACCTTCCACACAAAAGTCCACATCAGCTGACTCTCTATGAAAACTCGAAACAAAACGTTTGCCAAAATATGCTCCATCGTAAAATTCACTCGTATTGAGTTTTATGGTATGACCATTATGCCTGCAAAGTTTTCGGTACGCCCTTACACTCCTTACCTCTCTTACACCAACATAACGCATAGAGACAATCTGATTTGCCATTAATTCTAATAGGCAAGGTTGGAAAAATTCACACACACCATATCACGCCTATATTTCCTTACGGGGTAGGCAGAGACCAAACGGCCGCAAAAAAACGGACATTTACGCCACGTCTGACAAATATTTGTTCTGTCTTTCGGAAAATTGTGTATCGCCATAGTGACAGGCTGGCAGCCCATCGCCTAAAATTGGAATACACACTCTCGAGTCCCTTAGCGCCTCTTATGACTTCCAAGGGAAAGAAATGGGGTGATGCTATTCTAAGCCAGCATCACACGGCATGGCATGAAAAATTCAAACGTGAGTAAAGTTGATTTTTCTTTCAAACAAAGAAAATAAAAGTCGAGTCTCTCGACTATTTCGCTACACTATTTTTGACAAAGTATTTTGAAAGTCTTTGACGTATTTAGAGCCTTTTTGATTGTCCTACCTGATATAACTATAATTAGAGAAAATACCTCAAATACTACTAGTTTTACTTAGCATATCTCCTATGTTTTTGGTATCTACGGCAAAAGCCATAAATTGTACGAGGCACCGCTTTACCGGTCCAATAGCAATCTGACTCGGCAATCATGTGGTTTAATTTGATTGACCAGCCACGTAGCGGCGCGTTATTTACCTACTGGGAAATCTGACAGTTGCATTTCTAGTGGAGCTAAGTTTTATTGGCAAACTGTTGAGTTTGTTGTATCATCACATCACTTAAAATTTATCACTACTACGATAACAGCCACAACAGTCCACTGCTGGACTTGCGTTTCCCTCTATTATGAGGTTACTTGCTATACCCACTACGCTTGGCAGGTGGATTGGTGAGCGCAGTGCAAGGTGTATTCACTGAGATCGCTGCTGCCCATTCTCTGGATTTATGCCTTAGTCGATTTTATGACACCCACGGGAAGATATGGGGTGATGCCTAATAATTATATCTAATAATTTTCCTAGCAATTTCAACATACTAAAAATAAACAAAACATATTTTGTTTTTCTCGTAAAGCTGCCTTAATCGTTTTGTGCATTTACTTTGCTAAATGTGCATAAACGTCTTGGGGTGAATTTTACCTGAAACAATTCTGTTTACCAATATTAAGAATACCAGTCCATACAATCGGAAAATATCAATTATAAAATGGATTATTTGCATATTCACTTGCAGATAATTCCAGTTCACACATTCTAGAACAAACTTAATTATTCCTGAAACAATGAGAACTTCATCATTATACACTGACCGCTGCCAATTATTCTCCACATATCAGAAAGATTAACAAAAAGTGCCAGGTGAAATTGATAGTCGTTGCAATAATGACATTCAATTAACCATAGGTTTTCCAGGGATATTGTACGTAAAGTAACGCCATAGCCAACAATGATAATGGTAATTAAAAAGAAAGTAGGTTATATTTTCAGAATGTTTTGGAAAATGAAAATGAAATAACTTTATTCAATGTAGGATAGGAATGGATTGTGTTTTTGAAAAAAAGACTCCTCTCTTTGTAATCATCAACGAGCAAGCATGCATTGTTCACTTAAAAATCACCACTCTGCTGACATTCATAGCAAATTCAAACAAATAAAATCTGATTTTTATCCTACTAATATTTTAATTCGGAAGTTTGTATGTTTGTTACTTTTTCACGCAAAAACTATTGAACCAATTGTAATGAAATTTGGCACACATATAGAAGGTAACATGGATTAACACAACAGCTAGTTGAGAATAATTCTCTGTTTGAAATTGCGTCTAACTAGACTAAAAGGGGGGTTTTTCTGTTCAGTGAATGCACCACTTAGCATGCAGGAGCTTTTTGAAACAAAAATAAATCATTTTTGCAATATAATTGAAAATACACATACTCCCTTCATCTGCAGCTGATGTTTGATCAATACGTTAATTTCTGTGCTCGTGTGTGGATATTTCATTTTGTTCTTGAGCTTTGACACATTGTAAATTTTCTGATCGATCGCCAACCGAAGGGTTAAATTTGATACTATCAATCATGCAACTTTTCCGGTAAAGTTTCTGATGGAAATATGTCCAAATAATGCTCAAAAGATTTATCCCTAAGTTTCGAAGCACATCTGCGTAATAGTTCAGTCGCGGGAACTCGAATTGTTTGATGATACAGGGTTACTGGTAATACGTGAAGCACACTGTAAATTTTGCGTTATTCATCAATAAAACGGTATATTTGTAAAATATTATATTTACCCTTTCAAAACATTCTTCATTGCATTGTAATCACTTATTCATCCGTTTGAACCATTTTTGAAAACATAAGAACCGAAGAAAAACTGAAGGCATGTTTTTAACGTGCTCGCTGAAAGCCAGCACGGCCTCTTCAAATCAAATTAAATCTTTGTTTTTTGGGAAAATAAAAAAATCACATGGTGCTCGGTCTGGACTATATGGGGGATTTGTTACAAGCTCCACCTTTTCAGAGTCCAAAAATGATTTTGTTACTTTTGCGGTGTGTGCTGAAGTATATTGTCTTAATGCAGCAGGATGAAACTTCTAGGTCAGTATTCCCTAACTTTTCAAGCACACTGGGCAAACAAATGGTGGTATTCCACTCTGTATTCACTGTATACTGTCTTTCAAACGGAACCGTGCAGACAGACGGTCTTGGAGAAAAAAAAACGCAATATTTTTTGCCGACGCTTCTCGCTTGCCACATTTTTGTCGGTTTGTCCTCGCCTTCTAACACCCATACAGAAAAGCTTTGCTTTCTTTCTGAAAGGTAACAATATATCCATGTTTTCTCTCGCATTACAATATAATAAACAGCATTTGAGAGTCCGTGATCATACCAAGTAGCATTTTTTACACCAATCAAGTCTAGCGTGTTTTTGTTCTAGTGTGAGTTTATGAATAATCCATTGGCTACAAAGTTTTCTTACTTTCAAATGCGAATGTAAAATTTTATGAATTTGGCTAATACCAATGCCTTAACGTCCTCGAATCTCCTCATATGATACGCTGGTTTTCTTCAATAAGTTGCAGGACGGTAGCCACGTTTTCCTCGGTGATCGCAGCTGAGGGCCGACTTTCACGAATTTCGTCGTAGAGAGATACACGACCACAGTTAAATTCTGCATACCAACCTCACAGAGCTCAAGTGAAGTGTTTCTATCCCAAAAGCATTTTGAAGACGAGCGCAGCAATATTGCGGGAAAGAGTGAACTTATAAAATAGCAAAAAATCATCACCCTAAAATCTTTTCGCGTCAATTGCATTTTGATAGCAGATAGCGTACTTCAATGAATAATTGACAAACATTTTCTCGCCAATTATTTTTTTAAATCAATGAGTGAATTATCTTCTATAAAAAGCAGTTGAATTTCAAACATTTAATCGAGGCCAGTAGTGCAAAACTTTTAGTGCGTACTAGGTATGTCACGATCCCGCTAAGGGGTGAACCAAGGCATGAAACTAAACATCTTTCCAAAGAAATATATAATTTCCGAGTAAAATTGAATTTAAATATTTGATAACAAATCAAAATATTGTAAAAATTATGCTTACAGTTGTTTTTGAACAAGATGACATAAATAATATGTACCTCCAAGTCCAATAATACATAGGTATGGTATGCGAGATATATATATTTTTTTATTTTAGAAATTTTTGATGTTGATTTTATGATTGTTTTAAAATTAATAGATATAATTATTATTTTAAATGGGAAAGTTTTAAAGTTAAGTTTCGTGTGCTGGTTTATTCCATATCGAGATCGCGACTAATACCAGTAGCACTATTAAAGTTTATTCTAAATTTTTACTGATAAACTACACTCAAGTATGTTTTAACTGTAAGTTTAATACTTTCGGGAGCCGTCCGTCAGTAGGTACCAATCCTTTCTTTAGATAAAATGTAAAACATTGACTATAAACTTCAAAGTGACTAACTAGTTGCTCCATTTCAGTTGTGCCTGAAGTTGGGCTGGAAGCCGGCGCGCACCGCGTGGGACATCCTCCCGCTGGTGCTGTCAGCTAATGGGAAGGACCCGGACTACTTCGAGATCCCGAGGGAACTCGTCATGGAGATACACATGTCACACCCCACGTAAGTGTGTTTGTTTGGGATAGCTTAATTAGGTCAAAGGAGAAATAAACTGGATTGTGCACGTCGTTACATCGTACGAGGCAAGTGTGTCTTTTCCGTTTTTTTTACGTAAAGAAACGTAAGCGAAACAGTTGCTGACCTATTTTGTACGTTTACTTTTCGTCTTTCGAATTGTTTAACCAGTTCAGCGTAAAAACTGTAATAAACTGCATAAAAATACTACTAGTCCGGTACGGCTGGCATTATTTGAGAGCAAAATGTACAAAAATTCTAAAGTGGCCTATTGTTTATACTATTGCGTTATGTATGTATGCAGGTAAAGCATATCATGTGTATTAATTTACGCTTGCGTAAATTTCTGAAGCTATGTATGGTAGATCATTTATTGAATAACATTTATACATACATACATACCTACACATATCACGCCTATTATCCCTTGCGGTTGCGGGGTAGGCAGAGCGTAAACGGCCGCAAAAACGTAAATTTACACCACGTCTGACACATATTTGAGGGTCACTCGAAAAACTGTGTATCGCCATAGTGACAGGTTTCAGCCCATCTCCTAAAATTGTAATACACACC
The DNA here is from genome assembly GCA_027580185.1 of Tuta absoluta. NCBI lineage: Eukaryota > Metazoa > Arthropoda > Insecta > Lepidoptera > Gelechiidae > Tuta > Tuta absoluta. The sequence goes on from JAQAHW010000003.1 coordinate 5,197,027, forward strand.
CTGAAGTCCCTTACATTTATTGGTAACTATAATTAAATTAATGTCATAAAATATACTAAGTGTCTAAGTGACAGTTTGCACAGTGTAAAAACGCAGCTTGAAACGTTTTTATACACTGCAGACAAAAGGATGTTAGGTATACCTAAAATGACACAAAGTAATAAATTGGTTTTGGCCAATGGTCAATTTTGGACTTGATAGATAGATAGATAGATAGATAAATCATTTATTGCCACAAACACATTACATTCGGTTTCTTACATAATTGGATCTATCTTGCGTTGAGTGTGTATTGTGGCAAAAGGGACATTTTCAGCTCAATGCAGTTTCAAGACGTGATGTCCTGAAACAGCGCTGGTTTTCAAAATATCCCCTTTTACCACGCGACGTGCCCTCATCGTGCTTTAACAAAAGGCTTCAATAAAATTTATATAAACAAAAACAAAAAATATAAAAAACTTAAAACTAACTGAGTCTTTTCTTCATTTGGACGGCTCTTTTTGTTGAGTGATAAAAAATTTCCGTAAGTTGATTTTGAACGAGTAGGTCGGACTTTACTATTTCTGAAACATAAAAAGCTAGCCATACTGGGCTATACTTTGTCTGCCAATAGGTACTTCAAAATACCTGTGTCGAAATCGAATCCCTATTCCGACGCTTTCAAAATTGCATTCTTTGACTCGATACAAAGGTGTCCATTCTATGTGACACGTTGTCAATCGCACTCCACCCGCACATTGGTTGGTTAGTGTGCCAAAGCTTGTATCGGTTTCCATCACAGGGTCACACCGGCATAAAAAAGTCAGGAATTCGAGAATGCATTTTTTGCCGTGACAAAAAACCTTTTTTTGTGGGTATAGATAGTAGAATTCAGTGTGCTGTCGGTACACTCCTGTCCTCTCCATAAAACAAATTTAAGATCTTGGCATTTTATCCCGTCATCGGAAGCTGTGTATAAATTGTCATTGTCATTTCCATAAAGTATGAACTATATACTAAAGTAAAATCAGTTACAAGATAAAGATTTTAAGAACTTATATTTCTTACGCTTCAAAACTTTTATTCTTTTTTGGTCCTTTTTTTTAATAAAATATGAATGCTTTCATTAAGTACTCATATTTTTATCATATGTATGGCATTAAGCGCTACAAGTATATAAAAATTACCTAAACCTAGAAACTATACAATCTAGAATCTATTTCAGTCTTCAGTCGTGCATATCCAAGACTGTTTACAATTTCATTAGAAAGCAGTAATAGACTCAGTAATGTAAAGAGGTTCACTGATAGTGACCTCACTCTATAGCAGGAAGATTGCCATCGTAAAAGCATAGGCAAGTGATCTCCAATCTGCGTTTATGGGCTATAACTCCGCCGGCTTCAATAGTGCATGGCTATCGGTAATGTTAACTGGCTATTGAGAATGTTTACAGGCGTTAAGTCATATAAAAGTGGTCTGATAATCTATGATTGAATGCCCTTAGGTCATCTCGCCAATTTTCCCATAAACTTTTTTATCAGCCAGAAACCTTGAAGTGCTTTACTTACTCTAATTTTGGGTTGTTTTACGGTACCTCTATAAAACAAATCCCTAGGTAGTATTCGACGACAAAACCGACGGATAAAAACTTAGAAAAAGCAGGTTAATTTGACTTTATGCCCAAGCCTTAAAAGTTCAGGAAATATTTTTTTTTTAAATCAGGGTTGTATTTTGAATTCTATCTAAGCGTGTGAAATTCAGTAAAATTGACGTCATATTTCTGGTCACCATAGACGAAATAAAAACTAAAAAATTTAAAATTCCGACTCGAGCGGGAGAATCACTACACGGCTCTTATTTTATAGAAATACGTAATATAGCACTGTGTGTGCAAATATTCTAATGCACCATAGAGTGTTTTTTAACCTGTCTACAGTACGGCCATCCTATTATGCCATAATTATCATTGTAAAAATACAGTTATGTTAAGGGAAGCTATTCTCTGCCAACAAATTGTTGTACAGTTTAGCAGACTGTAAAAATTTTAACAACGAAACTGTTTTATGGTCGTGCTAATGCTATGGCAGAGGGTCTATTTTCTTTTATTGACATCTCTTTTAGTATGGAGATCTTTTAGGATGTATTCTTTTCATGTGGGAAACCAAGTCGACGACGGACCCTTAACCTATGGCTTATTGGGATGGGCTTACTTTAGCTCTTCTTGTTTCACAGATACGAATGGTTCGAAGAGCTGAACCTCCGCTGGTATGCTCTGCCAGCAGTGTCCAGTATGCGGTTCGACTGCGGCGGTATAGAGTTCACAGCGAATGCCTTCAATGGCTGGTACATGAGCACCGAAATTGGGTGCCGCAACTTCTGCGACACCAATCGACTGAATATGCTAGAGGTGAGTTTAGATTTATACATTTTTAGAAAACTTGCAAACTTTTCTACTGGGTCCAGGAATTGAACCTGCGACTTTGGCTATTACTAGTAGCAATGCTTCTTCATCTGGGCTACCGCGGCTAACTAACTCGGTAAATAGATTTATGCCACAACTTATTGGCATCAAGATACCTACACTTGCGTAATTTCGCGGGCAATGCACGAGTGGAAAGTTTTATAAAATGGTGTACCAAAAGTTTAATATAATGGTTCACAGAAAGTGTTTTAAAAATTTGGTATTAGGTTTATAAATGTGAGAAATAAGCCTGTATTTCGGAAAAGTTACTGTTCTAGGAAATGCTTTCGAGTTAAAATCTGTTTCTCAGTAAATTACATAGAGGCAAAGAGTAGTCAGTGAACAGAGAATACTGAAAAATAATCTACCGCTTCTAAAAGCCTATTTTATGAGCTGTCGAATTCAGGTTACTTTTATGACATAAACTTCATTCTCTTTTATTTGGATTTCTTCTTGTTTCGATTCAAATGCCGTCAAAATATGCGTTTAAAGGTGGCTTGGCTGTACCAACAAGAGTGACGCTTCTAAATTGATGATCACAAACGTTTTTCAATTTAAATATATCACCATATCACTAAAACATACACAATACAGGGGTACTCTATTCATTACGCCATATCAGTTCAGTTAAAACAACATACCTATTACAACCAAATTCTAAATCAGATGAGATCGATGACATTCAAATACCCGTAATGGTATCGTAAAAAATTATATTGCAAAACCCTTCTCGATAAAATCAAGCTTGCAAACAAAACAATAACATTGATATTGGTTGCTATTTATGGAATGCCACATAGATAAAAATACATTTGATGGGGGTTCTAGACGTATCTTCACCACCATCATAATAAAAGTTTAAAATAAAATAAGAGATCGTTTGTTGCCACCTCATGAAAAAATTAAAATGAAATTACTTTATACTTATTGACGTCATGATTCGTCATTGTAAAAGTAAAGAAATGGATATTACCCAATTTTCTTCTTTTTTATATCAATTTTGTATTGTCCTAATAGAAAAGCAGCTCGGCGGGATAAAAAAATAAAATAAAGGCACTGGCTCGGGGCTGGCCAGGTTAATTATACGGAATGTAACTTTACGCCACCACCATCTGTAAACGACATTTGTTTCAAATTGAAGTCAAGATTTTCAAAGCGTGTTTTTTAACATGCGTATAATTTGAAGGTAATTCCAGTGGGCTGTAGTGTGGTTGAAGTAATCGTTGATAATCAAATTGTCACTACAGCCATAGCTCGAGGGCGTAATCTGCACCGATTTGATAAAATCACACTTCATAAAACAACCATTTAGACGTGTCTACTTATTTATAACGACCCGCCCAGCACATTCACTACTATCCGTTTTCCTGATTTTGCGGTAAAAGTTACCTAAAATACAGATCGCTCTATTTATAAAACAAAGTATCAAAATTCGTTGCGTAGTAGTTTTAAAGAAAGCATACAAAGGGACACGGAAAGTGACTTTATTTTATACTATGTATTGACGAGACACGCTAATGTGATTTCAAGCAAAGTAGAGAAAAAATATTCCATAAATAAGTGGAAACCTACAAGAAAAAAGCGTTTAAGTTTATAACTTAGTGATGTTTAGTCGTTATGAAATGTAATTAAAACATGACATCAAAAAGGTTTTCCGAGCTGCGCTGGTTGTCATATCACTACCTATATACTAGTATATAATAAAGTTTCTTCTCGTGCCCCTATGTATGCTTCGATCTTTAAAACTACGCATCGTGATGCGTTTTTTTTTTAATAGATTGAGTGATTCAAAAGGAAGGTTACCCTCGGAAAAATGCCTTTCTCTGGAAAAATTTCGCACCTGTAGGTAAAATACGTTTTACTTATATTACCTACGCAAGACTCAAAAAAGTCCGACAAAGAACCTTATTTGTCTGTGCTGATGAACATCAAACACTAATTATTAGTTCTTAATACGGATAGACATCAGCAAATAAGCTTTGTGGACTGATATCACAGACTTTACCAACCAGTTTTACGAAAAAATTGCCAAGACTCTTAAGTTGCGTCTGATTTTAAATATTCAACAGTTTGAATTTCCTAAACTCTACATCGTCATGTTTCAAAGTACCTACATTTTTGATTGCACTGATGCTGCAGCTCAAAGTTATGGTCTCTAAGGTATTAGTTTATTACCTTCAAGATATTAGCTATGCTTCGAACTCAGACTTCATGATCGTGAAATATTAGTTGCCGTTACCTAACCTTGAGAGGTAAGGTTTTGCTGCATTAATTATATACATACACATATCACGCCTATAATCCCTTACGGACATTTACGCCACGTCTGACAATTATTTGAGGGTCATTCGGAAAATCGTGTATCGCCATAGTGACAGGTTGTCAGCCCATCGCCTAAAATTGCAATACACACCCTCGAGTCCCTTAGTCGCCTCTTACGACTCCGGACTCCCGCGGGAAAGAAATGGGGTGATGCTATTCTAAGCCGGCATCATACGGCAACTATTCTAAGCCGGCATCACACGGCAAATTAATTATATATTTAAGAGAAAAGCTGATTGAGACCCACCAAACCAACGTGAACTTGGATATGGATAGATATTAAAGTACCAATTGTTCACTCTAGTTATTACTACTAGACAGGAAACTGTCGCGATGGTACTGCCGGAAATAATATTAAACTTGTTTCATGCAAATTCACAATGGCTCGTTAGTGTACGAAATAGTTAAGTACTTCGCATTGGAGTCGTAGACATCTTATTCGGCCCATCATCGGTGAAGCAGTTAAAGCAATTAACTGGGCCATCCATTACATAGGGTATATTTTGTAATGATTGGCAGTCTAATTCGTACTTATATTGTGTGTGTGTATGTATGTATGTTTGTTACCTCTTCACGCTCAAACGGCTTGACTGATTTGGATGAAATTTGGAACACAGGTAGAATATAACCCGGAATAACTCATAGGCCACTTTTTACCCCGGGAAAACAACTATTACCACGGGAAAATCAATGGCAGCGGGAGGAACCGCTGGGCGGAAATCTAGTAATAAATAAGGTTTTACTAAATTCAGTGCAACTTTTTAAACTTGAAAATAGAAATTCGTACTGCTATATAAAATACGCATGACGAGTCACTTTTTTTGGAACGCTCAGTCTTATTTTTAAAATTTTAAATAAGCTTTAAATAAAAGTTACTAAAAGTTGTCAAGTTTCACGAGTAGAGCAAACCCTAAAAATATCATTTGCACTAAATTTATATTCTGGTTTTGTTTGTGCAGAAAGTAGCCCAGAAAATGGGTTTGGACATTAGGACCCCAGTCAACCTGTGGAAGGACAAAGCGTTGGTGGAAGTGAATGTGGCAGTTCTGCACAGTTTCCAACAAGTCAACGCGACTATTGTGGACCACCACACCGCATCCGAGAGCTTCATCAAACATCTGGACAACGAAAACAGACTTCGGTAAGAAAATAAATTTTAATAATTACATTTTTTATTTTAATATTAGTGCCTGTGCATTTATTGTAGGCTAATACAATGGCATACTTACCTATTATAGTCCTGACAAATATTGAGAACGTTTTGTTTTAACAACAAAACGTTCTATCATACGTATTATCATTTTTTTATAAAGTTTAAAACTAATTGAATGGAGAGAACGCGTCATAACTTAGGTACCTAGGTAATATTAGAAATATTCAAATGATAGCTACAAATTCAATTCTTTATACATTAAATTCTTTGTCGTTGGTATATTTACATTTTGAAGGTGATTGCGTGAAAATTTATGATTTTCATGGTAAGATAGACTTTGATAAAACTTATGTATATACCTAACCTACCTACCTAACTTATGTTAAGCTTGTCTAGTTTAAATTTCGTGCCAACTTAAATCAGTCCGCAAAATATTTGATCCCGTTTGAAGACCGTGACATGTTTACATAATCAAATCAATTACTAAGGCACCAAAATGGTTAGCTTTGGCACGTAGCCAATTTAGCGTGTCATACTAATCACGAACACTCGGGATTCCGGGAAAAGTAATCAAACCACCGTCATCATCAAAGCATATCAACCTATAACAGTCCACCGCTGGATTTAAGCCTAGGGGAGGCTACGCCGTAAGGCACGATCGCCATGAGGTATAAGGCACGATCTCCTATATTCGCCATCCAGTCGCAACCAGCCGCCGTCTTTGGGTCATCAGTCCATCTGCCCGCAGGACGTCCAACGCTACGCTTGCCGAGGCATGGCCTTCACACGAGAACCCGCTTACTCCGTACAGCTCATTGTTTCTATGACATATGTGCCCAGCCTACTGCCACCTCAATTTGCTACACTTTCAGTCACAGCAAACCAACGTGTGGGAAATTTACTTTACTTGACCCAATATAATAGAATTAATTGCATCCAGAATCGTTCTGGACCGGTCGTAAATACTTCTACAAGAAGGCCTTGTGTCGTAGAATGAGCGTGTCTGTCAAAACATGTTGAGAGGCCATCTGTGGACGAAGTAAACAATAGTATGTACCGTGTGACCGCTGTGCCTTGGGTTCCCTTCTCACATGCCGCACGACGTTGCGGTATTTGACAGTGTTTAATAATATGGCATATTGGGCAAATCTCTTTCTTGTCTGGGACACCGAGTCGACGAACAACCCGATGAACCCTGGTGTCAGAGTTTATCAACCGTCTACTACTACTAGTAGGCCTCTGACATAGTTGTGTAACGATCGCCGTCTTAGATAGATTGATAGACAGCAACCAGGACCGACGGTTTAACGTGCACGGAACCCTCTTTCTTTTCGGACAATCAGGTGATTCAGCCTGCAATGTCCTTACAAGACCGGGAACAAATTCACAAAGTAATAAATTTAAAATTTGTGAGTACCCCACTGAGAATCGAACCCAGAACCTTTGCGTCGCAGGCAGTAGCACTACCACTGCGCCACATCGGCCGTCGCCGCAAATGCTAATGGGGAAATGGGAGCCGTGTGTTGGTACACCTTTATGTGCGCTTCTACGTCCGGTTTCATGCAACGCATACAACCCTAATGTCTTCAAAGTAAGAGTGAACAGGCTTCTTCTGGGTGAGCTCGCTCCATTTTAGATTCTGTCTCTGTCCTATGACCTAGACTAGAGTCAAGAGCAAACCCATCATTAATAAAAAAAAAAACTCCTTTTATCGGTAAGAGCGTATCAACAAAATACCGCAAAATCGTGCGGCACGCGTGGGAACCAACTTACTGGCTTCGCTTTATGGTCGGCTAACATTTGCACTACATGGATGATAGATATATTATCTATGACGAGCAACAGCTTATGATGTAAGCATTTAGGCTTTTTTATATATTATTATTATTATTAACCATTTATTGCATACAAGAAACATTACACAATACAAAAACAAAAAATGACGACATAACAGGACAACTTATCATAGATGATACTCGTAGATAATTATACTGAAAATATGTTTGACTAAATTCAGAAACCTAGCGTTCATTCATTTTTATGACTATAAAGATAATCCCAAAAACCTTAAATGTGCAATGGCACTCATCACTTTTTTTCTAAATTTCATCTTTATAATGTAGATCGGGATGCCCTGCTGACTGGATTTGGATTGTGCCACCTATGTCTGGCTCCATCACGCCTGTTTTCCATCAAGAGATGGCGCTCTACTACCTACGGCCTTCGTATGAATACCAGGTTTGTAAAAGTTTAAGTTAAGTAACGTTTGAATATAGACTAATGTTACCTAACTATATTTCTGTTTTGTATACTATACTACTCTACAACAGGAGCCAGCATGGAAAACTCATCAATGGCAGAAATCGAGACCTATCACAGGCAAGAGGCCAATCAACAGGAAGTTTCATTTCAAGCAAATCGCGCGCGCTGTCAAATTCACGTCCAAGTTGTTCGGGAGAGCCCTTTCCAAGAGGATCAAAGCGACAGTGCTTTATGCCACTGAGACTGGCAAATCTGAACAGTATGCCAAAGAACTAGGAGTCATATTTGGACATGCTTTTAACGCCCAGGTATAATTTAGATTGTTTAGTAAAATGTCTTTAATTTACGTTTTATGGTGTATTTATGTACTGCGTGCTGTATTATTTTCTAATATGAAAATATGAAATTGAGAAAATATTAGCGGTAGCTCAGTTGGCAGAGCAGTGTGGCGGTAGCCCACGGTTCCGGGTCCACGGTAAACGTCTCGGCGGCGCTAACTTTTTTTTTTCAATTTCTTATGAATTTAATTTTAATTACAAATTATGAATTTAATTCACTGAATGATACGAATATGATTATATCAAATAATTAATTTTTAGGTCCACTGCATGGCAGATTACGACATAACATCCATTGAACACGAAGCACTTTTACTTGTAGTAACCTCTACTTTTGGTAATGGAGATCCCCCAGAAAATGGCGTCGTAAGTATTCATAATATATTTTCCATGTATCTCCATCAAAAACTAAGAAATAAAATGCATTTATCTATTTTGTTCAGGAATTTGGAGAACATCTTTGTGAACTTTTATATGCTGATCAAGTTGGAGACGAGCAAACCGGGTAAGACAAAAAATACACAAAAACTTCAGAAAACTTACTAAACACTTATTCCACAATTCAATTATTTTAATTTATTGCAGGAATGCTCAACTGATGACGCCTAAATCTTTCATTAAAGCCAATAGTCAGATAGAATTGCAAAGATATGCATCAGGCAATTCAAGGAAACTAAATAGGCTAGAGTCTTTAAAAGGCAAGTATGATCAAAATTTATAAAATCTATTGTTACATCATGAATCAGCATAATATATATTCGTGTCGTGCAAAATGTAACATTGACAAGTGTTTTTGTAGGAAGTACGACAGATGCAACATCTATCGACAGTTTTGGTCCATTGAGCAACGTCCGGTTTGCCGTGTTCGCCCTGGGCTCTAGCGCATATCCCAACTTCTGCAACTTTGGCAAATACGTGGATAAGTTGCTCGACGACCTTGGAGGTGAACGGATTCATGACCTCGCTACCGGCGACGAGATGTGCGGCCAAGACCAGGCCTTCCGGAAGTGGGCCTCCGGAGTCTTCAATGTAAGCAGCTACCTAATAACCATTAACAACCGTTGCGAATGATAAACGCTTCACACTGTTCAAGTCATTACGAGTAAATGAATTCAACGAAAATTTAGAATTCGTTTGCACGTCTTTACTCATTCGTAAGATATACAAGGAACACATTTAGTGTTTTTGTTGCGACTGAGTCATTGCCAGTAATTTTCAAAGCATAATACAGCTACTAAATTTCGTTGAAGAGCTTATTCTACGCATATAGTTTTTTTTAGGTGGCATGTGAGACTTTTTGCCTAGACGATGATGAGACATTGCAAGAAGCCAAAAGGGCTCTGGGGACTGTTGCGCTTAGTGAAGAAACAGTTCGATTTGCTCACCCAGAAATTCGTCCTCCAAGCTTACCTAACGCCTTGAAGTCCGCAAACAGCAACAAACATGTTATCACTTGTACTGTTAAAGCTAACAAAGATTTGGGTGACGCGTCAGCAGAGCGATCGACAATATTTATTGATTTGGAACCACAGGTAATATTTACTGAATCTTTTGTTGTACAAATCATATCAGAAAACATGAAGGTATAACATTCTTACTTGCGTTATCTGTAATATCTCGCTTGTGAAATTATTCATTCGGTCAAAAGTAAAGAAATATAATTAACTACATGACAATTACAGGAAGAAATAAAATATGACCCTGGTGATCATGTTGGTATAATAGCATGCAATCGCAAAGAGCTGGTAGACAATGTGCTAGCACGGATAAGAGATATTGATGACTATGACGAACCATTGCAACTTCAACTCATGAAAGAAACGCACACGTCAAGTGGTAAGTACACTCTTAAATCACCATGTAAAAAATACGAGCATACCTACTTATAAAACGCGTTTTGGTATTAGAGTTGATTTGTTTGAGTTAAATTTGTCATCTTTCAACAGGTCCAGTCAAATCATGGGAAAGGCATGAGCGTTTGCCTGTAGTGAGCGTACGTGATCTTTTCACAAGATTCCTTGACATTACCACGCCACCAACAACAATCCTTCTTCAATACTTGGCTACAACTTGTGAAAATGATGAAGAACGGAAACAGCTCAACATTCTTGCAAACGTAAGGATGAAATAGGAATAATTTATTTAGATTAAAGTATAGCCATTGTACATGAAAATAACTCGTTACTTTTCGACAAATTTATGAATCTAATAAAAATAAAAACTTTTTCTCAGGATCCTGGTGCATATGAAGACTGGCGTCATTTCCACTTCCCAACCGTGTCCGAGGTGCTAGACCAGTTTCCATCAGCAAGACCAAGCGCATCGTTAATGGCTGCCCTTTTATCACCCCTGCAACCAAGATTCTATTCAATCTCTTCCTCTCCTCTCGCACACCCAAAAAGAATTCACCTAACCGTAGCCGTCGTTACATACAGAACACAAGGTTAGTTCACACATTCATAAATACTTCCCAAATAGATCTTGTGTCGCAACGCAAAAGACGCATTAAAAAGTATATGCCTCATTGTTTATTAATTTTGATTCCCACGTACGTTCTGGGTTCAAAGTCAGCGGTAGGTTCCAGAAAAAGTGACTACAAACGATCTATTTTCAGTTTCATTAACGCATACAAATTCTTCGATAGGTGGGATGCTATTATTATCATTACACGTAAATTGTCTGCTTAAATAAAATAGGATATTTACAAGGAGTTCGGTATTTAGATGTGATATATATATAGTTGCGATGAAATTCAAATAATGATGTAATGATGTTCAAACAGATGGCGAAGGTCCCGTCCACTACGGCGTTTGTTCGAATTATCTCATGGACCGTAAACCAGGAGACGAAGTTTACCTTTTTATCAGGAGGTATATATTTTTCGATATCCATAATGCTATTCATATTGAAATAATAAAGTATGTATTATAATTTTTTTATCATTATTGCAGTGCACCAAACTTCCATCTTCCCCAAGATCTCTCAGTTCCCCTGATACTAATAGGGCCTGGTACTGGAATAGCGCCTTTCAGAGGTTTTTGGCATCATCGTCGTGCGCAGCTCAACCCTCGTGCTCGGCTTACTTCAGGTCCAGTGTGGCTGTTCTTTGGATGCCGCACAAAGACCATGGATTTATACAGAGAAGAGAAAGAACAGGCACTGAAAGATGGTGTACTTTCGAAAGTATTCCTCGCTTTATCGAGAGAGAAATGCATACCCAAAGTAAGTACAAGGATAAAAATATGACAAACGTTGTAGCAAAAAAACTTATCGTTTTATATTGTTGCAGATGTACGTTCAAGAAGTAGCTGAGCAAGAAGGGTTTGCTGTGCACGACCTCTTGGTAAACAAAGGTGCTCATTTTTACGTATGTGGCGATTGTAAGATGGCTGAAGACGTGCACCAAAAACTAAAGGGAATCATAAAGAAGCATGGAAATATGGATGATGATCAAGTTCAAAACTTCATGTTTAAGCTAAAAGTGAGTTCTGATTAGTAATCTAGTAAGGTTCAAAGGCCGCCCGTCTTTACATTCAAGTTTTAAAAACATATTAAAGTTAACAATAACATGCTATAGTGAAGTACATATTGCAATAGTCTTTTAAGTTTAGTAGAAAGAGCTAATGAAGCTGAGTTCACAAGATGTCAAAAGCATTTTCGATAGCAATAATCTCTTTTAACAGGAGGAGAACCGATACCACGAGGATATCTTCGGCATCACGCTCCGCACGGCCGAGGTTCACAGCGCATCACGTGAGTCAGCCCGTCGCAACCGTGTGGCGGCCATGCCATGACGGCGGTCTTCCCGCTTCCGCCCGGAGTCACTCCCCTAGCCGACCAGAGCCCCGCACTTGATACTGTCTTCGCTTGATGCTGTTTCTTCGGTTGCTGTTTAGAGATTTGCACAGGAGCGATTTGGAAATGGATCATCATAAAATTTTAATACAGCTATATTTTTTCAGAATGTTTTGCTAGATTGGGTTGTTTGTTAAAATATAATTAAGTAAAAAAAAAACGGTATGTCAACGTATACAATAAGACGTCTTATTTATTTCTCATTATAAATGGACAAAAACTTGTGACATATTAGACTCGCTCATGTTGACAATTTCTAAGTGCCAAGAGGCGCACTGCTACGAACACTTTAGTTTAATAATAAGTTAAAAAATATTTTATTATATTTATCTACCAGTGAGCGCCAAATAACTCAACTGTCTAAAATATTAATTATTGCTTCTATTTCTTGTAACAAAAGAAGTAGTTTATGTCAAGTCAATTATAGCGCATTTTGTTCCCTTTACTTTGAGAAGGGAAGGTTTATTTATGATCATCAAAAGATGGTCGCTACGGAGGTTGTGCATATTTATGGTCTTAAATTTGTACATAGTTTTGAAAACAAGCAACCTCAATGAAGTTACTACGTAAATACTAAAGACATTTATTTACAGTATTAAGTTTTATGCTAACTTATCAGAGGCTGCTATTTATTTTAAAAAGTTTAACGCAGGGTGAAAAAACATGTATTGATATAGCGCACAAAAGTATTGTTCGATCTATACCATTTCCTAAATATGTCTTGTAAATATTTGCGAGATATGCGTGACTACAATTTTATTAGAGAATTAAACAATTACATGCCTATCTACTTTATTAACTTACTTTTATTTTCAACTAAATAATAGTTAAGTATAATTCGTAAATAATAAAAACGTCATGTTTTTGAAAATATTGTCCAAAATATATGATATAAGTATAATGATTTTTATATTATAATTAAACTATATTTTGAAATGTTTTAGTTGTTAATTTATTTAGAAACAATGAGTATTACTATTTTGATTGCCAAATGTACAGCACAGATACTTAAGATAATTGTTATAATTTCATCGATGTAAATAGTTATAATAACTATTTGTAATAATAGGACGGTTTCTTGTTTTTATTCAACGATTTATAAATTCTGATATTTTTCTTTAATAAATAACTTTTAACATAAATTTATAAAATAAAAATCACAATATTGATCTACTTATATAAAAGGCTTAAATTAGAATAAATGCATTAATTGCCCAAGTTTTCGAATTCAAAATGATTGTACTGTCCTTCAAAATAACTATTATATAGATGTGAGTGTTGAATTTGTGATCTTCTAAATAATATTAAGAAATATATTTATTCATATTTTCTATTATTCATGTTGCAAGAATTTAATATACAACCTTTTCGGATAACTAATATTTCTATATTAAAATATCAATCCCTATAGTTACTGTAATTGCCGAATATTTACAAATTGAGGTTTTCATATCTTAAAATTATATCGATTGCACATTTTGAGAATAACAAATATATAATAATTATCAAATTCATATCACGCAAATTATAATAAAATATATGCACTATTTCATCTTTGTCAACATGTTATATGGTATGAAACTTGAATATGGAAGATTTGTCTGTTATTGGTCAAATAAAGTTCCTTCATAATTATGCAAAGAAGTGAGTTTTATTAATTTGTTTAATTAATTGTTTAATAATAACGTCTTCCTGATTTTCTTTACAGCGATTGAAATGCAAATATCATTCCTTCCACTCATGGTCTCAAAATGTGTCGCGCCTCACAAATAAAATTAACGCAATATTGCTATTGGCAATTGCTGCACAAAACTGATTTACTTTTTATAAGTTCATTAACAGCTAACTATTCTCACCAAAGATTTTACTGAGATGTGCACCTTTTTTACTCTGTTTACCAAAGAGAACAAATTGGAACAAAATACTCGAGATATTACAAAAATCAAAATTTTGGTCCTTCAATGCCTAACTTTAACTTGCAATAACTCCAGATTTTCTACGTACATACTTACATATATCACGCCTTAATCGCTTGCGGGGTAGGCAAAGCGTAAACGGCCGCAAAAAACGGACATTAACGCCATGTCTGACAAACATTCGAGGGTCATTCGGTAGACTGGTAGATAATGCCACTGGCATTAAGTCCGCCTATGTACACTGTTTTGTGCATACAGTTCAATAATTAAAATATAATTCGGAAAACTGTGTATCGCCATAGTGACAGGTTGTCAGCCGATCGCCTTAAATTGCAATTCGCACCCTCAAGTACCTTCATCGCCTTTTACGACACCCACAGGAAATGGGGCGATGCTATTCTAAGCTGGCAGCATACGGCAAATCCAAATTTTCTGTCCTAATTAAATAAGGATCTGTTTAAAACAGTAAAGAAATAATCAGACTATAATTATTTAACTTTGGCTATGATGCGAGCGGTGTTGCAGGATTGATGCGGAATAGTACAAGCAACCGTATTCTCGAAGGCATCAATGTTCTTTTAGTATTGGCGAGCGCTCTATTTCGTGCAAATAATAAACATGGAAAAGTGTGTTTGTTTCTTGGTGCTTCTATCAAGACGCAGTGAAGCGATTTTGCATTATGATTTTTTGTGTGTAGTTAGTTAAGAGTGACTTAGGTTACCTTTTACCATGGGGCAAGTTATCATTCCCATTGGAAGATTCATTATGTTACGTTTTCGGTTTTGCCTTTACTATATACATAATAAATATATCTCTTTATTAACAAGGAGAGCCGCGGGTGAAATCGCGGGGCGGAATGCTTGTACATAAACGACGACATAACGAGCGTTACTTGACTCTACTTATTGGCTCTTCTGGTGCGAATTTTAATGGTAGTATCCTGTATGCAACAATACGTATTTAAGAACTCCCTGTATTGTACAGCTATTTCAAAATAAGTGGTTTCGAATCGACAACTACTTCAATCTGGCGTATCGCGGCGCGGCCATGTTTTCCTTATCCAGCCACTCTAACTGCCTTTCACACAGAATCGCAATTTGCTTAAAGTGATTGCTCTGATATCACTGTGAATGGGACTATTATTGGCGATAAAATTAAAGCGGCGCTAAGTTTTATGTGACCGAAACAAGAGAGTAAAAATTTTCTGTCACAATATTTACATACATACATACGTCACGCCTATATCCCTTGCGGGGTAGGCAGAGCGCAAACGGCCGCAAAACGGACATTTACGCTACGTCTGACAAATATTTGAGGGTCATTTGGCTAATTGTGCATCGCCATAGTGAAAGGTTGTCGGCCTATCGCCTAAAATTGCAATACACACCCTCGAGTCCCTTAGTCGCCTCTTACGACTCCCAAGGGTAAGAAATGGGGTGATGCTATTCTAAACCGGCATCACACGGCACAATATTTACACTAATAAAAATAAGAAAATAACATGACAGATCTGTTAATAAATTTTATTGGCATCAATGCTATATTGCCAATGTTTAGTTCAATGGTAGGTGTGGTTCGTATCATAATTATGGTATCATAGTGGCCTAGGGCTTACGTATGTTGCTTTGAAAATCTGTGACTCTAAAGAACGAACTTTCAGTAGGCAGGTAATGATAAATTTACTTTATTTTTTTGCAACCAACTCTATGATTCTGAAAAAATCCTAAAGTCTCCATGAATTGCTTTAATTTTAATGCATCTATGGAGTCTTAGTAATTTCATATTGAATTTTTTGGAAGTAAACTTTTACTTGAAGCGGAAGAGCTAGCCCCGTAAAAATGTACTAGGACTAGTACACGAAGTCTAGTATGAGAATACGAGGCTGCAAATGGTCCCAGTGAAATAAATAAAGAACAAAAAGAACACACAGAATGATATGCAGTCATAATAACTCAGAGAATGAAGAAGTTTTATTTTTTTTAAACACACATAAAACTGTAATCAAAAACTCTAAGAAGGGGATCACCAATTTAAACTTCCATTGCTTCCGGTAAATCTCTTGCGAGAAAGTTTTTTTTACAAGTTAAACTTTTTTTATGCATCTTTCGTTATATATTTTCGTTATATGTTTTCTACGAGCTTTAAGCCTTAGGTATCATATGGACTTTTACAAGTTTTCAAAGATTTTATCCACCAAATCGAACCTTATGAGAAAAATAGACACAGAACACATATCACTTTCTTCTTCTTTTTGTGTGGGACACCAAGTCGTCCAACGGCCCAATAAACCCTGGTATCACTTTAAAATAAATAGAATAAAAATAAAATTTCTTTATTTCAGGTACTGAGTCCCATATTAAATGTCAATTTACAATATAAATTGCATTATTAAATTTAACTTTAAATTCAATTCAAAGTTACATGATGATCTTTCCGACCGATTTCGGCCATGGCGACCACTTCAACTCCTAATCAAAGAGGCGTTGATGCGCTCGGAGATGGCTACTATAGCCAATTTTTGCTAAGAAGTCTCGTGCGCAATGCGGGCAGGTGAGCTTGCCGTTCACATAATTGTAGTTAATGGCTGCAGGTGGACGGTCTTTCAACTCATCGCGCTTAGCGTCGAGGTCTGCTTTGCGCTGCTCCTCAAACTCGCGTATTCGCCTTTTTACAATCCCGCGCCATTCTGGGCGCTGTGCTGCCAGACCCTCCCATTGAGTGGGCTCGATGTTGCAACGTTTCATGTGGCGCTTTTGAACATCTTTATATCTGAGGAGTTGTCCACCCTGCTTTCGCTTGCCCTCCTCTAGTTCAGAATAAAAGATGCGCTTCGCCACTCTCTCCTCCGCCATCCGGGATACGTGACCGCACCATCGAAGTTGCCGACGCATTAGATAGGCTTCAATGCCACCGACATTGGCTCGTCTCAGAACTTCGGTGTTACGCACTCGGTCGGACCATCTGATCTTCATGATGGTGCGAAGGCATTTAAGGTGGAAACGATCCAGAGTACGTATGTGGTGGCGGTAGACACACCAGGTCTCGGAGGAGTACAGAAGGTTTGGCAGCACAATCGCCATGTAGACAGATATTTTTGTGGCTAACTTTAGGTCGTGCGAGCAGAAAACCTTGGAACGCAGCTTTCCAAATGCTGCAGCTGCAGCACTGATTCGGCTGTTGATCTCGGCATCAAGGTCACACTTAGATGTTACAGTGTTCCCAAGATAACGGAACTTATCAACTTGTTTCAGCATATCCTCACCAAGCTTAACACGTTCACGGACACTAAGTCACACGACTTTGACACAACTTTTTTGTATGAAAAGCTATAGCAGTTCTGTCGCATATTTTACAATACGTATGATTCAAGAATGACACTAACTGCTAAAGCCTTCGACTGTTACCGCAGCTCTGTCTTATACAATAGTAAGTAGTCACTGTTAAGTGCGACAGAACTGCTATAACAGCTGAAGAATCATGGGTTAGCGTTGATGATGCAACTTCTATCTAGATTAATTAAATAAACAACTCTTGCTTTTGATCAGTAGAATCCTTAGTCGAGACTAAAGGAAGCTCAGATAAATGATTAATACGATCAGGAGCCTAGGAAGATAACGTCTTTCAATATCAATGAAGGATCGTGGGTTGGCGTTTGATCTTACTTTCATATGGTTAGGACTTGAGGACCCGTAAGAGAACTCTTCTTGAAGAGTATCCTGGGAAACAGCGCAATCAAATAGCTTCTGTAACTTCTCGTTTAGTACCTACTAGCGGGATGCCGAGTAGTCACCCTACTGTTACACTTTTTCCTGTCAAACGATGCTTTTCCGTGGTGATAAGTAAACCATATTACTCAGGGATAGTGTAGCTTTCTAATAGTAAAAGAATTTTTGAAAACGATCAGTAGTTTCAAAGATTATTGATATCATACACACAATCAAATCACAAAACGATCGCGTATTTTATCACTGAAATTTACATTAATTTATTACCATTTGAAGTGTTTTTGAATATATAAATGGAATTAGAGTCACAGTCTTTGAGTTTTTACTTATATTTAAATGTTATTGCATCATTATAAATCTACAAACAGACTACTTACATCAATTATAAGTCCTTGAAATTTGGCGCCAAAACGATCATATGGACGTGTCTGCTAAAAATGACACTCACCGGCCGATTGAGGAATATGTCATAGATGCGCGAATGGTATACCCGCTCTGTCGTTGTGGGGGGTGGGGGGCGAGACGGATTACTTAAAACTTTTAACAAATGTAAAAACTGCTCTAATTGACACTGACAATATTGGCAAAAGTTGCCCAGTGACACTTAAAAATGCTCTTCTTATTTTTGTATGAATCGAGCGAATGTCTTGGCAGCTCTGGCTAGAAAGTGCCCGCCACTATTGTAGGCTATAACAGTTCTGTCACTAGACCAAGTGCAAAAGCGAATGCTATGGCCTTTCTGTCCGTCAACGTGTTAATGGCCAGTGTCTCGCGACCGTGTGTGTCTAGAGACATTACTTCCGTCTTTTTGACACTGATCTTCAGGCCGAATTTGCAGCATGCTTGGTGAAAAACGGACATCAGCTGTTGCAAGCCGTCTGGGGATTCCGCAAGAAAGCACAAGTCATCAGCATACATGATCTCTGTAATCAGTGCATACGAAACCTTAGTGCGCGCCTTAAGTCTAGCCAAGTTGAAAAGACTGCCATCTGTGCGGAATCGGATGCGGACTCCTTCGGATACAGTATTCAAGACCTCCTTGACTACTACTGCAAAGTATAAGGCGAACAGTGTAGGCGCTAGAACACACCCTTGTTTCACCCCACAGGTGACGGGGAAGAAATCGGACTGTTCACCGTCTACAGAGACACAGCACTGCATATTGTCATGCAGGAGTCTTAGAAGTCGAACAAACTTATCCGTGCACCCTAGTTTTTCCAGCACCATCCAGAGAGCTTCGCGAGGCACACTGTCGAATGCTTTCTCTAAGTCAACAAAGCAGAGGTACAACTGACGCCCTTGTTCTCTGCTTTTTTCCTGCAGTTGACGCACTGAGAAAATAGCTTCACATGTGCCTCGGTCAGGTCGGAAGCCAAACTGGGTTTCGGGCAGAATCTTTTCGGACAGGTCTTTCAGGCGGTTCAATAAAACTCTTGCAAAAGCCTTTCCAGGGACCGACAATGAAATACCACAATACGAGTTGCAGTCGGAACGGTCCCCCTTGTTCTTGTAGAGAGCACTTATGCGAGAAACTTTGAAATCATCCGGGACTCGCTCCTCTTCCCACATTTGAACAAATAGCTTCCATACCGACGTGTGCAGCACCATACCACCGTACTTCAGTAGCTCACCCGGTATAAGGTCAATGCCGACCGCCCGCTTATTGTGCTGCTGTCTGATGGCAGTAACAACCTCATCGTACGACAGGGGCTTGTCCAGCTCAGTGTTTAATGGGAGTTGAGGCAGTAAACCGATATGATGCAGATCAGCTGAACGATCTACGTTAAGCAAGTTTTTGAAGTGTTCAGCCCAACGTTTAAGTACATCCTCCTTGCTGGTCAGGAGTTGCATACCGTCTAAAGACCTCAAAGGCACTTTTGCTCGGTAGGACGCACCAATCAGTTTACGCACTTCACAGTAAAACTCCCCAAGCTGGTTAGTATCGGCAAGCCACTGCATTTGACAAGCTTTGTCCCGCCACCACTTGTCTTTTAACTGTCGAGACAGCCTTCGTAATTCCTGGTCACTGTCTTTGACCACCGCAACACTTCCACCTCTTCTATTGTGCTGTCGCAGGAGCTCTCGATGTTTGTCGAATGCTGCTTGTAGAACCTCGCCATTGTCATCGAACCAATCCTCGCTATGTCGGTCTTTCGTACCCAAAGTAGCAGAAGCGGCTTCCATGAGATGACATGACAAAGTTTCCCAAGCAGCACCGACATCACTTGTCTCATTAGTTGGTGACAGCTTTTCTGCTAAAGCTTCAGCATATTTCACCCTGACCTCGCGATCTTTCAGCCTATCCACGTTTAGACCCGCCGGCTTTTTCACTATGGATCTACGAGGTCGACGGAGGCGGAGTCGTAGTTTGGTGACAACAAGTCTATGGTCAGTCCAACAGTGAGCACCGCGCATGACACGGGTGATTTGGACTTGACTGATGTCTCTTTGCCGCATTATAGCATAATCGATCAAATGCCAGTGTTTGGATCGCGGGTGCATCCACGTCGTCTTGTGCTTAGCGGCAAGTCTGAACATGGTGTTCGATATCGCAAGGTCGTATTGAGCACAAAGACTAAGTAGTAACTGACCATTGCTGTTCATGTTACCAACTCCGTGTCGCCCCAGAACTCCAGGCCAAGCCTCATAGTCCCGACCAACTCTGGCATTGAAATCGTCAAGCAATAAGATCTGCTCTCTGGCGTTTATGCTGTCAAGGCATTGAGATACTTCCTCGTAGAATTTGTCCTTAATGTCATCAGACTTGTCAAGCGTTGGAGCATAGACACTGATGACATTAAGGTAGTTGTCTTTGTCCAGATGAAGGCGCAGCGTGGTAATGCGGTCCGAGATGTGTACAGGACATTCTTGTAGTCGCTTTAATAAATGATTTTTGATGGCAAAGCCTACCCCTGAACGTCGAGGTTCGGATGCAGAGGTACCCTTCCAGAAGAAAGTGTAGCCCCCTCCATCTTCCACCAGTTCTCCTTCATCGGCAAGATGCGTTTCGCTGAGCGCAGCCACATCCACGTCATAACGACGAAGTTCCCGAGCAACTATGGCGGTTTTTCGTTCAGGACAGGCATTGCCATCTCTATCAATGAGTGTTCTCACATTCCACGCGCCAAATTTCATGATAGGTGGTTTCATGTTTTTATTATTATTTGTGTTGCGTCGACCACGAGTTTCGTGATGCGATGGCAGCCGTGGCTACTACCACCTTCCAGGTAGGGACGAGCATTTTCTTAGGGCACCTTTTCTAGCCCCCTCCTCGGCTGAGCGAGGAGAGCAGTGCTTCCCTGAATAGGGCTGCTCTGTCACCCCAGGTGCTGCCGAATTTGCATTGTCGTCCCGATTATCAATGCAAAAACGACCACGGCGTGTACTCACACCCCTGGGACCGCCTGCGTGCAGGAATCAGACAAAGCCCAGCTTGCACCATGCCAGACCTCTCTACTTCAACCCATCGCCACAGGACTTAGCGTCATCGGAGTCCATTAATCGGAAGCAGTCAGTTGCGCAGGATATATTTAGGTGCGCAGACGTTCGCGCAAACGCAAGCGCACCCTCTGGTCCTCCCCCTCCTCGACTCAGTGGAATGGAAAACCGCTACGACTGAAGGAGAGGTCAGATGCAGTGTCTGGCCGACGGTAACTACACGCGCCCTCTACCGTCGCCCTAAGCCATCCACCTTGCCTTGCTGTATCGCTGAGTCCGCCAAACCCGTTCACATTATCTGTATTGGGTTGCCATTCTCACCGAAACAGACTTTGTAATAGCAGGAGGGAGCTGCCTATGTTGGATCTGGAGGAAAGGGAACTAGGAATAGGAATAGGAGGGGATATGGTGAAGTTGGGACAGGAACATAGGTAGTAGGATACTACTGACTGGAAGGTATACAAAGCCAGTAGAAGCTCGGGAAGCCGGGGTCGCGTACCCGTATACCACATCACAACTTTCGATCCAGAAGCTGAGATGGGTACCCCTGACTTCAAAGTTACATAGTATTAATAATAACAACATGTCACCTACTCCAACTATTAAAGTTATCGTCATACATGTATAATGTAGTGAAAATTGCCGAGACAATCTCGTTATCGACTTAAATATAAACTAAAATATACCCTATAATGCCTTTGATGTTCTCGATCACACTTTTATACACCTATCACGAATACTCTGATATTAAAGCTTTTTAGCGCTTATAACTTAATGTCAGGATACAGATATGTCAAATATGCATTAATTAGCTGCACTGAAGCTCGGGTAAATAAAAGAATCATCTGGTAAAAAACTATCTCATCTCAACTCCCCTAAAAAAACTTTATTAAATAATACAATGTTGTTTGTTTATTGATATATGTTGCAATTCGATCAAAACTGATTTATTTCTTAATCTAGCAAATTTTAACGATTTTATAACCTATTTTATCGCTATGTAGATAAATATATTGCTGGGTTATTTAAATAACACCATAAAAGTATTTAATAGATTCATAAAACGTTTTAATGAAATCTAGTTTTAAATAATATTATTTTATTTAGTTACCTATTAATTCTACATTCCTCTATTAATTATGAAATCAGAAGTTATATTTCTTAATTAGCATTCAAAATAGTTTAAATAGGTACGTTAATTAGAATAAACAGTTTGTTTATCAACGGTCTATTTTAGTTTTGATGTGTTAATAAATATTGAGTTCCAAAAGGTGGGAAATATGGAATAGGTAATGACATGCTTCAATAAAAATAGTAGAATAATTGATAGTTTTTTTTATAATAAAAGATTTTGAAGATCAAATCATATCTTATGAGAATCAATCTAATATTATTTATTGGTCTAAGAATTTCATTCGGGTGTAGATAATATTTTGTAGGTAAGCTAAAAATCTGGAGCAAATTGATTTTCCCTGCCTGATTAGTTATCTTTAATCTAAGTATATCAAAATCACCAATCATCATCGGGTATTAAAATGATTCACGATAAGAATGTGGAAAAAGATGATCCTGCTATATAGTTTGATATAAATTACTCACGGTGATTGATAAGTGATAAGATAGGGCCAGGCCTTCCATATTTTGATGACGACGTTCAAGTTAAGGTCATGCGACTTGGTTCTAATCACTGATCAAATATTTGGTCTTCCCATAACGTTGATCAAGGCGGCAATATCCGTCAGACAGTGGTCGACAGTCGACACAACCGCTGCGCCGACGCCGGACAGCGCGAGATCGTGACACGATGCTTGTTGATATAACTACTGATACCCGCGAAACATGACTCAGTACACAACTAGATCTCTTTCGGCGCACATATGCCGCTAGACCGCGAGTTTTGACTTTGTGATCGTAATATCAAATCAAATGCAATCAATGAATACTTTTAAACTTTGTTGCGGGAGTGATGCCTCGGGGTCGTATCAGGAACTAACAAAGATGAATGGAAAGGTAGCTCCCGTGAGCTGCCCCTTCAGTGACAGTGACAATTTGACAAATGGAAACGGTAAATCTGCAAAACCTCAATTGAAGCTGAAAGTTCCCCAACCGATCAGACTGAGATACCTCATTGAGGAAGAAGAACAGTTTGATACTCTGCACGAGGACCCTGGAACAGTAAGTAATAGAATATTCTTTACGCGCAAAGAAAGATACCGATTACTAACGAGGGTGCTTCTGCCTCAACTCATCAGTTAGTATTCGTTCTTTCTTTCAAGTGATGGATAGTGCTTTATGCCACACCTACAAGAATGAAAAACCTAACAACAGTTCAATAAGCCTCTAAGTCATGCCACGAAAAACCCAAAGGAAATTTGAACGTAAGAGTCTATCTTTTGATATTTCGTACAAAGAAAACGCAGTTAGACTTTTTAGCTAAGTCCGTTTCATGAAAGTTTGTACAGTTGCATCTTTCACTCTCATGGGAAGATAGTGATTTGCAGGGATAATACCTTCCCGCTAATTATTTATATCGTGAACAATGACTCACGCTCCTGAAAAAGCTATAGCGACTCTCTATGTAGGTGTAGTATAAAACCTAGATCCTTTTTCTATACATTCTATCTATGTTGTAATTGTTTCATATCAGTCACAAAAACGTTTTGCTTGCACTGTGTAAACCTGCATGAAATTCAGGCAATAGTTCTTACATTATAGTAAACAAACATTGTTTTAAAACTCTACTGTCGATATCTTATCTGAACTATGAAGATTATAAATAACAACTCTACTACGTAGGTATCGTGAAAATGGTACATACGGTATAGAAGTATTCTTAAAACGCTTAGGTTCGGCTACAAGGCATATGTTTTAAAAAGTCGCCTTATTGACGCAGTTTAAGCTGTAGTTGTAGCTTTCTGCTAATAAAAGTAAATTTCGCCAAGAGTGTCGCTGTCAAAACTAAATGTAAAAACCACTGAAGATATACTAGAAATTCGTACTATTATGAAAATTTCCGAATGTGGTTCGTTGATTGACTTCTCTCTTTGGTTTCACTAGTCACAGGGGTAATTTTAAATCATGATGACATTATAATGAACTGCATAAATGTTGCTCGTTTATGAAACGATATGTTATTAACATAACATGCAACACATGTTTACGCGATAAATTGAATGATTCTGTAAAATAGGTACCTATATAATTTCATAGTGCGGTAGAGAATGTCGCAGTTAATTGTCAGTAGGAAGTATTAAAATTAAGCCTTACAAAGAAGGTGAATTATACTCTAAGGGTGATTTTGAAAACAGTCAAAATCATGTTACACAGAGCGTAGGTACAAACGTAAGTATACATTTCAAATATAATTTTTTCAAAATCTCTTAGGTATAAGCCTTCTTGCCTAGGTATAGGTACAATTTATTACATAGGTACGCTATCAAGTTAACTACTTTATGGGACAACCATTTAAATACGTATAATATTCATGTTTTTGACACTCAACACGCTCAAACGTAA
This sequence comes from Tuta absoluta, assembly GCA_027580185.1. Lineage (NCBI taxonomy): Eukaryota > Metazoa > Arthropoda > Insecta > Lepidoptera > Gelechiidae > Tuta > Tuta absoluta. The sequence goes on from JAQAHW010000003.1 coordinate 5,221,992, forward strand.
TATTTATGGGACATGAGTAAGGATTTATACATAATATTTATATACATACATACATAAATCACGCCTATATCCCTTACGGGGTAGGCAGAGCGTTAAGGGCTTTAAAACGGATATTAACACCACGTCTGACAAAAGCTTGAGGGTCAATCAGATAACTGTGTATGACTATAGTGACAGGTTGTCAGCCCATCGCCTAAAATTTCAATACACATCCCTCGAGTCCCTTAGTCGACATTTACGACACCCATGGGTAAAAAATGGGGTGATTCTAAGCTGGCACCACACGGCAAAATTAAATATTTATATATACCTAACTTTTCAATCTTGTTCATGTAATTTTATACAATGAAATTAAAGGCTACAACAGTCCACTGTAAGACATGGGCCTCCCCCTATCACAGGGTCTTACCATACTCATCACGCTTATTAGGCGGATTGGCGAGCGCAGTGCAAGATGCTGCATTCACAAGGAACGCTGCTGCCCATTTCCTGGTTGATTACCCCTTAGTCGCATTAAACGACACCCACGGTAGAAATGGGGTGATGCTATTTTTAGCCGGCATCGCACAGCAAATTATTAAAAATGGGGTGACTTTGCCACCACGACACGGCCTGTTTATTCTATAGATTGCGCATAATTTACTGCTAAAACTGTTTCCACGTCAATTCAACGTGGTGGTATTGTAGTTGTATCGTAAATTATATTTTGTATCGGTTAAATACAAATATATATATAGTTTTTAAAGATAAGAATTGTCGTGTGATAAAAATAAAAAAAATTAAAATGAAATAACTTTATTCCATGTAGGATAGCATTATCACTTATTTACGTCATGATCGGTCATTGTAAAAAAAAGAAATTTGCATAACGCAATTTTCTTCTTTTTATAACAATTTTGTATTGTCCTAATAGAAAACCGGCTCGGGCGGGATAAAAAAATAAAAATAAAGGCACTGCCTCGGGGCTGGCCAGGTTAATTACACAGCACGTAACTTTACGCCACCACCATTTGTAAACGACATTTGTTTCAAATTTTAGTCAAGATTTCCAAAGCGTGTTATTTACATGCGAATAATTAACCGGACCCCCTGAACAGGAAAAACCCCTCAAAAAACCTGCCTAGAAGTGCTCCTACTCTAAATTAACAATCTTTCTAGGCCCTAAGCTGCCCTAGCTAATTTTGGAAATAACGAAAAATATATATGTATAGCCCAAAAATGGCTACATAAAAAAGAAAAAATGCCGGCTTAGAATAGCATTACCACATTTCTTTCCCGTGGGAGTCGTAAGAGGCGACTGAGGGACTCGAAGGTGTGTATTGCAATTTTAGGCGATGGGCTGACAACCTGTCACTATGGCGATACACAATTTTCCGAATAACCCTCAATTATTTGTCAGACGTGGCATAAATGTCCGTTTTTTGCGGCCGTTTACAATCTGCCTACCCCGCAAGGGATAAAGGCGTGATATATGTATGTATCTACCGGTTTTTCATTGGATAAAATCCCGTCCCCATCCTATCTAAATCCCCACTTATATGGATGTTTATCATACTTACCATAAATATGTTTCAAATTACCAAAGTACTAACATAATTAGTATGTTAAGGACAAAATTATGCCAAACACCTTATTTGAAACTTTTTACCAAATGACAATCTCTTCTCTCTCTTTATAATAGTCTCTTCTTCTTATATTTAAGACGATTGCTCTTGTCGGTGGAGTTTCCACCTTCTGTCTTCTGCCTTCTCCTTGACGTACGACATGGCCATTATTTTATCTTTTATTTGGTCTAAAGTATTCAAATTCAACATGTTACTTCACGTGTATGTGACAAATTATGTACCTATCAATAGACAAATGCTAACCAGTTTAGACGATAACAAATAGGATCTACACAAGACGTCTACTTGACTTTGCTAACGGGTAAAAATGATTTCATCCTGATTGATTAAGGTGCTTCCACTTAAGGCGGGTGTAGCCGTCAAGGACCTCAACAGTGCCGCCACTTCACAAAAAAAGTTTTCTGTTTACACAAAAAAATTATCAGAATGTCCGTTGCCCAAGTTTTTTAGTATTATCCTTAAGTAAAATTAGAACCTGCAAACTCAATAGGTACAATATTTGCTGTTATTAAAGTTATGGCAATGAATACCATAAGTGGCCGTTTTTAGGCACTTTAGTCCATAACTTTAATTGCAGCGAATATTTCATTGATTTGCAGGTTCTAATTTTACTTAAAGATAATACTAAAAACTTAGGCATCGGACATTCTGATAGATTGTTTGTAAAAAGAGAAAACTTTTTTTTTGTGAAGTAGCGCCACTGTCGAGGTCGTTGACGCATTAACGCGTTGGCTGTACAGTCAAGATTAGGCTGTGTTGGACAGTTTGGATTTTGGACCGTTCTTTTGCCGCAAGCCTTTTTTTAAATATATAAAATAGGTCAGAGTTTGTCTGCTATCTCACTTGATGGTAAGTGACAATGCAGACGATGATGGTACATGCTTGCCTTGATAAAAATTGCTACTCCTAATTTATTTTACTGCCTTTAACGCACTGCTTACCCCGCAATGGCGTAATATTATGTGTATTTATGTACAAATAGCTTTAGTATACTATCGTAAAAGTCACTGTTTAATCATTAAATGACTCCAAAAAGTAAGCCCGCAGATTCATTATTTATTTCATGAGGAAAACGAGGACACAAAATAAAATATGAAATGAATGGTTATTTGTCTAAAAAACAGATAAAAAACGCAAAATTAGAGCTCATTTTGTTTGCCGCATAGTTTTGTAGCATGATGAAGTTACTAAGAAAAAATATTGTCTAAAAATTGGATTTTTCAAGGATTAGGATACAAAATTCCGAACTCTATTCAACCTTGCGAGGTACATTTCTAAGCCCACTTCACCGTAAAGGCAATGAAAACCCTACGTACTAAGTACCTACGTCCCATAAAATAGTTAAATCAATGCGGATACAAATTGTTTCTCTGCTGAGACAACTTAATTGTGGCACAACTAAACGTAAATAAAAAACCGTTGCAAAAATTATGCCTATTTTTTCTATTGTGTAACGGATTAAAGGTAATGAAGGAGCAATCACACTAAGAACAATAGGGTATAAAATATGCGAAATTATAGGCTCATTTCAATACGAGTACAATGTGTTATCTAATCCCTCTCTTGTCGACTATTAATAAATAAATATTTTTTCTATGTGCGTGTCGGACTCTCATTACAGGGTTCTGTAGACATCGGTATGCCATTGCCACGGAACAGAAATAGATTTATTCCTTGGATAAAGTCTTCTGCTACACACCACTATGATAACACGAGAAAAAAACACACTATTTAGTATTTTTGAGCACATATTCTCACGTTAAGGGTTCGTCTCCGTTGAGGCGGAGCGGAGCCAAGCGTTGCATGAATTGACCAATCACATATGAATTTATGATTCATTTACTGCTGGGCTCCGCTCAGAGCCGCTCCGCCCAAATAGAGACACAACTTACCGAAGGGAAATTGAGCAAGATATCTCACTATACACATGCCTGCCATTTGTATACATACATCACAAATAATATTTAGATTCTCGTCGAGTATGAGTAAACCGTATATATTTTAATTACTCGGTTGACACGATAATGAATAAATATTATGAGATTAAAAATAACTGGTATAACTATTTTGATTTGATTTTAGGGTGCAATTATATTTTTTTCACTATTTGGTTCCGGAACCACGCAAAAACTTCTGAAAGTTATAAATTACATACGTTATAAATTATTGTACTTTTTGTGTTTTTCATTTTATTTTGGTCACATAACGAAGGCACCTTAAAGATACAGAGGTAACTTTAATAGGAACAGATGTACAAAAATAGGATTCTCTACTCACGAATTTAATGATATAGGTAGCGTCTTTGTCTACATGTTTATGATAGTCCACCTATCTAATTACAAAATAATACCTTATTAAGGGAACTTAGAAAATTATCGAGATGTTAATCAGCTAATTATGAGGCAACACTGAAACTGCCGGCTGAAGACCGATGTACTTTATATAGAACAATAGCGCGAGTACATAAATATGCAACAGGCATCCGATGCCTGGTAAATTGTGGTTTGATTCCAACTGGGATACTAGTCCATGTAGCTGACGGTGCGTTCAGGCAGACTCGATTTGTGTACATTTCAAAATGCTGATGCATAAGGTGAGAACGTGAAAATGTGTTGTTGATTTGGTGTAAACGCGATATGATCAGACTTGAGATGGTGCATAAAGTGTGTAAGGCTGACAAATCACAGTAATGTAGAACAGTTTATTATTTATTATTTATTGAACCCATATTTATACTTAATAAAGTATGTAAAAATTTAAACCATTAATCTTTAATTAATCAGAAAATATCACAATAATTGAAAAATTACAAAATAATATTATTCCGTGAAAATAAGAACCCATCTGCGGTGATTTATTTTGTAAAAGTTTAAATTTGGAACTTGAAGTTGATGGACGTTGTTTTCGAAGGCATGTCCTGTTCTTTATATTTTTTAAATATTATTAGTTTGCACCTACAACGTTTTAATAAAATGAAGGTTTGATTATTAAGGAGTGACTGAGTAAGTACCTACCTACCTATATTCCATATTATATAAAAATAATTACATGCATGGAAAATAAACTGATTGATTTCATTTACCGTATTCGTGCGAGTACGTCCACGATACGGCAACAGATCCGGTAACTGCTGGATCGTTCCGGTACATTCCGGTCATTTATTCATGGCTGCAGCCAGTGGATCAAAATATAGGTCTCTTTGAAAAGTTTGGTATTTATTCAATTTAAAACATGCTATCCAAATAAACCTACTTTCGACCAATTAAATTCTTATATCAATTCAAAACAAAAATCAAGAATACTTTGTGTTTAAAGAAATATTACAAGCCAGAAAATTATCTTAAAGATAAAGACGCTTGGTCAGTACAGTAGCAACAGTCGCTCCAATACAATGTATGAGGTAGATAGATACTCATATTTTAACATGAATTTGACATAGGTTTTTTTACATTACTGCAAGTATATATATTTTTTTGTTTTATGTTATGTAGACTATGACTTACTAAAAGAGAATCTTGTAATATCGTAAAAATCAATTATTTGAATTGAATTTGAATTCATCGTATTGGCGTCTAGATTCATATTTAATAGAATTGTAATTTTTTATAATTAATTTTACAAAGGATTATGACCAATCATGGTCTCAAAATACGTCGCGCGTCACAAATCAAATTAAAGCTATAAATAATGTCGTCAATTCTAACGAAGAGTAGCCGTGGCTATTGCTGCACAGAACAGGGAAACTAATTTAATTTTTAAAAGTTCATCAACTGTTTAAAAAAATACTACATTAATCTTTAAAATTACTGTGGTGTGAACCGAAGAGAACGAAATACACGAAAAGAGTCAAACATCAGCACTTTTGTCTCGATCACTGGTCAACTTTGACATTCAATAACTCCAGAATTTATGTCCTTACTTAACTAAGCATCTGTTCAAAAAAGTGAAGCAATAATCAGACTCTATCATACCTTTGGTTTTGAAGAGGTTCCTGAAAGTGGTGTTGATGCAAAATTGAATGAAAAAAGAATTGCTTGTTATTATATATCTTATAAATTTTGACTCCAATAAATTAAATATACATAAATAAAAAATGGTACATGAGTGGTGGCTAATAATAAGCCAATAAAATACAAACTAACGAAGGTAAGTATCAAATAATGAGCTGCCCACATAATTATTGAACTATGTGAAAGACATTGGGCGTAAGGACATTTCAGAGAACTGATCCGCTATGAGAAAATAACAAACCCACTTAAAAACAATAAAATACAACGTATCATGTGTTTAGTGAAACAACTTATTGGAATGAAAACAATAGTATCGTAAATAATAAGCAATTACAAGATGATAATTATTAGAAAATGCAAGTTATTTCAATCTTATTTGCTATTGAGTCTTCTAAGTGTGAAGATCAGAAAAATGAATACCGTTTTCTTGGAAAAATTTACGTTAAGAGTCCATGCACAATAGTGTAAGTATTATTGATAGTTAATGTAAACCAGAGTTAAAGTAATTATTAATTTACGTAACACTTAAAATGGATGTATGTAATCGCAAGTGCTTCAAAATGTACAATGTAAGTAATGTTTAAATATATATATCACGCATTTATCCCTTGCGGGGTAGGCAGAGCGTAAACGGCCATTTACGCCACGTCTGACAAACATTCGAGAGTCATTCGAAAAAATGTGTATCGCCATAGGCACAGGTTGTCAGCCCATCGCCTAAAATTGCAATACATGCCCTCGAGTCCCTTTGATGCCTTTTACGACACCCACGGGAAAGAAATGGGGTGATGCTACTCTAAGCCGGCATCATGGTTTAAATTGTATATGTTTTGTACTATAACTAAAAAGTCACTTGACCACATCTTATAAAGATAATATGATGGTTTAAATAGTATATTTTTTGTACTATTACAAATAATTTTAGTCACTTGACCACATCTTATAAAGATAATGTACCTGTGTTCATAGTGCTACACAGCAACAACGCCAGCAACACTGTATTGTAATTATGCTGCGCATTAACAAACTAATTTTATACCATGTAGGTACGTCGTTTCGGTACCATCTGACCAAGGTGACATTTTGATAATGATTGAAGTAGTGTGATGACAATGTCAATGTCAACAACGACCACGCCCCATCCTAATTAAATATCTCTGTGACGTGAAGAGTTAAAATTTTCATTCTTATCGTGACAGTTTATCATGAAAGATTCTTGTGCTTTTAAGAATAAAAAAGTTACAGTTTTACTATAATATAAAAGTTTTTCTCTTTACCCAAAGGCTGTCTGTAAGAGATCGCTCTCAGCGTTAAGGCCGCCTTAGCGCATATTTAGTTAAACATACGTACATACACAAATCACGCCTATAATTTCTTACGGGGAAAGCAGGAAACGAACATTTTCGCCACGTCTGACAAATATTTGAGGGTCATCCGGAAAGTTGTGTATCGCCGTAGTGACAGATTGTCAACCCATAGCCTAAAATTGCAATACACATCCTCGAGTCCCTGAGTCACCTTTTACGACTCCCAAGGGAAAGAAATGGGGTGATGCTATTCTAAGCCGGCATCACACGGCAATTTAGTTATTAGTTTTTTAGTTTAGTTTTAGTTATTTAGTTTAATTTTGTCTTATTTTCTATTTTCTTTTTCTCATTGTGCTATAAAGTGTTATTACTTACTAATACATATATAATTATGTGATAAATAATGCGGTTTAAAGACACCGTCGTAATTCTCATGGCATCTCATGCTGAATTCTTGATTTGATTGGTTATGGAGTTATTTTTTATTTTCTGAGCTTTGAAAGAAAAAATTCAACCGTGCAACGTACAGTCGGTTGTAGCACTTAAGGTACCAGGGCTGACCAGGGCTACTCCAATAGAACTGAATTTTTTTTTTATCCAGTTAATACATAACAAAAATTTATACTTATTCTAATAAAAGAGGTCATTTTCTACTTATACATATTCATTGCAAGAAAAAAATTGTTTGAGGCAAAAATAACCCACACGAAAAAGAAGGAAACTTGTACATATATAGAAAATGACCTACATTTTATAAGGTTCTTTTCATTACACTATTAGACTTAGATTATGAGAATACCTCGAGTTATCTCTTTGCTTCAGATCAGAAAAATAATTTACCTATAAAATAATTAAATTGTAAGTAGGTATAGTTATTGGACTAATGATATAATAAATAAATTGCTCACTTCGCACCTAGACCGCGTAGATCATTAATTTCCATACAAGCATATTAAGCCGAAAAACTGCTAGGTCGTGGGAACGACGGCAAAATACGTGACTTGTTAATTATGTAACAATGTGGTATTGTTAACCCCTTCTCGCAGTAAATGAAGTTCCAATCTGAACGCCTTGTTAGTGGTCCATTATTAATTTATATACCTACCTTTGAGAAGACGGGTTTTTTTATGGAATGACGAATTTTTATTTGGAAGTGACCTTGTGAAATAAGAGCATGGGTTAACGTTATACCGTCTTATGTAATCCCGTTACTAAACTTTACGCAAGTTGAACTACCTTTGATGTCTTACGCAAAATGTTTAATGTCATATTCTAATATCAAAGATTTTCCACTCTAGCTGTCACATTGCACTGAGTAGTCGCGGAATTTCAGACAGTATGAGACATGTTGAATCTTCAAATACATATTCCATACAACTCGTAAATTCCGCGATAGAATAGCTGGTGCAAATCAGACCCTTCCTGATATGATAAAAGAATAAATCGATATTTATTAGCATATGCGTATAACAGACAATATTACCCCAGGTTCATCCAGGTTGAATGGGGCATTCATGAACCGTCTTCAGTCCGTGCTTAGACATGCAAATATCTTTAGAAAGTTTCCACCATAATTAAATCAATTATGGAAAGCAATCCGTGGCATGTGAAAAGATAAAGGAAGGTACCTCTTTGGATATGCACAAAGGTACATATATACCTCCTATATCTAGGCAAGTATAGGTAGTACAGTAGTATTAATAATACCTGGTGGACTGAGATTATTATACGTTGTAAGGGACAGCTCGCTGAATACTGTTAGGGTGCAGGCCATGAAACTGAACAACTATCCCCTAGAAAAATATGTCAGGAAACGTCATATTTTTACCTTCCATATAAAATCACGATCAGCCGAGTACATATACTATAGGAAGTAAAAAAAAATTTACGTTTCCTGAAATATTTTCCTATGGCAAGTTGTTTAATTTCATGGTCTCAACGCACGCTTTCAGTATTCCGAAGGCATTGAATACCCAAAAATGCAATGCCTGAGTTCTCCATGGCTTCACGCTATTTGTTCGTAAGGCTCTCTGTGAAATATTCTATTGCTCAGTCAAGTAATCTACCTTTGGATCCAGTCACTACCCAAGTCCGTTACAATAATAATAGACTCGATATAATAATGACAACATGATTATCAGCTGTCGATCTAGATGACGAAACATTTTGGGATAATGACCGCGCGGAACAATTGTCGGCGCACCGGCGGAGTGACGTCATCAAAGCGGATACGGGAAATACCTGCGCCCGCGCAAGAAATACAACAATGGCATCTGTCTTTTGAAAAGATGGACAAGGTGATAAAATTTTCAAAATCAGTATTTTGATTTCCTGCGGTTCGAGATACGACAAAGAAATACGAGCACAATAATGGTGTCAATTCGATAATTTTACTTAATTCAAAATAGCGCTGTCACTCTCCGTCAAATAAGTTTAGATAAAAGACTATCGCGACTAAAATTGCCTTATAGTTTGACGCTATCTATCTAAAAGCTTTCTTAGCTGAGCTATCATAAACTAGTTTTTAAGTGCTTAAAAAAACATCAATATATAGAAGAGTCGCCAGTGCAGCAGGGAAAAGAAAATAATTTATCAAATGTTTAATGACATTTGTACTATCCACTATTTCGTTGGTAATAAAGTCCTGCTAAAATATTTTAGATGTTTAATAAAACCGGTAATTTTCAGTGCTTAGTAAATATTTAAAAAATCTGCTAGCGGACGTCGAGATAAAATCTTAATCAGTTCTTTTTTCGTTTGTATGTTGGGTAACAATAAAAGCATTTCGACTCTGGCGGAACGAAAAGAGTGTTCTTAGAACAGACCCAAAATTGTCATGAGGCGGAATTAGATCGATCACTGACCTCATGAGACGGATCTCAAGTTCCCAAACCGGTTCCACCATAATAATATCCCTGTGATAATTTTATGCTGATTCGCTGTGATTAAAAATAAACACGGTGTGTTTTGCATAGAGCAATTCTAGGATTTGCCTGCAACAATTTTCTAGTGTATCTGTTCTTATATTATTAGAAAATCAATAGTTAACTCTAATACTTTTTTATACCAATGTACACTCTTACGAGTAGTTTTCCCCAAGGCTGCAAGGAAATCACGACCCTCAGCATGAGGAATACAACGTGAGGTGAAGGTTTCACAGAATTTTCATTGTGTGGAGGTTGCGGTTCTATTGCAAATGAACTAGGTTAGCTAGAGTAGGTATATAGTTAGGTCTTTTTCTTTCTTTTCGTGTGGGATACCGAGTCGGCGCCAACCCGATGAATTCTGGTGTCAATCCTTTTTCCACCGCCTACTTGTAGGCCTCTGACATGGTCGTGTAACGACCGCCGTATTAGTAATCATAGACAGCAACCGGGACCGACCACTTAACGTGCCCTTTGAAGCACGGAACCATCATTCTGATGGACATTCAGGTGGTTCAGCCTGCAATGTCCTATCCAGCCTGGGAACAAATTTATTAAGTGATAAAATCCAACTTTTGATTGACCCAGCGGGATTCGAAACCGGAATCTTTGCGCCTCAGGCAGTCGCACTACCACAGCGCCACATCGGCCGTTAGTTAGGTGCTGTAGGTACATGCATGCTAGGTATCACACTTCATTCTTATGTAATTTTCATGATTTTCGTATGAGACACGGAGTCGACTAATGTCCCGACGTACCTGTTCGAGTCGACTAATGTCCTGACGTTATTTACGGTGTAACGATTTTCCATTCACGATGTTTGAGTTTATGGTTTCCATTTTAACTCCATATCTTAACGCGTTCCTGAGATAACGAGCCGTGACACACGGACGGACGACAAAGTGATCCTATAAGGATCTATTTTGCTTTTGAGGTACGGAACGCCAAAAACCAACACTACAACCAACCAACCAACAAGCTCCAACAATCATACATAAATACAAACACTCATATCACGCCTATAATCCCTTGCGGGGTAGGCAGAGCGTAAACGGCCGCAAAAACGGACATTTACTCCACGTCTGACAAATATTTGAGGGTCATTCGGCAAATTGTGTATCGCCATAGTGACATGTTGTCAGCATATTGCGTAATATAGCAATACCTACACACCTCGAGTCCTTTAGTCGCCTCTTACGACACCCACGGTAAATAAATGGGGTGAGGTGATGCTATTCTAAGAAGGCATCACACACCAGAAAACTAACAATCACTCACTACATATACCACTTTTAATTTTTTTTAGAGACATGACTTATCATAAAACTTGTCGCTTCATGACATTTTTGTCTGGGTTGGTACATTAGTAACATGGTGGCAATTATCACTAAAAGCTCCGATTAGATACTTTACCTACTAATAAAATGGTACCAACAGCTATCTTGTTAGTTTAGGTAAAAGCTTTGATCGACTATTAGTATGTATGTTATCGCGCTTGATAAGCTATTATTATTATGCGATATAAAACCGATGTCTCCAACAATAAAATTGCATCATTTTTAGAATAGAGACTGTTCATTTATTATACATACATACATACATATATCACGCCTTTATCCCTTGTGGGGTAGGCAGAGCGTAAACGGCCGCAGAAAACGGAAATTTAGGCCACGTCTGAAAAATATTTGAGAGTCATTCGGAAAATTGTGTATCACCATAGTGACAGGTTGTCAGGCAATCGCCTAAAATTGCAATACACACCCTCGAGTCCCTTCGTCGCCTTTTACGACACCCACGGGCAAGAAATGGGGTGATGCTATTCTAAGCCGGCATTACACGACACTCATTTATTCTAAGATTGGAATAAACTTTGTATACATACGATAAATACCATCTGGTTGATAAATCAGCGGAGATATGGTTGATTTACAATGCTAATCTCATAATTTCGAGAATCAAGTTGTTACGTCGTCCAGAAGGTAAAAAAGGGCATTATTTTAATATAAATGTCCATAATAAAACGTGACATTATAATTCAAATAGACATTATTTTAATATAAGTAAAATAAATTTTGATATTATTATGTCCCGGGTAGGTATTATTGTGTGATGATACTAGAGGCTTTTTATAAATTTCATTCATAATCTATGTTCGTAAACTAGCTCAGTTTTGATTTGTGTCATAGAATATATTTTTTTATTTGCACGCCATTATATTTAAGTCGCTAAGCAGGCTTATTCTTTTTTGATTTTGATACTGTGAACACCTTTTGTATGTACCCGGTTTCATCATCATACAAATAAATATGTTGCCGGCTAGCCGTGTGATGCCGGCTTAGAATAGCATCACCTCATTTTTTTCCCGTGGGAGTCGTAAAAGGCGACTAAGGGACTCGAAGGTGTGTATTGCAATTTAAGGCGATGGGCTGAATACAACAGTCACTATGGCGATACACAATTTTCCGAACGACCCTTAAATGTTTGTCAAACGTGGGGTAGGTAAATGTCCATTTTTTGTGGCTGTTTAGGCTCTGCCTACCCCGCAAGGGATAAAAGGCGTGATTTGTATATATATGTATGTATGTATGTATGTAAATATGTTGCATCTTGAAGGTGTATCCACTTTGTAAGGAGAGGTCAAAAAGAAAGCATGTTAAAAAAAAATAATAAACATACAAACACATACATTTCACGCCTATAATCTCTTGCGGGATAGGCAGAAAACGGCCGCAAAACGGACATGTAGGCTTCGTCTGACAAATAAAGACGTTATTTAACATAAAAACCACTCTACATTGGCACATGATCGACAGTCAGAGATGAAAAATGCATACTGTATACTAAGCACTGCACTCTACAAGAAATTTGACGAATTGTACTGATCAAATTTACAGTGTTACCTAACCTATTGGATTGTCTTCATGTGATGTTCCAGAATACCTAATTAGACACATACAAAAGGAAATCAATGGAGATGATTCCCAAAGAGCATTCAAAAGCAGATTTCAATTATACAACAGTGTTACGAGTATCAGCTATGATTAGTTGATATGACACAGTATCACCAGTACCCGGTAGTTTGCCGCTTAGGTTGTTCTACTGTGCTACAATAAATAACTTTAAGGTGTGTCGTTTAACACACAAACGAAAAAGTGAAATTCAATAGACTGAAACATGCAATGAAGAGTAATTTTTTAGCAAATGCTTATGCGAAATGAGGAAGGCCCATGTATATTCGGTGCAAAACTACTTTTGGTAAAAAGAACAAGTGTATTTCGTCCACAATAAAATCAAAGCTTTATGTATTGGTACGCTAATACTATAAATTATAGGTATTGTGCAATTGGCGTAAAGTGACGAATCAGTTTAAACAAGGAAATCTTATGGTGCTTATATTTTTATAATTTTGCGACAATGTTAAATCAACACAAAACTTCACATAGTCTTTTAATTAAACTTCAAAATTCTATGACGGGAAGTGTTTTAAAAATTTGGTATTCAAATATATATATAATATCGCTGGTTTTCATCGCTTAGACTACATTTAATCTGTATTGAATGAATTAGTCGCTGGGTATTAGTTGCAAAAACTAACCCGATAGATGGAGCCGTGCTACGCGTTACTGGCTTTAAATACAGTGAAAAATTCGCGGGCAAGGCACGAGCTGCGGTAGCCCAGGTGGACGAGGCGTCGCCACTAGTAATGGCGAAATTCGTACCTAGGTTTAAATCCTGCCCGCGCTAGACAATTTCGCAAATTTATAAGTATTAAAAAAATTACAGTATTAAATGAAGAATCAAGCATGTAGGAATGGAAACTTATTTTTATGACTCATATAACAAAATGCTAGCTTATGCGTATGACATGAAAATTCGAAATAGGGCAAAAAAGTAAGAAGGTGTGTGTAGGTGGCGCGAAGAGCCAGGTTTTTTTCTCTCGAAGTCCAGGACTGAAAAAGATAAGAGGAAATGAGGAAGACCTTTGCCCAGCAGTAGAATGACACTAAAAGAAGATAGAAATTTATTTTCATGTCACAAAACCCCTTTTGCAGCACAGCGGAACAACCCAGCAGTCCTGATAGAGATCACGCATTCCACTCATTGATGACACGCGTTGATTAATCTCTACTACCGCTGAATTCATTACCACTTCAATCACTACGTCCATCAGCGAAATCTTAGATTAAACGGAAACGTTATTCGGATTGTATATTTGATAAGTACCATTTTCATGCTTGAACACGAAATCCGAAACTATTGCACGAACGACTCACTTACCTAAATATGTTTATGTCATTCACTAGGTAAGTAAGCCCGTAACTTTCTTGGATGACATGAGCAGCTGTGTGAACACATGACACCGATTAGATGCCACCTAGGTTCATCGGGTCGTCAACTCGGTAACATTCGAAGAAGAAGATTAATAACCATACGCCTGAGTACACACCTATCTACACCCATAACTATAGCTATCGAAATAGGCGGAAAATATTGCAGATATTCACAAATTACATTCTCATTTTTACGATAGAAATACCCACACTATATAGAACTGGAGCACCTAAAGCAGACAGGATCAATTAGTTGTGCAAAGGGAATTTACATGGTACACTATTACTGCGTACTGATACTATTGATACATTCATTAGAACCAGGAAAGAAACTTTACTTTATAGACTACGGAGATTTTCGAGATCAAAATAATTTCTTGTCACAATAAACCAATTTTAAACGGAATTAAGTTGTGTTGCATTAAGAATTTTACATTTCCCAGGTTAGAACCACAAATAAATACATACACACAATTTAAATCCGTTTAAAATTGTTTTATTGTGATGAGTGATAGTTGTGCAAACTCAAGAAAATATTATAATTTCTAGTTTTTAAATCATTACTACACAGATCTTTACATACACCTACGAGTAGGTCTATAAATATTTTCATTACTTATATTTGTTACCTAACCTCGCGTTTCTAGTCTACAAGTATCTATGCAAGAAGACACGCGATAATTACTATGTAATGTAGGTATATTACCGAAAAATATTGAGCAACATCTCTTAAACGCATCACAACCTATCACAGAAATTAGCATTACTCAGCTCTAAAAAGTGATTACTTAGCGTCTACGCAGTCCTTAAATGGACGAACCGAGCGAACCTCATTATGGAATATGTATCGTTAACTGTGTCTGGGAAATGACATCACACCCTTGTAAGTATGAGTTTTTACACATCCACAGCTACTTAGTTCTAATATGAGTAATCGGTATTTGAGTTGCCTAATTTATATGCGTAACGATTGACGGTAAGGTTCTGTCTGGTTTCGATCAACAAACTGAAAAATTAAAACCAAACCGTAATTTTTAGGGTTCCATATTTTAAAATGAAACAAAAACGGGACCCTTATAGGATCACATTTTTGTGAATCTGTTACGACTCTTTATTTCGGGATCGCGTTAAGATATCAAGTTAAAATTAAAACTATGTACTCGTACTCAAATCTACAGCCGCTTGTAAAAGTGAAAAGATCAAGTTCCTAACGTAACTTTAATAAAAGATATGGGTGTTTATGCTGTAAAACGCGTATTTTTGACCCTCTCAAGGGAATTAACATTCATAGGGTACTTAACGTGGAAACTATGAAATTTGGCAAGCACTTGCATTACAATTATGTAAAAATACAATTATGTGAAAATTCAATCAATATTTTTTGAGCTTTTATAAGCGGCCGAAAAGAACAATATTTAATTAGCTAGCTAAATTATTTCGATTCAAACGCTAAAGGGGATGACGTTTTACCAATTGCGTTCAGGTAATTGTGCGTTTAAGTCATTCTGAGTTAAGACATTGTGTGTTTAGGTACTTTTTTAGAATTTTGGACATTATGTGTTAAAAGGAAATATTGCGATATCTAAATATATTTTTCTGTTACTGCATCTTTTACGGTACCTTAATCGCTGTCAAAACGGTTTTCTAAGTACATCTCCTACGATTCGAAAAGCGCTGTGTTTTATTGTTTTTTGATATCGAGTTCGGATCTTTAAATTTCCATTTCATATAAACTTTGAGGTGTAAATTCTGTTTCCAAGGTTTGCATAAAAATATGCGTGATACAGCATTGAAAAACATTACAATTGTACTTGTAACTGTAGGTAGACTACAAAATTTAAATGTTAAACACGTTTATCAGAACTTTGTATCTCATAAAGATGTAAAAAATGGGTTAGACGTTTGAATGAAAACTCCTTATATTGTAAGTAAAAGAAAACTTACTTAAATCCATGCTTTTTCTTATAATTTATAAATAGTGGTAAATTTAATGAGTTTTTAATGCTCTTTACACATTTCGACGCTACGCAGCACCAATTACGTAATTTGTAAAGCGGTAAACTGAAAACTGCTATCTTTTTAAATTTTGTGTCATAAATGTTTTTATGCAAATTCAGAAACGGCTTGTACGCTCCAAACTTATTATGTGTATAAAACCAGAACTACCCCAAAACTTGTTTTGTCAAAAAGTAATTATATTGCATTGTAACTACTACTACCTGATTGAACATAGTGTGACAAAAAGATAAGGTTTCACTCTTACTTACGGCAATTCTCCTAACATTAACAGCCACAACACTGATGGACATGGGCCTCCTCTTATTGTGGGGTATTGCCATACATTTAAAGCTTAGCAGGTGGATTGGCAAGCGCAGATCAAGATTTTGCATTCACTGGAAACGCTGCTGCTCATTCCCTGGATTATTGTCCCTGAGAGTAAAAAGTTTACGATAACCGCATTCTACCCAAAAGGAGGTTGAATTGGAGTGACGCTATTCGAAGCCGGCACCACACGGCAATTTTATGATACCCTTGTCTTGTCTTGTCTAGCCCACACTATCCCACTGCTGGGCAAAGGCCTCTCTCTTCTCCTTCCATCCATCTCTATTTTGGGCTTCCGCATGACACCCATGGTTAGAAAATTCCATCAATCGACTATAAACCGGCTTGTTTTCTTTTCAGAATTTACAATGCAACGAAAAGGTATGCTGTGCCAGTATCATGGGAATCCCCGGCCGCGGGGATGTTCCACGCACTGCCGAGGAGACATACGAAGAAGCCCAGCTATTTTTGAAACAGTACTTCGCATCTATTAAAAGGTGAGGTTTCCATAAAGCTATTAGCAGGCAACAAGTTTTATTTCATGAAATAAAGTGAAGTAATAAAATAAGAATTGCTGAAACCTAAAATAGAATCATCAGCCAAAATAAAATGTGATCAATAGCTAGGAAATGATTAGTAATGTTACTACCGTGTTTTATGTCGTTGATACGAATTTTTACCTAACTGCTTCAAAAGCGCTATGTTATTTTGACTGACTGAATATGACCGATACTAAAACAGCATACGGGCTGGTGATAAGGAACAACTTTCCGCTAGGAACAATTCATATCAGCTGATCGGCAATTTTGGGAGGTTAATTTTTTTTCAACCATTATCAACCTATGTTCCTAGGGAAAAGTTTTCACTTATCACAAACCCTACCTGAGTTTTTGCTATCGGTCACAAAAAAAAAAACACTATATTTTATACGTACTGTTTTGAAATATGTTGTCTAATTTAGTCGTTAATCATTTCACAGAGAAGACTCAGAAACACACAGAACAAGATTGGAAGAGATAAAGAAAGAACTAGACCAGACTGGAACGTATCACCTCAAGTCCTCAGAGCTGGTCTTCGGAGCAAAACTTGCATGGAGAAACGCGAGCAGGTGCATCGGCAGAATACAGTGGAAAAAACTGCAGGTTGGTTTCATTCTTCTTCTTCTTCAAATTTAAGAGTCAAACTCTTGTCGGTGGAGTAACTTCCAATCTTCTCTCCTCTCCGCCAGTGGTTTCATTATACTATCAATAAACACAGCAGACGGCCGATGTGGCGCAGTGGTAGTGCAACTGCCTCCGGGTTTGATTTCTGGTGGGGCACTCACAAGGTTGATATTATAATTTTGTGAATTTTGTCTGGTTGGGACATCGCAGGCTGAACCACCTTATTGTCTGTAAGAAAGATGGTTCCATGGTTCGAAGGGCACGTTAAACCATCGGTTCCGGTTGCTGTCTATAATTACATAGACGGCAGTCGATACACACGTCACAGGACTACTAGTTGTTATAGGCGGCTGAAAAACACTGACACCAGGGTTCATCACAGTGTCTCACACGAAAAAAAAAAGAAGCAGACTATTGTTGCATGGGCCTCCAATGGAAGGATATTTACCATGCCCACTACGCTTGACAGGTAGATGCTCAATACCTGAATGTATCCCATAGCCGTATTTCTTTTCCACTTTTATTGCGTAATTGCTGTTGGTGCTTAAGTTTATATTTAATTTTTACTAATAATAACGACCAGTAGGTTGCTATGACTCTAAAAAATGCTGTACTAAAATCTGTATTCACAAGGAGAAACATAAGGGTATAAAAAAGCCGAAAGGAGGTAAAGTACTCATAAAACTGAAAATATTTCCCCATGGAACACAGGTTAAAACATTAGAAGAAAATGGACCTCCCTCAGTAAATTAATTTGATTGGCAATTTTGTATGGGAGTGCCAATTTTTTAAATATATTTCGATGTTCGATTGGAAAAGTTGTTCAGTTTCAAAAGTAACTTGACCCTTTTTGTTATCCCTGTATATGATTGAAAACGTGCCTACCTAATTCTTATTGACATTGCTCGCTTACATGTTACTCAGGTAGTTTTCTTCAATGGTTCCAAATATTCCATTAGGTAGATTAAAACCGCTGGAGTCTATTACATCTGATGTTCACCATTTCCAATGAACATCTTTCAAATCTCGTCCCATATAACCAGCAGTTTGTTTATGTACAAATGTACCCAAATGCCGTTTGAAGTTAGGTACACAAAATATCGTTGCGACTTTGTATGAGCGTGTATATTCACAAAAATGATTTCGTTTGTACGTGTTCTGATCACGATTTTGAGTCAAACATTCTATTTTAAAATCTATTATTCAAAACAAAGCTCTAGTTACTGTGGAAAAAAACTAGCACGATTATTTTTAGGCATAACTATTTTGCGACACTTTTATACTGGCTTCATGCAATATATAAAATAAATCAGCACTATCTTTTGTGTTTATAAATTAAAAAAGTGGAAGATTTTGCTGGGGTCGTATAGCAAGTGGAATGACCTCTTCTACAAAATGTATCTATCTTTGGGTAAAATAAGGATCCAGAACACTTTAGGACCTGTCTTCGCTTACGTTGGATTATAAATTATATGGGTCCAAAAACGGGTCCCTGGGGAATGCCTCAAAATTAATAAACACGTATTATTGTCCGTTACTTAAAACCCTTGCGGGTTTATCAGGTAGTCTGACGTCATTGTGGTCTAATTTCATATTTTAGTTTGCGAAATTTTGTCAAAGGATCAATTTGGGTCAACCAAACGGCTAACTTAAATGTAAACAACATGCTTCGGAAACGTCACTTTTAACCTTACTGGAGTATCACGGAAGTAGAGACAAATTTACTTAAAAAATAACAATCAATAGCCTTAAGACTATTTTATTTATTTTTTACATACCTACTAATGGGAAATAAATCTATTTTTATAATCTATATTAAATTTGGTCACGCAACGCTCTTGTAGCCGAGTTTTCTTAAATTGATTGCATTACTGCTTTCCTCGATTTTAGTCCTACTCTTTTGGATGTTCTAGCATATCTTTGTTTAAAAGATGTCAGGGTTTTTGCTTTTTCTGAGAACTTTTTGTACTGTTTTTGGCATAGAGCCCAAAACATTTCGATACCTCGAGCTTGCGGAACATTGGAGCATTATTTTGTTTGGTTATGAATTCCACATTCTCGGACGACAGGTGTTGACTGACTTGAGTCTCATAATGACATGAATCCATATCCGGCCAGAACACAAAATGTTCCTTCCGATAATGTTTAACAATAAAAGGTATCAACCGTTTTGTAATGCAGTTTTAAGATAAATTAGTAAGGGTAAAGTAAATCTCGTATTTTAAAACAATATATTTAAAATGGATTTTGCTGTCACTTGCTAGTTTGTGTATACTTTGAGGCCGGTATTTATTTTTGAAACAGCATTCTTTTCTTAGTCTAATAACCGCGCGGTGTAAACTTTTAATTAGGGTGTGAGTGGGGACTTAGCAACTTTTTAACGAGACACAAACGGGATGTCGTTAAGACCACAACTGTGAAACTTGCTCGTAATGCTTTAAATGAATTTGAATATTAAGTTCACAATTAAATAAACCATAAACAGTAATCTTATCTAAACAAAAGGATGTAAGTGTTAAACAATATATTTTTTGATGTTTAAGTCTCACTTTACGTAGGTCACCTGAAAGAAATTTCTTAGTAAAACTTAGCTGTTCTGTTGTTTCGTTATTCTTTGTATGTGTCTCTTGAAATGTTTTTGTGTACAATAAACGGTAAATAATAAACAAATGTTAGGCACTACTCATTAAGTATTTTGTGACTCTGGTACTCTTACGCTCTATTTAATTGTGATATATCAACATAGAACATCAACAGACTACTGCTGGACATAGGCCTCTTCCTATTGGGGATTTACCATACTCAGCATGAATTGCAATACAAGGTGTTAATAATTCAAAGGAAAAACTGCGCCACATTCCCTGGATTCATCACTACATAGTTAATACAAAGTAAAGTCGCTTTCAGTGTCTGTCTGTATGTCTGTTTGTTTGTATGTATGCTTAAATCTTCAAAACCACCCAACCGATCTGGATGGAGTTTTTTTTAATAGATAGTGATTCAACAGGAAGACTTTTATGTATGAATTATGTCGGGAGAAGGTTTGTTTCCCGTGGGAAATCGGTTAGCAGCGGGTGAAACCTTCCTAACCGTCCCTTATTATAGAATTCAAGTAATCCGGCACCATACGGCAACTTTCTTTAACTAATTGAATTATTGTTCCAGATCTTCGATTGCCGAGAAGTTACAACAGCGAGTGGGATGTTCGAAGCAATTTGTACACACATAAAATATGCAACGAACAAAGGAAACATCAGGTAAGTAATATTAGAAGAGACGAAGAATAATTAATTCCGTTGAAGAAATACTATACCCCGTTCTCCGATAAAAGGGCTGTTTCAAAGGGATTTCTACGAGTAAGCAGAATGAAGCAGTCAAAAACTCATCGCTGTTAGAAGATAACTGACTAAACACCTACTCAGATACTTAAAATACTACCTAAATGTAATAGGTATAAGTGTATTTAGTTGTGGTTTTCACAGTATCATTCTGATTGCAAAATCATCGGTTGTAGGATAATCGTACCCAGAGTAACTCTAAACGAATTAAAATATTTTTGTCACCAGTTAAAATAATTATATTTCGTCGGTTGAGAATACGTTTGTGCCATACACCTTTTACTTTGTTTCGGGTATGAGCAAAATTAAACAAACTATTTAATTGCATAGAAAGAGAAAGTTTATGGTTTACATAAACTTACTTGTCAAAAAGGTACATAAGAGTACTCATATTTTTAACATATTAGGCCCAGTAAAATTATGTTAAATACTGTTTTTTTAGCATTATTTCATTGCTATATCCATTTTTAATTAATGATTGCTAAATATCAAATGTATGATATGACACAATTACTCGGATAAAGCACAAAATATTCAATTAATTTTAAATGAATGGGTTCGATGACACACAAAGTAAACATTTATAACATACATGAATTACTAAATAATTAAATATATTTTTTCATAATAATTTTTCGTAACCACACACCCGTGTTCTCCAAAGCACACACACAGGAGAAATATAGTCGGTCCCGGCTTTAGACAACCATGTCAAAGGCCTACTAGAAGTAGGTGGTTGAAAAATTCTGACACCGGGGTTTATCGGGTTGTTGGACGACTCGGTGTCCCACACGAAAGAAGAAGAAGAATCATAGTTTTTGACAAAATATACACGCTTCATGCTTTTCGTTTCGCCAAAATATTTTAAATTAATAAAATAATTTAAAAAAATAAGTTTATATTCTGTTGCCGTTAATAACGTGAAAAGTATGATATGTTTAAATGCTAGTTATGTTTTTTTTATGATCTTGTTATGATCAAGCAAGATTTTTGATACTGTTTTTATGTTTGACATTTATTTACATAAAACATAATTCACTGATTTATTTAATATAGTTTCTAAACAAAAACATGCTTAGCTGGAATTTTTTCAAGTAATAAACATATTCACATTCACAGATGAGAAATGCAAAATTGTGCGGATTCCTGTGGTATTTTTTTAAGTATCTCCATTCTCTTTCTCCAAACTGCTTTTATTGCAATTCAATTATCGATTAAGATTCGAAAGAAGATCGTTTAGTCAGATTTTTTATATTAAGATAAACGCAACGAGGAATAAATTTTGGTTCCCATATTCACCCGGGTAGTATGGGTGATTGATTATAAGGATATGGCACAAAATAGTACGCGTAATGTCGTTTGGCACACGGTTACCGTGGGGTTTAGTATACGTTTGTGCTATATCCGGACATAGCACAACATTATGATTACAACTTATTTTACAGCACGGATATAGCACAAAATCAAAATCATTTTCTTAGTATAAAATAGGTATATTTAAAATTCGATTCGTGCTAAATATCTATTGTCATCTGTATTATTAAGTTACTCAAAAAAGCACATTTCTTAAAAATGGATATGGCACAAACGTATTCTCACCCGACGATTTATTTATTTCACTAAATAGATAATTTTACGTTTGTGGAAATTTATTTTTCGTAGTAGTAATAAGTATTAATATAATAAGTAGTAATAAGTGGAAAGGAAAGAAAGAAAAAAAAAGTTCCCAAACTACGACGCAATATATTGTATCTTGGGAACTAAACAAAATTATGACATGACCTGAATTTAAGCGCCGAACAAAACAATAGGGTTGTGTATGTATGTTTATGGGTGGATAATAAATAAATGTATGCTATTGAATATATTGGTGACATTGTACAATGACTCTCCCATGCACGAACCGTATTCCGCTATTGGAAAAACGTCTCAATTGTGTTTTATTAGAGTGTCAGGCGGAATGGCTGGAAGAAATCTCTTCTTAGAGATAAGCTTGCCTTTGCGACAATAAATTTATATTTTTTTTCTGTGTATTTTTGTGCAATAAAGAATATTATTATTATCAGTTCGATGGTTTTGACCGTTTCGTATTCCACCAACAGTCTAAAGTATAGAAAATCACAATAGCAATAGAATGTCAATCGAGATACAATGACACATACAAAAGAGAAACAAGGCCAATACCGTTCAAAGAACTCTGTCACTTTGATGAATTTTTTCACTTTGTTTTAGATCAGCGATAACAATTTTTCCTCAACGAACAGATGGCAAGCATGACTACAGAATTTGGAACCCTCAACTTATCAGCTACGCCGGCTATATAGAAGAAGATGGCACGCCGCTTGGCGACCCAGGGAAAGCAGAATTTACTGATGTAAATTTAGCATTCTTACTTTCCTTCGTGCTATAAGCATTATAAGTATATTAACTAACCGAAAATATACAATTTACTTTATTTATAGTTGATTTAAGAACCTGTGCATTAAAAAAACTTGAATTATCTAAACTACTGAAAGGTTCTCTACAGATAGACATTTGCCCACTTTGTAGTGCACAGACGCGTACAAATATAAAGTCCGATTAAATAAATTGCAAATATTTTAAGGGTGAGTTCGACTCATCTGAACAACTTTTCCGACTAAACATAGGTCGAAATATAAAACAAAAAAATTGGCCCTTCTATACAAACTGACACATTTTTCTATGGGAGTCCGATTCCTTTTACCATAATTGACTTTTTTCATGAACTTATGTATATTAGGTAAAGTTGTTCAGTTTTACGAGTAGAACTCACCCTAAAATATTTACACTGATTTTATTAGTACCTTGTATACAACTCGTTTGAAATATATAATGTCGACGACTACTAGGCCCGCTAGAGTTCACTCTTGTTTTATTAATGAGTAAAACTCTTAGATAAAAGCAAATAGATTTAAAGTGCTTCGCGACCAGTTATGGATATTAATATACGGGGTGTAAGGGACAGCCCTCCGAATACTGATAAGGTGCATGCAGACCATGAAACTGAGCAACTTTCCCCTAGGAACATATCTCAGGAAACGACAAAAAGTATTCGACCTCCCATACAAAATCACGATCAGCTGACTGCATTTACTAAGGGAAATCCAAAAAATTTTACGTTCGTGAAATATTTTTTATGTAAAGTAGTTCAGTTTCATGATCTGAATGCACCCTATCAGTATTTGGAGGGCTGTCTTTTACACCCTGTATAGGCATTGAATGCACCTGATAAGATTTCTGTACTAGTTTACTTATTTGAGCAAGCACTTAGACTCTGTCTCTGTCATATGACCTAGACTAAAGTCAAGAGCAAACCCATCATTAATAAAAATAAAGTTTTTTCTGTAGCACATTTTGATTCATTGAGAAGTAAACATTTGAGGTATTTTATCAACTTGGCACTATTAAAAAATATTTAATAAAATGTTTTTTTTTTCTAAGGTTTGTATGAAGCTGGGTTGGAAACCACCGTCACCGCGTACACCTTGGGACATCTTACCGCTGGTACTATCGGCCAATGGAAAGGATCCAGAAGTGTTCGATTTACCAAGAGAAATCATTATGGAGATTGATTTGGAGCACCCAAAGTAAGTAAACCCTCAAATACCTATAAGTAGCTACTAGTATTAACGTAATTATGTGTGATATTGTAACTTTTCTTCAAAATAACTTGACAGGCCGATACTACTTAAGTATTCATAGTTTGAATTTAAACGGGTTCTAACCGGCGGCGAATTTTTATTATTTTGTGCTCCCGATATTTCGACGTTGTTGTAAGCGTCATGAAGGACAGGTTTTTACCGAGTTTTATTATTAGTACCTACATGAAACTGCAATGTAGATACAACTTTTCATCCATAGGTAATTTTGTGAACTCATTAATTCTTTTACGCGTATGCGTCGAATAGCATCACCCCATTTTTTTCCCGCGGGTGTCATAAGAGGTGACTAAAGGACTCGAGGGTTTTATGTGTATTAAGATTATTCTAGGCGACAGGCTGATAACCTGTCACTATAGTAATACACGATTTTTCTAAAACGGCCCTCAAATATTTTGTCAGACGTGGTGATAGCGACCGTATTTCAAAATCTTTAACACTCTACCTATCCCGCAAGGAACGGAGGCGTGATACATAATATGATTTCCCTTTCTAGCTATCTCATTAATGAAATCATATTAAAATTTTCCAGTTGTTTAATAATCATTTTTCCCTCAGCTACGACTGGTTCAAAGATCTCGGCCTCCGTTGGTATGTGCTGCCAGCGGTCTCCAATATGAGGATGGACTGTGGTGGGCTGGAATTCACAGCCACTGCCTTCAACGGCTGGTACATGAGCACCGAGATCGGATGCCGCAACCTGTGCGATGTTACGCGGCTCAATATTACTGAGGTAAGGGAATAATTACATCCTACACAAATCAGTTTATGTTGAGTCAAATTACATCGCTGACTCTAAAAGTTGGCCCTTTAAGGAAGGGACTTCCCGCTGCGAAAGAAACAGTCCAACAAGTGAAAAAATATATCATATAACGTGAAATTTTACTTGTAATCGATTGCGAAATCTCAAGACGGGCTTATGTAAAGGAACAACTTTTCCTGAGAAATATAGGTTGAAATATGAAAAAAAATGTATTTCCATAACTCAAATCAGCTTCTTTCTTTCTTCTTTCTTTCTTTCTCAATTTGGCAATTTTGTACGGGAGTTCCATATTTTGACCTTTATTCCTTGGGAAAAGTTGTTTCTTATAACGAGCCCGTCTTGGGATTTCGCTATCGCTAAAAATATTTTGAGATTGTATAGTAACTTGAATCAACAGATCGACAATTTTGTATGGGAGGTCTAATTTTTCTATCGTATTTCGCCCGTCTGGAATTTTCGCTATCTGTCACGAGTAAAGTTTCACCGCCAGTGAGTATAGTATTCTTTGAGTTTCACCCTATACTTGAACTATGCCTTAAATATTATCTATGAACGTAATGTAAGTAGATATAACAAAGTACCTACACATTTTTGTAGCAAATTTTTCAAATCCCGTTCCGTGTCGTGGCCTGAGTAAACAAATGAGAGTTTTTAAGCTTTAAAAGCCCAAGTTTTCCTATCACCAGTCCTTGAATGAAAGTACTAAGTTACGATTGTTTTTCAGAGAGTAGCTTTAAAATTGGGACTGGACACGAGCTCTCCCGTCTCATTGTGGAAAGACAAAGCGGTAGTGGAAGTCAATATAGCAGTGCTTCACAGCTTCCTCAAAAACAACGTCTCAATCGTCGACCATCACAGCGCCTCGGAACAGTTCTTAAAACATCTGGATACAGAGAATAAAACTAGGTAAGCGATGTTGTGTTGTTGGATATTTACATGCACACTGCTATCATTATTATAAAAAAAAATTGTGACTGGGACTTGAACCATTCTAATAATACCGTTTCAACGCTCTTTCAACTGAGCTACCAGAGTCCTTCTAAATTTGCAGTTAACAATTTCTTACGCCGTAGGCACATCTAATAGAAGCTATTTACAACTAAATATATTTTGCTATATATTTTTTTCCTTTATTTTTATTGAGATAAATGATGATTCCAAGCAGGCAAGTAAGTATTTGTTTTGATGATATATCAGTGACAGGATTCTAAACCCCGACGAACTAGAAACGTCCTTTTGTTTTTCAAAGTTATGTTAGCCAATTTCACACGTAAGAGTACAGTGGGCGAGTCAATTCACTCGCTCCCTACTCGCCAAAGTTTTCGTACAAACACTCGGCCGAGTGCAGTCTCGCCACTCACTGTCCACTGTAATTTATTACGTGTGATAAGGCATAAAAATTAATATTCAGAATATAGTTTCATGCCTGCAAAGATTTCGGTACACTGTCCCTTACACTCCATCTTGTTTCTTGCTAGGGGAGGCTGCCCATCGGACTGGATTTGGATAGTCCCGCCGCTGTCGTCATCATTAACTGGAGTTTTTCACCAAGAAATGCTGCTGTATTACCTCAAACCCTCTTACGATTACCAAGTAAGTATTACTTTTTAGAGTAAGAACCATTGGGTCAAAATATAACTCAAACAGCTGACTGTCTGCCACCAGGCTATAAATCATTAACCATGTTTGTTAGAGAGTTGAAATATTCAGGGATGCTGTATTTCTATTGCCGCTATAACAACTTACACAAAAATTTGAATGAAATAAAAAATACTCTAAAAAAACGATTTTTTCTAAGTATAATGGTTAGGAGGTATCTTTTGAACGGTGGTAGTTAAAATGTTGAAGATTTCACAGAACGTGTAACTAATGCTGCTATACTCGTAACAGCAAATAGTCAAAAACTTAATACAGTAAATATTTAAGGGTACGGGAAACAACAAACGCGATTTTATGTCATTTTTGTACATACTGGTACAAAACCCTTGCGCGAGTCTGACTTGCATTTGGCCGAATCTTTTGAATCACGTCTACATAATTGTATGTATTTATTTACAAAAAAAGTATTTAAGTATAAATATCAGCTATCTAGTTCCAAAACTATTTGTTCATATGTCCAAGCTATTTATTTATTATATGCCCATAAGTAACACAAGACCAAGACCGATGAAGACTCTATTGTGGCTTAGGTCATCGCTCCGTCTTTTATAGCACCAAGGATCTTTACGACCATGGATGTAGGATAGGATAAATACATAATAATCATGTGTGAAATCTTACACCAGGCTTAAACAATTAATAAGATACGCACGCCAAATAATAAAATATTATAGCATGCAGTAACACTTTTGTAGGTAGGTAGGTACGACTCTTTAAACCAATCATTATAAAAAACAAAATCATAAATTAAATCATAGCTCAAAACAAAAAAAATTGCAAATGTTGTCGCAACCACTCGCAAGTTACGACTACTTTTATAAGTCGTTCATTCATAAATTTTCTTTCAAATCAAAAGAGACATTTCTGAATGTGCTCCAGAAACTGCTTTTGTTTAGAACTCTTTTTTTTTCAGGAGCCTGCCTGGAAAACCTACCACTGGAAAAAAGCCGAAGGCGGCAAACTACCTCACAGAAAGTTCCACTTCAAGCAAATCGCCAGGGCTGTCAAGTTCACTTCTAAACTGTTCGGCAGGGCTCTCTCTAAGCGCATCAAAGCCACAATCTTGTATGCCACAGAGACAGGCAAATCTGAACAGTATGCCAAAGAACTAGGGAACATATTCGGCCATGCTTTCAACGCGCAGGTAAGTTGGTTAGTTAAAAGTATTAAGCTGGGACGCCGACGGATGTTAGTTAAAATAGGAGGAAAGGCGCTCTGAACAAATGGTAAACCACAATACTGCAGCAAACTAAAGTCTTTACGAGCTAAACTTCGGCGAAGTAAAGAGTTAACCTAACTTAAAAAGCAGTCGCATCCCGGCTGCAATCGAAATCTTTTTAAAAGACCAGAGCTAGATTTCCTAACTTTTCGTAATTTAAATGGTCTTTTTTGCATGCACCATCCTATAATAGATGTCTCTTACTGTAGATTTACCACTCGTATTAAGCATGCATTTTCTACTACTCTCTAAAACAGTCACATATTATTATTATTTATAAATTTCACTTGACTTTAAGGATTTCACTGACGTTATATTAAGCCTTTTTAAAGATGGTGCTTTTTAAATGATTGATAGAAATATCATACCTACGTTTGGAATATTATTATACATTTTTATTA
Source organism: Tuta absoluta (assembly GCA_027580185.1). NCBI lineage: Eukaryota > Metazoa > Arthropoda > Insecta > Lepidoptera > Gelechiidae > Tuta > Tuta absoluta. Next base: position 5,250,734 of record JAQAHW010000003.1, read on the forward strand.
CTTTCAAGTGTGGTCCTGATGAACAAAATTTGAATTTAGCGAAGAATAGCCAGATTTTTTATAGTTTGCAGTTATTTCTTTGTATGGCTTTTGTAGGGGAATATGATATTTCATGTTTCATTATAACTAGACATAATTAGAACAGACTATTATTAATATAACTACCCAAAAAAAACCTAAAATTACCTTAAAAAGATAATTACCCTCAAATATTTGTCAGACGTGACTTAAATGACCGTTTTTTGCGGCCGTTTACGCTCTGCCTACCCCGCATGGGATTATAGGCGTGATATGTATAAATTTACAATTTTTTTTTAGGTACACTGCATGGCAGACTACGACATGTTCTCTATAGAGCACGAGACTCTGTTGCTCATCGTCAGCTCGACATTTGGGAACGGCGAACCACCAGCTAATGGAGAAGTAAGTTTTTGTATGAAAATCTACTAAATACCTCTTTTATTATACGACTGCCCAATTATAAAAAGGATATTAATGTTTTAAGACTGTATGTATGTATATGAGCGATTCTTTAAAATACTGCAACTCTTAACCACTGAACAGATTTGAATGGAAATTGTATTGTATCCATTATCCTAAGTGTCGAAGGCTAGGTTTTATCTCAGAAAGCAGTAATGTTTAATTTTTTTTATTTATTATGCTAGTTCTTACTATAATGTTGGAACATACGTATTTTTTATAAACGCATGAACTACTCTTTCTTTATAAATGTTCCCTTATTTTTCCTTAATGGCCGTTTTTTGCGACTGTTTACGTACTGTCTACCCCGCAGGGGATAATGGACGTGATATGTATGTATGTATTTTCCCTTATACATTCTTACGTCATTTGTACTTAGTTCTGCTACAATGTTATTTACTAGATGCCTTAAGCAGGCGGTTTAAATACTCTGGCATTTTACGTTTCATCATAGCCCGTGGTCCATTCGGATCTCCTAAGAGCGAGAGAGATAAATTACTAACTACGGTATTTTAATTTCCAGACGTTTGCTGAGCATTTATTTCAAATGTTATATCACGATAAGAGCAGTTATAGTGACCAATCTGGAGAATCTGCATTGTAAGAATAAATAATCTAAAACGAATACAATTTTTACACATGATTCTTAAATAACTAGGTATTTGTTACACGCAATTCTTTTCCAGGTCCCATAAAATTGCAACTCCCAAAACACTGATGAGAACGAACAGCATAATGTCGCCACGCATTGAATATAAGAGACAACTAACACGCCTTGAATCAAATAAAAGTAAGTGCAAATTATTTTTATCAATAATATTATATCAATATGCAAATCTAAACCGTGTGATGCCGGCTTCGAATAGCATCACCCCATTTCTTTCCCGTGGGATGTCCCTTTTTGCGGCCGTTTACACTGTGCAACCCCGCAAGGGATTATAGGCGAGACATATGTGTGTGTGTGTGTGCAAATCTTTTTCTTCAAAATTCATCTGCGCCATAGTAATTTACTGGTAGGTATTCCAAGTTTCAATAATTAAATAAAAATTAAATACTTACCATAACACTAGCAATTCTATTTATTATAGGCAACACCACAGTGACTTCAAATCCTGAGCACATGGGGCCACTAAGCAACGTTTCTTTTGCGGTGTTTGCACTGGGGTCAAGTGCTTATCCCAAATTTTGCAATTTCGGAAAAACTGTTGACAAGATACTTTACGACCTCGGCGCAGACAGGGTACTAGATTTGGCTTGTGGGGACGAAATGTATGGACAAGAACAAGCGTTTCGGAGCTGGTCTTCTAATGTGTTTGACGTAAGTATAGAGGTAGAAGAAGTAAATATGGAGGATTTAATCAAAGTTAAAAATGAAAGTTTACGGAATGATGCTCATAGGAAACTAGGTTTAAATATTTATGTTTTTACCGTTTGAATACTTAGTATAATAAGACCATCAATATTTTCATTGACAGGCTGCTTGTGAAATGTTCTGCATAGAAGAAAACGACACAGTAAAGGACGCGCAGAATGCGTTATCTGAAGTACCGTTGACAGAAGACACAGTAAGATTTGGAAGAGTTAGCAATCCTATACCACTAAAATGTGCATTAGAAACAAGCTTTAGGAAACATGTAGTAACTTGCAAAGTTAAAGAAAGTAAACCTTTGGGAGATGTGACAGCAGACAGAGCCACAGCTTTTGTTGATATGGAACCGGATGTAAGTACAAACTTACCTGATATGTTTGAATTAGATGTCAAAGAAAAAGAATAATATTTAATATCATTATTTTACAGACTGAATTAAAATATGAACCAGGAGATCATGTTGGCGTTATGCCATGTAATAGAAAAGAAATCGTTGAAGCTGTTTTAGAAAGATGTAAGGATGTGGATTCGTTTGACAAAACTGTACAGTTGCAAGTTATGAAAGAGACTCTTACACCCATGGGTAAATTTTTATCTGTGTATCATAAACACTTGATGTAACTTTTGGTTGTTTACTTAAAAGTGTTTCTCTTTTTAGGATCACAAAAGACTTGGGAAAAGCATGAAAGGTTAGCACCTGTTACAATTCGGCAAATATTTACCAGGTTCTTAGACATAACGACGCCACCATCAACCAAACTTCTGAAATATCTGGCAAAGATCTGCAGTGATGAGAATGAAGCCACTGTTATACGAGAGCTAATTTCAGTAAGTGTACCTACTAAGTCTGTATAAGCAATAGCTGTATGCATAGATACTACTTCGCATAATTTATGAAAGCATAAACAAAAGAATTAATCGTTATGCAGAAATTTTTAGTATGGTCTTTTCAATTACACTGGAAATCCAAAATAATGCATTTAAAATTAATTTTATTGACTTCTCCTAAAACGGTGCCTATCACATTTTATATACGAGTATATCTCATTCTTTGATCGTGCTCTACTTCAATCTACATGAAATTGAGTATACTTGGTCTCGCTAAGATATGTTTTTAAGTTTTTTGTTTATTATTTCTTTAACTAGTCGATAGCAGAACTTGATCATCAACTTTTTTCAGGATTCAAATAAATTCGACGACTGGAGACATTTCTATTATCCAAATTTAGCAGAAGTACTACAACAGTTTCCATCGTGTAATCCTCAAGCATCATTGCTGGCTGCTCTGTTGCCTCCTCTACAGCCAAGATTCTATTCCATTTCATCATCACCACTTGCTCACCACAGTAGGATTCATGTGACTGTCGCCGTTGTAACATTTAGAACTCAAAGTAAGTATTTGGAAGATCTGTGCACCTATTATTTGACAACATTACATTTCAAGATTGATATTTTTCGATAGTGAAAATGGTGTAGTGTCATAATTTAGGACAAGACACTGTGCATCGAAATAACGGAAGAAACTTAAGGCTAGAGCTTCACAATCGAACTGAGACCATCAAAATCTGTGCTTGAAACCATAAAATACTTAGGCATAATTTTATTTTATTTGCAGATGGTAAAGGACCAACACATCACGGAGTTTGCTCAACTTATTTACAAAATCTCAAACAAGGAGATGAAGTCATGGTCTTTATTAGACGGTCAGTCACATTATTAGTCTCAAATTTTCACTGTCTTTATGTTGGATAGTATTTTTTAACAATATGTTCCTTTACAGAGCACCAAGTTTCCACATGCCCAAAGATATCACTGCACCTCTAATTCTAGTCGGACCAGGATCTGGAATTGCCCCATTTAGAGGTTTTTGGCATCAGAGAAGATGCCAGATCAAAGACTTATCACCTAAAATGAAAGACCCGGGGCCTGTTTGGCTTTTCTTCGGTTGTCGAACCAGAGGAATGGATTTGTACAAAAATGAAAAGCAACAGGCATTGAAAGACGGCATTTTAACAAAAACATTTTGTGCCTTATCTAGAGAGAAAGACGTAGAAAAGGTAAAATGTTTATTTAATTCCACAAAATTTCAGAAGATTTTAATTTTAATAGATTTTGATGAATTATTATTTCTCTTTCTTCCTACAGCATCGCATGCTGAACTTCACAAGTTTTAAGCGAGTGGTACCGCGGAACTTATACTTAACATATCTTTTCATGCAAAAAATGCATCAGAATGTCCTTTGCACAAGTTTTTGGTATTATCTTAATGAAACAATTTTACTTCACAGAAACACGTGCAAACTGTTCTTGAAGAGCAAGGTGCTGAGGTGACGAAGTTACTCTTAGAGGAAGGGGGTCATCTCTACGTTTGCGGAGACTGCAAGATGGCTGAAGAGGTCCAGCAAACCCTCAAGGGTATCATCCAGCACCACGCTAATATGACTGACGAAGAAGTTGAGAATTGCATTCTTGATCTTATGGTAAGTGTCAATGGTAAATAATTAGCATGATAAAAGCACTTTTTTTTCTCAGTTTGATGTTTTGTTAAATGGTGTTAAAATAAGTAGCCGAACTAAACGTCTGCTTACTAATCTATGATTTAAAACAACTTACATACATACATACATACATATAATCACGCCTCTTTCCCATAGGGGTAGGCAGAGACTACATCTTTCCACTTGCTACGATCCTGACATACCTCTTTCGCTTCTTCAACATGCATCAATCTGTTCATACATGCTCGTCGGTTTAGGGTACTCTTGACCTGACCTTTCTTTAGGACGTCCCCGATCTGATCCAAGTACGTGCGTCTTGGTCTTCCCCTTCCAACGTTCCCATCCACACTCGCCATATACACCTGTTTCGTTAATCTTCTTTCATTCATTCTCTCAATGTGACCAAACCATCTCAGCATTCCTTTTTCTATACCAGTCACTACGTCTTCTTTTATACCGCAACGTTCTCTAATCACACTGTTCCTTATCCTGTCACTCAATTTCACTCCAATCATACTTCTTAGCGCTCTCATTTCTACCGCATTTATTCTACTTTCATGCTTTTTCTGCCATACCCAACTTTCACTCCCATACATAAGTGTTGGAACTAACACTCCTCTATGCACAGCCAGACGTGCCTTATTAGACACTGTCTGGCTATTCATAAAGGCATGCAACGCTCCATTCACCATGTTGCCGGCATTTACCCTCCTTTCAATATCACTTTCACACTTTCCATCTGATGTAAACTTCGATCCCAAATATACAAACTCTTTCACTTGCTCCACCCTCTCTTCTTCTATCATAATGTTACACTCCGTCATACCTTCTTCTTTTTCAAAAACCATTGATTTCGTCTTACTTACATTCACTTTCATTCCTTTCTTTTTCAAAGCCTCATTCATAATTGTTACCATCTTCTGCAACTCTTCAGCCGACGACGCAAGGATAACTTGGTCATCAGCATAGAGAAGACATTTGACGAGTAACCCATTCATTCTCAGTCCATTTTCACCCTCTTTCAAATCTGTCAAACAACTATCCATGAATAGGTTGAACAGCCATGGTGACGCAACACATCCCTGTCTAACACCTTTCTCGATGTTAAACAGCTCAGTGTAGGCCCCGTTAATCCTGACACAAGCACTGGAATCCTTATATAAGGATTTCAGTGCTCGTACCAAGATGCTGCTCACCCCATGCACAGATAGTGCCGACCACAATTCATTCCTCAGAACTCTATCATAGGCCTTTTCCAGATCCACGAATGTGCAAAAGACTTTTTGGTTCTTAGCCAAAAACTTTTCTGCTATGCACCGCAAGGAAAAGACCTGATCCGTACATCCCATCCCCTTTCGAAATCCCGCTTGAGCATCCCAGACTTTCTCATCAGTTTCTTTCACAACTCTTTCAATCAGTACCCTTGCATACAGTTTACCGACGACGCTGAGAAGGCTTATACCGCGGTAATTTTTACAGTCTAGCTGTGACCCTTTTCCTTTGTATAATGGCACTATTACAGCCTTGCACCAATCACTTGGCACTCGACCGCTTCGCCAACAAAGGTTAAAAAGGAGGTACAGCTGACTAGCTGCTACGCCTTCGCCAGCCTTCAGCATTTCAACCGATACTCTATCATACCCTGCAGCCTTACCAGATTTCATACTTTTCAGAGCTTTCATAATCTCATCCATTTCAATCTCGCTTTCGTTTTCACTGTCATTTTCTTCATGTATGTTCACCTCTTGTACTTCTTCTTTTTCAAACAAGCTTTCAAAATATTCCTTCCATCTCTTCAACACACATTCTTCACCTTTTATTATACTACCATCCTGGCTCCGAATCCTACTCAACTCTGATTGTGCTGTTTTTCCTCGAGTTGTCTTTATAGATTTCCAGTAAACCTTTAAGTTCGTGCGAAAGTTTTCTGATAGCCGCCTGTCAAACTCATCTTTATTTTCCTCTTTCTTTCGTTCCACTGTCTTCTTTACTACATTCTTTAAACTTTTATACTCCTTTCGTGCTTTCTCCACATCCTGATCTGTCGCTTTCTGCAATCTTTGGTTAGCTTTAGTAGCCAATAAGTCTAACCATGCTTTCTTCTTCTTTTGAACAACTTCTTGCACATCTTTACTCATCCATGCAGTCTTTCGCTTATTACCTTTTGCCCGTCTAGTGACTCCACATACTTCAACAGCAACTTTGACAATTACTTCCTTAAATATATTCCAACCATCTTCAATATCATTCATCTCATCCATCTTATCAAATTCATCCTTTAACCTTTTGACATATTCCTTTCTTACCTCTTTTTCTTGCAAATTTTCTACTTTCACTCTTTCCAGAACACTGGTCGCTTCGGGCACTCTATGTCGCCATCGTTTAAAGAGACCACTTATTCGTGATATCACCAGGAAGTGGTCTGTGTCGATCCCGGCCCCGCGATACGCACGAGTGTCTAGAACTTTCTTCTTCAATCTTTCGTCCACAATCACAAAATCTATAATGGTCCTTGATACACCTTCTGCTCTTGTATATGTGTGAATCTTCTTGTGTTGAAACATTGTATTCGACACTAGAAGATTCCACTCCAAACAAATCTCTAACAAACTCTTTCCATTCTCATTAACTCGTTCGTCTCCAAATGCTCCAAGAACCTTATCATACCCATCACGCTTTATACCTACCCATCCATTAAAATCACCTAGCATGATAATCCTTTCATTTGTATTACAACCTTTCAAAACCTCTCTCACACTATCCCAGAACTCCTCATTTTCCTTTTTAGCTTTTGTGGAGCCACCCGTACCCAAATCCGTTGGCGCATAGGCACCTAGGACAAAGATTCGCGTAATTCCAACCTTTAGCCTAATCCAGAGGAGTCGAGGGCTCACACATTCAAACTCAGTCACACATTCAGCCATTCGCGCGGAAAGAAATAAGCCGACTCCCTTACATGCACGATCGGTACTGGAAACACCAGACCAATACGCTGTGTAGGGTCCATGTTTCGTCATTTCACATCCTTTCCGCTTAGTTTCATTCACACACAATACATCTATACGCCTTTCATCCATTACCTGACATACCTCATCTATTTTATCTATCATTCCTCCTCTAACATTCATCGTAGCAAAGCGGCTCTCCGTAGACCGCGTTCCGCTCCCGATAGAAACGAGACGTGATGAGTCGCGAACTCCTACATCGCCGCCATTTAGATTTGGGTTAAGTAAAGAAATCATTGCGTTCCCACGAGTAGCAAGGGAATTAATAGGTCGATCCTGGCAGAGCCCCGCATGCCAGGACAAGGTAAGCCGTAATCTGGGGTCACCCGGTCCCAGGGCAAATCGGCACGCTAAGCTAGGCACGCCCCTAGCTATGCATCCATCGGCGCGGCAGACCTTGGATTGGCGGAGAGGGAAGGAGAAAGGAACTGGGTAGGAAGAGGGACTAAGAAAGGAAGTTATGACGTGGAAGGGAAAACAAGGTGTAAGGATACTACTGCCTCGGAGGACTAGGTTTGAGATTGTAGTAGCTCGGGAAGCCGGGGTCGCATACCCGTATACCATACCTAGCTACCGGGCAGGCAGTTAGGTTGTGTATCCCTGACTAATTAAAACAACTTGTATAACTAAATTAATCGATTTACTATTTCAATATTCTCGATCAATGTTTAAACACTACATCTCGTCAAATGGGGCCGATTGTTCTCAAAAACACTAAACTTGTTTGCTGAATGGTTGTAGTATTTGCATATAGATGAAAATATGCTTTGTGAAGAACTTGGGCGCTCTGGATATGCAAAAATTTTCGTATGCAGAAAAGTTTAAAAAGCTGGACAGGAATTTGTTTGCTTAGTATTTTTTTGTTTCAAATAGATGTATGACTGTGTGTTTATGTAAAAAATACAAAGCTTTTTTGACACTAGGAACACTTGTTAAGGGCATAATGTGTATCATATTTACCTAGTATCTAAGATACAGGCAAGGCCAATAGCAAAATTATAAAAGATTATAAATATTACCTAGCTTTCAGTTTTTTTTCAATGTAGAGGTAATTAGTTCATTGTATTGTATACCTAGCTTTAAGTTCTGTTCAATGTAATTAGTTCATGTATCTAGTGTGTAAGTCATTGTTTGTTTGAAAAATAATTTATTTTATAATTTTGTATACTTTTCAGGATGAGAATCGCTACCACGAAGACATATTTGGCATCACACTTAGAACTGCGGAGGTGCACAGCGCATCAAGAGAATTTGCCAAGAAAACACGTGCCGAGTCTCTTACTTTGTCATAGTTATATTTATCTGCTGAATTGGCGTTTAACATTATCCGATTGTGTCAGTGACGATACTTTTATTCAGTCTTTTTATGAATGAAAAGCTTGTCTATGACTTGATTTTCATTCATAAATACACACATATACTAAGCCACTTTATGCTTTGCGGAGTAGGCAGAGCTTTCAATTACGGTTGCTATCGCCACGTCTGACAAATATTTCAGCGCTGTTTTAGTAATGTCGTGTTAGCCTGTCGCCTAAAATCGCACATGAAACTCTCGAGTTCCTTTGTCGCTTCTTACTACACCCGCGGGAAAGAAATAGAGTGATGCTATTCTTTATCGATTCAAAAATGTACTAAAAAGGATCGGTAAAATAGAAATCGTATCAGCTAGTCTTGCGAGAACCAGACGGCAACATCAATGATCGGCACGGCACCAACAGAATCCAGTTTCAGTTCCAGTTTTTTTCTATTCTCAGTTGGACATCTTTTTTATGCAGAACTTCAGTTTCATAGACTGATGCATAAACGAAGAAGAAGATGTGAGCGTGAAATATAAATCAATAGTTAGCTATACTTTTCTACAAGAGATCTAAATTATACCTAGTTTAAAAAGTGTTTCTCAAAGATAATTTTATATCATGTGCATTTAGTTGTAAGATATTTTATATCACATTGTTAATTTATTATATTTAAGGCATTTACATCTTTACTTAAGTCGTTAGTTAGTACACTAGTACACAAAAGTTGTTTTTTGATTTATTTAAACTTACAAAATTTTTAAGCGCTGGCAGGATTTGACCCTGCATTTTTCGCCATCTCTAAAAGAGTCTTTGAAGTAATTGTTACGATAGTGGTTACAGAAGACAGTTCATAGTCATCTATTGAAATTTGACCCTCAATATACACAGAAAGTCAAAATCACAATACGTTATTCATCATAATTTAGGTATAAGTAAAATAAACGTGTTGTTTTTAAAAGTAAGATGTATTTTAAATGGTTATTTCCAATTATTTTATCCATATATCTCACAGCAAATAAGGGCCTCCACTGCGATTAATTTGAAATCGCGTTCTATTTTTTTTATATGCACTGACGCGTGTTTTTTATCACTTGTGTGAGATTCAATTTATAATAGAACAACAATAAAAAATAGCGTGACTAAAAATCACTGTCTGGGTCTGGATAAGCGGCCTAAATATATTTATATTTTTTATCCACTCTCGTCTCATAATTTTTGGATTACAAATTCGAAAATACTGCTTTTATGCATTCTGCATCTAAAAAAAGCATTTTGCTCAAAAGCTGAAGCATGATAGAATAGTATAAGAATTTTCGTCATACTTTTAATTATTTGATTAAATTGAGAAATAAATAATTATTTTGTGTATATACTGATCCAATGAAAATAAATACAAATGTCATCCGGGGCGTGCGGGTGTCATTCATCGATATGTAGCCGTCGTTCTCTAGGGATCGACTATTGTCAAAATATAGGTTATTCTCTCTAGACGACTTTCGACAATTATTTTATTGCTAACGAACGCCGTAAGAAGTAGAAACCGATACTCTGAATTTAAAGGCTACCTACCTACCTACTAAAGTAAAACTGATCTGTTTGCGAGAAATTAATTTCGGCGTAGTTTTATTTTAGATGCATGTTTTTTATAATGTATCTGTAAAAAACAAATTCAAATGCGATGTCGAAACTTTAAAATTTTATATTATAAATTAATTCTGATATTCGATCTAACTTTTTAAATATATAAAAGTTACAAAAATATACAAAATAAATGATTAAAGTAATATTCTTTTAGAAAATAAAAAAAAAGTTTTTATTATCGTATTCTTTACTTCACAGTGTAACCACAAACATATCTCCGAGCCCTTTATTATTTCCATGTAAAGTAAAGCAGGTAGGTATTTTTGCTCATAATTAAATAAACCACGAATAAAAGTTTGGGACAGATTCTGCAAAATAAATCTTAGTAAAACATAAGCTGCTTCCGACTAGGAAACAGGGCATTTTTGTATAAATCTGTGCTTAAAATGCCATCTGAGGCTAGTAAAAGGATCATATAGTTTTAATACTAGGCAGAAAAAATCTACAAAAAATTAGACCCAATATATTAACCTTTCAAATCAGCTCTTCTTTCTCACTACATGGTCGTAGATCTCAATCTGGGTGTACTTGGGCGAGAAGACCCTCTGTTTAACGGTGTTCTGCCCAGGGTCGTCGTCAGGGTCCGGACAGATCACCTTGTGGTCATGCCGGTTCTGGAACATCATGCCTCGGTACGGGTCCATCACAGGCTGTGGAAGAAATAATGGATTTAATAAAAAACGAAGTTTTGGACCGCGGAAATGTAGTGTAAAACGCCCTTAGGAGAGGTGACGACAAATCATCACAGAAGGCCCAACGCGCAAGCCACCCGCGTGTCTTGACATAATTATCCGTCGGAATTTAGGAGGCGCACGTATTCGGATAGGTTATACTAACGGGACGTGTTGGCGGACCCGCGCCGCGGCGTGGGCTGGGCGTCAGCGTCACACAGCGCCGCTCTTGCATTTTGCCGAATCTAGCACGCGCGCGGCCGACCCGCGCGTACAGCCCGCTCGACACAGCGTTGGCGCTGAGGCTAACCGAGGATCATGCTTGATGGCGTGCATTGAAGAACTCTATGTCCAGCAGTGGACTTAAATAAGTAAGTATGATGATGGATCGAAGTTTGATTGAATAGTGCTGTTTGTTAATATGAAAAACAAAATGGCAATGTTTATGAATTCACTTTTTTCTTCCTCCTAATAATATTTCAACGTTCCGGAAATAGAGCTATAATAGGGAAAAATCTCAACCCTTTCGCCGTTCGCAACAAAACGACAAATAATGCCTATTTTACATTATTGCATTATTTGTTTTTAGAGTTCCGTAATAACCTCAAAAGAAAAAAAAATGAACCCTTATAGGATGTCTGTCCGTGTGTCCAGACCGTCTCGGAAACGCGTAGAGATTTCGAGTTGAAATCAAAACCTAACACTCAGACTCTACGATTGCAGGTGGTTGTAAAACACCAAGCTCCTATTTTTAATAATAATACAATAATAAAAATAATATGGTAAACTGTCCAACTGCTGGGAAAAGCCAATAATTTAACGTTTAAAAGATACAGCCATTAAGTAAACTGCAATGAAATGAACAATGCTATAAAAAACGCGTGTGGCAAACACATGCGTTTTTTATAGCATTGTTCATTTCAAGCGAATCAAAATTTATAGGGCACTTTCCGTGGACCTATGAAATTTGGCAAGTAGGTAGCTTCATTTTGAAGTACAAGTTTAGGAAAACACCAAAACGTTGTATTTTTCTACAAATATTAGGATACGGAAAAAACATTTTATTTTTTATTTTGGTGCTAGTAGTTCAAGTAGAGCATCATATGAAAGAGCATGCATGTGCATGTTCGGAACCCTCAGTGGGCGAGTCCGACTCGCCTTTGTAAAGTTTTGTTTAAGTTTAGATTCGAAGAGGCCATCAACATCAAATATCGTCTTCAAATTAATGGCAAATAAGTTTAAAGTAATTCGCGACTCTTACTTAATAATTCCATTGTTAAGGCTCTTAAACAGAAACTGTAAGAGTTGCTGAACTGTTAGTGAGCAAACTTCCGCTAAATGCTTGAGATTATGCGACAAGCAACTATGCGGGGATTCTACTGGCGTCAGTCACTGGAGACTGGTGACTCGAAACTGGAGACATTGTTTCCGGACAACCTACTGCTCAAACTCCACTTGAAAACGTTGTTTTAATATATAAGCGTTGATCAAAAGGCGATCATGGTAAATAATATACTAAGGTACGGTGTTAATAAAGCTCTTTCTATAATAGACAATTTCTAACCTTCTATAAAAAAGACGTAATCCGTACTAATAATATTAGTACGGATTACGTCTTTTTTAACACACACACAAACTCTCAGATTTATAATATTATGAGCTGATATTCCCTTGGCTATCTCCCTCGCACTCTGCTGAGCATATATAAGCGCTGTCATGCGCCGCGCTCCTCACTTTTGCTCGAGACACCGTTCGGAAAGGAGGCTATGCCCGGAGGATATCAGTTCGTACGTCTTGAGGATTACGTGAGCCATTCTTTGTGTATCTTTTGTTATTTTCTTTGATTTGTTGTTTAAGTGCTATTCTGACTTTGTGAATAATTCTTGAAATATTTAATTTGTTTCAATTAAAACTTTTTAGGTTAAGATTGATTGTTTTTTTTTAAAGTAAATCCACTTCTGAAGCTAAGATCAGAAGTGGGATAGATAATCCAAAAAGCCCACTATTATTGATAAGCAGAACAGCACTTTTACTCGTATTTCTGTGTGATTTTCGTTTGGTCGTTTTTTTTTATTTCGTGTCGGTACTTGAAAATTTATTTGTTTACAAGTGTTACAAACCGCGTCCTTTTTCTATTGCAATGACGCGTAGTAAAGAGCGTAATAGAACACGAACCCCCTCATTGGATGGCTCGCGTAATCGGAGAGGCAAGTCGCGTTCGCGTATACGTTCGCGTTCACGTTTGCGTAGCGCGGCGCGTGATGAATCTGCTCGGAAACGCCCGCGCACCCGTTCTCGGTGCCGGACCGGTTCTCGGTGTTCTCGTTCGCGCCACGACGCGCGTGGTAAGACAAACCGTGAGCGTTCACGTGCTAAATCTCGTGAAAGGCTACGTTCCCGATCGAAAAATTCGTTACGCGATAGTGACAGGCCAGGTCGTGTGCGTCAGTGCGACAAGTCTAGCCCTGAACGTCGCGACAGGTCTAGTCGTGAGCGTTCTTGTATGCGTCGTCGCAGCGCGTCTATTCAGGAACATTCTCGTGGCCGCGAGCATTCTTTAGTACGTTCCAATGGCAGGTCTAATCATGGCCGTCATCGCTCGCGCTCGATATCGTCAGGTAGAAGGCATGCACGTTCGCGTACGTCGTCGCACCAACGTTCACGCAGTTTTCGTGATCACGCGGAGAAAAGAGATCTCCATAAGGCATCCTCATTTCGTTCCTGTGGTGTCCCATGTCGTCGCTCAAAGAGCCGTGTACATAACAGTAGATCGGTTACGCCTAGGGTTTCTAGCCCTCTGCCTCATTTTAATAATTCACAAACAAGGCCATCTGATGACGTCTCGCAGAACGTTCGTGAACCAAGTCGAATCGGTGAACAAGCGGACATCCTTAAGCCTGATGTGTCCGTCCGGTCAACAGGGCAATGCTCTGAGGCATCCACTCTTGCACATGCTTTGATGGAAGCGATTAAATCCTCTCAACCTATAAAATCACAGAATTATTATATTTCGACTTTCGACCCTGCTATTCATAACATCGAAGTATGGTGCGAGGAAGTGGACCGCGCCAGAGATGCCAATTGTTGGGGTGACCAGGAGTGTTTATCACGTGTGGGGTCATGTTTAAAAGGGGACGCTAAGGTGTGGCTGAACGAATGGGTCACGAACGATCGCACTTGGAGTAACTTCAAACGCGAATTCAAGTCACTTTGTCCCACTAAGCTAGACTATGCTAATATTCTCTTTGATGCGATGAACAATACATCTGACAAGTTCGCGACTTATGCTGAGTATGCGCGTCGCACTCTTTTACGTCTAAAAATGATTCCGGGACTTAGTGATGAACTGAGGACGCTTATCGTGATTCGAGGAATTGATAGTCCGCAAGTGCGTGCGGCAGCTGCTAATGCAAACTTGTCGGTAGAAAATCTCGTATCCTTTTTAGCAATATACGTAAAACCGAATCGCCCGAAACAGGATAACCGTCCTTCATTGCCTAATAAAAGACCACATTTCCAAAAACGAAATGCGCCTTTGGAAATTAAATGTTTTAATTGTGATCAACGTGGACATACGCGTCGTAATTGTCATAAGGCTCAGAAACAGAACCTTCCATCACGTCCATTACCAGCAGCCCAAACAAACACCGTGCCAAAAAATAACACGTGCTCATTCTGTAAGAAACCGGGACACGGAGAGAATGAATGTTTTGCTAAAGCGCGTTCCGAAGCACAAAATAACTCCAGTCAACGAAAAATAAATTTTTGTTCAAATAAGTTCACGGATAACGAAGATATTACAACTGCGGTGATAAATGGAGTACCGATGGATGCTCTCATTGATAACGGTGCTATAGGCGTATCAATGGTTTCGTCAGACGTTCTCAAACATATATCGTGCCAACCAAAACATAGGGTTTGCGTGTTGAAGGGTTTGAGTAAGAAAGAGGTAATCGCCACAACTTACATTACGGCAACAATAGAGTTTAGCGATCTGTCGGTCGAGGCTGACTTAGTTGTTGTACCAGCTGAATGTATGAATGCCCCAGTCATCATTGGTACCAATATTCTTAATCGCGATGGTGTGGTGTTTATCAGGACGAAAGACACGCAGCTTGTTACTCTGATGCATTCTGTTAACTCTGTACGCACGACCAATGCGACTCGAGTTAGCAGCAATGAAATAAACACCCAACTCCAGGGGAAAGAGCGCGAGAATTTACAATCCGTAATCAATGAATTTTCAGAATTCTTGATAACTGGTACAGCAGCTACAACAGTTAAGACGGGCGAGATGGATATTAAACTCACAAGCACTACGCCTGTCGTTTACCGGCCATATAAACTTTCCTATCAGGAAAAGATCAAGGTACGCGAAATAACTAAAGATCTCCTCGAAAAAGGCGTTATTAGGCGGTCAAAATCGGAATACGCAAGTCCTATCATTTTAGTTAAGAAGCGCGACGGATCTGATAGGCTATGTGTAGACTTCCGTGCGCTGAACCGCATAACCGTCAAAGATCGATACCCAATGCCGCTGATCGATGATCACATCGATAGGTTAGGTAGTCATAAGTACTTTTCGAGCCTTGACATGGCTACGGGTTTTCACCAGATCCCTATTAAAGAGGAGTGCATTCATTTAACGGGATTTGTTACCCCCGAAGATCATTTCGAGTACATTAAAATGCCGTTTGGTCTTGCTAACTCGCCTATCGTATATCAACGGATTATTAATGATACCTTACGTGAGTTGATCGATGAAGGAAAAGTTTTGGTGTATGTCGATGACGTACTTCTCCTAAGCAATACGGTAGAAGAGGGTATCAGCTTATTACGTAGGGTTCTTAAGACACTAACAGACGCAGGTTTTTCGGTTAACCTTAAAAAGTGCTCGTTTCTTGTGACTGAAATAGAATATCTCGGAAGGGTTATCAGTCAGGGTCAGGTTAGGCCGAGTCCGCGAAAGGTGGAGGCACTTGTCAACACCTCAGCTCCCGAAAACATAAAGCAAGTCCGCCAATTTCTTGGCCTTGCTGGTTATTTCCGTCGTTACATTAAAGACTATGCACTCAAGACTGCACCAATCACGCATCTTACTAGAAAAGGGGTCGTTTTTAACTGGAGCCCTGAGTGTGAAGCAGTTCGCCAAGACCTCATCAAGGAGTTGACCAGCGAACCAGTGCTAGCTATCTTTGATCCCAAGCTCTCCAGCGAGGTCCATACAGATGCAAGCAGCGGAGGTTATGGGGCAGTTTTGCTGCAAACTCATGCTGATGGTAAGAAACACGTTGTGGCATATTACAGCAAGGTCACCCAAGGAGCCGAAAGTAAGTACCACTCCTACGAATTGGAGACGCTTGCCGTAGTCAAAGCTCTTCAACACTTTCGGCACTATCTTGTAGGACTTACCTTTACCGTGGTTACTGACTGCAACGCTCTAAAGTCGACCGAAAAGAAGAAAGATCTCTTACCTCGCGTCGCGCGCTGGTGGATTTACCTCCAGGACTTCCACTTCACTATTGAGTACCGTAAAGGAGTAATGATGCCGCATGCCGACTATCTGAGCCGGAACCCAGTCAAGAAAGTAAGTCAAATATCAAGACCCCGCAACTGGGCTCAAATTGCTCAGGCAGCCGACAATGAGACCCAGGAACTTCTTCAGAAGCTGCAAGAGGGGAGTCTGGATGCCAATCGGTATGTCGCACGAAACGATCTCCTTTACTACAAGTACAGTCCAGTAGGAGAAGAGCCCCGACTACTGTGCTATATACCCAAGGGTCATCGACTTAGTCTGCTTCGTGTGTTTCATGATGAGCATGAACACATTGGACCAGATAAGACGACTGACCTTATTCTTCGCCATTTCTGGTTCCCGAGTCTTAACCAGTTTGTTAAGAAATACATCGCTCACTGCTTGGTATGTATTTCGAAGAAACGTGTTCCTCGAGCTCCATTACAGAATATCACCTCCTGGGAGAAGCCCGATGTGCCCTTCCACACAGTACATGTTGATGCTCTGGGACCACTGCCGCAGTCGGAGAACTTCAAGTTTGTGCTTATTATCGTTGACGCCTTCTCAAAGTATACGCTGCTTTACCCTATCGAGCGACAAGATGTGGGTGAGCTAAAACGAGTCGTCAGGCAGGCGGTTTCTCTATTCGGGGTCCCTAAGTTGATGGTTACCGATAAAGGACGGATGTTCGAATCCAACGAGTTCGTGACATGGATCAATGAACTTGGTTGTGACCTGCATCATATAACACCAGAGATGCATCATGCGAACGGCCAAGTGGAAAGGTACGTGCGAACGGTCCTAAACATGCTGCGCATCGAGGTAAACCACAAAAACGCGGTATGGCCAGAAACCCTGTGGAGACTTCAGCTGGTGCTGAACATTACCAAGCAGAAGACTATTCAAGCTTCACCCTTACACGTTCTAATTGGGACAGAAGCTACTACTCCCGTCATCCGTTCTTTGGTCCGCGATGTGGCTCTCGAAACGACTACACCAAATCGAGAGGCGTTACGAGAAATGTCTCGTGGGAGGGTTCGTCAGATGCTTCGCGATAACCAAGCCAAGCAAGATGAACGCGTGAACCGACTGCGAAGGCCTCCGCGTGAATTTATTTTAAATGATCTTGTTTTTGTGATTAAGTTTTCACAGGCGACTGGAAAGCTGGACCCAGGCATGCGCGGGCCGTACAAGGTGGTGGACATCTTACCCAGTGGTCGTTACGGCCTCAAACTCTTGGCTGGAAGCTACGGCAAGACCACTCAGGCGGCAGCGCAACACATGGTGCTGTGGCGCGGGGAATGGTGTCCGGAGGCGTGTGCTGCTTTCTTCGCGAGTAAGCATCGCTTCGCTTTCAACCAAACCGGTATATGCTTATACGTAGCAATCTTTGGAAACTCATTTTCTTCATACTTACGCATTCACACATATAACACATTTATAATAGGGCTTACACATCATATTCACACAACAATACACATAAAAACTCGGCAAAGATTGCATCGTGTATGGATATAACACGGCGAGGTTGGTGTTGCTGTAGTTCCTAGTCAGCATTGCTGTAGGCTTTGTTCCTAGTCAGCGTTGACGTAGGCGTTAAACCGTCTAGTCGTCATGGTTGCTGTAGGCTTTGTTCCTAGTCAGCATTGCTGTAGGCTTTGTTCCTAGTCAGCATTGACGTAGACGTTAATCCGTCTAGTCGTCATGGTTGCTGTAGGCTTTGTTCCTAGTCAGCATTGACGTAGGCGTTAATTCGCCTAGTCGTCATTAGCGTTGGCATTGCTTTGCCAAGTCGCTCAGGCGTTGGTGCACTTTGCGCCAAGTCGCCTGTTTTTGCAGGTCTGATGTATGAGATGGATGACTGCAGCAGGAGCCTAGGAGCCTATGGAACCTGGGAGCCTGTCGCAGAAGCAGAACCAGCCGGATCAGCAGATACATGGAGAAGAGTCAGGACAATGATCGATCTGGTTTATTTGACATTAGAGGTGTCTTGTAAGGTTGTTTAAAAGGACTTTGTCTGAGATGATTGAAGATGAATGAATTAAATGAACGTTTTCTGAAAGAGATATTTGGAACGGAATGCTGTATGTGTGAAATGTTGTAACAATTCGGCAGTTCTTAACATATAGCTGATTTCAGGTGACGATAATGTTGGGACAGAGAGTGACCATCCCGGACAAGCCCCTGAGCCAATGGTGCCGACTCACACGCACCATGAAGAGGAATCGATGCCTGGACCCAGCACCGCACCTGACCAGATGGGATACGTTCCTGAAGCTGCGCTTTCGATGCCTCTTTTGGATGATGATTAGGAGCTAGTTAGAATTTGATCAGGTCGAGGGCGACCTACCGTCAGGAGAGGCCGTATGAGCTGATATTCCCTTGGCTATCTCCCTCGCACTCTGCTGAGCATATATAAGCGCTGTCATGCGCCGCGCTCCTCACTTTTGCTCGAGACACCGTTCGGAAAGGAGGCTATGCCCGGAGGATATCAGTTCGTACGTCTTGAGGATTACGTGAGCCATTCTTTGTGTATCTTTTGTTATTTTCTTTGATTTGTTGTTTAAGTGCTATTCTGACTTTGTGAATAATTCTTGAAATATTTAATTTGTTTCAATTAAAACTTTTTAGGTTAAGATTGATTGTTTTTTTTTAAAGTAAATCCACTTCTGAAGCTAAGAATATTATATTATAAATCTGAGAGTTTGTGTGTGTGTGTATGTATGTTTGTTACCTCTTCACGCTCCAACGGCTTGACCGATTTGGATGAAAATTAGAACACAGGTAGAGTATAACCCGGAATAACAAATTAGCCACTTTTTACCGCGGGAAAATGAGTGAAAGTGGGTTAAACCGCTGGGCGGAAATCTAGTTTATATTAATTCATTGACATCTGTCTATATTAGCCAAAACAACATATCTGAATGAAGGAATATTTCATGAGACTGACGTAGTATGTGCTGAAGATTAGATAATTATTTCCAAAGGTAAATAAATTACCGTCCTAATAAGTCAAATTTGACATCTGTCTGTTCCGCACTAAAAGAAAAATGTCAACAAAGAAAAATGAACCCTCTGCCACAGTATTAGCACGAGTCTGACAGCTGTCAAATAAGGCTTACTAGATTGGCTGAAGTAGAAAAAAAAAGTTATTGAAAAGTTATACTTTTCAATAAATAAATTCTGCTATGGCACCGTGATTTATGGGCGTTGCTTCATTGATTGATTGATATCTTATTTATTAGAATAGTTTTAGCCACAATGTGATTTTTTATAAAGTGCACGTAAGTACCTACATCTTAGGTAGGCGTGGTCTAGATATAAATGTAAATTAACGGTTAACTACCGTTATTTAACTAAATTCGCCGTTAGCTACCAATACTTAACCCGTTAACTATGGTTATTTAACCGAGTGCGGTATTGAAACGGAGAAGCAAAATATTAAGTTTTTAAGTTTGTTATGCGTAGATGATTGTTATCGGTCACATTATAATACTGAAATGTTGCTCGGATACTCCCTTAGAAGCATTTAGAGAAAGTAACAGAGATAAATGTTCGAGTTTTTCATTTTTGCTTGAAAACAATACCAATTTTATTCTAAAGATGTAGGTGCTCATACGTATTGAGTAACTGTAGGTATATAGTAACACTAGGTACATTTAAAAAATATTTTGATATATTTTTTTCTGCAATAGATAGGAAGGTATTTTCGATGTCGAACCAATAGCGACAGTCAATGATGTTGCGGTGGCGGCGGCGTCTTTTGTTTATTTGAGGCCCACGCACCGCCCCCCGCAGTGACCGTCTCGATCTCGAAGACGACGGCCACGTAGCGTAGGGTACCTAGAAAACCTCCACTACTAAGCACGAAGCAGCGGGTAGGCGGAAAACTACTTACGTCGACTCTTTTGCTCTTTCCTTTAGTAAAGAAGCAAGCGGGGCGGGTGACGAGACGACGACGTGGCAACGTTGCATTACATGATATTGAACTACCTACCTACCTACCATCGCTTCTTTTACTTCTCATGGTAGTCTACTGAGCTAGATCTCGGTCGATCAGGCACTAGGTACACCTACAGTCACGCCTACATCCCTTACGGGGTACCTAAACAACGTGTGAACGGACTAAATGTACCTTTTACTTGTAGACTAAAAATATTTAACTGAAAACAAATATAATTAATTATACACCTAACCAACTGCTTTCAAAAACATTTATTTAAAACTTCATACAATAAAAAAATATATGAAAATAACCGTAGTAACCCAGTCTGACTGGTTATTAACCGTTAATAACCAAAAAAGCCGTTAATAACCACCTGGTTAAAATCGTTATTAACCGGCTTCCCATCTATAGGTCTAGATGTCAAACTGTACAAATTTTCTAAAACGTTTTATCGAAATACGATAATAAATTTTGGACGCCCGTCCGTACGCATGCATGAATCAGTCAGCGACACAAAATTGTTTGGAATTTCAAAGTAATTTTACAAACTTCACACATTATTTGAAAAGGAAAGTAGCTCAGTTTGAGGTCCGGAATACACCTAGAACGAATGTATGTGCACTTATTCAGGAACCACACTTTAAAATCAAAATAATGAAGCATCGGTGGCCATTACAAGGCAGATCATTGTGAAGGTGGCAAAAACGGTAACACAAACTTTACTATGAGTATGAAGCAAACACTGGGTTTTCCATTCGAAAATGAATTACCTATTTCTTTTGTAATAGTCTGTGGTAAGAAAAAACCGCTGCTGGGTAGTCCTGTCACGAGTCAGTACGGATCAAAGGATTTACTAAAATTACTTCAGAATTTTTCAGGCGCTCCTGTAAGAACAAACTTTACGGATGTTATCAAAAGCCTCGCAAAGATGCAAGTTTAAAATAAGGTTAGTTAAGGCAAATTTTCTTCATATTTCTTGTTTATCTTGGAATACTGATTGAGTTTCAGGGCTCTTACGAGGTTAGGTTTGAAGATTTTAAGGCCGCTTTGTGAGTAAAATGGGTATTTTTAGACACACGCAATTTCATTAGCGAATACGAAAAACACCTTCTTTTTTAATACCTATTGTAGTTTCCTTAATATCATAATTTTTATTTAAATTAGATCCCGGTTGCAGGAAAACGCGATTTAAGAAAGATAGCTCGATAGTTTAATTTTTCAAAGTTAGGTCTATTTTTGCACTTTTTTTCGTGGTGTTTAGCGATCTTAAGAACATTACACATATTTTTAACACAATACTTCTTGTACATTACTTACTATATTCTTGTCGTGTAGTTATTTGATTACTAGTCTATCTGGCGAGAAGTTTCTTTAGTGAAAAATCATCTAAATATGGCGATTCCGCTCTGTTCTCACACAAAGGATTTGCCATTAGTGGGAAAGTAAGGTTCACAAGTTCAAGGCAGGCCCTAAAGCACGAGAATAACATATTGCCGCGTCGGTTATAGTTGGTAGTTCCAAAGAATATGATTTATTGAATAAGTACGTTAAATCAATCAAATTTACAAAGTTAATGCCACTTTAAATAACAATTTCGTACCATTTTAAAAGAATAGAGGCTCATTTTTAAGACAACCCATTTTTGAGGCAGACTCAGGGCCGTTCTTTGATGCCGCCGTTTACAGAAGCAAATTGAAAATCAACTTTATCGTAATTGAAATAAACTAGAATAGAATTCCGAAGGCCGGGATGCCGATACGAGCAAACGCCAGATGATAAAATTATACCATCCGATATCGTCTTTATTTCAAACGCGGTATACTATATCTTTATGGGGTGAAATTTAACTTGTGATTGTGACCGATAGCGAAATCTCAAGACGGGATTGTGATAAGGAACAACTTTCCCCAAGAAACATAGGTTGAAATACGGAAAAAATATTGTATAATCATCTGATTGGCAATTTTGTATGGGGGGTTTAATAATTTTTTCGTGTTTCGACCTATGTTTCTAGGCGAAAGTTGTTCCAGCCCGTCTTGAGTTTTTGCTTTCAATCACTAGTAAAATTTAACCTTATATTTTTATTTCCTACGGAAAAAGACGCACGTCTCAATACTTCAATAAATGAAATAGATAAGAAGACTGACCTTATAATTCCTGCTAGAGTTACTCCTAACGGTGCCAGCCGACAGTAGTAGTAGCCCGAGTTTGTATGCCTAGGCTACAGTATCATGCCTCGTATGAAGAACGGGGCCCAGTTTTCAGTAAGAAGATAAGAAGACTGACCTTATAATTCCTGCTCAAGTTGCTCCTGACGGTTCCATGCCGCCAGTGGTAGTAGCCCAGATCCGTATCCCTAGGCCACAATTTCTTGCCCCGCTTGAAGAACGGAGCCCAGTTTTCAGTGAGTAGACGATGAGCGTAGTCGATGTAGCCGGATATTTCGTAGCCGCCGCGAGTGAATTGCCGGACGAAGATGATAGTCTGGTGGAAAAGATTATTCAAGTGTTTGAAAACTAAAATATTTAAAGAAAAGTAATCTAAGAAGGATGTTAATCTCCCGAAAAATATTTAATGAGATTATTAAAATACAAATACAAATACAAATACAAATATCTTTATTACTCTCATTCTTCACATAACACATAACAACACAACCACAAGGAACCTAGGTCATCATAATTCAAACAAAATTGATAAAAATGGTGTTTACGTCCGTCGGTATTCCACACTAGGTAATAGATTAGATGAATTTATAGTGGTACATTTTGTATGGGAGATCAGAATTGTTTTTATATTTCGATTTTTGTTCAGTTTCATGGCCTGATTCACCTCGGTTTTCTGCAATACGTCACTTTCAAAACGAGTATGTATGACTTACATGCAAGATTCCAATTCTGTTGGCTCTCTCCCTATACGCCAGCTCCCTATTGAAGGGATCCTCAAGGTCGGCTCCTTCGCTGACCAGCACGTATGTACTGATCGTCGGGAAGACCACCTCGAGGATGACAGCACGACGCCGGTGGAACTCCTTCTCTGTTAGAGTATCGCCTCTACATCTAAAAATCGTATAGATTGCGCTCAAATTCAAATTACACTTATTCATCACAATGCTTACTATACTTAGATATTATTATACAATTTAAAAATATACCCTTACAAAAAGAATATCTCAAAAAATCTGGATTTGAATCGAGTATTCATAGGTACTCCTATAACATGGATATATAAGAAACTAGCGGCCCGCCCAGCGGTTTCACCCGCCGCTAACTGATTTCCCACGGGAAACAGACCTTCTCCCGATATAAATTATACATAAAAACCTTCCTCTTGAATCACTCTATCTTTAAAAAAAACTTCATCCAGATCCGTTAAGCGGTTTTGAAGATTTAAGTATACAAACAGACAGGGACAGACGTGGGAAGCGACTTTACTTTATTTTATACTATATAGTGATAATCCGTCTCGCTTCATTAACGCATTAGGCTAGGATGTAAATAAAATTTTGTATGATAAGAGGTAATTTAAATATTGCTCGAAATAAGTAGACGCCGCCGTCGCCAATAACTGGCACGAGTTGATCTATTTACCACTTTATTGATTAATTTGACATGTGATTTTATATAATGCATTCATGAATGAATAAATTAATATATAAATTTACCACTTTTATTAATGGTAAAACTTCACAACTTGGATCGATTCTAAACCCAAAAACAAATCAATTTGACAAACAATTTTAACCAAAGACCCAAACGACCAAACAAATACTTAACGACACCTATAATTTTAGTTTCGATGAACCGATAGCATCAAGAAAGTTACACCATTTTTCATCGGGCACCTCGGATAAAGCGGCAAGGAATAAAATTAAATGCAAAAGCAAATAACTTATAGTTTTTGAAAAATTATAACGATAGTGCGTTTGAAAAACTAACAGCGATACCTATGTTTGTATTAAGGAACCAAAATATTGTTTTTCTCAGTTTTCGTGATAGTATAAATGCTAAACTACTGAAGCTAGAGAAATAAAACTTGGACATAAAGTTTTTTGTGTAGTAAAGAAACTGTTATAGATAAAATTTTGTTTTTTTTAATCCCCCAAGGGATAAAAAGGGGGTAAAAAGTTTGTATGAAAGTTCGTTGTCTTATGTGTGATCCGTTTCAAAATTAGTGATAAGACTTATGATTTAAAATAATTAAACACGTGTTTCAGCATATATTGAAATTTTGACCCTTAATAGGGTAAAAAGGGGGTTAAAAGTTTGTATGAAAGTTTGTATTTTTAAATGAATATGATCTAATTCAAAATTTGTGATTAGACTTATATAATAACTTAAAATAATTAAACACGTGTTTCAGCATTTTTGAAATTTTATCCCTTAAATGGGTGAAAAGGGGGTTTAAAGTTTGTATGAAAGTTTTTCATCTTAAATGTGATCTGTTTCAAAATTTCTGGTTAGACTCATAATTTTTCAAATTTTTCAATTTTAATCTTTAAAGGTGTCAAAAAGGGGTCAAAAGTTTACTGTCAGTTGGGCTACCCGTTTTCCCATGGGAATGTGACAATTTCCCGGAATAAATTATACTTATAAACCTTCTTCTCAAGTTGCTCTATCTAATAAAAAAAACCGCATCAAAATCCGTTGGGTAATTCTTAAGATATAAGGAGACACCAAACGGGAAGCGACTTTATTTTATACTACTTATGTAGTGATATATCGCCATTCCGCTTCGCAAGATACTAAGCAGCTTAGACTTTGCATTGTGGGTTGATATTGTTGCTTGTTTGTGCTTATTATAATATCTGCCTGGCATAATAATAAGCTTAAAAAGCGATCGTAGGCAGAAACAGTGATCTTATAAGATACTAGCGCAGGGTTGGACTGATACAAAAGTGCTTTTGACTATTTTCCTGATGCGGCTGATTTCCTGGAATGGCGTTATCAGGAGTACCAAAAATTTTTATGGGCTTCTGAATCAATTTATATTGTATTGTCTGTATCGTAAACTTTTTAATCACCTGTAACCTAGTTCGGCGATAATCCGAGCTGTTTTTTGACTCCTGAGGTTCCTCAAATCTTCAATCTCAATGAGCGAGTCGAGATAATCTTCGTAAGTCTCGAACTGCAGCAGTCGACGGTCGGACTCCACTATGGGAGTAGTCAGATTCTTACGCTCCATATCGTCACGGTAACTTAATTTTAGATATCACAAAAAAGCGAGGTTTTAAATAATTTAAACCAAAATATCCATTATTGTTGGCTGTTATCGGTTGTTGTGACGTGGCGTGTCCAGTAATGTCAGATAAATTGACGTTTGGTGCTCAATGATTTACGTTATGGTTTACGATCAAGAAAGTTTTTTATAAATTAATTTATAGGTAAACCAATTCCTTTTCGTTTGGATTCTTTTTACAGCCATTTTGATTCTTAGAATGGGAAAAATATTTAAAAACATATACAAAATACTAGTCGACAAATAACGCCCCTAGTCGTACCTGGAGGAAACGTAGCCTATCGATAGATCGACGGATGCGTCATCCTACCTCGGTGACAAGCGCCTGGGCCTCACTAATCCACAGTACAACACCCAGCATCGGTTATCTCCACCGCAAAATAGTCGAGATCCTTTCGACTCCCGTCTATTTACGCTGCATTGTAATATTACGTTTTCTTTGTAACTAAAAGAGTTTAAACAGCATGAGTACATTTTACAAGCAACAATAATTTTAAAATATTTTCGACACTTAGTTCCAGGTAGCCGCTCCTGGTTCAAGTCATGTTAGTGTAAAGAAAAATGAATCTCTTTTTACTTAATACAGAAAAACCTGGTTAACTGGGATCTGGATAAGTGTGAAACCCCTATAACTGATACACTTAACCCCGGCATTTTTCAATCGCGATCCTAAGAATTAATAAACTCATTATCTAAGATATATTTTTATATTTTTTTGTTCATGTATACTTCCATAGCTAATACAAAAAGTTTAGTAGCCTCTACAATTGAAACAATGATTCAGATTCGCCCTTTTCTATGAGAAAAAAATCTGTTTTATAATAATCGCTGAACTCTATAAATGACACATTTAAATTAGGCTCTATCTCACGGGCGTTTTGGTTAACTTTCATAGAATCTCTTGACCTCTTTAAATAAAATTGGTAGATATTCTCTAAATAAATGTGATTATTTTAATCTTAAACCTCACTAATTGGGAAACTTTGTAAGTGATAAACTTCTAGAAATGATAAAATAATTTAAGCACCCTGAGGTCTTAGTGAATAGGTTTTACGTATATAGATATCGATCACTTTTAAATCACTGATTATATAATAATATCAATGGATCTTGATAATAATTATTGATTGGAAATTGGCATTTATTTCCCAACAAGAACTGACGATTCCAGTTTGAACAATAATTTCAATTGCATTGTAAGATTAGTTTTTAAACCGACGTGTGTAAATTGTAGCAATTTAACATTTGAAATAAGATGTCGGGCGGAGAAGTAGCAGTACATCTCTCCTCTCTCTCGAGACATTTTCTAGAAGGGTTTCTTGTTGTAAAGTAGGTCTGTAATATTTTAGTTTTCTGTTGAATACTAACTCGTTGAGATTTTGGTGTGCTATGTTAAATAAATACCTCTTTTACCGACTGTACGAACACTTTGATGTGAAGTCGAAAGGATTCTACGAAATTTTTCAGACGGAAAAATCAGCGCATTTATTCTTGCGCTTGCTTTAAATTGAATGACACGGTCGGTTTGGTACCTTCAACATGATTTAGCAGAAGTTTTTATTCCCTTTTATTGTTTTTAAAATATGTTGGTAAAGTCTGCGTTAAAATTTAGATACTTACTCATTTGTGTATATTTAGGCGAGTGTACTCGTGAACGACCTGGACAGTAGCGCCACTTCACAAAAAATACTCTAAATACAAACAATCCATCACAATACCCAATTTTAGTCTTATCCTTATGTAAAATTGAAACCTGCAAACTGAATAAATTATTTGCTGTAATTACAGTTATGGCAATTCCAAAAGTGGCCGTTTTTGGGCACTTTTTGACATAACTTTAATTGCAGCGAATATTTCATTGAGTATGCAGGTTCCAATTTTACATAAAGATAATACTAAAAACTCGGGCAACAGACATTCTGATAGATTGTATACCGAGAAAACTTTTTTTGTGAAGTGGCGCCAATGAGTGTAGCCGTGAACGACCTCGCGTTCACGGCTACACTCGCCTTAGGAAGTGGTATGCGTCTAGTACGGTGCAGTGTGGAAGTTCTAACGTAAATACAAACGCTTGATAGTACTTAGTAGGTTAAGTATCTCATCATTATAAAGTTGGCTGTAAAATATTTGCTACTTCGCCAAAATTTTCACATGCATAAAGCAGTTTTGAAACAATGTTGAACATCCAATATTCAATACCAAGATTGGAAAGAAAAATATGAAAATTCTCCACAATCCACGAACATAAGGTCCGCGGGTCAATTTGCAGTAAAGTTTGTCAGTTCGAATGGTATTAAATTCAGAGCGATGCCAAGCTCTTACGCTTGCAGCCGCCATTTTCTGTATAGCTTTTGGATTTTATTATCAATTTTCAGGAAATATTTGAGAATATACGCTGACAGAGGAGCTGAGATAAATTCTTGGTATTATCGGATAAAATATTCATTGATTTATTTCAACAAGTTATTAAAAACAGATACTCACACACACATATCACGCGCATAATCCCATGCGAGGTAGGCAGAGCGTAAACGGTCGCAAAAAACGGATATTTACGCTACGTCTGACAAATATTTGAGGGTCATTCGGAAAATTGTGTATCGCTATAGTGACAGGTTGTCAACCCTTCGCCTAAAATTGGAAAACACACCCTCGAGTCTCTTAGTCGCCTCTTACGACTCCCACGGGAAAGAACTTTTCTGTCAGTGTTTGTTTCTGTTGTACTTCTACCTAGATGATTATTTTTTAAATGTTTTATTCATTGGTGTAAAGTTCCTAACTTACGAGACAGGTTAGAACATGAAAATATAGGAACAAGTATGCGTAAAAGAAAAACGCGTGCTGCTGACTGTCACGTCCGTAATCCGGAAGTTTCGGACTTCATGAAGGTACCGGTCGTAAAAAATACTTCGTGACACCATCGCTGTTCAATGTTTTTGTTTACCTCAAGTTTACTTATTTATAGACAACTGTGTAAAGCTAAACTTCAAATATG
Source organism: Tuta absoluta (assembly GCA_027580185.1). Taxonomy (NCBI): domain Eukaryota; kingdom Metazoa; phylum Arthropoda; class Insecta; order Lepidoptera; family Gelechiidae; genus Tuta; species Tuta absoluta. Next base: position 5,279,390 of record JAQAHW010000003.1, read on the forward strand.
ACTATGGTGACATGGATAAAAGGTTTTATATATATTATTGTAACTATACGGTTACACCCCGCCCTCTGAAAACTGATAGGGTGCATGCAGACCATGCATCTGAACAACTTTCCCCTAGGAACATTATATTATATGGAAAGGACAAAAAAATTGACCTCCCATAGTAAATCAAGATCAGCTGACTGCAATAACTATGGGAAGTTAATTTTTTTTTGCGTTTTCTGAATAATTTTTTCTTGGGAAGTTGTTCAATTTTATAGTCTGCATGCACCCTATCGGTATTCGGAGGGCTGTTCCTTACACCCCGTATACTAGTTTAATTTGCATTTGTATCAGATATATCAGTTGTACAAATCTGTATGTGAGGTATAATTCTCTCACAAGACATGGGTTGGCTGGAAGAGATCTCTTCTTTAGAGATAAGCTCGCCTTTGCGACAAAAATTGTACATATTTTTTTTCTGTGTATTGTTTGTGCAATAAAGAATATTATTATATAATGTGGCACAATCAAATAGTTGTGGACCTGCTACTGGATTTAATAAATAGATAAAATGTAGGTAGGCAGGCACTTGTGTAAGTTATAGAAGTGCAGTCTTATCATGGGCTGTTTTCGATTAAGTAAAACAAGATATCGATAGTAGGAGATCATGTTGTATCAAATATCCGCCGTTTTGTTGTGTCATGTTTTTGTTTGCCACTGGTGTTACGCGTGTCTCCATTTTAAAAGCAAAAAATAATTTTATTTTGTTATCCCTCACACAAACTATGTACCTACAAGCAAAATCCTAAAACATATTGTTCCGTTCGTGGCACCTAAAAATTCTTATTTCTAGGGACATTGAAATGCATATCCACACTGCGATTTCATTGTTATATTTCATACCAAATGTTTTCGTTTTATATAGAAAAAAATATGAATTTAAATTTGTTTATGACCTAGCTGCAAGTAAATTTTTTTTATTACTTAATAAGCCTGCTTGATCCCACTGCTAGGCAAAGGCCTCCCCCGCAATCTTCCATTCTTTGCTGTCTAATTCCACCGTCATCAACTCCTGTAAATGTGGATCGACGTTGAAGCGTGCTCGCCAACAATATATTCAATAGGGAGTAATTTTTATTTTTTTTAAACTTGTTCCTAGTCACTGGATGGATGGCGCTGTACATGGTATGTTGACGTAAGGAACGGAACGTCACCTAATTTTTCAATTTCGTTAACTTGGATGTGTGAGATCGTAAAACGAAACGTAACTCATCATTGTTACATCAATCGTATCTGATAAATATTTATTTCATGGGCTTTCCTGCATAATAACGAAAACATAGTACCTACAAACATAACACAGTATGATTATGTAACAAAGCGAGAAAAAGGTGGATACATTCGGAAAGAACAATAACTTTTTTTTATGCCTTTGGGCTTTGGCATCTAGTCACGTAGTCAGTTTAACGAAGGTTTAACGCCATCACTAAGTATATGTAGACTACCATCAACACACCCCTTGGAAACTAAACTTTTTTTCTTAAATTCTCAAAAAGGAAACTCCCATTTGGAAATCAATATGTGGACTAACTTATCTGATTAATCACATCAGTCAGATGTTTTCTGTAAAAAAATAATATTAAATAAAAACTTATTACTAAAATATGTAAAAAAATATCCTTGACCTTTTCAGTACTTCCGTTCCACTTAACTGAAACACAAACCCAATTTCTTTGAAATACAACTTCGAAAAAGTGCGCTCGTTTTGCTAACTATTTCCGGAGTTGGGGATAGTTTCCCGGGATCTTGTTCGCGCTGTGAACTTTGCTTATTCCCGTAATGCAGTGTTCTCGGGAATGCAAATGTTTGCGCTAACATTTTGTACAAATGGGCCATGTTCGGCCTACATCGGTATTTAGTTTACACACAGAGCATTTTTTTTGTGTGGGTTTTCAAATTGATGTAAGATGTGCTATGGTTATATTTTGTACTCACAGTGCTATAATAATTTCATTAATAAAAATTTAAATATTTTTCACTAGATGTCGCTTGTACGTCGCTTTAAGACGAGAATCAGGAGGTTGAAAATTTGAAGTGTTCGGTAGCTCAGTGGCAGAGCGGTGGAATGGTACACATGTCCGGGTTCAATCCCCAGCCTACGCAAAAAAAAAACAATTTCAAATGAAGTCTTTAAGGGTTAGAACTCACCTGCGTTCAATTTAGTCGTAGTGTTTTAAATTGTATGAAATACCTAGGTGTAAAATAAGTATGAAAACCGGCGCAGAAAATCTTTGACATTATATTCCCAAACACTCCGAATTTCCATACAAAGTATATTATCGACTCTAAAAGAGAAACTGAATTTGTTATCTGGCTTCAAATAATTTATTTATTTATTGAAATAAATTTTACAGCATTACAGCTTAGCCCATGCACTGTAAAATTAACATAATTATAGTAACAAAATAAGAATAATAATATTTCAGTTTCCTTTTCGATCCGTCTAGCCCAGTATTTTTGTTGTTTCAAAAATAATAAAGTCATTTATATTTGGCTTATAGATCATTGGCCGAACCCAATTTATTATTTTGTGTCATTTAAGGCATATGCTAAATACTACTTTCGTTTGCAGTAGATAAGAACAACTGCAACTGGGTGGGTTTTTACACTGTGCAAACTGCCCCATAGACAATACTACATACACATATCACACCCATTGCCCCTTGGGGGGTAGACAGAGCGTAAACGGGCGCAAAAAACGGGTATTTACGTAACATCTGACAAATATTTGATGGTCATTCGTAAAATTGTGTATCACAATAGTGACAGGTTGTCAGCCCATCGCCTAAAATTGTAATACACACCCTCGAGTCCCAATTCGCCTCTTACGACTCCCACAGGAAATAAAAGGGGCGATGCTATTCTAAACCGGCATCACACGGCAATACTGGTATTTTTATAAATGTTAAATTGTTGCATGAGCTACCATACATTTTATTGAAAATTTTCGCATGCGTAAATAATGACACAAACTGTAATTATGTGCTTTAGAGACACACATAACATAATCTTACAAAAAATAAGCTACTTTAGAATTTTTGTAAGTTATGCCCTTAAATAAAGCCAGCCGTACCGGACTAGTCGGTCGACTCCTGTCAGTCTGTAAGTATTTGGGCAACAGTTGAAGGTCTGAATCAGGGAACCAGGTATCTAAAATATGAATTCCAAATAGAATTGCTCACAGTGTGATGCCAGCTCTGAATAGCATCACCCCAATTTTTTTCCCGTGGGTGTTGTAAGAGGTGACTAAGGGACTCGATGGTTACATGTTTATTACAATTTTAGGCGAGGGCTTAAAACCTGTCACTGAGGTGCTACACCATTTTCTGGATGACCCTCAATTGTTTGTCAGACGTGGGGTTAATGTTAGTTTTTGTACGGCCGTTTGAGCCCTGCCTACCGACCCCACAAGGTATAGGCGTCCCTTGGGAGTCGTGAAAGGCGACTAAGGGACTCGAGGGTGTCTATTGCAATTTTAGGCGATGGGCTGACAACCTGTCACTAAGGCGATACACAATTTTCCGGATGACCCTCAAATATTTGTCAGACGTGGCGTAAATGTCCGTTTTTCGCGGCTGTTTGCGCTTTGCTTACCCCGCAAGGGATTATAGACGTGATATGTGTGTGTGTGTGTGTGTGTGTAAGGCATGATAAATGTATACAGTTGGTCTGCAGCACATGAGCAGGAGCAGGTTTCATGCGGCGCGAGCAGTGAGCATGTCTTATCTTAGTTTGTTCCTGATTCACTGCTTCTGTTACACTTCCATCCTTCGACCAACTCGTTCTTACATCTCAGCGATACGGAAGGCCGCGTTTGATCGAAGCTTCCATCTGGTTTCCCTTTACTTACATACTAAAAAATCACAGTATTTGTAAGTTGTTTTTCAAATTTTTGTGTCAAGTTTGGACGTTTTCCATACATACATATATATACTTTTTTCAAGGTTAACACAGTGTATACTGTGCGAAACCTTCTATACATTATGTACTCGTAAAATATGTATCAATTATCAAAAAAAGTATTTAAAATGTATTACATTAGCTAAGTAGTTCACATAGTACAAGCTTTGTTTGGATTGGGCCTAGATGGCGCTATGTGAAATGTTATTTATTTTATTTATCTACACTCGTCTCTTAATGTTCGAATTATGAATTCGAAAACAGTTGCATAAAGACCTACTTTATGCATTCCGTCAATATAAATTACAGTTAAAGTAATTACAGAAGCGTACGTAATGACTTAATGAGAAGGCTCTTACTTCGTTAAAGTTCAGAAATGAAACGAAGTTATTTTTGCCAATATTCATATCGTCATCTTCCGCCGCACCTGTCAGTTGTTGTTGTACGGTAATTGTTCGGGTGTTGTTTAGTTGTTTTATTAGATTGTTGTTCAGATGTTGTTCAGTTGTAGTTCAGATGTTGTTCAGTTGTTTTCAGTAGTTGTTTCGATGTTGTTCAGATGTTGTTCAGTTGTTGTTCAGTTGCTGACTCGACATCTGAACAACTGCTGAAGTATAGAACTTTCGAAAATTCATATCAAGCCATATTACGTTCTCGTATTGAATTTGACCTTGTACCGGGCATTGTAATCGCCGGTGCGGATGTTTGGAAAAGTATGTATGTATGTATTAACTTTATTGTACCACAAAACAAATTTACATGATCAGTAAAGGATGGAATAAAACAGGAGGCACAAAGGCGGACTTATCCCATAAAGGGATCTCTCCCAGTCAACCTTTGAGAGACTCAGAGGATATGTTATTTGCAGGTAAACTACGGTACTTTAGAAAGGTGATAAAATAAATGATAATAAGAATGCTTACTCTTTAACTAATATACATAAATAATATTAAATAATAAATAAATACACCTTAGTTGATAATAGATAATAACAAATATACATATAAATTTATATACATAAATAAATATCATGTGCCCTACAAATTGTCTACGTCACCCAGATCATAACCCCAAACTTTCCTGATGTTGGATTTGAACATCTTCACGTTAATGCTGCTCCTCACCTCTGCAGATAAGCCATTCCACAAGCGCGCAGCATGGACAGTGAAAGACTTTTTAAATGTTGTAGAGGAGCATACCGTCATAAAAGTGTTTAACTGTTTTTTTTTTTGGAGAGTGTAGTAGATAAAATTGTGTATGCAACTGCTAAAATTAGGCATTAGAATGCTCGTGTTAAATTATTATCACACTCAGCTGCGCCTCGTGTGATAAACAGACACTCGCATTCTTATGACCCCCATTAAACCTACGACAGTTGCATAAACTACTTTTATAAATGTTTACCAAAGTTTTATGAAGGTTTTATAAATACATTTAAGGTTCTACACAATTTTGTTTTATCTCAAAATTAATTGAAAAGGATCTAGCTTTTGTTTTGCTACCGGTTGGAAACGTCTTTTTACAAAACTCAAAAACAAGGTCAATAGGACGCTTAGAAAGTTTTAAGAACGGTCCCTGTGGACGGGTAGATATAATTGAAATTCTTTACAAAAACTTTGAACTCTTTCGATCGAATTTATTTTAGCACAACGTAAACAAAGTGATCGCTCTATTCAAAGATTGGGCGCTTAAAAATTCTATTACTTTTAAAGAAGTTGTAAAGAGTTTTGATTAATAATGGCGTTGAAACAAAACACGTACGTATATTTCAGTTGCTATGTTACACTGGCCACAAATCGGGATATAAATTGTCCTTACTTGCCTTAAATTAGTGCTGTCACTTTCCATCAAATATGTTTAGAAAAGGAAAGGAGATATCTAAGTCCTGTCATTTTTGAAAACGTCAATGGTTTCTTCGCCTTTTCTTGTCCATTTAGTCGCGATTATGTTTATCGTCGCCTTATTTTGACAGATAACACGTATTTTGCATGAAATTATAAGACATGACACGACTAAAATATCTCCTGTCCTTTTCTAAACCTATTTGACGGAAAGTGACAGCACTAATTTAAGGCAAGTAAGGAAAATTTAAATCCCGAATTGACCTCATTATCTGTATTTGACGTCAAATATTTTCCACACAAGTTGTCATAAATTATATTTCAAATGACAACACATATCATGAGTCATTTTCAACAACTGCATATTTTTGTCAATTTCGGTGGATTTTTTAATTTTCTGCTTTTTTGATGTTTTTTGTAGCTGTATAGCAAAAGATACTCATTTTGAATATATAATTGAAATTCTTTACAAAAACTTTGAACTCTTTCGATCGAATTTATTTTAGCACAACGTAAACAAAGTGATCGCTCTATTCAAAGATTGGGCGCTTAAAAATTCTATTACTTTTAAAGAAGTTGTAAAGAGTTTTGATTAATAATGGCGTTGAAACAAAACACGTACGTATATTTCAGTTGCTATGTTACACTGGCCACAAATCGGGATATAAATTGTCCTTACTTGCCTTAAATTAGTGCTGTCACTTTCCATCAAATATGTTTAGAAAAGGAAAGGAGATATCTAAGTCCTGTCATTTTTGAAAACGTCAATGGTTTCTTCGCCTTTTCTTGTCCATTTAGTCGCGATTATGTTTATCGTCGCCTTATTTTGACAGATAACACGTATTTTGCATGAAATTATAAGACATGACACGACTAAAATATCTCCTGTCCTTTTCTAAACCTATTTGACGGAAAGTGACAGCACTAATTTAAGGCAAGTAAGGAAAATTTAAATCCCGAATTGACCTCATTATCTGTATTTGACGTCAAATATTTTCCACACAAGTTGTCATAAATTATATTTCAAATGACAACACATATCATGAGTCATTTTCAACAACTGCATATTTTTGTCAATTTCGGTGGATTTTTTAATTTTCTGCTTTTTTGATGTTTTTTGTAGCTGTATAGCAAAAGATACTCATTTTGAATATAATATATTAACAGGAAAATATGTGACAATAGTATTTAGTGATTTATTTGGGTCACCGAAATTGCCTTGTCACCGAAATTGAATTCATGCCACCGAAATTGGGTTTGTGCCACCGAAGTTGCAATTGTGCCTCAGATCCTCCAATGCTGAAACCTGATGGATGGCTGGCTCACTCTACAAGTGAGAAAGCAAATTTTTTTGCGTCCCTGTTTGCAAACAACTCACGTCTGAACGCTGACATCAAGCAACCACCTACTGTACCTCGTTGCGATTCTTCGATGTCGGAGATCGCAGTACCTAAAGAGGTTTGAAGAGTATTGTGCAGTCTAGACGTGAACAAAGCCAGCGGACCTGATGGCATACCAGCGAGAGTGTTAAGACTTTGTGCGCCTGAACTGTCTCCTATGCTGACACGCTTGTTCCGCCTCTCTCTTAAAGAAAGAACGGTGCCGGCCTGGAAGCTTGCTAATGTGCAACCAGTTCCCAAAAAGGGCGATCGTGCTGACCCTGCCCATTAGCGTCCAATTACCATTACCTCCATCCTATGCAAGGTCATGGAGAGGGTACTTAACAGGCAGTCTACTGGTGATCTTCTTGTGTATGTCACGCACTGCTGGGGCGAAGCCATCGAGAAAAACGGCGAATAGCACTTGCCGTTTTACTCGATATCTCGAAGGCCTTTGACAGGGTCTGGCATGCAAGTCTGCTCAGTAAGCTTCCTGCTTATGGCATCCCAGCTAATTTTTGTACTTGGATTTCAGACTTCCTTAGTGAACGGTCCATCAGAGTAGTCGTTGACGGCTGCGCTCTGACCTTATGGCCATTGAAGCCGGAGTTCCTCAGGGGTCTGATCTCTCTGCAACTTTTTTCCTGCTGCACATCAATGACCTCCTTCAGCATGGTATTGTTGGATACGCAGATGATAGTACCGTTCCAGAGAGATACTTGACAGGTGCAAGAATCAGTGGGGATGAAAAACATTTGTTAAGAAAGGCCATGGTAGAGCGAACAGATTTGACCTTAAGTCTTGTCTTCCAATGGGGCGACGACAATCTGGTCTCATTCAACGCCACCAAAACACAGGCGTGTCTTTTCACTGTCTCTGTCACTGACAGGCTTGAGCTTCAAGGCATAGAGTTGACATCAAATCTAAACTTCGGCGCGACCATCGAGTACAAAGCTCAAACGACGGCTAAGAAGCTGGGCATCCTGAATAGAGTGAAGCGATACTTTACGCCTGAACAGCTTTTAACTCTTTACAAGGCACAAGTCCGATTCTGCATGGAGTATTAATTGCAGTCACCTTTGGGATGGCTCAGCCAAATACCAACTTGCCGCTATTGACTCGGTGGAACGCAGAGCCAAGAGGCGACATAAAACTGGTGGACACACGGAGCAGGGCGGACACCAAGCTACATAGCCTGGCACATCGCCGCAAGGTAGCCCACTTGTCGGTTTTTTCACAGATTGTACTTCGGAGAGTGTGCTCAAGAGCTTCACGACCGGCTGATCCTAGCGGGGAAGGGGTTTTAGGTCTGGATATACTCAACAGTGTGAGCAGGGAGCATCGAAACAAAATTGCCACCGATGTTGCTCTTTTTGCTGGGACAAATCTAGTTTTGACCTAGTAAGGTTTTGACATAGTTCATAAACTTTTCATCTAAAAATTCAATTTTTAATAATTTCTTGTAGGGTCACTTATCCTTAACATAATCAAAATTAGTTTTCCTAAATATGTTGGACATAATTTTCCTGAGAGATGAATATAATGTGAAAAACGGATTGGGGACAAGCCACCGAACATTGAAATTCGACACTTACATTTTTTTTTCTAAATACATAATAACTGTCCAAACATTATTTATATGGCTTCATATCAGAACAAGTGTCTTATATTTTGAAAAAAAAAATCATAGTCATATCTGCAAAGCGTCACCTCGTTTTCAGCGAGGACATGAAAAATTTCCGCTTGAGAAATCCACTCTCATAGACTACTATAATTATACTGTGCTACTATAGACTACTATCGGGCGAAAGAGGCGCGTAACTGCCCCACTCAGACAAATATGCATTGCGAGAGAAGCGAGCTAAGCACCTTACGTTAAAAAGACAAAAGATTCGCCACACTGCGCCAAACCACAGCGCCAAGCGACCACTCCACGATTGCGAGTGAAGCGAGCTCGATATTTTACGTTAAAAGAGTAAAGCGAGGAGCCATACTGCGCTTCACGCTTATGACTTATTGCAAGCAAAGCAAGCTCAGCAATTTTATAACCGTCAAAAACACAACTGCGCCGCAGCAACACTTCAAGCGAAGAGACCCCGACATTTCCCGTTAATAAGGCAAAACAGAAGCTACATTACGCTACAGAAACACTACACTGTATTGCAAGCGAAGCAAGCTTGACACTTCACATTAGAATTGGTGGAGAAAATAATCTGATGGAAGAAGTGATGATGTGGTATTTTCTATAGTAGTAATTATAATTCTAACTGTATACGCTACTGCAGCGAAGTAGGTGATCCAAAACTTTGTGGCTCTTTAGTAAATCTCGTTTATAGTTTTGTTAGGTAGGTGGGTATTTTTCTTGTCTGCAAGAATAGATAGTGTAATACATCGGTGTAAGTTCTTACCTTTCATCAAAACAATGTTTTGTAGGCGAGGTAGTAAATGCATGCGCATACATTTTCCTCCCTCTCTGTTCCTTTTGGAGCAAAGCGCGTATTAAAATATTTATCCACGCACAAAGGCAGCCGAGCAATATCTGTGAAACAAAATATGCGTTATGTGCGTATCATCTCAATAGTAGGCTACATTGTTTCTATTTTGACGTCATGCCACATCTACAGAAAATGGCGTATCCATGATGTAAAGATATTAGCTCCAAATATTAAAGGGACAAACTAGCCCATCAAACTGAATAACTTTTCCTTAGGATTATAGGTCAAAATGTGAAAAAAAACTTGGTCCTCCCATACGGAACGACGAACATAAGAAAACTTTGGGGTTTTAACTTGGATAGGTAACTCTGACGATTTATAGGGCTTGTATTTACCTATATTTAATATATTATATTTTTATACTATGTATGTTTCTATATCGATAGGTATTTAATTATATAAGTAGGATTGTATGTACATATAATTATTATTCTTTTACAGCTATATTTAGTGTCAATTATATATGTATATATATATATATATATAAATATTTATTTTTCAATTACCCGTACCATAGTTTACCTGCGCACACCATGTCCTCTGGATTTCTCAAAGGTTGACTGGGAGAGATCCCTTAGTGGGATAAGTCCGCCTTTGTGCCTTACCTTTTCTGTTATTTGTGTTTTTTTTTGTGTTATTTATTTGGTGCAATAAAGTTATTACATACATACATACGAAATGACCGGGTCAATTGAGCCGGGGTAGCCCAGAAAGAAGAGGCGCGGTGAGTAATAGCGATTTTTTACAATCTGCATTGGACGTATTCCATTAAATGCTACGATAAGCAGAAGAGTACCTACTGATAGCGAAAGTCGCAGGTTCAAATCCTGCCTGCGGAAGAAAATTTTGCAATTTTTCTTAAAATGTCTACCCAACACGAGAAGTGTATTAAAATCTAAAGTACGCCATAAGATACGATCCGCTTTAAGTCACATCACTATCTATCTATCTTTATCCTAAACAAAATTATACTATCAGACTCAAACGATCCAAGTACCTACTCAGTTTCACAAATTTACGTTAATTTGTCAACCTCTTTGCAAATCTCTTCCACTTTCAAAAGGGCAATAAACCGTGACGTAATGAATTTAAAGGTATCTTTAAGGCTGGCAACTTCTAATTGCCAGACGACGGGACCACCTGCCTTCACTTTTCAACTCCACTTTCCTAATTAATGAGTTCTTTAATCTGTTGCTTTTTTCAATCAGCTTGTACTTTTTAACTTAATTTTTTAGCTAAGTAAGAATGTTTATCTAAGAAAAATGATGAGAATTTTAGGATTCTACATGTGTATAGGTAGTTTAACAATTTCTCCGCAGGACTAGTAAAGTTGTACACTGAGTAGTCCCAGTAAGAGTACAACTGTCTCTCAGTTGTACAGTTTCGGTTTGTTTGAATGAAAGATTTTTGACATATTTATTGAAAAGTAAAGTTGAATTCTGCTGCTAAAGGACATGAAAAATTCCAACACATTAAATGAAAATGTCTTGTATGCTAAATGAACACAACTTTTTAGCACGATATCTACAAAATGTAGCAATTTACTACGTCGTAGCAATTGCAAATGTGAGTGGCTACGCTGCTACGGTATAAGTAGTATTTTCAATCTTTCTATTTTATACTTGTAAATTTATTAAACATACGTAGTATTAGTAGTGTAGTGCCCCAACCTACGTATTTAAGGAATCAATATACAGTATACAATCGTAGTAACTGTATTGATAACCAGTATAAATTGATCTCTTCGATGGGTAAGTAACTCGAAATGCAGAACTGCTAATATAGGTAGCTAAATGCCTACCAGGATAGACACATTCAAGTGTCTTCATTACGTAACTCATGAAAACTTTGCGCTTAATTCAGCGGAGTAATTCATACCGCTTAATTTACATTTTCGCCTCTAATAATTTTTGGTGAACACGCAAATCTCTCATCGTGTTCATTAAAAATAATGAATGTTTTATGACTTTATATAACAATCATATTCATTAGTAAAGGCTTAATATCACCATAACTGTCTGTGTCCAGCAGTCTAAGTTTGATCTCAAAATCTGGAAGTCCCTGGAACTTCAAGATTAGGTTAAACTATGAGCAGGTAAAACGCAGTGTGTTCAATATGATGTAGGTACAGTCAGTTGTAGCACATAAGGTACCAGGGGTACTCCAAAAGAACTGATCCATTTTTGTCCCCAGCAATATTTTTACTTGAAATTAATATGTTTTAGTAGAAAGTGACTTATTCTATGAGAATAAGTTTAAATTTTTCTTATGTATTAACTGGGGATAAAAATAACTAAGTACTTGATGAGTTCCCCTGATACCTTATGTGGTACAACCGACTGTACATTACAAAAAATTATGTAAAAAAAACTTTTAAAACGAGCTTTTATTTAAGTCCTCTGAAAAGATGAAAATAAAATTTTGAATGACATTAACCACATTCATTTATGACTTTACAGAAATGAAAATATAATAAAAGCTTGTCGCGATGCCTAGAAGAAACTACCTAATTACAGTTAGGTGCGTACCTTATTACAAAATTTCAATCACAAATTGAAAGTTTCGCGACAAGCTTTTATTATATTTTCATTTCTGTAAAGTCATAAATGAATGTGGTTAATGTCATTCAAAATTTTATTTTCATCTTTTCAGAGCACTTAGATAAAAGCTTGTTTTAAAAGTTTTTTTTACATAATTTTATTTTATATTTTTTAGTTTATGTTACGATAGTTATTGATCAATACGAAAGTCTTTCTATAAAACGGAGAGACCTTCAATAGAAAAACTTAAGGCGCGGGGAAAACTAACAGAAGGATAAAGTATAATTATCTCTTTTATATTCTATAGAAGTAGGTTGGTACCTACTCCTCCGGCATCCCTAATAGAAGAATTAACTTGTAATATGTCTTAGTCTTTTCATTTCATTGATGGCGTCATTATTAGATGGCCGAGTCCCAGTTAATTTCGAACAGTCTAATTCTTCTATCAGGAGGCCTTCTTTTGACGTGACCCTAATTCATGGTGGGCCTACCAACTGCCTATCATGAACGAATTCGTATACAAAATTGCAAGTCCCAGCAGTTGAATATTGAGGAGTTCCATAGTTCGAAGACAACCCTGGATGTAGCGTCTAATTCATGGTGGGCCTACCAACAACCTATAATAAACGAATTCGTATACAAAATTGCAAGTCCCAGCAGTTGAATATTGAGGAGTTCCATAGTTCGAAGACAACCCTGGATGTAGCGTCTAATTCATGGTGGGCCTACCAACTGCCTATAATAAACGAATTCGTATACAAAATTGCAAGTCCCAGCGGTTGAATATTGAGGAGTTCCATAGTTCGAAGACAACCCTGGATGTAGCGTCTAATTCATGGTGGGCCTACCAACTGCCTATAATAAACGAATTCGTATACAAAATTGCAAGTCCCAGCGGTTGAATATTGAGGAGTTCCATAGTTCGAAGACAACCCTGGATGTAGCGTCTAATTCATGGTGGGCCTACCAATTGCCTATAATAAACGAATTCGTATACAAAATTGCAAGTCCCAGCAGTTGAATATTGAGGAGTTCCATAGTTCGAAGACAACCCTGGATGTAGCGTCTAATTCATGGTGGGCCTACCAACTGCCTATAATAAACGAATTCGTATACAAAATTGCAAGTCCCAGCAGTTGAATATTGAGGAGTTCCATAGTTCGAAGACATCCCTGGATGTAGCGTCTAATTCATGGTGGGCCTACCAACTGCCCATAATAAACGAATTCGTATACAAAATTTTGTGTCCCAGCTATAAACCACTGGGGAGATCTCTCGTACGGAGCCGATCCTGGCAGCAGCATCAGGTCAAATTTATGAATAACATGCATTGTCATCGGTTCTGGACCAACATGCAAAATTTCAACGCAATCGGGTACCGAGAAGAGGTTCAAATTAAACTTGCAAGATTTGCACCGAACAAACATTGTTACTTAAGGGCGGGGCACACCGGCTCTGTATCCGTTCCGTATCCAGCTCTCGTCCGTAGTCACGCACGAAATTATGACGTTGTAATGTATGGGACTGTTTGAGATACGGCACACCGCACACCGTGCAGCACGGAACGGATACGCAACGCAAGCGGTGTGCCGTTTCTCATACAGTCCCATACATTACAACGTCATAAGTTCGTGCGTGACTACGGACGAGAGCTGGATACGGAACGGATACGGAGCCGGTGTGCCCCGCCCTTTACTTACTTACATACACTGCAAGTTAAATAAAAGCTTTTAAAAATAACACTGGATTCAACTTTAAGGCAGATTTCTCACTTGTCGTCGTGTCGTTCCGTTTTTTAACGCAACGTAACGCATGCGTCTGTCAGACGAAAGGAAATTGCGAATTCCGAGGTCTTATTCCCATACAAGTACGGCTACGGACGGTTAACGGTGCGTAACGGAGGCGTCTGTCAAGTCGTTTGACACACTTATTCCCACACTAATAAATATTTGCATGGAATAAGATCTGAATTCGCAGTTTCCTTTCGTCTGAAAGACGTATGCGGTGCGTTGAAAAAAACGCAAAAACGGACAGCAAATAATAACAACTGCCATATACAAAAAATCATACAAATATTATATTCAGCATCAATTTAAGTGTAACGTGTGCTTATGTGTGGAAAATTATCCGCCTCATTTCACAATACAATTATATTTGTGCACCAATGCTCAATAGAGAACAAAGTAATTGTTTTGGACTGAAAGCTAAAATTATAAATGTTCAATATTGCGTAGAAATAAATAGGTAAACGTTTTCTACCTCTAGTTCGTGTGTATATGTAATATTATAAGTTTATCTTTAGTATTGGTGTAAATAATGTGTAAAAGAGCAATCGTACCTTATTGTTTGTTCCTCAATTTAAGTCGCTATCGAAACAGTAGGTATTTACGGTTTAGTTTTTCCACCTGCAGCTTCTGATCTGCATTGATTTTATCAATGTCGATAAAGCATTTTATACGATTTTAATTATTAATTTCGTGTTAGAAACTGTACTTGGTAATTTATATTTGATATATAAAATTCTATTTCTTTTTTCATCCTATTTACTAATATGGGCATAGTTAGAAAACTTGCAAAACTTTCAACTTTCAAGATTTGAAACTGTGACTTTCGCCATCACATCGCGACGCTTCTTTCACCTAGGCTACCACGGCTCTTCCAATGCCCGCGAATTATTCAATGTTTATTGATGCCGTAACGTGTGGCACGGTAAAATATTTTTCAAGTTATCTAAAATAGTATAAGTACTTAACACGGTAAGTGTTGTATTTAATGAATACTTACTTAGTTTACCAGGGGTAACATGACAAGAAGGCATAGTTTCATTGAACTTGGCCCTAGTAAAGTTTAGCTTTATTACACATGTATTCTAACCTACTCCATATACTCAAGACGGAAATATTCTTGGCTTACGCCTAGAAGAAAAAAACAATGAACTACTCATAATGCTCAGTTTTATGGTTATAGTTGGCAAAGAAATGGGCCCAAGTGGGGCAGTGAAAGATGTAGCAGTAGGGGTATTGCCTGCTTTAGTGCATCTTTTATCTAAATGTGTATATCAGCAGCTTTTAGAGTTAACAGAATCAAGCTGTTGTGGTTTTGTATAACACTAAGGCGGTTCACCCACTTATGTAGTCCGTCGATGCGTAATTTTACGCACCGTAACGCATGCGTCTTTCAGACGAAAGAAAAAAGCGAATTCTGATCTTATTCCCTTACAACAACTAACAAAGTCAAACGACTTGACACACCCGCCGGTACGCACCGTAGCCATATTTGTATAAGAATTCACTCATTTTTTGTATTAGATCGGGCCTATCGCGATAGTATTTAGGTAAATATTAGTAATTTACCTGTGTCCCGACGTTTTAATACAGTTTCATGTAATGTTGTATAAGAATTGAATCGGAATTCACAATGTCCTTTCGTCTGAATGACTCATGCGCTACCATGCTTAACGCATGGTAGCGCATGCGCAAAAAGGAACTAATAGACAAGTAGGAAACCGGCCTTAAAAGCAATAATTCCTGGTTACCCTGAGCTGTAATACTTTGAAATAATACTACTTTAAAAATTGCCTGAATAGGTATCTATCTTTTCAAGATTTTAAATCAATCAATTATTACCATACTAAAAAAAGCGGCTGGTAGCGACTGGATGGCGCAAAAGGTGGGAGATCGTGCCCTATAGCTTACCCTGGAGTGGAGGAGGCCTACGTCCAGCAGTGGACTGCAATAAGCTGATGTATGCATGTATGTAATTATTACAATACCAACTTTTTAAAACAATTCCTAAAATTTAAGAAAACTTGCATTTTTTTTACCGCGTGTAGGATTTAAAACTGCGACTTTCGCTATCAATAGTAGGGATGAACCGCGTAGCCCAGATGGAAGAGGCGTCGCTACAAGTGATAACGAAAATCGCAGCAAATAATATCATCATTCCTAACTAATAACAATTTTGTTAGACTTGACTCCAATTCTTACTTGCACTGTGGTATACTCATGGAGTTCACAAGTCTGGCAACATTATAGCGTTATAGTGGGAAAAGTGGCGAAACAGTACAGTAACGGTTTGTTATTAAAACCGGGAGGTGACAATGGCCTGTGATTGCGGCTTGAAGAGTACTCCCCGCGGCCAATAACAGCTCCCCTACCAAACACAACATTCAGCCTATTTCACACAAACGTACAAAAATAAGTTGGTACCATATATGAGGTACTATGAAATTCAGTGCAAATATTTTTAAGGTCAACTTCTGCTCGTGAAAATGAACAATTTTCCTTGTTCAACATAGGTCGAAATATAAAAAAAACACATTTTTTTCATGTTTTTTCGAAAAGTTGTTAAGTTTTACGACATAAAAACTTTCTCAACACAAAAATATTTGCACTGGATTTGATAGGACCTAGATATATAGAGTGAAATTTAAGTAGTGACCAATACTTAAAACTCTAACATAAACATAGGTTGAATCTCCTTCTTCTTTCGTGTGGGACACCGAGTCATCCAACGACACGATGAACCCTGGTGTCAGAGTTTTTCAACCGCCTGCTACAAGTAGAAGGCCTCTGACATGGTTATGTAATGACCACCGTCTCTGTAATCATAGACAGCAACCGGAAATGAAGAAAAACTTGTACCTCCCGTACAAAATGCACCAGCTGACCAAGTCAATTTGTATGACAACTCGTTCGGAACTTTACTTCAATAATATTTAAATTAACTTTTTAATTAGAACATATTACCAAACTGGTGAGTTTTGGTAGTACCGCCGTAGCAGGTTCCAGTCTGGCTTCAGTTCGAGTGTCTCCTTAGCGCGGGCTAGGCTTCATAATTGTCCAACTGTATGAAGAATTATAACATCTAGCCTAAAATATATATTTTTACAGTAGCAGAATAAGTAAAATTTTCTGCAAGTTCTGCTATTGAATTACTCCCACTTATCGTCCGTCGCTGTCTTTTTTAACGCTTCGTAACGCATGCGTTTATAAGACGGAAGCGAAATTACGATTTCTAATCTTATTCCCATACAAATACGGCGACGGTTTGTTTACGGTGCGTTTGCGGATTCGGTACGGATAAATAAATAAAATAAAATAAAAAGGGATTTATTCACAAAATGTTTTACAGGTACTTTATATTAACATAGTATCTGAAGCAATTACAAAAATTTGTGGCTGTAAACACTTGTGAAAAGGATGAACCTCAGCAAAGTTGCTGTTTTTCAGGAACCTCCACCTAATTCACTACATTGGAGAAACCTCCCAACAGTATGTGTCTAAATAAATTATTTACAGTAAGAAGTGAAATGACACAAAATGAAAAGAGTTATATCTTATGTAATATACCTACTGCCAATATTATACATATATAAGGTAAAAAGAAAATATAAACTGTTTGTAGAATGTATTTTATGTATTTTGTTTTGTGCCGCAAACACTACAATCAATTGAGTTCATTCATGTAACTAGATCTCACTACATTAAATACCCAGTTTGTCTCGGTCTTTTGCTTAGAAAGCAACCACTGCCTGCACTCTCTTTTGAATGTGTAGATAGATTGACTGATTCTAAGAGGTGGAGGCAAATCATTCCAACACTTAGAGGCAGCAAATCGAAAGCTGCCTCTGAAAAGCATTAGGCGCGGCAGTGGCGAGACAATTAGGTTAGGATACCTTATTGATCTATTCCTCTTTTGGTTTTGATAATTCCATGTGAGTTTTTTAGCAAGATAGGGAGGAGTACCAGTATGTTTGAGTTTGAATAAAAAGTTATTTAATTTAAATGTTCTTCTAGATTTCATATTCATGATATTGTAGTGATTTAAATAAGGAGTTATATGTGAGCGGGGGGGTACCGGGTATATGAATCTTATACAAGAATTTTGAACTTTCTGTATTTTATTTTCAGTCTTTTTTAGAAGACAAGGTCCATAGACAATGTCAGCGTAATCCAAAACAGAGAGAACCAAAGCATCTGTTAGCCTACGTCTTACTTCTGTGCTTAAGAAAGGTCTTATTTTATAAAGTTTCTTTAGGGCTGCAAAGCATTTCCCTATCTTCGTGTCGATGTGTTTCTCAAATTTTAGCCCGCTATCAAATAGAAGACCCAGGTTTTTTGCTAATGTCACCTCTGACAGCTTATGGCCATCAATAATTATATCCGGTCTAGCCAGACGAACAGTTTCTACTTGGTGGTTAGTACCAGTTACAATGTACGAGCACTTTTGCGCATTTAGAACTAGGTCGTTATCTTGTGACCAGCGCACTAGTGCAGAAAGGTCATCATTAAGTTTTTCAACAGCTTGTTTAATACTGATTTCATCTAATGGCGTATGCATTAAAATTTGTGTGTCATCAGCGTACATATGCGCAGAACAATTTTTGAAGCAAGACAGTAAGTATGTTGTATAGACTGTGTATAGAGTTGGACCCAGAACTGAACCTTGAACTACTCCACGAGCCACAGCTAAGGGTGTTGAATTTATAAACTGACCAGAAATCTGACTATAACATTCGACAATTTGTGTACGGCCTGAGAAATAACTATTGAACCAATCACACACTGTCAGGCTACAACCAAGACTTCCCAATCTGGTAACTAGAATATCTCTATTTAAGCAATCAAAAGCGCGGCTGTAGTCAAGCAAAACCAGAAGAGATGCTTGTCTACAATTAGAGGCTGTAAGAATGTCATCCACTACTTGCAACAGAGCTGTTGTTGTACTGTGTTGCCGCCTAAAGCCAGATTGGCAGAGCGGAATTAAACTATTTTTCTCGAGGAAAGATAGTAATTGCGAATTAACTGCCTTCTCTAGTACTTTAGATAGCGCGGGAAGGATGCCAATTGGCCTGAGATCTTTAACTGTATCAACTGGTGTTTTTTTAGGAATGGGCTTTATAACTGCCATTTTCCAGGTTTCTGGGAAGCATCCATTTTTAAGCGAACAATTTATAATTGACGTTATAGCAGAAAGAGAGTATGGAAGGGTCAGTTTAATCATTTTAATGGATATTTTGTCACTGCCAGATGCATTGGAGGTAATACAATTAATTATTTTTAATATTTCAGCTTCGGTAACCTCGCGAAAATCGAATGCAAAAATTGGAGTTAGATCATTATTGTTAGTCGTAGTATGAGGTTGAGCACTATTTATAGGAATTGAGTCCAGGAAACCAATATTGATTAAATTTGGGTCCTGGAGATGTACTGGCAGAGTGTTATTTTTATCAGTCCCTATTACCTTATCTATCTCTCTCCACATTTTTCTGGGGTGCTTAATAGTTTTGTTGACATTTTGTGAAAAGTAGCATTGTTTTTCTTTACGAGTCAGGCTTATAACGGCATTCCTCAGAGACTTATACAATTGCTTCTCTGCATCATTGTTACCCGTTTTCATTTTTGCATCAGAGCAAGCTATGTCTCTATCGGTCATTAAAGCTTTAATTGTGTCAGTAACCCATGGGGTTGGTGGGCGTTTAAATACCCGTGTAGTCTCTGGTACGAAGTGATCAAACAAGCCAAGTATCAGGTACTCAAATCGGTAAACCATTTCATTTATGTCATCAGCCGCTTCAACCCATTCCCATGGTGTTACTGAAGAAGCGAACTTGTAGGTTTCATTGTCGAACTGATGGAATGGTCTATACGTTACAGTTCTTTTCGGATACGGTTTTTGTTTCCTAAAAGTTTGTAAGCACTTTTTATTTCAATCATCATCAATAGTTTCCTATTATCAGACTTAAGGGCCTCGAACTTTTGAACGTCCCTTTCCCACTAATGTCACATATTTAGGCGATATTTGACCCTTTTGGAAATTTCTCGCCAAATAAACAAGTAACCAAAAAACTGAACGACAAGAATCTAGAAATATACAAAACTTTTCGTATTCGCAAAAAAATAATATGTTATGTTCATAAGATTGCTATACCTACACTACGCAAAAAAGTATAAAAATATATCAATCTTTGAAAAATGTATCTATCGAGCAAAGTTTCTTTAATCGTGTTTTCAGCTGCGACAAAAATGTAGATAATATAATGAAAAATCATTATACATAAAAATAAGGTGTTTATCGTTTTCACCAACAAAATTCCGTGCATCCAAATATTCCCATTTTTCTCACGGCACGCCCTTAATACTATAAAGTCGCAAGTAAAGTCATGCTAAGAATAAATTCAAATATTACAGCTATTTCTACCTAGATTGAACATACCATAAATCTTCCTAGCAAACAATACAATAAGTATTGCAATATAGCACCATTTACAGGAAGTTAACGACCAAATGAGAATACAAACTGTTTGGTGTTGATTAAAGCCAAAGTTAGGGAATAACTGTATTAAGCCAGGAACTTACTCTGTTACTGCAAGAACACCGCACAATCACAAAACATAATATTTGGTGTTTAACTTTAATATAAAGTGGAAAAGAAAACACTTGTGCGATCAGGGCCCCGAGACTTTTATTTTTTGCCATTGTAATGCCATCGACACTCAACTGTCATTCTATAGATATTGTGTTTTTTAATACTTCAAACTATTAGCGGAACACAAAACGGCTTAAAACACGCAACTGTGACGCTTTTAATTCGAACAGCGGAATACGGCCTCTGAATGTGAATTTAAGTCAATAGGTACACTAAGTTAATTGTATGGGAGATTTTAAACGAGTTCTTAGTCATATTAGTTACGAATACAAGATACATAGTTTATTTACAAAAAAAAAAACATTTAGAAAATAATCCGCACTAGGCGAACCTGTATCGTGGGAAACCTTTGGTGAAACTTATCTAGTGAGCATTCGGAAACATTTAAACAGTATCATATTTTTTGTTAATTTTTTGAGCATGCAAAACTTCGAATATTAAAATGAAATAATAATTTTAAATAACGGAAAACATAAATAACGGATTTACCAAGACAATGCAAATGATGATTCCATGTGCCTACCTTTTTTTTCTATATGTTAAGTACTTTCAATGGAACAAAAAAAGTTTTGATTCAGCATTAATTGGATGACTAAAATTTTGTACTTGTGGGGTAGGTAGGTACTTAATGAGCAAGAAAACAAGCATTTGAATAGCTGTTTTTCATCCACTCAGAAAACCTCAAATGATGGTGCGAATCCAAAAGCCATTAGGACAGAACAATAATAAAATTAAGGAGGATAATCTTTTGATTTATGCAGAGGAAGTCATTCTTAGGGCCCGAAACGAAAATATACGTTTCGAAATGACTTTAGATTGTTTGTGGTTATTTAGACTCCAGTTTATTACTTAGATACGCAGGATACTTTTGCATGTACAGTCGGTTGTAGCACGTAAGGTACCAGGGGTACTCCAAAAGAAACAAATGATTTTTGCACCAACAATTTTTTTTTTAACACGAATAAGTATTCGTAGAAAATGTTTGTCCAGGATATTTATAATTTATTTAATTATTATTTTATAACCATAACTAGTCACAGAATATACAGGGTGTTCGGCAGAACGTTGTACATACGATAAAGGTTGTTATTACTCGTGATTCTGAATAACTTTTACTATGTGGCCACATGCAAATTCAGAAGTTTTTTTTAGGGTGTTCTATACATTTTCGCCGAGTAGGTATGAATTTTACTAAGGAAAATCCAATATTTTTTTGCGAATTCGCATGTGGCCTCATAGTAAAAGTTGTTCAGAATCACGAGTAGAAACACCCTTTATCGTATGTACAACGTTCTACCGAACAGCCTGTATTTAGCGGAGCTGCACCTCCAACTTGTTCTTGAAATATACTTAAATTGTATCTTATAATAATATTCTGTTGACTAGCTTTTATAATAAACTAGATTTATTATGCCATCAATCTTAAGTGTCTCACAAATTTGGCTCTCATGTTTCTCCCCCCTGTAAAATAACAGATTTATCTTCTAACCAGCTTTGCTATGAGTGATTTGAAAGCATTAATTAACAAAATGTTTACTCACGTGACATATCATAAACCTGCTTACGTAGTATTATCTACTTTACAGGTAGTACTAGTAGGTAATAGGTACTTCGTAAGTAGGTTTATCTACACTCGTCTCATAATGTTCGAATTATGAATTCGAAAACAGATGCATAATGACCTACTTTATGCATTCTGCATATAAAAACTAGGGTTTACTATGAATTACAGAAGCGTAATGACCTAATGAGAAAACTCTTAATACGATAAAGTTGAGAAATGAAACGAAGTTTTTTTTTCCAATACTTAAATCGCTATCTTCCGCCGCACCTGACAGTTTTTGTTGTACGGTAATTTTTCGGATGTTGTTCAGTTGTTTTAATAGGTTTTTGTTCTGTTGTTGTTGAGATGTTGTTCAGTTGTTGTTCAGTGTTGTTCAGTTGTTGTTTAGTTATTTGCTGTTGAGACTCGACATCTAAACAACTGTTAGTAAAGAATCTTAAAAAATCATATCAAGCCATATTACGTTCTCGTATTGAATTCGACCATGTATCGGGCCTTGCAATCGCCGGTGCGGACGTTTGGAAAAGTGTTCAACTGAGTTAATTTTTTAAAGTGTAGATAAAATAGTGTATGCAACTGCATATAATTAGGCATTAGAATGCTCGTGTCAATCTAATGACCCCCATTATATGACAGTTGCATAAACTACTATTATGATATGTTTGTACAAAGATGCATGCATGACATAATAATCAGTTGCTTCTGTCTTGAAACTGAAGCTTTCATACATTTAACACTGTTCAGAATAAGATAACATACTTCTACCTATAGGATTTACTTCTTAGTTGATATAGGTAGGTAAGTACCTATTTGTTTCTTTTTTATAATCGATCTATACCTACTACTTAGATAGTTTGAATATGAAGTCAAAGATTTTCCGATCAAGTGGTTGTGGCTTTTAGGATGAGATTTAATTATTTGCGTCTTTATTGTCGACTTAATGAACTTCATTATCAATTAATTACTCGCCGAACTGTCAAAAACTTTATTGATGTAATTTTTTAAACTAATGATACAAATGCAAATAAGACAAAATAATTTTTTCCTGCGCCTTCAAAGAGCTCAGAGTAAAGCCGGGATTCAATTTTACAAATTTTAATAACAGCCATTTTGTTCTGCGCGGATTTTCCTCTATCAATAAATATGTTTTTTTTTTGCCTCCTACCATCTAGGCGCGAGCGCAGCGAGCCGCGGCCCGCAGTGTTCGGCAATCACAGCTAACAGACGAGCGTTTGTGATCTGTCAGATCTGTCAAATAAGTCGCGTAAACCTAAATTATATATCAATGAAATGTTTTTAATATGTACGCGTGAAGTTGCACGTGTATTAATGTAATATGAAACATCCGTAACAAGTAGCGTATCTACCTGACACTAACTTTACCTTACGCTTTGGCTGTCGCGTCACCGCGCACGTCCCAACAACTTGCTGTTTCCCAAGACGTGCGACTGCTCTCTTGTCACTCCAATGCTTCCCTATCCACCGAACATCCCCAATTTGCATCCAAGAAACCCCGACTTACCCGGTAAGTGACGGCTCTATTACCAAGTTGGTGCAAGTTCGGTTCACCTTCCCATTGTGCAGTTCGCGCTGAATTCCTTTTCGAACAAATAACTATCATTTTCTCACACTGTTGAAATGAAGTTCCGAACAAGTTATCTTGAGATTGGAATTATTTTATCACGTTTAAATCTATTTTGTTTTCTAATAAGGAAACGAAAGCAAAACAAATATTTGGACGGGTCACAAAAATGTAATATCTCAGTATGCTTAAAGGCTTAGCAGGACGCTTGTACAGGCAGACAAAGGGTAGAAAAGATAATAGAAAAAGATAGGAAAATATCTAGAGGAGGGACACTCCGAAATGTGATTTCGTCGAATCTATAGATACCTATCTCTAAGTAAAACACGGATACTTATGTAGCCTAAATAAAAAATAATTGAAATGTGAATAGTTAGTTACCTGTTTTAATTTAGAGACTCGTGAAATTATTATAAATATTTATTTTCTTAATATCATTATTTAGTAAATAAGGTCACGCTGCGCAGTAATAATTTATTAGTATACCGACACTCGTTTCACCAATTTAACTATATACCAACAAATATTTTCGCCACTTTAAGATGTAAGTAGATACTTTATCTTTTTTCGAAGGCGAATTTTTCGTTGCAGCTCTATAAAATTTGGTAGGAGGATTGAAACTTGGGATTAGATATCGCTATTTATGAGGGGGTGAATCGGCATTGACCATCAAAGCGGGGAAATCCGATTGATGCGAGATCGCATACTTTTCAAGACGAAACACGCGTGAAAGCTTGACATTTTTGTTTACACAATCAGACATGAAAACAGAAATAGTTTTTCATATCTGAAAAACATTTAGCTAAGGAATTTATGCTACATGGAAGGACGTTATGATACCTATCCAAATTTTGTATGGGATCTCGTAATCTAAAAAACCGGATACGACAAAACATTGAAAAAGATGAGGTTCGTGTGAGTTCTTTGTTTTATATTGCCTACCTACTGTTTATACTGCCTACCCAGTCGTGAAACCCTGTGCACTCCACTGGTTATACTCGTATACTTACAAATTAATGATTAAATTAAATACTATCTTAGGTAGGCTATAGGTTACTACCTAATAGATAGTTAGGTGGTTGGTTCAAAAGTTTCCAAACAATTTACACCTGAGTTGGTGCACTTTCAAACTTCTTCGGCACGTATGTTATCTACTTAGCAAGAACATTATTCACTGTAAATCTATTAAGGTGGTCTCATATATCGCTAAAACCTTATCGTACGCTATACGGCAGTAAAGTGCGGTATCTGCTGCCGTGTGATGCCAGCAACGAATAGCATCACCCTGTAGCGAAAGCTACAATCTAGCATATTTTCACATATGGGAATTTAATCATTATCTCAATTTCCTACGTGATTTGCGTCATACTTTTACTTAGGATTAGTTACTATATAAGCTGAATTACATGTTAATAAAATGTGCATTAATCACGGATACGTCGAGTACTAATTACCGCCACCTCGAACCATCAGTTGGTATAACTGGTGACCCCGCGTTGAACATGGAAGCCTTCAGCGACGGCCGCGTTTGAGCGCTGTCTATCGCCATCTGGAGTCAAGAATCACAGCTTCGTGAGCATCGGCTCGGCTGTCAGAGTTCGCCCGCTCCAGCCAGAATGCCTGCCGCATCGGACTTTAAGATGACACCGCACCGCAAGACTACACGAACAACTGCTCACACCACGACCCCACATGACGCCAAGCCCTGTCTGATTTCATAACATTTCTCGGCGTAAGTCCTCGAACCATCAGTTGGTATACACCCCAATACAAACCTGACGGCCAATGTGGCGCAGTGGTAGTGCCACTAAATGCGACGCAATGGTTCCGGATTCGATTCTCGGTGCGATACCACAGCGATACTCACAAAGTTGATATTTATCACTTTGTGAATTTGCTCCCGGTCTGGTAAGGACATTGCAGGGTGTACCACCGTTGATTGTCCAAAAAGAAATGGTTCTGTGCTTCGGAGAGCACCTTAAACTATCGGTCGTGGTTGCTGTTTATGATAACTAAGACAGTGGTCGCTACACAACCATATCAGAGACCTACTACTAGTAGTCGGTGGTTGAAAAACTCTGACACCAAGGTTCATCGTGTCGATGGACGACTCGGTGTTCCCACACGAAAATAGAAAGAGAGAATACTAACCTTGCGTGTCGTTAAAAACGTCTGAGGGAATAAAAAGTCATCCAGGGACAGCAGGTTCCGCTGTGAAAGCAATATCTTGCTTGTAATAATCGTACATTAAACTGTGTGAAACTGAATGAAATGAATGGAATTTAAATATTTTTATTTAATGTAGGTACTATCACTTGAGGAAAGATGGTCACTATTGTTACGGCACGACAACTTTATTACGAACATCATTGAAGGGAAGGTCGAAGGAAAGAGAGGAAGAGGAAGACCTAGACGCACATTCTTCACTCAAGTAAAGGAGAAGATTAATGCCGTGTCATATCAAGAGGTCAAGTCGCTGGACAAAGATAGAAAAAAATGGCAATAACTCCACCGACAAGAACCAAGCTCTTAAATTTGAATGATGACTATAACTTAATGACGTCATGATCCGTCATTGTATAAAAATAAATTTGCATAACACAATTTTCTACTTATAAAGATCAATTTTGTATTGTCCATAGAAAACCGGCTCGGGTGGAATAAAATAAACAAATAATAAAAAGAAGAGTCAGATGGTAAGTCAGATGTCAAATGGTAAGTAGGACTGTTAAAATAAATAAAATATTGCTTAATAGTTTTATTTCACTCGTTACTTTGCCTGCGGTAGGCCAATGTCCGGGAGTGGACTCTAATTTTGTTGATTATTGATATTTGTGTGAGTTTCGAACAGAAACAACTGGGGAAAAAATGGCGCCACTCTTGAATGTGCTTTATTTTTTTCTATGAAAGATCAAAAATTTGTTCATGTCTAAGTTCAGTTACTTCTTATTGGTGTGTTTTGGCACAGTTACGTTTGCTCATATCTGCAGTGAGCTTTCAGTTTATCTCCCTATTGTCATTTGTTCATTATGGCCAGCTTCTCTGCTACTTACAGACAAACAAACTTTAAACACACTGAAGCCATAATAGGTAATAGTAGTTCATTGTTTCACTTCGTTAACATGTAGCGATGACTCGTATGCAGTATTTTGATACCCTTAAAAACAATAACTTTAGTTGATTTACCGGGTTTGTCGCGATAGTAATAAGGTAAATATACGGGGAGTACTGATAGGGTGCATGCAGACTATAAAACTGAACAACTTTCCCTTAGAAACATACTTATATTAGGAATCGCCAAAATAAATCGACTTCCTATACAAAATTACAATCACCTGTCTCTTCCGCTTCCTCATACATTACAGGGCAGTACGAATTCGATCACACATGCGCGTAACTATATGCGCTGTTCTGTTTTTTAAGTTTGTTCTGTAATTAGGTATCGTTTGTTAAGTTTGACACACACACTTCCTTATTCGCACCTTCTTCCTCATAAATAAATCCCCATCCTCATCCGCATCCTGCAACTTCATGCTTGTTCCTTCCTCTTTCGCTTCCTCTTCCTCGTAACAAATTTCTCATCAACACTAGGTACTTGGCACCACCCTCAGTTTTGATCAGCTTGGCTGATAAATCACACAGTTACAGCACAGTTTTACTGATTCTAAATATCCTTTGCGGCTCGTGGTTGTCTTTAAGGCAAGTGTAGCCATCACCGACCTCGACAGTGGCGCCACTTCACAAAAAAAACGTGTTCTCTTTAAACAAACAATCTATCAGAATATCCGTTGCCCAAGTTTTTAGTATTATCCTTAAATAAAATTAGAACCTGCAAACTCAATAAAATATTCGCTGCAATTAAAGTCATGAAAAAAGTACTTACCTTAAAACGGCCACTTTTGGTATCAAGCGCCACTGTCGAGGTCTTTCACGGGTGCACTCACCTTAATTCAAATGTGTGTTTCCAGTTGACCAGCATGTTCAGGCAGGATTTTATTTCTTGTTTGGGGGCGCCACTAGTCTAATCTTTAACCTTACGTGCTTTAATAAAACATAAGTCTGGTCTCTATCGTACGGTAGAAATAAAGCCACACATTACTTGTTACTCGCCACAAAGCCTTAACCAGCTCCAACAGATTAGTGGCTAAGGCACACGCTTCTAAATCTAGTCACGAGAATGTACCAATTCGATTTTTAAATGTATTTTTATGTAACACTAAATTTTAAACTTTCGCGGTTGTTTATACAAATTATAATAATATATTTAAATTATAATAATGAAAAATGCGCTGCTGCAAGCGTCATCAGCGTCGAAATATCGGGAACTCGCAATGAAAATAATTCGTCGGTAAGAAGCCGTTTAAATTATAATTATGAACATTTTTATATTTCATTCACACTGGGTTTTAGCTTATGTGTAGTTTAGGTCAGGTAAAAACAAGGCTATACAATTTTTTTAAATACTTGCATAAAATGACAACCACGGGCGTCGGGCAGGTTTTGAACTTGCGACTTTAGTTGCTATCAACCAGATAGAGCCGAGCCACGCGTTATTGGCATAAAGATACGCTTGCAAAGGTTGCGGACAGGGAATGAGCAGATTGAAGAGGCGTCGCCAGTAGTGATGGCGAAAGTCGCAGGTTCGAAGCAAGCTATTCTAAAGAGTTAATTGCAAATATTTCTAAAAATTGTATACCTTACACGGGAAGTGTTAAAAAATTTTGTATTCAAAAACATGGCCATAATTTTTTTAAGGACTCGTTATACTCGTTATATCATGACGTTAATGTTGTATTTTTTATTACTAGCCGGTGCCAGCGACTGCATACGCAAGATTGAGACTTGTGAGTTAGTGTACTTAGTTGATGTATGCATGTTGTTTTATCTTTATTTTAAACTAATTTTCATCAGTATCCACCAAGATTTACATACTGACCCTAAACAAGCATGCACGCCTACATTCCTTACCGGGCCGGCAATGCGTAAAAAGCCCTAAGTGTCAAAACACACTATGCCGAAGATACGCGACCGAAGTTCGGCGGCTGATTATACGTTCCGACGTATTCGGCTGATATGACACACCATTAGTGCCGAACTTACGCGGCATATGTATTTAGTGTCTCGAGCGCTGTCGTGGCGTCGTCGTGTCATGTCACCAACACAGTTGGACAGGCAGACGCAAAACAAAGTGATCTTTTTATTATTTTCATTTTTCTTTTTGGTACTATAAGTACTCCAATCTTCCCAAGCAATTTTTTTCATTGATCGATTACTATAGCTTGCATCTCCATTGTTCCATAAACACGGTCGCGACTCAATCGCGATAATTAATTTTTCTGAATCAAACATGGCGTAGGTACGTATGTTTTAAAGACACAGCAAAGCACGTGCGTCATGCGCTGACAGAAGCAAAATGAATTCTTCGGGCGAACATGCAGGGTGCGGGCGGCTCCCCGCTACTCCCCGCCACTCCCCGCCCCCGGATCTTCGTCGGCAATCGAACCGAACTTCGGTCGCGTATAATGTGTTGCCGTATCGCCGAATCGCCGCCGAATCTACGCCCGCCTGAAGTTCGGCTGTACGTTGTAACGCGACGTAATTTCGGCTTAGTGTGTCATCCTTCATTCAAATAACATTGCAAGCGTAATTGCGCCGAACTTCGGCAGCGAACCTTCGGCATGGTGTGTTTACACACTAAAAACGGTCATTTTCTCCAGTGATTAATACCCTCTTGAAAAGGAAATATCTCCATAGAGCATCATTTGACTGACTTTGTTTCAATGATAACTTCTATCAGTTTTTACAAGACCTATTTAAGGATACCCCCCTCAATATAGCAGACTATAAAATGCATTAAAAAATGTATGAACTCCGCCGAACCAAATGCTGTTTTCCTGTAGGACTTAATTCCGTACAAAGTCTTATTACAAAAAGTTAGACGCGGTTTAAGGATTTTATCTACACTCGTCTCATAATGTTCGAATTATGAATTCGAAAACAGATGCATAATGAACTACTTGATGCATTCTGCCTATAAAAACTAGGGTTTACTATAAATTACAGAAGCGTAATATACGATAAAGTTGAGAAATGAAACGAAGTTTTTTTTTTTTGCTTATTGCCAACTTCCGCCGCACCTGTCAGTTGTTGATGTATGGTAATGTTGCGTTTGTTTTATTAGGTTTTTGTTGAGATGTTGTTCAGTTGTTGTTCAGATGTTGTTCTGTTGTTGTTCAGATGTTGTTCAGTTGTTGTTCAGTTGTTGTACAGATGTTGTTCAGTTGTTGTTCCGATTTTGTTTCGATTTTGTTCAGTTGTTGTTCAGATGGTGTTCAGATGTTGTTCAGTTATTGTTCAGATGTTGTTCAGTTGTTTAGGTAAGTCACTCCACATCTAAACAACTGCTAAATTACAGAATTTTCAAAAATTCATATCAAGCCATAATATTACGTTCTCGTATTGAATTTGACCTTGTATCGAGCCTTGTAATGGCCGGTGCGTACGTTTAGAAAAGTGTTTCTGAGTTTTTTTTTGAGAGTGTAGATAAAATAGTGTATGCAACTGCTATAATTAGGCATTAGAATGCTCGTGTCAAACTATTATCACACTCGGCTGCGCCTCGTGTGATAAACAGCCACTCGCATTCTAATGACCCCCATTATACGACAGTTGCATAAACTACTATTTGACAACTTAAAATCGTATAGAAGAATATTTTAAACACTGCCTAAAAACGTGGCTAACTTTTTTGTAGTAACACAGTAAGTTATCAATACATAAGTTTGTCCAATGGAATTGCGTGAAACGTGGGCAAACACAAACAGACAAAAAACTTAGTAATTGTTTTGAGAGCTAAGAGTACCGAATTAGAGGTCAAAATCTTTTTCATAATAAATTATGATACTGATAATTTTTATTTGCTAGAAATATGGTATAATATATACAAAAAGTTCTTATCCTTAAAATACTATGTGGTGTCAGCATATTTTACCTGTTTCAGTCATTCAAAAAAAATTGCAATTATAACTTAAATATTCAATGTATACGTATTTAATATACAGAGTTAGTTGAGTTACTGTTCTATAAGTTTGCAAAGATAGAGATAATATGAGAGTCTATGATGGTACAGATGGATCTAGCTTAACGTAAACTTCTGAGTAAGCTCTACTATTCATTCAGTGTTTCTGTCGGAATAGAAGCCTATACAAGGGAATGAAAGATCAGTAGTATTTATTCTTTAGGCTATCGCATCATACGACTAATCAATTACGCTATTAGTATTTTGCAAGGGAAACAGTATCTACATGTAGAACTGTACAGCCCTCCGAATGCTTAAAAGGTGCATTTAGACAACGAAACTAAACAAATTCCAAAAAAAAAAAACAGTAAATATAAAAGAAATTGACATCCACTAGTAAATAGCGGATTGTGATTTTTTATGGGAGGTTGTTTTTTTACGTTGCCTAACATATGTTTTTAGGGGATAGTTGTTCAGTTTCATACCGACCATGACTGTATGTACGTGGTATGTACCCTTTCAGTATTCGGTGGGCTGTCCCTTACACCCTGTATTACAAAAAATACATTTGTACAATTAATTTAATAGATCAAGTTTAGTTACTTTTTTATCTTGACCGTTTTTAACAAAAAACTTATCCCATAAAAGCCCATGTGCTGATGATAGTACCCATACCTAGACCAATCGAGAATTGGAGAATTGGCACTCACCGCAAACCCTTCAGTAGTACCGGAAGGCTTAGCGGTTACTAAAGTAAGCCCAACCCAAAGAGCCATATTTGACAGTTGTCAGTTCCATACTAAAAGAGTTGTCAACAAAGGAAAATAGACCCTTTGCCATAGCATTAGCACGAATCTGACAGCTGTCAAATATGGCTTATTTATTGGGATGGCTATACTGCAATAGTACCTACATACATACGCATATCATGGATATAGGTCCCTTGCGAAGTAGACAGAGCGTTAACGACCGTAGAAATAGTGGCAGTATCGCCACGTCTAGTCAATATTTTGAGTTCTTTTATAACTTTTAGCAATCGCAATTTTTTAGTTTTACATATGATGATTATTTAAACAAGTATTATCGCGAAAGTTTTTAGGTAAATTTATTTGATTATGTTAGCATTATTTGAGGGCATTCTACTGTCGCTTATTTTTGTACGATTGCGATGTGTGTGTCTGTAAAGCACATATTACTTTTTGTGTCATTTTTGACGCTTTCGAAAATTTTCGATTAAATGTATGGTAGCTCACTAATTTAATTATATTTTAAAATGTTATAATTAAATAAACATAATACATGTACCAGCATTGTCAATGTGACAGTTACCTAATACTGTGTACAAACCCAGTTTGAGTCGTTTTTATCCACTGCAAGTGATAGCATACACCTAAAATGACACAAAATAATAAATTTTTAATAAAATATTTTTCGGTTTGGCTTATGGTATAAAAACTATAATCCAAAAATAAACGACTTTAATATTTTTGATACATAAAAAGCTAGCCATACTGAGCTATATTATACAAAGGAGTAACAAAAAAGACCTAACAATTTTTTTTATTTATACCCATGTTCCATGGGGAAAGTTGTTCAGTGTCATGAGTACCTCCTTTCGATTAGTTATTTCATTACATACATTAATAGCCACAACAGTCCACTGCTGGACATGGGCCTCCCCCTATTAGGGGGTATCGCCATACTCCCCACGCTTGGCAGGCGGATTTTCGATTTGTTATACCTACCCATTTTGTTACTCTCTGTTTAAGCTCTTTTTTATTTTATACTAGAATTCCGCCCAGCTGTTTCACCTGCTGCCACTCATTTTTCCGTGTGAAAAGTTGTTTTCCTGCAGTGGCCTATGTGTTATGCCAGGTTATACTCTACCTGTGTTCCAAATTTCGTCCAAATCGGTCAAGCAAGAAGAGGTAACAAACATACATACATACACACACAAACTTTCAGACTTATTATAATTAGTACGCATGTATGTTCCTAGGGTTTTCAAGTTTTATAGACTGGTTCACCCCTTAAAATATGTAGGTAAATATTAACTGAAATCTGTAAAATAATGGAGGCTACACGAAATTCATTAATGGACATAAAGCACGAAAACGATAATTAGAATGTCAATGAACATTATTAGTAACAAACCACGTGATGGACCACCAAATTTCCAATTATTAATTACAGTATACAACCTACAACAACATACCTACCGCACCGCTGTAATTACGGGTCATTAGGTAAAAACGTTTGTTTACAGAACGTATTATCACAATATATCAACGTGCAGTAGTTTAACATAGTTCATAATTTATTTATTGCAAGTCATATTTAAATAATTACAGAGATGGTACTTAAATAAACTAGGTATTCAAGTGACGCCCTGCAAGGGTACAGCAATTTATAGGCATTATAATAAGTTTATTTATAAATTATATTACTGACTAAAAATGTATGTATATAATATGTATTCTTATTGTAAGTGTACTAACTACATAAGTGTAATTTTAGTTTTTAATTTTATTAATTTTACTGTTCATTTGCTTATGCAGCTACTTACAATTCTTTTCTTTTTTGTCTCTAATTCTGTGTAAAGGTTGCCTGGAAGAGATCGCTGCAAGCGATAAGGCTGCCTTTGCTTACTTTTGCCACTTTTGCCTTAAGTTTTCGGTATTGTTTTGTTTCTGTTGTGTATGTTGTAAGCAATAAAGTGTTCATCTATCTATCTGTCCATCTAAAAAATTACAATAAATTAACAAAGTAAACACGAGCATTCAGTAGTTTAACTCGAGCTCGTTACCACCTATTGCCACGTCTGACAAACATTTGACGGTCTTCTAAGTAAAACCGTGTATTACTATAGTGACAGGTTGTCAGCCTGTCACCTAAAACTTTTATACACATGAAACCCTCGAGTTCCGTTGTCGCTATAACGACACCCGCGGGATAGAAATGGGGTGATGTTATTCTAATCTAGCATCACTCGGCAGTACAAAGACAGTTTTAAATTATCTGCCTACGTCAGAAAGTGGGTCTATGCTATGTTGCTGAGGAGATATTCATGAAAAGCCGCTACACAGCCTCTTTTGTCTGAGATAAAATCTTGCGGTCCAATATTTGATAAACTATCGAGAGAGCCACTTCACTATTCACTGCTAACTGAATTAGACCAGTTATAAGTCTTGTTTTATTCTAGAACGTTACTGGTTTTACCGTGTAAACTGATGATGTGCAGTGCGACTTTGACTTTGATTTTATCAACACTTTTAAGACAATACTAGATTTATACCTACCCTTTTTGTTACTCTCTGTTTAAGCTCTTTTTTATTTTATACTAGAACTAGCTGTTGCCCGCGACTTCGTACGCATGGTGTAGTGACTTGTGAGTTAGTGAAGTTGATGTATGCATATTGTTTAATATTAATATCATGTTTGTATAAAGTTTTTTGTACTGGTTAACTTGTTTTTCGGTTAGGTACTTGGTTTTGATACTATGGACATCAGCTACAAAACATCATTATAAACTACTTTGGTAGTTTTACCATCGGGTGCTAAAACGTACAAATTTTCAGGAGAACTGACTCGAGAGCAAGCGACATATAGCTGCCCGTGTGATAAACAGGGAATCGTAAGACCTACGCCTGCGGCTTTCAGCGTCTGTCCTTGCGATTTGTTTACAGTCATTGCAAAGAAAACGCTGACGGGAAACTGAATGCCCTGAAATTGAAATAAAAAGTTGTTGGGAATGAGTGGTATACGCGCCACAACCAGTGAAAATATCCGCCTCGAATACATTCAACTTTAAGCTTAAGATCTTCAGTCTGGTTCCATTGCACAGCTTTGGCGGAGTGAGATTGCAAAGAAGCATGAAAGGAACACCAAGTTTAAGTAATATTTGGTGTGCAGAAAGACCATTCGCACTAAAGGAGTTTAGGAATTCTATTAGGTAGTTAGTGGCTTTGTCTTGATTCATAACAGTGGTAATTGACGCGTATACCACCATATCCCCAGTGATTTGTGCCATAATGGTATGGTTTATTGAAGCAGTCTGATCATTTTTGGGTGCAAAAATAGCTCTTCCACGTAGTTACGAATCTTTCTTTTGAAGGAAGGAAGGCTCGCCATACACAGAAGAAATGATTCTCTTTAGACCAGAAACTATTTGGCAAAGCGTTTCAGGCAGACTTACTTGACCGTTATCCTCTGGTAAAGTACCTCTGCCGAGTTTTAATAAAGCTTGTGAAAACTCTTCAGCCCGTGGATTACCTCCGAGACGGGTTCGCATGATCACCGTCATGGTCAGCTTGTGAATTTGTGGCCAAAGAGCCGATGATTTTAGTGAGGCATTCACCTCATCAGCCCTGGTACCTCGAGTAACAACTGGAAGTGTTTGGCGAAAGTCACTGGAAAAAAGAACAGTGATATGGCCCATGGCCCTATTATCTCTGCGTATGTCTTTCAAAGTCCTATCCATAGCTTCTACCGTTTTTTTGTTGGCCATCGTACACTCGTCACATAACTACCAGACAACAATATCAGAAAACCTTTGCCTTGTAACTATTACGTAATACAGCACATATTGGAGTATCGTTTGTGTCCAAATCGATTGGTATTTTGAAAGTTGTATGCGCCGTTTTCTCTCCTGGAAGCAGTGTGGCAGCGATACTTGAAGATACTACAGCAAGTGCAATCCTTCCTTGCCTTCTGATCTCTGTAAAAATGTTTAAGGTGACTGTAACCGTGAACGACCTCGATAGTGGCGAAACTTCACAAAAAAAGATTTATCTTTAAAGAAACAATCTATCAGAATATCCGTTGCCCAAGTTTATACTTACATACGTATATCACGCCTATTATCTCTTGCAGGGTAGGCAGAGCGTAAATGTCCGTTTTTTCGGCCATCTGACATATATTTGATGGTCATTCGGAAAATTGTGTATCGCCATGGTGACAGGTTGTCAGCCCATCGCCCATGTGAAAGTCCCTTAGTCGCCACTTACGACTCCCACGGAAAAGAAATGGGGTGATGCTATTGCAAGCCGGCATCACACGGCATAGTTTACAATACTATATTATTATTTTTTAGAAAACCTGCCGCCTGTCAGTGGCTTTGTTATATAATTTTAGAGAAAACATTTCATTAGCGGGTTTCACAAAACTAACAGCGACATCTATGAAGAAATTTTAAACAAATTTTACTCTAACATTTTTGATTCTAACTAATGAAGGTATTTATATTTTTTTAGGTTCCGTACATCAAAAAGAAACGTACAAAAAAACGGAACCCTTATACGATCAGTTTGTTGTCCGTCCGTCCGTCCATCCGTCTCGTAAGACGCTTTATCTCGGGAATGCGCAGAGATATCGAGTTAAAATAAAAACAATATTGGTAAATAGGTTTTAGGCTGCAATATGGAACCCTTATAGGTTCACTCACTTTGTTGTCCATTTGTCTGTCTTTCAAGACTCACTATCTCGGTTACACGTAGAGATGTCGAGTTAAAATTAAAAGTATTATAACCTATAACTCAGGCCAACGGCCTCTTGTAGTGGTAAAAAAATTAACTAATTTTACCCAAATCATAATTTGTCTTCGCAATAAAACAATTTTCAACGGATTTAAGTTGTGTTTATTTTGGATTTCACAATTCCTACGTTTCCACAATAAACACAACTTAAATCCGTTTAAAATTGTTTTATTGTGATGAGTAATAGTTGTGCAAACTCAAGAAAATATCACAATTCATCTGTCTTCCATCACATACCTTGACCATGACCAAAGGTCAAAGTAAAAGTCCGGAACATTTCTGTAATAGTTAGAACGGCCCGCATATATGTCAGACGTGGCGATAGCGATAAAATACTTACGGCCGTTGACGCTCAACCTACCCCGCAAGTATTAAATGTGTGATTGTTTGTTTTTTGTTTGGTTAGGTCGTTTCACGGGGTCGTTTAGAAGTTCAGATCGTATGTCAGTCAATACGTGGTCAATACCGCGTTTTACAAAACTAACAGCGACATCTATATTATTTTTTAGGAAAAAAAAATCGGAACTCGCTTTGCGGAACCAGTTACTGTGTTTTACCATGGGAATGAAAGATTTTTTCGAGGTAAAAAGTATCCTAGATGTTGACCCGGGTAATAAGCTACCACAGTATAAAATTTTGTAGAAATCTGTGCAGTAGTTTTTACGTGAAAGAATAACAAACATACCGACAGACAAACAGACAAACAGACAAACAGACAAAAATCAATTTTACTTCTGTTTTGATGTCTGTATCTTGAACACAATTAGAAGCAAAAACCCTTTTTTGAATCTATTTCATGTACAGAATTGATTTCGTTTCTGTTTTATTATATGTATAGATTCCGCCCAGCGGTGAACCGGTTTCACCCGCTGCCACTCGTTTTCCCGTGGTTATAGTTGTTTTTCCGCGGTAAAAAGTAGCCTATATGTTATTCCGGGTTGTACTCTACCTGTGTTCCAAATTTCATTCAAATCGGTCAAGCCGTTTGAGCGTGATTAGGTAACAAACATAGAGGTACATACACACACAAAAATATTTGTACGGGATTTTTACCCGTTTTAACAAGTCTTCTCACTCACGAGATAAGTATCTTTACGATTGGAAATATACACATTTAAAAAAAAAATACGGGTTTTTTTAATCAGTAAATATGTAATGGTTAATTTAAGTATTTTTTTACTTGTAATTATTAAATCCGAATTGATATGAAATTATTTTAATGAAACAAAATTGCATTTTTTGTTGTGTTCATTTAGGAAAAAAGAACGGACAAGTGCGAGTCACACTTTCCCACCGAGGGTCCGTAACCTTTAATTTATAATACTTACCCCACGTGAACTTCAAGCCTCAATTTTGAAATTAAAGAACGATCATCATCTGCCTGCCCTTATCCGAATTTATTTGGGGTCGGCGCAACATGATTTTTCTTCCATTCATCTCTATCAGCTGTCAAATCTTCGTTTACACCCTTTTGCACCACATCAACTTTTATACAATCCATCCAAACTTTTTTAGGCCTTCTCCTTCTGCATCCATCCATATCCAACTAAAAGAACCATTACCATTTTTTGTATTAACTTCAAAACTAACCTATCTGCGAAATTTCTGAGTTGTGGGCCCACGGGAAGTAGTAACCTACCTACCCACCATGGACCAATTAATACTACCTACCTACCCTATAAATTTTGATCTCCTTGAGTGAGAGGGTCAAAAACACGCATTTTTTACAGCTGAAACAGACGATATTTTTTTATATTTAAAATAGGACCTATAATACACCTGCGTATAGGTTATGGTATCACATAGGTAGTAGGTACACGTGAAAAGTCTTATTGAATCGCAAACAATCTGTTGGGGTGTCCCTCTCTGAAGCAGCGGCAATGTAAAAGATAATCGCCCACGAGTTGCTAATTTTGCCTTAACAGAAACAACCCTTCTTCCAAAATAATGTTGTTCTTATGAAGTTTGGTGGTTCCTCTCGGCTTTGAATTAACAAGTTTAAATTTATAACCGTGTTCATGACAGAAGATCTATTCTAAAGTGTTCTGTCTTACGTTATATATATTAACAGGTAAGTAGAAGGTACCTACTTTAAGGCGGTTCTCTCACTTGTCGCCCGTCGCCTCGTATTTTAACGCACCGTAACGCATGCGTCTGTCAGACGAAAGGAAATTAAGAATCCCGAACTTATTCCCATACATGGACGACAAGTGGGTTATCTGCCTTAGATAAAGTAGAAAGGGATCTACTTACCTTAAAACTTTATTTGATTTGAAGATTGTGAGCTTCCAGTCATGAAAACAAAACTTGAAAAAATTGTACGGTTAGTATTTTTCCTACCCCAATTTCAAATGTGTTTTACATAATTAATTTGAAAATCTGTTTAACGTTTTTCTATTTCAAAAGCGGTTGTTGTGTTCGTAGAATAAGCTCCCAGTCCCAGGTAAGTATTTAAGTTACCTTCTTATTTACACGTGTTTTGTTACGGATTAAGATTAATTTATAATGTAAACGAGTTGTTAGGTACGTGCTACTTGTTTGTTTTGGTTTTGTACGAGAAGCTTTAGGAGTTTGGAGTTACCAAAAGTTAGTTTGGCAGGTGGAAGTTATGTGCACCAACTGTTTGAAAAATTCATACCTAATTCATTCATACCTACTTCAATTTCAACTAGCTAGGGTAAAGACGAGGTTTTTAAATTTTATTATGGGAAAGAATGCACCTCAACATAATACGTTGTTGTAACATTAGATAAATATGTGGTAGGTACCACATATTTATCTAACTATACTAACTTGACTATACCTAGGTACCTTCTTACCAGATTATAAGTAAGTAAATTCAATATCTAACGAATATTATTACCTAAGGATGAAGTCTCTACATTTCTTATGAAGGTATTCGATTCGCGGTTGTTGTAGGGATATTTGTTTAGGTAACTATGCTTTTACACAATTTGTTTATGTTTATTCCCAGATCAATGCCTGTGAACCTGTTAGAATTGATGGATGCGGTGCGAAAATAATGAA
This sequence comes from Tuta absoluta, assembly GCA_027580185.1. NCBI lineage: Eukaryota > Metazoa > Arthropoda > Insecta > Lepidoptera > Gelechiidae > Tuta > Tuta absoluta. The sequence continues at coordinate 5,318,742 of JAQAHW010000003.1, forward strand.
TTTAATCAAAGCAACCTCCTGACTGCCAAATAAGTGGTGATGAATAGGGTGTCAGATAGGCAAACAAAACGATGACAATCAGTTACCCACGCCTTAATAAAGAAGGCCTCCCGAGATGTTCTTTAAAATATATTCTTAGACTTTATAGCATAAAGTAGGCCAAGTGTAATAATTTATAAAACTTGCAACATTGCGCTGCAGGCATTCAGACCATGAAACTGAACAACTTCCTATCATATGTTCGCCAAGCTCATGTGAGCCGCAGTAGCCCAGTTGGCAGAGGTGACGGTAGTAGGTAGGTACCTACTGATACCGAAAATCGCCGTTTGAACCCTGCCTGCGGTGCGATTCTGCAAATTCTTAAAAATCGTATACCCATAACGTAAGTGTTTTGAAACTTTAGTATGTACCTTTTCAATCTACGCGGTGTAAAGGACTGTCCTCCAAATACTGATACGGTGCATGAAGTCCATGAAACTGAACAACTTTCCGCTAAGAACATGTCATGTCAGGAAACGACAAAAAAAAATTACCTCCCACCCAAAGTCAACATCAGTTGACTGGAATTACTATGGAGAGTAAAAAAATGGTGTTACCTGAAATATTTTTTCATAGGAAGTTGTTCAGTTTCATGGTCTGAATGCATCCTATTAGTATTCGGAGGGCTGTCCCTTACACCCTGTACATGTAATTATTTTTTATAACTTCATATGTTTTAAGTAGGTCGGTAGAGTAGGTACAGGTTTGAAAGATAAATTAAATATAAGTCTTTTGTAGCTCTCCGCAACTTCAAATGTAGATTTTCAGAAAAGCCCCTATGTGTAGGTAGGCAAGTAAAGTAAATAATCTTTTATTTTATGTCTAGGTCTGTCTGAATGTTTTATTAGGACGGCTAATCAAAGTCCTCTAAGGTAAGCCTAACTAAGTATGTAGGTAGGTACTCTAGCCGGTACGAGGAGGCTCTATGTGAAAGTGAAAGATTCTTTCAAGGGAAATTATGTATTATTTTTATTTTATTTTATTCGGAAAACTTACAGCCTAAAATATAATGTTAGGAGTAACTAAAATAATTAACATAAGGCCATTAAAAAAGTTTTCGCAATTTCGTTTTCGTATTATTACGATGCTGTTTTACTTTACAATCAGTCGGGCTATGCCCTACACAAGCACAAGTAAGTATTGGCGGGGCGGCGCGACACAAGGATGAATCAAAATTGCATGATCTGTCCTGGCGACTGCCGAAAAATGAATTTAAATTGAGAATGATTAAAGTTCCAGCTGAACGAAGGAGGCTGACCTCATAGTACCTACCTACATACTTAACTGTATTCGAGTTTCCAATTTCCCGGGTAATAAAGTGGCTAAATTGATAGACACTGGCCAAAGCTTTTGGCGGGATCCGGAACTGAATAATTTAGGCCTAAGAGAGTGCATCGCGCAAGCTCCCACTAGGTATAGGTACTCTACATTTGTGGCGCGGGATAGTAAGATAGTGATGTGAGACAAAGGCCTCTATTCTATGGAGTATTTCTTTATTTCATATTCTTTGGGGAGCTTACAGCCTTAAATACTTTTAACGGCAAAAATTCTTGCCTATATTGCTCGGGGAAACTTGTTCAGTCTCAAGGGTTGGTTCATACCTTGAATTATTGACAATTAATATTTTTACACATTGTTTGTGTGTAGGTTGTAGGATACCTTACCTAAAGCTTTGCAGTTTGGCCTTGAAACCGGGCAATAATTATGGTCTTGAAATGAGGTTTTCGTTTTTACTTCCCTTACAAAATTAACGAATAAGTAGCTGACTTCCGAGTGAAGTTGCTTTTTTTGTTGTTTCCTAAAATATATACCCGAAAGTTGTTATTTTACGACGCAAATTTTCCGGGTTCGATTCTCGGTGGTGCACTCACAAAGTTGATAATTATCACTTTGTGAGTTTGTTCCCAGTCTAGTTAGAACATTGCAGGCTGAACCACCTAATTGTCGGAAAAGAAAGATGTTTCCGGGCATCGGAGGGCACGTTAAGCCTTCGGTCCCGGTTGCTGTCTATGATTACTTAGACGTCGGTCGTTGCACAACCATGTAAGAGGCCCTCCCGTCGACAAATGTCACAGTTCGCTAATGTGACATTTGTCGCAGTAACGATTGTGACGCTTGAAATCGGGACATTTTGCTAGTAGCTAAATGTCACACTCGCGTAAAGTTACATTCGCGTAATGCCACATTCGTGTAATGTCACACTCCCGTATCGCGTAAAAAATAATAATAGTAAATTAATTAATTAATAGCCGGAGTGATGCAAACCCTCGATAAATTTAGTACCTACTTAAATTTTAAAACACTTCAACGTGTTGGGTATTCAATTTTGAAAAACTTGCAAAATTGCACCACGAGCAGGATTTGGACCTGCGACTTTCGGCATCTGTACTGCCGACGCCTCTGCTTACTGGGCTATCGTGGATGAGCCCTGAAGTAGGACCCTGGGCCAAGCGGGCACCGACCTAATAATTCTTGCTATAAAAGTACAAGTAGGTGGTGCAAATGTCACTTCCTTAATCGAACTTAGTACCTAGTTAGTTCCTACCTACTTATATTAGTTCAATACTAAAATTAATGGCTGATAAAATAACAATCCCACAGTTCTTAGCGAAGTTGGCACTGATTAAACATTTTTAAAAAATAAAGCGGCGTAAACGATAGCACTAAGTTTCCGGCCCACACACACACCTATTAAGTAAGTAACATTGAACATTTTGCTTATTATTTGCTTTCATAAATGTAAGAAGGAAAAATGTTTCGTTTTAAGAAAATAAAGTTTTCTTTTTTGAATGTGTCGGTTTATTATTAAGTAAATCTATTATTTCATGTAGGTTCCCATATTCCCACTAGATAGATAAAGCGAGAGGGTGACATTCAGCTACAGGGACATTTAGCGAGAGGGACATTCAGCTACAGGGACTTTTAGCTATAGGGACATTTAGCTACAGGGACTTTTAGCGACACCGGGACATTTCGCTACTGTGACATTTGTCGACGGGAGGTAAGAGGCCTACTAGTAGTAGGCAGTTGAAAAACTCTGACACCAGGGTTCGTCGTGTCATTGGACGACTCGGTGTCCCACACGATAAGAAGAAGTTATTTATTTAGTGTAGGTAGACTAGGTAGGTATCTTCTTACTACAAAGTTAAGCCTGCAAAGTTTTCGGTATACTTACTATCCATTACTTTCTGTTCTACATTTTTTGTATAAGTATTTAGTATTGGATATCACCAAAGCAAAGAAGAATCCCGTTATTAATTTTTTTTTACGTCCCATCCCTACGATCACTTGGTATAGTGCGATGCAGCAGAGTGAAATTTTATTGTTTCCGCCATTATACTGCAGTAATTATCGTTCAGGAATGCGACCGGCCTTGCAGGTTCGTTTTATCGTGTACCTACCTAAAAAATACTGAATTCACATATACTCATGCTCTTTGCATTTTGTGCCTGTTCAACGAAAGATTAATAAGACGTAAGTATGTTTAATTTTACTCTACTTTCTTTGAAGAATAAACCTAAGTTCTATGGGCGTATTGTCACTTCCTATTTATGTGTGTCGTGTGATGAAGGCTTGTAATGAATAAAAATAAATAAATAAAAATACTTAGTATCACCCCATTTCATTCATTGTGGGAGTCGTAAGAGGCGACTAAGGGACTCGAGGGTGTGTATTGTAATTTTAGGCGATGGGCTGACAACATGTCACTATGGCAATACACAATTTTCCGAATGACCCTCAAATATTTGTCATATGTGGCGTAAATGTCTGTTTTATGCGGCCGTTTACGCTCTGCCTACCCCGCAAGGGATTAAAGGCGTGATATGGGTATGTAAGTATTTAGGTGTTTAATTTTGTAATCCGTACCATTGGATTTCCATGCACTTGAGATTGTAAAATTCTTTTTATAAATTTGTTTTAAATTAACAGAAATGCGTCGCTTTTTACAACGCCCACGGATAGAATTGGGGTGATGCTATTTTAAGCGACATCACAGGGCGTTTTTTATTTAATTAATTTTTAATTAGCCGTTTTAGTGAGCAACGTGAAATCAAGACAATTATTACTTTTACTAATTTTTAAGGCAGTCAGCTGATCGTGATTTTGTCTGGGAGGTCGATTTTATTCTGTCTTTTCCTGACTTATGTTCCTAGGGGAAAGTTATTCGGTTTTGTCTTTGTCATTGTCAGCATACCCCATCATGATTCGGAGGGTTGTCCCTTACACTTACACCCCATATACTTACGTTTACGAAGCGAGATTCTATACCAGAATGAATTGACTTAAATAGGCTTGTAGGTATTTAGTAGTAATCTCTGCCGTTGTGATATAGGTATTTTGTTTTCTAAAGTGACGGTTGGTTCCATATTAAGAAATATTATATATATGCTGTATCACGCACGCATTTCTGAACAGTACTATATTCTGTTATTTGTCGATTACCAACAAAATTGGGAGGTTAAAAAAAAAGGTGTCATTTTACTTTTGTGCACCTAGAAAAAGGTCAATTTGTTACAAACATAAGGTTGTAAAAGAGAGTTAGTAACAAAACGTGTTATTTTATGCCTTAGCGCCAACACTGCGTCGGGCCGGCCGCACATGAGTTAGCTAATAGCTTCGGCGAAATACAAGGCCAGCGCGGGGCGACCCGCGACCCGCGACACGCAACGCTTGAACGACAGATGTGGGTATCATTTGGCTAAGGGTCTATACAGGTGAAGCGGCCGCGCAGCAGCGACCCGGCAGCAAATTTTGGCGATTTATGTGGAGCGCCCGCGCCGCCGTCCGCCGCACGCGCGTTCTCCACAGTTTCGGGACAAGTTCAGGACAAATGTGGGACTACATATGAGATGTTAGATAAATAAAATACATGTATTTTGCTATTGATAATTTGTTTGTTTTTATTGTTTACTAGCTGTTGCCCGCGACTTCGTACGCATGATGTATTGACTTGTGAGTTAGTGAAGTTGATGTATGCATATTGTTTAATATTAATATCATGTTTGTATAAAGTTTTTTCTCTTTAAGATGTGTAATGAATAGGTACTGGTTAACTTGTTTTTCGGTTACTTGGTTTAGATACTATGGACATCATCAGCTACAAAATATCATTATAAACTACATTGGTAGTTTTACCATCAGGTGCTAAAACGTACAAATTTTTAGGAGAACTGACTCGAGAGCAAGCGACATATAGCTGCCCGTGTGAAAAACAGGATGGAATGAAAAGTTGTAGTGGTAAACGCGTCACAACCAGTGAAAATATCCGCCTCAAATACATTCATCTTTAAACTTAAGATCTTCAGTCTGGTTCCATTGCACAGCTTAAGCGGAGTGAGGTTGCGAATAAGCATGATAGGAACACCAACTTTAAGTAATATTTGGTGTGCATGAAGACCATTCGCACTCAAGGAGTTTAGGAATTCTATTAGATAGTTAGTGGATTCGTCTTGATTCATAACAGTGGTAATTGACGTGTATACCACCATATCCCCAGTGATTTGTAACATAATGGTATGGTTTATTGAAGCAGAAAAAAGAAAATTGTGTGATACAATTTTCTTACCCTTGGGGCGCGATTGGGCTTACGAGTTGTTCTGGGAAGAACGTATTGGACTGAATCTACCCGGCACGTGCCTCGGACGGTGTTTAGAACGCGAGGTTGGATGAGGGAAGTAGTTGGACGCGGGAAGTAGTTGGACGCGGCAACTATCCAGGGGTTTTTATGATGGGGAGCATTATCGAAGAAGCGACGAGACGCTTCTTTCATATACGCTTTAATGGTAGGGAGGCCTAAGTCGATGTGGAGGTTGGCGTTACGCATGTACCAGGGCGCCCCGGTAGCTTTGCGCATGAAACGGTTTTGGATGACCTGCAGCATTTTCAGATGTGAATCGAAGGTGTGAGCAAAGGCTACGCTGGCGTAGGTCATAATAGGCCTTACGCAGGTGGTGTAAATTCTCACCTTATTTCTAAGGGAGAGTTTGCTCTTTTTGTTCAACATCGGAAAACCCGTAGCCTGTCAGTGGCTTTGTTATATAATTTTGGAGAAAACATTTCATTAGCGGGTTTCACAAAACTAACAGCGACATCTATGAAGTAATTTTAAACAAATTTTACTCTAAAATTTTTGATTATAACTAATGAAGGTATTTATATTTTTTAAGGTTCCGTACCTCAAAAAGAAATACAAACAAACGGAACCCTTATGCGATCAGTTTGTTGTCCGTCCGTCCGTCCATCCGGCTCGTAAGACGCTTTATCTCGGGAATGCGTAGAGATATCGAGTTAAAATAAAAACTATATAGGTAAATAGGTCTACGGCCGGCTGCAATATAGGTTCACTCACTTTGTTGTCCGTTCGTCCGTCTATCAAGACTCACTATCTCGGTTACACGTAGAGATGTCGAGTTTAAACTAAAACTATTAAAACCTTCAACTCAGGCCTACGGCCTCTATTGTGGTGGTAAAAATATTAACTAATTTTACCCAAATCACAATTTATCTTCACAATGCAATAAAACAATTTTCAAGGGATTTAAGTTGTGTTTATTTTGGATTTTACAATTCCTACGTTTCCAAAGTAAACACAACTTAAATCCGTTTAAAATTATTTTATTGTGATGAGTAATAGTTGTGCAAACTCAAGAAAATATCACAATGCATCTAACATTCATCACATACCTTGACCATGACCAAAGGTCAAAGTAGGTATATAAAAGTCCGAAACATTTCTGAAATAGTTTAAACGGCCCTCATATATGTCAGACGTGGCAATAGCGATAGTATTTTTACGGCCGTTGACGCTCAACCTACCCCGCAAGGATTAAATGTGTGATTTGTTTGTTTTTTATTTGGTTAGGTCGTTTAGATGTTGAGATCGTATGTCAATACGTAGTCAATACCGCGTTTTACAAAACTAACAGCGACATCTATATTATTTTTTTGGAAAAAAAATCGGTACTCGCTTTGCGGAACCAGTTTCTGTGTTTTACCATGGGAATGAAAGATTTTTTCGAGGTAATAAGTATCCTAGATGTTGACCCGGGTAATAAGCTACCACAGTATACAATTTTGTAGAAATCTGTGCAGTAGTTTTTACGTGAAAGAATAACAAACATACAGACAGACAAACAGACAAACAGACAAACAGACAAAAAATTATTTTGCTTCTGTTTTGATATCTGTATCTTGAACACAATTAGAAGCAAGAACCCTTTTTTGAATCTATTTCATGTACAGAATTGGTTTCGTTTCTGTTTTATTATATGTATAGATTAGTGATGTAACGAATGTCAGTTTTTGAACATTCGCGAATGCGAATGCGAATATCTGATATCGACATTCGCAAATGCGAATGCGAATGTTCAGTTTTTTGTTTCTTTTTTTATATTTTCTAAATGATCCTTAAGGGTCCGAACATTATTGTGTTTATTTCAACATCGCAATATACAAATACAATAATTACGCACAAAAACGCTTGAAAAATAATTTTCTAATAATTACAAACAAATAATTTCTTCTTTAGTCTTATATTTCCCGCGCGATATTCAAATCCCGCGCCAACTCAAGTTCTTGTTGATTTGGCGCCAAAGCGAGGCGCGTTCCATTTGCATTTGTTCCGAAAATTTGCGTGAGTGTGTATCCGAACTTAGCGCTAATCTTTCGCCCCCGCGCGCACTGCAGCTCCCCGCGCACCCCACGTTCCCGTTGCCGCGCCGGACGGTCAGTTTGTAAACAAAAACAAGTGAACTAAGAGGTTAGAGTAAATTAGTGATTTGTTTACAATGAGTAAAGCCAACTCAAGTGAAATCTAAGTTCCTTTTTTCTCGTTCCTCCCTTGCTTTCACATTCGCAAAATATTCGCACTATTTTTGCGAATGCGAATGTGAATGTCAAAAAATATGCGAATATTCGCGAATGCGAATGCGAATATTCGTTACATCACTATTGTTTATACAAATTACGACCGATTTTGATACCATTTTAAACATTTTGTTGTAATTTTCTAAGTTAATTAGGTAGGTATATTATAAATATTATAATAAAAGGATTTCGTAAATCTAAAATAAAATTCCACTTCAAACAAATAAATTACAAGTAAATTAATACCTATGTAGGTATGTATGTACAGATGTAGGTACTATACTTTCATTCATTCTCTCTTTGATTAAACTAATGAAGAGTTCGGTATCGAACATATTGTCACACTATTCCGCGCAGCGACGCGTCCGCTCCACATGAACCGTTGCTACTGAGTGCATAGAAACTTGCAATGGCGGCGAGGCGCGGCGACCGAGTCGACAGTCGGCAGCGCGCGCGCGTCGCCGCACATGAATCGTTGCATACAGTTTCATAGAAACTGGCGAAAAGCGGCTGAGTCGAGGTTGCGCGGTCGCTCTACCTGTATCGAGCCTAAGAATATGTACCGCCAGAGTTAAGAGTAGGTAAATACGTAAGTAGATTAATTAAATAAATTAAAACCAAGTGTATTTATTTATGTAAGAACATTTAATAAAGACGTCAAGAAACCTTTTTAGCGATAACATTACTTAATATTTTGCATTTCATATAAAACATTATAATTTTCTTATGAATTGGCCACGTTACGTGTAGGTACTAAGTAATAAACTTTAAAAACATAATACTAACAACAGAGCATCGAAGTATTTTTTTTTTTACATAAAAAAGGAATTAAAATATAATCAAATAGATTAAAAATATGGAAACAAACATATATTCCTTATTAAACAGATTTAACCATACAAATCTAATCATATATTTTCTGAATAAAGAAGTATAAAATAGCTTAGATTTTCTTACGTCGAGGTGTGGAAGATTTAAAAAATTGAGTGTTACCTTATATTATTTCACACAATAAAATTAGTATTTATTTTGAATGTATTCAGACAATAAAAATGCAATAAGGCACGAAACAATGTTGATAGCTAAATATTTGATGTAACTATAAATTCTAATTGGTGGTATCGGGGAAAGTGAAAAATGGTACATACTTAAATTTATTGAGACTTCACAATAAAAAAAATCGTATTTTGTGATTAGATGTTCTACCCATACTTCAAAAGTGTAAAATTGTAAATACAATATCAGACTTTAACAATATTCAATGTTACTTAAGGCGCTTAGGCACAGCATTCGTAAAAAGGCACTAAATGCACAAGCTTTAATATTCGAAAGTGTTCTTTATAATATATATTACTTAAATTTATAACTTTCTTGTCTTGTAAGGTCTGCACCATTATAACCAATTTATTGGACTCTTGAATGGCGAATAAGGAATTCGATGGTTTCATGTGTATCATAATTTTAGGCGATGGGCTGCGACTTGTCACTATGGTGATACACAATTTTCTGACTGACCCTCAAATGTTAGTCGGCGTATATGTCCGTTTTACGGCCGTTTACGCTCTGTATACTCCGCAAGGTTGTATGTAAGTAATACTAGGCTTGAAGAAGCTTGCTTTTAAACATGATTGTTCAATACACATTTAGTTAATCAATATGATTTTCTTTTCTGAAAAGAAACTGACACCATAATAACCACGGCGATAATAACCAATTATTAGACTATAGAATACTAGATTTTGAGATTATTGTGTGCGTTTAGTGCACTTCAGATCTTATGGACGGTTTTTTGGACCAATATAATTCTCAGTAGGTGTAGGTATGGAAAATACGACATATAATGATAACACGAAACGAATGCAACACTTTGAGACATTTTATCTGCATGAATTATTACAAACTATTTAAAAACTTGTTTTACTTTGGGCAAAACGTGTATAATTTGGGTCCCTCCTAAAGCAATACGGGCGCGCGGTAGACCTCGAAAAAGATGGAAGGATGAACTACGTGCACACGCCCCTATTTGGATGAAGGAGGCCCAAAACAGGGAAGAATGGAAGAAAAGGATGGAGGCCTTTGCCCTGCAGTGGGACATTACAGGCTTGAATAAGAATTAGATTAGTTTTACTTTAAAAATAGTTCTGTGTGACAAGCCTCCAGCGTGATTGATACTCGTTATACTTACTAACACAGAATGTTTACTACTCTGTGATTTACAATGACCAAACGAAATTCACAGTGATGGTCTTGCTAAATAGAAATATTTATAATAGTTATCTGACTCTATAGAAGCCAAAATCATTTTGAAATATGCAGAAAAATTAATACTCAACTAAAGAAAACATGAGCATAACAAAGGCGGTTTTATTGCTAGAGTAGCAATTTTATCTAAAGTGCCTTTGGGTAGGATTAAATGAAAGTTAGTGAGGAAGAGTGAACTTAACAATACATATTTAAAACTTAAACCCGCATTTAAAAGCATTTCATTTTTCAAATGCGATTTGAATGCATTTAAAGTGGAGACCAATCGGTAACCTACTGTACCAAATAATGCTATGTTGACAATGATAAAGTTATTGCATTCGTTAAGTCTATCCGTACCTTTAGTCAAAAATATAAAGAAGAACATTTAACATCAATATGTTAAGAGTAACTTATAATTTATTATATAATTGTGCGTGTTTAGTAGAGCCCGAGCAGACCGAGCAAACATTTCTTGTAATGGCCGGAACAGTCGCCCTGTAACATAAACATGGTTTGGTTACTGTAATATAACAAAATCATAAAGATCTGATATAATGTTCAGATTAAAAACTCGAAAACAGAATAGTAGTTTATGCAACTGTCGTATAATGGGGGTCATTAGAATGCGAGTGTCAGTTTATCACACGAGGCGCAGCCGAGTGTCAGTTTATCACACGAGGCGCAGCCGAGTGTGATAATAGTTTGACACGAGCATTCTAATGCCTAATTATAGCAGTTGCATACACTATTTTATCTACACTCTCCAAAAAATTACTCAAAAACACTTTTCTAAACGTACGCACCGGCCATTGCAAGGCCCGATACGAGGTCAAATTCAATACGAGAACGTAATATGGTTTGGTATGAATTTTTGAAAATTCTGTACTTTAGCAGTTGTTTAGATGTGGAGTCTTAACAATAACTTAACTAAACAACTGAACAACATCTGGACAACATCTGAACAACAACTGAACAACATCTGAATAACATCGAACCAACATCTGTACAACAACTGAACAACATCTGAAGAACAAATATACAACAACTGAACAACATCGGAATAATAACTGAACAATATATAAACAACTGCTCAACATCTGAACAACATCGGAACAACATCTCAACAACAACAGAAAAAAAAACCTATTAAAACAACTGAACAACATCCGAACATTTTCCGTACAACAATAACTGTCAGGTGCGACGGAAGATAGCGATTTGAGTATTGGCAAAAAAAACTTCGTTTCATTTCTCAACTTTATCGTATTAAGAGTTTTCTCATTAAGTCATTACGCTTCTGTAATTTATAGTAAACCCTAGTTTTTATAGGCAGAATGCATAAAGTAGGTCATTATGCATCTGTTTTCGAATTCATAATTCGAACATTATGAGACGAGTGTAGATAAAAGTTGTATTAAGACCTGTTTTATACATGCTGCCTGTACAAATTTAATTTTATTTACAAGAGCTGTAACATAACGTTTTAAGGATGCAGTAAGCCTTTTGATAAAATGGAGAAATGAAACGAAGTGTTCTTTGCCAATACTCAATTTGCCGCTATCAGATATTGTTGTATGGTTGTTGTTCGATTATTGTTCACTTGATGTTAAGATCACGTTCAGTTGTCGTTAAGATCGCGTTCAGTTGTTATTCAGTTGTAGTTCTGATGTTGTACAGTTGCTGTTGTTCAGCTGTTGGCCAGTTGTTCTTCTGATGTTGTTCGGTTGTTGATCAGCCTTTGTTCAGTTGTAGTTATGTTGTTGTTTAGTAACAACTTTACAAAATTACTGAACGACATTTGAACAACTATTGCAGTATAAAATTTCCAAAGTGTCACATGAAGACATTACGTTCTCATATTAAATTTGACTTCGTATTGGAAATTGCAGTAGAAGTGGCGGATGTTTGGAAAAGGGTATTACCCATGGTATTACTGAGATTTTTGTAGAGTGTAGACAAAACAGTGTATGCAAGGCATTAGAATGCGAGTGTCGAATGAGTAGGAGTAGAGGCAGTTTTCATGGGAACTTCAAAAAAAGCTTCACAAAATGAGGCTCAGAAGGCATTGTCATTTTGATCTCTCTTTTAAAAATTATCCAATTCGACTACTAACCTCAATCCAGCTCTGAAGCGTTTCCCCGTACTTCGCCTGGAATATATCCGCGATATCGCCGAGGTCGACCTCGCAGCGCGTCACCATCACACGGATCAGCTGACGGTCGTTGGTGCCAAGACCCTTCATCGACTTGTGTAGCTGTTCAGCGAAGAACAGAGGCTTGTTGCGCACCACTTTCACTGGAGAATAAAGAAACATGTGATACCTAATAGCACGTTCACACCATGCACGTGCTCCTGCTCCTGCCGCGAACATTGCTCGAAATACTTCCGCAGAAGTATCATAGCAAATGAGTGTTCACACACTGCCGATGTACTCTTCTCGCACCAATATGAGTGAGCGAGATAGCATTCGTGCTGCCGTTCCTTTGACTCGCGCACTAAAAGCCGACATTCGAGGGAGCACGGGAAGTGGCAGCGGCATGACGAGTAGCAGCGCGAGTAACATACACATACATACACATATCAGGCTTATGATCCCTTGCAGGGTAGACAGAGCGTAAACGGCCGCAAGACACGGACATTAATGCCACGTCTGACAAATATTTGAGGATCAATCAGAAAATTGTGTATCGCCATAGTGATTGGTTTGTCGCCCATCGCCTAAAATTGCAATACACACCCTCGAGTCCCTTAGTTGCCTCTTACGACTCCCACGGGAAAGAAATGGGGTGATGCTATTCTAAGCCGGCATCACACGGCAATGCTATTCTAAGCCGGCAAGTAACCTGTTCACATATTCGCGCTGCCCACTTCAAAAATTGCAATACACACCCTCGAGTCCCTTAGTCGCCTCTTACGTCTCCCACGGGAAAGAAATGGGGTGATGCTATTCTAAGCCGGTATCACACGGCAATGCTATTCTATGCCGGCAAGTAACCTGTTCACAATATTCGCGCTACCCACTTCCCTTACTATTTCCATGCCTATATTTGTATAGCGTGAACATAAAGAGCCTCCACTTACCGATGGTGCGTAGCGCCTTCTCCAGGTCTCCGGAGAACTCCGCCTTGATAGCGTCATCGATGTCGTGGCCAGTGAGGAACTGATACTCCTGGAACACGGCCGCCAGCTGCTGGAACGAGCGAGAGCACAGCACCGCGTTGAACGTAGACTCGTCGGTACCTAGCCGCAGCTCACCTGGAAGTAATCGAGTTTCAGATATATGAATCGACATACATACTATATTTATTTATACATACAAACACACTTACACATATCACGCCTATAATCCCTTGCGGGGTAGGCAGAGCGTAAACGGCCGCATAGAACGGACATTTACGCCACGTCTGACAAACATTTGAGGGTCATCCGGAAAATTGTGTATCGCCATAGTGACATGTTGTCAGCCCATCGCCTAAAGTTGCAATACACACCCTCGAGTTCCTAAGACGCTTCTTACGACTCCCACGGGCAAGAAATGGGGTGATGCTATTCTAAGCCGGCATCACACGGCACGGCACGGCATTATTTATTTATAATTAAATAACCTGTCATTTTATTGTAACAAGTTGAAATCATGGTGAAAGTGAATGAATTAGTCATAACATGATAATATGAATTAAAAGAAAATAGTCACATTGTAAATTTGACTTCGGATAAAAATAAAATATTAAATAATCAACCGGCAAAATAAACAAGAATAGTTGCCAAGCAGTACTGAGAAATCAACCAAGTACTCGACTCATACTTACATACGGAGTGAGTCATTCATTGTTATTCATCTGTGGTTCTTTTTGTTTTCATTTAGATAAATCTAGCATCCAAAGAATTATATATATTTTTTTTAACAACACTTATCGATACGATCAGTATTTATAATATAATTCTAATTCTAGCCTGCAATGTCCGCTGCAGGGCAATTGCCTCCCTCCCTTTCTTCCATTCTTCCCTGTTTTGGGCCTCCTTCATCCAAAAAGGGGCGTGCGCACGTAGTTCATTCTTCCATCTTTCTCGATAAATTAATAATATTATAATAATAATACATACATAGCTATCTGAATGACCCTCAAAAGTTTGTTAGACGTGGCGTATAGGCGTGATACGAGGGGGCGTTTTTAATTTCGAGGAATGGGAGGGTAGTTCAAAAATAAGGTGATTACCGTTATGACAGCTAGTTAAGCAACTCAATATTAGTTACGAAATTTTGTCGCAATCTTATCATTAGTTTTTGAACTATCATCATCCAAACAACTAAATCTGGAAGAAAGTCAGAACAATGAAAAAAATCTAGTACCGAGCCATTAAAGCCGAAAAAGTTGAAAATATTATATCGGAAGATGCCAGACTAAAGAAGAAACAGCTTGCAGAAATGGTTGGAGTATCGGATACAACAATTTTTAAAATTCTTCATGATCATCTTGGCATGTCAAAGGTCTGCGCAAGATGGGTGCCGCGATTGCTCACACCGCCTCAAAACAACGCCGCGTTGAGTGTTCTCGTTCGATTTTGGCTCTCCGTAGTGAAGACAAGGAGTATTGGGTCGAATTGTTACTGGAGACGAGACTTGGGTTCATCATTATGAACCTGAGTTCAAACAAGACTCCATGCAGTGGCACAAGAGGCACACCACCACCCAAGAAGTTTAAGGTGTCACAGTCGGCTGGAAAAATCATGGCCACAGTCTTTTGGGATTCAGAAGGGATCCTGTTGATCGATTATAAAGACAAAGGTGTTTCCATAACCGGAGAATACTATGCGTCAATTCTAGAGAGGTTGAGAGAAGCAATTAAAGAAAAGCGAAGGGGAAAATTGGACAAAGGTGTCCTGCTTTTGCACGACAACGCGCCCGTTTACACCAGCCGCGTTGCACTGGCCGCCCTGCACAAGGTGGGCTTCGATATTTTGGAACACCCACCCTACAGACTTGACCTGGCTCCCAGTGATTATTATTTATCCCCAAAACTAAAAAAAGAACTTCGTAGAAAGAAGTTTTCAAGCGACGAAGAAGTAAAGGACGCAGTTTCGGCTTATTTTTCGGGTTAAGACAAAACATTTTTTTATGAAGGTATACACAAGCTAATTGAATGATCTGAAAACAGTGTTAGAGTAGCAGGTGAATATATTTTAAAAGAAAAATAACTATGTCCTTTTATTTTCAGTCCTTATCCCCCGTTCCGCGAACTTTAAAACGCCCCCTTGTATATGTATGTATGTAATAAAAATAATCTATACGCTCCGTGATACCATAACTTTTAATGAGGAAAAACCAATATATTTGTGTGTATTGGCGGCATTTCCTTAATAAACAATATTGACTACTTAATTATATTCAGTTAATTACCATACATACTGGTATATTTAATTGGTTTACCATAAATATTATTTACTTAATTTAATTAGACACACACTTTACACATTAAATTTAATTAGAGACACATTTCTTTCCCGTGGGAGTCGTAAGAGGCGACTAAGGGACTCGAGGGTGTGTATTGCAATTTTAGGCGATGGGCTGACAACCTGTCACTATGGCGATACACAATTTTCCAAATGATTCTCAAATATTTGTCAGACGTGGTGTAAATGTCCGCTTTTTGCGATATGTGTGTGTGTGTGTTATTTAATTAGGGCACAATTTTAGTACTGAAATCCTCTATGGTCATTTGCTGGCTTTAGGTTTCCTTGATCATTCTCGCTAGAATTATCAGATATTATAGAATCATGGTTAGGTTTAGATTTTAAAGCCCCGGGGCTAAAATTGCAGAGTCCAGCCCTAATAAAAATAAATTATAGATGCGTCAACATGTTCTAAATGGGATGTTGGTTCCTAATACACTCAATATATTTTAGCACGATAGATAGTCAGTGGCTGTAAAAAGCGGCCAAGTGCGAATCGCCCACCAAGGGTTCCGTAACATGCACATCATATGATACCTCACTTGAAAAACAGTATTAATTTATCAATTATTGTATTTTTTTCTTAACTTGTACTTTAAAACGCAGTTATTTGTCAAGTTCCATAGTTATAGGTCCACGAAGTACCCTATCAATTTCGGTTCTCTAGACTGGCTCGAAAACACGCGTATTTACAGCCGATTTTTTTTTAAACGTTAGGTCAGGAACTTGTTTTTTTTTTACAACTACAAGCGGCCGAGTACCTGACCTGAGTAATATGGTTTTAATTTCAACTCGCTATCACTGTCACGCGTTCACGAAATAAAGGGTAGTGACAGACAGAGGGACAACAAAGTGATCTTATAAGGGTTCCGTTTTTTCCTTTCGAGGTACAGAATCTTAAAAACTGTTTTTTTCCAAACGTGTTCTAGAAGTTGCGTACTGTTCTGTACTGTAGTCATAGGTATCGCCACTTTCGACACCCATCATCAGACCGTAAATGATAAAGAAAAGGGGTGATGTTAGGGTGATACTGCTTTTGTAACCCGGCAGTACCTTGCGAATGACTTACCAGCTTGAAGCAGGCTCCTGGCGTCTTCCCTGGCTTTCTCTTGGTCGACGTGGAAGTCTTCAGATCTGTTGCCCTGGAAACAATATTTTTAATAAGATACACACACATACATACACATATCACGCCTATAATCCCTTGCGGGGTAGGCAGAGCGCAAACAGCCGCAAAAAAACGGACATTTACGCCACGTCTGACAAATATTTTAGGGTAATTTTAAAAATTGTGTAACGCCATAGTCAGCTCATCGCCTAAAATTGCAATACACAGCCTCGAGTCCCTTAGTCGCCTCTTACGACTCCCGAGGGAAAAAAATAGGGTGATGCTATTCTAAGCCGGCATCACACGGCCGTTAATAAGATATGTTTTACAAAAAATCAGGCTATACAGTGTGTACGGGACAGCCCTCCAGATACTGAAAGGGTGCATTCAGACCATTAAACTAGAAAAAATAAAAAGTTCAACCTTTATTTAGGACATGGGTCAACAACATTAATATTTACAGAGAGTAAAAAAAGGGCATGAACAACTTTCCCCTAGGAACTTATTTCAGACACGACAAAAATATCGACCTCCCGTACAAAATCACGATCAGCTGACTGACTTTACAATAGGAAGTCATTTTTTAGGGTTCCGTACCCAAAGGGTAATAACGGAAACACTATTCTTGAGGCTCGGCTGTCCATCTGTCTGTCCGTCCGTCCGTCCGTCCTACAGTTACGAGGCTGTATCTCCTAAACCGTTATACCTAGACAGTTGAAATTTTCACAGATGATGTATTTCTGTTGCCGCTATAACAACAAATACTAAAAATTAGAACAAAGTAAATAATAAAGTTGTTTTTTGTATGAACCGCGAAAGTTAGACAGTTGAAATTTTTACAGATATTGTATTTCTGTTGCTGCTACAACAACAAATACTAAAAAATGTAATAAAATAAATATTTATGGGGGCTGCCATACAAAAGTAGGGCTTAGGGATTCCATACAACAGATATGATTTTATTGGCATTTTTATAGATAATGGTACGGAACCCTTCGTGCTCGAGTCCGACTCGCACTTCGCCGGTTTTTTTACTTTTTCTGGCATGTGTTCTTGAGGGAAAGTTGTTCAGTTTTACGAACTGCATATACCCTATCAGTATTTAGAGGGCTGTCTCTTGCACTTCGTATACAATTTTCAGTAGATTGTCATCGTGTCGTCGGACGACTCGGTGTCCCACACGAAAAAGAAGAAGAAGTAGATTGCAGAATGTCTTACAAGAGGCAGTAGTAACTGGACAACATAAGTGGTTCTAAGTCTAAAAATTCTTGTACATAGTGGAAGTAGTATTGGTGTGGCATGGTTTAGTATTGGTGTGGCATGGCTAAACTTAAAGCTCCAATTTATTTCTGTTTTCTATCTTTTTTTCTCTACCCCAAAGGTTGTCTGTAAGAGATCGCTCTAGGCGATAAGGCCGCCTTTGCGCATTCATAGTTTAATTGTGTTCAAAATTCTGTTTTCTTTTTTACTGTGCAACAAAGTGTTACTACTTACTTACTTTTACAACAGTTTCACAGTGTTTATCACTACATATTATGATAATTTGAATACTTTGTACCTGCATTTAACACAATGTTTTATGGCGATGCGATAATGCTAATTCAAAGTTATGTAATCGTTACTTACCATACAGAGAGAGGTCATCAACCTTTTGAAGTTTCCTGACGTGTCGCCGCGTAAGTCGTCTTCTAAGAGGGTTCCGTACACTGGAAAAAAAAATCTTAGATAAGCCCTTGGTCTTAAATAATAAATAAATATTAAATAAATAAAGCGTTTATTCTCATAAAAACAGTTTCGTTGTTACAAATTTTACAGTCTGCCAAACTGTACAACAGTTTGTTGGCAGAAAATAGCTCCCCTTAACATAACTGTATTTTTACAATGATTTTGATTAATTTTTTAAAAGAGAAAAAAGAAAACATGCATGCATATTATTAAACTTTAAATGTAAAGTTACCTTACAGGGAAATTATCTACATTAATTTGATTCTTGAACTTCATTAACAAATGTTCACCAAGCCTTTTTTTGAATATATATTTACTTCTAGAATTAGTTATGTCTTGTGGTATGTTATTAAATAGTTGTGGCACGAGATATTGAGTGGTACGTTCACCATAGTAGTTAATTGTTTTCGGTATACATAGTGTCCCTTGTCTTACATTACGAAGCGTCCGAGTATATGTCACTGGTATTTTAAATTCATCACTGCTATAATTATCTAAGGCTAACATAAACATTACCTTCTCCTGAACTGGCAACATTTTACACTTTATAAACAGATTATTGTAATCTTCCCTACAATCTTGCTTATTTTTATCATCTACAAGGGTTTTCATAAATCTAATTTGAAGCTGTTTTATTTTATCTAGATAGGTTTTGAAAGTGCGTCCATATGTTTCCAGTCCATAAGAAAGCACTGAATCAGTAAGTGCATAGTAAACCGTGTAAAGTGTTGCTCTATTTATGAAAAACTTGAGGTGGTGAAATTTTACAAGTATAGACCGTAGCTTGTCACACAATATGTCTATATGTTTATTCCATGAGAAACCGATATCGACAGTCAGTCCCAGATACCTGTATTCCTGCACCACCTCAACTTCCTCACAGGTGCAACGACTTTGACTCATGTGTAAGCAGTTGTAATCGTGACCTATGACCTTTGGTTTCCTAGTTATGCATCTATTGTATGGTGAATAAATGTGCATACACTTTGTTTTCGATATATTTATGATTATACCATTATCATGTGCCCATTTCGTTAGTCTATCAAAATCTTGTTGTACAAAAGTTTCTATTAAGTTTATATCTGTACCTGAAAAAACTAAACAAGTGTCGTCCGCGTACATATAAACACGACAGTGCATCACTACATTACTCATGCTGTTTACGTGCATGATGTACCCGACGGGCCCGAACACAGAACCAGTTGGTACTCCACACGATATTGGCGCACTCTCTCCAGTGACGCCGCAAACGGCTGTCTTCAAAGTTCTGTCTGTAAGGTATGCTTGCAACCAGTTCTTTACTGGGCCCCTGATTCCACACTCATCCATGGCTTGCAGCAGCTGGTGGTGGTCCAAGGTATCAAAAGCCTTCCATACATACATATATCACGCCTTTGATCCCTTGCGGGGTAGGCAGAGCACAAACGGCCGTAAAAAACGGTAATTTATGCCACCTCTGACAAACATTGGAGGGTCATTCGGAAAATTGTGTATCGCCATAGTATCAGGTTGTCAGCCTATCGCCTAAAATTGCAATACACACCCTCGAGTCCTTTAGTCGCTTCTTACGACACCCACGGTGCAGAACTGGGGTGATGCTATTCTAAGCCGGCATCACGGGGACCTTGGTCTACCAGTGTACTAATTTACTAAGCACGATTTGAAAGCTGTCAAAATTAAACTCAAAACGATTGTTAAAATGTAAAACGATTCTTTCATTCATATAGTGTGGGATAATGGGTCGACGAATGACCCTGATGATGAACCCTGGTGATATAATTTTTAAAAAGCTTATTAGGTAACTGATAGCGGTCTCTGGGGTAGCTGTGTTATGATCGCCACAGTTATAAATCAATTGAGAATCATCTTTCAAACAGAAAATCAGATGATTCAGCTTAATGTCAGTGAAAACATACACATATCACATATAACGCCTATAATCCCTTGCGGGGTAGGCAGAGCGTAAACGTCCGCAAAAAACGGACATATACGCCACGTCTGACAAACATTTGAGGGTCATCCGGAAAATTGTGTATCACCATAGTGACAGGTTGTCAGCCATCGCCTAAAATTGCAATACACACCCTCGAGTCCCTTAGACGCTTCTTACGACACCCACGGGCAAGAAATGGGGTGATGCTATTCTGAGCCGGCCTCACACGGCATGTGTTATAATTATAATAGTAGTGTATGCAACTGTCATATAATAGGGGTCATTCATTAGAATGCGAGTGTCTGTTTATCACACGAGGCGTAGCCGGGTGGTAATAGTTTGACACGAGCATTCTAATGCCTACTTACAGGGTGTAAGGGACAACCCTCCGAATAGTGATAGAGTGCATTCAGATCATGAAACTGAACAACTTCCCATAAAAAAATATTTGTCAAAATACAACTTACACCGCCACAACAGTCCACTGCTGGACATGGCTTACCCCTAATTGAGGGGTGTTTGTCTGATTTAAATAGAATTAATTACTGGCAAAAAAATTATTGAGTACATAAGTAATACACAAAAACAAATAACAGGAAATAGATACGTAAATTAGATGGCAAATTATTCGTAGAAAAACATGGAACACATTTAAAACCTACATTATTATTTATTAGTTACATCTTGTGATGCCGGCTTAGAATAGTACCACCCCATTTCTTTCCTGTGGGAGTCGTAAGAGGCAACTAAGAGACTTGCGGGTGTGTATTGCAGTTTTAGGCGATGCGCTGAAAACCTGTCACCATGGCGATACACAATTTTCCGAATGACGCTCAAATATTTGCCAGACGTGGCGTAAATGCCTGTTTTTGCGGCCGTTTACTCTTTGCTTTCCCCTCATGGGATTGAAGGCGTGATATGTGTATGTATGTAATTCCGGAAAAAGTACCAATTCATAGGCAGGCCTATTGTATCGGTAAGGGCATTGTCAAGGCCGCAAGAAAACGGATCGTCAGCGATATCTGGTAAAAGAAATAAAAGCCTTCTTGGCTCACATCCAAGTCCAAGTGGCGACCATAATAACTGATCCTACCAAAACACATCAATAACACCTTATAAGAACTTCATTGTGATCATGACACACATGTATACCTACGTAGTAGCCTAGTCAGTTGTAATCAAGCGATAATGGTCGGTATGAATCATAGGTATTCCGTTGATGAAGTAGATATATCTTTGGCATAAATCATTTTCTCTGCGCTAGCTGAATGTCAACTACAGGGCCAAATTAGTAGAGGAAAATACCAGAAAAAGGTCTTCGTATTATTTTTGGTATGTTTTTATCCCCATTTCATTTTCGTGGGTGTTGTAAGAGGTAAGAGGCGTGTACTAGCGGACACGAGGAGTTCATGTGTATCTCAATTTCGGCTTACAACCTGCCACGATTTTTTTTAAACGACCTTCAAATATCTGTCAGACGTGGCGATATCGACCGATTTAACGGCCGTTAAAACTCTGCCTATCCCGCAAAGGATGAAGGCGTGATGTATGTGTGTATACATTCTTATGGTTTTCCTGGTAAGCTTAGCATAAAAGTGGCAAATTTCATGTTTCTATTTCTGTGCTCGGTGTCGCTAGCATCGGAAGTGATTACTTGAGCTAATGTAGGTACTGAATGACACCGAGTCATATTCCACGAATATACAGTTTCGTGTTAACTACAGACAGCAATTTGATACTATGTTTAGTTGGTCAAGTCATGTCTTTTTGTCTGGCTGTTCGACTATATGCACCACATTAATAATGTAAAAAACTAGCTGAAATTATTTTAAGATATACAATGTTAGGCCCACACCATAGCAAATATTACGGGTCGAGATCACCCATGAAACTAAACCACTTTCCCCATGGAAGTGGCAGCGGCATGACGAGTTCGTTTTATCGGAACAATCTTGATGTATGTGTATAAATTTAAATATGTATTTATTAATAAGTATGCATTGTTCATAATATATTATATGCAAGTCCTTATCTGTATGTGTACACGGTTTCGTCATTCCCTTATATAGTATTTTCTAATTCCACTGTGCAGGTTGGCTGGAAGAGATCTCTTCATAGAGATAAGCTCATCTTTGTGACTACGTTTAATATTTAAATTTATTGTAGTAGTTTAGTACACAATAAAGAATATATTAGCAGCGCGAGTAACCTGTTCACACACGCGCTGCCCACTTCCCTTACTATTTCCCTGTCCATATTGGCATCGTGTGAACGTGATAAGAACTGAGTATGATGACTTGAAGGCTACTCACTCGCAGTGTACGACTGTTTGATGACGTTGATCTCGTGGTTGGACATGGTGCACATAACCTCGATCAGCACGTCCTCGTCAGTGCCGATGCCGGATATGGCATCGTGCAGCTCCTTGGCGTAGAACTGGGGCAGCGGCGTCATCAGCGCCACTAGCAGGTCCTCGAACTTGCCGCTGGTTTCGCTCTTCAGGTCTGATACCAGGTCCTGGATGGTGAAAGGCAAAATAGATTATTGTGGGTAGCAGAACATCTCGTCACCCGCCGCCTAGATGACAACTCGCTGGGACGTCACTCAACCCGCGACCACAATACATGAAACTGTGTTGAAACGTCGGGACACAGGTAAATTACTAATATTTACCTAAATACTATCGCGATAGACCCGGTCCAATACTTAAAATGAGTAGATTATTCTCTTTTAATTCGGTGCAAGTAAATGGTCCAAAGGAAACGCACAACCAGTCTGTATAATCAAGATGATCACAAAGTTGATATTTTTCACTTTGTGAATTTGTTCCCGGTCTGGTTAGGACATTGCAGCATGAATCACCTGATTGTCTGAAAAGAAAGATGGTTCCGTGCTTCGGAGGGCACGTTAAGCCGTCGGTCCCGACTGCTGTCTATGATAACTTAGACGGCGGTCGATACACATCCATGTCAGAGGCTTACTACTAGTAGCAGGTGGTTGAAAAACTCTGACACCAGGGTTCATCAGGTCGTTGGACGACTCGGTGTCCCATATGAAAAAGAAAGAAAGATCAAGATGTTTCAGCATACTTGTGCTTTTTTCTTAGTTAGTTATTTTGCTTATTTTATATAGTAAAAAAAACGGCTGATAGTACGGATTGTTAGCTCTGAGTACAGTCCCATCCGGAAGCAAGCATGAAAATTGGTATGCTTGTAGCTTTCATATGTTTAATTAATAATTTAAGAGAGCCGTACTATGATGTGGAGCGGTGGTAGTGCGACTGCCAGCGACGCAAATGTTCCCGGTTTGATTCTCGGTGAACACCTGATTGTCATTATAATATAATAATCTTCTTATAAAATAAATATGGTTCCGTGCATCGGAGAGCACGTTAAGCCGTCGGTCCCGATTGCTGTCTATAAATACTTAGACGGCAGTCGTTACACAATCATGTCAGAGGCTGTGCTACTAATAGAAGACGGTTGAAAAACTCTGAAACCAGGGTTCATCGGGTTGTTGGACAACGTGGGCACACCTCGGACACTGGCGCTCAAATGTATGAATCAAACGCGTTGCTACGCACACAGTCTAAGCTCGCGTAGGTGAACGCGGACCATGCTTGTGTGTGTGAGACAACATGTCAGGGTTGCCGCCATTTTGCGTTCGTGAGTCGGGAATGCAATGTGCGGCAGTATGAAATGACCTTCGTCGTCGCGTCCTTGCTAGCCGGTGTCTGAGCGTCCTCCGAGCGCGGGTGGGCGGCGCTTGTCGGGGGAGGCAGGGAGTGACCATACTGTACGCTAGTATTATTAATTATACTGTGACGTGGGTGTCCCATACGAAAAAGAAGCAGAACAGATTTTGCAACATGATAGTTCCAAAGTAGGTAGCAAAAAATAATATAACATGTCAGACATACCTATCTACACACTTAAGGGCGGGGCAGACCGGCTCCGTATGCGTTCCGTATCCAGCTCTCGTCCGTAGTCACGCACGAACTGATGACGTTGTAATGTATGGGACTGTATGAGATACGGCACACCGCTTGCGTTGCGTATCCGTTCCGTGCTGCACGCAAGCGGTGTGCCGTATCTCATACAGTCCCATACATTACAACGTCATCAGTTCGTGCGTGACTACGGACGAGAGCTGGATACGGAGCCGGTGTGCCCCGCCCTTTATTCAAATTGTTCTATGCTCTTCAAAGATAGTACAAACAAAAGCACGAAAGAGAAAAATATTCATTGTATTGGATGCTTGCCAGAACTACAGAACACTATCGTTACATGTTACAGCAATTTCTTAGAAAACATTCTCATAGTTTTAACAGACACACACATATCACGCCTATAATCCCTTGCGGGGTAAGCAGAGCGTAAACGGCCGCAAAAAACGGACATTCATGCCACGTCCGACAAACATTTGAGGATCATTCGGAAAATTGTGAATCGCCACAGTGATAGGTTGTCAGCCCATCGCCTAAAATTGCAATACACACCCTCGAGTCCTTTAGTTGCCTCCTACGACACCCACGGGTAAGAAATGGGGTGACGCTATTCTAAGCCGGCATCACACGGTCTTAGTTTTTACAAATCTTTGGTAAGACAATCTCTAATATTCGAGTTCCATGTCAAACTAGATGATTCGTTTGATTAAGACAATTCTGCATTGACAAGCCATCGTCGTGTGACTTTGGCTAAGAATAGCATCACCCTATTTCTTTCCCGTGGGTGTCGTAAGAGGCGTCTTAGGGACTCGAGGATTGAACATGTATTCGATCGGCTGATTTGCGCTCTGCCAAACCCACAAGGGATTTAGGCGTGATATATGTATGTGTGTTTTAGCTGTTACCCGCGGCGTTGCCCGCATAACCCTCGAGTGGTGATAAAAACTATAGTTTTGGTATGGATGGTAACATGGATTAACATGGATATATCCATGTTACCATCTATGCATACAGGGATATTTTTATTCACAAAAAAAAAAAACAGCTGCTCTATAGATAAATTCATACCTACTCGAACAAAATGTATGGAACAGCTGTTTTACTTTTCGCGATTTCGCAGGTGACCCCATAATAAAAGTTGTTTAGAATCATGAGTAGAATCGCCCTGTAAAATTTCCGGGGTGAATAAAAAATAACTCTGTAGGTTCAGTAGTTTTTGCGTCAAGGAGGAACAAACATACAAACTTTCGCATTTATAATATTAGTAGGATGTACAAGCCACCATTCCGCCCAACGCTATCTATTTTCCCGTGGGAATGAGGCGTACGAATGAGTTGCAAAATGACACGACAGCTAACTACACAAATTATAATCATCAACCTGATATGATAATATGATATCACAGTACGCACGCAAACCACAAACTACAAAAAGGTTACAATTGCAAAAAAAAATATACTTATAGTCGTGGGCAAAAAGTTAACTATTAGTTTTTTCATAGGTTGCTATGATATTATATAGGGAAAAAGGCGTGATTAGATTGTATGTATGTATGCTATGATATTTCTCGTACTGAGGCAAAGAGGCGCCCTTAATTTCCACGCCTATTTTCTTTCCGTATGTGCCTAAAAAACTTCGTAGTAAAGATAGTATTGATCTAGTCAGGAATTGAAAAGGTCAGTCAGGCTATATCCATCAGAGTAATTGAATAGGTGAGGTAGGGTAGAGTAAAATATTGCCATATATTTTGGCCAGTGGCTCGTAGGTATGTAATTTCGGTAATTGACTAATCAGTCTAACAAATTCCCAAATCCGTTACTGTAAGGCCATGACAACAAGCCATATTTCTAAGCTGTCAGATCCGTGCTAATACTATAGGTAGAAAAGAGCACTGGTCTCTATTATACTAAGTACCTCTAGAAAAGAGCCAATATTTTGCTGTATGAAACTTACAGCTGTCAAATTGGCTTATTGGGATGGCCTTTCTGTAGGCATGTGTTCTAAAATAATATTATATGATATTATTAATAATTATATTACTTTAGTAACAAAACAAGACTCTTTGACCAATTGATACAAGAAATAGATTTTATCAGTTTAAGTGGAAGCAGTTTCTAATTGATAGCTTCTTATCTGCATTTCCTTGATAGATCTTATCAATCAAGTGGACAACCTGAATAACTGTTTACTATAGTAGATAATCCATGTAAACAAACAAGTACCACTCTATCATAGATTAAAAGTACACTTGTATAACTGATATTATGAATGAAGAACCTTGAAAAAGTTCGATTGTAATTGTGAAGGAATTGTTACAAAAAATCTACTTGACTACCTAGTGCAACGTAAATTGACATCTGATCTGATGCAAACTTCGAGCAACACGGTCTTCCCTCTCGTTCCAACCCGGAAAGGCCACGTTGATCGAAGGATGCAAAGTAGAATTGAATATGGGGAATCCATAGATATTGACGTTTAGTTCAAAATTGCCATACGCTACGATGACTTACCTAGGTGGCGGAACGTTTTCCAAAAGCACTTACAAAAATAGACAAAAATCCTACATGCTTACACACAGACAATCCAAAAGCGACCAGTAGACTCTACTTGTAGGAAACCCTATTAAATTATGGCTTTTTGATGCCGATCCCGTCTCTCTCGGTCCACATCTAAGGCACCTGTCGTGGTTCTGCAGTGCACCGCCGCCGCAGTTCCACTAGAAAACTTACAAAATGAGATGAAAACTTACTTTTCCATACAAAGTCTTGGATTCGAAAGCGATGCGCAGACGTTGCTCGTTGCTTCTCGTCCTCAACACTTGGCCTTCTCATCGGTACCGAAGTCCTTCATAGCTTTGCGGAGAACCACCGCGTTTTCTCGGGAAACAAAATTAACCTTTCATAGAAATGAACGCAAAAGTAACTCACCTTTCCATATAAGGTCTTGAACTCAAAGGCAATTCGCAGACGCTGCTCGTTGCTTCTCCTCGTCAATACTTGGATGATGGCCTTCTCATCAGTGCCGAAGCCCTTCATGGCCTTGCGGAGTACTGCCGCATCGTCGCGAGGGTCGAAGGGATTCGCTGGCACCACGGTGGGCTTGGACTGCAAGATAAGGGATGGTCAATCGAGGAATCAAGTAGGTGGTAGGTTTATTTTGCTGAACTAAAATTTGAAAGAGGTGGTCAATCTTCAATCTAGGAACGGAATAAATAGAGCTATCTTTTTCATTTTTGGTAGCGACTTTAAAGTGAACTAGAATTAGAAATTGATACAATTTCAGCAACCAATCAACCAATAAAAGTCTTTTAACTTAAATAGAACTTTGGCATGAATTTTAGAACTATTTTATAAAGTGTAAGTTAATTCATCCCTTACATGATAAAACCAACAATCAACAATAATATACATGATCACAAAAAACTCAACACAAAAATTATATTAGGTTGGTACATACTAGGTTAATAGATAGCAGATAATGACTTAGGTCCTGATCTTAATTTCTTTGGTTAAAATTGTTTAAAACTGTGAAAATGCAAAAACTGTGATTCTCCACCAAAATAAAGAGTTACTTATTAGAATAAGAATGAAAGATAATGAAAACAAAAGTTAGCATGATAAATGGGTTGCGTATGTCGACAATAAATACAAATTTTTCTGTGTGATTCAGCAAACTTAATTCATGAGCATGAAGATAGGCAAAAATTTGAAAATAAGGAGTGAAATACCTATTAAAATAATAGATAAAAGTATTCCAATGAAAAATAAGTAATGCTTTATCACAAAGAGGAAAAACCCAAACAATTCATAACAGGAATGATGATTAACAGTAAAGCACCCACAGTTCGGGAATAAAATCCAAATAAACAGATAAGGATCACACATATATACCGTATAACGAAACGATTTGAACCCACGACGTCGTAAGCCAATTGTTGCTCTATAAGGACTGCGCATACTTGAATTCGATGTGACAGAGGACATATTAATTACTTGTACAAAAACCTCAAAAACCAACTCCAACTCTGATACAAAATAATTACATCACTACTGTACACTTTACAACGAGTTTAGTATTAAAACTGTGGTAAAAATATCGAAATAAATGTATTTTTTGAGCACACTACATCCATTTTAAAGGGGAGCAATGTCGAGACTGAGTTGCTTATTGAGATAAATGTACTGTAGACTTGTAGCGAGCATAACAATGTAATTGCAGCAAACTGTTCCTTGAATAGAGGCAGTGCCGTAGGTGGGCTCAGCCTATCTCAGTTTGACTACTTCGTGAATACCATTTTAAATATGGTACACGCTTTTAACATATTAAAAATATGAGAAGATATGTAGATGTATTTGTAAAGTCATTGAACTCTTACTTTTGTACGAACTACAAAAAAGCCATCATAATTATATAGTTTTGTGGATCAAAATATAGTGTTAAGTTAGGCAAATAATGGCAAATAAATAATATCTGGACTGTAATTGACAAAAATAATAATGATATGTTATATATATAGCATAGCTCTACAAATTGTTACAAGCACCCATGTTTTGCTTATCACAAATAATAATAGATATTTTTGAGGAAATATGTGAAAATGTGGTAAATATTAGCACAAATAAAACAAAAACAACATACCTTTGGCATGCTGGGTGTGTGAGCAGATGAGACACTATAGGCTTGGCGGCTTGGCACATTTGATTGTGGCGGATAACCCTGGTACTGGTTAGAACTTGGGTAGCCCTGGCTTTGTTGTGGGTACCCAGGGTTAGACTGAGGATAGCCAGAGTTAGACTGAGGGTAACCAGGACTTGCTTGAGGATAGCCAGAGGAAGGCTGGGATGGATAGTTTTGAGCGGAACTTGCTTGAGGGTAGCCTTGACCAGGCTGGGGAAAACCCTGTGTAGGGTACCCTGGACTAGCTTGGGGATACCCAGAACTGGGTTGTGGATACCCTGAACTTGCCTGAGGGTAACCTGGGGAGTTGGGGTACCCTGGCTGAGGTGCTGGGTACCCCATTGACTGGAAGCCTGGCATGGGCATTGGGTTGCCAAAGGACTGAGGGGCAGAGTTGGTAAATCCCACATTGTGCATGTATTGTTGCTGCGGGTAGCCTGGTTGACCCTTAAAATCAAATTAAATTGCATCAATGATTGATCACTTAATTTTCTTTTTTTAGTACTTCATAGATAAACCCAAAAAACAGAGTCTAAGATTGAAGATAATGAATGTGTGCCTGCAAAATTTCAATAATTACCTACCTACTTATAATAATGGATGAAAATGTGCTGGTTGTGATAAACAAAACAAGGCAAGTATGATGGAAAAGTGGTTTTAGGATAAAGCAGAATCCACAACCACATGATTACTCTAGATTTTCTACTCACTATTGTCTCAGTGCAATGTTCATTCTTATAGAACTTTTTAGAAAACCATTTTTATTCTGCCACTCAACATAAAAATAATAATTACTAATTGTACTGTGATTGGTCTTTGTTTAATTTTATTTTCTCAATGTGTTTTGTGTGCATAAAAGTATATTATTATTATTATTATAAAAGTAACAGTAAGTACAATGTAATATAAGGTTACTTTATTTTCAATGTAACTCTGATCATAGTTCAATAAATGAAAATAAGAGATTGAAAAAATGTTAGCGTCCACCACAACTTGTGAGTAGGTTCATAATAAACCATAGCATTATTTTATTATTTGCGAAGTAGGCCTTGGTCTTAAAAGACCAACTGCCACTGCAAACTGTAAACCATTTATAGTAGGTAAATAGTTCTTTTACAACAATATGGTTTAAATATTCGCACAGCTAACATACATGTTTTCGTGGATGGCTCTGAATTTGTTTTTAACACTACTCTTTTGCAGTAATAGAGCTATGATCAAAGTTACTCTATTCTACCAGTGCCTGATATTATCAAATTACAAACTACAACTTTACAGCTGAAATTCAATCTTAATTGCATAGTCTGTTAGCCATTATGATACCAAGAATATTAACCGACTATGCAATGTACTAAGAATTGCACCTGTAGACTTGTAGCCTGTAATTTCATAAAATAGGGCACAGTTGGTAATAATACTAGCTAGGGTGCACACAGGTGGTCACAGCCAACCTATTAAGAATATGACCATGCTCTTTACTATCAAATACTAATGGTAAAACACCAGTAAAACACAAAGCTATCAGTAATATTATTATTCATTGTTTATTATCTGCATGCAAGCTAGCCAAGTAGGCATTGACCTTCTTAGCTAAGAAAGTAGCTACCAGTAAAACTTGTGACTCAATAGGCGGCCAAAGTAGAACCCACAAAAACCTAAAAGTAACCAAAGTAGCAGAAAGGGAAATGAAAATTATAAAAGTGTTTTCCATGCATACTTACTTGCTGATAAGGGTTCATTGTTTCGTGCTACTTTCGTCGGTTTACTTTACAACCACGTCCACTTCACTGTTGACCACGATTAACTAACAGATAAATGAAACTATGACTAATTTGTCGTAGGCAAACCGCAAGATCGATGACGAAGCCGTGACGCGGATATTACAAATCACTTAGGTACGTTTTTAACAACAAAAAGCAAGAAAATTCAAAACAGCGGCCTACTTTGCCGAATCAGAGTCAGACGAATGACGTCATGTCATGATCATGACATGAATGAAGTCTCCAGTGCTGCCAACGCTATAATTCAAAAAGAGATACGTAAAGGAAGTGTCTATATGGCGGGGCGCCCTGTCGTATAGTGATTTAATCTATTTAGCAGGGCACACTGTCATATAGAGTTTTGTCTGTTCGGTGCTCTTATAGACTGGCAGCTTCGTGCTTGCCGCTCCTTCATTGGTTGCGGTTAGGGAATGCAATCCGGATAATCCGCAATCCAAAAAAACCGGATATCCGCCTATTAAAACTACATTTTCAAATCCGAATTTGTTTAACCAAATCCGGATTTTTCGGTCATTTTACTTTTTCATATTTAGACGATAGATGGCACTAATATTTTCTTGAGTTTGCACAACTATTACTCATCACAATAAAACAATTGTATCGGATTTAAGTTGTTTTTATTTTGGATTTCATAATGATGGATAGATGGCACTGCTAGAGCATGGGTATGTCCAAAAGTCTTTAGTAGATCCGAAAAGCTATATAAGCTTCACTAGGACCGAGATGAAGCTAATCCAAGCTCTTCAACTATCTTTAGAGATATTAAAAGATACTGCAGAAGCTTTACTAAGGAGGGACGCGACATTAATCACTGCTGATACTGCACTAAGGCTAATGATCAAAAATAGAAAAACACATATCACATACAAACATAAGTCTATTGCAGTCCACTGCTGGACGTATCACATATCACGCCTAGAATCCCTTGCGGGGTAGGCAGAGCGCAAACAGCTGCAAAAAACGGACATTTACGACACGTCTGACAAATATTTGAGGGTCATTCGGAAAATTGTGTATCGCCATAGTGACAGGTTGTCAGCCTATCGCCTTAAATTGCAATACACACCCTCGGGTCCCTTAGTCACCTCTTACGACTACCACGAGAAAGAAATGGGGTGATGCTATTCTAAGCCGACATCACAAGTAGAAAAAGCAAGATTATTAACAAAAAGTTACATGGTCTAAAAATATTTACAAGAAATCATGAAAAATCCGAATAATCCGGATTATCCGGATTGACCCCAGAGTCCGTTTTTGAGAATCCGGATATTTGATTTAAAACGGATTTGCATTCTCTAGTTGCGGTGAGGCGGGGGGAGGGTTGCACGTCACTAGCACGCGTATGCTACACACGTAGAGATTTCAACTGAACATATCTCGAGATTAATACTTATAGGTAGGTAATTATGGTTTTCAATAATTTCATATGTTTTTATTTTTGGTGGGTTATTTTTTATGTTTGCCGCGAATGATTCCACGAGTAAATCTACACACACACACAACACACATAAGGCCTTTATACCTTGCAGCGTAAAGCTTAGTGTAAACAGCCGTAAAATACGGTTGCTATCGCCACATTTGACCATCTGACAAATATTTGATAGCCGTTTCAGACGTTAGTCGCTGATTACGACATCTGCGCGAAGAAAATGGGTCGATCCTATACATAACACGGTAACATGTGAAATTGCCATTGTGTTGTTAATTAATAAATAATAAAGTAATTAGAAATTTAGCTATATATTCTGTGCATATCTTATCCGCATATCGTATAATATCATTACTCTTCCCTAGGTCTGCTGTAAGAAATTTCTTATTAGAGATAAGCAGTGCCTGTTGTGTCTGTATTCTTTATGTGTTTTTCTCTTTAATGTTCATGTGTACAATAAATCGTAAATAAATAAATAAAGTACAATAATATATATATGATTTTTTTTAATATGTTGGTACAAATCATAAAATGGAAACTTATTCTTTTTATTATAATAATCATGAATCAATCATTATCATCACACTCCATGCTATCGCTGCTTTCTTCGTCCTCGGTACTGTCGTCTGTGCTATCATCCTGCAAAGAAACGACGATCCTGAAAACAAAATATTTGCACGTAATGTATTGTTACGCACAACGAAGTGGCAATGAGAACACACCTTATACTGGCTCATAGAAAACATACTGAAAAAATGGCGGCAAGTTGGACACTTGGGACGATTGTCAATTGTTATGGCGGGGGACACAAGAAGTTGATGTAAAATGAGATTATTTGTTGCAAAATATTTTAAACTGGAAATAAAAGCTGTGTTGAGTCTACTTAGATTTGTCTCATCCAGAAAAAATATTGTTCTTCCCTCGGCCCGATATCTTCTGATATCACGAATATAATGCCACCTCAAGCGCGTTATGTCATGTCTCTCAATAATTAACTTTCTTTTTGACTGGCAACTTCGAAATTTAAATCCCATATCGTGTAGAATTTTTCTTAAATACTCACGCGAGCAGTCAATTATATTTTCTTCTTTTAATTCTGCTAATAATGTTCTTACAGTCGGGATAGCTTTTTTAACAGTATAAAACTCGGAGACTTTTCGCCGAATAACTCCTAAAAACCTCTTTTCGCTTTTTTGGAAATAAGTTTTTCTTGGGAGATTTAAACTTTGAACTTCCCGCATCATTTGGTGTTCTGCATTCGCTTACAATATTCCTTACAGATTTTTCTGAAAATCCCGTAACGCTGGCTACTAATTTTGCTAAATTGACATCATTCTGGTCTGGTGTTCCTGCGTAGAAGGATCTTTCTTGCGTTCTTCAAAGAATTTGTGTATGTTATACACAACTTCCTTTGTTTGTTTTCTTATTGGAGGACTCATCTTGGGGTCGTAATCTCATGTGCGTCTTGTAAAAAGTTTCGAGTTCCTAAGTACACAACTGACCGCGGCGAGTGACCGCCAGCAAATGACGATCAGTGACACGCGTCGTGCTCGCGCCCATTCCCCGCACACTTTCCGCACCCCCGCAGAGATCATAATTACCCTGCCCCCCGAACGTCTGTAACGCCGCAGGGAGCGGCATGCACGACGTTGCCAGACTATAGTTAATCTGTAGCCTGAACTACCTAATTAATGGTCTGTAAGAAATATGGTTCCGTGCTTCGGAGAGCACGAAGCTTACAGTCCCAGTTGCTGTTCATTATTCATTACTCACACACACGGCCGTTGCTGCATATGTCAAAGTTTTGTACCTACGTTTATTTGTGTGTGACCCGTACATTTTCAGAATACTTTATATTGCTGAAATGATGCAATGATAAACACTCAGCAAATAAAATAAAGTGATTGTCAATAGGTAGAATAAATCACCCTTTCATTTTATTTCACACATTCAAGTAGGTATGTAATAAAATAACTAATAAGTGTTTTCTTTTAAATATGAATTCTTCTTAACTATATATGTAATTATAGGTACTTATCTTATCAAATTTTATAGATCAGATAACGACTTTAAGTAAATATAGATAACGAATAGTGCAAGTGACATTATGAAAGTACTGAACTTTGTTGTTTAGCCGCGAAATATTTGCACGAGCAGTGATTTACATTACTTTGATTACGTTGAAAGTGCAAAGAGTATTTGCTAGATTTAATTTGTTTTATTTCTTTTCTTTTGATCGTATACTACGGCTTTAAATAACAACTCTGTGCTTTTGTTTTCGCATGTATTATTGATAAGAAATAAGTCCACTTTACTGGAAATATATACAACTCCGTTGCGCGTATAAATTAGGGTAATTATGACATTGGCTTCAATTTGTTTACAAAAAGATAAATGCCTATACTTATAAAGTATAAAATATTAAATAATATTTTTTGAGCTGATCTATTGAAAACAGAACCTAATTCAGTTTAAAAAGAGCTTAGTTGGCAGCACTGAAAATGTCAATCGGCAACGTCAGTGACGGTTTTTTTTTGTTAATTTAAGGCCGTAACACATGAAAATCAAGTTTCGCAAGTATATTGCAGCAGCATTTATGTTGGGTGTGCATCATTTGTGTGAATATTAATGTGCACATTTAAACATAGGTTCTTACCTTCGTTCTAAACAAACGTATTGAAAAAATACACATACATTAACAGCCACAACAGTTCACTGCTTGACATTGCCCTCCTCATTGCCATGCTCACCACACTTGGCAAGCGAAATGGCGCATATTATAAAAACATGGAGGCAGATGTAGGTAACATGGTAATATTACACATACATACATACATAAATCACGCCTATATCCCTTACGGGGTAGGCAGAGCGTTAACGGCCGTAAAACGGATATTAACACCACGTCTGACAGTTTGAGGGTCAATCAGATAACTGTATATCACTATAGTGACAGGTTGTCAGCCCATCGCCTAAAATTGCAATACACATCTAACCCCCGAGTCCCTTAGTCGCCTCTTACGACACCCATAGGTACGAAATGGGGTGATGCTATTCTAAGCCGGCATCACACGGTTCCATGGTAATATTGACTTAGAATAATACCTGTGAATAATACTGGCTGGATCTTTGCCAAAAAAACTGATTCAATCGGCCACCTGTAGGTACCTAAGTGTTTTGCTTAAGGCATAGGTGTTCCAGTGGGTCGTTACCGCTCAATTAGCGTAGGCCTCAATTTGTATTGTATGGATTAAAATTTTGTAAATCTATTTAATGATTTGATTATTGATATTTAATTATTTGATTATTGATTTTTTAATGTATGACTATTTCATTTTCACTTTATTTAATTGCTCATAATATAGACTCGGTCTGAAATAAATGAATTTTATTTTTATTTTATAGGTAAGACTGTTCTTCTCCAAAGTCCAAACTGTCCAACCTGAGCTTGTCCCTACCTACCAGAATGGCATCACGACATTTCCTTATATGGCCTGTGGGTGTCGTAGAAGGCGACTAAGGAATGAGTTCAATCACGAATAAAAGGGATGCCTTCATGCCTACCTAGGTTGCTGGTGCTGCTGCTGTATTCCTTGTGAAAACAATACCTTGCACAACCAAGCCGCCTACCAAGCGTAGTGAGTAGGCAGGTATGGCAAATGTCCCGCAATAAGGGAGCTCATGTCCAGCAGTGGACTGTTGTTGCTGTTGTTGATGATGATAATGGTGACGATCATTAAGTAGGTACAGTAGTAAATGTACCTACAGTAACAATATACAATCACGACACTGTAAGATGCCGTGTGATGCCGGCTTAGAATAGCATCACCCCATTTCTAACCCTTATGTGTCGTAAGAGGTATTTTTTGACCTCATCTCATACAGGTGAAACGAGGGCAAAATATTTTTCTTCTAAAATACCTACAAGTCTTGTAAAAAGAATAAACTCTAAATTCGATTAAAATAACGCTTTTGACTCTGTCAGTAGAGAATGCAAATCCGTTCTAAATCAAATATCCGGATTCTCAAAAACGGATTATGGGGTCAATCCGGATAATCCGGATTATTCGGATTTTTCATGATTTCTTGTAAATATTTCTAGACCATGTAACTTCTTGTTGATATTCCTGCTTTTTCTACTTGTGATGCCGGCTTAGAATAGCATCACCCCATTTCTTTCCCGTGGTAGTCGTAAGAGGCGACTAAGGGATGTGTATTGCAATTTTAGGCGATAGGCTGACAACCTGTCACTATGGCAATACACAATTTTCTGAATGACCCTCAAATATATGTCAGACGTGACGTAAATGTTCGTTTTTGCGGTCGTTTACGCTCTGCCTACCCCGCAAGGTATAATAGGCGTGATATGTGGCGGTACACAATTTTCCGAATGACCCTCAAATATTTGTCAGACGTGGCGTAAATGTCCGTTTTTTGCGGCCGTTTGCGCTCTGCCTACCCCGCAAGGGATTATAGGCGTGATATGTGATATGTGTTTTTCTACTTTTGATCATTAGCCTCAGTGCAGTATCAGCAGTAATATTTTTTTTTATTAAGGATGGGTTTGCTCTTTACTCTAGTCTAGGTCATAGGACAGAGATAGAGTCTAAGATGGAGCGAGCTCACCCAGAAGAATGTTGCGTCCTTTCTTCGTAAAGCTTCTACGGTATCTTTTAATATCTCTGAAGATAGCTGTAGATCTTGGATTAGCTTCATCTCGGTCCTAGTGAAGCTTATATAGCTTTTCAGATGTACTTAACCTTTTGGACATATCTCTTCTCTTTTCGTGTGGGACACCGAGTCGTCCAACGACCCGATGAACCCTGGTGTCAGACTTTTTCAACTTCCTACTACCACTAGTAGGCCTCTGACATGGTTGTGTAACGATCGCCGTCTAAGTAAACATAGACAGCAACCGGGACCGACGGTTTAACGTGCCCTCCGAAGCACAGAACCGTCTTTCTTTTCGGAAAATCATGTGGTTCAACCTGCAATGTCCTAACCAGACTGGGAACAAATTCACAATTCATAATTCGTTTATTCATCAATTTATAACATTACAGTACCAACCAAAGCGTTATAAAATAAAGACAGTCGTATTGCATAATAATTAGATGAGTAACAAATATCAACTTTGTGAGTGTCTCACCGGGAATCGAACACGGAACCTTTGCGTCGCAGGCAGTCGCACTACCATCGCGCGCGCTACATTTGGACATATGCTCTAGCAGTAACATCTATCGTCTAGGTATGAAAATGTAAAATGATCGAAAAATCCGGATTTGGTTAAACAAATTCGGATTTGAAAATGTAGTTTTAATAGGCGGATATCCGGATTTTTCGGATTGCGGATTATCCGGATTGCATTCCCTATCTGTCAGCCATCCATTATTACTAAGGAAACTGAAAAGTATAGGAATCACTGCAAATTGCCTGAAAACTTTCAGGTCAAATTGTAAAGCTGAATGAATTCTATAGTCGATTTGTTCCCCAAGGATCCATGTTGGGCCCCCTATTATTTTTCATTTATGTTAATAATATAATGAGTCAATTGACGCAGACACACAGAGATATGCTGACAAAACTTGCATATTTTACTTTGCATCATCAATTGGATGAATATTATCACAGGCGCAAAGCGATCTCGATCTACCTACCTACCTACCTACGATTGGTTTCAATATAATATTCTTACATACAATCAACATAACTAAAACTTCATGCTTAATAATAAGAGCAAAAAATAAAATCGTACCGCTGCGGCATAAACTGCTAACCGTTAACAACGAGGCGCTTTGTGAGAAATGTAGCGATTAGTATCTGGGTCTTAGATTGGACAAAGTACGTCCGTTATTGCCGTTAAAAAATATGTGTTTTTGACCTTCACAATAGAATCAACATTCATTGGGTACTTCCCGCGGACCTAGAACTATGAAACTTGGCAAGTTTTGAACTAAATCTAAAAATATCACTAAAATACTTATACAATTTTCAAATACACAATTTTCAAACAAATACGGGACCGAAATGATATAAAATGTCTTGATGTGCATTTTATGGAACCCTCGGTGGGCCCATCCGACTCGCACTTTTCCGGTTTTCTTCGTTCTAAGGTTTTATTTATAATAACGAAAGGTGAAAATTTACTAATAAAACACTTATTCACTAGTTCCACTAATTAAGTTTCGATTTTAAATTACTGCCCGATGATGATGTTCGAAACCGGTCGCATTTAGTTTAATATCAAATTAAACAAATATATTTAATTAGTGGAACTAGTGAAAAAGTGTTTTATTAGTAAATTAACATGGAGTTCCATCGAGAAGTAACGACACAAAGTGTAACATAAAGGTGAAAATGTCGAATAAATATTTAAATTTTATTCCTGTTATCCAAGCCACTCGGCGTTACTGGTATTCACAGGGTTTTAAAAAAAGGATAAGTACCTACTTATTATTTGAATAATTATAAGTAAGTAAAAAGAATATACATACACATATCACGCCTTTAATCCCTTGCGGGGTAGGCAGAGCGTGAACAGCCGCAAAAAACGGTAATTTACACCACGTCTGACAAATGTTTTTCTCTTACGACCCACACGGAAAAGATATGGGGTGGTGAAAGATATGATCAAAAGGATATAATGGGAAAATTTCCATTTTGAGTGGAAGTGGTATTAATTTCCCATTCAGAATTGCATTAGCTAAAGCAATGTGCTGCCCGAGTCGAGATATCTAGGTGTATGGCATTATGAATATTTATGTAAATAGGTAGGTAATACATAATAAATATTTAAAAGCAGCATGTTATTTAATAAAATATAGATATGACACGCTATCAGCACGTCTGTTATGTATCTAGTTAAGTTGGCCTGAATTCATTTCAAGTTCAAGAAGAGAACGGCTAGGTTGTGGCCACGCAGAAGATAGTTAGCTCAACTATGTACGAAGTCAAAGATAAAGTATTTTTCGTGACTGGTGGTGCAGCTGGTATCGGTGCTGGTGTCACCAAGGCCTTTTTAGAAGACGGTGCTAAGGTAAGAAAATTCGAAGATAGGAAAACTGAATTTTTCGTACTCACAAATGTACCTTCTTTAAATTAGGTGATAGAAAACTGACTTCTCTATGGACAAACTAGCATTCTGGATCATACCACTTGTGGAACAAACAATTAAAAGCCTTAATCTTGAAGTCTCATACTTACATAGGCGCCTATTTCCTGAACTACCTAATATAAAAAAAATATGCCATATCTAAGTAGGTCCTTAATTCTAATAATTAATTTAGTTTTAAGATAGTTAGGTATGGAGCTGTGGTGCAGTGGTAGTGCGACTGCCTGCGGCGCAAAGGTACCTGGTGGGGCACTCACATAGTTGATATTTATCATTTTGTGAATTTGTTTCCGGTCTGGTTTGGACATTGCAGACTAAGGCACTGCAAGCAAGCTGTAGGTATATAATCTACAGGCTTACGTTAATCGATTGATGATAGTAATTAGCAATTAAAATTTAAAAATGCAATAAACATGTTTGTCTGGTATGGTATGGCGCGTCGAATATAATTATTTTATACAAGATGTTATATAGGTACTTACACTTACCAAATATATCAGTATTTCGTATCTAATGCTTACTTATTATCCGCAGCATGTAGCAATACTAGATTTAGACGTCAAAGCCGGTAAAGCCCTGGAAACCGAGCTGGCAGCTAAATATGGCGCAAAGAAGGTCAAATTCCACAAATGTGACGTTACCACCAAGGATCTTGAGGATGGCTACGATGCAGTTATCAAAGAATTCGGCTACATAGACTGCGTTGTAAACAGTGCTGGTATCATGAATGATGGGCCTAAATCATTCGTCAAGGAAATCGACATCAATGTTGTAAGTTTCAGTCCATTATATGAACATAAAAAAATCATTACTGTTTTACCTCAAATTTATCTCTTTCACAGACTGCACTTATTAGAAGTTCAATGAAAGCCTACAACCTGATGCGTAAAGACCACGGTGGCAAAGGGGGCGCGATCATCAACATTTCCTCCATTGCTGGCCTCTTCAACTGCAAGGTGCTGCCCGTCTACGCTGCAACCAAAAGCGCTGTGCTGCAGTTCACCAACTGTATGGGAGTGAGTCGATCAAATAATAAGATCACATTACGCGTTTCTCATTAGTAAACTGCTGGAGGACGTTGGCCTACCCTAGGATACGCCATAAGGCATGATCTCCCGTTTTGGCTTTCCAGTAAGATATGTTAGGAAAGGACGTGAATCCGCTTATTCTTCTGTCGATTAACACTTGTTCCAAAATCCGATTACACAGGACATAATACGTACATATCATCTTTAGATCCGCAATAAATGTATTTTTATTTAGAAACCAATTAAAACTCAAAAGAACAAAATCTATGGAATTCTCATGTGGAAAACTATGAAGCATTACCTACTATTGAAACATTTTTGCATTTGGGTGCTTTGCTCTTTGCTGGTTTAACCAAACATGAAAGTGTCCAATAAAGAAAAAACTAATCTTATAAACTTTTTTATCCAGATGGAGCCATACTACTCTCGGTCGGGAGTCAGGTTCGTAACCATCTGCTTCGGCGCGACAGACACCACCTTGCTGTCCAGCACTAAATACGGCTGCATCGACAAAGAAACAGACGATTGTGGGATCTTTGAGAAGGTCTTAAGCGAACTTCCCGTTCAGAAGTAAGTTTTATTTAGGGGATATTCGTTAGTAGTGTCAAAAATACTTATACAAAAAAAAACAAAAGAAAAAGATATTTTTTTTGAATGTAAGAAACTTAAAATACTTATCACATATTGACGCCATGATCCGTTCTTCTTTTATTATCAACTAGCAGCCCGCCCAGCGGTTTCACCCGCCGCTAACAATTTCCCCCCGGGAATAAGACAGTTTAATATAGCCTATGTTCATCAGGGATAAAGTAGGATTCTAAAAATCTTGACTTTAATTTGAAACAAATATCGTTTTCAGATGGTGGTGGCGTAAAGTTACATGCCGTGTGATTAACCTGGCCAGCCCCATGGCAGTGCCTTTATTTATTTATTTTTATCCCGCCCGAGCCGGTTTTCTATTAGGTCATAACAAAATTGTAATAAAAAAAATGTGTGATACAAATTTCTTTTCTTAGAATGACGCGGTTCATGACGTCAATAAGTGATAATACTATCCTACATTGAATAAAGAATTTCAATTTCAATTAACGGTATAAGAATTTTTGAAATCGGTTCAGTAGTTTCGGAGCCTATTCAATTCAAACAAACAATAAAAAAATCCTGTTCCTAGTATTAGTGTAGATAAGTGTAGATTATATTATTATTATTTTAGTGTGATGCCGGCTTAGAATAGCATCACCCGATTTCTTTCCCGTGGGAGTCGTAGGAGGCGACTTAGGGACTTGAGGGTGTGTATTGCAATTTTAGGCGATGGGCTGACAACCTACCACTATGGCGATACACAATTTTCCGAATGACCCTCAAACATATGTCAGACGTGGCGTAAATGCCCGTTTTTGCGGCCGTTTAGGATAATAGGCGTGATATGTGTATGTATGTATTATTTTAGTGTAGATTTTTTAAAGCATTAATAAATGTTTTTTGTCGTCTTTTTTATACCGAGTAAGGGACAGTGTGCATGAAACATAAAACTGGACAACTTTCCCCTAGAAACATATGTCAGGAAACGCCAAAAAAATTACCTTCCATACAATATCACAATCAGCTGACTGCTTTCTTTATGGGAAGTCAGTTTTTTTACGTTTCCTGAAATATGTTCCTAGGGAAAATTGTTCAGTTTCATGGTCTGCATGTACCCTATCAGTATTCGGAGGGCTATCCCTTACACCCTTTAATACAGTAATGATTAAATGTAATCATTGCACTACTGGTACGAATAATGTGGCGTAGTTTGTACATTTTTAAATGAAAAAGTAGTTA
This sequence comes from Tuta absoluta, assembly GCA_027580185.1. Taxonomy (NCBI): domain Eukaryota; kingdom Metazoa; phylum Arthropoda; class Insecta; order Lepidoptera; family Gelechiidae; genus Tuta; species Tuta absoluta. The sequence goes on from JAQAHW010000003.1 coordinate 5,360,901, forward strand.
TTGTGGCATAACTGTAATAGTTCGACATATGGTATCGCGGACATTATTATAGATATTGATGTCCTCTATAAAACTGTAGTACATCACTTTGCTCTATTATTAATAATTTCCACAGCGTACCCGATATAATATGTATATTTTTTTGGTACATTAAAACATTTTTAAACAAAAAAGTTGTTATTGTGGCTTAACTGTAATAGTTAGACATAAGGTATCGCGGACATTATTATAGATATTGATGTCCTCTATAAAACTGTAGTACATCACTTTGCTCTATTGTCAATAATTTCCACAGCGTACGCGATATAAGATATTTTTTTGGTCCATTTAAACATTTTTAAACAAAAAAGTAGTTATTGTGGCTTAACTGTAATAGTTAGACATATGGTATCGCGGACATTATTATAGATATTGATGTCCTCTATAAAACTGTAGTACATCACTTTGCTCTATTGTCAATAATTTCCACAGCGTACGCGATATAAGATATTTTTTTGGTACATTTTTCACACGTTGGGTTACATTATCGAAATTTTCACGCGGATCCCTATTTTTTTCTCGTATAAAATATAGCCTATGTTCATCAGGAATAATGTAGGATTCTAATGGTGAAAGATTTTTTAAAATCCGGCCAGTAGTTTCGGAGCCTATTCGATGCAAACAAACAAACAAACAAACAAACAAACAATCAAATCTTTCCTCTTTATAATATTAGTGTAGATATTCTTTTATCCTGATAGACAACCGGCTCGGGCAGGATAAGAAAAGTAAAAACAGAGGCACTGCCTCTGAGCTGGCCAGGTTACCCACACGGCTTGAAATCTACGCCTTCACCACCAGTAAACGCATATATAATATATAGGTACATTTGTTTCAAATTTAAGTCCGATTTTCAAAAGGTGTTGTTAACATGCGTGTAATTATTAACTTCGGTCGGTGGTCTACCCGTATGGAACCCTTTTTACATGGAGATAATAAATAAAATGATATGGGTATTTGTCCGTGTGATGTCGGCTTAGAATAGCATCACCCCTTATCTTTCCCTCGGATGTCGTAAGAGGCAAATTAGGGACTCGAGGATTATACGTGTATTGCAATTTTAGTTCACGTGTATTTAAATTAGGCGCTGGGCTTGCAAGCTGTCACCGTGGCGATACACAATTTTCTCAATGACTCTCAAATGTTTATCAGTGAGGCGTTAATGTTATTTTTTTCGGCCGTTTACGCTCTGCCTACCCCGCAGGATATAAAGGCGTGATATGTGTATATGTATGTATGTGAATATGTATATTTGCATACCTACTTGGTTGGTGTAGGCGCTCAGCGTTAGTAACACGAGTGTCGCAACCGCAACCTTTAACGACCATAGGTACCAGAGCAAAGTAAGTTAGTTAACTAGCTAACAGTTTATATAGGTTTTTTTAGTAACTTTTTTTATTTATATAATATAGGTGTTATATGGAGCTTGTACTTGTATGTTGTGCCATTTTTTATAGGTAGATATGTAACTTACTTTTAAGATTCTTTTACGGATGCCGTACGTAACGCTTTAACTTATTTTAATTTTATCAATTAATGATTTGACTAAAGATTCTGATTCGTTTTGTTTTGAGACATCAATTAAATTCGAAATACGCTTCGATTTCGCTTCCCATGTGAAAAATTGGGTACCTATATAATTTTTCTTATTGTTTTAAAGCATCCTGTATAAAAAATATACTGTTTATACAGGTTGCTTATAGTATAATATAAAAAACTCTTTACATCCGTTTCAAAACTTTGTGCTCAGTGCAAAATCGACATTCAGTTTTTATTATCATAGAAAATCCTCCAGGTTATTTCTTTAAATCCTAAAATAATGACAAAAGCAAAGACTACCTAATTTTCCAAAAATATTACTCCCCCGATATTAAATAATTAAATTAGGTACTTTTAACAGATAAATATATTTTGTTGTCAGCTAGGAGTTATTTTTATTATTAAGTATTTATTTAACTTATGTTACATTTGATCTTATAATCTATAAAAATCGCCAAAATGCTATGCAGTTTGTTAGCGATATAATGCACTCTTACTTACTACTGATATATACCTACTTTACTTTAAGAACTTACATAATAATTAATACAGACATTACTTAGTAACTTTCAATTATGAAGACTTATCTAATAGGTACATTTATAACTTCTTCAAAATATATCTGCTAAGTTTATTCTCGCTTCTTAACCAGTTTGTATCTTTAAAATACCTTAAACTAAATATTTGGAACATTTTACCATAGTATGTACATACCTAGGTAGGAACTTAAATTGTGTACAGTCGGTTGTAGCACATAAGGTACCAGGGGTACACCAAAAGAATTGAATTATTTTTATCTCCAGTTAATACATAGTAATAATTTAACTTATTCTCATAAAAGGAGTCATTTTCTACTAATGCATATTGACGTTTAGAAAAAAATATTGCTAGGGACAAAAATAATTTAGTTCTCTTGGAGTATCCCTGGTAACTAATGTGCTACAACCGACTGTACATACTATGGTAAAAGATACCTAGGTAGGTATGAATATTTATTATAAAACAATTGATAAAAGTTTTGTGATAGTAGAAAAAGGTAATGAAAAGATTAAATAACATTATCGTAGTCAGTTTTGCTCTTATTTAAGAGACACAAACTTTTATCTTCTGAATTATAAACAGTGAATAACAAAACAAGATATGAACGATATTTATAGAATATTTTTTGGTAGGTACCTACCTACCTATCTACAGATGACTTGTATTTTACAACATAATGAAAAAAAGCGGTAGGTGTCTTAAAAATAAGACGATAAATAAAGTACATATAATGTGCATATCTTGATCAATTATATTTTATTAAAACTAATCAGAAAACTGCATTTATATTATACTACTATAACTGTGCCGTGTGATGCCGGCTTAAAATAGGATCACCCCATTTCTTTCCCGTGGGTGTCGTAATAGACGACGAAGGGACTCGGGGGTGTGTATTGCAATTTTAGGCGATGGGCTGACAACCTGTCATTATGGCGATACACAATTTTCCGAATGACCCTCAAATGTTTGTCAGACGTGGCGTAAATGTCCGTTTTTTGCGGCCGTTTACGCTCTGCCTACCCCGCAAGGGATAAAGGCACTACACACCCACGAGTCCCTTAGTCACCGACATGACACGGCCAAGGCCACGGCAATAGATAAAGGCGTGATATTTGGCTGGTAGCGACTGGATGGCGAAAACAAGAGATCGTACCCTAAGGCGTACCCTGGGGGCCTACTACTAGGTGGACTGCAATAGCCTGATGTATGTATATCATAAATATCTTTCCAGAGCCGATTCTGCAGTCAAGGGTCTGGTGGAAGCCTACAAGAGTGGCGAGAGCGCCAGTACCTGGCTGATCTCCGCGGACAAACCTGGAGTGGACATCACCAAGAACGTGGGAAAGGCTTACGGCATCCTCAGCACTGGGATATACGACGCCTGATTCAATATATCACCTGGCGAACATATCATCTACTTACACTTGAGAAAATAACAACTGTATTACCTACTAGCGACCTGCCCAGCGGTCACCCGCTGCTAACCGTTTGCCCGCGGGAACAAGACATTTTAATATAAAAAAAAGTAATAATATAGTCTATGTTCATCAGGGATAATGTAGGATTCTAATGGTAAAAGAATTAAATCAGTCCAGTAACTTCGAGCCTATCCAATTCAAACAAACAATCAAACTTTCCTCTTTATAATATTTGTTATTATTATCAATATAATTCAAGATAAACACGTAAAGATTATCACATTTATTTATTAAGGCGGGTCTCGCACTTTTTGTCCATCACTGCGTTTTTTTAACGCACCGTAACGCGTCGTAAACGTACCGTAGCCGTATTTGTATGTCAAGCGTCTATTAATTGACTTACGCACTGTAGCCGTATTTTATAATTAATAAGATAGGAAATCGCAATTTACTTTTGTCTGTCAGACGCATGCGTGACGGTGCGTTAAAAAACGCAGCGAAGGACTATAAGTGGTAGAACCACCTATATATTTCATTATTATATGTTATGTACCGATGGTAGATAATAAATTTACAGTAATAGCTTATATTATTTGGTTTTATTTAGTTCGATATTATGAGAGGTAAATTTTTTACATATTTCGACCTCCTTGTGAAAGTTGTTCAGTTTTACGAGTAGAACTCACCCTAAAAGTATTTGCACTGAATTTATTAGCACCTTATATACATAATTGAGAAACAATTACATAATACCCGACCTACATACCTGCTCCATATCCTGACGGCAACTAAAGTTATGTAATCCAATTATAATGAAGCAAGGAAGTAAATAGTTTATTTCCACATTTGTATGCAGTTTCCACATCTGAAGGTCAGCGTTTCCTTAAATATTTTCCACTTAGTTTCTTTGCAATACTCACTTATATTGCACATGTCTCAGATGTGTTTGTATAAATTAAAATCGGATTTTTTCTTGTGATCAAGTGGCAGTTTTAATGAGCAGGTACGATAATGACTATCGTGTTAGGTGTCCACGCACACTTACACAAATAGGTAAACTTAAATCTAAAAAAGAAACTAGGTAAACTTTATAAAATTATCGAAGAAGGCGAAAAAATATCATTTTTGGTGGTTATATTTGGCATTGCACTTTGAAGTCAGTTTAAGCAAATGTACCTACGACATTCGTTATTGTCAAAGACGGTTGTTTGCGAGGTAGATAAATGTTCTTCTTTTCTCGCGTGGGCCACACGGTAAAACTTGAGTGTATAAAACGAGTTTGTAATGTTAACCATTAAATTGTTGTACAGTAACATAATTATATATCTATCATAAAATAATCATCATTAATATTTTACGACGGCCTGCATTAGGGTACACTAAAGAGATAACAAAAATAAACAATTTGATACAGATATTGTCATTCTTGGAACAGACTTAGATTGGATCAGACACGATGTACGATTGCAAAGAGAAAGTGGTGTTGGTGACTGGAGGAGCGGCAGGAATCGGCGCGGGAGTCGTCAGGGCATTCCTGGATCAAGGGGCTAAGGTTTGTATTGAATAATGTTGGTTCCTTGGTTTAGAAATATAATATTATGGGACTGACTTAGACAAGGTCAGACACAATGTACGATTGGAAATAGAAAGTGGTGTTGGTGACTGGAGGAGCGGCAGGAATCGGCGCGGGAGTCGTCAGGGCATTCTTGGATCAAAATTGACTGTTTCGTACTAAAAAACTAAAAAATCTTTTATAAGAGGTTGTCTCTTGGAAACATTTTCTTACATATTCTAATATTTTAATGCAAAGTAAAAGCTAATACAAATACTAACTAAACTATAGGGAGTAAAAAAAATACTCCAGATATTTTAAAGGATGAAAATCCTCAAATAACATAGGAATAAATATGAAAAAAATTGGTTCTCCCATACGAACTGGAATAACACATTTTGTATGGCAGGCAACGCATTGTCTTCTATGTTCCATTGGGGAAGTTCAGTGTTCAGTTTCACCCCTTAAATAAATTACGGCTTGCTTTTATTTAAATTCATCCATTTGTTACATAGGTACTAGTATATCTGTTTTTGTCTTTAATGCTTAAGTACTTAAACTTCAAATGAGCTAAAAATTATATGGGCCTTGTTAAACGTACCAAATCGTTATTTCTTAAAATTATCAAGAAAGTTATTAATTGTGAAACCATTAAAACTTCACACTACAAGTTTATCAAAGACTAATTTAATGTACTTTTAATTAACAACTCTGTATTTAGTCAAATAAAGTTAGCATAAAATTTGTGTTAAAATAAAGATTTTAATATAATTGGCAGTAATGTGTTACGTGGGCCTTATCACCCTGGTTTACCTTACGTACCTACATCAATGAAATGCACATAGATAATTTAAATAGGTAACTTGCTCAAGTGTATTATATTTGTATAAATGAGTAAACAGTTTAGGTAACGACCTTAAGTGTGCACGCTGAATTTATATATTTGTTCTAAGGATCCAACTTTTCTTTATCTTATCTAGATACTTTGTTCAAATGCATTACACGCGCACTGATATTACTAGTACCATCTTCAATTATTCTCGTTGTATGAAAAATAAAAATGATCGTTTATTTTTTTTATTTTTTTCTATATTTTATTTCACACCGTAGAAAAGGCGGGCCCTATGCCACGCGGTATTCTTTTCCGTCCAACCAGAGGGTAAACAGAGAGAAAAAGAAGCGGGTGCACTAGAAAGTAAGAATGAAGAAAAGACAAATGGCAAACAACATGTCGCACTACTTACTATGAAAATAAATACCTACCACTACATAATTAGGTATTCATAAAAATATGCTTACCTACACAAATACTAATGCCAATAAATAATACGTAAACTTACACATAAATACTCAAAAGTAAAAAGAAATAAAATTATTTTAATGTAAGATACTACGTTCACATTATGCTCCTGCGCTTGTTCCTGCCGCTGCTGGCTCGAATTTTTATCGAAATAGTTCCGCGGAATTAGCAACGCGAGTTAGACACTGCTGTCATACTCTTCTGGCAGCAATACGAGTGACCGAGATAGCGATCCATTCCACTCGCGGTCGTGCTGCCGTTGCTTGGTCCTTTGTGTGATAAAATGATAAACAGATAAAATGCTCCGTAGAGAAAGTTGTTCAGTTTGGTGGGCTGAACACTCTTACAAAGTTTGTAGGACACCGTATAGATATCATAACAACATCATTATCACACACTGGGACTGGGCCCATGTCCAGCAGTGGACAGTTGTGGGCTACAACTTGTAGCAGTTAATGTAACGTATTACACTGAAGTAAATACTTAAATTATTATACTCTATTTTAATGACGAGCATTGAATGATAAAGCTGTCAGTACATGTATGTAATAAACAAAATAATCTTTTATCTCAACCTCTCTCTCTCAGCATATCTACATATAGTTCAGAAGCGGATTTTTTACGGTTAAATAAGAGAATAAGTAAACAATCAGAATTTTTGCGACCGAACTACTAACTTATTCGCAGATGCACTAACCTAGTTTCTTTAGAAAAATGCAAGTGCTATATTGGGTTTATTTGGGAACAGCTAAAGCAGAGTGATTGTAATTGTAATGATAACACATATATAACACATGTCAACTTTGTAGATACTTACGTCATTGACAATGGATCTACGATCATTTATTACTAAAATATACACCAAAATGATAAAGAAATAAGATATTAAAAACTTCGAAACACAACACTCAGAGTGACCGAGATAGCAGTACATTTCACTCGCGGTCGTGCTGCCGTTCCTTTGACTTGTGCACAAAAAGCCGACATTATCGGGAGCATACAATGTAGCAGCATAAGAATAGATAATAATACTGCGTATAGAAACGAAACTCCTTTGTCTGGGCCCCAAAAGCCGCGCTTTAAATACCTACTTCCCCCCGCAGCCCGTAACGCCCCGCACTCTCCCGCGCTTTAAGTCGGGGCTGTCACGTGCCAATAATTTTATTCCAGACTAGCGGCCAGTCAAGCGGTTGCGACCGCTGCTAACAGTTTTCCCGTGGGAACAAAATATTTACCTATTTTAAAGTCTTACCTTACCATTTTATTGTTAATAGGTAGGTACAGAATTTTAAAATAGGTGCAAAACATACCTACGATACGAATGTGCTTATTTATCATTATCAGCTAACAATGACTTAGGCACCTAGGTAGTTTAAATCAGAAAATGGAAACTAGGTACCTACGTAAGTAAAAATAGGAGTACACACAACAATTACGTATAATAACGAATGGTAGGTACCTAGGTATTTACTGTAAAATCATCACTTACCTTGGCTTATCTTTAGGCAAATTAAAAAAACTTAGATGCGGAGTCTTCCTCGCATCACTTTTGCAGCCATACATACCACAATAATTCGGCATTGCTAAACTTTTCACAAAAAATGAAAATTCGACCCGCATGACGAACGTTTCCGCGGCGAAGCGCACTCCCGACTGAATTATTCGCTAAGAGACAGCCAGACGGATTGACCTTGAGCGCGTCTGGAGCGGGAGTGTCATCTCTATGTGATTTCTACTCTATGGTAGCAGCGGCATGATGAGTAGCAGCGCGAGTTACCTGTTTATATGCTCACGCTGCCCACTTCCTTTACTTTGGTATTCCGTGACCATAGAGACATATTGTGTGAACGTGACTTAATAATTTTATGAACTATTTCAGCATGTTGCAATTTTGGATGTCGACATTACCGGTAAAGCTCTAGCAGAAGAACTAGCAACAAAGCATGGCGCAGACAAAGTTAAATTCTACCGGTGTGACGTCACTAGCAACGATTTGAATGAAGCGTACGATGACGTATTAAAGAGCTTTGGATACATCGATGTGGTGGTCAACAATGCTGGGATCTTGAACGATGGACCGAACGCATATGAAAAGGCGATTGCTGTGAATGTGGTAAGTAGTAGGAAACTTTTAGCTGATTTCATCACCGTTGCTCAATGAGCTCACTCCGCAGTCTACTCCCATGCTTCAGGTATTCTAACATCAATGACAACATAAACTGTAGAATCTCAGAAAAACAATTGTGATGAAACGCGAAAGACGCGAGTGTAAAGATGCGACTCCATGCTTAGCGTGGAGCTGTGCGGAGCGGAGTCCAGCGGTGCATGAATTGACCAATCATTTACCTTGAAATCTCCGCTCCGTGTCAGAGCGTGATTAGACGGACGGACGGACGCATCCCTATCACTTACCAACTATGTGATATTATATGTCATGTTTGACTACCACCATTGTTGCTTACACGCCACACAGCAAATTTTCTAAAATTGTATTACACAAAACAAGAAGAGTTTTAAAATTAAGTACTTATGCAATTTATCGCGGGTTTTCATTACATCGGCTATATTTAATCTGTAAAGAATAACTAAGTTGCTGGAAATTCGTTGATGGTGCCATGATGATTAAGATACACTTGCATAACTTCGATTTACGATTAATTCCCGCGGTAGCCCAGATGGAAGAGACGTCGCTAGTACCAATAGCGAAAGATGCCGGTTGAAATCCTGCCTGCGGTAGTAAGTATTACAAGTTTTCTAAAAGATATAATATTTCGTGTTTCAGACGGCTCTAATCACAAGCTCCCTAAAAGCCTACAACCTGATGCGGAAGGATCAGGGAGGAAGAGGGGGAACCATAGTCAACATCTCTTCCATAGTGGCCTTGTACCAGAGCCGCTTGCTTCCAATATACTGCGCGACCAAAAGTGCTGTTTTGCAGTTCAGCACTAATCTTGGGGTAAGATTGATTTTTCATTTCCTGTTTTTTGGCTTTTTGTCTGTTGTAGATATTTATTAATTAGACGTATCTGCTTGATGTCAAATCACACCTGCATCAATCAGCAGTACTTTATTCATCTATATTATATCCATGTTTGAATTTGATATAAAAGATTTTCCACGCACATGCACATCAACTTTGTCATATCTCATAGATACCATTTCAAACACTGTCCTGTCAAAAATGTGACATCGTCAAACTGTTTTCAAATCGTACGCAAAAAAAAATAAAACAGTGTCTAAACGCGCGTGTATCTTTTTGTAATAACACCGTGCGTGAGTTCCTGTTTGTTTGGACCTTGTTTTGATTAATGGTACATATGTACCAAACATATTAGATACACGCATAGTTTCTACATACCTTATCTTTGGAACCAACCTTATCTTATTTTTACTTATAGAATAAATTGTTTATTTCAGAGCCAACCGCATTTCTCCCGAACCGGTGTGCGAGTGGTCACGATGTGTTTCGGATGCACGGACACAACTTTGTTTAGCCGGGCCAAGATGGAGGCATTCGATAAGGACACAGATGACATGGTCATGACAGCCCTTACCCAATTGCCTTGGCAAAAGTAAGTCTTATTCGTGGTGTAAGAATGTAGCCGGCGAAGTAAGTAAGGCGGTGTACAGAGAACTTTGCTGGCATGGTCAGACCGTGTACCAATTCTGTATGGAGCATATGTTGGAAAACAAGAAACATATTCAAGTCTTCACTCTCTTTCTATGGGAACTGGAAATTCGTTTCGATTCCCAACGTTTATGTAGATAAAATGCTCCGTAAGAAAAGTTGTTCAGTTTGGTGGGCTGATCACTCTTGCAAAGTTTTAGGATATCTATACCGTTGTTGTTATGATATAAAAAGGGTCTAAGGGACGGTGCCCTTACACCCTTTTTATATCATAACAACATCATTATCATACACTGGGAGGGAGGCCCATGTCCAGCAGTGGACTATTGTAGTTGTTAATGTAATGTATCACACACTGAAGTAGATAGTTATACTCTATTTTTATGACGAGCATTAAATGGTAAAGCTGTTATTATACGTATGTAGTAAAAAAATATTTTATCGCAGTCTATCTCAGTATACCTTTACCTATAAGTTAGTAACAATTTTTTTACGGTTAGATAAGTAAGTTGTTTTTTGTGTTGAAAACATTTGATGCAGATGGTACCTAACTTATTTCTGAAGATAATTGAAGTGCACCAATTTATAACGCCGTCTGATGCCAGCTTAGAATAGCATCACCCCATGTCTTTCCCATGGGTGTCGTAAGAGGCGACTATGGGACTCGAGGGCTATGTAATGTGTATTGCAATTTTAGGCGATGGGCTGACCACCTGTCACTATGGTGAAACACAATTTTCTGAATGGCCCTCAAATGTTTGTCTGACGTGGCGTAAATGTCCGTTTTTAACGGCCGTTTACGCTCTGCCTACCCCGCAAGGGATATAGGCGTGATATATATAAGGTGTAAAAAAATTAACTAAGAATATTTTAAGGGGTGAACCAGTACGTGAAACTGAACAACTTTCCCCAAGGAACATAGGTCGAAATATGAAAAAATTATTTGACCCTCCCATACTTAGTGTGTTACCCGGCCGGAATAATTTGTATGGGAGGGCCAATTTTTTTTTTCATATTTCGACCTATGTTCCTTGGGGAAAGTTGTTCAGTTTCACGTACTGGCTCACCCCTTAAAATATTCTTAGTTAATTTTTTTACACCGTGTATATATATACCAAATTATATGGGTATAGCAAGGTACAGCTACAGAGCACCAAAATGCTTATATAAGACAACAGCTTGATCTGAGTGATTGTAATGAAATATCAACTTTGTGAGTGCTCCCCCAGGAATCGAACCTTGGGAGCTTTGGATAAGACACCATCGGTCAGCCCGCTAAACCACAGAGGCAATTAAAAAGTCAATATAGGGGGAGGCCCATGCCCAGCAGTGGACTATTGTGGCTGTAAATGTAGTGTAAAATAGGTAGAGCACGATTTAAAAACCCTTTTTTTAAAATTCCAGAATAGAATCAGCAGTCAACGGCTTGATGACCTCCTTCCAAAAGGGTGAAAGCGGCAGTACTTGGCTGGTTTCCGCCGATAGACCTGCTGAAGACATCACAGCCAACATAACTAAGGCTTATGAGATCATGAGCCAAGGAATTTTTACTAAGTAGACAGGAAATATGTTTAGTTTGTTCCTCGTATCAAATAGATCGGAGGGTCATACGTGTTTCAGAGGGATACCATCGTTTTGCATATTGTTGAAGTTCCTAATATACTTTGGGATACCTCGGTTTGCATAAAATTCTTTGTCATACAATTTGTTTGGCATAATATTTATATGTCATACTGCATTGAAAGTCATACTATTATTTTGACCTATCTTATTATTGGAAACATTTTTAAAGTAATAGGTTATTATGCGGTGGGGGTGGCCCTTATTAGAAATACCAGTATAAGTTTACACCCTTAATTGTTGATCACCTAACTTAACTCTATTATAAAAGTTTTTAACGTTTTTGAGGAGCAAGAGCGGTAGCGAACTTAGACATAAGTTCCAAGTGATAAGGAATTCATCAACATTGTTAAACTATTATATTATTATTTATCAATTAACTTCAAATACAGGATAAAATAATAAAACATTATTTTATTAATTACCTACTAGCTTTCAGGCCCGCGGTTCCAAAACGTCGTCGATTGTCTCGTGGAAAAGATATGTACAGTCGGTTATATCACATAAAGTACCAGGGGTACTACAGATGAACTGATTTATTTCTGTCCCCAGCCATATTTTTTTCTTGACATCAATATTTATTCGTAGAAAATCACTTCTTTTACAAGAATAAGTTTAAATTGTTATTATGTATTAACTGGGGATACAAATAATTCAGTTCTTCTTGAGTAGCCCTGGTACCTTATGTGCTACAACCGACTGTACACTCACAGGCACATTTAACCGGCCACTTGCATTAGCATTGAATACTCTTGATTCTTTTGATTATTGTTAATTACAGTGAAAGTAAATTAAAAAGCAGTTAATTAAACGTTAATTAAAGAATTGGTAGCTTAACTACAGTAGGTCTTAAATAAAAAAAAACATGAAACAAAAAAAGTATCATTTTTCAGAAAGTCTCTTAAGAGGTGAATGTTAACAAAATGTTAAAAAAATTAAAATGAGGACAATCTAAATAGTGAGTATTGCCTCCACGAACTCTTATGACTTCACGCATACGGTCAGCCATCCCATCTATGACGTCTTGGATATCTGACTGCGGGATATTGTGCCACTCTTCTAAAACCACACTTGTTAGGTCACGGAGTGTGGTTGGCACTGGATTATGGCTTCTGACTCGTCTTTTTAAGTTGTCCCAAATGTGTTCAATCGGATTAAGGTCCGGACTGCAGGCTGGCCACGGTAATCTGCGTATACCAACAGCATCGAGGTAATCATTTACTTGGCCGGCAACGTGTTCTCGGGCATTATCGTGCATAAGCACAAAATTTTCTCCAATAAATGGAGCAAATGGTACCACATGGTCTTGAAGCACTTCCTCCACGTATCTTTGAGCGGTCATACTTCCTCTGGAAACGACGACTAGGTCCGTGCGTGCTTCATAAGAAATTGCTCCCCACACCATTATTGAGCCCTCCTGGTAACCAACAGTTTCAACTATAGCACATGAAGCCGTCTGTAGACCCGCTGGCGACCATCTGGAGCTTTTAAAGCTATTCTGGACTCATTACTGAATAAAACGGTCTTCCACTGCTCCGTAGTCCAATGCAAGTGCTCGCGGGCAAATTGTAGTCGAGCTCTTCGATGATGTGCCTCCAATTTAGGAGCTTTGGCAGGTCGACGTGCTAGCAAGTTTTATTCAGCTAGTCTTCGTCTTACCGTTCTCTCACTTACACTAACGCCACGAACTTCAAAAAGCTAATTACGTGCTTCAACAGCTCTTGCTGCTCCAGCAGCATCCAGGGGCATGTCGTATGAAAAAACTGGTTCTCCAATTCACAATTGATCAAAATAATGCAGTGCACATCCAAAACAAATGAATACCGAAACAAAACCATTCGATCCTAAACAATTTGAAACTCAATGATTTTTTACTTTTTCTTTTTATTCATAAAAACACAATTCACAAGTTAACAAATGAGGTCATATGTGTTTGATTTATCGTAAAATTAAATACTGCCAATTTACAACATATTACGGACAGCGTTATTTCTAATCACCACGAGATATACCATTCGAGGGTGGTGGCCGGTTAAATGTGCCTGTGAGTGTATTACCGCGGTGAAACGTAGCCTACGTCACTTTCCAGCCTATCAACTAACTAAAAAAAAAAAAACGTTTATAAAAGTGTTTCGTTGAGACGAGAGAGAAGGACAAACAGAAAACACACACTTTGCCATTTATAATTATTTATAATACTAGTTAAACGAGTTACTTCTTATAACGATATTTTGTATCATAATCTGTATCAAAATAGCTACAGGATGGCGTCGAAATAATTTCTTACATTGCATAATTTGAAATACGATTAATGATAACTATTCTACTTTTGGACACCACGTCTCGTATTTTATTATAAGGTGCCTATAGATCTGTAAGGCGTCTGCGTAGAGATGGACGCTGGAAGAAAAGACTGTTGTAATAGTGTAAATGAAAACCCTTGAAAAAAGAGAAAAGAAGAGGAGATAAGACACCACCCTGCGGAACGCCCGCTTCAAGATCACACCAGTCAAACAATGTTGGATGAACCACCTGTTTGCGTTCTACAACAATCAAATGTATGAATATAATTATGCCTAAACAAAATTAGACTTAACCTATTACCAACCAATATCAAATGAACTACGACGCTTAGGTCAGATATTCAGGTGTTTTAGGTCAGGTTTTTTAGGAGAAAACAAGAATTCATTACTTTCATTGCGATAAGTCGGCGCTTGTTGTAAAAATGAAAACACACACTCTCATGCAGTAAATAATTTTATTTTCAAAAACTTCTTATTAACATCATTACTCTTCTTATTCTTTGTTTTGAACGTGAAGTTAGGTATCTCTGCTTAATCAGCTATTATCCATCATTATTGTCTGCCAAGATAACCTGTTTACGAACTTTCAACTCATTAACTTGTTTTTGTCATTGATAAAATAAACATTGCAACATTTTGATAAAACAGTTTTAATTAATAAAACTTTAAGAGTGTTATTACAAGGTTAACAGTGTCTAAAACCATTTGACAACCTCTAATCGTATGGAACACTGTCTAAACGCGCGTTTTACTTTTTTATAATGATACTGTAACTGTTTAGGACTTTGTAGAGCAAAGCAAGTCCAGCGGTACTATTTCAGATGGATGACGTGAAAAGAACCACAATGGGAACTTTTCTATCTGACAGTTCTCGAGCTTTTATCATACTCATAACATATGGCGTTGTGCTAAGTAAAAATTTTTACATTTGTATTTTAAATACATTTAATTTACTTACATAAGTTTCGATGGAAAAAACTTATTCAGTTTCGTTCAGCGCCATCTAAGTACACTTGAAGATTGACTATAAAATTTCCCATTAATTAAAAGTCATCTTCATATAGCATTATAATACTGCTTGCCAACGTCAAATTTGTCATTTTGTATTAAAATGTATACTTTGTGTAAGTTTTTAATCTTATTCTTTTTAACGCTTCAAGCATTTGATTCTTAACATGAAATGGATTATTTAAGACTGTTTTATCAAAATACTTTCAAGTAGTCTGGAATGGCGGAACGGAGGAAACGAATCCGAAATCTTCGTACAATAATGGAAGACCTTACGAATGCTTTCTACACCATTGATAATAAGTAAATCCTTTAAAATGTTCACTAAATCTTAACCTTTTTATGGGAACCCTGAGTGATAGTGATTCGAAGATAATGGTCAAAGTTTTTTTTTATTGGAAAGGTGAGTATCCAAAACGCGTACTTATTTTATCTGAACCATATAGTTTTGATTCTGATATTGCAGTCAAGTCTAATAGATTTTAAGATCTATCTATTTTCGGAAAACTATCACCACAAAGTCACGAAAAAAGACAAATACCATATTCATAACACTTTGTGGGGTGTAATCAAATCATTTATTACTTTTGCAAAACACTTTCTACAAATTATTGACGTCATTTTTGGAAATAAAAACACATTTAGTTACTCCCCAGCAATGATAATAAAAATAGTTAGTATCAGTAATTAGCAAATTAATATTTATTGTAATTTATAGAAGTTCATTTTTTTACAGCTCCCTATCTAAATTCAAAGATTCGAATCTAGTTTGATTAAAATCTAGTTTGAATTGAATGAGAATAACCACTTCATTCCAAAATAAAATACTAATTTGCAAAAGAGAATTTAAGGCTAGCTTAAAAGATTGACCTTCTTTTCATTTTCCTTGTCTCAAAACTAATTTTTACAAAAGACAGGATTTCATGTGTCCTATTCGTAGATTGTTGATTAGTAATTCGATACAAGGACAAATTATTTCACCCAATTACAAGTGAGCTATTTCAAATACCTACTTACGTAAGTAATTACTTTTGTTGAAAATGTTGTAAAGGCCAGAAATAGGTCGATATAGGGTTCAGTAACATTGGAAGGTTGAGACGTAATGGAAACTTTTGCAACGGATCCTAATGTTCTTGGAATGTGAAAGCAATTTTTATTAATAGCGGGTTCAGACGTACGCGTACTCTACGTGTGGTAAAGTCACCCGCGTAGCCAATCGCGTAGCACACGCGTACAGCTCTACGCGTGGGCTGCGTGACCGACGTACGTTTGAACCCCCTTTAACGGCACTCCTAAAACGGTCTCCGTGAACAAGAGGATAAGTAAGGAGTGATAATACTGCGGTTTTTTTTTACACTTAAGTATAGATTTTTTTTAAGATAAGGAAGCTTTTTTTAAAGCAAGTCAGAGTATATATTGTGTTATTCTCATTCCGCTCAAAACTGTCGTCTACGATGTCCTCTAGTAGTTAACGCGATATTATAATAAACTTTAATAATTTCCTTGGGAAACAAACGTATATCACTTCAATACGAGTCTAGGATATGAATAGTTTTTATGTACAATTTTCTAGTGTTTATTAGGATAGGATCTATAAACATGTTATCTGCTGTTCACATTAGGTAAATTTGCAACATTTTCCTAAGATCCACTCTATTTCAACAAATTGTAGTAACAAAAACGTAAACGTTTACATTATTTAAAAATATAACAAACTGGGAGGAATACTTATGAATTTCTTTTTCCACAATTTAAGTTAAGCTTACAAGAAAAAATAACTTGGGCAACCAAATTCGTTCATATGTTAACAGCATTTTCGAACGTGTTTTTTTTTGTATCACATAAAATTTAAGTGCTATCAGTTTATAAAATGAAACATACATTTGCTGCTAAATCTGCTTATTCTATAAATTAATTGAACACTGAAATATAACTTTTCAAGCACTCGCACGCAATCACTTTCACTCATTTTAAGTATTAGACCGGGTCTATCGCGATAGTATTTAGGTAAATGTTAGTAATTTACCTGTGTCCCGACGTTTCAATACAGTTTCATGTATTGTGGTCGCGGGTCGCGGGGACACAGGTAAATTACTAACATTTACCTAAATACTATCGCGATAGACCCGGTCTAATACTTAAAATGAGTGAACACTGAAAGTTTTACAAAAATGGCAGTTGAATATCACGTATACGAATTAAGAGTAACATTTAAAACACAGGTTAGTCGATCGTTTCATTACAAATTGACGATAAAACAAAATTATTGCCGCATCGATATCTCATCTAAACTTAAATCAGAAGAAAAGTACCTATAGACGGAGTGGTAACCGGGTATTTCACATTATTGCGAATAGCAGGCGCCATGGCATACGATGTTGCAGTATTTGATAGCCAGCCAGCAAATTGACAGTCTGTGACAGCCGCACGTAGATCATACAGTTCAAAACATCTCTTTTCGTCAGTTAAACTGGACCGGTTAAATACTACAAAATCGTGTGACACGTGTGAGAATGTCCTTTAAATTCTCCGTCTACACTTTTCTATCCAACTAAGCATCTAAACTATATATTCTAGCTACTCAACTATATACAATAACGAACCTTGAGTAGGAAACACTACATAATTATCATTATTTTAATATTTATTTACAAAAACGAGTAGTCATTTATTCCAAACACATAACTCAATTGTGCCTGGAGTCGATCGGTTCGGAACATAAAACATTTGATAAAAAACCTATAAAATGTCGTGGATAATTATAGCAATGACGTCAAAAATATTTTATAATTAAATAAATGCACTTTAAACTTATTCTTGTAATCAGATTTTTCCATCATTAGGTATATAGAGGTATATTTTTAAAATTAGGTCATCATTAGGATATCCGATATCCTTTAGCCAGCTTAAGTTACCAAGATAATTTGGCTGCGTTTACATCTTATTTATGTTATGTTTGAGTTAGTTCTACATTCAGTGAATATAAAACAATATATAAGTAAGTATTTCACTTTTGCCTACCGATCGACTGCACTTGGTCCAAAATTATCTAGTCACGTTTACCTTCCAAATTCTACTATTATTTACACAATATCGTCCTCAATTCAATATGTTTGAGTAAACTCGAACATTCAATTAATAATCGTTGAGAATTAATTTTCATGTCTTGATCGAAATATTCCATTATCAGACTATATAAATCGGAGTCGATGCTCCATAAATTGAACACTACCAATATTTTAACATTGAATTTCAAAAGACTTTTTTATAGTACAACAATACTGATTCAGTATTGCCAGGTCGAGGATAGTATTACAAATGGGAGAAAGGTGGCTAGAAGGATGGCAGTATTCATTTGGACTTCACTCGAAGGCAAACCTCACGTTTATGCCCAAAACCACAGTTTAAAGAAGTGGTAAACAGGAAAGAGATAGGAAGATTCCTCTCACATAAGAATGAAACCTGGACTCCGCACGGGAAGGCGGTCACACAGTGGTGACACGGTCTACTTCCACGTATCGCACGGAGTCCTCGCTTGGTCAGCAAATCACTTCTTTTTCATCGAATATGGCCGTGTCTGAGGACAGGCTCTTGAGACGCTGCTGCAGGGCTGAGCGTCGCCGCCGGCAGTTGCGCATTACTGCAATCTGAAATACGGAAAAGGATACCAGTTAGAATTTAACTGTTAAAGAAGTTTGAAAAAAGAGTGGAACTCATCAGGCCAATTTGCTTATTCGTGTTAGGCACAATCAATCTACAACGCTTGGTATTATCAGAAGTAAAGCGGATCTCCCACTTGTCATTCGTCGCTGGGTATTTTTAGCGCACTGTTACGCATGCGTCTGTCAGACAAAAGAAAATTGTGAATTCTGATCTTAATTTCGTACAAATACGGCTGCGGTGCATTTACAGATACATCTGTCAAACGACTTGAGAGACGTATCCGTTGCGCAATTTCGCGATTTCGTTTCGACCAAAAAAAAGCAGCGACGGACGCCAAGTGAGAGAACCGCCTTATACCTACTGAACATATCACAGAACAACGAAGCTGCGAAGATAATTTATAGACAGTGGCCTTACCATAGCAAAAGCAGTGAGCACACTAAACGCCAGCATAGCAGCGGCATACTGCGCTGGCACTCTTAGTAAGGCTGAACACTGGGACAGTCTCTCGTCCTCTCCGTGAGGGCACTGCGTGATGCCGTCACACCATAACGCAGGCTCGATGCACGCGTCTAAGGATTCGCACCGAAACTCGCACTCGCCTGACATGGCGAACACTCCGCCGCTTGCAGTTGGTTGCCTGGAATCAAACAAGATAAGTATGTTTCTATCAGCTTTTTAGAAGAAATACAATACAATACAATACAATATGCTTTTATTGTACACCAAAAGAACAGAATAACATTAATAGCTTAAAACTAAATACATTAGTGCACAGTTAGGCGGCCTTATTGCCATTAGGCAATCTCTTCCAGGCAACCTAGGAAAAGGAAAATATTTTAGAAGCAGCGGGAGCTGACTATTAATAACAAAAAAAATAAATAATAATAATATGTCCTCTTCGGAGAGTTATAGAAATATAAATACATAATAATAATAATAAACTACATACTATAAAATACTATAACAAAGATGAAATATAATGTACCTAGGTATTATTACTATACATAAACTACATGCTAATACATATTTAATAAATAACTGACTTTACACAAAACTTTTTCAAAAATGGTAACAACGAATAGCTCTTAATAACCACATTGAGACTCAAAGTGTTTCCTCAGTAGGTTTTTAAAAATATTCAATGACTTTGCCTGCCTAATAGACGCAGGTAAGGCATTCCACTGACGCACTGCCCGGACTGTAAATGAGTCATAGAAGAAGTTAGTAGGTTCTACCGGACAGACGAGTAGATTTACAGTACCGGTACGAAAATTGAAACGATCTTTCAGGTAAGGAGGAGCGTTGGGATCGTTTAAGATTTTGAAGAGAAGTGTAAGAAGATGGGAGCTGCGACGCAGTCTTAAGGGTAGCCATTTCAGCTTAGCACGGTACTCGGAAACATGGTCATATTTTCGTAAACCGAAAATAAACCGGATGCACACGTTTTGGAGTCTCTCTAGTTTATTGACCAGTTCTTCGTTTGCATCACAGAAGCAGACATCCGCGTAATCCAAAATTGGAAGTAGCAGCGACTGAGCAAGCTCTTTTTTGGTGGCAATAGGCAGGAAATTTTGAAGACGTCGAAGAGAGCTCATTGACGCAAATATTTTTCTGCTAACCTCACCAATATGGCGCGACCAGGAGAGTGTACGGTCAAATATTACTCCTAAGTTTTTGACTGCGTCACAGTAGGGGATAGGAGTTCCCATGAAGATCACGTTTGGGAGAGAGGAGATATCTATCTTAGCAAGTTGACGATTACTTCCAATTATAATGGTTTGCGATTTGGAAGGGTTGACCTGAAGTCCGTAAGAGAGGGTCCAAGAAGCTATCTCCTCTAGGTCGTGGTTCATGGTGGATATGGCGTCATGGATGTTGTCAACTGTTGCTTGCGTATACAGTTGCAGGTCATCAGCATACAGATGGTAGGAAGAGGCCAGTGAAGTGGATATGGAGTTGATGAAGATGGAGAAAAGGAGCGGAGATAGGACACAGCCTTGAGGGACCCCTGATACAATATCGCACCAGTCCGAGGTCTTGTCCCCTACCTTGACGCGTTGGCGACGATCAGTTAGGTAGGTTAGAAACCAATCGGTAGCTGATTTGGAAAGCTGGAGGGATTTAAGGAGAGCAAGAAGGATATCGAAATCAACCGTGTTGAACGCATTGCTAAAATCTAAAAGCGTCAGCAAAGTGACTTTTTGCTGTGACATGCCCAAGCGAATGTCATCAGATACTTTTACGAGTGCCGTAACAGTACTGTGACCCGGTCGAAAACCAGATTGCAATGGGTTCAACAGGTCGTTTCTTTGGAGGAAGGAGGATAGTTGCCGATGGACCAGCCGCTCTAGGACTTTAGAGAGAAACGGGAGAATGGATATTGGACGGTAGTGGGTAAGTGAGGAAGGTTTTTTGGATTTAGGCAGAGGAATTATTGATGCTTGCTTCCAAGCATCAGGAAAGGCTTTAGTGGAAAGGGAGCAGTTAAGTATGTGTGTGATGACGGGTAGGATAATGTCTAGTATGGGAAGAATCATTTTTCGACTTATGTCATCGCATCCAACTGCATTGGATGATATAGCCCGAATTTGAAGTTCTACATCCCTGCTCAGAATAGGAGTAAAGAAAAAAGGATTATAGGACGGGTGAGGAGTCCGAGCAAGGAGCGAAAGAGTCTCAGATTTAGTTGCAGCATCACAAGACGACGAGCTGGATGTAAAATGACGATTTAGAGCGTTAATGTCAATGTCAGTCGGTGAAGAAAATGCTTCCTCTATTTTATTTATTTATACTTTATTGCACATCGTACAAAAGCGTGGCTAATGCCAGACGGCATTCTCTACCGGCCAACCAGAATGTAAACAGAGATAAAAAAGCGGGTGCACTAGAAAGTGAGAATGAAAAAAACACAAAAGGAAAACAACATGTCGTACTACTATCAAAATAAGTACCTACTAATACATAATTATCCGTACTCATATTATAAATGTGAGAGTTTGTGTGTGTGTGTATGTTTTTTACCTCTTGACGCTCAAACCACAGTATAATTAATAGTTGCTCAAACGGCTCTACCGATATGGCTGGAACACAGGTAGAGTTTAACCTGGTATAACGCATAGGCCACTTTTTACCACAGGAAAACAACTATTAGCACGTGAAAATGAGTGGCAGCGGGTGGAACCGCTGGGTGGAAATCTAGTTATTAATAAAAATATACTTACACAAAAATACTAACACCAATAAATAATACACTATCTAGCCCGAAAACTCTCTGGGCACATTTACCTTCTAGAAAGCTCCAACCATGAGACAAAGTAGGAGGCGCTTTCCAAGGCTATCAGCTCGACGGATAAAGACCGCGGCCAGTCCAGGTCAAAGCGGTCAGGCGATGCAGGCGGTGCGAGGACGTGATGAGCCAGGGCATCCACATCCTTGCCCCAACCGTCGGAGAACACTTCCACTATGTCTTCGTACTGGAAAATATATTTTCTTTTATTAGAAAATGACCATAGAGTGCCCAATTATGAGGTCCTATTAAATTAAGGGCAAATATTTTTAGGTTAAGTTCTACTCGTGTAACTAAACAACTGTTCCCAAGAAATGGGCCTCCGATACAAAGTGACACTTTTTTGAACATTTTTGAATGGAGGAACAATTTATTTTTTCATATTTTGACCACGTTTCACAGGGAGAGTTGTTCAGTTTTATTAGTAGAACTCAATCTAAAAATATTTGCAGTGAATTTGTTAGCACCTTATCCACACTAATATTATAAATGCGAAAGTAACTCTGTCTGTCTGTCTGCTACGCTTTCACGGCCAAACCGCTGAACCGATCTTCATGAAACTTGGCACAGAGATTGCTAGCATACCGAGAACGGACATAGGCTACTTTTTTTCACCATTCGAGGGTCTGGAGTATAGATGTAGACCACCAGGTGTACCACCAGGTGTACCACCAGGAGCCCAGCTAAACTATTAGAGATACAGGCATGGTTCCAAAACAAAAGTTGTTCGGTATGATGGCCCGAATCTTTTCACAAGGACCTTGAGGATCTGGAGTACCTTATGTAGACCACCAGGTCTACCATCAGGAGCCCACCTAAACTATTGGAGATACAGAAATGGTTCCAAAACAAAAGTTGTTCAGTATGATGGGCCGCTTCTTTTCACAAGGACATTGAGGATCTGGAGTACCTTATGTAGACCACCAGGTCTACCATAAGGAGCCCAGCTAACCTATTAGAGATACAGGCATGGTTCCAAAACAAAAGTTGTTCAGTATGATGGCCCACTTCTTTTCACAAGGACATTGAGGATCTGGAGTACCTTATGTAGACCACCAGGTCTACCATCAGGAGCCCACCTAAACTATTGGAGATACAGAAATGGTACCAAAACAAAAGTTGTTCATTATAATGGGCCGCTTTATATACACAAGGACATTGGGGATCTGAAGTACCTTATGTAGACCACCAGGTGTACCATCAGGAGCCCACCTAAACTATTGGAGATACAGAAATGGTTCCTACACAAAAGTTTTTCAGTATGATGGGCCGCTTCTTTTCACAAGGACATTGAGGATCTGGAGTACCTTATATAGACCACCAGGTGTACCATCTGGAGCCCAGCTAAACTATTAGAGAAACAGGCATGGTTCTAAAACAAAAGTTGTTCAGTATGATGGCCCGCTTCTTTTCACAAGGACATTGAGGATCTGAAGTACCTTATGTAGACCACCAGGTCTATCATCAGGAGCCCACCTAAACTATTGGAGATACAGAAATGGTTCCAGCACAAAAGTTGTTCAGTATGATGGGAATAAGTTGTGAAAGGACATTGCCTTCTTTACCGAGGACAGAAAAACAAAAGTGTGGTATAGAAGTATAAAAATGTATTGCAGTAACTTGAATTACCTTTTTATCTGTCTAATCTACTTATACTGACCATTTTAGTGTGCTCAAATCGGCACCTTTGGAGTAAGTACTCTGTTATCTACTGACTTTTGTATTCAATGGTTATAAATATTGATCTCTCAGGCCAGATAACAAATTTTGAATTGTCAATTTAACAACAGAAGCAAGCAAGTCATCTTTAAACAGTAGAGATAAGAACTGTTCTAATATCACTGTCAGACACACTTACTATGTATACACATACCTACCTACTTTAGAACTTCTGCCTAAAAAAACTATCTCACGCGGACGAAGTCGCGGGTAAAAGCTAGTAAATAATAAGATTAAAACATCATCTGCCAACATGGCTATGACTGATGCTAATAAGTATTTTATCCTTAATTTACTAACCTGCTCATCAGGTGGATCTGGACAAATGAAGATGGGTGATAGCCCTCCAGCATAAACTGCAATGCGGTTAGGAGTCCTGCACAGATGCCGAAGGTCTGGAGCCACTGTGATGTTGTTAAACAAGGTGAAGTTATCCAGCTCCGGTTCTTTGATGATGCTGCCTCGTATCTGCAGGTAGAGGTACCGCCCTGGTGAAGGGTCGATGAGCCAAGGGCGTCGTTCGCAGTGCTCCTGGAAATAGGAACGAAGAAGGGTATGTAGACAACATCTTCAGAAGAACGAAGTAATTTCTATGTACGAGCTATTTGTTAACAGTCGTTCGGATAATTTAGAAATGAAACTGGACTTCATACTGGGGAAAATAAAAGTTTACTGCATAAATGTGCGTAGGTAGGCGGCATTTAAGTTTTGTCGCGGAATTTAGGCTTGTTTTAGGTTTTTATAACAATCATAAATTTTTTACGTAAGCTATCATATCATATCTCTTAAAAACGGGTTTTTAAGCTTTTCAATAATTAAAAACTTACCGCTTCAGACATGGGTGCCAAGGAAGCCAGTCGCAAGTCCCCACTGGCGCCATACACTTTATGAGAACTCTCACACACGGCGTCTAGTCTGACGAATTCTACTGAAGCCTCGAATCCGAAAGACCTGAAGTCGTCAGTCGCTGACATGTTCACTACGTCGAACTTCAGTTCAGCTACAGTGGCTGTTGAAGTGAACTCGTAGTCACCAATATCACTGGAAATAACGAAGGTGTAGTTAATATCAGAATAAAAGGAAGTAGGTTTAACCATGAGTATTACTAAGTAGAGAAGTTATATAAAGAATACTGATACTTCAACACAAACTTTATCGTTCAGTAAAGTTTTTTAGCAGCAAGCACTGTTACCCCTGTAAGAGTCATCAATACCAATATGAACTGGTTTATTCAGTTATTATGTCAGTATGTATTGAGCCCTTGAATGGATAACTTAAAGTGCTGATCAGCTATCAGCGTGATACAGGGTGAAGGGTGTAAGGGACAGTGTACCGAAAACTTTGCAAGCATGGTCAGACCATGAAACTGAACAACTTTTACTATGGAGCCTATATGTTGGGAAAGGATTTTATGTCGAGTTTCTATAGAACGTCATTCAGCTAATTAGGATTTTTGTACGTAAGGTAGAAGTTTCTCGTTTACCGACATAGCCGCTATAGGAAATATTGTTCAGTTATACAGTCCGATTATGCATGCAAAGTTTGCGGTACGCGTCCATTACACAACGCATAATATCACAAGGCTGGCACAGGACCGTGAGGATTGGCGCTGTAGAGAAGAGGCCTATACCCTGCAGTGGGTGGAAGTGGGCTGAGGATGATGATGATAATATCTAACGATACAGACTTGAAAACGTCAAGACCTTGGGACGTAATGCTCAAAATTACCTGCACAAACAATCTCTCGGGACACCTTGGCCGATGTCTTTCCAAGGTCGATCGAATATCCTGACGGCGGCAGTGAGGTCCCCTGCGCAGCGGAACCAGGGTGAATGGGCAGAATGCACTGAACGGCACAGCCTGCCTCCAGAGCGGATGCCCCACACGCGAATGCGAACCGCCTCGCCAGGGTTGGCTTCGAAGCGGTAGGTGCAACTGAGGAATTCAATATTGATTTAAGTACCGCCGTTCCAATAAGTCGTATTTGACAGCTGTCAGATTCGTGAAAATACTATGGCAGAGGATCCATTTTCCTTTGTTGACATCTCTTTTGGTATGG
This sequence comes from Tuta absoluta, assembly GCA_027580185.1. NCBI lineage: Eukaryota > Metazoa > Arthropoda > Insecta > Lepidoptera > Gelechiidae > Tuta > Tuta absoluta. The sequence continues at coordinate 5,386,578 of JAQAHW010000003.1, forward strand.
AGATAACAGCTGTCAAAACAAGTTATTGGAACGGCGCTAGGTACTTTAAAACTTGATGTATCAATGTATCATGCTTTACCCATCCACATAGCACGCCTTAATGCCTTGCAGGGTAGACAAAGCGTTAACCGCCGTAAAAATACGGTCGCTATCGCCAAGTCTGACAAGTTTTAAGGACCGATTAAAATAAATGTGTATCACTATAGTGACAGGTTGTCAGCCATTAAATTGAAATATATATGAAACCCTCGAGTCCCTTAGTCACCTCTTATGATACCCGGGGAAAATAAATGCTATTCTAAGCCGGCATCACAAATCAAATAATAATGTTTAATTGAGATTACGAAATTAACAAATCAAATCAAGCTATTCGTAAATAAATATATATTTATCTATTAAGAAATCGGAACGTTATCATCATCTATAGAATAATAAAGGCATACTGAATAATAAACCTTATTTATAGAATTCCAGTAACAATTTATGTTAGTCTCTCTAGTCCCTTAGGCCTGTTTGACGAGTAGGTAAATCTTGGCAATGTATCCTGGGATTTCTCCTGAGACTGTGCTTGATTATAATGTTATTTTAGCTAGACAAATGTAGAAGTAAACATTAAACACGCTTTATTGTGTATACCCTAATAAACAGAGTGTGGCATGCAACAGAGCCAAATATTTTATGGGGCGATGACACTTAACAACTTTCCCCACGGTAAACTAGTCAAAATAAAAAAAAACTCCCAAACAAAGTTTCCCCACCAGCCGCCTGAGTCAGTTTTTACGAAAAGGTCCATATTTTTAAAACATTCCGACCTATATTCCTTGGGAAAAGTTGTTCAGTATTATGGGTAGTTTTGCCCCGTAAAATATTTAACATTTTGCGGGCCACCCAGTGTATAAGATGAATAAAATATAAGTGCTTGATTTTTATTCAGAAGTATACGTACCTAATATTTCTTGAACCTCCCCTTCCGTATAGAAAGACGTCTCTTGGCGAGGAGAAGGTGATGGGAGGATCTGGAGGTGCTTCGGGAAAGGATCTGGACGTGAACCGCCTGGAGCAGGGCCCACGGCTCCAGGGTTCACCGTCTTGATGCAAGTCTACGAACTCGTACAGTGCTTTGAAGAATACGGGCCTGTAAAGAAAAATATACTTTTCAAGGGCTTCAAAGTTTCCAGAATGTTACATTTAAATAACGATTTAAATCAAAATTTTAAAAAAATGCGGAGATATATGCATGTACTCGTACCCTTCCCTTCATCCTTATAGCTAAAAAATTACTATTATCCATTGCGTCCTACGAAAAAATTTAAACAAAACAGTCTTATATAAAAAGTCCAAGCTGACCCACAAAGCTGGTTCTTAGTTTCTATAGGTACTTACTTCAGAGCGGTTCCTTGTGTAAGTTTCAATTCCAACGTCAAAGAATCTCCTTTAGATAGAAAACTTTCAGTCCTAGCGCAAGCTCTAGATCTTCTCAATAAGGCGTGTTCGCAAGTTCTGGGCGCACGTTCCCTGCAGAACCTCGCAACCAAAGTAGCATTCGTCGGTGGACGACCAACTATCACCGTTTGAGGAGATGTCGCACGAGACATCTGAACTGACCGATCCTTATCACTGAAATAGAATGAAATGTTTGTTTATAAACCTAAACAAACAACTGAAAACAATGAACAAACTTTATGAGTGTTTGATTGTGCGCCAAACATAATTGGAATGAAACGTGTTACCGCAAAACTCGAATGAAATGAAAACTGGAAAGCCACACATTCAGAAAGTAAATCACGCCAAAATAAACGAGACTAACATATCGGGGTAAAAGCGAGCGAACTCACCAGAATATATCGCTGCATCCCGGCGATATCCGCATCGGGCCGTCCCATATATTTAAATGGCTTCCACAATACTCATCTTCGGGTAAGTTGGGATTGAGAGCGTTGGTCACATAAAATTTCAATACCGAGAACCACACCCTGAAGCGAGGCGCCGAGAAAGAGGGCCTTCCGTAAAGAATGTTTCTTCCAGTGGGCCCTGAAGTATCGATTCCTTGCATATGATACAAACATGTCGTGTTTGGAGGCAAGGAATGTTGCGGGTGCTCCAACACTCCCCTGCCAGTTCCTCTGATCCAAAATTCGCAAGCCCTTTTGTTCTTCGCGTATGTAGGTGACTGCTGATCCACGAATCTGACCTGAAATTGATTAATTATGTGATAACCGCATGAAATCACTAACGATCGTTAATCAATGCCTCCAAAAGGGTATAACAGATACAATCTATATTGTTGTCGAATCAACTCCGTATCATGGCAAAATCGGTGTTATTTTTGGGATTAATGGATCGGAAAATATTTGAACAAGTATTTATAAATTTCAGAGCTGAATGCCGATATTGAAATGAGATAAGGAAGTTGTTTGTATAAAGGTTGCGTCTCGTTTCAGTTTAAGTTTTATCTTGTCGAAAAACATTATTAGAGTTTTAAGACAAAAACGCTGAAGCCGCGTTCCAATTTTGCCAGCTAAAACAATGTGGGGTGAGGCTTGGGCGCTTGGGGTTGGCCCGCGTTCCATTATGTGACCGTGCGAGCCTACTACGCTACTAATTACACTTTGGCAGGGTCCCAAGCGCCCTTCAGGGTACTTCTTGATTTATTATTATTCACGAACGAAACACTTTAAATAACACTCCATCATGATATAGTGTGCATTAACCTAATTTGCCACACTGGACGGGTTAGGCTTGGACGCAGCAAATCATGCGGGATTCATGTTCATTAGTTATACAGCATGGTCGATCGCGACTAGAATTTCATTTAGTTTTAGTACTGATCCCGTGTTATCTACTTAATTACTTATTAATAAACCTAGCGATTGATAACCGCAAACCAATATCAATATGGTTTCTAGCAATCACGTTGACACTTTCATACTCACAAATTCGATCACACGTAAAGTCCAAACCAATATAACAATTACAATTTCAATATTATCATTAAAAATAATTGGACCTGGGTTGGATCCGTTCGTGTAATGAATTAACGATAATTGGATTACACACGAATATAAATCAGCTACGGGAAATTAAATTGTTAGAACACATACGACATCATTGACATTGCTGTGTGATGCCGGCTTAGAATAGCATCAACCCGTTTCTTACCCATGGGTGTCGTAAGAGGCGACTAAGGGACTCGAGGGTGTGTATTGCAATTTTAGGCGACGGGCTGACAACCTGTCACTATAGTGATACACAGTTATCTGATTGACCCTCAAACTTTTGTCAGACGTGGTGTTAATATCCGTTGAACGGCCGTTAACGCTCTGCCTACCCCATAAGGGATATAGGCGTGATTTATGTATGTATGTATGCATATAAATATATTTTATCCAATCCAAAATTCGACAACGAAACTAAGTATTTAGGTATCTAAATAAAGTAACGATAAATGGTTATTGTTATAAATGTAAAAATACATAATATAAAGTAACTGTTCGTACGCAATTTCAAGACAAACGAAATTTAAATTGAATTTTACCTAGCTAGCAAGCTTAAACTGCTCTAAGAGCTAATAGAACTTCCATTATTAAACCTTTCAGAACTCATTAGCTGTTCAAAAGATACTTAATTTAATTCCACAGTGTCTTTATGATCAACATAGCTTAAGAACACGTCTTTAATTAAAGTCACATCTCTCAGGATAGACAAAAAATATCAATTTTAAAACCTTATGTACGCTTATGTTAGCCGATACTATTCAATCGACGAATTCTTTCACTGTCTCCAATAGTGAATAGGTACTGAAAAGTATCCATGCGTTATACTGCTTCTAGTCCGTAGTAAAAAAATTGTCCCATTATTAAAGCTTTTAAGTCACATTAGCTGCTCAAAGGATACAAAATTAAATTCTACGATGGCTTTATGATCACCACTTAGTCATATAAGACCTGTATAAGAATGAAGGCAAACTTTTGCTTAATTGCTTTCTGGCAACTGTCCAGCGCATCTCGAAGGTATTTAGTTTTCCTAACAAAAAGTTGAGATAAAGTGAAGTTCTTGCGTGCTTGCTTACTTCGTTTGTTACTAAGTGCTATTTCAGAAGTGGCCCTTTGTATCTGTGTGTGTAGTAACAAGATTGGTATACTTGACCGGCTTGTTAATAACTTTTTACAGCTGTTGCGCTTCCAGAAAGTAACCAAAATACTGTTCAAAATCTTTGACAAGGGCAACTATTAAACACATTCGCAGGTTATGTGACATGCACGTGTCTTTTCTTAGAAAAAAGAAGAAATCGGAAAGTCTCCATAATTACAATAGCTTCGGGCTGAAAGTAATAAAAAACTGTAGCACGTAGCAGATTCGATCACTCCGACTCTAATGAAAATAGATTGTCAACGATACACTTACTGACCTTTTTCCTCCTAGCCTACTACTACATTTTTCTCTTAGGTACACATACCTACTTCGTTTCCAGATTAGAATGATTCCATTTCATTAATTACTTTTCCAACACTGAATTCAAACAACTCCACAAATTCCAAGAAATAATCTTTAAAACATTATTACATTTACGTACGTTCCATTATTATGCAAATTTCAGCTCATGCGAATATTAGAGCTTGAAATAACTTTTTGGGGAAATTTTCGCGAAAATTCATATAAGAGCAGTCCGAAAATGAGATTTTTATGTTGATTAAGCTTGGAACACAATTAAGATGAAGAGAGGGCCAATTTAAAAGTTCAGACATTCTCACCTCGACTTCCAACTGAAATCCGTGGAGCGCTTGTAACGAAGCTGGTTGCAAAAATGTTCCGAATGGTGATGTCGTGAATTCTACTAACAACTCGGGCCCACTCGATATTGCTTCTGGGACTGACACGCCGCCACCGCAGAACCTCAAAATAACCGGGTCCCTGGTCGTGTATCCGTCGTACACTGTCACGTAATCTTGAACCTCGTCGCACTGCTGCCAGAATTTCAACTCTCTGCCATTGTTGTCACGGTCCTGTTGAGCTTGAGCGTACAAAGCTTTCTGACTGCGTATTGATATCAGTTGTCCGTTCGGCTGTTTCACCACAATCAACGCATGTTTTCCTTGAGGGACTTCATGCTGTCGTACTGCGTAATAGCACGTCAGGTTTCTTGGGTAGACACCGGGGTAATTCGGTGACTGGAGTCGACAGTTTTTCCGGTCACAGTCGCTGAATATTCTTGAGCAGTACGTCCCGGAGATCAAATCCCCGAGATAATATTCCGTTTTTGTCTTTGCTATATTCGTATCATCGCCGCGTGATGTGTTTACGGGAAATAATGGAGGCCTCACCTTGAAAAAAGGTCGCTCTGAAAGAGAGACAGAAATAAAATTGATGTTATTAACTGGTCTTATTGCTAGCTCGTGCGGCGAATTTGTTCAACTACCTTAGATATACTGGGTAAAGGTTACGGCTGATTAAGTTTAATAGATATTACGTAGGACAACAGTCATACTTGTCTGTTTCTATATTTATGTTCACATTATCTTTTTTCAATTCGGGTTATCAGCATTACTCATTTAAATTATTAGGAAATTCTGACCTACCCGATACCTGAAGTAGTCAGGTAACAAAATAGTATCTAGGTACACTATATTGTATACGTAAATTATACCTACATTGTTTGCATCGAAATAAAGACAGATCTCACCTAAAGGAGGAGTCCCTCCATACCGCACCGTCGCATGCTCTCTCCTCAACACTTTATACGACATTCGGAAGTCAAAGTTATAGTTGTTCTGTTCTTTGGACAGATGTAGGAGCCTGATTATGAGCGTGATGGATTTTGTTTCACTGTAGTATATCGAGGGGCCCCAGGAGGTCCCGCACCAGGAGCCTCCCACTTGGGGTCTGCTGGCCTCCTGGATCTGCATGTAGCCATCTGGACACCCATCCTCGGTGAAGGATGTGAAGCGGCCGAGGGTAAAGCTGTCGAACAGGACCTAGAAAAGAACAAATTCCAACGTTAGTTACACAAGGAACTAACATTCTGACTAATAGAAATTTAATATTTTCTTGAGTTTGTACAACTCATCACAATAAAACGATTTTAAACGATGACTGACCATTCGTAACCACGAGTTCTGTAAAGATTGTAAAATCCAAAATAAACACAACTTAATCCGTTTAAAACTGTTTTAGTGTGATAATCAATATTTTTCGACTCCAACTGTATACGTCAAAATTATAAGTCGGTAAAACGTGTGTCGACATTCAATTTCTTGTTTTTATGGCGTTTTCATACGTTTGAATAAGTAAAACGTGTGTTGGAGAACCGTTATCAGTTTGTTTTTCAATAATGTCTACTATGAATGGCAATGACATTTAAAACAATCGAAATTTTATTGGACAAGTCCGATACGCAGTTTAGCGGCGCGGCACCATGAAATATATTGAGTAAAAAGCGTAAAACCAAAAAGGTTTGTGTAAAAAACTGGCTGCTGGCGATAAAGCTGGTGCAATAAGCCGTGTCGCCCGAAAAATAGAGGAAAAAAAATAGAGCCAACCGCCGGCACCTTTGTGAAATGAAACACAAATATTGAATCATGTTGCCTGTAACAGCTAGCACTGGTTTTTTTCACCGAGTTATTCTGAAAATCAACAATATCAGGCAGCGTAAATACTGATACCAATTGATAGGTAAAAATTCACTGTTTCATTTAGGCAAGTTTTATTTATTATTATAATACTGACCACTTGTAGTTACAATAACAGTCATAGATAGGTAAGTAATTTCAACTTAAGAGAGAGACAATGTTAAATCTTTTAAACGATTTTAAAAGTGTATCAGATGCGAAAAGCTGTGTTTCCTCACTTTTTTCGAGTGGGACACCGAGTCGACAACCGACTTTATGAATCCTGGTGTCAGAGGTTTTCAGCCGCCTACTATGAGGCCTCTGACATGGTTGTGTATCGATCGCCGTTATGTGTTTCAATTCAACACTAACCGCGCGCCTTTATTTTTAAATACGAGTAACAAGGTGACCTTTTTCAGGTATATTTTGGAAAAAATGTGATCGGAATTAACCAGCAATGTTTCCAGAATTCCCCTTCAGTTTTTTTACAGATTACCTAGCGGTCTGTTTGCCTAGGCCAAACGCTGCGCGGACCCGTTTGCTTACTGTTTCACACCCGCTACGTCAGTAAATACATAAACTTAATGGATCGACTTCATGAACATTTTAGGAAAACATCTGAAAAAGGAGGTGAAAATAGGTGTTTAGTTTTAGACTAAGTATTTGTGGTATGTATAAAGTTCTTAAAATTAAATATTCACTTATCAAGAAAGCTGCCGTGTAGAATAAAACCATCCCATTTCCCTAATAAAAAGTAAGACTGTAAGTACCTCTAGTTATTTATTTTTCTGCCTACTGTTTCTCTAGTCTACGGATTAAGCGTTATATATATTTTTTTTATTTGTTGGGTTTTTTGCCTGTAAATTATTATCATTTCTACCCATGGGTGTCGTAAGAGGTGACTAAGGGATGAATCAACGCAGGGAATGGGCAGCAGTGTTCCCTACTGTTAATACAACACCTTGCCCTGCGCTCACTAATCCGCTTGCCAAGCGTAGTGACTATGCCAAATACCCTCAATTGGGTGCCAAATACCCCCAAATTGGGTAAGTCTATGTGCAACAGTGGACTATTGTAGCTGTTAAAGTTGAAGTAAAGAAGAAATTGTAAATAATAGCGTTGTTACGGAATTAAACTGCTACGGCGTAAATGTATGCTACGTTTTATCTAAACAGTACGACGCTACTAACAAAAAAAACTTTCCATCCACAGTTTTTCTCGGCTGTTTATCCCGTGGAAATAAGAAGTTTTCTCGGGACAAAAAGTAACGCATTTCGCTCTCCAGCATCCTAATTAATGAACACATTACATATAAATCAATCAAAAATTACCGTCATAATATTATTATTGGCGATACGAGTTCGTTCGCCAGCACTATCCAGATAACATATTATTTTGTCGCAAAACTTTACACATTAAAAGGTTTTAGCTACATAAGCTGGAATCGCGAAATAGAAGCAGGAAGCTCTGCAAATGCAATTTGAGGGTGCAAATTGCATCTGTTCGCTGCATCTTCAGGATAAAGTGTCGATGAGAACGTCCTCCGTGGAATTTACGTTTCGCTGCGACAAAGAGAATTTTATTCACACAGTTGAACCCAGTGTACATGGTGTTGGCTGCTTTTGTAGTGTACGCTTGGTTGTATGTACCTGTCCTGTTGAGTTGGCGAGAAGTTTATAGTAGGAATTTTTCATCTTCTTGAAACTTACTGCCATTGTAAAGTGACAAATTCTGTTGCACCTTGACAGAACAGAAACTAAGTTGAAACCTAAGGTTGCCCAGGAATTCGAAATGTAAGTAAACTTTGCAAAGGAAGCGGTTCTACCACTTGTCGTCCGTTGCTGCGTATTTTTAATGCACCGTAACGCATGCGTCTGTCAGACGAACGACTTGACAGACGCATCCGTAAATGCACCGTAGCCTATTTGTATGAGAATAAGATTGGGATTCGCAATAGCTTTGCCTCTGACTGACGCATGCGTTACGGAGCGTAAAAAATACACAGCGATGGATGACGAGTACAAGAACCGCCTAAAAGGCATGGCAGAAAATGCGCAAACCGGAACAAAGAGCACGCTCTCAGAGAACTTTGAATATCAAATGCATAAAAGTATCGGTATCCACCGGAATAGGCGGAGAAATATGAAAGAGGAAAGGCGGAATCGTGTGTCATGGCTTGATGCCTTTACCTACATATAATGTGAGACGCTACCATGTTCTCTCATAGACAAAACAGTACGAACAATAATTGAGAGAGAGCTAAAAATGTGAAGGTAGAAAAAATAATCCACCTCATGGTAATGATTGCAACTGTTACTATTGTTTTTAGTGTCTGCTATCGACACATTAAGAAAAATAAAATTTTCGTTAATAAAGATACGGAAAAGAAAATCAATATCGAAAATTATTTTTGAAATATTTTAATGCTGATTGAATGACGTCAGCGATGCAACTTGAGCAGAATTTGTTATTGTGCATTTTCTACCTTATTATTTGCTCTTAGAACAGAATATACAATTTCGTATCCCGTCTGCAAACATGTCTTTGATGAAATTTAAATGTAGCGTCACGACGAACACGTTGTGGCGTTTCAATTTACGTTCCTGTGAAAAAGTTTAAATTTCTGCCAAGAATCTGAAATTTATGACGTGCAGTGCGAGTGCGACATTCTGCCAGTTTGCAATTTGAAATTTTGAGTTGAGAAGTTTTCTAGTTCTAAAGTCAGCAACTGCAATTTTAGCTCTGAGACCGTTGAGGCTTTAAGTTTTTAGATTTTAGCTTCTAGGAAAATTTCAGCTTCTCCGCTATACCCAAAATCCACATAGATACAGTTGTATCTATAGCAGAGCAGGAATAATGCGCATGTTCAAGTTTAAGGTATATAGGGTGTCCTATACGAAAATAAGGAGAAGAAGGGTGCAATTTTCCTAGTGGCCAATACCGAAAACTCAGTACGTGCTGGTGCTGGTGAGAACAACTTCTTCACGGAAAAATATGGCAAATTAAAAAAAAAAAAATAGAATTTTGGCTCATTTTGACCTAAAATAGGTCGAAAGTGGGGAAAGTTGTTCCTTATCACCAGCCCGTACTGTATTTATGGTATCGGTTACTAGTAATATTACACCCCTTTATTTAGGGCAGTACCTATTTATTATATTTTAATATGATGGGGATATCTTTGTTTTTGCCGTGTGATGCCGGCTTAGAATAGCATCACCCCATTTTTTACCCATGGGTGTCGTAAGAGGCGACTAAGGGACTCGAGGGTGTGTATTGCAATTTTAGGCGACGGGCTGACAACCTGTCACTATAGTGATACACAGTTATCTGATTGACCCTCAAACTTTTGTCAGACGTGGTGTTAATATCCGTTGAACGGCCGTTAACGCTCTGCCTACCCCGTAAGGGATATAGGCGTGATTTATGTATGTGTCGGAGATCGATCAAACTCTGGTGGGTATTGGCTGAAAGTATTTGACAGTTCGCGTTTAGTTATTATTTTCTTCCGTTCGATTGCTTTTTAATTCTTGCAGAAACAAAACGCATAGCGTTGGCAACACTTGACATAAACGGTGCGTTTTTATTTGCACACTGTTGGCTATAGACGGTAAGATAGACTGTAGTGACATTAGAGGCGTTGTAGTGCGTTCTCACAATTCATTGTTGGCTGCATTCGTGATGGAAAAACGGAACTCACGTGAGCTATGGAGTTAACAACTTTGACAGTTCCGGTTGGTCTGTCGTTCGATGTGGTCGTTTTGAAGTTAGGTTTAGAATCCGGTAAAATCTTTGGAATCCTGGAGCGTTTGGAGAAACTGTGGTCGTCTAGCGATGGCGGAGCCCTAGATTCGTATTGCCAGTGGAATATTTGTGGAGATCATGAAGTGTGTGTTGGGTATCGTCGTATTTCTTTGAGGTTGTAGCTGAGGTTGGTGAAATGCAGAGATTGAACGAGGTTGGTGACAGTTGCTGCTGTGGTCTCTTTGTAGTTCTGCAGGCAGGGGATTTCATGATGTTCGGTGTTGAAGGTTAGTCTCAATCGGTATTTGTGGTATTGTGAAGACACGTTGATGTTGATCAGCGTGTGTCCAAGATTCTTAGGTTGGTTTGGTAGACAGGTCGGTTGTAGTACGGTTACACCGTGCCTGACGATGACCTGCCAGGTCGAAACAGCCTCACCATGGGAATTGACTGCGTAATAGTATCGACGTTGTGGTTTATCATTTCAGTGGCTGGAGACAGCATTTGACGATGCAGTATTCTACAGGGTTCGACGAGTATACGCCCACGACGTGTTGTTCTGTATCCTGACGTAAGGTTATACTTCCTCAGTGCTATTTCATATCCTGACGTAAGAGTGATTAAGTTGTGATTTAAGCGTCATCCAGAGTTACTGGTTGATTAGTTTTGGCACGGGTTTTGGGGTCCATTCTTTATTGTTTTCTACAGCGAACCAGATGCAGCGTCATCCTGATTTAGCGGCATCCTGATGTTCATGGCGCGTAGGCCTGTATGTGTTCAGGCTCCCCCTCCCTTTTTATCGTGTTTTCTTCTTTTCTCTTTTCTTTTCTTCTCTTCTCCTTTTTCTATTTTCTGCATATGTATGTGTTTAATATTTAGCGTTGTTATGCTGGGGTGAGTTAGGTATTAATGACGGTCTATGAATGCGGCGCGGTGCTCGATCGCACGCGTCGCTCTGGGCGTGTGTTGTCCCTTTCTCACTCGCAGGGCGAGACTGGCGACGTGCGCGCAGACCGCCTGACGGCGCCACGCGGTGATTTCTGCACCGCACTCAGTCACTCAAAACCGTTCGGACAGGAGGGTATCGTATTGTGCGGATTTCCCGCCACGCGTTTTGTGATGCCGCGTGTAATGGACGATTCAATTTGAGATCGCGCGTGTTGATGCATCGTATTATTGCGGTTCTCCTGGGTTATACTAGAATACCAGGCTTAGTGATTGTTGGATGTCTCGACGTCTTCCACGTGAGCGTCGCGTTGAATAGGCATCAGGTGGCCATTTTGGCCCGCGTTTGTACGGCCCAAATTCGGGTTGGGTCACGCGTAATGACTAATATCAAAGTGAAATACGAACAGAAGCTGTGAGTGGTTTGAAGTGAATAACGCGCCAAGGCTGTAGTGGAATGCTGGGTGTCGATATCTTTTCCACCCAGCCCTGTAAGTACCCACGGAATTCCTCTTTGATCCATTCCCTGTACTTCCTTTCTCCGTTGGGTATTTTATGCATTTGGACCGGCACGTTGACTGTAAGTGGTAAACCTGTTTATTCGTGTTAATGGTGTGTTCCCTTTAGTCATATTTGTTGTACCATATCATTGTGACTCCTTAGTACGAATTGCGGAATTCGTGGGGTGATATAATTTGGAGGTACTTACTTATAATCTAGTGCTAATACGTGTGACGTAACGCCAGATCGGCAGACGGTATTTACTACCGACTTGAGTTATGTAAGGGTTGGAACACATCATTAGCCAATTTCAATCAACTTAGTTAATTAAGTTAAATAGATTTAGGTTCACGTTTAATTCATAGTATGCGCTGCTATATTGTGCAGCGTATGCTATTTAGCGCTGCGTAACGCAGCCATTGTCTGCCTCCAGTTGAACTCCTGGTATTTTGTTCGAAATTTACCTGTGTAAATCGCTTCCACTGCGGGAGTTTAGCTTGGAATTAGACAATTATTGGTAGCAGAGCGTGGTTCAGAAAACCACTAGATTTAAGATTATTTTAGTATAAGATTTTTAATCTACCTACATAAAAAAAAATATATTTATTGTGATTGTAGTGTGTGCCCTGTGTAGAATATCCTATCGGTAGGATCAGGGCCAATCAATTAGTGTATTGCTTGTTATTATCGTTGTGTTTACCCTGTGCGGATATCCTAACGGTAGGATCAGGGCCGATTGTCTATTATTGTTTTTTATTGTAAGGTTCGGTGTTACTTTGAGTTGGTACCATGGCTCCCACAATTACACAGCTTCAGGCAAAAATTAGAACGCACCTAATTTGGTTCGCGACTAAGCAGGCGATGGTCGGTCGCGGGGACCGAGAGGACGCACTCATCGCTTGTGCGCAACGGATTGACGAACGGGTCGCGGAGGTGTTGGATTGCCTCACTGGATGCGAGGAGTTATTTGATGGGACGCCTGATGAGGAGGCCAAACTTATGGTCCGGGCGAATGTGACCCAGTGCCTGGAGATGGGGCAGGAGATCCAGCAGGCGGCTGCTGTGATCACCAGGCGTAGGGCTGGGGAGCCGGACCCATCCCATGGTCCGCGGGGACCGGGGGTGCAAGTGCCCCTGCCGGCTGTGGCGATTCCGGTCTTCCACGGGGACTACACGGATTGGACCCGATTCCAGGATCTGTTTGACAGTGTGATTCATAACCGCACTGACTTGCAGCCGGCATATAAAATGGCACAATTGATGGCCAAGCTGCAAGGTGAGCCCCATGAGCTGGTAAAGCATCTACCAGTCGATGATGCAAGTTACGAGACGGCTCGCGGTTTGCTGATCGAGAGATACAGCAACAAACGTCTCATGATTGACCAACTCCTGGAACAGTGGCTCACCGTGCCGACCATCACACGAGGGACGGACCTCAGGGCCAAGGTCCTCAACCCTGTCTGCGTTGCAGTGAACGCTCTGGAGAGACAGGGGATGCCGGTGTCAGGCTATGATTATATCCTGGTCCACACGTTGTTGCGCCGCCTGCCGAGCGACATGGCCGCTCGTTTTGAACAGTCACACGGAGGTAAGACATCTGATTACCTCCCGACCTTCGAGGAGCTCAAGTCCTTCCTCGAGGCCGAGTGCAGGCGGGTAGATGCCCAATTTGGAGAGTCGCCTCACGCGGAGTCTGCGGCCGCTCGCCGCCCGGAACGGCCGGGTGCACAGGCGCGAGACGGTAAGAGTAGGCCACCCAGGCGATACAATGTCGCTAATTTGGAATCGAGGTGTGCCTACTGCAGAGAGGCGGGGCATCAGGTGACTGCGTGTGAGGAGTTCGCTGCACAGCGGGTGCAGAAACGTCGTGGTGTGGTGCAGCAACGGCGTTGGTGCTTTAGGTGTATGGGGCCGCATCAGGTGTGAGAGTGCCCATCAAGCACCAACTGCAGGTACTGCCAGGGTGCCCACCATCAGCTCCTATGCATGAACCGCAGCGGAGATTACGGAGGCAGAGCTGACGCGGGTCAGCGGACGGAGTCTGCCCTACCTAGACGGGAGCAACGCTCCCCACCCCCTCCAAGGAGGAGTCCTCTTCCACCAGGGTTTCAGGGACGAGGCCAGGGACATCAGCAGGTGATGCCCCCTTCACCACGCGCGAGACAGTCACCACCTCGGCAGCAGGTGCCGGGACAGGGTAGGTGGTCACAGGTCCAAGGTCAGGGGCACCCATCACAGATACGTGATGCTACGGGCGGGTGCCAACACCAGGGCCAGTACATGCAGTACTCGGCGGGTCTGAACAACATGGTGAGTTCCCATGACCCACGCATGCCTCTCCCCTTGGCTGAGCACCCGCGGCTACAGGCGCATCCACGGTACGCGCGCCTGCCGCAGGGTTACTATAGGCTGCCAGCCATGGCGTACAGGACCAGAGGTCCCTATCAGCAGGAGTGGGACCCACTCGAAGGTGTACGGAGAGAGGGGACCCCCCCGCAGGACGCGGACACTCCGCGCTTAGGTTCCTGCTAGGTAATCGCCGCCTACACGCCAGCTTCGGCCCCCCGGCCAATTACGGTATTGTTGCCTACGGCAATGATTTGGGTATGGGGATACGGTGGCCGCAGCATACAGGTAAGAGCCTTGTTAGATACAGGGGCTCAGGGTTGTATTGTGTCTAGTAAGCTGGTGAGTAGGCTAAGCTTAAATATAAGGCCCACAACGGATGGGGCTGTAGGTATTGGAGGTGTAGATGTGCCTGACGTTCGGGGTCAGGTGAGCTTCGAGTTCACATTAGGTAATACAGGTACAGGGGTCAGCTATCATGCCTCAGCAGTGGTGCTGGATGATGTGGTAGGGAAACTTCCTCAGGTTCGGTTACCGTCAACGGTACGAGGGTTAACCACAGGCTTAGAGCTAGCTGATCCTGACTTTGATACTCCTGGTACGGTGGACGTTCTCCTCGGGTCAGACGTCCTCGGGAGATTCTGGTGTGGCAGAAAACGAGTACTTCAGCAAACTGGTTTAGTGGCCGTTGATACCACAGGGGGGTATGTTATTTTTGGCCCAGTTTGGAGACCTCAGGACCTACCAGAGGGCGATACGGTTCTCTATGGTAGTGTGTTGTCGGAGGTGCTGCAGAGGTTTTGGGAGTCTGAGGAGCCACCCACAGCGGATAGACGGAAGCCAGAGGATGACGAGTGCGAGCTGTTCTATCAGTACAACACTGCACGAAGTTCGTCAGGTAGGTTTGTTACCAGGCTGCCATTTCTCCCAAACCGCCCCTCCTTAGGTAGTTCGCGACAGATCGCGGAACGGAGACTACTGGCTATGGAGAGAAAGATGAAGCGAGATGCAGCACTTCGGCAGAAGTATATCGAATTTATGAGGGAGTACCTAGAGTTAGGCCACATGTCGGTGTCCAGCATAGATTGGAGGTGTGTCGAGCATTACTATATACCACACCTGGCTGTTTTGAAGTCACCGGAGGCGAAGATACGGGTAGTGTTTGACGGTTCTGCTCCTACATCGAATGGTGTGTCTGTGAACCAGTGTCTGCACGCGGGTCCCAAGTTGAACCGGGACATTGTGGACATCCTCACAGATTTTCGGTTGCACCAAGTAGCGTTCGTTGCAGACGTCAAAATGATGTTTCGCCAAACAATTATACACCCGGATGACCGTCGGTACCAGCTGATTTTGTGGCGTGAGAGCCCTGACGAGCCGATGGTCACTTATGAGCTTAACACGGTAACGTATGGTCTGAAGCCAAGTCCGTTTTTGGCAGTACGCACGCTGCGAGAGTTGGCCGCACAGGAAAGGGTAAGATTCCCTCGAGCCGCAGCAGTACTGGATCGCGACGTCTACGTGGATGACATCTGCACGGGTGCAGATAGCGTGCAACAAGCACTGCTACTACGAGACGAGCTGATCGCGATCATGGAATCAGGAGGTTATGAGTTGCGGAAATGGCTGTCCAGCTGTCCAGAGCTCCTGGCCGGGTTGCCAGGTGAGTTTCACCAGGACCCGCACCTTTTCGAGAACCCGGACAATCCAAATACGTTGAGCATCCTAGGGGTGCAATATAGGCCAACGCATGATGTCTTTACGTATCAGATCGAGCCAGACCTTTTGCAGAAGACTTGGACGAAGCGTTCGGTATTATCGACGATCGCCAGAACTTTCGATCCTAACGGGTGGATCGCACCGGTGACGTTCATGGCGAAGTGCTTCTTGCAAAGGTTGTGGATAGCAAACTTGGGTTGGGACGACCAGCTCTCCGGAGAGCTGTTGAATGATTGGACCAAGTTTGTGACCACCTTACCAGGGATCGTACGCATCGCCATACCTCGCAAATTGCTCCCATCGGTGGGATGTAAGGCTACCCTACATGGGTTTTGTGATGCCTCGGAGCGAGGGTACGCGGCAGCTGTCTATTTGCGGACAGTCAGTTCAACGGGAACTGTAGACGTGCGTCTAGTTATGGCCAAGAGTAAGGTGGCTCCGGTTAGGACAAGATGGACCATTCCAAAGTTGGAATTGGCGGGAGCAGCGCTTCTCACGCGCTTGCTACATTATGTCGCTAGTAATCTACGCGGTACCATCAATTTGGATGAAACGGTGTACGCATGGACCGACAGTAGGATAGTTCTGTGCTGGTTACAGACGTCGGTACATACTCTTGAGGTTTTCGTGGCAAATCGGGTGTCACAGATTAAAGGATCGGAAACTCCGTTGGTATGGAGACACGTACCGGGAGAACAGAACCCAGCGGACTGCGCCTCACGGGGATGTAGGGCCCCTGATTTGGTAGGTCACTCACTGTGGTGGGGACCTCAGTGGCTGACTGAGTCACCTGAGAGATGGCCATACAATGAGTGCGGGTCGCCGCTTGGGCCACCTGATCGAGGTTTGCGAGTGAACGTAGGGCAGATCGTACCTAAGCCTAGTGCGGCTTTCTTGCTGGAACGATACAGCTCCCTCGACAAACTTCTAGGGGTGACAGGTTGGATCAAACGGTTCGTGAATAACTGTAGAAAACCTCAAGCAGAACGGAACTTGGCACCTGTCCTCTCGCCTGCGGAGCGGAATGCGGCTCTAAGTTTATTGGTTAGGGTCGTCCAGGCGGAACATTTTGAGGAAGAGGCCAGGCTGCTCAGGGATGGCCGTGGAAAGCTGAAGGGAGGTCTTGTGCGCCTCAACCCGTTCGTGGACGAGCATGGAATGCTCCGGGTTGGAGGTAGACTTCGGAACGCTAACCTGCCCTTTTCAGCACGGCATCCGCTGTTACTCCCAAAGAAGGGACCTTTGGTAGAACTTATAGTTAGGGATCGTCACCAGAAAAACTCGCATGCGGGCTGCAATGCACTTTTGGCTATTCTGCAGCGCGAGTTTTGGATCTTGTCTGGACGACGTACGGTACGGGGCATTGTGTTTCGGTGCTTGCCTTGCTATCGGTTGAAGGCAGCCACAATGCAACCTCAGATGGGAGACCTCCCACCGGACCGGGTGACGGAAGCCTGGACGTTTGCGGGTGTGGGAACGGACTTTGCGGGGCCTTTTATGGTAAAGGCATCACGCCTTCGCAACGCGAAGTCAATCAAGGCGTATTTGTGCGTGTTTGTGTGCCTAGCAACCAAGGCCGTCCACTTGGAACTCGTGGCCGACCTCACTACGGAGGCTTTCTTAGCAGCTTTGGATAGATTTGTGTCGCGAAGAGGGCGACCAGCGCTGATAAGGTCGGACTGTGGTACCAACTTTAAGGGCGCTGATCGATGTATGAAAGAAATTATAACGTTTTTATCGGAAAACGAGGAAGCTATCGGCACGAGCCTCTCCCGTCAGGGCATTAACTGGGTGTTCGATCCACCAGGATGCCCCCACTGGGGTGGTATATTTGAAGCGGTTGTAAAGTCCGCTAAGACGCATTTGATGCGCGTTATAGGTTTAACGATATTAACCTTTGAGGAGCTAGCGACCGTGTTTTGTAAAATTGAGGCCGTTCTCAATTCACGTCCTTTGTGTCCGCTTAGCTCAGATCCGAATGATCTGGAGGCCCTGACACCAGGGCATTTCTTAATTGGCCTACCACTTAACGCCTTGCCAGAGTACCCCTACACAGAGGTCAGTAGCAATCGTTTGACGCGTTATGAGTTGCTGCAGCAAATGTCTCAGAATTTTTGGAAGCGATGGTCGCTTGAGTATTTGCACATTCTGCAGCAACGCCTTAAGTGGACGGACAGAACTGAACCCCCTCGCATCGGAGATCTCGTTCTGGTTAAGGATGCCAACCTGCCGCCACTGCGATGGCGCAGAGGGCGCATTCTCAACTTGTTCCCAGGTAGTGATGGCACTCCTCGAGTCGCGACAGTTCAGGTAGGGGATTCAGTTCTTAAGCGAGCAATAGCAACGCTATCTCGTCTCCCCAGTAGTGAATAGGCCTAAGGGATTCGGCCTAGGGCGGGTGAATGTTTAATATTTAGCGTTGTTATGCTGGGGTGAGTTAGGTAATAATGACGGTCTATGAATGCGGCGCGGTGCTCGATCGCACGCGTCGCTCTGGGCGTGTGTTGTCCCTTTCTCACTCGCAGGGCGAGACTGGCGACGTGCGCGCAGACCGCCTGACGGCGCCACGCGGTGATTTCTGCACCGCACTCAGTCACTCAAAACCGTTCGGACAGGAGGGTATCGTATTGTGCGGATTTCCCGCCACGCGTTTTGTGATGCCGCGTGTAATGGACGATTCAATTTGAGATCGCGCGTGTTGATGCATCGTATTATTGCGGTTCTCCTGGGTTATACTAGAATACCAGGCTTAGTGATTGTTGGATGTCTCGACGTCTTCCACGTGAGCGTCGCGTTGAATAGGCATCAGGTGGCCATTTTGGCCCGCGTTTGTACGGCCCAAATTCGGGTTGGGTCACGCGTAATGACTAATATCAAAGTGAAATACGAACAGAAGCTGTGAGTGGTTTGAAGTGAATAACGCGCCAAGGCTGTAGTGGAATGCTGGGTGTCGATATCTTTTCCACCCAGCCCTGTAAGTACCCACGGAATTCCTCTTTGATCCATTCCCTGTACTTCCTTTCTCCGTTGGGTATTTTATGCATTTGGACCGGCACGTTGACTGTAAGTGGTAAACCTGTTTATTCGTGTTAATGGTGTGTTCCCTTTAGTCATATTTGTTGTACCATATCATTGTGACTCCTTAGTACGAATTGCGGAATTCGTGGGGTGATATAATTTGGAGGTACTTACTTATAATCTAGTGCTAATACGTGTGACGTAACGCCAGATCGGCAGACGGTATTTACTACCGACTTGAGTTATGTAAGGGTTGGAACACATCATTAGCCAATTTCAATCAACTTAGTTAATTAAGTTAAATAGATTTAGGTTCACGTTTAATTCATAGTATGCGCTGCTATATTGTGCAGCGTATGCTATTTAGCGCTGCGTAACGCAGCCATTGTCTGCCTCCAGTTGAACTCCTGGTATTTTGTTCGAAATTTACCTGTGTAAATCGCTTCCACTGCGGGAGTTTAGCTTGGAATTAGACTTAGACTTGGACTTTATGTATTTTTGTTACATAAAGTCTTGCAACGTACAATAAAGTAATTTTCTTTGAAATAACCAGACAATTTCTTTGATCCCTCAGCAGATGTTTGTGCAACATTGCAATCAAAATATTCATGCATGACAATGTCGATGCAACCGAGAAGGCTCCTCAAAATTCATAGCACCCTAGTATATTTAAATGTTTTTGTTCTAGACGTTCTTATATTTACATACATACATACACATATCACGCCTATAATCCCTTGCGGGGTAGGCAGAGCGTAAACGGCCGCATAGAACGGACATTTACGCCACGTCTGACAATCATTTGAGGGTCATCCGAAAAATTGTGTATCACCATAGTGACAGGTTGTCAGCCCATCGCCCAAAATTGCAATACACACCCTCGAGTCCCTTAGACGCTTCTTACGAATCCCACGGGCAAGAAATGGGGTGATGCTATTCTAAGCCGGCATCACACGGCACACTTACTTATACTTGATGGTACAAAATACAACAAAGGCATCAAATGATATAAATTACTTCTAATTTATATGTAAAAGTCTCGAAAAGACTCCGATAAAAAAAATATGATATTTTTATATTACTATGTCGAAAACAGGTAGTACAAATAGCTCAATAAGAAACTTTTTTTATAAATATTATTGACTAGGTACATTGGACACTTACCTAAATAAAAATAGTTCTTTTAGCTGGGTATGCTACGAATTATTTAGAATATACTTAAAAAACCGAAATTAGCCCTACCCTACCCTTATCACACTTATACTTTAATTAATTTGACTTTACATATAATCAAAGTTTATTGCACATATTCACATTCTACTTACAAACGCAATCGGGAAGCACCCGATCCCGGATGTAACTATACCAATAAGCGGGTAGATAGTCATTACTAGGGGTAACTGCAATATGAATTCATATCAGAGATTGCGATTGTTTCAAACGAGCGCTATTCAGGAAACTCTTATTCTATCGCTCTTTTTGTGTTACTCTTTGAAGGGGAAGTATTATTGGTATGGTTATGGATGAGTGAATATACTTTATATTAAGAAATGTTATATTATTAAATTGTAGTTCGGTGATTTGGTTGCTATGAAGAGGAAAATTAGATTGAAATACCTATAGCTTTGGATATTTGAAACTGCATAAAATCGCTTGTTCAACGAGACCCTACTGATACAAAACTTTCATTCATATAATAAATGGATAATGCTCCTTTAAATACTCTAATAACTCTAATAACGCTCCTTTAGGTACTCTGCGTCAATGCATTGATACTTAAACTAAAATCACAATAAAATTAAACTGCGGAGGCATTCTTTAGACCTTAGGTTAGGTTAGAGTTTTTAATTGCCTCTGACATGTTTGTGTAACGACCGCCGTCCAACTAATCATAGACAGCAATCGGGACCCGCGGCTTAACGTGCCTTCCGAAGCACGGAACCATTTTTCTTACGAACAATCAGGTGGTTCAGCCTGGAATGTCGTAACAAGACTGGGAACAAATACACTAAGTGATAAATATCAATTTTGTGAGTGCCCCACTGAGATTCAAACCCGGAAGGTTTTAGACGTGAAGTTAGTTTCAGAGTAAAATACTTTTAGATTTAGTGATTTATTCTAAACCATTAATGCAATTTAAGCTGTCGTCCATTCCAGCCTATAATTAGTACTGTTCATTAGCTACTAACTAGTGTCGTGGTAAGCGCTGTGTTTACTCAGACCCGAATACAATTAGTCTTCTACTCAAAGGGGATAATTATTTACTCAAAAGCCGCGCTGCCAGAGATTTAATAGTACACCTAAAAGCTAAGAACTGAAATATTTTAAAACAATAAAAAAAATATACATTATGTTTGATCATAATATATTTTAAATAATAAAATGCAGCCATATGCGAAAATCGATAATGCAAACGGTTTTTACGAGTATTGGCAGTAAAAGTGAACCTGAATGGCAAGAGGTATATTTTGAACTACTTGTACTATTGACTAATATGAGATTCTAGTAAAAATTCCACCGATAGTTCTGAACTTATCTCAAATTAGTATCACACTTACTAAAATATGTGAATTATGACTCCATGCAATGCTAAAAATACTCAAGAGTTTCACGAAAAAACATAAATGGAGAGAGGAATGACGAAAGTTCAAATTGAGAACAAAGTTGAAATTCGTGGCATATTTGGACTGCTGCAAAATTCCGGAAATACGTGTAGAGATAAGCGGGCCACTGTACAGACGACGACACAGTTTGTATCAGAAGACAAATGGGTTGTACGCGAACAAGGAACATCACTTGTCCCGTGTACTGTATGTGCTAAGCTAAGAGCTAGTGACCAAATTCCAAAGTAATTTTGAAAAGAAAATGAATAATATTTTAAGTATCTCGGCTTCATGGACTGCTAAGGTCAAAGTCTGGTAGCCGAAAGTGATTGCGTTTAGGAATCATCTGCAGAAGTTAATAGCTAGAATATTTACAAGAAAATATATTTTATATTATGTAGAAATGTAGCGTGACTCGTATCTAGTTTTTAAACCCATGCCAGACTGCAATAAAAATACATATCACTTTCTTTGCGCCTTTTATGCAACTGCTACTAGACCATACTTGGCTAACCTTTAACCTAAACTCCTTAAGAAGCCCAGATTCTGAAAATAATACTTTTCCTTACAAAATGTTTTGGAATCTTGGCTTGCCACTGCCGCTTACTCCATACAGTGCGGAGGAAGGTATTTGTGTTTGCATGCTCAGCTTGAAGGGACAAAGGGTGGCCCTTATGGCCCGCTATGACATTTGTTTGTGAAGAAACCGCCTGCCCTAGGTGTTTCAGCTGCTATTGTTTGCCATATGCCTCATTTGATCAAGTTTTCTTGCGGCCAAGATATTTTGATTAACAGATAGGAATACAGCTTCCCAATTAATCCATAATTTATTAATTTAGAAGCGTCTCAAAAAATTGGTTTTGAATCTGATTTGTGGGTGGGCAAGTTCGTCGGTTATGCGTTACTTAATTGTATTATGTGCACCGTGTGATGCCGGCTTAGAATAGCACTACCCTATTTTTTCCAGTGGGAGTCATAAGATGCGGCTGAGGGACTCGAGTGTGTGTATTGCAATTTTAGGCTGTGTATCCAATTGGAAGTTTACTTTCAATAAATTACTCTGACTTTACAAAAGTACGATGTGTATTCTGCTTGAAGTTAATTCCATAATTGCATATTTTACTGAACAGATTCAAATTCAAACGAGTTAATTTAATGCACAGCAAAACCAAAATGACATTACCGATATTATGTTTCACCTACATTTAAAACTTTAGATTGATACATTTGCAAGTGAGTGTAGAGACACAAGTGTTTAATTAACACCAACCCCACGTGAAAGTTGAAGTGCATTCCAGAATTTCCCACGCAAGTGGTTTAATTAGAGGCGCTATGCAAACGCTCCTTCGCAGAATTTGCTCGCTGCGGCTACGACTCGCTTGCCTTACTTGCCTCGCTTGCATTCCCCTCACCGAAGTGTCCTTTTGTTTACGTTTCATTATTCTGCTGTTCTGTGATAATAAACCAAGAATGTGGAGGCAAAAATGGAAACGAATATTAAAATGGAATTTAAGGCAACATTTCTGGCTGAAATTTAAAAGACTGGGCTGACATCTGCCAGTATTTATAATTAAACTGGGTTACAGAGATGCTATTCAGACAGTATAGCTGGGAATATCGCTTTTAGCTTTGCAGTGAGCACATTGTAACTATGACATGCATAAAAGCAGAATAAAGGCATTGAGAGTAATATGAACGCTTGTCTGAATTAATCTACTTCTACCTACTTTTAGCATCAAAGCGCACAGCGCCTTTGTTCTTAATATTCAAATACTCCAAAAATTCGTTAGAAGCCCTCTCGCTGGCAGCCAAAAATATGTATGAAAAAGTGTGCGTCCGCATCATTAGCGCTTGTGTCGCTGGACTAATAGACGTTATTGTTGCGTGGTGAATGGCGGCAGCACTTGACAGCGCTTCAGCCGCTTGAGTGCGTCAGGAGGCCACAACGAGGCGCCCGGGGCATCAAGAGGCTGAGATTGAGATAGCAGCGTCCTTTCTTTTAAGACTTGTTTTAAGGCTATAGCGGAGTTGAGCTGTAAAAGGGTCCTGTTCATTGTACTTATATAGGCATTAGAAAAAACCCGTAAGTATTTGACAACACACGTGAAATTGTTTGATGATATATTCAAACAATCCGAAACTCTGCGATTGTCTGATTCGACACATTAGGTAAGAACTTCACTAAAGTGTTTGTCATTAAATTGAGGTCGGTACGCTACCGTGGTTGCTGAAATAGTATCCACGTACAAACTCCCTCAGGTACTAAAACTAAACTAAATCTTCCCAGGAAAACACAAACAACTAACAGTTTACCGTCGAGTTAAAACCTTGTTTAAACTGTTATGTTACGATATATATCAGGATTTACTTACGCTTTAATTTTTAGCTCGTATTACAAAGAGGAGATCTAAACTGATAAGCCAAGTAAATGAGCCCGATATAAGGAAGTTTGTCGAAGGCCCTTGTATAATAAAACTTTCCATTTTACTTTGCAGATGTCCTTTTAGTTCAGGTTTGACAGCAGTTCAATCGGGCCGAGAACTTGGATTTGGTAGGTTTCAGGTTGGTAGAGTACATAAACTTAGAATAATACTGTAGAGAAGCTATAGTAGACAACAATAATTTGTTAAATAGACTGTTCGTGATAGCCCTTCCATCGCTGCATTTAAGAAGAGAGTAAAAGAATACTATCTTTCACTATCGTAAATTGCAAGACTATGTATGTGTAAGTAGGTATATTTACAAATATAAGTATAAGTAAGTATTTATATTTTTTTATTTTATATTTATTTATTCGTGTGTAGGTTTATTTTATCTGATTATATTCTATTGTAATGGAAGATTGCGGGGAGGCCTTTGCCCAGCAGTGGGATCAAACAGGCTAATTATAAATAAAATATTCTATTGTGCACGCCTAATCCGCCTGTCTTATAAAGTCTCACGTTGCGTAGGTCAGCTGGAAGAAATTACTTAGTAGAAATAAGCTGTCCTGTTGTGTCGTTATTCTTTGTACCTATGTGTTTCTCTTGTAATGTTTTTGTGTACAATAAACGGTAAATAAATAAATAATATAGAATAAAGTAGGATGGTACATAAACAACATTAAATTAGTTTGGCATGATATAAACATTTTTTTTTAGAACGTCCACTTAAATTGTTTACTTTTTTATAGACAAGAGTGATAACAACTTTTACGTTGCAAATACATTACCTACACATTACTTAACCATAATACATAACAATTTATAAGATGAAATTTTATTATTGACCAATAGCGAAAACTCAACACGGGCTTGTCATAAGGAACAACTTTCCCCTTAAAACATAGGTCGTAACATTTGGACCAGCCATAACAAATTGCCGCGATCAGCTTATTTGAGTTATTAGAAACTCAAAATATTTTTGTAATGTTTAAACCTATGTCCCTCGGGAAAAGTTGATCTGATTTTTTTCTAGCGGTCACTAATGAAATTATATACATAGATACATACATACACATATCACGCCTATAATCCCTTGCGGGGTAGGCAGAGCGTAAACAGCCGCAAAAAACAGCCATTTACACCACGTCTGACAAATGTTTGAGGGTTATTTGGAATATTGTGTATCGCTATAGTGATAGGTTGTCGGTCCATCGCCTAAAATTGCAATACACACCCTAGAGTCCCTTAGTCGCCTCTTACGACTCCCACGGGAAATATATGGGGTGATGCTATTCTAAGCCGGCATCACACGGGAGCTAATGAAATTTCACCTTATAAATCAGATAAAAGGGTTATTATGTTTGCCTTACGCACCTACGACAATTTAAAGCAAAAGTTTTGCTATCGGATTACGAGTATGTCAGCTGTCGCTCCTCAATTTAATGGCTCTCCATTCAAATACTTACTTATCTGATAAAAAATACAAAAATACCCTGTAGCTGTAGGTGCGTGTGTTTTGGTGTTGATATTATTATACGAAAAGTGAAATTTGTTTGATAACATTATTGTGTCGACGACCGAGTAGTAGTAGGTGAACAACTCGTAACTATAACTGTGTTTCTCTATGAGTTTGATCGTGCTTTGTATTACACCTCATACTCATAATTATAAATAAAAGGCGTGTAAAGTGAACATAATCATAAAAATAAACGCATAAACTTATCACAAAGTTCACGCTATCACTCCTTATGTATGCACGGACATTATTTGTTTGAGTGAAGTGTAATAAAGTCATCTGCATATAGACGTATTGTTTTTGATTTTTGAAAACATGGAGTGTTCATCCAATATTAAGGACAAAGTGTTCATAGTAACGGGTGGAGCGGTGGGTGTTGGCGCTACTTTGGTGAAGGCCTTGCTTACAGAAAATGCGCGGGTAAATACCGAAATAAAATTATCTATGGGTTTAAAGTTTGAAACTCCTCGTGTACTTATTTACAGTGTATTAACAGTTGAATAAAATGCATAAGTACGTATTGGCAATAATTTGAATCCATCAATTATGTCGAGAATTTGTAGGTGGTATTTAAATAAGCGTAAACAAACAATGGGCTAGTCTATTTGACTGATGAATGCAGATAATTTTTGTTTCAAAATAGTCAGTGGTTGTTAAGTATTTGACATGATAACTTCAAAATCGAGATAAATTTAAATCTTATTTTATCTTTGAAGATTACGTACCTACCTACGTTTGCGCAATGTTTTTCAGAAAATTTATCCATTTGTTGGAGTATGTAAAAAATATAAACTAAACGAATTAATTGATTCCCCCGTCGTATTCAATTAATCGACCAATATGCTGTATCTATAAAATATTTTCAACGTATCAAATAAACATTAAAACTGTATTGTTTTGCGGTTTGTCGATATCACTTTGTCCATCCATCAAGTACAATTAACTGGTTCACACACGTATTTTCAAAGTTTTTTTGGGGAATTTTGTTCAATCATTTTCTGAGAATCGCTCAAGTGATATCGCTCGAGTGAGAATTGATCAATCAACTGAAAAAAAAAGTTAAACTGAGGTTGGATGGGATGGATTACATAGGCTACAAGACGTTTGTGTTGGCTTTGCGTTGCGAGACTTTGGTTTTCATAATACTGATACCTAGGTGATTGTTAATTACAAGTTACTTCCTTTATAAAGAATGTGTCTCTTCGAACACCGATAACTATTTATTAATATTTTTATAATTTAGAGCTGATTGCTCCTGTCGGTTGAGTAACCGCTAGTTCTCTCTATCTTCCCCCTTCTCCTTGACCTCTTTGTACGACATGACGATTTCTTCTTCCCTAGATCTAAATAGTTCCTTCTTCGCCTTCCTCTCCCTCTCTTCCCTTCGATCTTTCCTTCGATAACTGTTTTGAACATTATCTGCTGTGCCATTTATATCTTCAAACTCACGATTTTGCAAACAATTTATGGTTCATCAGGTTCTGCTATAAACTTCAAACTTAACTAGTGGCGGTTGAACTAACATACACTTTGTAAACTTTCAGTACGTGGCGTTTCTCGACATTAAGGAAAAGGAAGGCTCGTGGTTGGAGACACACCTCCTCCACAAGTTTGGGGCGCTAAGATCCAAGTTTATAAAATGTGACATCGCAGACGAAGCGCAACTCGTGGCAGCCTTTCAGCTGGTGCTCGATAAGTGCAGGAGGCTGGATGTGGTTATCAATAATGCTGCGGTTCTGGCTGATGATGAGGAATTTAGGAAGATGGCGGATATTAATTTCGTAAGTCATACTTAATTTTGTTCGTAGTCTTTACGTTCGTAATACAGTGTCAGAAACAAAACGTTATTTCGCTTATGATGTTCTAATCAACGTTAGACAAGCAAAATATTATTATTGTATTTACAAGAGTATTCGCAAGTGGCGGGTCGATATTAATTATGTAAGTTCGATGGGCGAAGTTTGGCGTGTTTGTAGAAGTTTCGCCATTACTTCGGTTTTATAATTCGATTATCGAAGTTCTGTTTAGCGTTCCGATACCGATATCCGAGGCGTGATCTAAACAAGGCCTTACGCTAGTACTATTAATTATACTGTGGCCTTACGATAAATGTTGGGAAGGATTGGAGAAACTGACTGTAGGACGAACCTATTCAATTGATACCTCGGTACTAATATCCTGAATACCATATTTTTAAAACAGGTTATCGCAGGTTCAAATCCTGCCCGTGCTTGAAAATTTTACAAGTTTAAAAAAAATACATAAATCCTAATTATATTGCACATCTTCGATTTGCATCGAGTACAATCTCATAAGTTTATCTCATATTTTCAAGCTGTTCTTTAGTTAGTGAGAAGATATCATCTTATCACATCATTGGCATATCAATCTTCTTTTGCAAGTTTGTAAGAACACGTCGCAATATGATGGATGGGTATTTTACAGCATCCGGCAAAGAAAATTCTACTAAAGTTTTATATTTAAACAACATCGTCCTCACGTTATACCTAGCCCAAAGTTTTGCCAATATCTCGTCGCATAATCTTAAAAAAAAAATTTTTTTCGAGTAATATTCGCGACAGCAGCGGCAGGAGCAGGAGTAGGTGCATGGTGTGACCTTGCTATTACAAATTAAGCAATAGGTACGCAGATGAATTCAGACTCTAATGTCAAAGCTGCTGATTATCAATTCAATTGCTTTATTGTCAAAAAGGTACTAAGAAAATAGAAACGATTACAGACCTACTGGTAAAACGGGTGGATTGGGGTCTTCGATCAACGCGGTATTCCCGGGATGGAAGGCCGGGTGAATATGGATAGAACTGTATAAAACGTTTATTTTCCTTATGCGAAGCATTTTGTGTTATTAAATAGAATACTTTACATTGGGAGGATAATATTTTTATAAAATTTATTGGTAGTAAAGTACAAACCCTATTCACCCGTCATCCCGGTCCACCCCGTTTCACGTACCTATACATTTTTCAAAGCAAATAGATACCAGATGGCGCTAGTATTTTTCTTTTTAATTATTATTTATTTATTCCTATATAGCAAGTATTTGTATGGGAATTATATGTATGTTATAGTATTTTAATTTTTTATCTTCCATTATTATGATTTTATACCTGAGTACACCTTTGTCTGTTATCTTTTGGCTGGCTGGTAGACAATGCCACGTGGCATTAGGCCCGCCTTTTGTTCTATAAATACCGAACTGAACCTATCTTAAAATTTTCCATTTAACTGTTTGCAGGTAGGAACAATAAGCAGTACTCTCAAAGCCATAGACGTGATGACAGCAGAGAAGGGAGGCGATGGAGGAACAGTCCTCAACATTTCCTCCTTACTAGCTCTCAAACATCACAGTCGACTGCCGGTCTACTCGGCCACCAAAGCAGCTGTGCTACATTTTAGCAACTCTATTGGAGTAAGTATTTGTTAATAACGAACATTAGGCGGGGATCACAGTTGACGTCCATTGCTGCACATCCGTAACGCAGGCGTTTGTCAAACGAAAGGACATTGCAAATTCCCATACAAATACGGCGACGGTGCTTGTGTTGGCAGCATGCGCAGCAATGGGAACCCCTGGAATAATAGTAACACAGTAAAGCTGCTGCTAGTAGTACACCGCCGACAATTTATTTTTGTATGCAAAGTATGTTAAAGGATCCATAAAATGCCATATAAAATTACATTGGCGTGTTTGCCTTATTAAAACTTCAGCTATTTCAAAGCTCAAAGTTCAGTTTGTAAGAGTTGTCTTTATAATTTGCCTTCGGATCCCACACTATATAGGAAAATCCATCGACAGGAATCCGAAAAGAATCAAATTCTATTTCGGTTAGCTCTTTCTTCCCCTCCATTACACTACAACAATAAACGTATCAAAACGTACCTATATATATATACATGCACAAACGTATATCTATACAAAAAGCTACGCACGTAGCTTATCAACACAGTTGGTTGCTCCATCGAAACTCGATGAACAAACTCACATAATAATACGTAATAACTTTCCTCTCAGGCGGAAGACTGCTACGCGAACAGCAAAGTTCGAGTCATGACTGTTTGCCTCGGGCCGACAGACACCGCCATACTACAGCGACAAAACTTGGCGAACTTCGACAAAGATTGCGCCAAGAGTTTGACCTCGCGCGTCCCTGTGCGGCAAAGGTGAATATTTACTTGGACAGAAGACTGAATGAGTTTACAACTAGGTTCGTCACAGCTTACATACATAAAATCACTCCAAAAAGTTCACCGCTCAAACCGCATTTTAGATTTAGCTAGAGCTTACTAAATAAAGTGCACTGAACCTCACTTCACAGTGCAGCTACGCTAGTTAAATTCTTCAAGAGCCAATTTTTCATTTCAAGCGGCAAGTTTAGCGTTGACTAATGAGTATAGTTTAGTAAGATTAGAGGTTTGTGGAGCTGAGAGTGCTTGGAATCTTTGCAAAAGCTCTGAAAACGGAATAGGTAATAATCCGACCTCTTTACTGCAGATCCTTGAAGTCACACCAGTATTTCTCTTATTATACAAACAAATTAAACTAAACCCGTAAACGTATAATTTATGAAAAAGAAATATGAATTTAAACTTACTTTTGTATGTATGTGGTAAAGTGATCAAGTTTTCTGTGGTGAAAATGAAAACATACGGATTCACTCCGTTTGTTTGGTGTTTCGCGCATGTATTATCTTACTCCCTCTGCTCCAAATTTTCATCCAACCTTGTCATAACCCACCGAATATTAAAAATATATGCTAAATAATGTTGTTACAATTCCACTCGGCCTGTTTTCATGCATAAAACATTGGTATGTGAAGGGAGTAGACCAATTTCCACATTTTACACTCACGTTAGGTATATTAAATTCAGTTTGGGTATTAGACATTATGTAAATTTATTCAAATTTACACAAGTATGTGCTTATTTTGGGATTAAATTGGAGATGAGTAATCGATGCTACAAAGTTTTTAATTTATTGGTAATTGTTTGGAACACATTAACTGTGATAAAAATTATTGTTGCATCTTTTTACATACATATATCACGCCTATAGCCCTTGCGGAGTGGGCAGAGCGAAAAATGCCGTAAGAAACAAACATTTAAGTAGGTACGCCACGTGTGACAAACATTTGAGGATATTTTAGAAAATTGTGTATCACCGTAGTGAAAGGGTTGTCAGTCCATCGCCTAAAATTGCAATACACGTGTAACACGAGTCCCTTAGTCGCCTCTTACGACACCGGAAAGAAATGGAGTGATGCTATTCTAAGCCGACGTCAGCTTTTTTTGATAGATAGATAGATTAATCATTAATTTTAGTATAGCTCTATAATATAAAACGATTACCATGGTGATAAGAAGAAAACTCGTATTTTACTTTTTTTCGGTATTGATGTTAGCCCGATAGCCCACATAATAAATTAACAAATTGCATTTATAAAATAATCATCAACACGTATAACACCATCTTTTTATTTCAGGGTGGAATCTGCAGTTAATGGTATAATTGAAGTCATTCAAACAGGAACAAGTGGGTCGACATGGGTAGTCGCGAACGATGATCTGGCGGAAGACATTACTGATAGTATAAAAAAAGCTTATGGAGTGATGCCGAAAATTGTTGATTGAAACTAGCATCAAGTTCTAAAACATCATGCTCACGAAAGTATGGATGGTCGTAGTTTGCATCAATCCAGCAACAACACTTGCAGGCCTCGCATCAAAGCCAAAGTTAAATAATTAAAGAGTCTGATTATTGCTTTACCGTGTGATACCGGCTTAGAATAGCATCACCCCATTTCTTACCCGTGGGAGTCGTAAGAGGCGACTAAGGGACTCGAGGGTGTGTATTGCAATTTTAGGCGATGGGCTGACAACCTGTCACTATGGCGATACACAATTTTCAGAATATCCCATTCAGCCCATCGCCTAAAATTGCAATACACACCCTCAAGTCCCTTAGTCGCCTCTTACGACTCCCACGGGTAAGAAATGGGGTGACGCTATTCTAAGCCGGCGTCACACGGCAAATATAGTATATATAATCTTTAGTGAACATAGTTAACAGTTGATGAACTATTAAAAATTGGATTAGTTTCCTTGTTTTGTGTAACAAATGCCGTGGCTATTTTTCGTTAAAATTAACGATATTATATATTATTTTTATTTGATTTGAAACACGCGACGCATTTTTATGAAATTTGGTGTTTGTTGATACATTGAAACATTAAATCGTACAGAAGTGAATTCAATAATTTCTATCATCATTCATTAAATCGATATATAAATACACTGTCGATAAAATATAATAATATTCAGTTTGGGTTGCCATTGGATCACTCTAGAATTCATTTAATTAGTAGGCTGATTTGATTTGTGACTATTTACGGATTTAACGGTAAGTTATGAAAAGTATCTAAATAAATATTGTTACTACGATAAAAGAACAGGACCTTCATGAGATGACATATTGATACCACTTACTTTTCCTGATATTTTGACGGTAGACCTACCCTACCCTATGGAGAGGGGTTCTCAAACTGTGCTTCCTAGCAGGACTCCTTCCTATCAAGTATATTAGTTTAATGATGAGCTTTATAAATCTAAACTTTGATATAACAGAGTAGCAAATTCAAGAGATGCAACCCAAAACGCAACACGTCCTACTAAGCGCTTCAAATGCACTACACGTATTCTGAACAGTTTTTGGCATGAGCACTATTAGAAGCACTCCAGCAAATTGAGCTCGTTCAGCCAATACCAAGCTAAATGAAGGCTAAATGGCTAATGGTGGAGTACTTAACATGACTTAGACCATCGGTAATTAGTGCATGATTTAATGCGGTGTAGCTAACCAGATCCTTTACAAAATGCAGTCTAATGATATCAAGTCGTTAGTAGTATGAATACTGCCAACAAAATTGCCTTAGGACTCCGTGAAATAGAAAAGAAGTGCATTTAAATGTAGGAAAGAATATGGTTCAGAAAAAAATAATTTTAAAAATTATTATTATATTTTGACGACCGATTTGGCACAATGCTAGTGAAGCCTGCAGCGTAAAGTTCCTCGGTTTAGACTCTGGCACGAACTTTTGGCTCAGTAGGTCTAGATTCTTTGGTCTTTTAATATTTTTCTGCGTAACATACATTATTATATTAAAAAACCTGAATTACCTAGAAATGGTAACTGATGGCGTCTTAATATTAGGGCTGGCGCGTATAATAACACTGCAGTTTTAAACCTTATTTTGAATGACCTACTAATTAAATTCTAAAATGCAGCACATTCTCAGATACCCCTATTAACGTGAACGCGGTATTAAGCTAACACGTTCAAAATTCCGATCGGTTTCGAAAATGCAGCGACGCTTAAATGCGGAATTTCGAACTAATCCCAACAGGGATGATACCGGGTCATATTTGCTGGAGGCAGAACATTAACTGGAATGGGACTTGATTAATCACAATTAGAGATGCACCGACTATGGTTTTGGCCGACTATTTGACTACCAACCAATTCAATTCACCAACTACAAAAATGGCTTATCCGATCATTACTTTGGTGACGTTTGGAAAATTAAATTGCGTGCGTGCACGTTTTTGAACCCTTTCTACTATTTAAAACTATGACTGGTTGAAATTAACTTATTATAAAAAAAATATGGCGTTATTACAACCGACTATGAAAATGGCGGTGCTTCTCTTATCACAATAGATACCTATTTACTGGCTAATCAGAGACTTAGTACATAATTTCTAGTTAATCTCACTTCAAATCGGTATCAAAATTAGATTTTAATAGGCCACTTACAAATACACAGAATGGGCAAGCTATTGTACTCGTACAGCTGTAGAAACATGAGAAAACCATCAATATTATCAAGTTTCTTTATACCTAGTTCTCAATTCTATTTTCACCGAGGTACAAGTGAGTACAAAGTTTGGCATCACCGCTAGCGGTCAAAGTTCTAAGCTGTTGAGTTTGCTGCGCTCATCACTGGTAACCCACTTCGGAGTTTGTGCAACCTTTAAAACAGTGGTAAATTATATTTCATTTAGTAATTTCATATTGTTTCTAGACAGGCATATATTTTAATAAATATAACATAACGATCTCATAAAAGATGTATCTATCTATAAAAATTGAGCAGGCGGCTTGTATTTCTGCTAGTGTAACTTCAAAAAAACAAATTTGTATGTTGGAGAACAAACAAGAGTACCTACTACAGAAATTCACAATATGGTCCGAATATATCAGTACCGTACCGTATACATACATCTATCTAATTTTACTAGCAGCTTACAAAGAATATTAATAGCAGAAACTAAACCGTTGCAAATTGCGGCTCAAAAATATAACACTGATTCTAAAACATAATACAACACAGAAAATAGGTAGGTGTTTCAAAACCATGTGTGCAGACCACGGTCTGTTAATTTATAATTTCACCCTGGTGTTGGGCACCGTTCATTCTTTGACCAGAGGAATACATGGTATTTACACAGATCACTTTGCGAAGCTCTGCCTACAATTGAACATCAATAATAATATTTTTGTTGCATTCCTCATAAAACAAAAACAAACTACAGATGTTTATACTGACTATGTGGTACACATCATCATCATCAGCAACACAAATAAGTCCTGTTCTGGACGTGGGCCTCCTTTTCTCACACCAATGGGAGTTTTTCTGTTGACAGTTCTCTTGATAGTTCTGAATGTCATACCAGAGGGCGCTGTGCTAAACTGAAATTTTGACGTTTCAATATGGCTGGCGTCAGCCATAGTTTTGTCACAGGTTCCGTTTCACGTTGTGTTCGTTACAAATTAATTATGTTAGTTTGATTAACTACAAAATAAACTTTTCGCCTTGCTATTATATTGAGTGTCATACGTGTAAGTAAACAAATAACCAATAATAAATTAAGAACAATTCAATAAACACAAAATAAAGAATAATTTATAAAGTGGTACAGTTTTTGTGTAAAGAAACGTTATTTCAATTTAGCTTAGCGCCCTCTACATGACACTCGAGAATCCCTAGAAAAATTCCCATTATTCCGGTCGTTTCCCTCATTCAGTACTGTCCCATTACGGTTCCGATGTCGTTTAACCATCTGACGGGTGGTGTGCTAACTAAACGTTTAGCGCACCTAAAGCGGGTGCTTACCTTACAAATTATTCTTAGGACCCGTCAGTTCCTACTCATCTACCTCTACTTGTATTGCGTCTGAACATAGAACGAGACTTCATGCTGAACATTTGCCAAATCCGACACGTTCCGTTTAACTATTCACCGAGATGTTTCAGCGTATGTGAATTAGAGCTGGTGGCTCAGATTCTGCATAAACGAGCTTCTGCTTTGGAACCCGTTCCTACTCATACTAAAACTGGCCTAAATAAGATGTTACTGGGACGCTGACATGCACAAAGGACCCTACAGTAAAGATAAAACCAGGAATTTGTAAGTTGACTTTCATTTCAAGATCGCACGTAATTTTGAGAACAAGAAAATTAATCGATTCGATAAAATATGAAATACAAACAAAGAGAACACAACGTAGCGCAAACAAACAAAAATAATGTATCAATATATTAGAAGAACAAGAATGTAAACATTCTTCTATATTGGACGAACCATATCCTGAAGGACGATTCTAACTTAAAAACATGTCTATAAAATTGGAGGAAATATGTTGGTATTAGACCCAACGAAGCATGGTCCATTTACGTGATCATTGGACCTGTAAATTACATCAAACTAGAAGGTACAAGTAGCGGACTGAATCGGAAAAACTGAGACAGAACTTCGTTGTTGACTCAAAACAAGTCTAGTTTGTAGTATTGACCTAGATACGAAAGTCTTGTAGGTAAACTGTTTACGTTACAGTGTAAATCGGAATACAGTACAGTGCTCTGTTTTGGCAATGTAGGATTAAATTGCTCAGAAGAAGCAAAACGCCATTCCTTTCAGAAATTGAATTACAAATCGCTTGTGCCAAAGTGCTTTTTAATCCGTAACAACTTAATACCCATCCGACGAAAATGCGAGTCGAATATCGACATGAAACTCAGCAGTAGGTAAGTACAGTCAATAAATTCACCATTTATGAGGAGTCCGGGATTCACGAGTGATGAAAGTTCGTGATCGATCCGGAAGAAATGGATGGGAGGAAAACGCAGTGAAAAACGAGCCCAATAAACCTCGACCTCGTTTTTGTTCCTCGCAATTTATTCGGCAAGGTATCCCTCTCAAACGAAAGGACTTTTTGTTACTTGAGTGGAAAACAAGGAAAGACAAGCCTGCTTGATGCTGTGTTACTAAAGTCTTATAACTTGGCTGATCTTGGTGTTTTAGTTACATGTTACTGTACTCAAAACATGAAAATATATATTCCGGTAGATGGCGCTGGTATGTTTAGAAATATATATAAAAAATACTAAAAAGAAATTAGTTCTATGGTCGCTTTTACTTTTCTGCAACATCCCATATTCCGTGTATCATATGACTACACTTGCCGACTTCCGCCACCCAAGTACAGAAAAAGCGCTTTATATACTAGTGCCTCAGTATGGGCGGACTGCCAATAAGATAAAAAGGAACTTGATTGACAGTAAATAAGACTTAAGTTTAAACATTCGTGCCGTAGGTACATTTACGTTATACATTTGTCAATAAGCCATTACTAGAACAAAAATAACCGTGTTGTTACAAAAAAGTTAGACGCGCTGTGTTTCAAATACTTTTCTATACAATTTCACGTTGTCAAAAGTCTTAAACCACGTCTTAATATTTTTGTAATAACCATGTTGAATTTTCTTGATGTTAAACCGTAAGCAACATAACTTCCCAAGCCTTTCGTTTCTTTAAATTTGTACCATAAATTATACAGAATAAATTGTTTTGTTAGCTAATCCATCACACGCAAACCAACAATCGCGGAATTTTCCTACAACTGCCAATTCAAAAGGAATTGGCTCCAAGCGTAGCCGTAACTTTTGTTTTTATTGTTTTTTATTAAGAGACCGTACTTGCATGGTTGTGATTTACTACTGCAGAAATGAACATGAAAAAAAAACGTACTGTTGAGCTTCTGGTATACTATAAAAAGTTTAGATCTGTTACTTTTATGCCACGTATTTATTCGAGAAAACTTATTTTAAAAATGAATGCGAATATTTTGAAAATAAAATTCACAAGTTTATTGGATCAAACATATTTTATAAATATTGTAAATTGCGTGAAATACCTTTCATTTGACTGGCTGTCACAAATTTAGTTCGAGAAATAAAGCAAAAAGTATTTGGAATATCTGATGCTTGACAATCAATCTGCAGACTAGCTTTCCCAAAGAGCTTTTAATGGCAGAATCTGGTCAAAGGATAGTAACGTATTTACTTTGGTTAAATGTTTTTAGGTACGTATATTTGCAGTCTTTAGTCGAGTTTTGATAAACTTAAGTTTTACAAACAGAAATCGCTACGAGACGTAGCACGACGCTACGATATATCAGACTCTGCACAGTTTAACACAAATCCAATTTAACTTGAACTTTCTTCCACAAATAAATAGAGGCAGCTAACAATTTATAGTGAAAGGTTGTACGTAAAGGATCCCAGGAGGTCCGAGCATACCTGCAGCTATAAAGCTGGCAGCTATTGAGGCGCATAGCACAATTTCCGGCCAGTGCACACAGTTGACCTGCAGCATACGTGACTTGCAGTATTATTTACTTAGAAAGTGCCTACAGGTGTGGAAAACTGGATTGGTATAAATAAAAACTAGAGAAGAATGTAAGAAATTGTAGTAAAATCAATCTACCGGATCTATTCTACATAGTAAAATGGAATGTAAAAAGTTGGCGCAAAACAGTACCACTAAGACGTGGTTTTTGTAAGAAAGCAAACTAGGGCACTCTATTATGAAAGTTCATAGTCTGTAAAACTGACATAAAATGTAAGTAAGTCAACTTAACGATAAAATCACGCCGGCGCTTCACTCAGTTTTATTATGGTTTTATGAACTTTCTTCACAAAGATGTTTGGTTTGAGATTTTTCATTCTCAAGTAATGTACCTGTCTGAATTTGGCTTACAAGCCAGCAGCAAAATTTAAAACAAATATAGCCAGGTATGACAATCGCAAATAACGAATGTCCGTTTTGTGTATAGAACGTTGCTGTAGTTCTATGTTTATTAATGTTATTTTATTTTTTATTGAACGTTTCACAATCTCATATCTTAAACACTCTCCACCTACGACAAAGCAAGTACGTAGGTACCTTGTTAAGATAGGCATGTGTGTAATAAACCTACCACCTTATTTTATACCTTAGCGAGTGCTACTTAGATACACGTCAGACAAATTTCCTTCAATTTAGAAACTCTTGGAGCTAAATTGCGTCTAGACGT
The DNA here is from genome assembly GCA_027580185.1 of Tuta absoluta. Classification (NCBI taxonomy): domain Eukaryota; kingdom Metazoa; phylum Arthropoda; class Insecta; order Lepidoptera; family Gelechiidae; genus Tuta; species Tuta absoluta. Next base: position 5,424,427 of record JAQAHW010000003.1, read on the forward strand.
CGCAATATGTTTCGCTACCTTGCTTTGCCGCGTTTACCTCTCCCAACAGAAATCAAGTAGAAATTCTGAAGAAGAAACATGTATTCTATATTACAAAAACTTTTCAGAAGCCAAAACCTTTCCTTGTCTTAGTCAATTGCTGCTTCACTGCCATCTATCGTCAACTGAGCCACAGTGCGGGTATTTAGTGGGTTCGATTCCAATAAAAAGTATTGAATTAACTTTTAATTAGTAAGTTTTCGCCTGTTTAAAACGTAGTTCTTCAGATAGTGTCATGACTTGACATAATCGTCCTCAGGAAAGTAGGTATACCGTTCATTGTTATATTTTTAATGACAAACAAGGATTAACCTGAAACATGTAGCTGAAAGAATAAGATAGATAGAAGTCCAATAAGAAGTGGAAATTTCCTTAATTACATGCAAATTAAAGGTTGGCGCTGTAAGAAAATTGTAGTCTCTAATAAAACAACTAGAGTCTAATTGGCCGCATTAAATTTCCTTAATCCAAAATAGAATGGCAATCATCATCATCAAAATCAGAAATGTTTTAATTTGATATTAGCCTAATTAGACAGACATAGGTACAAACATACGGGGTGTAAGGGACAATCACCAGAAATCTAACAGTAAAGGGTAAAAGTATTAAGAACTTGAGTTTAAAAACGCTTAAATACCTTTGGATTGTGGCTGTAAATGTAACGTTAATCTAAATACCTTAAAAACGCCACAATGCAAAATACAAATGCCGAGTTTAAAACAGAACTAAAACAGGAGTGGTAAGAGTGTAAAATGTAACGTTTACGGCGCAGGTGAGGGCGCGGGTTTAATTTCGCGTCGCGTGCCACCGCCACTCGCGATAGCACCCAGCCCGTTTGCTGACGATTTAGCTAAAGCAAATAGTGTAATAGTTATTATAAACGGGGTGTAAGGGATAGAATCCAAACACTTATAGGGTGCATATAGACCATGAAACTGAACAACTTTCCCTTAGAAAAATATGTCAGGAAACGACAAAAATAACGATTTCCCATACAAAATCACGATAAGCTGAGTACATTTAACGTGGTAAGTAAAAATAAAATACATTTCCTGAAATATTTTCGTACGGGAAGTTTTTCAGCCTAATGGTTTTAAAGCACTATTATTACACTATTATTATTAGTGTTCGGAGGGTTATCCCTTACACCCTGTGTACAAACAAACAAACATCACGTCGTCAGGACGTAAATGGGCGTAAAAATGCCAGGTTTTGTATTAATGAGGTAGAAAACACTATCATATTCTTCATAATTCTGTGAATGCCCTTCTAGCCCCGAATAACTCATCCTCAGCCCACATCCACCCACTGCAGGGTAAAGGCCTCTTCTCTACAGCGCAGGCTCTAGGCTCACCTCACAGTCCTGTGCTAGCCTTGTCCAGTGTAGTGTCGTCCTGTTAACTTGACGATCCGAATAACACACACACAAAACACATACTTAACTATATCTCTATAATTCGGATACTCTTCAGTATAAGGCATTTATATTTTATCTTACGACAGATAACTATTCGGGCCATTCGGTATATGAAACGACTTCTTTGACAGAGCATTTTTCATACTTCACCCTATACTCCAGTCAATGTCGGGAAAAATGTCTGTGCTGGTTATAATATAAATGTTCTGAAAAGTTATTTCTATTTACTTCTTAAAAATACAGTGCGACTAGTGTTTTTATAAATTTCTTAACAACTGTTTACTGCGTAAGAATGATCTTTTGCTTCCCTGGCCTAGACTAGAGCAAAAAAGTCTCAAAGGTCTACATTGGTTCAAAAATGTCTAAAAGCTGTACATTGGTTCAAAAACAAAAATAACGCACACTTCCAGTCTCATAAAGGATAGGTAATAAATTTTATTCAACGAATGAAGAGAAGAATAACTTTTTTTTTGTATTTTTGATCTGATATATTTGTTATATATAGGTATTCACATTGTTAATGTATAACTACAATTATTTTAAAATGACTCATTTACTCCAAATAATGCTATTGTATTTTTAATTCAACATTAAAGTACAAGTATTATTGAATAAGTTGTCATATATTTGTAATTATTTTATTCTATTGATGATCATATTATCCTTGGTAATTTTTTAATAATTGATAGCATGAAACAAATGATCATTAAACTACTTATTTTACGTGATTCTAGAACTCTGCTGCAATCTCTAGCCTCTTATCGACTGGACTAAAATTCGACCTCTAAAACGCCTTTCCCGCTACGTTTTTGGCAATCGTCGCACTTTCGCAAAAAGTATACTTCGACGAAATATTTCTCTCTCTAGGAGTTCACACCTAAACTCAATTATTTGAACGTTCACGTCTGGCTTATTTATACATAATCCATTTTCAAATAAGCTTATCATGGCATGACGCAATATAAATATGAAATAAAGAAAATGTCTTGCTCATTCCGTAGGTTATAAAGTTATATTGTTATTTGTTCTTTTAATAATTTGCAAAGTATTAATCGAGTGTGCTCTTATAAGAATCGAAATAATGTCAAAAACTAAATCATAGAATATTGCTTTAACAGAGGAAGTTTATTAGAGGTAATGTAATATAATATGTACTTATTAATATATTCGTCTAAGCGTATTAAATCAAGCTTCAGAAAAGTAGAATAGCTTTGCTATGTCGAAGCTAAGTATATCGAAGTAAATAATAACTACCTAGTACATGATACTACATGATATTTGACTGTGTCGTAGCTCTCGTATCTCGCTTGTCGCATTGCATCACAACTCAACATTCCAGCGACACCTATTGACACGTATTTCAAACATAAGTTTTCATCTTATTGATTTTTTGCACTTACTGTGCTGTATTTTACACCACTTAATGTGTACCTAAATGCTGTATTAATAGACTTTAAATAGATTTTGTAATATGCAATAAATTAATTTTATTTTTAATATTTATTTTATTAGTTGTTTAGTCCTGACTAAGCTTAAACAGCAGAGCAATGGGGCGGTAGAGCGGTCCCGGCTGCAGTTGCAGTTGCATCATTTCGATTTCTTATTATATGGCTACATATAGCTTTTTAGACGGCTGCCTTAGGACACCTAAGTCCAGCTGATGCGATTTCTATAGTGTTCATCCTCTTACCTGAACCAAGTCACCGTGGACGCCTCCAGCAGCAGTGATGGTGAGCAGACAGACGTATGGCACCAAGTCTTCCCTTGGCCTATGGAGCTCCAACTCGTAGGTACGACCAATATCGCCATAATAGGTCCTGTTGCATCCTGTGGACAAAGAAATTTCAGGTTCAAAAATGATCTATTTTAAGACATGTTAACTATCATACTAGTAAGTTGAAAATTAAAAAAAAAACTTTTCAAAAACGGTCTTAGCTGTGTTTTTATAACTTGCACTTGTATCATTTTACCCTGTGGTGGCCAGATTCATGACTAAATTATGGCCTTGACAAGAATTTACTAGGTACCTAAGTATTGTGTACAACGTGGTCCTGCGGAAAATATCCCGCCATTTTGAATATAGCAAAATAACTGCTATCAACAATCAAACAGAAATTTGCATATTTAGAACTAAGACCAAGACGCGAAGACAGAGTAGACAGAGAGACAAATAAGTAATTACACAGAGCTCGACAAAAGCAATATTTGTTACTCAGTTGTGAACAAACGACTGTTTACATAGAGCGAGATACAGATTAGTTTCTATGGTATTACATAGATACATAAACGGTCTTAGCTGTGTTTTTATAACTTGCACTTGTATCATTTTACCCTGTGGTGCCCAGATTCATGACTAACTTATGGTCTTGACAAGATTAATATTTTACTAGGTACCTAAGTATTGTGTACAACGTGGTCCTGAGGAAAATATCCCGCCATTTTAAATCCAGCAAAATAACTGCTAACAACAATCCAACAGAAGTTTGCATATTCAGAACTAAGACCAAGACGCGAAGACAGAGTAGACAGAGAGACAAGTAAGTAATTACACAGAGCTCGACAAGAGCAATATTTGTTACTCAGTTGTGAACAAACGACTGTTTACATAGAGCGAGGATACAGAGAAGTTTCTAAGGTATTACATAGATACATACAATAATAGTCACAACAGTCCACTGTCCCCGTATAGGGGGATATTACCATACTCACAAGACTTGGCAGGTGGATTGGTGAGCGTATAATCCAAGATATTGCATTTACAAGAAACGCTGCTGCCCATTGCCTGGTTAAATTTCAATTCAATTTCAATTTCAATTTCTATATTTTGCTTACATGTACAATTTATTAAATACGGTCTTATGGTACTTAGTAGTATTTATCGCTTAGTCGCTTTTTACGACACCCACAGGTAAAATTAGGTTGATGCTATTCTAATCCGACATTATACGGCAATAAATGCACAGAATAAAATAATAGTTGCTACGGGTATACTCAATGTTAGAGACAGGATGTAATGTTATTAATTATCAACCTACTTTTAAGCAAATATAAGTAAGTTGTCTTATGAACTTCGAGATAAATAATGTTGACGATTTCACCTTAAGCGATATCTCCCGAAATCGATAGGTAGGTAGTCATAGTATACAGATATATATATGATATGCATTAAAAATAAAATAGATTGTATTTTAAGGATAAATAAATTATTATTTTTTATTTTTATATCTCTTTAAGTAATAACATTTATTATACAGGGTGCAATTTTACTAGGGGCCTAAAACAGAATATGGGCTGGTGATAAAGAATAACTTTCCCCAAGGAATATAGATCAAAATAAGAGGGTTCATCAGGTCGTTGGACGACTCGGTGTCCCACACGAAAAGAGAGAGAGATACAAAAATATTTGAGATTCCAAATGTGAAGAATTTGAACTAACTCAAATGAGCTGATCGGCAACTTTGTAATGGAGGGTGTTATTTTTTCATATTTTGGGCTATGCTTCTCAGGGAAAGTTGTTCCTTATCACCAGCCCGATCTGAGTTTTTACTATAGGTCGTAAGTAAAACTTCAGCCTATATATGCGTCCTATATTTAACAAATAATCTCGTAAAGAACCTAATATGTCTCGTTCAGTAATACTTTATATATTGTTCCAAAGAAAGAGGCCTACATTCCAGATGAAACAAAAGTGGGACAAACAGTCACCAACTTTGGGTAAGTAGTAAGTACCAACAACCGGCTGAAAGCTTTCACTTTGATTGCGACGATACTTCAGTCGTGCAGTGTGTCATCCTTTACCGGTTCCGCGTCTTTGTAACGGTTACATCCATCTACCAAATGTATACCGGTACGACTCAGCCCTGATGCGTTTTGGTGCTTGAGTTTTTTTTGTGTGAGTAATAAATGATTTTAAAAACGTGTCTTGTGATCTCTGGATTTAAACTGAATTGATTGACTATTAGTTATATGTTATTTGTTTGCATTACTCCATGATTATTTGAATACAGATCAAAAATAATAACACAATAGAGATACATTATGCACATTCTTCAATATAACTGCAAAGTAGATCAACCAACAAATGGCTATCAGAAGAAGGAGACTACATTAGATTGGAGTTTCGAAGGTTCAACTTCTGAAAGTATATTTGTGTTTTTGTTTATAAGAAATCGTTTACAATGTCTCAACGAAAAAGAATTATAATAGTTCCACACAAAAGCGAAACAGACGGGACAGGTTTTTAAAGTGGCCAACTGGCTAGGATACACATACACAATGAGCACAACAAAGGTAAGACAGGATTAGTATTACCATTGCCCCACTGGTCTACTTTCCACCACCAGCAGTATATCTGGCAGGCAGGGGGATTTTACGATAACTGCACTTGTTTGTGTGGTGTTGCCAGCTTTGTTCCCTGTTCTTTTACGAGTTAAATTGAGTTTTAAGTTGGGCTGTAAAGCATGGCGTGCTGCAGATCAGATAAGCTGACTTATTGAGGGTCAAGACTGTGGAAATGTTTGTTTTAGGACTTTTATACGAGCTGCCGAAATATTTGTGAAGTGGTTGGGATCAAGCGATTAAGTTATTATTGTGATTTAGATACGGTTCAGTAGTAAGATAATATTTTATTTGTGTTTAAGATTAGGATAAGTATATAAGATTCAATATTTAATTTGTATATTGATTCAGAAAACGAATGGTTTTAGACTTATTTTGGCTGCTTCTATTTAATAAAATGAGGCCAATAGCATGTAAGACACGCTCATTTCAGTTCAGTTCAGTTAATTTATTAATAAAATATATTTTACACGTCAAATGCTTAAATCTAACTTTAAATAACCTTAAAATTACTTAAAATAGATTCATTATTATTAATTGTATTACTTTATTTTTAATATCATTATTAGGTATTTTACATTACATTCAGTTATCTTTCATTATTACGTTTAATTCTAATTTATTATTTCGCTTCATTATATCAGTCATATTAATAAATTAATTTATCAGTCAGTTAGGCGCCTACCTTACTAGTACTACACTCAAGGTACCTACCTAATTAACTTGTTTGTCTTGCTTGTTGTGAATTCGTCTACAGAGTATAGTGCATCTTCTAATAGCTTTTTCTTGAGTTTAGATAAGAATAAATTGTTATTAGGTAAGTCTTTTATGTCGTTTTTTAAAATAGATTAAATTTATTTGGATAGCATAATTACATAGGCTTAATATAAAATAGAAATAAATTATAGATAACTTAAATAAAATAAAGTATTTATTTTATTTAAGTTATCTATAATTTATGTCGTTTGGAATGTGATTATAGATTTTCGGTCCTATTGAGTGTAAGACCTTTTTAGACTTTGCGAGTCGTGATCGAGGTGGTTTTAACTCATTTTTGTTTCTCGTGTTGAAACTGTGTGTTTCTGCAACTGTTGTGTACAAGTGTAGGTTAAGCCGCACATATTTTGCTCATAAATAGAGTTTCGTAAAACTAACAAAAAATTATAACGTATTAGGTTTTTTAGGGTTACAAACTTCGAGCAACACGGTCTTCCGTCTCGTTCGTTGCTCGAAGGTTACAAAGTTGTATTTGTATTGTAGCTGAATTGTTTGCAGCTATAGTTTTCTTCGTAATTTAATATTGAGAGCTGTACCTAAACATTTATTCTTAATTTTATTTGCATTTATAACTTGGCAGTGAGCTCAACGATACTCTACTTAATTAAGTAGACTTCATTCTACCATCGTCCTAAACAGATCTAGAAATTCGGCCAAATTACAAGGCTTTTGGCCAAATTAATGGTTTTGCCATTTCTACGAACAAGCCGAAGGGTTTTATTTATAGAAATAAGCTTTTTATCTTTTGAAAGCGTAATATTTAACACAAAGGTGTGTACAGGAGTCAGGCTTGCCACCCTTTAGAAATGTTGGTCACGCGCCTCTCACGGGCGATGGCTTTATTTATACCCACAGTAATATCTACCTAGAGTTGTATCTAGGGTTACAGTGTGACGAAATAATTCTAAAATTAAAGTATGTAAATTTTATTATTGCCTATATAATTGTACCTAATTAAATTATTATTAAACTAATAACCTCCCATTCGTCATGCAGAAATCAGAAGTCGTATAAAATTATTTCAACATGTCTGTATTTTTATTTTTCCCTGATGAAAATACATTCTTCACTTTGCACTCGTACGTAATCCGGAATATTATGAATCTGAGAGTGAGAGTTTGTGTGTGTGTGTGTGTGTGTGTGTGTGTGTGTGTGTGTGTGTGTATGTATGTATGTATGTTTGTTACCTTTTCACGCTCAAACGGCTTGACCGATTTGGATAAAATTTAGACACAGGTACAGTATAACCTGGAATAACACATAGGCCACTTTTACCGCAGGAAAATGAGTGGCAGCGGTGATAAAACCGATGGGCGGAAATCTAGTTAACTCCATAAAACTAATTTCATACGTAGTATTGATATTTGTGCAGAACCCCTGTTGTATGTCAGGCTATAGTTGACAGTACTACCTCCACTATCACCGGCAAAATTAAGAAATTAATGATTATATCGATATCGATACTTTGGTAACTCAGCTCTACAATACATTTCAGCGTTTATGGCGCTGAGGTGACTCAGATTTCGGATAGCGTTAGAAAATAGCTGAATAGAGGAGCGTCCCCAAATTGGTACTATTAATTTAGTTTGTTGTCATCTGTCGTTTTCAGATGGTGGTGGCGTAAAGTTACATGCCGTGTGATTAACCTAGCCTCGAGGCAGTGCCTTAATATTGATTTTTTTATCCCACCTGAGCCGGTTTTTTTATTAGGACATTACAAAAAAAGTTATTAAATAAAGAAAATTGTGTTGTGCAATTTTTTTTACAATAACAGATCATGAGGTTAGTAAGTGATAATACTATCGTACATTTTTTAAATAAAGAATTCCAATTTCAATCATAATAACTACCACTATAGCGGCAACAATCTAGTTGATTTTGTAATATTTAATTTTGGTCCTGGGGAACAAGCGTTCAAAGTTTACATGATATAGGATTATTATTGGAAAAATTAATATTAAATATAGCAAAAGTCAAAATGACAGAAAACACGTTGTCATCAAATTATGAATTTTTAGGTGACGAGGACGCTAGTTACACTCCGGAATTCCCTTAAAATCAGATCCTTTCGATGGTGTAGCAACGTTCGTTAAAAATAAAAAAAAATATTTTACATGGTTGCATGGTTTACGCTAATATACGACATTTACACAAAGCAGAAGTAATTTTAACACCTAGTCATACATAATACTAAATGTATTTTGTTATAAAAATAAATCATTGATCCTAATTTTTTCGAAAACTATCCTGTGATAGTTCAGTCAATATTTTAATCTACTACAAAAAGAGTTTCAAGTCTAAAATAACTTTGATTCTGTTTCCTTTACGATTTGGGTGAACAGCTGCGCGCGCGCATTGATTGTGGGAATCACGTGGTATGATGACGTTGACATTCCGGCTGTAGTTCGATAAAAATACACAGATGTAGCTGTAGGTTTCTGAAACGCGCTATCGTTATGTTCACGGCAAAAATATAAGTAATGCGAGATGACGCATGTTCAGCAAGACCTTACTTCATAGGATCATTTCTATAGTAAGCTCTTCAAGCGAGATTCACACTACGTGAGAATCCACTAGTCACGTTGATGAGACGTGGCGCGGTGCCCTGAGCGTGAGGCTGGCGATGGTAGTCTACCATCAGCCATCGATGATCGTTCGCTCCCTCTTGCGAGTGGGGGAGAGTGGGGTACTGTCGCTCTCTGAGTGGCTAGATTTTTAAACCCTTTTATCACCCTTAGGCGCCTCAAACTGAGAACGCGCCCCGACGCGTAGCGCGGAGCGGCAGATCCCGCCACTGCGCGTTGATGCTTTGTCGGTGTGCTGCACTAGGTGGTTTTTCGATACGTACCACAAAGTAACTTATATTGATGTACTTGCAACTTTAAAATCTGCGATCCCGCGCTACGCGACTGAGTGCGGTGCAGTGGGAGAGCCGCCTTAAAGTTAGTAAAACGCATAATAGCATAGATCATTGTTGCTGCTTGCGTGTGTTATTACTGTGATTCAACATTTTAATTCACTACTACGATTTGTTTCGCAAAAATAAATATTAATGTCTCACATTTCCAATGTAACATGAACCCCGTGAATAAACCACAGACAACTGTACTAGTCGTGGAGTTTGTGTTTGAGTTCATTCGGGCGAGTCGATGTCGGCCGAGCCTGGCCGCCGCTGCTCAATCTATCAGGGCGGAAGTGTTTGCCCACAAACAGATCTCGACACAATACCTTCGGCACAATGTGTTTGCCAGAACACCTTTGTCAGGTGAAACAATGCCGCATTCACTTGTATTGCTATCTGTTTTTTTACGATAAGATTTCTTATACTTGACATCAATTTGAAACAAATGTCGTTTACAGATGGTGGCGTAAGGATACTTGCCGTGTGATTAACCTGGCCAGCCCCGAGGCAGTGACTTTGTTGTTTTATTTTTTATCCCGCCTGAGCCGGTTTTCTATTAGGTCAATACAAAATTGCTTTAAATAGTTCATTAAGATAACAAAACTAAATTAAGTGTTGCTTTTTCCGCCAAAAGTTGCTGCTATAATTTTAGACCGATATAGCTAATCCACATTGGACCGATACATATAAGAAAAAGCAAAAAATATTAACCCTCATTTCGAATTAAGATTGAAAAGTAAAAGTTACTCAGTTAAAGATATGCTATGCTGACTTATAGAAAATTTTAATGTTGCCAAGGAATATTCCGTGAATATGGTTAAAGATAAACCTACTTACAATATGCCAGCGCGGAGAATCAATCTTCAAACAAGCGGTCCAGGCAAGGGCAAACCAAGAGCCATCTTGTTCGTGAAATATGCTGAGTCGCGGCGTTTACGCGGATATAAAGAAAACACCCCGATATCCATTTTCACGGGGCTGTGTCCCTATTCATCTTATCTTGGAAGGTTTATTGCCCGGCTTTCGTAACGATGTTTACCGAGACGGCTCCTTGCCTGAGGCAACGTATTTTTGTCATTTAGGTACTGGCTTTTGAGTAGATATTTAATATTGAAAAAGGGTTTATCCCATTGGTGTTACAAAAGCCATGCCCAAAGTATGTGGAAGTATAATAGATATGCCTCGGCAAAGTAGTTACCTGCGTACCTAACCCAACCAACCTAGTGGGTTGTTGATTGGGTGATCAAATTATACTTGAGATAAGATAAGATAAGATAATTCTTTATTAATATACATACATACATACATACATAAATCACGCCTATATCCCTTACGGGGTAGGCAGAGCATTAACGGCCGTAAAACGGATATTAACACCACGTCTGACAAAAGTTTGAGGGTCAATCAGATAGCTGTGTATCACTATAGTGACAGGTTGTCAGCCCATCGCCTAAAATTGTAATACACACCCTCGAGTCCCTTATTAATATACTTAATTACAAATAAGTACACTTATACAAAATAGTGATGTGGCTTGTCCATTTCCTAAACTAAGAACAGGTAAATGTATAGCCGACATTACATACTTACTAAGAATGTTGTTCATTAACCTTATTGAAATTATTTATGATCTGTAGTTTTTCCCTTATTACGCAAAGAATTGCTTATTTAAGAGCTATGGCGGATAAGAAATGAATCGGTGACTAAAATTTTTAAATATGGCTAACGTTCATTATATTTGAATACCAAATTTTATTTATTTTACTTAAACAGACACTTGGGCTCAGATGCTCTTATTTTCTTACCCTTGCAATGCTAGCTACACTCAACTGTAATTTTATTGTCACTGTGATATTCTTTACTTCAAATTGTTAGCAGATTAAGGAACGCCCAAAACTATGCCACTGACACGTTATCTACATACAATTGAAACGATTTTCATTTAGCAGACTTTGGGCCTTGGGCCCTGATTCCCTTACTTTTAGCTATTGTAATGCCATTGATGGCCTAAACTATCCAACTGAAATACAACTAAGACTCTTTTAAAATAGCGGAATACGGTCTCTGACAACAAAAGGTTGATTCAATAAAAATATTGCTCAGTATCTTGATTACTTCGACCTTTGCCTCGATAAGGTCAATTCTGGTCTACGCGTCATTTTCTCATCATACAATGAATACCGATTCTATCCTCATTATTAATTGCTTTTTTCTCGCAACCCTCGAAACATTAAATTTTACTAAGGCAATGATTGATTTGATTTCAATTTGTTTGTTCTAACTTTTCTTTGATAAATAGACATAATTATTTTTAGATTTGCCGTGATGCCGGCTTAGAATAGCTTTGCCCCATTTCTTACCCGTGGGAGTCGTAAGAGGCGACTAAGGGACTTGAGGGTATGTATTGCAATTTTAGGCGATGGGCTGACAACCTATCGCTATGGCGATACACAATTTTTCGAATGATCCTCAAACATTTGTCAGACTTGGCGTATGTCCGTTTTTTGCGACCGTTTACGCTCTGCCTACTTCGCGAGGGATTATAGGCGTGATATGTGTATGTATTTTTAGATTTCGTAGTCTTAGTTATAACTTTTCTCATTCAAGTTTAGCTCCTGAAACGGCTTGGCTAACTCCCCAATAAATTTAGGTCTAGATCTAGGTAATAAATTCCAAAGTCAACAAACTAACCAGCGCAGCACTTGACTCCTGGAACAAACAGTGCTGTGTATCAGTTTGCCGCGTTTGCTGCACTGCTGCTGTGTGCCAACGTGTACCTTTTGCCGTGTAAGCAGTATGAGGTGAAATAAGATTCAATTTGCTATTAATTTTGAGTACGAAATATATGAATTCTCGCTCAAAGTTAGTCGTGCGATGTTGCGGTATTTGACAGCCAGCCAGCAATGAATACCCAGTAACAGCCGTTATTTTGGATTAGATTACGTAAACCAAGGAACAATTTGAAAAATTGCTACTAATAGTATTATAAAGAGGATAGGTTTGTTTGAAATGAATAGGCTCCAAAACTACTGGACCGTTTTACAAAAATCTTTTACCATTAGAATCCTACATTATCCCCGGTGAACATGGGCTATATTAAAATGTTTTATTTTGCCACGGGTTATATTAAAATGTTTTATTTCCACAAACGGTTAGCAGCAAGTGAAACCGCTAGGCAGGCTGCTAGTCATATATTTACAATACAATTCAAAAATCTCTACTGCATTCGTCTATCAACAAGTAATTTTCCTAGATTGCTCCACAACAAAGCCTATTTTGTGTGCTGTGATTCGTCCATTTCCTTGAAAGTTTTATTTTACGGCGTGTGTTTCAGATAAGAGCCTAAGCAAATGGAACAATATGTTGCAGAATCAGGTCACGCTGTTTACTTGTAGAGTACGACCGACCCTGCCATTAAACGTTATAGGGCCGCCATTGTAGCACATTATAAAAAGTACTGAACATACATTTCATACAAAATGTCTTCTTTTATTGGCTTTCTCGTCAATTTGCATTCCAAAGCCTTACCTAATCAAGCCATATTACATTCTCGTATTGAATTTGACCTCGTATTGGCCCTCGTACCATCCATAAAATATAAGATAATCTAAATAAACTTTAACGTTAATGTTGTTAATTTAATACGAAATAATAAAAGATATAATCTTTTCACAAGGAAATTGATGCTGCTCACAAATCGAAGCCAATCAATTTCCTCTGAAACAATCTTACCTAAGTAATAAAATAACTAGATAACATAGAGGGATCTGCATAAGATTGCCGAGCATGTGAAAAGGTAAGGCTTGGCTACCCTATCTTGCCCCACTCTCCCCCTTCCATGTCGTCAAGATGAAATTGTCAATGATCAGTTGACTGTTCAAGGAAATAGTCAAACCGAAAAAAAAAAAAAAAGTATAAAATTATCCTTTTTTGTACAAATTGTGTATTGTTTTTATGAAGCTTTTCAAAATTTAAGATGTCACCATAGGTTAAAATGTTCAAATAAATGGTTTATTAATAACATAGGAACACTTCATAAATTGTGATTCCGGTATCGGCTTTTAATAATTAGTTCAATAAGAAATTGTAAAAATTGAACCCGGGACTTGTGGAGTACTGTCCCACCGCTCTGCCACTGAGTTAACGGCGCCCCGATCGAACACTTAAAATTTTTAACCTCTTGATATTCGTCTTGAAGCAACGTACATTTTTTTATTTTTTTTTTATTTAGGGCGTCGCTAAATAATTTGTAAAGAAAAAGGTTATAAAATAAGCACAATTTTTTGCAATATTTCACTACACCAGCTCGCTGTGCCTGATCGTCTCGTGCTTTTAGTACGTAACTTTCTGTCGGATCGAAGCTTTCGTTACAGGGTGGAAGGCACTCTGTCTTCCCCCCACACCATACAGGCAGGAGTCCCTCAGGGCTCCGTCCTATCCCCATTACTTTTCACGCTATACACTAGCGACATCCCCAAATCGCCCATGTCACAGCTGGCTATGTTCGCCGACGACACTGCCATCTACGCGTCCCACCGTAACCACTTAAAATTAGTTCAGATTCTCCAGAACGCTCTAGACACCCTCGGGAGCTGGTTCCGTAAATGGAGAATCGAGGTAAATCCGGAAAAAAGTGCAGCCGTGCACTTTCGTAGAGGTTCGCACCGATTAAACGTCCCCGCTGTAAAGCTTTTCGGCCGACCCATCCCGTGGGTCAACGAGACCAAATACCTAGGAGTCACCCTCGACTCAAGACTTAGCTTCCGTAGCCACATTATGAGAGTCCGTGACCGCGCCGCGTTCGTTTTGGGCAGATTACATCCGATGTTGAACAAAAAGAGCAAACTCTCCCTTAGAAATAAGGTGAGAATTTACACCACCTGCGTAAGGCCTATTATGACCTACGCCAGCGTAGCCTTTGCTCACACCTTCGATTCACATCTGAAAATGCTGCAGGTCATCCAAAACCGTTTCATGCGCAAAGCTACCGGGGCGCCCTGGTACATGCGTAACGCCAACCTCCACATCGACTTAGGCCTCCCTACCATTAAAGCGTACATGAAAGAAGCGTCCCGTCGCTTCTTCGATAATGCTCCCCATCATAAAAACCCCTTGATAGTTGCCGCGTCCAACTACTTCCCCCATCCAACCTCGCGTTTTAAACACCGTCCGAGACACATCCTTACGGAAGAAGATGATGAAATCACAGTAGCCACTGCTGCAGCCATTGCGAGTAGATCACACTCCACAAGCTCTTCAAGCAACCGACGCCCCCGCCGGCGGGGGCGCGGAGGTCCCTCATTTGCTCCCCACTTTGGGAACTACCGGCACGTGCCGGGTAGATTCAGTCCAATACGTTCTCCCCAGAACAACTCGTAAGCCCAATCGCGCCCCAAGGGCGCGATTGAGCTGGTTGTTTGAACAACCACAAGCTTTTCCGGGTGAGCTCCTGCTCCCCACCATACAGTCAGGTGTAGATTAACAGCCCCGGGGCTAAAAATCGTAGGGTCCACAACTATAAAAAAAAGCAATATTTCACAAGGAAATTGCGAAATTAAAAATACAGTCTAAGTTTTCCGGGTCGCAATAAGCACCCAGTTTTCGCCTTAAATTTATATCTGCTGTGTGAATTTGGTGCAGGTCTCAGAATTTCAATTTAACTTGTAATAACTTGGCTAAGTTGGCCAAATTAGCTCCACGAATTGGGGAGTTACGAGGCGACTAAAAAATATCCGCCCTTTTAAATTGGTTCGTAATTATTTGCTTATTCTTAAAACCCCTATAAGCATACGACCATTGAAATAATGTTGCATTTATTAGCTTAAAAATAATAAAATGAAACCATATTTAAAGACAGTAAAATCTGCCTCTTTAAAACAGTAGAGCACTTAAGAGCAGCCGGTTTCAATAAACTTCCCAACCCAATACATATAGAAATTCGAACTTTGATTGTCCCCCTTTGTTCTTAGTTAAACACAATTTATTCTTTTATTCCATTTATTAATGGTCAATTTGAAACAATATAATTTTTCTGGAAGGAAGTTACTTTGACTGGCCCGATGGCGTAGCGGATAGTACCCCAGCCTGCAACGCCGTGGGTCGTGGGATCGATCCCCACAAGACACAAATATTTGTTCAGTCATTTTCAGATATTTGTGTTTAGTCTGGGTGTTTCTATGTAGGTATATTTCCCATCTTTCACCCCCGCTAGGTTGGCTGGAAGAGATCTCTGAAAGAGATAAGCTCGCCTGTTGTTTTAATTTTAAGTTTCAACTGTATGTTTACTTGTTTCGTTACAATAAAGGATATATATATATATTATGTATTTATTTACAAAAAATAACATAAGTAGGTATTAATAATTATCAGCTTCCTAGTTCCCATAAAACAAGATGGTACAAGCTTTGCTTCATTTGAGACTAGATGGAACTGTGTGAATTGTCCAGGATATTTATTTAAGTACAGGCCACTCACAAATCGTTTGGTAACGAAACTTTTATTTATTTACATCTCAAATAGGTATTATACAGTGGTAGAACAAAATTTACCATGTAACAGTTTTATATGGTAAATTTAGTATTACCACTTATATTCAGGCGATTAAGAGCGTTTCGTTGTCGTTTACTAGTTTCTACAGAATGCATATCAGATAAGAAACATCGATCAGCCTTAACAGCACGAGTCCATAAATTGGATAAAATATTCGATCAAAATGTTTTAAATACTGTCCATTTCCACTTTATTATCTGTGTGTTTGTTACCTCTACCCACTCAAACGGCTTGATGGATTAAGATTACATTTTGTTTATAGATAGAATACCACTTTAAATTATATATAGGCTACATTTTACTGCATGAAAAAAAAACCATTACCAAAAAATTTATTGAAAGGTTAAAAATGGTCAATCCAATATTTTAACCTAAATAATGATTTTTTTTTTACAGTTATAGAATCTAATGTAATCCTATCAATAATCATTAATTCATAACTATTCTTAGTAATGTTAGTTGTTAAATGACTGCCACTTTAAATATAGGGTTCTTACGTAAAGAAAACATTCATGTCTTAAAAGACATGACTGTAAGAAAGAAAAAAAAGTATAATATTGAAATCTGCCCCTTTACACATTTTAAGCTCCTGAACAGCTACATAAAAGAGAAATTTCGTTCCCGCTTACACGGTAAATCAAAATTTCAAATGTCCTCAGAACGGCAACGTTTGCAAAGTTTCAAGAACTGTCTCTTAAGGTAAAAGTACCACTTAAGTGTTACCGTACAACACCCTCATTTACCGCTTTAACTGCAAAATAAGTGCTTACTGACTTGTATTTAATGGGTGGATTTAATATTCAAGTGAAAGTTAATTGTTAGAGATTTAGATAAAAGATATTTATTATCAGTACTCAATAAAATTGGACTAAGCATATTTCCTAGCGTAACGGCAATTTCAAAGTGACATAGATTCAAAGTTCTTCCGTTGAACCGAGTTCAGTTTCATACTTGAAGTCAGGAGGCGTATTTTTGGATCAGTATCACTTTTCTAATCCGATTTTGCGTGCACCAGACTGCAACGACTGGTCCAAACACTAATTTCGCACGTTTCTTGTCGAGGGTGGATATGTATTAGTGTAGTAAATGGTGTGACAATAGCAGCTTTAAAACAGTTTGTAGAAGATTTGCCCATGCGAAATCAAATATTAAATTCAAAAATACGTCCCCAGGACGTAAGTGCTCGTAATAAAGATCTGGCAGCGGTGCGGTGGAGGTGGCAGCCAGCGGTATTTATGGGCAGCGGGAACCGGGTCACGGGTTCAAATCCGCGGGAGTAATCCGATTGTGCCGCGGTGGAACGATCGATGATAGGGTTGCGGATTCGTAACCCGGCGTCTTTGTATAAAAGTCATCCTAATCCATACTAATATTATAAATTCGAAAGTAGCTCTGTCTGTCAGTTATGTTTACACGCCTAAACCACTGAACCGATTTTGATACAACTTGGCATAAGCATAGACAGGAACCTAAGAAAGGACATAGGCTACTTTTTACCGCAGGAAAATCTATCAATTCCACGGGAAAGTCAAAAGTCAAAAGTCAAAGTCAAAATATTTTATTTGCTTGGATACATGGTATTAAAGGTATAAAATGTAACATTGCATCTCATGATCCACTTTTTTAAAAGCGTGCAAAATTGCTAAATTAATCTATTTATTACAATTTGTCATACTTTATTATAATACACGTCCTTTAATAAATACAATTTTTTATTTTAATAATATTAACAAACGATTCATAAAAGTCTAAAATATTATCATTATTGAATTGAATTAAAATAATTATAGTCATAATAGCAATCAAATAAATATTAAACATTAACTATCATTAAAACTAAAAAATTCTCCTAAAGTATAAAAACATTTTTCGGACAGCCAGTCAAATAATTTGGTTTTGAAATGTTTTACTGATAGGGATCTGATTTCTCTCGGGATTTTTTTATATACTTTGATGGACATCATGTGACAGTTCTTCTTATGTAACGCACTTTTACAAGGTGGTTGTCTAAGTTGATCGGTATCCCTAGGTCTCAATCTAGAATAGCTGACAATCCTCTCATACATGTTTGGATGTGCTTTTACAAATATGCCAATTTCGAAAATGTACATACAGGTCAAGGTCAGGACTTTAAGCTTTTTGAATAGAGGTCTACATGTTTCACGTGGTCCAACCGCACAAATGGCTCTAATACACTTCTTCTGTGTCAAAAAGACCTTTCCTATATCAGTTGAGTTACCCCAGACTATCAGCCCATATCTTAACACAGAAGCCACAAAACCGTGATATGCTGCCATTGCTGCACTGGTACCAGCTGTGCGACGTAGGTTTTTAAGCGCAAAAACGAACCTTTCTATTTAATTACACACATTATTCACTTGCATCTTCCAATTACAATGTTGGTCTATGATGAGACCCATAAACTTAGTGTGTGTTGTTTCGTGAATAACTGTGTCTTGGTGATGAATACAAATAGGTGGATGTGTTGTATTATAATTAGAGAACTGTATGTAATTGGTTTTCTCCAGATTGACAAACAGATTATTGTGTTCCAGCCAGTTATTGACAGTACTTATCGTGGTGTTAATGATATCAGGGTAAGACTTTACTTTATTATCGGGTATTATGATCGATATGTCATCGGCGTATAGAACAGATTGGTGTGGGGTGACCATTGGTAAATCATTTATGTAAATTATGAAAAGTAATGGGCCCAGCACACTACCCTAAACAAAGTAAATCATAAGAAACATAGCGCATAACGCCGAAGAAAATCAACAGACGAGGATTCGTTGAGTGGAATGCTTTGCTTTTTGTGTCGCGGGTAAAAGCTAGTGCATGATAAAATTTATACTTTTTTGTCGTCGTATTTGTATTTATTTTCTAGTGAGTTTCTAAACCTTATCTGAAAGTTTGAGTTTCACCAAGAACATTTTTTAAAAGCAAGATTACTTTTTATATTCATATTGTTCGCTCTTGCGCTAAAAAACATAGGAAACAAGATCTATTGCCGTTTAGCTCGCGTAAACAAAGTACCTATTCGTGTCGCCTATCATAACATGAAAGGCTACTCATTCTTTTTTCCTATAATTGAAGAGGCTGATACAGTCCCTGTGAAGTGTAAGCACTCAATGCCTGGTTGAATGCGCCTTTCCTTTGCGTGTCCTGTCAGCTCTAGCTAATCGAATCATGAGCATAGGTACCTATTGGTTGACCTAATGAGTCTGTAGGGTAATAGTGTAGTGTTGGCTGACTTTCCCGTTAATTCGAAATGAAAGTATCAAGTTATGTGTTTCAGCATCAACAAATAGGTATAGCATTCCACGACAGAATTCCCTTTAAAGGCAGATTTTTCCTTTTACAAGGAACGCAGCTGCCCAATCTCTAGATTATTATGCCATAGTCGCCATTTGCAATACCTGCGGGTACTAATACAAGGATTGATTTCTTTTTCGAGTCTTATTTCCACCATAAAAAAGGGTTATTTAGTTTCCAGTGACGAAAATGAAATTTTTTTTAGTCACTGTAGGATAGTATTATCACTTATTGCAGTCATGATCCATCACTGTAAAAATAAATTTGTATAACACAATTTTATTTTTGTTTTTATAACAATTTTGTAGTGTCCTAATAGAAAACCTTGCATTTGGGTATCATTTTCTTCAGAAAATCATACCTAGGGCTTCTACCAGATTTTACTATTTAGGTATTACCTAGAAACGACCCAAAGCTGTAGAGTTTTTATTGCTTACGGCGGAACGGCATAAAACCCTTTAGATCGTATCTTACAAGCTTTAAATATATCCATCCTAAGGTCATTTTACGGTAAAATACTTTACAATATAAAGCTGTGTCATATCTCTTGCTTCAAATATCATCCAATATTTAAAAAAAAAATCATAAACTTGGTGTCTTACACATATTCTTCAACTTTATGTATACATCAGCATTTTCAGTCGTGTTCAAAAGTGTCCATCCAGTAAGGTGTTTATCACAGGTAAAAGACGAAGGTCTTAGGATTTTCTCCACATCTCTCTTGGGTCGGATCGCTTAAGATAACAAGGTTAAAGTCAAAAGCAAAATCATTTATTTTGATGTTGGGATTTCACAGGATTCTCCTTTTACAAGTTTTTACACTTAAGGATCAGTTGAATAAAGTTTTATTTATTTTATCCTTCATTTTCTTTTCCCAAACGTCTCTGTTTTTTATGTTCTCAACCTATGCTTTAATGGCGAAGTCTCGTCGTAAAAACGTCTTCTAAAGGAAGAAGATATTAAAGAGACGTCACAATCAATACGTTTCAATAGGTTAACGTTGTTGACGTGTTACGTAAATGTGATACTAACATTCAGACTTACACTACATACCTATGAAACAGGAAAAGTTAATAGTTTATTGACTTTCAAAGAAAATTTTCCTTACCTAGACTCTACAGAAATAGCCAATATGGAACCTTCTACAGATGCAGCAAGCCTGGATGCTTGGTAACTTGTTGAGTGGGATATTCAAACGACAAACTACCCAATGAACCTAACTGCGCAACGAGCAAGTCTTATTTACCAACCGCTTATAGAATAGAGATTTATTAGACAAGTTTGATTGAAATATGAATCTTAGAATTAACAGAAACTACTAAATCAACCGTTTAGCGCAATTTAGTCACATGCAGCTAGCCTACTAATTTTACTATAACGAGTGCATGAGGGCGTAGCGTATAATGGATAATATCCATATAGCCTCGTCCGTGGCAGGTTTGGCAGCGGTCCAGCACTGCAAGCGAGAGGTTCTTTAATCCTCCATCATCAGAATAATATCCGATGTCGTGATTTGAGTGTTGCAAATAGTTGAGAATCAAAGTTAAATACTTATTGTTTCAGGTTCTTCGGATGGGCTCAACTTTATGTACGAGCAGTTCGATAGAGTTTTATTTAAATAAAGTAAGTGCTGAGTATATGCTGACATTATAAGAACACATAAGCCCCTGAACAAGTATACAGTGTGTAAGGGACAGCCCTCCGAATACTTAGAGGGTGCATGCAGACTTTGATACTGCACAAGTTTCCCCTAAGAACATATGTCAGGAAACGACAAAAAATATTCGACCTCCCATATAAAATCACGATCAGCTGACTGCCCTTACTATGGGAAGTCCAAATTATATGACGTGTCCTGAAATATTTTCTTATGGGAAGTTATTAAGTTTCATGGTCCGAATGCTCCCTATCAATATTCTGAGGGTTGTCCCTTACACCCTGTTTGTTCTACCTAAATTAAACCATACAGGGACGACGAGACGATACACACGGTAACGAGCTTACTACAAACTTTACTGAAGTAAGAAGATGAATGACAGAACTTTCTCTTCGCTTAATCAAGTTATTCCATAATGACACCTGAGTAGGCAGTCCCATTAAACTAAGCTTCTACACATATAACTTTATAATTAAATTGATCTTAATACGGCCCGAAACCAAAGACTGTAAGTTTGAACGCCTGTAGGCATAGACTTAGCAACTACACGCGAAGTTTGCTATAATCTTCTCCACGCGATGCTGAAGTCAACGAATGAAGTTCAACATTCTTTGTCTGATTTGTTCTAGTTATTGCTATTGGTTATGGTCCCGACACCTCAAAGCCTATGCCTGACTATTTGCACTCCTTGCAAGGGCTCAGGAGCCGTATTCCGCTATATGAAAAGCGTCTTAGTTGTGTTTCAATAGAATGTCAGTAGGATCATTTTGGCCATTTCGTATTCCGCTAACAGTTTGAAGTATAGGAAATCTCGATGGCAATAGAAAGACAACTAAGCTTCGATGGCATTACAATCCACAACATTTCAAATTTCTAACAAGACTCTATTATATATTTAATTGACAGCTAATCGCATCATTAAATAAAAGGCAAGTTTTTTCATTTTATTTTGTTTCATAATCAGAGATTTTAAATTTTAAAAAGTGATAGTTTAGTTCCAACAACTAGGCTGCTGAAAACAAAATTCGTTTGCCTACCACTTAGATGACCTTTTCTCAAACATGCTAGGAAATGTGTTCATTTCTTTCAAAAAAAGAAACCGCGAAGTTTCACATTGTTTGTCACGTCTCAGATCACGCCAGCAAAGTTGTATGGAAATCCTTTGCTGGTGTCCATTAAGATAAATTCGTTATACGCTAAACCCACATAATTTGATTTCAAAATTATCTCGATGACTCTCATAGAAACGGAACGGAATTTTGTATGAAACAGGTAACTAAAGACGAGGCTGTATGATGTGAAGACCCTTGCCTGTCCAGAATTAAAAAAGAAAAGAATGAACTAAACATTTAGTATGGCTGAATATTACGTAATACTGTGCCTTACAGGCGAATTTATTTTAAAAAATTACAATTGGTGGGAAAATTGTAAATTTTTATTTGTTTCGTTGTGTTGTGGTCGCTAGCTAACTTTTTTAAGAAGTACAATCTTTCATTTCCTAGCC
Source organism: Tuta absoluta (assembly GCA_027580185.1). Classification (NCBI taxonomy): domain Eukaryota; kingdom Metazoa; phylum Arthropoda; class Insecta; order Lepidoptera; family Gelechiidae; genus Tuta; species Tuta absoluta. The sequence goes on from JAQAHW010000003.1 coordinate 5,446,925, forward strand.
TTTTTTTGAGAAAAGCACTATGTAAGCCTCGGGGAAAATTACTTTGCTTGACTTGTATAATTGAAGTCCTCGCCTGCGGCTCGGACTTCAAACTATACTCGTCCAGCAAAGTCTTATTTTCCATACCTCGACCACAATGTACTATTATTTAAAAAAAAAAACTGATTGACATTGACAGATGAATGAATGAAGTATTCTCCACTGTTTTTTTTTCTACTATAAACAAAGGATTTTTTCATGGTAATCTTAACTTTGGAAGTTTTTACAACTTTTCAAAATATTTCAGAAACGATTGCATTAAAAATTATGAAAATATGTGTATCTTAATAAGCATCCCAAACACTCTAAACGATATATATATCTTTTATATCTAACGTAAAATGAAATGTTGTGGATTACAAAAAATAAGAGAATCGGGCTCTGCCTCGGTAGTTTTGTGGTTGTTCAAACATCAGCTCGATCAAGGTTTTGAGTCCGTTGTTCTCGTCTGACAAAAAAGTATAGACAACCTACTGTTTTTGATGGCATAATCTGGCTATAGACTATACACACTTATACATACTGGTCAATTTTCTTACCTTTCAACGAATCAAGGCAATCAGCGAACAAAGAGTAGGTTTGATATGTAAATTAGATCGAGTGTGTTCGACATTTGTAACACGGACGGAACGTGTGGTAATGTTTTGATCGAAGGAACCGGAAATTCAGTCTTTGTGAGCTCCTTGTAATCAAGTTCCGCCTAATGAACAAGGGTTTCGGGTTAATGTGACTTGCATAGTTACGCTTTCATTATGGAACACAGCTGAAAGGTGTAGCAAATCTATCGAATGCCTCTGACTGAGCTGATTATTCAAGGAAAGCTGGTAAATTTTGATTAGAAATACGCCATGTACTGTTTTCTTAATATTTATAATTTTGTCTGTAACTATGATAAAAAAAAGATAGCCACGCTTTATTGGACAGTATGTTATATTGATCAAATGCGATACCAGTCAACTTATTTGTCTTAATTCTTGAAAAATTGTAAAGACAGTTTGCAAGAATTTTGGGACAACGTGCTATACATATTGGATAGGTTTGTAAATTGCATCAGCAATAATTGGTAGGTTTTGGCAACATTTCTACACTTACGCATAAAAAAAATATATAAGCAAAATAAACGCATAAGTAAAATAAATTTCAAGTTCGATACAAAAGTAATTACGAAAGTGCAACTTTGTAAAAAAGGTAACAGTGCTGTGGTGTTCATGCTATCCCGACACTAGAATATCACAAAATGCATTCAAGCGGAATCTGCATTGCATATATCTGCATGGAATAAGTTGGACAAATTGAGGTGTTATGAACAAAGCTAGTGTAACACCTTGGTAACACCAAACTCTAGGAACCTATTTACTTATGACAAGTTATACTGACTGCAATTTTTCACAAAATGCAACACGTTTAGTAATTGCATCCTCATCAGCTCTTTTTGTTTATAAATGAGATAAGACAGAAACTAAATGGAAAAATTCAAAATTTTGAAGTTTTTCGTATTGTCCGATAGTTTTTTTTGCAATTTTTCGGGCTTTCGATCGTAATCCTACATTTGCTCTTGCAGATTCTATGAAACAAACTGAATAATATATCCAGGACCTTAGAAATGAAAACAAAATAAAGTAAAAAATATGCACTTAAAACAATAAAAGATTTCGTCATTATACACAAATTAGTCTATAGCAGTCCACTGCTGGACGTAGATGTCCTCCATGTCCTCCAGGGCAGCGCAATAATGCATGATCTCCCGTTTTTACCATGTAATCACTTTCTCTCTTTTCGTGTGGGACTTCAATTCGTCCAACGACCCGACCCAATCACTACAAGCCCTCTTTATGTTATCAGATTGATAATATGCTAATACAGCAAATTGTACAGCTCGGTATATTCCCCACTTTAAGTGCAGTCATCTTCGCGACGTACCGGGATTTACTTTTAAATGTAAATTCAAAACGCTTTTGAACAGGATTTCATTTGCAGCTCGAAGTTCTGAAGTGAGATTGTGCATAGTTGCGGAAGCACGAAAGTTACCCGCGAGCTTAAATAAATAAAGTTTAGATTAAAATGATCTCGCTACTGTGATCCTATTTTGCAAGTCAAATAATACACTAGTGTAATTATAAAGTTGTTTTCTAGAAAAAATAATGAAATAAAAGAAAAAAATCATATGCGGTTTAAGAAAAGACATTCGCGTAAGACGTATTATTTTTTAAACTTGTTATCAACAACTGCAATCTCTACACGCTGCTACGTCTCGTAGCAAAATTGTAGATCGTTTTTATTACTTAAATACCTATTCAATGTTATAATACAAAATTAATATCATTAATTTTTCACAAATCTTTTTGTCTTTGACCCGTGGCTCGTCAAGTAACGGAAATCATATACTTACACCAGCTTTTTAACTAAGTATTAATTAATTCAAACAGGAAATTGGTTCCCGAACTAAAGAAATCAATAATAATAAGAATGCAAAGCATGAAAATACTTTCAAGACAAGAACGACGCTCTTTATCATGATGATACCTGTAGAAATACATACTTACTTACATATATCACGCCGATATCTCTTGCGGGGTAGGCAGAGTGCAAACAGACGTAAAAACGGACATTAAACCACGCTTGACAAACAGGTAAGGGGTCATTCAGAAATCGCCATGTAGAAATACTAAATTAAAGGTATAATAGCAGTATATGATAAGTTTTAATTACTAGCCTAAATATGGTAAAAAAAGGAAGGGTCGATATATAAATTAATTTTAATCCACCGACCAACAGGCGCGTTAGTCACACAATCTACCGGATTACGTCAGAATTAAATTAAGGTTGAAAGTTAAGGAAAAGTATTTATTAAAGCCAATTAGAAACAATGACTTTGTTTTTCAGTTGAAAATCGTCAACAAAACTTAAATCTGTAAATTACTTTGAACCATTTTTTACTAATACAACATTCTGTTAGTAAACATTAGTATCCATATTGGAGAATATTAATAAACATTAAAAAAACTGTACTGCAATCTTGGTTCACGGATCTCCGAAAAATTACGTTTTCATCGAATTATGATTTTTTAAGCGATAATGGGCGGCACATTGCCTAGGAAGGTGTCTTTTCACCCGCTTCTTATATAAAGATTAAAAAGTTCCATGCAATTTTTTTTCCCCAATAGAAAATGTTTTGCTTTTTAAAATATGTCTAACTCGCTTACACTATTTGCCTTAGTCCTCGGTTGCGGCTATAACTATGATTATCAGCCAGTTGTCTATCTGTCACCGTCTATTTTACATTAATACAGGAGATAATTAAAATAAAGGGACAGAAACACGCTGCAATTTTTTATGTTCTGACAAAAATTGCTAACCCGTTTTTATGCACAAAGTTCCAAAGATGTGACAAAAAGCATAAGCAAAAGTTGAAATGAAAGCAGTTTATAAAACTCGTTTTAACTTGCTAGTTAAGTTTCAAAGCTTAATGGCGATGACTTGCACAGAAAAGACGCAGTTTCTTTTTAAAACTATATTACCTAGGTATTTCTTAAATATTATTCTTGTTTTGATTCGAAAAACTACGTTTAGTTATCAACTTTTTACTTCAGCAAGGAGGATGTACTATCTAGGCACAGAACACTGAAACGTCATGTCGTGTCACCCCCACGCGCAAGTTCTTTGGTCTGTGCATCTAGGGTATTATCAAAAGAACTCAGATTACCCTTTTAAGAAATCAACATTATACTGGTTATTGAATTTGAAAACACTTCCCGTGTTAAGTATACAATTTTTGAAAACTTGCAAAATTTTTCAAGCGTGGGCAGGATTATACATGCCTGTTTTTTACGGTCGTTTACGCTCTGCCTACACCGCAAGGGATACAAATGTGTTATTTGTATGTATGTATGTGTATAGTATAAAAAACTTAGGTCATTGATTGAGACTAGTTTAGGTTTATGATACAGTTCATGACAAAATCATGATTAGCTTCATGGCAACATTTACGCTCTGTCTACTCCGCAAGGGATACAGGCATGATATATGTATGTAAAAGTTGGCTAGGTAGGTTGGTATTCAATAGGATTCTAGACACTATTTATCTACACAATAGTTACTTACAGTGAAAATCTATTTCTCTGTTGGAGAACTCTACGGACGGATTTAACAGTTAACCACTAACTACTGTGTGCAGACTGTAGTTTCAAGTTAGACGATTTGCGAGTCAGGTTAACTATTAATGTTTGCATTATGCTTCGAATTGGTGAATAATTAGTCTTAAGGTCATCTTTGACCTAAGCAAAACTGATTTGATTTCAGAACGTACGTATTATACAGGTAAACTTACTTATTTTTAGCTTTGATTACTGATAAGTATCTACCTACTCACTCAACGTAAAAAAAATCACCAATTAATTTATTATTATGGGTATTTTAATTTTATTTATTAATGCATTTACCAAAAAGGAAAACAACAATTACAATACACCAGCATTTCTTTAGAAATTATACGCCGTGTGTGTCACTTTAGTTTTTTGTGAAAGTAAAATTATACTTCTTCATCAATTAATGGTAACAGGTCCATTTAGGTATTTACTGCAGTAAGGCTATCCCAATGAGGCATATTTGACAGCTGTCAGATGCGTGCTAATGCTATCAAAAGCATCCATTTATCTAAGCTTTCCATTTTCCTTTGTTGACATCTCTCATAGTGTGGAAACGACAGCTGTGAAATATGGCTTATTGGTATGGCATTATTTAGTATTTTTACACTCACAATTCATCGATTGAATCTGCTGTTTAAAAATAAAGCATCAAAAATCAAGATGCATTAAATACAAAATTATGTTCAAATTTAGCTCCTGTAAAAATGATAAATAATTAAAGCAGTAAAAAATCAATTTTTAGGCGGGTAACTCAATTATTGTCGTATGTCGCTGCGTATTTTTAACGCATCGTAACGCATGCGTCTGTCAAACGAGAGGAAAATTCCGAATCCCTCTGTCAGACTTGTCAGACGCACCCGTTAAGCGCCGTAAGTAGCCGTATTTGTATACGAATAGTAATATGACCGGAATTTGCATTTTTCTCTCGTTTGACAGACGCATGCGTTACGGTGCGTTAAGATTGCGCATCGACGGACGACAAGTAGAATAGAATAGAATAATTTATTTATAAGCTTAATGTCAGTATTTACATATAAAGTAAATATACTTACAAGTACTTAAATATTACAATTTAGCCTGAACTAGGATTACCCTGTATCTCAGGCAAACAAGGCCATATTTATTACTTACATAATACGTCTTTTTTATAAATTATATAAAATACCTAAAATATTTACATTATCTAGATGAGTACAGTTAAAATATTAATACTTATCAACTAGGTGTGTGAATTTTTTACTAATAGCTGCTGTTACAGGGTCTAAGAAAAATATTTTCTCTGTTTCCTCATACGACAACAACTGTAAGGCTGCTTTTAGTACCCTTTTACATTCATTGTAACATAAAGGGTAAATAGTTAAAATTGCGTTTAGTCGATTGTAAAGCGACAAGTGCGAAAACCGCCTTAAGTAAGTAGCATTTTAGTTTGAATTTCATCAAACTTGTTCAAAATTACCTTCGTAATACCAAAGGGATTTACGAACGTTTTTGAGTAAGGTAGCTTAATTACCTTGTAACTCGATCTCTGTCCGTCAAAACTGATTAAGATGAAGAATGGTGTTCCTTTCCGCGCCATTGGTAGTCTTCGTAATATTTCGTATATACTATATATTACCAACCTATCATATATGTATCATAATAATATAGCCTTATTATCATAATATTAACAATTACGGTATTATTATTATATTTTTATTTCACAAAAATATGTAGAAAACATACCTTTCATAATTTACTTGATTTTATTTATCACATTCTTTTTCACCTTAACAGTAGGAACTTTGCATCGAAAACGAAGATTTCGAAGACAGACTAGAATTTGGTTTATGTGTTCTAAAAACGATAAAAGAGTTCAGGTATTGACCATTATTGCACATTTTTTCCTATTCTACATTTTATTCGTCTCTGAAAGGCCTGTGCCTTTTTTAGATTTCAATTTCTAAAGCTTGTTTACTCACTGCTGGAACCAAAATGTCACAAAATAAAAAGTCAGTGCCATAAAAGGAAAACTCTTACAACAACAAGGAAAATCCACACCCAACAAGAAACACATGGGGCAGCAAAACCTTCGGATTGAAACCGCCATTATTAAGTTTTAATGATGTCGGAAACCCGCGGCGCTAAACAAGGAATAATGGGCTCTATATCTGTCGCGATAAGACAAATAACCGAATGTAATCCGTGGTCGTGGATGTATTAAAAATGGATCGTGTGGATTTGCGGATGCAGCTGTTTTGAACTGGGCTACTGGAGTAGAGCGCTGTAGCTGCAGTGGACAGAATAGTGTAGACTTTCGCAGTGGTTCAACGTGTACAGTTACCCGTGAAACAAAGAAACAATTTAGAATAAACTTGTCTATTTCTTTTTTTCCGAACTGAAATGATTTTAGACGAATGAAATAAGTTGATATTAATTTACTAACTTCTTACTGCGATGGCTCAGTGACCCAAAGAGGATCTTGGCCTCCGACACCAGATGTTATTTTTTACCTAGACTGTAAAAAATTTTGACACAAATTTTCCTCAACATATAGTTAATCGGTTTTATATTTATAGGAAACAGGTCAATTCTTTTTTCCACAGGCCGAGTTAGAACTTGAAACCTTGCTTTCACGAACATATTGCCCTGCAGTGGCACAGCAAATCAACTAGTGTAAGCAATAAACTTTAAGTTTAAGTGGTAAATTTCAGATGTTAGAAACAGATTAGGTATTCATTAAAGTAAAAATATAAAATAAACTGTTGATGAGGTTTTCTACGTTTATGTAAAATCTTATTTGAAAATTAACCTTAATAAACCAATTTGCCTAATATGACTTAATGAAATGGTCTCGCAGTTGTTATTAAAACCGCCAGCACCTGGCGAATGAGTGAGGGCAGACCGGGGTAGATCAACGAACCGCGTAATCTTATTAGAACCTACCCCCGGCCATTAAGACTAGCGTTGTATTGTACCTTATGAAATTCAAAATCAGTCAACAAACATCAAAATATTTTGGTCATTTTAGAATTAATTAAATGGTAAGATAACTTACCATTAGCGGCTGTCGGGAGGTGTTTTTAATAACGTTTTACAATGTTCAAAGCACAGACTAAGTTCATGCAAAAGTTCTTTATTAATTTAATTCGCAATTTAATAGCAAGAGGAATGATCAATCGCGATCAATTAAAATATAATTGATCGCGATTGATCATTCCTCTTGCTTCCACGGTTGGAGTATAAAAAGCAACGACGCTTTGCCGAGATGTCCCACGGTAACATGGATTCACAAGTTCACATCACATCAGCACATTCCATAATCAGGCGATCAGTTCCAAGAAGTAATTGATGAACCATCGACAGTTGCGCAATAGTTTAGGGATTCATACCCGTAACAGGTAGGTAATTATTTTTTTCAACGGACTCTACAATTTAAGTCTCGGGGCATTTAAAGCTACACTTGAGTAGTTGGTGGGGAGCTAGGCCTCACCCGGAAAAGTTTGTGTGGTTGAAGCGCGACTGGGCTTACGAATTGTTCTGGGAAGAACGGATGGGACTTTCTACCCGGTACATGCTGGTTATTTCCAAAATGGGAGACCTCCGCACCCCCGCCGGCCTGGCCGTCGCATATGAGGTAGATAACATTTATTTAAAGTAGGACTTATAATTTGGATTGTCAGTTAGTGCAATGCTATCACTAGAAGGGCGACTCAGAGATGAATCCGATGAATTGGCAGTAGCGTTCTCTGTGAATATCTATAACACTTTGCACTGCACTCGCCAATCCGCCTGCTAAGCGTGGTGAGTATGGCAAATGTGTGTGATGCCGGCTTAGAATAGCATCACCCCATTTCTTTCCCGTGGGAGTCGTAAGAGGCGACTAAGGGACTCGAGGTTATATATTGATAACCTGTCACTATAGCGATACACAATTTTCCGAATGACCCTCAAATTGTCCGTTTTTGCGACCGTTTACGCTCTGCCTACCCCGCAAGGGATAATAAGCGTGATATGTGTATATATGTATGTATCTTCATTTTATTCGAATGCTCAAGCGTTCCAAATGAAATACAATATCTTGCACTTTGCTCGCCAATCCACCTAACAAGCGTAGGGAGTACCTACGGCCAACACCACCCCATTAGGGAGAGGACTGTAGTCGTTCAGCAGTGGACTGCAGTCGTCTGATTTTTGAAAATACGAAGTCGAGCTTTGTCATCGCATCCACACGCGCTCCAATTGAACGAGACTCAGGATTTATGGCTCCCAAAATAAGACATTCAAATTATTGCACAGTATAGCAGACTAGTTTAAGTTGCAGATAAGAATAAAGACTCGCATTTATTGAATCGCATGCACAAAGGATGATATTGCGTTTCGTGACAGCCTCCATACAAATGTCAATCTATGACGTGTTGTCCGGTTTTTAGTACCAAATTTTTAAAACACTTCCCGTGTTAGGTATACAATTCTTGAAAACTTGCAAAATTTTCAAGCGCATCCAGGATTTGAACCTGCGACTTTCGCATTACTAGTGCGACGCCTCTTTCATCTGGGCTACCGCAGCTCATTTCTTGCCCGCCAATTTTGCAAGTGTATTTTAATGCCAGTTACGCTTGGCATGGCTCCATCTACCGGGTTAGTTTTGCAACTAATAACCGGCGACTAATTCTATCTTTACAGATTGAATGTAGTCTAAGCGATGAAAAAATTGAACGACTTCATAACTTATTTTCATTTTATGCTGAATTAACAAATTTATATCTGAGTCTGATTTGTATGTGACTTTTGCAGATGCTGGATAATATACAAGATTATTTAAAAAAACGTCTCTTGATTGAAAATGCTCAATAAAATAGATTAGTTATTTATTGATAATATTATTATATTATGTATTGAAAATTTATTCTTGTTTATTTTCAAGATATATACAATTTTAGTAAAAAACTTTTTTGGAATTTGTTGTTATACAAGTATGTATGATCACTGATCATAGTAGGTACTGTTAAAAACACAAATGAAAAGTACAACCTTAAGCTAGATAAGTAGTGTACAGTAATATGTATGTGTAGTAATGTTACTACAATTCGCGTGAAATTAACTTCATTTATTCAAATTATGCGAAATTGTTTCGTTTCACGATAACAGCGCAGTTCTGAAATGGCATCAATTTAAACACACAACCGGTTAACTCTACTTTACTTTACGTAGGTCGTAATAATAGTCCAGCAGTGGACTGGCTGGCTTTTAATTGTATGTTATTTATAATAAAAGAGTAGGTAATTGCTACAGCGCAAAATAAATGACTTGGTTTGTAATAAATACAACAAACATTCTGTATTTCTATTTTCATACATAATATTATATCTCTCTCTCTTTTCGTGTGGGACACCGAATCATCCAATGACCCGATGAACCCTGGTGTCAGAGTTTTTCAACCGCCTACTACCACTAGTAGGCCTCTGACATGGTTGTGTTACGACCGCCGTCTAAGTAATCATAGACAGCAACCGGGACCGACGGCTTAACGTGCCTTCCGAAGCACGGAATCATATTATATTATTATACAGGAGGCTACAGATTTTGTGTTACTTACTTCTCGTCCTATCTTTAATATTTTGACGTAAGTTCTAAGGCTTTTTTATCTTTACACAATCTATTCAAAGACTGCAACTAATTTCCTTCATGTAACGATAAATTTCGCGGTAGCTTTACATAAAATAGTAGTTTATGCAACTGTCATATAATGGGGGTCATTAGAATGCGAGTGTCTGTTTATCACACGAGGCGTAGCCGAGTGTGATAATAGATTGACACGAGCATTCTAATGCCTAATTATATGCAGTTGCATACACTATTTTATCTACACTCTAAAAAAATTTACTCAGTTGAACACTTTTCCAAACATCCGCACCGGCGATTGCAAGGCCCAATACATGGTCAAATTCAATACGAGAACGTAATATGTCTTGATATGAATTTTTGAAGATTCTTTACTAACAGTTGTTTAGATGTCGAGTCTCAACAGCAAATAACTAAACAACTGAACAACAACTGAACAACACTGAACAACAACTGAACAACAACTTAACAACACTGAACAACATCGGAATAACATCTGAACAACAACTAATCAACATCTGAATAACAACTGAACAACATCTCAACAACAACAGAACAATAACCTTTTAAAAAAACTGAACAACATCCGAAAATTTTTCGTACAACAACAACTGTCAGGTGCGGCGGAAGATAGCGATTTGAGTATTGGCAAAAAAAAAAACTTCGTTTAATTTCTCAACTTTATCGTATTAAGAGTTTTCTCATTAACGGGCCTACTTCCATGAAGTGAGGTGAAAAGGAGCTACGAGAATGCATTTTGTACATATTCTAAGGCACATCACTGTCAACAAAATTTTGTTTTTTAATCTAATTTAATCTTCAAGATATGAGGAATAAACCAGGGCAGCGCAAAATCTCATTTTATATTTAATTACGGAGAAATTAAAATTTGAAGTTACCTCTATTTTTCAGTGATGAAGCGTGGCGTAAGAGATTTCCTCCGCCAGTGCTAATCGAACTGTATTGATCTTAGTATGATTATTATTGGCAATTTCACGTTGAACCCGCCAGGGCGGTTATTTTTTGACAAAACAACTTAGTTTTTTCAGAAATTTAGCAAAACACTTACTGTTTCCGGCTGCTTTCCTTGGGAATAAAAGGTTTTTGTTTTGATGTGTTTCCTCTGCTGTCAAAACTGACGTGGAATTGATCATAGATAAACGGAATATGATGCAGACGCGACACACTGTACATTTGTTCGATATTTTGACCGTGAAAAATGATTGTAGCTAGAATTTTGCCGTAAAATATATCAACTATCTACAACAACGGCATTCTATCCGCTATGGATAATTTTGCCAATGTCAATACTACGTTGATTGAGACATCGAACGAAACGCAAAATATGAACCGATTAGACGTAGGTATTAAAAATATTTTTACGATCAAATAATAGGATGACGTGGTTGTTAGTGCAAATTAGAATGAAGTGGTAAGGTTCGATTTATATGCAACACTAGACGGCGGCACGGCGGCACAAAAGCAGTTTTTTAACCGCGGCGGAAATTTTTAATTGTATATATGGAGCGCTGCGCATACGGTCACCACCAACCACAGTTTTAGGACAAATTATAAGAAAGCAAGTATAATAATTATGTACATGTACTTGCGTAGGTACATACATACATACACATATCACGCCCATATCTCTTGCAACTTGCGTACCTAGTATACAAAAGTATTATTTATGTTGTAAAAGATTTTTGTCAGATTTTAGTTCAAGAGTGGGATCAATTGATTCGGAAGGTTTTTAGTGTTATGGGATAGAAAGGTTCTAGAGTGGCACTGGGTCAAGATGTTCATGCTAGGGTAACACTGGGTTCTAGACTCATACCTAGCTGAAAAGTCCTAGAGTGTCACCGAACAAAATGCCAATACTCATGTTAAAATTAATTTCCAGGTAGGTAGGTACTCATCATTTCGGGAAGGTCGAGGGTATCATTATAGGTATTATGAGGTTGTGGTCACCCTGGTTCGTTGGTAACACCGAAATATACCAAACATTGTATAGGGCTATAAATCCCTTTTCTAAAAATACCAATTTGAAGACCAAAAAATACAGGATTATCCAGATAGGAATGGATTAAAAACCTTTGTCAAAAAAATAATTAGAAGCACCTTCGATTTTAAAATTTTCTTAGTTACTTTAATAGATATCACCAAAATGTATGATAATTTTTAACTATGAAGCAATTCAACTGGTGTCGGTGATTAAAGGAAAAAGATTGTAAAAGGTGTTCGAAGGTTTGAAAATTTTAAGGCATGCGGCTTTGTGTATGTCTGATGGTCAACAAATATTGTTCAAAAACTAATGAACGGTGCGAGAATGCGACCGCTATATATTATCATATCATAATATCATACTCGAATATATAATGGCCGCCGCTTATTGGTTTTTGCTATTTATATTTTGAACTTACATATATATACTGATTTATGCAATAAACGTTTAAAATTGAAATTGAAATTTAACAGTATTAGTTGCGCTTAAGGTGCACGCAATGACGAAAATGACAAAGAAATATCTAAAAAAAGTTTCTTAATGTCGAAGTTTGCAAAAAAATTTACAATACCAGGATGGACAAAAAGAAACAAAAATATGTTCGCGCATAGTGCGTAACATGATACTGGCCACTTGCATTTTTAAACCTGAACTAATAAGTTGGCTTTATTTAGTTTAATGACTGCTTCTTCTGTAATAATGTTTAACTAAAAAGTTGTAAATATGATTTGAGATGTTATGAAGATAAGTGTTTTGTGAACTGATTAAGCCCTTATTTTCAGATGAATTCTTCTCATGTACTGAAAGTGGAAGAATAACAAACAAACAGACAGTACCGTTTATAGAGTTCATAATTAATATGGATACTTATGCGTTCAGCTAAGTCTTGGCGAATGGTTCAGCTTATTTCAAAATATGGTCCTTATAATATGTAGGTAAATATTCCTTCCAAGTTATAATATCAACTTTGTGAGTAGTCCACCGAGAATCGAACCCGGAACCTTTGCGCCGCAGGCAATCGCACTACCATTGGTCGTCAAGTATTGTATCAGTACCAGTTAGACTAACATAATATGAAATGGTGACACCTCTATATTATACTCTTTGACATGACTTCCGAATTTCATTTGAATTTCGTTCCTTCCGCAGAAGTAGGAGTCTTAAGTCATTACGCTTCTGTAATTTATAGTAAACCCTAGTTTTTATATGCAGAATGCATAAAGTAGGTCATTATGCATCTGTTTTCGAATTCATAATTCGAACATTATGAGACGAGTGTAGATAAAATTAAGTAGATAGATAATTTTGAAACAGTGTTTTTTATTTTATTTTAATTTAAGAAAAATAATTGTACACATTACGAAAGTTTTTATTACACTAGCTATATTTTCATCAGTCACCATTTCGTGTATTTATTATTATCGATGTTATTGATTATTTTTACGACTTAGTAAATATTTATGTAAGTAATATTTACTAGGCAATAATAAAAAATCATATTCTTTTTAGTTTGTGTTGTTGCAATATTCAGAATACTATAATGAAATTATTGTATTGTATTTCACTCATACTAATATATTTTTCATTAGAATGTGATTTATTTCCTAAACCGCGCTTTCAACATGTTTGCGGATCAAATTTTAAGACATACAGTTCAGTAGATGCATTGGAAAAAGAAGCGCGCCGGCGGAATGATTTAACCCTTAGAGTATACCACACCGGACAGTGTAAACTTTGGTGCAAAATATACATCCCAATTTGTGGAACTGACGACAAGACGTACGATAACGTTTGTTTCTTGGAGGAAGCTATGTCAAGGATCCAGCACTTAAGAAAGCAGTATAGTGGCCAGTGTGTGGTGAGACCGATGAACTGAAATGTTTATCTTATAGTTCGACAGTTCACCAAATGCTTGAGGCCGATAAGAAAAAATATTAGTCTGTTTTTTGTCGTGCAACTATGAAATTTGGCAGCTGAAGATTTGGAATTTTATTGTATATTTGAATTATTTCCGTCACTTTAATAAACGATAAATTATAAACTGTTAAATAATAAAAAATAATAAAAATTCACTTTAAATATATTTTTATTGTTTGAATAAAAACGTCATTTTCCAACATCACAGCAGATTTTACATGCTGTTATTTAATGATGCTATTGTAAGCCGGCTTCATACGACTCTAATAAAGCCTAAAGTAAATTTTGGAAAATTCATTTGTTTTCTGCTTCTCTAGGGTTATTGCCTAAAATGCCTAAATCATATGAGCAGAAGTAAAGTTTGAATTATTTTTAGTGCATTATGTGTACTGACTGCCTTGGCTCTTGTGATATATCTAGGTTCCTTGTGGTATATATAGGGTGAAATGTTACTAGTGACCGATAGCGATATCTCAAGACAGGTTATAAAGAACAACTTTTCCCAAGAAACATAGGTTAAAATATGGCAAATACATTTTAAGTTTCCATAGTTTTTGTATGGGCAAATTTAAGTCTTATGTTATTTGGGAATAGTTGACCTTATCACCAGCGCTTCATGATTTTTTGCTATAAGTCACTATTAAACTTCACATCACTACATAGTATAAAATAAAGTCGCTTCCCGTTTGGTGTCTCCTTATATCTTTAGAATTACCCAACGGATTTTGATGCGGTTTTTTTTATTAGATAGAGTAACTTGAGAGGAAGGTTTGTAAGTATAATTTATTCCGGAAAATTGTCACATTCCCATGGGAAAACGGTTAGCCCAACTGGTAGTAAACTTTTGACCCCCTTTTGACACCATTAAGGATTAAAATTACAAAAATGCTGAAACACGTATTTAATTATTTTAAGTTATGCGTTTAATCAGAAATTTTGAAACAAATCACATTTAAGATAAAAAACTTTCTTTGTGTGTTTTTGTTACAATGACAGACGGACAGACAACTTTAAAAGAAGAACTCATCGAAATAGTTCGACGTTATGAGTGTATTTACAATACCAAGCACAAGGAATATAAAAATAAAAGTTATAAATTGTTATTATGGGAACGAATCGGGGCATCACTTGAAATAGATGGTAAGTACAAATAATTGTTTTTATTTATTGATTTTGTACAAAAAATATAAAATTCAATATCATCAAATGTTCCCAACAATATGGCTGCTCACAAGATGGCTTCCATTGCACGCGCGTGTCGAAGTTTCCTGCGTGGCGTGAATGCGTACATGCGTGACGTGTGCTGCATCGCTTTTGCCGGTGTGACAGGGTATGCACGCGCGTGCACAGCTTGCGTGACAGCACACGTCACGTCACGCGTTTGGTGTGGCCCAGCCTTAAGGGTTAAAATTTGAAATATGCTGAAACACGTGTTTAATTATTTTAAGTCATAAGTCTAATCATTAATTTTGAAACGGATCAC
The DNA here is from genome assembly GCA_027580185.1 of Tuta absoluta. Classification (NCBI taxonomy): domain Eukaryota; kingdom Metazoa; phylum Arthropoda; class Insecta; order Lepidoptera; family Gelechiidae; genus Tuta; species Tuta absoluta. The sequence continues at coordinate 5,462,112 of JAQAHW010000003.1, forward strand.
ACTTAAGACAATGAACTTTCATACAAACTTTTAACCCCCTTTTCATCCCTTGGGGGATTAAAAAAAAACGGAATTTAAAGTGAAGTTGCTTCCCACGTCTGTCCCTGTCTGTTTGTTTGTTTGGATGCTTAAATCTTCAAAACCACTTAACGGATCTGGATGAAGTTTTTTTTTAAAGATAGAGTGATTCAAGAGGAAAGTTTTTATGTATGTATGTATGAATTAACGATTTTTGCCGGGAGAAGGTCTGTTTCCCGTGGGAAATCAGTTAGCAGCGGGTGAAACCGCTGGGCGGGCCGCTAGTTACATAATATAACGTTTTTAAACAAATTATAACGGCATTTCAAAAGTTTTTAGTACTAGACCGGGTCTATCGCGATAGTATTTAGGTAAATATTAGTAATTTACCTGTCATATATGATATAATATATGATATATATATATATATATATATATATGATAGACCCGGTCTAATACTTAAAATGAGTGAAAGTGATCGCGAGTGCTTAAAAAGTTATATTTCAAAAGTTACTAGTAATCCTTGAACTTCTTTTACCAAACAAAACGTTCCTGACTAAAACCGCTTCATTTAATGAAGTCCTTCGTATCTTTAGGAAAACTAATTAAATTTCTACTAACAAATGAATCATACCCTCGATGGAGCCGCACAAAGCCGCGTACAATCCGGGTACAATACAATAATTGAGTTTGGGAACGCTACGACACTGTGTCGTCCCAATTCGATTTCTCCCAAAGTAGATTCGAGACTATTCCCACTCCACTAGGTAATGGTGTGAGCAGAAGTTAGTTTGAATTGGGAAACGTATTTGGCGCATTATGTGTAGGTACGGTACCGATTGCTTGACTCTCGTGAATCTTGTACAATAGAGTTAGAGATTGCACCTTAACTTGATAGGCGAACGAGATTTTGACCTCAAGATATATAATATCATATTATTATACAAAATCTTAAAATGCGATGTAAATATTTATCAGTATCATATCTATGATTTTATTATGGAGTCGGAAGAGGCGACTAAGTTTTAGGCGATGGTCTAACAACCTGTTACTATAGCGATACACAATTTTCCAAATGACCCTCAAATATTTGTCTGACGTGGGATATAGTAAGGGATATAGGCGTGATTTATGTATGTATGTATATGTAGGCAAGGTACTGATTGCTTGACTCTCGTGAATCTTGTACAATAGAGTTAGAGATTGCACTTAAACTTGATAGGCGAACGATATTATTATACAAAATCTTAACATGCAATTTTAGGTGAAGGGCTGACAACCTGTCACTATAGTCATACACAGTTATCTAGTTGACCCTAAAGCTTTTGTCAGACGTGGTGTTAAAATACTTTTTACGGTCGTTAACACTCTGCCTACCCCGTAAGGGATATAGGCGTGATTTATGTATGTATGACATGTATGTATCTTAACATGCGGTGAAAATATAAATCATCATCATATCTCTGATTTTGATTCCCCGGCGGATTCAAAAATGCGCATTTTTTCCCGCATAAGGCGAGAGTCAACGAACTCGACAGTGGCGCCACTTAACAAAAAAAAAGTTTTCTCTTTATACAAACAATCTATCAGAATATCCGTTGCCCAAGTTTTGAGTATTATCCTTATGTAAATTTAGAACCTGTAAGTGTAAACTCAATGAAATATTCATAATTGAAATAAACATAATTTATATGTTTATTTTGAATTTTACAATTCCTACGTTTTGAGCCCGTGGTCACGGATGACTAATGTGTTATTACCTAAACATAAACTATTTTCGTTCTACCGCCATACATTTTTTAATTACTACCCAAGATACGGTTTCAGCGTTTTGCGTGGAACCGGGACGTTACGCTAGGCAATTATGAAATAGATGGCGATAGAACAAAAGTAATTTATATTCTAAATAATGACGTCTAACACCTTAGTCAAACGTGGCCACGGGCTCAGTAAAGAGCTCGAAACGTAGGAATTGTAAAATCCAAAATAAACACAACTTAAATCCGTTTAATTTTTTTTTTATTGTTTAATTGTCTAGATGTCAAATTTGCTACGGAAATTCAAACAAATTATTTTTGGTGTTAAAGTAATTATTATTATGCAGTACAATTCTGATAAAAATAAGCGTTTAATCGATTATTGATTTGATCGATATTGATATATTTTATAGTCAAATATTAATATAAAATTTAATAATTTTTTTCGTAGTTCTGTTCAGTTGGTGTTTTGGTAACCGAGATAGGAATGAATATTATTTGTGTTATCTTTCTTGAACTAATATTTTTTTCAATGGAAAATGAAGCATTTAAAAGAAATTTTGACAAAAATCCAACTGTTTGTGCATCAAATTTTAGGACATACAGTACAAAAGCAGCTCTTAAAAATGCACAGAAACGTGAACCAGCTCTCAAAGTACTTCACAAAGGACCATGTAAAAGCTATTGCGCAAATTATAACCCTATGTGTGGAACCGATAACAAGACGTACAATAATATCTGTTTTTTGGATGAAGCGAAGAAAAGAATGCCCAAATTGAAGATTAAGTATGGTGGTCGGTGTATGAATATGTACATATTACGGAAACTTAAGTCGAGATTCTTCAATTAGCAAGATGCTTGTTGATGATAAGAAAAGATGACTTCGATAAAATGTTTTTTTCTGGCAATATGATTATAGGCAAACACAAAAACGTCACTTTTTGTAAGATAAATCAAACAACATACGAGTAAGAATGCAGTAAAATATATGATTAAATAAATACTTTCCTCCTTTACATACTTTAGTTTTTTTAGTAGTCAATAAGTTGTTTTTTAAACTTGCTTAATTTTTCAACCGCGGACAGGATTTGAATCTGTGGCTTTCGCCATCACTTTATATACTATTTCTTTACTTAATATCACTTTATGCAAAATTACGAAACTGTTTTGCGGTTTACACACGCACCGCACGATTTTCCAATTTTTGCTGTATTTAACTTTTGAAGAAAGGAATTTACAATACCTCATACCAAAACCGGATTCTGGTGCATGGCACACGTCGCAGCTGTCACAGCGGTTGTCATTTGTTTTGTGGCAGAACGTCAGCTGTACGGACCACACTATCGTCCGGGGTATGTGTAATTCACCTTTGTTTATAGTTTTGGAGAATTAATTTTATACGAAACAACTTTGTCAAATTAAACGAACGAATGAAATTAAATTAAGAATTCCCGTACAAAATACGGATACCATGGCACACTGTAACACTACAATTTGATAAAGGTGTTTGACAGACGAATCGCCATAATATTATTAATAATAATAGTCAAAGTCCTTTTTTTTAGATATCCAAATTTTTGTTCGTTAGAAGGTAGATATCCGTTAAATAATGCTAATAAATAGCCCTCCAGTACTAATAATTTTACTCTGCAGTTGGCGTGAAGGAATATACGAGCGGACGAAATCCGGTATATGTCCGAAGATAAATCACGAGATATCCGCCGGCTTACTTTGGACACCGCCGTCGGGATTTTTCACTAAAGGGCCCAACCATTATTCTTGACGTAGGGAATCCGAGGACACAGAGGACCACAGGTCGATTGAAGAAATTAGATTAGTTTCGGTTTTCAACGAAGTTTTAGTCGTTGGCTTTATCCTGTAAGCCAGAAAGGGTTTTCGACTTTTCTTATATGGTTCATGTTTTTTTTATATACAATTTATTATATGTTGTCCTAATAATTGGAGGTTTATTAAATATCTTTAATCGTTCGGCCAGGGGTACTATGCGGGAGTCTCTTTGATAAGGCAAATTTAGTCAGCCAGTTAATTGTTTATTTATTTACACTAAGTTTTGGGAACTGTTTTCCCTAGTTTAAAAACCTTTTTTTTCCTTTCAACATACATTAAATCTCTTTCCTATAATGTATATAGACTGACTGTCTGACGTAATAACATAAAAATAAAATTTATAACATATATTTCTTCTAAGTTAACAAGAAGTTTTCATTATTTTTGGTTCAAGTGTATAATAATATTCACCCTAGTGATGTGGCATAAGTTTTTATTTGTGCAGAATCTTTGTTGTTTGTTGTTCTGAACAAAAAAAAACATAACAAGCAGATTATAAAAGTACAGAACCAAATTTTCAGACTGTAACAATATAAAGCCGTGTGATGCCGGCTTAGAATAGCATCACCCCATTTCTTTCCCGTGGGTATCGTAAAAGGCGACGAAGGGACTCAAGGGGGTGTATTGCAATTTCAGGCGATGGGCTGGCTGACAACCTGTCACTATGGAAATACACAATTTTCCGAATGACCCTCAAATGTTTGTCAGACGTGGCGTACATGTGCATTTTTGCGGCCGTTTACGCTCTGTCTACCCCGAAAGGGATAAAGGCGTGATATATGTATGTATGTATGTAACAATTGTAAACTTAACAGTCAATTCAAAATAGTCAACGTTTGGTTTACTGATTCGATAGATCAAATAACATGTTGTTAGGATACTGTTCTTTTTAATCATTTTTTTTGAAAACCTTTCACCTAATATTCCTGTACATAAAAATAAAACGTTCAACGAGGTAAAATAGCGTACAAAAAGCTAGATCTCTAACACAGCGGGGGCATGGTTTTCTCTTCCATGAATTCCCTCGGTTTTTCCTGCATGACTCGCTGGCAGCAGCTGAGAGCAGGTACGGACCGTAAAGACGTTTGAGCCTGCGTTATTATAAAAAAAGGATATAATTGGTACCTACCTATATCAAAGAGTTATAAAGAATGGAAGAATCTTTTACATTACTGCACATAAATTCCAAAAATCTAAAGTCTTCTTCTGTTTTATGTTAATATTCAATTTGTAAATAAAAGACGGTAAATGTGCTTGGTCCAGAATTTTCTTGCTTATATATTGCATAGCTTACAGCTAAGCAAATATAATAACTGTGATTGCAACCGTAAGTATTATAGATACATCAAAGGTATGAAAAACTTATTAGCTTCGTCAAATGATAAAAAAACAGAAATACTTAAATATACGTGTTTATATAATTATTTTTTAAATCAAATTAACATTAAAATAAAATACCTCTAAAACCCTCACAATGATTTGCGTATCATTAAGACCTATTTTAAGCAGATCAGCAATATAATGGTTCACGGTAACTAGTCTATACCCAAAAAGGCTGGCGTCCCTCCCAACCGAAAATTCAGGATGACGTAATGGAAATTTATCCCCGACCCGGTTGAACCCCGGCTAACGACGCGACTGATTTTGCGTTCATTCTTAATGTATTTTTATTATGCCTGGCTGGGGCAGCCGCGATAAAAATAGGGTGGGTTAACAGGTTTATATAAAAAGATTTTGATTGTTTAGAGCTCTAGAAAAAGGGTCTTATTTGTATTGAGTCTAATTTTACCTACTTACATAATAAGCTTAAATTGATTTAAAATTTTAATTTATTGACCGGATAAAATCACAAAAAATAACCATCTTTAAAGCAACAATCTACTGGAATTACATTTTCAACACTTAACGTTTTCACAAGCGTCATGACAACAACGCTCAGAACGCGCTGTAGCTATTTACTACGGCGTAGCAGCACGTAGCATCACATACATATGTGTAGGCATCCTGTAATATAATTTTCCGAGGTCGTTCCAATTGAATCGGAAAAATCCCAGACAGTGTCGGTTCATCACACAGGATAAAAGGGAAATGTATAACTCGCAGTTCCTCATTGTTGCAGCAGGAAAACGTCACACTGAAGAGCTGTATAATGTTTTGTTTGTCATTAATGAACACCTCATTTTAAGCTCTAACTCCTCAACCTCATCTAAACAAGCCGTCGTATTTTGCGTGGTTTTGGATCAAAATTCTTCGTCACACTTATTTATCCCGTTTACACAATGAACCAATTACTACTCACTACTAAATAAATCGCTACTCACGTGTGCAATGCCGCGGCTCATCCGACGAGTCCCCGCAGTCGTTGCTGCCGTCACAAAACCGATTGATGGGAATGCATTTTTTATTCAAGCACAAGTACTCCGATATCCGACACCTCGTGTCGTTCCCGAGCAGCACCGGCAAAGACTCCGGTTCGGGTATCTCGTTCACTTTGCCTGATAGGTAAGTGGAGTCGCGTTGGAAATCTAACTTTTGATTGTTTGGTTGATAGCCGTTTTGGTAGTCGGATTTTTGACTGCTTGGTAAATTCGACGCGTCATTCTGGTATTCAGAATTTTGGTGATCTAGAAAATTCCATGCATCTTTTTTGTAACCTGATGTTTTCAACGCATCGTTTTGAAATTCAGACTGTTTGTTGCCTGGTAAATAAGACGCGTCGTTTTCGTATTTAGATTTTTGGTTGCCTGGTAAATTAGTCGCGTCTTTTAGGTATTCAGATTTTTTCTCAGTTTGTGAATTCAACGTGTCAATTTGATATCCCAGTTTTATGTTTTCGGGTAGATCCGACGGATCCCTCTGGATTTCTAAATTCTGTTCTTCAGGAGTGTCTGTCGATGTGTCGCAATCCGTCAACGTGATGAATGTCACGATGAAAATGCCGACGCCCACAGCTGTGATGGAACCTAAAACAAGGAAACATTATCTTGAGTGGAGTGTTAGTATAAATTTACAATATCACAAAATATTAGAACGGAGTTTTTACCGCAATACTTCGATTTATTTTTTATTGTCCGATATTTCGACCCAGTTGCATGGGCCAGTATAGCGATTAGAACCCAGTTTTAGTGTTTTGAGTCATTATGTATGACCGCGAAAGTATATAATTTTTTCAATGATCGTCTAGAAAATAATTTCAAAAAGTAAACTTAAACATCATATTACTTTTTTAATTTTTCCGTAAACAGAAAAATATTTGCCCATAAGAATTCATAAGTCTGTACTTATCATTTTTACATACTAAACATAAAAATAGACACGTGGTGTTAAGGATTACTTTATGTATTTCATCAATTGAATAATTTATATTATTGTGTTCGGGGAGCTAACAGAAAAATATACACATTGGTCATAATATTGGTAAATATAAACCAATTATTAGTTAGGTACCACAAATAAATAGTAAAACATTCTGAACTTTACACATCTAGCACTAACTATAAATATCTATTATAATAGAAGCAGATGTTTATTTTGTGTTATCTCTTTTATTGGCAAACACACTGTATTTCTTTCAATGTATAATCAATTAATGTAAAAGCTGTGATATTTCCTGTAATAAATGAATAAATAATTTTAATTTGCCATTATTTATTTTTATGTTATTTAAAATGATGTTGTAAATTAGTTTTTCAAATCGTAGTTTTGGGATATATTACTTTTCTTCGTAGAAATCAGGTAGCTCAGGCCTATATTTTTAAAAGCATGCTACTGTGACTTCAAAATCTTAGGTTGCCCTATCTACTGAATGTAAAATCAATCAGCCATTTACCAAATCCATTCAATTCCATTTTGTACTATCATGAAATTCAATAGAAAGCGGCAATTACTTTTGTGGATGAAGTTTTCTTAACGTTTAAAAAGCGAATAGCTCAATAGCAGAGACATCATCAATCTCTTGGGGGCTGTCTGAAGCTTTCATCATCTTGAATTGGTATCTTTTGAAAAGCTTTTATGAGTCGAAAATGTGGTTCATTGAGCTCGGCGCATTGATCTTAGATTAAAGTGAATGCTTATTTATATGCAAATCTTTTTCTCTTGAGACACCGAGTCGACGAACGATCCGATGAACCCTGGTGACAGAATTACTCAACCGCCTATTATTTTGAGTAGGCTTCTGACATGGTTGTAAATCGACTACCGTCTAAGTAATCATACACAGCAACCAGCACCAACAGCTTAACGCGCCCTGCGGAACATGGATCTTTCTTAGGGACAATCAGGTGGTTCAGCCTGCAATGTCCCTCCTAACCAAACTGGTTGGCCCACCGGGATTTAAACTCGGAAACACAGTCGCACTACTACTGCACCACATCGGCCGGCGTAATAATGTAAATAAGAAGTGATAATTAATTAAGCGGAAAAAACTCGTTTAATATAAGATTGGAAATTTATTGACATGCGAGACCAAAGCAACACAGGCTATTTAAACTCTGAAACTGCGTGAGCCGTGCCACGCGTTACTGGCATTAAATACACTTGCCAAATTGGAGGGCAAGGAACGAGCTGCGGAAGCCGATGGAAGAGACTAGTAATGACGAAAGTCGCAGGTTCAAATCCTGGCCGCGCTTGAAAATTTTGCAAGTTTTCAAAAATTGTGTAGGTACCTAATACGGGAAGTGTTATAAAATTTGGTATTCAAATTATTTTTCTACGTGTCGACAATGTGTAGGTAGGTACCTATTATGTACGAGTATAACAAGTATTAATGTGATTCATTCTGCATTAAAACCTTCTCAGCAGGTTATAATTCACTGTAATTCAATTATCTACATTAATATACACAGCACCGCTCTTGTTAGCCGCGTTTATTAATATCATCATAATATCATATTAGGAACCACATAATGTTACATAAAGCTTACAAATTCAGCCGGTATTACATCTCCATGTGATGCTGTTTTGAAATAGCATCACCCCATTAGTTTCCCGTGGATATTGTAAGAGGCGACTAAAGGACTGGAGGGTTACATGTGTTTTGCAATTTTAGCCTACAACCTGTCACTTATGTTTGAAACTCAATTTTCTGAATGACTCTCAAATGTTTGTCGGACGTAACGAAAATGACCGTTATTTACGCTCTGCCTAACCCGCAAGAGGTATAGGCATGACATATCTATTTATCTATGTACATAAGTTGAGGCGTTGTTGCGACGTAAAATGATGTGTCAAATAAGGCACATGTGTGTAAGACCCTTGTCACCCAAGTCAAGATTTTCGGACCGATAAGTCATTTATAGTGGAACAGCGGCACCAAAACTGTCATCCAAAGTGTCGTAGTCAGTTTGATTCGTTATCATTAAAGACAGGGAGCTCTAAATTATAAATTAGTTCATCCATAAAATGGTTAAGTTAACGTGCTTCTTCGTGTTGTACATAAACATAAATCACGCCTATAACCCTTACGTGTTAGGAAGAGCGTTAAGAGCCGTAAAACTGATATTTAACACCACTTCTGACAAAAGTTTGAAGGTCAATCAAATAATTGTGTATCACTATAGAGACAGGTTGTCAGACCATCGCCTAAAATTTCAATACACATCTTACCCTCGAGTCCTTTAGTCGCATCTTACGACACGGCATCACACGGCAATTTTCGTGTTGTAAAACTGTAATAATCATGTTCCATGTGAAATTTTAGGCGGTTATCTCTCTTGTCGTCCGTCATTCAGTTCTTCTAACGCAACGCAAAGCAAACGCAAATAGAAAACCGGCTCGGGCGGGATAAAAAAATAAAAATAAAGGCACTGCCTCGGGGCTGGCCAGGTTAATTACACAGCACGTAACTTTACGCCACCACCATTTGTAAACGACATTCGTTTCAAATTTTAGTCAAACAGACGCATGCGTTAGGTTGCGTAAAAAAACGTAACGACGGACGACAAGTGAGCGAAACACCTTAGACAATAGGCGGTTTTCTCTTCCAAGGCCAAGTGTCAAAACAACAATGTATGTATAAAGACTTTCTGTACAAATATCTAATCCACATCTTGACGTCAGATTTTCTCGGCTCTTTCAACATCCGCTACACAATAGGAAAGATTGCCGTAAAACTCGCAATATACACGTAAGTAGACGCTTTCCTGAACGGTTTATTTTCTTACTTTACTTATGGGCTTATAGATTTTTGTAAGTTTTTGTAATCAACAGCCAGTCCACTGCTGAACATGGGCCTCCCCGAATCGGGGGGAATTTTTCCACACTCAACACTGTGGATTGGCGAGCGCAGTTCAAGGTGTTGTATTTAGACGAAGGGCTGCAGCCCGTTCTATGGATTTATACCTTAGTACCTTTTACGACACCCACAGGTAGAAATGGCGTAATGCAATTCCAAGCCGGCACCACATCACTAATGAAGATAACTAAAGACATTAAACTGTACTATTTATGTAAAAGTAAAACGCAACGAAATAGTAGTAATGATAGTCCTGTCAAAAAAAAAGAGAATTTGCTTTCAGTAGGCACGGGCAATGAATATAAATAAACTCTCAAAGGTGGTTTTAAGAGCTACCGCATGTGTATGCAATGTTTTAGCGTATCCCGTTGGTAGACGAAAGAAAATTGCAAAATTCCATACAAAATCGGATACGGATACCATGGCAAACGTCGCCGAATCAAATTGCGGCTGTAATAGGTTGTCATTTAATGGAAGCTGTGGCGAACCGCATTATAGTCAGGTAAGTGTGTGAGTCAAGCAAAACAGTTTTTCTGTAAATAAGTGAATTGCCTCTCTGACAAAATTTAGTTCCATGGTTCCATGTAGGCAAAGTCAGTAGAAATGTCCGATTGGCATTGTTGTCAGAGTCGGAATCAAATGCGATCCGAAGCAATTGCATCGAGGCGGTATGACGGACAAAGCATTCGGCCAGAGTATTCATGCACGAATTCCCCGCTGACTGCGCCCCAAACGGGGGCCAGGGGTATAGCAATCTCACAAAGCAACGGTCAGCTCTAGCATGCCTAGATAACGAGCTACGTACGTTTAGTTGGAAGTAGAAATATGCCAACTTTTTGTGTTGCACATTCTTTGCCATAGGTAACTCCACAACGGGACATTGACTTCATACTCGTTATTTGCTCTACTCATGCTGGAAATATCTTATTGTTTGTCCTAAAGTTCAAAATCCTAAAGTCAATTGACCTAACATGACTGCCCTAATACTCGATAGTTCTCATATTTTGATTGTCCTAATCCTTAACTTTGAAGCTCCTAATTTTGATTCTCCTATGACTTAGGAATTTATGAAGTAATTAAAACTAACATGTACTTAACCTTATTATTTTTATGCAACCCCAAACCAAAGTTTACTAGCCCCCATATTTTAGTATTGATCCACCTCAAAATTGTCGCCCAAAAATAATATTTAAACAAAAAAATGAATGTAGCGCTTGTTTCAAATAATTTTCAATTTTTCGCATTATAAGTCTCACAGTCGATGCCAACCTACTTTATTAATGGCATCCATTAATACATATATGTATTAACAGGCACAACAGTCCACTGCTGGACATGGGCTTCCCTCTTTTGGGGGTATTGCCATTCTCATCACACTTGGTAGGCAGATTGGCGACCGCGATGTAAGATGTTGCAATTACAGGGAACGCTGCTGCCCATTCCCTGGATGAATTAACTCCTTACTTTTTTCTCACTACACCCACGGGCACAATTAGGGTGATGCGAATCTAAGTCGGCATCACACGACTTTTTGGGGAACGGTACCCATTTTTTTCTGTAAACCCAATTTCGATATATTAGTCAGCGTGTTAAACCAAAAATACAAACATTTTATTTCATATTCATTATAACAACGTTCATACAGGATGTTATGTACCTACTTAACATTTCCAAGGAGTCGTCACAATTAAAAAAAATATATATTATGATTATTAGGTCTATACAAATTTGGACTTCATATAGTAAGGATGAAAAAAAGACAACGAATATTAGAAGCATTTAAATAATAAAGGTTGATAGAGCTTTAAAGCTTAGAACGATCAACTTAAGGATCAACAAATTTTAGATCAAACAATAGAGATCTCTTTTTTATAAACGTTATTAAAACATTATTAAATCTTATATAATCTGATTGTGTACCCTGAAATAACAAACAAGTATACCTATTTTTGACACCAGAGTTTATGGGGTCGTTGGACGATTTGGTGTCCCACACGAAAAGAAAGAAGAAGTGTTGGTAAAAGGAGACAACCCATTAGGAGGATCGATATTTATATTCTTAAGAACATGAAGTCTGCAAGGCTAGATACTCATACCATTCACATTATATATAGATAGAACCTCACCTTTCCGACGAATTGCTATTAGTTGTAACGGAATTTCATAACAGAGAAAGAGGGTGCTTAGTAATATGAGAAGAAAATTGAAGGGTCATAAATTCATAATAGATCTATCACTCATCTAATGTTACAATATAAGAAAAAAAAAGAACAATAAAACAAGATTTTATTAATAAAAATGTATTTGAAAATATAGATCCAGTTTTACCAGTATGATCTCCCCGTCATACAATAGCAGGTGATAATAGTAAAATATGCAAATAAATTGGTTCCAGCAGGATAAAATACCATTAACTGAGTCTTCCCATAATTTCCACAGGGACACAGACCCTTTTGCAAATTCTTTTCCTCGACTTTTGTTTCGTAGACGCGATAACTGTTCCGCCAATTCTAATTTTATGAAAATGCTGCGGAATGTGATTTTCTTTTTGTGACTTTTTTAATGGATTACGTGAGAATGTATGAAAATTACTTCATCTTCCGCCACTGAAAGAAGCATTGAATAGAAAAGGGTCAGAAATAAAAATAGTATAAAAAGAAAATTAAAACAGATATGGCTGTAGATGTAGAAGCTCTCCTCTTGATAGTTTTTACGCAAAAAGGAAAATATATTTTGTATTTTTTAAAACAACACAAACACACTATACCCTGCGGGGTAGTGAGACCCTAAGCGACCGTAAAAAATAGTCGTCCTAGCCGCGTCCGACTAATATTTGAGAGTAATTTTATTTATTTATTTGTGACCGGTTGTCTGCCAATCACCTATAAATTCCTGCAATACACATGAAGCCGTCAATCACACAGTCGAGTCTCTTAATCGCCTCTTGTGAGAGGGAAAGAAATGAGGTGTTGATATTCTGAGTTTTTCCTAAAATACCCGAATATCGCACGAGTCAGCAGTAGTTCCTGTTTCCCTGTCAAAATATTTCATTCGCCATGCCACGTCACGTCTACAGACACACCGTCGTCAACCCAGTTATTTGACAAAGCTTCTGTAGGTAAAGTTATTGTTATTAATTTACGTAGCAGGAGTACTTATTGGAAACTTGTCATCTATTGGACAAAGGAACAGGTGCAGAAACGGCGTGACAGATGTGAAGATAAGTCACTCAGATAATTCCGGTCTGACGAATTCGGGTTTATTGAAAAGCTTTTGTAAGCGTATTGTTTTCAGCGACTACAATATTTAATCAAATTTTAATATTGACCTTTGAGACGGTTTTGTTTACTAATTTTGTTTTGTGATTGGAAGTGTGTATGTTGTTTGAAAGTGAATATTATTCAATTCAGACACAAAATAACCGACTCCACGGCGTACAACTTGCTTTGTCTGGTGTAGTAACCTAATTCGATAAGCCAGGCTCTTCATTCTCATCGCATTGATTAAATCATCTATTACATCAAGTGAAGTAGAGCGAATTAACCTGATATGGAATTTATAAGCATGAGCCCACATTTATAATTCTAAATGCCTGCTAATAGCTAGTTGCAGAATAAATAAACTGATGGAATCATAACCGCAAATCGAAAAAAATACTTGATTAGTTGAAGCATTATAGTTTTTTACTTCTTAGAAATTGATAATTTGATTATCAATGGCGCCATGAGTGTTTTGTTTAGTTAAAAATTTGACATCTTTATTTGGGCAAATGAAATTCTAACTAACTTTGTCCCTTTAATGAAAACCAAACGAAAGAATCGCTGAAACAATGCGGTGATCTACCAAAGGTTTGGTAACATTATATTAAAGAAAACAAAGAATTGGGTTAAACTCAGAGCAAAAATAAAAGTAGAGGGAGTAGATTCAAGTAAACAACACACAGAAACTCAGTCAATTTAAATCAAATTAAGCGAAATATCAAGAAACTATTCACAACATGCTTTATCAAATAGTAAAACTTGGCACAAGCTTTGTCAAAAGTGAAACATGAGGCAGATTTCGTAGCCAAATAAAGGTAAGTATTTCTTGGTGGCTTTTGTCACTTTCTCAAATAAGAAATGAACTGAAAATTGCAGGTAATGATTAAAAAAACGACTTGCCCTATTTAGCTTGATCAATGTCAAGGGAAGAGATTTTTATTTAGTCTCATTCACACTTTATAAGCAGAGCTCTCTCATCATTATATATTTTTTTAAGGGTTAAGCTCTTTTATTGCCAAGCATTATAGAGGTACGATATCCACTAACACAAATAATATACTACTGTATACTGCCACGTGCATCTATATTTGTGTGGTTAACGTGGACTTTTACATTTTTGGATCGGCATGATATATAATATATTTTGTATCAATTTAAAAGGAAATTTATATAATAATTTAATCCGTTTTGAAAAACTAATGTATCTCCTTTTTTCAAATTAAAGTATGAATGGGTCTCAAAATATACGACATAAATTTGCTAACTGCAACATGAAGAATACATTATAATTCTCCCATATCAACTCAGCGTTAAAGATTCAGTTTTCTGAGAGAGTTAAGCCCTTATTGCAAAATGAATTCTGTTAGAACATTATTCATTTCAATTTGCTGAACCTTTCAGTATTACGATTTTTTGTTATTAATACATAGGTAAATACTTACCTATAGGCATCTCTCCAAGGATTGATTGAAACGGAGACTAGAACCTTCAGTCAGTATTGATTCTCGCAAATACTTGGTTGTCAAGACGCTTCTAAATTACTTTTAAGAAATGGTTATAATATCTACGCTCATATCAAAATAAGATGAGAAATAAAATAAAAATATGTTTATCAAAGCACACAGCACAGATTATTCATTAGTATCTCACACATTCTACATATTTTTTGTCTTTATTTTGTCTGCAACATATAATTAAAAAATACAAATGATATATAAAAATAACTATAATATTTGCATTAGCTGAAACGTTCTTTTTTACCCAGATGTCCTTACAACGTTGGCTAATTAAGGTTTGATATGCGTTAGCACGAACCGCCGTAATCACGATTCGAGCACCATCAGCATTTAAAAACTCGGAATGCTTGAGACCAGACAACAATGGGGAAAAACTGTGTCAAACACTTTTGTGGAACAATGAAAATTATGCATACCCAATTTTAGTAAACTTACCTAATACGGCATTTTCCTAATAGGTAGTCAAACAAGCTACTTTTTAAATAGTGGTATTATGACGTCATAATGTAGTAAACAAGATGGCGTCAAAATAGAAACTTTTGATTTGTTATCAAATAAAAAATAGATACTGTGCCAATTTTGAATAACATTGAATGAGAATAGTGATATTATTGTACAGCAATTTTGAACAACCATGTTTTTTTTAATAGCTACATAAACATCAAAAAAAGTCTTTTAGAAAATTACTTACGGCAACATTTCAGACCGCCTTGTGGGTGCGACTTACATCTACCCAAAATTTGTAATACACTTCTTTTAGACATTTTGTCTAGGTTCGCTACACTAACTATGCCCTTATTCCTACAAGGATCGCAAACGTGCCATACGAGGTTCTTTAAAGACCGGCAAACAAATGACAGCTAGTGACAGCTGCGTAACAATCCCATAGTCCATGAAATACTTATAGTCCAAAAAATACTATTGACATGTTACATTTATCTTATTTCATGAATAATTTTTTCAAAGACTGCAAAAGTTATTGTAACGAAATGTACAGAATATTTATTAAAAGGAATATGAAATGCGACTTCTTTATGCGAATTCATATAACTGCTTGCGTCAATTAATCTTGACTGACAAAATACCGAAAAAAAGACGGGCGTGTGAGTATTACTTTAGCAACCTTGTACTTACTTCTACCTACATTCAGACAGCGGTGCGGTGGTGGCGGTGGCAGCGGTATTAAAACAATGTGAGCCACGGCAAACAACATGCAATTTGAATAATCCAGCGTCGCGGTCGCGGCGAATGTTACATCATACTCTGTTATACATTTAGAAAGGTTAAATAATTGAAAATTTGGGAAACAGAACGGAAACGTTTTTGTTTACAACACGCTGGTTTCCAAACCGGTGAGTGAACAGATAAGGAGTTCGCAAATGTACCTCACCTTTTATTAAAAGCAGGTATATCGGTAACCTATTTAAAATATTAGACGTTAATTGATGTTGGCTAATGGTTTACAGGCTGTTGCCCGCATAAGTGTTGATAAAAAAAACCTATGTGTTAATCCATGTTACCATAGGTGTGTTCATCACGTCACCTATTTTATGCATTTTTAACACCGGCAACGAATAAGTACGAAAAAATCATAATATATTAATGATTTGTTTTACTCTTCGTTACCAAAAGTAGGTACCTACTTAGAGATGGCTGCTACGAAATATAAAGAACTACTACGGAAGTAGGTAAATTTAGTTTGTTTCCGGCTTTATTAGGAAAATAATCTGAAAAGATACAAGATAGGCTTGGAAAACTTAGGTCTAAACCTTTTTCGTGTACGATCATCACGTCTTTTTCTATTCGATCGACGTTACAAAATGACCTAAACAGTATTTATTTGCTTTTTGTTCTAGGACAGCTTGATTTTTTTAAACAAAATTTAGGTTACACTGACAAAATGAAGGTTGAAGTGTAGGTGAACTGTTTAATTTCCAAACAGCGATGATAAATCAGAAATAACATCATACACCTGAAGCCCACAAGGAAAAAATATGAAATAAATTGTAGGCTGTGTGCCTTTGTTTTCGACTGTACTTTCCTAAGTGAAGCTTTCGGAGGTAATCGGAAATACATTTTGTAGCTAGGGAAGTTTCGTCTTTCATCCTTTCGTTGCTCTTTGCTACTTGTAGAATATTTTGTACTTGGTTAGAAACTTGCCACATATTGTTTCATTTCAGAATTTGATTTTCAAGCTAAATACCTAATTTTATTTCATAAATTAGTCAATTTATTGTGTTGAGACGGCATCTGTAACTAGCAGACCTTAAAGATATTTTAGGTCAATTTCCAGGTCTTGAGATCTTCCAGGGAATGAAGAAGTATTCACAATAAATCAAGCGGTTATTTGAAACATACGTGGAATAAAATAGTTCGTGCCCAGCCAGCCGCCGTTCCTGCCTTCCTTCCTTCCGCTAATATTGGTTAGAAAATATTTACCGTGGGAGAACCAATTACATGAGAAAGATGAGTTTCCTTTATTTATTTGCTAAGGTCCTGCTATGAAATGAAAAGGTCTCCGTCATCAGATTTAGTAAGTGGTGGATTAGATATTATGATGAGTTCAAGACAAAATTATGAAAACAATTTATACTGGAATAACAAAGAGGGTTTTACGAACTCATGAAACTAAATAACTTTCCCCATGGAACATAGGTAGAAATTTAAAAAATAAATTGACCTCCCATACTAAATTAACCAGCTAATCGAAAAAAATTGAATGGGAGGTTAATTTTATTTAAATATTTTAAAGAAAGTTGTTTAGTTTAATAAGTACCTTGACTTATTTTGCGGCTTGTTATAACCATTTTTTTACTCCCTGTATTGTATCAGTTTCTTTGTAGGAGATGGGTTGTAGAAACTTCCTGTAGGCAACAATGATTTCATGCTGTTGTTTTAGGCGTGGCCCAGTTCAAGGTATGCAGTCCTTCCAAAGCATCCCTTTGTAAATTATAATGGCGGAGGTATGTGCGTGCATAAACGAAAGGGATTATTGGCGTGTCTCAAAGCCAAGGAATTGCTGTTTTGTTCATTCTACACATAGGCGTAAATAAGTGCTTATGTAATGTTTTGGGAATTTTATTATTAATTCGTTGGACTATCTACAACTATAACATTATGAACTCAGTTGCCAAAGTTATTATAAATAAATATCCGCGACTGAATATAATCGGACAATTATATTAATATCGATTTGACTCAACTGTCAAAATTATATATAAAGTGTCAGTAATTATATGATTAGACCCCAGATATTATTGTCAAAGTGTAGTTCTTACATATGAACCAATTGGCATTAAGAAAATAATTCCTAATTGAGACAGGTGTCCAAAATGAAGACGACTAGTAAAAGTAAATTCTACACTTCTTTTCGTGTGGGACACCGAGTTGTTCAGAAATAAAACGAGTAACCTGACGCTGATCTAAGTAAACGACGCTCAAGACTGTCGCTAAATATTCAGGGTTAGGTCAAGCCGGCGTAAATTTGTCAAAACGTAAGGTTGCTATTACACTATCTTGCTATAAGACCCCGACTCGGCATACATTGCAGTTTATGCTATGACTGTCATCACAATAAATTGAAGATAAGCAGCAATGTCGCCGAATCGAGCCCTGTTGGTAGGATAGTATAATAGGACGTACGGGTCGTTCAAAACAGGGAGCAAGTTAATTAAATAGATTATTTATAGGCTGGAAGACGATATTATAAAGGCAAATTATTTATTTGCAAGGTATATTTTTTCCGCAAGTTTATTTCAGGGTTATCTTATCTGTAACATACTTTTTAAGGCTAATCGAACCAAAATGAGATCTTTAGTTATATTTCAAAGGCTTGACGTCAAAAATATATGACAAACTTAAGACTACAGTTGCATAAGTGAAAAACTTGCTCAAAATTAGCTAAAAATAAATACGTATTCTGATGTTCATTAAAAGTGAGTAACATTACCTTTTCAAAACAAATTATATGTCGTAACTGCTGAAATGTCGGCCAATTTTTTACGTTAACTGCTACATGATTAGAATACAAACGTCCGACAAAATAATACCTCTCGTTTAACTCATTCCGCATTCCTACTGTGACGGCGACAACACAGGAAAATAATAGCAGTAGGTAGATGAGTAAAAGTGGTCGTCTAGGAAGAATTGGGAAGAATTTTAACAATGTCTAAGGTAATTTAATTACGGTTGGTAAATTTAAAGTAGCAGAAAAAAAACTTCGGACAGACGAAAGACATAAATGATGACGATGATAGATAAGATTAAGTTTGTCTGTTTTTTTTGTGTCCTTAAAATTATTTTTAGGTACTCAAGACTGCTCGATCATCACATCAGTAATATAATAAATGACTCGGAGATTTTTCTATATAAATGAATATACGGCTGGTTTGGCTACGATTAGCTGGTATTAAGATAATATAATTATCTATTTTTGATAACATTGGGTGCCTCACCTATCATGTGTGATGACAGAATAGAATAAAAGAAAACTCACTTTGTAGCAAACAATTTCCTGTCCTGTTTTCCTACAATCATATAAATTCATAGGTTTATTATTTCTGACCTTTACCGCAATATACCAAGGAGCACTTAGTATAACTTAAGCACCTTTCCGCTTGAATTTACCTACAGTCGCAGAGATGTCAACAAATAAGGTTTGCGAACCCGAATTTAAGTGATCTCACACTTAGGCTTAGGTACCACAAAGCTAAGTTACAGTAAGATAATAATGAATTAGATTATTATTTTATGAATAGTAAGATTTCTGGGTATATTTATTCCGATTTCTTGATACTCAAACTAAAATGCGCAGCGGTAGTACAGTTCACTGTAGCACGAGCGGCACGAGTTTCTATTTAGTAGTCATGTACGTGTAGGTTGGTCGGGCGTGTGTATGTGTGGGTGCAAAAACCGGGTGTTAGTATGAAGTCAAACTCCTGCTCCCTGGTACGAGTATATGGTGCCTTTACTGTGACAAGAGGGTGGTGGTGGCAGCGAGCTACGACCCACGTACACACACAAACAAACGACGATCACTGGCTGATCACCCATCTGGGCCAGACGACTGAATTAGGTCAGATTTCAATTCAAGAATACACTTTGCAACACAAATCGGATTTGGACAAGGAGACCTAACTCCAGGTTTTACTGATTCTACGGGTAGCGTAAAAAATTGAACCAGACTTCCCACATACATGTCACCTGCAGTCAGGAACTGCTTCCTACAAAAATATTATTAGTTACAATTTTGTAATGTGTGAAGGTTTTGCACCCAAAACTTTATATCATTTGTCCAATTTCAAAACTGTTGCTGTAATGTATGTAACATCACTATAAATAAAAGTATGTGAACTGAGACCATAATATAAATAAACCTCACTGGCACACACCTATTGTTACCTTGAAATAATTACGTTCTCTGTGCAAAGTAACGGCATCCGCCAAACCTTTTTGGGCTCTAAAATAAAGCAAGATAAACTCACAGAAACGGTTTAGAAATGTGTTTAAATCTTTATATCTCAGGAAGCTCGGGCGCCTATCAACCCAAACAGTCCCTTTATTGCCGACTTCAAAAAAGAGGTTATCAATTCCTTCCGTTAATGTTTGTAACATTAAGTATTTTAGAATTCTGCTTATGAAGATTTGTCCAAAGTAAGTCATATAAAATCTGGTTTACCTGCCTACACATCGTGACGATAAAAATAAAATATTTTGGCGTAGGAGATGAAACATAAATGAAAATAAGAAATTAAAAAATGACGGCCGGGGCTTGAACCCGGGACTTGTGGAATATCGTACCACCGCTCTGCCAATGAGCTAGCGGTGCCCTTACTGACCCTTCCAAATTTTTAATTTTTTGATACTCGTCTTCAAGCAATGTACAAATAACATCTAGTGTAAGTTATTTTAACTGAGACTATGGTTAGTGCTCAACACAGTAGGAATTCAAACCATACGATGAAGCTTTGCTTATTTAAATGTACTATGGTTTATTTTGCACTTTGGATATTAGATATTTTTTATACCGTGCGCAAAAGACTCAGATATATTAGCGCTTTAAGTGTCTAACCGGACGTGAGCTTGACCGTACCTAGATTGACATGCTGCTTATAGTACTTACCTTCGTGTAATTGCGGCAGTGCACGTTTAATTTCGGATTCATGAGTGGGTATTTAAAGTGGCGGACAGCGTTTCGGGCACGAAATACACTCTGTATTTGACTCTCTGGTAAGAAGAAAAATTTAAGACATTTTTTTAGTCCAAATTGATAAGTGTCAGGTCCACGGTAGAATAAACCTAGCTTTCTATGTTGGTACCGGCCTGCAAGAAATGCTCAGGTTTCATTTAATTTCTTTATTTCTCTTGTAATCATGCCAATTTTTACTAATTAGAAAATATAATAACTCGCCTTAGCATTAACGTTTCTAAAATTAAGTGTCTCTTTTTTCTAACCCATATAGAGTTTTTTCTGTTTGTATGTCGTTTTTTTCAGACACTAGGTTTACCTTAGGTTCCTTGCCTTTTACCCCTTTTAAGAAGTTCTGTTTCTACTCGAATATTTAAAAAAATACAAAATCGTAAACTGCTTAAATTAGAGTCACATATTTTTTTTGTAAACAGTCAGTAGTTTTTAAAGGGTTTCCACTGTAAAGGTGGTTCATCTTTGCTAAAATAAAACTTGTTGACGATTCCCATCACATTGACGTACAATTTACAATAATTACGTCAGCGAAAAACTTGATGTGCTGCGTTCCATACTTACGAACAGCTTCACAAGCGAATATTGACGAGTTAATTCGTTCAATAAGCGTAATAGTGAATGATGCAGCCAACAATTTTGGCGCAAATTGCAGCTTGTCACAGGATATTGGCCAATTACACACACTTACATACGGCAAGTGGTAATATACTGCACAGTTCGCGGTTTAATACATTTATGCAGATGTAGCCACGCCGTGGAGAAATTTAATTTAACGCATAAAGTGGAACTCTTAGGTGGTTCACTCACTTGTCGTCCGTCGTTCCGTTTTTGTAACGCAACGTAACGCATGCGTCTGTCAGAGCGAAATCCAATCTTATTGCTATAACTTCACTACGGCTACGGTGGATTTAGTGTTTAATTGCTTGACAGACGCCTCCGTTACGCATCTTAACGCACCGTACATCCACCGTAGCCGTATTTATAAAGCAATAAGATTGGAATTAGTTTGACACACGCGTCTGTTACGCACCGTAAACCCATTGTAGCCATGTATGTATGGGAACAACATTGGAACTCGCAATTTCCTTTCGTCTGACAGACGCATGCGTTACGTTGCATTAACAACGGAACGATGGACGACAATTGAGGGAACCGCCTTATGATCATTTTGCTATTAGTACACATATACTTGCATACATACCGTATCACAAACTACGTGCGCAAAAATATATTTTTATGACGAGTTTATATTCAAGTATGAAAATAATTATACTCTCGCCTTTTGCTACGAAAAACCTACCTCGTACTATGCTACGCCACCACCATCCACGCTCGACTGTTTAGCTACGTAGACTATTTTGTAGCTTTATCGTAGTACTTTTATCCTAGACAGGCACTTTGGTCTCTCTCTTATCGTTGTAAGAAAGCTTTTTTTAAACTAGGTTAAGTTAGAGTTAAGGAGAAGGTTGCATTACAAACATTTACAAAGGGTAAACAGAGAGAAAACAAGTCGAGAACTTTAACAGAACTGCTGGAAGTGCTGGAAGTTTCCTAGCGCTGGACTAATGATCCCGCGAAGTTGATTCGTCTTTGGAAGGACTCAGTCCCAGTCCGTCATCAAAAATTTACCATACAATGATCTCGGTTTGTCTCAGTCAACAGATACCTAATAAATATTATATATTTTTATGTCCCGGTTCGTCACAGCTTTAGTATTTGCTTAGCAGATTAATTGATTTGTCTGACTGTACAACACTGTATAAGTTTTAGGTACACTGTGACAATCCGAGACTGAGAAGTAATAGCTCTATGACTAGGGTTACGTACCTTAAAGGGAAAACACGGAACCCTTAAAGGAACACTTCTTTGTTAGTCCGTCTGTCAAGAATATTTATCTTGGGAACGTGTAAAAATATCGAGTTGAAATTAAAGCCATAGTATAATCAATTCTAAATGTGCTTGTTGTCATGAAAATTATCAAACTCTTAACGGTAAAAAAGATACAGTCGTTTATGCATTCAAGAAGATGGCAAATAGTTTTGTTTGGAAGTACAAGTTTAAGAAAATAATCACAAATAATAAACTAGGAATTCGTTGAAAAGCCGAAATATGGTTTTATTACAGGCTTTATTCGACAATCTGTTTAGTCACAAATTTGCTATATTTCGGCTTTGGCCAGATTCTTAGGATTTCGGCATGAACCCCAATTCAAGTACTGGACTAGATGGTATTAGTACCAAAGCTCTAAAATGTGTTAAAAACCTAATAGCTCCTAACCTAATGGCATGCATGAATAAACTGCTACAGATTGGTCAGTTTCCGAATACACTCAAGCTTGCGAAAGTTACCCCTATTCACAAGTCAGGTACCAAAATAGACCCTGGTAACTATCGGCTAATCTCAGTCCTTCCAGTATTATCAAAAATATTAGAAAAAATATTGCATAAACGTTTAGAAACATATCTGGAATCAATTAATTTCATCACAGATCGCCAATTTGGGTTTAGACCAAAAAGCAACACTGTTGCTGCGACGGTCGACTTGGTCACTAAAATCAAACAGAGTATTGATAAAAAAAATATAGTTCTGGGCATTTTTATAGATTTAAAGATAGCATTCGACACAGTAAGTCACAATCTGCTTGAATCGAAACTTCAGAACATTGGTATTACTGGTAATGCCTTAAAGATGTTCCATACATACCTCAGTCAACGTCAGCAGGTAGTTAAAATCGGTGACTTCCAGAGTGAGCCACTTTCAATTACTTTTGGTGTGCCCCAGGGCTCCATCTAAGGTCCTCTTCTTTTCTCCGTGTATATCAATGATATCGCTGACTTGGGCTTACACGGACACATTACTCTTTACGCCGACGATACTTGTCTGTTTTACTTCGGATCTTCAATTGGTGGTATTATGGATTTGGCTCAAAAAGACCTGAATGTACTTTCTAACTGGCTGCAGTCCAATTTACTTACAATGAATGCTACTAAGACTTCTTACATAATTTTTAAGGCCAAAAATAAACCAATCCAGCCATATAAGCCCCTAGTAGTAAACAATACCGTTCTTCAAGAAAAACACGTAGAGAAGTATCTGGGATTGTGGTTGGACAGTTGGCTTACTTGGGATGCCCATATTGACCAAATTAAGAAAAAACTCTCCTCTTTAATGGGTTCCCTACGTGGCATCGTTCGCGCCATACCTCGTAAAGTTCGCATGCTAATATATAAGTCTCTAGTTAAATCTCATTTAACATATCTGATTGAAATATGGGGCAGTGCTTGCAAAACTAAACTATTAGAATTGCAAATTTTACAAAACAAACTTATCAAAATGCTTTTCCACTATAATTACTTAACACCTACATCCAAAATATTTACAGAGAAACAAAGCTTATGACCATAAAACAACTGTACACCTATAATACATGCATACTAATCCATAAAATCTTACATAAATCCATTCAAAAATCGATCTTACTAACCCAAATAAAAAACACGTCTAAACGCAGCACAAGACGGGCCAGCTACTTGGAGCTGCCGAAGATCCGAACAAACTACGGCAAGCGAATGCTCACATACGAAGGAGCGCAACTTTTTAACAAATTACCTTCATCTTTAAAGAAAATAACTTCTATTTTATCGTTTAAGACTAAATTAGCTAACCATCTATTGAATTCTACCTAAGGAAAGGCAATTGAATTAACTTGAAAATAATATAGGTAAAATGTGAACTGTGCAAAACTCCAGTGTATATATTGAACGATTTCTGTATACTTTTATCCACCATTCTTTGTTCTCATGTAAGTGACATTGTTTTGTTTTTAATGAGAAATAAATATCTTTAAACCTAACCCCAATTCTGCCAGTTTACTGCGACATTGTATATGTATATTTGTGTAATATTGCTACTTACTTCGTATCTTGAACCGTACAGGATTGATTCGATGATCCGTTTTCATTGGTTTATGAACTATCCTAATTAGAAGTTGCGATAAATTTATTCAAAATGGATCGTTCCTTTTCAAAATATAGACATTAAACCATTTTTACACGACTGGCCAACCAAAAAGGAGTTTAATATTTTTAGACTTCATGTATGTATGTTTATATGTGCGATTCTTTAAAGTACTGAAACTCGTTAACCACTGAACAGATTCAAATGGAAATTGTCTCGGAAGAATCCTTACATTATCCTAAATGTCATAGGCTAGGCTTTATCTCAGAAAACAGTCGCGGTTTTAAACTTTTAAGGTTTATTATGCTTGTTCATTTCCCAATTAGATTAAATTGTTGCTGTGATGTTGCTAAATTACGACTTATTTCTATATAATGTTGTGAAACCTCTTTATTTACTGCAGTGATTTTTTTCCTTGTTAAGAACAACAACAATGGTTAAGTATAAGGCTATTAGTATAAGTAATCTTGAAACGATTATCTTAAGTCACTTAACTGGTGGTGGTATGGTTTCATTTTAACCTCAGCAACATAACTTGTTGCTCAAAGTTCAACTGCGTAGTAACACAAAGGTTAATATACTAATTATAACGCTATATAAGGCGAAATTTGACTTGTGGACAATAGCAAAAATTCAAGACGGGCAGGTCATAAAAACAACTTTCCCAAAGGCTTTCTTTTTTCTTTTCGCGTGGGACACCGAGTCGTCCAACTGGCTATCCCAAAGGCTGATAGGTCGAAAATAGAAAAAAATGGACTACGCATACAGAATTGCCAATTAACTGATTTGAGTTGTTATGGAAACCCAAAATATTTTTGTCATATTTCAATTTATATTTGTTGAGGAAAGTTGTTCCTGATCAGCAGCCCGTCTTAAGATTTCGTTATCGGTCACTAGGAAAATTTTACCCTGTATACGTCTACGTGTAACTCGGTCATCATCAATCACTTATGAATGCGCGCGTCATAAAAACAGTGTAATACCCAAACTCTCTAATCCAACTTGAGCTTGATTAAACTACCCCCGTGTACAGGATCATTTGGTTTTTCTTACCAGCTGTAAAAACCCGTAGGTATGAGTTTCATCTCCTCAGGATAAAATAAATTATTTTTGTCCCTCTTCGCGAAAAGTAGGTATACCAGGCTTCATACTAAATGTTCAATGGTTTTAATGAAGTCGAATATCATAGTTTATCAAAAAACCCGTAATTCCACGACTTACAACAGGTGAAATCTGACCTGAGTAAAAAGAAGGTGTGTACTGTCAGCAAGTCAAGTAACCAATTAAAGAGTTTAACTTACACTGGTTTTTATTTATATGTTATAGATAAGCCAGAATGGGTTGACTCCTTTATGTAGCCGAGGTGCTTTTGATAGTACCTTTTCTAAACCCCTTTACAATTCCTACCCCTTTTCACATGACTTCACGCGGGCACAGTTTCAGACCCAAGTGTCTCCGGAGAGCTAAATTTATGACGGGACTTTCGACTCAGAATTTAAGGATCACGACTAAACGCCAATGATCGCCTTCTGCCTCTTACCAAGGGTTCAGTAAGTATAGTATAAAAGGATTGAGTCGATTCATGATCTAAGTATAGATTTTAAATTTATATAGGTAACGTTAATAGCACTCGTGCAACACGATATTGCGAAATCGGAAATTGGATTAATTAAATTTATTATTACATTCAGATAGTTCATTGATTAATAAAATAAGTACCATAATGTTCAAAACGTTTCAATTTCATTAACCAATCGCTATTGAAGGAGTTTTAGTTCCATTCATTATTCCATAAAAAAGGTAAACTATAATTATCAGATCATCCACGTATACAACCTACTCATAATATTCCATCGAATCAGGTCAACACGAACACAGATAAAGCTCGGATAAAGCTTTCCCCGTATCTTTTGTTCACGTCACCTCAAAATTTTATGGTAACATTATTATGAAAAATGGCACCCATAAATTCAGGGAGATATACAGTTTCATATGGGGTAAACTAAGGGACTATATTTCATGAATTCTTACTCAATTGGCAGTGAGTGACGTTTTCTGTTATCTGTAGTGGTCATACACTGGTAGCCTGGTACGTCGAGCAAAAAAATATAATTATCTATTTATAGCCCAGTAACAGTGAGTAAAAGAAAGATTCATTAAGTTACCAAAAAACTCTGGTTTGCAGGAAACATAAAGCGGGTTTTCATGATGCAGTCGATATTTTATAATGTGCCGGTGTGGCGCAGTGGTAGTGCGATGCCTGCGGCGTAAAGGCTCTGGGTTTGATTCCCGGTGTGGCATTTCATAGTTGATATCTTCACTTTGTGAATTTGGTTCCTGTCGGATTCGGATTACTTAAACGGCGGTCGGTACACAACCATGTCAGAGCCCTTGTTTAATTTAGCGTTGCTATGCTGGGGTAAGTTAGGTATTAATGACGGTCTATGAATGCGCCGCGATTTCGCACGCATCGCTCTGGGCATATGTTGTCCCTTTCTCGCTCGCGGGGCGAGGGGGCGGCGTGCGCGCGGGCCGCCTGGTAGACGCCAAGCGGTGATTTCTGCACCGCACTCAGTCACTCAAAACCGTTCGGACGGGAGGGTATCGCGTATTGTGCGGATTTCCCGCCACGCGTTTTGTGATGCCGCGTGTAATGGACGATTCAATTTGAGATCGCGCGTGTTGATGCATCGTATTATTGCGGTTCTCCTGGGTTATACTAGAATACCAGGCTTAGTGATTGTTGGATGTCTCGACGTCTTCCACGTGAGCGTCGCGTTGAATAGGCATCAGGTGGCCATTTTGGCCCGCGTTTGTACGGCCCAAATTCGGGTTGGGTCACGCGTAATGACTAATATCAAAGTGGAATACGAACAGAAGCTGTGAGTGGTTTGACGTGAATAACGCGCCAAGGCTGTAGTGGAATGCTGGGTGTCGATATCTTTTCCACCCAGCCCTGTAAGTACCCACGGAATTCCCATTTGATCCATTCCCTGAACTTCCTTTCTCCGTTGGGTATTTTATGCATTTGGACCGGCGTTAACTGTAAGTGATAAATCTAGTTGTTTTAGTATAAAACTGTTTATGGTGTGTTCCCTTTAGTCATATTTGTTGTACCATATCATTGTGACTCCTTAGTACGAATTGCGGAATTCGTGGGGTGATATAATTTGGAGGTACTTACTTATAATCTAGTGCTAATACGTGTGACGTAACGCCAGATCGGCAGACGGTATTTACTACCGACTTGAGTTATGTAAAGGTTGGAACACATCATTTGCCAATTTCACTCAACTTAGTTAATTAGGTTAAATAGATTTAGGTTCACGTTTAATTCATAGTATGCGCTGCTATATTGTGCAGCGTATGTTATTTAGCGCTGCGTAACGCAGCCATTGTCTGCCTCCAGTTGAACTCCTGGTATTTTGCTCGAAATTTATCTGTGTAAATCGCTTCCACTGCGGGAGTTTGGCTTGGAATTAGACAATTTTTGGTAGCAGAGCGTGGTTCAGAAAACCACTAGATTTAAGATTATTTGAGTATAAGATTTTTAATCTACCTACATAAAAAAAAAAAATTTATTGTGATTGTAGTGTGTGCCCTGTGTAGAATATCCTATCGGTAGGATCAGGGCCAATCAATTAGTGAATTGCTTGTTATTATCGTTGTGTTTACCCTGTGCGGATATCCTAACGGTAGGATCAGGGCCGATTGTCTATTATTGTTTTTTATTGTAAGGTTCGGTGTTACTTTGGGTTGGTACCATGGCTCCCACAATTACACAGCTTCAGGCAAAAATTAGAACGCACCTAATTTGGTTCGCGACTAAGCAGGCGATGGTCGGTCGCGGGGACCGAGAGGACGCACTCATCGCTTGTGCGCAACGGATTGACGAACGGGTCGCGGAGGTGTTGGATTGCCTCACTGGATGCGAGGAGTTATTTGATGGGACGCCTGATGAGGAGGTCAAACTTACGGTCCGGGCGAATGTGACCCAGTGCCTGGAGATAGGGCAGGAGATCCAGCAGGCGGCTGCTGTGATCACCAGGCGTAGGGCTGGGGAGCCGGACCCAGCCCATGGTCCGCGGGGACCGGGGGTGCAAGTGCCCCTGCCGGCTGTGGCGATTCCGGTCTTCCACGGGGACTACACGGATTGGACCCGATTCCAGGATCTGTTTGACAGTGTGATTCATAACCGCACTGACTTGCAGCCGGCATATAAAATGGCACAATTGATGGCCAAGCTGCAAGGTGAGCCCCATGAGCTGGTAAAGCATCTACCAGTCGATGATGCAAGTTACGAGACGGCTCGCGGTTTGCTGATCGAGAGATACAGCAACAAACGTCTCATGATTGACCAACTCCTGGAACAGTGGCTCACCGTGCCGACCATCACACGAGGGACGGACCTCAGGGCCAAGGTCCTCAACCCTGTCTGCGTTGCAGTGAACGCTCTTGAGAGACAGGGGATGCCGGTGTCAGGCTATGATTATATCCTGGTCCACACGTTGTTGCGCCGCCTGCCGAGCGACATGGCCGCTCGTTTTGAACAGTCACACGGAGGTAAGACATCTGATTACCTCCCGACCTTCGAGGAGCTCAAGTCCTTCCTCGAGGCCGAGTGCAGGCGGGTAGATGCCCAATTTGGAGAGTCGCCTCACGCGGAGTCTGCGGCCGCTCGCCGCCCGGAACGGCCGGGTGCACAGGCGCGAGACGGTAAGAGTAGGCCACCCAGGCGATACAATGTCGCTAATTTGGAATCGAGGTGTGCCTACTGCAGAGAGGCGGGGCATCAGGTGACTGCGTGTGAGGAGTTCGCTGCACAGCGGGTGCAGAAACGTCGTGGTGTGGTGCAGCAACGGCGTTGGTGCTTTAGGTGTATGGGGCCGCATCAGGTGCGAGAGTGCCCATCAAGCACCAACTGCAGGTACTGCCAGGGTGCCCACCATCAGCTCCTATGCATGAACCGCAGCGGAGATTACGGAGGCAGAGCTGACGCGGGTCAACGGACGGAGTCTGCCCTACCTAGACGGGAGCAACGCTCCCCACCCCCTCCAAGGAGGAGTCCTCTTCCACCAGGGTTTCAGGGACGAGGCCAGGGACATCAGCAGGTGATGCCCCCTTCACCACGCGCGAGACAGTCACCACCTCGGCAGCAGGTGCCGGGACAGGGTAGGTGGTCACAGGTCCAAGGTCAGGGGCACCCATCACAGATACGTGATGCTACGGGCGGGTGCCAATACCAGGGCCAGTACATGCAGTACTCGGCGGGACTGAACAACATGGTGAGGTCTCATGACCCACGCATGCCTCTCCCCTTGGCTGAGCACCCGCAGCTACAGGCGCATCCACGGTACGCGCGCCTGCCGCAGGGTTACTATAGGCTGCCAGCCATGGCGTACAGGACCAGAGGTCCCTATCAGCAGGAGTGGGACCCACTCGAAGGTGTACGGAGAGAGGGGACCCCCCCGCAGGACGCGGACACTCCGCGCTTAGATTCCTGCTACGTAATCGCCGCCTACACGCCAGCTTCGGCCCCCCGGCCAATTACGGTATTGTTGCCTACGGCAATGATTTGGGTATGGGGATACGGTGGCCGCAGCATACAGGTAAGAGCCTTGTTAGATACAGGGGCTCAGGGTTGTATTGTGTCTAGTAAGCTGGTGAGTAGGCTACGCTTAAATATAAGGCCCACAACAAATGGGGCTGTAGGTATTGGAGGTGTAGATGTGCCTGACGTTCGGGGTCAGGTGAACTTCGAGTTCACATTAGGTAATACAGGTACAGGGGTCAGCTATCATGCCTCAGCAGTGGTGCTGGATGAAGTGGTAGGGAAACTTCCTCAGGTTCGGTTACCGTCAGCGGTACGAGGGTTAACCACAGGCTTAGAGTTAGCTGATCCTGAATTTGATACTCCTGGTACGGTGGACGTTCTCCTCGGGTCAGACGTCCTCGGGAGATTCTGGTGTGGCAGAAAACGGGTACTTCAGCAAACTGGTTTAGTGGCCGTTGATACCACAGGGGGGTATGTTATTTTTGGCCCAGTTTGGAGACCTCAGGACCTACCAGAGGGCGATACGGTTCTCTATGGTAGTGTGTTGTCGGAGGTGCTGCAGAGGTTTTGGGAGTCTGAGGAGCCACCCACAGCGGATAGACGGAAGCCAGAGGATGACGAGTGCGAGCTGTTCTATCAGTACAACACTGCACGAAGTTCGTCAGGTAGGTTTGTTACCAGGCTGCCATTTCTCCCAAACCGCCCCTCCTTAGGTAGTTCGCGACAGATCGCGGAACGGAGACTATTGGCTATGGAGAGAAAGATGAAGCGAGATGCAGCACTTCGGCAGAAGTATATCGAATTCATGAGGGAGTACCTAGAGTTAGGCCACATGTCGGTGTCCAGCATAGATTGGAGGTGTGTCGAGCATTACTACATACCACACCTGGCTGTTTTGAAGTCACCGGAGGCGAAGATACGGGTAGTGTTTGACGGTTCTGCTCCTACATCGAATGGTGTGTCTGTGAACCAGTGTCTGCACGCGGGTCCCAAGTTGAACCGGGACATTGTGGACATCCTCACAGATTTTCGGTTGCACCAAGTAGCGTTCGTCGCAGAACGAATGAAGAAGAACGTCGAAGAAGAAATGATGTTTCGCCAAACAATTATACACCCGGATGACCGTCGGTACCAGCTGATTTTGTGGCGTGAGAGCCCTGACGAGCCGATGGTCACTTATGAGCTTAACACGGTAACGTATGGTCTGAAGCCAAGTCCGTTTTTGGCAGTACGCACGCTGCGAGAGTTGGCCGCACAGGAAAGGGTAAGATTCCCTCGAGCCGCAGCAGTACTGGATCGCGACGTCTACGTGGATGACATCTGCACGGGTGCAGATAGCGTGCAACAAGCACTGCTACTACGAGACGAGCTGATCGCGATCATGGAATCAGGAGGTTATGAGTTGCGGAAATGGCTGTCCAGCTGTCCAGAGCTCCTGGCCGGGTTGCCAGGTAAGTTCCAGCAGGACCCGCACCTTTTCGAGAACCCGGACAATCCAAATACGTTGAGCATCCTAGGGGTGCAATATAGGCCAACGCATGATGTCTTTACGTATCAGATCGAGCCAGACCCTTTGCAGAAGACTTGGACGAAGCGTTCGGTATTATCGACGATCGCCAGAACTTTCGATCCTAACGGGTGGATCGCACCGGTGACGTTCATGGCGAAGTGCTTCTTGCAAAGGTTGTGGATAGCAAACTTGGTTTGGGACGACCAGCTCTCCGGAGAGCTGTTGAATGATTGGACCAAGTTTGTGACCACCTTACCAGGGATCGTACGCATCGCCATACCTCGCAAATTGCTCCCATCGGTGGGATGTAAGGCTACCCTACATGGGTTTTGTGATGCCTCGGAGCGAGGGTACGCGGCAGCTGTCTATTTGCGGACAGTCAGTTCAACGGGAACTGTAGACGTGCGTCTAGTTATGGCCAAGAGTAAGGTGGCTCCGGTTAGGACAAGATGGACCATTCCAAAGTTGGAATTGGCGGGAGCAGCGCTTCTCACGCGCTTGCTACATCATGTCGCTAGTAATCTGCGCGGTACCATCACTTTGGATGAAACGGTGTACGCATGGACCGACAGTAGGATAGTTCTGTGCTGGTTACAGACGTCGGTACATACTCTTGAGGTTTTCGTGGCAAATCGGGTGTCACAGATTAAAGGATCGGAAACTCCGTTGGTATGGAGACACGTACCGGGAGAACAGAACCCAGCGGACTGCGCCTCACGGGGATGTAGGGCCCCTGATTTGGTAGGTCACTCACTGTGGTGGGGACCTCAGTGGCTGACTGAGTCACCTGAGAGATGGCCATACAATGAGTGCGGGTCGCCGCTTGGGCCACCTGATCGAGGTTTGCGAGTGAACGTAGGGCAGATCGTACCTAAGCCTAGTGCGGCTTTCTTGCTGGAACGATACAGCTCCCTCGACAAACTTCTAGGGGTGACAGGTTGGATCAAACGGTTCGTGAACAACTGTAGAAAACCTCAAGCAGAACGGAACTTGGCACCTGTCCTCTCGCCTGCGGAGCGGAATGCGGCTCTAAGTTTATTGGTTAGGGTCGTCCAGGCGGAACATTTTGAGGAAGAGGTCAGGCTGCTCAGGGATGGCCGTGGAAAGCTGAAGGGAGGTCTTGTGCGCCTCAACCCGTTCGTGGACGAGCATGGAATGCTCCGGGTTGGAGGTAGACTTCGGAACGCTAACCTGCCCTTTTCAGCACGGCATCCGCTGTTACTCCCAAAGAAGGGACCTTTGGTAGAACTTATAGTTAGGGATCGTCACCAGAAAAACTCGCATGCGGGCTGCAATGCACTTTTGGCTATTCTGCAGCGCGAGTTTTGGATTTTGTCTGGACGACGTACGGTACGGAGCATTGTGTTTCGGTGCTTGCCTTGCTATCGGTTGAAGGCAGCCACAATGCAACCTCAGATGGGAGACCTCCCACCGGACCGGGTGACGGAAGCCTGGACGTTTGCGGGTGTGGGAACGGACTTTGCGGGGCCTTTTATGGTAAAGGCATCACGCCTACGCAACGCGAAGTCAATCAAGGCGTATTTGTGCGTGTTTGTGTGCCTAGCAACCAAGGCCGTCCACTTGGAACTCGTGGCCGACCTCACTACGGAGGCTTTCTTAGCAGCTTTAGATAGATTTGTGTCGCGAAGAGGGCGACCAGCGCTGATCAGGTCGGACTGTGGTACCAACTTTAAGGGCGCTGATCGATGTATGAAAGAAATTATAACGTTTTTATCGGAAAACGAGGAAGCTATCGGCACGAGCCTCTCCCGTCAGGGCATTAACTGGGTGTTCGATCCACCAGGATGCCCCCACTGGGGTGGTATATTTGAAGCGGTTGTAAAGTCCGCTAAGACGCATTTGATGCGCGTTATAGGTTTAACGATATTAACCTTTGAGGAGCTAGCGACCGTGTTTTGTAAAATTGAGGCCGTTCTCAATTCACGTCCTTTGTGTCCGCTTAGCTCAGATCCGAATGATCTGGAGGCCCTGACACCAGGGCATTTCTTAATTGGCCGACCACTTAACGCCTTGCCAGAATACCCCTACACAGAGGTCAGTAGCAATCGTTTGACGCGTTATGAGTTGCTGCAGCAAATGTCTCAGAATTTTTGGAAGCGATGGTCGCTTGAGTATTTGCACATTCTGCAGCAACGCCTTAAGTGGACGGACAGAACTGAACCCCCTCGCATCGGAGATCTCGTTCTGGTTAAGGATGCCAACCTGCCGCCACTGCGATGGCGCAGAGGGCGCATTCTCAACTTGTTCCCAGGTAGTGATGGCACTCCTCGAGTCGCGACAGTTCAGGTAGGGGATTCAGTTCTTAAGCGAGCAATAGCAACGCTATCTCGTCTCCCCAGTAGTGAATAGGCCTAAGGGATTCGGCCTAGGGCGGGTGAATGTTTAATTTAGCGTTGCTATGCTGGGGTAAGTTAGGTATTAATGACGGTCTATGAATGCGCCGCGATTTCGCACGCATCGCTCTGGGCATATGTTGTCCCTTTCTCGCTCGCGGGGCGAGGGGGCGGCGTGCGCGCGGGCCGCCTGGTAGACGCCAAGCGGTGATTTCTGCACCGCACTCAGTCACTCAAAACCGTTCGGACGGGAGGGTATCGCGTATTGTGCGGATTTCCCGCCACGCGTTTTGTGATGCCGCGTGTAATGGACGATTCAATTTGAGATCGCGCGTGTTGATGCATCGTATTATTGCGGTTCTCCTGGGTTATACTAGAATACCAGGCTTAGTGATTGTTGGATGTCTCGACGTCTTCCACGTGAGCGTCGCGTTGAATAGGCATCAGGTGGCCATTTTGGCCCGCGTTTGTACGGCCCAAATTCGGGTTGGGTCACGCGTAATGACTAATATCAAAGTGGAATACGAACAGAAGCTGTGAGTGGTTTGACGTGAATAACGCGCCAAGGCTGTAGTGGAATGCTGGGTGTCGATATCTTTTCCACCCAGCCCTGTAAGTACCCACGGAATTCCCATTTGATCCATTCCCTGAACTTCCTTTCTCCGTTGGGTATTTTATGCATTTGGACCGGCGTTAACTGTAAGTGATAAATCTAGTTGTTTTAGTATAAAACTGTTTATGGTGTGTTCCCTTTAGTCATATTTGTTGTACCATATCATTGTGACTCCTTAGTACGAATTGCGGAATTCGTGGGGTGATATAATTTGGAGGTACTTACTTATAATCTAGTGCTAATACGTGTGACGTAACGCCAGATCGGCAGACGGTATTTACTACCGACTTGAGTTATGTAAAGGTTGGAACACATCATTTGCCAATTTCACTCAACTTAGTTAATTAGGTTAAATAGATTTAGGTTCACGTTTAATTCATAGTATGCGCTGCTATATTGTGCAGCGTATGTTATTTAGCGCTGCGTAACGCAGCCATTGTCTGCCTCCAGTTGAACTCCTGGTATTTTGCTCGAAATTTATCTGTGTAAATCGCTTCCACTGCGGGAGTTTGGCTTGGAATTAGACAGCCCTACTAGTAGTAGTAGGCGGTTGAAAAACTCTAACACCGGGGTTGTCCCACACGAAAAATAACGAAAGAATGTGCCAATACGACAAAATATTCTATGGTTAAAAACCTCCAAACAAAATGTTAGTAAAGCAAATGCATGAACAATAGGGCCAAGGTTATTTGGCTAGTTCTCTTCGAAACGCGTTCTCCTGATAATTCCGTCATCATTTTTCAAATTATGTTTTTTGGTATTTTGGGGGCATTACGTCATACTTTAGAGGAATACAGATAAAATTACGTGTAAGGCCTGCTTTTTGGTCGAGTAATTACAAAGTTATAGCTAGCCCACTATTAGCTGTGATGGAATCAAGAGAACTGTATTCGGTGTATGACGGATCCAACAAATATGGTTCAATTGGCCTTGTTCATTAGTATTAACACGAGTAACATATACATACACATTAATTATTGTGGTATAATGAAAAATTTGAAATCCATTTTGAATTTGAATTAGATTTTCATGAGAAAATTGAGTCCCACTATTTAGGTGACGGATCTGATAAAAATGCCCACGATTTGGGTGACGGATCTGATAAAATGTAATAGTGTTTTTGTAAAGATAGTTTTAGTTTGTTTATTTTATAATAAAAAGGAATATATAGTAGTAAAAGAAGTGAGAGAAAGTAAATAAAATAAATAAAAGGATATGTTTAAATCTGAATATTTATTTTGAATGATTTTTTTGGGCTCCTGGTTGCGCTTCTGGTTGTTTACATCAAATACTCCAAACCTTCCATGTCTATTTGCTAGCAGAAGCTACCCATTAGGATAAACAACTTTTGCTTTGATGCCATATCTGTATCTCCTATAGTTTAGGTGGGCTCCTGGTGGTGCACCTGGTGATCTTTATCAGGTACTCCAAACCTTAGAACTCTATATGCTTGCAGAAACGACCCATCAACCTGAACAACTTTTGCTTTGGTGCCATATCTGTATCTCCTATAGTTTAGGTGGGCTCCTGGTGGTGCACCTGGTAGTATACATCAGGTACTCCAAACCTTAAAACTCTATAAGCCAGCAGAAGCGACCCATCAAGCTAAACAACTTTTGGTTTGGTGCCATATCTGTATCTCTTTAAGAGGGCTCCTGGTGGTGCACCTGGTCGTCTACATCAGGTACTCCAAACCTTCAAACTCGATATGCCAGCAGAAGCGACCCATCAAGCTGAACAACTGTTGCTTTGGTGTCATATCTGTATCTCCTATAGTTTAGGTGGGCTCCTGGTGGTGTACCTGGTGGTATAAATCAGGTACTCCAGACCCTCAAGTGATGACAAAAGGTAGCCTATGTGTTAATCCATGTTACCTCGATATGTATGCCAAATTTCCTGCAAATCGGTTCAGTAGTTTTTGCGTGAAGAAGTAACAAACATATCGCATTTATAATATTAGTAGGAAGGATATATTAGTAAAATATAAACAAAAGACCCAACCGTGGGCACCGATTTAGTCCCACTTTTACCGAATCTCTTAATTCCATCATCACCTTATCAGATCCGTCATTGCACTGATGACGGAAAGTGATGGATCTGATATGAGGGATCTGATAACCAAAGCATATTTTTTGGCTTTGTGGCAAACAGATAGGAAGCAAGTACGAATGTTACACACAATAACCTTTAATTAGCAGTGGTAAATCATATTCCATTGAAAGAAAAACTCACATTTACAGAGAATTAGAGAAAATCGCAATGGAAGGTATGACAAAATCATGAAACAAAATGACAGATCTGAAATGTCTTACCTTATTGTGCAGATTTCCATTAATTTGCAACGTGTCTGCCTCGTTCAAATCCTGGGAGGTGACTAAGGTAACGTGCAGGCAGGGTTATCATACGTCTCAATCTAACTGTTAACGAATGACAAGCGCCATAAAGGGTGCGTTTGGATTTGAGACGAGTTCTTGACACCAATGATTAAACGAGATTATCTATGGCAAAATTACTTTTCAATTACTATCAAATGTCACCATATGATACTCTCCATCACTATCCAACAAATTGTAAGTAAACTTATGTACGTATGACCAAAACACAAGATTTAGTTCAGTTTCACTTTGCAAAGTAGGGTTGGACACCACCTACGGAATCTAGAGAACGACGTTTTAAATAATTATTTAAAAATATCTATAATAATTACAACCATTTCGTGAGTTTGCTTAAGGAATTAAAGGTCTTTACTTCCAAATAAAAAATCGAGGAAAATATATTATCATCAGATCAATGTGTTTTCTGGTGCCACTCATCAGTTCCCTCATCAATGAGAACTAGCCATTTATGCTTCAGAATGCAAATGAATAGGTATACTTTCAGGCAAGGAAAATATATAATTTTAAGTCAGGGTGGTTCAGCGATCGATTTTCTTAAAGGGTAATTGACTTGGTTATTGATTTGTATAAACAGTTATGAACGCCCTGGACAGGCACCAAATAAATTAGGCATGAAACTTATCAGGTAACTAGCGACCGATACTGAAGAGGACGAGCTTGTGATAAACAGCTTTCCCCAAGAAACATAGGTCGAAATATGACAAAAATATTTTGAGCTTCCATAGTACCCCGAATCAGCAGATCGTCAAATTTTGTTACATGGGGAAAGTTGTTCCTTATCACAATTTAGTAAAATTTCACTCTAGGTTAAGGTTTGCTTTTAAATATGGTCGTCCCTAGGCTAATACAAAGACGTAATGGGAGTGAGCACACCACTTAACTAAAAAAGGCACCCAGCGTATCCCACAAACGGTACTAATTTTCACAAACATTTGTATCAACCTAAAACATTGTTTCGGCAGCTATTTAATAACAAACATTTATGCCCATATAATATGAGAACCCGAGTTGTTTTCCGTATGAAATCCCACTTGAGTTGTATCCGAGGGTTGAACACATGCTGCCCCCAAGGTTTAATCAAACTGCACTGTGCACGGCTATAAAGAGAAATGAGAATATTGTTTAGTTAGAATATAATTTCACCTGTATATAATTCAGTCTAGAAAATTAAAATTGTTTGAATATGAGGTAACGCTTGTACACAAATTCAAAATTCCACAACTAAACTAAATACGCGCATGAGTCCTAACTTTAACCTACGCCACAACACAAGATAAGATGCTTAAAGATGGTTATATAACTAAGTAAGTTAGTACATTAACTGTAAGACAGTTACAAAGCCTCATCAAACTGCTCAGTACGGGGCAATTGAGAACTTACTTGGGGCAAAACGTGATAACTATTATTGCTGGTTCTTGGACGCATAAACAAGTCCAACTTCACCGAGTGTCTTTTTCGCATAGTAATGAGCAATTATTGTTGTCAATATAATTTGCAAGAAATAGGAAAGTACATGTAGTTCTGATCCTACATAATGTGAAATCATATTTAAGAGCTTCATATCGAGATTTGAGTAGAGTTGGATCCATCAGTTGAATATTTAAGTAAACTAATGCAATTTTCTTAAAATTACTAATTTCACCAAGTGTCAATATCTGATTGAGTCCGAATTGCAACAAAATTACAAATCCGCTATCACATCACGTACAAAAACCCAAGCCAAACCTGATTGATTTGTGCTGCAACGAAAAATAAAGTAATCTCATGTAATGGAAGTTGCTATACTTACAGCTGATGCGATTGAAATTCAACTGCATACTGCAATTTGATTGTGTATTTTTACAGTGTCTAGTATGGTACGCTCCTAGTATCTATCCTACTAATCAATTCTGCGGTGTAAACCGCAGCGCTGAACCTACGTAGATATAGGAGATTCCTTTGATTCGCGTAGGAAACCTATTTCTAGCAGCAGTGCAACCATACCTGGTTGCAATTCCACCAATTCGGACTAAACGCTTCCAGTCATCATTTATAATGCGCACGGCTAAAGAGTGGAACTCACTACCTGCGTCTGTGTTTCCAAACGCATAAAACCCTAATCTCTTCAAAGTAAGAGTGAACAGGCTTCTACTGGGTGAGCTTACTCCATCTTAGACTCTGTCTCTGTCATATGACCTAAAATATATATATATAAATGTAGGTTTATATATATATTGTCCTCCTTTCGGCCGTTGTTGATCAGGCTGAAATACGCGTTAAATGTTGATCCACCTTTGTCCGCAGTTTACTGGGGAATTATTGGGGGTATCGTTTTATTTTTGATTTACATTTATTCACCGGCTTGTAACGCAGTACCCAAGCTTACGGAAAAGTCGCTACCTTGACACCAACTGACACGGCAGTTGTTGATCCTGTAACGGCTTTCTTTTTTAAGGAAAATGATGCTTTGTTGATCTATATAAAGTCATTTATGAGCAACATTTGCCGTGAAATTTTAAACCGATACTGAAGAACGGCAACGTTGCACAAGTGAGACGAGAAGTGTTGACTTGCCGTGTTCGTTAGTTTGTACGGGTCAAATCTTGGAAGAATACATGGTAGCCAGGGTCTGAAGAAGGAGCCGGAAGGTGGTCATAGCATCTCAGAGATGCAACTACGTACCCCTATCGAGTTTGGGCTCGTTGGAATCGTCTTGCCAACCACTCGTCAAATACATGGTAGCCAGGGTCTGAGGATGGAGCCGGAAGGTGGTCATAGCATCTCAGAGATGCAACTACGTACCCCTATCGAGTTTGGATTCGTTGGAATCGTCTTGCCAACTACTCTTCAAATACATGGTAACCAGGGTCAGAGGATGGAGCCGGAAGGTGGTCATAGCATCTCAGAGATGCAACTACGTACCCCTATCGAGTTTGGGCTCGTTGGAATCGTCTTGCCAACCACTCTTCACATACATGGTAGCCAGGGTCTGAGGATGGAGCCGGAAGGTGGTCATAGCATCTCAGAGATGCAACTACGTACCCCTATCGAGTTTGGGCTCGTTGGAATCGTCTTGCCAACCACTCTTCAAATACATGGTAGCCAGGGTCTGAAGATGGAGCCGGAAGGTGGTCATAGCATCTCAGAGATGCAACTACGTACCCCTATCGAGTTTGGGCTCGTTGGAATCGTCTTGCCAACCACTCTTCAAATACATGGTAGCCAGGGTCTGAAGATGGAGCCGGAAGGTGGTCATAGCATCTCAGAGATGCAACTACGTACCCCTATCGAGTTTGGGCTCGTTGGAATCGTCTTGCCAACCACTCTTCAAATACATGGTAGCCAGGGTCTGAAGATGGAGCCGGAAGGTGGTCATAGCATCTCAGAGATGCAACTACGTACCCCTATCGAGTTTGGGCTCGTTGGAATCGTCTTGCCAACCACTCTTCACATACATGGTAGCCAGGGTCTGAAGATGGAGCCAGAAGGTGGTCATAGCATCTCAGAGATGCAACTACGTACCCCTATCGAGTTTGGGCTCGTTGGAATCGTCTAGACAGCTTTAAAAGCTTGTTTTCTTTTTTAATTATATTTATTTATTTTCTTAACCATAAATAGTAAGGTATTGTGAAGTAGAAGAACAAGAAATAGAAGTAGACGGGAGGGAGAGAGATGTATTCCTATCCTAGCTAGACGTGGGCAACGCTTTAAGATTTCTGTCAATTTATTTTAATGGTCACTTTAACCTGATGATAAAAATATGATTTTACGTGTAGCGCGGTGATTATTTTGACACGATCATAATACATTGCGTGTTTCTCGGATGTAATACGTCTCCGATCTCCCTCTTTGCTCATTAAACCTTCCCATCACCACCCCCCACCCCTCACTCTTATTCGGGATTAGTCATCATCATCATTTCGTGTGGGACACCGAGTCGTCCAACGACCCGATGAACCCTGGTGTCAGAGTTTTTCAACCGCCAACTACCATTAGTAGGCCTCTGACATGGTTGTTTTACGACCGCCGTCTAAGTAATCATAGACAGCAACCGGGACCGACGGCTTAACGTGCCCTCCGAAGCACGGAACCATTTCTTTTCGGACAATCAGTTGGTTCACCCTGCAATGTCCTAACCAGACCGGGAACAAATACACAAAGTGATAAATATCAACTTCGTGAGAGTCCCACCGAGATTCAAACCCGGAACCTTTGCGTCGCAGGCAGTCGCACTACCACTGCGCCACATCGGCCGTCGACTAGTGATATTGCACAATGTATCAGGTAGATAGACATATCATATTTAAACTTAATTTAAACTTTAGCCGTGTGGTGCCGGCAGAGTAGAATAGCACCACCTCATCTCTTCCCGTGGGGGTCGTAAGAAGCGACCGAGGGATAAATCCGACCCAAGCACAACGGTCCTGGAGAGGCCAACTCCACAATTAAACCCGGAACGGGGTCTCCTGGGGGCGCGTGTGACAGAGATCTACCGCGCGGCAGACTCCTGCAGCCGACCTGGCTCCGCACGTATCGACTAGTCGTTCCTGCGGATCCAGCCAGGAAGGCCGAGAGGGTGGCGCAGGTCCTGGGCAGCCCTGCGTTTTCCATAATTGCGTCCCAGGCAAATGCAGTGTCTGCCTCAGACACTGTTTAAATCGTCTGTCACAGACGTGTGAGGCCATATTATATTTATTTTTTACATTTCTGTAAGTTTACTTTTCTTTTTTTATGTATTATGTTAAGTAACTAGATTTGACTTTCTAAAAGAGAATCTTGTAAATTCTTTGATTATTTGAATAAATTATTTGATTTTGATGTTGCATAAAGATTATCAAGATAGTTATTGCATTAAACATGCACCCACTCGATCCCTTTTACTCCTACAACACTCCCCGCACACCTCATCATCTTGCTCGTCCGCAATGGCTCCTCCAACACCGTGCCATGTTGCTATATTCTTATCTCCGTACTCATCCTTTTACTCGTTTACCAACTCACTTATATTCGTAACTCATCCCTCGACTCTTCTCATTTTTTTTCCAATTGATAGACTAGCTGTGCCAGAGCTTTTGTACAAATTTGTAAGTTTAATATCTCTCGTTCTGCTCAACCGATTTTGATAAAAGTTGTCTCAGATGTTGGCCAGGATTAGTAGCTATACACCACAAAAAGTTTTATTAGAATCGATCCAGTACTTTCGGAGATTAGCTCGCACAAACAGATAAACAGACAAACGGACAAACAAACAGACAAAAACTTTCTAAAACATTGCACATTTTTCTATTTTAATAAACTATTTTAACATCGCCCCCAATAAGATTTTTGTAAATATGTTCAGACACGCGAATTAACTTTTTTATTATATGTATAGATTTTGGAATACTGTGCATAGTACTGGCCAAAATTGAAATTCTCCTCTATAGTTATTGACATTCATTCATACACGTGTTCTGACGTTGTACAAAGCAAAGAAACAAAGTGGCAACAGCGCACATAAGAAAACCACCAATCATAAAAACGGTGGCCTGTGATTGGTCCATTTGAATCAGATCAACATTTGATGGAGCGGATTTGTATAAAGAATGTTATGAATTGATCGTATTTGTGCTTCTAAAGGGACAGCGATTGTTGATCCGATCGGAGCCACATTTGTATGCAGGGTCATACATTAGATCAACAAAAGCTGTCGGGATCAACAATTGCCAACGGATCAACAATTAACTGATGCTACAACCCGTATGATCAACATTTGCCGAGTTGATATATCTATATATATATATATATATTATATATATATATATATATATATATATATATATATATATATATATATACAGAACATCTAATTGGATTTTGTTACAAATTATCCGTAACCTCTTGCTTAACTGTCATGATTGTTTACCTTGTGGAACACCAAAATAGAGAACAAACCTGTATGAGAAACAACTAAGAATTTTCAAACAGTTAGATTTCTCGTAT
Source organism: Tuta absoluta (assembly GCA_027580185.1). Taxonomy (NCBI): domain Eukaryota; kingdom Metazoa; phylum Arthropoda; class Insecta; order Lepidoptera; family Gelechiidae; genus Tuta; species Tuta absoluta. The sequence continues at coordinate 5,505,291 of JAQAHW010000003.1, forward strand.
TTTGAAACTCAAATTAAAAATCCAGTCAAAAGAAGCGACATGAAACCACTGAGGTTTTATATTCAAAAGCTTCTCAATTCAAAATATCGTACATCAACATCACTCAAGGGAATGAATGAATGCGAGTTCAAAATGTTTGTGTCAAACATGATTGACGAGCTTACATTTTCCATTCAGCTTCGTTCGCTCGTGGTCAGGACTCCGGATATAATGTCAAAAGGAAGCAGTGGATAAGTATTGAAATGACATTTTATGTAAAGAACCACCAGGGAACGATTTAAATGAAGTTATTGCAGGGTTTTTGGGGTTAATTATTTCTTTTGAAATTAAATATCAATACAGAGTGTCTAAAGTGTAAATGCACAATTTTAAATTGATAAAAAAAATGTAGACTTTACCTAGAAAATGTATTTGACATCTAAGTAATTTCGTATGTTCCTTGGGAAGTTGTTCACTTTCATGGGTTAGTTTACCCTTTGAAATATTTGAAGTTTTATTTTTTCATCCTTTTTACAATAGTAGCTAAGAACCTCGCCTAGCCCCATAAAAACTTTTCATTGGGACTGAAAGATTTAATCACAGAGGGACTTGTACAATTAGCATAATCTGTGACGTTGAGAGATTCATCAATTATCTGTCAAATTCCAGACCCGTCTGACTTCCGCCCATCGACTTCATGAACGGTTTTCATTCTAAGAAAACGAATCTAAATATAACTTCCTTCAATTATAGGTAAATTTCATCTTCTTTTTACTTGTGGGACATTGAGACGAACGAGTACCAGATAAACCTTAATGTCAGAGTTTTTTAAAGCATCTGCTTTTACTGGTAGGTCTGCTAATGTTGTTTTAAAAGGTAATTTTATATATTTTATAAGCACCTAAGGTCTCGTATAATATTCTTCGCTCTAAGCTAGACTGTTTCACAACGAATCACTAATTCGATATCAGACCCTCTAGTGATTTTCAATAGCCTAACACTCTAAGCTATGATTTAAAAAAAACACGACTTAATGGAGCTTGCAATTTTTTTTGGGGGGCTATAGTTTTTTTTCTATGGTTGTGTTCTGTGTTAGGGGAAGTTTTCAAGAGTCCTACACTAACTCTCCAAACTATATCTTCTGTACTAGGGTGTTAGGATATATATTGCATTCATAATATTTTCTTGAGTTTGCACAACTATTACTCATCACAATAAAACTTCGAGCTCTTTTTCAGAGCCCGTGGTCACGGATGACTAAGGTGATAAACGTCATTATTTGGAATAAATTTTTTTTTCTTTTAAGATGGTGGTAGAACAAAAATAATTTCTATTCTAAATAATGACGTCTAACACCTTAGTCATCCGTGAACACGGGCTCTGTAAAGAGCTCGAAACGTAGGAATTGTAAAATCCAAAATAAACACAACTTAAATCCGTTTAAAATTGTTTTATTGTGATGTATATTGCATTCCTTTTCATGGGTGAACCAAGCAGTAAAACTAACAACTTTCTCCAAGATATACAGGGTTATTTTTTATTCACCCCGGAAATTTCACAGGGTGATTCTAAACAACTTTTATTATGGGGTCACCTGCGAAATCGCGAAAAAAATAACAGCTGTTCCATAGAAAAATTCATACCTACTCGAACAAAATGTATGGAACAGCTGGTTTTTTTTTTCGCGATTTCGCAGGTGACCCCATAATAAAAGTTGTTCAGAATCATGAGTAGAATCGCCCTGTAAAATTTCCGGGGTGAATAAAAAATAACCCTGTATTAAACATCCAAATATGAAAGAGTATTGAAACTACATAAAAATTTTTCCAATAGATTTTTTATATGTCGACCTTTGATACTTCGGGAAAGTTGTTCAGCTACTTGGATTGGCTCAATCCTTTTAAAACACACAGTACTTTTCCTAAAACCCTGTATATTTTAAATTCTAGTCAATAAAGTTGAATTAAATGCTCACTTATTGCAAAATATCAGCATTCATCAGATTTAAATAGAATCGCGTTACGCTCTCAGCTGCCCGGCTGGTGTAAACGATCACTTAAAATTCAAGGCGTCAACTCCTGCCTTTCCTGCCTTGCCTGGTCTAGTGATTTTATTAAGATCTTCTTCTCTTTTCGTGTGGGACACCGAGTCGTCCAACGACCCGATGAACCCTGGTGTCAGAGTTTTTCAACCGCCTACTAGTAAGTAGGCCTCTGACATGGTTGTGTTACGAGCGCCGTCTAAGTAATCATAGACAGCAACCGGGACCGACGTCTTAACGTGCCCTCCGAAGCACGGAACCATTTCTTTTTCGGACAATCAGTTGGTTCACCCTGCAATGTCCTAACCAGACCGGACACAAATTCACAAAGTGATAAATATCAACTTTTGTGAGTGTCCCACCGAGAATCGAACCCGGAACCTTTGCGTCGCAGGCAGTCGCACTACCACTACGCCACATCGGCCGGTTTATTAAGATTAAGATCATATTGCGATTTTATTAATTTCTTCAGAATTGTTACAAGATGGCTGGCTGAAACCTAGACTGCCCTGCAAATATTAAAATCTCTTGCTTCACGGAGGCTACAGTTAAAAATATAATTCATAACCGTGAAACCAAAGTTCAATCAAACCAAAGGACCAAGTTGATCTGAAAACCGAAATCTACAGAAAAAAAGAACAAAGCAGAAGTTTTTCACCACATTACACTTAAAAACATTAAGTCTTTATCGCGGTGTCGGTTCTCATGAATATGGAATGTGCTCGGTTCATAATTCACATCATCCATCTGCAAACTCTTACGCGGAATTACAACCCCCCCCCATCTCCACTCTTAAGCCACCACGCATTTTCAGGTGCGTTTTCTTTCCCCATCGTGGACCTTTCGTATTCATCAAATTTTCTACTTGTATAAATAAACTTTGTATACATAAATACAAAAATAAACGATCAGTTGATTGTATTTCTATGTGAACTCGGAAAATATCGGGGGAAAATTTTCAAATTGATGGACTGATCGTGCCTGCAAAGTTTTCGGTATAGGTTATTTCTTCTTCTTCTTTATCGAGTCGAATAGTAAATTTTTAATAGCCTTAGAACAATAGGTACTTTAAAATTAGTATAAAGAAAACTTTAAATTATCCACTTGATTAAAAGTATGTTAGAGATGACATTATAAAGTATTATACAATGTTAAATAAAGAAAGGAAATAGAAAACTCGCGGAAAAATAAATAACCATTGCAAGAAACAATGTTTAATTTAAGAATTGTCAACACGCTTCACAAATAAAAGCTTCTAAAGAAGAACAAAGGAAAGAGATTTTTCTAAAATATATTGCGTAGTATAAGAAAATCGTAAAAATTACCCTTTTATTTACGACTGTCGTAATATTTAGGTACTACTCGTAACTCAAATCAAATCAAATCAAATCAAATCATTTATTTGCTCAAAACACGGTGTAACATAGATGGTAAATAATTATTAACATAGATCTTTCATGTTTTGCTATTTTCTAGCATGCAAATCAGGTAATTAAATTGTTAACAATGTCATGATGAGTTAGCAATGTGCAATATATTAGAATAACAATGTGATAAATAAAATTTCTAAAATAAGTTTAATGTTAGGTACAGCAGTAGTCAAGATTAGATTTGTCATTTAAAAATTCATTAATGCAATAATAAGACCTCACAATCAAAAATTTGCGCAGCCGATTCTTGAACGAGGCCAGATAATCAACGTCACGAATGCTTTTTGGTAGTGCATTATATAATTTTGGCGCCATTGCAAATAAACTTTTATGAAACAGAGTAGTTTTACATGCATGAAGTCGCAGCCGATCATTTCGACGAGTTCTTTCGAAACGTGGGAATAAGCCCATATTAGAGCGTACAAACATTACGGTCTCATAGATATAAAGTGATGGAAACGTCAATATGTTTAGCTCTTTAAAATAGTTTTTACAGCTTTCGGTGCGCTTAAGTCCGCAAATAGCCCTAATACAGCGTTTCTGTGCTTTAAATACATTATCACATCCAGTAGCGTTGCCCCAAAATATAACTCCATACCGTAGCACTGAATCTACAACCCCATGATAGGCCGTAAGAACTGCCTGTCGGTTGGCTACTTTATTTAGTTTGTACAGTGCATAAGATGATTGACTTATTTTGTCACATATTTTTTTAATTTGCGTCCTCCAGCTCATGTTAAAATCTAAGTGTAGTCCTAAAAATTTTGTTTCATCTGTTTGTTCAATAGTTGTGTCGCTGTATACAACTGTAGAGCTAATTTTCACAGGTTGTCTTTGTTTAAAGTTGATGATCTTAGTTTTTGTCAAATTTATTTGTAAGTTATTTATTTGGAGCCAGCTAATTAATTTAGATAAACTATTATTAATGTCAGTATCCTTAAAGTACAATATAGTGCAGTCATCGGCAAATAGTATTATTTTATTAGATGTCAAATTTATAATGTCATTTATATACACAATAAATAATAATGGTCCTAAAATACTACCCTGTGGAACTCCAACTCGCACATTACAGGGACAAGACGAATGCACCATTTCTGTTTTTGTGACAGGACACAATCTTGTAATATGTGTTTGTTGAGTCCTGTCAGTAAGGTAGGATTTAATAAGGTTCAGCACGTTGCCTCTTACTCCGTACCTTTCGAGTTTGTGCAGTAGTATTGTGTGGTCTACATAGTTGAAGGCTTTAGTAAGATCCATAAACAGGGCGAAAATCGGTAATCTTTTGTCCATACGGGCATATATTGTGTAGAGCATGTCGTAAATTGCCATATTAATAGTCCTGTTTTTCCTAAAGCCTTTCTGTTCCTCTACAAGTATGTCATTAGCTTCAAAATAATTATAAAGTGATTTGTATATAACTTTTTCGAAATTTTTTGAAATAACAGGTATCAATGCAATAGGCCTATAACTTTTAATATTTTCTTTATCATCTTTTTTAAAAAGTGGTATTATAATGGAGACCTTTAGCGCTTCTGGAAACACGCCCTCAGCTATGCACAAGTTTATTAAATAACTTAGGTAAATACGCCTTACAGAAACAAATTAACATTTAACTCGATTTAAATTAACTACGCCTACGAACCATTGTGTAATTAAATTTCAGAGCAATTCCAGCTGAAATTTTAGAGCTTCGTTAATGTTTAGAAAGACCTTTTGTCATCCATAGACTGGGTTTACTCTACATGCCTGTTCTATTTATAAAAATTAAGGGTCAAATTTTGCTTTTTCTGCTAAAACTTCTATTTTCTGCTGCTTTTGTGCGATTTCAAATCGCGCACTAGCTGGCCAATTCAGTTATTTTCCGAGCAAAGAGTTTTAATACCAAATGGATTTGTAGAGTCTATCGCAAAAATGTAATCGTGAGTGCTTAAATTTTATATTGATAGTAGTAATTTCTAAAATAACCCTTACTTATTTGTTACAATGTTGTTTAAAAAGCTCATAGGCACTTACATCGATCGTTTAGCTGTATTTGCTTAAAATTCTAATGATTCATATTTTTTTTTCATTTTTATTACTTTTGTTAAAATCACACAACACAACAGCAGTAATAAGTACAATAATGCCGTAAAAAACTATTAAAACTTAAGCGATGTTCAATTTATCCATAATTCTTATTAGGGCTTTACCGTAAGTAAATTTTTTAAATGAAAGGTCTTTGGGAGTGACTGAATTAACTGAATTATAATATATTAAACCCAGAGCACCCAGTTTGCTTTATTCGTGGGCGAAGGTTGCAACAAGGTGGAGAGGTCATGGGCCAGACAGACCTCTGCAATGTTGTGACCTGTGCGCAACAACGCAGGGATCGCATCGTAGGTAAAAGCATTCAACTGCAGTGGTATCCAGCTAGAATTGCACCGAGAGATATTTAGAATTTGCCATCATACTTGGACACCTGATTATTATTCGTCTTCAAAAGGACCTGGATACTCTTATTTTTTACCCAACGACACTTCATTGTTATTATAATGCCAATGTGATTTTCTATACTTCGAACGTATTAGAATACGTATACGTTAGTAGAATACGAAATGACCAAAACTGTTACAATGACAGGCCATTGATACATAACAAAAACGATTATTATTTAGCAGATTGCGGGCCGCCACCGCGCCGCCGCCAATACTTACTTTGTGCCCTGGTTGTCCGTAAAAAAGCTAGTTTCATTTCATGCTTGGGAGGGCACGGTAAACCTTTGGTGCTGTCTTTGATTATTTAGGCAACGGGTATTACACAACCATGTCAGATGCCGCCTTGTGAGAAGTAGCTATTTTAAGAACTCTAACACCAGAGTTCATCGGGTCGTTTGTTTACAACCTTCAGTTTTTTACTTTCAGTCCCCGAGCGCCTATTTTAATCACCTTGTTTTTTAAGGTGACCTCGCTAAATTGAAGGACACAAACAGGATAATAGGCTGATTGCGCTGGTCAGAAGTCCGACAAACCTAGGTAGTATAGGTATTTTAAAATTGTTACGTGTAATATCAGTAACTTTGAAATAAAGACAATTAGCAACGATCAAAAGTAGTTTCTGTCACATAAATTGCTTTCATTGTTTTACTGTTTTTAGACAATGTCATTCTAATCGAGTATTTTTCAAGTCACCTTTTTTCAATCTGCACTATTAATAATAGATAAACCATTTATTGACTTGAAAAACTACCATTGACTGAAATATTCTGTAAAAACTGAAGAGGACTTTGGACGAAACCACCTTGCTACAATCTTGCTACAGTGCTACGCCGTAGCAAAGAGCATTCATCAAATTTATCGCTTGATATTTTTGTAACTATGCACGATAACTTTTCATATATTCTTGATACTGTGAACGTGAGTTATGCAAAGTGTTCCTCTTAGTATTGACCAGAAAAGTGACGACTAGAAATGAACGAAGCCTTATGGGACGCCTTGAGCTCACAATCCGGATATCTTAAGTTCGAAGTTGATTGATAAGTTAATAATTATATCAATTTCTCCAACTTAAATAAACACGAAGTCAAATTTATATGACATGACTCAATATAACTTGAAACGGAGTAAGTTGGATCATACCTTAGATACCTACCTACCTACCTAGTAACTGGCCGTTACACAACTTTCCCAGTGACCTACTTGGTTGTTTTAAAACTCTAATACCTCTCTGATACAAAAAAGGCAGAAGCAGAATAAAAACTCACCCACCATCAAGATTAGAGAGGACCGTAAAACTTTGAGGGTTGCATATTAATTCATTTAATGGGCGCAACTTTTATAAGTTAAGTGGCGGATAAGTCGACTTTAAACACTTACCTTTTGAAATTCTCATTTTGAGGGCACCGGTCGTTGCTCAGGGCGGTCACAAAGGTGTCATCTTTTATGAACTTTCCTGATTTCGATAATTATAACACTAAGCACTAAAACGTTACAATGGCTCTACACTTGCTACAGATATCCATGTTGACCTAGACATTTACTAAGCTGGCGCATTTTGCTAGCATGACTACGTAAGAAACCTTGAAATTTAAAGTTTTTCACTTGGAATTTCACTCTTGCCTTCGCTGATTAGTACGAGAGCTCTTGCTTTGCGGTAAACGACAAGGGAGAGTGCAACTGAAAGCAAGGTTGCGCGGGAAAACGTGTCAAGGTTAGAGTCGCGCGACTCAGCGCTCTGCCAACCCAGCTACAGACACATCCCGAGATTACACCGAATCCAAGTACCTTAAATCTTATTTCTTTTAAATCGAAACACTAAAACTATAACTAAACACAACACTTATTTAGTCTCGTCGTTATAGCGCGGCGAATGACGAAGCCGTGAGCGCGAAAACTCGTCCGGGCTTTTTCATTTTCGACGCGAGATTTTCAAATTTTTGGCATTCCGTGCGTGAGGTGGATCGCGCTGCGTTCGATGCAACATGCCTGCTCCGGGGCCCTCGCGAACTGCCGCTGCGGCCACCAGAGGCCGCTGGCTGCGAAATTGGCGCAAAATCAACGCATGCGCGGTGCACCCGCGACCGGCGGATCCCGATCGGCCCCGAAGCCGCGCTTGATAGAAAAATCGAGGACGTAACATGACGTCAGTAGAACAGAACTCGCACAAATATGGGTTAATCGGACGAAACAAAAACAACACGTAAAGTTAATAACTCGCAACCTTCTCAGGGTTGTAAGCTACATCGTAAACTACAGACTAAAGCAGACCTAGCAAACAACGAGTATTTGTGTACTTGGAGAACTTAGGCAGTAGGTAAAATATTGCTTTTTCCCGCTTTGGCCGTTATCGTGCTCTCTCGTTGCTTCCATTATTCCGAAGAAAAAATACAAATCTCTTTCCTTGATCCCAGAGGAGGTGGTGAAAAATTGTTTTGAATATTCCACTACTGTAGGCCTTTCGCAGTTGGATTTTCCATTCTCACGTGTAGTTTCTCGGGCTTATTAAACTTTATTTCTTATACTTTATGAAGGTGTAGACTCAGACTGGAGTTTTATAGAGTTTTGATAACTCTCACTAGTCAAGTAGGTAAGTAGCAGCGTTGCAGGTAAATTTCTGCACTGCTGGGAAATACGAATCTAGGATAAAATACCTATCTATAGCATGCTGTACCTACCTACCTACAGATAGCAGATTGGACAATCTGCATTGCGCTTGAGACGAAGTGAGATTGTAGTCCTCATACGGTCATCTTACGGGTTCGCTGTACAATTACAAGTTTAAAGTGTTTTTTGGGAAAATAAGATTTTTAAGACACATTTCTTTTGAGAAAAAAACACTGTTATATATTTATCATGATTGTTAAATCATCTACTTTGAACCGTGGTCCACTGTTAGACGCGAGCATCCAAATTCATTTAAAGTTAAATAACTATTACCTTTTTCAGATAACGTAGGTTGGCTGCTATATTAGATTTTTACTCTATAATTCTAAAATTTGTTACTTGGATTGGACTTAAAAACTATTTACCCCTAAAGGCAACGAGTAGAGTAACATCCAGGTGTATAAGAAACCAGACGCACAGACTGTAACTATCTGCTGAGGCGTCTAATATTCTTTCTTTATTCAACCACCAATTTAAAATTTACTTTGTCGGAATAGTGGCTTGTGTAAGAATTTATTAATAGTAGGTAGTACCTTAGTAATATTCCTGTTTTAAGATAAAATGGTTCAGTGCCATGCCATAAAATAAATTTATCCAACTTTTATCAACTTCGTTCATGTAATATTTTATTTTTGGTATATGTTATTCCGTGCCGTGTGATGCCGGCTTAGAATAGCATCACCCCATTTCTTTCCCGTGGGAGTCGTAAGAGGCGACTAAGGGACTTGAGGGTGTGTATTGCAGTTTTAGGCGATGGGCTGACAACCTGTCACTATGGCGATACTCAATTTTCCGGATGACCCTCAAATGTTTGTCAGACGTGGCGAAAATGACCGTTTTATGAGGCCATTTATGCTCTGCCTACCCCGCAAGGGATTATAGGCGTGTTATCTGTGTGTGTGTTATCAAAGAATTCGATAAAGTGGTATTTTATTTCACCAAAATGTAGAATATTAGTTTTGTGTCATTTTGGTATATGCTAATATATTTTTGGATAAAAACGACTTAAACTGTGTTTGTACACCGTATTAACTGTCACATTGACAATACGGATACATTTTTTAATGTTAATTTATTTTAATTATAGACGCTTTAAACGCTTTCATTTAAGAAACGAGCCACCATACATTGAATCGAAAATTTACGCAAGCGTCATAAATTACACAATTACACAGACACGCATTACGCAATCGTACAAAAAATAAGCGACTTGATAATTTTTATACATTATGCCCTCAAATAATGTCAGCCGTATCGGACTATGCACACAATAACATAAATCGGTGGTAACAATCTTGTGGTTAAATCTAGTACAGACGGATAGAGGCATGGTTCCGTTGACACGACTTTGATATGCCAGCAGATAAGTTTCGCAAAGCCTCGGTAAATATGGTAATAAGAACTATGTTTACAAACCACTATCTTATCTAACTTGAGAAAGATACATAAGTACCTATGTCATGTGATTTTATGCCATTTCATGTTAAAGTAACATTAAAACTATTCCTACCTTACTACACCGACTTATTTGACTGGCACTATGTTGTAAAGAATAGCACCCCTGCCTGCTTTGTGGAGGATCGTGGGTTTGATCCCCACAAGACACAAAATAGTTAAGTATTTATTTTTATATTTGTGTTTAGTCGGGTGTTTTCTACGTATTGAGAAAAAAAAAGTATAGAAGTATTAATATCACCTATCTAGTTCCTATAATACAAGCTTTCTTAGTTTGGGGCTAAATGGCGATGTGTGAATTTTCCAGGATATTTATTTGCTTTAAAGTACACGTGACTAGGACGGATTCCTCTATTTGAAAAACTTATCAGTGGTTTCTCGAGAGAGTAACAGCTGGATGGTTAGCCGAAGGCTAAAAGTTTGAGTTTAACGTTTTTCATCGTTTACAACAAGATTTAGGTGGATTGCACACGTACCGCACAATATTGCAGTATGACAGCCGCCATACGAACGACCACTAGTGATAGCCACAATTTTGATGCAGCACCGTGCGCCATAGTATGCGTCTATAGAATTTCCTGCATTCCTTTTCACAGAAAACCGGGTCTGGTAAAATATCGCATAATCCTGCGGTGGTTCTCGCACCTAAATAAAGAAATATAACAAATATGTAAAGTTGTTGTTGTTTATTGTACAGAGTATTGTACCAAATCTGAGTTGTTCTGGCTTGTGCCAGCTACTAGGTGGCTTGTTCATAAAATATCCAGGTTATTATTGCAACATTTACCTGTTATGCTCTTCTTTTAAATTACAGTTGTATTGTTGTTAACAGTGGTTTTGTCCACTTATATCCAGTAATATCACATTATTAAATACACAACGAAGACATGTTTCTCACTAGTGCGTAAAATACTATCACCGGGCAACATCTGTATGTGCTAAAAAAAGAGATATCCTTTTCATAACCCTTTTAGGTTAAAAATACGCCATCAACCACTGAATTTAAACTTACTGGTGCTACAAGCGGTTACTCCGCAGTACACCTTTACTGCCCAGCGAGCTGAAATTAAATTTTACACGCGTTTTAGTTAGTTGCAGAGTGTTTTAAAAATGCTTCACAGTTTAAACCGCACGCTTGTAGAACTTCAGTAGGAATTAAATACTTGTGATTTTATTTGGAGTTCCTGTGTTTTAATTTATAAAGTTTTTTTTATTTTGCTTCAATTTTGTGGGTACAAATAAATATTTTGAACCTGTTTCCAACAACCGATAAATTTTCTAACGTGAAATATTGAAGGTTTGGTTTCCAAAGTTTCGTAGTAAGCACTTCCACAAAAATAGGTATCTGATACATATCAATAACTTAGAATGATTCCGGTTACTCAGAGCTAATATCTACCTAGTTAGAGCTATATTTTAAATCCGCATGCAAATCTGTAATGAACAGTCAAACTACAAGAGTATTTAGGGTTATATAATATCAAAAGGAAAAAAAAAAATGTTGTCTGTCCTCGTAATAGGATTGTGATACATGGACATCTATCACAATCATATTATTACACAACTGCCCAACCAAAAATAAGTGTAATGTTTTTATTTAGAGTTCATGTATGTAATTTTGTACTATATATGGGTCATTCTTCAAAATTCGATTCTCCGCGTAATCGGCGTGGCAAATTTTTATTTCGACAATTTGAATAATATAACATAAAAATATGATTTTGTGTACTTTCCTGATTATAAAACCGTTTGGGGCGCCATGCTAGCACATTTACTTTTTGAGAAATTAAATTTTGAAATTTCATGTGCCACGCCGATTACAAAACGAGCCACGCTTATTACATACCTAGTTAATTTTATCTGATTTTTTTTATGCATTTTGACTAATGAATACTTTTGCACCTATTATTGATAGGAATTATTGAGCTTTCTGACCTAATAATTCACCCCAAATATTTTTTTTCATTACCAAATCATATAAATATACCTATATTAAAAGAATACCTAACAGCGAACACCAGTCTTTACAAGTAAGGGGAAAGTAAAAAAAAGCAGTGGTATTTCTGCCGTATCATGCACATCTCTTGCATCTCAATAAACAGTGGCTCGAGAAAATTTACGATAAAGTTTAAAACGATTTTGGTATCAAAATCCGTTATAGAGGTGATTATGTATGAAAAAAATATTTAGAAGTATTTTGTACAGGTTGCCAAGGAAAAGGCAGTTTAAATTACTGTATAAATAATAATATTTGAGATGTTAAAACAGATAAATGACTTAGGCCTTATAATTCGTTCATACTGAAGCTGTAACGCGCCATACTGCATCTTTAGATAAATGAGTTGTGCGTTACAACACTTATGTACTTACAAACCGAGCTATTTATTGCAACTGTTAGTTGCTTGAGATAGGCGCTTACAGGACCCAAAATAAAGGAAACATAAATAACACGTTTTCTTTTATCCAATAAGTTAAGATAGTATTTATGATGGTTTTGTATTAAAAACGTCATAAATATTTTTTATGATTAATTTATTTAAGCTTTTTAATCATTAAACTAAAATTAGGAATTAACAACCTTTTCTAGTAATAGTAAGTAATGTAAATGCTTAGTAAGTATTTTATATTGTCGAGTGAAACAATATTTTCATAGCAAAAATGAGCCTCTTCTCTTAAAAAAAGTATTAATTCTGGCAAAGATCCAAACTTATAAAAAAAAATGCTTAGTTACATAATACTAATAATTAGTTTGGATTTTGATGAGATCAAGTATACAATGACACTTAAGTTCTTAAACATGACAATAATAATTACTAAAATAATAACAAAAAAAACGAAAATTACCATCATATGTGCAATATGTTTTGGTCAAACTAAAAAAAGCCTCTTTGCTTGTAAATAAAACAATTATCAATTGTAATAAATATAGAAACCTATAAAAAAAACAATACTTGTCATTATTTAAAGAAAACGGAACTTACATATTCTATTATAGATTCAAAATAAAAATTATTGAAGATAAAGAATAGAAAACTATTATTCCAATCTTAACTAAACAAAACTATAGAAAACAATGCTTAGTTACCTTATATAATCAGTTCAGTTCTCTTGAAATCAGAGTGAAAATGGCACTTATTCATTATATAATAATTAACTACAAAAATAATAACAAAATCGTGTAAATATTACTAGTACCAACTCATTAACAAGTTGTTTAAGAATTATCAGCAACAACGTCGAGATCTAAAACATCCTCATTAACTTGTAGACTTTGATAAAATATTCTTCTAGATAGAGGCATTGAATCACATAAAGATAACAATTCCTTTTTTTTTATTGTACTTATTCCACGAGGTCCTGTTTCATGTGGAATGGCACTTATAAAATCATTACTATCTTCAAGATTTATAATATTTTTTTTAAGCACCTTTAATTCAGAGAACTCGTTATTGTACTGGTTTTTTGCAAAAATGCTCAGTGACCCTTGACGGAATTCGACTACTTTTAAATTTTTTATATTAAAATCTTTTGGAAATGCTTTTTTTAAATGATCTTTAAACAGTATCATATTTTCGTGTGTTAATGTGTGGACCGACATCTTTTTTCTTGAACTCTTAATCTTATCTACAAAATCCTGAAAATCAAATATTTCTTTGATTCGATTAAATTTATTGGAAATGCAGGCATGCACAGTATCTGCAGCCATGTACGTGTGCCCTGGCTCAAAATAAACAAACTTTATTCTCTGTGCAGAAATCAAAGCAGTAGAATTGATCAATTGTAACATAGCTGTAAATAGAATACGATTCTTATTTTGTGAACTACAATTGTCACAGTAAAATATTATTTCAGACAAGTCTCGTGCATAATTAATAATGAAATTCACATACGTTGATGCTATATTGTGAGCTTTGCGACCGCTCTCACCTTCGTGCCACAACACACAATATGCCGGTTCATCTTTACCAGGACTTACAAATGTTTCATTAAAAAGAACTAATTTTCGAGAAAAATAGTATTCTTTGACTGTCAATTTAGGCATGCAAATTGCCTTTTGCATATCGACTGTAAATATTTTCGAAGTATTGCTGCTTTTTTTAAAGTCATTTTCTAAATTCTTTCTAGCCTCGGTTTTGTTAAAAATATGAGTAGGATAGTCTTTACAATAATTACAGGCACATTCAGAGCAGTCATGTCCTTCTTCATTGTGATTTTCTCTGTGGTTTGTACACATTGTACATAAGTCTTGTTGAGGATTTGAAGTAGATAGGTTCATTTCTTTTATAATATTGTGAAAGTAAGGCCAACTACATTCTTTGATACCAGTTTCTTGGCAATGATATTTAAATGATTTATATAAATCTGTAAAACTTACCCCACAAGGAAGATATCTCCTATTTGGGGCATGCTTTAGGTTGTAATGAGACACTGTTGGCTTTACTTTTTCAATAAATTCTCGAACTCCTTTTTTGTAATCAGAAGAAAACTTGTTCCATGGATTTCCAGCTCTCCCACGTTGCTCTGGTGCTGCATCTTCAGTATCGACATCTTTGATCCCATTTTTGAAATTTGCTTTAAGAATAGTCACAACAGTTTGATCATTAAAAAAACCCAGAGTGTTCAAGAAAAAGGTTTTGCAAACCCTTATATTGCGTAATATCCATGTAAGTGTATTTTGTCGCTGCGAATTTTCGACTGTTCTTACTTTTTTGCGACTTTTCCTTACATTTTTACTAATAAAATTTCTTTGACTTTGTTTTTTAAGACTTCTAAACTGAGACCAAATTTCGTATCTGTCTTCTTCCGTAAAATGTTGAGTACACTTTCTTCTACAGTTTTCTGCGCAAGGTGGTTTCAACACATATTTTTTCTTTTCAATTTCCAATCGTTTAACTTCGTTTCTTACTCTCCTTTTTTTGTTTTTGTTGGATAATTGATTTGATTCATTAGTGGTGTCTTTTGAAAAACTTTCTTCCATTTCCTTATTTTGGTTTGAACTGTTCGTTATTTCTTTTTCTGTATTAATCGCTCTATCGCCCAAACTGCTAGCTTCTTCTATTTCACAATCTTGATTTGAATTTTTTCTTCTTTTCCTATTGGATTCATCAGATTGAATGCTAGAATTATTATCTTTTTGAGTTCGCTTTCTTTTTTGGTTATTTTTGTTTTTTTCACGCCCAATATTGCTACTGTCGTTTTCCAGCTGATTTTCGGTCTTTTTTTTCTTGATGTTTAATTTATTTTGAGAACTTTTACGGTTTGTATCAAATTGTGAGTTACTGTTGCTAATTATCTGTATATTTTTTTTTTGCTGTGATTTCGAGTTGTCTTCCAAACTTTCCCTTGTACTTGTGTGATTTCTATTCAAACTATCATTACTCAATTGTTGAATTAATTCTTCAGTACTTTCTTCAAATGATTTATCAGGTAATATTGACGACACATCTGCAGGTTCAACAATACTTGAAGGTGTCTGCTTTGGGGTTGAAATATGGGGTAAAATATTGTCACTAACAAGATTACGACGTCCTTGGTCTATTGTTGACACATTTTTACGGTGGTGTGACTCAGAATAACTAATATTTTCAGCAGTGCTTGTACCTTTCATAGACAAGTCAATACAAGACAAATCGACTGTATTTAGACTAAAATTATCCATATCTTCTGTAACACTGTTATTTATTTCAATCAAGTCTTCTGTTTGCAATTCTGGCAGACTAGTATTTATATTAAATTTTATATTTTTAAGCTCCGTATATGTTTTTGCTGGGCCGTCGTCATCTCTTGGTTGTGTTTCAATTACGTCAAAAGAATTTATTTTGTTTGCTAAAGGGTTTGGTTTCTGCTGTATTTGACGGTGAGTTTCTCTACGTTGAAACATCCGGATTTCATCATGGTGCACAATAGCTTGAGTTTCAATTATATTAAATTCATGAGAGGGGACTGAATCACTAATAAATGAAGTGTCATACTGTACACATTGAAGTTTATTACCTTTGCAGCGCCGCTCTGTACTACTTCGAACACCTACTTGAGTTTCCATTTTATATTTCTGCAAATAGTTGATAGAATGACCCCGATTTTCAAAAACTTTTTCTTGTTCGGCCATTTGAAGAATGAATTTTTTCCTGTCTTCACTCATTTTACACTCTTACATGTACACAAACGCATAACAATCAAAATCACACTTGATTTGTTAAGTTTACTCATTTAAAACTATTAATTTGAAGAGCGCGTAATGACTGTGACGTTAAACAAATAATAAATAAACCGGCGAAGAGAAGCGCGGGGATACCGCCGCGGTGAGGGAGGTGAGGTCAGCGGGCGAATAGATCGCACCGCGTAAACAACGCGCCTGCGACCGTTGTAACGCACATCTCCTGCAAATTCAGTTGCCTGAGATAAAGCTGCGGATGCCGCATTTGTTTAATGTAATACACATCCCCTGCAACTTTATTAGCAAGAGATGTGCATAATAGCGTCGATTTTTTTTCAAGTTGCATGAGTTAGGCACTATGCTATTTTAAAAAGTATGCGAAATAAAAAAAAAACTATTTTAGTGTAACATAGTTTAAGGTTAAAATATCATTTTTAAACCTGTAGGGCGTAACTCAGTTATCTATAGATAACTGAGTTTTGCGTGACAGGGCAGATTTGTTTGATCAGGTATATTAATTAGTAGAACTTTGTTGACAAAGGAAATTACAAAATTATCATAATTAAAATGTGCTTCAAAAATCAACAGCTCACTCAGCCAAGGGCTCGAATCAAAACTTTATTGCCTTATTAACTTTAAAAATCAAAAATTATAACAATCGAAATCTATCACATTAGTGTTCGATCATTTGTTTTACTTAAGATTACGATTACATAAAGTTAAATCTAATCTGATCAGAACTCTGAATAGCTAAACCTAAAATAACTAGTTAATAGTATCGTAGACAGCAACCGAGACTGACAGACCTTCAGAAGCAAGAAACCAGGTTTTTGCAGACAATAATGTGGTTTGTCTCGCAGGTTTAACCAAATTCTGAATAATTTTATAAATTGGCGAATGTAAACTTTGTATAATCCTCCCCAAGAATCGAATCTGGGACCTCTGGATCTTCTCCCTAAGTCTAAAGACTAAGTCTAAATGACAGAAACAGTTCATATTAAACTATGGAACAATATATAACTAAAAAACTTTATATATATGTAATTTAATTATTTTATGTAATGATTACCACTATTTATATTAATAACATATTATTTATATTGATTTACAAAAATATATTGATATATTCAATCTTTTCTTAACTAAAATAAGTTCAGTGTAATCGGCGTGGGACGAATTGTAAGCGGCGTGGCTATTTTACCACGCCGATTACGCCACGCCGATTACTAAAAAAACACTTTTTTTAGAATTACTTGCTAACCTATTCAACAAGTCTTATTTAAATTATTGCTTCATAAAGTCGACAATATCATGAATGAACCCTGTGAATAATATATCTCTGGATGATTCGATTCAGGATGAAATTTGAACCACGCCGATTACATGCACGGCTTACAGAAATGTGTGACGACTCGTACTTACCCGAATATTTTTGTCTCCCAGCAACGAATCGCCCGTCCACACTGGTTGACTGCCGCAGCGCAACTTGCGGTTTGCGGTGCAAAAACTTCGCTGGTTTTCGTTCATAATCGTGCAATTTACGACGGGTTTTATCACGCTCAGGCAAAGTGCGCGAAAACGTGTGACTGAGACATTTTGAGGCCTATTTTATAATATAAATGAAAATCAAATATTTTTTTTGTATTGTAACCAATACACCAACTCAAGGTGGTTATTTTGATATATAGTTTATACCTACAAAACAGTAGAAAAGTAGTAAAATCATGATTTGTAAAATCCAAGTACGCGGTGTGACATGCGGAGAACACCCAAAATCCTCCCGTTTTCAACTTTCAGATTCAGTTTTGAAATACTAAATGACCTTAAAACATGGCTTTCTGATAGTTTCCAGATAGGTATTGAAATGAAAAATCATCTCCAATTAATCGTTTTGTTCAAACTTTTATAATTTAGGATTTACAACCCTGTGACCACAATTATTGACCTCCTGAAGAACGACCCATATCATCATTGGCCACACACGTCTGTGCTGTGACAGACGATTTAATCAGTGTCTGAATGACACTGCGTTGCCTTGGACGCAATTATGGAAAACGCAGGGCTGCCCAAGACCTGCGCCACCCTCTCGGCCTTCCTGGCTGGATCCGCAGGAACGACTAGTCGATACGTGCGGAGCCAGGTCGGCTGCAGGAGTCTGCCGCGCGGTAGATCTCTGTCACACGCGCCTGACGGAGACCCCGTTCCGGGTTTAATTGTGGAGTTGGCCCCTCCAGGACCGTTGTGCTTGGGTCGGATTTATCCCTCGGTCGCTTCTTACGACCCCCACGGGAAGAGATGGGGTGGTGCTATTCTACTCTGCCGGCACCACACGGCTATACATATAGGTACATATATATATGTGTGTGCGATTCTTTAAATTACTGAAACTCGTTAACCGATTCGAATGGAAACTGTATCGGAAGAATCCTTACATTATCCCGAGTGTCATAGGCTAGGCTTTATCCCAGAAAGCAGTTGTGCTATTTTTTATTTTTTTTGTTTGTCTGGACATTGAGTTTAAATTGAAACCATACACTCAGGTATACGGCCGTTTATGCTCTGAATAATACATAATGCGTTTTTTGACCCATTCCCAATAAGACCACTATAAACTTTGCAAAAGTAGGTGCCACCTACATACTTACCTTCCTACTTCCTGCTTTTTTTATTTATATAATAATTTCAACTACAGATATATCAAAGAGTTAAAACTAACGATTTGGTGGGAGTTGCTTAAAATACCGGTATACAAAAAACGAGCGACAGCTCAATATTTTTAATTAATTTAAGAAATCTTGATTCTTCAACTGCCACAAAACTATTAATTTTAAAATGATTCAATTGCCTTAATAACCAAAGATAAAGTTAGTCTGCAACTTACTGCATACGAACAAATTTAATTGTTGAAGGTTTATAAAATGAATCTTTTTTTTATCTCTTTTCTTTTTTTATCCCGCCCCAGCCGGTTTTCTATTAGGACAATACAACATTGATATTAAAAAAAATATATATATATTTTAAATGACGATCCATGACGTCAATAAGTGATATATCATTTTCATTTTCTGAAATATCGTAAAGGGAAACTCCTGATGAAGCCGAACGCTGCGTACTGCTAAAACAATTTGCTAATTATTTCCATCAGGCGCTTGAACTTGTCCGAACTATGAAAGTTGTACAGTCCTGCAACAGCTTTGCGTAACAATATAAACTCTTTCTTAATTAAGTAGCACCAACAGTTAAGTTTTTTAGTAGTTAATTTTTTGCAAGCACAAAGCTACTTATTGTATAGAAAATAGAGTTGTATATAGGTACCGATGATCTACAGGTAAGTAAGTAACTTTCTATAAGTAAAATAACTTTAAGAACCTATCGTTAAATTTAATTTATTAAGATGCAAAAATATCAAAGTATACATAGTAATCCGTATCCGTACTAATATTATAAATCTGAGAGTTTTTGAGTGTGTAGGTATGTTTGTTACCTCTTCACGGCATGACCGATTTGGATGAAATTTGGAACACAGGTAGAGTATAACCCGGCCAATTTGGCCAGGCACAGAATACGGACCGTACCAAGGCTACTTTCGAAAAATTACGAATGAATCTCAGTTTTGATGTAGTAGAAAGGTCGGAATACCTACTTGGACACGTATGATATATTATACATACCTAGCGTTGTTATATATCAAGTGAAGCAGTGTTATTTATTGTTTATTACATAATTCTCAAAATCTTTCCGTCAGCGATCCGATTTCACCTGAAAATGAAATGAATATGACTGCAAATCAATATTATTATTAACTAGCTGTTGCCCGCGACTTCGTGTTGTGACTTGTGAGTTAGTGAAGTTGATGTATTTGTCGCAGTTTTATGGCAGAATTAGGATTTCGGCCGAAATCCTAGGATTTTGGCCAAAAGCCGGATTATGGTAAAATCGTAGACTTCATTCGACCATCGTCCTAAGTAGATCTAGGGTTTCGGCCATAATCCTAGGATTTTGACCGAAGTCCTGGATCTACGTAGTAATATGGTAAAACGAAGGCTTCAGAACACTTTTTTTGAATTTTGTAGTGACTATACACATACATACATAAATACTTGCGGAGTATGCAGAGTTTTAATGGCCATAAACAATTTTGAGGGCTACTTTAGATAAAACGTGAATGACTATAGAAAAATAAAATGGTAATGCACATGAAAACTTCCATCCGTTAGTCGCTTCTGGGTGTCGTACCCGCGGGAAAGAATAGGGGTGATGCAATTTAAACCTTCATTACACGGAATAGTGACTATCGCCATGCATTACTATTTGTCTTTTCTTTAATTTGTATTCTTATTATGCTTATGGAGAGAAAAATATGACACAAAAAATATTTTGAATAATCAAATCAGTCTTTTATTTTTATTGATTCCAGATAGAATGTACTAATCACTATTAAAATTAGGTATCTAGTCTCCATATAAAAATTAACCATTTTTCATAAACATTTAAGTGCTAACCTCTTCTAACTATAATTAATAAAACAAACATTAAATAATTCGTTTTTCTGTCATTAACATAAACTTTTGAGTATCATTTCTTTCATTATAGATTTTTCAAGTAATTAGTAAAAACAAAATTTAGATAATCACATAAGTTACTGTTTATAATATTATTAGATGAGTAATAAAATACACATTTGGGTGTCTTCTCTTTTACAAAATATAACAAAGTAAACAGAACCTCCTGTTATCATTTGCATCACCTAGTATCAAAATAAAGATTATGAATGATAGATATAAATACTTTTCTTTTAAAAAACTAAAATCAAAAGGACGCGGGGGAGGAGCGTATTGTTCCCTCCCCGCTCATAGATTCCCCCGAACCGCGATTAATGCCATAATACGAAGCAGATCTAGGATTTCGACCAAAATTCTAGGATTATGACCGAAATCCTGGATCTGCTTAGGACGATGGTCGAATGTAGTCTACAATTTTGCCATAATCCGGCTTTTGGCCGAAATCCTAGGATTTCGGCCGAAATCCTAATTCTGCCATAATATTGCGACATATACATATTGTTTAATATTAATATCATGTTTGTATAAAGTTTTTTCTCTTTAAGATGTGCAATGAATAGGTACTGGTTAACTTGTTTTTCGGTTAGGTACTTGGTTTTGATACTATGGACATCAGCTACAAAACATCATTATAAACTACTTTGGTAGTTTTACCATCGGGTGCTAAAACGTAAAAATTTTCAGGAGAACTGACTTGAGAGCAAGCGACATATAGCTGCCCGTGTGATAAACAGGGAATCGTAAGACCTACGCCTGCGGCTTTCAGCGTCTGTCCTGGCGATTTGTTTACAGTCATTGCAAAGAAAACGCTGACGGGAAACTGAATGCCCTGAAATTGAAATAAAAAGTTGTTGGGAATGAGTGGTATACGCGCCACAACCAGTGAAAATATCCGCCTCGAATACATTCATCTTTAAGCTTAAGATCTTCAGTCTGGTTCCATTGCACAGCTTTGGCGGAGTGAGATTGCAAAGAAGCATGAAAGGAACATCAAGTTTAAGTAATATTTGGTGTGCAGAAAGACCATTCGCACTCAAGGAGTTTAGGAATTCTATTAGGTAGTTAGTGGCTTTCTCTTGATTCATAACAGTGGTAATTGACGCGTATACCACCATATCCCCAGTGATTTGTGACATAATGGTATGGTTTATTGAAGCAGTCTGATCATTTTTGGGTGCAAAAATAGCTCTTCCACGTAGCTACGAATCTTTCTTTTGAAGGAAGGAAGGCTCGCCATACACAGAAGAAATGATTCTCTTTAGACCAGAAACTATTTGGCAAAGCGTTTCAGGCAGACTTACTTGACCGTTATCCTCTGGTAAAGTACCTCTGCCGAGTTTTAATAAAGCTTGTGAAAACTCTTCAGCCCGTGGATTACCTCCGAGACGGGTTCGCATGATCACCGTCATGGTCAGCTTGTGAATTTGTGGCCAAAGAGCCGATGATTTTAGTGAGGCATTCACCTCATCAGCCCTGGTACCTCGAGTAACAACTGGAAGTGTTTGGCGAAAGTCACTGGAAAAAAGAACAGTGATATGGCCCATGGCCCTATTATCTCTGCGTATGTCTTTCAAAGTCCTATCCATAGCTTCTACCGTTTTTTTGTTGGCCATCGTACACTCGTCACATAACTACCAGACAAGAATATCAGAAAACCTTTGCCTTGTAACTATTACGTGATACAGCACATATTGGAGTATCGTTTGTGTCCAAATCGATTGGTATTTTGAAAGTTGTATGCGCCGTTTTCTCTCCTGGAAGCAGTGTGGCAGCGATACTTGAAGATACTACAGCAAGTGCAATCCTACCTTGCCTTCTGATCTCTGCAAAAATGTTTAAGGCGAGTGTAACCGTGAACGACCTCGATAGTGGCGCCACTTCACAAAAAAAGATTTATCTTTAAAGAAACAATCTATCAGAATATCCGTTGCCCAAGTTTATACTTACATACTTATATCACGCCTATTATCTCTTGCAGGGTAGGCAGAGCGTAAATGTCTGACATATATTTGATGGTCATTCGGAAAATTGTGTATCGCCATGGTGACAGGTTGTCACCCATCGCCCATGTGAAAGTCCCTTAGTCGCCACTTACGACTCCCACGGAAAAGAAATGGGGTGATGCTATTGCAAGCCGGCATCACACGGCATAGTTTCACAAAGTAAGTATTGGCGGCTGCGCGCCGATAGTTTACAATACTATATTATTATTTTTTTAGTAAACCTGCCGCCTGTCAGTGGCTTTGTTATATAATTTTGGAGAAAACATTTCATTAGCGGGTTTCACAAAACTAACAGCGACATCTATGAAGTAATTTTAAACAAATTTTACTCTTTCATTTTTGATTCTAACTAATGAAGGTATTTATATTTTTTTAGGTTCCGTACATCAAAAAGAAACGTAAAAAAAACTGAACCCTTATACGATCAGTTTGTTGTCCGTCCGTCCGTCCATCCGTCTCGTAAGACGCTTTATCTCGGGAATGCGCAGAGATATCGAGTTAAAATAAAAACTATATTGGTAA
The DNA here is from genome assembly GCA_027580185.1 of Tuta absoluta. Lineage (NCBI taxonomy): Eukaryota > Metazoa > Arthropoda > Insecta > Lepidoptera > Gelechiidae > Tuta > Tuta absoluta. The sequence continues at coordinate 5,528,581 of JAQAHW010000003.1, forward strand.
ATAGGTTTTAGGCTGCAATATGGAACCCTTATAGGTTCACTCACTTTGTTGTCCATTTGTCTGTCTTTCAAGACTCACTATCTCGGTTACACGTAGAGATGTCGAGTTAAAATTAAAAGTATTATTATTCTAACTCAGGCCAACGGCCTCTTGTAGTGGTAAAAAAAATAACTAATTTTACCCAAATCATAATTTGTCTTCGCAATAAAACAATTTTCAACGGATTTAAGTTGTGTTTATTTTGGATTTCACAATTCCTACGTTTCCACAATAAACACAACTTAAATTCGTTTAAAATTGTATTATTGTGATGAGTTATAGTTGTGCAAACTCAAGAAAATATCACAATTCATCTGTCTTCCATCACATACCTTGACCATGACCAAAGGTCAAAGTAAAAGTCCGAAACATTTCTGTAATAGTTAGAACGACCCGCATATATGTCAGACGTGGCGATAGCGATAAAATACTTACGGCCGTTGACGCTCAACCTACCCCGCAAGGATTAAATGTGTGATTGTTTGTTTTTTGTTTGGTTAGGTCGTTTCACGGGGTCGTTTAGATGGTCAGATCGTATGTCAGTCAATACGTGGTCAATACCGCGTTTTACAAAACTAACAGCGACATCTATATCATTTTTTATGAAAAAAATTCGGAACTCGCTTTGCGGAACCAGTTACTGTGTTTTACCATGGGAATGAAAGATTTTTTCGAGGTAAAAAGTATCCTAGATGTTGACCCGGGTAATAAGCTACCACAGTATAAAATTTTGTAGAAATCTGTGCAGTAGTTTTTACGTGAAAGAATAACAAACATACCGACAGACAAACAGACAAAAATCAATTTTACTTCTGTTTTGATGTCTGTATCTTGAACACAATTAGAAGCAAAAACCCTTTTTTGAATCTATTTCATGTACAGAATTGGTTTCGTTTCTGTTTTATTATATGTATAGATTATAATATACATAGATGAAATGTCCGCAAAATTTAAAAATTTCCGAAATATTTACGAGTATCAATAACAATTTAAAATACTTGCACTAAATACTGCTTTATCTCCTCTCTTAATGGAGCGTAAATAAATGGCTCGAAGATTAACACTAAAGTAATTTCCGAAATTGTTTTTATGTATTATTGTAATCGTATTAGGACGAGTCGTAACGTTACGTCTTGAACGATCCGTCAAAACTTGTTATAAAATACTGCTGGATATGTTACGCAGTGCATCTATCTAAGTGCTGACGACGTTCGGTAACGCTTGTGTTTAAAAATCACTCAATGAACCTGTCGTTTTCACCACATATTAGAGTTTACAGAAGGACGGTTCACCCCCTTTTCTATCATTGATACCTAATCTGCTAGGGTTGCTACTGTTTTGTTTTTAACAATAGATTTCTTACCACAGTAGAACATCAAATTTAATACACATAGCAATTGATGTCACGGAAGAAAAAAAGTTTTCTGTTTACCTAATCAAAACACAGTGGAAATCAGATGACCAACATTTTTCATATTTTTTTCTATCCTTTAGCCTACGACACTGGCTATCAAATCGCTAACGAAAGTTATCTCTTGTTTCACAACGTCATTCTGGTACCTAGACTGGTTCTTTAATTCAAAGTACCTCAGGTTAATATGACACTAGGCTGACATTTGGTGTGACACGGTATCAAGAGATTAAATTAACTGTCCCTAATTTGGTTATTTCGATCTGTGTGATCTCGGGATCACGATGTGTCTTGTGGGGCGATAAGTCTTGAAGTATTACGACACGGAAACGTGGATGAATGGCCGAGCATGAGGGACCTTCTTTAATATAAATCTACACTAATAATATATAATATAATATTATAAAGAGGAAAGATTTGATTGTTTGTTTGTTTGCATCGAATAGGCTCCGAAACTACTGGCCCGATTTAAAAAAATCTTTCACCATTAGAAACCTACATTATTCCTGATGAACATAGGCTATATTTTATACCAGAAAAAAATAGGGATCCGCGTGAAAATTTCGATAATGTAACCCAACGTGTGAAAAATGTACCAAAAAAATATCTTATATCGCGTACGCTGTGGAAATTATTGACAATAGAGCAAAGTGATGTACTACAGTTTTATAGAGGACATCAATATCTATAATAATGTCCGCGATACTATATGTCTAACTATTACAGTTAAGCCACAATAACTACTTTTTTGTTTAAAAATGTACAAATGTACCAAAAAAATATCTTATATCGGGTATGCTGTGGAAATTATTGACAATAGAGCAAAGTGATGTACAACATTTTTATAGAGGACATCAATATCTATAATAATGTCTGCGATACCATATGTCTAACTATTACAGTTATGCCACAATAACTACTTTTTCATTTAAAAATGTACAAACTCCGCCACATTATTCGTACCAGTAGTGTAATGATTACATTTAATCATTACTGTATTAAAGGGTGTAAGGGATAGCCCTCCGAATACTAATAGGGTACATGCAGACCATAAAACTGAACAACTTTCCCCTAGGAACATATTTCAGGAAACGTAAAAAAACTGATTGTGACTGCAGTCAGCTGATTGTGATTTTGTATGGAAGGTCATTTTTTTGGCGTTTCCTGACATATGTTTCTAGGGGAAAGTTGTCCAGTTTTATGTTTCATGCAGGGTGCATGAAACAGTATTGTTTCATGCACACTGTCCCTTACTCGGTATAAAAAAAGACGACAAAAAACATTAAATAAACGGCCGCAAAAACGGACATTTACGCCACGTCTGACATATGTTTGAGGGTCATTCGGAAAATTGTGTATCGCCATAGTGACAGGTTGTCAGCCCATCGCCTAAAATTGCAATACAAACCTTCAAGTCCCTAAGTTGCCTCCTACGACTCCCACGGGAAAGAAATCGGGTGATGCTATTCTAAGCCGTCATCACACTTAAATAATAATAATATAATCTACACTTATATTAGAAACAGGATTTTTTTATTGTTTGTTTGAATTAAGAGGCCGTACATGAAATTGCGCTGGGCGAAAGTAGGTAATTAGCATTAGAACGCGTCATCGTGCAGCCGAGCGGCGGCGATATGCAGACCCAGCGGCGGACGGCAGCGTATAGTTCGATCAATCAGTTTTGATCCTATTTATAGTTTTTGTGGCAATTGTATGAAAAAGTTTAAAATTATTGCGTACCTAAGAATTTTGGGATTTGTGGAATGTTATCGAAACTAATTAATTACCGACTACTATTCAGGGGTGTGCCCATGTACCAGCATCTTTTTTTCGCTTAACAGCGCCGAATTTATATTTATTGCCTACTAGCTTTTACCCGCGACTTCGTCCGCGTTAGATAGTTTTTTTTTGGCAGAAGTTCTAAAGTAGGTACCTATGTGTATTCATAGTAAGTGTGACAGTGATATTAGAACAGTTGTTATCTCTACTGTTTAGAGATAACTTGCTTGCTTCTGTTGTTAAAGGGACAATTCAAGATTTGCTATCCGGCCTGAGAGACCAATATTTATAAAAATTGACTATAAAAGTCAGTAGATAACAGAGTACTTACTCCAGGGGTGCCGATTTGAGAACACTAAAATGGTCAGCATAAGTAGATAAGACAGATAAAAAGGTATTTTAAGTTACTGTAATACATTTTTATATACCACATTTTTTGTTTTTCTGTATTTTGCGAAAACAAAGATTTTGTGGGTTTGACACTCGTGAGTCTGCCCTCACGTGTATGCCCGTTCGGGTAGCCGCACCCTGTCGCGCCCTCCCCCTCCGCCCCGCATCGCCGCCAAAGCGCGCGCGCCGCGCCGCGCCGGATCGGCCGGTGCGCGCGGCCGCGGTCATAAGACCGGGCATTATTTATTTAGTTGCTGTGTATTTTCAATACATATCCATAACGCATGCGTATGTCAGACGAAAGGAAATCGCGAATTTCTATTTTACTCCCTTACACTTACAAAATACGCCGCATCGGACGTCAAATGTGATCCCCGACTTAACGTGTTATGTGGATGATACTTTTCAGTTCAGAACATGGTAACGTATCACCTAAGTAGATATGCCTAATTACAATGAAGGTAGTGCATACGATGCAAACGGCGGCGGCACAGCGGTATTTTTCAGTAATGATAAAAAATCCTCGGTAAAAGTAGGCAATGTCCTTTCTCAAGTTATTCCCATCATACTGAACATATTTTGTTTTGGAACCATTTCTGTATCTCCAATAGTTTAGGTGGGCTCCTGATGGTAGACCTGGTGGTCTACATAAGGTACTCCAGATCCTCAAATGTTCTTGTAAAAAGAAGCGGCCCATCATACTGAACAACTTTTGTTTTAGGACCATGCCTGTATCTCTAATAGTTTAGCTTGGCTCCTGATGGTACACCTGGTGGTCTACATCTATACTCCAGACCCTCGAATGGTGATAATAAATAGCCTATGTCCGTTCTCGGTATGCTAGCAATCTCTGTGCCAAGTTTCATGAAGATCGTTTCAGCGGTTTGGCCGTGAAAGCGTAGCAGACAGACAGACAGACCGAGTTACTTTCGCATTTATAATATTAGTGTGGATAGTGTGTATAGTTAAATCTGTAATGTATCATTATAGTCCGTTAAAATGGCCATTTATTTGCAAAATCCCGAAATTTCAAGTTATTTATACTCTAATAGGAAGTAAAATCACAATATCTAGTTCAATTAATTTAATCAATCATAAATCAATACCGCACTGAAAAAAATACTTACAGGATCAAAAAGTATCGGTCGCACTATAATTCCGCCTGTGACGCGTGATCTACTGTCCTCTACGCGCGCGATCGACACACATTCGTAATTTTGTATGTGTGCGTGAGTGTGACGCAGCAGGATACACGTCCTTCTCCCAAGAGCGCGGCGCGCGGTCTGCCGAAACAGCATTTGCGCTCCCGTATATAATTGATAATTCCGGAGAACTTTAAAATATTCGATAAATTTCATAAAATACATATTTGCAATTTTTTTTATAGCTAATGTGTTAGCATGAATCTATTTTTCAATGTGTAAATTGATTTTTTTAAAAACGTGTTGTATTGTACTAGAAACCCGACGCTGTATACGTTTAAAATTTCTTCAAAGTAGGGCCATTTTACTGCAGTTTTTCTTTGAATTTTTGAATTAAATTACTAAAAACTCCTCGGCCAATTTTTAGCACTTTTCAATGTCTTTATTGCTGTATACTTTATAAACCACTCCATATTTTAAAATTCATGTAAACAACAATGATACGAACGTCACGCATCGAAAACAATTAAAACACGTTTCAGGTTATTAACTATTAAACAAACTGAACAATCAAAATCAATAATTTGTCTGGGCCAATTTTTAGATATTGAATTAATCTTCAATAAAACATATCATAACACATTGTTACTTATTCTGTTTTTTTAAACGAGGTCCTACAGAATTGAAGAAACAAGACAAAATTACTCAAAACTATGTACGGCCTCTTAAATAGGCTCCGAAACTACTGAACCGATTTCAAAATTCTTTTACCGTGAATTGAAATTGAAATTCTTTCTTCAATGTAGGATAGTATTATCACTTATTGACGTCATGAGATGTCATTCTAAAAAAAGAAATATGTATCATACATTTTTTTTTATTACAATTTTGTTATGACCTAATAGAAAACCGGCTCGGGCGGGATAAAAATAAATAAATAAAGGCACTGCCATGTGGCTGGCCATGGTTATTACACGGCATGTAACTTTACGCCACCACCATCTGAAAACGATATTTGTTTCAAATTAAAGTCAAGATTTTTAGAATCCTACATTATCCCTGATGAACATAGGCTGTATTTAACTGTCTTATTCCCGGGGGGAAATTGTTAGCGGCGGGTGAAACCGCTGGGCGGGCTGCTAGTAGATCTATACCTGGTGGATACGATCAATGATGTACTATATTTATTTTGCACTCACAGTGCTCTATATACCTATAGCACAATTTAAAATAAGAAATTGATATATATAGCACGAATGAAAAAAAGGAGCAGAGCTTCATCGTCGGTTTTGAATCCCTACTGTCATGAAGACTAACCATAGTATTAGTTAAAGTAACTAACACTAGATGTCACTTGTACGTCGCTTCAAGACTAAGTATCAAAGAGTTGAAAATTTGGAACGGTCAGTCGGGGCGTTGATCTCAGTGACAGAGCGGTGGGACGGTAGGTACTCCACAGGTTCCGGGTTCAATCCCCGGCCGACTTTCAATTGCTTATTTTCATTTTTTAATTATGTGTGTAAACTTACTTACTTTCAAACATTTATTTGGAGTGCATAAAATCGTAGTATTATTAACAGCATATTCCTTAAATCTTCCGCTGATTTATCTTCATAGGTAAAAAGTTTCAGAACGTGGAATGTATCTTGTAATCACATTATACAAGCTTAAACCATTAAAATGAGTTATAGCGCGGACGTTATTAATAAGTGAAACAATGCATTAAAGCATCTAGTGGACAGCCGAACAAAATGGTTTACGGCATAATTATTTATTGATAGCGCGAGAGAAGATGACAGACTTGGACTACCCACAGAGATATACAAATTTATACAGCCGGCCGTCTGTATGTTTTCTGTCAAATGTCCAATTATAGTGTAAAACTAATATTATACGAAATATAAAGCGTATTTTAATTAATCAAAATAAGATAAATAACATCAAAATAAGATATCCCGACAACTTAGCTGTAAAAGTTTTAGACACTACCAAAACAGTGAAAAGGCACTTACCAGGAATGGCGAACAGGCTAACCAAGCCATGATTTCGCGGTAGGGTCTTTGTGATTACCATATTCTACTTCCATCAAATAGTGGCACAAATTGTATCGTTTGAAGTAATATGATTTCTTTTAAATTGTCGACTTTCATATAAAGACTGACCACTTAACCACGGAGGATACATCGATCGAGCTGATCGAAGATAAACTAGCGTTAGAATACTTCACCAGAACATTAACCTATTATCTAGCCTGAAGCATCCTGTACCGTCCCTAGGATGAAGTTTCTCCAGTTAAATCAATTAGACATGTTCCCAGCGGGGATTCAGTTGTCTTACGGAAATATCTGCTGTTAATCATTTACGATATACATTGTTTTTTATTTAGGATATAAGTGATGGTGATTCATCGAGATTTGATGTATCTATATTTTTACTGTTTATTTTTATAGCTAAGTTTTACATTTAGGTTCTAATGCGAAATGTGTTTAAATTAATTAATTATTAAAAGGATTGATTATGAACAAAAAAGTTTAAAAATATAGTAATAATTATATTGATGAAGTTTTGTGGGGTTAACGAGCAATAAAAACACCAAAAATAATCAAATTATACAAGTTGTAAAAATCAAATTTAATTAAATTTAAATGCTGATTATAAATAATGTTATTAATTTCGGGTTCTTTTGTAACAGCTTGTATAAGGTAAACCTATTGACTTAAATTTGTAGAACAAAAGTTGACCATAGGACTAGTAAATCAACAAGAGATTTAATGCTATTTCTAAGTACTGGGAGATGTCTACGATAGCCGTAGAAGGGTCATGACTCTGTTAACTCCGCAGTGGTTAGGTAGATTGGACGAAATTGGATAATAGCTTAAACTCGACCGACTTGTCTTGACACCAGGGTGTTAGCGCTAACGCTGCGTCGAGCGGCCCGCGCGTGCAGCTCGTTCGCCGCAGCAATGGCGCTTAGCTGTACTGAGCTTGGTTCTTCATTCCATAAAATAAGGCTATAATATGTTTTACAATGTTTATGTTTATAGAATAATAATCACAAAGCAAATCAAATATCTATCATTATTATTTTTTCAAACTTTCATATTTCAATACTGACCAGAAATCTGATGATAAAATTTGTTATCCTGGATCTACGAACACCGTACCAGTAGCACAAATTAAGTATTGGCACACGCGCCCGAGACAAATGGACGGCTAAAAGGAAACTTCAGAATTTTACGCACACATTTACACATCGCCGTTTACGGGCGAAACCGGTTCGTCCTAGTATTGCAAGTAAACGAGTGCAACAGCCAACAGCGTTCGAGTGTAATGAATGACGACGCGAAAATACAAATTGAGTTGCTGTTCAAATACGTGTGAAAAGTGTGGACTATCGTTTTTCAAGTTTCCGGATGATTTTTAAAGGTAAGTAGAACAAAGTTTCTTCTTTTTAGTACACACATTGATGATAATAACTTGCTTTTCAGTTTAAGAAAACATTTCATTACATTTCAAATTCAGTAGAAATGGGGGGTATTCCTTTTCAATCTCCTCGTATATATGTTTAACGTAATAAAGCTGGTGCTTTACGTAGGAATTAGGTAAGTTAAGGTAGGTAGCGCTTTAGTTCAGGTAGGTAGGTGGATGAGCTTTTTTGATAGGTTTTACGCTATGTATGGTTTTAATTTTTTTAAGTAGGTTCTTGGTTTATTCAAACGCGGGATCCGCTGTTCCAGTTCTTAATTCTTTAATCAAATGCCGGCGGCCTCTATCATATAACCTACATAATAATTTGTGAATACCTGCCTACTTAACTTGCATGTGATGTGATGTGACCATAGACTGACAGTTAATTAATAATAAGGGGCGCATGACACAAAATTATGCTCTGCTTAGAATTGGTATACCTACGCATTCCATTTTATTGTCCTTTTTTTACTTTCACAATTATTATGTGATGAAGTGTCAGCTGTGTCAGTATTGTGGTTATCTTTAACCTGGGTACTCCATTTCAAAAATAAAATAAAAGTAAATTAGCAACCCTAGCTGAGTACTTTAAATGATCGAAAACGGGGCGAACCGTCCTGTAAATTCTCTATTCTGTGCCAGAAGCCCAAATTGTGTGCAGTAAACAGATATCAAAATAAAATAAACTTGAAAAAGTAAACACAAACAAGGTAAATATAGTGCAGCCAACATACAACGTATACTAAAAAAAATATTTCTTAATAAATTGGTAGTGTTGTAGCCGCGCCTGCGCCTGCACCGGACGTCACTAATCGGAGCCGCGACCGATCACTGTCGGTGTGAAACTACTCTTAATTCAATAATACACCATTTCCGACGATAATCTACTTACTTACTTTCTTGACAAGTAGTAAGTACTTATATAAAAGTGCTTAATAAACCTGAGAAGATAACGTTTTTTGTCAAAAACATTAATGAAGAGGCTATTCCATAATCTCCATGTTTTTTTAAAACCATTTATGTATGTATTTTATACATATTTTACACTACAAAAGAGTTAGTTAATCAAACATAAAGATCTATCAAGCGCATGAATGCACACTGTTTTAAACTCCAAATCATATCATGATAGTGTTTTGACATCTCGACTCTACGAACTGACGGATTGTAAAATAGGATTAAAGTTCAATATCAAACACGTGGCGCTCAGCAAACAAAAAGTCAAGTAATATTAAAATCGAAACTCCATTTTAAAATAACTCTTTAGTTCATTTTAAACATTCTGTATCTATGTGTAAATCTATTTATAAAAATATTTATCTACACTCATATCGTAATGTTTGGATTACAAATTTGAAAAAGAGTTGAATAATTTGCAGGTCGCTATATGCATTAGGTATGCATCTAGATAACAAAAAAAAACTGTATCAAAAAGTAACTTTTTTTCGTTTAAGTATCACTGTAATATGAAGATATGGAAAAATGAAACGATTTTTTATATCTTTTGCCAAGCGTACTAAAAATTAATAAAGAAAAAGAAGGAAATGGGGCTTCAGTGACTGAGTTGATTGTTTACTTTTCCCAGAAATTATTATGGAATAAAGACAGAGTGTAGGTAAAAATTGTGTATGCAACTAAGTACATTATAATCAGGAATTTTATGACAGTTGCATTAACTACTAAGTATATTATCCTAAAAATTTACGTTATCTAACTAACCTAAAATTTCATATCAAAAGTCTAATTTATTGGGTGTTTGTTTATCGGTTAATATTTGTTACTGAGTGGCGCCAGTTTCGCTTATGTAGCACGTAAATCAAGTGAAATCAATCTCTTATTCCATTACTAAATAAGAACGTGAGAAGTGAAGAAAGTGGTTTATTATTGGTATACCTATTATTATTTAACTGTTTATTGTACACAAGATAAAACACAGAAAAATTACATTAAATAAAAATAACACAACAGGTACTACTTATTTCTTAAAAGAAATCTCTTCCAGCAGTTCTACGGTAGAGAGACAGCATAAGGTTGTAGCAATGCGACCTCCGGGCATCGCACTATTTTGTCAACACTGTCCACCACCAACTTCTATATCATCTTTCACATTTGAATTTTGATTGCTGTCGTTCCAAGACGCCATTTTCCAGCAGATCAGGCAGTCTAAAGTAAACCTCGTGACAGGACATATATATAAGAGATCTGTGCTCGTGACGGGCTAGTTGCCCACAATGTTTTGTAAGTTACCAGTGTTACCACCATATACAAACCCTCGAGCTTGTCAGTTGTGAAGTGCCCGCTGAAACTATATGGAACACTGATTTGAACCCTTAGAGGGTTTTTCCCCCCCTACAATAAAACCATACACCAACCAAACAAGAGTTTCATTGCCTGCACTGACGAGTGTCGCGGCGACGTGACAAGGTGAGGCTGATAAATCTACCTACCTTCAGTGAATTGTGCTTTTATCGAAAATAAAATTCGGTACCTATATAGGTACCTTATTAGGTACTGATATTATGGTAGCCAGCTAGTAGAAGTAGCTAGCATGACGGCTGATGTGGCGCAGTGGTAGTGCGACTGTCTGCGACACAAAGGGTTTGATTCTCGGTGGAACACTCATCAACTTGATATTTATCACTTTGTGAATTAGTTCCCAGTCTGGCTAGGACATTGCGGGCTGAACCACCTGATTGTCTGAAAAGAAAATTGGTTCCGTGCTTCGGAGGGCACGTTAAGCCGTCGGTCCCGGTTGCTGAATGATTACTTCGACGGCGGTCGTTACACAAACATAACAGAAGCCTACTAGTAGTAGAAGGTGGTTACAAACCTCTGACATCAGGGTTCATCGGGTCGTTGGCCGACTCTGTGTCCCACTCGAAAATAAGATGGTAGCCTACTACTACTATTTCTATACTTTTTTTACACACAGGTACAGGGCAGGCAGAGCTATGTCGAGAACCGCCGACTTCAATATCTGTTTCGATGACGTCACGTCTTGACGTCATCTCGTTTCGCAGTTGTGCAGTTGTTCTTTGACAATATAAAATACCTAAAGTGAAAATCTGGTTTTAATGATTTGTCTAGTTTCGTCTTTAATGTTTTTGGATCCCTGAACCAGATACATGAGAAAAGTATTGTTCCCACGCTATTGGCGTGTGCGTTTGCCATTACTTGCTTCCGCTATTAGACATGGGATACGGTCTGGCTTTCTCGCTATCAGTCACTTGCTTAACTGGCACAATCTATACCACTTACAATTAGATCAAACTATCAGCAGTAAAGTGTTTTTTATTTACCTTTTTATACGGGTATCTAAGGCTTGTCGTCCGTGGTTGCTTATCCGTTATTTTTTACGCACCGTCTGTCAGATAAAAGGAAATTGCGAATTCCGATCTTATTTCCATACAAATACGGCTACGGTGCGTTTACGAATTCGTCTGTCAAACGACTTGACTGTCTAAGAGTCTCGGCAAATGACCGTTCGTTTTCTTCTGGCTGTTCGGCAGATATTAGTACTTACATAATAGGTTCCTATGAAACAACGCACACGTCAGCAGAAAGCCACTGATAAAAAACGGGATAATGGTCGAAAGAAATCCATGCAATTCTTTATACTAAATTTTTAAACCTAGAAAAATATTTCTTTATTGACCTTGGTATTGAATGCTACTAAACTTAAACACTCATCGAAATGTTTGAAATAATAATAAAATATAACAAACTTTAAATTGCCATGAAATACATTCTAAATTGCTGCTATTTAGGCAACAGATTTCCAGTTAGCAAACACCATCCAACTCCCGTTCAGTTTAAAAAGCTAAAACGGCCCATAATTTATATTTATAAGGCCGTATTATGAGCAATCTCTCCGAGCGATCGGGCTGTAAAAAATCCAATTAAAAGTATCTCAGTCGAACCGATTGGTCCAGTTTATTCTCATTAAGTGTGTCCAATTTACTTCCGAATGATAAATATTTCTCACACTGCACTGACATGCCTAATTAATCAGCAAGTTTTAAAAGGGCTAAAAATGTCGGCGAAATTTCGATTTTGTGTTGCATTGAAACACTTTCAGTACCTACAATATCAAAGGAAATTATTTTCAAAAACGTATATCAATAGCTGCACGCTTTTGGCTTCCAATTTTCACGAGTTTCAAGCGTTTAAAAAAAAGAAATTGAAGGTCGATCCCTTTTACCTAAAAGTCATATTCATTATGATATTCGATTTGTATGACTGAGTATAAAATACACATTTCCTGCTTCATATAGATACAATAGAGAATGTATTATATATTCTAAAAGCAATTTCATCCAATTATCTAATTTCATTGCAATATCATGCCATAATGAATCAACAATTAATGGTTTATTAATTTCATTACCACCGACAGCTAGAGCAGCCTCTATTTTTTGTTATGAAAATTCTTCTCAATCTTTGATCACCTCAATAAAGCTACTTTCAAGTCCACTGCTACTTACTTCCTGCACTAAGCTACCTCTTGCTGAATGTTCCGCAATGAACTTGTATTGTAAGTACAGGCGATGACAAATGCATTCGCCCGTGCGGAACCCGGCTTCATGTGGAGGTAACTACCGTAACAAAGCTCATTGTCCACAAAGGGAAATAAAAATTAGGATGATGACCAGAAAAATCGTGACAGACTATATTATTACTATATTTGAGTACATAAAATAGGTATAATTTCAAATGTTATTTATTATTTAAAAAATAAAAAAAGGTTTGAAGAAAAAAATTGTTTCCTCGTTTCTTCGGTTTCTCGATAGTAAGGTTTTTGGTTTAATGAACTACCTACTGGGCAAACTTAAATCATTGTAAAAGAAAGTTAACTAAATTTGCAAGATACAATTTGCCTTTTTTTCAATATAAATGATACCTACCTACATAATACTCTCTACATTTACAAAAATATACGGCATAATCTAGTCTAGCAGAGTTTAGAAATGAAAACACAGTAAATATCAGTAATGTTGTCATCAATCTTGAAGATAGCTTGATAAAATCTGTTCTGCCTGACTTTGTTGCAACGCGGATAACGAGGGTAACAGTTGTTTTACATCTTGAACAGATTTGGGCAAGGTTCTCGACATGAACCATTGAACCGGGTGTACCAATCAGCCGGCGGCGGAACAGGCGGCAGACAGGCGCGCGCGCAGGTAACTCCATGAGGGACCGCGACGGCAGGCCCGGACCTCTCCGTCACACCACGTGGTGGGGCGAAGTCGCCGGGGCGCGGGCGTGTGCCTCGCTCGGTCTGCTGCTACATTTTTATTTAGTTTGTGACCGTTCTCTCGCGTAGGACCATTGCGCGCGCGGACCCTCCGTGTTTACTAACAGTGCTTCGCAAAACTTCAACAGATGAGTGACGTGCTAAGACTTACGGAAGCTTACCAGCGCTTCGGCGCCCTCCAACTGTGGCATGGGCAGGCGCAGAATGATTAAAGCCGCAGTTATATTGGTAACGCTAGGTTACTGCAGTCTCCTGGTTTACCAAGGCGGTGTGACTCTCAATGCTTTCAACTTACAAGAAAGTCGACCGGGGTCAGTGCAAGTGTTATCTATAGAACCATTGACAAAACCAAGTGTAAATGACAGTGGACAGAGCAAAAACATAACATTGGATGATATTTTCATTAGTATTAAAACAACAAAACATCATCGGGATACAAGATTACCAATAATTTTGAAGACATGGTTCCAGTTAGCAAAAGATCAGGTGTGTACATTATCATAATGAATTAAAACTATGAATAATGTAGAAGCTAATTCATGTTTTAATATCGTTACAAAATAATCTTATTTGATTAAATATTAGATCGGTACTTTGGTAATGTCAATAATACTATCATAAAGATAACTTAAGTAAGACGTTGAAGAACAACAGCTAAATAATGAAACATTTAAAGATGAGTTTAGCTAAAAAGATAAATAGAAACATCTATTACATTAGTCGTTAGGTAGGAAGGTAAACAACATCAAGGATAATGCAGTCTTACCTCTAGACTAGACGCTCTCTTCCCGCGGATTTCTTTTGAAAAATAATATTATCATTCTTACCATCTATCAGAAAAACAATGTAAAATAACAGTACCATAGGTTATGTAGATGGCAATTGCGATTATCATGGTTGTTTAAAACAACATACCAACCTACCTACCTCGTTCTGATTCGAAAGCACAATGAAGATTTCATAATCATAAAATTAATCATACTTAATTAATCGAGTACACATATTACACGACTGCCCAACCAAAAAGAAGTGTAATGTTTTTAGAGTTCATGTATGTAGGTATGTATGTTTATATGGGCGATTCATTAAAAGACTGAAACTCGTTAGCCACTGAACAGATTCGAATGGAAATTGTATCGGAAGAATCCTTACATTATTCCGAGTGTCATAGGCTAGGCTTTATCTCATAAAGCATTTATAATTCAATTTTTTTTAATTTATGTGCTTGTTTTTCCTCTTTTGTCCTTTTATATTTTCCTAAGTGAAGACACCTTCATTGATCTTACACCAGTCATCTTCTATCAACCTTTATAATTTGAGTTTTTCGCCTCCAGCCATGTTCCAAAATCTGTCTTTCACTTTGTGCATGGTTACATTCCCCACGGCTTTTCCACCTGCTTTTGCTTCAGAATCTCAAGCTTCTCCTTGGCCTTCTGTTCCTACACTATTATTATAAATCAAGAAGCTGTGAGCATTGTACTGACACAAATCTCCGTTCAAATTGTTTTAAATTATTCATTTTCTTCCTCGCTTGATTAGCGATTTGATGACTATCTCGAAACAACCCACGCAAATGAAAAATGAGACAGTTCCCACTTTACGTCTAATGATAACACACCGTAAGACTATAAAACGGAGCCCCGCTGCGCTAAGTTTCAATACCAAAGTGATAAATGCGCTAGACTGTTCGCAGCGGGGTCCACATGGCTCTGCATTATACCCGTACAGGTCAATGAGTCGATTTGCTCCATTCGAGATACAGCTTAATTCTAAAAGGCACAGAACAACAAAATCCCAACCGGTCGAGATAAATCTGTCTCCACTCTCCAGATACGGTTTAATTGGCACTGCATACCTGGCCGTCTGAGTTGGTGATATCACAATTTTATGCAAAAATTTCGAGGGAGCTCATTAATCTTTCAGGCAGTTTGATGGTTGTCTCTGCTTGCTCACATATTTTGTACATTTGTTAATTGGTTTCACAGCCAGTCAATCCACTCCATCATTTAGTACATCAGAAACATTAGCATAATATCAGATCTGCTGGTATCAGAAATAGAAATCCGTCGTGCGCTGCACGTTTTAATGTGCATTTCCTGAATCTGGAGCGTGCATAATCAACCGTTAATCCGGATCGAAGGACCAGTTAAATAGGCTATTGTGCGCAGCCTATGTTCTTGCGCAGCGCGTGGCTGTGGCGTGGCGGGAAGCGCGCCAGACACGTGACTCGGCTTGAATTCGCCCTAGGTGCATAAAAAATGAAAAGATTCCACCCAATATGATTTATGATCAGTTTATATATTATGGAATTTTATATCCATTTCGCTTTATTAATTAAATCGAAATCGTTCGTATTAAAACACTACGATAAAATATCGATTATGTATATTGATGATAACTTTATGTCGTCGCAGGTCAAACGTATCTATTATTTTTCTATTATGAGATTATTATCGTTTTGATATATCTTAATTTTCACAAAGTTTTGAAACTTGTTCTCTTTCATCATTATTTATTTCTTCCATCAAGAGTAACCCTTAAGTTTGAGTAACCAAGCTTAGAATATTTTGCACATCAAATTGCACACAATATATTGATTATTACATGATTATTTTATGTAAATTATGATTGAAATGAAATGAAAACTTTATTCTGAGTAGGATAGTTACTGATGGACGTTAGTCCGTCGTTGTAAATATGTCATTTTCATTAACATAATTTCCTTTTTTTATATCAATTAATGTCCTGATAGAAAAACGCTTCGGGCAGGATGATTTAAAAAAAAATAAAGACACCGCCTCGGGGCTGGCCAGTATAATCACATGGCATGTAACTTTATTCAGTTTGGTTATCTCTAATACCACCTTAACTTCAATACTTGCACCAATTTATGTATACTTACTCATTACGTTTTGACATTCAATCAAATAATCAATCAAATTTTAAGTAGGAATTTACAAGATTATCTTTTAGAAAGTCAAATCTAGGTTATCATAATACATTAAAAAAAATAGTAAACTTACAGTAACGTAAAAAACAAATACATGTCAAAGTTAAACCTATGTCTATAATGTCATTGATTTTATTCTCCCAAAATGTGACGTTTCTTCGTATCCTGAGTGAGTTAGTTTATTTACAGTATTGGGTGTTCAGTGTACGTTGGTGTCGGTTATCAGATTGCGTGACACATTGTCATGTTTACCAAAGCTTGGTCACTCCGGATATCGTGGTTCGGTGGGTTCGCTTTTTGTCAAGGTGTAAACTATTCAACCCTCAAAAGTTCCCGTTTAATATTTTTATTATTATTAGACTGGTCCAGTCAAAGTCCTCGATTTGATACGTCCTTAATGTAATAGATAGCTACAAAATCATTTCTAAAATATAACCTTGTTGTACCAAAAAAGTGAGACACGGTTTAAGCTGTTTACAACGTCAAATCGTATGGAAAAATTACTTTTTGTAGTAACTCCAAAAGTGTTATAACTAGTGTTAAATCAAATCTATTTTAAGTATTAACAATCTGCATGACTTTTTTCACCAGACACTAGATAGTTCAACAGCGATATTTTTTTCTGATTGTGTAACAGAAAAAATATCACCCGATCACGAGAAAGACTGACTAAGCAACATTTTTAAAAACGTACATGTGAAATCAGAATAATACTCTTAGCTTAAAAGTTATGTTCCCACTTTGTCCAAATAAGAATATTCCGTAGCGTTCCTCGAAGAGGCGACACGTGAGCTTATCAACGTGCTATTTGGTAACTCTATCTCCTTCTTACCTGCATAAGTTTCATTTCTAAGAACCGACTGGCTTTACATTGCACGTATAATATTAGACCACCCTGTCATAATATTTACTGAGAGATAAGGCTTCGCGAAACTACAATTGGAATTTCTGATAGCATGTCTTATATTTGCTGAGACTGGGAAAATGGTAGAACTATACAATTGATAATCTATCCACCGGAATCAGTTAGGCGGTTCATCCATTTGTCGTCCGTCGCTGCGAATTTTAACGCATCGTAACGCATGCGTCTGTCAGACGAAAGAAAAAGTGCAAATCCCGATCTTAATCACATATAAATAAGTCTACTGATGCGTCTTTCAAACGACTCGACAGACGCATCCGTATGGTTTGTCATTATTTGTCTCTTTTACGTATATGCAAAAATGCGGTGATAGTTGTCATCTATGAATGATAATTATAAATTTTGACTAAGCGTAGCCAAACAAAATGTTTAATAGTGTTCATGCCCGAAACGGCAACATTCAATGTGTCGCTCTATGTGCAACATCAACCGCAAATGTAATTACTTGTATGTTTTTCACTTATAAATTATATCCCTTTTACTCCTATGAGATGGCGCTCCACTTACTTCTTTCGGTAAATAGTGTATAGATATGCAAAACTTTTAGGACCTGGCATGAAACAGGTATAAAACCAAAGAGTTCCAATTTATGGCAACAAAATACCAGTAGGGGTAGATTCAGTCCAAACAGTTTTTCTGGTAGATTCAGTGAAAATGAAAATGAAAATGAAAATGAAATAACTTTATTCAATGTAGGATAGCATTATCACTTATTGACGTCATGATCGGTCATTGTAAAAAAAAGAAATTTGCATAACGCAATCTTCTTCTTTTTATAACAATTTTGTATTGTCCTAATAGAAAACCGGCTCGGGCGGGATAAAAAAATAAAAATAAAAATAAAGGCACTGCCTCGGGGCTGGCCAGGTTAATCACACAGCACGTAACTTTACGCCACCACCATTTGTAAACGACATTTGTTTCAAATTTTAGTCAAGATTTCCAAAGCGTGTTATTAACATGCGTATAATTAACCGGACCCCCTGAACAGGAAAAACCCCCCAAAAAACCTGCCCAGAAGTGCTCCTACTCTAAATTAACAATCTTTCTAGGCCCTAAACTGCCCTAGCTAATTTTGGAAATAACGAATAATATATATGTATATATAGCCCAAAAATGGCTACATAAAAAAAAAAAAAAAATATATAATAATAACAAAAAATTGCAGTAGATAAATCTACTTGTTTCGTCTTGTCTAATAAAATATTTACTTTATACATTTGAGTTAAACCCATGGAGATTTATCTTGCATATAGTCTGATATTTCGTAATAGCCTTTCTTGTACAATTTTTGTTTAATTACTGGTTTAAATTTATTTAAGGGTAAGTCTTGAATATCTTTAGGAAGTTTGTTATAAAAGCGTATACAATTGCCCTTAAAAGTTTTGCTTACTTTACTAAGCCTGCTCATGTGCACAGCAAGTTGCTCCTTATTTCTAGTGTTAAAATTATGCCTGTCACAATTTTTCTTAAAAGAATCTATATTTATTTTTACGTAGTCCAATTCGTTCTTCCCAGAACAACACGTTAGAGGGCTGGTTGTTTGAACAACCACACGAACTTTTCCAGGTGTGCCCTAGCTGCCCACATAATAGTCCGGTGTTAATTTCAAAGCCCCGGGGCTAAAATTGCAGAGTCCAACTCTAAATGTATTGCATAGCACAAGTGGAGGCTCGTCACAAATTTTCATCCCAGAAAACATAACTTGCGCACTTTTAATTGAATACCTTTGGCAATTATGGTATAAAAATCTTTAAATTTGAATAGTTACAGTTGCACATAAATTTACACACACACACATATCACGCCTATAATCCCTTGCGGGGCAGGCAGGGCGCAAACGGCCGCAAAAACGGACATTTACGCCACGTCTGACAAATATTTCAGAGTCATTCGGAAAATTGTGTTTCGCCATAGTGACAGGTTGTCAGCCCATCGCCTAAAAATGTAATACACACCCTCGAGTCCCTTAAATAAATTAAATTACAATAATTTGCTTGTTTCAGACATGGTTCTTCACCGACGCCGACAACAAGACTCAACAACAACTTACAAGTGAGTATTTATATTCCACCATAAGGTGAATGTAGCCGTCAACGACCTCGACCGTGGCGCCACTTTATAAAAAAAAATTTTGCTCTTTAAACAAACAAGCCATCAGAATGGTATGCCTAAGTTTTTAGTATTATTCTTAAAAAAGTTAAATTAGAACCTACAAACTCAATGAAATATTCAGTGCCATTGAAGTTATAGAAAAAAGCCTAAAAACGGCCACTTTTGATATTAATTGCCATAACTTTAATTACAGCGAATATTTTATTGAATTCACAGTTTCTAATTTTACTTAGGGATAAGTATTACTAAAAACTTTGGCAACGGACATTCTGATAGATTGTTTAAATAAAGAGTTTTTTTTTGTGAAGTGTCGCCACTGTCGAGGTCATTCACGAGTAAACTCGCCTTAAGGCCCACTGCTGCCCAGAATCTAGCTCGACACTTTATGTTGAAGTTTTGTTGATAAAATTTGACAATGTTCTGTCAAACAAATTTGATCGCTCTTGCCTGCTTGACCACTTACGTAAACAAAAATTAAACCTATTAAATATCAGATCCTATTAATAGGTTCGTTTGTTAAGATATTCATCAAGCTCAATGAGAAATTTTCTAAAGATTATCGAGTCTCATGTAGAGGGCGCTCAGCTTAATTGAAATTACGTTCTTTTACATGAAAATCTGTATCACTTTACAAAATATTCTTTATTTTGTATATTTATTAAATCGTTCTAATTTTCTTATAGATTTTTTGTTTGCTTACATGAATGACACTCAATATAATAGCAAGACGACAAGTTTATTTTGTAGCAAATGAAACTAAAAAAAATAGTAATGAACACAGCGTGAAACGAAACCTGAGACAAAACTGTGGCTGCCGCCAGCCATATTGAAACGTCAAATTTTCAGCTTAGCACAGTGCCCTCTGCTTTGACTTTCAGGACTATCAACAACTGTCAACAGAAAAACTCCCATTGAACTAATACAATTCTATTTGTCCCCAGATGGTCACATGGTGAACACTAACTGCTCTGACACGCATCAACGCAAACATCTCTGCTGCAAGACCTCTGTCGAATACGACACGTTTATGGACAGTGGTAAAAAGTAAGTTATAGCTATTTATTATGTATATATATATTAAGGATGGGTTTGCTCTTGACTATAGTCTAGTCATAGGACTGAGACAGAGTCTAATATGGAGCGAGCTCACCCAGAAGAAGCCTGTTCACTCTTACTTTGAGAATTTAACTAAGGTATACTTCATATCTTCTTTTTGGTTAAAATATAATACTAAATTGATAGTAAAATTATAGGCACGTTTCTTGATCATGATACTGTAAAGCAAGGTATCCGAGGACGAAAGATTTTCTGAGTTTTGTGATTCAGGCAGGTTTAGATGTACCCGTAGTCCCGTATATCACTCGTACAGACTCTTAAAGGTAAATGTGTTAGTGTTAGGTAGGTACCTATATCAAAAATTTCATAGTCTGGTGCATAAAGATTGATAGGATAGGTATTGCCAAGAGAGGGCTATAATTTGGTTGAAAGTCACTTTGGCAGCCTGATTACTAACGTTGGGATCACATCGAAAATGACTTGTGTCTATTCAGCCAGCTTAGCTTGTCAGAACTACACACAATCATCCAGCAATTATAACGCAATCAGAACAATATTTGTATCATACAAAGGTATGTATACCAAACTGTTCCTACCTACCTAACATGTGATGAATGTTATTAATCAGACTCATAATTACAACGGACGGGAATCTCTAGGCTACAATTAGAAGGAGATACAATATGTCTTCGCTACAACGGCAAGCTTGTAACTATAACCATCGCGTGAACGTCATTTGCTTCGTAGGGAAATTATAGGCAAGCAAGAACGTGGACTATAAAATGTATCTTACAATGAGCTTTATTAAAACCTGAAGCTTGTAAAATGAAGATTAAAAAAACAGGTGCCTTTATAAATATATTAAGATGATACTGAAACAGATAAACAAGGTACGTTAGAACTGGGTAGACTCTTAGATCATTTCAAACTAACAAAATTTTGTAAATTATGCGTAGACACGTGGAGTGCATTATTTAATATGCTCTTGAGATTGCACAACTATTTCTTATCACAATAAAACAGTTTTAAACGGATTTAAGTTGTGTTTGAAACGTACGAATTGTGAAATCCAAAATACACAACTTAAATCCGTTTAAAACTGTTAAATTTTTTTGAGTTATTGTGAGTGCATAATTTATTATTTACAAAAGACGCTAAAGTTATAAATTGTACCATTTACATTATAATTTGGCTAGTACTGTAATCAATTTATCTATCTGGATTAAGAATTTAAGTCTTGGTCAAGCCTTAAGAAAACAAAGAACCCGAAGCAAGTTGTTGAAACCAAATCGGTGTTATTCTTTCCTTCGACCGTCTCAATCCAAACTTTAAACTGAACGCCACGTTTTCTTGGTTTTCGACATTTTTGTTTTTAGTAAAAACAAGGTGCTTTTAACTTCTGTTTTTAGAAGCTTGTCTGAACAAATATTGGACGCCGCTTTGTTTGACGATTCTAATGACCGTATTATGGCTCCCACGATATCATGGAAAATACACAATGTATAAGTAGTTTACGATTTGGTGATTATTTTCAAACATACGCAAATACGTAAATACCATAAATGAAAATTTTCACAATGATAATATAACTATAGAAAGGTACCCGATTGTTTTAAATTGTGTGCGCGATTTGACAGTAACTTTGAGTTTGAGAAAAGTTTGGTAAAGTTCATTAATCTTCATAAGTAATAATAGGTAGGAGCACCAATACTTGCAGAAATATTGAAATTGTAAGCACAGTACAAATGCCCAGTTGGTAAGACAAACAATACATCCACTTTCACATATATTTTTTTCTGGTCAATCCATCTAAACTAAAGACCTTTTAATCTGTGGACTCCCACCCTCCGCGCTGACGGACAAACACACAACAAACGTTAATGGTTTTTGAAGAGCAAATTCAATATTATTTTGGGGCTAACAATAATTTTCACGCGTTTACACAGTGACCCCAAGATGGAGTTTGCTTTTAAAGGAGCTTTTGTATTTTCCCAAGAAATGGTTTTGTTGGGGGTGCTTTTTTAAAGGCATCTAGTTGCTATTGTGTTGTAGAACAATATTGTAAAAAGTTGTTCAATTAAGCAAGAGAACAAAGCAAGAATCACAACGAGCTATCACAAAAGTGAAATTTAATTGTTGTGCGACGCGACAGACCAAACAAGCGCTTTCAAATCAACAAATACAAAAGCATTAATAAAAACAGTTGCTAATCGATTGCCGACTTGATGTGTCACGAACTGAAACATTGGATCAAAATAAAAGAGCTTTATGTCAATGAACCAAATTATTTAAGTCAACCTTTGATTAAAGATGGCGTAACTCCGTGGGATGATTAATTTCCTTACCTCATGCCCACGCATCAATTTGTCTTAAGAATATAGCTAAGCTGGCTATAAAATTCAAGAGCGAGCCTTTGTAGGGGTTCCTATCGTGTACAAGCGAAATGTTTTTCTCTCTTCAATGAATGAGGATCTCTGCAAAATCGGAATAAATCGATAAACAAGAAACTAGCCATGTTAATATAGTATGATTATGATGATGAACGACTGCTACAAAACGATAAAAATCAAGAACAAATAAATTATTTCTAAGATACGTTTATCCAAGAATTAAATCAAAATCAATAATAAACACATAGAATCATTACATATTCTACGCTACATATACCTACGCGATGAATTGACATGGACGTAAAACTAAGTGCCATCGGACCATACGACCTCACCGTTTCACCTCAAGAGATTTAAAAACACTAAGGCATTGAAGACCGACTTTTATTAAGCCCAGGTGTCCGTCGGACTTCTCTAATAGGATTATGGCAGAACCACGGGGGTAAAGACCAACTAGATGTACCCAGACACCCTTGGGATTGGTTTAAATTTATTCGGGTACCAGGGTCCTTTGTATTCAGTCTGGATTTCGGTTTAATGGCTCAAATTCTTTTTAAATTATCTTCTGCCAGTTTCGTATTTTTAGGCTAGCCTTTGTTAAGATATCAATCAGTTTTAGGGTCAGATAAATCCAAAATTGTTACGCTTTTACTTTTAGCCACAGCGTGTTTGGCATACTTACGGTTTTCGTTTCGATCTATTTTATCTAAGTGGCCAATATTGATATCAATCGTTTGGCTGACATCTAAATAACACATCTCTTATTGCCCTATATTAAAATATTAAAACATAAATTTACACTTTGGCTTGGAAAATGCATTTGAGTCAGTAGAATTGTTATGTCCAACAAATATTTGCCGACTTTGTAAAACAATGCCCATTATTGTCCATCCAGCTGCTTTATGTGTCCGTGTTAATGCTTTATGTGGCCAGAGTTCCGTATCGAGATTCAGACCTGTGCAGTAAAACTTGTCCAACATTAATCCTTTTACAGTATTTATGACCTTACAGTTGACATAAACTGGTAATTTATCATGATCTTCTGCCACTTCTGTAATTGCTAAAGCTTTTGTACTAAATTCGTAGTATAAAGTATTTCAATTGGTTTAAAAAACCAATGAAATTAAATAATCTTTCACAGGAAACATAAGATTACAGACTATGAAAATAATATAAAACCTACATTAAAGATCATTTGATTGTTTTTGATAGCTTTAATAAAGACGATGATTTAGAAACAGCTCTCAAGACCAGTTCCATAAACATTTTGTTTTTATTTTTATTACAGAACATTTCACAAATGTCTCGACCGAAATGTGTGCTGCAGCAATTATAACAGTACTCAAGAAACGATGAAATAAATTACATCAATTCCAGACCGATTAAGGCTCGGGCCGACCGGCAACCAGTAATATTAGTTGGCAGCAACGATTTCGCAAACGTAATCTCAATATGCAATATGCAGAATTCAATGACGTGTCTTATAATTTCAGTCTCAAAGCCTTGTCGTACTTGTACCGCAAGGCTGGTGCTGCCAGATGTGCCAAATCCCCTTTGATCGTGAGACCGTTTTTTTAAGTCTACAGATTTTAAAGCGTTATAAATCAAGCTATGATTCACACTTTAAAATCCAGATACCCAGGCTATTTACACATTTTCAGACGAATACCCTATACTTTCTATATTGATGTTCACTCCAAATAATCCTTTAGATTTTAAGATGTTAAGTACGTAGCTTCAATAAGAATCGGTATTTAATTGAACGGTCACCTTAAGAAGATTGACGGTTTCGGTATCTGGTTACACGGCATTGCAGTGTGCGTACGCTGCCTTCGCCTGCGCTGCCGCGGCTCCTGTTATTTGCGCGAGACGTAATGCCGGCAAATTACACCGCGCCACTAATTATCGGTACCCGGAGCAAAATACTTAAACACACCCGCGGTTGTATAAACACCCGATACAATCTTGCAATTATTATCTTCAATGCGAGTCGCCTCTTGCCCCTGCCAAAGAATGGTTCCACCGCGTGTTATATAAATATACATCGCTAACTTAGTTTATCTTGCTTGATCTCTTCGCTAAACGCCATCGTGATGTATTTCTATTAGGTTTTCCTACGTTTTCTGACTTAGAAAGACTGTTGGGAAATGGACATGCTGTCAAATGCATGATAATTTCCTGTTTTCTGGATTGGATCCCTTATATTGTGCTTGATCATTAACCGTTCAATATCCGGGCTATTTAAAAAAAATTTTGTTTGTCCTTGCTAATTAAAAAAAGGGAGAATTAACTTAGGTACACAGTAGTACTCTCCTCTTGCCCCATCCAAGTCCTGGCTTCTTGGCTGCAGCTGATAAATTCAAAATGTTAGTATCGATACTCGTTTGTAAGGCACCGTTAACACAGTTTTTTATTTTAGCAAACTTCTGATGAAGAAGAGGCGTTAATTTTGTTTTCAGTTTTGTACATACATACATACATACATACATAAATCACGCCTATATCCCTTACGGGGTAGGCAGAGCGTTAAAGGCCGTAAAACGGACACTAACACCACGTCTGACAAAAGTTTGAGGGTCAATCAGATAACTGTGTTTCACTATAGTGACAGGTTGTCAGCCCATCGCCCAAAATTGCAATACACATAACCCTCAAATCCCTTAGTCGCCTTTTACGACACCCATGGGTAAGAAATAGGGTGATGCTATTCTAAGCCGGCATCACACGGTTTTGTTATCTTTTATTTTATAAATATATTGTTAACATGCCAAAAATATTTGTCAGTTATTGTCGAGACTGATACTTATTATATTCCCTACAGGCAATTGGTAATTGTCGACTGTAGGTGTAAATCTGCAAGAAACCTCACACGTTTCGCTGTTTTACTTGGTTTCCGTTTCGCTTGGGTGGCGAATTCACTTTCCTCTTTGTAAGATAGATATAAAAAATTCGAACTATAACGTGGCTAGTAGAGACCTATTAACATAAAAATTAATTCATTATGTAGTAGCGCGAAATTAGTCCTTCTGAGAATTGCCTGTTTATCTTAATATTGCTTTTGTCAACAGGTGGTTCTGCCACTTTGACGATGACAACTATGTGAACGTGCCTCGTCTGGTGAAAATGCTTCAGGGGTATGACTACCAGATGGACTGGTATCTTGGCAGGAACTCCATACCTAGGCCAGTAAAATACTACAAACCACACTCCAAAAAGGTAAGCATGTAATCTATTTTATTGTTATCTCTAAATAACGTGGAGATATTTTTGAATTTCTTTTGGATCACTCGCTGAGTACTTGTTTTTACCATTATTATCTATGATGGTCCACAGCAATTAAGTTACTATAAAACACGTTTCCAATAAATATTATTTTGTTGCAGGCGAAGATCAGCCATTCTTTCTGGTTTGCCACTTTCGGCGCAGGAGTATGCATCAGTAGAAGCTTAGCTCTCAAAATGATACCAGTTGTAAGGTAAGGAGCATACTATGGATATTTAAGTGTCATTTTATAATTTTTGTGTGCATTTATCATCAACATCATTATCAAAATCATTGTCAACCGTTCACAGTTTCCCGCATTTGCATTTTTAGTATTGTACATACATACATACATAAATCACGCCTATATCCCTTACGGGGTAGGCAGAGCGTTAACGGCCGTAAAACGGATATTAACACCACGTATTTAGTATTTAGTATTGTATTTATTTTATATACTTACTCAGTAGGTAATTATTTTGTTGCAGCGGTGGTAAATTCATCAGTATCTGTGAGGGAATCCGTCTGCCTGATGACGTCACTATGGGCTACGTTATAGGTAAGACTTACAGATATCATTACAGATATTTAACTACCTTATAATATTTCGTCTTCATATTGTCCAGCTCTTCCGTTTTCCTTTAGCATTCTCTTTAGTCTTGATGTTTTGTTGCACAGAATACATCTTGAAGCAAAAGCTGACTATAGTTCCTGAGTTCCACTCGCACCTGGAGCAGATGAAGCTGATTCCTTCTGACATATTCCGGGACCAGATCTCATTCTCCTACTCCCCCAACAACACGGTGGACGTGCCGGGGTTCAACGCCAGCTATGATCCTACAAGGTAATATTACTTTAACTTCTGTAATTAAAATAAAATGTTCTATTTTCATTAGATAGCATTGGGTGTGTAAAACAACTCAATCCTCGACTTTTTTGTTGTTTCATTTATAGATAACGAACTTTTCTCTCAATTAAAGTACCTACTAGTCTTATAGCTCTAGGAAATCTTAATAACTCGCGTCACAAACTATGTCTCGTACTTACCTGCGATACATAAAGATAAGAGAAGCATGAAATCTCAACGACTTTTTCAGGAAGGAATACAGCCGCTGTAAGTTGCGGAGGATTATCACATAAACATTATCCGCCCATGTTGTCATATTTCTCAAACACAACCGCGCTTAGTTGAGGCACGGAATTTTGGGTCATTTAAATATTTTATGTCATAAAATATCTGTATAAATCATCTTATCCCATCTTAAATTTCGCAACGGTGCTAAGTTTTGATTGTAAGAACTGCAATGTTACCTACATTGTAGTAACCTAACTCGTACCTACGTGCTACGATTGAGTATAACGGTACCAAATTGTTTGCTATGAAAGCTGTACGAATTCCTTTTGTTGCAGGTTTCTCTCGTTGCATTGTTTCCTGTTCCCCCATTTCGAGTTCTGCCCGAGATAACGCACCTGTTGGATATCCGAGTACATTTATTTTTCACCTGTCGATAAAGATGCGCAAGGAATTCGTAGAACGCGAATTTCATTAATACCTTTGACAGTGTGGCTATCAAGTCGCGAGGTAATGTAAATAGAGAAAGAGAATTTGCACACAACTGCAACTTATGATGTATTTAATGCACAGTACAATAACTTCTTGCAAAAAATTACGTCTATTGTTATTAAGAAATTGTTATATCCACTTTGAGAAACTAGTTACTCTAAAATCGTTAACCAATCTTCATGGAATTAACAAGAAAATCTACTTTTAACAATTTCACAATTTTCAATTTCAATTTTACATTTGCATTTCACAGATTTATCATTAGAATTTTATACATCGTAGATAGTGTTTGTAATGTTGTAAGTAACAAATTAGAATCAAAGTTTATATAGAATCGTGTAATATAGAGCTCGTATTATTGTTATTTTTAAAACTGTGATATTAGATTAGGTATGAAAACTGTACGTTTGTGCTATAGAATGTTGTAAAATACCCAGTCAGATATGTTTGATTGTTCGTAAATTATATTGTTTATAAAATAAACAAATTATAAACTTTAATTGAGTGTGTATTATTTAAACTATGTTTGGACGATGACATTCATTATAAGTAAGTAGGTAGAAAAAATATGTCCTTTGTATTTGATTGAAAAAAAGAACAGGTTAAGATAATGAATTAACTCGTCACACCTTTGCGAATTAGGCACTTCCAAGGTATACACGTAGTATTCATAGTGCTAATACAACTTTTATCATACGTCATGTTTTCAGCGTGTATGTACGAGTTCAACTTCTATTATGTTGATACAGTCAGTCACATTTGATGAAATATGAAATGAAATATATGACACAAATATTTTTGGGTGAGTTCAACTCGTAAAACAGAACAACTTTTCCCAAGAAACATAAGACGAAATAAGAAAATAATAATTTGGAACTCCCATACAAAAAGGTGCACAAAATATTTAACTTTGTTTGGAGGTCCATTTTTTGTTATACATATAAAAAAAAACTCAGAAAAGTTGTTCAGTGTTATAAGTAACTCACCCCACAAATATTTGCATTGAATTTAATAGTAGTACCTTATATAGACGTTCACATACGTTAATCCACTAAATATAACTATTACTGTGGATTGCACTGCACCACACTTGTCATCCATCGTTGCGTATGTTTAACGCACCGTAATGCATGCGTCTGTCAGACGAAAGGAAATTGCATATCTATTCTTAATCCCATACTAGTATGGTTACGGTGCATAACGGATCCGTCTATAAACGTCCGGAAAATCCGCTTTTCTTTGAATCTTCATGAAAATAATCTGACCCAGTACAACATACAACATTTTTCGTGGGAAATAAATTGAATGATTCACCAAATTCAGGAGTCCTTAAATGATTAATTAATCTGATTGACATGGCCCATTCGCTTCGCAGTGGCGGGTCCCGGGTTCCTCCAGAGGCACCTGGCTCGAGCCTTTTTGATCGATTTTACTGCAAAGTCACTTCGCTTAATTGGGTACCGGCCAAATTTGTTCTGGACAGCCGGCATGGCATTTAAGCTGATTATACCCCCTTAAGAAATTCTCCCTTATTAAAGATTCGATCGGTCCGGTACCAGTTTCAACGTCATTGTTATCAGGTTGCATTAGTTAAAAATAATTTGGATTCTCTATAAAATTTACCTCACCGAATACGGAAGCAGGAATATTTTCTTGTGTATTCACTCTCAACTAAGTGACCGGAAATTGTAGTGCGTCATCAGAACACTCAAGTACCTAAGTATTTATAAAAAGTGAAATTTTACACGGACTGAAAGAATAGTAACAATTTTCCCCAAAGAAAATAGGTCGAAATATGAAAAATAATGGACCTTCTATACAAAATGTACCAGATGATCAAGTCAATTTGTATGGGAGGTCCAAATATTTTTTCATATTTCGACATAATGTTCCTTAGAGAACGTTTTTCTTTATCACTATTCCGTGCATAGTATCGGTCTTTAGTAAAATTTCACGCTATATAACATCAAGAATAGCTCAAGACTGCCTTCAAGTGCAAGGGAAAGTCTTCGTACATTAACAGCCACAACAGTCCACTGTTGGACATGGGCCTCCCCCTGTCAGTGGGTATTGCGATTCTCACCACGCTAGGCAGGCGGACTGGCAAGCACAGTGCGTTAGATGTTGTATTCGCAGGGAACGCTGCTAACTATTCCCTGTATGATGCCTTGACCCTTTCCACATGCCCTAAGGTAGACTGGAAGATAACGCCTTCGGAGTTAAGTCCGCCCGTGTTCCTTTTTGTGCATAAAGTTAAATAAAAAAATATGAATTTCCATAAGTCGCTTTTAACGACACCCACTGGTACAATTGGGTCGATGCTATTACAAGGCGGCACCACATGGCTGTCTTTGGACAATACCATAAACTGCGACTTTTGTGGCGTAGCTCGTACTATCATAATGTACCACAAGAATTAAAAAAACCATTTTTTTCCACAAATAAATATGCACTACCTATATATCGTCCCTCTTCTTGCTAACAGACCTATCTGTCAAACGGCACTATCTGCACTGACCATGCCATCAGGATCCTCTATTTTTTCTTAACAAGTTCTCTCTAACAGTTTTTTCTGTATCGGCTACCGTTTAGAAGATAATCGACATTTGTGTTTAGCGTATCTGCACAAATTGGCAGTAAATATTCTTGCAAACCGTCTCTTGTACATATCACTGTTAGCAAGATTTTTTAAATTTCATACTTTTCTAAAAACCAAGTACTATGTACATATGACTGTTAGACAGATTTTTTGCCTGCAATGTTTTCATTATTTTGCGTATGAAACAACAGCCTATTTTTTGAAATATGAACCTTTTTATCTATGCATTTAGGTCTTAAGCCATTTTTTTTTTAACGGCGGAACGGCATTTCAAAGTGGTGTGCGTGCGCGCACCCCGCGTCGCCGCGGGGAAGGGGGAGGGTGGATCGCTGTTTTATTATTATGATTTCCGTGGTCTATTAGACTTATTTCTGTAATTCTAAGTTAACAGTTAAATACCTCATTGTTATCAACAATTTTAAGTATTGATTTGATCTCATTAGATGTTGATTTTAAATCTACGGTCAATGAGACTGATGAATCCTTACTAATATTATAAGTTCAAGAGTTTGTGTGTGCGTGAGTTGTTGTTACCTTTTCACGCTCAAACGGTTTGACGTATTTGGATAAAAAGCACAAAATAGAGAATGTACAGAAGGATCACTCGGCCCTTTTTTCGATTATTTTCGCTTTCGGCAAGGGCTGCCACAGTTTTCTTACCGATTTTATTCAATGGAGTAGGTACCTAAACAAACATACAGGGAGTAACAGAAAGGGTATAGCCGAAAGGTGCTCATGAAATTGAACAACTTTCCCCATTTCCCCACTTTGACCTCCTTTCGGCTTGATATACCCTTTCTGTTACTCCCTGTATTTACATTACGTATATTACCTACATAGCACAATTATTATGAAATGGAGAATGACGAGTAGGTAGATATATGCTCACCAGCATCACCCCATTTCTTTCCCGTGGGTGTCGTAAAAGGCAACTAAGGAACTTGAGGGTGTGTATTGCAATTTTAGACGATGGGCTGGTAACCTGTCACTATGGTGATACACAATTTTCCGAATGACCCTCAAATTTTTGCGGAGACGTGGTGTAAATGTCCGTTTTTGCAGCCGTTTACGCTCTGCCTACCACGCAAGGGATAATAGACGTGATATGTGTATATGTGTATGTATGTACATCAAAAATGTTTTGAAAGTTGCTTTTATTTAAATAGAAACTCAAATCAAATAAAAAAAATATACTGATTAGAGTTACTAATCTTGTTTGTTCTTTGATGAAAGTAAGTTTTTATTTAAGTTGGTACAATATATTATAGGAACATTGTACTAATCACATTGTATACTAATAAACCTATTTATTACCTATTTATATTTGTGTGAAGCCATTTTGCACGTCCGCACCAAACGCGGTTGACACTCGACTACAAGTGTGTTTGGATTGGTTTGGATTTCCTTGTAAACGGCGGCGTGTCAAATTGTGGAGAGTTTCGTGACGTTTGCTTGAAGTGAGCTCTCTGTATTCGGCGCGCAGCCGCCAATACTTACTTTGTGATAAAAGATTATAACCTGGCACTAACACATAGATAGGCTACTATTTAGGTACTGCGGGAAAACAACTATTCCCACGGGAAGATGAACAACACCGGGTAAGACCGCTGTCAGGCCGATAGTTTTTGTTAAAGTGTATTGATTTTATTTTAATTTCTATAGTTATGAGACCGTTTGCTTTTTATTCAATCTTTATTTCTATGGGCAGTAAGACAGTTTGTATTTTATGTTATTTTGATTTTTATGATGAAGAAGAATGTTTGATTTACGTGTAATTTTGATTTACATGGTCAAGATTTTTTTTTGTATTTTGTATAATTTAAATTTATATGGTCAATAAGGCTGTTTGTTTTTTTATAAGGAAAGGATACTAAACTTAACTAATAGTTATTTGGATGATTAGATTTTAATAACAAAATAACAAATAAGTAAGACTGATTCCTTGTTCCTATTGTATTATTAAACTAATAAGTAAAACTTTTGTGCCTTATTATAATATTTTAGACTGTAATTAAGATGATCTCATTATTAGGTTACTTAGCTTAAAGTTAGTTAAACTTGAACTAAGTTCCTGAAATGTTAAAAAAACATTGTTTTTAAGGACAATGATAATAACTAATAATTAATTACAAAATAATAAGTATTTTATTTCCTTTTCTAGGCAAATGCTGACTATCTATCTGACAAAAACAGAAAACAAAGTTCTCACAAAGAGAACTATCTGCTTCAAGTAAGTATAAGTCAATTAATACAACCTTTAGAGCTTTTAAGCTGCCTTGCAAATTTAGGGTATTTTTTTTACTGTAGTTAGCCGTTATTACTTCATAAATAAAGTGAAAGTTAACTTTACCAGAGCGTTATCATTGCAGCGCCAAACCGAAAAACGCTTGCACTCGCGAACTATCAAAAGGCAGATAGTTCAGTTAGCAGGAAGAGGGACGATATGTACCAATCAACTGCAAAGTGGATAGTTTCATAGCCGCCACATCAAATAGAAATTGGTCCCTTGAGTGCATCTGTCACAAACATTAAACGTTTTATGATCTCTAAGATGTCATCATCTAGAACGGTAGTAGCCAAAGTAATTACTATGCAGGCACTAAAACGGTTATTCCATCAGAATCTTTCGTCGTATCTTAAAAGTTGAGTGAATTGCACACGCACCGGACGATATTGCGGTTTGTGACAGCCACCATACAAATAAAAACCCGTGACAGCCACGACGTTTGATGCAGCGACGTGTGCCATGTATGGTATGCGAATTTTCTAAGGGATTTCCAATTTTCCTTCGTCAAAACCGGATCCGGAAAAACAGCAGAAATCTATGCAGTGCGTGTGAAAACCATGCTCTTAAACTTTCCAACGACCTGACTATTCCAACTAAATGGTTCGATTAAAGAGAACAGGTCCATTTAATGGGTTCGAATAAACATAATTAAGCTTTGGAAGAGCGCCGAT
This sequence comes from Tuta absoluta, assembly GCA_027580185.1. Lineage (NCBI taxonomy): Eukaryota > Metazoa > Arthropoda > Insecta > Lepidoptera > Gelechiidae > Tuta > Tuta absoluta. The sequence continues at coordinate 5,561,879 of JAQAHW010000003.1, forward strand.
TGATCTTGCGGCCATTTTGTGGGAATGACAACCAATTAAAGCGACACACTCATTTGTTTCGCCGCCCAAGCCTTACGTGACAGCGTTACAACTGTCGTATTTTCGAGGCTGTCGAATAGTGAAAGTATTTTCTTGTTTCCGACAGAAGTAAGTTAAGTGTTTAATTAAAATTAAGGGGCTGGATCCAATTACAAGCTGTTGAATTAATGCACTGAGTTCGAAGATCCAGGGGCCCTATTCGAAAAGGGTCTCAGTTGTGCTTCAGTTGGATGGTTTTGGACGTTTCGTATTCCACTAACAATTTGAAGTGTAGAAAATCACGGTGGCATTAGAATGAAAGTTTGGTATCGATGACATTACAGTGGCAAAAAAGTAAGAGAATTGGCTCAGGTTGGGTTTAAATTCAAGATTCAGCTTCCTTCGATTCGATTGGGCCGTAAGTTGTAAAAGCAGAAATAGCCTGTCTAGAAAACACGGAAGCAAGAATTTATGTGTACTACAAGTAGCAGCATTGCGGTTTAGTTTAGGAATGGATGAGTCTTTAACAGGTACATACAAATTCGTCATTTAGGCTCTCTAAATAAGATATTACGAATTCAATTGAGCCTGTTATGCTATGAAAGCAACCTCTTTAGCAAACATGGAAGCTAGAATTTTGATGAACTACATGCTTCAAAAGCAGTTTAGGTTTCTGAAGAGTCTTTTGACAGTTTCCAATTCAAGATTCAGACTCCCTAAATTGTGGTCGCATTCGATTGAGCCGTTAGCAACCTCTAGTAAACACGGAAGCAGGAATTTCGGTTATCCATGCTTCCATTGCAGTTTGGTTTGTTGACGAGTGTTTAACTCCTTAACAGCGGAGATCGATCGGAGGGACTCCGCGCGGACCCTAATCAAGCTGAAGTTAATAACAGTTTTATCTTCGCGAACAGAATTACGAAGGAACCGGTTTCGCAATTAGAGACCGACTGGACAGGGCCGCAGACAGGAATTTACCAAAAGCATAGATTTTTAATACACAACAAAATCATACTGTTCCTTTCATAGTTATTAGACTCGCCAGATCTTTCCAATCGACGCATTAATGTTATCTTGTCTTATGGTATATTTTTAACGTCCCGTGAAGGTTTTTCCGATTTTCTACACTTCTTTTTTTCGTGTAGGACACCTAGTTGACGAACGATCCGCTGAACCCCAGTGTCACAGTTTTTCAACTGCTTACTACTACTAGCCTTCTGACATGGTGGTTCTACTTTAAAATACTACAGGTTAGTACCTTTCTACTTTTCTACTATGATAGTAATACTAGATGCTTGAAACTGAAACGATAGCTGAAACTGTGGTTAATTATAGAAAAAATTAACAAAGATCATTCCTCAATTTACAAAATCCCTACTCTTATTTATTCCCGAGCTCAAGTCCAACCCATGTTTAAGCATCATTTGGCGCGGAAATGCTGAACACAGGGTAAACCTATATTTCATCCTTCAAAACAAGTTATGAACTTGTACAAATACCTGGTAGCAGTTGACAAGAATATCCGCTGTAAATCATGTATATTCTAAGCTGTATAATTATTTTCTAACAGCAAGTCAACTTTTAATTAGTAGGCAGGTATTTTTTGATAAAACTGTAGCAGGTTAAGGTAAGGTTGAAAATTTTTCTTGGTATTCACCTATATACTTACTTACCTAGAGATTCATTCAAACCTATACCTCTATGTAGTTTTTGTGTCGTTCGTCGACTCCAAGTCCCACAGGAAAAAGAAAGTGATCCACTTTCTGCGATAAACAAGTATGTGTAGAGGTACTACCTACTACTATTTTTTTCCTTTGATTTCTTATCCACCCAAAGGTTCTCTGGTAGAGATCACTCTCAGTGATAAGGCCGCCTTTGCGCATTTTTACTTTAAGTTTTCCTGTTATATATTTGTGTTTTGTGTGTGCAATAAAGTGTGTTTACCTACTTGCTTAGTACTACTCGTAACTATTTACGATTACTGATTTGGTTTTGCAGTTTGCAGATACTTGTTATCAGATTCGTCAAAACAACTTCACGTCAATGGAAGGCCACCTGAAACATGCCTTAAATGTCAAATGTGTTGCCTTCGTCAAGGAATAAAAAGAGCTTGCTGGTCCTCATTAATACTTAGACCTACCATAGAACAGAAAACAACCTAAAATGGGCAATCAACCGCTGGTTTGGAGAGACATCCAGATTCAGTATCATAATTCCTTGCCTACGTCAAGGAATAAATACAGCTTGCTATGGAGACTACATAGACAAAGAACCTTAACCTCAAATGGGCAGTCCACCGCTGCACTGCTATTTTACAATCTCCAACCCTATTTCAGTCGGGCGTAATCTGTGACCACAGGCTACAGTGTATATTGCAGGTAACTCTATCGCTTCGATAGGTATGGTAATGGGTGAGTGCACCGCATTAGTTTTAATAGGACACGCTGCAGGCCACTGAGCGCTACATGGTACCTATTAGAACAGCCTCTTTGTGCAAAGTGTCGTATCTACCGAAAAGGTTTTGAAATGTTGATATAAGCGTACTTTTTTTCGTTTTAGTTTATTGTTTCCGGTAGTTTCTTATAAGAAGTATAGAAGAACGATGCTGAAAGTGATCACTTGTAGAAAGTTTATTTGTGTAAGTTATTGATAGGTACAATTTAACTGTAGTGTTTATTTAAGTTGGTAGGTTTAAAGCACTCACCCAAAAACAGTTCTTGGTAAACTTAAAACTGTCGGTTAAGACATTTAGCCTGGGGTGTACGAGTTTGTACGCTTCGCCGTCTGGACATTTACATAAACACCAACTTCGCACTTTGCCAGTAACTTAACGGCCAATAATGAATTCGCCTCGATTGAAAATCGAACCCGGTACAGCCGTATCGATGTTGCAACCGTGGAGGGTGCCAAAATGTAACGGAAAATACTTTGTTTATGTAGTATCGTAATGATATTATGAGTTTAAACATACTGGAATGACGATGTTATATGTTTACAAGACAGCCATAAAATATATTTTGTAGAGCACAAAATTAGTCCGATTATTATTGAAGGTGGTCGACGGCCGATGTGGCGCAGTGGTAGTGGGACTGCCTACGACGCAAAGGTTCCGTGTTCGATTCTCGGTGGGGGCACTCATAAAGTTGATATTAACACTTTGTGAATTTGTTCCTAGTCTGGTTACAACATTGCAGGCTGAACCACCTGATTGTCCAAAAAAAGAGATGGTTCCGTGCTTCGGAGGGCACATTAAGCCGTCGGTCCCGGTTGCTGTCTATTGATTACTCAGATGGCGGTCGTCACACAACCATGTCAGAGGCCTAGTAGTAGGCGGTTGAAAAACTCTGACCCCAGGGTTCATCGGGTCGTTGGATGACTCGGTGTCCCACACGAAAAGAAGAAGAAGAAGAATTGAAGGTGGTCTTACGTATCAACTCTCTATGAGCAGGAATTTAAATTCACCAGATTGATATCTAAGTAAAAGCTTAATAAAAATCAAAACAAAATCGAGTATCGCGGTAAGTACCCCGTATAGTATTTTTAGTCATTATGAGTGACTGCTAAGGTTAAAACAGTAAACCTACACTAATATTATGAAGATGAAAGATTTAATTGTTTGTTTGAATTGAATAGGCTCCAAAACTACTGGACCAATATAAAAAATCTTTTTCCATCAGGATCTTACATTATCCCTGATTAACATAGGCTATACTTAAAGTCATATCCCCGCGGGAAAACGGATCGCAGTGGGTGAACCCGTGCTAAATAAAGCCTGTCTTTATACTGGTCCAGTTAACCCGTCCAGTTTTCTCTTATGTTACTTGACCGGACCAGCGAAATCTTCAACCATCATCCTATAATGACATTAAAGGAAGCCATAATTTAATCAGAAGTGGAAAAGTTGATGATTTATGTTGTAGGCGTAACCGGCTCGTGTTTTTTATTGGCTTGATTTTATAGTTGATCACAGATTAAGCTTACATTATAACTTGATAAACTGGATCGAGGTTGTCATTGAATGATGTAGTGGTTGTAAGCTGTATAGGTTATTAACTCATTGTAGAACAAGTATAAACGTAAGAGAAGTGTCCACTGCAATAGAGCTAGCAAGAGTCAAAAGAACTCAATAAGAAGGTACAATACAACTACAAATTCAAAGTTTGCATTTATCTCGCGATTTTGGAGCAAAAAGCCGTCGGTTCCTATTGCTGTCTATGATTACTTAGACGGCGGTCGTAACACAACCATGTCAGAGGCCTAAGAGAGAAGGCGGTTGAAAAAGTCTCGACATCGGTTACATCGGGTCGTTGGGCGTCTCGGTGTCCCATACGAAAAAGAAGAAGAAGAAGCAAATATCATACTCTACCAGATAATAAAGGTACCTACTTACTTAGTTTTTGATAAGTAAAATGTGAAATACAATTGGAACAAATTTTAATAGACAAGCAACAACGTGATACGGGCGCGCCACAGTGGTTGTAAACCAAAGCACCTGCTCTATTAAGAATGCCATTAAAACGCACTGAGAACGGGAACTGTTTATTATACGCCTAGAAACTTGATGTTGGCTGAGTAAAGGCCGAGTAATAAAAGCTGAATTATCGAAGAGAGAGCTAACCGCTTTTGTTGTGAGCGGGCCGCGTGATTGATTTGCTTGCGATGTTATCATATCATCAAAAACTAATAAAGGACTGTTCTTATTTTATTATAAAATAAAACATTCAATGCAAATTCAATGTGGCTACTTATTTTTATAGTAAAGGTAATACGAATACTTTCCTATTAATTAAATACGCAAAAACATTTCCAGCAAATTTTTATCAAAATTCTGTTTCATTATAGTCACAACACTTCTCGATCAGATTTAACAGCTACTATAAATTTAAATAATAGTCAAATTTACATAAGTTTGTACCTATCACACGATTATGATGACTGTGACTTAAGTTCAGACAATTTATTTCATCCTGTGAGATAACGACCGAATCAATGTTTTAATAAAGAGAAGATCACGTAAATAACTTGAATTCGAATTCATAGTTAAGACAACTGGTATTATTATAATATTCGAAAGGTTTACGGTACGAAAACATATTTTATTTTTGCTAATATATTTAAATCTAAATATATTCTTTCCAGCGCCATTCCCACAGACTTGAGATTCTAAAAATTAAATTATCTTTTTCGCTATGTTTCTTCTTCTTCAGCGTGATTCTATTTCAGTTTTAGCGCTTTCAAACGCTCTCGAATGGTTCTTTCATTGACATAGTAGCTTTTATTTCAACTTTTAGAAACTCGGCCTTCTCTAAAGATTGCGTTATAGACAGTTAGGTATATTTTTAGTCAAAGTTGTGTGGGTATATCTACCTATGTTATATCCGTTCTACAGTTAATTTTACAAATGTTGCAAAACGGCCTAGTTGTAACACGACAAGATAATATGATATTTAGTAGTTCAACATGCCACCTGCCCTCAGCAATGGCAGCAGTGAATTATCGTCTTGCTCTATCTGGTCGTGACCGGACAAGACCAGCTGCCTGATTACGTATCTACGGTCAGAGAATAAGAGAAAAACTACCTAACGAGTTGGAATAATATAGAAGATCGCAGTGGGCGTCGCACACGCAATGTTGGCAGGACCTGTAACAGAAGATTATAAAAAATTGCTTTGACAAACAATGTCGCCATGAAAAACTACCTAAATTATACTGATCTTTGACTTCTCTTCTCTTCTGCGTCGTTTCCTCAAGGCTGAGGGTCGTGACCACCAAAAGCAGCTCCAGATATGGTTTGTCTCCAGGACACTCTATCCTGAGCCCGGTGCATCGCCTGTTGTGTGTTGCAGCCGATTGCTTCCAGTATGGCATCTGTCCAGCGGAAAGGCGCTCGGCCTCGGCTCCTTCTCCCTTCCATGCGGCCAACCAGTATGAGCTTCTCAAGATTATCGGGCTCCCGTCTAGCCACATGGCCAAGAAAAGTAAGCGAGCGTCGGAGGCATGTAGTAGAGAGGCGTTCTTTGATCTTGAGCTGTTCAAGGATTGATGCGTTGGTGCGGCGAGCAGTCCATGAGATGCCTAACATTTTACGCCAGCACCACATTTCGAACGCATCAATTTTAGCTCTAAGTTTAGCTTTTAGCGTCCAGGTCTCGGCAGCATACAGGAATATTGAGAATATGAGGGTTCGCATGAGTCTCACTTTAGTGTTGCGGAAGATGTTTCGATTTTTCCAAATCTTCTCAAGCCGTTTCACTGCAGCCTTGGCCATCTGAGCACGTCGAACGACTTCATTTTCACAGTTGCCGTCACTGCGTATCATTGACCCTAAGTACACGAACTGTTCGACCGAGTCCAGATCACGCAGTTCAAACGTCCTACTTAAGTTGTTGCCTCTATCAACGAACATCAGTTTTGTTTTACTGAAATTTACTTTTAGGCCATAATCAGCGCTCACAGTCTCTAGCCGCTGTAACAATTCCGCAAGTTCCTTTTCGTTGGCACCTATAATCGTGGTATCATCGGCAAACCGAAGGTTGTTGATAAGGTGCCCTCCAACACGAATGCCACCCTCCCAGTGGTCTAGGACTCTGCGCATTATGTGCTCACCCACTAGGTTGAATAACTGGGGGGAGAGGATGCATCCCTGTCGGACACCACGCTCGGTTTTGAAGGGTTGAGACACCGAACCATCGAGTCGAACCTTAGACTGACCTTCAATGTATAATTCTTGAATCAAGAAAACCAAATGTTGCGGGACTCCCATCTCAATCATCACTGTGAACATTTTAGACCAGCTTATGCAGTCAAAGGCCTTCGTGTAGTCAATGAAGCAAAAGACCATCGGGATATTAAACTCTCTGCTTTTCTCTATAAGTTGTCTGATGTTAAATATCTGCTCCCTTGTCCCCTTACCTCTAACGAACCCAGCCTGCTCTTTAGCTATTTGGCCGCTGATGTAATTTTCAAGCCTCTTGTTGATAATATGCAGGAGAATTTTCGCCGCATGTGATATTAAAGAGAGCGTCCGGTAATTGCCGCAATTGCGTGTCGAACCTTTCTTATGAAGCGGTATCACAATGGATTCTTTCCAGTCTTCCGGCCATTGACCTGTTCGCCAGACCTTAAGGCATATAATGTGCAAAAAATGTATGCCCTCCGGACCTAGGTGTTTGATAAATTGTGCCGTAATTCCATCACCACCACTTGCTTTGTTCTTCAATCTGTGGATCGCAGATTCAACTTCGCGTAGTAAGACATCTGGCTCTTTTACTGAAAAGTCTAGCCTTTCCGCAATTGGTTCATCCGCTTTCATAGGACTACTGTAAAGTTGTTGGCAGTAACTCTTCCACCTATCTAAAACATGTTCTTTGTCTAAGATTGCCTTTCCTTGTTCATCATCAATTATCCATGACTTTAATTGAGAATCCTTTGTAAGGAGTTTAATCTTTTGGAACATGTCTTTTGATTGGGCGGTTCTTGCACTCTTTTCAATGTCTGTGCAGATTGCTTCAATTTGCGTATTCTTGTCACGTCTACACAGACGCTGCACTTCAGCATGAAGTTCAGAGTACAGTTTTGGGTCATGTTCCGCAGCACCAAGTACTTTCAAGGTCTTCCTTTTACTGACAGCTGTCCAAGTTTCGTCAGACATCCAATCGGATTTTGGTCTTTGGATTTGGGCAGAAGCATTGATATCCTTAGCAGAATCGGTGATGACAGATTTAAGTTGCACCCATGTTGTGTCAGCTGAGTCGAAAGGATCCAGACTTATTTGGCTAAGACGATCCTGCACAAGGTCTTCAAATGGTTTCTCTGCGTCCTTAGGTAATGTGATAGTTTTCGGTAGACTCGATTTCTTTATTACCTTCAGTCGCACTCTGAAACGGGCTACTAGCAGCTGGTGGTCGCTGCCACAGTCAGCACCAGGGCGTGTTTTGGTTAATAGTATTGAGGATTTCCAACGTTTACCAATCATGATGTAGTCGATCTGGTTTTTATGACCACTTGGAGACATCCATGTCCATAGCCTCCGGGGATGTTGCTTGAAATAGGAGTTCATTATGCTCAAACAATTTTCCGCGCAAAACTCTAGCAACATTTCTCCACGTTGGTTTCTTACGCCAAGGCCAAACATCCCAACAACTTCCCTGATGTGATCATCGTCCAAAGTTGTGCCTATCTTAGCGTTAAAGTCACCCAAAATTACGGTGGGTTCTTTGCTAGGAATTAAACGATAAGTCTCCCCCAGTTGACAATAGAACAGCTCTATCTCTTCTTCTTTTGATTTGGAAGTTGGTGCATATACCTGGATAAAATTTATTGGGTTAGGTTGTGCAGCGATTTTAAGGGTAACTATTCGATCGCTTATGGTGTTATAACCTATAACTTTATCCCTTAGATGTTTCGAAACAATGAAGCCCACCCCACTGAAAACGTTATCAGGGTTGCCCGAAAGTATCAACTTACATCCGTTACTTGTTATGTCATGGCCACTGGTCTTCATGTGTGTTTCACTTAACCCTAGCAAATCCAAAGCATATCTCTGCATTTCCTTCTCTATGATTTCTACCTTTCCTGGCTTAAGCATGCCACGTAGATTCCAGGTACCAATATTTAGGGCACTATTCTTGGTGTTCACTTTAGATGCCTGAGGTGGTACTCTTCCAGCAGTAACCAGATTTCTGCCGGGAGCCTGCGGATCCACTCCCGTACAGCCGGTAGCACATTTCACACCAGTAGACCCGGAACCGTACTGGCGCCGATGATCAGTCGGATGGCATGATGAAACACCTGTATACTTTATTGGACTTTTCATGGTGGTTTTCTTGGGAGAGTAGTAGCGGTAGATTCCCGTGCCTTTCCGCACCAGTCTTTTAGAGGGTATTTAGTCCTCACGGCTACTGCAGCCGACCCGATGGACGGGGGTCAGGTTATCATATCCGCCGCCTGAGACTCGGCTTTGTTACTCATTTGGCACCACCCAGGGGACACGTGCAGGGTAATTAAAGGTAGTTCCTGCGGACGCGAGTAACAACATCCCCCAATGTCAGTTAATTTGACTTAACTGACTCTAAAACAAACTACACAATACGAGCAAAGGCGGCTTTAAGCGATCTTTTTCAGGCAACCCTTCATACTTAGAGAAACATTTACCAAACACACACTGTTTAGAATGTTGTAAGTTGTAAGCTTTTCATAAAAAGAGAAACTAATTGAAATAGAAGTGTAAAATTATTTAACATCTATGTTCCATCTTTGACTCCTCTTCATTTAAGTTTCCGCCTTCCCGGCGATAGGATATAATTCTGGCTTTCTCTAAATAATCCTTTTCCGAATTTCAAGCAAGTTTATTAACATGAGCCAATCTTGGTCCGCTAACATCGACTTAATGTAGGCAAATGTTCAGGCTGAGTAGGTCGTAATACCAGTGTCGGAGGATGAAATTCTTGGAACTACTTGAAAAACCCACAAAGAATGCCGTAGTTGCAATACATTTGCTGTTTAAGATGGAGTTGGTCGAGCGGCGCCTAAGTATGCAAGACGGTGGATGTAAAAATCTGTCGTTCGATCGTGCTGTCTCCCAAACATGGCTTTTTAGCATTCAGGACAGGTCGCGTCGCCACGCAATGGTCCTGTATAACAGAGATACTAAGCCATGCATGTTATTTGAGTACTGTGGACGCTATCAGCCTTGCACGCGAAGAAGGAATGGAAGCTGGTCTTTGAATTTAATGTGTTTGTGTTACGAATTCATATTTTTATTGTACTCGTCTGGAATAATAATAAGATGTCCATCCTCCAAATATAAAAGAAAGACGACACGAAATATACAACGAAGAAAGTATTTTTTGTGAAGGTAAAACACAAAATGAATCATAAACATAAGTAGCGTATTTCTGCAAAAGGTTGTTGCTAAAAATTACTTCAACTTCGATCAATAAACAAGCAAATCAACCAAATCATATCATAAACAAACAGTGGGTAACTAGCACGTATATCCATCCAAGCCAGCGCACCCACCCAAGTCTCCAATAAAGTCTAAATGCTCAAACGGCGGTTCCTGGGCCGCTCCAATAAATTGAACATGAAGGATATACGGGTTCCGTTGCAGACCTGCGCAGAGAGCAAGAAGGCCGCTATAAATTAACTTATTATCTAAATCATTTGTATCCTTTCACTGGCGGACCCGCGGACCGACCCCAGGGCATAATGCTGCGTCTGCGCCAGCGCAGGCGTGCGGTGCGCGTGCGCGCTACGAGGCGTTTTATTATCTGTGTTCGCGATTGTAGAATTACGGGTACTGGCTGTTTTTAGATTAGATCTCGACTGTAATGTTGTGTGTTGCTTTGCTAGTCTATTATGTTATTCTATTGTCTTTAAACACGGATTTTGTAAATCTGGATTTGAAAAACAAGATTAAACAATGTGAATTAATTTAAATCTGCAATCTAGTTCCCATCTATCTGTCTCTATTTAGTTTTGGGTTGTGTGCAAATTTTATTAGGTAGTTTATGGACATACTTCGGTAGGTAGGTATTATTAAGGTATAAGTTCCAACTGTGAATCATTTTCAAATAGAAATCAATAAATAATTCTAGTCCCGTTATCATCACGACAAGCCATTATTCCCTTCACATACAGATTTCCAAATAATAGGTACAAATACCTTACATTGTCGCCCTGTCCACTACCGTAGAGCTGACCGGGGCAGCAACGGTATACTGAAATACTAGTGCTAAGCTAATACTAATACATTCTGTCCCCCTAGTACCTATGTGCAGCAAACAACAGCGCAGCGGCGGCGGTGCCAGGCAGCCGTGGTCGTGGCTCGCGCGTGACCTGCCACACCCGGCCTACTGAACCGTCGACTCTATTGCCAACCAACAGATGAATAAAAAGACTGGGACTGTGTAGAACCTTTGGCATTTTGCGGTAGTTTTAAAACATTGCATTTTAGAAGGTGTTCGCGCTGTCCATGAAAGATTGACAGAGAATCGTGCAAAACGACATCATGTAGTAAAATGTACAGTCGGTTGTATTGTAGCACATTATATAGGTACCAGGGGTAATTATTTTTGTCCCCAGCAATATTTTTTACATGGCATGAATAAAATTAAGTAGAAATTTATTTTGTGGTAATATATTTAAATGTTTATTATGTAGGGATAAAAATAATGCAGTTATTTTGCAGTAGCCCTTGTACCTTATGTGCTACAAACCGACTGTACCTAAACCTATTTGATTGATTATTTCGATTACCGGCAAACCCCGTTGAAAGAGCGCCCCAAGCTACAGCTTGTGATACTTTAGTATTTCTTATTTTGACCATCTCTTTGTAAGGCAATAAGTGTGACTTAGTATAAATCTTTTTATATTGCAGTCCCCTAGCTCGGCGATCAGACTGATATCATATCCCTTTCAATTATGAAATAAAGCTGACGGAATTGTTCCAGATACGATCAGAGTCATTAGCTGGGTGTGGTGCTATTTGAAGTTTAGGTATTTATAAAAAATAAAAAATGTTACCCATACCTATAGCTATTACAACATTTACCACCTAAAGACTAGGTTTGTTAGCTTGTAACTTTTTACCATGAGAAACGTTGTACTGGTAAAAGCGAGCCTGAATCATCGTTATACCTCAGGTACATACCTACCTAGCGACATCGCTCGATAATAAAAGCACCAACACAAAACCGCAGAATCAATGACCGCAACAGCATTCAATGGCTATTATTCAGAACATTATAGTTTCCTTTTATTCATTATTACCAACAAAACCGCAGATTGTAGAAAACGGTCGTTGAAAACCCTTCAGAAGTTTTTATATCAGTCACAGCCGCTTTTAAATTTTAAAAGCGACCGCTAATAGGCTGTGCGGTTTGTGAAACTTCGTTGTTTCAGAAAGTTGTACTTGTTCAGTCCTTTTGTGGTTCCTTTGAAAGTATTCAGGGGCTTTAAAACACCATGGGCATGAGAACATCATAAAAACAATCGCGTCTTCAAATATCGGTCAACCACAGGCGTCAGAGATACATTTTTTATTCTCAGGCAGTATTCAGTCGCTGGCAGGTTATTGTAAGTAGATAACTTGGTTAGTTTTACTTATAATAGGAAGGTACGTTGGAACAGAGAGTGTGAACCATCAATCCGCCGTGAACAGATCGTGTATCAAAAATGAAAATAAGAAATTGTAAAAATTATAGCAACGGCCGGGGATTGAACTTGGGATTGAAATTGTATTTCTTACACTAGATGTCGCTTGTACGGGGCTTCAAGGCGAGTATCAAGAGTCCCGGGTTGAATCCCCAGCCGTCGTCGCTAACATTTATAGAATATCTTATTTTAACTTAAGAAAATAATATAGCACTGTGAGTGCAAAATAAACCATAGTAGATTGTGTACCTCCTACTTGTACCTCGTGAAATGCTTGATAGTATTGGCATGTGCTTAAGATGACCATAAGAATAAAGGGGTACTTATTACAGTAGGAATTGTTTTTAAAATTATTCAATGTACAAATTATCTTACAAAATAATTGTACCGTTACAGTAAAGACACTTCGTAATAAACCAATAGTGAAAGATTCCTTATTGAATTGAAGAGCGGACTACCCGTTATCTATTTTATGCAAATTGAACGGATGCAGGTGAAAACAAATGGCCTACTAGTCTCGGGAGAAAGGTGGATCGTATAGTGGATTCGACCGCACACGATGCACTACTTTGGTAAAGGCTTAATCATTTGTTTCTGATTAATGTTTAATTCAATTGATTACATTGAAACACTAAAAGCTGAGCCCACCGGCACTTATCTCGGCTTTAAGGTTGTCGTATAATTTGGAATTCGGAAGCTGTGATGATAATATGATCATTAAGTTTCTTTATATAGTTTAACATCGGAGAAACGAATACTCGTAGATTTAACTATCGGCTAGGTGGTTTCGGAATAACGTTGTTTCATCAATGATAGATAAAAACACAAAAAATTGCTGATGCTACCACATGTGTTTTGTCGGATCCGGTTGTCCGGATACTATGCATGGCACACGTAGCCGCATCAAACTTGCGGCTGTCACTGGTTGTCATTGCCATGGTGAATGGTTGTTGCGGACTGCAATATCGTCCGGTGAATGTTTTCGACTTATCTGTTTCGTAATACAACAGAAGTTACCAAAATGGATTTTTAGTATTGCATTGCTTTAAATACATAACCAGTTTAATTTTTTCGAGAACTTGTAAAACAGGCAGTATTAGAACCTGCGACTATCAGTGTCAGTACTACCGACGACTCTATTGACATTTCTTTCCCGTGGGAGTCGTAATAGGCGACTAAGGGACTCGAGGGTGTGTATTGCAATTTAAGGCGATGGGCTGACAACCTGTCATTATAGCGATACACAATTTTTCAAATGACTCTCAAATGTATGTCAGACGTGGCGTAAACGTCCGTTTTAGCGGCCGTGTATGCTATACCCCGCAAGGGATAATAGGCGTGATATGTATATTATGTATGTGATTTAATTAAATTTGTTTAATAGCACAGCGAGTTAATGCGATCAGAGAACAATATTAAAATTAATTTAATATCCGAGTTCACAGGTACATCGCCGACATCAATATCCACAATTAATCAATTAGCACCACGCTGTGTTGGAAATGATAATGAATGATGAAAGCAAGGAATTATTACAACGCATCATCTGTATCATTAAACTTGTGTATGAAGGGTTTGCGTTCATTAACAAAGAGTAATGATGAGAAAAGATGTTTGTGGTAAGTGTCCACCGCTAAGATGTTTTTTTTTATTTTGCTAAGATGCTGGTAATGCTGTTCACTGTTAAAACTTTTTTAGTAATTATAAGTGGTTCTTCTACATGTTGTCCGTCGTTGCGTATTTTTAGCGCACTGTAACGCATGCGTCTGTCAGACGAAAGGAAATTGCGAATTCTGACCTCATTCAAATACGGCTACTGTGCGTTCACGGTTCGTAACGGATACATTTCTCAATTCGTTTAACAGACGCATCCGTAAATGCACCGTATCTGTTTCTGTATGGAAATAAAAACGCATGCGTTAACGCGCGTTAAAATACGCAGCAACAGACGAATATTGGAAGAACCACCATAAATATACTACTTGACTGTACAAAACTTTATTCAAAATTCAATATTTCACCTCACCAACCGCCAATAGCTACCGTCAAAAGTGTTTAAATTGCCAATGATATTATGTATGATAACTGATAAGTAGGAACTCATTTATTCAAAACGTGTCGCATTTTGAAAATAAATACGGACATACATACAAATGGGTACATTAAATTATCTAGCCTATATTGCCGTGTGATGCCGGCTTAGAATAGCATCACCCCATTTCTTTCCCGTGGGAGTCGTAAGAGGCGACTAAGGGACTTGAGGGTGTGTATTGTAATTTTAGGCGATGGGCTGACAACCTGTCACTATGGCGATACACAATTTTTCGAATGACCCTCAAATATTGGTCAGACGTGGCGCAAATGGCCGTTTTTTGCGGACGTTTATGCTCTGCCTACCCTGCAAGGGATAATAGGCGTGATATGTGTATGTGTGTATGTGTATGTATATTTTGTGTAGTGGAAGCGCATCTTAAGAACACAAATTAATACAAAACACAAGTAGGTTTATACACAGCACGTACTCGAAAAGTTTGGAACGTTAACTTTTTCGGTATTAATCAAATTAAGATGGTGCTCCATCATTTTAAGAATCCATTTTAATATTCTCGTAGCGTGTATCAGAAAATTTAATTTTATCTAATACGAAAGTAAAAATAATATTTTTTTCTAGTGAAGCCGGCTAAGGTTGGCAGTACCCCATTTCTTTCATAACGTAAGAAGCGACTAAGGGACTCCTGGGTTTCACGTGTATTATAATTTTATATCAGGCAGACAACCTGTCCCTAAAGTTATACACGATTTCTGAAACGGCCCTCAAATATTTGTCGGACGTGGAGGTAGCTATAGCGACCGTATCTTACGGATGTTAACGCTCTACCTACCCCACAAGGGATAAAGGTGCGAAAAGTGTATGTATGTATGTAATATAATATTGTTTCTTTTCAACGGAGAACTATTGTGGCAAATAAATAACAGCAACAGCACTAATGTTTTTTTTTGTAAGGTAATGGTAAAACACGCCAGCTGCGTACAAATGGCCGCCACCTAGTACTTAGCTGTTCATTCTTACCAGCTTAACCTGTCGACCGATGGGCCATAGACTAGGAGCATTAAATACGAGGTTCAAAGAAAATTGTTAACACGACTAACAAGTCCTTTGCTTCGTCCATAGCTCTATTATTTAATTTATTATTATTGGGACTTCATCGCAAATTTGGTACCAATACTAAGGTAAATCTTGTAAAACTACATCTTAAAGGAACTGATAAATAAAAAGCACTGTTTTTTGTTTCTTGTTGTACCACTTTCATACGAATAAAATACACTTATTTATGGACTATTTTCATTGCTCTATCAGACTTTTTTCTTCAGTAACGGTGCGATTAGGATTACATTACAAACGTATATTAACAGTCCACTGCTGGACATGGGCCTCTGGGGTCTGGAGGTATTGTCATACTTACCACGCTTCGTAGGCGGATTGGCGAGCGCAGTGCAATATGTACCATTGACAGGTACCGCTGCTGCCCATTCCCTGGATAAATATCCCTCAGTTGCTTTTTATGACACCCACGAGTACAATTAGGGTGATGCTATTCTTAGCCGGCACCACACGGCACTGGATTCGGATTCCACATGTTAAATGTTTCAAATAGAACAAATTTTCGATGTCATACTCAAACGATCCAAAATTTCGCTTGTGAATTCAACTCGAATAGAAATCGACTTTCAGAAAAATAAAATCGCCACCTAATGTTCTTGCTATGATAGTGTTTTCCACAACACTTTTTTTTTAGACTGGACTCTAAGATTTTAGCCCCGCGGCCTTGCAACCTACACATTACTGGTCACTACACGGTAAAGCCCTTACGTTAATTTATGCCGCAGTAATTGCTAGTGGTCGCGCTTCGCCGCACCGCTCCGCACCGCAACAACCCACGATTTCATTAGACCTGTCCTTTGCTAAATTGTTGTGCAATTTTCTTTTCTTTTTCCTTTTGATGGCACTACGCACTTAACGCGCTTAGGGCTCGTAATAATAAAACAAGAATTTCTCTCTTTTCGTAGTTGCATGCACATGCAATAGTAATTGTTAATTATAGAGCTGCTACTACGTAGAATAGGTCTACCTAAGGCTTTTCTCCCACTTGCCATCTCATACAAATAAGGCTACAGTGCGGACGTGTCTGTCAAACGAATTGACAGATTTATCCGTTACGCACCGTAAACCCACCGTAGCCGTATTTGTATGAAAAATAAGATCGTAAATCGCAAATTTCTTTTCTTCTGACAGACGCATGCATAACGGTCCATTAAAAAAAAACGCAGCGACGAACGACAAGTGGGAGAACCTACAAAATATTATTTCGTTTATACATTTTTTGAAATATAAAATGAAAACATTCTATAAAAACCTAACAACAAAATATCTTCAAGAAATAGGATAAAGACTCTTGTAAAATATACTCTAATGGGCCATAAGCAACTCAAGCGACCTTTTGGGCTCAAATACTGTAACACGGGGTACATCGCCATTGACCCGAAAAGAAGAAGAAGCAACTCAATGATCATTTATTTAATTTTCACACCTATCAATATTAAATATTTATTGTGGTTCTACTTGAACATATTAGGAATAAATTTGTAACAAGAAACTTTAGATGGGCGGAGTATCGCGTCATGCTGACCATCTTTAAATAACATGAAAATCTTTTATGGGTATGTTAATTTAAAATTAAGAGCTTACTCGTAAATTACTGGTTTTCAAATTAAAATACTCTTGTTCCATTTTATCATCGTTAAATCTATTATATCTGTCCACTAATATATATTTTTTAAGCCTCTTAGATTTTAGTCCCGGGGCTTTGAAACCTGACTGATTGGCGAGAAGCTGGACCTCACTCGGAAAAGTTTGTGTGGTTGTTTAAACAACAAGCCCATCGCGCCGTTGGGGCGCGATTGTGCTTAGGAGTTGCTTTAGGAAGAACGGATCGTACTGAATCAGTACTATTATTTTATTCTGTGCTAAAACTATGTCCATTAATGGACCTCTAAAGAGTGGAACTCACTACCTGCGTCTGTGTTTCCTAACGCATACAACCCTAATGTCTTCAAAGTAAGAGTGAACAGGCTTCTTCTGGGTGAGCTCGCTCCATCTTAGACTCTGTCCTATGACCTAGACTAGAGTCAAGAGCAAACCCATCACTAATAGAAAAAAAAACCTCTTTATATTAAGGGTAGTTTGCTTTACCTACTGATCATGAGTGGGTTGGTCAGCTCAGTGCATTTAGGGTCTGAATATGAAATATTCTTTTCATTTTGCTTCATTTTATTATACGATTACTTCCAAAATATACTTACTTATTTTTGAAAGTGAGTAGGTATACCTATTTGATACGACACTATTTTCTAAAATTAATATAGGTATTTAGTTATGGTATTTGGATCAGAAATTAACTGCCTATAGTTCGGTCACGGAATTTTCATACAAACATAAATCACGCCTATATCCCTTACGGGGTAGGCAGAGCGTTAACGTTAACGGCCGTAAAACGGTTATTAACACCACGTCTGACAAAAGTTTGAGGGTCAATCGGATAACTGTGTATCACTATAGTGACAGGTTGTCAGCCCATCGCATACAATTGCAATACCTACAAATCTAACCCTCGAGTACCTTGGTCGCCTCGTACGACACCCATGGGTAAGAAATAGAGTTATGCTATTCTAAGCCGGCATCACACGGCATATTCAATACGGAATTTTCAATTGTGTGGAATTGTAACTATATACCTTATCTTCAAGCAATTATAAATAGCACACATAAAACTATGTTCAACTAACTTGACCTAAATAAGAGGAAAATAAAAATAGTAATCCACTCTTTTTTTGCTGTTCCGCTAATGGAACTAAACTTTTATCACGTCGCCAAGGAAATGACTCAGCTAAATCCTCAAAAGAGTTTAACAAAGTCAGTGTCTCTTTGTACGAGTTTCTTTAGCGAACCTTAATGCCGTACTAAATGGATCATTTCACTAAAATGACTCCAGTGAACCAGAAACATTAATTCGTTCACTGAATTAAAATCATTTGAGTCGATCGCTGCCGGTTTCTGAGAAGGTGTTTTCTTAAATGTTTCGAGAAATTGGTATTATGGTATAATGGGCTAATCATGTTAGTCAAAATAATGATTCAAACCATTTAACAGAGAAAGCTATAAAAAGTTAACAGCTAAGGTAAGTCCTTTCTTAAGAAGTACTTTGGAATTTTGAGATGGCAGCGTTTTCGATTCATAGCAACGAAAAAAATATTACAAATACCGTTCAAAACCTGCCTCTGGTAAACCACTTATTTCATGCCGTGTGATGCCGGCTTAGAAAGCCGTATGATGCCAGCTTAGAATGCCGTATGATGCTGGCTTCTTTAAGGGATCATGTGTATTACAATTTTGGGTGACAGGCTGACAACCTGTTACTACAAGATTTTACTGAAACGGCCCTCAAATATTTATCAGATGTTGCGATAGCGACCTGACTTTAATGACCATTAACGCTCTGCCTACCCTGCAAGGAATAAAGGCGTGATATATGTATGAAAAGAGCCCTATCATGGTTTCAAATCAATGACTTTAGTACCATCAAAAGACGTTATTATTTGTGTAGTAATTTTTTATAGAAATACATCGGTAGGTACCTACTTGTAATACAAGAACAACCGAGATGAACAAAATGCCCGCGATTCCGCCTACGCACTTAAACTTCCTAGTTTGCCCACTCGTAGTACAAAAAGAGACTGTCCATTAATTGCCTGATATTAAAATAAACAAGAGAAAAGTAGCCGTGAATTATCGGACTGTATTTGCTGGAACATAACTTTTTTCCTTTTTGTACCACCGTCTTTATGCTGGTAGTTAATAATTCTCATCTCTTTTGCTTCTTTTTTCACTTGCTCAAGTTTGTTCATGTTTATATCGACAACATAAAACGCACGCTTACTTGGTAGTCCCCTCATGAATATGTAAACTAAAACATGTTCAATGAGGACTAATGGTTTTTCGAGTGCATGACTAATATTTTGCCTCAACTTCGATGATTCTCGTGTTTTGTGTGTGTTTTGCCTAACTTTGGTTTACATATAGTTTTTGAGAATTCATTCAGTACATAGTACTTACATCAAATATGTAGGATTGGTTTTGAAACGTTCGCGTTGTCACTAATACTAGCTTTATCTAGTTTAACACCAAACTTACCTCGAAGTTACAGATATTCGTTGACACAGTGAAACCTATAAACCTGTCAGGTTCTATGAAAATTATTAAGTACTTTTATTATATTTCTTAGGTACTATAGTTTCTCCCAACTCAAAACTTGATGAGATCCGAATTAGCTTCTGTGTGACATGAAAGAAAGATAACATAACATGACAAAATTCTTTATACACATTAAATAAATAATACAACAATAAAAAAAACACAGATAAAAAAGACAGCACAACCAGAGCGGCCTTCATGCTAGGTAGCATTCTCTACCAGGCAACCTTAGGGTGAAAGATAGAGTGCGACAATGTAATTTAGATAGCTCCTCTCATTTAGCTAATTTCTTCTTTTATGAGTATATCTTATGCTAATACAAATTTACAATAATATAATTTTTGCTTTGAGGTGTACGCAGTAAGAAACATCGAGCAAAAAATTTCTCGTTTTTTTTCTATAAAGTTTCTTTGTGTTCAGATAAGAAAATGAACTGTAAGTACAAATAATGTTTCATTTCCTTGATGGCGTATGCTGATCGTTCCAGTTGCGTGGCGTGGGAATCAAGTGTCTTTGTTCGTTCTATTATAGAAACTTTTACAGCCATTCTCGTGTCATTACCGTCTACCTTCCACTACAAAGAAAGCGCTCGTATAAACTTAGGTAATGGGATGGTAATGAGTGACATTAGGCTGGTTCTAGTATGGTTTTTGTAGATATTTGTCCCTTCAATAAATGGGATGTGATTTGATGTGACTAAAAAGTACGCATTAGCTACTGCTAATGCGAAGTTTTTGGAAGAGTTTTTCTGTCCACTGCGTAAGCAGCACCTCAAGTTTTACCCATTTAAGGGATTTACGTGTTCTAACCAGTAGCTAAGATGATCCACAATTGGTTGATACCTCAATGGGTAGCACGAGTGGATACTGATAGAACACTCTTTTCAAAATAGTTATTAAATATTGAAAACATAGCGAAAAATTGTATTGCCTATTCCTGAATTTTGTGAGAATTAAAGCACACAATACTCTTACTACTTATCATGCTTGGTACAGTCAATATCAGGCTGGGTTAGACAGTTTGGGTTTCGGACCGTTCTTATACCGCGCACTTAAGACTTACATTGGCAGTTCGAGTGTCTAACCGTACGTGAGCTTGACTGTACAAGTACTATACACGTAGGTACATTTTTCTGCAGATAATACTAATAAAACCAGCGGATGCAAATAATTTCCTGTAGAAATTGTATCGATACTAATCGGATTGAGTCCGACGATAACATTGAAGAAATTTGCCGCCATTGTCATGGGAGTTTAAAATTAGGAGAAAAATTATAATTGAATTGTTTATGAATCCTCCTAAAATGAGGTATTTAGGTTGTAAACTTTAAACGCGACCATTACAGAAAATTTGTTGAATATTTGTTCGTATCTCGTATCAAGTGAACGTTGTTCCATTGCCTGAAAGTAAAAATATAACAGACAATTAAAGTTCACAATCACAGGGAACGCTGCCGCCCATTCCTTTTTTTACGACACCTACGGGCAAATTTGTGGTGATGCTTTTCTAAGCCGGCATCACACATTAATTAATCTTAATTTTTTCTGTAATTAATATGGACTTTATAATAAATAATATAATAATTTATTTATTTCCTCAACAAACAAGATACAGTACAGATAAGAATATAGGACATAGTGTACAGACATTGTTTGCAGAGGCTGGTACCTAAACTAGGAAAACCCTGTGCTATAGGAAACCAGGCCTCCACCTCCAGAATTTAGTTGCAAAGCATCAAGTTAGGACGAGGTTACTAACTTCTAAACACATAAAAAGGTAGCCTAGCATGCAATGATCTAAACTAGTTTTTTTTTTTTTATTATTTTTTTATTTTTTATTTATTTTTTTATTTTTTATTTTACTTTGAATGGATAATGATGTCATAGCATGGTAGAAGCTAGATATGTCACTCTGAATTAGATCGTGTGAGTCCGTCCCTACTGGGGATCACAGTGGCGATAGATACAACAATTTATATGTAAGTGACAATTCACGTCATCATACCTATTGCCTAAATAATTATAATACCAACCTACTGCTTAAGTAGTATAGATACCGCATGTCATACAACCAAATAATGGGCTTAATCCGGGAAATAAATTCTTTTAACTTTCCTTGATTTCGAGCTGTCACTTTCCGACAAATACATTTAGAAAGGAATATGAAATATCTAAATCGTGACATGTTCTATAATTTGACACAAAATAAGGCAATGATGGTGCGCCGCCGCCGCCAATACTTACTATGTGACGATGGCGACCAAATTGACTAGAAATAGATGAGAACCCATCGGCATTATTAAACATGACAGGACTTAGATATCTCCTATCCTATAGTGAACTTATTTAACTGAAAGTGACATTGCTATTTTCAGTTAGAGATATAAGTCGGTAGCATGAAATTGAGACTAGTGTCTGACTTAAAAATATATGTTAATACAACTCAGAAAGCACCAACTAGCTTTAGCTTTTATTTAGTACCACAGAAACATTTTAATGTGAACATGGAACATTTGTAGCTCTTCTCTATGCGGCAATAATTTGAAACGTGTTTAAAACCGAACTACAAATTATAAAACAACAGAACAAAGATTAGGCCTCCCTTACTCGCCACTGGCAGCCATTTTAATCACTAGAACTTTCCATTCGCCTTGATTTATATCCTCTATTACACGTGAATTATGGACGGGAGCAGATATCTAGGCAAATGCTCGCATTCATTCAATAAACGGACTGTAATTTACTAGAGCAATGCAGTGTTGTCAAAAC
Organism: Tuta absoluta; assembly: GCA_027580185.1. NCBI lineage: Eukaryota > Metazoa > Arthropoda > Insecta > Lepidoptera > Gelechiidae > Tuta > Tuta absoluta. Next base: position 5,584,130 of record JAQAHW010000003.1, read on the forward strand.
GGTCATAATTTACCAAGGTCTATGCGGGCTGATATTATTCAGAAGCGACAGATTTACGTGCAATTACTACCTACTACATTTACATATACAGGGTGTACGGGACAGCCCTCCGAATACTCTGATAGGGTACATTCGGATCATGAAACTAAACAACTTCCCATAAGAAAATATTTCAGGAAACGTAAAAAAAAAATACTGCCCATAGTAAATGCAGTCAGCTGATCGTGATTTTGTATGGTAGGTCGATTTTTATGTCGTTTCCTGACATATGTTCCTAGGGGAAAATTGTTCAGTTACATGGCCTGTATGTACCTTTTAAGTATTCGGAGGGATATCCCTTATACCCCGTATACATTAACTTCCTTTAATGGGGGATATAATATTGTAGATTTTCTCATCGGAACCTCTGACCTCAGAGAATCGTTTGTCTGACAAACGACAAGAGCGATAAAAGTAGGTTTCTATTTTGAAAAGAAAGACAAAGCCTGCTTTCTCGTGATGATTGGAATGTAGATATGTTCTATACACGTTATTTTAACATATTTTATAAGTCATACAATTGAGGCAGCTTTGAACTTTTCACGGGATCTCACCTTATGCTAAAATAATACTAAATGTCTAAAGAACGATCATGTATCTCTTTACATTAGATTCATTAACAGTCACTACTGGACATGGGCCTCTTCCGATTTCTTCCATCACGCTTGGCCAGCGGATTGGCGAGCGCAGTGCAAATTATTGTTCTATCAGGGAACGGGAAAGAGACAGCAATTTCCTGGATGTATTAATCCTTCAGTCTCTTTTTAGGACACCTACGGGCAGTATTCTATTCTAAGCTGACATCACACGCCAACTAAATTTATCATGTACTAAAATCATAGCCGGTATCAAAGTAAGTGTATATTTTACTGGACGAATTCATAAAGGAGTTATCAATTTCAAGTCATGTTATGTAACATTCTTATATTCGCAAAATATTTAAATATATTAGCAACATTTCAGAAGTGTATGTGTTCGTTAAGTACGTTAAGGATTTGATAACAAGTAGCAACAAACACTTCACATATTTTTCTTCTTTTCAGTATTTAAATTCAGTACCCTTATTATGGCGGTTCACTAACCTGTCGTTGTCTGTCAAGTCGTTTAATACACGCGTCCGTTACGTTGCGTAAAAAAACAGAACGATACGACGACAAATAAGCAAACCGCCAAAAGTAAAATGTTGTGTAATTTATTCACCCATTCTAAATTATGATAGTTTAAGTCATGCTCATTGTAAAGCCAATAGCTTCTATCGCCTCAGGGAACGGTATACCTATTGATGCGATCGGGTGATCTGTAATTTAGTGATCTGTGAAGCATGTAGATGCCAATTATTTCAATTATATCTCGTTTTAATGCGAATCATCTGTTAGTGCTTTATTGCACACTGATTATTTGGTTAGTGAAGTTTTTGTCGGAACGGACCGATCACGGACCGATACTTGAATCAAAGATCTTCTCATTTTACTATTAGGGATGCACCGACTAGTCAGTAAAGACGAGTAGTTGGCCATATATTATTATAGTCGGCGACTAATCGACTGAGTAGAATTAGAACTATTGGTAGAATGGCTCAAAAAAACGTGCACAGACGCGATTTCTTGTCCTTAACGTCATCAAAAAAATATCGGTGTAGCCATGGCGGCTAATTTGTAGTCGACGATTAGTTGGTGACTAGTAGGCTGATTCTAAGCCGATTTGTCGATAGCCGGCTAGTCGGCCAAAAACATAGTCAGTGCATCTCTAGTTCATTATGCAGTACACACCTAAAAATATAATATCCTATGTATATTACAATGCCTACAGGGTTGTAAGTGAATATTAGTTTCATATCATTTAAGAGTTTTACTTTTTTATATAATTGATTACCAGAAAATCTGGCTGTAGTTAATTTTTTCAGTAAAATATCAAATTTCAATTCACGCTTTAAGTATCACAATATAAATTGAGTCAATAATAGTCCGTAGTTTGTACACATTCCGAACGCGCTTTTTTCAGGCATTCGACAAAAAAAGAAACAATTTCACTTTGTGATTTATCCAATATTGGGTTTGATGCTGATTGGACCATTTCGGAGTTCAAATTCGAAGCGTTCATTTAGAAGTTATTGGTGATTTACTCGTTATTCTGTTCTTTGTTTGGATTGGAATTTTTTCATTTTCTTTGTGGTCATATTTGCACAGGGCGCCAGTTCTCTTATTTTTTGGCTTTTGAAATACCATAGAAACTCAACTGTCATTCTAATTGCCAGTGTGGCATTCTAGAGGTAGACTTCAAACTGTTAGCGGAATACGAAATGACCAAACCCATGCTACTGGCTCGCTATTGAGACACAACTGAGACATTTTTAAAATATCAGAATTCGAGCCCATGTGCCTCACGATATTGTGGGACCTATTTGAACGCTAGTCAGCAAACGACCGTGTGCCGTACCAGCAAAATATCGCAAAATCTAAGGGATACATGCAGCTCCCTTCTATTTCTATTGCGGTAGTGTTAATTGGATGTAACGGCTTTCTCTGCGAACTAAAATATTGAGGTTAACTTTGTTGTATAGGAACAGTTTCAATTTACACCATATGCTCGGTTGAATTACAGAGCTAAGGTTTGTTCTAGAAATTACTCCATAGTAAAGGTTTATAACTGCAGTAGGTAAATTGAGTTATCAAAAAATTAACATCACTATGCATGATAATTTATTTTTTTTACTTTTAATTGATCAAGAGTTTCCTACCACAATATAATTTAGATTCTCTGAATTATCCGATCGCAGGTACGCGCTAAGCTTGATTACAACTTTATCTTACCTCTAAAAAGAGCAAAAGGCATCTTCAACTACAGCTAAATTAAAAGTTGCCGGCCGTTCTTATCGATCAGCCGATCTAGGATCTCGCAGCTGCGCAGAGGGCGCTTGCGCAGGCCTCGGGGTAGGCTCGCGCAGATTTTACTGCGCTATTGTAAGTAATTACATACTACACAAGGTATATGGCGCCTCACACACTAGGCAGATCCCGCCACTGCGCGTTGACGCTTTGTCGGTGTGTTGCACCAGGCGGTTTTTCGAGACGTACTAATGTACTTGCATGCAACTTTAAAATCTGCTATCCCGCGCTACGCGACGGAGTGCGGTGCAGTGGGAGAGCCCCTATGAGAAGTATGTGAGCTTCATATACATGGATCTGGTAAAACACGCACATAGTAATGCAACATTATTCTATTTGATCCGCCGTGTGATGCCGACTTCGAATAGCATCACCCCAACACAACCCGTGGGTGCCGTAAAAAGCGACTGAGGGATAAATTCATCCAGGGAATGGGCAGCAGCGTTTGCGGATATAGAATAGGGGAAGGCCCATGTCCAGCAGTGGACTAATGAGGCTGATAATGTTACTTCTATTTGATGGCCTTTGTAGCTGCGCTACGAGTGCAAAAGATTTTTTTTATGCTACGAGTATACACGGTAAACATTACTTAAACTTTTTTGTGTAAATCATTGAACCTTTCTCTTTAAAAAGCGCTTAATTATACCAATATGCTACTTTGGATTGAAGGAAATACATATAATTAAAGTCACGTATTATTATCGCATCGTTAAGACTTAAACTGAGTCCATTTTCATTTAAGTCCTTGAATGCAGCACAGCACCTTTTTCCGCTTGTCAGCGCAGCTAGGCACTGCAGACATTAGGATCGTACTGTGGCCGGCGCGCGCGCAGGCGATTTGCGCAGTTGTTTTATTTGCGCGCGCAGGCGTGGCAGCGCACGAGGCCCTCCGGCGGCGCAGCGGTCGTTGCTGCTGTTTATGTCGACGTGAGGCTGCCAGCTCCAACATTGGAAATCCAGACTGGTCGACTAATCAACCCGGATTTCTACCCTGAAGGCTGACTTTGTTACCTTGCACTATCAAACTTGACTTCAGAGTATCAAAGTCGTAGACCCTAAGCTAATGGACCTAATTTATAACAGAAAATACATACACACATACACACATATCACGCCTTTAATCCCTTGCGGTGTAGGCAGAGCGTAAACGGCCGCGATACACGGACATTTACGCCACATCTGACAAATATTTGAGGGTCATTTGGAAAATTGTGTATTGCCACAGTGACAGGTTGTCAGCCCATCGATACCTAACAAAAAATATTAGAATATATCCTTTCGTACCGTAGGCAAAAAATCAATTATAGGTGACAAGACAAAAATAATTTCCGATAAATAAAAGACTGAGTAAAAAATTCATGGCACTGAAGGCTTTATCAGGGCCCGAAGTCTGCTTAATGAAAATCGTTTCAGTTGTATGTGGATAACGTGACAGTTGCATGGTTTTGGGAGTTCGCATTCTGCCCGTACTCGAAAATTTTGCAAGTTTTCAAAAATTGTATACCTAACACGGGAAGTGTTTTAAAAATTTGGTATTCAATTTATCGCGGGTTTTCATCGCTTTGACTACATTCAATCTGTAAAGATAGAATTAGTCGCCGAGTATTAGTTGCAAAACTAACTCGGTAGATGGAGCGATGCCACGCGTTACTGGCATTAAAATACACTTGCAAAATTGGCGGGCCAGGAATGAGCTGCGGTAGCCCAGATGGAAGAGGCGTCGCCACTAGTAATGCGAAAGTCGCAGGTTCAAATCCTTCCCGCACTCGAAAATTTTGCAAGTATTCAAAAAAAAAAATGTACGTATTCTGCTAAAAGTTTGAAGTATTAAATATCGCGGTGAAAATAAAATTACAGTTGAGTGTCGCTGGCATTGCAAGGCAAAAGAGAATCCGGGCCCAGATATCTGGCAACTCAATGCCCGACCATATAAGGACTAGCATAAGGCTATTTTATTGACCGATCAGTCTACTTTTCCGCTTGGTCTTCAAATCAATTGTAAGGTATGTAGTCAGTTGTTTAGAAGCTCTTGGCTAAGCGATTATCCGTCGACGCTACAATTTCAGAGACGCAATAGAAATACGTTTGCAGTGAACCTTGTCTATTGTATTGCAATTTCTTTGTGAGTTCGCCGTTTTATTTCGAACTTTATGATATTTTTGCTGCGCTGTACGTATAGTATCTTAGTACTGGCCTCAATTTTGGGTATAAATTCTCTTGAGTTACTCTAAATTAGTGTTGCCACTTTCAGTTATATAGGTTTACAAAAAGTAAGGAGATATCTTAGTGATCTTAGTCAAGTCATGTCTTATTATTTGACGCAAAATACTGTACCGTGTTACCTAGATTATGAAAACAGTACCGACAAAATTTATTAGAAACTGCGAAGAATCTTTTTCTTAACTTTTGACGGAAATCGATAACACTAATTTAAGCTAAGTTAAGAAAAATTATATCCCGAATTGAGGGCACTATTTTAAATTTTAATTTTAATGAAGGTCAAAAGATAGGGTACCGGTGTAGGTACTCAACCACAGAATAGATAATAGTAGTACCTACAGAAGCGACACTCCTTTGATGTTGAAGAAAGCCGCCGTTTTAATAGCCTACACTTTTTTTTGTAACATCCAAGACACCGTGCGCTATCTAAATTTAACTCAATTGCGCGCGCATAAGAGCACAAATCCTTTGCGTTCTCTGACTACCTACACGGGAGCTTAAACGCCAGGGCCGGATTCAGGATATAACTATGAAAAATAAAATCCTAAACTGATTTGGTTGGTATATCAGCTATTTACACAGAATATATTATAGTGAATCAGAATATATAATAATTTCGAAAGTATCTCGTTCATCCAGTCGTCCAATTCTTGATAATGTTTGGTACTTGCCAGTAAAGCATATCCAATAGGTTGCTTAAAAGCACAAAACAATCAATAATAGTAGGTATATTTACCTATTATTAACGGATTTTTTTTCTTACCATGCACAATTCTTTGGTAATGTAAAAAAGGACAACTTGGAATCACTCTTTTTATTAAGACATCCGTGCACAGAACACCTAGTCCTATTTTGTCCCATCATCATAATAAATTGATTGGTTTTAAATTTCGTAAAGAAGCACAGCACAAACAATTTATTCCACTACCTGCACGACTGTCTCGTTAAAGAACGCGTCACAAGTGAAATGACGTCACCGCATCGATGCGCGCGCGCTCCACTAGCGAGCGCGATCCGGCTCTGGCCGAGTGTACCGTCGCGGTACACGACGGCGTAGGTACTTAACTCCGTAGGTATAGGCGAGTGTCGCAGCCCTGACTCAACTCACATACTATCTTTAATTAAAGTATCTATTTTTTTTACATAATGGCGTAATCTGCTGCTATGTCAGTATAAGCACATACGTAAGTTGCAACCGAGGTAGGTCCCATTTATTGCCTTTCATTTGCATTCATTCAAGACGGCCGATGTGGCGCAGTGGTAGTGCGACTGCCTGCGACGCAAAGGTTCCGGGTTCGATTCTCGGTGGGACACTCACAAAAGTTGATATTTATCTCTTTGTGAATTTGTTCCCGGTCTGGTTAGGACATTGCAGGGTGAACCAACTGATTGTCCGAAAATAAATGGTTCCGTGCTTCGGAGGGCACGTTAAGCCGTCGGTCCCGGTTGCTGTCTATGATTACTTAGATGGCGGTCGTAACACAACCATGTCAGAGGCCTACTAGTGGTAGTAGGTGGTTGAAAAACTCTGACACCAGGGTTCATCGGGTCGTTGGACGTCTCGGTGTCCCACACGAAAAAGAAAGAATTTGCATTCTCATTTTCCTAACAATAAATGCCACCAGAGGAAGTATAACTCATCAAGGTCTTAGCTAGACCATCTCTGTGTAATCCTGACAGTTATTGCAGCTGCTCACCTGTTTAGTAGGCAGTAAAGGTACCTGTTGGTCAAGTGTATGTACCTACATAAAATACGTATATAATACCAGCGCTTGCTAAATAAAATATCAACCAAATGTATCTTTGATATTATTTCGGCTGAAAAATCTAAAAGCGATACACGCAACCGATATTATAACATTTTACTGTAGACAATTTCAGAAGGATAATTTTAAAATAATGTTGTTGTAATCTTATCGTAATGTGGACATAAGGCGGTTTTTCCACTATGACGGACTTACGGACGTTTTTTGACGCATCTGTCTGTCAGACGAAAGGAAATTTTGAAAGTCCCATTCAAAAAACGGATACCAGTGCACACTTTTATGCTGCGTTTTTACCAAGGTGTTTTACGGACGCAGTTGGCAGTCCGTCATAGTGTGAGATTTGCTGATTTATAAGTCATTTAATTTAGAAAACGTACTCGTTCTCTCATGAATGAATGAACGAATGAATTTATTTATAAATCAATAAAGTATTCTTAAAACTAATACAATACCCCCACAAAGTCACTATTCGAGGTATAATATCATACAATGCCTTAAAACATTATTGTTTGTGTATCGTATTTTTCCGCTCTATAAAACGTGCTAGCCCTATTTAACATGGTCCTGGGACATCTTGACGGGAATAAATTACCTAGGACTACTGCCCTGACTAGATAATAAGCAAGCTCTGGATATTGGAGCAATTTCTCTTGCTTCCTTGCACAAGATATTATTTACTGTAAAGAGCAGCAGATGTAACAGATATAAGCATCAGGAACATAAGAAAATATTGATCCAAGCTGACAATAATACGTACTTAGATGAACATGTTGATATTATGTAATATACGAGTAAAAAGTATATAAAAATACGAAAAGATAATCGTTTTTTTTATCACCTCCGTAACAACAACACCTACTTCATCGTTTGTATATTATCAAAATCCAATACCGCGACGACAGTACAAAAATTAATAACGGTATTGTCTCATGTACCGATCCATCTTGAAACCATTAGGCGATTAGATAGAGTGCTCTTATTAAACAATCACGATATCTCCTGCACCCACACGAAAGAATCGATTGATCGAATGAAAACGACTTTAGAAATCTGAATCGATATGGCTTTTCGAAGCAGCTCGCTAGAAGTGAGTCGTCCACTTACCTATTAGACCCACTGCTGATTTGACACCGTGACTTGTGACATTGCATCTGGCAGAATTTAAATTATGTCTACTATATAAAAAACAAAGTCACGTGGTTCTGTCACGTAAAATCACGTCAATCAGAATCACATGAAATTTGGTACAATAAGCTCGTGAGATAAAAAATAAGAGCTAAATAGTTCAATTATCCGTGAATTTTTAAAGTTTTATAGTCTACCAAATTATAAGGGTTTGTACCCTTATCATTTCGAAAACTCTGTCTGACAGTCCGGTTACCACGCCTTAATATAACTTCGTTAGTTTTGCATCGAGTGACATGACCATTAAGTATAAAGGCAAATTTAGAAATGTACAGCAAAAAATAAACAAAGTATTTTTTACCTCCTCTTAAACAAGTGACAAAGACGCAGATTTTTTTTCTTCTACTATGTTATGTAAGATGTTTTTTCGTCAATATCCAAACTTCATCTGATTTAAAAGTAAGTATATAAGTGACATATTCAGTTGGTAAACTCGTGAACTGCAATGTCAGAAATGGACCCAGTGGGTCTAATCAGCAGTAGGTCTAATAAGTGAACGACTCCTAGAATTAAGGGACATACACATCGATCATTTTGGACATTAACTGTTCCCGCCTTTGAAGTTTTGATATCGATATTAATTGGTGAGTGCTGCGTTTGACTGAGCATAAATCGAATACGAACTGAGATACGGTTTTGTATCGCTATCAATATTCGAGACACATAATCGATTAACTTTATTTAGTTGGATAGGTTTCGTAACTATTATTAGGCTTTTAGTTAAGCGGTAATCCTTTAAATATTTATTTTATAAGATCGTTAAACGACGTGTTTAGTAAACATAGAAAAGAAATCCAAATCAATTTATAAATTGTAATATTTAAAACATAACTTTAATAATTTAATAATAAATTTGTTATTGTTACGATTACACACCTCGTAAAAAATGTGACTTGCAATACTTAGAAAAAAAAAACATATCTTGAGATTTATTGAGTGTCTTTAGGCCCGTATTTTAAGTCGCAACTCAGATCACGTTTGAGTGCCGATCAGGCGAATCTAGTTTTGAGTCTCGGTCAGCGCTTGAGATTTGTTCTAAAATACGGGTCTTATATATAAACTAGTGCAATCAAATATTTAGGTATTATGTTCAATCTTCTTATTTCCGTGCTGAGTTGACGAACGTTCCAATGAACCCTGGGATGTTCAATATCACATCACGTTAAATAAATATGTAGTATGCTGGATATAAAATATACATTCACATACGCCCACAAAGTAGGCAGAGCATAAATGGCCGCATAAAACAGACATTTACGCCACGTCTAACAATCATTTGAGTCCCTCAAAATCGTGTATCGCCATAGTGACAGGTTGTCAGCCCATCGCCTAAAACTGCAATACACACCCATGAGTCCCTTAGTCGCCTCTTACGACTCCCACGGGCAAGAAAAGGGGTGATGCTATTCTAAGCCGGCATCACACGACAAAATGAAATGGTTATGAAATATAACCATGTCAAACAAAAGCAAATTTCTCGTCTCGCAAAGACCGTAGCTAAAGTCAAGCACGTAGAAAGGTCGCCAACAATTTTCGCATACTGAACATTGTTGGAAATTGAAAGGCTTGCCATGAGAATATGTTTCAAATCTCTACACAAATATCTCCTGTATTCCGTTGGGTGAAGGATGTATTTCGCTACGTACATTTAATAAGCGAAAAGGACGGTACGCATAGAGAATCCTAATAATGTATATCGTGGAGTGTGCTGGACTGCGTTAGTGACGGAGATTTAAAGTGATGGAATAGGATTGTATGTCATTCCCTTCTATTTTTAAAACATAATAAAATAAAGCCTTGTATCTCAGAGAGTATGAATTTATTTTCAACTTTAATTACTTTATATTTAAATACAAACCTACATAATATCACACCTATTGTCCTTGCAGGTAGGCAGAGCGTAAACGAAAATGAAAATTGGATATTTACGCCACACATGTCTGACAAACATTTGAGGGTCTTTCAGAAAAAACTGTATCAGTTTTGACAGATTGTCAGCTGATAGCCTAAATTCGCAATATACATGTAACTCTCGAGTCTTTTAGTTGCCTCTTACGATACCCATGGAAAATAAATAGGATAATGCTGTTTTAAGCCGGCATCACAAGCAATACTTGCACGTATTGAAAAAAAAACAATTGAAAGATTGTATCTCTGTCGCTTTCTCTCTCTGGTGTAGTATGCGCTATAAATAGTCCAATAAAATAAATTAAGATGTAGGCACCTTCAATCAATATGTAAACGTTTAACAAGGTTCTACGTCTTCATATTCTAATAGAACAGATGATTCTATAAAATAATAAAATCGTCTCTATCTTGAGTTTTTAGTCGGGTTCTCTCTCTCTTTTGCCTTGTTCAAAGTAACTATACATGGTGTATCTCTGTGTTCTAAGGTATATAATGTACTCAGAATTCACAAATACTTTAATAGTATAAACTTACAAAAATGTAATGACCCTAGATGAAAAGGGCTTGTACAAAACTGACAATTGTTGAAAAAGAAAAGGGTGCGCCCATTTCCCAAGATGATATAATACTTATTTGCTGCTGATAAGTAGTTCCTTTCCTGATCAAGACGTACTTATGTATTACCTACATAGACATTTACATATACAAAACTAACAGCCACACCAGTCCACTGCTGGACATGGGCCTCTTCCTCTTGGTGGTATTACCATACTCACTACGTTTGGCAGGCGGATAGGCGAGCGCTATGAAGGATATTACATTCACACGGAACGCTGCTGCCCTGGAGCCATACATCAATAGTCGCGTTTTACGACACCTTCGGTTAGAATAGGGGTGATTCACCTATTTCTAAAAGCACGTTCACACCATGCACCTGCTCCTGCGCCTGCCGCTGTCGCGAATATTGCTCAAAATACTTCCGCGGAAGTATCAGCGAGTGGGTGTGCACACACTGCCGATATACTATTCTCGTATCAATATGAGTGAGCGGGACAGCAATTCATTCCACACGCGTTCTTGCTGCCGTTCTTTTGACTCACGCACGAAAAGCCGACAGACAATCGAGGGAGCACGGGAAGTGGCAGCGGCATGACGAGTAGCAGCGCGAGTAACCTGTTCACATATTCGCGCTGCCCACTTCCCTTACTATTTCCCTGCCCATATTGACATTGTGTGAACGTGCTATAAGATTTACTCCTATCCTCCTGTGTCTGTGCACCTTCACCCTGTATGTGACTTCAATATTCTCATCTGAACGTCACAGGTTAATCCTGTCGCGCGGCGTGTCTCGTTTTATGGCTCGTTGGTATCGGACGCACATTTTAATAAAAGTGTCAAATCGCGACGTCTCTACGTGGAATATGGAACCTGATATACAGCGAGCGATTTATAATAGCTGTCTGGTCAATGGTTTTACTGCGCTCTTCTACTGGAATGTGATCTCACATGGATATAAAATACCTATTAAATCATAGTAGCGCTATAACCAAGGTTTTCAGGATTATCAAACTTGTAATTTATTTTGCATTTGCCACAAATCTGACTATAGCACAGAATACTCACTGGAATCGGACTATATTTATTTTAATAATAACTTGGACTAGCTACTTGTCATTTATTTTGTAACTACATACAGTGTGAAGTGCAATAGGTATAGCAGTAAAAGTTGATAAGTTAAAAGTTAAGTTTGCAGGTTCAAATTATGCCCGCGGTAGAATATTTTGGAAGCGTTCTAAAATTGTTATGTTAAGTATAGTCACATTCAAGCCCCATTTTGCTTCGAAGAGAATAATCACATTTCAACGGCTGCAGCTTTATGTTTATAAACTAAACGCTGTTTACTGACACGACACTGGCGTTCAAAGAAATCTGTTACGAAAATATCGAGATAGGATTACTAACCTTGAACGGGGGAGTTTGTATCGTTCAGGGACCACCGATGACGTTTTGGAGAAATTTAATCGTGTTCAAGACGAGCTTACGCAGCGGATGTCGTGTATGCTTTTATTTGGGAATTAAAATAAAATGTAGTATTCTAAGAACTCTGTAGATGCCGTTGAACTGACTAGGTACGTTACTAGATACCTAAGCCAAAAAAACGTATGGTTTGATTGAGTTTAAAGGTTCTCATTTTACTTTTCTAGTTTAGGTACATATATAATACCTACTTAATGAGCTCTAAATGTCATGAAATGATCACCAACGTAAATCACTCTAAAACTCGCACCAAATTTTATTTTTGTCGACGACTGTACTCACGCGAAGCTTTGTAGAGGTGATACTGCTATTTCGACACTCCAGGCTAAAAACTTGAGCATCGGAAATTCTGATAGATTGTTTATATAACGATTTTTTTTGTGAAATGGCGCCACTGTCAAGGCCGTTCATGAATACACTCGCCTTAAGTCGGAACCCAATGGCATAAGATAACTTTCGCAAAAAATCTTATGATATTTTAGGTACATTTAAACAATCCAAAATTATATTATACGCAGATGTGTTTTCACCCTCAGACGATCATACTCTTGATTGTGAAATAACAGATAAAAGACTTACATATTCCTGAACTCACCAATAAACTAATCAAGGACCAGTCCCATGCACCGAGACAATAGATTGTTGGGTGTGCCGAAGGTAACAGTACTAGTACTAGCGTAGGCTGTAGCAGTATGTAGCAAGGCTGCTAGATAATGGCGAAGGCAGGGCAGAGCCGGCCTTGCGCAGACAGGCCACCAGCTAAAAGTCCGTCGATTGCACCGCTTTAAATAGGTAAGTTGGGAAACAGTTGATAATATACGCCGCTGAACTGAGTACGGCGCCCTGCTGATAACTATTTACTTCTACGGTTAACCACTAGCATAATTATAAGGCTTGTGACACACGTTTTGAGAAACAAGTATTACATGATGTTTTACTTTGTCTTTGACGTAGTATCACGGCGAATATCTTGGCACTATTTAAATACCCTAAATAAGTATTAAGTCTTAATTCAAAGCAAATATTTTTAGGGTGTGTAATACTCATAAATCTGATCAACTTTACATAGTAACATTTTATCGAAAAAATAGTTTGAACCTCCCTGACTGACTGACTCATATTGTAAACATTTTTGTATAGGATGTCCAATTCGTTCTCATAATATTTCGACCTATGTTACTTAGGGAATTTCGTTCAGTTTCACGAGTAGAACTCTACCTTAAAATATTTGCACTGAATTATATAAGACTTTGTATATAATTAAGCCAATGTGATAAAGTATGATATAGTTAATCCTATGGCTTTAATTTGCGACTTTTGCTCATCTAACTTTTCTCAGCGAAGATAGATAAACTACATAGAATTATGTTTTACAATGCAGCTGGGTAGTGGGCACTTAGGTACAGTCAAGCTCACGTCCGGTTAGACACTCGAACTGCTAATATAAGTCTTCTGCGCACGGCATAAGAACGGTCCAAATTACAAACTATCTAACCCAGCCTGTGCTTGAATGTACCTTAGAGCACAAATTAGACCCAATATCGTCATTACGATGCACAATTATCTTGTGATGAAATTGCTCGCGTTTGCGCGGCAAGCGGTCCTAAAAGCGGTGCATGAGTGCTTTAATCAGTGGATAGGTACCTAGTAGTTTAGGGTAATGACAGCGAAATTGGTTTGTCCAACACGTTGTTACAGACCTTGGGGAATAAGGTCTTTGTTGACAATGATTACTGGTGGTGATAAGTATCATAGTTTAGTTCAGCATCGCTAAATTCAAAATCATGTGCATAATATCTCTATTGTTGTATAGAATACCTTCGCTCGATACTTGAGAATAAAACCCAGAATATTATAAATTCAGACACAGCTCGCCAAATCACCAGCGGTATAATTTACTGCATCTGATAAATATTTATGTCACACTAACTCTTGTCACCTCCGAGCTTCTTAACCAATATTCATGAAGCAAAATATACCGTATTACCGAGAGTTTAAAGTCACAAAATGTGGTTTACATTGGGATAGACAGGTGTATTCCAGCAAACATCGTAAATTTTTATGATGGAATCGCAAAACATGACTGTAAATCGATTATTATACGTAAAGAACCGCTTTTTAGGTCCTGTAAAAATAAACTTACACGATTTATGGATGATGATCTCTCCAACCGTTTTATATTCCATAGATTACATAAATAGTACGGATTTCATTATTTTTACAATGACAATTAAGAAACTTGTTGGAACTTTATAAATATACTTAGTTTAAACGAGCAAAACAAAATAAAGAAAAACTCTGACACCAGGGTTCATCGGGTCGTTTGACGACTCGGTGTCCCACACGAAAAGAGAGAATGAGCAATTTTGGTTTGGAATTTGACATCAATGATTTTGCGTGATTTATCATATTTCTTAAATTTGGACCTTTCCAAGCATTTGCTTATCAACCGATTCTACACACTATTCAATAAATTGTTTGAGTGTTCATTAAATTTGCGATTCCTTAAGGTACTTACTACCAGGTGGACTGGTGGCTCAAAAACATTGCCGCTATTAAATTAATTCCGAAGCCTGGATCATGAGAAAACGAATACAAATTGTTTTTCAACATCAAATATTTTATAGAGATTTTATGGCTGCGGCTGCCCGATGTTTTTGTTTATTAGCGGCACATAATGGTGTTACTTGCGTTTTTATAGATAATGCCATTAAATTTGCAATTACAAGACGGTAAATGAAATTTGAATCATAATGCAGGGCTATTAAATCACTGAATCTGATTTTAATTATGATTTGATTTTACTGTCAGAAGATTGTAAAATTTGCAAGCTTTGGTTAGTTCGAATAGTGGGATGTGTGTTGTGTTGTGTTTAATTTGTACCTTACCACAATTTTATAGTTCTTTGTAGTTTTATCCCTGAAACTGTAAAAATTAAACCCGGTCCCTGTTCCCGCATACAACATTATATTATAAAATAAAATGGCTTTTTCAATTGCCGGCCGATGTGGCGCAGTGGTAGTGCGACTGCCTGCGACGCAAAAGTTCCGGGTTCGATTCTCGGTGGGACACTCACAAAATTGATATTTATCACTTTGTGAATTCGTTCCTGGTCTGGTTAGGACATTGCAGAGTGAACCACTTGATTGTCCGAAAAGAAATGGTTCTGTGCTTCGGAGGGCACGTTAAGCCGTTGGTCCCGGTTGTTGTCTATGATTACTTAGATGGCGGTCGTTGTACAACCATGTCCGAGGCCTACTACTAGTAGTAGGCGGTTGAAAAATTCTGACACCAGGGTTCATCGGATCGTTGGACGACTCGGTGTCCCACACGAAAAAAAGAGAGTTCTATGGTCATGCCATTAGCACTTGCAATGTTTCATATTTTTTTGCTCACAAAGGTTTTGCCTATTTACAAAACAAAAAATCTTTGTGGATTGAAGTTTTTTCAAAGCCGTATAAAAGAGCGTAAAAGCCTGGAGGTGAAGAAGAGTGTGATAGTTGTTAAACTGAATTTATGGAGTTATTTCGGCCGGAGCGACCATTATCCAGTTCGGCCGAGTCCGACGGGTGTAGACTTTATTCCAGTAAGGTGACCAGAATTCAAGGATCAATAGAACTAGAGACAAACAAAGTAAATTGATAACTTTTCGCAGGAACGTTACGCACTATGAGACCCGTGAGTACGGAAATCACTACATAGCATGAAGTAAAGTCCCGCGTGTGTCCTTTTGTATGTTTGTATGTACTTATGCTTAAATCTTCAAAACCACCCAACGGTTCTGGATGCGGTTTTGTTTAAAAAAGAGATGAGAGAGTGATTAAAGAGAAAGAATATTTATGTCGAGAAAAGGTCTGTTTACCGTGGGAAATCGGTAAGCAGCGGGTGAAACCGCTGGGCAGGCCGCTAGAATTTAATTAAATTAAGTACTGTACTGATAACCCAAAGTTTAAGAACTCTGCTATTTTCTCTGCTAATCATAAATTATCTGCACCGTACTCCGCGACCTAGTTCGACAAAAACAGCTAGTAGCGGGCTATATCCATCTTGTCATGTTTCAGAGCAGACAACATATTAACTCGTATCTCCACCATAGCGAAAATAGTTATGTTTGTCCTTCTGGGTTTTGAGGTACTGGGCTTTTCGAGATCTGAGACCCGAATCGGGTAAATTTATTAAGACCTACAAGTGTGTCGCATAGTGGCATCCGGCGCCTCCAGGGCTGGCAGCTTCCTGGCTCAGCGCATACTGACAAGTGACAATCCAAAGAGGAAACGCTGCCAGCGTGCTGTGCACCGTCCCGTTCGAAGATGCACTGGAAGATGTCTTCTTCTTACAGCCTGTAAGGGATACCCCTCCGAGTACTGATAGGGTGCATTCAGACCATGAAACTGAACAACGTCCCATAAATAAATATTATTTTATGGATAGTCAAAAAAATTTGGACTTCCCATAGTAAATGCAGTCAGCTGAACGTGATTTTGTTGTTTCTGTACATATATTCCTAGAGAAAAGTTGTTCAGTTTCATGGTTTGCATGCACCCTATCAATATTTAGAGGACTGTCCCTCACACCCTGTATTACTCCAATTATTAACTATAGTAATATAAAGGAAAACTATTTCCCTACAGCTATATTATTGGTCAACCTACCCTGCTGTAGTCCAGCGCGGATAAATTGCCAATTTTGACTTACACCACTTTGCGCTGTAGCCCATTACCACGTTAGTCCACTTTTATCGCCTTTTAGTTAGAATTTCAAAGGCTTCCTGTCGCTTCAAACGGCTTTTAAAATAGTATTTCGCTACGGGCTTGTATGTACCACTATGGATATAAAATCTAAACCCCTCCTAGCAAAGTAAAAGCGTAGCAGGTTTTACCTATAATTTTTTCCAATCTATTTCTTGATAAGTTGGAATAAATAACATACGGTACTCCGCCCTGGAAGAAGCTTTCTATGTGCATTATGTATGTATTGTATCAATAAAATTCCGTAAATATAATATGAAATACGACATTAACTCAAATGAAGTAAAATTAAAATATGCCAGCGCCAAGAAAGTTCGGCAGGCCATGTGTCACATTAATGACGACATGACCAATATTCGTTATAGCATAGTCGGTAGATAAATGAATGTCAAACTGATCTAACAAAGCTGTCATTTCATCGCCTGATATGAGATTTGTATGTGAAATTCGGTGATATAAATTGAGCACTGACTGATACGCGGCGAAATAACAAGCCTTCGGTAACAAGCTATCAGATAAAACCGACGTCCTTATCGCCTTGACACGTATCCTTAGACTAAGATAAATTATAGTGTAAAGAAGGCTAGTGAACTTCAAATTAGAATCGGTTAAGAAAAGTATTATCACGCTATATAGGGTGAAACTGGCACATGTGCCAGTTTTTGACTAGTGCGAGTTGTCCACTAACTCAAATTTTACTTGTGACCGATAGCAAAAACTTAAGAGGGGCTGGTGTAACAACCGAATCCCCCCATGTTTACGTTTTTTTAAACAATTTAAGAGGTGAACCAGCCCATGAAACTGAAAAACTTTACCATGGGAGCATTGGTCGAAAAAGGAAAAAAAATTACCTCCCATAAAAAGTTGCCGAATAACTGATTTTAATTACCAAGCATATTTTTTCGTCATATTTCAACCAATTTTCTTCATCATCATCACCGATCAGCCCAAGTTTAGATTTCGCTATCGGTCACTTGGGCTCGTATTACCATGATCTTAGACTACCTGTTAAAACGAGTAAAATTAAAACATTGCAACAAAAAAATAACTTTCTAAGCACCAAAATACATTAGTGTAATAGTTCTATGCGGAAATTATATCTCGAAGATACCTATATCTATAAGATTTTCGGCGCAACTTGTCATCCCATTAAATAAACTTACAACTATACGCGGTTGAGTTCGAATCCGCCACTACTCACTACCATAAAAGGCACTAACTTCTTCTTCTTCTTCTTTTCGTGTCGTACAACGACCCGATGAACCCTGGTGTCAGAGATTTTTAACCGCCTACTACGAGTAGTAGGCCTTTGACATGGTTGTGTAACGACCGCCGTCTAGGTGATCATAGACAACCGGTACCGACGGCTTAGCGTGCCCTCCGAAGCATGGAACCATCTTTCTTTTCAGACAATCAGGTGGTTCAGCCTGCAATGTCCTAACCAGACTGGAAACAAATTCACAAAAAGATATCTTATCAACTTAGTGAGTACCCCACCGAGAATCGAACCCGGAAACCTTGCGCCACATCAGCCGTCAAGCACTAACTATGAATGTGTAAGATAGGTATCATCAGCTTTTTTTATCATTGTAATTTATGCTTTCTGCAAACATCACACCTCTCTACTTTTCTTTTATTCAAAATCCCATATTCTTATCGACCTGACACATCCCATCTCGTACCTTGCGATCCCATACCATCCGATGATATCTTTTATTTCACCCTAAGGGTGCGAGCTTTGTGTCTGTCTGATTAGGGACAGAGAAGGGGGAATCTTGTCGTGGTTTTATATAACAAGAAACTTTTTTTTTAATAAGTAAGGGTTTGCTCTTGACTCTAGTCTAGGTCATAGGACAGAGACAGAGTCTAAGATGGAGCGAGGTCACCCAGAAGAAGCCTGTTCACTCTTACTTTGAAGAGATTAGGGTTGTATGCGTTTGGAAATACAGACGAATAAGAAACTATCGTTATTCAAGTTGGTTGTGTAGATTTTTTTCAAGCCAACGGCAGAAAATTTAAATTGCTTGCCTAACAGACTCTTTTTCCTCATCCAGTTTGGTTAGAGTTACTTTTCCATATTCAGTAGAATTAGAGTTTTTATCGTGGAAGTAAAATGTAAAATCCTTAGCTTTTTTGTAAAAATAAAGAATGGCAGCGGAGTGCTTGGTTGTTTGTAAGAGGATATTGTTGGTAAATTCTGAATCTGTGATGTGACCTTTTATTTTCAATTTCAATTTCTACCGTTTCTTGCATTTTACAGCTGCTTTATTTGTTCCTTCATAGTAAAATACTTATACTTATCTGTATTATATACAAACCACTACATAGCCTTACATTTATTATTTACACAATTTTCTGATTGACCCTCAAATGTGTAACAGACGTGGCGTAAGGTAGTGTCCGTTTTTATACGGTCGGTTATGTCTACCCAGCAAGGGATATACTTAGACGTGATATAACATGTATGTTTGTATCTAATATTTACAAAATTTTACTGATGTGACGTACGGTAGCCATATTCGCGTCACCAATAAGCCAATATTGGAAGCTGTATAACCCACACTAGAAGACATGTCAACATAGAAAAATAGACCTTATGTCAAAGCATTAGCATGACTTTGACAGCTGTCATAATTGGCTTATTTAAGTAACGCGAATATAGCCTTGCCTACCTAACCTAACCTTGTTTTCTTCTTACATAAAAGTAAGTATTAATATTTAGTAGGCGGTTAAAACACTCTGACACCAGGGTGCATCGGGTCGTAAGACAACTCGGTATCCCACACGAAAAGAGAAAGGGTAAGTACTTACCAGCCTTCCTACATACAATAGCAACTTTTAGAATTAAAAATACACAACAAGGAACAAAAGTGCATTAGCAAGCTGCAGCTAATGTGCATGATAGGGCTCGACGTGTGCAAGGCTTGGTACGAACGAAGTCGTTACGATAAACACCAGCTGATACCTCGCTGCCAACGAATTAAGATACAACCAGCACGAAAAGAGCTGGTAGGAGGACATTAAGAAGCTAAACATTCGGGTGATGTTGGTACAAAATAGTAAGAAATTTAATGAACCCAGCTAACTACGTAATTCAATATCTACCTACTACGGTCGGTTGGCAATAAATGGTTCCACTAATAAAAAATAACAATAATATTGTTTCATTGTCGTGTGATATCGGCCTGCAATAGCATCACCCCATTTATTTTCTGTGGGTGTCGTAAGAGGTGACTATGGGACTCGAGGGTTTTATGTGTGTTACAATTTGGCTGACAACCTGTCAATATAACGATAAACAATTTTCTAAATGACCCCCAAATGTCTGTCAGCTGGGCCGTAAATGTGACCGTTTACGCTCTGCCTACCCTGCAAGGGATATAGGCGTGACTATGTATGTAATGTTTCATAGGTTTTTCGAGTAGGTACGAAGTAGGTGCTTAAATAGTAGTCAATAAAAATTCAAATGCCTAAAGATTCATAGCGAAATTTTGAATTTTTATAAATCTTATCATGCATAAAATTCTGTAGCGTAATTGAATTTATATAAACATCTTCGCTACAATCAACATTTCTGTGCTGAACTTTCTGTAGATGTAATTCTACATCTACATGATGATGTATCTTCAATATGAAACAAAGATGTAACATGAACTCCAAAGAGACAGTTACACGTCATCTTAGAACATAAACAACAATAAACGGGTTACCTCAAGCTGTCAATACTGTCTTGCGAGCATGTAAGGATGTAATGCATCCCGCTACCCCCATATATAAACAATGCTCCCTTGTTCACACGAGAGGGAACAGCCAGTACATGAACACGTGTATGATATTCCCACACATTCCCATCCTGGCGGTGTTGCCAACAGTGTAATAATAATATCGCATATTATTATCGAGGCGACAAACAAATTAATGTGGTACTACCTATTGGCGTCTAAAAATAGAGGGCAGTGGTTTAATATTTTGGCTATAGTAATATTGGATAAGCAACAGGGTATTATAAAAAGTTAACGGCTGCGTCTTCAAGGTAGTACAATTTTTAAATTAGCGATTGAAATTATAGGCCGGGTATTATTAATCATGGTTTGGCGACCAATATCATGAGTGCGATAACTGATAATAATATTAAAACCATAATAATATTTTAGTGGACGTGATGTGCCCCGCCAATACGTGATTTGGGATGCAATTAAAATCAGTGACAACGCGCACTAAACTTCAACCCGTTTTTTTTTTAAACAAACAATAATATTTTGAACATACAGACAAGTAAAAGATAACCTTCATTGATCATTTTTGTACCGGGTAATTTGGTACATGTATAATATCTTACGAATAACAAGTAGGTACCTCAGTATTTTGTATCAGAATAAGTTAGATAATAAGTTTATAATTCGGATATCCTATGTAAATTGGTTTGCCAAGATACAGGCAATACCTAATTTGGTGATCTCTGGTAAATGTGTTATTTTACTACTTAGAGAAAAGTTTTATCAAAGATTCTTCCACAAGTAATGTTTACCCTAGTCTAAGTTTTATATCGGATATTAATAAAGTATTTTTCATTTTCATTTTTCAAGTAACTTAGATGAGCACGATGAGTATCTCTTTCATGTAGGTACTGCATGTGTTACTATTTCATTCAACTTTTTCTTACAATTCCTCCCAATGCCATCAGACATGGCAATAATATCCACAATGTGATTCCCACTAACTCTTGAAGCTACCGACTCCGCTATACGGGCACATTCTCACTTGATTGGTGATCGGCAAACATAATAGGCAACTAAAACACACGTGGGTATTAGGTTTCGAAGCTTCTGTAGAATTTACACTCAGGAGCTTTGGGTAAGGAGCGTCCAATTCTAGAATCGGTTTGGACTTCGGGCACAGTATAATTAATAGCTTCGGGCTTGGACTAGTTCTGAAAGCTCTAAGGCTAAGTTTGTAGCCGAACAGAATTTTTACTTCGAAAGAATTAATTATTTAAGTGTATAAAGATAACTTAGACAAAAGGTAATTGCTAAATCCGATCTTATTCCCATACACATACGGCTGTGGTGCGTTTACGGATGCGTCTGTCAAACTACGCTCCGTAGCCGTATTTGTATGGGAATAAGATCGGAAATCGCATTATCTTTTCGTCTGACAGACGCATGCGTTACGGTACATTAAAAATACGCAGCGACGGATGACACGTGGGAGAACCGCCTTAGAGATCGGCACGGCAAAGATAAGTCTTCTTCTCTTTTCGTGTGGGACACCGAGTCGTACAACGACCCAATGAACCCTAGTGTCGGAGTTTTTCAACCGCCTACTACTACTAGTAGGCCTCTGACATGGTTGTGTAACGAACGCCGTCTAAGTAATCATAGACAGAAACCGGGACTGACAGCTTAACGTGCCACTAAGCACGGAACAATGTAGATAATGGGTAACTAAAACATACGTATCAGGTTTTGGGGCTTCTGTAGATTTTAGGCTCCGGAACTTCTAGTGAGGTGCTTTACAGTAGTTTTAAAACTCTTGCATGAAGCAGAAAAAAACTTTAGTATTTGAATTATTAACAACCGTGAATTAGAGTATCTATATTAATATAAGTAATTCAAATTCAAAATTCAAAAGTTTATTTGCAACAAACATGGTAGGTAAAATGTACAAAACATGTTTCGCCATCTTAAGAAATAGTATGCAAATTAAGTTAGTTTATTTCAGTAAGTAGTTGTGTAGGTGTATTTTAGGAAAAGTGTGTTTATCTAGGTATGTATTGCGTAGTAGTCGAATTTGTTGTTTTCCATTTTAATGATTTTACACCCGAGTGCACCCGTGTAATGTGTGATAAAGTGTAAAATGTGTGATAAAGTGTAAAAATAAATAAATAAAAGATCGTGAATATTTTAATACCTAATCATTAAATTGTGGTTCGGGTCGTTGGACGACTAGGTGTCCCACACTAAAGGAGAGACAGAGAGAGATTAAATTGTGTTTAACTTGCTAGTTTTTATTCTCAATGGTAATAAATGCAGCAGTATGGCTTGAGTTTTACTGCAACCAGATGAAGGCTGAAATAGTATTCGTAGCAAACGGATGGAAACAAATAGACGCAACGCAACGCCTGCAAGCGCAGCAGATGGCGCTGCGAGCGAACGAGAAATTTTAATTTCTCTACAGAATTCCAGTCTGCACAAAATGGCATTTTGTTTGTTGCACCGGAATAGCTGGGATTTTCTAGTGGGAATTTCTACACTCTGTTACCTAGTAATGCTTGGGATAGCATACCCCATTTCTTACCCATAAGTGTCTTAAGAGGCGACTAAAGGACTCGAGGGTTAGACGTGTATTGTATTGTGGCTGACAACCTGTCACTACAAATGGTCGTTTACAAATGGTGGTGGCGTAAAGTTACGTGTAATTAACCTGGCCAGCCCCGAGGCAGTGCCTTTATTTTTATTTTTTTTATCGCGCCCGAGCTGGTTTTCTATTAGGACAATACAAAATTGTTATACAAAGAAGAAAATTGCGTTATGCAAATTCCTTTTTTTTACAATGACCGATCATGACGTCAATAAGTGATAATGCTATCCTACATTGAATAAAGTTATTTCATTTTCATCATTTCATTTTTTCATTTTACAGTGATACACAGTTATCTGATTGTACCTCAAACTTTTGTCAGACGTGGTGTTAATATCCGTTTTACGGCCGTTAACGCTCTGCCTACCCCGTAAGGGATATAGGCGTGATTTATGTATGTATCCTAGTATAGATTATGGGTACACCATCATTGTGTGACGAAAACAGGCATGATCAATCTATGAAGCTGAACATCTTTACCAAGTGATGGGGAACAAATTTACTTACGTACCCTCTCCTCTGGGAATAATGATAAAACTAAAACTTACCGCGTCCACCGCTTACTTCGTTATTTGATTTACAATTAATCTATTCAATTTGTTTCTGTTATATTAAATGTATCACACGTTATTAAATTTTAACCACAGTCATGTACAATGTGCAAATACTTAAGAAAATGGCAATAATTAATTGATGAAGTGATATTTTAGTCAGTAAGTACAAAGATTTCTCTAAATCACTTAGACTATACCATATGGCGACCTAATTACTCGTATCCCATTTATACGAAGGACGCAATCTTAATGTGTTCCTTATGATGGTCTCCTACTTAGTGTGCGAGATTTTGTCACTCAATTTAAAAAATATAGCTGAGGTTCTTTTAACTTCAATATTTTACTTATTTCGTATAAACTATTTGAAAATTTGTTTATTTACGAAGAATTATCTAATCTTTGCTGGTCTAGTCATAAATAACTCAATAAAGAAAAGTTCTTCAACTAAAACGATGCATAATACAACTCTTCCTAAAAGCAAAACGATATAGTTGCCTGACCGATAACTAACGTCTGCGCTTACCATGCTGAACCAGATGTTGAAGTCTCTACATACATTTCAAATAAGTATCAACAATATTTACTAAAACAATGTATATTATAAGTGATCTTTCTTGAAAGCAACACGGTAGAGTTGACTGACCGATATCAAGTGGCGTCTGCGCTTACCATGCCGAACCAGATGTTGCAGTCTCTTCATACATTACCTGCGGACTATGGCATTACTTGTGTAGTCCAAATAAGTATCAAAAATATTTACTAAAACAATTTATATTATGAGGGATCCTTCTTGAAAGTAACACGGTAGAGTTGACTGACCGATATCAAGTGGCATCTGCGGCTATCATTCTGTACCGATTTTGAAGTTTCTGCGAGCGATGATAGAACTTGATCATAGTGTAGTATATTCCCTATACCTACAATTATTTTCCGGAGGAACAATTACCGACATGCAGTGTAGGAGCGAAACTAGCAACAGCAAATACTGACAGATATCTGACTAAATGAAGTGTTTGACTGATTATTGTTACGATACCCATCAAATACAACTAAAAATAGTTTTCTTGACCACACTTCAAGATAATTCAATCACAAATGACACTCGTCGCTACGATTAAGGCCCTGTTATTCCTGAAAAGCTGGTTGGTCCCTTTTCTTCGCACTGCGCCAGAGTGAAACAGCTAATAATTTTGCACTTCAATTATTGCGAGATTTTATTTTTTTTCGACATAGAAACCAGAGAAATACTGTTACAAGTCTACTTCAGCCATTTTTACTGAAAACAAAAAGGAGTATCTAAATTATAGCATATTTGGTTATAAGTTATAACTTAAAAACTGTAAACATTATATTGAAAAAATGTTTTAAATAGCGGTGTTTTTCGTTCTTTTTTTCAATCAAGTACCTAAAGTTTGTCAAATTGTGTAACTGATAGTACCTATTTGTTGTAAGTTAGATCCCCGACAGGAGCGTATATATATTTTTCATAATTTTATGTCTGTAAATGTCAAAATAAAACCGGTTTGAAAGTATTGCCTGCGCTCTATCCCCGCCTTAAAGGGTATACACCCGCTATATTCAGTTTACCGCTTTGCTTATCGTCAGAACTGATCGAGCTAAACGCGGAAACTTCGATATCGTTTGACAGAAGTATTGATTGTGTACCTTTATCTTTGACTTGCGGACCGAGCGGTGCTATAAATATTATAAGTCAAACAAGAATGTAGAGCGCTCGTGATTCAGTCATAGAGGTAAATTGTTAGTATTCCAGTGCGTAAATCAATATATATCTTCTTGCAAATGTGCAGGATGAATATACTGGCCCTAGTGCGTAGCGGATAGTGCCTGCTACGCAGAGGGTCGTGGGTTTGATCCCCACAAAACTTAATTTTTTGTTAACGGCCTGCACCTGCCTCGAATGTTTAAACGTCCCCATCCCACTATTAGCAAGTCTTGTGTGTGAAAACAGAGCGGAATCGCCATATTTATACGATTTTTCACCCTTTTGGAAATTTGTCGCCAAATAAACAAGTAATCAAAAAACTGTACGACAAGAATCCACAAAGTAAGTATTGGCGGCTGCGCGCAGAATCTATGTACAAGACGTATCATATTCGCAAAAAATACGCGTGTGTCAAATGACTTAACATACGGCACCGTTACGCACCGAAACGCACCGTATACTCATAATAGCCGTATTTGTATGGGAATAAGATTGGAATTCGCAATTTCCTTTCGTCTGACAGACGCATGCGTTACGTTGCGTTAAAAACGGAACGTCGGATAAGACGACACGTGTGAGAACCGCGGCTCTAGCCCCGTAGATGACGCTGATTTATATACTTCTCGCATATTCGTAAAAAAAAATATTGACTATAGGGATGCTACCATTAGATAAACTAAAAAGCAATACAAAAAACTTAATCCTTAGATTTCAAGTATTGCGTTCCGACCAATGTCTATCTGATGAGATTTCTATGCTTCATTATATTAATAAACAAAACAAGTCATATCCGGATTAATAACGTAATATTACATTTTACTACTAAAACAAATTCGTTTTACTGCTAAAGATAGGACAAAATTTAGGAAGAGATCTCTTCTTTAGAGATAAGCTCGCTTTTGCGACAAAATTGTATATTTATTTTTTATGTGTATTTTTTGTGCAATAAAGAATATTATATAAAATTTGAGTGATTTTATGTGTATAAGTACCCAGAGCTATTTAAAGTTTTACAGGCTATAAAAAGAGGTTTATTTGATTTAAAAATCTAACTTCTACATCCAAATTAAAGTTACAAGTTCGCCCACGCAGTAGTTTCAACAAATGTGATATTTTCCCAAAGATGAGTAGAATGTATCACAATCCACCAGATTAAGGGCCCAGTGTTCATATAAACAGCTTCATAGCTTGACCCCTGGTTAGTATGAAATCTGGTTATAAATTGCGTCAAACCCAACGACAACAAATTCATATTTTAGTATCCGTAAATTAGTATTAAATTTCCACATTATACACCGATGAGATTTGATGCCACAAAATTAACATCTAAAGCGTACTAATATCGGGTTGACACCCATTTAATACTTCGCTCATTTATGCTGTACCTACATAACTTCTATGATTTATAGCTTACTATTAAAACTTGCAAATGCGATTCTATTCAATTGCAGTTTCATTTATTAAGCCTTAAATTGTAAGTGTGTTCGTATTTATACAATAAATAAATGAGTGTCCTGTGATGCCGGCTGAGAATAGCATCACCCCATTTCTTTCCCGCGGGTTCTTAAAACTGACTAAGGGACTCGAGGGTCTGATGTGTGTTACAATTTTAGGCGGCAGGCTGACAACCTGTCACTATTAGTGCTACACGATTTTTATGAAATTCAAATATTTGTCAGAAGCGGCAATTGCGACCGTTAACGGTTTGCCTACCCCGCAAGGAATAAAGGCGAAATATATGTGTGTGTGTAGGTAAATGAGTGTTCTAAGATGTGACTATTTTGTCTAGGATGTAGCTTAACCGATGCATCATATTAATTAAAATTAAACGTACCTCTGGTAATAATTTCGTTATTGAAAAATACCTGTCCAACCACTGGTACTTACAAAATGCATTAAGTAACCAACCACCTACTTAGCTTTAACAAACAGATCGGAGATATTACCGATATCTATCAGTAAGGATTGGTATTCACCGGATCTTCTGCGGACTTACGGAACGATTTGTGGAGACGAGACGTTTCCTGAATGCAAATACATCTGGAGAAACACTCGAGAAAATCCTATTTAAGAAGTAAGAAGCACATCAATTTTCATTATTCAAAGATTTCCAAGACGCGAATCACTTTGCTTCAGTTCAGATTCCGATTGAAGGGATTTTGGAATTTGGAAAAGGCAGGTAAGGGTTCGTTGAGATTAAAATGCTTCGCAGTGAATACGAAGAGGAAAGGTATTACTTGTATATTTATCTCATAAACGTAAAATCTATAAATCATGCAGCAAGGCTATGTAGGGGACGGGCGGGCAATGTAAATAAGCTAAATTTAAATAAATTTAAAACATAATATTTTTTTGTTGTAGTTGTGCTGTTGTAGCTAATCGGTTGACACTGTTTTTGTCTCTTTTTAGCAATTACTTGTTCGGATATTAATCAAAATTTTCTTATTGCCCGCCCTATTCATCTTGCCTGTCGTCCCCTAGGTCTTAATAAATACAATTATAACCTAGGCAGTTTTAGTTTAGTTTATGTGCGTTTTGAATGTGCAATAAAGTGTTTTTACTTACTTACGTAGGTAAAATAGGCAGGTCGTTTTAAAACCTTTTGAACCTTAATAATGCAACTCACATCAGCGAGCTTTTACAAATTTAAGCAACAAAAAACCCCGTGTGATGCCGGCTTAGAATAGCATCACCCCCTTTCTTGCCCGTGGGTGTCGTAAGAAGCGACTAAGGGACTCGAGGGTGTGTATTGCAATTTTAGGCGATGGGCTGACAACCTGTCACTATAGTGATACACAGTTATCTGATTGACCCTCGAACTTTTGTCAGACGTGGCGTAAATTACCGTTTTTCACGGCCATTTATGCTCTGCCTACCCCGAAAGGGACTATGGGCGTGATATATGTATGTATGTATGTAAGCAACAAATACAAAATTTTATGACGTCTGATAGGTACATCCACAATCCCTTGCGGGGTAGGCAGAGCGTAAACGGCCACAAAAAAGGGGCATTTACGCCACGTCTGACAAATAATTGAGGTTCATACGGAAAATTGAGTATCGCCATAGTGACAGGCTGTCAGCCCATCGCCTGAAATTGCCATACACACCCTCGAGTCCCTTAGTCGCCTCTTACAAATCCTACGGGAAAGAAATAGGGTGTTGCTCTTCTAAGCCCGCATCACACGGCAATAGGTACAAGTTGCATTTATTGGATAGATAAGTATTTCAAAACTCAATACCAAAACATCGATATGAAAATTATACATACACATTATACTACTCCCAGCAGCAATAACGTTTAATTAACATAGCGATAGCTACATAACGGGACATTAGACTATTCATCAGACTGAAGCCAATCATGAAATTGCATAAACTGTATCGACAGTCTGATCTCAGCGAGCACCGGATATAATTAAGACCGCGAAATTGATGATAGGTACCAGTCGGTTATAGCACATAAGGTACCAGGGGTACTCCAAAAGAACTGAATTATTTTTATATCCCCAGTTAATAAATAATAAAATTTTCATCGTATTCTCATAAAATTTGTCATTTTCTACATATACATTTTTATATCAATAAAATATATGTGATAACAAAAATAATTTAGTTCTTTTGGAGTACTCCTGTTACCGTATGTGCTACAACCGACTGTACATTGATATTGTAGAAATACTTAGCGTAGAAACAACTTTTCACTTTAGTTTGGTAATAAACTACAAATATCGGCCTCATCAATCAAATTGTTTAGTTATATGTGCCATGTCATGCCGGCTTACAATAGCAGTGCCATGTGATGCCGGCTTAGAACAGCATCGCCCCATCACATTCCTGCGGGTGCTGCAAGAGGCGACTAAGGGACCCGAGGGTTTCATGTGTATCACAATTATAGGCGACAGGCTGACAACCCGTTACTATAGTGATACAAGATTTTCCAGGAACAGCCCTCAAATATTTGTCAAACGTAGCGACAGCGACCGTATTTTTACGGTTGGTAACGCTCTGCCTACCTGCTCAAGAAATGAAGGCGTGATACGTGTATGCTAAGTAAGAAGTAAAGCAAAAAAAAACGCTTTTCAGAGGTAGGTACCTATCAAGGTTTTGGTGCAAACATGGATCATCTACTAGACGTATGCACAAATTCTACCGCTTTAAGGGAGAATAGTGTGAATATTACTCGGTCGTTCTTTGACGGTGATAGACACGACTAATATGTTTTATGAGGATTTTTGTTTGATTTTGTAATTAACCAAGCATTTTCTGTTTGATTTGGTTGTGTTTTTCCTAAACTTTTAGTTATAGATGTATGCCCAATGTGTGTTGTGTGCTACAACAAAATGGTGTCGTGTTTCATTGTAAATGCTTATTTCAGCTTACTCTATTGTCTACAGGTGAAAACCTATTATTGGCTTTCTGTTTTTATTTATGTTATGTCAACAGCTGTTGGTTTTCCAAAATAAATAAAATAAAATAAATACCACTTTACAAATATAAAGCTGTACACCTAGAGTAGGTATACTAGTAGGCACGAGTATGTACATCATCAATCAAGGCAGGAATGGCGCTGACGGTAACTCGCTTTTAGATGCCTATCGATATCATATAATGACTTGAAAACTAGTTGGGACAGCATATGTAAGCAAATACGTTTATAATTTGAATTGGTATATTTAAATAATAAGTGTATTTGCTTACGAGTTGCTTCACAATAAAAAAATATGTGATTGTAACAAACACATTCATACGTAGGTATAAAAATTATATTTACTCTACCATTCTTCATGAAACTACTGCAAAAAAAATGTGACACATGTTCTATGAATTTGATATTTATTTATATTAGACTAAACCTCATAAAGAATAAAATTATTTATGAATGTATGATGTATAAACAGGAGGAAAAATGTGGAATTCAGGCACGTTCAAGAAAATGATTATCTAGTCGTGCGAATAGTCGATACGTGCATGTTTAGATACATTATAATATTCAATTATTTTTCTTGAAAGTACTCATTATAAATTTTAAAATTAAAGACATATGTGTATTGTGTTATAGTAAAATGGCAAAATCATGACTTCGGCTAAATACCTAAGGTTCTTTAGGAAAACAGCTAAATGCAATACTTTTTTACAATTTAGTGTCGTCATGTCATGACTATTTCTGATCACTTGAAAAAAAGCCTAACTTACCAATGAAATAAATAATTAAATACAATTTTATAAAGATAGAAACAAAAAAAAAATTCTCGTGTGTGTAATTGTTTATAAATTAGATAAAAAATATTTTTAGAAGTATCGCGAAATAAATTCATCCATTTGGAACCTTTCATGACAACTAATTCTACCATATTACTGCGACCTATGTACCTCCGGTCAGCCTCCAGATGGACCGACGACTTATGAAGGGAACCCGGTAGCGAATGAATGGCGAAAACGGATGATAGTGTCCAACAGTGCTGATGTGATGTGTGGTGTACCTTCCTAGCCCTTCATTTTAAAATCCATCAATATAGACAAAGTCATGAATACAGGCCTTTACAATATAACAGTTTGTGAGTCGACTCGTAATAAAATGGCTTTAAGGGTGGTAAATTTGACGGTCTGCCGACTCAGCAAGTAATTTTATACCCAGCAGTTCCTTAAGTTTCCCATTTAAGGGATCCACGTGTTTTGTTGTACCATAAAGTTACAAAGACGAACCAGTATTGGTTGACCTGCTGTGCTACTGATCGTACTGAAGTACCTACTCGACGTGTGACACTTCGCAATGGTAGTATTCTCTATTAAGGACGACTTAACTATTCAACTGTATCCAATTCCGCCAATCAGCTCAATTGGTCTTAACGTGGCATTCACATTTGCCGCACGATGTTGCGGTATTTGACAGCTAGCCAGCAAATGACAGCCTTGCTGTGCAGCACGGCGGTAAGGCGTCATTGATGTGCTTCCATTCTACATGCGGTTTCATGAAACTCATTTTTTTTTATTGATGATGGGTTTGCTCTTGACTCTTGTCTAGGTCATAGGACAGAGACAGAGTCTAAGATGGAGCGGGCCCACCGAGAAGAAGCCTGTTCACTCTTACTTTGAAGAGATTAGGGTTGTATGCGTTTGGAAACACAGACGCAGGTAGTTTTGTCATTAACATTGGAGCGAGAAAGTGCCGCAAAATCACGTGTAAATGTGAGAACCTCTTTATACTGGGATTGCTTATGCTCGTGGCCAAAATGCGATGCGAAAATTTTTAATTTCTCGAAAAGTGCTCGAACCGCTCTCGCACAAGAGCAATTAGGAGCGTCGTTCTTAATTGATGAATTCTTGTGCCCATTAATTTATACCGTGTGACTATATATTTTAAATAGTACTTTCTTACCTACTTATGCTTAGCTTTTATTAAATCTGGTACTATCTAATGAATTGGGTGTGTTCCTCTAGCCTATGAATTGACTTCTAGACCGAGAAATCAACAAAGTATCCGGTTACTTTTGATCCAACCTTATTATTAATTTGTTAAGAAATAGTATCGTCTTTGGAATGGCTTTTGATTTCATGGCTAGAAGATTTTAAGCACTTAAGATCCGATTACGATGTGACGAAATTTTACACCGAAATTTCGACCCGCACAAATTATACACGCGAGCACAGCGATGGCAAGAAACAACTGGTAAAGAGGTACCGGTATCTCGTATTCCCGACAAATTACCCGCGATAGGATGTGGACCACCTCGGAGACAATTTTGATAATGTATCCCACCCACCTGATAACTTTGTACTTAAATTTTAACGTCTTTGAGCTCTTACAGACGGACAGCACTTTTACGGCTGCCGTCGCAGAGTACGCGACAATGTAAACATTCAATGTTACTAATATCTGATATCATAGATTTTCAGTGCTTTATTTCATAGACCCTAGTTGACTAGCGCATACGGCTACTTTGTGGTCTGCTTGATAGCGCTACCTCATCTAATCAATTAGACAGACACACACCCATACAATAATGAGGTCTTTTTTGACACCTGTTAAAAAATACTAAAAGTCATAAGATAGGTAAATAGCGTTGATTTTAGTGGCATCTTTGCTGGGGAGTTTGATTATTCTTCTTTCGTGCCGAACCCCGAGACGCCAACGACCAAATAAATACGTCCTTGAAAATTTATTAAGAAAGTATAATTGATTGAAAGTTTGGAAATAAAATCTGCGGTGCTAGTGGCGTTTATTTAAGTGTATTTTGATATCGCCAACAATGAATAAGGTCTACGAGTCCAAAAAAGAAACGCCAGTATGGTAAAGAGTAAGAAAACAGTTCACTACAAGTAGAACGTTGGCCATCTATTGCCGTATAAAATCATAACTTTTTTATCTGTTAAAGATTTTTGCACAAAGAAAGGTACCTGAACCATAAATCTCGCTACGGAATCGTGGTAAAACAATAGATAAGGCAGTTGTCGCCTTGCCATTTGCCGCCCGTCTGTTCAAACCTTCTGTTAAGCTTGTTCGTCAAATTGGCGTAAGTAAGACGTTGCTTGTAGAATTCCAATGCTGTCGACAGACTACATACGAGTCGATTTTATCTCTACTTTGATCAAAACGGAAATTGCTTAATTATAGCTTTGGTATGACTAATGGGTGTCTGACTTTATTTGATAAACATCCCTGTTATTATATTGAAACAAGTAAAGTTACAAGCTTATTAATTTAAAGAACATGAGAACCAATTTGTTGTCTGGCGTTCGTTCTACTCATTGACCGATTGAATCAAAAAGAATAAGCTGCTATTATCATCTATTCGATTACTCTGTCTAAATTTAATTTAATAAATAATATGATACTGTTTATTACTGGCCACCTATGTCGGAACGAGTGGCAAGAAGTAAAGTTTTTCAAAAGGGAAGCCGTAGTAGAATATCAAAGACCGAAAAAAGAAAATAACAAGCGATATTAACAAAATTACCTTCTAAACTCCGCTACTAGATGCATGCAAATACAGTTAAGGTGTCTGTCAAACGGCTTGACAGAAGCATCCGTTACGCACCGGAAACGCACCGTAGCGACAGTTATATGGGAAAAATATCGGAATGCGCAATTTCCTTTCGTCTGACAGAAGCACGCGTTACGTTGGGTGAAAAATACGCAGCGACGGACGACAATTGGGAGAACCGCCATACAATCGTCGTATACACCGACCGATCAGATTCAAAGTAGCGGGATAAATTGAGCAGAATAATCCAACTGAATGCAAATTATCCCTTTCAATTCACACGAGAGGTATTGAGCTCGTTTGTCGGCGATCACAATTGCAAATGTCGCATCATGTCGAACTGGGCGCAGCTTGTTCGGGTGATTGCTAGTAGGTACTTATCCAGCCGGTCTAAAATTCGTGCCTCGACAAAATTTGTAGACTCGTGCGCGTGCAACTTCACTGTGAATAAAACGCGGGAATCGGTTGCAGTGAATTTAGCGACGCGCGAGATGATGCAGTGACAAAATATTGTCGCGGCACGCATGTTAGCCAGGCGGGGTGATCATAGTTCGACTAGTGATAGTAAGTTCCACTTGAGCTAAAATATGAGAAATTACTTTTTATTTATGATGAGGTAGAGCATTGGCGTTCTAATTGTATATTTCTTTTTTTCTGTTCCAGAAAGACCTAAGCTTATGAGTCTTATGACCTACAAACTTGCCTTAGGCCATACTTTATAACCAAGTAGGTACCTACTCAGTCTCTGAATGAAAAAACTGGACTGCATTGTTGTCTCAATCTTATCTTAATCTTTTTGGTTTTATTTGCAACAATTACATTATAAGTAAACATGCTACAAGAATGAAAAAAGAAATAAATATATGTATTATTTTATGGCGTGTGCAGCCGTGTACGGCCTCGACAGTGACGCCACTTCAAAAAAAAAACTCGTCATACAAACAATCTACCAGAATGTCCGGTTGCTCAAGTTTTTAGTAGAGGTATTAGAAAAAAATTAAACCCACAAACTCAATGCAATATTTGCTGTAATTAAAGTTAGGGCAAATAGTGCCTTAAGAACGGCCACTTTTGGTATTAATTGCCATAACTTTGATTGCAGAGAATATTTCATTGAGATTGTAGGTTCTAATTTTACTAAAGGGTAACTAACACTTACAACTAAAAATTTGAGCAACGGTCTTTGTGATAGATTGTTTGGATTTATTTTTTTTTTTTTTTTTTAATCTTTATTGTATTTAAAAGAAGGGTTTTGTCACACAGTGACCACGCCACCCTTATCGTTCTAACTTTAATTACAATCGCCTATTCAGACACTTAAGAACCATTTTATAAAGCATTCTTGCTTCATCTGAAGTAGGTGAAGCCAGAATGCTATTAAAAATACCAACATTATAAGGGCTTAAATCAGAAAATTTTTGAAACAATTCGCACCTTTCGGCTTCAATACGCACACATTCCACCAATACATGGTAGACATCCTCCATGAGGTCACATTCTGTGCATTTTGGCGTGTTGACTTTCCTCATGAGAAAGCCAAAGCTGTTGAGTGGAATATGCCCGGATCGAAGTCTATGTGCCAAAACAATGATATCCCTCGATAAGCTCGTACCGGCAAACCAGGGACCACGCGACAGACCAGGTTGGATAGTTCTGTACCATATCCCTTTACTCACAGATCTTTCATCGAAATGCTCTTTCCACTTAACTGCACAAATATTTTTAACAAAACCAAGAACTTCAGTATAATACGGTAAGCAGAACATATCCTCTCCTTCTGTCATCGCATTTCTTGCTATTGCATCTACTTTTTCATTCCCTGGTATACCGGTGTGAGACGGAATCCACTGCAATACCACCTTTTTATTTTGAGTAGCCAGATTAAAGATGGACTGCATTATATTATATGCTATCGGGAGGCCTCGAACTGTCGAGGCGCACCGAGCAACATGTTGAAGAGCACTCCTAGAATCTGACAAAATCACAACTTCCTCACATGAAATATCACCAACATACGACAAAGCTTCCGCGATGGCTATAAGTTCTGCCCGCATTATGGAAATGTTTGATGTTATCCTAATACTGACGAAGTTGTGATTCTGGTCATCATAAAATGCTGCGCCCACACCCAGATTATCTTTTGAACCATCAGTAAAAATTTTGTATGAATTTCCGTATCTGTCTTGTATAAACTGGCTACACAAAGCACCTAAACTTTTTAATTTATATTCATATTTTGAACCTACCATCGGCATAATTCGTGACTGAATAGCTTCCCCAAGATTCATCTTGCTAACCCAACTATTAAAAGAAAACATTTCTAACTTTTTACTTGTAAAAATAGGCTTATCTACTAACAATTCGTGAGTGCGAACTAAAAGTGGTTTTTTCTTGTTTCGCCAGTAATTCGTTTGGATCAGCTTATGTAACTGTTCTAAAATGTCACAAATCTCATTCTCGCATAGCGACCGACATCGTAACCAATATTTGCCCGCTAAATATTGCCTACGAACACATAAAGGGGGTATACTAAGTTCACTTTCCATAACGTGAACGGCTGTAGTTTTAATAAAGCCACCAATAGTTCGCAAACACTGGTTTTGAACAACATCTAGCTTACCTAAATTAGTTTTACAGCTAGAATCATACAAAAAACTAGCGTAGTCTAACCTACTTCTTACACTAGCTATATACAGACGTCGTAAATGACTCGGGTGAACCCCCCACCCCGAGCCAGTTAAGACTTTTAAAATATTAACAAATTTTAACGTCTTCTCCCTGATTTCATTAATGTGTTTATTCCAACGAAGAGAACTATCCAGCCACATACCTAGGTACTTTACATTGACAACCGTCTGCAAGACACTGTTGTTTATCCTCAACTCGACCTTGTTGTCACTTCTGAAACCTCTCTTAAATACACACACTTTAGTTTTCTCGGCAGATAATTGTAAACCTAAATCAGAAAGGATATTTACTAACATATCTAGAGCAGTTTGTAACAACCTTCTACCTTCTTCTATCTGAGAGCACACAGAGTACAATACGAAATCATCTGCGTACTGTGAAATAAAAACATTCTTAATACTCTTAGCCACATATAACGTGGCCAAATTAAAAAGCTGAGGCGAGCTTGGGTCCCCTTGCGCTAAGCCGCGACACGTATAACGACAAAATAACTTATCATCTAACTGGATCATTAGATGCCGTTCTTTTAGGAAGTTCCATAAATATGTGCATGTCTTATTTCCTACCCGCAGGTTATCTAATAATTTTAATAATGCCCCAATGTCCACATTGTTGTACGCACTATCTATGTCTATAAAACATCCTACCGTATAGTTCCCATTAGAAAAACCTAACTGAATTCTTGTGACTAGACTTGCCAAATTGTCATAGGTAGAATGCGCTTTTCTGAAACCCGTAGTGCAATTAGACAAATAACCATTATGTTCACATAACCATTCAATCCTTTTGTTAATTATGTTGTGGAAAACCTTGCACAAACACGACATCATTGATATTGGACGTAAAGATGCAATGGAATTGGGGTCGCGGTCAGATTTTGGTATAGGTACAATATTAATTTTCCGCCATTGATTAGGAACAAATCCTTTATTAAAGAATGTGTTGTATAAATAAAGAAGTACGTTTTTTCCATTATCCGGTAAGTTACTTATCATACAGTACGGTATACCGTCGCAGCCTGGTGAGGTGTTTTTACTTACTTTAAGACACTGTTCTAACTCGGACATTGTTATAGGTATATCTAAATGTGACTCATTGAGCGAAAACGATAGATCTTGCGGCACGACATAGTCTGGAGTTAGACAATGTAATAACTCATTAGCTAATTGTCTAGGTATTTCGTTTCTAGGGGATTTTAGACCTTTCATCCACCTCATCCTGCACCACATGTCACCGAAAGTTACCGTGTGATCCAAAGATGACCAATAACTTTGTCTGTGTGCACTGCTGGCCTTGCGCATAAGACTTTGAGCCGTGCCTATTTTCTCCTTAAGTACATCGAGGTTACTAGGTATCGGATTCCTTCGTATGTTAGCTAACGCCAGGCGACGCTGAGCTACCGCTTCTGACAAACTTGGGGTCCAATATGGTTTTGAAACAAACTTATTTGTGGGATTTGGATTTATCCTATAGCATGGTATGTGTAAATCGGCAGCTATATTTAAATAATCCTCAAATGTATCGTACGCTAACTGTAAGTCGTCGATCTCTGGAAAGTTACAAAACATATAATTCAATAAATCGGAGTATGATTTCCAGTCTGCCTGTTTGAAATTTCTTTTCACTTTATGAGGCTTAAATTTTTCCAAAAAGGTTGACATAACTATTATTCTATGATCACTTCCTAATGTTTCATTGGTAACATTCCAATAAAATTTTGGATTTATATTTTTTGTGAAGTGCCACTGTCGACTATACTAGGCTATTTATAGAAATACCTAATATCGGACTGTAAGAGCAAAAATTCTAATGCATGCTACAAATTATTTAAAGATAGTTAAACGGATCCCTAGGTAAGTGTCGAAACAAACTTACGAGCGTAAAGATTCGGATGATTTGAACATGACAGAAATTTCGCATTTTCAAGCATTAGAGTTCCGAACCCATAAGTAGATAATTATCCCTCTAATACATACATACAATGAAATACATAAATCACGCCTATATCCCTTACGGGGTAGGCAGAGCGTTAACGGCCGTGAAACGGATATTAACACCACGTCTGAGAAAAGTTTGAGGGTCAATCAGATAACTATGTATTACTATAGTGACAGGTTGTCAGCCCATCGCCTAAAGTTGCAATACACACCTAACCCTCGAGTCCCGTAGTCGCTTCTTACGACACCCATAGGTAAGAAATGTGGTGATGCTATTCTAGGCCGGCATCACAGATACCTCCAATAAATACCTCTAATGAAGGACATTTAATGTGATTAGATATAACAAATTGTAAAAAAAATATTAAATTTAAAATTTTGCACGCTTTTAAACAAGTGGATCATGAGATGCAATGTAACATTTTATACCTTTTAAACCATGTCCAATCCAAGCAAATAAAATATTTTTACTTTGACTTTGACTTAGATAATTACCAACTACTTCAAAATTACCTAAGAGGGACGGTGAATCTATCGTACATACTTAGATAGAGTAGGTTAGCACACCATCCTGCCGTGTGATGCCGGCTTAGAATAGCATGACCATAATTCTACCTGTTGGCATTATAAAAAAGAAATTAAGGATAAATTCGTCCAGGGAATGGGCAGCAGCGTTCCCTGTGAATGTTACAACTCGCA
Source organism: Tuta absoluta (assembly GCA_027580185.1). NCBI lineage: Eukaryota > Metazoa > Arthropoda > Insecta > Lepidoptera > Gelechiidae > Tuta > Tuta absoluta. The sequence continues at coordinate 5,622,864 of JAQAHW010000003.1, forward strand.
CTGTGTTTGTTAATTTGCCTGCCAAGCGTGGTAAGTATGGCAATAACCCCCAATAGAGGAAGTTCCATGTCGAGCAGTGGACTGTTGTGGGTGTTGATTTACCTACCTGCCTAGAACACATCACGCCAAAAGTTAGTGACAAATTTCAAATCCAGTTGACCTTGGACACCCAAAAAAGATTAATCTGGTTGTTCGGCGCCTATCTTCAAGAGCACAGATAAATCCTCATTAGTGTCAGAATATATTGGCACATTTTATTAGCATTATCGCATCGGACATCGTTAATTTCATTAGGGAATACCTCCCGCGCCCATCGCGTTCTTTGACTCCGGTGCGTAAAGTAACATTTTCTGAATGTTCCCCATCTCCTAGTTTATTTTGTGGGGCATCGGATTGCCGAAAGAATTTTAATTAATGGTAAACTCCGATTGGAAACTGTGCGATTTGGTTGGAAGTAAATATTGTTTATCGGATAGATAGGGAATCGGGAATTCAAATTCGTGATGTAGCGAAGTTTCAACCATGGTTCCATTACTATACCCCGTACGTAAATGTGGGTTTGCAATAGGTATTCTTACTTTTTTATTCGTTACGTATCCTAAGGAAGGATTTATTTTTGCACGAAATATGCATTAAATCTACATACGTACATACACATATCACGTCATTGTCCCTTGCGGGCAGGCAGAGCGTAAGCGGCCGTAAAATAACGAACATTTACGCCAAATACGTCTGGCAAATATTTGAGGGTAATTCAGAAATTTATAAATAGCTATATTGACAGGTTGTCAGCCAAAGGCCTAAAATTGCAATTGTAACCGATGAGTCCCTTAGTCGCCTCTTACGACACCCACGGGAGAGAAATGAGGTGATGCTATTCTAAGCCGCCATCGCACAGCGTTTAGATAGATAAACTAAACGTCATCAATCAGAAACTTACTGCGAAGTTCCACAGAAGCCTGTTCTGAATAAAGTCGTTATCTACGTTTAACAGCTTTTGATTCCCATGATCTGTTTAAAATTCTGCTCTTCTTTAGCCTATGATTATAAAATACTGAGCGGTTCGCCTTGGTCGCCTAGGGCTACCATATTGATTGCTACCAATATTAGAGTATGTGTGTGGTTAGCTATTAGGTATGTATACATCTCATGTGAAAATACGTGAACTAATAAGAGGAAGTTAATGTAACAGAAATGTTACGTAATAATTATGTATAAATTCAGCTAGTCATAAGATTGATACAATCGGAACTATTAAAATTATTAAAGAAAATATCCCATATATTTGACGTTCCGGTTGTATAATGTCGTTGGATGCAGATAATGCACTACAAAGCGCGGGCAATATTTTATTTAGACAATTACAACCAGAAAATCTGCAAATTGACATAATTTTATCTAAGTTTGCACAATTATTTCTCATCACAATAAACATAGGAATTGTTAAATCTAAAATAAACACAACTTAAGTCCGTTTCAAATTGTTATATTGTGATCTGCGAATTCACTTTCAATTAGGTACCTATACGCTTCAACAAACTTTACTTGATGAAAAAAGTAACCTATATTTGAAACATTTTTACAATACCTATATGTCTAGAATTTGGATACATAAGTTTAGTAGTAAAAATCGCCGAATTAGACCAGACGTGCCAAAAAAAATTAAAATCTCGCAAGAATTTGCTCAAAATGATAGGTTTTTTCTTTCTGGCGCAGCGCGAGTTAAAGGGTTGGTCACTTTTTTAGAAAAACAGGGTCTTATTTTATTTTTTCAATTGCATAAGTGTACACCTATCATTGTACATTTGCTGAATAGATTGTATACGCACGTAGGTAGCCCTGGAAGTTTTCTACGAGTGTCAGGTGTGGACGTAGAAACCTGCGGCACCGGTTGGCCGGACCGGAGACTGGCACGAATAAAAGCTAAGTAGGCAACGATATCATGGGTCCGTTGGGTTTGCCATTTTGCTGTCATGATCGAATGAAAATAGGAGCAACATTTTTAAACCTAATAACCTTAGTAATCCGTAATGTATCTCCGGCCAAACACAATTTAGTTTTGCCTAGGTCAAACCAGTTTATCCTACATGCGTTTGTTCTAAGGCCTATAGGAGAAACTTCTTTATCCTATGCTGAACTAGTTAAGCCTTAAATGAATAAGTTCCTTAAGATTAAAAAAGGTTGAAAAACTCTGACACCAGGGTTCATCGGGTCGTTGAACGACTCGGTGTCCCACACGAAAAAAGAGAGTTTCTCCTATTTGCTAAAGAACAAACCCTGTACCGGATTATCCTTACGCATGTAGGATAAACTTTTTTGCCCTAAGCTAAACTAGTTTATCCTTAAATCAGGTTTGCCCGGTAATAGATACATTATTACTACATTCAGGATGTTAATATTTGGCCCAGGCTCAAAATCCTTACAATTCCTCAGGGATAACTATTAACAAATTACTGCTTTAAACTTTCGCGGTCTCAAATAATGACTCAAAATACTAAAACGTGGTTATTTTCGGACAATTCTTAAAAAACTAATTGCTGCGGTATTTTGAGTTATTAACAAATATCTGTCTTTGAAAAACAATATTTATTTTTGGATAAAGTACAAGAGGTCGTGAACATATTATTGACGCTTCTTACGGCAAAAGAATAATATAATCTCGCATAGAAAACAGCACTAGGTAGAGATTTATTTATTTTCAAAAATGTAAAAGCTAAACTAAAAACATGCCCCGATCTGTAAGTACGAGCGCGTGTCTCCCCTAGGTATGCCAATTTATAAAAAAACTTATTACTTTCAACATTTGTTTAAATACGTTTCCACAGCAAACTTTACTTATACATTACAAAATCAACAAAGTGAACATATTTTATGAAATAAGTATCTGAATACCAAATTTTTAAAACACTTCCCGTGTTGAGTATAATTTATTTATTCTAAACTTGCAATCTCTTTTTTTCCAGTCAGCGCTTGAAATTTTTGCAAGTTTTCAAAATAAATAAATACATAAGATGTTCTTTTTGTTCCATGAAGATAGCACTAATAGAGCCCAAAATAGTTGGCTACCTTCTTACTTACACAACACTCCAGAGTAAGTAGTTGTTCAGAAACTAAAAGGGTAAAAGTGAAGTGCTTTTACCACACATATGGAGGAAAGGATACAAGTGCTTTGTCTGTTCTGTACATTAGTAGTTATCTTGAGACATTACGCAGGGATCGCAGTTCGTTACATTCTCAGGCAAACTAGTGTAAGTTGCCCTAAATTCTATGGCAAACATTTTTATTATGTTCTACGGCTAAGAAATAATAAATCCGCTTTTGCACAAGTATGGATTGGGTTACTGGATTAGGGAATTGTATTTTAAGCCTATTATTATTGTTTTTTTCAACAGCAGCTGGCCGATTTATTATGACGAGTTTAAAACGTAGAGAACATATTAAAGTATTTAAGAGTATTTGGCGATAATAATAATTCACACTATTATTTTATTTTTGTGCTCTTCGATGAAAGATTATCTATATGGATTCTCAAGGATTGACCCCTACGTAAAAGCTGCTTAACAGGACAACATCTGTTATGGTGTACTGAAGTTCCGAGTATAAAACGAACTCTAGATTATAAATAGATCACACTTGAACTTCACCACTTGGTGCTACTGCTACATTAACATACATATATCACGCCTATATCCCTTTGCGGGGTAGGCAGAGCGGAAACGGCCGTAAAAAGTGGACATTAACGCAACGTCTGACAAACATTTGAGGGGCATTCAATTGTGTATCACTAAAGTGACAGGTTGTCAGCCCATCGCCTAAAATTGCAATACACATGTAACCTTCGAGTCCCTTAGTCGCCTCTTACGACACCCATGGGAAAGAAATGGAGGGATGCTATTCTGAGCCGGCATCACACGGCGTGTTACTGTTATGATAAAGTTATTATGTTTGCAGTATAGAGGTATACAGTTGATTGATATTGTGTATTAACTATATGGAAGTTTGTTTTAATTTGACAGGGATTTTAGAAGAAGTTTTTTAATGGACTTCCACGCTCATGTGATTGACCATTTCCCCTAATTTCTTATGCGATACTGCGTTTCTTTTAACTTTTTAAGCAAATCCGATTTTAAAAATTTACAAATGTAGGTATGTTTATATAAATTATCAAATGTACTACTTCTTTTATCCGTCAGGAAGAAACAAAACCAGAGACAATACAAAACGTAAGTAAGTAGGTACTTAGTATAGCAACGAAAACGTTTAACATTTCTTTAAAATATGATGACCAATTTTGCTTTTCATTTTCGCTGCTCGTCATAATATGGGTTATACTAAATAGATCCTCGTCAAAGCGGTATAAACTTGTTTGTTTGCCCTTAAGTGACATGCTCTGATCCCTGTGACGTGTCACTGCCGCTGTTTGTGTTTATAAGCCTGCCAATGCATTCGTTGCCACGCGCTCCGCGGATCAAGTTTATGCTATGTTTCAAATACAAAGTAGATACGGATATAGTGACAATTATAATATCGGATCGGATACGGTTACGGATATAAAATAAATGTGGATTATCCGTTAATTTCAGATTGTTTCGCATTTGGATATAATTATGATATTTTTAGAAAATAAACGATTGATAAATAACAGTGCAAAAACCAAACAACTTGGAGAATACGCGCCGTTAGTGTTTCATCCAATCTTAAATAACTAGTCATAATGTGTTAGACTCCGCCCTTATCCAAAATTATCCAAACTTATAAATCTACTACGGTTACGTATAGATTTTGATTTATATCGGATATCCGATAGTTTCGGTTACCGTTACGGAGCTCTTTATATCCCTGGCTTACGGCCTATTTAAGCGTATTACCTTTCTATACGAAATGTCAAAAGATTTGGAAAGAAATGGAATGATATTGTCAATATCTTATATAGATGATAGGGATCGGGTTCTTGAGTAGTGGACACGCCTTGAAAAACTTAGTGTTGGACGACCTCTAACCGGACTGATAAGTTAAAAAGGGCTGCACCTGCAGCCCTTATCCGTCCACTATTCAGGTACGCCAAAGACACGATTTACGGTTTTCACCTACCTAGGTAAAACCGTAGCGTGACTTTTACCCAATTAATTGTGAGTTGTATTTAACAATCACACGTTCTCAATCGATTTATCGTATCAACCTCTACTAGAGTAGGTTGATCAATACCTATATTGGCATTGTCAATGGGTGTATTGATTGATAGAGCTTGATTGAAAGCGTGTCGTCAATCAATTCGTATCACCGCGGGGCTGTAACATGCAAATGACAGCGCCATACGCCGGGCTACTGCCGGAACTACCACGTCGATTAAATCAGTTTAAACGCCTTTTGGTTACTAGCTGGTACATATTATGATAAATGGTTTAAATTTTTTTTATGTTAGCAGTGTTGCATTTCTAGATCCTTGTTTTAACGCAACAGTCGCAGATCAGATAGAATGGATGATATTTTAGGTTGCTACGCCAAATTCATACATGAAATAATATTTTCTAGGCGAGGAATGAATTGCTTCTCATAATACCTACCCAAAAGTGACAAATTGCGTTGTGAGGCAAAGCGCCTAATATGACTAATTATTATGACAAATAACTTATACATAAAATTACGAGAAATACGAGAATCTACACTCAAAATGACCATCACAGTTAATTTGATTGAACACTTTTTTTCTAAACATGTAGATAAAGTTTCATACCGGCCAAGATAAGTCAAGTTATACATTTTTCCCTCTTGCAAGTACCTACGTATCGAATATCGAATGAAAGAAGCAGTATCTTGATTGATCAACAGAGTCTGATGTGTAATATATCTCGCCAGACATTCGATCTAAACAATGTGTTTTAATAACGGTGAAAGGGGCTTTGTTCTCCGCACAGTTACTCCACAATAGCCACGTATCAGCTAATTAATATCTTTACTTGAGAACCTATTACAGGAAAAATACGTAACATACTCGCTTGAAAGGCTTTTAATGTTTGAAATGACAGCATTTTACCTACCAATAAAATGCTTATTAAACTACTTACCTTCCTTATAGCCTTACTTATAGAGATAGAGATCTTCCTTTGCAGCGATTGGTCGCACTTATCTGTTGCAAAGCTGTGTGATTGGTTACGTATGCCCCCACACCCCACCCCACTCCGACACGGCAGGGCGGGGCGAGTCGGCCCGCTTGGCTTTATTGCGTCTCATAATAATATTCTAATTAGAATATTATTACTACAAAATACACCAGGCAGAATTAAAAATTTAAGGCTATAAGGAAGGTAAGTAGTTTAATAAGCATTTTATTGGTAGGTAAAATGCTGTCATTAAACCACTGTACGTTCCTTATAGCCTTACTTATAGAGACATGTTTGATATCGCCTGGAGGAGTGGGAGCTATCGCCAATGTGAAAAACTATAAAAAGAAACAGGTATGATTATTCTTTTAAAAAAAAAATGAATATCTTTATCAACAATAATGATTTTGATCCACTATACTGAAAATTTATTTATATTGTATTTATTAAAAAATACTGTAATATCACAAACTCACCCTTAAATGACGATAAAATATAATAAATTATAATGAAAATGTAATTCAAAACCTCTTGTACTATATTACGGCATTCTAGGTAAGCATAATAGAATGATGAAAATGATGCATTTGTAACATGCTATTTATAATGTCTTTGAAAAACTTTACCTCGTATTTAATAAAAAATGCACATAATGCAGTTATTCATTATGTCAGTCTCAATACGTTTTGATAAGTTAGAAAGTACGCGGAAATTTATCTGAAAGTTTCCGAACAGTAAAGAGAAAATTTCAAAAAAAAATTGAAAAACTACGAGTTAGAGGTAAATACGCATTGCAGGTCGTTTTTATAAAACCTTTTAAATATCTATTTATTTATATAGTAAATAAATAGCTCTTTTACACAGAAAAACATAGCTTACATATTTTAATTGTGCTTGATCACTCAAGCTATAGGTAACGTAATAAGTAGGTTAAATTTCCCTACTATAAGGTCAACACTACTGTTTAATATATGCATTGACCTAAACGGGCTTAAGCAGGTAAATCAAAAAACCTGGCCAAACGACTACCTAGTTTCCCAGGAGAATAAAATGCATATAAATTTGTTATCAAATCATACCTTCATATGATTTTTTAAATATGATTCTTTTGGGCTTGCCTTAATAATATTTGCTATAATACATAATGATCAATAACTAACCTTGTTTACTTTGTCGGAGTAACGGTCAAGCTTTATTTAAAACATCACTCGGGCCTCTGAATAAACTATATTGTATATAATAATATAGTTAATTAATATCTTGGTAAATCTACCTGAACTTGATATAATAAAAGAGGCGATTATTGAAATTGTTTTCTGCCATAACTACCTCTGACCGTCCCATGCAAAGCCCAGATCTCTGTTTAAAACTTGAAAAGGGCACAAATTTGCTTTAATTTTATGTACAATCAAAAACGAGCTAGCTATAAAAGAATATGAGCTAAAGTTTAAATTATAAGAATTTTATCATTTTGTTAACAGCTTACCTACGGAGAAAATTTAATCCGAAGGTACGTCGGTAAACGACGTTATTGTCTATTAGACAGTACAAACATTGCAACATTTCAAATTAATTGTGGAAGCCTAGATCTTACGTGGGTCACCGTACAAATATTATATATCATTATGATCACCGTTGGTAAAATATACCTACTAGCTATTGAACGTAGTAGGTAGTTCCCAATGTAATTCTCGCTAGGTATCTATTCTGAAAATATTTTACTTGATAGGCAAACTATTTGCCTAGTACGTAGGTACATTCAAGCATTTTTTAACAACGTCTTGTGCTCGACATTCAGAGCAAATATATTGGAACAACGGTATTATTATTTTAGGCTGACGTCTTACGATAGGCAATTATGTTCACTATCGTACGTTTCTAACAACCATCTAACAATGTTATACACAGGAGTAGATACTTGTGTTTCAAACCCAAACAAGGCAGACAGGGCACTTACACAAATATCAATTAGCAAAAGTACCCTCTGATTGTAACCTTTTGTATATTTATTTAAAATACCCACATAGACTGTGGGTACTTGTTGTTTACTTGCCCAAAAGCTTTCATTCAGTATCGAAAAAGTAGGTGTAGTAAGCATGACTACACATGAGGAAACAAAAACTTAATATCGTCTGGGACAGTGTCGCATTATTGCTATTTGCCACTATCGCTCTAAAACTTTTCATCTCTAGAGGAGGTTGTTAAACATATTACGCCATATGCATTTCATTCATGACATTTCAGGTAATATGAAAGCACCTGAAAAATATATCATGAACTTTTCATCTCTAGTGGAGGTTGTTATACAAATTACGTAATATGCATTTCATTCATAACATTTCGGGCAATATAAACGCACCTGAAGAAAATATCATGTTCAAGATCAAGGCACTCGAGTAGGTAACACAAAATTTGGCATATACCAAATAGGTATATATTACATCACTCGCCTTAGCAGCTAGACAACCTTCCACTAGTTTTGATGTTATACAGCAGAATTAACAATAGGGTGTACCGAGCTCCCAAGTTGCAACATGCTGGAATAAGTAAATTACCTACATACATCTCCACCTCACGAAATTTACTCCGTACACTCAATGCACGATGAATTAAAAAGTAAAAATTATTATAGTTTCGGTGTGAGATCTATTAAATGGGTAGGTCTTCATTATTTACTTATCCATTTTGAGATGAGGCCATTACAAAAAGGCCGTTTTCTCTCCCCACATTTGTCTGTTTCCATGTTGCTAAGAAAAACGTAGGACTATTTTAGGACAACTCTGCACTTAGAGAGCTTAGATTGTACACATTCCCTTCCGTGATTGATGCCAGAATCATAGCGAGTATTTAACGTAGGTACTCTTACGCCACTTTTTGATCATAGTTCAAAGAAGTAAACAAATGACAAGCGTGAGGGATCTCCTTCAGAAATGCGTTAGCACTACGAGGTCTGTGATAGCATAGAAATAGAAGTGAATTATTGCTACTTAGGACAGTGAGCAAGGGAAAAATTTATAAATTCAGTCGTTTTCACAGTTACCTAATAAATCAATATGTTTCTCATTTTCTTACTGCGTGGCCTCGGTAGGCCACTGAAATGATCATAAAGGAAAACTGTTGCAGACTTAAACCGTCTATAAATTTTCCTTAACCTGCGAGAATTTAGACTCGGCAGTAACGGTTACTAGGATGGGACTGAATGCGGTGAATCTACGACAAATATGTCTTCTGCTTAAGAATCATTGTAAAACGTTAGACAGCTCTCTAACTTTGAACTTTATTCCGAGTAGATAAAGTTCATACTTACGTAGGAATATTGTTCCCTGTACTTTCTAATAGCCAAGACTTTTTCGGGCTAGGATGTTATATTTGAAACATTTTTTCAAACATTTAAGTAGGTATATTTTGCCTACAGATAACCTATTTTGCAAATTCTCAGTGGAATCTAGCTATCGTTATTTGAAAGCGTAAGCTCATGGAACTAAAAGAGGGGGACCTTATGAACGCGTGCAAGGAAAAAAATATTTTCAAATTAACATCTTAGGAATCCCCTCGCGTTCTATTTTCTAATACGCTCGAGGTAACACATGTGTCAGACAGTAAACTCCTTGTACTCAAGACTGTAACACACCTTTTGAAGCTTTTATTTCTTAAATATATTTTAATACTTAACCTTAACAGTGTTAGGTAGGTATAAAATTATGGAAACTTGGCTAATTTTATACCACATGCAGGATTCGAACCTGCGCGCTTCACTATCAATACTAGTGCTACACACTACCCTTCGCTACAATTGCTTTATCTCATCGCAGGCGGTGGACCGGACGATGTACTTTCAGATAAGACAAAATTTAACGAGGGCATTTCACTGTCACGTTAGAAGACAAATAAGCATAGAAGTAAAGAAAGACTGCTTTACTTTGATCAGACAAAAGCAAATCATGCATGTGCCGGATGCCATCAAAACTTTTGGAAGTTTGATAAAAAAGTAGGTAGGTACCAAAAGTAATACCTATACTTAAAGCAATAACGTTTTATCAAAGGTGCTGGCCGACTCTTTCTGCACGAGGTATTAAAAATATATTGGTGGGTACATTTCGAAACTTTGGCTCCACGAGGACCCAGTTCTTTGAGTTGCATATCGTACTGAAACCCACAACACAAATACTTTTTAGTACTTGTTAGTATTTTTTTGGCAATATTTGCATCTAAACCGTCTATAATGCATGGAATTTGTATCGCATGTCGATTTATTAATTCGTCAAGTATACGAAAGGCTCGAGGACGGAATTTCAGGCCCTGCAAGTGCAAGCGAGGGCATTCTGCATGACATCAAAAGGTACAACCCCTGCGCGGGGATGTAGGAGTCTAAGGACACGTCATGCGCTGACGGCCTAATGAACTCCTGATGATGTTATAAAATAGGGTATACCTTGCGTTGCGCAGAGGTAGCTTATAAAACCGACGAAATGTAGCTTGGCTTGTGCTGCCATTTCATATCATAGCAATCAACTAGAATATATATTTTCTGCAATTTATTCTAGGTACAACGAAAAGATCCTTGAGGAGTTCTTATTACTCTATTTTATAAGACGTTCTACGGACTTGGACTTCCGTTAACTTTCTTATTACTAAGAGCATTTCACAGGGTCATGGCGGCCCCCTTTTAAAATAAAAATTGTCGCTGTTCGACTTATTTATTTAAAGAACTTTGACGGTATCCGAACAATACCTACAGATCACGTATTTGATGCGTTACTTGAATAACACGTTGCTACGTGAAAGGAGCATCTGTATACCATTACTAGCTCCAGTAAACGACATAAAAATGTATTAATGTCCAAATAACAATTTACAAAAACACGTGTAAAAATAAAATAATCATTCACAAATGAAAATCCATAAATCAATCAGGCACATTAATGAAAAACGTGCACGGGGGATATGTAGAAACTAGTTCGACGGGATAGTAACCTATAAATAGAAAAAAGGTATTACTTCTCTCGAGGAATACCTACCTATCAGTTCAAGGTAACTAGTTTAAAAACCTGCGAGGGATGAACATTTATATTGAAAATCTTAAAATAATGCCACTCAAAGCTTGTGCGAAGTGCACTATGATTATTGGATTTTCATTTGATCGTTCGTAAAGAATCGAACGAATTAATTACTTCCGGATTAAAAACTTTTCGTAAAAAAAATTCACTATTGTTAAATCCGGGTAACTAAAACTTCGATAGCAACCAAATTTCTATAACACGCTTTGCTTATTTATTTGGGATCATTATTCTTGACAAATAATTCCCATAAATTATTAACTATTTTGTTCACAGAATTCGGATCGCCAGGAACAATTTATTTATTCGTAAACGGTCTTGACAGATTTCAATAAAAATTTATTAAAATTGTAAGAAATTGCAAAGTTGTGTCCGACGGAAAACCGCCTTCAGAAATTTGATTTGCCACATGCATAATAAAATATAAAGGACTTACCCAGTTTATACACACACTGATTTTAAAATTTATTTAAATAGGAACAATTAAATCACTCAATTTATTAATTTAAAAAACGAACGGTGCAAAACCGTTAAAATTGTAAGAAAATAATTTTTCAAAGTTTAAAATTTAAAACTTTATCGAAATTTAAAAAAATATTTTCTGAGCGCGACCGCTCACTGCGAAAGAAAAATCGCCAATGAAGCCAAGCGGGCCGACTCGCCCCGCCCTGCCGTGTCGGAGTGGGGTGGGGTGTGGGGGCATACGTAACCAATCACACAGCTTTGCAACAGATAAGTGCGACCAATCGCTGCAAAGGAAGATCTCTATCTCTATAAGTAAGGCTATAAGGAACGTACAGTGGTTTAATAGCTCAATAAGTAAGCATTCAATTGTTTAAGAAACACATGCCGTGCCGTGAGATGCCTCACCCTAACTCTATTAATGGGTGTCTTAAAGCGACTAAGAGATAAATTTATTCAGGGAATGGGCAGCATCGTACTCAGTGAATGTAACATCTTGCTCTGTGCTCGCCAATCCACTTGCCAAGCGCGGTGAGTATGGCAAGACCCAATAGGGGGAGGCCCATGCCCAGCAGTGGACAATTGTGGAAGTCAATGTATGCATAGAGAAACGTGATCGTTCTTTATACATGTAAGTAAAAATTCTAAATGTGATATAATTGTATGGCATATGATGATATCTACAAGTAGGTTGAAGTGATGTTGACAGTACATAATTATCTTCAATCCAATCATCACGAGAAAGCAGGCTTTGTCTTGCTTTCCAAAATAGGTACCTACTTATTGATGAAGTTAATCTTTTTATCGTTTTCGTCGATTCAAGATATTGTCAGATGAACGATCAATCTCTGAGTTCAAAGGTTCTGAGGAGAAAAATCGTAGCGGAATGTAGTCTTCAGCCTCTGACCTAGGTATGGTTCTGTCCCAACAAACAAATTAAACTTATAAAATTAAGTCTATAAGATCTATACTCTTATACTTGTCATAAAATAGCATTAATAATGTCAACGTTCCTTATAATGGCACATTATTAGAAGATTTGGCTAATATTACCTTTACTCTTATAATTTGGCTGGTTAAACGTCATTAAATCCAAATTATATGGCTACTATAAGGGTTCGAAATGTGTTCTTCTTATAGAGGCTAACTACATTGCTTTTCAGCCTTATAATATTCAAAGATATATAAAGGCTTTTAATATGATAAATTATTCTTATAAAAGACATGCATAAGGTTACTATGATGCTTGTCAACTTATAGGAGCATTTGATAAGACGTCTATACAGCTAACAAATTCTGACATTTTATATAATCTTTACAAGGATGAAAGCATTCCATATTCCCTTACACAGCGATTATAAAAATATTGTTCTCTTTATGGTTATATTAAAATGTATTACATAACTAAGATCGCCATTTTGTAAGCTCAGCAGGTTGTGCGAATTTATTACGGAGTGGAAATAACATTAAAAATATGGATTCAAAACAATGAAAGAAGTTTAAAAGGACCGGTGGTTACAGAAGAAAAGTAAAGAAAGTCTTTGAAAACATGCTTATGAACATAACACCCACCACCTCTACTCCTATAATGTTACAGAATAACCAAGCGGATACCAACGAATCAGCCAGTGGTTCCGTAGAGGGATTTTTCATTGAAAATGAAAAGGAAAACAGTGAGGATGAATATAATTAGGTCATTCATTGTAAAAATATCGATAGCCCTAGCTTTTCATTGGTAGGGATAACTAGACTACTGAATAAAATTTGTGTAAACTGTATACGCTGGTTTAATTTAAAAGAACAAAGAATCTAGTTCACAAGAGCAGCTGAATGAAATCTGTTGAGATATTCAAAAGTGAAGGTGACCTCTAAAAACGGTCAATGTAAGTTGTTCAAACTAGCAAACTAGGTAATATCAAAACGCAATGTATGAATTAAATACAATGATTAGGCAGTAATGCTGATGCGTTTTGATATATAAAGTTATACAAAATGTTAAAATATTTAAGTTTATGAATAAAGTTATATAAAAAATGAATATATGTTTAAAATATGATTAAAGATCATGTTTCTTAACAACCATATCTATTCTTTATTTTTGCGCTATTTTTGTTACTTTCTTATAAATAATTCTTGATTTTTTTCTACCCGAACTTGTGGCCCCCCATGGCCATGAACTCGGGCACGTACTGCAATAATTAAACAATCATAAAATTATTACAATAAAAAACACTTTTCGTATCCGAATGGCTGTAGGGAATAAAGTTTGAATTGTGATTGAATTTGCGACTCTGGCTTTATTCCCCGCAACTATCGATGTCTTAAAAAAAATAAAGTTAGTTCTACAGAACTAACTAACTAACAACAACAAGTCTTTGATAATTTTTGTTTGAGGAATTATTAAAGACTAGCTAATAATGGTACTTAATCTATTAGTAAGTATAAAACATACAGGGTGTCCCGGTTATAGAGGTCCAAAGAAAAAGTCTAGTTTCTGAACATCCTAAGCTACCATAATACCAAAAAATAATGTTTAATATTTGTAGAAAAAAAAATGGACCTCCTATACAAATTTTGCTCCTGTATGCGAGGTCAAATTTTTTACTTCAAATATAGATATTTTTTTTTGCTATTATGGTAGCTTAGGATGTCCAGAATCTAGTTTTCGTAAATCAAATACTCATTACAATTTTGGCAGAAAATGAAAGTAAATTGATGCAAAATCTTTATATTTTCACGACCTATCACAAAATGTAAAGGTAAACTGGAAAGGGTCGGATATGAACAATTAAAACATTCCTTTCTTAGAATAAAATGTGTCCACTTCCATGACCATTGCATAAATATGGTGTAAATTAAGATCATTTCTTTGTTGAAATTTGTCAACATCTGCTTATTTGTACACAACCATTCCAATATCTGTGAAAATATATATATTAAATTTATTTATTTTTCGTATACCTGTATATACGAAAAATAAATCAATTAAAAAATTAAAAACTAAAGTTAGTACATATGGGATTTTGTCCGTGTCAAAGGAACCCTAAAAATATGTTAAATGGCGATAACACAAAATGGCGATAGCATATCAGCAACAAATGTGGCCATAATAAAGTCTTCACTCTCATTGACCCCTTGTAGACGATGTGCTTATCGTTTTGCTCTCTTAACAGCACTGTATACAACATGAGTAAATAATTTATTACGTTTTTAGCACTCAAAAAGCATAAATTCGAGGGCGGGTCGACACCACAACACACAGCGTACCACATTTTACCGTGCATTTGAATTCCCAGTTACTTTTCACTATAAACGAGCACACAAATCAGAAATATAAACTACAGAAATATAAATAATAACTTACCGCTCTCTTTTCAGTTAAATCGTTCATGTATCACTTTCCACGCCGAAAACACTTATTGCAGAATCATAAACAAACGGCTATAAGGGCTTACGGATTTTTAAGAGCCTTTGATTTGCCACAATGAGTTTAACTTCTTTGTATCGGATTATAATAAAACACGTATAAGGGTGATCGCCCTTATTAACGTTTTTCATTTGGTTCTTATAAGTGTATTGGTTATATAGAAGACATTTCTTTGCCATTATAAGTTTACCTTCCTTGTTCCTTGCCATAATATAACACGTATAAGTAGAAAAAGCGAGCAATAAGGTAACTATAAGGGGAGTACAAGGGTATAACCTTTATAAATTGTGCCCAAACACACCCTTATTAGCGATTATACAGCTTCTATAAGTATATTATTTTTGGCTATATAAGCCACAATAAGAGCAACTTTTGTTTGTTGGGGTGTCCTGTGGTATGTATCTCCATTTTTTAGACCGCCTCCTGCCTGCGTAGTCCAGCGGCTTTACCGCTGGTCTCAGATTCGGAGGTCCCAGGTTAGATTCCCAGGTTAGATTACCTACTAATAAAGTTCATATTTGTCACTTTGTGTATTTGTTTCCAATCTGGAAGGACATTGCAGGCTGAATCACCTAAATGTGCAAAAAGGAACATGGTTCTATGATTTGGAAGACACGTTGGCTGCGGTTAACGATGTCAGAGGCCTATTAGTAGTAGGCGATAGAAAAACTCTGGCACCAGAGTTTATCGACTCGGTGCCCCACACAAATGAGGAAGACTTGTAAGATGTTTGTTGATAAGTAAGTGATTGCGTATTGAAACATCTATTACCCCAAAACATGGAACAGGCGAAACGGAGTTCCTGTCATTGTCTACTGATACTGTGAATCATTCACTCACAATTTACTTGAAACATCGCAACTTTGGTTCCCACGCTAGTGCTAGTACCAGTAGCAAGTTTACAAACAACATCAATTTGTTTCACTATTCCATTGTTTAGATTTGGTAATTTTCTGAAGGTCAACCTCACTAAAGTCGTGAAGTAGAGTACCTTATCATTTTTATACTGTACTTTTTATCTGTAAAGTAAATAATATTTGATACTCTTATTACAACATAATACCGATTTTTATTTATTACCACTTCTCAAAATCAAGTAGTGTGCCTTTTACACCGCTCACACTCAAAAAACATACATACACCAAAGCGGGATAGGCAGAGCGTTAACGGCCGTGAAATACGGCCACTACAACCACGTCTGACAAATAATATTTGAGGACCGTTTTAGGAAAATCGTGTATCACTATAGTGACAGGTTGTGAGCTAGTCGCCTAAAATTGTTATACACATGAAACTCTCGAGTACCTCAGTCACCTCTTACGACTACTGCGGGAAAGAAATAGGGTGATGCTATTCTAAGCCGGCATCATACGACACGCTAGACAAAGGTTTACAAAAATGACAAAAGAGCAAAATTATGTAACACAAATTACAACATTTAAATGTAGTACGTTGTCGGCCCGAGACGAAAATATAAAAATCACCTGCCTTGGTCCGGGCGATGTAGACAAAGCTTTATTCAATTGTATAAAGATCGCTTTTAGTTTGTTCTGTTCTCGAGCTATTTTTAAATAGAGATACCACGACTACCGACTGCGTTAGATTTTGCACCATCTTCATGTACGGATAGGGTAGAGATTTGTTCGTGGGCGTAGTGTTTTTTTGTTGGACAATAGCAGTTAGATTAGGGCGAGGGGAAGCACCGCGTCAGCACCTCCAGGTTAAACCTGGCAGGTTACTTGTATTGTGCACAGGTGCTACTTGGAGGCTGCTTGATTCTTTTCATCTCGCCCTCTCGAGAACTACCTGTAGCACCTTTAGTGAGTACTGTTGTAATTGGATTGGGAATTGGGGATAGACGTATTTTATTATGAGAACTGTCTGGACTGTTACATTATATTTCGGTATTTTTCAAACTTATTGCGTTACTTTCTTTTTTTTTTGCACCTGCCTGTACTTTCCACATGCCCTAAGGTAGACTGGTAGATAATGCCACTGGCATTAAGTCCGCCAATGTACACTGTTTTGTGCATAAAGTAAAAAAATAATAGTTTGAATCAAGTCAGTACAAAAGAAAAAAATACTTTTAAAAAATTTAGCTTTAGATGCATCAACTCTTTTAATTTGTAAATTTCCTGCCGCCTAATCTTAAATTTTGTATCTCGCTCGTCCGCACCCGTTCACATTTATCAAAATTTCCATTTCATGACAGCATAATTTCACAGGCTCCCTTAATACGGTCAAATTGTCACTTAGTTCCACCACGTTAGAGAAACGGTGGTCGTGTGTGGTCAAACGTACATTTTGATAGGTAGCTCTACACTGCTTCTGAAATTCATTGTTCATAAAAAATATTGATCGCCGGAACATACCAGAATACTAAGCTTTTTATACATACATACATATATCACGCCTATAATCCCTTGCGGGGTAGGCACAGCATAAAATGTCCGTAAAAAACGGTCATGTACGCCCGTCTGAAATATATTTGATGGTCATTCGGAAAATTATGTATCGCCATAGTGACAGGTTGTCAGCCCAGCGCCTAAAACTGCAATACACACCCTCGAGTCCCTTGGTCGCGTCTTACGACACCCACGGGAAAGGAAATATGGTGATGCTATTCTAAGTCTTTTATACTTTTTTGTAATAGGTTGCATTAGGTTGTTACTTATTCTTCTCGCACAGTCGGTACATCAATAAGTAACTATTCAATTCCTGCAGATGTGTGTGTTTAGCTTTACAATTCACCTACTTAATATCTCACTCATTTTAAGTATTAGACCGGGTCTATCGCGATAGTATTTAGGTAAATATTAATAAATTACCTGAGTCCCGACGTTTCAATACAGTTTCATGTATTGTGGTTGCGGGTTAACTAAAATGAGTGAAAGTGATCGCGAGTGCTAAAAAAGTCATATTACCGAGTAAAATCATACAACTATTGGTCCAGAATTCTACATTTTCAACTTTGCGATCTTGAATAAAATGGAAATACGCTGCTATCGTGATACATTTCGATCCGAGGTATACCTTGATCATATTTCTTTAATATTTATAGGGTAGTATCTGTAAAAAACACGTCAAGTATTTTGTTGATTTTTTTTAAATTTGGACCATTGTTGTCTTACGTGCTTTCAAATATGGTCCAAGTTCAATTTCCCCTCAAAAACGTATGATAACTTAATAAAGGACTATAATTGGGATCATATTGTGTGAGGTCAGGGGTTTTGACAACATGTATAGCAAAAAAAAGAAAACGTAAAAAAAAACATATTTTTTATTAGTTGAAAGCTAAACATGAGATCAAATTTAACAAAATCTTCTTTCATAAACTTAATACTTAAAAAGAAAATTACAAAAATAGTCTTCTTAAATAGGACCAAAGTTGTATGCACAGGACCATAGTTGTATGATTTTACGGTACTTAATAATCTCTATTTCAAAATTCAAATTAAATCTCAGAATCGGTTTTCTAATACCAGATTTTATCGGGTTGTTTTTCTTCGTGTGACGCCGGCTTAGAATAACATCACCCCATTTCCATCTATAAGGCGATAAGCTGACAGCCTGTCACTATGGCGATACACAGTTTTCCGAATGACCCTCAAATATTTGGCTGACGTAATGTGTCTCTTCCTACCCCGCAAGGGATTATAAGCGTCATATGTGTATGTACCTATGTATGTTTTTTGACTCGATGTCCCACGCTATGAAAAAGAGCGATCCCAGTACCTACCTCATTTTTATCATATATATTTCAAAATGAAAATGTTCAAAGTTTATAAGGAACTTAGTGGAACGTAGTATTTCTCTCACAATTTCGGCCTCATTTACCTTCACGGGACATCATCACTACGGTCACGCTGATTTTCTTCGGTCACGAATTTCAATATACGCCGCCATTATGATGACTAATCAAATTATCTATTTATTGCTTATGTTGCTGACAAATTGTATTTTATTATCATTGAATCATAATAAAGTACTGACAATAGCGGTGTTATTACAAAAAAACTTCACTGGAAGTTCTATGTCGTTTGACAACGTAAAATCGTTTTATTAAAACCTAGATTTTCGCCCAGCTGTTTCACCCACTGCTACTCAATTTCCCGTGGTAAAAGTTGTTTTCCTGCGGTAAAAAGGGCCTATGTGTTATTTAAGGTTATACTCTACCTGTGTTCTAAATTTCATCCAAATCGGTCAATCCGTTTGAGCGTGAAGAGGTAACAAACATACATACACACGAACTCTCAGATTTATAATATTATAAAGTTAGTACGAATAATGTCTATTGTTATTTTGTTTGATATGCACTGATTGTGATTGTGATGTGAAAGTGTTGTCATATTGGTGTAATCAGTAGCACATCAACATCAATATAATTGTATACCTAACACGGGAAGTGTTTTAAAATTTGGTATTCAATTTATCGCGGGTTTTCATCGCTTAGACTGCATTCAATCTGTAAAGATAGGATTAGTCGCCGGGTATTAGTTGCAGAACTAACCCGGTAGATGAAGCCGTGCCACACGTTACTGGCATTAAAATACACTTGCAAAATTGGCGGGCAAGGAATGAGCTGCGGTAGCCTAGATGGAAGAGGCGTCGCCAATAGTAATGCGAAAGTCGCAGGTTCAAATCCTGCCCGCGCTTGAAAATTTTGCAAGTTATCAAAAAAAAAAACGTAAAGTTACACTGGTTATGCCTAAGAATAACTGATTTATGGCTATCAAATAATATCGGTTTTTCATTTAGTTACTTAAAGTAAATGAAAAACTGATATGAGTTAATGCCTTCATGTGCTGCTGAAGTACACTACACAGTTTTTCTAAGATTCCTAATGCACTTAGAGCTGAATTGCACTTTGTCAGGAATAATTAGTAGAGTTGAACTGAGGAAATTTTTCTTTCCTTGCGTTCATGCTAGTAGGTAGGTGCCTACATGTCTAAGTGAAATTAAGTGTTACTTAGCCATTAACATTCTTAACGAATTATTATAGTACTAGTGGCCCGCCCAGCGGTTTCACCCGCTGCTACCAACGGGTTTGCCCGTAGTAAAAATCAATCACTACGTATTCCACGTGCTCCAGACCCTTCATATTCATGTGCCAGTAGAAGCTGCACATCATGCTCAAAAACTTTTGCCATGGAGCCATTACTGTATCTGTAAAGTGTAGATGGGCTCTTGGTGGTCTTTAACAGGTACGATATCATTTCAGCAGTTTGGCCGCAAAAGATTATTATAGCAGCCAGTACAGTGGTGACCCGATATTTTCAAATGGTAAAAAGTAGCATAAGTTACTTAGAGATGTTGTAGCTTTCTATTGGTGAAAGAATTTATCGATATAGGGAAAGTAGTTTCGTTTATCGATTATATACAAACAATAAAACATATCTGTCCCCTTTATAATACTAGTGTAGATAAATATGACATCAAAGATTTTCTTGGCCTATTTGTCATATATCATATTCTACTACTAATTAATATAATAGACTGAACATGGGCCTCCCCTATTGGAGTATTTATCATACTCATCACGTCTTGCAGGGGTAATGGCGAGCGCATTGAAAGATATTTAATTGACAGAGAATGCTGCTGCCTACCACGCCCAATAATCGTTAATTCGTCAGTCGTACCTACGAAGTGCGAAATCATAAAAATCGTTGCACACAACCCGCAACCTTTTCATCTGAAGCAATTTTTAAACGGCAATCAAGGTACTCGTAAGTAATCACGTTAATTACGCCACGTCAAGTAACTTGGGTACTTAAAGTACTTAGACCATAATGATCGAAGACTCGCCAAGTCTCCACGGTCTCTAACGCAAAAAGTTCAGTCAATAATTAATCTTAATTGCACAGATGCATCCTCAATAAAACCTCTTCTATCGTGAGAGACACTTCGCTTTTACTACTTCTTGAAACAGCTGTAAAAATGCAGTGATTCGAAAGTTGATTGCAACTATTATCAACTTTACAATTTAAACTCGATTAGAAGATTAGAATGGATTTATTGTTCATCGTGCAAGTTTTTGCCATAGTTGTCAAACAAACAAAAGAATGTTCGAAACTCTGCTGCAAAATGTTCAGCTTACGATTTTTATTAAATATGAGAGATTTGTTTTTCGAAATAAGTAGACATGCTGTGAATTGTTTCATATTTATGTATGTGTTCTATGTATTTTTCGTTGTGTACTATAAACGGTTTAACGGACTAATAATAATATGACAAATGATGTAGGTACCTATTTAAAGAAACCTGAAACATTAACAAATCCAATTTGTATTAAACATAAGTCAACCAGGTACCAAATTATTTGAACAAAGGTCTCAAACGTTATTAACGTAATCTATCTTTTGTATGACTAACCTAACCTATTTTGTCAATGTTACAACGAATACAAAAATATTGGAGCAACCTTTTTACAGTAGGCTACATGGTTAATTGTTTTCTACTTGCATGACGAGGTTCACTCTTCAAAGGGTAACATCGGCGCTATTTATAAACGTTCCGCTTAACCTCTTTTTTCGTTTTCTTTTTTTTAAACGGTGTGCAATGGAGCGCACGCGCACCTGCCAGTATGCTCGCGGCTGATTGGCCCCCGGAGGATGCACGAGTCAATAACATGTATCCAGTGCCGGATTAGCAGGACAGGACAGGTAAACCACAGATTATACAACTCTTTAAAACAGCCATTTTGTGTTATGGTTAAACTTTATGTAGAGTACATTCTAACAGGCATCAATAATATGCCGGAAATTTAGTTTTTACCCACTCCAAAATCAATATTGTAACGTAACGTTTTCGTCTAGGTATAGTTGTAAAAATGTTAGCTGCAAATATTTTAAGGGGTGAACCGGCCCATGAAACTGCATAACTTTCCCCACGGAATATACCGGTTAATTGATACGGTCGGCTGAAACAATGTGTATGGGAGGTGTAAAATGTTTCAGCCGACTGTTGAACTGACTGTCGCAAAATAAATTAATAAATGACGTATCGCATGTAAGCTCCATAGTTACGTTTTTTGTATAAATACGTTCAACGACCCCTTAACCTAATATGTTCGAATAATATCATTATGTGTATTTCTATGTTGTATTATATTATTCGTCCTACTAACCTATCTTCTCAATGAACATTAATTATTTAGCACCCATCTGGCGACGGCTTTCAAAATATGCTTCCTTATCATGACTTTCCAAAGACCAACCCCGATCTTAATTCAAATATTGACTCACCTGATTCGGCCCTTGCTTCTAACTCCTTTGCCTACCAGGCCACCCTCATAGTCGTTCCTTGCCCTTATCTCCTGGTAATTGAGATGTGGTTCGATCGAGGTAAGCCCTTTGTTTGTACGATTAACAGGAGTTACTTGGATTAACAGAATAAGTAAGTAAGTCCCTACTTAGTTTAAAGGGCTTGACGTATCTTCACGCCACTCTTAAGGTGTTGTGACCTTAGGTTCGTAGCTTATGACTTGAGGAAAGTCGTTATCAAATCCGTACTAATATTATAAATCTGAGAGTTTGTGTGTGTATGTATATTTGTTACCTCTTCACGCTCAAACGGCTCGACCGATTTGGATGAAATTTGGAACACAGCTAGAGTATAACCCGGAATAACACAAAGGCCTTTTTACCGCGGGAAAACAACTGAAAATGAAATAACTTTATTCAATGTAGGATAGCATTATCACTTAAACTATCAACTATAACTACGAGAAAATGAGTGGCAGCGGGTGAAACTGCTGGCCTGAATACTAGTTAAGTATAACGCTTTAGTCAACACTTACCGTTTGAGCTTATTTTATGTAGAGTCATCCATCTTGTCGATGTGTTTATGTTTGACCCTAACTTGGTGCCTGCATCTAGAGATTAAATGTAATTTTGGACTCAGAAACTTGGACTTGAAAAATAATAAAGACTAATTTTCTTCTGCAGCCCCCAAACTACAACACAAAAATAGTTGTAACTGATCCAATCCGGAAATTCAAGCAGTAATGATAATGATAATGCCGTGTGACCCCGGCTTAGAATAGCATCACCCCATTTCTTTCCCGTGGGTATCGTAAGAGGCGATTAAGGTATTCGGGGGTTACATGTGTATTGCAAGTTTAGGCGATGGGCTGAAAACCTGTCACTATGGTGATACACAAATTATCAGAATGTCCCTCAAATGCTTGTGGGACGTGGCGTAAATGTCCGTATTTTACGGCCGGTTTTGCTTTGCCTTCTCTACAAGGGATACAGGCGTCATGTGTGTTTGTATGTATGATAATGACGCAAAGTTAAAATGTAATTTTATGATATTGGAGATTGTGATAGAGCATTATAAAGAAGTGACAAAGCGGAGGCAGTTCAAAACATTTATTCCGAGCAATGCATTAGTCTTAAACTAATCGCATCACCTGATCTCCCGGTTGAAATTCCGTATGTAACAATGTTTTAATAAAAACTTATAGGTAGCGCAACAGGGATGAATTCGGAGACGCAACGATAGATACACATACAACACTAAAACCTCTATAAAGTATTTAAAAATGTTTACATTGTAAGTGTAACGTGTTTAATACTTAACTTGCTGCAAATCTTGAAAATTTTAATGCAAGTATAACAATGCAATTATCAGAATGTTATGCAAATTATATTAAAATAAAAATCAATTTCATTATTGAGTAGTTCCATCTTAAAACAATTGTAAGATCGTGTCGACATTCTTTTTACATTATGTTGTAATTTTAGCCTTTCTACTCACACTCCTGCATACTCAAGTCTCCTTTTTTTCATCCAATAGATCCCTAATTACCTTCCAACATACAAATATCCTAAGCAGTAATATATTTCGAACTTTTGTGTTTCTCTAAGTACTTATTTTTACACGGTGGTATGTAGGTACCTAACATTTACTTAGCACTTAGTCCACACCTGCGCAAGCGGTATTCGGCCACTTTTGAAACGTATTTCAGATTGACAATCACAGATAACATTTAGCTGCTACTCGTCTATAGAAGGCCATTAAACAAATGGACAGCTCTTCGGAGCTGAATTGATTGTTGTGATAAGTCACCTTCGGCCAACAAGGCAAATAAAAGATCCATGCCTGATTAACTTGTTGATAACTGTTTTTTTATTATTGTTTGACGCTAGATGTTTAATAAGTTTTGTTTGTTACTAACATAGTTTGATAATTAAACACATGTATCATACTCCATTTTTACTTTATTGTATATGAACATAAAATTAACACAATTTAATAAATTACAGAAAAAGTGTCATACTTATACTTTACGTAGTATGGAAAAGTTTTAGCTACTTGAAAGCGTTTCGTTTGAACTTGTGTTTTAATTACCAGTTTCAAAGTCTCGGTGTTTAATATCCAAACACACACCTAGCAAGGTTAGTAAGAAAATTTAAGCAACGCTTATCTGTTACACAAAAAAAGGAACAGGATAACGAGAATTGTATCTAAACCCTCCGGCAAGATGAACCGAAAACGAGAGATCTTGCCCTGGGGGAGGCCTACGTCCAGCAGTGGCTTTGTTCATTACCCTTGTGAAAACTGCTTGCACTTTATTTCATTATAATAGATATACATACATACATATATCACACCTATAATCCCTTGCGGGGTAGGCAGAGCGTAAACTGCCGCATAAAACGGACATTTACGCCACGTCTGACAAATACCTATTTGAGGGTCATTCGGAAAATTGTGTATCGCTATAGTGACAGGTTGTCAGCCCATCGCCTAAAATTGCAATACACACCCTCAAGTCCCTAAGTCGCCTCTTACGACTCCCACGGGCAAGAAATGGGGTGATGCTATTCTTAGCCGGCAACACACGGCGCATAGATATTTTTTTACATTATTAATTTATATTTTCTCATGTTGTATAATGGCCACCTAGAACGTGAATCGAGTTATGTAAAAACATTCGAATCTCACGATACAAGATTGATCTAGTGTTAGGATCAGAATTCTGCCTGTTAATGTTTGTAATCTGTGATATTGTTATGTGTGTAGTATTTGTGAATAAAATAAATAACTTTGAATACCAGTTAGTTAGGTATACAATTTTTTAAAACTTTCATCCTGCCCGCGCTTGAAAATTTTGCTAGTTTTCAAGAAATAACTTTGATTTTTACAAAATAGATGGATAGTAAACAAATTTCTTTGTCGAATAACCACAATTTCTCAAATATCTAATGTCCCCTTGAATGTTTAAGGATGGTATTCCGAATATTTTTACCGAAAGTTTCCTACACGCATCGGACAACTTAAAAGGCGGCTTTTATAGATTACAAAGTAGCTAGCTACTCGCTTTGAAGCTTGTAAAATAAAAAGGCCGTGATGTTGGTACGCGAAGGTAGAAGACATTCCGTGGCCATCTGCCGCTGTCGCCGCCGCCGCCGCCCTGCCGCTGTCAATCGATAGCATCTGATGGGGAAGCGGAGACGAGCTGCCGCAGAGACCTGGAAAATGAAATACAAAATGCAGACTTCAACTCTAAGATCTGCGTAATATTATAGTATTTAAATTTAAAACTTTTCCATTCGAGTATTGGTCGGTCGCGGAATAACGATTCAAAATTCAAACTAGGCTCTACTTGAGATCTAATATCTTTTTCACGTGGTAAGCCATATGATGGCGTCTTAGCGAAATTTAACGCGTCTTGGCGACATTTGCATGAAAATGTATTTCGTAGAATTTATTGGCCCTAATTGAGATCCTTTTCACATGGTAATTCATATAATAACGTCTTGGCGAGATTTTATATGAAAATGTTTTTGGTCGTCCAACGACCCGATGCACTCTGGTATCAGAGTTTTTCAATCGCCTTATACTACTAGTAGGCATCTGACCTGGTTGTGTGTGTAACGATCCTGTCTAAGTAATCATAGACAGCAACCGGGACCGACGGCTAAACGTGCCCTCCGAAGCACGGAACCATCTTGCTTTTCGGACAATCGGGTGGTTCAGCCTGCAATGTCCAAACCAGACTGGAGACAAATTCCCAAAGTGATAAATATCAACTTTGTGAGTGCCCCACCGAGAATCGAACCCGGAACCTTTGCATCGCAAGCAGTCGCAGTACCACTGCGCCACAAATAAAAACTGCATAGAAGAATTCATAGAACCTACCCATAAATTAAATTGCGGTGCGGGTACATTATGGTGTTATTTATGGTTCCAATACTAGCGTGTACTACCTCGTTCAAGTTGTTTCCTTATAGGAAGGGTATTGTTCCTCTCATCGTATGTTATAATCAGAGTTCATTGTATTATGCCATTGTTCTTTGTGCGTAGGCTTAGACAACGCATGTGCATTATAGCTTACGCGGATATTATAGGTAGTTGAGTATGTACAGTCGGTTGTAGCACATAAGGTACCAGGGGTACTCCAAATGAAGTAAGCTATTTTTATCCCCACGAAAAGAGAGATCCCCAGTAAATACATAAGTAATAAAAATTTAAACTTATTCTCATAAAAGATTCATTTACTACTAATACATAGGTATTCATGTCAAGAAAATAATATTGCCGGGGACAAAAATAATTCAGTTCTTTTGGAGTACCCCTGGTACACTTCATACTTTGATTAAAGCAGAATGAATAGGAAGTCTTGCATAATAAATTGAAGCCAAATTTTGCAGTCAATTTAAGTTTTATGAAAATGTGCATCTTCTAGTTCGACTTCATTATTATGTAGATATTTATTGGTTTTTACTTCCTACCCACTTCCTGTTTACCACCGATTTAAAATTTGGTTTGTGCCCATCATTTTTAATTTAAAAATGGTTTCCTACAAAAAGTGCCTGGTTCTTGAACATTTCATGAAGATGTAATGCCATAACTTCTATAAAGTCATAAGAATCTATTAACCCAGTCGTATTTAAAACTTTTTCTTATAACCTAATATTAACATTTTGTAAAACTGAATGCCTATGCCTACCTAATGTATTCTTGAGTCACCAGACCGACGCGTCCACCTTTGTATTATTTTATTGTCCATAAATAACTTGCAAATTACTTTTTTAATTAGCTTTTAAAAACGAATTTCCAGTTCCAATCCAGTGTGTGTTTCGAAAAAATAAAATATATTTTAAATTGATCTTCTTTCCGGCCGCGACTCTGCCTGCAAAATATCACTTTAGGTGCGGACTCCACCCAGTTTCATGGCAGAATTTTCGATTTGTATAAACCATGAGTTGAATCAAACCGGTAGACAAAGTTTATTTAACAATTTACTGAATAAATCATCCGTACTAATATAAAATTATAAATCTGAGAGTTTGTGTGTGTGTATGTATGTTTGTTACCTCTTCACGCTCAAACGGCTTGACCGATTTAGATGAAATTTGGAACAAAGGTAGAGTATAACCTGGAAAACACATAGGCTACTTTTTACCGCGGGAAAACAACTATTACCACGGGAAAATGAGTGGCAGCGGGTTAAACCGCTGGGCAGAAATCTAGTTGTATCTATATCTATTGTTAAACTATTGTCTTTTCTGTTTCAACGGATAATATCTCTAGCTACTTAAATCCTGGAAAGAAAGTTTTAAATAAACTAAAGTATTTTTCCTACTTATTACTTAGCTCTTATTGCCCAATAAGTTCAATATCAGATATACGATTGTGCAATACTTTTTTACATTCTGTCTCACTGTTCAAAAGATAATATTAGTTAAAGCACAGGTAATTAAAAAAATTATGAACAGCATATTTTACATCGATATCCGCACTGTTATCGGCGACACGTAATAAATTATTGATTTTTATCGATGGAGTTAGTCGTTTTTAATTCCATTAACTTTATTGACCACGTACGGATTTTTGTTTCTCGATAAATTAATAGGTTAAACCTGCATTTTCACTTTTAGTAGCTGAAGGTTCGAAAGGTAGAAACATACAATAAACCATTTAAGACTGTACCAAAAATATTAAATTTTATTATATTACTACACACACACATTTCATCAAACTTGAAATTTAAACTACAGGCGTTAATGACTATAAGAAGAAGCGATGATAGGTGCATAAAAATACCGTTATATGATCTGACAAACTAACTTTTACTGGTGATGAAAAAAAAACCTCTTGGATTTTCTAAATCACATGTAGTTTTCAAGTGCAAATGTAAGTTTGTAAACGATATTTGTTTATTGGGATCAGATAGCTAGTTTAACGGTAGCCATGGGAAGTGTTCACAATGCTATTTTTATTACTGATACGTGGTAAAGATAAGTTTGATTAACTTGGGGCGTTTAGAGTTCTTAATTTTGTTGAGATAGGTACGTTGTTCCACCGTTGTGGTAGTGGTACCTTGGTGGTATTCAAAGTTTATGAAATAGAATCACTAAATATAGATACACCAGATATACAATAAAAATTGGTAAAAAAATCTCATTATTTGATTTAAAAGTTGCCCAACGAACGCTGACGCTTCGTCCTGTATCACCAAATAGAGACTGCATCGGAATTTCAAAACGTTCTCCGACGTTTCAAGTCGTTCAATAACAAATTAAAAGTAAGTAAGCGGCTTTTTTGCTGAGCATCCGTTTTTGCTGAGCGAGTGAGCGACACAAAGCGGCGCGTGACAGCTCGCGGGTGCAGTGCGCCTATCTCCTCTAAACCACAGGCCAAAACAACCAAACTACCCAACCAGGCAGAACACACCTTTATAACTACAACTGTAAGGTGCGTATCAGAACAATCACCTGTAAACACTCATATATATGCCGAACAAAACAGGACCAAAGTCTCGTCAAAGTTGTCTTACATTTCTACTTCTACCTCGTCGAGTTTAGACAGAATTTTCTTCGAGACAAGTTTTTTCCCTCTGTTTTGTCGAAATGAAATGATCGGGCGCTCGGTTCCGTAATAATACGACACAATGGGACGGTCAATGTGTCTCGTGCCACAATTTTTGTTGTCCCGCCTGTAGGAACGGTGTTTTTTCTCAACATTTTTTGACTTTGTCCGAATCACGTACAGTCTTGATTTACAACGCGACGATGGCTCCAACGAATTCATTTTTTCGAGCACAATATTTTTTATTTCTTGCCTTCTTGAAGCCCAGCCAAAATACGTTTATTTTATATTCATAACTTGCTTTTACGGAGTAACAGATACTATCTTGCTTACATTTTTAAAATACATTGTGGTGTTTTTCGTTGGAATTTTTGTTTGTGTCCTACATAGAGTCCACGAATGGCGATGTTTACTCGAAACTTTCATAAAAGATAGTGTTTTTGTAGCATTGTTGTTGGAAGAGCTTCACTCCAAACTTCAAAACACATAGGGTAGTGGAGTAAATAGAGTTCCAGTTTCGGATTACCTACTCTTCTACAAAACTGAAGAGTGCTCAGAGAAAAAGGAAATTCGTTTTAGAGGTAGTTAGTAGCCGGGCAAACAAGTTTTGAAGCAAAGGCCTTTTCAAAGATGTACTTAAAAGATACCTAACCTACTGAAAAAAGAAGGTAGTAAGTATTTTCTTCCGAAACTTCGTAAGTAGGTTTATCTAATTAAAATGTAATAACTAAGTTTGTAAAGTTCTGAATGAGATAAGGAACGAAGTAAACGAACTAGGAAGTAAACAATCATTAACGGTCTAGAAACACCTGAAAAAGTGCGATACTACTATCAACTCTACTAAAAGTACGAATTTTCAATTTGTATCAATTTGAGAGTAGTAGATACATTTTATAATTCATAATTCAGTCGCGTAATTTTCCTCAGACTCTAAACCAAGAAATAAATCTAATCAGTGGGTTCCATATCCCACAGTATTATTACAATTTTACAATTTACAAAATGGCGCTACATTTCCCCGGAGCTTCTGAGAGCAATCGATGGTAGTGCCTTGTTACTCCAATCTGGATGATTTTACAGCCGCCTGTCCATAATAATAACACTGCACCAGTGTTTCACGTGAATATAACATTCAAATAAAAATAACAAACCTTATTAATAATGTATCACGCCTATAATCGTTTGCTGGGTAGGCAGAGCGTGAACGGCTGTAAAAACGGACTTTGACGCCACATAGGTAGGCAAAACTTAAACAGCCGTAAAACTGACATTTACGCCACATCTGCTAAAAATTTGAGGGTCATTCAGATTATTTTGTATCATCATAGTAACAGCTTGTCAGCCCATCGTCTAAAATTGCAATAGACTCGCAACCCTCCAGTCTCTTTGTTGCCTTTGAAGATACCCACGGGATAAAAATGGGGTGATGCTATTTAAAGCCAGCATCACATGGCACCTTATAAAATATTTACTGAAAAATCACACACAGACAGTATATCGAGTGTGGTTTATCTACGTTGTTAAGCATTTGGATAACAGCCAACATGGCGAATGGAATTGATTACAAATTCAATCGCAATTTTACACACCTTAATTCAAGCACCAGGGGGCCGATAGAGGTAATACCCAACAAACAAAAGTTGCTCTTATTGTGGCTTATATAGCCAAAAATAATATACTTATAGAAGCCGTATTATCGCTAATAAGGGTGTGTTTGGGCACAATTTATAAAGGTTATACCCTTGTACTCCCCTTATAGTTACCTTATTGCTCGCTTTTTCACTTATACGTGTTATATTATGGCAAGGAACAAGGAAGATAAACTTATAATGGCAAAGAAATATCTTCTATATAACCAATACACTTATAAGAACCATATGAAAAACGTTAATAAGGGCGATCACCCTTATACGTGTTTTATTATAATCCGATACAAAGGAGTTAAACTCATTGTGGCAAATCAAAGGCTCTTAAAAATCCGTAGGCCCTTATAGCCGTTTGTTTATGATTCTGCAATAAGTGTTTTCGGCGTGGAAAGTGATACATGAACGATTTCATGAAAAGAGAACGGTAAGTTATTATTTATATTTCTGTAGTTTATATTTCTGATTTGTGTGCTCGTTTATAGTGAAAAGTAACTGGGAATTCAAATGCACGGTAAAATGTGGTACGCTGTGTGTTGTGGTGTCAACCCGCCCTCGAATTTATGCTTTTTGAGTGCTAAAAACGTAATAAATTATTTACTCATGTTGTATACAGTGCTGTTAAGAGAGCAAAACGATAAGCACATCGTCTACAAGGGGTCAATGAGAGTGAAGACTTTATTATGGCCACATTTGTTGCTTATATGCTATCGCCATTTTGTGTTATCGCCATTTAACATATTTTAACATATGTACTAACTTTAGTTTTTAATTTTTTAATTAATTTATTTTTCGTATATACAGGTATACGAAAAATAAATAAATTTAATATATATATATATATTTTCACAGATATTGGAATGGTTGTGTACATATAAGCAGATGTTGACAAATTTCTACAAATAAATGATCTTAATTTACACCATATGCCATGGCCATGGAAGTGGACACATTTTATTCTAAGAAAGGAATGTTTTAATTGTTCATATCCGACCCTTTCCAGTTTACCTTTACATTTTGTGATAGGTCGTGAAAATATAAAGGTTTTGCATCAATTTACTTTCATTTTCTGACAAAATTGTAATGAGTATTTGATTTACGAAAACTAGATTCTGGACTTCCTAAGCTACCATAATAGCAAAAAAAAACTATATTTGAAGTAAAAAATTAGACCTCGCATACAGGAGCAAAATTAGTATAGGAGGTCAATTTTTTTTTCTACAAATATTAAACATTATTTTTTGGTATTATGGTAGCTTAGGATGTTCCAGAAACTAGACTTTTTCTTTGGACCTCTATAACCGGGACACCCTGTATGTTTTATACTTACTAATAGATTAAGTACCATTATTAGCTAGTCTTTAATAATTCCTCAAAGAAAAATTATCAAAGACTTGTTGTTGTTAGTTAGTTAGTTCTGTAGAACTAACTTTATTTTTTTTAGACATCGATAGTTGCGGGGAATAAAGCCAGAGTCGCAAATTCAATCACAATTCAAACTTTATTCCCTACAGCCATTCGGATGCGAAAAGTGTTTTTTATTGTAATAATTTTATGATTGTTTAATTATTGCAGTACGTGCGCGAGTTCATGGCCATGGGGGGCCACAAGTTCGGGTAGAAAAAAATCAAGAATTATTTATAAGAAAGTAACAAAAATAGCGCAAAAATAAAGAATAGATATGGTTGACCTAATTATATTCATCCTCACTGGTTTCCTTTTCATTTTCAATGAAAAATCCCTCTACGGAACCACTGGCTGATTCGTTGGTATCCGCTTGGTTATTCTGTAACATTATAGGAGTAGAGGTGGTGGGTGTTATGTTCATAAGCATGTTTTCAAAGACTTTCTTTACTTTTCTTCTGTAACCACCGGTCCTTTTAAACTTCTTCCATTGTTTTGAATCCATATTTTTAATGTTATTTCCACTCCGTAATAAATTCATACAACCTGCTGAGCTTACAAAATGGCGATCTTAGTTATGTAATACATTTTAATATAACCATAAAGAGAACAATATTTTTATAATCGCTGTGAAAGGGAATATGGAATGTTTTCATCCTTGTAAAGATTATATAAAATGTCAGAATTTGTTAGCTGTATAGACGTCTTATCAAATGCTCCTATAAGTTGACAAGCATCATAGTAACCTTATGAATGTCTTTTATAAGAATAATTTATCATATTAAAAGCCTTTATATATCTTTGAATATTATAAGGCTGAAAAGCAATGTAGTTAGCCTCTATAAGAAGAACACATTTCGAACCCTTATAGTAGCCATATAATTTGGATTTAATGACGTTTAACCAGCCAAATTATAAGAGTAAAGGTAATATTAGCCAAATCTTCTTATAATGTGCCATTATAAGGAACGTTGACATTAGTAATGCTATTTTATGACAAGTATAAGAGTATAGATCTTATAGACTTAATTTTATAAGTTTAATTTGTTTGTTGGGTAACGACTCGACGCGACGGTATTAGACAAGGAACATATATACCCGTATTAGACCTATTGCGGCTTGCATCAGTTTGACGCAGAGGCTAGAAGGGAAGGCAAGATAGTAACCACAGATAATCTTTTCTTTTATTATACGTTGAAGGTCAATGTATCAATTGCTTGAAGGTTCTATTTGAAATTCGTATATGCATAAATGTAGACTAGCTGTTACCCGCGGACTAGCCTGCGTGCTCATATTTTATACGAAGGGACCATGGACGTAAGAAAAAGTACGGACAGAGTCCGGCTAATAACAAACTGTGTCGCTCAAAGTCGGCCAGTTCTCTGTACGTACAAGTGCACACGCACACATTCACACATTAGTCGGCCATAACGCGCGCAAACGTCAACATAAGCGGAGCGAAAAATAATTACGTTTCACAGGTAAATAGATAATTCAGTTACTTATTTACAGTTTTTCAATTTAAAATAAATTTTCATTTTCAAGAACAAAACTATTTGTCAAACATCCAGTGTTGCTAGTATTCACTTAAACCATTTCCCCAAAATATGGGAAGCTAATCTACAGTTCTACACTTATATTATAAAGAGGAAAGATTTGATTGTTTGTTTGTTTGGTTGTTTGTGTGTTTGTTTGACGCGAATGGGCTCTGAAACTACTAAAACGATTTCAAAAAATATTTTACGATTAGAAAGCTACATTATATTTATCTCTGCTTCTTCTTCTTCTTCTTATCGAGTGGGACACCGAGTCAACATAGGCTATATTTTACCGCGGAACAAACAATAAAAATATTTTTATCTATCAACTTTCTTTTATTGGTAAAAAATTTGCTAACTTGGCAACCCTTAATTCACTTATACATAGACAGCCGCCGCCTATTTTGCTTCCTTAGATGTGTCTTAGCTGGGATTCCGTCAGTACTTTTTTTTACGTCCATGGAAGGGACATATTCATTAAGCAAGAATAAAAGGTGCAGACCCACTGGGCTTATGTGATGCCACGTACTTATGTGAGGTGATGCCCGTAAGAAGTCATCACATTAGCTTTCATAGCTTTTTATTTCTCGTTATGAAATCACGGGGCTCGCGTGGGGCATATATAGGCCAAACAAGTATAGGCCGTTTGAGAGAAGTGTGAGATGGGATACACATTAATTACATTATTATTATAATAAATTATGAATATTTTATAAAATATTAATATGTACAATTTGTGCCAATAGTGGAGCTGGGTACCAACCTTTACTGGTTTTTCTTGTAAACTGTACAAAAGCCAGTTTAAATTGGTGCTTTGTTATAGATATAATTATGCTGCTGAAAGTACTTTTTTAACAAAGGAATATATTGATGTTGATCATACAATACCTTTTTACACGACTGCCCAACCAATTTGCAGTGTGATGCCGGCTTAGAATAGCATCATCCCGTTTCTTTCCCGTTGGAGTCGTAAGAGGCAACTAAGGGACTCAAGGGTGTGTATTGCAATTTTAGGCGATGGGGTGACAACCTGTCACTATGGCGATACACAAATTTCCGAATGACCATTAAATATTTGTCACAAGTGGCCCAAATTTAAGTTCTTTGCGGCCGTTTACGCTCTGTCTACCCTGCAAGGGATTATAGGTGAGATATATATATGTGTGTGTGTGTCTGTGAGCACAACCAACAATAAGATTGTAATGTTTAAACTTTAATGTGTTCATATATGATGTGTGATTCTTCAAAGTGTAGTCTAGGTGCGTAACAAATAAACTTAAGTACTGGCAGAGTTTCTCTTTTTTTAGAATCTTTTTTAATCTGGTGGTTCGGTCCACAATGTTCTAACTAGACTGTAAACAAATTACAAATTACCAAAGTGATAATATCAACTTTATAAGTGTCCCAGTGGTAATCAAACCCGGAACCTTTGCGCCGCAGGCAGTCGTACTACCACTACGCTACAACGGCCGTCCGAACGGGTAGCTGAAATTTATCACTATCATTGAGCAAATCGGCAGAAACTCTACCAGTAATTCAGCTGAAAAGTGATCGTAAAACGTAAGACTATAACTACTGAACAGGACAGGATAAACTGAGGAACTGAGGCATTAGATACAAAGCTAAAAGCTTGAAACTTTTTTAATGCACAACATTCCAGCTTTGCAGTCATGGACACCATAAGAACAGGTAATTACGCGTTTCATTATGTCATCTTATCTTCTTATCTTAATTAGCCTACATCGTCCCACTGCTAGGCAAAGGCCTCCCTCTTCTCTTTTCATCCAGTTCTACTCTAGGCCTCCAAGTGTCAGTCTTTGCTAAAGGCATGTAGCTTGTCTCGCCACCTGCGACGGGGTCTTCTGCGGCGTCGTCTCGGTGTGGGTGGTTTCATTATAAAATTATAAAATAAAATAATAATAATTACACAAAATATTTATACTTTTGGTGCATCGCCACCATTTATTTAGTTTATGTAAAGATTTTTTAATTTACAGATAGACAGCGCGACAACATGATTTTTTTGTTTGTATATAGTTATTTCGCATCGGCGCGCGCGGTCTCTTCCAGTTGATTGGTTGTCATGGAGACTCGTTTGGTTATTTACGTTTTGGTTGTTACTTTTGGTTCCTAATTTTTTCTTGTAAATATTAAATAAACACCGAATTGTATAAGGCGAAGAACTGGTTTTGATTTACAGTATTTTTCCCCACGCGCTGGCGAAATACCTACCCACTCGTTACTAGAAGGTTAGATTTGTTTTTCTTACTATGCTGATGATCACATATAATTTTAGTTCCTACGTGGTTCCTACACAATGTTTATGCTAGATATCTTGGCAAACTCGTCGCTTACTCTATAATCGAACCGCTGTAGAAGTTAATCTGCATGGTTTCCTTATATTTCAGTTTTTGCGAATACTGGCAGAGTTCACTTATTAAGTTTGATGGTAGATGGTAACATTCATTAATATACTTTGTTTACATTGTAGCTCAGCTGTCTCCAGGAAACCTTATAATTTGTGTGAAGTATTGCAGTTTTCACACGATTTGCCAGCGCAAATTTTATGACAAATGAAGACCTTGCTTGAGAAAAACTTAGCAGACGAGCAGAAAGAACACTCAGACGCGACAGACTCGAACCTCGAGAAGTCAAGAAAGGATTTTTATGCATTCAATAGTTATGAACTTATGATTGTTCTACTAACATCACCTCAAGATACCCATTTAAGATTTTACTCGAGGTGTTTTAGATGGCATCTTATTAGGGAGAAACGCTATAATGGATCAAAATTAATGAAAACAACCAACTTGAAATTCTTTTTGCTTTTCTTTAACATCCGCATATAAACACATAGCCAGCAAGACAAGCGGTCTCTCGTCTCGTTCCTTACATAAAAGAAGGCCGAGTTGATCGACGTACATAGCAGACTACAGTTTTTGATCGTGCAATTTCCCACTCCAACCCCAGACCATATTGTAGTTAATCTGTGCCCCGGAACACAAGTGGGAGAAATGTAGTTTTAATTAAATTGGATGAAATTTTGGTATGTTACAGTATTCAGTCATCTGAACAAAGTTTTATTCATAACGAGTCATGATAATTCAGATAATTTATTTTAATCATTAGGAGTAAATAGGAATACTGATGCAAGTTCTAATAGTAGAGGAGCCTAAGTGGGGATTGCTGGATCCTTTAGATCGACTTCGTCCATTTCCGAACTCGTCCACTTCCTAAATATATTGTAACAGAAGAAAATGCAAGGTTAATGGTCGGTGCAGTGTAGACAACAGCAAAAGAACGAATCAAGCCTAGGTCTTATATCTTCTTTAGGTCTCTATTTTAAAAGCTAAGCTGGTCAGTTCTGCCATGAAATGAGTTGGGCAATTTTTTTTTAACCCGTAGTCCACCTATAGGTTATTTTTTTTTCTTCGCGCAGTTCACCAATAGAGCTGAGCTGGGATTTTTTAAAATAGATCCACCTGGTGGGCCATACCACATTTTTTTCGTTGCTTGGTCCACCAAAAATTTTTAACCGCTATTTACTCAAGTTCTATTGCCTGTAGTCCACCTTCTCAAATTTATGTCGCTGTCTTGTTCAAGTCATGCGCAATAATCAGCGCGCATGCAAAACTAATTTCTTTGAAGAAGTTGTAGGTCTTGCCGAGATGTATATTTTGTAGTCAAACAAAGAACTTATTCATCTCGCTTTGCAATATGTACGAACATATCATGGATAACCCCACCCATTATGTCAGGTTCGATAAGGCAGCAATCCTAGCGAGAGAGAAGAGATTCATTCCTAGGAAAGTACGGGAAGCCTTAGAAATTTAAAAACATCCAAATTTCAACAGAGGTACTGGATGGGCACAACAAATTGACAGCTGTCATCTCAAATGTAGATCTTGTCAAGACCTACAACTTTTCCACAGAAACATACATGCATAGTTTCCTAGTTTTAATTAAGACAGCTATCACTAAATTTTGTCATGTATTGCTCTTAATTTTGAATCTTGGCTGATCTTATGTTAAGGTCTCTGACGCTCGAGTAAAACCCCATTGAGCATTGTGGGCTCCTCTACAATAATGAGTCTGACGTGACGAATAACACATTTTATTCTGAGTGACTGACATAAATAAAATTGATCAAGGATTGTTAAGTATGATGTAAAGAGTATTTAATAGTCAGTTAAAATTTATGGAAAATCTGTACCTTAGTATCAAGTAATTTAAAGTGATTATTCCGAAAACTGTAAGACTTAGGATGTTGGTCTATTAGGATGTTGGGCAGCTTTACACGTACGCTGACACCACGCGTGCTCTATGCATGTTATAAGCCCGCGCAGCCCACGCGTTGTACACATGTAGAGCACGCGTTGCATACTAGTAAAGCAAGCATTGTATACAAGTAGAGCTCGCGTAATACACGTGTAGAGAACGCGTTACACACGTATCGAACACGTGTTGTACACTAGTATAATACTCGTCACCAACGTGTAAAGCACGCGTTTCACAAGAATAGAGCGCGCGTAGAAAACGTGTGTGTATCCTATGATAGAACGGACGGACGGTGGAGTAAGCGGGTTCTCGAATGGAAGCCTTGCCGCGACAAGCGTAGCGTTGGACCACCACCGACCAGATGGACTGATAACTGGATGGAAAAAACGAGAGATCGTGCCCTGTACCTACTCTAGGGGAGGCCTACGTCCAACAGTGGACTGCAATAGGCTAATGAATGTATGTAGAGCACGAGTTATAAACGAATAGTGCACACACCGTACACGAGTACAACCTTCAACTTAGTCGTCTCTTTCAACACCCACGAGAAAAGAATGGGGTGATGGATGCTATTCTATGCCGTCATCACACGGCAATCATCATCACACGCATGTACGCTCGTTGGTGCATACATTTTAGTCAGTAAAAAATAAACCAACTAGCCTGCATGAAAAGATAAATGAATATAGAGAAGGCAAAAGAAGTATGCAAGGATCGTCGTAAGTGGAAGGAAGTAGACGCTGCCTATCCCTGCGGGAAAGAAGCGTGATTTATGTATGTTACGTAAAATTTATAAAATATCTTCTATAGATAAGTCTGTATTCAATATTTAGCAATCCTACAGTGATGTTTGTTGATACAGTACGAAGCAACTCCAACTATTGACAAGCACAAGAAGTACAAAGTTTGATCACGAGATCAAGCATTTAACACATTTGTTATTGTAATGATATTCATTATAATATTGAATATCAACTATCATAATGTTATCATCATCACTCAGAAAAGTAATCGAAATAATTATTTATAATGTAAATATATGAGGCTTAAAACTGAACCCAAAAAAAAAAACAGTTGCACATATTATAATCGAAAATCAACAGTAGCTGATGGCAAGTGGTAATTTTTATATGTACTTTTAGTGTGCCGGTAAAGTTAGCTTACTACTTTTTTAAACGAGTTTATTCTGCTCATGCGGTCTAAAATATCCTACAGATGCATTACCAACCTTAAAAATCTCATAGTTATGGGTAATTTTTTATAAGTTATCTTAATTAAATGAAACTCGACATCGGCAAGGCACCTATGCTTGAGACTGCTCATGGTCGAGCACAATGACAGAAACTTGGTTGTCATAGCTCGACCGCTTTTCGACACCATAGACAAAATAATCGTAGAAAGGGACAAAAACCCGATGACATTAAGAACTTTGTATGTAAATTACTTGTCATTCTGTTTGACACCTAGATGAAACTCGACCGAATTCCGTCCGAATTCCGACGCCGTAATGCCCACATGTGTCATTCCATACAAAAACTCGACGCCGTTATACAGCTAAATAGGCCTCCTGTTCAGAAAGGCCCAAATACTTCCTACTTTTAGAAATTAATTTTCCGAACTGAACAGAACATTCCAATGATGAATAATAACGAAGTGGCGCTATATCCCCTCGAGGCTTCGAAGTTTGTGATCGCAGCATTTAGTGATAAATGAATTCTACATCATTCCTTCATCCATTATTTATATTCGATTAACCCCTCATCTACCAGTGGAACAGCGTATGTACCAGTGATTATAAATCTTAGGCGAATACCACACTATGACGGACTGACGGATTCGTTTGTCAAACAATTTAGTCCAATCGCATGCGTTACGGTGTGCCGTGGTATCCGTTTTATGTATGAAAGGGAATTCGAAATTTCCGTTCATCTGACAGGTGGATGCATCGACAATACGTCCGTCAATCCGTAGTAGTATGAGAACCGTCTTACTTAAAGTTTAAAATCTATGAAAAAACAAAACATTCGGTGGTACACTTGTGGTTAATATTCAATAATATTTTCGGTGCCTTGTTTCCTGTTAGATACAACAACTTCTTCCATAATTCACTTTTCCTTAAGCCAAAAAGATAATTTTGTTTTTATGGAGCCAGCGATTTAATATTATCGATTTTAAATAAGCAAGTAATTATGGTTGTAATAAGCTGTAAGTGCCTACAGACGCCAGTAAATTACATGAGTAATTAAATTCAATTACTACAACCACGTTCAAAGTAACGCCGACACTCACGCTGCTAAGGTAACAAACAATTTCATCCATGTAAACGCGAACTCGGTCGAACCAGTGGCATAAACTTTTCGCAAACTCGCTAAGATAAAAAAGAAGTTCTAAAATCAAACAAATTCAGAACATTCCCAGTCCCAGCGACATTTGAAATTCAAATTCGTTCCAGGATTATGAATTCCTGGGGCGTTGTCCAGTTGGCAGTTTATAACTGGCCGCATTATTATAAGGGCTCGCTCGCGTTGTTGCAGGTTTGCATTAGCATTAGAAAGGTGTTCTCTGCACTGATAGCGGCTGGCCAGCTGTTGCAGGTTGCGTGTGGAGCAAGTAAATGTTACTTTTGATAAAGTAACTTTGTCTTTTTGGGATCACCGTAAAATATTGTTTTATGAATTTATATTTCGACTTCTCAGAGACCTATCTGAGAAAACCATTCATTGGCAAACGAAGACTTTGAAAAGTTAATGAGAAAATGTTTACGCTTGTTGACAATTCACTGTTTGCAGCATTATTTAATCACACGCCTGCTAACATTCATTCAGGGAATTACTAACAGTTTAAAAATGACCTTAATGATTTTTCGACTTAATTGTTACTAAAACAAACAAACAGAGCGTAAACCGTGAAAACGGATATTTTCGCCACGTCTGACAAATATTTGAGGGTCATTTAGAAAATTGTATGGTGACAGTTTGTCAGCTCATCTCCTAAAATTGCAATAGGTACACTTGTATCCCTCAGTCGCCTCCTATGACACCCACGGGAAAGAAATGGAGTGAAGCTATTCTAAGCCATCACACAGCATAACAGTTAGTCTGGTATTATAATTTTAAATATAATTTGAATCAGTAAGTCAGTATAATAAATTATTGTGAAAGACAGTGAAATAGAGTCTGTGCGGACAGAGTATAGGAGGGGAAATTGAGGGCGCCTCTGTGCCTCAGTATAAGAATTGTCAAAACAACGTATGAAAATATTATTGGTTCACTATTTGTCCACACCTATTCTCTTTCCGCACAGACTCTAATTTATAAAGCGCATTCAGTATTTATTGTTAAATGCCTCACCTTCTGACAATCACCTCTGACAAAATCAGTAAATTGCGAGTTAAAAAAGATACACTTATTAGGTAACACTAAATTTTAATTGAGCGTTTGTTGTCGGGACGACTTTCGAGTGAGTTTCGGTAGTGACGATTGCGTTCCACAAAAACGAAGAAGAATGAGGGTAGACAGATATGTTTGTCCCTTGCAGCCACCCGCAGTTCCACCAGTTTACCCGTGATCATGACGCTTGCAACAGCGTCGGAATATCGGGAACTCGCATTAAAAATAATTCGTCGATAAGAACCCGTTTTAGTTATAATTATGAGTACTTGTGTAGTAGGTCTTACATCAACGGAGTCCAAGTTGATGAGATTCCCCATCCAGTATCTCATCAACTTGGACTCCGCTGATTACACAGCAGAAGAACCAGATCCAACATACTGTAAGACCTACTACACAAGATACGGTTTCAGCATTTTGTGTGGAACCCGGACGTTACGCTAGGCAATTAAGAAATAGATGGCGGTAGAACAAAAATAATTTCTATTCTAAATAATGACGTATAACACCTTAGTCATCCGTGACCACGGGCTCTGTAAAGAGCTCGAAACGTAGGAATTGTAAAATCCAAAATAAACACAACTTAAATCCGTTTAAAATTGTTTTATTGTGATGAGTAATAGTTGTGCAAACTCAAGAAAATATTATGAGTCCTTATTAGGTAGCTATTTGCACCACACAGTGAGTGCGCTCTATTTGAGCAGGCATGTGGCGTGCGAGCTGGTGAGCCGGTGAGCCGGTGCCGCTGCCACGCAAATGCAAATCACATCTAGATTGGAGAAACCGTCCCCGTCCGCAGCCAATAAAGGATCCCATCAGGAACC
Organism: Tuta absoluta; assembly: GCA_027580185.1. Classification (NCBI taxonomy): domain Eukaryota; kingdom Metazoa; phylum Arthropoda; class Insecta; order Lepidoptera; family Gelechiidae; genus Tuta; species Tuta absoluta. The sequence goes on from JAQAHW010000003.1 coordinate 5,664,808, forward strand.
TTACCGGCTACCGTAGTGCACACTGTAGATCACGATATTTATTTACCAAGTTTATTTACCCCTTGAGTAAATATCCGATGAGTTTACCTTCTTCATTGAGAATAAGTCTTATTAAGAAGCAATGCAAGAATGAAATTAAGAATCAACAAGTAGTAACAAAAAGGGTATAACCAGCCGAACGGAGGTTAAGGTAATCATGAAACTTTCCCAAAGGAACATAGTACAAAATATTTAAAAAATAAAGACTTTATTCTTTCTGTCTCTCATAGTCAATTCACCATCTGATCGGCAATTTGCTATAGGGGGTCTATTTTGATTTTATTTCGCTCCATGTTCTACGGGAAAAGTTGTTTCCGCTTCCCTTTTTGTAACTCCATTTAGATTTATGCAGATGACTTCATTCTTTGTGTTAACCTTGTTGTCTCCAGCCTGCTATATTTGGAGACATTTGTTTTTAGTGTTACATACATCCTTTCTAAAAGAAGGCTGAATCCTTTCAGAAAATCAGTTTCTCGTTGCGCTTTATAAATTTTTACATGATTTCTAAAGAACTTTGCCTGTAAGTAGGAACGGTCCAATTAGAAAAAAAAACTTATCAGTGAGCCGATGTCAATTCTCATCGTCAGCTTCTCACGGTAGCGTTACGGTCAGCAATGTCAGCACGTAAGGCTGACCACAAGTACAGTCAAAACAACATCAAGTTACACTCGCACACGCGACTCTAGCTCCTGAATACATGGCATAAAAAGAGAGCCAGTCTAGTATGAGGTGTATGTGACTGCATATGATTGCCTGTTAATTGCAGATCCCCGTTTTACCTATCGATTAAAGAATTCTCGAGTGAATGAGTGCGATCGTTCATCGACTGCTGGTAATCGCAGGGTTGTAGACAGTATTTGTTTTATAGTTGAGAGCGGATAATTACATAATAGTGAAGTAGTTTCCGGTGCAAGCCGGCACTTAGATAACTGTAATCGGAAGTTATCAATAATATTATAATTAAAATAAATGTCAGTTGAATCAGTAAAAGCGTGCATAAATAACTGGTCATTATTCGTGTACAATATTATATTAATGCTTGAAATACAGTATTTCATTATGTTTTCAAGTAAATATGTAAGACGAATCCTACACAACAACGGACTGGCGGATGCGTCTGTCAGACACCTTAGTCAAATCTCATGCGTTACAGTGTGCCTTGGTATCCGTTTTTTTCTATGAAATTTCGAATTTTCCTTTCGACTGACGGACAGTTGCGTCAAAAATATGTCCGTCGACTAACTGATCAGTCCGTTATTGTAGGAGAACCACCTAGTCGCAAGTGATTATGGCTAATACCCACTAATAGCAGAAGGCCCATGTGCAGTTGTGAACTCTTGTGGCTATTGTAGTTGTAGCAAAGTTTCCAATTTGTATCAAACATGAGAATTTGTGCGGAAATTCTTTGATGTCGTGCTATTGTACGATATTCAATACGACCCATATTTTGGAGAATTTTTACCTGATTAAATAATTTGTACGTGTGTATCTATAGGTGGAGATTTATTATTAGCATTTGTTTATAAATAATTATTATTGTATTTTTATATTTAGCTGTTAGACTTCCTTAGAATAATAAAATAAAAATAAATAGTAACTGAGAATCTAAATACATACATAATTTGGCGTCGTAGGAACTTCTTATCAGGTGTAAACTAGAAATAAGGTTCCTGTATCCATCTACCCACTTTATATCCTCTCACGAACCATCAATACGTACGAGATATCCAATATCCACGCCCCAGCAGCGCTCCACATCGCAGGAAAACAAATTATGACATTAAAGTCTAGATCTAGCCGTGGCGATTACATTTCGATACATATTTTATGCTTCTAGTCTATTTTCCTCCGGTTTATTAAAGGTAGCTGAGTTATGGCTCAGTTCGGTTACATACACTTGTAGTACAGGTATTTTATTTCACAGGATGTACAAAAAATACATTATAATGTTTAATGTTTATAAAGAATCTAATATATCAAGTACCATCTAGGTACTCATAATCAACTCCCTACTCCCAATTCATCTGTTATCGATGCAACATGCTTTGTACCTTCAAATCATCTATTCATATATTTCATATAATAAAACAGTGAAACCCGTGTGTCTGTACATTGAACAAATTTACGAAAACTAATTGGGTGATGTCACAGAATAATAACTAGTAACTAGCGTTAGTGATGTTAAAATAGGATTAGAAAACGTTTAATTTTTTTTGTCGGTCTGTCTGTTTGTCCGGGCTACTCTCGGAATCTACTGGACGGATTCGGATAAAACTTTTTGTGGTGTATAGCTTTTAAGCCTGGTCAACATTTGCAATACTTTTAACTGCGGGAAAATTGGTCATTCCCAAGGGAAATACAATTAAACGTAAAATATTTAGGCCGCCAGGAGCCCAGCTACAGTATGATAGATACAGATATGTCCGAATAGGGAAAGTTGTTCAGCATGATAGTCCACTTTTATTGGCACATTAACATCGAGGGTCTCTCTCGAAGCAAGAAAATTTAAGGACCCTGGCGTGGAAATAGAAATTCGATATGTTAACTTAGGTGACCTGAGTTTGAGTTACAGTCAAAGGCAAGAAACACTGGTCTCTCTCCCTCTTTTCGAGTGGGACACCGAGTCGTCCAACGACCCGATGAACCCTGGTGTCAGAGATTTTTCAACCGCCTACTACTAGTAGTAGGCCTCTGACATGGTTGTATAACGACCGCCGTCTAAGTAATCATAGACAGCAACCGGGACCGACGGCTTAACGTGCCCTCCGAAGCACGGAAGCATTTCTTTTCGGACAATCAGGTGGTTCACCCTGCAATGTCCTAACCAGACCGGGAACAAATTCACAAAGTGATAAATATCAATTTTGTGAGTGTCCCACCGAGAATCGAACCCGGAACCTTTGCGTCGCAGGCAGTCGCACTACCACTGCGCCACATCGGCCGTCACTGGTACTGACGGTGGTATGTTAACCATCACATTCAGTCAGCGAAACAAAGTTCGCGGGCACCAGCTAGTTTTCCAATAAGATTTGGATTCGTTTTACCCATTTTTTTGGTTATTTCACCGTCACTACGGGCTGACCATGATATCACCCATCTACAATTAGTTTTGCAGTAAAGAAGTTTCTAAACCTTTTGTAACCTCCTGTATAGTTCAGTTACTTGATGATTTATAGTAACTCGTAACTGGTCCAAGTAATTAAGTTCTGATAGAAAGTGCATTAAAACTGTTGGTCTCATAGCTGCGGATAGAACTAATGAGCGAAACGCCGACACCGACACGACACGGGTAAACTCGAACAATCTATCTTGCCACTAAGATTTATTTCTACGCAAATGTGTATTTAATGGATTGTCTAAAATTCCGTCCCTAAACTATGTATAGGTACAGGCTTATCTAAATTCACTCTGATCCTTATGGGTAGGTTACTTAGGAATATTATATTTTACAAGCCGTTACATTCATAAAAAAACGATGATAGAAATTACTCAATAAAGGTGTACGCTTGACTTCATTATACATTTTCATGTGGAGTGTCATTTCAACACAAAAAGACTGTGTATATTATGTTCTTACCTTACCTTAATTTTTTAATGCCAGTAACGCGTGGCATGAAAATACACTTGCAAAATTGGCGGGCAGGAGACGAGCTGCGGTAGCCCGGATGGAAGAGGCGTCGCCACTAGTAATGCGAAAATCGCAGGTTCAAATCCTGCTCGCTTTTCAAAATTTTGCAAGTTAAAAAAAAAAATAACACGGGAAGTGTTTTAAAATTTGGTACATTTAAGGGTTATTCAGATAATTGAGCATCGCCATAGTGACAGGTTGTCAGCCCATCGCCTAAAACTGCAATACTCTCCTTCGAATCCCTTAGTGGCCTCTTACGACTCCCACGGGAAAGAAATGGGGTGATGCTATTCTAAGCCGGCATCACACGGCAATACCATGAGATATATATATATATATATATATACAGGGTGTAAGGGACGGTGTACCGAAATTTTTGCAGGCATGATCAGACCATAAAATTGAACAACTTTCTCTATGGAAGCTATGTTGGTAAACGATAATTTTTTTTCGACCTCCCATACAAAATTCCCGATCAGCTGACTGACTTTCTATGGAAACTCGAAAAAAAAAATTCGTTTCCCAACATAGGCTCCATAGTAAAAGTTGTTCAGTTTCATGATCTGATCATGCCTGCAAAGTTTTCTGTACACCGTCCCTTACACCCTGTATATATATATATAGAGGCCTAGACTAGTAGTAGGTAGTTGAAAACTCTGACACCCGGGTTCAGGAAGACCAGAGACACTGCAGAAGATAAATCAACTCAATTATACAGGGTGTAAAGGAAAGCCCTCCGAATAATCTTAGGGTGCATTCAGACCATGAAACTGACGTTTTATCACGTCACGATTCCACATAATTATCTAAGAAACGTGATGCCAAATATCACCAAGTATACTTTTAACTTGTATTTGTCCATAGTTTGAAAAGCTATATAAATTACAATAAAAAATGTTTTGCCTGTAATTGTTGTATTTAATGTAAACTTTATTTTAGCAAAAGATTTTATCAACTTAGTAACCGCAAAGTCTTTTATCAGCTCATTATGCAAATCAGACTGCACTTTTGATTAGAATATTTTTTATCAAATTACTACTTTTATTTCCCGATTATTTTAACAAGCTGCTGAACCAGATAAGGGTTTAGTATATAAGGGGATAAAGCTCGGCATTACAATTCGTACTGTATTTCGGTCCCGGCAATCTGCGTTGCCAGAATGCTGGTGAAAACCATACTTCTTTTGGTCGTCCTGGCGACGGCCGCGCATTGCAAGCCCAAGAAGTCAAGCAATGATGAAAATGGTGAGATGTTAAACATTTTTTTTTTGAAGTTAAGTACCTACTTAAAGTTTTATTTCTTATTAGTGGTTGACCAACCACTCATTTTAATAAACTTATTATTAGGTATTGTATACTTTTCTTTAAAATATCGCTCTTTTAAGATTTGCCACTCAAACTATCCTAGTTAACGGCGAATAATTGAACAGCCAGTCACACGTACTTGACATATTTCACTTGGTTACTTTCGCAATATTATAAACTATCAGTTATGCTTCCTGACTATTATTTAATCGTAGCTTTGAAAAATATCAGTCTTATTACAAAACAAGTTGGACGTGGTTTATACTTCTTGACAGCTTCAAATCGTACCTATAGAAGAAAAATATAAACACTGCCTTAAGGCGCGTTAAACTATTTTTGTTACACTAAGTGTTGCAGAATAACAAGTAAAGCCGAAAGGCTGTTAAAGGATCCCATTTTTGTCTATTGAAAAAATATTTCTAAGCCGTAGCGTAGTTTTAGAAAATTACGAAAATATTTTTTTATTAAATTACACCAACATTTTATAGTTGCATCGCAGTAATATTTTGACAATTTAAAGTTCAACTAAAGTAGCCAACGCGGCGCAGCGCGATTCGGTATAAATTGCTACTTATTTTACGGGTGTCATCAATTCAATAAACCTAAGATAGCAATGAATGCCAAATTGAAGTGCGCTCTATGGGAAGGGCAGTACTAACCCAGGCTAGTGATGTGACTATTTCATCAACTGATAATAAAGAACATTACTATTTTTGGGTTCTTTTGTAACACCTTCTACATTGAACTTTTTTTCCAGGCAAGACACTCAGCTGGCCTGATAAATACCACGTAGACGTCACTAAATATCTCACCCAGGCGGGATTGGTCGAAGACGTCAAAATCTGGTAAGCATTTAATGTAATAAATAAGTATAGTTATTTTATATAACTGGTTATGCGCCGTGTGATGCCGGCTTAGAAACGCACCATCCCATTTCTCTCGAGGGTTAAACGTGTATTGCAATTTTAGGCGATGGGCAAACAACTGTTACCCATCATTTTCTGTTTTTTTATTTTTTTTATTTATTAATGATGGGTTTGCTCTTGACTCTAGTCTAGGTCATAGGACAGAGACAGAGTCTAAGATGGAGCGAGCTCATCCAGAAGAAGCCTGTTAAGGCACTGGCACTCCCACACACTGACGGAACGCAGCAAGCTACTTGGCGCCAGACTTCGGTGGATGAATGACCTTAAAATGTTTGTAAGACCTGGCGTAAATGTCAGTTTACGCTCTGCCTACCCCGCAAGGGATAAGGGCGTGGTATATGTATGTATGTTATGTTACTTCTTGTCTGTACCTTATAGCGGCCCTCCCTCGTGCCGTCCGTCGCTGCGTATTTTCAACGCACCGCAACGCATGTGTCTGTCAGACGCAAGTAACTTTTTTCCTAAACAAATACGGCTACGGTGCGTAACGAATGCAAGACTAGTCAAGTCGTTTGACAAATGCATTACGATGCGTTAAAGATACGCAGCGACGGACGAAAATATATAATTTTTTAATGGGTTGTAAAATTCTGAAATGCTAATTTTTCAAATCATTAACCATTCCATGAAACTGAACAACTTTCAACAAGAACATAGGAACATAGGTCGAAATATTTAAAAAAAATTGCTATCCCATAAAATATGTTCCAGCTGACCGGGTCAATTTGTATGGGAGGTGATTTCTATTTTCATATTTCGACCTATGTTCCAAGGAAAGTTGTTCTGTTTCAACCTATCCCTTGAAGGGGTCCACCTTTATCAGTTTTTGTTTTGTCAAGTGTTTGTTTGTCAAGTGTTGCTGATAATACCTTAAAGTGTATCCCTCAAGTCGGTTGTCATGGTGATGATAACACCTACCCACATGAATTTATTTTACTGTAGGAGAACTTCTCAAGAATCAAGAATCGATTATAACAACGGTGCCGTCAAAAGCTTCGTAACCAACAAGGGCAGACATGACAGACGTAGCCACGGTAACGTGTACGAGGTAGGTACTTAATAATAATCATAATTTAAACCTTAAGGCGAGTATAGCCATGAATTACCTTGACAGTGGCGCCACTTTACAAAAAATTAGTTTTCTCTTTATACAAACAATCTATCAGAATGTCCGTTACCCAAGTTCTTAGTATTATCCTCCTGTCAAATTAGAACATGCAAACACAATGAAAAATTCGATGTTATTAAAGTTATGGCAAAAAGTGCCTAAAAATGGCCAATTTTGGTATTAATTCCCTATCTTTAATTACAGCGAATATTTCATTGAGTTTGTAGGTTCTGATTTTACTTAAGGATAATACTAAAAACTTGAGCAATAAACATCCTAAAGATAGTTTGCATAAAGAAACATTTTTTTTTGCGAAGTGGCGCCACTGTCTAGGCCGTTGACGAGTGCACTCGCCTTAATAATAATTAATATGACATAAAAATATATTGCATTTCTCCATATCCATATACAGGGTGTAACGGACGGTCTACTGAAAACTTTGCAGACTTGACCAGACCATGGAGCTGAACAACTTTTACTATGGAGCCTATGTTGAGAAACGATAAAATAACGAGTTTCCATAGAAAATCAGTCAGCTGATCGGAAATTTTGTATGCGAGGTCGAACTTTGTTTTCTCGTTTACCAACATAGCCTCCATAGGTGAAGTTTTTCACTTTAATGGTCTGATCATGCCTGCAAAGTTTTCAGTACAACGTCACTTACACCCCGTTGAAGGTAGTAATAAATGCAGTGCCAATATTTTAAGGGTGAGTTCTATCTCCACAAGCAAAATAGGTCGAAATATGCAAAAAAATAGGCCAACCATACAAAGTGACCGTTGTTTTATACATTTTGTATGGAAGGTAATTTTTTTTCGCATTTTTGCCTCTGATTCTTTGGGAAAGTTGATTAGTGTCACAAGTAGATACAACTTGACGGCCGATGTGGCGCAGTGGTAGTGCAACTGCCTGCGACGCATAGGTTCTGGGTTCGATTCTCGGTGAGGCACTTACAAAGTTGATATTTATCACTTTGTGAATTTTGTCACAGTCTGGTTTTCATTGCAGGCTGAACTACCTGATTGGCCAAAAAAAAAATGGTTCCGTGCTTCGGAGGGCACGTTAAGCCGTCGGTCCCGGTTGCTGTCTTAGTCTTATATGATTACTTAGACGGCGGTCGTTACACAACCATGTCAGAGGCCTAATACTAGTAGTAGGCGGTTGAAAAACTCTGACACCAAGGTTTATCGGGTCGTCCGACGACTCAGTGTCCTACGAACAAGTACAACTCGCCAAAAATATTTTATACAATATATGCCTTACCACAAAAAGTAAGACAAAGGTTAAACGCGTGTTTAAAAATGAAACTCAATACAAAAAACGTTAAATTCTCGGCGTCTGACTTTTTCTGGTAAGGTCCTATGATTATTTTTTGTAGATAAAAATAAACGATTTATTTTAAATTGAACAGATTCATCCCGAGACTCATGGACTTGACCACCAAAACGAGATCAAATGCACCGTGGCAAGTCGCAGGAGGTGGAGCTACGGCCCACAGGATATCCTGCCTGACGCTGAAGATTTCCAGTACGTTGGTAAGTGACCACAAATGCAATTATATTGCTTTATATAATATTATGATTGATTGGTTACATTTGTATTGTAATTTTAGGCGATGGACTGACAATCTGTCACTATGGTGATACGCAAGTTTCTAAATGACCCTCAAATGTCTGACAGACAAGGCGTACCTATATGTTTGTTTTTTACGGTCGTTTACACTCTGCCTAACGCGAAAGAGATATAGGGGTGATTTAAGTATGTATGTCATAAGATTTTTTATCCTTACAGGTGAGGAAAAAAGAGGAAGCCTGTTATGCAGCAAATTTGTTAAGGAAACTAAATTAGATGAATACCAAATTCTCAAGGAAACGGTATGGGCGTCCCACAATGAAAAAGACGATTGGTTTGAGCCCAGTAGGTATGTGTGAGGTTGATATATTTTTTTCACCTGTTTTGGTAAATCGCATACGCTATACGTTCGTGACAGTCACAATTCAAGTGACAACTTGTAACAGCCGCAATTTGATGAGGCGACTTGTGCCATGATTTGCGGTTATTGTAAGGGATGTCATGAATTCCTTTTGTCAAAAACCTGTGGCATTCATTGAACTGAAAACATCTACGGTGCGTGTGAGACGCCTCAGGTATAGAAACACTAAACTGAAACTATTATAACTGCTCAGAATGCAGAGAATGCAGGAGAACTATGAAAGAGAGATACAAAATTTCCAATGTGTCAAAGGTAAAATCTTATCTCATGAATATGTTGTTGGTAAATTGGTAAAGTGGGGTCTGGTTAGTTTTTGCTAGCTATTATAAAGACGATTCTCTCACTTGTCACCGTCGCTGCGTATTTTTAACGCACCGTAACGCATGCATCGGTCCGACAAAAGGAATTGCGAATTCATATCTTATTCCCATAGAAATACAGCTACAGGCGTTACTGTGCATCCGAATGCGCAATATTCTCTGAAAGACGCATGCGTTACGGTGAGTTAAAAAACGCAGCGAAGGACGACAAGTGGGAAAACCAACAAAGAGTTTCGGGTTGCCAAAGCTGCAGAAGACCATTTTGCACCTTGTCGGCTGTTGCACTTTTTAAGTAAAATCATGTTTGTTCACAGGTACGAGGAGGAAAGAATCAACACTTGGAATGCTAACCTCAACGAATACGACATCTGGGAATTTGAGAACTTTGAAACCGACTTCAACGAAAAATTATACATTGACCCTTCCGAATGTAAGTTCTATGTTACGTATTTGGAATTTATTGAACATGCAATTGTTGGTAAAGCACAGTAGTAGTAGACGGTTCAAAACTTTGACACCAGAACCAGGGATCATCGAGTCATCGAGTCGGTGTCCCACACGATGAAGAAGTCGGTGGTTCCCCTACTTGGCGTCCGTAGCTGCCTATTTTTAGCGCATCCATTTTGCATGCGTTTGTCAGAGGAAATGAAATTGCTAATTTCGATCTTATTCCTAAACAAATACGGCGATTATCAGATACGTCTGTCTAGCTGATGATATTATACTAGCAGCCCACCTAGCGGTAAGCCCCGCTTTTAAACCTTTTCCCGTATGAATTAGATCTTTTCAATGAATTACTTGTCACCAGTTCCTATCTTGACGTCGACTTCTGGGTCAGCCTGTATAATACCTATTCCAAAGGTATCATCTATGAGCTGAGCTGCAATAGGATTGTTCTAATGTTGAGCTTCAACCTTGCAGATTGTTCTAAAGCCGTCGAGCTGACTGAACCGATTAACGATGAGGCGGTCACGAAGCACTTGATGTTTATTGACCCTGACAACCAACACCACGTTGATCACGTGTTCAGAACGTACGTACAACAAGAAATAAATAAAAATAAATATTGTTTTTATTCAGTAAATCAATTACAGTTTTCGCCGGGGCCTCCCAGAAATTAATCAGAGACACTTGTGATGGGAGAGCAGGATTTACAATATACATATCTAAGTGTCTAGCTAATCTTAATCTATGTAAAACATTGTAGAAGTTACCGCACTTGTAAATTAGCTGAGGTTGATACAATATTTACGTATTTTACGTTTTTCATTAAACACATAATATCCTACGATTATTGTATTGTATGTATCACCCTATGTGCGATGATGACATATGTATATGAGAAAATCAATAGCATCGATATTGTAACGTAAAAGCTACTTACTTCTACAATATGTTTATACATATATAAATACTATATTTCAGATACAAAAAGAATTATAACAAAAACTACGCAGCTGTACAGGAGCATTCAATGAGGCGAAGCATCTTCCAGAAAAACCTCAGGTAAACCTCTTTCAATTTAATCTTGTCATTCACAATTTGTACACACCTTTTTAGTTCATGTTGTTTCTTATCTAATAGTAGACATAGGTATTAAACATTATAATGGTAACAGCAATATACTTAATAAGAGACTCGAGGGTGTGTATTGCAATTTTAGGCAATGGGCTGACAACCTGTGGCGATACACAATTTTACGAATGACCCTCAAATATTTGTCAGATGTGGCGTAAATGGCCCTTTTTTGCGACCGTTTACGCTCTGCCTACAATAGGCGTGATATGTGTATGTATGTATGTATGTGATATACTTAATACAGTCTTTGTTTTCCTTTAGACTGATCAAGGCGATCAACCGCAAGAACTTGGGATACAAACTGGCCGTGAACAAGTTTTCCGACCGTACTCCTGAAGAAATGAAACGTCACATGGGTCTGAGGAGACGCCCCGAAGGCGTTAAGGGCTTGGAGTTCCCTTATAATTCAGATAAATTAAACTCTCAATTAGAAACGCTTCCCAAAGAATACGACTTGAGGCTGGAAGGGATCATCTCACCCGTACAGGGTAAGATTTGTTCTCTCTCTCTTTTCGTGCGGGACACCGAGTCGTCCAACGACACGATGAACACTGGTGTCAGAGATTTGTTTCAAGAGTATTGGTTCTACGATACGACATGCGAATATTGATTTCTAGTTTTGATCGTTTAAAGAATTACAACGCATAAACAAGCCACTGGTTTACGTTACGTTACGTAAACATCGGTGAAAAGCGGTGTTGAAAAGAAATATTTCGATAATTTATTACTTTTGTAATAATATATTTATTAGATGAAAACTTTTAGAATAAAATAAGTATATCAGTTTATTCTCTTGTCGTATTTGTTATGCAAACTTTTGTGGAGTAAAATTAGAATATGTATGGATAATTTAAAATAATGTTGCAGAGCAAGACGTTTGTGGATCCTGCTGGACTTTTGGTACCACGAGTGCAATTGAAGGTGCCATCGCTCGCAAAAATGGCGGGAAACTGATCAGGCTGAGCAACCAAGCCCTTGTCGATTGCGCTTGGGAGTGAGTACATAAAAACTGAACCTCTCTGGAACTTAGGATTACGAATTAAATTAAATTCACAATATTTATTTATTTATATTTTTAAGGACAACCAATTGAATGTACTTACAATAAATTACATTCATGGAAAAACCGTTTCAGAAGTCATTTTATTATTTTGCAAAAGTATTAAGTAATCTTTTTATTTTAAAAGTAATTGATGTTTCTATCTAAATAGGTTCCATAGATAGTGTTGAATATTGTTTTCAAATTATAATCAGATAATAATATTTGACATTCTCTTTAGAACCTATTCACATATCTATTTTATATTCAATTATATTATATATTTTTACCCCTAAACAGTCCATGCCGTGTGATGCCGGCATAGAAAAGTATCACCCCATTTCTTTCCCGTGGGAGTCGTAAGAGGCAACTAAGGGACTCGTGTGTATTGCAATTTTAGGCGATGGGCTGACAACTTGTCACTATGGCAATGCACTATTTTCCGTATGACCCTCAAGTTTTTTTTTATTTTTATTATTGATGGGTTTGCTCTTACCTTGACCTTGACCCTAGTCTAGGTCATAGGACAGAGACAGAGTCTAAGATGGAGCGAGCTCACCCAGAAGAAGCCTGTTCACTCTTACTTTGAAGAGATTAGGGTTGTAGGTATGCGTTTGGAAACACAGACGCAGGAAGAATTTCTCAGACGTGGCGTAAATGGCCGTTTACGCTCTGCCTACCCCGCAAGGGAAAATAGGCGTGATATGTGTATTATGTATGTGTATGTAAACAATCCATGGCAACCACGGTTGTCTAAGTCAAAGTACAATACAAAGTGTACTTATTACCGAAACTCTAAACTCTGTGTAGATATCTTATTTGAACTTTAATTTGATATTTTGACTTATTATTTGAACTTTAATCCTAGAAATGTCCGTCTTTTGCGGCTGTTTGCGCTCTGCCTACCCCGCAAGGGATTATAGGCATTAATCCTATAAATCTTAACCGTTTGTAGATTTGACGCTCAAGGTTGTCAAGGTGGTACCGACACAGCTGTGTACGAATGGGCCAAGAAATACGGAATGCCGAAACTGGCCGACTACGGGTCTTACGCCGCCAACGAGGGCTACTGCAAAATAGCCAACATGACGAAAACTTACAAAATCAAGGATTATGTTGACGTTACGCCAAACAGCATACTCGCATTAAAGGTGAATTAAAAATATTATTACTATACCCACCAATTGTTGACTGTTCCGATGGAGTAACGGATAGTATCCATGCCTGCTACGCCGAGGGTCGTGTGTTCGATTCCCACAAGACACCAATATTTGTTAAGTCATTTTCAAATAATCGTATTAATATTTTATTAATAAACAAATAAAAGTATATAAGTATTAAAATTAATATGTATTTACCAACAAAAAAAGTATATAAGTATTAATATCAGCTATCTATTTCCCATAATACAAGCTTTGCTTAGTTTAGGGCTAGATAGCGCTGTGTGAATTGTAGTTTTATTTTTATGAATTTTAAACAATGAGCTAGCAATAAGTAGAATTTAAAGCGCCACTCGACAGTGCCTTTTTCTGTGATTGCTAGAGTTTTAATCCCCAAATTTAGGCGACTTGGAGAACGTAAGCGTGTAAGGCGGTTCACTTGAAGTCCAATGCTGCGTATTTTAAGCGCATCTGTAACGCGTGCGTCTGTCAGACGAAATACGCGTGTAAGATTCGCAATTTCCATTCGTCTGACAGACGGATGCGCTAAAATGCGCAGCAATGGACGTCAAGTGTGATTACCGCCTAAGGAAGTGAACACACGGAGTTGTTTTCAGGTGGCGTTGATTGAACAAGGCCCACTTTCTGTTTCCATTGACGCTACAGATGCCTTTAAGATGTACAACGGTGGTGTTTTCTACGATATGACTTGGTAAGATTATTGTTTTAAATCACCTAGGTACTTTATATAGGTACCTAAAACTTGCATGACCATAAAATGAATAAAAGAAAATGAAATTACTTTGGCGAAAGCGGCAACTAAGGGACTCGATGGTATGTATTGCGATGGGCTGACAACCTCACTATGGCGATACACATTTTTTCCTAATGACCCTCAAATGTTTGTTACACGTGGCGTAATGTCGGTTTTTACGGACGTTCATGCTCTGCCTACCCCGCAAGGGATATTAGGCGTGATATATGTATGTTGAAAGACACAAGTTAAACATTGCATGAAAGAACTCGTTCAGCTTTTAATCGTGTTTGACACTGGCTACAACTTCAATATTGTTTTTAGTGAAAACCATCCTCACGCGTTGAACCACGAGGTGACTCTGATCGGCTACGGGGACCACAACGGGGAGACCTTCTGGATCATCAAGAACTCCTGGGGTCCAGAGTGGGGCATCGACGGGTACATGCACATCATCGCCAGGGACAACAACTGCGGCATCATGACCGAACCCACTTATGTCCAAGTGTAAACTAGGACGTGAGATTATTTGATCTTTACTACAATGACCAAGTTCTTTTAGTTCAGTCTTTCTCAATTCAAAAGTTTTTTTTTTTTTTATCTTTATTTAAGGAGTTTTGTCAAAATATGACAATGCCACTCCATTGTGCAACACATAGTATAAATCACAAAAGAGTGAACAGGCTTCTTCTGGGTGAGCTCGCTCCATCTTAGACTCTGTCTCTGTCCTATGACCTAGACTAGAGTCAAGAGCAAACCCATCATTAATTTAAAAAAAAAAGTTCACTTTGCCAATTTATGTCATAAATAATTGCGATAATTGTGATATATAGGTACAGTCAAGCTAAGGCTGGGTTAGACAGTTAGAACCTTGGTCCGTTCTTAAGCCGCGCGCATAAGACTTACATTGACGACGGTTCGAGTATCTAACCGGATGTGAGCTTGACTGTACGTACTTAATATACATTTATTATAAGTATTAGTACCTTTTGTCAAATTCACAAGTTTAAATACACCTGCCATTATCACACATAACATAGCAAGTTGTAGTAAATAGATCGATTAAGGCGACTTATATTTTTATATCGAAAACACGATACATTGGCGAGAATTTGGATATTCGATGCACTTACTTTTTTTTAATTGTAAATAGAGTCATAGCAAATAATCAGTATTTTACGTGGAATTTAGTTTAATGTAGGTAACTTATTATTATTATAATTTAACTAGCAAAAAACAGACTTTTCATTCAACAGAAAACCTTTTCCTGTTATTAGTAAGTCCCCGAAACTCTGACACTAGGGTTCATCGGGTCGTTGGACGACTCGGTGTCCCACACGAGGAGAGAAAGAGTAAGATTAGGCAACTTATCAGAAAAAGCAGCTTTAGATTAAATCTAGACAGAATGAGAGTTTTTCTATTGACAGTTCCCTTGATAATTCTGAATGTCAAACCAGAGGGCGCTGAGCTAAACTGAAATTTTGACGTTTCAATATGGCTGGCGTCAGCCATAGTTTTGTCACAGGTTCCGTTTCACGTTGTGTTCGTTACAAATTAATTATGTTTGTTTGATTTAATACAAAATAAACTTATCGCCTTGCTATTATATTGAGTGTCATTCGTGTAAGTAAACAAATAACCAGAACAATTCAATAAACACAAAATAAAGAATAATTTATAAAGTGGTACAGATTTTGTGTAACGAAACGTTATTTCAATTAAGCTTGGCGCCCTCTACATGACACTCGAGAATCCCTAGAAAATTTCCCATTAATCTAATGCATGTGTTGCCATGTGGTACTGGAATAAATTGTATCACCCTTATTTACCCATGGCTACCTTTGTATGAATTTGGGAATATTTACCAAACTTTACATTACGTTCACCGCCTGCCATGTGTGGTGATTACTGGTTCAAGACACCCCAATTAGGGGATACCTGTGTCCAGCAGTGGACAGGTTGTGACCGTTGGTTGATTATGAATTAGTATTACTCACAGACTTAGACGCCTGGTCTGTAGTGTGATAAGGCCCTCAAATTAAAGATCGCATGACCATTGTAGTTATGTTTACTCATTATTGAGAGACATGCACGCAAGATTCTCACGGCACTTTTAGCTTGGAAAAGAATGATCTTTTTGCCGTGATAGAAAAGTTTTAATGTTTACAGAGTTTAGTACGAAATCCACGAAAAAAAGGAAGTAGGTAATAAATAAGCAGAACGCATTCACAGCGAAACGCGACCCGCTTCTTTCAATCCATATGTAGTCATTGTTTGATACTTCGTTTCGATCTTTGACCAAACCAGCTTTAGAGAAAGTTGCAACATTAACTGCAAGAACTGCCTGTACCTGGGGCGCGTTCAATGGACCACGGATAATATATTTTTCATTTTTCATTTTGACAGTTCGTAAAACCGCGTTTTGGAGCGCATTGTAGAAAATTTCTCCTGACTGGTGTGCTAAAACTCGGTTTTATGACCTGTCATCGGATAAAATACCGACTAGGAGAAACAGCATGAACGTGCCCCTGAATCCCTCGATCAGCTGATAGTTCAAACCCAACTCTAAAACAACTCAGCATAAAGAGCTTTTTTGCTTTAGTTTATCTCTATCTGTCGGTGACCGTAGACGTTTGTAGCTACGTGTACTTTCCCGTCAGTGGGCTATGTTATGAAACAGGCTACAAATCTACAGGTGAAATTCTTAGTACATTGCGTAGCCGGTTAATATTCTTGGTATTGTAATGACTAACAAACTACGCAATGAACATCAAATTTCACCTGTAGTTTGATAATATCGGGCAAAGGTAGTAGCTGGGGGTCTGCTGGAGATCTGATAAGGAACAATTAGGCCCATTAGCTTTCGATTCGTTGTCTTAATCTGTTTTAGTGCGAAGTGAAACTGCATTCAGAAAGCAATAAGTGGATTTCTATTGTTGGGAAATAAGTTGGTTTATCTCGATAATAAGAGTAAAACTCGAGACTCGGGACTTGAGAGTTACATATTGTTTATTACAACTTTGGGTGACAGACTGACAACTTCTCACTATAGAATTATGCACGTCTTTTCGGAAACGGCCGTTAAATATTGTTTTGACGTGGCGATGGCTATCGTATTTTACGGCCATTAACGCTCTGTCTACCCTGCGAGGAATAAAGGCGTTAAATGTGTATGTATTTAAAAGACTAAAAAGTGCATTCCATATAAAAGTTTTTTTTTAAAGTTACCTACATAATATAATTTCAAGTGTATTCATATAGCGCCAAAGCTGCGTCGCGTCGAGCGGAATGGACGAATTCGCAAAATACAGGGTGTAAGGGACAGCCCTCCGAATATGTGATGGGGTGCATGCAGACCATGAAACTGAACCACTTTCTGAATGGTCTGAATGCACTCTATCAGTATTCGGACGGCTGTCCCTTACCCCCTGTATACATCACATTGTGAGGGACGTCCATTTTACTTTTCATATTTCGAAAGAATGTTACTTAGTAAAGTTGTTCAGTTTAATGAAAGAAAGAAAGAAAACACATTAGCAATGAGCATTATAAGAACTGCCTACACGTAAATCAATTTAAAAAAGTCTAGATTAAGGTCCAGACTTTTTTTATTACTCTGTTATTTTATCTTTCACTGACCGGAAGAACTTTCTCTCTTCTGAGAGAATGGAACTTTTTGTACTACCTCCGTTAATTCAAAATCGTATGATGATCAACCGCCTACGTATAGTTAAAAAAAAAACTTGTCGAAATCATCAGAGATGCATATTCTAATAGCCTGACTACTTTTAAGATGTATAGCCACACTTTTTTTAACTTAAATTCGGCGCCAGCGGCTAAACATTTACTAGGCGATGGGACCCGTATTTTAACCGTCAGGGTCCGTAGTTTAGACTTAGTCCTGGTTTGCCACAGTGCCGATTGGTCATCAAAAATTCCATTCATACCTATAAAGCCCGATTCGTTACACTCAATAATGATAATAATTTATATGTTACTAGAGCGTTAACGGCCGTAAAGGGGATATTAACACCACGCTCTACCCACCCCGTAAGGGATATAGGCGTGATTTATGTATGTATGTTATGTATGTTACTAGATTTCCGCCCAGGGGTTTCACCCGCTGCCAATCATTTTCCCGTGGTAATAGTGGTTTTCCTGAGGTAAAAAGTGGCCTATGTGTTTGTTATTCCAGGTTATAATCTACCTGTGTTCTAAATTTCATCCAAATCGGTGAAGCCGTTTGAGCGTGAAGAGGTAACAAAAATACATACATACTACACACACACACAAACTCTCAGATTCATAGTATTAGTGCGGATTTAATTTTTATTTCCACCTTTGTCACAGCTTTTGTGTTTGCTTAGTACGTTTAAATTATTCGTCGGCATGTACTTTAGAAGGCTTATGTAGTAATAGCAAAACGGGACAAAAAAAACATACTATGTTCATAATAATTCTGAGAAGAATCGGTATACTTTGTTAATGCGTGGCGAAACGGTAATGTAGCAAACTGGGCCTAACTCCGACAGCGCCTGTATTTTAAGCGACTGCGCTTCAGCTTAATCGGCCCCTCGGGCGCATAAGTTTAAAAACATTATCGGTATGACACTGGTTGGAGGCGGGGCGATGGATTAAACGGTTGAACTAATTTTGGGAATGTTTTGTTTAAATGCTTTCGTAATAGCTGGGAACAAAAATATCATTAGAGTTGTACTGGGCATAATTTATTTTGATGCCGCTATCCAGAAGTGTTATTTAATTATTAAACAAGTCAAGTACTCAAACCACAGAATAACCAATAGTATGAAGTATATAATAACCTATAATAAAACAGCCGTACTTTACAGTGACAGGATAAAAAGCATTTATTTATTTTACGTGTCGTTTACCTTCTAACAACATAGAGGGTTCCTAAGCAAAAAGTTTGATATAAATCTAACATCCTAATATTAAACATACAAACTAAGAACAAAAAGAAAATATTAAAACAAAGTCAATTTTATTAATAACTAGCAGCCCGCCCAGCGGTTTCACACGCCGCTAACAATTTCCCCCCAGGAATAAGACAGTTTAATATAGCCTATGTTCATCAGGGATAATGCAGGATTCTAAAAATCTTGACTTCAATTTGAAACAAATATCGTTTTCAGATGGTGGTGGCGTAAAGTTACATACCGTGTGATTAACCTGGCCAGCCCCATGGCAGTGCCTTTATTTTTATTTTTTTATCCCGCCCGAGCCGGTTTTCTTTTAGGTCATAACAAAATTGTGATAATAAAAAAGAAAATTGTGTGATAGAAATTTCTTTTTTTAGAATGAATTTCATGACGTCAATAAGTGACAATACTATCCTACATTGAATAAAAAAATTCAATTTCAATTAACGGTAAAAGAATTGTTTACATCGGTCCAGTAGTTTCGGAGCCTATTCAATTCAAACAAACAATAAAAAAACCTGTTTCTAATATTAGTGTAGATTATATTGTTATTATTTTAGTGTGATGCCGGCTTAGAATAGCATCACCCGATTTCTTTCCCGTGGGAGTCGTAGGAGGCGACTAAGGGACTTGAGGGTGTGTATTGCAATTTTAGGCGATGGTCTGACAACCTGTCACTATGGCGATACACAATTTTCCAAATGACCCTCAAACATATGTCAGACGTGGCGTAAATGTCCGTATTTGCGGCCGTTTACGCTCTGCCTACCTCGCAAGGGATAATAGGCGTATTTTTTTTGTTTTTTGTCGTCTTTTTTTATACCGAGTAAGGGACAGCCCTTTTAATACTGATAGGGTGCATGAAACATAAAACTGGACAACTTTCCCCTAGAAACATATGTCAGGAAACGCCAATAAAATGACCTTCCATACAAAATCACAATCAGATGACTGCATTCACTATGGGAAGTCAGTTTTTCTACGTTTCCTGAAATATGTTCCTAGGGGAAATTTGTTCAGTTTCATGGTCTGCATGTACCCTATCAGTATTCGGCGGGCTATCCTTGACGAATAATGTGGCGTAGTTTGTAAATTTTTAAATGATAAAGTAGTTATTGTGGCATAACTGTAATAGTTAGACATATGGTATAGCGGAGATTATTAAAGATATTGATGTCCTCTATAAAACTGTAGTACATCACTTTGCTCTATTGTCAATAATTTCCACAGCGTACGCGATATAAGATATTTTTTGGTAAATTTTTCACACGTTGGGTTACATTATCGAAATTTTCACGCGGATCCCTATTTTTTTCTCGTATAAAATATAGCCTATGTTCATCAGGAATAATGTAGGATTCTAATGGTAAAAGAATTTTTAAAATCGGGCCAGTAGTTTCGGAGCCTATTCAATGCAAACAAACAAACAAACAAACATACAAACAAACAATCAAATCTTTCCTCTTTATAATATTAGTGTAGATATTCATATCTTTACATCTACCTACGAATTGACGTCTTATTAAAAGACTTTCACGAGCACTACACACAACTTCCTAGGTAGAGCCTGGAGCATTTTATATAAGACCAATTCAAGGTAAAATATCTGGTTCCAAATTTTTGTCCCCTTTGTGTAAAATATAGGAACATTGAATATAACTACAATTACACCTGTTAATATTAGCATCCAGCAACTATCAATCAACTCGCACCAAAGGATTTCCTGCGGAAGATGCGAAATATGATAATAGTCTTCTTGGTATCCCATATTAATAGGCGCAAGAAGACGTCGAGTTGCGGAAACCTGCCCGTTTTACCATTACCATTACCATTACCCATATTAATAGGTAGGCAGTCATAATTATGTTCCTGGCTCACACATATCTCGCCTATAATCCCTTGCGGGGTAGGCTGAGCGTGATCGGCCGCAAAAAACGGTAATTTACGCCACGTCAGACAAATATTTGAGAGTCATTCGGAAAATTGTGTATCGTCATATTGACAGGTTGTCAGCCCATCGCCTAAAATTGCAATACACACCCTCGAGTCCCTTAGTCGCCTCTTCCGACTCCCACGGGAAAGAAATGGGGTGATGCTATTCTAGACCGGCATCACACGGAAATCTAAGCCGGCATCACACGACAATATCTGATCTTCTTTTTTGGATAAGAGTGCAGGATCATATCAAGATAGGGAGTATTGCTTGACAATTGTTAGTAATATAAATAATTGGCGAACAGATAACACATACATCTCTTAAGTATTTGAGCTGTTGGATAATAGAATTGACGATATGTGTTGACTTTTAAAATGGCTCTTTGTGCTCTTTCTAGGCCAAGAATAGTGATTTTATGAGCTCCTCCCCAAGCTGTGTAAGTTAAAAGTGATTCAAAAAGTGATGCCGGCTTAAAATAGCAATACCGAGTGATGCCGGCTTAGATTAGCATCACCCCATTTCTTTCCCGTGGGTGTCTTAAAAGGCGACGAAGGGACTCGAGGGTGTGTATTGCAATTTTAGGCGATGGGCAGACCTGTCACTATGACAAATCACCTGACCCTCGAATGTTTGCCAGACGTGGCGTAAATGTCCGTTTTTCGCGGCCGTTTACGTTCTGCCTACCCCGCAAGGGATAAAGGCGTGATATATGTATGTATGATTCAAAAAGTGCAAACTAAACTTCTTTTATAATGTTTCTTCCTGCAGCATGTCTAAGGTTTTTAATGGAGGTGATGGAACGATATTTGTATTAAAATAAAGTTCGAAATTGGGTGAAACATATAAAAAGTTAAACTACTTACACAACTTTTTAGAGCATAGTATCAAAGCAATGTAAATGTATGCATCAATTATGGTTAAGTTTTAAAAACATGAGCCATAAAATTTAACACCAAGGCAGGTGGCGGTCCCGCTGCGATAATTCCCGATATTTATTCCTTATGCGGCTGTAATGTGAGAACCAATGAAAAACAACAAAACTAAACTAAAAAACATACCG
Organism: Tuta absoluta; assembly: GCA_027580185.1. Classification (NCBI taxonomy): domain Eukaryota; kingdom Metazoa; phylum Arthropoda; class Insecta; order Lepidoptera; family Gelechiidae; genus Tuta; species Tuta absoluta. The sequence continues at coordinate 5,686,593 of JAQAHW010000003.1, forward strand.
AAGAAAAGCCAAAAATAATAATATTCGTTTAATTAAGGTACATGAGCCCAATAAAGACCACCTTTATTAGAATTGTTGTAAATGGAAATGTATAATAGCTTCCTAAGTAAAATTATTAACAAAGTAAAGTAAATTTTATACAGATTCTAAACTTGGCTATAATTTGCTCAAATACATATGTTAAGGTATCGAAAACAGGTCTTAAAAAAAACTCTATGTTTGGCCATATTGGGAACCTAGGTTCCCAATAAGGTCCGTTAATAAACTTACTGTATTTGTATCATTTAATAGCTGAAATATTACAAAATCATCAGAAATTATTATAATTGCTACTTACTACTGAAAAAAATACAAAAATGAATTTTAAAAAGCACAAAATTCGATATGGACCTTATTGGGTATACCAAAATAAAAACTGAGAATAAAACAATCGTTTTTGCAATAATCAACATATTTTTATTTTTTATTAATAATTATTTTTACTTTAAACGTAAATTAACCTATTGTAAGATAATTCAGACTTAAATTTTCAGTCTGCCCTCAAAGTGGGCCATATTGGGGACTATTGAATATATTTTCTAAATAATCTTTCATTGTTGAACTAATTAACAACTTGTGAAACGTACTTTACTTTAGGTTTCTTACGTGAATAACAGAAATATGATAATTGAGTAACATAAATATGAGAAATAAACCGAAACTTCTTAGTTTGGACCGGCCCTTAATGAGGATCTACAACCTGACCCTTATTGGGGACTTGTCCCGACGGTGGCGGAATCACATTTTAAAGCAAAAATCGTTTATTAAAAACTGTACTTACCTCCTTACTTTGTTCGTCGTACGTTACACTTGATTTTCTTTTTAAACTATCACTCAATCTCTTATTTACTCCAAAACAAAAAAAAGACGACGCATCAATTTTATAAACACAGTGTCTTCGTTAGATGGCTGACACAAACTCAAGGACGCTGTCAAAATGGCCGCGCCAAAGCAAGATGGAGTCTAGGATGTTGCGCGCGAAAATTTAAGTAGTTTGGAAAATGACAAGTGTGAGTTTTTGAACGTGGTCCTTATTGGGAGCCGGTCCTTATAGGGTACAAGTACCTTATTATATAGGGAGGAATTTTACTAGTGACCGAAAGCGATATCTCAAGACGGGCTGGTGATAAGGAACAACTTACCCCAAAGAACATAATTATGTTGAAATATAATAAAATTATTTAGAGTTTCCATATACTCAAATCAGAGGGTCATATTTTTTTCATTTTTCTACCATGTTCCTTAGGGAAAGTTGCTTCTTATTACTAGCCCGTTCTCTATATTCAGTATGGGTCACTAGTAAAATTTCACTCTATGTAATTTAGGTTTTAGTTGGCATCACGGGGAGAAAGTGTTGACATATATATTCTATGTAGATTACTGTTATCAATACTACAGGAGGGATCGCTTTAGTCTCTCATTCCTCTTTTCGTGTGGGACACCGAGTCATCCAACGACCCGATGAACCCTGGTGTCAGAGTTTTTCAACCACCTACTACCACTAGTAGGCCTCTGACATGGTTGTGTTACGACCGCCGTCTAAGTAATCATAGACAGCAACCGGGACCGACAGCTTAACGTGCCCTCCGAAGCACGGAACCATTTCTTTTCGGACAATCAGTTGGTTCGCCCTGCAATGTCCACCAGACCGGGAACAAATTCACAAAGAGATAAATATCAACTTTTGTGAGTGTCCCACCGAGAATCGAACCCGGAACCTTTGCGTCGCAGGCAGTCAGACTACCACTGCGCCACATCGGTCGCTTTAGTGGTCGAGTAAGACGCTCTCCCTACCTTATAAATTATCTGCATAAAATAAAATATCTGGGTAGGTACTCACTGAATACCGATCGCAAGCAAATTGTGGTCACAGCAACCTACTTATTAAGACGGTCAGCTATTGAACGCAAAGTACGGATAATAAGACGCCCTCACCGCAACAATATACAGGCAGTATAACAAGAAATAAATGCGGTTTGAAAACTTCAGCTTTTCTAGGTACATTAAATTACCAATATTATGTTTTGTATTCTACTCGCAAACTCTGCCAAATACGTATACCTACGTATTTATTGTGCAATTAGGTTACCTAGTTTATACGAAATGAACTTCCGATTTCAACAACTTTATTTATAAAATATCTACTTGTATATCAATTTTAGGCGATAGGCTGACAACCTGTTACTATAGGGCGATACACAATTTTCCGTACGACCCTCAAATGTTTGTCAGACGTGGCGTAAATGTCCGTTTTTTGCGGCCGTTTACGCTCTGCCTACCCCGCAAGGGATTATAGGCGTGATATGTTTGTGTGTGTGTATATTTACTTACTGGATATTATATTTATACAAATCCCAATGAGAAAATTATTTTACTCTACTTACCTCTGAATAATATTGCATTTTAGAGTCTAATGCGACGTGATACAGTCTGTAACAAATTACAGCCATCTTTCACTGGCGTCATTAGTCTAACACAACCATTTTGTTTAGACCTCCCTATTTTCCCTATACATTACGACTAAAGAAGACAAAGGGGCACGTTTATAAATCTCTAAGGATCAGTTAATGATGGTGAATGTGGAAGGGTAAAAATACGTTGCGTCCACCGTTTGTAGTCCTCGCGTTTCAAAGTAAAGATCGAAATACTATGACGACGAGTAAATTAGCAACTCTAGCTAAGCTATTTGTATTAATACTTAATATCACACTTATTCAGATTTAGCCATTTATTTTCTAATTAGTTTTTTTTTTATTTCTTACACCAAGCCCTTTATATGATTTCACTTCCCAAGGTATACAGTAAGGACCTACTTACTGTGCATGTCATGCATATTACCCAAACCCCAGCTGACTAAAGCTAAGAAAAACAATATTATGTTTTTACTTCGTCAGCTCTTAGTAAATACTCGTAGAAGCTTTTTTCAGCGGTGTCTGCAAAATAAAATAAGAGAGGAAAAGTATTTTTATCAAACTTGTGCAAATAAGAAAAAAAGACAAAAGTTAGGCACGTAAATAATTTTTACCAATTTTTATGATGAAAATTGTAGGTTATGAAGTTAATTATGTTCAGGTAATTAAAGGGGTGTTTTTTGTTATAGAAATCGCGCTCCCCAGCAGAACGCTGTTTGATATCGGTGGTTTTTTGTTAACAAAAAATTAACAGAAATTGTACTGATAAAGTCTACTTAGGTACTTACGTGCGTATTGTTTATTGATAGGCTTTTTTATGAAGCAGACACGAATGAAACACAAACCTATCTAATATAAGACTATATTGCATCAGTGTGACCATAACATTGATAATTCTAGATAAAATTTATAATTTTTCCTTTAACCTGAAACTGCCAACGAAGACTGTAAGCATGTGGCAAAACATTTACGTAGAGATTTCATGAATAAATCGTGTGAGCTCGCAAGCGGATCACGTCCGTGGCTGGTGCTGCAGAATTGCACTTCAGTTATGACTTTGAGAAGTTGCTAGCTCCATTGCTTGTGTCCGTAGATATTCTCAAAGACTACGAAAAAGGATGAATTTAAGAGCTCTTACATAATGTAGGTAAACTGTTACGTTGTCTTCTTCTTATTTTAGTGTGGGACATTCGGAAACATTCCGATCCTGCATGGAGTATTGCAGTCACCTTTGGGATGGCTCAGCCAAATACCAACTTGCCGCTCTTGACTCGGTGGAACGCAGGGCCAAGAGGCTCATAGGCGACATAATACTGGTGGACACCAAGCTACATAGCCTGGCACATCGCCGCAAGGTTGCCTGCTTGTCGGTTTTTTATAGATTGTACTTCGGAGAGTGTGCTCAAGAGCTTCACGACCTTGTTCCACCAGCTCCCTTCTACCATCGGACATCCAGACGCACCGCCGGATACCATCCGTACCTGGTTGCCATTCCACCAATTTGGACTAAGCGCTTCCAGTCATCATTTATAATGCGCACTGCTAAAGAGTGGAACTCACTACCTGCGTCTGTGTTTCCAAACGCATACAACCCTAATCTCTTCAAAGTAAGAGTGAACAGGCTTCTTCTGGGTGAGCTCGCTCCATCTTAGACTCTGTCTCTGTCCTATGACCTAGACTAGAGTCAAGAGCAAACCCATCATTAATAAAAAATAAAAAAAATCCCGACTTATTGCTTAACACTGCATATCGAGAGTGAATGTGGAAACATACATCAGCCTATTGCAGTCCACTGCTGGACGTAGGCCTCAACCAGGGTACGCCATAGGACATGATCTTTCGTTTTCGCCTTCCAGTCATCTTTTTTGAGTCATCGGTCCATCTGGCCGGAGATCGTCCAACGCTACGCCTGCCGAGGCGTGGCCTCCACTCGAGAACTTACTCTACCGTTTATCGGTTCTACGACAGATGTGCCTAACTCACTGCCACTTCAGTTTGCTACACTTTCAGACTATGTCTGTTACTTGGGTCTTATTGCGGATAGTCTCATTCCGGATTTTATCCATTATGGAGATACCGAACATAAACCTTTCCATAGCCCTCTGAGTGACATGTAGAAATGTATAATGTAGAAATCTGAAATGAAATCAGTCTACTCATAGACACTAAATTAACAACTTGTTCATTAACACTTATTTACCGATTCCAAAACTTTGAAACAGTAAAACCAGAAAAAATAGTTTAAAAACTAAGAAACTTCACAGTATCTTACCATCTTGTTTAGAAGACACTGTAGGTAGGAGCAACCTATTATCGAATAAACGTCAACATTACCCTAGTCTAAGCTCTACTTGTAGCCAAGAGCAAAGAAAACAAACTAAATATCATTTTGAAGTACTTGCAAAATTGCACCGCAGGTATACTTGCGTAGAGTACTTAGAACACGACACACTTATAATATACTAGCAGCCCGCCCAGCGGTTTCACACGCCGCTAACAATTTCCCCCCGGGAATAAGACAGTTTAATATAGCCTATGTTCATCAGGGATAATGTGGGATTCTAAAAATCTTGACTTCAATTTGAAACAAATATCGTTTTCAGATGGTGGTGGCGTAAAGTTACATGCCGTGTGATTAACCTGGCCAGCCCTATGGCAGTGCCTATATTTATTTTTTTTATCCCGCCCGAGCTGGTTTTCTATTAGGTCATAACAAAATTGTAACAAAAAAAAAGAAAATTGTGTGATACAAATTTTTTTTTTTTTAGAATGACGGTTCATGACGTCAATAAGTGCTAATACTATCCTTCATTGAATAAAGAATTTGAATTTCAATTAAAGGTAAAAGAATTTTTTAAATCGGTCCAGTAGTTTCGGAGCATATTCAATTCAAACAAACAATAAATAAAATCCTGTTTCTAATATTAGTGTAGATTATATAATTATTATTTTATTGTGATGCCGGCTTAGAATAGCATCACCCAATTTCTTTCCCGTGGGAGTCGTAGGAGGCGACGAAGGGACTTGAGGGTGTGTATTGCAATTTTAGGCGATGGGCTGACAACCTGTCACTATGGCGATGCACAATTTTCCGAATTACCCTCACACATAATGTCAGACGTGGCGTAAATTTCCGTTTTTGCGGCCGTTTACGCTCTGCCTACCCCGCAAGGGATAATACTGATATGGTGCATGAAACATAAAACTGGACAACTTTCCCCTAGAAACATATGTCAGGAATCGCCAAAAAAATTACCTTCCATACAAAATCACAATCAGCTGACTTCATTCACTATGAGAAGTCAGTTTTTTTACGTTTCCTGAAATATGTTCCTAGGGGAAAGTTGTTCAGTTTCATGTTCTGCATGTACCCTATTAGTATTCTAAGGGCTATCCCTGACACCCTTTAATACAGTAATGATTAAATGTAATCATTACACTGGTACGAATAATGTGGCGTTGTTGGTACATTTTTAAATGAAAAAGTAGTTATTGTGGCATAGCTGTTATAGTTAGACATATGGTATCCCGGACATTATTGTAGATATTAATGTCCTCTATAAAACTGTAGTACATCACTTTGCTCTATTGTCAATAATTTCCACAGCGTTTGCGATATAAGATATTTTTTTGGTAAATTTTTCACACGTTGGGTTACATTATCGAAAATTTTACGCGGATCCCTATTTTTTTCTCGTATAAAATATAGCCTATGTTCATCAGGAATAATGTAGGATTCTAATAGTGAAAGAATTTTCAAATCGGTCCAGTAGTTTCGGAGCCTATTCGATGCAAACAAACAAACAATCAAATCTTTCCTCTTTATAATATTAGTGTAGACATACATACATACATACACATATCACGTCTATAATCCCTTGCGGGGTAGGCAGAGCATAAATGGCCGCATAAAACGGACATTTACGCCACGTCTGACAAACATTTGAGGGTCATCTGGAAAATTGTGTATCGCCATAGTAGCAGGTTGTCAGCCCATCGCCTAAAACTGCAATACACACCCTCAAGTCCCTTAGTCACCTCTTACGACTCCCACGGGCAAGAAATGGGGTGATGCTATTCTAAGCCGGCATCACTCGGAACCTATAATATACTTGCATAATTTCGCCAACGATAGCTGAGCCGCGGTAACCCAGTGTCGGTAGAGGCGTCGCTACTAGTGTAATTGTATACCCAACGTTAAAATGTTTCTACGCGAACCAAATGCATAAAATTTTGTTTTATTCATACCTATAATAACAACTCAAAAGGCCCTCAAATTCTTACTTTCCAGCTCGTGGTCTAAGTCACAATGTTAGCTGCAGCAACCTATTATCAAACAAACATCGACATTACCCCAGTTTGAGCTATCTATTCAAAGTAAGCGAGTGGCCTGAGCTGGGCAGATAATACGGCTGTGTCCGTCGTTATATCCGCAGATTGCAGACTAACAGACCCTAGTGTTTCCCTTAGGCTGAGTGCTCTACTTTTACCCAAACGAGGAGCAAAGAAAGGAAACCAATTTGTGTACCTACACCTAACTAGGTAGGTATTATATGGGAGAAGATATAAACAGGCTGTTTCTGTTCTTGGATAATAATACACACACACATACATACACATATCACGCCTATAATCCCGAGCGGGGTAGGCAGGCAGAGCATAAATGGCCGCCAAAAACCGACATTTACGCCAATGACAAATAATTGAGGACCATTCGGAAAATTGTGTATCGCCATAGTGACAGGTTGTCAGCCCAACGCCTAAAATTCAACACACTCCCTCGGGTCCCTTAGTCGCCTCTTACGACACCCACGGATAATAATCAACGAATCAATTCGTCTATTTGTTAAGACATAGATATTTGTACAAAAAAGTTCGTACATTCATACAATTTAGACTCAATTTCAACATGGCAGTCCAAAATTCAAATATTCATTATTTCTTTGTTCTTTGTTCGCTAACCGTTTAGATCTATGAAATAATGAAATTTAAGTTTAAGTAGTCTCACAGTATATTTTGGATATCAAACTCAAATTTCAACACATACAATTTTATCAAGGTGAAGTTTTTAGGGCAGCATACAATATTAATACGTACGGACTCTTATATAAATGCTTACAGCCAACTATCCAGTCCTTGTAACGGGTTCGCCTCCGGGGACTCTCCATAGTAATGTGAGGGAATTGGCCGCACTCAGGTCCGACGTACTTTCTAAAGAACAATTTAACAATCTGGCGTGGTGGTGCCGCAAATGTTGCTGGGGTGTACTTCCTATCCATGGTTTATTTATGTTCAAATTTAAAGATAGAAGTAAAATAATTTATATTAACTTAGCCTATGTAATTACAATTAAATTAAATAAATTATTCCTAAGTTTGAATTGCCGTGTGATGCCGGCTTAGAGTAGCATCACCCCATTTCTTACCCATGGGTGTCGTAAGAGGCGACTAAGGGATTCGAGGGTGTGTATTGCAATTTTAGGCGACGGGCTGACAACCTGTCACTATAGTGATACATAGTTATCTGATTGACCCTCAAACTTTTGTCAGACGTGGTGTTAATATCCGTTGAACGGCCGTTAACGCTCTGCCTACCCCGTAAGGGATATAGGCGTGATTTATGTATGTATGTATGTATGTCGAATTGAGAAAGTCCGCACAAAAATGCGTATCTCACAATACCTACGTTAACGTAACGTATTAGCACAAATAAAACTCAAACCCGAGTCGTTTGACAGACGCATCCGTACACGTACTGTAGCCGTATTTGTACGGGAATAATTTCGGAATTCGCACTTTCCTTTCGTCTGACAGACGCATCATGCGTTACGGGGCGTTAAAAATACAAGTGGGTGAACCGCCTAACCCATACTAACCTACCTATGAAAAGTTCGAAAGTTCTAAATACTAAGTTAGTAAGGCATAACAATAATATTCTTTATTGCACACAAAAATAACATTGAGAAAAAGTAAAACAAAGACAAAACACAGTACAATAAGGCGGTCTTAATGTGAAAGCAGCATGTATGAATTATGTACGAAAACAACTCAACAAATAGTACTTAAGTATCAGTTTATAATCCGTGAAATTAATGATTAACAAAACTGCAAATTTTGCTCAATAGAGCATCCCCAATGACAAAACATCATATTCACTCGTTTCCAAAATTTCATTAAAATTTTGCAACTCATCATGTTTTCTAACTCATTAAATTAATGAGAATATTTTTGAGTGGAAAACTGAATGTGCTCGAGCCGAGGCTGGTGGGTAAAACTAACTTGGCCTGCGTTACTATCTCATTTGCTAAGTGCTAGGTTATTTGATGAAGTTTTTAATGCAGGATCAGCAGGATATGTCATGCTTGATGTTCCACTTTGTAGTTTTTAGTTAATAATTTTAGGCTTATAAACGCGTATTTTGGCGCTGTTTCAATAATTTTTCCATACAATTTGAAGATGTCAAATGACTAAGACACTTGTTAACTTTGGTAAAAAAAATATCTATGCTGTTTTGAAAATAACGTTAAATCAAATTTCGACTAATAATGAGCTAAACACATCAAAATGAGAAACTAGATTGATTCTCAATCGGTTCGGTTCGAAACACCTACGTTTGTCGAGATGTTCGGCTTTTTTAAGTATGACATCGAAGATATTACGCGCAATTTGTTATAATTATGAGCCCAAGTGAAGGCTATATTATATGTACTGTTATGTCACCCATAAGCTAAAATCTGAAATTCCGCCATTAAACTCTATTTACGCTGCTGAAACTGACCGCGTTATCGCCTATAAAACTGAAGGTAACAATAATACCAGTTTTTAGTTCTCAAACCCATTTATCGCTTGAATGCGAACAAAGTCGTCATGATAAGTACTTTGATTCGGACAATAGAGGGCGGGGAATTGTTCATTTCGGCGATCGTGCAACTTCATTTCTATGGGACGGGAATGTCCCCTTGGATAGATACTGCTATTATAGAGCGATGTTGTTGTAGAAAGTTGAGAATAAGTAATAATTACTTATTATCTATCACGTAAAAGCTTAAAAGAAAATAAAGGTCTTGTTAAGGATCAGTTATTTCTAAAATTGTATTGAATAAAAGTATAAAATAATATATGGGTAATAGGTATATGGCTAGTGGAGACGCGACAATTTTATGTGGCGGGAGCTAGGACATACCTTTTGCTACATGTACTTATTCACGTAAATAATTTTATTTTCTCTTGACTCTTTCTAATTATAAATGTAGGCAGATAGATACTCCGGCTAATTTATCAACGATATTTTTATTCCTGCTGCCTGACCCAGTGACATTAATACCCAACTCTATTGCAGCATTCTCAGGAATTAGAATCTACAACAGTGGTTCCTGTGGGAAATATCCGTTTCCAGTGAGAGGGAAGGGTTCTCGACAAAGGCCACGCGCCATATTGTTGTCACACAATAACCCATTTACAATTTTGCCACTCCATTACATATGCGAGGGGGAAAGTATGTTTTTGCCACGTTTATGCATCGCTCTCGAAATCGGGGTGGCATTGTAATGTAATGTTGATGTGACAGGGACTGCGGTATGATTTGTGAATGGCTGGTAAATGCGGGTAAGTAAAAACGTAAATCGTATACAAAGAAGATGAAAGATAAAATAGATAAAACATATCGATGATTTAATTTGATATTTTTGCAATTAAAAGTTCTCAGTATTTCATTGGTATCCCTAAAAGGAGATCAACATAAGTAATTGTATCAGGCGTTACTCTGCGGAAGTCCATCTTGATTGAATTAGATAGAAAGGTATTTAGCTTCTTCCGCACTTATGATGGCTAGTAATGCAGCTAGTTGAATGCACCACGCGTACGAGAGGGCTATCACCTTTTTCTAGCAAATTACCGAAAATTGGCGTTATAAAGAAGCGTTTTTAACTTAAACTGATTGGTAAAAAAATGAAATTTCTGGTATTTATTGTCAAACATATCTTTAACTAAAAATTGTATTATGAACATTTTGATATTTTAGATTGTAACTTATAATATAAAAGCGAAAACTAAATCAAGTTACTGAAAATGAAGAAAAAGACCTTAAATTAGGCCTGGGTTTTAGATCTATGGTACACTGTAGCTAAATACTAATTTTACATATAAATAGAGGATATCCTTGAGAACAAACTTTATTTTGTACATTTTTCAAATTCATTTTAAAACATGGTTTAAAATTTCGTTTTCTCATCCACATTTCGTTGAAATATTTTGCTGTTTGAATGGCTTCTGTAGAAAAAATTTGCCATAGAATAACTTCAAAAAAAAATTATGTGTTAGAGGAAGGTAATTAATCAAATTGTAAAAGAAAAAATATTTTATTAACTTGATTTTTTTTGTTAAAAATATTTAATAAATCCTATATATTTCGCGCAACGATGCTCCGGACCTCAGTATCGCGCCAGCGCTTTTAGAGGTAGGATCTGTGTCGCTCGTGCTCTTCCCGACACGCGGACGTATTTCGACAGCTGACGCGACGTTGACCTGTGAGTATTTATCAAAATATAGGGAGAATAGCGTGGTTCTATGATTCCGCTGTGTTGCTGTGCATTCGTTCAAATAAAAAAAAACCTTTAATTCCAGGGAAAATAAAATAAATGTTTAATTGGATCGTCAACTCAACAAGAAAATAATTTAGTAACGTGAGTATTTATTGTATAATTAATATACCCACTAAATAACATTTCGAAATATTTTGATTAGAGTAAAATTAGTAAATTATTATTATTATTATTAAACCATTTATTGCACACAATAAAAACATAGGACACATACATATATGAAACAATTCACAACAGGTCTACTTATTTCTAAAAAGAAATCTCTTCCAGCAGACCTTGGGCAGTGAGATCTCATAAAGTGAGGCAGATAAGGCGTGCACTATCATTTAAAAATTTAGATAATAATTTTAATTTTCTTTAATATCAACTACCTACATAAAATACCCCTCAATATCATACAACTACATACACCTACATAAACTACATACCTACATATATACTGAGTTAATACATACATACTAAATTAGAAGCTGAGTCAGTAATTTAGTAGCTGAATTAGATTTTTAGAAGCTTAAAATGCTGTTTAAATGAAGCTAATCTGATGTTAAGTTCAATTGATCAAATATTTATAACACGTTTCATCTACAGTATTTTTGATTTATCAGTTATCTATCACCATATCTTGATTTTTTGTTGAACCAATCAATAAAACAAACTCGTACACTTCACCTGTTATAGACAACCAGACGAGATACAACATAATGAACAATCAACTTCTGCACACGTCTCAGTAGTGTGAGTACCTACCCTCATATTTGTGAAATGTTAAATAAATGAAAAGGATACGAAAATACTATAAACTTACTGTACCTACTTTTGTTATAGAGGACCGGAAGAGAACCAAGAAAAAATAAGAAGAATACAAAAAAAAATATTTTGTGGCCGAGTTATTAATTGAGTAGCCGAGTTACATTCTTAAAAGCTAAAATGCTGTAAAAAGAAGCTTGTCTGATGTATGTTTCAATTATTCAAATATTTAATAATACTTTACAAATACCGTTTTTATTTAATCTGTTACCTATAACCCTGTCTTGATTTCTAGTTGAAACAACTAATAAAACGAAGACGTATACTTCTCCCGTTATAGAGAACCGGGTGAGAATCAACATAATGAACATTCAACTTCTGCATACGGCTCAGTAATGTCAAAATCATCAAGATTCAGAAAGATATTTTAAACAGCCCCAAACACATATTTGGCGGTCACGGAGATTGTGAAGCTTACTACTGCACCGAAGATAGGAAAAAAGAAGAAGATAATATTTTCTTGAGTTTGCACAACTATTACTCATCACAATAAAACAATTTTAAACGGATTTAAGTTGTGTTTATTTTGGATTTTACAATTCTTACGTTTCAAACTCTTTACAGAGCCCGTGGTCACGAATGACTAGGGTGTTAGATGTCATTATTTAGAATAGAAATTATTTTTGTTCTACCGCCATCTATTTCTTTATTGCCTAGCGTAACGTCCGGGTTCCACACAAAATGTTGAAACCGTATCTTGTGTCTGTTAGACCTACTGGTCTAACAGTATGTTGGATCTGGTTCTTCTGCTGTGTAATCAGCGGAGTCCAAGTTGATGAGATTCCCCAATCCCCATCCAGTATCTCTGTTGAAATTCGGATGTTTTTGAATTTCTATGGCACCCCGTACTTTCCTAGGAATGAATCTCTTCTCTCTCGCTAGGATTGCTGCCTTATTGAATCTGACCGTTTAGGTACATTATGTCCAATTCCCAAAATGTCCAACGCTTAAAAACTGTCCAATGCCCACAATGTCCATTTCCCACAATGTCCAACTCTCAAAATGTCCAATTCCCATAATGTCCAATTCCCATAATGTCCAATTTCCAAAATGTTTAATTCCCAAAATGTCCAATTAAGTTGAAATGCTCATTAGTTCAGTTCATGAAACTGAATAACTTTTTCTTTGAAACGTAGATTGAGTGATACTCATATTAATAGTAAAAATAAAATCGTACAAAAAATAAATTTGCTTTCTCATAGTAGCTCTGCTCAGCTGGTCTTTTTCGTAATTTTTCTAAACTTGACACTTTCCTATCTTGTCTCTTTTATAACCCGCCATTGGTCTGTTTCCTAATCTCGTCTTTATTCTAACTCGTCCTCTCTCGGGGTTACTTGCATTTTCACAAATTGACTACTTTCTAACTCGTCCCCTTTTCAAATCGCCGTTATAACGTTTTTTCCACAAGTGATTGCATTTAAAAAATACTGAACTCACCGTATTTAGAGGAATAAAAAGTATTCAGATGACATCTGTCAAACTGAAATCTAATTTATCTCGTAAACTATGCATGCTAGAATATTAGTTTGTTTGTAAGTTGAAACTGGTAGATTTATCTAAAGCAATTTTTACAAAAAAAATTAGCTATTTTTGGTCTATACATATTTCTTACTTCCAAAGTTAGCTAGGGTAGCTTAGGGGCTACTAAGATTGTTAATTTAGAGTAGAAGCACTTCTGGGCAGGTATTTTTGGGGGGTTTTTCCTGTTCAGGAGGTCCGGTTAATTATACGCATGTAAACTACACGCTTTAAAAATCTTGAATTCAATTTGAAACAAATATCGTTTTCAGATGGCAGTGGCGTAAAGTTACATGCCGTGTGATTAACCTGGCCAGCCCCGTGGCAGTGCCTTTATTTTTATTTTTTTTATCTTGAGGCGGTTTTCTATTAGGACATTACAAAATTGTTATAAAAAAAAGAAAATTGTGTTATACAAATTTCTTTTTTTTACAATGACGATTCATGACGTCAATAAGTGATATGATAATACTATCCTACATTGAATAAAGAATTCCAATTTCAATTTCAATTTGGAAAAGTGGTAGGCCTTGACAAGGTGTACATTTCAAGTGACAACTGTCAAACCACAACCTTAGTAGCAACGAAGAGGTGGAGTCTGCAGTCAATGGCTATTTTGAAGACCTCGACGATTCCTAATAGGAAACAGTGCATGTTCCACTACATTTTTTTTTATAAGATTTTGATTTATAAGACATTTTTCGCAAATTTTGGAATTTTTTTGAAAATGCGTTGTACGTGCGTGTAACTTTTTATTGGTAAGGCCCTATTTTTTCTCAAACATGCTAGCGAATTTTTTAATATCTTCCATAAAAATTTACCCTTTGGCTACGAAACCATTTTTTTTTTGTAATATTTTGACTAGTTGCTGATGAAATTGACTGAACTAAATTTGCACGTAAACTTGATTGGACATTTTGGGAAATGGACATTCTGGGAATTTGACATTGTGGGCATTGTACATTGTGGGCATTGGACATTGTGGGCATTGAACTCTGGACATTTTGGGCATTGGACATTATGTACCTAAACGAATCTGACATATTGGGTGGGGTTATCCATGACATGTTCACACACTGCAGACTGTTTGTCACGACGGTTTTTTACATCAGCAATATGTTCTTTTAGACGTGTAGATACATTTATCTTTGTTTCTCCTATGTATGAGAGTCCACAGTCACAGTCAAGTTTATAAACACCAGGGTCTTGGAGAGGGATTTTGCATTTGACTGATCTGATGTACTGGCTGATCTTCCTCGGCGGCTTGAAAATGGTCTTGATTGAAGCTCGCTTCAGAATTCTACCGATCTTATCAGTTACTCCCTTCAAGTATGGTAAGTATGCGGGTTGTCTTTAGACTGTGGATGGTTTGGCACGGTTTCTGTGACGTTGACGGGGTGGCTACAGGTTATTTTCATGGAGTACTCGTCTCACATGCTTAAGCTCATCGTTTAAGTGTTGGGGGTCACAGATACCGCGTGCTCTCTGAAACAAAGAGGTTCCAACGACAGCTAATTGGCTCGGATGATGGTGGGAGTTACCATTTAGGTACCCATCTGTGTGGGTTGGCTTTCTATAAACGGAATGACTGATTGTACCATTTGTGTTTTTAATTATAAGAATATCTAAAAATGCTTATTGATTATTTTGCTCTGATTCCATTGTAAATTTAATATTGGGATGAATTGAATTTAAATGATTTAGAAAATCAGTAACTTGGTCTTGTGGAAGGATGGTGAAGGTGTCGTCTACGTACCTCTTATACATCTTCGGCACAGCCGGAGCGTGCCTTAGGGCTCGATCCTCAAAGTCCTCCATAAAGATGTTAGCCATCAAGGGGGATACTGGAGAGCCCATAGCCACGCCGTCGGCTTGTATGTAGAACTCATCATTCCACAATAGGTAACCAGGTGTTAGGCACCATTCTAAAAGTTCTGCATATTCTATTGTTTTGACGTCCAATCGCTTTTCACTCCAATTCCAGTCAAGGATTGTTTTGAAATAGTAAAACGAAAACTCCGGGAAAATAACATAGCAATAGAATAAATTGTTTTATTGTGAAAAGAAGAGGATATTACAACATAAGTAAAGGCATTAATGTTAAATTAGAGAAAAATGTTCGCCAACTTGCTATATATAGCAATTGAGCAGAATAGTTCAATTGCGTGGTGGCAAAGTCTGGGGGTGGGAAACGAATATCTTTTTTCCTGAAAGACTCATTTTGTATAGGTAGTATGTGTATGTATGTGTGATAAGCATGGACGAAATACAAAGAGGACATGGCGCAAGTAATTCAAGACATGAGAGGGGTTGTCTCCATTGGGAGGGGTGAAGGGGAAGGAAAATTTAGCCTGCCTGCCCAGAGTGGCGAGTTTAGCATTTACCCCAAATTAGTAAAGTAACTTGTGGCTAAGAATTAATAACTCAGCCACTAACCATTTGTCACAAAATACTCGGAGTATTAATTATGTTACCTTACTATTTAGCGAAAACTTTGTTTGTGGCTGAGTTATTAATTTTGTGCTGAATAAAATACTGGTAGTATTTTGCAACAAATTATTTGTGGCTAAGTTATTAATTTTGTGCCTTAGATTCTTAGAGGCCAATAATGCTAATATTAAAGGTTGTTTTATTAGTAAGCCTAGAAATTACGTACCCTACCCACCCTACCCTACCTGCTGCTGCCTACTTTTGACATGTCTAAAAATAATACAAAAGTTATCCTATCTAAGGTGTATATTTTGAATTTAAATTTCATATATTAAGTTACTCCACCGACAAGAGTTTGACTCTTAAATTTGAAGAAGATATTAACCATACTGCATTATAATCATGAAACTCAAAACACCAATATAAACCACAAAGAAAGCGCGGCGGCGGCGCGGCGCCAGCGGGTCAAGATAAGTTGGTTCTGGTCGCGCTGGTCGCACGGATCGCGGGCTGGCCACCGAGTCGTCAAATACCTACAATGCGGCCGGGCAAATTCTTAATAGGACTCTTAATGCAATACGCGTGGTGCATTCAACTAGCTGCATTACTAGCCATCATAAGTGCGGAAGAAGCTAAATACCTTTCTATCTAATTCAATCGAGATCAACATAGTTACATGTAAAGACTAAGGTGTATTTTCCCGGTATTTGCCTGAATACCGCTGAAATAGCAACCTGAAATCCTGCATCGTTTTCATATCAGGCGTGTATTATTTATCGCGTACAGTAGTAATCAAATACCATTTTAATTAAATCCTTGCGAACGAGCCAAAGCTGTTCACGGTGCAGTTTTTAGGGCTGCGTTGGGTGATTTTTTAAATAAATAATGTTTTTTATTATTCACAAGCGGTAAGCACTGTGTAACGTAACTACCTATATTGACTGGCCCGATGGCATAGCGGATAGTACACCTGCCTGGTACGCCAAGGGTCGTGGGTTCGATCCCCACAACACACAAATGTTTGTTAAGTCATTTTCGGATATTTGTGTTGAGTCTGGGTGTTTCTCTGTATAATATATATTTATTATACAAAAAAAAATTCAAGTATTAATTACAGCTATCTAGTTCCCATAGTGCTGTGCTTAGTTTGGGGCTAGATGGCGCTGTGTGAACTGGCCAGGATATTTATTTATTTATGTCTAGAACAAATCCAGAAATACGACGAAAAAACTCTACTCGGATTCGAAAGCGACCATAGGTACCAACCAAAAGTTCTGCGTGATGCTGACAGGTGGGACTAGACACAGGCAGGGCTTATTAACCTGGTTGATTTTCGATACCTGGTTTTTAAGTGCATTTGAAAAACCACTATGGTTTTTATTAAGGTAGGAAATTTTTGTAATATTTACTTGAGTTCTAATTTACGACCGTTTGAAAAATTGAGTACCAAATTTTAAAACACTTCCCGTGTTAGGTATACAATTTTTGCGAACTTGCAAAATTTTCGAGTGCGGGCAGGATTTGAACCTGCGACTTTCGCATTACTAGTGGCGACGCCTCTTCCATCTGGGCTACCGCAGCTCATTTCTTGCCCGCCAATTTTGCAAGTGTATTTTAATGCCAGTAACGCTTGGCATGGCTCCATCTACCGGGTTAGTTTTGCAACTAATAACCAGCGACTAATTCTATCTTTACAGATTGAATGTAGTCTAAGCGATGAAAACCAGCGATAAATTGAGTACCAAATTTTTAAAACACTTCCCGTGTTAGGTATACAATTTTTGCGAACTTGCAAAATTTTCGAGTGCGGGCAGGATTTGAACCTGCGACTTTCGCATTACTAGTGGCGACGCCTCTTCCATCTGGGCTACCGCAGCTCATTTCTTGCCCGCCAATTTTGCAAGTGTATTTTAATGCCAGTAACGCTTGGCATGGCTCCATCTACCGGGTTAGTTTTGCAACTAATAACCGGCGACTAATTCTATTTTTACAGATTGAATGTAGTCTAAGCGATGAAAACCAGCGATAAATTGAGTACCAAATTTTTAAAACACTTCCCGTGTTAGGTATACAATTTTTGCGAACTTGCAAAATTTTCGAGTGCGGGCAGGATTTGAACCTGCGACTTTCGCATTACTAGTGGCGACGCCTCTTCCATCTGGGCTACCGCAGCTCATTTCTTGCCCGCCAATTTTGCAACACTTGCATTTATTTTCATCGCTTAGACTACATTCAATCTGTAAAGATAGAATTAGTCGCCGGTTATTAGTTGCAAAACTAACCCGGTAGATGGAGCCATGCCAAGCGTTACTGGCATTAAAATACACTTGCAAAATTGGCGGGCAAGAAATGAGCTGTGGTAGCCCAGATGGAAGAGGCGTCGCCACTAGTAATGCGAAAGTCGCAGGTTCAAATCCTGCCCGCACTCGGAAAATTTTGCAAGTTCGCAAAAATCGTTTGAAAAATCTTATTCGAAATCCAGATTGATGTTTACTAGTAGTGCTAAGCAATTATACCTATCTCATAACAAAAAAACTTCAATACTTACAACGCGTGGTAAAGGCCTACTATTTTAAATACACTACGTTGTTCTGCCAAAATTGAATTTACAGTAGAAATTAAACAAAGTTTTCCCAATAGATAATGCGTTATTGAATGGAGGCAAACAATAGACCTTTTGAATCAAAGACAGGTGACATCCCTGCATAGAGATAGTTTAGTCCAGCCGACGGAAATGGAACTCGCATTCAATTCAAATATCATTTTGGAAGTTGCTTCAAATATTTTCGCAATTTCTCTTCACTTCGCAATTTAGGTCGAATACGAAAAGTTTCAACAATATCGAGTGGAAGAGTTTAAACTTTCTTTATTGAAGTTGTGCTGTTAAACTCTATCTCGACTTTCAAAAATACTTTATCTAAAGCCTTTATTAGCAGATATTCGCGCAGACGAAATATGTAATGTAGGACTAAAATTGAACTTTCCGGCAGACCACATCATCATCATCATCAAAGGCTAACTACACGTCACTGCAAGAAATGGCCAAGTCTCGATTGGGCTAACTCGCTTTGCTTATCATGCTTGGCAGGCAAGTTTGAAAATACAATGTAAAAACTGTAGTGCTAGCCATATTCTCAGGATATAAAATGTATGATGCTTTTCTGATTTGGCCTTCCGGATAAATTTCTCGACAATTAAGGTATATTCGGACCTGACATAACCTAGTTCCATTTTACTACTCTTATGGTAGGTACTTAGGCTCTTACACGATTGACTATTCACCATAAAATAAAAACATTCACACAATAGAGATCACAAGCCCCTATAAAGGTTCTCGAGTGGTGTAATGATATTCAAATGATCGCGGTGCGCACGCGACGGTCGTGTTGTTAAGCTTTTCTTGTCTAGCCCAGTGCTTCGTAAAGTATAGATTGGGACCACCATTCTAACTGTGCCGTGTGATGCCGGCTTAGAATAGCATCACCCCATTTCTTACCCACGGGTGTCGTAAGAGGCGACTGAGGGACTTGAGGGTGTGTATTACAATTTTAGGCGATGGGCTGACAACCTGTCACTATTGTGATACATAGTTATCTGATTGACCCTCAAACTTTTGTCAGAAGTGGTGTTAATATCCGTTTTACGGCCATTAACGCTCTGCCTACCCCGTAAGGGATAAAGGCGTGATTTATGTATGTATGTATTCTAACTATGATGCGGTGTGGGTCCTGAGATTTATGTCAAGATACCCATATGCAGGAAACGAGAGATCAACCTTTTTAATACACAAACGAGTGTTTGAATTAATTATTGATCAAATGGCGATCCTTTTAGATGGAGAAAATAAATCTTTCACGTTCAGATACCACGCAAGCGTTTGTTTTGGGGTAATGCAATTTAAATAACAGGTATTCACATTTTTTGTGCATAAAACCTATTACAATATTAACGAATATTTTACACATTTAGTATTTATGTTAAACTTTTCTACATACATTTCTTGATCTCCTTTCTAAAGTTATTGTTTTGTTTTAATGTTGACAATAATATCTATAATGGTTAGTGTTAAATAGTTTTCAGACCAAAATATTTCGTTGGTCGAATCACGAAAGGGCGTAACCAACAAAATTGCGATTTTTAGTTTTTCGTGCATAAAGCCTATTACAATATTAACGATTATTTTACACATTTAGTAGTTATGTTAAACTTTTCAACATACTTTTCTTGATTACCATTTCTAAAGTTATCGTTTTGTTTTAACTTTGTTAATACTATCAAGTTCTATAATGTTAAGTGTTGAATAGTTTTCAGACCAAGATATTTGCATGCTATCTTGTGATGGTAAATTATGGAGGACTGACCCAACGAAAGAAACCTGTTATCTATATTTTATAAGATATCCATTATTACAAATAAAGTTCCGAGTTCCCGAATACAGGGACCACTTCCATCAGACGTGTCGTAGGTAGTTGTTTCACCTAATTTTGCATTTGGTAGGTAACAGACCGTGTTGAAGGTACAAGGAGTAGAGGACGAGCACCATCACGTTGGAGTGATACAGTACAAGACGCCACTCACACCACCTTACAGGCGGCCGTACACATGGTTCAAGACAGAGAAGTTTGGAGGAAGCTGGTGACGATTATAGCCCAGAAAAGTTACGTCCCTCAGTCATGAGAATACGACAAAGAAGAAGAAGGTACATAAAGATCCAGCGCACTGCCAGTAAGTAGTCTGAATCTTTTTGTATTTAGTTGGAACTTTGGAAGCCACTGGTCGAGCCGATAAGGGAAATGCGCTGGCGCAAGCTCTCGCCGTAGATAGAACAATGACATCCCACTTTACGTCAATAAAATGTCATGAAACCATTTCAGGGATAAATTATATCCATAGGGTCAGACTAGGGAATGCAATCTCGTTCTCGCGAGATCTCGATCTCGCGAGATCTCGGCCTTTTTTTGCGAGATTAATCTCGGCCTAAAACTGGGCGAGATCTCGCGAGATTAGCGAGATTGAAATCCTGTTAGGACACGGACGGAGCGAGCTTTCATCCCTTTCCCAGACTCGGGGCAGGCAAGCTTTCTTTGCAAGAAGAACTGGAGGAAGCATTAACTGCCTGCAAAGACCCTAAGAAAGTACAGATTTCGCTGGATCAATTGTTAAAGAAGGAATTGAATCTATACGAGTCCGAGGGTCAAAAGGAGAACTTTTGCAGTTCGCTGATAACTGCCTTACAACTATAGTTCCAACAAGTGTGGAATCTGAAAGGGCCTTCTCAGCGGCTGGCTATCTAGCCTGCAAAATAAGGTGTAGGTTAGGTGACGAATGACGATACGTTAAATACGTTGTGCTTTCTACGAAGCTTCTTCCAAAATTGTTTGTAAATTGTAGTATGGCGAAATGTTCCTCTTGTTCCTAATTAGATTGTTTTTATTTGGTTTTCACTTCATATTCTATTTCTCTTTTTAGTTCGGCGAAATGAGCCTTTCACTTGATTGATCTCATATTTTATTGTTTTTGTGTGGCACTTTAATTAATCTTTTTGACTTCGCATGTAAAATACATAAAAGTATAATAGATAAGTAGATAGAAATATAACTTTATTCGTAAAACTAAATGTTGATTTCAAAATACCTATGGTTCTTTCAATGTTTTTCTTTATCTATTTTATTTGTGAAATTATTTGCAAAAATTGATACTCTAAACTACCAATCTCGCGAGATCTCGAAATTGCCGAGATCTCGCGAGATTGATTTTCATAATCTCGCGAGATCTCGTCCGATCCTCGATCTCGCGAGATTGCATTCCCTAGGTCAGACGTTGGGTAAGTTTGCTCGTAATTCAATAATTAAATCCTAGACCGTTATTTGAAGCTTACCTGTTTGAGATAGGCCCTATCTTTTTTCCGCTTAGACTGTCCTTCTCTTTTACCCTCATACATCTATCTCGCTCGCTCAGCACTTCTGATCGCCCCACCACCCCCACCTTGCAGCCCCGTCCGGCCGCAATCGCGTGAGCCGGAGCGGGGGCGGTCTCGAGTCATTGGCGTCCTTTTTTCCGCCGTGAACGGTTGTCTACGGAGAACCGAGTAAATTTTGAAAAATTTCCGTTGCGCCGTTAATATTTTAAAATATATCATAGCCCGGTCTTGCCGGCTACGTAAAAACATATTTTCTGGTTTTTATTTGTAAGATAAAAGTGTGGTGAGTGAAATTATTTTATGGAATAATTCTGGTAAGTGTATTAAAATATTTTTGTAACGGAAATAACGGTGCTACCGTTCGTATTTCATATAAAATTTGTCCTTCACAAAATTTTCTTTGTCACGTTTTTGTTACACGTGAATAAAACTTCACTACCCTCGATTAAATTTTTTATTTTTTCGTTCACTGTAACGATCTTTAAATCGAGATTTTGTTTTATTTTAGATCGATCTTATTGAGTGTACGGTGGAATTTCAAGGAACGATGAGTGGGAATGAGGCGACAGGTTCGACTGACCCCCAGGATGACCCAGCTAAGCAGCCTACTCCACCGATCACTCAACCCTCTGCATCGAAGGCTAAGGCGCGGAAGCGAGCCAGGTCAGTGACCCAGACTGTGAGTAAAAAATTCATGTCTCCTAGACGTAAATCAAGGTTGCCTAACCGTAACAAGTCTCCAAAACGAAAGGCTAGGTCGCGGTCTCCTAAACGAAGGGCTAGGTCACCTAAACGTCAATCGAGGTCACCGAGTTCAAGCTCGACTTCGAGTTCTAGTTCGTCGACGTCATCTTCGTCGAGTTCATCTTCAGGTTCACCTTCTGACTCGCGTAGGCGTAAACATAAGAAAACGCATACTCGCCGCCGGCGCCGTAGCCATCGCCGTCATTGCAAGAAAAATGGGAAAAGTAGCCGTCATAGTTATAAACAAGAGCGCCGCCTTGCAGAACTGACCCGTGAGGTCAATCAGATTAAAAAACAGCAAAATACTCCTATTTTTTGCAATGACGAGCCGTTGTGTCCCAGTAATTACTGTCAAGATGATGCGATTTCAATCGATGATAATGTTAGTCGTGACTTGTATGCCGAATCTGACACCGAACTAAATGAAGCCGAGAAGTCTGGTTTACAGTTGAATTTTGATCTGCAAACCAAATTAAAGGACCCGCCGGTACCTAAAGCGTCGGAGCAAATGGTAAACCTCTTACAAGGTATACAATATTTTGAAAAAAGTGATTGGTGTGAGGTTCGTTATGCAGAAGTCCAGAGATTATATAATCAGACTCCAGGTTTTATAGAATTGGAAGCTAACGAGGAAATTCGAGCATATGACCAGCTGCGTCACCTTGCTTATGCTGACAAGGCATATGCTGCCCTCACTCTTTGCGTCCTTAAACAAAGAGAGGCACTGCAGAATAACTTGCAAGAGCTTCTTATTTGGGCTCGTGACACTAACGACCTGAATGTTGATACCCTGCACGAAAAAATTAACGTACTGTTTGCGCAAGGTGAGTATTCGAAAGTTTCGGCAGACTTGTTGCAGTTGGTTTGCGGCCACAGAGCAGAGGTTATACAGATGCGCCGCGATGGTATCACTAATTTCGTGCGTGATCCTTTGGTAAAATCTACTATACGCAAAGTTCCGCCGTCTAACCGATGCTTATTTTCTGCGGAGACTCTGACTACTGCGCTTGAAAAAGCCGGAGGTGTCAAAAAAGCCTTTCTACCGCCTATCAAACCTGCCACTGCTTCTACTTCGCAAGTAGGAACTTCTAAGGCAGTTCGTCACCCCCCGCAGGGGTCGACTTGTACTCATGGACCCTCGCAGGGTACAAGCCATGGTTGCTGTGCAAGAACGCACCAAAGCTCCAACAGCAAACCCTCGCAGGGTTGCTATACTCTTAGCCGTCCCTCGCAGGGATACGGCGCCCACAATCAAAGTGCTGACCGTCGCACGGGACATAGCACGCGGGGGTCTTTTCGCTCACAACGAGGCCGGCAAAACTACAAGCCTCAGTACCAAACCAAGGGGAACAGAAAGCGTGGCGGACCCCCTACAGGCACCAACTCAGACAATAAGAAAAGGAAGTTCTGACTCGAGGGATTTCAAGGCGGGCCGTTTGAAACATTACCACAAGGTTTGGGAAACTTTGGGGGCACCGAACTTTTTACTGCGTATAATAAACGGGTATCGCATACCCTTTGTTCAAAAACCACCCCTCATATGGCCCTATTTGAGAGAGGGTCTGTATTGCACAGTAGAGTCCGATGCAATGACTGCTATTATAACGCAGATGAAAAGTCAAGGTGTGCTGGAAGAAGTTCGGCGATGCCCAAATTTCATATCTACAATGTTTCTTGTAGCAAAAAGCGACGGCACGCACCGCCCGATATTCAACTTGAAAGCCCTAAACGATTATGCGGTGTTGGCTGTTAGGGGAGGATCAAGAGAAACACGTATGTGCAGTTCAGACGTATATTGGCGACTGACTGACGCTACAAGCTAACTTATACATAACTATAATATACCTAATAGTAGGGAGTGATGTGTCACCACAGTACACCACCCCCCTTAATTTTGAGAAAAAATAATGAATGCCAATTTATTTTTTCTTCTTATTCTTATAATTAATATAACTACATAATTTTAATGAAAAATCCTTTCTGTTTTGTTTTTCAAAAAGTAAGTAAAAAGTTTTTGAAAAATAATACCTGGTGAACATTATGTTAGGATGATTTTTTTTTTGGATGTATATGAAACAAAACAAAATTTATTATTATTCATACTTTGATCAAACTGTAAGATATATAAAAAATTTAATGCTCTTCTCAATATTATTGTTCTATTAACTTAGTACTTTATAATTTTAAATAGGTAAGTAAAATAATGAATAAATTTTGTTTGTATTTCCTACAAGAAAAAGGTTTATTTTTTATACATTGGTGCGCGTGCGCAGTTACAAAACATTACCTCTTTTTGAATTATTAGAACTTTCTTACATTAAAATATTTAAAAGATACCTACGTATAATTAGATCTACTCATAAATGAAAATAAGTGTTCATTAAAGATGTTACTGCAGTTAGGACTTGACACTGAAGCCGTGAAATATACGATAAAATAATTATTATTATCATTTATGGAAAATAGTAAAATTATAATATAATAATAAGTAAACTGTTTAAAAACTGCATTGAAAACTATAATTTGTATGAAAAGGTTGAAGTTATTTGAACATAGTAAAAAAAAAAAAACATAGTATTACATCCTAATTCGTGTCTATTAATATTCAGAAATTAATATTTCACAAAAAATGACATGTAAATGCAAACCGATATAACAATTACAGTGAAATAATTATATAAGGTATGTAGGTTTCTAATTAGGCTTAGAAATAAAAACTTATGTTCCTGAAATACGATAAGGTTTATAATTGTATAAATATGGTATTTGGCAGATACCAAATAACTGCATCAAATTATATCTAACACGGTGCTATAAAACATTTCATTAGTCCATACATACATAATATTGAATCTATTTTATATAATTATTATTTTTTTCTCTGGAATAATATTGGTTTAAGTGCCTTCATTTCTTTTTAATGTCTATTTATTACCATTATACCATAATTGATTATACACAATATATTAAGATAAAGGCAAATAATATACTTTATAAAAGGATAACAAATCTTAGACTAATTTTATATTTATAACTATCCTATTACTTATTCTATTCTTTTATTTTCAATCCAAGGCGTAGGTATTTTTTGACACATCTATTCAATTCAATTCATTTATCATATTATTTATGCAATAGAACTTTAATTTAATTTACACTTACGTTTTGTAACACATTCTTTATTTTCAACTTTCATGAAACGAAACTTGTTTAAATATTTTTCCAAGATATTTTATTTTTTATGTCTGATAATAAATTATTCAGGTTTTATTTATTTTCAGTACTATTCCTAGAAACGATTGTTAGTTTCATATAAAAAAAGAAAAACCTTTAAATTATTTTGTTATTGACTTAGTAGCTTTAAATATCTCCATCTCTCAGATATACCCAAAATATATTTAACACAACTCTACTCTTTACATTATTTATTATCACTCATTCATTAATTTGTCATTATATTTGTCATATTTGTTTATCATATTTATTTAATTCGTCTATGAGCTGCACTCTACATTTCACGTTAATTATTTATCACTCATTTGTCTTAATATTTGTCATATATCTTTATCATATTTCATTTATTCGTCTATGGGCTGCACTCTACACTTCACGTTATATATTTATGAAACTTTATCACTCATTTGTCATAATATTTGTCATATTTCTTTATCATATTTTATTTATTCGTCTATGGGCTGCGCAGCCATTATAAGGAAATCGGTAGCACACTTATTAATTATTTATATTTTTATTTGCGGCACTATTCTACCGACCTGTCCGGACATAATTATATAATACAGGCATACTAGCCTCAAATTAGTTCCTTAGAACTTTATTTTAATATAAGGTCAATTTTAAGACTAGTGTCTCCAACGTCTCTCACGGGGGAAAACTCGTTCCGGCCATGATCAAAATGAAGGATCTGATCCTTATTCGTGCCTAACCCTATTGCTACTGCGTAACTAATGGGCTTGTCTTTATTTTGCATATTAAATGCTTACTTTTCCTTTACTTACTTAATCTGGCTAAAAAGCTCGTAACGATAAATCATATAGATAATAAAGTATCAACTCTTGGTTGATCTGACCAATCGTATTACAATAATTTATTAACCAATGATTTCCTTCCACTAAAATTTTCCTAGAAAATATGCTAAACTGCCTATCAATATCCATTTTAACCTGCACTTAGTGGGACCATCTGGCTGCTATATTAGTAAGTTGACGTACCAAATTGACTTGAATTTCATATTCAGCCAAAATGATTTTTAATACGTAACTTCTAATAAGCTTTTCTTTCTTAACACCTTCTATCTTCGTCCGAGAGACTATAATACTCTTAATTACGTCGAAGTAAGAGTATAGATTTATATAGTCTGTGCTGTAGAGTATGTCTATCAAGTATATGTGTTATTATAAATGTTTCAAAATCTATAGGTAAACCTATTACTAAAATTTAAGCCCAAAGAATTGATTTCATAAAAGTAACATAAATCTGTAAGTATGTACCTAAGTATCAGACAAAAAGACATATGTGAGTTCACTCAAACATTAAAAAATACAGTATAAATTAAATTGCAATTGACCTAATTCTATTGTTCGTGTAAGTACACTCATCTCTCAAGTCAGCAATACGGTGGCGTACATGAGTACATGACAGACAACGGCTCTGATTTCTTAGCAACTAAATGAAACATAAACATATAATGTAGATAGGTAAGTAAATCATAACATCACATATCGAACATTGTTTCTATGCGTATCTGAAACACAATGTTTTTGATGCACGCTTTATTGACACTGAACTTCTAAAGTTTCATTAACAATGTTCTAGAATATGAACACGTGTAAAATATTTCATTAAAATTCTAAATGTAAATAAAGCGTAGCTATTCCCGTGCATATTTTTGTAAATTATCGTAATCTACTCAAAGATGAATTAAAATAGTAAGGGTTTTGTGACTATAAATAACCGAAATAAGATAATTTTAAAACATATATTTAATCTGTATACAAGTTATGACTTACCAACCAATATAATTTTTTTTAAACCCATAATTTAATATCATACATTATACCTGTCACTTAAATAAAACTCCTTTATACTTGCTTACATTGAGGCGTAAGTACGGATAGAAATGACTCATAGCTTCTCCTTTATCATTCTTTAGAACTTGCGGGGTAAATAAAACGTCAACGGCTTTTTGCGTTATCTGCCCCATACCTATACCTATGAACGTTTCCTTTTTATACTGTCTGATTCAAAATTCTACCTACTGAGATATGATTGAGACTACTAATTAGTTACTTACCGTTCAGATACCTTTCCTAAGGATAATAAGATCTTTGTGATCTTATTATCTTACCTTTAAATCCCACTCATATAAATAATACATTTGCTACAAGAACCAAATAATTATAGACTAGTTATCAACTTTTTGAATTTTACTTTTTATAATTGAAATGTTTTCTTAACGCTGAAAATATTGACTATTTAAAGTTTCTGTACTAAATTTCATGAAATAGGTAGCTCAAAATAATATTTTGTCTTATAACTTCAAAAAAGAAATCTTAGATAAACTGACGCCTTGGAATGAATTCATAAACTTATTCAATACGCTTAATTAATTATTAAGTGACTGCATTAACTACAACTAACAATGGGGTCTATAGAATTGACATTAGAATACCTAGTACTTATTTGAGTAAATGTGTATAATTTATTATTTTATACGAACATATTTATTTAACAACACATGTATAATATGATTAAAAATTATGTTTATAACATTCACTCAATATTTCATGTTAATAACTGTTTGTCACATAATATAAAATAACTTCACTCACTTATTATACCTCTATATAAAGAACTTGTATGATGTCAAAAAAAATAAAAATATCTTCACTTCAACAATTTATAAATTGAGAATTCCAATAATACGAATACTAAATCATTTGTAATTAAGTTTATGGAATATTATACGTAATCCATTTTATTTTATACTTTTTAATTATGATTATTATTTTAACAAAAATTGTGTATTTTTAAAAATGATCACACTTGAAAACGAAAAATAACGTTGTTGCTGGTATATTTTTGGTGGTTCCTTGAAAGTCTGCATCGTAAAAAATGTTCTGGGGCACACTCACATGATAAATTTTAAAATAAGAAATCACTTACAGTTGGACACTGGTACTTTCTTTACACCATGACACGCCGACATCACTGATGATCACGCTTCCCTAACTTTCACAACCTGGTACCTATGTCCACATGTTGTAGATTGGACAACACTTCAGCCTGCCGCATCCACTTCCGTCTCGTACAACCTCCCGGCGCCCTGCTTACTCTGCACATCTTATATTTTCACCATCAACATCCGACTCCAACAACCTCCCGGCGCCCTGCAAATCTGCTCATCATACTTTCGCCATCGACATCTGACACCAACTTTCTCCCTGCGCCCTGCAACTCTTTCTTCAATCCATCGCATCATTCGCATCTGACTGTTTTATACTCCTGTATCATCACTTCATGTCTTCTTTTATCTAATATCTGATATTTGAATTCCATTAGGTAAATTCCTCTTAAATGTATTTTCTTCCTTTTAATTTTAATTAAGATACCGTTAGGTATGTAGCATCCGTACAAATGTACCTATGTCATATCACAATTAATTATATGCTTTATTTCTCGGCAAAAAATAGTTCACTTTCACATAAAAATACATATTAAAATATAGGTCCCATAGTTAGTTAGTAGATAGTCCGCTTTGCAAGTCACGTTGCAGTAATTTGACACTGCAGCACTCGACCACTGGCGACATTCTTAGTCCGTGGGAACAAAGTTCACATACCGATAACGAATCGTTCCAAAAAATCACTCAAAATAGTTCTTTAACACTTCAACTCCCCTAAACAACCAACCACATCAGAAACCACAGCTCAGCACTGCCAAAAAGCAGCGCTGGCAGGGTCGCCATGCGGTGTTGGCTGTTAGGGGAGGATC
This sequence comes from Tuta absoluta, assembly GCA_027580185.1. Lineage (NCBI taxonomy): Eukaryota > Metazoa > Arthropoda > Insecta > Lepidoptera > Gelechiidae > Tuta > Tuta absoluta. Next base: position 5,716,072 of record JAQAHW010000003.1, read on the forward strand.
AAGAGAAACACGTATGTGCAGTTCAGACGTATATTGGCGACTGACTGACGCTACAAGCTAACTTATACATAACTATAATATACCTAATAGTAGGGAGTGATGTGTCACCACAGTACAATTATGTGTACATAGAAAAGTTCAGACTGATAAATGTTTTTCGTGTGCCCGAATTCTTGCAACCAGGAGACTGGATGTGCAAGGTGGACCTATCTCAGGCTTATTTCCACCTTCCAGTTTCAAAAAGTCACCGTCGTTTCCTTCGACTAATTTACAAGGGGCAGCTGCTGCAGATGACGTGCCTGCCTTTCGGTCTCAGCACTGCGCCCAAAGTGTTCGCGTCCTTAACCAACTGGGTTGCTCAAATCTTAAGGGATCAGGGCCTGCGCATAATTGTCTACCTAGACGATTTTCTGGTAGTCCACCAAGACTACGAGGTGCTGCAAAACCATGTTCGCTTACTGTTGAACCGATTGCAGTCCCTAAGGTGGCAAATAAATTTCGAAAAATCGATTATCATTCCACAGAAAAGCCTTACATTCCTAGGAATTGTCTGGGACCCTTGGGCAAACCGGAAGTTCCTTCCAGAGGACAAGATTGGCCATGTTGTAGACAAAATATCGATCATGTTGGCGAAGGGCGAGACTTGTCTCACGAATTTACAGAGCTTAGTAGGCCTCTTGAATTTTGCAAGTTTTGTGGTTCCGCGAGGCAGGTTAAACTTCAGAGCCCTGCTACGATTTGTGAATCATCTTCTCAAACTACCCGGCTTATTGACATACAGCCTTCCATTAGAGACGTTGGACGAATTGAGATGGTGGCTTCAAAATTGCCACCTCTCATCTACTATCCACCTGCCATCGCCCAGCCACTTCCTGACGACAGATGCGTCCAATTTGGCGTGGGGAGCCCAATTGGACGACCTATCCCTATCGGGAACCTGGTCAGATCAGGAGCAGCACCTTCATTGCAATATGAAAGAAATGCTTGCAGTCTTGAAAGTTCTTCAAGACCACGCTCAGCTTTTGAGTCAATCAACGACTCTAGCACAGTGCGACAATCGGACCGTAGTAGCCCACTTGAGGAACGAAGGGGGGACCAAATCCCTTCCTTTGATGGAGCTAACGTTGAAGATTTTTCAAATATTAGACAGGTATCAGATAAATCTGACTATTCAGTATTTACCCGGAGTGTACAATGGTCACGCCGACCATTTATCTCGCCACAGATCTCTTCCAGAATGGCATCTGTTGCCACAGGCGACGCAAGTGATATTTCGGAAATTCGGCGCCCCGGTAGTAGATCTGTTTGCCTCGGAACGAGCGCATGTAGTTGCGAACTATGTGTCGCTAGACCTCAGCGACCCACAAGCTTTATTTCACGACGCTTTCTCCCGTCCGTGGACTTATCCCCTAGCTTGGGTCTTCCCGCCGCCATATCTGATCCCCAAGGTATTGGCTCACCTCAACTCAGCAATGGGGAGATATCTAATAGTTGTTCCTCGATGGGATCGGGTATTTTGGCGGGCGAATCTGAAATCTCGGGCCCTCGGAGCCCCGTTTACAATCCGCAACCTCTGTCGGAACCTGATAGACATTGCAACCGGACTTCCACCGCCCAAAGTGCAGCAAATTACGTTGGAGATCTGGATATGTGGGGGTGGTCAAGGAATTTGACCGGTTGGAATCTCTGTCAAAAGAGCCTATTGCATTCTTCATGGCGTCAGTCTACTATCAAGACCTATGAGGTAGCATGGAAAAGATGGCTGAATTGGTGTCGAAAATCCTCTACAGATCCTTTGCTTCCGTCTGGATCTCATTTGGCTCAGTTTCTCGCAGATTTACATTTGGTTGAGAAATTGTCATATAATACGGTACTACTTCACAAATCGGTGGTTTCAACTTTGTGCAATGCCGATTATGCAGGTAGTTTAAGCTCTCATGTCCTTGTGAAACATATATTAAAGTCTATAGCTCTCAAGACACCGATTTCCCGAAAAGCTCCTATATGGGACATTGACGTTCTGGCTGCGCACCTCGCCTCAAAGTCTGTTGATGAAGACAACATGTTTTCTGTTTCTAGTCATACAGCAACTTTGTTACTTCTATGTTCTGGACGACGCGTGCACGATTTAACGCTTTTGGCAATTGACTCTCAACATTTAGTTCAATGTGATGATTATTTAATTTTATGGCCTATTTTTGGTTCAAAAACCGATAATGCTAATTATAGACAGTCGGGTTGGAAATTTTTGGTTAATACTGAAAACAAAAATTTGAATCCTGTTTTTTGGGTTAATCAAATGGTTGATTTATTGAAAGATAGACGTGATTTAGCTCATAGTTCAAACTTGTTTATGACAATCAGAGGCGAACCTAAAGCAGCTTCGCGGACTGTTATTGCGGGCTGGATAAAATCATTGCTTAAAGAGGCAGGCGTAACTTCCACTCCTGGCAGTTTACGATCTGCAGTAGCATCCAAGAACTGGTCTAATAATGTTCCACTCGATGAAATTTTAGCTCGAGGTAATTGGAGGTCGGGCAATACCTTTGCTCGCTTCTATAGACGCGAAGTTTTGTCCAACCCTAATAACAGTAATGTTACTTCATTATTTAATCCAGTTAATTAATTGATATTTGTTAAGAACAGTTAAGAATAATTGCACTTTTGATGTTAACTAGTGCTTATTAACAATGAACATGTCGATTCGCTTGCTTTTGGCTTAAGAAACCACTTGATATTGTTCATCTCGTGTGAATATGTTATTTATTTCAGAAATTACTGTGTAAATAAATATTTTTGATTGATATACGTATGCTATTTCAATTAACGTCTTATATTACATACCTCTATTGGAGTAAATTATCGCACTTCTTTTTCTATAGGTTTATTTCTTATTCTATACTACAAACGAAAGATTCTGAAACCTATTCACATTGGCGTCCCCCACCACCAGGCGATAACAAACACGTCTCAAACAGGTAAGCTTCAAATAACGGTCTAGGATTTAATAGCAGTGTTTTACCTGAAAATAAAACACATATTAAATACTTACCTTATTTGAAGCTTACACTTTAATTTCTGCCTGGTGTTTTCGACTCAATGGCTCGAGACCGCCCCCGCTCCGGCTCACGCGATTGCGGCCGGACGGGGCTGCAAGGTGGGGGTGGTGGGGCGATCAGAAGTGCTGAGCGAGCGAGATAGATGTATGAGGGTAAAAGAGAAGGACAGTCTAAGCGGAAAAAAGATAGGGCCTATCTCAAACAGGTAAGCTTCAAATAAGGTAAGTATTTAATATGTGTTTTATTTTCAGGTAAAACACTGCTATTGTAGCCAGTTTCCAAGTAGCCAAACTATCCGATGTTCCAACATTTATACTTTAATCTTAAGAATCAGAGTTTGTTGTGAGAAATGGAGTAGGTAATACATATTCAATCCTTTCAGTCGGCCGATGTGGCACAGTGGTAGTGCGACTGCCTGCGATGCAAAGGTTCCTGGTTCGATTGGGGCACTCAAAAAAGTTGACGTTTATTACTTCCAGAATTTGATCCCAGTCTGGTTAAGACATTGCAGGCTGAACCACCTAATTATTCGAAAATAATGGTGGTTCCGTGCTTCGAAGGGCATGTTAAGCCGTCGGTCCCGGTTGCTGTCCATCTTAGATGGCGGTCGTTAAACAACCATGTCAGAGCAGATGCCTACGACTAGGCGTCTCACACGTCAAGAGAACGTTTTTTTTTTGTTTCTCTACCTATAAATTTTACAAATAGGTTCCTATGTACCATAAAACATAAACATTTTTAAGAATATAACATAAACATTCGTTACAAATACTATACCGCCACGGTAATATATTACCGTGATACCGCCAAGTCATACCTATAATTTTATGGTCCAGCTCTATTTAGAAGCTAAACCATGTGACCCCAAGGTTACCCTTAAGGTATCTAGGTACGTATTTGTCTGCTCTACAAACGGGCTGTGTGTCTTATCGCCTTGATGCAAATTACTTGCAGGCCAGTGCGCAAGCGCAGCGAGTATGCGACTCCAGCGCACATTATGCGCTCAGATTACCATAGATACTTACACTCACTGGTCAGCTAGCTTGCTTGAAAAAAAAGCTACGTAAAGGTTTAATGTGTTTACATTATTATATATTCAAACCGTATAGATAGGTATATGTACACGTATGTAAGATTCGTAGATTCATGGCTTTTGTTTCTTTGACCGTATGATGCCGGCTTAGAATAGCATCACCCCATTTCTTTCCCCATGGGAGTCGTAAGAGGCGACTAAGGGACACGAGGGTGTATATTGCTATTTTAGGCGATGGGCTGACAACCTGTCACTATGGCGATATATTATTTTCCGAATGACCCTCAAATATTTGTCGGACGTGGCGTAAATCTCCGTTTTTTGCGGCCGTTTACGCTCTGCCTACCCCGCAAGGGATTATAGGCGTGATATGTGTTTTTCTTTTTCTCTTGTCATATTTAAGAACATTGCACTTGTCGGTGAAGTTTCCGCCAGTTTTCTCTGTCTTCTGCCTTCTCCTATTATATTGCTTTTTCTTCGTCTAAATAACTCCCTTTTTGGTGTTCCTCTTCCTCTTTTTCGTTCGATATTTCCCTCAACAATCGTTTTGAATAACTGAGCATGTCGTATCAGGTGTCCATCATGTTTCCCTTTCTATTATCTATTGTACTGAGTAAAGTTCTTTTTTCTTTTACTTGACATCAATCAGATTCTTACCTTCATTTCTTGAGCAGGAAATAGACATTGCGAGACGGTATTTGAAATATGCAAAGCATTTCGCAAGTTATTGACGCAAAATAATTAAACATCTAGGCTAAGAGATAAATGCCTTGATAAACTACATTTCATAATAAAATAGACGGCTGTGTATAAAATAAACAAATAAGCTGTATAAATCGGGTGCCGTGCTTAGATCGTATCGCGTTGCAAATAGCGTTGGGCCTGCATTGCTCTGCGCTCGGGCATAATGCGAACGTCATAGATTGTGTGTTTTTATTACTGCACCTGGAATGCTATCAAAAATAAGTTTGGAATCAGTAGAAATACTATTCTGCATGCGCCAGCTACTGCACTGCTACGGATATTGTAGTTAGACTACACGGTCTGCTAATCGAATTTTCTTGAATATTATCGGCCATTTGTCGACTTTTGCAACACGACAAAGGCAAAAAACTAAAACAAAACAGACTGCTGGGTGTCGTTCTATTAGTCTACTCTAATATAATATAATAAAGAGGAAAGATTTGATTGTTTGTTTGAATTTAATAGGCTTCAAAACTACTGAACCGATGAAAAAAACTTTTTCTATTAGAATCCTACATACACATATATCACGCCTATAATCCCTTGCGGGGTAGGCAGAGCGTAAACGGCGGCCGCAAAAACGGACACTTACGCCACGTCAGACAATTTTTGAGGGTCATTCGGAAAATTGTGTATCGCCATAGTGACAGGTTGTCAGCCCATCGCCTAAACTTGCAATACACACCCTCGAGTCCCATAGTCGCCTCTTACGACTCCCACGGGTAAGAAATGGGGGTGACGCTATTCTAAGCCGGCATCACACGGCAAATACATATCCTGATGAAGATAGGCTATATTTAAATGTTTTATTTCCTCGGGAAATCGGTTAGCAGCGGGTGAAACCGCCGCGCAGGCCGCTAGTATAGTTTATTAGTAATGTGTATCTACTTGTTACGCAATAGAAAATAAACAAAAATCAGTTCCCATACAAATGTAACGTCCACATGTTGCGCCAGATAAAGCAATCATGTGGCTTGTTCACACATGTGCTCGCATCCGCAACGACTTTCAAGGAAATTATTAACGTCTTTACACAACATCTACGTACTTATTATTTTATACAGGAGTAACAAAAAGTATATAACAAGTCAAAAGTAGGTCAAGGTCCTCATGAAACTGAACAACTGAACAACAAATATTTTCTTGAGTTTGCACAACTATTACTCATCACAATAAAACAATTTTTAACGAATTAAAGAGCTCGAAACGTAAATTGTAAAATCCAAAATAAACACAACTGAAATTCGTTTAAAATTGTTTTATTGTGAACTTTCTTATCTGCATTTCGTTTAATACCATTACACCTACCTAAGTTGCTGTAAGAAATGTCTTTTTTTTTTTTTTGGAAAACCAACAGCTATTGTAACATTTTACACACCAATAGTAAAGCCAGAAAGCCCACCACTAGATAATTGAGTAGATATAAAAAGCATTCACATAAACACTAACACCAAAAAGCACACAACACATAAACAAAATTAACTTAATAAATTTACAGATCAGGACAATAGAACAACCCGTGTTATAACGGAAAAACATGCTTAATTATCGACAATAAACCAAAAAATCAAATTTATTATACTAATCATGACGATCACCGCCAAAGAATGAACGATTAATAACTCGTCTCGCCAAATCGCAACCTGTGTTAAATAAATCGAAATCAAACTGTTTAGTAAGATGATTAAAGTTGTTAGAAGCTCGCCAAATAAATGTATTCTGCCTGTAATTTGTTGAAGCAAACGGAAGAGAAATAAGACAGTTAGAACGCAGGGACTTACCGGGAGGCTTAAGTGATATTTGTGCCAGTAGTTCAGGGCTATCTATATAAGAGATAAGTGCCTGTTATGTCTGTATTCTTTGTGTTTGTCTCTTTACTGTTCCTGTGTACAATTAATCCGTACTAATATTATAAATCTGAGGAGTTTGTGTGTGTGTATGTATGTATGTTTGTTACCTCTTCATGCTCAAACAGCTTGACCGATTTGGATGAAATTTGGAACACAGGAAGAGTATAACCTGGAATAACACATATATTACTTTTTACCGCAGGAAAACAACTATTACCACGGGAAAATGAGTGGCAGCGGGTGAAACCGCTGGGCGGAAATCTAGTCGTATATATAAATTGGAAATAAAATTGGACCTCCCATAGTAAACTAACCAGCTGATCGGCAATTTTTTATGGGAGGTTCAAATAATTTTTCATTATTTCAAGCCATGTTCCATAGGGAAAGTTGCTCAGTTTCATGACCAACTTGACCTCCTTTCGGCTTGTTTTACCCTTTTTGTTCTTCTTTCTTTTCGTGTGGGACACCGAATTTTTGTTACTCCTTGTATAATATTACTGTGACACCAAGGTTAATTGGTTTTGATAAACGGCTTGGTGTGCCACGTGAAAAAGAAGATAATGAATTAGAAAAACTTATTTAGGTACTTGCTGTAATTTTGTAGAAGGGTGAACCTTCTGTTTCCCATAACAAATATTGAGTCGATAAGTTTGATGACCTATTTTTTTCCTGTGTTTATATTTTTATTTACCTCCTATCGTCAGGGAGTGTCTTAACGGTACTTCTTCATGATCATCAGCTAAAAAACATCTCATAACTGGAATTCTCGTATGCACCTGTTACGTGAAGTTTGGAGTTAATTGAGAAATTGGCCAAGGAGCAGGTACAGTCCGATAACGGAATATTTTTATGCACTGACCTCACCGCTTTTGTAATAAAGATAGTTTTTGTTAAAACCGATAATATTATTCTTATGGTTGATTGTAGAAGCAGGTTGGTTGATTGTACAAGACTCTTAGTAGGTAATATTCGTAATATTTTTTAAACTTTTGTTCATTATTTATGATGAACGCAAGTGCATGCGACTCGGAAGGTGTGTATTCGTAGTTAACGGCTGGATTTTTTTTCTGCTGAACATGTTTTGCAAGTAATTCAAGAGTCTTAACGTAATACAAAGGTAGGTACCATGTTATTGACACTCACATCAGAGTTCATTGCACCGTTTGTATTGTAAATTCGTATAGATAGGTAACTAAAGATAGTGCCGTGTGATGCCGGTTTAGAATAGCATCACCCCATTTCTTACCCATGGGTGTCGTACGAGGCGACTAAAGGACTCGAGGGTTAGATGTGTATTGCAATTGAAGGCGATGGGCTGAAAATCTGTCACTATAGTGATACAGTTATCTGATTGACCATCAAACTTTTGTCAGACGTGGTGTTAATATCCGTTTTATGACCGTTAACGCTCTGCCTACCCCGTAAGGGATATAGGCGTGATTTGTGTATGTATGTATGTATGTATGTACACAAGATATAAGGATAACCTATAGGTACCAAGTATAGGTATCATGTGGTTTACCAACATAAACTTAGATGTATAGATATATTGTATTTGTAAGTTTGTGTAGGTTTATAGGTAGTTTTGTTGTTATACCTACTTACATACTATTCGACATCATACAGATATCGTTACCTGCCAAATCTCACGGGTTTTTACCAGTATCATTACAATTGCTCTAGATAAATGACGGCTACTTGTTAATGTGAGACTGGGAACAAGAGCTTACTGTGTTCACATACTATCATGTTTACGTACCTACCTATCTATAGTTTGGTTGCGATACAAACTGCTTATTGGTAACAAACTAGTGTTAAGTGAAGGTTCAATAATAAGTGCAGGTACCTAGCTGAAACTAGCAGAATTAAAAATGTTAGCGAGCGAGCGTTTCATGATATTTTGAAATTATTAACACATATTTTGAAAATAACTGTAATAAAATAAAGATAACTACGAAAGTACTTATTTATTATATTTAGTACCTATTGCAATTTTAGGCGATGGGCTGACAACCTGTCACTGTGGCGATACACAATTTTCCGAATGGTCCTCAAATATTTGTTAGACGTGGCCACACGTGGCGTAAATGTCTGTTTTTTGCGGCCGTTTACGTCTTACATCTGCCTACCCTGCAAGGGATTATATGCGCGATATGTGTGTGTGTGTGTGTACAAAAGTATTAAAACATTCCTTATAGGATCGCCATGAATAAAACATCAAAACCTGTAAAAAACGTTAAGTTCTTTCACTATAATTCTTTAATAATTCGAAAAAATAAAAATAATGAGGCGCATAGGTAGGTACTGGCACTGCAAGTCTTATTAATAGACCAACTCGCCCTTAATTAAAAAATAAAAAGAGAAACCGTTTGATACACGTCTCCTCGACTTGTAAAAGCAAGTTGCACCTGTTTTGAAATGAGAAGGAAAAGTTTATAAAAGGAACGTTAAAAAAGAAAAAAATAAACATTGATTGGTGCTGAATTGTTTGGATACTCATTCTTCTTAATTGGTTGCCAGGTATTATGAGATAATTATTAGGGTAGTTACAGAAGGACATGTAGCTCCCATTTGGATGATTGATACCTACTCTGCTAGGGTTTGATACTGTTTTCTTACTGAATGCTTGGAATGGGATACCTGGATTAAATATGGTTACACTATTTACAATACACCACGTAATTATTGTAACGGGAAAAGATGAGTTTTTTTGTTTACTTAAGCTAATGGCAGTGCAACCTATCTAATGTAACTTAGGTTAGTACATACCTAAAAGAGTTGTGTTTTACGCACGATTAATGAGCTATTGGAAAAGAAACCCCTCTATATTTCTACAGAAACACTGCAACCGTACCTATTTACATCTTGCGAAAAGTCATTTACCGTGCGCATCGAACGCTGTTGACACTCGACTACAAGTAAAGTACCGCCGTTCCAATAAGTCGTATTTGACAGCTGCCAGATTTGTAATAATACTATGGCAAAGGGTCCATTTCCCATTGTTGACATCTCTTTTAGTATGGAGATGACAGCTGTCAAATACGACTTATTGTAACGGCGGTACTTTACTTGCGTTGCGATACCAAGACGAACCGGTTTCGCCCTTAAACAGCGGCGTGTAGATGTGTGCGTGAGATATTGACGTTTCCTTGTAGCCGTCCATCTGTCTCGCCAATATTTAATTTTGTAGCAGGTTAAATTAAATTAAAATGTTTGTCGCCGTGGCTTTTTACGGTCGTTTACGCTCTGTATGTATGTATGTAAATTAAAATGAGTTCGTAAGACACATTGCCAGCTCCTGGGCCGAGATCAGTCTTTTCTATTGTCTTATTCAAATATCCAAATACCCTCCTATGTACATCAAAAGTACAGTTCACTGGGTAAGACAGTTTAGTTAGACTTCGGATCATTTTTATGCTGAGCGCATAAGACTTACATTGTCGGTTCAAGCGTCTAACTGGACGATAGCAATGAAAATATATAAAAGGAATACTTACAACTTGAGCTTAGAATAGGTATAATAAGTTCCTACGACTTTGGAGTGTATTTCACTTAGTTTATGGTTCATGTAAGCCCAAATTTATTCTACCCTGTTAGAGAAATTGTTTACAATTTCACGCTTTTCAAAATACCGACTGCAGTTGGTACATCATTTAGGAATAAAAGCTGCAATTTGAAGATGTAATCCGCTCAAAAGGGAGCTTTTGCCCGGATGCCCAGTTTCGTTCCCTTGGACATTAATCTGCAACGTTTTGTGCTCCTCGCGAAGCTGAAATGGCATGGTATTTTCATTACATTCTCTTTTAGTTTCAGTCAAATAACATTTTGATAATCAAAGTTCCTACTAGCTTTCATATCTACCATCTATTAAATGAAATAAATAAATAAATATCCTGGACAATTCACACAGCGCCATCTAGTCCCAAACTAAGCAAAGCTCGTACTATGGGAACTAGATAGCTGATATTAATACATGTACTTACTTTTTTTTGTAAATAAATACATAATATACATAGAAACACCCAGACTTAATACAAATATCTGAAAATGACTTAACAAATATTTGTGTGTTGTGGGGATCGAACCCACGACCCTCGGCGTAGCAGGCAGGGGTACTATCCGCTACGCCATCGGCCTAGTACCTTACCTTGCATTTTGATAATCAAATAGTACCTACTATGCTACTAGCTTTCATATATTTCATAACTACTATCTATCATTTTCTACTATCTATCATTTTCTATCTATCATTTTCATATATTTCGTAACAAATCTAAAGCCACTTGGCAAATTATTAATAGACCAAAAAGTAACTACCCGAAAGAAGAAATTCCCCAGATAAAAGCAGCAACGGGAGAGTATATACGTGACCCTCAACTGATTACACAGGCGCTTAATGACTTTTTCATTGACCAGGTACAACCAGGTACAATTACAGATCAAAATGACTCGGATGATTGTTATTTGTGCAAATTTGACAAACACACTTCGATCTTTATGTTACCAACTGTCCCCAAGGATATCTTGAATATTATACATAACCTCAAAAACACAAAAAGTACAGGGTATGATAACGTTGGCACCAAAGTCATTAAATATGTATCACATTTGATCGCCCCAGTTCTAAGCCATGTCATAAACATGTGTGTCCTACAGGGAATTTTTCCCGATAAGCTTAAGTTAACTATTGTTAGACCAGTTTATAAGAAAGATAATAAGGAGGAAATGACATCCTATAGACCTGTTGCGCTGATACCTGTATTCTCCAAGATTTTTGAAAAGGTTATCTATAACTCACTGTACTCTTATTTAGATCATAACCATGTACTTATTGACGAACAAAAAGGATTCAGAAAAGGTAAAGGTGTTGATCTGGCTATGTATGACTTTTTAAATAAAATATATGTCAGAATGGATAACAGGTTACCGGTTTTAGCGCTGTATATGGACATGACAAAGGCGTTTGACCATGTTGATCATAAGTTACTGTTAAGAAAACTGTACACGTATGGAATTAGAGGTAATGTTCATGATCTATTAAAATCATATCTGACAGGGCGTACACAAATGACACAAATTAGGAAAATCTGTACTAAAAGCCAAACTGAAGTTACCTACAGTTCTACCAAAAGAGATATAGAATTCGGTGTGCCTCAGGGAAGTGTTCTGGGGCCACTCTTATTCCTTATTTACATTAATGATATAACGAAATCCACAAACGAACAAATGATACTCTTTGCCGATGATTGTACAGTTATATATAATAATGAAAATGATATACAGCAGAGCCTTACTAAAATAATTAATTGGCTTAGATATAATAATTTAAAAATCAACCTGAATAAAACTAAAATTATGAATTTTAAACAAAGAAATAAATCAACTATTGACATAGACGTTAAAAACTATGAAAAACAAGTTGGCGAGACTAATAACACAAAGTTTTTAGGGTTAAGTATCGACAGCAATATGAGGTGGACTTCGCAAATTGAAAATGTATGTAACAAATTAAGCAGGTACTCGTATAGTTTGTATATGCTCAGTAGGGTAGTAAGCCAAAGAGCTGTCTTGATGGCATATCATGGATCTGTGGCTGCTACATTGAGGTATGGGATTATATTTTGGGGAAATTCAACAGGAAGGGAAAATGTCCTTAAGGCGCAAAAAAGATGTATTCGAAGTATATGTGGTCTCGAACGTACAGATAGCTGCAAACCGTTTTTTAGGAAGCTAAAAATACTAACAGTGCCTTCTATGTATGTGTTTGAAGCCGCGTTATTTGTTCGGAAAAATCCTCATCTTTTCCCAAATGAAAAGAGTATTAGACGCAGGAACCAGGTCTGCCACATTCAATGTAAGACTGCCCTCCTCCGTAAAAGTATCTGCGCTATGGCACCAAAGATTTATAATAAACTACCTAGGCACATCCGAGACATCAGTGAATTATCGAAATTCAAAACAGCGCTTCACAATTACCTAATTGATGCTGCTTTCTATAAAATTGATGATTTATTTCTAATCGCTGCTTGATTCAAGATGGGATTAAGTGACATACCTATATTATAATTATTAGTGGTTTTGTATTGAATTTAATGTAGAATGATAAAGATAATTGTATAAATTTAATATTGTATAAAATTTGTATGTCAAATGGCGGGTCACGGCGGGCATTTTATATTTAACACCTTTATGTATAACCTGTGTACCACAAATAAATAAATTGATTGATTGATTGATTGATTTTGGCAAGTCAAATGGGTTAGAAAACCATCGGGCTTTTTCACAAAATTATCTTTACTTCTCTTTACGGAATATATTTTTCTAGCAGGTAGATGCTATTCACAGAGTGTTGATAGTAGGTCCCATGTGGCTTCCTAAGAGTTATTTAGCTTTTTACACCAAGAGGTCTACCGTCCATCCAATACCCTTCAAGACCCTCAAGCCCTTTTTCAAATTCGTCGAACATCTGAATTGTGACCTCCGTTTGATCGCGCCGCCAATTAAAATGCCTCCCAGTGTCCTCTTTATTTCTTATTGCCTCAAAACAGTCATCGAATTCTATAGGATCAGAAGGTACGATACGAGGATGTTTAAAAAACATTCATTTAGGTAGCCAATGGAATTGCAGGTAGCTTGTTATATCTATCTTATTATCTAGCGTTGCCTTGCTACCTACCAATGCTAATTAGTACGTACTATGAACTCCCGCTACGAACACCTTATAAGTCAGTGGGTACTTATTTTATTTTTATTTTATATTTTTTATGGTTTTCACCCGCTGCTTCTCATTTGTAAGAATAAAGCATTTTTCGGGTAAAAGGTACCTACCTGAAAACCTTCTTCTTTAATCACTCCACCTATTTTTAAATAACCGCATCAAAATCAGTTGCATACTTTTAACGAACTAAGCATACATAGGGACAGCGTAAAGCGACTTTATTTTATACCATGTAGTTTTTTTTATCTTTCTTTAAAAAGACGGAATAGGTTACGGTTGTCGCCTTATCCCATGACGTGTTTTATGAAGAAACTGAAAAAAACGTGTTTTTTTTTTACTATGATTGACATTTTGATGTACCTAGGTAATTATTGTATGAATTCGACGAAATTGTAAAACATAAATATTAACTAATTACACTCACTATCATTATCCATAGGGTAGAACAGTGAAACTTTATAATGCTCTACGAAATAATCCGCCTGTCTTGTAGAAGACTCACTTTCTGTAGGTCAGCTGGAAGAAATTTCTTAGTAGAATTAAGTTGTCCTGCTGTGTCGTCATTCTTTGTATATTATGTCTCTTGTAATGTTTCTTGTGTGCAATAAATGGTTAATAATAGGTAATAATTTATAAATTTTTGTTTTCGAGTGATGAATTTATAAATACATCTACAAAAAAAAAGTTATTTACAGTTAAAAAGAGTAAATGAACTAATACCTATCTATATATACAAATTAATTAAATAAGTAGGTCTTCTTCAACTTCAAATTTAAGAGTCAAGCTCTTGTCGGTATAGTTACTTCAATTACTTACTCCTTTTTTGGGGAAAATTTTGTGCGGTGGGCCCTTTCACACCGCAGTTCAACAACCGGAAATAAGTAGGTAGGTACCTGCCAAAAAAGTTATTCTGTCTTAGTCTATCCCTGTACCATCTTCCTCGTAATTGGCTGTTGGGGCAATCAAATAATTTTTCGCGGGTCATTATCTTTTACAACATCGTAAAACTTTCTCGTTTATGTTATTTTACCTCCTTATAACTTTTGGAGGTAGGAATTGCCAGTTATATTACGAAGCTAAAGAGATAAATGTTTGCTTGTAATTATCCAATATAAAATTAACCATTACCATTTTTATTGGCTCTGAGATACTTCTAGGTAGGTATCAAAATGTTTGTTTTTTACGGACATTTACGTTTTGCCTACCCCGCAATGGATATATGCGTGATATATGTTAGACACTTTCCTATGGTAATCAACCCCTTGTCTGTCACGTACCGGGAGCCGGACAACAATTTTGAACCTTAACTACCCACAATAAAATTCAAAACCAATGAAATTGTTATAGTATGAAGCGACAGACGAGTGATTAAGTAATCTAAGCACACTGTGAGTTCTTATATGTTGACATGTATGGAATGTATAATGTAATTTTCAATGTGCAATCAATAAAACTAAACTAAACTAATCACTTCTTGTCCGTGGTCCAACTTCTGTAAAAGAAAAAGGGAGTTTTTACCCGACGACGGCAAAGCAAAAAGGAGGGTTATGATTTTGACCGGTATGTATGTATCATATCTGCTTACAATATCTATGACGTTCTTTTACATAAGTTTTAGGTGTGAAATAAAATGAAAGGTACCTAACTTAACATAAAGTCGTAATTAATACGAGTTTACAAGCGATCTTCTTTCTTCTTCGTGTGGGACACTGAGTCGTCGAACGACCCGATAAACCCTGGTGTCACAGTTTCTTCAACCGTAGGAGGTTTACTGGAGTAGGCCTCTGACATGTTTATGTAGCGACCACCGTGTACGTAATCAAATCATAGACAGCAACCGGGACCGAAGGCATAACGTGCCCACCAAAGCACGGAACCATCTTTCTTTTCGAGTAGAAAAGACACTTTATAAAAAACATAGATAGACAGACTTATAGGTTTAAGGAGTGTTGATGATTGACGTTCAACTAATGAACTGCACGATATAAAAATGGGTCGGTTTCGCTGCGCAACAAAATAAAAGAACCCTCTTCAACACTGGCCAAACTATAAATTTTCATTAGCGTCAACATAGTTCGTGCTCTTATTTTCCTGTCAAAAGGCAGCCCAATTAGTTTCGTCTGCCGGCGCCGGGACACTTTCGATTCGTCGCTAAAACTACCTAAACCCCTGGAATGCCGGTCCACGGTCCGCCCTCCGAGTCAGAACTAGGTATAAAGGTTTTGCTCTTATTGACGATTTGGAAGCACTCTTTTTGTCACATGATGGCTTTATGCCAGATTTCGCTCCGCTAAAATCCCACGGCTGCAGCTCTTTTTGCGAGTTCGCTAGAAAATGCTTTCCCGAAATGAATATTAGTTGGTGAAGTGGTCAAGTTCCAGTTTCATCCCGCTTAACAACCAATTCATTTGTAAAGAAAAAGCTACAAGGATCGAGTGTGTATACAGAATTAGTTAATCTTAGCGCAAAAATAAATTAAGGTATTTTTATGACTAAAATAAAATACCCTACCTCAAAGTTCAGAGCTCTACAAAAAGCATCCAGAGCGCTTGGATGCTTTATGTAGAGTTCTCTTATTCAAAATTTAACACAAAGAGCAGCATTAGCAACTCATTATCTACTTTTACTAAGCATAATAGTGGTTCGTTTATATTCTAAAAGTGTTGGCGCGTTCCAGACACGAATTCCACGCATATTGAATGAGCGTGCAAGCATTGGCGAAAGACAGTGGCTAGAGATGCGCCTGCAACATTTATGATAGCTATAAACTCGTATAGGTTGCTCGTAATAAAATGTCAGGCGTTCAATTTGCAACTTACCATGGTGTGCAACAAGTTCAAGTTTATTAAGATACCCTAGAAGTTTTATCTGGATAAAAAGCTGGATACGTCCTTTTGCCTCAACCCCTGTACACGTACGACCAACTTCTGTCGCGGCATACTCTTAACTCTTGTGATTCCACCCCATTTTGGAAGCTGCATGCGTTATTCTGTCAGGTTAATCATTTTCAATTTCGACCGAAGTCTAGGTTCATTTGAAAACAGCCCCCACCATCGTCGACCGCTGAACAAACTAGCATTTCAACGGTTTCAACACTCGCACTCTAAATGAGCTGAAAGCGAGCCGAAAGCTTTTAGTTTTAATCTTGGATAAAGGGGAAACAAATGGGGGAATTCTGCAGGAACATCCCTCGCGGATTCAAAGTTAACCGGGTTAACATATTGCGGCAAGTAAAGCACCTTTTATGTGAATATTGATCGCTCTTCTTGACTGGAAATGATGAGAAACATTTACTTAGTACCTTTCTTTTTTGCTTCATATTAAGTACACTATCTGCACACTATCTTAACGGGCAGGTAATACTAATCATCATCTCTCTGCATAATATACCACAACCAATAAAAAGAAAGATCACTAACAAAAACTAGGTAAAGGGACAACGATTAGGTAGCCACTACTCAATCTGAAATAAGTATGTACTTGCTTACGAAATATAATGTGCTAGGTATCTTTAAATATATCCAAGTCCAGACTTAGGTTGGTATGTATAATAAATATCATAACAGGTAACGAGACTACTCGTAGAACTTGCCTGTCAGCTATAGTACTTACTGTAGGACACATAAATTCCGCTAAACAAACTGTCCGTCCGCACTCGCCGCATCTCATTACACACGCGACATTGAGTAACGAATGTTCTTAGTCTCAACTCTGAAGCCTCTATACTTACCAACACTTAAAGAGATTGAAGAGCTGTTCGCTTTTTCGTTAGAATATACAATAAACACCTTTACATGTATTATTATTTTTCATTCTATTATCTAGATTCTGGTCGCAGGAAAACACGATTAAAGAAAATTTGCTTGATAGATTTATTTTCCAAAAGTCCGATGAAATTTTTCACATATGTATGTATGTATGTATGTATAATCTCTTTATTGTGCATTCTTAAAACTTATACAGAAAACATATATTAAATCAAAAACAAGAAATGACACAAAGGCGGACTTATCCCATTAAGGGATCTCTTCCAGTCAACCCTTGAGAAACTCTGAGGATACGATGTAAGCAGGTAAACTAGAATGAAAAGGTGAACGAAATGCTATTTATATACATACTTGGGACCAAACTGAATACAATATTATCTACTTAATAATATACTACATAAATACGACGTAAATATAATAGACTTACTTACATACTTAATATACCTTACCATATGTAAACATCTTAAAAACTTAACACGATACGTCTTGTACATTACTAGATTCTGGTCGTATAGTTTTTTTGTTTAAGAACCTACTTCTTTATTGAGCCAGAAATTTCCAAAAGAGTCAAAATATTGCGATTCCGCTCTGTTCTCACACACAGGATTTGCCATTAGTGAAAAAAGCACCAGCGTTTACAAATTCACGGCAGGCCTTTAGGTTAAATTGATAAGTTTCATGCCGTGTGATGCCGGCTTAGAATAGCATCACCCCATTTCTTTCCCGTGGGTGTCGTAAAAGGCGTCGAAGGGACTCGAGGGTGTGTATTGCAATTTTAGGCGATAGGCTGTGTCTAATTCCAAGCTAAACTCCCGCAGTGGAAGCGATTTACACAGGTAAATTTCTAGTAAAATACCAGGAGTTCAACTGAAGGCAGACAATGGCCGCGTTACGCAGCGCTAAATAGCATACGCTGCACAATATAGCAGCGCATACTATGAATTAAACGTGAACCTAAACCTATTTAACTTAATTAACTAAGTTGAGTGAAATTGGCAAATGATGTGTTCTGACCTTTACATAACTCAAGTCGGTAGTAAATACCGTCTGCCGATCTGGCGTTACGTCACACGTATTAGCCCTAGATTATAAGTAAGTACCTCCAAATTATATCACCCCACGAATTCCGCAATTCGTACTAAGGAGTCACAATGATATGGTACAACAAATATGACTAAAGGGAACACACCATTAACACGAAGAAACAGTTTTATACTAAAACAACTAGGTTTAACACTTACAGTCAACGTGCCGGTCCAAATGCATAAAATACCCAACGGAGAAAGGAAGTTCAGGGAATGGATCAAATGGGGATTCCGTGGGTACTTACAGGGCTGGGTGGAAAAGATATCGACACCCAGCATTCCACTACAGCCTTGGCGCGTTATTCACTTCAAACTATTCACAGCTTCTGTTGGTATTCCACTTTGATATTAGTCATTACGCATGACCCAACACGAACTAGGGCCGTACAAAACGCGAGCCGATATGGCCACTTGATGCCTATTCAACGCGGCGCTCACGTGGAAGACGTCGAGACATCCAACAATCACTAAGCCTGGTATTCTAGTATAACCCAGGAGAACCGCAATAATACGATGCATCAACACGCGCGATCTCAAATTGAATCGTCCATTACACGCGGCATCACAAAACGCGTGGCGGGAAATCCGCACAATACGCGATACCCTCCCGTCCGAACGGTTTTGAGTGACTGACAGTGCGGTGCAGAAATCACCGCTTGGCGCCTACCAGGCGTCCCGCGCGCACGCCGCCACCCTCGCCCCGCGAGCGAGAAAGGGACAACATATGCCCAGAGCGATGCGTGCGGGCGAGCATCGCGGCGTATTCATAGACCGTCATTAATACCTAACTTACCCCAGCATAGCAACGCTAAATTAAACATTCACCCGCCCTAGGCCGAATCCCTTAGGCCTATTCACTACTGGGGAGACGAGATAGCGTTGCTATTGCTCGCTTAAGAACTGAATCCCCTACCTGAACTGTCGCGACTCGAGGAGTGCCATCACTACCTGGGAACAAGTTGAGAATGCGCCCTCTGCGCCATCGCAGTGGCGGCAGGTTGGCATCCTTAACCAGAACGAGATCTCCGATGCGAGGGGGTTCAGTTCTGTCCGTCCACTTAAGGCGTTGCTGCAGAATGTGCAAATACTCAAGCGACCATCGCTTCCAAAAATTCTGAGACATTTGCTGCAGCAACTCATAACGCGTCAAACGATTGCTACTGACCTCTGTGTAGGGGTACTCTGGCAAGGCGTTAAGTGGTCGGCCAATTAAGAAATGCCCTGGTGTCAGGGCCTCCAGATCATTCGGATCTGAGCTAAGCGGACACAAAGGACGTGAATTGAGAACGGCCTCAATTTTACAAAACACGGTCGCTAGCTCCTCAAAGGTTAATATCGTTAAACCTATAACGCGCATCAAATGCGTCTTAGCGGACTTTACAACCGCTTCAAATATACCACCCCAGTGGGGGCATCCTGGTGGATCGAACACCCAGTTAATGCCCTGACGGGAGAGGCTCGTGCCGATAGCTTCCTCGTTCTCCGATAAAAACGTTATAATTTCTTTCATACATCGATCAGCGCCCTTAAAGTTGGTACCACAGTCCGACCTGATCAGCGCTGGTCGCCCTCTTCGCGACACAAATCTATCTAAAGCTGCTAAGAAGGCCTCCGTAGTGAGGTCGGCCACGAGTTCCAAGTGGACGGCCTTGGTTGCTAGGCACACAAACACGCCTTGATTGACTTCGCGTTGCGAAGGCGTGATGCCTTTACCATAAAAGGCCCCGCAAAGTCCGTTCCCACACCCGCAAACGTCCAGGCTTCCGTCACCCGGTCCGGTGGGAGGTCTCCCATCTGAGGTTGCATTGTGGCTGCCTTCAACCGATAGCAAGGCAAGCACCGAAACACAATGCTCCGTACCGTACGTCGTCCAGACAAGATCCAAAACTCGCGCTGCAGAATAGCCAAAAGTGCATTGCAGCCCGCATGCGAGTTTTTCTGGTGACGATCCCTAACTATAAGTTCTACCAAAGGTCCCTTCTTTGGGAGTAACAGCGGATGCCGTGCTGAAAAGGGCAGGTTAGCGTTCCGAAGTCTACCTCCAACCCGGAGCATTCCATGCTCGTCCACGAACGGGTTGAGGCGCACAAGACCTCCCTTCAGCTTTCCACGGCCATCCCTGAGCAGCCTGGCCTCTTCCTCAAAATGTTCCGCCTGGACGACCCTAACCAATAAACTTAGAGCCGCATTCCGCTCCGCAGGCGAGAGGACAGGTGCCAAGTTCCGTTCTGCTTGAGGTTTTCTACAGTTGTTCACGAACCGTTTGATCCAACCTGTCACCCCTAGAAGTTTGTCGAGGGAGCTGTATCGTTCCAGCAAGAAAGCCGCACTAGGCTTAGGTACGATCTGCCCTACGTTCACTCGCAAACCTCGATCAGGTGGCCCAAGCGGCGACCCGCACTCATTGTATGGCCATCTCTCAGGTGACTCAGTCAGCCACTGAGGTCCCAACCACAGTGAGTGACCTACCAAATCAGGGGCCCTACATCCCCGTGAGGCGCAGTCCGCTGGGTTCTGTTCTCCCGGTACGTGTCTCCATACCAACGGAGTTTCCGATCCTTTAATCTGTGACACCCGATTTGCCACGAAAACCTCAAGAGTATGTACCGACGTCTGTAACCAGCACAGAACTATCCTACTGTCGGTCCATGCGTACACCTTTTCATCCAAAGTGATGGTACCGCGTAGATTACTAGCGACATAATGTAGCAAGCGCGTGAGAAGCGCTGCTGCCGCCAATTCCAACTTTGGAATGGTCCATCTTGTCCTAACCGGAGCCACCTTACTCTTGGCCATAACTAGACGCACGTCTACAGTTCCCGTTGAACTGACTGTCCGCAAATAGACAGCTGCCGCGTACCCTCGCTCCGAGGCATCACAAAACCCATGTAGGGTAGCCTTACATCCCACCGATGGGAGCAACTTGCGAGGTATGGCGATGCGTACGATCCCTGGTAAGGTGGTCACAAACTTGGTCCAATCATTCAACAGCTCTCCGGAGAGCTGGTCGTCCCAACCCAAGTTTGCTATCCACAACCTTTGCAAGAAGCACTTCGCCATGAACGTCACCGGTGCGATCCACCCGTTAGGATCGAAAGTTCTGGCGATCGTCGATAATACCGAACGCTTCGTCCAAGTCTTCTGCAAAAGGTCTGGCTCGATCTGATACGTAAAGACATCATGCGTTGGCCTATATTGCACCCCTAGGATGCTCAACGTATTTGGATTGTCCGGGTTCTCGAAAAGGTGCGGGTCCTGCTGGAACTCACCTGGCAACCCGGCCAGGAGCTCTGGACAGCTGGACAGCCATTTCCGCAACTCATAACCTCCTGATTCCATGATCGCGATCAGCTCGTCTCGTAGTAGCAGTGCTTGTTGCACGCTATCTGCACCCGTGCAGATGTCATCCACGTAGACGTCGCGATCCAGTACTGCTGCGGCCCGAGGGAATCTTACCCTTTCCTGTGCGGCCAACTCTCGCAGCGTGCGTACTGCCAAAAACGGACTTGGCTTCAGACCATACGTTACCGTGTTGAGCTCATAAGTGACCATCGGCTCGTCAGGGCTCTCACGCCACAAAATCAGCTGGTACCGACGGTCATCTGGGTGTATAATTGTTTGGCGAAACATCATTTTGACGTCTGCTACGAACGCTACTTGGTGCAACCGAAAATCTGTGAGGATGTCCACAATGTCCCGGTTCAACTTGGGACCCGCGTGCAGACACTGGTTCACAGACACACCATTCGATGTAGGAGCAGAACCGTCAAACACTACCCGTATCTTCGCCTCCGGTGACTTCAAAACAGCCAGGTGTGGTATGTAGTAATGCTCGACACACCTCCAATCTATGCTGGACACCGACATGTGGCCTAACTCTAGGTACTCCCTCATGAATTCGATATACTTCTGCCGAAGTGCTGCATCTCGCTTCATCTTTCTCTCCATAGCCAGTAGTCTCCGTTCCGCGATCTGTCGCGAACTACCTAAGGAGGGGCGGTTTGGGAGAAATGGCAGCCTGGTAACAAACCTACCTGACGAACTTCGTGCAGTGTTGTACTGATAGAACAGCTCGCACTCGTCATCCTCTGGCTTCCGTCTATCCGCTGTGGGTGGCTCCTCAGACTCCCAAAACCTCTGCAGCACCTCCGACAACACACTACCATAGATAACCGTATCGCCCTCTGGTAGGTCCTGAGGTCTCCAAACTGGGCCAAAAATAACATACCCCCCTGTGGTATCAACGGCCACTAAACCAGTTTGCTGAAGTACCCGTTTTCTGCCACACCAGAATCTCCCGAGGACGTCTGACCCGAGGAGAACGTCCACCGTACCAGGAGTATCAAATTCAGGATCAGCTAACTCTAAGCCTGTGGTTAACCCTCGTACCGTTGACGGTAACCGAACCTGAGGAAGTTTCCCTACCACTTCATCCAGCACCACTGCTGAGGCATGATAGCTGACCCCTGTACCTGTATTACCTAATGTGAACTCGAAGTTCACCTGACCCCGAACGTCAGGCACATCTACACCTCCAATACCTACAGCCCCATCCGTTGTGGGCCTTATATTTAAGCGTAGCCTACTCACCAGCTTACTAGACACAATACAACCCTGAGCCCCTGTATCTAACAAGGCTCTTACCTGTATGCTGCGGCCACCGTATCCCCATACCCAAATCATTGCCGTAGGCAACAATACCGTAATTGGCCGGGGGGCCGAAGCTGGCGTGTAGGCGGCGATTACCTAGCAGGAATCTAAGCGCGGAGTGTCCGCGTCCTGCGGGGGGGTCCCCTCTCTCCGTACACCTTCGAGTGGGTCCCACTCCTGCTGATAGGGACCTCTGGTCCTGTACGCCATGGCTGGCAGCCTATAGTAACCCTGCGGCAGGCGCGCGTACCGTGGATGCGCCTGTAGCCGCGGGTGCTCAGCCAAGGGGAGAGGCATGCGTGGGTCATGGGAACTCACCATGTTGTTCAGACCCGCCGAGTACTGCATGTACTGGCCCTGGTGTTGGCACCCGCCCGTAGCATCACGTACTTGTGATGGGTGCCCCTGACCTTGGACCTGTGACCACCTACCCTGTTCCGGCACCTGCTGCCGAGGTGGTGACTGTCTCGCGCGTGGTGAAGGGGGCATCACCTGCTGATGTCCCTGGCCTCGTCCCTGAAACCCTGGTGGAAGAGGACTCCTCCTTGGAGGGGGTGGGGAGCGTTGCTCCCGTCTAGGTAGGGCAGACTCCATCCGCTGACCCGCGTCAGCTCTGCCTCCGTAATCTCCGCTGCGGTTCATGCATAGGAGCTGATGGTGGGCACCCTGGCAGTACCTGCAGTTGGTGCTTGATGGGCACTCTCGCACCTGATGCGGCCCCATACACCTAAAGCACCAACGCCGTTGCTGCACCACACCACGACGTTTCTGCACCCGCTGTGCAGCGAACTCCTCACACGCAGTCACCTGATGCCCCGCCTCTCTGCAGTAGGCACACCTCGATTCCAAATTAGCGACATTGTATCGCCTGGGTGGCCTACTCTTACCGTCTCGCGCCTGTGCACCCGGCCGTTCCGGGCGGCGAGCGGCCGCAGACTCCGCGTGAGGCGACTCTCCAAATTGGGCATCTACCCGCCTGCACTCGGCCTCGAGGAAGGACTTGAGCTCCTCGAAGGTCGGGAGGTAATCAGATGTCTTACCTCCGTGTGACTGTTCAAAACGAGCGGCCATGTCGCTCGGCAGGCGGCGCAACAACGTGTGGACCAGGATATAATCATAGCCTGACACCGGCATCCCCTGTCTCTCAAGAGCGTTCACTGCAACGCAGACAGGGTTGAGGACCTTGGCCCTGAGGTCCGTCCCTCGTGTGATGGTCGGCACGGTGAGCCACTGTTCCAGGAGTTGGTCAATCATGAGACGTTTGTTGCTGTATCTCTCGATCAGCAAACCGCGAGCCATCTCGTAACTTGCATCATCGACTGGTAGATGCTTTACCAGCTCATGGGGCTCACCTTGCAGCTTGGCCATCAATTGTGCCATTTTATATGCCGGCTGCAAGTCAGTGCGGTTATGAATCACACTGTCAAACAGATCCTGGAATCGGGTCCAATCCGTGTAGTCCCCGTGGAAGACCGGAATCGCCACAGCCGGCAGGGGCACTTGCACCCCCGGTCCCCGCGGACCATGGGGTGGGTCCGGCTCCCCAGCCCTACGCCTGGTGATCACAGCAGCCGCCTGCTGGATCTCCTGCCCTATCTCCAGGCACTGGGTCACATTCGCCCGGACCGTAAGTTTGACCTCCTCATCAGGCGTCCCATCAAATAACTCCTCGCATCCAGTGAGGCAATCCAACACCTCCGCGACCCGTTCGTCAATCCGTTGCGCACAAGCGATGAGTGCGTTCTCTCGGTCCCCGCGACCGACCATCGCCTGCTTAGTCGCGAACCACATTAGGTGCGCTCTAATTTTCGCCTGAAGCTGTCTAATTGTGGGAGCCATGGTACCAACCCAAAGTAACACCGGACCTTACAATAAAAAACAATAATAGACAATCGGCCCTGATCCTACCGTTAGGATATCCGCACAGGGTAAACACAACGATAATAACAAGCAATTCACTAATTGATTGGCCCTGATCCTACCGATAGGATATTCTACACAGGGCACACACTACAATCACAATAAATATATATATTTTTTTTTATGTAGGTAGATTAAAAATCTTATACTAAAATAATCTTAAATCTAGTGGTTTTCTGAACCACGCTCTGCTACCAAAAATTGTCTAATTCCAAGCTAAACTCCCGCAGTGGAAGCGATTTACACAGGTAAATTTCTAGTAAAATACCAGGAGTTCAACTGAAGGCAGACAATGGCCGCGTTACGCAGCGCTAAATAGCATACGCTGCACAATATAGCAGCGCATACTATGAATTAAACGTGAACCTAAATCTATTTAACTTAATTAACTAAGTTGAGTGAAATTGGCAAATGATGTGTTGATGACCTTTACATAACTCAAGTCGGTAGTAAATACCGTCTGCCGATCTGGCGTTACGTCACACGTATTAGCCCTAGATTATAAGTAAGTACCTCCAAATTATATCACCCCACGAATTCCGCAATTCGTACTAAGGAGTCACAATGATATGGTACAACAAATATGACTAAAGGGAACACACCATTAACACGAAGAAACAGTTTTATACTAAAACAACTAGGTTTAACACTTACAGTCAACGTGCCGGTCCAAATGCATAAAATACCCAACGGAGAAAGGAAGTTCAGGGAATGGATCAAATGGGGATTCCGTGGGTACTTACAGGGCTGGGTGGAAAAGATATCGACACCCAGCATTCCACTACAGCCTTGGCGCGTTATTCACTTCAAACTATTCACAGCTTCTGTTGGTATTCCACTTTGATATTAGTCATTACGCGTGACCCAACACGAACTAGGGCCGTACAAAACGCGAGCCGATATGGCCACTTGATGCCTATTCAACGCGGCGCTCACGTGGAAGACGTCGAGACATCCAACAATCACTAAGCCTGGTATTCTAGTATAACCCAGGAGAACCGCAATAATACGATGCATCAACACGCGCGATCTCAAATTGAATCGTCCATTACACGCGGCATCACAAAACGCGTGGCGGGAAATCCGCACAATACGCGATACCCTCCCGTCCGAACGGTTTTGAGTGACTGACAGTGCGGTGCAGAAATCACCGCTTGGCGCCTACCAGGCGTCCCGCGCGCACGCCGCCACCCTCGCCCCGCGAGCGAGAAAGGGACAACATATGCCCAGAGCGATGCGTGCGGGCGAGCATCGCGGCGTATTCATAGACCGTCATTAATACCTAACTTACCCCAGCATAGCAACGCTAAATTAAACAGGCTGACAACCTGTAACTATGGCGATACACAATTATCCAAATTACCCTCAAATGTTTGTCAGACGTGGCGTAAATGTTCGTTTTTTGCGGCCGTTTACGCTCTGCCTACCTCGCAAGGGAAAAAGGCGTGATATATGTATGTATGTATGATAAGTTTCATGGATTGTTCGCGTCTGCAAATTTTTCTATACAAATTCAATAAATTTTTAGTGTTTACTCTACCGTGTCACTTTTGCCATGCTCGCTCTCCTAGGTCGTGATGTTATTGATGGAGAGCAGGGAATGAATGATACAGCGCTCGCAGCCACGCTTTGACGTAAACAGGTGCTTTAGTAGAATATACGAGATTTTACTATGCAAATAGGGCTGAGGAATATTCAGGACAAGTTTTCTTTCTTTACATTACCAGCCACTGCTGGACATGTGCCTCCTCCAATTGGGGCGTATTGCCATACTCACCACGCTTGGCAATCGGATAGGCGAGCGCAGTGCAAGATTTTATTACATACATACATACACATATATCACGCCTTTTATCCCATGCGGGGTAGGCCGAGCGTAAACGGCTGCAAAAACGGACAATTACCCCACATCTGACATATAATAATAATAATAATAATAAAATTCTTTATTGCACATATAAAAAAAACAAATAACATTCTTAACATAGAAATATGTGAAGTAGGTACAACAAGGCGGCCTTCTTGCTATGGTAGCAAGTTCTACCAGGCAACCTTTGGGTGATAGGAAAGCGCTATATTTGAGGGTCATTCGGAAAATTGTGTATCGCCATAGTGACAGGTTGTCAGCCTATCGCCTACAATTGCAATACACACCCTCAAGTCCCTTAGTCGCCTCTTACGACTCCCACAGGAAAGAAATGGGTTGATGCTATTCTAAGCCGGTATCACACGGCACAATATTTGATTGCCTTTATTAAATTACCCATTACCTAGATGAATTTATCCCTCAGTCTCTTTTGACGACACCTACAGTTCGTATTGGAGTTATGCTACTCTAAGCCGGCATCATACAGCGTTTCTTTTTTTACTCTATGTCTAAATGAAAACCATAAAATACCTCAATGTAAGTAAGTGTGATTATTCTCAAAAACGTGTAATGAAAAGCAGTATTCACCTTAATTGTATGTATTAAATGATTATGACTACAGAATTATTTTCACATTAACTACACTTACGCAAGTCTACATCATCCAATATTCCATTTTAGTCGTGTTATCGCGCTTTATGTCTGAATTATTAATAAGTATGACAAAACCACAACGGATTAAGTTCCAGAAGTCACCTACTGAATATCACCAAGCTGTATTATTTTTGTAATGTGTAAAACGGTAACTACAAGTTGTTATTATCACGCAATAACTAATATACAAGATGTTTCAAACTAAGAACCATAGCACGAAATATTTATAGCTTTACCGAAAAAAGGATTACCGAAAATTTTGGGGGCATGACCATGAAACAGAACAACTTTTACTATGGAGACTGTGTTGCGAAACAAATTTGTTTTTCGTGTTTCCATAGAAAGACAGTGAGCTGATCAGAAGTTTTGTATTAGTGGTTGAATTTTTCTCTTCTTTCTTTTAATTATATTATACCAACAAAGCCTCCATAGAAAAAAATATTCAGTTTCATGGTCTGATCATGCCTGTAAAGTAGTCGGTACACCGTCCCTTACACCCCGTATATACGAGGAATGCTGACTGAACCCAACGGCTAAACCATTTTATTTTTGAACACTTTACTGCTTGAAACGGTGAAATACAAACCGACAGAGGTGAAATTGAGATTATGGTGTCAAAACACTATTTGTGCCTGTTTATATTATTAGAAGCTGCGACGATAGGATATGCATTGTTCAATATTGAACATAATAAAAACTTCAAAATTCCAAAAGAATGTATAAGGAAAGTTGTAACTGAAAACTATGCTTGTGGTTCTACGGTGTCCATCGTTTACACCAAATCGTATAAAGAAACCATTGATGATTTTATCAAACATCTAAGCGAAAATCTTTGCTACAATGTTATCACAAGAACGTTCGATAAGCAAGAGCAAGCTGTTCTTAAATATGAACTTTATGTTATTATATCAGAAAATACCAGTGAATTAAGTTCAGGACTGTCAAAGCTTACAAAAGATCCCCTGTGGAATCCACAAGCAAAATACGTGGTATTCATGCCAGAAATAGTGAATGTTTCAAAGGTTTTTAAATTATTGAATAAATATTACATTCTTGACGTCGTCCTTATAAAAAGTGAACATACAATTGATCAACTGTATACATACTATCCTTTTGCTAAAGGTAAATGTGGCAATAATATAAATGTCGTCAAACTAGGCGACTGTAGCAACAGTGACGCTGCGAATCAAAGCTTCAAAAATAAAAGTCTTGATACACGAGACAGGTCTAAACCATGCAAAATACGAATCGGAATGAACGAAAATATTCCATGTGTTATTGAACCAAAAAATCCCAACTACACAGTCAATGGTAAGACTTTACTCGGACTAGAACAACACATTCTCACAACGATAGCATCTATTGAAAATTTTGATTTAAAATTTACCTACGTCCCTATAAAACACAGATTTGGCGTGGTGCTGGAGAATGGAACTAGCACTGGACTGCTAAGGTATCTACAAGACGACGAAGTGGATATAGTGGGTGGAGGATTCATACTCATCAAAAATCGAGCAGATGCATACGATTTTGTAGACAAATATAACTATGGAAGTTTTTACGTCTTCACTGCTGTTCCCCATGGGGCTGACTGGAAAGTGGTTTACAAGGAATTCAGTCTTACAGTGTGGATTTTGATAGCCATTTTCTACATTGTTGTAACCTTAATTTTTATGACAGCAAACAAGTTATATCCGCACGGAAAGAATGATCGAACCGATATGGCTTTGAAGCTTTGGGGTTATTTCTTTAGCAACTCCAATCAGATGTTAGCGAAAAAAAATAAACTTCGAAAAATCTTAACATGTTGGATTTGGTTCACATTCTTCATTAATAATTTCTACAACACTGAATTATATCGTTTATTGGCGAGTACAAGTCAAAACCAGCATGTGAACAGGGTAGACGAATCCTACCTTCAGAATTACAAGCCTTGTCTGACGCATACTCTTCGGGCACTATTCAAAGCAACTTTCAATATGACGTTTCCCGAAAATACTGTCGCAAGTTGCGGAATCCAAATCCAAAATCTGGATACAGTCGCTGCTAGACAGGATCTGTACGCGATTGAGATCAAATTCAACTATATTTTTAGAGAATGGAGATTTTTAGACGAACAAGGTAACCCGAAACTAGAGTCCAGGGATTTTAGTAGACTTACTACAACAACAGCCTTATTTATAAAAAGAGGGTTCGTCTTCAAAGAACTCATTCAAAAGCATGTGAACACAATGGTTGAAACGGGTCTGGTAAACTACCAGTTGAATTTAATTATAAACAAGGTGAAGAAGACCGTACATTCGAGGGTGAAAGTAATAAAAGGAGTAGATATAAAGAGCGTAAGCGTAGCATTTGCACTGCACTTGGTGGGATTGTTGCTTTCTATTGTAATTTTTATTGCAGAGAAATTAAAGATAATTTAAATGATATTTTAAAATTTGCTTTGCACTGTGGATCGTTTGCTTATATTACATTTGTAATGTAATTACAACTAATAGTGGTGTAAAATAATTATCTTTATAAAATTCTGTATTTATAGAGATTGAGAGATTGTAGAGAAAATAAAGTTAATCTAAATGACATTTGAAAATAAGCATTTCACTGTTGATCGTTTACTTATAATTGATATGATATCTTTATGTGTTTAATGTCATAATTAGTTTCAGTTTATCTTTATAAATCATGAGATGAGTCGTGTGTTCCGTGTGTAAATCTTAATTATTTATGTGTTTAAACCCAATTTATAGAATCGAGTAGCTAAGTTACTATCAAGGAGTTAATTATGTGCATAATAAAAACTATTGGAATTTTAGTATATTTATTATATTCAATTACATTTTATTAATTAAAGTAACATAAATATAGTGGCACTAAAAGTAGGTATTTCGTTTAGCACTTACCTATTAGAAATTATATAATAATTATCGTTTAGCGTATAGGAAAGCGAATATCGAGAACCCAAAGAAAAGGAGGCTGTACATGAGTACCTGAAATATAACAACACAATATAGTTCAAGGCTTGGCATACTTCTACTTTAGTTTGTTAAGGCCTCAATTCGGGACATAAATTATCTTATCTTACCTTAAATTAGTGCTGTCACTTTCCGTCCAATAAGTTTGGAAAAGGATAGAAGATATTTTAGTCGTGTCGTGTCTTATTATTTCATGCAAAATACGTGTTATCTGTCAAAATAAGGCGACAGTCAAAACAATGGCGACTGAATTGACTAGAAAAGGCGAAAAAAACATTGATGTTTAAAAAAATTACAGGTCTTAGATATCTCCTATCCTTTTCTAAATCTGTATGACGAAAAGTGACAGCACAAATTTAAGGTAAGTAAGGATAATTTATATCCCGAATTGAGGGCAATAACTTTCTACTGAGTTTCCTCTCAGATATAATTTAAAGGAAAGGTTATTTTACATATACGTGAAGCCTGGATTGTTTTGTACAACTACTCCTAATCCACTGTTGGTACCCAGAATCCGGAACCTTCAAGGTTAAGACGTCATCCACGTAAAAGTTGGGAAGAATATAATACAAGATGAGGGTAGTTGGATTACCTTATTCTGCCACTGCCTGTTCCTCACGCACTGGCTGTAAGGCATGGTGGTGAATGTGACGGAGTTGTACAGTGGAACCCAGAAGTCTGGAACCAGCCAGAATATGAAGTCGTCAACAGCTTTTCGGAGACGGTAGGATGGACGGGTCACCAGGTCACGCATCTACAGGTGTATGAATAATTTAGTTAAACTTCTGATTTTAGTGAGTCGATGGCAGTATAGGTTGCGACCAAGGAGGTACATTGAAGGCAAAATAACGTGCATGAAAAACATCACCTACATTAATATTATTATTTATTTATTTATTTTTTTCAAAAGAGAAGGAATGTTTTAAGTAGTAATCTTAATAATATTCTTTTTTTCTTTAATAATTTCATTGACGACGGAGGTTTTCACATCAAGCAAACATGCGTCTTTCATACTACGTTATTTGAAGCTCGCGTTGATGTCTTTTGTATGGTTTACGGTCATAACGTTATTTAATGGGCATAAAGAAATCTTGAAATTGTTTCCTTCCATCTGGTCTTGAGAATCCTCCGAGAATACTCCTCAAACTTTCACATATTTTTCAAACTACTGGTCTTTGAAGCTCTATGTAACTGACCTCAATATAATTATACATCGCCAGATCGCTGATAGCGAAGGTGTCTTCCCATCTGGTCGCGGAGAACTCTTCGAGAATGTCCTTTATGTTATCATCATATTTTTCAAACAGCTGGTCCAAGATAGTGCAGTCTTCGAAGCCAGCGTTCATGCCTTGCCCGTAGAACGGAACGACGGCGTGTGAAGCGTCGCCAATGATTAGAGCTTTATCTTCCACGTGGTAAGGTCGGCACTAGAATAAATAAAGAAAGAGATAACATTATTAGAAGAGTTTTAAAGGCAATTCTTCATATTATTATTCTTCGTCGACGGACAACGCGATGAACCGTGGTGTCAGAGTTTAAAATAGTATTATGGAATTTGGAATTTATAACGGTGCAATTATATATATGTATGTAAATGAACAATTTGTCGCAGTTATATAATAGTATTATTATTGTATGTTCGGTGCAATTATATGTAAGAATATGGCTAAACGAAGTTCAGAAGTAATTTTTATCCCAATCAAATGACTATTACTATTTTTGAGTTCACTTTTATGGCTATCCATTATTTTTTAACTAGAAAACGTTATTGTTCAAAGAATATAAATCATTAAATTAAATTTGATTGAGACATATTATACGAATGGATCCCTTAATTGAAGTTAATAGAAAAATTACTGCGACGATATTTTGCTCTGATATTTGACTGCGACGACCGATTTAGATCGCCGGCTGTAGTTTGTGGGCTTGAATATAACAAGAATGAAATTAATTTAATTATTTTTGTATGTTAACCCACCTTTACCGCCACCAAAGGCGAAGGTTTCCCAGCGAAGAAGTCTTCAACCAACTTCTGTCGTCCGATCAACGGGATAGAATCGGGGAAGTACTGGGTGAAGAATGCGATTAGTTTCTCCTCGTTCTCGATACTCTTGAACTTCTCGAAGGGCATGAAGAGGGTCACTGTCCACGAGCAGTCCTGGTTCGGCAGGGCGATCATCATAAACTCACCGCGTGGCCAGATGTGCAGGTAGTTCGCTGGCATTTGGAACTGATGAAAAAAGAGAAGACTTGAAATAAGAATCAAATTAAAGTAAACATTTTTTTTGTGTGCGACACCGAGTCGTCCAACGACCCGAAGAACCCTGGTGTCAGAATTGAAGTTAAATCAATAAGCCCGATTTGACAGCTCTCAGTTTCATACAAAAGAAGATGTCAATAAAATAAACCCTTTGCTATAGCATTAGCACAAACCTGATAGCTGTCCAATTGGGTTTATAAGGATGGCCTTACTGCACATAATTTAATTACCCATAAACCATACATCACGCTTAGTAAATGAATTGATAAGTGAAGAGCGAAAAGTTTATAGCATAATCTAATGCGACTTTATGGTCTCTTATCGCTGCTTTTAGCTAATATTACATGCCAAAATTTGTGTACTAATAGTTTATTAAAAACCTTAAACGCCACCCTCCCGTAGATACTAGCTATTCATAAACTTGGAACCACATAAAACTTCCATTCTCCATAATTAAGCCCATGGGTAATGTAGCCATACTACTACAACAAATATTTTTCTAGACTATAAACTTGCATCACGACTGAAATAGATCAAACTTTTATATTGCGAAAAGTTGCCCATGATAAATGGCCGTCCACTTGATATACAGCAGTAAATGCAAGTTGTTAGGAACTCGCCTTAACAGCGCAGTGGTGATTTATTCCCTGTCCGCTCACGCCTGAAGTCCGTTCAGTCGAAGCAATTAATATCGCATCAGAACATCGATCGTTACACTAAGTAGGTAAAGTTATGAACTGAAGCTATATTATCTTGCACAATAGTCGGTACCAAATCTGTATTCAAAAATAGAGGTTTGGCGTTCAGCGGATTCACCCGCTGCTAAGTTATCTGTTTTCCCATGGTTATTCAGCAATACTGTACATTCTAACAATAAATGATTTATTTTATATTTGGTCCAGTAGTATTGGTCCTTCTAAGGTACAAAAAGCTTATGCACTTTATTAAAAGGAGTTGATAATTACAAATAAGCATTATTTGTAATTATCAACTCTATCAATTACAAAAAAAAACTTAATCCACCATTTTCATTCGGTTACACAGCACCATGCTTGGCTGTAGTTAAGTTATGATAAATAATCTTTACTCAATAAACTTATTTAAAAATAGGTACACTTATACAAAATAATGATGAGGATTACCTATTTCCTTAACTACAAATATTAATTCCTGTATCTCAGGTAAACTAATAGCCCACATAACTATCCTTGATGCTGTGCCCAGTACATCCACAGTGGGCACAAGTGGGGTTGTCGTCCTTGCAAAATTTCTATGAGTGACCATACTGCTGACATTTGTAGCATCTGGTCACATGGGTGAAATCCTTCACAGGGCAGGAGGACCAATTTAAGAGTGGCTGCTTTACGATGGTTTTGCGGACCACAGAGAACGCCCCGGCAGCTCATACGGTCAGATCCTTGGTATCTAACATCCTAAAACTGGTTCTTACTAAATGCTAAAAATTACTTACTCCGCCGTTCTCATCCGCCGGTATACACAGCTCCAGGTATCCATGCTCGATGTACTTCTGGCTGTAGTCGAAGAGTGGCTGCTTCATTATGGCCTTGCGGACCGCGGAGAACGCCCCATCAGCTCTTACGGTCAGATCCTTGGTATCTAACATCCTAAAACTGGTTCTTACTAAATTCTTAAAATGACTTACTCCACCGTTCTCATCCGCCGGTATACACAGCTCCAGGTATCCATGTTCGATGTATTTCTGGCTGTAGTCGAAGAGTGGCTGCTTCATCATGGCTTTGCGGACTGCGGAGAACGCCCCATCAGCTCCTATGGTCAGGTCTGCTGATACGCGAACTGTTTCGTTACTCTCGGTTCTGGGTATCAAATATTGAACGATATTTAGGCATACAGAAAAAATTAAAACGTTTTCTTACTAGATCATCCTAAACAGATCTAGGGATTTTGGCTAATTCCTAGACTTATTTAGGATGATGGCAGCATTCAGTCACGATTTTGATAAATTCCTACAGCCATACTCCTACGTGTTATGTGTGTTATAGCTACATAAACGTGTTCACATTATATTAAAATTATTTAAGTACACCTTACAGTGCATCGTAGGCGATTGCTACGATGCAAAACCACAGAATAAATAATAGAACAAGCGGAACCTTGCTTTGGTAATATGTCTTGTTCGCTGCCATAATAAAACAGCTTTATGATAGAATAGCTAAGAAAACATACTTATCTGCATGATTTTGCAAATTAAGTTCTTTACACTGAGCAACACTATATTTTTTATGACTTTGTATCCAGCAAATAACATACAGGATGTAAAAATATTAGCTGCAAATATTTCAAGATATGAGCAAGCCCATGAAACTGAACAACTTTCGCCACGGATTTTTTTATATTTCGACCTATGTTCCTTGGTACAAGATTTTCCTTATTACCAGCCCGTCTTGAGTTTTCATTCACTATCGGTCACTAGTAAAATTTCACCCTAAATTCAGTCTCTAACTAATAATCATCCATTATCAACAACAATTTATCGCAATAAATATCCAATTATGTAGGTACGACAACGTTTCGTCATATTTCGTTTGGTTAATTTAGCCTATCAGAATATTTGAACTTGTCAAGTCAAGGTCTCAATCTTAGTAGGTACGTAAGAGTTTTAAGTAGGTATATCTACTATTTATCAGGCAAAACAAACAATCCGAGATAAAAGTTTAACATAATAATTATTTTTGTTGTGTAACCGCGAACTCAATTCGTAGTCATGTTCGTAGTAAGATAGCTATATTTAGATAGGTACATATTAATAAATCTTTAATGCCTTTTTTTTAAGTATTTAATTTTCCGTTCACTGGGGACTCGAGGGTGTGTATTGCAATTTTAGGCGATGGGCTGAAAACCGTCGCTATGGCGATACACAATTTTCCGAATGACCCTCAAATGTTTGTCAGACGTGTAAATGTCCGTTTTTTGCGGAAGTTTACGCTCTGCATTCCCCGCAAGGGATTATAGGCGTGATATATGTGTGTATGTATGTATTTATCCAGGCGCATTTTATCTGATAGGCACAATGGACACTTGCCGAGGGCCCCACAACCGATGGAGGCCCACATTCGTAGCATGTCAGTAACAATTAATTTTACTTCTATGTTCCTTGCGCGTTCTCAGTATTAAATTTCAAGATCTCTTTTCTTAAAAACATTGAAGTGTAGCTGTGGCATATTTAAACCATATAGGGTGAAATTATACTAGTGACCGATAGCGAAAACTCAGGACAGACTGGCGATAAGGAACAGCTTTCCCCATCGAACATAGGTCGAAATACGAAAAAGAATAGGACCTCCCAAACGACCATTTATGTGAACGTCAGGTCCAAAAAAAATCGTCCTGTTCCTTTGGGAAAATTGATTCTTATCACCAGCCCGTCTTGAGTTTACGCTATTGGTCATAGTAGAAATTTCCGCTATATATCTCAGGCTCGCTACACTCGCATAATTTTTTTATTATTTTGGCATACTTGGGACGTAGAATATCGAATACCTAGATAGGTTTCGCTTGCTCTTCAACACGGCACAACAAGCATAGAAGCATCCTCAATTGGAAACATGGATTTAGGTGAAAGTCTGTTGAAGGGGTGGCAGAATAGTAAATCCGCCACTTGAATATCCTCCATTATCGTGATGTGCCCTGAAATATTGCAGACGGCCCTGGTTTTTATCGAGTGAAATGATTTGTTTGAGTATTGCTCCGTGCCAGTTGTCTACTAGGCATGGTCAGCGAGCTGGCTCTCGTGTACTTTAGTTACTTACTTGACAAAAGTAAGAGATCCACTACGCAGATTAGCTTCAAGTAGCTTATGATTAAAATGACGCTCCACATTTTCATACTTCTCTGATTCTGCAAGAGAAACATTATGTACTGTAGTTCATTCACAATATCTAACTTATATTTTTATGAGTTAGGTATTACAAAAAGAAATTGATCTTTCAGTTTTTTTTTAAATATAAAGTAGGCCCTGCATTTGTCTGCTATCTCACCTGATGGTAAGTGACGATGCAGACGATGATAGTGCATGCTTGCCTAGATAAAAATGGCAACTCCTAACTTCATACCTTAGTAAGGAGGGGTGGTAATCAGCCGCGGCCGAAGCCTACCACAGAGAGGGGGTTTGGACCGTAACAGTGCTGGTCCAGTGCAGGTGGTCGGGAATGAGCCGCAGCGTTTTAATGTGAATATACCACAGTTTGCACTGCGGTCGCCAACTCGCCTCGAATTCGGTGGTGATTAATTAGATAAATATGGTAGATACGTAGATACCCCTAATATAGGTGGATACTAGATACTAAGTTAGGTAACCTATAGGTTTACTAAAGATTGATACAAGGTAAATAGTGGTATCTTAGTAGGTACTTCCTCATGCTTGTGCCATATGTTATAGTGGAAAGTGAGTAGGTATTTAAAATGTGAATAACATCTATTGTATTCTTTTATTATATTTACCTTCGAGAAGTAAACTATTGAGATAATTTCTTCCAACGGAGTAGATGCACTGAAATAGAAAATGACAAAAATGAATAAAGTAACATATCGGCACCTACTTATAAGTGGTTACAGTGGTTACCTACCCGAACCCGATTAGTCCTGGCGTCGTAAGGTACCTACGGTATTAATTATACTGTGCTACGGCATAAGTAAATCCGTCGAAGCGGTGTATCCTCCATGCCATACAGCAGATGTTATGGATTTAAAATTTCGGTTACGGATACGAAAATCATCATTTATGTATTTAAAATTTGGTTTGAATGAAGAATGTTATTAAACTAAAAAATCTTTTTAATTTTTTTTTTGATTCGGTTGCTATTACGGTTAGACTTTTATACTAATTTTTTTCTAGTTTGTTGATCTTATGGTCCTTCAAGCCCAGATCTTTGCAAACATTGTTCTCATCTGGTTTAGTGTTAGTTACCAACCCGTGACCTATGTTATGAAACTACAGGATACAAGTCTACAGGTAAAATTCGTATTAAGTACATTGCGTAGCTGGTTAATGTTCCTGGTATCATGATGGCCAACCGACTACGCAATGAACATCGAATTTCACCTATAAAATTGCAGCATGTAGTTTGATAATATCGGTCATACCTAGATTGGTTTGTTGATCATATGGTCCTCCAAGCCAACACCTTTGAGAGCCACACACCCGACATCTAAAGCTGGTTACCAACCTGATTGGTCCTCGCGTCGTAAGGTATGCCATATGTAGATCCATCAAGCAGGTGTATCATTCTCCCTCGCATCGGTATGTGTTTGTTGATCATATGGTCCCCTAACCCGACACCTTTGATAGCCTTACACCCGGACATCTAAAGCTGGTTACCAACCTGATTGGTCCTCGCATCGTAAGGTATGTCATAAGTTGTTCCGTCAAGCCTGTGTATCATTCTGCCTCGCATCGGTATACCGTGTTTGTTGATCATGTGGTCCTCTAACCCGACACCTTTGAGAGCCTTACACCCGGACATCTAAAGCTGGTTACCAACCTGATTGGTCCTCGCGTCGTAAGGTATGTCATAAGTAGATCCGTCAAGTCGGTGTATCATTCTCCCTCGCATCGGTATGCCGTGTTTGTTGATCTTATGGTCCTCTAAGCCGACATCTTGGCGAGCCTTACACCCGGATATCTAAAGCTGGTTACCAACCTGATTGGTCCTCGCGTCGTAAGGTATGTCATAAGTAGATCCGTCAAGCCGGTGTATCATTCTCCCTCGCATCGGTATACCGTGTTTGTTGATCATATGACCCTAAAAGCCGACATCTTTGAGAGCTTTACACCCGGACATCTAAAGCTGGTTACCAACCTGATTGGTCCTCGCGTCGTAAGTTATGTCATAAGTAGATCTGTCGAGCCGGTGTATCATTCTCCCTCGCATCGGTATACCGTGTTTGTTGATCATATGACTCTCCAAGCAGACATCTTTGTGAGCCTTACACCCGACATCTAACGCTGGTTACCAACCTGATTGGTCCTCGCGTCGTAAGGTATGTCATAAGTAGATCCATCAAGCCGGTGTATCATTCTCCCTCGCATCGGTATACCGTGTTTGTTGATCATATGGTCTTCTAACCCGACACCTTTGAGAGCCTTGCGTCCGCGCACAGACAGCGCCAAATTGATAGATCGACCGCGGACTAGAGGTGTCTGTCTTATATCTGTAGGTAAAAATAATTATAATCTAAATATTATTTAATTTAGTAGGTGATTCCTCAATGGCATAGGTATTCTACATCATCATCATCACTTACTTAGTATACCTTTTTTTTACTGCCTCATTGAATAACAGCAAAATTATTATTCTGAAAACATATTGTGACTCCTAAATGTTAATATCTTTCTTTTTGGAATTGTTAATTTATAAGGATTTGGACAGAGAAGAAGACAAACGTAGAAGTGCTGGCTCTGGTTGCAAAAGAACGTTGTCTCCTGAAGACCATAGAAAATATAAGAGGAAAGATGATTGGCCACTTGCTGCGTCACGACAACTTCATAAAGAATATTATTGAAGGCAAAGTAGAAGGAAAGAGAGGCAGAGGTAGACCTAGACGCACCTACTTTACCCAGATAAAGGAAAAAGTCAATGACGTGTCGTGTCGTATCAGGAGGTCAAGTCACTATCGGAAAACGAGGGAAAATTGGAAGTTACTCCACCGACAAGAGTTAGACTTTTAAATTGAAGAAGATTAGAATTTATTTTTATTTATTATTATTAGGGCAATTTTAAATAATTATGTCAAACATATTACCTTCCCGGTATTCGTACAGGCGAACGCGATGACCTCTTTTTGCTAGATACAAAGCTTCTAAAGATCCTACCTGCAACGAAATTGTATATGATGTAAATAGTTTTTTTCATTTCCATAATAGGCATTAAAATTTCATATTATGTAAAAGTATCAAGATGATTTCATAAATTGGTAACCCGAGGAGTTTCTGTTGATCTGTATTACTGAGAGTATTATTGATTGATTGATTATCAATTGAACCTAATCAGCAGCAGAATTGGTCAATTATTAGATAATCAGTAAGTCAAAGTATTTTAGTTAATGCTATTTATTAACAAAGTTAAAAAACACGATATTTTATGAAAGCAATGTTTTCATTAAAATCAGTTATTTGATTCGATTGGTTTTTAAACCAGGTCAAGAAACGATCAATAGGTAAAGTTTTGCTGCATGCACAAACCTCTCGAAAATCATTGAAAGTGGAATGTACCTAAATGAGATAAAAGTTAATTTTTGCCTTTAGTTTCAAATAACACTAATATTTATTAATCTACTAATTTCATAATAGCTGTTGCCCGCGATTTCGTACGCAAGGTTTTAGTTGATACAAAAAAAGTTTTAGTTGTACATGCATGGTGTTTTGTTTTTTATCTCCAAACAGGTTTGCATACTGACCCTAAGCAAACCGTGTACAGTAAATGAATAAAATAAATGTCCTCTTTAAATCGAAATATCTGGATGGCATTGTTTCAAAGAAACCTTCCCTTAATCTTACAAGCAAACTCAGTTATATTTTATAAAAACGATAATAAAATACTATACAACAGCATACTAGTAAGTATTTATCTAGTACTTACCAATCCTGCACCCACAACTGCAACATCCAATTTTTTCTTCGAATGCCCATTTTGAAGTGAAGCCATTTCTTTAATCATAAACTAATACACTTCACCAAATTTAATAATACTTTATTATAACACTACAAAATCCGGGAAAATGTCGACGGTTATCGTTTTAGAATATTTTTATTCAATTTTTTCTACTATAAATAACACTAGTCCGTCCCGTACGGATCGAGAATTGGATGTGATAGATAATGGAGACTTTACTACGTTATTCCATTCACATGACGGGTTATTAGGTGATAAAAGAGATGACAAAATTCTAAAGTACCTACGTACTATTATACTTACTAATTCGTTATATCCGTTGTCAATTGGTTTTTATTTAGTTATACCATGTTTATACCCACTTGATGAACCAATTTAAATTGAATTTTATAGTGCTTTTTTATCGCGTAATATTTAAATAATTAGTTAGATCCGGCCTGACAAAGACTGGCTGGTAACACCTGTTTTTCTTGCTCCAAAAATATATAAGAATACTAAGTGTCATGACATGATATTTATTTTGTGGCATGCATCTGTTGTTATTATTATTTAGTTCAAGTTTAACCTTTTAATTTTAAAGAGGTTTACTAACCAGTTCTATTGCATAATATTGCCTAAAAATAGAACATAATGTTAACTTTTAAAATATAATGGTATCTTAAAATGTCTTATCTTAAAATCTAATATTTTAATTAAATAATTTTCTATGCTTTCCGCTATGCGACATAATTCGATGACCACCGACCAGTGACTAGAATATGTTCAGATCACTGACACAAGAAAGGCGAAACCACGGCTTAGGATCGAATGAACTGTCGGGTCGAATTACTATCGGATTAGGAAGTAGAGTAGACAAATCGAACGACGTATAATGTTATTGTATAGACTGTTAGTTCTACTCTTCATATTCTAATACCTACTTTTAAAAAATTGTGTTCGAAGTTTTCAAAAAAAGATAATACCAAGGGCGGCTGTATGGCGAAAACCGGTGAACGTGCCGTATATTTTAGCGCACCTGGGGATGGGCCTGTGTCCAGCAGTGGACTGCGATAGGCTGATGTTGATTTTGCAAAATCAAAGTACAAATCGTGCGTTTTCCCATACAGTAAGATGAGGTTATCGAAAATGTGGGATTAGAAGCTGGCGTAGCAGACGACATAAAACTAGTGATAATAATAACAAATCAACCAAAAAAGTAATTTAATAATAACTATAATATTGCGAATTGCACATAAATTCAAGGATATCTTGTTAATTCCACACAGCAATATAATACTAACCAAGATTATGAAAAATGTGATCTTTCTAATCTGGCAACAAACAGATTTAATTTTATGTTTCTGTTTTTTATTCTCGTATTTAAGCTAAGTACCTACTGAGCCTAATAAAGATTGAGGATAAGAATATGAGAGATTATTTCGGAGACTGAACTGGTGAACCTACCCACCTACTTACTGGGAAATTCTATCCGTAAAAATCTCCCGTTCTTGAACCGGTATACCACAGAATAAATAAATTGAAACAGCCAGTCAATACACTATGGATATAATTAGAAGTGGTAAGCCAATGTTGCAGGTTTCGGCTAGAATAAGATAAAAAGATTTACATATATTAAAGAGTTTATTTTACATTAATATACTATCATACCTTTCTCTTATTTAGATCGAAGATCTTGCTATCTTAACTTTATCTTAATTAAGATTAACACTCGGAGATTTCATCAGTCATTTACACAAAAATACATAGTTATATTGTACCAAAACGCGAGAATACAGAGAGACTACAATTATTTATCGGATTTTCAACGATTTAAATTCATACGAATTTGATACGACACAGAGAATTATGAGTACAATAATATAAAAGCGAAAAAATGTATTCAAGGGGCAGACAAGAAATGTCTCTCAATAGAATTTATGAGTACAAATTCTGTCTAAATATGTATCAACCTTTAAGAAGCATTCACGTGACACCGCTTGATAGTTGCAGTTGGTAAAACAGCAAAAAGTACTAACCGCTCCAAAAAATCTCCACAAGAACACTTTGCAAGAACCTAAAGAGTACTTAACGGGCCTACTTCCATGAAGTGAGGTGAAAACGAGCTACGACAATGCATTTTATACATATTCTAAGGAACATCACTGTCAACAAAATTTTATTTTTTATTCTTCAAGATATGAGGAATAAGCCAGGGCAGCGCAAAATCTCATTTTATATTTAATAACGGAGAAATTAAAATTTGAAGTTACCTCTATTTTTCAGTGATGAAGCGTAGCGTAAGAGATTTCTTCCGCCAGTGCTAATCGAACTGTATTGATCTTAGTATGATTATTAATGGCAATTTCACGTTGAACCCGCCCGGGCGGCTATTTTTTGACAAAACAACTTAGTTATTAAGAAATTTAGCAAAACACTTACTGTTTCCGGCTGCTTTCCTTGGGAGCAGCCATTGGAATCTCCGAACAAAGCTACCGGACCGTATACCTGTCCCAGTCCCACGATTATCTTCTGAGTTACGATTAGCTACATCGAGACGAGGCTGTATGGTTTTAAGACCTTTGCCTGTCCAATGGATAAATAGAATACAAAAGAATTTTATCTATGCCTGTCAAATTCAAACTGTAATTTTTTTCACGGCCAACTTCTAACGATTTCTAATTCTTTAATTACATTTATCCTTAATATTATTGTAAACATTGACCATTTTACAACCATTTATTTTATTTTGACCTGTGCTATGGGCAAAGACTTAGAAAAGTGAACTTGGCGAATACGAGGTGACGGCATTCGATAAAAATTTGTATTGCTGTTTTTACGATCAAGAATTTATTGAAACTGTTTAGAACATCGTTTAGAACGCAGTTTCGCTGCAATTTTTGTGGTATGTAATATAAGTAATGATATGACTTCAACGTTCATACTTATTCGCTATAGCAAATGTAAGCAGCTTCCCTTGATGTTGATATCACAATATTTTTTTGCTGATGTGTGTCTAAGTGTCTGGTTTCTTTGGTGCGTTCATTACGGTAGTGACCAGTTTAAAACAATCCAATGCTTTCTACTTTCAGAATATACCAAAGATTAGAGCAACTTAGATGTTGTGATCTTAGTAGACTGGTGATTTGTTGAGTTCCATACAAACGAAGATCCACACATTCGATTCTTCGTCGGCATCCAAACTGGTGAATTAAATGCATGGTGAGTTATACTTTTTCTCTTTCCGCACGAATAACCGCAGTATCAGCGTATTTAAACTGCCTACTAGGCCGATGAGGCAGTGTAGCGATCAGCATTTAAGTAGAATCATCTTAAACATCATCCCGGCCTGATGGCTTGATATGCTCTCCAAAGCAATGTACAATTGAAATTGAGAATAGCTACACCGAGCGATAAGTTGGCTAAGTATCAATAGACGCTAGACTACTGCATCACAGAAGGTGTGCGTCAATATAGCATGATGTCCCACATTCTTCACCACCTTGCCTATAATAAATGAACTCACGACTTCCCTACACTTATTATATACAATAGAACAATTACAGCCTAACACTATATTAATGTTTCAGAATAGTGCAATTCTATGGGCAGTATCAGCGCTAGACTGATACAGAAAAAAAATAAGAATCGTATCCGCGCCTTTTTCGCCTACCTGATAAGGTAGAAGGTAATTCGCAGGTTTTAGACCAAAACCTAGTTTTGTTATCTTTTATATAAGACAAATTAAACTTAATTTTAGTTTAAATATTAGCATGGAGAAAAAATAAGTGTACCATATAAGCTTGGTGGGCTGGGTGGCGTTTTTGTTATTCAGCTCTGAAAACACATAATTATAAACCTGATATAAATAATCTAGGTTTGCACGTCTATTTTATCAAAAAATCGGTTGGTCATGATCAGCAAAGTAAATAGAAACTCAAATTTCTTTGACACACTCAATTATTATTGTGTGGATCTTTGTTTATCTTATCCTGTTGTAGTTAAATTGCATACATTCATTGCGACGGACAGAAGGCTCGTACTTTGAGATTTATCTATGGTATCGTTTTTAATA
This sequence comes from Tuta absoluta, assembly GCA_027580185.1. NCBI lineage: Eukaryota > Metazoa > Arthropoda > Insecta > Lepidoptera > Gelechiidae > Tuta > Tuta absoluta. The sequence continues at coordinate 5,760,351 of JAQAHW010000003.1, forward strand.
AAGTTTTCCTATGCTTTATTTTCAGGCTCCCAGAGTGATACGAATAAGAAACCGGCGTATGGCGGCTTGAGGTGACAGTCGTTTACTTCGTGTTTAGTTTGCTGTAATAAAATTATTCGTTTTTAGTTTGCTGTAATAAAATTAATTTAAATTATGTAACATTCATTTTATTTAAATTACCTGTATAATAAAAATACCTGTGAAAAATACTACCTATTACTGTGACTACTACACATCACTATTAAATACTAGGAGGTAACAATATAACGTAGCGAGTACGTCCATGGTACATCACAGTAAAATTACACAATCCATGGTCACGTAGTGGTATATTGTAAGTCTATGGTCAATTCAGTAAGGACTTTATGTACTAAGGCTAGTTGCTTATCTGTCCTTTAGGACATATATATAAGAGATCTGTGCTTGGGAGTAAAAGGTTTTTGTTTTGATGTGTTTCCTCTGCTGTCAAAACTGACGTGGAATCGATCATAGATAAACGGAATATGATGCAGACGCGACACACTGTGCATTTGTTCGATATTTTGACCGTGAAAAATTATTGTAGCTAGAATTTTGCCGTAAAATATATCAACTATCTACAAAAACGGCATTCTATCCGCTATGGATAATTTTGCCAATGTCAATACTACGTTGATTGGTACATCGAACGAAACGCAAAATATGAACCGATTAGACGTAGGTATTAAAAATATTTTTACGATCAAATAATAGGATGACGTGGTTGTTAGTGCAGATTAGTATGAAGTAGTAAGGTTCGATTTATATGCAACACTAGACGGCGACACGGCGGCACAAAAGCAGTTTTTTAACCGCGGAGGAAATTTTTAAATGTATATATGGAGCGCTGCGAATACGGTCACCACCAACCACAGTTTTAGGACAAATTATAAGAAAGCAAGTATTAGTACATTGTTGTCAAGGAATGGAAAATAAGACTTTGCTGGACGAGTATAGTTTCAATTATACAAGTCAAGCAAAGTAATTTTCCCCGATGCTTACATAGTGCTTTTCTCAAAAAAAGGCTAGGAAATGAAAGATTGTACTTCTTATAAAAGTTAGCTAGCGACCACAACACAACGAAACAAATAAAAATTTACAATTTTCCCACCAATTGTATTTTTTTTAAATAAATTCGCCTGTAAGGCACAGTATTACGTAATATTCTGCCATACTAATGTTTAGTTCATTCTTTTCTTTTTTAATTCTGGACAGGCAAGGGTCTTCACATCATACGGCCTCGTCTTTAGTTACCTGTTTCATACCAAATTACGTTCCGTTTCTATGAGAGTCATCGAGATAATTTTGAAATCAAATTATGTGGGTTTAGCGTATAACGAATTTATCTTCATGGACACCAGCAAAGGATTTCCATACAACTTTGCTGGCGTGATCTGAGACGTGACAAACAGTGTGAAACTTCGCGGTTTCTTTTTTTGAAAGAAATGAACACATTTCCTAGCATGTTTGAGAAAAATAATCATGTACATGTACTTACGTACATACATACATACACATATCATGCCCATATCTCTTGAAACTTGCGTACCTAGTATACAAAAGTATTATTTATGTAGTAAAAGATTTTTGTCAGATTTCAGTTCAAGAGTGGGATCAATTGCTTCGGAAGGTTTTTAGTGGGTAGAAAGGTTCTAGAGTGGCACTGGGTCAAGATGTTCATGCTAGGGTAACACTGGGTTGAAAGGTTCTAGACTTATACCTAGCTGGAAAGTCCTAGAGTGTCACCGAACAAAATGCCAATACTAATGTTAAAATTAATTTCCAGGTAGGTACTTATCATTTCGGGAAGGTCGAGGGTATCATTATATTAAAGGTTGTGGTCACCCTGGTTCGTTGGTAACACCGAAATATACCAAACATTGTATAGGGCTATAAATTCCTTTTATCTACACTCGTCTCATAATGTTCGAATTATGAATTCGAAAACAGATGCATAATGACCTACTTTATGCATTCTGCCTATATAAACTAGGGTTTACTATAAATTACAGAAGCGTAATGACTTAATGAGAAAACTCTTATTACGATAAAGTTGAGAAATGAAACGAAGTTTTTTTTTTACCAATACTCAAATCGCCATCTTCCGCCGCACCTGACAGTTGTTGTTGTACGGTAATTTTTCGGTTGTTGTTCAGTTTTTTTATTAGGTTGTTGTTGAGATGTTGTTTAGTTGTTGTACCTATGTTGTTCAGATGTTGTTCAGTTGTTGTTCAGTTGCTGTTCAGATGTTGTTCAGATGTTGTTGTTCAGTTAATCCGAATTTAATCTTATGTTGTTTCGATGTTGTTCAGTTGTTGTTCAGATTTTGTTCAGATGTTGTTCAGTTAAGTTATTGTTACGACTCCACATCTAAACAAATGCTAAAGTATAGAATTTCCAAAAATTCATATCTAGCCATATTACGTTCTCGTATTGAATTTGACCTTGTATCGGGCCTTGCAATGGCCGGTGCGTACGCTCCGCTCAGAAAAGTGTTTCTGTGTTTTTTTTTGAGAGTGTAGATAAAATAGTGTATGCAACTGCTATAATTAGGCATTAGAATGCTCGTGTCAAACTATTATCACACTCGGCTACGCCTCGTGTGATAAACAGACACTCGCATTCTAATGACCCCCATTATATGACAGTTGCATAAACTACTATTCTAAAAATACCAATTTCAAGACCAAAAATTATAGGATTATCCAGATAGGAATAGATTAAAAACCTTAGTCAAACAAACAATTAGAAGCACCTTCGATTTTAATTTTTCTTAGTTACTTTAATAGATACCACCAAAATGTATGATAATTTTTAACTATGAAGCAATTCAACTGGTGTCGGTGATTAAAGGAAAAAGATTGTAAAAGGTGTTCGAAGGTATGAAATTTTTAAGGCATGCGGCTCTGTGTTTGTCTGATGGTCAACAAATATTGTTCAAAAACTAATGAACGGTGCGAGAATGCGACCGCTATTTTATATATTATCATATCATAATATCATACTCAAATATATAATGGCCGTCGCTAATTGGTTTTTGCTATTTATATTTTGAACTTACATCTATGTATACTGATTTATGCAATAAACGTTTAAAATTGAAATTGAAATTTAACAGTATTAGTTGCGCTTAAGGTGCACGCAATGACGAAAATGACAAAGAAATATCCAAAAAAAGTTTCTTAATGTCAAAGTTCGCAAAAAAATGTACAATACCAGGATGGACAAAAACGAAACAAAAATATGTTCGCGCAAAGTGCGTAACATGATACTGGCCACTTGCATTTTTAAACCTGAACTAATAAGTTGGCTTTATTTAGTTTAATGACTTTGCTTCTTCTGAAATAACGTAAAACTAAAAAGTTGTAAATATGATTTGAGATGTTATGAAGATAAGTGTTTTGTGAACTGATTAAGCCCTTATTTTTAGACCAATTCTTTTCATGTACTGAAAGTGGAAGAATAACAAACAAACATACAGTACAGTTTATACAGTTCATAATTAATATGGATACTATGCGTTCAGCTAAGTCTTGGCGAATGGTTCAGCTTATTCCAAAATATGGTCCTTATGATATAATGTAGGTTAATATTCCTTCCAAGTTATAATATCAACTTTGTGAGTAGTCCACCGAGAATCGAACCCGGAACCTTTGCGCCGCAGGCAGTCGCACTACCATTGGTCGTCAAGTATTGTATCAGTACCAGTTAGACTAACATTATATGAAATGGTGACACCTCTATAATATACTCTTTGACATGACTTCCGAATTTCATTTGAATTTCGTTCCTTCCGTGGAAGTAGGAGTCTTAAACGGCAAAAAGTACTAACCGCTCCAAAAAATCTCCACAAGAACATTACAGGCTCTGCAAGAACCTAAAGAGTACTTAAAAAGGCATATTACTAGGCAGCATGGAGAGATCGTCACCAGCGCTTTGGCTGGAACTGAAGGAGCTGTACGTTTCCCTGGTCTCCTCTTTTATCTTGAGATGGTCAGTACTAGAGGGGGGTCGGGGAGGGAAGGATCGGTCCAATGACTTATCTTTGTGATCCTTGTCTCTGAAGGACTTGTCTTTGCTGCTGTGTTTGTGCTTGTGTTTGTGCTTGTGCTTCTTCTTGTCTTTCTTCTTCTTTTTAGGCTGCAAGAGAAGACAACATTAAATTCGCAATATCGATGTTTACGAGTAAATGCTGAAATATTAACATAACTGCGTTGCAGTGATGCGACTTCGAAATAGGGTTGTGTTCTGGGTAATAAATAAAAAACGAGACGCATCTGTTTAAAATGAATGTCTAAAATAGAATAGTTTCAACCATAATTTTTCAAAATATACATGCTAAGATTTATAACACTAAGCAACAATGTAAAAGTTTATATTTTGACGTCACCCTTAATAGTGTATAGTGACGTCACAACATCAGTTTTTGCAGTTTGGCGTTTCCTCACCGCGCCACCGATTCATTGTGTCGCGCAAAATATAGCGACTTTTATTGTTTTTTGCAGCGCTGCTGCGCCAAAATGCCAACTTGGCCGATACGTCGTCGAAACGCGGTTAATATTATGTCTTTCAGCCCAAACAGTAAACCGATCTACACATTTCAATAGGTTTGTTTCGTTCCCTCGATTCTGCCACTACTCACCAGATGTCTCGTCAAATTAAAAGCTATGCTACTCCATGATAGACGGCGGGGCAGTCATGAAACATTCTAGATGCAATGATTAAAATTTGTATACAAATAACACTTACGATTGAAAAAAACATTTTTAAGGCCGTGTTTTCGTCCGTTTTAATTTTGTTAGTCGAACTTTTCCATTGTACAACACACTGCACGTCATTTTTATAGTATATTTAGTATTTTACGGTTTGTATTCTACACTAATATAATAAAGAGGAAAGATTTGTTTTTATGTTTTTTTGTTTGTATGTAATCGATAAACTCCGAAACTACTAGACCGATTTACAAAATTCTTTCACCATTAGAAAGCTACAACATTCCTGAGTAACATAGGCTACTTTTTACGACGGGAAAATTTCTCATTCCCACGGGAAAACGGTTAGAAGCAGGAAAAGCGGGAAATATAGCGGATATTACCCAAATTAGCCAAACCGATTGAGCGATCTTCATGAAATTTGGCACTGATATTGGTGGTATATTGAAAACGGACTTGGACTACTCTTTGTCAGCACTTGAGGATCTGGAGTACCTGATGGACGGCACCAGGAGCACAGCTAAACTATAAGAGATACGATAATGGCTTGATAGCAATAATTGTTCAGCATGACGGGCCGCTTCTGCTGGAACATGGTCATCAAGGATCTGGAGTACCTGATGCAGACCACCAGCATCCCATCTAAACTAGAAGAGCTACGGTAATGGCTTCAAAGTAAAAGTTGTTAAGCATGACGGGCTGCTTTTGCTGGTACATGGTCATCGAGGGTCTGGAGTACCTAAAGCAGACAACCAGCATCCCATCTAAACTACAGGAGATAAGGTATCGGCATCAAATTAAAAGTTGTTTAACATGACGGGCCACTTTTGCTGGTACATGTTCCTGTTGAGTCACTTCTGCTGGAACGGAGTAAAGAAGTAAACTACTTTTTACTGCGGGCAAAGATCCAATTTCTACGGGAAAACTGGTAAGTAGCAGCGGGTGAAACCGCTGGGCGGGCCGCTAGTCGTAAAATAATTTAACGTGATCGCTTGGTTGTGACACGAGTTCAACTGACGCGAGCGACACTCTGCGGCAAATAGCTAGAAGCCGCATGTAGACCACCTAGCGACAGGTCTACTTGCCTCAGAGCAGGTCCTTTTTGTATTTCGTCCGTGCTCGAAACAATACTTTTTGTGGCTTCAATCTATCTAGTGTAAAAATGTCTACTCTCACCTTAGGAGGTCCTCCTAAATCGTCCTTCTCATGCTTGAACATGCCGGGCTCGAAGCCGACGGGACCCGAAGTGCCGGGTATGCCGGGCAGCGGCGCCGCGTTGTCAGTTAGGAACTCGCGTTTTGAATCCTCCTGATAACAAAAAGTACATAACATAAATATATTACGCCATATCATATTACACCATGTCCTCTGGATTTCTCAAAGGTTGACTGGGAGAGATCCCTTAATAGGATAAGTCCGCCTCTGTGCCTTACCTTTTCTGTTATTGGTGTTTTTTTATTTTATTTGGTGCAATAAAGTTATTACATACATACATACATATTACGCCTATATCCCTGTCGGGGTAGGCAGAGCGTAAATGGCCGTAAAAACGATAACATTTGAGGGTCTTTCATTGTGTATCGTCAAAGTGAATGGTTTGTACTGGTGGCGCGTTGGGAGCTTGGAAATGAGACACGTGTGTACTCAAGAACGGCGTATATTATACTATTGAACTAACTTAAGTAGGGAAGAGGCGTCGCGCACACACCACACCTTCCCCCTTACAATAAAAAAATAAAATCATTACATTTTTATTTTTTTACCTAATTTATAACTATTAAAACATTATAATCTACAATATTGTTTTCTAGTTTCACAATACAGTTTTATAGAATTTAAATCAACATTTTGATGTATTTAATATTCAACAATTTTACCCAAAAACTTTCACAAATATTCACGGAATAATTTTTAATATTGTCAGCCCATCGCCTGAAATTGCACTATACATGTAACGCTCGAGTACCTTAGTCGCCTTACGACACTCACGGGAGAGAAATGGGGTGATGCTATTCTAAGCCGACATCACATGATATAAAATGTAAAGCATGTTATTATATACTATAGTCTAGAAGCACACACACAAACATAGGTGAATAGAATCACACCTTATCTATTGTGGGGTAGTCTTTGCTCTTTTGAATGCCTAAAAAAACGTAGAATGATACAGATTCTAACCTGTCCTTGGTATGGAATTAAAACATGACATCACAGATAAATATTTATAAGTGTAAGTGTAAATATTTATAAATGCCGTGTGATGCCGGCTTAGAATAGCATCATCCCATTTCTTTTCCGTGAGTGTCGTAAGAAGCGACTAAGGGACTCGAGGGTGTGAATTGCAAATTTAGACGATGGGCTGACAACCTGTCACTATAGTGATACACAATATTCCAAATGACCCTCAAATGTTTGTCAGATGTGGCGTAAATGTCCGTTTCTTACGGATGTTTACGCTTTGCCTACCCCGTAAGAGATTATTGGCGTGATATATGTATGTATGTAAGTATTTGGCAAATAACCTGATGACAAACTACAAATATTATTATTTAACAGTTTTCTTGCGTGTAAACTGGATTTATTTAAATACCGGATAAAACCGATTCAAAACTAGATTAAACTTACCCCACTAAACACCCTCATAGACATGGGTAACGGCATGGGTATATTATCTTGCGATGTGACATCAATTTTGACCTCCTCTTCCTTAATGCTTGACAACGGCACCGGTAGAAGAGTTTCCGTGTTTACAGGCGGCACATTCACTAACGGGGGCAGCTCTTCCATTGGGCCGATTTCTGGTTCTTCTTTTATCTAGGAAAATTGAATTTTATTAGTCTTTTATAAGCTTTTGTTTGACATAAATGAGGAATAAACGGGGGCCAAGTACACACCCCTAAGAAACACCAAACTTGATAACGATTTAAACCCAGTTAAAATCTGTTGTACACCCAAAACAATGGAAGAATACACATAAATTAAATGCAAATAGAAGATAAATTTTGCAGCAAGAGAATGATAAAAAAAAATATAGAATAAAAAGGACACTAAGTATTGATCCTTAGCCAGCTTTGAATCGAAAAGTCTTAAATTTAACCATAATAAAAATCTACTCACATCCTCAATCTCTTGCTTGATGACAGGCTGTAGATCCATAGGTTTTTGTCTGTCCTTGTCTCTCTGTAGCTCTTTCTCCCTCTCCAGTCGTTCCCTTTCCTTGTTGTGCATTTGTTTCATCATGGCTTGTATCTCTGGTAGCGGGACGCATATGGGCCGCTTGAGACCGTATAGTGTGTAATATAGGTCAACTAGATCGCAACGTAGACGAGCGTCGTTTGATAAAAGGCAGTTCATGTTGTTCCACAATCTGGTAAATAAGATTTCAATATTAAAAATCTCTTTTCTGGGAATATTGGAATTCAAAACAATAAAAAGTGAATTAATTTGTAACGCCAGAGGTATAAGTATAAAATCTTGCCAAGCCTACACAACCAAATAAAATCAAATCATTTATTTCTAAGTAGGAATTTACAAGATTATCTTTTAGTCAAGACAAATCTAGGTACTTTTAATACATAAAAATGAACAGAAAACTTACAGTAATGTAAAAAAACAAATACATATCAAATTTAAACCTATGTCAAATTTATTAAACCTATGTCAAATTCATGTTTAAATAACATAACGTACATTGTCATAGTACGACTACTGCACTTGTCAACATCTCCGACGACATACGAGCAGGCATGGAGAACCAGGAGTTAACGGTGTTAACATTACTAGATTTTAGTAATGCTTTTGGCACCGTTGATTTTGACATTCTCCTTGCTATGTTACGCACACTAAATCTATCACCAGAGGTGATTGACTGGTTGCATAGTTACCTTTTTGGCCGACGGCAGCGCATACGCATTGAAGAGTCTTTTTCTTCGTGGAGTGATGCTGCTGCTGGCGTGCCTCAAGGTGGCGTGCTATCGCCTCTTTTATTTTTCATTTTTATCAATTCTATCACTCTCCCTCTTGCTTCTTCTTATCATCTTTATGCCGATGATTTGCAGATTTACACGAAAGCTCCTTTAACTGACCTCTCTGACGCCATCGATATCACTAATCGAGATCTAAGGTGTATTGCTGAATGGAGCCGAAATTTTGGTTTAAAAATCAATCCCACCAAAACTCAGACTATATTAATAGGTAGCCCTTGGTATATCTCTCGAGTTGACCGCATTTCTCTCCCGAATGTTATTTTTGATGGTATCGCAATACCTTTTAGTGAGAAGGTAAAAAATCTTGGCGTTATCTTTGACGAAAATTTATCATGGAAGCCTCAAGTTTCGGAAGTCAGCAGGAGGGTGTTTGCTGCGTATGGCTCGCTAAAGCGCCTCAAAAACTTGTTGCCCACCAAAACAAAGATTTCCTTGGCACACTCTGTTTTCCTTCCAATACTGGACTATGCAGACGTTTGCTACCCCGATTTATCATCGCAGTTGCTGAGTAAACTCGAACGTCTGCAGAATCTATGTATAAGATTTATCTTTGGGCTTCGTAAATATGACCATGTGTCGGAGCATCGCTCCAAGCTAAAATGGCTCTCAATCACCCGTAGAAGAGACTGTCATATTCTTTCGTTACTTTACTCTATCCTTTCACTTTCAAACACTCCTTCCTACTTAAAAGATCGCTTCACTTTCCACTCTTCTACTCTAACCCGTAATCTTCGATCCAGCCATAATCTTACATTGAGCATGATTCCTCACAGAACAGAATTTTACGCCAAGTCCTTCTCTGTGCAAGCGATCAAATTGTGGAATGCCCTACCGGAGGATATCAGACGTGCTCCGTCTCTTGAAAGCTTTAAGGCGCGAGTCAGATCACACTATCTGTCCGAAAAGTGATTTTCACTTATACTGTTTTGTTTTTCTCCCCTGTCCATTTAATCTGAATGAACATGCATATTTCTCTATAATAATGTATATGTATTAGTTTATTGTAATATAAGGTATGTAGTAGTTTACTCATATTGTTATTTATGTAAGATATGTAGGTGTTTTTGTATATGTATTTTATAGAACCGTAAAAGCACTATCCCGCATCTCAAATCTACTCTCCTTTACCCTAAGGTTGTCTGGTAGAAATAGCTACCTAGCTATAAGACCGCCTATACTGTACTCTTTCTTTTCTTTATGTATGTCCATTTCTTGTTTTTGTGCAATAAAGTATATTTATGTTATGTTTATGTTATGATCTGTCTATCTACCTATCTACCTCCATCCTACCTCTATCCAACACAACCATATGTCAGCAAAACAACATTCTTGATTTATGAAGAACCCAGTAATTCCATCCGCTGCTTCTCGTTTTCAAGCGGTAAAAATGTACCCTATTGTTGCACTGGCAATAAGCTTTATAACAGTAGTTTCAAAGACAATCATTTAGATACTAATAACCCCAAAAATATCAATATAAAATACCAAATATATTTGTCTCCGTAGCCAATCATACCTATGAACCACCGCTTCAGTATCAAGTCTATGCCTCTGCGCTCTCTCAAATGGTGGGTTGTTGATCAGCAGTCTGGCCAATCCATGCCTCACTCCCGGATCTTGGTCGCTCTCTACCGCAGATAGCAAGGAGGCCAAGTCTTCAGGCTTGCCGTCTACTCGCACGAAGTCTACTAGACACTCGAAGGCGGCCAGGCGGACATCTAAAATTATAGACGACATTACAACGGGAGTAATTTGAAAAACCAAGTAGGCATGTTTATAAAGAAAAAAAAACAGAATGATTTGATGCCAATGTATGGGCGGGTAAGTCCAATCTGCCACCCAATGGACACCCAGATTGGAAAAGTATGTTCAAGGATTCACCCTGTGGATACTTAGCTTAGGGTAACTCGTTGGAGATCCGAGAATCCAAGGAGTAGTAACAGATTGGACAAAACCAGATAGGCCACCGTCAAATGAAAACAGCGTTTTGTATTGTACAAAATGACAGGTGCTACAAAAAATGCCGGTCTGTAAAATCCTACTAATATAATAAATGCGAAAGTTTGTATGTTTGTTTGTTACTCATCACGCAAAAACTACTAAACCGATTGTAATGAAATTTGGCACACATATAGAAGGTAACATGAACTAACACATAGAGTAGTTTTTATCACCGCTCGAGGGTTATACGCGCAACGCCGCCGGTAACAGCTAGTGAAACATAAACCATCATCAAAGATGATTCAGTGGCGTCTGCAATAGTGATAGGTACACGTATCTATGTGTTATGTACTTACCGATATACATTCCATACTGTGCATAAGCCCTGAATATAGTAGCTATACTGGGCAGATGTCCACACTGCTGCAACCTCCTTATAGCTCGAAGGCAGCTGACTGTGATGGTGTTTTTGTAGCATGGCAACACTTTCTCTAAGTTGAGGACTCGGGTGATCTCTTCTAGGACGAGTTTAGAGTCCGCTGATAGGGAATCGGCAGTGATTGGTGCACCCTGGTAGAAAGACATACATACAGGGTGTAAGGGTCAGCCCTCCGAATACTTTATAGCGTGCATTCAGACCATGAAACTGAATTACTTCCCATGAAAAAATATTTCTGGTAACAGCTGATCTTGATTTTGTATGGGAGGTCAAGTATAGTTTACTGGGACTTTAGACTACCCGCGATCACAGCTTGTGAAACCGAGCACAAACTTTGGGATCCAGGTAAATAATTAATGTTTACCGAAATACTATCGGGAAAGACCTGGTTATATCATAAAAATAAGTGAAAGTATTGGCGAGCTATGCCGATACTTATTTATTGTATGCCGTGTGATGCCGGCTTAGAATAGCGTCACCCCATTTCTTTCCCGTGGGTGTCGTAAAAGGCGACGAAGGGACTTGAGGGTGTGTATTGCAATTTTAGGCGATGGGCTGACAACCTGTCTATATGGCGATACACAGTTATCGGAATGACCCTCGAATGTTTATCAGACGTGGCGTAAATGTCCGGTTTTTTGGCCGTTTACCCGGGATCAAATCAAATCAAATCAAATATAGTTTATTCGTAGGCGTGATTTATGTATGTAGGTATTGGCAAACTAAACTTATTAAAAATTATTCGTACAAGACTCACTCACCGGTTGTAGCACGGATATAACAGGCGTGATTGTGGCAGCGAGCGCGTCGACTAACGCAGCCTTGTAATAGTTGTCCGAGTGGTGGTTCTTAGAATTGTCGTTGTATTTGAACAAGTCTAGTAGGAATCGGACCACTTCGGGCGGACAGATGCCGTGGATGTTGCGGAGGCCTAAAAATTTTGTTTTTGTTTAGTGGATGTAATGCCGGCTTAGAATAGCATCACCCCATTTCTTGCCCGTGGGAGTCGTAAGAGGCGACTAAGGGACTCGAGGGTGTGTATTGCAGTTTTAGGCGATGGGCTGACAACCTGTCACTATGGGTATGCGATACTCAATTTTCCGGATGACCCTCAACTGTTTGTCAGACCTGGCGTAAATGTCCGTTTTATGCGGCCATTTATGCTCTGCCTACCCCGCAAGGGATTATAGGGATTAGAGTTTAGGGCCTAGAAAGATTGTTAATTTAGAGTAGGAGCACTTCTGGGCAGGTTTTTTGGGGGGTTTTTCCTGTTCAGGGGGTCGAAGAATGTTACTAGGTATTCCAAATCGCTTGAAATTTTGTATCGGTAAAGCCTGTATGTATACAAATACACTAGTTTTTGTTGTAGTCAAAAATACCTAGTAGTTTTGATTTTATAGGCATTCAAAGTTTCCAAAAATATCGAGTCCCGCAAACAGCCACGTGACCGCTTGTGACGTCATATCACAACGCGCGCCGCGCTCCGCTTAGTAGGTCTCAACTCAAGTCACCAGCAGCGGTTATAGTAGGTGTAATAGCTTGTACAGTATTTTGTTTGTGTTTGCATCCGTGTAGGTATTACGTTAATAGTAAATATTACACATACACACACACACATAGCACGCCTATAATCCCTTGCGGGGTAGGCAGAGCGTAAACGGCCGCAAGAAACGGACATTTATGCCATGTCTGACAAATAATTGAGGGTTGTTCGGAAAATTGTGTATCGCCATAGTGACAGGTTGTCAGCCCATCGCCTAAAATTGCAATACACACCCTCGAGTCTCTCAGTCGCCTCTTACGACTCCCACGGGAATGAAATGGGGAGATGCTATTCTAAAGTAAATATATATTTTTTTTAGTTGTCGACCCTATGATTTTAGCCCCGGGGATTTTAATCTACACCTGACTGTATGGTGGGGAGCAGGAGCTCACCCGGAAAAGTTTGTGGTTGTTCAAACAACCAGCTCAATCGCGCCCTTGGTGCAGCTTGTATACCAGCCCGTTGTGCCAGACCTTGTCGAAGGCTTTCGCCACGTCAAGAAATACTGCTCCTGTCGGGGTCGGTTTGTCTTTGTACGAGACATTTAGCTTAAGAGCGATGTGTTCGACAATGCGGTGCACTTGTTGGGTACAAGAGTGCTGTTGTCGAAAGCCAAATTGCTCGTCAGGTATGAGATTGTTGGTCTCCGCGTGGTCTCGAAGTCGGGCATAGATCATGCGTTCGTAAAGTTTGGCGAAAGGGTTCAGTAGGCTGATCGGGCGGTAGGAAGTGGGCTCATTCGCCGGTTTACCCGGTTTGTGAATGCCTATGACTATTGCTTCCTTCCAGCAAGCTGGGAAGGTGCAACTAGCCATGGCGGCATTCAAAATCAGGGTGAGGCGATTGATCAGGAGATCGGGGAGAATCTTCAGGACACGGTTGGTGATGCCGTCCGGTCCTGGAGCCTTTCTGGGCTTGAGTGCCTTAAGGGCGTTGCGCACTTCCATCTCAGTGATGACTCTGAGTGGTGGGCCCGATGGAGGTAGTGAGATGAGACGTTCGACTCCGGAGTCGACCGTTGAGACGAAGGTCAAGTCGTAAGGGAGCGTGCTGGGGGTGCATTGGGCTGCGAGACTGTCAGCTAGGCATTCAGCCTTTTCGTCGTCGTCAAAGGCTTTGGTCTGGTCAGATGCGTTAATGGTTGCACATTACCTATATATCAACAAATAATGATGTTGCCGCCGAAATGGGAGGAGCAAAAATGCAAGGGTATGAAAACTTTCCTTGCTACTACTTATTCTTAATACTTTATATGTTAGAATGGAATAGTAGGAAGTGGGATAAGTACCTAGGATGTAGATGTACTGGGTTAAACGTGACAGATGTAAGTACTAAACCTTTTCTACTTGTTTTTTTCTTTTACTAACAAAATACGTAGGGCCATTTTATTTCATTTACTTTTTATTTCAAATGTATATGCTTTAAGCGATGGGCTGACAACCTGTCACTATAACGATACTCAATATCCCAAATAACCCACAAACATTTGTCAGACGTGGTGTAAATGGCAGTTTTTTGCGGCTGTTTACGCTCTGCCTACCCCGCTAGGGATTATAGGCGTGATATGTGTATGTATGTATGTATGTATATGTTTGAACAGATTTACCAAACCTTTTAAATTTATTTGTATTTTTTTTTCTCAAAAAATAGTTAAGGCCAGTTATTTATACAGCTATGGCGATGAAGCTATTGGTTATGTTCAAGTAAAGAGAGTAAGTAGGTGATACATAACGGTTAGTAGGCGGTTGAAAAACTCTGACACCAGGGTTCATCGGGTCGTTGGACGACTCGGTGTCCCACACGAAAAGAGAGAGAGATAAGATAACGGTTAAATGTTGAATCACGCCAGAACACCGCGTACGTACCACACCTTATCATTGCAGTTTAGAATGCAATGAAAAGGATTTTTTTCGCATTTTAACGACCTTTGGAACTATAAAAAACAACTTTTTCGGTGAATTGATAGTTGTATTTTTACATTTAGGCACAACGCATGATTTCCTAGTATTTGGATTGGACATTTTCAAAATTATTTAAGTAAAATTTCGACGGCACGGGCGCGCGCCCGCATGCGGACTGAGTGAGCCAGACTGAGCGTGTTGTACGATGACGTCACAGCGTCACCGGCAGCCCGCAGCAGCGGTTGCACCTTGTTTTACTTCTAAATCGGAAACTAATTGACGTATCGAAGTAATTCTTTCACTAGTATTTTTTATTTTTGACAGAGAATATGGAGTGCTAACAATCAAAATTAGGTAACATTCTTCATTATACGCATGTTAATAACACGCTTTGGAAATCTTGACTAAAATTTGAAACAAATGTCGTTTACAAATGGTGGTGGCGTAAAGTTACGTGCTGTGTGATTAACCTGGCCAGCCCCGAGGCAGTGCCTTTATTTTTATTTTTATTTTTTTATCCCGCCCGAGCCGGTTTTCTATTAGGACAATACAAAATTGTTATAAAAAGAAGAAGATTGCGTTATGCAAATTTCTTTTTTTTACAATGACCGATCATGACGTCAATAAGTGATAATGCTATCCTACATTGAATAAAGTTATTTCATTTTTTCATTTTCATTTTCATAGGCGTGATAGGGGAAAGTTGGCTATATTGTCCCCCCTAACTGTTATCGAGATTTGCGAGAAAACTGTAAGGGTTATCCTTATGTTTGTCTGTTTGTAATGAAGTTTAGTTAATTGGCTTAATTATACCGTAAATGATTTTTATATTAAGTGAGTACTTTTCTCACAAGAGATCTTTTTTTTTAAAGTAGCTATCGGTACGATTAAGAGACGGGTACGTTTAATCGTACCGCGAGGTCTCTAAATCGTACTTTGAGAATTTCTATACAAACACCGAAAATAAAACAAAGTGATTTTTGTACATATTTATTATGTTAAGAAATTTTCAAAAATTTTATCACTGTCCTCTGATTTGAGATCCAACGTTTTGTTGTTTAATGTCCTCAACGCTTGCCTTAAATCTTCTTGGGACCAATTGTAATATTTTCTTTTCGTTTTCTTTTCACTCATCTGCAATATTATCAAAAACTTATGAAGTATCAAAATTCTAACTAATATTTAGGCATTTCTTCACTTATTTAAAGCAATAAATAATTTGTTATTCTCCAAAATTTACCGTATATTAATAAATTTAATAATTTTTAAAGCAATATTTTCCTAAAGTAGCTAAATTGTACCGGTACGATTAAAAAACTACGGATCGGTACAATTTAGAAAACAACCCATTTTTTGCAAAAACAATTTATCATTTCATAACCTCACACGATTGCGCAGGTTCATTAATACAGAGAAAAAGGAAAATCTTCTTCTTCTTCTTAAATTTAAGAGCTCAGCTCTTGTCGGTGGAGTAATCGCCATTCTTGTCGTCTTTCCGCCAGTGATTTGACCTCCTGATACGACACGACAACCAAGCTTAAATGTGATGAAATAGCAACATTCAAAAAGCTTACCGTATTTTTGTTAATGCTTAGATTCTTCAGCCAAAAAACACTATCAGCACCAATAGAAATCTTAATTATTTAATTACAATGAACCATTCCTACGCAGCGCCGTCAAAAACTGTCATGGCTTCCTGAGTGTTGCCAACTACTGTTTAGTGTTGCTGCATTAAATAA
Source organism: Tuta absoluta (assembly GCA_027580185.1). NCBI lineage: Eukaryota > Metazoa > Arthropoda > Insecta > Lepidoptera > Gelechiidae > Tuta > Tuta absoluta. The sequence goes on from JAQAHW010000003.1 coordinate 5,776,630, forward strand.
AAACGTGATTTGGAAGAAAATAGGTAGGTGGTAAGATTAATCTGCAGGTACAATATAGCCAACTCTCCTGTGTGTTGTTTAGTGGAAAAGGGATCGTTTACATGTTAGCTTGCTGTCCATTATTTCACACAAAAAGCTAAGCCCTACACAATAACCTTAAGAAACCGACAAGCATGTATGAAAAGGTTGATGCATGTTGAAGAAGCGAAAGAGGTGTGTCAGTATCATAGCAAGTGGAAAGATGTAGTATCTGCCTACCCCTCTAGGAAATATGCGTGATTATATGTATGTACAGCGAACAGCCAACCGGTGGAAAACAAGTAATTGAAAAAAAAGAACGATTTTAAGTACGAATTTTGACTCAATTTTTGTATTTATATAAATATTTTTTTACTAATAAATTATATTAAAATTTACCTTTTCATTGAATAAATAAGTGTATTGTTTACCTGCCATAGCCACAGGGATGGTCTTCTGCAGGAAGTAGTGTTGCAGGTTGTCAAAGTTGTTCTGCTTTATGATGTGAGGTGCGCTGAACGAGCCGAACATTTTGCGGAATATCGTCAGCATGGCCGGCGGGCCCGCCCACGAACTTATCATTGCGTTGGCCACCTGATAAAAATAGGACATTCTTCACGCGGTAGGAAAGAGACTGATTACTTTCGTAAGTGTAGTTTAAGGCCCACAGTGCACACATAAAACATACTATCGGACGCGCCACGCATCGGCGGCCGAGGACAGTGTGTACGGACGCACGGTCTTTTTCTGTGGCGTTAACAAAAATGAAAAAAAATATGTCCAGCTGGCTAAATCACTCTCGGACGTCCGAAGGTTTAAAGTCACGTCCGCGACTTAGGTATATCAGATAGTATGCACAGCTTCATTTAAATGTACCTACTGTCCAGATTCAAATAAGTCGCATCAATCAGGTGCGGCTGATGGACGCGTCCGATGGTATGTTTCCTGCTTTAGTAATCGTACATTCTTTCAAATTAATGTCACGATAAATCCAAAGTAAATTCGCGCGTTAGAAAATTTATTTGATTATTTTTGGAGGTTAAGTTAGCATCATCCATAATCGTTGACAGCCATGAGAAGTCTGATGCTGGAAGTATCTCTTCTCATGGTTAAAATTTTGTGCCAACTACCTTCAACGGGAGCTTGCTATCGACCTAGTAGAAAGCCGTCACACGTTGCGCTTCCGATGCGATTAGCTTAAAAAGGTGTATCTTGTTATTACATCAATGCCAAGAAACATGTGTAAAACAGAAAATATAACCTGCCAAAGAAAATCGCCAATTTCGCGGGAAAGAGATATGTGACTTGTAGGTCGAGTGTGCCTTAAACGATTTCAAACTAGACGTCACGTACCTTCGTCAAACAATGCGCAGCTTTACATCGAATCTTATAGAAGCACTGTTCATTCTCAATGGTATCCGTGAGCGCTTTCCTTGTGGCCGGTTCCGGGTAGTTGTGTAGCGCGTCTATGGCCTCGCTCTGGGCCGTGACGTCACGCTCGTGACGCAGCTGATACTGCCACTGGTAGTCGGGTTGCGAGATAATCGTGCTGCGTAGGAGAGACATTTCCGGGTCCAAGCGGATCCATAGGACTGGGGAGTCGCTGAAAGAAAGTATGGCATGTTGAAGTGATATGGGAACTTGACACACTATAATACATGGTGGAGATGCTTAGTTTGTTGTGATTTTATTGCAAGCCCTAGGCACAAAATAGAGAATGTACAGAAGGATCACTCGGCCTTTCTTTTCGATTATTTCCGCTTTCGGCAAGGGCTGCCACAGTTTTCTTACCGATTTTATTCAATGGAGTAGGTACCTAAACATACAGGGAGTAACAGAAAAGCTATATTAAGCCGAAAGGAGCTCATGAAACTGAACTACTTTCCCCATTTCCCCACTTTGACCTCCTTTCCGCTTGATATACCCTTTCTGTTACTCCCTGTATTTACATTACATATACTACCTACATAGCACAATTATTATGAAATGGGGAATGACGAGTAGGTAGATATCTGCGCTGGGGCTGTTGAGACTGAGCATCACTCCATTTCTTTCCCGTGGGAGTCGTAAAAGGCAACTAATGGACTTGAGGGTGTGTATTGCAATTTTAGGCGATGGGCTAATAACCTGTCACTATGGCGATACACAATTTTCCGAATGACCCTCAATTTTTTGTCAGACGTGGCGCAAATATCCGTTTTGCAGCCGTTTACGCTCTGCCTACCCCGCAAGGGATATTTATTTAAGTAGAAACTCAAATCACATTATAAAAAAAAATACTGATTAGAGTTATTAATCTTGTTTGTTCTTTTATGAAAGCAAGTTTTTATTTAAGTTGTTACAAAATATTATAGGAACATTGTACTAATCATATCGTATACTAATAATAGTACATTGTTGTCGAGGTATGGAAAATAAGACTTTGCTGGACGAGTATAGTTTGAAGTCCGAGCCGCGGGCGAGGACCTCAGTTATACAAGTCAAGCAAAGTAATTTTCCCCGAGGCTTACATAGTGCTTTTCTCAAAAAAAGGCTAGGAAATGAAAGATTGTACTTCTTATAAAAGTAAGCTAGCGACCACAACACAACGAAACAAATAAAAATTTACAATTTTCCCACCAATTGTAATTTTTTAAAATAAATTCGCCTGTAAGGCACAGTATTACGTAATATTCAGCCATACTAAATGTTTATTTCATGCTTTTCTTTTTTAATTCTGGACAGGCAAGGGTCTTCACACCATACAGCCTCGTCTTTAGTTACCTGTTTCATACAAAATTACGTTCCGTTTCTATGAGAGTCATCGAGATAATTTTGAAATCAAATTATGTGGATTTAGCGTATAACAAATTTATCTTAATGGACACCAGCAAAGGATTTCCATACAACTTTGCTGGCGTGATCTGAGACGTGACAAACAATGTGAAACGTGGTTTCTTTTTTTGAAAGAAATTAACACATTTCCTAGCATGTTTGAGAAAACCTATTTATTACCTTTTTATATTTTGTGTGAAGCCATTTTGCACGTCCGTGCCAAACGCGGTTGACACTCGACTACAAGTGTGTTTGGATTGGTTTGGATTTCCTTGTAACGGCGGCGTGTCAAATTGTGGAGAGTTTCGTGACGTTGCTTGAAGTGAGCTCTCTGTATTCGGCGCGCAGCCGCCAATACTTACTTTGTGCCCTAGGCCTAACCAATCAAGTATTGTTTGCTCACTTACAAGTATAGGTACGTTTTTCTTTAATTTGCGACATTTGTTCAAGATATCCACCTGACAACTAAGCATATAATTTACAACATACTTATTTCACGCATATAATCCCTTGCGGGGTAGGGTGAGAGTAAACAGCCGTGAGAAACGGACATTTACGCCACGTCTGACAAATATTTGAAGGTCATTTAAAAAAATGTGACAGGTAGTCAGCCCATCGCCTACACTTGCAATAAACACGTAACCCTCGAGTCCATTAGTCGCCTCTTACGACACGACACCCACGGGACAGAAATGAGCTGATGCACAGATCTCTTATAGCTGATGCTATTCTAAGCCGACAACACACGGCAAACTCGACTTACTCCATTTACAAGAACAGATAATAGCATACAGAAAGTAACTTACTCCATAGCCGACAAGTCCATGTCAACTTCTTCCCCCGTACACAGCGGGATCTTCTTCTTCTTATTCCTTCTGCTCTTACTGTGGCAGGTTATGTCTGCTTTCACCACAGTATTCTCTATCTGCAGCGTATGTTTGAATGTGCCGTCCAATTCTTGGAGTTGAACCAGCAGAGGCCCGACGTACTTGCGGATCCCTCGCTCGTGGACGCAGTCTTGGCGGATTTCCAGTTCCACTGTATTTCTGAGCAGATAAAAGAAGTGATTTGAAGAGTGATATAAGGTTACTAGTACGATAAACAAAAAAAAGAAGTACGATAAAGACGAATCTTAATAAAACTGAGCTGCTAAAAATCTGAAAGTGAACCGGCAAATCGTGAGTGCACAACTATTTTGCCTAACGCAAGTACGAAATGAAGTGTCTGCCTTCAGGTAGTGATATATAACCAGAACAACACAATCAGAGGGGAACGAGAAGTAGCCATTCAGTATTAGTAATATAGCACATCATTTCCACAAGCACACAGTATTTGTGGAAAGAATAGGAACAAATGTAGAAGCAAGAGAAAGAAAACTGTTGAAAACTCTGGGGAAGGCCTACGCCGAAGAGACCTTATTAAAAGATTAACCATGCTTTTAATTAACCAACGAAAATGTAAAGAATAAGTTAGGAAGTGTTAATATAGAAGTTAGATTTAAGAAAAACTTTGGCAGAATAAAGGGTAAGTCATTTATTATTATGTAGTACAACATTCTGTGCTAAATTGGAAAAGACAAATAAGAAAAAGACTACATACCTTTTTCTATTAAACACAGAAGTTAACTGAAACTTAGCATGACCGCCAGTCCGCACCCATTGATCAACGAATACTGCCATATCTTTGCCAGTCACGGTAAATATCGCCTTCACGAACAGATTAGTAGACAACAGCAAATGTCCCCATAAACCACTGCCGATCTTAGTGTTGGCAGCATTGGTGGCCAAAGAGAGCTGTTTGTTGAACACTTGCAGTAGCAACTCTTGCCCGATTCGCTGTTCTAACATTCTAAGCACTAGGTGAGATTTCTTGCGCATAATCTGTGAAAAGAAAGTTTGCGTTTTGTGTAAAAAAAAAACTGTTAGAGGAACAAACCTTTACTTGAAAATAATCAGTATTTTTTTGTCTAAATGTGAAGCTTACCTCAATATACCGAGGCGACATGGTATGTACGTTTCTTGTTGGGAAATAGAACACATCTTTCGGTTCAATCCTCGCCCCACTCGCTGGCGGCTGCCACGGGTCCAACACTATTCCACCATATTGCTCTTCATATGTTACCACCTACAAATAAATAATCAAGTTCACTAAGAAGTAATATGTCGAGTTTGTATACAATACGACAATATACCTATGGCTTATACTCATAAATAAATATTTCTAGTATTTTTTAATAAGGGTTGCTGAATTAAAGCGTGAAAAATAAATCGTACTTAAAACATTCTGCGCTATGTTGTTGAAAACCCAACAGCACCTTCAGACTATGCCTAGGCAGGGAAATAGTCAGGAAAGTGGGCAGCGCGAGCATGTAAAAAGGTCACTCGCGCTGCTACTCGTCATGCTGCCGCCACTTCCCTTGCTCCCCCGAGTATAGGAACGGCAGCACAAGCACGAGTGGAATGTAGTGCTATCTCGCTCACTCCTATTGCTGCGAGAAGAGTATGACGGCAGTGTCTGAACAGTCACGCGCGTTAATACTTCCGCGGAAGTATTTCAGTTAATATTTGGGGCACGAGTAGGATAGTTTTAACGTAGCATAACATCTCAAGAATAAAGTTGGTATGATAACTCACTGTGAGAAGCCGGCTTAGAATAGCATCACCCCATTTCTTTCCCGTGGGTTTCGTATGAGGCGATTAAGAGACTTGGGGGGTTACATATGTATTGCAATTTTAGGCGATGGACTGACAACCAGTCACTATGGTGATACACAATTTTCTTAATGACCCTCAAATGTTTGTCAGACGTGGCGTAAATGTCCGTATTTTACCGTTTATGCTCTGCCTACCCTGCAAGGGATACAGGCGTGATGTTTGTGTGTTGATAACTCACCTCCGTCAACTCTTGATGAATCAAATACCTATACTCGTTATTACCAAAACATTTCTTAGAATACAATCCGCATAGGTAATCGGGTATCCCTTTAGCCAGCCAGAGATCGGACCAGTTCTGCATCGTGATGAAGCATCCAAAGAACTGTTCGGCCACAGCTTGCGCCATTGCTTTGCGGCTCAGGTATATCTGGTCAATGATGGCTATTGAATGGAGTAAATGTGTGCTCATTATGGACATTGTCGTGTAGGCTGTAGCGTCGTCTTCTACCTAGAATAGTTTATGTATATGTTAGAAATTATATAATCTAGAAAAAAAAACAGAGAATAGAAAATATTTATTTCCAAACATAATTTACAAAAGTTTGTCCATATCCGTCTCTTTCCCTGCACTATCGCCTGGGCCCGAAACTAGGATTGAATATAATATTAATAGGTTCGGAAGTAGCCTTTTCAATTTCTATGAAGTTATAATACAAAGATAAAATATAAATGAATGGAATGAAAGAAGGATCATGCAAAATCATACAAAAAATTGTACTTAATTGAATAGTTGCTTATTCAAGTTACTTACAAAACACAAGTTTTATAACTCTCTTGAGATCTGTTTAAACAATCTTACCTCATCAACAAACACTTGTTTGTAGCAGGGATATGGATATCTTGTGGACAGGGTCTCTTCATAAAATTCAAATGCTTCATGGACATATCTGACTGTGTTTTTCAGGATTTGCAACAGGTTCGGAAGACAGTAGTGTGTCACTTCGTTTATATGAGGATCCACATAAGGTTCGAATGGTCTGAAAAATAACAAAATAGCTTGTTTTCAGTATTGCATATCTGATTATAAATAAACTACACATGGGTACTTCAAATGCTGTGTTTTTATTCTATTACCCGTAAAAAAAATTAAACTCTTTAATTAATTCTGGTACGAAATTGTTTCCTCTATGAGAATTTATTGTTATATTTTTATACGGGATTAAATTTCGGGCTTGTGATCATCATCATCATCATATCAGCCATAGGACGTCCACTGCTGAACATAGGCCTCCCCTAAATATTTCCACCTCGTCCGATTAGAAGCGGCCTGCATCCAGCATTTCCCCGCGGACTTGACCAGATCGTCTGTCCATCTCGCGGGGGGTCGTCCTACGCTGCGTCTGCCGGGCTTGTGATGCTGGCTTAGAATAGCATTACCCTATTTCTTTCCCGTGTGTGTCGTAAGAGGCGACTAAGGGACTCGATTATTTTATTTTAGGCGGCAGGCTGACAACCTGTCACTATAGTGATATATGAGAATTCTGAAACTGTCCCCAAATATTTGTCAGACGTGGACATAGCGATCGTATTTTATGACCGTTAACGCTCTGCCTACCCCGCAAAGTATAAAGGCGTGATATGTGTATTTATTTATTACTAAATTTCAATTTGTTTGAAGCACCTCTGTGTAGCTCATTCCTTTGCGGTATGTATGCATAGCTAGAAAGCTCTTATGTAATTGATGAAATTGACACTTGAAAAAGTATTCTTCTTTTTTTTTGCTTGTTTGTAAATATGAGTAACAACATATAGTTTTTTAGTCGCCTATTACTACTATTTGGCTTTGGACATGCTTGAGTATTGAATTAAGATAATGTGTAAAATACCAACCCAATAGCCAATGCAATATTTGGTGCACAAGCTGGAGTATTGACCAGATAGTGGAAAGTCTTCCTCCTGTGGTCAGGAGTGTAGACCACATCAACCAGCTCCCCACATGACACCGCAGTCAGGGTCTCATCTACTGTAAACTCCAGTTTCCACGTGCAAGGCTCAGCAAAGCTGTCCACGCAAGGGAACCAGAGGCGGGCTGAGTGGCCGTATGTAAACATGTGGGCTGATTTCTGAAAAATATACATTTTGTATTTGGTTATTAAATTTTTTTTCCTTTTACATCAATTTAATATTTATTGATGATCAAATACTGCAGCATAATGATAGTTAATGTTTTCAAAGTATTATCTATTATTAAGATACACTAAGAGAAGAATTGTACAAGAATTTACAACGCTTTGTTCCTTATCTGTTCTTAATTTGCATTTTTACCCGACTATGGCAAAGCAAAAAGGAGGGTTATTTTGACCGGTATGTATGTATGTATGTGTAAACGAAAATGTTTGTTCCATGTTAACTCTTATCAGCTGATGGGCAATTTTGTATGGAGATTCTTTTTCATATTTCAACCTATGTTCTTTGGGGAAAGTTATTTCTTATCACCAGCCTGTCTTGAGTTTTTGCTGGGTCACTAGTGAAATTTCCCCCTTTATAAGGTGATCTAAATACTCACTTCAACCAAAGAGCCTTCTCCTTCAGGCACAACAAAATGCATCCCACCCTGAGGGGACTCCAATGAGAATTCAATTCCGATTCTGAGCCCTCTGCCTTCCCCGACCAAATGTGCTGCATCTTCAGGGATTTGCACATGCAGCTCACCAGAGTTGTGATCCGGGTCTATCTTCTGTGCAGCTTGTAAATGGTACTGGGAGAATACCTCTAGAGATCTCCTATAAAAAGAGTAAAAAATTGATGAAGAGCAAAAAAAATCAAATGAGAAAGTGTTTTATTCTAAAAGTTCAATCTTAGATTTATTCTTCTGATTGTATGTCAAGAAAATATGATGCTAGTTTGGAAAAGAATCACCCCATTTCATAAGTGTCACAATAGGCGACTAAGGGATGAATCCAGGGGGTTGTTTATATAATAAGCTGATCATAAATAAAGCTGACAATAAAATTGTGTTTTACAATGACAATTCAATTTACATTATGCAGCTTTTAAGGACAGCTTAGTTCTTGGTATTGAATTGGCTCACTAGGGAATGCAATCTCGAGCCAAGATTGGCATCTCGAGATCTTGTTCGAGATCTCAGGGTTCGAGATTGACCAACTCGAGATCTCGTTGGATTATTGGTCGAGATTTCGAGATTTCGAGATCGAGATCGAGATTTTGTTTGTTTCATATAATTTTGGTAAACATTGTACTTTTTTTACTTTAAGATTAGAAAGTAAGAGTAATAAAGACCACGTTCTGACTTTTTATCGTACTTTGTAATATAATTGATCGATACTCTAATGCCAGATTGACTTGCCTTGACGGATACGAAAAACGAAATCAGTTTTTCACATTTTGCAGTCGAACCATCCACAGACTTTTTGAAATATTTCCAAACCGGCAAATAACTTGTAGTAACGTCCACAAACACTTGGTTCGAATTGTTCTTTGACAAATTTATATTTCACATTGAAAACTATCTAATATAGAATAATACACATACATACATACATATATACACATACATATACTATTATCCCTTGCGGGGTAGGCAGAGCGTAAACGGTCGCAAAAACGGACATTTACGCCACGTCTGACATATATTTGAGGGTCATTCAGAAAATTGTGTATCGCCATAGTGACAGGTTGTCAGCCCATCGCCTTAAATTGCAATACACACCTTCGAGTCCCTTAGTCGCCTCTTACGACTCCCACGGGAAAGAAATGGGGTGATGCTATTCTAAGCCGGCATTAGCGGCAACCTAGAATAATACTGAATGTAATTAGTTATTGTATAGATGAATAATAACTTTTACTCGAAAACACGAAAATGCGAGTAAGTAAACAATAACCAAGCTCTTGGGATTGGTCGGTCGCGTCAATGCCTTACGCAACCTCATTCTCGAAATCTCGAAAATCTCGATGGATTTTTTTCGAGATCTCGAATCATTTTTCTGAGACGAGATCGCCTTTTTCGAGATCTCGATCTCTAAAAATTGATCGAGATCTTGGGGATTTCGAGATCTCGCGAGATCGAGATTGCATTCCCTATGGCTCACTGATCAGGCAATCTACATTCAATTGTAATAATTGTTAGCTTTACCTCCAGGAATGGGCAGCACTATTTTGTATCTCAATATGGGGAATATTTGGAAACTTCTTGTAATGAAGTGTTGTGGCTATTGTTGAATATAAGTAGCTGTTTAATTCATGAGAATGGTCGATACTTACGTATTGGGATCAGCTTGGCAAATATCGAGAAATGGATCACAATATTGGAAAGTAGCTTCATACTGATCATTCAAGCACACTCTGTATATGCGGCATTGCTTGGCGTTCAGACGAATGTACCTCAGGTTATCTTTTAGCGGCACTACAGTCAGTTCTACAAAGCCCTAAAAGATCAAACTGCTTTAGATAACCTAGAAAAACAAACCTAAATAAAAAAATATTAGAACTATTTATCTGATAGTAAAACTCACAATAATACTTCTCCTCTCAAAGCTTATACCAGTTAGGCTCAAAATCTGATGGGCTGTGAAGAAATAATACCAATTTCAATAAAGAATCTGCAAAAGTTTTGTTGGTAAGGAAAATACATAAAAATACTTATAATTTGAAAGGGCGACAGTTGTCGCCTGTTCTCTCTTTCTTCATGATTGATGAAGGAATAAATATATTTGTTTATCCATTGAATTTGGGTATTTTTTCAAGTTATTTCTCAAATTTTGCAAAGAAATAAATATTTTCGTCGCTCGAGTTGGCTTTTGCTTTGCTGTCAAATATATATCACTCGTTCATCGTTCATTCATTCTTGCTTCTATAGTCTATGGTTTAACTTTTTTTTACTGGTTAGGCTACATGCATTTTAAGTTGATTGATGGCTTTGTTGTATTAAAAATACGCATCCAAAATTTTACTTATGGCAACACCGATCTAGAATTGTCAAAATATACGAGAAGGTAGAAGATGATTTCAGTAATTTTGTTGCAATAAAAATCTATAATTGCAGAGCTTGCAATTATTATTTGTTTCATTTGAGAGAAATTGTGCTAAATTATATGTGAGAAACATTTTGATGTCTACCACCTTTCAGTCATGGTCAAAATGTGGGACTCTCCATACTTGACTTGTTTGGTTTTGTACATATTTTCTTTTCAAATTATCGCCACAAATTCACGTACATCTAATATTTGGAAACTAAACGTAGAAGAAGGTATAATTGTTGACGGAACTACCTTGTCGCAGGTCAGTAAGGTAACAGATTGTAACTAAAAAAAGAGATTTATATAATCAGTGCACCCCCGAGATTTGGTGCATCATATTTCTCGCGGTTCTACCAGTAAATTGCCTTGAAAATTGTTTGCAAACAGTAGATTTTAGTGCCTTACTTGTTTCTTCGCGCTTCGAGACAGTGCATGTATTCAAAGAAACTACAATTTCTTTTACACATGTTTACCAAACATGGCTTACAACTGGTTTTGTTACAAATTGTAGGACGATGCTGAGAAACCACGAATGAATGAAGAAGATGCAGTATTTAACATAATTACATCAACTGTTTACTACGGGAACACTTGGACCAAGCATGGTTTTGATATGTTTTGCACAGACTGCCAGGTGTATGAACAGCAAAGGTAAATAAGCTTGGGCTGTAAATATTTAAATTTATGCCCATACTCAGAACTAAGAAGCTCTAACATTTCAATAGAAATACATTATAACATTAAATTTAGAAGCTATGCTTTTGGTAGAACAACTTCTAGCCCTGTTTCTATCCACTTAGTGTTTTAACCTCTTAATTATATATCAAAAGCTTATGTGTCTACAACTTAACTCAGCAAAGTGGCAAATAGATTCATACCTACGAATTTCTGAACTTGAGAAAACAATGCCTTAAGGTGCGTACGGACTAGAGGCAGCCTCAGGTTGAGCAGCCTCGCCACGCACGGCTCGTGTCGAGGCTGCCTCGGTAAATAATTTAAATCAACATGAGGCAGCAGACTGAGGCAACCTGCCGCGGGTCGAGCCAGGCGCGACAAGATGGCGCCGGATCGACAGCTGATTCACTCCTATTTCTGCGTCGGCGTCTTCCGCCATCAGTTGATAGCAGAAATATCAAATAATATGAACTTCTAATCTAATTTCAATCTAATACACAGATCGAAAATAAAATAACCTCAAAAAAGAAAAAGAACTACCGACATAATTACTAATTAGTTTTTACAGAAATATTATGGCTTTAAATATAAGGACAATTAGTGGTTTCAAGAATTTTTGTAGCTTGAATACACGGACTTTTCGCCATTGTGCGTGACTCGCTAAAACTGTGCCTCAAATCACGTCCATACTTGCGAGGCACGTACGCTGAGGCGCCTTTGAGCACAGTCAAAAAACCGACACCGAATGGCTCGCGCCGAGGCTGCCTCGGCGCGAGGCCCGCCTCGGGCTGAGGCACGTACGCACTTGAGGCAAAAGGGCGAGCCGTGCGTGCCTCAGGCGAGGCTGCCTCTAGTCCGTACGCACCTTTGATTGTGATTGTTTTGTTTGTGGTGTTAATGGGTTGATGAGTACTGAGCAGAATGATTCTCAGACTGTTTACTAACAGTTTCAATTCAATATTACAGTCTGCTCAGATGCAATTGTTATTATGACAATAAAAAGTGTCTGATTTTCCTTCCTTTCATAGCCTAGTGATTACTTATAGCAACAATTCCATAATTAAAATCTAACCATTGTGCATTATTTGTGAAATAAGTAAATCTTAACTTCCAAGAAAAATAAATATTGTATTTTATCCGTACTAATATTATAAATCTGAGAGTTTGTGTGTGTGTATGCATGTTTGTTACCTCTTCACGCTCAAACGGATTGACCAATTTGGATGAAATTTGGAACACAGGTAGAGTATAACCTGGAATAACACATAGGCTACTTTTTACCTCGGGAAAACAACTATTACCACGGGAAAATAATTGGCAGTGGGTGTAACCGCTGGGCGGAAATCTAGTAATAAATAAAAGGGTCCTTTTCTATTTAAAATATCAAAGATTGTAATCTATACATACATCATAATGTATTAAAATACACTGCAAGTCTGATCCATTATCAGATTGTAATATTTAAAAACATTATAGGCAACTAACTGGCTGAAAATTTCCTAAATGCCAACTATCTAACTGATCTTAAGTTTTAATTATTTCAGGTAAGTTCATTTTTAAAGATTTCTAGCATTATTATATTGACACTTTATTTCAGGTCTGGAGTTGACAATGGTGATGAGACCACACCAGCTGAGGCAAACAGTGATGTGGATGATGAATATTTAGACTGTGGCAAGGCTGTCAACTTCACCTACTATGATAATCTCGTGGGAGTTGCTAGACGCCACCGTCACCCCAATGTGCCTGAGCCGCAGGTCAGTAAGAAACCCTAGAACCCTATAGTTCACCTAACAAGAAGAAGAAGAACATGGTACCCCAATATAGCTACGCCACAGCATTGGCATAGTCAACCACGCCGCTCGACTCGCGGCGGCGGCACTGCCAGCTGTACGCCAAAGCCACGACGAGATTTGCGTGTAACATAACTGTAAATACATAGAGAGTAAAATGGATCAGAGTACTACATTCTGGATATTAACATCATACAAAATCATCAGTACTAGGGTTTCAAGTTCCCATCCAATTTAGATACCCGGGTATCGAATATGATTTTTTAAAATAGTAATCTTCTTTATTTTCAGGGATAACTTTTTTTTTAATTCTGTGTGGAAGTTATCAACTCATTTTTTTCCTATTTGTTACAAAAATACACAGTTTGAAAACTATTTCATTAATCAACATTTAAAAGAAGACTGACTTATTTGAAATAGAGAAGTTGACATATTCTTAGAAACATAATTAAAATCCATTATTTATTCAGTCCTATATATTGTAAAACATAGGACTTTCTTTACGATCTGTTCAATTAAACTGTATATGTCTTTTCTCGGGTACCCGGGTGCAGTCGTCGTTTGGTGTACCTAGATAGAAAAACCTAATCAGTTCAATTATAAAAACATATGTTATTATGTCGCCATCTTTGAGATATTCTTCATATTCTTATTCTAAAGAAAAACCTACACATCACCCTCATCACATCATACATAGACTTAAATTTTACAACATGTGTAGTGCTTAAAAAGTAACGCACGCATACCTGTTTTTTTTACGGCAGCTGTCATTATGACCTAACTGTTTTAAATCGAAACTATTCACATAGTCATTTTTATTCTTACAGGTTGCCCTTATATTTACTAAGAAAAAATCATTCAAAAACGGTGTAACAGAGCTTGACATAAATGCGCTCGAAAAACGTCTGAAGAAAGCGAAAAGGGAGAAACCCAAATCAGTGCAGCTTTACAACCAAATAGGGAACTTCTGGCGCATCAAGGGCGACACTCGGCTGTCTATCGAGTGCTTTAGACGGGCCCTCGCTGTCTCGCCTTACAATGCCGAGGTAGGTTGTTCCATGAGGCTAGATTATGCTAAGAGTTGTTTGTTTCAAAACCAGTGGGGAAGACTACAAAGTGAGGGTAGCACGTTCACGAAGATCCACCGCAAAGAACACGCTATAATTGTATGGCATACCAAACAAGTACATCAAACGAATAATTGATATGTTAGTTAAATTTTGGTTGAAATAAGATTATGAAAACCGAAAATATCAGACTAATTTGGATTTGAAACCCATTTTTATATCGCTAATGTGGAAGCTAAAGACTCAACTCACAACACCTTTTTCGTAGGTCCTTCTAAACTTGGCGCGCGTGCTATTCACACTGCAGTATTTAGACGACGCGATCTACCTGACGCGGCGTTCACTAGAGGTGCAGCCGCCCGACCGCAGCGCGTGGCAGCAGTACTTCACCCTTGGCGAGATATTCAAAGCTTACGGCCATTATCAGGTAAGTACTTGGTTACCATTATCAGCTTAGTCATTGTCATTATCAGGTCAGCAACGGCTATTATCAGGTTAGTCGTGGCCATTATCAGGTCAGTTTCGGCTAATATCAGAACATTTATAGCTAATATCAAGTCAGTCGTGGCCATCATCAGTTCAGTTACGGCTATTATCAAGTTAGTCGTAGCCATCATTAGTTCAGTTGGCCATTATTAGGAAAGTTAAAGCTATTATCGTGTTAGTTACGTTACGACTATTATCAGGTCATTTTGTTGGTATTATCAGGTTATTCGTGGCCATTATTAGTTCAGTTGGCCATTATCAAGAAAGTTATATCCATTATCGAGTCAGTTACGACTATTACACATATCACGCCTATAATCCCTTGCGGGGAAGGCAGAGCGTAAAAACGGACATTTACGCCACGTCTGACAAATGTTTGAGGGTCATTCGGAAAATTGTGTATCGCTATAGTGACAGGTTGTCAGCCTATCGCCTAAAATTGCAATACACACCCTCGAGCCCCTTAGTCGCCTCTTACGACTCCCACGGGAAAGAAATGGGGTGATTCCATTCTTAGCCGGCATCACACGGCCTTCTTAGCAGGCATCACACGGCCTATCAGCTCATTTATTGGTATTATCAGGTTAGTCATGGCCGTTAACAGTAGCCATTATTAGGGCAGTTACAAACGTTATCAGTTGAGCTATTGCCAGTATCATCATCATCATCATCTTTGTTTCTTATTTTAAAATACATTTTCAGGAGGCGGCAGTGCACTTGAGACACGCTCTGGACTTGAGACCTGACTTTGAGCCGGCGGCCACCGCGCTCAAGGACATCGAGAACATTCCAGAGGCTTCTGTGCATGTCTACACGCTGCTTATCATTGTCTGCTTGGTGAGTTGTAGCATGTGTTATGGGAGAGGCTTCATAAACCAGGGACAAAAATATTTATACAAACTATCAACTTAAAATAGACGAGAACGAAAGAGACGCATTTGATAAAGGACGTCTGTGGAGCTCACAGACGGGTGACCAGCTCCGCTTGGTGGGAACTATTTCACCCAAATTTGATCATTTTGGTTGGGTAGAATGCATATTGGATCTCATTTGAACAAACTTATTACAAGGCATGGAGGCAGCGGCGATGTGTGTGCAACCTACAAAATAGATTAATGAGCAAAATTGGATATTTAATTTCGCAAGAAATGATTTAACATAAGTCATGCCTCTTCTAGATCAATCTTTTAATGCACGCTCGTCGACAAAAGAATACTGTTACATAACTAATTTTATCTACAATTTTATGAACAACTGCTGAAGTATAGAATTTTCAAAAATTTATATCAAGCAATATCCCGTTCTCCTATTGAATTTGACCTTGTACCGGGCCTTGCAATCGCCGGTGCGGACGTTTAGAAAAGTGTATATCTGAGTTTTTTTTAAGAGTGTAGATAAAATAGTGTATGTAACTGCTATAATTAGGCATTAAACCACTGTACGTTCCTTATAGCCTTACTTATAGAGATAGAGATCTTCCTTTGCAGCGATTGGTCGCACTTATCTGTTCCAAAGCTGTGTGATTGGTTACGTATGCCCCCACACCCCACCCCACTCCGACACGGCAGGGCGGGGCGAGTCGGCCCGCTTGGCTTCATTGGCGATTTTTCTTTCGCAGTGAGCGGTCGCGCTCAGAAAATAATTTTTTAAATTTCGATAAAGTTTTAAATTTTAAACTTTGAAAAATTATTTTCTTACAATTTTAACGGTTTTGCACCGTTCGTTTTTTAAATTAATAAATTTAGTGATTTAATTGTTCCTATTTAAATAAATTTTAAAATCAGTGTGTGTATAAACTGGGTAAGTCCTTTATATTTTATTATGCATGTGGCAAATCAAATTTCTGAAGGCGGTTTTCCGTCGGACACAACTTTGCAATTTCTTACAATTTTAATAAATTATTATTGAAATCTGTCAAGACCGTTTACGAATAAATAAATTGTTCCCGGCGATCCGAATTCTGTGAACAAAATAGTTAATAATTTATGGGAATTATTTGTCAAGAATAATGATCCCAAATAAATAAGCAAAGTGTGTTATAGAAATTTGGTTGCTATCGAAGTTTTAGTTACCCGGATTTAACAATAGTGAATTTTTTTTACGAAAAGTTTTTAATCCGGAAGTAATTAATTCGTTCGATTCTTTACGAACGATCAAATGAAAATCCAATAATCATAGTGCACTTCGCACAAGCTTTGAGTGGCATTATTTTAAGATTTTCAATGTAAATGTTCATCCCTCGCAGGTTTTTAAACTAGTTACCTTGAACTGATAGGTAGGTATTCCTCGAGAGAAGTAATACCTTTTTTCTATTTATAGGTTACTATCCCGTCGAACTAGTTTCTACATATCCCCCGTGCACGTTTTTCATTAATGTGCCTGATTGATTTATGGATTTTCATTTGTGAATGATTATTTTATTTTTACACGTGTTTTTGTAAATTGTTATTTGGACATAAATACATTTTTATGTCGTTTACTGGAGCAAGTAATGGTATACAGATGCTCCTTTCACGTAGCAACGTGTTATTCAAGTAACGCATCAAATACGTGATCTGAAGGTATTGTTCGGATACCTTCAAAGTTCTTTAAATAAATAAGTCGAACAGCGACAATTTTTATTTTAAAAGGGGGCCGCCATGACCCTGTGAAATGCTCTTAGTAATAAGAAAGTTTACGGAAGTCCAAGTCCGTAGAACGTCTTATAAAATAGAGTAATAAGAACTCCTCAAGGATCTTTTCGTTGTACCTAGAATAAATTGCAGAAAATATATATTCTAGTTGATTGCTATGATATGAAATGGCAGCACAAGCCAAGCTACATTTCGTCGGTTTTATAAGCTACCTCTGCGCAACGCAAGGTATACCCTATTTTATAACATCATCAGGAGTTCATTAGGCCGTCAGCGCATGACGTGTCCTTAGACTCCTACATCCCCGCGCAGGGGTTGTACCTTTTGATGTCATGCAGAATGCCCTCGCTTGCACTTGCAGGGCCTGAAATTCCGTCCTCGAGCCTTTCGTATACTTGACGAATTAATAAATCGACATGCGATACAAATTCCATGCATTATAGACGGTTTAGATGCAAATATTGCCAAAAATACTAACAAGTACTAAAAAGTATTTGTGTTGTGGGTTTCGGTACGATATGCAACTCAAAGAACTGGGTCCTCGTGGAGCCAAAGTTTCGAAATGTACCCACCAATATATTTTTAATACCTCGTGCAGAGTCGGCCAGCACCTTTGATAAAACGTTATTGCTTTAAGTACAGGTATTACTTTTGGTACCTACCTACCTTTTTATCAAACTTCCAAAAGTTTTGATGGCATCCGGCACATGCATGATTTGCTTTTGTCTGATCAAAGTAAAGCAGTCTTTCTTTACTTCTATGCTTATTTGTCTTCTAACGTGACAGTGAAATGCCCTCGTAAAATTTTGTCTTATCTGAAAGTACATCGTCCGGTCCACCGCCTGCGATGAGATAAAGCAATTGTAGCGAAGGGTAGTGTGTAGCACTAGTATTGATAGTGAAGCGCGCAGGTTCGAATCCTGCATATGGTATAAAATTAGCCAAGTTTCCATAATTTTATACCTACCTAACACGGTTAAGGTTAAGTATTAAAATATATTTAAGAAATAAAAGCTTCGAAAGGTGTGTTACAGACCTGAGTACAAGGAGTTTACTGTCTGACACATGTGTTACCTCGAGCGTATTAGAAAATAGAACGCGAGGGGATTCCTAAGATGTTAATTTGAAAATATTTTTACTTTGCACGCGTTCATAAGGTCCTCCTCTTTTAGTTCCATGAGCTTACGCTTTCAAATAACGATAGCTAGATTCCACTGAGAATTTGCAAAATAGGCTATCTGTAGGCAAAATATACCTACTTAAATGTTTGAAAAAATGTTTCAAATATAACATCCTAGCCTGAAAAAGTCTTGGCTATTAGAAAGTACAGGGAACAATATTCCTACGTAAGTATGAACTTTATCTACTCGGAATAAAGTTCAAAGTTAGAGAGCTGTCTAACGTTTTACAATGATTCTTAAGCAGAAGACATATTTGTCGTAGATTCACCGCATTCAGTCCCATCCTAGAAACCGTTACTGCCGAGTCTAAATTCTCGCAGGTTAAGGAAAATTTATAGACGGTTTAAGTCTTAAACAGTTTTCCTTTATGATCATGTCAGTGGCCTACCGAGGCCACGCAGTAAGAAAATGAGAAACATATTGATTTATTAGGTAACTGTGAAAACGACTGAATTTATAAATTTTTCCCTTGCTCACTGTCCTAAGTAGCAATAATTCACTTCTATTTCTATGCTATCACAGACCTCGTAGTGCTAACGCATTTCTGAGGGAGATCCCTCACGCTTGTCATTTGTTTACTTCTTTGAACTATGATCAAAAAGTGGCGTAAGAGTACCTACGTTAAATACTCGCTATGATTCTGGCATCAATCACGGAAGGGAATATGTACAATCTAAGCTCTCTAAGTGCAGAGTTGTCCTAAAATAGTCCTACGTTTTTCTTAGCAACATGGAAACAGACAAATGTGGGGAGAGAAAACGGCCTTTTTGTAATGGCCTCATCTCAAAATGGATAAGTAAATAATGAAGACCTACCCATTTAATAGATCTCACACCGAAACTATAATAATTTTTACTTTTTAATTCATCGTGCATTGAGTGTACGGAGTAAATTTCGTGAGGTGGAGATGTATGTAGGTAATTTACTTATTCCAGCATGTTGCAACTTGGGAGCTAGGTACACCCTATTGTTAATTCTGCTATATCAAGCTGTATAACATCAAAACTAGTGGAAGGTTGTCTAGCTGCTAAGGCTAGTGATGTAATATATACCTATTTGGTATATGCCAAATTTTGTGTTACCTACTCGAGTGCCTTGATCTTGAACATGATATTTTCTTCAGGTGCGTTTATATTGCCCGAAATATTATGAATGAAATGCATATGACGTAATTTGTATAACAAACTCCACTAGAGATGAAAAGTTCATGATATATTTTTCAGGTGCTTTCATATTACCTGAAATGTTATGAATGAAATGCATATGGCTTAATATGTATAACAACCTCCTCTAGAGATGAAAAGTTTTAGAGCGATAGTGGCGAATAGCAATAATGCGACACTGTCCCAGACGATATTAAGTTTTTATTTCCTCAAGTGTAGTCATGCTTACTACACCTACTTTTTCGATAATGAATGAAAGCTTTGGGCAAGTAAACAACAAGTACCCACAGTCTATGTGGGTATTTTAAATAAATATACAAAAGGTTACAATCAGAGGGTACTTTTGCTAATTGATATTTGTGTAAGTGCCCTGTCTGCCTTTTTTGGGTTTGAAACACGAGTATCTACTCCTGTGTATAACATTGTTAGATGGTTGTTAGAAACGTACGATAGTGAACATAATTGCCTATCGTAAGACGTCAGCCTAAAATAATAATACCGTTGTTCCAATATATTTGCTCTGAATGTCAAGCACAAGACGTTGTTAAAAAATGCTTGAATGTACCTACGTACTAGGCAAATAGTTTGCCTATCAAGTAAAATATTTTCAGAAAAGATACCTAGCGAGAATTATATTGGGAACTACCTACTACGTTCAATAGCTAGTATATTTTACCAACGGTGATCATAATGATATATAATATTTGTACGGTGACCCACGTAAGATCTAGGCTTCCACAATTAATTTGCAATGTTGCAATGTTTGTACTGTCTAATAGACAATAACGTCGTTTACCGACGTACCTTCGGATTAAATTTTCTCCGTAGGTAAGCTGTTAACAAAATGATAAAATTCTTATAATTTAAACTTTAGCTCATATTCTTTTATAGCTAGCTCGTTTTTGATTGTACATAAAATTAAAGCAAATTTGTGCCCTTTTCAAGTTTTAAACAGAGATCTGGGCTTTGCATGGGACGGTCAGAGGTAGTTATGGCAGAAAACAATTTCAATAATCGCCTCTTTTATTATATCAAGTTTAGGTAGATTTACCAAGATATTAATTAACTATATTATTATATACAATATAGTTTATTCAGAGGCCCGAGTGATGTTTTAAATAAAGCTTGACCGTTACTCCGACAAAGTAAACAAGGTTAGTTATTGATCATTATGTATTATAGCAAATATTATTAAGGCAACCCCAAATGAGTCATATTTAAAAAATCATATGAAGGTATGATTTGATAACAAATTTATATGCCTTTTATTCTCCTGGGAAACTAGGTAGTCGTTTGGCCAGGTTTTTTGATTTACCTGCTTAAGCCCGTTTAGGTCAATGCATATCTTAAACAGTAGTGTTGACCTTATAGTACGGAAATTTAACCTACTTATTACGTTACCTATAGCTTGAGTGATCAAGCACAATTACAATATGTAAGCTATGTTTTTCTGTGTAAAAGAGCTATTTATTTACTATGTAAGTAAATAGATATCTAAAAGGTTTTATAAAAACGACCTGCAATGCGTATTTACCTCTAACTAAAGGTTCAATATTTTTATATTTTACTATTTTGGCTATTGAGTTTTTAATTTTTTTTTTTTTGAAATTTTCTATTTACTGTTCGGAAACTTTCAGATGAATTTCCGCGTACTTTCTATCTTATCAAAACGTATTGAGACTTACATAATGAATAACTGTATTATGTGCATTTTTTATTAAACACGAGGTAAAGTTTTTCAAAGACATTATAAATGGCATGTTACAAATGCATCATTTTCATCATTCTATTATGCTTACCTAGAATGCCGTAATATAGTACAAGAGGTTTTGAATTACATTTTCATTATAATTTATTATATTTTATCGTCATTTATGGGTGAGTTTATGATATTACAGTATTTTTTAATAAATACAATATAAATAAATTTTCAGTATAGTGGATCAAAATCATTATTGTTGATAAAGAAATTCATTTTTCTTTTTAAAAGAATAATAATACCTGTTTCTTTTTATAGTTTTTCACATTGGCGATAGCTCCCACTCCTCCAGGCGATATCAAACATGTCTCTATAAGTAAGGCTATAAGGAACGTACAGTGGTTTAATGACAGCATTTTACCTACCAATAAAATGCTTATTAAACTACTTACCTTCCTTATAGCCTTAAATTTTTAATTCTGCCTGGTGTATTTTGTAGTAATAATATTCTAATTAGAATATTATTATGAGACGCAATGAAGCCAAGCGGGCCGACTCGCCCCGCCCTGCCGTGTCGGAGTGGGGTGGGGTGTGGGGGCATACGTAACCAATCACACAGCTTTGGAACAGATAAGTGCGACCAATCGCTGCAAAGGAAGATCTCTATCTCTATAAGTAAGGCTATAAGGAAGGTAAGTAGTTTAATAAGCATTTTATTGGTAGGTAAAATGCTGTCATTAGAATACTCGTGTCAAACTATTATTATCCTAATGACCTAATATGTAATAAAATATAAAC
Organism: Tuta absoluta; assembly: GCA_027580185.1. NCBI lineage: Eukaryota > Metazoa > Arthropoda > Insecta > Lepidoptera > Gelechiidae > Tuta > Tuta absoluta. Next base: position 5,798,647 of record JAQAHW010000003.1, read on the forward strand.
TACTATTATATTTTATAATGTCCAGGTGATGGGCGTGCTACTAGTGATCCTGTCGTCAGTGGACAGCGGGGGCGACGTGGAGGAGCACAAGACGGGGCGCCACTTCAACCGCGCGATGGCGATGCGGTCGCTGCGCGGCGTGGCGCTAGCGCCCTCGCGGGGGCGCAAGAAGGCCGGCTGCTAGGCGCGCGGGATCACAAACGGCTTGGGCTTTCATATGTCTCTAGGTATTTATGTTCTGATCTGTGATTTTCTATTTGGAATGGAAAGGTGGTTAATTCGGACTAAGCGCTTCCTTCCAGTCATCATTTATAATGCGCACTGCTAAAGAGTGGAACTCACTACCTGTGTCTGTGTTTCCAAACGCATACAACCCTAATCTCTTCAAAGTTATAGTGAACAGGCTTCTTCTGGGTGAGCTCGCTCCATCTTAGACTCTGTCTCTGTCCTATGACCTAGACTAGAGTCAAGAGCAAACCCATCATTAAATTAAAAAAAAAAAAGTGACCAAAACTGTTGGAGCAAGCTCAGTGATTCTAGCATACGTTGTTGTAAGAATCTAATGTTATTCATTTGATGGTTCTAGTTTTTGTAAGGGTTTTGAGTATTGATGTGAGAAGTACACCAACTCACTGGAGTTTCACTGGGAATTACTTTTAAATATTTTCATAACACAATGGAATTTTAATTCATTGACAGTAACAAAGAAACAGAAAATTAAAAATCTCATTCACGACTTTGTGGACGCCGCCTAGTTATGTGTTAAAAAACTATTGATTTAATTTTGATTGATCCTTCTAAATCGGTTGTGAAACCTATAGAGATATATGAAAAATCAAGCCAAAAACTATCGCATTAAGACCTCTTACTAAACGCTTGGAAAATTGCGAGGAATATCAATGCTACGTGTTTTTAATATGCATTGCTATTGACAACAAAACCAAAATTTTGCAGTACTGTTCAATTATATTTTATATTTTTTCTTAGTTTATAATTTTACTCTAACTTCATCTTGTGGACTTTTTGGAAGTTAAGTTATTCATAGTACAAAATAATATGGGTAAATGTGTTAGTGGTGTACACTTGATCAATCATTGATGCTACGATAGAAGCTGGTTGTATATTTATTATTGTATTTCAATATAATAGGACAGTACTGCGATCCTGAGGCTATGTACAAAATATTCTTTATAAATGAATGTGACCGAAATGGTCTTGCCATGTCTATTTTGATCTCTGCTGTAGTCTTCACCTTTTGATAGTCGTAACGTAAGCAGTGTTTCCTTATCGCAGTGTGAAGTTACAATATCGGCCTTTCCATATTTTTACATGTTATTAAATTTGTCTACAATAAAAATCCGCTCCATACTGTAATGTATATTTATTGTAAGATTTCTTACTTTAACAGAAAAATGCTTTCATTAAGCAATAATAGTTTTAATACTATTTGTAGCTAGTTAGTAATTATATCTCAAGTTTCAAATGTAATGCTTGTTAAAAGGAGGTAAATGCAAACTGTTCGTACAAACCTGCTAAGAGAAACTTTCAATCTGATTGTCATAAAACTATAAAGCACTTGTTAAAATGTTGGCTTTTGGCCCGTAATAGGATCAAAAGTAGACCCAAGGTAGGCACACAAGAAGCTCACCAAAGTAACTATGCTACAAAAGGGTGAACGCCATAGTGAACGTTATTTAATCCCCCTGAGTTTGGAACATATATGGTCTATTGTGAGCGGCTCGGCCGCTAAGGCGCTAAAGCGACCAGAACGTTTGTCGCGAATTTGCTAGAATTATATTACTCATCATATATAAATATACCTACTCAATTCGTTCGTATAATTAGTTGCAAACATGACTTGGTTATCTCGCGAGAAACGGCCTGCCTGACCGCTTTCGCGCCGCAGCCGCCAAGCCGCTCACTATAAACCGACTCATACAACCAATTTTGACAGTAATCATTATAACATTTTGATTAAACATTTGTACTGCCCAATCAGCTTGAAAGTATGAGCTCTATAATTAAGGATAATAGACACGACTATAAGCTACGATGTGTCGGGAGATGTGGTCAGCCGTCTGGCGCCTCGCAACGAAAGTGTCACTTCTGCAACTGCAACCTAGTCATTCACTTAGGCAAGTTTGGCCCGCTCTGGGCGCGGTGTGTAATTTTGTTTAGTAGTGCATGCATAAACTTGTTAAGTGTTCGTAGCGTCTAAGGATTTAAGAAAGGAGCCTTCGTAGTAAGGAGCGAGTAAATTCTGAGATTGGTAAAAAGTGTACCTGTTTTCAGTGGTTCTTTTGTTATTTTTGACTATTTATTACTTAAATACATAATTGTCTTAGCAACTATATCTTAGTTTTTTTACCGTATCTTCCTACTCACAGCAAAAATCAGGGCACAAAAACTCAAGCCAAAAATGATTGCCAGGCCAGCTAACATAATTTTAATAAGGCCCAACGCTCCGTCAAGCGGGAAGCACGCATCTTGGCGTTATTATGCGTCCGAATTTAGAAGGCGCATCGTGCCTTAGTAGCTGTAATACAGCAAGGTGTCGTCGTGCTCGGACGTTTTGTAGGTATATACCTACTTACTGAGGCTGGTCTTCCTGCATCGCACAGCGCTGCTCTTGTATTTTGCCCGCGCGTGCAGCCCGCTCAATTCAGCGTTAGCGCTATAATTCATGTTTGGGGCGAAGGAAAGTATAAGTAAATTAATGAACCTCAAAACGGAATTACATATTATACTACTGATAAGGTTTTCTTATATTTAAGCGCCAACGCTGCGTCGAGCGCGCGCAAAATACAAGAGCAGCGCTGCGTGACGCGGGTCGCCCAGTGCGCGTGCAGCCCGCTTGAGCATTGCTCTTGTCGGTGTCGGTGGGGCTGCCGCCAGTTTTCTCTGTCCTCTCCTTACATTCCCTGAACGACATGACCATTACCTTAAGTTAAGATGAAATGGGCTTAGAAATGTGTCCCTCAAGCTGTAATCCTCACCTATGAAAACTTAACGAAAAGCAATTTTGGTTTTGTCAAAAAATAGTGCTGAAATAGTGACATATGCAAGAAAATTAGTGACTTCATATCTCCCAAGATATGGCTATCGTTTGGTGAGGATTACAGATCGAGGCTCACGCTGTAATCCCAACTCTCGTGTGAGCAAACGGTGGGGTATTTTCACTTGGTCTACATTCCAAAAAATAGTGCCTAATTAGTGACTAATAGTGACAAAAGATGAGAAATAGTCGCTTTATAATTCCGAAGTTATAAAGGCATCTTGGTGAGGATTATACCTAGAGCAATTTTTGCTGTAATCCTCACCTCATTTCTGCTAAACGCTTAGGTCTTTTGACTCAAATTTAGTATCAAAAAATAGTGCTGAAATAGTGTTCTTAAACTGCATTGATATTTATTTAGTTTATGTAGTAGAAGCAATTAAAAAAACCGTAAGAACTTCTTCATACAAAATGGTCAGGTACAGTCGCGAACAATACTTCGTATTGTCGTACTTGAAGCTCAATACTGGTTTGTTATGTCGGTAGGAACGTAATCAAACAAATTTATTTCCTTCGAGTATTTTGTTTATATCTGACAGTACACAATATTTCTCAATCACTCAGACGTGGCGATGATAACGACCGTATTTTTTTAACGCTGTTAACGCTCTGCCTAACCCATAAGGGATAAAGGTGTGATATATGTTTGTATCTATGTAGTACATAAATAAATACATAAAAGATATAGGTACCTAACTTGTTTGGTAAAAATGGAACAAAAAACATATTTATGTGGTAAAATTCATTGAACTCATAAATAAATAAAAGTAGGTAGGTATATAGGGTGAAATCTAATCAGTGACCGTTAGCGAAAACCCAGAACGTGCTGGTGATAAGGAACAACTTTCCCCAAGGAACATATGGTTGAAACATGAAAAAAAAATTAGACCTCCCGTACAAAATTGCCGATCAGCTGATTTGGGTTACTATGGGAGTTCCAATTTTTTTTCGTATTTCGACATATGTTCCTTGGGGAAAGCTGTTCCTTATCACCAGCCCGTCCTGGGTTTTCGCTATCGGCCACTAAATAGATTTAATCTTATATAGTTAACGACGTTCGAGGCAAGGTATAATACTATAAGTACCTAATAATAATTTTTGTTATTTTCAAAACGTGCGTTTTCATTTTAATTTTTCATAATAATCGTAAGGGGCGTATTTGTTATATATAAGAAATTTTATATTTGAATTGTCATAATACTCAATATCGCGTAACGTGATGAAACCAAAAAATACCACGCAGGCGAAGTGCATGCAATAATTTCACTATTGTCTACCCTCTCGCTCACACGCGCGGCGGTCAGTTTTCGAGGCTCGGCCAAATCGGTTTTGTTTAGCGGTGGCTTGAGCGGTGGCGCGACCAAACAGGGCTTTCAGACTTAAGAGAATACGATGTGATAAATTAATGCGCTGTGTTGATCTGAAAGATATAGCATAAGTACATATAAATACTTAATTGTTATAAAACCGTTAAAAAGTTCAAGGCGTTAAAAAATAGTCAACCAAAATACCTACTCATAAAATAGACCAAAATAATGTCAGTGGCTAAACTTATGTTTAAGTTAATACCTACCTATATTGGCAGAAATGACATAACCTAAATTAAAGCAAAAATCAAGTCTGTATTCTACGAAGTATTGTTCGCGACTGTACCTGACCATTTTGTATGGAGAAGTTCTTACGGTTTTTTAATTGCTTCTACTACATAAACTAAATAAATATCAATGCAGTTTAAGAACACTATTTCAGCACTATTTTTTGATACTAAATTTGAGTCAAAAGACCTAAGCGTTTAGCAGAAATGAGGTGAGGATTACAGCAAAAATTGCTCTAGGTATAATCCTCACCAAGATGCCTTTATAACTTCGGAATTATAAAGCGACTATTTCTCATCTTTTGTCACTATTAGTCACTAATTAGGCACTATTTTTTGGAATGTAGACCAAGTGAAAATACCCCACCGTTTGCTCACACGAGAGTTGGGATTACAGCGTGAGCCTCGATCTGTAATCCTCACCAAACGATAGCCATATCTTGGGAGATATGAAGTCACTAATTTTCTTGCATATGTCACTATTTGTCACTATTTCAGCACTATTTTTTGACAAAACCAAAATTGCTTTTCGTTAAGTTTTCATAGGTGAGGATTACAGCTTGAGGGACACTTAGAAATCACAGAGTAAGTAATAGAAATCCACCGCGAAAGGTTGGATAGTTTTGTATGTGAATTTGATAACGCAATAAAAACTTGAAACTAGTGTTCGAAATTTTGTTTCCCATTTCTTGAAATCTCTAAATTTGAGACGATATTTTTCCGAGTAATAGGTACTTCAAGATTTAAGCTACAAAACTATGGGGCTCAAAACACGATATCTTGAAATTGCCTCGATAGAAAAAATCGCAAAGTAAGCTCTTATTTTGCGTATTTGGACTAAAACATGAACGATTTGATTGTTATCCATCATTTCATATTTTATTTTATGTTTGCTTCTTCCTCATGAATCTATGGGCTTACTTTTGAAATATTTCTGTATATACTTTATTATTTGAATAAATGTTCGGTCTTTCGGATCAGAGCTGTCATCGTGTTTTTCTCTAACGTAGCAAAATGGAAAGGGACTTCCTTTTTGGGACTGTTACATTTTGCCAATACTGAGTAACATTCTGCAACCTACTGTGAAGTGTGAAAGTGTTATGCTAGTGATATGGGTATAGGTAAGTTGGGGGAGGTTAGTACATTACAGAACGCATTAAAAATCACTAAAACAAAAATTAAAAAATTTAAATGTATTTATTACAAAATGTATACACGTAACTGAAGAACTTCGCCATTTCACTAAGCTGTCTTATTAAATATTACAACTAAGCCAGAAAGGATACCGAAAACGTTAAGATTCTGATGGATATTTTACATTTTAGAATTTCATCGTTAGGAATTAAAATATCAGTTACTTATACCTAGATAAACAAAACGAGAATGCATTAATATAGCATGATGGATTGGTAAAAACCATGTTGAGTTGTATGGTCTTGTTCGTTGGTGTGATTTTCGGTTGAATTGTTTATGCTACGTCGTGAATGCTGAGACGGAAGATGTCATGTTGTACGAAGAAGGACTCTCCAAGAGGCTTCAGCACAAAGGTTTGCGTGTAGGCGTGCGGGGGATCTTCATCACACTGAAAGAATAATAATATATCATAATCAATTCATGGAATGTAAGATTACTGGGGAGGCCTTTGCCCAGCAGTGGGATCAAGCAGGCTAATTAGAAAGAAAATAAAAAATCAATTCGTAAGAAATGAACAAAGTAACTTCATAGAAATAATGAATTGAAAAAAGGATGATAAAATTTAAAAAAGAGATGGACCACATGCTTTGTTTGTGTCCTTGACTTTATAGATAACATTGTAAGCAAAGGTCATTCAACTGACTATATTTTGTAATTGATATGATGCAAAACAACATGTGCAATTTTTTTTGTTATACTGAAAAAGCAAATTATTTCTGTTTATTATGTAACATTAACAGCCACAACAGTCCACTGCTGGACATGGGCCTCCACCTATTGACGAGTATTGCCATACTCACCACTCTTGGCAAGTGGAATAACAAACAAGTGCGCAAGATATTGCTTTAACAGGGAATGCTGCTGCCCATTCCCTGGATGAATTTATCCCTCATTAGTAGTATTGGGGTGATGCTATTCTAAGCCAACATCCTCTTAATATCAAATATCAAAGCATATCTATTTAAGAAAATTATAATAGAAAAAAGGTCCCAATTCCAAACAAAATAAGATTTTATAGAAGAATAACTCTTGTAATTGTATGCTTGATGAAAATAAGAAATATGCTTACCTTCAATCTCCCAAGGACATTGATTAGAACACCACCATCAAACATTGGTTGTGAGTCTACCGCTGTTATTATTCTATGGATTTTTTGGAACATCAAACTCTGAAATAAAAAGAAATTATAATTATAACAGTTAAATTTAGTATTTTAATTTGCTTTTTCCATAATTATGATGTCACATCTAAGTGCACACTGTATCTTTTTCACTCTGCTTGACCTCTGGTTGGCAGGTAGAGAAAATTGTGTGGCATTAAGACCACCCTTTGAATTTATAAAAATAATAAGAAGTTTAAATTGCAACAATAATGTTTGAAAATGATCAAAACATATGAATCCTGGAATGAAGGGTATTTAATGTGTTTTACATTTGTGAATGATGTCATCATTTTAATAACCTGTTGCAGTTGTAGGTCATTCAACAGCAACTGCATTTGGTTACATTATATCTTTTGTAATTCAGGAGTACTAGTTTATTCTATTCTGTTACTGTTTGATCCAAATGAACTTACATTTAATTTTTCCATTATTTTCAATGACCCTTGCAGTTGAACTCCTTCGAAGGTCATAAATGAGGTTTCAACCTGGAAAAAGCAACCATTAATTAAGTATTACAATAAATGTTCCAGCCAACTTGGTCAATATGTATTGGAGGTCCAATACCTTTGATCCTGGGAAAGTGGTTCAATTTAATGGTCTGGTTCGCCCCTTAAAATATTTGCAGGCAATATATTTTTTACACCTGTTTAACTGAGGCTAGAGCGTCCTAGATCAATATGAGTAAAACAATTTAAAATAGCTTATGACTCATCTTATGTTTATTTACTGGCCTGATCTTGACTCGAAACCATTGCTTCAGCAACTAAAGCATACATGATCTTATGGTTGTAAAATTGATTTGGTAACAAAATTAATAAGTTAATTTTGCCAACCGTTTAGTAAATGGGATAATATGTAACTTTCGTAAGGTGTCATGGCAATAAAGTCATACCAAAATATTGACGTGAAATTGATACTACGGAAATTATTTTGTTGTTATGGTCGATTTAACAATAGCATGTGCAACTAAGGCCAGTGAAAGCAGGGGGGGCTACTCTAGCTATCCCAATAGGCGGGAGATTTTAACCTAAAAAATATTAATTACTCGGCTTTACCATAATTTTACCGCAATAACAGTAGGCATGGTTTGTTGATGAAATATAATCGCTTTGAATCCCCAAAAGGTACTCACGTTGTACATATTCGCCAAACTTGGTCGTGATGCCGGATCGTCGAACAGTGCGTAGTACTGCTGTACGAATCCCTTTCCAATAGCATCGTACTGTGGATTGAGCGCCATTTATACGATTTATGTGCCAAAATATCACTAGAAAGACCAGAATTTGCTGTAAAAATAAAAATTCTAATCTTTTGGCTAAACGTATCGTACAGTGAAAAAGAACGAATGATTAATTGAAATGAATGACAGTGCAGTTGATTCATTCAACGGGATATGGCTCATTTTCCTAGACGTGTTTTTAACGTGTCCGAGCTGAAAATCCTAGTCAGAAGTACAGATACAGCAATAATAAAAAAAAATTCTTTAAATATACACTTGTTTTTAAATGTGCATATCGTCGGCCGGCAGTGAAAACCACGTAAAGGCAAAAGCAACAATTTTACAGGAGACAGTAAAAACCGTCTGGTGAAAAAAAATGTATGAACGGAAGAAACAAGTTCTGTTGTTTTATGACAACCAAATGCGTATATTTCAATCGGTAGTACAAACACAGAAAATCTAATAGCGAAAATAGATTAAAATGGAGTTACGAGGAATTCATACTGATAAGGTTATGGCGTACTATCAAATACGAGGTTTGACGACATAAAACAATAATATTTACAGCGGTTACCGTTGCGTTTGCTACCACAGCAGCTTTACTGACGCTGCCTATTTATTCGTTGCCTCCAAACCTTCAACGTGAGCCGGTTATTTAAGCAGCAAGACCTCGCTGCACTATATACTAGCGCCGTCTCACGTCACGAAGCCCTGAATGCTGTCAAAGAGAGAACAGCTGCCATGGCGCCTTTGCAAAAAAGGGAAAGGATCTTCCTCCTTCTCCACTTCACCTCACAGACACCTCCGCCGTGAATTCACTCAGTTTCGGCAGTCATAGCATACCCAGCAGGATCTTTCACACCCCGGAAACTGACCAACTGCTAAAAAGAAACCGCTGATAGTAGCGGACTACCTGGCGGTTTAAGTTTCGATTCGATAACCTAATCTAACAGGACACAACACCTGAGAGAGCTCAAGCAGGCCTTCGGATACTCGTGGACAGTTACGCCGTATAGACCTGCCTGGCAAAACGAGGATAAATTCTGAATATACTAGAGTCATTTCACGGCACTGAAAGGCATCGATACCGGAAACAGGCGTCCAAAAGCGGCCCTTAAAGACTGCCAACACATTGCCGGAGGAAATAATAATGGAACTGCTGACCACCCTGAGCTACGAAGTGATACTTACTTGCGGCAAATCAAGGCGCGTGGAGGACACCTAGTCGCTCTGCATGCCCGGCGTGTAGATTGAGATATAGCGTGGATGGGAGTACCAGAACAGCCAAGTGCCTCCGCTGCCAGCAGTTCTAGTACATCTAGAGGAACTGTCACCGCAAGCTCGCCTGCGTAAAGTGCAGGAAGCAGCATACCTACTGCTTGCTAACTCGTGTAAGCAGCCGACCACCTTCCACAACGTGGCGACGCGTCTCTCGCCAATTACACCGAATCATGCCGCGAAGGACTAAACCGATAAGAGAGCATAACTCCGCTCACAAATCCCATCGATGTTGACAGAAAGGAGGCTGCACTGCTGGAAAATATAAATACGGCTGGTTCTGTCTTGGCAGCTGCCCCTAAACTAATGCAACCGATGAAGACGAAGCGGAAGCTGACGAGACTCGCTCCAGCAGGACAAGAAAACTCCGAGACGGCCACGACAAGAGCCAACTAACGGCCTGCAGTAGGCGTCCCTTTGCGGTATTCCTTACGGAATTATGCCGAAGTGTAAGCGGGATCCATGACAAAAGAGTTAAAAACATCCGCCCCTGAAGAAGCCAGAAAGGCTCTAATCAATAATTACTTTAACTGAGGTACGGACGCTTCAAGCATCGTCAACAGGAGCCATTGCGATCTGATCTCATCCTACGGCTAGCCCCTTGCTGTTGAAAGCAAGCTGGAGGTTCTTCTTCTCAGATAAGGCTTCATAAGGCACTGTTAATTTGGCCCACAGCTCTGCTGTCCATATCCACTACTGCTCGTCGCAAAGTTAGGATCGTGGGCCCCTTCACTTTTATATCTGGCACCCGCGCTACATTTATAGGACAAAGCAACATGTGCCTCTCCAGCTCTCCACTTCATTTCAAGGAGGATAATGTATGCCATCACTGTAACAACCACAGGATATCTTAGTTAGATGTCGTTGGCTGATGGACACTAGGGAATCACCCGACTGCACTGGTTCGACCTCACCACAGTGCAAAAGTGGACCTACTCACCCAAGAAGTACAGACTCAGCAGCCTATGTGACACCCCCGAGGACCCTCGTGCCTTTGAAGGAAGTGAGTTGAATTTACGGCCAGGTGGCCAGCCTAAGTTAGGTAGCGCAATGCAACATATTGATTGATCACCTTTATGATACTCACGGGTACAAACAAGGTGATGCTTCCAAGCCCGCACCACAATGCGCTCTAGTAACCTTATCTCCTAAGTGTTATAATGGAATTATACAATAACGAAAACCTCGCCAAAGTTTATATTACAATGCTTTTTAATGTTCAGTAGTAACAATGAAAAACTTGCAACCGCACATGCGAGATTATTATACTCTTTCTTTAATAAAATATACTTGTAAAAGTAATTACGTGTTTTTCGCAACATTCTAGAACACATCGTAAAACACGGCTAAGCAAATGCGAGGTTTTACTCGACGAAATATGCATATCGATCGATACCGAGGTTCTCATTTTCATCGATAGAAGGTGTTCCCAGTATCGCAGCCCTGCCTACGTTCGTCGTAAATGTGCGTTACGAGCTTTTCTTCCCAAAAATAAAATAAAAGAAAAATCATGAATTTGTGCTTTACGAGGTTTTCACTGCCGGGCGACGATATGATAATTAACAATAATAAGTAAATACAACAAAATAAAAAAAAATGCTAAAGCGCCATTTCCTAATTTTGGTGGCGTGTCCGGAATCCAAATTTGAGAAGAAAACTCTCTATGATTTTTTCCCTCAAGACATGAGATGTTTCCAACTAGCTCAAATGTCTTCCTAGATATGTAAACTAACTCTTAGTTTTATATTTAAGACAACTACCTTAAGTACTATAAAGTTAAACGGGTGAAAAGAAGTGTCCGAAAAAAAAAACAATTTTGGTGGAAAAATTTTGAACGATGGTATCTCATCTCTAATGCATATTCCCAACGCCCTGTTGCCACTCCGCGTCCCGGCCACTTGCGCTCAAGCGCTTGTGATGGTTACTTGGGTGCGGCGACGATGCATGTTCCCGCCAAAAACGTAAGTACAGACTTTACGCAATTATCTAAAAAACGGTTGCAATTTTGGTGGTTCGATTATTTCATTACTTTGTGTACAACCATAAACTATTGCTGTGGAATTGGATGTGTCATTTGTCACTCCTTACACTTATAGAATTTATTTTGATCTAAAACTTACACTTATTTTTTTATATTTACAAAAAGGCTTTGTCTCAATTTCGGTGGGCCAATTTTGGTGGATTTGGTGGCATATTAGAGGCCACCAAAATTGGTTCCAACCACCAAAATTTACATCCTTATCTGTTTACATACTAAGCAGTTTAAAATGGTAAAAATAATGATGATTTCTTACCTAAATAGAATGTAAGCTGAACCCTTTTATCATCTGCAGGTATATTTATGCCCTTTCTACTTGCAAATTCAATATAAATTTCATGTTCTTCCATGTTCCTTCTTGGTATATTTATATTTTATTAGATGCCTACTCCAAGAGATTCCATAGGGTAGTTTATTCATCGGTTCCTAATCTAAAAAGCTGAATACTCACCAAACTACGAATTCCATAGGTACTCACCTCGATCACTGCACCATCCCCCAGAATTCCGTTAGTACTTACCAAGATTCCCCCAATAATCCCTTTCAGTGCTTAGTTACTAAGATCACTGATAATATTTTCGTATGTCGTAATGTGGTAATCACTGAAAACGCTGCATATTCCGTTAGGTACTCTCAAAGATCACTGCACACACCCCAGAACTCCGTTAGGTACTCACAAGGATCACTGCACATCCCCCAGAATTCCGTTTGGTACTCTCAAGGATCGTTACACATCCAACTTTTAAGAATTCTGTAAGATACTCACCAAGATCTTTTTACATCTTCAAGAATTCCGCTTGGTACTCACAAGGGTCAGTGCGCATCCCCCAGAATTCCGTTTAGTACTCACAAGGATCACTGCACATTCCCCAGAATTCCGTTTGGTACTCTCAAGGATCACTACACATCCCCCAGAATTCCGTTAGGTACTCTCAAAGATCACCGCACACACCCCTGAACTCCGTTGGGTACTCACAAGGATCACTGCACACACCCCAGAACTCCGTTAGGTACTCACAAGGATCACTGCACATCCCCCAGAATTCCGTTTGGTACTCTCAAGGATCGTTACACATTCAACAAAATTCCGTTAGGTACTCTCAAGGATCACTGCACACACCCCAGAACTCCGTTGGGTACTCACAAGGATCACTGCACACACCTCAGAACTCCGTTAGTAACTCACAAGAATCACTAAACATACTCCAGAATTCCGTTGGGTACACACAAGGATCACTGCATACGTATACCCCAGGATTCCGTTGGGTACTCAAAAGAATCACTGCACATCCCCCAGAATTCCGTTTGGTACTAACAAGTATCACTGCACATCCCCCAGAATTCCGTTTGGTACTCACAAGGATCACTGCACATCCCCCAGAATTCCGTTTGGTACTCACAAGGATCACTGCACATCCCCCAGAATTCCGTTAGGTACCCACAAAGGTCATTGCAGATAATTTTCAAATTTTGGTGGCCCCTTTTCTAATTTTGGTGGCATGAGTCAATTTTGGTGGGCTAAATTTCTAATTTTGGTGGCCCTCTGCAATTTTGGTGGACTTAAACTGAAATATCTTAAAAACTAAAATAGCTATAACGAGGCCCTCGATACATGACAATCAAAATGTGATATATTCTTAGAATTTATCAAAATATTATCAAAAAACTAACAAATAAAAATTGCCACCAAAATTAGACAAATAACAGACTTGTTGAAATTGACCCATATGAATGGTCGGTTGGTAGGAGCACTGGCTTCTTGATTATTTGCCGAATTTTGGTAGTTTTATAATTTTATACACTGGTAACATTGCTTGTCTATGGCCAAAATTTACCTGTCAAATATATGTGATTCACGTAACAGTTGTCGTATATAATTAAAGATGTTCATTGCGTAGGTCCGTAAGGGCTTCATAATAAGATTATATATAGAAAGCGGTGATGTATATAAAAGTAAATCTCGAATCAAATCTCGTCGCGTTGTGTGTGTGGTGTTTTTATTTTGCTTATTTGATTTTCTGATATTTTTTGACGAATTAATGCTGTTGTTGTGAATAGTGGTATAGTTGTGGACTTAATAACTTCATCAGCTTAATAAACATGTCTCTAGCAGACGAACTTCTTGCTGATTTAGAGGAAAATGACGATGGGGAGTTGGAAGCAGCGATTGAAACTAAAACATCCAATCTAAACGAAGAGGGTTCCAATGATTTTAAAGTACCATACCCTGTCATTCCTAAAGAAGAAGAAATAAAGAATGTTTCTATCAGGGAACTAGCCAAACTGAGGCACTCGGAGCAACTACAACGGGTAATTTGAGTTACCTCTTTAGGTTGTAATTTTTGCAAATAAAAAATTATATACCTCATCACTTATGCCGGCTTACATTAGCATCACCCCTATTCCACCCGTGGGTGTTATAAATTGCGACTAAGGGATAAATTCGTCCAGGGTATGGGCAGCAGCATTCCCTGTGAATGCAACATCTTGAGCTGTGCTGGCCAATCCACCAAGTATAGGAATACCTTCCAATAGGGGAAGCTCATGTCCAGCAGTGGATTGCTGTGGCAGTTAATGTTTATGTTTGCTTCATCTGTTTACTACCCTTTGGTTGCTTTATAGAGTCCACCCAGGAGGACTGCCTTCTAAATGTTTCTATTACAATTTTTATTGCACTGTGATGTTCTGTTACCAGTAAGCTTTGTTCTAGGTAATGGCTGAGATTGAGCAGAATGTTGGTAAAGCTCGTGACAAGATTGATGTGACAGGTTTGATGGAGACAGACCCAGAGTACCAGCTGATTGTGGAGGCTAATAACATTGCTGTTGAGGTTGATGGAGAAATTGGTAGGTTGCAGTATGTTGAGTTTGATTCTGCCGCTTCTACTATTATCCTTACAATTTATTTTTGTTTAATTTTATGCATTTTCCAATTCCACCCTGAACTCTGGCTGCTGGGCAGCTCAAGACCAAGAATCAATACCTAATTTTTTTATGAATAAAATATTGCTAGGGTTACAAATAAAACAGTAATTATCACTTTTCAGCAATTATTCACAGATTTGTTCGAGACAAATACCAGAAGCGGTTCCCGGAGCTGGATTCCCTGATTGTCACACCACTGGAGTACATCAGGACAGTTAAGGAACTTGGCAATGATTTGGACAAGTGCAAGAACAATGAGATCCTGCAGAGCTTCCTCACTCAAGCCACTATTATGATTGTTTCTGTCACAGCATCTACAACTCAAGGGTAAATTATATTTCCAAACACCTTTTCAGAAATCTGAATTTCATCATAATTATACCCATGTTAATGTCATGGATGAATGAAAATAAAGCAAAACCTTCCTTTCTAGGGTTTGGGAACCTCATTTAATCATTAATAGTATGTAATTTTGCAAGATCACCAAAATAGTTAGTGTGATAAGATAACAAAAGTGGCACAATGGTTGTGCATCTGATTACCATACAGAGGTCCTAAGTTTGATTTCCAGCCAGGGCATTTAATGTTCAATACAGATAATTCTAGAGTGCCCATGAATGTGATAGGTGTATTTTATTATTTTAATTCTCCCATCTATTATGTTTTAATACTAGTCTACAGACTCTAAATCAGCTTCTTTTCATTGTTTGCAGAAAAGTTCTGACAGAGAAGGAATTGGATGAGATAATAGAAGCCTGTGACATGGCGGCAGACTTGAACAACTTTAAGTCCAGGATTTATGAATATGTTGAGAGTAGGATGACTTTCATTGCTCCCAATATTACTGCTATTGTTGGTAAGTTCTAAGTTATTTTTCCATTTATAAACAGTATTCCCAGTTATGAGAAGAAATAAAATAATATGTCATAAATAAACAACAAGCTATGTTTATTCTGTATGCAAGTACACATTTATATATCACCCTTATCTAACATAGTGGACTAATATTTTGTTATGTGTTCATTAAGTTGTGTTTTCGGGTGCACCAAGTTGAATGAGACAAATTTTTCATGGCTTCATTCTGGATGTTCATAGAGATCCCTCTGTAACATTTCTTTGCATTGATCTACCACCTGAAGTTGATTTCTTCTTTTACTAACAATATCTGTAGCAACATTGTTTTTTGTTTTAAAATCTTAACCATAATATTTATTTGTAGAATTGGGTACAAAAAATTTGATAATATTGAACTGTTATGTGTTGAATCTTGTTTTTGTCGTAAGTTTATTATTCAATGTTTATTATGTCAAGCAAAAGGTAAAATCACGGATTAACATTATTCGAAGGCTAGCAGGCACAAGCTGGGGCGCATCTGCATCAGTTCTCCGTACATCTGCCTTAGCGCTTGTGTACTCGACTGCCGAGTATTGCGCGCCCGTATGGAGTCGCAGTGCACACGTACACAGTCGCAGTGCACACGTACACAAGGTTGATACTCAGCTCAACGAGGCCATGCGCCTGATCACGGGAGTAATTAAGTCTACCCCCCTTCCATGGCTGCCTGTTCTCGCACACATACCTCCACCAGCGCTACGCAGATGTGCGGCAACTGCCAAAGAATGGGAAAAATGTTCTCAGCCAAACCGCTCTGGTTCCATGCCCATTAGAAACACCCTGGATGACCTTCCTGTCTCCCGGTTACTGTCAAGAACACCCATTTGGACCGACGAGCGTATTAAACAGAAGATCTCTATAAATGTGGGGCCTATTTGAGAACACGAACACGGAATTGGTGACAGACCCTACGAAAAAGCAGCCCGGTTTTGACGCCAGCAGGAAGACTTGTACTCGGCTAAACCGGTTTAGGACCAACCACGGGAAAACAAATTACCATCTTCACAAATGGGGTCTAAAGGAGTCACCACAATGCGACTGCGGAGCACCTGACCAAACCTTAGCCCATGTTGTGAACGAATGCCCACTTCGCGTGACAGACGTCAGACAGTTTTGTCAGACGTGGTGTTAATATCCGTTTTACAGCCGTTAACACTCTGCCTAACCTGTAAGGGATATAGGCGTGATTTATGTATGTATGTATGTATGTATTTATTATTCAAGACTCTAACTAATAAATGCTCATTTAAGGTGCATCAACAGCAGCCAAGATCCTTGGTGTAGCAGGTGGTCTAACGAAGCTGTCCAGAATGCCGGCCTGCAATGTGCTCACTATCGGACAACAGAAGAAAACATTGTCAGGGTTCTCTCAGGCCGCTGCTCTACCACACACTGGATTTATTTACTTTTCGCAAATTGTTCAAGATACTCCTCCTGTAAGTCCATTATTTACTTTTTTATATTGTACTAGATTTTAGCCCAGTATTTTCACCTCTGCCACTCATTTTCCCGTGTTAATAGTTGTTTTCCCGCGGTAAAAAGTAGCCTATGTGTTATTCCAGGTTATCTCCTTGTTCTCTACCTGTGTTCCAAATTTCATCCAAATCGGTCAAGGCGTTTGAGCGTGAAGAGGTAACAAACATTCATACACACACACACAAACTCGCAGATTTATAATATTAGTACGGATGTAATTACCATTAAATTAATTCTAACATCAGTGGTGCCATACATATCCTTGTCACTTGTGGCAAAATCTTTTACTCTCAAGAATGAATCAGTTTCTTTGTAGTGAATATGGGCCCACATAACCGCAACTTAAAGGGATCACCTCAGAATGTTGTATACAAAAATACTGAACGACTCAATTCTTGTCGTTACGCCACAGTTTATATAAATGTAACTATTACTTTTTTTCTTAGGAACTGAGATACAAAGCAGCGAAATTGGTGTCAACAAAACTGACGCTAGCAGCGCGAGTGGACGCGTGCCACGACAGCACCGACGGACATATCGGACGAACTTTAAGAGAGGGTATCGAGAAGAAACTAGACAAGCTACAGGTATAATATTTTCTTAAGTTAGCACAACTATTGCTCATCACAATAAAACAATTTTAAACACAATTTAAATCCGTTTAAAATTGTTTTATTGTGAAGCTACTCAATTAATTTGGCTTTCAAAACTCCATAAAAGTCACACGTACAACCATATACCTGTGAACCAACTGTGTGTGTGTGTGTGTGTTGTCTACAAAGGAAAGAGACAAAAATTACCGCTAATACACAGCATAAGAGCAAGGATCTTTAAGTAACCTTTTAGAAAATTATACATACATATCACGCCTTAATCAATGGGGTTGGCAGAGCGTTAACGGGTGTAAAATACGGTTGCTATCGCCACGTCTGACAAATATTTGAGGACCGTTTCAGTCACAATACTGACAAGTTGTCAGCATGTCGCCTAAAATTGTAATACTTATGAAACCCGCGAGTCTTAGTCGGCTCTTACGACACCCGCGGGAATGAAATGGGGTGATGCTATTGTAGCGACCTCTGGGAGCTACGACAAGAAGCTCACTCAAAGTGGTTCACGAGCAAGCAAGACGCAACAGAAGTTCCAACATAGCTGCAAGATGGCGCCACGTGACAGAACAAAGAGCCTGAAACGCGGT
This sequence comes from Tuta absoluta, assembly GCA_027580185.1. Taxonomy (NCBI): domain Eukaryota; kingdom Metazoa; phylum Arthropoda; class Insecta; order Lepidoptera; family Gelechiidae; genus Tuta; species Tuta absoluta. Next base: position 5,816,679 of record JAQAHW010000003.1, read on the forward strand.
ATCGAAGTGTTTCACCGCGCAACGCATATATACAACTTCCAATTCTATCCAGGTGGACCAGTCGGTCCCCTGGCCACAACACCCGGCCAGGCGGGTAGCTACCCTTTTCCCGACACCACCTGGAGCCCTCCATTCTGCCTATTGGCATCACTCCTGTCACCCGCCATATTGGTGACCCCTACCTTGGACTTCGCAGCCTTCAACCACGCATCAACCACTACAGCATGCAGCCAACTACTACGTCATCAGCACCCACCACAGTCACAGCACGGCAGCTTCACTGGTCTTCCATCATCGTCTCGACTCACCGTAGACGTCCCGACTCACCGTGGACATTGGAACCAGCACTGCTTCGCCACGCCTGACTGCATCATCACGCTACATGACGTCATCAGCCCCACTTCGCTCGCTGACAGTATCGACCTCCGGTCTTGAGGGGGAGTACTGTAGCGACCTCTGGGAGCTACGACAAGAAGCTCACTCAAAGTGGTTCACGAGCAAGCAAGACGCAACAGAAGTTCCAACATAGCTGCAAGATGGCGCCACGTGACAGAACAAAGAGCCTGAAACGCGGTATCGAAGTGTTTCACCGCGCAACGCATATATACAACTTCCAATTCTATCCAGGTGGACCAGTCGGTCCCCTGGCCACAACACCCGGCCAGGCGGGTAGCTACCCTTTTCCCGACACCACCTGGAGCCCTCCATTCTGCCTATTGGCATCACTCCTGTCACCCGCCATACTATTATAAGCCAAAAATAAATTATATCTCCACCTGCATAGATTTTAGTTAGGTTCCTACTTACTTAATCACTCGTCTGTCGCTTCATACTATAACAATTTCATTGGTTTTGAATTTTATTGTGGGTAGTTAAGGTTCAAAATTGTTGTCCGGCTCCCGGTACGTGACAGACAAGGGGTTAAGTACTTAAAATTGTAAATCTTATGAAACCCCCGAGTCTTAGTCGGCTCTTACGACACCCGTGGGAATGAAATGGGGTGATGCTATTCTAAGCCAAAAATAAATTATATCTCCACCTGCATAGATTGTAGTTAGGTACCTACTTACTTACATTTCTGTGATGCAGAATATTTACTAAGTATTTTGTATTCCTATCTGCAAGCATCTCAGTGAAACAGTGTTCATGTCTAGAATACTAAATGCTAGATTTACAACATCCGTTTTTAGTCTCCCTCAATTTCTCAACAGTTTAAACATTGGTATCGCGTCCTTGACCGGCACAGACGGTTTCAAATATTCAAATAGGTATAGTGAAACTGATTTGTGTTTCAATTCTGCGTTTTCTTAGAAACAGACTGATTCAAAAAAATCTTTTACTATTAGATCCTACATTGTCCCTGATGAACTATATTAAAATGTCTTATTCCCGCGGGAAAACGGTAAGCAGCGGGTGAAGCCGCTTGGCAAGCTGCTAGTAATTACTAAAATCGATCGCAGTTTTTTGCTGAATCTCATGAGTTTGCCGTGTGGTGCTGGCATTGCGCTCGCCAATCCGCCTGTAGTGGCTGTGTATGTATGTATGAGAGTATTCTTCTTCCTCGGGTTGGGACGTCTGCGGAGCTCGCAGACGGGTGATCAGCTCCACTAGGCGGGAACCATTTCACCCAATTCCCAGGTTTGAGGCACTGGGTTCACTGGTGCTCCGGTCGCGTCACCTCCTCGAATCTTCTTGTTGCCCTGCAGAAATGCAGAAATGCAGGAGATCTTTTAGAGATATGTTGGTTAAATCCCTTTCTTAAAGTTTGTCATTACCTAGATATTCCCATCTTGGCAGCGAGTAGCTTGGACATTCCGCTAAGTAGTGGAAACTACTTTCTTCCTGTCCGCAAGATGGGTCGTCTTTTAGTTTCATAGTATATAGGTGTTTGTTGAGATCGCAGTGTCCCGTTAATAGACCTATAATCAGCCTTGTATTTTTCCTGCTTAGTTGCAGAAAGTTGCGCGTCCTTTTGGGATCCATGCTCTTAATAAAGAGTTTGGATTGACGGCATGTTTGCAACTCTCTCCATCTTTTGTTGCTTTCATATTTGATTTTGATGCTGATGACACCTTTTGTTGACTGTCCTGGGATAGGTAGTCGGGGTTCAGGGCCAATGAAGGTTTCATCAGCTCTCTGCCTGGCCAGTTCGTCTGCTGCTTCATTGCCTAAGTTGCCTTGGTGTCCTGGGACCCATGCAACTGTAGTTTTTGCTTTGGTTGATAATTTATTGAGTGCCGGCTTACATTCTCTTACTAAGGCTGATGTGGTACTGGTCTTATTTAGAGCTTTTAGAGCTGCTTGGCTGTCACTATAAATTACTGGAGGTCAATTCACAAGCGCATTCCAGGATGGCCAGTATTTCAGCCTGGAAAACGCTTGCGAATTTCCCCAGTGGGATGACTTTATGTAGACTCGGTGGGTTTTGGATGTATATGCCCGCCCCCGATAGTTTAGTGCTTTCTTTTTTGAACCCGTCTGTATAGCAGGCCAATATCGGGTTGTCCGTTGTTACTTTCCAGTCGTTTCTAGGTCCAATGTGTATCTCGTATTTCTTGTCAAATATCTCTTGTTTCTGTATCAAATCGTTGTTTGCTAGAAACATGGAGATGTTTTCCTCAATTTTTGAACTTATTTTTGCGTGTCCTTTGTCAAAACGGTTTCCTTTCTATGAGAGTATAAGAGGCTCAAATAATTTATTTTGCGCCTGAGGTTTTCAGTACCTTAAACCGACGACCATGCATGAAGAGATTGATGAATGCAGAGGAAGCGAAAGAAGTATGTCAGGATCGTAGTAAGTGGAAGGAAGTAGTCTTTGCCTACCCCTCCGGAAAAGAGGCGTGATGAGGTTTTCAGAGACCAAAAAGTGCACGGCCCGAACACGTCTGAATGTGTGTGGACTGTGGGTGGACCTGTAATCTAACCGTTATTTCTTCGTTACTAGGAACCGCCTCCAGTGAAGTTCGTGAAGCCGCTCCCGAAGCCGATCGAGCAGAGTCGCAAGAAGCGCGGCGGCAAGCGCGTGCGGAAGATGAAGGAGCGCTACGCCATGACTGAGTTCCGCAAGAACGCCAACCGGATGAACTTCGCCGATGTGAGTAACTATAACTGGTAACCTAGCATGCCTATGCCTAACAACCTAGCCTCATTCTCAGACACCGAGTCGTCCAACAACCCGATGTACCCTGGTGTCAGCGTTTTTCAACCGTCTTTGGTAGTAGGCCTCTGACTTGGTTGTGTAACGGCCGCCGTCTAAGTAATCATAGACAGCAACCGGGCTTCACGTGCCCTCCGAAGCACGGAACTATTTATTTCCGGACAATCAGGTGGCTCATCCTGTTATGTCCTAACCAGACCGGGAACAACTTCACAGAGTGATAAATATCAACTTTGTGAGTGTCCCACCGAGAATCGAACCCGGAACCTTTGCGTCGCAGGCAGTCGCACTACCACTGCGCCACATTGGCCGTCACCTCATTTGAGTCTAGTAAGTCTGGTTTACAGGACTGTTTGGGCTGCCATAGACTATCGGACGTTTTTCCGCGCGACGTCACACGAACTTTCACTCGAAAGCTGAAAATGAACTTTATAGTATGCCGTGTGATGCCGGCTTAGAATAGCATCACCCCATTTATTTCCCGTGGGAGTTGTAAGAGGCGACTAAGGGACTTGAGGGTGTGTATTGCAATTTTAGGCGATGGGCTGACAACCTGTCACTATGGCGATACACAATTTTCCGAACGACCCTTAAATGTATGTCAGACGTGGCGTAAATGTCCGTTTTTGCAGCCGTTTGCGCTCTGCCTACCCTGCAAGGGATAATAGGCGTGATATGTGTATGTGTAGGGTATGGTAATTGAAATAAAGTGACATTGGCTAGAATGCTAGACATCGCTGCTAGTTGCCGGGCGACCATGAGAGACGTTTGTTCGTTTGTTTGTTTGACGTTCTAGCCAATGTAAATTTTATTTTAATCACTATAGAGTTCATGTTCGGATTTCTACGGAAAGTTCGCGCGACGTCGCGCGCACAAACGTCCCATAGTCTGCGGCGGTCCTAACCATTGGCGAGCGCAGCGCAACTAGCTATGTTGACGTTACACGCTGTAGTTGTGGTTGGTCCCGTCCGTTCCCTGGATTTGTTCTGAATTAGTAGACCAGAAAGAATTGCGCGTTTTGCCGACTACCGAACATTTATTGTATGCATTTACTGAATAAATATAGTAATAGTAATGGATAGTAAAATGCTGTCTCCTATTTAACCCGAGACTTTATGACTTTGAATGGAAAGTTTTTTAATAGCTGCATAATGATCTGCTTTTTTCTCATTCTAATTAAAGTATAAATATATGACCTGAAAGTCGTAGTTATAAAAACTTCGTTTATGGTATCAACGTGTGAGTGGATTCAAGATTATTATAATTCTTATAATAAGAGAAAATGTAATGTATACCATTAGCACGGATCTGTAAGTAATCGTTTTCGAGAAGCGAACTGTAATTAGGCTTGCATCGAGATAGTAGATTATTTATTCGAGTGGAGACTTACAGGTCCGGCCGTGTCAGGCCGTGTGATGCCGGCTTAGAATAGCATCACCCCATTTCTTTCCCGTGGGAGTCGTAAGAGGTGACTACGGGACTCGAGGGTGTGTATTGCAAATTTAGGCGATGGGCTGACAACCTGTCACTATGGCGATACACAATTTTCCGAATAACCCTCAAATATTTGTCAGACGTGACGTAAATGTCAGTTTTTTGCGGCCGTTTACGCTCTGCCTACCCCGCAAGGGATTAAAGGCGTGATATGTGTATGTATGTGTACGAGACTTACAGGTGCAGCGGATAGCTATACAAACTACACATTGTCTAAAAGGATGTACTACTTAGGTGTAAATGTGAAAAAATCTATAAAGTTGGTAGCAAAAGTTAGGTTGAATTAAATAACTGCAAATGTTTACATTATAACTTAGCCACCTTTAAATTACTTACTTGAAAGAAAATAAGTAAACTAATAAAATAAGCTATGTCAGTGTTTCTCGTTAGATAGTATGAACATTGTTTTCATACTACGCTACATAATCCCGTGGGTATCGTAAGAGGTGATTAAGGGACTCGGGAGTTACATGTGTATTGCAATTATAGGCGATGATGGCCAACGACCTGTCACTATGGTGATACACAATTATCTGAATAACCCTTAAATGTTTGTCAGACGTGGCGTAGATGTCCGTATTTAAAAGGACAGGTATAGGCGTGTTGTGTGTTTATGTCACATAATCTATTTCAGATTCCTTTAAGGTCAGGTCAGGTGCAATAACTCGTAGGTATTAAGATGTCCTTTTAATACCCCCAAATATATGTTATACTTACTTCGGGTAGACAAAATACAGCAAGCTGAGTTCGTAGACATCTACAGTTCTAGACAATCACGCGACTAGACAGCGCACACCGCATGCGCACGCGCACGACAACCGCGGACCGCGCGCATCAACGACTCCTTTACGGTCTATTTGTGCGCGCGAAAAAACACCGCACCACTTTACCCATGAGATAGGATAGGAGCCATTTGAAAGTCAAAGTTTTGTATTGGGTGCAAATTGGCGATTTATACACGTACATACAGGCAATGAGGCTTGAAGCCCGCCATAGTAAAATTGATTTGTGATAAGCAATGAGCCTTACCTTGTTATGCTGTAGCTTCTTAGGCAGTTTCATCGCCACCTTAATACATACATATATTGCGCCTATATTCCTTTCGAGGTAGACAGTGCGTAAACGGTCGTTAAAAACTGACCTTTACGCCACATCTGACAAAAATTTGAGGGTCATTCAGAAAATTTTGTATCACCATAACGACAGGTTTCAGCCCATCGCGTCGCCTAGAATTGCAATACACTTACAACCCTCGACTGCCTTAGTCGCATCTTACGACACCCACGGGAAAGAAATGGTTCGATTCTATTCTAAGCCAAAAGGCACTCACTCACTCAAATCGCAACCTTTAGAAGCTTAATGAACCTGGTGAAATAAATGCTAATGAACGTTCAGACGAACATAAAATAAACCCACAGTAACCTGCTAAGTTTCGAACAGACGCAGTTTTTTCACAAATGCAGCTGATTTCTCAGAATATCCCTGTTTATTACTAAGCATTTCATTTCCGTGCAAACCAACAGCGCTTTGTGTAAATCTGTAAATAATTTGTAACTGTAAACCAATCGCTTCAGTTTCCGAACGCAGAGATAGAATTCTTTAGCGAATACTTGAGAGTACACCAACTGATAATAAAATTAGATTATAAGAAAATTATAGAAGTCAGACGAGATACCATCTTAATTAAATGTAGGGGAACCTTTTGGTGTACGGTGACTATGTGTGTTTCAAAATTTGTGTGTCTCAAAATGTCCAAATCGTATAATACCAAAATATATTGCCGAAACTCAACAATAAAAAGACAAATTCCTGTTACAATTTTCTTTACGTTACACGGCCAGACAGAAACACTTTATTGCTCACATTTATAATTATAACGTATTTAAAAACAAACGACACAATTCAAGCATAGGCGGCCTTAACACTTTAAGTGATCTCTTCCAAGCAACACTTAAAGAAAATTAAAAAAAAATACGTTACATTAATTTTATAATATACCAGTGGTCCGCCCAGCGTTTTCACCCGCTGCCATTCATTTTCCCGTGGTAATAGTTGTTTTCCCGCGGTAAAAAGTAGTCTATGTCTTATTCCGGGTTATACTCTACCTGTGTTCCAAATTTCATTCAAAACGGTCAAGCCGTTTGAGCGTGAAGAGGTAACAAACATACATACACACACATAAACTCTCAGATTTATAATATTAGTACGGATTGTGCTATATCTTCCAATTTCTAGTCTAAATATCGACTGTGATTTTCGTCGAATGACCACGAGATACACGTCTGAATGCGCTAATAAGCCGCATTGATAGTAGCCGGGCCACGAGCCGAGCACTGCGAGCAGGCCGGCATAGATTACGGAATAATTGCCCGTGTGGTTGCGTTTCCAGGAACGATACTACTTGGTGGTCAAGTGCAAAGAAATGCTACTGAAACGGTTCTTAGTTGTTACATTATCCGCTAATGATAAGAGTTTTGAAAACATAATGCATACAATTTTATTATTAAACGAAAAAGTATCGCTCATGATCATGATATACATCTACGCGACTTAGTTGTTTTTGATTAGTATGCATACCTACACATACCTACCTACCACGCTTTTAACGGCAGTAAAAGCACAAATAATTGAGGGCCGTTTCAGAACAACCCGTGTATCACAATTGTGACAGGTTGTCAGCTTGTCGCCTAAAATTGTTAAGCACACACAACCCTCGAGTCCCTTCGTTGCTTCGTAGATTTCATTATAAAATTATAGTAATGTCGGCTATACATATACCTGAGACAAAGGAATTATCATTCTTAGTTCAGGAAATGGACAAGCCACATTACTATTTTGTATAAGTGTACCTATTTGTAATTAAGTTTATTAATTAATAAAGAATTGTCTTATCTTATCTTCATTCTTATCTATATCAAAATAGTCACAGTTCCTTTCTTCCATCAGATCGAAGATGACGCATACCAAGAGGACTTAGGCTACACTCGCGGCACCATCGGCAAGTCGAGCACGGGCCGCATCAGACTGCCGCAGATAGACGAGAAGACCAAAGTCCGCATCAGCAAGACCCTGCAGAAGAATCTGCAGAAACAGCAGCAGTATGGGGGAGCGACCAGTATTAGAAGACAGGTGTCCGGTACTGCGTCTTCTGTCGCCTTCACTCCGCTTCAGGTATGTATATCTCTCACTCTCTCTTGCACTAGACAATTGACTAAAGTCCGCATCATCAAGACCCTGCAGAAGAATCTGCAGAAACAGCAGCAGTATGGGGGAGCGACCAGTATTAGAAGACAGGTTTCCGGTACTGCGTCTTCCGTCGCCTTCACTCCGCTGCAGGTATGTATATCTCTCACTCACACTTGCACTAGACAATGAACAAAGTTTGCTTCAGCAAGGCTCTAAAGAAGAATCTGCAGAAACAGCAGCAGTATGGGGGAGCGACCAGTATTAGGAGACAGGTTTCCGGTACTGCGTCTTCCGTCGCCTTCACTCCACTGCAAGTAAGTATATCTCTCACTCACTCTTGCACTGCACTAGACAATTGACCAAAGTATGCTTCAGCAAGACCCTGCAGAAACAGCAGCAGTATGGGGGAGCGACCAGTATTAGGAGACAGGTTTCCGGTACTGCGTCTTCCGTCGCCTTCACTCCGCTGCAGGTATGTATATCTCTCACTCACACTTGCACTAGACAATGAACAAAGTTTGCTTCAGCAAGGCTCTAAAGAAGAATCTGCAGAAACAGCAGCAGTATGGGGGAGCGACCAGTATTAGGAGACAGGTTTCCGGTACTGCGTCTTCCGTCGCCTTCACTCCACTGCAAGTAAGTATATCTCTCACTCACTCTTGCACTGCACTAGACAATTGACCAAAGTATGCTTCAGCAAGACCCTGCAGAAACAGCAGCAGTATGGGGGAGCGACCAGTATTAGGAGACAGGTTTCCGGTACTGCGTCTTCCGTCGCCTTCACTCCGCTGCAGGTATGTATTCCTCTCACTCCCTCTTACACTAACAAGAAGACCAAAGTGTTCATCGGCAAAGCCCTACAGATAAATATGGTAGTAAAAGTTTTAAGTACGAATACCCGCTAAAACAAGTAAAGGGCAACAGAATGAAACAGGCTGTTAACTGTTTAGGCTTACCACACAAAATTTTGACTAGTGTTGAAAGCATGCTTAACGTTGTTTCTCTATGGAGTTTTATTTTTAACACGCGTTCGACAGCTGTTATGTTGCTTCGAGTTTAAAACCTGACCATATCAATTGAACAAGTATAGAAATTACTCAATATAGTACATAAACATGTAGCACCTAAATACATTGTTTACGGACTGACTCGACAAGTTTGCCATGTTTCCGCATGTAAATGATGCTACCCTAATAGTATTATAATTATTTCAGCGTGTAGTATGTAATTACGATTTTACGGTCGTAAATATTATGAACAACGTAATACTTATCATTTGTTATTGTTGTTGCTTAATAGATCGTTATGTATTTGATTGGTTATTGATCAAGGTTTAAAATATCCGTTGGCTTAATTAATTAAAACCGTTTTTCAATCATTCATATCAGCCCACATCTACCCACTTCTTTAAGCTATTCCAGAGATTCGAGTAGACTATAGAAGTAAGAATAGTTCCATATGGTTTTAATGGTCGTAGATTGTGTAACGATATGTAGTATTATACTGGTTGAAGATATATAGTTGCGACCATTTACGCTATGCCTAGCCCGCATGGGATTATAGGCGTGATATTATGTGTATGCATGTATGTATGAAGATATATCGACAGAGGACGGAGTAGTGATAAGGAATAACTTGCTCTAAGGAACAAAGGTCGAAATTGAAAAAAAAAATTGAGCTTCCATAGTAAGCCAAATCAGGTGATCAGAAATTTGAATGGGAGGTCCAAATTTTGTTTTCATATTACGACCTATGTAATAAATAAGCCCGTCTTATATTTCCGCTATCGTTCACTAGTACAATTTCACCCTATATTCTACTCGCCAATCTGCCTGCCAAGCAAGATGAGTAGGTATAGCAATAAATCACCCACCAGTTTGGAGAAAGCCTATCTCCATAAGATGATAGTTAGTGGATGGTATTAGTCGGATAGTGGAAACTCAACTTTTGTATGTCTTTCTTTATTCAAAAAAGTATTTAGCTGCATCCATAAACTAGCGGCACGTCCAGCGATTTCACCCGCTGCTAACCGTTTTTTCGCGAGAAAAAGACCTTCTCCCGGCAATTATACATAAAAATCTTCCTCTTGAATCAAAACCGCATTAAAATACCTACGTTGCGTACTTTTAAAGATCTAAGTGTACATAGGGACGACAAACAGTGCGCTTTGTGCCGTGTGCCGAGCGCGAGTAACCTACCATGTCAATACCAAACAGTCGGTAGGTAGGTATTTATAGACTAGTGTATTGCTGTCGAAGTAGACTCTTTTAAATACCTACTACAACAGGAAGCGACTTCATTATATACTACTTAGTGATTAAAACTTGACCTGAGCTAAGCAGGTTACTACGCTTTACACCCCAAAACTCTATTGTGTATTGTGAAGTAAGAATACTTATCTAATTGTTAGATTACATGAGATAATATTAACAATGCCGTCGCCGCTAATTCTAACTTCTTCACATTGCCGTGATACTTTAATTGTACTAACATTAACTCATGTAGCATGATTATAGACTTACAAAGTATTATGTGCCATCTTCAAATTATATGCAATTTTGCAGACTTTTTGCTTTGATGATACAGATATAATTGCAAAATGAACTCGTTAGCAAACAATGACATAATCCTCTATAGTTAAAATACAGTTACAGGCAAACCATCAAGCCATTAACGTTACATATTGTGTACATCAAGCCTTTGAAATGCCATATCAATATTTATTCGTTCTTACAGCTCTTGCAGAGCTCGATGATTTTAACCAGTGAGAATGTGTGTTAGGTATACCTACATATATTTGCTCACCTGTTTCTTACTTCTTGCTAGTCCAGGAATTAATTCTTGATTCTGAACATTTTGATAAATCTAAACCATTAAACAAACTTACGCCCCTCAAGTTGACTTCGTAATTTTCTTAAACTTGACACTTTTCTATCTTGTCTATGTTATTACTCATCATTTACTTCATTGGTCCTTTCCTAAACTTGTCCCATTTTTTACTTGCCCCCTTGTTCCAATCAAAGCAATTTTCACAAATTGACACTTTCCTAACTCGTCTCTTTCTGAACTCGTCATTTACTGATTTTGTCAAAGGTCTGTTGCTCGTGAAAAACAATTTACTTGTTCACATACATACATACAAACCTGCATGTAGTACAATACTCTCGAAAAACATTACCCCCCCTTCTGAGGCAGTCGGGTAAAAAGGAGACGAATTCGGAGAGAGACATAGTAAACAGAGAGCAGTTACGAATGAGACAAGTTTAGGAAACAGGCCAAGTAAGAAATAAGTAATAACACTTAATTGCACAATAAAAAATAATATAGGACATATTAAACTAAAAATGCGCAATGGCAGCCTTATCGCTAAGACTGATCTCTTACAGACAACCTTTAGGTAAAAAAAAACACAGAGCAGGGTGCAAGAGTTATTAATAAAAATATATAAACATTTAATTAAATAAAAAATGATGAAATAATGAATGAAAAAGTATTTATTTATATAAGAAAATGCCAAAACAAACAGAGACGAGTTAAGAATGAGACAAGTTTAGTATAAGGACCAATTAAGAAGATGGCAAGTTATAAAAGAGACAAGACAGGAAAATGTCAAGTTGAAAAAAATTACAAAGTCGCCCTGAGGGACTTACGCCTCTCAGCATTGAAAAATAAAAATTTACTTGGCTGATATTTATTTTGAAATATAAATTCTGCCTCAATGATTGGAGTAAAGTAACCCATACAGACGTAATAGTCATTTGATAAAACGATCAATATGGCAGTCAAATTCATCGTTATCGATTAAGCCGGTCCGTGGTCGTGGGCTGACAGACGTGTAGGCCACTATTACGCCTACACTTTACAGCCGACAATGAATATTATGTCACGCCGCTTCCTGCCTTCATTTAATGAAAGCACAATGAACATCGTGAAATAGTTTTTTTATCATTAACTATAGGCATCGAGCTAAACGATGATGTGATGATGAAATCATAAACAAAAAAATGCCATGAAACATTTTTCTGAATGTAGTTACATATGAAATTGAAATAGCTTTTTAATCGTTTTGACCTCTTTAAGTTAATTTCTTGAGTTTGTCTTTCCTCGTGTAGGTTTTTTTACCCTACACCAACGTAGTATTTCAAGTACTGGTTTGCAATTAGTACCTTGCAGTAAATAAAACGATAACAAGTATCAATCAATCACATTATGAATATTTTGCTTCATGCCCATTTGTGAGAAAATTTATAAAAGTAAAACGATGCAGGGATTAACTTTTGTTTCCTGTATTTTTAGATATACCCGTTCGATTTAATTACCTTTTCACGATTGAGCTATTACTGTGTGTTTATTTTTATGACCCACCTCTCTAAACGGACAATGCCTTCAATTCGGGATATAAATTCTCTTTACTTGCCTTAAATTAGTGCTGTTACTTTCCGTCAAATAGGTTTAGAAAAGGATAGGAGATATCTAAGTCCTGTCATTTTTAAAAACGTTAATGGTTTTTTCGCCTTTTCTAGTCAATTTAGTCGCCATTGTTTTGATCGTCGCCTTATTTTGACAGATAACACGTATTTTGCATGAAATTATAAGACATGACACGACTAAAATATCTCCTATCCTTTTCTAAACCTATTTGACGGAAAGTGACAGCAGTAAGTTAAGGCAAGTAAGGAGAATTTATATCCCGAATTGAGGCCATTATCTAATGGGTCACTGTTTTATAGATTTTGTTAAAATACAGCTGTAGCTTTTTCTCCAAATCGATGTCAAAATATACTAGCTTGATAAATGCGCGCTTCGCCCCTCATTATGTAGTATTATCTCGCAAACTACGTAAAAACTTCATCGCCATTGTAGTACTTGCCTGATAGCGCCCTTGGGCTTAGGGTTGCCACACGTACCTACGGAAAAAGCCGGATAATAGATCTTTTGCTTGTCAGACCGGCCAACGCCAGACACTTTCCCGGCCTCTTCAGTTGTTTACAAGCTTAAAATTGTGCGATGTGCCATAAAAATCGGAAATTTCTGGAGTGACAACCACTCATCGGGAAGCGAAGCGTAGATTGGCCTCTCTATCAAATGGACCAACGGCTCCGGACGGATCCGTTCGATGCAGTCGACCCAAATACGTGGTCCATGGAAAGGGAGGAGCCTACGTCTAGCAGTGGACTAAAGCCTGTATTAAGTGGCTGGCTAGTTCACTATTTCAGATTTAGAAACTGGCATCCCTACTACAGGCGCGGCGGCTGCGGGGCGATGGGACGTCCACCTAGCTATCTATCTAGCGATCTACTTGTAAGGCCATTCTCTTTGGAATGCCACCTAATGCTTTATGCATTCCTAGGGCCGTGCCGTGTACTTTGAAGGTGTTTGAGTTTGCAGTCACTTTTTGAAAGTGTTTGAATGGTCATTAGACACTTTTAGATAGTACTTCGAAATGGTAGATAGACTGATTTGTATTTATTATTTCGTCGTAAATATAATCGTTCTTGAGTTGTGTTATTTATATAGCTTAAGTACCCACCGCCGCACATTCAGCAACTCTTAGTAAAAATCATATCCTAAAAAAGCTACACTATTCACGAAATTACGCTGTTAAACGCAAACGTTACTATTATCTACAAATTACACCTATTTCCGTGTAAATCCTGTGATTAATTTGATAGTAAAATATCACCACAAGTTTCTCTTATTGAATTGTATTTTCTCCAAGATTGTAGGGTTCATCAGACCTCTTGACAGCAAAAACGGTTAATATTACATTCTATAAGGAGCGGTGAGCGTAAACTTTCTAAGTAGGTACTAAAGTAATCTATTAAGCAACTTATAGTAGGTACACTTCTGGGATCATCAGCGAATATACCTATAAATAACAGTAGGTACCGTTTATAGAGCTATAGCAGCTAAGTTCCCCGTTTAATTGATAGTTGTACTGAACGTTCTATGCACGACCGAGAAATATTCCCCTTGCTTGGTACTCTTCGGTACCTACTCTTGGTAGGGAAAGTAGAAACTTAAGGTTGTGTGCCGGTAGCCTTAGCTAAATTTAGAAGAGGTTTGTCGGAGCCGCATAGCCGATATACCACCGTAGTTCTCTTACGCATACCATTTGTGTATATTATTTATCATACAAATTAAAGTAGTTACTAAATTTACCGCAAGTAAGTAGTAGTCATCATAGTTGGTAGGTAGGTAGACGACTACTTACATACATAATTATACATAAAAATTACATAAAAATCACGGTTGTTGTGTAGGAGCCACCTTAAGGTGGGACGTTTTTCATACAAATGTTAAATGGACTTATGTCTTTAAAGGAACATCTAATTAAAATACTCGATGGGAAGTCCCTTGTTGATATAACATTTTTGCAAAATAAAATAAATAAATTTAAACATGAGATTCCCTTGTTAAAACCGAATCGCCACTTTACGCCAATAGATGGATCTACTGCTGTAAAGAAATTGTTTGATTTTATTGTGGACGAAATATTCTTTATCATTTAACCAAAAGTAGTTTTGCGCCAAACTTACGTAGACCTTTTTTTGAAAACTTTGCAAAATTTTCAAAAATTGTATACCTAACACGGGAAGTGTTTTAAAATTTGGTACTCAACTTACGTAGACCTTCATCATTTCGCATTAGCATTTGTTAAAAAGTTGCTTTTCATCGCATGTACAAGTCCATTGAATTTAAGTTTTTCGTTTGTATGTAAAACGGACCACCTTAAATATAGGTATATATTTTAATGTTTTGATTATAATTTTGGCGTCGAAACTTTTACCATTGTACGAGCACATTTTTTTTGTCATGGATTATGGTGATCTATATAAAAAAACTGCTTGCGTTATATGAAACTATGCTTCAAACTGTCTCCAAGCTATTAAAGCAAAGAGCATTTTCATCCTAATGTGATGGTCATATTGCAGTATTTCTGTCCTACAGACTTATTCCCAAACGAGTAGGCTTTTTCACAGATATAAATAGTCTTTATTGAAATTGCTTTTAACTTTACCGGGTGTAAGGGACGGTAGCGAAAACATTGCAAAAATAATCGGACCGTGAAACTAAAAATCTATTAGTGAAACCTATGTTGGAAAATGAAAATCATTTTTCGAGTTTCCATAGAATTTATATTAGTTGATCGGAAATTTTGTTTGGGTCGATATTTTTAACGTTGACCAACATAGCCTCTATAGAAAAAGTTGTTAAGTTTCATGGTCTGATCATGCCTGCAAAGTTTTCGGCACCCCGTCCGTTACCTACAGCTACCGTAATGTAAACCATATTTTCTAACTTTACCGCTGTGCTTCATTATTTTGCGACAGTTGGCAAACAAATTCAGGGTAACACTTATCGAAACTGCCTGGAAAGCTAATACGATAATTCAAAAGTTTTGCATACTATACGCGACGACTAGGAAAATTGCCCAGTATTTGCCCACTAGTGTTCCAGACAGAACGATCTTGTTCCAACTTTCACCATTTACATTTCGCTGTTGGTATTCTATGGGAATGGCGACGCCCTTTGCCATAACATTAAACGTTAGACCACGCTAGACCTTGTTAAGATAGCAGATAAAGTGCTACCATTATAGCGAGTAAATTAAAGGTTTATTCACACGTAACGAATTTGTAGTTAGGGTGCAGATTGGGATCGTGTTATGCTTATGATTTATAACAAGCATTTTATCCCTCTCTTTCGTTTTATATTTGATCGGATTTTCTCTTGGTGTTGTAGTTATTTTGCAGCCCTGTAAAAGGGTTAGGCATTCGACGTATCTCAAAGATGCATTTCAAAATCCAAAATCTTCCTAAGATGGCCATGCAAATGCAGTACTTTTGCATGCTTAATAAATGGGACCTACATCGGAAGGCATATCGAGACGTTGAGACAAAGTAAGATTTTAAAAAGATCCTATTGTTTCTCCATTGCGCAAATCAATATGTACAGCTTAAGACGTCAACACAAGCCAGGCAAGCATAAATTACGCTCCTTTTAAGGCGCGCTAGGCTAGTGGTTAAACTAAACTACATGTTGTATGTTAGCTTAGATGAGAAAGGTGTTATTAGCCGCCACGCCTGGGTGGTGGCCACCGACACCGCTTGTCTTATCAATTACCATAATGTAGCAGAAATCGACGCTTTTAGGGCAACTGTCACTTATTGCCTATAAAGTTAGAAAATCAACTTGCCTTCGTGTTACCTCTCTTAGTTGAGCATTTTGGACCTATTCAAGACACTTGTATCACATAAAATTGTCTGAATGTGCCTACAAACGCTTTCGTGACAGGCAATTCACCTATTCGTCATATTTTAGGCCAGCCAGTAAAACTTATTTATGCGCCGTTAACAAAACAAATTTTCTCCATTTCCGCATAAGACTATTTGAAACCTGTGGCTTCAGGAAAGTCGAATAATGGCTCAACTTGCGTTCGACAACCGGAGGCAATCGCTATCTAGCATCTTTGTCGAGATTGCTATCGGTATAAATCGACGCACTCTTAGGTCAACGCATACTTACTGGCCATAATGCAAACAAATATGCATTGGCTTTGCATAGTTTGCTTATTATCTAGCATGAATGTGCTGCGATCTATAGGATGGAAATGGCTGTTATTACTGCGGCCTCCGTTTGACTGCCGGCGGCTGCGGCGGCGTCTAGATTATCTGTAGATATAAAGATAGCGCACTCTTATGCGAGCTAACTTGTAACTTAGTTGCATATTTTAGCCTTGAACTTGACGTGCGAAGTTAGCATGTGCGTAACTATACCTTTTTTCATAAACAGACTGAACAATGGTCTGAATGTAGTCGCACAATAGGTAGGGTCTTTGCAATACTAACTGATCTATATTATTCGGCTTCTGAGTATTCACCTATTATTATTTAGAGAATCACAACACAACTTGCCCTTCAACCGGTAAATAAGGCGTAAAAAAGTTAACTGCAAATATTTCAATAGGTATATATAACCAGCCCATTAAACTGACCAACTTTCTATTGAACATGAGTCGAAATATGAATGAATATTGGACCCCCCAAAAAAAATAATCCAGCCGACAATTTGAATGGAGGATCTGATCTTTTTCATATTTCGACCTATGTTTCTCGTGAAAAGTTGTTCAGTTTCATAGGCTGGTTCACGCCTTAAAATATTTGCGGTTAATATTTTTACACCTGTATACTTATTTAATGAAGGAAGTCAATCTTGTCTTGACACTACCTACACTCAAGAAGATTCCTACGTGCCAGTTATGGCGCAGCCTGACTTGATCTTTGCTCTTTCAACTGGAAAACAAGTATGCGGTCAGCATCAAGCTCAAACCACATAAAGTAAACGAGTGAGTGCAGTAACCGACTATTAACGCCAGATGAATTATACGTACGTGCTGTTGTTTAAGAGGATCCCGGAGCGTTACTAGCGCCCTCAACACTTAAAAAAACTTTACTCCATGAAAACTTTATTTACAGAATGTTGTATTATTATTCCGCGTGATGCCGGCTTATAATAGCATCACCCCATTTCTTTCCCTCGACTCGACATCGACTCGAGGGTGTTTATTGTAATTTTAGGCGAACAGCTGACAACCTGTCGCTTTGGCGATACACAATTTTCCGAATGACCCTCAAATATTTGTCAGACGTGGCGTGAATGGCAGTTTTTACGGCCGTTTACGCTCTACGTACCCCGCAAGGGATAATAGGCGTGATATGTGTATGTATGTATTATTAATATACTCAGTAGTGTCGCTGTAGTTCTAGACTTTCGGTATTTGTTACTACCTTGAACAATTTTTGACTAAGTGATGCGACATTCGGTAATAGGTATGCTTAATTGCTTAAGTAACAGGTACCTACTTTAGTATATTCTTCAATATTATTTTGGATTAATTACGTTTTCATTAAGTTTTGACTTTTTGAAGAGGGCAACACCTAGCCTTGAGGGCATTTTAATAAAGCCAAGTCGCAATGTTTTCTGTTACATAAATATAGCATAGTAATATTGTCAACGACGTGTGGGAAACGTTTGGTATTGCCTCGTTGCGCGACCGACGACATTTACGTCGGCGCGGCGTCTCGTTAATCGGTTGAGATAGCGCAAATTGCTTCTCACACGAACGTAGGCTTCTTACCTGTCGCGCCTGTGACACTTGCATCTGAAATAGAGATGAAAGAGCCTAAAGTCTTTTAAGGCCTATAAAAATGACTAACCTCCATCTCACAGGACTCGGCTCTAAAATAAAGACTATAGGTTCGACTTTTTACTAATATGACTTAGTCGTTGTATTAAAAGACTAAACGACTTAAACGACTATAGTTGTTTTAAAAAACTAAAACACTAAAACGAGTGTAGTTGTTTTGTTAAAGGACTACATACATACATAAAATCACGCCGTTATTCTTAATGGGGTAGGCAGAGCGTAAATGACCTTCTAACAAAGGTTATTCTGCCACGTACATTATAAATTACTAAGAAACCTATAGACAATCATAATTTAAAAAAGTATTAACAATGTTGCTACTCGTAAGTTATCAAAACGTTTGATTTCCTATGTGACACGCATCTCGAACTCGAACCACTCGCGCTCGCACCCAGCCTAAGGCGATAAGCCGCTTTTAGTCTTTTTAGTCTTATAAGCCTTTTACGTTATAAGGTTAAACACTACGGCTGAAATTAGTCGTCAGTTTGTAGTCTTATGACTAAGGACTAAAGGGTTACGAGACTAATCTCGTCGTAAGGCGTTAAAAATTAGTCTATTCTTTTTTATAGGCCTTAAAGGACTTAGTCTCTTTCATCTCTAATCTGAAACCCCTATCACACTGCTCCTGAATCTCGAACACGGTCGGGCGTACATTGCTGGTTATCTTAAGTTTATAAAAACCGGCCAAGTGCGAGTCGAACTCGCGCATGAAAGGTTCCGTACCATTATCTATAAAAGCGCGCAAAAAACACGTGTTTTGTATGACAGCCCCCATGATATTTTTTTTTGTATTTGTTGTTATAGCAGCAACTGAAATACAACATCTGTAAAAATTTCAACTGTTTAACTTTCGCGGTTCGTGAACTACAGCCACTTAAATACTTACTCTATTCTAATTTTTTGTATTTATTGTTATAGCGGCAACAGGAATACATCATCTGTGAAAATTTCAATTGTCTAGGTGTAACGGTTCAGGAGATCCATCCTCGTAACTGTAGGACAGACGGACAGCCGAGCCTCAGTAATAGGGTTTCCGTTATTACCCTTTGGGTACGGAACCCTAAAAATTACATCCATGTAATAACCAGCATTGTATGTCAAACCGTGCACGATATTCAAAATAGTGTAATAGCCACTTAAAACTTGGGAGTGTTGGCAGTCTTACTTAGTGTTTTTTTTGTTGACTACATTCTCCAACTGTATAAACTCGAAACCTCACATCAATATTAACTACCATAACAGTTCACTACTGGACGAATGTCTGCAATACTGAACACGCTTACCAGGCCTGTGCCTGTATTCACAAGGAACGCTGCTGCCCATTATCCGAACTCATCCCTTAGTCGCATTTTACGGGGTAAAAATGAGGTGATGCGATTGTAGCGGGCAGCACATTACCTACCAAACATATCTCATTAAAATTAGCTTATAATAAATATGCCATTGAAACGTGATCAACAAAAGCATTCCTCAAACATAAAAATGCGACTATCTCAATCTTTTTGACTTGTCGGGTAACTGAACTAAACAGTTTTTTTGTACAAAACAAAACTGTGATCAATATCAAAGCTAGACTGACTTAGCGTGCCATTAAACCATTCATCGTCTGGAATAAACAGGGTCTTTACGCCACTTATTTACATATCGAAAGAACACTAACAACACTTGATTCAGATAACAGATAAAGATCTATTCGCGTGATCGATGTGTCAAATTGGATCTAATTGTTGTTCACATGAGAGCAAAAAACCATAATGTGAGTGAACTAGCATTACTTGCATTATGTGGCGTAGTACAATCGTTGAGAGGTAAGCCTGTTTTCAGCTTTTTCTTCTTTTTGAGTCGCGTGGAACACAGTGAGTACAAACGGCCTGATAAACCTTGAGTGAGTTGAAATGTTGAAGTCCCTTAGCATCACGCTGGTGCAAAGGGCCCTGGAGAGCTTTTTCCATTCCACGCTGTTTTACGATGTAGTCTTCGCTTGGTCTCAGGACGTTTCAACTGCGCTCAGCTCGCTTCGTATCGTACGCCTCCAGGTTTCCAAAGGTCTGCCACGTCGAAGCTTCCCGCTTGGCTGCCACTCGAAAGCGATTTTGGCCAGGTTGCCATTGCCTCGACGTAAAGTGTGCTCAATCCAGCTCCATTTACACTAAGTGGAAATACTAGGCAACAACGAAATAGGCAAATATAAAAGCACGGATTTTCTGTGATTCTTTTTCTGTCGCGTGAGTTATCGAAACGATAATCAATCCCATTCCCATGCACCGTGTCAAGAGTTTATCAACCGCCTTAGAGGTCTCTTATATAGTGCTTAGCTAGGATAAATTATCACGAACACAACCCTTTCCTTTATTGTCGGGTGTAACCAAAGAAACATAATATTAGCTTTTCCACTATGTATGACAGTGCTAAAACACAAGGTACCATAACTGCATTTGCATATAACCATAGGGGATGACAAGAATGATACTATATTTTCCTGCAGAAGAAATACCGCGCAGTCAGCGCTTAGAAGTTCAAGCTGAAGTGTTAACGAAAACCTGTTATAGCCTTAAGAGGAAGCGCGAATAACAGTTTGTAAGTTTCTCAGATTGAGGTTTTCATTCTTCTTCGATTTAAGTTTTAAGCTCAGGTTCTAGTATATTTTTAAGAAGTATACAGGGTGTAAGGGGCAGCCTTGCGAACACTGATAGGGTGCATTCAGGCAATGAAACTGAACAACTTCCCAAAGGCATAATATTATTATATTTCAGGAAGAGTAAAAAAAAAACACCCATACTAAAGGCAGTCAGCTGATCGTGATTTTGTATGAGAGGTATTTTCTTTGTCGTTTCCTAAGATATGTTCCTAGCAGAAAGTTGTTCAGTTTCACAGTCTGCCTGCATGCACCCTATCAGTATTCGCAGAAATGTCTCTTAAACCCTGTATTGTAATTGATGACCTCTATGGAGCTATCCTCTTCATCCAAGTATTTGTTATCATAAACGTATCACATCAGGTTCAATGTTCGCACAAAGTCGAGCAGTAAAACTTAAGCTTTTATAATATAAACCTTCAAGTTGAATAATCTTATAAAACATAAACGTTTCATTACAAGCTCGTTTGGTCGTAGATACAATCTTTCAATTACTTAATTAAATTAGTCGGAAATCAGTCGCAATGCGCCGAGCGATGCGCACGTATTTGCCGACATAAATTATTTTATTGTGAAATAATAATTCGTCAGCGTAGCAACGACTGCGCTCGGCTTGTTCCAAGATGCCATCTTTCTTGGCCAACGATGTTCTGGCGTTTCTGCAAGATCAACTGACCTTCACAAATGAGGCCAGCGCCATCCAGCTGTGTACGACCTACTTCTCGGTGGACGACATATGCAAGGCGAAGGCGTTGCTGTGTGAGTGGCTCAAGTTGAACGCCAAGTGTGTGCCCCATAGAACAGGGGACGAAAATGGGAAGAAAAGCCTTCAGGACATTATCAATATCCTTAAAGAGACCGACTACAACAAAGTACCAGTGTTCGTGAAGGCTACTCATAAGGCACTTCCCAACGCGCTCGACCAGCAGGATGTTACCCGGCTGCTAAGGGACGTCAAGAACCTGGAGAATAAGCTGGAAGAATTTCAGCGGAAATTCGAATGCTCACAGAAAACTATTGCTGAACTACGTGCCGAAGTAGATTTGTTACGAAATTCAGCAACTAGGTCAGCTGAGACTTCGAGTTCTGCTGACAAGGAACAACGCGAAGTGCGTGCCGTCGGTGAATCATATGCATCGGCGACAAGCACATCGTCAGCTAATTCGCCCGCCAAGCGAACCGACCAGCGTGCGCCCGCGCCCCCCGCCGCCGCCGCACCGCTCGACCCGCCCCGCCCCGCTGCACCAACGCTGTCAGCTGCGCCCGGCAATGCTGCTGACACGATTAAACGTCGGCGCCGGAACATCACTAACCGGCCTCCTAAGCCGCTCACTGCAGCAGCGGTAAACAAAAAGGGCATGGCTCATCTATCACTCTGTGAGCCACCCCTTAACAAGCGTTGTGACCAAGTAGACGCGGATGGGTTTACTTTGGTTCAGAAGAAGCGCAGCAGGCAACCCCGCCAGAACAAGTGTGGCACCGCCCCAGTCGAGGCCAATCTACAGCTGCGCGCCTTCACGCCGAGGACATCGCTTTATGTCTCCCGCCTGCACGACTCCACTACCAAGCAAGACGTGCTGGATTACATCTTCGCGAGGCATAAAGCAGGTGCCTTCAAGGATACGCCAAGACTCGGAGTATACGTGGAGCCGTTGGAGTCGCGCCATTGGGTGGGTTTCAACTCGTTCGTGGTGCGAGTCCCGACAGCTACTGTGAGCGTCTTCACGTCACCTGAGTTTTGGCCGCAGGGAGTCGTGTTTCGCCGCTTCCGAGGGAAGCTACCGCTCACGGCTTCACCGTTAGAATAGGTTTTAGAATAGTAATATTTTAAAGTGTATTTAAGTTTATTTTACTTGTATAGTCGTATTTTATTTTTATATTTTATTTAGAACAGTTGTGTTGGCAAACTGTTTACCTAAGACACAGGAATGATTATTCTTAGTTTAGGAAATAGTTAAGCCTCATAATTGTTTTGTATAGTTTTACGTATTAGTAATTATGTTTATTAAATAAAGAATTTGATTTGATTTGATTTATTAGTCCGATACGGCTGGCATTATTTGAAGGTGGGCATGACTTATAAAATTCTAAAGTCGCATATTTTTGGTATGCTCCCTTAGTCGCCTCTTACGACACCCGCGGGGTGATGCTGTTATAATCCGACATCACACGGCCTTTTATCTAATACTTATCAATTTGTTACAGGGTCTGGAGATAGTGAATCCGCAAGCAGCCGAGGTCAGAATCAGTGAAGCCAACGCCAAATACTTCTCAAATACGTCCGGATTCCTCTCCGTTGGGAAAAAGACGACCTAAACATTGGTTAGTAGATATTAAGACTCCTACAATGTGCTTCGTACGATGCGTTCTTTATTTGTCATTTCTAGTACCTATTCCATTTACAGTTAATCCATAAGTGTTTTGCCAAATTAAATAATTTAAATAACAGACAATGAATTATTCAAAATGCTAAAAAACAATAGTATGTTTGTACTGATCTTAACGCTTATTTAAATAATAAATTAATATTTAAGACGTAGCCATCGTTTTCTTTCATCGTGTCTTTGGTAAGGTGTTTGAGCGCCCCAGTTCGAACTCTTCCGTGTATTTCATACAAATTACACAAACTAATAACACAGTTTGTTACTAAATAGTTTGCAATTGTACATGTACTTCGCAAGGCGTAATAGCGTCATTTCTGGCTAAACAAGATGAATCTATCTAATTCAATGAAACCAGCAACTCTAGTATATTTATTTATTTAAAATCGGAAACTCGTTTTCGCTCTGCCTACCCTGCAAAGGATACAGGCGTGATATATGTAAGTATGTATCTCGGAAACAGCTCCAACTATTTCCTATGTAATTTTGTATGTAGGGATTTCGAGGGCGATAAATTTACCTAGCTAAGTATCAGAAGACTATCAGATCAGAAATATTTATACAACATAAAACTAAATGTGGGGAAAAATAAGAGTTAAAAAAACTTGCAGCGAAGCTTGAAGATACTATTTTGTGCTTTTTATTTATGATGTTTCCTAATTAAAGTCATAGAATCATTTTTAGCGCATCTTTTAAAATATTTTTGTCTAGATTCGAGTTCAAAGAGTAGAGACTTGACTTGAGAGACATATGGAACTGCATTGTTTAATGGTCCGTATTTGGTCCGCCACATTAATTTGTTGATAGCCTTGCAATCTCCGTGTGCAAGTACCTCACGATCTGATTGTAGGTGGTTTGGTTTCTATAATAGTTACGTGTAAAAGGTTTTGTAGGTCGTACAAGTTTCATTTAATTCTACCAACGAATAACATAGACGAGAACATCTTATGTATGCTACGTTACAACCAAAAATGTGTAGTAGAATCCCCTTCGTGCACTTTCGTAACCAGTTTAATCCATCATTCGTCGTTTACAGTATATGAAATTATAGTCTTCTATATTTGAATTATAAACGTGAGCTCGTTAGATACAACAAAACAAATGTCTTATCAAATCAGTACCGTACTAAATCTGATCAAATAGTCACTCCGCCTGAATATTACAATAGTTTGTATAGGCACGTAAATCACGAATAAAAGTAGGTTATCTGCATATGCTAACGAAGAAGTATAGACAAGACACTGGCACGTTGTTGGTATGCCATGATAAGATTCTCGTTACTACCATGAATCTTTATGTTCCTCAATGTTACTCTAATACCTACGTTGTGTAAAGGACGGGTATGCATGCAGGCATGATCAAAGTATGCAACTGATCAACATTCAAAGATAATCAGTTCGAAGTTCACAATATTTTAAAGGTGCATTGGTCGGCCAAATATGTTTAACGGACACCTTTATAAATTAAGGTCACACAATACTTTTGTGTAGTTATTAACATTCTTACTCCACTTTCCTTCACCACCTGCAGATAACTGAGTGTAAGACAATTGCGTTGTTGCTTTAACCATCTGTGTACACTACCGGCTACTACATTCAAGCAGGGTACCTAAAGGCCAACTGACATTATTGTAACTGTGTCCATACATACGTACCATGTCATTTTTTATGATAGTGGTAATCTTATTCTCACTACACTGTTGTGTGTCCATACATTCGTACTATGTTATTTTTTTATGATAGTAGGAATCCTATTCTTACAACACTTTTATATTGTTATATTTACCTAGTTTTCATCGGCATAAATTGTATCGGTCTTATAGAGAAATACAAGTTATTTTATTTCATTATGTACATTTATAATTTGACATGACATGGAAACAACATAACGACTTATTTAAAGTATGATACAGTTACCATATCACTTCACATAACAGAAATCTTCATTCGAAATAATAAGCAAGTATTTACATAGAAGATACATTCTACCTTGGTCGGTTTCTATTTAAAAACTTTGAAGTACTGAGGTAATAAACTTAACTCGAACAGTTTTTGCGTGTGCATTTTAGCCGGAATGTAAACATTGTCATCGCTTTACAATGAGTTACTTCGTTAAAGATAAACATACATATTTGAAATAATTGTTACAAGATCGCTTTATAACCTAAAAAAGCCCTCGAGAATTTCTGTGTGTATGTAGGTACCTATTTTCTTAAAAAACTAGAGAACTTGTGCGTTTGATTTTCTCTTTATAATGTGATTTGATCTTTTGTCCATAGTACAATTAGTATAAAAATACAAGCTTTAACTGCTGATTGAACAACTTATATCTATCACTTGACATAACTAGCACCAATGATATTGGATATGTCTCGCTAGTATGCACCTTCACTCACGATTACCAAGTGCCTGCTAATCTGTCACTCTAGTTGGCACTCTGTCGCTACATCCTCGGTCTTGGCACAAAAACAGATCAATGGAAGACCTTAGACAGGAAAATTATACTGTAGCATAAATTATAGTTATAACTTCATTCTGTAAAATCATCAATCTTTGTAGCTTCTTCGCGTCTTTGTACCGAGGCTTTTCTTGCAAACCTCTAAAGTGTCATGTCATGAGTTAGAGAACTCTCTTAATTAAATTACTACCACAAAATCATTATAAACTTTCTACTTGATAGTTCATTTCCTAATTCACTTTTACTGCCGTTGACGCCGTCCTGTCTGTCATAACATAATCATAATAAATGAAATGTATATACATTTGATTACTTGCTATGCTAACAAGATATTTTCTGCATATTTTATGCTAATTACGCAAAGCTAGAAATAATAATATATTCTGTCTAAAAACGTTTCAGCAGAAGAAACGATTCTGAATGACATAATAAATACGACAAAGGAATGCTCTGTTAAACCAGCTAGAGCCTCTGTACTTGAAGCACGCGTGGGCTTGCATAAGGACACCCAGTTAGTGGCCATTCTACGTACCTCGAGTCCATTTCAAAACTACATCCAAGCCTACTTATTATAAACCGCAAAATTCCGTCTACCTCCTTTTAGACAAATATGCCTTTATAAAAATCTGCTATCGTTCAAATCTGAATTCCGGTTGAACCGTAACGGCGCCATTGTAAGTGATACAGATTGCAGATGCTAGTGTTACGTGATGTAGATAAGGCGACGCGTCCAATAAGAAAAGAACGTTAACGGTTCATTGAAATCGAAAGAGTGGAGGACGTGAGCGCGGGTTGTGAGGAACAGGTTCCGAGTGTAGCGACATCCCGAGCTGAGCCGCGCGTCGTCTCGTGCGCCCGCGCAGTCGCAGTGCATAGCCGGCCGCTAGTGTGCTCGACCGCGCTCACACCGCACCTTATACAAATACGACTTCCAAAACACATGTGCCGAACGAACCTGTGAACCTAAGTGACAGTGCAACAATTGAAATGCGAAGTGAACTGCACGAATAGACAGTGTTGTGGTAATGGCGAGCTTCGAGGACCTGGCCTTCGACTGGGCGTCGCTCTGCCAAGAATGCCCCGAGTGCTGGACTACGTCAGGTAAGTCAGATTCCTGTTACACTATTTACTCGGTCGGGATAAATCTAGTTTCTTAGATTGCTTTTATTCCTGGAACGCATGTGATGCAGTCGGTTTTGTTTTAGTAAAAAATGTTTCAAAACTACCTACATAATTGCAGTTATGTATTTTAAAAATCTACTTCATAAGTGGAATAAAATAATTTAATACAAAAAGTATGTGTGACGGGTCTTGTCTAGAAATACTATCAGAATAAGTGGTTAGCTTAGAATAACATGATGACACCTTCCACGAAGTAATAGCCCCTAAATCACCAAATCTTTCTCATTATTGGTTATAGTGATATTTGTCATTTGCTTATTATTTTTTGATATAAGTAGTAGTTCTCACTTCCTGATAATATTTTACCGTTGCATCCCTCGTTATATCTCGTTACACTGCAATAACTATCGATTTATTTAAGCGTCGTATGCAGGTTAATGTGAATACATAATTATTAGTTCAATGATTCCTCGGTCAGGTGAATATTTATTTTACCTACAGTGAAATATATAAGGGAACCACTGTATTTAAACAATAATTGCGAGGTTGTTAGCGTCAAAGAAGAGCCTCAACTTTGCTTATCGAGCTAGAATGTCGAAAATTGGCATGAAGGTACTTTTAGACCACTGATCAAAACTTGGGGTGGTGCCAAGTGAAAACCCCCAGTTTTGACCAGTTAGTCAAGACAAGTAGAAGAACTACTTCATGCGAATTTTCAGCTTACCAGCTCGTTGTGTTAAGTTACGACGGTAACAACCCCGCTTTAAGTACGTAATAGTACCAGCAAAGCTTGGTACTGTTAAATTAGAGCCCTATTTACTTGTTCCGGTCGTAAAATTCAATCTAGAGGTAGGTCATTCTGGGTTTTACTGTCTTGCTTGTATCTGCTCCTAGGTCCAAATAAATGCATTCGAAATCTTATTTTTGTAATAACATTATTTGACATTTAATCACCATTCATAACTATCTATTGCCTCACGATTACACAGACCTTAAGCAATTTTATCATTATTTATTATTGCTACAAAAGAATGCCAAACTTTCGTCGGAAAGACACTGTTGCGATGATAACAAGACGCTAACCTTGGTTACGTATTATTGCTCGTATTCGCGAGCGAGCATGCGAGTAAGTAATGTTTGTCTTGTCTTGACCAACCATTTGTGCTAACCGCTTGCTGCTCTCCGAACGTCACGCTTTCCGTCCAAGAGTTTATGATAAAAACATCTCTCTGCGTACTTTACTTAAGTGTGTAAATATTGCGTAAAATCGTCAAAAACAAGTTGTAATGAAAAGTTGGACTTGGAATATTCCTTGCTGGCTGTACCTGATGATTATTGTATGGGGTACGAATTCGATGATTATCCCACATAATAGGTAATTGGTGTAATCAAAACTTGTATAAATAAAACCTCACGTACGATAAATTAGCTCAATTAATAATAATGAATCAAAATTATTATAAGTAAGTACTTAGGCGTATTATTATATTATCTGTGCTTAGGTACATCAAAATCTGAGCGACCCCACAACAGGACTTTTAATATTTTGATGAAAGTAACAGCAGAAAAGCAAATACTCAATTATCATCATAAACTAAAGCTAAACGATATCATAACGCACAGTAATCTGCAACAAACGACCAGCAATTATGACAAGATGGTGGATCGTTTATTTGCATGTATCTGAATAATTTTGAAAGTAATTTTACTTTCGATTCAACTCTAAAGATGTCGTTTACTTTTTTTAATGGGCATAGTAAAACGAAGTACATAACCCAAACAATAAGTTACATTTACGTTTGTAAACCGATTGTCTATCAAATAGAATGGAATTGATTTTAATTTAAAGTTGATTTCTCACAATGCTCCCACGATTGTTTGGAACGAAATTGGCGATACAATTAAATTGATTTAATCAATGCTACTCACGGTTTTGTACCTATAACCTCTCGAATTATAAATAATTAGCTAGATACTAACTTTATTGTACAGACTTTTGGTGTTTAATTTATGATGCATTCTTAAATTGCACTTCGAAGGCTTCATCTATTATTTTTATTTCCCAACGTAAGGTCAATAGGTTTATTAATCAATGTCGGATTCCCGACATTAGTTAAGAGCATGCAACATTTAGTTTTTATATCTCTATTAATGTCACATCGTATAACCGCGCCGCACCGGCTACACTACAATAAAATCGGGTTCCGTCCGCATAACGTCGAAAAACGAAACATTAAGGCGGTTCGAGAGCTAATGGCGCCCCCTAAACAGAAAAAAACCTAGGCTGGACACGCTAGTCATCTGTTAATCCAAGTATCAATTCGCGGCAAGCGTTAGGATCCCTTTACGTCACTACAAAGATTGTTTAAAATCAATAAATCCTTGTAAAAACCGTGCGGTTTAGTTATGTACTCCAAAAATTATAAATGTTGCCACTTTTATCAAAATTACAATACATAACTAAGTTAAAGCCGCGAATTGATACGTTAACATATAACTAGCGTATCCAGCTAGGGTCTTTTTCCTATTTTGGGTCGCCACTGGACTCTCGAACCACCTTAACCTCACATTAGTCATTCGTAAGATATGTGTGACCGGTAAGAACGATAGTTTGTCGAACAAGACGTGTTTGGGCGTAGCAAGGGACACGCCACTTGAATAACAAATAGGACGTTATTATACTTATGAACCGTTAGAATATGTATCGTAATACCGCATGTATCCGAATTCTGAATTCCTGAGACACTGGGGCCGTTTGTGCACACTTGTGTGTGAATGTTGGCGGTCTCTTTAGTCATTTGGTTCAGTGAATTGGAATATATCGAAATATGATCCAATTAACCTAGCATAACAGCTATATGACAACAAAACAGGGATAACGTTTGAACGACTGATTATTGTAATATGCCGATACGGTTTACTGGTTGTAGGTACGGTAAACGTGCCAATATAAGATCATCATCAACTCTATATTAAACTCTCGAGTAATTAATTAACTACACTTAATAACATACATACATATATTACACCTATATCCCTTGCGGGGTAGGCAGAGTGTATACGGTCGTAAAAAACGCATAGCATAAACGACCGTAAAAAACTGAGGTTTCGCTACGTCTGAAAAACATTGTGGGCCATTTAATAACTGTGTATCGCTATAGTGACAGGTTGTCAGCTCATAGCCTGAAATTGCAATACACATGTAACCCTCGAGTCCCATAGTCACCTCTCACGACACCCACGGGAAAGAAATGTGGTGATGCAATTCTAAGCCGACATCACACGGCTATTATTATTATTAATTGGACGGCTTTATCTAATAAAACTACTGCCACGAAACAAATAATGTAGAAGCTAGATAGAAACTAAAAAAATATACAGAAGTTTAGGTATAGTAGGTATGTATTTGTTGGTAACATTGCTTACAGTTGACATAAAAGGAAGTTAATCCTGTGCCTATCATGAACCGTCCACATGTAATGAACTACCTTTTTTACTCGTCTCGTAACACCTCGCTAAGGAAATAACTTTATTGCGGCATTTCAATTTCTAGCTTTAATACTTGTTTTTATACCATTGCACTGGTATAATACCTTAACTACCTCAACTACTAATATCAAATGAATGTATAACACCTTTTTTTTTCTTCGTCGCGTATGTGGCGAGTTAATAATTGTTTTTGCTTGACGCATACTCAACCAAAGTGTCGACCGCACTAAATATCTTATTGCATAAGTAGGTAAGACGATTCGGTGTCCCACACGAAAAGAGAGAGAGAGTAGGTAAGTAAAAATAAAACATAAAATAAACATATCACCTTATACGAAATTCGCTGGTAATAATAAAGTAAAAAAAAAATATGTTAATAACTCCATTCAACTTATAAAAAAAAAACGAATCCCGAAAAAGTAATATTCGTAGAAGAAAGGACATCAACGCGTCTTGTTGAATATTTGAAAAACATTTATTAGGACCAACAAGTTTATTGCTGAATTATTAAGCTAAAGTCATTTAATAAGTTCAAACTTCTTAGAAGTACTTATGTTATAATCTAAAATCTTAAAATTACCTTTTATAAAGAAGTAAAATTACATAGGGTAAAATAGTTATTTAAAAAATATACAGGTAGGGGAGGGGGTCAGGCTTTGTGCTACATAACAATCTTTTAAAATGACTTTTTGCAATTTTAGGTATTCGAATTTCAGCCGAACATGTAGCTACTTTATTGTAAATCATTTGTTATGTAACAGAATAGGGGGTGGGGGAGGGGTATTGACCAAGCGTAATGGTCCCTTTACGTCAGGGGAGGGAGGGGTCAAAAATAAATAAATTTTGCGTTATGTTATTTGTGGACGACCCTATGGGAATCGATCACGGCTTCGCACGTCATTGAATTCCACAATGTGAAACAATCACGGGTACGCCTAGGTAATACATTCTTGAACGGTAAAGCTATATACTTAATAATATGATGCATTGCCGTTCCCAGCCCCTAGCACGCATGGTGTAATGCTACCTGATGAAATTGCCACAAACACTGTGAATTAAACCTAATTAAGTAGTAAGATGTTATGTAGCTGACTCATTGTTTTGCTAAACATTGGGTTGTTCTCATTTTGTACAAAATTCGTTGGAGCTATATATGGTTTTACACTACCTTAGTATAAACCTGTAAAGCCAGTTTTTTACTGGTGATAAATTGGATGGAACTTTTTCATAATTAATAAACTATTTATCTTTATTTTTTTTTATAAATACAAGTTCTCCTAACAACTTAAAACGGTTTTTCGTAAATTTATTAAAAATAAATCGCTAGGTATTTATGGTGTTTTTAACGTTTATATTTATTAGGGCTGATTTATGTCTCTTAATTTATCAATTTAAATGATAAACGACGATATATTTTTAAACATTTTATACTTTTATTTATATAGGTAATTCGTTTCACGGCGTCTGTCGCTACTCACGGAGGAGGCCCGAGCATAGGCTTACCACATCCCACCTAATTTAACAGTTTAGGGTTTGCGTATGTTTGCAATAAAGTATAAAAATAGAAACAAATAAATAAATAAATTTTGGAACCTATAGTAATGGAAATAAACCTTTTCAAACGCAGGCAGGATTTGAACCTGCGACTTTCGCATTACTAGTGGCGACGCCTCTTCCATCTGGGCTCTTCAGCTCATTTCTTGCCCGCAAATTTTAATGAAATAAACTTAAATGCAGCCATAACTTATATACGCTGTAAAGAACAACCCGAAAGATTAGGTACTGATATTATGGTGTAAAGAGGTTTATTTAAAGTTCGTTATCGCGATGGACTAATGCTCCACTTACAGATGTAGATAACCGTAGTAATAAGTTATACAAATCAAATTGTATTTGTCGAGTAAATAAATAAATACTGATTTTTTATTTGTTTATTTCGTTAACTCAACAGCATACACATATTACGCCTTTATCCCTTGCGGGGTAGGCAGAGTGTAAATGGCTTTAAAAAGATCGCTATCGCCACGTCTGAAAAATATTTAAGGACCGTTTCAGTAAAATCGTGTATTACTATAGTGACAGGTTGTCAGCCTGTCGCCTTAAATTTTAATACAAATGAATTATGTCTGAATTTTGAATGAATTATGAAATTATGTCTATTTGTGTCTAAATAGGTAGGTATATCCAGTGTTCCATTATTTTTATCATATACAAATTGTTAGCTTTTGAGACATACTTAGTAGATAAAACTTGATAAGGTACATTACCAAACATTAACAGCCACAACAGCCCCCTGCCGGACATGGGCCTCCCCCTATTGGAGGGTATTGTCATACTCACCACGCTTGGCTGACGGATCGGCGAGCGCAGCGCACGATGTTGCATTTACAGGAAACGCTGCTGTCTATTTCCTGGATGAATCCTATCAATTATCCCTTTGTCGCTTTTTACCCACGGGTGGAATTGGGGTAATGCTATTTTAAGCCGGCATCACATGGCACAAATCCAAACTTGAATACGGCACTCCAAATCCTCTAATTGCAGTTGGTGAAACTCGCACTTGGTTCAAATTAAATGCATAATGTTGGTAATTTACTCAGTTCATACAGGGTGTAAAAGACATAGCCCTCCGAATACTGATAGGATGCATTGAGAACATGAAACTGAACAACTTATTATCCGAAAATATTTCAGGAAACGTAAACTTTTTTTTTACTTCCGTTGTATAGGAAAGCGAATTTATTGTCATTTCTTGACATATATTTCTAGGGAAAAGTTGTTCAGTTTCATGGTCTGCATGCACCATATCAGAATTCGGAGGGCTGTCTTACATACCATATATTATGTCTTATTCAACTTCTATCTCTAAGAAGAAGAGATAGAGAGAGGTTGGAAGCGTTTGAGATGTGGTGTTGGAGAAGGATGGAAAAGATCAGTTGGACAGAGAAGAAGACAAACGTAGAAGTGCTGGCACTGGTAGCGGAAGAGCGTTGTCTTCTGAAGACCATAGAAAACAGGAGAGGGAAGATGATTGGCCACTTGCTACGACACGACAGCTTCATTAAGAACATTATTGAAGGGAAGGTGGAAGGAAAGAGAGGCAGAGGTAGACCTAGACGCACTTACTTTACCCAGATAAAGGAAAAAGTCAATGTCGTGTCGTATCAAGAGGTCAAGTCACTGGCGGAGAGGAGAGAAGATTGGAAGTTACCCCACCGACAAGAGTTTGACTCTTAAATTTGAAGAAGAGAATTCAACTTCACTGAATATAATCGTAGAATGACTTCAAATTCAGCTGATAGTCGTACCTGCTGAGTTTATGAAGTTAATTAAACTGTCTGTCTACAAGTAAACCTAGCGAAACGTGTAGTATATTTCTCTGTCCAAGCATATTGCAAAGCAGGATATAGGGTGGGACCGGCGGACAGGTTGGCACCGCGACTAATCGCCTCAGAACCGGCACCTACAGTGTACAGCCCACAGCACATTCATAGCAAACCTTTGAGTTGAATGCATATTCTGTAAATGAAAATAAGAAACTGAAAAAATTTACAGCGCCCGCCTGGACTTGAACCCGGGACCGTGGGGTACCTGCCAACTGAGCTTCCGGCGCCCCGACTGACACTTGCCAATTTTTCAATCTCTTGGTACTCGTCTCGAAGCGACGTACAAGCGACATCTAGTATAAGTTATTGTAACGAATACTACTTTTTTACTTGTTTTTTCCATTTCTTATTTTCATTTATGAAAATAATATAGCACTGTGAGTGTACAATAAAATCATTGTACATACTCTGTACTTCGTGACTCACTGAGGGTTCCGTAACATTCAAATCTGTATTGATGACACTTGCGGCTTTGTGTTAAAGTTCGTTGGCCATTTGTAGCGTGAAATATCGAGCTCCTTTTGCTCGTGACATATCTATTAGGTTCTTATCAATTTGCCGCATAAAATGTTGCGCTCGCTTTGCTCATGGGACATGGTTTGTGGTACCTCTGTTTCAATTTCTTAATGTTCAGCAAACGAATGTTTTACTATTTTAGAAACTTACAGAATGTTATATATTTGTATACCTAACACGAGAAGTGTTTTAAAAATTTGGTATTTAATGTTTTACTATTTTACATTCGGGTAGGGGGGGCACTTGCTTGAGGCATCAATTAGTCTTACGAGTAATCCACCTCACATTACAATCCACTCACAACACCTCAACTCACAATTATAAATGATAATAAGTTGTAAATATTATCGTGAATTCTGTAGAAGTACTTACCTACACCATATTTCTATGTGAACTACTGTACAGCTTGAAGTCAAGTTTGGAAATTTTCGCAACATTCTGTAGTTGCTAAACGTGTTTATTTTTATCTTTAATGATATTATCATTCATGGAGTATTCATTATTCATAGTGCTCTGGGAATTTGCTTTACCCATGGATGTAAAGATTTGAGTACAAATAAATACACAATGTTATATTGTAGACTTGCATCAATGACTACCCATAAAGTAACGACCGCCGTCTTAGTAATCGATCATAGACAGGAACTGGGACCGACGGCTTAACGTGCCCTCCTCTTACGAACAATCAGGTGGTTCAAGCCTGCAATGTCCCAACCAGACTAGGAACAACTTAAAAAGTGATAAATATCAACATTGTGAGTGCCCCACCGGGCACTACCACTTGACTGCGAACAGCAGCGGTCCTTAGGTATAATCCTCCCAATATCCCTTTAAGCTCAGCATCGGGTCGTTGACGATTCGGTGTCCCACACGAAAAGAAAGAAGCTAAACATCACAAAGAAACCTAACTGCCAGATATTAATGGTATATTTTTTTTTAGTAGGTACTAATATTTTTTCGGGGGCACTTTAGCCTCCGACAAACTAGAAATTTGAACAAAAACTGAACTGCAAGTTCCTCAAACACATTGTAGACCGTAGGTAAGTTGTAGGTAATGTTGTTCCGCCTTGTTCGAATCGCAGCTCCGAACATGTGAGTGAATCTAATCTCGAGCGTATCCTATGCTCACACGCGTCTCGCATGGTCATTGCCTCCGATGCGCCTGCGCACGCTGCACCGCATTCGCGTCACACTATTTGCACGATACCCCCGCATGCATATAGGCTTACTTTTTATTCAGTCAGATCGTAAACATTGCAGGATGTCTCTAAATATGGAGCTCTTTCCAAATGATGCAAATCACGAAAAACAAACAGTGGTTGCCTACATTAAGATCAAGGCAGGCATCCTGTGTTTTGCAGGATGGATTGAGATGGATTTTGTGGATGACGAGGAGGAAAATATCGATGTACCTTTATTGCATTAAGTATTAAAGCACTATACGAGGTGTAAGAGTCAGCCTATCGAATACTGATACATGCAAACCATGAATCTGAACAACTTTCCCCTAGGAACACGACAAAAAAATTGACCTCCGATACTAAATCCAGATCAGCTGACTACAATTACTATACGGAGTCAAATTTTTTATGGCGATTCCTGTTATATTTTTTCATGGGAAGTTGTTCAGTTGCATGGTCTGAATGCACCCTATACCTAAGTATACGGAGGGCTGTCCCTTACACCCTGTATTAACGCGCAATTGCAAGCTTATACTCCGTCACACCTTATGCTTCGGCACGATCAATGCGCATATTACCTATAGTCGCAGTCGCAACACATGTTTGTGCGCATAAAACATGCGCATGCTCGCGCGCACTGGTCACATTATATGTCCACGCATATCCAGGATCGTGATTGCTTTTCGCAGAGATCACTGAGAAATGAGAAAACTGTAATGCTATCAGGCAGGCTGTCGACAGAGTAATAAATTTAATGTAGAGCTTTAATTTTACACCCACAATGAAGTTTTATTCTCATTACACAATGGAGTTACACTGAGCTTTAGGTAAATTGTTCCGTTTTTGTCGTTTTGAACCTTAGCGAGCAAAATTATTTATTTTTACTGTTAGGCTCTACTCATTCACCTGAATTCGCCTCTTAAGCTAATAAAGGAAAAAAGAAACACCCAATCTTATCTTATGTTTTGAATGTTGATCCATGCTATCCTAAGTGGGCATTGACACCAAGCTTGCAAATGCGTCACACACAGTGTGCTCCAGTCTGAGGCTCCGCACCGCTCTGTCGCGCGCACCCTATACCTCTCGGGTTACGCAAAAATCTGCTCATGGGAGCGGACACGTAACCGACGACAATAGACGTAGACAATAGACTGACCAAGATCTCTTTGTAGCTCAGGCACAGGCTACCATAACACTTTTTTTAGTCAATGTTACCTGATACTCGAGTGTCGTCTCTTGCGGATTTTTGCTCGTTTTTCGCAACTTGATATTCGTATGTTGGTGAAGTTTTCACAACAGTAGGATTATGTTGTCTCTAACACTTCAAACGTGCACTTGAGTTTTGCATGTAAAGTGACTGAGATCCTGTATTTCTTAAGTTATTCGAGATTAAACGATGAATCTATTGTTGGCGATTGCTTTTCATAGTGATAGGATCTCGAGCGAGATGCGCCCAACCCACCTCTCCGGCTGACAAGTGAATTGCAAAACATTTTAACTTTCGTGATGAAATCTATTGCCGATTTGGATTGCATTTTGTAACTATCAATAGGTTCAGTGTGAACTGACCAAAATAATATTTTAAGCTGAGAAGGTTTTAATCATATTTCGAAAGAATGAAAAAAGAAATGGAAAATATGATAGTGCCCACCGGGACTTCAGTTGGCAGAGCAGTGAGACGGTCCCGGGGTTCAAGTCCCAGCGTTAACTTTTTTTCAATTTCTTATTTCCATTTATGAAATTAATATAGCACTGTGAGTGCATAATAAACCATAGTAAATTCGTACGAACTTTATTTTAGTCTATTATAGTGATTGAAATAATTCTCCCAGTAGTCTCACCAGTACTTACGCATTTTTTTTTCATCCTGCCATGACAGGTACTTGTTTGTTGAATTACAAAATATATGTTATTTTAATTAAATGCAATTTGTGATAGTTGTACATAGAAATATAAAACCTGGGAGCAGCTCACAAAAAATTTTTTCTACGTCCAAATCCAAACACTTGTATGAGTTTAAAGGTTGGTTTCAAGGAATCGCGCTAGGCAAAATAGTCCGCTTCGAAATCGCCCTTCTGGTTCTCCTGCGCTCCCATACCATGCACGCTCCTTGGTGGTAGATCTCCAGACCTGGCTGCATCTCGCGTGCTAGCATGAACTCGCACTTGTTCATGTATGTGACAAGGTCGAAGCCGCACACTGGGTCCCTGACATTGCAGAGATCGACCTGCCTACACTTGCCCAAGTTTAGTACATCCAAATATCGGTTGTGTATCCTTGCGAGCTCAAGTTCACATAGGCTCGCATATGTGACGCCGTCTGTGCCACATACAACGCCTATTGATCGGTGGTCCCAAGGGCACGGTTCTTTAATGTCGTGGTGATAGCTTCTTACTGAGAATAAGACAGTTGAGGCTGGAAGTAAAAAAAAACGTGCAAATTAAAATACTTACGATTGCGTGATAAATCTGCATTTTTGTAAATCGGTGTGTGGAAACGGACTAGATTAGAATTAGAACGACTTTTTACTAATTCAGTTAACTAATTATTCAAATACTAGTTTGAGCGGAAGCGCTTGTACACTCGACTTAATTATCGGAAAGATAAATGAAAAAGAAAAATACTCACTGCACACATAAATTGTTAATAGCCACTTAGTGCTTCCTATTCCATACATGACGGCAATTTGAACAAGAATCTTGTTCTCTCGTTGGTAATGTAAGTTTTACTTGGGTTACTGCTATGCATAAATGCCTTTGTCTTTATTTTATGAATGGGTTACGGTACCTATTCATAAAATATATTTATTGTTTATGAATATCGGAATTTATATAAATATGAAAACAACAGGCTTTGAGGTGTTTCGTGGCACATTGGGAGATTGAGTGTCATCTATATTATACGTATATAAAATTTTAGGCAGTAAAAACGAGAAAACTATAAAGAATAAATAAAAAAAGTAATTTAAATAAGAGTATGTAGATTTTTTGAATTGTTTGTATGTGTAGTCATTTGTGTGTATGTGTAGTGTAATGATAGTGTAAATAAAATAAATATGCAGGTTCAGTAATCAATCACTATTCAGGGTTAGATTTTGACTGATCCGATTGCGTAGTGGATAGTGCCTGCTATATATTAGTTAATTAATTAGTTAGGTATAATATAATAATATATACCTATATAAATATATTTATAAATATTTATTAGTTAATTTTCAAATATTTGTGTTGAGTCTGGGTGTTTCTAGTTTCTAGTTTGGGGCTAGATGGCGCTGTGTGAAATATCCAGGATATTTAAAAAATATGTTTGAGTGCCAGGTATCTAGGGTACGCAGGGTTGTTTTATGTGTTCCGTGGCAAGTTGTTTATTTTAAAGGGGTATTTTTAATTTGGCTTTAAACATTTACTATAAACTACTAGATTTCCGCCCAGGGATTCACCCGCTGCCACTCATTTTCCATTGGTAATAGTTGTTTTCCCGCGGTAAAAAGTGGCCTATGTGTTTTCCGGGTTATACTCTACCTGTGTTCCAAATTTCATCCAAATCAAGGTCAAGCCGTTTGAGCGTGAAGAGGTAACGAACATACATACACACACAAAATCTCTCAGATTTATAGTATTAGTACGGATTTTTTGTCTTTGCGGTGAAGGCAAATCATTCCATATTCTCGCAGAGTTGAGCTTGAAATATCCCCTGTAGTCAAAAGTCAACCCACAGGTACATTTTGACTGTAGAGTTTCTGAAATTTGGATTGGTGGATTTAGGGCGTGTCGTTTCTGAAGGTTATCTCTACTTCAGATGTAATACCTTTTCACAGGGCAAGTCATAATATGCGTAATGCTCTTGTTTTGGCGACATTTGACGTGAAAATGTGTTTTCGGGATAAGTCTTTCATGTGACACGTACTTACCTGTTCATAATTCAAGTTAGAATTTAGTGATGATAAGTTATATAAGTCGGCTGTTTCCATTAGATAATTCTTTAGGTACAAAATTATAAATTAAATAAGAGCATTTATTTTAAAACACTTCTTGTTAACCCGCATAAATAATACACAAAAAAGACACACTTGCTTAATTTCACAGGTTACGGATGAACCGCGGCACCTAGAGTAGGTTAGAGGGTTCGCTAGTATGAATTCAGCATTTTGAGCACCTACCTATATTTTTAAATGTTACAAATAAAACATATCGAAAAGATTTTCTTTTCTCCATAATGCGAGTAAAGCTATCCCGATTTTTCACGTTGAAACTGGTAGGTGCAAGCATCACTAAGGTAGCGTGAGAGAGACATCATACAAAATGACTAGCGAGCGAAGCAAGCTCTACTTTACACGATTTAACTGGTGTGGTGCAAGCAGGGAGGGAGAGCAAAAAAGGTACCACACCAAAAGCAAACCTGTCTTTTCACGCTCAAACTAGTGTGGTACAAGCATTAATAAGGGAGAGCGAGAGAGACACCACACAAAATGAATTGCGAGCGCAGCGACCTCAACTATTTGCTTTAAGATTGTTGTGGTTTGAGCAGCTCTAAGGGAAAATTTTAAAGGCCCCACACTATCACAAACTTGTCACGTTAAAGCACATGTGGTGCGATCAGCACTAAGAGAGTTCAAGAGAGGCTATACCGCGATATACCATATTAGAAGTATTGCTAGTGGTGAGCGAAGCAAGCTTGAAATTTTACGTGAAAATAGGGCGGGCGCCCTCGCTTTCGTCGGACAGAATTTGGTCGGATAACATTTTAGTTCCCCTAATGTAAAAATATTATTGGCTCGATTTTGATAGAGTCAGAGTCCTATCCTATACGCGTATCCAGGCTAGTCTTTTGTCATCTTTTAAAGGATGTAAAAATATAAGCTGCAAATATTTTAAGCGGTAAACCTTACACACCTTATAATAATTGCAAGTTATATTTTAACATCCTATAAGTAATAAATGTTAGCTGAAATAAATATTTGGCCCAAAATGTACAAATGTTTCATTCGAGCAAAGTGTGTTTTTCTCTGTCATACTCTCATTTATTTGCACCTACTCATTCTTACCCATTAAGCTTTTAATCTAGTATTTGACTTTGCTCTTAGTGACTTGCAATATTATTAACGAGGCTAACTAAACTGTGCAAATCTGACGTATGTTGCGCAACTGTAAGGAGTTGTAGAGTCATTTATGCATACGCGAACGACAGTCATGTCATCGTTTCCAACTCTAACCCAGAAACACATTAGCACCTTCCGACAAGTCATCGTGGGCAATACCTTACGTGATAAGGCTCAGTTATCAGTAAGGGAAGGTGGTTCGTGACGCTTGAAAGGGAGTCGAGATCGAACTTGGTCACGATCCGCGATCGGTACTCCCAAATGTTAACGAGCTGCGCCCGCGCCGCCTGCCTGCGCCCGCGCAAACGAAAGCGAACCATTGTTCGGGAACAGGTGCAGTATCAAGATCACCCGATAGTAAACACCTTCTTTCGTAATATTTCATACCTTGTTGGTACAATTACACAATTTCACTGTACTCCGTCAATTAGGAATTTATTTCACGGTTGAAAACGGAATAGTGTGTTGTATGTACTATCGTTTAAAGAATCGAGATTTATATCTGAGGTACAATTTTACTTCGATTTTTACATGCGGCCGGAAAATTGTTGATTCGTTCCGGACGTGCAAGTTAGTAATTGGAAATAATAAACCATCAAAAGGAACCCAATTATTTAATCTATAGTAAAATCAGTGCGCCAACTTGTCTAACTTTCTGTAAAACAGAAAAGCGATGATGATACTGATGATGAATAACTGATGAATTGATGATGATATTGAAGATACAAGCACAAAATAGAAAATGTACAGAAGGATCACTCGGCCCTTTTTTCGATTATTTCCGCTTTCGGCAAGGGCTGCCACAGTTTTCTTACCGATTTTATCTACACTCGTCTCATGATGTTCGAATTATGAATTCGAAAACAGATGCATAATGACCTACTTTATGCATTCTGCCTATAAAAACTAGGGTTTAGTATAAATTACAGAAGCGTAATGACTTAATGAGAAAACTCTTAATACGATAAAGTTGAGAAATGAAACGAAGTTTTTTTTTGCCAATACTCAGATCGCTATCTTCCGCCGCACCTGACAGTTGTTGTTGTACGGAAATTTTTCGGATGTTGTTCAGTTGTTTTAATAGGTTTTTGTTCTTTTGTTGTTGAGATGTTGTTCAGTTGTTGTTCAGATGTTGATTAGTTGTTGTTTAGATGTTATTCCGATGTTGTTCAGTGTTGTTCAGTTGTTTTTTCAGTGGTTGTTCAGTGTTGTTCAGTTGTTTAGTTATTTGCTGTTGAGACTCGACATCTAAACAACTGTAAGTAAAGAATCTTCAAAAATTCATATCAAGCCATATTACGTTCTCGTATTGAATTTGACCATGTATCGGGCCTTGCAATCGCCGGTGCGGACGTTTGGAAAAGTGTTCAACTGAGTAAATATTTAGAGTGTAGATAAAATAGTGTATGCAACTGCATATAATTAGGCATTAGAATGCTCGTGTCAATCTATTATCACACTCGGCTACGCCTCGTGTGATAAACCCCATTGTATGACAGTTGCATAAACTACTATTATTCAATGGAGTAGGTACCTAAACATACAGGGAGTAACAGAAAGGCTACTGTCTGTCTGTCTGTCTGTCTGCTACGCTTTCACGGCCAAACCGCTGAACCGATCTTCATGAAACTTGGCACAGAGATTGCTAGCATACCGAGAACGGACATAGACTACTTTTTATCACCATTCGAGGGTCTGGAGTATAGATGTAGACCACCAGGTGTACCACCAGGAGCCCAGCTAAACTATTAGAGATACAGGCATGGTTCCAAAACAAAAGTTGTTCAGTATGATGGGCCGCTTCTTTTCACAAGGACATTGAGGATCTGGAGTACCTTATGTAGACCACCAGGTGTACCACCAGGAGCCCAGCTAAACTATTAGAGATACAGGCATGGTTCCGAAACAAAAGTTGTTCAGTATGATGGGCCGCTTCTTTTCACAAGGACATTGAGGATCTGGAGTACCTTATGTAGACCACCAGGTGTACCATCAGGAGCCCAGCTAAACTATTAGAGATGCAGGTATGGTTCCAAAACAAAAGTTGTTTAGTATAATAGGTCGCTTCTTTTCACAAGGACATTGAGGATCTGGAATACCTTATGTAGACCACCAGGTGTACCATCAGGAGCCCAGCTAAACTATTAGAGATACAGGCATGGTTCTAAAACAAAAGTTGTTCGGTATGATGGGCCGCTTTTTTTTACAAGGACATTGAGGACCTGGAGTACCTTATGTCACCAGGTGTACCATCAGGGACCACGTAAACTATTAGAGCTACAGGTATGGTTCCAAAACAGAAGTTTTTCAGTATGATGGGCCGCTTCTTTTCACACGGACGTTGAGGATCTGGAGTACCTTATGTTGACCACCAGGTGTACCATCAGGAGGCCAGCTAAACTATTAGAGATACAGGCATGGTTCCAAAACAAAAGTTGTTCGGTATGATGGGCCGCTTCTTTTCACAAGGACATTGAGGATCTGGAGTACCTTATGTAGACCACCAGGTGTACCATCAGGAGCCCAGATAAACTATTAGAGATACAGGTATGGTTCCAAAACAGAAGTTGTTCAGTATGATGGGCCGCTTCTTTTCACAAGGACATTGAGGATCTGAAGTACCTTATGTAGACCACCAGGTGTACCATCAGGAGCCCAGCTAAACTATTAGAGATACAGGCATGGTTCCAAAACAAAAGTTGTTCAGTATGATGGGCCGCCTCTTTTCACCAGGTTATTAAGGATCTGCAGTACATAATGTAGACCACCAGGTGTACCATCAGGAACCCACGTGAACTATTAGAGATACAGAAATGGTTCCAAAACAAAAGTGGTTCAGTATGATGGGCCGCTTCGTTTCACAAGGACATTGAGGATCTGGAGTACCTTATGTAGACCACCAGGTGTACCACCAGGAACCCACGTAAACTATTAGAGATACAGAAATGGTTCCAAAAAAAAAGTTGTTCAGTATGATGGGCCGCTTCTTTTCACAAGGATATTGAGGATCTGGAGTACCTTATGTCACCAGGTGTACCATCAGGAGACCACGTAAACTATTAGAGATACAGAAATGGTTCCGAAACAAAAGTTGTTCATGATGATGGGCCGCTTCTTTTCACAAGGACATTGAGGATCTGGAGTACCGTATGTAGACCATCAGGTCTACCATCAGGAGCCCACCTTATTGGAGATACAGAAATGGTTTCAGAACAAAAGTTGTTCAGTATGATGGGAATAAGTTGAGAAAGGACATTGCCTTCTTTATCGAGGACAGAAAAACAAAAAATGTGGTATAGAGGTATAAAAATGTATAACAGTAACTTATATTACCTTTTGATCTGTCTAATCTACTTATGCTAACCATTTTAGTGTGCTCAAATCGGCACCTCTGGAGTAAGTACTCTGTTATCTACTGACTTTTGTATTCATTGGTTATAAATATTGATCTCTCAGGCCGGATAGCAAATTTTGAATTGTCCCTTTAACAACAGAAGCAAGCAAGTCATCTTTAAACAGTAGAGATAAGAACTGTTCTAATATCACTGTCACACTTACTATGTATACACATACCTACTTTAGAACTTCTGCCTAAAAAAAAACTATCTAACGCGGACGAAGTCGCGGGTAAAAGCTATCCACACTAATATTATAAATGCGAAAGTAACTCTGTCTGTCTGTCTGTCTGTCTGTCTGTCTGCTACGCTTTCACGGCCAAACCGCTGAACCGATCTTCATGAAACTTGGCACAGAGATTGCTAGCACACCGAGAACGGACATAGGCTACTTTTTATCACCATTCGAGGGTCTGGAGTATAGATGTAGACCGCCAGGTGTACCACCAGGAGCCCAGCTAAACTATTAGAGATACAGGCATAATTGCAAAATAAAAGTTGATCAGTGTAATTGGCCGCTTCTTTTTACAAGGACATTGAGGATCTGGAGTACCATATGTAGACCACCAGGTCTACCATCAGGAGCCCAGCTAAACCATTAGAGATTCAGGCATAGTTCCAAAACAAAAGTTGTTCAGTATGATGGGCCGCTTCTTTTCACAAGGACATTGGGGATTTGGAGTACCTTATGTAGACCACCAGGTGTACCACCAGGAGCCCAGCTAAACTATTAGAGATACAGGCATGGTTCCAAAACAAAAATTGGTCAGTATGATGGGCTGCTTCTTTTCACAAGGAAGTTGGAACTCTGGAGTACCTTATGTAGACCAACAGGTGTACCATCAGGAGCCCAATTAAACTATTAGAGATACAGGCATGGTTCCAAAACAAAAATTGTTCAGTATGATGGGCCGCTTCTTTTCACAAGGACATTGAGGATCTGGAGTAACTTATGTAGACCACCAGGTGTACCATCAGGTGCCCACGTAAACAAAACAAAAGTTGTTCAGTATGATGGGCCGCTTCTTTTTACAAGGACATTGAGGATCTGGAGTATCTTATGTAGACCACCAGGTGTACCATCAGGAGCCCAG
The DNA here is from genome assembly GCA_027580185.1 of Tuta absoluta. NCBI lineage: Eukaryota > Metazoa > Arthropoda > Insecta > Lepidoptera > Gelechiidae > Tuta > Tuta absoluta. The sequence continues at coordinate 5,861,480 of JAQAHW010000003.1, forward strand.
CTAAACTATTAGAGATACAGGCATGGTTCAAAAACAAAAGTTGTTCAGTATAAGGGGCCGCTTCTTTTCTCAAGGACATTGGGGATCTGGAGTACCTTATGTAGACCACCAGGTGTACCACCAGGAGCCCACGTAAACTATTAGAGATACAGAAATGGTTCCAAAACAAAGTTGTTCGGTATGATGGGCCGCTTTATTTACACAAGGACATTGGGGATCTGGAGTACCTTTTGTAGACCACCAGGTGTACCATCAGGAGCTCAGCTAAACTATTAGAGATACAGGCATGGTTCTAAAACAAAAGTTGTTCAGTATGATGGGCCGCTTCTTTTCACAAGGACATTGAGGATCTGGAGTACCTTATGTAGACCACCAGGTCTACCATCAGGAGCCCACCTAAACTATTGGAGATACAGAAATGGTTCCAAAACAAAAGTTGTTCAGTATGATGGGAGTATGTTGAGAAAGGACATTGCCTACTTTCTACCGAGGACAGAAAAACAAAAAATGAGGTATTTAAAAATTTATTACAGTAACTTAAATTACCTTTTTAACAGTCATATCTACTTATGCTGGCCATTTTAGTGTGCTCAAATCGGCATCTCTGGAGTAAGTTCTCTGTTATCTACTGACTTTTGTATTCAATGGTTATAAATATGGATTACTCAGGCCGGATAGCAAATTTTAACAACAGAAGCAAGCAAGTCATCTTTAAACAGTAGAGATAAGAACTGTTCTAATATCACTGTCACACTAACTATGAATACACATACCTACTTTAGAACTCCTGCCTAAAAAAACTATCTAACGCGGACGAAGTCGCGGGTAAAAGCTAGTCACATTATAAAAAATATACTGATTAGAGTTATTAATCTTGTTTGTTATTTTATGAAAGCAAGTTTTTATTTAAGTTGGTACAGAATATGATAGGAATATTGTACAAATCACATCGTATACTAATAAACCTATTTATTACCTATTTATATTTGTGTGAAGCCATTTTACACGTCCGCATCAAACGCGGTTGACACTCAACTACAAGTGTGTTTGGATTGGTTTGGATTTCCTTGTAAACGGCGGCGTGTCAAATTGTGGAGAGTTTCGTGACGTTTGCTTGAAGTGAGCTCTCTGTATTCGGCGCGCAGCCGCCAATACTTACTTTGTGATACAAGTGCTTGTAAAGAACTAAGTGGCCAAAGGACTGTGTGGATGTGATTGACACAAGTAGTGCGATGCTAATGACTATGGTGTTGATTGAATTTATTCATGACATGTGATGTGAAATTAATACTCTTTAATAATTCTTACCCTTAGGAGTCGTAAGAGGCGACTAAGAGACTCGAGGGTGTGTATTGCAATTTTAGGCGATGGGCTGACAACCTATCACTATGGCGAATGACCCTCAAATATATGTTACACGTGGCGTAAAAACGTGCGCTCTGCCTACCCCGCAAGGGATACAGGAGTGATGTGTGTACTACAGCTGAAACAAGTATACCTATCCCTACAGCTCCAAATATGTTGTCAAGTTGGTACTTAGTTACTTACAACAGCTTATGTGATTACCTCACAGCCTCAAGTAAAGCGCCATCATTTGTGCGTTGGTTGCTGTTCTCTATACTAATTGTATTTAAATATACCCTTTGTACAGCGTTTGCTGACCTTTCGTGCGCCTGATATGTCATTCACTCCTACATAATTGTTGTTTACCATTATAAGATAATTCCTAAAGTAAATAATGTTACGGATGTTATGAAACTATTTGCAGGAGTCAAAATAAACATGTAAAACTTTAATGGTCTAATCAATCTTTGTAAATCACTTTCCTTGTTAACATTTTTTTTGTGCAATTTATGCTGCTGAATAAATCAACGACCTCAAGACTTATCTGATAGACAAACTACTAGCCTTTTCGTGTGAATTTCCGGCTGAAACTATCCACATGAATTGGGCTTCCGTTGTTGGGGGTGTCGACGACTTTTATAAGTAAAAATAATAATAACCAATCACCTGTCACTCAATGTACGGAAGCAGCAACATGGTAACATTTCTAAAGTATTAACACAAATTAAGACACAAATTACATACATATACCTACATACATACACATATCACGCCTATAATCCCTTGCGGGGTAGGCAGACCGTAAACAGTCTTAAAAACGGCCATTTACACCACGTCTGACAAATGTTTGAGGGTTATTTGGAATATTGTGTATCGCTATAGTGAGAGGTTTTCAGCCCATCGCCTAAAATTGCAATAGGTACACACCCTCGAGTGCCTTAGTCGCCTCTTACGACTCCCACGGGAAAGATATGGGGTGATGCTATTCTAAGCCGGCATCACACGGCACACACCAGACACAAATTAAGTAAAGTATTTACACAATTAAAATACCTATTGGCGCGCGCGACTTTACGAACTTAGGCAACTTAAATGGGGGTTCTAAACTTCTTGTACGTAGGTACACCTACATCTATTAATTACTTCCCGCATTTCCATAAACGTAACGCAAACGTAACGTACACGTAAAATACCGTCCATCAGGTAAACGTATCTATCATAACTATGCTAAATGGAGGCACATAAAGGAAAGAGAAACTTTCTACATAAATACATACATATATCACGCTTTAATCCCTTGCGGGGTAGGCAGAGCGTAAACGGGCGCAAAAGCGGACATTTACGCCTCGTCCGACAAACATTTGTGGGTCATTCGGAAAATTGGGCATCGCCATATTGACAGGTTGTCAGCCCATCGCCTAAAATTGCAAAAAAGTTCGTCGCCTTTTACGACACCCTCGGAAAAGAAATGGAGTGATGCTATTCTTAGCCGGCATCACACGGCAACTGAGACTTTCTATTGACATATTAACGTGTCGATGACGCCGTATTGTTCTGTTTCACCTTTCGTAAATACATAAAAACGAGTTGGCATGCAACTGCCAATAGTGCCCTAAGCTTTCAGTAGTTATTTTCATAAGAGTTGCAAATTATCAATAAATTATGAATTGGTTGCGTTTTTTTCTATTTGTCGATAATACTGAATATCTTACGGTTTTGACGAATTGTTTATTTTTATAAACTATCAGATCGGGGTTTTTCAATTACTCACAATACTACACCGAATCAACTAGGTACAAATATTTCTTCTTGATTTAGAGCAGATAATCCTTGTTCTTCTTTAGTTATTTCTTATCTAACTCTGCAAATAAAATACAGCATCCCATAAATACGTAAACCTCACCAATAACAGCGCACGCTTGTAAAATTATTATTGTATATTTTACGTCTTAGCTTTGCCCTAAATGGAACGAAAGTTGCGCTCGCGCAGGGACATGTATCAGTTTCGCCTATTGGCCATAACTCAAGATCGAGAATCGCCTGAGATTTAGTGGCGCACGAGGCGAATGCGCCTCAAGTAAAAGTTATTTCCTTGGGAAATGCTAGGAATTACGTCAATCGAGGAATTCAATAGATTTACTTGTGGGCAGCGCAATTTATCGTGAAGAGAATTTATAGATTTCATGGGTCCGAACAATTGTCAGGATCATGACATGATACGACTAAGACACTACTCGTAGAACTGGACATTCACTAGGAGACAGGAACTTACATGTCTACCACGATATACCTAGGTGATAGATATAAAAAAAAAATTAAGACAATAATATGCAATCGTTGCAACTTTAACGTTTTCTAAACGCATGTCATTTACTTTAAAACTACTATGAAATAAAATATGAGAAATCAATACTATACATGCGTGGCAAAAAAGTAGTTGATATGTACGTTTATCCGTACGATAAAAACAGCTGTTCCAACATTAGCGAAGATTGTACCTATACCCATACGATGTTCAAATACACTACCTTTTTGACCAAAAAAAAGTAGACCTAATTAAAGTTCATTTGTAATCTTATACAATGTGTTAAGGCATTCGACCTCGATGTGTTGAAATACTAGAATGAATGAGACAAGTGTCTTAGCGGTGCAGCACCAGGGTCGACCACTTTTGAACTCGTTGACTATAGATGTCTACCTGTTTGTGGATCCGGTTGGCTTGTTTCAAAACATGAGAACTAAATGGACAAACAAAGATCAGCTGATTTCAATCGCCTACTCGTTACTGCTTAAATATACTTATCTGCAATAGTTTAAGTGATTTAGAGTTTGGTAGGTACTTATTGATAATTGGAATGACACTCAACTGATGAAGTTACATTGCCTTAATTTACAGACAGAGCAAGCTACTTGTGACTGCCACATGTGAAGTTTAATAGGAAGAGTTTTAATTGATCAGTGTAATTTTATTTTGTTTTATTATTTGTTTTTAGTATTCTGTTACTTTTTTTCTATTATATTGCCCGTCCATAGTTGTAATATTTTAGTAATGTTATATCTCAGCACCGTATCACTTCATACTGTAATAAGTACCGGGGTACTGCTGAGCAAGTAATCCTTTTCAGTACCGAATGTGATCGTGTATTAGTTTAAGTTTTGCCAATTTGTTTACTGAATAAATATTTTTTCTTTCTTTCTTTCAAAAAAGTTAAAGTATTTCTTGATGAATTGAAACTTAGCCAAATATTGAAATAGGTTGGTACTTATATGAACTACGAGTATTTCACTATAGCATGCTATCGTTGTTATGATTGTATGATTATGAATCGTTACCTATGCAAAGTGAAGATTACTTTCTCTCACCAACCTCGCAATCACAGAAATGGCTAAAGAAAATCTGATCATTAATTTGCATCACAGCTATGTAAAGCTGGGTAGGCATAACCTGCGCAACTTTTCCCACAGGCTTTTGAAGCTTTACAATCTTATTCATTATCTTACTCTTTAAGTATTACAAGTTCACGCCCAAAATGCAAGTCATCGCAATCAAATCAGCCAAATCGGATTTGAAGACATCGTTATGACTTCGTGCTTTCGTAAGTGATTTACTCGTATCTTGGCTTGCTACTCGTTAGGCACGATAGTAAAGAAAAATTGGGGATGGATTGAATCAAACTGTGCAACTTTTCTGACAATAATTTTATTTTCTGATAATAGACAAACATAACCAATCAAAACCCGCGTAGTCAGACATTCAATCGTTTTGAGCAATATCGTATAGTAAAAGCTTCTAATATCAACAAAAATACAGAAGCCGCACTACCGCGCAGTTCCCGCGCTAAGCCTCTTGTCGGAAATTAGGAAAGTATCGTTTGCCCTCATACCTATCCGCGATTAGTATGAGCGTACGAACCAGCCGAGTGGAAGAAAGCAGCAGGTGCGATCGCGCCGGCTGGCGACGGCGACTCGCGGCGTCCTACATCTGGCGCGCGCACACGCTACGCATACAAGGTGTTTTGATACTCATACCTAGGGAAACTCAATACTATCTTGTACATGGTGTCATAAAAAATAAGTACAAAGTGTGTTTACACTAATGAAACTAAAAAGTATTTCCTATTAAACACTTTCCTGTAGCTAGGTTCTGGCAGTCGGTATAGCTTTTTTAAACCCCAGACACAAATATTTTGCTTATACACAGATAAGTATACAAATACTTATCTGTGTTTGAGTGCCTCACCTTCTAAAGTAGTCCTATCTATTCTCAATGTGTGGCTCTACATATGTCGCTGCCAGTAGCTAACTAGCAACAACAAAGAGTAGTTAGTTAATCTTTTAGATACTTTCAAAAGTAGGTACTTTTTCATCCAAATACTCCCTACTTTCCAGAGTATTTAAGACACTGTATATTTTGAACTTTTGACACCAGGGTTCATCGGGTCGTTGGACAACTCTTGTGTCCCACACGAAAAGAAAAACACTGTATATTTTATAAGCCGCGAACCTAGAGTCCAGTGTTAAAACATATTTATTTAATAGTTCTACGATCTTTGTTATACCTAGCGATACTATCAGAAGCACATTATCCTACCCATTTAAGCGATAACTTATATTTCTTACTTAGCAGCTGTTGGAAAAAACAGTTTAAGTTGATCCCTTAAAGGGTTAGTTTGATGTGCTGCTGACAGTAGCTACCCACCACGACGCCGTTCAAACGCGTTACGAATTGACAAACTATCATCAATCAGTTTCTTCGATTGAATTGTTTAAAGGTTATAGGTTTATAGTTTTGTTATTTATATGAAATATACGACAATTGAGAATATTTTTTATAGTAAATCCATTATATTTTATTGCGTGATATTGACTTTTGAAATGGCTACGCAACGACTGATCCAAGTTATGTCATGCTGTAGTAACAAAAACTTGAAAAATGTGTTAACAAACCCATCATCATACCAAGAGATAAGCACTAAACTGGTGCTGTTACCAGCTTGCGACAGACATAAAGATCGGTTAATAAAGTGAACGGATATTGCATACCATAACTACTATTCTATTGGTTTAGCTAAGCCAAACGTTTTGTAAGCTTTGAATATTTTTACGATACGCGTCTATGTGTAGGCTGTATTTGCCTCAGGGCGGTGACGTTTAACATGGGTCTATTTTTCTGTCATACCACCAAATAGGGTTAAGATACATCTTACCTCTACATAAATAAAAGTATTTATTTTGATAAAAATTATAGAGAGATTAAAGGCGTGATATGTATGTAACATATACACATATCACGCCTATAATCCCTTGCGGGGTAGGCAGAGCGTAAACAGACATTTACGCCACGTTTATATTTGAGGGTAATTTGGAATATTGTGTATCACCATAGTGGCAGGTTGTCAGCCCATCGCCTAAAATCGCAATACACACCCTCGAATCCCTTAGTCGCCTCTCAATTTAATGAATTATAGAGAAACATAGAATTAATTCATTATTTTAACGCGCAGCAAAAAGTACGAGTAGATATCTGTTTAATTTGTGAGTCACATAAATTCACTTAAGAGGTATATCTCAAGGTGACATAAGTCGATGAAAAGTAAGATAAAAATTACACACGTTACAACACCTGTATAAATACATGATAACAACATGATAAATGATTTTGAAAATAAATTATTTATTTCATTTGACAGGACTACCGACTGTAAGTTGTAAAATAATATTTAAATTGAAAGTTAGATCTCAGATCAGATGTAACACGTTATGCAAAACTTTAAGCTCTATTTGTGAAACAAGCGAAATACATCACACGAGATCGCGAAATATTGAAAATTGTGATCTAAGAGTACCCTATTAGGTACCTATTTGTTCAATTAAGCAAGTAGCCATTGTATAATGAATGTGATTGTCAAAAGATATTAAAATTATGCTTGTGCGAATCAAAGTTAGATGTTGAAACACTAATGAGTAATGTAGGATAGTACCTAATGCATATTACAACCATATAGGTAAGTAGTTATTATAAAAATATACTAACTGAAATGAGGAAGTGCAAAATAAAGTCGGTAAGAAGGTAGCTAAATAGTGCGTTTGTTAAAAAAAATACGTCTCAGCTGTTGCATCAGTCGATATTCAGGGCAATCGACTGCCCTTTAACGAGATAAGTTTGAAATTATGTAAACATGTAGTTCACTAAGCTTTCACTGAGTTACAGATATTATGGGAGCAACAAATGATCCGTGGACGGATAAGAAAGCGGAAGCTGGCAACATTAGTAGGTAGAACAATCGCGGACCCTCCGTGATCTCCCCAAGCTACCGACGAAAGTGCTACAGGTCGCTAGGGTTGCCTTGCATACATCTCGCATTGCGTGGACTATAGAGTCTATATTAGATATATACCTATCTATCTTACCTTAAACACCGGGTTAAGGTCACTGCTGGCTTAAAATAAAATATTTTTACTTTTGTTTTTGACTTTTTCGACGGTCGTAATATTAACTATCGGTCAAATGAAAAAGAGTCTGGCGTTGGTAAACCTACCATTAAAAAGAAATTAGTATTTTTAACCATCAGTCAATATCCTGAAACGAGGACCTATAATATAAACCGTGATGTTTATATAAGTGGATTAATATTAATTTAACATAAAATATTTACCCGTTGAAAAGCAAATTGTTTTTTATAATAAGCATAAATAATCACATTTGCCATCCTTGCTTCACCACTTGTCGTAGGAAATTGAATTGCGCTGCAGTCGCCTGCCGGGGCAATGAATTAGGGAACCAGGACACGAGGTACGGAGGTCTCGTGCGGCGCGCCGCCGAGCCCGCTGATAACAGACGGTTCCGTTGTTATGCTGCTAGATAATAGTGAGCTATTTTAGCTAACCGCACCAAACGATGACCTGAAATTGATAGGTCAAGTTTGCTATCAGATTAATTTGCCAGCTAATCTTCGAGAACATGGGCACGGCAGTGCTTCAAACTACAACATAACGTTTTTTGAGAGAAATGCCAACATAGAATAGCATCACCACATTTCTTTCTCGTGGGAGTCGTAAGAGGCGACTTACGGACTCGAGGGTGTGTATTGCAAATGATTGCAATTTTAGGCGATGGGCTGACAACCTGTCACTATGGCAATACACAATTTTCCGAATGACCCTCAAATATTTGTCAGATGTGGCGTAAATGTCCGTTTTTTGCGGTTGTTTACGCTCTGCCTACCCCGCAAGGGATTATAAGCGTGATATTTGTATGTATGTATGTATGTAAACAACCTGAAAATGTCCTCCCAGAATGTAAGCCATGCGGCAATGAAATCAACGTATCAGCTAATGTATTTAAACAGCCTAATAAAGCACGCTGGCTGATATCACATTATGGAAACAGCTACGAAGGGCTCGACCGCGCCTTGTGCGCAGGCGCAGCTTTCCACGTCTCTTTCGCTGATATCTGTCTCAGACTTTAGACATAACAAGATAAATAGCCTTACATTCGAAACGTAGCCAATTTGCCCCGTGAAAGCGAAATCATTTGTTTGAACAAGATAGTCATGCCGGCTTTTGATTTACCTGTAAGTAGGTGGATGGTACTAATAGAAGTTACGTTTTGCGTTGTTTATACGCCTAATGGAAACATTTAGCGATTTTTCCAAAGATGGTTGTGTTGCGTATACGTAGGTACTTTTATGTTTTTTTTTCTTGCTGATGCTTACATTTTTGTTTCTTGTTCGTGTACCATGTAACATCGAGAACATAGATAGTATCTTGGATATGCAGTAAGATTATGAGGGAGACAAACAATTGAATTATTGTATCAGTTGGTTCCGTGCTTCGGAGGGCACGTTAAGCGGTCGGTCCCGGTTGCTGTCTATGATTACTTAGACGGCGGTCGTTACACAACCATGTCAGAGGCCTACTTACTGGCGGTTGAAGAACTCTGACACCAGGGTTCATCAAGTCGTTGGACGAATCGGTTTCCCACTCAAAAAAATAAGAAGATTGCATCAGTATTTTATCGGGTACCTAAGAATGATCTTACCTACCTACTTATGATTAAGAACAACACTCCGAGCCCATTCTATTCGATCTACTGCTATACAACTCATAAAGATTTTTTGTTTGAAATTAAATGTGGCCAGTACTTTACCAACATATTTTCCCTTTTAACTTGTTGGTTGCGTAAAATTGCGTTTCCTTGTATGGATGCTCACGTCAGACAACTCTGCAGCATGTCACCATATGCAACAAAAATGTAGGTGCGTTCTATGTGGGAAACTTTTTAATAGTTCTCCTATTCAAAGAATTCTTCTCGAAGTCGTATTATTATCATACCTTACACTTAGACTAAGTGTTTCTAATGAAAGGCGTACATGATACCACGTTATTATGGCTAGAAGGAGCGAAAAACAAAAAAATATATACTTAGTACAACGTACCTTTCAATAAAATAATTACTATTATTATATGGAGAGGAGGACGTCATTTTTTTTTTCTTTGATATAACCTTACTATTACAACCGCTCCGTTCAATAAGGACATGAAAGTAACGCCGAAGAATTAATTAAGCAATATCTTAAGACATCCCTGATGAGTAAATTTTAATCTAAATCGAAATTATGATTAGGTATTGCAAGATTCCTCATACTTCACAACTAACCCGGAGGTCAGCAGCAAAAGGTGATTTGCAATAAAATTGTCATTAAGGCGAGTGTAGCCGTCAATGACCTCGACGGTGGCGCCACTTCACAAAAAAAGTTTTCTCTTTATACAAACTATCTATCAGAATGTCCGATGCCCAAGTTTTTAGTATTATACTTATGTAAACCAAGAACCTGCAAACTCAATGAAATATTAGCAGTAATTAATGTTATGGCAATTAATAACAAAAGTTGCCCTTTTTGGGCACTTTTTCCATAACTTTAATTACAGCAAATATTTCAATGAGTTTGCAGGTTCTAATTTTACTTAAGAATAAAACTAAAAACTTGGGCAACGGATATTCTGATAGATTGTTTGTATAAAGAGAAAATACTTTTTTTGCGAAGTCGTTGACGCCTACACTCGCCTTAAGTAGATCGCAGCTGCGAGTATTACAACGACATATACCTAGTGTAGTCACTTGACATCAACCTATTAAGTCTGCTGTTATCATTAGATGCTGGCATGGTGCAAATGTACTTACTCACTATATTCTGTATTGTGCAGATTTGTGAATCTTTTCCATCTTCTAAGCCAAGACGTGTGTACCACCGGCCTCATGAATTCCTTTTCTATTATCCTCTTTTTTATAAGAAAATGTATGTGAAAGCTTGTTATTGGGTTTATTTATCTATTGAGATCTACATGTTTCTTGAGGCTGTAAGCTCCACCAAAGAAAAAATTGGGTAGGTAAAATAAGGACGTTAGAATTTTTGTAGATGAGCACACTTTATATTGAAATTGAATATGTCCAAAAAAGCGGGGTAATTGCGCAAGGCGGCGGCGGCGCCATTGCAGAATTCCTGCACCAGCCTTGTTAGGAAGAGCCGCCAGTCGGAGTCGGATTACGAGCTGAACGATTTAATGTAACGTAACTCTCATTGACGCAAAGAGAAGGGATCTTGTCGCAGTAAGTAGGTAAATATTCGTATAATTAGTTTAGGTAGGTACCTATTGAACTGTTTTTGAACTAACCAACCAAAATTACTTGCCTACTTAAATTAAAAAGAAGAAATCAAAATTCTTACCTCAATGGCACTTACAAAGAAAAAATAAAGTGACTTACATCCATAATCTCTATAAATCCTTAACTGTGTACCTATCAATTTATGCAGTTGGTCAGTTATTGCGTGAAAAAATTAATCTGCAATTGACTCCTTTAACCAATCTAAAAATAACTGGCTTGGCTATACTTACAAGATTTATATGCAACTTTTCAAGTGTTTGCAAAGTAAAATCACAATTTAACACTTTTATTTCATTCTATTTGGTTTTGATATTGCTCTATATACAGAAAACTTGTTTGCATATCACAATCTACAGGTTTTATAAACTCAAATTATAGGATCTCTGTCACCACCACGGAAAAACAGACGTACCTTATTTGCACATTAGTTGCACGCACACACGTAGGTAAAGTCAGATATCTTACTCCTTATAGTTTAAAAAGCACCCCTTTCTTTGGTTAAGCGTTGTGATATGCAGACAAGTTTTTTGTATATAGAGCAATATCAAAACCAAATAGAATGAAATGAAGTGTTAATTATTTACAGCTTCATAACCATGCCATTATACTTTTGATTTACTCTTTCACTGGTCAAACATATTTGTAGCTGTACTCACCTATCTGTAAACCACTATAAGACTTATATTTAGGTAAAGCTCCAATTACTCAGTGTAGTTCAGCGCAAACTACAGATTGAGTCCACTGTGGCTGTGCCCTCATGGTCACCTCTTTGACTTCCATCATTATTATGCACTAAAGTACGGGAGTAAAGCACGGGAGTATGTTTTTTAATTATAAGGATGGGATAGCTCTTGACTCTAGTCTAGGTCATAGGACAGAGACAGAGTCTAAGATGGAGCGAGCTCACCCAGAAGAAGCCTGTTCACTCTTACTTTGAAGATATTAGGGTTGTATGCGTTTTGATTCAAAATAAAATAACGAGTACGTTCGTTTCCAGCGCCAAAATAACCGGACGGCTGTTGACATAATTCGTTGAAGATATGGTCTGCAAGTGTCCGTTATATCATTTCTACGGGACCTTTGGTAAGGTGACACGGATTCATGTAAAAATTGTGTCATTCGATCCGATGTGATCTGAATTACTAGTTGACACTTAACGCACGTAATTGATTATGATGATGGTAAGTTGTGGTCAGTTAGGTACTTTGATAAAAGTTGAATGTAATTGTATTATAGGTTATAAAATATCTCGTTGGTAAAGACGATTAAACGTGACAAGTGCCTTATGATAAAATGTGTGATTAAAGTAAATTAATCGCCACATCCAATCCAATTAATTTCACGTCGCAAATCTTCAATCAACATCAATTTCCTCATATACAGGTTTCATTTAAAGAAATAAGCTAATGGAAAAATAACTAAAAAACAAAATAGGATTTGCGTGTGCCCTTGACTGAAACTTTGACATTGCTGTAGTATTTTGATACTTAAAAAAATGTTGCAAAATATATGGTAGGTAATGAAATACTTGTGGAAGTTTATCTTGTGTGACAGCCGGGCAAACAATAGGCAAAATATAATATTTCAAAGTATTATTTACGGTCACACCTTTTAAACTAGCTACTAGCTTTTGTTGTCAACATACGTTTTTAAACATTTATTTTTGAGTTTTTTGTTCACGTAAAGTAAACAGCTCAGTTTGTTGGTGTGAATTGTATTTTTTCTTACCTTTTTTTATCTTACTGGATATGTAATACTTATTCCAATTACTTATATACGAATTGCGTAGGTGTCTACTTAAACCAGATCGCACTTCACACTATCTTAATCATATATATTATACCTAAAGTATTTTTTATTGGCATGGGCTCGGTGTCCCACATAAATAGTAGAAGGGTAAGGAATAATGTGGTTTATTTCCTTGGGGTTATTTTCGAGGTTCTGTGATGCAGGTTTAAATTACTCTCTGTGAGATACTTATTTTGACCATAATCATTGAAACCTAGTCCAAACCTTCCTATTACCTAATGTAGTGGGTGTTCTACATTAAAGTTTACTCTGCTTACTATCCAATTACAAGCTTTAATAGGTACATCACTCATCTTATGCCATCTGATATAATAGGTACTAACATGATAAATGATCGGTCCAAAATCATTGTCCACGATCTCAGTCACGCTTAAACAATTAGGTTGCATAATACTGAACAACCAATTTGTATCTTGAACTAGGTATGTAGGTACTTAAACTATAAATATATCTGCCTAAAATGATGTATTCTTCAGATACGGTTTGAAACTGATAGTCTTCTATGCGTAAAATCGGTAATTTTTCATACTTCGTTTCAGTATCTTCCCATACGCATCTAATATTACTTAACGGCATACATACCTACTTTACTTGGGCGATTAATGATTTCCACGAGAGAAAGGATAGGTATTATTATTACGAGTTCATCGAGTATAAATAAGTGTTATTTGTGAAATTAAGTTTAATATGTAATTGTATAGAAATGGTGAAATGGTGACCAATGCTAGAAACTATCAATGTTATGAAAAATTTCAACCGTGACAGACGTCAATGACCATGGAAATTTTAGTTTTAGAATTAAACATGGACGGAAGCAATGTTGACAATTAACGAAGTATTTTGAAGAAGTAAAACTAGATGTTAAAAAGATATGGGCTACTAATTTCGATCCACTAATTAAAATGCCGCCTATCCAAAGATTTTAAAATATGCGCATGAGCGTAACGATAAAAACTCAACTATTTGTTGTATGTCTACTTGTTGAAATAATTAGGACTCAAAAATGTATTACCTACCTATATCTAAGTAACGCAACTAAGTAGTGTTTTAAGACATCAACAGCCACAACAGTCCAATACTCTACATAGGCCTTTCCTTAGTCAGGGGCTGTTTCCATATTCACGCTTGGCAGATGGATTAGCGAGTGCAGTGCCAGATGTTGCATTCACAGGGAACGCTGCTGCCCATTTCTTTTTAGTCATTCTCATTAGTCACTTTTTACGACAGCCACGAATGGAATTTGGGTGATGCTATTCTAATCCAGCATCACACCGCAAATGATTTTGAAAGAAATTAAAAATATTACATGCAAAGCAAATATAACGTAATATGTGACGGTAGGTATGAGGTAAAGAGATTGACAGACACGGTTGCTCAAGATAATTACGCGTTTTTATATCTCAAAAATAGGAATAACCTTTATCTATCATACTTTATTCGTTAACAATTACCAGTTAGATAAAAAAGTTTATCTCGTATTTGTTAACGCGACTAACATACCTACTACTTGATCGTAATTGTTACAATTTATCATCCTTTTGATTAACTTTCTAACTAAATGACTTATCTTACAATTTACCATGTAAATTCCGACTTTGGTCCAGGAAAAAGATTAAATTTAATTAAAAAAGAAAATTCGACGTGTACGTTGAATGATTTTATTTGGAGAAGTATGTTGCCAGGTACAGAATAACTGATAAAATATTAAAAATTTAGTGATGCCAACATGCTTCCAACAACAAAAATGATCATCAGGTCATTAGAAGACTCGGTGTCCAACAGGAAACAAAAAAAATACTTATTAATTTAAAACAGGACAATACCCCCCCACAGGGAAGGAACATATCCAGCAGTGGACTGTTTTGGCTGTTATAGTAGGTAGTCTGTAGTAGTAGAACTAAACAAAATATCTTTCCAAATATTTTTATGTAACTTAGAGGTAATTTCTGAGGTATACTAGTTCCCACGGTTACATCCCGTTTAGTACCACACTGTAAAATTGAAATCTATATAGTCATAAATTCTTTAGTAATTTATTTCCATGACGGTTACATAATGTACAATTAACGGTACTTTAACTGTACAGCTGTAAATTAATTAATTTACAGGGAGCATAAATAAGCACTAACGATGGTTTATAGAGTTAACGGAAAGCTCTAATAAAAAACTTTATAATCCATTGAGAAAAAATAAAAAGTCATGTTATATATTCTATTATTCACTGTGTAATTGAATGAGTGGTACCTAAATAAATATAATATGTAATAACAACAATTAAACTGAAACTGAACTAAAGTAGCTAAAATTAAATAAAGTACCTTTTGACTAACCTAAACCATTATGTACCAACAGAACCACGGATTAGATTTAACTAGTTCTTTTCGTGTGGGACACCGAGTCGTTCGACTAGAGTGTTTACACGTGTATTTGCTTGCTAGCTTATCGTCTAGTCTAGTGCGCCCCCATGATACATGCTAGCTGGCAGTGTTTCCGTTTTGATTTTTAGGTTCATGACGTGATGATGATAAAATTCCAAATGATAAGAATGGATCAGTAATTCTACTGGTTTGTCATCCAATGACCATACCTAAATTAATATGGTGACTTGAGGTTCTGCTAATTATATTTGTTATCTATTTGCATCGGCACCAAAACACTCAATCAGTACATTTTTATGTACATCCAAGTGGTGCCGTGAGGTGCCGGCTTAGAATAGCATAACCTTCATTCTACCACGTTGTCGTAAAATGCAACTGCAATTTTCCTATGAATGCAACATTAACAACAATTGCTAAACCCCAACAAGGGGAGGCCCATGTCCAGCAGTGGACTGTTGTCGCTGTTAATGTATGTACATCCAATACCGTGTAAATCATGAAAAAGCAATCAGCCATTATGTGGCTTTATATAGCTTGAAGCAAGCATTCATGTCACAATTATTGTGTCACATTTAATAGTAGACCAGATACACACATATTTCATTTGCTGCGAGATAGATCACGCGAAATGAAAACTAACCAATAACTTTCCACAAAACTTAGTAGAGTAGGGTGTTTAGTTTGATTAAGATATAGGTAGAGTGTTAATACTAGTGGTTTAAGTACTAGGCGGTAATCAGTGCAAAGAAAAAATAAACTATAGTTATAATTTGTAGATTTTGAAACAGCTAAATCAATGTGAAGAATAATTTATAGTTCTTAAATACCACTCCTAACAATGGTTTTTTCTTTCTTACAGGTAAAAACAGTGTTTTGTAGTTTCCTACATAACATTCACTTCACACATGATACTGACACAACTGTAAGTACCTACCTACAACTTCAACTCTTAAAATGGCACATAACTTTATTAAAGTTGCCTTGTCGACCGATATGACCTAACGGAAGAGTGATTACCAGCTACTCAAAAGTCTCGGGTTCAATTCTCGGCCGAGGCAGATAGTTGAAATGTCTATTTGGGTATGTGTTCAATGAAACTGCTTTCAGGGAACCTTGGTTTGACTTAAAGTACAAAATGATCGAGCCGTTGCAGCACCGGATTGCGTTGCTGACTTGCACATCGCCGCATTATACACATCGCACAAAAACTGTAGCACTTTCGTCTCCATCATCATACTTGCCGGAGATCTCGTCGAGAGAGGTGTAAAAGTGGAACAATAAAGCATTTTCTACAGTCCCACGCGGATCCGCACGCGATACCGCAGCGGGCCTTGAAAAAAGTTATCGTTCTATCATAGGCTCGGGTTATTAAACTACTTACCCAGACAATATTGGAGTTGAATTGCATCGCTTGGCAACTAAAAAATCAGCAGTAAAAAGTATCAAAGAAAAGTGGGCAAGATATGATAGCCTATTTGGAACCAATTTTAGAGACACGCATAGTAATCGCAGCAGCAGCTGTACTTTACAAGACAAGTAGACAGACAAATTCATTGCAGTTATCAGTAAGGTTATTATTATTTATTGTATTTGGGGTAATGCTGTTCTGACCAGGCATCACACATCGACAACAATTAAAATTTTAGTTATAAGTGCGCGTTGATGTCTTTTTTAGAAATATGATTTGTAGCTACGAACTAATCTACCGGATTATTTAATAGAAGTAATAAATGTTTAGGATTTTATTAATTTATTAGTGATGTCCCGCTGCGTTACCGCAACATCCGTTACTGTAGGTAATTAAATAATAATAAAACTCAAGCAAACAATACCAATTATGTTCAAGTAATTATGTTCTCAAGTTCATTAGTAGGTACTTAAGCTTGAGTAGATTTGACATTTAAGAAAATGAAAGAATATTAGTCTTTGTACATATAACGTTTTTAATTAAAGATTTCATTTCATTCTTTCTCATTTGAAATAAAGTTAGCTATTGGTATTTCCTATTGTTCAACGGGCCGAAAATTACAACAACTTCTCAAAAACAACACAAAAAAGTGTCAGACAGAAATACAACACCGTTAAATTGGTGCGTACAAAAACGAGATCGGTATTACAATCGTTATCTAATATTGAGATGCAAATTCAATCCGTCTAGTCTGTACAATGGCGCCGTAACCGCCGTGGGAAATGAGACTTAGCATGTATATTGTTATCTGAAGTCATTGAGATCTACTTACTTACTTAGTACAGATTTCAAAATATTCCTACCCTTGAATTAGAATTTTATTCCATTTGCTGCGGAAACGGCTGGGTGCTGGTGCAGGGATGCGAAGTGCTTCATAGCTGAGTTGGGCAGTAGGCTAAGAGATAGAGGTGCTGACTCCCGCGCTGGTTCTTTCCTGGTGCAAAGGTTAGTCGTAGCCATTCAACGAGGGAATGCGGCGAGCGTTATGGGTACCTTTGCGCCTGGATCGACTAGAGGCGGGCTTTTTGATTAGTTTAAGCAAGTTTAAGGAAGTTGACATTTTTATTTTGTTTTTTATAATTTTTGACTATATATGTGTACTTAAATTGAATTAAAATTTTATTATGGATTAAAAAAGTCTTAAAAGATAAGCGGCGCTGCAACATGCAATTACATAACGCTTGTTTTAATTTTTTTTTATTCAATGTAGTATTATCACATTATAAAAAAAGAAATTTGTACAACACAATTTTCTTTTTTTATAACAATTTTGTAATGTCCTTATAGAAAACCGTCTCAGACGAGATAAAAAAATAAAAATAAAAGCATTTGCCTTGGGGCTGGCCAGGTTAATCTCACGGCATGAAACTTTACGCCACCATCATCTGTAAACGATATTTGTTTCAAATTGAAGTAAAGATTTTCAAAGCGTTTACTTACATGCGTATACTTAACCGGACTCCTGAACAGGAAAAACCCCACGAATACCTGCCCTAAAGAGCTCCTACTCTAAATTACCAATCTTACTAGCCCCTAAGCTACCCTAGCTAATTTTGGGAATAAAAAATTTGTATAGTGCTTGATTTTTGAAAAAAAAAACTCATTTATTTAAAATACTTTCGTTCGTAGTTTGGATTTGCCTTAGTTTTACAATCGGCCGCCTGCCCGACGTCAAACTACTTAGTCAAACAAAGCTAAAGTTTTATAGGTTAAAAACACTATCATCCACTTTTTTCATATCAATATGCCATTTTTCGGGAAGGTTATCCTAGGATATCGTAGCATGAGCAATCTGCTACGGCGTAGCAGTTGTAGCAATCTGAAGGAACAGCATTTTCGCAATTCTGTATTGATTGTAGGTACACAGTGAATGGTTTTTAAGACGTGCGTTTGGTTAGACGTGCGTTTGGTGCCGTGTGATGCCGGCTTAGAATAGCATCACCCCATTTCTTGCCCGTGGGAGAGGTAAGAAGCGTCTAAGGGACTCGAGGGTGTGTATTGCAATTTTAGGCGATGGGCTGACAACCTGTCACTATGGCGATACACAATTTTCCGGATGACCTTCAAATGTTTGTCAGACGTGGCGTAAATGTTCGTTCTATGCGGCCGCTCTGCCTGATTATTATATGTGTAGGTGTAGGTGTTTGGTTAGATAATAATGGTCAAAATCTTTTAGATATTAACTATTTTAAATGAAATTATGCATTTAAAACATTGCAGTAGTCCATTTACTGGATATATTTCAAAGTGATACGATTGATTAAAGCTACTTTTAAGCTGCTGACTTTTAAAATCCATACTTCTTAATATTATATATTCTAAAGTAAGTAACTCTGTGTCTGTTACGTTTTCACGCCTAAACCACTAAATCGATTTTGATACAATTTGGCATAAGCATAGGCAGGGACCTAAGAAAAGACATAGGCTACTATTTACTGTGGAAAAATTGCTTATTCCCATGGAAAATACGATTAAATGTAGTATTTTTAGGCCGCCAGCTACAGTATCAGCGATACAGAAATATCTACATAGTAAAGTAGTTCAGCATGATATGCCGTTTCTGCGGGCACATAAATATAAATTTTACATGTTAACTTAGGGAACCTGGTTGGAATCTAGTTATAATCCAAAGCAAGAAACACTGACACTGGCAGTGGTACGAGTAAGCTAAACATACATACATACATACATAAATCACGCCCATATCCCTTACGGGGTAGGCAGAGCGTTAACGGCCGTAAAACAAATATTAGCTAAACATAATATTACGAAACTAATTTTGCGGGCACCAGCTAGTGTAATGTAAGTCAAATATGTCTTTAATGCCGTGTGATGCCGGCTTAGAATAGCATCACCCCATTTCTTTCCCGTGGGAGTCGTAAGAGGCGACTAAGGGACTTGAGGGTGCGTATTCAATTTTAGTCGATGGGCAGACAACCTGACACTATGGCGATAAACAATTTTCAGTATGACCCTCAAATATATGTCGTTTACGCTCTGCCTACCCCGCAAGGGATTATAGGTGTGATATGTATATGTATGTATGTTATGTATGTATGTCTTAATATTTAATATATATATATATATATAAAATATTAAATATTAAATTATTTAATCAGGTGATGAAGAGAAGGGCGCTCACATAATCATAGGGCTCTTATTTTGCTCTTAATGTTGTATTAATTAGAATGTTATTAACTCCTGTCATTGCAACTATAGGCTTGTCATAGTAAAGATATACCTTAAAGATACTTGTCTGCAATGAGGCAGTTTAACTGTTTATGTCAGCTTTAAATTATGGCAAATGGCAGAAGATAGCGTCAAGCGTGAGACACGGTTATGAGCAAAGGTTCCGTATACGTTATATAAAGCTAACTAACACTATAATTTTGAGCGCGATAGGTTTATAATTTTTGCATTTTATGGCGTTCTTCTTATCGATTGCGAATGCGAAAGTAGCTAACCTAGCTGAAAACCTATTTTAGAACTAATGGAACTGTTTATATTTATACCGTGTGATGCCGGCTTAGAATAGCATCACCCCATTTCTCGGCTGACAACCTGTCACTGTAGTGATACACAGTTATCTGATAACTTTTGTCAGACCTGGTGTTAATATCCGTTTTGCGGCCGTTAACGCTCTGCCTAACCCGTAAGGGATAAAGGCGTGATTGTATGAATGTATGTATGGATCTGTTTTGAGTACCTATATGTGATAGTCTCTTGATATAGCAATTAGCTGACTCTGATATAATATCATAATTGAGTACCAAATTTTAAAACACTTCCCGTGTTAGGTATACAATTTTTGAAAACTTGCAAAATTTTCGAGTGCGGGCAGGAAATCCTGCCCGCACTCGAAAATTTTGCAAGTTTTCAAAAATAATATCATAATCTTATGAAAATCCAAAAGGTTTAATGTACATTTTACAATTAAATTATTAAAAGAACAAGTATCACCCATGATGTAGGTTCACGCGACTTACTTGTTTATGATTTGGTAGAGAGTTTTGCCATCTACATTTCGGTAGGTTAAGACAGCCTCCTTCACGGAGGTCGACAGATCACATACGCCCGCCCGTCAACATTTTACATGACATTTAACAACTTACGCAATAAACTAACATAACTCATTTAATACCTTTTTAGTATCAGTTTGTTCATGTTCATCGGGTCGTTGGACGACTCGGTGTCCCACACGAAAACAGAAGAGAAGTGATCAGTTTGTATATCATCATTATACATTTTAATTTATCTTAATTATGACTTCTATACATTTTATCTATTAACTTCTACTTACCTACAAAACAATAGAAGTTTACAAACACAAAAAAATAATTAGAACCCTAAATAAAAACAATTACAACGACCATTGGTGTCCGTGTAATTGCTTATTTAATTAATGAGTGCAGCTTTTTAAACGGCTTATTGTTACCGCGGGCGACATCAAAGACGATTACTACGACTAGTGATGTAACCCATTAGGTTTAGCGATTAATTATTTAATCGAGTCGTTCACTTATTAGACCCACTGCCGAATAGACCTAGTGGGTCTAATTGGAGATATTGCACCTTAGTCATCATCATCAATATCATCATCATCATCATGTCGTCCAAACCGTGTCCGGTGACGGCGACTCCTATATATTATGAAAAACTGGCCAGTTGTACTGTGCTTCTTGCAACCGTGTCTTCAAGACAAAGTTCGGTTTCGCACCTTAGTACCAACTGAACCTATCACTATTACACCCACTAACAAAGTCAGGCCAAGTTTGTTACAAAACAACATTCTTCATTTGCACAGGATAAAACGAAATAATCAAAAAAGTAAATAATATCGAAGAAAATGAAGCTATTTCATACTTCATATAAAAATAAATTATAAATGTAATACTAAATAATAATAACACCTTAGGTTATAGTATTCTTCTAACCAAAATGTGTCACAGTTACATGACAAATAAATAAATAAAAATAATATGCTTACTGTTCCAAACTTTACCCGCTTTAGTTAGTGGGTCTAAGTATTCCGACCCTTCTTTAAAACTGCTTAATTATTCTGGCCTTAATAAAAATGTTTGGCCCACCACTGATCTAGTTAGTAGCAGATTTTGTACTCCTATTGCTATGTCGCCAATTCCATCGACTGTTCAGGTCTAATCAGCAGTGGGTCTTATAAGTGAACGACTCTTTTAATCGTCATTTACATGGTCTTGCGCAAGGCTTTCGCCGGCCTGTAAAATAATGTGTCCATTGTGCACCTGTGAATGAATCTCTGTCATGTCGTGGGACGTAAGAAACAGTTCCTGCGATTAATCGCTGTCGTTGTGGGCTATCGGTTGCATAAACGCGAAGAACTGCACGGAAATAGGCTTAATCGATTTTATACCTTCGAAATTTCTGAAATAGGTAGGTAAATGATTGGGTACCTACCTATATATATCTGGTTGAATAATGAACAATAGATAAAGAGATCCCTAGATCTCATGTTTTTTATTAAAATTTAAACGCAATTTGGTAGGTAATAGCGATAATTATATAAGTAGAGTAACTAGTTATTATAACACAAGAGATTTCTTGGTCTGTAGAATATTACATTGTTACCATTTTAATTTGATTTTGGCAATATTCACACTAATAGTTTATTTTTAGAAGATACTGTTACTCAGAATTTTACATTAAGATGCATAATTCATGGCTTATTTTTTTCTGTTTTTTTTTTATATTTCGTATCATACCAAAATCGTTTTTTTTCTCGAACAACTACTTACACCCATCTCTCATGCTCTAGGTATTTTCCAAACTCTCAAGACCTCTTGCGCCAGAAAAATCGACTTATATAGAGAAGGTTTGTAAATTACCTGTTCTTCTTCCCCTTTTTTGTGTGGGACATTGAGTCGACGAACGACCCGATGAACCCTAGTGTCAGAGTTTTTCAACTACTACTAGTCGTAGGCCTCCGACATGGTTGTGAAACGACCGCCGTCTAAGTTATAGACAGCAACCGGGACCGACGGCTTAACGTACCCTCCGAAGCACAGAACCATCTTTCTTTTTTGGACAATCAGGTGGTTCAGTCTGCAAAGTTTTAACCAGACTGGGAACAAATTCACAAAGTGACAAATTTCAACTTTGTGAGTGCCCCACCGAGAATCGAACTCGAAACTTTTGCGTCGCAGGCAGTCGCACTACCACTGCGCCACATCGGCCGCGCCAAAACTAGGCTTTAACAGCTTCAACAAAAACCTACCGTCCAAATATACTTTGACTCTTGAGTTTGACATATTTCGTATGGGATTTAAAAACCTTTCCCTCGTAATTCAATCTCTAAGGTATTTTATAGGAAAATATGTTTAGTTTCTTTTAACTTGCGATTTGTGGTATTTATGTGTGCCCTCCAACCTCGCTGACACGTCTTTTCGGAAGAGGATGACGACATCACAGTAGCCACTGCTGCAGCCATTGCGAATAGATCACACTCCACAAGCTCCTCAAGCAACCGGCGCTCCCGGGGCGCGGAGGTCCCTCATTTGTTTCCCCAAGGGCGCGATTGGGCTGGTTGTTTGAACAACCACAAAACTTCTCCGGGTGAGCTCCTGCTCCCCACCATACAGTCAGGTGTAGATTTCACAGCCCCGGGGCAAAATTTGTAGAGTCTAGAACTTAAAAATATAGGTAGGTAAGCTCCGTTTATTTAAGGATGACCAATAATGTAAACACACTTTGTATGAAACTGACAGTTGCGAGCTGTCATTTACATACAAAGTTTGTTTACATTATTGGTCATCCTTAAATAAACGGAGCATAGGTATGTTTACTATTGAAAGGTGAACTGAAGTAGAATGACCCAATCTCCGGTTTAATTTTGTTGACGCTTGGATGATATATTTGTACCTGACATCACCTCTTCACCAGGATTCGAAAAAAAAAATGATCTCATCTTGAACAGGTATCTACAAGTCAAGGAGATGGCAAGTTTGGCAAATGTAATGTCATATATTAGGTACCTATCATCACTCATGATTGCATTTATTAGATAAGCTTATCTGTTTAAATTAATATTAAAATAAATAATCCGTTTCCGATCATTCAAAACTTTCTTTTTTAAGAAAGAGTAGGGGTGGTATGGGATCTACCTCCTAGCGGTCCACCCCGGGCAACGGCAACACAGGCTTGCCTGTGGATAAGTCCGGCTGAACGATCCCTCTAAGCGGTGGAAGGTTCCGTAAGGGGCCGCCTGGCTCGCGACCACCATCCCACCGAAGTCTGGCGCCAAGTAGCTTGCTGCGTTCCGTCAGTGTGTGGGAGTGCCAGTGCCTTAACAGGCTTCTTCTGGGTGTGCTCGCTCCATATTAGACTCTGTCTCTGTCCTATGACCTAGATTAGAGTCAAGAGCAAACCCATCATTAATAAAAAAAACAATTTGCCGTGTGATGCCGGCTTAGATTTCCGTGTGATGCCGGCTGAGAATAGCATCACCCCATTTCTCTCCTTTTGGGTGTCGTAAGAAGCGACTTAGGGACTCGAGGGTGAGTATTGTAATTTTAGGCGATGGGCTGACAACCTGTCACTAAGGCGAAACACAATTTTCCGAATGACCCTCAAATGTTGGTCAGACGTGGCGTAAATGATAATTTATGCTCTGACTACCCCGCAACGGATTATAGGCGTGATATATGTATATATGGATGTATGTATGTACAATACATTTATATATCAAACGTAGTCACAAAGGTTAGCTATGGAGAGATCTCTTCCAGCCAACCTGCACAGTGAAATTATAAATTCTAAAGATACGATTTGATTTGCATAACTTATTACTACGGTTATCTACATCTGTAAGTGGAGCATTAGTCCATCGCGATAACGAACTGCAAATAAATCTCTTTACACCATAATATCAGTACCTAATCTTTTGGGTTGTTCTTTACAGCGTATATAAATTTATGATAGCGTTTAAATTCATTTCAATTACTGCACTTTCCATAAATGTACACGGTTTTTTTAACTGCCCTCAAATAAGTATTTGTTTGACGTGGCGATAGCGACTGTTTATTACGTCTGTTAACGCTTTGCGTACTCCGCAAGGGATAAAGGCGTGATATGTGTGTGTTTATGTGGGGCAATAACCGTTACTGCCCTTTTCTGTTGGTTTTTACCTACGAGTAAAGTAATAATAAAATAAAGAAAACAGATATCAATTCGCTTATTTTTATAACCATTTGTGAATTAAAATTATATTAATTTACTGAATAAAATTATTATACCACAATTTATATAGAATAATATATTGGTGCGGAAAATGCAACTCTGCGAAAGTTATCAAATTACATGAAAATTATTTCCTTATAAGCTTTATTGTACAATACGTTGCATAACATAATATTTCACACTTAACCTCACCCAACAAAAGGTATAGGTAAAGTATTGGTTAGGTGCACCGTGCCTTAAGTGCATTGTTCAAAATATCGCCTGTTGCGTTTATTATAGCAATATCGCAAATGTTATAGAATAGGTCACTATAAATCTCGCTTTATAGTGAGTCTCTGGTGTAGTGTGAGTACCTTAAATGTAGTAAAGTTCACAATTTTATGAGCGTAACAAATTTCTTAATCGCTTTCAATTCAGGTATCGTACACCTGTCTCGGGACTTTCTAGTGAGTACCTAGGTACCTCTTGCACTAAGGCGAGTGTAGCCGTGAATGACCTCAACAGTGGCGCCACTTCACAAAAAAAGTTTTCTGTTTATACAAACAATCTATCAGAATATCCGTTGCCCAAGTTAGTAAAATTGCAAACTCAATGAAATACTCGCTGCAATTAAAGTTATGGCAAAAAGTGCCTAAAACGGTCACTTTTGGTATTAAATGCTGAAAACTCAGTCAACGGACATTCTGATAGACTGTTTGTACAAAGAGAAAATATTTTTTAAGAAGTGGCGGGCGCCACAGTCGAGGTCGTTCACGAGTACACTCACCTTAAAGAAAAGCAAATTGCAAAATTTAGAAATGTTACTACAGTCTGTAAGTTTAGGTACAGCTTTTTCGTAAATAGATGAAAGCAGTATTTTATTTTCCAAGTTTGTGCCTACTGCAGAGATATTTTTTTTAAAAGCAGCGGACTAATTTATAATCAATGAAACATACAAAAACAGTAGTTTTTGTTTTTTAATTATGTCAAATACGGTCAAACAAAATAAATAAAATAATTATTGTGAGAACTCACACAAAATAGATTGTGAGAATATATTTCTACACTTAAAATGTTAACAATAAATTACTTAAGTTTTCGTATTGTAATCAGTATTATGTACTCGTATCACCCTAATATTTGGTCATAGAACAGATCTGCCAAATTTGACAAGATAAGCCGAAACAAACATTGATGATGCGATGACAACATTGCAATGAAATACCTACTTTTAGGTCAGGTATTAGATATATTTTGAAAAAAAAAAACATCTCTAAAGTTTCAAACACATTTGATACCATCGGCATTTTGTACAAGACTATAGTTACAAGTAGTTACAACAAAGTTATATGAACGATGTGCGCCTGTGAATAGCACAATGGCAAAAATACATATAAATATTTTATACTCTTTACAGGCGTTAACAACTTTTGTTCCCAATAAAATAATCTGTAGAAATTACTTATGTTTTTTATTGTTACGGAATAAATATTTGAAGATGGTCAGTAAGTTTTTTATTCGATAAGATTAGGAAATTATAATTATTTATTGAAACATAATTTGACAGCAGAACAGCAATAATGAGACAGTTGATGGTCTGATGTTTTCGTGATGCCGGCGCCGCCGCCGATTAATTAGTCATTCAGTGGGGAATCAGTTGATAAGTCAGTCAGTCAGTCGGGCAAGGCGTCCCGGCGTCGCCTCGCCGCCGCGTCAATACCACCATGTGTCCCGCTAGTAGGGTTCCGTCCCGCGCATGCGTGTAGCGGAGTACCAAGGGGCTCATTTGGACGCGCATGTGCGATTGCGAGTCGACACTCGGCAAAATTGCGACACAGCTCCTCTTTACGCCGCACTGTCGCATAATAATTGATTGTCCACTCGATATTGACATTGAACGGCCAGTGCACGACGGTCGTTCGGTTGATTACGACTAGTTATATTCACGAGCTACTACCGCGTTAACGTGTTTTGACGACTTGTGCCTAGCCTGGCAGCCAGCACCCTCGATCAGCTGGCGAGGGCTGATGGCAACCAGTGAGCGTGTTGTGATGTGAAGTGGTCCACTGTGTCAGTGAAACCATGGATGTAGCTAAGGATATCCCGGGGTCGGTCGAGGACTTTAATGAAAGGCGCATGCTAGATGGTAAGTTAAAAACTCCCTAGATTCGGGTACGTAACCCATACCTACCTTCATAGCTATAGTTATCGTAAGGAAACAAAGAACACAGTGACAAAATTTACATACCGGGGCAAAAAATCATACCGACAACAGATGACGTGAAAGAAAAGATGAAGAATGCTGTACCTATTGATTTTTCACATGGCATTAGCGAGCCGTGTTTACGTTTACACACGTAACACCTTGAATGCTGTTGCCGTAACCAGGTTTGATACACCTGAATTGAATTACTGTGACTCTAAATTTATTTGTTAGTATATAATTATATATTTAGATAGGTAAGTTGGTTCGTGGTTTAGCTGAGAGTCAACAGAAAACGAAGGCAAACCGCAAGAGATCTCGATTATTAATGATGTCATGATCATAACGATTTAGCTATTCAAAATCACAAATAGTATATGACTTTAACACATCAAATTGATTACATTTGAGAAGTAAGAAAAGAAACGATCACAGCACAGCCTTATCTCGCAGTTGATAATGTAAACAAATTTGGAATAGCTAAGTCAATTTTGATATTAGTTATAATCTCGTGCCCATAAATCTAAGCAATGAAACAAAGGTGGGACTTTTATATTTAAACTACTCAGCTCAGTCTTCATAATTATAACATTTCAAACTCATCATTAACTGGATGTCGACTGTTTTTAAACTAAACATACTACAATTTCTAACCAATTCACACTAATACGCATGACCTTATTTAAATAATAATTTCTTACATATTCAAAACACCTCCTTGACGTGTTCGATAGCAAAATTAAAACTGCCGATGAGTCATTGAACAGTCCAATCGAAATGCCAGGCTGGTACTGGCTGCAAAAAGGGGAAACTCGCCAGTTGTTGTCTCCTAATTAGGCGAAGGAAGTCAGTGTGCACTGTGCTCCCTCGCTGTAACCAGTACCAGTCTCCGTGCGTTCACCCCTGCCTGCCTACTCCCCTTCAATCGCGACTTTATAGGGTTTTGAAATCGATACCTGTGTACCCATCCACGCTAGACTGGGGACCATGAACAAAACATGGATCTGCTTCTTTTACAGGGAATGAAATCAGCACGTTTAATTTCATAAATGAAAAAAAGAAATTGAAAAATGGGTTCAAGTCCCGGCGGGTGCTGTCATTTTTTCAATTTCTTATCTTCATTTATAAAATTAAACGTGCTGATTTCATTCCCTGTAAAATAGATCTTGATAGAGAGCAATAATATAGATCTGTGAGTGCATAATAAAATCATAGTACGTTTAATTTTAGTTAACAAGGGCAAATAGAGTTCCTTCTATGAGCACTTTGTTTTGATGAAAAAACAAATGATGTTACATTCATTCATACATATATCCCTTGCGGGGTAGGCAGAGCGTTAACGACCGTAAAAACGGTCATTTACCTACGCCACGTCTGACATACGTTTGAGGGTCATTCAGAAAATTTGTATCGCCATAGTAACAAGTTGTCAGCCCATTTAAAATTGCAATTCACATATGTAAACCTCGAACCCCGTAGTCGCCTCTTACTACTCCCACAGGAATGAAATGGGGTGATGCTATGCGAAAGAGATCACAGGAGAAATATGAGTTACCTACAATTACAATTACAACTGATGTTAAGAATAGACTTATATAACGAAAAATAAACATATCGTTGACGCTCTGACTATCCCCCAAAAAGTAGCTATACTAATCGGATAAAAGTTCAATGGCTCTATCAATACGGCTTGCTGACCCGCCTAACCCTATTTAAATTTCTACCTACATGGATGACTGAATGAAAATACATTGGTTTTTTATTCAACCGGATCTTGCTAAGCAGGTACAAAGTAGTGATACGGGCGAGTGTTTATCATGTTGTCATCTTTAAAATTACGATTCAATGTTCCATAAATTTTATTTAGCACCTTTAGGCAACACCGGCTTTACATTACAGCTCTACGTACCTATAGCATATCTAATATCTAGATACGTATTTAGTGCAGAGATTGAAGAAATACCACAAAATTGAGAATCGAGAATCAGCAATAAAGTTGACAGCTATACCTATCAACTGTGTTTAGGTGCTCTAAGGTCTACGTAATGCTAGAAAGCTAGGGTTTTAGACCTTGGATAGATTAAGGTATCGCAATAAATAATAAATAACCACAAACCAATACGGAAACCACATGTGATCTTCAGCAATACCTACCGGTAAAAATGCTTTTGACCCAACATTTACCTCTGACACAATGTTCTTTGCGTGTACGCAAGTCAACATGTCATAAAAACATTGTTGGTTTTATTGCCAACTGCGATCTTACTATGTAAAATGTAGATTACAACATTTGTCTTTCATCAGCAATCAGTTATTCTCTGCACAGAATAGATTAAAAGGTCCTAACCTTTATTGGTCAATGAATCACTTATACAAGTAAACTCTGTTGTCTTGTGATACGAGGTACATACATACATACATACATATATCACGCCTTTATCCCTTGCGGGGTAGGCAGAGCGTAAACGACCGAAAAAACGGCCACTTACGCCACGTCTGACAAACGTTTGAGGGTCATTCGGAAAATTGTGTATCGCCATAGTGACAGGTTGTCAGCCCATCGCCTAAAATTGCTATACACACCCTCGAGTCCCTTCGTCGCCTCTTACGACTCTCACGGGTAAGAAATGGAGTGATGCTTTTCTAAGCCGGCATCACACGGCAATTCTAAGCCGGCATCACACGGCAAGCCGGCATCACACGGCAAATCGCAATGTCTCACAAACTATTTGGTGCATTTAGGAAAAATCGTGTATCACTTAGTGATATTAAATTTTGTCAGCCTGTGGCTTAAAATTGTAATACACATAAAAACCTCGAGTCCCTTAGTCGCCTCTTACGACACCCGCGGGAATGAAATGTCTGAATAACCCTCTAGTGTTTGTCAGACGTCGCGTTCACGCTCTGCCTACCCCGTAAGGGATATAGGCGTGATATATGTATGTATGTATATGTATGACTTATTATATGTAGCATAAATGTAGGTATTTGGTTCTATTCTAGAATATCACAAATTAAGTAACATTACAATACTAGTGACATGCAACTTGCATCAAATAAGCGAAATATTTTGTAGCTAGATCTCACCTAGATCTAGTAATCTGTATACTGTCAGTTGGTGTTTGTACAGTATGGGTAGAAATATGTATGACCCACAATGAAACTGGATAGCAAGCTTACGAGAAACATTAAAATATAGTTTACTTACTTAGGTACTTAAGTATTTGGTTAGCATTATAGTCTTGTCACTCTCCTTTGAGATCCAAGTTATTTTATTTTATAATTTTATTTTGATGATCTCTATCTTTTTTGTGTTTTTTTACGCTTAATTTTGTCAAAGTTATTTTATACCGCGACCTTAAATTAAAAATTTAGACGTTTATTTAGGCATGGTACCTCTAGGTACCTTGATCCAAAAATGCCGTGGGTCTTTAAAGTTATTACTAAGCTTATGTTTAAAATAGGAATAAATAAATTGCCCACTTGATATTTGTATAATTGGTATAATAACCATTGCTTGGCTGGTATTTACACTTTTTAGCCAGTGCAAATAGGAATATATCTGTTTTTCGGAAATATATGAACATTAGGTAGCTCGTATAACTAAGCAACCTAGTCCATCCTACCAAAGCAAATCACTATTACTCAAACCAATTTCAAACCCGCAGAGAATTCATTTGCCTTTTTTCCGTAAAATTGAGGTTCATAGAATACTTTTAATCTTTGTTTACGTGTGTCTACATTGGCCAATGACTCAGCTGACTCATGAGCAGGAAATTCTTTATGAATATCGATAAGGTCACGACTCTCACTCTTTTCTTTTTAAATATATACCCAACTTTGATTTTAATCATTAGGACTCCAATTCGACCGACCAAAGTAATGCATTCGGTTGAAAGTCAGTAGGGTCTTACGGCATATAGTTAGTATTCTTTGCTTACCTACGGACAAATCAGATTACAATGACGCCTCAAACGTACTACCGAATCCAAGTGATGAAGCTATAAAATAAAGCATTTATTCTCAGTCACTGTTAATGCGTTTGTTTTGAATATATATTTTTCTCTTGCTTTGCAAAATTCGTTTAAAAGAGCATTGGCTCAACTGCCGCAAGGTTTGCAATGGGAGTTTTTCTATTGACAGTTCTCTTGATAATTCTGAATGTCAAACCAGAGGGCGCTGTGCTTAACTGAAATTTTGACGTTTCAATATGGCTGGCGTCAGCCATAGTTTTGTCACAAGTTCCGTTTCACGTTGTGTTCGTTACCCATTAATTATATTTGTTTGATTTAATACAAAATAAACTTATCGCCTTGCTATTATATTGAGTGTAATTCGTGTAAGTAAACAAATAACCAATAATACATCTATAACAATTCAATAAACACAAAATAAAGAATAATTTATAAAGTGGTACAGATTTTGTGTAAAGAAACGTTATTTCAATTAAGCTTGGCGCCCTCTACATGACACTCGAGAATCCCTAGAAAATTTCCCATTACTTAACTATTTAAACCCATTCTATACATAATGGACATAATGGGGTTCTATCGAAGACTTTGGATTGTGTAGTTCGATCCAGTGGTTCGGACCAGACTCCATCAAGTGTTCAGCGATGGCAGATTTTATGAGTCTCATTGTTCGTATCGTAACTGCCGTGATGTGGTCTTCCATCCGGGTAGAATTTATGTTCTGGTTGGTTTGTCCAATGTATGAGCTTAAGGACATTGATCAGTGGATATAATTTACTCCAATGGGAGTTTTTCTGTTGACAGTTCTCTTGATAGTTCTGAATGTCAAACCAGAATGTCCATGTCGCTGGCTCCCCAAAGTATATATTTTTCAAAGCTGAGAGGCTCAAACGTTTGTGACCAATGGATGGACTCTTATTTTAAGACTGGTTTTCAATGTGACGCTACCTAGACTGAGATCTCAGGTCAAAAAATTGGGGAGCCAGCGACATGCTTTTAGGTTAGAATTTCGGAGAAATCATCAGATTACTTGTTAACGGCGCAATGTGGCAAAATGATGGCTATGCCAAAGAAATGTGACGGAATATGTGACAGCTACAAGCATATTCAATAGCTATGTGACTCAACTGGAGCTGAGAAATAAGCCATGGAATGTTTCCAACCCATGTCGCTGGCTCCCCAAAAAACCGGCATCCGAAATCTCTGCAAGTATCACATAAAACTACTAACCAAAGAGGAATTCTCGATCGTAATGTAGTAAATACACGTTATTCAAACAATCTCCTCTAGAATCAGCTTCATTTTTGAGAAAACACAACATTTGTTTTTGTATGAATATAAGGGTGACTACATTGTTCAACCCTTTTTGGGACAGATTCAGGAACCTATGGTTTAATTTTTTCCGTACAAATTATACTTAATATTACCTTGAACAATGTCCGCGAAGGGCTCTTAGTGTTTATATTGTGCTGGTACTATTAGCAGCACATCAACTTACCTATTAAAGGTACTTAGATTTTTGACGGTATTTTCCACGGTTTATTATTATACCATTTATAGTACAAAATCATTGTAGTATGCCAATATGCTTGTATACACGATCTCGTTGTTGTCGTTCGGGAGAAATCGTCACCGGCGCGGCCGGCGACTTATCAGGAGCACATTGGAAGTCCCTTTCATTTTCGTCGAAAAGCGATCTTCATGGATCGCTTTTCGACGAATGATAGGTCCGAATGTCTCCCGGCAATAAAGTTGCACGTGAGCGCTAGCGCGTATAAGGCTGAGTTTAGGTATCAATGTTTTAGAGTTTTATGCACTAACAGTGCTTTATTATTCTCATGTATGAAACTATTAAATTAAAATAATGCGTATAGAGTATATTTATACTAGTCTAGTCAAGTATTGATGAAACTGAAGAACATTTCCCATGGATCACAGGTCCAATATAAAAAAAATGGAATGTACACTCGGTTATAGCACAAGGTAAAAGGGGTACTCCAAAAGAGCTGAATCATTTTTGTCCTTAGAAAATTTTTTTCTTGACATGAATATGTTTTAGTAGAAAATTTATTTATTTTATGAGAATAAGTTTAAATTTTGATTATGTATTAACTGGGGATATAATAATTCAATTCTTTTGGAGTATCCCTGTTACCTTATGTGCTTCAACTGACAATACCTACATACATGTTGTACAGACTGTGAAAATTTAACAACGCTACAGTTTTATGAGAATAAACGATATTTATTTATTTATTATAGGAATCAATTCAAGCGGAGCACTTTCTTAACATTATTTATTGTCATTTATAGTAAAATCTGTACGGAAATCAAAAGCCATAAGTTCCTGAAACTGTCCCAAAAAGGGTTGAACGATGTAGTCACCCTTATATTCATACAAAAACAAATGTTGTGTTTTCTCAAAAACGAAGCTGATTCTAGAGGAGATTGTTTGAATAACGTGTATTTACTACATTACGATCGAGAATTCCTCTTTGGTTAGTAGTTTTAGGTGATACTTGCAGAGATTTCGGATGCCGGTTTTTTGGGGAGCCAGCGACATGGGTTGGAAACATTCCAAGGCTTATTTCTCAGCTCCAGTTGAGTCACATAGCTATTGAATATGCTTGTAGCTGTCACATATTCCGTCACATTTCTTTGGCATAGCCATCATTTTGCCACATTGCGCCGTTAACAAGTAATCTGATGATTTCTCCGAAATTCTAACCTAAAAGCATGTCGCTGGCTCCCCAATTTTTTGACCTGAGATCTCAGTCTAGGTAGCGTCACATTGAAAACCAGTCTTAAAATAAGAGTCCATCCATTGGTCACAAACGTTTGAGCCTCTCAGCTTTGAAAAATATATACTTTGGGGAGCCAGCGACATGGACATAAACCAGAGGGCGCTGTGCTAAACTGAAATTTTGACGTTTCAATATTGCTGGCGTCAGCCATAATTTTGTCACAGGTTCCGTTTCACGTTGTGTAAGTTACGAATTAATTATGTTTGTTAGATTTAATACCAAATAAACTTATCGCCTTGCTATTATATTGAGTGTCATTCGTGTAAGTAAACAAATAATCAATAATACATCTAGAACAATGCAATAAACACAAAATAAAGAATAATTTATAAAGTGGTACAGATTTTGTGTAAAGAAACGTTATTTCAATTAAGCTTGGCGCCCTCTACATGACACTCAAGAATCCCTAGAAAATTTCCCATTTCGACGCAAGCGCAGCGTCGCGTCGCCGACGTCAGAGCGACCGATCCGTCGCCCTTGAACCGTGCTCCGTGCTTCTACTCAAATCCAACCGGTTCTGTTTCCTACCCACTATATTTTTATATTCGCTCATATAACTATAATTTACTCGACAATAATATGTGTACAAGTTGGCCTCAATTTACACAAGTTCATCGCACAAATTAAAATAATAATACCTTGCCTGCATTGTAACCTCCGTTGCTATCTAATGACTAAAGCGCCGTAGATTTCACTTTTTGTCAGAGACAATTAATAAGCAAGAAGTTGATAAATGTGTCGATATAATAGCTTAATCTAGTTTCTTACATAACAGACAATGAGCGTAGTTGTAATTGTTCAAACGGAACCACTTGTCGCTGGTACAAGTGGCACTTATGGGACAACTGGCACGCAACGCTAAAATGACCTAAATTGTTAATACGCCGTTGAATCGGTAGGAATTTAATTTGCTGAAAAAATTCCTTTGTGTGTATGATAGTTTATATCTCATCATGTGGTTGGTACGCATTCATAAACATGAGCTTCAAATTAAAAGAAAGGAAATAAACTGAAGTAAGGTCATATACAAATTTAGCGTCATATAAAAATATTTTTCACTAAGCATTTTAAGGAACAAATAAAGCTTTTGTAAGAAGTTCTTTCATATTCTCTTGAAAGCTTCTTAATCGATTCTAAAGGAGGTGGCGTGTTCCGCGCCCGTAACTCACGGCCCACGTGGCGCCCGAGTCAATAAACAATCTCAACCATCCCAAGAAGCTGTTTAGTTTACTACAGCCGGTATTATTACCCAAGCTTTGTAACACTAAGATACTCCGGTTATGCCCGATTACGTCCAACGGCTCACGATTTGCCACTTTCGAACAGTTTATCTCACTTAGTTGCAAGAATTTGAAATATGCTGTTGGTACTACTAGATTTATAATAAAATCATTTTCGCGAAGTGAGTTTGCGAGGTGAGCCATAGAATAGTCTACTTTCTAAAACAAATTGATTCGACTTTCAACAAATTGCGCGTGGCTGGTGCTCGGTGCGCTGCGCGTGCGTCGGCGGACACGACGCGCTGACATTTGTGGCCGTCGGTGTCGGCTGTCTTCCTGTTTCAAGATGGAGAAGGATTGCTATTGCTGCAATTGGTTATTTATTCGATGACAGTTTTATGTTCGTCTTGAGTTGCCTAGAAGAAGTTAAACAACATTTTTAGATATATTCTTATATGTTTTATAATTTCTGTAAACCTTACCTACCGTAGTAATTTATGGCTTTTCTTTTAATAATTATGCGGATATTATCATCCATAATAATGTATCAATTATTCCCTGAAATTATTTTATTTGCAGTAATTTTTATGTTTGACCATTCCAATAGAAAATATACTTAGCCTAACAATGGCACCAAAGAAGGAGTGGTAACTTTTAAGATGATATTTAAACGGATTACTTTCTATTCTACAACGTCCTTTCGATCATCCACACTAATCCACACTAATCCACACTAATATTATAAATGCGAAAGTAACTCTGTCTGTCTGTCTGTCTGCTACGCTTTCACGGCCAAACCGCTGAACCGATCTTCATGAAACTTGGCACAGAGATTGCTAGCATACCGAGAACGGACATAGGCTACTTTTTATCACCATTCGAGGGTCTGGAGTACAGATGTAGACCACCAGGTGTACCATCAGGAGCCCAGCTAAACTGTTAGAGATACAGGCATGGTTCCAAAACAAAAGTTGTTCAGTATAATGAGCCGCTTCTTTTCACAAAGACATTGAGGATCTGGAGTACCTTATGTAGACCACCAGGTGTACCATCAGGAGCCTAGCTAAACTATTAGAGATACAGGCATGGTTCTAAAACAAAAGTTGTTCAGTATGATAAGCTGCTTCTTTTCACAAAGACATTGAGGATCTGGAGTACCTTATGTAGACCACCAGGTGTACCACCAGGAGCCCAGCTAAACTATTAGAGATACAGGCATGGTTCTAAAACAAAAGTTGTTCATAATGATAAGCCGCTTCTTTTCACAAGGACATTGAGAATCTGGAGTACCATATGTAGACCACCAGGTGTACCATCAGGAGCCCACCTAAACTATTAGAGATACTGAAATGGTTCCAAAACAAAAGTTGTTCAATATGATGGGCTGCTTCTTTTCACAAGGACATTGAGGATCTGGAGTACATTATGTAGACCACCAGGTGTACCATCAGGAGCCCAGCTAAACTATTAGAGATACAGGCATGATTCTAAATCAAAAGTTGTTCAGTATGATGGGAAAGTTGAGAAAGGATATTGGCAACTTTTTACCGAGGATTTTTTTGTTTTCTACTGACTTTGTATTCAATGGTTATAAATATTGATCTCTCAGGGCAGTACACCGGATAGCAAATTTTGAATTGTCCCTTTAACAAAAGAAGCAAGCAAGTCATCCTTAAACAGTAGAGATAAGAACTGTTCTAATATCTCTGTCATACTTACTATGAATATAAATATCTACTTTAGAACTATCTAACTATCTAACGCGGACGAAGTCGCGGGTAAAAGCTAGTTATACATATTATATCTTATGTGAAAGTGACTGCTACATACCTACTTACATTCCTAGATGTTTCAGTATATTTAGGTAGCTACTAACTTCCATCTTTCAACCCATATATGAACCAGGTTATCATAAACAAAGTAGAAAAACCGGAAGATACCTAGCCTCTTGTGTAAGTAGCTTAAAACTTTGTGCACCTCCCTAAATAGCATATACGTTAATACGTAGCAATGGTTTATCAAAATCCATAAACGCGTTTACGAGATATAGTTGTCGTTTTAAGGTAAAATGTTCATTAATAAGAAAAATCTTCAATTTTTCTATTTTGTTTTTAAATTACGTAAATTATTTACCATCTGTTAAATAAGGTATTCTTCTTTTAATGAACTAACAACTAACCGATGGGGAGCGGCCCCCACTGTTCTTCGCACAAGCAGTCTTGCGCTTTGCTATTCTGCGGGCGAGTACGCTTGCCCCGTTTGGGCGCGTTCAGTGCACGCGAAAAATGTGGATGTCACCCTCAATGAAACTTGTCGGATAATCACGGGCACCTTAAAGCCGACACCGCTGGCCCATCTGTATTCATTGGCTGGCATAGCACCACCAAGCGTCCGCCGAGAAGTAGCATGTTCAATAGAAATGCAGAAAGTTCAACAAGACAGCAGACACTCATTATATGGCCATAACACACCCCCTCCCCGCCTGAAAAGTCGCCGAAGCTTTATGCATCATACTGAGCCTCTCGATTCAGACCCATCCAGAGCAAGAATAAAGCTGTGGTCCAGAAAATACCCTCCGAGTAAAAATCACTGTCCCATCGACGAAAAGTTGTCGCCAGGCCACAACCTTCCCTGGTCTACCTGGAAGGCACTAAGTAGACTCCGGTCGGGTGTTGGCAGAAGTAAGGAGCTCAGAAGGAGGTGGGGCTTCTCTCAAGATGACATATGCGAGTGTGGAGCCCTTCAATCTATGCCACATCTAATGTCATGCCCTACCTGTCCTGCTGCTTGCACACAGGAGGACTTATATAAAGCTACCAAAAACGCCATTGACGCGGCTACTTATTGGGCACAACAGCTGTAATCACGGGTTGACTGCCATTGACCCGAAAAGAAGAAGAAGAAGAATGAACTAAAATGTTTACTTGCTAATTATTGGTATATCTTTTCAGCTCGTGGTTAGTTTTAGTAAATAATTAACAAGTTATCAAAATTCCCAAAAAAAATACCACCTAACAAGACCCCATGCGACGCTTGCGTTTTTTTTTGACGCGACAAAAATCTAGAATTAATATAAAAGGCAGTAAGTAAAAAAAAACATAAAGAGAATGTTACACTTTGTGTTGTTATTTGTTGATGGAACTCCATGTAAATTTACTAAAGTACCGCCGTCCTATAAGTCGTATTTCACAGCTGTCTCTCCATACTAAAAGAGATGTCAACAAAGAAAAATGGACCCTCTGCCATAGTATTATCACGAATCTGGCAGCTGTCAAATACGACTTATTGGAACGGCGATACTATAATACAACACTTTTTCACGTATTTAAATTTCATATTAAAGTAAACGCGACCGGTTTCGAACGTCATCATCGGGGAGACTAGCTGAACTATGTTTAATTAGTGGTATTAGTGAAATAGTATTTTATTAGTAAAAAGAACCATAATAGCCAACAAATTGACCAAAATAATAAAAAAAAAACATAAAATAGAGATAATAAAAGTCATCTCTTAACGATTTCCTTCGTAACACAGATAATAAATCATGTGATGTAGAGTCCACGAATTAGCCTCACGAAGGCAAGTTTCACGAGACCGCCTAATTGCCATGTGAAATTTGTAGATGCGCCGGCGCAGCCGCTGCCGTGACTAACTGAGTTGCCAATGAAGCTAGGTACCTACATGCGCGGCCAGACAAAAATATTGACCCGAAAATTAATAATTCATACATAACATTAAATGCTTCTCTCAGCAATGTTTTGAGAACTGTTCAACCTTTAAAATTTGTAAAGATAAATCATACCTGAAGGTCTACAGTAGCTATTTATTAATTACATAATAGGTACCTAGTTGGGGTAATAAAATAAATAATGATGAATCGATCAAAGAAAATAACTGTTAGTCGATAACATTTTGATGTAATAAAATAAATACATAGGTACTTACATACATAAATCACGCCTATATCCCTAATGGGGTAGGCAGGCCGTAAAACGGATATTAACACTACATCTGACAAAAATTTGAGGGTCAATCGGATAACTGTGTATCACTATAGTGACAGGTTGTCAGCCCGTCGCCTAAAATTGCAATACACATTAACCCTCCAGTCCCTTAGTCGCCTCTTACGACACCCATCGGTAAGAAATGGGGTGATGTTATTCTAAGCCGGCATCAGACGGCTAAACATCCAAATAAATACACAGTGTTAATATTATAAAGTACGTTTTATGAAAGATAGGTATATGCCTATAGGTATGAATATGGACTTAATATATCTTTCAACCACTATACTAAATACTTCACGTTTTGCTATTAAATAACGAATCAAATGACTCGTATCGAAGGTGTTAAGGGTAGTTTTCTTGTGATGTCGAAATTGTAGAGTTATGTAATTTTTAATGACTTTTACATCTTTTGGTTGTTATCACTGAGGGTAGTGAACTGAACTGCACCCAACTTGTGTAACATGCTTTGTTACACCCAGTTCGTTTCCATCGCAGTAGGTAATTGAGATGAATTTGTACAGTGAATATGTCAACGACCCCAAATATTCGGTTGACGCAAACGGATACGTGTAGTTATACAGTTATTTGAAGATTTTTTTATTTGACGTACTTACCATCTATTTTCACGAAATAGGATTAATGAAAAATAGCATACATTATTGAAAACCAAATTTTAAAACACTTCTCGTGTACAAAAATTTAATACATACATACATATATCACGCCTATAATCCCTTTCGGGGTAGGCAAAGCATAAACGACCGCAAAACGGTAATTTACGCCACGTCTGACAAACATTTGAGGGTCATTCGGAAAATTGTGTATCGCTATAGTGACAGGTTGCCATTCATCGCCTAAAATTGCAATACACACCCTCGAGTCCCTTACTTGCCTCTTACAACTCCCACGGGAAAAAAATGGGGTGATGCTATTCTAATTTAATACTTTTTAAAAACATTGGAATATTTACTGCCGCAGTCAAGATTTAAACCTGCGACTTTCGCCATCAGTACTAGCGCCGCCCCTTACATCTGGGCTACCGTGACTCAATCGTTGCCTAGGAAATTATGCTTGTACTGTTAGCGAAATTTACGGGTTCAAATCCTACCTGCGTGCGGTACAAAAGTGTGCAAGATTTCTAAAATAGCATAGGTACATTTTGTTAAAATAAATCTTCTGCGTGCCTATTTGTGGATTTATCCATTCTTTTCTTTTTCATTGCGTATTATTAATAATAATGCATTTATAAGTCTGATTGAATACCTACCTATTAGGTAAGGAACTTTGATAAGCAAAAGATATGATATCTTAATCTGGCTTATATCCATTTTTGTTTACATATAATTTTCAAAACAGTATATTGTACTTCATTCGCATAGATAGTGTCACGACCAGCGTTACTATTAATATGCGCCCAATCGTGTGTGTATCGAGCATAGATGTCAAATTACGGTGGTCGCGGCCCTATCTTAGTGAAGGAGCTGTACATAAAAAACCAGCTGCTTATAACTATCCAGATATATTCGTATTTAAGCATTAAAAGTACCAGAATAATTCACGCGGTCTAATATTCTGCACTACTCGTACAGCGACATCTTTAGCAAAACGGCGGTACTAAATCCTGGGCAAGGTGAATTAGAATCACAATAAAACAATTTTAAACGGATTGAAGTTGTGTTTATTTTGGATTTTACAATTCCTACGTTTCGAGCTCTTTACAGAGCCCGTGGTCACGGATGACTAAGGTGTTAGACGTCATTATTTAGAATTGAAATTATTTTTGTTGTTCTACCGCCATCTATTTCTTAATTGCCTAGCGTAACGTCCTGGTTCCACACAAAATGCTGAAACCGTATCTTGTGTAGTAGGTCTTACAGTATGTTGGATCTGGTTCTTCTGCTGTGTAATCAGCGGAGTCCAAGTTGATGAGATTCCCCATCCAGTATCTCTGTTGAAATTCGGATGTTTTTGAATTTCTATGGCTTCCCGTACTTTCCTAGGAATGAATCTCTTCTCTCTCGCTAGGATTGCAGCCTTATCAAATCTGACATAATGGGTGGGGTTATCCATGATATGTTCACACACTGCAGACTGTCTGTCACGACGGTTTTTTACATCAGCAATATGTTCTTTTAGACGTGTAGATACATTTCTCTTTGTTTCTCCTATGTATGAGAGTCCACAGTCACAGTCAAGTTTATAAACACCAGGGTCTTGGAGAGGGATGTTGCATTTGACTGATCTGATGTACTGGCTGATCTTCCTCGGCGGCTTGAAAATGGTTTTGATTGAAGCTCGCTTCCGAGCTCGCTTGCTCGCTTTATTCATTTTACCTAAATGGTAACTCCCACCATCATCCGAGCCAATTAGCTGCCGTTGGTACCTCTTTGTTTCAGAGAGCACGCGGTATCTGTGACCCCCAACACCTAGACGATGAGCTCAAGCATGTGAGACGAGTACTCCATGAAAATAACCTGAAGCCACCCCGTCAACGTCACAGAAACCGTGCCAAACCATCCACAGTCGAACGACAACCAGCGTACTTACCATACTTGAAGGGAGTAACTGATAAGATCGGTAGAATTCTGAAGCGAGCTTCAATCAAAACCATTTTCAAGCCGCCGAGGAAGATCAGCCAGTACATCAGATCAGTCAAATGCAACATCCCTCTCCAAGACCCTGGTGTTTATAAACTTGACTGTGACTGTGGACTCTCATACATAGGAGAAACAAAGAGAAATGTATCTACACGTCTAAAAGAACATATTGCTGATGTAAAAAACCGTCGTGACAGACAGTCTGCAGTGTGTGAACATATCATGGATAACCCCACCCATTATGTCAGATTTGATAAGGCTGCAATCCTAGCGAGAGAGAAGAGATTCATTCCTAGGAAAGTACGGGAAGCCATAGAAATTCAAAAACATCCGAATTTCAACAGAGATACTGGATGGGGAATCTCATCAACTTGGACTCCGCTGATTACACAGCAGAAGAACCAGATCCAACATACTGTAAGACCTACTACACAAGATACGGTTTCAGCATTTTGTGTGGAACCAGGACGTTACGCTAGGCAATTAAGAAATAGATGGCGGTAGAACAACAAAAATAATTTCAATTCTAAATAATGACGTCTAACACCTTAGTCATCCGTGACCACGGGCTCTGTAAAGAGCTCGAAACGTAGGAATTGTAAAATCCAAAATAAACACAACTTAAATCCGTTTAAAATTGTTTTATTGTGATGAGTAATAGTTGTGCAAACTCAAGAAAATATTATTGTGAATTAGAATTATCTAAACATATAAAAATGTAGTAATGGTAATGGTTTAAACTTAAAATTCCGTAGTAAGTACAAATAATTATCGCTCTCCGGTTCTATTTTTTATCAATATGATAAAATGCAAAATTTACAACATTATAATTTATGTACTAACGCCGATATATTTGATAAA
Organism: Tuta absoluta; assembly: GCA_027580185.1. Taxonomy (NCBI): domain Eukaryota; kingdom Metazoa; phylum Arthropoda; class Insecta; order Lepidoptera; family Gelechiidae; genus Tuta; species Tuta absoluta. The sequence continues at coordinate 5,903,999 of JAQAHW010000003.1, forward strand.
AAGGGTGAAAAGTCCAGATTATAAGAAATTGTAGTTTAACATTTATCATAAAGATTGTGATGTGTACGAACACGACAGTTTTGTGATTAAGAGCACTAGCCCGAATAGTCTGAGAAATGGGTTCAAATCCCTTCCATTCCAACTTAGCTAGACTGATAAAACTAGCGAAAATATAACCTACCTAAAAATATTGAAAGGCAAGATCAAACAGTCCAATATTGGTTTGATGACAAAATGTGTTTGTTATACACACTTAAAGAACTCCATGAAACGACCTAAATTTACTTAGACGATATAAAATATTGACAGACGTCGTAAGTAATGTTGGACATTGGACACGATGATACGGCATAAACTCGTCCCACGGTCTCGGTCGACCGAGTACCAGCAGCGGCTGATTGCTGTGTTCAGTGTTGTGCTGTGTTTTATTATCTTCATCCTGATGCTGACAGTGTGTTTAGCCACAAGAGCCACAAGATACTAAAAAGCAGTAGAGAGACTCGAGTACATTTCCGTCTGAAACTACCCTACATTAGCAGAGATCTCAAAATTGTTATGTTACACTTAGGTGCTATAATGCTAGCTTACAGTAAGAAAACAATGAATTACATTATTATTTAATGAGTAGTTTGGTTTCTAGGTGTTATTTTTCAGTAGGCAGTACAGTTCGCTGTGATACAAGCGGCACGAGATTCTATGTAGTAGTCGTGTACGTATAGGCCGGTCGGGTGTGTGTATGTGTGAGTGCGCAAACCGGGCGTAAGTATGAAGGTAAACTACTGCTCCTTTTATTGTGATTCAACATCTATTTACTTTGGCAATCTCTTCCCGCGCCGCGGTCTCGATCGAACGAGCACCGACTGTGTGTGACCGATCAACCGACTCCGCCGATAGCTCACCAGCCAGTATCATCAGCTTCCGAGCCTCTATTATTATCATACCTCTGCCTCTACACACACGCGACTATTGAGCCATTCCGATCTATAGTAAGAAATTGATAATCGTTATATGAACGCAAATTGGCACTTTTGCAAAACGATGCCTATACCGTAGTGAGAGCGAGTTTCAAAAACAAAAGACCGTGGAATGTTAAATGTTCACGCAAAAAATAAAAGCATCCGCTTGTTAAGGTGGTCTATTGCCATTGTTGGTATTCATGAATTTATTTATGTAACAGATAAATCGATTTTTGTATGAGGAAACAAACCTGGTCGAAAGGTAAATAATCCGAACTTCCAATAACAGCAGCGTAGCAGCTGTGGCGACCGACGTTGCGCAGTGGTAGTGCTATTGCCTGCGGCGCAAAAGTACCGAGTTCAATTCCCGGTCGAACGACAACCAGCGTACTTACCATACTTGAAGGGAGTAACTGATAAGATCGGTAGAATTCTGAAGCGAGCTTCAATCAAAACCATTTTCAAGCCGCCGAGGAAGATCAGCCAGTACATCAGATCAGTCAAATGCAACATCCCTCTCCAAGACCCTGGTGTTTATAAACTTGACTGTGACTGTGGACTCTCATACATAGGAGAAACAAAGAGAAATGTATCTACACGTCTAAAAGAACATATTGCTGATGTAAAAAACCGTCGTGACAGACAGTCTGCAGTGTGTGAACATATCATGGATAACCCCACCCATTATGTCAGATTTGATAAGGCTGCAATCCTAGCGAGAGAGAAGAGATTCATTCCTAGGAAAGTACGGGAAGCCATAGAAATTCAAAAACATCCGAATTTCAACAGAGATACTGGATGGGGAATCTCATCAACTTGGACTCCGCTGATTACACAGCAGAAGAACCAGATCCAACATACTGTAAGACCTACTACACAAGATACGGTTTCAGCATTTTGTGTGGAACCAGGACGTTACGCTAGGCAATTAAGAAATAGATGGCGGTAGAACAACAAAAATAATTTCAATTCTAAATAATGACGTCTAACACCTTAGTCATCCGTGACCACGGGCTCTGTAAAGAGCTCGAAACGTAGGAATTGTAAAATCCAAAATAAACACAACTTAAATCCGTTTAAAATTGTTTTATTGTGATGAGTAATAGTTGTGCAAACTCAAGAAAATATTATTGTGAATTAGAATTATCTAAACATATAAAAATGTAGTAATGGTAATGGTTTAAACTTAAAATTCCGTAGTAAGTACAAATAATTATCGCTCTCCGGTTCTATTTTTTATCAATATGATAAAATGCAAAATTTACAACATTATAATTTATGTACTAACGCCGATATATTTGATAAAAAGGGTGAAAAGTCCAGATTATAAGAAATTGTAGTTTAACATTTATCATAAAGATTGTGATGTGTACGAACACGACAGTTTTGTGATTAAGAGCACTAGCCCGAATAGTCTGAGAAATGGGTTCAAATCCCTTCCATTCCAACTTAGCTAGACTGATAAAACTAGCGAAAATATAACCTACCTAAAAATATTGAAAGGCAAGATCAAACAGTCCAATATTGGTTTGATGACAAAATGTGTTTGTTATACACACTTAAAGAACTCCATGAAACGACCTAAATTTACTTAGACGATATAAAATATTGACAGACGTCGTAAGTAATGTTGGACATTGGACACGATGATACGGCATAAACTCGTCCCACGGTCTCGGTCGACCGAGTACCAGCAGCGGCTGATTGCTGTGTTCAGTGTTGTGCTGTGTTTTATTATCTTCATCCTGATGCTGACAGTGTGTTTAGCCACAAGAGCCACAAGATACTAAAAAGCAGTAGAGAGACTCGAGTACATTTCCGTCTGAAACTACCCTACATTAGCAGAGATCTCAAAATTGTTATGTTACACTTAGGTGCTATAATGCTAGCTTACAGTAAGAAAACAATGAATTACATTATTATTTAATGAGTAGTTTGGTTTCTAGGTGTTATTTTTCAGTAGGCAGTACAGTTCGCTGTGATACAAGCGCAGCGGCACGAGATTCTATGTAGTAGTCGTGTACGTATAGGCCGGTCGGGTGTGTGTATGTGTGAGTGCGCAAACCGGGCGTAAGTATGAAGGTAAACTACTGCTCCTTTTATTGTGATTCAACATCTATTTACTTTGGCAATCTCTTCCCGCGCCGCGGTCTCGATCGAACGAGCACCGACTGTGTGTGACCGATCAACCGACTCCGCCGATAGCTCACCAGCCAGTATCATCAGCTTCCGAGCCTCTATTATTATCATACCTCTGCCTCTACACACACGCGACTATTGAGCCATTCCGATCTATAGTAAGAAATTGATAATCGTTATATGAACGCAAATTGGCACTTTTGCAAAACGATGCCTATACCGTAGTGAGAGCGAGTTTCAAAAACAAAAGACCGTGGAATGTTAAATGTTCACGCAAAAAATAAAAGCATCCGCTTGTTAAGGTGGTCTATTGCCATTGTTGGTATTCATGAATTTATTTATGTAACAGATAAATCGATTTTTGTATGAGGAAACAAACCTGGTCGAAAGGTAAATAATCCGAACTCCCAATAACAGCAGCGTAGCAGCTGTGGCGACCGACGTTGCGCAGTGGTAGTGCTATTGCCTGCGGCGCAAAAGTACCGAGTTCAATTCCCGGTTGGACACTCACACAGCTGATATTTATCACTTCATGAATTTTTGCCTAGTTATCTATATCTGGTTAGGACATTGCAGGCTGAGCTACCTGATTGTCCGTAAGAAAGATGGTTCCGTGCTTCGGAGGGCACGTTAAGCCGTCGGTCCCCATTGCAGTCTATGGTTACTTAGACGGCTCTCGTTACAATGCCATGTCAGAGGCCTACAAGTAGTAGTAGGCGGTTGTAAAATACTGACACCAGATTACATCTGGTCGTATATCGACTCTGTTTCCCTCACGAAAAGAAAAAGCAGCTGTGATACACACGATAAGTGACGGACAGTAGCAGATCGCTATGCTAAACACTTTCTCTGTAATTTTTATTGTTTGATCATGTGTTGCATCTACAAGATAACGCTTGTTCATTTCCTCTGCAAAAGGCAGTCGAAAGAAATAAGATTTAAATGAGATTGGGGCGAGCAATGACGAAGTGTAATTACCGTGCCGAGGTTTGCGCCGAGCGGCGAGCGGCAGGCGGTCGCTGCCACTGCGCTGGTCGTGCGCCAGTCCATTCCGCGCCGCCACAGAAGGTACGTCGCGCTAGCTTCCGACAATCACAATAATAATGACCACAACAAACAGTACTTAGACGACGTGACGTCGGTGACCTTTGCCCGAGTGCGAGTGCCACAATGAGCGAGGAGCAGGAGCAGTGCGACTCGTTCAACTCGTGGGAGCTGAACGGACTCAACTCCCTGGACCTGTGGGACTACACCGTCGAGCTGGAGTGCCTGCAAGGAACCGAAGGTTAGCATTCTTTGCGCAAGGCTGTGCGAGAGGCCCCAGCCTGGTTGCGCTCACGTGCCGATAGCGTTGCAGAAACTAAATAGAGATTTAACCATGGAATTGTTTGAGTGACGGTTGCGTTTTTCTTGCCAGCTCTTGACTATACTTTTTATGTCTTACGGTGTTCCCCACCAAGCTGCGATCTTGAACGCTTCATGCATGCATGCCACTGCAAAGTCAGATAATTAGTGGATCTATGTAATTTTGTATAATAATTCGTACACGCTTCGTAGAATATTTCGAAATAAAAAGTAATTAAAGAAGAATAAAGTCCTTCAGATAATTCAATGCACCTCTTATCAATTTTACACGACAGATATGACGCTAGGTATAATTAACTATCTATCAAAGTCTTGAGTCGCCAATGTTTGGTCAGCATTGATAAACGTGCTCGCATCATAAAATCCATTAACTGTTTCCAAAACATAAAATTGATAATACCTACCTACTGAACTTTCGTAATAGTGGGTATGAAGTCGTTATCGCATAGCATATCGGCGCAAATCTGTAGATTACAAGCTGTAAAGCAATGGTATTTGAATCATTTTTACGGTCTAAAGAGAACCTATTTGGTTATAGCTGCCTTACATAATCACGTACCTAGTGTAGCGGTTACGACTGAACGGAAAACCTGAAGAGATTGAGTCTAGATTGGCTCAATCACAGAATTGTCTACCCTGACACGATAATTATGTCAATCAAGAATGCAGTACCTACGACGAAAATATTTTTTTATTATATTCATTTCTCATTATTGATTAAAATGAAATTATTTATATGTAAGTATATATCTGCCTTGAAAGTAAACAAACAAAAATCTTTAAAAAAATAAGTAAGTAGGTATGTTATTTTTTCATACATACATACATATATCACGCCTTTAATCCCTTGCGGGGTAGGCAGAGCGTAAACGGCCGCAAAAACGGACATTTACGCCACGTCTGACAGATATTTGAGGGACATTTTGAAAATTGTGTATTGCCATAGTGACAGGTTGTCAGCCCATCGCCTAAAATTGCAATACACACCCTCGAGTCCCTTAGTCGCCTCTTACGACTCCCACGGGTAAGAAATGGGGTGATGCTATACTAAGCCGGCATCACACGGTACTTTTTTTTTTATTTAGTATTTTTTCATAGCAATATATATACAACAAGATTATCATTCAGATTGACGTTTCGGGGCTAGCCGAAATCGAAGTGTTAATTGGTTGATTCACTCTCTCTCGAAAGCTTTTGTTTTGGTTTTTTTCTCTGCCAATTTATTCGCAATGGTACTAGTTGGGTCTTGAGACGATCCAATGTTCAACTTTCGCTGCTGTCAAAATCTATGCCCATTAATATTTGCACATGTTGATCAGTCGTCCACATTTGGCAATGCAAACCTACACAGCTTCCAATCCTCGAGTAATCGAACTTCTATTATTAACGTGATAATAAATTATATAAGAACAAAAATAAACAACGCAATATAAGCAAGGCAGCCTTATCGCATTAAGCGATCTATTCAAGGCAACCCTGCACACGAAGAGGAACAATAAAGAAACACACACTGTAAATAGAAGCGGCAACACATAAAAGACAGAAAACAATATTTAACAAAACACGATATTAATATCTACCAATATCATAATAACAACAAGAGTTTGAGCTTATGTTGTTACTCCTACATGCGCTAAAACCACTAAGAACATGGAGGTAGATAATTTAGTATGTATTTAAGTACATAATGTAATATTGTGTTTTAGAAATATCACAAAGTATTTATTGGTAGATGCCGAAACTAATAATACCACAGAAGAAACTGAAGGGCGAGGAGTTCCTAAACCATAGTTCGAAAGACCGTAAAACTCGTAACAATAATAACAAATGTTATGTTATATTATACTGCTCATTATTAGTGATCAGTACATTTTGATGCTTATTATTCGTAATCACTAAATTACGATACAGAATATTTGTTTTGTTGTAATCTGAGTATTTTTTTCTACTGTGTGTGAAATTGTGATACATACATACACATACACGCCTATAATCCCTTGCGGGGTAGGCAGAAGGTAAACAGCCGCAAAAAACGGCCATTTACTTGTAATAAAAGCTTTTTGTAGTGTGTTTAGTCCTAACTTAGATACTATCATTTAACAATCATACTGTATCACCATAATATGAACGAGTCTTTTATCTTATTACTTATACTTAATAGAACCTATTACCTAGCTTCTTATGATAAATGCTGATAAGAATCATAACAGTAGCTAGCCCGTGCTTATTTATTCAGTTTAGTTTATTTACGCTTGTAATTTAATTTATTTATATTGTTATTCTACAATACATACATACAAAAATCACGCCTTTATCCCTTACGGAGTACTACAGTACATACATATACATATGTATTATTATGTGAATAAGTAGGCAATGTGGTAGAGGTGGGTCCTTGGCCTAGCTACACTGTCCATTGTATTTTCCAATATAGAAATGCCACATAGATATGGTAAAACTTACCTACCTTAAGATTTTTTGTCGTTTTCTGACATATGTTCCTAGGGGAAAGTTGTTTAGTTTCATTGTCTGCATGCACCCGTATCGGTATTCGGAGGGCTGTCCCTTACAATCCGTAATAGTGGGGCCCCCACTAGAACCAAACCGCAAAAGTACGACATGCAAAATTCCAAAATGCCACAGTTGTAAAATGTACATAGCATTGTACCACTTGAACCACAAGTATGGTTCTACTTCGTGGTTCTAGTAGAGCAAGTAGAACCATTGATGGTTCGAGTGGTGCTAGAGGAATGGAGGGAACCCCACATCTGCACAAAATCAATAGGGACCTATTTATCAAATAGTCGTCTCCAACTCCAACGAATTGTATTTCGATTAAGATCAACTTTATGTCAACCGGTCAGCAGCGCACTCGGCAAATGACCACCGTTATAGTCTTATTCGAATTACTCTGTGGAAAGCGTTTGAAGTTATTTGTAACGGAAATACTAAGTATGTTGTGAGTGTCACTGGACATACTGTGGTGCTGTCGGTACTGCTGTCATTGCTGGCTTTTCTTTAAATTGCTCTAAATTACCCCACTGTCCTCCTTCCTGTATTGCTTGCAGTTGTAAAAGTTAGGTACTTTATAGTTTTATACTGCAATACTACCACTTAGTCTCAATAAAGACTACTGGTGCTGTTAGTGGCGAAGACAGTACATTAGAAGTTTTTAAGAACTTGCTAAATTGCACCGCGGGCAGAGCTCGTACCTGCGACTTTCGGTATTGGTACTACTGACGCCTCTACCGACTGGCGAAAAATTGTAAAACCGACACGTTGAACTGTTTTTAATAAAAGTACACAACATAAGAAGTTATTCAGTTTTAACGGTTCTGAATAAATTAGATGGCGGCGTAAGGCCGCAATGCTGGGTTTACTGTAAATAAAATATTTTTATAAATAAGCATTGTCTATTGTGCCCTTTTCTTGTGTGTGTAACAGAAAAGATACCTTCTCATTTATGAATTCCTATTCCCATAACAACGCATAGTCCATTAAATGGTACCCAAACTTTTGTACATTTTAATACAACGGATTTTAATAGCCTGCCTAATAGATACTGCGCTATGGGCACAGAAATTGCAACAGATGATGAAGGTGTCAAGTATCTCACGATGATAATAACGGTCTTTCTTCATGTTTCATTTGTAAATCGAATCCATAATAGGAAATTCCCAAGTGGTGGTTCCTTTCAAAGCTTTTTGAAGACTTCAACTGTTGTAATATTATACAAAGCGAGCCGAGGAACTAAAGATTTATATACTTAACATTGAAAAAATGTACAGAAATTTTTATTAAATGAAAATAAATGATACAATACTCTTCCTAAATCAGTTCCTTAATAAAGATAAGATAATTCTTTATTAATAATAATAAACTTAATTACAAATAGGTAACACGATACAAAATAATTATGAGGCTTCTGTTTCCTAAACTAAGAATAAGAATTCCTGTATCTTACACTTACAATATTTTCCATATTTCGATCATAACATAAACAGGAACGTATGTTTTATGCATGACTTACTAATAACTAAACCCTATTCTTATACTGATCAATGCACAATAATATAATGCAATCAATGGAAGGGGCTAACGAAGAAGTGACATACTGAGGAGTCAATGGAGGGGTCACCCATTGTATGAGTCATTTTCATTTATTACAGCAATGTAGGAACATTTCGTTTTATTTTGCTCATACTTACTTTTCCACTACCAAGTATTCCGTTTCTTCCCTATCTATATAATGCGAAATTAGAGTATTCGAAAAAAGTTTACACGAGACAGTTTTTTCCTACAAACGCTCACACCTGATTTCTCCGCTAAATCGTAACTGATTGAAACTATTTCATACACAATAAAATTCAACTCTTGGCAATGTTGCGTAACACTCTTCATCGTAAATTCAAGTCGTTTAATCTAGCTAAACCGTGCCTTATTTTGTTGATTGACGCTCGTGGGTAAAGTTTAGATTGACCAAATGAAACGAAAGTGAAAGATTGAAAGGTCGAATACTTGTTTTATGGGATTTATGTAGGTACTGAAAAGTAGCTTTTTGCGCCATATGCGAACTATGAATTAAACACCAACTTATACCTGCTTATAATACGTTGCAAAATTTCAAATTATTCGATACAGTGGTAGAAATCTGAAACGCGGATTTATTTTCATATCTTGCAGATAGTTGAATTTATTATAATATCCTACTTCACTTACACATTTGAACACAAAAAGAAACGGTTAATGTATGTTAGTTAAGAAATACAAACATATTCCTCATAATTTCAAACACTTACCGATGACAAAGTTCACTAAAACCCTACATAACTGGTATGTCAATAAATGTTTAGATTTTTTTGACACCAAAGACTACAAGTGATACTAATTAATTTGACTTATATCAGATGAGAATGAATATATAAGTCAACACTATACGACTACTATACACTATATTTTAAATTTAATTTTTGTAAGGTTAGGTAATTACCAAATTTTGATAATGTTTAATTAATTATTGTAATAAATGGAAAAATCCGCAATAAATGGAAGAACGCGGGGGAGGCCTCTGCCCAGCAGTAGGATCAGACAAGCTCATTTAAAAAAAAATAGAATATTTATTATTGTTTGTCATACTTGCTGTTTAATCGGTAACTTTTATTGTGCAAGCTTTTATTTTACTTTAACATTAGAATGTCATGACTTGGCTATATAATGATACTTTACCTATTTATTTTCTTTTCATCAACTGGTTGTACCATGTTTATTGCGAATAAAATAATCTTATCTTATCTTTTTTTTATCTTATCATAGTCGATCTCTTACGTAGGTACCTATGTGTTTGAACTTGGCAAAATGATGAAAGTCATCGTCATCTCCTTTAACCATGTAACACTTTTCAAAGTCCATCGAATTGTTCGGGTCAAAATCGATGTCGTCGTTTCAAGTGTGTTTTGGTATATTCTATGAATGAAATGTATGTTATATTTATATATTTATTTCGTTATAGTTTAGTTTGTTATCTTCCATTATTATGATTTCACACCCGAGTGCACCCGTGTCTGTGGAGAATGCCGCGTGGCGCCTTTTGTACTATGTGCAATTTACTATGAAAATAAATAAATAAACGAATATTTTTAGGTAAAAGTTTTACGTAAACCGGAAAATATAACACCTATTGGCAGACTCCGTGCGGCTCAGACAAATTGGAACCACGTGAAAATCATCAAATCAGCCACAGCGATCTGAATATCATCTCACGAGAAAGTTTAAACCATACCGCAGCTTATAACCTCTTTCGCTATAATAAGTTTAGATAGAGATCTCTCCACCTATTGTGTAGTAGATCGTTTGGAATGTAATCTATATTATTACTGTGTGTGACTTACGAGATTGAGAATTGTTGCAATTTTTACTTACGGCTTGTTAATCTTTTTAATAATAAAAGAAACTTAAAACTAATGCTGCGCGAAACATGAAGACACAGCAGAATACAAAGAAACACACTTAAGAGTGGCATGTAATAAAAGTATAATTTAATAAATAAGTGCCGTGTGATTCCGGCTTAGAATAGCATCACCCTATTTCTTGCCCGTGGGAGTCGTAAGAGGCAACTAAGGGACGCGAGGGTGTGTATTGCAACTTTAGGCGATAGGCTGACAACCTGTCACAATGGCCTCCCACTAAGCGGTGGAAGGCTCCATAAGGGGCCGCCTGGCTCGCGACCACCATCCCACCGAAGTCTGGCTCCAAGTAGCTTGCTGCGTTCCGTCAGTGTGTGGGAGTGCCAGTGCCTTAACAGGCTTCTTCTGGGTGAGCTCGCTCCATCTTAGACTCTGTTTCTGTCCTATGACCCAGACTAGAGTCAAGAGCAAACCCATTATTAATAAAAAAAAAATGGCGATACACAATTTTTCAAATGATCCTCAAATATTTGTCAGACGTGGCATAAATATCAGTTTTTTGCAACCGTTTACGCTCTGCCTATCCCGCAAGGTATTAAAGGCGTGATATTATGTATGTAAAAAATAAACATAATTTTATATTATTTATTCGGCATTATATTTATAGCAACGACTTTACAAATTTTTCGTAATGAAATGGTCAGCTCAGTCATGTAAATCCTTACCACAACAATGACAAAATAAACTACTACTAGGTGGCCAGTTGGATAACTTCTATATAATCATGTAAAGTAGTATAATTTCCTGATTTAATCAGTGCGTTCACGCATATCTAAACTAGTTCCTTTGTTTTTACAACTTTTTTGTGGTCGTTGTTAATAAATCGATAGTCGATACACAAACCTGATCGATCAGAATTCTGTTAAGTTCGTGTTACTGTTTATCTGTTTACGTTAAAAACAAATAAATAAATACCTCATTGGTTGATGAAATAGTTCAAAATTACGTGTTTCTGCGGTTCAGTTAAAAATAAATTTTGTGTTGGCCATACCCACCACCTGCTGCAAGTTTGGTATGCATTTCGAATAAATCGAGAGTGAAGCTTTCATTTATTGTACAAAAATAACACTTTTACAAAAATCCAGTACCGAACTGCAATGCAAAATGCAAATTTACAATCCGCCCTGAAAATAGTGTTGCTGAATACACACTTACTCTTTTTACTGACCCGCGTCAGCGCGCAACTTTGAACGCATATTTTCTAATATTCCTTGCTTCTTCTGTTCTATCCACCAGGTAAATAGATTTTATATACACTCGTCTCATAATGTTCGAATTATGAATTCGAAAACAGATGCATAATGACCTACTTTATGCATTCTGCCTATAAAAACTAGGGTTTACTATAAATTACAGAAGCGTAATGACTTAATGAGAAAACTCTAAATACGATAAAGTTGAGAAATGAAACGAAGTTTTTTTTTCCAATACTCAAATCGCTATCTTCCGCCGCACCTGACAGTTGTTGTTGTACGGTAATTTTTCGGATGTTGTTCAGTTGTTTTAATAGGTTTTTGTTCTGTTGTTGTTCAGATGTTGATTAGTTGTTGTTCAGATGTTATTCCGATGTTGTTCAGTTGTTGTTCAGTTGTTGTACAGATGGTGTTCAGATGTTGTTCAGTTGTTGTTCAGTTGTTGTTCAGTTGTTGTTCAGATGTTGTTCAGATGTTGTTCAGTTGTTTAGTAAAGTTATTGTTAAGACTCCAAATCTAAACAACTGCTAAAGTATAGATTTTTCAAAAATTCATATCAAGCCATATTACGTTCTCGTATTGAATTTGTCCTTGTATCGGGCCTTGCAATGGCCGGTGCGTACGTTTAGAAAAGTGTTTCTGAGTTTTTTTGGAGAATGTAGATAAAATAGTGTATGCAACTGCTATAATTAAGCATTAGAATGCTCGTGTCAAACTATTATCACACTCGGCTGCGCCTCGTGTGATAAACAGACACTCGCATTCTAATGACCCCCATTATACGACAGTTGCATAAACTACTATAACGTGCTGAATGTATCCGCGCTAAAATAGCGTTGGAAATAATAACGCAAAATTTCGATAAAGGTCGACCTTGTATTGAACTTGTATAAATCGATTGATAATAGAATAATGCTTATTAATATTTATTTTCATTATTTTTACGTTCATGCTCGACTGGGAAACAATATAGGAAAGAATGTTGTAACAAAGTACAATCCATAATATTAGATACGAAAGTAAAATAAAACTCTCGTTAATGCAGAATGTAAGAATAATTTAAGGGGTGAACCAGTCCATTAAAAATGAACAACTTTCCCAAAGGAGGTCGAATAAAAAAAAATATTTGATCTCCCATACAAAATGTTCCACTTTGTATGGGAGGTGGTTCACCGCTTGAAATGTTTGTAGTTAATTGTTATACGCCTTATTTACCTCATTAAAAGATATAGCGATACATGCATATTCCATAAATTACCTTCAATAGAAACAATGAAGACTGTTGTATTGGGTCTCGCGCTGAAGTGTTTTATACTGCGGCTTTGACAGGAAATCCCCGAAAAAGCACCTTTGATGTCTTTCCGTCTAATCGATTCACGCTTCTTAGTAGTCATGCACAGATTCACTTTCGGGATAGATTAGATTAGATAAGATTTATTTATTTCATACCTACTATCAATTTCACAATTACAATTAAGTATTTAAACTAATTTTAAATGAAGATCTTTCTTGAGGAATAATATGATCGTCAATGGACTAAAATTAATAACAAAAATAAGTCACTTAAAAATAAAACTAGAAAATGTCAAATTCAAAATACAACAGGAAAATGTAGATCGGACTTAAAATCAAGTCATCATTTAATAAATAAATTGTAGCAATACAATACAATAACAATGTCATTCATTACCTTTTATAAAAATAGGCATCTGAACATCGTCCTACCAACGTTAACTTAGGTATCTGCAGTATACGTATGAATTTGATATGAAGTTTAGCTTAGGTAAGGATTTAAAGTACTTACACCAAACTTTTGCGTATTTCTGTGCACTTAGGAAAAGAAGCAAATGTTGAGCAACTGACTCATTCATCATTTTTTTGCTTTTTATAGCAAAGAGAGCATAGAGAACATGTGTTTCTATCCGTGCTGCGTTTACCGCTAAACCAAGGAAATTGTCTGAATACCTGGTTATTAGAGCAAAACATTACCAACAAAAATTTGCAGTTCAGATGATCCTTCAAGCGTTCGGATTCCAACTAACTAATTAATCAATTTATTTTGTAAAAATAATTATGCGGCAATGAATATTTTAAGGAATTGCCTAGTCCAATAAGGTTTTCCCATTTTGTACTAGAACTTAATTAGGTACCTAAGCGCAACATTTCCCACCGTTGATAAAAGGAAAGTTTTAAGTAACTCTTTCGTAATAAACAGCAGATTATAGTTTATATGAACAGTGTGAACGTTTAATTGAACCTCTAATTTCTCATAAGAAGGCCATAAATCATGTTTTCGCTTAGATAGATATCTGCGACTACTTTCATCTGCCATGCTCTTACATTGACCTCGATTTTGTACTAACTTTAATATTCGCGTTTTGTCTTTGCAAGGTTACCTTTCACGGTATGAATTGAGCGCGCGAAGTGCTGTGCCCCTTATGTTTGTATTGTAGAGTAGAATCATTTGGTATGGTAATAAGGCGGTAATGTGTCGCGTACCTACCATTGCTGAGTGTGGAGAGCGGGTGGGGTGTGAGTAACCAAGTTTGGCTGAGTAAGCCCGCGTTGCGTCACACGGTCGAGTGGGCTACGGGTGCGGGTTTCTCAGACGGTTGTCGCAACCAGCAGACTGGCCGACGCGGTTAAAGAACCCGGCTTTATGGCTATTATTACAACAAGCCGCAATATGTTATTAAAGTTGCATGCTTTAGCGCGAGTAATTGACGCGAAAAGTGGAAAAACAATACATGTTTTGTCATACAAAAGTAGATAACTAGGTGCGTCTTTCAACACACCGAACAAGAAACCAAGAACATTTTGTCACCATCTTCGATTTTGTTTGTTTCAGACTTGCAGCTGGCAGCGGAGCTCGGGAAGACCCTACTGGAACGGAATAAGGAACTCGAAACTGCACTACGGCAACACCAGAATGTCATCGAGGATCAGACACAAGAAATCGAAGTAAGAAACCTCCTAGACCAACAGATTGAACAATATAGACCCACATAGGTAGAATATACTAAACTGACAACGAAAACAAGTTTACCCATCCTAACTTCACCTTTGTACCTTCTATATAGATACGTATCTACCGGTAATCAACCTGCGTCAGCATGATTATTAATAAATAAACCTGCGTCAGCATAATCAAAAATAAAAGTTTAATAAATCTGTAGAGATATAAACTAGCATAAAAGTTACTTACAAAAAACACTTCTTAATATAAATCTTCCTAACCTACAGATTGATAAAAACATGTTGTTCAAGTAATTTGATCTAGCAAGCCATATACTTTATTTTATTAAAAATGAACTAACGTTTTTGGGCTGATGGAATACGAATACGCATCTACTTTAATCTATATCTAATATTTGCATTCAGGGGTACGTTAAATCGACCATAAATATCATATCTTTCGTAGCTCTTTTATACTATTGAATTGACGTCGCTGACCGGTATATTTATGGACGACGAAAGAGATTTTTAGTATAAAAGATCTACGAAAGATTATATTATTTATGTCGATTGAATGTACCCCAGTATAATTATTATCGGGTCACTTCAATAAGCCCATTTGATTTGATTTGACATCTGTCAATACAATACTAGAAGACATGTTATTAAGAAAAATAGACCTTATGCCAAAGTTTGCTTATAGGAGTGACGCGAATATAGATCGATTAAACTATCTGAATTGTTTCCAGTACTTAACGAAACAAACGGTCGCTTTGCGGGAGGTCAATGACTCAAGACTGAGGATCTACGAGCAGCTGGAGGTCAGCATCCAGGATCTGGAGCGCGCCAACCACAGGCTAGCCGTCGACCATGCCGCTGAGAAGAAACACATTAAAACGTGAGTATATAAAAACAAACAAACATACGCTCAATACTAGGGATCTACGAGCATCTGGAGGTCAGCATCCAGGACCTATACCGCGCCAACCACCGGCTAGCGGTTGACCATGCTGCCAAAAATAAACACATTAGGTACCAGGTTATATGATTGCCAGTTTCCAGTGGAACATCAACAGCTGTTGGTACAAAGGTTAGACCTCTGAACTATTTAAACCGAGGTTTCATTACATACAATGTAAGCCGTTTTCCTGTTAATTCAAGGAAAAATTTACATGTGGTAGACAGAAATGACAAAAACTAGTAAAAAGATAACGATTTGCATAGATATTTTGAGACAATTCGTAGAACATTTTACAAAGAAGAATATCCCATTTTCGTGAGAAAGTTTTACCTAGTTTATAGTCATCCAGAAGAAATACATAGTTAATCATTTTCCACTTGTCGCATTAGCAAGAAAACAAATTAGAATACAGAAACAATTCCAAGAATCAGAATACTTAACAATGTCTAAGTGGAAAAGAAAATTGTTAAAATCTCGTACGGATGTCTCTTTTTTAAACATTCCGTCATTTGCATACGTTTTCCGTTTCCCATTGACTGTTTACTTCTACGGACGTTCTCATAATTTGAGCACCTATTTTACATTCTGCATACCATCGACAGAACCATTGTGTTCTTTATATGGAGTGGAATTCCGATTATAGTTAAAATAACAGCGATACCTAGTCCATAAATAATGTTAAGTATTTTTATCTACTTTTCAGTTTGTGCGGAACAATCGAGAATTTGGAAAGCAAATGCGAAGAATTACAAAAGACTGTCGACGACCTGAACGCCCAGCTAGAGATCGCGCGGCGAAGAGCCGAACGGAAACTAGAGGCCACCCCAGAAAAACCCAAAGACAACGAACACAAAGCTTTAGAAACGAGGCTAAGTGCCAGTCAGAAGAAACCAGACCTAACCAGCACCCCGAACAAAGTAGCGCCTCTCCCAGAACTGACTAAAGAGGATGAGGATTTACTCAGACTTAGCGACGAACTCAGAGAAAGCAAAGTCGCGTTCGCTCAAGAACAAAGACGAGTGACTGAGCTGGAGGAACAGTTGGCATCCATTGTACAGGAGAACAACAGACTGCAGGATCAAATCAGGAATATTCACATGAACGAAGATGGGCCTAAATCAATGCACGAAGAATTCTCTATCCTTGAAGAAGTCAGGTAATATTAACCGTAAAGTTCATACCTAGTAGGTAAATGCTGTAATCTTGGCTGTAATCATATTGAAAACAATAGAGCATTTTCTTTGGATCGCTTATGAATACAATTGAAATGACATTGATACCTACTACAATGAGATTGGACCGGTTTTGAATTATGTATTCAAGTGGTTGCGCAAAGAAGTCTCTGCTGTCATATGTGTACCTATGTGCAAATTAGGGCTTTCGCAAAACATAACTAACCAGGGGCAGGGACAATTTTTTTAGACCAGGAAAGATAGAAAAAAACTACAGAAGGAAAGTTTTTAATAGAACCAATCAATGATTAAATAAATACCTCCACAGATCATAATAAACATAGGAGCTGTCCAGTGCCAACCTTCTTAGAAGAATTTTACGTACGATTATATTTCGTTTCTTCTTGTGTATGGGCACCCGCTTTGTCTCTATCTGTTTACCTTTTGGTTGGCATTAGGTTAGGCCCGCGCTTTGTACTTTCTATGCAATAAAGTTTAATTATATATAAAAAAACTTTACAAATCACTTCACAATATTCCAGACAAGGACAGTTGTGCGTGCGATGTCTGCGCGGCGTGGACCGAGGCGACGACATGTCTTCTATGCTTGAGGACGATGACGACCGCAGCGCCATCAGCTCGCTCATACTACCACCTTCAGGTCCTGACAGTCCCAGGGAAGACAGAGTCAACAACAAACTTGTCAAGTTCGACGTAAGTGCAAGTAGACACGTCCTGCATGGAAACACAAGCTTCACCTTCCTTTTGTGCCGTAAATATTTAGAATACTGTTATATTGAATTAACCTTTCATATGTATCTGTTGAAAAGTCCTGAAAAACGAGTGTTTGAAACCCCACAGTTCAGAATTTACAGAACGTAACAATATGAGCTGCAAATATTTTAACGGGTGAACCAGCCCAAGAAACTGAACAATTTTCCTCAAAGACTAGATTCTTTGTCGGAATATGAAAACAAAAAATTGTTACAGCTTGTCGTATATTTCGACCTCTGTTCCAAGGAGGAGTTCAGCGCCTAAAATATTAACATCTAATATTTTTACATTCGGTCGTTTTAAAACTATTTGGATCCAATAATGGAAAAGTTCAGATTCGAATCGTTTACAGTAAGGCCATTTTATTAAGCCCGATTTGACAGCTGTCAGTTCCATACGAAAAGAGATGTGAACAATGCAAAATGAACCGTCTGCCATAGCATTGACAAGAATCTGATAGATGTCTAATCGAGCTAATGAACTACTAGGGCGCGTTCAATGCACTAGGTATCTTTCGTAGCTCTTTCGTCGCTCTTTTATACTAAAAAAGTCTTTCGTCGTCCATAAACGTACCGTTCAGCGATGACGAAAGACTTTTTTAGTATGAAAGAGCGATGAAAGAGCTATGAAAGATGGTGCATTGAACGCACCCCTAAGTACTTACTTATGTACAGTCAAGATCAAGCTGGGATAGACAGTTTTGACTTTGGGTGGACCGTTCTTCTTATTTCCCGCTCATAAGATTTACAATGGCGGTTCTAGTGCCTACAAACCGGACGTGAGCTTGACTGTACTTAAAGTACCGGAAATAGTTTTTCAGAGACAAACACATTTAAACTTGTTAAATTAGACGAAATGAAAGTAACAACATTAACGCACTACTATTCCGCGTCCGGCAACTCTATTAACATCACTAATCCCAGCTTAACTAAATATAAATCATTTTGTACCCGATCATCATAAATTAGAGAAAATTTCCATTCTTGTTGTCCTATGTCATTATATTTTAAAACCTTGTGTAAATTCTATCACGATTTTGCAATTACGTAGACAAGTCATGCACCCTATGTAGACTTTCATTGTTTACTATTCTTGATGGCGTACATAGAAAACAAGGCATTTGATTTCCCTTTCAAAATCTCACGTGAATGTTTCGCTCGACAGGCGGCAAAGCTTTTCCAACTGCCCCTGATGTTGTTGATCACGCTTTGCATATGCATTATGAAGCGCATTTGCAGTAGTTTTCTTTGGATATATCGAATGTAGCGAAGGTACGTCCAATACTGACACGTTTTAGGTAAAGCGTATGCACGCTAACTGACTAATGGTGAAGGTGCCTAAACTGTTTTGTGGCAGATTTGTCTTTACTTGGAATTGTAGCCAAGAATAGTATCGTAAATATCCAATGCTTTATAGGCATCTCCACACAAAATGTAATGAACCAAATATAAGCGGTAGAAATATCTTCAAATTTGAACAAGTAAATTACTTTGCAAGTAAGGAACAAATGCTGTCCTGATGGCTATAAATATAATTCAGTAACAATTTTAGTGTCGCATGAGTGGTGTTAATAATGGTCGAAACATATAAAAAAACAATGTTAATTTTTGGTGAAAGCTACGTTTTTGGTGATGGCAACGTAGATTGAAGCACTGTGTTGTAGCTAAATGCACGAATCTACTAAAATTAAAAATTAATGTCTTCTTAAATCTCATTTGAAACATCTACAGAGTTACTTTAGAATTAGGTTTACTTTGATACTAATATTTTCTTGTGTGTTTTGATTTAATTCGCGTACCTATTTATAACATGATTAGGTACCTACTGCTATCTTACTCAATTCATCGTAGTTTAATATTCATTAGAATTGATCACCATAAACTGGTTCTATACTATGTCTTCTTAAAATTTCTCATTAAAATGTTCAGGTATAAATAATAACTACTTATTCATTTTATCACACAATTTTCGGTAACAATCACGTCATTGTTAGCTTCATTTTTAAAACAAATACCTATATCAAAGACTAAAAAAGCATCTATTAAAGGAATTGTGCATAAGATGGCATTCTCTGATAAGAGTATCACATGTCACATCGCATCTCAATATCTTAAAAAGTATCTATGTATATTCGCGTCAATAAGTCAATGTTGGCATGTGTCAAACTCATACTAGAAGACATGTCAACAAATAATATAGACATTATGTCGAAGCATTAGCATGATTTTGACAGCTGCGAAGAATGGTTATTGGCGTGATGCGAATAAACGCTAGAGGCACAATATACCAAGGGACATCCCTGCTAATATGGGCAGATTCAAGCGGAAAGGTGCTGGAGTATGTTTTTTTTGTTGGTGAAAATCCCACAATACAGAATTTAGCTGGCTGAATATTTTTCGGTATCATCTAGAAGGAAGGATACGAGAATGACAAATTGGATAAAACCGTGTCTAAACTTTTGAGTTATTGTCACTAAAAATCAAATATTTATAATTTTCTACATAGCAAACTGGTACGTGCAAGATGGTATGCCAACTTACCCGTACAATCTTGTATTCAGTGTTTGAGTATATGGCGGGTGACAGGAGAAATGCCAGGCAAAGGGTAGCTACCCTTGCCTGGCCGGTAATGTGGCCAGGAGGCCGTCTGGTTCGCAATGAAACACTTCCAATACCGCATTTCGGGCCCATAGTTCTCTGCCAATGTGCCACGTGGCGCCATCTTGAGGATATGTTGAAACTTCTGTAGCGTCTTGCTTACTTGTGAAACACATAAGTGAGCTTCTTGTAGAAGCTCCCGGAGGTCGCTACAAGTAGTTAATGTTCTGAATTCCTGACTATATTTGTATGCCAGGAAAGAATTGGGTACACTCAGGTACACTATTCAAGCAATTTTATGTTGTATGTCATCTCATCATAGTGCTATGTCGTCTTATACTGGTTGAAATGGTGTAGTTTTTGGTTCACAATCGTTTTAATTAATAAAGCTTATTTTCTATAACTGAAAAAAATCCTTATTACCTAAATATTTGCATAATATATTATATTCAGAACTCACCATTCGTTTACTAAGCAATAAACATTGAAACAAAAAATAGGTCATAATTCATAATCCCTATGCGAATTATCTATCACTTGTATCTCGCTTAATATTTCCTTCTCACTTTACAGAACGCGAAGGAGAAACTTCTCCAAGGTATATGGGCCAACAAAGAAGATGGTCACGAAAATCCGTACAGAGAGCTCGTGCAGAAATATGAAGCTCTGCTTGAGGTTCAACTGTCACAGGTCAAGAACATAAAAAGGAACAAACCTAACAGTCTGCCTCCCGCGCAGCAGCCGTCCGAGCCGATGTCGTTGCAAGACGAGCTGCAGACCTCCGGCGACTTTAGCCACTTCAGCCACAGCGTCAAGGACACCGACGACGAGAGCGGTCACGGGGAGGACGCGCAAAAAGACCAGCAGAAGAAAATCGAACCGACCTCTCGCAAGAAGATCATCCAGACGCCGGACTTCTCCGAGGCAGAGACGTCCAGCTCCGGATTCTCCGACGAAACGAGTAACAAAGCAACGCAAACCGAGCGGGAGCGCCCTGGCTCCTTCCTCTGCACTATTGCCGACGGGGAGGACTATAGGTTCAGCATCTACGATGACGTCAGCCCCATGGACAGTCGCTTCCGAAACCGACCGGAATACCGCGAACTTTTCAAAGAGATATTCACAATACTCAAGAAGGCCGCCGAGAACAAAGATGACGGCGAACAACTGCCTCTACTCGACGACACGGCGGCTAACAAAGTGCCACCCGTCACTCCCGCCAACGAAGAACCGCCCGGCAACTTTACCGACGACACCCAAAGCGTCCTCTCGTCTGTAATGTCTGAACAATCGATTCCAGTGTCCGACATCACCACACCAGATACTCCTACGTTGAAAGAAATCGAGGAAAAGAAGGAAATCCCGGCTTCTGAACCTGTTAAGCGTCAGGAGACGCGCAAAAAAGACAACAAGGAGAACAAGCCTGTGGCTGAATGCAGCGTGGAGAAACAGAACGACAAAGAAAAAGAGAAGGAAAAGGAGAAAGAAAAGGAACGAGTTCTGACTCCGCTGGTACGTCAGCCACTGGAGTACATCGCGGCCACTAGAAAGAAGTCCAGACATCGCAACCGCAAGCACAGCCAGGACCGCCAGGGCGCGGACTCGCCTGTATTCCCATCGCCGCCTAAAATTACTTACGAACGAAAATCTTCCAACAAGAAGAGAAGAGATTACAGGCCGATCGAAGTGAGTCCTCTCGCTCGAGCTGCCGAGAGTGATTGGAACGGCAGCACAATGCAGTTCTACAACCGGAGTATGAACTCCCCGACGCCGAGCGCGAGCGGCCGCAGCACCGGCAAGATCTACCAGGGATGGAACCCTGAGACGGACTCGTGGGACATCAAGCAAAGCACGGCCTCGCAGGAGATACACAAGCTAAGGAAGCTCGAGCTGTCCTACGCGGAGGTGTTGAGGAACGCTGACAAGACCAAGGTGCGTCGCAAGAAACATCAGTAAAGTAGTAATTTATCAGGTTTGTTCTCTTCAGCCATTTTCATCATTTTTCCTTAATGTTCGAGATATTTTGTAAAGTTCATCGTGATTAAAAAGAAGAAGAAGGACTGTGTCATCTGTAGTCTAAAAATGCCAAAATCCATTACAAGGATCTTATTAGCTCTAATATGCAGGAATACTAAAAGAATCTCCCTCAGTATTGGGATATGTTGACGTGAAATGGCTGAACAAACCTTTTTAAAACGTCGACCCCTCTCGCTTGCTTGCGAGAGTCGATTGATCAACCGCCATTAAAATTTGTCATTGCCAACTGGACATTACTTAGTTTTAGAATGTTTGTGATCTGCTAGCGTTCTCTTTATTTTACCTTATATAATCACAATATTGAATTGCCATATAGAACCGGTATATTTTGTCATATACCTATCGAATTACATAATAATTATGTACTTACTTAAAAAAGCATTCATTATTCAAATAGAACATTCCCTCCGATACCCTGTACAACAATTATAGTATCATCATTACAAAATATCCTTAGACATATTGGGCCAGAGTGGCAATTAAGATGGTCGGTTAAGGGCTTCCAAACATAACTGCGAATATTTGTGATGGGATGTGAATCTACTATAGACTGTATGACATCTTACGTAGATATTTGCAATGCGATCAAATTCGCAGTTATGTGTGGCAGCCCTAAAAGCCAACCAAATTTACCTACATTTTGACTTGTCGATATGGCGAAATACATTACTTTACACTGGTCCAAGTGTGTAGAGGGATTTATAAAATTTAATGCATTTATAATAAAATAAATCTCATGATGGCGTGAGTTGTATTGCATTTTGGATTCAATTCGCATTGTTTGAATATGTTTTAAACTATTTACTGTTCTGTTGCTATCTTAGTCACTATTTTAATTGTATATTATGTATTATGATTTATTTGTAAATATTCTTTTTGTTTTTAAGTTAATTAATTATATTTTTGTAATTGCCATGGATAATTGCGAGTAGGTACTCAATTCTGTGACGAATTGTGCGCTTAACTATTTAATGAAGATGGAGGAAGGTTGAAGGTATAAATAAAAATTTGCATTAAAAAGGGTTGATTTTCATTTGAATTGAACCAAATCCTTAAAATCTTGTAATCAAAATATATATAAATACATTTTAAAATCTGCAAATACAGAAGATAAAATCTGCAAATAATCTTCAGATATTCGCTTTCCACAAACACAAATTAGCAATAACAGTAAACCCATTGACCTAGCTTTAAAAAATGGTAAACATACACATATCATGCACACAAATACATGCTAGGTAGGCAGAGCGTCTACGGGCGCTATCGCCCCGTCTGACAAATATTTGAGGGCCCTTACAAAAAATAACCCTGTATATAAAAAACAGCTGCTCCATAGAAAAATTCATACCCACTCGAACAAAATGTATGGAAGTTATGGAACAGCGGTTTTTTTTATTCGCGATTTCGCAGTTGACCCCATAATAATAGTTGTTCAGAATCATGAGTAGCGTCGCCCTGTAAAATTTCCGGGGTGAATAAAAAATAACCCTGTAGTGGTAGGTTGTCACTATAGTGAAACACAGTTATCTGATTCACCCTCAAACTTTTGTCAGATGTGGTGTTAATATCCGTTTTACGGCCGTTAACGCTCTGCCTACCCTGTAAGGTATATAGGCGTAATTTATGTATGTATGTATGTATGTTGTCAGTATGTCACTTAATATTTTTATTCACATGAAACCCTTGTACCCCTTGGTCGCCTCTTACGACACCCGCGGGAAAGACATGGGGTGATGCTATTCCAAGCCGGGATCACACGGCTCCAAAAATAATATCTGTAACTGATTAAATTGTATTACGCACAAGGCACTTGTTTATACTTAAAAGCTTTAAATTACAGTAACATTATATTTTTGGTGACTCAGGTTATGTTGTGATAAATTACATAATTAATGTATCTGAATTTGTGCGAATGGCAAATGTGTGACTGAGTTTGAATGTGTAAACCCTCAATTCCTCTGGATTAGGACTACGTTACTAGATGCCTAAGCCAAAAAACATGAAAAAAAGTAATTGTTATTTTCGTATCCTTGTTCCTCGCGCTTTCTTCTTAATTAATACCTACTCTTATTTGTATGTTGTTTTCGTTAATATGCAAGCAAACCCATTAAAGTCAATATTTTAGTGATGCGAGTGATTTAATAATGATAAGTGACGTTTCGTTTAACGATCTCATACATCCAAGAGAAAAAAATATATATATGTGACGTTCCGTTCCTTACGTTAACATACTAAGCACAGCGCCATCTATTGATCATATCATTGAAGAGTTTAATAAAAATAAAGAAAGAAACACTAGACCCTATTCCAGACGCACTTCTATTATTACTAAGTCTAATTTGACGTTTCTAAAGCCGTTTCCTATTCTGCATGTAACTGTCAAACTCAAATGACATGATTATAATCTCTAAAAATAGCTGACAGGATTAAACTTAGCTTAAGCCGATTAGTGCAATTCTAGGAGGTGCAAAATTAAGCAATTTAAATATTTAAAAGGATTAAATTTACTAATCTTAGCGGCCACTAAAAAGGTCCCGCTTAAAAATAGTACTGTCAAAACAAATCGAAATGGTTGCAATGTTTTGGAGTTTTCTGTGTGATTTTCGGTCAGATAGGAGAGTTCTAAAGTGGGATCAATTGAGTTGGGAGGTCCTAGAGTGTCAACGGGTAGGAAAGATCTAAAGTGGCACCGGATCAGAATGTTCTAGGCGGGCACCGAGTTGAAAGATTTTAAAGTGGCACCGGGTCAGAATATTCTAGGCTGGCACCGTGTTGAAAGGTTTTAGAGTGGCACCGGGTCGGAAAGTTTTAGAGTGGTACCGAGCGAATGTTTATCTATCAATTCCATCTCATCTCTTTTTGGCGATTTTACACAAAAAATGCACCTTAAAGCATTATTGCGTACTGCGCTCGCCAATCCATCTACCAAGCATGGTGTGTTAAGCAAATTCCCCCAAAGCCTCAACTGGGACAGTCCTGTTTCTATAGTTAAATATAAGAATTATTTTACCAAATAATAGAAAAATGCTTTTTCGTGGTGTATAAAAATTATTTGTTTTCTTGCAACACTTTAATATATTTTTAAATTTGCAACACTAAATTTTGGTAAAAATAGCATTGTCAAAATCAAATTATATTCCTGTCAAAACCTTCCCAAAAACATGGCTTTTCTGGAATAGCCACACTTAAAACCTCTAAGTTTAGGGATTTTATTTTAGTGATTTTAGCATTAGAAACTTAAAATGATTAAAACGTGGAATCGGGTCTATTGTGTGATGACGTCCGAGGTGTTGGACCCTATTCCAGACGCACATCTATTATTACTAAGTCTAATTTGACGTTTCTAAAGCCGTTTCCTATTCTGCATGTAACTGTCAAACTCAAATGACAGTATTATAATCTGTAAAAATAACGGACAGGATTAAACTTAGCTTTAGCCGATTAGTGCTATTCTTGGAGGTGCAAAATTAAGCAATTTAAATAATTAAAAAGATTAAATTTACTAATCTTAGTGGCCACTAAAAAGGTCCCGCTAAAAATTGTACTGTCAAAACAAATCGAAATGGTTGCAATGTTGGAGTTTTCTGTATGATTTTTGGTCAGACAGGAAAGTTCTAAAGTGGGATCAATTGAGTTAGGAGGTCCTAGAGTGTCACCGGGTAGGAAAGATCTAAAGTGGCACCGGATCAGAATGTTCTAGGCTGGCACCGGGTCGAAAGGTTTTAAAGTGGCACCGGGTCAGAATATTCTAGGCTGGTACCGGGTTGAAAGGTTTTAAAGTGGCACCAGGTCGGAAAGTTCTAGAGTGGTACCGAACGAATGTTTATCTATCAGTTTCATCTCTCTTTGGCGATTTTACACAAAAATGCACCAAACAAACATTAAAGCATTATTGCGTACTGCGCTCGCCAATCCATCTACCAAGCATGGTGTTAAGCAAATTCCCCCAAATCTCAACAGGGACAGGCCTTTCTATAGTTAAATATAAGAATTATTTTACCAAATAATAGAAAAATGCTTTTTCGGATTGTATAAAAAATATTTGTTTTCTTGCAACACTTTTACATATTTTTAAAGGATCATGCCCACCGAGTAAGGGACTCCAGGCCAGATTTGCGTCAAGGCTGAAGTAGTTTCAAACGGTTTATAATTAACTTCTTATTTACCTCCTGTTATTATTTTTATGTTAAAAACCCGGAGTTCAAAGTAATTCATCAAATTGTAACATAACCTAGAAATGTAGGTCCCCATATTTGCTGTCATTTTACACGAGTATTTATCATCAACATGAAGGCGTCTAGGCCATTCGCCTAGCTGGTGAGATTTCTATGGTATTTATACTTACCTAATGTTTATATTACTGAACCTAACAATTCGGAAGGTAAACAAGTATCATTAGATTGAATTCTTGTGAACTAGTGAGTTCCTTAAAGATCATGGCAGGGAAACCTATTACTCGTAGTCTGGTCTGGACACACTGTAGATTCTACCTCTAGAGGTAGACCATTCCAAAACACAGCACTCACTGAAATCCCTCCCGAGCCCAAGTGACGAAGACTACTTTTTTACTACCATTTACTAATTCATATTGGGCGATAATGCTGCTGGATGGAGTGGATAGCACAATTGTTGCAGTTGAGGAACAAAAGGTGTCATTTTTCTTTGGTGCACCACTGCTATGTGGTGCACCTAGTAAAAAGTCACCTTTTGTGATTAACACAAGCTACATGTTACTAAGTTGCAAAAAAGTTAAATGACACCTTTTGTTCCTAACCTCCTCAGTTGTAAGTAGGTATAAATTGAAAGAAGAGGAAATAAAATACAACAAATAATGCACAAATATTGTTTTAATTATCTAGTCACTACCCAGTCGACATTGGTTCATTTGGCTGGAGAGCGTCCAACGCTATGCTTGCCGAGGCACACATAATAATATTATTTTACCTTAAATAAAAAGTTAATCATTCTTAGCCCCCATAGCACACACACACACAGAACAGTGCATGCTGCACCTGAATATCCGTAAGAAAGCATGTTCTGTGCTTCGGAGGGCACGTTCAGGTTCGAAACAATTGACGAATACGCAGTAGCAGCACGCCTATACACAGAAGATGTGATTTTTGGTACAACTGCTTGAGGAACTGCTTGGTGAACCGGTGGTGGGAGTGGAGGTGGCTCTGGAATATTAGCGTCTGCCATATTGGGGCGATTCAAGTCGTGTTGCTGTTCTCGTTCCATTTGCCTTATCGAAACCCTATAACAAGAGGCACAGACACGTTCCATTCTTGAGACCTGAAATGCATAAACAATAAATTATGTTGCTATCAATCCCCATAAAGGAATTTATTATTAAACTGTCTCCGTGGTCTATAATAATCCAGAATTCATAAAAATTGCCTGTGAAAGTCTGTGAAACGGTTAAATACCTGAGTTGGAGATATCCATGACCGCAATAAGTCAACCATTCGAGGAGAAGTCACTTCACGATTGTTTATTAGCTGTTTTCGTAAGTAATTTCATTGAAAATTATTTCAGGAAAAGACAAAATACAATCCAAGAAACTAAAGCAAAACTAAAGAAAGAAAAACACCAAACGTCCATCAACGTCAAAGACACAAGTCAAAGGAAAAGAACATGTAGAAAAAAAGAGTTTACTAACCTCTGACAGGAAAAAACTAAGGGAAAAAACATGCTGTGTTTCATGACCAATCAAAGCAATATCTAATTATGTATTAAATAAAATCCCGGGTTTAAAACATACTTTCAAGTAGCAAAAGGACGTAGATTAAATAGAATATTAATTTTAATATTAGTATCATCTTGACGCATGCGACAAATCAGGCCCAAAAATGGGCAAGATCAATTCAATTCAATTTTATATAAATATGGCTTCTGTCAACTGGGACAATTCTGCCAATGTCGAGGTTGGAGAATACACGGGGATTTGAAGTACAGCCAAATGACCGGTCTCTCAGATCTAAAACAATGAGGACAACACAATAGAATACTTATACTTATAAATTTATATCATCTAACTACAACATTTATGTGAACTACAGTTTAATCCTTTGTAACACAAAATTAGGAAAAATAGCAGTGTCAAAATCAAATTATATTCCTGTCAAAACTTCATAAAAACATGGCTTTTCTGGAATAGCCACACTTAAAACCTCTAAGTTTAGGGATTTTATTTTAGTGATTTTAGCATTAGAAACTTAAAATGATTAAAACATGGAATCGGGGACTATTGTCGTTTGCTTATTGACGTACCTATTTATTTTTATCAAAAGCTTTAACACATAGTTTCATTGTGTTTTACTAATGTGATTATGGGCTGTTTTTGGTTCAAAAACCCACAAGTAATGCAAGTTATAGACAGTCGAGATGAAAATTTTTGACTAACCATGGTAATAAAAAATTTTAACCAGTTTTTTGGGTTAATTACATGGTTGATTTATTGAAGGTGTAGCTGGTGTCCACGAACTTCGCCAACAACTTAATACAATGACTTCCTTGTTTATTAATTTTTGGTAGGTGTCAATGTATTTTAGCCAGACCTTATATAATATGTAAATGATATGTAAGTCTGAAAGTTGAAGAAAGCCAAGAAATATTACTTTTTTCTTACATTTCTCTTTCCGACCAGCATCCTTTTAGTTAGTTATATATCTCGACGTATATGTATGTACCAGCTCAAGCGGCCTATCATGCTGCTTATTTTTTGCAACGGAGCTCGTATCTCGTTTAGATAGTTCTTAAACTTGTCTCTGTCCTAACTCTTCCATTTTAACATTGCCGTTTTCTTGCTTGGTCAGTTTCGTAAAATCGTCACTTTCCTAATTCGACTGTTTTTTACTCACATTTTTATAAGTTGTCAAAGTAAACTTATTTAGCTTGGCTTGGGCACGAACGGACGCAAACTCGGAAGCTAATCCTAGTGTAGGGAAACTGTTTTGTGGGCATTGTGAAGTGTGTGATATGAGTGTTTGTGTTTACCAAGTAGTGTCATAATAAGTCATGTAATGAATTGTGTAACGTGATATTTAGTAGGGTAACCATAATAAAAGTATATCTGAGGAATGAATTGTGGTCGGCGCACTATCCGTGCATGGGATGAGCAATATCTTGGTACGAGAACTGAAATCCTTATATAAGGATTCCAGTGCTTGTGTCAGGATAAACGGGGCCTTTACATCTAACATTAACTATTAATTAATAAACAAAAGAAGTGAAAAGTAAACAAAGCCGTTACTCAGAAAAATACAAAATATAAACCATTACAGATTAAAGTGGGTGTACAATTTAGCTACAGCAGAACAGCTTATTAGCTTACAGCTCTTAGCACTCGTATAATTGTTTAAATCTATAAAATTATCTTTACCAAAATAACAAATTCGTCGGTTTTTCGACACATAGCGCCATCTCTTGCTGAGTATAAGCACTAAACTATTACTTCCTCAAAAACACTGTAGTGGCGGTAAAAGCACTGAACCACACCCCATACAAACTCAGGATACCGCCATCTATTACCAAGTAGCGGTACTAATATTAGTCAACAAGTAATCCAGTAGAGAGCGCTAAAAGCAGAATGATGGCCAGTTCAAATATACCTTGTTTCAAATGCGAAAAAATTATACCACGAAGGGATTTTCTTAACTGTATGATCTGCAATTGCACATATGACTTAAATTGCGCTGGTGTTAGCGATAAAATGTTTGACCTAATGACCCGAAAAGATCAATGGAAATGCCGTGAATGTCGGAGCAATCGTACAAACGCAAGTGCTTTAGCAAGCAAAACTAAGTCAGAGAAAAATATTCCACAGGTATCACCGCAGCAGCCATTACAGCAAAAACAGGAACAAGTTGTAGACACTCAACAAAAAAACATAACATCCAAAATGACGACTAAAACCAATGATCAAACTAAACCAGCTACTGAAATCGATAACAAAAGTAACTCAGAGAGTGTAACGGCAGCTGAGTTAAAAACATATCTCACTGAATTAATTAACACCCAAGTGCAAAGCCTCCGCGAGGCCATCACAAACCTGACGGACGTTGTTAAGGCGCAAAGCATACGCATGGAGCAGTTAGAGGCCAGGGTATCAGCACTTGAAAATAAGCCAACAACCGATGAGCAACTTGTATGCGATGTCAAAACGCTCGAAAACACTATTTCACATCTCCAGGCTGAACTCTGCGATCGTGACCAAGCACTACTTTTTAATG
This sequence comes from Tuta absoluta, assembly GCA_027580185.1. Lineage (NCBI taxonomy): Eukaryota > Metazoa > Arthropoda > Insecta > Lepidoptera > Gelechiidae > Tuta > Tuta absoluta. The sequence goes on from JAQAHW010000003.1 coordinate 5,934,342, forward strand.
ATTTAGAAATTAGTGGTTGTCCAGAATCTACCAACGAAAATTGCACTCACCTAACGATCACTATTGCAGAGAAAATCGGCGTGGAGCTCGATGAGAGGGACATCGTGAGCGCGGAGCGCGCGGGTCCGCCGCGGGCGCCGGCACCGGGAGGCGCGCCTGCCCGCCCGCGACCACTAGCCGTGCGCCTGGCGCGCCGCGCGCCCCGAGACAACATGCTGCGTGCTGCACGCGTGCGCCGCGGCCTCGACACCACCGGCCTGCACCTACCCGGACCTGCGACCCCACTGTACATCAACGAGCGAATGACGAAGCATAACCGGCAACTATTCCAGACCGCACGAAAGTTAGCTGAAGAATGTAATTTCAAATTTGTATGGACCCATGATGGAAAGGTGTTTGTGCGTCAGGAACAGGGGACACCGCGGCATCGCATACGCACTGAAGAAGACTTATTGAGGGTTTTTAGAAACGCTAAGATTTGATCCAACGAAGTTCCTTTTTCTATTATTAAGTAACATTTTTTATTTTCTTGTGATATCTTTTTCTAAATGTTTTTATGTAGATACTCTTCCAAGTGACCTGGTAGTTCACTACTGCTCAACTCGATCACATATTCTATACACTAAACACACATTTATTCAAACACACAAAATTGATAAAAACATACTTAAAATAATTATCCTTTCTAAAACATTTGTTACGGACCATAATGGCTAATAGTAATAAGAAAAAATGTTTGAGATTAGGGCTATTAAATGCTAGGTCTTTGAACACTGGAAAAGATGAACTTACTGTAACTGTACTTAAATATAAACCAGATCTTTTAGCATTGAACGAAACTTGGTTAAATTTAGGAGAAGAAACACTAGCACCTGAGTTACCAGGATATAAGTTAGTACTTAGATTACGACAAGGTAGAGGTGGTGGAGTCGGTTTCTATGTCAGAAAAGAAATAAGCTCCTCCTGCCCGCACTCGAAAATTTTGCAAGTTCGCAAAAATTGTATACCTAACACGGGAAGTGTTTTAAAATTTGGTACTCAAGAAATAAGCTTTCGGAGACGACAAATTCCGGCGGCCGAACTTGAGCAGCTGTGGCTAGAAGTACAGCTACCAGGAGCGTCGCTCGCGCTGGGCACCGCCTACAGGCCGGAAAGTGTCCGAGTTCAAGATGCGTTGGATGCACTCAGTGAATCAATATCCAGCATGGCACGGTGTGACCATCTTTGTTTTTTAGGAGACATGAACATTGATCTTATGAAAGTCCGTACAACAAAGGTAAAGGAATTAGAATCTTTCTGTCAATCTCATGGTCTTGAACAACTTGTGAAGGAACTGACTAGAGTAACTGACACAACTGAATCAATCATAGATATAGTAATGACGGATACCCCATCAAAAGTTCAAAATTTGCAAGTAATACATAATAGGTGTTTAAGTGATCACGCTGGAGTCTCGTAGCGGCATTCGTGCGAGAAGGTTGTTCGTACGACATCTAAGTACTTAGCAGCGACGAAACCTGTTTACTACGAGCCGGCAGACGCCTATTGTGCGCGCTGCCCGGCTTTTATCGGTTTTGTTTTGAGTGCCGTGGATGGCTTTATACCGTAGTGTGGTATCAATAATATAAAATGAGGGACTCGGAAGCGGTCTCAAGTGGAGAGGACGAGTCGCCGCTGTTAGAAGGTGTGTCAACTTCGGTGTCAATGAAGATGTCCGGTAATATATCAGCATCGGGTTTGGAGTTCGTTCAGATAACAAAAGAAGATGGTAGCATTGAGTTGATAGAAAAGAAGAAAGAACTTACCAATATGGCTAAGGAGCAAACTGTGAAGGTGGATGTACATCGATCTGGCGGTGGGGATACTCAGATGGAGCTAGATAGGATGAGTGCTAAGAGGACAAGGGAAGAGGAGGAGGATGATAAATTTGAAAAGGTGCTCAGTTCTCACGAGAAGAAAATGCTTAAAATCCAAGTCGCAGTTGAAATATATATCTATTGCAAGGAGAAAATGCCTAAACAATTTGCGTTGGCAAAACTCTTTAAGGAACAAGGAATTGTTGGCGTTAATAAGATAAAATATTTAAGCCCATACAAAATAAGAGTGGAGTGTAGAGATGAGGTAGTAGCAAACCAGATAATGTTTTGCAGGAAATTCACGGACTTAAACTGGAGGTTTCAACGGGCTCTTGAAGTGGATGTGTCTTATGGGGTTATAAAAGGAGTAGACCTAGATTTGGAAAGCGAGCAGATTCTGGCGTGCATAACGTGTCCAGCACCCGCTATAATAGTGGCGGTCAAACGACTACAGAAACGGGATATAAATGGCGGTTGGGTAAACTGTGAAGCTGCAAGATTAGCTTTCAAAGGAACTATTGTACCTCCGCATGTGTACGTGGACCAGCTAAGGATTCCGGTGGAATCGTACGTTTTTCCAGTCACCCAGTGCTCAAGATGTTGGAAACTAGGACATACGGCAGGGAGGTGTTCTGCGAAAAGTATTGTGTGTCCCAAATGTAGCGGGGAGCACGAAAATTGCACAGTTAAAGAGTTCAAGTGTGCCAATTGCTCACAAAACCATATGGCTTTAGAGAAACGTAAGTGTCCAATATTTCTGAAGGAGAAAAGAGTACGTGAGCTTATGTCAGAATTTAGGTGCACGTATAGAATGGCCCTTTCAATGTATGTAAAGCCTGAAAGTCCGGTTGCAAAACCTGAAAACTCGGTTCCAATACATGAAAGTCCGTTCCCACCAAAAAAACCTACAGAGCCGGAACCTACACAGGCTAGCCCAACATTTGCGTGGGCTGCTAGAAATGATAAGAAACAGGTGGAAAAAAGAGGTCTAGAGAAGCTATCAAAAGGATCGCGATTTAAAAGTAGTCAAGAAAAGAAACCGAAGAAAAAGGTGAATAAAAGCAAGATATCTGAGGATTGGTGGTCGATGGGTGCTGAATCGGATTCCGCTGAATCGTATGTGCAACAAGAAAAGATCAAAGACGGATATGGAGATGGTGCTCGACAGGAGAGAAAAATTACGTTCCGTGAGTTATTAGAAAAGTTGTACAATGTTATCTTTAAAAGGGAAATAAGTCTACAGGCGAAGATAGGTGAAGGTATCAAGTTATGCGTGGAATGGGTGGTGTTAGTTGTTATGGACAATATATCAGAATGGCCATTATTGGAGGCATTCATGAATTTTGTATATGGATAGTCCCCGTAAATATGTTGTTAACAGGGTAAATATAGCACAATGGAATGCGCAGAGTGTAAGGCCCAAGTTACTAACTTTTGAGAACTTTTTGATGCAAGCTAAGATTCACATAGCAGTTTTGAGTGAAACTTGGCTAGAGCCTAATAGTTTTTTTAAAATTTCAAATTATAATATACACCGACGTGACCGTACCGATGGTTACGGGGGAGTTGCGGTAGTAGTGCATAAAACCATCCAATCACATATGGGCACGATGCTTGATGTTGCTTCGGGTATTGAGACTATTCATGTTAAAGTTTTGAATTGCGATTTCATAGAAAATATTATCGCGGTATATTGTCCACCGTCTGCAAGTACTTCTGGGCAGGATTGGCAAAATTTATTTTCATTTGCAAGTAAGAAGTGTTTAATTTTGGGTGATTTTAACGGGCACCACACAAATTGGTCTTGCAAAAATAATAGTCGGGGATTACAAATTTTCGATGCACTTTTAGACAATTCTTTTGTGTACTTAAATGATGGCAGACCAACGCGTATTAAGTTAGTTAATGGTATGTTACAGCAATCAACGCCGGATATCTCTCTAGTATCTTCAGACATAGTTTTAAAGTTTAACTGGAATGTATCGAACGAAACTCTAGGGAGTGATCATAGGATTATTGTGCTATCTACCTGTTTGGATAATTACAGACCTCATTCATTGAAAAGAAATTTCAGACAGGCAGACTGGAAATCATATTCCGATTTATTAAGTAAATTCTTTGCTGAGTTTCCAGATGTAGTTAATTTGCAGTTGGCCTATGACGCATTTGTAGATTATTTAAATATTGCAGCTGACTTGCACATTCCGTATTTAAAAATAAATCTAAACCCTACTAATAACTTTGTTCCTAAGTCATACTGGACCCCACATTTATCTGAAGCAGTGGCTAAGCGTCGAATGGCATTAGCTATCCTACGAAAAAATCCTATACCTAGTAATTTAGATAGTTTAAAAGAAAAAATTGGAATTGCACAAAATCTTATACGCAAGGCAAGTAATACAAGTAGACAAAAATACTGGTCTTCGCTGGACCATACTGTCTCATCTGGGGACATGTGGCGAAGGATGAGGTGGATGAAGGGATATAAAATGCCGAGAAAGGAAGTTCCTAAAAATGTAGCTAGCGAGTTATTGCATAGTCTAACACCAGATTATGTTATGCCGCAAAAGCCAGTATTTTCACTTGACAAGTCACAGTTAAATGAACCGATAACTATTTCAGAGCTGGAGCAAAGTCTGAAACTGAGTAAAAATACCTCACCTGGTTGCGACGGGATACCTTACTGCATGATCAAAAACCTACCACAAAATGGAAAATCGGTACTCTTATACCTGTACAACGTTTTTTTTTCCTCAGGTTTTGTACCTACTCAGTGGAGGGAAATTAGTATTGCGCCAATACCTAAACCAGATCGAGACCCTAGTTCTATTACCTCACTGCGTCCAATCTCATTAATGTCGTGTTTATGCAAGGTGTTCCACAATATTTTAAACAAACGGATTGAGTGGCTTTGTGAACACAATGGATATTTATCTAAATGTACTACCGGTTTTAGAAAGGCGCATTCAGCTTATGACAACCTGGCAAGCCTAATAACTAGGATTCAATTAGGTTTTTCGAAAAATATGTGTACAGTGGGATGTTTTTTAGACATTGATAGCGCGTACAATAATGTAGACATATTGCCTTTACTAAGTATAATTGACGGTATCGGGGTGGGACATAAAATTTGTACGTACCTATGGAATTTCTTAGGGGAAAGGCGGTTAAAAATCAAAATTAATAATGGTTTCCTATGCCGATATACAGGGCGCGGATTAGCGCAGGGGGACCCCAATTCGCCATTACTTTTTAATATAGCAACGCTACACATTGTAAGGTATATGGAAAACGTTTTTATTTCGCAGTACGCGGATGATTTTGTTTTTTACTCTGTTTGTATGAGGATAGAGGAGGGAAGAAGGGTTCTACAAATTGCTTTGGACGCGTTATTTACTATTCTTATGAATTTAGGTTTGGAAATATCAGCTGATAAAAGCAAAGTATGTATATTTAAAAGGGGTTTTAGAAGAGATAACGTTGATTTGAGAATAAATAATAGGGTCTTGCAGACGGTTAATAATGTTAAGTACTTGGGTATGTGGCTGGATAGTTCTCTTCGCTGGAAAAAACATATTAATGAGACTAGGGAGAAAGCGCTAAAATTTGTTAATATATTTAAAGTCCTAACTGGCCCGGGTTGGGGGGTTCACCCGGGCCATTTAAGACGTTTGTATATAGCTAGTGTAAGAAGTAGATTAGACTATGCCAGTTTTTTATATGATTCCAGTTGTAAAACTCATTTAAGTAAATTAGACGTAGTGCAAAATCAGTGTATGCGCATAATTGGTGGGTTTCTAAAAACGACAGCCATACATGTTATGGAATGCGAGCTAAGTCTACCCCCTCTATACGTTCGTAGGCAGTATTTGGCAGGAAAGTATTGGTTACGATGTCGGTCACTTGGTGATAATGTGATATGCGACCTTATAGCACAATTACGGGATCGTATTAACGCTGCGTACTGGCGAAATAAGAAGAGGCCGCTTCTGCTATGCATGCATGATTTCCTTATAGATAAACCTATTTTTACGAGTAGACAACTGGAAATGTTCTCACTAAAGTGTTGGGTTAGCAATATGGATCCTGGAGAAGCGATTCAAGCGCGAATTAAGTCCGTAGTTGATCCGAAGAATATGTATAAGTCAAAGGATTTAGGCATTTTGTGTAGCCAGTTCATACGGGATAGGTATTGGAACTCATATAAAATATTTACAGATGGGTCGAAAGATAATCAGGGTGTGGGTGCAGCCTTTTATGATGAGCAGAATCACAACTTTGTGGGTATTAAGATTTCATGTAATATTTCAATAATGCGGGCGGAATTGATAGCCATCGCGGAAGCTTTGTCGTATGCTGGGGATATTGCGTGTGACGAAATTGTGATTTTGTCAGACTCAAGGAGTGCACTCCAACATGTCGCTCGGTGTGCCTCGAATGTTCGAGGCCTTCCGATAGCATACAGTATTTTGCAATCTATGCATGATCTGACTACACAAAATAAAAGGGTGGTACTTCAATGGATTCCATCACACATTGGCATTCCAGGCAACGAAAGGGTTGACGCAATAGCCAGAAATGCGATTTCAGACGGAGAGGATTTATTCTGCTTACCATACTATACAGAAATGTTAAGTTCGGTTAAAGACTTGTGTACGAACAACTGGAAGGAATATTTTAATGAAAGATCGTTGAGTAAAGGAATATGGTACAGAACCATCCAACCGTGTTTGTCGCGTGGCCCCTGGTTTGCGAGTGCAAGCTTGGCGAGGGACATGAATATTATGGCACATAGACTTCGATCTGGACATATTCCGCTGAACAGTTTTGGATTTCTATTGAGAAAAGTTGACTCTCCAAAATGTAGCGAGTGTGACTTTGTGGAGGACGTTTACCATGTATTAGCGGAATGTGTGCGTATCGAGGCTGAAAGGTGTGAGTTTTTCATACAGTTTCCTAATTTAAGTAGACATAATGTTGGTGTTTTCAACAGCATTCTTTCTTCACCTACTTCAGATGAGGCAAGAATACTTTACAAAATTGTAGCTAAATGTTTAAAAAGACGGTTGTAATTTTAGCATAGAACGATAGGGGTGTCGTGGTCACTGCGTGACAAAACCCTTTTTCTAAATAAAGATAAAAAAAAAAAAAAAAAAAGTGATCACGCTATGGTTCTTATAGATTTTGATATAAAAAAACCAAAACCGGTTAAACTTGTTAAATATATAAGAACTCTTCAGGATATAAACATAGATGATTTTAATCAGGATTTAAACTCAATCCCATGGCAGTCGATTCTTAGTTTAAATAACGTCGATCAAATGATAGAAGCTTATAATAATTACAATCTAATTCTTTTTGATCTTCATGCACCAATGAGAAAACTTATTATTCGGGACAAACCTAAACCATGGATCACAGACACAGTAAAATTTATGATGAGTTTAAGAGACGAAGCTTTAGTAAAAGCACAAAGTTCCAAGTCAGATGAATCTAAAGAATATTACCGCAGTCTCAAAAATTTTGTTACCGCTACCAGAATAAGAGAAAAGACAGCTTACTTCAACCATTTCATAAATAATAACCTAAAAAACCCCAATGTACTATGGAAAAATTTAAAATCTACCACATTGTTTAACAATGACACAAGTTCAGACCTAATTCCACATCATATTAACGACCCAAATAAAATAAATGACCACTTTTTGAATTTACCTGCCTTTGCCCAAGGCGATCTAGAAAAAATGCCTGTAGATCAATCAGAATATCCCCGAAGTGCATTTAAACTAAATTTAACAACAGAATCAGAGATCCTTAAAATAATAAATAGCATCAAGACTAAGGCTACAGGACATGATAGCTTGAGTATTGATATGATAAAACTTACCATAAATACTACTCTGCCTATTATAACAGCAATAATAAACAGATCGATTAAAACCAATACTTTCCCATCTAGCTGGAAAAAATCTATAGTAAGGCCTATACCAAAAAAAAACACAGTTACTGAACTTAATGATCATCGTCCTATATCAATTTTACCCGTATTATCTAAAGTACTAGAACAAGTAGTTCTAAATTAAGTGATTGGTTATCTAGAGAAATCCAATATTATACCCAAATATCAATCTGGTTTTAGAAAGGGACACGGTACTGAAACTGCGCTTCTACATGTTACGGACGATTTACTGGAAGCTTCGGATAAGGGACAGAGTAGTATCATGGTATTGCTAGACTATTCACGAGCTTTTGATTGCCTTCACCCGGATCTACTTTTAAATAAATTAGAATACTACGGATTCTCGATCGATGCTCTCCAATGGTTTAAGACTTACTTATCGAACCGGGAACAAGCGGTGGTTGTTGAAGACCAAAGTGGCGAAAAAAGATTTTCAACCTTTAAAACAGTCTGCCGTGGCGTACCACAGGGTTCAATTTTAAGTCCAATACTTATTTCAATTTTTACAGCGGACTTGCCCAAATTTATTGATTCGTGTAAATATCACTTATACGCCGACGATACACAGCTATACCACTCATTTTCAGGCAAAGACGCAATAGCATCTATCACAAAAATAAATGACGACCACAATAATATTTTATCATGGTCAAAGAAAAATTCACTAGTACTTAACCCTTTAAAGTCTCATGTCTTAATATTAGGAACTAAACATCAAATCCAATCTGTTAAAGAATGCACAGAAAAAATAAAAATCAATGAGGTTGAACTTGAAGTAGTTTCATCTGCGCGCAATCTTGTCTAGTCTTAGATGGAGAACAAAAGTATGTAGAGCATGTTAATAGTAAAATTCGATCTGCTTTCTTTAAGCTCAAAACGTTGTATCAAATAAGACCCTACTTAAAAGAGGAGTTGCGAGTACTATTGATGGATTCACTGGTTTTATCTCAATTTAATTACTGTAGTTCAGTCTTTGGTCCTTGTTTGACGTCATCTACGGAAAGAGCGATCTAGAGGATACAAAATGCTTGTGTTCGATTCTGCTTCAATGTCCCCAGAAGGGAATATATAACCCCCTACTTGAACAAAAAGGGTATACTTAACATGAGTGCTAGACGGGAGATCCTTTACGCATGTATGGTCCAAAGGGTAATATGGAATAAAAAGCCTGATTATTTATTTGAGAAGCTCACCTGAGTGAATGATATACGACTTAGATGTATCCGCTCAACGACTCAGAACCTCTTACAGGTTCCCAAGCACCAAACCACGCGTTATAGGGGCTGTTTTAAGTTTAACGCTGCAAGGATATGGAACGATCTTCCTCCCCCTATGAGAAATAAAATGTCTAATGGATGTTTCAAAGTTAAATACAAATTAGCCTTATTAAAAAGGCAACTTGCAGCGGAAAACTTAAAGCATGCATACGGAAGACAGGTCCCTGTCAAAGATTATTTTAGTCTGTAATGGCCCTAGTTAGCTAGCCCAATAAACACACACACTGGAAGAGTTCTTCTTAGCTTTTAAGTATTTTTTAGAAATTCTTTATTCGTTCCTATCACACATTGATCTCATTGTTAGTAAGATTTGCTCACACTAGTAACTGTTATTTAGCCCTAGCACATTTCCCCCGCCCAATATCTTAGGGAGGAGGGTGTGCTGAAAAACAGCGCTGGCGGAACACAGTTCTCGTCAGCACAAGCTGAGACACATCCTTTTGCCTTTACTATAATTACTGTTGTATATACCTAGTTAGTTTAAGCTGAACTGTTAAAGGCAATAAATGATTTTTATTATTATTATTAATTAATATTACATTTAACATCGAAAAAGGTGTTAGACAGGAATGTGTTGCGTCACCATCGCTGTTCAACCTATTCATGGATAGTTGTTTGACGGCTTTGAAAGAGCGTGAAAATGGACTTAGAATGAATGGGTTACTTGTCAAATGTCTTCTCTATGCTGATGACCAAGTTATCCTTGCGTCGTCGGCTGAAGAATTGCAGGAAATGGTAAACAATAAAAACGAGGCTTTGAAAAAGTAAGGAATGAAAGTGAATGTAAGTAAGACGAAAGTAATGGTCTTTGAAAAAGAGGAAGGTATGACGGAGTGTAACATTATGATAGAAGAAGAGAGGGTGGATGGAACAAGTGAAAGAGTTTGTATATTTCGGATCGAAGTTTACATCTGATGGAAAGTGTGAAAGTGATATTGAAAAGAGAGTTAATGCCGGCAACATGGTGAATAGAGCATTGCATACCTTTATGAACAGCCAGACAGCTGGGGGGAAAGAGAAATGCAAGAAATAAGTAATAGTTCTTGGCTTTCTACAACTTTAAGACTTACATATCATTTACATATTATATAAGGTCTGGCTAAATGAAAGATGTAGTCTCTGCCTTTGGGAAAGAAGCGTGATTATATGTTTGTATGTATGTAATATTGGGTAACTGGATATTTTATACTGAATCAAGCCTCAGCTCCTAACAATAATATTTTTTTTATTACCATTCTAAAGTATCGTAATTTACCTGCAAATTATATATCCTCTGAGTCTATCAAAGGTTGACTGGAAGAGATCCGATTGTGGGATAAGTCCGCATTTGTGCCTCTTGTTTTATTCCATCCTTTACTGATAATGTAAATTTGTTTTGTGGTACAATAAAGTTAATACATACATACATTAATTTGATTTAAAGTATTTTTTGGAATAGCGGTAACAGTAATACGTGTTCTGTGATAATTCTGTTCTTTTCATGCGACACAGCTATCACAAAGTAAGTATTGCAGCTATCGTAACACTATCTATGAATAAAATCGATAAAAAATCAAAGCTTTTTTTATGGGAGCCCTTTATTTTTATTTCACTCAAACTTTTCGTATTAATTGTTCTTATAGTGGCAACAGAAACACGGTATCTATGGAAATAAAACTCTTTCCATCTCGGTTTATGAGATACAGCCTGTTAGTAGACGTACAGACGGATAAACAAACAGCGAAGTCTCAACAATAGGGTACTGCTTAAATGGAACCCTCAAAACGACAACATCTACATTACTAAAATTAAACAGTTCGGCAACCGTTTCATTTTCTGGATAACTGATCTTCAATACCTCTATAAAAATTATAGGCTATTAGATAAATCATACTAGTTACCGTGTCTTTGTTTCAGTTTACACCAATATTCTAAATTTAACTTTACCTCAGGCATTTTTGAAGTTAGTTTCGTTTGTATGAAATTATTGGTCATTGATCGTTTGTACTCGTGCCCAATGAGACGATAATAATGACAAATCGATTATCTTATTCTGAAATCTAAACAAGAATACTATGAAATTAAAAACCTAGATAACATTCTTATAAATACGTACATTATATATTTAATTTTAAACATAAATAAACAATTACTATAAAAGATAACAAAACTTAATTATATTGTGTGTTGGGTACAGTCACACCTGTCGCCCGATACTTGTTTAAAGTTTATGAGATGAATTGAATTACAACTTAATTTATACAGTTCAGAGTATTTTATGGTTCTGCTCGAGTTACAAAATACCGTGATAATGGATCCAGAATTACATCCATTCACTTATATTGGTGTTGAGTCAAAAACAAAAGTGCCTAAATCAATGAAAATATTGTTTTTAAGTTTGCAGTTGATTTATGGTTTGAACTTTGGATTCTCAAAAGAGTATAATAGAAAAATTAATTTGCTACTCAATTTGGTGTCGAAGGTTGTAAGCTTTGCATGGGTGTATTGCATTGTGTATGCCATAGTGATTACAGAGGATTGGTTATTTTATAAAATGTTAAAAATCGTTGATTTATTAGAGTATGTGGCAATTTGCTTAATCCTAAATTTCACAGAAATTGACTTCTATGATTTTATTAAAAAAGTCATTTCTTGTCTGGAAATTCTTCCCGAGCTAAACAAAGAAAGAATTGGAATTATAGGTTCAGTGTATGTGGTTTCATTCTATTTTTCCAAATACGGACACTTTGTATTATTATGTCTCTCATTAAACACAGATGGTGTTAATTGGTGTGACTGGTATTTGGTTGAATATGCAAATGGTTTCTTGGTTGAAATGACTGTAAGTTTTGTGTCGTATATATTTTTTTTAACTATCTTCTACATATATTGCTATGCAAAAAAGTTTTACGAATTGGCCAAACAGCCAGAACTTGAGGATATAACCTTTTTACTGAAGTACTATATGAACTTAACCGATTGCTACGACTATATAATGCAGCTTTATAATCGTCTAGTAAGTGAATGGTTTGAAAATATCATAAAGTAACTAATAAATATTAAAATAAGTAAAGCGTTTTAGTTTTAAATAGAGTGCCCCTCTGTTAGTGGTACAAGTGGTACAAATCGAGATTCTAGACATCCTAAGATACCCTACCTAGCTAAAATTATCGGGTAAAATTACTAGTGAACGATGCTGAAAACAGAGGACGGGTTCATGATAAAAAACAACTTTTCCCACGGCACATAGGTCGAAAAATATCATATGCTTTCGTAGTAACCCAAACTGTAGCAACCCTTAATCTCTTTCTATGCCGGTCCGAAGCCCGGTTGCAAAAAGGGGAGGGTTGATTAGAGGGTGAAATTTTCCATCGCAAAACAGTCATCGCCGAGTATCGGGCGCTGGATGCGACCCGATTCCTGGCTAACCAGGAGGCTACAGTGGCCTTGAGGATTAAATGCCCTCAAAAAGACTAAGGCGCAAAGGAAGGAGATACTACCGCTTATTTTCATCCCTAAAAACTACATGCGCAAGTAGAAAGCCAACAGCAAGATTTTGTCGGGCGATTCGGCCGGCCCTCAGCGCCAGTCTGCGTCCAAGACAGCTGATGTTAAATATGCTACCGACCTTAAGGTTGTGCGGCAGCAGGCTCTTTGTGGAAACTATGCAACTCAAACGCTTTTTAGTAAGGGGCAGGTACAACATGGATGTACTTGGTGTTACTGAAACCCACATCAAAGAAACAGGCCACTACACAAGTATTACAAGGAAAATGGTCAAAGTATCTCGATCGAGTACCAGAAAATAGCTTTAGTGGAGTGGCTGCCGTGATTGCCAAGCATCTAGCCGATAAAATGCTGGGACATGACTGTGTCAATGACAAAATACTTAAAGGGAAGTTTGAAGCAAAACCGTCTCCGTTTCAACATTATAGGTAAAGTTATACGCGCCAACATGATGAAATCTCAGCTACAAAAGACATGCTAAAAAGACTTTACGGACTGCGGCAGCGACCATCAGTTTTTAGCAACCAAGTTTAAAATAAGGTTAAACCACCTTATAATCGAGGAATAATAAACCAGTTAACAAAGCTGCTCTAGTGACTAGCAAATCAAACGTCCAGAAAAGTCTCAAAATCTGTGAGCAAGACCCATTTGAGTCATCCTACACGTCACGGCTAGACCTGAAATCCACCATTAGCAAAAGGTTGCTGATATCAATAAAATCACCACCCCTAGAGCCGACTGGAAGACTACGAAAGCATGGCAATTATTGAAGAGAGCAAATCCCTTTGCGTGCAACTTACTTTACAGCTTACACAGAACAAAAATAGTCACCACTGATCTACAGTCGGTTTGAGCACATAAGGTACCAGGGGTACTCCAAAAGAACTAAATTAAGTTTATCTCTGGAAAGTCATGTTGTAGTATGCGTATACAGACCGCCAATAGCTCAAAAATTTACCAATATACTAGAAGTAATGGTAGATGTACTCAAATTAGTTAGGTACAAAAAATTAATCAACATGTTATTGTTGCAGGAGATTTTAATGTGGACATTAAGATATCAATGCGTTTAGTGTAAAATTTTGAGGTCTTTTTAAATCATTCAATTTATTTAATATATTTTTTAAACCTACTCGTGTGACGCCTACTTCTGCCAAATGCATTAATAATGTATTCAAAGATTGTGACCCGGTACAAAAATGTATTGTAAATTTTCTTTAATTAGATCACAAAGGTCAACGTGTAACATTCCCATTTAAAACCATATTAAAACGATCAAAATAGAAACCAGGCGCATATCTGCAAGTAGGTTGAAAAAGTATGAAAATGTGTAAATCGAGAAATTGCCTGTTCATATTTATAATTTTACAATCTTATACATGTATACGAAGACGTTTTCAATTTATTAAGCTAAGAACTCGAAATCACTTTTAACCTAAAAACGAAAGAAAAAAAATAATACGAAATCTAAGTTTAGCGATTTGGCAACCAAAGGTCTTTAGATAAGTAGAGATAGGCTGGTAAAAATATTCTAAAACCTTCAAGATAGCTTGTGTAATTGCTAAAGCAAACTTTATTAGTAATAAGATAATATAATAAAATAAAAGCTGTCTGGAAAGTTAATAATATTGAAACAGGTAAAACGTGTTTAAGCCACTCGAAAATAACTTTTCACTATAAACTGACAAAGCTTAATGCTTAATTATATAAAAAAGTAATCAGTTTGAATTCAGATGTAGCGCAGTAGTAAGAGAAATTTTTCACAAATATACCTCTAAAAACTACTGAGTCACTAAGATCTTCACCTTCAATTTCATATTCTTTGAGGAATCAAAATATAGATGTTTGCAATTCTGGATTTAAATTTACACATGTTAGTCGCCAGTCCATGTATGTCAGAGGGTTTGGGGTCGGTTTGCATAAAATTTTAAGTCATATTTGTATTACGCATATTATGTTATATAGTCATAATTATTCAAAGTCATAAAAACAACACGCATAACCTATGTAGCATAAAATATTACCAAGTCATAATGTCTATAAGCATAGAGATAACTAGGCATATTATTCATTAGCATAAAAATAACTAGGCATATTATTCGTTGGCATTATTTTAAAAACATGTTCGCGGCTTAGGGGTGGCCCTTGGCCGCCGCACCATAACCTATTATGAAGAAAAACTTGATAAAAAATAACAAATATGCGACTCAAAACTAGTCTTAAATAAAAGAGGTGAAAATAATAGTATGACTTTCAATGCAGTATGACATATAAACATTATGCCAAACAAAAAGTATGACAAAGAATTGTACCAAAGTAATGGACATTGTCTGGAAATGTAGCAAACTGAATTGGCAGTGGGCTGGGCATATCTGGAGGCCTCGTCAAGCGTAGTGTTGGACGACCTCCGGCCAGATGGACCGATGACTAAAAAAAGGCGGCTGGTAGCGACTGGATGGTGAAAACGGGAGATGTGCCCTATGGCGTACCCTGGGGGAGGCCTACGTCCAGCAGTTGACTGCAATGGGCTGATGATAATGATGATGATGTAAGTCCCCAGTATATTTTAAAAACTTTTACACATATTAAAGTTACGAGCACCGAAGATTAATCCCTATTAACTAACAGTTAAAGTTTTTCAATCAGTAATCACCATACTTAGCTGATATCTTTGATGAATGTATTATTGATCACGGCATTTTTCCTGATTTAATGAAAAATAGCTAGGCGACAAGAAAGACCTCAGTAACTATAGGCCTATTTCAATTCTGCCAGTATTAAGCAAAGTGTTTGAGAAGATCATACTTAATCAAAAGCTGTCCTATTTTAATCACAACAATTTCATACACAACCAATTGTATTGTTAAAATTGGTGGGCCTCAAGGCTCTATTTAAGTACTATTTCTATTTCAAATTTAAATAAATGATTTGCCAAACTTGGTAGAGAATTTGACCAAGATTTCTCTATTTGCTGACGTCACATCCCTTATATTTAAGGTCGATAGACATGCACATAACTATGACGAAGTGAACAACACTCTTGGACAAATTCATAGTTGGTTTACTGCAAACAATTTAGTTCTAAATGAGAAAAAACTGAGTGTGTGTTATTTACTTTACCTTACGTAGTACATTCTTTGAATAATTATGTAATACTTAATACTGAAAATTTGCATTTTCTAGCAGAATTCACTACAGTTTTCATAAGGATCACTCTCGACTCAAATATCTAATGAGGCCCTCATATTACATCTTTGTCGGGATAATCTACCCGGTTGCGGTACGTAAAATTAGAGATCTCACGGATATTGCAACTCTGCGACTTGTTTACTTTAGTTATTTTCACACATGATGTCCTATGGAATTTGCTGTGATGGTGCGTTCTCCAAAAAAGGGCCATTAGAACATTTTATAAACTTTGCAGTCGTGATTCCCTAAGAGCACTGTTTAAGGAAATTAATATTATGACTGAAAATATCATGTATGTTAAAAATAATATGAATTCTTTCACTAGAAATTGTTACAGGTATAACCACAATATAAGGAGCTAAAATC
The DNA here is from genome assembly GCA_027580185.1 of Tuta absoluta. NCBI lineage: Eukaryota > Metazoa > Arthropoda > Insecta > Lepidoptera > Gelechiidae > Tuta > Tuta absoluta. The sequence continues at coordinate 5,950,475 of JAQAHW010000003.1, forward strand.
AAAAAGTTTCTATAAGCAGAATGCATTAAGTAGGTCTTTATGCAACTGTTTTCGAATTCATAATTCGAACAATAAGAGACGAGTGTAGATAATAGTAGTTTATATACACTCGTCTCATAATGTTCGAATTATGAATTCGAAAACAGATGCATAATGACCTACTTTATGCATTCTGCCTATAAAAACTAGGGTTTACTATAAATTACAGAAGCGTAATGACTTAATGACAAAACTCTTAATACGATAAAGTTGAGAAATGAAACGAAGTTTTTTTTTCCAATACTCAAATCGCTATCTTCCGCCGCACCTGACAGTTGTTGTTGTACGGTAATTTTTCGGATGTTGTTCAGTTGTTTTAATAGGTTTTTGTTCTGTTGTTGTTCAGATGTTGATTAGTCGTGGTTCAGATGTTATTCCGATGTTGTTCAGATGTTGTTCAGTTGTTGTACAGATGTTGTTCAGTTGTTGTTTCGATGTTGTTCAGTTGTTGTTCAGATGTTGTTCAGTTGTTGTTCAGATGTTGTTCAGATGTTGTTCAGTTTTTTAGTTAAGTTATTGTTAAGACTCCACATCTAAACAACTGCTAAAGTATAGATTTTTCAAAAAATCATATCAAGCCATATTACGTTCTCGTATTGAATTTGTCCTTGTATCGGGCCTTGCAATGGCCGGTGCGTACGTTTAGAAAAGTGTTTCTGAGTTTTTTTGGAGAGTGTAGATAAAATAGTGTAAGCAACTGCTATAATTAGGCATTAGAATGCTCGTGTCAAACTATTATCACACTCGGCTGCGCCTCGTGTGATAAACAGACACTCGCATTCTAATGACCCCCATTATACGACAGTTGCATAAACTGACTATTATGCAACTGTCGTATAATGGGGGTCATTAGAATGCGAGTGTCTGTTTATCACACGAGGCGCAGCCGAGTGTGATAATAGTTTGACACGAGCATTCTAATGCCTAATTATAGCAGTTGCATACACTATTTTATCTACACTCTCCAAAAAAACTCAGAAACACTTTTCTAAACGTACGCACCGGCCATTGCAATGCCCGATACAAGGACAAATTCAATACGAGAACGTAATATGGCTTGATATTGTTAAATTTCCGAAAGGAAATTTGAGATCATGGAAGTAAACTAAGTTGTTTGATGTATCATCAACAGAATATTTTATTAGAGTAACAGTTTTGTTTTGTGTCATAGTTGACAAACATAAATATAAAAACATATAGTGGCCAGGGTGTCTCAGTATTTACAAAAAGTATTTACAACACCTCCCCGTAATGGGGCACCCTGTACCTGTATAAAACTAAGATAAGACATATCAAAGATCACTATAAACAAACACACGATAACACAACACAAAATTAAAACTATACTCAAACAAAAAAAAATTACATCAACCTGTATATACACTTCACCAAAAAAAACTTCAACCTGTACACCTAAACCTAGAGAACTATTTACATACCTAACCATGATCTGAATCCTAGCCTAAACCTAATGAACATGAAAATTTACAATGTTTGAGTTTTGGTAGAGGCTTGGTGAGGATGTCTGCGATCATGTTGTGTGTTGGTATGTATGTGATTATGTAGTCCTGTTCTGAGAGTAGGCGTATGAAGTGATGTCTAATGTCGATGTGTTTTGTGCGTGCATGGAATGTGTTGTTGCGAGTGAGTTTGATTGTGCTTTGGTTGTCTGTATGAATGGTGAGTGGCTGTATGACGTTGTAGACTTCTTTGATAAGTGTGCGGAGATAGATGGCCTCTTTGCAGGCTTCGCCTAGGGCCATGTATTCGGCCTCTGTGGTACTCAGTGCAGGGGTGCGCTGTTTCTTAGATTCCCAAGAGATGGCAGCACTGCACATCTTGAAAACGTACCCCGTGTATGAGCGTCTGTCTACTACGTTGCTGGCGTAGTCGGCGTCAGCATAGCCGGTTGGATAACCGTCACCATTTTTAAAGTTTAGTTTTAGGTCCTTAGTTGCTTTAAGATACCTTAAAACTCGTTTGGCAGCTTTCCAATGCACCTCCCCGTAATGTCCATTGAACTGGCTCAGATAAGATACTGCATAGGATATATCTGGTCTTGTGCCTATTGCAATGTACATTAGAGAACCAATAAGCTGTTGGTATGGCAAATCGGGTTTCTCATCATCCTTATCAGGGATTGTGAGCTTCATACCTGGTTCCATGGGCGTTGAGACAGGGATGGCATCAGTCATACCAAACTTCTCTATCACTTTCTCGATATATTTGGTTTGATCGAGAGATATGTTGCCGGGTTTCTGGACAACACGCATTCCAAGACAGTCTTTGACAGGACCAAGGTCTTTGACCACGAATAGTTTCTTTAAGCCGAGCTTAAGGTCGTCCTTCATGCTGTCGTTACTACAGAGAATAAAGAAATCGTCGACGAATACAGCTACTACAAGTAGGTCGTTTCCGTCGCGTCTGTAGTACAGGCAATGCTCGTTAGAAGCTTGCTGCAGGTCAAGTTTTTTCATGGCTTCACAGACTTTCAAGTTCCATTGTCGTGGAGCTTGTTTAAGGCCATATAGAGCCTTTTTGAGTAGGCATACTTTGCCCTTTGGGTCAGTGGAGAAGCCGTCTGGCTGTTCCATATAAATTTCCTCATCGAGGTCCCCATTTAGAAATGCAGTTTCCACGTCTAGGTGGTCAACTTGAAGTCCACGTTGAGCCGCAAAAGCCAATAATAGTCGCACTGAAGACAGTCTAGCGACTGGTGCAAAAGTTTCACTGTAGTCAATCCCTGCTACTTGGGTGAAGCCTTTTGCTACTAGTCTGGCTTTGTATTTCGTTATTTGGCCACTAGTGTCCTTTTTTAGTTTAAATACCCATTTGCATTTAATCGTTTTTCTGCCGGAGGGTCTATCGACGAGAACCCAGGTTCCATTTTTTATTAGGGAATCGTATTCAGCATGCATAGCTTCTAACCACTTTTCCTTCTCTTCATGATCCGTTACTTCTTTAAAAGATTCGGGTTCCAGGTCTGAGGTGAGATATCCGAAGCGTTCAGGAGGATTCCTTACACGGACAGGGTATCTGCGTTCAGGTTCAGTAGGAACTTCAGGAAGAACGGGTTCATCTGGTTCAGAAGTAGCTGACAGATACTCTGGTGATGCCGGTTCAGCAGTCGCAGATGTATCTATTTGTGGTAGAGGCTGTGGCTGGGGTTCAGTGTTTTGAGGGGGTATTTCAGAGTTAGGACGTGGGACTGGAACATCTGAGATGAGAGGTGATGGAAGACTTGGCTGTTGTGTCGTAGGCGGTTGTGTTTCCTGTTGGTCTACTTTTGTATTAACAATTAAATCGTAAGTGAGACTGTTGTTAGGGGTGGTGGGTTGCTGTGGTTCAGTAACTCCAAGTTTGTCTTCAATAAAGACTACATCCCGTGACAATATGATCGCTCGTGGGTTGCGAGGATCTATAAGGCGATAGCCTTTAGTCTCAGTTGAGTATCCAACAAAAATGCAAGACTGGGTTTTCGAGTCCAGTTTGCTGCGTTTTTCTTTTGGAATAAAAGAATGCGCTTCACAGCCGAAAACACGTAGATGAGACACATCAAGTCGTTTCCCGTACCAAAGTTCGTCAGGTATTTTATTTTTTAAAGCTTGGGTGGGCGAAAGATTTTTTAGGTGAATTGCTGTATTTACTGCCTCACCCCAGTAAGCTTTTGGGAGCTTTGCGTCGTGCAACATTGCTCTGGCCTTTTCTACAATCGTCCGATTAACCCGTTCAGCGACGCCGTTTTGCTGAGGGTTGTAGGCTACAGAGGTCTGATGGATAATTCCATTCTCCCTTAAAAATGTAGACATCGGCCCGTTTACAAATTCACGACCGTTGTCGGAACGAAACTTTTTAATTTTTTCGTTTGTTTGGTTTTCTACAAGTTGTTTGAATTCGACAAACTTTGAAAACACTTCACTTTTTGACTTTAGCAAGTAGCCAAAAGTTTTGCGCGTAAAGTCATCTGTGAAAGTAAGTAAGTAGAGCGCGCCACCCCATGAATGTGTACTCATTGGTCCACAAAGGTCGGAATGAATGAGCTCACACTTTTTGAAAGACTTACTATTCGACTTTTTGAATGGACTTTTTGCTAATTTTCCTTGAAGGCAAGGAATGCAGGTTTCATCTAAACCCGAACTATCTATTTGACAGTTTATGCCATTCGTTCTCTTTTTCAGAGTAGACATCGCTTTGACGTTGAGATGTCCGAGGCGTCTATGCCACAGAACAGCTGTTTCATTTCTGACATTTGTCAGCTGTGCTTGTTGTTGTGGCTCAGAAATATCTAATTTATACATGCCCTTATAATTTTGCCCTGTTGCTACTACTGTTCCCGAAATTTTGAGCCCTTTTTCGAGATAGATTTGAGCACCTTTACTAGTAAAAACTGTAGCATAGCCCTTCCCTGCCATAGAACTAACAGATAATAAATTAGCCGAAAGTTGTGGTACTAATAGGGCGTTAGAAATTTTGTCAATATTGCCGCTATTTACACAAATTGTACCTGTTCCTTCGCTTAAAATCTGCTGGTTGTTGGCTACGGTTACTGTGTCTGACTGGGGAGAAAAATTGCTGAATGATTGTATGTTATTGCACATATGAGATGTTGCGCCAGAATCTATGAACCAATGGGATGGGTTTTTGGAAGAATGAAAAGATGAATAAAGTGTAACATGTGTACTGAAATTAGCCTTATTCTTCTTTTTGCGGTTCCGGCACTCCGAGACGACGTGTCCATGTCGCTTGCAGAATGTGCACACATGCTTTGGGCGCGGGGGCACAGGCGTAGTCTTGGACGCAGGCGTAGGCTTCGATGTATACAGAGCACTGTCTTTCGTCGAGGTCGATGGCCGCTGGTCCTCCTTCAGTAACAATGTAGCTACGGAGTCCGAAGAGATTTTAGTTCCCGATCCTTCCAATGCCATTACCATAGGGTTATATTTTTCAGTCAAACCAGTTAACATTATAACTCCTACAAACTCATCATTGACGGGAGCCTTTATTTCCGCTAGTTGCTGCTGCGTGCTGCGGGTTCCGTTAACATATTCGTCCATGCTAGTACAGTTCTCCAGTCTTGTATTGAAGAGTTTACGAAGTAGGTGCAGGCGCCGTAGAAGGCCGCTGTCAGCATAAGCTGCTTGTAGCTTTTCCCAGGTTTCCTTGGCGGTGGTGCAGCTCATTATCACAGGGTACACCGATGTTGCTACTGATAAGCATATTTTTGCCTTTGTTTTTGCATCAAGCCGCTTGAATTGCATGTCTCCAAGTTGCTGCATCATAAGTGCGGGACTTTCTATAAAATCCCACATGTCACTCACGACGAGTACGTTCTTCATCGAGAAACTCCAGCTGGTGAAGTTTCTGGCACCCTCCAGTTTCTCAATCGTGGGCACAAGCTGTCCACTAGGTGTAGCTGTAGGTTGCGCTGGTGCCGGCAGTTGTCCTGCCGATGAAGGGTTTTGGGTGTCACCCTCCATAGCACTCGTACCAAATTATATATTCTTACACAACTTAGGTTAGAGGGGCTCTGGGCCCATAACCTGTTAAATTTCCGAAAGGAAATTTGAGATCATGGAAGTAAACTAAGTTGTTTGATGTATCATCAACAGAATATTTTATTAGAGTAACAGTTTTGTTTTGTGTCATAGTTGACAAACATAAATATAAAAATATATAGTGGCCAGGGTGTCTCAGTATTTACAAAAAGTATTTACAACAGATATGAATTTTTAAAAATCTATACTTTAGCAGTTGTTTAGATGTGGAGTCTTAACAATAACTTAACTAAACAACTAAACAACATCTGAACAACATCTGAACAACAACTGAACAACAACTGAACAACATCTGAACAACATCGAAACAACAACTGACCAACATCAGTACAACAACTGAACAACATCTGAACAACATATGTACATCAACTGAACAACAACTGAACAACATCGGAATAACATCTGAACCACAACTAATCAACATCTGAACAACAACAGAACAAAAACCTATTAAAACAACTGAACAACATCCGAAAAATTACCGTACAACAACAACTGTCAGGTGCGGCAGAAGATAGCGATTTGAGTATTGGAAAAAAAAACTTCGTTTCATTTCTCAACTTTATCGTATTAAGAGTTTTGTCATTAAGTCATAACGCTTCTGTAATTTATAGTAAACCCTAGTTTTTATAGGCAGAATGCATAAAGTAGGTCATTATGCATCTGTTTTCGAATTCATAATTCGAACATTACGAGACGAGTGTATATAAAATAAATTAGCAATTAGATCAATCATACTAGTTACCGTGTATTTGTTTCAGTTTACAACAGAATTCTTAATTTTATTTTTTCCTAAAACATGTTTTGGAAATTAGTTCGTATGCGTTTGTATGAAACTATTAGTCCTTGATCGTTTGTACTCGTGCCCTATGAGACGATAATTACAAATCGGTTATCTTATTCTGAAATCGAAACAAAAAAACTAGATTACAGACTAAAAAATACGTACAATATAATTATATTTTAAATATAAATAAATTATTACTATAAAAGATCTAATTATAAAAAAACCTAATTATATTGTGTGTTGGGTACACTTACACCTGCCGCCTGATCCTTGCTTTAAGTTTTTGTGATGAATTGAATTACAATTAAATTTATTCAGTGCAGAGTTCTGTATAGTTCTGCTCCAGTTACAAAATACCGTGATAATGGATCCAGAGTTACATCTATTCACTCATATTGGTGTTGAGTCAAAAACAAAAGTGCCTAAATCAATGAAAATATTGTTTTTAAGTTTGCAGTTGATTTATGGTTTGAACTTTGGATTCTCAAAACAGTTTAATACAAAAATTAATATGCTTCTCAATTTAGTATCGGTGTTTGTAAGCATTGCATGGGTGTATTGCATTGTGTACGCCATAGCGATAACAGAGGATTGGTTATTTTATAAAATGTTAAAAATCGTTGAATTATTAGAATATATAACAATTTGCTTGATCCTCAATTTTACTGAAATCAACTTCCACGATTTTATTAAAAAAGTCAATTTGTGTCTAGAAATTCTTCCCGAGCTAAACAAAGAAAGAATTGGAATTATAGGTTTATTGTATTTGGTTTCATTCTATTGCTCCAAATACGGACACATAGTGTTAATATGTCTCTCATTAAACACAGATGGTGTTAATTGGTGTGACTGGTATTTGGTTGAATATGCGAATGGTTTTGTGGTGGAAATGACTGTAAGTTTTGTGTCGTATATCTTTTTTTTGACCATCTACTACATATATTGCTATGCAAAAAAGTTTTACCAATTTGCCAAACAGCCAGAACTTGAGAATGTAACCTTTTTATTGAAGTACTATATGAGCTTAACTGATAGTTACGACTATATAATGCAGCTTTATAATCGTCTAGTAAGTGACATTTTTTAAAATATCGTTAAGTAAATAATATACATATAATATATGGAGAATCACGTTTTAGTTTTAAACAGAGTGTCCCTCATTAAGTGGTACAATTACAAATTAAGATTCTAAACATCCTAAACTACCTAGCTAAAAGTATCTGGCAGTATCGGGTAAAATAACTAGTGAACGATACTGAAAACACAGGACGGGTTCGTGATAAGGAACAACTTTTCCTAGAGAATATAGGTCGAAATGTTACAAAAATGTCATAAACTTCCATAATAACTCAAACCCTACCTATGCCGGTCCGGAGCCCGGATGCAAAAAGGGTTGATTCGAGGGTGAAATTTTCCATCGTAAAACAGTCTTGGCCGAATATCTGACGCCGGATGCGACCCGACTCCTGGCTAACCAGGAGGCTACAGTGGCCTTGAGGATTAAATGTCCTCAAAAAGACTAAGACGCAAAGTAAGGGGATACTACCGCTTATTTTCATCCCTAAAAACTACATGCGCAAGTACAAAGCGAACAGCAAGATTTTGTCGGGCGATCCGGCCGACCCTCAGCGCCAGTCTGCGTCCGGGACAGCTGATGTTAAATATGTGACCAACCCCAAGGTTGGTTGTGCGGAAGCAGGCTCTTTGCGGAAACTATGCGACTGCTGTAGCTCAAACGCCTTTGTCAATGACAGAATACTTTAAGGGAAGTTTGCTGCAAAACCGTAATAATAATAATAATAAGGCACTGGAGGCGAACTTAGCCACAAACCCGGTGCCCACCACCAGCAGTTTACGTACGCGTAATAGATGGAGTTCCGAAATGAACCGATTCATCCTGCGTACTTATTTGCAACTCACCTTAATGGAGACCGACGTTAAAGCATACCTGCCAACATTACACACAAAATTTATAGAAGCGTTCCCAGAAAAACAAGATGTTAATAGGCAAAGAGTAGGTGACCAAAGAAGGGCAATTGTAAACAGAAAACTTTTACCACAACCAGAAATAGATAGAATTTACAAAGAAGTCGAAGCAGAAATAAAAAATATCACTCAAAAATCACACAATAAAAATTCGCATACTTATACTCAAACCTCTCACACTGATTACCGAACCTCTCACACAGATACTCAAACCTTACCACTCACACAAAAGAGGCAAAGGATGGCTTGGAGTAACGAACTTAACGAAGGTATCATGAAAGCATATTATAAAGTAACTAAACTGGAAACAAATCTGACAGCTTACAGACAAACGCTATATCAAGAATTCATAAACATATTTCCACACTATGCACACTTATCTGAACAAAGAGTTCCTGATCAGAGACGAGTTATAATCATGCACAAGTATATAACAGATGACAGACTAAGAGCTTTAAAGGAAGAAGTAAGAAACGAAAATAACTTTTCGTTCGACAGCAACGGAATCAGCTCTAACGCAACTACACTCACGCATACATATCACAATAATTGTACTCAGCATGACATCTTAGCTACTGAAACTTTGACAAATAATATGCCTTTAACTCTTCAGGAAAATGGGTCAAATCATCGCGAAGAAGTCACTATAGAAACACAAAATGAACCATCTAGAACCATTAATGTCTCTACGGCAGATCAGGAAAAATTAAAACAAAAGTTTCGAGAAACTCTAGAACGATTTCAAGATACTGATCCAACTTTACGCCCGCATATACCTAAGCAAAAAACATCTCGAAAATTAGCAGGACTAGTCGATTATATTAATATGCAAATACTCCCAACGTACGTCTCCAAAGATACCGACTTCACAACTACACACACTCTAGTATACTGTGCGGCGTTCACTTCTGTTGTCTGTAATGGAGCTAAGATTAAAGAAAACTTACCAAATGACTCTAGAACTCCACACACTCCAGAAACTAGAGTACCAGGTTGGCAAAAAAGACTAGAAAAGAAAATTGCTAATCTAAGAAAAGATATAGGAAGAATGTCACACTATATCCATGGAAGTAGAAGCGCAAGACTAATAGAACACATTCAACTAATAAAAAATACATACAGAGTACATTCACAGCATGAAGAACCTAATTTAACAGATAATCAATTCCTAGATACACTCAAACAAAAACTTAACGCAGCATCTAACAGGCTTAGTAGATACATTAATTGCACACTTAGGAAAAAACAGAACTCCCTTTTCAAAAGCAATGAGAAACAATTTTACAGAACAATAACGACACTCACACAAAACGTTCAAACTACATCTAAAGCGACACCAAACCCTTCACCTCAAGACCTGTACCAATTTTGGTCTAATATTTGGGCTAGGCCAGTACAGCACAACACATCAGCAGATTGGATAGAGAAAGATAAAGAAAATTTAAAACAGATAGCTGATATGGTATTTGAACATATCCCTGTAGATATATTCAAGCGCGTACTACAAAAAACTCATAATTGGAAAGCGCCTGGTAATGACCGAATTCAAAATTTTTGGTATAAGAAATTTTCAACTGTTCATCCCATGATGCATAACCACATCAACGAATTTATACAGTCCCCAGATACTATGCCATCTTTCATTACCCAAGGAGTTACATACTTAATACCAAAAGACAATGACACTCAAAATCCCGCAAAATATCGGCCAATCACCTGTTTGCAGACCTTCTATAAAATACTAACATCGTGTATTGCTGAACAGATAGACGAGTTTTTGACTCAAAACGATTTGCTGGCAGAAGAACAAAAAGGCTGTCGTAAAAGAAGCCAAGGGTGTAAAGAACAACTTATAATCGATTCGGTTGCTATGAAACAGGCACTAAGAAACAAAAAAGACGTCAGCACAATGTATGTCGACTACCAGAAGGCCTTTGATTCAGTGCCCCACAGCTGGCTTATCTACGTACTGCGTCATTACAAAATCCATCCTACCTTGATTAGCTTCCTAGAACATACTATGCAACACTGGAAAACAAAACTTAGAATCATAAACAATAACTGTAATATTGAAACAGAAGAAATCCCAATAAGACGCGGTATTTTCCAAGGAGACGCCCTTAGTCCGTTGTGGTTCTGCTTAGCTTTAAATCCCTTATCGAAAATGCTTAACTCGTCAGAACAAGGACTCACTATCTCAAAAGTACACACTCGTACATCACTCTCACATCTTCTTTACATGGACGATATAAAATTATACAGTAATAACACTCACTCCCTCCATCTTTTAGCAGACATCACACAATTATTCTCTCAAGACATTCAAATGAATTTTGGTATCGAAAAGTGCAAAACATTCTCAGTCGTAAAAGGCAACATAACTACAAACGATTACACCCTTACTTCTGGAGATATAATCGAGACTCTCGACCAACAGAGCACTTACAAATATCTAGGATTCCAACAAGCAAAACAAATTGATCAGATACAAACAAAAGAAGAATTGAAAAAGAAATTTAAGCACAGACTAAACAGCATACTCCGATCCCAACTACATTCACGTCACACAATAAAAGCAATAAATACTTACGCAATACCCATTCTTACGTATTCTTTTGGAGTGATTTATTGGTCTCAGGCTGAACTGGAAAAACTACAACGCATAATCAACACATCTCTGACTGTTCACCGCAAACACCATCCTAGGTCATGCATTCAGCGGCTCACACTGCCTAGGCACGAAGGCGGTAGAGGTTTAATTGACATCAACAATCTCCACAACAGACAAATTGCAACACTACGAAAATTTTTCTTTGACCGAGCCCAGCAGTCAATATTACACGAGACAATAACTAAAAATGATATAGGAATAACACCTCTTAATCTCAAGAAAAATGATACATTAAGGAGCGAGCGTATTGTTGACAACAAGCAAAAAATCACCGCTTGGCAGCGTAAATCCCTCCACGGCAGACACCTCCACGACCTGCAGCAATCTCATGTCGACAAAAGTGCGTTGAACGCTTGGCTGCAGCGTGGAGAACTCTTCCCCGAGACGGAGGGATTTATGCTAGCAATTCAAGACCAAGTCATCGAGACTCGAAACTATCAGAAGTTTATTTGCCGAATCCCAAATTTGCCAACAGATACATGCAGAAGATGTCACAGTTGCTCGGAAACAATTCAACATATCACAGGCGCATGTAAAGCTATAGTCCAAACGGACTATAAACATCGGCACGATCAAGTCGCTGCAATAGTCCATCAACATTTAGCCCATAAATATAAATTCATTTCCGAAAAGATGCCTTACTACAAATACCGCCCAGATGTAATTCTAGAAAATAGCGACCATAAAATATACTGGGACAGAACGATAATAACCGACCGAACAATTCATTATAATAGACCGGATATAACGCTGTTAGACAAAAAGAACAAAGTAGTTTATCTGATTGACATTGCCGTTTGTAATACACATAACCTCCTCAACACACACACAGAAAAAGTCTCAAAATACACAGATTTAGCAATTGAAATTAAGTCACAGTGGAAAGTCAACAGCGTCAAAACCGTACCCATTATTCTATCGACAACAGGAGTTATACCCAGAACATTACACACCAGCCTAAAAACTTTAGATATCCACTCAAAGACATACACACTCCTCCAAAAAGCTACGATTTTGAACACCTGTAGAATAGTCCGAAAGTTCCTATCTCTAACATAGGCTTACCTTTATGCACTTGGCTTCGGCCCGTGCTGAAATTTCCTCTTCGGAGAGATACACAAATGTAAAAACCAATAATAATAATAATAATATTCTTTATTGCACACAAAAATAACATCGACAAAATAAAATTAAACAAAGACAAATCACAGTACAATAAGGCGGCCTTAATGCTAAAGCAGCATTCTCTTCCAGGCAACCTTTGGGTGATATGGAAAGTGCAAACATATAGCGGGATAGTGCAAACACCTACATATACTACTTATACTGTAATACACTCTAATACATACATAGACAATATAATAAACTTGATAGATACCTGTATAATATTGATAAACTAATACATAATAAAATAATACTTAAACTATACTATGGAAGCGTGGATAATGCGAAATACTCCGAAGGGAAAAATAGATGACAGTATAAATGGAATAGACTTAAATATACCCGTTCAACATTATAATTTTATACGCCCCAACATGATGAAATCTCATGCTAGAAAATACTTTACGGACTGCGGCAGCGACCATCAGTTTTTAGCAACCAAGTTTAAAATAAGGTTAAATCACCTTAAGGGCAGGCCGTGAGAAAAATGGGTATTTTTGGATGCACGCAATTTTGTTGGTGAATACGATAAACACTTTATTTTGTGTAATGATTTTTCATTATATTATCTAGATTTTTGTCGCTGGAAAACACGATTAAAGAAAGTTTGCTCGATAGATTTATTTTTCAAAGTTTAGTCTATTTTCACACTTTTTTGCGTTTTGTATAGCAATCTTAAGAACATAACACATTATTTTTTGCGAATACGATACGTCTTGTAAATTACTAGTTTTTTGTCGTTCAGTTTTTTGATTACTTGTTTATGTGGCGAGAAATTTCCAAAACATTGAAAAATTGGCTAACTATGGTGATTCCGCTCTGTTCTCATACACGGGATTTGCCATTAGTGGGAAAGGGACGTTTAAAAGTTCGAGGCAGGCCCTTAAAATCGAGGAATTATAAACCAATTTAACAAGGCTGCTCTAGGGACTTGCAAATCAGACGTCCAAAAAAGTCTCAAATCTGTGAGCAAAACCAATTTGAGTCATCCTACACGTCACGGCTAGACCTGAAATCCACCATATAAAACATTAGCAAAAGGTTGCTGATATCAATAAAATCACCACCCCTAGAACCGACTGGATGACTACGAAAGCATGGGAGAAAATCCCTTAACATGCAACTTACTTCACAGCTTACACAGAACAAAAAGAGTCACTACTGTAATTAACCTTTCTATTTTAGAGAAACAAAAATACAAATTATTTAACTGTCATTGATTTTACAGAACTTCATAGGTTACCAACAGATTTTACAATAAATATGGGCAAATCACTTGTTTAGTCAGTTTTTTTATTTAGAAGTACGGTCCCTTGTAGAAAATTTTAGAATTGTAAAAGTGTTGTTGTTGTAACGGTGTCGTAACAGCTGCCTGGTAGGGGATACTCCCTACATATAAGGAATTGTTCATAATGTGTCGACACAAATACAACTCTTACAGGAAAATATGTTCGTATAGTGTCGACACTACCGCTTGTGTGAAATTTTGTAATACCACTTCCACATAAAAATAATTGTTTCTAATGTGTCGACGAAACTGCCACTCTCGTAGGAAAATAAGTTCACAATGTGAGAAACTTAGTAATGTCACATTCACAAAAAAATATTATAATGTATCAACGGTACGACCACTCTCATAGAAAAGTAAATTTCTACCATAATACTTTTTATTCATTTAATCGTATGGCGTATAATTCGAGTCAACAATGCACTTAACTTTAAAACTATTATCTGTTTCTAATTTCTTCGCTATTTGGCAGCGTCATTAGTAAGAGTGAGCAGATCTCGGGGGTCATTGATTATATTGTGGTCTACAGTTTGTACAGGGGGCCCGCAGTCGCACGCCCGGTGAGTCTATCCAACCACACCTGAAAATGTAGTCTGCGCTACGTCCGTGCCCAGTTTGCAGCCTGATTAGCTGGCACCAGTCCCTTCTTGGGGCAGACAAACTACGAGGTTTTCTTGGACACTACAGTTTCTAGGACAGTGAGGTCCTAGACGGGTTATGCCTCCACTAGTCTTTCCACTGGTCCCTGGTACTGGGTTTTTGGAGAAGCAGATTTTTGGCAGATGGGCCCCAGGGACCCATCGTCTCAAAGCCCACGGGAGAGAAAATGTGGCTCCCAGAAATCTCCTCGTATTTGCGGGACTTCGCTACCTCAGCACCAGCAGCTGCGGCACCTGCACGGGTGCATGTGGCATGTATGTGCGAGGGCGCGAAGGTGTCCACGCACGTGGCATCCCATACCATACCACAGAATATATAATAGTACTAACCATACACTTGCCTCTCTGCCAGGGGATGAGCGTTACCCCGTCGGGCCTCTAAAACCATATAAAAACGATCAAAATAGAAACCAGGCGCATCTCTGCAAGTAGGTTTTAAAAGTATGAAAATGTGTTAATCGAGAAGTTGCCTGTCCATATTTTTATTTTTGACAATCTTAATCCACACTAATATTATAAATGCGAAAGTAACTCTGTCTGTCTGTCTGTCTGCTACGCTTTCACGGCCAAACCGCTGAACCGATCTTCATAAAACTTGGCACAGAGATTGCTAGCATACCGAGAACGGACATAGGCTACTTTTTATCACCATTCGAGGGTCTGGAGTACAGATGTAGACCACCACGTGTACCTCCAGGAGCCCAGCTAAACTATAAGAGATACAGGCATGGTTCCAAAACAAAAGTTATTCAGTATGATGGGCCGCTTCTTTTCACAAGGACATTGAGGATCTGGAGTACCTTATGTAGACCACCAGGTGTACCATCAGGAGCCCAGCTAAACTATGAGAGATACAGGCATGGTTCCAAAACAAAAATTGTTCAGTATGATGGGCCGCTTCTATTCACAAGGACATTGAGGATCTGGAGTACCTTA
Organism: Tuta absoluta; assembly: GCA_027580185.1. Lineage (NCBI taxonomy): Eukaryota > Metazoa > Arthropoda > Insecta > Lepidoptera > Gelechiidae > Tuta > Tuta absoluta. Next base: position 5,965,560 of record JAQAHW010000003.1, read on the forward strand.
TGTAGACCACCAGGTGTACCATCAGGAGCCCAGCTAAACTATAAGAGATACAGGCATGGTTCCAAAACAAAAGTTGTTCAGTATGATGGGCCGCTTCTTTTCACCAGGACATTGAGGATCTGGAGTACCTTATGTAGACCACCAGGTGTACCATCAGGAGCCCAGCTAAACTATAAGAGATACAGGCATGGTTCCAAAACAAAAGTTGTTCAGTATAATGGGCCGCTTCTTTTCACCAGGACATTGAGGATCTGGAGTACCTTATGTAGACCACCAGGTGTACCATCAGGAGCCCAGCTAAACTATAAGAGATACAGGCATGGTTCTAAAACAATAGTTGTTTATTATGATGGGCCGCTTCTTTTCACAAGGACATAGAGGATCTGGAGTACCTTATGTAGACCACCTGGTGTACCATCAGGAGCCCAGCTAAACAATTAAAGATAAAGAAATGGTTCCAAAACAAAAGTTGCCCAGTCTGATGGGCTGCTTCTTTTCACAAGGACATAGAGGATCTGGAGTACCTTATGTAGACATCCAGGTGAACCATCAGGAGCCCAACTAAACTATAAGAGATAAAGAAATGGTTCCAAAACAAAAGTTGCCCAGTCTGATGGGCTGCTTCTTTTCACAAGGACATAGAGGATCTGGAGCACCTTATGTAGACCACCAGGTGTACCATCAGGAGCCCAGCTAAACTATTAGAGATATAGGCATGGTTCCAAAACAAAAGTTGCCCAGTCAGATGGGCTGCTTCTTTTCACAAGGACATAGAGGATCTGGAGTAACTTATGTAGACCACCAGGTGTACCATCAGGAGCCCAGCTAAACAATTGGAGATAAAGAAATAGTTCCAAAACAAAAGTTGTTCAGTATGATGGGCCGCTTCTTTTCACAATGACGTTGAGGATCTGGAGTACCTTATGTAGACCTCCAGGTGTACCATCAGGAGCCCAGCTAAACTATTAGAGATATAGGCATGGTTCTGAAACAAAAGTTGCTCAGTATGATGGGCTGCTTCTTTTCACAAGGATATTGAGGATCTGGAGTACCCTATGAAGACCACCAGGTGTACGATCAGGAGTCCACCTAAACTATTAGAGATACAGAAATGGTTCCAAAACTAAAGTTGGCCAGTATGATGGGAATAAGTTGAAAAGGACATTGGCAACTTTTTACCAAGGATTTTTTTGCTATCTACTGACTTTTGTATTCCATGGTTATAAATATTGATCTGTCAGCGCAGTACACCGGATGGCAAATTTTGAATTGTCCTGTAGCGACCTCTGGAAGCTACGACAAGAAACTCACTCCAAGTGGTTCACGAGCAAGCAAGACGCAACAGAAGTTCCAACATAGCTGCAAGATGGCGCCACGTGACAGAACAAAGAGCCTGAAACGCGGTATCGAAGTGTTTCACTGCGCAACGCATATATACAACTTCCAATTATATCCAGGTGGACCAGTCGGTCCCCTGGCCACAACACCCGGCCAGGCGGGTAGCTACCCTTTTCCCGACTCCACCTGGAACCCTCCATTCTGCCTATTGGCATCACTCCTGTCACCCGCCATAGTCCCTTTAACAACAGAAGCAAGGGAGGCATCCTTAAACAGTAGAGATAAGAACTGTTCTAATATCACTGTCATACTTACTATGAATATACATATCAACTTTAGAACCTGTTTCTAAAAAAACTATCTAACGCGGACGAAGTCGCGGGTAAAAGCTAGTCATGAATAAGAAGACGTTTAAATTTTATTATGCAAAGAATTCGAAATCACTTTTAACCTAGAAACTAAAGAAACAAATATGAAATTTAAGTTAAGCGATTTGGCTACCAAAGGTCTTAAAATTAGTAGAGATAGGCTTTTCAAACCCTATAAAACATGAAATATTATGGAAGTTTTAATGAGCTGGTAAAAAATATTCTAAAACCTTCAAGATAGCTTGTGTAATTGCTAAAGCAAACTTTATTAGTAATAATATAATATAATAAAATAAAAGTTGTCTGGAAAGTTATTAATATTGAAACAGGTATAACGTGTTTAAGCCACGCGAAAATAACTTTTCACTAAAAACTAACGAAGGATTGATTAATTATAATAAAGAGTGATTGGTTTGAATTCAGATGTAGCGCAGGAGTTAGAATCATTTTTCACAAATATACCTCTAAAAACTACTGAGTCACTAAGATCTTCGCCTTCAATTTCATATTCTTTGATGAACCAAAATGTAGATGTTTGCAATTCTGGATTTCAAATTACACATGGAAGTCCCCAGTCCATGAATGTCACTCAGAGAGCTATGGAAAGGTCTATGCTCAGTATCTCTATAATGGATAAAATCCGGAATGAGACTAGCCGCAAAAAGAACAAAGTAACGGACAGTGTCTGTTGTGTAGCAAACTGAAGTGGCAGTGGGCTGGGCACATCTGTCGCAGAACCGACGGACGGTGGAGTAAACGGGTTCTCGAGTGGAGGCCACGCCTCGGCAAGCGTAGTGTTGGACGACCTCCGGCCAGATGGACCGATGACTTAAAAAAGGCGGTTGGTGGCGACTGGATGGCGAAAACGGGAGATCGTGCCCTATGGCGGAGGCCTACGTCCAGCTTTAGACTGCAATAGGCTGATGTAGATGTAGGAGCACTTTGGGGTTGTTTTTTGGGGGTTTTTCCTGTTAATTATAAGGGGGTATCAGGGGGTCCGGTTAATTAAAAATAAAAAATAAAAAGATCTATAATTACCAACAAACACATCTTGCACAAACAAAAGTTAAAAAAAAAATGGTAAAAGGGAGAACAGCTCAGCATTTCTGCTGTTTTTCAGTATTATCCCACATTTTTTCGGAAGCTGAGCCCAGTTAACAATTTTATAATATTTGCACAAAATAAAAGTAAAAATGTGCACTCTTATAATAAATTAATTAATAAAAACAGCACAAATATCAACAAAAAACTAAAATAAATAAAATGTCAAAAGTCTACGAACTCCCAGTTACTCTCCTGTTTTTGGGCAGTAAGAGCCACGGTTTAATTTTATTCTTAAAAGTATACATTGACTTCGCATTTTTAATCGGTGGTGGCAGATCATTCCAACATTTTGATGCCGCAAAAAGAAAGCTGCCTCTAAAAGCATGGAGACGAGGGAGAGGAGACACCCTAAGAATAGGATACCGAACCGGTTTATTAGAGCTTTTCAAAGTGCTATCACTCCAAATAAGCTTTTCAGCAAGGTACGCATGTAAATAATACGCTTTTAAAACAAATGTAATTTTTGGATGGTGGTGGCGTAAAGTTACATGCTGTGTGATTAACGAGACTCCAAAACTAATACATACCTACCGCTCGGTCTAAATTAAAATAAAATTGCATAAAACAGGACTGTACTCTGCAGTTTTCGCCCCCGGGGCTTTGAAATCTACACCTGACTATGTGGTGGGGAGCTGGAACTCACTCGGAGAAGTTTGTTTCGTCATATCGCATGGCAATATGATACTATTGCTATTATTCTAATAGCCCAGCTCAAAATCACACAGCGCCTGTCTTCAATTGTACAAAGCCGCATACTTACCTTTATTGGCGACGTTTTTTTTTTTTGTTTTTATTATTGACTAGCAGCCCGCCCAGCGGTTTCACCCGCCGCTAACACTTTCTCCCCGGGAATAAGACAGTTTAATATAACCTATGTTCATCAGGGATAATGTAGGATTCTAAAAATCTTGATTAAATTTCAAACAAAAATCGTTTTCAGATGGTGGTGGCGTAAAGTTACATGCCGTGTGATTAACCTGGCCAGCCCCATGGCAGTGCCTTTATTTTTATTTTTATCCCGCCCGAGCCGGTTTTCTATTAGGTCATAACAAAATTGTAATAAAAAAAGAGAAAATTGTGTGATAGAAATTTCTTTTTTAGAATGACGATTCATGACGTCAATAAGTGATAATACTATCCTACATTGAATAAAGAATTTCAATTTCAATTAACGGAAAAATAATTTTTTAAATCGGTCCAGTAGTTTCGGAGCCTATCCAATTCAAATAAACAATAAAAAAAACCTGTTTCTAATATTAGTGTAGATTATACTATTATTATTTTAGTGTGATGCCGGCTTAGAATAGCATCACCCGATTTCTTTCCCGTGGGAGTCGTAGGAGGCGACTAAGGGACTTGAAGGTGTGTATTGCAATTTTAGGCGATGGGCTGACCACCTGTCACTATGGCGATACACAATTTTCCGAATGACCCTCAGATATTTGTCAGACGTGGCGTAAATGTACGGTTTTGCGGCAGTTTACCCCGCAAGGGATAATAGGCGTGTTTGGTACGTATGTATGTATTATTTTAGTGTAGTTTTTTTAATGCATTATTTAATGTTTTTTGTCGTATTTTTTTACACCGAGTAAGGGACAGCCCTTCGAATACTGATAGGGTGCATAAAACATAAAACTGGACAACTTTCCCCTAGAAACATATGTCTGGAAACGCCAAAAAAATGACCTTCCATACAAAATTACAATCAGCTGACTGTATTCACCATGGGAAGTCAGTTTTTTTACGTTTCCTGAAATATGTTTCTAGAGGAAAGTTGTTCAGTTTCATGGTCTGCATGTACCCTATCAGTGTTCGGAGGGCTATCCCTGACACCCTTTAATACAGTAATGATTAAATGTAATCATTACACTGGTACGAATAATGTGGCGCAGTTTGTACATTTTTAAATGAAAAAGTAGTTATTGTGGCATAACTGTAATAGTTAGACACATAGTACTGCGGACATTATTATAGATATTGATGTCCTCTATAAAACTGTAGTACATCACTTTGCTCTATTGTCAATAATTTCCACAGCGTACGCGATATAAGATATTTTTTTGGTACATTTTTCACACGTTGGGTTACATTATCGAAATTTTCACACGGATCCCTATTTTTTTCTCGTATAAAATATAGCCTATGTTCATCAGGAATAATATAGGATTCTAATGGTAAAAGAATTTTTGAAATCGGGCCAGTAGTTTCGGAGCCTATTCGATGCAAACAAACAAACAATCAAATCTTTCCTCTTAATAATATTAGTGTAGATAGGTTTGCTCTTGACTCTAGTCTAGGTCATAGGACATAGACAGAGTCTAAGATGGAAGCTCACCCAGAAGACGCCTGTTCACTCTTACTTTGAAGAGATTAGGGTTGTATGCGTTTGGAAACACAGACGCAGGTAGTGAGTTCCACTCTTTAGCAGTGCGCATTATAAATGATGACTGAAAACGTTTAGTCCAAATTGGTGGAATGGCAACCTGCGGTGCGTCTGGATGTCCAATGGTAGAAGGGAGCTGGTGGAACAAGATCGTGAAGCTCTTGAGCACACTCTCCGAAGTACAATCTGTAAAAAACCGACAAGCAGGCAACCTTGCGGCGATGTGCCGGGCTATGTAGCTTGATGTCCACCAGTTTTATGTCGCCAATGAGCCTCTTGGCACTGCGTTCCACCGAGTCAAGAGCGGCAAGTTGGTATTTTACTGAGCCATCCCAAAGGTGACTGCAATAATCCATGCAGGATCGGACTTGTGCTTTGTAAAGAGTTAAAAGCTGTCCAGGCGTAAAGTATCGCTTCACTCTATTCAGGATGCCCAGCTTCTTAGCCGCCGTTTGAGCATTGTACTCGATGGTCGCGCCGAAGTTTAGATTTGATGTAAACTCCATCTCAGAAGCTCAAGCCTGTCAGTGACTTTGACAGATGTACCCCGAAAAGTAGGTGTCTAGTCGAAAGGACTCCTTTTTGCAGTGAAAAGACACGCCTGTGTTTTGGTGGCGTTGAATGAGACCAGATCGTCGTCGCCCCATTGGGAGACAAGACTTAAGGTCGGATCTGTTCGCTCTAGCTCTCCATCCCTCTGAAACGGTACTATCATCTGCGTATCCAACAATACCATGCCGAAGGAGGTCACTGATGTGCAGCAGGAAAAGATTTGCAGAGAGAACAGACCCCTGAGGAACTTCGGCATCAATGGCCATAAGGTCAGAGGAGCAGCCGTCAACGATTTCTCCGTCTCTCGGCGAGACAGTTCCTCTATCGAGCGTCTCGTTGTGCAGGGCAATGGTGAAGGAACGCGAGCTCGTGGCAGATCACCGATGAGATGGATAGACCTGATAAAGTGTACTCTCGGTGGCCCCTTACATGAGGGCACGAGAAAAGCGGCCGTCAGAGATGAGTGGTGACTGGTGAAGCGTGCCACCAAAACCAACAGCGACCACGACCTCTCTGCTAAGAGTGCACCGACTTAGAAGAAAATCGTATGGCAATCTCTGCTTGGATCATTCATCAATGTCAAGGTATTTCAGTCAGTTCTCTGCATCAGGAGCATACTTGTGCAGATCGGCTATACCACCAGGAAAACAGCGAAGAGGGTATTCGTTCACAAATGGAAGAGTTTTTGGTAAGTAGTAGGTAAGGGTCGTAGAGTCGTGCGACAAGAGATCACGTCACAGACCTTGCTTAGCAACCCGTCTATCCTCACGGTATCGTAGGCTGCGCTTAGATCAACGAAAGCTACTGAAGTTTTTAAACCCCGTTGATATCCAGACTCGATGAAGGAGGTCAGAGCGAGAACTTGGTCTGCGCAACTTCTGATTCCCCTGAATCCAGCCTGTTCTGGTGGAATTACGCTATCAATATTCTTTGCAACAATTTGTATGTGATGGAAATAAGGGAAATGGGTCTAAAGCTCGGGTGATTATCCTGGCTTCAATAGGACGAAAACCTTTGCGTACTTAAAAGCTGTAGGAATGCTACCAGTTATAATTATTCTAACAAAGAACTGGAGCAGCCACTGTTTGGCTACTATGCCAAGATGAAGTAAGAATTCCGGATAGAATTCGTCTGATTTGTATGGTTTTTTTATCAACAATTCCAATCGCGTCCATGGACGCAAATCAGCGACGCCGGCAATTGCGAGCAAGAAGTTGTCATGAGGGGTGAAATGGCTACGTTGGCTGTGAAGCAAACTCTTAATAATGCCACGGTTATGATGCCATATCCTCTCTAGACAGAGCGTATGGCGTGGCATTTACCGAAAAACCAAGGAGAAGCTAATGAAAACACTTATTTTTGCAGTATTTTTAAACGCTTCTGAAACCTTGAGGAGTATTTTGTATGGGCGAATTGAGAGATCCATTTTTTTTTCATGTTCTGACCCATGTTCCTTGGGGAAAATTGTTCTTTTTCAACAGCCTATCTCGAGTTTTCGCTTTCGGTCACTTGTAAAATTTCACTCTATATATTTATTTATTTATTTATTCTTTATTGCACATCGTACAAAAGGCGGGCCTAATGCCAGACGGCATTCTCTACCGGCCAACAAGAAGGTAAACAGAGAGAGAAAGAAGCGGGTATATTATATTTATATTTGAAGAAAATTGTTGAACCTCCAATACTAATTATCCTGAATCAAATGTCTAATTTCTTTTTTTTTATATAATATATGAATTAACTGTTTTTAGCAATACTCTGTATTTTTTTGTGGAAGGACAGAGAAGTAGTAGAGGTATAATGTTATCAGAGTACCTAATTAACAAACGTTTTCATAGAATTAAACTTTGCAGATGGTGGCGATTTTGTTGTTTGAAATTCCTAAACTGATGATGAATGTTTGCATAGTTCTCTTGATTTACCAAGTAAAGGTATGATAAATATTATATACCTACTAGCTGATGCCCGCGACTTTATACGCATGATTAGTATAGCGCAAAGTGGGCTGGTCGTCTATGTAAAGCTACCGGAGCTACCCCGAACTACCGCCGATTTGTGACCGTTAGTAATTTGTGAGGGATTGTCACTTTCCGTATCTCTTATAGTATAGCTGGGTTTATCTAAGTAAAAACATTTCGATTCGCATTTCCCGGGGGCATAAGCAATTTTAATGCGGTAAAAAGAAGTCTGTATGTTTCAGTTGGCGTAGTAGCTAAACATTATAGAATAACATTTAAATCCATCTTGCACTTTCAGAAATAAACGTGCACAAACATACAGAGAAACAGACAAAAAAATGGTGCTTTGAGTTCTATTGCGTTTGATAAGGCCCCCATAATATTTATTTGCATTTATTTGCAATGTACAGACAGCAACCCAATCCAGTTTAATCAAATGCGCGAGTATATGTTGCAGGTTTTTGATAAAATCCGGTTTTGATCAATCTCCGACTGATGGCAAAATCTTAACTCAATATCATCATAAACCTAAACTAGTCCATGTATTTGATCAAATACCATCAGAAAATTCTCAATACTTCAGGAACTAAAGAGATTTTTCAAAAGCTTTAGCTTTGAAGTAAATAAACTTTCAGTCGTGACTGTATCTCAAGTTTTCCATTAACTTACAATACCCGAATATATACTGTGGTTTTATTATGCACTCACAGTGCTATATTATTCTCATAAATTAAAATAAGAAATTGAAAAAATGTCAGCGCACGCCGGGACTTGAACCCGGGACCGTAGGGTACAGTGGGACAGTACCCTACGGCAACCTTGCGGCGATGTGCCAGGCTATGTAGCTTGGTGTCCACCAGTTTTATTTTACACTCACAGTGCTATATTATTTTCATAAATGAAAATAAATAATGAAAATGGGCAAGGGTCAGTCGGGGCGCCGGTAGCTCAGTAAGCAGAGCAGTGGGACGTACCCTACGGTCCCAGGTTCAAGTCCCGGCGGGCGCTGTAATTTTTTCAATTTCTTATTTTCATTTACCCGAATATATATTTCACATTACATCTTTTCGGACCACTACACATGAGATGCTTTAAGTACATATTGTTAATGTTTCCTGGATACATTTATCGATTTTATACAATAACTAATAGGTATCACTTATTAACTAACTGTGTATTATTATAGTGACAGGTTGTCAGCCCATCCTAGTACACATCTAACCCTCGAGTCGTTCTAAGCCGGCATCACACGGCAATCATAATATAAAAAATTAAATAAAAATATTATTTATTGCCTTTACTAAGGTGCGGCGGGGCTATTCAGACGAAAAAAAATAAAGTCTTCACTTTGAATCATAACAGCGTCGTTCTGGAAAACAATTCTAACTTTTTCATTAATACATATAAGAAAAAGTTGGTTGTAGATTTGTATTAATATATTTCTGTTGTAAATAACTGACCAATAGAGTATTAAAACAGCGATTTTATTCAAAAATCTGGTAAACGGCGGTTTTACCCCGCCGCGGGGCAATTACGGCGTTTACCAATATCTTCCTTATTAAAGAAGCTTTAAACATAAAAAACGGTGCAATATAAAGTTTGAAATAGTATGTATACTAATTTGAACTCTATGTGTGGCTGATACGATCCAATTTTGAGTAAAAACGTTTTTTCATCAAAGGCGGGGCAATTCCGACGTGCTCCCATACATGCTAGTGATGAGCCGCATTTTATCGATAGTTTTACTCTAGTCTCGAAATTGTAACTTTGTATTATCGATGTTACGCACAATCTCCAAAATCGCCCATTGGCCGAAAAAAATGCACACCTCGCGGATCTATTTATTGTACCCAAAATTTTATGCAAATAAATATGATTTGATATGATTTTATTAATATAATTAAAACTTTCAGTAAGAGTTTTTCAAACAAATCTCCAATGTACAGACATCGGCCTTCAACAGTCTTATTATATGTAAATGGTAAAATAAATATCGTAATTTTATCGACTCATGACAACACTAACTTTTTGCAAACTCCTACTAAAATCGTGGGGCTATTACGCCGCCTCATAGTGGTCGTCTTTGCCCCTCTCTCAAAATATTGAGGGACTATTATGTCGTACACAATAGCTCGGAAAAAACAAAACATACAGTAAAACTTAAACGATTAAATCAAGCCCATTGTTCAAAATCATTACTCACCTTTGACACAATCTGAAAAACTCACTAATTTTAATTTTACACAATTAAATTCTAAGCACGTGTTTTGTCACAACTCAATCAAAATGGCGACCTGAGAAAAAAATGGGTGTCGGTAAAACAGCTTAACAGCTAGCCGTGCCATTTATATTTGGACATTAGCATTAATAATTCCTTTATAAATTCATAGATGTCACTAGTTGTATAATTTTTTAATAATGGAGTTAAAGCGAAACGCCGTATTTGCCCCTCCGGCGGAATAGCCCCGCCGCACCTTACATTTTTTAATATAGGTACCTAAACTAGATTAAGACGTTCAATGAAACTAAGCAATCAATGTTTTTGACAAGAACGTTATCATAAGCCTGGACTGGTTTGTGATGAAACTGAGTTTAGATTTTGTCATCTGCCAGTTATTCAAAAATCAAACATCAGCGACATACACAATATAATAATAAATCCACTGTATGAAGCTATCGTTAAAAAACATGCCCTTACAGTCAAAATAATGTACTATGGTTTTATTTTGCACTAACAGTGCATTATTGATTTCATAAATGATAATAAGAAATTGAAAAAATGTCATCGCCCGCCGGAACTCAACGGTCCCGGGTTCAAGTCCCGGCGGGCGCTGACATTTTTTCAATTTCTTATTTTCATTTATGAAAGTCAAAATAATGCCATGTATTTACGTTTAAAGTGTAAAGATAGACAACAAAAAGATGGCGTCTTATTATTTTCTTGAGTTTTCACAAAAAAAACAATTTATACGGATTAAAGTTGTGTTAATTTTAGATTTTACAATTCCTATGTTTCGAGCTCTTTAATTTAAATAGAAATGCAAAAACGTCCGAATTTCAACAAAGATTCTGGATGGGGAATATCATCAACTTGGACTCCGCTGATTACACAGCGGAAGAACCAGATCGAAAATACTGTAAGACCTACTACCTACTACACAAGATACGGTTTCAGCATTTTGCGTGGAACCGGGACGTTTTTACGCTAGGCAATTAAGAAATAGATGCCGGTAGAAAAAAATTAGTTTAGATTCTAAATAATGACGTCTAACACCTTAGTCATCCGTGACCAAACGTGGAAATTGTAAAATCTAAAATAAAAACAACATAAATCCGTTTAAAATATTTTATTGTGAGGTGGCGTCTTCTTTTTCAGCTTTACGAAGCTGACGAAATGAACAATAATTTTAAAATAGAAGGTGTTGTTTTGAAAGTGTGTACAATAATTTCATATATTGGGTAGGTATGTTTATTTTTTATTTGCTTGTTGATTACTTCCTTGTTTATATCTGGTCATAGAATTCACTGTATTTCATACTGCCCCTCACTTTTACCGCAGATGCGTCGTCTTAACCTCCCAAGCGGTGGGTCGGTTTATGCTCCCTTGCATCGCGATGGAAAAGATTAACGTTGTGACTGAGACCGCCGTTCTTGTGCTTTATCGACGAATGCTTACGGAAACTGGTACATAATGTTATAATTTTAAGGTTCCGTACTTTGACAGGAACAAAACGGTACTCATATAGAATCACTTTGTTATCTGTCCGTCTATCTGTCAATAGGTACCTTTTATCTCAAGAACGCATGAATATGTCGTGACCATATCGAGTAATTGGCCAGATCATGAAATATAATATTTGATATCTACAATAGACTGATTTTGACTTAGTTATTAAGACTGCAACGTAGGTACTAAAATGTATACGTCTAATATAATGTGGAATATGGGTTAATTCTGACTTAAACTTATTATTATTTGATGCACAATGGCGCCCTCATCATGCCACGCTGGTTCTCTTTCTGCACGCTGAACTGAATATTTTTAATGCAGATAAGATAAGATCCCAAGAACTCATAAAATCATATGATTTTTTGATCGAAAATAGGTTATATATACAGACCAAAAATAAGAGTAATTCAATTGTTTACTGATTGACGAATTTTAGTAATTGTTTAAACATTTTATCGTCAGGCAACACAAAAAAAGAGATTCGAGAATTGCTGCGGTACATGTCGGCGCGACGATTGCAGTGCAAGGCTTGTCGCATCATCCCTTTGGACATGGATCTACTACTTAGCGTGTTCAAGCTATTTGTCACCCACCTTATTGTCATTCTACAGTTTACACATATATACGACTAGCTGTTGTTGCCCGCTACGTAAGTTTAATTGATGTATGTGTCGCCGCAGTCAACTGACTGAAAAAGCCGTCCAACTGCACAGCTAGCTCTTTTATTAAATAACACAATTCAATCACACGATAATTCGGTCAAGTAAGGTAAGTAAAGTACACATTTATTTTATATACAGAGTGGGCCAAATACTGGCGTCCAAAGACTAGACTTGAAACTGAACAACTTCTTGTGATTTTTTTTGACTTTAACTTTTTATTATTGATGTTTGAGATGTTATCCCATAAAATTTTAAAAAATATGTAAGGCAGGACCAATCGTTTTTAATTTTTTAATAAAGATCAGAAGTTGTTCAGTTTCACATCTTGAACACCCCCTAAAAGGTTGTACAGTAATTTTTGTAAAACACTGTAAGTATAGGCATGTCACTTTTAAACAATCCTCGCTAGCCTCACTCGCTTAATTCTTATTCCAAATGTGGTTGATGTTATAAAGCACTTTGGTATGCAGTATGCACATAAAGTAGTGTATGCAAACATTATACGAGAGTTGCATAAACTACTATTATGCAACTGTCGCATAATGTTACACTACTTTATCTAATAAAAACAACTAAAATAAATGTGTAATGAGTGTTCCGTGTAATGCCGGCTTAGAATAGCATCACCCCATTTCTTCCCGTGGGAGTCGTAAGAGGCGACTAAGGGACTCGAGGGTGTGTATTGCTATTTTAGGCGATGGGCTGACAACCTGTCTCTATGGCGATACACTATTTTCCGAATGACCCTCAAATATTTGTCGGACGTGGCGTAAATGTCCGTTTTTTGCGGCCGTTTACGCTCTGCCTACCCCGCGAGGGATACATACATACATACATACATAAATCACGCCTATATCCCTTACGGGGTAGGCAGAGCGTTAACGGCCGTAAAACGGATATTAACACCACGTCTGACAAAAGTTTGAGGGTCAATCAGATAGCTGTGTATCACTATAGTGACAGGTTGTCAGCCCATCGCCTAAAATTGCAATACACATCCTCGAGTCCCTTAGTCGCCTCTTACGACACCCATGAGTAAGAAATGGGGTGATGCTATTCTAGGCCGGCATCACACGGTAATCCCGCAAGGGATTATGGGCGTGATATGTGTATGTGTATGCAAAACAACTAAACAACATCAGAACTACACCGGAACATCAATGCAACAACAACTAAACAACATCTGATCAACATCTTAACAACAACTAAACAACATCTGAACAAAATTTTAACAACATCGGTACTACAATTACTGAACAACATCTGAACAACTGCTGAACAACAACAGAACAACATCTCAACAACTTTTCAGTTCTGTGAACACCAATCTAATAAAACAACTGAACAACAACCGAACAATTGCCGTACAACAACAACTGACAGGTGTGGCGGAAGATGGCGTGATATGAGTATTGGCAAAAAAAACTTAGTTTCATTTCTCAGATTTGTCAAAGTAAGAGCCTTCTCATAATGACATAACGCTTCTGTAATTCCTATGAAACTGTAATTTCTATAGACAGAATGCATAAAGTAGGTCTTTATACAACTGTTTTCGAGTTTATAATTCGAACATTATGAGAAGAGTATAGATAAAGCAATATTTTGTTATTTACTTCTACACAGATTTATTGTAATAAACATAAGACTAAATGTCTTAAGGTTCAGCTTAAGTATTCGTTTTCGAAACGAAAAGATATTTAATTCTCAAGAAAACATAGACAATTTACAAAGTTTGTAACTTAGTTAAGATTACCTACGTATACAATAGAAAACAATGTCTGACTGACTTAACTGAAACTGATAAAAATACAAACAAATATTTATACTTCATTATAAACTATAAGAAAAAAAATACATTACTTAATATTTGGTATAACCACCATTAGCACCTACAACATTTTGCTTACACCTTGACATTGAAGCGATAGTTTCAGAGCAAATGTTGGTTCCCCTTAATTCTACCCAAACTTTATGGCAGTGAAACTCCAAATCTTCCTTTCTCCTTTCATTACGCATATCTCTTCTTTGCACCATTTAATCCCATAGGTTTTGAATAGATTTATAACATAATTTATTTGTGGATTTTCACTAAACCACTCAAATGTAAAACTTAGCACGTCTTTAGCCGGGTAGAACCATACTTCACACTGTTGGTAGCATATAATTTTTCAAAATATGCACTTAATTAGCAGCAAATGAACGCTCTGGTGGTTGTGCTACCAGCTCACCAGGTCCAGCTGCTGACATCCAACCCCATAAATTTAAAGTTAATCGGCCCGAGTCCGTGTTTTAAGAAACATTTTGTTCTTCATATCGAGTCCCATCCTTTTTCCATTTAAGGAATGCAGTCGGCTATGGTGTGATGACATAAATTTGATGTTTTTTAATGAGTAAAAATCGTTTTATCCCAATCAAAATTTAGATCTTGTCTGGCAAATGCTTTCTTTTATGCTCCTCTGATAATCTAGGTTTTTTCGCTGGCTTGCGATGGTGTATACCAGGTTTATGTAGAACTCGACAGACGAACTTATTCAACTGTTTTTATATGTCGTGGAGTTCTTAAACTTTTCTCTTTCCTAATTCGACTCTTTTTTACTCACCTTTCAGATTACAGCTGTCAAATTTCTTTGGCTCGGCTTGGATATCATTACGATCGGTCGCGAACTCGGAAGCTAAATCCTAGAGTTGGTTTTTTTTGTAGACATTGTGAAGTGTGTGATGTGAGTGTTTGTATTTACTAGGTAGTGTTATAATAAGTTGAGTAATGAATTGTGTAAAGTGATATTTAGTAGGGTAACCATAACCATAATAAAGTATGTTTATTAAGGGAATAATCCGACATTTTATTTTGAAGCCTCAGCTACTAAAAATATTAATTTAATTCTGGTGTTAGGTATTTTTTCCGTTCATGAGACATAGCCTCCGAAACATTACCTTTAGATGAAATCAATAAAAAACTAAATAGTTTTTTGTTTATATGGGAGCCCCCCCGTCTTTTTAATTTCACTCAAACTTTTTGTATTTTTTGTTATAGCGGCAATAAAATTACCGCATCTATGAAAACTAAAACTTACTATCGCGGTGTATGCTTATGTTACAGCCTGTTAACAGACGTACGGACGGACGGACAAACAACGAAGTCTCAATAATAGGGAACGGCACATTGTTAATAATAGGGTGCCGTTCTGACTTTTGGTACAGAACCCTAAAATACGATCTCATTATCATTATTAAATTAAACAGTTCTGGCAACCGATTAATGTTTTGTTCTGCATAACTGATTTTCAATATAAATTAAATTTGCTATTTGATCAATCATACTAGTTACTGTGTATTTGTTTCAATATACAGCAAAATTCTAAATTTTACATTTTCCTAAAACATGTTTTGGAAATTAGTTCGTATGCGTTTGTATGAAACTATTGGTCCTTGATCGTTTGTACTCGTGCCCTATTAGACGATAATTACAAATCAGTTATCTTATTCTGAAATCGAAACAAAAAAACTATATTACAGACTAAAAACTACGTACAATATAATTTTATTTTAAATATAAATAAATTATTACTATAAAAGATAACAAAACCTAATTATATTGTGTGTTGGGTACACTTACACCTGCCGCCCGATACTTGCTTTATGTTTCTGTGATGAATTGAATTACAATTAAATTTATTCAGTGCAGAGTGTACTGTATAGTTCTACTCCAACTACAAAATACCGTGATAATGGAGCAAATATTACATCCATTCACTCATATTGGTGTTGAGTCAAAAACAAAAGTGCCTAAATCAATGAAAATATTGTTTTTAAGTTTGCAGTTGATTTATGGTTTGAACTTTGGATTCTCAAAACAGTTTAATACAAAAATTAATATGCTTCTCAATTTAGTATCGTTGGTTGTAAGCATTGCATGGGTGTATTGCATTGTGTACGCCATAGCGATAACAGAGGATTGGTTATTTTATAAAATGTTAAAAATCGTTGAATTATTAGAATATATAACAATTTGCTTGATCCTCAATTTTACTGAAATCAACTTCCATGATTTTATTAAAAAAGTCAATTTGTGTCTGGAAATTCTTCCCGAGCTAAACAAAGAGAGAATTGGAATTATAGGTTCATTGTATTTGGTTTCATTCTATTGCTCCAAATACGGACACATAGTGTTAATATGTCTCTTATTAAATACAGATGGTGTTAACTGGTGTGACTGGTATTTGGTTGAATATGCGAATGGTTTTGTGGTTGAAATGACTGTAAGTTTTGTGTCGTATATATTTTTTTTGACAATCTACTACATATATTGCTATGCAAAAAAGTTTTACCAATTTGCCAAACAGCCAGAACTTGAGAATATAACCTTTTTATTGAAGTACTATATGAGCTTAACTGATTGTTACGACTATATAATGCAGCTTTATAATCGTCTAGTAAGTGAAAGTTTTGAAAATATCGTAAAGTAAATAATATATAATATATTAAGAATGGAGTTTTAGTTCAACAGTGTCCCTCTGTAAGTGGTACAATTACAAATTAAGATTCTAAACACCCTTACCTACCTAGCTAAAAGTATCGGGTAAAATTACTAGTGAACGATACTGAAAACAGAGGACGGGTTCTTGATAAGGAACAACTTTTCCTACGGAACATAGGTCAAAATATTACAAAAATGTCATCCTATCAACCTCCATAGTAACCCAAATCGTAGCAAGCCGAACTCTACCTATGCCGGTCCGAAGCCCGGATGCAAAAAGGGTTGAAACAAGGGTGAAATTTTCCATCGCAAAACAGTTTTCATCGAATATCGGACGTCTCCTACTCCTCTCCAACTCCTAGATAACCAGGAGGCTTTAGTGGCCTTGAGGATTAAGGAAGGGAATAATACCGCTTATTTTGATCCCTAAAAACTACATGCGCAAGTACAACGTGAACAGCAAGAGTTTTTCAAGTGGTCCGGCCGACCCTCGGCGCCAGTCTGCGTCCGAGACAGCTGATGTTAAATATGCTACCGACCTCAAGGCTGTGCGACAGCAGGCTCCTTGTGGAAACTATGTGACTGTTGCAGCTCAAGCGCCTTTTAGTAAGGGGCAGGTACAACATAGATGTACTTGGCGTTACTGAAACCCACGTCAAAGAAACAGGCCAAACTACACAAGTATTACAGGAAAAATGGTGAAAGTATCTCGATCGAGTACCAGTAAATAGCTTTAGTGGAGTGGCTGCCATGATTGCCGAGCCTGTAGCCGATAAAATGCTGGGATATAACTGTGTCAATGATAAAATGCTAACAGTGAAGTTTCAAGCAAAACCTACCCGTTCGACATTTTAATTGTATTCGCCCCAACATCAAGGTCAACGAATGATGAAATCTCAGCTTTCAAAGATATGCTAGGAAAAAACGTGAAAATATATATCCAATAAATAACCAGTATTAACTATGGGAGATTTCAATGCAAACATTGGAGCTACAACTGACCACCTTAGGGATATTATTGGCGAATTCGGACTAGGTGAGGTAAGCGATCTCGGTGAAAATAAGTTCTGAGCTGAAAATAAACTGTCGGTCACGAACACTTGGTTTTTTGCAACATCGTAAACGTCTATTCACCTGGATTTCACCAAACGGTCAACACAGGAACCAGATTGACCTTTGATAAATCAAAGATCTTCTACTTAGGTACTGTGCTAAAACGAGACCAGGAGCGGACAGCGGCAGCGACCATCAGTTTTTAGCAACCGGGTTTGAAATAAGGTTAAATCACCTTAAAATCGAGGAAGAATAAACCAATGGTCCTCAAGAAATCTAGTCTAGTGACTTGCAAATCAGAGGTCTAGTAAAGTCTCAAAATCTGGGAGCAGGACCTATTTTTTGGCCTAACTTTTTTATTTCGAAGTGCGGTCTCCAGAAGGAATTTAAGTTAAAAATGTAAAAGTGTTGTTACGGTGTTGTAACAGCTGCCTGGTAGGGGAATCCGGTGATGCCCCCTACATATAAAGAATTGTTCATAAGGAGTCGACAATTCCACATAAATACCACTCAATCAGGAAAATATATTCGTATAGTGTCGACACTACCGTTTACGTGAAATAACGCCACTTCCACATAAAAATAAAACATTCTTAATGTGACTACAAAAACTGCCATTCTCATAGGAAAATATATTTACAATGTTTCGTCACTACCGCCTGCACGAGAATCTTAGTAATGTCACATTCACAAAATAAAACATTATGTGTCGACGGCACGGCCACTGTCAAAGAAAAGTCTATTTTCAGCATAACCCAGAGCGAACAGAAAAAATTATAGGAAATCCGCTGAATAAAGATTATAGCTCTTAGGGGCACAGCTAGAACAGGAACCATCTGCACTATTCCACGAACTATTGGGCTACCCAGAAACACACCTGAAATGAATGTATAAGAATCAGTACAATATCAATATCAATACGAAGGGAAAGGACTAGCTGTCCCTAGTGATAAGCTCAACAAAAGCCTCCGCCAACCCAGAAAATACAAACATACAAAATACACGTCTAAAAGAACATATTGCTGATGTAAAAAACCGTCGTGACAGACAGTCTGCAGTGTGTGAACATATCATGGATAACCCCACCCATTATGTCAGATTTGATAAGGCTGCAATCCTAGCGAGAGAGAAGAGATTCATTCCTAGGAAAGTACGGGAAGCCATAGAAATTCAAAAACATCCGAATTTCAACAGAGATACTGGATGGGGAATCTCATCAACTTGGACTCCGCTGATTACACAGCAGAAGAACCAGATCCAACATACTGTAAGACCTACTACACAAGATACGGTTTCAGCATTTTGTGTGGAACCAGGACGTTACGCTAGGCAATTAAGAAATAGATGGCGGTAGAACAACAAAAATAATTTCAATTCTAAATAATGACGTCTAACACCTTAGTCATCCGTGACCACGGGCTCTGTAAAGAGCTCGAAACGTAGGAATTGTAAAATCCAAAATAAACACAACTTAAATCCGTTTAAAATTGTTTTATTGTAACCCAGAAAATATTTTCCACAACTAACGGGAACTAGGTTACGGATAAATTAAAAACAAAATGAGAACTTTTGGGTAACAATTTTATGGGCTGATATAAGTACTAGTGCTGCTTTCACCACACATGTTTTATCGTGTAATATCGAGCTGTATACAGTATTAGTATAATGTAACAGTTTTCAATTATAGTAGGTACTTTTACGCCAACTTTTTTGTGTTATTGTTAACTAACTTACTTTTAAAAGAAATAAAAAAACAACGCATGCGTCTTAGCACACTATTGGAATTCATCGACAGTCAAGCATCACTATTGTCCAGCACTAACTTGGCAGCTTTACCTACCTCTTCCCCCGCGCCCTGCATAAAACGACAGAACAATTTTATGGAATAAAATGGCTAAGCCTCCTCTCTCCCAGGTTGGAACGAGACGGAAGAACGCGGTTCCCGACGGTTTTTAGCAACACCCTGTATTTTTTAGTGCACCTATTTGTGGGAGGACAGAGAAGTAGTTTTCAGGGTATAATATTATCTAAGTACCTACCTAAGTAACAAACTATTTAATTTAATAAAACTTTGCAGATGGTGGCGATTTTGTTGTTTGAAATTCCTAAACTAATGATGAATGTTTGCATAGTTCTCTTGATTGTCGAAGTTAAGGTATGATAAATATTATATACTAGCTGATGCCCGCGGCTTCATTCGCACGGCGTGAATTCAATTCAGATCTACTTAACTTAGTAGGTTGATAGCAAGGATCTATTCGTATTACTTATATTTTATTGATGCTCTCTCTATTTTGTTCGTTCTTGGTTCCTTTTTAGCAATAGAGGCATGGTTAGTAGTCCTTTATGCGCAAAGTGCGATGGGTGTCTATGTAAAGCAACCTGAAGCTACCCCAAACTATGGTATCTCTTATGGTTTACCTAGTCTTATGTTATGTTGTTCAAATTTTCACTTCGTATTCCCCGTGGGAATAAGCAATTTTGATGCGGTACAAATGTTTCAGTTGGCGTTGTAACTAAACATTATATAAATGACATTCAAATACATCTTGCACTTACTGGGATTAGCGTGCACCACAGACCAATAAACTCCGCGCGAGGGGTTACAGGCTTACAGCGAATGACATTTCGGTTCTATGTGGCGTGCACAAATATACAGAGATACAGTTATTAAGACAAAAAAAATACTTTGAGTTTTATTGCGTTTGTTCAGGCCCTATAATATTTTCTTATTTATTTGCAATGTACAGACAACAACCTAATCTAGTTTAATGATATGTACCAATATGTCACAGGTTTTTGATAAAATCCGGTTTGGATCAATAACTTCTTCTTCTTTGATTAATCTCCGACTGATGGCAAAATCTTAATTCAATATCATCCTAAACTTTAACTAGTCCACGTATTTGAACAAATATCTTCGGAAAATTCTCAATAGTTCAGGCACAATAGAGAAATTTCAAAAGCTTTCGATTTCAAGTAAACAGATGAAAATTTTAAAATAGTTGGGTTATAATGACAATTTGTAAGGAGGGTAAACACGCGATAAATTGAGTTGCCAGCTGCTCAATGGTTCCTCCTATTAATGGGAAAAATATTTTATGCTGTGGACTAAAAGTTTTGTTACTGGTAATAATTTAGCGAGGAAACCATCCGCTTTTATACCTAATCAAACAAACCTATGATAACTAGTGGTCCACTAGCGGGTTCACCCGATGCTACACATTTTTTCCTGGGCTATTTTCCCGCAGGAAAGTAGCATATTGCATAATACCATTGCCTACATATTAATATTAATACTCTATCCGTGTTTCATTTTGAATCCAAATGAATGTCAAGCCATTAGAGCGTGAGGGGGTAATAAACATACACACACATAATGTGTTATAGGTATTATATATGTAAATGTATTGTTGTTGTTTGGTAATTGTTGTTCAGTTGTTTCATTTGGTTGTTCAGCTGTTGTTTAGTTATTGTTCAGACGTTGTTCAGTTATTGTTCAGATGTTGTTCGGATAGTGTTCAGTTGTTGTTCCGATATTGTTCAGATGTTGTTCAGTTGTTGTTCAATTGTTTTTCCGAAATTGTTCAGATGTTGTGCAGTTGTTATTTAGATGTTGTTCAGTTGTTTAGTTAAATTATTGTATAGACTCCACATTTGTAAAGTATAAAGATTTTTCAAAAATTCATAATAAACCGTATAACGTTCTTGAATTAAATTTGACCTTGTAGGTATCGGGCCTTGCGATCGCGGTTCGGGCGTTTGAAGTGTTAAACTGAGTTTTTTTGGAGAGTGTAGATAAAATTGTGTATGTACGTAACTAGCCCTAACACAGGCTCTGGTCCTTAAGGGCTGTTACTGCTTACCACCGGGCTGTTTGTAGCTTGAAATTATTTCTGTACTTTTATTTTGCATGTGAATCACAATGTTTAAAATAATCTATTGCATTTAATAAATAAATAAATGTAATTGCTAATACCAATACAAATGCCGTTTTATGTTGGTCATAGGTTTTTGAGATTCCTGAACGCGTGGTTTAAAGTGACTCGTACCGGGAGAGCTTAGTCATCCCAGCACAGAGAACAAGTCAGGTGGCTATTTGGCACTCCCAGAATAAATAGGATGTACTCAAAATGCAAGTGCAATTTTTGCACCTGCCCTATGTCACTTTACTGGGCATGTTTACTTATTGAAAGAGTTCCAATTCAATTTTTAACAAAATTTGAAATTCCCGCTACCTACTTTTTCTGGTAACTATATAAACTGGAATTCATTATACGACATCCCTAATTATTTTATCTGTTTATTTTATCTAACACGGGAATATATGAGCATAGTTTAGGTTTACGATGAAATTGAGTTCAGATTTCGTAATCTGTCGGTGCGACATCTACATGTCGCGGGTTTTTAATAAATTCAGATTTTTTATCAATAACCTAGGTCTTTGGTCAAACAACAGTAGATGACAAAATCTTAACTCATATACCTACCTAAACTAGTTTAAAACGTTGATGTAATGAAACTAAGCAGTCCGTGTTTTTAACAAAAACTTTATCATAAGCTTGGACTGGTTTGTGATCAATCGAGTTTAGATTTTGTCATCTGCCGGTTTTTCAAAAATAAATAATCGGCGAAATGCACAAATAATAAATAACCCACTATGAAGTATGAAGCCATCGTTCAAAAAACATGTTTTTACAGTCAAACATAAGGCCATGATTTTACGTTTTAAGTGTAAAGACAGACAATTACTTGGTGACGTCCTCTTTTTCAGTTCTCCAAAGCTGAAGATATGAACGCTAATTTTAAAATGGAAGGCGTTGCTTTGGAAGTGTGTATAATAATTGTATATATTGGGTATGTAGTAGATGCACCTGTAAATAATATAAAAAATATGAATTAACACAAACAATAAATAAATAGTTAGACGTGGCGTAAATGTCCGTTTTTTGCGGCCGTTTACGCTCTGCCTACCCCGCAAAGGATTACAGGCGTGATATGTGTACGTGTGTATGTACGAATACACAGTTATCATTCATACAACTTCACTCATACAATTATTCATGCATATAAAGAAACATACATTTATACATACATTCATACAAACAAACAAACCAGGAACATAAACTATAAACATACTCAATTTGTTTATCAATAATATTAGAATATTAAGTTGTAAAAAACTAACCTAAACCTTGCTTATTCTGTAGCGTTTCCTATTTCCTAAAGCCCGGTTTACATTGTCTTAGTGTTTGGTCGAGTGCTTTAGGATAGTACTTTAGTTGAAACGTGTAAACGCTACTTGCTTTAGTACATTTTAGTACAGTTCTACTTGAATTGAACTTGCCTTTCAACTTGTATTAAAGCACTCGACTAAACACTAAGACAATGTAAACCGGGCTTTAGTTCTCTAGTAGCGCGTGCGCCTATTGGTAGTCCTGCGGCCTGCCTGAACAGTTGTCTTAAGCCTGCGCACGGAACGCACGCATTTCTTGCTAACCTAGCTGTATATGTTTATATACATACATACATACATACATATATCACGCCTTTATCCCTTGCGGGGTAGGCAGAGCGTAAACGACCGAAAAAACGGCCACTTACGCCACGTCTGACAAACGTTTGAGGGTCATTCGGAAAATTGTGTATCGCCATAGTGATAGGTTGTCAGCCCATCGCCTAAAATTGCTATACACACCCTCGAGTCCCTTCGTCGCCTCTTACGACTCCCACGGGTAAGAAATGGAGTGATGCTATTCTAAGCCGGCATCACACTTATATGTTTATATATAAGTGCTTAAATTTGCTACCGCTTTACTGCTTGCGATTTAAACTGTTTAAACTGTGCCTTGGACGTTTTCTTTGTGAGGAATCTTCTACCTATAATCCCACAGGTAGATATGTTTATTTTTTATTTGCTAGTTGATCACTTCCTTGTTTATATCGCGGCATAAATTTCACTGTATTTCATACTGCCCTCTTTTTTACCGCAGATGCAGCGTCTTAACCTCCCAAGCGGTGGCTCGGTTTACGGTCCCCTGCATCGCGATGGAAAAGATTAACGTTGTGACTGAGACCGCCGTTCTTGTGCTTTATCGACGAATGCTTATGGAAACTGGTACATAATGTTCAAATTTTAAGGTTCCATACTTTGACAGAAACAAAACGGTACCCATAAAAAATCACTTTGTTATCTGTCGACCTTTCCGTCTGCCTGTCAAAAGGTACCTTTAATCTCAAGAAAGCATGAATATGTCTTGGCCATATCGACGAATTGGCCAGATCATGAAATTGTTGATTTCATGAACGGGCCAATTGTCTATTGACCACTTCATGATGTGGATTGGCCAGATCAATGATAAAATCTCGTTTGTCGACATGACGCAATATGTCGAATGGTAAATTGCCGGAACATGACGGTCTAACTGTTGAGCATTTAACAACCTTGGGCACCCCGGTCTGCGAGATTCTATGTCTTCTTTTTAAAGCAATAATTCAATATTGCTATTATTTTGCTACCTCATCATCATCATATCGTATGGCAATCCCTACTTGGATCATACGTCAATGTGTAGGTTTCTCGCCAGCACTCTGCGTCAGGAGTGTACGGCCGTTACGAAAACTGTCATCATGCCTATATGTTAAAACAGACAAAAAGACACAGCGAGCTCGAGTAATTTATTGACAGACAGACAGAAACACTTTATTGCTCACATTAATAATCATAACATATACAAGAACAAAAACAAACAACACAGTATAAGTAAAGGCGGCCTTATCGCTTTAAGCGATCTCTTCTAGGCAACCCTGCACACTAAGAGAAAACATTGAAAAACACACTGCACATAGCAGTGGCAATACATAAAAGACATAAAAATATTAATTTAACAAATTTAACAAATCAAAGTAACTTTTTTTTTTAAACTAAGTAACGTTTTAACTAAACAATATTTATACCTACCAAATATTTTTTAATATACATATATACTAAAATACAAAATATTATTTGTATAATACATATTTAATATTAACATACATATTATATTAAATAAACAACTAAATATATAAGATAATATATATTATATGTTAAATGCAAACAGATTTCGCAAGAAGATGCTTGTGTAGTCTAGTTTTAAAGATGGCAAGTGACTCAGAGTAAACCTTCATCATGAATTATAATTGTTCGATTAGTTATAAATATGTTGATTGAATTAGTACTTATGACTTAGTTCAAGGCCGGCCCATCCCAGGCCCGCGGGCCACTTCTCGCCAAGGCATTTGAATTGGCACGCCAGTTGCTGGCCACTGGTCAGCGCTTGGGTCGCTGGTTCTGATTGGTCGGTTTCAATAAAAATAAAACGTGTGTCGACCCTCATAAGGTAAATAAATAAAAAATTTCTTCATTTATAAATCCTTAGAAATAAAATTGTTGGGGCTTCCCAGTAAGTAGTCATAGACACTTGAGTCGGGAATGCCTAGCTCTTCCAAAATTTGTTAACTACAGGTTGGGATTTCGTGTAGCAAAACGTATCACATAACTTATTATCTATGTTTTAATCTTACGTAATTATAAGAAATTAAGATAAGTAGGTTAATTAGATAAAAGAAAAGTACAGTAGTAGTATCTTACTGTTTTATGAAGGTGTCTTCGTGTGAGTGTGTATGAAAGAGAACGTACGTGTAGTTAGGTAGGTATGCATGAGTGCATATTGTAATGTAGTGTGTAGAAGGGTGAGAGGTTAGGTGTAACCATGCTAATAACTAGGCTAATAATAAGGTAATCATCAAAACTAACTGAGTTACTTTCCGTGGGCCTGGTATATACACCACCACTCATAGAACTTTACCACGTTAGGCATCGATGAGACGTATCTAAAAAAATTGCAAAAGATTTAAAGTTTGTCAGTTCTCCGTCATTACCTATAAAGAATTAGAGCCCCTGCGCTATGAAAATTCATTCATATAATGTACCAAAACCCTTCGATTGGGTTTGACTCGCAATTTTCCGTATAATAATGTAATTTTTTTACAACAATCACAGTAGTATTGCCTTTACAAATAGAAGCCCATCACCCCAGTACACTTAAGAAATTATGTTTACTTTGAAAATCAGTTGGCCGGCCTTGAGTTATCAAGACTGTAATGTACCACCTATAGTGATATTAAAATTTGTACGTCTAATGTAATGTGAAATGTGCGTGGGTTATCCTGGAATATAACTTATTATTACACAAAGGCGCCCTCCTATGCCACGCTGGTTCTTTTTCAGCACGCTGTACTGCATAAATTTAATGCAGATAAACATACGATTTTTGATCGAAAACAGTTTATATATTTCCACAGACCAGAAGTACGAGTAATTTTATTGTTTACTGCTTGACGAACTTAAGTAATTGTTAAAATATTTTTATCGTCAGGCAACACAAAAAAAGAGATACGAAAATTGCTGCGGTACATGTCGGCGCGAAGATTGCGGTGCAAGGCTTGTCGCATCATCCCTGTAGACCTAAAACTACTACTTGGCGTGGTCAAGGTATTCGTCACCTACCTTATTGTCATTCTACAATTTACACATATTTACGATTAGCTGGTACCCGCGACTTTGTAAGCAAGTTGTAGTTACCTACTTGTAAGTTAGTGTAGTTGATGTATGTGTCGCGTGGTGTCGCAGTCAACTGGTTGCAATAGCCGCTCAATTGCACAGATGTTTAATGCAGTTCTTTAATAAAAGGTAGCCAACAGCTAATTTGTTGAAGATAACGTTCTACACTACAACTATACGAAGACCATCAAATTGTAGATTTTACTATTTAAACTTACGTGAGATATAACTATAACTTGTAAGACAGCGGATCGAACTAACTGTTATTTATGTTGCGCGTTATTGCGACGTATTCGGACCAGTCGGTGGTGGTTGATGTTCTTTTCGAAAATCTAGAGTTATAGCTGATAAAGTATGCTAAAACATATGGTAAAAAACGTATTCTCTTATGCGGTGACTTACATATAAACATCCTAAAGAGATATGGACGAAGCACTAGACTCAACAATACTTTAGAGGATTTTTGTTTGACACAACATATAAAAGTCCTTACCCGCATACAATAATGTCTGGATCAGTGTAGGTACAGTCCTTGATACTGGATTATCGGATCACAATCAACAAATATTAACAGTAAAAGCTAAAATTAAACGCGTCACTCCACAATGGTTTGAAGAAAGATATGATTATATTAAAGAACACATAGGAAAATTTTGCGAATACATCGATCACTTAGTTTTCAGGGAGTACAAACTGATGCAAATGAAGCTTTCAGTAACTTTCATATACCCTAACTATGTTTTTTGGTCTATGTTTTCCTAAGATTACCGTTAAAATCACTGTAAAACCAAATAAGTGTCGTTGGATCACTAAAACTATAAAAATGTCATGTGCTAATAAATAATCCAATACAAATAGCAAATTTATTAAATAATATTTATATACATATTAATAGAAATAGAATTATGACAAACACAACACTAAATTATATGCCAATACTGAAATTAAATAGTCATAGTTATTTTTAATACCTACTATTCCTAAAGAAATAAATAACAACGATGAATCTAAAAAACACTAACTCCGTTGGATATGATGAACTTCTAACAAAAATGTTGAAGATAATATCGGCACATACTGCTCCAGTGCTAAGTCATATCATCAAATTATCATTTATTCAGGGAATTTCCCTGATAAGTTGAAATACACGGTAGTCAAACCCTTACACAAAAACGGTGACAAAACTATACTGAATAATTATCGTCCACACTTATCCTATTACTAGCAAAAATTATCGAAAAAGCGGCGCATACGAGACTTACCTCATTTACAGACAAATTTAAAGTAATAAAAGACGAGCAGTTTTGTTTAAGGAAAAATAGCAAACAACTGCGGCAAATTTTCAACTTGTTAAGTCGGTTACAGAGTGCATAGAAAAGAAAAAATTTGTAGTAGCTCTTTTTATATGAGCAAGAGCATTTGACTACGTGGATCGTACTAAGTTACTAAATAAGTTAGAGAAATATGGGATAAGAGGAACCGCGCTGAACTGGTTTACTACATACCTTAATGATATCAGTGTGTTGAAGTAGTAAAAACTATGAGAAAAGGTAAAAACACATATTAAAGGACAGATTATAGATCGGATTACAAATTAAATACTTGTGGGGTACCGCAGGGAACTATTTTAGGCCCTGCATTATTTGTTCTCTATAGAGGTATTAACGATCTACCAGATGTCACTAAATATGAGACTATATTGTTCGCCGACGACACAACCATTGTATTTAAAGGAATAGATCAAATTAAAAATGCTAATATTAATACATTTGAAACTGACAATTGGCTAGAATCTAATAATCTTAAAATAAACGTCGATAAAACAAAATCAATATAATTCGGTTATCTTAAAACACAAAAAATTCAACTTAATATAACTTGTAATGGAAAACTGTTTAGGGATATTTGTAGACGAAAACTGCGATTGGAAGATACATGTAGCATCGGTTTGCGAACTATTAAACAGATTCTCGTATGCCCTACGATGAATTCAAGAAATTTCATCCTTTGAAAGCACTGTACTCGCATACCATGGGCATGTGGCTTCCATATTGAAATATGGTCTTATCATCTGGGGAAATTCACCAGACACAGATGATGTATTTGTTGTACAAAAGCGATGTGTGAGGACACTCTGTGGGGCAGATTTCTTAGAAATATGTCGTTTACTATTTATTAAATATAAACTCCTGACATTGACTTGTCATTATAGAAAACAGTTATGTGTATTTGTAATAGATCATCATCCTTATTTTCCTGAATTGACAAGATCACAATACGTAACAGAACAAAAAATCAGGTTGAGAAACCATAATTTTAAACTGAATTATGTCAAAGAAATGTATTTTATATGGCTGGGTTAGTCTACAACGCCCTACCTGAAGTGTTGTCATCACTTAACGGGAATATGTTTAAGAAAAAATTGCATGATTGGCTTATCAATAAATGCTACTATACACTAAATGAATTTTATGCTGACATGAAAGTACAGTTGAAATTGATGGAGTGACATGCTTATTCAATCAATCTGGTCTAGAATAATGTTGACATGTATGCTTTTCATTTTATTTTTTTTAATTTATGACATGTTTTTTATTTCATTTAAATCATTAAATTGTCAAAAATTGCTCATGAGGTAATAAAATAAATTGATATTTTTAATTCATGACAAAACTGGGTGTCTTGTTGAATTTCGGTATTTGCTGTGCTATTTAACGGCGTTTTAACCTATTGGCTGCGACATATTATTATGCTGTTGATTCAATTTTTTACCAATTTTCACAAAGGTTTGCATAGTGGAGCTCGATTTTCCAAGTATTCGTAATTGAAATCTCGCACGTAATGGCCCTTTTGCGCAATCCCTAAATTGCTATTTTCTAACTGTGAATTTTCCCGTGAATTTGAGTGTTTCGCAACGAGTGGCCATACCACTCCTATCAAGCCGTGAATTTTTTTTGCGAGAAGGTTCAAGAGATTTTAATTAAATGGCAATACAGATTTCTACTCTATAGGAAATACGAACAAATTGGATTCTGTGAGAGACGAATGTGGAAGTTGGTCAAATGTCTAATACTAAGGAAATCGAGCTCCTGACCATAAAGCAAAAAATTGTATGTAGTGATAAATGGTTTATGGTTGAAGAATGATTTATCAAATAAGAGTCACACACAAGTGTGTGTAACATGACGCGTGTTATATAAGTTTCCTAAGTACTAACTAATAATGACACAAGTACCTACATATTATCATGTATTAAAATAGGACAAACACATTTATTTTTATCTTCATTACCTAAGTTAGTTAAAAAAAAACAACAAGAATTAATTCACATTGTAAATAGAAGTAAACAAGAGGTTTTCGTTGTACGTAGCACAAAAAATAGTTCTGAAAAATATTGTTATCAATATTGGCTGAAATTTTACTAGTGACCGATACTGAAAACTACGGGCTAGTGATATGGAAAAACTTTCCTCAAGGACGATTACAAGACGAAATTTTTTTAAAATGCTATACTAACTCAAATCCGCTGATCGGCAATGTTGTTTGGGAGGTCCAATTATGTTTTTCATATTTTACCCATGATCATTGGCGAAGTTGTTCCTTATTCATCACCTTTCCAGCAATGCGGTCTTCGTCATACATTTTATGTGTATACAAAGTGTAAGGGACCACTGAAGGACTCCAAAACAGCCCAGGTTTCGATGGAGTCGAATTCTTTTTCGTAGTCCACAAAGGCCATACATAGCGGTTGATTATACTCTTCAGACTTCTGTATAACCTGCCTTTCAGTATGTATGTGGTCCACGGTGCTGAAGCCTTTATTTTGATCGGCCTATGGTTTTTGAGGAGCGTTTTGTCTCCTTCCTTGAAAAACAATGCCACAACACCTCTGCTCCACGCCTTCAGGGTTGTCCCATTGGCTATAACAGAGTTGAATAGCCTTTTCAACTCCTCTAGGACAGGTTTCCCACCAGCCTTAAGGATGGGAGTCTTCCCATTCTTGAGCTGTTTAAGAGCCGCCTCGATTTCGTCTTCATCCACGTCCGGGAGAACGTCTGTAAAGTAGCGAGAGAGTGGAGCTCTGTGGTCGTGTCAGGCGGAGGTTTCTGCGCGAGAATCTCTGAAACCGATGTGACAGTTATACCATTCGAGGTAGTTAGCTTTGCTAGATGACTCCTTCCCAGTGTCTTGGTTACTTTCGACCCCCGATTTTTTTCAATTACCTCCTTTATGAGGCGAGTATTCCAGCTTCGGAGGTCGCGTCTCACTAGACTTCGGAGCTTTTTGTTAAAAGTGACTGGGGATCTGGCAAAGCATCCTCTGGTGTTTCCCGTCTGATGCGCACTAGTTCCGGAGTCTCGCTTGAAAGTTGATACTTCTTATCTGTTCGCCTTTTCCGAAAGTGCCTCTGTCCCGTAGTCCCATTATGTCTAAGTTATTGTCAACATTCGCAGGGGTCTCCAGGGCAGCGAACTGTTTTTTTATTCGAGTTGGAACTCATCATGTCCAGCTTGGGGCAGATTGGGACGGAGAACTGGCCTTACCATGCGGTTTCTTTCTAGTTTGAAGTTGATATTTAGTGTGCCTCTTACAAGTCGGTGATAGCTTCCGGTATTGAACCTATTGGTCACTGAGACATCCCTTAATATATGCCTTTTATCCGTCATGATAAAGTCAATCTCGTTCTTTGTCCTGCCGTCAGAGCTCTTTCAGGTCCACTTTCGTTGGAGCTTTTTCTGAAAGAAGGTATTCATACAGAACGGCCCTTGTCTGCTAAGAAAGTTTACCAGCATTTCTTGGCCCCTTTGGTTTCTGGTTCTGTCCCACTTTGGCGTTGAAGTCCCCCATGACATGAGTGAAGTGGGTCTTAGTAGAACGGTGTATTACCTTTGAAACGTTGCCGTAAAGGGCCTCTACCTCTTCATCTGAGCTGCGCAAATTCGGCGCATATACCTGTACGACCTTAAGAGTGTATCTCTCAGACAATTTCAGTACTAGGTACGCTACCCTGGTCGAGACGCTGCCGATGTCCTTCACGTTGTCATGGAGAACTTTGTTGATGAGGAACCCTACGCCACCCTGGGATTCCCTGAAGTAGAGTAGGTGACCTGATTATAGGGTTATAGTGTCCTCCCCCTTTATTTGGACTTCTGACAAACCAACATCATGCCACCTATCTTTTCTAATTCTACCTCAAGGATTTGGAGGCACACGTCGAGCCGCATACTGCGTCCATTATACGTCGTCAGGGTCAGTTTGTGGCAGCCATCGTCTTTAGCCCGGAAATTTTACGCACCCCCTGCCCCACCATGACCCGAGCCGCTACCATGGCACGGGATAATAGGGCGGCCGAGAACTAGGGGCCGTTTCATTTTGCCTCTATCCATACGGAGTTTTGCCCAATAGTCACCACGCTGGGCAGGTGGGTTGGTGACCGCAGCGTGTGGTTCTGGACTATGTTGTCCAACACGGAAAGCGCAGCTGCCCACTTTCCGGAAGCCCTCAATGGCTTCTTACGATACCCAAGAGCGGACTTGTGTTGGTGCTTTTCTACTCTGCACCATATGGCATACTCTGCCGACACTACACGGCATGACAGAAAAACTTATACCAAAAATGCCCAAAAGTAGCCTTTTCGCGATCTCTACCAGACAACCTTTAAGTGGAGAAGAAATAAAAAAAGAAGAGAGTAGTGCATAAAATAAAGGTAAGATTAAACAGTTTACATTAATAAATATAATCATACCATACTTATATTATTATACTCTACAATAGATAATAATTATTATGAATGAATACATATATTAATACACAAGTACAAATAAATGTTATATGTATCCATAAAGAATATAAAATTACAATTGGATATAGTAACTAGTGAACTGACTTTGACAGAAAATATTGATGTACCTTCTTTTTGAAGGTATCCAAAGAAGTACAGTGACGTACTTCTCATGGCAAGGCATTCCTAAAGTGAGTGGCTCAAACCGTGAAAGATTCCTTATAATATTCCGATCGCATAAATGGAGCCTTCAAAACGTTATCAAATTTAGAACGGACTGTTTTGTCGTGCTCAAATTCAAGAAAATTTTACCTTTTAGTTAAGTAAGCAGGCGCCAGGGGACTGTGTCGAATGTTATATACGAGAGCTACTGCTTTCGTTTTGTGTGGTTGTGGTGTCCCTCTCTCCCTCTCTCCCTTAGTGCTTCTTGCACCACACCAGTTTTAAAGTTAAAAGTAAAGCTCAGTGCTGCTTGCACCCCACTTATATAAACGTGCAAAGTCGGGCTCGCTTCGCGTGCAATTCTCGAAATCCCCCATAAGCCAAAACTTTGATCCGCGCCTAGTTCTTTGAGGACTGTATTTGAATTTTAGGTAATTTAACGACAACTTTTTTGTGTTATTGTTAACTAACTTGCTTCTAAAAGAAATAAAAAAACACAACACATGTGTCTTAGCACACTATTGGAATTAATCGATAGACAAGCATCGATATTGTCAAGCAGCTTGATAGCTTAACCTACCTCCTCCCCTGCGCCCCACAAAAAACGACAGAATCAGACGTGGTGTTAATATCCGTTTTACGGCCGTTATCCCGTAAGGGATATGGACATGATTTATGTATGTATGTATCTTTTCTATAGAGAAAATAGATAAGCTTTCTCCCCTTTCATGGACGAGACGTATGACCGCGTTAAACGATAAAATACATTGAAATTTTTGTATGAATTCCGCCGAATCAATTACTGTGTTTTCCTGTAGGAAGAAAAGATTGCCCTGAAGTAAAAAAAAAAGGTATTCTAAATGTTAACTCTAATACTAAGCTATCTTTATTCAAAACTAGCTGTTGCCCGCGACTTCGTACGCATGGTGTAGTGACTTGTGAGTTAGTGAAGTTGATGTATGCATATTGTTTAATATTAATATCATGTTTGTATAAAGTTTTTTCTCTTTAAGATGTGCAATGAATAGGTACTGGTTAACTTGTTTTTCGGTTAGGTACTTGGTTTTGATACTATAGACATCAGCTACAAAACATCATTATAAACTACTTTGGTAGTTTTACCATCGGGTGCTAAAACGTACAAATTTTCAGGAGAACTGACTCGAGAGCAAGCGACATATAGCTGCCCGTGTGATAAACAGGGAATCGTAAGACCTACGCCTGCGGCTTTCAGCGTCTGTCCTTGCGGTTTGTTTACAGTCATTGCAAAGAAAACGCTGACGGGAAACTGAATGCCCTCAAATTGAAATAAAAAGTTGTTGAAAATGAGTGGTATACGCGCCACAACCAGTGAAAATATCCGCCTCGAATAAATTCATCTTTAAGCTTAAGATCTTCAGTCTGGTTCCATTGCACAGCTTTGGCGGAGTGAGATTGCAAAGAAGCATGATAGGAACACCAAGTTTAAGTAATATTTGGTGTGCAGAAAGACCATTCGCACTCAAGGAGTTTAGGAATTCTATTAGGTAGTTAGTGGCTTTGTCTTGATTCATAACAGTGGTAATTGACGCGTATACCACCATATCCCCAGTGATTTGTGCCATAATGGTATGGTTTATTGAAGCAGTCTGATCATTTTTGGGTGCAAAAATAGCTCTTCCACGTAGCTACGAATCTTTCTTTTGAAGGAAGGAAGGTTCGCCATACACAGAAGAAATGATTCTCTTTAAGCGAGCGCCTGAAGCGCAAAGCGTTTCAGGCAGACTTACTTGACCGTTATCCTCTGGTAAAGTACCTCTGCCGAGTTTTAATAAAGCTTGTGAAAACTGTTCAGGTCAGCTTGTGAATTTTTGGCCAAAGAGCCGATGATTTTAGTGATGTATTCACCTCATCAGCCCTGGTACCTCGAGTAACAACTGGAAGTGTTTGGCGAAAGTCACTGGAAAAAAGATCAGTGATATGGCCCATGGCCATATTATCTCTGCGTATGCCTTTCAAAGTCCTATCCATAGCTTCTACTGTTTTTTTGTTGGCCATCGTACACTCGTCACATAACTACCAGACAACAATATCAGAAAACCTTTGCCTTGTAACTATTACGTGATACAGGACATATTGGAGTATCGTTTGTGTCCAAATCGATTGGTATTTTGAAAGTTGTATGCGCCGTTTTCTCTCCTGGAAGCAGTGTGGCAGCGATACTTGAAGATACTACAGCAAGTGCAATCCTTCCTTGCCTTCTGATCTCTGCAAAAATGTTTAAGGCGAGTGTAACCGTGAACGACCTTGATAGTGGCGCCACTTCACAAAAAAAGATTTATCTTTAAAGAAACAATCTATCAGAATATCCGTTGCCCAAGTTTATACTTACATACGTATATCACGCCTATTATCTCTTGCAGGGTAGGCAGAGCGTAAATGTCCGTTTTTTCGGCCGTCTGACATATATTTGATGGTCATTCGGAAAATTGTGTATCGCCATGGTGACAGGTTGTCAGCCCATCGCCCATGTGAAAGTCCCTTAGTTGCCACTTACGACTCCCACGGAAAAGAAATGGGGTGATGCTATTGCAAGCCGGCATCACACGGCATAGTTTACAATACTATATTATTATTTTTTTAGAAAACCTGTCGCCTTTCAGTGGCTTTGTTATATAATTTTGGAGAAAACATTTCATTAGCGGGTTTCACAAAACTAACAGCGACATCTATGAAGTAATTTTAAACAAATTTTACTCTAACATTTTTGATTCTAACTAATGAAGGTTATTTATATTTTTTTAGGTTCCGTACATCAAAAAGAAACGTACAAAAAACGGAACCCTTATACGATCAGTTTGTTGTCCGTCCGTCCGTCCATCCGTCTCGTAAGACGCTTTATTTCGGGAATGCGCAGAGATATCGAGTTAAAATAAAAACTATATTGGTAAATAGGTTTTAGGCTGCAATATGGAACCCTTATAGGTTCACTCACTTTGTTGTCCATTTGTCTGTCTTTCAAGACTCACTATCTCGGTTACACGTAGAGATGTCGAGTTAAAATTAAAAGTATTATAACCTTTAAACTCAGGCCAACGGCCTCTTGTAGTGGTAAAAAAATTAACTAATTTTACCCAAATCATAATTTGTCTTCGCAATAAAACAATTTTCAACGGATTTAAGTTGTGTTTATTTTAGATTTCACAATTCCTACGTTTCCACAATAAACACAACTTAAATCCGTTTAAAATTGTTTTATTGTGATGAGTAATAGTTGTGCAAACTCAAGAAAATATCACAATTCATCTGTCTTCCATCACATACCTTGACCATGACCAAAGGTCAAAGTAAAAGTCCGAAACATTTCTGTAATAGTTAGAACGGCCCGCATATATGTCAGACGTGGCGATAGCGATAAAATACTTACGGCCGTTGACGCTCAACCTACCCCGCAAGGATTAAATGTGTGATTGTTTGTTTTTTGTTTGGTTAGGTCGTTTCACGGGGTCGTTTAGAAGTTCAGATCGTATGTCAGTCAATATGTGGTCAATACCGCGTTTTACAAAACTAACAGCGACATCTATATTATTTTTTAGGAAAAAAAATCGGAACTCGCTTTGCGGAACCAGTTACTGTGTTTTACCATGGGAATGAAAGATTTTTTCGAGGTAAAAAGTATCCTAGATGTTGACCCGGGTAATAAGCTACCACAGTATAAAATTTTGTAGAAATCTGTGCAGTAGTTTTTACGTGAAAGAATAACAAACATACCGACAGACAAACAGGCAAACAGACAAACAGACAAAAATCAATTTTACTTCTGTTTTGATGTCTGTATCTTGAACACAATTAGAAGCAAAAACCCTTTTTTGAATCTATTTCATGTACAGAATTGGTTTCGTTTCTGTTTTATTATATGTATATATGTATAGATTTATTATATGTTTAGAAAACGTGAACTCGCGAACAAACAAAATAAAAATGCAATTGTTTTGAAATCTATGACTTGGACTGAATTAGAAGCAAAAATATATTTTTTTAATTATTAA
Organism: Tuta absoluta; assembly: GCA_027580185.1. Taxonomy (NCBI): domain Eukaryota; kingdom Metazoa; phylum Arthropoda; class Insecta; order Lepidoptera; family Gelechiidae; genus Tuta; species Tuta absoluta. Next base: position 6,001,759 of record JAQAHW010000003.1, read on the forward strand.
TTGTATAGATTCGATTAAGATACTGTTTGATAATATTAAAAAATAATAATGTACTGAAATGTATACGTATGTGTAGGTATGATAGATAAATACCTAGTTATATGTAGGGCTAGAGCAGTCTATCTGGGGACTGTAAAAGTTCACGTGGCGTGTATCCTGACTTAATGAAGCAAAGTAAAGTTATTCCCTTGTTTAAAGCTGGTACTACTACTGACCCCACTAATTTCAGACCTATATCAATACTACCAACGCTTAAATTTTTTGAAAAAGTTATTGTAAATCAATTGCAAGGACATTTTTATTGTAATAACTTAATGCACCTGCAGCAATTTGTTTTCACACGGGGTCGTTCTAATACAGATGCAGGAGTGGACCACATCAATCATATAATCGATGCCTTGGAACAATCTCATGATGCAGTAGTTGTGTTTTGTGATTTTTCTAAGGCGTTTGATTGTGTTCATCATGATACTCTTGTCAGGAAGCTACATCACTACGGCGTAAAAGACCAAGTTCTTAGTCTTTTGGAATCATATCTTAACAATAGAATCAAAAAGGTTGATGTCAACGGTGAAAGATCATCTGGATCAAAGATGAGCATGGGCGTTCCGCAGGATTTGATTCTTGGTCTGTTTTTGTTTCTTGTATATATTAATGATCTGCCATATCTAGTTAAAGAAAAACATGATATAGTTTTGTTCGCGGACGATACCTCTCAATTTTTCAGGGTAAAGAGGCAACAACTCAACTATGATGACGTGAACAAAGCTATTACCGATGTAGTGCAATGGTTTAAAGTAAATAACCTACTATTGAATGAAAAGAAAACTAAATGTATCAAATGACATTGGGACCTTTCTGACCCAGTAACCCAAATCATGCGAACATAAATGAAACATATGATAGTTTTTAGATATCATTACGTATTTCCTAAATGGTAAGTTATTTTTTTTATATCTAATGGGAATGTTGAGAAATTGGTGTCAATATATTCAAGATTTTATGCCGTGTGGTGTCGGCAGAGTAAAATAGCACCACTCCAAGTCCACCCATGGGTATAGTAAGAAGCGATTGAGGGTTTCCGGAATGTGGGCAGCAGCGCTTTCCGTGTTTGACAACATAGTCCGGAACCACACACTGCGGTGACCAACCCGCCTACCCAGCGTGGTGACTATTGGGCAAAACCTTGTTGTATCCTCAGAGTTTCTCAAGGGTTGACTGGAAGAGATCCCTTAATGGGATAAGTCCGGATTTGTGTCATTTCTTGTTTTTGATTTAATATGTGTTTTCTGTATTAGTTTTAAGAATGCGCAATAAAGAGATTATACATACATACTTACATAGGTACATAATTTTTTTACATACAATATTCTTATTTTTAAAATATAATACTTATATTTGAATAATAATGTACCTGCATGGCACTAATATAGTTATTGAACACGTGTAGGTGGTAACTACCACCACATTTAAAACAAAAAAAAATACATTTCTGAACTTTTTTTTCGTTAACTCAGTATTCCCATTGCTCACAATAATGCGGCTTGTGTTGCAACAACTAGACATCTCAGGCTTTAAAATAAGGTATAAAACGTTAATGTTCGCCGTGGGTATTTGTGCCATACTAAAGGTCCCAATGTCCTTTGTATTACCAAATGTTAAACCAAGCTCTACAAAGGATGAAAAGTTGAACCTTGCACACTCAACTGTATTTTTAGGCATAACTTTGGGCGCTTCGCTCCAATAAGGGGCAAATATTGAGAAAATTTCGAAGAGACTGAGTTCAGCAGCATACGCAGTTAAAAAAAATAAGACATCTCACTTATGTAGACACTACAAGACTAGTTTACTTTAGCTACTTCCATGTCTTATGGCTTACTATTATGGGGCTATGCTGCGGATGTGAGCAATTTATTTGTTTTGCAGAAACGGGCTGTTCGTTCAATTATTAAATTAGGACCTCGAGTCTCCTTGCGACAGAAATTTTAAGAAATCGACATTTTGACATTTTTGTCACAATACATTATAGAAAAATCTAGTAAACGTAAAAATAAATATAAATAATTTTAAGAAAAATTGTGATTTTAACACTAGAAATAAGGAGCAACTTGCTGTGCGCATGAGCAGGCCTAGTAAAGTAAGCAAAACTTTTGAATGATTAATCATATATTTAGTAATGCACATGCACGATTGATTAATCATATATTCAGTAATGTCTAATTAAGAAAAGTTTGGTGAAACTAGCCCTTGGAATTTTTGTAATTTGCTAGCGTTCTTTTAATTTTACCTTGTATTATTAACAATATTAAATTGCCATATGTGGAATCGGTACTAATATTTTGTCCTATATCTATCAAATTACATAATAAATATGTACTTATCAAAGCATTTATAATTGATATAGCACATTCCGTACAAAACCTGTATATCAAATTATAGTATGATCATTACAACATATACATAGACATATTAGGTCAGAGTAGGCATGGAGTGGCTTAGCCACTACCAAACATAACTGCGAATATTGGCGATGGGATGTGATCTACATTGATATAAAAGAACCAATATGACACGTAGATTCAACGCGTCATAATAAACTACGCTAATACTTGTCACCTTCTTGACTATATATACAGCTATAATGTTATTATTGTTAGGATTTCATGCTAATAAAACTGTTTTTCACCGTCTGTGTACTTTTAATTCCATTTTAACAAATGACAAATCGTAAGAAAAACAAAGATCATCCACATTTTTTTTTCACTAAACGCTCGTCAGTTGTTTTTGCAATACATCCCTCCTCTCCACCCTTGCCTCTTTGCCTTACATTGCTAGTCACCGCGTCTGCCTTCTACTCCTCTCCCCAACAGCCGTTACAGTTCGTCATCTTGGAACAATTGCGCAGCAATTTGCGCAATAAGTCATTAACTTTCCAGCAAATCAATAAGGTCATCCCTTGTCACAATCTCCTCATCACTACTGACTTATCTACAATCTGGGGCATTGCGGTACCGCCTAAGGGAATAAGCTGCTACGAATGAATTTCTTATAGCCCCTGATACATTTCTTATAGTCCAGACTCTAGAGTACAGAACTTACAACTAACTGTTATAACGTCTCCGCCTGTGGGTGCTTTCTTCCATAAAACCAGATCGCCCTTCCAATAAATTCTTTGTTGTTTTGTGCCGTTTATCAAATTGAATGTTTTATCACTATGGCCCACGTTTGCATTCGTTGAGGCGCAATGTGACGCTTTTCAGCAACTCCCTTTATAACATTCTGAGGTCCCAGATTAGGAAACAACTTGCCTCTGTTACTTTAGATAGGCTCATAAGGTTGAAACCGGTAGTGTCATTTCGGGTGATGTTAACTGCCCAGACAATATCAAGTAAACATTCTGTCTACATAGAAGGACCCTTGGTTCTCGTGCGCATGGCATCTAACAACGTTCGATTAAATCGTTCAACTTGGCCATGAAGATTGAGAGTGTAGTGTAACTGATGGTCATGTGTAATCTTTGCAAGTACTCTGCTTGCGAAAGCTATATTACGATCGCTCACAATACTTGAAGGATACCCAAAAATCTCAAACATTAAAACACAAACCCTTAGAACACTAACTGTTTCAACAGTATTAATTGATTTCGTTGGCCTACTTCTTACATTGTGACCCGACTGAAGTATAATGGTTTTGATTCGCCTGTCTCTTGAACTTGTACCAGTATGCCTGCCAGTCCATCCGAGACGTCAGTATGGACTTCACACGACAAATTTTCATCATACATAACAAGTACTTTTCTTTGGGAAAACAACAGCTTAAAACTAAATTTAGGTAAAAAAGGATGTTAAAATTATTTAAAAGCCAATAATAGTTATCCTCTGTAGGAACAAGTTTTTGAATTGAGAGTTGAGGTAAGATGGAATCCTATTTAATAAGTATGTAACTACTATGAATGTTTATAGATAAATAAAAACCAGTATATTTTTGTAACCCATTCATTCTCAGTCCATTTTCACACTCTTTCAAATCTGTCAAACAACTATCCATGAATAGGTTGAACAGCCATGGTGACGCAACACATCCCTGTCTAACACCTTTCTCGATGTTAAACAGTTCAGTGAAGGCCCCGTTAATCCTGACACAAGCACTGGAATCCTTATATAAGGATTTCAGTGCTCGTACCAAGATGCTGCTCACCCCATGCACGGATAGTGCCGACCATAATTCATTCCTCAGAACTCTATCATAGGCCTTTTCCAGATCCACGAATGTGCAAAAGACTTTTTGGTTCTTAGCCAAATACTTTTCCGCTATGCACCGCAAGGAAAAGACCTGATCCGTACATCCCATCCCCTTTCGAAATCCCGCTTGAGCATCCCAGACTTTCTCATCAGTTTCTTTCACAACTCTTTCAATCAGTACCCTTGCATACAGTTTACCGACGACACTGAGAAGGCTTATACCGCGGTAATTTTTACAGTCTAGCTGTGACCCTTTTCCTTTGTATAATGGCACTATTACAGCCTTGCACCAATCACTTGGCACTCGACCGCTTCGCCAACAAAGGTTAAAAAGGAGGTACAGCTGACTAGCTGCTACGCCTTCGCCAGCCTTCAGCATCTCAACCGATACTCTATCATACCCTGCAGCCTTACCAGATTTCATACTTTTCAGAGCTTTCATAATCTCATCCATTTCAATCTCGCTTTCGTTTTCACTGTCATCTTCTTCATGTATGTTCACCTCTTGTACTTCTTCTTTTTCAAACAAGCTTTCAAAATATTCCTTCCATCTCTTCAACACACATTCCTCACCTTTTATTATACTACCATCCTGGCTCCGAATCCTACTCAACTCTGATTGTGCTGTTTTTCCTCGAGTTGTTCCTATAGATTTCCAGAAAACCTTTAAGTTCTTGCGAAAGTTTTCTGATAGCCTCCTGTCAAACTCATCTTTATTTTCCTCTTTCTTTCGTTCCACTGTCTTCTTTACTACATTCTTTAAACTTTTATACTCCTTTCGTGCTTTCTCTACATCCTGATCTGTCGCTTTCTGCAATCTTTGGTTAGCTTTAGTAGCCAATAAATCTAACCATACTTTCTTCTTCTTCTGAACAACTTCTTGCACATCTATACTCATCCATGCAGTCTTTCGTTTATTACCTTTCGCCCGTCTAGTGACTCCACATACTTCAACAGCAACTTTGACGATTCCTTCCTTAAATACCTTCCAACCATCTTCAATGTCATTCATCTCATCTATCTTATCAAATTCATCCTTTAACCTTTTGACTTATTCCTTTCTTACCTCTTTTTCTTGCAAATTTTCTACTTTCACTCTTTCCAGAACACTGGTCGCTTCGTGCACTCTATGTCGCCATCGTTTAAAGAGACCACTTATTCGTGATATCACTAGGAAGTGGTCTGTGTCGATCCCGGCCCCGCGATACGCACGAGTGTCTAGAACTTTCTTCTTCAATCTTTCATCCACAATCACAAAATCTATAATGGTCCTTGATACACCTTCTGCTCTTGTATAAGTGTGAATCTTCTTGTGTTGAAACATTGTATTCGACACAAGAAGACCCCACTCCAAACAAATCTCTAACAAACTCTTTCCATTCTCATTAACTCGTTCGTCTCCAAACGCTCCAAGAACCTTATCATACCCATCACGCTTTATACCAACCCATCCATTAAAATCACCTAGCATGATAATCCTTTCATTTGTTTTACAACCTTTCAAAACCTCTCTCACACTATCCCAGAACTCCTCATTTTCCTTTTTAGCTTTTGTGGAGCCACCCGTACCCAAATCCGTTGGCGCATAAACACCTAGGACAAAGATTCGCGTAATTCCAACCTTTAGCCTAATCCAGAGGAGTCGAGGGCTCACACATTCAAACTCAGTCACACATTCAGCCATTCGCGCGGAAAGAAATAAGCCGACTCCCTTACATGCACGATTGGTACTGGAAACACTAGACCAATACGCTGTGTAGGGTCCATGTTTGGTCGTTTCACATCCTTTCCGCTTAGTTTCATTCACACACAATACATCTATACGCCTTTCATCCATCACCTGACATACCTCGTCTACTTTATCTACCATTCCTCCTCTAACATTCATCGTAGCAAAGCGGCTTTCCGTAGGCCGCGTTCCGCTCCCGATAGAAACGAGACGTGATGAGTCGCGAACTCCTACATCGCCGCCATTTTGATTTGGGTTAGATAAAGAAATCATAGCGTTCCCACGAGTAGCAAGGGAATTAATATGTCGATCCTGGCAGAGCCCCGCATGCCAGGACAAGGTAAGCCGTAATCTGGGGTCACCTGGTCCCAGGGCAAATCGGCACGCTAAGCTAGGCACGCCCCTAGCTATGCATCCATCGGCGCGGCAGACCTTGGATTGGCGGAGAGGGAAGGAAAAAGGAACTGGGTAGGAAGAGGGAGTAAGAAAGGAAGTTATGACGTGGAAGGGAAAACAAGGTGTAAGGATACTACTGCCTCGGAGGACTAGGTTTGAGATTGTAGTAGCTCGGGAAGCCGGGGTCGCATACCTGTATACCAGACCTAGCTACCGGGCAGGCAGTTAGGTTGTGTATCCCCTGACTATAAAGTTATCCTTGCGTCGTCGGCTGAAGAGTTGCAGAAGATGGTAAACATTATGAATGAGGCTTTAAAAAAGAAAGGAATGAAAGTGAATGTAAGTAAGACGAAGTCAATGGTTTTTGAAAAAGAAGAAGGTATGACGGAGTGTAATATTATGATAGAAGAAGAGAGGGTGGAGCAAGTGAAAGAATTTGTATATTTGGGATCGAAGTTTACATCAGATGGAAAGTGTGAAAGTGACATTGAAAGGAGGGTAAATGCCGGCAACATGGTGAATGGAGCGTTGCATACTTTTATGAACAGCCAGACAGTGTCTAATAAGGCACGTCTGGCTGTGCATAGAGGAGTGTTAGTTCCAACACTTATGTATGGGAGTGAAAGTTGGGTATGGCAGCAAAAGCATGAAAGTAGAATAAATGCGGTAGAAATGAGAGCGCTAAGAAGTATGATAGGAGTGAAATTGAGTGACAGGATAAGGAATAGCGTGATTAGAGAACGTTGCGGTATAAAAGATGACATAGTGACTGGTATAGAAAAAGGAATGCTGAGATGGTTTGGTCACATAGAGAGAATGAATGAAAGAAGATTAACGAAACAGGTGTATATGGCGAGTGTGGATGGGAACGTTGGAAGGGGAAGACCAAGACGCACGTACTTGGATCAGATCGGGGACGTTCTAGAGAAAGGTCAGGTCAAGAGTACCCTAAACCGACGAGCATGTATGAAAAGATTGATGCATGTTGAAGAAGCGAAAGAGGTGTGTCAGGATCGTAGCAAGTGGAAAGATGTAGTCTCTGCCTACCCCTACGGGAAAGAGGCGTGATTATATGTATGTATGTATGTATGTATTTTTGTATATACACATTACATATATTTTAAATATATATGAATACATAAATAATACGAGTAAAATATTTATGTAGGCCGATAAGTAGGTAGGTAAGTTGAATATCATTATTTAACGGATAAATAAAAGTAGCAGAGCAAAAGAACGCACAACAATTACGATTCGAACATGAGAGTAGTCAGCACTCGCAATTATTGTCCCAGTCGGGCAACTAATTAATACCCTGCTACAACAATAATGCGATTGCTATAGGTGTAAGCCGACCCGCAACCAGGCGCACTCATCATTTTGTTTTTTTTTTAAACATATGTGCATTTTTGCATTTGTCGAGTAGGTACTTGACGAGAACATAATCGATCCATGAGTTCTTGAAAACTGCGCACTTGTTCCTCATTCTATTGCCATTCTACATTCTTCTTGTAAGGCGCCTCACACACTGGGAACGCGCCACTGCGCGTTGACGCTTTGTCGGTGTGTTGCACGAGGCGGTTTATCGATACGTACTGATGTACTTGCATACAACTTTAAAATCCGCGATCCCGCGCTACGCGACGGAATGCGGTGCAGTGGGAGAGCCGCCTAAGCTCCGTCAACGGTTATGCTATAAGAGCAAACATTTCTACATACTTCCGAAAATAGCTACAGAGTCCCAAAAACTGATGCAGTTCATGCTAATTTGTAGGAACTGTGATTTATATAGCTAGAATGCATAAAGCAGGTATTTTTATGCAACTGTTTTCGAATTCATAATTCGAACATTATGAGACGAGTGTAGATAATAGTAGTTTATCTACACTCGTCTCAAAATGTACAACAACAACTTTACTGACAGGTGCGGCGGAAAATGGAAAAAGAAATCGATGAAGTTGAGAAATTACGAAGGTTTTTTTTTTTTGCAATACTTAAACAAATCGTCATTTTCCGCCGCACCTGTCAGTCGTTGTTGTACGAAAAGTGTTCTTTTATTGTTCGGCGGTTGTTCAAATGAATTAGCTATTAGTTCAATCATACTAGTTACCGTGTATTTGTTTCATTTTATTACAATATTCTAAATTTAACTTTTCCTAAAGCACTTTTTGGAAATTCGTTCGTATGCGTTTGTATGAAACTGTTGGTCCTTGATCGTTCGTACTCGTGCCCTATTCATATTATACTTATTATTATCTTGTTATCTTATTGTAAAATCGAAACAAGAATACTACTAATTAGAAACCTAGATATTTAATGTTGAATATTAATAAATAATTACTATTAAAGATAACAAAACCTAATTACATTGTGTGTTGGGTAACTTGCCGCCCGATACCTTGCTTCAAGTTTCTGTGATGAATTGAATTACAACAAATTTATTCAGTTCAGAGTTCTTTATGGTTCTGTTTCAGTTACAAAATACCGTGATAATGGATCCAGAGTTACATCCATTCACTTATATTGGTGTTGAGTCAAAAACAAAAGTGCCTAAATCAATGAAAATATTATTTTTAAGTTTGCAGTTGGTTTATGGTTTTAACTTTGGATTCTCAAAAGAGTATGATAGAAAAATTAATACGGTTCTCAATTTAGTATCGATGGTTGTAAGCCTTGCATGGGTGTTTTGTATGGTGTACGCCATAGCGATAACAGAGGATTGGTTATTTTATAAAATGTTACAAATCATTGAATTATTAGAGTATGTGACAATTTGCTTGATCCTGAATTTCTCTAAAGTAAACTTCTATGATTTTATAAAAAAAATCATTCTGTGTCTAGAAACTCTTCCCGAGCTAAACAAAGAAAGAATTGGAATTATAGGTTCATTGTATGTGGTTTCATTCTATTTCGCCAAATACGGACACATAGTGTTAGCATGTGTCACATTTAACACAGATGGTGTTAATTGGTGTGACTGGTATATGGTTGAATTTGCGCATGGTTTCGTTAATGAAATGGCTGCAAGTTCTGTGTCGTATATATTTTTATTGACTGCCTACTACTTGTATTGCTATGCAAAACAATTTTACCGATTTGCCAAACAGCCAGAACTTGAGAATATAACCTTTTTACTGAAGTACTATATGAACTTAACTGATTGTTACGACTATATAATGCGGCTTTATAATCGTCTAGTAAGTAAAAGTTTTGAAAATATCGTAAAGTAATATAATAAGTATAGCGTTTTGGTGTGAAACAGGATGTGCCTCTATAAGAGGTCAAGAGACAAATCTAGATTATAAACATCCTAAGCTCTAGCTCTATCTAGCTAAAAAATACATACATACATATATCACGCCTATTATCCCTTGCGGGGTAGGCTGAGCGTAAACGGCCGCAAAAACGGACATTTACGCCACGTCTGACATTATATTTGAGGGTCATTCGGAAAATTGTGTATCGCCATAGTGATAGGTTGTCAGCCCGCCGCCTAAAATTGCAATACATACCCTCACGTCCCTCAGCTAAAAAATATCTAGCTATTCTATCTAGCTAAAAAATATCGGAAGTAATTTAACTAGTGACCGATACTGAAAACAGAGGACGGGCCGGTGATAAGAAACAACTTTCCCAAGGAACATAGGTCGAAAATGTTATGAGTCCATAATAACCCAAAGATTTAATGCGCAAGTCGCAGGTTCAAATCCTGCCCGCGCTTGTAAATTTTGCAAGCTTTCAAAAATTGCATACCTAACACGGGGAGTGTTTTAAAATTTGATATTCGATGAAACAACTGTATTTAGCAACGCCCTGTGTATTTTTTGCGCATCTTTTTTGTGAAAGGACAGAGAAGAAGTTCTCATGATATAATGTTATCTGAGTACCTAAGGAACAAACTATATAATATTGTAAAACTTTGCAGATGGTGGCGATTTTGTTGTTTGAAATTACTAAACTGATGATGAGCGTTTGTGTCGTTCTCTTGCTTATTGAAGTTAAGGTATGATAAATATTATATACTAGCCGATGCCCGCGACTTTATACGCACGTAATGAATTTGGTTCCGAGTTACTTAGGTAGAAAGCAAGGATATTTGTATTAAATTTAATAATGCCTTATCTCATACAGCCCTTTGTGTGGTTAAATAGTGGGCACATAAAATTTGATTCGCAACGACACGCAAAGAAGAAGAAGATACAGCAAAAAAGTCGAGGGAACATGAATAACGACGTGGCCACGCCCTCTAAACTTTTTCTTTCTTGGTTTTGTTTTCGCAATAGATTCATGGTTAATAGTCTTTTATGCGCCAAGTGGGATGGTTGGCTAAAGTCTAGGTATAGCAGCAATTTCTGATCACTCGTCTATTAACAATTTTTGACCAAAACCTGATACAATTATCAAAATCGTGCGACATAATAATAAAAGTGAAACGAGTCGCTGTCTGAACATTGCATATAAATCCAAATAACTATTATTGGGTTCTTAATAAACGCAATAGAACACAAAAAAAAATTATAATTTTTTACTTTTTATCTGTTTGTCTGTATGTTTGTGCACGCTACTCTACAAAACTGCAAAATAGATATTGGGTATTTTTTTATATAATATGACCACGAAAATTGCGGTTGTCGCCCCAAAGGTGGAAGTGTTGGGGAGTTATAACGTCACAAAGATGGCGGCCGGACCAACTCTATTAAGGTTAATACTATGGTTGGCCATTGGTATAGTCTTTATCACGGTAAAGCCCGTCTAAAATTCTCTTAGTTATGCTCGCACCGCAGCAGTTCTAACGTGAAAAGTCGAGCTAGCTTCGCTCGCAATTCGTTTTGTGTTGGTGTAGTGTCTCTCTCACTCTATCTTAATGATGCGCTACACTAGTTTAAACGTGAAAAGTGGAAGTTTCTGTTGATAAAATGAAAATACTTTATTCAATGTAGGATAGTATTATCAACTATTGATGTTATGATCCGTCATTGTAAAAAAATAAATTTTATACCTAACATTTTTTTTTTAATTTGTATTGTCCTAATATGAAACCGGCTCGGGCGGGATAGAAAAATAAAAATAAAGGCACTGCCTCGCGGCTGGCCAGCATAATTACACGGCATGTAATTTTACGCCACCACCATCTGGAAACGCCATTAGTTTCAAATTAAAATCAAGATTTTCAATGCGTGTTATTTACATACCTACGTATAATTAACCGGACCCCCTGAACAGGAAAAACCCCCCAAAAAACCTGCCCAGAAGTGCTCCGCCTCTAAATTATTATTCTTTCTAGGCCCTAAGCTACCCTAGCAAATTTTGGAAATGATATATAATATGTATATCCCGAAAATTGCTACATGAAAAAAAAATTAAAAAATGCAGTAGATAAATCTACCTGTTTCGTCGAATGAAGTATTTACTTTATACATTTAAATTACACCCATGGAGATTTATCTTGCCTATAGTCTAATAGTTCATAATCGCCTTTTTTAATAAAAAAATTGTTTTATTACTGGTTTGAATTTATTTCAGGGTAAGTCTTGGATATATTTAGAAAGTTTGATATAAAAGCGTATACAATTGCCCTTAAAGTTTTGCTTACTTTACTAAGCCTGCTCATGTGCACGGCAAGTTGCTCCTTATTTCTAGTGTTAAAATTATGCCTGTCACAATTTTTCTTAAAATAATCTAAATTTATTTTTACATACACTATATTTTCGTATATGTATTGTGACACAAATGTCAATATGTCGATTTCTTTAAATTTCTGTCTCAAGGAGACTCGAGGCCCTAATTTATAAATTGAATGAACAGCCCGTTTCTGCAGAACAAATGTATTGTTCACATCTGCAGCATGGCCCCATAATAGTAAGCCATAAGACATTAAGCTATGGAAGTAGCTAAAGTAAACTACACTAGACCACAAATAAAACGGGTCGGGAGGAAAATCGCCAATATATTCAAAAGTACCAAACGTAGCTTGATAAAACAAAGACTATATAAAAGACCATTTCATGGCGCATAGATGTTATTTAAAACTTTTTTATTTATTTTTGATAATCGTATTAGAAAACATAAAATTAAAAAACATGGTCTTTTTCAAAATTATGACCTAAAAATTCAAATCAATTGATTAGAGTTTGTTTTAGTTTTGACATTAAAATTGCTATAAATATGATGTCCCTGCTTTGTAAACTTAATTATTCTGAAGTCATCATTTCAATGACCATCGAAGAATGCACCAGGATCCTGACATAGCTTGAGTTATGGTAGAGAACACTAAGCTTGGACTCTTGATGATTGGTCTAGAGTTATGTTTTGAGACAAGTCCAGGTTCTGTCTGTACACGCACGACGGGAGGAATAAAGTGTACCTACAGAAGGCCGAACGAGCGCTATATTCAAGTCTGTATAGAAAAAAAAGTGGCATACGATGGAGGCTCAGTTCACGTGTGGGCTGGGATTTCTTCTGAAAGCCGCAATGAACTAGTGGTGATAGAAAATAGACTGACTGCAGAAATATATCTCATGGAAATTCGGAAAGGCCATGTTGGTCCATTTCTAGTGGACATAGGCGAGAATGCCATATTTATGCAAGACAATGCCCGCCCGTATACAGCTTAGATAGTGTAGAGTATTTTCAAGAAGTTGGTATCACACGCATGGAGTGCCCCAGCAAGCAGCCCTGATTTAAATCCAGTTGAGCACGCCTAGGACGAATTAGGAAGACGTGTTCGTCAGCGGAATCCTCCGCCAATCTCACTTCGTGAACTGAAAGAAGCTATGATTGAAGAATGGCAGAATATTCCGCAGAATCACCTCAAAAACCTGGTCGAAAGTATGCCAAATTGCATAACAGCATTTTTACAAGCTCTCGGACGCAAAAAAAAGTATTCAAAATACGTGAAAACGACACCTCTGTAGCCATTTCACATTCACGAAATTACAGCAAAAGTTACGCATTTTCAGTTATTTTTTCTAAACTTGTCTCACAATGTCCGAATCATGGATTCGAAAACAGTGCTTTATGCATTCTGCTTATATAAATTACTGTTTAATGGAGGTTGGTTTGGTTGGTTGGTTGGTCGATGGTTTTAATGAGAAGGCTCTTCTATAAAGTTGAGAAATGAAACGATTATTTTTTTGCCAATACTCAAATCGACATCTTCCGCTGCACCTGTCAGTTGTTGTTGTATGGTAATTGTTCGGTTGTTGTTCAGTTGTTCTATTAGGTTGTTGTTGAGATGTTGTTCAGTCGTTGTTCAGTTGTTGTACCGATGTTGTTCAGACGTTGTTAAGTTGCTGTTCAGATGTTGTTTTGTTGTTGTTCTGTTGTTGTTTCGATGTTATTCAGATGTTGTTAAATTGTTGTTCAGTTGTTTAGTAAAGTTATTGTTTAGACTTCACATCTGAACAACTGCTAAAGTATAGAATTTTTAAAAATTCATATCAAGCCCTATTACGTTCTCGTATTGAATTTGACCTTGTATCGGGCCTTGCAATCGCCGGTGCGGATGTTTGGACAAGTGTTCAACTGAGTTTTTTTGGAGAGTGTAGATATAATAGTGTATGCAACTGCCATAATTAGGCATTAGAATGCTCATGTCAAACTATTATCACACTCGGCTATACTCGCATTCTAATGACCCCCAATATATGACAGTTGCATAAACAACTATTTTTTATTTTCTAAAACTAAAGGTTCAGTTAATTTAAATTTTATTTCCATGTAAGCTCAATAAAATAGTATTCCATTAAGTCTTTGTTTCATTAAGCTACGTTTGGTAATTTTGAAGATATTAGCGATTTTTCTCCCGACTCGTTTTATTTGTGCTCCAGTGTAGTCTTGCTTGTTAGGGCTTGTTTGTTAAGGCTCGCTGTAGGCTACTAACGGGGTCCTCAGGTGGCGGATAGAGGAACGGCCATCAAGATTATGGTGGTTAGCTGCGAATATACTGAATAAGCAGTCCCCGACCACACAGCGACAAGATTATCAGGATGCGGTGGGGAGTCCAGTGAGATGGTCCAGTAACATCCCAAAAAAAGCTTGTGACGTGGCGAGACAATGCCGCCACTAAATAAGCATTCCCCTGGTGTCAGGCAACGGTGACATCAGTACTGGCTGGAGGCTGAAGAAATAGGATCCGGAAAGGCTCATGTCCAGATAATACGAGGAGGGGAAACCCGCTTTGTATACCGCGGTGAGGAAGGCAAGAGGCAACCCACTACACTAAACTTCCCTAATATGGTGTGATAAGAGAATGACAAAGAAAAGTAATAACGTTCTTGACAACGGGCTTCCACGAGTTAACATGCCGTGGCGGTCCGAGTCCGGCAGGGTTAGACGCAAGGCTGACTCGATCGTCGTCATGCGAAATCCTTATAAATTAGGCACATTGAATGTGCGAACAATGTTGGGACCAGGAAAAATTTGAGAAGTTAAGATGGAGATGGATAGATTAAAATTAGTCATTTTATGACTTTGTGAAGTTAGATGGGAGGGAACCGGGGATAATTGGAGCGATGACTACATGATCATATACACAGGAGCGGAAAAACTGGAGTAAATGACACAGCAATTTTAGTTAATAAAAAAATAGGGTATGCAGGTTGAAAATACAATACACCTCAGCAATATAATAACATTAGTAAAATTAAGATGCAAACCAAAAGCTATAGTTATAATACAAGTTTGTATGCTCACTGGAAGCTATACAGATGAAGAAATCGAACTCATGTATAACCATTTAGATACCCTGTCCCTGATAGATATTGCCAAGGAAAAGGACAGTCTTATTATCATGGGTGATTTTAATTCCGTAGTAGGGGTAGGAAGCAAAAAAAATATAGTTGGGAAATTTGGATAAGAAAAAGAAATAAGAAAGGTGATAGATTAGTAGAATACTGAGAATACAAAGAAAATTACTTAGTTATAGCAAATACCTTATTGAAGATGCCACGCGATATAGCTAGATATCTAATAGATTTTATTACTACAAAATTTGCAGGCAAAAAACAGATAAACCAGTGCAAAACTTTACCATTAGGAGCAGATATTAATACAGACCATAATATTCTTATAAGTTTACAAAACTTCAAAACAAAGAAGGCCGAGAAAAGGTCAAACCAAAGCACCTAGATCTCACTAGTCTTATGGATATATAACAAGTAATTTAAAAGTGCATTATAGTAATAAGACCGAGAAAGAACTGGCTTAAAAAAGAGATAGTAGACTTGATTCTTGCTAGTGAAAAACTTCGAAACAAAACAGACGATAAAAGTGCGAAAGAATATAGAATACTTACAAATAAAGTTACAACTAAATGCAGAGAAGAAAAGGAAAAAGACGCCTTAGACATATGCAATAAAAAAGAAGACCTAATGAAAAGGGAGAAGATGGACCAGGCTTACAATATAACTAGACAAATAGACAATAACAGAAAAAAACCCAAAGAAAAGGTACATCAAAATAAGATGAAACCGGAAAAGTACTCATAATTAGTAAAGATATAGTTGAAAGATAGCTAAGGTACATAGAAAAGCTATATGAAGGAGATGGAGTGTAAGACTATTCTATGAAAAGTGAAGATACCCCTTTTAGACTACGCCGACACCTGCTACTTGGATGCCATAGAGGAGTTATTGAGCAAACTTGAGCGTCTCCAAAACCTCTGCATCAGATTCATTTTCGGCTTACGCAAATACGATCATGTCTCACAGTTTCGCTCACAACTCAAGTGGCTTCCGATCCAGCATCGACAAAATGCCCACGTACTTTCTTGTCTTTACAATGTTCTGTACAACCCTCCCTCTCCTTCTTATCTTAAAGAACGCTATAAATTCTCTCGACCCCTGGACAAGCCCTGTCGCTCCCATGTTCGAACGCTTCTTTCAATACCGATCCATCACTCTGACTTCTACAGCTATTTCTTTACTATTCATGCGCCCAGACTGTGGAACTCCCTCCCGCACACAGTGCGTGACAGCCCTTCTATTTCTATATTCAAAAAACGAGTAAAAGAGCATTATCTTTCTCTGTCATAATAATTCGTATAGGTTTATGTATTTATGTACAGTCGGTTGTAGCACATAAAGGTAACAGGGGTACTCCAAAAGAACTGTATTATTTTTATCCCCAGTTAATACATAATCAAAATTTAAACTTATTCTCATAAAAGAAGTAATTTTCTACTAAAACATATTCATGTCAAGAAAAAAACATTGCTAAGGACAAAAATAATTCAGCTCTTTTGGATTACCCCTGGTACCTTATGTGCTATAACCGACTGTACGTAGGTATAAATATATATTTATTTATTTAAAAATAAGTTCATATAATTACGTATACTTTAGGATACAGTATTACTTTATTTATTGTACTTAGTATTCTTGTTTTATTAGCCCAAATTTATTTTTATCTAACTAAGTAAGTTGTACACGTCAATTGCCTCACTTTATGCCTTCTCACTACCCTAGGTCTGCTGTAAGAGATTTATTTTTAGAAATAAGCTGACCTGTTGTGTATGGTTGTATATGTTATTTCCTTTGTATTATGTACAACAAACGGTTAAATAAATAAATAAAATAAATAAATAAATAAGATACGGTTGAAATTGATAACTTAGAACCGGAAATACTCAGAGAGGAATTTGAGATAGCACTAAACAATATACAAAACGGAAAAGCTGTAGGACTTGATAACATACACATGAAATATGAGATAGTAAAATATGTAGCCTGTGAACCTATGAAAGATGAAGTATTCAATATCATCCAAGAAAGTTGGGAAGTTGGTGTGTCGAGGCTAAAGATTTTGTTAGGCAGATTGGGCGTCGGCTGAAGAAGAGGGGTCATGACCCCCGCTCTGGTTCGTTCCTTGTCCAAAGGCTAGCGATTGCCATCCAGCGTGGTAATGCCAGTAGTGTGATGGGCACCTTTGGACCGGGAACGTCCTGGAGTGGCATTTTTAGTTCATAAGTTGACTATTGTATTTTTATTAAAATTTTGATATTTGTATACTAAAAAAAAATGTGAGGAACACGGAACCCTTAGTTCAATATCGCAGGCAAGCAAAATATTGATATAGATTATTCAAAATAGAATCCAGCCAAAAGAAAACTACTTAGGACCAGACCAATTCGGATTTAGAAAAGGGAAAGGCACCAGAGAGGCTATACTAGCGTTACGTTTAGTAGCTGACCGAAGACTTGATTTGCGATCTGGAGAAAGCCTTCTACAAAGTTAACTGGGAAGATATGATAGAAATCTTAAGAAAAACAGATTAGACTAAAAAGATAGGAAAATCATCTATGAACTCTACAAGCATTAAGAAACAGTGATAGAAGTAGGACAGGAGGAAGTAAAAGCAAGAATAAGACAAGGGGTAAGGCAGGGATGTCCACTGTCGCCGCTGATTTTTAATATCTTTATTGAAAATGCATTATAAAAGGTCATTGATTCAGGAAAAAGAGGGGATAAATTTAATGGGGAAAACATTCAATTTTGAACATGACATAGCTGCAAAAGGCAATAACACGTTAGAACTTGAAGAATTGAACATTAAAATGGACCTGATTTTTTAACAATTTGGAAATAAATATCAATAAAAAAAAGAAATCTCAAACATCCAAGTAGAAATAGACCAATCACTCTCAACAACCAAGTCATTAAATAACGAACAAGTCTAGATGTACTCCAGACAAGGATAGCAATGGCAAAACAGACGTTCAATAGTAAGAAATAATTACTGAAAGCCAGAATATCATCTCAAGTCCGTAAGAAACTAATTAAAGTATACATCTGGAGTGTCGCGTTGTACGGCTGCAAATCGTGGCCATTGACACAGAGGGAAAGGGAAAGACTTGAGGCTTTCGAGATGTGGTGTTGGCGCGAATAAGCTTGACAGAGAAAAAGACGAACGAGGAAGTGCTAAGTCTAGTAAAGGAGAAGAGAACTATACTGAACGTTATAGAGAACAGAAGAGGAATCATGCTGGGACATCTGTTACGATATGACAACCTACTAATAACTATAATGGAAGGAAAGATCGAGGAAAGAAGAGGGAGAGGGCGACCTAGACGGGCGTATATGGACCACATCAAAGAAAAAATAGGTTTCATGTCGTATAAGGAAGTCAAAAAGAAGGCTGAAAATAGAGCAGATTTGATATTACTCCACCGACAAGAGCGAGGCTCTTAAATTAATGATGATGATGTAGTCTTGCAGTGTCTATATCAGTGATATTTTCTTAACTGCGTATGCTGCTGAACTCAGTTTCTTCGACAATTTTGCCACATTTAAGCGAGGCGTCTAAAGATATGCCCAAAAATACAGTTTAGTCTGCAAAGTTCAACTTTTCATAATTGTAGAGCTTGGTTTAACATTACGATACATTTAGTTTTCTTTTCATTCAATAGCAAGAAATTTACTGTAAACCATTGCACTACTTCGGTAATAGCGTTGTTCATGTGATCATAGTTTAGTTTTTGCCTCTGTACTCTGAAAAGTAGAGAGACGATACGTCCACGAACAAAACTTTATCATGTTTTTCTGTAACTTGATATGGTGGATCATTTAAATACAAGAAACAAAAACGGACTAAGAATCAAACCCAGCAGAATGCCCATGCTTATCTTTGATCCAGATGATCTTTCACCATCGACATTAACCTTTTGGATTCTATTGTTTGAATATGATTCCAAAAGACTAAGAGCCTGGTCTTTTACGCCGTACTGATGTAGCTTCCTGACAAGAGTATCATGATGAACACAATGAAACGCCTGATGTGGTGTTTTTCTCACTCTCCCTCAGTGCCGCTTGCTGAAAAGTCGAGTTTTGAGTTGGTGTAGTGCCTCTCTCACTTTCTCTTACAGGCTCGCAATATGTGTAAAATCAATTATTTTTCTTTTCTAAACGTTACATTTATAAATTCTTTAATATAGGTAGGTACGCGACAAACCCGCCCCAATTTTCAATACTCACTGAACTTTTCGCGAGAATATCTAGATGAATCGAAGGATATCCTTTTCTTTCTCACTTTTAGTATATTGGTCTTCACTACCGGCAAATTATTAAGTTAATATCACCACACTTACACAATAATGACGTCGAAAAACTTATTTAGAAATATGAGAAATTAATAATTAATTCCCGCGTAAATCTCCAAATTCAAGTACTTAACTCATTGCCGACGCATGCACGAATTTTCTATATGATAAACCCACTGTATGAAGCTATCGTTTAAGAAACATCATGTTCTTACAGTCAAACATGTGAAATACTTTGTGCAATAATTTTACGTTTTAAGTGGAACGATAGACAATAAAAAGGTGGTGTCCTCTTTTTCAGGTTAAGAAATCTGAAAATAGGAACGCTAAACTAGAAGGCGGTTATTTGGTATTGTGCATACTACTTATATATATTGGGTAGATATGTTTATTTTTTATTAGCTTGTTATTCACTTCCTTGTATATAACTGTGCCCGATATTATTGAACTACAGGCTACAATTTTAAAGGTGAAATTTGATGCTCATTGAGTAGTCGGTTAAGATACCAGAAATATTAACGTGCTACGCAATGTACTTACTAAGAATTTTACCTGTAGTTCTAAATTTTTCATAAAATAGAGCACAGCTCAAAGATTTCACTGTATTGCCCCTCTCTTTTACCACAGATTCGCCATCATAATCATCCAAGCGTTGGCTCGGTTTATGGTCCCTTGCATCGGAATGGAAAAGATTAACGTTGTGACCGAGTCCGCCGTTCTTGTGCTTTCTCGACGAATGCTTACAGAAACGGGTAAGTACCTAAGGTACCGCCGCCGTTCCAATTCGTCGTATATAACAGCTGTCAGATTCGTGATAATACTATGGCAGAGGGTCCATTTTCCTTTGTTGACATATCTTTTAGTATGGAGATGACAGCTGTCAAATACGACTTATTGGAACGGCGGTACTTTACATAATGTTTAAATTTTAAGGTTCCGTACTTTGACAGAAACAAAACGGTATCTAACCTTATAGAATCACATAAAAAACCTTTTTAGTGATCATAATAATAAATCTTTTATCTTTTAATCTTTATTTAAACACAATTTAAGGCTAAGGCTGAAGGTGGTATATCATAATACAAGGGCTTGATGTGCATGTTACGGTGGGCGAGTCCAAATTGCAATTATGAAAAAAACATGTTTATCTACACTTCCACATCCACACTATATTATATAATATAATATATAATATTTTATAATATATATATATTATATATTTATATATATATATATTATATTATAAATGCGAAAGTAACTCTGTCTGTCTGTCTATCTGTCTGCTACGCTTTCACGGCCAAACCACTGAACCGATCTTCATGAAACTTGGCACAGAGATTGCTAACATACCGAGAACGGACATAGGCTACTTTTTATCACCATTCGAGGGTCTGGAGTATAGATGTAGACCACCAGGTGTACCACCAGGAGCCCAGCTAAACTATTAGAGTTACAGGCATGGTTCCAAAACAAAAGTTGTTCAGTATGATGGGCCGCTTCTTTTCACAAGGACTTGGGGATCTGGAGTACCTTATGTAGACCACCAGGCGCCCAGCTAAACTATTAGAGATACAGGCATGGTTCTAAAACAAAATTTGTTCAGTATGATGGGCCGCTTCTTTTTACAAGGACATTGAGGATCTGGAGTACCTTATGTAGACCACCAGGTCTACTATCAGGAGCCCACCTAAACTATTGGAGATACAGAAATGGTTCCAAAACAAAAGATGTTCATTATGATGAGCCGCTTCTTTTCACAAGAACATTAAGGATCTGGAGCACGTTATGTAGGCCACCAGGTGCACCATCAGGAGCCGACGTAAACTATTAGAGATACAGAAATGGTTCCAAGACAAAAGTTGTTCAGTATGATGGGCCGCTTTATTTACACAAGGACATTGGGGATCTGGAGTACCTTTTGTAGACCACCAGGTGTACTATCAGGAGCCCACCTAAACTATTGGAGATACAGAAATGGTTCCAAAACAAAAGATGTTCAGTATGATGAGCCGCTTCTTTTCACAAGGACATTAAGGATCTGGAGCACCTTATGTAGGCCACCAGGCGCCCAGCTAAACTATTAGAGATACAGGCATGGTTCTAAAACTAAAGTTGTTTTGTATGATGGGTCGCTTCTTTTCCCAAGGACATTGAGGATCTGGAGTACCTTATGTAGACCACCAGGTCTACCATCAGGAGCCTACCTAAACTATTTGATATACAGAAATGGTTCCAAAACAAAAGTTGTTCAGTATGATGGAAATAAGTTGAGAAAGGACATTGCCTACTTTTTTCCACATCTAGGATTGATTTTATGATCTAGATCTTTTCGCCTAGTGCATAAACAGAAATGAATGCAACATTTCTGCATTTGACTCAAAAAAAGCTCTCTTTTTGACTAAATCCATTAAAATCAATAAAATATAAAGGGAAGGAACTGTTAAGATCTCGTAGAAGAATTCCTTACACAATTCCCAGGGAGGAATGCGGGCAATGGTTCTAATGGCCCTCTTTTGTATCGTGAATGTCTTGGCCATGATTTTAGATTCAGATTCATTTATTTCATTTTTACATCAATAGATTACGAATGTCATTATTTATAGCAATAAGTGTCTGGTTCATAATTATAATGTTAAAATGATCGTCTAGTAATAATAAAATGCAAATGTTATATTTGAACCATTTTCCCCAGCATTTCAAACTGTACCGTAATTTAGATTCAATCAGTGCAGAATAAACCATTTTAATTGTTCTAGTGGTAAAAAAACTCTAAGGGTCCTTAAGGTGTGACAGTACAAACTGACGGTGCTCTCTAATGCACTCAACTCTACTTTCCAATTTACGAACGAATCAATATAGAAACCCAGATAGTCTTCTAAACTAAGTTAATTGTCACACCATTCAAAGCCAGTTCCAGAGTATCAGAGCTTTTTGTGTTCGTTTTGAATAGGACAGCATCAGTTTTCTTTACGTTCATCTTAAGATAATTGACAATAAACCATTCAGAAAAGGCCTCCAGAGTAACTTGAGCTTTCCTGTTTAGTTCGTTAATTGTAGATCCTGTAAGAACTGCATTCGAATCATCCGCAAACAGAACTAGTCCTGTGTCTGGCACTCTTGAGGAGACAAACTTTACAATATCATTGACAAAATTTATAAAGAAAAGTGGCCCAAGAACTGATCCTTGTGGCACACCCCTCCCTATATTAATCAGTTGTGACGTTTCCTTACTTACAATGCCATTGTCATCATCTTTTTTAACCTCTACAAACTGTTTTCTGTTATGTAAATAAGATTCCAAAATATTTAAGACTCTACCTCTAATTCCGTAATATTCTAGCTTTTTTAATAATATTTCATGATTTATCATATCAAATTTATGCCGAGCTCAAATCCATCGATAGAGAAAGCATCAATTGTGTCAGTATTTCTTACACTTTTTTGATATCCGCATTGTCTGTCATTTAAAACTTGTTGCATACTGAGATGGCTGATCAATCTTGATTTAATATTTTTTTTGAAGATTTCAGATAGAACCGGTAACAATGAAGTTGGCCTGTAATTTATTGGGTCTGTCTTACATTGTTTCTTGTATATTGGTAATACTCTAGCTATTTTATGTTGGTCTAGAAACGTTCCCGAATCTACACAGTTGTTAAAAAATGCAGTTAAAATATTACTCAAAATGTCAATGTTGTCCTTAATCTCTCTCTTTTTTTCGTGTGGGACACCAAGTCGTCCAACGACACAATGAACCCTGGTGTCAGAGTTTTTCAACTGCCTACTACTGGTAAGCCTCTGATATAGCTGTGGAACGACTGCTATCTAAGTAATCATAGACAGCAACCGGGACCGACTGCTTAACGTGCCCTCCGAAGCACGGAACCATTTCTTTTCGAACAATCAGGTGGTTCATCTTGCAATGTCTTAACCAGGCCAGGAACAAATTCACAAAATGATAAATATCAACTTTTGTGAGTGTCCCACCGAGAATCGAACCCGGAACCTTTGCGTCGCAGGCAGTTGCACTGCCACTGCACCACATTGTCCTTAATGACAGGTATATGTATTTCGTCGTAGCCGCACGAACTTTTATTTTCCATACTTCGGACAATTTTGAAGACTTCTTGACCCAAAACAGGTCGGAATTCCATGTCATCAAGAACCCGAGTAGCGTGTGCTTGCAATAACTCTAGAGAAAGGTAGGAACAACCAGTTGAGGGCAGTTTACTGTGATCAAATAGATCAAAGAACACTACTGCTATTTCCTGGAGATTTTCAGTATCTCTATTATTAATTTTAAGACAAATATTTTCACTTTTTGCTGATTGCCCTAGATTTATACTTCTCTTTTTTTATTTTTGTTTGAGCGGCATTAGTTGTAGCTGTTGTCCTAAGAACTTTTCTATATATCTTTATATATAACGATTTGTAATTTAAAATACTAACGTGATTACGGTTGCGATCCGTGTTACATAAAATACGTTTCATCATACAAGATATCTTAATGACTTTGGTAATCCACTTTGTGTTGCCCATGTTATTTAATTTGACCTTTTTCTTCTTTTTCTCAAACCTATTCTTAAACACATTTGTGAAAATTTTCAAGAATCTGTTTAGTCCTAAGTCCATTTCTTTTTTTTTAATGTTGTCTGAATGTCTCATTAATAATATGATTAAAAACTCTCCTTACGATAACAAATACTTGCTCATTTTGTCTCTCATGTCCGCCCTCATTATGCCACGCCGGTTCTCTTTCTGCACAGATTTAATGCATAGATTTCTCTCTCATAGTAAACTCTACTGCATAGATTTAATGCATTAAGATGATCAATTTTTAAAATTCGACTCAGCAGTGGGACAATTTAGGCAAATAAGATAAGACCATAATAAGAAATTATACCTATGATTTTTTGATCGAAAACGAAAAAATATTTTCACAGACCAGAAAATAATACGAGTAATACGAGGTAATTTTAATGTTTGACCAATTTTTGTAATTTTTATTATATTTTATCGTCAGGCAACACAAAAAAAGAGATACGAGAATTGCTGCGGTACATGTCGGCGCGACGATTGCAGTGCAATGCTTGTTGCATCATCCCTGTGGACATGGAACTACCGCTTGGCGTGGTCAAGCTATTCATCACCTACCTTATTGTCATTCTACAGTTTACACATATATACGACTAACTGCTGTTGCTCGCGACGTTAGTGTAATCGATGTTTGTGTCGCAGTCAACTGATTGAAGAAGCCGCTCAACTGCACAGCTAGCTCTTTAATTAAATAACACCACCAATCAACCACACGACTAAACGTTAGCTTAACCCATTAGCTAAGTCGTTGAGGATACCGTTCTACACACAACTTAAAAAAGCTTAGCTAACTGCTTAATGTTCAATTTGTAGGGTGAACATCAGTGATGCTGTGTAGTGTAGGAGTGTTGGAGTTCACAATAATCATTATCATGCAATAACATATTAGTCGTTGTCATCATCATCATCATAGCCATCATCATAATGGCTATCATCATCATTATCGTCAGCATAATCATTATCACCCTCCATGGTCATCATCATCACGAAGTTTTGTTTTCTGTTCAATGATTATCGTATATTTTATTATGATAGTTAAGAGGATGATGATTATTATGATGAAAATTGTGATCAAGCTATGATGATGATGATAACTAACACAACTGCTTATTATTATACGGCCGATGTGGTGCAGTGGTAGTGCGACTGCCTGCGACGCAAACGTTCGGGTTTGATTCTCGGTGGGTCACTAATAAAGTTGATATTTATCACTTTGTGAATTTGTTCCCAGTCTGGTTAGGACATTGCAGGCCGAACCATCTGATTGTCCGAAAAAAATATGGTTCCGTGCTTCAGTGGGCATGTTAAGCCGTCGTTCCGGTTGCTGTCAATGATTACTTAGATTTCGGTGGTTACAAGTACGCGATCACTAGTAGTAGTAGTAGTAGTGCTACTAGTAGTAGGCGATTGAAAAACTCATACACCAGGGTTCATCGGATCGTTGAATGACTCGGTGTCCCACACGAAGAGAGGAAGACGATTATTATTTGATCAAAAACTATTGCGGCTAACACTACTTTAACATTTATAAACAAGATGACACTAACGCCGCGGTCAAACACCGGTTTTTCAGTTATTTGCTACTTTGAATGTTTGACACACCTTAAAACTAAACTAAACGGCTTTTTTAACCCATTGGCTGCGACATAATATGCATATTGCTTCATTTTATTTTTAATCAAATTTTTATCAGTCGCCACAAAGGTTGGCATATTAAACTGACCCTATTACTATTCTACTGAAGTAAATGTACACAGTAATAAATTTGGTTGAAGAAATTATTAGAAAAAGAAAGAAGAAAAAGAGTTACATACACTAACACAAGTAATTAATACTACGTATTAAATCATACCGAGGCTTTAGTTTTTCTTTCTATCTACATCACTTAATCAAGTTATAAAATGAAACATCAAACAAGTCATAAGGGGAAAAAAGAAGTTTT
Organism: Tuta absoluta; assembly: GCA_027580185.1. NCBI lineage: Eukaryota > Metazoa > Arthropoda > Insecta > Lepidoptera > Gelechiidae > Tuta > Tuta absoluta. The sequence goes on from JAQAHW010000003.1 coordinate 6,027,699, forward strand.
CGTACAACCTACCTACAAGGTGGAATAAAAAGGTGTTCTCTAAAATGGTACCAATATTGGGTATAATATTACTAGTAACCGGTACTAAAAAACTAAGGGCTGGTGATAAAGGAACAACTTTCCTCAAGGAATAAGACAAAAATATTTTGAGTTCCCTACTAAATCAAATTAGCAGATCGGCAATTTTGTATGGAAGGTTTTTTTACATATTTCGACCTATGATTATTGTTAAAAATTGTTGCTAATCACCAGCCCGATCTGAGTTTTTGCTATAGGTAACTATACAATTTTACCCTATATTGTAGATAAAGCGTAATAAACAATGCAAGTCCGACATAACCAGACGAGACAAATCATAGAATAAAATAGATAGAAAGTTGACCCTGTTTAGGCTGCTCGCACACGTCCGATAATCGGTGACCGATTTTTTGTAGGAGTAAAATGGAACGTATTGATTGCAATGGTGTAGTGTAACGCCCACATCCTACAAAGATTCGGTCAGAAATAAAATCGGTGCATCCCGACCCATCCGATTGTCGGTGAAAAATGGAACACTCGGAAATGTATGCGTTAACGCACACTACTCACCGACAGTACACCGTCCATGACTTGCTACTCCCTCGAAACCAACAGACAAAGTGACTGACGTGTCCTTTGAGTCGGTCACATAAACGGTCTTAAAAATCGGAGGAAAAATCTGCCCGATTATAGTTCCTATAAAAAGTCTGACGTGGGCGGGCAGCCTTATGCGCGCTTTTAAAATTACTGAATTTAATTTGATGTTTTTAAAGCCACTTATTCTGCACGTAATGTCCAATTCAAATTAACCAATTATAATTTAAAAAATAGCTGACTGGATTCAAGTTAACTTTAGTCGATTAGTGCAATTTCAGGAGGTGCAAAATTAAGCAATTTAAATATTTTAAATTGACAAATTTTAACGGCCACTAAAAAGATCTCGCTTAAAAATAGTACTGTCAAAACAAATCGAAATGGTTGCAATGTTGAAGTGATCTGTGTGATTGGAATAATCCGTAATGACGGATGTGAATTGGTTATACTTTTGTATTTCTTGTTTATTTGAGTGTTTGGTGAATAATTCTGATAATAAAAAGTTATAAATAGTTTCCAATTGCGATTAGAAAACTTTTTTGTAAGCCGCACGCTTCGAGGCGAGATTCGGTGTATCGAGTAATCGGCGTCAAGGGATCCGACTTGGAAAGACTCGGCATGGAGAAACTGTAGTAATGGAATAATTTGTTGCACGCCCACCTTAACCTTAATTTATATTAGATAGACTAAACTGACAGCTAAGAACAGCCTTATTTTTTAAAAATGTTGCAAGCGTTAGTTTAGTGTTGTAGTTTGACTCATTCATTTTATTCATTTAACTGTCGTGAGATGATTCCTCGATGAAGTTATTTTTGTAAATAAATATGCACAAGAATAAGTATGGGCACAGGTAAAGGGGCATGGCGCCAGAAATAATAAAAGTGTTAAAATGGCCGACTTCAAACAATTAATCAATGAAGGGCTGCAGATGGTGACCCCGCAACGGTGACAGAGTTGTATTGATCATGTTATAAAGGAAGAGAGCAAAATGATGCAACTTCACCACCTCATTGATGACGTTACAGAAAGCTTTATTATTAATGTCACAGACTCAGACTCTGATACGGATTCATCACAAATAAATAGTGATTAAGATAATTTTTCGTTTGTTTTATTTTTACATTTACCTTTTTCACCAGATTTTAAAAAATTGGTAGGTAGCTTAAATAGAAGACTGTAACATTAACCCATATGGTAAACAAATTTTATAACTTAATTTGCTGCTGTGGTGAACCTGGTAAATAAATTCAAATCCTCTGACGATAACAACAAAAACGTATTGTTGTCGGTCATCAGACAGGAAATAAACATGAAGTTAGTTTGTTTAGAAAAAAGTAGTATGTTAGTCTTTTAGGCGAATTTATTAATGAAAATTGAAATTAACAAAATTTATTTTCCAAAAGATTCAATCACATAATTCGAATCATGATCATTTGGGTACAACACTATTTTATATTTATTTTTAAATGCAATAACGTGGCAACCCACCAAATGTCATTTAAGTCTACCTGAATATAAATTAAGGTATAGTAACATGTCGTTACGTTAGTTTCATAAAACATGTACAAACCGTGGCGGGTAATGATTCATTTAGTAATGTCTGATTAGGAAAAGTTTGGTGAGACTAGCCTTTAGAATGTTTATAATCTGCTAACGTTCGTTTAATTTTACTTTGTATTATTTACATAAATTGCCATATGGAACCGGTACCTATATTTTGTCCTATATCTATCAAATTACATGATAATTATGTACTTATCAAAGCATTTATTATTATTATTGATATAGCAAATTCCCTTCGAAACCCTGTACAACAAACTATAGTATCATATGGTATCATCATTTCAAAAATATTCTTAGGCATATACGGCCAGAGTAGGCATGGAGTGGCTAGGGCTACCAAACATAACTGCGAATACTTACTTGTGAAGTAAATCTACATTAATGTTAAAGAACCAATGATCCGTTGATCCAACGCGTCATACAAAACTACGCTTAAACTTGTCACCTTCTTGACTATACATTCATATACAGCTAAAATATTATTATTGTCAGGATTATATGCTAAAATAAAACTGTTTTTTACCGTCTGTGTACTTTTAATTCCATTTCAACAAATGACAAATCGTAAGAAAAACAAAGATCTGCCTCCATTTTTTCACAAAACGCTCGTCAATTGTTTTTTTAAAGTTTCCCTTCTCTCCACACCTCACTGCAGCCCTTCGCAATACATCACTCCTCTACGCCCCTTTGCTTTACATTGCTCGTCACCTCGTCTGCATTCTACTGCTCTCTTAAACAGCCGTTACCCTTGATCATCCTGAAATAATTGCGCCACAATTAGCGCAATAAGTCATTAACTTTCCAGCAAATCATTAAGGTCATCCCTACTCACAATCTCCTCATCACTACTTAATTCACTACAATCTAGGGTACCCTTACGTACCTACCCAAGGATTCCCTTAGGTACGGCCTAAAGGAATCAGCTGCTACTATCGTTGTGAATTTCTTATAGCCCCTGATACATTTCACACTCCTTATCTCACTCATCATCTTAAAGAACTATGTATGGTCCAGACTCCAGAGTACCGAACTTCAAACTTACTGTTTTAACCTCCCCGCCTGTGGGCGCTGTCTTTCATAAAACCAGATCGCCCTTCTCATAAACTCTATGGTTTTCGCCGTTTATCAAATTTTGTTTTTATCACTACGGCCCGCTTCCGCATTCGTTGAGGCGCAATGTGACGGTTTTCAGCAACTCTCCTTTCAACATTCTGAGATCCCAGATTAGAAAACAACCTGCCTCTGTTACATATTGAAGTAAGAGCCTTCTCATTACGATATAACGCTTCTGTAATTTCTAAGAAACTGTAATTTTTATAGGCAAAATGCATTAAGCAGGTCAATTGTCATATAATGGGGGAATGGGGGTCATTAAAATGCGAGTGTCTGTTTAGTTTGACACGAGAATTCTACCTCTAATGCCTAATTATAGCATTTGCATACACTATTTTATCTACAATCTCAAAAGAAACTCTGAAACGTCCGCACCGGCGATTGGAAGGTCAAATTCAACACGAGAACGTAGAAATAATATGGCTTGATATGAATTTTTGAAAATTCTATTCTTTAGCAGTTGTTCAGATATAAAGTCTAAACAATTACTTAACTAAACAACTGAACAACATCTAAACAACAACTGAACAACATCTCTACAAAAACCTAATAAAACAACTGAACAACAACCGAACAATTACCCTACAGCAACAACTGACAGGTGCAGTGGATGATTTCGTTTCATTTCTCAACTTTATTAACTTCTCATTAAGTCATTACGCATCTGTAATTTTCATCAAACTGTGATTTATACATAGAGGTAGAATGCATAAAGCAGATTTTTATACAACTGCTTTCGATTTCATAATACGAACATTATGAGACAAGTGTAGATAATAGGTAGTAGTTTATTTATCTTTGGCAATATTCAAACAAATCGTCATTTTCCGCAGCACCTGTCAGTTGTTGTTGTACGATAAGTGTTCGTTTATTGTTCGGTTGTTATTCAAATGAATTAGCTATTAGTTCAATCATACTAGTTACCGTGTATTTGTTTCTTTTTATTACAATATTCTAAATTTAACTTTTCCTAAAGCACTTTTTGGAAATTCGTTCGTATGCATTTGTATGAAACTGTTGGTCCTTGATCGTTCGTACTCGTGCCCTATTCATATTATATTTATTATTTACTTGTTATCTTATTCTGAAATCAAATCAAGAATACTATTAATTAAAAACCTAGATATTTAATGTTGAATATTAATAAATAATTAATATAAAAGATAACAAAACCTTATTATATTGTGTGTTGGGTAACTTGCCGCCCGATACTTGCTTCAAGTTTCTGTGATGAATTGCATTACAACAAATTTATTCAGTTCAGAGTTCTTTATGGTTCTGTTTCAGTTACAAAATACCGTGATAATGGATCCAGAGTTACATCCATTTACTCATATTGGTGTTGAGTCAAAAACAAAAGTGCCTAAATCAATGAAAATTTTGTTTTTAAGTTTGCAGTTGATTTATGGTTTTAACTTTGGATTCTCAAAAGAGTATGATAGAAAAATTAATACGGTTCTCAATTTAGTATCGATGGTTGTAAGCATTGCATGGGTGTATTGTATGGTGTACGCCATAGCGATAACAGAGGATTGGTTATTTTATAAAATGTTACAAATCATTGAATTATTAGAGTATGTGACAATTTGCTTGATCCTGAATTTCTCCAAAGTTAACTTCTATGATTTTATTAAAAAAATCATTCTGTGTCTAGAAACTCTTCCCGAGCTAAACAAAGAAAGAATTGGAATTATAGGTTCATTGTATGTGGTTTCATTCTATTTCGCCAAATACGGACACATAGTGTTAGGATGTCTCACATTTAACACAGATGGTGTTAATTGGTGTGACTGGTATATGGTTGAATTTGCGCATGGTTTCGTTAATGAAATGGCTGCAAGTTCTGTGTCGTATATATTTTTATTGACTGCCTACTACATATATTGCTATGAAAAACATTTTTACCAATTTGCCAAACAGCCAGAACTTGAAAATATAACCTTTTTACTGAAGTACTATATGAACTTAACTGATTGTTACGACTATATAATGCGGCTTTATAATCGTCTAGTAAGTGAAAGTTTTGAAAATGTTGTAAAGTAAAAAATAAGTAATATAATAAGTATAGTGTTTTGGTGTTAAACAGGGTGTGCCTCTATAAGTGGTTAAAAGACAAGTCTACATTAAAGACATCCTAAGCTCTAGCTCTATCTAGCTAAAAAATATCGGAATTAATTTAACTAGTGACCGATACTGAAAACAGAGGACGGGCCGGTGATAACGAACAACTTTCCCAAGGAACATAGGTCGAAAATATTATAAGAGTCCAAAATAACCCAAATCATCCGATCGGCAATGTTGAAGGTATGGAAGATCCATTTATTTCATATTCGACCTTTGTTCCTTGAGAAAAGTTATTCCTTATCACCAGCCCATCTTGAGTTTTCGCTATCGGTCACTAGTAAAATATCATCATCGTTATATTGATATTTGAAGACAATTTTTGAACCTTCCATGCAAATCATGCTGACATGACAGAATTCCGAATGGAATTCTTTCTTTTCAATATGAAACAACTGTATTTAGCAACACCCTGTGTTTTTTTTGCGCATATTTTTTGTGAGAGGACAGAAAAGAAGTTCTCATGATATAATGTTATCTGAGTACCTAAGCAACAAACTATATAAAATTGTAAAACTTTGCAGATGGTGGCGATTTTGTTGTTTGAAATTACTAAACTGATGATGAGCTTTTGTGTAGTTCTCTTGATTATTGAAGTTAAGGTATGATAAATATTATACACTAGCCGATGCCCGCGACTTTATACGCACGTTATGAATTTGGTTCAGAGTTACTTAGATTGAAAGCATGGATTTATTTGTAATTTATTTAATAATGCCTCATCTCATACAGCCCTTCGTGTGGTTTAATAGTGGGCAAATAAAAATTTATTCGCCACGACACGCAAAGAAGAAAAAGATACAGCAAAAAAGTCAAGGAAAATGAATAACGCCGTGGCCATGCCCTCTCAATTTTTCGTTCTTGGTTCTGTATTCGCAATAGACTCATAGTTAGTAGTTAGGTCTTTTATGCGCCATGTGGGATGGTTATATGGTGGTCTATAGTCTATAGCTGCAATTTCTGATTACTCGTCTATTAACGATTTTTGACCAAAATCTGATAAGTATAATTATCAGAAACTTGCGACATACAATAAAAGTGAAACGGGTTGTATATAAATGCAAATAACTATTAAGGGGGCCGTAATAGTACAAAACAACAATTCCTTTTTTTACTTTTTATTTGTTTGTCTGTATATCTGTATGTTTGTGCACGTTTCTCTACGAAACTGCAAAATGTATATGAATGTATTTTTTGCAATGTATAGCTACTAACGCAATTTTACATACAAACTACTTTTTATCGCTGGATAATTGCTTATTTCAACGGGAAATACGAAGCGAAACATTTGACCATCAAGCACGACAAACACGGCATTTTCTTATTTAAGAAGAATGTTTTGTTGAGCACGAAAATTGCGGTTGTCGCCCCAGAGGTGGAAGTGTTGGGGAGTTATAACGTCACAAAGATGGCGGCCGGACCAACTCTATTAAGGTTAATACTATGGTTGGCCATTGGTATAGTCTTTATCACGGTAAAGCCCGTCTAAAATTCTCTTAGTTATGCTCGTACCTCTCAGCAGTTCTAACGTGAAAAGTCGAGCTAGCTTCGCTCGCAATTCGTTTTGTGTTGGTGTAGTATCTCTCTCACTCTACATAAATTATGCGCTACACTTGTTTAATCGTGAAATGTGGAATTTTAAGTTGATAAAATGAAAATGAAATTACTGTATTCAATGTAGGATAGTATTATCAATTATTGATGTTGGGATTCGACATCGTAAAAAATATATTTGTATAACACTTTTTTTTTGTATTGTCCTAATATAAAACCGGCTCGGGCGGTATAGAAAAATAAAAATAAAGGCACTGCCTCGGTGCTGGCCAGGCATAAATACACGGCATGTAATTTTACGCCACCACCATCTGGAAACGACATTTGTTTCAAATTGAAATCAAGATTTTCAATGCGTGTTATTTACATGGACCCGGACCGGACCCCCTGAACAGGAAAAACTCCCCAAAAAACTGCCCAGAAGTGCTCCTCCTCTAAATCAACAATCTTTCTAGGCCCTAAGCTACCCTAGCAAATTTTGGAAATAACAAATAATATATATATATATATATATGTATAGCCCGAAAATTGCTACAAGAAAAAATAATAGTAAAATAATTGCAGTAGATAAATCTACCTGTTTCGTCGAACGAATTATTTTTTTATAATAATTATAATTTAGGAAGTTATACATTTAAATTACACCCATGGAGACTTATCTTGCATAATATAGTCTAATATTTCATAATAGCCTTTTTTATAAAAATTTTGTTTAATTACTGGTTTGAATTTATTGAAGGGTAAGTCTTGAATATATTTAGGAAGTTTGTTATAAAAGCGTAGGTATACAATTGCCCTTAAAAGTTTTGCTTACTTTACTAAGCCTGCTCATGTGCACGGCAAGTTGCTCCTTATTTCTAGTGTTAAAATGATGCCTGTCACAATTTTTCTTAAAATAATCTAAATTTTATTTTTACATACACTATATTTTCGTATATGTATTGTGACTAGGGAATGCAATCTCGATCTCGCGAGATCTCGAAATCCCCAAGATCTCGAGCAATTTTTCGAGATCGAGATCTCGAAAAAGGCGATCTCGTCTCAGAAAAATCATTCGAGATCTCGAAAAAATCCATCGAGATTTTCGAGATTTCGAGAATGTGCTTGTGTAAGGCATTGACGTGTTCATTGATGTGCTTCCGCGCAGAGTCTGGCGTTTGCCGGCGGTAGGACCTAGCAGTCGATACCTATTGAGCGGGTGCGTTGCGGGGGGTACGGGACGGGGGATTGACGCGATGCGACCGACCAATCCCAAGAGCTTGTTTATTGTTTACTTACTCGCATTTTCGTCACTGTGTATTTCGTGTTTTCGAGTGAAAGTTATTTTTCATCTATACAATAACTAATTAATTACATTCAGTATTATTCTATATTAGATAGTTTTCAATGTGAATATAAATATGTCAAAGAACAATTCGAACCAAGTGTTTGTGGACGTTACTACAAGTTATTTGCCGGTTTGGAAATAGTGTTTTATTTGCCAAATATTACAAAATACGATAATAAGTCAGAACGTGGTCTTTATTACTCTAACTTTCTAATCTTACAGTAAAAAAGTACAATGTTTACCAAAATTATATGAAACAAACAAAATCTCGATCTCGATCTCGAAATCTCGAAATCTCGACCAATAATCTAACGAGATCTCGAGTTGGTCAATCTCGAACCCAGAGATCTCGAACGAGATCTCGAGTTGCCAATCTCGGCTCGAGATTGCATTCCCTAATTGTGACACAAATGTCAATATGTCGATTTCTTTAAATTTCTGTCTCAAGGAGACTCAATATAGGATAGGATATAGGATAATTTATAAATTGAACGAACAGCCCGTTTCTGCAGAACAAATATATTGTTCACATCTGCAGCATGGCCCCATAATAGTAAGCCATAAGACATTAAGCTATGGAAGTAGCTAAAGTAAACTACACTAGACCACAAATAAAACGGGTCGGGAGGAAAATCGCCAATATCTTCAAAAGTACCAAACGTAGCTTGATAAAACAAAGACTATATAAAAGACCATTTCATGGTGCATAGATGTTATTTAAAACTTTTTATTTATTTCTGATAATCGTATAAGAAAACATGAAATTAAAAAAATATGGTCTTTTTCAAAATTATAACCCAAAAATTCAAATCAATTGATTAGAGTTTGTTTTAGTTTTGACATTAAAATTGCTATAAATATGATGTCTCTGCTTTGTAAACTTAATTTTTCTGAAGTCATCATGTCATTGACCATCGAAGAATGCACCAGGATCCTGACATAGCTCGAGGTTGGAAGAAGCCAACGAGAAGAATAGGATCAAAACTCGAACGACACCACATAAACTCAAGCTTGAGTTATGGTAGAGAACACCAAGCTTGGACTCTTGATGATTGGTCTAGAGTTATGTTTTGAGACAAGTCCAGGTTCTGTCTGTACACGCACGACGGGAGGAATAAAGTGTACAGAAGGCTGAACGAGCGCTATATTCAAGTCTGTATAGAAGAAAAAGTGGCATACGATGGAGGCTCTGTTCACGTGTGGACTGGGATTTCTTCTGAAAGCCGCAACTGAGCTAGTGGTGATAGAAAATGGCTCTTCAGAAGAAGCAAAATCTGCAGACATATGGAAATTCTGAAAGGACCATGTTGGTCCATTTTTAGTGGACATAGGTGAGAATTCCATTTTTATGCAAGACAATGCCCGCCCGTATACAGCTCAGATAGTGTAGAGTATTTTCAAGAAGTTGGTATTACACGCATGGAGTGGCCAGCACGCAGCCCTGACTTAAATCCAATCGAGCACGCCTAGGACGAATTGGGAAGAAGTGTTCGTCAGCGGAATCCTCCGCCAATATCACTTCGTGAACTGAAAGAAGCTTTTATTGAGGAATGGCAGAATATTCCGCAGAATCGCCTCAAAACGCTGATTTTTAATATATTTATTGAAAATGCGTTATAAAAGATCATTGATTCAGGAAAAGTAGGGGATAAATTTAATGGAGAAAACATTCAATTTTTAAGATTTGCCGATGACATAGCTGCAATAGGCAATAACACGTTAGAACTGGAAGAATGGGTCACTTTTAAACAATTTGGAAATAAATATCAATAAAAAATCGTAAGAAAAACAAAGATCTGCCTCCATTTTTTCACAAAACGCTCGTCAATTGTTTTTTTAAAGTTTCCCTTCTCTCCACACCTCACTGCAGCCCTTCGCAATACATCACTCCTCTACGCCCCTTTGCTTTACATTGCTCGTCACCTCGTCTGCATTCTACTGCTCTCTTAAACAGCCGTTACCCTTGATCATCCTGGAATAATTGCGCCACAATTAGCGCAATAAGTCATTAACTTTCCAGCAAATCATTAAGGTCATCCCTACTCACAATCTCCTCATCACTACTTAATTCACTACAATCTAGGGTACCCTTACGTACCTACCCAAGGATTCCCTTAGGTACGGCCTAAAGGAATCAGCTGCTACTATCGTTGTGAATTTCTTATAGCCCCTGATAAATTTCACACTCCTTATCTCACTCATGATCTTAAAGAACTATGTATGGTCCAGACTCCAGAGTACCGAACTTCAAACTTACTGTTTTAACCTCCCCGCCTGTGGGCGCTGTCTTCCATAAAACCAGATCGCCCTTCTCATAAACTCTATGGTTTGCGCCGTTTATCAAATTTTGTTTTTATCACTACGGCCCGCTTCCGCATTCGTTGAGGCGCAATGTGACGGTTTTCAGCAACTCTCCTTTCAACATTCTGAGATCCCAGATTAGAAAACAACCTGCCTCTGTTACATATTGAAGTAAGATCCTTCTCATTACGACATAACGTTTCTGTAATTTCTAAGAAACTGTAATTTTTATAGGCAGAATGCATTAAGCAGGTCAATTGTCATATAATGGGGGAATGGGGGTCATTAAAATGCGAGTGTCTGTTTAGTTTGACACGAGAATTCTACCTCTAATGCCTAATTATAGCATTTGCATACACTATTTTATCTACAATCTCAAAAGAAACTCTGAAACGTCCGCACCGGCGATTGGAAGGTCAAATTCAACACGAGAACGTAGAAATAATATGGCTTGATATGAATTTTTGAAAATTTTATTCTTTAGCAGTTGTTTAGATATAAAGTCTATACAATTACTTAACTAAACAACTGAACAACATCTAAACAACAACTGAACAACATCTCTACAAAAACCTAATAAAACAACTGAACAACAACCGAACAATTACCCTACAGCAACAACTTACAGGTGCAGTGGATGATTTCGTTTCATTTCTCAACTTTATTAACTTCTCATTAAGGCATTACGCATCTGTAATTTTCATCAAACTGTGATTTATACATATAGGTAGAATGCATAAAGCAGATTTTTATACAACTGCTTTCGATTTCATAATACGAACATTATGAGACAAGCGTAGATAATAGTAGTTTATTTATCTTTGGCAATATTCAAACAAATCGTCATTTTCCGCAGCACCTGTCAGTTGTTGTTGTACGATAAGTGTTCGTTTATTGTTCGGTTGTTATTCAAATGAATTAGCTATTAGTTCAATCATACTAGTTACCGTGTATTTGTTTCTTTTTATTACAATATTCTAAATTTAACTTTTCCTAAAGCACTTTTTGGAAATTCGTTCGTATGCGTTTGTATGAAACTGTTGGTCCTTGATCGTTCGTACTCGTGCCCTATTCATATTATATTTATTATTTACTTGTTATCTTATTCTGAAATCAAATCAAGAATACTATCAATTAAAAACCTAGATATTTAATGTTGAATATTAATAAATAATTAATATAAAAGATAACAAAACCTTATTATATTGTGTGTTGGGTAACTTGCCGCCCGATACTTGCTTCAAGTTTCTGTGATGAATTGCATTACAACAAATTTATTCAGTTCAGAGTTCTTTATGGTTCTGTTTCAGTTACAAAATACCGTGATAATGGATCCAGAGTTACATCCATTCACTCATATTGGTGTTGAGTCAAAAACAAAAGTGCCTAAATCAATGAAAATATTATTTTTAAGTTTGCAGTTGGTTTATGGTTTTAACTTTGGATTCCCAAAAGAGTATGATAGAAAAATTAATACGGTTCTCAATTTAGTATCGATGGTTGTAAGCCTTGCATGGGTGTTTTGTATGGTGTACGCCATAGCGATAACAGAGGATTGGTTATTTTATAAAATGTTACAAATCATTGAATTATTAGAGTATGTGACAATTTGCTTGATCCTGAATTTCACTAAAATTGACTTCTATGATTTTATAAAAAAAATCATTCTGTGTCTAGAAACTCTTCCAGAGCTAAACAAAGAAAGAATTGGAATTATAGGTTCATTGTATGTGGTTTCATTCTATTTCGCCAAATACGGACACATAGTGTTAGCATGTGTCACATTTAACACAGATGGTGTTAATTGGTGTGACTGGTATATGGTTGAATTTGCGCATGGTTTCGTTAATGAAATGGCTGCAAGTTCTGTGTCGTATATATTTTTATTGACAGCCTACTACTTGTATTGCTATGCAAAACAATTTTACCGATTTGCCAAACAGCCAGAACTTGAGAATATAACCTTTTTACTGAAGTACTATATGAACTTAACTGATTGTTACGACTATATAATGCGGCTTTATAATCGTCTAGTAAGTAAAAGTTTTGAAAATATCGTAAAGTAATATAATAAGTATAGCGTTTTGGTGTGAAACAGGATGTGCCTCTATAAGAGGTCAAGAGACAAATCTAGATTATAAACATCCTAAGCTCTAGCTCTATCTAGCTAAAAAATACATACATACATATATCACGCCTATTATCCCTTGCGGGGTAGGCTGAGCGTAAACGGCCGCAAAAACGGACATTTACGCCACGTCTGACATTATATTTGAGGGTCATTCGGAAAATTGTGTATCGCCATAGTGATAGGTTGTCAGCCCGCCGCCTAAAATTGCAATACATACCCTCACGTCCCTCAGCTAAAAAATATCTAGCTATCTATCTAGCTAAAAAATATCGGAAGTAATTTAACTAGTGACCGATACTGAAAACAGAGGACGGGCCGGTGATAAGAAACAACTTTCCCAAGGAACATAGGTCGAAAATATTATGAGTCCATAATAACCCAAAGATTTAATGCGCAAGTCGCAGGTTCAAATCCTGCCCGCGCTTGAAAATTTTGCAAGCTTTCAAAAATTGCATACCTAACACGGGGAGTGTTTTAAAATTTGATATTCGATGAAACAACTGTATTTAGCAACGCCCTGTGTATTTTTTGCGCATCTTTTTTGTGAAAGGACAGAGAAGAAGTTCTCATGATATAATGTTATCTGAGTACCTAAGGAACAAACTATATAATATTGTAAAACTTTGCAGATGGTGGCGATTTTGTTGTTTGAAATTACTAAACTGATGATGAGCGTTTGTGTCGTTCTCTTGCTTATTGAAGTTAAGGTATGATAAATATTATATACTAGCCGATGCCCGCGACTTTATACGCACGTAATGAATTTGGTTCCGAGTTACTTAGATAGAAAGCAAGGATATTTGTATTAAATTTAATAATGCCTTATCTCATACAGCCCTTTGTGTGGTTAAATAGTGGGCACATAAAATTTGATTCGCAACGACACGCAAAGAAGAAGAAGATACAGCAAAAAAGTCGAGGGAACATGAATAACGACGTGGCCACGCCCTCTAAATTTTTTCTTTCTTGGTTTTGTTTTCGCAATAGATTCATGGTTAATAGTCTTTTATGCGCCAAGTGGGATGGTTGTCTAAAGTCTAGGTATAGCAGCAATTTCTGATCACTCGTCTATTAACAATATTTGACCAAAACCTGATACAATTATCAAAATCGTGCGACATAATAATAAAAGTGAAACGAGTCGCTGTCTGAACATTGCATATAAATCCAAATAACTATTATTGGAACACAAAACAAAATTATAATTTTTTACTTTTTATCTGTTTGTCTGTTTGTTTGTGCACGCTACTCTACAAAACTGCAAAATAGATATTGGGTATTTTTTTATATAATATGACCACGAAAATTGCGGTTATCGCCCCAAAGGTGGAAGTGTTGGGGAGTTATAACGTCACAAAGATGGCGGCCGGACAAACTCTATTAAGGTTAATACTATGGTTGGCCATTGGTATAGTCTTTATCACGGTAAAGCCCGTCTAAAATTCTCTTAGTTATGCTCGCACCGCAGCAGTTCTAACGTGAAAAGTCGAGCTAGCTTCGCTCGCAATTCGTTTTGTGTTGGTGTAGTATCTCTCTCACTCTATCTTAATGATGCGCTACACTAGTTTAAACGTGAAAAGTGGAAGTTTCTGTTGATAAAATGAAAATACTTTATTCAATGTAGGATAGTATTATCAACTATTGATGTTATGATCCGTCATTGTAAAAAAATAAATTTTATACCTAACATTTTTTTAATTTGTATTGTCCTAATATGAAACCGGCTCGGGCGGGATAGAAAAATAAAAATAAAGGCACTGCCTCGCGGCTGGCCAGCATAATTACACGGCATGTAATTTTACGCCACCACCATCTGGAAACGCCATTTGTTTCAAATTAAAATCAAGATTTTCAATGCGTGTTATTTACATACCTACGTATAATTAACCGGACCCCCTGAACAGGAAAAACCCCCCAAAAAACCTGCCCAGAAGTGCTCCGCCTCTAAATTATTATTCTTTCTAGGCCCTAAGCTACCCTAGCAAATTTTGGAAATAATATATAATATGTATATCCCGAAAATTGCTACATGAAAAAAAAATAAAAAAAATGCAGTAGATAAAATAAATCTACCTGTTTTGTCGAATGAAGTATTTACTTTATACATTTAAATTACACCCATGGAGATTTATCTTGCCTATAGTCTAATTTTTCATAATCGCCTTTTTTAATAAAAAAATTGTTTTATTACTGGTTTGAATTTATTTCAGGGTAAGTCTTGAATATATTTAGGAAGTTTGTTATAAAAGCGTATACAATTGCCCTTAAAGTTTTGCTTACTTTACTAAGCCTGCTCATGTGCACGGCAAGTTGCTCCTTATTTCTAGTGTTAAAATTATGCCTGTCACAATTTTTCTTAAAAGAATCTAAATTTATTTTTACATACACTATATTTTCGTATATGTATTGTGACACAAATGTCAATATGTCGATTTCTTTAAATTTCTGTCTCAAGGAGACTCGAGGCCCTAATTTATAAATTGAATGAACAGCCCGTTTCTGCAGAACAAATATATTGTTCACATCTGCAGCATGGCCCCATAATAGTAAGCCATAAGACATTAAGCTATGGAAGTAGCTAAAGTAAACTACACTAGACCACAAATAAAACGGGTCGGGAGGAAAATCGCCAATATCTTCAAAAGTACCAAACGTAGCTTGATAAAACAAAGACTATATAAAAGACCATTTCATGGCGCATAGATGTTATTTAAAACTTTTTTATTTATTTTTGATAATCGTATTAGAAAACATAAAATTAAAAAACATGGTCTTTTTCAAAATTATGACCTAAAAATTCAAATCAATTGATTAGAGTTTGTTTTAGTTTTGAAATTAAAATTGCTATAAATATGATGTCCCTGCTTTGTTAACTTAATTATTCTGAAGTCATCATGTCATTGACCATCGAAGAATGCACCAGGATCCTGACATAGCTTGAGTTATGGTAGAGAACACTAAGCTTGGACTCTTGATGATTGGTCTAGAGTTATGTTTTGAGACAAGTCCAGGTTCTGTCTGTACACGCACGACGGGAGGAATAAAGTGTACCTACAGAAGGCCGAACGAGCGCTATATTCAAGTCTGTATAGAAAAAAAAGTGGCATACGATGGAGGCTCAGTTCACGTGTGGGCTGGGATTTCTTCTGAAAGCCGCACTGAACTAGTGGTGATAGAAAATAGACTGACTGCAGAAATATATCTCATGGAAATTCGGAAAGGCCATGTTGGTCCATTTCTAGTGGACATAGGCGAGAATGCCATATTTATGCAAGACAATGCCCGCCCGTATACAGCTTAGATAGTGTAGAGTATTTTCAAGAAGTTGGTATCACACGCATGGAGTGGCCAGCAAGCAGCCCTGATTTAAATCCAGTTGAGCACGCCTAGGACGAATTAGGAAGACGTGTTCGTCAGCGGAATCCTCCGCCAATCTCACTTCGTGAACTGAAAGAAGCTATGATTGAGGAATGGCAGAAAATTCCGCAGAATCACCTCAAAAACCTGGTCGAAAGTATGCCAAATTGCATAACAGCATTTTTACAAGCTCTCGGACGCAAAAAAAAGTATTCAAAATACGTGAAAACGACACCTCTGTAGCCATTTCACATTCACGAAATTACAGCAAAAGTTACGCATTTTCAGTTATTTTTTCTAAACTTGTCTCACAATGTCCGAATCATGGATTAGAAAACAGTTCTTTATGCATTCTGCTTATATAAATTACTGTTTAATGGAAATGACAGACGCGTAATGTTTTAATGAGAAGGCTCTTCTATAAAGTTGAGAAATGAAACGATTATTTTTTTGCCAATACTCAAATCGACATCTTCCGCTGCACCTGTCAGTTGTTGTTGTATGGTAATTGTTCGGTTGTTGTTCAGTTGTTCTATTAGGTTGTTGTTGAGATGTTGTTCAGTCGTTGTTCAGTTGTTGTACCGATGTTGTTCAGACGTTGTTAAGTTGCTGTTCAGATGTTGTTTTGTTGTTGTTCTGTTGTTGTTTCGATGTTATTCAGATGTTGTTAAATTGTTGTTCAGTTGTTAAGTAAAGTTATTGTTAAGACTTAACATCTGAACAACTGCTAAAGAATAGAATTTTCAAAAATTCATATCAAGCCCTATTACGTTCTCGTATTGAATTTGACCTTGTATCGGGCCTTGCAATCGCCGGTGCGGATGTTTGGACAAGTGTTCAACTGAGTTTTTTTGGAGAGTGTAGATATAATAGTGTATGCAACTGCCATAATTAGGCATTAGAATGCTCATGTCAAACTATTATCACACTCGGCTATACTCGTATTCTAATGACCCCCAATATATGACAGTTGCATAAACAACTATTTTTTATTTTCTTAAACTCAAGGTTCAGTTAATTTTAATTTTATTTCCATGTAAGCTCAATAAAATAGTATTCCATTAAGTCTTTGTTGCATTAAGCTACGTTTGGTAATTTTGAAGATATTAGCGATTTTCCTCCCGACTCGTTTTATTTGTGCTCCAGTGTAGTCTTGCTTGTTAGGGCTTGTTTGTTAAGGCTCGCTGTAGGCTACTAACGGGGTCCTCAGGTGGCGGATAGAGGAACGGCCATCAAGATTATGGTGGTTAGCTGCGAATATACTGAATAAGCAGTCCCCGACCACACAGCGACAAGATTATCAGGATGCGGTGGGGAGTCCAGTGAGATGGTCCAGTAACATCCCAAAAAAAGCTTGTGACGTGGCGAGACAATGCCACTAAATAAGCATTCCCCTGGTGTCAGGCAACGGTGACATCAGTACTGGCTGGAGGCTGAAGAAATAGGATCCAGAAAGGCTCATGTCCAGATAATACGAGGAGGGGAAACCCGCTTTGTATACCGCGGTGAGGAAGGCAAGAGGCAACCCACTACACTAAACTTCCCTAATATGGTGTGATAAGAGAATGACAAAGAAAAGTAATAACGTTCTTGACAACGGGCTTCCACGAGTTAACATGCCGTGGCGGTCCGAGTCCGGCAGGGTTAGACGCAAGGCTGACTCGATCGTCGTCATGCGAAATCCTTGTAAATTAGGCACATTGAATGTGCGAACAATGTTGGGACCAGGAAAAATTTGAGAAGTTAAGATGGAGATGGATAGATTAAAATTAGTCATTTTATGACTTTGTGAAGTTAGATGGGAGGGAACCGGGGATAATTGGAGCGATGACTACATGATCATATACACAGGAGCGGAAAAACTGGAGTAAATGACACAGCAATTTTAGTTAATAAAAAAATAGGGTATGCAGGTTGAAAATGCAATACATCTCAGCAATATAATAACATTAGTAAAATTAAGATGCAAACCAAAAGCTATAGTTATAATACAAGTTTGTATGCTCACTGGAAGCTATACAGATGAAGAAATCGAACTCATGTATAACCATTTAGATACCCTGTCCCTGATAGATATTGCCAAGGAAAAGGACAGTCTTATTATCATGGGTGATTTTAATTCCGTAGTAGGGGTAGGAAGCAAAAAAAATATAGTTGGGAAATTTGGATAAGAAAAAGAAATAAGAAAGGTGATAGATTAGTAGAATACTGAGAATACAAAGAAAATTACTTAGTTATAGCAAATACCTTATTGAAGATGCCACGCGATATAGCTAGATATCTAATAGATTTTATTACTACAAAATTTGCAGGCAAAAAACAGATAAACCAGTGCAAAACTTTACCATTAGGAGCAGATATTAATACAGACCATAATATTCTTATAAGTTTACAAAACTTCAAAACAAAGAAGGCCGAGAAAAGGTCAAACCAAAGCACCTAGATCTCACTAGTCTTATGGATATATAACAAGTAATTTAAAAGTGCATTATAGTAATAAGACCGAGAAAGAACTGGCTTAAAAAAGAGATAATAGACTTGATTCTTGCTAGTGAAGAACTTCGAAACAAAACAGACGATAAAAGTGCGAAAGAATATAGAATACTTACAAATAAAGTTACAACTAAATGCAGAGAAGAAAAGGAAAAAGACGCCTTAGACATATGCAATAAAATAGAAGACCTAATGAAAAGGGAGAAGATGGACCAGGCTTACTATATAACTAGACAAATAGACAATAACAGAAAAAACCCCAAAGAAAAGGTACATCAATATTAGATGAAACCGGAAAAGTACTCATAATTAGTAAAGATATAGTTGAAAGATAGCTAAGGTACATAGAAAAGCTATATAAAGGAGATGGAGTGTAAGACTATTCTATGAAAAGTGAAGATACCCCTTTTAGACTACGCCGACACCTGCTACTTGGATGCCACAGAGGAGTTATTGAGCAAACTTGAGCGTGTCCAAAACCTCTGCATCAGATTCATTTTCGGCTTACGCAAATACGATCATGTCTCACAGTTTCGCTCACAACTCAAGTGGCTTCCGATCCAGCATCGACAAAATGCCCACGTACTTTCTTGTCTTTACAATGTTCTGTACAACCCTCCCTCTCCTTCTTATCTCAAAGAACGCTATAAATTCTCTCGACCCCTGGACAAGCCCTGTCGCTCCCATGTTCGAACGCTTCTTTCAATACCGATCCATCACTCTGACTTCTACAGCTATTTCTTTACTATTCATGCGGCCAGACTGTGGAACTCCCTCCCGCACACAGTGCGTGACAGCCCTTCTATTTCTATATTCAAAAAACGAGTAAAAGAGCATTATCTTTCTCTGTCATAATAATTCGTATAGGTTTATGTATTTATGTACAGTCGGTTGTAGCACATAAGGTAACAGGGGTACTCCAAAAGAACTGTATTATTTTTATCCCCAGTTAATACATAATCAAAATTTAAACTTATTCTCATAAAAGAAGTAATTTTCTACTAAAACATATTCATGTCAAGAAAAAAACATTGCTAAGGACAAAAATAATTCAGCTCTTTTGGATTACCCCTGGTACCTTATGTGCTATAACCGACTGTACGTAGGTATAAATATATATTTATTTATTTAAAAATAAGTTCATATAATTACGTATACTTTAGAATACAGTATTACTTTATTTATAGTACTTAGTATTCTTGTTTTATTAGCCCAAATTTATTTTTATCTAACTAAGTAAGTTGTACACGTCAATTGCCTCACTTTATGCCTTCTCACTACCCTAGGTCTGCTGTAAGAGATTTATTTTTAGAAATAAGCTGACCTGTTGTGTATGGTTCTATATGTTATTTCCTTTGTATTATGTACAATAAACGGTTAAATAAATAAATAAAATAAATAAATAAATAAGATACGGTTGAAATTGATAACTTAGAACCGGAAATACTCAGAGAGGAATTCGTGATAGCACTAAACAATATACAAAACGGAAAAGCTGTAGGACTTGATAACATACACATGAAATATGAGATAGTAAAATATGTAGCCTGTGAACCTATGAAAGATGAAGTATTCAATATCATCCAAGAAAGTTGGGAAGTTGGTGTGTCGAGGCTAAAGATTTTGTTAGGCAGATTGGGCGTCGGCTGAAGGAGAGGGGTCATGACTCATGACCCCCGCTCTGGTTCGTTCCTTGTCCAAAAGCTAGCGATTGCCATCCAGCGTGGTAATGCCAGTAGTGTGATGGGCACCTTTGGACCGGGAACGTCCTGGAGTGGCATTTTTAGTTAATAAGTTGACTATTGTATTTTTATTAAAATTTTGATATTTGTATACTAAAAAAAAAAAAATGAGGAACACGGAACCCTTAGTTCAATATCGCAGGCAAGCAAAATATTGATAAAGATTATTCAAAATAGAATCCAGCCAATTTCAGAAAACTACTTAGGACCAGACCCATTCGGATTTAGAAAAGGGAAAGGCACCAGAGAGGCTATACTAGCGTTACGTTTAGTAGCTGACCGAAGACTTGATTTGCGTCATGAAACACAGGTCGCACTTATAGATCTGGAGAAAGCCTTCTACAAAGTTAACTGGGAAGATATGATAGAAATCATAAGAAAAACAGATTAGACTAAAAAGATAGGAAAATCATCTATGAACTCTACAAGCATTAAGAAACAGTGATAGAAGTAGGACAGGAGGAAGTAAAAGCAAGAATAAGACAAGGGGTAAGGCAGGGATGTCCACTGTCGCCGCTGATTTTTAATATATTTATTGAAAATGCATTATAAAAGATCATTGATTCAGGAAAAAGAGGGGATACATTTACTGGGGAAAACATTCAATTTTGAACATGACATAGCTGCAAAAGGCAATAACACGTTAGAACTTGAAGAATTGAACATTAAAATGGACCTGATTTTTTAACAATTTGGAAATAAATATCAATAAAAAAAAGAGATCTCAAACATCCAAGTAGAAATAGACCAATCACTCTCAACAACCAAGTAATTAAATAACGAACAACTCTAGATGTACTCCAGACAAGGATAGCAATGGCAAAACAGACGTTCAATAGTAAGAAATAATTACTGAAAGCCAGAATATCATCTCAAGTCCGTAAGAAACTAATTAAAGTATACATCTGGAGTGTCGCGTTGTACGGCTGCAAATCGTGGCCATTGACACAGAGGGAAAGGGAAAGACTTGAGGCTTTCGAGATGTGGTGTTGGCGCGAATAAGCTTGACAGAGAAAAAGACGAACGAGGAAGTGCTAAGTCTAGTAAAGGAGAAGAGAACTATACTGAACGTTATAGAGAACAGAAGAGGAATCATGCTGGGACATCTGTTACGATATGACAACCTACTAATAACTATAATGGAAGGAAAGATCGAGGAAAGAAGAGGGAGAGGGCGACCTAGACGGGCGTATATGGACCACATCAAAGAAAAAATAGGTTTCATGTCGTATAAGGAAGTCAAAAAGAAGGCTGAAAATAGAGCAGATTTGATATTACTCCACCGACAAGAGCGAGGCTCTTAAATTAATGATGATGATGTAGTCTTGCAGTGTCTATATCAGTGATATTTTCTTAACTGCGTATGCTGCTGAACTCAGTTTCTTCGACAATTTTGCCACATTTAAGCGAGGCGTCTAAAGATATGCCCAAAAATACAGTTTAGTCTGCAAAGTTCAACTTTTCATAATTGTAGAGCTTGGTTTAACATTACGATACATTTAGTTTTCTTTTCATTCAATAGCAAGAAATTTACTGTAAACCATTGCACTACTTCGGTAATAGCGTTGTTCATGTGATCATAGTTTAGTTTTTGCCTCTGTACTCTGAAAAGTAGAGAGACGATACGTCCACGAACAAAACTTTATCATGTTTTTCTGTAACTTGATATGGTGGATCATTTAAATACAAGAAACAAAAACGGACTAAGAATCAAACCCAGCAGAATGCCCATGCTTATCTTTGATCCAGATGATCTTTCACCATCGACATCGACCTTTTGGATTCTATTGTTTGGATATGATTCCAAAAGACTAAGAGCCTGGTCTTTTACGCCGTACTGATGTAGCTTCCTGACAAGAGTATCATGATGAACACAATGAAACGCCTGATGTGGTGTTTTTCTCACTCTCCCTCAGTGCCGCTTGCTGAAAAGTCGAGTTTTGAGTTGGTGTAGTGCCTCTCTCACTTTCTCTTACCTTGAAATGCTTGCACCGCATCCGTTCAAACGTGAAGATACAGGCTCGCAATTATGTGTAAAATCAATTATTTTTCTTTTCTAAACGTTACATTTATAAATTCTTTAATATAGGTAGGTATGCGACAAACCCGCCCCAATTTTCAATACTCACTGAACTTTTCGCGAGAATATCTAGATGAATCGAAGAATATCCCTTTCTTTCTCACTTTTAGTATTTTGGTCTTCACTACCGGCAAATTATTAAGTTAATATCACCACACTTACACAATAATGACGTCGAAAAACTTATTTAGAAATATGAGAAATTAATAATTAATTCCCGCGTAAATCTCCAAATTCAAGTACTTAACTCATTGCATCGCATGCACGAAATTTTTATATGATAAACCCACTGTATGAAGCTATCGTTTAAGAAACATCATGTTCTTACAGTCAAACATGTGAAATACTTTGTGCATTAATTTTACGTTTTTAGTGGAACGATAGACAATAAAAAGGTGGTGTCCTCTTTTTCAGGTTAAGAAATCTGAAAATAGGAACGCTAAACTAGAAGGCGGTTATTTGGTATTGTGCATACTACTTATATATATTGGGTAGATATGTTTATTTTTTATTAGCTTGTTATTCACTTCCTTGTATATATAACTTTGCCCGATATTATTGAAATGCTCATTGCGTAGTCGGTTAGCCATTAAGATACCACGAATATTAACGTGCTACGCAATGTACCTACTTACTAAGAATTTTACCTGTAGTTCTAAATTTTTCATAAAATAGAGCACAGCTCAAAGATTTCACTGTATTGTCCCTCTCTTTTACCACAGATTCGCCATCATAATCATCCAAGCGTTGGCTCGGTTTATGGTCCCTTGCATCGGAATGGAAAAGATTAACGTTGTGACCGAGTCCGCCGTTCTTGTGCTTTCTCGACGAATGCTTACAGAAACGGGTAAGTACCTAAGGTACCGCCGCCGTTCCAATTCGTCGTATATAACAGCTGTCAGATTCGTGATAATACTATGGCAGAGGGTCCACTTTCCTTTGTTGACATCTCTTTTAGTATGGAGTTGACAGCTGTCAAATACGACTTATTGGAACGGTGGTACTTTACTTAATGTTTAAATTTTAAGGTTCCGTACTTTGACAGAAACAAAACAGTAACCTTATAAAATCACATAAAAATCTTAATATTTTTAATTTTATAAAAATAGGGACCTTTTATGTGAAGGCTACTAGAAGGTGGTCTATCATATTATACAAACAGAACGAACACTCACCTCCCCGCACTCCAGCCCCCGACCCGCCCTTACCCGAGAAATGTCAAAATATCAGTGGAGAATTAAGTAGAAACTAGCGCTAGGCTTGTTAAAATCCCCTTTGGTAGTTACTGTATGTACTCATCAGATTAGGTAGGTATAAAAATCAACCTGCATGCCAGCCCTGCACTTCGTGCACTTTCGTGATCACCCACACATGCACATGTAGAAATGACAGTTGTCTATAAAGAGTCCGCTGTATGGTCCGAGGTGTGCCTTTGAACCCCTTTCGTTATTTTCTCAACCTGGATACTGCTAACTTGTCTTGCAGTTATTGTCTTTAGAGTCTGTGCTCTAAGAGAACCGTCGTCGTGGGCAAAAAGAGAACTATACACCGTGTTTCGGAGGACATGGAGGTTGATAAGGGCATCGTACTGAACAATTTTTAGTATGGGACCAATGCGAAAAAAAACCCGAGCTGCCAAACAAACTGAGTCAACTGATCATGAATTTTGTAGGTATGGGAGGTTGAATTCTTCTTCGTTTTCTACACCATTTTCGTCGCAAGATAAAAATTGTTCAGTGTGATGCCCTCAACGACGTCCAATTTTATGCATTTCCTCCGAAACACGGTAGGTGTATTTATCATAGCACCCACCCACCATCGATATTACACAGTAATAATGATGTACAAAGGCGCCCTCATTATGCCACGCCGGTTCTCTTTCTACACACTCTACTGCATAGATTTAATTCATCTAGATGATGAATTTTGAAAATTCGGCTCCAGCAGTGGGACAATTGAGTGGGACAAATAAGATAAGACCTTGATAAGAAATGATATGATTTTTTGATCGAAAACAATGTTTATATTTTCACAGACCAGAAATACGAGTAGGTAATTTTACTGTTTGACCAATTTTAGTCATTGTTATAATATTTTATCGTCAGGCAACACAAAAAAAGAGATACGAGAATTGCTGCAGTACATGTCGGCGCGACGATTGCAGTGCAATGCTTGTTGCATCATCCCTGTGGACATGGAACTACCGCTTGGCGTGGTCAAGCTATTCATCACCTACCTTATTGTCATTCTACAGTTTACACATATATACGACTAGCTGCTGTTGCCCGCAAAGTCAAATCAAATCATTTATATGCTCAAGACACAGTGTAACATAGATGGTAAATAAGGATACCTAAATATACCTAGATCTTTCATGTTTTGCTAGTTACCTACTAGCATGGAAATCAGGTACCTAATTAAATTTTTAACAATGCCATGATGATGTAGTAGTTAGCAATGTGCGATGTATTAGAATAACAAAGTGATAAATAAAATTTCTAAAATAAATTTAATGTTATGTAAAGCAGTAGTCAAGATTATATATGTCATTTAAAAATTCATTAATGCTATAATATGACCTCAAAATTAAAAATGTGCTCGAATGAGGCCAGATAACTAATGTGACGAATGTTTTTTGGTATTGCATTATATAATTTTGGCGCCATTGCAAATAAACTTTAATGAAACAGAGCATTTTTACATGCATGAAGTCGCAGCCGATCATTTTGATGAGTTCTTTCGAAACGTAGGAATAAGCCCATATTAGAGCGTACAAAAATTACGGTCTCATAGGTTTAAAGTGATGGAAACGTCAATATATTTAACTCCTTAAAAGAGTTTTTACAGCTTTCAGTGCGCTTAAGACCGCAAATAGCCCTAATACAGCGTTTCTGTGCTTTAAATACATTATCATATTTAGTAGCGTTGCCCCAAAATATAACTCCATACCGTAGCACTGAATCTACAATTCCATGATAGGCCGTACGAACCGCCTGTCGATTAGCTACTTTATTAAGTTTATACAGTGTATAAGATGATGGAGTTACGTAACTACTAACTTGACGTTAGTGTGATTGATGTTTGTGTCGCAGTCAACTGATTGAATAATTCCATTCAACCACTACTAATCGTCCCCCCCATTAGCTTAGTCGTTGAGAATACCGTACTACACACAACTTAAAAAAGTCGTCGGTCTCTTATCAGCCTTTAAAATGGCGTGACGTAATACAAGTTTTTCAAAAGTTTATTTTATTAATTTATATATATATATATATATAGATATTTTTTAACAATAATATAATGCTTTTCGTTATACTAATAGGGTAATATCAGGATATTCATACCTATTTCTAGTTGAGAGTATACTAGGAAACAAGCAAACCTCTGTTTTTCGTCTCCAACCATGTGTCCATTTTGCACTAAAATATATCGGGATAAATTCTAAATCTGATCTGTTCATCTAAGGGTCGCCGCAGACCTAACAGCTGCCGCGCGACATTTGCTCGCGATGGCTCTTGTCATCTCGTGACATTTGTCCTCAGCGGCAGAAGCGGACACGCGCGACAGCTCGAGCTGCCGCGAGCATCCGCGAGCCGACGGCAGAACTACGCGCGCGTCCGCTGTTGCGCTAGACAGTGTTGCCAACTACATCATATTAAAATTGAATTCGGTGGTTGGGATGCATCCAGTGACAGGAAATAATACCAACACGAATACCTACCTACTCATCACAACTATTTTTATTATGACAAATATTCCAATTTCAGCAGAGACATACCTATTGAACACACTTATTTAAATAGTTTAGATGTAAATAAAAAAATGGTCTCTCCCGCTAGAAAAATTAAATCAATTAAAATCAAAGTGCTGAAAGTTTTGATTTTAATGAGTTTGATCTTAAGTTGAGCTCATGTTAGTAATTAATATATTTTATTTAAAAAAGAACAGTATCTTTTTATTTCTACTTTGATGGCAGCACCAAAAAATGATCGCTGTCGACCTGTCATCGCCAGACGGACACAAGCGCATTCAAGATGCAGCGCGAGCATGCTCGCGTCGCGCATGCTCGAGCACCCGCGCGTCGGTCGCGCGCCGCCACTCGCATCCGCGCGAACAATGGCGCGCGTACCTGCCAGAGCAATTTAGCTGTCACCGGCCAATATCGCCCATATATCAATTACGTAAGGGTGATTTTCGGATTTCTATGAAAAGTGCTCGAGCTGCCGCTCGCAAAAATGGCGGTTTGGTCTGCGGCTCTGCGGCGGCCCTTATGTAGTGCCAACGCTTCGTTAAGCGGGCTGCACGCGCGGGCCACCCGCATAACGCTTGTTTATTGGGAAAAGTTGTTCAGATTTACGAGTAGAACTCACCCTAAAAAAATATAGCACATTATATACGAGTATTTCAAGATGGCTTAGGTTCAATTCGCAATGTTTGATTATGTTCTAAACTACATATTACCAAATTTTTTAAACACTTCCCGTATTAGGTATACGATTTTTCTAAAACTTGCACAGAATATTGTATACCTAACATGAAGTGAAGAGTTGTTTAAAAATTTGGTATTCTATTTATTGCGGGTTGTCATCGCTTAGGCTACATTGTTGCAAAACTAACCCGGTAGATGAAGCCGTGCAACGCGTTATTGGCATCATACACTTACAAATTTCGCGTTCTGGATGAACCGCGGTAGCCCAGATGGAAGAGGCGTCGCCACTACTGATGGCGAAAGTCGCAGGTTCAAATCCTGCCGGAGTAGAAAATCTTACTATTCTGTTGCTGTATTGTTTTTGTATTATGGTTTTTGTATATTGGTAATTATTTTTTCTTTTTTAAGTTAACCAATCATATTTTTGTCATTGCCATGGCTAATGGCGCTCAATGTCGAATTGTGCGCTTAACCATAGTTATTATTCTGTGGCTTAACTAAGGATTTAATGCAGGTGGAGGAAGTATAAAGGTATAAATAAAAAATTTAATTAAATCAGGGATGATTTACATTTTAACCAAATCCTAAAGTACTAAGTAAAAACAGTAGTTGTAACCACATTTCAATATTTTCTAATCGAAATATAATTATAATCTGCAAAATATTCTTTAGGTATTCCGCTTTTCACTAATACAAATTAAATTTGCAAATGAAATCAACTCATTTACCTGGCTTTATAAAAATAGTATCTATAACTGGATATATTGTATTATGCACAAGGCACTAGTTTATATTTAAAAGCTTCAAATTACAGTAACATAAATAAATATTATACTTTTGGTGACTTACGTTATGATAAATTACGCTAAGTATCTTAGTTTGTAGTTTTAAATAGAAAGCACTATTCATTGAAACTATCTCAAATGAAGTCTCATTAATACGACTGAATAAGAATGGTTGAAAATATGAATGATTGTGCACTGTACGACATAGGGCCAACGCTTCGTCGAGCGAGCTGCACTCGCAAACTAAATTCGGCAAAATACAAGTTTTTTTTCTGTTTTGTCTTAAATTTTTTGCCCCGGGGCTATGAAATCTACACCTGACTGTATGGTGGGGAGCAGGAGCTCACCTGGAGAAGTTTTGTGGTTGTTCAAACAACGAGTTGTTCTAGGAAGAACGGATTGAACTGAATCTACCCAGCACGTGCCGGTAGTTCCCAAAGTGGGGAACAAATGAGTCGGGGACCTTGTGGATTGTGATCTACTCGCAATGGCTGTAGTCATATACTGTGATGCCGTCATCATCTTCCGACAGGACGTGTCTGGGACGGCGTTTAAAACGTGAGGTTGGATGGGGGAAGTAGTTGGACGCGGCAAGTATTAAGGGGTTTTTATGATGGGGAGCGTTGTCGAAGAAGCGACGAGACGCCTCCTTCATATACGCTTTAATGGTAGGGGGACCTAAGTCGATGTGGAGGTTGGCGTTCCGCGTGTACCAGGGCGTACCGGTAGCATTGCGCATGAAACGGTTTTGGATGACCTGCAGCATATTCAGATGTGAATCGAACAAGAGTAGCGCGGGCTGGGCGACCCGCGTGCAGCCCGCTTGACGCAGCGTTGGCGCTTAACTTATTCCTTACCTTATATTCACTAGAAGAAGAATAATAAATAATACGACACTACATATATTACAATAATATAATTTATGGTTACTTTTTACATACAGTTAATAAAAGTTACTATGAAGTTCTTTCAAACAAAACAGACCAGTCATTGCCAAACAATGCATAGGTTTCTTCAATTTCTACAATCGACCTAGTTTTATTCTTTATACGAGATTTTTATCACAATACGCAATTAGCCTATAAAACATTTTTAAATTCCATTAAATGCATACTTTTGGATAGATATTGTATTGGCAGCGACATGTAGGACATTTCGATAAAAGTTTATACATACATTGATTGAGTAACAGTCACGGGTAACAACAATACACTTGTCAGCATAGCCTGAAAGATTCTATGGGGCTCGTTTTAAAAGATGAAAATGTTTTAAAATCATAAAAACTTGAATAGTTAAAAAATTTAATTCAGTAATTTGGTTTGGCGCAATAGTGCTGCGAAGTCATCTGTTTTATTTTATAATTCTGATCATTAATAATGCTAACCTGCAACCATTGCTAGTTAACTTTTCCCGCCTCTAAAATTTTACAACCCGGAATAATTTCTTTCACAACTTCAATAAAAAATACTATTCACTAATAATTCAGTCTGAATAGAGAGAACGATTCCAGTTTTAAATAAGTTTTTATTAGTTTAATAATAACTTCAAAACGAAGAGATTAAAATCCGTCAAAGTTTTAAAACATTTTCAATCTAAAGTCGCAGTAGAAAATATCTTTCACGTCCGAACGCGGTGTGAATAGTAAACCTTGACTGTTTATTGAAGATCAAAAACTTGGCAGTTTTGACAGTTTCAATTAAATAATGCAGTATACTGTATACACTAAGCATTATTTGAAGCCTTGTAAATAATTTTCAAATGATAACAATTGTTTATGTTTATTTACAGTTGGATTAAATGCAATAAAAGTTTAAGTAGTTTAGATGAACTTTTAAAATGTTTACACGGCAGGGGATAGATCCTCGCCAGCGTGTCAGACATTTAACAAAATTCAATGTTGAGGTCCTACCGGCTCGGAGACATTTCTGACATGTTCTCTATGCTCGTTTCAGTGTGGCCGAGTGGTTCCTAAAGTCCTCTACTTGTTCTGGTCAGCGAGCTCGCGTTCGACGATCTTGCGGTACTCGTCGAAGCCGCCCTCTATGCTCTTCACGCTCTGTCCGCCGCACACCCACAGCTCCTTGCACACCATGCGGATCAGGCGCTCGTCGTGAGACACCAGGATAACGCCGCCCTACAAATGGTAAAGCAAGTTTACACTATGCACCTGCTCCTGCCGATATCGCTGTCGCGAATATTGCTCGAAATATCGAATATTCCGCGGGAGTATCATCGCGAGCGAGTATTCACACACTGCCGTTATACTCTTCTCGCACCAATATGAGTGAGCGGGATAGCAATACATTCCACACGCTTCCGTGCTGCCTTTCCTTTGACTCGCGCACGAAAAGCCGACAATCGAGGGAGCACGGGAAGTGGCAGCGGCATGACGAGTAGCAACGCGAGTAACCTGTTTACATATTCGCGCTGCCCACTTCCCTTACTATTTCCCTGCCCATATTGGCATTGTGTGAACGTGCTAGTGTACATTTTATGAGTAACGAAGTGACATACAAACCGCAACATGCCGTGTATTTGTTGACCGCCTCAATGGGCTTGTCGAGCACTTGGCTGGGCTGCTGCTCGTCCAACACCAAGAAATTGGGGTTGGTCATGCACACAGATCGTAAAAACTACAGGGAAATGTGAAAAGGGGGCGTGGCCGGTGCGACACGAGTTTGGTCAAAAATATATACTCTGGCATCGAAGGAGATTTACGAGTTCAGGTTAGGAGTACAGTTTAGCCACGCTCAACTTTTTTCGTAAAATGCGGTGCTTTTCAGTGGCAATTTCCAAAAAGCGAAGTGACAAGTATTTTTCAAGCCTAATGGAGTCACATTGCATCGCAAAATAACCAGTTTAACATGATTTTATATCAACATTTATTTTAGATGTAAAATTGTTGTGTCGTGAAGTGTTAACAATACGCCCAAATAAACGTTTGCGTCTGAGATTCTGAGACAGATTGGCCTTTTCTTTACTGGTGTGTACAATATTCTGTGAATGTACGCGTTTAACTAGCGTTCGTATTTCTACATGCATGTAGATGTGAATTTTTGTGGCGTCATCGGATCTCGGACCAATTTCGCCCGGTTACTATCTCCCAGTCTCCCTTTAGTTTATAGGATCTGTGGTAATGAACATAGTCGCGAAGACAACTTACTACTTATGTATGTCCTAATATCACCAATTACTTAGCGGGTAAAATTTTACTAGTGACCGATACTGCAAGCAGAGGACGAGCTGGTGATAAGGGACAACTTTTCCAAAGGAACATAAGGTCGAAATGTGACATAAATAGTTTGAGCTTCCATAGTTACCAAAATCAGCTGAACAGCAGATTTATATTTCGATCTATGTTCTGTGGGGAAAGTTGTTCCTTATCACTATCACCAGCCAGATTTCGCTATTAGTCACTAGTGATATTTCACCCTATATAAACTGAAACATACCGTATATTTGTTTATCGCCTTTCCTAACGCCTCAATGGTTTCTATATCCAAGTGGTTCGTCGGTTCGTCGAGAACTAGGAAGTTAGGGTTGCCCATGCACATACTCGCGAAGGCAACTCTCGACTTCTGTCCTCCTGATAGACTCGCGATGGTTTGTAGCGCGAGGTCTCCGCTCACGCCGAAACTACCGAGCTGTCTTCGATATTCTTCTATCGTTTTGCCTGAAATGGGGATTGCAATATAAATTACGTGCGTTTAGGCTGGTTTCACAGCGATACCTAAAACATGTGAGTCAAAATCATCACTACATATATAAAATAAAGTTGCTTTCCGTGTCCCGGTGTCCCGTCGTATGCTTATCTTGAAAACTGGAGTGAATCAATAGAAAAGTTATTATGTAAAAAAAATGTTATAGAATATATCCGAAATATACCTAAGTATAATAAAGCTAAATAAATACAATGATATTTTACAAATAAATAATAAAATAAGTGCATATTATATAACAAATATTTATCATATACCTCAATCATTGCTTAGTTGGTTAGCCATTATGATACCAGGAATATTAACCGGCTACGCAATGTACTAAGAATTTCACCTGTACACTTGTAGAGTGTGTGTAGAAAGAGAATAGGCGTGGCAAGAAGCTTCTAGGTAAAACTGGAGTCCGTACTCGGAAACAAGCAGTGCAGTCATGAAATATGGCTTCCAAATTCGTTGTATCCTTCTATCTTTTTCTAATAGTTTGTAAGTAGGCTGACCGTGTAGTTTAATTTATGTCGGAAGAAACCGGGACTATTTTTCTTCCAAACAAACAAGATAGAAAAAGGAAGCATACCTTATTGCTCTTTAGAAAGGCTGGTATTTTAAAACTTAAATAACGTCAATCTACGAAATATTCATTGTGTTCTGATTTGATTTATAGTTCCATAAGGCGTGGTGAAAAAGTGGTCAATATTTTTTCTTGTTGCTATGATATATCTCATACTAAGGCACAAAGGCACCCTCAATTTCCACGCCTTTTCTCTTTCAGCACAGACTCTAGCCTATAGTTTCAATCATAACATAGGCCTAGGCATTATTATTACTATGTCGGCGGGTTTGGCGCTAAAGTCGTATATCACCGTGGAGTCCGTCCATAAATTACATCATTTGAGAACAGCGGGGGGGGGGGGGTCAGGCCTTTGGATGATGGTAAAATGACGCTGGAGGGGGGAGGGGGGATCGCCAAAAATGACGTCATTATTCGGAAGTTAAGTAAACGCTTACTTTATTGAATTACTTACTTAAAATATATATTTTATTTTTATTTTTACTCGTTTTATTACCCATTTAATCTATTTTGCACTTGTATGAGAAATGACGTCATTAAGACAGGTGGGGGGTGGGGTCTACAGAAATTATGACGGTAGGATGATTATAGGGGAGGGGGGTCAAAATTCAGGAAAAAACTATGACCTAATTTATGGCCGGCCCCTTGGTGTTGATTCTTTTTTTTATTAATGATGGGTTTGCTCTTGACTCTAGTCTAGGTCATAGGACAGAGAGTCTAAGATGGAGCGAGATCACCCAGAAGAAGCCTGTTCTTACTTTGAACAGATTAGGGTTGTATGCGTTTGGAAACACAGACGCAGGTAGTGAGTTCCACTCTTTAGCTGATTGCATTATAAATGATGACTGGAAGCGTTTAGTCCGAATTGGTGGAATGGCAACCAGATATGGTTGCCACGGTGCGTCTGGATGTCCGATGGTAGAAGGGAGCTGGTGGTTCCTCACCTGGATACGCCCTCTGCAGCAGTTCGACGGAGTTGACGTTCATCTCGAGCTGGTCGACGTGGTGCTGCGAGAAGTAGCCGAACTTCAGGCCGCGGTGCACGCTGCGGCTGCCGCTAGTGGGCGACAAGTAGCCCATAATGATCTTGAGGAGTGTGGTCTTTCCGGCGCCGTTGTCTCCCACCTAGCAGAGGAA
Source organism: Tuta absoluta (assembly GCA_027580185.1). Lineage (NCBI taxonomy): Eukaryota > Metazoa > Arthropoda > Insecta > Lepidoptera > Gelechiidae > Tuta > Tuta absoluta. The sequence goes on from JAQAHW010000003.1 coordinate 6,060,731, forward strand.
TGTATGTCTTAACTTTATTGTACCACAATAGTACATTGTTGTCGAGGTATGGAAAATAAGACTTTGCTGGACGAGTATAGTTTGAAGTCCGAGCCGTAGGCGAGGACTTCAATTATACAAGTCAAGCAAAGTAATTTTCCCCGAGGCTTACATAGTGCTTTTCTCAAAAAAAGGCTAGGAAATGAAAGATTGTACTTCTTATAAAAGTTAGCTAGCGACCACAACACAACGAAACAAATAAAAATTTACAATTTTCCCACCAATTGTAATTTTTAAAATAAATTCGCCTGTAAGGCACAGTATTACGTAATATTCAGCCATACTAAATGTTTAGTTCATTCTTTTCTTTTTTAATTCTAGACAGGCAAGGGTCTTCACATCATACAGCCTCGTCTTTAGTTACCTGTTTCATACAAAATTACGTTCCGTTTCTATGAGAGTCATCGATTCGAGATAATTTTGAAATCAAATTATGTGGGTTTAGCGTATAACGAATTTATCTTAATGGACACCGGCAAAGGATTTCCATACAACTTTGCTGGCGTGATCTGAGACGTGACAAACAATGTGAAACTTCGCGGTTTCTTTTTTTGAAAGAAATGAACACATTTCCTAGCATGTTTGAGAAATAGTACATTGTTGACGAGGTATGGAAAATAAGACTTTGCTGGACGAGTATAGTTTGAAGTCCGAGCCGCAGGCGAGGACTTCAATTATACAAGTCAAGCAAAGTAATTTTCCCCGAGGCTTACATAGTGCTTTTCTCAAAAAAAGGCTAGGAAATGAAAGATTGTACTTCTTATAAAAGTTAGCTAGCGACCACAACACAACGAAACAAATAAAAATTTACAATTTTCCCACCAATTGTAATTTTTAAAATAAATTCGCCTGTAAGGCACAGTATTACGTAATATTCAGCCATACTAAATGTTTAGTTCATTCTTTTCTTTTTTAATTCTGGACAGGCAAGGGTCTTCACATCATACAGCCTCGTCTTTAGTTACCTGTTTCATACAAAATTACGTTCCGTTTCTATAAGAGTCATCGAGATAATTTTGAAATCAAATTATGTGGGTTTAGCGTATAACGAATTTATTTTAATGGACACCAGCAAAGGATTTCCATACAACTTTGCTGGCGTGATCTGAGACGTGACAAACAATGTGAAACTTCGCGGTTTCTTTTTTTGAAAGAAATGAACACATTTCCTAGCATGTTTGAGAAAAACAAATTTACATTATCAGTAAAGAATGGAATAAAACAAGAGGCACAAAGGCGGACCTATCCCACAAAGGGATCTCTTCCAGTCAACCTTTGAGAGACTCGGAGGATATGTAATTTGCAGGTAAACTACGGTTATACATTTAATTCCTTTTCAGCTTGAATAGAATCCCATTGGCAAAAGACGTTTTGTCCACTAGATGAAGAAAAATGATACGATCTCGTTTTATTGAATACCAAATTTAAAAACACTTCTCGTGTAAGGCATAATTTTTTTTTAAACTTGCTAAATTTTCAAGCGCGGGCATTAATAAGGCGAAAAAAGCATTTTATATTAGCTACAAAATATATTGGATTGGTGAACCAGTCCATGAAACTGAACAACTTTTCTAAAAAAACATAGGTCGAAATACGATCGCGGCATGACGCGGCGGTGCGTGAATGAAATTGTTTCACCCAGTTTTTTTTTATCGTTTTGTGTAAGCGTTTTGTTCTATTAAATATTTGACAATTCGAAATATTGAGACATGTCCGTTAGTTCGACCTAAACTACAATATAACAAGTAGGTAGATTTTAGTATAGTAACTATTATCTTAAGGGAAAACCCCGCGTCTTCAGTTAGAAGAAAAATAAAATGATAATGATTTACAAGTATCTGATCTTTATCTGTTTTGTTATGTGCATACATTGTTATTGTAGTTGCTGATAAATAAAATGAAAACTTAAGTTTCTAATAAACTAGTATTGTACCAAGTTTTAGACAAGATGTAACAAACTTCATACTCACGATACATATCCGAGATTCGAGCGTGGCCCCAAGGTTGACATTGGAAAATATAACTTTGTCTTTCGAGTAGTAGAAGCCCACTTCGTTTAGTTGAAGAATTGGAGGCGACAGAGGCTCCACTTCGGGAAACCTTAATACGACATCGACTTCTTTTTCTACTGGTTTTAGTTCAGGTCTGCAAGAATAAAGTAATGAAAGTTAGTTTAAGGCAGTTTCATTAAATAATAGCGTTATTAATTATGCCGTGTGATGCCGGCTTAGAATTGCCGTGTGATGCCAGCTTAGAATTTGCCGTGTGATGCCGGCTTAGAATAGCATCACTCCATTTCTTACCCGTGGGAGTCGTAAGAGGCGACGAAGGGACTCGAGGGTGTGTATAGCAATTTTAGGCGATGGGCTGACAACCTGTCACTATGGCGATACACAATTTTCCCAATGACCCTCAAACGTTTGTCAGACGTGGCGTAAGTGGCCGTTTTTTCGGTCGTTTACGCTCTGCCTACCTCGCAAGGGATAAAGGCGTGATATATGTATGTATGTATGTTATTAATTATTACGTGCTAAAGAATATTGATTGCATTATACATTTAAAACGTAGGTATAAAAATACATACGGGGTACAAGAGATGGTGTACATATAACTTTGTAGGTATGATCAAACCATGAAACTATACAACTTTTTCTATGAAGGCTATCTTGGTAAACGAGAAAAACCATCTCTGGCATATGTAACAGGTGCCTAAATTAGAACACCCATAAAAACCTTGTAAGGTTACTGCAAAACAATGTTAGGCAAATATAAATATTTCAATATTAGCAGACAAAGACCATATAGTACAGTTTAAACTGTTTATAATAACTTGAATAAAATGAGATATACTGGTATTATATATTAATAATATGCACAATAATATAATACCAATAATAATTCCACTTCCGTGTGATGCCGGCTTAGAATAGCATCACCCATTTTTTTTCCGTGGGAGTCGTAAAAGGCGACTAAGGAACTTGAGGGTGTGTATTACAATTTTAGTCAATGGGCTGACAACCATTCACTATGGCGATACACAATTTTCCGAATGACTCAAATATATGTCAGACGTAGCGTAAATGTGTGTTTTTGCGCCGTTTACGCTCTGCCCACCTCGCAAGCGATAATAGGCGTGATATGTGTATGCTCCGTTTATTTAAGGATGACCAATAATGTAAACGGAGCATATGTGTGTGTATGGGCATGTGACTGGGTCGATGGCGTAGCGGATAGTACCCCTGCCTGCTACGCCGAGGGTTCGTGGGTTCGATCCCCACAAGACACAAATATTTGTTAAGTCATTTTCAGATATTTGTGTTTAGTCCGGGTGTTTTTATATATATTATGTATTTATTTACAAAAAAAAGTATATATATATTATATATATAAGGTCCTATTAAATTCAGTGCAAATATTTTTAGGGTGAGTTCTACTCGTAAAACTGAACAACATTTCCCAATAAATATAACTCGAAATATGAAAAAAAAAATTGGACCTACCATACAACAATGTTCAAAAAAAGTGTCACTTTGTATGAGAGGTGCAATTTTATTTTTTGTATTTCGACCTATGTTTATTGGGAAAAGTTGTTCAGTTTTAAGAGTAGAGCTCAGCCTAAAAATATTTGCACTGAATTAATTAGGACCTTATATATGTATTAATATCAGCTATCTAGTTCCCATAGTACAAGCTTTGCTTAGTTCGGGACTGGATGGCGCTGTGTGGATTGTTCAGTAATTGTCATTCCATTGACCCCAAATGTACTCACAGTTTCTCCAGCATCTTGATCTTGCTCTGCACGGAGGAGGCGCGGTTGGCGTTGTACCGGAACCGGTCGATGAACTCCTGCGTGTGCTGCCGGTGCTGCTGCTGCGCCTCCCACTCGCGCTGCTGGTTCTTCAGCTTTTCCGTTTTCGTTTTGTGGAATTGCTCGTAGTTACCCCTGGAATAAATTTATATATTCTTTATTGTGCAATAACAATACAATAGTTTTTGTACTATGATTTTATTATGCACTCACAGTGCTATATTATTTTCATAAATGAAAATAAGAAATTGAAAAAAAAATTGGCAAGGGTCAGTCGGGGCGCCGCCGGTAGCTCAGTTGGCAGAGCAGTGGGGCGGTACCTCACGGTCCCGGGTTCAAGTCCCGGCGGGCGCTGACATTTTTTCAATTTCTTATTTTCAATACAATAGTTTTTGTTTTAAAAGTAGTTCACAAAGGTGAGCTTATCTCTATAAAGAGATCTCTACCAGCCAACCTGTAAAACTAAGTTATAAATAAATACGTGCAAGATTGCACACAAAGTTAAAGAAAAGTGAGCAAGATAGCAATACATGACACACGCGTTCGTGCTGCCGTTCCTTTGACTCTCACACGAAAAGCCGACATTCGATGGGAAGCGGCAGCGGCATGACGAGTAGCAGCGCAAGAAACCTGTTCACACACTCGCGCTGCCCACTTCGCTTACTATTTCCCTGCCCATATTGACATTGTGTGAAGGTGCTATTAAGGCATTTGCATTCGACCATTATTAACAACACTTTTCGATCCCTCACTCACCTGTATGTGTCTAGCCGCTGCGTGTGTAAATGCATGATGTCTGTGGGCACCGTGTCCAGGAAGTTGCGGTCGTGGGATACCACCAGCAGCGTGGTCGGCCAGTTCTGGAGGTAGTTCTCTAACCAGATGATGGCTTTTATATCCAACATGTTAGTCGGCTCGTCAAGTAGTAGAAGGTCGGGTCTGAAAATATATGTAGATAAATTTGGAATGTTTTCACGTGTAAGTACTACACGTAAATGACGAAACTGATAGCACTTAAATTAAAACATTTTCGATTTGGTAATGAGTTTACAAATTTAGTTTTTTCAAGCGATGGATTCTGAACAAGTAATTTTGGATACCAAAATTTTCATTGATTTAATTTTGTAACTAAACTATTCTTACTTACTTACTTTCTATGAAATGAATTATTAAAAAACACCCATTTTTGACTACCTACACCTATTTCAGCTCATGTTGTATATTTGTACTGTATTTATTGATTGTGGTGCCTAGGATGTGATGCAAAATAAAGATATTTGTATTATTTTATATTTGACTTACTTAGAAAACAGCGCTCTGGCCAGGGCTAGTCTCATCCGCCACCCTCCAGAGAATGTCTTGGTCGCGCGTGCCTGCATCTCTGGCGTGAACCCCAGACCACTGAGGATTATTGAAGCGCGAGCCGGAGCCTTATCTGCTTCTATGTTCTCCAATTGTGCGTAGATTTCTGTCAGCTCAGAGTTTAGATTTGGGTCTGTGGATCTGCAATTAATAGTGGAGTAAATAAACGTAAACTAGGTCCTTAAAAATGTTAGTAGTTTGTAATTGGAAGTGTAGGAATGTAGGCATGTGATTTGTAGTACAGATAATTTTGCAACAGAAATTTATATTATATTGAATATGGCTTAATCCATTGTGCTTGTATGCAATGTGTTATTTCCATGACATATTTAATAAACATGGCTTGGAATGGCATTGGAAATTCATATTCATTGTACTGCCACCAGCTGACTGATAAGCATATTTATAGTCCTAGACATTGCTACTATAAAGTTTCTGTTGCTATAAACATACTTGGGCATTTCAAAAACAGTTTAGACATGGTTTCATTTACTTTCTAATGCTTGCACTAATGCTATCAATTGCTGATCAAAAGTATTACCGCCTTTCACAAAATACTTCTTAGAACTTACCCACTATTTATAGCTGCTGTAATTTCCTTTTCTCTTTTCAATAGGCCTTCTCTAACTGTATCACATTCTAACACGCTCTGCAGCGCTACTGTATCATCTCCTACTACTTCCTGCTCCACATGTAATATGGATATATGCGACGGTATCTTCAGCTGTTTGGCTGCTATCATTCGTAGCAGGGTTGTTTTACCGAGACCATTTCGCCCTACGAGGCCATAGCGTCGACCAAATGCTAGCAGTAAATCGGCCCCTTGAAGTAGTACTCTGCAACAACACAATTTCTTTTCATAAGGCAACTTTTAGATTAAAAAATAAAATACAGGATGTAGAATATTAATCACTCGTCTGTCGCTTCATACTATGACAATTTCATTGGTTTTGAATTTTATTGTGGGTAGTTAAGGTTCAAAATTGTTATCCGGCTCCCGGTACGTGACAGACAAGCGGTTAACTGAAAATATTTTAAAGGGATCCAAAATTGTGAAGCTGATCAACTTTTTCAAATAAAAGGCCAAAATACAAAAAAAAATTTGGTCCGCCCATAAAAATGTGTTAGAACTAGATAATTTTGTATGGCAATTGCTTTTTTCATAATCCAATAGTATGTTAGGGAAAGTTATTCAGATTAGTGGACTCCCTTCCCTTTGAAATATAAATTGATATTAGTATTTTAGTTCTTTTTTTACACCACAAGGTATAGAACCTTACCTGTCGCCATAAGCAATATCAAAGTTCTCTATCCTAATGTCTTGTGTCCTGTTTGTGCCTTTAGCTTCCAACTTGCTGTCCTTCTTAGACGTAACCTGTGATGCTGTAGCTGTCTGTAACACCGGAGCAGAAACTGGCGCCACCTTTGCATCTTTCTGTTTCTGTTGCTTTTGTTGCAATTTTGCTTCGGCTTTCTCTAATTTTGCTTTATCCACTTTCTGTAATCGACAGTATTTAAGTTGAATAATAGCTAAATCATTAATTAAAAGACTTGAGAAGTATTGATTTATTTCCAGCTCACCAAATTGTCATCTCTTGTTTGCAGCCATATGCTTTTGAGATCCTCAGGTTCATTGGTAGTTGTTGTCATTGAGGCTAGATGTATGGGAGCATCCAGGACTTTCCTAGGGCCATTGCTTGTGGTCTTCTCAGGCTGCAGCATATGCAACAGCTGCTCACATATACTCCTGTAAAGTATTTCAGTTTTCTACATTTATCTTGTGCTATCTCATCCATCAAAAATAAATTATTTATTTTAATTATTTGTGTAACCTGTTTAATATCCCTCTGCAGGGCAAAAACACATAAAATAGAAAAATATTTATACTAATAAAATAGTTACAAAATTAAGGATGTAACTGATAAACAAAAATTATGGAGAGTATGTTATGTAGACAGAATAAGAGACGTGTTCTAGGGGATTCCTACTTATTGTGGGATTGTGCTACACACAACACCTGTATGCATCATAGCTTGAATAGCTGGAACACCCTAAATTACGCCTGACATAGGACGAATTGCTAAGGTACCTGATGTCTTCCTCTGATTTCTCAGAAATACTTTGGAGGACCTCCCCCACTGCTTCGAATACCTCTTCTGTGTCCTCGAACTCACCGGCGCTGTTGTCCAGTATATCTGTAAGAGTAGGTACCGTATTCACAAGGAAACCAACGTGGTTCTTACTGTCGCTTATTCTTCACAAATGAACACTAAAGAAACTCAGAATCATTATAGAAGACGAAGTATATAGGTATTTATCGTAACATACACAGCGAGCTAATAAATAGCAACTGAGTTTCATTAAAATAACAATAATTAGGTATAACCTAAATCTTACCGACAACATATTTTTTAAGTTCATCGTCCATTAATGGAAACTGTCGTTTGATAAAATCACCACATTTAGCCATTTTAGAACAATTTTCTGTATACTTGGCTTTACCCAAGAGATTACAAATTAGATTTATTTATCATTTAGTTCAAAAAATCTCGATTCGATTCAACACATCGACTCCTGTCACCGTCACGTCACGTCAAACCAAAACCACAGATTTATTATACAAAAAAAAATATACAACTATCTAAGCTGACAAATAAATCCCAATCACGGATCCCAATCCCAATGGCGCCAACCCAACAACACAAAAGACAAAAAATACATTTAAAGTACCTTATACACTGCCTCGAACCTTTATAGCATTACTACACTACACATTTCTTTCCTGCGGGTGTCGTAAGAGGCAACTAAGGGACTCGAGGGTTTCATGTGTATTAGAATTTTCGGCGATAGGCTGACAACCTGTCACTATAGTGATACACGATTTTTCTGAAACGGCTCTAAAATATTTGTCAGACGTGGCGACAGCGACCGTACTGTAACGTAATCGTTACAGATTCTAAAGTTATTTTAATAAAGAAGGAGAAATCTAGAGTTGAAACAAATTTGCCAATAAAGTTTTATCAGGCGTTCAAAGATCGAACGTTTTGCTACGTCACTGAACGAAGACGGTGAACGAGGAATTGAGATCGGACCTCGGCCATTTTGATCTGACCGCGCCCGGAACAAGACGCGTCTCTTATATATTATACTACTGATAACTTCTGCTAGTTCCTGCTTTTAGCAATACAAACTACACTGTTGCTCATATTATATTAAATTCAGTCTACTGGATTTCCCCGATTGGGTGAGTGTTGCAAATATTTATAATTTTACCACTATGATGTGTTAGCCGTAATATTAGAATTTCTGTGTAATCCTCGTAATAACTACAGATTAAACTAGTGTTAACCTATTTAGAAAATCACTGTGTAATCACATAATGTAAATGTACAAAATCCTTTGTCTCCAAGGGCGTGGAATTATCTACCCACCTCTCAAAAAACACATGACTTCTCATTAGTATTCTAATTAAGTAGCCGTTAAATCTAATAAATCACATTGCATTTCTTAATTATTAGCTTATTTTCACTTCATTTTAGTATCCGATCGCATCACGATCTAATCCATCACAAGTGCTTTCATTTTCCATATTTGACATTATAGGCTTAACTGCTGCTTGATATTTTGCTTTATAATTTTGTCTATAATATTAGCTTAATTCTGTAATTGACTGCAACATCATTGATCGCTAATTATCGCTAAAGATAGCCACTTTCCATCGTCGTTGCCGACCTGCAATAATTTCACCTTCCACCGGATGTTGCAGTCATTAACATCAAATCGGACATTTCCTGAAACGTCTTTTTCCGGATATTCCAGGGTTCCTAGTACTAGCAATTGCGAATGCCTTGTACCAGCTGAGGTACAATACCGTTTCGTCGCTGACTACCCATTACTACTCAAAATACTACCGACAAAAATCCGGTCACCGTGCCACGTACCAGATACTACAGGGAAGTGGTATCCAAACTGTGCTAAGTGAACTCGATATTCCGGACCTACGCCCTGTATCTCACTCATGTTTTTCTACCGGCTTAGTATTAATTAGTTTTACCTTCTATTTAAATAAAAAAATTATAATTGTATCACAAACCTGTCTTTAATTGTAAATCCATCTAAATCTATCTAAATCTAAATATTAACTACCTCTTACTAAACAACAAAAACGTTACAGTACTTAACGGCCGTAAACGCTCTGCCTACTCTGTAAGGGATAAAAGCGTGATACAAGATGTATGTTGCAAGCGACTACGTGCGCAAGGTGTAGTGAGTTGTGAGTTAGTGTAGCAGGTACGTTGTTTTATTTTTGTTTTTAACGATTTTTAATCCATCTCCAAAGGTTCGCATACAGGCCCTCAACAAACGTGCACAGTAATATAAATACCTTTATATACACTCGTCTCATAATGTTCGAATTATAAATTCGAAAACAGATGCATAATGACCTACTTTATGCATTCTGCCTATAAAAACTAGGGTTTACTATAAATTACAGAAGCGTAATGACTTAATGACAAAACTCTTCACTACATAGTATAAAATAAAGTCGCTTCCCGTTTGGTGTCTCCTTATATCTTGAGAATTACCCAACGGATTTTGATGTGGTTTTTTTTATTAGATAGAGTAACTTGAGGGGAAGGTTTATAAGTATAATTTATTCCGGGAAATTGTCACATTCCCATGGGAAAACGGGTAGCCCAACTGGTAGTAAACTTTTGACCCTCTTTTGACACCTTTAAGGATCAAAATTTCAAAAATGCTGAAACACGTATTTCATTATTTTAAGTTATGAGTCTAATCAGAAATTTTGAAACAGATCACATTAAAGATAAAAAAGTTTCATACAAACTTTTAACCCCTTTTTCACCCGTTTAAGGGTTAAAATTTCAAAAATGCTGAAACACATTTTGGAACAGATCACTATCATTTAAAAAAACGAACTTTCATACAAACTTTTAATCCCATTTTGACCCAATTAAGGATTAAAATTTCATATATGCTGAAACACGTGTTTGATTATTTTAAGTCATAAGTCCAATCACTTATTTAAAAAACGGATCAAACTAAAGACAACGAACTTTCATACAAACCGAGAAAAAATAATATTTTAGTTCCATAATACAAACATAGATGTCGCTGTTAGTTTTTCCACGCACTATCGTGATGTGTTTTTTCAAAATTATCGAAATTGAAATTATAGGTGTCGCTTGGTATTACTTTGGTCGTTTGGGTCTTTGGTTAAAATTGTTTGTCAAATTGTTTTTTTTTTTTGGCTTTAGAATCGATCCAAGTTATGAAGTTTTACCATTAAAAAGGGTAAATAGATCAACATGGTCTTAGATATTCTAAACATTAGTGGTAAAATGCTACCGTAAGATGGATGTTGTGCCAATTATTGGCGACGGCGCCTGCTTAATTCGAGCAATATCCTTTGTGTTGCATGACACCCAAGTCATGGCTCGGGAGGTGCGCGAAAGTATTATCGCTTATGTTGTAGAACACTAAAGCGAGTTTACCATCCTATCACACGACGAAGATGGAAATAATTTCGCTAATTCCTCTGAATATTTTGCGGATATGTCCCTACTGCATATTTATGGCGGTTTGTGTGAGTTAGTGGCCGCTACAAAAAAAAACCTTGCGTCTTTGAGGTTTACAACAATGGAGAGTTGTATGCGAAATTCGGTGAAGATGGAAATCCCGTTCATAGGCTGCGCTTCAGTACTGGAGCAAATAATTATTCTAAAGGACATTTCGATGTTAACCAGCCTAATTGGGTTTTGGATGTTTATGTTGTCGGATATATGGTACCACATTTCATTGTACAAATTATTGGCGACGGTGCGTGCTTATTATATTATATTATCTATAAAAATGCAAATAAAATGATATCTGTTGTATGAGATACAGCCTCTAAACAATTACCGATAAAAACGCGCAAAAAATCACGTGTTTTGTATGGCAGCCCCCATAAATGTTTTTTTTTGTATTTGTTGTTATAGCGGCAACAGAAATACATTATCCGTGAAAATTTCAACTGTCTAGGTATAACGGTTCAGGAGATACAGCCTCAGGACAGCCGAGCCTCAGTAATATGGTTTCCGTTATTACCCTATGTGTACAGAATCCAAAAAAACATTTAGACAATAAATAAGTGTATATAATAGGAGCTGTAGGTAAGGATAAAATATATATTATAAAAAACCTCCAATGTGAAAAAGGGGTGTAAAATTAAAAGTGTATTTATGTCAAAAATAATTGTCCACCCGTGCGAAGCCGGGACGGGCCGCTAGTAATATGATAAAGTTGAGAAATGAAACGAAGTTTTTTTTTCCAATACTCAAATCGCTATCTTCCGCCGCACCTGACAGTTGTTGTTGTACGGTAATTTTTCGGATGTTGTTCAGTTGTTTTAATAGGTTTTTGTTCTGTTGTTGTTCAGATGTTGATTAGTTGTGGTTCAGATGTTATTTCGATGTTGTTCAGTTGTTGTTCAGATGTTGTTCAGTTGTTGTACAGATGTTGTTCAGTTGTTGTTTCGATGTTGTTCAGATGTTGTTCAGTTGTTGTTCAGATGTTGTTCAGATGTTGTTCAGTTTTTTAGTTAAGTCATTGTTAAGACTCCACATCTAAACAACTGCTAAAGTATAGATTTTTAAATATTCATATCAAGCCATATTACGTTCTCGTATTGAATTTGTCCTTGTATCGGGCCTTGCAATGGCCGGTGCGTACGTTTAGAAAAGTGTTTCTGAGTTTTTTTGGAGAGTGTAGATAAAATAGTGTATGCAACTGCTATAATTAGGCATTAGAATGCTCGTGTCAAACTATTATCACACTAGGCTGACACTCGCATTCTAATGACCCCCATTATACGACAGTTGAATAAACTACTATTCTCAATAGACAAATATTATTACAAAGTTTTTTTCTAGGAAACCTTTTCTTAGGAAGGAATACGTACACAGTAATAGACACCCTCTTCAAAGAAAATATCTCGATAGACAAACTTTTTACAAAGTTTGTTTCAAGGAAACCTTCTCTTATTTTACAAGACCTATTTAACGATATCCAACTATTACAGTAGAAGTTAAAATGCATTGATATTTTTGTATGAACTCCGGAAAACTAGTTGCAGTAGTAGGCTTGAATTTTACAAAATTTGGTAGGAATCCATCCAGTAGTTTTTGCGACAAATTTGGCCACAGAGACAAATATCCAGTTTTTAATCGCATGTTTTTTGAGATCAATAACTTGAAATAAAAACAAAAATCTATTTATTTATAATCCAGCTATATTGTTAAGGAGTACCTACTAGATTGTTCCTTGGAAATAGTTGTTCCTTATCACCAGCCCATAGTAAAATTTCACCCCAATATCCATTCATATACTTGTATATACTTTCTATTTAAAAATGCAGAATTGTTCATTTCACCACTAAGCCGAGTCTAAAATATTCGTAGACATTTTTGTTTTTCGCGACCGCTGAAAAACAAAGTTTTTTGTGATTTGTATGCAAAAAACATGCGCAAGAGACACGCCTGTAGCTTAACAGCGTACTTAACAGTTTCATTAGTAAAAGTAAAGGAAAGGTCTTGAGCTTGACAGACGGACAGATGGACAGGCCTAGCTAGTCTACATATAGTACGGATCGATACCTGGGCCCCGATTCTCTTATTTTTTGACAATGTAATGCCATTGACCCTAAACTGTAATTCAATTGCCAATGTGTTTTTCTATACTTCAAACTCACAGACAAAAAACTCCGCGCGCGCTGTCAGCACATGACGTTTTGGTGCTCAGTGTTCAAACTGTTAGCAGAATACGAAACGATTAAACCCATCCAACTGACACTCTATTGAAACAAAACTGAGACGCAAACGAAACGTTTTCGATGTAAAGGGTCTCTTCTCTAGCAGTTAGTCTTTGAGATTACAGTATAGTGCACGACAGTATTTTGCACAGCATAACAATGGCCGGCACAGTTATGTACAACTACAAAATAAGCCCTTCCCATTTTAGTAATTTACTGGGTATATTCCGAAATTTATGTTCCCAGTAAATTTCTAAGTTATTGACAATATTTGTCAATACAACAATATCTCGCTTCTTAAGTCTAAGCGAAACTTACCTTGGTGAAAGAAGTTCAGTTTCATGGACTGATGTACCCCATTACGTACTTTGGACTACATATTTTACATCATGTATACTGTTGCAGTACGGTTTTTACAATTTTGTTCTAGGCTCAGATTTCCCCATGCGCCAGCTCACCAGAAGAACAACCTGTACAAAAAATTGTTTAACAAACTAATTTTTATCAGTTGTTTTATCATGTTTCACTTCTTAATAGATCAACCTGTACATTAGAATACCTGGTTTACTTTTTTATCTGATGTAGGTAGTTTTCGATTCCATTTGTACTACCCTTCCGTAATATATCAACCTGTATACAAAATGTGTCAAATTCCTTGTGCAAAATAACTAATCTGAGGTAATACTGTTTTGCCTATTTCCTGTAACTATATTTGTAGGAGATAACCATTTCAATAAAAAGTCGCCCCTAACGCGGCTATCTCATGTATCTTAGATACATTACCTCACGTAACACGATTTGTATGAGAAATAAAGTAGCAAAAATCATAAAATCGTTGTACTTTACTACACACTTAAAATTAAGAAAAAATTTAAATGAGGAATGCAAACTATGGTTGTTTTGCATAAAAAATCATCTATATAGAATAAATATTTTATAAGTTATGAGCAAAAATTACTTCCAAAATAAAAAGTGAATTTGTGGAAATTGGCAGTTTTAAAGATACCTACATTAGATTGGCGTAACAGGGGCAACAGGGCAGAGTTCTTGAAGACGATCATGTGTCATACACAATCATGTCGCACAAAACATTGTCGGGTATAATCGTGTCGTGCATTTTCAATGTCGTGCAGTGATAGTTACCTTCTATGGCAAACCTATTCATTAGTCTATGGTTAAAAATAAAAATCGAGTCAACTCAGCAATGGTGCCAACATTAAGAAAATTCATCCCGCCGCGACGCAAATAAGGGCTGCCACTATGCGCAACAGAAAATGTGCACTAAATATTAAGCGTCAAAAATTATGCAGCACGGAAATAAGCGCAATCTTGTCGTGAACTATCGGACTGCACATTTTTTAACGCATAATATATACTGCATTTTCTTGTTGCGTTCGGTGAATTAATGACAAAATTTGTGCAAGAAATAAAACGCGCCATGGAAAACGCAGTAAATAGTTCGTGTTTTGATAAAACATCAATTCTCAGAGCGCTTCAAAAATACGCAACACAAAGAGTGCAACCCGAGATTTGGTGTCATGTCGTTGAACTTTACTAGAGGTGCACCTCAAGAAATGATAGCATTCCGATTTTGATTTCTGCAATATCTCGATTGTAATTTTGTTTTTTCTGATTTTTTTTAATTTGAGGGATACAACTATAATAATGCCTTGTTTTCAGTCCATTTGTTGTTTACATAATTACATTACATTAGTGGTCAGTCTGTTTGACACGTTCATGCTGTTTCTCCTAGTCAGTATTTTCTCCTATGACAGGTCATAAAACCGCGTTTTAGCCATGTTTTAGCACGCCAGTCAGGAGAAATTTTCTACCATGCGCTCCAAAACGCAGTTTTACGAACTGTCAAAGTATAAAAGAGCAACAAAAGATATAGTATCCGTGGTCCATTGAACGCACCCCAGCATAATAGGCAGCTTCTCATGGCTTATTGACATCGAGGGTCCGGAGTACCACATGTGGAAGAGCAGCAGCCCGGCAAAAGTAAAGGAGATGCGAAAAGTGGTCCATAACAAATTTTGTTTAGCATAAAAGACCACTTCTGCTGGAACATTGACATCGAGGGTTTGGAGCAACAGATGAGGAACACCAGGATTAAATATACGAGATACGGAAATGGCTTGAAAGTAAAAATTGTTACATGATGTGCTATTTCTGCTGGCACACAGATATTGAGGGTCTGGTGTTCCTGAAGTGGATCATTGGATTCCTGCCTATACCGTACGAGTAATGCAAATGGAGTGATCCAAATCAAAATAAGTTGCTTCAATTTGTACTTACCTACATTTGAATAGCCCAAAGCATCAGCTAAAACTTTTAATATCAACAGCTAAACATGGACACGGGCCTCCCCCCTTTGCAAAACTCACTACGCTTGACTGTCGGATTGGAGAGCGCAGTGCACGATGTTGTATTCACAGCGAACGCTGCTGCCAAATTCTGGGATTCAACCATTCGTCACTTTTTACGACACCCACCCGCGGATAGAATTCGGGTAATGTTATTCCCAGCCGGCATCACACGGCACACGGATCAAAACTAAATTCTTCCAATAATAATTATTATAAAAAATAAACTATACGTATGGATGCAGAAGTGCTTTCCTTTATGTGCATTAGGTCGATGAACAACCCAATGTAGATAGGTACTGTGGCTTAAAACTGAAGCTTTAGCAAAAGCTTATTAGCGTCGTGATGGACATTTTCTTCTTCTTCTTCATAGCAAGTAAATGAAAGGACGATGGCTCGGAAATAGAAATTTAACATCTTAGGGTGTCCTTGGAATTCAGTTGAAGTCAAAGGCAAGATACACACTGGTGATGGAAGGCTAACCATAACCCAAGAGAATATAATACACACCATAACATTCAGTTCCAAGAGAATATAATACACTTACTATTCAGTTAGCGAAACGAAGTTCGCCAGATATCTATCAATAAAAACAAATCAATGACAATTTAAAAGAGTAAACCCCAAATAATCTTTCCGCTTTAGAATAAGATGAAGACAAAAACAAATAAATCCGATAAAACAAGGATCATGTTTAATTTACTGATATCGATTTAGATTTTATGGAATCGCTTCTGACTTTGTTCTGGGTTCACCTCTAAAAAATTAAAAACAAAACGAATGACAGCTAACATGAATTCTCGTGTTGCACACTTTCCAAGCGCGCGAAGAATACGCAACAGAAAGCATGCAACAAATATTTCGTGTTATCAGGTAAAATTCTCGGGGTGCATTTAATTTGT
This sequence comes from Tuta absoluta, assembly GCA_027580185.1. NCBI lineage: Eukaryota > Metazoa > Arthropoda > Insecta > Lepidoptera > Gelechiidae > Tuta > Tuta absoluta. The sequence goes on from JAQAHW010000003.1 coordinate 6,077,021, forward strand.
TGTCTATTTTTCTCTGCATAATAAACGCCGCGTAAACCTCATTCACGACAGTAAAATGCAACACAAAATGAGCGTAAAAAAATGTGCACACCGCGAATTCTTGTCAATGTCGTAAACTTTTTGCTGCACAAAACTCGGCGCGTGTTTTTTTTGGCGCAATATTTGTTGCACATAAAGCGCACCCGCAAATAATATCATCGTTGTGTATTTTTTGATAAAACTAAATTGATAAATGCAATGACGGACATAATTTACAAGAGATATGAAAAATCTTTAGGTCTCTTGACCACTAGATTTGTTTCATTGCTCCAGAAAGCCAAGGACGGAGTATTGGATTTGAAAATAGTAAGTGTACGCCGCCATCGATCTGTCATACTCGTTTTAGGCACGAAAAATAAACATTTTGAATAATTCTGTTCACAGGCGACTAATTTACTGGCGGTACGGCAAAAAAGGCGTATTTACGACATAACAAATGTTTTAGAAGGTATTGGCTTGATCGAAAAAAGGAGTAAGAACAGCATTCAATGGAAGTAAGTTCTAAAGTTTCTTTGTAATATCAAGATCAAGACCAGTTTAACACAATGTGTTTACATTATTATCTATACTCTTATTATTTATTTTAAATTTTACAGAGGTGCAGGACCAGATACAAAAGCTTCAGATATTGGTGAGCGGGTAACATCCTTAAGGAGGCAACTTGGTCGTTTGGAAGAACATGAAAGGAAAATTGATCAGTGAGTATATTTTGTGTGCTGTAAATGGAAACGCTGGCCTCGGCAAGCATAGTGTTGGACGACCTCCAACCAGATGGACCAATTACTTAAAAATGGTGTACCCTGGAGGAGGCTTACATCCAGCAGTGGACTGCATTATGTATGTAAACCAAAAGGTTCCTGAACTGGGGTTTTGTGTAAAGTTTCTTTATTTAAATTTAAGTTAGCTACACAGCATGGGTCTTATTTTGTATCCACTTTATTACTATCCTTTCTAATATCAATGATGTACTTACAGATTGTATGTATATGTGTGTTTTAAATAAATATGAAATAAATTAAAAACACAACTGATTTCTGAGATAAAGCCTAACCTATGACACTCGGGATAATGTAAGGATTCCTATACAAGTCCCATTCAATTATATTCAGTGGTTAACAATTATATTCAGTGGTTAGACCTCTAAAGAATTGCACATGTATACATACATGAACTGTAAAAAAATTACACTCCTTTTTTAGTTTAGTTGGGCAGTCATGTAAAAAGTATATTGATAAAGATTTTAAAATAATTATTTCTATTGAAATATTTCAGAAACATCCATTACATGGAACAGAGCATAAAGAATATTTTAGATGACCTGGACAACGAAGCACTCAGCTATGTTAATGAAAAGGATGTGAAGTCATGCTTCAAGGATGGACAGGTTCTTGTCCTAGAAGCACCGCTCGGAGCCAAATTGTCTGTAGGAAAAATCAATAATAAGGTAATAAGAGTTTATCTTAATGTTAGATCTGTAAGGCGCCCACTGCTTTCAATAGAAAATTGAAAATGTAATACAACAAAAATTTACAGTTTCGTCAAACCATACGCCTACTACGCGTTGACTTATGTTTCAACTATGATAATATTTTATGTATAACAATTTATTTATATCTTTTAATATTCTCCATTACAATTTTAAAACACATTTTATCCATTTTTGAAAACATAAAGAAGAACATTTTGAAGACTTATGCCTGTCATGTTTCATGTTTTTAATGTGCTTGTTGAAAGCTAGCACAGCCTCTTCTGGCTTCCTAAATGTCATACCTCTCATCAAATCTTTGATTTTTGGCAATCTAAAGACATGACATGGTACTAGGTATGGACTGTATTATATGGGGGATAAACCACAAGCTCCACCTTTTCAGTCTATAAACTTAGTGCCTTTGCATTAAATGCTGAAAGAATGTCTTGATCTTGATGTAATATGATGCAACTTCTAGATAAATTTTCTTTGACTTTTTCAAACACATTGGGCAAATAAATGGTGGTGTACCACTCTGCGTTGACTGTAGTTGTTCTTCTTCTTAAAAAACCATCTTTCAGAAAAATAACGCAATTGTTTTTTACCATACACTTCTCGCCTGCCTTTCTTTGTTGACTTGTTCTTGGGTATGAACATTGCTATAATATACTCTTGCTTTCTTTCTGGTATTTAACTATTCACGCATCTTTTGTCATTAACATCATAAGAAAGTCCATTATTATACTTCTTCTCAGTCGATGCCTAATTCCTGAGGGACTTGACCATGGGGAGCTACTGCTCCGCCAAACTCCTCCAGGCTCCGGGGTCTTGTGCCATGTGCATTGTGCACTGACGCCTTATTATACTTAAGCAGTGTTTAATGCACTATTCAACTTGAGCATGTTTTTTGTGTGAGTTTATGAGGAATCCATTGGCTACAAAGCTCCTTACTTTTGAATGTGTATGTACAATAGTATGAACTCGAATCACCTTATACGTAACCAACCGGTCTTCTTTGATAATTTACCTAACAGTAGCCACACTATCTTCGGTGATCGCATTTTAGGGCCAACCTTCACAAATTTTGTTGTAGAGATATATGACCATGATTAAATGCTGCTTACCAACGTCTCACCTTGATAGGTAGCAAACGAAAGTATGTTAGCGTACACCTAAAATGACACAAAGTAATAAGTTGGGTTTGGTCAATGTTCAAGAAACTATAAGCCAAAAATAAGCAACTTTAATAATTTTTGAAAATATCAAGCTAGCCTTATTATACTGGGGTAAAAACAATTTCCAAGCATTCTGTTCTTATCAAAAAATAATATAGCGTTCAAAATCTTAGCAAAACTTTCAGTGTGCCCATGGTATCTATAACTATTGATTTTGAACTAACACCGTGCTTCAAATAGATGTACGCCAGCCAGAAATCCTACTAATATAAATGCGAAAGTTTCTAGTTTGTTTAGTTTTTATGAGTACGCGAGCAAAGCCGCGGGTAACAGCTACTATTTCATAGCAATGCTACTAGTTCTCAATTACTGTTTTAATAAAAACTTACTTTCGTTTTGTTCTAATTTAATATTATCTTTCATTATCAGGTTCCAGGGCCGAATTTTTATCTTCATCTGAAATCCACGGAGCCAGTTGGTGCGATACTGTTATGTGACAGGGATAAAGAAAAAGTAAGTAGAATACCAAATTTTAAAACATTTCCCGTGTTAGCTATACAATTTTTGTTTTACGCCGTTTACTTTTTTATGGCAAAGGTCCTACGAACCAAAACTCACAGGCGTGAAAAAAATGGTGTAAATAAATAACTACAGAGTAAACTCACTCTCAGGCCTTATGTATTGACTCCTTTTTTGTTAAGGATACTATTAACCAATTACACAATTAATACAATTTAGCAAATACCTTATTTTATATTTGAATTGATTTAGAGTAATTGTTATTAAATTAGAAATTTGAAAAAGCGTTTGTGGCTTGTATAATTTTATATACATTTTTTTACAGGAGATAGAAGATATGGATATAGATACTGAAGTAGAAGAGCTCACAGCAAGTGGTGTAACTCAAACCAATAAAGGTAAGCTTGAGTACCAAATTTTAAAACACTTCCCGTGTTGGGTATACAATTTTTGAAAACTTGCAAAATTTTCAAGCGCTGGCAGGATTTGAACCTGCGACTTTCGCATTACTAGTGGCGACACCTCTACCATCTCGGCTATCGCAGCTCATTTCTTGCCCGCCAATTTTGCAAGTGTATTTTAATGCCAGTAACGCTTGGCATGGCTCCATCTACCGGGCTAGTTTTGCAAGTAATAACCGGCGACTAATTCTATCTTTGCAGATTGAATGTAGTCTAAGCGATGAAAACCAGCGATAAATTGAGTTCCAAATTTTAAAGCACTTCCCGTGTTGAGTATAAAATTTTTGAAAACTTGCAAAATTTTCAAGCGCGGGCAGGAAATGAGCTGCGGTAGCCCAGATGGAAGAGGCGTCGCCACTAGTAATGCGAAAGTCGCTGGTTCAAATCCTGCCCGCGCTTGAAAACTTTGCAAGTAAAAAAAAAAGTAAGTTTTTGCTCGTTTTGTTTCAACATACATACCTACACATATCACGCCTATATCCCTTGCGGGGTAGGCAGAGCGTAAACGGACGTAAAAAATTGACATTATGGCCACGTCTAAAATACATTTGAGGGTCATTCAGAAAATATTGTATCATCACAGTGGCAGGTTGCCAGCCCATCACCTAAAATTGCAATACACATGTAACCCTCAACTCCCTTAGTCGCCTCTTACGACACCAGCGGGAAAGAAATGGGGTGATGATATTCTAAGCCGGTATCACACCGCAAGTAACCTGTTTTAGTTTAAAAGGAAATAATTTGTTTGCATTTGATTACAATATAAATAAGTCATGGGAATGTAAGATACTGCTTTTATCTAGTCAAGAGCTGTTTCTCAACCTGCAACTGCCATTTGTTTCCAGTACCTAGTGTCTGATTAAATCAAGACCAGTGCTAAGTTGCGAGCTAGATTCGTCAAAATACAAGAGCAGCGCTGCGTGACGCGGGTCATTCTCTCGACGCAGCGTTAGTGCTTATATGGTCACTTTGTTGTCCGTCCGTCTGTCCTTTATTCCCAACGACCACGGGCAAGTCGGCCACGGCGCGGCCGATGGGAATAATTGACCACGGCGTGGCAGATGGGAATAGTTGGCCCCTTCCTACGGCGCGCCGCGCCACCACCTAATACGCGGTAGATTCTACTAATACACAGGATATGTTGATAAATAAAAGTAGATTTAAATTATTTATCATAGAAAATAAATTATTTTTATTTAAGTTTATTAAAACATCGGAATATATAATAAAACGTGTAGGTTTTAAAGTTTATATATTTTATTTAAAATCTCTAGTTATTTTTGTAAATATGATGATTTTTTATTGTAAGGTTCATTATTTTTAGTAGTCAAATATTGTAAAAAGTGTTTTTTTTTTGTATCTCATATTTTATTTTGTAGGTCAAGTGAATTTTGTTCAATTGTACCTAAGTTTTTAGTTTAATATCTTGTTATTATTGTAAATTATGTGATTTTTATTGAAATTAAATTACTATCAGATTTTTGCCTCCGTCCAATAAAAATATATCAACTTTAATACTTACACGTTTTATTATATATCCCGATATTTTAATAAACTTTAATAAAAATCATTCAATTTCTATGATAAATAATTTAAATCTACTTTTATTTATCAACTTAACCTGTGTATTAGTAGAATTTACCGCGTATTAGTTGGCGGCGCGGCGCGCCGTAGGAAGGGGCCAACTATTCCCGTCTGCCGCGCCGTGGCCGATTATTCCCATCGGCCGCGCCGTGGCCGACTTGCCCGTGGTCGTTGGGAATAAAGGCCGTCTGTTACGATCCGTTATCTCGGTACTCGGATCGCGAAGAGATATCGAGTTTAAATTAAAACCATAAACTCAGGGGTATGGCCGCTTGTTGTTGTAAAAAACTTGTAAAAGTAAGTACAAGATTAGGATTTAAAAAATATATTATACGTTTTTTTTGGGGACCGAAAAGAAACAACATTTTAAAATTGATGCTAGTAATTCAAGCGGGGTATCATATGAAAGAGCTTGATGTGCATGTTACGGAACCTTCTGTGGGCGAGTCCGACTCGCATGTAGCCGGTTTTTTAAATTAAAAACTGATTCATAATCTTATTTTATTGTTTCAGAATACCTCCTCAGACTGAGTCCTCCAGTCACCAAAAATGACTACTCCTTCTCCTTATATGATTCAGAAGGCTTGTGTGATCTCTTTGATATTCCTTGTTAAAGCTACAAAAAATTAGGTTTATATTTTCGTATCAATCAATTTTTATCGATTTTGTCAACACATCATGTTGGAAAGATTTTTGTAAATATATTTTGTAAAGAACAATCGAGTTATTACAACCAAATTAATTATAAGGAAAAGAAATAATAAAATTAAGTGACATTTATAATATAAAAATTGGTTTTATTTCTTAGATTTCTTAGTTGGTTTAGGAGTTGGAATGAATCTGTCGAGGACTCCAAATGACTGTTTTGGTGCTGTTCCTTTTTCTGGTAAATTGAGGACTTTCTTGGCTTCAATTTGTTGTTCGATGAATTCCTGCAAGTTATAAAAAAATTGTTCTTTTAGGGATGACGCTTAATAAGAGCAGTTTTTGCGCGCGAACAATTAGTAGAAAACCCAGCATGAACTGAATCATAATTGAAATAAAGGTGATATTCGCTAGAATGACAAACGTCTCTCATGGTTCTCGTCATTCTAGCTCTACGATACCGTTCATTTTTGGATTTCTATAAAATGATCGCCCAAAACGTCGCGCGCAGCAGCTTAAATTTTACTAGAAATGTACACCAACCTTCCTACTTCTGTCCTTAATTATCTTCTTTCTGGCAATCTGAGTTTTTCCTTTGTTCTTGTGTCTTGGAGTGAAGTCAGTCTTCTTTGGCTTGAGATACTACAAACAAAAAAGTTGCAATAATAATTATAACAACATATTGAGATATAACATCTTTTGTTGTATTGTATTGTTGGTAATTTTGTGCATTAAAAAAGTTAAGCTACTTTCGCCGCAACGCCGAACTTGCGACGAGCGCACTGGAGGCGTAATTTTGAATCTGTAGCAATCTGATTTTGAATGCAGTCTGGTCACGGAGCAGAAAGAAAGAGGAGGTGTTACAAGACATAAGTCTGCTTGCCAGCCGGGACTAATACTAAGTTCCACTACTGTTCACTAGTAGCGCTGTCCGCAGTGTGTTTCTTTCCGTCACCGCGGTAACACATTTTGGCATCGCGAGAGAAAATAAATATTTTTTTCGTGTAAATCATCAAAAATTATGAAGTGCTGCGTTCCTGGGTGCAAAAGTTACTCAAATAAACAAAATTTAAATGAACACAGGGTCAGTTTTCATCTGTTAGTATATTTTTTCATTATTTTAGTTACGCACGTCATTTGAAATTCTGGATTTTTCTGTTGGCTAAATTGGTATTTCCGCCATCTACTGTTGGGTAGAATAACTACTAAGAATGTCGGTGGGGTTGCCGTCACTCTAAAATATAAAATATACTTATTTAGATATAATCGTAATATAATTTTTGAATCCTGCCCGCGCTGGAAAATTTTGCAAGTTTTCAAAAATTGTATACCTAACACGGGAAGTGTTTTAAAAAATTTGGTATTCAATCGTAATATATTTAAGGATACAAAAGAATAAAAAATTTGCTCGTACTTCCGAAAATTGGATTTGCCGAATATATAGGGTGAAATTTTACTAGTGACCGATAGCGAAATCTCAAGTCGGGCTGGTGATAAGGAACAACTTTCCCCAAGGAACATATGTTGAAATAAGAGAGAAATATTTTGAGTTTCCAAAGTAACTCAAATCAGCTGATCGGCAAACACGCGTTTATGGTGTTTCAAAAGAACGTGGTGTGCAAAGGGTCTTAAAAGTAAAACAAAACATTCTTTAACTTGACATTGGCACAAAGTCTACTGGTACTACAAAAAAATACTAGAAAATAATGTTAAAAATCTGATAAATTTAATCACGTGCTGGCAACATTATCTATTGCCCAAATTACCTAAATGTATTGAACGTGCTGCCCTCTAATATATAATAGCGAAACTGTCTCGAAACAATGAGTATTGCGTTCGTTTATTATTTTTGCTTCACGCGTTCACCTATGTGCTTACTAGTTCTGCTATTAGCCGTTAGAGTGCGACTGTAATTTGTCAATGTGTGGGTGCGTTTTATACCCCCCGCTTCCCCTGAACTCGGCGACAACAATTTTCATACAAAATACTGTTATGACATCTCCTCTTTCTTTCTGCTCCGTGAGTCTGGTACTGCATCGAGTGGTCCAACCACTCGTAAAGCACGTTCAGCAGCAACAGGAGCGTTACCAGGAGTTTCTTCTTAGCCTCCATCTGCTCCTTGGCGGTGACGACGTCCACCTCGGTGACCTCGAAGGGGTTGAGGGTGATGAGCTCCGGAGGGATCTTCTCCAGCAGCGCCTTCACCTCGGCCTCGCGCCGCTGCTTCTTGTTCTGGAACGGGTTGCTTTCCAAAGCGTCGAAGTTCGGTTCTCCACTTCCTGTAAAGTGTTAAAATGATCGCTATTTTTTTTCCTTCTAGCCTGAAGTCAACAATAACAGCTGTTTCAATCCTCTTTATAAGACGATGATGGGAAGAATGTTCCCAACTAAAATTGAACCATAACTCAATAGATTTCAAAACCAATGAAAAAAATTGTCATGCTCTGCCCGTTAAAGGGTTAAAACTTCTGATTTCATTCATTTGATGAAAAATAATGGAAGTATAGTAAGATTGGTGTAAAGATTGCAATTTTTCAGTTGCACGTACGTGAGTTTTAAAGTAGTGTATTTAAAAGTTTCATGATATGTACGACGCCAAACATACCTGGAATAATAATGCTTGTGAACCCACTGGTGGTGCCGATTCCCAACACATCTTCATATGGGCAGAACTTGAAATTTCTTACAGATTTGGCCATTCTGTGTCGCAAATACGGGTGATCAACAGTTTTTGTACAACAATCACTGAAAAAATTGTACAGATTGTTTTTATCTCTATTAAATCATACATTGATCATGATCACCATTATATCTTTGTTTGTGTGTATCATGTGTACCATTGTTATGAAAAAATCTATATATTTAATAGAAGAAAGCTATAAAATAACTATGCCTGCATAATATCTACTACTTTTTACGACGATGTGACTGGGCGGGTCTTTAGTAGAAAATAAAATTATAAAGAACATACTTATAAACTTCTACAGCTTCACCTAATCCAACAGCTAACATATCCTTCTGTGAGAATTCTAATTCATCTGCAGCAGTTCTTAATTTGTAGTGCTGCAAGGGACCATCTAAATTCCTGATGTCCCAGATTTTCAAACTGCGATCCACTCCTGATGTAGCCATGTACCTAGAAAAATGTAATAGAGTATCAGTATAAAATCAAGTCACTTTTTGTGTCCCGTTGTATGCATAGATCTTTAAAAGTATGCAACGGTTTTCGATGTAATTTTTTAAATAAATGAAGTAATTCCAAAAAAAGTTTTATATCTATAATACATGCCAGGAATAGGTCTTATTTATAGAACGGGTAGCAGCGGGTGAAACTATATCATTTAAAATCGTTAAAAATACAACTCTAAAGGTTTTGAAACTTACAATCCTTTGTTATCAACTGCAATTGCTGTCAACGGAGTTTTATGGCATAATATCTTGGCCAGTGGCTGTCTCACAGAAGGTGACCAAAGTGACACCACTCCCTTGGAGTCTCCCAAGCATAGGGTTGCATTGTAAGGGTTTTGCTTCATTACAGTAGTCCTTCCTAAGTGATTGTTGTAATGGCCAACAATTTCTCCAATTGAAATGTCTAGCCAACTCATGAAGCCGTATTCATTCTAAAAAGAACAAAAAGAGTCAATAGGAATACCACAAATTTTCATAAATAAGTACTTTTATATTTAAAATACACTTCTACTTACGACACCAGCTAACAGGAAATGGTACGGAAGGAACTCCAACCGTAGTATCTTATCAATTTTTTTGACACAGTGCAACTCTGTACCTGTGTTGTCATATATGTACAGCCATTCCTTTTGAGCCACTGCCATCATGGTTTCCACATGGAGCCAACTATATGACATAAAACAAAAACATCAATAAATTGGTCACAAAAAAAAGACAACTCTAATTCAAAATAACATCAAAACTAAATTGAAAGACATACCTTACATCATGAATAGATTCCATTACATTGATTTCACAATGCAATTTCTTTGTAACCCAGTCAAATGCTGCCAAGTGTCCCTTCTGCCCTCCCAGTAATAAATGCCTTCCATTTTTTGAGTATTTCACTCTGTATGGACCAAACTCTAGATTCAGATCAAATATCTTTGAAGCAGCTGCAATATCTACATTTTCAGCTATAATTTTCTGTGATATTGCTGTTGTCTTTTCATCTTCATCTACTTCCACATATCTAAAAAAAATAATTATTTTTGTTTGTAATTATTAGTAAATAGTTATTGAACCAACATTCAATTTGACCTATGAATATATTCTATTGTAGCTCTTTCCTTGTTCATTTGATTTAGGAAACAATGATTATTTTAAGCCCTCTTATTGTGGCATGAATGAGGGAAGTGACTTTTCTGGGCTATAATTGTCACCAGCTTCCTCCAAACTTATCTGTCATGAGCCATGTGTACCGCCGCGCCTGTATGTGGCATATCTGAAAGGCTCACACAACAGTCACCCACAACTTGCCATGGAATTTTGAAAATTGACCCCAGATTTATTATAATACAGTTGTTACAGGAATGGTTTCTTACCCTTTATCTTCAGTCAAAAGTATTTCCGCCCTAGCAGCTTCTTCTTGTGCATATTTTATCTTTTGCTCTTTCTTCTTCAATTTAGTTGCATGTAATGGATGCCTCACACCTTTCCCCTCCAGGCCATCCCCCCGAGAGTATTGTTCTAGCTTGGCTGGGTCTAATGGAGCTTTTCCAGGGTATTTTTGTTTTTGTTTTTTCCTAATAAATGGTGATTTGTTTCCCTTTCCTTTCTGAATAAAAATTTAACGAAATGTAGGTCATTAAAACATTATTGTACTAATGGTTTCACATAAAATTGTTACTTGGAATAATTCTACGAAAAATAATTTGTATAGCAGCCTCCCTAAGTGCATTCCAACCCTAACACTGTTCTGTTAATGTTTTACTTACCTTGAATTTCTGTGCATTTAACATTCGAGGTGTGATTCTAACATTGTATACTTCCACATCACTCTTTTGTTTCTCCTGTTTATTTGCAGCGTCTCCTTCTATTTCAAAATAACGCTTCTGCAAGTACATGAGAGGTATTTCAAGATAAAATGGTAAAAATATGAGCGAATATGTTCGCAATGTTTACAAAATCTCAACAGCATGGAAGATATTCAAACTGAACTACAAAATATTACAAATTGGCGTCTTATATTATAATAATAACCTTCTTCTGAACCTTCATGATTTAAAAGTTTGTTAAATGCTTTAATGAATTATTATGTTTTACTAGAAAATGATAAAGATAACCTCAAACAATACACCACACCATGTGTGTTTGACATTAGTGTGTTGCCAAGAATTCATTTTGAAAAAGAGCTAGAGGAATAGAAAAAAGAATGAGAAATATCAATGAAGTGCTTGAGTTGAGATAATAGGAGTTTTTCTATTGACAGTTCTCTTGATAGTTCTGAATGTCAAACCAGAGGGCGCTGTGCTAAACTGAAATTTTGACGTTTCAATATGGCTGGCGTCAGCCATAGTTTTGTCACAGGTTCCGTTTCACGTTGTGTTCGTTATAAATTAATTATGTTAGTTTGATTTACTACAAAAAAAAACTTATCGCCTTGTTATAATATCGAGTGTCATACGTGTTAGTAAACAAGTAACCAATAATAAATATAGAACAAGTCAATAAACACAAAACAAAGAATAATTTATTAAGTGGTACAGTTTTTGTGTAAAGAAACGTTATTTCAATTAAGCTTAGCGCCCTCTACATGACACTCGAGAATCCCTAGAAAAATTCCCATTAAATGCGATGCGTTGCTTTGTTTAAATGCGATAGCGAGTGTATTCGTGAACGACCTCGACAGTGGCGCCACTTCACAAAAAAATATTATCTTCATACCAACAATCTATTAGAATGTCCGTTGCCCCAGTTTTTAAAGTAAAATTAGAACCTGCAAACTCAATAAAATATTCGCTGTTTTTAAAGTTATGAACTTTTCTTTTACTTTACTGGAATTTACGAAATAACATATCCTCTTGATTCCTTTATGGGCTTCCTTCCGTGGTGCGGACTATAAACGTGTTTTTATTACACATCTTGCTTATTTAAAGACGAGTTGGCAACACTCTATTTGACGCTGTTTTTTTTGTTTACTCTGGACATGAGAAGCTATAGACTATACTGCTTCTTTCGTTTTGATGTGCCTGATTTTCTTTGGGCTACGTTCACTGTCTAAATTACAGATGTAGTCTATTTAACCGTCTACCAAGTTCCAAGCCCAAGCTAAAGTAGACATGCGGTAGACCGATAGGTACTATCAGCAATACATCAACCCACTCCTAAAAGCAATGCAAAACCTTGAAACTGGTTATGCATATAGCTTTTATGAAATAAACTCAAAGGAAAAACCAGTATGATCATGGTATAATCCTTAAAAAAATGCTGCTGATCTGCTAATAGACCCTATTCTAGGCGCGCTTTTAAAATTACTAAATTAAATTTGACGTTTCCAAAGCTGTTTCCTATTCTCTGCAAAAGCCATAAATTAAAAGAAGAACAAGTATTCTGCACTACATGGATAATGCATAAGTAATTAATTCAGAAATGTTACTATACGTTACAAGAATTTTTTATTGTTGAAAGACGTTGATAAAGAAGTTCCTTTTAGCTTAATAATAAAAATAATTATAGTAGGTACCTATGGCATATACTATACGAAAAATAATTTTCTAAGAATTAAATGTTATGTTAGTTTAGAATAAGTTATTTAGTATTAATTATTTTGTCTTTGCAGTGCCCTTACAGGGTTTCTTATGTGAAACTTTTTTTCCCTATTTACCACCTGTAAAAACCATGTGAAAGCAATAAAGAATTATGATTATGATAACAAAATATCTAAAGCCGCTTATTTTTTGTTGTACGATTGCGTTATGTGTGTCTGTAAAGCACATATTTAAATTTAGTGTCATTTTTGACGCTTGCGTAAATTTTCGATTCGATTTATGAAATGAAATTTTAAGTGTCTGGAAAAAAGTAAGATTTACTCCAATAAATATAGTAATAAATTGAATTTTTAATAAATAAGAATTTAAAGACAGTCCTATGAAAAGAGGATATCAATGAATAAATCCCCCTAAAATTTTAATATTATAAAATCTATCAGAATACTTAGTGAAATAAAATATTTTTGAGTTTCCAGTTTGAGTCATTTCAATCGTCTGCAAACGAAAGTATGTTACTTAGCATAATAATTATAACGAAAATGACACAAAATTATAAATTGGGTTTGGCCAATGGTCTAGAAACCATGACTTTAATATTTTTGGAATATTAAAAGCTAGCCATGTTAGGCTATATACTTACTACGATACGACGACCCCACTTTGATTTGGTATCGATCAGTCGGTGATCATTAGTGTCTGTCAGGTAAACGAGCGATTTTCTGGATTTTTGTTGGTAGATACGTAACGCTTCTGTTACACCGTAACATACAGGCTGAAATTGTACTAGTGACCGATAGCGAAATCTTAAGACTGGCTGGTGATAAGGATCAACTTTCCCTCAGGAACATAGGCTGAAATATTATAAAAATATTTTGAGCATTCATAGTAACGTAAATCAGCTGATCGTCAATTTCGTATCGGTGGTCAGAATTTTTATTTCGTATTTCGACCTATGTTTCTTGGAGAAAGTTGCCCCTTATCCCCAGCCCGTCTTGAGTTTTCGCTATCGGTCATGAGTAAAAATTCTAATGTGCAAGTCCATCAAGTGCATCACAGATTACATTACAAAGTATCAAAAAAGACGGCCTGATCCTTGTTTGATTTCTTGAGTAGGTACATGTTTCTACTAAGTAAGTATTACTTGTTTCTGTGTAGGCAAGCCTATACGCATATTCATCACAAGGATAGTAAGTAAGTATTTAAAACAAAGACAGATTCTTGGTATTTATTACTTTTATTCTCTTTAACAACACATACTCAATATTTTACAGAAACGTATATGACAATCAGAGTAGTAACATAGTAATAGGTTTAGTTTTAAATGCGAATAATATTATCGATTTCAGTGTACCAATGTGATTCCACCAACAGAAAAAAAAAATGATTTGAACTTACATATGATAAAAAAATACTTAATCGTTAAAACATGCATGCGTTTTTAGTAAAAACTTAAAACAATAATTGCTCAAGATTAAGATTCTAAGCATGTCAACTTAAATTAATGCAAATTAACACTAACTTGTAAGCTATCACATTCCATAAAAGGTAACAATAAATAAGTCGTAACATGTAACATAATCACAGCAAGTGAACATTGGCTAACAAAGAAAATATCAATTTATTCCTAAACTTGGTTATCAATTAATGACTGAATTAACTTACTCGATCTAGTGAGATCTCGTTATTTTCTAGTTTAAAGTAAAAACGTCCGCGGACGCGACAACTAAGTATTCACAATTTATTTACAAAACTGACTAGTAGAAAGTCCTCTAAGGAGTTTAGGTTCGTTTGTTTACAATTCTATCCCAATACGTTAGTCTTAATAATATCAGCGATCGGAGTTGCTGCGAGTCGCGAGCCTCAAGCATTTGGCACATTTCCGGTTTGAGAACTTAATAGCACGTTCACACAATGTCAATATGGGCAGAGAAATAGTAAGGGAAGTGGGCAGCGCGAGTGTGTGAACAGGTTACTCGCGCTGCTACTCGTCATGCCGCTGCCACTTCCCGTGCTCCCTCGAATGTCGGCTTTTAGTGCGCGAGTCAAAGGAACGGCAGCACGAACGCGTGTGGAATGCATTGCTATCCCGCTCACTCGAATTAGTGCGAGAATAGTATAACGGCAGTGTGTGAACACTCACTCGCGTTGATACTTCCGCGGAAGTATTTCGAGCAATATTTGCGACAGCGGCAGGAGCAGGAGCATGTGCATGGTGTGAACGTGCTATAACAGACAGTTACACGGTTCTTAAAACTATAATCATCGAGTGATATACATATGCGCCTGTTCATGAATTCAACTAAACCGATGCAGCTACAACAGCAGCCTTTATCATTATGGTAGTCTTCATTACATCGAAAATTAGGTACAATATTTACAACGAACATGATAGGTGTCAGTGGGGCTAAAATCGCTTATTTCGTAATACTCGGAGTCGTACAATAGTATAAACTTTTCCCTAATAATTACTTTAGTTTTAAGCATATACGAGTAACAGTGTTTAAAATTTATTACGTCTATATTAAGTCCAGCTTACTTAATTAATATTCGAACGATGTTCGATTTGACGTGTTGTAATTTAAAGAAGTCACACATCGTATACAACGGTTTACAAAACAGACATTTGTTACCTAAGTAGAACACATACTGTCTGAACAGCCCGCGTGGGGCGAACACTGCACTCGGCTTCAAACCATGATTAATCCATAATTCCATTTATTAAAATTGATTTCAGATTTGTCTATCTTTGGTGCTTAAAATCGTAGACGCCACTCGTCGCACTTCACACTATAACATACACATTTATACACTAGTTTGATCAGTCTGTTCTTGTAGTGTAGTGGGGGATGAGCCCCGCCGAGCGTGGTCAACGTGCGTTCACTGTCTCTCCGGCTCGGCGGCGCTTTGCGAACCTTAAATGGGCGTCGGGAGCACCGTGAAGTCCTGGAGCGCGTTCTTCACCGTTTCGTAGATGACGGGGCGGCTCTCGTCGGGGCAGTAGCCGTCGGGCGAGCAGAGGGTCTGCAGCTTGGTGAGGTACGAGTCGAAGTTATCGTGCGCCGGCTTCTCGCCCGCGAGCGGCGCGGGCGGCGGCGGCGCACCCGCCCCCGCCCCGCCCCCGCCGCCGCCCGCCGCGCTGGTCACCGGCACCGTCCCTCCGCCCGGGATCCTCACGTGCTCCAGCAGCGTGATCACATTGTTGCGCAGACTCTCGTAGTACTCGTTTAGATTGTTGTTCCGCTGTGATATCAACTGGTTTTCCTGCAAAAGACAGAATATTTTCTTCAGCATCCTGTACGCTGCGCCAACGACAGGATTTTTCGTACTATGGGTTACTATTTCAGTATAGTCATAGTACTCACAAATCTTGGTAGTGGTTTTCAAAGTTGGACGTTCGAAGCCATGATTGTACGAGTTGACATGACATCTACGTTAGCAAGAAAGAGATTGGTGTTAGGTTGATTCGAGCTTTAAGATTTGGTTGATCTGTATTAACCAGGAGCCCACGCGATAGTGGCTGAGTTACGTAATTTCAAACGTGTATTTTTTACGCACGATAGTAGGCAACAATATTTTTGAGTAGACTGCTGGGGATACAAGATTGCAGCTTGTTTGAAATCGCGTAGGTGCGTAGGCGTAGGAAGGCCAGCCGGGTTCCTGGTCGAATGGAAGTTGTCTGAACGTACCCGCTCCCCGTGTCCGAGATGCGTCTCCATGGCGTTGATGTCGGACTTGAGGCGCATCATCTGCGACTCGACGCGCGCGTTCTCTCGCTGCAGCTCCGTGATCTCCTGCTCCAGCGTCATCAGGTCCTCACCGTTCCCTGTTTGCATGTTCATCTCCATGCCTGGAAACAAAAATCACATTATTACTATTTGTTCTGGCAGCACATCTTCAACAACATGCGCAGCAGGTCCATTGCTGAACATGGGCTTCTTTTTATAGAGGGATATTTGCCATTCTTACTCACCGCGCTATACGCTTTCATCTCTTAGTCGGTTGCCGACCGACACAGCAAGTACTTATCTACTTACTTATGCCTTTTTCTTCCACTGGATACCCAGAGAGTCCCCAATTTTGTACTACAGGCATTTAAAACTAAGTTATTAAAAACATAACGAAAGCTGAATTTCGAAGAGTTAAACCAAGATCTTACCAGAATAAGGTTTAGGGTATAACGGCGTGATGTCGTCAGGATATTTGGGCTTCTTGGGCTGCGGCGTGGGCGTGGCGGCGCCCGCGACCGGGCAGCCGGACAGCGAGCGGTGCGTGAGGAACGAGCCGTTGATGTGGCCCGAGCCGTCGCAGCCGGGCGTCGGGCAGTTGACACCGTCGAACTTGATCGCCGACGCCGCCGCCGCCACCGCTGCCTTGTGTTGCTCCACCGTGCCGCCGCTCTCCAAAACGCGCATCTTGTTGCGGTTCGCGATCGGGCAGCCCGAGGCGCTGAAGATTTCAACAAACATCATTAGTGATGAGGTAGAAAAAATTTAGAAAAATTTGCTGAAAATATTTCGAAAGGGGATCCAACCAGCGTGCGTGAAGTACTTACTTAAAGATGGATCACCAAGAAACATAGGGCGAAATATATGTAAATAATTAGACTTGCTTTACAAAATGTATTAGAACCCGACACGCAGTTTCTTAGAGATACCTTGTGGTTCAGCTTCATGGACTGGTTGACCTCTTAGAAATATTTGCAGCAATGTTTACACCTTTCATAGAAGTTCTAGTTACCTAATTTACAGCTATCATACAAAGTACACACTACACTCTCCACATCAAACTACCTCTTACCTTCGATGCGATAAGAATTTCCCTGTAGCGTGTCCGGATCCGTCACAGCCCGGTATAGGGCATCTAAGCAGCGTGCAAATATCAAGAAACTTATTGTTAACAGATTATAGCAACGCGTTACATGCCGAAGTAATTATACGTTTGGTGCCTAATTTGTTCAAGGGCGTCTGACTGAGCAAAGATCACTGCCACATAACGTAAGAGTGTGTGACGTAGCGGATTGATATTTGAAGGAATGTATTTCATAATTGCATATTTTATAGCACGTATTGTGTAGCGAAAACAATGTTTCGATACGTTATAGATGATGCGAATCGATACAGACACATTACGAATACTTGAACGCTATTTATTAGATGCATTTGGCTCGACTTGGCTGATGATATCAGAATGGTTTCCAACTACATAATTAATTGAATGTTTCGCATCGTATAAAATTCGGCACTCATTTAGATGATATAACAACGGCGGCAGTTAGTAGGATAAAGTAAGTTCATTGGTTAGGCTAGGTTAGGCTCTATTTAGTAGGTATGTAGTACCTACTTATTCTAATTATATTATCAATACCTACTGAAAATGAAAATTCAGTTCAGATAAGTAGGTACCAAGAATGGTTGGAAAGTGTTGATATAGAAATACGTATCGTAAATCCTGATGGACGATCATGTGGTCGAGTGGATACCTATGGACAAATTCGTAGTTTGAGCCATTTTATCGACAGAGCGCGAAATTAATTATCTTACTTTACCGATTTCATGTTTATTTTCTATTTATTTTAATGGTAAGAAGGGCGTACGCGAGATGCGAAGACTACCTATGTTGGTGAAATGGAAAAATCTTCATGACGTGTATTGTCGTGATCGTGGCTGTAGGTGGATGTACCACCACGAAATGAATAGGTACGTATGCGGAATTTTGATGTATAAATTCTAGGTTCTATTCAACACCACCATAATTACAATATTAGAAACCCTTCGTTATCAAAATAACTAGCTCACCTGAGTGGCTCGGAGTCCTGTCCATCCCTGGGCTTGCTCTTGGGCTTGTTGGCTCTTGGGCAGCCGGAGAGCGAGCGATGCGAGGAGTAGTTGCCGGTGACGTGGCCGGAGCCGTCGCACCCTGGTGTCGGGCACTTGAGCTCCTGCGAGTGCGGCTGTAGCTGCGACCGGTCGGCGCGCGGGCACCCGCTCAGGCTGCACATATACAAACTGCGCTCAATGGTGTGGTACGGTCTATGCGTGCACCTTTATTTGCTAATAGACATTTGATGCGGCATTCAAACAACCTAACATGATAAACCTTTACAAGTTTTCCTGGAAAACCTGACACTGGGCTTAATGTCAAAAATTTGGAAATCCCATGCGATATTCCTGAATGACGTTTTGGGTGTTAAACTTTTCCGACGCATGTGTAGATAAGGAGGTACCTTTAGTTACCATCGATCACATTCCATATATTTGCATGATGCATATTGACTTGAGAAGCTGTTGAAAATGCATTTTTCTACAAAATTAGACTCGTCTTCGGTAGAGCGTTACGGTTTTATGCTATGGATGTACTATATAGATACCATGTCAAAATAGCTACCCAGGTATGTCGATCTTGATCACTGTAGCGCAACCATTAAAATTACGATGTCAGTATTGACCCCTGTCAATACTGACATCGTATCCCTATACTTAACTAATTTAGGTACCTAGAACTTACTGATTGGTAGGTAACCGTTGTTTAAAGTATTTCAGATCACATAAAGGCAGATATAATTGGCAAACAACAGGATAAAACGAATGAAACACTAGGCTAAGAAGGAAGAAGTCAACCACTAGGTACATAAACAATAATTTAATGGAATCGATTTCAATAATTTATAATTTTAGTTTATTTATTTATGGAAGGGGGGCCTTTGCCCTGCATTAGAACATTTTTGATTCAAAAAAATATATAAAAATAGGCATTATTAACCATCCAAGTCCAGTCTTTAAGTTTTTAACCCCATCCGTAGATGAAAGTTTTTGTATGACGTGATAAGTTTTGATTCATTCGCATTCATGAGGAGCGTGAAGTGTAGGTACCTAACTATTGTTCTTGATTGAATGATAGCTTTGGTTTTGTTATAAGTAATTTCACCTGACCGGCACGGCAGTCGGCAAACCCGTTTTTTCCACAATATTTTGTGCAGTAGGTGCTAAGGTCGAGTAAGGGAAGGTCCGTCAATAGTAAACAAACAGGTGTTAGTTATGAAAGTATTAAATTAACTAAAAACATAAATGGTTTATAAAAAAATAGATTTTAACCATTTTAGTAGGTAGGTAGAAATGTCAGTGCTCACAAAATTAGATATGAGCATACAATAGATGATAAAATAATAAAAGTAGCTCGGTTTTTTATAAGTAAGAGGTAGGAAGATGCATGTTCTTTTTGTAACGTCGGAAATTCATACACAATTTGACCTATTTTACCTTAAATACATACAATTAAGTAGGTACCTAGGCAAGAAGGCAGGAAGATTTTTAAATTAATCAGGTATTCATTGTTACACAAACTTGAATGCAGATTAGTAGGCAGGTATAAGTCGGTAGACAAAGCTAGTTTAAGCAAGTAGATTAGTTTGTTAGAAGCACATTGTTTGGAGGTGTCCGCTTGGGCGCTTGCCTTCTGTGTGATGAGAAGTTCCCGGAAATGTGTCCAGACCCGTCGCAGTTCTCCACTGGACATTGTAGCAACTCCTTCGAAGGGTCTCGCCGATATGTCGACTGAGTTCTATAACTCTTCTGGTCCGCAATTTTAAAATCATTCTGATCCGAAAACTTAAAACTCTTCTGATCATAAAAGTCCCGGTATACAAAAATACTAGAAAAAAAGAAAACATAACTTTTAAAAACTTTGTGTCAGAACACAAACAAAAAAAAAATACAAAGCAACCAAACGCATCCGCCTCGATATAAATAAGTAGGAAACAAAATCAAAAGGTAACGACGACAAGGCAGTGTAAAAGTGTGACCTTAATGTTATTTATATCGGCCTTATTACATAGCAGTCGTTAACCCAATAGTATCTACTTACTTAGACATTAAAATAATTTCATTAACACAGCGGAAACAAAACGCGACCACATATGATGCTCGCTTGCTGCACGCGTCAAAGCGTGGTGAAAAAGTTTACGAAGTTATTGTTACATCTGCACTATTGTTTTGTTTGACTGGAATAATCGATACGATTTCGCTGTGTAATGCTGTTAAAAGTTATCAAAAGTTTGTAAACTTACCTGTTGCGACGCATGATGGAGTTTTTAGAACTTTCACGCATTAGCATTGCACTAAAAACGAATAGTTTGTATCTTATCTTCAATGGAGTAATCGCTGTGGCCGCTAGGGACTTGGCGTGGTGCGCGCCTGCGCGGGCGCCGGTATATTTTTGGACTGCTTGCACACTGACATGAGACGCGTTCGGATTTGCAAACAGCAAAACATATCTTTCATCTCTTTTACTCACCCTAAGTTTTAATACCTGTGAGAGATCTTACTTCTTTTCAATAGAAAATTATTATTATTACTCGTAGCTTTAAGAAATTAACAGCTCTAATTTGTAGTTTTATAAGTTTATGCATGTTAGAATTTTGAATAGAAACAAAAATGACACAATGGAAGCACAAAATAAAACACTAAAAGGACTCTTATCTCTCAAATGGGTTAGGTTAGGTTATAATTATAAATAAAAACAACCGATCATAAGCGTTGGTACATAATAGTAAATCACGGATTAAAGTACCATTTTTAATAACACTTTGCTTTAACACGTGTTGATATTGTTGTTATTTTCGGAGTCAGTAATAAAATTGTACGCACACTTTCTAGCAAAAAACTTTTTGGAATCTTTATAAAAGTTTTTCTGAAAGTGTATCCGAACACAGGAGCGTCGTCAACGGTCGGCAAATGATAGCGCTCAAATTTAAAAAGGTCGTATATCGCTTACCGCAGAGTTATGTTTGCGCTATAATTCACGAGAAAGTGGGTTTATAATGAACTGTGTGTGTATTCCACTTAAGTTTTTGAAAATCAGCTAGCGCATTCCCAGTTGCGTCACCCTTGAGTTGATCAACAATGCGACAAAATAAAGGAAAAGTTTGTCGTTTACGATGATGTGTCCTTTTACTCTTATAACTAGCATTTAATAACGTCTCATTAACAAACATTAGATCGTAGTGCACTATTTTGTCGACTTACAAATTTAAGCTTAAGAATAAAAGCAATATAATTATTGCAATTTATGCGGTAAATAAATTCTTAAACTTCTTGCATATTTAATGGGCTAAGTTTTAAAACTTCAACCAAATACTTACTAACAAGCATTTACGAACTATTAAAAAAGCAAACAAAGAGCATGCCGGTTTTGGCCGTTGGCTGAGGAAGGCCGATAAAGGGAGTTTAAACTTTATTTCCTGGTATTTTAAAGGTTACTATGGTTCAAATTTTATCGTCATATGTGAAACACGTGTTCGAATGGCTGCTTACGACCGATAGTCATCATGTTATGTATGACAGAGATAGAATGTAAGGCTCTACTATGGCATATTATCTTATCAAGTAGAGTGGCTGGCTGGTACCATTAAGTTTTTTAAGTTTTTAATCAATAATGCGAGATCAGATTTTTACCTGAACTTGATACCATTCTGTATGTAGGTACTGCAATGACGATTGCTAATGGGTCTGTACAAATTTTAAATTTCAATGAGTATTTTTTGCAAAGAAAGGTCTACAAAAAGGCCGTCTCTGTACCTGGAAGTTTGAGTTAATACAAAATGGAACACGCAGTATTTGGGTTTCTTGCAAAAAGCGGGACTCTATCGAAACAAATAATGATTGTCAAATGCATTGCTTGTTGTGAAAAGAAACAAAAAATCTATGAGTGGTAAAGCAAGCGATGGCAAACGAATTTGTAAGTCATCAAGTCAGTTTGTGAGGATCGTGTTCTATACACGCTCCGGCCCCTCACAGGATCGCGAAGGTCATGTCTGGAGTTATACCTATCATCTTAAGTATTATTCGCTTCTCACATTTTTATCTTTTATAGTAGGTTAGGTATGCATACAGGTATCTTTTTTTGTCTTATAAGTATAACTTACTACATAAATTGCTAGAGTCCGGTTCCGAAGTGCATTAGCGTTTGTCGGTTTAAATTGTACACACACACACACATATTACACGCTTTTATCCCTTGTTGGAAGACATCACCACGTCTGAAAAATATGTGAGGGAGGCCGTTTCAGAAATAACAGTGACAGGTTGTCAGTCTGTCGTGAAAATTGTAAGTCGCCTGTTGCGACAGCCGCTGAAAAGAAATTGGGTGATGCTACTGTAAGCCGGCATCTAACGGTTAAATCCTAGATTAAAATTAATCTAGAGTTAGTTCGTAGATAGGTAGGTGAAGTCATAGGGTGAACTACTAATTTGGTTAAAAATCTAGGCAATATAGTGGTCTTTTGAGTCTTTTGTCAAGGAGCGTGATTGTAGGGTTATGATTCTTAAGGTTTGCTACTGTCATTGCAGAATATATATATAATAGGTAAGTACTTATAACGTCATGTTCAGAGAGCACGGAGCAACGAAACGTCATGTAGGAGAGAGCTATGCAAAGATCTATGCTCAGTATCTCTTCATTGGATAAAATCCGGAATGAGACTATCCCCAAAAACACCAAAGTAATTTGGGAATGTAGCAAACTAAAGTGCCAGTGGGCTGGGGCACATCTATCGTAGAGTAAGCTGGTTCTTATGTGGAGAAGCGTAGCATTGGACGATCTCCAGCCAGATGGACCGATGACTTAAAAAGGCTGCTGGTAGCAACTGGATGGCGAAAACGGGTGATCGTGCCCTATGG
This sequence comes from Tuta absoluta, assembly GCA_027580185.1. Lineage (NCBI taxonomy): Eukaryota > Metazoa > Arthropoda > Insecta > Lepidoptera > Gelechiidae > Tuta > Tuta absoluta. The sequence continues at coordinate 6,100,304 of JAQAHW010000003.1, forward strand.
CGTACCCTGGGGGAGGCCTACGCCCAGTAGTGGAATGCATTACGCTGATACGGTATGTTTATATGTATGTATGTATGTAAGTATGTCTTATATTAAGAGTTAATTGCTCTTGTGGGTTCAGTAACCGCCAGTTCTCTCTTATCTTTTGACTTCTGCTTGATTTCAAGCATAGATTTTGTCTGTATGATAACTATGTAGAGTCTACAAAACCGCCAGAAAAAGAATATATTTTGGTAAGTATATCAGGCTGGTTTTTTGGGGGGTTTTTCCTGTTCAGGAGGTCCGATTAACTATAAGCATGTAAACTACACGCTTTAAAAATCTTGACTTCAATTTGAAACAAATATCGTTTTCAGATGGTGGTGGCGTAAAGTTACATGCCGTGTGATTAACCTGGCCAGCCCCAGCACTGCGCTTTGATTTTGATTTTTTTTTATTCCGCCCGAGCCGGTTCTATTCTATTAGGACATTACAAAATTGTTATAAAAAAAAGAAAATTGTGTGATACAAGTTTCTTTTTTTTACAATGACGGTCCATGACGTCAATAAGTGATATGATAATACTATCCTACATTGAATAAAGAATTTCAATTTCAATTTCAGGTCTATTACTTAATTACATAGACAGCTAATTTGACATGGTATAACGTCAAGCCACAGAGTTCCTCCTCATAGTTAATTAAATGAAGCTAGGTACCTCAATTAGCGAGGGCACACTTTAAATATGCTTATCTTTAAAAAGTGACGTTCAATCACCGTTTATTGTTGACAAAACTTTTTTATCGTTAATCATCAACAACCGGGCATTGAACTACCGAAAATGTTTACACGATCTTCTTATTGTGAAAACCGACTGGAAAGATATGGCAAAGGCTCTTGCAGAATATTGCGTATGTGATATATGATCCTTTTCGGTCGCTAAAATAGCCTTTGACGTAGTTTGGACCCAGACAATCAGGTGCCTATTTTATGAAACTACAGGCTACAAGTCTACAGGTGAAATTCTTAGTACATTGCGTAGCCGGTTCATATTCCTGGTATCATAATGGCTAACCGACTACGCACTGAACATCGAATTTCACCTGTAAAATTGTAGCCTGTAGTTTGATAATATCGGGTACAGGTAGCTTATCATAACACCCAGCAAAGCTGAAAAAAATCTTGAAATGATAGTTGACTCACCTAGAGTCCTTCGGCTTATCGTGGGGGGTGTGCGGCGGTGGCATGTAGCAGGGGGGCGAGTAGGGTGGGGCGTGAGGGGGGTACGCGGGCGGCGGGGGGTAGGCGCCGCACTGGTACTGGTAGCCGCCGTAGCCGGCCGCCGCTGCGGCCGCCGCGTAGTCCGGCTGGCCCAGCCCGTACCCAGCCACGGGATGCGGACTCACGCCACCGTAACCTGCTCGACAATACCCATGAATAATAAATGCCAGTGCAATGCAACATGGATTTGATTTTTGTTATTTTATTTTAACACACAAACATATGGCACGCTGAAATTTATATAAAATGCAAAAAGTGCTTTTCTAAATATAAAACTGGATCTATCCAAAATCCATTGTACACAAGCGCCTGCAACTTTAGATTAGCAAGCCGCGGCGCGGTGTTGCGGTAAACATACTACCAGGCGCTATCCAAATATCTACAATAATCTACATACTTGGTAACTCTACAGCAGGGGCGCTTATCGCGGTCGCATTTTAATTTGTACGACCTGTTTTACGGTGTTACGCGCCGTAAGGGGGCACTTACCCTCTGCTAATATGACGCCGGAATATGTTAGCGTAGGATATTGAGGCTACAGAATTAAAATAAGAGTCGTGACATAAAAATTTATGTCAGTCTACCATATTTCTTGTAATACTCTATGGTGCAACGAATGTATAATTACCGGCAGTTTCTCGATGATAAGCTTCTAGATATGGATGGCTACCCCCACTGTCTGGTGTTGATTCTCGACTATACGATACTCCTCCAGGGAAACCTCGACTGTAGGCAAAAGAAATTCACATTAAAATTACTTTATACAACCTTAATTTTTCTAACATCAACGATCACGCACAACATTCGTGAATGAAATGGGTATTGGCTAGAATGTTTAAGTGCACATGTCCTAAACATAAAAAACGTATCGCGAGACATCGTGAAAGTGCAGAATCCTACGGGTGCCTCACCTATGTGGTAAACGGGACACGCTAAGGTCGAGGGTCTGGCCCTGCGGACTGGGCACCTGGGGGCTGGCGGTGAGCTGGGGCGAAGCGCCCGGCTGTGGGCTGCCTCGGGCTCCGCCCCCGCTGCCGCCACCGGCACTTGTGTACACCGGTGATGCATATGGACCCTGTTATCAAAATGTACCTTTAGCATAATGAATTATGTAGAGTAAATAAGAATTTTGTTTACAGTTTAATTTAAAGGGTCAAAGTTTACAGGCAAAGATTTTGATTTCTAGTAGTTGAGGTTTCTGTGTTATAACTCAAGATAACTCTATTATGCAAGGTCCTCACCTGTGGACTACCACTAGAAGTGGACTGGTCGGCCGGGCGGGGGTCGCGGGGGTCGCGGGGGTCGCGAGGCGTGGGACTGCGCGGGCGCTGCGCCTGCGCCGCCGCTATCTTCACCGACAAGTTGATGGCGCTGAAGCCGGGCGGCACCGGCGTCATCGCGCTCACCCCGCCTACTCCCGTACTCGCTTCGTAGTGGTACATAGGTCTAGAGAGAGATCCACCGGTCAAGACTACATCACGACTAGATTTATTTTATATCAATTATATGTAAAAATATGTTTAAGTTTTGGGGCGAGTCCCGTTTACCACTTGACATAGGTTTATGGCGACGTGAGCGTGCATCGTGAAGGAGTTGTGTCGTGACGTACCTAGGGTAAATGGGCCCGGTGCTGGCCTCTTGCTCGGACTGGTCGGTTTTCATGGGCGTGGGGAGGTGCGGGTCGTGGTACCGGTCGTCCTCCCAGCCGTACCGCTGCGGGCACTGCGCCGGGTCGTACCGCTCGAACGCTGGCGCACCCTCGTAGCACCGAGATTCGTATCCGTACCTCGCATCGTTCATTTGACTACGGGGGAAATGGTTCACTTCAACATGTTTCTCGTGTTTTTGTTTGGGGATGTTTTGAAGTAGTTTTTAAGACACAATAACATTTGGAGTTCCTGTTTACATTGAAATAAGTATGACACAAAGTTGAAAGTTCTAGCCAATCTCACAACTTTCATTCACGAATGTTGAGCGTTTTCGCGTATGAAATGCATATAATCTGTCAGCGAGATTGTAGAGAATCTACAGAGGAGGTAATGCGTGATTTAGTAGGTGTGTTGAATATAGAAGTGTAGGTACAGACCTGTAGGAGCGGACGTGGTCGTCCGGGGGTCGCTCGTAGGGCGAGCGTTGGTCAGGCGGCGCGCCGTAGCCGGCGTGGCGCGTCTCCATGGCGGGGGAGTCGCGCTCGGGCTCGGCGGCCTCGCGCTTGGGCACGAGCAGCTCGGGCGCTTCTCGCTTCACGGCGGGGGGGCTGCGCGGCGACGCCGCCGGCTCGCGCTCGCGCTCACGCCGCTCGTCGCGCTCGCGGCTCAGCCCGTTGCTGCAGATGCTGCCGCTGTCGCTGGCAACGCTCGCGTTCGTGCTCGTCGCGACCACTGCGAGTGGCGTTGGGGCTATTGGTACTACAAAATTAAATTAGTATTAAAATTTGAGTTTCATGATATTGCCTTTCAGGAATAGAAAACTAAGGCACGCGTTGTAAAGTCAACTTTTTGTTTGATAGGCACCAGTACCAATTTTAATAAGAGTTTAGCCTAGTACTATTAATTATACTGTGGTTTAGCTGTCCAGGGATCTTAGTTAAAAATAAATTTTTACTGAGAAAATAAAAGTATCTTTGATCCTAACTCGGAAACTCGTTTCCGAAATGGATCTTTTTATTACTAGATATTTGTGTTACCCTCCTACCTAGGTACTATTTGAGGCCGGACCTTCAAGAGGAAATAAAATGGCTAAGCTCCTGCATTAGTAGCCGCGGCGGTCGGGCAGCCTGACAGGGATCGGCGAGTGCTTTACACCTACCTGAAGGGCGCGCTCGCTGCGACCTAGCCGCTGCCTTCCTAACCGCAGCGGTCGGGCAGCCTGACAGGGATCGGCGAGTGCTTCACACCTACCTGAAGGGCGCGCTCGCTGCGACCTAGCCGCTGCCTTCCTAGCCGCAGCGGTCGGGCAGCCTGACAGGGATCGGCGAGTGCTTCACACCTACCTGAAGGGCGCGCTCGCTGCGACCTAGCCGCTGCCTTCCTAGCCGCAGCGGTCGGGCAGCCTGACAGGGATCGGCGAGTGCTTCACACCTACCTGAAGGGCGCGCTCGCTGCGACCTAGCCGCTGCCTTCCTAGCCGCAGCGGTCGGGCAGCCTGACAGGGATCGGCGAGTGCTTCACACCTACCTGACGGGCGCGCTCGCTGCGACCTAGCCGCTGCCTTCCTAGCCGCAGCGGTCGGGCAGCCTGACAGGGATCGGTGAGTGCTTCTGTTGGAGCTGACGTGCCCCCTCCCGTTGCAGCCCGGCGTAGGACACTTCAAGATTGTCTCGTGCAACGCCAAGACTATGGAAATAACAATTTGTTTTAATATGTGCCACAAAAAATTAAATATTATCTTTAACGATTTTGATACAGGCGTATTTTTTCATTAAGTATGACTTTTTACTAGTGACCGATGCGAAAGGTACTGATAAGGTAAGATTTTCAAGATTTTCAAACAGATATCTACCGGAACATAGGTAATAATAATATTATAATATTATGACGAAAAAAAGCAGTGCCTTATGTTATGATACTACAGGCTACAAGTCTACAGGTGAAATTCTTAGTAGGTACATTCTGTAGCCGGTTAATTAATCATGGTATCATAATGGCTAATCGACCACGCAAACACACGAACATCGAAATACTCCTGTGATTTTTTTGCCTGTATGTGTTTTTCATTATATCGGGCCCAGATATAAGATATAAGCGGAGACGTGTTCCTATTCTTACTAAGTATATATGTTTTGAATCTTTATGTTGACCTGTTTCTTCCCTTTTGGTCGTTATTATTATCACCAACACATTTTAAACTATTTGCAATCTTTTGTATTCATTCTACAAATACTTAAAAAGAAGGTACTAACCTAGGTAGTTTGTTTCTTTTCTTAATTCTACGTCACAAAATTAACTAGCTACTAAATAATTTAACTATTTAATGGAGAGTTTTTACATCTCTATAAATGCTACGCAAACTAAATAATATGCTATGCTACTACAAAACCAAAAAATAACTAAAAAATTATAAGTAGGTACACCAATAAACTAAAAAAAATAAACAACTTTAACTTAACTGATAATAAACAGTCTGAAAATCAAATTCATGATTATGTAATAAAAATCAATCGAAAAGAATAAAATAAAAAACAACAACAATTTTGATCGAGTAATTTTTTACTTACTCTCCGGTGTAACTTTATCCTTTCTTGGACATCCTGACAGACTGAGGGAAGCAAATACAAAATTTTCAGTTTGGTTCAGTGCACACCGAAATGCTATAACTTGCGCAAATAAAGAAAGGATCCCGAAACGGCAACATTATTGTCTGCCTCTCTATTAATATTACATTACTACTAGCTGTTATCCGATGTGTTGATCCATATTACCTTCTACAGGGTGTAAGGGACAGCCCTCCGAATACTGATAGGGTGTATTCTGGCCATGAAACTTAACATTTTCCCATAAAAAATATTTCATGATACGTAAAAAAAAATGACTTCCCATAGTAAATGCAGTCAGCTGATTGTGATTTTGTATAGGATTTATTGATATAGGATTGTCGTTTTTTTGTCGTTTTCTGACATATGTTTCTAGGGGAAAGTTGTTCAGTTACATGGTCTGAATGAATGAATCATTATAATCGGTTCAGTAGTTTTGCGCGAAGAAGTATCAAACAAACAAACATACTAACTTCCGCATATATAATATTAGTAGGATGAGGGTGATATCAACAATAATGTTGCCATTTCGGGATCCTTTCTTTATCTGCGCGACTTATAAGTAAAGATGTATTTTTGATGCATTTTGATTTCGATGGTTTGCGTAGACATGACAAGGTAGTCCCAGCTCTAAGTGACAAGTATCTTCATGTCACGTCACGTCTCGCTCTGTATTAACAGACTCTTATGGTTATACCTCTCTTACTCTCTATACCTTCACGCATAACCTTTTGCGTACATCAACTTTATCTCCCCTTCTTTTATGTGGGACACCGAGTCGACGAACGGCCCGATACATCCTGGTGTTAGAGTTTTTCAAATGCCTTCTACTACTAATATTCCTCGAATATGGTTTTGGGTCGTTCAGCCCGGGATTCAAACTCAGAACCTTTGCGCCGCAGGTAGACGCACTACCACTGCACCACATCATTAGTTTAGGAATTTATTATCCAACTTTAGACGTAAAGTAGTTATCTACGTGGCTATAGAGGTAGAGACGGTAAATGAAAAAGTGAATCTGTATTTTTAGGGTTTTGAGGGTGAAGACTTGAACTGAACACACACAGATACTAGGTACGTAAGTACACATATGTTTTTTGTTTCACATCCTGTGTAAATCATGGAATCACTATTTTCAATAATATAATTTTATGAGGGCTTTATCTTCAAGATTTGTCTAAAGGACGCTGAAAATCATGATAATCATCATCTCACCTCCTGTGGTGTGTATAGAGGCCGGTGACGTGGCCCTGCCCATTGCAGCCGGGAGTAGGACACTTGTTGCCTTCTGTGAACAAATCGACCGGATCGTGAATTAGTATTTTCCTAATCACCAGGCGGGGCGAGCGCGATCGATACGACGGGCGTGCCGGCCGGGGCGTACCTGCGCGGCCCCGCCCACCCGCTACCACCCCCTCACCCCACCGCACCCCGGCAACTCGCAAGAAAAAATAAAGAACGCCAGGCGGCTGCGCGCGGACTCACAATTTTTCTTTCAGGAGTAGGGGGGTGGCGCGCCAACGCCCCGCCTACTCCCAGCCTGACCCGTTTTTATTGCGCGTCGCCCGAACATAAACCTAGCTATGACCGGCAATACGAGGAAAACATTTAGGTATCTTACCATATATACGATATCGGCGTAGGTGGAGTCTCGCCTTACTCTAAATGTCGCGCATTAAATTATGAGGGCCATCTCACAAATGAGACATGATTTGTTGCCAGCATTTGTAATGAACTGAAATCAGACTTAGCAGCCTTAGCAGAGGACGGCTGAGATTTTTGTATAATAACCTTTAGGAGCCGTGGAAATTTAGAAATGCCCTGAAATTACATAACTGCCAAGTCTAAGTAAAAATTTATTAAATCAAGAAGAATGGCAGACGCTACATCTGTAAAGCTGAAGCTCAAGTCAGAATTGAGCGGCTTCAACATTACAAGATATCGGGGAGCGACCTTGAAACAAACTTGGAGTTGGTCGATAACTCGGAGTTGTATGTTATAGTGACGTCGTTAGGGAAGTTGGGTATGGTTGTTGGAGGTTTGGTCGTCGTTTATTTCTAGAAGCGATTCAAAACAGCTTATAAGACTTTACTGAAATAAAATAAGTTAGATGGAAAGCTGTCGAGACGATGATTTCCTGTTGATACCTCTGTTTGCTGGTGGCGAGAGTGCAGAGAGAGGTCTTGAGTCTCGAAGTGGCTGTGCAGTGGGCACGGTGCGAGCCTCCTGTAGCGCTGTGGCTGCGCGGGACCCGGCGCCCGCCGGCTGCAGCACCGTGTACTGCTTGGGTCCTTTATGTATCGAGCTTTTGTCGTCGTTGTTCGAGTAGCCACCGAACGGTTCACTAGGCAAGGAAGACGAGTGGATCCTGTGCTTCACCTCCGCTGGAGGCTTGAAAGCCGATTGAGTTGAATACGGTAGAGACGCCGTCGCCGCTTTGTATGCATTGTACAAGGATTGCTTGTTTACTGTTACAGGTTCACTTTTACGTTTATGCTTATTTTCCCTGTCTTCATCATATTTGTCATCGTTTCTGTCAGACATATCTATCTCTAGTTCATTGGAAGACGAATCGACGAGCTCGTCGAAGTTTGGTGCGTCGAAATGATTAGATTGCTTGTTATATTTATCGTAATCGCCGCCAGTCTTTTCTCTTTCTGGTTTTTGATATCTCTTATTTCTATCTTCGGTGTCACTGACACCATTTGTGGCTTGTTCGTCGATTTGGCGATGCATCGAATAACTTCTTTGTGAAGTGTCTGCGCTTTCAGAGGACGGTGAAGGGGAAGATGGAAGCATTTTGTCGGAGCGCCTGTCGTCAAAGAGGTTCTCAAAACCATTGGCATCATCATTCTCGTCTCCGCTGTGGTTTGAGGTTTGGTCCCGAGCCCCCCAGCTGCCTGAAAGTGTTTTAAGAGCGGCTTGCGTCTCTCGGATAAGGGTTTCGTCAACATCGTCGGAGACACGGGCGGGTGGGTGCGCGCGGTATGTGGGTAGCGGTCGGCGTCGAGAGTCTTGCTCCTCGCGGCGCTCGTCATCGAGTAGACGGCGCCTTCGCTTGCCGACGATCTCGTCGTCCTCCATGGATTCTCCACTATCGGTGCGCTCCGCCCGTCTATCGCTCAGTCTAAAGGTCTCTACATCAACTCCAAACTCTAATCTCCTCTTGTTTATGTGCGACAGTGACGGTTGTGAAGGCAGCGAGGTCGTCCTGCAACAAACGGCTCCATCAGATCTATGCTCTCGTATAAAATCATAACATTTATAGCACACATATATCAAAACATCAGAGAAACAGTAAAGTTGTACTTGCGATTCGTATTTCCATCCACAATCACAATATTTTTACGCGGAAATGATTCTCGGCGTTATTTTCGACGACATCAATTTTGAAGCACTTGGTTGTAAAGTTTAAATGCACAAAAATCGTTCCCACGTAAAAACCATTTCACTCAAAAGCTTTCAGACCAAATAAGGTTTATTTTAATGGTAAGTTTATAGGGTAAAAATAATTGATAATAGTAAAACGACTGGTTACTCATAAAAGTTTTAAAGATATAAAAGTTTTGCGAAAATGGCGATTGTTAAGTTTCTCTATTTCCCTGTAAAATGTCAGCTGATACCATCTGCTCGGCAAGAATAAGAAGATTTTTGTGCTATATTTCTGATATTTGTGGAACTAACCGAAAATCAATGTATTTTCTCCACGCTCTTATGTAATTGCTTCGTCAAGATAACTTTTCAACTTCCATAGAAACTTTTACAATAAAGTAAAGTTTTTCAGACTTCCATAAATGTCAAATATTGTCTTTAGTCAGACTAGGTAATGTTTTTTTTTCGAGAAGTTTTAGCAGCAGAATCAGCAAAGGAGATTATAATGTACGAAATGTTTAATGTAATTTTATTCCAAGAAATGCCTTAGAATTGTTGTTGGGTATATTTTTTAAGAATTAAGCATATTTGTACTTTGTAAATATAGAGGTAAGCTAAGCATTCAAGCCACAAACGTAGGTATAATATATCTGTGATTCAAGCACTACGTTCATGTTATTTCAAATCACTCAATCACACACACGCAAACACATTCAAAATGCAAATTCAAAGTATTTTCTTGTTACTATCACGATAAGTGTTGCCTATGTTATTGATTATAAAAAATAATTGTATTTTTCGTTATTGTTTTCAGTAAGAGCCATTTTCGCCCGTTTTGTTTGGTTTTTTATTATATCGATTCATATTGTATACAGATCATACTTAAAATTTTACAAATACGTCTAAACGTATCTACTTTATAGGCTGAAATATAGCTATATAATTAAGTTTTTGTTTACAGTTTCCATGCCTTATTGAGCAAAACAGCGATATTCACTTTCACGGCTAGGTTTGCGAAATTCTGCGTCACCTTGCATGAAACAGTTTCGATATTAATTCATCGTACAACTAATAACGCCTACCCGACATGAGTCCACCGTATCGATTCTCAATAGTCCCTAAAGTTGTGCAATATGCGCCGTCTTGAGATAGGAGTCGATGGCCCTCGTACTAAGGGCGGAGGGCCGGAGGGCTACCGGAAACCGAAATACCGCACTGCCGGTCCCGTACTGTACCTAATACGAGCACCAAGCTTTGGCAAACATTTGTGTACGTGTCTTGCCCCTTAAGCTTCCTAGGCTCTATCTAAATAGTCCTATGTTTGTTTGTTTAGTTTTCATTTCCCCATTTTAGGGTTTACTTTAGCAGGAAAAATTATAGTCCCGGGTCACGTTGATAGGTTAAGGTAGAAATCATAAGTTTTAAAATGCTTACTTATTATTGTAAAGTAAAACTTAATTTAGTTAAATGTTTATTGTGAGTAGGTATTTAGTAAAAAAATACATAGATTATGATAAATAACTGTTATTTGCTTTACGTTGGCTTTTCTTACTTTACTGGACTTTCCCCATTTTTTTAGGTGTGTTCTATTAATAGTCAACACAAAAAGACCAAGAAAAATAACAAGTATGTAGCAAGACTTTAATAGCATTCAGAAGTCCATAACTATAATATAACTTTATTAAGTTCGTAGGTTATTTATTTATTAAGCCTCAGGTTTGTAAATAGTTTTCTATAATTTCGAAGCGTTTTCCTTAAACTGTAACACATCACTCCTACCTATCCAAAAAATAAAATTGATTTTATTTTAATTATTTATTTCCTCAGGATACATACATCATGTATATCGGACTGGTGATAAGGAACAACTTCTCCCTAGGAACATAGGTCGTGCTTTTTTTACACGACTGCCCATCCAAAAAAGGAGTATGTTGTTTTAAGAGTTCATGTATGTATGTTTGTTTGTATGTATGTATACAGGGTTATTTTTTATTCACCCCGGAAATTTTACAGGGTGAATCTACTCATGATTCTGAATAACTTTTATTATGGGGTCACCTGCGAAATTGGAAAAAAAAAAATAACCCTGTATATGTGCGATTCTTTAAAGGGCTGAAACTCGTTAATTAATAAAAAATTTTATCTTAGAATGCAGTCGCGGTTTTAAAATTTTTATGCTTGTTGGATTAATTAATAACACAGGTTGAAATGTGACAAAAATATTTTGAGTTTCCATAGTAACATAAAGTGGCTGATCGACAATTTTGTATGAGAGGTCCAAACCTTTTTTCGTATTTCGCCCTATATTCGATGGGGAAAGATGTCTTAAGTTTTCGTAAACAGTCACTATTAAAATTTTGATCTATTTATTTTATAAAAAAATACAGGTATTTGGAAAAATACCTTGAGGTCCAAAGAAGAACGAGTTCAAAATAAGTGTTCAAAACCTCTCAAGTGAGAATTTATATGTGTATTAAGTAAAGAGCACATTACTAAAGAAATGTATGATCCATATTAGTAAAAAAATACAATTTCAAATTTGTTATAAAGTTAAAAATAATCAAGAATTGTATTTTAGTAGTTTCAATTTCATAAAGATTGAGGGTTTTTAGCTTCTCTACAACTGAAGTAAATTTTTAAATAACAGCATGTAAATTGCATAGATACTTTTTAAATATTGACTTCGAGCATAGTACAGGATTTGGTTTTTGGATGCAAAGATATGTATTCAATAAGTAAGAGAAGTTTTTACCAAATAAAGCTTAGTTAAAAACTAACCTTAATTAGGGTTTATTTTTATATTTCGTCCATTATGTGTTTCTAGAGAGTAAATCATACGTGTAATGCTTTGCTTTTAATTAAATTATGCTATCGATAGTATAAAGTCTTAAACAAATGCCTAGAAGTAGTTTACGATCTTCAGTTACATAGGGTAAAATGGGTACAGTTTTTGGTATCGTCACTAGTAAAACTATACACCTATGTCTTCTGTTGTCAATACGAACTGCTTCCATTAAGTAGCTCAAGGGGTTCAAACTATTAATCGAATGCCACGCATAAAAACTACCAGCTCCCTGTGCCCTATGATTATGAAAATACAAGCTACAAGTCTGCAGGTGCAATTCTTCGTACATAGTGTAACCGGTGAATATTCCTAGTATCATAATGGCTAACCGACTACGCAATGAACAAATGTTGTTTATGTATAATTTCAATGTTTTAGAAAGTAACTTCTCATTTTACCGTTTTCACTTTTTAGTGCACCCGTTTCGAGCTCTCTGTTTACCCTATGGTTGGCCGGTAGAGAATGCTGCGAGGCAATAGCCCGCCATTTGTACGTTTTGTGCAATAAAGTTTTATAAATAAAATAAATAAATGAACATCGAATTCACCTGTAGAAATATTGCCTGTTATTTGATAATATCGGGCACTGGAGGTAAAGCCGAGCGGTTTCGTGCGCAGCAATCCGTCGGCTGCCGGGCAAGGCAGCGGCATAGAGTGTAACAGGATTAACGTATAAGTAGAGTAGTTCATAATTTTACGTTCAGTATGCAAGTAGTAACAAAAAGGGTATAACAAGCCGAAAGGAGGTCAAGGTACTTGTGAAACTGAACAGCGGTGTACCCCATGAAATAAAAAATATGGACCTCCCATAGTAAATTAATCAGTTGATCGGCAATTTTTTATGAGAGGTCCAATTTTTTTTTGCATTCATCTCGACTGTACCTTTACCGTCTTTCGGCTTGTTAAACACTTTTTGTTACTGCTTGTTTAAGTAAAAATAACGACACTTAAAACATCATGATTAGGTCACTGTGCTACGAAGTGCTACGTCGTAGTATCGGGTGTTATGTAGATTATGATGATGCACTAAGCATTTTAATTTTTCTTAGGATTCCGAAAAGGGGTTACTTCAAAAGGAAAAAAACAGACCATTAATTATAGAATATTTTTTGGCCAGTCCAGTTCTTCGCTCATTTGTAACAAGGTCGATTAAATGTGATTTATTTGTAGATTTGGAATGTAAAGTTCTTTAATTTTCAAATCACACAATAGGTACCTATCAAAAAACGTAAAAAAAAAAATAATTTTTCCGCGAAAAACAAGCACTTGGTTGTTGGTCACTTGTGTACGGGTATAAAGAGCTTGTTTCGTGGTGTTATGTATACACAAAAAATGCGATTGGTTTGATCTTTTGCAAGCTATACGAAAGCCGATACGAAATGTAAAATTCAAGTCACGGGTTCAAGAGAGGTATCGTATAAAAGAACTTGATAAGCATTCAATTTTTTTTTAATTTCTAACGTTATGAAAATTAAGTACTCGATAAGACTTCGACTGTGGCCGGGACATGAATCTGGGGCCGTGGAATACCGTTGTATTGTTATGGAGTCTGGTAGCTGGCTGAAATCTCCATTGTAGCTACATTTAGTAGAAGTAATTTAAACTTTTTTGATACCTTATATTCACTTAATGCGTAGCATGTGAGAAAAATAAGAAAAAGGTTCTGCTATTCAAAAAATACAACTGATTTTTCAATGTTCACAATAAAGCGCATAATAGATTACTTACTTTTAATTTATGGGTATCTTTTTTGGTATTGTTTCATTGGCTTAGTTATGGATGGAGCCAAAAACTTGATAAATAGTTTCAGTACTTACACGACAACAAAAACAAAAAACTTCAGGAAATAATCGATTGCCATTTAAAGGTTAATATAACAAAGTTGAGAGTTCACTACACTTATTTTAATGCCAAAGTCTGCGTTGACAACAAACAGGTTGTTTGTCTGTTCGCAATTTACGATTTTTCAAACGACACTTTTATGGAACTGTAACAGCCATAACAATTTATGTGATTTCACTGTTTCTTCCTTAGTGGCCATAAAACAGTTGATGCAAATATCTGTTTTTAGATACCTAGGCTACCGTGGTTTGTTTATACCTATTTTTAACCATATTTTCTACTAAATTAATACAAAATTAATTTAGTCAAAATAGTAATGTTTGTTACAACTTTATAGGGTTGCTATTTTATTGATGTATATATATTTTTGAAATACGTTTAGCATGTAATCTGATAGCACGCCATCCATGGCAAATTCTTAGCTATTAGAATTGGAGTTAAAACATAAGTGACCGTTCGTTTCAATAATATTCATTTATTGCTTTCATTGGTTTAAAAAAAGTCGTATCAGGCGTATCAAATTTGAAGAAGGGGTGACCCGTCCGGAAATGACCCGTCGGAATCAATAACATTTGTTTGTATACCATGAAATCAGCATCAAGTGCGATTTTTGTTTTTTGTCATCAATAAATAATAAAAAAACAGTCTCTCAACTACGTCCTAGTCTTGAAATATCTCATGGAAAAAATTAAACTATACTTTCCATCAAAACTTTCAGTTTGTTTGCGTATTTTGACTTTAGCCCGTTAATTTATACTGCGTGTTTGTGCATACGAATAACTTTGTATTTGTGTTGTGGGGGGTAATAAGATAGACCTTAAGGGCTGTATAGGGCTGCTTAACCGGTTTAAGGCGGTGTGGACTGTATCTGCGGGCGGCGAGTGGGTTATCTGCCTGCGTTAATTGTAATGCCCAGAGATTACTGTGAGATAGCAGCGAAGGGGTTAAGACGAGACGTGACTGGCTTATTATTGTCTTGCCATTGTGGTGCATGTATTTGGTATGTGTAGAGTGTGCAGGAGAGGATAAACAGAAAATTATGCATGGAAACTATTTCTTATAAGGATTAATCAATCAAATTCATATTAACGGTTGAATGAAATATTTTACCCGACTTCAGCAAAGCAAAAAGGAGAGTTATGATTTGACCTGTATAAATGTAGCAACGTAAACGTTTGTTTTGTCCTTATTTCTAAACTACACAAAATTTGACACATAAGGTATCAATAGAAAAATCTCAACTGAACAGTTCGCTATAGGCTTTATTATGCCACAGTAAATTGAATATGGCGCCCTCTAGAGCTCACAAAGTTAGGAGCAAAATTTTTGTTTTCTTCTGATGGTATCGTGTTGGTTGTCATGCCCCTTAATAGAAAAAATAAACTTTAAAATGTACAATAGAAGTAAAACAAGCACCGACCATCTACGCGAGTGATGGAGATCCTCCTCCCATACAAAAAGAAGAAGAAGTAACATTTCATAAGTAAGACTAGCATGAAGCAATGATCTGGGGGCAGAGGGAGCTTTTTCCTTCAGAGAAAAATAATTGTTTTGGATATTTAACAAGCACCAACTATTAAAAATTTAGATTAAACACCAAGTTTTTTTCACACAATCTTTATAATCCAGTATTCAGTCAATCTTTTTGGTAGAGAATGGTACCTAGCATAAAGGCTGCCTCGTTTTATCTTTCTTTTATCTGTGTTTGTCTATTGTTGTATTATTTCTTTAATGTGCAATAAATAATTTTGTTATGTTATGATATGCATGTTAAACAACTAAAATAATTATGTATTTTTCGGAGATTAAATATAATTTTATTTTTTATGTGAATCTTGCTACAATTCCAGAAATATTTCGTACAAAAAATTGAAACTGACCTACATCGCCAAAATAATTTTAATTAAAACGAAGTGTAAAAATGAAAACCCGAGTGCTGAGAAATCACGTTCTCAAAAGTAAGAAACAAGAAATTTCGATTAGCTGACTACAATCCATTCATTACCGATATAAACTTAATTGTTGTGGTCGTGTCATTTTGCCAAGGCATATGTAAAGACCTACAAAGTACTAGAATAGGTGGCATATGATCATAGCTATCACCTGAAAACATATTGTTATGGGTGATAGCGTTGGCGCTATAATTTTCTAGACGATAGGTCATGAATTGAGTGTAGGTAATCCAGATTTCTTGTTCCATAGTTTCTCAGTAGCTGGGTTTTCATTTTAGACTTCCTTTTCCTTACGTTGTGTCAGTTACTACCTTAATCATATCCTAAAAGTATATAAGTATTATAAGTAAGGAAATTCTTATCGACCCTCTTAAAATTTATGAGCTTCCAGATGTGATCTTGCAATATCTCTTAATTACGTTTTGTAATTAACAGCTGCTACGCATATTTTACTCGTAAAATTACCCTCAGCGTATTGTAAATGCACATCTCAAAATTTTGTGTAATACTTCGAACGTCTCGGTAATTCCTTAGAAAATGAAAGGTAAGCTGTAAGGGTAGACCCTTTCCGCCCCGGGTAATAACAAACACGCGTCGACCGCCCGCGGGCCGCCGCCGCCCGTCCGCCCGACCGCCCGACCGGGTCGACACGTCGCGGCGCACGAATTCAAATTGCACCTAAGAATTCTTAATTATTGAAATCGTAAATCAAACCGCACCGTCTGGGCGGAGGACCATAAAATTGCGCAGGGTGCGGGGCGGCAAGGCACCTCGAGTGTGGTAAGGATTAAGACATTATCACTTTTCTTTGGAGCCGCGCCCTCTCGCGCGACTCGACTGTAAATCAGACGCTAAATCCTCCGGATTAGATTCATAGAGTTGCCGCGGCCTGCGGATCGCGCGTCGGCGATAATGGCTTCGTGTGCTTGCGTGATTTCGCTTTTAAATTGACTACCCGGGAAAGATAAATACTCTTCCAATTTGGCTTTATCCCGTTTCGAGTTGAAACGGATTTGGTGGAGAGTTAGCTGGAGTTTGTAGGCAGACTGAGAGTGACTGATAACTGGACAACTGAGCCCAAGATGTGAAAGTTTCGGACGCGATGGGCCGTGGGCGCGAGATAATAACTCTGTTTGAAGGACACGGAACGCGAGCTAACGGCGATAACTAGATAGGTACCTACTTCCTAAAGTTGTTGAGTCAAATTATTTAGTTGAATTAATATTCATGGAGTTTCTTGATAAAATAGGTCACTGGGAACACAACAGATTTGAAAGCTAATATAGATAGGGTTTGACACGAAATAATGTTTTCTCACTTTTTACTTATATATTCTCCGTTTTTGTAGTATGCTTGCTACAATACGGCGTAGTCGTGTAACTATCAAATAAGGAACACTACTGGAAGACTTGTGAAAAACAAAATTATTAGTTTGCCCACTGACAGGCCAGAAACGATTTTTATATAGCAGACTTCGGGCCCAGAAGAGGCTCGAATGAAGACCGAATTGAGAAGTCATCTGGACTTTTAGGACCACAAGAGCTAAAATACACTATAGTTTTTATAAAAGCTAAACATCTTTATAAGTAATCGTAGGTATGTATTCCTTCCCGTTGTAACTCAAATAAACTGATTGTCCATATCTGTGCAAATGTACGTAGGTACCTAAAGTGTTTTCGACCTATGCTCCGAATTTCCAAAACATCCGAATATTTTCCGAATGACCCTCAAATATTTGTCAGACGTGGCGTAAGTGGCCGTTTTTTGGCGGCCATTTACGCTCTGCCTACCCCGCAAGGGATAATAGGCGTGATATGTATGTATATAAGAAAGTTATAGCTTTCAATATTGCTTGCAACTACTATTTTTCAAATATCGCAAAAATATTAATTCATACAAACCTAAATGTACTATGGTTTTATTTTGCACTCACAGTGCTATATTACTTTCATAAATGAAAATAAGAAATTGAAAAAATGTCAGCGCCCGCCGGGACTTGAACCCGGGACCGTGGAGTACCGTTCCACTGCTCTGCCAACTGAGCTACCGGCGCCCCGACGTAAGCCGACGAAATCGAGACGAGAGAGCTTACGTCGGGGCGCCGGTAGCTCAGTTGGCAGAGCAGTGGAACGGTACTCCACGGTCCCGGGTTCAAGTCCCGGCGGGCGCTGACATTTTTTCAATTTCTTATTTTCATTCATACAAACCTAGTTTTCAGTCTAAAGATTCAGTGTCCCAAAAAGTATTTAAATCCGTTTTTGGGGTAAGGAAACTTAACATTTTGAGTGTGCGGACTTTTAAATCCAGTTACATACAACATCATTGCTTAGTGCTGGGTTTGATATTCGGGACTGTGTTCTAAAATCTATGCAGGCATTCCATGTAGTTTCCTTGAGGAACAAAAAATATCCTTTTTATATATACGGAGTGCAAAGGACAGCCCTCCAAATACTGATAGGGTGCATACAGACCATGGAACTAAACAGCCTTACGCTAGGAACATATGTCAGGAAACTACAAAAAATATTACCTCCCATTAAAAATCTAGATCAGCTGACAGCAAATACTATGGGAAGTCAATTTTTTTTGGTGTTTCCTGAAATATGTTTTCATGGGAAGTTGTTCAGTTTCTTGGTCTGAAAGCACCCCGTAAGTGTTTGGAGGGCTGTCCCTTATACCCTGTATAAAATATACGATCAGCTGATTGATGTTTCATGAGAAGTATAAAAATCATTTTTATTTTCAATAAGTGCCTTAGGAAAAGTTGATCAGTTTCATACACACAAGTCATAAAAAACTGAGTAATTATGAAATACTTCTTGTTTTCTTATTGACCAGTGCACACAAATAAAATTCAACGAGGGTTGATGTTGCGCGATAACCCTCACACTCAGCGCGCCCTTCTTTATAAGATAGGGTTGTCAACATACGCTATTAAAAACCATTTGCTTTTCTCTGATCCTTTATCTAAAATACTTTTGGGATTTCAAATCAGTCAGGCTGTGTCCATACCTTCCTTCTACGTATAGTTTTACCTTATGTTGAGCAATCTGTAGATGAACATATAACTAATTTTATTCATAAAAAACTATAAAAATAATATAATGACTGTATCTGTAGGTTTGTAACTGCATCACATTTTGAATTTGTTTGCAAGGGTCGGATATTAGCGCAAAGGTGGCCATGTCGTTTGCCGCCAACTTACAAGGAATTATAGCAACAAATAATACTGTGTATCATAAATTAACTTACTCAATTCACTTATATAATTCGTTGCGCACACGTCTAAGTAATTTCACGAGAAACGGCGTAGCCGCTTTCGCGCCGCAGCGGACGAGCCGCTTACTATAACCCGACCCTAAATATTCTGTATTCTGTATTCCTAAGGGCTGATCTCGGGAACTACTACGTACAAAGGTGTAGGATTTCAAAAAATCTTGTACCATTACAAATCTGCTTAATTTTTAATGTCATAAGTAGCCTGACAACCCTTAGATATGCTTGGAGATATAATTTTATTTTTATTTCTTTTATTGCAATAATATGTTTCTTTTTTGCAATATAGTATATTATAGTGTAGAATTTTCTAAGTAACATATTACGCTACTCTTCTTCTTTCATGAGAAACTATTTTATTAAGGAATTGACTTTTATCTATAAATCCTATATTGCAAAACTATCTGAGAACCATATGCACCGCCTACTTATGAAGACAGATAGAATTCTTTGCTTATACATACACACCTCAGAGCTTGTCGCGTACGCTAGTATCACCGCAAGTATGACAACACACATTCACAAATCACGCCTATAATCCCTTGCGGGATAGATTTTAATGCGGTTTTTTTATAGATAGAGTAATTCAATAAAACGGTTTATATGAATCGTATACACCGGAAAAGGTTATAATCCCATGGGAAAACGGTTAGCAGCATGTTTCACCCATCATTAATAATAAAAAAAAACAACGGCCCCTATACGAGTAATACTATCTTGCTATGGTTTAAAATGATTGCAAATGACCCTGAATAACACATACTTCACAGTTCATGATTTTGGACCAATTTGTATGTAAAACAAATAATAGTCGATGTGTACAGTAAAAGTTATTTTTTCATAATGATAGGATGTGGTTTCCCACGAGGATTTTAAAAAATTGTTGCATTTTACATAACCTAACTCTATCTGAACTTCAAAGGTGGTCGTAAGACAGTAAAGATCATTCAGCTGGACTTATACACAGAGAAGTCGAAGATTTATGCTGTTGTTGTGGGTGAACTGTTCAAATATATAGATATAAGATATACATAGTTTCCCTACATGCCAGCACTGGTTTTGTCATACATATTATGAGTGCAAATGCTAGTAGGTATATCATAGGCTTCTGGATGAGCTCGATGTATCGTCAACACTGACACGCAGCAATCTTAGTCACAAACCAAAAAATACTTTTTTTAGATAGTTTAGATCTTTACTAATATGATTTATATGCAGTGATCCGATCACACTTGAGTGTGAGTGAAATTATTAAGTGGTATAATTGCAGTATGTTTGTAGGTACATTGCCGTGCCCTACGCATAATTGTAGCCTTCAGCTACAGTGTAGCAAACGTAGCAATTAGCTACGGAGTAATGCTGCCGTACAGTTTTTGTTCGACTTGTTGATTCTATGTTTGATTATTTTTGTGTTAACTCAATATAAATGGCAAATATTTAAATAAAACAAAGTCAGAAAGTACACCCTGCTTTTTGCGATGGAATTAATTTATACTTACATACGATCAGGTATTTTAAGTATACATAAAATTTAAGGTATAATGTGTCGAAAATATTGCAATTTTTATTAGTTTTGCAGGTCTTTGCCTTATTTTTTAGTTAATTATATAGAAAAAAGCAGTATAAGTATTATGTTATGATGGCCTATAAAAATTCAAGGAAAAACCTATATTGTTAGCAAATGGAAAAATAAAATTCGACCTCCCATACAAAATACATGATCAACTGACTGGCTGAGTTTTCAAAATCACAAACACGCTTTTTCTCATTGTATGAATCAGGTCTACTAGCGATATTTTTTAAAAGAAATGCTTAACCGCTTGTGCGACGAGGGTAACGGGTAAATAATGTTCACGTTACGACTCCGTGGGTCGCTAATCTGATAACGGGTGAAATTGTTTCTTCAAACAAACACATTGCCTGCGTCTCTATTTCTGGGTATGTTTTCGCACAGATTTACATGGAGGTACAGAAATTGGTTTGTAAAATTTGGATATCTGCGTATGTCCTTATTCTGTGAATATTTACATGCGAGTTCATTTGTTTGGTACAACATTAGCCTGTCATTGATGTACTTACCTGACATTAAAAGTTCTTATTATTATTAAGTGCAAATATCTGAATCGTGAAAGTAAACAACATTCCCCATAGGTGCAAATATAAGAAAATAAGTTGGAAGTCTTATACAAAAATGTTGAATAAAATATGTCACTTTGTATGGGAGGTCCCTTTTTTTCGTAATTTGAAAAAGCTACTAAGAAAATATTTTCAGTTTTTTAAAGTAGCACTCATCCAAAAAATATTTGCACCGAGTTTAATAGTTCCTTATCAAGGTATTGTATGATGTACCTACTTAAATGAAAAGTTATGTATTTAAATTCTATTAAGTATAATCGACAGTAGACACACAACAATAGCAGTACACCCATAGCTAACACTATGTTATTGCAGCAAAATACCCTACTAGTCCAAGTTTTGTTTATTTCGTCCTGTTAAATGACAGAAAATCAAATGGAACCTCTAAATACACCTCACTCACACCTGTACATTCAAAGCCAGCAGTAACCGTTTAAGTGAGGTGGGTTAACCCGATTTCACGTGTAACGCCTCCACGCTTAAGGGCGGCCCGGCCGATCTGATACCGAGGAAATTGTTTCCACTGAAACCGCTATCAGATGGGCCCCGCGCCTTAATTGTGGTTTATTTGCAACCCGGACGTGTGGTTTTATACAGTATTTTAAGGACAATTTATTCGTGTGGATACGTGAAAATTTTATGAGGAGGCTAGAGACTAATTATGCTTTTATTGGTGTGAGAGCGAAATAAAAGCAATACAGTCTGTTTTAATTAGGGGGAGGCCTATGTCCAGCAGTAGATTGTTGTGACTACTTGTGGCTATTGAAGAAGAAGAAGTCTGTTTTAATTATGTGATGATTTATATTTCTCATCGCTTAAAATCAGACAACTACGTTTTATTCGTATTCATTTAGTTTCTACGGAGTAAAAGTGATTTGAATTTGGAACGCAAATTTACTGGAGATGAAATACTTCGGTTGAAATTCTACCTATTTTATTAGGGAATTATCACCTAGTATAACATTTTAGGAACCTTGCAAAGTTATCTACCGCGGGCTGAATTTGAACCTGCGACTTCTCCATCACTAGTGTCCATTTTGCAAGTTGTCTAAAATGATATACCTAAACGGGAATTGTACAAAAAAAATCAACCTAGTATTGACCTAATCCAACCCATTTTTAAATCAAAACGTAATGTGTTAAGTATTTTTTGCATGAACGAGTTGTTTTTGTGAATTTTGAATGTTCTCAAATAAATTTATTAGATATTGGGTAATTATTTGACTAGGCCGATTGCGTAGCGGATAGTACCTCTGCCTGCTACGCCGAGGGTCGTAGGTTCGATCATTCTTTATAAGACATATATTTGTTAAGTACATTTTTAATATATTCTTATTTAGTCTGGGTGTTATTTATGTATAATTTGTATTGATTTACTAAAAAGTATATAAGTAATAATATCAGCTATTTAGTTCACGTAGTTTAAACTGTGATTAGTTTTAGGCTAGATGGCGTAGTTTGAAATGTCCAGGTTTTATATTAATATTTTTAAATTCTGAAGAAATCAGAACTAATGGATAACCGCATAGCAAAAGTGATGTTTAAGGGACCTTGTAAGAATTTCTCATTGAGAGGGATGAAAAGTAGTATGTATCGCTCCGACCTGAATCCGATTTATTTACGGGCGACGTAACTTTGATTCCCTTTCCTCAGGATTCTACTTGAGAATCCCTCGCTATGCTCGAGATTTTACGCTTGAATCCCTCGTTCTGTTCATGATTCAAAATAGCGCCCTCGCTTTAAAAATATTTCTTCACCGAAAGCTTTGCAATCATGATTAGACCATGAAACTGAACAACTTTTTCTTAAGAGGCTATAACTTAGCCCAAAAACTAAAAAAACGAATACCTATACAAAATTCCCGATCGGCTGACCGATTTTCAATGGAAACCCGAAAAAAAGCCCTTCCCAACGTAGGCTCCATAATAAAAGTTGTTTACTTTCATGGTCTGTTCATGCCTGCAACATTTTCGGTACACGGTCCCATACAACCTGTATAATATGGTGGTTAATTTTGAAAATTTAGCATATTCCTTTAGAAAAATTTAATAACGTACCTAATTCAAAACGTTATTTATACATAACACCGGCGGGTAAAGAAAATCATAGAGTAAGTAGTGAACCATGATCACAATACCTAGTACCTAAAAGCTTAAATGATTGTGTTAACAATTACAATAAACTTTCATGACATTAGCTATTATATAAATAAATATTTTTACAAAAGTCTAATATAAAAGTACAGGGTTTTGTGCTATTTCCATAGCATTTCATCTATTTATATTATCTATTTAACTATAAGTACAACAATGTAAATATTTTAAACTACCGGTAGTATTCGAGCTTAAAAAAAAGAAAAATGAAAATGTACCGTTAAATGCACAAACCATCTGTATCTCTTCGTTCAAATACTAATTAAGTTAAAACTACAAAAAAAAGTAAGGTTTATATAGTAATATAGAGCAACCTATAACAAAAGTTTCAAAATATAATTTGCTAATAACTTCAGAATTCATTTAGGTATGTTTTGAGTCATTATTATGTTAACTTAATCACACATGGGCGATCACGTTGTCTATTTGAAATAACTTATTTAGAAATTAAGGAGTTGATAACACGTTTACAGCCGCAATTATGTATTCCGTTTTCGCATGTTACGTATTTGCCTACGCGGAGTAACGCGGCCTTAACTCGCTTCATTACCAATACCAAACGTACCGCACCGGCGGGCCGTGACATGCCTAATCTCATCACGACTATATACATATATATATCTTTATCTTCACCTCACACACATTCCTATTATTAAATATAACAGTCAATTCCAGATAAACAAGAAACATTTTGAAAGCATTTCGTGAAATGGTTTTACGAGCGTGGGATTTGTGCGTAAACGATTTTTTGTTGTTATTTTTTTGTTTTATCTTGACACTTCTTCGAGATTTCACCGACGAACGCACTGCTGAAATATGAAATAAACCTTCGTATTTAAATACAATACGACAAACAAGACTATCCGCGCTAAAAATGTCAAGAAAAATTTACGGTAACAAAATTTAAGGCTTCGGTATTTAACAGTAACTTACCACACAGGTCGGACGAGAGCCGACATCGCTATAAAATGGAGGAGACACCCCTCATCGCGCACTAAAGTTTTTTAGTACTGAACACGAGGTCACTCAATTATAAGTAGGTAGGTATAAAATGCTAAATTACAAAATCCACTGCACAAGGAATATTGCACGATTCAGTGCGACGATAACATTGCGTAGCCCGTAGCACAGTTGTACTTCGGAAAAGTTTGTCCGTAGGGTATTGCGGCGCGAGCGGCGGGCTTCGCACGGAGCTCGGTTGGAGCGGGTGACTACAGGACTGCGCCGCGCGGACTGTGCTGGCGGCGGCGCGGCGCGGGCCGGCCGCGGGCTGGCCGGCGCGCGCAACCCCCGCCCCGCCCACGCCGCCCCGCCCCACACACCCGCAACCTATTTATTTCTAGTTACGTAAAATTTACGCGCAATACCCGATACCGCATTTAGCTTATGCTACAATCTATTTTGCTGTACATAACGCAGTGGCACATAGAACATGCCCACACTAGCGGTTTCTCTGCAGGCGACGCAAAATACATAGCCAGTCTCACTGCAAGTTTCACATTTCTAAGGAAAACGTTACGACTCACTTTATGTACAAACATCACACCTTCCAACAAATATATAAGGAAAATCACCGCCCTCCGGGACGCGAGCGAATAAAACCTTTTAAGGTTCAGGGTGGAGTACGTAAAAGGAAGAAGACTCTTTATTAAATGCCAATCAGTATTTTAACGCAAGGCCACTTCGGTTCATGGTAAGTGAAGTGTGAAAAAAGTCGTCTGCCAACCGGACTGAGGGGATACATCGCCAAATTTGGCAGATGAGTTTTTTCGACCGCAGTCGATGCTATCAATGTCACTTAAACAAATTGAATAAAAGCATCGGAGGGCGCTGCGACGTACGATTCGCCGACACTGTAGCTCTCCTCCATGAGTCAGTTTGACACAACCAAAAGAGTTGTCCAGCCGCCACCGTTCGATTTCTAACCGTATTTATTAATTTCCATACGCAAACTCCCCGCTCGTAACTCCAATGACTTTGAAACGCACTAACAGCTCACAGTCGGGAGCCGGGACGCACCGCAGTTGAATTAAGGCAAAAGTTCGATAAAGTGTGTCGTCACAGTCAGCTGTTCGCGCCGCGAGCGCAACAGACAATGCGATTAAGATCTACGCAGGACAACTTTCGCCGGCGCGCCGAGCGGCAGTTAGTTGTTATGAAAGAGAGAAATTTGTAAATTGTTGGCGCCCGAGTTCACGAACTCCGTCGAACCGGAGTTTGTTTTAAGAGTCCAACCTTGAAACAAGAAGAAAAGTAGTCCTGTAAAACAAAGTTTTGCGGCCGCCGCCGTCGCCGGCGCAAGCGGTTCAAGGATTGTGCCCGAACTGTCTGTCTGTACAACTTTACCGATTAAAAGCTCAAAAGCTTCCAAAGTCATTTTAAAAGTTTATCTGCACGCGGGCTTCGGGGGGGTCGGTAGCGGGTCGAGCGTAGGCGCCCGCTCGTTATCATCCCGCCGCAATACTTTAGTTGAACCTAGTTTAACTTATTTATAAATCGACGCTCGCGGTCGTCGGCCGCTGCTCCTCAAATTAAACTGCCAAAGTTGTGAGACGGCCGAGACAGTACGCGCCTACTGCCGGCTGCCGCGCGATCGGAGGACATGTGTTCGGAACGGCGAATAGTTTCCAACGTACACACTAAGTTCCTAGACCCTTCGCTACTTTGTTTTACAGCTGTTCCACTTAGCGAACTATGCCTCGAGTT
The DNA here is from genome assembly GCA_027580185.1 of Tuta absoluta. Taxonomy (NCBI): domain Eukaryota; kingdom Metazoa; phylum Arthropoda; class Insecta; order Lepidoptera; family Gelechiidae; genus Tuta; species Tuta absoluta. The sequence continues at coordinate 6,126,097 of JAQAHW010000003.1, forward strand.
GGGCGCGAGTTCTTGCATGTGTATCGGCACACACCCGCATCCGAATAGTTTCATAAACATAACCCAACTTAGTTTTGGACGACTTTTCAAAGTCAATGCATACTAACTTTCGATGTCTAGAAGTGCGATATTACGATTGGATCACTTTCTGGTGACTTTAATGCATTCGTTTGTTGGAAACTTTGTTTTATTGGATCAAACTTGCCAACAAGGTTAAGTAGACTCATTTACCTACTTTGTTACTGAATATTGTTATCGAAACTAACTTTTGGGCGCATTGTCTGCGGTGGCAGCGAGTTATTTGAGTTCGAGGGCTGTGTGAGTGATGTAACGTACGTACGTCATTTTTGTTGTTGTTGTGTGTATTGCGGTTATGTGTTCGGATGATTGTAATATTTGCTGATTGTTTCGAGTTTCCTGTATTTTCTTTTTTGTTAACATTGACGTAATTTTTTTTATTGAAAAGCGATTTTCTTTAACGTAATAGTACACGGTAGTGTTATTATTTATTCTCATGGTGTAAGGGATGGTGTACCGAAAACTTTGCTGGCATGATCAGACCATGAAACTGAACAACTTTTACATGAAGCTGGAGCCGATGTTGGAAAATAAAAAAAGAACGAGTTGCCTCAGAAAGTCAGTCAGCTGATCAGGAATTTTGTAAAGGAGGTCGAAGTTTTTTTTCGTTCGAAAAAAAAACGAAGAGTGTTAATACATAGCCTTTATTGAAAAAGTTGATCACTTTCGTGGCCTGATCATTCCTGCAAAGTTTTTGGTACACGGTCCCTTGCACCCCGTCAAAATATATAATTTTTTAATTCAAGGAACCTGAAGTAAACTACAGTTCAGGTCCTGGCGGGCGATGACATTTTATCAATTTCTTTTATTCACCTACGGAAGGTTTCTTTTAGTATTTGTTACTATCCCAGAACTTAAATTAATTTTCGGATATTGCATGATAATAGATTACCATAAGAACTTGGAATGTGTCAATAGGTATCAAATCTAAAGAAGGAAAATCTCATTCTTCAAATATTTCGGTTGGATATTTCGATACTTATTATATCATTTTTATAGCTTATTTAATTCGGTGCCGGAGGGCTAAGGGCTCGATAGGGCCAGAGTCGCGATTCGTCCTCATAATCAGCGTAATTACCTAAATCTCCGGCGAAGTCACGATCTACGGCGAGCAGATAAACTTCCCCCGCCAGAGGGACGCTAGCTTGTGCAGGACTGGCGGTGTTGCCAACTTAAGCAGATAAATTTTAGTCTTTTAGATAAATTTTTTCTTACCACAATAAATAATTTTTGAGGTGTGTGATCGCGAAAGTTAAAAATTGATTAGATTCTATAGTAGAAAAATAAAAATACATATTTTGTGCAAAATCTTAATAAAGGATCTTTGATGTTTTTCTTATATTGTAACAAATGTGGTTGCACCAGAGTATCACATCTATATTGAATTCCATCATATAATTTTTTTACCAACGTATCTTTCTTTGAACCTAACATTTACAACTAATTTATTTATCGGCGGAACAAGAGATAGAGCACATGTTATCGGAAAACATTCGCCTAAAAGAAGAAATACAAACATGCAAGAAAAAGTATGACCGTTTGACCAAATTGTGTATGTCCAAAACCACTTCCTCCAACAAAACAGAAAACAGTTATAATTCTAATAAAACGATGCCGAACCTTATTGCTAATGTAGATAATAATATGTCAATGGTTTCGAATCATTCTTTTAGTTCAGTCGATGAAGTCAAGTCAAGTCGAGTCAAAGCTACTATAACACCGATAGAGCCAGTGGAGGATCTTAAAAGTGATTATACCACGTCTCCCAAAACTACCTCTACAGAGTATGCGAATGACCAAATAAGTAAAATATGCTTCATAAGTGCTAACAAATCAGATAATATTATATCAACAGCAGAAAGAACTGAACTCGGGAAATGTCAACTGTGCCACTATCGATTACCAAATCGTGGAATCAAACAGTTACTCACAGACTTGGAGTCAAAATTGCTGAATTTCACAATGAATGATTACTGTGTTATACTGATTGGCGAAATTGACTTTGTAACTACATCCAATTATCATCAACTTATAGATACTATCAGAACTACACTGATGCCAATTATATACACAAATGTCATACTGTGCGTTCCCACGTATAAATATGGAAAGTTCGTGGACTTGTTCAACTGGCGTGTTGAAATTTTCAATAATCTGCTACATAAAGATATAAAAGAAAACAACTATGCCTATCTACTAGATTCAAACTTAAACTTGAAGTATGACTCATCAATATTAAGATTAAGTAATGGGACCACAAACGGACGAGGAATATACACTGTGCTAGTTGATCTGTCGGATTTAATAATGAATGTAAGAAAATTTTTTTTTCGTCGCTAATTTGAGTCCCACAAAAGATTATCAAAAACCTAGTTCTACTGAAAGACAAACACAAAGATTTCATTGCCAAAAGGAGAAGGATGCAGCACCACGTCCAATCATTCAACTATACTATCAAAACACAAGAGGATTGAGATCAAAAGTGAGTACGTTTTATAATAACGTATCCACAAATCAAGCTAATCTCCTAGCTATCACCGAGACTGGTCTAAACGACTCTATCCACGATGGAGAGCTTTTCCCTCGTGGCTACAGTGTACTACGCTGTGACCGTGCTGACGGGCGCAAGATGGGCGGGGCCCTGCTCGCCGCTGCGCCATCATTACAGCTGCAGCAGGTAGCGATACCTGGCGATCCCGACTTAGATGCTGCTGCATTTGAACTGGTGTGTGCACGAGTGTTTAAACAAGAAAGGTACTTCTGTATATGTTGTGTTTTTTATATACCGCCCGGAAGTGGTAATGATCAGTACATGTGGCTGTTTAATTTATTAGAGCAAATTTGTTGTAAATATAGTAACGTGTTGGTCATTGGTGATCTAAATCTTTACTCAACTAGCACATACATACAATGCTATTACCAGTATTTTTTAACATATTGTGATTTTTGACAGTTGAACAGTGTAACAAATTGCAACAACCGTACCCTGGATGTTGTTTTAACTAACTTGACAGGGGTTGAATTGTTGGTAAGAGAGGATGTAGAGAGTTTGGTACCACCGGATCCACACCACCCTCCACTCAACGTCTCTATCAATAAAAAGGTAACACACTGCGCGCGCTTGGAAAATAAAACGCTGGCGCAAGTGCCTAAGTCCCGAACTGAGACACCGAATAGGTATCCCAGGTGGGATTTTCGTAAATGTGATTTTAACTTACTGTATACTCTCATAGCCTCAATAGATTGGAAGCAGGTTTATAAGGCAAACGGTTTAGAAGAAAGCATAGCAATATTTTATACATTATTGAGTTCGGTACTTGATAAATGTGCACCAAAACAACAGTTTAAGCCGAAAGAATTTAGATATACCTATCCGGAATGGTACACAGCAGAAATTATAGCTGATATTAGAGAAAAAGCGAGGTGGCATAGGTTGTACAAGTCTACGGGGTTCACAGACGATTACAATATGTTCTCAGGCTACGTAATAGGTATGGTTGGCTATTACAAGCTGGAAGTTAGGAGAGACCTCGCACTAGTTAAATATATTTTTAAGGTGCTGAGAGGGATAATCACAAACCCAGACGTGCTTCACCAAATAGGACTACTAGTTCTGAATACCCGTTTGCGAAGGGAACCTAGAGCTCAGACGTTTGCCATCCCGCGGTGTAGGACAAACGTACTCGCTAATGCACCTACAGTAGTAGCGCTGAGATTACTAAACACAGCAGCTGAATTGACTGACGTGTTTCACTGTTCGATTGCGGAATTCACGGAATGTATGATTTTCATTTTGTCTAACCAATAGATAACTAATGGCCCAATGGATAACTAATCGACCAATGTTAAACCAATAGATTTTTTAAGTTACTTTTTTATAGTTTATTAAAGTTATTGTGCCTACTTAATTTACTTGTTGACATTGTTAATAAAAAGATAATGGTGATGGTGATATACCTATTTTAAATGCTGATTATGTATTGTAAAATGTTATTATTATATGATTGTTTATAGCTTTTGATTTGTAAGTTGAATATTAATTTCTTTTCTATTTATAGTTTTTGACATTTAATTTGTAATTGTTTTTTAATAATTTATTTAGTTTTGTAGTAATTTATTATTGACTAGCTGTTGCCCGCGACTTCGTACGCATGGTGTAGTGACTTGTGAGTTAGTGAAGTTGATGTATGCATATTGTTTAATATTAATATCATGTTTGTATAAAGTTTTTTCTCTTTAAGATGTGCAATGAATAGGTACTGGTTAACTTGTTTTTCGGTTAGGTACTTGGTTTTGATACTATGGACATCAGCTACAAAACATCATTATAAACTACTTTGGTAGTTTTACCATCGGGTGCTAAAACGTACAAATTTTCAGGAGAACTGACTCGAGAGCAAGCGACATATAGCTGCCCGTGTGATAAACAGGGAATCGTAAGACCTACGCCAGCGGCTTTCAGCGTCTGTCCTTGCGATTTGTTTACAGTCATTGCAAAGAAAACGCTGACGGGAAACTGAATGCCCTGAAATTGAAATAAAAAGTTGTTGGGAATGAGTGGTATACGCGCCACAACCAGTGAAAATATCCGCCTCGAATAAATTCATCTTTAAGCTTAAGATCTTCAGTCTGGTTCCATTGCACAGCTTTGGCGGAGTGAGATTGCAAAGAAGCATGATAGGAACACCAAGTTTAAGTAATATTTGGTGTGCAGAAAGACCATTCGCACTCAAGGAGTTTAAGAATTCTATTAGGTAGTTAGTGGCTTTGTCTTGATTCATAACAGTGGTAATTGACGCGTATACCACCATATCCCCAGTGATTTGTGACATAATGGTATGGTTTATTGAAGCAGTCTGATCATTTTTGGGTGCAAAAATAGCTCTTCCACAATAGCTCTTCCTTCAATCTTTCTTTTGAAGGAAGGAAGGTTCGCCATACACAGAAGAAATGATTCTCTTTAGACCAGAAACTATTTGGCAAAGCGTTTCAGGCAGACTTACTTGACCGTTCTCCTCCGGTAAAGTACCTCTGCCGAGTTTTAATAAAGCTTGTGAAAACTCTTCAGCCCGTGGATTACCTCCGAGACGGGTTCGCATGATCACCGTCATGGTCAGCTTGTGAATTTGTGGCCAAAGAGCCGATGATTTTAGTGAGGCATTCACCTCATCAGCCCTGGTACCTCGAGTAACAACTGGAAGTGTTTGGCGAACGTCACTGGAAAAAAGATCAGTGATATGGCCCATGGCCCTATTATCTCTGCGTATGTCTTTCAAAGTCCTATCCATAGCTTCTACTGTTTTTTTGTTGGCCATCGTACACTCGTCACATAACTACCAGACAACAATATCAGAAAACCTTTGCCTTGTAACTATTACGTGATACAGGACATATTGGAGTATCGTTTGTGTCCAAATCGATTGGTATTTTGAAAGTTGTATGCGCCGTTTTCTCTCCTGGAAGCAGTGTGGCAGCGATACTTGGAGATACTACAGCAAGTGCAATCCTTCCTTGCCTTCTGATCTCTGCAAAAATGTTTAAGGCGAGTGTAACCGTGAACGACCTCGATAGTGGCGCCAATTCACAAAAAAAGATTTATCTTTAAAGAAACAATCTATCAGAATATCCGTTGCCCAAGTTTATACTTACATACGTATATCACGCCTATTATCTCTTGCAGGGTAGGCAGAGCGTAAATGTCCGTTTTTTCGGCCGTCTGACATATATTTGATGGTCATTCGGAAAATTGTGTATCGCCATGGTGACAGGTTGTCAGCCCATCGCCCATGTGAAAGTCTCTTAGTCGCCACTTACGACTCCCACGGAAAAGAAATCGGGTGATGCTATTGCAAGCCGGCATCACACGGCATAGTTTACAATACTATATTATTATTTTTTTAGAAAACCTGCCGCCTGTCAGTGGCTTTGTTATATAATTTTGGAGAAAACATTTCATTAGCGGGTTTCACAAAACTAACAGCGACATCTATGAAGTAACTTTAAACAAATTTTACTCTAACATTTTTGATTCTAACTAATGAAGGTTATTTATATTTTTTTAGGTTCCATCAAAAAGAAACGTACAAAAAAACGGAACCCTTATACGATCAGTTTGTTGTCCGTCCGTCCGTCCATCCGTCTCGTAAGACGCTTTATTTCGGGAATGCGCAGAGATATCGAGTTAAAATAAAAACTATATTGGTAAATAGGTTTTAGGCTGCAATATGGAACCCTTATAGGTTCACTCACTTTGTTGTCCATTTGTCTGTCTTTCAAGACTCACTATCTCGGTTACACGTAGAGATGTCGAGTTAAAATTAAAAGTATTATAACCTTTAACTCAGGCCAACGGCCTCTTGTAGTAGTAAAAAAATTAACTAATTTTACCCAAATCATAATTTGTCTTCGCAATAAAACAATTTTCAACGGATTTAAGTTGTGTTTATTTTGGATTTCACAATTCCTACGTTTCCACAATAAACACAACTTAAATCCGTTTAAAATTGTTTTATTGTGATGAGTAATAGTTGTGCAAACTCAAGAAAATATCACAAATCATCTGTGTTCCATCACATACCTTGACCATGACCAAAGGTCAAAGTAAAAGTCCGAAACATTTCTGTAATAATTAGAACGGCCCGCATATATGTCAGACGTGGCGATAGCGATAAAATACTTACGGCCGTTGACGCTCAACCTACCCCGCAAGGATTAAATGTGTGATTGTTTGTTTTTTGTTTGGTTAGGTCGTTTCACGGGGTCGTTTAGAAGTTCAGATCGTATGTCAGTCAATACGTGGTCAATACCGCGTTTTACAAAACTAACAGCGACATCTATATTATTTTTTAGGCAAAAAAATCGGAACTCGCTTTGCGGAACCAGTTACTGTGTTTTACCATGGGAATGAAAGATTTTTTCGAGGTAAAAAGTATCCTAGATGTTGACCCGGGTAATAAGCTACCACAGTATAAAATTTTGTAGAAATCTGTGCAGTAGTTTTTACGTGAAAGAATAACAAACATACCGACAGACAAACAGACAAACAGACAAAAATCAATTTTACTTCTGTTTTGATGTCTGTATCTTGAACACAATTAGAAGCAAAAACCCTTTTTTGAATCTATTTCATGTACAGAATTGGTTTCGTTTCTGTTTTATTATATGTATAGATTTTTAATTGACATTTAACTTATACAAAATAACTATTAATTGTTTCAATGGATTATTGCATGATTTTTATTTGTATGTAAAATTGACGTAATCATTATCGCCTTGGTGTATAACTGTAATGATATTGATTTGAATAAAATTATATTGAATTGAATTATATTGAATTGTTTCTTTAGTTCTGCTTGTATTTACTGATAAATTTATGTGCTTATGAATGTTATGAAATAGACCAATACCAATCACATTTTAATCAATACTTATCCTCACAAATGTTTTATTTAACATAATGTAGAGCAGAGATTGTATGGAAAAATAGGTCGATGAATTTTTTGATTTTTAAACATACCTATTTATGTAATAGATATAAATATATGAGGGGCAAACACTTTCTAGGTCTAGTCTTGGAGATAATGACACTTAAAATGACATTCACCTGATTCTAAATAAAACGGTATTTTCACTTTTTTCAATACATGGTGTTGTTTTTACTTTTGCAATACATAGATAGAATCTTTTGCATCATTTTTGCTTAACAGAAGTATCCAGGCCGGCTTATGGTATTTATGATATTTATCCAAATGAAAAGATTTTTGGAAAAAGACAGGAAAAAAATTGTTATTTTAATAATGAGTAGGAGAGATTAACAAAATATATGATACTTTATAAAAACCGATGATGACGAAACATATAAAAAAATACTGAGCTTTTTTTCGAACTACCTCTGTGGTGTACTTTATTATCGTACCTACATATGTATTAAAGTTTTGCAAAACAGTTTCTCCTAAAATATGACTAATGTTTACACTTGCCAGCCTTGTTATAGTAAATGCGTGCAAATTGATTTTGTTCGAGAGTGTGCAATTTACTTACGTCAATAAGTGGCAATAATTGCCGCGGCTGTACAATCACGTACCTCCCCTGCCCCTAAGTATATATATGTACCGGAACATAAATGTAATCGTACATATTATTATAAATTAAAAAGTTTGACTGCTTGCTTACTTCAAGGAGCAAGGTGTATGGAAAAATAGTGCCAAAAAGTTCGGCAGAATGTAGCAGAACAAATTTACCCGCTACGCCGTAGCACATGACGTAGTACTTGCTACGACCGCAGTATAATATTGGTAATATTTTAATAAGACACTTGCCCACAGTTCCTCTTATTAATTTATTCGCAAGTACAACTTTTCTGTTTCAATAAGTAAACAAGTAAAATATAATTCAAAGAAATACTTACGACTTCGAAGTCGAAGGTCGAAATAATTTGTGCGTTATCTGGATATTTTCTTCATTCTGAAACAAACAAAGAAATATTGTTATGGTATAAATTAAAATAGCTTTTGCATTAAAACAAAGAAAGTTAACCATGTGGAGATATTATGCTATATTATGTTACATTAATTAATATGCACATACGTACACACATATCAGTTCTTTATCGCTTGCGGGGTAGGCAGAGCATAAACGGCCGTAAAAATGCGGTTGCTATCACTGTCCGCTACCGTCTGACAAATATTTGAGGCCGTTTAAGAAAAACCGTGTATCACTATAGTGACAAATTGTCATGAAACCCCCGAGTCCTTTAGTCGCGCTTTAAGACACCCGCAGGAAAGAAATGGGGTGATGCAATCCTAAGTCGGTATAACACGGCACCTAAATATGTATACGCTTATAAGCGTACTTTTATATAAATCGTGTATTTATGTTGTGAGATATTGCTACACATAAACCATCTATTCTTTTCTATCCATAATAAAATACTTGTAAATATGTAGCATATTAATAAATCGTTACACTAATACCAAAATACACGTATTCTTACTGAGGTTCACGAGACTAGTCGTTTAGACGTTTAATTATAGTTTAAAAGGTATTGTCATTGAAAATGTACACAAAGGTATTAGAAAATAAAGGCGGGTTTAATGGTTTAAACAGTAGTAAAGGTGAGTTGCACACGCACCTGACGATACTGCGGTGCGAGACAGCTACGTTACAAATGACGACCTGTGACTGCGGCAATTTGATACTAGTTGTGCACCGGTTTCCGGTTCATGTATGTGATACAAAATCAACTCTTTTCGTCAAAAAAACGGATCTGGCAAAACGCCGGATAAACATGCGGTGCATGTGAGAAACACTTTAATGGTTTAAACAGTGGTTTAAGTGCGGTGCCAGTATCAGATCGGCGACGAAATTACGAGGTATCGTGTGACGAAATGCGATTTTAATTGTTGTTACGCGACGGTCACCAAACCCTTAAGTTGTACCGTCAGCAGTCACGGTATTGACATAGACATTGTAGATGTTATGAATTCATTCAACTATACAGTGTAAGGGACAGCCTTCCGAATACTGATACGTCGCACTCAGACTATGAAACTGAACAACTTTCCATAAGAAAATATTTCAGGAAAAGTATATTTATTTACATAGTAAATGCAGTAAGCTGATCGTGATTTTGTATGGAAAGTCGAATTTTATTGCTGTTCCTTGACATATGTTTCAAGGGTAAAGTTGTTTAATTTCATGGTCTTCATCAGTATTCGCCCTTACAACCGTATAGGATGAAATTTTACTAGTGATTGATAGCGGAATCTCAAGACGGGCTGGTGATCAGGAATAACTTACAAAATATTTTGATTTTCCATAGTAATTAAAATCAGCTGTTCGGAAATTTTGTATGGGATGTAATTCTTTTTCATATTTCGACCTATATTCTCGGGGGAAAGTTGTTCCTTGTCACCAGCCCGTCTTGAGTTTTCGCCATCGGTCACTAGTAAAATATCACTAAATATTAGGTCCTTACATATGAAATTGTCGTTTTATCGTACTGGCCACTTTGATCACAAATTTCTCCTATTTAGTTAGGAATTCGAAATTCAAATTTATACAACTATTTCCACATGTAGTTGTGTTTCGTAAACCGTCATTCATTTGTTTTTTTACTTATCTTTTTTCTGTTTGCATCGCTCAATTTACAAAATGGAAAATTTGAAATATCGCGTTATTTACGAGTACGAGTTCCACCGTGGCACCAGTGCTGCGGAAACGGCTCGAAGGGTTAATGATGTGTATGACGGTTGTGTCGCAAAAGAAAACACAGTGCGTTTTTGGTTCCAACGTTTTCGTTCTGGAAATTTCGACCTGCAAAACAAGCCCCGTGAACGGCCGGAGACCCAAGTTGATAATGAAGAATTGAAGGCTATTGTGGAAGCGGATCCATCGCAAACCACGTCCGAATTAGCTGCAGGCTTCGGTGTTAGTGATAAAACTGTTTTAATCCACTTGAAGCAAATTGGAAAGATTAAAAAACTTGAAAGGTGGGTTCCTCACGAATTGAGTGAAGCAAACCGGCAAACGCGCGTCAACTGCTGCGTTCCATTACTTGACCGGCACAATAACGAAGGGATTTTAAATCGAATCATTACCTGTGATGAAAAGTGGATTCTCTACGATAATCGGAAGCGCTCATCGCAATGGCTGGACCCTGGCAAGCCAGCCAAAGCCTGCTCCAAGCGAAAATTGACCAATAAAAAGTTACTTGTAAGCGTTTGGTGGACTAGCGCCGGTGTCGTTCATTACAGTTTTCTCAAATCTGGCCAGACGATTAGGGCAGATGTCTACTGTCAGCAATTGCAAACCATGATGGAAAAGCTAGCTGCTAAACAACCGAGGTTGGTCAATCGCTCTACGCCACTGTTGCTTCACGACAACGCGAGACCACACACTGCACAACAGACGGCTAGCAAATTAGAAGAGCTTCAATTGGAATGTCTAAGGCATCCACCGTACTCCCCGGACCTTGCTCCAACAGATTACCATTTTTTTCGAAATGACAGTGGGCAAAATTGTATGGAACTTGGTCCAAGAACCTCCACTTTTGAGACTTATTGGAAATGGAAGAACACACTTAACAGATTATCCGAGACAAGTATTACCGAAATCTGCACCGGGATTCTTTTTTTATAGTCACTTGAAGTTACAACAAAAATATTCTTAAAAAATTTTTTTAACAGGAGCGTGATATTTATTTTGACAGATTTTATTGATATTGCGTGTCTCTCGAATGTGCCACAATGTAAACTCCATGTAACGTCATTCCACATAACGTCAAACTCCCCAAAACATTCAATTATCATGACATTGGTTTGAAAAAAGTGGTCCAAGACCTTCCACTGTTGAGACTTATTTGAAATGGCAGTACATACTTGTCTGTGACACATTAATATTGATATTGTGTGTCAGTCGAATGTAATACAGTGTAAACTCCATAAAACGATACTCCACATAATACAAAACTCACAAAAACATTCAAATAACATAACTTTGGTTTGAAAAAACTTACACTTAGAGTGACGATAATAGTAGTTTATGCAACTGTCGTATAATGGGGGTCATTAGAATGCGAGTGTCTGTTTATCACACAAGGCGCAGCCGAGTGTGATAATAGTTTGACACGAGCATTCTAATGCCTAATTATAGCAGTTGCATACACTATTTTATCTACACTCTCCAAAAAAAACTCAGAAACACTTTTCTAAATGTACGCACCGGCCATTGCAAGGCCCGATACAAGGAGAAATTCAATACGAGAACGTAATATGGCTTGGTATGAATTTTTGAAAATTCTGTAATTTAGCAGTTGTTTAGATGTGGAGTAACTTACCTAAACAACTGAACAACATCTGAACAACAACTGAACAACATCTGAACAACATCGGAACAACATCTGAAAAACAACTGAACAAAATCTGAACAACAACTGAACAACATCTGAACAACAACTGAACAACATCTGGACAACATCGGTACAACAACTAAACAACATCTCAACAACAACCTTATAAAACAAACGCAACATTACCATACAACAACAACTGACAGGTGCGGAACTCTGTGTTTCCAAACGTTTGGAAACAGGCGGAAGTTGGCAATAAGAGTATTGGCAAAAAAAAAACTTCGTTTCATTTCTCAACTTTATCGTATTAAGAGTTTTCTCATTAAGTCATTACGCTTCTGTAATTTATAGTAAACCCTAGTTTTTATAGGCAGAATGCATAAAGTAGGTCATTATGCATCTGTTTTCGAATTCATAATTCGAACATTATGAGACGAGCGTAGATAAAAATATTATAAAGTATGTACTTCCACTTTCAATAAGTCTCAACAGTGGAAGGTCTTGGACCACTTTTTTCAAACCAAAGTCATGTTATTTGAATGTTTTGGGGAGTCTGACGTTATGTGGAGTGTCGTTACATGGAATTTACATTGTGGCACATTGGAGAGATACGCAATATCAATAAAATCCGTCAAAATAAACAGCATGCTCCAGTTAAAATCATTTTTGAACAATATTTTTAAAGTAACTTCAAGTGACTATAAACAAAGAAACCCGGTGCAGATTTTGGTAATACTTGTCTTGAAAAATCTGATAAGTGTGTTCTCCCATTTCCAATTAGTCTCAACAGTGGAGGTTCTTGGACCACTTTTTTCAAACCAAAGTTATGTTATTTTAATGTTTTGGGGAGTTTGACGTTATGTGGAGTGTCGTTACATGGAGTTTACATTGTTTTACATTCGATTGACTCGCAATCTCAATATTAATGTGTCACAGACAAGTATGTACTTCCATTTCCAATGTGTCTTAACAGTGGAGGTTCTTGGACCACTTTTTTCATACCAAAGTGATGTTATTTGAATGTTTTGGGGAGTTTTATATTATGTGGAATGTCGTTTTATGGAGTTTACACTGTATTACATTCGACTGACACGTAATATCAATATAAATGTGTCACAGACAAGTATGTACTTCCATTTCCAATAAGTCTCAACAGTGGAGGTTCTTGGACCACTTATTTTACACCAAAGTCATGTTATTTGAATGTGTTGGGGAGTTTGACGTTATGTGGAGTGTCGTTTCATGGAGTTTACATTGTGGCACATTGGAAAGACACGCAATACCAATAAAATCTGTCAAAATAAATAGCACGCTCCAGTTAAAATCATTTTTTAACAATATTTTTATAGTAACTTCAAGTAACTATGAAAAAAAAACCCGGTGCAGATTTCGGTAATACTTGTCTCGGATAATCTGATAAGTGTGTTCTTCCATTTCCAATTAGTCTCAACAGTGGAGGTTCTTGGACCACTTTTTTCAAACCAAAGTTATGTTATTTGAATGTTTTTGTGAGTTTTGTATTATGTGGAGTATCGTTTTATGGAGTTTACACTGTATTACATTCGACTGACACACAATATCAATATTAATGTGTCACAGACAAGTATATACTGCCATTTCAAATAAGTCTCAACAGTGGAAGGTCTTGGACCACTTTTTTCAAACCAAAGTCATGATAATTGAATGTTTTGGGGAGTTTGACGTTATGTGGAATGTCGTTACATGGAGTTTACAATGTGGCACATTCGAGAGACACGCAATATCAATAAAATCTGTCAAAATAAATATCACGCTCCTGTTAAAATAATTGTTTAAGAATATTTTTGTTGTAACTTCAAGTGACTATAAAAAAAGAATCCCGGTGCAGATTTCGGTAATACTTGTCTCGGATAATCTGATAAGTGTGTTCTTCCATTTCCAATAAGTCTCAATGGTGGAGGTTCTTGGACCACTTTTGCCCACTGTCCTTTGGATAACTTCTTGCGAGGGAAAAAATTCAACTCAGATGGGGCAGTCCAAATCGCCTTCAAAGATTTTATTGATTCCCGTCCGAATGGTTTTTTTAGTAAAGGGATCAATGAACTACCTATGAGATGGCAAAAGTGCATAGATTACAATGGCTCATACTTTGATTAAATAAATATACTATATTAAAAAAAATCGACTTTTTGTTCCTCCCATACAAAACGCCAATTTCATATGTAAGGACCTAATATACTTATCACGACAAATGTGCAGATGAGAGTCCTAGCTTTAATGTATAAAATAAAATGAAATTTACTGGATTCAATGTAGGATTGTATTATCACTTATTACAGTTACAATCCGTCTGACAAACACAAGTTTAGCTGTTTTAGATTATAGTCCAGTATGGCTAGCTTTTCATGTTTCAAAAATATTAAAGTAATTTATTTTTGGCTTATAGTTTCTAGACCTTTTCTGAACCCAATTTATTATATTGTGTCATTTTAGGTATATGCGAACATACTTTCGTTCGCAGTGGATGACTGCGACTCAAACTATTTTTATATATTGTGTAAACTGTCACATAGACATAACTGGTATATTTTATAATACAATTTTTTCTAAAGACACCTAAAAAATTAATTTAATAGCTGAGCTACGGCACATTGAATCGAAAATTTGTGCAAGCGTCAAAAATGACACAAAATGTAATATGTGCTTTACAGACAAACATAACGGAGCGACTTTAGAATTATTAAAAGTTATGCCCTCAAATAATGCCAGCCGTGTCGGACTATTAGTGTAGGTTTAATGAGAATATTCACTACCTGCTAGCTAAGCACATAAAAAAATTATTTATGCATAGAATTCACTGCAGCATTATTTTTCTGACCGTACTTCTGTTACTCCGCATATCGCGTACATACCACACGTTAACAGGAAAAGGGGCGTTCCGTAAATTCGATTTTAATATTGAGCACCTAATGCTCGTTTGCGTACACTTGTAATTGATACCGACGTAATACTACTCATTATTTTACAATTCTGACGAATTTATAAGTACCTAAGATTATTCAATTTTAAGCTCGTAAGTTTTAGGATTTAATTTCGATTTGGAACCCAAAACGGGTTATGTTTATGTTATTATAGGATTGTGGGGCAAACAATGGTGTACATGAGTAGATATAAGTTGCGTAAAGTAACTACTAATGTTACTCTTACTAGTAGGCGGTTGAAAAACTCTGACACCAGGGTGCATCGGGTCGTTGGACGTCTCGGTGTCCCACACAAAAAGCAGAAGAAGAAAAAGTTGCAGTAACAGGGAAAAATTTGGAATTCGGCCAAATTCCTACGAATTTAAACAAAGTAAGTAATCAATTTTTTGCGGCTGTTTACGCTCTGCCTACCCCGCAAGGGATTATAGGCGTGATATGTGTATGTATGTATGTAAGTAATCAAATTAACGTAGAATTGAGATTGGCTTCTGAAATTGAAAATATTGTATGTTGGTATGACCACTTTGAAACACGCATTACCCTCTTTACCTATAACAATAAGACCCTACTTTATACTTACCACCTACTCATGTCTTAAGACGTCGCAATAAGATGGCAGCAGTCCATGTAGGATGCTGGTAAGTCGTGTGCTCCCCTGCACAGATTATAGTATATCCTCATTACCTATAACAATGATTACCTACTTCCTACTTACCACCTACTCATGTCTTAAGACGCGCTTCCGCACCGTCGCAATAAGTTAGCAGCAATCCATATCGAATGCAGGTGACTCGGGTCCTCCCCTGCACAGATTATGGCGGCGGCATCAAATATGCATAAAAGCCGTAAAATGCCGCACTTAACCACTCCGCTCCCCAACCGGAGGCCCAAGGAGGTACGTAGAGGTATAAAGAGGTGTAGGGATGTACGTGGGTACCACCTCACGTTGTCACCTGTCGTGGTTAAACCATTTGCGGGCGTTGTTCACTTTTGTGTAAGGATAATAATTAAAAAAAATATTTTGCGTAACGGCAAAAAATCTGTTCTTTCTTCTTTTATTTAGGAGCATTGCTGTTATAATTTCTTAAATTCAATTAATGTGCAGGCATTTTTTTATCTCATACTATGCCTACATCACTCCATCATGGTCACGAATTTGACCCATACTGCATGCCTACTGACAACTGCAAGATCGATTTACGTTTTTGAATTAGGAATAAGCGTGGGGATTTGAGCATTATTATAAGAGTGATGTATCTGTTACGCTTGTAACTATTACCTAAACTTTACTTCGAAGTATTTTATGATAACTTAAACAATATTAAAATCCTTAATTTGACTCATTGCTAAACAAAACAAAAATCACATTTTCTTTCAACGATAAAAAAAAATATTTCAAAACATAACTTTTGATTGAATTTGAGCAACGCCTTTCCGTGTCTCCAGACAGATGCTCAGACACAGCAGTAATTAAAAATTGCCTCCATCTTACACTAATTTGCATGAAAGATGTGAGCCCACAAATGAGAAATGGCTGTAAGATTTTGGAAGCATAATTAATTACAAAGAAACAAAATTTTCAGGGTCATATAAAACTTGCGATAAGAATCCATAAGGATGCGAAGTAAAGTAACTATTATGTAACTCCTAAATAATATCTTAAAAAAAAGCAAGTCAGAAAGCCACTATCTAAAGGCGGACGTGCGACGACCGGTACTTAGTATTTCTGTTGTTTAACACGAGTCTTGAAAATTACGTCAAAATTTAAAGTAAATAAATTGTAATTCAATTAATGCAAAAGCTTGTATTTACCCAAACAAGAACAAAAAAACAGGAGAAAAATTTACAAAAAAATTATGCAATAAATATCATGTTACGAGAGATTACAGAATACAAACATCCTCAACACCGATCGTACAGCTATCTTAAACAGAATCCCACACGATTGCGAGAGCAGACACATTACTAAGTTAATGAACCAAACTATCTACCTACGTAGCTAGCAACATAACATCTAGCGATGCCATTATAACAATCATCTTCGTTCATTACGCGGCAGATACTAAATTTAAATTAACAGCCCTTGTTAGTTCAACTAAGAGAGTAGAGAAATGAATGTTCATTTGGTGAGATCGGGAGGCGTTGTCGCGGGGATTTACAATCGCGTTTTGCTATTCAGTGGAATTAAGAAGGCAATTCTCTAAATTAGTCGCGAAACTACAATGGTAACAGGTTTTCGGTCAGTGGCCTTACAATATAATTCCGTCTAAAAATAAAAACTGTTTTATTTTATGATTTTAATACAATTTGCTATCTACTTATATGTGGCTTGTAAGTTAGTCATTAGCTGCTACGGTCATGCGAACTCTTTGTGATGCCGGCTTAGAATGACATCACTCCATTTCTTCACCGTGGGTGTCGTAAAAGACGACTAAGGGACTCCAGGGTTAAATATGTATTTCAATTTGAGACGACAGGCTGACAACTTTTCTGAAGTTCCTCAAATATGTATCAGACGTGGCGATAGCAACCGTATTTTATGGCCTTTAACGCTCTGCCTACCCACAAGAGATAAAGGCATGGTATGTGTATGTATGTATAAGTCATGCTAAGACTGTGTGCATAACTGCGTAGCAAATGAAAGATAACCTAAAATATTCGACGTTGATCTTTTTGATCGCATAAAGGCTTAGTAAAAACTTTGATCTTTTTGATCGCATAAAGGCTTAGTAAAAACTTGCTTCTCTAGTTAAAAACAAACTCGGTACATCGTGTTCAAACTAAACATCATTTCAACCGTTTGAAAACTTTGCCATATAGCTTAAACATGAACATACATTTAAACAGTGTTGTCGGAAATCCCACTAGTACTATTTACGATTGAATACCACAGACTATAACCGTCGCTTAGTGGTAGTGCGAGGCAGCCAATTTAAGCGTCGCGCGCCTCAAGACGTCTTTATCGTATCTATAATGAACACTCATAAGCGCAAGGAAAGTGGGGAATAGTGTTCGCCTTTTAGCTGTCGCGACTGTATTACCTACGTATAAATGTAAAGCTGCTAGTTTAAGTACGGATTCTGAAGCAAAGTTTTTGAATATGAACGTTATTTAATTATCGCGTAGAATCTCAAGTGACAAGATATCAAAGGACCAATAAGAGTTCAGTTATCTACTAAAATATCACCACCTTTCTGGACTTGTGTATATACTAGATATTTTTTTGAAATATGAACTTTTATTTGATACAAGGCATGAAAACTACACCTGGTTGTTTGTCAATTTTTTAAGGCCTATCGTGATGTAATTAACTGGTTGTTCAAAGAACCTGCTTTTGGCTGGACCGAAAAGTAGTAGACAAAAATTTACCAGAAATTTGTAACACCCGTCCTTGCAAACGCTTACAGCACTATAACTAGTTTGAAGCTGCGGTTTTGCGCGGAGATGAGCTGCAATGAGCTGCAGAAGGCTCTGGGGATGCACCGTTAGCTCGCGACGTATCGCTTCTTTAATACCTAGTATTCAGATAGGAGAGTGTGGCAACGTATGTACAGTCCATGCTGAAAACTCATGACAAAAATACTCCACTAGAAATTGTAATAGCACGTTCAAACTATGCACATGCTCTGCTCCTGCCGGTGCCGCGAATGTAGCTCGAAACACTTTCGTGAAAGTATCTACGCGTGATTGTTCATACACTGCCTTCATACTTTTCTCTCACCGAAGCCGACATTCGAAGGAGCACGGGCAGTGGCAGCGGCATGACGAGTAGCAGCGAGAGTAACCTGTTTACATACTCACGCTGCCCACTTCCCTCACTATTTCCCTGTCCGTATTGATTGCGAGCTTAGAGCAGCATAACTAGTGTGATTCCGTGGTTTTGCGTGGAGACAGCTGCAATGTGCTGCGGAGGCTCCAGAGACAAGTCGTTAGCTCGAAACGTCGCGCTTCTTTAATTACAAGCATTTAGTCGGGAGTGTACGGCTACGTATGTATTGTATGCTAATATGGTTCATTTAGAGAAATGGTTTTTACTTATTTTGCATAATAGCATAAATTTATTGAAATAATTTTTTTTTGAAGATATATATCAGTAAATACTTTCAAGAAGCTCATAAAATCATATATCTTAGAAAATCAAAAGTAGTAGAATAGCATCACCCCATTTTTTTCCCGTGGGTATCGTAAGAAGCAATTTAGGCACTCAAGGGTAATCTGTTAATTTAGGCGACAGGCTGACAACCTGTCACTATGGAGATACACAATTATCTGAATGCCCCTTAAATACCTATTTGACAAAAGTGGCGTAAATGACCATTTTTATGGCCATTTCAGGTCTGCCTATCCCGCAAGGGATATAGACGTAATATATGTCCATATATGTACTATAAAATATAAACTAACACTATACTTTAATAATATACATATGAGAATAAGAATAATTGTGAGTAACTACTGTTATTAACTTATTAATTATTTTTGGACTCCATTAGCTACATATTTGTTTTCTGTAATTTCTGTACTAATGTTCTAATAGCAGCATATGTCTTTTGCTAAATCTATTTTATATTTATTATTACATAGTTATTATTATTAATATATACACAATTATCCGAATTACCCTCAAATATTTGTCAGACGTGGCGTAAATGTCCGTTTTTCGCGGCTGTTTGCGCTCTGCTTAACCCACAAGGGTTATAGGCGTAATATGAGTATGTATGTGTATTTTATATTTTAAATAATGCTAGCCGTCTTGTCTCAATCAGTAGAAAAACTACAATGGGTACCACAGAATACCAGCGCTGTGATACCTACTTAGTATTATAGCATATTGCTGAGTGACTACCTTTTTCATTGAATAACGTCTATTTTATTTTATTGTACTTATTTTTTCTATATTTTATTCATTGAAATAAACAATGTCTATTCTACAACTTTCAAAATAAAATCTAAAATGTTGTCTTTATCTGATACATTTTGAAACAATGTTATTCTACAGATAGTAATCCTTAACCAAATATTTTTATATGCGCCACCATTATTCTGTGTTTAACCCTTGTGGAACAATGTAGACTTCGGGAAATGCTAATAGGGGTCGGTACAAATTGATACTCGATCGTCGCCCATATAAAACACTCCGCGCGGATCGCCCTATGAATAATAAAGAATTGCCAAACGCCAGCGCGACGGCGGTACGGATCTTAGTCGTTCATTGGGTCGAACTTTGAAAGGTTACGACGAATATTATTAAATATATCAATAACATATCAAAAAACTAGATTTCAGTCCAGCAGTTTTATCCAGTGACAGTTTTATCCTGCGGGAAAAAATACTTTCCCACATTAAAAACTAAAAATTTCTAATAATATCGGGCTTCAATTTTCTAGATTATTCTATCTTGCAAACCAAATTATGTCCAATAATAAGCTTCCTCAACTTTTTTATTTGTTAAACTATTTGTAAAGAAGATTGATTCCCTTGATTAATTAGTTACTCACAGATTAAGTATATGTAGACTAGCTAGTTACTATTGTCTAGAAGTTGGTTACAGTATGACACATTGTATGACAAGAAAACGCGACTGTAGCATTCTACGGTTCTGCATCGTAGCAACGTTCGTAGCGCTACGAAGTTCGTCGTAGCAGCGCCGCACTCCACATTTCAAGACGCCCCATTCTCCTCACGTCCACTATAAAACATAACTCCGATTTTCATACAGAAAGCATCTCATTCTGTTCCCCTCGCACATAAAAATACCCCAAACGTACTGTGTTGACTTTAACTGCGCTTGAGTACTGGAATTAGAATAATTTTATAACTTCACAGTTGCTGGGTTAAATTGTTGCTTTGTTACAACGTTTGTGCTTAGGATGGTTTATTGATGTCTTGTAAAGCGTACGTTAATGTACGGATAAATTTATGAAACAAAAATGACAAATCAACGCCGAACGAGCAAATCTGTCCTAAATAATGACATTAACGTATATATTATACTTATAAAAAAGATGTAGTTCGCATAACAAGCGAACGACTAATTTACAAATCAAAACGTTTCAGCCCAGCCTTCCGTTTCCGTCATCACTAATAACACATTCGGTTCACCAAATCACACGTAATTGGAGTTCCCTGGCTTATTAAGTGAAATTGTCATCAAACGTACGCGCGCTCGTAAATATCAGGAGGAATTAAATCAGTGTAATCCGCAGCCCGCGATCGTCGGTTAGAGTAATCGTGCATATGTGATGGGCTGTGATGAGTGCTTTGTGAGCTACGAACATACAGCTATATAATATGAGAAGTGGCCAAAAGCTGATGCAGAGTTATGTTTTAGTTACGAATAATACAATTTGAAATAAACATAGAAATTCCTGTAAAATTTTACTTATTTACTGTAAAAAGCATAGCAAAATCCGGAACGTGATAATGGAGGATAAACTCCTATATCTACTACTACTTACGGGTCATTGGACGACTCGGTGTCCCACACAAAAATAAAAAGACTACTACTAACTCGTATTTTTTTTATTGGTGCTGTTAGTATCCCTCAAAAAATATAATCTAATATCGTATATTTCCGGGAAGACAGACAATGAACCCCAGGCACTGACTTTATTTTGTTCTTTTTATACTTTTTGTTGTAGAACAAATAGTGTGCGTGCACTTATTTATAGTACAACATACATGAAAATAATAAAGCACTGTGAGTACAAAATAAACCATAGTACAGTCGGTTGTAACACATAAGGTTCGGCGTACTCCAAAAGAACGGAATTATTTTTGTACCTAGCAATATTTTTCCTTTACATGTACATATTTTTTAGCAGAAAATGACTTATTTATGAGAATACGTTTAATTTTTTATTATGTATTAACTGGAGATAAAAAATATTTAGTTCGCTTGAGGTACCCCTGGTACCTTTAAATGCTATAACCGACTGTGCAGTACAACATACGTTAAAAATAAGCAATGCATTTAATTTGCACAAATAGCCTTCTCTATGACTATTATCTTCGCACATCCTGGCCCCACTCTACTATGTATCGAGTAAACGCGTGTAGTGTTTACCTGCGGATTCACACAGACAATTAGCTCGTCATGCGATTAAAGCTTTCCGCACTTCACATCGTGACGTCACAGGTGTGACGTAACACTACGCGGACGTATTGGGTGAGGGAGGTTTGAATATGGAATAGTGGTGAATTATACGATTAGAACAATTTGTAGAGCTACAGATTGATCGGTTCAAACAGTTTTGTGATATCATTTATGTTTTGTTTATGTCATTGACAGTTCATGATATAGACAGAGTGCTTCATTCTTTATATTTTAGAAATAGCTGGTGGAATAATAAACTGAGAAAAAAGCTTGAGAAATAGCTGATATAGTTGCTCGCTACGATTGTAATTTTTATTTTGAAGTGTGCACCATGAAATTAAATACTGAAACTTAATGGTAACGTATATTTAACACGCTTACTTTTAGTGCAGATACGTATAACACTATAGCTGTCTTGTAGTCTCTAGGATACAATTGAAAACGTTTCCTGTCCGCATTGCAGGCACGGTCGGCACAGTGGAACATAGAGCGTCAAACGTGTAGAGTGTAGAGTCTAGTAGACAGGACAACGGGCGCCGTGAGACGGCAGGAAGCGGCACAAAGACGCCGTCACGCCGCGTCTCGGGAAACTTGGCGCAGAGCTAGTGGGTACTAGATCAGACAACCCATTATGTGCTTGTATAAGGCACAGTGTATTATAGAGCGTCAAAGAGAGTGTAGAGTCTAGTAGGCAGGACAACGAGCGCCGTGAAAAGTGAAATCCGTACGAAAGTGTAATAAAGCCGAATACTGCAAAATTTTGGAAAATGTGTGCAGCACCCGATCTGAACGCGCATAAAAAGCACGAAGTGTGATGTGACGAATTTATTTGTAAAATAATAACATGATTTAAAAGCAACCGGAGGCCATGATTATGATAGTTATGTAAGTTGGCCACAATTCGGGATGTACATTCTCCTTACTTGCCTTAAATTAGTGCTGTCACTTTCCGTCAAATAGGTTTAGAAAAGGATAGGAGATATTTTAGGCGTGTCAAGTCTTATAATTTCATGCAAAATACGTGTTATCTGTCAAAATAAGGCGACGATCAACACAATCGCGACTAAATGGACTAGAAAAGGCGAAGAAACCATTGACGTTTTTAAAAATGACAGGACTTAGATATCTCCTTTCCTTTTCTAAACGTATTTGACGGAAAGTGACAGCACTAATTTAAGGCAAGTAAGGAGAATTTAAGTCCCGAATTGACCTCAATATACAGTAATTCAGTCCACAAGTTTAAACAAACGTCAAAGATATTGGACATAATTATAATATTATGCTACACGAAACATACTTTTGTATGTGCTTGGACATAGCAGTGGTACGAAGATGTATTTTTAATTTATAGTGATTGTCAGGGGCGGCCATCGTTGTGGAATTAGGACTCCATAGGCTAGTAATAAATATCTAGTGTATAAATAATTCTGAAATAAATAGTTTTGTCACATCTAGTCGGTTTTACTTCTTCATATACCTGAAACATACCAAGGAGGCAGAATCGGTGGGTGCATCGGCCGCAGCTGCAAGGAACATAAAGATATTGAGCGTGCTTTGTCGCGGCTGCATTGTGCGCGGGCGGTGCGATAAGCGACCGGCCGCCGCTTTGTCTGTCTAATTGTTGCACGCCAACAAAGCGAAAACAAACGCTCCCACTACCAGGCTAAACGCTGTAATAACATGTCTTCAAACAATTGTTCAATGTTTCCAATACGTTAGGAAATTGGTTATACGCGATCGCAATGCGAGCAAAGCTTTTGTCTGCTATCGACTGCTCTTTGAGCGCTACGTTTGTTTGTACGGAAATCTAATCGTTTTAGTTTATTCTGGCTGACGTTTGCAAATTCAATACGTATCTAACAAACCGCATTGATTGGCAGTCGATATTTACAAAATTCGTTATTGTGATACAGGGTTTGATTGACGTGCAGCCAATAAAGAGGGGCGCGAGGCCCGCGAAGCAAAAATGCGTAACTTCATCGCGCAATAATGAATCAGCTCGCAGCGTCGGTACAGCGCTAATGGTCTTCAATTTCGAAAATTCGACCGATCGACGTTTATTCGTTTTAAAATTTAGCTGTGGAACGTTGAGCGATCGCCCCTAAGCGCTCTATGGCATCAATCATTTTTAGAGGGTTTCGCTTATCCAAGTTTTCTTCCTGCTTCGGTCTCCAGCTAACTTTCCCATCGAATGATCTCGACTATGCCAACAGCGGGCGCCTTCGAACCGGGTTTTGTATTATTTTTTGTGAATAAATAATATTATTCCACGAGGGAAAGGGGATTGGATTTCGTTAAATATGGTTTAGTAATTGAATTGAAATCTCTCAATGTCGACGTTCAATTAAGCTTTGGATTTGTTGCTGGATCGAGGTATTTTCTTTGTTTCTTATGAAATAATTAATTTAATTTGGGTTAGGCCTTAGCCGTTCGATCAATTTAATAAATCCCGAATATTCATTAATCGTGTAATTTAAATAGTTGTTGAAAAGTCCCACTCTGCGAATGTTTCTAGCCACCACAGAAATAGTGAAAATGTGCTATAATACAAATTGTTAGAGTGCCTTACAATTGACATAAAATCAATGTTTTTGTGGATCGGGAATAAACTTCTTCTTCTTCTTTTCGTGTGGGACATACTGAAATAAGGTCTACTTATTTTCTACATGAACTTTGGTATAATTGGTTAATCCATCCATAATCTTAAACACACTTCTTCAATTTACATCTGATCCAACACTAATTACAAATAACATTATCCATTACACAACGTCACAAATGATTAATGGATGCGTCCGCCGCAAGATTTTTAACTGAGTTAAGATTAAAATAGCTTACGGTACGGCATTATAATTGTGAGCCCGCGGCGTATCCGTCATCTCTCAGGGAAATTATAATGACACGTCCACCGGGAGGTTTTACAGTTACACTATGTTCAGTAGCGTCCTGAAAGTTAAAAAAAACAAAGACAGAATGTTTTACGTCGCGGCACTTTAAATTCTAAACGTGCAATAAAGAAAAAGCCGTCTCAAAATACCGGATCTAATCATCAAGGCTATTTTGTTTTTATATAATAAAATATAATTTTGTATGTGTTTAAGTTCATAGACGATCACAAGCTGCATCTTGTCATACCTATAATACCTATAAAATTGTGTCAAAAGAAACTTTATAGAGCCATGGAACTACACTTTTTTTGTCAGCTTACATAGTCTATGAACGAACATCGGATCATCGGAACGAACCCTGGTGTCAGAATTCCAATTGATACAAGTTATGATGACAAGATTTTTTTTATTGAAGGCGGCGCTAGTTTGCATCACGTAGCATGTTAAGCCAATTCAACTTTGAGAGGCTGGATACCTACGGCGCATAGAAGATTCCCCTAAGCAAAAATCGTTTAGAGGGAGCTTAAATTAGTAACGCTGGGTGGGACAGGATGACGGAAATCGGACTGAGGTATCGCTCGAAGATAAAAGCTCGCGACTTAAGAGTAAATTTGGAACATTGAAGCAAGAAGGTAAAAATATTGTGAAAAACAAACAACTTAACAAACCCATAGAAATATAATACCCATTTACTCGTAAGATATTTTTTTGCGCTTAGCTGTTACTATACTTATGAGTAAATTTGGAACATTGAAGCAAGAAGGTAAAAAATGTTGTGGAAAACAACTCAACAAACCCATTGGAATATAATACCCATTTAATCGTCAGATATTTTTTTGCGCTTAGCTGTTACTATACTTATGAGTAAATTTGGAACATTGAAGCAAGAAGGTAAAAAATATTGTGGAAAACAACTCAACAAACCCATAGGAATATAATACCCATATAAAATATTTTTTACGCTTAGCTGTTACTATACGTATAAATCAGTTTTGATTTACAAACAAACTAACTACCAGTTTTAGCTTCCAACGGAACTTGCTCTTAAGCCGTACATCACTAAACTAAATCATTATCAGTCAATCAGACGCAGTGGCGCAGTGGTAGTGCGACTGCCAGCAAGACAAAGGTTCCAGGTTCGATTCTCGGCAATCATAATGTTGATATTTGTCACTTTGTTAATTTGTTCCAAATCTGGTTAGGACATTACAGGCTGAACCACGTGATTGTCCGAAAACAAATATGGTTCTGTGCTTCGGGGGGCACGTTAAACCGTCGGTTCCGGTTGCTGTCTATCATTACTAAGACGGCGGTCGTTATACAATCATGTCAGAGGCCTACTTGTAGTAGTAGGCTGTTGAAAAACTCTGACACCAGGGTTCATCGGGCCGTTACACGACACCACAGCATAAGAAAAACTAATTCATTAAATTAAATTCTAACTGACCACTTCATATATAAAGCCTGTAGTTCTACCATGGACAACTTCCAATTCTTTTAAATAAAAAAAAACAATAAGGAAAACAATCAACGAAATCAATCACAAGTCATTTAAACAAACGGTCGCGAGAGTGCGCGGAATGTGGCGCGATTTGTATTTGGAATGCGGCATTAAAATAATTTCCTTCAAACAATATCGATTCCTGGGGTAGGAAACAATTTGCGGTAAAAATGTGCACTGGAGGACTAAAGGAACCTGCATTACTATAGCAAGTCTACTCTACAAGTACCTACTCTTCTTGTTATTGTGTTAAGCAGGTACTTTGATTTACGCTATAGATTTTCGGGTGTTTTTTCTGTTAAAGTATTTATTATGAAAAATTAAGTAAGTAAATAAAAGGAACCCTTAATTTTGGACAAAACCAGTCTTTAGTTTATAGTTCTTAAGAAGTACAGATATAATTATTATTCAAGTTTATTGACCATTTATTTGTTATTTCTCTTTCTCAGATTGACGGATTTGTGCAACTGTGACCAAGTTTGAGTACTCAAGAAATCCAGACTACATACACACATACATATATCACGCCTTTATCCCTTGCGGGGTAGGCAGAACTTTAAGTCGGCAAAACTTTAAGGCTTAATGGTGATTTAAATAAATATTGCAACGTCAGAGGCCGACTATTAGTACGTGGCTCTGACACCTGGGTTCATTGTACCACATATTGCCTTGGTGTACCACAAAACAAGCAGATTTATTCTTTGTAGTACTGCTGCAGTAATGCAAAATTTGATAGCATCGCGATATGAGCAACGGGGGATTTTTACTTTTTATTTTCACCGCGAGGGTGGCTGGCTGGATGGCTGATCTTTGTTTTATGAGAACGATTAAGAAAAGCATATTTGAAGTGTGTACTTGGTTTATTTGCGCGCAGAGGGAAGGCACGCTTCATTGATCTGTAATCGTTTTTCGCATTTTATTGCTCGCTTCGCTTTTGCTTTTCGAGGGTTATGAGCTTATGAGTGGTTGTTGCACAAAAAGACGGATCGTATGCGCGTATTTGAAAATATGCATAATTTTCCCCTTTTCAGTTAAGAAATTTGGCGTTCCAATAGAAAAATTGCAGCAGATTTTAAAATCGATTGTCGCGATTTATTAATATTCTTAAGTTAAAATATTTTTCAATAACTTGTTTTGAAGACGTTCCTTCTCAGCCAATTTTAAAAATTGCCACCCGAATTAAAACAAGAATCTCGTCCGTAAAATAAATCTTCCTATGTTATTTTCGCACTTAATTTCTCGACACTAAGCGCTGTACTGCGGTGGGTGTTGCCAGTTGCCAGTGTTGCCAGTGATTAGAATGCTAAGTACGCGGGAAGGGTTGCCATAATTGTGCGGTGGTGCTGTAAGCCACTGCCAGCAAACAGCTGGGCAACGGGAGATGGGATGGTACGTGCGAGGTTTCTATAGAAAATGAGTACAAGTAGTACCTCTATAAGTTGTATGGTTTGGCATCTTGACTGAGTGCTAATTAACTACGTATTTTTTAGAATGATGGAATTAGCCGCAATAATTCAACCGAACAATAAATCATGATTCTATTGCAGCATTTACCTCACCAAATACAATGTAAAAAGTCTCATTTAATATTTGATTGCCTTTGCTTTCCTTACTGTATTTGATTTTTTTATTATCAGAAATTAGTTACTTATTGTTTGAAACACAAAGATATGAACGCCTTTGTGTAAAGCAATCTCAATAAATGCTCCGTTTTAATCGCCAAAAAATTAATAGCAAGTGGCGTGGTCGTGATTTAGACGACCGAAATGTGGTCGTTAGTGAGAATTGAACGAAAGGGTGCCTCACGCTTCCCCGATAATTAAACTGACTACGTTTTTATTGCTACAACGTGGAAATGCATTCAGAAAATTTTAGACGCCCGCTTTCAAATATCAAATCTGTGACGTTAAACCAAAATGTTTGCTCTCCGAAACGCATTAGAGATTGCGTTGGAAATATAAAACAATTCATAATTAAACGCGGAGAGCAGCCGTTTTGTTTTGCCGCATTTGGTGAAGCATAACGCAAAATAAAGGCATATTAATT
Source organism: Tuta absoluta (assembly GCA_027580185.1). Classification (NCBI taxonomy): domain Eukaryota; kingdom Metazoa; phylum Arthropoda; class Insecta; order Lepidoptera; family Gelechiidae; genus Tuta; species Tuta absoluta. The sequence goes on from JAQAHW010000003.1 coordinate 6,154,514, forward strand.
ATTCAGCGCCACACTCGTCGCAATCAGAATAAGTGCTGATGTTTCTGTCACCCGCTGCGGCGGCGGCGGCGTGCATGATTAGAATTCTTAAGCCGCACCGAAGGCTCTTGATTAGAGGAAATTAAAATCATTATACTCCGGCGCGCACCGCAGCCAGCGCCTCAAATCCACAATGCCACCATTCCACCCGACTGACGGAAAAATAAGCGGGAAACGCACATAAAGAAAGGCCGACGGAAACGGAAGCGGCACCATCTTGGAGCCGCCGGGCGGGAAAACAATGGATTCGTTAATTAACATTTTCTTACGCCTCGCGGCTGTCGAACGAACGGTTTATCGGACAAAATATTTATGACGCAGACGCGATGGAAATTCCTCCATAAAATTGCACAAGTGAATTTCTGTTGAGTCGTTAAGATTATGAAAATTACCTACTCATTGTTTGCTACCCTTTATTAATAGCTTTCCATTCATAAGCTATAATTTTATTAACTAGTTTCTCTATTTCTCTATTTGTCCTATTTCAATACTTTATAAAACTGGTTCACTTCTTCAATATTCATTCGAAACCATCAAATAAATTCTCAATAATACTAAACGTTTCAGCTTGCCGGTAATAGAGACAAAGGGCTGTCCGGCGCCGGTCACGGGACGCCTGTGGACGGGTCGGCGGTGTCGGCTATGGCCGCGCACAGGTCCGTGTTGGGCCGTGAAAAATGGCGGCCATCCATAAAACACGTATCGGCTGGTTGCGCGGGGCCACTTTGCCCCGTATCGATGATCGATCATGCGTTTTACAAATGACAAATGTTCGCACGTTTGATGTATGGGAAGGGTTGAGTTATGTGGGCAGACGATGTTTTTGGCCAGTTTTAATCAATGGAGATAAATTGTTGGTCAATGATGAAATGGTAGGCACGGGCATTAATTGGGTAACTTGCATATTTAGTTTGCATCGTAGATATTTACGAGCTTTTGTTTAATTTAATTTTAAGGTTTAGAAAAAAATCTGACTTTTTAATATCATTTTAACTTCTCTACAACTACTTTTATCGATAACTGACTAACCTTGGGGCCATCACTGGACTAGGATATTGCGAATTTATCGTTTTCGTATTGACCTCTTGACTGAGTGCAGTCATTTGTTAGCTAAACTGTAGTGCTGTAGTGCATTCCCACTATTGGATGCCTCTCCATAATGGTGAACTGGAGAGCGTTCACTCCAATCGTCACACATAGCGAGCCAATTCATGGAATGGACGCTTATAAATTGATGTTTGTCATATGAAAATAGATAGATTAGCTGTCTTTTATTGCATGTTAATAAAGTATGTTGTTTGTTTATATTGACATTTTATTCAAATTGAGTCGAAAAAAAAAAATTTATTCCCACAATTATTAGAAGATTGCGTTGTAAATAGGACTAGGAATGCAAATAGGACTGCTAGATCGACTCTTATGTTTACTCAAGTAAATTCATAATAACAGTGCCTATTAGTACAAACATTCCTAGTGGAGTTTATTAGGTAGGGAGTGGATCGTCGGCAGCCGTAACACGGCCATAGCCGTCCCGAGTGGAGATTACGTCATTAGCTGTCGCTGTAAAACCTGATCGATGTTTATTGACACCGTTACGACCGGGGGACACTACTGATGGGGTTTAACTGCCGGAATAGTGAAATCAGGGATGCCAGATTTGGAGAGTGTGATTATTTTACTAATTAGGCAGTACAGACTTACTAAAGGACATGTCCTAAAATTGATTTGTTGAGAATGTGTTCATATAATTACATTACCGAAATATTTATGTGGTTTCTTACAGAAAGCGGTAACACTGATTGTGACTATAAGATATGAAAATATCCAAAAAATATTAATAATCAAGTCACCCCAAGCCAGTCGCAGTAGCAATTGTCTCAATTATTAATTGTAATTTTTGACAGGCAACTGTCAATTCGCAGCAGGCAACCCTTCCGTAATCTTCCTAAGACGGCGTCTACCGCGTCTTCACCCCCCGCATAAATTAGCTGTCTCCCGGCCACATCGGGATATAAAATTTTGAATATGAATGGAAAATTTTGCATTTGTAATAAACCGCTTTCCCTGTACCGCTGCAGATGCGTACTCCACTGGATAAAAATGAAATCCCGTGTCTCCTCCTCAGGTGGCCTGCCATAAATATTTATTAATTATTTTTTCAATAATCTCTCTCTTGTATCCTCGGAGGACGAAGGGATATCTTTTTTGTTAATTGTTTTTTGTTTCATTTGAATAAGTATTGTTTTTGACTGTTCGGGCGTGACGAGGAGTTTTATAAAATCTTGCTGATGAATAATTATATTGAAACAAAGTTAATAAAATTCTTATTAGTATTGATTTTGCTTATGAAATAAGGCAGTTTGAGACAGAATTAATAATCGAAAGGTTGAAGGATGTTTTAAAGAAGCTTCTAATTGAAGGTTGATGTTCTATTGTGAGAAAGTCAATCAAGTTTTAATTGTATTGATTGTCGTCCCGTTAGTTTTTATGTAATATTACTATTACAAAAATTCCTATCGTGCATTTTTTGAAAAATACATTAACTAAACTCTCGCAAAATTATATGCCTTAGGCTTTGGAAACGCTCTCTCATCTCTTTACTAAAACCATAAAAATTACTTTTGAAACCACGTCAAAGTTTAAGTTATGGTATCACGTAGTAGTAATAACAATAAATCAGGCAACAAGGCCCATGTAATGTAGTTTATGCAAATGTCATATAAAGAGGGTCATTATTCTAATGCCTAACTATATGCAGTGGCATACACTATTTTATATACACTCTGCAAAAAAATCTCAGTAATTCATTTTTCCAAACGTCCGGCCTTGATCAAATTCAATGCGAGAACGTAACATGGCTTGATATGAATTTTGGAAAATTCTGTTCTTCAGGATTTTTCAAATGTCGTGTCAGCAACTGAACAACAACTTGTCAACTTACCGTACAACAACATCCGACAGGTATGGCGGAAGATAGTGATTTGAGTATGGGCAAAAAAAAAACTTCGTTTCACTTCTCAACTTTATCGAAGAAAGAGCTTTTTCATTTAAGCATTACGCTTTTGTAATTTTGATAGGCAGAATGCATAACATACACATACAACTGTTTTCGAGTTCATAATTCGAACATTATTGGACGAGTGTAGATAAAATAAAATAAAACAATAACATTTGACTAAAACTCTAACATAAATACTACATATACACTCAAAAAAATAATGTGACTAAAGGAAAACTAAATAGGCTCCATAATACCAGTGTGTTTACAATATTTTTCGTGTCGTAACAAATCTGTATGCGATAGCAGGGGTCGGGTTATCGTGGGAAAACTAGAAGCCCGGAAGCGTTTTGGGGCGATATGTTGAACGAAAAAAATAAAAATGGCTCCCTATCAATATAACAAGGGGATGTGTATCGTATGGTATTCCTATGTCCGGTATCGATGAGCGATTGAACCAATTTGTACAAGTAACGGTCACCCCCCGTAGATATTAATTTTTCACTCGATCAAGATAGTTAAAAGGCGAACCGTTTGTTAATAAAGCCAATTTTTTCGATAATACCGCACTTTGAATAGTTGATTCTTTGGTTAAGTAGGAAATTGTAGAGCCGCACTGTATTATTTCGTAGTAAATTTTGAGAGTCTTTTATAACAATTCATCTTAATTTCCTGTTATTTGTTTTAAACGTCAATTGTAACTTTATGAGTGATTCTAGGGAAACACTTAAAATCAGAAAATTGATAATTCTTAATCACATAATCGATATTTATTTCTTAATTGGAATACTAATTATGAAGAAATGCAAACGTGTAACTATCTTTATTTGAAAAATCAAGAAATCTTGATGAAATTAGTTATGATAAATAAATAACATAGTAACGATTCGTTAAAAATGGGTGAACATTAGTATGAAGAAATTTGAGTAGGTACCCTATTGTATACAAAATTCATAATATATTGTTTGGGTAATGAAATTGACCATGCACAAAACTATAAGCATTGTATAGGTACTATCGTAGATATAAGTTACAAATAATACCTACATAACGCGATACCAAATGGATAAAATAAATAATGGGTAATCTAACCTACTTTTCACTACCACCTAAAATATTTATCGTTACAAATATGGCTTATTGCCAAAATCCATATCTAATTTACATCATCTTTAATCACAATCGGTGACGGGTACGCGTAATTTGTCTCGGGGGCATATAATCCTCAAATTGATAATCGATGAGCGAACACAATTAGCTTGCTAACGACCCCGCTACAGAAGCCATCACTATTATTATAAAAGCTTTCACGAACATGACGAGAAAAACCATGAAACAAAATACTACGAAAGTGCTAAAAGAGATTAGTCAAGCTTTCAAAGTATTATCTAGGTAGCAATAGCTGCTACGCCGTAGGAAGCAGCTACGAAACTGTTACAATTTATTTACCGCTCAATTGTAAGACTGTCAAGTACATTTTTTAAAAGTAAACAAGCAATTTTTGGGGTGGTATGGGATCTACCTCCTAGCGGTCCACCCCGGGCAACGGCAACACAGGCTTGCCTGTGGATAAGTCCGGCTGAACGATCCCACTAAGCGGTGGAAGGCTCCGTAAGGGGCCGCCTGGCTCGCGACCACCATCCCACCGAAGTCTGGCGCCAAGTAGCTTGCTGCGTTCCGTCAGTGTGTGGGAGTGCCAGTGCCTTAACAGGCTTCTTCTGGGTGAGCTCGCTCCATCTTAGACTCTGTCTCTGTCCTATGACCCAGACTAGAGTCAAGAGCAAACCCATCATTAATAAAAAAAAAAAAAACAATATCGCATACCTAAAATTTCCACAAAAATATAATTCGATTGATATCGTCAAAATTAACCCGTTTCATATACCAAACATGTCGACTGCTGGTAAACAGAACGACCCGGGGAGATCCGTCGATAAACATCACTGTAACAAATTAACCCACTCCGACCCACGACCCACCTATCGGGACATCTCGTCGTAACGACATTGATTAAACGGACGCGCTGGAAGGGTTGATAACATACCTTTAATGGGAAAAACTATTCGAAGCGATTTGGTAAACAAATCGTGGTTCGTTACTTGAGATAAGGTAGAGCCATGTAGAGGTTACGTAAATAATAGAGGTAACGTAAATACGAATGTTTTGTAGGTACCTATGTGACTTTTAAAGGTACAGGTTTAAAGTAGGTCAACGAAAAATAAATTAAACAACGCTTTTATATTTAGAGGGGTAGTCACTACTCAGCAAGACCTATCCTACTTGACTCATTATATGTCTGTATGTCAATGATACCTCATTTGAACTACTGGGCTCAATGTTAAAATTTTGTGCTTCATCGGGATCTAAGTTTTTTGTTAAAAATTGTAAAGATTTTTTTTTCTATACTTATACTTTAAAACAAAGCTACATGCTACAGATAGTTCTAGGTCTACGGGAAGTACACTATGAACGTATCTTTTTCAACGTTAAGTTGGAAGCTTGATATTTTACAGTTAAAAGCGGTCGTAGATTCGTGTATTTAGTTTTTATTTGATATCTTAACGCATTGCCGAGATAAATACTCGTGACGGACTGACGGACAGACAGACAACAAAGTGATCCTATAAGTGATTTTTTTTACTTTTGGAGTACGGATCCATGAAATCAGAGACTTTCAATAAGTATAACTTTAATTTTAAACCAGCACTTCTTCAACCGATCTAATAAACAAAACAGAGCCTACCGGTATCATTACCATCTGTCGGCGCAATAATTCACGGCTTACACTCTATTTCCCCGACTTGTTTATTCGTTCGATGACATTAGTCGTAGGCGCCATTAGCTCTACAAATGACACTAAAATGAAATCTATTCATTTCCCGAGTCAATCGACGCTAATATTGTTCAATTTCACGCGATACAAACATTACGGTGAAGCATGGCATCCAAGTTGTGACGATTCGCGTTCGTATTTCGAACGCTATGAATTTTCACTTTATGAGATAGTGGTAGGGAAGTACATATTAGAGTCTCGCTTTCTTGTAAATATAACAAAGCAAGTCTTTCAGCAAAATAATTTTTTGGTTTTCATTAAAATAATTCCAAAAGAAAATTGACTTCTGGAAACGAAAATTGTTCTTAATTATTGTGAAATTGTAAAATTAAGAAGTAAGTAAGCAATTGTAAGTTGTAGTTGAGTTTAATACAATATGAACTACAAATGTAACAAGCTCACAAGCGCTTTACGCCCAACTGTCATTTAAACTGTTAGCTCTTGATTTACGATCTGAAGCCGCTTAGAACTGGTATCAGCCGGCTATGGGTGGTTCGAACCACTTGTCATTATATTTTACCGATGCCATCATGCATTGTAACTAATAATCCCTAATAGATGTCATTTGTATTGATAAATTGTGAAATAATTTCACGTAAAGAAGTTTTTTCTACTAACGATAACTTTCCTTTATTTTATTTAAAGTAGCACGGCAGGAATAGCACGTATTTTTAAACAAAAACACACGTAATCGGGAAAAATATAAAATTCTTTCCTAGCTAGACTGTGAAGCGAAATAAACAAAACTAAAAATAAACTAGGGTACAAGAAAATTGTCGGTGAAATTGTTCGGTCCCCAATGAAACGTAGCTCAATTACATCACAATGTCTTCTTTGTGTTTTCCCCAAAAAAAGGAAAAAAATACTGTTCGTAATAAATAATACCGTATGTCATTTCTCAGCACGTATGAAATTTATAACACGAAGCGATTTCGAACGGCAATTTATTTGTAATAGAGCAGTATAGGGGCAGGCGAATGGTTGGGGATGGAACTGTACTAAACTACTGACTCTAGCTTTATTTTGTACGATTTAGGTTGGGTAGCATGGCATGATCACTTGACATTGATACGTTCATTGTGCTACTGATTTATTATATTTAGTTTTAAAATATTTTTTTATGTTATGTTTGTTTTTGGTTTAGACAATTCACTCAATCAATTTACTCGTAGGTACCAGGTACCAGTAAAATAACATAAATCACCAAAGAAAACCGTATTCACATTTAATCATTCTTTATAGATACAACAAAATGATAATCGTAAGTTATCACGGCATAAGGTTCTCCTGAACTTGGCCTAGAATTAACAAAACCGCGATGAACGGCAATAGGTTTTGCAATCACAGAAAAATCAAATCAAACTACATCACACAACTGGAAGCTATAAATAACACTTGAAATGCAAGTACGTCTCGAGGCGTCGCGCCACGATTTGCGACTTAATCACTTTATTGGCAGCGAGGGAGCTTATCGGAAAGAAATGTCGCCCCAACCAACTGATATATGGGTAAACAGCCTTGCACTTTTCCCGACGACTTTTGGCGGTCACAGATATTGTAAGGGACAGTGTAGGCTGATCTATCCTGTGTAAATCAATAGAAAATACTAAGGGAGTAATCACGTGGAAGATTGAAAGTTGGGAAGTCATAATAGAACAACTTGCTTTTGTACGAAGGTAGGTAAAGTTAATTTCTAATAAAAAAAATACAGAACAATAAGAACACAGAATTAAGCCTTAACGAGTGTATCAGTACAGAACTCTTTCAATAAAAACAATTACTGTTCTTAGCAGAACTGAAAGTCAGTATGATAGAATCCACATTAAATACCAAATTGACCTTCATAAAAATGTAGTTTTTCCCTGCAAAAACATAGTAAACAAATCTGCAGTGTCCTTAACCCGCACATAAAAGCACCGCGTCTCGGCGCTAAAGTTTGGATTGCGGGTGGACGAAATCGGCGCTGGTTTTTTACACTAAACCGATTTACGAGAGAATGTACTTCTACTTATATACTTTTTATTCATTTACATCTTACCTTGCTCGAGTCGTCGCCGTCACGTGCATCTGAAATAAAAAGAACAGTCCATGAGATTTTGGGATAATCGTGACAAAAAGTTTGTTTGGTTTGAACGAAAAATAGTGCTATTCGCATGCAAAAGTATTTTACAATGTTTAAATAAGCACTAAGTTGAAGTAAATAAAAAAAAATGCTATTGAAATTGAAAAGATGAATAGAAACTATTTTAATGCGAATTTGAACGAGAATTCAGAATACTACTAATAACATTATACATTTCATTACTAATAAGAAAAGGGTTTTCATAAGGCGATGAGTAAACAAGTATCTCGCATCTCAGTGATTAGGGCTCGCGCACACAACCGCGCACCTAAATATGTTTGTGCTACGGCTTTGACTACGGCCGACGAGCACGCCAAGTCCAATATCGGCCAACCCTCGGCCATTACCCAGCCTCTTACGTCCGACGGTTTTAATTAAAAACTTCTTACATTAGCATGTGTCCGTCCAATCATGATACTAATCCCTTCAAAATATTATTTAATTTTGCAGTCTTGACCGCTCCTAATTATGGCCGCTGAAGGATTTCCTAATCTCTTTTCAAATAATGAAGGGGAATCAAAATATTACCTTGCTTTTAAACATATCCAACCATATAATAAGTAAATGTTTGTATTGAAACAGGCAACCCTTTTACATTAAATTTAGGTAAGCAAGAAAGCTGAGGCGAATATACCGTAAAGGAATACTGAGCAAGTTGTTTACAAAATTGCATACCCATGAGTTGGATATTAAAACCGATCGGTTAATATTGGATATTAATGGTATGTAAGTGGGTCAGCTGAGCCTAAGTAAACAGGGTGCAGTCTTAAACAAGAGGCAGGTGTACTGTGATGGCTGCTTGAACCGCTGTCCGACCAACTTGGAAAGTATTCAAACATACCTGGCTCGTTATGCATGCCTCGCTGGGTTTAATCACGGGCCAACCTGGCCCAACCCTCCCGACCCGCCTCGGGCTCCGCTAATGTTTTCACTATGTATTTTTTAAGTACCAACTTGTACCGGTATTCGGGGCTGCGACGTGCTCCCGATATTCTTGCTACCCCGAATGTACTCAAATATTTTTGTTCAGCGCTAATTGGAAATTTTATGGTTCGACCTTCTTTTTATTTGTGCTTGCTTTCTGGGAGTCTCGTATATTTTGGTTGACTGGCTACAAGCTTAACTTAAGCCTGCATGCAACGTTCAGTTTTCCGTGAAACTAAACTGTTTTTGTTTCAAAACCCATACCATATACTGTTGGATCAAAACATACCAATATACAAATGAACTTTACACGTCAAAGTCTCAAGTCGAAGGTCCTAGACATTATCACCTCTCTGCGCGCATCCGGCATTGCCGCTACCTTTACGCGTGGAGTCCAATATTGACAGTGTGTCCTAGTACACAATCAGTGCGTCCTAGTACACAATGATCCCCTGTCAGTTGCTGGGAATTTGGGTTTGCTGTTCATGTCGTCCGGGTATCCGTTACGTGTGAATGCGATGGTGGCTCCATTGTTCAAGTGAATTGCATTCAGATTAAGCGTTTGGATGTCAATGAAGCTAAAATTAGCAAGGTTAAGGCTATCAGTTTACTAAATGATAGACAATTATTATTCAATGAGAATGCCTTATTTTTCTGTGTTTTTCACTGTTGTATTTCTAATGTCATGTTTTGTGCGCAATAAAAATATATTGTTGTGATGTTTTTTGAACTCTTTTACTTGTGTGCTTCGTAAAGCCAGTTTTCCAATACAACGGACCTAAGCAAAGTAAACATCTCTTTCAGATTTTTTTTTTGACTAAAGATGATATATTGATTAGAGTGATGAGATTTACTGATTTTTGTAATAAGAAATATGTTGATTAACCCCTTGTCTGTCACGTACCGGGAGCCGGACAACAATTTTGAACCTTAACTACCCACAATAAAATTCAAAACCAATGAAATTGTTATAGTATGAAGCGACAGACGAGTGATTAAGAGAGATCTAGTGTTTTTATTAATTGATGGAGCTGTTTTTGTACGACACCAACAGTATGTAAACATGCCTATAGGTATAATTAATACTTTTTGTAGGTACCACATGCACTTTAACTCCTCTTTCAGGTGTATATATTTGTTTAATTTCTCGCCTATAGTTGACTGACGGTTATGTATCTCTATATTGGGGATTATTTTTATAAATATTTGGGTCGCTCTTTAATCTGAATTAGTTAGTCTAGGTAATATACATACATACCTTTATCACGCCTTTATGCTATGCACATCATCGAGTCCCTTCGTCGCCTTTTACGACAGCTCCGGGAAAGAATTGGGGCCATGCTATTCTAAGCCAGCATCACACGGCATGACTAGGTAATATAATATTATTTAATTTGATACTTATTTTTAATGCTTATTGCAAGCGTATTGCGTAAAATTCATGGTAAATAATGACGCTAGGGTTTACTGCGTGTTTTATATGATATTTGGTGTGCAATGCCAAAAATATTAATGTGATTTGTTATTCCCGAAATCGATGGAACCTTAACCGTCATTTATGGTCAAAACCTGACGTCAGAAGCGATAAGCTAAGATTATTAATCACGCCGCTCGATGTAAGCACCATTTTGTTTGACTTGCGAAAACTTGCGCCAAGTCTTATTTATTTTTTATCAATTTCACCCGGGTGGAGCCTTAAAAGCCTCGCCCCGTTTTATTATAGGGACGTGAATTAGCAAAAAGAGAATGGATTTTGGTTGTGATTATGTCAAAAATAATTAATTACTATCGATTCTGTGGGGAGGATTGATGGGAGCGCGGAGCCATTGCGTCTTTAAAATTAGAAAGCTAATTAATTCAGCTTGGAACCGCCATGATCCACCGCAGGGACACGGTGGAGCTTTCAGAATTCAATTATACAGCAATGTTTTTGCTAATATACCATGATATTATGTAAAATTTATATTTCGAAGCCTTTCTTTAATATTAACATATATATGTTTTGAAAGTTAATATCAAAGTCGCACAAGATAATTTATCTGCAATGACAGCTCGTGAAACCATGTTTTAGAGCGTCCGCACAAAATAGAGAATGTACAGAAGGATCACTCGGCCCTTTTTTCGATTATTTCCGCTTTCGGCAAGGGCTGCCACAGTTTTCTTATCGATTTTATTCAATGGAGTAGGTACCTAAACATACAGGCTATATCAAGCCGAAAGGTGCTCATGAAACTGAACAACTTTCCCCAATTCCCCACTTTGACCTCCTTTCGGCTTGATTTACCCTTTCTGTTACTCCCTGTATGTATATTACGTATACTACCTACATAGCACAATTATTATGAAATGGGGAATGAAGAGTAAAAGGCAACTAAGGGACTTGAGGGTGTGTATTGCAATTTTAGGCGATGGGCTGGCAACCTGTCACTATGGCGATACACAACCCTCAAATTAATGTCAGACGTGGCGTAAATATCCGTTTTTGCAGCCGTTTACGCTCTGCCTTACCCGCAAGGAATAATAGACGTGATATGTGTATGTATACATGAACATCAAAAAAGAAAAGTTGCTTTTATTTATGCAGAAACTCAAATCACATTATAAAAAAATATACTTATTAGAGTTATTAATCTTGTTTGTTCTTTTATGAAAGCAAGTTTTTATTTAAGTTGGTACAAAATATTATAGAAACATTGTACAAATCACATTGTATACTAATAAACCTATTTATTACCTATTGATATTTGTGTGAAGCAATTTTGCACGTCCGCACCAAACGCGGTTGACACTCGACTACAAGTGTGTTTGGATTGGTTTGGATTTCCTTGTAAACGGCGACGTGTCAAATTATGGAGAGTTTCGTGACGTTTGCTTGAAGTGAGCTCTCTGTATTCGGCGCGCAGCCGCCAATACTTACTTTGTGCCAAAACACTAGATAACACAATGCACCTGTCAAACTGACATACATACACATATTACGTCTATTATCCCTTGCGGGGTAGGCAGAGCGTAAATGGATGTAAAAAAACGGATATTTTCGCCACGTCTGACAAAAATTTGAGGGTCATTCGAAAAAATGTGTATCGCCATAGTGATGATAGGTTGCCAGCCCATCGCCTAAAATTGCAATACACACGCTCAAGTCCCTTAGTTGCCTTTTACGACGCCCACAGGAAAGAAATAGGATGATGCTCAGTCTCAACAGCCCCAGAGCAGATATCTACCTACTCGTCATTGCCCATTTCATAATAATTGTGCTATGTAGGTAGCACTACGTAATGTAAATACAGGGAGTAACAGAAAGGGTATATCAAGCCGAAAGGAGGTCAAAGTGGGGAAATGGGGAAAGTTGTTGAGTTTCATGAGCACCTTTCGGCTTGATATAGCTTTCCTGTTACTTCCTGTATGTTTAGGTACCTACTCCATTAAATAAAATCGGTAAGAAAACTGTGGCAGCCTTTGCCGAAAGCGGAAATCATCGAAAAAAGGGCCGAGTGATCCTTCTGTACATTCTCTATTTTGTGGTTTTGGTGATATATTTCTGTTGCTTATCGTGTTGCACTATAAAATATACTTACGAAATTTATATTTACAAAAATAAGAACAGACTAAGTGGCAAATCTTTAGAAATTGCTAATGTGATGACATCTAACTGTCTTTCGTTTATTCACTTTGCCAAACCCCCGTTCAGAGGTGTGTTAGATTAAATTTTAATCTAAGGTTATCTTCTCCGGAGCACGTTGAACAACCTTTGTACAACTTGAACAAATCTTGAATCTTTTACTAGTTATTTTCACAGTAGCGAATTACTTGGAACATTTTACAATAATATGCGAGGCAGCGCAGGGTATGTGTGAGGGCTCCACAGAATTTCTTCATTCATTAAGCCACGGGAGTCCGTGATCGGGGTGCCAAGCAGCGCCCGCTACATTGTACACATCGCAGATGAGACCAACTTTAATTTAGGCCACTGCGAGCAGGTATCCACTACCCGCTACCCAGGCTCACTCACCCGGACCACTCCACTACTCGCCATGCCGTAATGAGAACCACCCTCTCTTCTAGTTTGCAGTGTGTGACTGACATTTTATACTAAATGGCCGCTGATGAAAGCCTCTTTTGTACCGTCAATAAATCACAAGTCGGAAAGTTGACGCTGAAAGAAAAATCACAGTCATCGGCCTCTTTTAAAATTAACGCCATTAGCCTCAAGATTTCCTCTTCGGAATGGAGTGCAAAAATTACCTCTCTTCGTTTGAGAGGCCCGAGTAATTAGTGACGCTCGAGTTTTATTTGTTGACGTTCATTACTCGTTGATTTTAGGAGTCACGGGGGAAGGAGATGGCTGCATTTTTCGCGGCGCCCGAAAAGGAGGGCGATATCCTGCACCTGCCACCGCACGAATTTGCAATTTAAATTCCAAAGGAATATTCTGAAGGACCTCCTTAACACGACATCTGTTTAAATCGACGATAGAGTGACTGCTGCGGTCTGGAACTCTTTGTGATGGCGAATTAATTGAAATAAAACAAACCCTTTTGATGACAAGAGGGTGGCTCGGATTGCGACAATCCGTAGGTGATTTTGTGGTCTATTGTTGTGTTAAATCCCATCGTAAAATGCCTTGTTTTGTTAATATCCATAATAAAACCCGATTAATTTAATTTTATTTATTTATTTTATTATTCTTAGGAAGACTAACAGCTAAATATAAAAATACAATAATAAATTATAAATATACAAATGCTAATAATAAGTCTCCACCTATAGAAACCTATTACTCACTCAAAATTTTTGAAATTACAATATTTAGTTTTATTTTCTTGAACTGTAGATGTATGTTAATCGTTGGATTTTCCCTCTCATTTAAAAAGGTTTATTGAAACACACATGTTACCGGATACACATCAATTATAAGTATCATAACAACTATGTATGTGTCGTACTAATATGGCAAAATTAGGAATTTAAACAAATTCCTAGAAATATAACCGAAAAGCCGGAATATGGAAAACCGTTGAGTTTATTCCACCATCTTCCTAAAAACCTATAGAAATTTGGCGAATTTCGAAACTGGTTTAGGAATATGTCAAAACACAAACAAAACTATGTTCAATAGTTACTTTTTCCAATCATATGTAGTCATGATTATTTTTGAGTTCACTTTTATGGTTATTCCATGTTGTTAACAAATAAAAAATAACACATGAAGGATATAAATCATTAAATAAAATTGAACTGAGATGGATTTTACGAATATATTTCTAGATTGAAGTTAATAGTAAATCATTGGCGCATAGTTGCAATAAACAGATTCAAGATGAGTTGCTTCGAGTTGCGAGTTGCGACAAATTTATGAAAATCTTCCGAAACAACTGAAAATTCTTTCAATTTGCAAACAATCACTTACAGACGTGAAGGGTTTCAATCATTCTAAAATGTTATCAAATCATTTCTTTTGCCGGCTCACCCCATTTCTTTCCCATGGGCGTCGTAAGAGACGACTAAGGGACTCGAGGGTGTGTATTGCAATTTTAGGCGATGGGCTGACAACCTGTCACGCGATATACAACGTGGCGTAAATGACCGTTTTTTTGCGGCCGTTTTCGCTCTGCCTACATTTATTTACCTACATTGATTATAGACGTGATATATGTATTTATGTATTACACTTAATTGGAAAAAATCCACTTTGCACCTCTTTGCTATCTTCCTTAACAATTTTAGGATCTGTTTAAGAATATAGCAGAATGTAGCTACTATTTTGCTATATTCGGCCGAATTGCTGATTTTGACTATTTACTGCGATAGATATTAATACAGAACCAACTGCAGTCTATACATTTTCTATTAGAACCGCTAGCCCACCATAGGCGGAGTCACTGACTATTAATAACTACAGCTCCACTCCACCACTTCATTAGCGATCAATCACACGTGAACTTGCCACGGACAGGCAGCGCGTTGCACCTAATTTTTTCTAAAGATTTCCAATAATATTTTTTGGAGTAAAGGGATATGGTAGGTTGATGGTTCAACTAGCAAAAACGTATAGAATCAACCGCAAAAACGTGAAGAGGTAGGAAAGTTGTGATATGACAACTAAGCGTAGTTATGGCGTAAGCTTAGTGATTGAGCGTAGTACGAAATGGTATTGCTACGTTTCGTAGGTAGCTGCTACGAATGTCTGAATATTTTCAATAGTCTTAGTAACAATTTTCTTATATAGGTACTACTTTCTCGTATGTACAATTCATTTTTAGGATAACAATGTTTAGTAGGTAGAAATACAATATACAGGGTGTAAGGGACAGCCCTCCAAATACTTATAGGGTGCATTCAGACCATGAAACTGAACAACTTCCCTTCTTCTTCTTCTTCTTGTCATGTCATTGGCAAAATATGGATCTTCAGAGTATACCAGCCAATAACGAGACCACATCTATTGGCTGGCTTGTTGGTTGGCGCTGAAAAGGTCATCCTGGGAACAGGTGAACGGAGAGGTGGGGTACGACAATAAGTGTGACATAGATTGTAAAGCGCCGCACTCACACTTGTCGTTCTTGGAGAGGCCATGTCTCCTCACAAATGTTCCTAGGGAAAAGTTGTTCAGTTTCATGGTCCACATGCGCCCTATCAGTATTCGGAGAACTGTCTCTTACACCCCGTATATGCTAGAAAATGTTCGAGGAGTTTTCAAACGGTTCTTACTTAGCAAGCGTCCCACATGCGAAAGAATGGGTCTGTCGGTGTGAGTTAATAATCTTATTAATTTGTTGCTCAGTAAGTGGCCCCGACGTTCTTTGTACACGGGAAGGTAATTAATGGCAACACCTCATCTATAAAATTAGTCTAAGGGCGCGTGAACTTTCTCATATGTGTGCTTAAGGCCAGCGTACTTAGACCTGAGATATTTTTTCTGCTTACAAACTGGTAATGAATAGGTACTTTTTGCATTATTGAAGGAACAAGGGTAACTTACGTCAAAAATCATAAGCCTCGCGCACTAAACAAGGTTTGCTGCGTAACAATATAAAATATTTTTGAAAACTTGCAAAATTTTCTAAAATTTTATGTCTAACACGGAAAGTGTTTTAAAAATTTGGTATTCAATATAAAATATCTTTTGCCTTTCGCCAGCTTTTAGTGTTATGTTCAAATGTTTTGTCTTGCTGTAAATTATGAAAGTAATTTAGTTGCTTTTATTAACAACATAAAAGTAAACAGGATAAATTTTGGAATGCCTGATTGAATGAAAAATGCAGTTCTTAAAACAGTTATTGCCAAAAGAATATTCCCAAAAGTATTTATTTTAAGGTTTATTTTACAAAAACGCAAAAATTCCAAAATAATGTTGGAAATTGACAGTCGAAGATATTTGTTAAATGTAGGTAGAGTTTATATGACACGTTCTTATAAAATTATCATGATAAAAGAAAAGCGAATCATTTTGTCAGAGGTCTACTCAATTTGGGAGGTTCATCATATACTGTTAATACAACAAATAAATTGTGCGTAAAGAAAGTGAGGAAGAAAATTCATTTATCAAACATACGCAACGCTCTCGCCATTATTTTTGTGATTGATTTCATACAAAATCTTGTTAGTAAGGGTTAATTACTTTAGTAATATAATATGTTTACTGAAGTTATAAGAGAAAATATTCAAAGGGAAAATAATTATGAGAGTAAAAATTAAATGGTTTAAAAAGAAATTGGCTTTACCTCCGCATTGGATGTTTGGTCAAAATAACATCTTGTATAATTGCTAGTGCCATTTAAGTGCTTAAGAGAAAAATCTGAAAAGCGGAGACAAATTGTTACTTATCTGTCAAAAAAACACATTTGTGATACATCAAAGGTACTACATTAACTACAGCATAACATAATGGATTTCGTCGTTAATTTAACAGGTAAGTACCTACCTAAGATGCATAAAGTTAACGATACCATACAAATTCCAAAGGGTTGGCTGTGAGGTCCACTCAACGTAACTATTGGGTACAATCACAAAGGTAGTCAAGTTATAAATGTCGGCCTGCCAACTATTATGCTTTGATCAATTAAATTTTATTACTAGCTTTAATTAAACGGAGGAAAGCGAAAGATTTATTGGAGGTTTATCCCAATGTTGCCAACTTAATAGATTGGACGGAAAATTTACAAACATTTGTGATATCTGGTCAGTGCATGCATGTGCGCGCAATATTTGATGAAATTATGTTAAAAAATCACAATAACAAAACTGAAATTCATGCAATATAAATATGCAAATTATAAAATAACCAGAAGATTAAATACTAATAATACTTTTTTTTATTTTTGCATCTAAATAGGTTCATGGTCTGATGGACCCTATCGGCATTCGGAGGGCTGTCCCTTACATCCCGTATAAATACCTAGGTATCTATGACCTCAAATGTATTTATGTTCATGGCAAAAGTGTTTTTAATGGTGGAATACAGACTACACGAAAAAAAAAGGAAAATATTTGAATGGGCCATAAATAATTTACCAAATTAGAAATTGCACAACGCAAGTGCAAAAAACTAATAGCAATTAAGATTTCAAATGAGATATTTCATTCGCAAGCCAGATTGATTAAATCAAACAAACCTTGCTGCATTTTAGTTTTGTAGAGATGGTAACACTGTTTTATCCTCATAACTGGGGGTTGAGGCATTACTCAATAGGTCTCAAGGAGGGTCCAGCGATTAAAGGCCTTGCAAGTATCCTTATGGTGCTTACATGGTCGTTCTATGCAAGATTGAGTACTTTAGAGCCTTAATGTCTGTATCTCAGTCCTGTTACTGCATATCCTACTCATATTGTAAATACGAAAGTTTGCAAGTTTGTTTGTTTGTTACTTCTTCACGTAAAAACTACTGAACCGATTGAAATTAAATTTGGCACACATAATAGAAGGTAATATGGATTAACACATAGGATATTTTTTCTCGCGGGTAACGCCGCTGGTAACAGGTAGTTTGAATAAAGGTGCTATATGCAATATGTATTTATGCAAACATTAAACTTTTTATCATGTTTCCATAAAGTGAAGCATTTTCAAGGGTAATCAATTAATTAATCATCACAATAAAATATTTTATGCTAGATAGGTATTAAGTAAAAAAAAGGAGTAGGTACGTAAAGAAAAGTAATTTGAATTGGTGGTGTACATAGAATATTTTACATTTTGATTTGTATATATGTAGACAGATAAGTAATACTCGAAGCAATGCTAAATATGTCAAATGGGTTAGAGTAAAATACATTAGTTTCACTGCCAAAACCTTATGTAAATGTAGAAGTGTGTATAGGTAATACAAAAGCAGGTTTATGATGATTATGAGTAATCTCCATATAAACGGTGGCGGGATATTGCGGACCCACTATTTTCGGACTAATCTAGAGCCATAAACAACCGTCAGCTTCAAAATGGAATGTTATGTTAATATTAATTAATATTTTATTACACATATTCAAAATTTTGATAGTGGTGGTAGTCGTCGTTTTCTAGAATCTATGCAATTTATTATTGCAAAAACATACATCATCGAAAGGTATGTTGACATAATGAGGTATTTTATTCGTTTCTAAGGAACAAACTCGACCGTCTGCAATCTTCATATTTGTACTTGGTTCCGCAAAACTTCCGAAAAGACCAACACAAAGCCCGGAAACTAGTAACAAAAGCTAATTATCCCGTGCTTACTTTGTAGACAATGCTTTAGCATCGCTCTTTCGTGATATATGCGCAGTAAATTCTAATGCGAGCGTCGCCCCGCGAGCCCGCGAGGTGCCTGTAAAGCCGCGCCGAATGCGGAATGATCATAATAAAGTATGATTTCTTGGTCGGGGACGCGGCCTTAACTCGGATAATCACTCCTCAGGCGTACCCATATAATTCCTTAGTGCATAATGAAAGTTGATTAACATTACACCCGTACGCGGGCGTGTGTGTGTGTCCGCCACAGATTCCGAGTCCTAATTAAGAGAGAGGGAGGGAGGGTCGCGGCCGGCGGCGGGGGAGGGGTATCGATCATCGCCCGCCAAGGAATCGACGCAGGGACCCGCAAAAAGGGGAAGCCGTTGCCCAAGCCCTCATCAGAAAATCAGCATCCGACTAAGCCGGCCCTCAGCACATGTGTTTTGATTTGAATTCGCGCTAAGGGTCAGTTTAATTCGTGTGTGCGGAAACGGAACGCTTCGGGCGCGATTTGCAAATCCGATGTGAATAATTACACGGCTTACGAGCGCTTACCTACTGCCTTATAGTGATTTGCATATTTTCTTGTGGCTTTATGCGGGATGTCCACTGAGGCACGTCCGAATCTCTCCATAGACGCCGCGATTAATACACGCCATTACGTGAGCTGTTTCTGTAAATTTATTTTTAGGTTCATCGATCTTGTTGAAAATATGCTTCGTAACAGGAACGGTTTGAAAAATGACCGTGGAGCGGTTTGGTTAGTACGAAGAGGGTTAATTTCGCTGCGGAGTCGTATTAACCTGTCGAAATTGACGGCTTTGGATGGATGAGTAATGTTTCAATAAAGTGTCTGCTAGACAACTTACGTAATTCCAAGAGTTTACAAATTTGATAGGAGCTGAAAGTAGAAAAATAATTTTAAACAATTATTTTCTCTGTAATTGGTCTTGGCTGTGTTAAAAAACAAGTGACAATCAGTAAATACTGAAAAAGCTGCTTATAAAAAACGCCGGAAAACACTTATCGCGCTCGAGTGCAAATCGTCGTCTGTCACTTCAAATCTCGCCGCCAGGACAAAATGGGAAAAAGTAACAAAAATAACAATCAAATAGAGCATCCGAGGAAATGAGATCTGAAGGAATGATCACGCCCGACCCCGGGGACCGGTTGCCTCTTCAAAAAGGACTTAATCTCTCAATTCGCTAAGGAGTTAAGCTTTAAAAAATATTTCGATAGGCAACAAAGAGAGCGAGGGGGCGCGTCGCGGTGTCTTTGACACGTCGCCGCCGGATTTTTTCGCGAGATCTCTTTAGAGACGGGATGTCACTCACTTTGTATCGGCTTTGTCGTCAGAGGTTAAGCGCCGGTTTATTAGGCTTGGCTTCCGATGCGCAAACAGGGGGACTCACGGAACCAGCTTTCATATTCTGTTGACAAAAATCAAACCTACACGATTGATATCTATCGCCGTATTGTCGAATTCAGAATGCATGCGAAACCCTTTTACAATCAATATGAATATGTGACGAGTGGGGTGGCTTTGTACCCGGCGGTGTTTAATTAAGAATACGTGACAAAAGACGAGACATGCACACAAACACAAGTTGCGCCGAAAAAGGTCGGGATTATGTAACCCTTTGCGCTTTTGATTTTAAGCGTCGCGTGAAGTGTCCAAGCGGGCAGTGCGTCTCATTTGAAATGAGACTTGACAAATCTGGCTTCAGCCCCTCGTTATACGCGACGTCGATATGAATGTTGATACAATGAATAGCGCTGAGTGAAGGCAGTCACTATGGCAACGGGGCGGGTCGGATGTCTGTTTGGAGTGAAAGGCTTTTAGCCCCGTTTGACCATTTGAGCAGGTCAGCATTTTGGGAGAGCTCTGCGCTGCGGGATAATTAGCAGGCAAACAAGAGCTGGGCAACTTCACGGACCGTTCAGGTGCTCGGCAAACACGCTGCAAGAAGTTTAACAGCAGTTTAATTGCGGAACGAAAACAGTTTAGTTTCCGTGAAAAGAACTTACTCGGTAATATTGAGGCTACGTTCAAGTTTGAGTTACCTATTGAAATTGTATGTTCTGCTGAAGACATTAAAAGAAAGTTACTGAATCTTGCTTAATATCTGGCTTAAAGTTAGTGCATTAAGGATATTCGGTGGTTTGGATGGAAGTTAATCTTAAATGAATTCTCGGTGGCTACAAGGAGCTGGAACTCTCGTCGAGTTAACCCCTGTCGGGTGTGGATTTGTTTAGGCCGCGTGCACACGGGTCTATAAATTGGGCACGTCAGCGGCAGGGTAAAGGTGCGGACACACGGTGCGCGATAAATTAGCCACAACCCGACTGTGCAGGGTTCCCATTTTACACAATTCATAGTTAAATATGGGAAAAAATTTGCAAATTTAAATGCAAGGCTTGAGCGTTTAAATGTGAGACTTTAATTTTAGATTCTACGGAGCTATAATGCTTTTTACGCTCTGCCTACCCCGCAAGGGATTATAGGCGTGATATGTGTATGTGTATGTATAATGCCAGATTAGCAATTGCTCCTCGAGAGGTAAAAGTTTAAAAGAAAATTATAAGTATTTCTCCCGGTGAAGAAGGAGTGGCCTCTGAGCTACTTAAAGCTGGTGGAAATCCTGTCCTCGAGGAGCTGAAAAAGCTGTTTAACTCCGTTATAGCCAATGGAACAACCCCGAAGGCGTGGTGCAGAGGTGTTTTGGCATTGTTTTTCAAGGAAGGAGACAAAACGCTCCTAAAAGTATAGGCCGATCACAATTCTGAGTAACGTCTATAAGCTGTTCTCGAGAGTCGTAACGAATTAAGATTTGACGCCTTCCAGCCACTGGAACAGGCCGGGTTTCGTAAAGGCTTCAGTACCGTGGACCACATCCATATTATATGGCAGGATATACAGAAGACAGAAGAGTATAACCAACCGCTGTGTATGGCCTTTGTGGACTACAAAAAAGCCTTTGACTCCATCGAAACCTGGGTGTTATGAAGTTTTTGCAGCGGTGCCAAGTGGATTGGCGATATATGGAGGTGCTGAGAAGCTTCTATCAAATGGCAACGATGTCCGTGCAAGTACAAAACCACAAAACATAATCCATCCAACTACTCCGAGGTGTAAGACATGGTGACGTTATATCCCCTAAACTTTTCACCAATTCACTGAAGGATATCTTCATCTCTCTCATCTTCTCATATCTCACACATCTCTGCTTTGCCGACGAATGGCTGAATCGCTGCAGGATCTAAAAAAATGCTGACCAGTCTCAACGTCGCCTCGTCGTCATGTAGTAAGCGGGTTCTCGAGTGGAGACCACGCCTCTGAAAGCGTAGCAATTGGACGACCTCCGGCCAGATGGACCGATTACTTAAAAAAAGTAGCGACTAGATGGCGAAAACGAGAGATTGTGCCCTAAGGCCTCCCGCCTACGTAAAGCAATGGCCTGCCGTAGGCTGATGTATGATATGTATTTATATGTTTTTCTTACTGAAATAGACAAATTTGAGATTGACCTGTAACTTACAGTTTGGGCAGTTTTACGAGTCAATGGGTTCTTTTGCCATGCCGTGGCAGAGAAAAAACGGCGACAGCCACGCCGCGGCGGTAAAAAGTAGATATACATAGGACCCTATGTCAAATGTCATTCATCATGACTGCCCTGCCCCAGACAAGCATACATTTTGTATTTTGAAAAGGAACCCCAATTGTATCATTCATAACTCCGTAGATAAGATTAAATATTAATTGTGAGTGATCTTGGGTATTAAAATTATTTATAAAAATCTTAAATATAAATGTTAACGCTCTGCCTACCCTGCAAGGGATTATAGGCGTGATATGTGTATGTATGTGTAAAATGCTGTTACATTGTTTTTTTTAGTATCAGATGACCGTATAAACAAAATACCGAGGCATTTCAAGATTTTGGCCTTCGTTCATTGGACTTTATAACATTAAAGATTAGGTACCCGCATCAATATCTCACACACGAAAAGCAAGCAAATACCTCAGTAAGTCCTTAAGTTCTCGCGTGCGATGTAGGTAAGTTCGCTAATACGTAATTGGGCCCAAATCCCTACAGGACTGGCAAGGCAAGCAGGCAAGGGCAGGCAAAGGAAGGTGAAGGGAAGCAAAGGGACAGCCTTGTGCGTGCGGAGGGAAATTAATCAAATTAACCGGAGCAAGGTAAACTGTAAGTATGTCGAACAACTGACGAATTAGATTGGAAATGTACGACGTGCGAGCGGCAATGTTGTGGAAATGCTGGGTACAGATGTCGTGCCAGGCTTATATCGTATTTCTTTGAAGAAGACAACGGGAGGTTAAACCAATGTGACTTACGTCATTTATTATAATTATCATATTTAGTCTAATAGTTCTCACTGCTGGGCAAATGCCTTCAAATAAGCATCGAAGTCATCACGCCATCTTTTTGGGGTCTGCCTAGATTAATATAAGGTTGATCTCTTACATGGAAAGGGTTGATGTGCTGATAACAGTACTGGATGAATTTTTAAAGTTCTACAAACGAGAGCCTCACGCAAGTAAAGTTTTACCACAATAAACACCTGATTCCTACGGGAACACGGAGATCAGCAGATGGAACCGCTGGGCGGGCCTTAGTATAACGAAATGCAATGAATTTTTTTTTATATATATATAATAATAACTAAGAATTACTAAAATTGCTTGCTAAATCTACGGCCATACATAAAACTTTCTTTAAGAATATAATCTGGATAAGCGCTTATAATGGTAGCTCAAACTAACAACCGTTTGATAATAATGACGACAACCAAAATAGGCAGTTACAGCTCAGCTTTAGAAACCTAAACCGCAATCTGAATTCGGTTGCAGATAGCAAAAACGGGCGTATTCATAGTGAGTGCCCGCGTAAGTGTCTGAGCTCGCGCCGCAGTGCCACAAAAGCGCCGAGTTTCCCCGCTGCCTCGCTCTCTGGACCGCAGCCGCAGAATTGTGAACTGCAAAAACATTTCTGCAGAAAACGGCCCTGTGCAAGATTAATTTTGAGTAGCTTCATTCATCTTTTACACTATGACGAGGTCCAGGTTTTTAAGAAGCATTGCACACTTTTTCAAACTTTGGGCCAGATCTAAGAGCACAATAAAATATTCAATGTGGTAATTGATAACTACTTGACATGTACCAGAACCATAATACAATTCAAAATCAAAATTTGTTACCTAAGCAATATAATGCCCTTTCGTTGCAAGACTACACTGTAAAAACGAGCCAATAATTTAGTCAAGTCGACTCACATATTTTTCAAAAATTCCAAAGTCTAACAACCAAATGACATAATAACCCAAATTAAACAGCGAAACTAGCCGTCGTTACGTTCATTACCCGTAATTCCCGGGCGGGTATCGATCCGCGCGAGCGACAGAAAACTTTCTAGACAGCTTTTATATGCACCGACTCTTACCGTGAGGGTATGGCTAGGTATACAGTACAGTACACATCCACCTAGAGGTACGAATCATGTTTATGTGAGGTATAGGTAGTGGTAAGAAAACTGTAGATGTTTCTACTACACATTTTACACACCAACATTTAATGTGAGCATATTATGGCTAGATCTTTACAGAATTTTACTTTATACATACATACATAAATCACGCCCATATCCCTTACGGGGTAGGCAGAGCGTTAACGGCCGTAAAACGGATATTAACACCACGTCTGACAAAAGTTTGAGGGTCAATCAGATAGCTGTGTATCACCATAGTGACAGGTTGTCAGCCAATCGCCTAAAATTGCAATACACACCCTCGAGTCCCTTAGTCGCCTCTTACGACACCCATGAGTAAGAAATGGGGTGATGCTATTCTAGGCCGGCATCACACGGTAAATTTTACTTTATGATTAATAGAAATATGGCTTTCAATCGAGCAAATTAAGGACTGACTCATATGGATTGATAACACGAATTAGACTGGTATTTCAATTCGTGCAGAGTACTGCAGAGCTACGCTATTGGTCTATGGCTACACATTAGGTAATACCTATAGTAATACTTGCGGCAAAAATACACCCCAGCTAAAACAGAAGCTCATGTGGGAAATGTGTGGGAAACATTTTTTAATGTTTGTCTTCATCTTCACCGAGAAATGACGTAAGCAGTGACGTACAGCGGCGTGCATCCGACAGTTGATAGGGGTAACATCAACGTGGGCTGAACAGTATATGTGGAGGCCTATTCTGGTGTATGAAGAGAAGGGCATGTCCGCGAATGTGTGTTAAGGTGCCGTCTCCCTAATTTGTAATTAAAGCATGTTTTAAAGCGCCAAACAGTGGATTCTTAGATATTTCTTGTCTGCTACAGGAAGGTAACACGTGTAGGTACAATCGTACCTTTTGCATGCCGATACTTTCACAAATTTATTAAATTTTAAAATGGAAATGTAATAATTTTGAAGATGAATGATTATACACCAAAGGTTTATCAAAATTTATAAACAAATATATAGATAAGAAAAGAGTAATAAAATGGTTTGATATAAGACACAGCTTTTCTGAAGGTATTATTTGTTTATTTTATATTAGTCTTCAGTATCCTACACAAAAACTATGAAGTTGAAATTTTGCTTTAAAACAATTCGTAAAATGTTATTTTGAAGTGTCAACCATCCATCAAACAGAATAAGGATCCATGGCGTAATCATATGATCCCATGTGGGGTAAGTCTAATCAGCTATGAAAATTAGGTTCCGTCCTATCTTCTGCTTTGTACGCCGTTAATGTGGAATTTAATTACTATTTGGGAAATATTGCCAGCATGTTACATTACGAATACGAGTTACATTCTTGATGTTTAATTTGTGGAAACTTGGCGTTTGATCTCCACGATTTTCAGCTCATTTGAGTAATTTTGAACTTCAGTGTTTTTGTTTTTGTTTTAGTACGCGGTTATAAAGCACAAGCTTTGTGATAATTACAAGTAAAACAGTCTAACTGCAAAAGAAAAACCAACGTTTTTAGCTCTTGTATTTTATCAAAATTAAGAATGACCTTATTTTCCATAAACAATCTTATTATTTAAACAGAGGCAATCAATATTTTCCGAATTTTGACAAACGGGTGTGTATCGAATTGCAGGTATTTGTCCTTCCCAATTTTTTCTACCCGAGTATTAGAAAACACGGCTAAGTTCTGAGTGATATTTTAGAGGTACTGCTCATCATCCATCACGCAATTAGTGTTGTGATCCATCATCCCATCGGGGTACACCTCGATGATTTTTCCACCGACTGGGACCCTGGGGGCTTGTTAATCACTACACGTGTTGATGTATCATTCTTCGGTTACGAGGTCTACTTTATTTATTTTTGTAGATATTTATTTTGAAAAATACTGATATCATATCAGTATTTTGCCGAGTGAGTAAACAGCAGGATGCAAGCATGCAGGCACGTGTTCTGTTAATTCAAATTGAGCAAATAGTTAACCAACTTCACTGATAACACTATTGACAGTTGCTTATGAACCACTTACCGGATTTAAAGACATTTAAGGTAAATCCTGAGCTAGTCAATTCTTTTACACATGTAATACAATATCTTTGAAATTGGTCTGGGTTGAAAAGTAGACGATCATAAATTGTACTTTAAAGATATAAGTAATTATACTGCACGGGTGAAATATCTTTGGTGGTTCTCTCACTTGTCGTCGTGTCGTTCCGTTTTCTTAACGCAACGTAACCCATGTGTCAGTCAGACGAAAGGAAATTGCGAATTCCAATCTTACTCCCATACAAATACGCCGACGGTGGATTTTACAGTGCGTTACGCTGCGTAACAGACGCGTGTGTCCAAGACTATCACTCTTTCTTTGAGACGTGGGTCAATTTATATAAATTTTAGTAGTACAGAATCAAAATAAAAATAGAGAAAAAGTATTTTTTAAGCAATCATGACATTAGCCATAGAAATAAGAGTTGAGTTCGTTAAACGAACACTCTTTCAAATCCCTGCAAATCGGCGCGCTATAAAAAGATGAACAATAATTCTCTTTTATTACGCGCCAAAGTGGGAATCTCATTGTCGGCGAGGAAATAAATAATATCAGGAAGGAAAAGAAAGGGAAATAACACAACATAAAATATTAAGATTCACCCTGGATTGGTATCATTCTGCGGTCGCTTCCTCAGATTTTTCTTGGGGGGCAATGAAAATACCTACATCTTTGAATGTTAATGTTATTTGCATATCCGAAGTCATGAAATAAATCAGCCGCGACGGACAGGGGACGGCTATTCATTTGTACTCTCTTTGTCTGCAAGTAGCAATTAATGCAAAAAAATCTCTTGTTTGAGTAATTCTTTTGATTTTCTTTGGGATGTTTTGCAATTTAGAATTTAAAAATCAGTTTGATTGCAAACCAATCTGGTTTGCAAAGTAAGTACGTCGCAGATGACACCTACAGACACAAAACACTCCACGAGAGATGTTATCCAGTTAAAGTAAACAAAAGACTCAACACATTACGCCCTTGATCCGCGAAATAAACTTCAAATCACTATTCCCATTTGGAAATCCTAGCGAAAGTCGCGCGAGAAAACTTACGCGGATAATGTCAGGATCTGCTATCAAATTGCACTGTATTGTGCTCCAAATTCGGGAAAAACGGCGAAAGTGTTAGGGAAACTTTTACATAAGTTGAGACAGAGGGTGGATACATACAAAAATATTCAGGGCCGAGGTGATGAGAGCCCTCCGGCAACCTCCATGACTCCATGCATAGCTTTTATGGACAAAATATTTACAGGCGGCGGCGCGAAAACGTAATATTTATGGAGCACTGAAAATAGCGTAGCTATTCATGCGAGGGATCTTCCCAAGCGAAAATGCGGTTATTATTTTACATATAAGGCGATGATAAATTATTATTGAGACTTATTATTGCGGTATTTACCTACACAAGAAGATTTTCACTTTTGAAGACCAAAGTTGAAAAGCCAAATAATAATATAAACAGCGTGGTTTTGTTTACAAGCCAACTGCGATCGCTATCGATTGTGCAGGCGGGAAAGTTTTTATGAATTAACCGTCAAACAAGTAAAGAAGAACAATGAAAAACAAACTCTTCAAACAAAAATCGATGACAATCTGGGCCAAAAACTTTGTGGAACTTTGCCGGCAAAAAGATTTATATACCTACTTATAAAAAAAAGTGAGCGGGAAAAGAAGTTTTCGAAAAACTTTAAATTGCGACCTTGAACCGAGCGAACTTTGTTTCAGATTACTAATAGTCGAGTTGGAACTCGGCGGGTTGTTTTAAAAGGGGTAGAGTCAGTGACGTGCATCGGACGTGGGGAGTCATTAACTTACGGGATGAATATGAGGGAGTGGTTTACTTTTGATCAGGGGTTGACTATCCCTTGCTTCTTAATTTTGCAGTGTACACGCGGGTGCGATGAACTGCGATCGATGGAGGCAGGCCGCGGGCCGCGCGGTGTTCCTGCAGCGGCCCACTCGCCTAGCGGCGCATCAAACTTTTGGGTCGCTCTAATGAAACAATTCCGACGCAACTTCCACTGGAATCGGGTCATTGTGTACAACATTTATGCGTACGTGACGCGCTCCTGTATGCACAACACGGATTATTACAGATGCTGATTTTCAGTGCGGGTTTTATCTTCATCGTTTAAACTTTCAAAATTCAACCATGAACTGTATCAAATTTCATAATGATAACGAAAATACAATACAATTTCTGAATTCTGCGTAACATTATTGTTCAGGATCCGAAGGTCCCTGTCCTCCTTATTTGATATTTGGCAATATGTAGTTTTGTATTGTTCCAGTTTTGTTAGATTGGTCGCTTTAGTCAGAACTTAACAATCTGAACTACTAACTGCCTGAAAAAGACTAATGGTACTGGTTGGTGTTAAAGATTAGCTAGATGGCAGTTGCTACATAACCCTGTGGGTAACATCCTTCTAGCAGTAGATTTTTTTATCCCGCCCGAGCCGGTTTTCTATTAGGACAATACAAAATTGTTATAAAAAGAAGAAAATTGCGTTATGCAAATTTCTTTTTTTTACAATGACCGATCATGACGTCAATAAGTGATAATGCTATCCTACATTGAATAAAGTTATTTCATTTTCATTTTCATTTTCATTTCATGGCATGGAACTTCTGACAACAGGGTTCATTGACTCGTTGTTTCACTGGATAAGCAAGAACTTTAATAATTTATGGTTTTAACTAACAATAAAAAAGGTAAATTTAAGAACTGCTGACATAAATTGCAACGAATATGTCCCTAGAGTCCCTTGCTCTCTTAAATTGGATTTGGCTATCGCCTCTTCAATAAAAAAAGAAAACTGTGTTGTAAAACAATGAGCCGTCACATTTCCATTCAAAAGGCATTTAAAGAGGCAGCTTCGTCAATTGCGACATCGTTTTCTTTATTAACTGTTAACTAGGCGCTTGTGTTTATGTAAATTGTTATTGCTTTTTTTAAGAAAACCCTCGTTTGACACGTCGAGAGGCCTTCGTTATAGCTGAGGAAAGCTCCACTCGGCCCGCCGGGACACAATAGGATTTTGAAGGTAAATAAGTCTTTAAAAGAGGAATAAGTAAATTAGAAGCGACAAGATAGGAATCTCCCCTATTTTTTTCGAAGGTTGGGGCGAGAAAAAAAGGCGATCGCCTTAGCGTTGACTTAGTACTAGCTACTAAAGTGTGGCAATGGCTTCCATTTTTCTAGAAGGATTTACACCTAGTCTTATCAAAATGTGCTGGTTACGAAACAAAAACACGTTTACATATCCATGAAGTTAGGTGTTTGTCTAGCTAAGATACAGGGCTAAACTCTAAACAAACTAAAAAATCAAGAAATAAGTAACAAGTTCGCATTAGGATATACACACATCTGAAGTCAGTCATTACTCGACTATTCTCAAACCTAATCCATACTTACCTACCCCCTGGAAAAATCTTTTTAAGGGTGAGTTCGGTGACACTCTCGGCCGGTATCATAACAGCTGCTTCCGCAAGACCAGTTATTAAGCCATCGAGCCTGAAGTATAAGTACCTGTCCTTTTCCATTATACTTGCTCATGTTTTTAAATTATAATCTGCAGATGGATTTTGGGGTAAATTTCTAGAGGTAATTAGGTTGTGTATTTTTTCGGAACGAAGCAATTTTCATAAATAAATAACGACTTTTTGCTAAAGAGACTTAAGAGACAATATTTTTAGAGACAACTTTAAGGAACTGCCCTTCGTATTGCAAGTTTTATTTTTAACAAAATACAAAGAAATCTGTATTACTATACCTACCTTTTCTAATAACTTATATAGCTTTCTTAAGAAAGGGTTGAAAAACTCTGACATCAGGGTTCATCGGGTTGTTGGACGACTCGGTGTCCCACACGAAAAGAGAAGAATCTTGCGGTTTCTACGTTATGTTATAGTAATGAGCCATGTTGAAGATTGATTTGCCGGGTGATGCCGGCTTAGAATAGAATCACCCCAATTCTACCCATGGGTGTCGTAAAAAGCAACTAAGTAAATAAATTCACTACGTTCCCGCTTGCCAAGCGTGGTGAGTATGGCAATACCCCCAAATAGGAGGAGGACCATGTCCAGCAGTGGACTGTTACGGTTGTTGATGTTAATGTATTTTGTAGATTTATTAATTACAAATTATTGCTGCTTTCCTCAAATAGAAGATATATTTATCTACTGCCTTACATACCTACTTAGTTTTAGCAAGATATGAAAATCTTTGAAAAACAAGGAGTCATAATAGCTCGTAGTACCTTACCTATGTCGTGATCTTCAAAACAAGGACCTTGTTAAATCGTGGCTCGGTTAGAATTAGCTTCGTTTGCCGAAGGGTCGACTGGAAGTGACAGCTGTCAAAATATTCTCATTCAAACTGAATTAATTCTGCAACTTTCGCAGATTGAATGTTAAATATTGTGTAAAATTTCATTCAACGACTTTATTTGTATTTTCCGTGGATAAGTACGTGTTAGTTATCTTGTGTGCAATTGTACCTACATTTATCTTAAAGAAATGAGCAATGTTTATTATATTTTTATACATTTACTATACCTAAATACTAATATTGATATTTTAATTGGTGCTGCGGCAATGATTTTAGTAACAAAATGCCTTCCGGCACTTTTGATTTAAATTTCTTTTCTTTTAATCCCAAAACAAGATAATTGCCCATTGAATCTTAACGAACTTCCAAACCCAGAATCACAAGGGCTACACAAATAAGATACTTCCCTTGGAAAAACGCGGGATGTGCGTGATCGCTCCCTAGAGTCCGCACTTATCATTGACATTAACTTTTTTGTTGTCTATAACATTTGCATAGCTGTGAAGAGTGTAAAAAGTTGGCTGGTCGTTGGCTGTCTATCGCGTCACGCCTCCAGCATCGAGACCGGAGGGAGTAATGTTGCTATACTTTGTAAGATCATTCTCAGACTTTAGCGAACCTCTCGTCTTTGGAGAACTGTATCGGAGATTTAGGCGTGTTTTGTGTATAAGGTACCTGAGGTTATATAGGGTGAAATATAAAGTAAGTGAGGCGAAAGTAAGTATATTTTTTGTGTTAATATTATTTTGTTCATTATTTAAAATTAAACACAGATACATCTCTTGCGGGGAAGGCAGAGCGTAAACGGCCGCAAAAAACGGACATTTATGCCACGTCTGACAAATATTTGAGTGTCATTCGGAAAATTGTATATCGCCATAGTAACTTGTTGTTAGCCCATCGCCTAAACATTCCACGGGTAGGAAATGGGGTGATGCTATTCTAAACCAAATTACAGTGTTTGTTTTGGTATACCGCAGGTATGTAATTATAACAAGCATTGCCCAGTTTCACCCGCTGCTAGTGCTGATGAGGCGAACTCATCCAGAAGCCCAAGATGGCTTTAGGATTCCCAAACAGCCAGAAAAGGCGAAGAGTTTATCAGGTAGTTTGTCGACTCCTTGCCGTAAAGAACACATAGACACAAGGCAACTCATACTTCGATCGATCGCCTAATCTTAAGTAGAGGAGTGGAGCTGGAAGTTTTACATGCAAATGAATTAATTCTTCGCGTAGAGTGTCGGTGCGGTGGTTCGGTGCATCGGCGGCCATGCTTCGTCGCATTTATAATGTGAGTTCATTACCCACGCCCTGAGGAGCCTGCAGCTCCCCTACTACCTTACAGTGAAGTCAATTTCAGGTAAATTATAAAAGTTACCGGTATTGTCATAGTTCTGAAAAGATGAAGATTAGGTTGAAGATGCGAAGTGATGTGATTTCAAAATTTTTATATTTTGAGGGGTTTTAGTGCATTTGATGTCTCGATTGTGTCAAACATTTTGCTACTGTGTGTATTTAATTTTTAATTTATGTCTTGATTAGGTATCTTAATGATGTCGACATTTAAGGAGAGAACAAATATACGTGCCAATCAATTTTATGGTACGGGTTTGAGAGACGTAAGGTAATGGGTTTGGAAGAACGTTCTCTTCAATTTTGATGAGATATTAAATCGGAAGCCATCTGTCGGTAGGTTAGCTATCTACACGAGTTAGTAAGTTTTTTTATTACTTTCTATCTATACATTAAGTAATTTAATGTCGTGATGTTTATGATTATCGTAATTTTCATCTGAAATAAGTTTTAATTTGTATTAGTATAACTTTCAACAGTACCTAATGTATATCGATATTTAGCATAAATAAAAAAGGGATTGAAATAAGTCTTACTCATACTTAAGGCGAGTGTAGTCGTGAACGGCCTCGACAGTGGTGCGTGCCACTTCACAAAAATTATTGATTTCAATTAAATAACTTAATTTGCTGTAATTAAAGTTACGGCAAAAAGTTCATTGAGTTTGCAGATTCTAATTTTTCTAAAGGATAATACTAAAAACTTTAGCAACGGACATTCAGATAGATTGTTTTTATATATAGAAAGATTTTTTCAATGTCGAGGCCGTTTACGACTACACTCGCCTTAAGCATACCTACTAAAAAGTATAGTATGTGGTTTGAAGCGGTTGTTTAAACCCGTTGTTTTAAAATTTTAGCAGCATCTGCCCGCGCCCACAATTTCCTTGAGGCGTCGCGGACTTGCGTGCATTTTTAATTTTTATGCCTGAGGCCGGATGACACGCTGCATTTTTACTGAGCAATCTTTATATATTATTTACAAGAGCATGAGTTAATTAAAAATTAACCGCGGTAGCCAAGATGGAAGAGGCGTCACCACTAGTAATGGCGAAAGTCTTAGTTTCAAATCCTGTGCGCGCTTGAAAATTGGCAAGTTTAAAAAAAAACCGGCGAAAACCAAATAAATTTTACTTGCGACAAAGCACTCCCCGAAATATCCCTTCTCTTGGCCAGACATTTTTCCAGCAAGATAAGGCCGGTGTCACAGCTAATAAAACACAAACCCTTCCTATGTGTTTATCACGCGGTATGACAGCCCTTATTTCACGGTAGTCGGGAGTCAGGAGGTGAGTAACGAAATTGAATTGATATGTTCCGCTAACGCGCGCGTTTTTGAAACCGTATCGCGTATGATGTGTGCGGTAAACGAGCGGAAAATGGTGGGTACCGACAGCAAACACCGGCTGTGCTATGGAATTGTGCATTAATTGGTTGACTCAAATAACAAATGACATGCAAACATTTTACAACTGAGTGAAGAAATGCAAAAATATCTACCTTTATCAAACAAAAAAAAATACTACCTTTTCCAAACCAAAAATCACAGACGTTTGTTCTATAAATAAGATGATAGTGTAAATTGTTTCGAAGAGAACTCCTTTCAATAGTTTAGCCGTTAAGACGGTTTGAGAGCTAGTGGCGCACTGGCGCACCCTAAACAAGAAAAATCCTTGGCTGGACCCGCTAGTCATATGTAAACCAAAGTATCAATTTGCGGATATGACTTACTACAAAGATTATTTAGAATCAATAAAACCTTGTAAAAACTAAGCGCTGTAGTTATGTATTTTTGGAATACATAACTAAATTGCACAGTTTTTACAAGGTTATATTGGTTTTAAATAATCTTTGTAGTTAGTTATGGCCGCTAATTGATACTTTGGTTTCCAGATGGAAGTCATTGAAAGTTTTAATTTCTAAAGGTTTTCTTGGCAAATAACTTGATACCTTCTTTAAACATTATAAACCAGTTTGAGGAAAGTCTGTGAAATACTTGTAGAAATAAAAATATTCTTTTTTGCACACTGTGTATGAAGTGTGAGATAGGGGTGTAGTAAAGAGTGCAAACGACCCGGCTCGCGGCGCGGTGTCAGACGGCACTCGCACTACTCATGCATGGAATCTGCTGCAAATATCACTACTATTTGAACATTTTAAGAAATGATTTGGCATGTTAGGAATTTTCAAATATACGTAAAGGTAAGATCAGGCTGGGTTAGTCCGTTTGGACTTTGGACTGTTCTTATGCCGCGCGCATAAGACTTACATTGGCAGTTTGAGTGTCTAACCCATCCTGATCTAGATTGTACCAAAAAGCCTTAGAAATGAAGAATTGTTTGCATCAAATTTGCACAGTTTTTTTTTTTCTCCAACACAATTAAAAGTGTATTTCTTAAACATGATATTATTCAATATTATATACTATATCCCGGAAGGTAAGTAACTCTTCCCTTGGCTGGGTCGCAATCGCTGATTTTTAAAACAATACACTGCAACGCAGTTTTTCAAAACAAAAACTTTAAAGCGCATATTTCACAAAACTATGTCCCCTACAAGGCAAACATGGGGTGCTCGAGCCTCACCTTTCCAGCCAACTGTATCAAAATGATAAAAATGTAGAGATCCAATAACCATTCATCCATCAAGTGTCAAGATATAATCTCGGGATGGCGCAACTGCTTAGCCCAAGCTTGGGGAGGCCGAATATAAAAATGCCTGAAAGATTTACAGGTTTCGCGGCGATATCGCTTACAGATTTCGGCTGCTGCGTTTAGCGAGGGCATAGAAGATGTAAGGCTTCCACGGGGAAAGATGGAAATGAGAATCTTGGTAAAATATGGAGTTACTTACCTAGGTAGAAGTATGTACGAACTTTTCAAGGATACTGTATTGTTGGAGGTTTCCTTCTGCCAAAATTATAAGGAAAACAAACGTAGGTAGCTGTTTATGTAAGTCATAAATCTTTGTAAACTAGGAACGAAACTAGGAACTTTCAATGTCAAACAATAATAAGAAAACACCTGATTACTATACTAAGCTTTCGCTTTAACAACATGGTTATCATAAATACTCCAATAAAACAAAAACCACACGTTTTATATTTTCTTATCTACCCTAAAAGTTGCTCTTTCCAAGATATCATTTCATGTAACCGTGGGGCAGTAAGAAAT
This sequence comes from Tuta absoluta, assembly GCA_027580185.1. Taxonomy (NCBI): domain Eukaryota; kingdom Metazoa; phylum Arthropoda; class Insecta; order Lepidoptera; family Gelechiidae; genus Tuta; species Tuta absoluta. Next base: position 6,189,544 of record JAQAHW010000003.1, read on the forward strand.
CTGTTTGTATCTGGCATTCCGGGCCAACGCGCGATTTAAATCTCTTAAGCTGGCTGCGACCGGGCGCCGGCCGCGGGCGAACTCCAGAACTCACAAATCTTTCATAATCTTACAAGATCCCACGAGGGGCGTTTTTCATAGTGTAGGCTTACAGGTCGGGGGGCAGAAACTACTCGCGGAAAGGTACGTTTTTGTTTTTCAATGGACGGATTTACCAATCGGGAACTTTTTTATTTTTAATTCAGTTTTCCGGACCCTATGTTGTACCTACGTATTTGTAACATGCAATATGGAGGGCACGCAGGTACGGCGGTATTCATAAGCAAATACAAGGCGAGGGACCCTATAATTTTCGGTTTGCATTTTTCCATCGCGACCGCGAACTCGATTTTCACTCCCAAGGGCTCGGCCGCTCGGCCTCAAAAATATTAATGAAAATTTTTACATAAATTTATTCGACAGAGGGGCACGCATCGTCCCGAGAGCCGATGGGGCCGCTGCTGTTTTTTATTTATTAATTTAATGGTATTTTCGGTCTAATTACCTGGCTAAGGTATAATTCATTGGCTTTGAGTAACGAGTATTTTGTGGGTATTCGTATGTGAAAATTCATATATTGGCGAAAAATTTCGCAGGGTAGAGTTTAATTATTTGTTTGTAAAGATTTTTAATTTCATCGTCATTACTTTTGAAGCTTTATTGACCGAGTCCTGTTCGGGTTTATACCGACGAGCCTCCCTTTATTGGAGTAAGTATAAAAAGCAAAACATTCTTGGCTCAACCCTTCACCGGCGGCATCAAAAGAACAAACGCAATATATCGGGGGTTGGGCTTAATTTGGTCGGCTCTAAGTTTGATGCCCGAATGCTCCAAATTACTCCGCGATATTTTTAACGCGAGGAATGCAACCGTTTTCGGTTACGCTAACAATATTAACGGGATTGTGAGTTGAAGAGTTAAGGAGCAGCTTAGTGGACGGTAAATTACGTTTAAGGAATTTTTGGAGGAATTTTGTAAACTAACCTGAGCAAGCTTTTACTTCCAGAGATTCTAGTTTGTAGGCAAATTGGGGAAGTTGGGATAATTTGATTAGATCTTAATTGCATCGCTGAATCTATGCAACCGAAATGCTTTTTGCAAACGAAATGAATAAACAAAGGGGGGTCGGTTCCTAATTCCGCGTCGTCGGTAAGATTCAAATTTTTTCTCCAAATGAATTTCCCATCTTAGGGGACATTGGCTTCTTACCGTGTTTACGAAAGCGCCCGACGAGTCCCACTTTGTTGTTTAATGAAATTATCGGTTTACCGAGTAAATGAACAAAGCCAAATTTCGCTCTCGATTCGCCAGAAAAAGGGGAGGCATGTTTTTGTTTTCGTCAGAGGTGGTCGAACTGACTCCTTTGTGGTATCCGCGAGTACTTAATCAATTATGATCGATTCGTTAATTTCATGCAGATGGGATTAATTAATATTTTATCTTTGGGTACATATTCTTATAGCCACAGCATTTTTAAAATAAAAATAGGTACATTTCTTCCAGCCCACTCTACGAGGCACATGGATATGGCCGAGCCAGTGCTTTAAAGGCAAAAATGCACATACACTCGAGAGTAATGAATTACGGTCTTATGCAAATCCAAAAAATCTCGGAAACTAAGAATTAAGTTCGTGAAAAAAAAAAAAATTTACGTAAAGATTACCTATGACATTAAAAAAATAATTAGAAAAAGGGACTTTTTCGGGGAATACGAAATTACTGCATTCGATTTTGCTTTTATTTCTAATCTGTTTTTCAAATGGGTCTGTAAACCATGTTGGTATAGTGTTTAGTATGTCTAGAGTATGCTGTAAGAATGTCACTTACACCTGAATAATGCACCAGAATACTTAGAATACTGGAAACTGGTTGGGGTCAGAGTGATACTGCCAAGACTGTCCGGGTGTTTCTGTCAATGGTCCAAAAAGTTGTCGAACATTACGAGGAGACTAGGTCTACTCCACACTGACCTGAAAAAAAACCTTACCAGGAACAAGCAGACCAGGCAGGTGTACCACAGCAAGAAAAGATCGCAACTTGGTGCACATCATGCTTCGTTATCGCTTTCTAACTGGATTTGAACCAATAATTCAGTTTCAGCTTCTCGAAAGAAGTAACTAAAGTACATTACCATTAACACGATAACTTGCTGAAGCTAACTTGAATCTAAATTACACCTGCAAACAGCCCTAAAAACACCGCGGGCATCGTAAGTAAGATATCCCTAGAACCTATTTCAATTTCAATTTTAATTTACATATTGCATTATTGTACACATATAAATGAGGTCTTAAGTAGTAGTTGTAAAATATCGTACAATAATCCTGCTTAAGGGCGTAGCAACATGTGTGCAGGAATAATTTGATTAAATATTTACGTCATTACAATAAATTATAAAATACATACATACATATACCACGCCTTTATCCTTTTAGTCAGAGCGCAAACGGCCGCAAAAAACGGACATTTACGCCACGTCTGACAAACATTCGAGGGTCATTCTGAAAACTGTGTAACGCCATAGTGACAGGTTGTCAGCCCATCACCTTAAATTGCAATACACACCTTCGAGTCCCTCCGTCGCTTTATACGACACCCACGGAAATGAAATGGGGTGATGCTATTCTTAGCCGGCATCACACGGCAATATAAAATAAGCTAATCAAATAAATGTCAAACTGTAAAATCATGTTTGTCATAACTTAAATAACGAATACTTTAATTCCATTTCAAGAGTTACATTCTCAAACAGATTTGAATTTCTGTCCATACCCTCAGGGTCTTCACTCTTATGTGTACCTACAGCACAAAATTGTATTTTTAGACACCATGACTTTTGACCAATTCTCAATACTCCAATTTAAAAGATTCTGGGAATAATTTACTCCTACAAAACGATGCCCACGGTATTTTTAGGGCTGTTTGCAGGTGAAAATGGTTTCAAGTTAGTTTCTACAAGTCTTGGTCTTGCTGTTTACGCACTTGGGTTACTTCCTCCGAGACGTCGATACCATTTATGAGCCCAATACATATATATATATATATATATTATACGCTGTTAAAGCAAAATATAACTAGGGAAGGCCTTACCTTAGGAATGCACCGCCAGTACACTGTCCAGGGGATCCCAGTAAAGTCCACACGAAATCCAGAGCACTAGATTACCATAAAGAATAAAAAACAAAAATCTTTTGTTTAATTTAACACAAACTTCTAAGTCTTAATACATTTGTTTATAAAATATTCAATTATGTATCAAAAACTATTTATATACAGCTATCATTCTTAGTTTTCCGTGTGATGCCGGCTTAGAATAGCATCACCCCATTTATTTCCCGTGGGAGTCGTAAGAGGCGACTAAGGAACTCGAGGGTGTGTATTGCAATTTTAGGCGATGGGCTGACAACCTGTCACTATAGCGATACACAATTTTCCGAATGACCCTTAAACATTTGTCAGACGTGGTGTAAATGGCCGTTTTTTGCGGCTGTTTACGCTCTGCCTACCCTGCAAGGGATTATAGGCGTGATATGTGTGTATGTGTATGTATCATTCTTAGTTTTTAAGTCATTGCCGTAGATTGTAGTAGTTTCTGCAAGATATTTTATAGAACTTACCTAACATAAAAGACCATTTTCTCTGAAAAGGAGCGCACTAATCTGCCAACACATGTGTACGCGAGAATGTTCACAAAAGCCCCAAATACCTCGCAATTAGAGTCGCTCATGAAAAGAATACTGCGACTTCTCGACCCTCCCGCACTAATGGTCGTTCCGCTTAATTATATGAAGTGCTTAAGTAAATGATAGCTAATTCTGTGCCCCTGCTGCCCCGTAAACAAGAGGTGTGACTTTCCACCATTGTCGGCGATCTGTCACTTCCATTTCCTCTCTCCTTTTTACAGCAATTCTTTCTTTTTGTTGCCATTTCATTCAAAAGAATTCTTTCTTTTGGTAAGTACGACTTTTTTCTCTGAATGCCTGTAATTGACACCCTCTTTTAGTGTTTGTTGTTAGCGTTGATTAAATGCTGCTCTAAAATTTTATTTCGTTTTCAAGCGCAATCTTTTTTAAGACAAGTTTTGTCATACTTTCAAAAGCAGTATAAATTTTAGCACACTTGCGATTATTTTCTGGATAATGAACCGGGCCGCTGTGATAATTTAGAACATAAATTAATAATATTCATCAAAACAATATGACCCGTTTCATAATAAAGTTGTGTGAAAAGAGTGACTGTGTTAATACGAATAAAGTAAGACATATTTTAAGCTGTTTGACAACGTCAAATCGTATGGTAAAATAATTAAGACACTGTCGTCTAAATTTTTGCTATACACCGTGAGCGTTTTTAATAATATGGATGGTATTTGGATTTAGAATGTTCAGTAATTTAATAACCTAGTTTCTTTTAGATCTGCGCCCTATTCATTATTATTCCGCATATTATTTTGACAGGCCTGTCAAATATTTAGATTCTAATAATTTTTTATCCATGTCGCCGTCGTGTTGAAGCAAATTTACATTTAAATAGAACATCTGCAAGCAGGTCGAGTCGACCCTCGAGAGGCTCTACAGCGTTTTTCTTACCCGCTAATTTGTAAATCGCTCCGTAATATCGAAAAATTAAAATGCTGATGTCATATTTACTCGCCATTTATATGCTAATAGTGGAATCTTTGAATCGGCGAAGGGATGGGCCTTGATTAAAATATCAATGGGTAATTTGCAAGACGCTAATTTAAGACGATTTTGTCGATAGACCAAATTTTGCAGAGGCCTCGAGAATGCCAATATGAGATGTCTTTTCGGAAAACTTAAGGAAGTAAACTCATGGTATTACGAAGCTGAATTTTGTTGGGTAATAGCTGTGATGTACTCTAATCTCGTCGCTTATCCCATTTCTCTTGGCGTAATATCGCTGCAATTATTTGTAAGACGGAAGGGTTGAAGACGAGAGCAGTAAACCTAATGCCGCAATATTCGTAAATTAAGAGCTTTTCTCCGCTTCAGGGCCAGTAAATATTATTTTTTTATGTTAATAACTAGTAGATTGCGTTAATAAAGCCTTACATCTCGTAATTAGGAGTGCTATTGTCTGCAATGCGGCGAAGCGGACGAAAAGATGAATTGAAATGAAAGATGACGGCCTGAATTAGTCAGTTGTAGGAATTCGAGTTAGTTCTACAATTTCGTGCAAGGCTTATCAACTAGTCTACGCTAATAAGAAAGAGGAAATGATTGTTTGTTTGAATTAAATAGGCTCAGAAACTATTGCACCAATTAAAAAAATATATTTTACCATTCAAATCCAACATTATCCATATTTCTCTGATGAACATAGGCTAAAGCACAGAATAATAACTGCTAAAGTAAAATGTCATATTTTTGCGGGAAAACGATTTGCAGCGGATGAATCCGCTGGGCGGGCCACTAGTTATTCTTAATCAACCTTCGTTTATATTTTGCCTTCTTGATAGTTCAATTACTCATAATCCGGGATGACGTGATATTCAGGTATGAGTGTCCGTTTTTCGTTCACATCGTGGTAAAAAGCAGAACGGACAACAACGATAATAAAAATACGTTTTATTTGTAGTGTATTTTATGGAGTCTACTAAGTCTAGCACAATGTCACGCAACAGAGCTAATCTGCGCCTCAGAGTAAGCGTCATTGCAACCACAACTGTGGGTCCATTAATTAATAAAATAAACAGCGGTTCTTAATTCCGCCTCAGCCGCCGCCGCTGCTAAAATATTTGCCATGTTTCAATCCTCGGCGTGATGATGAAGACAGCCCTTCAACGCACCAGCTTTATAGCTCTATTTGTGTATTTTAATTACCGTCATTATATGCTAATGACTACCATCCCTTTTTCTTATCCTCCTTAATAGCTTATAGCCTTATATCTATACAACCATTCTGCAGATTAAAATAATTTAAATAATAATTCGTTGAGGAAGGATTGTGCCTCTGCATTTTTTGTGAATGTTTTGATTAATCGTGTTCCTACTTCCTTGAGATTTCGCTGGTAATTTGTTTTGTGTTATTAACTTGACGGGGAAGTCGTTTGCTCAGGCGGAAAATTTTGTTTTATTATATTAACGACTGGGTAGATCATTCGTCTCTGGGAAACGAGGACAAGGAATCAAGAAGAAAATTATTATTCTTCGGTACATTATTTGCTCTAGTTCTGATTATCGTGCTAGTTTTAAACAAGTTAGCCAAAATTTTAAGATTATCATAGAAAATTGTTTAAATTTTCGACACTAAGTTTATCGGGACGTGCATCGACTTGGATTCCCACACGTCAAGACGAAGTAACTGTGTGATATAAATCATAATTTTGATTAATGTAGCTATTGTCAACAGCGCGCCATACTACACCTACAGATTGGTACAATTACACGTACCGTGAGAAAATTCACCCCACAACAGGCGTAAAGAAATATGCAAATTGGCGAGACCCGCGTCTTAACGACACACGTTCTTTCCCTCGCGCGCAAATCTGGAAATTCTTTTACATAATCATGTGTTGAAAATATAACAGCTTTTTAGCAGGGGTTGATAAACTCCTTACGTATGCGTAGAGCGTCTACGAAGTTGCTATGAGTATTTATCATAAGCTTGTATTACGACAACCGAGGTAGCGTAGTGGTTATGCGCCTGGTTGCTTTGAAAAGGTCTCGAGTTCAGTTCCTAGTCAGGTAAGAAATCTTCTAACAGTTAAGCTAACAGCCAATATTTATATCAATAGTACTGAAAATAAACATTTTGAAAGTTTTAAATTAATTTGTTTTTTTTTTCGTATCTAGGTGCTTTTTTGAACATTTTTGTATATGTTAATGACTTTCCGATACACGGATTCCTAGTGGCGCTGTGCGTATTTTAAAATTAAAGTTACAATGTTGATTTTTTCGTATCAACAATTCTAAAATTACTGGGTGTCGCAGAAAGCGGCTAAGGCAAAAACAAGGCAATATTTTACACTGCACTCGCCAACCCACCTGCAAAGCGTGCTGAGCATGGCAAAAACTCTCCATGGAGAGGCATGTTCAGCAGGGAACTGCTATAGCTTTGATGTATGAAGTATCACCAATACTTAATTACAAAGTGTTTGGCTTTTTATTATTTTTCTGTATAAAGCCCAATGAAACTGAAATTAACGTATTTATTTAGCGTTCAACATCATGCAGGCAAAAATATGTATGTGTTTTAGGATTTGAATACATTACATCAGTACGTTAACACTTTGCACTCGGTTTTCACAAAAATGCTAAAAAGGATTTGCATCACATTGCAGCTTAATCACGGCGTTACTTATTCGTTCCTATGTTTTGAGAATAAACATGCATTTACCGTTCGTTCCTGTAAACTCAACACGATATAAAATTTATATTTGTTGTTGCCCCGCTAAGTGAAGGTAGTACTGGTATTATATCAATAAAGAATTAGCTTTTACCTCTCCCCGTCTGTGGCAGCGTCTTTACCGGTTTTTACCGGTACTTTCGCCGTCGTGAAGACATCGCCTGTCCATATTTACCGACGTCATTCCTTTTTACTGAGCGTCATTCTGTCGTGTTTACGACTCTGTCACCGGTTTATTGTTATGCCGCTGGAAAAGGGGTTAATGCTGCATTTTTCTATTGCTACTGCTGTGGGAGGGAGCAGATGCAAATGCCTTGCTTTTACAGTTAAAGACACGGTGACAGGTTAATTAGGTAGGGGTTAACTTTGAGGGTTAAACAGTCGCGTTATAGGGAAATAAATTTTAGTTCTCAAATGTACACTTCAAGCTTATACTAAAAGTACAGCATACGCGAAATAAAAATACTTATTTCAAAAGAGGATTTGCCAACGTATAAGATTTGTGGAAGAAAAAACATAATATTTCCTCTCGAAACCCAGACGACGAATGCATATCGCCTCACGCTTTTACATATTTATAGCCATTGAAAATCCAGTTCTGAAAATGTGTTCGGGTGAACAAGCGAGCAGCATGTTTCTCTGTCGCATTAGGCATAAGTAGTGCTCTCTCCTCACCCTATTAACGGTGATATATGCGACGATTCTTTTCCCGAATCCGCGAGACAGAAGGGAAGCGGTGTCATATCGCACGCGCCACTTACCATCGACGCTTTGCATGTGCGACTCACTAATTCAAAGTCTGATAAATGATTTTCGCGGAATTCCGGAATTGGGAAATTTCGGAGATTCGTCTTGAAGATATGTGGTGAAAGATAAGAGGGATGGATGTTGGAAATGACGGTGTGGCTAAAATAAGGGTGAGGCAAGATCTGCGGCATTTCTGCAATGGTATAGCAATGAATTGTTTTTCACATGTGTATGCAAAACAAAAAAAGGCATTGATATAATTTTAAACTGAGCTTATTTTGATAGACGTAAATGAGATTGTTGATAATATTGGTAGATATTAACAAATCGAAAACATCAAAATTCAGAACATTATTTCTTTTTGAAAAGGTTTAAATATCCTTCATGTGGATTACTGCGAAATTTAAATCAACAAAACATTTTCTTACTCATTATTACAAAGTATCAAAACTTCTCAAGCTAATTAACTATCACGCCTCAGGAGCATGCTAGATTTTATCAAAATACGATGAATCTCGCACAGAAAATGTAAAATGTTGTATCTACATGACGAGGTAGACGTACCCGGGAGCGATTTGAGAAAAACCTTTACGCAATCCAGACTAATAAGAAGCGAACACGGGTCCCAAACGCGATTCACGTGTTCAGACAAAACCTTGCATCCTCCCCCAAGACGCGTGTGTGATGTATGCAAAAAGGGAATTGAATAAGGTGATTTTGTTCCGCGGGGGAAAAGAATCCGCGGTAATGGCGAATACAATAAATTTTCATAAACAAATTGCGTTTTGATGGCGGCGTATCGGCGCGGCGCGTGCGCCAACTCCCAATAAGGATTGATAGGGAAACAATGTCGCGACACTGATTGAATGTCAATTTGAGGTTGCGGCTGTCGCCGGAATGATTCTGCGTAATGGCGTACACGTCGCCTTAACGACGTGTGGATCGGCTCCGCTGCTTGCTAAACAGGTTTTGTCTTTTTGATATTCTTCAGATTGAATACGAATTGATTGAGGGACGATCAACGACACATGCATTTCACCTGACATACAGGAGGAAATTCAAATAGGAGATTCATTGCCACTGTCATTATTTCCAAGAATATTTAGTTCTTTGATGATTTTGTTGATTTTATACTATATTTGTTAGGATATTCTTTCACTCATTTAAATAAGTTTAAACAACATCCTCGGTAGCAGTGCACCTGTGCGGGATGTCCCGCGGTCTGAACCTCCGTAAATCATATCATGCCCCTCGCGTCACGACCAGACGTTATTATACGCAACGACCTACGCCGTTATAAATTACACCTGCATTAAAAAGTTAAGGAATTAGAATGGGACCTGCGAGAATATCATGAGACCGGTTGATGTTTTGAAAGCTACGGTTCGCCACGACGTAGGCAAAAGTGTAGCACCCGTAGGCGAACTGCGTAAGATTTGATAATATATGAGAAAGGCCGTCTAAAGTCTGGGTGATACTATTACTGCAGTTACGGACATAAAAAAAATATATATTTCAGACGTAGTCCATAGTTTATAAATTAATTATACATATACACATATCACGCCTATAATCCCTTGCAGGGTAGGCAGAGCGCAAAACAGTCGCAAAAAGCGTACATTTACGCCATGTCTGACAAATATTTGAGGGTCATTTGGAAAATTGTGTAAAATAAATAAATTAATTGATCTTAATCAGAAAATAGATATAATTATAAAATAAAAATAAAATAGTTCATCACAATATTAATAAAAACAGTTCATTAAAATAAAAATACAGTAGTTGACATTAGTCGAGATACTGACATTGTTCGCGATACTGATATCGATATTGACCTACTGGAACACTAGTAACCTGCACATGAGGCTGGGTTCAATCAGGTTTACAATCAAATACCCTCAGGATGGCATTGATTAGAAGGCTGGTCTTACATGATACATTTTACGTTACACATATTAAGCACTCAGCAAACAATAAAAATAACCTACAGCTTCTAAAATCGCTTTATCTACCAACAAAGGGTATAATAAGGCAGTTACCCCCTCTCACTGCCGCAGTTGCCACCTCTGGCACTCTTGTCAAGAAGCTTTGACTTGCAAAGCAGCCGCGAGGTTTTTCAGGAGGGCGGTAATGACTCCTTGATGTGCTCCGAGTGAAACATATGTGGAGCTAGTCATATTTTTACAAGATTCTCCATTTCTGAATAATGAAAACCAGCTTTATTCCAAAATTAATAACTTTAAGAGCAGCCATTCATAACATCAATTTTTTTACTATGGTAATAGTAGCTTCCATCTAGAAACTCATATCTGCGAGCACAAACGAACGGGGACTCATTAGGCATTCAAATGTCATTTCCTCGTATGAAGGAAACGGGATTGTCACAATCCGTATTGTTTGAGATCTCATAACGCGTGTAGCCCTTTGACTCGGCAACAACATGCTCAATGATAGTACAAAACGACGCTGCATAAAGCCTCTTCCACACTTGGGTAGCTCCACGGCGCGCCACCTTTGATGCGCGTATGATTGCCCGCGCCCGCGACACATTGGATCTATATTGTTGTCTTTTTCAAGTTTCGTAATAAGGGATGAGGGTGTATTAAAGCCTTTTATCCGGCTCGTCACGCTTCTGGGGTCGGGAAGGGGTTTAAGGTGAGCAAACATTAGCTCTTTAACATTTTTGCAATTTCATCTACGACGCCTGACGCTGTTTGCCATGAGTTGGGGATTGTTGAAGGAGGACGACGGGTTGTTACAACTTTAACTGTTTTTAAAAGGGTTTCGAAAAATAAACGGAATTTTAATGTTCGCCTTTCAGTCACTTATTTAGTAATTCAAAAGCTGAAAGGTTTTACAGTGGAGTACAAGCATCTTGGTGAAGTTAAGCCGCCTATTAAGCTGCTAGGCCCGGGGCCAAGTCCCGCCGCCGCAGACTGCAAATCTTGGCGCATTCTCGAACATTCCAGAAGATGTAGCTCGGATTAAGCGGTGCGGTATATTCGGCAATTACAGTGTATCCGCCGTCTCAGGTAAGGCTGCATATTTCAGAAGCGAGACAATATTAGCCGCGGCGCTCGAGTAGAAAACGAGACTGTTTTTGGCTAATTTACTATCGCCATAATGTGAGCGAACATGCACCGCGGCTGCTGGAGACGGCGGCGGCGGGTGGCGGGTTTCCTCAACCATTCTGAAATGTATTAACCGAATAGTTTGCAAATATGCATAGTGGAACAATGCACTGCAGCCCGGAGAGGTTTGTAAATGTTTGTGGAAAGGTTAAAGGTCTGTAATATTACACCGAGCAATATGTGCTTTTTGGATTACAGAATGTATGAAAGGAGTCTAAAAAAACTTATTTTATGCCCGCATTTGTTTTTATTCCGACAAATGAATGCTAGAAAATGGGTATAGACAACATGGAAGGGACAAACGTTTTTAAAAATAAATATAGGGCTGTCAGGAGACCATCATCCTATAAGTTTAGAGTTTAAGGCGCTTGCTCCAGGAGCAAGTCCAGGAGTTATCATTTCTGGAGGTATAAAATGTTTTTTTTTTAAGTTATTTGTTCATAGCTCGAAAACTATTCATATTTGAGAAAAAGATCCAAGACAACTTGGAAGCTATTAAAATTTACTACATGTTTCACAAAGGCAAAATATTTAACTTTCATCGTTCTTGAATAGGTAAAGCTTCTGATTTTTTATAAAACAATCGCTTATTTCAGAATATGTTTACTAGTTATGGCTTTAATAACTAAACGTAAAAAGGGTCAGGGGTCAGTATAAGATTGTTTCCAGTTTGATTATGGCATAAAGTGATGATGGTGTGCCCAAGGAAGTGCAATCCTCATAACTCAGAGCAATCTTAGACCGCGATGCAATATACATACATACACTAATCACGTCTATTATCCTTTGCGGGGTAGGCGTAAACGGCCGCAAAAACGGAAATTAACGCCACGTCTGACATACATTTGAGGGTCATTTGGAAATTATGTATTGCCTTAGTGACAGGTTGTCAGCCCATCGCAATACTTAAATTGCAACACACACCCTCAAGTCTCTTAATCACCTCTTACGACTCCCACGGGAAAAAAATGGGGTGATGCTATTGTAAGCCGGCATCACACGGCACGGCGATGCAATAACTCGCCATGGAATCGTTCATGGCAGGAAGAGTCCGACGTGGTGACGTCTAAATGATTAAAGAGCGAATTTAATTTAAAATGCCGTGTGATGCCGCATAGAATAGCATCACCCCATTTCTTTTCCGTGGGAGTCGTAAAAATGACTAAGGGACTCGAAGCTGTGTATTACTATTTTAGGCGATGGGCTGACAACCGGTACACAATTTTTCGATTGACCTTCAGTTTTTTATGTATGTGTATATATATGAATTTAATTTGCATGGAAAGGATTATTGCAAGACCGTCTATTGTAGATTTTTTTATTTACAAAGAAAGAGTATTTGATGAGAATATCATTAGAGGCCTTCATAAACCTAAATGTTGAACTTGTTACACTGAGCGAGTATGAAAGGTGAGACACCGCCTAACATTATATCAAAATAAATGCCGTCATTAAAACGTACTCTGTATTTAACACATTATTCTAAAAGCACGTGGGGCCCGAAGCCCTTAAAATTACATTCGAAACATTGCTCTTTACCAACTTTCCCATAAGAGCCCATTATTTACGGAGCTACCGTACCATTAAGATTCTCCACATATCTTCGGAAGACGCGTTATGGTAATTACGGGTCGCCATTTTATCTGGCAACTCTTCGCGATTAGAACTCGCGTGCTCTCGCTCCGGTGCACGTAGAAATAACAAGTCCGCGAACTTGGTTCGTTTCTCGAGCGTTCTCAAATTAATTCGGATGGAAGATATCGGGCGGCGCGATAGCGGCTCCTTCCACGCCATTTATTGCTCGTGTGGTGCCGGGTGCGGTATCGGCGAAGGGGTAAAGAATATCAAGATGTAACGAGCGCCAGCCGGAAGGCTCGTAAATGAGCTCGCCGACTTATCTCTCTTAATGTGGGTGAGGGTTAATTTCGTCTTACATGAGCAATTTTGAAGATACAACCCGCCGCACTTACATTTGTTGTTGGTATGCGATCGCGCGATAGATAATTATATTTGTTTCTTCGTAACACGTACACATTATACTGTTATTATCTATGACCGTCTGGTGTTCAAAAATTCAAGCAGAGAGTAGTTTGTTTTTGCAATTATTATCTTTCTTTAACTAGTCAATTTTCGAAACGTAGCTCTTTATATAACTTTTAGCTGAACTTTTGTGCACGTATGCTTAATTTATACTACTTAAATATTCGTTAAGATTTCGTCTAGACAAAAGGAAAATATGGTATCCGTCTGAGGCTCGGAATGAATGCGGTGGCGCGCAAATAGGGATGGATGGAGAGCAAACACCACTAGCGTGTATTAGAAAATGAAATTAAGTTTCTAGTGCAATCTCGTGATCGAAATACGTGGAAATCTGGGCAAATTTACACTGTTTAATAAGGTTTCTAGATAATGCCTTGATTTTGATAACTTTAAAGTTTCACATCATATAGACCTGCCCAGCCAGCATGTGCACTGTAGAGTATCTTACTTATCTCGCGCGCAGGAATGTTTTAAATCATATGGAACTTACAAAAACAAGTGACGACGATTTTGATATGAAGGTGTAGAAAAATAAACTTAAGTCGCAGTTCCATAGAAATGTATTGCCTATGCCTTGAGATGGCTAAACATTTCCATGCGCAGTATACATCATAAGCCTTCTAATGAAACAAAATTACTGTGACCACATTTTTTTTTATTAGTCATCATCTTCGCACTATTGCCTTAAACACATCTAAACGCACTGTACAGTTTCTGTATGTAATACACAAACTGTATGTTTTAATCACTGATTGATTAAATTAGATATTATTTTGTGACTTAATTAAACTAAAATAGAAGGATCATAATTTCTACTGATAATGAGTTTAAAAGACCCTTTGCAATGCAGCAAGGTACCACTCAAGGGTGCACTTAGCTGTGATCTGTGGTGGCCGCAGGCACACAGATAAAACTTAACAAAGTATGCAGATATATTTTGTTTCTGACGCTTTTGAGAACCCCTGATTTTGAGTTAAAAGCAAAAGAGAATGTATTTTACTAGAATTTTAAAATATCGTTTCCATTTTTTCTAGTAAAATATTGAAAGAAATCGGTAGAAGTTGGCTCATGTAATATGCAGCGAGGGAAACGAGGTCCGTTCAAAAGCCGCTGGCGTACTTGAATATTTTTCAAGAATTCCCCGTTCGAATAATCTAACTTCTAGTCCAACATTCTCAAAGTGACCACCGTATTTTCCAATATTTTACTCGTTCCAACTAGCTAGCACTGATAGTTCACATCAGTCCGTAGATATAGCTTCATGGTTAAGGATATTTTTCCAAAAGGAAGGTAAAGCTAAATTATTAATTATTTTATTGTATGTGTAAAGCTGCAATCAAAATGCAAAGGTACAATCGACGTTAGACATGCTGGAAAGTAATAGCATCTTTAAAATATTTATTAAAAATATAATACTTTCAAAAAATAAAACTGTGTGGACTGAAGTAAGTTGAATTTCAGCATTCTAAACTCGAAATCTATCCGGAATAGTGGCGTATACACAGAAAGTTTGCGGTTGAAGGTGAGACTCAAAGGGCCGGTTCACACAGCTAAGGTTTGCGTCAAAAGGCTTGACCGAAGCTCTTCAAGGGTGGAATATTTTGACCATAACTTAGTTGCTGTGGTGCATTTTAAGTTACAACTAAGGTTTGGGGTTACAGATAACTGGTTTCGGGTTAGTACTGAATACAAATTATCCCTTAATTTCATAATTTATTGAAACGACAGAGTACATTTAATACAGTGTGAAGAGCAAAGCAAGTACAACGCATGTTATAGTTGAAACTTTTGTTGAAGGAAAAGCAAGAAAATAATTATTATTGCAGCTTACCTAAAAGGAAAGCTAGACGAAATGATTCCTAGCTGTGTTCAACTAGGAAATTTATTAAAAACAACATTAAACAAGCTAACAGAGCAACTTGATACGTAAAGCAACACCTCTTTTCGATCGGTTCGAATAGACTACAGTAACTCATATTTATCTTAACATGCATGCATAACAAGTGATTAATACATAATCTTACACATATCGTTGTCCATTGACAAAACAAGCACGACACTACATTTCAGGTATTTGCTCTGGTTGTTTACGTTCATTGATCTACAACAACCCTAGATTTAGCGCCTCATACAAAATTACGCTAAGATTTTGTCACCTACTGAACTATACAGTCATACATAGCGATTTATAGATTCATTGCGTCCGCCTGATTCAAAATATCACAACGAACCTCACCATAATCTATTGAATTCAGCCTTATTTGTTAGCCCGTACTTGGTCATGTTAACATTTTCGCGGCCAGCCACGCACTGTGGGAAAGAAGTGCTCGCTTGCAAATTGTGCACTACTTTAATTACCGGCCCACCTTTTGAGCGTACGCGCGTAATCTAGGGTTGTTGTAGATCAATGTTTACGTTACTTACTTACTTACTCCTGTGGCTCAGGGACCCAAAGTGGGTCTTGGCCTCCGACACGAGTTTCCGCCACTTGTCCTAATCCTGGGCCGCTTCACGCCAGTCTGTCGCTTGAAGGTTGTTTATGTGAGTGACACATAATATCTTACCAATATTGCAGACGCAAAACAAGCACAATACCTCAAAAGCAGTAGTACGAACGAATACAAGGAATATGAAGCTTTCTGTAAAGATAAGTAAGCAAAAATGTTTTCTCTGGCTGTTTACGTGAGTGTCACGTAATATCTCACCAATATAGCAGTCGAAAAAAAACTCGATAAAGCGGTAGTTTTTTACGCCGCCAGACGTTGCCGGATTAGTTTTCCAATTTTGACAGTGATTACAACTTAGTTTATGGCGGCGTACCGCGTCATCTTCTGGATTAGTTTCTTTCATAATTGCACATTTACAAATAAACACAACACTACAGAGGAAGTGGACGCAACACAAGAAACACGGAGGAACACTCTGTAAGGAGCAGTTAGTGAGAGCGTTTGCTCTGGCTGTTTACGTGAGGGCCGCACAAACACCCTCGCCTGCCCTGTTTGCACTGGACGTCGCAATTGCGCGCACTATTAGCCGCAGACGTCTCACCTCACAGCACCTACTTGCAGCTGTTTTGGGGGGAAATTCTAGACTGCTAATTGCTTTACGTGTTTTGCTGCTAAGTTTATCATGGGAAAATTTAAAATTCAATTTAAAAAAATGGCTCATCGTTATTACAGTTAAGTACTTGAGTCAAGTTCTATTATGAAAAATGAAAGTTAAAAACCTGTAGAGACTCACAACATCCCCCTGCCGGAGTCCTCCATCATATCCGCAATGTTGACTTCTGGAAACGCTCCGACCTCTCGACATGATCATAACCCCAACCCTTCTACATCCATAAACCGGCTACAAATCTTAGCGTTCGGCATCTTTATAACTCGAGTACGACGATCCTTTAACCCAACATAATGGGCAGGTTTACAGAGAGACCCGTCGTAAAGTGTCTCATAGCCCTGCAGTCCGTAGTTCCCTCGCGAGGGACCCTCCAAAATTTCACGAACTATTTGCCCGCCACTAGCCCTCACGCCGCTTTTTTACTGGCTTTATTGTCCAGATTTTCTGCTCACCTTTATCGTTATTTTGTCCGCTCGACTTCATAAAGGACCGGAGCTCCCTATTAAGACCTCATAACCGTGGGAAAATTCTTTTAGAGCACTTGTGGCCGGTTCGGATTTTTATTGTAGGGAAACTTTGCGGTAAAAGATTTTCTTTATTTCCAGTTCAATCTGTACTTAACAAAATGTTATTTCATTTTACCTTCCCCCTTGATAAATACGCAACAAAGAAAAACCCTTGTTATTCAATGATTGGTACTATTAATTCCAAACATCGTTTAAAACGGAATGTCCTTTGAAGAGAGCATCATTTGAAAAGTGAACGAAAAGAATCGTGTTTGGCCAATAAATCGTTTGGTCAATTGAGTGGAATGCGATGGGCGTGTTAATTGGCTGGGTGGGTGTTGCGAGCCGGACCGTCGGGATCGTCCGGGCCGTCCGCAAGCGAGTGGACACTGAATCATTGCGTGAATGATAATTGCCGGACGCCGCATAAATTCAGGCTATCGGCGCGGAATTGAACGGATGCACGGCCCGTACGTGTCGTCACGGAGTTGGGAGGCTGCAATGTTAAATGGATATGGTGATTTTAATAAGTGGGTGTCAGAGGCCAAGTGCCAAACAGACTTGCCTTCATGACTTTATAACAATCAAGTCTTCATTGACCACTACGGATTGCTACTGTAAGTTCAAAATCATACCATTTGCATGTCATTCCAATATCATAAAAGTAATCATACAAGTTAAAGCAAAAAATATATTATATTACGCGGATATTTTTATTAATTTCCTTTAAAGCGAAAAAGCGTTTTAATAAAAACCAGGTGCCTTAATTTACTCAGTGATTGTAGTACGCCTCGGTGTCCCACACGAAAAGAAAGTAGCAATCATACATATATATATATCACGCCTATAATCTCTTACGGGGTAGGCAGAGCGTAAACAGCTGTGAAAAACAGACATTAACGCCACGTCTGACAAAAATTTGAGGGTCATTTGGAATATTGTGTATCACCATACTGACAGGTTCCTAAATCTGCAATACACACCCTCGAGTCCCTTAGTCGCTTCTTACGACACCCACGGGAAAGAAAAATGGGGTGATGCTACTCAGAGCTGGCATCGCACGGCAAATAATCATTACAACAAAGGGAATTTTTAAAATATTCTGGACAATTCACACAGCGCCATCTAGCCCCAAACTAAGCAAAGCTTACATAAGCCACAACAGTCCACTGCTGAACATGGTTCTCCCCTATCGGGATGTATTGCCATACTCTCCACGCTTGGCATGCGGATTGGCGAAGCAGTGCAAAGCTTGTACTATGGGAACTAGATAGCTGATATTAATATATACTTTATTCTTAAATAAACACAATACATAGAAACACCCATACTGAACACAAATATAAGCTGTTTTTTGGCAGCTATCTATTTCCATCATTTTCAACTCACATTTCTACATCCATGTAACTCGGCGGAGAGTCACGGTGCATGCGGTCCCGTACAGATAAACGCATACGATTACGCGTGCCCTGCTCGTGCCACAGGTGGCGTATAACATTTTTCAGCCGGGCTATTGCGTGCGAAGCCCACACGGGCTTAATTCTGTTCACGCCCAATTGGGAGATTTGGTGTTATTGAAAACTGCGGGTAAATTGCAACGGTGATGGTGTAATGGAAAATATATTCTTTATGGCGTAAATTCTACGTTTAAGAACAAGTTTTTTTTAGGGTAGAGTACTGAATAATAGCAGCAACAGTTTTAATCCAAGTTATTATATCCAAATGATGATAGATGCCTTGGCTTTGGTTATTTATACAAAATATATTCCATACAACACATTAAGTTAAATACGGTGATTAGAAACCACTCCACTGCCGCACTTCATATCATAACCAAAACCGTTTGACTCCCACGCCTAGCCACATAAAACAGGTGGGGCTCAAATAATTATCACCTTGACAAATTGCTCCGAACGAGCCATGTCGCCGGAACAATTTGATACAATTTTCAGCGCCTTTCCTCATACGGGCCAGCCAATTTGCATATGCAGGGTTGGCTTATGCAAATATTTTTTCTACCTACTGTTTACCCTACGGAAAAGGAAACACTTCGGGTGCGCATTTTAAAAAGATTTACGCTCTTTGTCGGATCATTAAGTGCGGAACTAATTTGCTTACCTTTGAAATGTGTTAAGCTTTGTCCCGTGTAATTACGTAGGGTAACCGTCCCCGTAACGTGATATGCAGATTTTCACTGAGTCAACTTGTTGGTTTTTCTTTCCTGAATACTGAGTTGTATAGGTGAAGGAAAGAGAATTGTTTTAAATGGGACCTTTTACACTTATTATGCATTAAGTTAATAATAAAATTGCCTGCATATTGCATCTTGAAAACTTTATGACCTATTGGCTAATGGTTACCTAAGTCCACAGCAAGTCTTATAAGACTTTCAATTTTTTTCCTCTCTCATCAATTTCACAGAGCAGAAAAACAAACCAAAGCATGATTTGCTCGACGATAAAGCCAAACTCATATCAGCAAGGGATTTTTTAATTTCAACGAAGATCTTATAAGGGTGCAACTTCTCAACGATATTAAGCATGTGGGAATCGTCGAAATTAAATTTTCTTTGTTTTCTTTAGTAGGCTGGCTGTGGCGTTATTAAATTTCCTTGTGTTTTTTAACACAGCCGTATCATTAGATTGAGGGTTTCCGTCAAGAGGAAATTGTGGCGGCGAGGGGAGTGAGCACCTAAACATATTGAAAAAATAAAAATCCCGGCTACTTACTGTATTACTCGCGTCAGATGGTGCTCTACTAGATTTAATCACTACGTAGAAACACATATCACGCCTTTATCTCTTTAATAACTATGACATAATATTTGAATATATTATCAATGAACGTAGGTTACGTACCTTTTTCTAAGATCACAACTACAGCCATACTTACAGCTCACTCGACTGAAGTAATAGTAAAATTTTCCTGTAATAGTAAGTCTCTCAAGTATACATCGAAATGTTAGGAAGGTACTTATTTGACGGTAATAATTGACCTAATGATTCAAATTTGATAACGTAGTACACCTTGTCAATTGTCAATTTTGAGCTTTACATTTTGTGTAGATAAATTTCAGTGAAGGTGAACCCAATCGGATTACAAAACTTGTGCTTGAACTCGGTAAAGTAGAGCAACTTCCCGCGAGGGCTGACGCCGCGCCGCAGCAGCGGAGAAAGACGTTTGAAGTGGTTTCGTGTAATAAGTATCGCCGCGACACAGCTCCACCGCTAGCCTTGGGAATTTCACCTTAAATATACATATTACATTACGTGAAATTGCCCATTTTTTCCACTCTCCACCCTAGCAATTAGGGTTCCTTGTGTATAAATATTGCACGGCCCTCATTAATGTGCGTGTTCGTTTTAGTATACATTTTTACGACGCGCTCTTTGCCGTCTGCAAGCGGTGCCTTCGTCGTGGGATGTAATGAATAATTAAGACATGTTCTACAAGGGAAGTACCAGTTTTTTCCTTGAAGGTTGCGGACAAATGATGGCCCTGGGACATCGAACTAATGGCAGGCTATTTTTTGTTTTGATTAAAAAACTTACCTTGCTCCGGCGACGGCATCCGATGTCGTAACGACGCCTGTAACAAAACGACAAAATTAATTTTCCGAAAACAAAATTTAAAACAGTCAACTTTTAAATTAAGAGTAACGCATTTGAGTGATTAGAAACCCCTCGTCGAGATTGCATTTTGACAATTAACGCATTAAGATTTCTGTTGCCAATAAAGAGCGGCTCTCTTAATTAACGGGGCCTGTTAAAAATTGAGTACAAATTCAAGTAGCAGATCTCCCCCGGTGGGGTTGGTAGTGAATGGCCTGTAATATTTTAGTTTGGTTGAAACAAAAAGGCCGGGGCTTAGGGGACGGTGGGCTCGCAACACTCGGGAGCTGAGGAGCTGTCACGTAGACACAATAAGCCTTTTAATTCGATTCGTCTTGACGGACGCGAGACAAAGGCGGGAGTTATCATTCAATGGGGCACTTCTACCTTTTCTTATTACTTCGCATCGGTTTTCTTGTGAGGTGGACGCGGGCGGGTGCACATGAGATAGCGGGGTTGAGTTTTGCGGACTTCGCGTACAATAAAACAATGTTTTCTTTAGCGCTAGAGTACCTACTTTGAAACTTGTGTGTGCCTTCGTGCAATATTCATTCAGTCACTTGTACAACTTTTGGGATTCATCCAAAACATAATTTCTATATCCATTATTTCTAAATTCATTAGGTAGGTACATATTTTCTGTTGAGAAACGAACGAATATGTGACCAACACAGCATACAATATTATAGTGGTGAAATGGCAGTGAATGGGGTAAACGCAAATCGCAGAACCAACGATATCTGGGGTCGGGAGTTTAAGTGACGACCTTGAAAACGATTATGGCCAGTATAACTAGTTTAATTAGATTAAATAGTATTTTATATAAAAAAGCAGAGTAGGCAAGTGACAACAAGCAGCAATTACAAGAGAGTTAGAGAGATATTAAAAAGAGCAAGATAATTATCTTATTATACTTAACGTTTAGGCTTTAAATACTATACAGTCAACAAAACGATTGCAGGTAGTCATTTAACGGCCCAAAATAGCGGTCTATAGAAGTGGCTGCAGGACACATATTATACATTTATTTCTTATATTCAACGAAAGTCCCACGGATGTTTAAAATGTTAATTCCCTACACAATTTCTTATTAAAATAGTAAATCAACTTTATAAATATTTGCTTTCAAAGTCCAAACTTTCCGACATATCAGCGGACCAATCTCCGGACCTGGCCTCGTCCGCAGCCCGTGTCGAGTGCACTTGATCCCTCGCGCCGTGACCCGACTGCTGATTCCCAGCTAACAGCTTTATTTGTTGCCACCGCTCTTTTAAACCCACGTCGTCATATTAACTAAACTAGCCATCATGACTCTGCTGAGATTTTATAGCCTCGGTAAGCTGAGGAATTGAGAAACTGTGAGATATATTGCGGTACGATACGTAGCGGACAGTATCTTAACTTACCCTTAAACAGCTTACGTGTATTTTATATATGTGTATAAAAGTAATAAGGCACTTTCTTTAGAAATACACAATTGTGGCGATACACAATTTTCTGAATGACCCTCAAAAGTTTATCAGACTTAGCGCAAATGTCCTTTCTTCTTCTTCTTCCTTCTTATGTTTACGTTCTACCTACCCCGCAATTGATTATAAGCGTGATATGTGTATGGATGTATGTATGTGCCGTGTGATGCTGGCTTAGAATAGCATCACCCCATTTCTTTCCTGTGGGAGTCGTATGAGGCGACTAAGGTAGGGTTACATGTGTTTTACAATTTTAGGCGATGGGCTGACAACCTGTCGATACACAATTTTCTGATTGACCCTCAAAAGTTTGTCAGACGTAGCGTAAATGACCATTTTTTGCGGTCGTTTATGCTCTACCTACCCTGCAGGGGATAGAGGCGTTATAACTGTATGTATGTATGTAAAGTTATTGGAAATACGTGTCTTATTACGTGGTTAAGTAAATGTAGTGAGCAAATTAAACTCCAGAATAAATTATGGATTTTGCTAATCTGGTTTTAATTAATAGAAATCCCATGTCCTACGTAAAATGGCAATCACAATTTGAGCTTTCAATTTTCGATGGCATCTGCGAACCACCGTTTAATTAAAGTAGCCGTTAGTTCTGCTCCCTTCCAATCCCCTCATTTCCTTAATTTCTGTTAATTTCTACAAAATGCTTAAAATATTGGATAAAAAAATGATACACTAACATAGGTATAAAGCAATCTGTGCGAACTCTACAATTTTTTTTCTTATTGTGAGGGACACCGAGTCGACAAGCGATCCGATGAACCTTGGTGTCACAGTTTTCAACTTGCCAGGTTACTTAAATTATGATAATGAATAGTAAGTTATAGGTATAATTTCCACCAGAAAAAGACACGGCAATCCCGTTCTGTTTAATCTCAATAAATCATAATAAAATACGATTTAACGTACGAAAGAGATCTGAACTTTAATTAGTGTAATGGAGAGTGTTAATATTCTTAATTACTATAGAGAATGAGGGCTGCAGAACAGAGCAAAATGATGTATTGTATTATTGCCGTTAGGTTTTAGATTAGAGCTATGTTTCAATACCGTGTGATGCCGGCTTGGAATAGCATCATCCCATTTCTTTCCCGTGGGAGTCGTGAGAGGCGACTAAGTGACTCGAGGGTGTGTATTGCAATTGTAGGCTGACATCCTATCACTATGGAGATACACAATTTTCCGAATAACCTTCAAATATTTGTCAGACGTGGCGTGGATGTCCGTTTTTGCGGCCGTTTGCGCTCTGCCTACCCCGCAAGGGATTATAGGCGTGATGTGCGTGTGTGTTTAAAAAAAATTACACAACGTGAACGCATCAAAGTTCTTGAGATCTCTATCTATTAACAACAACAACAGTTCACTCCTGGACTCACCACGCTTGGGAAGCGAATTGGCGAGCGCTGTGCAAGATATTGCAATCGCAGGAAACTTTCCGTTCCCTGACTAAAGTTGTCCCTTAGTCGATTTTCGACGCCTGTGGGTTGTTTTGGGATGGTGCTATTCTAAGCCGGCATCACACGGCAATCTGACACGAAGGTTTTAGGTGTATTGGCGCCACTGTCGTGGCCGTTCACAACTACACTTGCCTTAAATAATTTTAGAAAGATTTTTCCCGACATTTTATTAACAAATTACTTCCCTAGTACAACGTAACAATTGTCTCCAAAAATATGTCACCGTTACAATACAGTCAAAAAGTTTAGACAAAACATTGCCCTACAAAGGGGGCAATAACTTGAAAAATATCACATTAATTATAGTCTAATTAAAAGGCCATTAAATCACGCTAATTGCGCTCTCATCGCTTTTGTTTTTATTTTTATTTTCGGCTCGCTTTTATGTTGTTTTTTTTTGTTTTCGCTCGACGCAGCGCTTTGAATGGAATTCCTTTATTTGGTCGAATAGAACGAGCTGTTTACCAAACCACAAAGGACGTTTAAAAAATACAGCCTGCCATAAATTAAAAGAAATAAATACAACATTATTTATAGAAAATACTATATTTGTTACATTAATTTAGATTGGTAAACAATATCGATAATTATTTTTTGTTTAGGTAGCCTATGTTGTGACAGCTTCCCAATGACCAGATACCTATTTGAGTCATGATATAATATCCGTTCTCAGGTTTGTGTATTTTTGTGCGTATTTATGCTACTCAGATACATAGGATGCTAGTCTGTGCGGAAAGAGAATATGCGTGAATATTGAAGGAACCTCTGTTAGTGTGGTTTCCAATGTTCGATTACACGTCTCTAAACGATTTTAACCAATGTTAGCTCGGCCCTACCTACAACCGGTATGTACTTATTCAGTACGTTTTCTTGAACAAGGAAAGTGCGGTTGTAGCATCAAAAGTGGAAGTGGGGGGGAGTTATGACGTAACAAAGATGGCGGCCGGACCAACTCTACTAAGCGGTTTTTCTAGATAATTACTGGGCCGATATACATAAATGAGGTGTCAAATGAGAACGCATACAATGTTCATTATTTTATTTCATACATTTATGTACGTGAAACTAATAGCAAATGAAATTTTTCAAAAACATCGCATTTTATAAAATTTCAGTTTTTTTTTCTTGCCTATATATCGGTATCCGTCAGAATTATCAAACTTTTGACAGGTACAAAACATTTTGCAATTTTAATCAACTCTCTAATGAACCCCCAGTTATTGAGATCAGAAAAGAAACAACGGAGATACAGCAGTTTGAGTGGTCGGAGTCGTAGGTACAAGTGATCTAAAATTGACGAAGCTTGGCTGTGTGTTCATTTAAAATAATAATATAGTTTAAAATATAATGATAATCTTATATTGAACACGGGTCTTCTCCAATGGGGGGTACTATGTGTAGTATGCTATACTCACTAAGCTAGACAGGCGGGTTGGCAAGTGCAGGGCGGGTTGGCAAGTGCAGGGCGAGTTGGCAAGTGCAGTAGGTACAGGGTGTTAATTTACTTATTTTCGCTGGTTTGAGGTTAACATCGGCTTTAATCCACCCCCTACGATGTAATGAGAAAAACACTGTGGTACTTGAATAAGTAAAACTAGAAAGTCAATAACAAAGTGCGATTTTAATCATTTTTACATTAATTAAAATAAAATAAAATAATGAAGAAAAATAAACTACTTAATTATGATCATCATCATTCTGGATCAGTCATCATCATTGGCCTCACACGTCTGTGACAGACGATTTAATCAGTGTCTGAGGCAAGACTTTTCATGGCCGTATAAGCCGATACGGGAGCGGCATAGTTTTCCGCACGCTCTACAAGTGAAGGTGGAATTTGAGACTGGCACATGCATGTTTAGATGACGTTTTTGCCTTTTGTTAGCGAGACCAGAAAACCAGGCATTATCGTGTGTTTTACGCCCATCAAACACACGCTTACGCCATTCGTCCCTATCCTCAGCAAGCTTCTCCCAGCTTTGATGGTCAATGTTAAACGCAGCCATGTCCCGCTTGGCGCAATCTTTGAAACGCAGCATAGGTCTTTCAACCCTTCTTTTAGCGTTTGCTACAGCGCCAAGCAGAACACGCCGAAGGTTCCATCCGGTGCACATGCCCTAGCCACCGCAATCGTCTCTGCTTAAGCAGGGCGGTAAAACTAGGCAGCTGCGCAATTTCTAGAACTCGCTCATTTGCGACTCTGTCCTGCCAGGTTATATGCAAGATATTTCTTACGCAGCGCATATAAAATGTATTGAGTCGACGTTCCTGTTTTGCATACGATGTCCAGGTTTCAGCTCCGTACAAGAGTATGCTTAAAACGCAAGTTTGATAAACAATAATCTTGGTTTTTGTGGTCAGGTGTTTATTGTTCCATACTCTGGTACTGAGCTTGCCGAACATGGTAACCGCCTTGCCGATTCGCGTATCGATCTCAGCATCGAGCTTGACATTATTCGACACAGTCGACCCCAGGTAGCAAAACTTATCGACTATGCTCAAGAGAACACCGGCTAGCATGATGTGTGGTGCATCTGCGCCTTGAGCTAGCACTACTGTTTTTTGGCATTAATAGTCATAGAGAACAGAGTACACGCATGGGAAAACTTATCGACAATGACTTGAAGCTCACTTTGAGAATTAGCAACGAACGCTGCATCTTCAGCAAACAGAAGGCTATCGACGAATAAGTTATCGCGGTTTCGCTTAGACTTAAGAAGCGAGATATTGTACAGCTTCCCGTCAGCCCTCGTGTGCAGATGGATACCCTGTTGGTCATCGCCGAAAACTACTTTAAATAGCAATGAAAAGAAAATACCAAACAGGGTAGGAGCCAACACGCAGCCTTGGCGAACACCTCTACGCATTTCAAACGGCTCGGATGTATTGCCGTTAAAAACAACAGATCCTTTCATGTCCATATGGAAGGATTTAACGAAGCTCAGAAGTTTTGGCGGGCACCCGATTTTTACAAGTGCAGTGTAAAGCCCCTCTCTGCTAACGGTGTTTAGTTGAAGGCTTTGTTAAGATCTACGAACGCCACAAACAGAGGTGTTCTCTGCTCTCTACACTTTTCCTGAAGTTGGCGAAGTGTAAAGATCATATCTGTTGTGGAACGCTGGGCGCGGAATCCACATTGCGATTCGGGATATACACGATCAGCTAGTTTCTGGAGTGTTAATAAGACTAACCGAGCAAATAATTTACCAACTATACTTAAAAGGGAAATACCACGATAACAGTTACAGTCACCGCGGTCACCTTTGCCTTTGTATAGGGTAACGATGTTAGCATCGCGCATATCTTGTGGTATATATCCTGCTTCCCAACATTTACACAACAGGTTGTGCAGGAGGGGTAATATGCACTTGAGCCTGATGATTTCGTCATGTCATTGGATCAGTATCATCTAGATAATTAAAATGGTTAAAACATTTGAATCCCACATGGCATATCCCCCCCAAGCATTCTGTTTTTTGACACTACACCTACAACGGGATGAACGACATCCAGCTTTGCATTGACAAGATATCAATTCAAGAGCTTTTAATGAAATCAAATTTACGGATGATGTAATTGGCACTAGGCATCCCGTTTCTTCAATCTTCCAGCCGCTGTCCGTGGGTGCAGGTAAAATAGGCTCTGCCATGTCAGCATGCAGCCAACAAAACGTCTGGTAATTAGCTCTTAAGGCATGTTGGTTTTAAACTGTCTGAGGATTATTTTTTAACAGATCGTGTTATTGAAAAATAGACAGATTTTTACAGCCCTTTAAAAAAAGTTAAACCAAAAACATTTAAACACTTGCACGTTGTAAACGTAGCTGGTAAATCTGAAAATATAGTAAACACCGTTGACACAAATATGTTAGTCCGTAACATGTTTTCTGCAAGAAGTGGACGTCAAATAGATCTCAAAATTATTCTAAAGCATGAGTTACGTGATCCTCCACCATCTCTTTTTGACACTAATGGCCTTATCAGATCCACACGAAAAGCAGTTCTCGGTAATTCGATAGCAGGCGAATCCATATCTGAAACTATAAACAATGAAACAGATATGAAAACTGCCACTCTAATTCAAACAAAAAGTCAAAAACAGAATGCTTGAGGGGGATATGCCATGTGGGATTCAAATGTTTTAACCATTTTAATTATCTAGATCATACTGATCCAGAATGATGATGATCATAATTAAGTAGTTTATTTTTCTTGATTATTTTTATTTTATTTTAATTAATGTAAAAAGGATTACAATCGCACTTTGTTATTGACTTTCTAGTTTTATTTATTCAAATACCACAGTGTTTTTCTCATTTCATCATCAAGTGGTTTAAAGCCGATGTTAACCTCAACACAGTGAAAATAAGTAAATTAACACCCTGTACCTACTGCACTTGCCAACCCATACTACACATAGTACCCCCCATTGGAGAAGACCCGTGTTCAATATAAGATTATCATTATATTTTAAACTATATTATTATTTTAAATGAACACACAGCCAAGCTTCGTCAATTTTAGATCACTTGTACCTACGACTCCGACCACTCAAACTGCTGTATCTCCGTTGTTTCTTTTCGGATCTCAATAACTGCGGGTTCATTAGAGAGTTGATTAAAATTGCAAAATGTTTTGTACCTGTCAAAAGTTTGTTAATTCTGACGGATACCGAGATATAGGCAAGAAAAAAAAAATGAAATTTTATAAAATGCGATGTTTTTGAAAAATTTCATTTGCTATTAGTTTCACGTACATAAATGTATGAAATAAAATAATGAACATTGTATGCTCTCTCATTTGACACCTCATTTATGTATATCGGCCCAGTAATTATCTAGAAAAACCGCTTAGTAGAGTTGGTCCGGCCGCCATCTTTGTTACGTCATAACTCCCCCCCACTTCCACTTTTGATGCTACAACCGCACTTTCCTTGTTCAAGAAAACGTACTGAATAAGTACATACCGGTTGTAGGTAGGGCCGAGACAACATTGGTTAAACTTGTCTGAAAATCTTCGGAGCCTATACTATGTGGCTCAATTTGAGAAATGTCATAGTAACCAATGAAAAAATTATTAGTTCACTTTTTACCCCATTCTATTTCCACACAAACTCTAAAAGTTTGCAAGCGTGTTTATTATCTATGTCGTAGTAATTTTCAAAGCAGTACGTACGATTGCCACCAAGTCGGACACTCATTACCAATTACCTATTGTTGAGTTGACTTATCAATATAGTTACAATATCGAGTTACGGTGGGCGCATCAATCACAAAGTAAGTATTGGCGGCTGCGCGCCGAATACAGAGAGCTCACTTCAAGCAAACGTCACGAAACTCTCCACAATTTGACACGCCGCCGTTTACAAGGAAATCCAAACCAATCCAAACACACTTGCAGTCGAGTGTCAACCGCATTTGGTGCGGACGTGCAAAATGACTTGATATTTTATACCAACTTAAATAAAAACTTGCTTTCATAAAAGAACAAACAAGATTAATAACTCTCATCAGTATATTTTTTTGTAATTTGAGTTTCTACTTAAATAAAGGCAACTTTTCATTTTTGATGTACGTACATACACAAATCACGTCTATTATCCCTTGCGGGGTAGGCAGAGCGTAAACGGCTGCAAAAACGGATATTTACGCCACGTCTGACAAACATTTGAGGGTCATTCAGAAAATTTTGACAGGTTGCCAGCTCAAGTCCCTTAGTTGCCTTTTACGACTTCCACGGGAAAGAAATGGGGTGATGCTCAGTCTCAACAGCCCCAGAGCAGATATCTACCTACTCGTCATTCCCCATTTCATAATAATTGTGCTATGTAGGTAGTATACAGAATGTAAATACAGGGAGTAATAGAAAGGGTATATCAAGCCGAAAGGAGGTCAAAGTGGGGAAATGGGGAAAGTTGTTCAGTTTCATGAGCGCCTTTCGGCTTGATATAATAAATAGCCTTTCTGTTACTCCCTGTATGTTTAGGTACCTACTCCATTGAATAAAATCGGTAAGAAAACTGTGGCAGCCCTTACCGAAAGCGGAAATAATCGAAAATAGGGCCGAGTGATTCTTCTGTACATTCTCTATTTTGTGCATCAATCCAGTCTTAATTGTTCGCTTTATTACTTAGATTGTGGTCTTATTATATTTCTAGTGTATGAAAAGAAATACACCCACTGCATACCATTTTCATTTGAATAATTCCATCTATATAAATCTATATAATCGCTCCAAAAACAGTTGCGAACTTTTAAAGATATAAGTATACAACGGGACACCTGGACACGGGAAGCAGTTTTATACAATGCTAGAATAGAAGAAGAGCTTCAAAAAGACTTGCTACGAAGATTGCTACTAAAATCCATCACATTACTATTCTCATAGCCCTACACGCACGAGTGCCGACAGATCAAAGCTTTACACTAGACCAGTGTCATTATCATTACCCATTGTGGCGCGAGTGGTAAAGTAAATAATTAGACAATGGCGTTGGGTGATGCTGGGGTGACCAGCGCCAGCACAAAGCACCGGAGACGGCGCTTCCTGGACTCTGATCAAAGCACTATTTAGTGATTAAACATTTTCACCCACTCGCGGAAGGTGGCAAATATAAAAGTGTTGGACAAAAATGGAGATCCATTTCCAGTAGTCACTTAAGATGTATTACTTATAATGTAGTAGTTATAATGCAGAAAAAAATGCATGGAGCTTTTGTTGAGAGTTCCTTACAAAATCATCATCATAGATCAGTGTCACAAAGTAAGTATTGGCAGTTGCGCGCGTGCAGTTTGCTACATATAAATCAACTTAGTTTTTACATATAAGTGATTTAGTAATCAAATAAATAGGTATCAGCGTGTCGTTAGCTTAAAATAATTCAGTTACAATTCAACATTTGGTTTAGGAGAAACTGCTTCCGCCATGATCACGTTGTGTTGTGAAACTTTGTTGCGATACCGGTGGCGAAATCGCGTTTCCTCTTTCCGGGTTTGCGTCAAGAGCTGCGTCAAAGAGGCTAAGCCACGTTGACACAATTTCAAAATAAAGTTAACTCGCATCCTTTAGCCATTATTAGCCATAAAACCCTTTGCTGCGATCCAGTCACGTCGGATTTCGAAAACAACAGGCGCAAAACAAAACACGAATTACGAGGTTCTGCTCGTAACAGTGTGCGTCGAGATGACGGTGGGTGCTTGTGTGTGCGTGCGCCTGAATTAGACGCGAAACTTTCAAAGTTTTCCCAAATTTGTGCCCCCACGCTCCTCTCCCCCCGATCGATAGCGGGCGAGCGAGCGAGCACGACTCTCGCATCTCTGCCTCATGAAATACCGGACAACACTTGGCCTCAGTTGCCATGACGTGTTTTGTGGTGAGATTTCCAGGATTCCCATTTAGAAGGATTTTACTGAGTGCTTGAATTTACTCGTAGTCTCGTACGGATTCGTGTACACGGAAATGTTTAACTAAGTAATTGAAATGGTACAATCAGGGTTTAAACTTGTGTTGGATTATGGCGAGCAGGAAACATTTGTTTAATAAAGCTTGTTTGTTATTTCGTTGTTCTGAATATCAAACGAGACAAAGTCGTAATATTATAGACATAAGTTTAATACAGTACCTTCCAAGTGATGGCTCGAGGACATAGGTGTAACCAAATTCTTCGTTGACTTCCGACCCGTACCAACTGTCACCGCGCAAAACAGGAGCGACAATTCAAAATTGGCTGCGTAAGGGGCAGAGGCTGTTTGTCATTAATTGAGGGCTTTGCGATGATCTTTGTGTTGAAGTCCCTTGCAGGCCCTAAGGCCTCACAGGGCCGCACTCCTGGGAGTTATCGGCTCGCCAATCGCGTTGACAGCGCCCCTCGGCCTCCGGCGGACCACACGCCTCGAGGTGGGAAAAACTACCGGCTGACACTACTTAACGAACGGGGCAGTCCTAGGGAATTTTCTTGAGTGCTTGTTAATGTTTTATGGGCGGAACTTTTTCGAAGTTGTGCGTAGATTGACGCGCTAAGTGTACCTACATAATTTAACACATTTTGCCTCGGACGTATGACTCGCCTTCCATTTACACGGTTTACTACAAATGGTCAGACAGTAATGACAGATATCGCTAATTTAATTGTAATAAAAATCCAATTCCGGGAACAGCAATAAAAAGCGGAGCAGTATAAAAGTTACTGATTTATAACAATTAATATTTGAAATATTGACAACATTAAGGGAAATGGCCGACAGCCGACAAATC
Organism: Tuta absoluta; assembly: GCA_027580185.1. Classification (NCBI taxonomy): domain Eukaryota; kingdom Metazoa; phylum Arthropoda; class Insecta; order Lepidoptera; family Gelechiidae; genus Tuta; species Tuta absoluta. The sequence continues at coordinate 6,221,296 of JAQAHW010000003.1, forward strand.
ATATAAAACCGCCCCGGAAGGAGGAAGCGCTGGCCCGCTGCTCAGGGACTTTATTTGGAAATGGAAAGTCTAAAAAAATAAACGACAGCAGAGTGCGGGGGAATGATTTATATGGAACGGCCAATGCGTTCGATTATCGAGATGATATTTCTCGATATTAAAGTGTTGCCAAGAGGACTGTGGACAATATGACCCGAGGAAGATTTATTGGGCAATAGAGTATGACGTCGACGGCCATTACGATTATTTCATTATATTGTTGGCGCCGTAAAAACGGTAAGCGTTTTATTTTATTGGCTGTGTCAGAATTGTTATTTCAATATTTTATTACGTTGTAAAGCGGGGGTTGCAGCGGGTTTTGCTTTGACAAATTTGAGCGCAACGCTGCCTCTGGAGGCGAAAGTTTGTCCACGATAGGACGTTAAGCCGAGCACAACTTTACTGATATCGTCGCGCGCTTGGCCTATTTTATTATAAAAAGAGAATGCCTTTAGAAAAACCAGGCTAACAGCAAAAAAATGTTCTGACAGTTATTTCTAAAAATAAAACAATTCAACAAAATATGCCTAAGAAATCCACAATCCACAAGGCACTCTAGTCACGTATAAAAGCGTTGTTGATATAAGGTGCGTTGGTTGAAGTTTCAATCGCGGGTGTCGCATGATTTGTGCGTCTCGCCGGGCCACGCGCAAGGCCGGGGGTCGAACCGGTGTCGATTGCACGCGGCGGCCGGTAGCCCCACCGCCCGCCCACGCAAACGAAGTGCAGAAAATTTACACTGGCTTTACAATGGCGAGTTACGTCATAATGTTGGACGCGATTAGATTGTAATATTTGTATTAAAGGATATATTCTAATAACTACTTCAACATTACGTGACATACAACTATGAGTGAGAGAAGTAAATTTAAATTAATGTTTCTTGTTTCACCAAACTTTAAGAATCTAAAGACAATTAAAAGCGAAGAAGAAAAGCTTTCTTGTTGCTGATCAGCATTAGTGACGTCACGTTAAAACTAACAATTCACTTCACTCCCAACTCCCAAGTACAAAGACAGGAGAAAATTACACCAGAAGAAAAGTTATGACAAAAGCGACAAAAGACCTTGTTTTTTTTTTATATCATTGCAATATGTTGCATACTCATAAGAAGCACATACACACATTGTCATTCTTCTCATATTTTATGTTTGCAATCAAACTCGTGATACTTGGGACTACAAATCGCTGCAAAAAGTTTGACCTCTTTACCATCAAACGGTCAGTTACCGAAGTAGCGCTTTGATTGTTATGATATTTCAAAGACGTAAAGATGTATGCTGGGTGACAGAAGTAATGCCAATAGGCAGAATGCAGGGTTCCAGGTGGTGTCGGGAAAAGGGTAGCTACCCCCTGGCCGGGTGTTGTGGCCAGGGGACCGACTGTTCAACCTGGAAAGAATTGAAAGTTGTATACAAGCTGTTACAAAATAACGCAAAAATAATAATATTCTTTATTTTCATCAGTCGATGAAATAATAACAGCACTAGTTTAGGTCAGTACTACACTTCGATTCCAACGAATTTCGATTCGGCATACATTTTTGGTTATCTTCAGTTTATTAAAATGATTACACCCATGAATACAAGCAATGTATATCAAATTTCGCTGCGCCGCGTTCGCAACTTCAGTTGACCTTTAAACTGTCAAAGTAGTGCTGCGATGCAACGATAATTTTTTCGAGTAATTTGATAAGAAAATATAATTTCCATAATTTTCAAAATCGTTACTACGGCTTAAATTTTTTGACAATAGACTCTTTACAAGGGTCCCTTTTACACCCTCTCGACTTTACTTGTTATTCTGTAACACGCGGTATATGCGTTGCGCGGTGAAACACTTCGATACCACGTTTCAGGCTCTTCTTGTTTCTCTGCACATCTGTCACGTGGCGCCATCTTGCAGATATGTTAGAACTATGTGCGTCCTGCTTGTTCGTAAACGACTTTGAGTGACCTTCTTGTAGTAGCTCCCAGGGGTCGCTACAGATGCATACCTTCATGAATTCATTCGTATTTAAATATTAATCATGACTTTGTTACGTACCATACATAACATGATCCCCAGCTGAGGCATACATTTCCTACAAATAACCAGCAAACCCTATAGAATAGAACAGAAAGTTTAGAAGAGATAAGAAAATCTTCTCTTCCCACTCACAAAAGTACTGGAACAAGCTGCAAGTGTTATCTGTCGAGTATGCGACACACGTCCACTGTCCGCGTACTCTGATGCGGCCATTCAAGCGACGCCGAGTTGGCACTGCGATAACTCCAGAAGCGTGAGCGGGATACGTAGCAATGCCTTGATTATCATTTGAATACGTAAGAAAAGAATATATTCACGTTCATATGTCATATTGGCCGTGTGATGCCGGCTTATAATGGCATCACACCATTTCTTTCCCGTGGGAGTCGTAAGAGGGGACTAAGGGACTTGAGGGTGTGTATTTCAATTTAAGGCGATGGTCTGACAACATGTCACTGGCGATACACAATTTTCCGAATACCCCGCAAGGAATAATAAGCGTGATATGTGTATGTATATGTGTATTATGTCATATGGTGCCAGCAAAGAATAGCAGCACCACAATTATATCCGTGGGTTTCGTAAAACGCGACTCAGGGATAATCATTCGACCAAAGGGCCGCAGCGTTCCTTGTGTATGCAAAATCTTGAACTGCGCACTGTTGTGATCAAAATGACATACGATTTGAAAGTTTAAAAAATATCCTAATAAAAAAACCTAAGGGCTACGCTACGATAACTACGTCGTATACTTAGTTGTTGAAAATTTCGTTGCTAGTTGCTACTCGACCATGACCAATGGACATTTCAACAATACCTTACCGAAACATTTAGAAAACTTATCACCATGACAATACAGCGCAGACACATGTCATCGATAGCATTAGAGGATAAAAACTGGTGATGTCCCAAGTAGAAACAGCTTTACATATCACGACACGACACCATTGGCTATTTCATAACGATTACCTAACTATTGAAATGAAATCAATTTGGTTGGTAGGAATACCGTCTGCTTATATGCATTTGAATCTTTAACAGAACACATTTTTAATAGACATTTTAACCGAATATAAAAGCAGGAGGTTTTTATTGCAGCGGGATTTTTTGTACTTTCATAATAACAGGAAATTGAAAAAAAAATTGCGCCCGCCTGGACTTTAACTCGGGATCGTGGGGTACCGTTCCACTGCTCTGCCAACTGAGCTACCGGCGCCACGGCGAAGCCCTACCTATAAAAATAATATATCACTGTAAGTGCATAATAAACCATAGTACAAATAATAATGATTGAATTGAAAGTAATCGATTCCGTCAAACTATTGGAACCTTATCTGATGTATTAAAATTCAGCATAGAAATAACTGAAAATGTTGTGAAAATCAAATCGCGTCGTCGTTCGTGTGTTGTAAAAACACTATGGCGTACAATCGCGAAGCGGAAACCGGTCAAACTTGGAGACGTCGGAACTTATGGGTTATATGGGGGGTCCAGTGGAGCATGGCGAGTGATTCATGCAGTTATTCAATAAGCCTGGCGACTGTCCGCGTGTGCGCCACCGTGACGGAAGGTTTACAGGCAATCGCTTTAATGTGCTGTCTCATATCTGAATTACTTTAGAGGGCAAAAATGAAAAGACCAAGATTTGATTTATATATGAAACGTCTTGCAACAAAAATCTGATAGATAAGTTGTAGTGCTTCAATAACAAAAAACTAGATAATCGGATTGTATAGTTCAAATTAGTCGCAGACGTAATACAATACAAAACACTGACGAGAATGTAATATATTACCTATGCGTATTGGATGTTATTTAATTATCCCTCTCGCAAGTCGCCACCTCGTAGGGTGGTCTTTCTGTGAGGAGCCCCGTCAAGGGGTATCCGTCTCGGCCTCGGCCGTCTTAGCGAGCCACATGAATCGCAAATTAATTAGGTGTAGACTAGAGACTTGTATTACATACAATACATTCATAACATTCCAATACCAATCAGCTGCTATTCACTCTCGTAACTACATGAGAAATAAAAACTAGGAGCAGTGTGTAAGCAAATAAAAACTTTTTGCACAACTAATTAATCAAAATCAGCAGAGCACCCCAAAAGGAGAAAATTCGTAGGTACACAACCTAACACAAATGGACGCAAAAACAGGATGGCGAAATAATTTGAATACGTAACGAATCGGAGGGTAACGTACGGTCGAGCCATTCTTTAACTTACTCTCCTCCGGATAAAGAGCTAAACTTGTTTTTAAGGGATGACCGATTGTGGAAATTTATGTATCGCGAACACTGCCGCTGGCCGGCCCTAGCAAAAAGAGGTTAGGAAGGGTAGATACAGGAAGACGGCAGATGGAAGGAAGAATTATGCTCCCCGCAGGCTGATGAGGAAAATGTGATTTTGAACTTATGGCGCTATGCAAATCGGACAAGCGGACGATATGCGAACCAACGATGTACCCACCGGAAACTGTCGCAGCAATACCCGTTCTTTATTTAAGGATTTGGATTGACGTATCCACAACAGCGATACGAAGGGGTCTGGAGTTATTGTAAGGGAACTGAAAATGTTTGCTATTGCTATGTCAAGGTATAGGTACAGCACCAGCAACTTTACTAAATTTTGCCACTGTACAATGTATTCAAATTAATTCATTGAGCATCTATTGACGGATGACCGGCTTAAGAAAATACTACCTAGAATGAAAACATAGTAATAACATAGGAATACGGTTAGGTGTTTGGTATGAGTCCGATATTCAGTCGATAGGTCTGTTTAGATAGGGTTAGTATATTTTATTGAAATACAAATGAGCACAGCGACCCGTGCACGGTGTGTGCTTCGAATAAAAGGGCCACATTAGAATAATTTGCCTGGTGAACGGGCACAATTCTTCACATGGAGAGGCCTTAAATTTCACTATTTTACATACTTGGGATTATCATATCTGCGTGGGTGCGAGGGGCCGAACTGCCCCTAGTTTTTGCTATCCGCACCCGTCCTCTATCGTCCGTCTCCAAAATATTTAGTTGTTACTTTTTGTTACACTGCACGTGAGGAGATTCTTAATCATACCAACCCGTCTTGTTTTTGTGAAAGGTTCCAAATATAGTCACTATTCGAAAACGAATTCACGCGCCAATCTATTGGGATTGTGCAAATCCAACCCATAATTACTACACATAAGGCTCTTGTACGAAACCACGCTTATGAATATGAGTTTGCGCAAGAAACAGAACACCAATCTGCGGGTGGTAGACCTCACTTAACCCGAGGTGCGGTATTATTGTTGGCGCTAACCGGCCGCGGCCAGACGAAGCCCCTCAACCCGAGGGGCGCAGCCCGAGCTGATCGAAGGTGGGCGAATTAGCCCAACTCTAAAACCTCAATTAAGTCTCGTCTAGCGCGCATTCAGAACGACCACGTCCAATTATCGCGGGAGAACCTTTGTTTCGATTTGGAAACCGAGTTTCAGTTGTTTCGATAGAAAATGGAGTTGTGAATGCATGATGGAACTAATTTCTGAACGCTACTATTCGCTTTTCAATACGACGCGCTAAGAGGGCGATACCCTTCGAGGCAAGTCGAGGTGTTATTTTATATTATTCTAACAAGACGCTTTTGTACTAGGAATTTGTTAGCAGTCTTATTACACAAAGTAGCAGCTTTTGAAATTTCTGCTCGCAAGAGAATGCAGCGACACTGCGTCGAACTTCTGGAAATCCCGACAAACCTACGGACGGACTGAAAATGCTACTCATGCTTTTATAATCTATCAACCCTTTATACAGGATGATCTTACAATTAGATGTCATAAAGACGTGTCGTGGCGCCCTCAGGCGATGACGGATGGCGGCGCGACAGTCATCGCCAAATTAACACCGAGCTAAGTGCGGAAATGTGTACACAATGTGACAGAGGCGATGAGGAAATTGATGTAAATAATGCACCCTGTGTGTTTCGTGACGTTGCTTGCATGACTTTGAAGAGGTTTGACATTTTCAGTCCCATTTATATAATTTTTTATCTGTCTAATTGAACATTACTTGCAGTTAAGTCCGAAAATATCTTTAAACAGTCAATAAAAGTATTGGTTTAGCAGCTGCATCTTAAGTACATCGGTATCCAACAACTTTCATTTCCCTCGCCCCCTCCCGTCCCAAACTTGATTTATTCTCCGGTAATTTTATGATAAACACACAATATTATAGCCAAGAAGATAATTTGTTCAGCAGACAGCCGACGCCTGAAAGGAGCAAATTAAGTCACAATTACCAGTATTTTACTGGCGGTTTCCCGTCTGTGTGCCCGGGGACACAGTAAAAGAATAATCTACGTAGTCAAGATTTTATCCCGCATACTCCTTTACCGGACCGCTATAAGGAACCTAATATGCAACACCTACAATTTGTTTTTATTTTAGTCATACAAAATACAAGGCATTCCCCAAAAATATAACATGCTGTACATTTCAACCCAACTGCTAAGCAAACGTATGGCACACAATCTTCAATTATTGGATGGTGGTCAAGAGACCGATTTCCTTACCCTGATACTTTGAGATGTAATGCGTGTTTGGCTCGTATACAGAAGCAATACTGTCTCTTTTATTTACTGTGTTCTAAGAGTTATTTCTCGTTATAGCTCATTGTCCCCATGATTTATATGGCAATTTGGCTTCTTTTTCTTATCGGTTTCGGGAGTAAATCAAACTGCCTCTTAGTGTATATGAATGTGTTCTGATCAAGCATTATTTATTGGTGTAAAAACATTAATTTGTTTTGAATTGGTAAAAGAAAAAGGATCCAATTTCTGCTTTCGCAACTTTGAAATCCCGGTAAATCTACAATATTAAAACATTTTGAATACTTTTTTTTATTTAGTTTATACTTGCGATTGTTGGCGCTTGGTGAAACTCCATGTTTAATTAATTTTGCCAAAAAACACTTTCAAAACAACAAATCTTTTACAGTTTATTTATTTATTTATTGAATTATATGTTTCTCATTTTTAAGAACTTCTGGTTCTAACCCTCCAAGATTTTGCCAAACATTAGTGTTCCATAGTAATTAATTACATAATTTTTGCTCGCGCCCTGCTGTGTTGCCAGCTCCGACGCAAATTCTCCCGGTAATTGGTGAATTTATTGCAAGGTGCACACCAAGGCGTGATGTTTCACTTTCTCACCAATGATTTATAGTCTCCCGAAACAATTTTAATTGCTCCCAGTGACACGGTGTAAACAACTATTCGATTAAGTTAATTCCATTATTTAAGCGCGGCAATTAATTTAAAAGCGAGGTTGGTTCAAAGATTTTGGTGAGATGAAATTTAGCTGGGTATAAAATATCAGGAACATGTAGCTTTGGTAATTCTACCAAAACTTATTAAATAGAACGAAGTCTATAACATTGAATTCTTAATAACACCTATGAAATCAAAAATCAGGCCAACAAAACGTCAAAGTTTTGTTGAGATATAATGTAACAGTCAGCTTACACAGTATGGGGCAAAATGCCTACCACCAAGTTCTACGTGGTCATCAATACTTTTAATATTTTTATTTCTAAGAGGTAATCTCAACAACAAATATCCAGCAAAAACAGATTTTGCGTTCTCGAGTCAGTCAGTCAGCTAGTGATAATAATTAGGACCGCGACCTCGGGCGATAAGATGTCCCACGGAGCATGAAATAAGGCTCTACACAACCTCTCCGCGTCTCATACGATCATCCTCTAGACTACAAGAAGAGCCGATAGAGAGAACATGTAGAACACTCAAGTGAAGACTCAAAAAGTAATATCTCTAGACCGAATATCTTTTGGCAGTTAGGAATTTACAGTCAAGCTAATAGTAGTCAAACTTTCAAACGCCCATTTTAACAGCTAGCATATCCATACAAGAATAAAGCAAAGCTGATAGACTTCGTTCCATAGCTTAAGTACAGTTTTAAAACCTGTAGGCGGTATGTAAAAAGTAATAAGTTTGAATAACGTAAATAAATTTGGAAACACGTTGTACAATTTTTTGGCCTGTTTAAAAAATGCCTAATTGACCAAATTTATTGACACGCGGCAAGGAAGTTTTAGGGGGGTGGAAAAAAACAGTCACAGAGTGGTGGCCACGGGGAGCAAAAAGGTCAACGGGCAGACCATCAGCCCGGTGGTCCGATGATATCACCAAGTCGACGGGATCTCTATGGATGAGCTTAGTCCATTAACGTAACTATGCAGTTGGTAGATGTGGGCTGGTAATGATTGCCCTGTTTGCAGAATGATAGTAATTTTCGGGTTGTTTGCATTTTCTGTGTTTCTTCATTAAATAGTTTCAATCAAATCAAATTCAAATATTTTTTCCGTTTGACCCATCTGATTATTTTTTCTAATCTAAGCTTGAAGCATGGTCCATGCAAATTCACTCATGCGACGAATGTATGAGATGAGTACGCGAGTCTGCTTTGGGGCTAAGTGGCTACTTTGCTTGCTCGAGTGTGTTTTATTTTTGCTCAAGGGCTATGTTAGATTGCGTTGTGCACTTAATTACTATGTGGAGAACATCTCATTATGACGTTGCTTTAAAGGACAAGAGTAAGCTTTTTGAAATAAATATAGTGGCCACAAAATATACCATGAAACAAACGTCTGTTTCATAATGGTTTTGCAGCTCTCTCGTTTACCAAAAATTTTGCAGTATCATACTGAACAACTTTTATTATGGAGCCTATGTTAGGAAACGAAATTTTTTTTTCGAGTTACCATAGAAAGTCAGTCAGCTAGTCGAGAATTTTGTATGGGAGTTCGCGATTTTTTCTCTTTTACCAACATATTCCGTAGAAAAAGTTGTTCAGTTTTATGGTCTGATCATGCCTGCAAAGTTTTAGGTACACAGTCACACCGTATAAACCATTACCGTGCCGTGTGATGCTGGCTTAGAATAGTTGCCGTGCTTAGAAAAGCATCATCCCATTTCTTTTCCCTGGGTTACGTAAGAGGTGACTAAGGGACTCGAAGGTTACATGTATAACAATTTAAGGCAATCGGATGAAAACCTGTCACTGGAGTGATACACGATTTATCTGAAACGGCCCTTAAATATTTGTCAGACGTGGCAATAGCGACCGTATTTTACGGTCTGCTTATCCTGCAAGAGATAATGGAGTGAAAAATGTGAGTGTGTGTATAAACCATTAGAGCTGATTCGCATAAAAGATGAATTCTTAAATATTAAATATATATCTCGAAATATATCTTATCAATAATAAACATTTGAAACACATGCGAAAACTTTACACCTACGTGTACCGTTGTACGTTTGGCAAATTAGTAGTGCTTAAGGGTTTTAGGTCGAGTATGAAGGTCAAAAGCCTCGTCTGAGAACGGTGCACACGATAGAATTAATTTCCTAGCTTACAGAAGTTAGTATATTCACAAGACTTCGAATAGTCGCTCTTTACCAAGGTGGCTTATTGTAATCTCAAGAAGATAGGTATTTATGCCCTTATGCTGACTTTATTTTCCGATGACATTTTAAAATAGCCTTCTGCACTTATAACGCAACGACACAAAGGAAAGGCACTTTTATTTTTCCACCGATCGGAAAAGGTTCAATAAGTTGGAAAATTTCTAGCAATCTTGTCGCCCCGTATCAGATTCTGATTTATTCGCGAGCGAGCCTGTCGGGTGGACGAGGTTTTTCCGTTTCGAAAGACCAACCACCAGTACAAAAAGAACTCCCCTGCATCTCAATTCTTTAGTAACCTGAGAGGTCAAAGGAGTTGTCAATAGTGAGGTAGGTGCCAGATAAGAGTGGATGTCTTACATGGCCTTAGGAAACAAAGATTGCTCACGCGGTCGATTGAACGCACCTCCCTGTACTAACTTCCCTCCCATTTAACGCGAATCCATGCAACAAAAGAGATCCCGCGCGAAATAACAAAGCTACCAATCCGTCGATTTCCGACGTATGAGAGAATAGATTTCATTGTAGGACTCAATTTCTGTGCCGAAGCAATAGCTGTGACTTTTTATGTGAGCAAGCGTCTTCCATGATAATATTAATTTGCGATACATATCAGACATTAGCTTGAAACACTGAGTTGCATATCTGAAAATATCTTTTATCCTCTAGTTTATATACTTATTCCTCATAACTTCCAATTAACATACATACACATATCACGCCTATAGTCTCTTGCGGGGTAGGCAGAGCGTAAAGGGCTGCAAAAACGGATATTAACGTCACATCTGACAAATATTTGAGGGACATTCAGAAAGTTGTGTATCGCCTTAGAGACAGGTTGTCAGCCCATCGCCTAAAATTGCAATACACACCTTCGAGTCCCTCAGTCGCCTCTTACGACTCCCACGGGAAAGAAATGGGGTGATGCTATTCTAAGCCGGCATCACGCGGCTAACAAAATTAACCAATTAACAAACGTTCTTTCAATCAAAATTTTTACGAGTCTTCTACGCAGTTCGTACCTACTCGTATTGTAGGAAAAAACAATAAAAATTTGCATTTATTTCAATTCAACCCCATTCAGATATTGTTTACCTCGTACCCGAAATATCTCAATAAAGGTCCGAAGCCCCCTATTTGCAGTATTCTTAATAATTACTTCTTCCGATTTGTTTGCGAGCTGAGGGCCGAGGGCGGACTGGCGGAGTGAAAAGTGAATCCGGGCATCGGGGAGAGTCAATAAATAATAATACTATGCCCATCGGGTGACCGGGGGTCCACTTGAGGCCTGTTCCCGTTAAGACTTTCTCTTCAAAGACTTTTGCTCAGTAGTTTTTAGTGCTACATATAAACAAAAATACGTTCAGATTTATGAACTTATTAACAACTAGCAAATTTTTTGTAGAACTTGTAACAGTAGTTTAACTTTTGTTAAGTAGATTTCTGGAGTATTAATTCGATCTTATTATACTTTGTAAGGATACGTTCTCATGAGTTAGTATAATCACTAGGCTGAAATTGAAATTTTGAAATTGAAATTGAAATTCTTTATTCAATGTAGGATAGTATTATCATATCACTTATTGACGTCATGAACCGTCATTGTAAAAAAAAGAAATTTGTATCACACAATTTTCTTTTTTTTATAACAGGTTTGTAATGTCCTAATAGAAAAACGGCTCGGGCGGGAGAAAAAAATAAAAATCAAAGCACTGCCACGGGGCTGGCCAGGTTAATCACACGGCATGTAACTTTACGCCACCACCGTCTGAAAACGATATTTGTTTCAAATTGAAGTCAAGATTTGGTACTTACTACATACATAACATACACATATCACGCCTATCCTAATCCCTTGCGGGGTAGGTAGATCATAAATAGCCGCATAAAACGGAAATTTACGCCACGTCTGATAAACATTTGAGGGTCATCCGGAAAATTGTGTATGGTACTTACTAATGTTCAAATTTTATTTTTGCAAATTCGTCTGAGTAGTACCTATTGTAATAATTTCTTCTGTTTTCCTTAACACAACAAAGGCTGTCACTGGGTACGTCAAACATAACTTTTCAAACATAACCAATAGTCGAAGCAGGAGTGTACTTTGGATACTAATTATTTAGGATCTATTTTGTTAGGACACGACGGACCCCAGTTTGCATGTTTGGGTCAACTGGCTTCCACTCCATCGACTGACGTTTTCACTTTAATAACTGGCAGTTGTAACGTTTTACATGCCATGTAGAATTTAATCTAGAATGCATTTGGGTTGATAACTAGAAAGATAGATAAACATTTGATTTCATACAAGATAAGGAAAACATTAACACAATTCTGAATACTTTCCACTAGAAGTAAACAAAGGCACTTACTTGGGGATATTAGATAATGCAGCTTAGCTCTAGTTGAACAAAAGCCTTTTATATATTTTTATAAATATAACTGCACAATTGAACTAAGACCGTCGAAACAGAGATAAAAAGTCATCAATATAGCGAGATGTTAATTGAAAGTCATCGTTTCCGCCCCGCCATTCTTCTTCCCTTGGTCGCGAAGCACCGTTTGTCTCCAGCGCACCTCCGCGTCCGATTTATGGCACAGTTTTGTGAACTCTTAACCGTTACGTGATCTGCTTCCGAATCGAATTTATGCCCTCCATGGGAAAACTTTCAGCCGCCTATTCTTTACGACTCATCCGCTAGACTCTGAGGCAAAGCGAGTTAAATTATTTTACTGGTTTACTCTGTCTTTTGCTGGTAGATCCAGTTTTATTGTCACATTTTAAGGTGGTATAGCTAAAACAAATAATGTTTATTTAAGTGTCTTTACGTAAAACCGAGTACTAAAAATCATCACCTGCCAAAAACAGAACATTCTACAACTGGACATGGATATCTCTCCACTGCTGTACTCACCACGGTCGGTGAACGAATTGGCGAGCGCAGTGCAAGATTTCGGATTCACAGGGCGCGTTGCTGCCCATTTCCAGGAAGGATTTATCTCTATTTATATAATATTTATTTATTTATTCCTTATTGTACTTTTTGCAAGAAAGTTGGGGTTTTATGTATAAAATGCTGATCTATTTATATTCAATACCTATTGTTTTTTACTGCATTTGCAGAAACCGAAAGAAATTGTATCCCTTAAAACAAACCAATGTTTTGTGGCTTTATTTTGTGCAGTAGACTTTTGTGTAAAGTATTACCAATTTATTTCCAAATTGTTTCCAAAGACAGTGTTCTCCGCAGTGATTTGCATATATTGCTCCCGGTTGGCGATAGATTCTCGCCGAGGAGCTGTTTAAGCGATACTACCACTCGTACCTGCCCTCGAGCACCCGACCGTGTAACGAGCGAATAATTCGAAGATAGAAGATGCTTTAACATATTTACTTATACACTGAGCAGTAAAGTGAAAATAAATCTAACATGATTGTTCGTGCCATCTCTCAAGAACTAAAGTGGACCAAGTAAGTACAATGTTGGAGCAATGCTTTTTTTCTGAATTTCTGAAATTTAATTTTTAAAGCAATGTACTATTTTTCAGATAATTAAAGACGTAGTCTTATTAACTGAATTAGGTTTACCAGAAATACTGAATTAAAGACAAGCTAGCAAATCTGCAGTAGGGTCGTAGGCGGTGGAGCGAGAAACGGGCGTATAATTCTTGCCGCCAGGTGGCGCCGTGGCTTGTCTCGACGGAGGCATAAATGTCGGCTAATTCATGTAAATAGCTGCTTCGGTTTTTGAGGGCGATATCGCTTTACAGAAGCCATCCGGGACTCCGGACACCTATAAAATTTGAAAGTTTTTACGATCGTTTTTCATAGGAGATATTATTTAAAATTATGATGGAAAGATGTCAAGTCTGCTGTATATCAATTAGGCCACAGATCAATTAAATCGAAGATGAAAATAATAAAGGTAATAAAGGTAAGTATTATTATAACGTACGTGAAGCTTTTTTACAAATCTTATTTATTCTTTTTTTATAAGATGATACTAGATAATAGTCATGACGACACTTAATTGTAAAAAATATATACTCTTTTGAACCTCGTTTTACGAGTACCATCTTTCTCAATAACTTTAAGCATTCAGAAAAAGCCCTAGGAATTGTTTAAGAATGTAGTTTCCCAATGAAACCAAAAATAAAATAAATAATAGCAGAATATAGTCACGATTTTGCCATATTCCGGCTTTTGGTCAAATTGTTATTGCCATTTTACTGCGACATATAGCTCAAATAAAGGAAGGCTTGTTACCTCACTCAGTCTTCAATATTCTCTGCTAAATAGAGAAGAAATTATTTTATTTTCTGATGAGGTTGTTTTGGATGAAACAATATAAACGAAAATCAGGTCCAACAACACAGCTATCCTAAACAAAATTTCCACCAATTAGCTTTACCAAGCCTTCTATATTCCCAATAACCCCACACAATAATCTTAATGCAACCCCTATTAAGATCCCTAACGTCAGCGTGTCTGGTAGTCGATACCTCAGGAAACCCTATTTCGCGCCCGTAGGGTTGTCTAGGCACATCTTAAATTAAAGAAACTGGAATTGCCAAGCAGTTTACTTATATAGATTTTAAGGTTTTATCCATAAAACAAGCATAATTTTTTTTTTACATAACACAATATTTTTGCTGCTCAAGAAAACAAAATAATGAACTTCGTGCTAACCCTGCCACTCTTAAACCTGACGACTGGCAACCCTAGAGCGTCTAATACAACTCCTTGTTTGGCCGTGGCTATATTCAACGGCTATATTTGGGAGGTCGAAGGCAATCTAAGAGGCATTCAGCCTTAGGAGTCCGACGACAAGGCGACGTAGGCCCACGTAGGTTTTGGTATCCCAAGGGGTTGTGCACGACGTGTAGAGGCCGGTTGGATGCGGTATACGGTAAACACAACGAACAATTTGAGAATATGTGTGTAATTATAACGAACAATTTGAAGATAGGAATAGCAGCAAGTGTAGATTTTAGCTGAATACCAAATTTTAAAACACTTCTCGTGTTAGGGAAACAGTTTTTGAAAACTTGCAAGACTTTTGGTAGCTTAATTTCGCGACTGACGGATAAATTTATCTACGGGAGCAGCGTTCCCTGTGAAAGCACTATCTTGCACGAAGCTCGCCAATCCGCTTGCCAAGCGTGGTGAGTAAAGAAATACCCCCCAATAGGGGGAGGCCCATGTCCAGCAGTAGACTGTTGTGGCTGTTTATGTTTTTATGTATCCTGGCTTTTTGACATAGGAAATTCTTGATGTGATTTAAAATTTATTGCACCTTGCAAATCTGCGAACAGCTTTGCGTTGTTTACTTTAATTTGTAACGCTGATACATCACACGTTGGTATTGTAGTGTCTTATCGGCTCCTCCATAGAGTATTTGGCTACTCCATCTTCAGTGCTTAAGGGCCGCCCTCTCTCATTATTTACGAAGGGCCGATGGGCTGAAGTGTGTGACAAGCGGCACGTTCGGCCGCTAACGAGACGCTTTGTGACCATCTCTCCTCTGACCACAACCTCTTGTTGACTTTTTTTAATGGCACAAATTATATTTGTTCCCAAATCCCTCAGGAGTTTTCCCTTGCTATTGTGCAAAGTGGTCTAAAAGTGACTCGTATGACCCGACAGCCTTTTCAAGTCGAGGGACACGCGATTGCATGCGATGCACAAGCAAGCGGTTTAGAGAATCGACGAGCGTTTAGAAACTTTCGAAGGAAATTTAAAGCTAGTTTTAGGTGAACCGATCGAGGTGAGGGGTTTAGTTGCTTCAACTTAAAAAGAAAGATTTAGTTTTTCTTCTCAGAGTATACATGCATCTAAGTATATTATTTGATAGAAGACAGTTTATGTTGTCGTAAAGTAGACATCAACTCTTGAGTCATTTCATTACAACAGACAGTGTGTTCTGAATATGAAAATAGTCTGTTTCAAAGGTAAGTGATATATCAAAGCCGTATCTCACATTCATATCCCGACGCAAACATAAAATCACATTCAGACCTCTCCGCTCACACAACTATAAAATCGAGCAGACACTGCGAAACCGTTTTCCTCCGATTTGCTCTCACAATAGCTCATTTGTTATAACCTGATAGCGTAGCGTTATTACCGCCAAACAAATTGAGTCGAGCCTTCGCCACCTCAGACTAATGTAATTCCGGAGTGCGCGCGCCCAAGAATAGATATTTAGAGTGGATTGTTTTCGACAGACCGTAATGAAACTCTGATGCCGGAGCCCAAATCAGTTTCGGAGGTGAGCGCGCCGCAGGGGAGGCGAGTACATTGTAATAAGACGTGGAATAACCTAAAATAAACCGGCGACTAGTGTACAAGGATGGACACGGGTGGTGCGGCGCTGTACTACGAGGTTTGCGACCCCTTACTGCTTAATTTGCCTACCGTAATTACTGTCCTCTCGGGTTGGGGTCTGGGGAAGGACCCCGACGCTCCGGGGCTCGACCCAGCCGTCTTCCAGGTTATATTGCGCTGTGCGGGCGCCGCGTGTGTGCTTGGCAAATACTACTACCCCGGTCGTTAAGTATGAATACGGGTGTGGACAAAATGTATTAGCTTAGGCTGAGATTCGGACTGTGTTTGTGTAGCGATGATAGATTTATAGTAATTGTGTTATTAACGTTATGGGATAAGGGTTTTACGGGACTTAAGTAATGAAAGCTTTTACCTAATGCTGGGATTTATAGTGAATTTGCACATGTGGTGCGCACCGAGTAATCAAGTTAAATGTGTTGGGTGCGCGCTTGGACCCTGTTTACGTGAATTGTTACGAGAGTGGAGAATCGACAAACTTGTTTAATATATTCATAATGATTTACCTGTTGTTGTTAAAGTCCTTTGCCAGCATAACGAACATCATTAGGCTAAATAATACTTATTTATTTTATTAAGTTCATCCTCACAGAGCCTGTAACGAGTAAAAATGCAAAATCTTTTCCAACTCATAATGATGAGGACATACTTTCTTTTGTTTTGGCGCGAGCACCAATTGAATAAAACATTTATGTCAATGGACTCCATTAGGATTCGCGGAGTCGAGGAGTTTTTTAAAGCCCGCGTGTATTGGCTTCGGCTTGTTGTAATAGCAAACAAAAGCTATAGACCCAAATTGATATTGTGTTCGTCCCACTTCTTTACGGTGATTCAATTTTGAAGCGACCACAGGCGCCCCATTGCCGCCGCTGGTGCGACACATCTCATTTTTGTGCCACAGTCCATACGTCAGGCGTAAATAACTCCATTTCTAAAACATAATTAACACTTTTACGGCGGCGGTTACTCGGGATCATCCCGTAATAACCTTGTTAACCCTGGCGAACCGAGCGAGTTGGCTAGCCTTTTAACGGCCGTGCACATGGGTTTTAATCCGAAAGCTATCGGCCTTTGTCCTTTTCTCACTTCGCTGTTGTGAGATATTTCATCCCTCGCGTCTCTGCGGGTCCAGTCCGGGGACCGTGCCTTTTAGTGTGAGGTTTTCGCTCGCCTTAACGAAGGGAAGCAGAGCAAAGGTCGTCATTAGGGCAAGCGCGGTGTAAACAAGGTCCGAAGCGCCCGCTAATGGGCAATTCGTGCGTCCTTCTCGAGGTGACCCCAGGTCCGTCTCAGCTCGCCGCCGTAAATGGGCTTTTAATTGCAATTTTGATAGAACGTACCCGGATTAGTTTTGCCTTGTTCGGGATTACGTCCTTGTAGTTTGGTTATGGTTCAGTGAGGGTTTAGATGGTTTGTCGCGTCTTGTTATACTTACATCAAAGTATTAACACAATTTGTAATCAATCTTTGTGGCAGTGTGGCGAGGTCTGGAAAGAGCAACACTCCCGCGCCACCGCAGCGTCGCGCGACACGCGTTTGTCGCGGCGAGTGTTTCCCGCTCTTGTTCGGATGTGAAATTTAATTTCCGCTATGCGGGAATCTGTCAGCGGAGCGGGGGTGAGGGGTGGTGGGAGCCAGCGAAGAAATATGCCCCGCTCTAAACTTTGTCAATTTGTTTGTGGAGCGAAATTAACTCGATCCAATCTGCGGGCGTCACCGGGCGACCTGCGCACGATACGGAGCACCCAGCTCATCATATTTCCGCTGCGGAAGGCAATGCAGGAAAAGGTGAGCCTTGACAAGCCTTCCACAGATAAATTTAAAAAGCAAATTGTGATATCTCCGTGCGACGAGTTGGAAAGTATTCTTTTGTAGCCAATGCTACGGCGTAGCAAATTGCTACGAGATAAGAAAAGGCTAAAATTAATATTAAAATCCTTAAAAATGCTAACGTCAGAGCTCATTGGGTCTATATCTAATAATAGAGACAGATAAAACGAATAAAAATACATACACACATAATATCCCAGTAGCCAGAGTGTAAATAGCCGTAAAAACAGAGGGTCATTTGGAAAAATTGTGTACCACATCACATAGTGACGGGTTGTCAGCCCATCGCCTAAAATAGCAATACACATGTAACATTTGAGTCTTTTAGTCACCTCTCACGACACCCACGATTAAAAAAATGGGGTGATGCTATTCTAAACCGACATCATACGGCATCAAAAATACGTATAGCGAAGCCAAGAAATAAACTGCCATAGACTAATTGGGTGGCTCCTATACTGCCAATGCCCGAGTTAAATCTAATCAGCTTTGCACGCTCTAATAAGAAGTTATAACTGCAAAAAAAATCCTTTTTAAATTACAGAGGTAACCATCTATGGCGAAATAAAAATTTCGCATTTTTGACTTCGTTACCCATATCACAGGGCCGGGGGTCTCCCGAGAGTGCATTATTAAAATATATTGTGCACGCACCTTTATTTTCGCGCGCCGAGTAAGAGCAAATAAATTAGTTATGCCCAATATTTTCACCCTAAATGTTATTCGAACGCGAATGTATGAGTATGCGGAAATTGAGAGAGCATATTTATCAGATACGATGGTTAACTGGGAATCGGCCCCTCACTTTCGCATTCTTATAATAAGGTGGTGAGGATGTTGGGCCTGGATTTGCATACAGACGGCTCGTTCACAGGTGACGCCGCGCTCGTAATTACATTCGAAAACTTTCCAAAGTTTATGTAAATAATGCACTCGCTTCATGGAAAAGCAAAACAATTATAATTTCGCTTGGATATTCTAAGAAAAAAGTTCACACGAAGTTTTGGCGCTGATGCTGCTTCGCATCAAGGCTATTTTTAAATTAATGGAGCAGTTCTCCTTCACTACAAACTTGCTCCTAAAACGTTAGAATCTGAGCCTTTTCAAGGCGGGGGTGAACAGGCATAGTATGTTTCGTCATTGTTTAAATTGTTACTCTTTACTATTAGACGAAAAAGAAAGCTACATATATACATATATCACACCTTTAATCCCTTGCGGGGTTGGCAGAGCATAAACGACTGTAAAAACTGTCATTTACGCCACGTCTGACAAACATTTATATAAAAAAATTATAAAAATATTCAAAAATAAGGGTAGTTTCTTTTCAACATAAAACCGTAGGTCTAATATATGTAACACGTCACCTACACACACAGATATCACGCCTTTAATCCCTTGCGGGGTAGGCAGAGCGTAAACAGCCGCAAAAAAACGGACATTTACGCCACATCTGACAAATATTTGAGGGTCACTCGGAAAATTGTGTATCACTATAGTGACAGGTTGTCAGCCCATCGCCTTATATTGCAATACACACCCTCGAGTCCCTAAGTCACTTCTTACGACATCCACGGGAAAGAAGTGGGGTGATGCTATTCTAAGCCAGCATCACACGGGAACACTAATTTATATAAATTTTATTTTCATTTATTCAACTCGACATTTTTATTTTAGGTAAAACTCCCGAATACCTACACATTTTTTGGTTGACACGTGCATAAAAAATATATTGAATGCAGTTAAAACTTTTCGCCCAATTAAACCAATATGAAAAACATATTTCCCAAAACAAATTCAAATATTTGTTTCCATAGTCTTGCTAAACATATAATTTCAAAGACTAACTAATGAACCTATACGCTTAATGAAACCAAATATTGACTCTCAAATTAATAAATAGCGTTTTCTTTTGAGACGCACACGCAAAGCGCCATCTTTAATTACGCCTTGTCTAAACAGTCTGTCTAAATACTGCGTAATCAGGAACGTATCTTTGCATGCGTCTAAATAAAGTTGAAGAAGTCGTCAAGAAACTACTTATGGAAGGTTCTCGTATTTACGCAGAGGGGGTAGATAAACGACGTTTGACGTAGAGTGTGAGGTTTCTGAAGAGTTTGATGTACAAAGATGCAACTAATTTAATGTGTTATTTTATTTTCGTTTTACGTTTAATTGTCAACAATTATTTGAATATATTTTTGTTATAACAATGGCTGAGAAATTTTCGGCTACTTATCTTTATATTTGATACTAGCTGCATTAAGATATTAAGGTGTGAAATAAATAAACTTATTGGTATTTTCATGAATATTGGAAATAATATGAATGCAAAATAATTTACAGCGATGTTTGAACTGTTGTTGAAAGAGCTCAATTAATTTAGAAAGGGAAAAGCTAAGAGATGAGCTGCAATTACTTTTGGCAAGTTCTTTACCGCTTCCAGTGACTCTAGCGCGCTTTAAGAGTTGCAAAGTTGGCTCCACAAAGGCCTCAAGAGGAAACCATTATGACTCTCGACGTCGTCGGCAGCGGCACCGGCCGCTTCATTACGGCTTTACCCTTACCCCGCACTTCCCCACTCACACTTGTGACACATAAATTCTTAAAAACGTTATCTTGCTGCTTTGTAAAGAAATGCAAGTTTTAATTATGTATGCCTCTACTAACGCAATGAAAATATTTACAACTAGCTTAAGTTTCTTTTATTAATAGGATCGCGAGGTTCACTACAGGAGGGTTTACTTGTAGCACAGACCCAAAATCTCCGCGCGCCCCTAAGCGAATGACGTTTTGGTGCTCTGTGACTTGCAAGATAATAAAATTATGTAAAAAAAACTTTTAAAACAAGCTTTTATTTAAGTGCTCTGAAAAGATGAAAATAAAATTTTGAATGACATTAACCACATTCATTTATGACTTTACAGAAATGAAAATATAATAAAAGCTTGTCGCGATGCCTAGAAGAAACTACCTAATTACAGTTAGGTGCGTACCTTATTACAAAATTTCAATCACAAATTGAAAGATTCGCGACAAGCTTTTATTATATTTTCATTTCTGTAAAGTCATAAATGAATGTGGTTAATGTCATTCAAAATTTTATTTTCATCTTTTCAGAGCACTTAAATAAAAGCTTGTTTTAAAAGTTTTTATACATAATTTTATTTTATATTTTTTAGTTTATGTTACGATAGTTATTGATCAATACGAAAGTCTTTCTATAAAACGGAGAGACCTTCAATAGAAAAACTTAAGGCACGGGGAAAACTAACATTAGGATAAGTATAATTATCTCTTTTATATTCTATAGAAGTAGGTTGGTACCTACTCCTCCGGCATCCCTAATAGAAGAATTAGCTTGTAATATGTCTTAGTCTTTTCATTTCATTGATGGCGTCATTATTACATGGCCGAGTCCCAGTTAATTTCGAACAGTCTAATTCTTCTATCAGGAGGCCTTCTACTGACGTGACCCTAATTCATGGTGGGCCTACCAACTGCCTATCATGAACGAATTCGTATACAAAATTGCAAGTCCCAGCAGTTGAATATTGAGGAGTTCCATAGTTCGAAGACAACCCTGGATGTAGCGTCTAATTCATGGTGGGCCTACCAACTGCCTATAATAAACGAATTCGTATACAAAATTGCAAGTCCCAGCAGTTGAATATTGAGGAGTTCCATAGTTCGAAGACAACCCTAGATGTAGCGTCTAATTCATGGTAGGCCTACCAACTGCCTATAATAAATGAATTCGTATACAAAATTGCAAGTCCCAGCAGTTGAATATTGAGGAGTTCTATAGTTCGAAGACAACCCTGGATGTAGCGTCTAATTCATGGTGGGCCTACCAACTGCCTATAATAAACGAATTCGTATACAAAATTGCAAGTCCCAGCTATAAACCGCTGAGAAGATCTCTCGTACGGAGCCGATCCTGGCAGCAGCATCAGGTCAAATTTATGATTAACATGCATTGTCATCGGTTCTGGACCAACATGCAAAATTTCAACTCAATCGGATACCGAGAAGTGGTTCAAATTAAACTTGCAAGATTTGCACCGAACAAACATTGTTACTTACTTACTTACATACACTGCAAGTTAAATAAAAGCTTTTAAAAAATATACACATAAAAACATTACACTCCTAATCTGGGGGGCAGTCACGTAAAAATATATAGAAGGAGACATAAAACATACTGTCAAGTGATTATTACCATAAATCGTATAAAAGGTACATTTCCAGTAAAGAATAACTCTCTACGTCGGCCAGTTCTGCAAAACTGTATAATTTTTTAAACGTAGATAATAATTCATCACTGGCAGAATTAATGCAGCATATTCAAGTCGTGAAAGATTTTTTCGACCGCGAGGAGTGTGCCACTTCTGCCAGCACGTGTCAACAAAGCGGTAAGCACTACGTTGAGTTGTAGGTTAGAACAACGTTTTTTTCATGGTCGTAAATAACGCAACAATTATACGTTTTACCATGTACATACATTTTTTGATTCGTTTTCTAAAGATCTGAGTTATCTTTCTACATTTATTTAATTAAAAACAACATTAGTATCACAAAAAAGCATGCTATACATAGTTTTGATAATATCCTCAAATATTAAATTCAAGGTCATTCCCTTCCAAGAAACCAAAAAAAATAGACTTCTTGACTAAGTTTAACTGAAGGTCTTTCATAAGTGGTTCATTTAACTTTTGGCCGTTATTGTATCAAAAATAAATAAATAGCACATATCGTTGTTATTGATAAAAGCTAAAATAGTTCTAAAAATATCATCAACAATTTGAAGACACTTGTGGGTATTAATTAATCTTGGAAAATTGCTAATAGTTTGTCTTTGAATCATTATATTGCTTGTGCCTATTAAAGAATGTGTATACAATTTGCTGACGTCACGTGTAATAAGCAATAAGGCCCCTTCTCACAAGACGCAGCACTAATTGCGCAGCGTGGATGCTGCAATGAGCGGTCGCTACTCACAGTCCAAATGACGTTCTCGCTATTTTGTGCATGACATGACATAGGTAGATGCTTAGTAGGTAAGTACACTTTTATCAACAAATTTGTTTTGTAGAAAAGCCCATATTTTAGGTTTTTGTTTTTAAAAGCCATTTTATATCTTCAAAATAATAATATTAAAATACTTTTATTGCACATAATAACATTAAAAAGAATACAATGAAATAAAACACAGTACAATAAGACGGCCTTAATGCTAAAGTAGCATTCTCTTCCTACCTTTGGGTGATATGGAGAAAGAAAACACCTACATATTATACTACTTACACTATAAAACACTAATACATACATAGGGTATACAATATACCTAATACATACCGATAATGTTAACTAATAAATCCATATATATGTATACTTAAACTATACTAGAGGTATGGAAGCTTTGATAATGCGAAATACACAGAAGGGAAAATAGAAAACAGTATAAATGGGATATACTAAAATATATTATACTATAGGTAAATTATCCTGGGTCGGTTCAAAATATTTCAGTCCTTCAATTTTCGCGACTGACGTTAAAAAGAAGAATATTTCTACCAAACAGAAACCTGAGCTCAGGTAGTTCTAATAAACTTGTGGCGCACATTCAAGTTGTCGGAGGCAAGCACGGCGCACCGCCGCCGGAGTTTTTACTTTTCGTAATTAACTGTCGAGGCACGCCGCGCCTTGCACCCACGTTCAACCATAAATACACCAAGAAATCGGGACCATCCCCATAAATTCCTCTCGTAAAAGGCTCTGCGATTATGTTAGAGGGTGGTATTAGCAAAGTTTGTCCGATAGGGGGGGAATCACCCCCTCTAATACATTTTTCGTAGATGTAACACGGTTTCTCGACGGTTACGTGACGGATTAAGAGCCGGCTGAGACTCACCACGGATTAAGAAGCTCCAATATTTAGGGCATCCCCGGCTAATATACAATGTTTGCTGGCGATAGACTAAGCCGTAATGCTCAGGATCCGATCGAGTAAATTTTCGTGAAGGGTTCTTTATTGGTGTTGATATTTGGATTTATCTTCCGCCAATACTTGTTTCATACAAAATATTGACGAAATATATACGTGTTTCAGTACGAAATGCATGATAAGTAAAAAGTTTACTTAGCGGTTGAAAATTTTCAAGCGCGGGCAGGATTTGAACCTGCGATTTTCGCCATTACTATATTTAGTTGGCCCGCGCTTGAAAATTAAGCAAGTTATCAAAAAACATTATCTAAACCTTCAAAGTTAAGCTATTAATATTTTGTATTTTATGCTATACAAAATACCTTATTAGTAGTCACGAACAAATTATTTCTAAGAAAATATTTCAAGAAATATTAAAGAACAAAATTCTTATTCTTTTCATATACCTTACATACGCTCCGTACTTTACTATCATACTTTGGCCGTATTTTACTGGGAGCCAGGGCAATGATCATAAATACATTACGCGCGATTTGAGAAGCAATCCAGCCCGTAAACAAGGTGCCTCGATGTTCCACCACGCTAACACTTTATTGCTTATCTAACTTTGACGGATTTTAATATATATCTAAGCGTATATGTTATATTTCTGTAGTAGGTATTTGGTTTTCAATGAAAATCAGTGCCCGCCCAATACTATCAAACTGCAGTTTACAAATTTATAGGTGAAATTCGAAGTTTATTGCGTTGTCGCTTCTTCTCATATTTAAGAGCATTGCTCTTTTCGGTGGAGTTTCAGCAAGTTTTCTCTGTCTTCTGCCTTCTCCTTGACTTCGTAGTCAGTTAGCCATCATGATACCAAGAATATGAACCGGCTACGCAATTTACTAACAATTTCACCAGTAGACATAGGGCACTGTTAAAATACAAAAAAAAGTATAGTAGTTCAGTTTTTGATCAAATCATCACTGCGTAAGGTACGCACGTAACCCTAGTCCAGAATTTATGTTATTATGATTACGAGGCCTTAGGGCTTTAAATTCAAGTTGGTCATGTAAAAACTTTCTACATTTAGACTAAATGAAGTAAGGATAAGCACATGAGACGACTGCTACAAATCAAACAAAATATAGCGCTACAGAATTTACTTAATATCCAAACGTAGGTACTAATTACGGCAAATACAAAACTCCTAGCATCCGATGCAATAGCTACAGCCAGCCCCTCAAACGTATAAATACTGAATAAGCAGTAAACTGTATTACTTCGAACCCTTTTCACTTGGCGAATTAGTAAAAAGCTACCGGGGAGTGAAAATTTTAACTTAAATGCGCTCGTAGACCGAAGCCTGCGAGTGTGTTTGACAGAAGCAAGTGATTACACCATACCCTTCCTTCGTTTGTTTTGATTTGGCTTAATTTGATTTGTGACATTTTTCGCATCTAGCGCTGGAAGCGAATTAATGGCGTGTGTTTATGCGTTACCTATGGTTGCAATGAGATATGAGAAAAAATACTTAGGACAAAACGATCTTTTGAAATTGATCTTGAAAATATTTTTAGGCGGTACTTGCAATTGTGTTGCGCATGCGTTACGGTACGGTAAAAATACGCAGCGACAAACGACAAGTAGAATAACCGCCTGACATGCTTAATAATATAAGATGCCATTTAGTTTCTCTTTGAAGTAAATTTGTGAAGCGAACGTGGAATTCGTTTACCTTTAACATACAAAACGGACCATTCATTATTCGCTGCAAAGAGAACAACAGTAAAAGTTGTTCCAAACAAGACAGCGCTAATATTTTTATCGCCGCCCGTCTCATATCATTCTCAATAAAACCGCTCAAGCAAACATTACAGCAGGCATGTAACCGGTTATCCCACCGGCGTATTATCGCGAGTAATTAAAAATGCCAACATACTCGCAGACGTGCCCCGGCCCTGTCTAATTAGCAAAAAGTTAATAAACAGACACACGAGCTGACAGTGACAAGCTCCGGTAAAACGCCAAGATGAAACTCGTTTAATTTGTGGGCTTGTTACGCTTACGTGTTACCAGAATTAAGGATAGTGTAACGAATATAGATGGTGATATATGTTTCATATAATAGTGGTTCATATTAATCACCATCTCATAAAACTATTGAACATTTGATATAATCATTCAATTTCATGGTCAGGATAAGTGTTAAATTGAAAAATGTTATTGAACCAAATAAAAAACTAAGATAACTGTAGAATAGACTAATCAAACTTACAAGTAGGTAACGTAAGTAACAATATCAGTAATAGTAACAAGTAGACAAGGTGTTTTTGCTAAATTCCAGCAAATCATAAAAATATACAGTAAATATAACTCTGATCTCGCATTCGTTGCTTCTAGGATGATGTATGAAGAAACTTTACATAACATTGTATAATGTTATGCGCCTCATGGGCTCAACTAGCTTCGTTACGTGGGATACCATCCTTTTGAGCAAAATAAAGGGTGCTCCAGAAGGGTGTACCGAATTTGAAGCATTTCGCCATGCAGGAACAAATTTAGCGTTTCCGTATGTCGTAATTTGCATGAAATCAAGCGTTACGTGGTTGTTATATTTCATTGTAAGAATATATAGCTGTAAGTTTGCTAAAAGTAAATAAAAATGTATGTATTTTTATCATTTTTATTTTTTTATTTAAAAGATCACCAAAAGATGCAAAAACCATTTTCTTATGACAGCAGACATTGTACAAAGAAAAAGAGATGATGAGAAATAACTGTTACAATAAAGAAAAAAGTGATACGCTGCAAAATGTAGAAAACAAAACATTTAAGCAATTATTATATAATTTAAACTGTTACAACATATAGACTAAAAACATTGGCACAAATTAAATAAGTTTTTTGTTTAATATCACTTCTTTAGAGACTTTATAGACTTCTAGAGGGAAAAATAGGACCTTGAAGGCACCAAAGAGTTAGCTATTTCGTAATATTTTCGGCGCTCCTATCCAAACTTTCGTGTTCCTGCATATCAGCTCTACTTGCGCTATCACAATAATTGACGAATGGGCGGCCGAAATGCACTCGCTCTTAAGAGCCATCGACCAAATCATTAAGGTCATCTCACACGACGGTGGCGACCATCGATCTGTCAAATTAGTCGCAGTAGCATTGGAGTGCGCCTAACACCCTCAGGTGGCGAAGACGGGCATCACTAACAAAGCCAATCTGAACACACGTTCGCCCTAACGGATAATCTATCATAATGACATCGATTTCGCATCTGCGTGGGCCGGGGTTACGTGACTCGTCAAGACACTCGTCTTATGGCCCTCGAACGTGTCGAGAGCTTTAAGAATTGCTTGTGACATTTGAAATTGCATCTTAGGCTTAAGACTGACTGAGATGTCAGGGAGAAATCATTGCAAATATTTTAGAGACAATCTCAATAACAAGCCTTTAGAAAATCCTATCAAAAACATTATTTACAAAATGACAAAAATAAATGGAAATTAAGAGCCTATTACAACAAGAAAAAACACAAAAGCATTAAGAAATTTAACATTCTGTTTGGAAATAGTAAGATCAGAATCCTATCCCGTGGGAGTCGTAAAAGGCGACTAAGGGACTCGAGGGTGTGTATTGCAATTTTAGGCGATGGACTGACGACCTGTCACTATAGCGATACACAATTTTTCGAATGACCCTCAGACATTTGTCAGACGTGGTATAAA
Organism: Tuta absoluta; assembly: GCA_027580185.1. Classification (NCBI taxonomy): domain Eukaryota; kingdom Metazoa; phylum Arthropoda; class Insecta; order Lepidoptera; family Gelechiidae; genus Tuta; species Tuta absoluta. Next base: position 6,248,670 of record JAQAHW010000003.1, read on the forward strand.
TGGCCGTGTTTTGCGGCTGTTTACGCTCTGCCTACCCCGCAAGGGATTATATGCGTGATATGATATATGTATGTAGAATCCAATTTTGCCTATGCACGAGGAAGCAGAACAGCAAGACCCAGCGATCTCCGGGATCCTATACCAACACAGATGTAGGTATATTTCTAAGTATTTGACTCAACCTAAATCTAAATCCATTTCCGCAGCTTACCTACTCGTAATTATAACCCACTCTGCCGTCAAAGTGCTGAGACGTAATTCACATTGAAGTTTATTGAGTAGCTGTCGTGTGGTGAAGGGCTATTCACTCGATTGTGGGGTCTTGCTAGTAATTCAGCGCATTGAGGTGCCGTCAAAGTTGCGAAGTCTTACCAAGTCGGGCCCCAGGTGAGAATGTGTTAGACGCCAACTGGCTAGACGAGTCACGGGCTGCCCGCGAGCCAACAATACTGCATGCTAACGTGGCTCACATACTCGCCACAAGAAGCACACACAAGAAAGGTAATTAGCTATGACACGCAAAAGTAGTTAACGTCAATCATGATAACAGCTCTTTCACGACACCTAAGCAAGGAAAGGTTACGGCCGGAAAAACCTGAACTCTAGCATGAAACGTCAAATTAAAAATTATTGTAGCATTAGAATAAACTCGGGAGCTGCTTAATGTTTTAGTAGGTATTGAAGTAAAAATGTTGTACTTATTTCCGCATTGGCTTATTTCAGCTTGCAGCCAAATAGTGCTCGAACTTAGCCTGCAGTGTGTCACAGCCGTAAGTGAATTCGACAATGTACGGAATAGGTGTACTTATACAACTAGAGGACGCGCTGCGGCTTTGTTCAGAACTTCGCCGATGTATCTTATTGCATATGCGGCCGCGTAAAGGTAACACGGCTCTGTAATTCATCGCCTGCTACGCCAATTTCAACCCTAGATTGCTTGTTTCCTGCTGCCAGTAGAGACGAGTTTCCTGTAATGCAAATCTAATAGATCCGGGATGCATTGTACGGGTAATTGTTTTCGGGAGCTTTTGTAAGGATTGACAGTGTATCAGTTTCAGTTTTCCTTGCTCACTAAAAATTATTAATAACAATAGAATGCCTTATTTTCATACCAAACTAAATAAGTTCTGAAATCTATTTTCTACGAATTGCTGGGTCTGTAGTATTTCTACTTACCGAGAATTTTGAAAAAAGCTTTCAAATTAAATGGTGCGTAATATTACTTTGTAAATTAGAATTCCAAATTGCTAATGACTTGAAAACCTGTTCGATTATTTATAAGAAGTTCGTATAAATTCTGTTAAAAACACAAGAGGATCTGAGTTCATTCAAAATTAATTATCATTCAGAAAACTCGCTGAGTCAGCCTACGCGAAATCTTCACGCTTCAATTGATCTGGTTTATGGCGAAATTAATTACTGGCTAGAGAGGTTCGACTATAATAGTTTCGCTGCGAAATTATTATTGTGAGGGGCCGAAATTGTGTCCGAACAAGAAAATTAGTGAGCGTAAAACGGGGTGTGAATTTGGGAATCAAAGAGGCTGCAGGAGTTGAGGGCATTGTAGAGGCCCATCATTTACATGGGACGCTACCTATACACAATTTGTGCAAATTGGGAAATTCGCGGACGCTTCTTGGAAGACCTTCACAATGAAATGCTAGGTATTTTCGATGTAAATGTGCACGTTTTATACCTTGCGTGAAATAGTATGCATAATATCCTTCAATCAAATACATTTTTTTGTTCAATATAGCTGTTTTATGGTCGCACATTAGGTAGGTATCATATGTTTGTGCATTGAACCGATTCATCTTACACACAGAAAGACAGAAGACGTGGCTGGAAGGAGCTTGCGTTGCGTCAGGCCGCGTCTCTACGGGCGCGATATTGCGATGTATGGCCGCCAGGGGAACTGCTGAGATTCAAAACAGATTTATGGCCTGTTGCTGCGAATATTAATCAATTTGGTTGGTGTGTTTTTATTTACCACAACTTTGGTATATTTTTGTTCAAATGCAATAACAAATATGTTGCCTAGATATATACTCAGTGCAAGCTGATTTGCAAATAAAAATTTAAAAGGCAATTTATTACCTACTCTTATAGAGGCTGTCCCACTTTATGTGTTTCAAAGAATATCCTAGATTCTGGACATCCTAAAGTATCATTCATGCAAAAAATAAATTTTGATACTTGTAACAAAAATGGATCTACCAGAAAAAATGCTCCATCAGTCAGCATGTTTAGTAGATATGAGAGCATTAATTCAATTCTTCAAATAATAAACAATTTTGTTTTTTCTAGATCGGTAGCTTAGGATATCTAGACTCAAGATTTTTTTATATGCTTTTTTCAACATATGACATAAATCTGCGTGACTCAGAAACAAACAAGGCATGTTTAAAAATATTTATGAATTATAAAGATCGGTAAAGACCCTATGAGGACTTACAGGTAAATAAATATAGCTATCGAAGCTTTTAGGTATTATAGATATGGATGGACATTATCCCAGCCGGTCCAGTTTATATTCGAAGTTAAACCCTATTAAAATAACCTCATCTTTTCACATTTTAATCCCATAAAGTGCGATATAATGAAGTTATAATAGAATTAACCGTTGACGGGTGCCGGCGGTGCAGACTGCGGCTGCGTTCTGCGGCCTACCTTCGTCACACCCGTTGTACCCTCAGCTGCCGAGAACCTGATAAAAATAATGGGTAAGCTGCTCATATGTTATTTTTTCGGTACTTACAATTTAATGTGTCAACACATATTAAACGTTTTACAACAGTAAGTAGACTTACAAGTACGAAAGAAAGACTCATAAGTGTCAGTACAGTTCTCGTGTCAAACTGTTAAAATAAAATGACGATAGGCTATTTCACCAACTTGAAGTAGTGAAGTCCATCATGTGATGAATACTTTGTCCAAACTAATGAGTGAGTATCTACCTCTATATATGATAATTTCACTCAATGCAATATTATGTATTTAATGCAAGAGTTCTTCTAGGTGAGCCATATAAATGTGTTTTTTTTTAATAAGCAGCTAAAAGCTGACCAGAGAGCTGAGCTCGAGAGGCTTACTGATTCACTGGCGGCTATTGCACCTTCACGAAACGAAAACTTTTCAAAATGCCCGCCCGACAACCTTTATTAAAACCTACCCGCAGATTGTGCTAGAGATGGGCACTGTCGCAATGATTCATTGAGTGAGTTGGTTCCCAATAAGAGTTACTACTCGTAAAACTTTTAGGCTGAGAAAAGAATGTAGGTAGATCACTTAACATTTTTAACCTGCTTATCTGAATAGTTAATCCTATGAAAAAAAACATAGTTCAAGAAGGGACTTTATTCTTAGTAGTATTTTGGTAGTATAGACTGCATAGTACCACAGATCACAGGGAGTTTTCTCCTATGGTACAGTCGATTGTAGCACATTAGGTACCAGGGGTACTCCAAAGAAACTGAATTATTTTTATCCCTAGTTAAAAAATTATAAAAATCTAAACTTATTCTCATAAAAGAGGTCATTTTCTACTTATACACATTCATGAAAATAATTTTGCTGGAGATAAAAATAATTTAGTTCTTTTGAAGTACCCCTGGTACCTTATGTGCTATAACTGACTGTACTTATATGACAGGAAAAACTGAATTACAAACGTAAAGTTTGATGATTACTTGAAAAGCAATGTCACTGACACGTTGACAATTCCTATTACGCCAGCAATAAATGCGGCTTCCCTGAATTCAATATTCAGAGTAAGTTGGGAACTTTTATTATAGCAGCGTAAATATAATGAGTGCAGGTGAGCCCGGCTGTCCGCCGGGATTTCGTCAGCCATTATAGCCGCGCCGCCACAAGACAGACGAAATTAACTTACGCGCCGAGAGCTTAAATTAGTTGCTAGTTGCGAGTGCAGCCTTTAGAGCTACGTAGATCCGTTTTGAACTACGTATTCAGTTATTTATAATATTATAAGTAAGTAAGTAAATATTAAGTAATAAAATAAAAGTGTCGGATCGATGTTTGTGATTGCCGGCTTAGAATAGCATCACCCCATTTCTTTCCCGGGGGAGTCGTAAGAGGCGACTAAGGGACTCGAGGGTATTTATTGCAATTTTAATCGATGGGCTGACAACCTGTCACTATAGCGATATACAATTTTCCGAATGACCCTCAAACATTTGTCAGACGTGGTGTAAATTTGCAAGGTAGGCAGAGCGTAAACGACCGTAAAAACGAACATTTACGCCACGTCGTATAAAACTTTAGGTCATTCAGAAAATTGTGTACCGCCGTAGTGACAGGTTGTCAGCCCATCGCCTAAAATGGCTATACACATGTAACTCTCGAGCCCCTTAGCCACCCACAGGAAAGAAATGGAGTGATGCTATTTTAAGCCGGCATCACACGGATAAATAAATAGACGGTGGGAAAATTTGCCACGTTCAGATTAACCAAGCATAAAAAAAATACGTTTAAGTTGTTTTAAAGTAACTTATAGATGTATTTTCCAACCAAACTGGGTTATTTCATTCCCTAGATTGAATACATAACTAAACGGAGCCACCGCTCCCAGAGTGAAAAGTTGAAGGCAAGTAGGTAAGCTCGTCATCTAAACAGGATATCAGACGATGCACCCAGGTAAGTGCAAGAGTTAATGCGATCCCTTCACATCATATAATATCACGGGCTACTTGCTTTATGAAGTCGGCATAAATTAATGAAAAAGAAAATGGCCAATAATGCAAAAGTAATGAACAAACTTTAGTGTTACAGTAGTTTATGTAACTGTCATATTATGAGGGGTATCTTATGCCTAACTAGAGATATATGCAGTTTCATACACTATTTTATCTACACACTATAAAAAATTACAATAATACACTTTTCCAAACCTCGGCACTGGCGACGATTGCAACGTCCAGTACGATGTCAAATTCAAAAAGAGAACGTAATATGGCTTGATGTGAAATTTTTGATAATTCAATACAGTTGTTCAGATCTCATGTCAATAACTGTACAAGAACTGAACAATAACGACAAATATTTGAGGGCCATTTCAGAAAAGTCGTGTCGCACTAAAGTGACAGGTTGTCGTCTGAAGTAAAGTGTTAAGATATATTCAACTTTAAAAACCTGCTAAAGAGCAAACGGAGGCAGCGATGACGCGAGCGCATTATCGGGCACACCTGCAAGGAAATTGCATTAGGTGCGACACACACGGGTGCTGTTTACGCGAGACACGTTTAGCCTGAACAGACTTGCGGTTAAGACGCTAGTAGCAGCGGGTGAAATGCGGTTATAAAAGAAGGTAGCAATGACGCGAGCGCATTATCGGGCACACCTGCATGGGAATTGCATTAGGTGCGACACACACGGGTGTTGTTTACGCGAGACACGTTTAGCCAGTACAGACTTGCGGTTAAGACGCTGAAAGCAGCGAGTGAAACGCGGTTATTAAGGTAAAAGTGACGTGAGCACATTATCGGGAGTATTCCTGTACGGGAATTGCATTAGGTGTAACAAACACGGGTGTTGTTTACGCGAGACATGTATGGCCAGAACAGACTTGCGGTTGAGACGCTGGTAGCAGCGGGTGAAACGCGGTCATAAAACAAGGTAAAAGTGACGTGAGCACATTATCGGGAATACCTGCACGGGAATCGCATTAATTGTAACAAACACGGGTGTTTGTTACGCGAGACAAAATTGGCCAGAACAGACTTGCGGTTGAGACGCTGAAAGCAGCGAGTGAAACGCGGTTATTAAAGAAGGTAAAAGTGACGTGAGCACATTATTGGGAGTATTCCTGTACGGGAATTGCACTTGGTGTTGTTTAAGAGAGACACGTTTGGCCAGAATAGACTTGCGTTTGAGACGCTGGTAGCAGCTCAAAGGGTAGAGAAAAAAATACGCTCTCCACGACAATTAATCAATTTGCCCACCGTATGGCCAAAATGACTTTAAAACTACGTTGTTATGTTGCATACAGCTACGATTACGAAAATCTTTTATCTACACTCGTTTTATAATATTCAGATTACAAATTTGAAAACAGTGCTACTGTCTATAGTAATAACTTTTTTTCTCAAACGCTGATGCATTAACGAGTTGGGATTTGCATCATGTTTTTGCCTTTCCATAAAATGTGGTAATGTAACGATTTTTCTGTGTACATACTTATTAAACCTATGCCAAAACTCAAAATTGCCGCCATCTTCCGCCAAACCTGTCGCATGTGCCGTGTTGTGTTGTGTGCTTTGTTTGTGTTTGTTTTGTTACTTTACTTATTTAAAACTGGTGTAAAATTTACGGACCATCTGTCATCTTTGACGCGGCGTTGGATCGCTGGTGCGAAGGTTTGGAAAAGTATAAATGATTTTACAGAGTGAAGAAAACATAGTGTATGCTACTGTATATAATTCCGTATCAGAACACTCGCATTCGAACGCGTCCTATTACATGACAGTTGCATAAACTACTATTAGCTTATTTCGAATTATTATTAAATATAACTGTTATCCATTTTTATTAGTACGAGGTATAACCGTTCGTCTATACCAACCACAAAGCGATAGCCTATTTGCTTACGAGCGTGTAAGCAGATGCACACAAGCGCATGAGTGCATCGGATTCCATGACGAGGTGCCTTCAAAAGTTCTGCGTTCGATTCCCGGCAAGGCCCGCACAGGAAATTGAAGTCACCTCCGCGAACAATGCTTTGTGAAAGAACATCTAATTTATCTGTGACTCGATTGCTTGTGCATTTAAATTGAATATTGATTTCAAAGTTTTACTACGAACTACTTTGAAATAATTCTAAAATATATGTTATTCTTATTAAGTACTCTACTCTTTTTCTACTAAAAGAATAACAAAAATCCAGTTTTAAGACGCTTTAAATTTGTAATTCCTCAAGTATTTACTTAACTATGTAAAAAACAAAATGGTGGTGTCTTTTCATCTAAGACATAGCTTTGATTTATGTACTGGTATATCATTCCATCGCTAATTTGTGTTAATGCCGTGACGTAATAAAGTAAGGGTTAATAAGGACAATTATGTCGCAGACCGCAGCAGCGTAGCAGGCTAGCAGGTACCTCGTACCGCCGCCACACGCTATTGTAAATATTAGTTCGCAAAACTCATCAATTCCGCTCTCGAACTTAATAAAATACTTGGCGCTTAATTGAAAATGAATAACATTATGGTAGTGTCTCATCTAAGACATAGCTTTGATTTATGTACTTGTATATTATCATTCCATCGCTAATTTGTGAAAATGCCGTGACGTAATAAAGTAAGGGTTAATAAGGACAATTATGTCGCAGACCGCAGCAGCGTAGCAGGTACCTCGTACCGCCGCCACACGCTATTGTAAATATTAGTTCGCAAAACTCATCAATTCCGCTCTCGAACTTAATAAAATACTTGGCGCTTAATTGAAAATGAATACTGGCGGCGTCGTCGATCCGATCGATAAAATATTCCGCAGGCTTAATCCGCGATAATGAAGCTCCGAAGGGTTGGGAAGGGCCCAGTAATAAATGTTGCGTTCCAAATTTAAAATCAAAGTGCGGAATAAATTTTGATTAAGCGATTAGCCAAACCCTGAGACTGTTTACGTTTCTTCGTCGCCATTAAAAGCACGCTTCTTGTGACACTCTGTAGAACCTTCCCGTCGACGGATAACATGATCAGTCTCTGATTCACATTCCATTACTTGTTCCATACTTCTCTCACAAGTGCCCATGCCTCTTATCCCAGTCATGTACTTCGCAACCCACCCTCCAATAAGTATTAACGTCTAACCTCTCTATAAAGGATTTGGTTGATCCCGACCCTGATTGGTTTTGAGAGAATTTATCATGTGAAAGTCATTCTTCATGGTTAGTGATCGCCTATAGACTTTATTAAGCGCTGCTGGATTTAATGCCTACGTAATTTGCATTGGTTTTGTGGGTTTTCAGTTGTTTTAATAATGATAAAAAAAGCTTTTAATGTTGTAGCTTAATTTTCAGGATTGATAGATTGTTTAAGCTCCACCAACTTAAACAAGAATTGAAGTCACCAAAAAATACTTCATTTTCGGGTTATGTTGAGTTGAGTGGGTGGTGCAGTTCCGTTTTCTCCTGCATACGATAATGCAAAGATACCGCCATACATTCAGGAACAAGCAATTATATGCAGACATTCGTTCGGAAGTGCAATTTCAGTGCATCTGAGCATCTAATGCATACGACGCCACGTTTGATCAACGCGACGATAATGCACGCCGAAATTCATTATAATTTTATTCATGCAGCAGCCGGAGTTTATTAGCCGGAACAGTGACTCTCAAAATATTGGTGGGTCACGTACGTTATGATTGACTTGACTATTCTTTAGTCGTGGTTTCATCCACAATCAAACGGCTTCATGAAAATAAATACATGGAATTTCCGTTCGCATTTATACCGAATATTAGTATGGAGCTCTATTTTAGTTTCGTGGTAAAGTATGAAAGTTTTTTAGTGCTAACTTTTTGGGAAGGCCACAAAGTGCCTCCTACATTATCCGACTACTAACATAAAAAAAATATATATGATTAACTCTAATTTCTTTGGTTCTATGGTTTCTACTAGGGTTTCTACAGTTTGGTCCAGTTGTGAAAATCTGGCTGTAAATTTAGCTAGTATATACAAAATCAATACTGGAGAGGTAAAAGCAGCTTATTTTCTCCTTCTTGTATAAGGCTTTAGCTAAACAACTTTGAGGATCACTGCGGTAGACAGCAATGTATGAAGTTCCAAGAAAGCATTCTACAATGTAATATCTGAAGGTTTCTTTCGCATTTCTAATGAGGAAACTGTGTTGCAGTCTCGTTAAATACTTATATGGTGGAATCTGCATTTTATGAAGGGCGTTGGAATGCCAATGAACATTGTTATACCTAGCTTGGTTCGCAATTTGGTTTTGCCATCTAACTATTTATGTTCTGTATAAATCATTATATACTCTGATTTGAAAATAATATAGCATTATTTTTACTTGAGAAAATAATATATGTAGAGATACAGAATCTAAGTAAAAACTTTTTTTTTTTAATAGCAGTACTGCACAAAATACTCAAAGACAGGTAACATTAGAATTACCTAATAATCAACATAGAAAATAATGCAATTTTCCTAAAAAATTAAAATATTGGTTTCTTTTAATACAGTGAACACGGTTTCACTGAGACCTCATGGTGCTTACAATTTTTTCTTACTTATAAAGTTTTATCACTTACCCAGTATCTCAATCAGCGAGATTTAAGATTAGAATTATCTTATTTATAGAGGCTCTTACTTACAGAGGTGAACATAAACCAATTTATCATTTATAGAGGTCATTAATTTCTATAAAAAGGAACCAAATCGCCCATTAGATAGAGACATGTGTGTTAAACATCTCACTTATAGAGGTCTTAATTTAAAATGTTACTTATATAGCGTTCAGCGATTATTATGAAACTAAAAGTTCTACTGATAGACAAGGACGGATGGAAATAGGCAGAGGCTCAGTTACTAGAGCTTTTGTATCAGTTATAAAATAAAAATCTCCGATAGTAAGGTTATATTTATTCTCAGTTATAGAGGTCAAGAGAGGAGGAGAGATGCAAATGCCGGGACCTGGTTGAGTGTATCAGTTATAGAGGTTTCTCATTTATCCAGATCCTAGTTAAAGAAGTTCTTTCCAGACAAAACCATTACGCCTTCAACGTAAGCACACACTTACTTGTTGTCGGAAAGTCAGTACTTATCGTCTCACCCCTGCTCAGGTAAAACCCCGAGTCATATGGTTAATTACGCGATGCGCTGCGAGAATGTGTATGATTTACGATCCCGAGCTCTACTGTACTTAGTCTTTCGTCTGGAGATTGTAAATTATTAAATGTACCTTTGTGCAGAGGAAGAGTTGGTATGGTTCTATTCATAGAATGAACAGATTTTAGTTTGAATCTATTGGCCACATACAAATTGACCACATGACTATGAAACCACTTCATTTTAAACAACTGTTGATCAATAATAAAAATATCCTTTTCCAATGAATTCGCAATTTTGAAAAATAGCATACAAGCTACATGTACGCTAGTACTATTAGTTATACTGTGCTACATGTGGATCTAAAGATTCATTTAAAAACTTTATTGTTTGCTTGCAAAGGACAAAAGCCTAAATCTCAAAACATCGAACACAAAAGGATCTCTCTGAATAGGGGAGAGGACTGGAATTAATACGCTTATTGTTTATGTAGTACTCCAACAAATTATTGGTAACAGTTCACTGACCGGTCGACAGGGCACACAAATCAAACTTACCGTATCTTCGATCTCATATTGTCTATAGTTCGAGAGTTCTGCTCCCCTTGCCGTGTTTGTCTAATCCTGTACAATAAATACTTATGTAGTACGAACAAGGTTTAATAATGTTCTTATTTTCCGGTTAAGGTGTGTGCTAACACGGTGTTAAAGTGAGGCGCGAAAACGAATTCTTTGAGCAGTGGGTGGGCGGTCGTGACATACGGTTGCAGAAAATCATGTGCCTCATAAAGATCTGATAAGCTCTAAGCATCAACCTGTGCGGTTTATCGTCGATGTTTTGGTGAGTACTCTAAAATAAATAGATATATTTTTTATAATAACAGCCTTATAATTAACTTTTCTAAATAATAAATAAATAACATCAAAAATACATATATCGTAGCAATTGGGGTAACTTCTCGTGCTTGTAAGGGCCTAACATACCTTAGAGTTAGACCCTAGAGACAAACCACAGTAGAGATAAAGACTCAGGACCAAAACAGTTTTTTTTTATTTTTGCTTGCCGTACTTCTTGTAAGCTTGAAGGCAATGTGTAGCTGCGACTGCTAAGGAAGTACACTCAGTGTAATAAGCGCCTGCACTCACCTTAATGAGTTTACTGCATCCTCGAGGCAAGTTTTTTAAAGTGCAGTGCAGCCTTGCCGCGTCAGCAATTAAAGTTTTTTATAGATTTCGCTGTAATTCAATATTTGTAAGAACTATTTGCAAATAACGCGTCTTGAACGCCGACAAAATTGAGTTTCAAAGAAAAGGCGACAAAGGCTTCTGAGTTATGAATAAAATAAAAGTTACATCAAGAATTGTAAAAAAATAATTTTTAACTGCGATATAGATCGTCGATAGATGAATTTCTAAAGGTCGCAGTCCAAATAACCCAGGTAGACATTAAGTTTTTTTTTTCATGATCAGAAAGTTTTGGATAACAAAAATTAAATAAAACAGTATTTCTACTATTTTAAGCCAGAAACAAATTTGTAGCGGCAGAATAAAAAAGAGCAATAATTTTTCATCCTTCCTACTTCTGACTACCGGAGAGCAGTAACTACGTTAAACGGTCCATTTCTCAATTTGTGCCGGTGAAACCCCTTTATTCTTGCTACGATGTAGTACGTAACCCTTCGAGTGCCCGCGGCAATCGGCCCACCAACCAGGAACCTCTTTTATCGGCCGACGAAGAATTTGTGGGCCAAGATAATAGCTCCGCTGTTTCCTTGCAAGACGAAAATTTGTAATAATAACTTTTGACTTGTTGTAAAGCTACAGCTTTTTGGAGGGTTATTTTATTGATCTTTAATTCTGAAGTTTGACGGTAGGTATCTGATTTCTATCTTCGGTCTGCAACTTTAGGCGATGGGCTGACAACCTGACACTATGGCGATACACAATTTTCTGAATGACTTTCAAATATTGTATTGTCAGGAGAGGCGTAAATGTCCGTTTTTTTGTGGCCGTTTACGCTCTGCCTACCCCACAATGATTATAGGCGTGATATGTGTGTTTATGAAGCTAAAACACAGTTTCAGTTATAATATATCAAGCAATGACTTAGCGTGTCTGAATATTTATGTATCAAATATACGACTCGAATATTTTTTATGAAGTCGGTAAAACATTACTTACTGAATCAACTTTATATTCATAAATACTTGCTTCAGTACTATAATAAAAATTTGTAGAAATATAAAAGATTTAAATTATTTTTAACGACACAAATAATAAGAAAAAATATTAAAAATATGATCATACGCGGTGTCCACCCATCCAAAATAAAACATTAATATTTTCTCTTTACCCAAAACAGTATCATAACTGAACAATGAAAATCACGGCACTACAACAACATAATCCACTCGTAAAGCCGGCAGTAATCCTTCCACTCGGTACTGTTGTGTCATCAACGGTGGGTAGTCGAAAATTTTAATCACCCCCTCCCTGGGTCCGTCCCCCGGCCACCGCTCCTTACACGATATTCCCATTACTTAGTCCAGGGCGATAATAAAATTTAATATAACGCGGCGAGGAAACGGATGCGACCGCAGCGGCAGACGGCGGACTGAGATTTTAGCGTGGTTGGGGTAACGAAGAGAGCAGATGGACATGTTACGGTACACTGTTAATATCTAGAGATACACACACACACATATCACGCCTATAATCCCTTGCGGGGTAGGCAGAGCGTAAACAGCCGCAAAAAACGGCCATTTACACCGCGTCTGACAAACGTTTGAGGGTTATTTGGAATATTGTGTATCGCTATAGTGACAGGTTGTCAGCCCATCGCCTAAAATTGCAATACACAGCCTCGAGTCCCTTAGTCGCCTCTTACGACTCCCACGGGAAAGATATGGGATGATGCTATTCTAAGCCGGCATCACACGACAATATCTAGAAATAGTAGGACATAAATGACGCAAGCCCATGTGTAACATTTTTGATTGGTTAATGTGACCATAATCATAAGTAAGTACAAAAACAGGAATATGAAAAACAATGCTTCTTCTTATTTCCGTGTGATGCCGGCTTAGATTTCCGTGTGATGCCGGCTTAGAATAGCCTCACCCCTTATCTTACCCATGGGTGTCGTAAGAGGCGACTAAGGGACTCGAGGGTGTGTATTGCAATTTTAGGCGACGGGTTGACAACCTGTCACTATAGTGATACACAGTTATCTGATTGACCCTCAAACTTTTGTCAGACGTGGTGTTAATATCCGTTGAACGGCCGTTAACACTCTGCCTACCCCGTAAGGGATATAGGCGTGATTTATGTATGTATGTATGTATGTATGCTTCTTAGATTCCTACATTATTTATATTATATATTAGAGGTATATTGTGACGGAATACACTTTTTTTTTTTGACATTATCGTTGGTATTAAAATATAGTTACTTACGTCAGTTTAATATATTACAAATATAATCAATTCGGAAGATATACGTAAGTTGACTCAATTTAATAATAAGAAATTGTGTAAAACCAAAACAAAATTACAATACAAACGCAGTTAGTTACGGCTCTCAACGATGAGAAAAACTATTTCATATTGCGTAGAGGCGGGCGAAACATGGAAGTTTTGTCTATAAAAAGTCTTGAATGGTTATTAAGAATAGATAAACCTGAAAACAAACGCAAGCTAGACGAAAGAAAAACTTTGCACATTACATATTGCAAAAATGGTTAGCGTTTATTGAAAAAAGTTATTAGAGTTATGTTAATTGATAATCGAATCTGAATTGTCATGAAAGTAAGATGCATTAAAAAGATAAATGTATTCCGTAGCATCGTAGTTACGTTTTCAGAAGGGAATAAAAGGTATTTTTACGTCGAACAAAATAAAATCGATATGCTACAAAATTTGCTTTAATTACTGTCTTAAAGAAGTTTCGCGGAGCCTTTAATTATTTCCCAATAAATCTTAAACGCGCCAGTTGTCGCGTTGATCTTTCAAGTGTGAAGGTTTATTTAAGGGCGGCAATATTTTTTCCTCCCCTGGGCCGGTTCACTTCGTTATATTTATTAAAACATCGCCCGAGATTACAAAGAACACGATATTTTTTACACTGGAAGATGTGAAAACCAATTAAGGAGATAAAAAGGGAATCCAGCGAGGTGCCTGCATTAATTTCTTTTTTGTGGGGATTATTTTAAAATTGCATTATATTCTTGTTAAGACGTAGCGCTCCCGGTTAATGATAGCACTACCCTTCCTTTTTTAATTGCCTCCGGCTATTGCGAAATGAGTAATCCGGAGGTGCTCGGCCGGTCCTCCAGATAAAACTTTAGAGTTTTCTCAGAAAAAAGTTTTAACTCGACGCATTCTCGGCGCTTGAACAACAATTTTTGCATCAAAAATTAGCCGGGTTAAATATTATATTGTAGGGTCTTCAAGAGATTAAAAATGCCAACTGTAACAAAGAGAAGTGTTTTTATAATAGGGTTCACATAGCGTGAAAGAATAGCAGGGTAGCATGCATCAAACTGAGTACCTTCCTATTCTTTTCCAGTATTTTGTGATACTATTATTAAAATATTACCGAAAATTGATTTATAATAGCATGCCCCCGATTCGTGTTGCACGGGAAATCGACACGACACGGAATGGGAATGAAGAAATAATCTACACGCACAAATAAATTGTGCGTCGATAGTAAATAACAGAAACGCTAAGTTGGACCGCTTAATCCGGACGAAGTGTTCGCTAGAAGTGTCTACGTTAATATTTCTGAATCTTCAGCATCAAAAATAGCAATAGCAACCCTAACATTCTAATAATAAGATCTTTGTCAACCGCATGATAACATTGTACCAAAAGTCTACGATTACAACTCTACCAGCTTATGTTTACACTTGTTTTGGGTGTTATTCGGTCGTCGGAGCGTTGAATTTCATTTGGGCGGGTTTCGAAGGGCACACCGAGGTTTATTAGTCATCGATGGTGGCGCGATACGGTGCCAGGCGCGGACGGCGCGCACGCAGCTTGTCAACACTACCCTAATGAACGGCATTACACAACGCACGTGATCAAATGTCCCAGACTTCCTCCCGTAATTTTACTGTAATTTGTATATATTTGTCATGTTAGGAGGTCGGTCCTATTTTATGAAGACTCATATTGAGATAATGGATCAATATTTCAAAGTTAATCTACCTTTTTTACTAGTAAACAATGAGTAATGTGACCGCTGAGCAATTATTAAAGGAAGGAGGTAAGAAGGCAGGTGTGGTTGAAATTTTTTGAACATAAACTTAAGACGTAATAACAGCAAGTCTGGCTGCTACCCAAAAAATAATGTAAACCATATTTTTGTCCTGAATGAATTTCCGAGTTTGGTTCAAAAAGTTATCAAAGAAATAAATTTAGTGTTTTTACTACTGCCGCATTTTCCATTTCCGTATGTCTGTCACGAGAAGTAGGAATTAGGGTCGCAGTAGACGAATGCTAATTACACTTCGTATTTATTGCAACTGCAGTCGGTCGCGTTTCGTGACACGGCCATAGAAACGCTGTAAATTTAAAACGGTATTCTTATTACATACATACATACACAATATTACGCTTGTATACAATTGCAATGGCAGAGCGTAAACGCCATAAAAAACGTTGCGTATCGCTATAGTGATAGGTTGTCATCCCATTATTGCTGAAATTGCAAAACACATGTAACGGTCGGGTCTCTTAGTCGCCTCTTACGACACCACGGGAAAGAAATAGGGTGATGCTCTTCTAAGCCAACATCACACGACAAATTATCAAATAACTACCTCATGAAAATTTTAATCTTCTCTCTCTACCATAGTTTTCCAAAAAAGCCAATAAGTATCTTGATATTATCAAATATTAAAATATTTTCTTGAATTTGCAGAACTATCAGTGATCACAATAAAACACACTTTGAAATGGAAGAATTGTAAAATCCAAAGTAAACTAAACATAAATCCGTTTCAAATTGTTTAATTATGATTAACAAAGATATTTAATATTTATATCATGAATATAAATAATTTGTTATTAAAAATAGTTTACCTACAAAAATAAACTGACAAATTTTTTCCAGACCTACCATAAATACTTCATTACACTGAATCTGTAATAGTAACATTTCATGTTTGCTGAATGCAGCACCGATTTTCTTCTATGCACGTGACAATGCAGTTGTCATTATACAGTCATAAAGTCTCCAGTGGCATAAAATACATTATTCAGCGCGTTATTTACTTCGTTGTAAAAGTTTGTGATTTGTTTGATAAACATTGGAGTTTGTCTGATTCTTACACTGTACACAAAATAAGACTACTTCTCTAGCTTTTTATTTTATGGCAAATCTTAAGGGCCGTTACCCAGAAACCTTGGGTATTAAAATATTCAGCAGGAACTTACAACCTTTGTAGTGCAACTAATGCTTCATTATTTATTACCTGCAACAACATCAAAAACACCATTATATACAAATTGTAAACTTTGTCCGCAGGAGAGGAAGCTCTAAACTACAGAACGCGTTCTATTGCGCTAGTTAAAGCGCTGCAGCAATTTCATAATCGGCGTTCATAAATCATGTTGCTAAGCTTTCAGCGCTTGATGGCTGAAATAAGAAAAGACATTTTGCTGTAGAGTGCATTTTCATTGGGAGCACACCAGAATGCTACAATAGCATCACTACTGAGAAAAAATTGTTCAGGACGATGGAGGATGATGTTCCCTACAGCTAAGGTAAAAACATAAACCGCGTGGTTTTGGATAGGTAGTGAAGGAGCTACGGGTGTATCGTGAAACACTCAAAGAGAATACGCCCCTTATAGCTATAGCGCTGTAGGTAAATACTTTTTGCCACTTTTCTACGCTGATAATTGTAATATAATTAAAAAATATTTGGCTAAAAAAGAATAGATTTGGCTTTTTTTCTTACAACTTTAAGTATACATTTATATCACTATTACACAATTTATATAATATGACAGCCCGGCGCGAGTTTCACTTGTGTAGATCAATGAAAAGATGAAGTGGCTAGATCTGATTGATTATAATTATTTAAACTCCTATCCTATGTAATACATATCAATATCTTCCTTAATCTTGCGACAAGCTTGTTTATCATATAAATAGTGTAATAATGCTATATATTGATGCTTAATTAAAGGGACAATCTTATTTTATTCTTTCCAGCTACATCAAAGCTTCATAAATGCTGCTTTATTTATTGTTCATTTTGGACTTTAAAGTTATCGCTGAAGAGGTTATCTCAGCATGTTCATCTTCTTCAACTCGGCTTATTTCGAATAAGACTATTACTTACTTTTCAATAAGGATACCTTCTACAGATTTTATCTATCGCTTTCTTCAGATTGTCTGCCATATTGGATTTAGTATGACGGCACATTATTTTCGAGTTATCATCAGCAAGCCCTGTCATTGACACCCATATTTATCAAAAACATAAAAATCTTTGTCTTATTGGCGCCGTTTTGGATAAAAAGTAACATCACTTTTTTCCAATTTATTTTCAGCATGCTTTTTCAGTTGATACCCTTATCGTAGAAGTTAAAAATAGCCTGCCGGCTATCTTGAGTGTTCCGCCATGTTGGATTTAGAATAACCACACATAGCATAACATGCATTGTCATCCAAGCTAAACGTGTGTTCGAAATATGAGCTCAAAATTTGCTTCAAAATTGTATTGCAGAATTCCACCTGAACAAACATAGATACATACAAGTTAAATAAAAGCTTTTAAGTACAAATTACAAAGTATTATAATTGTTTAAAATTGCACTGATACATAGCATATTGTTGATATAATGTAGCTTAGGCGAGTAACACCTTTGAAACAGCTTGATGGGCGAAAATAGCAAATGGAATTTCCGCTCTCGGTCGATGGCGCTGGAACGCTGAGCGGAAGTCGTGCGCTGCGCCGGAAGCGCCGATCGCCACATCCGCGCCACTGTGGGCACCAGCTGATATGCCAGGAAAAAATATACGTGAGTATTTATTACTGTTTTTGATTTTTGTAACGATCAAAACCTGCTTGATTCTAATTGATAGGATGCTCAAGAGGGCGAAAATTTCTATAAGATCCGACAGGAAAATACCTCTAATATACCTAGCAGCCTCTATTTTAAATTCACTATATTCATTTTAAGCTCTTAAATATCTATATATAAAAAATGATTTGCATTACTAATCTTATAAGTTCGATTTTAATTAAATAAATTCAGAAAATACGAGTAAATCCAGTAATGATGCATCCATACTTTGGTTTCCAATGCAATTTTTATCTTTACATGTGTATAGTTTATTAGATATCAGTAATTTTAGTTTGTTCTTTTATTGTAAAAAACCTTTATAATTATCCATTTAAACAAATATTGTTTTTATCTGCTTATCTATGCATCAACGCAACCAAAAGATAATCTCAGAAAACAATCACGCACCCGTCAAAGGTGACGATCACCAAGGGTCCTGGTCCCAGGCCGCGGCTGGCACCACCACCCCTCGCTGTTTAATTGATTCACCAGATAACAGCGGTGTGTCGCCATCTATGCTGACGTCAGAACATGACTCGTGTGTCTTCGTTTTCGAATTGAGTATTTCATGGTGGTTATTACAAATGGTCATTACAAATACAGGCTTCTTCTGGGTGAGCTCGCTCCATCTTAGACTCTGTCTCTGTCCTATGACCTAGACTAGAGTCAAGAGCAAACCCATCATTAATAAAAAGAAATATGTTGGTGACGTAAAGTTACGTGCTGTGTTATTAACCTGGCCAACCCCGAGGCAGTATGCCTTTATTTATTTTTTTATCCCGCCCGAGCCGGTTTTCTATTAGGACAATACAAAACTGTTATAAAAAAAAGAAAATTGCGATATGCCAATTTCTTTTTTTTATAATGACCTATCATGACAACGTCAATAAGTGATAATACTATCCTACATTGAATAAAGTTATTTCATTTTCATGGTACAGTTGGTATAGAATATCAAGGATTCCAATTCTGTTGCTAAATCTTGAGTAGCAAAAGAAAAGTAAACATGGGCATCACAATGAAAGCTAATGAAAGATACTGAATTTTTACGAAGTTCACCTGTCTCGTCCGTTGTCTGTCCACTCCACGTCTTAAGAGTAAAATTCATATTTTAAGTCTCACTAGGTTACTCAGTTACATTAATATATGCTAAAATTTTAAAATAAAACCTGTACGACCAGCTCATAAAATATTTTTTTTACAACAATCATAGCACTCACATTAATCTTTAGGGGCTTTGGAAATCCATAACAACGTTAATATCCCGCCCTTTAGAACAATCTATGTAATGAGAGAGAATAAAACAATGCGCCGTTATTTACGACTTACTCGCACATTGGACCGGTAAATAGTGATGAGAAATGCTACTAGTATTTGGGAAATAATAACAGTTTTAGGTTTAGGTTTAGATATAAAAAAATGCTTTGAACCTGCTGAATAAAATAATTTGCAAGTTTTCTTAATTTGTATACCTCACACGGAAAGTGTGTTAAACATTAAATAATAACCATTACAAACTAGAAATTAGAAAAAAGTTGTATTAATACCTGTTTTATAAATTCTGCCTATAGAAATTACTTTTCTTCACAAACGTTACGTGTACAATTGTTTTATGCCTTTCGATAAAATAAAAACTGAAAACAATAAATAAATGAACAAGTAGATTTTATTAGAAGGAATGTTGAAAGTGAAAAAGATTTCCTTCAGGTCCTGGTAAAACCGACATGCCTTTTATTATTTCTTTGTTTTCGTGCGGGATACCGAATCGTCCAACAACACGACGAACCCTGGTGTCAGAGTTTTTCAACCGCCTACTACTAGTAGTAGGCCTCTGACATGGTTGTGTAACGACCGCCGTCTAAATAAATCGCCGTCATAGACAGCAACCGGGACCGACGGCTTAACGTGCCCTCCGAAGCACGGAACCATTTCTTTATGGACAATCAGGTGGTTCACCTTGCAATATCCTAACCAGACTGGGAACAAATTCACAAAGTTATGAATATTAACTTTGTGATTGTCCCACCGAGAATCCAACCCCGAACCTTTGCAGCGCAGGCAGTCGCACTACCACTGCGCCACATCTGCCGTCACCTTTTATTTACTTAAACGTTTATCATTATTTATAAACATCATTAATTCACTACGATTGAAGCATCTAATACATAAATACTTGTTATTTCAACTTATTTGGTAGTACTTTGCTAGGCTTGCACTTCCCTAACTTTACCCACTTTTAAAGAAAACTCAGTCCAGCGATGCCGGTAAAAACGGAGAGCTTTTAAACTGAGCATTAAGATTAAGGAGGAAAGCGTTATTGAGGTTAGAATCCAAGGAAATGCTTTATTATTTCATGATCCACTGCCCCAGAAGGGATTACATTGGAATTCTAAGTTACTGGTTTATGTTAAAAGATTTAAAGAAATCAACTTGATTTTTCATGGATTTTTGCAATTTTTCATTAAACTGACATAATTTATGTGATAAAACCTCATTTAAATTGTCCTGTTGTGTCTTGTCTCATTGTGAGTTGTTCTAATGTATGTTTTTATGTACAATAAATGGTTAAATTAAATAAATTTAAATAATTAATGTTGCAGGTTCAAAGATAAAATTAATATAGTATTTATTGTAAACCATGTGTTGATTAGAATATTCTAATAGATAAAGCAGCCGTGTGGTGCAAGCTTAAAACAGCATCATCCCAATTCTACTCGTAGGTGTCGTAAAAGCAACTAAGGTATAATCATCCAGGGAACGGGCAGCAGCGTTCCCTGTGAATGCAACATCTTGCACTGCGCTCGCTATTCCGCCTGCCATACGTGGTGAGTATAGCAATACCCCTTAATAGAAGAGGCTCATGTCCAGCAGAGGACTGTTGTGGCTGTTGACACAAACATACATACATAAATCACGCCTTCATCGCTTACGGGGTCGGCAGAGCGTTAATGGTCGTAAAACGGATATAAGCACCACGTCTGACAAAAGTTGAAGGGTCAATCAGATAACTGTGTATCACTACAGTGACAGATTGTCATCTCATCGCCTAAAATTGCAATACACATCTAACCCTCGAGTCACGTAGTCGCCTCTTACGACACCCATGACTAAGAAATAGGGTGATGATTTTCCAGGTCGGCATCACACGGCAACTGTTGATGTTAATGTTGTGGATAAAGCAGATTTACGCGAAGAAGGGTTCCAATATCTTTCCGAAAGAGAAACTGAAAACGGTAAAGAGTTCGGACTCTTAGTCTACAAGTTGTGATCTACTTGTGTAGCTTGAAACTAAAATCAACTTAAGTTGAATGTAGACATGAAAGACTGGTTTTACAAAAACTTTTCTGACACTGATACAAGAAAACAAATTAGCGAGCGAGGGTTGCTAAAATTTAGTTGAATGTTTCGTTGGTTGTAGGATCAGTATTTCTTCAGCTACAAATAAAATTAAATAACCATAAAACACTGTATTCTCAATATTTGTATTTGGCGTAGGATATATAAATTAAAATTTGAACGGGCCCAAGTAATTTGACAATAAAACGCAGCTGGGCCGCCTGCCGCTGCCGCCGGTCTTGCCTGGGCGGCTGGGCTCCCCAATCACCCGGCGATCTTGATAAACGACCACCGTGAGACTGCATTCTTACCATTTCTCTAGAATACCTTTTAAAAGACTCACGCGAAAAATAAAACAAGTATTTTGTGTTATATTCGTTTAGAAGTTTAGATACAATTTTTTCTGCGATTAAAAAAGTTAAAAGAGATCGGTACCTATTATATCCACTTACTTACAACCTAACAACATTAAGGCGGGAATGACAGTTTAAGATGCATTGACACATTGGTCGTTTGATAGACGCATCCGCACCGTCGCCGTGCTTTTATGGGAATAGACCGTAATTCATGATTTCCTTTCGTTTGACAGACGCCTGCGTTACGGATGCGGTAAAAATAAGCAGCAACAGATGTCAAGTGGGAGAACCGCCAGACATTTGAGGATTCTGTACCTCAAAAGGAATAAACATATCCCTTGTAGGATCACTTTGTTGTCTGTCCTTGTTTGGTCAAGTGGGGTATTATATAAAAGAGATTAATTTGTATGTTGCGGCCGTTTACGCTCTGCCTACCCCGCAAGCTTATACCGCGTGATATGTGTTTGTATTGTAATTTGTATGTAACGGAACCCTCGGTGAGTGAGTCTGATTCGAACTTAACCGGTTTTTAAAGAGTGAGTTTGCTAGTTGATGAAGTTACATAGATTTAAGGCCCCATATTATAACGATCGCGATTACGATCTTATATAAGCCATCAAAGTGTGGTGATATGAAAACTTTAAATGCTCAGGCTTTATTATTGCTGAAACCGAAACCATGAAAAGAACACCGAAAAGATCAAATATATTTTTATATTCACTGTATGGATACAAAACCAGGGAAGTAGAGCAGGTTACTCTATAGTAATTGAGCGATTAAAGTCAAAAGTGGTTATAAACGGACCCTATACGTACTTATTAGATTTTGGGGACAAAATGCCAGAAAGAAAAAAGATTATGGGAAGTAAGCGTTTCAGTAGTCCAAGGACTACTAAAAAAAAATTTAACAAATGATAGACAGTTATCATCTTATGGATAAGCATATACTTATTTCAAATTGCCTTTGTTTTCATTTTAGTGATTTAATAAAGCCCACTGTAGTCTAAGCTCCCCATCTATTATTTTTAGACAAGTTTAATGTGACTTTGTCTTTTGTGACTCGATTTTTGCTGCTTGCTTGTAAGCAAGGTCTGAAATTGAAAAATTTGTTTCAAGTCTGGTCTAGGAAATAAAAATATTTAAGGATTGGAGGGTACCATAGTTGACGACAGCACATAAAAAATACACGACAATGACAGAATAGAAATAATTACTTCGTATCCCGGGCAAGGCAGCCGTATCGTTCCACTAAAATCCAGCCAACAAAAGTAAGCCCATCTCGTTCCCGCATACGGCCACTTTTACGCTCCTGAAAAGGATCGCTGATGTTGCCTAAATAAAACATACTGACTGAGAACACGAGCCATATTGCCTCGCTGCAAAAGTTTTAAAAAGTTTTCTTTGCGGACCCATTACAAGTACAGAACCTGTGTGTGTGTGTGTTCGTTCGATACATGCGGTTGATGGTCCTGGGATGAGATGTAAGATGAAGATGAAAATATTTATAAAATAAGCGTCAATAAGTAGTTATGATGTTAAAACCTCATTAGAGAAAAAATAAGTATCTACAAAGTTCAGCAAAATATTTTATTTGTGATTGATAATTAGTTTATTACACGAGAAGTTACTTAAATCACCCAGTTTGTATTTGGCACTATCAATTATTGAAAGGTGAAGTTGTGCTGATGTTTGCGAGATTAGCAAAAATATTACATATATTCCACCTTGTCCAATCAATTGGAACGTGTGACCTCCAGCAGATCCCCTGTGTGCGTAAATCCACTCACACAGTCCCACTGCGCGCACACTGAAAGTAGGTTTATTTCCATGAAAAAGTTTTGAAAATCGATGGCTTTAGCTCCTACGCTGCGAAACTTTTGCACCACATAGCCATAAATACAGCTGCTGGCTCGTGTTTTGCCCGCGCCTGAACACATCCCGCCGCTAGAAATTTCTTGTTATTTCGAAATCTACGAGTAATGTTATGAACGCTGCTGTAAAAATATTAAAAACAGCTTTTTATAGGATTCGGTACGTGCTATGTTTTGATTTAAATTGTCAAGTGTGCTATGAAAAAAGAACATTTTATCAGGTACCTACCTACTTATTGACTAATTTTCATCACTAGGTAACAGAAAACATTATGAATAGAGCCGTGTGGCCGTTAGGGAGAGTACTATGAAGGACACAAAACCGTAGAAACTGACGAAAAGAAAAAGCAGCCAATGCTTAGCAGTAGAAGATATAATAATATTTTTATTACCTACCAATCTAGAGGTATAAAAATATATTGTCACCCAAAACAACTATTTACACATATTTCCTCGAACCATCAATCGCGCACGACCAACAGGCAAAAGTTTTGTAATATTATATTCCAAAGAACCGAAAATACTCAGGTTTATTTTTTGGTTACCGTGTATTTTCGGTTACCTATCCATTCGTTTGTATAAAAATAGAAACAGACAAAAGTGGCAATAATAATTTTGGTAAACTCATTAATTTTAAAGTACGCGGTTCCCTGAGACGCATCGTCGGTCTGTGGCGCGCGCCATCTTGGATATATCGCGTTGATATATTATTGTTTATAAATAATGGCCCCGGTAAAGTACCCTCCGAATTCAACTGCGACTGCGATCCTCGACAGTGGCTTATTAACCAGCCGGTTAATATTGCAGAGGTTGGTTTCATCCCATTATAGACCAAAAAATTAAATAAACATGCGTATTACGTTTACACATCCGTACGTGACTGAACAGTCATAATACGTTTTGAATTTCAAATCATGACATAAATTCTAATAAGCTTAAAAATTACATAAACATTACACATACCTACATTGATGATTGGTTCATTATACTCCAAACCCCGCTGAGCTGAGCAGCAATCCCGCATGTTACATTTCATCTTGAAAAAAAGTAGCAACTTTAACAGCAGTTTTATATATTTTCTCGAAACTACTTACTTTTTCCTGTATAAACGGTTCCTTGTGTACTCCCCGTGCTTGTACCATCAAGGAGTAGCCCAATATAATATTTCCTTATTGGGCTATAATTAATTTGGTTAGCCAGGTAAGCCGGCCGGGCTGTCTAACGGGCCGTTATCTACCGCATTATTTTGTCGTGGCCAATTTGTTTGTAGCCTTTGACGAGATCCAGTTAATTAAGTTTCTTAAGACGGACCCCAATTTTGACTTTGATTCCAATCCTTTGAGAAGAAGTAAATTGGTTTTGTAGATATAGAAACAAAAAACGCTTATATAACTATATAAAACTTATATGTAGATAGAATTAACGCACGTTAAGGCAAGATATAGCGCGAGCAAGATTTTTAAACCAGTTTTATGTAGATTACATGCAGTTATAAAATTCTAATATATATGATAGTGTCGAGGATCTAACAGAAAACATATACCTATCAGTTATACAATTTGACCAACTTTACTCGATAGAAAAAAAAACTAAAGTAACCTCTCTATCTCAATGATTATTCCCATCTGATGGTGGGGTCTGCCTTTATGGTTTTCTCTCCCTGAAACCACTATTTGAAATAATTTTAAATATTAAATGTACAGTTTTCAAGTCATTACAAAAAATATGCTATAATTTTTATACCGTTTCTACTACGAATACCTAAATAAGACATTCTGACGGTATTTCTCTACTTTCCATGTCGGAGAAACCGAAAAATCTAGCAAACATTTGAGCGCAAAATGAGTGTCTGTTTCTCTCTTGCGATGCGCAAAAGAAAGGGACAAACATTTCAGGTGAATCAGGGCTTTAAAAAAAGAAATTGAAAGCATTTGTTTTAATCTTTATTGTTGTTTTATGTCATTGATGAAATTTAATCTATCCATGGGGTGAACTCATTGAAACTCTATTTTAAATATTTGTCCACCGCTGGGCTTAGATAACCTTTCAGTTTTAACAATATCATTAAAGGTGTACGCTACACGCTACACGACTGACTAACTGACAACATCAGCGCAAAACCACATACATAACACAAATAAAAACTTTTGAACACCAGAAGGTGCAAATGATTTTTAAAAATCAATTCCAATTGCCGACAGAGTTTTCACCCGACCCCAACCACTCTGCACAATTGCCCGCCACAATAACACGAACAACCAATTAACCAACTAACAGCAACTAGTATTCAAACACGGTCCGCAGAAGTTGCCTCAAGGTCAAATTAGCGCCATGACCTTACTGCAGCCCTCTGGACCAACTACTTCCGAACAACTGCCATAACTCGGTAGGTACTCTCGAACTGGGTGACGCAGCCAAGCGGCCGTTGACTCCGAGAAAAAGTTCCCTTTAAATATCCACAAGTTTAGTTGAGCAACTCAAATTTAGTTTGGTAACAAACGGAGCAACAACAAGTCGCAACAAGCCCGCTGGAAAGTTGCGCGCGAGTCGTTTTCAAGTTCATGGAGTTAGCTGTTGTGAACACGTTGTTTTGGCGCCGGCATTGTTTTTAACTAATACTAGGCCTAATGTTGGTATTTTCATTGCGTTTTTTTTCGAAACCATTAATAAATGCTTCAAAGCAGGAAAAAAGCTGCGGATGTACCATTTTAACTTTAATGCAATAAACTTTTAGAAGTTTTTAAGAAATCACTAATACATCATTATTTACGGTGTACTAATTTATCGCATAATTTATTCTTCTAATACATCGTAATAATAATTAGATATATTTTCAGTTTCATAGACTTAATTTATTTACCTAGTTTATATTTTTGAGATGTATACAATAAGTCTTTAACGCACTGCTTTCGAAGGACTTCTTATTTGTTAACGGAAATATCTTGTTTCATCCAACGTTCTTTATATCTGTCGTAGCAATACCTACGACTTTAGGTACTACGGGCTACGTCGTAGGCGGCGCTTAAAGCTAGCCGCTACTTTACGCCGGGGCGCGGGGCAGGTCGTATCGATTGCCCTCCCCGTGCCCTCACTGTGACCTAACTAGTTTTATGAGCTCTTGGGCCCATAGTGAAGTCATCAATGTTGTTTGTGTGTAGGGCTATCAGTTTATGCCAGCTGTTTGTTAAAGATCTTTTTTACAATGCAAAAATCGTCTTTCAAAGGAACCAAAATATTTAAATTTATTTTAAAGATAAGTGGAAGATTTCCAGTATGCAACCTAACATGTAATCTAATCTTCAATGGAACATAGGGGTCGCAATCCCAACAATAGTTACGTCAACTGCGCAATTTGAGGTGAAGAGGCGCAGAGCCCCTACGTCAAGGGCCGAGTCCCGAGCGGGACTGTCACGTCAGCTCTGCGGGCGCCCCACCACGCATGCGCTCCCTCCCCCCACCACCCCCTACCCGCAACACGGAAAACTTTTCCCCAACATAGCTATAAGCACGCCTGCTCCCGTCGGCAACACTTTTTGCCCCCCCGTGGGGTAGGGAGGTAAAAGTTTTGCCAGCCCGGCTCGACTCCGTACACAGCGCTCTTCCACTTTTTCCTGTATATTGAAATGGAGGTGCGGAGAAAAGAGTAGAATTTAGAAGCTTTCGTACAAATTTTAATGAGGAGTGAGAAGGTGAATGCTGTTTCGTGTAACGAGCTCCAGCCTTTGTGTGGACATTTTAATATTTCAATACCTTTCAGTTTGAATCAAAAACAATAATTTCAAACACATTTTGATAACGAGCATATTGTTACACGTGTCTATAGATTGTGACACGATTGTTAAGTTCACCAAATTGGGGCGGGTCTTGAGAGTTGGTTTATTTTGAATTCGATTACAAGGAGATAAACTGTTCAAGTAGATCGGGGCTTTGTGTTGCGGGTACATTTTGGATGAGCAGGCAACGGTCAGCGGTCAGCTTCTAGTTAGCGATAATCACAATTAGGCGAGCCGCCACTTCATCACGCCACCACTACTCGATAACAACGAGCTGTTGTGAATGATTAATAATACGAATCTTGGTTTGTTTGCATCTGGACCGTCCGCGCCAGTCGGGGAGTAACCAACTTATGAATAATACGCTGCATAAGTTGAACGCCTTGAGGATTAATCGATTTCCTTAAACAACCTAGCAGTCTTGTATCTGCATGTTTAATGGGCGGGTTATACAAACATTTGGTGGGAGCTGTCAACGAAGGAATGTTTGAGGTCTGTTAAGGGTACATTCATCAAGGAGTGCAGCCGGCGCCGGACCGCGCGTTATCTCGCCCGCCCAGTGACGGCTGACCGCGTAGTGACTGATGACGCACTTTAATTAAATTTTATGACTTCAACTATTTAGAGCAAACTAGTTGCTTGAACCTCTCAGACTTGATGGTCTGTGTAAGTGCCGTAATAGTACTTAATTAAACCTACTAGGTAATCTACGTGATCTACAAACTGCATCAAATTTCACTAGACGTAACGACGATTAAAATCACCATCACCTACGTAATAAGCTCTAATTTTGTGTCTGCAAACTTTACGATTCTAATGTTGGCTTAGTTAGTTCAGTGAAACCCGGACGAACTCTGACGGCGTTGCATTCAAAATTCAAGGAACAGAGACAGATGCTTCCATGTGTCCAACAAAATGCACTCGGCCGGCGTGAATCAAAGACGGATTTGGACTCGTATCCAGAAATGGAGCGCCATATTTGTTCGGCTGCGAGAAGTTGTACAACCGCGGCTGTTTTTGACTTGTGACTAGAATTGGTTGTACTGTGAATAAATATACGTTTGATTAATAGAAAGTCGCTTTCATATTTGTCAGTCGTAGCTTAGAAAGCTTAAAAAAGGTATCTTTTTTTAATTACAGATATTTTGTCAAATGTAAATTTATTTTTATAATATCCATTATAATAGCTGGCATTAAATTAGAGTTAAAAAGTTAGGCTGTTTAAAAATAGAAGCGTCCAACTTTGCTCTTAACGTGATAGAGAAAAAATCAATTTCGCCATGGAACGGGAACTGCCGATAAAAAATTTTAAACGCCATGTCCTTCTAATTGCATATTTTTAAATTGACCAAAACTTTTACCATGAATCACGAGAGTTTTTTAGGGTAGTCTAGACCATCTATTGATTCAGAAAGCCCGTGTTTATTGGACTGTAGAATGTTGTGCTATTTTCTCTTTCTTGGCCATCCATGTCTGAGCTTAGACGCACAGACCTTACTCCCTATTAATAAGATTGCCTCTACGAAGGGATTGGCCGTATCAATCACGTGTCTTCTGGTGGTGAATAAGTAAGGAAGTTCCGAGAAGTTGGCCTCCTGTGGGCTGGCTGGCCACGTCACAAGTCTCGCGTTTTCTATTTATAGGGCCAGGGTTTTGTTGGCATTTAATGAGGCTTGGCTTGAACATGCGTCAGCAAGCTTGGTCAAGTTTTATTTATACCTTGGTGCTATTCTCCGTACCACTGGTTCTAGGTATTTACAAATATTTCTATAACATTCAAAACGTGATGTATTTGTTGTAACAGATTCTACTTAATTTCTTACCTCTTAACAAACACCAATCGCAGTAGTTATACTTAAGTGTAAGATATCCAATAAGTATGGCAGTTACCTAAAAGACTTATCATCATCCATCATCAAAGTAGGTATTTTTTTCAGAGCATTACTCAAATAAAGAGTGCATTTGTCCGAAATCTGAGCCAAAACAAAAGAATGTAGCTAAATTTACCCCGAGACGGGCCCGTTACTCAAACCCCGCGCTAAGATTTATCGACGCAATTGACAAAGTGGCAAATGGCCCATTAGAAATTAGGAGTTTGAAAACCACCCACCAACGAAAAATTCACCACAATACATTTTCTCCTGCAAGCAAAATTGTTGCTCGTAAATAATACTGAATCTCCTCGGAGTTCTTTTGAAAAATAATAACATTTGTTTTTTATACAGCCAGGAATAATTGTTTCAAATAAACAGAATCGAAATACGCCATTATCGAGGACAATAATCATAATGATCGTATGAAATAGGGAGAACTAATTCTATGAATGTTTTCAGTCGATAGCTTACGACATGTTTATTGTCATTGCGCTATAAAAGTGCGTCTAATGATTCGGGAAGCTCCGCGGAGCCGCCGGGATTGTCTCACTATTTCATATATGGGTCAATAAAATTTTATGTACAGTTAAACTTTGTTAAACGCTCCGTTTCCTGGAAGAAATTAGGTTGGATTTCTTATGCTTTAGTATCCGTTCTTTTTCATTACTTCCATTTACGGGAAATAATCGCCAAAATCTTCGTTTGTTTGCGTAATAGAGTCAATACAATTAAACAAAAATCGATTTTATAGTCACTACTTTGATAATTTGTGCTTTTCCCAAATACCTTCATTCCCATATCTTTGCAGGATAAAAATAACATATTTAAAAAAACCGTTTGCAAACACATCGTCGGGTGTCTGGTATAAAAAGATTATCTGGTAAGGAGGAAACAAGTAAACAGATTATAAAAAAGACGTTGGGTCCCTGCCGCGACCCCTCAGGGCACCGTTGTATTCATAGGAAGACGGTTAATATTGTCTCTGCACTCAGATTTATGTTTTTGAAAAAAATATTCCTCGGGCCACTTGTACATGTATTATCTACTTTTGAAAGTATGTCCTTTTATTTTATTTTTAGTAAGTATACAGCATATCTTGACATAGAAAAAAACATTGTAAAATGTTGATGAAAAATGTATAGTGTCCATAAAACAAAGTAAATTAATTAGTTCATACTTCTAATAGCTAAGGGCTATTTCTAGAAATTACTTTGATCAGGTTCAAATAAGCAGTTGCATTTACTTGCAAGTTGCAATACAGGACCCTACACGGCATTGTTTTTTTTATCCCGCTATCCGCAGTAGTCCCGCGGGTGCCATGCATCGGTGTCTCGTCTGTGAGAGTGTCCCCGATTCTGTTTTTGCTGGTATTTTCTGCATAAGCCCTCCATATGGCATGATTTCCATTGCTTCTTTTGTTAGACGTGTGTATCAAATATTCAAATTCAAGGAGCAGTGGAAATCGAGTAGTACTGCAAGTGCTCCAGTGGAAATACAGCCAATGTTTTCATCTTCTTGTTCCCTTGTACCCCTCACCCCTCCCCGACCTGCAGCGGTCGTGCGTGTCGATAAAAAATAATTGCTTCCGTCGCCTGGAATCACAATACAAATAGCAACATTTTCTTAGAATTTCGAACTGTTCGTTTCGTAGGTAATTTGGCTGGTGTGACGGTCTCGTAATTTTTCGGAAATAATGCCCCAGGTTTTTAAGGACATAGTATAAATTTGCTAGTTTCTTTATCAGTATATTAATTTGGCTCTTCGCTGAATATTGTTCACTATTCTTCACAAGGTGCCGTCAGTAACCGCATTCCTCGACACTTGATGGATCAGCTGTCGCTTTGTGGCCGTTTCCAAGTGGTTACCTCCAAATGCGCCCTCACGCGCGGATTTTAAACCGCGCCATTTTGTGCACCATTAGTCGAGGTGAAAGAGCCAGTGATTATGATTGATTCGACTTGTTGAACGCACCCTCGTGTGTGCACACCTTATGTGTTGCAAACTGTATGAGTGATTGCGTGGAAAAATGTTTTTGGTTGAACGTATCTATTGTGTAGTAATGTGTAATTTACAGACGCAGGAAATGTGAGTCGGGGGATTGCTAATCAAAGAACATTGAAAAGCGTCATTCGACTATTTTTGTGTGGGACACCGAGTCAACGAACGACCCGATGAACCCTGGTGTCAGAGTTTTTAAACCACCTACTACTACATGGTTGTGTCACGACCGCCTGATTTATCATAAACAGCAACCGGGATCGACGGCTTAACATGCCCTCTGAAGCACGGAACCATCTTTTACGGAACTTCATATAGTTAAGCCTGCAATGTCCTGACTGGATACATATTCACAGTGATAATATCAACTTTGTGAGGCTTTACCGGAAATCGAACCTGGAACCTTTGCGCCGCAGGCATTTGCGCTACCACTAATCCACATCGGCCGCCGGTACAATTGTATTTAGCGGTAGCAACTTATTCATTGATAATTTCATCTCTGAATAACCACACCGCTGCAAAACCACGTACATCGCATATCTAATGGATAATTCGAAACTACTTCTCTATTCCTTATCAAATTCCTTTATTAAATTCTCAAGTTGGAATAGTATAAAACAGTCGATAGCGAACGCCGCGTGCACTCGACTGCATCGGACTGCATTCGACTGCACCTATTGTCCCGATCGCCGCTTGGAGCAAATCGAGAATGAACTAGATTAACTATTCACAACTTTGGTAGCTTTGTATTAAAGATAGTTTTAATCCTTACTAATATTATAAATCTGAGAGTTTGTGTGTGTATGTATGTTTGTTACCTCTTTACGCTCAAACGGCTAGACCGATTTGGATGAAATTTGAGTCACAGGTAGAGTATAACCTGGAATAACACATAGACAACTTATTACCGCAGGAAAACAACTATTACCACGGGAAAATGAGTGGCAGCGTGTGAAACCGCTGGGCGGAAATCTAGTATAATATGAAGTATTTTTCAACTATTATCAGCTCGCAAATATTGAATAGATAAAGCCATGCTCTTCGATTTTTGTTTCTGCAGAGAATGAATAAGAGTCTTAAAAATTATGCTGACTAGTTTAAGCATATGACATATAAACCTCATGAAAGTACTTAGGAAAAATTAAGGTAGGTAGAGTCTAATAAGAAATCGGTTTTAGATTGGTAAAAAAGCAAATTTATATTACCTTTATTTAGCTGAATAAAAGTCGTTTTTACACGATAAAAAAATAAAGCAGAATATGTAGAGAATATCCCGAGAATTTTTAATTTCATCAGAGAGATATTTTTAATTTTCTTCACTACCTTTATGCACCGCAATCAGTAGATTTCTGTTTTAAAATTTCCCGCCCCGGAATGTCTTTGAAATCGCAAATGACGCGTGCAATATATGAAGGTTTTTACTTTGATGTACCTACAAAGATAAGGTCTTGAGAGGACTCCATCTTCATTGCTCCAAGTCTGTAATTTCAGACGGATAACACAAATGTGTCCTTACTGTGTGTTAGATAGTTAACTTTAAAAACACATTTTAGATGCAACAGCATTGACACAATCTCTCTCTCTCTCTCTCTCTCTCTCTTTGCGTGTGGGACATCAAGACGTCCAACGTCCCGATGAACCCTGGTGTCAGAGTTTTTCAACTGCCTACTACAACTAGTAGGCCTCTGACATGGTTGTGTTACGACCGCCGTCTAAGTAATCATAGACAGCAACCGGGACCGACGGCTTCACGTGCCCTCCGGAGCACGCAACCATTTATTTTCGGACAATCAGTTGGTTCACCCTGCAATGTCCTAACCAGACCGGGAACAATAAGCTATGAATAAGTAAAATATCATACAAATTCAGATAGGTAATTGTATAAAATCTTTTACTTTAACTGTGACTTTCTGGAGTACAATCTTTTAAAACTCCTATTTTGAGATACTTAAATATTTCAATTTTAGAAAACAAAGTGTTTCTGGGACACTGTGGAATCATACCTCCGAGAGTATTTTTAAAAGGGAACAATAGGCTAATAAAAGCGTCGATGGACAGGATCTCTTTCTGCGGTGCTCCGACTGTTTGCGATTGTTTTTTGATGTGGCCACTTTGACTTTGTGGTGGCTATCTGTTTGAGAGAAAACCATTCCATTGATGTTCAGATTTGTGCAAAGAAATTACACGGACGAAAACACTAGGTGCTAATATGTTGTAGGGTAGGTATTGAAAGGCACATAATGTTAAATTTATAAAATGAAAACTTTGTTGCATAGGTTATTTATATTATGTAAGAATGTCGACATTATTGTATTTAACTTAAGTGCCTTTTATGAGTCGGAATAAAACATTACATCTCGCAACATCCAAAAAAACATTAGGTCCAATATGGGCTACCGTGACATAACATTGTTTTCAAAAGGTTGGAGCGACCGAAGAGCAAACTTGTAGGAGGGAGTCTGGACTTGTTACCGCCGCGACTTGTCCGAGTTCGTTTAACCTAAGTAGTCTGCAACAAGACTTACCGCCACCTCACTACTGACAACTTGTTTTACTCTTTATTAAATAACAACTCGATTTAAAGGAAGGATTTTAAAGTTTATTTCCATGAAAACCAAAACGTGACGTTAATTCTGCGAATAAATTTGTATTTCTTCAGAATCTCATGGCATATAAAAAATCATCAGTCGAATTAATGTAACCTTTTTTTCATAAACTAGCGCTTGATAGCTCGAGGTGCTTAAAGTAACTATACTTTTTACCATGTACCGACTTTAATACCATCATATCTGTTGCAGAAAATGGAAAATATGGAGTTCAACCGAATTCCTAGGCATTTGGCCAGAAGCTAGAATATGATTTAATACGTTACTTTAGTCTGTCTTTGTCCTAAACAGATAATAATTAGAATCAAGGAAAATTCTTCGGACTTCGACCGAATGCCTTAAGTTTTTTAGGAATGTGGCAAAACGAAATTCAAAGATACTTCTTTTTTCGTTTATCGTAACCGCAAAAGGTTATTTCTTGATTTTGCTGCCTTTTACGCTCTGCCTCCCCGGAAGGGATGATATGTGTCGTGCGTGTGTAACGAAAAAAAATGAAATACATTTTTGGTAAGATTCATAACAAAAATAATATTTTCAATATACGAAAGTTCCCCCGCCATGTTTTTAGTCTGTCTGTTGTGGATTGAACCAATGAGGACTTTTTTAAAGATTTTGAAAAAAAAAACAACCTTTCCGAGAGCCATGCGCCATTTTTACCTTTTTATTTCAATTTATGGATTAAAGTCATGGAATTGAAAAGTGATTTCTTCGATATTTATAATAACAATATCATTTATTTGCACTTTCTTCATTAATAAATAAGGTTACAGTATAAGTGAAAACAAATTTCATCTATCATCAATTCATAACAACACATTAAATTGCGTATACATAATAGATAGATAGATAGATGAACACTTTATTGCTTACAACATACACAACAGAAACAAAACAATACAGAAAACTTAAGACTAAAAGTAAGCAAAGGCAAATAATAATACATAAAGTTTAATTTTGTCTACTGCCTAAACAGATCCAGAATTTCGGCAAAATTCCTACTTATATGGTCGAATTCCTGGATTAGTTTAGGACTATGGATGGAGTAAGAATGAAAGTCTTCAATCTTGGCGTATTTCAGCTTGTGGCCGAATTTCTAGAAATTCAGATTTTGCTTGATTCCTGAAAACCCTATAAATTAAAATAAAAAGTTGCAAAATGTTAGCGTCGGCCTGGGACGGTACTCCACAGTTCCCGGGACGCTAATCTTTTTACAACTTCTTATTTTCATTTACAAAAATAATATAGCACTGTGTGTGCAAAATAAACCATTACTATAAAAACCGTTATTAATTATTATCTCTTCATTTTATTCGCACTCACTCTTTTAACATTATACCTCTATGTCGTGCCCAAATGGTGTCCACTTTAATTAATAATTATCTTGCAAGACATAAACAGGGATTGCGTCCAAGACGCGCGCATGGGTGGATCTGTCCGCGGCAATACGCTGGACGCTAAGCAGAAAATTCCACTCGACAAAGTTTTGATTGTCCGAGGCAGCTGGCATTCTTGCCCGCACATTCTGCGAATCACTGGGAATTGTGGTCCGCGTTTTATTGTGTTCATATCGCCCAAGTTTATACTCGCAAACTCATCGGCAAGTGTCATTTGGGGCAGTGGCCGGACGCCCGACATCGATAATAAAAGCTACGTAAATAACTTTGTTTTGTGTTGTTTAAATATATTTATTTGTGGAAAAATGAAAATTGAGTTTGTTTTAGAATTTATCGCAAGATAAAAGGCCACATTAAGTACAAATATTCTAGACTGCAGAAGGTTAATTAGTAACTTACGGTTCCAACTCCGCAATTCCTTACATTACATGCGAGAGTAGCAATTTTTATCTCATTCGCGTGTTATATGTAGGAATCGCTGCGCTACATACTGACAGGCATTAAACAAATACCTACCGCTTGCAAGTCCGCAGTACGCTTCCACATACCTCAGGCACATTAACAGTGTTGGAAGGACTTACGGTCTCCGAATGGACTGTAATGACCTTGCGGACGACCACCTTTGCAGAATGCGCGACTGATTTCTAGTCCCGAGAGACGTTGGACTAAGAGGGTCTGAATAAGGAGTTATGATGAGTTCTCGCGTTTTTGTGATAGGAAAAAAATATTTTCACTGAGCTTTGCAGTTTAGATCCATAATATTTTAACGAAAGGTATACAGCTACACTCTGAGGTTCTGCTCGCCGATAGAGACATCGCAGATAATGTTTCTATTTGAACATGGATAGTACATATAAGGTGTTAAAATATTAGCTGAGAATATTTTTAGGGGTGAACCAGCTCGAGAAATTGATCAACTTTCCCAAAGGAACATAGGTCGTAACATGCAAAAAATAATTTGACCTTCCCATACTAAGTGTGTTACCCGGCCGGGTCAGTTTGTATGGGAGGTCCAAATTTCTTTTTCATATTCGGACCTACTTTCCTTGGGGAAAGTTGTTCAGTTTCACGTACTGGTTCGTCCTCTAAAATATTCTCAGCATATTTTTTTACACCATGTATATTGATGATACTATAAATGGATAACTCGAGCCGCCGCAGATAGTACAAGCAATCATTAAAACTATGCGACCGTTTATAATCTTCTTAAACAACTTCCGACCCAGATATTATCGCATGCCCTACCCTAACGAATCTAAAACGAAATCAAACAGGTAGCTACTAATTAGACCCAGGGCTACCTACCTATTTGACCCCTTCCGATATGACGCGCGGAATCAGCAAGATGGCCGCGTATTTACTCTGATTCTCATCGTTAAAAGTTTGCGGCCTGACGAGGGCCGTCGTTAGAGGCCTAATGGCTACCATTTGTCTTGTCCGGCCGTAGTGCGTCCTCCTAATGAAATTATTGCCCAACTATAGCAAAGGTTATAAATAGGGGGCCCCAGAGGCCGGACGCCACCTTGTTTCCTACTAATGGACCGGTCAAACTGTAAACTGCGTTATCAATGAAATTACAATTAGGAATAAAAATGGGGTTGCTTTGTTCAGGATATGGAAATTATGCCTTAATATAATTATTTTAGTTTTGAGAGACGTAGAGATAGTGCAAAATAGTGTACAGGGAAATTGGTATGTGAAATACAATGGTTTCCTGTTTTCACTATACTTCAAATGACCACAGTTTTTTTTGGATAAATTTAGCATTTGTTATAGTTTACTCAGTAGGACTGCATTACTTAGACTAGAGTATACACACATATCACGCCTATAATTCCTTGCAGGGTAGGCAGAGCGTAAACGGCCATGAAAAACGGACATTAACGCCACGTCTGACCTATGATTGAGAAAGAAACGGGATGTAGCTATTCTAAGCCGGCATGAATACTAAACCCCACGCAGCACAAGTGTTTGTAATTCGCTTTTCAAATATTTGTATAGTTGAGTCTGGGTGTTTCCAATGTATTGTGTGTATTTTTTTAACAAAAAAGTACTAATGTATTAAATCATCTATCTAGTTCTCAAAATAGGTACAAGCTATGCTAAATAACTCAAAATACTGAAACGGGGTTCTTACCGCGATACTTATTTGTGTTGCATACATACATACACTTTCCAAGATATTGATTTATTAATTTGTATAAAACTATTAACCGAGGCATTTCACGGGGAAATTAATAAGCAAACAAATAGTGCTTATGCTTATTTTCATGTAGGAATCCGGTGCCTCAAAATTTTCGATATTCGATTTTTAAAAACCAATTGAATAAACGTGATGGATTTGTATTCCTAATATTCAGTGCTTTAGGGAAATTACTGTATAAATTTTCAGGGCATATTGTAGATAAACTGAACAACTTTTGTTGTACCATTTTACCACAATTAAAAAATACGGAATCGGTTTTCCGATACAAAATCACTCGTACAGCAACAAAATTTGTATGGTAGGGCCGAACATTTGTCATATTTCGAGAAGTGGTACTAAGGTAAGATATTCAGTTAAACATCTAGAACACAGCCTGAAAGTTTGTGTCATGTTATTGCATTTTAGAAAAAAAATTGCGACATCTAGTGAAAACGAACATGAAATTCTTTCATATTTCTCCCTGTCATTATAACTAAAGTAAACGCGTCTTTTTCCTTGCCTGATTATTAACGTAGCTAATAAGTGTACCAATCGAAGCGAGCCGAGTACACACGTAATCCTACAGGGCTGTCGTATAGCACTTGTCATATTACGGCACTCATCACGCTCATTACCCGTGAGGAGGGGGCAGGGCTCATAATGGAGAGTTGATCTGCTGACGAACTTATTGCAAGCTCTTGATTAGAGGATTGTGTACCTAAATAAACAACTAGAGAATGGCAAAGTATTTCACAGTTCGACACTTGTTACCTGCTTACTTTGTCCATGTAAAGTAGTATGATGTCTAACTATAAGTAAAAATAACTTAATTGTTACTAGATACATAAATTGCGTTGCAATTGTAGGTAGATACGGATGTCTTTGAGATGAGGCGTTCTAGAATGAAAACATTATTGTGCTATAGGGTAATTTTGTTAAAATATTCCAATTGAATAATAATTTTACATTCATAGTAGTTAGAAGGTAACTTGTTTTTATTGTGGATAAGTCATTCTAGTTATTTCAATAGTTTTTGTATGCCGTGTGATGCCGGCTTAGAATAGCATCACCCCATTTCTTTCCCGTGGGAGTCGTAAGAGGCAACCGAGGGACTCGAGGGTGTGTATTGCAATTTAAGGCGATGGGCTGACAACCTGTCATTATGGCGATGCACAATTTTCCGAATAACCCTCAATTATTTGTCAGACGTGGCATTAATGTCGTCCGTTTCTTGCGGCCGTTTACGCCCTGCCTACCCCGCAAGGGATTATAGGCGTGATATGTGTATGTATCAATGTGTATGTTGTATAAAAATTGATTGTTACTCAAGGATTTGGCTAAAACTGTATGTTCATGAAATTACGCCAAGTGTCCGCTGCGACGCGAATGGTGTTACTCATTTGTGCAGGGGCAATGTTGTTGATGACTACGACATTTTATATAGGGTGTGTCATAACACTCAGTAAGTAAAAATAGTATTAATTTATTTATTTTAAACTCGTAATCACCATCATATTTGCAGGGATTTAAATTGTGTTTATAGTTTGTAAAATCCAAAAAACCCGTTTAAAATTGCTTTTCTGTGATAGTTGAGTTAATGCGTAAAAATATAAACTTTAAACGGGCTAAAAAAACTTTTTTCGTTCTCGATTTTGTAACCTCTATTACAGAAAATGGTAGAGTTTTATGGAATTGTTGACGAAAACAAAACATACAGTTTATTTCGACGCGAAGCGTTTTAGCTACGCCGTAGTGAAGTTCTACGAAAATCTGAATTCTGCCAAAAGTAACAAACACCCTTTCTGCTGCATGTGTTTCATTCCGCACATATTGCTCAAGTAGACGTATTAAGTTAATGAGCAACAACGCGTGTCAAGGGGAGACAAGCCTCATATCTGTTGGCTGGAATACGCAATTTATAGTTTCATCAACACAGATCAGGTGACATGTTGTGCTTGTGGACATTATTCTACGTAACATCTGAAATATATTATTGCGGATCAGAGTACTTAGTTACAAACCTAGGTTTAGTTGAAATATAAGTAAATAAATAATATCTTGCATAAGCAAAACTTGTACTAATTACTTTTTTTCGTAAATAAATACGTATTACATAGGAAACACCCAGACTCAAAACAAATACCTATGTGATAAGTAACTAACAAATATTTGTGCTGTGTTGGGATCAAACCCTCGGCGTAGAAGGTGTACTATCCACTACGCCATCGGTCCAGTCAAAAAGCGATAAAGGTGTATGTAATTTATTTGAATTATTATATATATTTTTTATCTTTGCTTATAAATTCTTCTTACGTATAAAAAAGGTATTTCACGTGAAAACTTTTCATAAGATTGTTTTTTTTTTTGCGCACCATCTTTTATTTTTGCTATTTACCCTTAGGTTGGCCAATAGAGAATGCCACGTAGTATTAGGTCCGCCTTTTGTCCCCTATCCATTAAAGTTTAAGTGTAAATAAAAAACAATTGAACCGAGCATATTGTTCAGAAAAAGGACATGGTGGAGTTCTATGTGTCCTTTTAAATTATTTTACATAATTAAATCATTTACATTCAAAAACCTCAATAACCTTAGAGTTTTAACAAAGTACCAGAAATATTCAGATGTTACAAAGTAACTTGTTGAATATGACACTAATTTTAAATTATTTTCTCATGCAAAAAAAATTAAACCATAAGCGCATTAAAATTAAAAAATACTGAACCAAGCAAGCTTAAAAATTCTTAAATTGCATTGTGTACGGCTCCCGCGGGCTAGAATGTAACACATGGTACGACAAGGCTATTTTTAGGGATCCTCTGCTACAAAATATAAATCACAGTGTTAAACTGATGCAAGCGTGCTTATATGTTAGTTTAAAAATTAATTACATGAGTGCTTTGATAGGACCATATAACTTTCAAGCAAAGCATTTTTTTATGTGGGTGTACGATCACTTTCACCCTAAATTCAATAATTTTATAAATAACTTTGTTACATAGTATATTTTGTTGTCATAAACGCAATTTTACTACAAAGAGTGGAGTGGGTATTGTTTAGTTAGTTTATTACTTTAACTGTATTATTCATTTTATTTTCAGGTGAAAGAACCTCTACTTTAAATGCCCATCCCAACCCTGACTGGTTTTATATTAATTTACGAAATAAAGTTATAATCTCGTTAGCGCGGCCCGCCATTGTGACGAGTTACCTGGACATTATAATAGGATCAACTTATTAAACACTAAGTACGTATATAACATCAAAAGCTTTCGCAAGAATGCCGCTTTGTTAAGAGGATTTTTTTTCCTTTTTTGTCGACAAAAATATGTTTCTTTTCAATTAATTCATTCGGAGTTTTAAGTCGGCACAAATGAAAGGTGATTTTGTTTGTTAAACATTTAATAAAGCATAAAAAATATTGTGTTGTGTTGAGACAATAGGTAGTGTTGGAGACTGAAATATCTGGAAATAAAGCACTCGCTTTTACTGGACATACCTCTACAACAAATGTGGCCTGATTTTATGTTACAAGTCTTATTTTCTTGTTGTTCATTTATAAATTTTGGGCCAGACATGTCCCACTACAGGGCGAATGCCTCCCTCGTATTATATAAAGATTATCAAAAAGTTTTGGTATTAAATATTTGCACTGTAAAACATTATTTCCCACATGAAGCCAACATTATAATCATTCAACCACTTACTCCATCAAATGAAAGCCAATAACCATGAAAATATCGTTTCGCTAAAAGTTTATAGAGCAAAATATTTGGGATCCATTTACCAAGGATATTAGCCGTTAAGGAGCTTCTTGAGACGTACCTTTGGATCCTCAGGGGGCTAAGGGTTCCCTGAAAGGTGTTGCCCAGGCCTAAATGCGTTCTAATTACGGAATAGTTCCACT
Organism: Tuta absoluta; assembly: GCA_027580185.1. NCBI lineage: Eukaryota > Metazoa > Arthropoda > Insecta > Lepidoptera > Gelechiidae > Tuta > Tuta absoluta. The sequence continues at coordinate 6,289,849 of JAQAHW010000003.1, forward strand.
TCTTGATTTATAGATTAAGTTCGGCGCTGGTCGGCTGGTGAGCACATGCGCTACAACACCCATGGATATATTAAAATCCCTTTAGGGCTTTAAATCAATTGTGTAAAATGTATGTTTGTGTTGTTTGTGTAGTTAATTTTAGACGAAAAACCCATGTTGGATATACAATAATCATACATACATACATACATAAATCACGCCTATAAACCTTAATACGAGTATGCCTTGTCATCTGAACGAAAAATCTGTTCAAAATTTCAGCTCAATCGGTTAAAGACATCTGCTTCAAAATTGAATTGCAAAATTCAATCCAAAGTTACAAAAAATCTGTAAATTTTATACACTCAAGGTAGCTCCTTGAGTGTATAAAATTTACAGCATACAATATTCAATTGTCCTATAAGTATGACACAAACTTACTATCTAGATCCTAGAAAAATAATAACAAACTCAAGCTCTTATATCAGTGTGGGCGGCGGATGGTGTTACCAGCCTCAACAGTGTGCTACCCACCGCTTTGTACTGAATCACTTTCAAGATTTATGGTGCACTGTCCCTTCTGTTAAGTGATAGGGTTGCCTGCTGTTACTTACTCCAAAATCAAGCGAAGTCAGTGAGATTATTGATAAGTACTATATCACTGAGTCGATAAATGATAAATGTATAATATGTTCAGCAATAAATATAAATATAAAGCCAGCAATAAATTAAGCTATTTTAGAACTTTTTACTAGCGTTAAATCAATACGCCACGCGAACGACGTGGCGGGCACAACTAGTAGCTTAATTAAGTTGCTACCTCTTTATAAAAAAAATATGGGTGATTCTTTCTCACTTTCATTTTAACATGAGAGTATATTAAAATGAGGTATATTTTTATCTAGCCCAATTTGACTCAGTTAGCAACCCTATTTTATCAAATAAATCGTGGAATAAGTGTTGCCATATTTACTGGTGACGGCGCTAATCGGTCGGCAGTTGTGCCTGATTGCTGTAGTGATATTAATCCGCCTATCAGATGACGAATACCGATAATTTATTACCTACTGTGAATTTACAGCCAAGAGGTTTGGGTCAACTTAGACGCACATGTGACTCACAAACCCTGTCTTACAAATTTAATAAATCTTAGTGACTGAGTTTCCAAGTTAAGTTCGGAACAAACGGTATAATAAATCAGATAATAAATAATAACGGTAAACGGTAACGGTAACGGTACTTGGTACCAACAGGATAATACTTCAATGGAATGAAGGCAGTTTCAGTAAAATTTAGATATTTTAACGTAAATTTTGCCTAATCCAACAAGTATGAAAACGCATATGTTTTGTTTTTTTATCTATAAGTAGATACTCGTAATTACTCAAGATGCGAATTTAAAATATTAATGAATCAAATCAACTAATCACTTTACTTGGGGAAAGGATATTTGCTCCTAAATAAATTATCAAAAGCCCAAGATAGAGCACAAGACTTTGGCACATTCGAAATTCACTTTAGTCATTAAATAATCCTTCCCATTAGCAGGAGGCCTATCAAGACGATCATGTAATTACATTTCGATGCTAAACACCTGTCATCGGTAAGGGTGGTCCAGTGGGTCCGTGGGTTGTCCGGTTGAGGTTGTTACTACACAATCCTGCCAGCAGGGTTGGATCCCTCATCCATTGCTGTTCATCGTGAGATGTTTGTTATGCCACCCGTAAATTAACCAGCAATCTATGCTGCATCGGGCACTGCTAGCAAGGTAATGTAATTACAACTTGACCGACACGATACGGTCAATTGATTAGAAACATCGAAATGTTGGGTTCCGGTTTTGTATCCGTTTGTATTGGAACTGTGTTTAGAAGGTAAATGGAAAACATGTTCGGTTCATGTTGTGTTATTGGAAAACAACTTTGAAATATATGAGATGACTGCAAGTTGCAAATATTTAAATTAATAAAGATTTAAAGGGAAAACATTCGTGCGTTTGTTAGGGTTAACTGTAAAACAGCATCTTGCACTGCGCTCGCCAATCCGCCTGCCAACCGGACTGAGTATGGCAAAAACCCTCCAATAGAGGAAAGCCCGTGACCAGCAAGGGATTATTATGGCTTTTGATGTTGTTGAGGAAGAAGAAATCTTGAAAGCCTTTCCAGTTCTTAAGCAGATGTATACGATTTTAGATAAAAGCAGCCATGTTATTTCTTGATGAATTGGTTTTACAATAATATCAACACTAAAGGCACATCATCGAAATTAATTATCGCAATAACGTAAGTGGTCGTGGGATAAGTACGGCATTATAACCACTCATTGAAGACGGATTACGTCGCATAAATCCAAGAAGGGTGTGTGCCGTGCATACCCGTTGGCTAAATGTAACGCTATGTGTAATCTCAATGAAATATTAACATGTTATTATAGAACACGTGCGAGCCAGAACAGCTTTGATTTACTGGGCTTTATTTTGCAATGCAGAAATATTTAAACAGTTCGAATATCACTAAAACTCCTAGAAAATTTGTTAGATTTTCTAATAAAGAAAAATTTAAATGTACTATGGTTTTATTTTGTACTCACAGTGCTATATTAGTTTCATTTATTAAAGAAAAATTTGGTATGGCTACGGCAGTTTGAATTTTCTTCTTCTTTTCAGCGTAATTATATCTAATGCTAAACGAATGCCTTTTGATGCTTTTTTCATTATGATCTATCAGCGGCACTGTTGGTCGTCGGTCCTGCCGTGTTTTTTATGTGTTCCGGCCATTTTACTGATGGTCTGCTAACACTTCCTATACGGGGCCTCCAATGTGGCACTCTATGGCTGTCGTCACCAGCTATACGACACGTCCATTGCCATTTTAGTTGCGCATCTCTTTCCTTGACATAGGTCACTTCGGTGCGCTGGCGAAAGATTTCGTTCCGTACTTTGTCAATCAGATACCAAGCATAAAGCTTATTTAAATAATAAAAAACATGAATACTTTCAAGCGCTGTTCATTTAGAGTATTGGTTATTCTGTGGTAATGGTTTTAAATACATGCATTCAATATTGATTCCAAGTGCGCAAATGTACCGATGGGTACATTTGAAAGTAATTTTTTGAATTAAGTGAATCTTAATACGTAAGTCAAAACTATTTATTACGCACGAATACATGATAATTTAAAACAGAAAATCTAAATATAAAGTGCGAAAGCGATCTCTTCCAGATAACCATTGGGCAGAGGAAACCGGTAAAGAAACCAGAGCATGAGAATAAGAGCTATACATAAATAATATAAATCTAAAATTCATACATACTATTACTAATAAGTATATTAAATATAAAAATAAATAGATACGTATACACACATACTTTTATAACTATATACACATTCATACACTTTATGGACACAGACTAATTAGAGGATACAATTAAATTATAGATATATATTTTTTATTAATGATGGGTTTGCTCCTGACTCCAGTCTAGGTCATAGGACAGAGACAGAGTCAAGATGGAGCGAGCTCACCCAGAAGAAGCTTGTTAAGGCACTGGCATTTCCACACACTAACGGAACGCAGCAAGCTACTTGGCGCCAGACTTCGGTGAGATGGTGGTCGCGAGCCAGGCGGCCCCTTACGCAGCCTTCCACCGCTTAGTGGGATCGTTCAGCCGGACTTATCCACATGCAAGCCTGTGTTGCCGTTGCCCGGGGTGGACCACTAGGAGGTAGATCCCATACCACCCAATATATACAATAAAACATTCATTTTATAAAACTAGCAATAAGTAATTTAGTCCATGATTATAGGATAAATATTATATATTATTTGACAACCGACTTTGGCATTGAAAGGTAATGTTGATGCATGCTTTAGAGGAATCTTATGTTCGAAACTAACATACTTAAGAAAAATATTCGTAGAAATGCATGTAGGAGTTTGTTGCTAATCAGAGCTTTCCCTGCACTTTTAATGAAAAGTCATCTTCATCTACTACTCGCTAGCACTCCTGTTTGCCTGGTAGATGTGTGTACTGCTAACGAGTGCATTCATTACTTATATCAACTGCACATCAGACTTCTCATTGAAATGATAAACTTACTCTGGTTATTCTTAATAACTGTATAAAAAATATTATTAGTTGATGGGTAGGTGATGTTGCTGCGGTGCTTACGGAGAAATAAACGGTAATTTATCATTCCCTTATTAACGGTTAATTCCCATACTCACCACGAATGGCGAGCGCAGTGCGAAAAGTAGTATTTGCTGCTTCCCATATTTTGTATTCAAACTTAAGTCTATTACGGCAGTTACAGGCAAAAATGGGGTGATGCTTATTTAATTTGGCACTACACAGCGTACAAGTTAGTGTGTACCTATAATTAGCATACAAAGCTTTATGATAACCTAACAATTGGATTGTATGCCAGACTAATCAAATTTGACCTTTATTTTGCCTAACAACATTTACACAAGACCCAATCATGTTCAATTTATATTAAATTGGACACCACGTAGGTTTAATTAAAGTTACATTAGTTTATTACGCAATTTGGTTTTCCGGTAATATGTGAATTTTGATTTTAGTAAAATTCTTTGATAAATAATGATTTTGACACCTGTTGCAATAAAAGTGCAAATAAATTTAGGTATACAGGGTGTGTAGTATAGTACTGCGTTCTTTAAAACAGCACATTGTATAGGCATAACAAAGTATGTTAATCGTGTTTAAGATTTTCATGACACGTAAAAAACCATGAAACAGACCTTACTCTCAAAGTTTTTTATATTCTTGAATGAAAAGGATAAAGTAATGGTAATAAAAAACTCAAGCATTAAATTCCTTGAAAACAATAAAAACCCATTAGCCCTGATTAGCTGCTCTAATGCGTAGGTGTTAAGTAAATTTGGATGTAATCAGCCTAAGCCTTCTCTGGGGCGGTTGTGGGTCCCGGAAAAAAATGTGCCGGGATTTATTGGCTTGTTACCGGGATCCCGTTCCCGGCATTCCCGGATTTAAAAACGGAGGGTAGGAATGTCCCGTTTCGTCTCGCTGTCGGCGCATTTGATGGCTGAAAGGGCCACTCTGTCTGATGTTCATTTTTGCAATCGCGACCAGATTTTTTTGTGTGATTAATTTCCTTCCTTTGCATTAGGGGGCGAAAGAAAGACTTTCTTTTTGATTCCCTTCAATAGAATTGTTTAAATTATTTAAACGTGGTTATTTTTCTTTATGAAATTGAACATAGTACTTGTAGTTTGAAAACAAAAATAGATTTAATAAAAATAGTAGAAAAGACGAGGAATTTCATGTTCTACTAAAAATATATATTATATCTTACCAGTACATCTGTCTGGTAGGTCTTTATTAGTAGGTAGACACTACTTCTGTTTTTTTTTAGTACGTTACCTGTAACAAAAAGATAAAAATTAACACATATCACGCCTTGCGGGGTGGGCAGAGCGCACACGGCCGTAAAAAAACCGATCGCCAGTGCCTCGTCTGACAAATATTAGAGGGCAAGTTAAAAAAAAACGCGTAGCACTATATCACACCTCGGACACTGGCGCTCAAATGTATGAATCAAACGCGTTGCTACGCACACAGTCTAAGCTCGCGTAGGTGAACGCGGACGATGCTAGTGTGTGTGAGACAACATGTCAGGGTTGCCGCCATTTTGCCTTCGCGAATCAAGAATGCAATGTGCGGCAGTATGAAATGACCTTCGTCGTCGCGTCCTTGCTAGCCGGTGTCTGAGCGTCCTCCGAGCGCGGGTGGGCGGCGCTTGTAGGGGGAGGCAGGGAGTGACCATACTGTACGCTAGTACTATTAATTATCTGTGACTATATGCAACTATAGTCAGAGGTAGTCAGCCTAAAATTATAATACACAAGAAACCCTTGAGTCACCTGCGGGGAAGAAATGAGTTGATGCTATTCTAAGCCAGCATAACTGTATGCAAAGGGACGGCACATCAAAACATAATTGTATACAAAGCACATGACATGTTTTTACAACAGCCTTGATTTGGGATGTTGTTTACATACATACATATATTCACGCCTATTATCCCTTGCGGGGTAGGCAGAGCGTAAACGGCCGCAAAAACGGACATTTACGCCACATCTGACATATATTTGACTACAATCGGAAAATCGTGTATCGCCATAGTGACAGGTTGTCAGCCCATCGCCTAAAATTGCAATACACACCCTCAAGTTCCTTAGTCGCCTTTTACAACACCCACGGGAAAGAAATGGGGTGATGCTATTCAAAGCCGGCATAATTGTATGCAAAGGGACGGCACATCAAAATATAATTGCAAAGCACATGACATGTTTTACAATAGTCTTGATTTGGGATGTTGTTTAAAGCTGTTTAATTACTAAAACGTTAAAATAGGTAAATCTCAGTTGCTCATCAAACGTTTTGAGAGATCCTCCGAACCTCTCGAGACTTGGAGGGCCTCACTGAAATATTCACGAAACGTAACTCTCGATCGCTTCTTTCACTCACTGAAACTTTTCCAAGCTGTCTTTACGAACCTACCTCGGGGGCAGGTTAGGTACGACCTCGATTTTATTAAGCCGTATAAAAATAGTAATCGGAATACATACACAAAATGAAAAATTGGTGTACGAGTAATACAGTACCTAATCAAAATACATACAATACGAACAAGTTGTGTACGAGCAATTCAATGTAGGTATATCTACATGAAAATTATTGGTTACCCAGGTATCAATATTTATCAAAACCTTAACTTTATTTTCAGTTCACTGTTATTTATTTTTAGGATCACCTAAGGATCGCTGAATGACGTGAAAATACATTAAGGTGCGATAAAAGTATAATTTTAAAACAAATGATAATACAATCATAGTTAGAAACAGTCATTGATGAACATCTCCTTAATGTTATTAGTTGATTTGGACTGTGCAGGTAGTGCTTCCAGATAAAATTTCCACTCCATTATGAAGGAACGAGTGTACTTACGAATTGTTTGTTCGAGTACTTTCCACCAATTTCATTTCAACTAATCGAATTGAATGGCACGAATTGCCAACAACTTGTTCAACTCACCGGTAAGTACGTGAATTTGAAGAAAACTATTTCTATTAACTTTATTTGCATTAACAAATTATTTCTCTCATTTATTATATTTCATTAAATTGAATAAAAACACAAACCATCCAGTTTAAAAAATTTGGTAAGTAAATAGGAATTTGTCAACTTTTTTCGATTTTATTTATTATTTTATTTTATAGAATATTTTCAGCAGTGGACTGTTGTGAGTACAAACTATCTTTAGCTCATCAAATAATATACTGAGTGGCCAGATGATTGTTATAAATTGAATCAGACTTTTTAGCAAAGATAGATTGTATTCACGATGGATTTGCACTGCAATAACCAAATGAATTCTTTATTCAAATAAAAATTTCTTCCGTTTGCGGTATCATGAATATTTTATAAAAAAAGTCGCGTTTTTCCAACGTGACTTTTCCCGCTGCAAGGGTAAGAATAAATGGGCTAAATTAATAAAAGGGAGCGGTTAGTTACAATTACGATTTTAAATGTAAGCAAGAAGGCTCCTTGTCGCTTTGATTTTTCTTCTGCGACACGCAATTTGTCGGCTTTACAGTAGACAAGGAAAAGGGTGTAAGGAAAAAAATTCCATAGGCAATTTTTACATTAAAAATTTGAGTATTTTACGTTAATTGGAATGTTTTCGTTTTTCCTTTTTTCGCTAAGCAAGCATCTTTTGGACTCCCTTTTGTTTTATTCAAAATTTTAGAGAAGTGCCTACACTGCAAGATAAATTGTAAAACTACTTTCGATGAAAATAAATGTGCAAGTGTAAGTAAGCATGTTAACCACCGAAACTTAGACACCAGATGAACCGGTATCTATTTCATTCTTAAGCATTTGAATAAATCGCGCATACAAAATAAAATAACCACTTACGTCTCTCTTAAAGTCATCCGTCATTAAGCTTTGATTTCGGCGGAGAGCAAAGGGTTGGGAATAAAAATCGCGACCCTCCAAAAAACGGCCGTAAAAAATACAGAAGTTCCGTTGTTTTCTTCAGAAGGGTAGCAACCAGGTAGCCAGCCAAATGAATTGCAAACAGCATTATTATTTCCTCAAGGAAGTCGTATATAACCCCCAGCGCCTTTATTTTAGCGTTTCTTGCTTTATTCATTTTTTTCTACCCCTTTTTTATTGCGACGAGCTCGTAATATATTGTAAACGCGATGGGAGTGAAGGTTGTAAACAACTATTACAACTTAATAGGGAAAAGGGGTTGATTTTAAAAGGCATTTTTCTTGCGGAAACTTTTTATTTCTTTGCTTTAATTTTCTAAATGCAGCCTAGGTATTTCAAATCACCGTAACATAAAATATACTTTCGACGACCCTAACAAGATCATAGCAGATTGACAAAGGTAATAATATATTTATTCGATTTATTTTCGGCATGAGTTGAGGCAGAGTCAACATTGACTCGTTGTCGAAGTGTTTGCACAGTGGTATGGTACGACCACCGTATCGGAGTGATTAGACTTTGACAATACTGCAGCTAGCAAATCTTAGAATGGGCAAGCCGACAGGATGTCAAGGTACCTACTCATGAAACTGAACAACTTTCCCCATGCAACATAGGTCGATATAAAAAAATACATAAAAAAACGGGTTCCCGTTGTATAGCTAGCTGACCGAAAAAAAATTATGGCAAATTTTATTTCCAATTTCTTTTTAATATTTTGATCCATGTTCATGAGAAAGTTGATCAGTTTCATGAGTACCTTGAACTCCTTTCGCTTGTTATCCCCTTTTTGATACTCCTTGTAGCAAGCATGATGCTGAATAGAATGATTTTTGTGCTATATATCGTAATTATTTTTCTTGATTGCTTGTGCTACAGACAGACAGTTGCGGCAATTTATTTTATTTTTCTCATTAAACCTCAAGTGATAAAACCGCTTTATAACCATATCGTTAGAGAGCTCTACACTGCAGATACGAGAGGAAAAAGAATTAGATGATCTCCATAAAACGCAGAGTCGTCCCAGCCCGGGGCCTATTGTCGTGTCGCATTAACGGGAATCGCATCATAACTCCCGATAATCTACGTTTATTGGCTCCCTAGCTGGTTTATTGCACTCTTCCAATAAATGGCTGGTATGTATGTATATGTAGATATACATGTGTTTATGTCTGGAAGATACAGACAGGATAATTTATAATGCTATATTTTGATTCAACTATATCTCGTATCAGCAGATAGGTGCTATTGGTTAATACTTATTAGATAAGTTATGTATGATTGAGCAGTGCACATTGAAGATAAAAACGTCTGTAGGAAACAGTTGTGGCTGATATAGCGGGATACTTTGTAAACTTAAATACATTAACAGCCAGAACAGTCCACTGCTGGACACGGGTGTTCCATTCGGGTGTATGGCCCTACTCACCACGCTTGGCAAGTGAATTAACGAGCGCACTGCAAGATGTAGCATTAACATTGAACGCTGCTACGAGTAAAATTGGGGTTATACTATTTTAAGCCGGCATCACACGGCAACTTACTTACATGGATACTTTGTTACTCGATAGAAAGAGTAGAAAAAATAAGAAAAGAAATCCGCTTAAGAATGTCGAATAACTGCAATATCACTAATCATTACAGCACTTTTTGCACCAGTAACAAATCCCTATTACCGGGGAACAAAAGCTGCATAGCCGCTGTATAGCCGGCGGAATCACAGCAGGGCATTATACTAAAGACAATTCATTATTAGAGAGCTATTACACGACCCATAATCGGCAGTTATCGTGCTTTTATAGGGCATTTTATGGACGGAACTATTCAGCCAAGAAACGACGCTACTTAGTATGGGAAGGAGATAAGAAAGCTTTTGTTGCAGCTAATTATAAAGCTTCTGTGAATAGGGTGAAATTTTTTAGTAATTGATACTGAAAGCTCAAGATGGGCTGGTGATAAGGTACAATTTTCCCTAAGAAACATATAGGTCTAAATATGAATACAATACAATACAATATTCTTTATTCGTACAAAACACAACAAAACAAACAAAAAAAGATACAAAAAATTAAAAAGATCGGAACAATTTAGGCGGCCTTATTGCTGAGGTAGCAATTTCTACCAACCTTTGGGTGAAAAAAAAAAAGAGTATGTATGGTTAAGCGGGATAGTGCATAGGTACATCTACATATACTAATAAACTACTTTACGTACTAATGCATATAAGTACATTATTTAAGTTAAATAAACTAATATATACTAATATGATAAACTAATATACAGGGTTATTTTTTATTCACCCCGGAAATTTTACAGGGTGATTCTACTCACTAGATTTTTTTTCGCGATTTCGCAGGTGACCCCATTATAAAATTTGTTCAGAATCATGAGTAGAATCGCCCTGTAAAATTTCCGGGGTGAATAAAAAATAACCCTGTATAATGATATGGAAGAGGATAATAAGAAAAACAATCAGTGAAAAGAGAAAAGAAATAAAATGAAAAATGTGACAGCTGTAAATAAAAAACATACATAAAACATAACTAGTAGTATAGGTATACATACATGCTTACTTATTATTAAGATAGGTAAGAAAATGGTTTTTTATTTTCTCCTTAAAACAGGCCAGTGACGGTGACCGTTGTGTGTTCTGGCTGAATACTTTGGCCTTCCATACAAAATGTACTAGCAGTCAATTTGTTTGGCAAGTCCAAAATAAAATATGTTTTGCCCTGGCAATTTGCTCCATGTTTCTCATCACTGGCAAATTTTGAGCTTTCAGTATCTGTCACTAATAAGATTTTACCAAGGGATTTTACCCAATAATAACAATCAATTTAATCTGACAGTGTTGATATTTATAATTCAAGTTGCAAAAATGTCACTTGAACAATGCACCAGAACGCTCACAATGCTCAAAACTGGCTGGAGTCAGGGTAATACTACCAGGACTGTCGGTGTGCCGTACCGGCTCTAATCTACACAGACCATAGACAGGCAGATCCAGGAGTACCACATCAAGAAAACATCGATATTTATAGAGTTTATTATTGATTCATATTTATTTCAAGTGACCCTAATCCATTGCGCTCGAGTTTTCATTGGTTGCTAAATCGCAGAAATCTTGGTAAAATACATTGGATATATTATTGCTGCGTCGAAGGAAATTTCTATATGGGAAGTATGAAGGTATATTTAAAAAATAGATTATGATCCTGTTACCATTTTATAAAGATTTTTTAAATATTGAAACTAACGAATACAAGCGATGAGTGTCAGATCAATTAGGAAGCCTTGTTATCTCCTTTTCCCTCTAAGATAATCGAAGTGACTTGTTTCCTATAAAACTATTTTCAACAAATAGACTTGCCGGAAGTATTTCCATTGCAATTTCTCGACCCCGATCACAAACTAGAAAAAGAGGAGTACAAAATTTGGGGTAAACCGGGGAATAAAGATATCGGCGGGCAAACAAAGCGATATGTTGACCGCATCGTAAAAAACACGTTAACATCCATTCACATTTGTGTCCCCTATTTGCCAGTGGCCGGACCACGGACAGGGGTTGCCTGCAAAATGGATACAAAGTATCCGATTGCTTACAACCCTGTGGTAGATGCAGATTTAAGTTCCTTGCATTTTACGAGATAATGTAAATACACTATAACAGAATAAAGTGCACACGAGGTTTACTACATAACTGATTTTGAGAATATTCCAACTAAAAAGGAAAGGTATTTTTTGTAGATTATTTTAGCAGAATGATCTTATCGTCACGTAAAAAGCTCAAAACGCTGCGGATTTTGCTGGGCGCAGGGAGAGATTGAAATATTTTTGCATTAGATATCTTAATGGGATGTAAACGTAGGCGAGAGCCCTTTGAATCCTGATAGCGTGTATGCAAACATTGAAACTGATCAAGTGTCCCGTAGGAACATAGTCAGGAAACCAAAAAAACAAACCGCCTTACAAAATGACGAGCAGCTGACCTTTACTATGGGTAATGGGTACTTTTCCTGAAATATATTTTTTAGAAGAATGTTGTGTGTTCGGAGGGTTGTCTCTTACAACCTGTATATTTTATAAAACGTACCAAATATGCAACTATACTAAATACAAGGCTGGTGGCTGGTGGCAACTATACCAAATTCTGCTCTACCAGGTGATAAACATTGACTTTAGTTAATTTGTTTCGATCCTCCCTCATCAATACCAGCATGGTGCTCTGCGCACGCCCGAAGGTGCTCACAACAAAAGTTTGGACAAAGTTTTATCAGGGAGCGTCGCTCCACCCGCATCTCCCCTAAAGCGCCCTTTGACCTATTTTTACCAAGATCCACTTTATAAAATCAAGAATATTCTACCTTACTGTATTTGGAAACTGGGAAACATATACTTCGAAAAATCATAGGGAAAATGATAAGATACTTACAACTGGTCAACTTAATGGCTATGGCTATGCTAAACATGTCTATTGTATGTAAAATAATCAATTGATTGTGTGATACAAAACCATTACGTAATCTAACGGTACAGCAAATGAAGAAGACACAATAAATTATAATACCGTGGATATTTTTTTGAAAGACAGGTCAGACAACTTCAATAAAACATATTCTAGAGTCTGCAAGTCGTCAAAACGTAGTCCAATCGATATCCACTGCATTCAGATCGGTATAGAACTATTATAACTCAATAACTTAGCAACGATGTGTGCCCACGGACATGCGAATAATATAAATGTTTCTAGTCTATTCAAGTGCATATTATAGTATAGTCTCTCTGTTATCTGAATGATATTAAATAATAATAACAAACTTCGACTAAGCAAGGAATACGTTTCTCTATAAAAAAGTATAAAAGTTAAAAAAGTCTTGGTTATCGTCTCATCATCAAATCTTTAATTGATGGCTTTGAGACTACCTTTGAACTATAAACTTTAAAATAAAAAAGAATTATCCAAATAGAATGAATCATTTTTGAGTAAAACATGGAACAAAGCATTATTTTCGTTCTTTCTCATTAAAGTCTTCTGATTTCACCTTATCCTTAGCACAAAATGAGCGATTAACATAAGCCAAAGAACTCTCGAAGACAATCTCAAGACGACGGATACCGGACGCAAACAGACTTCCTTGGATCCCATTATTTACTTTCCTCTATAATCGCGTTCCCTATTAAACGTTGATTACATTCCTTAAACTTTGAGATGGAAATAAGTCTTTACTTCTATTAACTAATTTGTCAGTATAAAGCGATGCTTAAGTAATGAAGCGTAATTATAAGAGAGGACACGTCTTCAGTCAAATAATTAAATCAATCATCCCTTCCCGTGGTGTATAATTGTGTAAAATTCTGACGGAAATTCAGTGGGAATTAAATACGGGCCACTTCGAACCCTTCAGCCTTATCTTGGAAAACTTGGCAAGTCAATAATGTCCGGTATCGACTTTTAATGTGAATAATTGCGCATTTATGGATGTAACAACTAATTTCGAAATTATGTTCTTAGAAATATATGATTTACTTAATAATTATTTACACTTACATAACTTTGTCAGTTTAACAGGATTTGTGGTCGTTGGTTTTACACTTGGACAAACAGAGCCAACTTGGACTATGTATTCGTTCCCACATACAAACCTCGAAAAGTGGTTTTGTGGGACTATGTTTTAGTTGTAAGAATTTTACATTTTGATCAAACAAATTCAATTTGAAATTCAAATTACCACAAAAAAGGTCAATTTCGTGTCAAACTGTTTTGTGGCCTACAATATCTATAGCAAGACTTTCTTTCTTATACAACATGAATTGTGTCATATGAAACAGACGCGCGCACGTGTCACATATCGCATTCGTTAGAAAACTTGCTTGCGAGTGGGCGGACTAACCCGCTTCATTCATCGTCTTACACTACGCCTTAAACAGTTTGATACCCACAAATATCTTTTAGGTTTTAAATGTTAAAATAAACTCATAAAAATTACAATTCATAGTAACAATATAAAACGATACGATAACGATACTACGGGTCCGAAAACGGAACACCAGCAATGCTACGAAGAAGAAAACAGTTCACTACTTATAGAACGCTAATTTTATTACCTTGCGTGACTAGTTGAGAAATCCCTATCCCCTAGATGTTGAAGTAAAAAAGCGTAAACTTTTATTATGTTATAAAGACCATATAACAACATTTAGGTACCTGCCTACTCGACTTCCTTAAATCAACAGGAAGTACTTTTTTACTCTCTCTGTGTCTACCTTTTTAATGTTTTGTGTACCTACTATTGGAAAATAAATAAATTTTAAAATAACATTTAAAATTTTATTTATTGAATTTCATACATGTCAATATAAATTACAAAAATTTTTACTTAAACCTAAACTTAAATTACTTACTCATAAAGCCCGCTCCTTGTCGATCCGGGGGCAATGGTCCCCACAACGCTCGCCGCGTTGCCGTGTGGAATCGCTATGGCTAACCTTTGCACCAGGAAAGAACCAGAGCGGGGGTCACCTCCTCTCTCTCTTAAGCGGCTACCTAATTCTGATATAAAAGCCTTAGCCTCATTGCACCAGCACCCGGCTGTTTCCCCAGCGAACAGGACAAGATTGTAGTTTGCGCTCAGGACTGAATATTTATCGCGCTTCCTATTAGCTGCACCCTCGGCAGCAGCCCCTGGAGCCCTCAAAGTACCACTGAGATGGCTAGCAGCGTAAGTGCTGACTGCTGACTCATGTAGCGTCCCACATGAGGCACTTTCCACATTTCCACGGAACCAAAGACAGGTCTTTTTCCATCAGTTTGACTGAGACCCGGTGGTTCCAGGACACTAAATAAATTGAATAGTAATCAACTTTTCAAGCTGCTGTACTAGAAGGTACTCAAAGATACAGCCATCTCTTCATCGAATAATAAATATTTGCCAGTACCAAGACTAATAAATTCTCACAGATCTACAATCAGTCGGCGTAATACACGAAGATGTCCCATCCCACCCCCCCTCCACCCCGCGGTTCGAATATGACATATCTGTGAGCCGTCACCGCCGCAACACTGTAGCACTACAGAACTTAGTCTAAGGCTGCGGCGTGCGGCTAGGCCAGCACATGTGTGCCCATGCCCAACTACAGCGGCCAAAGTTTTGCGCGCGCCTCGGGCGAGCCTATATGCGACAGTACAATTATTAGCGGACATTGAGACACGACTATTTACTTACGAGTGTCGTGTACAAGGTAGTACGGTCGTACCCACGGGCGTTTTACGTCTCTTTTCGAGGACAGCTCCGGACAATGTGTTTACGCCATGGGAATTACTCGGGGTGATGGTTGTCAAATAGTTTTCTGAATTTTTAGGAGGTCGTTGTAACGCGAAATGTAAGGTGAAATAGATAGATACATTGCTACATTGTTTGCTACGCTTCATTGTTTTAGTTTCTGTTTATGTTATAGAAAATGTGCTATTGAGATTAATGTACTTACTTGTTTAGTATACAAACTTACGCAAAAATATACGTTTTACTCAAGCAGTATTGTTACTAAAGGACTTTTCAATTCAGTCGGTACCTTTGAAAACAAAATTTAATAAAGTTCGGTCAACGAATGTCCCCATCTCTTATGCACCGTTTCATTCAAACTCGCGCTAAATTTCTGTCACGTCACATTCCTCAACTTTCAATAGCAAACATTTGTTCGTCCAACTCTCAAATCAAATTTAAAAATATGGATATTTTTATGTAGATTCGACCCTCGGACCCATGTGGGTGACAAGTGGAGTGGACCTACTAGGAGTGTATAGCTGAAGGCGAGGTTTGCATTGTGGAGAGGGCTGGCTATTCAATCTTTTTTACGTTTTCAATAAGCACGCCTGCATATTGAGAAATGGAATTTGTAACTTCGGGATTGTTCTTTTGAATTCAGCTCTATATAAAAAAGCACCCTTAATTTACCGATATTAAATATTTATTTGGCTTTAACGTACTTTGTGGGACAACAAAGAATAATAATAAGATACATACACATATCACGCCTATTATCCCTTGCGGGGTAGGCAGAGCGTAAACGACCGCAAAAACGGTCATTTACGCCACGACTGACATATATTTGAAGGTCATCCGGAAAATTGTGTATCACCATAGTGACAGGTTGTCAGCCCATTGCCTAAAATTGCAATACACACCCTCGTGTCCCTTAGTCGCCTCTTACGATGTTATTCTAGGCCGGCATCACAAAGCAATATACGGCATAGAAAGATTATCCATGTCTCCAAGAGGCGAAGAGAGGAAAGATCAATGATTCGAATTTATGCTTTATGCAGTGGAAAATGATAAATTTATGTGCGTCCAGTTCCTGCCCTGCCCTGGTACACTTCTTGAGGAGAAAGTCTTGATTTTTTATGGTTACTGCGGAGTGCGGCACGTTTGCATAATTTATACTACCGGCTGAATAAAATTGTTCGTTTTCTTGATAGGAAATTTATTTTACATCTTTGTTATGATTTTTCTTTTTATTAAAATAAGAATAATACTCTGTAGTATAATAGCAGGAAATAAAAAAACGGCAATTGCTTTTTCAGTTGTGTACTTTACCATCTAGTAAGAAAGTACTTTTCGGCTAGAAAGTAATTATTATCACTCTTATCACTGTTATATGAGAAGTTTAAGTTGTAAATGAGATGAAAAATATTTTCAGCTACATTTTAAATTCAAATGATAAACATACCTTAATGCAAATATTTAACGTGAGAAACTTTCTTTGATTACTATGAAATACAACAATTTTGTGTTATAATGCGACTATTAGCGAAACCTATTATTAATCATCGTATATAGACAGAATTTTGTACCTGATACATTTTCATAATTGGAAATAGCAATGCTTTTATATCTTCGAAAATAGAAATAAACAAAATTCACATCGCCGAAGACAGATGGCGCGGCGGATCACGTAGGACGCAGGGCTGCTGAGCGCAACCCTTCCCGCTTCTTGGTAATATCTTTAAAAGTTTCGCAGGCCCCCTCCCTGAGGGAGACACGGCGATCGGTTCAAATCGTACTTGTAATCAAATGCCATTGCTGGATACGTACCTACTATTTATTGAGACAGGTGAAACAACAACTACAAAATTGTATATCTAATATGGAGACACACATTGGGATGCAATAACGAGATCAATGACAGTTGAGTTACACTTAATTATTTATACTTCTTTTGAAATTTTGGTACTTTCTAAAGATTGATTATTACACGAGTAGTTGTTTGTTTGTTTCGAAATAGATATACTTATTCACATATGGATACTTAGCAAGCGAATACTGCAAACAACACTTTTACAGTTGTTTCTCTATCATTTGGCCGTTATTTTTCAAACCCTCGCCTTTTCACTGCCCAGAAAGTATCTCTTAATCTGGTTCGGACATCGCGATAACGATATTATAAACTACGCCGACTACAATTCCCTTTTAGAGGGCATTAGTGACTTCAACGCGTTTAATCTGGACCCCATTATACTGGACCCTTAGGACTAGGGCTGAAAGCATCAGATTCCAACATAAATCCAATAAATATTTAAGAATGTAGAGGGTCAGTGATTGGTTTTACATGTTTGTTTTATTCTATAATAAATATTTAAAAGTAACGCGATTCTGTAAATATAATTTAAGCGTTGATTGTATTACTTGGAAATTTGCTTTAAACGGCTACAAAACTTTATAATGACATAATTCTTTGCCTAATCCATGTAGAGTGCTACGCAATTAGAGTGAGTAAACTTTTAAGTACCAATTAAAATAAATTAATTCAGAGTTTTGACGATAATTGGTAATTACTAACAAAATAAATCATGTTTTAAATTCTTTAATCCATCGCGGGCATCCCTTACACGATTCGTAAGGGTCATCGCCCATCGCCCATCGCACAATATCCGACCGGACACCCGAGCGCCTGGCATTTTGGGTAACGCAATTAGCGCCTCTAATGTGGCCAGCCGGGCCTTACCAGGCCTTAGAAGGTCTTAAATGTGGTCTTAAGACTGAGTTCACAGTGGCCAGGAATTCTCAAGGAACGCTCAAGCATAGACGGAGCAAATTCCTGGCGAAATATCGTGTGCATTTCGACACGCCCAATGAACAACAACGTATCTCATTTTTGTAAACTTTACAGTACAGCGATTTTAAGGTTAAAAAAAATTCTCACGCTTTTGTTTTTTTATTAACCTCCCCGCTCGTCAAAGCACACATGTGTACATTAATGGCCGCCTACCGTTCGCTCGTCGAAGCACACATGTGTGCTTTAAGTATGGTGTCAAGTTTTTCGCGCGTTTTCGGTCCGTCAAAAATGATTCATAGACGAAACTTAACTTTTTTGGTGAATGAAACGTGCATAGAACTGTTCAGAATAAAATTTTCATTATACTAGCAACACAAAGTGTAAAGCGTTAGAAAAAAAAAGTAAAATAACAAACTGTCAAAGTTGATCAACCGCTTTCGCCCGTCGGAAATTTTTGGTGGATGATGTTTTTAGTGCTTTTCATATGAAAAAAATATGTATGTATAGACAAATGGAGAAATGTATAATTGCATCACATATTTATTACAGATTGTGCTAAAATAATTGAACTTTATCGGTAGATCATATATTTTTCGTAATTATATTATATATTGCGACGTCAGCAAAATTTCTAGACATGCAACTTCCAGGCCCAGAAAATAAAAAACAAAACAACATAAACATGCTGAAAATTTGTAAATAAACCGGTAATATATTTCCGCACTAGTATTTAGTAGTAGATTGAATGTAAACCGTAAAAATTTTAAATAATTTATATTTTTGCAACCATAGTCCTTGCGAAATTAGTCGCCATTTTTGTTTGCGAAATTTGACACCAGCGAACGGTAGCTGGGAAATGTCAGTTGAAAGTCTGAGAGGGTTAATTTAAGTGATTGTTTGTTTTAAAGAATATATGTATCGGGTTTTATATGTTGTTATATATGTTTGTAACAAAATAATTTGCTTTAATTGAGTTTTATGACTTACAATGAAGGGCAACGATACATATTACTTGCAATAACAATGTAAGTTGAGATAGTGCTACTTCAAAGATAGAGATATTACGGTAAATTCCAGTGTATGTCTGAGTTACGTTTGAGTTGTCTTATGTACATATTACTTTTTTACGATTAAATCCAGTGTATGTCTGAGTTACGTTTGAGTTGTCTTGTGCACTTTATTACCTTTTGACATCAAAATAATCCAAGAAGCGTAAGTCTTGTATGAAATTTACTGACTATAATGCAATAAAATAAAACACTTTCATAAAATCTTATATCTTAATGTTTTTCTACTTAATATATGTTATACAAAAAAAATATGTGTCATACAAAACAAAATTTCTTTTCTTACTATAGATAAATGTAGTAATTATTAAAAGAAATGAAAACAAAAATAAGCAATCATCATTATCATCAGATTCATTCAAAACTTTCCGATTATCGTTTTATGCAACAGGCAAACTCTTATAAAATTTGTGATAATATGTAGTTGAAATTGCTAAATTACGGAACAGTTTTTGTACTCGTCAAAACAAGTACAAATTCCATAAGTCTTTATATTTAGCTGCTGTAATTGCGGTAACAGACTTACGTAAGCGTTGTCATACATACATACATCAGCCTATTGCAGTCCACTGCTGGACGTAGGCCTCCCCTAGGGTACGCCATAGGGCACGATCTCCCGTTTTCACCATCCAGTCGCTACCAGCCGCCTTTTTTACATCGGTCCATCTGGCCGGAGGTCGTCCAACACTACGATTGCCGAGGCACGGCCTCCACTCAAGAACCCGTTTACTCCACCGCCCGTCGGTTCCACAACAGATGTGCCAAGCCCACTGCCACTTCAGTTTGCTACACTTCCAGACTATGTCCGTTACTTTGGTAGTTTTGCAGATAGTCTCATTCCGGAATGTATCCATAGAGATACCGAGCATAGACCTTTCCATAGCTCTCTGAGTGACATGTAACCGGTGGGCCAGTTTTACTGTCAGGTTCTACGTCTCGGCTCCATAGGAGGGCACTGATCGAACACCTTGGTCTTGAGGCATTGTGGTAAGGGTGATTCCAAAATATGACACAACTTCCCAAATGCTGCCCAACCCAGCTGCACTCTTCTGGTGATTTCAGTCTTAAACTTGTCTCTACCCATTTGCAAAGTTTGCCCAAGGTACACGTAATTCTGGACAACTTCAAGGGCTATACCTTCGACGGAGACCGGCTCTGGGATGATGTGTTGATTGAACATGACTTTTGTCTTGTCCAAGTTCATCCCGAGTCCAACCAACACGTCTCGAGGCGACGTTGAGACTGTTCAGCATTTTTTGCAGATCCTGCAGTGATTCAGCCATTATGACTATATCGCCGGCAAAGCGGAGATGTGTGAGATATTCGAAGAGTTCTCGAGTGGAGGCCACGTCTCGGCAAGCGTAGTGTTGAACGACCTCCGGCCAGATGGACCGATGACTTAAAAAAGGCGGCTGGTAGCGACTGGATGGCAAAAACTGGAGATCGTGCCCTATGGCGTACCATGGAGGAGGGCTACTTTCAGTGGAATGCAATATGCTGATGTATGTATGTATACATGATACTTTCACTCTTTTTTTATTAATATAACCTACTAGCGGCCCGCCCAGCGGTTTCACCCGCTGCTACTTACCAGTTTTCCCGTATACAGTAAACAGTAGTTCACTTCTTAACTCCGTTCCAGCAGAAGTGACTCAACAGGACCATGTGCCAGCAAAAGCGGCCCGTCATGTTAAACAAACTTTACTTTGATTCCGATACCCTATCTCCTGTAGTTTAGATGGGATGCTGGTGGTCTGCTTTATTTACTCTAGACCCTCGATGACCATGTACCAGCAAAAGCAGCCCGTCATGCTTAACAACTTTTACTTTGAAGCCATTGCCGTAGCTTTTCTAGTTTAGATGGGATGCTGGTGGTCAGTATCAGGTACTCCAGATCCTTGATGACTATGTTCTAGGAGAAGCGGCCCATCATGCTAAACAACTATTGCTATCAAGCCATTATCGTATCTTATATAGTTTAGCAGTGCTCCTGGTGCCCACCATCAGGTACTCCAGACCCTCAATGACCAAGTGCCAACAAAAGCAGCCCAAAACAACTTTTAATTTGATGCCGATACCTTATCTTCTGTAGTTTAGATAGGATGCTGGTCGTCTGCTTTAGGTACTCCAAACCCTCAATGACCAAGTGCCAACAAAAGCGGCCCGTTATGATAAACAACTTTTACTTTGAAACCAGTACCGTATCTCCTATAGTTTAGATGGGATGCTAGTGGTCTGCATCAGGTATTCCAGATCCTCGATAACCATGTGTGAGCAGAAGCGCCCCGTTATGCTGAACAACGTTTGCTATGAAGCCATTTTCGTATCTCCTATAGTTAAGCTGTGCTCCTGGTGCCCTCCATCAGGTACACCAGATCCTCAAGTGCTGACAAAAAGTAGTCCAAGTCCGTTTCCAATATACCACCAATATCAGTGCCAAATTTCACGAAGATCGCAAATCGGTTTGACTAATTTGGGTAATATCCGCTATATTTCCCGCTTTTCCTGTTTCTTACCGTTTTCCCGTGGGAATGAGGAATTTTCCCGTAGTAAAAAGTAACCTATGTTACTCAGGAATGTTGTAGCTTTCTAATGGTGAAAGAATTTTGGAAATCGGTTTACTAGTTTCGGAGTTTATCGATTCGGAGGACAAGCAAACAAAAAAACAAAAAAAAAAAACAAATCTTTCCTCTTTATTATATTAGAAGTGTAGATTAATAACAAACAATGACTAAAATGAAGTTGTTACTTACAACATAGTCTGGAAGGTTGGATTTCCAGACAGTATCTTCCTCATCAGTACCTAGTCCAATTGGAGAACTATGAATTGAATACGGAGAAAATCAACGTAACTCAATTTGCAATCTATTTGCATGTAAATTAGGTAAAAAATAAATACGATCAATCATTGTAAATAAACATAAGTTGTTATATTTTTTAAAGGGAGAATATTTGATCCGTATAACAAAATTGTAAATTAATATAACATGTTTTACCCGGTGAACATTTTATTTTTTCAGAAGGCAATCACAGGTTACGTTGTTGTGATTCTCGCTAACTTCGGTTCTATTGTACTTAGAGATACGTTTGTTGGACACACGTGTAGACAAAATTATAACGAACAAGGGTATGTAATTAACTCATTTTTGTCGTAACTCAAGTTACGTTGTTGTTCATTGGGCGTGTCGATTTATTGTCCGGCGGTTTGATAGACTGGATATTTCAAATAGTTTTGGTAAATAGTAAATTTTTGTTAAAAATACTTTATTAAAAATAAATATTTTTAGTTACGTTGCTCGACCTAACGACTAAGTAACTAACACAAACTTCATCCAAGTGATCCATTTTTTTTTATAACAAGAAATTGATCATTGTGCCTGAAAAGCTGGCAGCGCTACCTCTTTGTATATTTATAATAATATAACTCTACTATTGTATGAAAAAAAAATGAAACACTAGTAACATCCAGTAGTACCACACTCGGAAAACGTTTTCTTAGAGCACATATCCGACCTTCAAATATTTACCTCAATAGCTTATTCCCAATAATACTTGCGGCACGCGGATAATTTATAGGATCAATATAGCTTGAGGTCTAGCTCCTAACGGTTATCGGCCCTTTAATTACCCCACCATTCGAGACAATGGATTTATTTTCGCAAGACGACGATAAAATCAATATACATCTACATTGCTGATTTACTGCCAACATTAAATAAATAAATAAATACGCAGCAAAAAAGGTAAGACTTCTCAAATGCAGTCCAACAAATATGTATAAAAATTGTATCAAGTAAGTAGTTTAGTGCTCGTACTGCCAAAATTAAGAAAGACAAAGAATAGCTAGAAATGTATACGTATAGTAAAACTGTAACGGGTCGCTGTCTAGAGGTATATAGTCCGATACCGCTGGCATTATTTGAGGGCATAACTTACAAAAATCTAAAGTCGTTTATTTTTGTACGATTGCGATTTGAGTGTCTGTAAAGAATATGTACCATTTTGTGTCATTTTTGAAGAAATGTAAACCTTCCTTCCTTTTGAGGCATTCAGGTAAAAACGCGTTTTACCAACAAAAAAAAAACCAGCAATGTTGTCAACCAAAATCTAAGATTAAAAATGCATGGCGTGTTTTTGTTAAAAAGCAGCAATGTATTGCACAACTTAAACAAGCTATTACTAGTCGCCCCATCTTCACAATGCAAAGGGACATTGGTTAATAAGAAGCGATGCCTCAGCACTATCCTCTTGATTTATAGATGCATAAGTTTCCAAAGAGATTAGCTAAATTATTAACTACAAACCATTGTAAGGTGGGCATGATAAATTGCTAGTTTTGTAGAGGTGGTATGGATGAATATTATTTAGTGTACAACCAATTTGTTACAAGAAAACCGTAGAATTTATTTTACATAAATATATTTTTGAGATATGTAATTGTTCAAATAGGTACGACTTTTGGAATGTGCAAGTTGTAATAACACTTCGAGCTATCCGTTTATTAGATCAACCAAAGAAGGGGAAAAGAGAAAAAAAGTTTTGTGGATAACGTACACAATATATAAATCACGCCAATAGCCCTTACGGGGTAGGCAGAGCGATGAACGGCCGTAAAAGCCATCCAGCCCATCGCCTAAAATTGCAATTCACATCTCATCCTCGAGTCTTTTATCTTACGACACCCATGGGTAAGAAATGGGGTGATGCTATTCTAAGCAGGCATCACACGGCCCTGTGATTTGTGGATAAAAATGGAAAAATAGGAAGATATGAAATAAACTAGCTATGATTGTGTTTCAACCTTTTTTTTGTTACAGTCACTATTTTAATAAAATACGAAACGGATAAAACTCATCATTATTTCGCGTTACAACAAAGGTCACTTTTTGATGCAGGAATTTCAATAACAATTAGTTTTGATAGAACTTTCAAACAGGTTAAAAACCATTAAGCAAGTACAATATAAACGACTGTTTTAACATAAATAAAAATAATATAGCGCTGTGAGTGCATAATAAAATCATAGTACTGTTATATCAGATGTAACATTAGAATAGCACGTGGACACACCTCGGACACTGGCGCTCAAATGTATGAAACAAACGCGTTGCTACGCACACAGTCTAAGCTCGCGTAGGTGAACGCGGACCATGCTTGTGTGTGTGAGACAACATGTCAGGGTTGCCGCCATTTTGCGTTCGCGAATCGGGAATGCAATGTGCGGCAGTATGAAATGACCTTCGTCGTCGCGTCCTTGCTAGCCGGTGTCTGAGCGTCCTCCGAGCGCGGGTGGGCGGCGCTTGTAGGGGGAGGCAGGGAGTGACCATACTGTACGCTAGTACTATTAATTATACTGTGACGTGGATCACGGCGGCTGACCAAGCCAAGCCCGGTCAATTATTGAAAAGCCTTCTAGTATTCATTCAGGGACGAACTATACAAGGAGTAATAAAAAGGGTATAACAAGCCCAAAGGAGTTCAAGGTACTCATTAAACAGAACAACTTTCCCCATGAATCAGGTCGCAATTAATATCAAAAGAGAAATTGAACCTTCCATAGTACTATTATTAATATTTTGTATGTTTCGACCCATGTTTCACGGGGACATTTGTCCAGTTTCATGAATACCTTGGCTTTTTGTTACTGCCGGTAAAAGGTGTCCATTTATTGGGTTATTAATCGTATTATATTTTTGAATCTAAGGTATTTGTAATAAAAAATATATAATTTATTTTCTAAAATAAACCGCAAATGCCAATTTTTTCAGAGATAGTGATAATTTACCCTCTACCTGCTCCACTAATAAAGATTACATACATACATACATAAATCACGCCTATATCCCTTACGGGGTAGGCAGAGCGTTAACGGCCGTAAAACGGATATTTACACCACGTCTGACAAAAGTTTGAGGGTCAATCAGATAACTGTGTATCGCTATAGTGACAGGTTGTCAGCCCATCGCCTAAAATTGCAATACACACCCTCGAGTCCCTTAGTCGCCTCTTACGACACCCATAGGTAAGAAATGGGGTGATGCTATTCTAAGCCGGCATCACACGGCTTCTAATAAAGATTATATTCTTTAAATATTAATAAAAAGGACACTGTACATTTGAGACAAAATGAAAGAAAAAACATTATATTATGTTAGAATTGCAAATATTTTTTTAATTTAATAACAAAGTATTTTCATTTCTTTTATGTATATTATAAAATATTTTCAATTAAAATTATTAAATACGCCCCTGTTCTTCTAAGACATTCATCTTACTAGCAGAAGTTCATCTGAATAAATTTCAATCAATTAGGAAGGTCTGGGTGCGGACTCCATCGCTCTATAATACTGGCCTTTTGAATATTCGCGGGACCTTTGATGTAGTTTCTCTATGTTTTCCAGTTTCCCTATGTTCCCTAGAAATTACTCCACTTGTTACTTTAGCAAGGTTAGGTAACCGTGTCCCTTGAAATGTGGCAGGTGTTTCTAAACTACTGTACTAACAAGATTTGTTGATTTATTGGTCTGACTTTGGCTGAGCATTGGAAGCTAAAGAAGGTTAATGTAATGTAGATTACTGTAATTTATGATGAAATGTGTTTATGCTATATACTTCCAGAATTATGTAGGTAATTCAGAAACAGCAGGAAGTAGCTTTAATTCGTGTTAATGTGTGCAAGTACGAGTAACAGCGTGAATTACCTGGTAACATGCTCGCGCTGCCCACTTCCCTCATTTCCCAAATTTCAAGCTCCTATGTCAACAGTGCCTTAGAATTGAAATGATCAGTCAGTGAGTGACTAAGTGAGTCAGTCTGTGACACAATTTCTAAACTACTCGTTCAAATCGAATGAAATTTGGAATCGGAAATGGCCTGAACTACTTCGACAGAAACATGGTATGGCCGTGTCCGCTTATATTTTCTCTAATTCCATATAATACTATGAGAGCCATAAATATACTCATTCAAAGAAGGAAATCCAGCAGCACAAAATATACGTAAGAGTAAGAAATGTATCTTTGACCAGTTCGAGACATCAACAATCTTGATGCCGTCTGACCTAGCAACTTCTTATCTTTCTTCATAAAGTTCATCAATTGAAAAGTTCCCAGTAGGGTGGATGGCCACAGGAGACAAAGGAAAACATTGCTGCGAATCGAATGCATTTTAGGATAATATACATGATATTATTTTGTAATTATAAGTCAGTAAATTCAAATTCATAGGAAGAAATTTTTTCTTTATAATAATTGAGCGACAGACTAAATAAACTTTGAAAATGAGCGACATTTTTCAAATATTTAATAACTCAATGTTGCATATTTAAATTACTTGTTTACGTCGCTGTTGACATTAGCGACATATGTTGAGAAAACCCGGCATTTTTAGACTGATACGCAATAACCGCATGGGAAGATAGAACTAGTCCATTGTTTCTCCAATAAAAAAATCAATAAATATCTGCGGCAGTCTATCATGCGTGTCATTTAAAAGTTTCTAGGTATATAGTACTTCTTTTATAAAACTTTCATTTTATGCCTCATAACAGCCGAGTTGAACCTTTAAAAGATACAAAAACTGTACTATTCGCAAGATTGACTTCAGAACTATGAACTGAGTTAAGCGAATGTTTCACCAAATATCTTGCGAACTGGCGCTTTAGTTCCCCTCGCGCATTAAATCCGGTTATTAGTCCGCAAACTTTGATCAGAGTTGACCCCAGCCGGGTCCATCGATCCGCCGCGACTTTCACCCGGATCATAAACTCAGCCACCCACTTTCAAAACTGAAAAAACAGTTCCCAACTCGACTTCAAAACTAAGTCTTCCTAATCACGCGGCGCGAACAAAGTTCCACCAAGTTTTTTCCAAGTTCAGTTGAACTTCATCGATGTGGGGATCGTTCACCCTGCTAGGGACACTTGCATACGGCGACGGCCGGAGCCGGGCCATTGAAACAAAATGTGGAGCAAGGTTGGCCGAGATTACTTTCCTCGGGAACTTTTTGCGGATCGATATGGAAGTTAAAAGTTTATTACCCGCCCGCGCCGCTCGCGACATCGCTCGTAAACCAAACTTTGTCTACGCAGCCCTCGCTCCAGCACCAGAATATTACCGCTGCATACAATTTTTAATTAAGCTTTACGACACTACATTTTATAAGCCCAATCATCACCCGAGCTACGAAGAACTCACCTCTACCTATCTTTATAATGGAAGCCTTCCAAGAACTCTATTTACTTTACATATCAGGCCCGTAACTAACGAGCGGGATACCTGCTCAGCATTCGTATTCACAAAAGGTTTTTCTACCTACGCCGGCGGCGGGCGTAAAATAGGAGGCGAGCCGAGAAGGAGGAATAAAGGAGAAAATAAAATAAAGACGGCGCCAGCAAACGGATGCGAGGTCCGCGAAAAAAGTACGAGGAAAGGAGGCTTAATGGTGTGGCGCAGGTGAGGTGGGCGGGGACGGGTGGGTGTTGTACGGCGATTGGTCGGCGCCGCCCAGCCGCGAGCACGCCCCCTCCCCCGCCGCGCCCCCACCCCGCGGCCACCGGCTATCGCCTGGCGACCACCTACCACCCGGCGCAAGCTATGCCTGTGTCGTGAATTAGTTTGCCAACTCTCTGTCTATGGCGGAGCTCCGAGGCTGTAAGTATGGACGGCGGGCTGAATAATCGATAAAGGTGTTTATTGAAAACGGGTAAGGACGAAGCTCTTTATTGCTTCTTTATTATTAAAGCCGAGCTGAAACGGTCGCTAAGCCTCGGGAAGCTGGCCGCGCGGCTCTCTCCTAACTTGCTAATCGCGCTATCCTTTTGGTTTGTCTCAATGTTTCGGTGTTCGTATGTATTCTACTACTCTGATCTTAGTTTAGTCGCCGAACTAGTTCCTTGCGATCTTTAAGGGACCTTAAACCCAAACTTAGTATGACAACTTCTTTCAATTCGCTAACCCATTCGCCTTCATCGTATGAATGACTTAGAAAGGATTAAATTGGCTAACACTTTATGATGACGTCATCACATACACTCCACAACTTTTCCATCACGTTGACGTAATTATTTTTCAGTCTCACGCACGGACACAAACAAGCATTAGCGAGGCAACACTGGAAACAAAAACTCCCTACTTGAGAATTGCGGGTTAAATGTACTGTGAAATAATGAGTGATCGCCTGACGACCTGCACCCCTTAGCTTTATATAGGGGACATTACTAGTAGGTATGTAGATATTAGCTTGATGAGTTGCAAACCTAAAAAAGTTACGGATTACTATAGGTTTACTATAGTGGCCGGTCTAAATCATTTTATAAGTTTTTTTTTATAAGCTGTTATTTTGGTATTCGTTATCATAGCGTAGTAGTAGGTCACTATGTTTGAGTATGGACAACTTTAGATGCAAGGAGGGTGGCAGGGAACGGGTTTAAAGTACACAATGTAGGAAAAGTATAGTGATTAATGAAACTAAACTAAACATTACCAAAATTTTCAGAATAGGTACTTTTGACAACGTTATAAAATATATATACGAAAAGTAGATAAGTAGGCATAAAAAAAACAGATAGCAATTACAAGTGCTAATTATAAGACAGGGTCTTGTAACCACCTGCCGTTTGGTGCTGGTTTAGAATAGCATCACCCCATATATCCCCGTGGGTGTCGTAAAAGACGACTAAACGATAAATCCAAAGAATATGCAGCAGCGTTCCCTGTTCTTCTTTTTTGTGGGACACCAAGTAGTCCAACGACCTGATTAACCCTGGTGTCAGAGTTTTTCAACCGCTTACTACCACTAGTAGGCCCTTGACATGGTTTAGTAACAACCGCCGTCTAAGTAATCATAGACAGCAACCGGGACCGACTGCTCAACAACGTGCCCTCCGAAGTACGGAACCTTTTATTATTTTCGGACAATCAGGTTATTTAGCCTGCAATGTCCTAACCAGACTAGAAATAAATTCACAAAGTTATAAATATCAACTCTTGTGAGTGCCCCACCGAGAATCGAACTCGAAACCTTTGCGTCGCAGGCAGTTGCACTACCACTGCCAATACAATACAACACCTTGCACTGCGCTCGTCAATCCGCCTGCCAAACGTGATGACGTAGCTGTTAAAGCTGAAGTATTGTAACTTATAAGCCTACTGGATTCTAGGTGATAAGTGTTAGTTTTGAGATACCCTACAGGTAGCTTCAGCATATTTACATATAGATGCAAAGGCGTTGTGGTCTTGTTCCCCTTTAGATAAGGACACTTGCACACTAGATAGTCATATACTCAAACAAATTATACAATTTGAGAACTTGAAAACTGAAGCATGCAGCAAACGATTTACATGAAACCTGAAAGTTCAAATATATTAGATAAAAGGTATTTTTTAATACTAATACTCTTTAATTAAAGTAACTTTGTTTTAAGTAGGTAATTCCCACCCGCATAAAGAGATCAAATACTTAACTATCAATGTGTGTATTGGCCACCCATCCTGTTAAGCCATAGCTCAAGTTTTGGTATTAAGAAGAATAAGTAGGACACAGTGCTACCGCGGTGCTACGTTGGCTACGCCGTAGCAAATGTTTACTTCAATCTACTACTACTACTACAATCTACTTTATTTTATACCCGTTCTTTTTCACTTTAAAACATATGTCTAACAAAAAATTTATTAAAAAAAACTAGGTCTTTTACTTACGAACAATAGACATTTGTTTGCCCGATTGTACTCACATCCTTACATCGCCGATATCTAGGTAGAGGCGTAGAGCAACATAGTTTGAACCACAAGACTAATATTATAATAGTTTCCACGTCAGGTGTGGCTTGATCATTAAATTACAGGTGAGTCCTTTATATTACAAGACCCATACGAGGACTAATGAAAACGGAACAGAAAACAAAGTCCGCAGCTAACTTTATAAAACGATAGAATCAAAAGGCAACGTTGGAGCCGAGCTAACTCGGATCAAACAAACAAAACAAGAAACAAACCATTGACATGAAGCGTATCACCGAAAAATCGGAATGAATACGAACACGTCGTTCCAGAAAAGAATAAAAACTCGATCGAAAAAATTCGGGGAAATATCCCGGCTCATTGTCCGAGCGGCACAATGCCTTTACGACACCGGGTAAATAACGTTCAGAAAAATGTAAAAAACCCACCCGGTTTGCGGGTTCCGGGTAAACACGTCGTCGTACCCCTTATTGAGTTGATCTGGCCATTTGGACGGGCCCTCGCCCTTTGCATACAGAAAAAAAAGAAATTCGGCTTCCAAATTCAATTTTCAATATCCATTTTTGACGCGTTGTGATTAGAACGCAGTTTGGTCGTTAGCGAGACACGGCCGAGTGTATCGCAGGAAACGAAGTTTTGCTTGATTTTCCTGACTGGAATCTGGTATTGATTCCAAGTGTGAATACGTGACGTATCAACCGGATTCGTTTCGTGAACGCGTTTCTCTTCTGTTTTGGACACATAGGGATGTGCCAGACAGTATAGACAGAGCAGGAATGTCAAAAAGTTTACAATCTGTAGCTAGTCTATAGCTTTCGAAAACAAATGGATGGGCTTTATCTCGTTTTAAAGTCCGTTCACATTTGGTGCTCCACACTAACTATGTATAACTAGCCACAAAAGTCCACTTGTGAATGATATTTCAACCTATGATTTCAACACACTTTGTTTGTAAGTAGTCCTTCCAAATAACAATAAAATGTAACACACTACAAACCTACCCAGTTAAGTGTCAACTATGAGTTCACATAAATATAGGTTATCGGTTCGGTTTTATCGGTTTATGTAGCCTTTTCAACGATTTACATCTAAGATTATGTTAATCCATGAAACGTAAGATGATTATTTCAATTTGCTTACTAAACATGCGTGTATCATTATAGAAAGCAACCCCGTAGCGGGCCTTAATGGTTCGGTAGAAACACACAATTACCCATTAATCAGTAGAAATAATAAAGAGATCTTACCCGCGATGCAATAAAACAGATAATATTATCCAATAACGCTCTGAAGCACCGCCTAATACATCTCGCGAGTGTCTTCGGCCAGTCTCCTTGTAATAATAAATATATCATAGTTATTCCCCGGGGACAAATAAAAGGGAAAATAAAGTAAATCGGCCCGGAAGGGTCCGAAAGAAAAACGATTAATATTAACTGAAATCGTTATAGCCCCTTTATAGCGCCGATTTAATATTTTTATTGCCCCTATCCGAAAGAGTTAAATTTTAGAAGAAAATGTGATAATCGTAAAATTTTAGGATGATCTTATTTTGATTATGGCAACAGAATCAATGAAGATATTGGAAGTTGTTTGGATTGGGATTATGGTAATGGTGTTACAGAGCTGGTAAGTATTTTAAGCTCATGAACTTAAATGATTAATGAAGCCATACTAATTACTAAGTTCTTATAGGTACTTTATCAACTGGTGAAGGTCTTGTATTTCCTTTCATCCAGTCCTTGATTTTTACTTTTTATCATGAAGCAAATTTATCTATTACACTAAAATCTCAGGAAAAAATGCATATCAGTCTGTAATTAGTAGTAAAAACGCTACCACCCTAGTGAGTTTATGAATGTAAATTTCAATTACGTCTAGACGTGTGAACGGGCACTTTGCATGCAAACAAGATTCATTACTCCGCACTATAAACTTAAACTTAAAACTACTCCAACTCTCGCTTAGACGGAAACTTCGGTTCAGATTTTTGACTCAATTATCTGGATCTCGTAAAATTTTATAACTCTTATCTACATATTATCTCGGCTAAGTGACTTACGCAACATAAAAGGCCTTTTCCTTTTTTAAGTAGGTAGGTATGTAAAATTAGTCACTTTTTTCCTCAAAAACGAATACCAACTTGTGCCCAAGCAATGCCTTTATCTTGTGTACTGTAATAATACTTTAGTAAGTAAGTTTTTCACAAAAAAATGTATTCTGGTGAAAATGAAAAAAAAAACGCTTATTAAATTATGATATTACGTTAAATATTGAGAAAGATAATATTATCATTTACTTTATTGCCCAGTTCTACGAGTTTTATCAAATTAAAACTAGATTTTCTTTGTATCCATAAAACATTGTGCACAGAAGTGCTCACGACCTTATAGAAGTGGCGTCGCAGAGTTATAAATCCGGGTGACGTAGAGACGGCGCCCGGGGGAGAGATTTAGTAGAGATGACCACTCGCTGGTGCCCCTAGGTAGACCAGTGGTAGTGGAGAAGGCAAAAGGAATGTAATTGCTGGGAGAATTGCTCAAAATACGTTTTGCGCTCACACTTACACACAATGTCACGCCCTTAACTTCACGAGGAAAGCAGAGCGTTAACGGTCGTTCAAGTCACGTCTACCGAGTGTGAAGAAGAGGAGAACGTTAATGTTGAATGTATCAAGCAAGTATTTCGAGAAATAGGTAATTCAAGTATATTCACATGCACACATACATATATCACGTCTTTATCCCCCTTGGAGGATAGGCAGAGTGTTAACGGCCGTAAAATACGGTCGCTATAGCTACGTCTGACAAATATTTGCAGGCTGTTTTAGAAAAAATTGTGTATCACTTATGACAGATTGTCGGCCTATCGCCTAAAACTGTAAAACACTTGATACCCTCGAGTCCCTTAGTCGCCTCTTATGACTTCTACGGGGAAGAAATGGGGTACTTAATGCTATTCTAAGCTTGCATGACACGGCAGTATATTCTCACTACTTGTGTTAAAATCATACACCTATTAAATGTTTCTTTTTTTTTGCATTTGTTCCATTTCTTTAAATGTCACGCATAAAGAAGAGGTCTAAGAACAAAAAAAAGGCTTAACTCCGACACCATCGCGAAAACAAATGATCGCGATTACTTACGTCAAGATGCAAATATGTCAATGGGTGGAGAAAAAGAACACGCACCCCTTCAGCTAAAATCTTCAAATAAATCACCTGATTTAATCTTAATCCAAAAATTTTACCGGTTGTTACCTAATTCTTGTAGCAATGTCTGTTTTTTTATTCTTTAGAAATCATAATCATGGATAACCATTGCCACTAATGTATTTAAGTCATCTTACTAATATACTTTAGGTAGGAACTCACTATATTTACATACTATATTTGTAAAAGAAAAAAAAAACATAATCATAGATGACCATGCCACTAATGTATTTAAGTCATCTTACTAATATACTTTAGGTACTCACTATATTTTCATACTATATTTGTAAAATAAATAGAAATCGCCTTTAATCCAAACCCAAGTTTTAAGCACTTTGAGTCAATTGCCTTGAGAAGTTCCAAAATTCCTTTGCAAAAGACAAACTGTATTTACTTTAAATTCTTGTTTCAAAGCCCGAAACTGTCGATTCGCGACACTCAACTAAACGCCCTTGCTGAGATCGGTTTCCAATTAACGCCAGTGTCTCTCATTATATTTTTAATTTGGGGGAGGAATCTTAAATTAAAGCGGGCGATGTCAAAGGACAGCGCTGCCATTAGAGCTAAATAATTAAAGAATTCGACCGGCGAGTCGTTAAAGGAATTAAGAAACCTCTGACTCCAGTTTAAAGACTTTAAGTTGGTAGTATAGTTGCTTTAATCTTACGTCGAATCCCGTATTTTTTCCATGTACCTACTCTACTCTGGAGTATACCTATACAAAGTAGGTACATGGAATGCAATTTAGGTTATTATGCTTTTGATTCCAGAATCAAAAGCATAATAACCTAAATTTTCATGTATAGAATACAAGTACGAGTAACTTACATGCTAGTTGACATCATAAGTAGTAAAGAGTACTATAAGAATGTGAAATGTTTGGTAGCAGCCTCAGCTTTGTCTAAAAACTGGGGTATTCTCATGGGTAAGCATGTCATTATACGTAGCGGCGGAGGACGGAGGCAACCTAAGGATCGCATGCATACCAAATCGGGCTTATCAGTTATGCATAATGCGGCGACCCAGAGGTGGGCAAAATATTGCAGTGCCCGCGACAAGGCTTGATAAAGGTTAAGTTAAAACTACAGGGTGGGAGGTTAGTTTTGCCACTAATAAAAAGAAGACTTAAATGTTCAGAAATTTATGGATCTACCAAAATGGCACACTTGTGAAATGCCAAAGCTAATTAGGATTTACGAACACTTTCTTATTTCTTTGCGTTTATTCATTATTCAAGGCCTGCATACTCTCTTATTTTAAATTTCGTAGAATATTCCTCCACATGAAAAAAATATGAAAAAAGTATTCAATAAGGGTTTTTTTTACCAAAATGTAGGCAAAGACCTGCCAAACTGCATATTATTAGTTTGTTGGCGCGAAAAAAAATAACATAGTTTATCTAGGCTCATCTACATTACCAGCGTAAACATTCAGTCACAATTCGTGTTGCCGTCTTTGGCATGTTTCAAAATTCTGTTGACAGATAGACCCGTGAGGAATGTTATTTGATCTGTACGGTTTTCTTTTTACCTTTCCCGTGATCAATAGTTTCTTTAGACTATTAGTTTGACGACAATACATTAATATACATTAAAGGGCATTTATAAAATCTCGATGTTCTCAATACGGGTTTCACCAATTGTTTTTTAGTTTCCCACGATACAAGATCATTTATTTTTTAGAAATAGGTTAGTTATAAAGGTCTTAAATACTAAATCGATGAGTACTGCTACTTCCTGCCTTTGCCGATATAAACTAGTCAATGATACTCATGTTATCTACTCTTATTAATGCTTTCATAAGGTCAAAAAATGACAATTCGATGACATCATCCTGTAGTGGGTGTAGTGGCATAGAGGCGATGGCCCCGAGGCGCATGTATCTGCCGTCATGCATGACAACCTGATGGATTTTGTTCTCTGAATCTATTACACTTTTTTATTTGTTACACGCTCTTGTTGTTTGCGAGAATCGGGCCACCCTATGAATGTGAATGAATTCGGTTCATTTGTCTCTGCATGGAGAAAAAAACATGTTTTTGATGGTAAAACGTACCTTGAGTAACCTTGCAAAGTTAATCTTGTACCTTTTGTAAGTCAGAGAAAGCATTATAATATCTATATTTGTATTTTGTATTTCCAATGATGTCTTCATTTATAATTTTTCGGTTGCTCTTACGAAATTAGCTAGTGTGCGTACTTAGTTTGTAGCAAATAGACATTTGGCTATTCATATACTAAGAAAACATTCTTAAAGATGTTACACATACAC
The DNA here is from genome assembly GCA_027580185.1 of Tuta absoluta. Taxonomy (NCBI): domain Eukaryota; kingdom Metazoa; phylum Arthropoda; class Insecta; order Lepidoptera; family Gelechiidae; genus Tuta; species Tuta absoluta. Next base: position 6,325,213 of record JAQAHW010000003.1, read on the forward strand.
ATATCACGCCTTTTATCCTTTGCGGGGTGGGCAGAGCGTAAACGGCAAAAACGGACATTTACGCCACGTCTGACATATTTGAGGGTCATTCGGAAAATTGTATAGCAATAGTGACAGGTTGTCAGTCTATCGCGTAAAACTGCAATACACACCCTCAAGTCCCTTAGTCGCCTCTTACGACTCCCACGGGCAAGAAATGGGATGATGCTATTCTAAGCCGGCATCACACGGCAAAAGATGATTAAAGATGTTAATTACAAGATAATATGGAAACAATCTCATCGCATCCAAGGGAAAGTGTGCCAACTTTCCTGGCAAAAGATTTTGACGAATGTACCCTGTCAGACCTCCCTGATCCCGAATATTTATCTAAAAACAAATTCCCCAACTCGTGCCAATCAAAACTACCCTACGGGTATTCAATTCCTGAACATGTCCGAGTCCAAACTGGGACGAAACAAATATTTATCAAAACCTGGCAGGAATACGAATAGTACGAATAACAACGAATACGTATGACGTAAAACATATCCGGATGTGTCCGGACATGTCCGGTTTGGGAGCAAACAAATAACCGGCCATGATGGATTATTGCCACTGACCGCCACTGTTTCCTATTGGAATAAGGTATTACCATATGCGCCTCCTGAACTACGTGACTGCAAGAGAGATTAGTGTGGAGACGGACTTTTTTTCAAGTAAAAAAAACTCTTCGGTCACGCTACAAAATCGTCCCCAATTTATTTTAACGTATTCATCAGATAAATACGTGAAGATTTTTCTACCACATACATTATTAGAATAATTTTTACTATTGACCAGCGTGAAGTAATAACAGCTCAGGACCGGGAAAAATGGCGACATCTTGTGAAGGCCCTATGCACCAGTAATGGGGTGCCTTAGGACATCAACACACACACATTGACCAATATTGAAAATTTAAGATGGGAAAAAACATAAGTGCTAATTTTCTGTAAGGGCCTTAGGTTGCAATACGGAAAAATATTAAAACCCCTATCAAAACTCAAATAATGTGATTGCTACTTTCGATGAAAGGTCATAAGATTATCTTTATCACCTGGTTCACTGTTTCTAATATTTTTTACTAGTCAGGGCATCCAACTCGCAAGCCACATCCACAGTAGGACAGCGGTCATCTCAGCAGTGGCCGGTGGCTGTGGCTTTATTATATCCTCTTTGGCTGTGGCGTCGCGCCGGCGAGCGGAGACCCTTCAAAAAGTTTGATAATAACACCAGACCAGCGTGGGGCGCGGTAATGTGACAGCCGATACGTCGCCAACACTCCCGCGCCGGACAATTTAAATTCCGAACCTTCAATTGTCACTGGCCAGCTGCGATGTGCAGTTCGATATTTGAAAACACTTTGAAATTACAGTTTATTTTGGCAAACTAGTTTTGAAGAAGATCTTCATTTTAAAGACTTAGGCTACAGTTAAGTACATGATTAATGTACATGGAATCTTTAAATTGGCTATAAGTTTATTTTCTTGTATCTAACTACTGTTATTATTCAAGCTGTAAGTTTCCCAGAAAAACAAAAAGAAAATTATAAAATAACTGAAGCCTGTACCTCCTATGCTTTATTTTTTACTACAAACATTAACAGCCACAACATTCAACTGCTGTACATAGGCCTCTCCCTATTAAGGGTATTACCATACTAACCACGCGTGGCAGACGGATTGGCGAGCGCAGTGCAAGATGTTGCTTTCACAGGAAACGCATCTATCCATTTCTGGATGAATATCCAATATCCGCTTTTTACGACACCAACGAGTTGAAGTGGGGCAATGCTATTCTACGCCGGCATCACACCGGCAAATTTTTAATATTCAAAAGTTAAATGTCATTAAATAAATAGCTGAGATACAAGTAATTTGCTCTCAAACCAGATTATCAAAATATTCAAACAAAAATATTGTCCAAATACACGAAAACTCACAAAATGCAATATTTTGTGAGTTTTCGTGTATTTGGACAATATAATATATATAAGAAAAAAAAGCCGTCATGTGGGATGACACGGCTAGTAATGATAAATGAGACATTCATGAGGTGTGATGCCGGATTACACATGTCGTCGGCGTAATGCCGCGACAGACTGACAGAATCGTGACTCTACTGGAAATATAACACAGGGAACTTATAATAAATAGTTGTCGTAATGGTTTGGCTAATGATGTTTTAGTCGTTTAAGTATGAGATGTAATGATGCGTTCGAGTAGGTTAAATGGTGTTTGGCTTTAAGAATGAGAATTACTTTTGACGGTGAGATGGATACCATTGATTAAAAGTACCTACTAAAAGTAGTTTCTTGCGCTATTTAGTTATTCTTCCAGTCATCTGCTTCTTTTTCATGGGTGACACCAAAACAATGAACGTGGCGCCAGTGGTTTTAACTTCAAAGAAGCTTTTTCTAATTATATTTATTTATTCTCTTGCCGCCTACCTCGTGGTTTCGTTTCACCCGCTGCTAAACGTTTTCCCGCGGAAATGAGATATTTTAATGTAGCCTATGTTCATCAGGGATAACGACGGCCGATGTGGCGCAGTTGTAGTGCGACTGCCTGCGACGCAAAGGTTCCGGGTTTGATTCACCCGGTTTGGTAAGGACGTTGCAGCCTGAAAGATGAAAAAAAAGAAAGATGGTTCCGTACTTAGATGGCGGTCCTTACAAAATCATGTCAGAGGCCTACTACTAGTATAAGGCGGTTGAAAAACTCTGACACCAGGGTTCATCGGGTCGTTGGATGTCTTACACGAAAAAGAGGAAGATCAGGGATAATGTAAGATTCTAATGGTAAAAGTTTTATTTTTAAATCGTTCCATCAAATCTTTCTTATTTATAATATTCGTGCAGATAGCTCCCAGCTATGTTAGTCCAATATGGAAAATGATTTCATTTCCATCTATTTAAAGGTTTACCTATCAAAGATATCCATTGACGTCATTACCGACCTTTAGAAAGACAGGCGTCGAGTTACCACGGCAAGTTGTCGGTAAGACGAGGCCTGGAGCGGCGTGATCAAAGAGACCGTTATCGACGGACACTCGAGATAACGTCTCCTTGGGGAAATATTAAACTGGGTATTTAAAGTTGACTCTGATTGAGTTACGCTGTTTGTGGGATAGACAATTTTTGGAACAAATCAAATATTGTAATTACGAGAGGCTCGGTAAGATCAGATTATTTTATAACATCCAAGAAAATTGTGATGATATCTATTTTACCATGATTTATCTTTTATATTGCCATGTAGCTATTGTTTTTCAATGCCTTAAATACACACTTATAATTCATTGCGGGGTAGACAGAGCGCAGACAGCTGCAAAAAACGGTCAATTACGCCACGTCTCTCAGATTTATCATATTTGAGGGTCAGGCGAAAAATTGTGTATCGCCATAGTGAAAGGTAGTCAGCCCAATGCCTAAAATTGCAATACACACCCTTGAGTTCCTTATTCGCCTCTTACGACTCCCAAGGGAAAGAAAGAAGTGGGGTGATGCTACTCTACTCTACTCGCCGACATCACACGGCAATTTTACATGGGCTCTAATGTAAAATACATTATACTCGTATCTGCCTGGACTTTGAGACAAAATATCTACGATACTGGAATTTATTTTGTGAGATTTAGCATGGTTTATCATAAACGTATCAATCATTCCCTAAGCTTGACAACGTGTTTCTGTATGGTATCATCGCTTGGAGGTTAAATTAGAATTGACTTTTCACGTATAGACTTCTCACCAGAACGCCAGCAAAAGCAACATATTCCCGTAGCTCATGCAGAAAGGCATTTGCCCCGTGTTAAATATTCAAAGAACAGGCAGGTCTCGGGGGTCCAGGCCCTTTCGGTTAACCTTCGAGCTGCGAGTAGTCATGCGGCCCTAATTTCCGATTTGGCGACCAAAGGGCTTTTTCATTCGGTGACGATTTCAATTCCATTGTTTATTTGTGTTCTTAACTGACTTACCGGATGCGTTTTTTTTGACTCATGTTATTGCTTAAGTCAAAATATATCGCAAGCTTGTTGCTGAGTTGTTTTGCTAAGCTACTTTCCTTATAGAAGAAGTCTACTGTGTACTTACTAGTCCAGTTATTAGCAAAGGGACTCAACCACATAAATAAGGTTTATCTTTTCTTTCAATATAAAATAAATATAAAAAATCTAAGACGAACTAATTGTTGTGTTTATTTCAATACACAACAGTCTTTGCAGTGCCCTTACAGGGTTTCATATGTGAAACTTTTTTTTCCTTATTTACCACCTGTAAAAACCATGTGAAAGCAATAAAGAATAATGATTATGATTTACTTGTGTTTTAAATTTTAAATCACTTAAACGGAAAATGGTGCCCACCGTTTTCCGTTTTAGTGATTTTAAATACGCATAACAATACAGCTTATTGCTGTACCTTGAAACAAACTTATCGTATAGGACAACAGTTTATCCGTCTTAGATTTTAAATTTTGGTTCAGATTTTATGAAATTAATAAAATACCAATGGACGGTCGAAGCCGCCTTAAAAGACCTCACAGCCTTACCTATCTTGCATTTTGTCTTCATATTGCACTTTTATCATTCTTCTTCTTTTCGTGTGGGATACCGAATCGTCCATTTTATTATTAACGCTTCACTTTAGATCACAAAGATAAACAGTTATATTAGGAAAAATTTCATTAGTTATAAAACTAACTTTTGTAAGGCAGTTGCCAGTCTGCCGACCCCGTAATGTATTGGAAACTAAACTTAAATCGTATTCCTTATCGCCACAGCCATACGAAAAGGGTTGACTGACTTGAGTGACTGCTTGGGTTTGTGTCGCATCACATCGCACCTTTGTCATTGACTTGTCGCTCCGATTTGCTACTTCAGTTGTGAAATTGATTAGCATTTAGACGGAGGGTTTCCTTCGGAGGTCGTTGGAGAAGAAAATTGGCCAGGATGAATTAGGAACAATTAGATACTGGCCGTGCCGTGTGATGCCGGCTTAGAATAGCATCACCCCATATCTTTCCCGTGGGAGTCGTAAGAGGCGAATAAGGGACTCGAGGGTGTGTATTGCAATTTTAGGCGATGGGCTGACAACCTGTCACTATGACGATACACAATTTTCCGAATGACCCTCAAATATTTGTCAGCCGTGGCGTAAATATCCGTTTTTTGCGGCTGTTTACGCTCTGCCTACCCCGCAAGGGACTATAGGCGTGATATGTGTATGTATGTGTATGTGTAGATACTGGCCTCAATGCGGGAAATTAAGTCTCTTAACTTAGCTTTTGCGCTGTCACTTTCTGTCAAATAGGTTTCGAAATAGTACATTACGTCACAGGCCGAGTATAAAGCAATTCCTGGTGGAGTGGCCTTCTAAAGTAAACGAGACCAGAAATTGTTATTTCTGCCGTGGGTTGTACAATACTTTTCTCTCATTTGCAAGGAAATAACAATAATAATACAGTAATTTTAGAAAATAATTAATTTATTATGAAAGAAAGAATTATGGAGCGACACTTAATTCATGTTGAAGTTATGTTACAGTTTGTACAATTAGTTAAAAAATGGAACGCGCGCGGTATAAGTGTTCCTGAACATGGTATTGTGTACCATAAAACACCTAAACACGAAAGTGTGAAGTTAAAGAACCTTTTTTTTCCGGCCTAGTCCGGAAATTTCTATTACAGTCCTCTGCGCCTTAACTACATAAATAAGCCCATTGACGTATTCTTTTTTTAAAGTAATGAAGCCATTTCCGAGCAAGACCTGTCATGTTTTAAAATGTCTATGAGTTTTTTGCCATTTCTAGTCAAATTAGTTGCCATTGTTTTCATCGTCGCCTTCTTTTGACAAATGCCGAGATTTCTCTTTAAATTATAAGAAAGGCTTACATATTTTCTATCCTTTTCTTAACCCATATGATACAAAGTGACAACGCTAATTTAAGGTTAGTTACAATAATTAATTTCCCGAATTGAGGCCACGAACTTAATTACAAAAGAACATAAGGTTTGATGGACTTACATTGTTTACACGTGGTAAAAACCTAGAAGATCCATAATTTCTTCATTTCATACCTAAGATAGAAACATCCCACGATAAGCTACTGTCAACCTACTAATTGCAATTAGTAACTTTCATACCTAGTTACGTATTATTATACTTTTTACACAAAATATTTTTTTTTACATAATTTTCAAAAAAAGATTACGCGAACATTGTCTCTACTTTAAACTATTTTCCACGCATTTTCGCCGAACACAAATCACAATTTACATAGATATAGCTCGTAAACCCACTCCAACTTTTCTTCGAGATTAAACCCATTTATTTCTGGACTCCTTAACATATTCCATACGTATGGCGAAGAAAACAAAGTGATTCCAGGTACTAGGTATTTTCGCTGCGACATACGAACAACTTTGTTAGTTATTAGCTTTATCTGATAGTGCGACAGACAATTGAATATTACAATGAATCACCGGGTCTAGACGGTTTTCTTTCTAGTTAAGCACTTAGTAGGTATTTAATGACGAAAAATACTATTTCAGTGCCTAAAATTATAGCAAAAGCTTTATTTTATATAATATTGTTGCTTTTCGCGATGATTAGCCGTTTTTGAGGTAAAATATTGAAAATAAAATTGAAATTCAACAAAAATCGATTTTGTTTTCTAAATCTTGTTGCAAACCGATACCTTGTGTGGCCAATTAAGAAGTGGTCAATTTCTGTTGCAGATTTATTTAAAGTCAATTTTTTCCTCTCCTTTTTTTAGAAAATTCGTCAGGTCTTCACAACTTTTATTTACTTGACTAACTTTTCTATAAATTTAACACTATATTTAGATTTACACTTCCTTCAATGCATATTTGGTAAGAGTAAAGGAGCATAGAGATATATATATATATATATATATATAAGAACCTACATTGAAGCCTGCACTGTAAGTAATTAAAGGCCGTCATCATACAAGCACATACCTCTGTCCAGATGACGACAACGTCTTAAAATATGGGTGCCCTTTCTTCATACCCCATACCCCCTTCTAAGGTCCCTGGTCCGACTAAGGTTCATTATAATTAATATATGACCCGTGCTCCGCTGGGGACCTGCCATGCCAGCTGGATTAATATGGAATTAGTAGTGTGTATAGATGCAGTGTGAGGTCAACGTGACCTCTGTCACACTTGGGTCGAAGAACCCTATCAACTGAATCCCTTTTTTTACCAACAGTTTTTTTTAATATTAGTAAATTGGGAGCCATAAATTTGGCGAAGAAGTTTGACGTATTAGCCAGCACTCATGGTAATGTCATGACACTCATGACGCGATTATATACTTCATGTATATTAATAAAGTGTTTGCCTTACGTTAAATACATTTGACTTATGATGTATAAAACCTAAGTGAAGTAATTATGTTAAATTTGTGAAAAATCTTCTTATCTCAACTCACTACCCCTTAAAATGCGCAATTTTCCTTAAAAAGTGTTTTCTTTACTTTCCCAAACACCGTCGATTTAAGTAAACATCAGATAGCAAACCTTAAACACGCCGTCCAGGCACCCAAGCAACCCACACGGCACCCATTAATTACTTAAATTTAATTCATACGACCCACCACTATTTACATTCAAAAACGTACCCCAACCCGCATCGCAACCCTTGAGAACAAACTTGAGGGCTCTAAGACGCCAACTCCTAAGAAACTCTTCTTTGATAGTTCGCTTCGCTTGTTCTGAATAAAGGCCTGTAGGTCGATAGAGTTTTGATCTGTAATTTTATAGCTTTGAGCCACCCCTAGCTTACGCTCGGAAGATTGTGGCCTAAGGAACGTATCGGGAATGTTTTTGATAAAAGTTATGGGTCGACAATGGAGTACAAAAGGCAGTCATTTAGACATTTTTTTTTACTATTTGTCAACCAAGTGAGCTCGTGATCAAACGTAATAGTTATAATAAATGTTTTATTTTCAATGTTTTATTTTATAATCAATCCAATTCTAATATTAAGTTTAAAAATTGCGCCGTAAAGCGCCACGGCCTAAGTTTTAAGAACCAACTGTATATTAACGAAATAACCCATTTTTGGTTTATTTATTTAATATAAATCCTCCTTTAAAATGCCGTTCAAATTCCAGAAAACCTTGACATTAAATTAAGATAGACGATCCTAAAATCTAATAAGCGAGATCAGTGCGCCCGGGAAGAGCAAAGGATTAGCCCTTATCACAGTGCACGTAAAGCGGTGATACTTATATGAGTGCCCCTTTATTGCATTATAAGGGAAGGGTTGCCTGCCCTCCGTCTTAGGCCCAAGAAGAATTTATAAATAAGTTAAGCGAGGGCCCGCCTTATTCTTCGCTTCAGCGTCTTACTTTGTTTTATCATATTTAAATTATTAGAGTCAGATGTGGAACGTGTACCTAATTGCCGTACTTTGTTAAGATAATGTACCTTGGAGCGACTGCACTTTTGTTTTCTTGTTTTGGAGCGTTATAAATTCCCGGTGAGGACGGCTGGTACGCCCAACTTTCCTGTTCTGTTTTTGTGCGGACGCTGCTTTTGTAGGGAATATTTTGTTATGCAACCATTCTGAGGCCGTAGGTGCTTAGAATAATCTACGGCATAAGATTATGCTAAGTTCTCCAGCCATTTTTTATCTAGAGTACTAAGAAGTTGCTACTTAGGTATACATATTACATATATAAAACGCTATCTACGTTTGGAATAAATCCATAAGTAGGTAAATCTTAAAACTGTTTCCTCGTCTCGATTTACGTTTCCTCGTAATAACTCACACAGGGTCGTAGATCAAACGATATTTTAATTTGGGTGGGATACGCGTACATACAAAATGCCTTAATTTAGAGAAGAAAACAATGTCTTATTCGTATTATAATATATTTTCTGTCATAAATCACATTTAAGTGTTATTTCATTTCCTCCGGGGCCGCGCATGCAGCACACGCATCGAACGAATAAGTAATTGAAATCTGAAGCCAACTTTTGATTTTACAAAATGATTTCACCCCACTCCTCTTGAAATTATTATGAATTTCCGTTGCTTTAGGTCGGGAACGTCTCATAAAATAAATGGCGTACCTTTCATACGCCCACCAGAAAATGAATTTCTTTGAGACGTTTCTGTAAGTAGTTACTTTGAACCTTAGTATACAAGTACAAAAACAATCTAGATACTTTTATTGATAAGGTGGTCATAAGTTTCGTGGATCGAAATAATGTGATTTATATTCATGTAGCTGTACTATTTTGAATTGGAGTTATGGTGAAGACACATCTGTCTTCGAAACTATCAGGGCCCGGGGCTTGGGATGACGAGATGTTGTCAGTTCTGGTTTCAAACACAGTCGGAACTTCGAAACTAATGTTTACAAGTGTCTATTATTATTTATAGCAGTGCAGAGTAAATCTTGGTGTAATACGTAGATGCTTTTGAAATTTTAATGGGGGACAATGTACGATGTAATTTCAGTGTAAACATAAACAAATCTGTATTCCCACGGCAACAGCACATTACCTGAAAACGTAAATGCTTAGAACATCCTTAATTTGCCGATTAAAACCCGCCACAAGGAGCAAGATGTTGGCAACACCAATAAACAATGGGCGAACGCGAGCGCAAACGCCCAAAGTTAGGCGCGCGCGGTGAGTGCAGAGGATCCATAATGAGGGTTAGAAATTTCGCCACATTGCGGCCCAAACCGCAGCTTCTTGGCTTATTATTAATTCCGTAAGACGTGTCCCCGATGTCCAAGACGTGCGCCGAGATTCGAGACAAAAGTCACAAGGGCGGAAGGGACCGCGCCTCCCCCCCCCCCCCGCCACCCCCGTACGTGTGGAGCGTCGACAAGTCGCAGGAGTGTGGGATTTACAGGTGGTTTTAATAAAGGCTGCCACTAATGTCGCGAGATGAATACTTAATGGACGGATCATCGCCGAATCCTAGAGGATTATGATGAAGACGGTTGAATAATAATAGATGACGGATACACCTTCAGCCACTATCTAAAGCTAAACAAACATTTCGGAGTCAGATTCGTAGTTAAACATGATCTAAGGTAGACGATATCAGTTTCGAGTGTCTTGAAATTTACTTACAAAGTGCAAATCCCTTTAAGATGGCCGGGTTGTCAGGGGTACTTTCAAAAACTCGTTAGGAGGTTGGCATTCTGTGGTGGAGGGTCACGTCTCGTTGCGCCGCGGCTGCGGGTCTCAAGACAAAATGTTACATAGAAGTTTATGGTACATTGTCAACTCGGAGGATAGCTAACGATGTGGCTATACCTACCAATGTCCTTTTACTACTCACTTAGACATTACAAAGTCTAGACTTTCAGATTATTGCTTTAGTATTGCTAATATTATACTCTGCTCATCAAAACATAGGTAACCTAGGTCTTGTCATACAAAAAGAAAATAAAAAGTACAATAAACAGAATTGAATTCATATTTTGTTAGTGGTGGTTTGCAAATAAAAACAGTTCAACATCAATTTATATGTTCTTAAAAATTTAAACAATGTAACTCAAATAAGTCTTTATTCAAACAAATAAATTTAAACACAATTACAAAAGATCACATCTTAAATCTACAAAAAAAAAAAACCAACGCATCTCCACGAGGCAAAGTGCCCAGTAGGCTGGCAGCATTCCCTCTTTGACAATGTAACTTGATCACCAAGATTTGTTACATACGCAAGTACTTAGAATATAGGTATATGTACAAAAATCAATCGACAAGAATCTTGCGATTGTTTTTGGTGTCGATTGTTTTTGGTATGGCGAAACAACGTGAAATTCGATAAACTAAAATGAGTGATAATGAGCGCAAGTGCTTAAAAACGTCAAAAAAGTATTCCAATTGCAGTCTAGGTACCAAAAAACACTGGATTCCAAACCTCACATGTTCTTCAGTCGTGTGTCTGGCAATAGATCAAGATGGCGCGTTTCGCTGCTTTATTGTTCCCAAACGGGCACTTGTTGTGTAAACGCTCACTCCGAGTTCAGGCACGCGACACGATCGCCTATTGCCGATGCGATTGCCTATTTTTCTTGTTAATCGTCAAGGGTGATATGTGTAGCTTGTTGAACGAGGTTGGTATAATATAGTTGCTACAACATACCTAATAGGTACTTACTTGCATGCAAAGTTGTGGCAATTTTTAAAATAACAGCTTATTACAACTCAGTTATTAAACATAGCGCTGTTATTAATCTTTGACTTCAAGGTACTTGCTTGTATAGACCGCAGAGTAGCATTTATTTTGCTGTACCGTCCAATGCAAGAAAAAAGTCATATTTGGACACTTTCATACCTCTAAAAGTATCCCAAAGTACAGTTCATATCGTTTGACTTTGGTCTTTCAATATCCCTCATTTCAACGTAGATGCTGACAAAATAGTAACATATTTTTGTATTTCAAAGAAATAGCTTCTAAACTGGCTTAAATATTTTCTACAAAACAATTATTTAATTTTTAGAAGCACTTGAAAAAAATATGACTATTATGTGTTTTTTTAGATATCTTATAACTTATTTCGTTTTCATTAAAACCGTTCAATAAATATCAATTAGTCAAGTGCTTAGGTTTCAATCGGAGGCGGGTGTCGGTCGGGTGCAGGGGGTCGGGGGTCGGTCAGTCCGTAAATAACCGACGGAGGTGCGAGGCGAACGACAAGAAATATTGCCACAGTCGACACCCGGGTTTGAACTGCTAGTGATGTTATAGGAGATTTATCGATAAGAAAAATCAAGTGAACGCAAAAAAAATATCTACCTGACAGCCTGTGGATAGAGAAAAGACCTTAGCAGGGTTGAAATTTCTCGCTAATACCTCCCGATAAACTTCCCCGATGTTTGGGAGTGTTTAGCCAAATTTTGTCATGTGTTTCCTTGTATGAGAATAAAAAAAATTAAAAAAAATAACGTGAGTTCAATAATATCAAGTGATTTTCTATGTGTAATAAATCTCATTTAAATAAAAGATGGTTAGGTATGGCTATGGTCACGCCGCAAATGTATCTAATGGGTATCTTGTTTACACCATGGAGTATATGAACGATAAGACTAAATTACAATTGTAGCTGTTTAAATTGTTAATATTGTTTGTCTTAAGGTAGTAATGTTGTTTCTTCATTAAAGAGGAGAGAATTAGTAGAGAAAGAGTCCTATAAATCATCCTTTCTGTAACGTAAAAGCGACGAACGTATAACAGAAATCCCGCAAATCATAACTATCCTACGAAATAGTAATGTTTGCGACTGTACCATTTTCTGCCATAATAGGAATCTGCCGTAACCGGAATATGTCCTAAACGGAGCGAAGGCGTAGAATAAGCAATTCGAGAATCGCATCCTTTCTGTCATAATATAAATTAAATTTTTGAAAATTTTTTTTTTCGTTAACTACATGTTCACACCACTAAATCGCATCCTTTCTGTCATAATATAAATTAAATTTTTGAAAATATATTTTATCGTTAACTACACGTTCACACCACTAAATATGCTCCTGTGCTTATAAGTGTTTAACAAATCGGCGTGTAAGAGCCGTCGGCCGCCCGCCGAGTGCTTAATCACTTAACACTCCGCGATTAACCGTTTATTTATGGTACAAAAATGCCCCTTTATTTCCACTAGCTTTGATTTTCCTGCGACGTAAATAAACAAGGGAAGACCGAATGATACCTTGTCTATACGTAAAGCTTTTAGACAAAAGCTATTGTTGATAATAGTCATGAATTCTTAAGCAATCTGGCACTCAAGCAAAGAGAAAAAGAATTTTGAAAAGTAACGCAAATATCGACGTTTGGAACTACTTGTAAACAAAACCATTCAACAACCTTTGATTATGACCAAGAAATAAACAAAACAGTAGTTGTAATTTGGAACTAAACAAATACTATCACATAATTTGGGCCTGGGGAAACGTGGTTTAAAACTTTGAAACTATTCTTCGTCATCATCAGGAACCACCAGACTGCTGGAAATGTAGCTCGTCTAAAATATATCACGCAATAAAATCTCTGTAACATTAATCTTGTACAAAAAGCCCTGTCCCTTCAAAAGGACATTAGACACGGCAAAGCGCACGAATAAGCATGTGGAAGGTATACGAATGTTTGTGTCCAGCTTACAAGGGGCCGTCAACCGTTAAAAGAAACCCTTTTTCCACGCGCTATATTACTGTGGATACGACTTGGTAGAACAAGACGTTAAAAACCCAAAACGAAACTAGAAAACGTACAAATATACAGTTTTGAGTAAAGGTACGCGCAGACATATTTATTTGAATCAAAGTTCTATTATCGAAGTTCAAACTTATACAATAATAAATAAATAAATATCTTGGACATTTCGCACAGCCACATCTAGTCCTAAACTAAGCAAAACTTGTACTATGGGCACTAGAGAGCTGATACATTTCATAAATACTTTTTTTAGATCAATGCATGGAAAACACCCAGACGCAATACAAAAATTATCTGGGAAGTAGCTGACAAATACTTGTGCTGTGTGAGAATTAAACCCACGACCCTCGACCACCACTACGCCACCGAGCCAGGGGCCAGAAGGATCACTCGGCCCTTTTTTCGATTATTGCCGCTTTCGGCAAGGGCTGCCACAGTTTTCTTACCGATTTTATTCAATGGTGTAGGTACCTAAACATACAGGGAGTAACATAAATTCTATATCAAGCCTAAAGGTGCTCATGAAACTGAACAACTTTCCCCATTTCCCCACTTTGACCTCCTTTCGGCTTAATATACCCCTTTTGTTACTCCCTGTATTTACATTACGTATACTACCTACATAGCACAATGATTATGAAATGGGGAATGACGAGTAGGTAGATATCTGCTATCTGCTCTGGGGCTGTTGAGACTGAGCATCACCTCATTTCTTTCCCGTGGGAGTCGTAAAAGGCAACTAAGGGACTTGAGGGTGTGTACCTATTGCAATTTTAGGCGATGGGCTGGCAACCTGTCCTGTCACTATGGCGATACACAATGTTCCGAATGACCCTCGAATTTTTGTCAGACGTGGCGTAAATATCCGTTTTTGCAGCCGTTTACGCTCTGCCTACCCCGCAAGGGATAATAGACGTGATATGTGTATGTATGTACATCAAAAATGAAAACTTGCCTTTATTTAAGTAGAAACTCAAATCACATTATAAAAAAAAAACATACTGATTAGAGTTATTAATCTTGTTTGTTCTTTTATGAAAGCAAGTTTTTATGTAAGTTGGTACAAAATATTATAGGAACATTGTACAAATCACATCGTATACTAATAAACCTATTTATATTTGCGTGAAGCTATTTTGCACGTCCGCACCAAACGCGGTTGACACTCGCCTACAAGTGTGTTTGGATTGGTTTGGATTTCCTTGTAAACGGCGGCGTGTCAAATTGTGGAGAGTTTCGTGACGTTTGCTTGAAGTGAGCTCTCTGTATTGGGTGCGCAGCCGCCAATACTTACTTTGTGCATACATACAGTATTTCATTCGTTCTGTTTTTCGTTAAAATCTGCACACGAACAAAACCTAGAATATAATTGCGCAAACATAAAGGTACATCAAGTGAAAATTAATACAAAGCATTTCATTTTTTGAATACTTGACATTAAAAAGAAATTCCGAGAAAAGATTCAGATCCATACAAACCTTTCTCTAACCAAAACCAGCACTATGTTTGTTTGGACATCCGGGGCGATCAAAGCGATGGCCAATAAATAAATAGTTGATTTGCTTCGTCAATAAAAGCTAAATCAAATAGTTGGAGAAGAATGCGGGGTCCGGACAAAGATAACTAACGTGAACTAAATGGGTTTGCAGAGCTAAGGTATTTTTATTTGACTGGTTTGATTCGGTTGTGATTGCTTGTATTTCGTAGCGATTTCGTAGCATTAGCGTAGTTCGTAACGCTTTGCTACGATGGCTTACTTGGTTTATATTTTAACAAAAATGTATTATGTATACTATCACGAAAATCTGCTAAGGCGTTCAGTGTATTATTAACTTTTAATATTGATTCAACAATAAGACCAATAATATGGATAATTTAAAAATAATAATTATATATTCTAATAAAAAATATTTTGCTTTAACCTTATGAGGTTCGTTTTACTTATAATCGTTCTATCTGTAAGAATATTCAAATTTAATACTGAACAAAACGCTTCTTGTGAATTACATCTTAACTACAGGCTATTTTTATGAATGTATTTGAATTGTATAAGAGAATATGGGTTTTCTCTGAACAGCGCCACCTCTACAATAGAGCGTGAACTAATACGGAACTCACGCCCTCTCTAGGAGGGCACCCTCCGGAGAGGCACGGAACTACAAAATCAACTCCTCAGCTTCTTTGCAACGGTAAGGTTCTAACATGACCAAGATAAATGGGTTTCGGTTTTCTTTGGTTGGTGGTGGTGGTTTGTTTGAAGTTAAAGGTGTGGGTACTATAAATATGCTTTAAGTACGCTTATTCCTTACAAAATACTTTAAAAACTTACTAATGAATAAAACAATTGTCTCTTACTGCTGTTATTGAACTAAATTATTGAGTTTAGTTACAAATTAGTTCTACTTGTGCCGCTAGAGGCGACACTTGCATCTCGTAGCAGTCTCGTAGCCAGCTCGTAGCGGCGTAGAAAGTTTGATGGAAAAGTTACTTAACCATATCCATTAACTATTTATACTGTGAGGGTAATACAAGCAGTTAACTTTGTTGCAAGGTCTTTGTGTGTAAATGTTAAAAGCTTTGACCACTTCTAATAAAGGTTACTTGATCTCATTTTGTATAGGTATTCATAAATAAATAGGTTGAAATTTGACTAAAGTACCGCCGTTCCAATAAGCCGTATTTGTCAACTGTCATCTTCATACTAAAAGAGATGTCAACAAAGGAAAATGGACCTTCTGTCATAGTATTATCTCGTATCTGACAGCTGTCAAATACGACTTATAGTAAAGGCGGTACTTTAGTGACCGAACGCAAAAACTCAATATCCATGGGCTGGTGTTAAGGAACAACTTTTCCCAAGGAACATAGGTCAAATTACGAAAAAATATTAGACCGCCCATACAAAATTGCCGATCAGCTGATTTCAGATACTATGGAAAAACAAAATATTTTTGTCATATTTCAACCTATGACCCTTGGATAAAGTTGTTCCTTATTAACAGCCTGAATTGAGATTTCGATATCAGTCACTAGTAAAATTTCACCCTATTTATTATCATGACATAATTTTGTTGGCCGTGTGATGCCGGCTTAGAATAGCATCATCCCATTTCTTTTCCGTGGATGTCGTATGAGGCGACTAGGGCACTGGAGGGTTACATGTGTTTTACAACTTTAGGCGAAGGGCTGACAACCTGTCACTATAGTGACACATAATTATCTGAATGACCCTCAAATGTTAGCATTAGCGACCGTCTCTTCGGCCGTTCACGTTTTGTCTACCCCGCAAGGGATATATGCGCGATTTATATATGTATCAGTATCGTATACCATGGAGCAAAACATAAAAGTTTCAAAAAGTAATTTCGTTTTTATAATTGAACATAATATCACAGAATAATAACTAGTAACTATAATATTAAAAGATAATATGAAAAAGGAAAAGTTTTTCACCGTATTTATTGTGATGCGTAATGATGCTGTTATTTTTCTCATGACGTTTTATTATATAAAAGTCTGTTATATAAAAGCCTGTTACGCAAAGGTTCCGGGTTCGATTCTCGATGGGACACTCACAAAGTTGATATTTATCACTTTGTGAATTTGTTCCCGGTCTGGTTAAGTTATTGCAGGGTGAACCAACTGATTGTCTGAAAATAAATGGTTCCGTGCTTCGGAGGGCACGTTAAGCCGTCGGTCCCGGTTGCTGTCTATTAATACTTAGACGGCAGTCGTAACACAACCATGTCAGAGGCCAACTACTACTAGTAGGCGGTTGAAAAACTCTGACACTAGGGTTCATCGGGTTGTTGGACGACTCGGTGACCCACACGAAAAGAGAAGATTATATAGGTACTTATATTCATATCAGAGCAGTTAATATTATTATTATAGTGTTTCTACTAAAATACCTTTCAGAGTTGAAACACGAGGAGGAAGTATTGCTCTACTTATCGAATTTTTCCAAGAAAAGTTCAAATAGTTATTAAAAGCTTAGAAGAACTTCTAAGAAAATGTGACTTACACATATTGACTTTTCAATTTTAATAAATATAAAATGAATGAAATAACTTTATTCAATGTAGGATAGTATTATAAAAAAAAGTAAATTCATTATAGATCTTAAAAATAAATATGTTTAAGTCGAGATACTATGTAAATTTTTTCTAGTTCAATTATAGAGATTATATCACACTGACTTCGATGGATAGTTATTTAGGATGTAGTGTAAGTTTGGGAGCACAGCGCATTCAGCAACTGCAGCAGGTGACGTAAGCTGTACCATTGATAACGCATGCTGTATGTACCATTGATAACGTATGCCTTGGTTACGTGTGCTGTAGCCTTGATAAAGTATGCTGTAGCCTTGGTGACTTGTTCTGTAGCCTTACCAGGACTTGCGGGACATGCTGGGAACATGAGGGCTCTGACCTTGATGCTGGGCGTGAGAGGGTGCGGCATGGCAGGCGGGGAGCGCGGCGCTTACGGCAACTGGAGAAGGTGAAATAGTCTGTAGCCGGTGACGTATGCTGTAGCCTTGATAACGTATGCTGTAGCCTTGGTGACGTATGCTGTAGCCCTGCTGGGACTTGCGGGATATGCTGGAAACAAAAGGGCACTGACCTTGATGCTGGGCGCGGGGGGGTGCGGCATTGCGGGCGGGGAGCGCGGCGCATTCGGCAACTGCAGCAGGTGACGTATGCTGTAGCCTTGATAACGTATGCTGTAGCCTTGGTGACGTATGCTGTAGCCCTGCTGGGACTTGCGGGATATGCTGGGAACAAAAGGGCACTGACCTTGATGCTGGGCGCGGGGGGGTGCGGCATGGCGGGCGGGGAGCGCGGCGCATTCGGCAACTGCAGCAGGTGACGTATGCTGTAGCCTTGCCGGGACTTCCGGGACATCCTGAGAACAAGTTACATCATATCAACAACTATATGACGTCAGCAAGCGCTGCTGCTTGGAGCACAGAAAATTCCTTTCTAGACAATGTTGTTTTAATGTATTGTGAGGTTGTTAGTTGTTTGCACTCGGCTTCTCAACGTGGGAAGATAGTATTTTGTACTCGCTTTTATACAGCATTGTAACTCTTCCGAGTGTTTGAAGTCTTGGTGTACCCTTGTCGGGAATTTCAAGACGTCCGGTGAACAACGTAGCCTGATAAGGTATTTGAATATTCCTTAGGACAATTTAGTTGTCAGGTGGCGTATACATTGTCCGTCACGAGCCTTTTGACTTGAGATATACACCTAGGATAATTTGCATCTACCTCTACAACACAAAGTTTGATAAGAATTTGGAAATCATTTGACAAAACACAAGAGACACTTGTAAACTTCTAAAATCTTGGCAATTATAACTGGAAAGCTTATGATAATTCGAGTTGTTACCTGTAGCGTTACCCGTATGAGTGGTGAAAAAACCTATCCTATGTGTTTATCCATGTTACCTTCTACATGTGTGCCAAATTGCGTGAAAAAGTATCAAACAAACAAAGAAACATACAAACTTTCGCATTTGTAATATTAAGTAGGATTAAAACCTACTTTTTTACGACATCGACAGTGAAACCAATTACTCGCTTATGTTACTGGTAATCAATTCAACGTAAAATTAACGTTATGTTACAACTTTATTATATAAAATAGGTAAACCGATATTTAGCATGATAATAAATATATAAGGCGTACCTATATTTACTTACACATTAATAAGAGCAGAAT
The DNA here is from genome assembly GCA_027580185.1 of Tuta absoluta. NCBI lineage: Eukaryota > Metazoa > Arthropoda > Insecta > Lepidoptera > Gelechiidae > Tuta > Tuta absoluta. The sequence continues at coordinate 6,344,168 of JAQAHW010000003.1, forward strand.
ATACACACTAGTTTACTTAATATATGCTAAGACAATCAAAGTTCTGAACCGAACTAAAGTTTGTACCTGACAGGCAGCTCTTCTTGGGAGTGTTACTATACTGCCTTGTTCTGACTTTAATGAGATAAATAAAAAACTTGTTGAAAAGAAATATGAAACAAATAGAGTTTTCCGTTCATTTTTAATATTTGATTCGATATTTCAATATGCATTTTAAATCTAAAAATTGGTCCCTATTTGACAAACGGCAAATCCTAAATCCTGTCGTTTTGATATTTTTTTCGTATTTTAATGATAACTCGGTTAAAATTAGTTATTTGAAAATCGAAAGCAATAACTTGCTAGCTAGAGTTTTGAAAGGCATAAGAAGATTATCGTGCGTTACAATATGGTTAGAGGTAATTTGGCGTTTTTTTTTCTATCGTTCTGATTTAAAAGTATCATGTTTTTCAATGACATAATAGCATACATATGTCCTTAAGGATATTACATATTTATTTCTGAACTTTTCTGCCTTTTCACTTGGCTAAAAATCAGTAATAAAAATTACCTTCAGCTCTTCTTAGCCCCTTTAAAGCTCGTAGAGTCTTTTTCTCTAAGTAGGTAGTTCAAATACAACATTCTCTAAGTTTCATATTTGAAATTAATAGATTTGCCATTAAACGGTAGAAAGTTTTGCCTAACTTGTATTTTTTTCTGCAAAGTATCTGCAGTTATTATGGAAGTGATGTGGCAATTTCATACTCGTATTTAGTATGGCGCAGAGTTAAGTGGTAACGTTAATTAATATTCAATAGGGCAGTTTCTTTCACATGTTTTGTTCTATGACACAGTGTTTATATATACGTAGTTTGAACAAGGCAAGGATGAATGAAACGAGTTAACTAATGTGAAGTTTATAGGCTAAAAATAAAAATAAATTTTGCCAAGTACTGATTTGTTTCGCGACGAGTAAGATTGAAAATTTGGAAGTGCCAGTCGAAGCGCTGGTAGCTCAGTTGGCAGAGCAGTGGTACTGAAAAAATTTTCAATTTCACATTTTTATTTATGAAAATAAAATTAAAAATTATAAATATAGCACAAAACCCCATTTTTTTGCTTCTTTCCCTTACTTCCTATCCATATCACATAACAAAAGTATTTAAAACAATAATTCCTTATTTGAAAAGACTTCTTTGGACCCCACTTTGAAAAGAGCGAAACAAAAGATCATTGTGGACTTAAGTAAAAGGTAAAATATAGAAAATTGCCGTTGAAAGGTAATAACCTAGTTCCTTACAAATAAAAACAAGTAAGTTGGAACGGTTTGAAATAAATAAAGTGAAATAAATAACGCAAGCGATAACTCGGTACGGTGAATGTACATGCTTCTATGCGGTTTCTTTTCTGGCATTTGAAATACTTCCTAAAGGGTAAACATGACCCAAACAATCATGTAGTAGGTACTATAAAGTTAATCAAATACGAAACTTCGATATTTAGAACCAGAAATATAATGTAATATGCTTTATTATGCACTCACAGTGTCATAATTATTATTAATGAAAAAAAATTACAGCGCCTGCTGGGGCTTGAACCCGGGACCTTGGTGGGGGTATTCGTTACAATAACTCATACTAGATATCACTTGTACGTCGCTGCTTCGAGACGAGTACCAAGAGATTGAAGATTAACATACAATACTTCTAAATAAATTGAATAGCCTGGGCATTCGCGGGAAACTGCAAAACTGGTTCATATCGTACCTTGCGAATAGACAGCAGATTGTAGAAATAGATCACTTTGATGAGCAAACTGGAGAGATAAGAAAAGTACACTCTAACATAGTGACATTAGTGACCACAAATTGGTCAATTCCTCAAGGAAGTGTCTTAGGTTGTGTACTCTTCTTAGCCTATATTAATGATTTGCCAGAATCTATTGATACACTTTGTGTTATGTTCGCAGATGATATATCATTATTGTTTAAAACCTACGAAAATACTGAAAGTATCAACAAAATTAAACAAACATTTCTCCAAATAAAAACCTAGTTAACAAATCACAGTCTGGAAATAAACAACAATAAAACAAAACTCATCCAATTTAGACCATTTCAAAAACGTCAACTCAATCTTAATGAAATATCTTACTCATTAAATATCCAAGAAGTAGAAGAATGTACCCTATTAGGAATAAACATCGACACAAGCTTAAACTGGAAAAGTCACGTTGAAAAAGTAAAAACCAAGATATCACAATTTATTTACGCTCTTTCCATTATAAAACAGAATTCTCAAAATGATTCTGCCCTAACAGCTTATTACGCATACGCATATTCATGGATGCGATACGGTATTATTTTGTGGGGAGGTAGCACCGACTCAGATGACATCTTCATACAACAAAAAAAGTGTATACGTATAATCTACATTCGCTCACCAGTTGCAAACCATACTTCATAAAAAACAATATTTTAACCCTACCATCAATATATATCCTCGAGTCTGCTTCATTTGTAAGAAAGAATATCACAAAATTCGAATTTTGCACTAGAGCTAGAAGAAAAGACCAACTAAAACTCCCAGCACCGAAAATGGAAATGTATAAATCTAGTCCTTACTACCGAGCAATAAGCATATTTAACGCATTACCGAAATCCATAATAGAGGACACAAAATCAACATCGTTTAATAATAAATTTAAAAAAATCCTTTTACAAAAAGGATATTATACAATAAAAGAATTTCTCAATGATAAAATTAAAATATAATAATATCAAATAATTAGTATAAATATCTTATGAATTTATTATAGAAATATAGAATAAATTTTAAATATTATCATGCGATCCGTTCTAATTTGCAATGCCCTGACGGGGCTCATGTACTTTTACTAGCAAAATGTAACCAATACCAACACCTTTACCATATACTTTGTACGGTCGGATTCATAAGTGGAGTCATAGTTAGACCACTTGACAGATTGCAATACGGGTTATTATCCTCTGTACTTACTTTACTAACTTACGCACACACGTAAGATTATCGACTGTAAGTAGAAAAGTCCACCTTAAGGCGTAGCATTAAAACTTAAACAGATTACCACCTATAAACGACATCTATGTAATCTTTGAAATAATTACTCGGTGATAGCCTATTCGCCACCACATCACCACAAAGTATACATCACACTGGTTTGTCTAAAAGCGTATTATAGTTATCCTTATTCGTTCACTTGTAGTAAAGCAATAGATTACATATCTTTATTTCGTCGTATTGATCACAAACTACCGTAGCTTAGCGGTAATAGTTCTTACCTTCTAATCAGAACGGAACCGGGTTCCCATCCGATCTCTGTATGTTGAATAATATTTTTTTAAATGTTTTTACCATATTTTCTCCAGTAATAATTATTTTATATAATATTGTTCTATATATTCATCTATGTATTATATCTATAAATGTTTATTGTAAATTATGTATCAAAATATTATATCTAAAAACATAAACCTATAATATTGTAATAAAACAAAAAGTAAGGTAAGAAATTATTTTATTGGTAGGTATGGTATCACTTTATGTAAATAACATAATGACATGAATGAGAACTTTTGGTAACCATAAGATACGAGTATGTAAAACTACATAAAATACTTGCTGTCGTAATACTTAGTTAATAGTTTTGTTTGAATGATAAAACACAATATTATGTAAAATGATATTAAGTGTTCATTAGCTGAAACATCGATAGGTAATTATTTATAAGATCATAGGAATGATCCAAATCTTGGATTGAATCTTTCAATAAAGTTATTTAAGTAATAATTTCGTTAGTAATTATTTTATTGTTCTATGTTTAACGATGATGCACTTTCCTCGGAAGTAAAAGTAATTGTAATAATCAGTTATTTGCCTACATCTCAAGGTTTAAGCTTAAGTACTCGTTTTCGTAATGAAAAGATATTGAAGCAAGGCCTTAAGATAACTGACTAATAATTATCAATCTTATATAAATATAAATCGATGTTTTAGCATAATTTAATTGCTAATGTAATGCTCCACAAATACCTACTGCAATAGTAGGCGGGTAAGCAGGTAAACAGAGGTTGAGTGAGCAACGATTTATCAGGCCCGCTTCGGCATACATTGCTGATTATTTTGTGTATATTCATTTATTATAATGAAATACACAAGATAATCAGCAATGTATGCTAGATCGGGTCTGATTGGAATCTTAAGTAAAAATCGCCGCTTACATAATTAGTATTTGGTGTTACCTCCGCTGTTTTCAACAACACTTAATAAACACTTAATAGACTCGATCAAATAAGTGCATATATCTGTTCCTCTGGTACTCTCCCACACTCCCAGGCAGTGAGCCTCTAAAGCTTCTGTAGTTCTTTCATTGCGCATGTCCCACCTTTGCACCATTAAACCCCATAAATTCTCTATGGGATTTAAGTCCGGAGATTTTGCTGGCCAACGAATAACTTGGATATCTGGGTGCTGGTTAAACCAATTATACACCACGGCAGCTCGATGCACTGGACAATTTATCCTGGACAAATGCAAAACGAGGAACTTCACTAGCAGGATAAACAGTTAAACATTTCGCACCGTAGTCGGTAGCATGCTTTCCTGTAGCATATCAACATAATTAGCGGCAGTTGCACGCCCTGTTTCTTGTGCTACTAATTCGCCTGGACCAGCGGCAGAACCATTTTCTTCATATTGTTACACCATCATCCTCCGCTGTGAATCATTTATAAGACGAGTCGAGTTTTTACGCTACCTTCCTCTTCAAAACGTGTAACCCAACGTTTAACAGTCTTCCACTAAAACAAAGTAGCATTAGTAATAAAAAAGTTTATACTAATCGGTTCACAGCTACCAACATACTATGAGTCAAATTTTTTAATATTTAAAATACAATTGTAATGAAATAAAACTATACTTACGGCCAGACCAGTCTGATTAGCAATTTGAGTTAAATTAAATCCAATATCATGCAGCGCCACAGATAATTGCAGCGCAACAATACGCTGCTTATCCTGCAAACTGATAATAGTATGCATTTCGAAGAAATAAACACTGAAGTTTAATAAATAAACTTAGGTTAAAAAAAATCACTTAGCACACGCACTATCTCGCAAACGATCTAGCAACAACTAAAATGTAATTCAAAATTTACTAAATTTTGCTTCATTTGATAAAATAAAAACTAGAACGAAGAAATCGGGATTCGATCCATTGTCTCCACAATAACGGTCAAGAATTTGCTTGACCGCGCTACTGACCACGCTACCGAAGCTAATGATTCATGTAGTGAAATAGTCAATACTACTCAGCCTATTATACAATGGTAGTTCGTCAAATAATAGTATGTTATACGTCATTTGTGTCATTGTGTGAGTGTCGCCGCGGGTGCGAGCGACTTGTTTTCTGAGGTTTGTGTTAACTATGACTCCACTTTAGAACGCGACCGTACATGAAAGCAAATAAATGAATTGAATTGAATTGATTTGGAAGTGTCAGTCGAGGCGCCGGTAGCTCGGAGTTCAAGCCCCGGCGGAGGATATATAAAAAAAAACTTATTATCTTTTAGAAGTATAAAGGTTCTCATTCATCGCTTATCAAAATATGATACAGAATAATGAACTGAGAAACAATAATATTTTCTATTTTGACGCCATCATAAATAGCATGTTGTAACGTCACAACATAGAGTATTTCTAACTACCTTCATGCGGTGGATTTCGGAACGAGTACCAACTTAAACTAAATGGAATAACTTTGTTGCTGGTTAAGGTCATAAAACTTTTTTTATATACAGGGTTATTTTTATTTGATTAAGTTTTTATTTATTTAATTTTTGTAATTAAGTTTATTAATAAAGAATTATCTTATCATACAAGGTTATTTTTTATTCACCCCGGAAATTTTACAGGGCAATTCTACTCATAATTTTGAACAACTTTTATTAAGGGGTCACCTGCAAAAGCGGGAAAAATAAAACAGCTGCTCCATAGAAAAGTTCAGACCTACTCAAACAAAATGTATGGAACAGCTGTTTTTTTCGCGATTTCGCAGGTGACTTCATAATAAAAGTTGTTCAGAATTATGAGTAGAATCACCCTGTAAAATTTCCGGGTGAATAAAAAATAACCTTGTATGATTGCATCAAGTGACTGATTTACCTTAGTTCACTTTTTGATTTTTCTTGCTGTTTATATTATAACAATATTACAATATTTGTAATTATATAGGGTTTATACGTGTGTGGACTGCAATAGGCTGATGATGATGATACGTAGTTTTAGCCACAGTGAAAGGTTAAAAATAATGAATACATATACAAATATATTTATTTCGCAGCACATCTTAAGCACCACAATCAATAAATACAGTACAAATATACAACATGAGCTGAAATGAATTATAGTAAAATCAGCTTGATCCAAAATGTCAAATATTATATTTAATATAATCATAATACTTGCTGTGTGGTATCTGCTTAGAATAGCATCACCACAATTCTACCCCGTGGGTGTCGTAAAAAGCTACTTAATAACAACTTTTACTACTAACAAGAACTATCTTCTGGGAAAAATTTGTAAAATACCCAACAATTGAACCTACTTTAGGGCTTATCCTTAATAATAGACAAACATTGTGTTACAATAAGGAGCACAAATATACTCTCTGAAGAAGGTAAACGTATTTGTGAAACTAGATAACTTTTCCCGACCAATAACAAGACAGAAACATGTTTGAGCTTATATTTCTTTTGGTTGTGTAAGATGGACAGTATTGCTGTGGCGCTGTGGTAGTTTCTTTCTGTGTCTAGGGCACAAAGGTCCCGGGTTCAACTTATGTACACGACAGATATTTTAACGATGAATTGAAATAATATCGTGGCAGCAGAATATTTTTAAATGATATTTTTACAGTTCTATGAATATTTATGGATTTCAATCAATACTGTAGCCATAAATAATAATAAACTCATAATGAGTCAGCCGTATCATAATCTTTATGACATAGACTGATTCTTGCGGTGCTGAATGACTACTGTTATATTAAATGGTATTATTAGTATTAGTTATACTGGATAAAATAGGCATAAGCATTCGTAATACAACGGGATGTTTGGCCTATCCTGTACGTGGTCCATTGTGCTGATCCCAGAGAGTAAGATATCCTTAGGGCGTATAGGAATGACAATATTCCTCACATTTAATTATATTATCTTCTAAGGTAAAATAAATTAATACTTGTACATGGTATATTCTTCTAACTTACATTGCAAATCCTGATGTACTGAATTCATTGAAGAGCGAGGCTTTCCCGTCAAAGGTGTCTCCTGACTAAATTCCGGGAAGCCCAGGCGGAAAAACTGTAACTGATTTACTGAATAAAATACTTTTTTTATTACTGTGATGTGTTGCTGCCCTTACGGAAATACAAATAACCAAACAGCGCACTTGAATAATGTAACAAAGTAAATATTAGGTCGCATCGTACTGTTCGATCCGTTGCTAGGCTTTAACGAGTCTGTTTTGTGAATATATTCCAACCTTTATTATTTATTTTGTTGTTTAACGTGAGTATAACGGTAAAGTGTTCTACAATTATCGAGGTTTGGTAATAACATGTTTGATGTCATTTTCATACAATTTGTTAATCCACGTTGTATGGCATGAATTTGTACTAACACAACGCTTTAGGTATTTCGTTTTGTTTCGTGGAGACTCGACCATATAAATGTCGCCATTAAATGGCAAAATCATGAATTTAGCCGACTTCCTAGTATTATGGCCAAAAGCGGCTTTTTAGCTAAATCGTGACTTCATTCTACCCCCATCCTCAACACATCGAGGAATTTGGCCAAATTCGTAAGATTTTGGCGGATTTCCTGAAGTTGTTTTTGAATATGGCAGAACGAGGATTAAAAGATACTACTTTCCATTCAAGAGTGGTCATGATCGTCATATTTTTGTGACTAAATTAAAAAATTTAAATAGAAAAGAACTGAAAAAAAGTATATTTAAGTACCTATTAAAATTTTAACAAGATTGAAACAAAAAAAAACTTCAAGATTTTTCAGTAGTTTCTTGACATTTTTGCGAAGGAAATCTACCAATCTGGACACTTTATTTTAACTGTGCGCCAATTTACTATCAATTTCTATTCAATTTGAAAAAGATCAAATCGTAGAATAATTTTTACCTTAATGAATTATATTATTCGTAACTTATTGTTTCTTTGTTAACAAACAAGGAATATCCATACCAACTCGAAATTGTCATTTGATAAAAAAAAAAAATTAGAACCTCGTTTTGCCATAACCCTAGCTAAACCAGTTTATAAATTCGGTCAATTATTCTAGGAATTTAACCAAACGTTTAGGAAGATGGTGAATAAAGTCTACATTTATGCCATCTTCCAGCTTTTGGGCAAATTTCTAGGAATTCCGATAAAGTCCTATTTCTGTTTACTGCTACACTTATAAAGTTTGATACCAAGTCGATCAACGATATTATTGTGGTTTGATATAATGAAGTCTTAATAAAATAACATACGCGATGTATTCTACACTAATATTATAAAGAGGCAAAATTTGATTGTATGTTTGTTTGACCGATTGAAAAAAATCTTTTACAATTACAATCCTACATTATCTCAGGCTATAATAAATTGTCTTATTCCGACTGGAAAAAGGTTAGCATCGGGTGAATAGGGAGGTTTATAAGTAAGTTGTATTATTTCAGACCATTTAAAAAAATCAAAGCACTCAAATTTGCTCAACTTAAATCAAAACTAAGAGTTACTTTTTATTAAAATGTATACTTGTACGATGTCTCGATCTAAATACAAAGCAACAAAATGAGTAGGTAAAGTGGTACAATATTTTTTCATGTTTCGAAAATCTGATACCTACTAAGGAAAGTTGATCATTTTCTCGTCTAGAACATGCCTGAAAGTTTGTACAGTCACTTCCCTAACCCACGGTATATAGTTTTATAAGTACCTACGGGCTGAGTTTCCCAGAACCATCGACAGACTTATTAATAGTTTGCCTTATAATTTCTAAAGTTTCAGTTCAGCTGCTACAGCTAACTTGTAACACGATATAATAACGAGTAGGATAGCAGATTACCAGGTAAACTAAATGCAAATAACTCATAATCATAATCAGAAAATATATTTTATGCTCCGTTTATGTTGGAATGACTAATCATGCATGTCGGTTACATACAAATTTTGTTTACATGAATAGTCATTCCAAAATAAACGGAGTATATATATATTACATAATATGAAATAACAGAAGAGAGTTCAAATCAAATTTTCCAAGTTTAAAAGCGAATTCTGAAAACAACAACCTAAATATTTGTTTCAGAGTCAGGTGTTTTTCGTGCATGTTTCTGTGTAACTATGTCTATGGCACACAAGGAATCCAGTGAGGACTATGAGTGTGTTCACGTTATACAACACCTCTGACACCTTTGTATAACCAACTCTCTCCACCAGGCAATCATGAAAAGACAGGCATACGACATACGACGACGGCGAGAAAATGCAAACCGAGGGATTCTACAGCTGTTGAATGGATCCCTAGGCCCGGTTTACCACAGTACCGGTTCGTCACACTTAAAAAACGTGTCCTGATTCATCACAGAGCGATTATTTTACTCAATCTTAGTACCAGTTTGTCGCAATTTCCTCAAGGTTTTGTAACGGAAACTGGATAAACTGCGTGTGCGATATCGACACGTCACATAGCCAGTTGCCCATATATCCCGAATCAGTGAAGTTGATCGATCGCTTGACATAATTAATACACGTGTTTAAACTTAGTTTTATAATATTGGCGTTTTTTTCCTGGTCTTTGAGAAAGCCTGACACAATTAATATATACACACGTGTAATCACACATAACTTTGTAGCTTATAATTGTCAATTAGACAAATAACTTAAACGTACTACGCGAATATTAAAGCTGTGACGAACCGATACATAAAATTTAAATTATTATCAGAGGGGTATCGGCTCAGAATATCATCACCTTAATTCTACCTATGGTGTCACATGGGCATGGGTGTAAAATGGGCAACACCTATACTGCACTTGCCAATCCGCCTGCCGACCGTAATGGCTATGGCAAATACCCCCAATAGCTTTAAGGCCCAAGTCCAGCAGTGGACTGTTGTAACTGTTGATGATGATCGTTATTGAGTATAACAAACCGGAACTTATTTAATGGTGACGAATTGGGATTGTGGCAAACCGGGACTGATTCGTTGAATGCCATTGTGTTATATTTTTGCTCGGATGTGGGAGAATTTGTGATACAAATTGCCTCACTTCTAAGAAAGCCCTTAAAATAGCTTGGTGTGTTAAATGTTGATTAACAACCTACGCAATATTAGTCAAGCAATCATTTTATACCTATAGGGCAGATACCTTGTCGTATCCTATCGTCTACCTCTTTCTGACACCTTTTTCATCTGTCGTCGAATATCATATTATTATTTGTAAGTATATGTTATTTTATATAGATATTTATGTATTGTATTTATAATTACGTTATGTTACCAGGTTTACGTTTATTGTGCACCCTTCCCGCATAACGGCTACTGTGCTGCCGCTAATTACTGGCTAAAATCCTGTACCCTAAGTTTGCCCGAAAGAAATCGCTACCTAAGCTATAAGGCCGCTTTATGTACACCTGTTTACATTTATATCTTGTTTTTACTGTATTTTCTGCGTACAAAAAATAATTTTTGAATTGAATTTGAATAGAGTGATAAGCGCGGTTTCAACGCGCGCTACACACGCGTGGTAACCGCGTAGAGCTTGCGCGTACGTTTGTTCGCCCTTTTAGTTATTAAAAGATTACTGTCATCATAATTATTTACTTTCTTTCAATAACATGCCTTCTTGCATTATTCATTATCAGCAGTCAAGTATCATGGAGATAACTTTGTTCAGAAACCATAGAAAGACACTTACCAACGTAAAAATACTTACAAATTTTCGTAGCAAATGTATGGTTTTAAATATTGCAGTGTGATAGCTAGATATTTTCTGTATAAAAAATTATCGGAACCGAACACAATAAATAAATCAAAACCACTTGAAACTTGAGCGGATTGTTTACAGATTGTGTCGATACAAAATCCATTGATATTTTCGCTCTCGGTAACTTTGTTTGGTGAGAATGATATTAGCAATTGCTAGATCGTATTTGTAGCCTGCATTAAGGCCTTAAGAATAGTCAAATGTCCAAAATCGCGAAAATATAAGGCAAATGTTTGAAAAATCTAGTAATTGAATCAGCAAAGAAAAATTATAGTGTTTTAGATTGATTTTCAAGTAAAAGTTTTGGTAGGTTTGGTTGAATGGTATTGCATTTATTGTTGTTTTCATTTAGAACAAAAGAAAGGAAGCGAACCTAATGACGGTAATAATTGCAAATTTTCTCTAAAACGGCTTTAATTATTTAAATCGTTTAAACACACAATATAAGATATTAACAATATTAATATTAAGTGTTGAGAGTTTTACTTTTATCTCGCTTAATACACGTGAAAAGTATTAAAGCGCGGAATTTGCAAAAAATCTGATTGGGTGTTTTTTTTTTACGCAGCGGCGGCAATGACAAGGATAGTCACTACACCCTACTCAGCGCCATAATACTATCACAAAGCCAAGCCATGTACTTCTTAATGACTATAAGGAATGATTTATTGACTGATAAGGAATTAAAACTCATAACGTCTCTGCCTGATGAGATTAAGAAGATATGTAATTTTGCAGCTTATGACACATATAGGTCAGTATTATGACACAAGACACTAATAGCCATTAAAGCATACAAACTGATTCAGTCAAATTATTAATATAGGTACATATGAGCTTGGAATAGGAATATCACCCCATTTCTTTCCCGCGGGTATCGTAAGAGACGACTAAGGGACTCGCTCGAGTCTTACGTGTTTATTGCAATTTCAGGCATTGGGCTGATAACTTGTCACTATGGTGATACACGATTTTCTGAATGGCCCTCAAATGTTTGTCAGACGTAGCTTAACTGTCGGTTTTTACAGCTGTTTACGCTCTGCCTACCCCGCTAGGAATAAAGGCGTGATACATGTAAATGTATTTATGTGTGTTGATAGATCTCAGCTGTTTACTCGGTAATAGGCTAGTACCTATTAACCTTACCTTATATTTAGGTACAAGACGTAATAATATCTTCATTAGTTAAATAAAATTGCTAACGCTAAATTATAATATAACTAATAATTATATACAACATCCGTATTATCTGTTCAAACTGCCGCACAAACAATCCCGACATTATTAACTTTGTTGTAATACCTACAGTATCACAAAAGTGTTGCTAGCGTCGAATTTGCCTCTACAATTCTACGTTTAGGTACTTTAATTTATATTCATTAATACAATAATAAACTTGGCCAGAAAATTATATTCACTGCTAAGCTTGGCTAGTCATTTGATAACCGACTCTCCGCTTTAGGAACAGAACTAATTTTTGCACAACAAATCAAAGTCTATTTACATCAGCTTTGATGGAACGGTTAATTGAAACTTCGTTCTATTACAAGAGCCATAACGTTCAAATTTGTGTAACATCTGCGAGAGTTGTAAGTAGGTGTACAGTAGAGTCTGGAATATTTGTTGATCTAACTTTAAAATGGGATAAAGTTTGCTCTCGATATTTGGCGAAGTTTTAATGGCTTAAGCTCTTTAAATGTTTCAGCTAAATTATGAACTACAGTAACTTCAATATAAGTAAATAAACTTTCCCATTTTATTATCTTTTAATTCAATTTAGTTTTTCTTTAAATGAAGATACTTTCCTACCTTTATCACCTTCAGAATTCACCACCAGTAACAGTAAGTACTTAATAAATTTACACAACTAATTCATTTCACGTTCCAGTAGATAGACCGTACTACGACACAATTCCATTGTGCCCTATTATTACTTATGCGCGTTTTAATATCCATCATGCTCTACATTGCTACTTGACAACGTTATGTATGGAAAACACGGGAACAATAGCAGCAGTGGATGCCGTCGTAAAGTCCAAACACAAAACACTGCGCCTCCGCGATGTGATTCCTGTGTTGTGGATGTCGAAAGTTATTATTCGTCCATTTCTCTCCACGATCTTTAACCGCGGGTGCGGGCGCTCTCTATACCAGTATTGGATGATTATGTCTGCTGGAAACCTTTTGTGACAGCAAAATCTAAACAAATATTTTTCTGAGTTAATGGTAGTTGTTATTTTAGAAGTTTTTCGCCGTTCGCTTTATTTTATCTTCGAACTCTACACAGCCAAGTAACAGTGTTATCTCAAAGTTGCCCGCGAGCTTAACTTTTTTATAAGTAAAGGTAATCTTTATTGAAGAACGAAAATTATACCAACAAGGAAAAACGACGACTCCAAAATCTTTTATCAAATCGTTTACGTTGTTAGGCAATTTGTTTTAAGACAAGATACAGCACCTTATGGACTTGTAATAGAGGTGGTTATACAATTGCTTTTACGTTTACGTTGGAATAACGATTTCCAAGGCTGCCGTTTGACTACTTAGTTATTGAACACTCGTACTAACAAAGTTCAGGCCTCAACTGACCTAAAGTAAGCGAAAGTCAACTAGCCAAACTAGCCAACTACTATAAGAAATAAAGCAAAGTACCCACCTACTTCTGGCAATAACCAACTTCCTCGATGCTATTACCAAAGTTACATTCAACTTTGCCGTCTCGACGTTACACTATATGACTTCAGATTCGTGAATTATGATCGAATAAAATCGAAGGAAGTCTGTTTACATAATGTCTTTGAGTCACGTATATTTTAGAGACAGTGTGTTTGGCCAATTTGTCTGTTACATTGTAAAAGAAATGACATTCAGATATTTATTTTCAATACTTATTATGATTTTAACTCGAATAATAATTCAAATAAGATTCTAGACTTCATTACACTTCTGGTAACATTTTCCTCAAAGAGTTCTGGTATAGGTAGTAGGACCACAACCACAGTGGTCCACTGCTTAAAACTATAATATTACTACACGTGCCATTTGGATTGGCGAAGCACAGGGAACGCTACTGCCCGTTCCCTGGAGTTAAGCAGTAATTCACATTTATAAACTTTACTAACTAGATGATTTTGAATCGACATCTTCCTAAGTAAATGTTGTATGTTGTGCTTGAACATTCACTGAACATAGTCAGGTAATTAAATCAGCAGGCTAGTTTATTTCGGGGCTTATTTCAGCTCTTTGTCTGTGGATAGGTATCATTTAAGATGGTTTTGTTTCGTTGTTTTGCCTTATGGTGCTGGCTTAGAATAGCATCACTCCATATCACTAAAATCCAACCCTAAACATCGACAAGAGGAGCTGTACATTTTTACGACACCTACGGGCGAGTACAAAGTATTTTGCTTGCCAATCTACCTGCCAAGCGTGGTGAGTATGGCAAACATCCGTTTAATAGGAAGAGGCCCATGTCCAGCAGTGGACTGCTGTGGCCCACGTCGGTGTTATAACAGTGGTAGTAGTTCTTTTGTTCCTATTCTGTGTTTTCTGTGTAGGTAAATAATAAAAGAAAATAAAGTTTTAAGTGGAATATGTTGTTCTACCGTAGAACAATGTAACTAAAACGGTGTAATTATGTAGTTACCAAGTATTTTAATTACGTTCCGTACGATACATTGTAATTTTTGTAGCAATAGGAGAGTATCACAAAACTTACAGCAAACATTTTTAACCTAAATAGAAAAGGAGGAGGTTCTCAATCCGTCGTGATTTTTTAAATTTATTTAATAATACCTAAAGAGGATTTCGTTTTCATGCCTCAACTAAATTGATATATTGACACAAAGTTTATCCAAGTTCTTTTAGCAAAATGTAATGTCGTAGAGTTGGTATCTAGCCAAACAAAAGAGTCCGTGAAACTTATGCCATTCAAAGTAAAATATCAAAGCAGCTTTGTAACCAGATAGACGTCCATCAAACAACGAACCGATCTACGGAATCATCTCGCAATCGATACGAACATAACAAAGCTGCAGACGACGCCATTTTGAAGTGCTTATTTCCATTATAACATTGTACTAACTACACTGAAATGTTCTACAAAAGTTCGCGTTTTGCTTCGTGAAGTCCGCAACTTCCATCTTACCAGAGCAAACTAACTTCCCTATTGGTATTACGCAAAAACAACATTTATTACAAGCGAGTACAGATTGAATTAGCCCGCGGTAGAGTTCCGCTTACAACTTTGTGCAAATACACCAAGTTCAAGTTATCTGAAAAGTTATTTAACAAAGTTTCATAGCTTTCGTGAATGTTGCGCAAGAACCGACTTACGGCGGTAGGGAATTGGGTTAATAATCGTTTGAAGGGTATTTTGTAGTTAAAACGTTGTTCGCCTGAGGGCCTTCTGCGTTAACCCATCGAGAGCCGTGACTGTAGAAAGATTTTCCTTCTACAATGGACTGAGACTGCGACCGGTTGCTGAAATGACTTTGTAATGGCGTTCGCAATAAAACGATGTAATATCACGGGATACTTACCTTATTTATGAGATTTGTTCGACGGTTTTCGGAAACTTATGTCGCACTGCCGTTCGATGTGTTTGACTTCATACAAAATTACGATGAATTTGATCGTAGTTCACCTACTTGCAGGTGAATAATAAATATAAATGCGCTGAAGTGAGTTCATTTTTAGAATATAAATTTCAACTTTATTACCTTGCATTAAGTTCGATATTCGCTTGCGCCAGGCAAGCTACTTGAGAAATTGCTGACTATTCTGGTGCCATTATGGAACAGTTATAACTACAAACTCGTACTATATTATTACTAAAGTTTTGCTGAACTCAATTCAGACTTTACTCTTAAGACAAACAATCTGTTATCTTAACTGCGCAAAATTAAGATAGTAAAACGCAAGGTCTAGCATTTAAAGTGCCATTTCATTCAAAATGCGGTCCTTATGAATCTTTTGTCTGTCGAGACAAATATTCAGTACCTTGTAGGGTGCAGTTTTATTAATATGAACTCATCTCATAACATTAGTAAACCAGCATTAAAAAGATTCCCGGAAAGTGTCGCCACTTCAGATATTTTATTACGATTTTCCCTTTACAGTACTTACGGAATGAAATGTTTATCGGATTGTAGCAAAAATTTATTAATATGTATATTTATGCCGTATAGTATCGGCAGTACTATTATAATAATATACTTGATATTTCATTTCATTTTGGCAATTTAATTGGTATTTAACACTTGATATTTTACTTAGTTTTGGCAATTTAATTGATATTTATAGTTTTATCTTTGTTGCATGAAAGACAATAAATTCAAAAAGTTACACATTTAAAATAAATTGTGAATACAGGTCAAAGCGAAGTAGAAATTACCTATTCAACCCGCTGGCAGCCAACTCACGAACGCGCCATGGTCACAGCGGAGGTTGCACTTGACCAAAAGTAGTTAGTTACTCGCAAACACTTTTGACTGAAACTTTTCACTGTCACAACTTTTTAGCCTTGAAATATACTAGCAAAAGTTAACTTTTTCACACGTCACCTGTGTTTCCGCAGCCGAATCCGGGCCCGATACAAGGTCAGAGAGTGAACGCAGCGTCCTCCGCACACTCCAAGAAGTAAACACAAAAATTACAGGAGCATCATCCGGGAAACGTCACTCATATTATACTTCAAAACAATAGCTCAGATGCACAGAAACGTTGGTTTATCACATGAACACAGTCACGGCACCACTAAAACCACAACTCCCAGTCAGAACAAGTCTTTCGTCTCCCAGCATAACCTCAAAACATCTTACTGACACTCCGCGGCCCACAGGAATTAATAAAAAGTTTCTTTATAAAACAAGTGGGTTGTGAGCATGTTCCAAAATGGCGGAACTTTGCGTTAACTTCGGAACGTAGAGCGGAGTGAAGTTGTAGGGTGCGCGGAGAGCTCGCCGGCGTCGTGCTGCGCACCAACCCCTAACTTTTCTCATATTAACTCACAATAAAAACTTCACAAGAACCAGATTTTTGTCTAAAAACTTTTTGGTTGACACTAAAAGTGCTTTTAGTTATACTACATTAGTTAAAAGTAGTTTAAGTAGCGTCAGTATCGAGTTATGAAGTGAGGGAGCCAGATTGAGCACCCTCCGTACCGCGATCCGCGGAGTCGACAGGGGTTCGGTCGGGAAAATCAATAACTTACGGCCGACTCTCTCCGCCGCTCTCCGCGTTTAATCATACACTTTGTGAGCAAAACATTAAAACTTGTCCGTTTGTTTGTAGGAGGCGGTTCGACGGGACGGGACCGCCGCGGGGGAGCAAGCGGAGCGGGTTGTGAAGCGTTGAGCGGAGCGGACGGAGCGCCGGCGACTGGCGGGCTGCCGCTCCGAGCTAGAGTTTACTTGGAGCAAAGTTTTGCGAGGTGTTCTTACAAACAAGTACGGTTGTGTACTGCAATGTGAGGAAGATAGGCGGCGCGCCCGCTCGCCACTGATTAACTTTGCTGCATTGTTATCGCGGCCGCAAGTTTGAATTTAAACTTTGTTGGCTCTTTAATAACAGGCGGTGTTGCGTTCGTGATCCAGTTAAATTGGTTTTGGATCCGCGTACCTACTGAATAAGGGAACTGATGATAAAATCCCTTTCAGATGTTAACCTACTTTTTGTTACGTTATCGGAATATTTTGTCATCGTTTGCGGGCTGAGTTTTAGAACGCTGTTTTATGATTTGGGAATAGAGTTTCTTGCAACTCAAGTTACTTACTTAAAGATTGAAAATAACCACGTTAAAAATATATTCCGAGTGTTTGGCATAAAAATGTAGATAAACGTTGCAGGTCCTGGACTCAATGAGTAGACTTTCCATAATAATTAGTTTTTACTTACTTATTAAATAAGTAAAAACTCTAAATGAAATCCCATTGTGCATTCAAAACGTCGACCAGTCTTTCTGTAGGCGTTTAAAGTAGGCAGCTTATCTAGTCTTTAACAAGCGTAACTTTAGCTAATAATAATAAATAACACGTCAAAAGTCAGCGAAGCACTTGAAAACAAATATCGAGAGGAGTGATTTAATTCTGTAAGTAGTGTAAACAAGTTTTGTCCATAGACGCTCTTCCCATCTACACCCCACGCCACCCCATTCATCGTACCGAAAATCTACTAGATTTATCCGCCAACAAGTTTCACAACCAGCCATATTTGATATTCCCTGATCATCTATGCAGAAGGAAACTCTAAGTCTACAGCTGTAACCATTTGGCTACGCGGAGTCCTATCAAAACTGGATGAGTTGACCAATCGATCTACGGATTAGTACAAACAAGTATTTCAGCATCGTAGACACGGCGAAATCAAAGAATGTTATACACTGAGATTTACCTTCCGTGTAAACATTCAATGTAACGAATAAGCAGCAATAGTATGCGAAAATTGTTGTTTTTATTAAGTTTGCTAAGAAACAAGCCTCAGAAGCCAAACTCAAGCCAAAGTCCCGGGGGTTGAGAGTTGAGTATTAACAAGTATTTTATGAGATAAATCAAGTTAGCTTAAGAGACTTGAGTCCGTACGGATATTTGTCCCAAAACGTCTTTGTGCGCAGATTGAAGCCTTTCTTATTTACCTACCAGGTCATGAGGTCACCCGTCAAGCTTATTTTTTTTTCCAAGTGTTATTAACACATACCTTAACCACAAGTTTAACGAAGTAACCAAGTTCATTGAAGAATATATTTTATACTTTACTATAAGTAACTAAATATTATATTCTTTTAATTTTATTGACTTGTTTTCACAGAACTCTATAATCCTTAGCTAAAAATAGAGCTATAAAATTTTTCCAACGTCGTAAAATAATAAACATTTCATCAAATTTTATATAGATTATTATTGAAATCAACTCTTACCTCCTACATAAAATCATTTCAAAGAAAACCAACACAGGAGCTGAACTCGAAATCCGAAAATTAGAATACTACGTCTACATCGTAAAACAATAAACATTTTCATTAAATTTTATATGAAATTAACTTCTACGAGTCACCTACATAACATGTTTTCAAAGAAAATCGACACAGGAAATGAATTCTGTAGGTAAATAGTACCTAGTATTTTAACCCAATTAAGTGCCAGACCCTGAATAAGAGTCTAAAATTTAACTGCATTTAAAGAACCTTTTTTATAATTTAGGAGCGCTGAATCAATTATTTATTTATAATCTTGACACGATTCCGCTTTTCCCATTTTATTTCCTGACAACCAATCTTTACCCTTTTTGCGCCTACTTCATTATTTAGCTTATTGAATATATTATTTAAAATGCTAATTTATTATTCTCCGGTTTGCATAAAAAAGAGGAGCCCTATTTGTAGGCATATTAAAAATAGATGACGTCACACATGTATATTTTGAAATTTTCGGTAAATAATATTACTAATGGGAGAAAGAATTATTATAACTTTAAATATGACACTTTCCAAACTATGTTTTCATCGGCGCTGCAATAAACTCGTATTCCTTTTTTTATAATTTTCAAAAATATAAACCGACCGAGTCAGCATCTTAGGAATTCAATCGTTTGGTCGTAAAGGCATCATCATTATCAGCCCACATGCACCCACTGCAGGGCATAGGCCTCTTCTCTATTGCGCCAGTCCTCACGGTCCTGTGCTAAACTCATCCATAAAATCCGTTAGCGTCCGCGTTTAAACGGGACGAACATGTTCAGATTTAAACATTCTAAATCGAAAAATTAAATGACTTTCTACGTTGTGCAAGCCCTATAGGCCAGACGTGCAAAGAGTTCATTATCAGAAGGTGGCACGTCAGCTGGCCGTCGGAATCTATTAAGAGGATTAGCAGTGCAACGGAAGACGAGGGTCGTGGCTACCTACCTACCTACGTCTCGTGTAAACAGTCTCTTATACCGACGCGTAACATATGATTACATTAACAGCAGTCCACTGCTGGACATGGCCCCCCTTTTGGAGGGTATTGCCGTATTCACTACGCTTGGCAGGTACAATTGCAGGCTTGGTGAGCAGTGTACAATGTTACATACAGGGAAGGCTGCTGCCCATTCCCTGAATGATTATCCCTTAGTCGATTTTACGACACCTACGGGAGAAATTGTGAAATATGTGATAATACAATGGTAATGCAGCGTTTGTTTTATACTAATGCTTGGCATTCCAAGCATTAGTTTAAAACAAACGCTGCGCAATAGATTTTTTTGCGATTTTAATAGATAATGTAATTCACGAGATAGGGTGTCATTTTACCGAAAACTTAAGACAGGCTGATAAGGAACAACTTTCCTCAAGAAAGAAAGAAAACAAGGAACATAGGTTGAAATATGTCAAAAATATTTGGTCATCCAACCTCTGTTTTCAGTATCGGTCACCTGTAACCCCTATATTTATACTAGTTACATGCCGGAGAAACGTTTTGTTCCCAAAGGAAAACAGTCAGCAGCGGAATAGCCAGTTGAAGAGCAGTGTTTGGTTACGATGTAATAGTATGTAGACTGTAATCCGCTTTCAGCTTAATTATTTAAGCATTTTAAAGGATGTGATGTTAGAAAGATATGAAGAGGTCACCACACGCAAAAAATATGTAAGTGACAAATCTGGATAAATTTGAGAGGTCTGCGTTCTAAATTGTTTTTTCACAATCATACGTAAAACACAGCATAGAAATCGTTTTATCAGGTTATCTGATTTACTTTACTCCTATTAATTTGACAGTACTCTTGTAGCACTTAGATAATCCCAGCCCAGACAAACACTTCAAAACGCGCTTACAAAGGCGTATTACATTAACATTACACATTCTTTCGGCACATATTCTGAATCACATTTCATCTCGAACACGTCGAAACAATTCGCACGATGTCGCAGCAGAACAAAACAATTCTGTCAATGACTCAGTCGACCCGTTTATCACAGTCCCATTTCGTCACGTCAATTTTTAATAATACGAAGAAGCACTAACAAGCCGCGGCCACTTCAATTTTTTTAAAACTTTAGTCACAAAATCGCTGATGCGCTCGGATGGCCACTATAGGAACTTTTTTTTTTATAATGATAATAATTTAATGACAATGGCCTGAACAATTTACATATCTTTAAGTCTAACTGGGCTCGTGGTTTTCCATATTAGGTCTACACCAGACCCTCCATGTTTATGTGCCAGCATAAGAAGTCACGCAAAGTTTTTTTTGCTGCGGAACCATATCTTTATCGCTAATAGTTTAGCAGAGCCCTCGTGCTCCACATCATATTCTCCAGAGCCTCAATGTTTATGTGCCAGCAAAGGTGACTCATCTTTCTGATTAACTTATGCTATGGAGGCGATTTTGTATCTCGAATAGTTAAGCCAGGGTCCGGTGTATCATATTAGGTACTTCAGATCCTTGATGTTCATGTGCTAGCAAAAGCGACCCAATTTTGCTATTGAGGCATTTTAGTATCTCTTATTGTTTACCTGGGCCTTTTAATTAAGCGGGGCCCTGGTGGTCCTAAATCATATACTCCAAATCTTCTACGTCTATATGCCACCAAAAACTACTTATCATGCTGAAAATTTTTTCCTAAGGAGACATTTCCGTATCTCTTATAGTTAAACTAGGCTCCTGATGGTCTACATCAGGTACTACAGATCCTCAATTTTAATTTAACAGCAAAAGCAACCAATTATACTAAATAACTTTTGCTATGGAACCATTTTCGTACCTGTTATAGTTTAGGTCCTGATGGTCTACTTCGGGTACTCCAGACCCTCAAGTCCCGACAAAAAGTAGTCTGTGTTCTTTCTTAACGTATCATTTATGTTTATTATGACACTTTTGTGAATATGGTATCACATGTTTTACTTTTTCAAAGAAAGCGGCGCATATACCACTGCGCCGCTTTCTGATTTACTTTAATTCTTGTGAAGATGAGAAATATTCCCGCGATGAAAAGCAGCCTATGTCCTTTCTGAATGTATTATCTATAGGTTTAGGCGTGAAAGCGTAGCAGACAGACAGCTAGACAGAGTTACTTTCGGATTTATGATATTAGTAGGGATAGATCTGGTCTGTGACAAATTGTTTTTTATGTGTGACGAACTGGGACTATGACGAACCGGGCCTTACTCCAAAACAAGTCTGTCAATATGTAAAGTTCAGAGAAAAGGCAATTTGCGCTTCGCCTGTTCATACGCAGACACGAACTTCATTGAAATTGACTAACTTTATAATTGGTGTCGAGGACTTATTAATGATACACACTGTATAAAAGACGGTGTATCCACCTACCTACTGTTGTGTACGAGTTATTGTGTAGGAACATAACAATAGAATGAAAAGGAGGTAGGAACATAGGTAGGTACCTACCTACGGTAACTGAATGTATTATTGCATTATCCCACACAATTAAGTATAATAACAAATTTTAAAACACTTCTACAATCTAAAATATTATTAAAGTGCCTAAAAACGTACGCAAATGTCTGAAATATAGTCTAATTTGATTTAAGGTTGATCTTAGTTACATCGATAACTATGCTTTTATTTTATTTAAAACCACTGAAGCCAAAGAAAGATCCGAATGTTTTTTGATGTTTCCTTTAGAATCGTGCGAAAAACTTTGTCTTGAAAAGAATGACTTGGCGAAAAACCTTCAGGTTAACTTTATTTTTGTTGGAACAGAAGTTTCTCGATGGAAAAGTTTTATAGTATTCTTTAATTGCTTCCCAGTTCTTAACCCGCTTGCATACTATTTGTATTGTAACTATTTAAGTATTATGCAGGTTTTATATAAAGATGGCAACAAAGTTTTATTTAGATTTTGATACCTAAACCTTGTTTTAAAATGCATTAATCGGTCAAATATATACTTAGGTAATGCAATGTGTATGACATTACCATTAATTTCAAATAGGTAATTGTGTAAACATTTTATTAATTTTATGTACTTATTTTACAAATAATATGATTATTTTGTAACTAAATATAACGCAATCGTGTTACTAATATTCAAGAATTCAATGCGGAAAATCATTTTAAAAAGATCTGTAAATAAACCATGTAAGTAACTTAGGTAAGTACTTTTAGGCTGGTTAAAAATTCATCATGATTTCATGTCAACTGTAAACATTACTGCGCCACGAAAATAGCACAAAAACTTAAATTTCGCTGTGTAAAATAGCTCTAACGAAAACTAGAGACTTAAAAGGCACGCAACCACAATCCTTGACTTCAAAGTTTGAATAAAATTAGTTCCTTTATAGCAAGTATAATTCTACAAAGGCCTTCGGATTTTTGATGCCGACCGCAAGCGACTTAGCTTACCTATATCTTATACTAAGTTATACTTTGTACTTAATACTTAAGTCGGGCAAGTTTTCAACTCCGGGGGTTGAGGTTCTTCAGGAATAACTTAAAAGTTGGTTAAGGTGGAAGGTGTGCGCCTCACGTAAAAGTGTAGACGTGGCCGGCTTTAAGACTTTTCTCGGGATATCTACTAACCTTTTTTTTATTTATTACTTATCGCAAAAAAAATGTATGTACCTCATCGACGGTGAGCTTAAAATCTTATTTGAAGTATTAAGTTCTGTTCTTCTTTCTTATTATTCAACCTCAGCTAAATACAATGTACCGCGCACGGTCAAGAAATTTATGATACAATACACTGACTGGCTTGAAAGCGTAGTGAAAAGTACCCCTGCCTGCTACGCCGAGGGTCGTGGGTTCGGGCCCCATACAGCACAAGTATTTTCAAGTTACTTTTAAACATTTGTGTTGAGTCTGGGTGTCTTCTATGTATTGTACCTCTATTCATATGTATTTACAACAAATATAAGTTGATATAATTCATAAGTATTTATGAATTATATCAACTGATGATGATGATGATGTCCATCCTAGCCGATTTCGGATACAGCGACTGCATCAGGAGCGGGGGCTCTGCTGGGCCCGCTCGTGTGCCCTTATGTGACTGCAGAAGCCAATTTTGTTTTGCAGTGCATTACTTGCACATATAGGGCATGTCAGGATTCCAGCTACATACTAGTTGTAGGTATGTGTGGGCTATAAAGAGAGGCTATGTGGTCTAGCCTTTAGAAGGTCTCGTTTCGTGTCGAAGTCAGTTTTTCGCAGTATCTAAAGTACAAGCTTTGCATAGTTTGGGGCTAGATAGCGCTGTGTGAAATGTCCAAGTTATTTATTTAAACTCACCAAGTGCGGTAAAAACCTAGGGATACCAAGGTTTATTCTCGTCGTCAACAGGTCATCAGCTTGTCGGTTTTTGAGAGATTGTACTATGTAGAGATTGGGGAGTGTGAGCTCCACAAGCTTGTCCTAAGGCCAAGGCTAGGCTGTGGATTTTACTCACGCAAAATTCGACTAATGAGACACTCATCCAAACAAACTTGCTATTCAATCGGTATGAGGTGATCAGTAGGAGCTCAGGTTTTAAAGACATACTTTAATTAATTACGCGCATGCCTAAAGAGTAGACTCAGTTACTTTTGCGTGTATTATTTCTTATGGTTTAATGTTTTTATATAGGTAGATATTGTAATAATTATATTTTATTATTAATTTTATGTATTTTTGACATGTAACGTAATTATTATCAATAAACAATACCTATCTTATGTCTTACGTCATATATCTGCAGCATACAAGACATGTTATATGTAAGGTCACTCCATGTTCAAACCACAAAAAGAAACAGACCACCAAAACGCCAAGGATACAAACTATGAAATAATTAAAAAGGGTGAAAATTGTAAACCGATCTTAAAATGGATCCAATAAAAAGAGTAAATTGTACATCTCGGTAACTCGGCAAGATTTGCCCCGCGCAGGGTCAGTCCGACCCCGATTGTCGCGCATTTCCCCAAAGGGCCATCCTACGTTCGATTCTGAGTTCGGCCCAGCAATCATATACTTGTAATTGGTGCTACGAGATTTATTGGCCCTTGTCTCACTGAGTTCCAACAACTGAGTGGGTTTTATCTAATCTTGTGTCACATTATTCCTTGATTGAGTACCGCGCTTTTGTTCTTATTTCTTGTTTATTAGATTACGAAGAGGGGAATTAGATATTATTAGTCTGTGTCTATTACAATCTGTTGATTGCGGTCACAATGCCTTTATTGCTATTAATGAAACTAAAAACCTTCAACGTTATAAATTCGTTTAGATAACTGGAATGAAGAATTAAATATAAGATTAAGTTTCCACGAATTACCTCTACAAAAATGCTGTTTCCCCGCTCAAGAATCTAGAGTATGTATTACGTACATAGCATACTACTCTCACACATACACATATCACGCCTGTATCCCTTGCTGGGTACGCAGAGGCGCTAATGGCCGTAAAATACGAAAGCTCTCGCCAAGTCTGACAAATATTTGAGGGACGTTTCAGAAAAATCGTCTGTATCCAAAGTGACAGGTTGTCAGCCTGTCGCCTAAAATTGTAATACACATGCAACCCTTGACTTATTCAGCCATCTCTTACGTCACCCGCGTGACAAAAATGAACATACGACATGTGA
The DNA here is from genome assembly GCA_027580185.1 of Tuta absoluta. Classification (NCBI taxonomy): domain Eukaryota; kingdom Metazoa; phylum Arthropoda; class Insecta; order Lepidoptera; family Gelechiidae; genus Tuta; species Tuta absoluta. The sequence continues at coordinate 6,369,791 of JAQAHW010000003.1, forward strand.
GTCCTAAGTGCATATTATGATCAAATATTATTATTTCCAACGACAGCAAATTTTCCAAACGTTCCTTTACCCTGAAAACGTTACTTTTATTTCATTCCCGGATTTAACGCTCACTTGACGACGGCCCGAGAAACAGAATAACAACATAATTAGCATCGTTGAAAAGGCACTCGATTTAGGTTAACGATGAAAAAGTAAATTACTTCCTATTTTTACACGGTATGTAACATTCTACAATCTAATTGTAGAGGGTAACATATGTATTACAATATTAGACGACAGGCTGACAACCTGTCATTGAAGTGATACACGATTTTTTCTGAAACGGCCCTCAAATGTATGCCTGACGAGGCGAAAGCAATCGTATTTTACGACCGTAAACGCTCTGCCTCTGCCGTGATATGTGTATATTTGTTTGTATGTAATCTAATTATCTTGGCAACAACTCCTGTGGATAAAAAATATTAAATTATGTAAGTACGTGCTATTAATATAGAATTTGTATATGTAGGTATCATATTATTATTATGTATTGCTCACAAGTCATAATTTCAAGATGTAAGTATCTTTTATAACATCCATCCACCTACTTACCTATGACCTACAAAGTAAAAAATATTTTATTTTAATCGGCGAAGATTTAATCTAAAGTTTTATCGCCAACGCATGACTCATTTTTCCTTAGGCCAAAACTTACAAAAGTAACTAAGAAAAGTTAAGAGAATAAGCGTAAAAGAAATCATAATAAATTCTCCCTACAAATGAACTAATCAGGGCACAGAATGAGAGCCAGTGGAATTTCCCTATCCAATAAAAACAACACTTCGCTCTTCGTAAAAAAAATCTCATTTCGGTTTATTGCTGGCACCCTAATTTGAATTGAGTGCTATGCAGTTATGATTCAAGAGAGTGGATAATTTTAAGTAACTCGACTGGCTGGGAGAGTAAACAAGGTACCTTTTTTTTCTTTTACACAGCCCGAAACATACACTGCTATAAAATATCCGCTTAGTATAACAAAATAACAGTTCTTTTATGTGACCAGTTTTCTGAACTAACCTCGTAACGCCCAGGTACCTTGTAAAAGGTAAGTAGCTCTATAGTTGTACGCACCCAAGCTTACAGAAACATCACATTAAAAACCAACCTTAAACTCATAAATTTGAGTACATGTTTATCCTTTATTTATGTAAACTTTAAAAGTTAATATCTGTGTCTATTATTATTTTATGGTTCGAATTAACTAACAAGTCATTTGTGGTGCATTTAATATGGTTTATATCAGTAGACCCAGGATATGCTGGAACTGCGAGTTTTCAGGACCAAGGAACGCATATAAGGTTTATTTTACTTTGAATAATCATACCTTTTAAATGGCATCTGGGCTGCTATCTGTGAAAACCTCACAAGGCTAAATTAATCAAAACCAACTAAATTATTAATATAAATAATTACCCTAAAACTAAACTAAGAAGAGGCCCTTCGGTAAGCCCATATGAGACATGGTCACCTGTAAGCTGGCAACGTTTTTCCTTTGAATTGCCAAACAGTCAAAATTTAAAATAAAAATGCCTAGTGAAATGTATATTTAAATTAATCGATCAGCAAGATTAGTCTAGTTGGTCTAGTCTAGCGTAAGTAATTAAAGCAGATTAAAAATTCGTTATACTACGCTTATTAAATTCGGTACCAATATTTTTAGAGTGAGTTCTACTCGTGAAACTAAACTAAACTTGGGAAAAAAATATTGCCCAATGTTGAAATATGTGTAACTTTGGTCCAGGTTTTTAGTTCATATTTCGACCTATGTTTACTGGACAAAGTCGTTTTATTACGAGTCGAACACACCCTAAAATTATTTGCACTGAATTTCATAGGACCTTATAGAATGCAACCAAAGCGTGTATGCATTATATTAATCCCTTTGAACAAACATTCATTCGCCACATACCTAGTGCTTGCTGAAATTGCCATCGAAGGTTGCTTGAAGAAGCGCTATCGATTTGTAGCTTGTTTATAGTTAGTTCAGCTACATTGTCATTCTTTGTATCAAAGAGAATATAATATAAAACTAGCATGCATGCATGAATAGCATGTATGTAGTTATTATCTACATTATGGTGACAACATTTAGCATTGTCAGATTTTATTAAAAGCCATCAGAATATTGAAGAGTAAGAACTTTGATGATTGGCTGATTTGTAGACTGAGTTGAATTGGTAGGCTCTTAAAATGGAACTTACTTGTTTTATGCCCTCATTCTTTAACAAGGAAGCATTTACCTGAAGGCAGGTGCTGTCCTGTAATTTGTGTGGGTAAGATAACGAGCAATGCTCTTAAGGCCGTAAGTATCGTCAAATGCCTAAAATCGCGTTTTATAAGTCAAATCTTTGAAAAAAAGTAGTAATTGATTGAGACTGAAGTAACATGTTAGACTAAATATGATTGAAATTATGTTGTGTTCATCTAGGGAAAAAAATCGGTCATTCGTTTTTACACACAATAAAAGATTATGTACGATATAAATTTTATAAAACTTGCAAAATTTTCTATCGCAGGCAGGATTTGGATCTGCGACTTTCACCATCACCCGAACGGCAACGCCTCTTCCACTTGCGCTACCACGGCTCATCCCTTGCCCGCGCATTTTGTAAGTTTTTTATAATTGTATACCTAACAAGGAAAGGATTGTTTTAAAATTTGTTATGATGTGGGTTTACACGACTTACTTGTTTTATAGTTGGTAGAGAGAGATTATTTCTCTACGTTTCGTTACCAACTTTAAAACAAATAGGTAAGTCGTGTAAACCCACATCATGAGTGATACTTGTTCGTTTAATAATAATTAAAAAAAAATAGTTCTTTGTTTTGCGGATTTTTTTATATATATCCCGTGTGATGCCGGCTAAGAATAGCATCACCCCATTTCTTGCCCGTGGGTGTCGTAAGAAGCGACTAAGCGACTCGAGGGTGTGTAATGTGTGTATTGCAATTTTAGACGATGGGCTGACAACCTGTCACTATAGTGATACACAGTTATCTGATTGACCCTCGAACTTTTGTCAGACGTGGCATAAATTACCGTTTTTCACGACCATTTATGCTCTGCCTACCCCGCAAGGGACTATAGGCGTGATATATGTATGTATGTATTTTTTAAATAATTTGCTTAGGTGATTCTATCAGACGGAAAATGAAAGGGACAGTCGCTCCTTAGCGCCTTAAGCATAAAAAGAAGATAAAGCGTAATAAATAAGCACCGGGAATAACATTTTAAAATAATCACCCTGTAGCTGCTACGTGAATGGAAAAAAGTTGCAGTAGAGTTGTAGAGAGGGTTAAGGTATATACTATTTTAATTTTACATGTTGAATTTGTCCTTCGGTTCGGAAGTACGTACTACTATTTCTGATCTGTTTTACATAAGTAGTTAAAACACGATTGAAGTACTTAATTAGCAGAAAACCTATAAAAAGTAAAGGTATTTCCAATATTGAACACAAATATCATGTTTAACGTAATTTTCTGCTTAGATAGGTAGAAAGCCAGCAGATAAATATGTTGGGCCTTACCACAAAAAAATAGACATGTGTTTTAATTCCAAAAATCGACGCGTGCAACTCATGTCTAACTTTTTTGTGGTAAGGCCCGTTAGGTTTCAAACACCACGTTCTATTTATTTATTTATTTATATTCACACCAAATAACAATATTATTTAATCATATTGGCATCTATTAATTTTGTCTATTGCTTATTGAGCTCTTTCTATTTGTATGGCCGACTCCACTTCTTCAAAACTTAAGAGCTATTCTGTAGTTGGTTGCCTGCGGCATACAAACGTTCTTGGAGCCCGTCTGCCATGCTAATATTGTGTATAAGTAGATATAAATGAGTAGCATTCTTCCTTAAAAACCAGCCGTGTATTTCGCTAATATAGCTGACTACTGAAACTTCGCAAGAACCAATCAAAGAAATTTGCAAACAGAAGTAAAACAGGAGAACTTGTTCAATCTTTGGAATGAGAAATTTAATTAACATTCCGGGTAAGCGCCCCAGTGGTGGACACGGTCTCTAATTGCGGGGTGTCAACGACAGGCGCAGTCACCCTACCGGCTGCTGCTCGATCCTGTGGACAGTGTATTTTTAGTCGACTATTTTGGTCAGTTTACCTTTCACTAGTTACAACCTTGCAACCGCCATTCTGCCTATTTTCGAATTGGTCACTTCGCTTTTAAACATTTTTTTCCTGGTGTTCTTTTGTTTTATATAGTATCCGCTAAGTAAACGACTGATTGCAAAATATTAAAGAAACTCACCTACATTTACATTACAAATGCATCAGACAAACATATTTAAAAACCCCGAACAAGATACCGTACAAAGTAGCATGTAGACTAAACAGATAGGGTAAACGCAGTCATAAAGGCCAAGATAATCTTCGCCACATCATCGAGGGCCGAACAGCTTTTAAAAAGTAGTAAAAACTCCAACATTAATCTGGTAACAGTTGGCAGAGGAAAGGATCGATAGAGCTCGCTCTTAACGGTACTAAGCAAAGTTAGTAAAGGTGCATTGTTTCAACAGGATACCTTGGGAATACAAAGCATTGAGAAATTGATGTAGAAAGTACTACGTGAATGCTACGCTGCCTACGCGCTACGCCGTAGTATATTATGTAGGTGATACTAAAACAACAAATGCAGTAAAGTGCGAGTTTTACAAAAAATTACACACGTGTTTATACTAACAAAAAGGTTTTTTACATTTTAGAGAGAGAGTTAATATTATACCTACTTAATAATAGGTACCTCCTAACTAATAAATAAGTAAAATTTTATGAGCCGGCTAAATAAGAAAGAGTAAATTTGAGCGTGAATGAATGTAGGTACATACATTGAACCGACTTTGTTCCAGATGCTTCTACGTCATAAAAATGCATTATCTACGGGATGCTAAAAGAAGGTTTATTAAACAGTCGTAAACCGCTCTGCACAGGGGCAAAGCCGGGGCAGAAACGATGCAGCCACTCATTGATGACCGCCATAAACTGAACAACACACGTACAAAATTGGTTTGTAAATACATATATCCCTAGTCCCCCCTAACCACTAGAAAAAATTATATATAAAAAATAATGTTATGGAGTCGTGTTCTCTTAATTCAGAAATAATTAAGCACAAATTAGAATACTTCACTATTACCTAATCTGTGATACTAATTATAGAGACTACGTAATTAAATGAAATCAACTTTATTCAATGGAGGATAGTATTATCACTTAGATACTATGTTCAGTTGTTAGATTTTCAAGTGGCTGTATTTCGTAACTTTTGTCTGGCCCGATGGCGTAGCGTATAGTACCCTTACATGCTACGCCGAGGTTCGTAGGTTCGATCCCCACAAGACATATATTTATTAAGGCGCGTGTCTCCATGAACGACCTCGACAGTGGCGCCACTTAACATAAAAAAATATTTTCTCTTTGTACAAACAATCTATCAGAATATCCTATGCCCAAGTTTTTATTGAGATTGAATATTTTATTGAGTTTGCAGGTTCTAATTTTTGTTATGCATAATACTAAAAAACATAAGTCAAAATACGAAAAAAATTGGGTCTCCCATACAAAATTGCCGATCAGCAGATTGGAGTTACTACGGAAACTCTAAATATTTTTGTCATATTTCAACCTATGTTCGTTGGGGAAAGTTGTTCCATAACACCAGCCCGACCTAAGATTTCGCTTTCGGTGACTAGTAAAATTTCACCCTAAATAAGTATTAATATCAGGTGTCTAGTTCCCCTAGTACAAGCTTTGCTTAGTTTGGGGCTAGATGGCGCTGTGTGAATCGTCCAAGATATTATAGATTTATTATTATTGATTTGCTTATCTGGTGTAAACGACACTAAATTCCAAATGCGTTACTTTTTATTTCTAAATAAAAAATACCTATTTACACATCGCACGATAAACAACCACAGAAAATAACACATCCGTGTTCGTGATAATAATATTTGGGGTAAAAGACGGCCGGCACAGTGGTAAATAATTCAAATGGGAGTTCCCAAATCACAGTGGCGGGCAGTGCGGCCCGGCAATCATCGAGAAATTTACCCATATATGTTTGATGAGACTAAATGCTTTTCGAGTTTTCCCATGCGGCTATCGGTAATTAACAGAGTCCGTAGTGCTACGTGGCGCGCTTGTCAATATAATTGTACTTATTTATGTGTATGAGGATATTGATGATGAGATCATTATACCAAAAAATAACAATTAAGGAAAAAATAATTATCTTGGACATTTCACACAGCGCCATCTAGCCCCAAACTAAGCAAAGCTTGTATTATGAGAACATATAGATAGGGATATAATAAATAAATACATACTCAAAACAAATATTTGAAAAGTAACTTACAAATGATTGTGCTGTGTGGGGATCAAACCACGACCCTCGGCGTAGCAGGAAGAGGTTCTATCCATTGTGCCATCAGGCCAGTCGACAGTAAACATCGCCAAATCTTTAGTAGGTTTGCAAAAGACAGCCAATTTTTATTTTATATTCATGCAACTGTTGGAGGAAACTAAAAATATATAATATGCAGTTAAAAAAAAACGGAAAAAAAGCACGGATTTTTGCAAACTCTACATATTCAAGAAACAAGGAGTCATGAATCATATAAATATCATTTTGATGTAGGCGCCACATAGCATTGCGTACCTCCTTAACCCGATATTTTGATCAACCACACAGAAATACTATTTGCTCGGGATTAAGACGTATAATTATCAGGCAGTGTTTGTGTAATTATGGAGTAGACTCAATATTGTTTCCAAGTTTGATTAGAGGATATATCTGGCAGTCGTGGTCGATTCCTTGTTCGTTTATGAATTAGGCATAAGGGCAAAAGGTGGACGGGCACAGAACTCACGTGTGGAAAATCAACGGTAAATACAGTTGTAACAAACATATATTTATCACGCCTCTATTATTTGCGGGGTCGGCAGAGAAACACGATCGTTTTCGCCACGTCTGCCAAACAATTGAGTCATTCAGAAAATTGTGTATCGCCATGTGACAAGTTGTCAGCCCATCGCCTAAAATTGCAAAACACATGTTACTCTCGAGGATCTTACAAAGCCCACGGAAAAGAAAAGGGGTGATGCTTTTCCCAGCCGACATCTCACGGCAATTCTAAGCCGACATCACATGGCGAATAGGTACCTATATAATAACTTAATAACCTAAGTTGTTTACAATCATAATTTTTGGAACCAATATACAACGTAAATTTTACTAGTGACCGATAGCGAAATCTCCAGATAGGATAGAATTATTTTGAGTTTACACAGTAACACAAATCAGCTGATCGGCAAATTTGTATGGAAGGTCCATATAATTTATTCGTATTTCGACAATGTTTTTTGGGAAAAGTCGTTCTTATCACCAGCCCGTCTTGTAATTTCGCTATCGGTCACTAGTAAAAGATGTGCATTTAGAAATCTTGGTAGGAACCATCCCATCATACATAATAATAAATAAATTGCTGAGAAGGGGCGACTTTTATCTTAAACCAGGAAATGGATTGCAGCGTTCTCTTTTTAGTCGTGTGGCCAGTGGCAGTTTTTCAATCTCCTAATACCTCTGACACGGTTGGGTTAATCTCAGAAATCAAAAATAATTACAAATATTGACATTGTTTGTGTTCCGTTCTCTTCCGAGATTGGAACCAGAGACCTCCGGATCCTGAGCCCAACGCTCCGAAGTTAGACCCTGGAGGCTATTTTCTCCTTTCTTTCTCCTTCCTCCTCTCTTTTCTCTTTCCTTAGTCCTTTAAATGGTACCTATATCTTATGCAGCATTCACTTACTTACCTATAGTTTAGTAGAATGCACTATACCAACCCTCAAAATCACTGACAAATAACTACCTTTGCCAATCTACGCAAAACTCTACGTCTTGTACCCACCACAACAATTCGCACTAACTATCCCGCCCATATCCTAAAGTTCTCGCAAGATTAGCGCATACGCCTCGGTCTAGTCTTAATTGCGAATAATAACCTCCTTCGGTGACGTAGGGTAGACAGAATTTACTGGATGTCAAGAAAACTGCAGACGTTGAAACTGAAAAGTCCTACTACAGGTGCGTCTCACGCCTGTACTTAGTAAATTGTTTTATTTGTTTTTTGTAAATGTATAAATAAATAAAATAACATCACAAACAGATGGAAGATCTTATTTATTTATTTATTTGTTTATTTGGCACACAAAACAAATTACAGTCAATGTAAGTATAATAGACAGGGTAAACTTTAAAAGCTAGACCATAACTCCATAACATGTATGCACAGGCAGTAAATTGTATGAAGTTTAATGAGGGTTAGTTAGTTGTGTTATTTTTTTTAAACTAAATTAGTTTTTAATAAGTCTATATTATTAGTACCTACATATGATTTAAAGCAATACATATTAAGTAAAAAGTAAATAGTGTTATTAATCATATCAAGTGTTTGCAAAAAGTGCTTATAAAAATAATACAATTTAAATGCCCAAATAGCATTCCAATATTAGGTATAAAGTGTGTAAGGGACAGCCCTCCGAATATTTTATAGGCTCCATTCAGATCATAAAACTGAAGAACTTCCCATGAAAAATTATAGCAGGAAACGCAAAAATAATTTGACTACCTATTGTACTGTAGGTATCTTGTTTGTTGAGGAAATAAATAAATTATTATTATTATAAAAATTATTATTATTATAAAATTATTATTATACTAATTGCAGTCAGCTGATCTTGATTTTGTATGGGAAGTTTTTTTTGTCATTTCCTGAAATAATAATATGTTTCTAGGGGAAAGTAGTGTCCAAAGTGCTGTCCCTTTTACCCCGTACCTATTTAGTTCTAATTTAGACCTCATCCAGTAGCTTTATCGCACGCTCCATCCCTGCGGTGTTCTACAAGGTAGACGAAACTTGTCGCGGCGGCGAGAGCTGCGGCGCACCTTGCTTAGGTACCTATTCGCAGCGTCATGTTGCGGTATAGTGGCGTGGTTTTACCACAGAATTAATAATAGTACTTGTTTACTAGTGGTATGTGCTGAATCGAGCCACACCCACGCTGATATTGAAATATGACGAAGCCAAAAAATAAGCTGCCGTGTGAATGGCTTAGAACGGCATCACCACATTTATTTCCCTTGGGGACTGAGGGACTCGGAGGTTACATGTATATTTCAATTCTAGACGATTCAGTTTTTGAATGACAGACGTGGCGTGAATGTTCGTTTTTTGCGAGCGTTTAGGCTCTGCCTACCCAGCAAGGCATGATATGATATTTATATGTAGGTATGTGTATGCAAAGAGTTACGGAACGGCAATATAAATTTGACAGTAGCAAAAAGTATTTTTTTAGGGACTCAACAATTTTAGTCCCGGGGCTTTGAATCTACACCTGGTGCCTATGTTATGAAACTACAGGCTACAAGTCTACAGGTGAAATTCTTAGTACATTGCGTAGCCGGCTCATATTCCTGGTATCATAATGACTAAGCGACTACGCAATGAACATAGAATTTCACCTGTAGTTTGATAATGTTGGGTACTGGTGTGGAACTGGAGCTCACTCTGAGAAGTTTGTGTCTAGTCTACATATTATAGTTAATATGTGGTTTGTGTGGTTGTTGAAACCAGCCCAATCGCGCCCTTGGTCTTCGGGGACGGGACGGAAGATCGTAAGTGGTTTACTGTTTTTTTTTTTTGTTGACATGTTATTTATTATTATAGATTTTTATAGGAACAGGGGATAAGTTTTGTTATTAAAACAGGAAATTATAATTTAATTATTTATTATCCATACATAAATGGACACAAAATTCTGACACTTCAGCAATGTCTTCATATTCAAACATGTTGGTATAAAAACATTGGGAAAGTCGATTCAAAATATAAAATAGAAAAATTATTATAATAAAATGGGATCCTAAAGAGGACAATTTACGTAATTATCGTTTATTTGCTAATTCTTACATTCTAAACGATTACATCACTAAATTAGTATACTTTTCTAAATGTGTTAATTGAGTGCAGTTCCTAAATATTTGAATATTATAGGATGCGCAAGAGACATCTAAGTAGGTATATTAGTAATACATTTTGAAAAACTGTTTCATTGTATCTTCATCTAAGTAAAGCCATTTCACACGGACGGTTCAAACTGTAGCTTTAAAAACTAATGACGTGTATAAATTCATGTGTACCTACAGCAGTACGTAGATTAAATTCGTACAAGATCATAAACGAATCGTACTAGTTTGAAAAGCCCGTGTGCAATAACGGATACAGATAAGTACTACATCCAAGAGTGAAAACAAAGAATCCATTTTGTTCATGTCAAAAAATCGGATACATTTACGATCTACAGCAGTTCAACACTCATTCCTAAACAATTTGGCCTCTTCTACCTACTATTAATCGCAATACAATTTGATCTAAAAACATCATGGCAGTCAATCGGTAAAATAATCATCTCCACACCAGTCTTATCATAATCATACATGAAATTAATCGGTCGCATTCATTTAACAAAATATACGAAATAATCGCCTACATTACATCGAATAAACAAAATAAAAAAATCTTGTAAATGCGCGAAGAACTATATCAATAGACAACTACGAAATATTATTTTAAAGCCTATAAAAATCTTATACCTAGGTTACCCTATTCTCCGATTATACGCATTTTATACGTCAACGTATAAAAGTTCCGTGTGATGCCGGCTTTCTTAGAATAGCGTCACCCCATTTCTTACCCATGGGTGTCGTAAGAGGCGACTGAGGGACTTGAGGGTGTGTATTACAATATTAGGCGATGGGCTGACAACCTGTCACTATAGTGATACACAGTCATCTATTTGACCCTCAAACTTTTGTCAGAAGTGGTGTTAATATCCGTTTTACGGCCGTTAATACTCTGCCTACCCCGTAAGGGATATAGGCGTGATTTGTGTATGTATGTATGTACGTATAAAAACTTCGATACAATCAATGCAGGGCGATGTCATAGGATTTGTGGAAGAAAACGTTAATTCGTGATTTTCTCAAAATATAGCACCAATAGAGCTTTTGAACTGTAAATATTTTTTTCATAAAGCCAAATAGGAAAAATAAGTAGATAAAGTCCTCTCAGTGGACTTTGCAATTAGTATGCTAAGATAAGACGCTTTATTTGAAGATTGACAAATAAAATCTCTCACTGGTCGCATACTAAATAAAAACTAACAAAAACATGACGATCATAATTCTGTTCAAACTTTCGAATCATGCTTACAATCTCGGTTTAGCTGCAAATATATCACAGTTGCTGATGTATCTGAATCTTTACTATAATTTCCAATTTTTATATCAGTTGCCAAATATTATCTTATCTCAATAAAAATCAATCAGTCATCTTCAATCGGGACTAAGACGAACTTAGTGCACACTAGGAGAACAATAATTATACTAATTCCAATAATTTAATACGATTTGTAATACCATCTTTCGAGATAGGCAGCAATTTACAAATTGGAAAATATAGTAAGTAGATGATTTTACAAAATGATTTCGTGTAGTACATTGGTGGGTGTGTTCGAATGGCAACATCATGTGAGTAAATTTTTTAAATACAGTCTGTATTGTTGATGTTGCAATGTCGTGCAAAGTCATTGTGTTTGTTGGATAGTATGGAAAGTCAGTGGTTGCCGGTGGTGCGTGATGGGGCTATACATAATGTATAACGCTATCTTTGTCACTTCATCTACTGAAATGTCATAGTATTCCGAAAGCTCAGCTATTGCATATGTAAGGGACCAAAAAGATAAGTAGTCCAGCTCTTGCGTTCGACATTGCAACACCCGTAGCTCAGATAAAGAGAATGTTTCAAAGGGATCCCTACAAAAGACAGAATAATGAGAATCTCTTCGCATTCGACTTGGCCCGCGCCATATACGTAATACTATAAATTAGTCAAGACAGCTTTTTACTTTATAGATAGTACTATAGTTTTTTTGTATTTAGTTAAACACGTTTCTCATGCCAAGTTTATGACGAAGATTTTTAATGTTTTCATTCCTTTTATTGCTGGCATTCCCAATGAACACCTCCTTGCTCCGAGTCCTGTAAGTGATGTCGTCTCAAAGGTCGGTGTCGTACCAAGCGGCGACGTTGCTGTTGTCGTGCGGCGGCTCGGGGAAGGCGAGGTCGGCGGCGGCGGCGCCCGCGCCCTCCGCCTCGCCGATGTCCATGTCCATGCCGAACCCGCTGCCGATCTCCAGGCCCTGCATCGAGTCTATCGGTATTTGATCGTATCCTGCAATGTAGAAAGTGTGAGTAAAACTGGCAGTATATGAGCCCCAACACTTGCACTCTACAAGACTGGTAATACTGCAGATGCCGCAGCAGAAAGTTGATTGATTTTGAAGAAATTTGTTTTCACATGCGCCACTTTGCGACGAGTAATCCAACCAACTCGTATCACACTTACTACGAATTGAATCCATTAACCAATGCCCTCGAGTTGTGATGAATGGATTCACGTAGTAGACATGTGATAGGAGTAATAAGACTTTTCGTCGCAGTCCGAAACAAGAACAATTGGAATTCTACTGATAAAAAATGCAGTTGTAAAGTAAATATGTTTGATCCGTAGACACATCGGAAGGGAGTGCAAGTTTTGAGCTATAGAGATGACCTGTGGATAGTTTAAGGTTGCTGCTCTATTATGTATGAATTCAAGAAGTTTTGTCGGATAATCGTTAATATTACAGAGACATCATTGGCCATTTCATCAATCCATTGGCCATTTAAAATTAGAAAAAAATCAATGATACGTATGAAGCAAGTTATGCACAAACAGGAATCGAACCCATTTATGAAAGAAGCAGAAAATAGGTTCTATTACTAACCCTAAATCAAACAAAACTGTTCACTGTAAGCATGATTATAGTAAAATCATATTTTCTTCATATTATTGTAAGCACGGAAATCGTATTTGTATATCATAATACAGCACGTTTTGTAAGCACGAATATTGAACAGCACATTTTGCAACTAACAACAACATCAACAAATAAGTCAACAATTTGTTGATTGTTCCCAACACACCAATTCTTCTTCATATCTTTCAACATGCCAGTTAGTTTTCAAACGTGAATCAGTGAAACAATTACACAACAACAAACCAAAGAAACATTTTAAAACCAAAAAAATATGTAAATATTAGACAACTAAACATTCACGTAAATATAATCCCTTCACCTGTTTAGTGATATATAGGTCCCGGATTAAGCTGCGTGTAAAGAAGAGAGAAACACTTTTTAGTATGAACCTTGCAGTACAACAATTTACTAAGTATAAAGTATTCTATCAATACCTATAAAAACACATTACCGTTTTAAAGAAAATGTCCACATTTATACAAACATGTGTGTAGCTTTGCGACCCTTACCTTTGTTGAGCAAGTACAGCATTTTATAAAAAAAAGTCATCGAATTGATAAGAAATGAAACTTCATTTATTGAAGTTTTTGTTGGCTTCATCTATTCAATAAGAAAGAGGAGAACAACTTGAAACGATTAGTAAATATAAGTGAAATCCTTATTTATGAATCTGGTAAATGTAAGAAGGGCAGATAAGATACATAAAATGTAAATGAGAAGGAATGATTGAAAAGGACCTCTAAAACTATCCGTGCAGTTAAACAAAGCAATGTGCAAGATGGATCTTTTGGGTTAGACTACCTTCCCGGTATTTTGTCAGTGGACAAAATGTGTATCTCTATAAGTGCAGTCTTACCTTGTTGATGAAAGGACGGTCGAGTGCCATACAGTCCCTCATAGCCTTGCTCAGGCCCGAGCATATCCTAGTAAACGGGGATTAGGATCAGAAATCAAATAATACCAACTACAAAATAAAAATAAAATAAAACACTACTATAATAAAGGGACCTGAAGGGACACATGTATGAGATCTGGAGGTAAACGAGATATGTTTATATTCAGTGACTGCTAAACATAAATGGACGACACATTTCAAATAAATTATAACATTAAGAAAATAAGGCAACAACGATATGCAATAAGATGACATCTTATCTTTTCTTCATAATAATTATTAGACAACACAAAACATTTGATGATATAATCGCGATATTTTTTCGGTAAATATTGGCCTCAATTCAGGATAACAATTCTGATTACGTATCTTAAATTTGCGCTCTCTTTCTGTCAAATAGGTTTGGAAAAAGATAGAAGATATCTAATTCCTGTCATAATTAAAAATGACAATGAGTTCTTCGCCATTTAAAACTAATTAAGCCGCCATTGTTTTCATCGTCGCCTTATTTGGACAGATAACGCATATTTTGCTTTAAATTATAGACATGACATGATTTAAATATATCCTATCCTTTTCGTAACTTATTTGCCGGAAAGAGAGAGCACAAAATTATGGTAAGTTAAGAGAAATGTATTCTTAAAATTGAGGTCATTATCAATTTAACTATCCCTACGTCTCATATGAGTTGCATCAGCTGTAGTCGCGAGTAGATTAGTTAGTCCCAGTTAAATCATCAACGTTATAACACAAAACATCATTTTAATCTAATGCTACGTTCACACTATGCTCCTGCTCCTGCCGCTACTGCAAGTATTGCTCTGAAATACTTCCGCGGAAGTATCAACGCTAGTGAGTGTTCACACACTGCCGTCATACTCTTCTCCCAACAATACCAGTGAGCGAGATAGCGCTACATTCTAATCGCGCTCGTGCTGTCGTTCCTTTGACTCACGCACGAAAAGCCGACACTCGCGGGATCACGGGAAGTGGCAGCGGCATGACGAGTAGCAGCGCGAGTAACCATTTACATGCCCGTGCTGCCCACTTTCCTTACTATTTCCCTGCCCATACAGGGATAGTGTGAACGTGCCATAAGGAACTCAAGAAGTGATTTTAATGGTTCCTTTGCTGCAAGCAGTCTTAAGCATTATAGCAAGTGAATCTTGTGGTATGCTGGTCAGGCCAGCTAACTCTCAACGGTGGATCGCCAGCCTGACAGGGGTAAGAAACAATTAAAATTCACAGTGACTACTCAACTGGCTACATACCTGCAGGTCGGGCTGCATGGCGAGATCGTTGGGCCACATCTGGTGGTCGTCACGGAACAGAGAATTAGTCAACTCCATTGAGAGACGCTTCTTGTAGTCGTGGGGTTTATCCTCGGACATGCGGAACAGCACGGCCGCGGCGTATGTGGCCACACCTGGCGAATATAAACGGTTATTGTTATGTTCATACATATTACGCCTATAATCCCTTGCGGGGTAGGCAGAGCGTAAACGGCCATAAAAAAACACGGATATTTACGCCACGTCTATCAAATATTTGAGGGGCATTCGAAAATTTGTGTAAAAGCCAGATTCACACGGCACATATTAAATAAGAGAAATTCAAGTTAATCGCCTTATCAGTTTCAATATTTGTCACGGTCTTCGAGTAAATAATTTAAAACTGACAGCAAAACAATTTTCAATCTATAATTCACCTTCAAACAAGTCGTCCGGAACAATTATTTTCAGAGAAAGGGAACAAAATGGATTTTTTCTTTTTACCAATTTATTACAAAAACACACGCCGGCTAGGTGAGGGCACAAGCTCAAACCATGATCGAGATCCAACCTCTGTCTTGTCTTGACAGGTAAGTATACAAGTAGAAGTGGTAAGAGTTACCTTCGTTGCGCGAGTGAAGCAGCTCGGTGAGAGGCGCGGTGGCGCCCTCTGCCTCTATCATTTCTGCGCCTTCCTTGTCCGCCGCCAGCTCACAAAGTACGCCGGCCGCCACGCGCTGTCGAACACAGAATAAGAATAAATAACAAGGCCTAACGAACTACTCTTTCTGAGGAAGAAAAATTATGCAGGTTATCTAAAAGTCAAAGGTTGCCGTGTGATGCCGGCTTAGCATCACCCCATTTCTTTCCTGTGGTAGTCGTAAGAGGCGACTGAGGGACTCGAGGGTGTGTATTACAATTTTAGGCGATGGGCTGACAACCTGTCACTATAGCGATACACAATTTTCCAAATGACCCTCATACATTTGTCAAACGTGGCGTAAATGGCCGTCAAAAACGGCCCACCCCGCAAGGGATAACAGGCGTGATATGTGTATGTATGTATCTAAAAGTCAAGCAAATGTGCAGCAAAATGGCAAAGTTGTAAATCTCACGAATATCCTGTTCACTTACTTGTATGTTCTCAATCTCATTGAACAGCAGTTGCACAAATATCGGTATGACGTTCTGTTGTCTGATCAACTGCCTATTGAGGCCCTCGCGCGCTAGGATGTGCAAAGCGCCAACGGCCCCTTCCACAATCTCCTCCATACGCACTCCGTCTGCGTAAGCGCCGCCCGTGCCGCCGCCGCCGCCGCTTGAAGTGCGTTGCTGTAAGGATAACAGATGTGATAAAAACAAATAAAAATAAAATTTGAGTAAATAGATGGATTTGACATTGGATCTATCCAAATGGCCAGACTCATCCGCTAGAGCATAGTTGATTCAGCTTTCGTCAGCCAACATTACAATAGCGACAAGGTTTTCTATCGATGCATTCTCTGCTTTCATGTTCTCCAGGTACAGTCTTGTAACTCGCTTCGCGAATGAGAGTGCGACCGCCTTTTTTAGTTGCCTCTCCCTTGCACTCGCAGCAAACTGCTTATATTGAGCTTTTTATCGCCATGTTTCCCTGGTAATTCCCAATGGAATATCAGCTAATTTAATGGATGATAGAAATTGCCTCCATTTCCCTATCTCAGCAATTAGGATATTGTAGATATAGTTCCTCACTTTAAATCGATCGTACCAGAACCACCACCGCCTTCACCGCACGAGAGTGCTAGCAGGCGAGATTTAAGCACTTTACTTTCATATATCCCTGGTATTTTCCAGCAACCGACTTCGACTTCGCACTCGCAACTGTTGAGAGCTCTTTAATATTATGGTTCCCTGGTACTTTCTAGCAGCCCACCAGCGCAGAGATGTCGATGTGCTAATAAAGTCTTGCTATTATTGCAGTGATGTTAATTTTTTTTTCAGTTCCCAACTATCTTCTGTCCTGTATCCTCGGTACTTCTTATATATATTTTTTCACACATTTTTTCATGTTTCCTTGGTACTTCCAACTTACCCGCTGGGCATCGTTGAAGGCTCTCATGAGCAGACGCACGAGGTGGTGCACGGTACCTATGCTCGCTGGGCGGCGCGTGGTTAGCGAGACAGATCGCCAAGTTGTACACCCGAACCACCACTGCCTTCACCACCTGCGACCTCGGGATCGAGAGAGCTAGCAGGCGAGAATTAAGCACCTTACTTTCATATTGCCCTGGTATTTCCCAGCAGCCAAAATCGCGCGCAGAAGCCACTGCTTCTTTCGCTGTATCTTTCGCACTCGCAGTGAAATGCTTGTCGAGAGCTCTTTACTGTCATAGTTCCCTGGTACTTTTTAGTAGCCCACACGATACAATCCTAGTGTCTGTATGGGTGAGAGACGTGTCGGTGTGCTAATCAAGGTGTCGTCTTGCTATTATTGCAGTGATGTTCATATTTTTTTTATGTTTCCTTGGTACTTCCGACTTACCCGTTGGGCATCGTTGAAGGCTCTCATGAGCAGGCGCACGAGGTGGTGCACGGCGCCGTGCTCGCGGAGCGGCGCGTGGTTGGCGGGGCACAGCGCCAAGTTGCGCACCAGACCCACCACCGCCTTCACCAGCGGCCAGCGGGAAGGCGGCTGCAGTAGCTTCACGATCACCTGCAATAAGAGGGAATAGTTAGATCTGCAGTGTATAAGTTTCCGAAGCCTGGTACATGCATTCTTGCAAGAAAAATTGCTTAAATTCTTAATATGAAATGAAATGGGTTCCTGGGGGATATAACATTTTGAACTGCGCCTTTTTTGTGTGGGATAGGTAGGCGACGAACGACCCGATGAACCCTGGTGGCAGTTTTTCAACTGCGCCAAGGACCATATATAACCCCTTTAAATGTTATATATGGTCCTTGACTGCGCCCACTAGGAGTAGGCCTGTATCCAGTCAGCGGATTATCGTGGCTGAATAACGTAAAGCAAGGCACCGTTCATCAACCTTAGAACCCTTGGAATAGGACTTGTTTTTGTGGATGCTTGTCGACATTTCGAGGTCGTCCTAAGTCTATGAACATGTTACATACCGGCAGCCCGTAGTGCAGACGCACGGCGTTCTGCGCCATCTCGCTGTCCTGGTGGCGCGAGGTGAGGTGGCGCAGCGCGCACACGGCCGGCTCAGTGATCTCCTCGCGGTCGCCGGCCGACACCACGGTGCGGACGAGAGCGTCCACTCCGCCGGCCTGGCACACCGTCACCTGGGGACCAACAGGTGAACGGATTATTTTCTTGAACTAAAAGAACTGCCCGCTCCACGGTCAGTTCATCACACAGCTAGCCTATACATACATATATACATAAATCACGCCTCTTTCCCGGAGGGGTAGGCAGAGACTACTTCCTTCCACGATTAGGCCATACTTCTTTCGCCTCCTCTACATTCATCAATCTCTTCATGCATGCTCGTCGGTTTAGGGTACTTTTGAACTGACCTTTCTTTAGCACGTCCCCGATTTGATCGAGGTACGTTCGTCGAGGTCTTCCCCTTCCGACGTTTCCATCCACACTTGCCATATACACCTGTTTCGTTAATCTTCGTTCATTCATCCTCTCTACATGACCAAACCATCTAAGCAAGCATACCCTTTTCCACACCAGTCACTACGTATGTATGTATGTATTAACTTTATTGTACCACCAGACACATTTATAAAAACAGTTACAGAAATACATTTTAAAACAAGAGGCACAAAGGCGGACTTATCCCATTAAGAGATCTCTTCCAGTCAACCTTTGAGAGACTCAGAGGATATGTTATTTGCAGGTCTTCCTACGTCTTCTTTTATACCACAACATTCCCTTATCACGCTATTGCTTATCCTGTCACTCAATTTTATATCAATCATACTTCTTAACGCTCTCATTTGTACCGCATTTATTCTACTTTCATGCTTTTTTGTATGTAGCACAATGTGTGGATATCAGTGGAAGCCAGCACCTGTACTATGCTGGACAGGACGCATTGCTTCAACGCCGAGGTACAGAGCGCGACAAAGCGAGCTGTTAGCTCTTTACCTTCATATTCCCCTGGTACCTTCCCGCAATCGGCGTCCCACAAAACTGCTATTTACCCTCGCGCTCGCAGATCAAAAACGCGAAAAAAATGTTTTTATTTTTTATTTATTCTGTTACAATAAATAAATATATACAAATGATGAAGGTAAGAGCCATTGAACCCAAATTGGGTTAGCCATGACACATGAATTTCTTTTCAAATATAATACACCGCAAAGTAAGAATAAAATGAAAATAATTATCGACTTTTATAAGACTTAAAGTACTTAATTACAGCTACAACTTACCTACTCTCGTATGTGGGAATACTGAGTCGACGAACATGAACCCTGGTGTCAGAGTTTCTTAACCGTCTCCTATTACTAGTAGGCCTCTAAAATGGCGCTCGCAGTGAACTCTTTTCTCTTATGTTTGCCTGGTAGTCTTCCGACTTTCGTGAACATACCTTGTTACGCTGGTTGTTGCAGGTCAAGTTGGACAGTATGCCAGCGGCGCAGGTGACGATGTTGACGTCAGTGGAGGCCAGCACCTGCACCAGGCTGGAGAGGAGGTTCTCCAGCCCGTCGACCTGCAGTGAAGTAGAATAAAATTATAAATATGGGTAGTTCCAACAAAAATTACTTGTATCATTTTGAAAATTCACAAAAAGTAATTGACAATTTGTTCCAAAAATTATTTTAAGATTTTTCTTGGTCACATGCTGGTTTATCGTACTGGTAATCGCTGGCATTGTTCAAACGTCTTCAGTCTCTATTACTATCAGAAGACAAAAATAGCCATGCCTCGTTTACAGCATGTAACTATATGTATTGCCGTGTGATGCCGGCTTAGAATAGCATCACTCCATTTCTTACCCGTGGGAGTCGTAAGAGGCGACGAAGGGACTCGAGGGTGTGTATAGCAATTCTAGGCGATGGGCTGACAACCTGTCACTATGGCGATACACAATTTTCCGAATGACCCTCAAACGTTTGTCAGACGTGGCGTTAATGTCCGTTTTTTCGGCCGTTTATGCTCTGCCTACCCCGCAAGGGATAAAGGCGTGATATATGTATGTATGTATGTAACTATACCGTGGCTGTCGCGAATATTGCTCGAAATAGTTCCGCGGAAGTATCATCGCGAGTGAGTGTTCACACACTGCCGTTATACTCTTCTCGCATCAATATGAGTGAGCGGGATAGCAATACATTCGTGCTGCCGCGCACCCGCTGACCGCTTCCCTTACTATTCCCCTGTCCATATTGGCATCGTGTGAACGTGCTATGACTCTAGATCAACAGTGTCTGCTACTTGTTACGCTACAGCAGCCGATATACGTAAGTGTCTCACCTTTGTGGCTGCGTCGGAGAGGTTCCTGAGCGTCCACAGACAGTTCTGCACGAGGCGGCCGCTCGGGTTTCCGAGGTGCATGGCGAGCGCCTGCATGCCGCCGGCTTCAACGATAGCCGGCTTGTTGCTTGAGCAGACTGACAACACCTTGGAAAATACAAGCAGATTGCAAACTGTAATTTGTTAAGGAGCCACAGAGAAGCTCAAAAGGACAGAGCTCACAATAACACGAGCTGTTTGACGTTGGGTAAGTGAGATTGTTGCCGGCGACTAATCGGAAGTAGCCTTTATTCTCGTCGAAAAGGAAGAAACCTGACGGGTGCATGCCGTTTCTAATAATGCGAGAATATTCGCAAGCCAAGCAGCTCCACATCATGCCGAAAACATTTTACCAACTGATGTGAAACTTAACACAAAGGCAATATTTTGTTATTTATTTATTTAAACCAAGGCGCCGATAAAGTTAAATTAAGATAACTTAAATTATATATTGCGTCGCTACTAGTGATAGCGAAAATCAAAGGTTTAATCCCTGTCTGCGTCTCCAAAATTATTACGTTAATTTTAACCATTGTCTTTTCGTTTTGAATGTGAGTTAGAGGTATTTTAGAATATAAAAACATTAATTTTAAATTCTGTAAAATACCTTCAGAACCCTGGAGGTGGTCCACAGCAACTTCTCGTAGTCGTAGGAGCGCATGATGCGCACCAGCTCGATGGGGCCCTGTGACGCCAGGATGATCAGCTTCGACTCCTGGTTTCCGTACGCCAGGATCTGCAGGCAGTCCGTCACAATGGCCAGGAACTTCACATTGTTACGCTGCAGAAGCGCCACCATCTTCTGGAGTCCTCCGGCCAAACGCACGGCCATTTTGGAACCGTCTTGGTGCAGCAGTAAGTTGTGAAGAGTAGTGATCGCGTAGAACAAAACGGATTCAACCGGAGAGCTCAGAAGCTTGACCAAGGCTGGAATTCCACCGCTCTTGAAGATCGCGAGTAGACCTTGACGGTGGTGAGACAGGTTGTGCAGAGTCCCGACTGCGCCCTTAGTAGTCTCTAGATCATTAGAGTTAGAAATGGCGCGGACTAAAGCGGCCACCATCTGAGGGGAGTTCATGATGGCGTGGCGGGAAGCCTCCTTCTTCGACAGTTGGTGCACCATCATGGCGGCTTGGGAGACGACGACTTGGTCCTCATCGTTGAGCAGCTTTATCAACTCAGGAATGGCCCTGGAAAAGAAGAATATATGTGTTATGCCGATTGAGAACGGACTAAGGTTTCATTTGTGTTACAATTTTAGGCGAAAGACTGACACCGTCACTATAGTGAAACTCGATTTTTCTGAAACGGCCTTCAAATATTTCTCAGAGGTAGCGATAGCGACCGTATTTAGCCGCCGTTGACGCCCTGCCTACCCCGTAGGAAAAAAGGCGTGATGTGTGTATGTGTTACTTTGTGGAAAAGTGAAGGAACAATGATTTAGTCACACTGAAATACAGCAATCTCAGGTTATTCGCTTATATGGCCCTCATAGTGAGAAAATTCAAATGATCCTTGTTTTGGGAGTGCAATGCTTCTTTCCAGGAGTTCTAAAGTGTAAAAATACTTATGCAAATAAATAATTATTGTATTGTATTGTATTGTACTTTATAGCATACACACTCATATTTACTCTGGAGATATAAAATGGAAATAGACCTTGTACCATGGATGGCAGCTGTAAAATTGATTTTTCTTTTTCCCTTACTCTAAGGTCTCGCACATACCTGGTAGCCAGATCAGCATCATCTTGGTAGTTGATCAGGTTGACGACAGCATGCTTGAGCATCTGCGATGGCTCAGACAAGCGCTGCACAGCGGTCGGCTGGGCAGGGTCCAGTTGGGTGGAGGGGATCTCGATGCCCTCCTCCAGGGTCTCAGGGAACATGGCCGCACGGACCCGCTGGGAACGGGTCTGAGACAGCTGCTGGTTCATGTCTGTGGTGGAAAAATACAATTGGTTTGTTTTGTAACTGTTTTGGCCAATTTAAAAGAGATAGTATTTATGTTTTATATTCTCAAGATTATAAGCTTTTACTAATATGATGTCTTTTGTCTGTATGTAATTGATAACATCTGAAAAAAGTAACTTGTTTTAAAAATCCTTTTTTTTTTGTATGAACTGGTTACTTTTGTTCATAATTTTTTACTACTATTTGGTGTAGGTATGTTTGGTTACTTTTCAGAAAAATGCTTAATTCATACAGAATAAATGCTCCAGCATAAATTTGTGCAAATAGACATGCCTTTTCCTCACAGGCTACATTGTGAATTGCTTGCATTTCAAATAATATTACTAACCATCAACCTGTTCTGCGGTGAAACCCTGAGCAAAGCCCTGGTCCAGATCAAACATGAGCTGGTCACCTTCCATCTCGTCATCCTCCTTGCCTGTGAGGGATGGTACCTACACATATAATAAAACATACGTCAACAAACAAGTTTATTAATTTTGGTAACAATAACAAGAAATTTGAACTATGATAGTGATACCATACCATAATAGTACTTCAACAATCAATGGAATCTATAACCTTTAAAATTTATATTTACATTGTACTTAGTAGAAACATTATGAACAAAGAAAAAACTTAAGAAATAATATGAACCTGCTAATTGATGGGCATTTTGCAGGCTGAACCACCTGAATGTCTGTAAGAAATATGGCTCTATGTTTGCTCAAGATAATTGGAACACTAATTGACTAGGTGAAAACCTTTAACACCGGGATAGACCAGGCGATTCTTAGGCTTGGTATCCTTTGTGACAAGAAGACAGGAAAAATAGTTTACAATAGAGTACATACCTGAGTGGCAGCCCCTGAGTTGATGCCAGAGTCCACCAGGTAGGAGTTCTGCTGCCACATGAGCGTCTGCTGCTCCTTGTTAGGTGCCATCGGCACATCCGACCCACCATAGTTGCTGTGAGACACTGTAATGTTAAAACAAGTTATAAGACTAGGTTGATTCAACTTAGTACATTAGAATTTATTTCAGTTACAAAATAATGTGATCATATTATTCATCATATTTTTCCAAATGTAGCTAGACTAAGGTAATAACTAGCTGAAGAAAATATGAGACTGACTTTCCAACCAATGTATATTTGTGAAATTCAACTCAGATCTAATATTTAATAGTGGCACCCCACTTGGCTATTCATATTTGTGTATTAGGCATAATTTTTTAAATAAAAAAGTGAATGGCTCATCTTGTGAAGAGTTAAGAAGACTATCTGCGAGATCCCTTGGCTGTCTGATGATGATCCCGCAAAGCAGAATTTTATTTATTCGAAAATCTTAAAATGTCTCATGCCTATACATCCTCGAGTTCAGTACCTTGACCCGATTTGTGTGTTTGACAAATAAGACCAATATCAAACACGCCTATTACAGGTGATTCAAATACAATCTCAATGTTTTTATTTATTATAATATCTTGAATAGGACCAAAGTTATTGTTTAATTCATTGTTTAATAATAGGTGATAATATATCCCATTTTCACATACAAGTATTAGAGCGATAATAATAGCGTATCTAACAGTCAATACCTTTCCCATGAGTCACACAATGCTGCATAGCATAGTGAGAGCTAAGTTGGTACCTGTTACAATAATGTCTTTGAACTATAAAGGTAACAGGAGTAACATACAATGTAGCCGAAGGTACTCACTTGTGCGACTCTGTGAAGACGGTATCTGATAGCTCATGTTTCAGAGGATGCAATGATGCACCCTGCGTCTGTGAACAAAAAATTACAAGCATCGATCTCCAAGCTGCAGTCTTATATCTATTATATCCATTAGATATTTTTACGTTCCAGGGAAAAGCTGATCACATAAACACTTACGAATGCAGCGTGCTTTATGCAATCAATGGGTTTACATAAAGAATAAAACAAAACAAACAGTAAGTTGTCCGGATGAACTAAATACCACACCCGACATAGTTATCTCTTGGAATTCGATTTTTCCAAAGATTATGTCGAAATTTTAACAAATATTTTATTGAAATATATAAATTACATCACTTACCTCACGCTGCTTATATCACACGCGTGAGATTTACAACTTTATCACAATTTTTCGGTAAAAATAATCCCACAATTACATTCACTGCGGACCAAAGAGAATATAATAGAACTAGCGTTTTAAGAGTTGGGACTCCGAAGAAAAAAAATGAACGACGCAAAATGTCAAAACGCAGTTCCCAAATCATTGCCAACATGTCAAAACAAGTCAATTCTAGTATAGCCAACATAAAGAACACACGTAGTGATGTACCTACGCGACAGCCTGCAATTTATCGATATCGACAACGTAGCTGCCGAAACGGTGCGGCAGCTCAAAATAATATTTTTATTTTTATAATAATTATGTTTCAGCAATTTAGCAGGTAAGTTCCGAACAACCGACTTTTCCGAAGACCCTCAGCTAAACCCGTCAAACTTAGCAACTTTCCCCGAGGATCAAAAGTGATAGACAACATTAAAACAAATTACCTCCCATACAAAAATTAAGCTGACCGAATAATACTCTATGGGAGGTAATTTTTTAAAAGTTTTGACCTATGCTTCTTGGGGAAAGTTGTTCAGTTTAGCCGGTGGAGCTTAGCGTTTTCGGGAAAGACGGTCGTTCGGAACCTCCCCGTATTTGAATATTATCGAAACAATTTTAACTCAATAATTCAATAACAATAAAGTTGCCGAAACATAATTAATGGACTTTTTTTCTAAGTAAAACAAGCTAAAGGATTTCAATAATTATTACTTTTGTAAAATTCTAAATAAATATAATAAAACAGTAAGTCAACCAAGTGTGTACATTTGAATACTTAAAATTCCGTTCAAGTTATAGGTCTCAAAACAATAGTAAAAAAAAAAATACTGTATCTATCTGTCTATTTTTCCACGTTTTAAGCAAAAACTACTAGACGAATTTTTACCAAATTTTGTAGAACTGGTCACTAGAGGATACTTTTTACTTCAAAAAAGTCCCACACACCCCATTCCCACAGGAAAACAGAGCAACAGGTTTGGCGGTGTTCATACAAGCAGTCAGTCCATGCATTTAATCGTCTACTATTATTAGTGAGGTCCTTTTTATTCATCAAAAACTTTGACCATATTTTCAATCATTGCACATAATTTGATTGTAGGGTAGATCGAAGATTTTTTCTTGTACCATTCGTTTAGGACTATATATCGGTACATTTATTCTTCACCTGAAACATATAATAATATCTTATCAAATAATAAATACATTTAATTTAATACCAAATTGTTAAAACACTTCCCGTGTTATGTATACAATTTTGGAAAGCCCGCTTTTTTTTCAACCGTGGCCATGATTTGAACCTGCGACTTTTTCCTTTACTAGTGGCGACGCCTCATCTATGTGGGCTACCGCGGATCGTCCCCTGCCCGTGAACTTTGCAAGTGTATCTTATCTTACGCGGGCAGGGTACGAGCCGCGGTAGCGCAGATGGAAAAGGCATTGCAAATGGTAAATCTCGACGTTTCATAGGGCCCAGAAGCGTTTACTCCAATATCCCCGCCCCGAAAAACATAGGTACTCTAACCCAGAACTCGGTTGTAAGGAAATGTTAGAAACATTCTCCATTAAAAAGAAATTTGTGACAAGTGACAACGCATTGTATCGATATCGATTATACATTATTTTTGGTCGCACTATATAACAGCAACTTCTTCAACTAAATAATAATATCAACTCAAATCAATGTTTATTGCTATAATGACGATGTTTATGAGCATTATAATGATTCTCTTTACTAACCTTTCTTCATCCAGAGGAAACTGAGCCATGAAATGCCGTTTCTGTCCATTCTTTCTTGCGGCTTTTAATCCACAAATTTCACATTTCCTACACTTCATTATTCCTTGGTTTAGCCAAATACTAAAGTTTTGTCACTTTTGAAAATGAAACAAAGCAAAATAAACTAGGAACTTGAAAATAATTTCACAAACAACAATTACTTCGTTTTAACAAACTTGAACTGCCAAATGATGTCCACAGATCAACAGATCAAATGATGTTGACATTATTGACAAACAAAAGAGAAAGAAAACGGAAATGAGTGAAACAGATATAGCCGCCATGAAAATGCTATTGCGTTTCATACATTAATTTTTTTGTTTGAAGTTTCGATAGACTGCTGCGGACATAAAATTTGACATGACAATATGGCGTCGTTTGTTGGCAAGTCGGCAATCTTCGTGCTCCGGAAAGTTATTCGGGTGCTATATGTTTTTCTCTTTTTGACTCAAGGACCTCGTATATCGCGCTTTCTTTCACTCTGTCAAAGGGAAGTGCTGCCAACGTAAGAAAACTAGATTACGTTCTGTTTTACGCTGATTATTATTTCAAAAAATGGAAAACAAAAGCGGCAGTTTTAAAACTTTTTGTAAATTATCTCTGTTTCGATCATAGTACTATTAACATACATACATACATAAATCACGCCTCTTTCCCGGAGGGGTAGGCAGAGACTACTTCCTTCCACTTACTACGATCCTGGCATACTTCTTTCGCCTCCTCCACATTCATCAATCTCTTCATGCATGCTCGTCGGTTTAGGGTACTCTTGACCTGACCTTTCTTTAGCACGTCCCCGATTTGATCGAGGTACGTTCGTCGAGGTCTTCCCCTTCCGACGTTCCCATCCACACTTGCCATATACACCTGTTTCGTTAATCTTCTTTCATTCATCCTCTCTACATGACCAAACCATCTTAGCATACCGTTTTCTACACCAGTCACTATGTCTTCTTTTATACCACAACGTTCCCTTATCACGCTATTCCTTATCCTGTCACTCAATTTTACGTCAATCATACTTCTTAACGCTCTCGTTTGTACTGCATTTATTCTACTTTCATGCTTTTTCTGCCATACCCAACTTTCACTCCCATACATAAGTGTCGGAACTAACACCCCTGCACAGCCAGACGAGCCTAGTACTATTTAATATAAGACAAAACAAAGTACAAAAACAAAAACAAAAGTACTTAATTTAAGTACTTGTAAAATCTTTTGTTTCGATTACTCATTCTTTTATTCCTTTCCCGACAAAGAAAAAACATAGAAGGTTCTCAAGATGACACGATTTTTTATGTAGTACCTATTCTTGTTTCTTAAGTCCACAGCTATACATTGGTCTCATCTATGTTTGTGGATTATTATATTCACAAGGAAATTCGCTGATTTAAAACTTAGTCGCCTTCTACGACACCCATCCGCGTGCACCAGTAGGTATAAGCAAAATGTTTTATTGTCTATTGATTTTGTCAAGCGTTCCTGTGGGTAGCAAGTCGAGCAAAAAGACGACACGGTACTATTTTCTTGAAGCAGTTCAGGCTATTTTCGACCCCTTATAACTTTCTTGTGGATATATTTAGTAACCTGTTTTAAACCACATGTAAACCTAGAAGCTATGTACGTACAACATGTGGGGCTATTGTATTAGTTTTAAGAATATTTTATTAATGTGCCGTCAGCCGTGTGATGCCGGCTTAGAATAGCATCACCCTATTTCTTGCCCGTGGGTGTCGTAAGAAGCGTCTAAGGGACTCGAGAGTGTGTATTGCAATGTAGGCGATGGGCTGACAACCTGTCACTGTGGTGATGCACGGTTGTCTGATTGACCCTCGAACTTTTGTCAGACGTGGCGTAAGTTGCCGTTTTTCACGGCCGTTTGTGCTCTGCCTACCCCGCAAGGGATTGTGGGCGTGATATGTGTATGTATGTATGTATGTTCATTCATGAATCTTACCTCTTATTGCAGTAGAAGGACTAAGAGGCGAGACTGGCAGACTTAACGGATTAATGTTTTTGATGGGATTATTTACAATGATTTTCATGTTTTTTTTTTAGTCATGTTGTGTTGTGGCACATTCCTGTTGGCCCAAAAAGTGACGTCAAAAGACAATATTTGTTTGCTTTTATACCTTCGAAGCAACCGTCTTTATTTTAAAAAAACTGGTGATCCAGCCTGCTTTGTCCTATTATCAACTTTGTGGGGCACTCACAAAGTTAATATCACCTGAATCACCCGATCACCTGGAATCAACCCCGAAACTTTTGCGCTGCAGGCAGTCGCTCTACCACTGCGCCATACCGTCAACTTCAAAAGCTGTAACACAGAAATTACACAAATCGCTGGACATACATGAGTGGTTCAGATACCCCTCAGTAACGCATTCAAATTTCGCGCTGTCGCTATCACAAATTAACTATATGTAGACTAGCGGCGCGCAGCCGCCAATACTTACTTTGTGACTAGCTGTCGCTATTCGGGCCATCCTGTATACAAAACTTGGGATTTGGATCGAGTTTGACGTTGACTTTTTGAAGAAGTTTCTCTTCTAGTTCCCGGATTGAGTTTGACGTTGACTTCTTCAAGAAGTTTCTTTTCTAGGTGCCAAAATGAAAACCGTTTTGAATCTGTTTTGCATCAGCTAAATATATGTATTAACCTAGTACATTATCTTATTCATCCGTGGTATTAACGATTTATACGCAATTCGAAATGGCCAGCAAGTGGACCAGCAGTACAATATTCTCTAACGCTTCTACCTACAGTCGATTCGACTTAGATCAGGATGTGTCGGATATACAGTTTTTCGTCAGCGAATACCGTCGTCGGCTACTCTTGCAGTACGCTCGCGATAGTACGCAAAGGGCATCGCCATTTTTTTCTTTTCACGAGAATAAAATAGAGCCCAATGACAGTAAGAAGGGATGGCTAAAGGACAACCAGGATAGGTTCTTTAAAGACTCGCCGAATCGAATAGTAACAACACTCCACTATTTATCAGCGATGGGTTTTATCAATTCCATTGTTTATTCTCCTTGTGGTGAATATTTGATCGTCGCCCACTCTACAGGACTGGTACAGGTACGACTTATGTCTATCTTAGTAGGTAGGTAAGTATCTCAATTCTACCCATGGGTGTCGTAAAAAGTGAGTAAATGATAATCTAATCATCTAGGAAATATGCAGTTGCGTTCTCTGTGAATGCAACATCTGCAATCGCCGCCAAGCGTGGTGAATATGGCAGTAGCTCCCAATAGGGGAAAGCCCATGCCCTTAATGTCCATCAGTCGACTGTTGTGGCTGTTTATGTTAATCGATTCTAGTCTTACGATCCTATAAAATAACTAACCTGTTTTAGATGCACTTTAGTCATTAGGGCTCGCATGAAGAACTCTCCACTTATTTCGATCTTAGCCCTTAGTCCCTTATATAGTGAGTGAGGGATAACAGGATATCATAATCATCATCGTCATTATGTATCGACTGGGAACTGGCGGGAAAACGTGCTAAGTTTTAGGACCATCAAAGGTTTAGCCAAGTTATTATTTATTCTTATGGTTCTGCCTTCAATTTCCTAAGTAATAAATAAGAAAAAAGTCTCACAATACCTATCAACTTTTAGGTAGGTATGTAAGTATCAACAAGAGATCGAACCGTGATCGTGAGCTCAAATTTAAACCACAAGTACGACCACGATTTTGAGACGTGGGTATTGACGACTCATGGTAAATCTAGTAGCCCCAGAAAACTCGCGAACATGTCTGATTTGCACTTAGATGACGAAGACGACGAAACCAATGAAATACTTAATCAATATAAAAGAAAACTCAATGCATATTACAGCAATGAGAAAGACCAAAAGCAGCAACTCTGGTATCCCATGTTCTCTCACACCTTTCATCAGTTCAAAGAGAAAAAGAATCTTTCGTGGGTGAAAAAGAACCAACAGCAATTCCTTGACAACTCTCCAAATCAGATTCTGAAGAACAGATGGTTCTCTGAAGAATGTGGGTCTATTACTTCGTTGGTCTTTTCGAATGATGGAGAGCGGATTATTGTTGGACATGCCAATGGGCTGATTCAGGTGAAAATAATTCAAGGGCTAACGCATTGAGCTAACGACATTTATGTTTGCAGAATCCTTCTTTTGATATGACCTAGTAGTTCACAGACTAACTTCTCGTAACGGAAAAGGAATTTCCATTTTATTTTATTTTATCCAGATGCGCCATGGTCACAACGGGAATGTCCTGGCCACACTGCGCAACATCCAGTTTCCGCCCAAACCAATATATGCCCTAGAGTTCAGCAAGCATGAAGAGCGGGTGTGCTACGCTGCCTGCACCGATGGCATCGTGTACAGAATCGAGATCCCTTTTGTGCGTATTATTCAAGTATTTGTATTTTTTATCACAGAATAAATAATAGCACTATCGTGTTAAAAAGAAACTCCTTCGTCTGGGCCCAAAAGTCGCGCTTTAAATACCTGCGTCCCCCTCAACCAGTAACGCCATGCGGCCTCCAGGCGTCATAAGACTCATAAGCTAGGGCCATGCGCTGATAACTCTTCCAGTAGGAAGTATCATATCACTAAAAATGTTATTAGATATTTTCAAGTGTGGTTTTTGAATTTTACTTGATAAAATGATTAGAGAAAATATGCGGCACAAAATGTGCAGCAAATATTTTGCGTTATGACAAGGATTGTTCTAGAAAATCTATCTATCCTTGTCACAATAAGGCGAGTTTCATATTTGTATCCTGCTCTCAGTTGACACTCGTCAATTGACGCGTAATATTTGCTGCACATTTTGTGTTGAACATTTTCGTTTGAACAATTTTTGTCGCATATTGTGCGCACCCGATCATTTAAAATGTGCGGTAGGCTAATACTCGTATTTTTGCACACCTTGCGTAACTTGAGCACGTCTGGGGCGGGAGTGTCGTCTCTGGTTGTGCGTACTCTGTGGTATTATATAAATTTCTATTTATCATTTCATTTAGTATCATCCGTCATCACATCACCAAAAGCCACGAGAAGTCCACTGGTATAGGCCGCTCCATAGACACCGCTAGTTTGGGTCTACTGCAACCAACGCCTGCCCGCAACCCTTACAAAGTAATCAGTCTACCTGGTAGAAAGCCGTCCCACGCTCATTGATATTGCTATGCATTATTATTTTTATGGTCGGTTCATTAAAAAAGCTGGTGACCGACAATTCGGTGACGGAGTCTAAATACTGCGCTAATGACGCAAGCCATTAGCTCGATAGAAGAAGATAGCAGTTACTTAGCAAGTACTCACATGACTTACATTTCAATTAACAATTATTTACCTTGTTGAAGTGAAAAACCTACGTTATACTGTTCAGATCGACACAAGCAGTCAGAATGTTAGCACCGAGATGTGCATCCGTAAAGACCCAGCCCTGGAATGGCTTAACACCCAGTTTTATGGAAGTCCAGGGACAGCCACAAATGCTACACCATTCATTTTACGTAAGACCGTGTATTATACATATCAAACTGTTGTAAAGTGGTATGTATTCGTCACAAAGTAGGTCCGTATATACTGCTGGGTTAGGTATAGAGTCATCGGTGGTAAAACGTGGTAAAACCATGGCCAGTTAGGGCCCTAATTCTTAACTATCTAAGTGTAAGCACGTGTAGTAAATAGAATACCTATGTCTTAATCTTTTCGAAATTGTGAACAGAATAAAATGCTAAGTGTTGCACCTTTATGCGACAGTTGGTAGGTATATAATAAAGGTGCCCAGCTGCGAAACACTCGATGTCTTATTTAGATTTAGATAGTTATAGTAGTACTAACCTACCTTCATTGGCAAGAGAATTTCATATCAGAATATCTTTTTTATGCAGAGAGAACACCTGCCTTGGCACTAGGGGTCACCGCTGATTCAGCCAAAATAATAGTGGGCTATAGCGATGCTTCACTAAAAATCTACGACATGCAGACTCAAGAGGTAAGTAACCTATTGTCCAGACCAGAACTTTCTCAGATGAGAGAGATAGAGCAGTCAAAGAATCCAAAAATGACTTGCCCAATGATACCCAGCTGAATGAAAGTATTCTTCTGAAATGAAGGTATTAAGTTTGTGTTAAATTATATCATAGAAACATAAAACTTTATAAAGGGAGACCTTAAAGTTCCAGCTCAGTTTGGATTTAGACCAACATTGTCAACTGAAAGTGCCATACTATGTTTAAAACAGACTGTACAGTACTATACCAATAGAAAAACCCCAGTTTATGCGTGTTTTCTCGATCTATCAAAAGCATTTGATCTCGTGTCTTACAACGTACTTTGGCAAAAATTAAAAACAGCAACTGACTTGCCTGACGAGATAACTGCCCTTTTCAAATATTGGTATGATCATCAGACGAACCGCGTAAGGTGGGGTGGATCACTGTCCGAGGAGTATCGGTTGAAGTGTGGGGTGAGACAGGGTGGCCTGACATCACCCAAGCTCTTCAACCTATATGTTGATGGGCTTATCGAGGAGCTCAGTAACACTAAAGTTGGGTGTCA
Organism: Tuta absoluta; assembly: GCA_027580185.1. Taxonomy (NCBI): domain Eukaryota; kingdom Metazoa; phylum Arthropoda; class Insecta; order Lepidoptera; family Gelechiidae; genus Tuta; species Tuta absoluta. The sequence continues at coordinate 6,402,798 of JAQAHW010000003.1, forward strand.
TATTGATGGAAAGTGCATCAACAACATTAGTTATGCGGATGACATGGTGTTACTGAGCCCCTCGTTGCCTGCACTCCGCAAGCTTCTTGCCATCTGCGAGTCTTATGCGGCTGCCCATGGACTCAGATACAATACCAAGAAGAGTGAGTTCATGATCTTCAAGGCAGGAAACAAATCATATCCTGACGTGCCTGTCATTCTTTATGGTACACCACTTACCAAAGTGAGTAAATTCAAATATTTGGGTCATTGGGTGGCTGATGACCTCAAGGACGGTGAGGATATTGAAAGGGAACGAAGGTCGCTGGCTGTCCGTGGCAATATGTTGGCTCGTAGATTTGCACGTTGCTCAGAAGATGTCAAAATTACGCTTTTTAAGGCGTATTGTCAATCGCTATACACGTGTACACTGTGGCTCAGCTTTACGCAGCGGACATACAGCGATCTTCGCGTCCAATATAACAACGCCTTTAGGATGTTGTTGGGCCTGCCGAGATTTTGTAGCGCATCCGGTATGTTTGCGGAAGCGCAATGTAACGGATTTGACGCGGTCGTGCGAAAACGGTGCGCCTCAATGATGAATAGATTACGGAACAGTACCAACAGCATCCTACAGGTGTTATCCTCGCGGTGGGACAGCCCCTTTGTGCGGAGGTGGATGCTCCTTCATAGCACGGGGGAGAAGCTGCTTCCGTAAGTACATACCTAGTTTTTAAGTTATGGACATAACATTTTCAATTTAATTTAACTTTAACTGTAATGGCAAAATTTAATTTAATTTAATTTTATTTTAATTTATTAAATTAATTCATTTAATTTATAATTTTATTTCTAAATTTCGAATATTATATTATTTTCTGACAAGTATTGACATAACATTAAATTGAAAATTTCTAGTCCACATCTTCTTCTTCTTCTTAGTTTCTAATTCCTAAATTTTATTATATTATTTTTATACTAATGACTTTCTAAAAATTGTAAATTGTTAACTAACAAAGTATTGGCTACATAATTGCCTGAAATAAATATATTTTAATTTTAATTTTTTAATTTTAATAATTTTTAAAGATAGAACTACGAAATTGCTGCGTTTGTTTTTCCTTTTTTCTATCTAATCTTTAAATAAATCTTGTCGGTAATGTCCAATATTTGTTATTTAAGCTGCAATCATAAATGCACCACAATCTAGATAATTCTGGAAAACAGCTGGAGTCAGGGCGATACAGCTATGACTGTCAGAAGTACAAAAAGATTTCGGTTGTTATTGTTACGAACATCATGCTTTTTATTAATGAAAATTAGAAGTAGAAAAAATGTAAGCGTCGTCGGCCGGAGATTGAAACCAGACTTGTGGAGTACCGTCCCACCGAATGAGCTACCGGCGGCGGCGCCCCTAATATACGAGTAGAATTGTGAGTGCAAAATACACCATAGCACAGCTTGCCTTTTTATGGTTTTCTTACAGGTATTTTAACCCTCAAATCAGGTTCAGCTCCTTGAAAGTATTGAAGATTGGTAAGAGTTCTCAAAAGAATAAAAAAAAATACCTACTCTACAAGCACGATAGGAGATCCAGAGTATATGGACACAAATTTGGATTCGCTCTTGACAAATCTTCAATGCTCCAATGTAAATCCAAATATCCATTCTTTGCACAACGATGTCTGTGTTTTAAGGGATGTTTGTAAGTGGTTTGAAATTAGTTTCAGCAAGTCATTGTCAACCGACGAGCATACATGAAGAGATTGATGAATGTAGAGGAGGCGGAAGAATGCCAGGATCGTAGTAAGTGGAAGGAAGTAGTCTCTGCCTACCTCTCCGGGAAAGATTTATGTATGTATGTAAGTCACTGTTCATGCACTTGGGTTACTTCTATCAAGAAGCTGAAACTGAAACTGATTTGTTGGTTCAGATCATGCATGCAGGTGATTGCGAACCATGATGTTCACCAAGTAACGATCTTTTTTTGTCATAGTACACCTGTTTTGCGTGTTCTTTGTCAGCGTGGGGTAATTTTTGTCGTAACTTGTCAGCGGCATACAGACAGTCCTAGCAATATCGCCCTCATCCTAGTCACCTGTTTCTTCGCTTGGATAAGATATGCTGAACACAAGGATGGACACTATCAACATAGTTTGCATTCTGAATTTAATAACAGATTAGCAATAAAAACAAAATCAAATGCAGTTATTTCGTATTACCATCTCCGTAAGGGTTCCGTGCCTCAAAAGGAATAAAACCCTTATGGGATGACTTTGTTACCCGTCCAGTCTTCCGTCCGTCCGTCACGACCCATTGTCTCAAGAACGGAGATATTGAGTTGAAATTATAACCAAACACTCAAGTCTATAGTTGCTTGTAGTTGTAGACAAATCAAGATACCAACTCAACGAAAAAAACATAGGGTGCTAGAGCTTCCCGCAGTTTTATGGTCTGATCATGGCGGCAAAGTTTTCGATACACCGTCCATTTTTTTAAGGCGAGTAAACGACCACGGCAGTGGCGCCACTTCCCAAAAAAAAGTTGTTCATACAACCTATCTATCAGAATATCCGATGCCCAAGTTTTAAGTTTAATCCTTAAAAAAATTTGAACCTGCAAACTTAATGAAAATATTCGCTGCAATTAAAGTTATGGCAAAATGGCACTTTTGGTATTGATTGCCATAACTTTAATTACTTCTAATTATATTAAAGAATATTACTAAAAACTTGGGCAACGGAAATTCATTATGATAGCTTGTTTGTTTAAAGAGAAAACTTTTTTTTTGTGAAGTGGCACCACTGTTGAGGTCGTTCACGGCTACACTCGCCTTAATGCTCATATTCAACACAAGGTTCAGTTCATCAGGCAAATTGGACTGTGCTTATTCTATTTAGCATACTTGATTATGCTTACATTTGCAGAGCGCCAGTAGAACGTATTTTTATTTTCCACTGGTTTAATATATTGAAATTTTTAAGATTGCATGTTATTATTCAGGATAATTTATTCTACAAACATTCTTTATTTTCGATTTTATTTAAAGCTGGCCGTGGCTCTACCTTGTGTAGAGTAGAGACACAGAGTTCCTTGTTAACGAATATTTCTTTAGAAATAAGCAGTACCTGTTGTACCATTTTCCATTTTATCTGTGTTCTGTCTTGCTTATATACAATAAATAGTTTAATAAATATTAAACTATTTATTGTATATATGAGCATTTTGTAGAAAGGTCTATGAAGAGCGATATTTTTTCTTGTTTAATAGTCTTTAAAGCAAGAGTATAGTAATGAAATAGGTAAGCAGGCACCTAGGATGGTCATCATTGCCATCGTTCAGAGAAACACATGTATAGATACAGTTCAACTAAAGACACTGTCCAGGTTTTTTATTTCCACCAATTTCAAGAATTCAACAAGCAGGTGTTATTTAGTGTTATTAGCTTCTTAGCATTTATACTTCGGGATATAACTTTCCTATCCACTGAATATGTATTAAATGGGTTTATACAAGAACATTGGTAGTAGAATTTGAAAGTGATATTTATGCCTGTTCCGTAGAGCTCCCAATACGATTTTTGTAAAGATGTTTTTTAAATACATACACATATCACTATAATCCCTTGCGGGGTAGGCAAAGCAAAAACGGCCGCAAAAACGGACTAAATGTCCGCCACATCTGACAAATATTTGAGGGTTATTCGGAAAATTGTGTATCGCCATAGTAACAGGTTGTCAGCCCATCGCCTAAAATTGCAATACACGTTTTCGAGTCCCTTGGTCTTTTATTTCATGTTTTTTTTTAACTTGTTTCTAGAAGTGTATTGGTCTTCTATTTTTTGTTACCAGAAGTGTTACAAAAATGGTTTTACGTTGCAATTTACAAGCAAATATAAATGTCGCGCAAGATAAACCTTAATAATTTTAATGCTATGTCAAACCACGTACTACCTACCTACCTACTTAGGTACCTACCTATTACAAGTTTACGTAAAATGTAATATCCCGTAAAACGTTACGGCCTAATCCCGGTTTATTGCTAAAGTAATAAATTTGTACTCGGCTTTTACGAGGAGACTTGGCAGTCCTCAAGCCCTCAAACGACCCCAAATGTAGGTCGAGTGGTAGACCAGACCCAGGGCCAGGGACCCTTTTTCAGCGTGACTTGTATTTAACAGGTAAAATGAAATATTTTAAATTTTAGATTTATGTTGATGGTAGCATAAGTTTGTATGAGTACCTTATATAGAGGGTACTTTTACTTACGCTAAGTCATTGCTTCATCAAGTACGTAGACGTTTTTTATTATCTATGCCATCTATGAGATAGCCCTTGACTGAAAGTCTGTGCTAGATAAGAGGTCGGGGCGGAATCAGAGTCCAAAATCGAGAGAAATATCTGTTATTTTTTCAAGAATTTGAAATTCTTTTGATAGTAACAAAACTGGCTATAAAACTGAAATTTGGCAGTAAAGTTAGGACTCATAGGTATTTTGCAATTAAAATAACATATACTTTTATTTTATATTTAATCGTAAATAAGGAGGTATGAACTGGGCCAAGTAAGAGAATACATTACTAGGTAGTTACATTTTATTCACAATCTCTCTAAGCTCCAAAGTGGCTGTACCAAATCTGTCTGTAAAGTTGTTGACGTCATCAGCCGTGAAGTTACTGAACCGAAAAATTGCTAAACCACCGTGTGAAGGGATCGGAATTTAGGACGGAAATTTAATCTTGTTCCACCCAAGACGTGACCTTGGAATATTTCTAACAAGTTTATTTTTTCATCTGGAAAGTAGGATCGGCGTTTTCGTTACTTACTCTCAATTTACCTGAGTAGACTTTACTATCAACACATGGGTCTACACTCTACAAGTTCACATACATAACTTATACGAAACTACCTACTCAATACGAAATATAAGTCAAGAATTTTACTTACAAGTTTTTAGGGTTCCGTACCTCAAAAGGAAAAAACGGAACCCTTGGCTTATAGGATCACTATGTTTTTCATCGGTCCGTCTGTCACGATCACGACCCTTATCTCGGGAACACGTCAAGATATCGAATTGAAATTAAAACCATGTACTCAAATGTTTTAAAATAATCAAGCTCCTTACTTAACGTCTCAAAAGATCTGTTTATGCTATAAAACCCATGTTTTTGACTATCTCAAGGGAATAACAATTCATAGGGACATCCCGTGGACCTAGAACTATGAAAGGACAATGGGCAAAATGGGCCCACCTCCAATAAGAATGACGTGTTTGTCAAAATAAAGGTTTGTTAATATACAACTATTATCAGAAAGGCTCATGCCAGAATTCACTGTGTGGTTGGAGTTGTTCGATTTAGAAAAGTTGATATTTTTAGGTAATTTTTTTCTTAGATAAGTTTAGTGATTGTAATTCACATACTTATGTGTAATATATTAACAGGTAATTCGTTAACATTTGTATTAGGTATCCATAAATCATAACTGATTGTGTGATTTAGGTTTTTTTTAATCTGTATTTCTTAACACATAACACATTTTTATATCAAATAACTTCAACCACACAGCGAATTCTGGCATGCGCCTTTCTGATAATGGTTGCTTGTAAACAGACCTTTGACTTAATATCTAACACATTATTGTTGGAAGTGGGCCCACGGTTCATACATTTTTGCCCATCATCCTTTGGCAAATAGCTTCTTTTTGAAGTAAAAGTTCAGGAAAGAATTCATAAATTAGATTTTTTCAAATAATAATATGTTTTATTTAGGAAACAGAAAAAAAAACATTGTATAATTGAATTTAGTAGTTCAAATAGGGTATCCGTATCCGTAAGCCGTGTGATGCCGGCCTAGAATAGCATCACCCCATTTCTTACCTATGGGTGTCGTAAGAGGCGACTACGGGACTCGAGGGTTAGATGTGTATTGCAATTTTAGGCGATGGGCTGACAACCTGTCACTATAGTAATACACAGTTATCTGATTGACCCTCAAACTTTTGTCAGACGTGGTGTTAATATCCGTTTTACGGCCGTTAACGCTCTGCCTACCCCGTAAGGGATATAGGCGTGATTTATGTATGTATGTATGTAAATAGGGTATCATATGAACAGGCTCGATGTGCATATTACGGAACCCTCGGTGAGCGAGTCCGACTCCGTTTGTTTCATCTTAGAAAGTAGGGTCGGGGTTGGGTTGTCCTTCCGCCCATAAAATATACTTCCTTACAATTTATCTCCAAGTCTACGCAACACTCATTCAAGCAATTTACCTCTATACAGTACAGGGTATAAGGGACAGCCCTCCGAATACTGATAAGGTGCATTCAGACCATGAAACGAACAACCTTCCATAAAAAAACAGGAAACATCAAAAAACTTTGAACTTCCCATAGTAAATGCAGTCAGCTGATCGTAATTTTGTATGGAAGGTCGAATATTTTTTGTCCGTTTCTGACATATTATGTTCCTAGGGGAAAGTTGTTCAGTTTCATGGTCTGCATGCGCCCTATCTGTATTCGGAGGGCTGTCCCTTACACCCCGTATCGGGTGAATTTTTACAAGTGACCGATAGTGAAATCTTAAGACGGGCTGGTGATATGATAAGGAACAAGTTTCCCCAAGGAACATTAGGATAAAAATGTTTTGGGTTTTAATAGTAATTCAAATCAGCTCATCGCCAATTTTGTATGGGAGGTCGAATATATTTTTCGTTTTTCGACTTATGTTCCTGGCAAAAACCTGTTCTTAACTAGCAGCCCGTCTTGAGTTGTCGCTATCGGTCACTAGTAAAATTTCACCCGATATTTCTACTCTGCCTGCTTTACTTTTTTTCCAGGCTGAACATGTCTTCAAAGTGCACAAGATTCGGCTGCAGTTTATTCCAAAGAAGCTGCAGAGGGTGCATTCTGGGCAGATCTGTGCGGTCCGGTGCCACAGCGACAAACCCTACATGTTCGCTAGTGCTGCCTGGGATAAAACCTTAAGGGTACATATTACATAACCACACACACTTTAACTTCAACTTCAATTGCCACAAAAGTCCACAGCTGAACATGGGCCCCCCCATTGGGGGGCATTTGCCTAACTCACCATGGTTGGCAGGCGGATTGGCGAGCGCTGTTTGGCGAGCGAATTTTGTCTGTACAGGAAACGCTGCCTGCCTATTCCCTGGATTCATCAGTATTTCGTCTTTTTCAACATCCACGATTAGAAATGGGGTGATACTATTCCAAGCCGGCACCACACGGCTAACACACACACACGTGACGTCAATGTCTCATGTGGGGTAGGCAGTTCGTTCATGGCCGTAAAAACGGTCTTATCGCCACTTTTGACAAATAGTTCGGGGTCATTTTAGGAAATTGCGTATTGTGCCAGGAAAATTAGATACCTACTGAGATAAGATTTTAGCAAAATCAAATTAAAATATATTATGTCATCAATCTACAAAAAAACTTGTGAAGGTGATGATTTTGCCAAATAAAAAAATACAAACAGAAAACTGTTATGAGCAAGATTGCGCAGTCTAGTGCTTACAAGGTGTATATCTCAGAAAATAATGTAGAGGTACTGCCTTTTAGGAGAGAAAAGTTGGTCTTCATGACGTTATTGAAGTAAGGCACGTTTATGTATAGGCTATAAAACGTGGAATATTCGCGCGTCGAAATAACAAAACCTGCAAAACAACGCCAGCCTTTCAAAGGAATACAACGGTACACTTTGTTTGAGCGTTCAATTTTTACAATTCCGACCATAAAAATACTTTGTTGTTCGCTCGGAAAGTTATGTGACCGCAGGACATAATACAACCGCCCACCCTTTTAGTTTCAGTTGCCGAGTTGAACCACAGACAAAGCTTAAAATTTATGCGAAAAAGGAGAAAACATTCATGAACTTGCATGGTTTTACACTACGGTTACAACTAAAAATAGGTTGGAACATTGCTAAGAATAAAAATGGTTGTTAAGACAGCAAAATATAATTTAGCTTTTGAATCGAAATTCAGTTAGTGCTCTTTATTTGTTTGCTTAGATTTTACACAAATCAGAACAGTTTCGAAAGTTGCATTACTCAAGCAGTATAAATATGACATTATTGCGGGCGAAAGATTAAATATCTTTGATAAACTTTCTGGACAAATCGTACTACAAATACCACATTATCCATATCTATCACAGCTTTATTACTCTGGACAACAATCTTAAAGAGTGCTTGGAACCAGTCACTCAACTACTAAACTTATAACTTGTAAACACACCTTGAATAAAGCATAGAGGGCGCTGACCTAGCTCGCTCACAGGCAGCAGTCTTTGTGGAGATTAAAACATTCTCAGCGCGGGTAACTACTCAAATTATTTATCAACCATCCTTTTGTACCAGTTCTAGTGTTAAAGCATTCCCTTCTACATTCTAAATAAATTTGTATGTACTGACAAAAGTAGGTACATGACAGTTACAGTAAAAAATATCTTGTGCTTATTCTTGACTCGGAAGCCCATGCCTGGCAGTGGACTGTTGTGGCTGTTAATGTATTATGGTATGTAATGTATGTATGTCTTGAATTAATTTGATTTGTAGATGTCATTAATATGAGACATACAGACGCGATCTTGAATAGCGTTGCGACTCAAAAATCGATATTAATATGAGCTACGCGTAATGTATCTTAGAAATTATAATTTCATATTTAAGAAATGATGATTTTCAGAACTGTACATACTTACTCGTATTTATTCAAATTAATAACCACCCATGCCATTTAGTTTAACAAGTTACCGACAAAGACTGATTTGAGTCAATAAATAAAAGGACTTACTTATATTGGTTTTTGTAATTTGTAATTTCGCAAATTATTTTATTATGGCCTCAATATGATTCCTTTGTTCAAGCTGTGTCCCTGTATAATCAACAGCCAACACCCAATTGATTTAATTACTGTTGATTTGTCATAAATACCATAAATTAACGCTGCGCTGGTTAATTTATAATATTAGTGTTTTATTTATTAATAGTTTATTATCAACCAGCACTTTATACGTACATACATATCGGCACTTTGTAAGCTCTTAATTCAGGTTATAGCTCTTATTGTGGCGTTGGACGATTTGGTGTCCCACACGAAAAGAGAGAGAGAGAGAGAGTGATTATAAATAAGATAGCTTTCAAATATATGTATATACATACGTCACCACGCCTATATGCCTTGCGGGGTAGGCACAACGTAAACAGCCGTAAAAACGTATATATATATATTATAATGGGGATAGGAATGGGTACGGTAAATAAGACCTTTGTATTTATGCTCAGCAAATGAATTTATAAATACAAATATTTCTTAACCCCTTGAGAAAGTTACAGTAACATAAAATCAACCCTCTTCAGAATTGAAGGTAAAATCCAAACATTTGTTTTCAGATCTGGGACACCCGATGCAAAGTTGGTTGCATGATGACTTTCGAAGGTGTCAACGTTTGTCATGATGCCATCGATTTAAATGTACGTGTATTTCCATGATTAATTAATGTACGTAGGTACTATCGAAAACAGTTGGGCATGACCTTTTTGAAGACATTGTACCTTGCACGTAGAAAAAATACTTACCCAGACAGTTTATTGTTGGATCAATGAATGACAAAAGACCCATTCTCAAAACGTATATAGTTTAATTTATTAAGTTAAACTATGTAACTTTCTTCTCTTCTATCTTTTAACTCGTTCATCACTGCCCGATGATGATGTTCGAAACCGGTCGCATTCAGTTTGATATCCAATTAAAAAATTAACTTATTAAGTGAAACTAATGAAAAAGTGTTTTATTAAGAAATAACAACATAAAGTGTAACACACCTAACTACATCGATTGGTAGAAATGAAAGGTAGAGTTTCCATAAAAATAGAAATGTATTTTATGACAATCATCAAGTAAGTATACGTACGTCAATATGGCACACCCAAAAATAACACGGATTCTTTGGACAAAATTTAACCGTGCGCCTCTAAGGTAACCAAAGGTAAGGGTTAGAAACACGTAATGAAATTTCTTAAGACTCTATAAAAGGAACTTGTTTAATTAAAACTCTTTCCTTTGTCGCTTTAGTGGCTTCTTTCATCTCTAGTTCAGCGTTCGTTCATCTCTCGTTATAAACTTGGTCCCGTCAGTTTCTTACCATAAATAAAGTTGTTTTTGGGTTCCGTACATAAAAATAAAAATGGAACCCCTTATAGAATGACTGTGTTCTCCGTCTGTCTGTCAAGACCCTTTATTTCAAGAACGTATGGATATATCGGGTTGAAATTAAAACCAGTTAATCAAATCTACAGTTGCAAGAGATGTAAAAAATTCAAGCTGCTAAAAAACTGGCCGTTTATGCCGTAAAAACGCGTGTTTTTGACCTGAATCAGAATTCATAGGGTACTTCCCGTGGACCTAGAACAACAAAATTTGACAAAGAGCTTTGTTTTGAAGTACACATTTAGGAAATATCTTAAAAATATGTTTTTCTAAAACATGCTTTTTTGGGGGCTGAAAAAGAACAACATTTTAATATCTAGGCTAGAAATTCAAGTGGTGTATTATATGAAAGCTCTTGATGTGTATGTCACGGAAACCTCGGTGGCCGAGTCCGACTCGCACTTGGCCGGTTTTTTCACTAACATTATTATTAAGTTGCAAAGTTCAGCCGTGTGTGGGGTACGTAATTTCATTAAAAGTATTGATGATGCATCGTAAGATAATTGTTTTATATTATATAAGGTTTAGATAGTTAAAAGTTTAACGGTGTAATCATTTATTGGAAATACTTTCATTGATGCTAAAATAATATGCTTCGTTGAAATTAAAAGATTATGACTTTTATACAAATGAACTGCTCTAGATAGCGAACGATGAATAAAAAAAATTGTATAAGGAAAAATACATCGACGTTAATGCTAGCTATATAGGTACAGATAAGTATTTTAAGTTATCATTTCAGAAACTAATGTGATTCATGAAGATCATAGATTGAAAATATAAAAAACATCGGTGTATACATTATAAATACAACTTAAAAATGGTCAATTCGTTTTGTTTTTCTAATATTGTTTGAAGCTTGAGTGTGACGAAGCGTTTTTTAAGATTCAATTTTCCAAAGTAAAATTTCACCTTTTAAAAGAAAAAATTTCACCATTTAAAAGGATTTCAATTTCTTTAACTAATTTTAGATTTAGAAACTGCTTACTAATGGTATCTGTTGAAAAGCATAAAATAAATATCTTTCTATAGACGTGCTCGCTCGTTGATTGAATTGATTGTAATAATAACTCATTCATTACAATTTCATAATGTCTGTCTTATTTGTAATACACACACATACATATCACGACTATATTCCCTTGAGGGGTAGGCAGAGCCCAAACGGTCACAAAAAACGGACATTTACGCCACGTCTGACAAATATTTAAGGGTCATCCGGAAAATTGTTGCCAAGACGCTGTAACTTTTTGCATTTGAAGACAGATGTAGCTAGTTGTATGTTTTTTTTTGTATGATTATATTTGTGTTTATATTTGAGTATGTATGTAAGTTTAAGTATTATTTATTGGTATGAATATTTATGTAAGTATATTTTGAATAATAACTATGTATTGGTAGGTATTTATTTTGATAGTAGTACGACATGTTGTTTTCCTTTAGTGTTTTTTCTTATTAGTGCACCCGCTTCTTTCTCTCTCTGTTTACCTTCTAGTTGGCCGGTAAAGAATGCCGTCTGGCAATAGGCCCGCCCGAACATTGACCAATGTATGAAAAAAATATTTGACGTCACCTACAACCAGGCTTGGTCAGCTACTACATTTTGTATACGGGGTAAATTTTTTTTGTTCATATTTCGACCTATGTTCCTTGGGGATAGTTTTTCAGTTTCATGGGCTGGTTAAGGAACGCTGTACTTTTCCTTACACCCTGTATATTAAACCTGAATTCGCTCAAGTCATCTAAAACCGGTGAGCTGTCGGTTAGAAATAAAATAGGAATCGTATTTTAGGGTCTGTCAGACGAGGCCTCGCCGCGCCGCCGTTTGGAATTAGAATGGCTGTCTGCGGGTAAACTTGGATGGGAAAACTAAACCCTGTTCTATAAAATTACAATTTGAGAGATATAATATTTACGTTGCCGTGTTATGCTAGCTTAGAATAGCATCACCCCATTTCTTTCCAATGGGTGTCATAATAGGCGACGAAGGGACTCGAGGTCTATCGCCATAGTGACAGGTTGTTAGCCCATCGGCAATACACCACGTATTGCCGATGGGCTAATAACCTGTCACTATGGCGATATACAACTTTCCGAATGACCCTCAAATGTTTGTCAGACTTGGCGTAAATGTCCGTTTTTTGAGGCCATTTACGCTCTGCCTACCCCGAAAGGGATAAGGCCGTGATATACCTCTATGTAAGTATGTATGTGTATGTAATATTTACGTTCATGTTTTTGCTTCGTCATTAATTTTAGGCAGAGCAAAGATTTTGGGGATTATGGTTGCTTAGAAACTTAGAACTGCTAGTAACAGTTTTTTTTTCTATTATGTTATATGCGAAATGTATACTGCTATAATTTAGTTCTCTACGTTTTCTCAAAAATTGTACGTTTTGATTTTCCCAGAGAGAGCACGCTATCTCCGGCAGTTGGTCGCCGGCTGAAGCTTTATGCACCTGGGACCTGGTCGCCAAAAAGCGGCTGAACATCATCAGAGTGCAGAACCGCCGTCCAGACGTCGATGGAGAGTACATCTACGCTTGCAGGTTTTGGAGGTCTTCTCAGGTGGGTTTTGTAGCATCCCTGCATCTTTTGTCTTAACTTTTCAGATCAATTTATTTCTCGAAATACATTTTTTTTTATTGAAACTATGTCACAAAAATAAAAGTATGTAGTAAGATCGTCAATATAACAGATTATCAATATGACTGCAATCTGTAGGTAGGTATTAAAAGAACCTATGACAGTGTTTTTGTTTATAACATTGTACCGCATTAACCATAAAAAGAAATGTCATTGAGACTAAAATATGAAATACATATACAATCATACTTACTATACACTTATCATTTCAATATTTTTTTACGCTTTAATAATACGCTTTATTCAACAAGAGGTTTTTGAGCTGACGCATAATGACCCATCGCAAACTTCTTTCCTGATCTCATTAGGAAGATGCTCATATAAAACCGGTCCGATAACACGTGCATTTTTGTTTGCGAGTGCAGTTCTATGCGGGACGGGACACAGGCGGCTGGCTTGCCTAGTCCTTTCGCCATAACGCGTATTCAAGTCCCGAAGCCTTTAAATTTACTTCAGACTATTTAGGTGACGAACTCGGGTTCACCAGAAATAAAGTTACATGCCCTGTGATTAACCTGGCCAGCCTCGAGGTAGTGCGTTTATTTATTTATTATTATCCCGCCTGAGTCGGTTTTCTATCAGAACACTACAAAATTGTTATAAAAAATAATCTCGAACAAAATTCAATGAAATGAAATAAACTTTATTCAATGTGGGATAGTAATATAACCCTTCCGATTATTAAAAATAAAGGCACTGCCTCGGAGCTGGTTAGTTTAATCACACGGCATGTAACTGTACGCCTCTACCAGCGTTTAACGATGGATGTCCCAAATTGAAGTCAAGATTTTCAAAAGGTGTTATTTAAAATAAAATATAACAAAAAAAAACCTTTATTAAATCTGATCATATTTTATCACTTCCTTACTTATTTAACATTTTCACACAAAACATATCAAAATCTAAAAAAGAAGAATAAACAAGTACTCATTCACTGTGATTCTCTATGTGTTAAGATTAGGTCGAGAAGGATATTAACAATAAATTTGTTAATTTAGCCCAAAGTCTATTATGTAGGAACATACAAACTTTTTCTTATCCATTCCTTTCGTCTACTTGAATGTCAGAAGGCAAGCATAAGAGTAAGTAGGTGATTGAAATACTTTGACACTAGGCTTTAACTAATCGTTCATCTAATAGATGTCCTACTCGACAGAGACAGAGACAAAAAGTCTACGGAAATCGATGGAATTGTAAAATCCTAAATATACACAACTTTAATCCGTTTGCCGTGTGATGCCGGCTTAGAATAGCATCACCCCATTTCTTTCCCGTGGGAGTCGTAAGAGGCGACTAAGGGACTCGAGGGTGTGTATTGCAATTTTAGGCGATGGGCTAACAACCTGTCACTATGGCAATACACAAACAACCCTCAAATATTTATTAGACGTGGCCGTTTTTTTGCGACTGTTTACGCTCTGCCTACTCCGCAAGGGATTATAGGCGTGAGATGTGTATGTATGTAAATACGTTTGAAATTGTTTGAATGTGTCTTTTTATTTCGTATAAAAATGCGTTATAGGATTTGAAAGCAGAGAGAGCCTACGATTAATCCTGAATAAAAATGCGTAATATAAGAATCACACGCCACTTAAGGCTTTGAGTACCGTCAGATACCTGAAATCGCGTTTATATAAATTAAATGTTTGAAAAAACTAGTAATTAAATCTGTAAAGCAAAAGGGGTTATGTAGATGGAGTTTCAAGTAACATTTTTTATTGAACAAAATCGCATTATTATGTTGTTTTCATTTAGAAAAAATAAACCAAAGTGAATCTTATTCAGGTCATTAATTGCAAATATCCTCTAAAACGGCTTCAGTTGTCTAGTCTGTTTTTACACACAATAAATAGTTTAAAAAATATTGATAATTTTGGTTTAGTATTTTCCCTCCTAGGGGGGATAGGCCAGTAGGGATAGGTGGAACAGGGGTATTTATTTTAATTTAAAATTTTACACGTGTAAAGTATTTACTCAAAATAATAAGTAAGCTGGCGAGAGTGTTCTCCCCAAAGTCTCCCTCCCCCCTATCGCCCTGTAATCCCCCGCGATCTCTGTCAGCACCTCGCGTCAGTCCGATTTCGGACCTCTTTGGAGCTGGACCCCACGCCATTTTTTGAGCGTCTTTGTTTTGATATTTAATAGATTTTAACGAGTATATACAAATTTGTGAAAAAATTATGACATAAAAATACTTAATTAAGGCTTTATTCGTAGAACGTAGTAGTTGTAAATATTTTTATTACTGTAATTCATATTTTTAAGCGCTCAAAGAGTAATTTAAAGAAGCTGATTGTGCAGAAATTGAAAAATGCCTAAATACAAGAAAAAGCATAATGTTAGAGCTGGACGGCAACTTCAAAAGTATTGGTGAGTATTTTCACCTTCTCATACTTAAAAAACGAAAACGTGCGACACATCATTACAATTCTACCTGTGGATGTCGAAAAAACAACTAAGGAATCAATTTATTTGGAGAATGGACAGCAGCGTCCCCGGTAAATGCAACATCTTGCAGTACACTCGCCAATTCGCTTGCCAAGCGTGGTGAGTATGGCAATACTCTACACCTCAAGGGGAGGCCCAATACAGTAGAGGACTGTTGTGGATGATAATGTAATGTAATATTCAATAATGTTTGATATTTTTAGTAGGTCCGACTCAGGTTAGAGGTGTTTCAAAGGGAAATTTTCTAGTCAATCTTCTAATGTAGGTTACTAAATGGCGTTGAACTAAACTAGTAGCAGTTTTTTCTCAAGGAAATGATGTTAGTCAATATATATGTAAATAGGTAAAATGTGTTTGTGACTAAAATGACAAAATTTGTAGAAGTCAAAGGACGGTGCTGAATTGGAATATATTGCTCTCTTGCTTATATAGTTGCCGGTTGCTGTTTGCTATTTGTATCGTTCTATCAGTAGCACATTAACCCTCCCATTTAAAGGATTAACATCATACTGTTTAGTTTAGTAACTGCACGAAAATCAGAATAAGTTGATCTCTTCAAGGTTTAGGTTGATGCGCAGCTGATATTACCGAATGATGTCGGATAATGCCTCTTGCTAACTGTCTCGTGCCGAATGGTGCTGCTTGCTAAGTGACTGATGGTATACACCAACAATGGGAAGGTTGTACTGCCCTCAACTAAAACTATACTAATAAAACCAATGCATTATTTTCAGGGCGCAAAGAAGAGGAAAACAATGTGATGAAGATATAACCATGCCCCCTAAGGATGGAACTCCAGAAAAAAATACACACGTAGATGATAGTGAAAACAGTACTGTGTTAGTAGCTGTTAATAGTGTTAAGTGATCCCAAATGATAGTGAAAACAATACTGTGTTAGTAGCTGTTAATAGTGTTAAGTGATCCCAAATGAATAGTATCCTTTTGACGTTTCTTACACATGCACATGCTTAGGTCGGAAACAGTACATGCTAGTACTAAATAATATACCAAAGCCACCCGCTAAAAATGTCACTCCTACGAGGCCTCTACATGTTATCTCTACACCAACATCTCGATTCTCGACCTACGGTATCTCGGCAAACAGTGTTTTGACTTACAGAATCTCTACATACTGTGTCTCGACAAACAGTATCTAGAAACACGGAATCTCATAAAAACAATCATCATTATCTCATTATAATTATCGTAATGATCATGCCGTGTGATGCCGGCTTAGAATGGCATGACCCTATTTATTTTCCATGTGTATCGTAACAGGCGATAAATATTAATATCAGTAGGATGCACTGATCGAACACCTTGGTCTGAAGTCATTTTGGCAAGAGTGATTCCAGAATATGATGCAACTTCCAAAATGCTAACCTATTTAGCAGCACTTTTTTGGTGATTTCTGCCTTAACGTTGTCTCTACTCAGCTTTAAAGTTTACCCAAGGTGCACGTACTTCCGTACTACTTCAAGGGCTAAACCTTCGACAGAGACTGGCTCGGGGATGAGGTGTCGATTGAATATGACTTTTGTCTTCTCCAAGTTCATCCCAAGTCTAACACGTCTCGAGGCAACATTGAGACTGGTCAGCATTTTTACAGACCCTGCAGTGATTCAGCCATTATAACTATATATTTTGCAAAGAGGATATGTGAGATATCGCTGTTGCGTTGATACCTATTCCATAACCTACTGCAGAGTCTTGAAGACATCCTCCAGCGCGTTAGTGGAGAGTTATAACGTCATCCAGTATTGCGCCTTGGATTAATTGGATTGGTCCTCTGGTGTGGTTTTGTACTTCGACGGATATCGTTGCAATTTGATAGAGGCTTCTCAGCACAGGGTGTGGTCCTTACATAAAACTGAACATCAAAATATAAAACTTAGTTATTGAAGTTATATTATAACATAGTAACATAAGTAACTGTTGATTTTTCAGACACAGCGACACAGAGAAAAACACCAGAACTGCGCAGTGAAGTAAATCCAACAGAAGAACTTAATGTAAAATAACTTTGAAGACACCTTGCGGGTATGAAATATTTCTGCGAAGAAATTAAGAAGTTTTTCAGACACGGACCCCCAAGTAGTGATTTGCAATTTGGAGTTTTAAACGGCTTCCCGACATCACGATCAGAGTAACGTGTTACTACCTATCGGAGTAACTTAATAAAAGGATGTGAAATTTATAAATTTGACTTACATTAAATATAAACCTACATAACTACACATAAATTTAAACATAAGTAAGATGTAGGGAGTGGCAACAGGTCTACCTACCCGCCTTTAGAGCCAACTGTGTGATTAGGTGCGTTCATTTTTTATAACTCCTAAGGTTGCTAAAATGTTGACTATTCAAAAGAAATAATCTATTTTCTTTTTGCTTATCTCTAAAACAGAATAATATAAATAAAGCGGCTCCTACTTGCGTACACACCGGAAGTATGTTCACGTGCTCATTTTAAGTATTAGACCGGGTCTATTGCGAAAGTATTTAAGTAAATATTAGTAATTTACCTCTGTCCCGACATTTCAATACAGTTTCATATATTGTGGTCGCGGTTTGACTGACGTCCCAGCGAGTTGTCATCTAGGCGGCGGGTGACGAGATGTTGCGATAGACCCGGTCTAATACTTAAAATTAATGATAGTGATCGCGAGTGCTCAAAAAGTTATGTTCAAGTGTTAAATACTAAGAAAGACTGATTGTGATTCCAATGTTGGCAATTATATCGCTGAACTAATTATTACGTTCTTCGCTTAACTAATTTCTGTTAGTGAAAGAAAAGAGAATCTTCAGCTGCCTTTTTTTGCTGATATGTCGATTGATTTCTTAAATAAGGTCAAATTAGACAGCATGGTCTATAGTTCCAAAATAGTGACTATCCACTCTTTAGCAGGCCAATGACAGACATGGTTTTCTGCCTTTTACATTTCCATAATTTTAGAAAGTGTCAGGAAGTCCTTTTTAATACACGCACACACTTACAGACTACTTTCAACACACTACACCTAAACAGGTGCATTCATACACACACAAAGTCCATCTTGTAGTGTAGCGACACGTCATTCCCCATAATTAGCCACGTAAGCTAGTTTGTATCGCTTGGCAGTCGCCAATATACGTCTGAACCGACCGAACGTGTTTATCTTTTATCCTCCCCCAACAGCCAACACCGCATGGCGACCCTGCCAGCGCTGCCTTCTGGCAGTGCTGAGCTGTGGTTTCTGATGTGGTTGGTTGTCTGGGGGAAGTTGAAGTGCTTAAGAACAATTTTTAAGTGATTTTGGACAGTTGCAACGATAAAGTGCACTTTACTCTACGGACGAGCAGAAATGTGCCACATAAACAATTTTATTATTATTAGTGTTAAGTTACAAACATTGTGTTAAGTGTATGGTACCAATGTACCTACGAGTACCTATATAACTATATTATAATCTACATATTAATGGTACAAACTATGGGAACTATATCTACATGCAAACTTAATTTTTCAAGAAGTGACTTTAAATAAAATATACGTCTACATAGCTTCGAGATTTCATGTTTAGCACTAAAATGTATCACTCGTATAGATACAGTACTACTAATATTTTCTCAAGGACCATACAATAAAATTCAAGCAAAATTTAATATATATAAAGAGAAGAATAAGACTAAGTGTTACACGGTGGAAGACAGAATGTTATAAAGTCAGATGCGACGGTGATGATGAGACTTGCAGAGCGCAGAGAGAGTTGGTTGGTGACAGATGGTTAATTACGGTGAGATGAGCTGAGTATGCAGGGCGCCGGCAGGTTGTTCGAGTCGGAAGTGGATGCGGCAGGCTGATGAAATGAGTGGACAATCCGACCTGGGTTGTCTCAAGGTTGTAAAACTTAGGGAAGAAATATCAAGTGTTTCCAGAGAGCCATGGTAAATAACAAAACAAATGTGAGTGTTTTTTTATTTATATTTACACCGGTAATTTTTTATTTTGTTTTTATGGCATAATCGTCTATAAAGAAGAAGAAAAAAGAAGAGAAGAAAGAAGACATCAAGAACACATAGTGGTGTTATTATTTTTTAAACAGATCTTACTTATAATATCAACTTTCAACTTACTTTTTCTGTAAATGTAGACATACAACGTTGTACACTGATAGTTTGCAATAAAAGTGTTTTAACATTTTCCGATCGAGCTAATTGACAGGAAATAATTATTTAAAGTTAACTAATAAACATGTAAGTTTTTTTTTGTCATATAAAAATATGCTTTTTCTAAAACAAAGTTCGCAGCAAATTAAATATGCGAAAATGTAATAATTTTTTAAACCTTATAGGTAATTATCAAGTTGAAAAAAGATTCAGTAAATAAAAAAAAACTGTTATTATACACTTATTTATTTATTTATTTATTTAACCATTTATTGTACACAAAAACATACACAGGAACATTTTACAATGAGACAAGACACAACAGGTTTACTTATTTCTAAAAAGAAATTTCTTACAGCAAACCTACATAAGAGACATTCTATAATACGAGACGCGGATACTTAATTCAATCCCATAGTTAGTTCTTAGTAATTTGTATTTTTTCTTAGTCATTCCAAGGCGTTAGTTTGTAGTTTATGATAAAATACTTTCACACACGTTGCATGATTAAAAATGGAACTATTTAAAAATAAAAAATTTATTTGTGATAGTATGAACAAAGTAACTCATAGTAAGGTTCATATTTTTGGTTGAATAGAAGTGGAGGTATCACTTTTTATTTGAAGTTTTGAGCGTGAGTATTGGTGGATGGTTCAAAGAATCTAAATATTATTGGAGATAAGAAAGTGTTGCCAAATCCGATACAGTAACAGATTTACAAAAAACTATTATTTTATACATACACGTAAAACTTTACTTTTATACATATGGTGTGCCTTATGATAGTAGAGTTAAAGTTCAAAACAGTATTTAGAAAAACAAGAAACGCAGAGTTCGTAAACAATTTCATTTTTATTTTTAATAATAACACACTTTAGTTTAAAACGATTTGATTTTGATGAGAGTACAGATGAGTGTCATGACGGATGTTTCTCCTTGAAAAATTAATTAAGTCATTTTTAAATACCACTCTTTAAAAAAAAAAGTAGGTAAGTATTTCAAATGTGGTAAAAACGTTTTTTTTTAACAGTGTTGATGCGCTGATTTTTAGCCAAAAGGTACAATAAAAATAATGAGAATTTTAGATTTGATTACAGTTAATGTACGTACGATTTAAATATATTTTGTATTGTTTGGTTAATTTGTATTTTTTATTAATTTTATTGGTATTTGCCATCGTAGTAAAATAAGTAAGCTATATTCACTGGCAGGCGTTGCTCCACCCAGCGTTCGTAAGTAAGCTATATTCACTGGCAGGCGTTGCTCCACCCAGCGTTCGTAGAGAGGCGGCGTGCTCAGTTGAGAAAGCGAAGCAGGAGTCTGACCCGAGGCATCCCATGTATAGCTGCAGTCCAGCCCCTCGCCGACTCAAAAGCAGAAATAGCTTTTTAAATTCTGTTGCCCCCCTGAAAGTGGACCCACATACTTTTAAAACCGAACGGTGGAAAGAGTCTTTTCCGGCTGACCCATTCGTCCCCCAAGTCGAATGCTTACCCCCGGGGAAAAACCTGCAGTGGCCGGTGTGGAAGTCGTTAAACCGACTCCGTTCACAGGTTGGCCGCTGCAAGGAAAACCTCCAACGATGGGGCTTTTCCAATGCTTCGACTTGTCCATGCGGCGCCGAACCTCAAAACATGGCCCATCTACTGGTTTGCCCAGCGTGCCCTGACACCTGCACGTTGGAGGACCTGTGGAATGCTTCCGACGAGGCCATCCGCGTTGCCACTTACTGGTCCAAGCTCATATAATTCACCACCAGACTACATAATATTTGCTATCGACACGCTAGAAGAAGAAGAAGAATTAATTTTATCATTTTCCAAACAATTGGTTTCTTTCATAGGAGATTGCATCATAAATATTTGTATATTAATATATTTCTGATCTAGAATTTTAATTTTGTGGAATTGGTTCATTATTTTGGTTTCGTTACAATTTATAAATTTAAATATGAACTTATTTTATTTCACTGTTTTACTTTGCAGTTAAATGCATATTAGATAAATATCAATAATAGTTAAATTTTTGGTATAACAATTTAATTCAAAAGGCACGGTCTGCGTTATAATTCTGAATTTAGGGATTCCCAACTAAATAAACAGAAAAATTTTAATATCTTTTCGCCTAACGTACATTATTTTACACGTGTTCACATACAAGTACAATGACGTGGATGATGAAATCCATGATGACACTTAATAATCGGAATTCAGTGTCGTTAGCATCTATAGTAGCATCGGCTCTTGTTACAGAGACGCAAAAGAAATGTTCGATGTCATGTATTATTATATTATGATCACGAAGTTACCTACCTAGTTACTATATTTTTATTCATAAAAAACTCAATACATACATAATGCAAATAAAAACAAAACTTCGATAGTTTGTTATGGTTTAAATTTGCTCCAGTATAGATATATTATTAGTTCAGGTATCAAAATTTTTTAATCGGAGCGCTGTTGTCATTTGGGTATACTAGCCGAACCGTTTTGCTGACTTATGATTATAAATGTATCACACGAGCAACATAATGTAGGTCAATTTGTAATTTGTTATTTCTTTGACTTTATAGATAGGTAAGTACTAACTCACTCCTTACTTATTGAGTTTAATTTCATCTGACCATAAAGATTTTAAAGAATTATAAGCTATATGAGCATACCGCTAAGCAAATAATGATAATTTGTAAAATCAGTACCTTCACACATGGACGTGAATAGCAGGAGAAAAAGAAGATAGGCATATCAGTAGTTGCGTATTAAAAATCATATTGGCTAAATTTGAGATTTAAGTCAATTTGGTACGTCAACTCTCTGATATTGCAGCCAGATGGTCTCACTAAGTGCAAGTTTAGAAAAGGTTATGGTAGGAAGTAGATACAGCATATTTTTCTAGGAAAAATGTAACTATGTAGTTGGAAAATCTTTGGTTAATAATGTATTGCAATACGATTGGGAAGTACAACCAAAAGTTAATATTTTATTATCCAAACGATTTATCGATTCGAGAATGTTAGTTGGAAATAGTCAGATTAGGAAAAGTAAGCATTTTAAAAATGCAAATAAGGACAAACCCATTGATTACAAAGTAACAATAGGGTTAGGCACGTATAAGGTTCAGATCCTTCATTTTGATCATGGCCGGAACGAGTTTTCCCCCGTGAAAAACGTTGGAGACAGATGACCTTATATTAATGTTGAGTTCTAATGAACTCAGGGCTAATATTGCCTATATAATACACAATATGTCTAGACAGGTCGGTAGAAAGAGTGCCAAAAATGTAATAATTATTTTAATAATGTGCTACCGATTTATTAATGAAATGGCTGGCCAGCCCATATACAAATTAAATGGATACTACTTATATTTAAATAAATATGAATGATAAGAGAAATAAAGAAAAGAGTACGTAGATAAGTAAATTGATCACTGAACTGAGAGTCAAATTGAATTGTTAAGACAATTAATTTATACCTAGGTATTTTGGTACACTAAGGGATTGGAGAAAAGTCTATTAGTTAATTTTTATTATTGCAATAAATAAATAGCACGAATGAAAATATCTATCTTAAAATAAGTAATGTCCTTGTTGATGATTTAACGCATTTAAAGTAAACAAAAATATAAAATATGAATAAAATAATTAAATTAATGACGTGAAATTTAATACCAATTTTTTATATTAGGAGTTTAACACAATATACAAATTTATATTTAATGGCAAAAAGAGTTTTCCAATGTTAAGATGAGTGTGTTAGAAAAAAGAAAGAAAAGCAGGATAAAATATATAAGTAATAACAAATGAGAAAGAAAACGAACGCCTTGGATTGCAAAAAAAAATAAAATAGGATAGGATATATATTTTTTAGAAAGTAAGCTATAGATATATTTTACTTGATAAAATTAAGAAGAATAGTGAAGTTACTATGAGACTCATCAATGAGTCCAACATAATAATTACTAATGATTTCTACTCTTTTTGTTAAGATATTTGTTTATTAAGAATATGTATGTCATAACAACAGAAAAAAAAAATAATAAAATGTATTGGTACTTCGTTAAAATTTACCACATTCAAGTTAGTTGACATAGATTTTAAATGACTTGATATTATTTTTATATAATTTATATATTAGTAAGTCCGTTTGGTAGTCTTTCTTTTACTTGTTACAAAAATAATGAAATATAAGCAATAATAAAATTAATATAATACCCATATGAATTATGTTTTCAACTATAAATTGATTTGGCAATGTAAATCCCAGTAGTTTTGCGTGATATCACTTACAATTTCGGAAATTATCTTTTAAAATTTGTTTTTTGATATGTATTTAAAATATTTGTTTAAATGTGTCAGAGAGAAAAGTCAATTCGATAGGATTGGAACTTCACTATTATTACAAAAAAAAGTTTTTATATTTTATTTTTACATTTCATGAATGCTTTTGTGTTTATCTTACTTACGCAAGCAAATAATTTGCATATTATTGTGCATCTTTTTATATTTGCCTTCTGATATTTGTCAGAAATCTAAATTAATTTGGAATGTTTAAAATTGTCTAAAAATAATAATGTTTGTACGTAAAAAGTACTTATTTAAAACAAATATACTCATTTTATTAGTTATTTCTTTTTAGTCCAGAATTTGAAATTTTAAAGTTCAAAGTCATACTGATTGTTTTTACAGTACTTTTTACATAATGAAATAGAGTAAGGTAAAAAAAAAATAGTATAATTCAATATTTTTTTTCTAAAATTAAGGGGGGTGGTGTAGTGTAGCGACACGTCACTCCCCATAATTAGCCACGTAAGCTAGTTTGTATCGCTTGGCAGTCGCCAATATACGTCTGAACCGACCGAACGTGTTTATCTTTTATCCTCCCCCAACAGCCAACACCGCAATCTATGCAGTTTCAAATTATACCAAGAGGTTAGACTTATATAAGTACTCATGGTAATATCCCGTTTTACAAAATATTACTTGACCTCTCTGCAATCTGCACTCTTTATCAGGGATTGTAGTTTACCGAGCGTAGCCGCTAGATGGCATTGACGTCTGCAAAAAGATTACGATCCCCGTTTCATCAAGGTCATTGAAGGGTCATAAGGCCTTAAGATAGGTTGCAAATGGCAACAAAGATTTATAATACAATGTGGCGGTACTTAACGATTGACCATATCGTGCGAGGTAACTCTGAATAATTTGTTCTATATTTTTTCTCTAAATCAGGTGGAGGCTAGAATTAGAGCCAATATGTTTTTATCTGTCCATATTAATTTACTGTTATTTCAGTTAAGACCAAATAAATATAAAATAGCTATTCATTGAATTGGTTCGAGTGGTGTTGCCAACCACAAAATGAAAGGAAAACAGCCCTCAGCTATTACAGATCCTACTCTTGCCGAGTATATCTATTTCTGGCAGTAGCTTAGGATCCTAAATAATTATACTAGTTCACTTTAACATCTATAAATTGTGTTTTTAAAGCAAATACATGCGATTCCAAAACTTATTTTGCTGTGGAAGTTTTCACTTTTACTTATAATTTAGGACACCTAGTATAAAAAAACTCATTTTAAATAACAATTTTAATACTGTTTTTTGTAACTATTATGTAATTTTCCGCAGATGCTACCTAATACCTATGTGTAGGTATGTATGTGATGTACCTAGTGTATAGACTAAATTGACACGCCGCCTTGGCTGCTACGCCCTGCAATTTACCAGTTTTTAAAAGCTTTTATTTAACTTGCAGTGTATGTAAGTAAGTAACAATGTTTGTTCGGTGCAAATCTTGCAAGTTTAATTTGAACCACTTCTCGGTATCCGATTGAGTTGAAATTTTGCATGTTGGTCCAGAACCGATGACAATGCATGTTAATCATAAATTTGACCTGATGCTGCTGCCAGGATCGGCTCCGTACGAGTGATCTCTCCAGCGGTTTATAGCTGGGACACAAAATTTTGTATACGAATTCGTTTATTATAGGCAGTTGGTAGGCCCACCATGAATTAGACGCTACATCCAGGGTTGTCTTCGAACTATGGAACTCCTCAATATTCAACTGCTGGGACTTGCAATTTTGTATACGAATTCGTTTATTATAGGCAGTTGGTAGGCCCACCATGAATTAGACGCTACATCCAGGGTTGTCTTCGAACTATGGAACTCCTCAATATTCAACTGCTGGGACTTGCAATTTTGTATATGAATTCGTTTATTATAGGCAGTTGGTAGGCCTACCATGAATTAGACGCTACATCCAGGGTTGTCTTCGAACTATGGAACTCCTCAATATTCAACTGCTGGGACTTGCAATTTTGTATACGAATTCGTTTATTATAGGCAGTTGGTAGGCCCACCATGAATTAGACGCTACATCCAGGGTTGTCTTCGAACTATGGAACTCTTCAATATTCAACTGCTGGGACTTGCAATTTTGTATACGAATTCGTTCATGATAGGCAGTTGGTAGGCCCACCATGAATTAGGGTCACGTCAATAGAAGGCCTCCTGATAGAAGAATTAGACTGTTCGAAATTAACTGGGACTCGGCCATGTAATAATGACGCCATCAATGAAATGAAAAGACTAAGACATATTACAAGCTAATTCTTCTATTAGGGATGCCGGAGGAGTAGGTACCAACCTACTTCTATAGAATATAAAAGAGATGATTATACTTTATCCTAATGTTAGTTTTCCCCGTGCCTTAAGTTTTTCTATTGAAGGTCTCTCCGTTTTAAAGAAAGACTTTCGTATTGATCAATAACTATCGTAACATAAACTAAAAAATATAAAATAAAATTATGTAAAAAAAACTTTTAAAACAAGCTTTTATTTAAGTGCTCTGAAAAGATGAAAATAAAATTTTGAATGACATTAACCACATTCATTTATGACTTTACAGAAATGAAAATATAATAAAAGCTTGTCGCGAAACTTTCAATTTGTGATTGAAATTTTGTAATAAGGTACGCACCTAACTGTAATTAGGTAGTTTCTTCTAGGCATCGCGACAAGCTTTTATTATATTTTCATTTCCAAAAGTCATAAATGAATGTGGTTAATGTCATTCAAAATTTTATTTTCATCTTTTCAGAGCACTTAAATAAAAGCTTGTTTTAAAAGTTTTTTTTACATAATTTTATTAAATTAAAAGCTTTTATTTAACTTGCAGTGTATGTAAGTAACAATGTTTGTTCGGTGCAAATCTTGCAAGTTTAATTTGAACCACTTCTCGGTATCCGATTGAGTTGAAATTTTGCAAGTTGGTCCAGAACCAATGACAATGCATGTTAATCATAAATTTGACCTGATGCTGCTGCCAGGATCGGCTTTGTACGAGAGATCTCCTCAGCGGTTTATAGCTGGGACACAAAATTTTGTATACGAATTCGTTTATTATAGGCAGTTGGTAGGCCCACCATGAATTAGACGCTACATCCAGGGTTGTCTTCGAACTATGGAACTCCTCAATATTCAACTGCTGGGACTTGCAATTTTGTATACGAATTCGTTTATTATAGGCAGTTGGTAGGCCTACCATGAATGAGACGCTACATCCAGGGTTGTCTTCAAACTATGGAACTCCTCAATATTCAACTGCTGGGACTTGCAATTTTGTATACGAATTCGTTTATTATAGACAGTTGGTAGGCCCACCATGAATTAGACGCTACATCCAGGGTTGTCTTCGAACTATGGAACTCCTCAATATTCAACTGCTGGGACTTGCAATTTTGTATACGAATTCGTTCATGATAGGCAGTTGGTAGGCCCACCATGAATTAGGGTCACGTCAATAGAAGGCCTCCTGATAGAAGAATTAGACTGTTCGAAATTAACTGGGACTCGGCCATGTAATAATGACGCCATCAATGAAATGAAAAGACTAAGACATATTACAAGCTAATTCTTCTATTAGGGATGCCGGAGGAGTAGGTACCAACCTACTTCTAGAGAATATTAAAGAGATAATTATACTTTATCCTAATGTTAGTTTTCCCTGTGCCTTAAGTTTTTCTATTGAAGATCTCTCCGTTTTATTGAAAGACTTTCGTATTGATCAATAACTATCGTAACATAAACTAAAAAATATAAAATAAAATTATGTAAAAAAAACTTTTAAAACAAGCTTTTATTTAAGTGCTCTGAAAAGATGAAAATAAAATTTTGAATGACATTAACCACATTCATTTATAAATTTACAGAAATGAAAATATAATAAAAGCTTGTCGCGAAACTTTCAATTTGTGATTGAAATTTTGTAATAAGGTACGCACCTAACTGTAATAAGGTAGTTTCTTCTAGGCATCGCGACAAGCTTTTATTATATTTTCATTTCTGTAAAGTCATAAATGAATGTGGTTAATGTCATTCAAAATTTTATTTTCATCTTTTCAGAGCACTTAAATAAAAGCTTGTTTTAAAAGTTTTTTTTACATAATTTTTTAACTATTACGTCGTAGTCTAAATACAAATAAATGTACATTGCCGTTACGTAGCATAAAAAATGATGATTACATCTATTGAATAAAATTTCCCCACATGGTATAAAGATCCTTAGCTGATCGATTGTAGTGCGTTTATTAATCATTATAAACATCAAGCGGTGCGCTCGTTATAGGTACATTTTGATGAAATTGTTTCCAATCAAGATTTTCCCATAAAAGCTCTATATTGAAGAAGCTTATCCAAAGAGCTGACATCTTAAAACATTTCGATAAAATAAATTAAAATAGCTGATTCCGCAATCGTCAGCATTTTATATAAAATCGCCGTCTTATTTCTTTCATAACAATACGTACGACCCTAGCATCCCACATTTCACGTTCGAAGTTATTTGACTTTTCCGCCTGTTTATTTATATCTGTTTGCGTGTGGTGTTCATTGTGTAGATTAACGACGGAGATTGTATATTTACTTGTATGTTTGATTCTGTTTAACCAACTGTATATATGTAGCAGCAAATAGGGGTGCTATTAGTTAATTTGTAACCAATGAGGTCTTCCGGTGAAGTTTTACGTAGCAGTGCTTGGCTTCATTATGGCTTGGCTGCTGTGACACGACCATGTAGTGCCGACTTGGAATAGCATCACCCAATTTCAATCCGCGTAGGTGTCGTAAACGTGTTTTAAATAGCCATTAAGTTGAGTATAGCAAATACCCCCTAATAGAGATAGAACCATGTGAAGTAGCAAACTGTCGTGTGTGGCTGTTGATGTTGGTACCGAAAACTTGGAAACACTTTGTAAAATGTCTTATTTTTTCACCAGTTCAACCGCAAAGGCAAGTACGGTATAATTGGCGGCAGCGGCACAGGATGCGTGGAAGTGATCAACCTGCACAACCGCTACATCACCTGCTCTTACCCTGCCCCAGGCACGGTCTTGGCAGTGGCCAGCTTCAATGACAGGATCGCCTTTGGAGGCACTTCGCCAGGTAGGATGCTTAGAGCCGGATAGGATGCATAGAGACAGGTAGGATGCATAGAGACAGGTAGGGTGCATAGAGACAGGTAGGGTGCATAGAGCCGGATAGGATGCATAGAGCCAGGTAGAATGCATAGAGCCAGGTAAGGTGCATAGAGCCGGAAAGGATGCATAGAGCCAGGTAGGCTGCATAGAGCCAGGTAGGGAGCATAGAGCCAGGTAGGATGCATAGAGCCGGATAGGATGCATAGAGCAAGGTAGGGTGCATAGAGCTGGGAAGAATCCATAGAGCAGGACAGGATGCATAGAGCCAGGTAGGATGCAAAGAGCCAGGCAGAATGCATAGAGCCAGGTAGGATGTACAAAGCCAGATAGGGTGCATAGAGCCAGGCAAGATGCATAGAGCCAGGCAGGATGCACAGAGCCATGTAGGATGCATAGAACCGGATAGGATGCATAGAGCCAGGTAGGGAGCATAGAGCCAGGTAGGATGCATAGAGCCGGATAGGATGCATAGAGCAAGGTAGGGTGCATAGAGCTGGGAAGAATACATAGAGCTAGGTAAGGTTTATAGAGCAAGACAGGATACATAGAGCCAGGTAAGGTGCATAAAGCCGGATAGGATACATAGAGCCAGGTAGGATGCATAGAGCCAGCTAGGATGCATAGAGCCAGGTAGGATGCATAGAGCCAGGTAGGATGCATCGAAATAACTAAAGTGAACTCTTAGTGCTATATGTGACGAACTAGAACAGTGAATAGTCGTTATCAGTTGTTTCAACTGCCTGCCTGTTCAAATAAATAATAATTACAATAAAAATACGAAGAAATGTATGTAGGTAGACTTGGTTCTACCTACGATGTTTATATAAGTATATATTTTTAGAAGGACATCTTTTCATGTACTTACCTACGTATTTTAGAATTAAATGTTACTGAGTCTAAGAGCCTCTTGATACAGGCATACTTCTTGCTTAAAAGGAGACTCCATCACCTAGCTACTAACATTAAGTTTGTTATAGACAATAAATATTTTTGATTTTGATTTTGACTGAGTATTTTTACAAGGCCGCCAATTGTAAACTTTTGTACATTTCACTTTTTGTAATAATATGTTTCTCTTGTGCAAAAAAGTATATTGTATTGTATACATAAGTCTGAAAACTTTTCTTTCAGTTTTCAACATTGTGAGCTTCCACGACCCGAAACACGAGGAGTACAGCCCCGACGAGACGCCTAAATACGACTTCGCGGTTCACCCAGTCACCATGTTTGAGAGATTGCGAGAATACAATCTTAGTCCGAGAACTTCCGAGATAGGGTACGGCGAAGGTGAGGGAGAAGAGCTGGTGGAAGCTGGTACCGGCGAATCTGAGAAAAAATTGGAAAAGACTAACCGATCGTCTGCCCGGGCGTCTAGACCGGAACTTGAGCAACCAGATTCCAGCAGGAAATCCTTGTGCACTGACATCTCCAAACAGCCGTTCAGAAAGTCCAGGATAATTACCGTTACCAATATCAAGTCTACTCATTAGACATAGGTAACCATCAGGTATTATTATTTATATTGCATTACAGATATTTTTTTTAAATGCGTGTTTTTCTATTCTGCATTGCCTTGGGTGTCCTCAAGGCTTAAAATAAATTTAACCCTAAAGCAAGTATGATTCAAAAAAGTTTCATTCTCTGATTTTGCAATGCACTGAGACACGCAAAAACAACATCATCATGAATACAAGCGTCATTTTCAATTTCAATTTCATAAAAAAAGTGATTCAACCCAAATTATGTCGCCAGCTCAGCGGGTGGCTTCTGTGGTATTATTTTCAAACCTTGTTGTAGCTAAAATTGGATGACGCTATAACAGTAACAACACTGCAAAATGTGTCGAAATACACAACTCTAAATTAGAGACCACGGAACAATTGAACAAATCCTCGCCGCCATAGAAAAAGTTCTGGGGCTACATTAAAAAATAGAGTCCGTATTGCGAATTCAGGGGGATACAGCGAACAAATTCAGAATAGAATTTAAATAAAGAAAGCATTTCCTAACAGCGAGAACTCGTGTGCCGTTGGTGAACTTTCAACTTTTACCCGCTCGTGTTACCACCGCCTCTCGATCCACCCTGTGGGGGTGCTTGCCGTACTTGGAGCGAATATTTACAGCGCAACCTAAATATAGCGGGTCGCTGCTCAGCTGGTACGACGGGAGGGGTAGGAGGGTAAACATTCCCCCCACCCCAGCCCGACCGTAGAAGGCCACTCGAACGACGGCGCGCGAGGCGCGCGGACGTCTTCTTGAAAACGTAAAGGTTATGACATGACCATGACCGCTCTGCCTGAGTTAGACGCTCCTAGTAAAGCCTTGTTCAAGGCCATACCATAATATTCACCTTGTTTTAGAATTGCCTGAAAACGATTCGACGTTTGTTTGATAAGAGACCTGTACGGCAAACTCAATCGACAGGTATATTAATAACTAATAAGAATACATAAGAAAAACTATGTAGGTAGAGCCAGCTTGGAACTGGGATATTCCATTATAAGTATCAGATCAGCTCTTCAATGATTCTTCAACAGGGAATGAAGTTGAATCTTAGTTTTTTTTTTTTTTTTTTTTTTGTTGTGGACCCTACGATTTTTAGCCCCGGGGCTTTCAATCTACACCTGACTGTATGGTGGGGAGCAGGAGCTCACCCGGAAAAGCTTGTGGTTGTTCAAACAACCAGCTCAATCGCGCCCTTGGGGCGCGATTGGGCTTACGAGTTGTTCTGGGAAGAACGTATTGGACTGAATCTACCCGGCACGTGCCGGTAGTTCCCAAAGTGGGGAGCAAATGAGGGACCTCCGCGCCCCCGTCGTTGAATCTTAGTATGCAGAAGTCAAGTAGTAACATAGGTATTAGACATTTTTCGACTCGCCTTATTTTATTGAACAGCCAGTAAAAAAAATAGTCTTGTAGTTAAACATTCAGTACATTAACAGCTACAACAGTTTACTGCTTGACATGGAATTTTCCCCTATTAGGGGGGTATTTCCATGCTCACTACGCTTGGCAAGCGGATTAACGAGCGCAGTGCAAGATATTACATTCACAAGAAACGCTGCTGCCTATTTCATACATGAAAACCCTTGTCGCTTTTAAAGGCACCCATGGATTGTATTGGGGTGATGCAATTCTAAGCCGGCATCACACGGCACATTATACAGTTAAACCTTGGTTTGAAATGAAACCCAGCTCTACAAGATAGTCTAGCTGCACTTCTCTACCTATACTACTACTGTACTATGTTGCTATGTAAGCCCGGGCTTTTTAACGAGTCAGGTAGGTACATGGGTATTCACTTTATTTTTAATCCCTCCTAGCGCTGACCTTTTAGCTGTACTGAATGCAGAGTAAATACCTTCTAAATGTGATTAGCAAAAAAGTTTGCTAACTTGTTTGTTTCCAAACGAGATTTTCAGCTGTTTATTAAATTACTGCGTGTCTATTATTTTTAATCCGCTGAACGAATTAACAAAATTGTTTCGCGCGAATGTGTTTTTTTTTCCATTCGGGGTTGAATTATGACGTAAGTGGTAGATAATAATTCACGTTGTTGTATTTTTTTGTTCTCGCGTGTTTTGGATTCGTGCCATTAGTTATATCTCGCGGCCTGGTTTTACATGCAAAATGTTGATTTACGTAACGTTTCGCTTTTTGCACTTACTGGCACTATACGTAAAGATCTCTATGAAAGTAATTGTGTTTGTGTGTGTGTGTCTAAAGCACAGAAAATAGGAAAAGAGGTCTAAAGCTACAATAGGCTTAGCTCTTTTTGTCTGATGACCATTTTACGGTCGATTGTACTTGAACTCTTTTTTACGCGTGAGGTTTTGGTTCACTGCACGAAAGTGGTGGGTTCC
The DNA here is from genome assembly GCA_027580185.1 of Tuta absoluta. NCBI lineage: Eukaryota > Metazoa > Arthropoda > Insecta > Lepidoptera > Gelechiidae > Tuta > Tuta absoluta. The sequence continues at coordinate 6,435,600 of JAQAHW010000003.1, forward strand.
GTTACTTGGAGGACACTCAAAGCTGTATATTTATTACTTTGTAACATATTGGTTAGGTCAGGTTCCTAAATTAACATTGAATTACCAGTCTAGATGTTTAGTAATGTAGTATAGTATACATACATACATACATACATCACGCCTATATCCCTTAAGGGGTAGGCAGAGCGTTAATGGTCGTAAAACGTAAAGCAGTATAGTATCCCGAGTGCTATTCCGATATTTTACACTCTTCTTACAATTTACAGACTTATAACAATCTTCAATATTTTGTTATTCCAATTTTGTAATTTTCCCAATTCTCAAGATGATTAAATTCCGACATGATCTGAGATCGAAAGGTCTGCCATCAATCATAGAAGTAATTGTAGTTGTATCTAATAGTAAATGTAATCTGTAACATTAATCATGTCATAGGCATTCATCTTCTTGGGTCAATCAATTTGCAAAATCTTTATAATTTTTAACAAAAAAAACCGCGATTCAGACTACGTTGTCAGTGGCATATATTAGTAAGGGGTCAGTCATTGTGACCTCAGGATTAAGGCTCGCCTGGTTCGTGCAAATTCGCGTCGCATGGCAAATATTGCCGGGAGATCTTATACAATTTTTTATTCGAATTTCAAAATTATATGTGGGACCCTTACCTACGTAGCTAGTGAAGTGAATAAGTTCCTTTTTTTACTATAGCATTGACATATATTATTGTATCGTTAAATGTCTCGTTTTCAAGATAGAGAAATATTGTTAATTTGTTATCATGATAATAAGTGTGATGCCGGCTAAGATTAGCATCACCCCATTTCTTGCTCTTGAGTGTCGTAAGAGGCGACTAAGGAACTCAGGATTACATGTGTACTGAAATTTTAGGCAATGGGCTGACAACCTGTCACTTTGGCGATACACAATTTTCTGAATGAACCGCAAAAATTGACAGACGTGGCGTTAATACTAAAATGTGAATTTGATGCAATATGCGTTTCTACGGCCGTTTACGCTCTGCCTACCCCGCAAGGGATATAGTCGTGATATATGAATGTATGATAATGAGGCCTATTTGGCAACTGTATGAAAAATAAAAACGTACAAAATATCAACCATATGTCGTCGAATGTCTGGGGGGCATGTTTGCTGGGGAGTTTGATTCTTCTTCTTTTCGTTTGGGACACCTAGTTGTCCAACGGCCTCATGAACTTCCTTCAAAATTAATGAGAAGTTATCATTAGAGATTTGAAATTTTGGTAACAATATTTTCGGTGCTAGTGGTACGGTCAGCATATTTTCTTATCGTTAAAATGAATTAGAATAACGGGTCCAAAAAAGGAACTCCAGCAAGGTTACGAAGAAGAAAACAGGTCACTATCACTACTATTAGAACGCTACATATATTTCATTGCGTGGCTTGCTGAGGAACCCCTAGATGTTTGACACCATCTAGCGTAATTGCGCATTGCCGAAAACAGGGAGACAGGAGTTACTCTTATTTTAGGCCTTTAAAAGTTAAGTAGGTGTATCTGTTAATTTACGTCACAGGCGACTCAGGCAAACCACTTTGGTTTTCCTGAATAACTAAAAATAAAAACGAAGAGAAGTTAATTTGAATTATTCAATAACTTGTATTTGTTTTTTGTGCGTCACTAAGTTTTCGACTGACGCCAGCTCTGAAATACGCACTAAAAATAAACCAACATTTATTTTGATGAGTGACGGAGTGGACCACAAAAGGAAGACTGTAATGTACGATGTCAAAATAGACCGTGATTACAGTAGCTTTCGTTTAATTGCGTTATACCGGTTGGTACCGAATGAGCACTACCCGGAAACGGTTAGTTAAACTCAACAACTATCTTCAAGGAACATTGGTAAAAATATATTAAAAATATTGAACTCTTCTAGAAATATATTTTTATTGAAAAAAATGTTTAATTGAACGGATTGAGCTCAGCATTTTCGGAAAAGTCGGTCGTTCCAAGGCACCCCGTGTTTTGTAGTTGTAATAATGACACCTATGCTTCTGCCTGTAGTTTGCTAATGATTTATAGATTTGCTTTTGCCTAATAGATAAAGCTAAGAAAGGGTTGGAAGACCAAGCGAGCTCATTCAGAATCCTCAGAAGACACTCAATTTCTCACACAATGATGACACAGGAAGCTACTTGGGACTTACGTGGCACTTATTTAGTAGGTATTTTTAGAATGTCATTTACTTACCTAACCTACCTACTAATACAATTTAACCCGTTAGGTTCAATTCAAAACGACTAGTACAAAACGATACAGGCAAAAAGGCAATACAAAAAGAAGTAACTCGTCAAAAAATTTGCAAATTAAGCCGAATGCTATTTAAAAGCCAGCGTAGAAAAGCGTAGCAGCGTAGCGGGGCCGTAGCGGCGTGCGGGTGTGGAGGGGGGCGCAGCTGTAGCGCGGTGTGTGGGGGGAGCTTCAGCAGGGGCGTCGTAGCTCCATCGATCCGCGTCCGTGACCTTGACCCGCCCGCTCCCGGATGTGCTCGCTCGCCTAGTTGCGCCATTGTCGCTTTACCCAGCTTCTTGCTTTTATTTGCTAGGTAATTTAGCATGCTTACCTCGTTTCTTTTATTAAACGTGTCTCTAGGAGTTGTAAGCTCTTCTCTTTTAAGCTAATTATAGTATTTAAAAAAGCTATATTTGGCAAGACTTAGCTATTCTATGTTAGCTAATTCAAGTTATTGCTGTCATTATCTTAAATGAGCAAAAGAATAGAGACAGGAAATCTGCCGTGTGTTGCCGATCTACACGAAGCTGTGTATGTCAGTTACACGCGATCCGAGCAATAAATACAGTTCATGCAAAACCAATTTAAACTCATTAGTATCTCCTTTTAATTTTTAAATTAATAAATGTAAACAAACGAATCGTACCCCCGTTTTGCCTAACTCAAGTAACCAGAACCGGGCCACGTGCTAATTGTTCTCGCAGTTATCATGCCCGAATCGTGTTAATAAATTATAGGGCGAGATAAAATGAAATTCCACAAATCTCTTTTACAAGTGTCCCTTGTAAATTAGACACCAAAGAGACATGTTAAACGTAGTTCGTGTAATTAGAGTTACACGAGTTCCGCGTCACACGGCAGAAATCTACTGGTATCGTTTGCGTCCTAAATAAAGTCTATGCTCTCTTATTTCCTTTATGGAATCAAACGTCACTATAAAAGGCAAATGTCCGTATCGAGGTTCATACATAACAATTAATATTATAGATAATTTTCCTGTAATTAGAAAGCGCAAAGGGTTTTTTAAATGTATTAATTATGTTTCTTTGTTTAATTGTTAAATATGCCATTTGACAGAATGCTTAGTAAATAATGGGCAAAAGTATATTTTTAAGGTATAAAAAATTACTCCTTATAAATTACCTGGTGAACAATGTATATTTCGAGAACATAAATAAAATTTAATTTGTAACTAGGCGCGCTCCGTGGGCCCGAGCTTTGAATTCGCTTTATTGTTCCTTCTCACCAACCAGACAGCCTACTAGACGCACAATGTGCCAATTTCTCCATGAAAACATGTTAGACAAGCAAGTCGGAGGCAGGGTAATGCGTGCATGCATCTTATTCTTTTCGTGTTAGACACTGAATCGACAAATAGCTTCAATGAACCCTGGTGTCCTATTTTTTCAACCGCCTTCTACTCGTACTTCTTGTAGGTTTCTGACATGGTTATGTATCAACCGCCCTCCTTGTAATACTACTATAATTATAGTCAGCTACCGGAACCGAAGGCTTGACGTGCCTTCCGAAGCACGGAATCATCTTCCTTACGGACAATCAGGTGGTGGTTCGGCTTGCAATGTCCTAACCAGACTAGAAACAAATTCACAAATTAGTTATAATATCAACCTTGAAAGTGTCCGAGTGTCCCACGGGGTATCGAACCCGGAACCTTGGCGCCGCAGGCAGTGACAGTACCACCTTGTGCGCCACATTGGCCATCTGTTTAGGGGCGCGTTATCTCATAAATCACCCATGATCAATGCGCGCGATCTTATATCTGATTGATGTCTTGCAAGAAAGTATTTGCCTTTAATATGCCATCCAGTAGCTAGTGTGGTTGGTGTTTCATCTCCTTGAATGAGGAAAATTACATTATTTTTACAAAGAGTTTTAAGAATATCGCTGCCGTCGTTTTGTCTTATTTTACATTTAGTTAATCATATTGTTTTTGAAATAATAAGTCTTTTTGTGTTAGATCACTGTCCAGCCTCATAAATAATTTAAATTGCTTGTCTTGCTTATTTTGTGTAGCGCAGTGTGGTGCCTTGCTTTCTTCTTTTTAACTTGACATGTCGAACTTGTTTTGCTCACTTTACGTGATGGTGTAGCGTAGTATTCTCTATTCAACGTGAAAATTCAACCTCGTTTCGCTCGCAATTCGCGTAGTGGTAGCGTAACGTAGTGTGTCGCATCATTTGCCTGTTTTACGTGAAATGTCGAGATCGCTTCGCTCGCAATAAATGAACTGTTGTTGTAGCGCAGTGTGGCTGGAGGGCTCATCAGGTCGATGATCGATTCGGGTTTCCACACGAAAAAGAATGAAGAAGAAGCGAGAAATGGCAAGATTGCTTCGTTCATTACATATGTAGTGTTGCTGTAGCGCAGTGTGGCTCTTTTCTTGCGTTTTAACGTGAAATGACGAACTCGCTTCATCTGCAATATGTGTAGTATTGCTGTAGCGCAGTGTTGCTCCTCTCTAGTCTTTTTAACGTAAAATGTCGAGCTTTCTTTAATCGCAATTGGTTGTATCCGTGAAGCGCAGTGGGGCTCCTTGCTTCACTTTTTTCATGTGAGATGTTGAGCTCGCTTCACTCGCAATATTTGTAGTAAAGGTTTGACGCAATGCATAACTTGCCTTTTGAATTAACATGAAATTTGTCTGAGTGGGTTAAAATGAAATCCTCCCCCCTCCATGATCTGAAGCTGTATACGCCACTGATCTGTAATTGACTTTTTTCAACAATTTACTTGTTTGTTATACACATGACAAGGAATTTAAACATACTTTGTTCCTAAACTTTCATAACTTAGAATTAAGTAGTGTTGTTTTCTGTTTTCCTGAATGTTGGCGGCCATGTTTGATTAGCATACATTGTTATGCGCCACGGCGGCCACCGCCACAGATTGCATTTGTTTGCATAATTCTGTTTAGGCACTCGGAACAGTTTTGTACTGTGACCTAAAACAAGACTGTAAAATATAAGTTGAGTTCACTTGCTTTTGTAAGATTGGTTTGTGCAATAGAAGTAACATTATGTGATATTCATTATCATCACCATCTAAATCCTTGAGACGGCTTTTTTGGACAACAGCAGCTTCTAGGCGTTTCCATAGACGACAATTTGTGGGCCAACTGTTATCTTAATTAAAACTCTTAAATCTAAAATGTATACTCTTACTTTATAGGTATACTGCTTATAAATATCGAAAGCGTATTATTATCAATTCTTATGTCAAAACTTAATTTATTTTATCCTCTAAACATTAATTATAGCAGAAAACTTGTTTGAAAATTCTCCAATTAAGTTATTTATTGCATTAACAAAATAACATTTGAATTTATTTTCCAAGTTGATTCTTAATTTCAGTAGATGTTTATCTATAACGGACAACAGCTCCGAAATATAAATTACCTAATTGGACACCCAGCCTTAACCAAAATGGCTTGTTTCGGGAATAATAAACGTGTCCTCTGTCCAAAATTAATTATTATCCGTGTAGGTTGCTCGTTTGGCGAATGTTATATCGTTGTACGCCGCAATGTTTTCACTTTTGGGTCAGGGGGATACCCCAAAATTACCTTGATTCGTACTGGCCACCTTAATGTATTTTAGATGGATAAATCAATCATGATGTAGGTTTACGCGACTTACTTGTTTTAATTTTATAGCGAGTTTACCCATCTACGTTACTCACGTAAATCAATTACGTGATTAAGAGAGTGCTAGCCACGAAAAACCGAAGCGTCTTTGAATCTTTTATGAAGCAGCAAAATCTTCTACAAAGTACAAATTTTGACCTAGAAACACAAAGAAATTGCACGCTTTTCTTGTCGAAAACTGCGTGAGCGTGAAGGTTTTGGGAAAACATTACTTCACTCAGGTATTACGTGCGTCTTCTAGTTTCAAACGCAAGAGAGACGATTTGTTTACCTGATTCTTTGGCGTGTGTTTTAAAAGAGTGCTTCGGAGCTATTCTTTTCCAGTAATATAAGCAACGCTTTTCCAATTTCTGAGTAACAAGCAACACGTTGGACCATACAACGAATAGCAAAATAAAATTCAGTAAGCTCATAAATCTTTTTATATTCGGAACACAAAATATAGGTTGAGACCGTTTCCATTTGATTGACGATGCTGTGATTTCCTTTCTAGGCTCAGTGAGTTGAATCATTGCATTGGGGAGATACACAAACAAGGGATATTATCATAAATCATGGGGAGGAAAGTAAAGACAAAACAAAAAGATTATAAAAATTATGTGGTATCATTTATTTGCATCGTGTAATAGAATAGGTGAAATAACCGGCCAATATTAAAAGTTAGACACTAGTAAGTTGCAGAGCTAATACCATAGAGTAAAAATCACATAGAGATGACACTCCCGCTCCAGACGCGCTCAAGGTCAATCCGTCTGGCTGTCTCTTAGAGAACAATTCAGTCGGGAGTGCGCTTCGCCGCGGAAACGTTCGTCGTGCGGGTCGAATTTTCATTTTTTGTACCTAGGTCTGTTTCGACAATCAGGCTGTAGATGCATATTGTTTTTAGTTAAATGCTTTTTATAGGGTTCCGTAATTAATTAGTTCACAGTCAACTAGAAAGTAGGATAGGTACCTGGTAACCTCATAATTTCGGTAAATTATATCATGTTTGCCACGCCACCCGCCTTAATGACTTTAAATATTGCACCAACTATAACTAATGTAACAGCCATGTAATAAGAGCCACAAATTCCATTACTGGACATGGGCCTCTCGGATGGTACCTATTTGCCATAAGTACCTACCTACTCACCACGCTTGGCGGATGGATTAGCGAGCAAGGTGTTGTATTCATAGGGAGAACGCGTTTTACAAAAAGAATGCTATTCTAATCTGGCACCACACGGCGCCATTTTTGCACCTATTTAAAAATTCTGTACCTACCTATTAACAATAAAATGGTAAGTTCAGACTTTAAAACGGGTAAATATTTTGTTCCCACGGGAAAACTGTTAGCAGCGGTCGCAACCGCTTGACTGGCCGCTAGTCTGAAATAAAATTATTGGCACGTGACAGCCCCGACTTAAAGCGCGGGAGAGTGCGGGGCGTTACGGGCTACGGGGGGAAGTAGGTATTTAAAGCGCGGCTTTTGGGGCCCAGACAAAGGAGTTTCGTTTCTATACGCAGTATTATTATCTATTTTTATGCTAATACCAGCAAGTATAAAAACACCAAGATTAATACGATCAATTCAAGAGTGTCTTTGTCATCATCATCATCATCATCGATAAGATGTGAATGTGATATAAAATTTGAAACATTCCGTGAAGGATGTTATGTTTAAGTTTGGGGTGTGACTTTCTAGGTCCTTAAAAAACTTCACCTAGTTTTACGACATTTTCAACGATACTTTACTTAAATAGAGAGGTTGTATGGTAGAGAATCATTTTAATTATTATTATTATTATTATTAACCATTTATTGCACACAAGAAACATTACAAGAGACAATATACAAAGAATGACGACACAACAGGAAAACTTATTTCTACTAAGAAATTTCTTCTAGCTGACCTACAGAAAGTGAAACTTCTACAAGACAGGCGGATTGGGCGTGCACAATTACTTATTTAAATAATCTATTAATTTTATTTCGATTAATTAATTATCTATTTTAGCTGAAATTTCAATATTATCAGAACATTGTATGCGAAATACCATGCAACCTATTTTTGAATGAGGGCAGATTAAATAATGAATTGAAATTGCTTTGTAGACGTTTTATAAAAGCCGAGTTTTTGGACCTTGACTATAGCCGAAAAGTACCAGAACGTAGGTTATTCTCAACATATCTCAGCCGTTGTTTATTGAGAGCCATCTTGCGTATTAGTTACAGAAATGATTTTGAGCGCCATCAAATTACTATAAATAAAGCTATGAACTCGCATGATGATAATTTCGTAAATAAGAATACAGAAAGTATACAAACTAACATCAATGAAATAAATATAATTGAATACATCAGTCAGGGTACACAAACAAATGCATATGAAAATATTTTAGAAGAAACTACAGAACATCATTCAGCTTCACCAAAACTATTAAATAGCAGAAAGTTTTTTCGTTCTAAATCACATTAATGTACTCCACCAAAATATTGCTGGATTAATTAATAAACAAGATCTTGTAACTAACATTCTTGACGACTTAGAAAGTATGGATAAATCTATAGATGTAGTATGTTTAACGGAGCACAACATGTTAGCTGCTGATTGCTGTTTGTTAAATATTCCAAATTTTGTACTAGCAGCTTCTTGCCACAGAAAGAGCCGACATGGTGGTGCGTGTATTGTGGTTAGAAATAACGTAAAGTATAAAACTCTTGACCATGTCTCATGTTATGCTGTACTGAATACTCTAGAATGTTGTGCGGTAAAATTAATTGATCATAAAATAATAATCATATGCATTTATAGGTCCCCCAAGTATAATACTGACTCCTATGACATTTTCTTCAATAATTTATATGACATCCTAAATCATTACGCTTATGATAATAAAGTAATAGTATGTGGTGATTTTAATATTGACATCTTAAAAAATGACAAACAATCAACCGAATTTGAAAGAATATTGAAAGAGTTTAATATGAAATTATCGATACGCGAAATAACAAGGCCTGATAGCGGTAAATGTCTAGATAACATAATCTATAACAAACGTGGCTGTAAGGGAGAAATTTTTGAGTTTGCCGTCTCAGATCATACTACCCAAGTATTACAATGCCCAGTAAAAAAACACTGCAAACTATCAGCCTGGTTTAAAATGAAGCGTGACTACTCCGAAGAAAATATGTCAAAATTTTATAATTACCTCAACAGTTTGACATTTAATGACGTATATTCTTGTAGCTCTCCTGATGAGTCATTTAATTTATTTTATGACATTTTCAAATTATTGTATGACCTTTGTTTTCCGACAGTTAAAGTTAGATTTACAATCAAAAAACGACCGAAATGGCTATCTAAGGGTATTAGACTATGTAGTAAGCGGAAACGTAAACTTCTTTGGGAATATCGGCTTTCAAAAACTGGAACAAGCAAGCTTAAGTTTAAAGAATATTCCAAAAGATTGAATAAAATTATGGCTTTAACTCAAAAATCACAAAACAATCATTACATTGTTGGAGCCCCTAATAAGTCTAAAGCTACGTGGCAAGTTATTAATAACTCAAAAAAGCAATATCCACCAGAGTCCATCACACACATTCAGTTGAATGAAAATGTAATTATAAGTAGTCCCACAAAAATTGCACAAACTTTCAATAACTATTTTAGTAACGACAAAAGACCCTCACAAACAATCAATACTAATTACATGAAAACATGTTCTTATCATAAGTCAACCTCAATTTTCATGAACCCAACAGACCCGCATGAAATTTGTAACATAATTAAAGGTCTAAGAAACACCCAAAGTACTGGCTATGATGATATAAACACCTCAGTTATCAAGTACGTTTCCAACGTCATATGTTCACCACTGAGCCATATAATAAACTTGTGCATAGCTGAGGGCGTGTTTCCAGAAGCGCTAAAGGTCTCCATTATAATACCACTTTTTAAAAAAGATGATAAAGAAAATATTAAAAGTTATAGGCCTATTGCATTGATACCTGTTATTTCAAAAATTTTCGAAAAAGTTATATACAAATCACTTTATAATTATTTTGAAGCTAATGACATACTTGTAGAGGAACAGAAAGGCTTTAGGAAAAACAGGACTATTAATATGGCAATTTACGACATGCTCAACACAATATATGCCCGTATGGACAAAAGATTACCGATTTTCGCCCTGTTTATGGATCTTACTAAAGCCTTCGATTATGTAGACCACACAATACTACTGCACAAACTCGAAAGGTACGGAGTAAGAGGCAACGTGCTGAACCTTATTAAATCCTACCTTACTGACAGGACTCAACAAACACATATTACAAGATTGTGTCCTGTCACAAAAACAGAAATGGTGCATTCGTCTTGTCCCTGTAATGTGCGAGTTGGAGTTCCACAGGGTAGTATTTTAGGACCATTATTATTTATTGTGTATATAAATGACATTATAAATTTGACATCTAATAAAATAATACTATTTGCCGATCACTGCACTATATTGTACTTTAAGGATACTGACATTAATAATAGTTTATCTAAATTAATTAGCTGGCTCCAAATAAATAACTTACAAATAAATTTGACAAAAACTAAGATCATCAACTTTAAACAAAGACAACCTGTGAAAATTAGCTCTACAGTTGTATACAGCGACACAACTATTGAACAAACAGATGAAACAAAATTTTTAGGACTACACTTAGATTTTAACATGAGCTGGAGGACGCAAATTAAAAAAATATGTGACAAAATAAGTCAATCATCTTATGCACTGTACAAACTAAATAAAGTAGCCAACCGACAGGCAGTTCTTACGGCCTATCATGGGGTTGTAGATTCAGTGCTACGGTATGGAGTTATATTTTGGGGCAACGCTACTGGATGTGATAATGTATTTAAAGCACAGAAACGCTGTATTAGGGCTATTTGCGGACTTAAGCGCACCGAAAGCTGTAAAAACTATTTTAAAGAGCTAAACATATTGACGTTTCCATCACTTTATATCTATGAGACCGTAATGTTTGTACGCTCTAATATGGGCTTATTCCCACGTTTCGAAAGAACTCGTCGAAATGATCGGCTGCGACTTCATGCATGTAAAACTACTCTGTTTCATAAAAGTTTATTTGCAATGGCGCCAAAATTATATAATGCACTACCAAAAAGCATTCGTGACGTTGATTATCTGGCCTCGTTCAAGAATCGGCTGCGCAAATTTTTGATTGTGAGGTCTTATTATTGCATTAATGAATTTTTAAATGACAAATCTAATCTTGACTACTGCTGTACCTAACATTAAACTTATTTTAGAAATTTTATTTATCACATTGTTATTCTAATATATTGCACATTGCTAACTCATCATGACATTGTTAACAATTTAATTACCTGATTTGCATGCTAGAAAATAGCAAAACATGAAAGATCTATGTTAATAATTATTTACCATCTATGTTACACCGTGTTTTGAGCAAATAAATGATTTGATTTGATTTGATTTTGATTTGATTTTCAAACAATACTGCATGCCAATAGGGGAAAATTCATTTAAATTTGGCATACTGATCTAGATGAATAGATAAACGAAGGCTTAATGATGAGGGTTGTAATTATATTCTAATACAAATCCCACATAAATGCAAGATTCAGAAAATTATGATTCAGTATTTGGCTTTAGGCCATTTTAGTCTATGGAGCAATTCTTACGTGTAATATACATGACACGGCCGGGGACAAATTTATATGATAATTGAAGCAATTTATCTGCAAGTAAGGCAACGGCGGATTTTATTTCCATTTACGTTTTGCAATCATATCACTGTCAATCAAGTTATGCTGTCTAGTAAGCAATGCTAGTAAATAGTAGATATACTTTTTCCCTATTTCATTTACAGTAGGTAATATGTATATATTCTCAGCTAACTAGGTATTCTCCGACAAAAAAATTCATTGCTTAGGGACATCATAATTTCCTTAGATATCGCCTGGTGAAATTCGTAATGAATTCTACTAATTAATAAAACTTGGATAGCAGTGCGGCTGTCGTAATATCTTAGTCGTAGACACGGTTAGTGGCACGTACTTAGATACTTTATTACAAAACGTCGACGTGACGAAATTTTTAAAGTGTATCGTGCCATAATATGATATTGCGATCGTAGACTTATTGAAACATGTCTATAAAGTGCTACTTCATCTCTCCAAGTTATGAAGGAGTCTGTTTTGAAACAGCCCTTTTGGCAAGCACTAGTATAAAATTTACGTGCACAATCATGATTGCACGTATCACTCGATTAACCTTTTTTGTTATTATTCTGTGACTAATGCAAAGTTAAAGTATTTTTTAGAGATGTATTTCTTTATTTTTGCTACAAACTAATAAGTAATAATTTTTGTTCAAGAAAAAATTCAAAATTTTATTTAAATTGTTAGTCTCAGCTAAGCTGTTAAGATCGGCAGTAAGTATAGGTAATTCGGTATCCTTTGCCACGATATTAACTCATTTGTCAATAACATTTTAATTAGACAAAGTAAGAAATTGAGGTCAATTCGGGATTTAAATTTTCCTTACTGGCCTTAAATTAGTGCTGTCACTTTCCGTCAACTAGGTTTAGAAAAGGATAGAAGATATCTAAGTCCTGTCATTTTTAAAAACGTCAAAGGTTTTTTCGCCTTTCCTAGTCAATTTAGTCGCCATTGTTTTGATTGTCGCCTTATTTGGACAAATAACACGTATTTTGCATGAAATTATAAGACATGACACGACTAAAATATCTCCTATCCTTTTCTAAACCTATTTAACGGAAAATGACAGCACTAATTTAAGGCAAGTAAGGAGAATGTACATCCCGAATTGGGGCCAATGTATCACTAAGACCAAACTTCATACAACTACAACCTTCTAAACAGAAAATACAATACTTTTACATATATACATCAGCCTGTTGCAGTCCACTGCAAGATGTAGGCCTCGGCCGTTTGGCCATACCGTCATACCTCTTTAAGTCAGCGGTCCATCTGGCCGGTGGGCATCCAACGTTACGCTTGCCGAGATGGGCCTCCACTCGAGAACCCGCTTACTCCATCGTCCGTCAATTCTACGACAGATGTGCCCAGACCACTGCCACTTCAGTATGCTACACTTCCAGACTATGTCTGTTACGTTTGTAATTTTTCGGATAGTCTCATCCCTCTTTTATCCATTATGTCAAGTCTTAATTAAAACTTGCGCTATACGTCTAGTTGTTTGTTTCGCTAGGTACGATAGGCACGTACCCAAGTCATAAGCCATGCCTTTAGTTTTTATGTATCATTATATTGTTCTACTTAACTTTAAAAGTAAGTCGGTACCTAGTTAGTACACCTAACACATTTGGCAGTAGGCCAAAGATCCACTCAGTGCAAGAAACATAGTGAAGGAGCGTAGGTTTGTAGAGCGTATCCGTGCTGTGGAACTTGGAGTGTGTTTACCTGGCTCCTTTGACGTCTATAATACGAAGGCACTAGAAACTAAGATCTATACATTTTCTTACTTACCTGACAGGCCAGTCTTTGGGATGTTGTTAATGCGAGGTCCTAATAATTACAGACGATTGCTGTAATCGGAAGCAACCAATCAACATATACATAAGTACTTATTACCAATTTATCATAACCTATTAGTAAAATAGGCGCCGACAGGTGCCGACAGCTAGGTACGATAGGCACGTACCCAAGTCATAAGCCATGCCTTTAGTTTTTATGTATCATTATATTGTTCTACTTAACTTTAAATAACAATACTTTTAAAACACTCCTCGTGTTGGGTATACAATTCTAGAAAACATGCAAAAAAAAACTTTTGATATTAGTACAAGCGATGCATGTTCCATTTGGTCTACCGCTGCGCAATCGTTACCCTGCGAAATTATGCAAGTGTATCTTAATGCCAATAATGCGTGGCATGGCTCCACCTACCGGGATAGTTTTGCAACTGATTCTCAGCTACTAATATTCTTTACATATTGAATGTAGCCGAAGCGATCAAATCCCACGATTTATTAAATACCACATTTAAAACACTTCTATTGTTGGGAATACAATTTCTAAAACTTGCTTAATTTTGTCAGTTAATCAGGCTGGATAATGCCTGCGGTAGAAAATTGTACTTATCGTCATTAATTCATACAAAGCATAGCCAACGGGCTGAATGTGGTGTTGAAAAAAAACGCAACTTGTCGCAGTATGCCGTGTGATGCCAACATAGAATAGCATCGCCCCATTTCTCTCCCGTGGGTGACGTAACATTCGACAAAGGGACTCAAGGGTGTATCTTGAAAGTTTTAGACGATGTTTTTACTCTCTGCCTACCCGGCATCGGATAAAGGCGTGATATAATGTATGTATGCTGTCGCAGATTAGAGCTGATGTGTCAGTAGTTCACGTCATGTTAAGGCGACCATTGGACAGTTACTACTGGCGACTAGCCAAAGACTCACTTCTGTGTCCGCTCCGGGTCCTGAACTGTGGTGCCCTCAACATTAACTCTCATTCGTATAAATTAATGTTCCGCATGACATTAGCCTGGAAACCTCCTGGTAAAATAGTACCAAACTAATATCGTAATATAATATACATACCCAACAATACCGTCGATAAATTGTCCCAAATGATAGAAGAAAAACAACAATATTTAGGTACCGGTTGGCAACAATTTGAATCGGTCTTACCACAAAAATATATCACCCACACAAAAGTAGCAATTTAAATTTTTATTTATCACACATTATTTATCATTTTTGTTTACGAAAATGTACTTAGCTCCCTCAAAATATACTTACCACAATTTTATTATTTGCTTATTCAGTGATTAAAAATATATTGCGGGCATTTGCTCAGCTAACATGATTTTGTTATTTCTTCTGATTTGAAATGAAAATTCCGGGTATCAAGTTAAGGCAGATGGCGGCTTTAATAAAAACCTCGAGCACGAGATTTGCCGAAAATATGACTTGCGGGGAACTCTACTTAATACCGCTTTATTGGATTTCGTGACAATTCACCTTCGGAAAAAGAACCTGAAAAATGTGCTTTCACAAATGGAATAAAAAGAACTTTTGTATTACCTACACATATCACATATCACGCCTATTATCCCTTGCGGGGTAGGCAGAGCGTAAACGGCCGCAAAAACGGTCATTTACGCCAAGTCTGACATATATTTGAGGGTCATTCGAAAAATTGTGTATCGCCATAGTGACAGGTTGTCAGCCCATCGCCTAGAATTGCAATACACACCCTCAAGTCCCTTAGTCGCCTCTTACGACTCCCACGGGAAAGAAATGGGGTAATGCTATTCTGAGCCGGCATCACACGGCACTTACTGTATTACCTACTCACTCACTAATTCTATATTGGTGCGTGTAGATAAGTTTTCATAGCCTGTTAGTATTGTTAAGGACGCTAACTTATATTAATTTGTTCATAATACATACGATACGTTATTTTGGTCAACTACCATCCCGGTACACTATTTATAACTCTCTCTGACTGTTCTAAAACAATACATTTAATCGAAGCTCGTATATATGTCCTTGGAAGACGGTTGCGTGACAATCCTGAATCAATGACTTCTAAAATTAGATCTTCTGTTAATATCCACTTTTTCGTTTTTCGGAGCACAATAATTGAAATACTCTAATTTGTTTTCCCTTTGAAGTTAGAAGACGTTGATTTGTACACCTTTTTACGTTTTGCGTGGGCTATCTTCAGATTTGCACTTATTACAAGAAAAACGTAATCAGGTTCCGAGTAAGGTAAGGTAATAACTACAGAGTACAGTTTTTCAGACGTAAATATCATCCATACCTGGTTGCCATTCCACCAATTCGGACTAAGCGCTTTCAGTCATCATTTATAATGCGCACTGCTAAAGAGTGGAACTCACTACCTGCGTCTGTGT
Source organism: Tuta absoluta (assembly GCA_027580185.1). Classification (NCBI taxonomy): domain Eukaryota; kingdom Metazoa; phylum Arthropoda; class Insecta; order Lepidoptera; family Gelechiidae; genus Tuta; species Tuta absoluta. Next base: position 6,451,451 of record JAQAHW010000003.1, read on the forward strand.
TTCCAAACGCATACAACCCTAATCTGTTCAAAGTAAGAGTGAACAGGCTTCTTCTGGGTGAGCTCGCTCCATCTTAGACTCTGTCTCTGTCCTATGACCTAGACTAGAGTCAAGAGCAAACCCATCATTAATAAAAAAAAAATATTCATGCAGTCCCTATTTTTGATATTATTATGATTTTTTTATGTAAATAAGTAATAATGTTCGCAAAACTCCCTATTGGATAATAGCAATAAAACTTGAACTGTTTTCCTGAAAGGTCAGCACTTTTGGCGCAAAAAAAATGTGAAGGAACTGAGCGCTCGTATATTTTCCGTCTCCCGTTTTAATTGGATATCCTTAAGTTCCCCTTAAGAAGAACTTCTTAAGGGGAAGACAAAGTTTGTCCCAGTTCTTCATTATCATTACGCAATACTTTGAGCGTAAACACATAAATCGTGGCGCCCCCTGGAGTGAATATCATTGAGTTAAAGTTGAAAGTTTGCGTAAATAGGGGTAATTAATTTAAGTTTGTAGGATCTAAGTTGGTCACTCCTATACGAATTCTTATTGAACGTTTATATTGGGTGAAATTTTACTAGGAACCGATACCAAAAACAGAGTACGGGCTAGTGATAAGAAACAACTTTCCCCAAGGAACGTAGATCTAAATAAGACGAAAATATTTTGAGCTTCCTTAGTAACTCAAATTCAATTCGGTATGGGATCGGCAATTTTGTATGTAAGGAAATTTTTTCCTTTTCGACTTTTGTCAAGGAAAGTTGTTCCTTATCACCATCCCGATCTGAGTTTTCGGTATTGGTTACTAGTAAAATTTCACCCTATAGTTTTAGGCTATCTGTAGTATATTCTATTAAGTATTTAGTTTAGTTTAGTAAGTACATGTGGCGCTAGAAAAATTAAAATTATAATGTGAGTTGATTGATTTGATAGCCTGTATGATAAAAGCCTGGTTATTGTTACCAAATTTTTTAGATAATAAAAATAATAATTTCTCACTAGTTAGTACTAAACTAATGAAAACACACGTAAATATAATTTTAATATGCCAAGAGCCAGTTGAATAGATAGTTAAGTACCTTAGTAATTATCTCATCTTATAGTAATTATGTAATTATATTCGCAGATGCAATCATTTTACATACATACATACGTCAGCCTATAGCAGTCCACTGCTGGACGTAGGCCTCCCCTAGGGTACGCCATAGGGCACGATCTCCCGTTTTCGCCATCCAGTCTCTACTAGCCGCCTTCTTTAAGTCATCGGTCCACCTGCCGGTCGGAGGTCGTCCAACACTACGCTTGCTGAGGCGTGGCCTCCACTCGAGAACCCGTTTACTCCACCGTCCGTCGGTTCTACGACAAATGTGGCCAGCCTACTGCCACTTCAGTTTGCTACACTTCCAGACTATGTCCGTTACTTTGTTTTTTTGCAATCATTTAACCAAATGCTAAGGATCCGTACCTAGATATATCATCTATCTATCAACAGGTAGCTAACATTAATTCGAAGTGGTTATTATTCCATTCAGAAAGCATTTCATCAATATGACGCAATAGTTTGTCGTCACCGAAATTGCTTTCAACAGTTTGAGCTATTTGAGTAATCCGCTTCTATCGCCATTTTCGGAACGGATGCAATTTAGTTTCGTACCTCGAATACCGTCGTCGCTCTTCAAAATATATTCGTCGTATTTTGAACGAAGCTATTCAAACATCTATTTCATTTCAGGTATCGTCAATAAATTTCAACAAAGCATTGTTCGGCTCTGTGTCGCAAATTCAGGCCGGAATGTTCAATGGAAGAGTAGGCAGGTAGGTACTTTTATTTCACTGGAAGCGTTATTCACGATTGATCAAACACTCATTCAACGAAACTCTACACAAAACACAACCCATATAAACTACATAATCAGATCACATTTCAAACCATTCTCGAAAACATACTCTTAGGCAGTTTTACGTAGATACATAACCTAGAAAGTACCAGGAGCCCAAATCTACAAGAAGCTGGGCTCTCGACCGTTCCTAATTAGAGTGAGCTGGTGAGCACAGATAGTTGTTAACCCAGTTAGGACTGCCGGCGGAAGCACCAAGCTACGCGGCGCCTCTTTCGAACTCTTTCATTTCTACTAATAAATGGTTATGTTTTCCCAGTACAGAGCTAAAAATGTATTAATTTTTTATTTCAGTATTGAAATTGACTCCTGTTTTTGTTACAGTAGGTAAAAAAATGAATGAATTGGATGTAGAAAGTTGTAGCTAGCTAGGTACCTAGTTATTTTTTATAATTACCTACTCGCTTTTAGGAATGAGCAAGTTAAATGTTATTTCTTTTTTAGTTTTTGCTCATACTAGTTTCAATTAACATACATTCATTAACAGCCACCACAGTCCACTGCTAGACATGGGCCTCCCCCTATTGGGGCATTTTTCCTTACACGCCACGCTTGGCAGGCGGATTTACGAACGCAGTGCAAGATGTTGCATTCACAGGGAACGACGCTGCCGATTCCCTGGACGATGATCCCTTCGTCACTTTTTACGACACCCATGAGTAGAATTGGGGTGATGCTTTTCTAAGCCCACCTCACGGCAAACCAGTTCCATATTAATAAAATCCCAAATACTATTTGGTGCAATGGAATAAAACGATAAAGTTAGAAAAACATGAAATACCTTTCAATACACAAAATAATTTACTTTTTCTCGACGTATCCCATTGATTAATTTCATTGGCGAACATAAATTCCATCTGACGGAACCGTTAGCTCTGGGAAATTAAAAAAACATTTTTCATCCCGATCGCACTTAGATATCGACCAATCATCTGTCTCTCTCTCTCGCATGAAATATGTGCTTTTAGATACAATCTCGGATTGTGTTGTATTAACGACCACACTGCCTACTAGACGCCATACTAAAGGCAAACACTTTCAGGCAAGACATCAGTGCCTGATATTATTAAAGTATAGGCAAAAAAAAATACGGGTGTAATTCAATGTTCATTGCGTAGTCGGTTAGCCGTTATGATACTAGGAATACGCAATGTACTAATAATTTCACCTGTAGACTTGTAGCCTGTGTCATAACATAGGCCACAGATCTATATTCCTAATGTATTTTATTATTAAACGAACAAGTATCACTCATGATGTGGGTTTACACGACTTACTTGTTGTATAGTTTGTAGAGAGTTTTTCCTAATGTATGCATGATTGGTAAGTTGATGTGTTGAGGTGATGGTGATCCATGAGATGACACGACCACTGGCCAATCAGCATGGAAAACTAAAGTCTCGTCCACTATAGCATTTGATTAATGAGGCATCAGAAATAATGCCTGCACTATTGCTCGCATTACCCTGCCCTGATCCACAGTTAGGCGTCTAGTAGGCTGTGTAGTCGCTGTGTTGTATTGATTCAGTTTGGTAAAGGGGTCAACTGTTACTGTAAAGGCAACGCGTTACTTGTTTTGTTAAACTACTAATGGTATTGGTTTTGAAATGTTTGTACTCTGATTTATTGTATTTGTAATCTCAATCTTTAAAACAAACGGTTGTGCGGTGTGATACCGGCTTAGAATAACATCACCCCATTTCTTTCCCATGGGTGTCGTAAGAGACAACTACAGGTCTCCAGGGTTTTCAAGTGTATTACAATTTTAGGCGACTGGCTAACAACCCGTCACTATAATGATGCACAATTTTTCTGAAACGGCCTTTAAATATTTGTCAGACGTAGCGATAACAACTGAACATTCCCCGCAAGGAATAAAGGTGTGATGTATATATGTATCTATTTGTAAAACATTTCCCAGCATTTGAAGTAGGTAAGAAGAGGTATTGCTTGATAATAAATTAATGCTCGTTGTGGCGTAAGTAAACTGTTCAATTTCCATGATTAAGAAAAAAAACTGGTACGTTTTGTATTAACGGTAACTGTTTAATAAAGTCCATAAATTGAAGAAGATTCATAATTTTTTCCTCGTAACTGTTTCTTGTTTCTTCATAACAAATGAGACAATTTCCGGCGGCAAAATAGCCTTTTCATTTTATTTTTCTTGTTCAAAATTCTACTTAAAGCCTACCTTTGGGCGTGAATAAGTAAGAAACAAACAAACTTTCACATTTAAATATAAATTGCAAAGATAGATTACTCGGTCTAAACAATTTTACGTATGTCTTTGCTCATAGTTAAAATGTCAATGGACCACCTTAAATTTCAGTCCTTCTGCTTCAACCTTATTTACATACAAACATATTTCTAAGCCCGTAGTTCAAGATGCTACGATGACTACGAGTTACGCAATGTCTACGCCGTAGCAAAACGCAAGTGTAAACGTTATTACGACTTACGACACGTTAGGATCAGCTGACGTAGGTTTTTGTTTTTACCTTGACATTAGAAGCTTGTTTAGTCTACTCTAACACAGATTATACCGTCAGCTAAACTAAAACAGGAAGTAATTTGGTGTAACCTTGTAGTAAGGTAATGTTGCTCACGTAAAGTATTCTAAAAGACCGTATTTGTAAGGTTTTAGCTTTAAACACAAACACAATGCTTAACTTTTATGACGCCATTCCGCGGGTTATTTTCATAAACCGCCGCCGGCGTCGCTCTCAATATTATCTCACTGTTAATGTAAGACTAGTTCCTTTGTGCCATAAGTACATATCAAATTTTTATTAGTTTACCGAAATTGTAGTTGAATTTTAAATTAAAAAAAATATATTAATTGCAAAAAAAGAACTTACGCATAAGTTCCGGCTTCCATTCGAAAACATGTTGCCCTATCTTAAGTTTTTTGCATATCAGATTTTACAAATCACTGGTTTTAGGTAATTTTGAGCAGAGATAGTATAAACTTACTACTACTTACTGAAAATTATCATTCCGCCACGATTGATCCAACCAACGAAATGGTGAAGCAACATTATTATAGGCTACAAAACATATATTAAATTAATAGTACTAAAACAGGAGTTGTAGTAAGCTAACAGTCCTACTCAGCTTTATGAGGGTACACAAAACAAAGGCAAAGGTCATCAAACGTCCCTAATAATAGGTACCTATCACGCAGAAGCCAGGTGGCGTACTTTTGAATTATGTTTTATATTTCATACGTATTCTGCCATACTTATGAAAATTCCGCTATGGATTGGTCGAACGTTGCTCGTATTCAGAGAGCTGTGGAAAGGTCTATGCTCGGTATTTCTATAATGGATAAAATCCGGAATGAGACTATCCACAGAAAGACCAAAGTAACGGACATAGTCTGGAAGTGTAGCAAACTGAAGTGACAGTGGGCTGGGCACATTTGTCGTAGAACCGACGAACGGTCTCGCCTCGGCAAGCGTAGTGTTGGACGACCTCCGGCTAGATGGACAGTTGACTTTAAGAAGGTGGCTGGTAGCGATTAGATGGCGAAAACGGGAGATCGTGCCCTATGGTGTACCCTGGGGGAGGCCTATGTCAAGCAGTGGACTGCAATAGGCTGATATATGTATGTATGCTCGTATTACACAAATTTGTTCATTGTCAAGGGTAGTTGTGATTGCCTTAGGGTGTGGGTGAATATAATTCATGTAGAACGTGTGATGCGAGTAGCGCTTAGACCATCCGTGGTAGACTTTCGCATACGAAATCCAACATTCAATAATACGCCTTTAGAACAATGCGAGTCCCATTATTGCTGAATAGCTCGTGGGTATTGTACGTGTGACCCCAATCCTCAGAATATGGTTACAGAATGGAGGAGTTTGGACCCATAAAAAATATTATCTACATTTGTGGCAATAATACAAAAGCAAAAGCAGATTAGTTATGTCCTAAAAAAAGAATAGAATCATAATTATCAGACTACAATATTCTGAGTACAATATCAAAAGAGCAGGGTTTTTTTGATTCTAAGAATCAGGAACATTTGCTGCAAAGTTAACCTACATGAAGTACACAGTCACCCAAACCGTGATTTTAGAGTGTTTGGGGATAGTAGAGTTCACATAAAGATCCCGTATACGGGCAGAACTGTATGACCCATTCAAGCTACATTTGAGCCGGTTTTTTGGGGGGGTTTTCCTATTCAGGGGGTCTGGTTAATTATATTATAAGAATAAGAATAGTTTATTTTACCAATGATATGCCGTGTGATGCCGGCTTAGAATAGCATCACCCCATTTCTTACCCTTGGGAGTCGTAAGAAGCGACTAAGGGACTCGAGGGTGTGTATTGCAATTTTAGGCGATGGGCTAACAACCTATCACTATGGCGATGCAAAGTTTTCCGAATGACCCTCAAATATTTGTCAGATGTGGCATAAATGTCCGTTTTGCGGCCGTTTGCGCTCTGCCTGCCTCGCAAGGGATATAGGCGTGATGTGTGTGTGTGAGTGTGTGTGATATACCTGTATCTTGGAAGATAGGGTTTCTCACATTCAAAGGCAACCAACAGTGTCGTAAGAGCAGTCTTTGGGTGTTATAAAGGTGAACGTACAATAATTTTCAATGCACTGGTATAAAACTAAACAGTAAGAACTATAAAAGAAAAGGGGAAAAAAAGGTGTATGCATGTGTGTTTGTGTGCGCGTTATACGAATGTAGATAACACGCTTTGAAAATCTTGACTTCAATGTCAAACACATATCGTTTTCAGATGGTGGTGGCGATAAGTTACATGCCGCGTGATTAACCTGGCCAGCCCCGAGGCAGTGCCTTTGTTTTCGTTTTTTTATCCCGCCCGAGCCGGTTTTCTATTAGGACAATACAAAATTGTCTTTTATAATGATGGATCTTTACAATGACGGATTGACTTCAAAAAGTGATAATACATTGATTAAAGTAATTTAATTTTTATTTTCATTTTCAAAACACCATATCCTGAACGAGTTGAACCGTGGTTTTAGTGAGTTCGGCGCTAGTAAATACATAGTTCACATGCAGATCCCGGAAACGGACGGAACTGTTCGACCCATTCAGCTACATTTGAGCACATTTCACTCGTGTTTGGGTGTGGTGTAGTAAGGCTTAGCAATAGAAGTAGCAATGTAGTCGGACGTCATAGTTTGTTCAGAGTCAAGTCGAAGAAGTTTTGGAGGTAGATACTAAGGTGGCAAAATCATTTTTACTGAAATATACCAGTGGGTATTTAATTATATTTTGGCCATAAGCACGCCCCAAGAGTAAATTTGGCGAGACAGTGCCTAGAAATGCATAGTTCCAAAAAAAAAACCAAAGCCAATTGTTTGCATGCAACTTACCTATTAGTATTTTTTTACAATGTTTGTTTGCATCAGAAAGCAAATAAATGGTGTGGGCGGACATATCGATTGCACGACCCCAAAGCGTTCACAAACAAACGTTGTATTTACATTTGCTCTAAATTGCAGCTTAAACAAAGATATACTTAGTATAGATTTAGAAACTGTGAAATAATAATTTTAGTGGTATAAATTTAGATCTGAGAGAGAAGGAAGCAAATTTCCCTTTAGGACCGAACAGCTGATTTCCTAAGTTGTGTAAAAGGTATATGAGAGTTATGGCTTGAAAATTCGTAAGAGCAAGCACAGAAAATTATAAAATATTACATACATAAATCACACCTCTTTCCCGGAGGGGTAGGCAGAGACTATTTCCTCCCTCTTACTACGATCCTGGCATACTTCTTTTGCTTCCCCACATTCTACAATCTCTTCATGTACGCTCATCAGTTTGGGGTACTCTTGAAAAAATGAAGTCGTTGAATAACTGTTCAACAAATTAATATTTAATTTTTTTTATAGTATTTTAAAGATATTAAAAAATAATTGTTCTTAATTCGCGGCTTTTTCCTGACTTGAATCCGGTTGGGAAGCGGACGCGGCTGGCGTGTAGGCGGCCGCTACATCGATCGCGACCTCTGACATTAAAAGACAGCCAGCGTTCACGGTGAGGGACGGCTTTCCCCGGAGCAAAGCTTTTTTGAACAAGTAGTGTTCTATAGTAGGAACTCGGATCTGTGAATTTGGAACTAAGCTACTGGGCTAGCTCTTTGAGGGGCTACGCTTTTCAAGTCGTAGCAGCTTTGAAACCGTAGACTTCTACGCTCATTTAGCCGTAGCAGTTCGCATTTCAGATTTTCTCTCTGTTAATTTGGTTTAAGTTTGCTTTTAAAATATTTTATTATCTTTTCAGTAAGTCTAGTATAGCAGTTCTACTTTATATTTACCAAAAGTGGCTCGTAAATGTGCGACAAAATATTTCTTGTATAAATTAGGCCTAACGACAAAATCTTGAGACGGCAAATTCAAATTACCGAATAACATTTTATATGCCGACGAAGAGTAATGAAGGGTGACAGATCTCATCTATGAAACGTAATGATGTCGACGCCTACGTCGCGTCGATCGATGCGATAATCATTCGACAAGTGAAGCTAAAACCGCAAACTGATGTACTTACTCCGCGAAATTCGGATCCTCGGATGCGATAAATTTTACCGGCATCTGAGCATATAAACCTCCTAGCTATAGTGGATATATCTAACGTTATATGTTAGCTGAGAGTGGCAGCCCTGGCGTGAATGTAGGTCACGCACACACAGGCATTACGCACAACTACATTGCTGCAACAATGTTGTAGTACGCATTCCAGGCACGTAGAGGCCGAGCTACCTGGCTGGTTTACGACGAACACACAATCAGCCGGGTGTTATAGTAGGAAAGTTATATTTAACCTAGCAGCTTAATGCGGTTCGTTCCCGTACTATTGAATCAGGGGCGTGTTAACTGTTTTGTGGCTTTGATTTCGCACCCTTTTGCTAAGGGATTGTGTAACTACATGGGGTTTGGGAAGGTCATGATTTAATGACAGTTCTTAGTATTTTTGATTATTTTGTACATGCTATAAATTTGTTAACTTCATAATAATGAACATGACTATAACTAAGTAAAGCACCTTATCTCTGAGATTTTTATCAAGACACGCAAAGTTTTAATTAATGTTGTAAACAAGTAAACTTTTGTTGCGTGAAGAAGGTGAGGTACTTATTTTAGTAAATATTTGTGTATTACTTTAATGCCATGTGATGCCGGCTTAGAATAACATAAGCCCATGGAAGTCGTAAGAGGCGAGTAAGGGACCCAAGAGTCTGTATTGCAGTTTTAGGCCATGGTCTGACAACCTGTCAGTATGGCGAAACACAATTTTCCGGATGACACTTAAATGTTTGTCAGACGTGGCGTAAATGTCCGTTTTTTGCGACCGTTTACACTCAGCCAACGCCGCACGGAATTATAGGCGTGATATGTGTGTGTGTATGTACTTTGACTAATTTTTTAAAGAAATACTGATTGTATATAGTGACGGATACATTGAATACTTAGGTGATATTATTAATAAAGAGCTTGCTAGAACCACCTACAATTTCTAGTTTTAGGACGCGTTTGCAGATTTTATAATCTACTCGACCTTTAAATTGAATTCCCTTCAAAGCTTTCTCCGGTTCCCTCTACTTCTTTGTCGTTCCGTATTTTATCAAGCATGAAAAGGTTCATAATGTTTAATTTAACCCTTTCTAAAGGGAGTTAGTAAAAATCCTGTCTTCTTTTTCGACGTCGTTCTATTTGTATTTGATAAGCAACCTTGTGAAATAAAAATATAAGACACCTTATCTTAAAGCTCAGTGGCTTAGAAAATAAGAGATTTATTTGTGTATTACATTCATATAACTGACTTACTATTTATGGAACCGATGTTATTTGTAGATGGCAGCGGCAAAAAAAAAGAAAATGGATGATACAAGAACGTGTGGTTTTGTCATGTAAATTATTGTTGTGTAGCGTTGTGGTGTTATTACCTTCCTAAAAAAGTATAAATAACACTATAATACTGCCGTGTGATGCCGGCTTAGAATAGCATCACCCCATTTCTTACCCATGGGTGTCGTAAGACTGCCGTGTGATGCCGGCTTAGAATAGCATCACCCCATTTCTTACCCATGGGTGTCGCAAGAGGTGACTAAGGGACTCGAGGGTGTGTATTGCAATTTTAGGCGACGGGCTGACAACCTGTCACTATAGTGATACACAGTTATCTGATTGACCCTCAAACTTTTGTCAGACGTGGTGTTAATATCCGTTGAACGGCCGTTAACGCTCTGCCTACCCCGTAAGGGATATAGGCGTGATTTATGTATGTATGTATGTATGTAACACTATAATAAGTTAAGTACCAATAAATAAATGAAAGGTTTCCCTGGTTACCGGCCACAAAAGCAGTTTTTTTAGAAGTTATTTATATGTTAAAATGTATGTTGCAAAAAACCAAGTTTTTATGAAACCCGAAAATTTGTTCCAACCCAAAGAAACCTTTCTAATTTTCTACCTCGCCCTTTTCCGGAAACTTGATCGAAAGCCACGTACAATAAAACACAGTCAATTTTGACCGCACAACATTTCCATCTCCGCCGGTGAATTGCGTGGTAATCAAATATTTGTGAAGCTACGGGCACGGGCATTAATCGATACAGCCGGATAGTGCACCCGGGACAGCAAAGGCCAAAGTGCAGCCTCGGCAGCCTGTGAGCTATTTATAGCATTCCCGGGCTAGTTCAAGCTCAATCCAGGCTGCGTTTGTAATGCAAATTGTAAATGGAACGCGCCTTGTTAAGTCTTTGTGTGCTTCTATTTTGCTTTAATTTAATCGAATTATGAAGCACAAAAAAAGCATGCAAAGTATAAATAGTTTTATCAAAATAGCAAAATACATTTTTCATGCAAACTGTAGTTTTGTATGGTCATACAGAACAAATAAATAGGTATCATAGTATTAACTAATGTCGCTTCCCGATGGTGTTCCGTTTATTGAATGCTTAGATCTTTCAAATTAGGCAATGGATTTTGATGCGGTTTTTTAAATGATACATAGAATGATAAGATGGATAGATTGATTTATGAGGAAGGATTTTTAAGCCAAAAAAAGATTACATTCTCATGGGGAAAATGGTTAGCAGCATGCGGAACCGGGCTGGGCCGCTGGTTTGTTTTCAAAACTAACATTATCTACGTAACAAAATTGAATTAAAGTTATTTATTCATAACATAATATAAAAAAACGAAAATAACTTAGTAAGTTTTAATTATGTAGCGGCAGTTGGAGAATGGGCATTTGGGGGTGAGTAAAGGTTTTAGTTTTCCGTTTTCTGAATAGCCCTGTATTGTAATAAGCTAGATGTTTTTTTTAAACTGGAATACTAATATCACGGCAAAACGTAGCTGTTACTTATGAAGTTTGTAATATAGAAGTTATATTTAGAAAGAATATTACCATTGTTACTTTGTAGGTTATGTCAAAGGTTTATGTGTACAAAAATATCTAAATTCTATGAAATGAAAGACTCAACGAAAAGTTTATTCGTATATAAATCAGAGTAAAATCCGTAAAACCCAGAAGTATGGAAACAAAAATATTTCTCTTTGATACATTTTCCCTTGATATGGTTCATAACATATCGTAACGTTAAAGGTCAAATTGCGACCTAGGAACGGATAAAATGGAACAGATTATTCATTCATGACATAATGTCAGCGTGGCGATTTATAGTCAACCCACTCCTACGATTAGTCTGAATAACGTAGTAGTCAATGATAGATGATAAATAAATGACTAGGTACAATATTTCTAGAAAATATATTTATATCGTCACATTGTGATGTGACTTGTTATTTAGGAAACTTACTTAAGGGAGAAACTAAACATTTTTCCTACAATAACATACCTGAGTACTTGGTTCAAAATATGAAACTAGTTTTACGATTGTCAATCGAGTCTATGGTCTCAAAAAAGCATATTTCTAGCTAGCTATATTCCTGAGCGATAGTTTTTTAGATCCTTTGAAACAAACTTTGTATATGAGGCTTTGAAACTGTCGAATGCTTCATTTTATCTAAATTAAACTTGACAAAATCTATATATATTTAAAATGTATTTTCATAGTACTACACTAGCACAATTAAAAGCATTAATTAACTCTTAGCTTAATGCACAGTAAACAAGTAAACTTGGATACCTGCCTATCTACGTAAACTTGTTTATATTTGCTTTGCTTTTGCAATTTGCAAACGCCAGTGCGTCACAGCTCAGCTATCTGTCTCCTTCTAGGCCCGGGAAAACCTAGATACCTGGAGATACCTATTTACTACCTACATACCTGGATACCTAGTATTGTGCTGTTCCAGAAATGTATGCCAGCAACTATTCAGTTCGACTCTACTACCTAAATATTAGAGTTGAAAGTTGTGACTCTATAAATAGTCGTCGACATATATGCATACCTGTTGCATCTCTCTCATAATAATATTGAATCGATAGAGCGTAGGTCCGGGAATGCAGGGTAGGATTTTTGAAGGTGGCTGTCAGCTGGTTGGCTATGTTCTAGCTAAGTTGCCAGGAAATGTTAAACTTAGCTAAAGAGTACTTATCATGCAGTTAAGTAAATATTTGTTTTAAAATGCCTAAAAATATCGCGATAGACCCGGTTAAATTACCAAAATGAGAAAAAGAAACTTGCCTGTTGTTATGCCAAAGGCATTATTAAAGATAGATTTATTTTTATACAATATGAACACTTCAAATAACAAACTAAATTAATGTATTATGAAAATGTTGGATATTTCATAACATGAATATTTCATGCGATACGAATCTTGTTTAGTATAAAAAAAACTGAAAATTCTTTAGTATAAAAGTCGAATATATTGTCCTTTTTATTGGTTCTAAGATTAAACAAACACAACAAAGAAAAAGCCTAACATATGTTTCTGAATAAAATATTTCAATTACCATTATTGACTATAGCTAGTCTAGACGAAAAGGTCGAATGGTGAAACTAGCTGAATATTTTTAGATATACTATACCTATGATAGTTTTTTTAAAACATATTAAACAACAGTGATTTAAATGCCTTAAGGCTCTGTAGAAATTTGGGTTAGCCAAAAAAGCAATGTACTTTAGTAATTGCATGAGACTTTGACCATATAAGTCACCAATGCGTGCAGCATTGGTGACTTATATGGTCAAATCTCCAGTCTCATCTAAAACTAAGTCGTGAAATTAAAGTATAGTAGAGAGTAGCCGCTGTAACTGCTATCTCCTGCGGAATAAAAAAATTACCGTGGCATCAAAAAGCGTATGTTACTCAGGGATGTTGTAACTTTCAAAAAGTGAAAAGAAAATAGCATAGTAAGTAGTTTCTGAGTTTATCAATTCATACACTTACACACATCGCCGCATACACGCGTGTACCTACCTTCTTAAGTGTAGGTAAAGTAGGAACGGCCGTAATAAGATATAATATACGGTCCAATCCACGAAAGTTAATCGATCTTAGGTATTTTCTTGTAAAATTTACGGCTTGATATATTTTATAAAGCCCGTTATATTGCCACTTAATATTTATGAACAAATTTTATCTACTTAATGGTCCATTATTTTGGAGTGTTTAATTTATTGCAAAAGTTTATCGCTTTTTAATACCTAGTAACCGAGCCTAAGGATAACTGATTATCATTGTTGTCTCCAAGATAAAGTTTGACTTAATTACTTGTTTATATTGATAACCTTAACTAATAATATGCACCTACCTATCTACATACCTGAAAGAAATAATTAAATATCCAGGTACTTTCAGCGGCACCTCGAATTATCCTTTTAAAGAAACATCATTATTACGAGTACATAGATCAGTCAGTTGCCAATCTAGTGTTGGACGTAGGCTTCATCTAGGGTACGCCATAGGGCTAGATCTCCCGTTTTCGCCTTCTAGTTACTACCAGCCGCCTTTGTTAAGTCATCGGTCCATCTGGCCGGAGGTCGTCCTCACTACTCTTACCGAAGCGTAGCCTTCACTCGAGAACCCGTTAGCTCTACCGTCCGTCGGTTCTACGACAAATGTGCCCAGCCCACTGCCACTTCAGTTTGCTACACTTCCAGACTATGTCCGTTACTTTGGTCTTTTTGCGGATACGATTACGAGTACCAAATATCTATAGGATGAGTTTTTAAACCTATGACTCGATGTGCTGTAGATATCCGTATTATATAGTTCCTATATACCCGATTCTACCTAAAGGTTTCGTAAAAAGCGACTAAGGAATAATCGTCCAGGGAACAGGCAGCAACATTATCAGTGAATGCAACATCTTTTACTGCGCTCGCCAATCCGTCTACAAAGTGTCGTGAGTATGGCAATACTGCACAACAGGAGGAAGCCCATGTCCTACAGTGGACTGTTGTAGCTGTATAGTATGTATTTATGTATTAAAGCAATAGAAAACTTCAGTTAATCACGTTTCTCAGCGGGTTATGATACAAGTTGTAGCGAAGTGGGGCAATAAATATCATCCGGGGCTAATGTTGCCAACTCCCTAAACTTGACTTAAATCACTTTCGGTAATCCTTGTAATCTTTGAAACACACTCAATGCGGAATACTGCGGTCCGACCGTCCGACCAACAGTTGAACCACGTTGATCTCGTTGTCATAGTAAGGAAAGTAATGCCAACTTTTGTCGAGACCTTGTTACATTCGTAAGTCCCATGACGCACTAAAATAAATTTCCTAATGTTCAATTGTTTGTTAAAATTTTCCACAACGTGTATGTAGGTTGGCAGATAAATTCATAAAAGATAAATTTGCAAACATCACTAGATGCGATCGTACATTTTGTGACTTTCAAACCCACTTTACAGTTGCATGCGTACAAAAAGAGAACTTTTTGAACTATATAATAGCGCTTTTTGTGTACTTAAATTACGAGTTCCAAGGAACCAATCGGTTCTAAGAGTCCTGATTAATCAAAGTTAAAGTAAATAAATTCTATATGGGTATGTAGGTAGGTATAATGTTATACGAGGGTGGTTGGCACCCTCTACTTTACCTAATCCGGGGGAAACCGGTAACTTATCGAGGAGTCAAATTGGGTTGGGAATTGGGTCAAGGTGTAGCTCTTACGAATTGATTTAATCAGAAAGCTGTGTACAAAACGACACGAACGAACTGTGAGATTTACATAGATCATCTTATATCTTTTTTATTAAGGTGCTTGGAATCTTGTTGCAAAGCCTTGAAGGAGTTGATAGAATAGCTCATTTAGAACTTTTTAGGCCAAACTAGTCTTAAGTATGTTATTTTTTAGGCTATCTTTACGATTTTCGACCTAAACCTCGAAATGTTGCACTAAATCGCGCAAAACTTTTTTCCAAATTAGTATCACGTTTATTTTGTATAATAATCTTTACATGCATTACGTAAGCAATCTACTCAGTCATGTTCCGAGCTTTTGTGCTATCTGGAAATATTTTTTATATACGGAAATTGACACTTTGTTTAAAAAATTTACGTTTCAAAAAACACTTGGAATGATACGAATGATATGTCTGGTTCATATCCTCTTGCTCAAAGTATTATTTATGGTACCTAAGCAATTGTTGAATTTAAGGTCGTTAAACCAAATTTAAGGGAGAGACAAAATAAACGTCATGACGTGTTAGAATAATTCAATTTCTGTGCTCAAATTGCATCTACTTGTTTTCACACAGGCGCGATCCCGATTTCTAACCAAATGAAGTCGTAATTTTAAGCTGCAGCTCTTGATGTATGACCAAGAATACCCAATTTCTTTCGTGTTTTTTCGGTGGTGTGAACCAGTTGCGAGTCCCTATACAATAAAATTCACTGGAGCAGGCCAGGGGATGGGCTGATCTCCACTGAACCAGCTTTCAGAAAAGCAGTTATCTAGGTTTTTCCTGAGCTGTCTTGACTAATGTGCTGGGCAACAATCCTACTGGAAAATTATATTTCTGTCTGTTTGTAATATTGGTAATTCTGCCTCGTCCAAACGAACTTGGAAGATAATTTTTCAAAAATGCAATGTAATTGTGACTATTGAAAGTATCAAGCATAATGGGTTAAAAATAAAAATAAACGATAAAAGAAAGAAGAAAATAGACAAATTGTGAAAAAGTCACATGCACCAGGCTACGTATGTTTAGGCTATCAAATTAACATTGAGGGGTATAGTTTTATTGATTTGGAACATCAGGACCTTTCAATCAACCCGCGACCACAATACATGAAACTGTATTGAAACGTCGGGACACAGGTAAATTACTAATATTTACCTAAATACTATCGCGATAGACCCGGCCTAATACTTAAAATGAGCAGGACCTTGGCTTAAATATACGATATACAAAAAAATATACAATGGAAATCTTACATCATGATAGAACGTTTCTGCTGGCCTATTATTTGAGGCACATGAAGTGTCAATAAGGAGTATACCTACACAAAAAAACAGATAAAAAAAAGGAAAAGTAATAAATTGAATTTGAACCTGAGTCGCCAACGTCAGTAAACGCGTTGATATTTAATCCATGTATTGAGGGGCAAAATTGAGTGGCTGTTTATTCCACCGATTTTGATTTATTTGACACTTACAAACATAAAAGATCCTTTACAACCCAAAAAACCGGTAAATTGGAATCCAAGAGCTGGTTGTTGGTTCTAGATTCTGAATAGCCGTGTATAAGCAAGTCAAACTATCGAAAGCGTCCTTAATTACTGTGTCAGACAAGTTTCGTAACCAGCATCGACAATCGACACGGGGGGGGGGGGGGGGGGGGGATGATGGCGTTTGCCTCTCACATAAAAAAGAAATCAGGGTTTTTTGCAGTTTACCCAGTAGACCATCACCAACAGTCACAAATCGGGGGTAGTCCGGGATCGCTCTAAGTTGTTTTAAACAACGGTTCCATCATCATCATCTGCCTGCCCTAACTATCTTACTGCCTCAACCATGAGTCAAAATGTGATAAAAGAGAATAAAACCTATAGAAATGGAGAGGACTACGGAGATTAAAAAAAGAAACCACAAACGGACCACAAATATTTGTCAGACGTTGCAATAATGTAATTGCGCATCCGCTAACGCTCTGTCTACCCCGCAAGGGATAAAGACGTGATATGTGTGTGAGATCTTACAATCAATTGCTTTTTTTTTGCATTTCATTTTATTTTATTTCTCCGACGTTCTTTAACGTTGTCACACTTCGTAAATCCGAAATAGGTCATCGGTAAACTTTGTTACGTAACTTCTTCTGGAGGTAAACACAACGTCCGCCGATAGTTGGCACCGTTTCCATTTATCTGGAGACAAAACATATTCGCGCACATTTGTCCTCCCCAAGTCTCAAGGATGTGGATTGGCTATGTTAAATTGGCTGGGTTCAAAGATGGGGAGTGAAACAGTATTGTCTTCCATTTTCTTATTATACCGAGTGTATTAGCACTGTATTTACTTTGTTGCGCCGTGTGATGCCGGCTTAGAGCGCCGTGTGATGCCGGCTTAGAATAGCATCACCCTATTTCTTACCCATGGGTGTCGTAAGAGCCGACTAAGGGACTCGAGGGATGTGTATTGCAGTTTTGGGCGATGGGCTGACAACCTGTCACTATAGTGATACACAGTTATCTGATTGACCCTCAGACTTTTGTCAGATGTGGTGTTAATATCCGTTTTACGGCCGTTAACGCTCTGCCTGCCCCGTAAGGGATATAGGCGTGATTTATGTATGTATGTATGTATGTATTTACTTTGTCTGCAAGTTTTGTAAAGCCTTCTTTAAAGAAAACAATTTCTTTCAAGTAGATTCCAATCTATTTCTTATGATATTATAATATCAAATCCCTTCAAATCTTTATCTGGTCTTAAGTAGTTCTACGATAGTATTCGTAGCAATATCATTGTCTACAAGAGCGAGTGCAGCTACGCCGTAGCAACCACATTGCGTAGTGTTTGATTTTAGGCGCTCAGAAGAGTCTGCCGTGTGATGCCGGCTCATAATAACAGCACCCTAATTCTAACTATGTGTGTCGTAAAATGCTACTAAGGTGTAAATTCATCCAGGGAATGGGCAGCAGCGTTCCCTGTAAATAGAAGAACATCTTGAACTGCGTTCGCCAATCCTCCTGCCAAGCGTGACCTCATAACAGAGGAAGGTCACTTTCTCAACTGTGGGATGTTGTACTATTGTTAATCAATGTTGACATCAGTTGCTCAAAAGACTCTGTGTAACCCAAAATACGTAGCAGATAAGCTTATAGCCAACAAAAGCTCGGTGGCAGTAGAAAGCGAAAGGAAGTTTTATTTAGTCGCCTTCTTTATGAATCGTGGAAACTTTCTTTATATCGATCACAAACACGTAGCAATTCAGCAGCAGCAGAGTTTGCTGAAAAACACTATGATTTTTGTTGAAATTTAGCCTCATTCTTTTGCAAATGCTCATTGGCAGTTATAGTACATAAAACTTAATTTTATTAGAAACTTGATGATAAATGTTGATGAAAAATATATCTACAGGCAGTAAAAAATAAAGTTCCTCATAAAAACCCCAAAAGAGGTCAAAGTACTCATAACACTGAACAACTTGCCCAACGGAACACGATTCAAAATATAAAAAGAAATACGGCCTCGCATACCAAATCTCCGATCACCTGGTCTATTTACTATGGGAGATCCATTTTTTTTATTTGTCGATTTTGTACCATGGGGAAAGTAGTTCAGTTTCATGAGTAAATTGATCTCTTTTTGGCTTGTTCTACCCTTTTTGTTACTCCTTGTATAAAACAGTATTTTATACTTATTGTGCGTGAACTCTCTTATTTTATTCTCAACTTTACTATCTACGTCACGAATTAGCTATCATCTACTCGCAGGGTCTACGTTGATGATATCGCAGACCAGCTGGTTTTACCGTGGGAACCGGGTCAAGGATTATCCAGGATACGCGGCAATCACTCTCGACAGCCCATTCACAGTAAAAGTATAAGGATCAGGATCAGTATTACTACTAATATTGCATTTATGTCCAAAGCATAACATTGGTCTGTCATAAGAATCACCAATACTTGCTTTTTACCTTTTCAATAGTCGAGGTAAACATGGAGTGATGCTATAACATGCTTCTTAGTGTAGGAGGTACTTACAGGTTTCATTTATGTAACGATTTTATTACGACGGAACGGCCCTCAACTATTTGTTTGACGTGAAAACAGCGACCGTATTTTACGGTTTTTAACGTTTTGCTTACCCAGCCAGCATGAAAAAAAGTCCTTTTATGTGAAACTTTAAAAACAAAGAAAACTCAACATTTTCTGCATCACTACTGTATTGTATCGCTGAAATTCCAGTACCTAGGTTATAAGCTTATAACATAGGTAATGTTTGTAGTGGCTTGTCGTGTATCAGGGGTGCATTTCCGGTAGAGTAAATAAAAAGGCTTCCGAACAAACTATTTTTCCTTCTGCTGTGTCTGAGAGGAGATCACCCTTGGCAATCTCGTATTCGGGGCACTTCCGGGTTCTAAACACCGACTAATCCTTGAGACCTGCAGGCATTGTGTACGGACCAGTAGTTACATACATACATACATAAATCACGCCTATATCCCTTACGGGGTAGGCAGAGCGTTAACGGCATTGATCTACAACAACCCTAGATTACGCGCGTACGCTCAAAAGGTGGGCCGTTAAAGTAGTGCACAATTTGCAAGCGAGCACTTCTTTCCCACAGTGCGTGGCTGGCCGCGAAACTGTTAACATGACCAAGTACGGGCTAACAAATAAGGCTGAGTTCAATAGATTATGGTGAGGTTCGTTGTGATATTTTGAATCAGGCGGACGCAATGAATCTATAAATCGCTATGTATGACTGTATAGTTCAGTAGGTGACAAAATCTTAGCGTAATTTTGTATGAGGCGCTAAATCTAGGGTTGTTGTAGATCAATGGTTAACGGCCATAAAACGGATATTAACACCACGTCTGACAAAAGCTTGAGGGTCAATCAGATAACTGTGTATCACTATAGTGACAGGTTCTCAGCCCATCGGCTAAAATTGCAATACACATCCCTCGAGTACGTGAGTCGGCTCTTATGACACCCATGGGTAAGAAATGGGGTGATGCTATTCTAAACCGGCATCACACGGCTACGGACCAGTAGTTCAATACTCGTATTCACTATTGTTGACTAACTGCTTTTCTTTTCTACTGTGTCTGAGAGGCGATCACCCTTGGCGGTCTCGTATTTGGGGCGTGCCCGGGCTTGAGACAGCTTAACCCTCTTTGAGACCTGCAGACATCGCTTACGGACCAGTCCTTCAACATTTATCATTTTGTTTGTGCAAGAAATTAAGGCCAAGGAAGAAATTGATTGAACTTATTTCACTTTGATGATTGTTTCTCATTCTTTTTGAGTTAGTTATTATAAGTAATAAGTAGGTATTTAGTCATAAATTCTAAAACCTTCACTAAGAACTTAAACTTAAAGTCTAATTGATAATACTTATAAAGTAAATATTTTCATTCTTTTGATATTAACTTTTGTATAATCTGTGCCGAAAGAGAATAGGCGTAGGCAACAAGTTAACTAATAATTATTTCAAAGGTTGCAATGACATTTCTCTGACGCACAGAGGCGCCCCTAATTCAAATGCATATTTATGCATCGCATTATTGCAGTTCTTTTTTGTTTACTAACAAACCATTATTTAAACTTTATTATCACATCATCGTTTGTTGTAAACCTACATATTTATACTTACTTACAGGTTATGTGCTATAAGAGTAACCACGTTATCACGTGCCGGCCAGAGCGCCAGTCCTCTTTCAGCCTCCTTACGGTCCCCTAGAGACACTTGAAGAAAGTTTTCGTATTTCATAATAATAATATCATAACTTCATTTAAGGAGGTCTCTATGTAAGATATTGTTGTTGGCACAAAATAAGATGGTATATGTGCCTACTTATAGAAAAATCACTTTTCGCGGCCATTATAAAAATGAAGCAAAAGTGGGTAAAATAAAACTCAACTTTAAATTTACTGGGATTTCTTATAAGTTAATTTCGTTTTCACTTTTTTTGTGGACATAAATCGTGTAGTATGTAACCCAACAAGTAAGTCAAGCTCACTCGACATTCAAACAGCCAATGCAATACTTGCTCGAATAAGAACGGTCAAAAGTCAAAACTGTCTAACCCAGCCTGATTTCAACCGCTCACACTACCGACGCAAGTCTATTCCAAATATCTAAGTATACTTCTTAGATACGATCTAACTTACACAAGCCTTATTCATTTAATAGAACATCGTCGAGTAATTGATACACGATGCGTAACGGGTAAATTAACCCTACGGTCTCTCAGGGAATATTACCGAGGTAATGATGGGGAAAAATCTCTCTACATTATTCCTCATTTTGCCCTCTTAAGCCCCCAACCGCGCCTAATGTGCCAGTACCATAAAGTAGGGGTAATACAGATAGATCTTTACATAAGGCGTGGCTTGAGTAAATAAAATCGTTTTATAGGCTTTTAGCTACGTTGTTAGAAAAATTACATTGTAGCCTAAAAATACGTATTCTTAGAATGAATTAGGTAAGTTTTCTACGTGGAATACGATAAAGTAACACAACTAAACAGTCACAGTATGAAAATGAAATCTGACAGACAATAGGCTATCATATAATTGTAACTGTTGAGAAAGAGATTTAAAAAAAATGTAATTTACATTGAGAGAACATGGTTTCTGTCATTTAATACATACATACATCACGCCCATAGTCCCTTGCGGGGTAGGCAGAGCATAAACGGCCGTGAAAAACGGTAATTTACGCCACGTCTGACAAAAGTTCGAGGGTCAATCAGATAACTGTGTATCACTATAGTGATAGGTTGTCAGCCCATCGCCTAAAATTACAATACACACCCTCGAGTCCCTTAGTCGCTTCTTACGACACCCACGGGCAAGAAATGGGGTGATGCTATTCTAAGCCGGCATCACACGGCATTTAATACTTCAGAAATATCGAACGATGATCGAACATGCACGTTTCAAGACATTTTGTGACGAAAAACGTTTAAGTGCACATGCTTAAAAAATACTTAGATTAAAAACCTCTTATCCTTTCTAGCGCATGTATGGTTAATTTGGTGCCGTGGTGGCTTAGAATGGCATCACACCAGTTCTACTTGTGTGTGTCATAAAAAGCAACTAAGAGATATTCTTCCAGGGAATAAGCAGCAGCATTCCCAATGAACGCAACACCTTGCACTGCTCTCGCCAATCTGCATGCCGAGCGTGTTGAGCATGGCAATACCCCCCAATTGGGGCAGGCCCATGTCCAGCAGTGGACTGTTGAGGCTGTCAATGTTGATGGTTGGTTTCCTTGTTTCACGACCAACCAAAATAATATTTCATTTTAAGTTCCTGGTTTTATAATGATAATAATTTTAATAGTAGTAATCATCTTGACGTTTGAGACAATCGGCACTAAATATTTGGAAACCTTTTTAACTAACTTTAAGCACACAAAGTTCTCAATATTCAAATAATTACATGCATATATAGTACGCACACGTAAAATAACAGCTCATTTAATAATGTACCTAATTCGGCCGCTAAAAGTCGGTGGTGTATACTTATTGGAAGTTACAATCAAGTCTGACATGAAAAGAAAGCAAAATACAGCGATTAAACTTGCCAACTCCAAGCCATCCAAACCAGTGCAGGTATAATTAATAGACTAAATAACAATGAAAACGTAATTTGATTTTTGCGTATAAGTAACGGAAACAAGTATTTAATTCCAACACTGTTGATATGAATTTTAGAACAAAATGTTTCACAGAAATAATCTAAAAATCTCCAAACAATGTTATTACGCAATACGTACGACTTCCACGAAGCACTCCTAAACTTTAGGCAACAATATTGCCAATCCCTTTTGTTCTAACGAAACAAAGAGCTCAGTTTTACTGAAGACGAAGCATCTTAACGGTGTTTAAGACGAAAGGATTAATTGGCCACGTTGTATAAAATTATCACGCGTCCTTCACTCCTTCGGATAACAGTTACCTCAGCAAGTAGCGTCCATAACCCGGCCAGGGCCAGAAGGCTGGTGAATAGCCGCAAGTATTTTTAGAGCTGCGACCTATTTCCAGCTGCAGGGCTGTAGGTTGGTCCCGGGCCGAGCAGCGAGCTGCGAGAAGCGAGCTGTTCTATTGACCCACATGTACGCAGCTCTGACGTCATACCGCCGCGC
The DNA here is from genome assembly GCA_027580185.1 of Tuta absoluta. Lineage (NCBI taxonomy): Eukaryota > Metazoa > Arthropoda > Insecta > Lepidoptera > Gelechiidae > Tuta > Tuta absoluta. Next base: position 6,474,590 of record JAQAHW010000003.1, read on the forward strand.
TGACGTCACGGAGAGAGCCCGCCCCGTGCGACCCAGGAAACCGACGTAATAACTTGTGGACTCATTTTTGTTTACATTGTTAAAATGACAGTCTTACAACCATTATAGGATTGATATAACGCGATGATCCTAGCATTCTCGATCTCTCCATGGATGGGCGAAAGCTCTTTATCTCTTTTAGACGCGAGATTAATTCCTACGTCCCTGTGCAAATATTCCATTTATTTCTATTGTTTCTTTCAACATAGTATGCTTATTTAAATTGTGTCCATCCATAGAATTCCTATTTAGCCGATAGACTTATTCAGGCCAATAAACAATTAGAACGAAATTAAAAATTCCCAGTCGTTCTTTGTTCGAAATTTAAAAATCCTTGCTATTTGAAGTTGAAGCACAAAGTAAGTATTGGCGGCTGCGCGCCGAATACAGAGAGCTCACTTCAAGCAAACGTCAGAAACTCTCGCACAATTTGACACGCTGCCGTTACAAGGAAATCCAAACCAATCCAAACACACTTGTAGTTGTGTCTCAGACATACTTGATAGCTGTCAGATTCGTGCTAATAATGTGCATAGGCTACGGCAGGGTTACATTTTCCTTTGCTGACATCTCGTTTAGTATGGAATTGACTACTGTCAAATATGGCTGATTGGACCTCACTCTAGTTAACAGTTTTTAATATTCACTAGATTGTTTCCCAAACACAACACACACACATCACGCCTCTATCCCTTGCGGGGTAGGCAGAGCGTTAACAGCAGTAAAAACGGCCGCCATAGCTTTTTTAGAGGTATATAAAATAGTTCCGCATTTATCTAATGACGACGATGGTGCATGTTCGCCTTGGTAAAAACGTCTGACAAATATTTGAGGACCGTTTCAGAAAAATCGTGTATCACTATAATGACAGATTGTCAGCCTGTCGCCTTAAATTATTATACACATAAAACCACTCGTGTCCCTTGTTGCTAGAGAAAACTTAAAGAAAGCTTTTATAGGTACAGGCAAAGATAAAGGATACCAATCGATCTATAAGTAAGTATGTTATAAGTATGATTAGGTACTATATCTACCTAGCCGCCAATTCTACCTAAATGTATACCAGACCACAGATTGGTCGCATTACGATATTTTATTTTCCTAAAAAAAAAATTACTCTGAATTGAATACTCTGAGGTCAGAACAAACAGTTGGTTTTGCTGAAGATAAGTACCCGAGTCGTAAGATTGACGACCACGGGCTTAACTTTAAATGAGAGTAGGCCTGCAGTTTTCTTAGTTAACCAACTACGTATTAAAACAATACCTGTGAAATTTCTATATTATTCATAATGTCACGCATTTATCCATTGCGGGATAGGAGAGAGGCGGGCGTTTACGAACCGTCTGATAAGTATAAAATTGTGTATCGCCATAGTGACAGGTTGCCAGCCCATCGCCTATAATTGCAATACACACCCTCGAGTCTTTTAGTCGCGTCTTACGACTCCTACGGAAAAGAAATGGGTTGATGCCATTCTAAGCCTGTATCACACAATTTCTGTGAAATCTTCATCTTATAAAACAATGATTTATAGCAGGCACTGTCAAGAATATCTCCTGATTGTCCTGCTCGCTTAAACGATGCCATTGTCCACCCAGACACATTTCGTTCGACTCATCCGATAGCGACACCAATTTTATTTGCCCCCGAACTGGAATACGAGACAGGGCAAAACGAAAGTCGATCGCTGAAAAGATGGCCCGAAATTTATTTAAAATAAAAACAAGTTTCAGTCATTGTAAGTGTTAATAGTGATTTGGAAAATCTATTGTGCGCTTTAAACTTTCACCGCACTAATTTTCTTTCATGTGAAGATATATTAAGCTGAATTTTATCACAGATGCCGTATTGCCGGCTTAGAATAACATAGACGAAGACGGCGACTAAGGGACTGAGAGTTTCATGTGTCTAGGCATTACAGTTTTAGGCGCCAGGCTAACAACCCGTCACTATAGTGATACCAGATTTTTTCAAACCGCTCTGAAATATTTGGCAGACGGTTTTTTTTTGGTAGGTATTTTTACGGGCGTTTACGCTCTGCATCTGATACTCGTACCAATGTGTACGTCTAATCACTTTACTCGATACTGCTTGCTCTTTAATTATTACCTACGGGTGATCATACTTAAACAAAACATCTCATGCCTTCTATATAAATATTATTCACAACACAGAGTGTCATTTATGTTTTCCATACAAAAACCTCTTCAATAAATTGCCAGGGACAAATGCGACCACTTTACCGTGCTGGGACATAAACATAATTCATGAAAAAATGGGAACCCTTAATAAGTAGGTCGCCTTAATATCGTAAGAGGAAAAGAACGGGCACAAAAAAAGGTAAATATTAGTCGATTCCAATAAAATTCGAAGAATTTGTATATAAGTAGCATTGAGCCTTGGAGGCCATGACGCAAATGTTGAATTGGTCCCTTCCATCTCAGAAATATTTTTGGGGGAGTTTTTTGTCAAAAGAAGTACACGTGTTGAAATTGAAAGCCAATAATGGACGGGCACAGTTTTTTTGAGGCGGAGATATCGGGTTGTAGACAAAATTGATCTACAAAGAAATTTGCAATCACATATGATCGTAATTATACCTATATTTTAAACAACATCTACCTCAATATTACCTTTATTCACAAAATTATTGGTAGCAGTAAAAAGTGTACAACTAGATACGTCTTCGCAGGCTCGGCAAAATCTTTTAAAAATGCAGGAATCTAATGGATCTATAGGAATCAAAAGATTTACGGTAAAATGGGTTCAGAAATCAACTGCGGTTGGAAAGTGTTCCGAATTTACAAAATTCGTGAAATCTCCAAATTTTGAGACGATATTTTTCTTCGCAATACTTCAAGGATTAAGCTACAAAACTACGGGGCTCAAAACACGAATTATTGAAATCGGCCCGAGAGAAAAAAATCGCAAAATAAGCTCTAATTTTGCGTTTTTGGCCTGTTTTTTACACTAAAAACCTGAACGATTTCATTGGTTTCCATCGTTTAATATTTTATTTTGTATTCACTTGTTCCTCGATAAATGAGTAGTGAATTTATGGGCTTGTTTTTGAAATGTCTGTTTATATATTTTAATAATTAAACAAAAATGATTGTTTTTTCGGATCTGAGCCCTTGTCGTCTGTCTGTCGAACCGCTCCGAAAAGGAAAGGGACATACTTTCTGGGACTGATGCGGCCTTAAGGTACAAATATGCTTATAAACCGCGCATCCGATTTTTACCTACAAACAAACGAATAACTAAGTACTTACTTTTAACTTTGATTGAGCTTTGAAATTGGCGCAAATAAGCTAGCACCTATATTATACTGGGAATTTCTGCTTTGCGCATTCAGACCACAAACTTCTTAAGCAAAGTCGCAAACTGCGTCAAAGGTATCAATAAATGTAATCGTTTAGCGGTGGAGCGAGTTCAGTAAAGGCTATATTAGAGTTCAGCAGCTGAAGGTGAATAGATCGAAAAACCCTTTCAGACATGAAGCTCGCTAACTTGTCACGGTACGATGACTGGAGTTTCCACTTCGTAACTTTCTTCTTATTACTTTAGGTATTAGCTGTACGAGGGTATATTTTTGCACGTTCTTATTTTATATTTATGTTATAGAGGTAGATACCTATAACCTCTGTAATTCAGAAAATATTTATATTTGCCTATAACTTTTTGTTTACGTGCACTATTTTAAATTAAATCTTTTTGACATACGCTTTTATCTATCCGCTGGCAATTTTCCGTGGGAATAAGATATTTTTACTAACTAACTACAAACACGGAAATGATACTATGAAGTCGCTCCGTTTTTTAAAAGGACGGAAGGACATAAACAAACTAAACACACTTTCCATGTTAGAAAAATGGATATGGAAGTATATAGTATCCACATAAATACCCCTAGCCCCTAGTGTATAGAGAATATATCCAAGTCCTAACCTGTATTTGTATATTATGATATATAGGAATAAAGTATCTCCTATTACTTATATTTTCGAGAATTTATTTCCTGTAAACCTAGCAAGCGTTGAAACAAGTAAAACTAGCGAAGGGAGATTCATTTTGAAAAATAAAACATGGTTAATTAATTTCTTAACCTACCTTCTGTTTCAACTGTTTTTAATATTATTTGTAATAAATGGATCAATTTCGTAGACATTGCAAGATGCTAACCAGTCAAATTTCAAATTTAATCAACTGCTGCAAAGCCATCGAATGTAACTTACTGAAGTTTTTAATCAAACCCTGTTTATTTATTGTCGTCAAAATGTTTCGCAGTCTGTTCGTCTAGCCAACACAGATATGTTTCATTTAGATATTTTCATGCAAATGATTTTATCACATTGCTGCAGTACAGACTTTACGAGTTTTGCATAAAGCTCAAATTTGATCGATTAGGTTAGTAATGAATAAATTAAAATTAAAAACCCCTTCTTTTCAGGCAGTTAGTAAACGTTTTGAATATTTTTGTCTGTTTGTCAATTTATCTGTCCAGTTGTTTATATGTAAAAGCTCAACTGTACGGACTTAAAAGCAATTTTTACCAATATGTGGAGAAAAAACTATTATCAACCCCTACAAGAGGGGTTTAGCACAAGCATAATATATAACACACTACACTCAAAATAAGTTGCTTTGCGCCTGAATAAGCAGTAGGTAGGCAACAAATTTTGATAAATTTTTGTGAGGTATTATTACTTCTCCACTCGTGAATGCCCGGGTGCAGCTCAATAATTTGCTCGCTATTACACCAAGCTGCGACTTGTTTACTGATCATTGGGATAAATGTGCCGTACACTCTAATATATTGTAAAATTATTGAATAATTTTGTATATAATATTAATCTAAGCTTAATGCTGATATGCTGTCAAATTATGTTTCAATAAATAAATAAAATGTCCTGGTCAACATCTGGAATAACTTTGGTCTGCAAAACTAAACTATACAACAAACGAAAATTACTCAAATGTAAAAAAAAACAACATGATAGGCTGCTTCTGCTGGTGAATTAACATCAAGGGTCTGGAGTTCCTAATGTAAAACATCAGGAGCCTGGCTTAGCTATACGAGATTCAAAAATAGCTTCATAGTAAAAGTTGTTCAGCTTGATATGCCGTTTTTGTTGGTACACGAACATCATGGGTCTGGAATACATGATGTGGAACACCAAGAGCACGGCCAAACTATAAGACATTCGAAAATGTCTTAAAAGCAAAACTAGTTTAGCTTGCTATGTCGCTTGTGCTGGGACATAAACATTAAGGTTCTTTTTTTTGCTAAGTACCCGGAACACAAAGACACGACTAAATTGTAAAATAGGCTCTACATAGGCGGTACAAAATAGGCTCCATATCAAAAGCTTTTAGGCTGTATATACCGCTTTTACTAGCACATAAACTTTAAAGTCTTATGTACTTAAGATCTTTACCAGTGTGTATTTATGCGAATAAATGATGATTATGATTACCTGGTGTTGAATACCGGGAGCTTAGATAAACTACGAGAAACGGAAATTGCTTCACAGTAAAATATTTCAGCGTGATAAGCCGCTTCTGTTGGTAAAGTGAAAGACGCTGGTGCGGAAATAGAAATAATGAAAAAATCTAGAATAAATAATACTTCTTGACTTCCTTTAATCTAAGTACCTATACAAAGGTCTGTCTAAATTACAAAGTCACCTACAAAAATAAAAAACTGTGATTAAAAGTTGGCGAAACGAAGTTCGCGGGCACCAGCTTGTTTTTTATATTAATTGGGGAAAATTGTTGACTGTCATGAAATATTGACCTCATATCGGGTGGTTACACGTTGTATTCCAAGTACATATTGATTATTATCAAAAAAATGGCAGGTTATTGAATCCTACCCCACTAATCCTTCGTCCTTCAAACTTGCCCTATGTTATGGGCTCATTTTGAGCCTTCGCGCTCTTGAGAATAACCCTTTTTGCTTTTACCTGATTTTAGCCTCACAACAAACTAAGTATTTGAGCAAAGGGATACTTGAAATAGTAGCATGTATTTTACCAAAAAGCTGGGGCACGAGATACTGAACAATATCAGCTGAAGGTGTATTTCTCTTTTTTGTTTTTAATTTAAGAGGGTAACAGAAATATTTCAAAATAAAGAAACGCGTGTTTCATAATCGGCACCAATGACTCCCAACATTGCTTTTGATAAATCGGCATGTAGATAAATAGGAATGTTTTGACGATAATAATATATGAAAAAATAACAAAATAATATCTTAAATATTGCTGTTTAGTTTTGAAACGCGTGTTAAGGATGTCGAATGAATGTTGAAATGAAAAATGTGGACATAATCGCCGATATCCCAGTGAAACAGGGTTGCCAGCTCAGTGCAATTCGCTCGGGATGCTAAATCAACTAGATTGCGAACCTAATTACGACTATTCACTGCGCTAACGGCCTACTGTCCAGGGACAAACTGCGTCCCCTCCCCAGTACTGCTAGCTTTGTGCACATCTAATACGAGAACTTGATTGCATTACCATGAGACAGACTGCGTACATGTTGACAGCGTGACTTGCTATTTCTGTACTACTACAACTACAACAGTCCACTGCTGGACATGGGCCTCGTATTATTGGGGGGGGGGGGTATTTGCCATACTCACCACGCGTGTCACGCGGATTGGCGAGCGCAGTGAAAGTTGTTTTAGACGGTCACAGAGAAGGCTGCTGCCCGTTTCTCAGATTTGTGATACCCACGGGTAGAAATGGGGTGATGCTATTCCTAACCGGCACCACACGGCGAAGAAAGACTTAAGGGTTTTTTTTCGTGAACAGTTTGTCAACTTTCTCTTTTACATTTTGAACACCTGCTACTTAGGTTTATTTTTATAATCTAAGATTTACTTTAACTAAGAATCGTCTATTCATGTCGTAATTTGAAAACCTACTTAGATCTTAATCTTACAGTCACAGACACCTAAATTTTTCAATCACCTTTAGTCTCTAGCTAAGCCGTACCTTCTACAACTGCAAGCTGCAGAATATTGCAGCACCTATACTACTGGCTGGAAGAGGCTATGAATTTTAAAACCAGCTAAATTGAAATAAGAACCAACCAAGATACTGAAACTGTACTCCGTATGATGAAACGAAATTGCAATTGAATCCGAAAGGAGAAAGAGTTACGCTTTCAATTTGGCTGTCAGTAGAAATCTTGAATTTTTTATGCAATTACGAACATTGGGAACATGTCCATACCGAAAATTTAATAAAATACGACCTTCTGATAACATTCAAAAGAAATATAAAAATATCAAGGGATAATTTAGATAATAATTAAGGCCAGCCCGTATGATTAAAAAAACTGTGTTAATCTGTAGTTCCATAATACATAATTCGTCCCACATATTAGTTGTATATGCTTTTTAAAAAGCGTTTAAATAAAGTAACAGCCCTGCTTGATTGCCGATGAAATAAAATTTTGTGTGACTTTTGGAACAACTTTAAGATGTACTATTGTTTATTTTGCACTTACAGTGCTATACTATTTTCATAAATGAAAATAAGAATTTGAAAAAATGTTAGAGACGGCCCGGGTTCTTTTCAATACCCATTTTATGCACACATCCTGAAACCTAACAATTTGTTCTCCGGAGATGTTTATATTTGATTGGTTCCCTTCTTTTGCCATTTCGTATAACTTGATTGCTGATGGAGGAAATAAGTTGCCAACGAGTTTCCGATTGCATTTTATAAAGTTAATCTCAAATCCTCTTGGTAATTTCGTTTTATTAAAAATGAAAGGTGGCCATGTTACCATGTTAATAAACCATGTTTTAGTTCACTTTCAACTTGTTTTTCTTGAAGACTTACACAAAGATTATTTTGTTTGTTTCGTACAGGGTTTCAAGTTATAAACTATGAAATTTACACTCAGAGTCAGCATTTAAGTCAGTCAAGACTCAAGAGGGTACATGCACTTGAATATATTTTTAAAAAGTAAACCTTAAATCAAGCTACATTGTCAAAAATCATGCAAGTATTGTTTAGCGACCTCTATAAATTTATGAGAAAAACATAAAAGAACAGTTTCTGTTTGAACATTGAGGTCGAATCCACAGAATACTAACCAAATAATCTGCTTTGTTAGTTTTGTACCATTACTCAATGATCTTATATGTTACTAGCCATTACTTCTGTTTCAACTCCAATATATCTTCGTGATTGGTCTAATGGTTGCAACGTCCAGGTTAAGTCAAAGATAAGAGTAGTATGTATTTAAGTTCGTTTCCTGGGGGGAAGATGCGTTATTAGTTTTTTCAACTGTTGTTCAGCATTGATTCATAAGTACATCTCATTTTTTGTTTTAGCTTTGTTGTTGTTGTAGAGTAGGATAAACAAATAAAAATAGAGGTACAATGAAATAAGTACAATCATTGCCTTAATAAATACTGTTATTTAGTATCGAATTACCTAAACTGTAAATTTTTTTGTTAGTTATTTTATTTAAAATACGTAGTTTTTAAATAACTTCATTACTTACCAAATATTTTGTATAGCCACCGTTTGCATCTAGAGGTACAACAATTTGTAACTACCTCAATTTCTACCTCAGCAATAAGGCCGCCTAAACTGTACCGATATTTTCTTTTACTGTATCTGTTCTATTTGTTGTGTTTTGTACAAATAAAGTATATTGTATTGAGTAACCACCAAGCGATCGTATCGGAGCGAATGTTGTTACCCCTTAAATCCTACCATACTTCATCACAGTGAGACTCCAATACTTCCTTTCGTCTTTCGTTACGCATATCTTTACTTTGCACTATTAAACCCCATAAGTTTTCGATGAGATTTTGTGTAAGGATTGAACTGTCTAGTTAATAATACTTATTTGTGGTTTTCACTTGACCACTCACTTACCACGTGAGCACGATGGACTAAACAGTTGTCCTGAACGGGAAATTTGGCACGTCTTCAGCCTGATAAACACTTCGCACTGTTGGTAACAAATTATACTATATCTTATAACACAGATTAAATTACTATGCGGGTCACTAGTGTTATTCTAATAATAAATATGGTTTAAGGCGAGTGTAGCCGTCAACGACCTCTACAGTGGCGCCACCACACAAAAATATTTTCTCTTTATACAAACAATCATGCAGAATATCCGTTGCGCAAGTTTTTAGTATTATAGAACCTGCAAACTTTAATTACAGTGAATATTTCATTGAGCAGGGTCTAATTTTACCTAAGAATAATACAGACAACTTGGGCAACGAATATTCTGATAGATTGTTTGTATAAAGAGAAAATATTTTTGTGAAGTGGTGTCACTGTCGACGTTGTTAACGGGTACACTCGCCTTAACACAACTTACCATTAGCGTACAATGAAATTAAAAAAGAAATGCGTTGTATTCTCGTAAAAGCAGCCTAAAGTTGACAAAGAGGGTTTTGTGAAACCGAGCCACATAGCAGTCGTTGCTTTTTAGCTGTCCGTCTTTGTTATTCTCCTCTCTACATGTGCGGGATATAGGTAGGGTGTGACAGTGTGACCTCAGGCAGGTAATGTTTCCAAGTGTGTGTTAGGACACGTAACATGTGATGCAATGGTGGCTTTGCTGTTTGTTAACGCAAGCAAAACAAAGATGGCTGCCGTATGTGTGTGTCCATTGTATTTGGAGCTGTGGCGTGATTGATTGCCTGCTAGCAGTGTGTTACCTCTGCAAACTTCCTAATTTTGCGGTAAACACATGTATAATGGAAAATTGTTAGGTACCTACTTTTTTACTTACCTACGCCAAATATCTATTTCGCTTACCTCTACTTACTTTATCTAAAATATGATCGATGTCTATAGAACGGCGAACAAAAATTTCAGATTAAATGAACTCAAACAACAAATAAAAATAAAGTTTCTGTGAAAACGGGTGTTTCTGCCTTGTCAAAGGAGTTTTGGGTACACGTATATTTCTAGGCAGGTTCGTATTTTTTGAAATTCTCTGTATTTCGTTCACGTTTCTGGCTCGGTAGGCCGCGCCACTGTAGCTGCTATTTGCCGCAGGCTTTCTGTATTTGAATGGACCTGAATATTCAACCTACTTTATTTTTTGTGGCATGAAGCTTATCCGCATGATATGTTTTTAGGATACTTACTTGTTGAAGTCTCGATTTGCGATATAATTATAATTGTCCTTGTGTGATTAGATTTTTTTAGTAACTGTAACTAACTGTAACGTCTTTAAGTAACTGTAAGTAACTAACGTTTATTTTAATTTGTAGTACTGTATATGAATGCTTGATATCTGATATAGACGACATGAGAGGTCGAGCTAGATTTTATTTCAGAAATAGTTTTAGGGTCACTAGAAGATGAACATACTACAAGTACTCGAGTTCAGGATTCTTGGCTCTTGAGATATCGCTCCTCAAAGGCTAAAAACCCCGTTTTTTAAAGTTATTTGCTCTTAACAAGAAAAAGATAGATAATAGAAAAAATGTATCTAAGGCAACATTAAAGCTCATAAAATTTGCGACATTGTTCACTCAGATAAAAATATTTTTCGTGTCATGAGCAAGTAACTTAAAAAAAACGGAGTTTTTAGCCTTTGAGGAGTAATATCTCAAGAGCCAAGAGTCCTGAACTCGAGTACTTTTAGTATGTTTATCTTCTAGTGACCCTAAAACTATACCTAAAATAAAATGAAGCTGGACCTCCCATGTCGCCTATAATCACTTATTAACAGGATTATTGCACAAAGTAAGTATTGGCGGCTGCGCGCCGAATACAGAGAGCTCACTTCAAGCAAACGTCACGAAACTCTCCACAATTTGACACGAAGCCGTTTACAAGGAAATCCAAACCAATCCAAACACACTTGTAGTTGAGTGTCAACCGCGTTTGATGCGGACGTGCAAAATGGCCTCACACAAATATAAATAGGTATAATAAATAGGTTTATTAGTATACGATGTGATTTGTATAATGTTCCTATAATATTTTGTACCAACTTAAATAAAAACTTGCTTTCATAAAAGAACAAACAAGATTAATAACTCTAATCAGTATATTGATTTGAGTTTCTACTTTAATAAAGGCAACTTTTCATTTTGATGTACATAAATACACATATCACGTCTATTATCCCTTGCGGGGTAGGTAGAGCGTAAACGGCTGCAAAAACGGATATTTACGCCACGTCTGACAAAAATTTGAGGTCATTCGGAAAATTTTGTATCGCCATAGTGACAGGTTGTCAGCCCATCGCCTAAAATTGCAATAAACACCCTCAAGTCCCTTAGTTGCCTTTTACGACTACAGGAAAGAAATGGGGTGATGCTCAGTCTCAACAGCCCCAGAGCAGATATCTACCTACTCGTCATTCCCCATTTCATAATAATTGAGCTATGTAGGTAGTATATGTAAGTTAAATATCAAGCCGAAAGGAGGTCAAAGTGGGGAAATAGGGAAAGTTGTTCAGTTTCATGAGCACCTTTCGGCTTGATATAGCCTTTCTGTTACTCTCTGTATGTTTAGGTACCGAGTCCATTGAATTAAATCGGTAAGAAAACTGTGGCAGCCCTTGCCGAAAGCGGAAATAATCGAAAAAAGGGCCGAGTGATCCTTCTGTACATTCTCTATTTTGTGATTATTGTATGAAACTTACAAATTAGGAACTCTATGCCGGAGTCGATTGCTGCTACGGCAAGGCTACTACGTAATATGTTTTTTTATTCCAGAAAAAACTGAGCAACTTTTATTGTATGTCATGAAAGCAACAGTCTTATGTACATTAAACTCTAAAAACAAAACATTCTGAATGTAAACTCCCGTTCGGTATCAAAGCCATATCCTAAGCGAGCATTCGCTTAAACGAGCTATAACCGCTGAGCTGGTTCGAGGGAGTGTCGTGCGGCTTATCAGTCGCATCTGCTGGCGAATGCATCAATGCATCAGCTTGCAGCTTAGTTGCGGCTTGGGGTCAAAGCACGGGGAACGGGTTGTGTTGTAATCAGTACGATTATTTGAAATAGAAAATCTTTCCATTACTTTCTGATGTGGTTTTTCCATCCAATCTATTGTCGTTTAATATTTTTTGGCAAAATATTTTGTCATATCAACCATATTGTAAAAGAGCCTTCCACGGTCGTATCATAAGGTGGGTCGCTTTATATTATATTTTTGAAAAATAATTATAATAAATAGTAATCATAAGATTATCTTGGTTTAACCGATTCGCCAATAGTTGGACCTACTGCTGCAAAAATAAGTTTGATTTTATTGTGGAACAATAATACTATTTTACATATTACCAAAAACAAGTAGTTTTGCGCAAAATTTACGTAAGTTTTCATAATTTTGCATAAGTATTTGTTAAAAAATTGCTTTTCATCGCATGTGTAAGTGTTTCCGTGAATTTCAGTTTTTCGTTTGTTTATAAAACGACCCAACTCAAACAACACGTGCAACAGGTAGCTCTTGTCAAATTGCGCATGGATATTATAAATTTTACCAAAAATCTATCGTTACAGTAATAATACCCTTAATATTTAACAAGAAACAATCCTGGTATCTGATCACTGCGAGCATGATAGCGATGCATCATGCTAGCCAGCAAAGCGAGGTCGCTGAGCCGGCAATGCCCTGTACTTACAACAGTACATCAACCTACCCTTTTGAGGGATTACCTTAAACTGGTTTTTCGTACAGTTTATAAGAATCCAAATACGTTGATACTTTAAATGGATAGGTTATTATGCTGCTGATAGTACCCACTTACAGCGTTATTTGTGAATGAAAGCATTCTTCGTGAAGGATTATCTAGCTACTGTGTTGTTTCTTTCGTTTTGTTCGTTGCATTTTCTCACATTTTTACTTTTTGTTCTTACTCTGAGAACATGATTTGATATAAAACTTTTATTAGCAAATCGTAGTATCTGAAATTTTACGAAAGCAAAAAAATACCATGTTTAAACATATTTACTCCTTCAAATTGTGGTCGGAGTTCTAACATTCATTGATGTTCAATAAATATCGACTTATAATGGACATTCTAGTTTGCAGTATGATTTGTAAAGTCACATGGTAAAATACGACTCAAAAGCCTAAAGGTAAAATACGATTCAAAGGCCTTAAAAGTTTTAACAAATATCTGTTTAAACAGCATTATACAGCCTTAGTTAGTTGTCTTAAAAAAAGTTGAATAACAGATATTTTGTCGTTCAGCAATGTCATTCACCGTTCGAAATTCTCTGGTACCTACCTCGTATTACTTTACCTCGTATTGTTTCAGCTTATTTGAATAAAGTTTCATCATAATAGAAATGAATTTCTCCTCTGTTCAGTCAGTCTTAAGAATATTTTCATCGCATTACATTCAGCGCAAGAACACGTAACAAGTTATTTGAAATGCTCAGTTGGTTCAGTCATAGGTACCTACTTATAAACTTACCTTTGAGGTTTGCAGGTAAAGGACTGTTCATAATTTTATGGATGTTTCACTGAGTAAGTCTTGTAAGTAATCAAAGGAGTCAGTCAGTTTGATCTTAGTCTTACCCAACTGTATTGTAATGTATCTAAAGTTACTATCTAAGCCACATTTTGACACAAAATATACGATATTCTTTTTACCTATTCGCATATGTAGGTAGGTGTTTCTATTTTTATGGTTTCTTTAATAAGCTCTCAACTAGGGTAGAGGTGACAACCAGTCTTAATCGCCACTACATCTAGTTTTCCCGTTAGAATGGTGCTGCTTTTCACGGCAAAAAGATGAATAGGTTATTTAGGGGTAATGTCGCTGCTTACACAGTTTTTTTTAAATCGCCTATCACTCCAGCACGTTTAAAGATTATTTATGATTGTATTATTCTCTTTTATTAAAATAGTATGTGTAATTTAGCACTATTGTCCTCTCTCAACCTTCTCAATTAAACACTGTTTTATAAAAACTAAATATATTTTTAAATTAAATTTAGCAAGTGTGGACTGCACCCAACCCGGGCTCAATGCACCCAGGTCTTTACCCTGACGTCAGTTGCATCTCTATCTCTACAATACTCTAGAATAGTAGTATCTTACAAATGCACTGATTCCCAATGCTCAAAGGGCTGCGATTTTGTAATTAAACTGCAGGTGATAAAACTTTCTGTTGCTACATTAAGAATATTCTAATGATTCAAAAGTAGACCAGGGTTTTGCTACTTACTGCGTTTTTTGCTTCTTTTGGCGATTTCGATACCTGTAAATCGCTAACTAGCAAATCCATCAAGTTCTACTAGATATGATTGTGTTATTATGAGCAGATTTCAAGATTGTAGTTTCTTGCCAACTTGTCCCTACATGACATGTGTAAAAGTGTCAACTCATTTTAAACTAGCTGTAGACTCGCACTTTAAGAATCACTGCTCCAAAGCAGTAGTACCTAGTCTAGTGCTAACTAACTGGTCTATAGAATAGAAGTTACGTGTGCTGTGTATCTAGTCTAATTAGAATCTGGATACGAAAGGCTTAGGGGTATGAAGGGGGATAACCTACGTGGTTGTTCTGTTATGTTACTCTGTTTATTTTGTTCTTATGAAAATAATTGGTGTTCTTGTGGGTTTTAAAACATTTTAAACTAATGAGACTATCATACATTAATTAATTCATTTTTTATGATGTTTTTTTATACAGAACTATTAAAGTGCATTGGTAGATCAAATTTGTAATTTGTATTTATACATTATTACTTTTCCAACGGAAAATTTTCCAGTGATTCTAAAGTGTCATGTACCGCGCTGGGCTTCTTGGAAATCTCTTTTCTTTATACGTAACGTAAAGTCTAAACCACTACCTATATAAATTGTATTTGTATGTTGTATTTTATGTTTTTTTCCTTTTACACATACATATATACACATAGTGTAGCAGTTGGAAAGACAGAGACAACCTTGGGGCTGATATGAACAGAATAATGCTGCTTGAACGAGTAATATTTGGGAACTTAGGTTATATTCCTGAGTCATATATGCCATAATGCTTTAATACTAAGATGTTCGATTAATGCGTCCTACCAGTCATGAAATATATAGCCGAATCATGAAACTTGACAGTAAAGGTGGCTGACTGGCTGCATGTCACCCAGAAAGCTATGGAAGAGTCTTTGCTTGATATTTCGCGAATGTGTAAAGTCCGCCATAAATAAAAGAAATTATTGTCTGGAAGTGTAGCATACTAAAAAAGCACTGGTGGAACCAAAGGATGGTGGATTAAGATGGTTGATGGCAAGCGTAGCGTTGGGCGACTTAGGCCGTCGGACCGATCAGGCGGATAACTTAAAGAGGGCGGCAGGTAGCGTAGCGACACGATAGCAAATACGAGAGATCGTGCCTTATGGCGTACCTTGGAGGAATTTTACGTTTACGCTACGTTTTTGCTATAAGCGTGTGTGTGTGTTTGAATTGGGAAATTGGTAAAGTGAGAGGTTAGTTAGCTGGGAAATAAAAATTGTTGAATTGGCTATTCAGGAAGTTGTCTATTTACGACCGTTGTCCACTGCTGTTAATCCGATTGCAATGCTTTTTTGACACAGGTGCGTCATCATTTTTAGGCATTAAATGCCACGTGATGTTTCATTGGACTGAAAATTTGACTACAGAGCCTGTATGTAATTTAAGTTCTAGTTTTTGAAAAATAATAAGCAATATTTCGGCCCCAATACAAATAAGCTACACGTACGTCATAGAGAGTTTAGAAGCCTCTCATCAATTCTAAAATTTTCTTCTCCCATGTGTGGCCGCTCAGCTTCAAAGTCACGCCAATTTTACATAGAGCCCTTTTTACAGCAAATGAAGCACAGTCGGTTGAGTATCGAGTCTAACCACATAAAACAACGCCAAAATTTTTCGGTGCATGCACTCCAGACCTACCCCTCTGCAGGGATGACGTCAAACGGTTCAGGTTCAGGGCCAATGACACGCTTGAATGCACCTTGCCGAGTGCACTGTTTAAGTAAATACATATTATGCTTTATCTCATTAACTTTTTAAACATATATCTTTCAGCTGGTAAAGGTCACTGAACATGAGATAAAAATAAAATTATTTTCGGACTAATAAGGATTCATACCAGAGGAAAGTTTGCATAATGTATAAGTCTCGGAGTAGATCCGGCCCCGGCGGAGCTGTAGCTCAGGTAACGGCGGCTGGGTATCCTATGACGCAAATAAAGGTACAGGTTTTTCGGGTGTATGTTTTGATGAGAAATGTTTGCCCGAAAACTAAATGCCTTCTACCTAACTTTCATACAAAATCGCAAACACGATTCCTAACGTATCGTGACGCAGTATCTAGGTATCTATTTATTTCTCCTGGGCGAACTTGTCGTCTTATGTTATCAGCAAGCCTTGGTGTACTTTACCAGCACACTGCTTTTGATGACGAATAGAGTTTTATTTGTTGTCATTTAATCAAATATTATTTCTACAAAACCGAATGCAATAAATAACGCACTTTTCGTACAAACGTAGTACAAAACATACTACACCTGAAACCCCGGAGCTCAGCAAGTTCAGACGAGGCGGATTCAGACTGAGTACTGAAATAATAATAACCATTAGATTATGCCTCATTTCGCGGTTGTTTGTAATTATAATTTGAATGTGCTGTGTGATGCCGGCTTAGAATAGCATCACCCCATTTATTTCCCGTGGGAGTCATGGGAGGCGACTTAGGAACTCGAGGGTGTGTATTGCAATTTCAGGCGATGACACTATGGCGATACACAATTTCCCGAATGACCCTCAAATAATTGTCAGAAGTGGCGTAAATGGTCGTTTTTTGCGGCTGTTTACGCTCTTCCTATCTCGCAAGGGATAATAGGCGTGATATGTGTGTATAATTTGATGCTGGCTGCGAAATGTATACTGCATTTTAATTTATTTTCCGAGAAACAAGATTCAAGGCATTCAAAAGTGGTTTCACGTTATCGATATATAGCCGTCTCATCTGTCGTTTTTTTTTTTCATATAAGCTTCCTAACAGGCTCTTCGAAACATGCCGCGCCCACAAACATTACCATTACTCATTCCTTAAAAATTAATGTAGCGCATACCGCAAATGGCGTCTCCTTTTTTGTGGATCCCAGTTCAACACGAAGCCTTCGGGGCGTGAAATCTGACCCAACTCACTGAGCAGAAAAATCAATGGCCTAGTTCAAAAAGTATACCAAGATGACGACAGAGGATTTGGCACATCACTGTTTTGATTTTGGTCGTAGCTACTTTCCTCTGATCAAACCACTATGCGATAAAATCGAAATTAATAATCTGTGTTTCAATAATATACAATGTTTTCCTTAAAAATAATGTATTTTACTTCCTTAACTATTAGAAAGTACATAAAATACTCACATATTATACTAACTTATAAATAGTTATCACTGGCTAAGGATATATAATGAGTGAAATAAATTGTTCAATCTTTGCGTAACATATGAAATCAGAAATATTCGTTTAGGTACATAATATCCAATTCCCAAAATATCCAACGTTCAATTCCCAATATCCATTTACCAGAATGCCCAATTCACAAACTGTTTAATCATGTTTAAATGCAAGTTCAACTTTTCTAATGGAAGACTACCTTAAAATAATAACAGCATTAAAATAACCATCGTCATCGTGATGGTACCTATGTAAATTTAAAATCCGTATCTGTAAACCTTTTTCTTGGCTGTCTTCTTGCATACATAGAAGAACTAAAATTACCTATCGTCATTTAAACAAGAAACAAACAGTGCATACATACTACACTGTTGCCGTTTGTACCCGATTATTACGGCTGGTGTCGTTTAATCAAGGTAAATACCAAAAACAGTGACTTGAATGAAAGTAGTAAAGTTCTCCCTATCTACATCAACGTAGGCATCTCTGAACTTGTCCCACAAGAAGCAAACAGTGTTAGTATAGCACTGTTGCCGTTTCTGTCCGATCACCACCACGCAGAGGATCCTGTAGCGATTAAATTGAAGTGCTTTCGTCTCCTTCATTACCCTGTTGGCTATTGATATCGCTAAGGCTGGTGTTGCCTGAAAAATATACAATTACAATAATAATTATTGATACTGAATACACAGTAATGGTGGGTAACAAATGCCAGTTGGCATAATGGAGGGTTCCAGGTGGTGTCAGGAAGAGGGTAGCTACCCTGCCTGGCCGGAAATTGTGGTCAGGGGACCGACTGGAGTTGTATTTATGCGGTGCGCAGCGAAACACTTCGAAATCGCGTTTCAGGCCCATTGCTCTCGGCCAATCTGTTACGTGGTGCCATCTTGCAGATATGTTGGAACTTTTGTAGCGTCTTGCTTGCTTGTGAACCACTTGAGTGAGCTTCTTGTGGTAGCTCGCAGAGGTCGCTACACAGTTATACTATACAACCTTCCTAATAAGAATAGTTGATCTATCAAGATTTTTGTAGCTGTTAATGATCATATGCATACAAACATTAACAGCCACAACAGTCCACTGCTGGACAGAATACTTATATCAAAAGTCAGCCTAAAGTCATGGTCTAAGGAGGCGGCTAGAGAAAGCCTGACATGTCCAGCAGTGGCACAGCTACATTTTCCTCGATGATCGCAGTTGAGGGCCGACCTTCACAAAATCGCCGAAGAGAGAGATAGCCACGATTAAATTCTGCGTATCAACGCCTCACGGTGCTCAAATGAGGTGCTTCTTCAAAAGCCGAGCGAACTTTTAAAACCGTAAACAGCTATATAGATATGTACCACAAAGTAGGTATTGGCGGCTGCGCGCATATGTACCTACGGTACCACTTATGTTACGGTAAAGAGAAAATGTGTTCGAATACGTGACGTTCCAATTTTGAAATCAAGAAAAAAAAGTATCAACCTACACATAAGCAAAACTGCAACAGATGGTACACTGCTTTTTATTCGGCCTATTGTATTGAACACCTAATAGAACCTACCATGATAAAATAATAATGCATCAATAAAATACGGTGATAAATAAAGATAAAAAAATTTAGATATTATACTGGATAAAACTACCATCAAACTCAACTTTAATCGCTATTCTCAGAATATACCTATATGTATAGGGGAGACTTTGCTTTATTGTAGCGGCAGAATAATCATACCACCAGCATATTTTTAGATTTATGCATTTAAATAGTGGCATATTTTTTACACCATTTACTAAATCTAGTAACGATAGCATAAGTAGGTACGTGTCCCCTCTGTGTACTTCAGATTTTCATAATCTATGATTCTCCTAATAAAATGGCGGAGATATAAAATACATTTGAATAATTAGTTTTCACTGTATTTTGGGCAAGGTATGAATATTTCTCGATAATTTCCCTCGCCTTTTATATTTTTACCGATTTTTAAATCATTTTCTGTAGTTTTGACGCGCAGTCGTGATGAGCGTTGGAGAGTGACTGATTGCAAAGCAGTCTTTTTTTGAGTGACGCGTAAACTGTAGTTTGTAGTGTCGTCTGTTGGACCTCGATGACAGTCAAAAATCATCACCCTAAAATCTTTCCACGTTAATCCATTTTGATAACGGATGGCGTACCTCAGTGAATAATAAAAAAAACAATTGACAAGCGTTTCCCTTTTTTTTAAATAAGTATTTAAAAATACCTTTCCATATGTCGAGATTTTATATTTACTTACAGTTTTTTTTTACATTTAGAATAATATTCATACTTCAATAAGCCAATTTTGGCAGTTGTCAAAACCATTCCAATGCTTGAACATAAGGTATTTTTTTAATGTCTCTTAATATAAGTTTAACAGCTGTCAAAATGGGCTTATTGGAGTGACTCGAGAGATAACATAAATTTATACCTGCACGTGATAAATGTGATCGTCATAGACACTGTCCAGAATTGTATTGATTATCTTCTCAACATCACTACATTTGAATCTAGTGAGTGGTTCTGTCTGGTAGGTCGGTTCATATATCAGAAATGGTCTTTTAAATTCTAGCCCGAACTGAAATGAACCAAAAACGTATATCATTAAACCATTCATTAAAAAAACGAATACTTGTCAAACAGCAAAAATGACAGTTATTTACGTCTGTATTCTTTTCGGGAACGCAAACCTTAGCAGTCGTAAATACGAGTCCATTGATGTACAATAGTGTTTTGCACAGCATAATCATGAACGACAGAGTTACTTACAAACCATGCATGTACGACAAAGGCAATGTAATTAAAACAATGTCGCCAAAAACACCCCTGTACCAACAATGTACAGCCCACGTATGCAGGACATGTTCACATCACGTGACCATTTTAAAATCTGCTCGTAGTGATGTGACTTAATCAATAGTTTTATTTTCTTATATAATTTTATATTCATAACTATTATGTTTATATTTTTTCGTTCACTTCGTTCGTTTCAGGAGGACTGTGTCGTACATAGTCATGTTGTGCAATACATTGTCGGGCGTAATCGTGTTGTGCATAATCAATGTCGTGCACTGATACAAAAATACATATACATATCACGCCTATAAGCCCTTGCGGGGAAGGCAGAGCGTAAATGGCCGCAAAAAACGGACATTTACGCTACGTCTGACAAATATTAAAGGGTAATGCGGAAAATTGTGTATTGCCATAGTGACAGGTTGTCAGCCCATCGCCTAAAATTGCAATACACACCCTGGAATCCCTTACGACTCCCACGGGAAAGAAATGGGGTGATGCTATTCTAAGCCGGCATTGATGGTTCCCGTAAATACGATCGTTTTCGCCTCGTTTCACAAATATTTGTGGGACTAGTGAATGGCCTGTCGTCCAAAACCTCGACTCTGTCAGGCCCGTGTCGTGACGTTGCACCCTGGCGGTGGCACCGTATCATTGCAATGTGATATTTGTGTTCTTTTTCGAAGTGTGCTTTTTTTTCTTCATAAATTTAGTTTCATTTATTGCAAAGTCTAAGAATTGAATACAAGTATACACATCATAAAGTGGTCCATAGACCATAGGCATCTTCATGAAAAATGACCATATCATGAAATAATAGAAAATTTCATGATCTGGCCAATTCGTTGTTATGGCCACGACATATACATTTCAAATCATTAGTCAGTGTTTGGTCAACGTTAACATTTTCCCTAGACGTAGGTGCTTTTCTGAAAACTTACCGCCGTAGACGTATCCGGTTTCTTTAGGCCCATGACAGAATTATATTCATAAGATTGTCGGCGCATTTTTATTCTGCTTGTTGACTGGAAAGTAAGAAATAATGATTATGAAAATTACTAGGGTTCATCATTTAGGAATGTATTATCGAGTAGTCAAACATCATTAGTGTAGATTTCTGACGAAGATACCAGCCCAATTATTTTTTTTTAGTTCTGTACATTACAATTTTACCTTCGGGGCTATGAAATCTTCACCTGACTGTATGTATGATGGGGGACAGGAGCTCACTCGGAGAAGTTTTGTGGTTGTTCAAACAACCAGCCCAAACGCCCCGAGGGCGTTAATATGTAAAATATTACTTATTTGTACAAGTAAATCTTTCTTACAAAGGTGAATATCGTTACTAGTAAAATTTTTGCTTGAATACCGCGTGAACGTTGTTATAGTTCTTTCGTTCGTGGTTTCCAAAACAAAGCTGATCTCAGATAGTGACGCGTAGAGTTTTAACGTGTTAAGAAGTAGCAAATAATGGTACCGGTACTAATTCTTGCTTGCTTGGTTCTTCACGCTTTTCAAATTTAGTTTCAACAGTTACCTCCTCTTCTTTAAAGGAAAGTTTACTTGTTTTCATCGTATCCTTTTTCGGTTCATCTTCACCCTTATTAAGTTCTGTTTCCTTTACATTTTGTAACGTCATTTTGCTTATTTTGCTCTCTTGCTTTACTGATTGTTGTATATCTAATTCTTTTGGTGCCTCTTCAGGCTTCTCCACTTTAATTTCAACTGTTTCTATCTGTTCAGGCACGACTTGTTTGCTTGATCTACTGCTTTGCTTTGCCGGTTCCAATACTGGTTCTGGTGTGTCTGGTTCCTTTTTCACTGCATCTTCAGATTTCTCCTTTTTAACAGTTGCACCTTCAGGCTTTTCTAAAATGATTTCAACAGATTTTTCCGTCATTTTGAGCTTGAGATTTGATCAAAATCAAAAAGTTAATATAATCGTTCAAATCAAAGAATACTTTTCCACATCACGTCCAAACACGGACAGACAGACTAGACGTCAGAGGTGATTCGATGTGACGCATGGAGTTCATGCTATCAAAAAATCAAGTACACATCAATCAAATAAGTTTTGAACAATTATCCTTATAATGTAAACATTTACTACAAAACTGAAAATGAGCTAACACTACACTCCGAATGACATCGAACGACGCCCTCGGTTCCTGTAAATGACACTATACTCTACTGGAGCCATCACCCAGCGCGAGCGCCACAGCGCTGTAATTGCAACTACTGACACTGGTGCACTCGCCAATCCATATATTTTGTAATCGTTTATAAAATAAAATATGTTTTATTTCAGTAAATCTTTTACAAACTGTTTGCCGGGATTTTAGTTGACTGACCAGTCACCCCGCGACCACAATACATGAAACTGTATTGAATCGTCGGGACACAGGTAAATTAATATTTAAACTAATATTTACCTAAATACTATCGCGATAGACTCGGTCTAATACTTAAAATAAGTGAAAGTCATCGCGAGTGCTTAAAAAGTTAAATTGCCGGGACTTCCCAGAAAGTAGTCAGAAGACACTTGTGTTGGGAATGCCTCGCTCTTCTATCGTACCCGATTCAGCAGGATTAACTACGAAAACATTTTAGCTTATTAAAATAACACTAGTTTATACTTACATAAGATATCTATATTAAAATTAAGATATCTATATCGCGTCTCGAATTATGGAATCTCATTGTAGATGGAGTATAACGAATTTTCTTTTTAGAAAAAAGTAAAGTCTTGTCTCATTGTAAATTGTTCCTGTGTATAATAAATAGTTAAATAAATAATAAAGGTAACTTATATAGGTAATCAGACACAATTTGCATAGGTTCTACTTAAGAGTTTATGCCAATTCTATTTGGCCATGCGTAGTTACATAATATATAGAAATGTACATAGTTCCCTTCAGCATGCCCTACGGTTGGTTGGGTTCCTTGGGATCGGTGCATAAGACCACGTACTGAAGGGGACATACACAAACCATGCTATCTAACAATGACGGTTAAATTAATGGTAATATCTAGTAATAACTACAATACATCTAGCCTTTCTTATTCGATTTTACGGGTTGTCTGACAGGCGAGCGTATGTGATCTGTCGACCTCCGTGAGGAAGGCTGCCGTAATCAGCCGAAACGTAGAAGGATAAACTCTCTACCAAATGAAAACAAGTAAGTCGCGTAAACCTATTTCTAGTAAGATTTTAAGGAAGAAATATTTCGAAAACTTTGTCTGTACACACAATATGCAGATAAACCTATTCAACGTATGGATCAATGAACGCTATGAACCTTGATGTCAGAACTATGAGTTAATGAAAGACCTTAATCTGTGGCTCCCTGTGCGTATCATGTACACATTTAGAAAATTTTGCAAGTTTTCAAAAACACATTTAGTAAGCTTTATTGTATAACTGTTTGGTAATACAAATAAACAGAAAAAACACCTCAGACTCATATCATCTAAGTATACCTACAATAAAGTTCGACAGGCATGCTGACTGAGTCCAAGCTAATAATGATTCGACTTTTCTTGTTATTATTCCACAAGTTATTACACCGATACGCTCTTGTATTCAGTTCTTATCAATCATTTTCACTAGCAGAGTAATACAATACAAAGACTAGCAATCATTTACGCCGGCACCGGCTAGCTTGGACGATTTGCATCTATTTCTGCTGTTCATTATTAAACTACTAGCTTAGAATAAGTATATTTGCAATTCTCATACTACTTATTTGCTGTCCACACATCCTTGAAATGTATGAAACTGCGAACGTAACTATGATTAAATTTTGAATAGTACCCAGAAACGGGTTAAATTTACCTAATTCCCCAGTAAATTACTACTCACCTCAATTAGCAAAATCTTCTCATCAATCAAAACTTATTTGATTTGCGTGCAGAGTTCCAAAAACTGGTACCAACTTGTTTTAAACTAAGCCTGTTAGAAATTCTATTACGGCCTAAAATAGGTATTAATTTCCTTTGACTATACATAATGTGCTCAGTGCGTAACAGGATTGTCGATAAAATTTACAAACTCGTATACAGGTATTTATCGTAAACCAGGGAACTGTGAAATTTCATTCCTGAAGTCTCATTCCACGGGGAATAAACTATTTTGGAGTATGAAATGCGATTCCTATTTCGTAGCGGATGCCTACGTACGCTACGTTAGAGTTACAAAACAAGTAATAAATGACGGCGAGCAGTAGGTACGCAGGAAGGCATCTTTTCTACAACCGTAGCAGCTACCTACGAATGATACAAAGTTTACATCCTTTTAGTTTTTATGTAGGTAAGTAACTAAAACAATCACATTACATTTGATACTAAGAAGACTCAAAATACAACATGACTAAACTTCATTATGATGGTAGATAACATACAAATAACCATCATTGAAATGTATACAGAATACCAGTCCTGAATAGCTGAATTTCATGCTACAAAACCAGAGTTCAATAACCCTTCGTTTGAATATGTCGCAGTAAAATGGTAATTCAGACGAATTCCTAGAAATTTTCCCAAAAGCCGGAATATGGCATAATCTTAACTTTATTCTGCCATCGTCCTTAAAAGATCTAGGAATTCAGATACATTCCTAGGAAATTGGCTGAACCCCAAAAGTTTTTTTGGCAGATGGATAAGCGAGGTGCAAAGATACTTATGCAATTAAGTGTCGTTATGAATATATTTTGTGTCGACTTAAAAATATACTTACAATGGAAATAAATCGTTAAATAAATATTGACAGTTTTAAAACAAATACATGTATATAACTGCCAGTGATTGTTTTCAAATCAAAATATTATTTTGTAGGTTATGAATATTTTCATAAATGGGCAAAGGAAATCAACCCATCAGGAACCTTTCATTACAACTATGGGCCAACTTTAAACTTCAATTAAAGGATCGATTCGTAGAATAAATGTCAATGTTATTTAATTTAATGATTTTTTTCCTTTATAACTTATTTATTAATTTATTTAATAGGTCACCAACAGAGTATACATCAGTTAAATACAAAAACCAATATATTAGTCATAATGTCTATATGTTACTCTAGTTATAGGCAACGACGGCATGGATTGTACAAAGATAAAGAGAGTATGGGTAAAAACTGTTACAATACAAAATCATTTTATGGGAAAAAATAAAAACATGACGCAAAATTTTAGAAACAAAACAGAAAAGTATAAAACGATTATATTAAAATGTACAATTTACTTTAAACTGTTACACCATCCAGATTAAAGATACAAAGATTGGCATGCATTATAGTAGTTTATGCAACTGTCATATAATGGGGGTCATTAGAATGCGAGTGTCTGTTTATCACACGAGGCGTAGCCGAGTGTGATAATAGATTGACACGAGCATTCTAATGCCTAATTATATGCAGTTGCATACACTATTTTATCTACACTCTAAAAAAATTACTCAGTTGAACACTTTTCCAAACGTCCGCACCGGCGATTGCAAGGCCGGATACATGGTCAAATTCAATACGAGAACGTAATATGGCTTGATATGAATTTTTGAAGATTCTTTACTAACAGTTGTTTAGACGTCGAGTCTCAACAGCAAATAACTAAACAACTGAACAACACTGAACAACAACTGAACAATTACTCAACAACACTGAACAACATCGGATAACATCTGAACAACAACTAATCAACATCTGAACAACAACTGAACAACATCTGAACAACATCTCAACAACAACAGAACAAAAACCTATTAAAACAACTGGACAACATCCGAAAAATTACCGTACAACAACAGCTGTCAGGTGCGGCGGAAGATAGCGATTTGAGTATTGGAAAAAAAACTTCGTTTCATTTCTCAACTTTATCGTATTAAGCGTTTTCTCATTAAGTCATTACGCTTCTGTAATTTATAGAAAACCCTAGTTTTTATAGGCAGAATGCATAAAGTAGGTCATTATGCATCTGTTTTTGAATTCATAATTCGAACATTATGAGACGAGTGTAGATAAACGAAATTTATGTTTATTTGTATATTTATTTATTTAATTCCTTCACCCTAGATGGCAGCACAGAGCCCTTGAAGGTATTCAGCGAGTCTGAAAATACATCAATATCCCTTAACTTGAACAGCGAGTTGTATTGTCCTATGAGTCGGCACATAGGTGAAAAATGCCCAAGATTGGTTCTAGAAGCCATCTCTGAAAAAACCTTATGAGTACTTGGTCTGGGCATATGATATGGAACACGAATATTAACACAAGTGACCAGATCGGGAGAGTCAATGCCGCCATTAAGAAGTTTCCACAGAAAAACGTTGTCCAGTAGATATCTTCTATCACTTAAAGAATCCATATCAAAGAAGCGTAGCCTATCCTGATAACTACAAAGTCTCTTGGACAAAAAACACCCATAAGACAAATGCCACAGAAATCTTTTCTGATCACACTCCAAGCGCTCAATATGATGTTAGAGTTTATTTGTTAAGAAACAAGGAATAACCAAAAAACAAAGGTCCTGACCACATACAATTTGGAAAAAGTAACTTAATAACTTCGTCTTTCCAAATTCCTAAACCAGTTTAGAAATTCGGTAAGAATCCTGTGAATTAGGCCGAATTTCTAGATATGTTTAGGAAGGTGGTAGAATAAAGTCTAAGATTTTGCCATAGGTATTCCAGTTTTTGGCTTATTCCTAAAAACTCATCCGTATTCCTAATTCTGCCGTATTACTGCAACAAATACAAGGAGGAACGGCCTTATTACTTTAGATGTTCGGTTCAGAATGCCCTTTGCCCTAGATATTGTTTGTTTGTAATTTTTTGTTTATGGTTTTTCGCAAGTATTTCATAACCTTCCGCAGAGTTGATATAAATTTTTCTTGCAATTTTCTACAATAAAATAAATCGATCGCCTCCCTATTCACTTCTTACTCCAAAAGCTTTCTTGAAAATAACAATATCCTTGTATTGTAGGCGCCTATATCAGGCCTAAAAGGCCTATATAAAGGAATTCCTTTCTATTCAGTCGACGTAAGCTGAGGAATGTAGATAGGTAGACAAAGGTCCAAGTATTATTAGACGCTGGTAGAGGTCTAGATTAATCGTGCTTCAATTTATCTTTGTGAGGCTGATTTCGAAAAAGAACTAGACCACTAAAAACAAATAATTTGCGCTCCCGTTTTTTCCATAATCATAGGGTAATTAGATTTTTATAATTAGGTAGGTATAAATGAAATGGTTTGAGTGACTAGTAGTAGCAAGCGGTTAAAAAGCTCTGACACCAGGGTTCATTGGGTTGTTCGTTGACTTTATGTCCCACACGAAAAGAAGAAGTGTACATCATAGCGTACAACCCATAATATTTATAATTGTGCGTCATACTAAAACAAAACTAGGCCCATAACAGTC
Source organism: Tuta absoluta (assembly GCA_027580185.1). Classification (NCBI taxonomy): domain Eukaryota; kingdom Metazoa; phylum Arthropoda; class Insecta; order Lepidoptera; family Gelechiidae; genus Tuta; species Tuta absoluta. The sequence goes on from JAQAHW010000003.1 coordinate 6,502,254, forward strand.
AAACACTGGATTTATTGAGGCACTAAACTTTTGTGAGGCTCTCGATATCAGTCTGATCTATTGTTAGCTTAGGTTTGTATCCAAACATCTAAACTGGGATTTCTTATTCAATTCAGACTTAAGTACCTCCAAAATGCGCAGACGTGGTGTTTTAAGGGCGTCTTAGTGTGAAAAATGTCGAATCGACCTATTTTTGGTTGAGTTTTAAAGCATCATATATTATTTTATTTGAACCAGAAAAAATATATGTTGTTGTTAATGAACAGTTCTTGATTATTTAATGGACAAAAACACGATATCTATAACTTTTCTCGATCATAAAAAAATGCAAAGATACGTAAGTTTATGACAATTTTTCAAGTATTACTCAAAGATTATTAACACTAAAAAAAATTAAAATATGCCAAAATGTAGGAAATTACAAGATGTAAATAAAATAATGGATAGATTTTTTAAATTGTTTTTTGTGATTTTTTGAAACCCCATTATTCCCATTATATAACCAAACGACGCGCGCGCTGCGCTTCAGACGCCCGCCGGGCATCATCGGAGCAGGACCTATGCCAATTTTTCGACCGCGGCGTTCCGCAACCTGCTTTTTTCATCTTGTCGCGTAATATTAATAAGATATGAATTTTCTGACATCAAATGTGTTGGCTAGAAGAGATCTCTTCTTAAGAGATAAGCTCGCCTTTGCTACTAAGTTTTAAATAAGTGTTGTATATTTTTGACTGTAAATATTTTGTGAATGTGTAAATATTTCGTTAATTTATTGTAAATAAACGTGTACATAGTCTGTAAATAAGTAAAAATGGGAAATAAAAATAAATACAAGAGGGTACCTATATGTCAAAAGCGAAAAGACCGGCAAACAATATCGTAAGTATCTGAACATAATTCTAACCAATTTTGACCTACCAAAGTAACTACCAACTATGAAGTAAGTATGTATAGGTATAAATTTTAGTGAATAGGTAAGTAGACAAAGAAATTGTATAGCTGATCTGGGTAACTAAACCAGAAGCAGTTTTAGGTTTAACAACAACAGACAGTAAAATTAAATAGTATTGCAACCACAGTATCTAACGTTGTACCAACCATTTGATCTAGTGTCATTTTATTTATTATGTAGTTCATAAGCTGTTGCCATATTAAAAGTAAACATCATAATACATACATAGTAGAAATGAAACCAGTGGTGCAACCACAGTTCAAATCATACGAAGAGAATGTACGATTTTACATAATGTAATTTTATTATTTATTAGTGAGCCATGCTATAAGTAATTATCAAGTACATACACAGTAAAACAAAATCAGTAGTGCAACCACTGAATTTGTTTGTAATGTAATAGTATATTTAATTAGACGGTAAATATTGTACCGATAACCTTGGACTTCTAATCCTTGCAGTGCTTCAATACTAAGAGACAAAGGTATTAGACATGCAAACAAATTACTAGGTACTGAAAAGTAAGTATAATTTAGTGAAACAGAAAAGGTAAGCCTGTTCAAGATTAGTGTACTTTGATAAAAACGTTCCAGGACTTCAAGCCGTCATGACGATGACCAACTTTCTCTGCAAGTTCTGGAGTCACATACATCTCCAAAACAACATAGTCAAACATATCGCAAACTGCGAGGTTGTCCAATCCTACGTTTATCTGGGAGCGCTGATTTCCAACAACGGCGGTTGCATAGACGAGGTAAAAAGACGTATGGCGATAACTAGATCCACTATGAGCAAGCTTCATAAGGTTTGGAAAATCGCAATATCACGAAAGCCACCAAAACACGACTCGTGAGAGCACTCATATTCCCCATGTTCCTCTATGCTGCAGAGACGTGGACTTTGCGGGAAATTTAAAAGAAGAAGTTAGACGCACTGGAAATGTGGTGCTGGAGGCGAATGCTTAGAATATCATCGATAGAATTCCCCACCAATGACTCCATTCTCAAGGAACTCGGCCTCTCCTCCATCGTGCAAGCTCGCATCCTTACATTCTTTGGACACGTCGCCCGACACGGGGACATATCTATCGAGCGGCTCGTGGTCCAAGGGAAGGTCGAGGGTGCGCGCCCTCGAGGAAGATCAGACGGACCAAATTAAAGCTGCTACACAAGAAGGTTCCGTGACGGAGTGCACCAGAAAAGCAGTCATCCGTGAGGAATGGCGACGGATTGTAAAGCGTGCCACCAACCCGGATTGACGACCACGTCCGCTCTGTTAAGAGTGTATTGATGAAGAAGAAGACATCTCCACGCCAATCAACTCTCCAGTCTAATGAGTAAGTTACGAAAATTAAATGTTTTATTGTTCAGCTAATAAACAGTGGTTTTTTAATATGACTTTGAAAGCATTAATGATATTTTTCATATTTATATATAGATTTTCACTTACTTATACATACATTTTTAATGTAGTTCTATACAGCAGCCTCACCATGTAGCTATTACCTCCCAAGCAGAAAAGGCAAGATAGAAATACGTAATTTTATAAACAAAAAGTGGAAATGACGATTCTTAATGTTATTTAAATACTGCTCTGTGTGAATATTGATGTTTCAAACATGTTTCAGAGCTTCAAGCATATGTGATGATCAACCCTTATTGCAAGTTATGGACTCCCATACATTTCCACTTCAATAAACTTCTAAATCTCATAAGTAAGTAACGAAAATTCATTCATTAGCCTATTACAGTCCACTGCTTGACGTAGGCTTCCCCCTCGGTATGCCATAAGGCACGATCTCCCGTTTTCGCCAGTCAGTCGTTACCAGCCGTCTTTTTAAGTCATCGGTCCATCTGGATTCTGGCCGGAGGACGTCTAACGTTACGCTTGCCAAGGAAAGGCCCACTCCCACTTCAGCTTGCTACACTTCCAGAAAATGTCCGTCACTGGTCTTTTTTGCGGATAAGGTGGGTGATGACTGGTAGGACACATTGATCGAACACCATGGTCTTGAGGCATTGTGGCAAAGATGATTCTAGGATATGACGCAGCTTCCCAAATGCCGCCCAGCCCAGCTGCACTCTTCTGGTGCTTTCAACCTCAAAGTTGTCTCTACCCAACTGCAACGTTTGCCCAAATTACACATACTTCAACAACTTTAAAGGCTACACCTTCGACGGAGACTGGCTTGGGGATCATTTGTTGAGTGAATTTGACTTTTGTTTTGTCCGAGTTCATCCCGAGTCTGTTACTTCTCGAGGCTGCCTTAAGACATGGATAGCATTTTTGCACACACTCTTCACACACACTATATATAAAATTAGTACGGATAGTAAGGATTATTTGTCATTGTCCTTCGATTTTCATTGTTTCGATGATTATAAGTAACTAGTGAAAAATTTCAGATGTACCGACGGTGATGATATTGAGGTGGATATCTCCCGCTAGTAGAAGCGGAAACCAAGGAAGACGAATTTCAAACTGTTACGGGACGCCATATTTTAAATGAATTACAGGACAAAGCTCATCATAATGAGTTATTCAACTGCACATTACATAATACTAACATTACTATTATTAATTAGTATATAATTCAATAATTAAAAATTAATAATATAAAAACACATCTTCAATGTTTAATTTTATCAATCCTACAATTGTACCAACATATTTTTCCTAAGTAAATTACGTAAACAATAAAATTATTATCTATATCTTGGGGAGTTATTGACCTACTGCCATAGTTTTGTATACTGTAACGCGTGCGCTCGCAGTGGAAGCTGCGCTTGCCGCCCGGTCCGCACCGCAGGGTCAAGTGAGTTCACCGCAGACTAGCTCGCGCGATCTTTTCTACGCGACGGGCGGAAGGCCGTAAATGCCTACTTTTCAGCACTAAGCTGCCCTTAAAACCTGTTTAAGCGAAAGTCACACTTTTTTTTAGAAGTCTCTGGCCTGGATGCAAGTCCTTATAGCCGTACACAATGTCACAGTCTTAGCCTTGTATGGCCAGCTTTTCATGTTTCTGGACCATTGGCCGGACCAAATTTATTACTTTGTATCATTTTAGGCTTGAGCTAACATATTTTCATTTGCAGTAAATAAAAACGACTCAAACTGGGTTTTTACACTGTGTAAACTGTCACATAGGCAATACTCATACAGTTTATAATGTTCTTTTAAATATAGACACTTAAAATTGTTATTTAATAAACGAGCTTCCATACATTGAATCGAAAATTTATGCAATCGTTAAAAATTACACTAAATGTAATAGGTATGTGCGTTCTAGACATACATTACACAATCGTACAAAAAATAAGCAACTTCTGTTTTTTTGTAAGTTATGCCCTCAAATAAAATGCCCGAACTGGATGAACTGACGGATGCGTTACAATGTGCCATGGTATCCGTTTTTTGTACGGGAGTTAGAAACTTCTTTTCGTCTGACAGACGGATGCGTCAACAATACGCCATAATAATATCATATTTTTTAACGCAGAGAGTAAACAGTCAATTTTAAAACTAACATTTTGATTTTCCATCTTTACTTACTTACGGTCGTTAGAATGTTCTTACAGATAAGTATATGTATCGCGTAATCTATGAACAAGGTATTCAATTCAACTAATAAAGTTGCCACGTTATGACGTTTAATGAAAATTTTCCGCCTAAGTTCCGCAAAATTCATACAGATAAAATATATTTTGAGACAACTTTCGAGTTTGAGGTTTTCATTCTACAATTTTCATCCCTAACGTTAGTACCATCCATTCTATTGCCAACGCGCAAACATTATTCTTACACACACCTCAAATTCGTTCTGAATAGAAATGTCACTCTCAAAGAAATTATGTAAATAATGGAATGACATACACTTCACCCACGCTTTTGCATGATATATGTGTACACTGGCTGGTGAGATATTTTACTTTTTAAGAAGAAATGTTTATTTCCCGTGTGATGCCGGCTTAGAATAGCATCACCCCATTTCTTTCCCGTGGGTGTCGTAAAAAGCGACTTAGGGACTCGAGGTGTGTATTGCAATATTAGGCGATGGGCTGACAACCTGTCACTATAGCGATACACAATTTTCCGACTGACTCTCAAATGTTTGTCAGACGTGGCGCAAATGACTGTTTTTACAGTCGTTTATGCTCTGCCTACCCCGCAAGTGATTAAAGGTGTGATATATGTATGTATATAATGTTTATTTATGCATATTTACTTTGTGGAAACTTAACAATCACGCCTTTTTTGGGGTCATTAGAGATATTACTTGTAATCAAAACATAAAAACTAAAATTATACAGCATATAAGCTTGTCCCTTTCGTAACCAAAACAAAAACCTTGGCCAAATACACTTTCAATTCATATTAAATGACCTTAGACTGCGAACCGGTCTTAGGTCTGTAGCTACAAATAAGCACAAACGCTATGATTTTTTAATTTAATTTTCCTCCCTCAACCTTAAGAGATTACGGGGGGGTATAGAGTGCAAGAAAAATTACCTTATTAACAACGTCAAAACTTATCGTGCCTTTAATAACCCATTTTTATGTATGTTTTGCCATTTTTCCTCTGACATGGGGGGTCAGTCTTTTTCAGCTCAATACGGACTTGGATGATACATTTTTTTAATGAAGTACACAGTCCTTAATCGGTTGTTTTTGGATCAGGACTCCGGGTTTTAAGTTTGGGAGTCCTGCATTCATTTCAACATGCACCTTAATAAACCATTTTTGATAATATTCATCACAAGGCTATAATCATGCATGAATTATTTAGAAGGTATGAGGCAATTTTAAAATTCCTTCTTATCCATAGGTTTTTCAACTTCGAGTTGTTGCTAAACTGTTCCAAATAAACATAGCAGCAATAACTACTATATATAACAACACCCTGTATCTATTCAAAGTAGGTGCCTAGGTAAACAGTTCCAGGTTTCTATAGGTATACAGCAGGTGCCTACAGGACCTAAACAAACGAACGTGCCGGTCCAAGGTACGTGTCTGGGATCTGAGGTCTTTGAGGCAACCAAAGTTGTAAACTTGGAGAAGGATGGAAGTTTGTCCTCAAGATTTGCTTTTGTCAAGTACCACAACCACAATAATCTGTCTACAATACATACATAGGAAATATTAAATATGGAATATTAAGTAAGCACCTACTTCACTAAATCTGTGAACTTTTTTAATCGTTCAGCTTAAAATATTATTTATATCGTTAACGCAGGTTTTATCTATCTAGTAAATATTAAAAAATCCTGTCAGTGTGAGTTTTGGTCATTTCGTGTTCTGCTTACAGTTTGAAGAATAGAAAATCACAGTGGCATTATAATGACAGTGGAATGTCGTTGGCATTACAAGGGTATAACAATAAAAAAATCCGGGCCCTGGATTTCTGCGTGGCAATCAAATAAGTTTCTTTGTGTTTGACTGAATACTCAAAATCATAGAAAGATAATGAATTGGTATCCAATTTTCAGAAGACTCGTGAGGGACCTACATTTTTCCAATAATATAAATGTTATGCATTATAACAAAACAGTTATTATGTGCTGGAGAGCTTCACACTACCAAATAGAAGATACGCATTTAAATTTCCCTATAAATATTAATAAACAGTGCCAAACGTACCTGAATTCCATCGAATAGATGTAATGTTGTCTCTTTCTTACTCACCGCAGACGCTTGCATGGTACATCCAAGCGCCATTCTGGTCGGCCTTCATAACGTCTTCACCAGCAAGGACCTTGCTACGGTAGTGTGAAGCTCTCCAGCACATAATAACTGTTTTGTTATAATGCAAAACATTTATATTATGTGCCTTCAAGCTTCACACTACCAAATTGAAGACGTGTTTGATATCTGCTGGTGAGGTAACAAAAGCGTTATGTGATTTCTCCTTTATAAAGTATTAAATAATTAGGGTTCATTAGTTTAGCCTTATAGCTAACAACCCTTGCCACCTTATCATTAATGTTTTATAACAACAGTATTTATCTAATTAAAATATTGTCAATTCTTTTCAAATTGATCCAGAGACTAAAATGTTCCTTTCTACCTATGAACACTCTGTAGTAAATTGTTGATTGGACATTGACTTTGCCAATAAAAACTATATTGTATCAGGAGATCTGATCTCCAAAACTATTACGTTAAATTTTAGTCCCGTAATGTTAATTAATTCATTACTCTGGTGGAGGGGTAATTCTGGTTTCTTTTACATCAATATTTACGTAAATTCTTCGAGAACCTTCGATTATCTGGATGTCCGACATCCATAAATCTTGCAGTTAGGTGAGTATTATTGTAATAATAATAAACAACTCTACCTTCTTATTTGCTAGTCTATACAGGACTTTACTGAGAGGCGGTAGGCCAACCTTCCCTCAAATTATAGGTACCTATACATACATGAATATAACTATTTTGAGTTATATTTTATAATTATCTTCCGCAGATCAATAAATGGGTACTCTGCGCTAGTATACATTCATGTTTAAAAATTTATTTTTAGTTCTATTTTTAAGATCTTCCACAGATCAATAAATAAACATATACATATATTTAATATTATTTGATTTTATGTATTAAAATTTTTAGATCCTCTGCAGATCAATAAATAAACATATACATGTATATAATTTTATGTATTACAATTTTAAGATCCTCCGCAGATCAATAAATAAATATAAGTGCTCTACACTAGGTCAAGCTTGTATTGCAGCATCCTTTATTATTTTAGCTCCCCGTGAGCTAACAAATGATAAAGGATCCCGGATCCTATATCATAGAAAGTACATGCGCCCGTTTAACGTGTAAGTAACTACTTGTACCTACAGTGGCGTACAAAGTTGCAGATGTTAACAGAATGGCATCATCTAGTTAGCCTCCAAGGCTAAAGACAGTAAAAGTCATTCTGAGACCGGCCTCTGTAGAGACGACCCGGTATTTCATAAACCCCTCCGCGAGGCATGCATCTAAGCAACTTATCGACAGTGTAATATTCGGCTGTTTTGCCTTAGTGCCTTTGCCAAGGGCTTCTGTCTTTATGTAGGTATCCTATGCATATCGTAAATGATGCATGAGAATAATGTTCATTATTGTTTTCGTTAACACTTTTAATCTTGTTAGTATGCTTGTTCTTGCAAGTTTGAATACAATTTCGTCTGACATAATGATTTTCTTTCATAACATAATATTTTCTTGTGCCCTATGATGTCGGCTTAGAATAATAGCATCACCCCATTTCTCTCCCGTAGGTGTCGTAAGAGACGACCAAGGGGCTCGAGGGTTACATGTGTGTTCCATTTTTTGGGCTACAGGCCGACATCCTGTCACTATACTGATACACGACTTTTCTGAAGCGGCCTTCAAATATTAGTCAGACGTGGCGATTGCGACCGTTTTTGACGGACGTTACCGCTCCGCTTTTCCCGCAAGGGATAAAGGCGTGATATGTGTAAGTCTGTGTAAAGGGTTAGTCCCACCAAGTTTTCTGATTTAATACATGTTTGCATAAGTTGGTGGGATTGGCCTTGATATATGGATAATAATCATTATATTATTTTTCATAGTTATATTATAATTTTATTAAATGCCAAAGTTTTATGTATTTCTGCTGAAATTAAAGTAAGTTATTTGTTCTATTTATTGGATTTATATATAGACATATATATATTTTTTTTAACAAACAAGTTGTTGAAGCTAAAATAAAAATATTGTAGTAGGTTTATTATATCCTGTAATATTTGTTTAGCTTTAAATAATAAATAGGTACTTATTCCATAGAGTAAGCTTCAATCCGACATATCTTACTTTCTAGATTTGTCTTTAAAACTGGAAGATTATAGTAATCTTGTTATACAGTTATTATTCTCAGTGAACATAAGTAAGTGGTCAGATCTTGGACTTAACAATTCAGTGAGATAGAGTACTTGATTGTTCTATAATCAATCACACACACACATCACTAAATTCCGGGTTTCCGAAACCAAGATTGCGAGCGAATTTGTGTGCTTGCTACCCATACAGAAAATGTATTGGTAGGACTGACAGTTTTAACTGCTCGTAAACATACTACTTGCAGGTAGAAATAGGTAAAATGAAACCTATTTGATTAAAATTGGTTAATTACAGATCCAACTTAAGAATACAAATAAGAGCTAAAATATAAAGCAATATGTAGCACAAAACCCCAGAGGTCAAAGATTAAACTTGCTCCTCTATCTTATTTATATCAAAGTGATATCAAACCCCAAGGTCAAAGCAAGTAACATTTTTTTAAACAAAAAATATTTGAGTATATGTGATTTATGAACAACATGAGTGGGAGCACACTTCAATATTTTTGCCTATTAAAATCAATTTTAGGAGAGGCATACAGTGGGCCCAACAGTGGGTGAAACCATGCTGACAAAGAAGAAGCTAATCAATTATTTCATTTTAGCAGATATTTGCACAGACAAATATGGATTTTTTGAGTTGTAATAGAATCCAGCTAAAGAATGCAACACTATTCAATTAATATAAGGTCATAAAACTATTGTTTTTAAAACTAATGTTTGCAGTAGTTAGGTTTTTCCAGAAATAGTTCTCCGAAGATCATGAACTGATTTTGAATGAATGAACATAAACCAGAGTATCTATCTATAGGAGCTAACTTTATAATTCGCTTCAGTGAACGACATAGTATAATATAGGTAAGTACAGAATTAGAAAAGTTGAAACATATATTTTAAGTACCGGCAATTTACAAAATATCTAAGGTACCTTATTTTTATTGTTTTCCTATCCTTGAAGCAGGTAATGACTATCTACATACCAATCTGTGTTATGTTCCAAAATACCCAAACTGTGTGGAATGTTCAGGGTGTTAACTAAAATTTTATTTGTGAAGTCTCACATGAAAGAACTTTATAAAGTATATTTTTTGTTTTCAGGTATACATAGTATTTCCACACCCGAATGTGGATGACAATAAAGTAACATACTTAATTAAGATTCTTTATATCCCCTAAAGTTTAGGAGAAAAAACCAGTCACAACGTGTCGCTCCGAGCAACTATGACCACAAGTTTTTTAGGTTATGTTTTCACCTCAAACTTTCTTTACAGACAAGCTGGGGTAGGTAACATAATCGCAAGGGCCCGACCCTCGCTAATATTCTAGTCATCAACTAGGTAGGTACTTATCAGATGCAATTATCGTGTGAGATAATTTTAAGAAACTTACCTACATGACTCTCGGCTCGACCGAGACTTGCCTGGCAGTGATTTCCTCGGTGAAAGTGATAATAAGCGTATACTTTATCCGATAAAACATACGCACAGTAACACTTTACCGTCTTTTTACCAAATTTCGCGGCTATCCGATGACGCCACATTTTGCACTAAAAACTGAAAAACCAGTTTTTCCTGGCTTCAATCACTGACACATACTAATTAGTAAGTTATTAACCCGTTGTCTAATTCCAAGCTAAACTCCCGCAGTGGAAGCGATTTACACAGGTAAATTTCTAGTAAAATACCTGGAGTTCAACTGAAGGTAGACAATGGCCGCGTTACGCAGCGCTAAATAGCATACGCTGCACAATATAGAAGCGCATACTATGAATTAAACGTGAACCTAAATCTATTTAACTTAATTAACTAAGTTGAGTGAATTTGGCAAATGATGTGTTCTGACCTTTACATAACTCAAGTCGGTAGTAAATACCGTCTGCCGATCTGGCGTTACGTCACACGTATTAGCACTAGATTATAAGTAAGTACCTCCAAATTATATCACCCCACGAATTCCGCAATTCGTACTAAGGAGTCACAATGATATGGTACAACAAATATGACTAAAGGGAACACACCATTAACACGAATAAACAGTTTTATCACTTACAGTCACGTGCCGGCGCAAATGCATAAATACCCAACGGAGAAAGGAAGTTCAGGGAATGGATCAAATAGGAATTCCGTTGGTACTTACAGGGCTGGGTGGAAAAGATATCGACACCCAGCATTCCACTACAGCCTTGGCGCGTTATTCACGTCAAACCACTCACAGCTTATGTTCGTATTCCACTTTGATATTAGTCATTACGCGTGACCCAACCCGAATTTGGGCCGTACAAACGCGGGCCAAAATGGCCACCTGATGCCTATTCAACGCGACGCTCACGTGGAAGACGTCGAGACATCCAACAATCACTGAGCCTGGTATTCTAGTATAACCCAGGAGGACCGCAATAATACGATGCATCAACACGCGCGATCTCAAATTGAATCGTCCATTACACGCGGCATCACAAAACGCGTGGCGGGAAATCCGCACAATACGATACCCTCCCGTCCGAACGGTTTTGAGTGACTGCCAGTGCGGTGCAGAAATCACCGCGTGGCGCCGTCAGGCGGTCTGCGCGCACGTCGCCAGTCTCGCCCTGCGAGCGAGAAAGGGACAACATATGCCCAGAGCGATGCGTGCGAAATCGCGGCGCATTCATAGACCGTCATTAATACCTAACCCACCCCAGCATAGCAACGCTAAATTAAACATTCACCCGCCCTAGGCCGAATCCCTTAGGCCTATTCACTACTGGGGAGACGAGATAGCGTTGCTATTGCTCGCTTAAGAACTGAATCCCCTACCTGAACTGTCGCGACTCGAGGAGTGCCATCACTACCTGGGAACAAGTTGAGAATGCGCCCTCTGCGCCATCGCAGTGGCGGCAGGTTGGCATCCTTAACCAGAACGAGATCTCCGATGCGAGGGGGTTCAGTTCTGTCCGTCCACTTAAGGCGTTGCTGCAGAATGTGCAAATACTCAAGCGACCATCGCTTCCAAAAATTCTGAGACATTTGCTGCAGCAACTCATAACGCGTCAAACGATTGCTACTGACCTCTGTGTAGGGGTACTCTGGCAAGGCGTTAAGTGGTCGGCCAATTAAGAAATGCCCTGGTGTCAGGGCCTCCAGATCATTCGGATCTGAGCTAAGCGGACACAAAGGACGTGAATTGAGAACGGCCTCAATTTTACAAAACACGGTCGCTAGCTCCTCAAAGGTTAATATCGTTAAACCTATAACGCGCATCAAATGCGTCTTAGCGGACTTTACAACCGCTTCAAATATACCACCCCAGTGGGGGCATCCTGGTGGATCGAACACCCAGTTAATGCCCTGACGGGAGAGGCTCGTGCCGATAGCTTCCTCGTTTTCCGATAAAAACGTTATAATTTCTTTCATACATCGATCAGCGCCCTTAAAGTTGGTACCACAGTCCGACCTGATCAGCGCTGGTCGCCCTCTTCGCGACACAAATCTATCTAAAGCTGCTAAGAAAGCCTCCGTAGTGAGGTCGGCCACGAGTTCCAAGTGGACGGCCTTGGTTGCTAGGCACACAAACACGCACAAATACGCCTTGATTGACTTCGCGTTGCGAAGGCGTGATGCCTTTACCATAAAAGGCCCCGCAAAGTCCGTTCCCACACCCGCAAACGTCCAGGCTTCCGTCACCCGGTCCGGTGGGAGGTCTCCCATCTGAGGTTGCATTGTGGCTGCCTTCAACCGATAGCAAGGCAAGCACCGAAACACAATGCTCCGTACCGTACGTCGTCCAGACAAGATCCAAAACTCGCGCTGCAGAATAGCCAAAAGTGCATTGCAGCCCGCATGCGAGTTTTTCTGGTGACGATCCCTAACTATAAGTTCTACCAAAGGTCCCTTCTTTGGGAGTAACAGCGGATGCCGTGCTGAAAAGGGCAGGTTAGCGTTCCGAAGTCTACCTCCAACCCGGAGCATTCCAAGCTCGTCCACGAACGGGTTGAGGCGCACAAGACCTCCCTTCAGCTTTCCACGGCCATCCCTGAGCAGCCTGACCTCTTCCTCAAAATGTTCCGCCTGGACGACCCTAACCAATAAACTTAGAGCCGCATTCCGCTCCGCAGGCGAGAGGACAGGTGCCAAGTTCCGTTCTGCTTGAGGTTTTCTACAGTTGTTCACGAACCGTTTGATCCAACCTGTCACCCCTAGAAGTTTGTCGAGGGAGCTGTATCGTTCCAGCAAGAAAGCCGCACTAGGCTTAGGTACGATCTGCCCTACGTTCACTCGCAAACCTCGATCAGGTGGCCCAAGCGGCGACCCGCACTCATTGTATGGCCATCTCTCAGGTGACTCAGTCAGCCACTGAGGTCCCCACCACAGTGAGTGACCTACCAAATCAGGGGCCCTACATCCCCGTGAGGCGCAGTCCGCTGGGTTCTGTTCTCCCGGTACGTGTCTCCATACCAACGGAGTTTCCGATCCTTTAATCTGTGACACCCGATTTGCCACGAAAACCTCAAGAGTATGTACCGACGTCTGTAACCAGCACAGAACTATCCTACTGTCGGTCCATGCGTACACCGTTTCATCCAAATTGATGGTACCGCGTAGATTACTAGCGACATGATGTAGCAAGCGCGTGAGAAGCGCTGCTCCCGCCAATTCCAACTTTGGAATGGTCCATCTTGTCCTAACCGGAGCCACCTTACTCTTGGCCATAACTAGACGCACGTCTACAGTTCCCGTTGAACTGACTGTCCGCAAATAGACAGCTGCCGCGTACCCTCGCTCCGAGGCATCACAAAACCCATGTAGGGTAGCCTTACATCCCACCGATGGGAGCAATTTGCGAGGTATGGCGATGCGTACGATCCCTGGTAAGGTGGTCACAAACTTGGTCCAATCATTCAACAGCTCTCCGGAGAGCTGGTCGTCCCAACCCAAGTTTGCTATCCACAACCTTTGCAAGAAGCACTTCGCCATGAACGTCACCGGTGCGATCCACCCGTTAGGATCGAAAGTTCTGGCGATCGTCGATAATACCGAACGCTTCGTCCAAGTCTTCTGCAAAAGGTCTGGCTCGATCTGATACGTAAAGACATCATGCGTTGGCCTATATTGCACCCCTAGGATGCTCAACGTATTTGGATTGTCCGGGTTCTCGAAAAGGTGCGGGTCCTGCTGGAACTCACCTGGCAACCCGGCCAGGAGCTCTGGACAGCTGGACAGCCATTTCCGCAACTCATAACCTCCTGATTCCATGATCGCGATCAGCTCGTCTCGTAGTAGCAGTGCTTGTTGCACGCTATCTGCACCCGTGCAGATGTCATCCACGTAGACGTCGCGATCCAGTACTGCTGCGGCTCGAGGGAATCTTACCCTTTCCTGTGCGGCCAACTCTCGCAGCGTGCGTACTGCCAAAAACGGACTTGGCTTCAGACCATACGTTACCGTGTTAAGCTCATAAGTGACCATCGGCTCGTCAGGGCTCTCACGCCACAAAATCAGCTGGTACCGACGGTCATCCGGGTGTATAATTGTTTGGCGAAACATCATTTTGACGTCTGCGACGAACGCTACTTGGTGCAACCGAAAATCTGTGAGGATGTCCACAATGTCCCGGTTCAACTTGGGACCCGCGTGCAGACACTTGTTCACAGACACACCATTCGATGTAGGAGCAGAACCGTCAAACACTGCCCGTATCTTCGCCTCCGGTGACTTCAAAACAGCCAGGTGTGGTATATAGTAATGCTCGACACACCTCCAATCTATGCTGGACACCGACATGTGGCCTAACTCTAGGTACTCCCTCATGAATTCGATATACTTCTGCCGAAGTGCTGCATCTCGCTTCATCTTTCTCTCCATAGCCAGTAGTCACCGTTCCGCGATCTGTCGCGAACTACCTAAGGAGGGGCGGTTTGGGAGAAATGGCAGCCTGGTAACAAACCTACCTGACGAACTTCGTGCAGTGTTGTACTGATAGAACAGCTCGCACTCGTCATCCTCTGGCTTCCGTCTATCCGCTGTGGGTGGCTCCTCAGACTCCCAAAACCTCTGCAGCACCTCCGACAACACACTACCATAGAGAACCGTATCGCCCTCTGGTAGGTCCTGAGGTCTCCAAACTGGGCCAAAAATAACATACCCCCCTGTGGTATCAACGGCCACTAAACCAGTTTGCTGAAGTACCCGCTTTCTGCCACACCAGAATCTCCCGAGGACGTCTGACCCGAGGAGAACGTCCACCGTACCAGGAGTATCAAATTCAGGATCAGCTAACTCTAAGCCTGTGGTTAACCCTCGTACCGTTGACGGTAACCGAACCTGAGGAAGTTTCCCTACCACATCATCCAGCACCACTGCTGAGGCATGATAGCTGACCCCTGTACCTGTATTACCTAATGTGAACTCGGCGTTCACCTGACCCCGAACGTCAGGCACATCTACACCTCCAATACCTACAGCCCCATCCGTTGTGGGCCTTATATTTAAGCGTAGCCTACTCACCAGCTTACTAGACACAATACAACCCTGAGCCCCTGTATCTAACAAGGCTCTTACCTGTATGCTGCGGCCACCGTATCCCCATACCCAAATCATTGCCGTAGGCAACAATACCGTAATTGGCCGGGGGGCCGAAGCTGGCGTGTAGGCGGCGATTACCTAGCAGGAATCTAAGCGCGGAGTGTCCGCGTCCTGCGGGGGGGTCCCCTCTCTCCGTACACCTTCGAGTGGGTCCCACTCCTGCTGATAGGGACCTCTGGTCCTGTACGCCATGGCTGGCAGCCTATAGTAACCCTGCGGCAGGCGCGCGTACCGTGGATGCGCCTGTAGCCGCGGGTGCTCAGCCAAGGGGAGAGGCATGCGTGGGTCATGAGACCTCACCATGTTGTTCAGTCCCGCCGAGTACTGCATGTACTGGCCCTGGTGTTGGCACCCGCCCGTAGCATCACGTACTTGTGATGGGTGCCCCTGACCTTGGACCTGTGACCACCTACCCTGTTCCGGCACCTGCTGCCGAGGTGGTGACTGTCTCGCGCGTGGTGAAGGGGGCATCACCTGCTGATGTCCCTGGCCTCGTCCCTGAAACCCTGGTGGAAGAGGACTCCTCCTTGGAGGGGGTGGGGAGCGTTGCTCCCGTCTAGGTAGGGCAGACTCCGTCCGCTGACCCGCGTCAGCTCTGCCTCCGTAATCTCCGCTGCGGTTCATGCATAGGAGCTGATGGTGGGCACCCTGGCAGTACCTGCAGTTGGTGCTTGATGGGCACTCTCGCACCTGATGCAGCCCCATACACCTAAAGCACCAACGCCGTTGCTGCACCACACCACGACGTTTCTGCACCCGCTGTGCAGCGAACTCCTCACACGCAGTCACCTGATGCCCCGCCTCTCTGCAGTAGGCACACCTCGATTCCAAATTAGCGACATTGTATCGCCTGGGTGGCCTACTCTTACCGTCTCGCGCCTGTGCACCCGGCCGTTCCGGGCGGCGAGCGGCTGCAGACTCCGCGTGAGGCGACTCTCCAAATTGGGCATCTACCCGCCTGCACTCGGCCTCGAGGAAGGACTTGAGCTCCTCGAAGGTCGGGAGGTAATCAGATGTCTTACCTCCGTGTGACTGTTCAAAACGAGCGGCCATGTCGCTCGGCAGGCGGCGCAACAACGTGTGGACCAGGATATAATCATAGCCTGACACCGGCATCCCCTGTCTCTCAAGAGCGTTCACTGCAACGCAGACAGGGTTGAGGACCTTGGCCCTGAGGTCCGTCCCTCGTGTGATGGTCGGCACGGTGAGCCACTGTTCCAGGAGTTGGTCAATCATGAGACGTTTGTTGCTGTATCTCTCGATCAGCAAACCGCGAGCCGTCTCGTAACTTGCATCATCGACTGGTAGATGCTTTACCAGCTCATGGGGCTCACCTTGCAGCTTGGCCATCAATTGTGCCATTTTATATGCCGGCTGCAAGTCAGTGCGGTTATGAATCACACTGTCAAACAGATCCTGGAATCGGGTCCAATCCGTGTAGTCCCCGTGGAAGACCGGAATCGCCACAGCCGGCAGGGGCACTTGCACCCCCGGTCCCCGCGGACCATGGGATGGGTCCGGCTCCCCAGCCCTACGCCTGGTGATCACAGCAGCCGCCTGCTGGATCTCCTGCCCTATCTCCAGGCACTGGGTCACATTCGCCCGGACCGTAAGTTTGACCTCCTCATCAGGCGTCCCATCAAATAACTCCTCGCATCCAGTGAGGCAATCCAACACCTCCGCGACCCGTTCGTCAATCCGTTGCGCACAAGCGATGAGTGCGTCCTCTCGGTCCCCGCGACCGACCATCGCCTGCTTAGTCGCGAACCACATTAGGTGCGCTCTAATTTTCGCCTGAAGCTGCCTAATTGTGGGAGCCATGGTACCAACTCAAAGTAACCGAACCTTACAATAAAAAAAAATAGACAATCGGCCCTGATCCTACCGTTAGGATATCCGCACAGGGTAAACACAACGATAATAACAAGCAATTCACTAATTGATTGGCCCTGATCCTACCGATAGGATATTCTACACAGGGCACACACTACAATCACAATAAATATATTTTTTTTTATGTAGGTAGATTAAAAATCTTATACTAAAATAATCTTAAATCTAGTGGTTTTCTGAACCACGCTCTGCTACCAAAAATTGTCTAATTCCAAGCTAAACTCCCGCAGTGGAAGCGATTTACACAGGTAAATTTCTAGTAAAATACCAGGAGTTCAACTGAAGGTAGACAATGGCCGCGTTACGCAGCGCTAAATAGCATACGCTGCACAATATAGCAGCGCATACTATGAATTAAACGTGAACCTAAATCTATTTAACTTAATTAACTAAGTTGAGTGAAATTGGCAAATGATGTGTTCTGACCTTTACATAACTCAAGTCGGTAGTAAATACCGTCTGCCGATCTGGCGTTACGTCACACGTATTAGCACTAGATTATAAGTAAGTACCTCCAAATTATATCACCCCACGAATTCCGCAATTCGTACTAAGGAGTCACAATGATATGGTACAACAAATATGACTAAAGGGAACACACCATTAACACGAATAAACAGTTTTATCACTTACAGTCACGTGCCGGCGCAAATGCATAAATACCCAACGGAGAAAGGAAGTTCAGGGAATGGATCAAATAGGAATTCCGTTGGTACTTACAGGGCTGGGTGGAAAAGATATCGACACCCAGCATTCCACTACAGCCTTGGCGCGTTATTCACGTCAAACCACTCACAGCTTCTGTTCGTATTCCACTTTGATATTAGTCATTACGCGTGACCCAACCCGAATTTGGGCCGTACAAACGCGGGCCAAAATGGCCACCTGATGCCTATTCAACGCGACGCTCACGTGGAAGACGTCGAGACATCCAACAATCACTGAGCCTGGTATTCTAGTATAACCCAGGAGGACCGCAATAATACGATGCATCAACACGCGCGATCTCAAATTGAATCGTCCATTACACGCGGCATCACAAATCGCGTGGCGGGAAATCCGCACAATACGATACCCTCCCGTCCGAACGGTTTTGAGTGACTGCCAGTGCGGTGCAGAAATCACCGCGTGGCGCCGTCAGGCGGTCTGCGCGCACGTCGCCAGTCTCGCCCTGCGAGCGAGAAAGGGACAACATATGCCCAGAGCGATGCGTGCGAAATCGCGGCGCATTCATAGACCGTCATTAATACCTAACCCACCCCAGCATAGCAACGCTAAATTAAACACCCGTAGTATAACAAACAACTGCATTTAAACAATTAAAACATTGTTTAAAATTAGATTTTCTCAGAAAAATATTTCAGAGTAAGTGTTTTTCGAGAAACTTAAAAGCGTTATGAAGGCCGACCAGAATGGCGCTTGGATGTACCATGCAAGCGTCTGCGGTGAGTAAGAAAGAGACAACATTACATCTATTCGATGGAATTCAGGTACGTTTGGCACTGTTTATTAATATTTATAGGGAAATTTAAATGCGTATCTTCTATTTGGTAGTGTGAAGCTTGAAGGCACATAATAACTTTATTATCGTCAGGATATTTTAGCGAATAAAAGAGTTTCTTGGAATCACAATGCTTTATATTCGATAATATTTTCCAATTCAATTTCTCAATTTTACGAAAAAGTGAAAAAACGCCGATGTCACATCAAACTCCAAATTCGAATGTAATGTCATTTTTGACTCTTCTCTATGCTCTCCTCGCTTCCTCTCCTCCATAGACACAAATGTCTATGCTCACCTCACCTCCGCACCTCACCACGCCTCACCTCTTTGTATTACATCCCTCCACACCACTTCGCTTTACACTGCTCATCTCGCCAGCTAATAGCTCCTCTTCTCACCAGCCGTTACAGTCGGCCATCCTGGAACCAATTGCACCGCAATTGGCGCAAGAAAAATCGTTAATTTACAGCAAATAAATAAGATCATCCCCAGTTACGACCTCCTCATCCATCACTTAAATCCACTACATGCTATATCACCACAGCGCAGCCAAAGCGAAGCTTTTAGATAGGGACAGATAATAAAAGGGAAAAGACTGCTTGTATTTGTAGCGATCTCTGGGAGCTACGACAAGAAGCTCACTCAAAGTGGTTCATGAGCAAGCAAGATGCAACAGAAGTTCCAACATATCTGCAAGATGGCGCCACGTGACAGAACAAAGAGCCTGTAACGCGGTATCGAAGAGTTTCACCGGGCTACGCATACATACAACTTCCAATTCTATCCAGGTGGACCAGTAGGTCCCCTGGCCACAACACCCGGCCAGGCAGGGTAGCTACCCTTATCCCGACTCCGCCTGGAACCCTCCATTCTGCCTATTCGCATCACTCCTGTCACCCGCCATATATTTACACATTACACTTATCTTTGCTTGCTTAGGTTAATACCCTATCTCCTTGCAGACTGTATTATGATGCTACCCTATCTCCTTTGCAGACTGTATTTACTAAAGTAGCAAATTTTGTTAAAAATCCTACTTATCTCAACTGTATTAACTCTACTCTATCTCATCTCTATCGCTTGTCGTCTGCACCTTTTCCTCCCTTACCGCAGTCATTAAAAATCCCCACTCACCTCACAAACACATTGCTCAGCTCGTGTTATCATGTCGCCCTCGATCCGATATATGGCATGCTCTCCCATGTTACACACTTTCAAGTATCCTTCTGCATCGTGAATAATAGAACATGCTAGCATAGTGCGTACAGCCATTACTGTGCTGTCTTTATCTTGCACACACGTCTCTTTGCGGCGTGCCTCCTACAACCACTTTCACCTTCTTCTGTTGCGTATGGGCACTTTTATGTCTACAGCTTCCTGTGCTACATAACCAGGTAATTCATCACAGGCATCAACTTCATCTAAATTTCGCAAGGCTGTCGTCAACCCTTCCTGGCTGTTGTCAAGAAGCATCTTGCAAGTTAAAACCTTGATCGGATTAATAACGATCAAAAGCGGACAAGAATCGTCTGTTGTTTAACAATATGAAATGCTTGAGCATTAGCTTGCAGCTTGTCGGGTAAACCCCGTATTATACAAGGCACCGCTCTGCCTGTTCACTTAGCTGACATCGATAGTACATAGTCAACTCCTCTTGGTAGTATTTATAGTTAGTAGTCATACTTTCACTGCTCAATTTCTTAAGTTGCATCTTTTTCAAAAGCGTTGCATTATCGTAATAGCAAGGAAATTCCTTAATGAACATTGTTTTCCACTCCTGCCAAGTATATTCATAAGATTGAAATTCAAGTCTCATCATCATGATCATCTGCCAGCCCTTATCCTAATTTATTCGGGGTCGGCGCAACATGTTTTTTCTTCCATTCATCTCTATCAGCTGTCAAGTCTACGTTTACACCCTTTTGCTTCAATAAGAGAAAGAGATAAGTCTTTTAAACCAAATGCGTGCCTGACCTTGCAGCTTCGATTGCAAGTTAGAAGATTTCGTTTAATCACTCCAGCTGTAGGAAAATTTCCCCCAGTTGTTCAATTTTCTTAATCCAACTCTGAAATTCATATTCTGGTCTTCCGTGTCAAAATCAAGAATTCATTTAGCGGTATTGAAATTTTCTATGGAATTCGATTCGGTACTGACTGCCTTCCTCATTTAACATAATTTGCAGAGCTGTCAGCGATTTTGTGATCAAGCTTTCCAAATCTGGTCATTACTCACATTTCCTGGCTTCTTCTTTTGCCGTACATACCGTCCAAATTTCTCGTATGAACCCCTCTGCAGAGTTCCCTTCATAGTGGACTTGGAATCATCCCGCTTCTGACTATTATCGTCAGGATATTTTAGCGAATAAAAGAGTTTCTTGGAATCACAATGCTTTATATTCGATAATATTTTCCAATTCAATTTCTCAATTTTACGAAAAAGTGAAAAAACGCCGATGTCACATCAAACTCCAAATTCGAATGTAATGTCATTTTTGACTCTTCTCTATGCTCTTCTCGCTTCCTCTCCTCCATAGACACAAATGTCTATGCTCACCTCACCTCCGCACCTCACCACGCCTCACCTCTTTGTATTACATCCCTCCACACCACTTCGCTTTACACTGCTCATCTCGCCAGCTAATAGCTCCTCTTCTCACCAGCCGTTACAACTTTGTAACGCTGTTTACTGTCAGGTGAACCGAAAAACGCCAATCTCAGATAATATTGACGCCACAGTAACACGACCAAATTAAATAGAGCTTCCAGCAATGAATTTTGGTTACGATCTGAAGAGAAGTGACAGGTCTATTAAAGTTGGTTAGGTGCCTTCAGCAGTGCTGCTAAGCCGAAGCAATCCTGTTAAGAGGATTAGGATTTGATATCCCTAGTAGGTACCTAACTGTATTCGTTGATTTAGGTCATAAATAGATGTCAAGGAAAATACATAAAAATAACTCAGGCACATACTTACATACGGAATTACGCCTGTACCTAATTGCATCCTTTATTCCAATTCCAATGTTAATCGGTTCACCGTCCCTTACACCCTGTATGTATGTAACAAACAGGGTGTAAGGGACGGTGAACCGAAAACTTTGCAGGCATGATCAGACCAGGAAACTGAACCACTTTTACTAGAAAGTCAGTCAGCTGATCGGGAATTTTGTATGGGAGGTCAAAAAAAAATCTAGTTTACCAACATAGCTTTCATAGAAAAAGTTGTTCAGTTTCATGGTGTGATCATGCCTGCAAAGTTTTCGTTACACCGTCCCTTACACCCCGTATATCACGCCTATAATCCTTAACAGGGTAAGCAGAGCGTACACCGCTGTAAAAAACGGTCACCCTAGCCACGTCTAACAATCATTTTAGGGTCATTTGGATGGAATATTGTTTATCACGATAGTGACAGGTTGTCAGCCCATCGCTTTAATTTGCAATACACACTCTCGAGTCCCTTAGTCGCTTCTTACGACACCAACGGTAAAGAAATGGGGTGATGCTAATCTAAGCCGGCATCACACGGCTAATCTTAGTACATTGCTGTTAATCTTAGTACATTGATTCTTCATCATAGCCCTTTGAGCCGCGTAATATGTATGGTTATCTTTTTATCCTCTTCTCTACATCAAACATTTTCTACAAAAGCCAAATTGTATACAAACCTCGCTTTTATCCTGATATAGACCCTAACAAAGTACCTTCGTTTCAATAAATGTCGACTAAAGTTATCTAATGAAGATTGACGTAATTTACTTAAAGCATAATACGTAATACTGAAACAATCGATAAATGGTCGAATGAGTGCCGTAATTAGATTAGCAGTAATTCGAGTGAGTAATTGGGGTTGCCGAGTAAGGCCATTCGCACACGTTATATAAAAACCACTGCGGTTTATGACGACCAGCCCAAAAATTATAGCCTATGACAGCCGCCGTGTGATGCTGGCTTAGAAAAGCATCACCCCAATTCTTACTTACTTACTTTCTTTCCCGTGGGAGTCGTAAGAGGCGACTGAGGGACCGAGTTCCTCAGCCCTCACCCGCCGGGTGTGTATTGTAATATTAGGCGATGAGCTGACAACCTGTCACTATGGCGATACACAATTTTCCGAATCACCCTCGAATATTGGTTAGACGTGGCGCAAATGTCCGTTTTTGCGGCCGTTTACGCTCTGCCTACCCCACTAGGGATAAAGGCGTGATATATGTATGTATGTATGACAGCCGCATAGCATAATATGCTTAACGTATATTCAGTCGCATGCAACTTTTTTCATCAGCCATAGTGAGATTTATTAACCCAGCTATTACAAAAATAATGAGGTTTAACAGGTGTTATAAATTGAAGAAACTACTTTCACGGTCACCAACTGAGACTTATTATAAAAATAATAGAGACTGAAAGAGGCATTTGACTTTTATTCAAGTTCTTTTATTCCATTTAAATTCAGTTTTATACTTTAAAAAATACCTATTTCAATTTTATTATTATTATGCTTATTTTGGAATAATTTTCTCTGAAAATTCGCTCTATAAATAAACTTTAAATTACCGCAGTATATTCTGGAGAAAATTTAATATAAATTAAACTTTATTTGATGCTATCAGAATTTCAGTTGGATGAAGAGTTCAGTAATTTATGTAGATTGTTAGCATACTTAGGTGAGAGGGAGGTGAAAATAATTTTCTTTAATATCCCTTAAGGAAATGAAAATGAAGCTAGGAGTCCCGGGATCAGAGCATTTTCTTTTAATCCTGTAGATTGGTGGTTCATTTTCAGACAAGATTGATTTTTATTCAGGATAAAGAGAAGCAATTTCGTTGAAAATGAGTACCTTATTTGAACGCTCAAAATGATGTAGGTACAACATGTTTGACAAAAAAATATTTTGGTTTAAATTTTATACAAAAATCACCTTCAGTTTAAGTTCGGTCGAGTACCTACAATACTAAGTAAGCAATATACCCTAAGAGGTTAAAAGAGAACCCCAGATAAAGATTGAAAACTATACAGGGTGTAAGGGACAGCCCTCCGAATACTGACAGGATGCACTAAGACCATGAAACTGAACAATTTTCCCCTAGAAACATATGTCAGAAAACAAACAAAAAAATCGACTACACATACAAAATCACAATCAGCCGTCTGCATTCACTATGGGGAGTAAAGAAAAATTACGTTCCCTGAAAAAAAGGGATGTTGTTCAGTTTAATGATTTGAATATACCATATTAGTATTCGGAGGGCTGTCCCTAACAACCTGTATAATTTAATTATTTTTATGAAAACTGATATTTTAATGTTCAAAATGATATGATTCTTTTTATCCTAACTTGCATTACTGTTTTCACTATATATTATTATAAAAGTTTTGCATATTTGCACTGACATTTAGGTTCAGAAAAAAAAGATGGTATACCTCTTTGAAATCTGCAGTAGTTGTGGCATTCAACTGCCCTTTGAACTGACTCTTTCACAATGAATTTTCAGAGGGGATTAAATAAATTTGATTTGTGCTCGTTTTGGAGCCCTAAATTTCGATGTAGTTCTAGCAAGTAATATTTATTGCTTTACTAAGTTATTATGAAGAGTTGTGTGTTGTTGAACTTGGCACATTGTTATCAAATTCACAGATATTTGGCTTTGAAAATCGCAAGCTGTAATTAAGACGATTTATCTTGATTGAAATTATCTTGACTTATCTTGTCTGATGATAAGAAAGATTATGGGCGCAGAGTTCACTTTCAATCAATTCACTTTGGTATCCACTAAGGGTCTTTTGAAAGAGGAAATAGAGATTATTGGAAATGAAAGTTCATAACACCCGACGTTACGATCTAAAAGGTCGAACGTTTTTAATGTTTAGATGAAAGAGTTTTGATAGCAGTTGCTTGGTGCAACCTTCTTACACAAAAAAGAACCTTGCTTCACTTAAAAGTAAAACCTTAGGTTACAACACAACTAGTTTGTTTCGTTTTGTAAGTATCGCCAACCCATCTAGCTGCAGGACGATCAACACTCTCCATTCAATTTTATGGCCTCCACATATTATTAAAGACGTCACTTCATCTGTCAACACTTTATCCAACCACGCCATCTACAAGGTAAGGAATCGTAATATGGAATTCAAGATATTTTTGTCTCTATGTATATTACTGATCGTCATTGTTATGCAATCTTGAGTAAGTACTCAAATTTTTACACGATACTATACCTACTGACGCCATATCTCTTTCATCAGCTTACCACCATCCATCCTTGTCATTCCAGCCTCTAAAGGCCTTGTGCTTAGCCAATAGTCGCAATCGAATGAGGGTTTTATTGCGGCACAATAAGAAATAAAAATAATCTTTTATAAAAAATATATATACCGAAATACTTAACGATTTGTTCGAGGAAGTATCTAAAAGGGGATGTATCTACACGACGCTGTTGCAAACCTGCAACTAATCATTATTGATCATCATACACTCATTACACTCCACAAAGTATCGTAGGTGACTGGGCTGAACCCATGTTAAACAATTTTGAAGACCAAAAAAGTGGCTCAAAATAGAAGTATTAAATGAAATATATAACCACACACAGAAATCTTCGATGTCGTAATTTATCCGTACTTATTTCAAAACAACAACAACAACAACAACAACAAACAAGTTGTCAAAAAGCGATTTCTGCGCCTGTTATTGAGGTACGCAGATCTTTGAAGCTTATTTGCGCCGTAGAACTCAATGAAGAAATAGTTCACTAAGTGATTTATTGTCAATTTTAGTTGGTCGTCTTTGTTTAGTTTGTCCCCGCCGGAAATAAAACTTATTCAAGTAGTCAAAAAGTGATTTCGCGTCTACTACTTACGCAGAACTTCAAGGCTTGGTTCGCGCCGTAAAACTCAATGAAGAAATAGTTCACAAATTGATTTTGTGAGCTATTTTCAATAAACATTTTTATCGTCTTTGTTTGGTTTGTTCCTGCCAGAAATCAAACTTTTTCAGACGTGTAAGACCCAATATCAGTTCACAAGAACTCGGTGTAATGTAGGTATCTACATAAGAACGTGCTATATAACTCAGCTGTGACTTTATACGGGAGCTATTGTCTTTGAGGGAGACCTCACTTTCAAACTGTGTGCTAATTTCAGAAACTTGGCGGCGAGTGACCTCCCTCCCGACTTCTGAAGTTCCCCCTAGCTTGGAGATACTTGGATCGTCTGAATAGCAAAGGACTAAGTAAGTTAGTTTTCTTTCAAGACTTTGTATTTTTATACAACAGTAGGTAGTATATACACCGGAGAAATGTCAAAAATCCGTGCAGGATAAGTAGAGCCTAGTGTCACAAAATAGATTATTCAGTACTTCTTACTTTGTGCCCGCAGTTGTGCTGCGGGGTTCACACGTTACAAATCGCATGACCAACTAGATTTGACATAGTTTAAGACTCCTACTTCGGCGGAAGGAACGAAATTCAAATGAAATTCGGAAGTGATTCGGATGTGTGAGAAACAAACATACAAACTTTTGCATTTTATAATATTAGAAGGATAACAAGGTTAATGCATGAATTCAGTACTACGCGCCTCTAAAAAGGCTTTGGTAAAATTATTGATTTCTAACACTATTGGAATATTGGATATGTAAATAAACTTAATAGAACTTTTAAAAACATTATTGAAAATATTATTTTTGACAACACAATATGTGTATAAGTAATATTTACATCTTGTAATATGCCAGGTTTGGAATTGGTTAAAGATGAATAACCTGAGAGGAGTCGGGATTTAAATAACAAATGACTCAAAAATCCACTAAATACTTGTCATAGTCGATTTGACCAGAGGGTCATAGAGTCGAAGAATGTCCCAAAAAAACAAATACAAGATTAACAGTCAACGCAGTTCAACGTACTGAAATCAATATTCAACACCTGGGTCACTCATCGACTGTATGACCCACTTGATTGGTTGTGATTCAAAAACTCACTTTGTGTTCGTCTACTCCCAGGTCGTACGTCGACTCTGTAAACCACTTGGAAGTTCAATGACTATAGGGTCGAACTATAATCCACTCGAAAAAAACCTTAAGAACAGTCTTAATACAAAATAATCTACACGCCTACACACACACACACGCACAAATATTTGCAACTTTTTAGTAACTTGATAAACAATATGACATTTATATAACTATGAGCTAGTTTTAGTTCTCGTTTAGTTTCAGCAGCTATTTAGGTAGGTAAACAAATCTTGAAATTAAATTCTGTTTTTATATTTTGCTTCTGAAACTTTCTTCTAAAATAAGTTACTGAAGGTATGTTTACATGAAAATAAAATGTTTGCTACTGTTCATAATTATACAAAATTACACTTGCCAACATCAAGGGTCTAAGCAGCCCATATAATTCATAAACCGCCTTATTCCGGTTTAATCGGAATTAATACGGGCCGCTTCCATTTTAGCGGTTTCCGAACTAGGTTCCTAGTAAATGGCCGTAAAGCACATGTTCGATCAATTATTTAGGTTAAAATCGCCATTTTTATTCGATTAGGAAAACTGGAGCAAATTATTTCCTTTTTTCTTCCCAGTAGATTCTCTATGTCTTGCGTGTGGCGCTGGGTCATACTAGCATCACCTTTGTTCATCTTTCACTGCAGCAACGCCTCCTGTAAATATTTATCTAATATGTAATATTTTGCAAGCCAAGCGGGCTGATGATGAGTACTTAAATCAAATACCCCACAAGGGCAGCACCTTGTCTGAGCGCATCTCCAGAACAATGAGCGAGCTATAACTTTTGGATAGGGTAAAGTAAAATGTAGTATATTAAACAAGTACTGAAGACGAGTGTAGTCTTGAACGGCCTCAACAGAGGCGCCAATTCACAAAAAAAAACTCTTTATACAATGAATCTATCAGAGTAAGTCAGGCGACTAAGGGACTTGAGGTGTGTATTGCAATTTTAGGCGATGGGCTGACAACCTGTCCCTAAGGCGATACATAATTTCCAAAAGACCCTCGAATTTATGTCAGACGTGGCGTTAATTTCCGTTTAAACGGCCACACCGTAATAGGCGCGATTTGTGTATGTATGTATGTATCTATCAGAACGTCCGTTGCTCAAGTTTTTAGTAGGTATTATGCGAAAGTACCTAAAAACACTAACTATTGGTTTTAAATGCCATAATTTTAATTACAGCGAATATTTAATTGAGTGTGTAGGTTTTAACTTAACTTAAGGATAATACTAAACAACGGACATTCTGATAGATCGCATGTATAAAGAGAAAATATTTTTTTGTGAAGTGGCGCCACTGTCGAGGCCGTTCACGAAAACACTCGCCTCAAGTAGATTCAAGAAGGTCGCAAAACGTATAAACGAAACGAAGAAGCCATACATTTTGACTGAGTGTGAAGTTGGGGTTGTAAGAGTTAGACACTTACATGAGATATTTCTTATTCACATGGTTAGCCTGAATGCCGTGTGAATTATCGTGGCAACATTTTACATAAAAAAATTATGTACCATAGAAATGGTATTTATTAATTGCAATTTCTTTTGTTTTGTTAAAAAGTCAGAAAGTTCAAGCGAGATTCAAATTTTCTTCGTTACCGGAGTCTCTGGAAAAGTCATTAATTAGTTTGTCGTTAACAGAACTTCCTGATATCGAGTAATAGGTATAAATTTCGAAGTTAAGATTGTTTTCAAGAATCGATCTTGTCTTGTTTTACTTTTATCGAATAGCCTCAATTTTAACGACGTCCACGAAAGATTCAGCATTTTAATTAAAGTACTTACGCGTCAATTTCAGTTCTTGGGTTTTGTAATCCAATCACTTTTAAAACAATTAACTTAACTGCTAACTACCTATCTCTCCATTTAGTCGTGTGCCGTAATGGATCTATATTGTAATGAATTGTCTTGTTAATTATTATTATGTGACTCATTTTTTTGGGTATTTGCATGCAAATTTATAAGTTGGCATAACACTCAGTGCACTCATCTAAAATTGTACATCTTTTATACAGTGTTTTACGCAAATAAATAATTTCTGATTTCTGTACCTATACGATTTCACACAACTCCTGAAAGTAGTCTAGAATCACCTGACTGTTATTGAATAAAGTTGATTGATTGAAAAACATCCTTGTTTACGGTGCCTTTATTACCTTTACTCGTAAAGTTTTGCATAGTTATAACGTAGTTTTATGTACTGTTTACATTTCCGTGGTTTTATCAGAGTTGTTCTTGTGCAACGCGCTATCGCTAGTTACGTAGGTAACTGTAGGTTATACGTACCTACCTACACTTGGGTACGTTAGCTCCATACTATTAAGATTATGCAATAAGTACCAACTTTTAAGGGTTACGCTGTAGTTAAAAGTTTGAAATTGAAATTTGAAATTCTTTATTCAATGTAGGATAGTATTATCATATCACTTATTGGCGTCATGAACCGTCATTGTAACAAAAGAAATTTGTTTTGTTTTTTTATAACAATTTTGTAATGTACTAATAGAAAACCGGCTCGGGCGGGTTAAAAAAATAAAAATCAAGGACGGGGCTGGCCAGGTTAATCACACGGCATGTAACTTTACGCCACCACCATCTGAAAACGATAGTTGTTTCAAATTGAAGTCAAGATTTTTAAAGCATGTAGTTTACATGCGTATAATTAATCGGCCTCCTGAACCTCCTGTTCTACTACAAGCCCCTATCATTTTGTAAACTCTGTGCGTCTTTCCATCTCTATACGCCACATTAATAACTTCGCCTTGCACCTAGTAACATTTTTATAATAAGATAGATTGTGTTGACACAAATTTTAAAAGTCATATAGAAACTTTAAAAAAAAAACTGGGCCCCCTACATCCGATGTTGAACTAACGGAGCAAAGTCTTCCTTAGAAATAAGGTACAAATTTACACCACCTGCGTCAGATCTATTATGACCTACGCCAGCGTTACCTTTGCTCACACCTTTGATTCACATCTGAATATGCTACAGGTCATCCAAAATCGTTTCATGCACAAAGAATTCACAGTAGCCGCTGCTGCAGCCATTGCGAGTAGATCAAACTCCACAAGCTCCTCAAGTAACCGACGCCCCAAGGGCGCGGTTGGGCTGGTTTTTTGAACAACCACAAAACTTCTCCGGGTGAGCTCCTGCTCCCCACCATACAGTCAGGTGTAGATTTTCATAGCCCCGGGGCTAAAATCATTGAGTCACGATGTAAAAAAAACCTCCTATAGGTACCATAGAAAAGAGACTGCATTTTTCCCCCTCTACTATATCGATGCAAAGGTCTTGCAAAACTAAGGAACGACTTCTGTGGAGAAAATCTAATCAAATGACCCTGTATACGGATGTAAGGAACATCCCTCCGAATACTGATAAGGTGCATGCAGACCGTGAAACTGAACAACTTTCACCTAGGAACGTAATATGTCAGGCAACGACAAAAAAATATTTACCTCTCATACAAAATCACGATCAGCTGACTGCAATTACTATGGCCAGTCTAAAAATGTAAGACGTTTCCTGAAATATTTTCTCATGGGAAGCTGTCAGTTTCATGGTCTGAACGCACCCCAAAAGTATTCGGAGGGCTGTCCCTTACACCCTGTATATTGGTTTTTAAGAGGGAATTGCCTACGATTTATAGCATCCATTTTGATGCGTAAATAAAAAACTTAAACAAAAAATATTATAGTATATATCTTTCTATCTGTAGTTACCATGAAAACTACAACGGAAATCATAGCACTCATAGTTTTAGGTGACTGTTCCAAACTAGTTGAAGTAAAATGATCTTTATGGCATTGAATTAAATCCTATATTTAGGCATGTCCAACATGCTCTTGGCCTGCTTTTTCTTCCAGTTTCCTTTTTTAATGTTTGTAAAATAATTAACGAAATTTTTCTTCCCCCAAATAAAAAAGCTCTTACCAAGAATTACAATTGTAATTAGAAACTTCCTTTATACGACCGAAGAAAACTCGTAAGTATCTACTTAAGGTGCTATTCTGAACCGAGCGGCCAACGGCCGCCGCGGCATATGCTGTCGGCCGTCGGCCGCTCGGTTCGAAATAGCACCTTTAGGTAAATTTTATACTAAGACGTTACGCGATGCGACCAGTTTAAAGATGCATTATCCAAACTAAATCACACGTGTATTTAGTACCTACTCCTATTCTATATTTTGTGATGCCAAATCAACATTGAACTTACTTTAGATAACAAACACTGGAAGTATTAAGTACATATGTCATAAATAATGGCTTAAAATTTGCAAAAACCACAGACGTTTCTCCATTAAATGAGAACAGTACCCGGAATGGTACTGCACAATGGAATCCGTGTATTTAAAAAAACTAATTTCGCCTGTCACCGGGTCCATAATGAATATTTGAGTTTAGGTGGGTCACACACGCACTCCATGATTTTATGGTTTTTTGCCGGGCCGGTTCTATAACCAAAATGGAGTTAAAGAAATAACATAGAAACGCCGCTTCGCCGTGCCGTAACCACAGTTGAATTTGAATTCAATAAATTTTTCTTTAATCTAAATAGGTACAGAATTTTTAAAGGAAATACATAGCACCACAAAAGTACTTTTCGAGTAAAGTAGGTCTGTGTGATCCAGTGTCTATAAAATTTGCTTAATGTTATTGTAATTTTATAAGCTACTTTACATATTTTTGTTTTTTGAGTTCGGACGCACACCCAATTTTGCTAGTTTCTTGTTTTATAACTGTAGGCAAAATATGTTATTTGCACGCTGGCTATCAAAACACGCAATATCATCCGGTGTGTGTGAGAACCACCGTTATGCCACCCTGGGGAGCAGCTCACTCAAAATGAGTTTAGAAATTAATACCCCCTCTCATTTGTTTTAATTGTGTCATGAATATGCATATTAGTTACGCAAATGGAGGTTTGTCGTAGTTTGTTAGTCGAGTCGAGGTTTGATTGTTTTGACAACTACCTAAGTAAATAAGTTTGAAACTTGGTTAAAGTTGGTATTGGCATAAAATAATGAGGCCGTTTAATTTAATTATCTTTCACAAATGGAATGAATGAAAGGTAAACAATACTATCATAATTGCAAATGGATGAATAATATATTGAGGTTGATAAGAATGCAACTTT
The DNA here is from genome assembly GCA_027580185.1 of Tuta absoluta. Taxonomy (NCBI): domain Eukaryota; kingdom Metazoa; phylum Arthropoda; class Insecta; order Lepidoptera; family Gelechiidae; genus Tuta; species Tuta absoluta. The sequence goes on from JAQAHW010000003.1 coordinate 6,534,155, forward strand.
AAGAAAATCATATAAGGATATGTCAATATAAAGAAGAAGAAGTGTAACGTTAATATAAAGAAATGTAATATAAAGAAGAAGACGTGTAATGTAAATATAAAGAAGTGAAATAAATAGTGGAAATAAAGACTATTTATACAATTCTGCCACCACCACGTAGATAGGTAGGAAACCTATATTCGAGTCCTTCATTACATAAAGTTATAATTTTAGTACATATAGTTATAATATTTGTGGTCGCACTTTCTCATCACCCAAAGGTTGCCTGGCAGAGAATTCTATCTAGCATTTAATCTACCTTGTTGTGCTGTATCTTTTAGTTTGTGCTTTCAATTGTTATATTTGTTGTTTTTATACACATGCACGTATCACGCCTATAATCACTTGCGGAGTAGCCAGAGCGTAAATGGCCACAATAAAAGGAATGTACGCTACGTCTGACATATATTTTATGGTCATTCGGAAAATTGTGTATCGCCATAGTAACAGGTTGTCAGCCTATCGCCTAAAATTGCATACACACCCTCTAATCTCTTAGTCGCCTCTTACGACTCCCACGGTAAAGAAATGGGGTTATGCTATTCTAAGCCAGCGTCACACGTCAATGCAGTAATGTGTAACATAACATTATTATTTTGTAATAAATAATTATGTTATGTTACACATTACTGCATAAGTAGTTCGAAGTAGCTAACAAAGCCGGAAGAGATCAAACTACTAAGTGAACAGACTAAACATAAACAACTAAGCCCATAAACACACATAACCTGCATGCATGATAAAGTACTGTATGTAGACACCTTACCACTAGTGGAAGTCCCTAAGTTCGGCCACATGGGATTTATGTCAACAAAGTCAAATGTATTATACCCATAGAAATCACATCAGCTAGAAATTGGGCGTGAGACGGCTGGCTATGACGGCCCCAACCAATTGTTTAGTTTGTAATGTTTCTTGAATAAATAATAAATCTATCTATACATAGTGTAAAAAAATTGCTTAGAATATTTTAAGGGGTGCACCAGTACGTGAAACTGAACAACTTTCCCCAAGGAACATAGGTCGAAATATGAAAAAAAATTGGCCCTCCCTTACAAATTATCCCGGCCGGGTAACACACTAAGTATGGGAGAGTCAAATTATTTTTTCATATTTCGACCTATGTTCCTTGGGGAAAGTTGTTCAGTTTCACGTACTGGTTCACCCCTTAAAATATTCTCAGCAAATTTTTTTACACCTCATATATTATCTTTAAGATATAAGAATATATATAATTTTATCTATCAGTCTTTTTCTTTATTAGAGTTTTCCATTTTATGAATGTTAATATTATAAATCTGATTGTGTGTGTGTGTATGTATGTATGTTTGTTACCTCTTCACGCTCAAACGACTTTTGGAACACAGGTAGAGTTTAACCCGGAATAAAACATAGGCTACTTTTTACCGCGGGAAAACAACTATTACCACGGGAAAATGAGTGGCAGCTGGTGAAACCGCTGGGCGGTTTTATATAATAAATTCACACTCATTTTATATAATAAATAAAATAACGTTCCAGGTACAGTGTTTCTTCTATGAAATACTGAGAAATACACATCATGGACTTTTTCTGTTCTGTAACTTAGACTAGAATCAAAGGTGGTCCCAATTTTATAAAAAATTACTACATACATACATACATACATATATCACGCCTATAATCCCTTGCGGGGTAGGCAGAGCGTAAACGGCCGCAGAAAACGGACATTTACGCCACGTCTGACAAAAATTTGAGGGTTTTTCGGAAAATTGTGTATTGCCATAGTGACAGGTTGTCAGCCCATCACCTAAAGTTGCAATACACACCCTCGAGTCCCTTCGTCGCCTTTTACGACACCCAAGGGCAAGAAATGGGGTGATGCTATTCTAAGCCGGCATCACACGGCAATAAATAAATACTATATAAATTAAAAGCGAAGTAATGCCTCGAATATCATGGATACATTCGGGAGGGATGCGTTGCCTGGTGGTCTGTTCGACTAAACAGTGGCTGTGTTATTTTTGTATTAAAAGCGTTGTTGTAGCTTTAAGATATTGAATTATTTCTGAAACTCAACGAATCGGATAACTTTGATAAAAATTAGGAATTCTTTATTGAATAGTACCTACGAAACAATTTTATTAGTTTAGGACCGACGCAGTTGGTGTAAAGTTAGCGCGAGTTCGCAAAGTTGACCAAAGTTAGCCAACTATAGTTTAGAATTAGTAGTAATCTAAAATCAAACTTAGTTTCTGGGCCAATTCAATTATCTCAACGAAAACGTCCATCTGACTTTTCCGAGATTAAATCTTGAATTAATTTGTGAATGCCAATTTATTGCTAAGCTCCTCGGCTTTCTTTTAAAGGCACTTTAGTCAAGAAAGCCTTAAATTTATTCTATTGGAAAAAATGGGTTCAATAAATTACAATTCATGACTTTCAGAATATAAGTAAGAACCACAATATATTTTATTTTAATGCAACTGAAACTTTATAAGTATTCGTATGTTTTTGAAAAGAATGTCTTCATGTCTGAACTGCCAATACTTAGTCAGTTAAAAAATACTAGTTTAGGCGGTTCACTCACTTGTCATCCGACGATCCGTTTTTTTAACGCAATGTAAAGTCGTTTGACAAACACCTCCGCTACACACCGTAACGCACCGTAAACCCACCGTTACCGTATTTTGATGGGAATAAGATTGGAATTTGCAATTTCCTTTCGTCTGACTCACGCATGACTGAACGACGACGGACGATTGTGAGTGAACCGCCTTAGTCCTTTACGTCAGGCCAGAAGCAGCTAACTATACATGGAAGCAAGAAATATACAAACATAAATAAATCACGCCTATATCCCTTGCGGGGTAGGCAGAGCGTTAACTGCCGTAAAACGGATATTAACACCACGTCTGACAAAAGTTTGAGGGTCAATCAGATAACTGTGTATCACTATAGTGACAGGTTGTCAGCCCATCGCCTAAAATCGCAATACACATCCAACCCTCGAGTCCCTTAGTCGCCTCTTGCGACACCCATGGGTAAGAAATGGGGTGGTGCTATTCCAAGCCAATAAAAATAGTAGTCAGTTCGATTCGTTTTTTTATCTTACAAATCTAATTAATGTGGAAGATTGCTTAATCCAGTTGTACAATATTAATTGCCAGCGTAATTGCCGGCCTTGTACCAACAGCCTAACATCCCTTTTAATGCTAAAGTAGCTTCAGACCCTGGAGCATTTATTGGGACATAGTTAAAATACAAGTTTATCTGGCCAAGTAGGTACCTACCTAAAACTAGTTTACTCTCCCATAAAACGTTTACATATATAGTTACAGTATCTAACATAATACCACCTGTAGTTGGGTATCCGAAATTCCGGATTATTTAAAGCCTTCATTTTATTTTCGCTTATGTAGTTTATTTATTTCTTATTAGCCTATGTCGTCCCACTGCAGGGCAAAGGCCTCCCTTCCTGTCTCCCATTCTTCCCTATTTTAGGCCCTCTCCATCCAATTTGTATTTATATGTATAGATATGTTACTAGGAGGAGAGGTATACGGCAATATAATTGAAGAAGGTCTGAAGAAAGCTCCACAAGGTTCACCAATAGCCCAGCGTACACCCCTAGGTTGGATTCTATCAAGCACAGTCAGTCAAGTTGTTCAAGAACCAACAGAAGAAGTGCAAGTTTTTCATTGTAAACCAGATGACAACAATTTTTTAAAAAGGTTCTGGGAGCTCGAAGCAGATGCTGAATTACCTAAAGAAAAGACATTAAGCCAAGAGGATAAGTATTGCGAGCAGTTTTTTGCCGAAACCACGCAAAGAGATATGGAAGGAAGGTACGTAGTGCGACTTCCCTGTAAGGACGGGTTTCCAGAGGTTCAGAATTCTATGAAAACTGCTGAAAGGAGGTTCTACTCGTTGGAGAGAAGGTTATATAACGATCTCAATTTAAAAACAAAGTACACTGAGGTCATGGAAGAATACGTGAAGCTCAATCATATGGAATTGGTATCAGATGACGAAATCTACGATCCGAAAGCTGTATACTTGTCTCATCACCCTGTTATTCGTGAAGACAAGGACACAACTAAAGTTAAGCCGGTGTATGATGCTTCGTGTAAGGGAGATAATGGAAAATCCCTAAATGACAATCTGTTGGTAGGGCCACAGTTGCAACCGGAACTCCGACACACTATAATGAGATGGCGCACTTCACCTATCTGTTTGACAGCTGACATTGTAAAAATGTATAGGCAAATAAAGGTCGCAAAAGAAGATGTGGACTTCCAGAGAATTCTATGGAGAAGTAGTAAGAATTCTAAGATCAACCATTATAGAATGTTGAGAGTGACATTTGGTCTCACATCTGCACCTTAATTATCTAGCTGTAAAGTCCTTACAACAGGTGGCTATCGATGAAGGTGCTAATTACCCTCTTGCAGCAAGTAAGGTGAAGGATTGTTTTTATATGGATGATTTATTAACAGGTTGTGAAACAAAGGAGCAAGGATTTCAATTGTACAGAGAAATGAATGAGCTTTTGGGAAAAGGAGGATTCGAATTACAGAAATGGTCAAGCAATGATGAAACTCTGATAAAAGCAATGAAAGAAAATGAAAATGGAAACTGTGGTTTGGAAACGAAGAAGGTTACAAAGGATGGAATAAAGATAAAGGAAGATGAAGTCATCAAAATTGTTGGACTTACCTGGAAGCGTAAAGAAGATTCCTTCCGCTACATAGTCAAAGTACCACCCATGAAAGAATCGGGGGTAACGAAACGAATGATTATCTCGGATATTTCCCGTTTTTACGACCCGCTTGGGTGGGTAGGACCCAGTGTCATCATACCCAAAATAATGATTCAGAAGCTGTGGTTGGCAGGATTAGATTGAGATGAAGAGGTACCGAAGAATATTTTGGATGAATGGTTAATTTACCGGAAAGAATTAAAACTGCTTGAAAATATTTATATTCCACGTTGGGTTCACACAAAGGTTAGTAATCAGTCAGTTGAGTTACACGGGTTCAGCGACGCATCAAAGGTAGCTTACGCTGCGGTTGTCTACATGAGAGTAGTTGACGCTGAAGGCCAAGTACATGTCACTTTGTTATCATCTAAAACTAAAGTTGCTCCTATCAAACAAGTGTCTATTCCAAGGCTGGAATAATGCGGTGCTTTACTTTTAACTAAACTTATGCTGGAAATCGCAACTGTAATAAAAATTGATAAAGAAAACTTACATGCTTGGACTGATTCAACTGTCGTTCTTGCGTGGCTGAATAGTCATCCCAATCGCTGGAAGGTGTTTGTGGCTAACAGGGTTTCTGAAATTCTGACACATCTGGATTCACACAACTGGTCTCATGTCACGTCGAAGCAAAATCCTGCCGATGGAGCCTCAAGAGGCTTACGCCCTTCTGAATTAGTAGGTAATTCAATGTGGTTTCAAGGTCCGGATTTCATTCGTCAAAAATGTATAAATTATCAGAAACCAAAAGATTTGACCACAAATCTTGAAAAAACAAACGTTTTTAATATAGTCTCAGAAAAACCTATATAGGAGAGGTTTTCTTCGTTAACACGGATGACACGAGTGTTGGCGTACCTATTGCTGGCGTTTTATTAGGAACTGTCGGTCTAATACAAAGATTACAGGTTATTTAAAATCAAAGGAACTACAAGATGCTTTGGCAACAGTTATTATAGCTTGCCAGAAGGAACATTTTGAAAAGAAGTTAGTTATAATTAGGAAAAAGGATGTTCTGGCTAAGAGCAGCAATCTTCGTTCATTCAACCCATATTTGGACGAAGATGGTATACTTCGTGTTGGTGGTCGTCTTACCCATTCACATTTTGATAAAAATCGGAAGAACCCAATATTGTTGCCCAAAGTTTCACATTTGACGAGTTTGGTAGTAGCTGATACACATAAACAAACCTTACATGGTGGACCACAACTAATGTTGTGTTACATCCTATCAAAATATTGGATAATAGGTGCTAGGCAGTTGGTGAAGTCGTGTCTGAGGAAATGTGTAACGTGTGTAAGGAACTCTGGCGTTACTCAAACGCAACTAATGGGTCAGCTACTATCAGAACGGGTGACTCCAACGCGTGTCTTCAGACATTCTGGCGTAGATTACGCCGGTCCAATCCAAATAAGAACAGCCAGAGGGCGGGGATATAAGTCATATAAGGCTTACATTTGTTTATTTGTATGCATGGCAACTAGAGCTGTGCATCTCGATTTGGTCACAGACCTCACGTCTGAAGGATTTATGCAGGCATTTACGCGGTTTGTTTCAAGGAGGGGGAGATGCTCGGACCTATGGAGCGACAATGCCACAAATTTCACTGGAGCTTCCAGCGAATTGAAAAAACTTTTCATTGTCGAGCGAAAGTCGATGCTGGATGAAGTGGCAGAGTGTGTTGAAACAAACGGCTGTAACTGGCACTTCATTCCACCTCGGTCCCCTAACTTTGGTGGATTATGGGAAGCAGGTGTAAAATCTGTCAAGCATCACCTGAAAAGGATTGTTGGTGTTACGACATTAACATTTGAAGAGATGTCGACGGTGCTATCAGGAATAGAAGCCTGTCTGAACTCAAGACCGTTGTCGGTCCTCCCCAGTACGAGCGACGATGTGTCGGTTCTTACACCGGGACATTTTCTAGTTGGAGAAGCGTTACTGTTACCTCCTCAAAGGAATAATGAATCCTCTAAGGTGAGCTCTCTCAGAAGATGGCAATATACTCAACGAATGATGCAGGATTTCTGGCGACGATGGTCACAGGAATATCTTACGAAGTTTTATAACCGTTACAGGTGGTCTTCTGAGGGACCTCAACCTAAGGTAGGTGACGTTGTTGTGGTGAAGGAAGACGGTCTTCCCGCGTGTCGTTGGATGTACGGCAGAGTGATTACTCTTCATCCAGGTTTGGATAATATAGTGTGAGTTGTCACGTTAAAGGTTAAGAATGGCACGCTGAAACGACCTGTTACAAAGTTATGTCTACTGCCAGTGGCAGAATAATTGATATCAATGTATTCTATTTATTAAAATTTTGTATAATATTATTTTATTAATTTTGGTTCTGTATTATGAACGGATTGTTATAAATAGGGTTACTGGCAAGGCAACATATTAGTTATGTAAAGGAGTTAATGAATTTCTTTTCGAGTAGTTTGAGGTTTATGTTTTTTTTATGATATTTATTATTGTAAAAGGACAAACTGCCACGTAATAGCATTTTGTCCTTGGTGGGCAGTATGTTAAAGATGCGTAGACAATAGATGTCACTACTAGTTTTTTAGAACTCGGTATCGTTTTGTTATTTGTATATACATATAAGGCTTGGATAATAAAGATTGATTGAGTTCATTTCTACCCAGTGCAAACATGTGTATTATTTAATAGTGATAGTGGTGATAGTGAATAGTGATAACACAGTATTAGGTAGGGTGGATTTCAACACCTCTCTTTGGTGGGACCAACCAATTAGGTGTAGGTTTCAAAGCCCTGGGTAACGCTAGTTACTAGTTATTATTCTGTGCCCTGGGGCTAAAATCGTAGCGTCCAGTCCTAAAAAAAGGTTAGGTGCCTACCATTAATGAAAATAAGAAATTGAAAAAATGTAGCACTCATAGTGCAAAAAATAAACTATAATACAATTAGGTACCATAGCCTCTACAAAAAAAATGCGCACCATGTTCTACATGCTTACTATTATACTGTATCATGATTTTATGTTAAAATCTTTGTTATTATCTCCCTTTTACCTACAGATATTATCACTAATCAATATGATACATTTGTACACATAGAAAAGTATTAAAAATAGTCTGGAATTGTACATATACCGTCTACCTACGTCGATTCTAGAGCAAATATCGTAAACATTTATATTCCCACGGATTCAATTTAGCTCCGTTCTATTAGGTATTTGTTTTTCATTAATAGAATACCTAAATCAATATGATAAATGTTAATTTGCTAAACGTGTACAGTGAAGCCCAGGCTGAGTTAGACAGTTTGAACTTTAGATCGTTCTTATGCTGCGCACATAAGTATTACATTGGCGGTTCTAATGTCCTACCGGACGTGAACTCCACTGTACCTATCAACTTACTTAAATTTATTCAATTCTAGTTAGAGATATGAAATATACCACAAAATATTTTTTATTATTTATTTATTTATCGTTTATTGTACACAAAAACATTACAGGAGAAACACACAAAGAATAACGACACAACAGTAAAACTTATTTCTACTAAGAAATTTCTTACAGCTGACCTACGTAAAGCGAAACTTTATTAGACAGGCGGATAAGGCGTGCACAATAGTTTGAATTATTTGAATATATATTATATATTTGTATTTACTTAAAGCGAGTGTACCCGTATACGAATAATCTATCAGAATGTCCGTTGCTCAAGTTTTAACCACTTGACAGTCCGAACTTACAAACTGACACTGAAATATCCTTTTGTAAAATATATATTCTGCAAAATCAATGAAATATTCGCTGCAATTAAAGTTATGGCAAGTAATACCAAAGGTGGTCGTTTTTGAAAACTTGTTGCCATAACTTTTATAACAGGAAATATTTCATTGGGTTTGCAAGTTCTAATTTTTCTTAAGATATAACAAAACAAAATAAGAAACTGACACTCTGATAGATTGTGTAAAGAGATTTTTTTTTTGTGAAGTGGCGCCACAGTCGAGGCCGTTCACGGCTACACTCGCCTTAATTACATTAGGTAAAAATTAATTAGTAATAAATATAAATGATGAATTGATGACTTTAAATAAACTTTCAATAAAGGAAGATGATATACTTAAACCAAATATTTATGTTGTATTAAGATGAAGATGAGTAATGTAGGTACGTACGGAAGTTTTGAACACTAGATATTATTCTTCACTATTAAACTAACGGAAACTCAGTCCGCCCCGAAGTACGTTATTTGTGTATAAATCAACAAAAATACTTCGCTTTTTCCAATAGAATAATAAATAAGAAAAAATAAGGGCATACAAAATGCCCTTGATTTTGTTAGAAGAGGGAAATAAGATTTCTTATTAGATTTCTTGCGCTACAGCGGTGAAGGCCCCTATTGAGTTTTTCTATAAAGGGGCATCCATGAATTATGTGTGACAAATCGACTCCCTACCACACACCACTTTTCCTTGTATTTCACCTACTGTAGATAGGGTCTTTTTGATTTACTGCAACTAACAACCTTCCTTGACACCATATGGTTCATAGTTTTAACTTGCTGTCAAGGTCACTGAGGATTTTCATCATTTATCTCATAGTATATTTTGACAGAGAAGGGCGCTGTAGAGAAGAGGCCTATACCCTTCAGTGGGTGGATGTGGGCTGAGGATGATGATATTTTGACAGCATTCTTATCAGTATGGATTTCAATTCAATTCTTTTTTTTAAATGGCCTCTGTCAGTAAAGGACAATTCTGCCAATGTCTAAGTTGGGGGATACACGTTACAACTTTAAAAAGAGAAAAAGATCGAAACTGGCAATTGAACGGTTGTAGACCTTACGCAAAAACTAAATATCTAAAAGATTTGGTAAGATATATACAGAACATAAATATTATAAACGGAATTTGAGAAATGATGTCCACAAAGAACAATAGACCTTAATTAATGTCATTAGCATAGATTTAACAGCTGTCAAAATTGCCACTTACTTAAAAGTGGCCTGCTCTTAAGTCACGCAGACTATCCCTCAATGTTTCTTTTTTCAAACTTAATTTCGTGAAGGAAGTAGGATAATGCAGTTTAGCCTTGAAGTGCAGTCTTTACCAAATCTTTACGGTCTGTTGGGCCGTGCAGTACCTGGTGAGGACATGTTTTTGTCCGTTAGCAGAGCCGTAAACAAATTGTTAAGATATTTTACAGTAAGAACTATGACCCTCAAACTTTTGTCAGACGTTGTGTTAATATCCGTTTTACGGCCGTTAACTCTTTGCCTAGCCCGTAAGGGGTATGGGCGTGATTTATGTATGTATGTAAGAACTATGCAGTTACAAGCGTAATGTAACTGGTAACACTAATTGCCTCAGCTTCAGTTATCGAAAAAGATGATGAATATTCACGTGAACAGAAAACGCCAATTTATTCTCACAATAAAACTCACCCTCACTCGGGTTTGAGGTGTGTAACTATCATAATTTTTATTTATCATATTTTGGATTAAAATCTATGAAGCAGATTTGATATTCAACATAAGAAAAAAAATCTCCAAAAGACTTCTCTTACACGTGTATACCTTCCACGATTGAATTTGAAATCCGCTTTGGGACACAGCTTTTCAATCTGGAAATAGGGTCATACAGGTCACTTTGGCACGCTTATAACGATTATAGTTTGTACTATTTTTCTTCTAAGCAAATATATTACATAACATAAGAGAACGCAAATATTTAACTAAATTATATATAAAGTAGAAAATATAATCATGATCTTTTACAGTTTGACAACCTGTTATAGCTCTGCGACACATTATTCGTTATTTCATATCTTATTCAAAAGGATACCCTTACGTTTTTCGCATTGAAAAAGATGCTGATGACATAAATAAAGTTATTCTACATATCTAGGCACGAAATTTACTATACGGGTTTACGCAAAAAATAAATTAGGTTTACCTAGGTGCTTTATGTAGGTTTTTCCCTTTAGCCGTGTTGAAATAGTTCTTGTTTTATTCTTTAAATGTATTGGATTTTTCATAACCATGTTTAAATACGTAGATGTAAAATGTATGAGATATAGCCAATCTTTTATAAATAATAAATTATTAACTGTTTCGTTGTATTTTCCTATCGAGACCTTATATTATAAGTACGCATTTTTGCATACCCTCTTCCTACGATTCTGTCGATCACTACCCGAACTCACAGTGTCCTCGAAATGATTTCGGAAAATTCAACAAAAACGAGTATTGAGGTGAGAACCCCGTTTTAGTGTTTTGAGAGATAAATAATTATTTTAAAGCGGCTGAAGTACAGGTAATTAGTTTGAAACAGGTATGATATCGACACTAATCGTATATTATTACTACTTGCTTTATGAGTTAATCAGCAAGAAAGCGTCTCTATCTTACGTTGAGCTGATAGGTCACCGTTCGACTTCTCACTTTTTACCAGCATAACTCAGTCCTCTTAACTTACCTCTACTTAGCGCTATCACTTCCGTCAAATAGGTTTAGAAAGTGATAGGAGATAATATCTAAGTCGTGTCATGTTTAAAAATGACAATGGGTTCTTCGCCATTTCTAGTCAATTTAGTCGCCATGGTTTTCATCGTCGCCTTGTTTTGACAGATCACGCGTATTTTGCGACAAATTATAAGACATGACATGACTTTGATATCTCCTATCCTTTTCTTAACCGGAATGTGACGGAAAGTGACGTTGCTTATTAAAGGTAAGTCAAAGAGTTTATTTCCTGAATTTAGGTCAATATTAAAAGAATAATATACTTCTTGTTCTTTCGTGTGGGACACGGAGTTGACGAACGATAATAATAATTACTATATTACTAATGTTATTTGAAACTACAAGAATAACTGTAGCATCATCATCAATTTATCACTAAGATATCCCAAAACCGCACCTAGTATTCCATTAGCCCATGAACAGCAGATTATTTCACCACTTTCCCTGCTGGTATTGATTGCGTATTGTGAGGCACCGGGGCACCCGAGCAGCGACGACCAGGGATGCGGGTTCGTGATAAATCGACCCGCCATGACGCGGGGAATCAGCCCGGTATTATTAGACCCAGTAATGGCAACCTCTTTATTTTTTGTGCTTAATGACTTGAGGAAAATTGGTGGAATACTACGAAGGATATACTTACTTTTATAGACGCGGAAGGAAGTGCGGAAGTAACCAAAAAGTATCCACCAAAAACGGACGTTCAGATGATTTTCAATGTTTGTTTAGCAGTGGCGAGCGGTCCATACACATAATTTCCATCGGCTTCCCTTTGAAATATACTAATTTAGCGACTTATTTTAAATTGTATTACACGTAGACTTCTTAGACTATATCGAAATAAAAAAGACCGCAAAGTAACGCGGCTAAAAGCCGGATTGTGACGAGTTGTAGGATTTTTAGGCCTTATTTCATGGTGTAATTAGTGTCGAATAATCTTCGTAAAAGTGCTAAAGTGCGAGTCTTGGGTATTATTTAGTGTATTGTCATATTAAAGTGGAATTTAAAAGGTTATTATTATTATAGTCTTTTTTGGCCTTTGATTTTCCACTACGACTTCCCTTTTGTAAAAATTTACGCCTCGCCCCTGTTGTTTAGCTTTTTCCCAGGAACTAAACAAAAAGTTTAGGTTATATCAAAGTAATTATTAACACCCTGTATAGCTCACATTCATTAATCTATAAAGCCGAAATGTAATTTGCGCTCTTAATCTACCGATTTTGCTCCGCACCGTTTATTTGTGACCAAACTAATGGCTAAACGAAATTAATGATCGGGCGTATCTGTACTAAATTAAATGCATGAATAGCTAGGTATAAGTAATAGGCTGAATAGTTATAAGTAGATAAATTTGAACCCTTACGTAATCAAATTATTAATTTAAAAGAATAATGTTTTCAACACTTTTCTTTTTTTGATTTCTATGATTTGTGTGAGTGCATTCGTGTCGTAGCACACCTCCATCTGAAACAGTCACGGATTTTCAGATCTTTTGTATGCGACATCAAATATTTTCCACACGTGGTCATGCTATAATCATATTATCTCATACAATTTCTAATATTCCGCAACAGGCCTAGGTACACTACAATTTGCTTGCGGCGCGCGGAACGCCTAATACGCAGGTAAATTACGACCCTATTCATATTGAAAACTTTCAATTACCCATTGAATAAGGGCCACCTTTTGTACGATGTTCAATAAAGTATACAAATAAATTGAACACTGTAAGATAAAAACCAATAAGGACCTACCTAATTAGGAAATGTTCAATAAAACTGGGCTTACAGATTGGCAAAATTCCTGGTATTATTCGAAATAACCGAAGGGAATGATTGATCCGGGATATTGCCAGATATAATGAAGCGTATTCCCGGCGGCAGCGACCTTTGGGTTTTGCGATATTTACATTTATATGAGAGAATATGAATAGGATTCCCAAATATTAATATTTTAACAATGACGGTATTATGCGGATTTGGACCATACGATTTTTTTTTTTGATAATATTATATTTCTGGTCATTAGGCGACAATATTTATGTTAGACTGAGGGTCCGTTTTCAAATAATTACAGAACTCTTAAATCTGACGGTGTCTAACACTCTTTGTCAGTGTTTTGTGTAATAATAAACTGTAAAGTGAGAAAGAAGAGGCCTATGGCCATCAGTGGGCTGATTTGGGCTACTGCTGCTGATAATGATCATCTTCTTCTTCGTGTGAGACCCGATGAACCATGCTGTCAGAGATTTTCAACCGCCTACTACTAGAAGTAGGATGGTGGTGTAACAACCGCCGTCTAGTAATCATAGACAGCAACAGCACAGAAGTATCTTTCTTACGGACAATCAGGTGGTTCAGCCTGCAATGTCCTTACCAGACTACTGGAAACAAATTCACAAAGTGAAAATATCAAGTTTGTGAGTGCTTCACCGGGAATCGTACCCGGAACCTTAGCGCTGCAAGGAGTCGCACTACCTCTCCGCCACATCGGCCGTCTGAATTGTAACTATAGCACAGTCTAGCAGAGCACATAATACGCCTCTTGTTGAATATTCATTTCAAGTTGGCCATGCTCCAGGTAGCTGGAACAATAGGTATAATGGAGGGGAAACTAGATCGACGCATCGACATTTCACCCACTTGTTCAAATATCTAGGCTTCTTGTTACAGATATCAATAGGTACAGTTGAGATTTCACGTTGACTATGGTTTGCCGTGTACTGCCGGATTAGAAAAGCATTATCCCAATTCAACCTGTGGGTGTCGTTAAAAAGCGACTGAAGGACTAATACTTCCAGGGTATGGCCAGCAGCGTTCCCTGTGAAAACAATACGCTTGCCAAGCATGGTGAGTATGGCAATGCCAACAGAAGACTGTTATCGCTGTTTAGGTTAATGGTTTTTGTAGGTAATTTCTGGGTTTACTGCTTTTAAAATGTGGAGAAAAGGTTGAGGTAAACCTGCGAAATACACATTGAAATTTCGGTTAATATAAAGTAAAAAAAGGGCTGGAAATGTAACATTCTGACGCAGAATAATTAGCTGTTTATAATGTGAATGTCATTGCAGATATTCTGCCTATGGTGGCCTATTTCAGACAACTGAACTCTACAACTCTCTGCAGTTTTGATACTAAATATTTAAGCTAAATAAAAAAAAAACTCAAAAGAAAAATATCATACAATATCGTGATTATAAAATTATAATGTGAGTATAAAACATCATTTTTATAATTTCATTGTTGCCCGTTTTTTATTCCAGTTTACATAATACTGTATCTTTATTGCAACATTGAAAACAGGTGGCAATGGTAAATATGTCATCATGAATCACCTGACGAAATCTTCGGATCTATCTCCGCACTATCTATAGATAAGCAATGTCCTTATCAGTTACAAGATGGTCACGCAACTTGTTACAAGTAAGAATAAAAATATACGCAGTCTTCTTATTAATGAGCACGTTTCGTCTTCTATATTAACATCATAAATACTGTTATCTAATATTATTTTACGTAACGGCTATTATTATATTATTTCTGTCATAATACTCGTAATAGAAACTGAGTGAACACGAAAGTAAATTTTTTCTGCGAAATAATTTTCGGAGCATCGGCGACTTAATTTTATTAGATTAACACTGAAACGTTATATTTATTTTCATGTTGTAGGTTCGATTTTTAGAAAAGAATTTATGTGTATAGCACCAAGCTTTCCAGTCGTCGGAAGATGTCAAAGTTCAATACAATATGAATGAAATTTAAAACACTAACTTTGAACTTGACGCAAATTAAATTGTTGACGAATGTTGGCAACAATCAGTGACTGTTTTGTTAACACAAACCTTAGGAGTTACCTACTTTCGTGTCAAGTGGGATGGTGCAAGCTTTTTTTAAGTAAACAATTCCAGCCAACTATAATATTTAATTTCTAAAATAAGGGTTCCGTCTTTACTGCGGACTGCCTCCGTATCGCATCAATGTGTGGTGTCATGTCTGGCTGGCTGTAGTACTTAGGGGTACGGGACGAGTTGAGACAAAAATGACAGTAATCCGGGTACTGAACCCGCCGTGGAAACTTTTAAATTAACTCCAAGAATTCACACACTGTAACACAGTGCCAAGTCCACCCTGGACTTAATGCGCTAAGCTACTGTAGCTCTCAAACTGCTAGTTTATAATGTAACTTAATTTTATATCTTGATTTATTATTTATTAATTACTAACTGTCTAATTCCAAGCTAAACTCCCGCAGTGGAAGCGATTTACACAGGTAAATTTCGAACAAAATACCAGGAGTTCAACTGGAGGCAGACAATGGCTGCGTTACGCAGCGCTAAATAGCATGTACGCTGCACAATATAGCAGCGCATACTATGAATTAAACGTGAACCTAAATCTATTTAACTTAATTAACTAAGTTGATTGAAATTGGCAAATGATGTGTTCCAACCCTTACATAACTCAAGTCGGTAGTAAATACCGTCTGTCGATCTGGCGTTACGTCACACGTATTAGCACTAGATTATAAGTAAGTACCTCCAAATTATATCACCCCACGAATTCCGCAATTCGTACTAAGGAGTCACAATGATATGGTACAACAAATATGACTAAAGGGAACACACCATTAACACGAAGAAACAGTTTTATACTAAAACAACTAGGTTTCACACTTACAGTCACGTCGCCGGCGCAAATGCATAAAATACCCAACGGAGAAAGGAAGTACAGGGAATGGATCAAATAGGAATTCCGTGGGTACTTACAGGGCTGGGTGGAAAAGATATCGACACCCAGCATTCCACTACAGCCTTGGCGCGTTATTCACTTCAAACCACTCACAGCTTCTGTTCGTATTTCACTTTGATATTAGTCATTACGCGTGACCCAAAACGAATTAGGGCCGTACAAAACGCGAGCCGATATGGCCACTTGATGCCTATTCAACGCGACGCTCACGTGGAAGACGTCGAGACATCCAACAATCACTAAGCCTGGTATTCTAGTATAACCCAGGAGAACCGCAATAATACGATGCATCAACACGCGCGATCTCAAATTGAATCGTCCATTACACGCGGCATCACAAAACGCGTGGCGGGAAATCCGTACAAAACACAATACGTTCTCGTCCGAACGGTTTTGAGTGACTGATAGTGCGGTGCAGAAATCACCGCTTGGCGCCTACCAGGCGGCCCGCGCGCACGCCGCCACCCTCGCCCCGCGAGCGAGAAAGGGACAACATATGCCCAGAGCGATGCGTGCGGGCGAGCATCGCGGCGTATTCATAGACCGTCATTAATACCTAACTTACCCCAGCATAGCAACGCTAAATTAAACATTCACCCGCCCTAGGCCGAATCCCTTAGGCCTATTCACTACTGGGGAGACGAGATAGCGTTGCTATTGCTCGCTTAAGAACTGAATCCCCTACCTGAACTGTCGCGACTCGAGGAGTGCCATCACTACCTGGGAACAAGTTGAGAATGCGCCCTCTGCGCCATCGCAGTGGCGGCAGGTTGGCATCCTTAACCAGAACGAGATCTCCGATGCGAGGGGGTTCAGTTCTGTCCGTCCACTTAAGGCGTTGCTGCAGAATGTGCAAATACTCAAGCGACCATCGCTTCCAAAAATTCTGAGACATTTGCTGCAGCAACTCATAACGCGTCAAACGATTGCTACTGACCTCTGTGTAGGGGTATTCTGGCAAGGCGTTAAGTGGTCGTCCAATTAAGAAATGCCCTGGTGTCAGGGCCTCCAGATCATTCGGATCTGAGCTAAGCGGACACAAAGGACGTGAATTGAGAACGGCCTCAATTTTACAAAACACGGTCGCTAGCTCCTCAAAGGTTAATATCGTTAAACCTATAACGCGCATCAAATGCGTCTTAGCGGACTTTACAACCGCTTCAAATATATCACCCCAGTGGATACCATCCTGGTGGATCGAACACCCAGTTAATGCCCTGACGGGAGAGGCTCGTGCCGATAGCTTCCTCGTTTTCCGATAAAAACGTTATAATTTCTTTCATACATCGATCAGCGCCCTTAAAGTTGGTACCACAGTCCGACCTGATCAGCGCTGGTCGCCCTCTTCGCGACACAAATCTATCTAAAGCTGCTAAGAAAGCCTCCGTAGTGAGGTCGGCCACGAGTTCCAAGTGGACGGCCTTGGTTGCTAGGCACACAAACACGCACAAATACGCCTTGATTGACTTCGCGATGCGAAGGCGTGATGCCTTTACCATAAAAGGCCCCGCAAAGTCCGTTCCCACACCCGCAAACGTCCAGGCTTCCGTCACCCGGTCCGGTGGGAGGTCTCCCATCTGAGGTTGCATTGTGGCTGCCTTCAACCGATAGCAAGGCAAGCACCGAAACACAATGCTTCGTACCGTACGTCGTCCAGACAAGATCCAAAACTCGCGCTGCAGAATAGCCAAAAGTGCATTGCAGCCCGCATGCGAGTTTTTCTGGTGACGATCCCTAACTATAAGTTCTACCAAAGGTCCCTTCTTTGGGAGTAACAGCGGATGCCGTGCTGAAAAGGGCAGGTTAGCGTTCCGAAGTCTACCTCCAACCCGGAGCATTCCATGCTCGTCTACGAACGGGTTGAGGCGCACAAGACCTCCCTTCAGCTTTCCACGGCCATCCCTGAGCAGCCTGGCCTCTTCCTCAAAATGTTCCGCCTGGACGACCCTAACCAATAAACTTAGAGCCGCATTCCGCTCCGCAGGCGAGAGGACAGGTGCCAAGTTCCGTTCTGCTTGAGGTTTTCTACAGTTGTTCACGAACCGTTTGATCCAACCTGTCACCCCTAGAAGTTTGTCGAGGGAGCTGTATCGTTCCAGCAAGAAAGCCGCACTAGGCTTAGGTACGATCTGCCCTACGTTCACTCGCAAACCTCGATCAGGTGGCCCAAGCGGCGACCCGCACTCATTGTATGGCCATCTCTCAGGTGACTCAGTCAGCCACTGAGGTCCCCACCACAGTGAGTGACCTACCAAATCAGGGGCCCTACATCCCCGTGAGGCGCAGTCCGCTGGGTTCTGTTCTCCCGGTACGTGTCTCCATACCAACGGAGTTTCCGATTCTTTAATCTGTGACACCCGATTTGCCACGAAAACCTCAAGAGTATGTACCGACGTCTGTAACCAGCACAGAACTATCCTACTGTCGGTCCATGCGTACACCGTTTCATCCAAATTGATGGTACCGCGTAGATTACTAGCGACATAATGTAGCAAGCGCGTGAGAAGCGCTGCTCCCGCCAATTCCAACTTTGGAATGGTCCATCTTGTCCTAACCGGAGCCACCTTACTCTTGGCCATAACTAGACGCACGTCTACAGTTCCCGTTGAACTGACTGTCCGCAAATAGACAGCTGCCGCGTACCCTCGCTCCGAGGCATCACAAAACCCATGTAGGGTAGCCTTACATCCCACCGATGGGAGCAACTTGCGAGGTATGGCGATGCGTACGATCCCTGGTAAGGTGGTCACAAACTTGGTCCAATCATTCAACAGCTCTCCGGAGAGCTGGTCGTCCCAACCCAAGTTTGCTAGCCACAACCTTTGCAAGAAGCACTTCGCCATGAACGTCACCGGTGCGATCCACCCGTTAGGATCGAAAGTTCTGGCGATCGTCGATAATACCGAACGCTTCGTCCAAGTCTTCTGCAAAAGGTCTGGCTCGATCTGATACGTAAAGACATCATGCGTTGGCCTATATTGCACCCCTAGGATGCTCAACGTATTTGGATTGTCCGGGTTCTCGAAAAGGTGCGGGTCCTGCTGGAACTCACCTGGCAACCCGGCCAGGAGCTCTGGACAGCTGGACAGCCATTTCCGCAACTCATAACCTCCTGATTCCATGATCGCGATCAGCTCGTCTCGTAGTAGCAGTGCTTGTTGCACGCTATCTGCACCCGTGCAGATGTCATCCACGTAGACGTCGCGATCCAGTACTGCTGCGGCTCGAGGGAATCTTACCCTTTCCTGTGCGGCCAACTCTCGCAGCGTGCGTACTGCCAAAAACGGACTTGGCTTCAGACCATACGTTACCGTGTTAAGCTCATAAGTGACCATCGGCTCGTCAGGGCTCTCACGCCATAAAATCAGCTGGTACCGACGGTCATCTGGGTGTATAATTGTTTGGCGAAACATCATTTTGACGTCTGCTACGAACGCTACTTGGTGCAACCGAAAATCTGTGAGGATGTCCACAATGTCCCGGTTCAACTTGGGACCCGCGTGCAGACACTGGTTCACAGACACACCATTCGATGTAGGAGCAGAACCGTCAAACACTACCCGTATCTTCGCCTCCGGTGACTTCAAAACAGCCAGGTGTGGTATATAGTAATGCTCGACACACCTCCAATCTATGCTGGACACCGACATGTGGCCTAACTCTAGGTACTCCCTCATGAATTCGATATACTTCTGCCGAAGTGCTGCATCTCGCTTCATCTTTCTCTCCATAGCCAGTAGTCTCCGTTCCGCGATCTGTCGCGAACTACCTAAGGAGGGGCGGTTTGGGAGAAATGGCAGCCTGGTAACAAACCTACCTGACGAACTTCGTGCAGTGTTGTACTGATAGAACAGCTCGCACTCGTCATCCTCTGGCTTCCGTCTATCCGCTGTGGGTGGCTCCTCAGACTCCCAAAACCTCTGCAGCACCTCCGACAACACACTACCATAGAGAACCGTATCGCCCTCTGGTAGGTCCTGAGGTCTCCAAACTGGGCCAAAAATAACATACCCCCCTGTGGTATCAACGGCCACTAAACCAGTTTGCTGAAGTACCCGTTTTCTGCCACACCAGAATCTCCCGAGGACGTCTGACCCGAGGAGAACGTCCACCGTACCAGGAGTATCAAATTCAGGATCAGCTAACTCTAAGCCTGTGGTTAACCCTCGTACCGTTGACGGTAACCGAACCTGAGGAAGTTTCCCTACCACTTCATCCAGCACCACTGCTGAGGCATGATAGCTGACCCCTGTACCTGTATTACCTAATGTGAACTCGAAGTTCACCTGACCCCGAACGTCAGGCACATCTACACCTCCAATACCTACAGCCCCATCCGTTGTGGGCCTTATATTTAAGCGTAGCCTACTCACCAGCTTACTAGACACAATACAACCCTGAGCCCCTGTATCTAACAAGGCTCTTACCTGTATGCTGCGGCCACCGTATCCCCATACCCAAATCATTGCCGTAGGCAACAATACCGTAATTGGCCGGGGGGCCGAAGCTGGCGTGTAGGCGGCGATTACCTAGCAGGAACCTAAGCGCGGAGTGTCCGCGTCCTGCGGGTAGGTCCCCTCTCTCCGTACACCTTCGAGTGGGTCCCACTCCTGCTGATAGGGACCTCTGGTCCTGTACGCCATGGCTGGCAGCCTATAGTAACCCTGCGGCAGGCGCGCGTACCGTGGATGCGCCTGTAGCCGCGGGTGCTCAGCCAAGGGGAGAGGCATGCGTGGGTCATGGGAACTCACCATGTTGTTCAGACCCGCCGAGTACTGCATGTACTGGCCCTGGTGTTGGCACCCGCCCGTAGCATCACGTACTTGTGATGGGTGCCCCTGACCTTGGACCTGTGACCACCTACCCTGTTCCGGCACCTGCTGCCGAGGTGGTGACTGTCTCGCGCGTGGTGAAGGGGGCATCACCTGCTGATGTCCCTGGCCTCGTCCCTGAAACCCTGGTGGAAGAGGACTCCTCCTTGGAGGGGGTGGGGAGCGTTGCTCCCGTCTAGGTAGGGCAGACTCCGTCCGCTGACCCGCGTCAGCTCTGCCTCCGTAATCTCCGCTGCGGTTCATGCATAGGAGCTGATGGTGGGCACCCTGGCAGTACCTGCAGTTGGTGCTTGATGGGCACTCTCGCACCTGATGCGGCCCCATACACCTAAAGCACCAACGCCGTTGCTGCACCACACCACGACGTTTCTGCACCCGCTGTGCAGCGAACTCCTCACACGCAGTCACCTGATGCCCCGCCTCTCTGCAGTAGGCACACCTCGATTCCAAATTAGCGACATTGTATCGCCTGGGTGGCCTACTCTTACCGTCTCGCGCCTGTGCACCCGGCCGTTCCGGGCGGCGAGTGGCCGCAGACTCCGCGTGAGGCGACTCTCCAAATTGGGCATCTACCCGTCTGCACTCGGCCTCGAGGAAGGACTTGAGCTCCTCGAAGGTCGGGAGGTAATCAGATGTCTTACCTCCGTGCGACTGTTCAAAACGAGCGGCCATGTCGCTCGGCAGGCGGCGCAACAACGTGTGGACCAGGATATAATCATAGCCTGACACCGGCATCCCCTGTCTCTCAAGAGCGTTCACTGCAACGCAGACAGGGTTGAGGACCTTGGCCCTGAGGTCCGTCCCTCGTGTGATGGTCGGCACGGTGAGCCACTGTTCCAGGAGTTGGTCAATCATGAGACGTTTGTTGCTGTATCTCTCGATCAGCAAACCGCGAGCCGTCTCGTAACTTGCATCATCGACTGGTAGATGCTTTACCAGCTCATGGGGCTCACCTTGCAGCTTGGCCATCAATTGTGCCATTTTATATGCCGGCTGCAAGTCAGTGCGGTTATGAATCACACTGTCAAACAGATCCTGGAATCGGGTCCAATCCGTGTAGTCCCCGTGGAAGACCGGAATCGCCACAGCCGGCAGGGGCACTTGCACCCCCGGTCCCCGTGGACCATGGGGTGGGTCCGGCTCCCCAGCTCTACGCCTGGTGATCACAGCAGCCGCCTGCTGGATCTCCTGCCCCATCTCCAAGCACTGGGTCACATTCGTCCGGACCGTAAGTTTGACCTCCTCATCAGGCGTCCCATCAAATAACTCCTCGCACCCAGTGAGGCAATCCAACACCTCCGCGACCCGTTCGTCAATCCGTTGCGCACAAGCGATGAGTGCGTCCTCTCGGTCCCCGCGACCGACCATCGCCTGCTTAGTCGCGAACCACATTAGGTGCGCTCTAATTTTCGCCTGAAGCTGTCTAATTGTGGGAGCCATGGTACCAACCCAAAGTAACACCGAACCTTACAATAAAAAACAATAATAGACAATCGGCCCTGATCCTACCGTTAGGATATCCGCACAGGGTAAACACAACGATAATAACAAGCAATTCACTAATTGATTGGCCCTGATCCTACCGATAGGATATTCTACACAGGGCACACACTACAATCACAATAAATATATTTTTTTTATGTAGGTAGATTAAAAATCTTATACTAAAATAATCTTAAATCTAGTGGTTTTCTGAACCACGCTCTGCTACCAGAAATTGTCTAATTCCAAGCTAAACTCCCGCAGTGGAAGCGATTTACACAGGTAAATTTCGAACAAAATACCAGGAGTTCAACTGGAGGCAGACAATGGCTGCGTTACGCAGCGCTAAATAGCATGTACGCTGCACAATATAGCAGCGCATACTATGAATTAAACGTGAACCTAAATCTATTTAACTTAATTAACTAAGTTGATTGAAATTGGCAAATGATGTGTTCCAACCCTTACATAACTCAAGTCGGTAGTAAATACCGTCTGTCGATCTGGCGTTACGTCACACGTATTAGCACTAGATTATAAGTAAGTACCTCCAAATTATATCACCCCACGAATTCCGCAATTCGTACTAAGGAGTACATAGGAGACATAAAAAAAATATATTTATTGTGATTGTAGTGTGTGCCCTGTGTAGAATATCCTATCGGTAGGATCAGGGCCAATCAATTAGTGAATTGCTTGTTATTATCGTACTTTAGTAAGTACTTTACTCGATTGATTTGTACGTTGCTTGAATGGTAAACACTAGTTCTATGATGAAAGTAAGTAGTATTCAATAAAATGACGGGAGTCGCACTAGACGTCTGTTTATGCATATTTTTAGGCCATCCGTACCGCATACGTGTGTCAGATGAAAGGAAATTGCGAATTCCGATCTTATTCTAATAAAAATTCGGCGACAGTACATATATGATTCGTTGACGGATGCGTCGTTTATGACAGTCTGTAACTAAACTTTATACAAGTGTGTTGTGACGCCAACATTTTATTTATATAAATAACAGTAATATTTTAACAAATAATGAAAAAAAATATATATATATATTAGGAGTACCTAAAGTTTAAAGGTTGAGAACTCGTAAGTGCTAGAGACAAACTTTTAAAAGCATATGACGAATTTTCTGAACGAAAAATGACTGTCTAGGGATTAGAAATATAAACATCAAGTATCAACATCTAAGAACATCAAAACAGTAATCCGTCTAATTTTAGATACGAAAAGCTCACGTGAATATATTTTTTGCTTTAGGTAGGTAGGGAGATTTCTCTAGTATTTTGCTGCTTTTTACTAATGTAAAAAATGAAACCTCTAGGCGTTCTAAATTGTAAGACAGCGCGCGCGTGCAAGCATCGCGATAATTTGAACATATGGTGTTGTTCTACTTGTCATAATTCGCGCATGTTCTTCAAAATTGACAGTATCAATTTGACATCTCAGCCAACGCTCGGACGCGTCGCGTGGATTTATAAGGTAAAATTTTATTTGTAACCGATAGCGAACACTCAAGACAGGCTGGTCATGAGGAACAACTTTCTCCAAGAAACAAAGGTCGAAATCAGAGAAAAATTGACTTCCCAAACAAATTGCTAATCAGCTACGTTAACATCGATTAGCATATTGATCTCAGATGGAATGTGAAATTGCTCATCAGCCAGAGTCATATCAGGAGGTATCTGCAGTTTAGAGCGATCAATTTTGTCTTGGGCAAATGGCATGTGACTTCATCCACTACTCCACAGTTAAGCGATAACTCTGACACCAGGGTTCATCGGGTCATTGGATGACTCGGTGTCCCACACGAAAAAGAGAGACAGTTAAGCGAGCGACTAAAAGTAGAGATTTGAGTTATTATAGAACTCAAAATATTTTTGTCATATTTCAACCTTGGGGAAAGTTGTTGCTTATCACCAGCCCGTCTTGGGATTTCGCTATCAGTCGCTAGTAACATTTTAGCGTATAGCCTTTCCCTTAGTGTTCTAAGCATCGTACGCACCAACGTGATTATATCAAATACAAATGGAGTATATATATTTTTTACCAGTATTTCTTCAAGTTGTTCATGAGCTAGGTGAGCTGGTTTTAAAAACACGCCATGAACCTATTCTTGTATGTACACTGTACCTATATTAAAGTCCACGCTACCACAGTTATATTATTTTGAAAAAGGTACCTACTGAGAAGACTTAGAATGGAACGGAAATAAAAATAAACTTACTACAAGATCGCTACGCGCGGGACCTACCGTAGACATTGCTACGAGACGTAGCAATCAAACGTCCATCCCCACCAAAATGCAAATAGTAATGTAATAATGACAGGCTGTCCTTAAACTTGTCAAGTGGTGACGGTAGAATGGGCAAGTGCAGCCCAGTCCCCGTGACCTACATCGGCGACCCTCGTGCGGGAAGCTGTTAATTTCCACCATCGTCTGCGAGGCGCGCGGGGAGGGGGCGCGGCGGTCGGGGGGCGAGGCCGGCCGGTGCGCGCTCGCGGCCCGGCAGACGCGTCAGTTGCCAGAATACGCCAGTCTACCGCCCACCGTCGACACCGCCGCCCGTGCGACATAACACCAATCGCGAGCCGATGAACACGCGACTCCCAAACGCCGTCTAATCGCCAAAGTGTTAATATTTTTTAAAGTGATAAGGGTGATTTTTGCAATAATAAAACTGTGATAGTCAGGCGTGCGGGTCTCGGGTGGGGCGCGTTCCGCTGACACAGTGGCTCAGTCCGCCACCGGTCGCCGAGTGAGAAGCACCATCGATTTTCTCCAACTGTACGCGAGGTACGTAGATATCACGTGCTCGTATTTTCATCGAGGCTATTTCCACGCGCCGAGTATTTCAGGCGATCTGCTTAACGTTCAAGGCCGCATCTGTTTGCGTTTACGTTTCGTTACGTTTATGTTTTGATCGGTTGTTTTTAATCGTATGCAATGCACTGTCTGTTGTCACGTGTTGTTTCTGAGAGGAAAACGAATTGTTTTCACGGCTCAGCGATCTTCGGCGCGTGCTCGGAATAAATAATGCGATAACGTCTTATGACCAAGGCTGTGGTTTAGCATCGCCTCGGCTTGACGACGTGTTATGTTCAGCCTGAATATGCAAATAAGGCCTCTTATGAACGTATGCTTGTTTCATAGATAAATAAAAAATAGTGCATGATGAGTTTCAAGGTCATATGTCATCTGTGAATGTTTATATCTGCGATGATGAAGAGCGGTGCAGTGGCCAGATGCTCAGCCATCACTCTAGGTCGTGTCAGGGTGTTCATGACCTACAGATCACTGCTCAAGCCAACTGATACGCGTTGGCAATCATTCAGGCGGACATTCATTCAGCGCGTTTGCGCTCAATAAAACACATCTCATAACACACATAATAAACTCACGCCCACATAATTTGCGGGCAAGATAGAAAGTCAACGGTTTGAAAAAGCTTTTGTTAAGTTCTTAGATTTTGTAGGATAATTTCTTTGTATGAATGTATTTATTGTACCACAAAACCTATTTTCAATAACAGTAAAAGAAGGAATAAAAACAAGAGGCACAGAAGCGGACTCTTTGTTTTGCAGACTATCGTGCTATCACTTGCCTACGATAGACTAAGATAAACTGTAAATCAACTTTTATATCGCTGAATATAAATTAATAGAATATTAGGATTCCCATTGGGATTAACTGAAGCCGAAAATTAGGTATACGTAAGCCATTTTTGTTCAACTGGGTGCTTCATTAGCTGCATTACGTGGGGATTTTGCAGATTAGGGGGGAGGTGCTACGATGTTCACCCCTTCACCTTTCTCGCTCCACTGCCGATTCAGGGTCATACTTTCAACTCTCTTAATGTCACTAGCAACTTTGATCAAAGCTTTGTGAATTAGTACCTTCAGGGTGGCCTGAGTATACATTATAAAGGTCACACCTTATCTGATTACGCAAATAAAGGTGAAATCTTTTCCGTTTTGGTGAATCCGATACCTTTACTCCAAAGGATATTGCGGTTCGTACGATCACTACAAATGAAACCCTATGACAGTCGCAATTAGATGCGACTCGTGCCATGATAAGTTTTTGTGTGAGATTTCGTAAACTTCTTTCGTCAATAACCGGATCCGGAAAAACAAAGGAAAATCATGGGGTGCGTATTATAACCATTTTATTCAAGTCAATTTGAATATGCATTGATGTGCTGAGTAGGTCCCTAATGCCATTTACCCTAGAACATTATCTTATTCATCTGTGATGCCATTTGAGCCGACTTCGGCACAGCCAAAAAAAAAGATGATCGGGTCTACAAAAGATTCTTTGTTTGAAAAGATGAAAGAGAAAGTGTGTCAAAGGGTGGTCCCCTGTGACAATAAAGTCTTCTATAAGATTTTATTTGCAGAGAAAATTGTTGCCGCTTTGTTAGTTTTTTTATTTATAACTTTTTTGTAGTTTCGAAGTCAACTGAAAACCCTTTCCTGATACCCCGCCTCAATAACTTCACCAGTTTTGCACCTATTTCTTAGCAGTGTACGTCCGTCACTGTTTTAGCTGGTTATGTATCTAACCACAAATCTTAATACATGCCACTTATAAGAATTATTTTTCTCTAATATTTAATTTCCAATACTCACTTATTCGTACTTAAATTATTAATTCAAAATTTAAACAATATAAATTAATTGAAATTTCATTAAAAACACGCCATTGTTACGCACTACAACTATAGAGCTAATGTTCTCAAAATTACGAAACCTATCTGTAATATATCATGACTTTGGTCAAGTGTAAAAGTTTGTTTCCGTTACTCCACTTCACGTGACTTCATCACAAAAAAGAACCTAAATCGAATTTCCGTAGCAAAGCAGTTATTGGTTTCTTATCGCATTTCTTATCCAATACACGAGCGAGCAATCTCGCGTCGTACCTACTGTTCAATACAAAACTTTTTTTCATTCCGTAAACATTAGGACCTACATGATTACGGCATTAGGAACTGTATTTGATTAAAATCTTAAATTTATCTAGGTCTACTCGTTACTCAATATTTTACACCTCTCGGTTTCCAAATGTTTTACTAGTTTCAAAGCAAATACCTATATACCTCTCTACTCAGTAATAACTTTCTCTCCTTTCTAAGAAATAATTTTGAAGGGAGGATTAATGTTTCTTTGTGTTTCTCGTTCTTCTTTAATAACCTGTCTAACTGCTGGCAACAACAGAGCTTCGTTACACGCCTGCGTATACTAGGTATAATAAGTAACGTTGTTCACTCGTAAATTTTAGGTAATAAGGAATTATGACGTCAAAGATTTTCCGCGCGAGTTGTCAAATCCCATACTATCTAAATTGCGTAACTGAATTGTACACATCATTATGCTTTGTTTCAATTTCGTGAAAAATGCACTGAACCAGGTCGATTTGTATAAAAGGTTAATAAACTTATCACGAGTTTAAAACAAACGCACCATAGGTGTGTTGCTTGCCTTAAAGTCATTATCAGTATCTACTACCTGTAGTTAAATTCTAAATAGGGATAAACGATAAGGGATAAAAGGAACAAAGGCGTGATTTTTTTTTAGCCATTTTTGGGCTATACATAATATGTATAGCCCAAAAATGGCAAAAAAAAAAAATATTATATATTATTCGTTATTTCCAAAATTAGATAGGGCAGCTTAGGGCCTAGAAAGATTGTTAATTTAGAGTAGGAGCACTTCTGGGCAGGTTTTTTGGGGGGTTTTTCCTGTTCAGGGGGTCCGGTTAATTATACGCATGTAAATGACACGCTTTGGAAATCTTGACTAAAATTTGAAACAAATGTCGTTTACAAATGGTGGTGGCGTAAAGTTACGTACTGTGTAATTAACCTGGCCAGCCCCGAGGCAGTGCCTTTATTTATTTTTTTTATCCCGCCCGAGCCGGTTTTCTATTAGAACAATACAAAATTGTTATAAAAAGAAGAAAATTGCTTTATGCAAATTACTTTTTTTTACAATGACCGATCATGACGTCAATAAGTGATAATGCTATCCTACATTGAATAAAGTTATTTAATTTTCATTTTCATTTCATTTTCATTATGTGTCACTATCTAGTTTCACCAATCTACCATCCCAGTTCAATGGTAGACATCCAGTTTCAAATTAAATGGACTCTAGTCTCAAGATACTTTGAATAATGGCTCTACAGTCTTCTACGCATCAGTTATCGTTATCGAAATCCTTACATAATAAATTTCAAGCAGGCTTTTCGTTAAAATTAACGGTGTAATTTTAAACATGACTCGGTAATATTTTACTTTGAATGATTGATGAGGGGAAGGTTGTGTACGAAAGCCTTCAACATATTTAAGGTGTTGTGTTTATGAAAAGTGTTGCGAGGGTTGGGTGGGTACTATTTTTAAACTTTCCTTTCCAGTAAGACATACAGGGCCTTACCGGGCATACGCTGTTCAAAACTTTGACAAATAACCAATATCGCTACAGCCAGGCTTGTGTACTTTAGTTATTTTTACAGCATGTCCTATGGATTATTATTATGGGGACAAGCCGCTACCATTAAAATTATTTTTCTGTTTCAGAAACGGGCTGTAAGAGCCTTATATAAATTGCAAAGTCGTGATTCCTTAAAATAATTGTTTAAAGAAATTAGCATTCTTACGCTTCCTTCGCAATTTATATTAATTGATAACATAATGTATATCCGTAAGAGTTCTAGTTCCTTTTAAAGAAACTCTGATGATCATTGTTCGAACACAAGAAATAAAAACAAAATTTTACAGCCACAAACCAGATTAAATAAGGTCAGAAAATCATGTATACGAACGTGTATACGTATACGTTACTATAATAAAATTTCAGACGAAATTTTAGAGTTAAATGACAAGCAATTCAAAACAAAAACGAAGGGTACTTTATGCAAAAGACAGAAGATTACACATCTCATATTCAAATATCACGCCTATTATCCCTTGCGGGATAGGCAGAGCGTAAACGACCGCAAAAAACGGACATTTACGCCTCTTCTGACAATTATACGAGGGTCACTCAGATAATTTAAAAATATACATACGCGTACACACTTTTATCCGTTGCGGTTCAGGCAGAGCATTAACGTCTGACAAATATTTAAGAGCCATTTTGAAAAAATTGTGTGACAATGTAATGACAAGTTGTCAGCCTGTCGCCTAAAATTGTAATACACATTAAACCCTGGAGTCCCTTCAGTCGCCTCCTAAAACACCCACAGGAAATCAATAGGGTAATGCTATTCTAAGCCGGCATCACACGGCCATATAAATAGTGTAAAGAGCCAATTTAATAGAAATGTTGTTAAATTTCCGAAATATGTATTTCAAATTGTATCTACCATTTGTTTAATTATACACGACATCCTCACGCTTACGTTCACTTCAACGAATAGCTTTTAACATCCAAATTAATTAAATAACCGCAATTAAAAGCAGGCCTCAATTTGCTTGAATAAACGTATTTAATTATGGTACACCATTCAAGTTGAATGAATTTACATAAACATGATAGATACATTTTACATTACTTTGGATGTCATGTGTAAAAATCATGACATGAGCTTGTTAGTATAAGTTTTTTGGTCACTAAAACTCAATTCATTACAGAATTTAAGATTTTGGTAATGTACTCTTATACTACGTTGAAAGAGCCTTTCACTACCTTGATATTTACGTATGTATTTGTTTGTATTGTATTTGTATATTATTTATGTAAGTACTGATAGTTCTGTTTGTTTATGTATGTGTATTTATTGGCTATTATGAAATAATTATTTATCATCTTGTAATTTTCATTTACTTTGTGTGCAATCTTGTCCCCACACGTATTCATTTCGTACTTAGTTTTACAGGTAATTGGAAGAGATCTATTTATAGAGCTAAGCCCGCCTTTGTGAACTACTTTTAAAACAAATTATATTGTGATAACGCACAATAATAGTACATTGTTGTCGAGGTATGGAAAATAAGACTTTGCTGGACGAGTATAGTTTGAAGTCCGAGCCGCAGGCGAGGACTTCAATTATACAAGTCAAGCAAAGTAATTTTCCCCGAGGCTTACATAGTGCTTTTCTCAAAAAAAGGCTAGGAAATGAAAGATTGTACTTCTTATAAAAGTTAGCTAGCGACCACAACACAACGAAACAAATAAAAATTTACAATTTTCCCACCAATTGTAATTTTTTAAAATAAATTCGCCTGTAAGGCACAGTATTACGTAATATTCAGCCATACTAAATGTTTAGTTCATTCTTTTTTTTTTATTCTGGACAGGCAAGGGTCTTCACATCATACAGCCTCGTCTTTAGTTACCTGTTTCATACAAAATTACGTTCCGATTCTATGAGAGTCATCGAGATAATTTTGAAATCAAATTAGGTATGTGGGTTTAGCGTAGAACGAATTTATCTTAATGGACACCAGCAAAGGATTTCCATACAACTTTGCTGGCGTGATCTGAGACGTGACAAACAGTGTGAAACTTCGCGGTTTCTTTTTTTGAAAGAAATGAACACATTTCCTAGCATGTTTGAGAAAAGAATATAGTATACATGTTTTTCCCCAAGGAACATAGGTCGAAATATGAAAAAAAAAATTGGCCCTCCCATACAAATTATCCCGGCCGGGTACCACACTAAGTATGGGCGGGTCAAATAATTTTTTCATATTTCGACCTATGTTCCTTGGGGAAAGTTGTTCAGTTTCACGTACTGGTTCACCCCTTAAAATATTCTTAGCTAATTTTTTTACACCTTATATAGGTACGTTGTTATTTGCCTACTATCTAAAATCGTCTAAATAAACTATACCTTCGCAGCTGCGTTGCAACGCTTGTTACGGTACAGCATTAAGTTTTCCGCGAAAACCTATGTGTACTCAAAAACATGCTCTAACAACGCCAAATAAGGCCAGATCACCCAATTGGGCCTTGATGACCAAAACTCGGGGTACACCTCACTGGGCGCTAATGGCACACGTAACGGTGTCAAGGTGCGCGTGCGCACTGCCAGAGCAGACGCATCGCCAAAATTGAACTGTCGACCAGTTTCCATTGTAATGTCTAATAGGTTATGTTATCTGTGCATCTTCACAATAGTTTATATTGATATACCTATGTAGTTTTTGGTGGCTGGACTAAAAAGCGTGTTAGGTTAATGGTAAAATTGTTATTTGGTTGGTCAAAACTCGTTGACAACACACCCACCTTTGTTTCAATTGCAGAATTTAGATAATTTGAATATAAGATCGAAGATTTTTCATGTATGTATATACAGGGTGTAAGGGACGGTGTACCGAAAACTTTGCAGGCATGATCAGACCATGAAACTAAACAACTTTTACTATGGAGCCTATGTTGGGAAACGACATTTTTTTTCGAGTTTCCATAGAAAGTCAGTCAGCTGATCGGGAATTTTGTATGGGAGATCGAAAAAAATTTCTCGTTTACCAACATAGCTTCCATAGAAAAAGTTGTTCATTTTAATGGTCTGATCATGCCTGCAAAGTTTTCGGTACACCGTCCCTTACACTCCGTATATGTCGCAGGGATTTAGTCAAAGACGTTATATACACTTACAATGTAACATTCCGCGGCTTATCTATAAGCTTTGACGGAAACTATTACTCGTCTACATTCTATGCCATGTGATGCTGTCTTACAATAGCATCACCCCATTTCTTCCCCGTGGGAATCATAAGGGGCGAGTAAGGGACTCGAGGATATGTATTGTTATTTTAAGCTATGGGCTGACAACCTGTTACTATGGTGATACACAATTTTCCCAATGACCCTCAAATATTTTCAGACGTGGCGTGTCCGTTTTTTGCGGCCGATTACGCTCCGCCTACCCCGCATGTGATTATAGGCGCGATATGTGGCCACATAATTTTTATATTGAAATTAATATTTCATCAAATAAATTACAAAGAGCTGTTCTAATTAATATTGGTACATAATTAATAATAATTTAATTAACTTTCGCAAAATAAACTTCACGGTAGAATAAACACAATTAATAATATATTAGCGGAGTAGTTTAAATTTAGTTTCAAGCGCAGTTTAATTTTGATGTTTAATGTAAACCCCGACGACCTATACACATATCTAGGATGTTGGAGTTTACCTTTTACATAATCTCCGACGACCAATACCTACTACGTATGCAACTTTTATACACGTATTACTACTTACCTTATTATTTTTGAAAACTTGCAAACTTTTCAAGCGCGGGCAGGAAAAGTTTGCAAGTTTTCAAAAAATTTAGACCTAACACGGGAAGTGTTTGAAAATTGGTATTCACTACCTTATTAATTAACGTTGACAGAACCTTCACATGTATTAATTTAATCGTGTCTGCAAATCGCGAAAAGAATCTAATTTTAACTTTTTGTAGATTTTCAAATTATAGCATGTTGGCCAAAATATTTTAGTTCAAATTATCATAAAATACTCAAAACAATGATAATAGGTAGTTACATAATCTTCTTTTAACTTTTGAGAAAGTATGATCTTAGAACAAAACTGGGCAAATAAATGCATTAAGTATATTAGTTCAGATTATTTTAATACACTTCCGTGCGAGTTGACGTAAATATCTCATCTAGTATCTTGAAATCTTAATATACACGTGTGTTCACACACACATCAGCCTATAGAAGTCTACAACCCTTAACCATTAGATCCCTTCCAAGGTATATTGTAGAACTTGCATAATAGCCAAGTTCTAGAACTTTCTCCGTAAAGGCTTAGGTTAGGTTTGATGGCATATACGAGACATTTGACCCAGCCCAGGCTTATTTACTACAACCTTTTACCTCGAAGCTAGTCACGCGACAATTGAAGGCTTTTTCCGTAACAACTCGTCTTTCTTGTGTTTTTACTTGCCAATTGGAATGATAATAGAAACAAATGTTTTATTCCGTGACATAACGGCGCAATATAGTCGCAAATGCCAGTTCGAAGGGCTGTCTGATGGTGAGAACATTATGGATTTGCTAAATGTCATATACAAATGTGTCAAGTTTTATAACGCAAAAAAACATAAAATAACTGTATTTCTAGATAAAAAATTATCATAATTTATAAGATATAAATATTGTTCTTCAAAACTATAAGTAAAAATAATATCTTCTACTCATTCAAATTAGAATTTCAAATTTATTTGATGTCAACACACTGTGCCTACAAAGATAAGTAAGCACACTGTATCATTTAATTGTATGACCAAAATAAATAAACCTGAAGTAAAAAGCCGCGTACACTATGGGGGAGATCGCACTAAAGTACTCGTATTTTCTTTTGTTATAAACGGAGATCAAACAGATGAAATTTCCCAATAATACAGACTCTCTCTCTTTTCGTGTGGGACACCGAGTCGTCCAACGACCCGATGATACGGACTGACAATAGTATTTTTTCGAATCCCCGTAATTAAAACGGATACCATTGCACATTGTAACGCTGCGATTTGACTAAGTTTGACAGACGCATCCGTCAGTCAGACCAAGACGGTCTGGGCATTACCTATATGTTAAAGTTTTCATTGCTTCTGATAAATATTTACTTGTGTTCCCAGTAAAAATCACAAATTTCAATTCACTTTCTTACCGCATTCTAAAATTTTAAAGAAAACTAAGATATTTAACATAGTGACAATGGTGAACTTATCTCTAACAACAGATCTCTTCCAGTTTATTTTCTTTCTCTTTCATTTAGTTAGTTAAACTCAAAAGTTATTAACATAGACATCTTTATGTCTGAACTTTGATTAAGAATACCAAATAAAAGAACGTTTTTCCATATTATGTGTACAGTTGTTAAGTTCAAATCCTGCCCGCCATGGTAGAAAATTTTGCATGTTTCTAAAGTTTAGTTAAAAATTCAATCAATTACCCGTTTACGCTCATATGAAGTAGAGTCATCTCGACTTTTAATCACACACTAATGTAGGAGTGGAATCTCCGTGGTAGATAACGTGTGAAAGAGAAAGTAAGAGACATATGAAAGGGATGAAGTTAGGTAGAAGTTAAAGATGTCAGACGAGTGCTAAAACGTAGTAAAGATTTGTGCAATATAATGAATTGAAAAATATTAGGAGTATTGATTTGGTTGTTCACTTATAATAACTTTTAGCCATTATCAATGCCACTAGGGAAATTTAAAGGATATAATTCTTAGATAATCCTCACACATCAATACCTGTGAAGCCTTACATAGGCTTTACGTAGTTAGCCACCATTAATTAGCTAAAAATTACGACTTCATTTGTAGATTTTTGCCCATCTTTTGAAAAAAGTATCTGTTTGATTTTTAGTTTGTAAAAGTACTACATACAAGAAAATTGACATGTAGTTACCTACCTACGAGTTTTAGGTACCTAACTACAATAAACACTTGAAAAATTTACTTTAAGTTTAAAAAATATGATTTGTAGCAACGCCTATAAACAAGAAATTGAAATTTTATGATGAAAATGGGCATATTTTATAAGCAGCAGTGTAACGTGCAGGAGTCCTATTTTCATTTAACCGAATTTTTAAATTCCACTAGGTACCTTTCTTTTAATACGTTGTATTTGTTCTTTACGTACATGTGACTCATTATTATGATACCAAAATAGGGCAATAAATGTTTATCACTATCATGAAGATGTTTGACTTTAAATTGCGCACTTGCTTACGTAAAATGATTTTCCATAGAATGACGTGAATAAACAAGACTTTAAAGTATTTTGCTTGTCTTTACAAAGCTGTTAGTCATTCCTAAAATTGCTTTGGGGATAAATCTTAAAGCAACGCAGACTTTTGTTCTCTCAAGGATACTGAAACAATCCTTTTAGACAGGTTGATGTTTTACAAATACGTTTTATTTTGATGGACGTACATACACATATCACGCCTATTATCCCTTGCAGAGTAGGCAGAGCGTAAACAATTTACGCCTCGTCTGGCAAATATTTGAGGGTCATTCGAAAAATTATGTACCGCCATAGTAAAAGGTTGTCAGCCCATCGTCTAGAATAGATTACACACCCTCGAGTCCCTTAGTCACCTCTTCGAATCCTAAGAGAAAGAAATATGGTGATGCTATTCTAAGCCGGCATCACACGGCAAATGACGTGCTTATCATTGACTATAATGTGATGAACACTTCTAAGACCTAGATAATTAGCAAGAGCAAAACTTTTATAACTATTTAGACGCAGAGCCGTTGATCTAAGTAGTTGGATTACTCTTTAAAAGTAATATTTTAAGTAGCAACTTTTGAAAGTTACTTTAATTTAACAGTCACCTTCAAAAAAACTTACTTTAGCTACCTACAATATGCCATAAGCAGGTATGTAAAGTGAATCGTACATGCACCGAACGATGTTGAACCATACTAATGTAATGACAACCAGTGACAGCCGCAATTTGATGCAGCAAAGTGTGAAATGTGTATAAGAATGAAAAGGGATATTTGAACGTCTCTCGTAAAAAACTGGACCCGGCAAAATACTGTAAACTCATGCGGTGCCTGTAAGAACCGCTTTAAGTAGTATTTGTACCTATTCTTGTAGAAGTAGGTCACAAAGTGTTTACAACGAATGTCTAATATTGTAATAGTGACAATAACATTTGTTTGAGTGAACAAACGTAAAGGAAGGACACGGAATAGCATGAAATAAAGTATTTAATTGTACAACACTTAGAGCTGGACCTCACGTATTACGTAGGAATAGTTCAGTCGTGTAATTCAAAAAAGTGACTGCGGTATATGACAGCTAAAGTACCACCGCCGTTCTAATAAGTTTATTTTTTTATTTATTTATTTAAAATACATATTAAGCATCAACTTTACTTCGTGCCGGTAAACCTTAGAAAAGTTTGTGTCGGCAAGTCGTATTTGACAGCTGTCAGATTCGTGATAATACTGACAGACAGAGGGTCCATTTTCCTTTGTTGACATCTCTTTTAGTATGGAGCTGTCAAATACGACTTATTGGACCTATGTTCCTTGGAAAAAGCTAAAATTTTTACGTCCTGTATAAGTATTATCCCATCTCACACTAGTTACCTACAATTCCGTAGCTAAACTATACGCAGGTGTTACGACGCTAAATGAGATGCAGCATAGTAAACTTCCCTTCACGCAGGCCTAGCTTATAGCATAAATCCCGGGCTCTTATTTTAATATATGCAAACCGACGCAATCCTATTATTCTCGTTTCATAATTAGAATCTCTACGGAGAGAATGCAAATGTACTTCGAAACCGAGCGATAGTATTTAGGGTGAAATTTTACTACTGACTGATAGCGACATCCCAAGACAGGCTGGTGATAAGGAACAACTTTCCCTAACGAACATAGGTTAAAGTATGACAAAAATATTTTGAAGTTTCATAGTAGCTTAAATCAGCTGATCGGCAATTATGTATGAAAGGTCTCAATGTTTTTTGTACTGATTGAGACCTATGTTCCTTGGGGTAACTTGTTCCTCATAACCAGCGCGTCTTTTGTTTTCAGTATTGGTCACTAGTAAAATTTCACCCTGTATAAAATCGTACCCGACAACATACAAGAAAGTATATTTAAAGCCGTATAACAATCATGACTGAATTGTAATTATATTATAGAATAGGCACAGTTTTCAATTATTTGAATTACCTACTACACTTACCCATCTATGTAATAGACCTATCTCTCAGTAGGTACGTAATACACGATACTTTTTATGACACAGGATTCACTGAGCAAACTAAGTCTAAAGTTATCTAATACGTACATGTGTACTCCACCATATCACTTTGAAAGACTCAAGGTCGTCACATGACCAGTATAATATCCTGTTGGTTTGTTTGAAGAGCTTTTATATAGCTTACTACGAATAAAATAGGTAAACTACTATGTTACTAGTACATAGGTAGGTTTTGAAGGGTAATCGCTACAGCAAGAATCTTAGAGACTAAAGGTACATGGCGCTAATATCCCTTGTAGGGATTTCTTGCGGAGAGCAAAATGGCCAAATAAATACGGCTGATACTGCAACGTCTGACAAAATATTCAACGTTGATTTTCAAAAAGCAAGTTAACTTTTAATTACTGATATATAGAGCATCAGACACATACAATTTGAAAATTTATGACGGAGCTCATAATACGTTTAGTAAATTTACTTGTCTTGTACCTCCTCATAATGGTTTCTTTGTAGATATGCCAAAGTGGAAATAGTGCTTACTCTGGCTAACGCTCAAAAAATCCGCGATATATTTCATTTTAACTTCCGTTTGGCAACGTCGCATCTCTCACTCGTCATCAAGATAAATTAAAAGTATATTTTGTAAAAATATCACAACTTTTAGATCATATTTTTATAGGTATACATGGCATTCTTTTGATGTAGCTAATCTAAAAGATATAATTACTGACTTTGACATAAAATAAATACTGAAAATAGAATAAGTATTTTAACGTAATGAAACTTGCTAAATATACATAATTAATTACATCACGACTCTATCTTTAATTAAAATTAAAATAACATTAATGTTATTGACTATTTTAACTAACAAGAGTTTTTCTTTTCCAGGTAACGAGATACACAATTTTTTAATTCATCTTTCAAGTTCAAAATAAGAATATTAAATAGGTAAGTATTTTTTGCATATTTCTTAGCCAAGTGGAAACAGTACTTACTTTTGAAAGTATGCGAGTCGGTATTTTAATAGGATAATAAAATTGCAGTAACTAGAAAAAGTGTGATGCTGCTTGCCGTTTGATGCCGGCTTAGTATAGCATCACCTCATTTCTTTCCCGTGGGTGTCGTAAGAGGCGACTAAGAGACTCGAAGGATACATGTGTATTGCAGTCTTACGCGATAGCCTGGGCGATAGGCTGATGACCTGTCACTATGACGATATACAGTTTTCTGAATGTCCCTAAATTTTTTGTCAGACGTGGCGTAAATAACCGTTTTTTACGGCCGTTTATGCTCTACCTACCCCGCAAGGGCTATAGGCGTGATATTCATACTGTATGTACTAGGAAAAGTATCGTAAAGTATATAAGTAGTAAGTAGGACGACCTATATAGTAACTATGTGCCTAGTTACGTAACGTAAGGCAAGGCAACAAAATCACGTTATTTTACGGCAGAGCAAGCGTCCAATGGATTTTTAATGCAATTTTCTCGCTATTTTCGCAACCTTATCAGAGGTGTAGCGTATATTTTTTACGTTTTTTTCTGAAACTATTTTTGCATACGATTCTGTATTATGTTTACCTAGATATTTAACCGAGTGATTTTTTACATTGATTTTCATATACTTAAACCTATGAAACAGGCCCCAAATATATAAAGTGTATATTTATATATATAAATAAACTAGCGGCCCGCCCAGCGGTTTCACCCGCTGCTAACTGATTTCCCACGGGGAACAGACCTTCTCCCGACATAAATCATACATAAAAACCATCCTTTTGAATCACTCTATCTTTTAAAAAACTTCATCCGGATCCGTTTAGTGGTTTTGAAGATTTAAGCATACAAACAAACAAACAGACAGAGACAGACGTGGGAAGCGACTTTACTTTAAATTCCGTTTTTTTTAATACCCCAAGGTATGAAAAGGGGGTTAAAAATTTGTATGAAAGTTCGTTGTCTTAAGTGTTATCCGTTTCAAAATTAGTGATTAGACTTATGACTTAAAATAACTAAACACGTGTTTCAGCATATTTGAAATTTGAACCCTTAATAGGGGTCAAACGGGGGTTTTAAGTTTGTATGAAAGTTCGTTTTTAAAATGAATTCGATCTGTTTGAAAATTTCTGATTAGACTAATAATTTAAAATTATCAAACACGTGTTTCAGCATTTTTAAACTTTTAACTCTTAATAAGGTCAAACGGGGGTTTTAAGTTTGTATGAAAGTTCG
Source organism: Tuta absoluta (assembly GCA_027580185.1). Taxonomy (NCBI): domain Eukaryota; kingdom Metazoa; phylum Arthropoda; class Insecta; order Lepidoptera; family Gelechiidae; genus Tuta; species Tuta absoluta. The sequence goes on from JAQAHW010000003.1 coordinate 6,573,446, forward strand.
TTTTTTAAAATGAATTCGATCTGTTTGAAAATTTGCGTTTAGACTAATAATTTAAAATTATCAAACACGTGTTTCAGCATTTTTGAAATTTTAACCATTAAATGGGTGAAAAGGGGGTTAAAAGTTTGTATGAAAGTTTTTTATCTTAAATGTGATCCGTTTCAAAATTTTTGATTAGACTCATAACTTAAAATAATTAAATACGTGTTTCAGCATTTTTGAATTTTTAATCCTTAAAGGTGTCAAAAGGGGGTCAAAAGTTTACTACCAGTTGGGCTACCCGTTTTCCCATGGGAATGTGACAATTTCCCGGAATAAATTATACTTATAAACCTTCCTCTCAAGTTACTCTATCTAATAAAAAAAACCGCATCAAAATCCGTTAGGTAATTCTAAAGATATAAGGAGACACCAAACGGGAAGCGACTTTATTTTATACTATGTAGTGATATACCTTACATTACATTAAAAGGCTCAATTCTTCTATTGGACATAGGCCCTGTTGGGAGGTATTGCCATACTCACTACGCTTGCTAAAGCAATATCTTGCAATGCGCTCATGGCAAGATATTGCTTTCACAGGGACCGCTTCAGCCCCTTCCCTGGATGAACTTATCCCTCAGTCGCTTTCTGCGACATCCACGGGTTGTAATGTGGTGAAGCTATTCTAAACGGCAAATAAATCAATAGGTACACGAAATCAATAATTAAGTTGCGTCACGTTTCGTTTATCAGATGATAAAAAAGTAGTTACTTGTGTTACTGAATAAAAATCAGATCGGACAGCCGCTCAAGAGTCTGTTTTGCTATGAAATCAGACAAATTCAGCAACTGTTTGTTTGTCTGCCTGACTGCTGTGTGATACAATAAACAGATACACGAATGTGCAACTTCTATACCCATGACTTGATAATATTAATATGGCATACTTAATTGTAAAATGTATTCTTATTTCATTTTTCTTATTTTATTAATTGACAATCCTTATTTACCATGTAAAACATTGATGTTGACATTCTCGTTCTCGTTTTCTGTAGGTAATTGGTACGCCGTTGAAAATTGAATAAAATAAAAAAATATATGTCATCGGCAACTTTTAGCTGCTCGCTAGTTGACAGCTTCAGTAGTAAACATGAGTTCACGCTAGTTGGATGTTGGATCGGATAGAGAAATTCAACAATATTTAAATTTGCTTATTGAATTGCATCTTGAATACCAAATTTTAAAACGCGTGTTAGGTATACAATTTAGCAAGTTTCACACACACACACACATCACGCCTTTATCCCTTGCGGGGTAGGCAGAGCGCAAATAACCGCAAAACGGACATTGACGCCACGTCTGACAAATATTTTAGGGTCATTCAAAAAATTGTGTATAGCCATAGTGATAGGTTGTCAGCCCATCGCCTAAAATTGCAATACACCTCCTCGAGTCCCTTAGTCGCCTCTTACGACTCCCATGGGTAAGAAATGGAGTGATGCTATTCTAAGCCGGCATCACACGGCACGTTTCAAAAGAAAAAAAACAGCATCTATTAGTGTCGTTACACTCGTGACGCTGTGACGTCAGTCGGCAGTCACGTCATGAGCATCTGTTAGCCGCGGGCACGGCTAACAGATGCTCGCGGGCAGCCGGTTTGCACCTTGTGATTTTAGGAACAGAGGGCCTGCTACAAGCATGAGCCGGCCAGTAACCGTCTGTTTAGGCAGACGTGTATCTATTAACATACGTAATTCTTCATATTCCTGATTTCGTTCAAAGTTACAAAAGTTATTTTAGCAACAACATTGAAGCACACATACTTTTCTAAGATAATCAATCAAAGTCACTTCGTATCAAAAAGGGAATATCTTTCTGAGAGTTCCATTATGATGTTGGATATCTAATCCAACATCTTCACTCCAGATTTAGATAAAAGTAGGTCTTCTTAATACAAAATAGAGATGGATGGAAGGAGAAGAGGGAGGCCTTTGCCCAGCAGTGAAATGATGTAAGCTAGACAAGACAAGACCTAATACATTTTACAACGTACCCACTTAACCAGCAGTACTACCTAACTAATAACGCTGGCTCAGTGACCCGAAATGGATCTTGGACGTCACTGTACCCTGTCCTGCGCCACTTCCCGCCAGTTTTTGACATGAAGGTGGCCAGCAATGCGACACGTAACAATTCGTTCGGTCATACAATGCACGTACATTTTGATAATACGAGTAACATTACATTGTAGAGTGCAAAGAACTCATTGCACCCACACAGTGCAATTGAATTTGTTAGGTCACTTCCCTCTTCTTTGAGATGATGATGATGATGCTACTTTTGTTAAAACAGGTGTTATATCTACAAAAGTACTAGGATAAGTGAATAGTTTTAATCCAAGTAAAAAAATGGAGAAAGACCTTTCTTTTCTTGTTCGTCAACACCATCTCTGTAAGTAAGAGACCTAATAATGCCCTATTTTAAATTTTGATATACAGATTGAAACCATTTTGTATTCCCCACAGCCGTATGCTAAAAACACTTAACACAGCTGGATTTGTTGGTGCACGCTTCTAGCTACAATTGGTTCCAATCCAACCAGTGCGGGACAACACGCTACCAACAACTGGATACGACCAGTAAAACAAACAAGGATATTAGATGATGGGACCGTCCACTGCGTCCGCCATTGAGTCATTGACATTCCGGAACTGGCCGTATTTCGTAACGCGCTTCCCGAATTTACCTACAAAAAGGGGCTCTGAGCAAAATTTACTTTGTGCTATTTGGCTCTCATTGCTGTTTGATCATCCATCATCAACAACATGGGCGCTGGGAAATGGTTCTATTGCTATGGCATATATCCCATACATCCCACACATTCCACTTGGCATGCGGCATACATAGAGAGCGCTGTGCACGTGCTGAATTCACAGGAAACCTTTTTTTTTTTATTCATACCTTAATCACCAACACCTACGGTTGGTGATGTTATATCTATGCCGGCACCACACGGCAAAAACTACAGAATATCTAATAGTTTGCTTGTAATCTATTTTTCAATTGTCAACACAACACGTGACGCGACCATCACAGTCACGCCGCGACCAATAAAAATAAAGCGGTGTCACGCACGGCGAACCACGGCGCGGCGGTGTGCCAGCTACTCAGCTCTTGGCATTATCGACACCCGTGCGCTTTTACTTATGCTCGCATGATCTGATGTTGATATTTTTGGCATTTATCTTGATTTTTCAACAGGAGTAAGATGCCCACTGTTGGACGTACAGCGATCTAGATCGACCCCGGATCTGGATCTCAAATTCTGAAATGGTGATTTTTGAAATCTTTCACGGAAGTACGCAACGACTGGTCTAACTACTCGTATCACACTTGCTACTACTCTATTTTATTAATTTCAAGGGTATTTATGAACTTAATATCCTATAGTATAGTATAAGTACCTATAGGGTATTTATGAATGGATTAATTTATTAGAATGTGTGATACGAGCATAATTAGTAACCATTCACATAAGAAAATTCAAAAATAGTGTTCTTAGTAAGACGCTATCCCACGCTGCGCTTTCCGATGCATGGTCTCCACAACTGCAGCTATTGGTCAACTTAGGATCAAGTGTTTAGGTACACTCCTTTTTTGAAATGATTATTAAGGAATTCATTTAGCAAAGAGAGAGTCGGAGACATTTGTTAAGAAAACCTTTTGTTCAGCTGTACCCGCTAGATATAGGTCTTTATACTTTACTTACGCAACAGATGCAACGGAGAGCACGATGCAAATTGATAACGCACGAGTGAGGATATAGTAATTCAGCCAATGAATGAATCTGTGACATTGGCTTTGGCCACTGCCGACTGTTTGTCTGTACGTACTTGGTACCTACATTATCATTGTTACGGCTAATAGGTACCTACTCTTCATAATACACATAACGTATTTAAGTGCCTGTGGTTGAAATTAAATTGGGTATTTTAATTTTAATAGCAATTTAAAGGGATCTCAAAGCTCAAAGTGATCTTCATAATTTAGTTAGGCATCTTCTAGTAAACTTAATATAATAAGTATTTACCTACTTAATAGGTACATTATACCTCTAAATAAATGATATATTATTAATTGTTTAAAAATAGTTTTTATTTTCCTTTATTTCTTTTACAATACTAAGGCATAATGATTATACTATGACACGAGATATGGTTGTAAATTATTGCAATTAGAGCTCCAGTATCAAAAAATGGGAAAATGCCATTAACTGGTTTTTTAATACAATAACTAAGATTAACCAGTGTAAGTTGATCCCTTAAATGGGAAGGTAGATGTGCTGGTACCTTACACATTTATCAACCAATACATACGCCGTTTGCCGTGTGATGCCGGCTTAGAATAGCATCACCCCATTTCTTTCCCGTGGGAGTCGTAAGAGGCGACTAAGGGACTCGAGGGTGTGTATTGCAATATTAGGCGATGGGCTGACAACCTGTCACTATGGCGATACACAATTTTCCGAATGACCCTCGAATTTTTGTTAAACGTGGCGTAAATGTCCGTTTTTGCGGCCGTTTACGCTCTGCCTACCCTGCAAGGGATATACGTATAAGAACCACAGTTGCCTGCAGCGTTTCGATGATATTAAACCTCGCGGTTTAATCAAAGAGACCTAATGCAGAGGTCAAATCTGGTGAAATCTCCTCATAAAAGATCGTGAACTTTATAAGTCTACTAGCTTATAACTGTGCGAATATATCCGAAATTCAAAATGATTTTTTTTAGGAATTACTTAGTCGTGTTGTATTTTCTGCGCAAGTTGTCATATTCTAGATGTTCTAGACTATGGCGCTTCTACCCCTTGCCGTCCGTCGCTGCAAATTTTTGTAACGCACTGTATCCTATGCGTGTACCTACAAAAGGAAATTGCGAATTCCGATCTTACGAATTAACGGATGCGTCTGTCAAAACGTCAAAAGACTTGACAGACGCATCCGTTACGCACCGAAGCCGTTTTTATATGGGAATAATATCGGAATTCGCAATTTTCTATCGTCTGGCAGACGCATGCGTTACGGTGCGATAAAAAACGCAGCGACGGATGACAAGTGGGAGAACCGCCTATGTAACATTCCGCGACACATACATACACATATCACGCCTTTACCCCTTGCGGGGTGGGCAGAGCGTTAACGGCCTTAAAATACAGTCGCTATCGCCACGTCTGACAAATATTTGAGCCCCGTGTAACACTGTAGTGACAGGTTGTCAGCCTGTCACCTAAAATGGTAATAAATGAAACTCTCGAGTCCCTTAGTCTCCTCTTACGACACATGCGGTAAAGAAATGGGGTGATGCCATTTAAGCCTGCATCACACGTTTAACTATTAGGCATAGCGTGTGAAGTGAACTATTCGCTGGTATATTCCGATACTAACTGCAATCTCAGTGATATAACAGTAAGTAGCTTCGTTTCCTGTAGCGGGGTTGGAATCTGATTACACTCATTGCGCGACCTTACACTGACCTTAATCAGAGGTCAATGCAGGAATTGTCGCTATGATTACGTTTAGTATGCACTAGGCTCTGTGTTTTGGATATAATTGATGATGCGATGTCATTTAAATAGTTTACATATCCAATTCAAATCTACAGTAAATATTTCTGTGCCTAAAAATTTCTTGTTATTATGTACTGAAGATTACTTATCCTACTTCATACTTTTTCCAATGCATGTTTTCTCTAATATATGAATTAATTATCGATAGCAAACTTTACAAGGTATTTAATTGTGGTAATAAATAAATAACTTCTCAAGGTCGTACAACCACATAGCGACTTTGTTTATCTCAAACTAATAACTGAAGATTTACAACCTCTATCAACCAACTGTTACAGCACAGTTGATGAAACAATGCCTGCCTTAATGCTTCTATGTAGGGTTGCTACACGCGTCCTAAGCCAAAATTCTTTAAAAAAAACGGGTTTTAAATTGGGTTTAATATTGCTTGACAAATTGTTACTAACTACTGTTTAGACCTAGGCGAAGTCTGCTAAATGAAAATCGTTTCAATTGTACATATATGGATAATGTGTCAGTAGCAAGGTTTTGGGCGTTCCGTATTCTGTTAACAGTTTGAAGAATAGAATATCACGGTGACAATAAAATTACAGTTGAGTGTCGCAGGCATTGCAACGGTAAGAAATAAGACAATCCGGGCCCTTGATTGTTATGTCCTGTTTATATTTGGCAAATCAACTTCTGTGTGGAGTATGTTGCAATTGTACATAAACTGGGCTGGCACTAGCGTCGTTCCCTTTAAGTAACGAAAATACGTCAAACTTTTAGGCGTTGGACTCCAATGTTCGCAAACCAGATGGTCCCTGGAGCATATCCAACCCAAGCCCAGCTTCTGTCTCGAATGTGTGGTCACCGTACAGCTGAATTACTTGCAATTTCTGGTCCTTAGATCATAGTTTATGTATATACTAAGAAAAAATAAATAGCTCGCCATTTGCCACTTCGTTCTTTGAACTTTCTTAAACTTGCCAACCCTGCGTTTTTGCAGCAATTTAACTGAAAACATTGGTTCTGAACAATAGGGTTGGTCGTGACATTGACACGGTCACGGGTACGGTGTACCGCACTGTCACTGTGAAGAAGACAAATGGGCGAATGCACACTGACGTGCTTTGGTCAACTCCAAAGTGACAGCCCTAAGTTACTGCAACAAATGAACTGAAAACGTTGGTTCTGCACAATGGAGTTGGTCGTGACATTGGTAAAGTCATGGGTACGGTGTACCGCACTGTCGTCACTATGAAGAAGACAAATGGAAAAATGCACACTGGTCAACTCCAAAGACTTTGAAAACCATTCGGTGAAGTGACACTTTAATTCAAGTTATACGGAATGTAAGGGACCGCCCTCCAAATACTGATACCGCATTCAGACCATGAAACTGAACAACTTTCCCCTAGAAACATATGTCAGGAAACGTCAAAAAAATCGACCTCCCATACAAAATCACAAAGACATTTACCGTGGGAAATAAAAAAAACCTGTAATTTTATTTAATGGGTAGTTGTTCACTTTCATGGTCTGAATGCACCCTATCAGTATTCGGAGAGCAGTCCCTTACACCCTGTAAAATTTCTCATAATACCTACTGCTATAAGTACTAATATTACTAAGTAGCTGTTTGTGTCTTCTCTGTTCACCGGCCAGCTTTTGCACTCGAAGTTAATCAAGAAAATAAAAACAATGTATTAACTTTGATTATCTTAAGATAAATGAGTACATAAAAAATATATATATACCTACTGATTTATTTATACCTATTATAAAGATTCTAGATTTTTCTATAATCAAATGAGGCTTTTTTATTTGCCCTAGCATATTCAAAGCTTGCTCTGATTTATTCAAATGATAAGATAGCTAACCCGATCAATACGGACCGTCCGCAAATAAACCACTCTAATCGCGTCTGCAAACCATCCGTGCGGTCAGATGACACGCAGCGTGACGTCACGCGACATTGTCACGTTCCAAGGTCACGCGAAAACGTAGTGCCGTCGTGGTAGTGAATGATAAACGTAGTGAATGACGTTGGTTCCGTATTAGAATAAAAATTAAGAGATGACATAATCAGAAATCAGAAATCAGAAATCAGAAATATTTATTGCTAGAACTGGTTAATACAGGTGGTAAAATTAAATAGTATTACAAAGTACAATAACAGTCCTTACCTAATCAGGCATGCAATTTTAAACATAAAATAATATTATTAAATTTAATTTAAGAATGTCATAATTTTTTAATTGAAATGTATATAATCCAATTTATTTCATATTCGTGAATGTATAAAATTCATTAAGATCATAAAAAACATTATCTATTAACCATCTTTTTAGAGTCTGTTTAAATTTATTGTCATTTAAAGCTTTTATATCGCTAGGGATCCTATTGTATAATCTAACTGCAGTCACAGTTGTACATTTATCGAAAATCATACTTTTAATAGAGGATGGCAGCACAAGACGGTCCTTATTTCTTACATTTCGTGAGTGCTTGTCAGATACACACATGAAAAAATTCTTATGACTGCGAACAAAGCTACATATCTCCAGTATAAACATGCTTGCTAATGTCAGGAAGCCTCTGTCTCTGAAAATGTCCCTAAGTGATGTGTCATCAGACTTTCTGAATATAATGCGCAGACATCGTTTTTGCAGTATAAATGTTTTTGAAACATCGACAGAGTTGCCCCAAAATATAATGCCATATAAAAGTAGTGGGTAGACACTTCCATAGTACGCGCTAACCGCAACTTCAGTCGACGCCGAGTCTACAAGTACAGACAGGGCATAGCAGTGGCTACTAAGTTTATTGTTAAGCTTTTCTATATGGTTCTTCCAATTCAAGTGAGAATCTAATGTGACACCAAGGAAATCTGTATCACGTACTTCCTCAAGCATGTTACTATTATAATTTATTTTGAGTTCTACTTTAGCTTTTTTGTAATTGCCGAACTGAATTATTTTTGTTTTGGTCATGTTTACCTTTAGATTTATAGATTGGAGTTAGTGTAGATAGTGTGTCATTTATTTCTTGTTCATATATTTTTATGTTACGAGATTCATTAATAAAAAGTAGGCTTGCGTCATCCGCAAACATGACACACAAGTGTTTGGACACATAATAATTCGTTATAAGTAAAATTAGGTACCTATACGGGGCGTAGGGGGCAGCCCTACGAATACTGATAGGGTGCACTAGACCTTAGAACTTATCAATAATCATACAATTTATAATTTAATTGAGAGTACTCTGTGAATTATATAAGGTGTAAAAAAATTAGCTGAGAATATTTTAAGGGGTGAACCAGTACGTGAAACTGAACAACTTTCCCCAAGGAACATAGGTCGAAATATGAAAAAATAATTTGACTCTCCCATACTTAGTGTGTTACCCGGCCGGGATAATTTGTATGGGAGGGCCAATTTTTTTTCATATTTCGACCTATGTTCCTTGGGGAAAGTTGTTCAGTTTTACGTACTGGTTCACCCCTTAAAATATTCTCAGCTATTTTTTTTACACCATGTATATTTCGTTCTATAAATGCAATAGTATTATTAGGTCTTATTAAAAGGTAGGGCGAACATTCAGTAAATTGACAGGCGTCGAACTGACCTGTCAATGTCAAAGTCAACTTACCAGTCAGTCCAACGCACTTCGAAGAAACAAAGGGTATTTGTTGTTTTCAAAGATAAGACAAAGAAACCGCTAGTTAGTTAGAAAAAGCTGGCTAGTTCAATTCAAATAAACAAATTAATTCAGAAACTTGATTTAAAAAATGCATTGCCCCAACCGTTTTGAATACCAGCCATGTTTGTAAGACATTAGATTTTTTTAAAACCTGTGACCATAAGTCAAAATTATACCTACTTATTGTTTATTTTTGTTCAAATCTAGTACAGGAACCCAAACCTACACAATAATATTGCGGCCTTGAACAATTATGACTGTAATTTTCTAATAATTCCTTCCGTAAATCCCATGATTACAGTAAATGGACGAACATGCATGTCGAAACATTATTCAAATATCCATAATGATTCTGGTCATAATATTCCGGTATGGCTGGCAGTATTTGAGGGCATAACTTACAAAAATTCCAAAGTTGCTCATTTTTTGTATAACGCACTTACATTTTGTGTAATTTTTAACTCATGCGTAAATTTTCAATTCAATATCTATAATTCTAAGGAATCGAAAATTGTAAGCTCGTTTATTGAATAAAAATTGTAAGTGTCTATAATAGAATGAACATTATAAAATGTACTAAGTACTATTATCTATGTGTCAATTTTCATAGTATACAAACCCAGTTTCAGTCTTTTTTATCTACTGCAAACGAAAGTATGTTAGCTTAAGCCTAAAATTTTACACAAAATAATGAAATGTGTCCGGCCAATGGTCGACAAAGTATAAACCAAAAATAAATAACATTGATATTTTTGAAACATGAAAAGCTAGCCATACTGGGTTATAATTTAACTTTAGTCATATCCACTGCCACTTCAGTATGCTACGCTTCTAGTCTTTATCTATGGTCTTTTTGCGGATATTCTCATTCCGGATTGTATCCATTAAAGAGACTTAGGCAATAACTACAAATTATCTTCGTAACTACTACGGGTAACCGCCCTACTATTCATTTCATTCAAAACCAAATCAAAACAATGATTCAGCGATAGCTTTTTTGCTAGTAAGTAATCAATGTAATGCGAAAGATGATGAAAGTCCGATTTCTTTCGTTCGATATTGAATATAATGAAATGAAAAAAGTCAAGCATAGAATTGAATAACTTAAGTACCTACCATTAGTCGTGGCCGTATGATGCCGGCTTAGAATAGCATTTCCCATTTCATTCCCGCTGTTGTCATAAAAGTCGAATAAGGGACTCGAGGGTTTCATGTGTGTTACAATTTTAGGCGACAGACTGACAACCTGAGCCTAAAGTGATAGACGATTTTTCTGAAACGGCCCTCGAGTGTTCGTCAGACGTGGCGATAGCAACCGTATTTTGAGGCCGTTGGCGCTCTGCCTACACCGTAAGGGATAAACGAGTGATTTGTATATGTATGTTAGTACCATTAGTAATATAGTTTTACTTCTAGTAGCTTCCTTAGTAATTCTGTTAACTGGGTTTTTGATGTGTTTGTGTTTATGGGTAAGTATGTCAAGACTGTCTAACAAATTGTAAACTTACTTAGCTTATTTTCATATTTTACGATAAGGTAAAATTTAGTAGGTTCCCTATAAAGCACCAAAAAGAACATATTCCCCAACCTCGACATAATTTACCCTACTTTCCATTGTCAAACCTTTTTCCGTACCTTCATAAATTTATCGTCCCCACGTCAATACCTACTGTACTGTAATACGTCTAACAATATAAATAGCCTCGATAACCCATATCAATAAATTTAGTGGAAATGTGACGGCAAATAGTTCAGGTAGGTAAATTTAGACTATTGTGATATTACTAACTACCTACTGCTCGCAATTCTAAGCTAGATTACGTAACTGCAAAGTTTCTTGCAGTAGATGACTACTAAACGTTGTCAGAGTAGGTATTTAAAAGAATGTAAACAGTTACGGTATACAGCGTGACTATTGCTGAATGACAACTATTATTTTGTGTCCTTTTGTGTCGCAGGGCAGAATTTTGTCCTTCTTTATCTAATTGATTTGTTTGCATACCTACTAGAACAGAGTATAGGTAGGTAATACCTACTATACTACTATTAAGTAGGTAGTACCTGTATTAACAGCAGCTTATATCAGTCTAAAAGTAAATTTGTCACTCCAAATAATTGCAGAGCTGTAGAAGGCTTAGAAAATAATAAGCTCTGTGTAACGAATAAAAGTAAAATGACAATGATTTAAGTTGACATAGCCTTAAATCTTTAAATACTACATGTTAACCTACTATAAAGAGACAGGTGTCCTACTAGGCAGCATTTATAACACGCTACATCAAATATCAAACATAAAACACGACCTTGTTTTATGCTTTCGGGTTTCTCCCATTCCGTATCTTCCATATAGCTTCAGCATCAATCAAGCACAGGCGCCGAGCTGAATGGGACATTAATCATCGGAAACGAACTGTTTTGACCTAGTTCTCCAAATGCTGTCACTTTTATCGTCTTTTATGTAAGAGACGTGTTTGAACAATTAATTATTCAGCTCAAAAAATTGGTTTTTATAATATATGGTCTCATCAAAGTCGGTACATTTTTGATGTGTCCTAGTTTACTCATAGTACAAGCTTTGCTTAGTTTGGGGCTAGATGGCGCTGTGTGAACTGTCCAGGATTCACAGGTTCAATTAATCGGAAAACTGCAATTAATATTTAAAGGTCATACATATTCTCTTTACTTAGGTATTTATATCAATCTCTCTACATTCATACCTACTTAAAGTATACTTATAGCTATTTAAGTTTTTTCATCTATCTTGGCTGCGTAACCCTTTTAGATATTATCCGGGAAGACACAAACACAAGTGCCCATCACCCCAAGGGTTCCGATCGCCCATCAATCAAGAGCCGGGCGGGACCTTCTGAATGAGGACGCTCAATAGGTCGTTAATCATCATGGAAGGTCTTGTACGACCCATTTTTCCAAATAGTGTCGCTTTTATCAGCCTTTTTATGTGATAAACGTGTTTGGGGAAAAACTTGTGTGATATCGTGGTTTAGGGATTCTTTATTATGTTCAAAAGTATAAACACAATAATAGTAGGCGGTTGCAAAACTCTGACACCAGGGTTCATCGGCGCGTTGGAAGACTCGGTGTCCCTCACGAAAAAGAAAGAAAAAATACAAAACTAATACATACAATAAAGATAAAAGACATAATACCCCCAGTTCCACATATCCCTACTGAGCTATCCCTACTGGTAGGGAAGAACGGATTATTTTTCCACTTTTTTCTACGAGGGGGAAACATGGAATTTTTTCTTCCGCTTATCTCTACCGTAGTAATTATTCAGGAAATAGGTATCATCACGTTGAAATATATAAGTGCCTATCAAGTGTTTTGTTTATTGTATAAGGTTATAATATTGTTTAACAATATTATTTATGTAAACTCCTTTACGAAAGGAACGAAGCGACTCTTTTAACGTACCTAAAGTCAATGAGAATAAACAAAATATATTTGACATTGTCTTATTTCATTTCACTATAGAATAATTTGATTAGTAAAAATGCAGGATCTTATATTTTTAAGAAGAGGCAGAGGGACAGTTTTATTATACGATGGGTTTCAATATCATCGGAAAAAAATATACTCAACCGGTCTTGAATACTGGAAGTGCGCGAATACGAAAAAGAACAAGTGCGTTGGATCTCTCACAATAAAAGTATGTTCGGCATTTCATATATTATATATATATATATATATGTTTAAATATGTGTATTTTTTTAAATATTGATTTTTTTGTATTTCGATATTTATTGCAACGTTCTATATTTTCATGTACTAAAAATATCCAATAGACCTAAGTGGGCTTTACAAGCCCACTTAGGTCTATTGGATACACTTAGTTTTTTATTTTGACAGCTGTCATCTAAAATGTAGGGCTCGTCAAGCCATGCAACTTTCCCAAACAAACTAATAGTCTAGCATCCACGGTTAGTAGTTACGAAATAGTGATTTAATAGTGTCATTTGGTAGCTACTAGCTAGTTACGAAAAGTTACGAACGTGGAAAAAAATTGTGTTCATTCGTAACCGGTTACGAAACAGTGACTAAAAAGTGTTTTTTCGTAGCTAGTTACCAAATTCTGGTTACGAAAGTGCACGAAGGGGAATAAAGGATGTTTATCTTTAAAATAAATTACTTTTCTTAATGCTTGTACTTTGTCACGGTAGAGATAACCGGAAGAAAAAATTCCATGTTTCCCCCTCGTAGAAAAAAGTGGAAAAATAATCCGTTCTTCCCTACCAGTAGGGATAGCTCAGTAGGGATATGTGGAACTGGGGCATAATACACGAGCTGAAGGTTAAATACTTCGAGCTCTCTGTTTACCCTATGGTTGGTCGGTAGAGAATGCTGCGAGGCATTAGGCCCGCCATTTGTACGTTTTGTGCAATAAAGTTTTATAAATAAATAAATAAATAAATAAATAAATACGTCTTCCAGTGCGTCTCCGAGAGGCACTGGGCCCAACACGCTGGCAGCATTAACTCTCTGGGCCAGGAAGCTGCCAGCCCTGGAGTCACCGGAAGCCTCTATGAGACGCGCTGAAAAGTCCTTGATAAATTGTGTCGCTTTTGTAAAAAGTGTAATTTTATGTTATTTGTAAAATGGAAATCCAACCTCCTTGAGAAGTAATTACATAAATTATATCAAATCGTTAAGTATACGATATTGTAGAAGTTTATGATAAATCTGAAGTTCAATTTTATTCCAATCCACTTAAGTTGAAAACAACTATTCTCGTAGGCATTAAAATGTATGATAATAGAAAGCACTTCGCCCGTTTCCAGTCATAAAAAGCTAAAAGGTATTGATTTTATAATAATTTTAGCCTTGGTGACGCAAAAAGCGTTTGCTCCAGCAATATCTTTGGTAAACAAACCATTACGGACATTAATATAATCCCCTCTGGATCAATACGCCCCCAAACTGTACAAATAATCAAATTGTTACTTCCTATGATAAACGATACTATTTCTGATGAATGGTGGCAAATAATACGTAATAGCTAGATTGATGAGTAAGGGTCAAGGAACATTATTTACAAACTAATTTGAAAATCCTTTTTTATTACAAAAATCTTCTGACACCGGATAAAACAGGTTTCTCAAACTTCCTTCATTGAGTCTGGCATACGTCTAGATTCATTTAAATATTTACTTGGGTATTAAAATAATGTACATAAATGGCAACATTTTCAGTATTAAGTTCAGCCCTCTTTGAATAACTTAAACGCTGTCCTGAATTACTACGCTTAAATGTAATGTTCAAGAAAATTCTTTGGAAGAAGGAATTTAAAAGTATTTTGCAGCAATTTTCCTTTTAACTGCCTGTAGAGGAAAAAAAATACAGATATCATTAGGGCCTTTAGTAATTTTTCGTCGCTTCAAAAATTATAGTTATTCAGCAAGAAACCTGTTGTATTTTTTTCTGAAGAAATAAAATGTCGGCCAGGCAGGCGTCGGCCAACACAATGTATTCTTCAAACAAAAAGTAGACGTCTCACCTAACACAAAACATGTTTGTTCAAGTTATTCCAAGCTATTACCATATTACTCCTTTAACAACAACAAGCGCTAGACAGGGTTAATTTAAACTAGTTTCACTATTGCACCTTGATCACACCCCATGGGAAAATAGTCTCTATGCTTGTATAGTTAGGGTGTTATTTAAGAAGTTCACGAGGGTTCCACTTCCACCCCTGTTGGCCGAGACCTAGCTTCTAATGGGAGAACTTTGACGTCACTACTGCCCCAGATTGTAACCCTGTAGGGCAGCCCCTTTGCCGTATTTTCTATTTCGATACACATAAATAATGTTATAATTTTTTTACGCGTGTGATGGATTTCTGATGTATCACTATTGTATTTAGTTTGTGGTATAAAGTCTTTGGTAATTAAAATTCTACCAATAAGGTTCAAGTATACGTAGGTATAAGTATCGAGTTAATGCCAATTTCTAGTAGGAGTGATCAATCTTTCTGAGGCTCTTACCATAAGAATCTTACAAAATTATAACTTACTAACTTGAATAAAGTGAACTTCACGCTCGTAAATCTCGACCACATCGTTCCATAGAGTTCTAAAGCAGCATCAGCTCAGGTTACACATTAAAGAATCAACTTAAATTACATTTTCATACGTTTACTATGAAATCCACTGTAACTTGACCCCTTACTCGGGCAACTTCAGTTGCTGTTGAATGTACCTGGTATATTCAAGAGATGTAAACACTTTATGTAAACTGCAGTTAGAATAACAATGGTAATAGGTGTTGCGTCGCATGAACAAGCGCCGCTAACGAAGTGGTCATGAGTCATGGAATGTAACACACAATTCTGTAACAATAAACAATTTAAAAGTTCTACCATCCACAATAACTTCAAGACACGACCATAAAAGTATGGATGATTTCGTATGGGACACCGAGTCATCCAACGACCCGATGAACCCTGGTGTCAGAGTTTTTCAACCGTCTACTACTAGAAGTAGGCCCCTGACATGGTTACCTCCTGAATCTTACTAAATAAAACCTATATTACTACTAGATGCCTACTAAGCACGAACCTGGCGTGCCGAAGCACACATTTATTCTTTCCCTACAGACCTTATTATATATTCTCAAGATTTACATGAAAGCCCAAACGTGTAGCTTCCAAGATTAAATATTTCGCCCTGGCAGCCATTTTCGGAGGAAATCGATGAAAGAACATGAGCCGAGATTCGCATAGGTGTAGTGTTGGCAACACAGATCAGAGTATTTTTAACCTTGATTCAAAATTAGTATTAGTTTGTCAATATTATTCCTCACACACACATATCACGCGCCTTTATGCGGGGTAGGTAGGCCGAGCGTTACAAATACGGTCGCTAGCGCCACTTCTGGCACATATTTGAGGGCCGTTCCAGAAAAATCGTGTATAGTGACAGGTTGTCAGCCTTAAATTGCAATACACATGACACCCTCGAGTCCCTTAATCACCACTTACGTCACCCGCGGGAAAGAAATGGGGTAGTGCTATTTAAACTGGCATCATACGGCTATATTATTTCGCTCCTATTCCAATAAATTAAGCAAAAGGTATAAACACAAAAAATGCAGTATTATAAGACTTTAAGCAATATTTTTAAACGCTAGAACAATTAAAGGTAAATATGAATGTCTATCCTGATGAATTTCTGAAAAGACTTCAAGAAAATAAGTAAAAACCAAGTCAAGAACTTGAGCCTTTTCAAACACTAATATAAAAGTAGAATCTTTGTATTTACTTTGGAAGATAACTCCCGGAGGCAAGAAGCTAGTAAGTAGTTTATTTATTTTAGACCTTATTTATTTTAGAAGAGTTTCGAGTTATGTTAGAACGGATATTAATAATGTGACTCTGAAAATGTTATTTTAGGATAGGTCTTCGTCTTCAGATTGTAGGTTCTGTTTCGAGTGTAAAAACATCAGCTGAAAATATTTATTACAAATAATATTTATTTATTTACTACAGTTTTTATTGTCGCATATCTTCCACTCATTTTAATTTTCACTAGTGATTTGCAGTTGATCTTACTTAACTTTGTAGTGCATTTTAGCCATCAGTAGCCGTCCTAAAATATCGTGCTTGTGTCATAATACTATATTTTCTTTGAGGAGTTATACCAATCTAATTGAACTGTTGCAACTGAAAATTCTCAGTTGAACTGCCAATCAAACAACTGATTATAGAAGTACAGTCGGTTATAGCACATAACGGCTTTTCTATGACCATAAAATACATATGTACAGTCGGTTGCATGCAGCACATATGGTACCAGGGGTACTCCAAAGGAACTGAATCATTTTCATGCCCAGCTAATTTTAATTTGTCATAAAATAAGTCATTTTTACTAATACATATTCAAGTCAAGAAAAAAATATTGCTGGGGCCAAAATAATTTAGTTCTTTTGGAGTACCCCTGGTACCATATGTGCTGCATGCAACCGACTGTACATATGTATTTTATGGTCATAGAAAAGCATTAACTCCAGTTATACCAACTATCGAGCCAGACTAACTGGGAAATTCCAAGGTGAAGAGGCTCATTAAACCGAGATAGGATTAAATTTGGCAGCCTTTGTAACCTCGTTATGTACTTGTATATTGTTTAGTTGGCAATTTAACCCTAGTTGAGCCATTACCGACACCAGTTAGCGCCGCTCACTTAAGATAATATTTCAAAAGCTATTTTCTAAATATATTCGTAGTTGCTAGCCTAAAGGGGTAAAGGGTTGTAAAAGACTGGTTAGAGGAGAAGTTACTTATTTTTATGCATATCTAAGGCAATATCGTTTAGTTTATTGACTTTATTTAAATACCATCGACGATGGTTTACCATAGACCATTTCTGCTGCTTTATTTCGAATCAGCTTCAGTTTAAATTTTTCTTCCTATTTAGCCGTAATAATAAATTGTTAATAGTTTGTGCGGAAAGAGAATAGGCGAGGGCAAAAAGTGAAGTAATATTTTTTTCATAGGTTGCTATGACATTTTTCATACTGAGGCTATAGAGGCACAGACTCTAGTAGGTAGTACATATATCACGCCTATAATCCCTTGCGGGGTAAGCAGAGCGTAAACGGGCGTTAAAAACGATCATTTACGCCACGTCTGACAAAAGTTTGAGGGTCAATCAGATAACTGTGTATCACTATAGTGACAGGTTGTCAGCCCATCGCCTAAAATATCAATGCACACCCTCGAGTAGGTAGTAAGCAAATAAAAGAGGAAATGCTGGTTTTTATGAAGTTCCCTAGCGTTCTACGAAATATAAAACCTGGTTGCTGCAGTTTACGTTGTTTACATACATACATACATAAATCACGCCTATATCCCTTACGGGGTAGGCAGAGCGTTTACGGCTGTAAAACTAATATTACCACCACGTCTGACAAAAGGTTGAGGGTCAATCAGATAACTGTGTATGACTATAGTGACAGGTTGTCATCCCATCGCCAAAAATTGCAATACACATCCCTCGAGTCCCTTAGTCGACTCTTACGACACCCATGGATAAGAAATGGGGTGATGATATTCTAAGCCGGCATCACACAGCACTACGTTGTTTATGCGTTTTTAAAGCGTGTTGTATCTAAATTAAAACTTCTAGATGTTCGTTTCATTGTTTAATAGCTTATTGATTTCATTACACTAAATACCTTAATTATTGGTGCAAAACGCATTGTGTCATGTCACCCATTGAAGCATCACAACCACATCAGTCGTAGGGAAAAGCCTTGACATGCTTACCTACACTGGCTTTGTTGTCATTGACAATATTCATGTCATGTCATTTTGTTCCTATTGTTACTAGTAACTATATTTAATGTGGTATGAGTAGAACTATTTTAAATTCAACCGTAGGGAAAATGATGTTTTTTATTACTTGCACAACCATGTCAGAGGCCTACTACTAGTAGTAGGTGGTTGGTAACTCTGACACCAGGATTCATGGGGTCGTTGGTCTAAACGAAGAGAGAAGAAGAAGTGTATTGAAGTGTGTATGGCAATTTTAGGCGATGGGCTGACAACCTGTCACTATGGCGATGCACAGTTTTCCGGATGACCCTCAATCATTTGTCAGACGTGGCGTGGATGTCCGTTTTTGCGGCCGTTTGCGCTCTGCCTACCCCGCAAGGGATTATAGGCGTGATATGTGTGTGTATGTATGTAGGTGTGGTGGTATGGAGGCGTTAAAATACTTCACTCATCTCTATTATTTTATTCAAGCAAGGAAAATAGATGTAGTTTCCGATCCTTTTATTCTTTGCTTTATGTTTAACCGAGGTAATCTTTAGAACCTGGGGAATTCTTGAAATTATATCAATAAATAGATTAATGAAGGTAAAAGCACTTTAACCATCGATATGTAGTCGTCTCGAAGGGCGCCCAAGGCCAACTAATACAATGTCTTTGACCAACGAAATAAATTTGCTAGTCCTGAAATCGACGTCGTATAAGTTTATACCATTGTCAAAGGCCTACCTAAAATTGGAGCAATTTATCTCATCTAATCATGATGCAATCAAACACAATCCCTCGCAAAATTGTCTGTCATATCTCAATTCGATTGTAGACTGAGGATTGTAAAAGTTAGTGTTGTAAAAAATCAATTGGAATCGCCAAAAAAAAGGAAATTCGTTAGTTTTGGGACGGACGGGCGACACGGCGACAGACAGATTGATTGACAGTTCTGACGGTCATGATCATGACGTGCTTTTTTATTAGTAGTACTATATTTACTTCTAAAAACGGGAGTTTTTTTTCTTGCCGATTAATCATCGTTCTGTGTCGTTGCAGGCACGATGTCAGAAAATTTATTATTATTTCCCACGATTATTTCCAAAATTATTAAGATCGGAAATCTCCAAAATGGTCATTGAAAAGTGAATGTTATCTAATTTAAATCTCTTATGAATTGATTCAACGTTAGTTATTAAGATTAACTGACTTTCTTTTAGTCGTCAAAAGAAGGCAAGATGTGGTAGCAAAAAGAAAAAGGGAGAGAAAATTGCTTTAAGGCACTCCGGTTTTCTTTTAAAAGCTTTTTCAGCGTTGTTAGTGTAATATAAAATTACATTTTGTATCCAAGAGTCAGAAAAGATTTTACGGCTAACAATATAACCAATGCCTAGGTATTGCCGTAAATATTTTTTTCTTCCCTTCATTAGTTCACTCATTAAAAAAGGAAACTATGTCAGCACATATCATCCATCATCGTCACATCATAATATTTTATCTGTTAGCGCTATTCTGTTTGCTTATCGCTTAGTGTTCTTACGTTGTACTACGTCACAAATTCCTACGCACGTATACTGATAGACGTATGTTTCCTAAATTACCCTCCGTATCTGCAAAAGTATATTTCGATTTGATTCACTATATTACTTTTTGATTTGCGAGCTCTCAATAAGTTCTCTTTCGGGGTGTAAGAGACAGCCCTCCGAATACTGATAGGGTGCATACAGACCATGAAACTGAACAACTTTCCCCTAAAAAAATGTGTCAGGAAAAGACAAAAAACAAATACCTCCTATACAAAATCACAATCAGCTGACTGAATTTACTATGGGAAGTCAAAACATTTTTTTTTGTTGCTTTTCCTACTTTTTTTATGGGAAGTTGTGCAGTTTTATGGTCTGAATGCACCCTATCAGTATTTGGAGGGATGTCCCTTACACCCTGTATAATACTTATTTATTTTTTTTATTTGCAGTGTGAGCAAGTTCTAAAACCAGTTAAACTATTTATTTTTTATTGATCTACCTCTACTATATTTAATGCCAAAAAACTATGCAACAAATTGCACAGTGCAAAAGCAAAGTTTTAAAGGCTCTATTTAGTGATTTATAGCTTTTCCAATCAGACGCACCATCCCCTTTCATGTTTGCGATAGCCACATGTATTCCTTCTATTCATTCGCTCATTTCTTAACTTCCTCCACACACGCCATACCTCAGGAGAGAACTCTACAGTCAAGATCACGTCCATTTAAACACTTGTTTCACCATTGTAAGCCTTATGCGAACGGCATAAGAACGGTCCAACTTCTAAGCTGTCTAACCCAAGCTACACTTGACTGTTCCTACTCACAGCACACTCGACTCGTAAATCACGGATTGGCTGGATACCTAGTTTTAAATTGTACCGTAATTTCCCTCGGCTATTCCTATGGTATTCCAATCCAATAAACGATACAACTGTGCTAAAATAAAAATAAAATATTGTGTTTATAGGTAGTTCATTCTGTTATATTAGAAGCCGCCTAATGAGGTATATTTAGATGTTTATGGAGGATTTTCGATAGAAATTGATTAGCAGATCATTTGACACACTGTCATTTCATTCAGTGTCACAACTTCAAGTTATTTTAGCTATTAGTCATTTAAGGTGGTTCGAGAGCCGACATTTCCATACAAAACGTTTGACCAATATACACTGTGTGTGTTATAGTTTTATGCTATCAAAGTATGTCGAAAAATTCTTTACAAAATCTAGTTCTCGCGAATCAAATCTGATTTGCGATACATCTATAAATAACAAAGTTATTTTGATCTAAAAACTTGATGAAATTATGTCCCTGTTAAGTTTGTGTGCGTTAGTTTTACACAAAATGCATACGTAAGTCCACGTAAAGCTATTCGTGAACAGCGTGTTCTGAAACGAAATACAAGGAGTATTTCGTGTTTTGTGAAAAATATTTTAAATTGTTTAAGTACAATATCTTATGTTTATTTTAATTTATTACGCCGCAATAATGGGTAGAAACATTTTAAAAATTATAGGTACAGACATTTATTTACACAAAGCAAATACAAAGATACTTCATGTTTTTTTTAGTTTTGAAAAATGCGCTAATGATTATTGAACACACATTTGTCAGTCATCTGACATTTCAATTTTTGATGGCGTCGCGCCGATTCAAAGAGTTTAGAATAGTTTTTCGTTTTTTCTGTGCTTTGATTTTATGAATATGCTTTAGTAAATTAGAAATAAAAAGGGACGAGACTTTTATAAAACAAATGCTGGAAAAACTTGTGGATTTTTACAAAACATGTGTTTTGCCGGAAACAGTGTTACGACGTGTTCCAGCAAATTACATGTGCAGGCCTCCTACGTTTACGCGTAATAAAAGGATAGAAAAAGTAGAAGCAAGCGTAGGAGCAAAGACAAAAGCCTCATTGATATCATATCCATAATTTGTTTTCAACAAGAGCTAAAAACGGGTCTTGACGAGGCATGTACAAGTTCGGTCTGAAGATAGTGTCAGCAACACAGAAGTCATGACTA
Source organism: Tuta absoluta (assembly GCA_027580185.1). Taxonomy (NCBI): domain Eukaryota; kingdom Metazoa; phylum Arthropoda; class Insecta; order Lepidoptera; family Gelechiidae; genus Tuta; species Tuta absoluta. Next base: position 6,595,525 of record JAQAHW010000003.1, read on the forward strand.
CAGGCTTGCAAACACACAGCTCCACTGGACGTGAAGAATATTTTTCCAATCCATATTCTTGCTCTATTATACATGTGTAAATTTACAAGCGTGCACCTGTGTAGGTACTATTGTATTAGGTACTATGTATTGTATATACCAAAATTAAAAGAAATAAAAACCTTTGTCTCTAAAAATTATTTTGATATGTATTTATTTATTTTTTTAATAAGTAGGTATAAATAAAATTTTTAATAAGTAGGTAAAAATAAATCCTACAAAGAGTGATACCTACCTAAAATTAATAAATATAAATGTAAAGCGACTGAACCCTGGTTGTTCCGGCTCGGATATCGTAGTTTCAATTCCCCAGATCTATTGAGGTTTAAGGTAAGTATCACTAATTGTTTCAAGTAAGGACAAAATATAAAATGAAAAGAAATTAAAATTCTTTATTTTTCTCCCAAATCTTAAAATATTCATAACTAGCGGCCCGCCCAGCGGTTTCACCTGCTGCTACTTACCAGTTTTCCCGTAGAAATTGGATCTTTGCCCGCAGTAAAAAGTAGTTTACTTCTTTACCCCGTTCCAGCAGAAGTGACACAACAGGACCATGTGCCAGCAAAAGCGGCCCGTCATGTTAAACAACTTTTTATTTGATGCCGATACCTTATCTCCTGTTGTTTAGATGGGATGCTGGTGGTCTGCTTTAGGTACTCCAGACCCTCAATGACCAAGTTCCAACAAAAGCGGCCCGTCAAGATAAACAACCTTACCTACTTTGAAACCATTACCGTATCTCCTATAGTTTAGATGGAATGCTGGTGGTCTGCATCAGGTACTCCAGATCCTCGATAACCATGTGTCAGCAGAAGCGCCCCGTCATGCTGAACAACTTTTACTATGAAGCCATTTTCGTATCTCTTATAGTTTAGCTGTGCTCCTGGTGCCCTCCATCAGGTACTCCAGATCCTCAAGTGCTGACAAAAAGTAGTCCAAGTCCGTTTTCAATATACCACCAATATCAGTGCCAAATTTCACGAAGATCGCTAAATCGGTTTGGATAATTTGGGTAATATCCGCTATATTTCCCGCTTTCCTGCTTCTAACCGCTTTCCCGTGGGAATGAGGAATTTTCCCGTGGTAAAAAGTAGCCTATGTTACTCAGGAATGTTGTAGCTTTCTAATGGTGAAAGAATTTTGGAAATCGGTCTGGTAGTTTCGGAGTTTATCGATTACATACAAAAAAACAAATCTTTCCTCTTTATTATATTAGTGTAGATAAAAATCGTAATTCAGGCATTTCCTTATTTAGTTCTTCACATATATATCGGCAAACTGACGGATGATACGCAAATTTTTGATGAATGAATTACGCACACACTCACATTTCGCGTGTATTTGTGTGCGAGAGAACAATATTTTTCACATTTGACCAATACCCGGGCGAATAAAACAATATTTAACGGTATAATATAACTATAATATAAATCAGTAAAAGTTAAATGCAAGGGCTCGCGGACATATCAATTTTGTTTCAAACTTATCTAAATTACGAAATAATTGGTAAAAATCCAAATTTTGCTCACTAACGCCATCTAGTTTGAAAAATTCAGTTTTGTTACTCCTCGAACCACCTTAACGTAAGTGTAGTGAACATCATATTTGTATGCAGCACAGCTCTTCCTGTTTGACAATAAATGAATTTGAATTTGAAATTTGAATTCAAAGGAAATACAGTGGCTATCTGTATCCCCATTACCCTTTATCTACGTCTATGCAAATGTCACCTAGTTCTGCATTCGCTTTCACACGTGTAGGAACGAGATAGCGATGTGGGTTATCGGTATCTATGTTTTTTTAACATGTGGTTGCAGTCGTGAGTCGTGACCCGCATTTGAAAATATTGTGATAAGACTCCTGTACTATTAGATTTTGTTGCACTTCATGGTTCTATTGTGTACATGTATACTATGTTAAATAAATAACAATAATAAATTGAATTTCGTATGATGTTGGTTTTCATACGTAGCAACTTTTCTAGTAGGTCATGAGTTTGGCGGTTCATTCACTTATCGTCCGTCACGCACCTTAGCCGTATTTATACGGGTACAAGGTCAGAAATAGCAATATCCCTCCGACTGACAGACGCATGCGTTATTGAAACGTGAAAAAAACGCAGCGACGGACGATAAGTGTGAGAACCGCCTTTGTTTTACCGATTCTTGACCGAGGGCGTCCCATACATTTTTCGCTACCTATCAATACCTAGAAACTTACCTATGAGGAGTTACTTGCATAATTATTCTACCTATCTATTTCATTCGGTGTTTCAATTTTTAATGTTTATGCTAGCCATTTTATATTTTTGTTTTTGTTGACAGGTAAGCAAATGAAGTCAAAGATCTCCACCGTTATCTAGGATCGTGTAAGTATGTCGTCATTAGTCGTGGCTATGCATGAAGTGCAATATACCTAATTATCTTTATTAGCAGTTATACCACTATGGCACGCTTAAGTTATTCTAAGCCGATGGCAATAAAGTTTGTCGTGTCCAAAGTTCCGCTTTAATTTGAATTTTCAGCCTTATTTATTGTCTAATTCCAAGCTAAACTCCCGCAGTGGAAGCGATTTACACAGGTAAATTTCGAACAAAATACCAGGAGTTCAACTGGAGGCAGACAATGGCTGCGTTACGCAGCGCTAAATAGCATACGCTGCACAATATAGCAGCGCATACTATGAATTAAACGTGAACCTAAATCTATTTAACTTAATTAACTAAGTTGATTGAAATTGGCTAATGATGTGTTCCAACCCTTACATAACTCAAGTCGGTAGTAAATACCGTCTGCCGATCTGGCGTTACGTCACACGTATTAGCACTAGATTATAAGTAAGTACCTCCAAATTATATCACCCCACGAATTCCGCAATTCGTACTAAGGAGTCACAATGATATGGTACAACAAATATGACTAAAGGGAACACACCATTAACACGAATAAACAGTTTTATCACTTACAGTCACGTGCCGGCGCAAATGCATAAAATACCCAACGGAGAAAGGAAGTACAGGGAATGGATCAAAGAGGAATTCCGTGGGTACTTACAGGGCTGGGTGGAAAAGATATCGACACCCAGCATTCCACTACAGCCTTGGCGCGTTATTCACTTCAAACCACTCACAGCTTCTGTTCGTATTTCACTTTGATATTAGTCATTACGCGTGACCCAACCCGAATTTGGGTCGTACAAACGCGAGCCGATATGGCCACTTGATGCCTATTCAACGCGACGCTCACGTGGAAGACGTCGAGACATCCAACAATCACTAAGCCTGGTATTCTAGTATAACCCAGGAGAACCGCAATAATACGATGCATCAACACGCGCGATCTCAAATTGAATCGTCCATTACACGCGGCATCACAAAACTCGTGGCGGGAAATCCGCACAAACACGATACTCGACGTCCGAACGGTTTTCGAGTGACTGCCAGTGCGGTGCAGAAATCACCGCGTGGCGCCGTCAGGCGGTCTGCGCGCACGTCGCCAGTCTCGCCCTGCGAGTGAGAAAGGGACAACACACGCCCAGAGCGACGCGTGCGATCGAGCACCGCGCCGCATTCATAGACCGTCATTAATACCTAACTCACCCCAGCATAACAACGCTAAATATTAAACATTCACCCGCCCTAGGCCGAATCCCTTAGGCCTATTCACTACTGGGGAGACGAGATAGCGTTGCTATTGCTCGCTTAAGAACTGAATCCCCTACCTGAACTGTCGCGACTCGAGGAGTGCCATCACTACCTGGGAACAAGTTGAGAATGCGCCCTCTGCGCCATCGCAGTGGCGGCAGGTTGGCATCCTTAACCAGAACGAGATCTCCGATGCGAGGGGGTTCAGTTCTGTCCGTCCACTTAAGGCGTTGCTGCAGAATGTGCAAATACTCAAGCGACCATCGCTTCCAAAAATTCTGAGACATTTGCTGCAGCAACTCATAACGCGTCAAACGATTGCTACTGACCTCTGTGTAGGGGTACTCTGGCAAGGCGTTAAGTGGTCGGCCAATTAAGAAATGCCCTGGTGTCAGGGCCTCCAGATCATTCGGATCTGAGCTAAGCGGACACAAAGGACGTGAATTGAGAACGGCCTCAATTTTACAAAACACGGTCGCTAGCTCCTCAAAGGTTAATATCGTTAAACCTATAACGCGCATCAAATGCGTCTTAGCGGACTTTACAACCGCTTCAAATATACCACCCCAGTGGGGGCATCCTGGTGGATCGAACACCCAGTTAATGCCCTGACGGGAGAGGCTCGTGCCGATAGCTTCCTCGTTTTCCGATAAAAACGTTATAATTTCTTTCATACATCGATCAGCGCCCTTAAAGTTGGTACCACAGTCCGACCTGATCAGCGCTGGTCGCCCTCTTCGCGACACAAATCTATCTAAAGCTGCTAAGAAAGCCTCCGTAGTGAGGTCGGCCACGAGTTCTAAGTGGACGGCCTTGGTTGCTAGGCACACAAACACGCACAAATACGCCTTGATTGACTTCGCGTTGCGAAGGCGTGATGCCTTTACCATAAAAGGCCCTGCAAAGTCCGTTCCCACACCCGCAAACGTCCAGGCTTCCGTCACCCGGTCCGGTGGGAGGTCTCCCATCTGAGGTTGCATTGTGGCTGCCTTCAACCGATAGCAAGGCAAGCACCGAAACACAATGCTCCGTACCGTACGTCGTCCAGACAAGATCCAAAACTCGCGCTGCAGAATAGCCAAAAGTGCATTGCAGCCCGCATGCGAGTTTTTCTGGTGACGATCCCTAACTATAAGTTCTACCAAAGGTCCCTTCTTTGGGAGTAACAGCGGATGCCGTGCTGAAAAGGGCAGGTTAGCGTTCCGAAGTCTACCTCCAACCCGGAGCATTCCATGCTCGTCCACGAACGGGTTGAGGCGCACAAGACCTCCCTTCAGCTTTCCACGGCCATCCCTGAGCAGCCTGACCTCTTCCTCAAAATGTTCCGCCTGGACGACCCTAACCAATAAACTTAGAGCCGCATTCCGCTCCGCAGGCGAGAGGACAGGTGCCAAGTTCCGTTCTGCTTGAGGTTTTCTACAGTTGTTCACGAACCGTTTGATCCAACCTGTCACCCCTAGAAGTTTGTCGAGGGAGCTGTATCGTTCCAGCAAGAAAGCCGCACTAGGCTTAGGTACGATCTGCCCTACGTTCACTCGCAAACCTCGATCAGGTGGCCCAAGCGGCGACCCGCACTCATTGTATGGCCATCTCTCAGGTGACTCAGTCAGCCACTGAGGTCCCCACCACAGTGAGTGACCTACCAAATCAGGGGCCCTACATCCCCGTGAGGCGCAGTCCGCTGGGTTCTGTTCTCCCGGTACGTGTCTCCATACCAACGGAGTTTCCGATCCTTTAATCTGTGACACCCGATTTGCCACGAAAACCTCAAGAGTATGTACCGACGTCTGTAACCAGCACAGAACTATCCTACTGTCGGTCCATGCGTACACCGTTTCATCCAAATTGATGGTACCGCGTAGATTACTAGCGACATGATGTAGCAAGCGCGTGAGAAGCGCTGCTCCCGCCAATTCCAACTTTGGAATGGTCCATCTTGTCCTAACCGGAGCCACCTTACTCTTGGCCATAACTAGACGCACGTCTACAGTTCCCGTTGAACTGACTGTCCGCAAATAGACAGCTGCCGCGTACCCTCGCTCCGAGGCATCACAAAACCCATGTAGGGTAGCCTTACATCCCACCGATGGGAGCAACTTGCGAGGTATGGCGATGCGTACGATCCCTGGTAAGGTGGTCACAAACTTGGTCCAATCATTCAACAGCTCTCCGGAGAGCTGGTCGTCCCAACCCAAGTTTGCTATCCACAACCTTTGCAAGAAGCACTTCGCCATGAACGTCACCGGTGCGATCCACCCGTTAGGATCGAAAGTTCTGGCGATCGTCGATAATACCGAACGCTTCGTCCAAGTCTTCTGCAAAAGGTCTGGCTCGATCTGATACGTAAAGACATCATGCGTTGGCCTATATTGCACCCCTAGGATGCTCAACGTATTTGGATTGTCCGGGTTCTCGAAAAGGTGCGGGTCCTGCTGGAACTCACCTGGCAACCCGGCCAGGAGCTCTGGACAGCTGGACAGCCATTTCCGCAACTCATAACCTCCTGATTCCATGATCGCGATCAGCTCGTCTCGTAGTAGCAGTGCTTGTTGCACGCTATCTGCACCCGTGCAGATGTCATCCACGTAGACGTCGCGATCCAGTACTGCTGCGGCTCGAGGGAATCTTACCCTTTCCTGTGCGGCCAACTCTCGCAGCGTGCGTACTGCCAAAAACGGACTTGGCTTCAGACCATACGTTACCGTGTTAAGCTCATAAGTGACCATCGGCTCGTCAGGGCTCTCACGCCACAAAATCAGCTGGTACCGACGGTCATCTGGGTGTATAATTGTTTGGCGAAACATCATTTTGACGTCTGCGACGAACGCTACTTGGTGCAACCGAAAATCTGTGAGGATGTCCACAATGTCCCGGTTCAACTTGGGACCCGCGTGCAGACACTGGTTCACAGACACACCATTCGATGTAGGAGCAGAACCGTCAAACACTACCCGTATCTTCGCCTCCGGTGACTTCAAAACAGCCAGGTGTGGTATATAGTAATGCTCGACACACCTCCAATCTATGCTGGACACCGACATGTGGCCTAACTCTAGGTACTCCCTCATGAATTCGATATACTTCTGCCGAAGTGCTGCATCTCGCTTCATCTTTCTCTCCATAGCCAGTAGTCTCCGTTCCGCGATCTGTCGCGAACTACCTAAGGAGGGGCGGTTTGGGAGAAATGGCAGCCTGGTAACAAACCTACCTGACGAACTTCGTGCAGTGTTGTACTGATAGAACAGCTCGCACTCGTCATCCTCTGGCTTCCGTCTATCCGCTGTGGGTGGCTCCTCAGACTCCCAAAACCTCTGCAGCACCTCCGACAACACACTACCATAGAGAACCGTATCGCCCTCTGGTAGGTCCTGAGGTCTCCAAACTGGGCCAAAAATAACATACCCCCCTGTGGTATCAACGGCCACTAAACCAGTTTGCTGAAGTACCCGTTTTCTGCCACACCAGAATCTCCCGAGGACGTCTGACCCGAGGAGAACGTCCACCGTACCAGGAGTATCAAATTCAGGATCAGCTAACTCTAAGCCTGTGGTTAACCCTCGTACCGTTGACGGTAACCGAACCTGAGGAAGTTTCCCTACCACTTCATCCAGCACCACTGCTGAGGCATGATAGCTGACCCCTGTACCTGTATTACCTAATGTGAACTCGAAGTTCACCTGACCCCGAACGTCAGGCACATCTACACCTCCAATACCTACAGCCCCATCCGTTGTGGGCCTTATATTTAAGCGTAGCCTACTCACCAGCTTACTAGACACAATACAACCCTGAGCCCCTGTATCTAACAAGGCTCTTACCTGTATGCTGCGGCCACCGTATCCCCATACCCAAATCATTGCCGTAGGCAACAATACCGTAATTGGCCGGGGGGCCGAAGCTGGCGAGTAGGCGGCGATTACCTAGCAGGAACCTAAGCGCGGAGTGTCCGCGTCCTGCGGGGGGGTCCCCTCTCTCCGTACACCTTCGAGTGGGTCCCACTCCTGCTGATAGGGACCTCTGGTCCTTTACGCCATGGCTGGCAGCCTATAGTAACCCTGCGGCAGGCGCGCGTACCGTGGATGCGCCTGTAGCCGCGGGTGCTCAGCCAAGGGGAGAGGCATGCGTGGGTCATGAGACCTCACCATGTTGTTCAGTCCCGCCGAGTACTGCATGTACTGGCCCTGGTATTGGCACCCGCCCGTAGCATCACGTATCTGTGATGGGTGCCCCTGACCTTGGACCTGTGACCACCTACCCTGTCCCGGCACCTGCTGCCGAGGTGGTGACTGTCTCGCGCGTGGTGAAGGGGGCATCACCTGCTGATGTCCCTGGCCTCGTCCCTGAAACCCTGGTGGAAGAGGACTCCTCCTTGGAGGGGGTGGGGAGCGTTGCTCCCGTCTAGGTAGGGCAGACTCCGTCCGCTGACCCGCGTCAGCTCTGCCTCCGTAATCTCCGCTGCGGTTCATGCATAGGAGCTGATGGTGGGCACCCTGGCAGTACCTGCAGTTGGTGCTTGATGGGCACTCTCGCACCTGATGCGGCCCCATACACCTAAAGCACCAACGCCGTTGCTGCACCACACCACGACGTTTCTGCACCCGCTGTGCAGCGAACTCCTCACACGCAGTCACCTGATGCCCCGCCTCTCTGCAGTAGGCACACCTCGATTCCAAATTAGCGACATTGTATCGCCTGGGTGGCCTACTCTTACCGTCTCGCGCCTGTGCACCCGGCCGTTCCGGGCGGCGAGCGGCCGCAGACTCCGCGTGAGGCGACTCTCCAAATTGGGCATCTACCCGTCTGCACTCGGCCTCGAGGAAGGACTTGAGCTCCTCGAAGGTCGGGAGGTAATCAGATGTCTTACCTCCGTGCGACTGTTCAAAACAAGCGGCCATGTCGCTCGGCAGGCGGCGCAACAACGTGTGGACCAGGATATAATCATAGCCTGACACCGGCATCCCCTGTCTCTCAAGAGCGTTCACTGCAACGCAGACAGGGTTGAGGACCTTGGCCCTGAGGTCCGTCCCTCGTGTGATGGTCGGCACGGTGAGCCACTGTTCCAGGAGTTGGTCAATCATGAGACGTTTGTTGCTGTATCTCTCGATCAGCAAACCGCGAGCCGTCTCGTAACTTGCATCATCGACTGGTAGATGCTTTACCAGCTCATGGGGCTCACCTTGCAGCTTGGCCATCAATTGTGCCATTTTATATGCCGGCTGCAAGTCAGTGCGGTTATGAATCACACTGTCAAACAGATCCTGGAATCGGGTCCAATCCGTGTAGTCCCCGTGGAAGACCGGAATCGCCACAGCCGGCAGGGGCACTTGCACCCCCGGTCCCCGCGGACCATGGGGTGGGTCCGGCTCCCCAGCCCTACGCCTGGTGATCACAGCAGCCGCCTGCTGGATCTCCTGCCCCATCTCCAGGCACTGGGTCACATTCGCCCGGACCATAAGTTTGGCCTCCTCATCAGGCGTCCCATCAAATAACTCCTCGCATCCAGTGAGGCAATCCAACACCTCCGCGACCCGTTCGTCAATCCGTTGCGCACAAGCGATGAGTGCGTCCTCTCGGTCCCCGCGACCGACCATCGCCTGCTTAGTCGCGAACCACATTAGGTGCGTTCTAATTTTCGCCTGAAGCTGTCTAATTGTGGGAGCCATGGTACCAACCCAAAGTAACGCCGAACCTTACAATAAAAAACAATAGACAATCGGCCCTGATCCTACCGTTAGGATATCCGCACAGGGTAAACACAACGATAATAACAAGCAATTCACTAATTGATTGGCCCTGATCCTACCGATAGGATATTCTACACAGGGCACACACTACAATCACAATAAATATATATATTTTTTTTTTATGTAGGTAGATTAAAAATCTTATACTAAAATAATCTTAAATCTAGTGGTTTTCTGAACCACGCTCTGCTACCAAAAATTGTCTAATTCCAAGCTAAACTCCCGCAGTGGAAGCGATTTACACAGGTAAATTTCGAACAAAATACCAGGAGTTCAACTGGAGGCAGACAATGGCTGCGTTACGCAGCGCTAAATAGCATACGCTGCACAATATAGCAGCGCATACTATGAATTAAACGTGAACCTAAATCTATTTAACTTAATTAACTAAGTTGATTGAAATTGGCTAATGATGTGTTCCAACCCTTACATAACTCAAGTCGGTAGTAAATACCGTCTGCCGATCTGGCGTTACGTCACACGTATTAGCACTAGATTATAAGTAAGTACCTCCAAATTATATCACCCCACGAATTCCGCAATTCGTACTAAGGAGTCACAATGATATGGTACAACAAATATGACTAAAGGGAACACACCATTAACACGAATAAACAGTTTTATCACTTACAGTCACGTGCCGGCGCAAATGCATAAAATACCCAACGGAGAAAGGAAGTACAGGGAATGGATCAAAGAGGAATTCCGTGGGTACTTACAGGGCTGGGTGGAAAAGATATCGACACCCAGCATTCCACTACAGCCTTGGCGCGTTATTCACTTCAAACCACTCACAGCTTCTGTTCGTATTTCACTTTGATATTAGTCATTACGCGTGACCCAACCCGAATTTGGGTCGTACAAACGCGAGCCGATATGGCCACTTGATGCCTATTCAACGCGACGCTCACGTGGAAGACGTCGAGACATCCAACAATCACTAAGCCTGGTATTCTAGTATAACCCAGGAGAACCGCAATAATACGATGCATCAACACGCGCGATCTCAAATTGAATCGTCCATTACACGCGGCATCACAAAACTCGTGGCGGGAAATCCGCACAAACACGATACTCGACGTCCGAACGGTTTTCGAGTGACTGCCAGTGCGGTGCAGAAATCACCGCGTGGCGCCGTCAGGCGGTCTGCGCGCACGTCGCCAGTCTCGCCCTGCGAGTGAGAAAGGGACAACACACGCCCAGAGCGACGCGTGCGATCGAGCACCGCGCCGCATTCATAGACCGTCATTAATACCTAACTCACCCCAGCATAACAACGCTAAATATTAAACATTTATGTAACCAATCATTGGGTTACCTGCCTACTTACTAGGTACCTATGTATAATTTAATCAATAATCACCATTTCAACCAACATTTCAGAAACTTTTGACACGTGGATCCAACCATTTCATTCAAATCGTGTCCCAAAAGTTTAACGTAGACGCTACGTTAAGGTAGATTTTAAGCAAGTTTTTGAAAAAGGGAACACATTTATTTTGGCATTCCATATCTATCTTTTAATTAATGCTTTATAAGTCACAAAATATTACAACCAAAAGTTAAGGATGTGTCTTGTGTGGGGATTTACCTGCAATACGGTTGGTTGGAACGTTGTAACTCAGATTGTAAATAATCATATTAGAAATAAAAACTTGCGTGAAGAATCATTGATGTCATATTTGAAATTTTATTATACACCTACGAAGGTATTCCCACAATTATTTACGATCTTTCTACACAGTCACAAATATCTACGTTTTATAATAACCCCATAAAGAATAAATAAAAATGGCTGAAGTGTACCGTAACGTTGTTTTGCCGTCAGCTGAACCGTAAAACGTATTTAAAAGCCGTCTGAAAGCCACAAAGATGGCGACGAAGAGTTGCCCTCAATCGACCGTCTAAATCGACCATTAGAGACACTTTGGCTCCACATTATAGTCATGGGGATGTTGGATATGGAAGAGCGTCATTACTTACTAGGACCTAGATATACAGGATGTAAAAATAATAGCTGAGATTACTCAAAAAGGTGAACCAGCTCATGAAGCAAGGAACATAATTATGTCGAAAAATGCAAAATTAAAACTGGACTTCCCATATACAATGTTCCAGCCGACGACCAGTCAATTTGTATGGGAGATTAATTTTTTTGCTTCATATTTCGACCTATCTATGTTCCTTGTGAAAATTTATTGAGTTTCATGGACTAGTCACCCCTTAAAATATTTTTACAACTTGTATATTGCTCCATCATTGAGCTGATATATTCCATCCGTTTTTTGAGGTAGGCAAAATATTTTTGGCTGTAGAGGTAATTAAGGTATGACCTGCAATTATCTGATATTCTTAACTTTTATCATAGAAGGTAATACATATTCCTAAAATAACTTTGATATAGATACAAACGTAATAAATAATGTATTATATCTGATCATATGGCTTTGGTGTTGCTTTAGGATTTTGTGAAGTACCAGACAGTATTCGCACTGAAGCATGGCACTATTTTCTTAGACAACATGCTCGTGCCAAGAGACTAGTATATTAATACGGTTTCCAAGACGTACGTATCTGCGAGGAAGGTGGAAGATTTTTATTAAGTTATAACGATACATCACACCATTAGCCAGAGAGCTTCGTAACGTGAATGAATGTAACCCATTCTTAATGTTGTGGTGCAAACGAGGAAAACTGGCGACTAGAAGAAGGAAAGTAAATAATTTATCACACAGAACCCGAGTACTCGTAGGAATTCCTGAAAAAATATATCTCGTGTTCGTAGAGATAGCTACGGTTGCTACGCCGTAGCAATCACTGGCATAGGTTATGTTTTTTGTAAAAGAATATCAAAAATACCTTATAACACTCGACTTATCTTTGAAATAACCTATATTTTGTCGCGGAAATTGTTTTGAAGAAGGATATACGTTGCAAAGCCTTCAAGACACATTTAGGGTCACTTACATTCAGACACCATGTTTAGCCGTTTTAGTGTAACCTTTTATAGTTGTTTACAGAAGAAGGTTGGTGTCCGTTCTCTATACGTAGATAAGATATTCAAGTCACTGATACCTTCTATTGTGCAAACAGCTGGAGAAGTTATCTAAAACTCGTCTGCCATCTATTCTATTTTATTTTATTAAACTGTATTGCACAAAACGTACAAATGGTGGGCCTAATGCCTCGCAGAATTCTCTACCGGCCAACCATAGGGTAAACAGAGAGCTTGAAACGGGTGAACTAAAATGTGAAAACGGTAAAATAAGAAGTTATTTTCTAAAACATAGAAATTTTATAAGTAAAGAAAATTTCCATTCCTAGTGCACATTGGTAACGAAATATGATTTTAACCAATCTTCATCTATGATACCGTTTGCAGTATTATGTAAGGGATTATAAAAATGATGAAATATGATTGACTAGAAAATAAGGAAGCTGTTAAATAAGTAATCAAAAACATATGAATAAAAATACACATGTTAACTACTACTACTAGCAATTGCGATTTGTATTCGATGTAGGTACCAAGTGGCAACGTTCTTTATTATTTGAGTTAGAGTTTTTAAACAGCCATCGGAAAACGATTAAGTAGAATGTAGGTACTTTGGGTAGAACATATTTGAAGCGCTACAAATTCTATAAGAAGATTATTCCGGATTGAGCGATGCGAATACCTACTGCGATCGAAATCGTATAATGAATAAATATTCTGATAGTTGTATCGAAAGACACTTGAAAGGTAAAACGTACCAAGCTACACGAGAGCGCTACCGACAATTTTTTTCTTTCTGCTTTATTTTCATTAAATAGTTTAGTTACTTAAACTCTTTTCCTTACAAATGTAATCAACAAGTATGAATGATTAGGGGCGTGTCAAAAATATGAAATATAACATACTAGCTTTTACCCGCGACTTCGTCCGCGTTGGATAGTTTTTTTAGAAACAGGTTCAGGTTTAGGTGGGCTCCTGATGGTACACCTGGTGGTCTACATAAGGTACTCCAGATCCTCTATGTCCATGTATAAAGAAGCGGCCCATCATATTGAATTCAATTCATCATATTGAATTATCTCTAATAGTTTAACTACTCCGCTCGTAAAAGCACACATGTGTGCTTGAAGAACAATACAAATCTATTGTTGCAAAATTCGACCTGAGCGAAGTGGTTAATTGGGCTCCTGATGGTACACCTGGCGGTCTACATAAATAATGTACTCCAGATCCTCTGTGTCCTTGTGAAAAGAAGCAGCCCATCATACTGGCCAACTTTCGTTTTGGAACCATTTCTGTATCTCTAATAGTTTAGGTGGGCTCCTGATGGTACACCTGGTGGTCTACATCTGTACTCCAGACCATTGATGTCCTTGTGAAAAGAAGCGGCCCATCATACTGAACAACTTTTGTTTTGTAACCATGCCTGTATCTCTAATAGTTTAGGTGGGCTCCTGGTGGTACACCTGGTGGTCTACATCTGTACTCCAGACCATTGATGTCCTTGTGAAAAGAAGCGGCCCATCATACTGAACAACTTTTGTTTTGGAACCATGCCTGTATCTCTTATAGTTTAGCTGGGCTCCTGGTGGTACACCTGGTGGTCTACATAAGGTACTCTAGATCCTCAATGTCCTTGTGAAAAGAAGCGGCCCATCATACTGAACAACTTTTGTTTTGGAACCATGCCTGTATCTCTAATAGTTTAGCTGGGCTCCTGGTGGTACACCTGGTGGTCTACATAAGGTACTCCAGATCCTCAATGTCCTTGTGAAAAGAAGCGACCCATCATACTGAACAACTTTTGTTTTGGAACCATGCCTATATCTCTTATAGTTTAGCTGGGCTCCTGATGGTACACCTGGTGGTCTACATCAGGTACTCTAGATCCTCAATGTCCTTGTGAAAAGAAGCGGCCCATCCTACTGAACAACTTTTGTTTTGGAACCATGCCTGTATCTCTAATAGTTTAGCTGGGCTCCTGGTGGTACATCTGGTGGTCTACATAAGGTACTGCAGATCCTCAATGTCCTTGTGAAAAGAAGCGACCCATCATACTGAACAACTTTTGTTTTGGAACCATTTCTGTATCTCTAATAGTTTAAGTGGGCTCCTGATCGTACACCTGGTGGTCTACATAAGGTACTCCACATCCTCAATGTCCTTGTGAAAAAAAGCGGTCCATCATACTGAACAACTTTTGTTTTGGAACTATGCCTGTATCTCTAATAGTTTAGCTGGGCTCCTGATGGTACACCTGGCGGTCTACATAATGTACTCCAGATCCTCTATGTCCTTGTGAAAAGAAGCAGCCCATCATACTGGCCAACTTACGTTTTTGACTATTTCTGTATCTCTAATAGTTTAGGTGGGCTCCTGACGGTATACCTGGTGGTCTACATATAAACTCCAGATCCTCAATGTCCTTGTGAAAAGAAGCGGCCCATCATACTGAACAACTTTTGTTTTGTAACCATGCCTGTATCTCTAATAGTTTAGGTGGGCTCCTGGTGGTACACCTGGTGGTCTACATCTGTACTCCAGACCATCGATGTCCTTGTAAGAAGAATCGGCCCATCATACTGAACAACTTTTGTTTTGGAATCATGCCTGTATCTCTAATAGTTTAGCTGGGCTCCTGGTGGTACACCTGGTGGTCTACATCTGTACTCCAGATCCTCAAATGGTGATAAAAAGTAGCCTATGTCCGTTCTCGGTATGCTAGCAATCTCTGTGCTAAGTTTCATGAAGATCGGTTCAGCGGTTTGGCCGTGAAAGCGTAGCAGACAGACAGACAGACAGAGTTACTTTCGCATTTATAATATTAGTGTGGATAAATATCTATCTAAGCATACCAACCATGTAGCAACCTGCGTTATTTATTTTATTTACTCACACTAGTCAGTTTTTATCGATTAAACTTACAATTATTACAATAAACTTATGTTCGCTTTCGGAATCAGGAGATTTATCTACTTTATTTAATCAGGGTATATAGTACCGATAACTATGATTAATAAATACGTTTTACTTTTCATCATTAGTCAACATAAAATACTTATTTATAATCCATGAAGATAAATCTTTGTAATCCACATTATTACATCGAAATTAAATTTACTGAATGCATGATTTATTTCAACTATAAAGCAAACATATTGCTCCATCCAATTATCTGAAACAAATTAATAATAAATTAAATGGGTACCTGCTGTACTTGTAATTATCGTTACGTACTTAGCAAATTGAATGGTATACTATTTCGAAATTGCATTAGCTACGTGCAATGCTAAGTATTAACGAAGTAGAAAACTTTCGATAAAAATACTTCTATTCAGAGTTTGAAGGCAATAACTTTTCTCTGGCGGAAACGTCGACACGTTTCACCAACTTTACGTAAACTTTATCGTTCGTAACAATTCAAGAAGTTAAATTGGTGCAACTAAGCACTTACTAGCAACGATGCAGTTGAACAAATTTGGTCGTTTTACCCTTGGCAGTGGGTTCAATCTCGTGTGGGGTTGGTTCTCGGGCAGTGGGGCGCGGATCGATACGGGTTACAGATAAAAATAGGACGCAACTTTAAGGTCGTATCGTAAATCGGGACAGAACGTACGGTTTCGCCTGAATCGATTTTGGGGATGCTGGTAGAAAATAGCTTGTGGTATTATAGCCGTTTCCTTCGCCTTAGAAATGGAAAAAAGATTACTGAAAATGAGAAGATGACGCCGGTTGATATCCAAGATCCCTGTTTATTTACGAACGTTCTGCGTTTAAATCCGTTCTCTAACGGCTTACTGCTCTTCAGTAAGCTTACTATTTATACAGGTTGAATGAACAATATTGTTGTTTACTTAATACTGTATGCAATACAAAATAGAACAAAACATTATGGAAAAAGTTATCTTTTCATCAATATCAATTAACAAATGTTTCCTCAAGCCATGTGTTTATTATCGCTGCGAACTGAAATTACAATGGCAGAGAAAACAATAATATTTAAATGAAGAACATATTTTTCTCCGTTTGGGTCGATTTCCATTTAGGTTGCATTTAATTTTGAAGGTCGGTCGTTATCAGTAACAGTAATTGCATGGAAACATGCCAACTAGCTGTAGGTACTCATATCTGGCACGTTCTTTGGTAAATTTACTTAATAATAGAAAATGGCACTATATAATTATTGAATGCATGCTCACATGATCCATCCAATGATTACTAGGTAAATTAACTTTCAAGATATTCATTACCTACCTGACTTGTACCTAGGTAATGAGGCAGGCTAGTGCCACCTACCAACACACTTTATTTAGGATTGTAGTAGGCCAGAAAACAGTTTTGGATGCCTCGTTCGTTTGAACGCCGTGTGATGCCGGCTTAGAATAGCATCACCCCATTTCTTTCCCGTGGGAGTCGAAAGAGCCGACGAAAGGACTTGAGGGTGTGTATTGCAATTTTAGGCGATGGGCTGACAACCTGTCACTATGGCGATACACAATTTTTCGATTGACCCTCATATACTTATATGTCTGACGTGGCGTAAATGTCCGTTTTTTGTGGCCGTTTACGCTTTGCCTACCCCGCAAGGGATAATAGGCGTGATATGTGTATGTGTATGTATATTCCTTTAAATCCCTCACTCTGACACCAGGGTTCATCGGGTCGTTGGATGACTCGGTGTCCCACACGAAGAGAGAGAGACTGTGTTCAGGACTTTATTAAAGAATCACGCCAAACTCTACGCTCGTCAACCAAATAAAAAGCATTTTATGAGAAGCTCTATTAGTTATTTATATATTAGCAATGAAAAGACCGATCTCAAACATTTTTAATGATTTGTTAAACAGATGAGAAAACACAATTTTCACATGAAATGAAGCCATATTTTATTTCTATATACCAACACAAATAGGCGCAGGTAAACAAAATTAATTTGGGTGGCCATAAAATCAGTAGCGACAACATAATTGAACACATTTCTTACTTTTAACATGGCTATAAAATTCAGCAACATATAACTCTAATGCCCTGTGTCATGACGCAGAGTCACGCGATCACGGAATTTTGTGTAAAATCTATTTGAACTTAATTTTATTTGTTATTTAGTTTAGTTGTATAATCACAATAGAGTTGGAATTCAACTACGTCAATTCGTGGCTAGTTTTGATAACAAGAATACTGCGCAGTGGTTATACGAAAAATAACATAACTCAGAAGGTGTACCTTCTATTTCAATATTGTCAAATTAATCAAAATACTAATGTGACAGAAAATTGGCAATGGTACACATATATCTAGTATTAGGATTTTATGCACTTACTATATTCATCTTTATTCATTTATCAAGTGTGTAGTAGTGGACTACGAGTGTCTTTTTACGGCGGAGTAGGTATAAGCAACACAAATTAGATGTACTTACGCCCGTACTTATTTATTTAGCCGTCAATGTGGTTTATTTGCTAATATGATGATTTAAAAAAACTTGGTTGTTTCACATAGTAGCCATCTAACCCGTAACTAAGCAAAGCTTGTATTTATTTATTTATTTCAAGAAATCTCACAGCTTTTACATTGTATTATACATTGAAAGTAATACAGTGTGTTTGCCAATAACAGAGATTACACAAATTAACATCTGCTTCGCCAACAACAACTAAATAATAAAAGAACTTAACAATAAATAATTATTACAGAAAATAAAAATAAAAAATAGAAATAAGGAATCTCATATATATACATGTCAACTAAATTGCTGATATATTATTAAAACTTTTTTTATGAGGAAATAAATACACACATAACATAGAAAACACGCAGAATCAACATATATGTTTGGGGATCGAACCCACGACCCTCGGTGAAGCAGGCAGGGTACTTACTATCCACTTCACCTTCGGGTTAGTAAAAGAGAAACACGATTGCATTTATAAGCTCAAGCTACTTCAGAAATAAACAAACAGAGGTAGGTAAGTACTTATCGTTCCACATCGGTCGTCAGTAATAATGAAACAAATTAATATCGTAATTTTATCAGAATCATCAAATTAGTACCGATATCTAGTGGTAAGTATGTAGCTTCGCAATGAACTTAACGATTTAATTTGAAGTGGGACCTTCATGCAACGTGCTCTACTTGCTGGGGCCTGGGAATCCGCTCTGATTGTGGTCTAAAGGAAAAAGTCAGCGCCCTGCCAACTCGTTAACCTATCAATCCCCTATCTTCTAAAATATCCACCTACCCACACTGCCCCATGTCTTCAAAAAAACACACATACGAAGTGCGTAAACGGCCAATGCAATCGCTACGTCTAACAAATATTTCATACTAACAATGTAAGTCATTTAAGTCATGTACTACCTGATTTCCTCATAAAATTGTGCATCAATGTTTGCCAGCCTAACCCCTAAAATCGAAATAATTTCTCGCTTTTCGCCTGTTCTCTGTCCACATGCAAATAGACTGCCATTTCTCATCAAGGCCTTCCTCTGACAAGGGTGGCTTTGTTCGTGTATAATGGTGGGAACCATTTACCTGGAAAACGTACCTGGCCTGTATCTATGTCATTAATGACTCGTTATGTGCGCACAAAGTAGACATTATAATACCTACGCTTTGAGTTTGACTTATATATTAATATGCCTGAGTATATCATCAATACTAGATAACTGTTACGAAGAACTTTATCATTCAGAGATGTATGTAAAAGATGTAGAAAAGAGGATTTCTATGAAGACGTTACTAAAAAACTAATGGGTGACTTCAATGCGCGTTTGGGGAAAAAAACGGATGAAGAAGTCTGCATTGGGTCCTCTAGAATCAAATTGAAAGACAACCGTGGTCTGATTTCTGTCAACTATTTGGAGGCAAATAATATTTTTGCTATGAATACCTTTTTCAAAAAGAAACCCCAAAGAAAGTGGACATGGGCCAGCTCAGATGGGTTTGCAAAGAGTGATTATGGCTAAAACATATTGTGACTGACGTGACCGACTTGAAGAAACTAATGAGCAGCGACTATCGACCAGTAAGAAGAACAGTCAAGATCAACACCAGGCTAGAAAGACAGAAACTTCTGAAGAAGCTCCTATTTGGCATCAAAACATTTAAAATTTAAAGAAAAGCTTACTTCGGCTCTTAAGCAACCTGAAGCTGTGTACTTCAAACAAAGCCTCATATATAATAAATTCTCGAACATCCTAATGACTGTAGTTAAAGAGATGTTTGGCTGAACAACTCGAGAGATGACTCCTTATCCACTGCAAGTGAAGCCCTTTTCGAACAGCGAAGGGAAATGTGCTCAGCTGCTTATAACTTCCAACTTCATCGTGACCTTAACAAGAGTATAACAAAGATGATATGTCGAGATATCCGTCGTAGAAGGAACTCAGACAGAATCCAAAACCTGATCGATGAGGCCCAAAAGATTTCTATCCGGCTACAAACATTGGATGTTATCAAATGAACAAGCTGGAAAACTACTTCAATGGCTAGGTGTAATCTAATGTGCCGGTGATAGTTCCTACGAATCTCATCCTACGTATACGTTAATGAAAAGTTAATACTCGTTATCTTGGACATGCAATATATTCAGTCAAGCTCCCAGGCGCTTACACACTCAATCTGCCAATGTGGGTCTTATGCGCGCGGCATAAGAACGGTCCAAAGTCCAAACTATTTAACCCAGCCTGATCTTGCCTATACATGTGTTTGACAAACCTATACCTATTCTACGTAGTTCGGACGTATTTATCTACCCAATTCAGTCCTACAATAAATTTCGTTGAAAGCATAATATCATATTTCAAAGGGTGCTTGGCTAGCATCATAAACTATTATTATAGGTATTGAATCTATAAATATCATCTTATTTATTTTCTCAATAATTCTATTTATTTTTTCTTCTGAAAATAGCCCCTTTCATCGTAAGACGTTAAACCGGTGCGTATCTAATACTTTCGGGAGCACTCTTCTGATCAAACAATCTTATCAGGCTCCCGAAGACCCTCGAAAGGGTTGCTAGGTCCTTTTCATTTATTACAGACCCTACTTTAGCCCTTTATCAACACAAGTAGGTTTGTTTCGCTTCGTCGTATGTATATCGGGTGTTATACAGTGTGGCCAACAACAGGGGTTTTTTTATCGGGGTGTAATCATCCATAAAACTGAACAACTTTCCCATGGAACATGAAAGGAAATGTTAGAAAACAATGTTTCTCCTATAAAAACTGACTCACTGGTACATTTTGTAGTACAGCAGGTAAATTTTTGATTTTTCGACCAATGTTCCATCGGGAAAGTTGTTCAGTTACTTGGGTATTTTTCCCCGTGAAATGTTTGCACCTGTTGTGCACTCTGTGTACTTACCTACAGTAGGACTTAGTAGTCAAATTGTTAAAAATCCTTTTTAACATCACCATTCCGGTGTTACCTACTTGTGTTGATAGAAAGTCGTCATCGTAATGGAAACGGAAGCATAAAAATGGAGTAAAGAATCTAAAAACAATTATTTTATCAAATTTATGTTGAGGTAAAAGTCGGTTGATGATTATAAGGTAGGTTTCGAATCCGTTGGCAATAACTAAGAGTTAAAAGTATAGAAGAATAAAAGTCAGACCCTGAATTTTATAGATAGGACCCTATGTTGCCCTATTTCTACGACCCTAAACCAGAACAAGACATAACGTCGCATAAAATTGGTCCTACAGCATTGGATGCTAGCCAAATCGTCCGTTACTTAGCAAAACTCGGCCACTTTTTGAATGAAGCGTTTGTTTTTATCGATCAAGATACTAAGTAGGTAAGTAGTTATTATTGTTTTTTCCAAACCGCGCGCGTAGTTTTTTGCATATATGCACGAAGATGATTGATTAATTAAATTTGGGCAATACAGAATAGTTTCCACTATCGGGTCATTCATCAGTCTCCTACACGACAAGAAAAATAAGGTAAAGCGGATAATAATGCAGTAGGCTCATTTCAGCAATAGCAACTAAAGTATATCCATTCTTCAGAAAAATATTATTTCAGAGAGCTTTTTATTATCATTTTCGTTTATGCTGGAAAAGCACTCTTCGCAATTTCGCTGTAACGCGCTTGAATGGCTAGTTAGAGAATTGGGTCACATGCGGCGAACGTTCCAGAATATTACTATAACAAATATAACAATATGATTCACGCGACAATGGCGCGACATAACAACGCAATAACAATACAATCCGAAATATCCTCGCGTACCGTAATACGAATAGCTACGACTTAACGCACAAAAGGAATCGCAATGAAAGATACTCGTAATTCCTTTACGAAAGTCCCTCTCCCTCTAGAGTATGATAATAAAACAATATTTTGTAGGTAGGCAACAAAAATAATTATTGGATGTGAATCAGCTGATCGTGAACTTTGAATGATAGAAGTATGGCAGGTTTATTTACTCATAACAATCAATACATAATGTAACATTTAAATGAGCCTCAGAAATATTGCTCTTTTTCAGTCTCCTCCGTTAGATACGACACAACAGACAATATCAACGCACAAACACAAATTAATATAACTAGGTACAATTATTCCATTGGCTTCATAAAGAAAGATGGTCATGGTCTTATAACGCCTGTGTGAAATTCTGACGTTTTGGGTACACCTTATATTATACCCGGTATACCTCCCGCAGCCGTTACTGAATAATTTGGAACGTTGAGTTTGTCAACCAAAATTCGTGTAAATTTTCATGCAGTGTCAAACATTATAATATAAAGCGCCACATTCATGAACAGACACTGTGACGTGTGTTTTGTTCGCTGGAATTAGATATTTTCTTCCATATCAAAGTCTGTCCTACATTGAACAACATGTTTGGTCGCTGAAGTCTGAAATGATTAAAAACGAAAAAGTAAGAGCGAAATATATTGGAGCTTTTTATTGGTTTTGGGTGTTGACTCTAGTCTTGGCCAAAAGATATATTATGAGAGTGCTTTAATAGGTACCTTTTTGATTTAGAGGTCTTCCTAAAGGGGTTTCAGATGATTAGAAATTCGCGGAAAACCACCTAACTGACATCTACTTAGTTTTTTCTGTCTGCAGAGTTTATTTCAAGAAGGAATTCAAAGAAAAGCTTAGTTTTGATTTGATAAATTCGTCTCTTCAACAAATATATTTGTTTTCATTCACAGCGTGCCGTAGGTACCGTAAGATGTTAAAGGCGAAAATATTTTTAGAGTAGAAAATATGTAGATAAGATACCTACTTTTTCAATCTAAAGCTCGATATTTTATCTCATTCGGATTTAATGGAAAGAAGAATAAATTCGATGAGTTTACTCAACGCCTGAATTGAATAGCTCGCTTTTTTTAGTGGACTAAATTTATAGACTTCAAAGACTGGATATATCTTTCGAGGTATATATACTGAGCTTTTATTGGGCTCATTCCGACTATATTTTATGTTAATGTGATGAAATAAATAGAAAGTAGCGCAAGTGAATCAGTTCAGATTTATATCGAAACGGTTCTTGTTTGTACTTTCTGTAAAATACTTTTGAGTCTCGTGACAAAAAGAAAATAATGTTGCCAGTGTTGCCACCTGTCTGGCACTCAGAGATCACGTACGGATATAAATTGGTTTAGTTTGAATAGGAAAAAACCTCGCGACAGTCACGAAGCGGGTAGCACGTGACCGGTGCACGCAAATAATAAACATAGGATGTCCCCATGCCAGAAGTAGAGCTAGTAGTGGCTAGAACTACGCTATGAAACTATTAATATCGTCATTTTTGTGATCACTACATAATAGCATAAAGCAAAGTCGCTTACCGCGTCTGTCCCTATGTCTGTTCGTTTGTATGTATGCTTAAATTATCAAAACCACCCAACGGATCTAGATGGAATTTCTTTTAAAAGATAGAGTGATTCAAGAGGAAGGTTTTTATGTATGATTTATGTCCGGAGAAGGTCTGTTTCCTGTGGGAAATCGTTTAGCAGTGGGTGAAACCGCTGGGCGAGCCGCTAGTTAATGATATATTATACCTAAATTTGAAATCATACACACTCCATATTAATGCTTCGGTAAAGTCATCTATCTCAAATCTCGGTCTACGAAGCGCCAGGGGGACGCCTATGTCCTACAATGACTTCTCACGGCTATTGATGATTATCTAATCAATTACCAAAACTACCT
Organism: Tuta absoluta; assembly: GCA_027580185.1. Taxonomy (NCBI): domain Eukaryota; kingdom Metazoa; phylum Arthropoda; class Insecta; order Lepidoptera; family Gelechiidae; genus Tuta; species Tuta absoluta. The sequence goes on from JAQAHW010000003.1 coordinate 6,619,119, forward strand.
TGATGTAGCCATACAATAAAATAAACTGTAAAAAATTGACTTCAAATTGTTATCGTATTATGATAAAAACGTTATTATATTACACGAAATTCTGTTGCTTAAAGGCTAGCTAACTATTTTTAAAGTTGTGTTCAACGAACTGTGAAACAATTTGAAACAACTGAATTTAAGATTAGTTTTAGGGCTTGTTTGTTGTAAAGTCTCCTTAATTTAAACAAGAATCAATCAATTAAAAGTTAAGACTTGTAAACTTTATATAGCAGACAGATAATCCAAAATATTAAAATGTAGGCGTTAGCATTTAACACGTAATATGCCATTATTCAGCATTTAAACTTTTGCTTGATATTTAACATTTATGTATTATTACAACAAATTAAACCTTGATTCATTGATCAAAAATCTTGCCATGTCTATAAAATGCTAGCTCTACGCAGCATCCCACTCACGGGTGACAGTGAACATCGTCGGAAGGCCAAAGTTAATTTAGAAGCGTCAGAATAGCGTGTTTAGTACGGAAACAGAATTGAGTGTTTATTTTCTTTTTGTTTACGTAATCTGGGAGCGTCGACCCGCGCTCGAGTAATTCTTGAGTTGAGTAGAGCGTAGGCGATAGCTACGGGCCCGTAGCACCCACTAGCTACGATATCAGCGGAAATACATTGCAAGTGGGCCTACCTAGTTACTAAGTAAGAAGCAGTTGAGTCACAAAATTAATTATTTACAAAAGAACAGTTTGCCCCCATTTCGATTATTGATACCTACTCTTCTAGCGACGCTTCTGTTTTCTTAATTAATGTTTGGAATGGATTGAATGGGTTAAATATAGTTACACTGTAGTTACACTACAATACACCACGTAATTATTATATTATTATACCGGGAAAAGCATTTTTTTGTTTACCTGAGCACTCGACTACTAGGGTATTCGATTTGGTTCCACTTCGCCCGTAAATTGGGTTGTAAATTGTGTACATGTGTAAGTGAGATATTAACGTTTCCTTATAGCCGTCCATCTCTCTAGGGCGCGCCCATCAATAATTTTATTTGTTGAGTGTTTATTTACACACATTCGTGGATCTGGAAAAGGCCTATGATAGAGTTCTGAGGAATGAATTATGGTCGGCACTATCCGTGCATGGGGTGAGCAGCATCTTGGTACGAGCACTGAAATCCTTATATAAGGATTCCAGTGCTTGTGTAAGGATTAACGGGGCCTTCACTGAACTGTTTAACATCGAGAAAGGTGTTAGACAGGGATGTGTTGCGTCACCATGGCTGTTCAACCTATTCATGGATAGTTGTTTGACAGATTTGAAAGAGTGTGAAAATGGACTGAGAATGAATGGGTTACTCGTCAAATGTCTTCTCTATGCTGATGACCAAGTTATCCTTGCGTCGTCGGCTGAAGAGTTGCAGAAGATGGTAAACATTATGAATGAGGCTTTGAAAAAGAAAGGAATGAAAGTGAATGTAAGTAAGACGAAGTCAATGGTTTTTGAAAAAGAAGAAGGTATGACGGAGTGTAATATTATGATAGAAGAAGAGAGGGTGGAGCAAGTGAAAGAGTTTGTATATTTGGGATCGAAGTTTACATCAGATGGAAAGTGTGAAAGTGACATTGAAAGGAGGGTAAATGCCGGCAACATGGTGAATGGAGCGTTGCATACTTTTATGAACAGCCAGACAGTGTCTAATAAGGCACGTCTGGCTGTGCATAGAGGAGTGTTAGTTCCAACACTTATGTATGGGAGTGAAAGTTGGGTATGGCAGAAAAAGCATGAAAGTAGAATAAATGCGGTAGAAATGAGAGCGCTAAGAAGTATGATAGGAGTGAAATTGAGTGACAGGATAAGGAATAGCGTGATTAGAGAACGTTGCGGTATAAAAGATGACATAGTGACTGGTATAGAAAAAGGAATGCTGAGATGGTTTGGTCACATTGAGAGAATGAATGAAAGAAGATTAACGAAACAGGTGTATATGGCGAGTGTGGATGGGAACGTTGGAAGGGGAAGACCAAGACGCACGTACTTGGATCAGATCGGGGACGTTCTAGAGAAAGGTCAGGTCAAGAGTACCCTAAACCGACGAGCATGTATGAAAAGATTCATGCATGTTGAAGAAGCGAAAGAGGTGTGTCAGGATCGTAGCAAGTGGAAAGATGTAGTCTCTGCCTACCCCTACGGGAAAGAGGCGTGATTATATGTATGTATGTATGTATGTGTTTATTTACTTTTTGATAACGTAATCTGGGAGCGTCGATCCGCGCTTTACGTGATCTTTGATTTGAATAGGCGTAGGCGAAATCTACGTTACAACCGTAATAGGTAAGTTTTTCATTTGCGCAAATATACCTTTATAGGGGGGCCCTCTTACTAAGGATAAGAATCGTGCAGGTTTTTCTTAGACACTTAATTCTACTTTAGATACTGACGTAGGAACTTAGTACGATAAACACTTATTTAGTAGGTGTAGACCGTTTCATGCTTTTATTTCATTCCTAAACGGCCACCAAGCAAACCCATTGAGTAAAGTATTAGGAAGTTCATTATAATACCTTTCGATAACATGACAAAACTGCTCAACAGTAAATATTTCTAAAATAATGTCATTCAATTATGTGTAACTACATGTCCAATGACCCAATTCCCGCCCAGTTCAACATAAAGAGACAGTTTATTTTCAGATATCGGTAACTTTAATCGATCAATGAAATCGTTTTTACTTCGAATAGCAATCACAATTTAAATAATTCAAACCTACCTGAAGACGCCATTATTCGAAGAACGGCAATATCGATTTGTCTTGATTACGGCGAACAAAAATCGATTCGAACCGACTCGAGTTGCTTCTCGTTGCAATAACGCATTTGATTACGGAAACAATCTTCGTAATAGTTGGGTATTTAATTTGTAATGCCGCGTTGGGTTATTTAATAGACGATTTCATTGTCATGGTTTCATGGAGTTAGATATGCTATGTAATTATATAGATACCTACGCGCGCCATTCAGTTATGAATTACAGTAGGCAGTGAATTACAATTACAATTCAGTTATCAATTACTGTGATCCTGTTTCCATTGACTCGACGAAGAAGAAGAAGTAGGCAGTCGCTACCCTTTGGTACCTACGTACTTAGTTATCTACACAATGTTATTACCTATTATTGAGGTAGGTATTCCGTACTACATACGGCCAATACACGTGTATGTTTCACCATAAATAATTGCGTGCTATTAATGCGTAAGCGGATTTAAATTGATTATGACTCTTGCCTAACACGACTGCAAGTACTTTGAGCGAAGAACCTACTTAAATTTTTAAGCTGCCAACTCTCAAGTGCTTATAACTTTTATATAAAGAAGGAATAACGAAACCCTCTTTGCCAAGACTTAAAGGAAATTCGCTCCGTTTCCCCAACGCTGAAGTAGGTCGAGGAAACCCAATTGAGGCAACTCAGAGTTTAAGATTTATTCCATCCCTAGAAAAGTGCTTTAATTTTACCTTCCCGTTGAAAAGTTTTTAAACAAAATTATTCCTGCTCTCTAAGGAAAGTCATTCACTGCTTAGGCTTCCAGCCAGGAGTCCATCTGGCCGGAGACCGTCCAACGCTAAGCTTGCCGAAGGGTATCTTTACTTAACCGATAAACTTGACTAACGAAATACGTTTCTTTTGATTCCAGATAAATCAAACATGCATATTGAAGTGCAAGTCGCGCTCAACTTCGTCATATCGTACCTGTACAACAAGCTTCCGCGGCGGCGAGTGAACATCTTCGGGGAAGAATTAGAGAAGGCCTTGAAAGATAAATTCCGGGGTCACTGGTACCCCGACCGGCCGTGTCGGGGGTCCGCGTTCCGCTGCCTCAAGACCGGGGGTCCGTTAGACCCCGTGCTGGAGCGGGCGGCGCGGGAGTCCGGCGTGCCGGTCAGGGATGTGCTGGAACACCTACCGCGGGATCTCGCTGTCTGGGTTGATCCAGGTGAGAAAATACTTCTATATTTCTTCCACTACGGCTTTCCCAAATTCAATCCTCCACACGATTCGTGTAAAGGGCACAACAATTATACCTTTCCACGTGAAGTACTATCAGAAACACATCAACCTACTTTTTAAAGTAAACAACTTGATGTGATTAATAATAGATATAACCCGGTAGATGGAGCCGTGCTACGCGTTACTGGCATTAAGATACACTTGCAAAATTGGCGGGCAAGGAACCAGATGCGGTAGCCCAGATGGAAGAGGCGTCGCCACTGGTAATGGCGAAAGTCGCAGGTTCAAATCCTGCCTGCGGATGAAAATTATGCAAATTTTCAAAATTTTTATTCCTAACACGAGAAGTGTTTTCAAAATTTGGTATACAATTGATGTGATTATACAGTAGAAAAAACAGTGAAGATTGATGCTGCAAAGGGTTAGGTTGGTGTGCTGCTGATGTAGCTAGGTTATATTGCCTGCAGATACTCAAATTATAATTAAAGAAAATATCACTAATTCTAATCTAACTCATAGGTACCTAGCTTGAAAAATAGGCACATATTTGCACGTTTTTCTATACGAACTCAAGACGAAAATCGAGCAACATTTGTAGAAAATGAACAAACGTAACCTTACCGCTATTGTTTCTAGACAATCCTATTTACATTAACATTTCGCACGTCTAAACCAGAACAAATTGACGTGGAGCTGAATAATAATTCACAGATATGTCGTCGCATAATGCTGCTAAGTGGCAGAGGTAGAGGCTGTCACGAGGACATTCAAAGCGGTTACGATCTGGGTCCCGGTTGACACTACTGGATACATACACACCTATTTTATTTATTTATTTATTTAACCGTTTATTGTACACAATATGGACAATAAACAAAAGGTCATAACATATAGATCAATACACAACAGGTCAGCTTATTTCTAAAAATAAATATCTTACAGCAGACCTAGAGTAGTGAGAAGGAACAAAGGCCTAACGCCTATATAGCTTGTTGCTGTTGACGTTTACGCTCTACCTACCCCGTAGAGCGTAAACGTCCGTAAACAACGGATTTCATGCCACGTCTGACAAAAATTTTGGGGTAATTCAGAAATTTGTAAATAGCTATTGTCACAGGTTTTCAGCCAATCGCCTAAATATACAACACACTTGTAACCATCGAGTGCTTTAGTCGTCTCTTACGACACCCATGAGATAGAAATGGGGTGATGCTGTTCTTAGCCGTCATCACACGGTCTCACATTACACTGAATGCTGTTGGATTATCCTTGTTTTGTGCGTGTGGTGGAAAGCACGTTTCCTGTTTTATAGACCTAGTTTATAATGCGGATTGTTGTAAATATTTTAGGCATATAATTATAGGTATCGTGTTGTCAAGAGAGCAACTGACCAAATACTTATTCCAGTAGCCGGAACAAACGGTAAATTTTAAATAATAGGTAAGTAGGTAGGTAGACCTTACTAACATAGTTGAACCGGCAAACAAATAGCGTAATTTTCTTGATATAAGTATAAAGTCTTTAGTCAGATAAATCTAGTTGAGGAAGGGCTTACGCGGACGCCTCCCGTGTTCCTACTGGAAAAGGGCAAATGACAATAAATGTGCGCCAACCCTTATAAATAAAATATTTTTACGGCATTATTTTATTTAGGTATTTTTTGTTTCCAGGGGAGGTGTCATACCGCATCGGCGAGAAGGGAGCGGTGAAGGTGCTTTTCAGCAGCGACGAGCGAGCTGCGGACGAGCGGACTGATCGTGAGGTTAGGATCCCATGTTTAATAATAACCTTGTGAAAAGACGTGATTTTTTTCATTCATGAAAAGGCAAAGTCAAAGCCATGCCGCTCATCTTCACGCTATACCGCGCCTCTGATGTGCAAAAGAGTATTAGACCTCATCGTAGAAGCTAATCGAATTGTCTACGAATGTTGCTACGGCTCGTCGTTGGACCGCTACAAGCTACGATCGGCGTAGACAGCTAATGCCTGTCGTAGGCAGTGTAATAATTATATTATGTTGAATTTTGTGACCCACTTTCGTTTCCTTTCAACGATTAAGATAAGCTATTATCCGATGATTAAATAATAGCCGTAAATTATATTAAACACCTATAGCATAGTGACAGAATGTTGGCAAACTCAACGACAGGTGCTGTAAAATTGCCAGAGATGAAGTGTCGTGATTAGGTATCGTGATGATTGAAGGTAACCTTATGCTGGTTTTGTTTCGCTTCCTAAGCGTAGCAACGTTCAACCTAGATCTGGTGACGGATTTATTGAAGATTATATTATGTTGTTTGCAGGTGACCCGCGCCTTCAACCCTGAAGCGCAGTGTTTCCGGCCTGTGGAGCCGGCAGCCGCGCCCTCCCCGCCCGCACCCGCCGCCTTCTCCCCCGGCCCCCCCTTCCGCGCGCAGCCGCTCACCTTCACCACTGCCACGTTCGCGCAGACCAAGTTCGGCAGCACCAAGCTCAAGACGAGCAGCAAGCGTGCCAACCGCATGTCGCCCACGGAGTTCAGCAACTACATCAAGCAGCGCGCGGTGCAGCAGCAGCTGGCGGCGCGCGCGCTGTCCCCCGCCGCCGACCCCGCCGCCTACTTCGTGGCGCGACGCGAGCCCGGCGCGCCCCCCTCCGCGCCCCCCTACCCGCCGGCGCCCGCGCACCTCCTGCTCGCTAACTGAGCCGCGCCCGCGCGCTGACCGCCCCGCGCGACCCGCTCATAGAGTCTTTACTTTTTTACGAGAGAGACGCGCGCCGCGATTTATTTTTTTATTTTCCGCGGGGGCGTCCCGCGCCGCCCGCCGCTTGTGATATCCGTACGATTTTCCATAACTTTTTGTATTCTCGTTCGTTACGTCGATGTGTAAATTTATCGATAGGAGCAATAATCGGCCGCGCGACTCGCCGGCGATTTATTTTCGTAATATTATAATGCCGAGTCGAGTTTTTGATGTCTTCGTTCGATATCGATATATTCGTAGGGTGTAAGGGAACGAGAGGCCGCAAGGCCGCGTGCGCTTACGACGACGTACCTTCTAGAGCGAGCCTGTATACACATACGTCCTCCGATCTAAGAAAAAAATACTGATATTTAAATATGTATACATAATAATATATATTCGTACGCGATAATTGTCAAATTTTTCACGTGGAATCGAATGCCAATAGAGAAATTACGTATTTTTAATATTGAAAATTCATACTTACTATAGTGTACTGGTATGTATTACCTATTCGTATGTAATAAATGTTTGCATATCCGTTCAGACGGCGTCGTAGGGCGCGGCGGGCCGCCCGAAGGCGTCGGAGATCTCACCTAGTGTAATCATCACTCGTACGATTGTACCCTTATAATGTACTAAATATATTAATAGGATTAGCTACGTTTCAATCTAACAGTATTTTTTTAAGAAGATATTAGTCCTCGTGTACATTACCGGCCGAACGCTTCGCGACGGTCGGTCTTAGTCTATATGGTATACTTATATTATAAATATTGTTAATAAAAGACATGATAATATGAATAAATGATAGAAAAAAATATTTCTCAATTCATAAAATAACGGGTGCATGCAAATTCATGGAAATAAATACTATGTGTTATTTATCTTTTTTATATTTCACTTGGCAATGGTCAGTTTTCTAATGGGGTGTGTAGTGTTCCTAGGTAGTTAGGTTGTATGCTGTATGGAGGATGTGGAGTCTATATGCGGTATGCGGGTAGCAATAGCAACTTGTTGTAGCCGGTAAGCTCTTGGCACTGACATTTGAGGGTTCGTGTTCAATGCACAACAATGACAAGTTGTATTTTGGAAATGTGCAACTATTTTTTACTATTTTTATATTTTGATTTAGAATTAAGTCTAGTTGTATGATTTCAAGACCTGTACTTTGCGATACCCTGTTAATTATTAAAATTATTACGTAATGTGTAATGTATATTGAGATGTCTCGATTGGAAAACTGGCCGTATAGCTGCAGTATTTTGTAGATAAAATCTATAATGTAAGTTTAAATAATACAATTTAGTGTAATGAGATTTTTTATTATAAAGATTCTTTTTATTTTCTTTCTTTTGTAAGATATATTCGATGGAAGTGTTAAAGATAATATAATATTTGCATAATATAGTAAAGCGGCTCTCCATGCCCGCAATATAATTAGTCAATAATAATTTTTCATATTGTTGTACGACTTTTTAAGTTTATATTAAAATGTTTTGTGCAATCTATAAATGGTGTATTATTTAATTGAACTGGTTTCATTCAAGTCCCAGAACAGTTACTAAAATAAATTTAAAAGATTCTCCAGATCAATGCTCGTATTGAATAAAGGGATTGATGGATGTATAAGTTAAATCACAAAAGTAATCATTAAGTCACTTTATTTATCAAACCACAAGATGACAAAAGTAAACCTCATCTATGGACAATATTGTATCTCAGTATTTGGTGTATCGTTAAGAAGTCTTTTCATAAAGAATTAACAATTTTACAATTATAGAACAAAATTTATACCTAATGATTAAAAATAAAATTATCAATAGCGTCTTTAAATTCGTGCTCCCGCGCACAAATAAATAAAAAAACTAGAACAGTACAAAATTATGCCATTCTTCTCACTCAAACTTACACTTTACAATAAAATCACAAACGATACACCACTTTAGCAATAATTATAGGTGCTATTGAGAATTGACTAATCGCTATTTTATGAATAGGTACATAATTGGTTAATTCGCTCCAACGTTCCTTTCAAATACATAGAACAGATCAATAGACCAAATAGACAGTAAAATAACCACGATAATTAATCATTAATACAGTTTATTTCTGATTCAAAGCTCTGAACAATTATTATTAAACGAAACGCAAACATAACACGCTCTTTTGTACAATCGAAAGCAGCTCAAGAGGGGATTCCCAAACCAGGGAATGGGCATCAGCGTTCCCTGTGAATAGAACACCTTCCACCGCCTTCGCATATACGACTGCTAAGCGTTTTGAGTACGGCAAATACCCCCCAATCGGGGGAGGCCCATGTCCGGTAGTAGACTGTTGTAGCTGTTGAAAGTGAACCTATGTTGGGAGGAATGGCGTGATCTCGTGTGATTACGACAGTATTATTTCATACAAATTTTACATAACGTTATGGTAATTTATGTGGCAAATCCAAATTGTGGTTTTCCTAATGAAGCTGAACAAAAATAAGTTGTTAAGTTTTATGGTCTAAGTAAGCTTACAAGACGTTTTACGCTATTTCCCGCACCCAGGTTGGTTAGTGTACAAACTTGTTGTTTTTTCATAAGTTTGGAACTTTAACTAAGGGTAGTAAGGTTCAAAATTACTGGCACACATGCCTTCAATTAAACTGATAACTGGAACTGCCTCCAATAGTACGTACATATTGAGCTGTAGTTACTGATCTATCTATAAGGACAAACATATAGATTTGTTTAAACTATTTGATACTATATTCGTTCGATATTAACCGAATTGGCCTGGGACGTCCGAATTATAGAAAATGGATGATAGTATGCAAGGTAAATAGTAAATGCACTTAGCTGTGACTATTATTACATTTATGTAGTATGAATCTAATTTAGTACAAAAATTGATTTTTACAGGAACATATTTTATTTATTATCTATGGTATTGGTAAATCTATTATACATATTTTAGAGTCAAACTTCGTTTGGCACATAGATTATGGATCGATTTCAATGAGAAAATATTTTTATTATTATGATTTTAACTAGTCGAATATACGAAAAAGTAATTGATAAATAAAAAGTATGACTATGGTGCATTTGATTTAATCTCGTGAAAGCAGTCATTGACCCCTCATACAAACAGATGCAAATCTTGGACATGACAGGTCGGTTTAAGCTCGAATTGGTGAGACGGCGTGCGGGGCGTCTTTACAGATAGCTCACTTGGTACCGTACTTTGCAAGCCTATTACTCACACAATATACACCCACGTTTACAGAAATCTCAGAGGAACTCAAATCCACTTAGTGAGGTTGCCACGCAGGAGTGAAATTCCCTTATGATTAATAAAAATATATTTTAAATGGTTCAAATATTATTAAAATATTTAAATTAATAAATCGATTGCCTCGTATTCCAGCCATATTACGTTCTCATATTGTTTTTTTTTTAATGTGTCAGAGAAAGGGTATAACAAACAACCCAAAAGGAGGTTTTAAGGAACATATGAAAGTGATGTACATTTCATTTGACAGCTGTCATCATCTTAAACATTATCATTACTATCATCATCATCAAGAATGCGTTTACTTCGGAAACTATGCATCCTTGACGTTATTTTTTTTTAAGAAAGTTGGAAGGTTTGACAAATCTATATTTAAGATGAAAGATCTTAAAACGCGCTGAAATTGTAGATCCTGATGAGGCTGTTTGTATGAGGGGTGCCCTTTTTTACGAGATTAAAAAAAGCACCATAGTTTAACTTATTTTCGTAAATATAACAGATCATAATAATATAAGAAAATCAGATGCAATATAACTTTTTAGATTAGAAATTTTAAGATCATGCATGATTGTGACATAAACATAACTTATGATTATGTATGACATTGTAAAAAATGTTTTATTGAATGAATAGAGACAATTTGCTCGGATTGACGTTTTAAAGGTATTGGTAACGTCGCGTCATGATACCAACTGCGATGCATAATATACAATTCTTGTAAATTAAAACTATTTTGTATTAATTTTTTACCTTGAAAAGTTATTATAACCATAGATGAGGATATGCTCTTAGTGGTAATTGTATAAAATATACATTGTGTATCACTAAAAATAATCAGTACATTTTACTAAAACTTAAAACCATTTTTGCAATCAAATCAATAACTCATAATAACCTAAAATATTCTAAACTATTTACAGAATTCTAAAATTAAATGATAAAAGTATTAACGAGTCCAAGATACCGATGATCTTAAAAATATCAATCTGTATGTCCATAATTTTTGAAAAATATACTGATACTTACTTATACATACAATAGTTAACACTGGTTTTGACTGATATTGACTAATCATAAAATTTTGGCCCTTGATTCCAATATTTAAAAATAGAAATACATAAATTACTTTGCCTAAATTAATTATATCGTAATTATTTTCAAAATTATAAGTACCTAAAAGTCTAAAGTAGCGTTCAAACTTCGCACATCCCTCAGGGTAAGAAAAAGAAAATTTATAGTCTTTGTATTCACCATACAGATAAATATTAAATAACACATTTTCTGAGCAGGGACTTAAAATAAGTAAACCAAAAGACGAATAGTTACTACTCGTAGAAGCTCACCACAAGAGCCATCAAGGAATAACTACACAAAAAAACTCGTCAACGTTTATGTAAGAAAATGTCATCGGAACATTTGAAAAAATATTAATTTTCTTATGCGACAACAATATAGAAAGTAAATTGTGAGCGATCAAAGTCCTGTACAGTTTTTTAAACTGCGGATCAGTGAGCCATTTCAATATGCCGCTGCAAACTCTTTTTGTTCATATAGAAGCGGTCGCACATCGCACACGGGAACATGGCGGTCTTCTCTGTGTCGGCGTGTCTTGCACGCGTGTGCGACGACAGGTCCAGTGCTCGAGCGAAGTAGACTTTGCAGATGTTGCAGAAGTACTTGGTCGGCGTGGCGTGCATGGAGCGGTGCGCGATGAGGTCGCGCGGCGTGGCGACGCCGTCCCCGCACTGCGCGCACGTGAACTCGCCCGGCGCCGCCGCCCCGACGCTGCCCTCGTCCTCGGACTCGTGGTCCGACTCCTCGCCGTGGTGACGCATGCGGTGAGCCCGCAAAGCCTGCGCGCTGTCGCACTGGGTGCCGCAGAGATCGCACGAGTAATCCTCCTCTATTTGGTTGCCGGCCGACGTGCCTTCCCCGCCTTCGTAATGCTTCTTCATGTGAACGAGTAATGTTGACTTTCGGGTGAAACTCTTGTCACATACCGGACAGAATACGGAATTGGGTTGGTGGACTTCGTCCATGTGTCGTTGGTATGCTGCACGCTTCGTGAATTCTTTGTCGCATATGGTACAGTATTTGTCTTCAGGAATACCAGACGAGTTATTGAGATGATCCATCTCGACAGAGTCGTCCGATCGCAGCTTCTTGTTGGGATTGACGACGGTCACTTCTACTTCTGGCGGTAGTCTTCTCTTAGACGCGGTGGGTGTGGACTGCGCGGCGCGGCTGGGCGGCGCGTGGTCGACGACCTCGTGTTTGCTCACTTTGCTGGTGACCTTGTGTTGCGGCATCCAGAGCCCAGTGTTGTTAGCCGCCGCTTTTCCGTCCGGTGAACGTAAATGCCAACCGCGGTGGCTTTTCAGTGCAGCAATTGACGTGTAGCTCTTGTGGCAAATTTCGCAATCAAACGTTTGCGGTTGTGAAGAGATTTGGTTTATACATTGATGGTTTTGTAAAGCTAACAGACCGAGGAATTGTTTACCGCAAGTGTCACAAGGGTATCGAGCCTGGTAGTCTACGCTAGGCTCGGCTGCTTCATTATCGATTTCATAATCTTCCAATTCTTGTGAAACGTCCTGAGACTTGCTAGAACCTTGATTGGCATTGTATCCCAAAAGTTCACGAGCGTGTGCCGCTTTCAAATGCTCATACAATTCAAGAGTAGAGTTCAACGGTTTGCCGCATATTTTGCACATCTGTGTCGTAGACTTGTGTACATTCTTCCTGTGGCGGTAGTAGGACTTCTTGTCGGCGAATGATATCTTGCAGATTGTACAATTGGACCTTCCTGAATCTCCAAATTGAGTCTGTGTTTCGCTACCGGTGGTGCTGCCACCTTTGATGCCGTGTTTGGCGCGCTTGTGCTTCCGCAAACTATCTCTGAATGAAAATCGTTGATAGCAGATATCGCAAGTATAAACTTCGCCTTGAGTAAGTTGCTGTTGTACGTTATTGGTAAAGTTTGAGAAATTGAAACTGTCGAACTGCGGGGTAGTGAGGGCACCATTCTCATCGACATTGTATTCATCATCTTCAGTGGATGCATGCATTGTGTTCTCTTCACTATCATTACGGTCATTTAGAAGATCGGCATGCAAAACTTTCTTGTGCTTCCAAATATTTTTCTTATGCATAAATCCTTTACCACAAATATCACATGAGTATGGAGCATTAGGAACGTTAGGGTTCGGTTTGAATACCAAATTGGGTGGAGCTTGTTGAGCCATAAACTGTTTGATAGGCTTTCCGACGATCTGTGGAGCAAAGCCCAACTTTGGATCACCAGGCCGCCTGTTGGTAGTAGGCACTTTAGCATGGATACGCATGTGGTTGGAGTAAGCTTGTCGGCTTTTGAATGACCTGATGCAGATATCACAGAAGAATTCAGTACCTCCCGCAACCTGATCTCCAGCGCCGGGGTGCACTTGCTGAACATGGTCTGAAAGCTTCTGCGGGGTGCTGTAAGAGTTAGAACAGATACTGCAAGGATAAAACTTGACCCGCAAATGTGTGTTCTTGTGCTCTGCCAGCTCCGACGGGCGCAAAAACTTCTTGTCGCACTGGTCGCAGTAATGCGCGACTTGATTGTGCTCGGCCACCTGATGATCTGTCCAAGCGTCAACAGTTTCAAATATAGCATTACATTCAGTACATGAATAGTGATACTCTTCCGCTTCTTCTTTGACGATTGACATATCGAGTCCTGTGTTTTCCAAACCAGAATGAGCCAGATAAATATGTTCATCAAGACCTGCACTCTGTGCGAATTTTTCGTCACATTGTTGACAATAGTACGGTTTCTCTTCGCCGTGTACACTCTTTAAGTGACGCACTAGATGGATATGAGTGGGGTGTTTCACTTGACAAATTGGACACTCGGTGTTTCGTCCGTCCGGGCATTTATTCTCATTGACTTGGTCAAAGTTTCCGGCGTGCTCAGCTAAAGCGTGATCGTTGAATCGGTTTATATTTGAGAATCTTTCTGGACACAAATCACACGCAATTTCAACCGTGCAATCACCATTACGGATATGTTTCTTCCATAAAACTCTGTCTTTGAATCTTTGTCCACAGTGCACACAGTGCAGAGGTACCATTGATTGTCCATCTTCATGAACATCTAAAACATGTTTCATGATAAATTGTTTTAAGTTGAACTTCGCAGGACACAATTTGCAAGCATAGGATCTTGCATTGAATATATCTTTGTACTGAATTTTCTTAGGTTCCGCTTCGTCCTCCACGACCATATCCTCAGGTATTCCATTTTCGTCATATATAATTTTCCACAAATCTGTGCAACTGTTAGATCTCATGTGGCTAAGCAAGGCGCCAATATGGGTAAAAGTAACTACACAGTTGTAACAAGTGTGCTTAGGTACTTTGTGGCCATTTTTCTGCAGATGTTGTATGACAGCTTTCCTGCGAGGATATTCTTTGTCACAACATAGACAACGTTTAGTATTGATCTGTTCGATAATGGCTCTGTATTTAGCAATAAATTCACTTTGAGATTTGGTCACATATTGTTTGTTAGGATCCCGTTCCATTGGTTCGGTGTCCTGGTCAACTGTATCGTTGGGATCAACAGAATCATTAGGGTCAATGGACTCGTGGGGGTCAACTGTGTCATTGGGGTCGACTGTGTCATTAGGATCGACGGTATCATTGGGGTCGACGGTATCATTGGGGTCGACTGTGTCGTTAGGGTCGACTACACCGTTAGGGTCGACTGTTTCATCGAGAGTGTCCTCTTCTTCATTAATATCACTATTGTATGAGTTTGTCGCCATATCTTCGTTTATCTCGACAACCGGAGCCAAGCCCTCATGTGGAATTTCATCATCATCATCATTTTCCTCGTGGTTTTCATTTTCTTCAGGGTCTTGTTCATCGTTCATTTCTTCATCTTGTTTAGCGTCATCGTCTTTAGTTTCATTCATGTCCACATCTCTATTCTCTCCATCCTCTTCATTATCATACTTTTCGTTTTCAACTTCTTCGCCATTATCCTCACCGTCATGTTGCATGCCTTCTTCTTCGTCGTGATTTGCATCAGGTTCTTCGCCTTCACATTCACCTTCATTATCAGCAACGTCTTTTTGGCGGGCGATTTCTATTTCGTTGTCCGACTCCATGTCCAGAGTATCATACGCAGCCTGATTTTGACTGGTATTTAGTTCTCCATCTACTTCATCGCCACCATTTTGTTCGTCAGGTTCCGATAAAATAGTTTCAACTTGGAATGAAGCAATTTCTGGTTCGGATATCAAAGTCTCTGGACTCTCTGGCGCCGAATTAATAATTTCTGGCTCGGACACTAACACTTCCGGTTTCGAAGTGAGTAATGTTTTAAGAATCTGCGGCTCTTTCTTTTTAATTTGTAAGTCTTTTAACGCTTTTATACGAAGAGGATATGGTAAGTTATTTTGTTGATTTTTATTATTTTTGACCGGTACAGGTTTCGGTGGTGCTATGATCCTCGTGACGGGTTTTTGTGCCACAGACATCGGCATCAACTGCGGCATCGCCTTAGGGAGGAGTTGCATTTTGTGGCTATTGAGGGGGTTAGGCATAAGTCGCGCTTTGGGATTGAACGGGTTTGGTCGAAGTTTAGGTTGCATTCGCGAGAACGAGGGTTTTTTGGGAGGATTGACTTTGTTGGTGTACCTGTCGAAGCCGTGGGAGGTGAGTTCATGTCGGCGCGCGTTGTGCGAGTAGCGGTAGGAGCGACCGCACACGAGGCAGTCTTTGGACGCGAGCGCCTGGATACCTTGCCGCGACTGCAGCGTCTCGCCGGTGGGCCGCATCACAGTGATGGACACCTCGGGCATCTTGGCCGGTTTCAAGTAGGGCTGAGCGCGCTGCTCATTCATCTCTTCGTCAAACTCCTCATCATCTTCTTCTTCTTCTTTCTCACTTTCGATACCCTGGAAAAAAGTATACGGATTGTGTAACAAGTGTTCATTGAATGTCGTCTAGTTTTGCGATGATCACTATATGTCGTTGTCATGACCAGCGCCATCTAGATGCATGAGGAAAACAGTCATGACAAGAATTCGCTGCTGCTTCTGGGTTACACTTGCTCACCTATACGAACATTTCAAGTTAAGGTGAAGTGGTCTCTAAGAATATGACACCTGCTATTTTATGGTTCAGAGATAATGTAACTTTATTATAAGGATAAAGATCTTTTTGAAGATATAAATACTATCGATAGTTTATACACCAAAACAACTTTACTTACTTACAACTTACTTTTCTCATTGTTAAAATATAATGGCGCCAGAATGCAATGTTATGTTGGTAGGTAATGAAATAACTAATGAGACAGCCAATTATTGGGCCAGCCAGAGAACTAATGAAACCATTTTCTGCGGTTCAGACCCAGGTCTGCCAATCCCAAAACAACCGTAGAAAGGCGTTATTATTATAGAAATCAAAAACGAAAGTATTAATAAATGGACAACATGGGCACAAACATCGACTAAACGCTTTAACAAGAGTATAGTCTAGAGCTTAAACTGATAACCCTTGAACTAATGTTTTTCTAATCTGCAACTGAAGATAAGACTTATCATAGGACTTCTGGCTGGACACTCAGCACATCAGACCCTACATATTATGAGACTTAATAAGGAACCAAGTTTATACTGCTTAGCAAAAGCAGACTGTTACAGCTTAGTTAGTCATTGAGAAACTGGAAATAATGAGACCGAAATTTATAATTTTTTAGTATTGTTCTGTTCTTCTATAGGGCTACTGGAAGTCGACGTGCCGAATCATTTGCTCTTAACTGCTTAGATATCGCTTAGCATAACATTACCCTAAATCTACCCGTGACTGTCGTAAAAAACAACTGAGTGATATATTCATCCAGAGAATGGGGAGCTGCGTTCCCTGTGAATGAAACATCTAGCACTGCGCTCGCAAATCCGCCTTCCAAGTGTGGAAGCATATGTCCCGCAGTGGGCTGTTATGGCTGCTGATGGGTGCTTTGGTGTACAAAATCCAAAAAGTAGATTTACATGTTTTTAAGTATGTATGTCTCATCTAATATCTTGGAAACTACTTGACCTATTTCGATTATTCTTTTTAATAAGTTCAGAAATCGACTATTTAGATTGATGTTTGTTTTCGTATGATTCTGATTCTGGCTTAGAATAGCATCACCCTATTTCTTTCCCGTGGCAGTCGTAAGAGGCGACTAAGGGACTCGAGCGATGCTGTCACTATGGCGATACACAATTTTCCAAATCACCCTCAAACATTTGCCAGACGTGGCGTAAATGTCCGTTTTTCGTGGTCGTTTACGCTCTGCCAACCCCGCAAGGGATTACAGGTGTGATATGTAAGTGTGTTTCTTTACACTAAAGTATTTTTTCCTAAATTAGCTCTACAGGCAGATTTAAACAAAATATCCGTAACAGTTAGGTAAACTTTTATTGGCCGATTTGTATGCTGAATACATTATGAGTAGGTAGAGTGCCTATTCAAAAATCATATTTTTATATTCCATATGCTTAAGACATTTAATAAGACACTTCTCAGATATACAGATTGTTAATTAATTAATTGTTGGTATTAAAATTAAATAAGCTTACTATTATGCATAGAAATAATTCAAGTGCACGCAACACAGAATATTTTCGTATGCTCTCCGCAAACAGGTTTGCAACATTTATTGCAATAGAATCTTGTTTTCCGTTGCTTCTTCGTAGTGTGTGTACAGATCACACAGAGCTTTCTTATCCCAGCCGGCAGGGTGCCCTGCACTTGCACAGTGTTGGAAATCCTCAACTTCTTCCGCGTTTGTGGACTGTTCACATTCACAATGGGATAGTCACCATTCAAAAGATTTGCAGCCAAATCTTTGATGAATATACGCCTCTGTTTCACCGCTGAGGAGTTGTGTGCAGTCCAAATAACTTGCGCATTTATGGAGGCGATATTTAGCATCGTGAAAAATAAGGACAGAGCCCAGTCGTTGCAGTTTTGCATTGTAGTATAATAATGCATGAGTACATCAACTACTTCTACAGCTGAATAGTTCTTTTTGTACAGCCAAACTGCTGTGCCTGACCTGAATTGCGGCTGTTTCTTGTACAACATGGGTTCATTTGACAGCACATTTACAGATTTGTATTCCTTGTCCACATACGATGCCAGAGCTATGTCCTCATCCACAAATCCAGTCAGCACAGATTCACTCTTTCTGTATTTCGAGACAAAAAGTGGTGGTATTAACATTTCATGTTTGTTGTTCAGGGCAGCGAGGCTGTATAGTTGATATTCATTCTTCAGTTTTGTAATGAGAGATATGGAACTGAACCAACTATCCATCACAATCGTTTTACGAGTTCCCTCCAGATGCTGAACCAGCTTCGTGGTTATTTGTTCGGGTTGACATGAGTTCAATGTTACCACCTCTAAATTGCTGATATAAAAATTAGTTGGATCAACCAGCAAAACTAATTTGATGCCATGCTTCTTCACAGGCTTTTTGTCGATTTCAAAGCGAAAAGGGCATGGGCCATAGACTGGGACAATCATTTCATCTACAACTGCCTGACTGCCTATATCAAAGGCAAACCTACAGTTCATTGCAAACATATCAAGCACTTTACGAATTCGCTTCATAACATCATATGTGTTTCTATCTCCTTCTTCTAAATGAAAACTCAAGTTTTCCAAAAGAAATTTGAATCTTCCATATTTCATGGATTTCTTGATGCAGCTCACGCCTAAGTCGCTATGCCATAAATCATGAGATTTCTGATGAGTAGCCCTCATTACACCATGAATGTACAAAATCCCAATCAGTGTTTTTAATTCGTCAATTTGAGTTGGTGCGGAGGAATCATTTCTTCTATTAATTTTCTCATTTGTAGCATGAACAATTATTTCAAGCAACTCATCTGTGAACAGCAACTGCCATGCATTCTTGGGTTCAGGGTAACACTCTTGTGCCGATTTTCGTTTCTTTTTCTGAGTATATGATAATTTTCCTTTTTTGTAAACTTCTGTTTCTGATAGAAGTGGATCTTTAGATATAGTTTCACCGTTTTTACGCTTGTAGCCAGATGATGTGTCCAAGTCATCAACTTCAACATCAGACGTCAGTTCAATTTCTGAGTCAGAGTCATGATCGGAATGTTGTAGGACATCCAACTCTTCAGTGGACTGCAGAGAATCAATGACCTCGTCATCTTGAATGATGTCCAATATGGCATGGACTCGTTGCCAGTCCATGCGAGGGTCTACATATTTCTGTGGACGAAATTAATCCAGTTGAACTATTCTTTGCCTCACTCTTCATTTAACACTAACATTTCTTGTAAAATATTCCCTTATCTATGTTTTTTTGAATGAAAGAAATGAAATATTAAATTTGAAGTGCCTTACTAAACATAGCTGAAGCATATCAACAAAATTGTGGTGTGCAATAGTGTATGTTTTGATGATAAGGCAGTGGGCATGTAATCTTTACCTTATCACTCCTCGGTGTGAGCCCCAGTGAAGCCAAGATTGGTGGCCCCTCTGGCTGCACTTTACTTGAAGTGGCATTCTATAAATTCATAAAAACACAATTTTATTTGAAGACATCACCCAGCATAATTAAAGGAATATCAATTTTATTTGTTTTTGTAGGTCAATGCACTATAGGTATACTGTTTATAGCATGACCCACTAGAATTTATATGGTTAAATCAGCAGCACATCAAGCTTACCTACTCTATAGAGATCCATTTATACTGGTTTTTTCAATAACAGTACTAAGAGCTGGTATAGATTGATCCAGTAAATGAAATCACGAGGTGATAGTGATAGTACACAAGTATCTGTTTCATAGGCTGGAATGTTATCAACTAGCAAGATTCTTGTGCCTTTATAATGGCTTCACAACTGTTCAAATGTCCTTGACACAAAAGTGTACTTGGTGCATTGTTATGGTAGACTTGTTATTGATTAGTAAAATATTTTTCTTATACTGCTGGATGTTTGCTGCTTATTACTATAGGTTATAGAGATAAAAAAAAAATTGAATGGACTTGAGTTACACATACCTCTGAATCTGGATAGGACCCATCAATGGCAACTCCATCATGATAAGCTTCATCAGACAAAGGCTCACTTTTTATGTTCACCTGGAAATACATAAGCAATCCTGTTAGTTAGAATAATAATCACAATAAGAACTGACAGTTTCACAAAGATAATCAAACCCACCTCAGCTTCTAGTTGGCTGCCATGCTTTTTATTCAAAGACAGTAATTTGTTTTGGGTCCTCTCACAAACTGACTTGAATATGTGCCAGTTATGGACATTGTCCACACATTTCCTGCAGCAATTCAGTGGCAAGTCATCATTTTCGGTTATCTGGAAAAACAATCATAAGTAATCAGAACACGAGAAGGTCAAAACTTGTGCGCGTTTCATCAGAATGAGCGCGCCGAAACCGCACCTCGAGAATAGATACGCAAGGCGAGGAGAAACTTAGTACCTAGGTAGGCGTAGGTAGGTATAACCGAGCGGCGACGGCGACCGGCTGCTCCTCGAATAAGTAGAAGCGAGTCGAGAGGCAGCCAGCGCGAGCCCCTTGAGGGTTACCGCTCAATATACACACACAGCTATAGCGCACTCACGCCGACACCGACGTTCGACCCGTTCCGAGGGACGAGCTGCACCGCACCGGCCTGGTCTTGTCCGATAAATCAATACGCCCGATGCCCCATGCGGTATCTAGACGCAGACCCCCTCCCAGCCAGACCCCCGGGAAAAATGCCAATCTCGACCCTCACGATATATGCCACTCCTCGCCGGCTTCACGGAATGCGACGCGGCGCCGCCACGAACAGAGCGATAGCCGTGGAGCATTACAAAATGGTGGACGATCTTACGACATCTCCACCTAAACGAGCGCTGCATGACATTGCCCGAACCGGGGCGGATGATGAGTTCTCACTTACTTCGAGGGTCTACTTTCACTCAAAACATAGATGTATCGCTTATTTTCTGGTTTACTTACTTGTATGGACACACAGTCCTTGATTTTCGAAGCTAGGTGTGGAGTTTCCGAGTCATCCGAACTGGTGGTAGGAAAAATCGGCAGTAATTCGCCTCGAGATGACAAGCACAGTCTACAAACACGATCATAATTCACACTCATCGTAAATAAACAAGGTTCTGATGCTAATAACACTATCACTGCTTCTAAAATAAGGACGCCATGTCACCACGACCACTTCAGCACAAAGCACTGCACATTGTCTTGCTTGAGCACGAAAGCGGCTGATGATGAGCACGAGAAGTCGATAGGTTCGGGACGGCAGGGTCGGTCGAGTCGCCGACCACCTGTCGTTCTGCGCATGTGCGCGTAAACTGATGCCAGGTTCACCAACATGACAAAAATTATAAACGCTAAAAATGGCGGTCTTCAGTTGTTCTAAACATTTGGAACATCAACATCATAATGTGTTTTTTTGTTACTAAAAATAATAGTGTCATAAATTCTGTAATTGGGCAATTAACAAAGAAAGTGATATACAATAATTAATTTTTGAAATCATTTTTACGATTATTTCGTATTATTTTAATTTATCGATTACATGCTAGTCCTGCTCGTGCCACTGACGTGAAATATTTTTGTGCACGTGAGTATTCACATACTGCCGTCATACTCTTTTAGTAAACGACAGGTTAGCGAGAGAGCAATACATTCCACTTGCACTCGTACTGCCGCTCTTATGGCATTCGCACTAAAAGCCGACACTCGCGGCAGCACGAGAAGTGGCAGCGATGTAATGAGTAGCAGAGCTAGTACCTATCCTGTATACATGCTAACAATGCCAACTTCCCTTACTACTTTCCTGCCTAGCCCTACATACATACAATTCCTCTTTCTCTCTTTTTCGTGTGGGACACCGAGTCGTCCAACGACCCGATGAACCCTGGTGTCAGAGTTTTTCAACCGCCTACTACTAGTAGTAGGCCTCTGACATGGTTGTGTAACGACCGCCGTCTAAGTAATCATAAACAGCAACCGGGACCGACGGCTTAACGTGCCCTCCGAAGCACGGAACCATTTCTTTTCGGACAATCAGGTGGTTCACCCTGCAATGTCCTAACCAGACCGGGAACAAATTCACAAAGTGATAAATATCAATTTATGTGAGTGTCCCACCGAGAATCGAACCCGGAACCTTTGCGTCGCAGGCAGTCGCACTACCACTGCACCACATCGGCCGTGAAAGAAAGAGAACGAGAGAGCTATTATAATCATTGTAATTTTTTTTATTTCTTTATGGTTTCTTGATTCTTCATATATATACTTACTGCAGATTTATAGAAGAAGATCATTTGCTCGTCGTCAAGTTATTCCACAACGTTTTAATTCATTTGCAAACAATTAAAAGGTATACGCATAATGCAGCACTTATACGCACGAATTCATTAGGTACGATTGTTTACATTATATGACAAATTTGACAAAACTTGATTTTATTTTTCTGTTGCCATAGACTAGCTAGACCCTATTTCAGTTCCATTAGTGGCCACGGCCACGACTATACGCCCCCCCTATCTCTTGGTGTTTGGCCCACAAAGATGACTGCGTTTTCTCTATCACTGTAAGATTCCTAGTAGAAAATACAGCCCTGAAAATAAAGACGTGTCAAAGAAGCCGCCATGTCTAATAGTACTACAGACTATGACTAAAGCAAAAAGCTTGTAGATAATATGGACTAAAGCTATAGAAACCAGACTAAAATAACAACAGAATATATCATTCTACCCTATTTTTACTTATTGATTTTTCAATGCGTTGAAAAAGGAAACATTCAGGTTATTTGCATCGCCAATGAGAAGGTTGTCACAAGTTTCATTTACGTATAGGTGTAAAGTAATATAGTTGTCATAAACAACGATATTCTTTATCACATCGGCAGTAGTACTACAAGGAGTTTTTAGCTTACTTCGGAACGAAAATAATAAACACAATAAGTCTTTTGCATCTTGCTTATACTTGCCTAAGCTAATGAAGCAAAATTGAATAAGATAATAGTTATTTTCGTTCGTATTAAAGTAAAATATTGTGTTGATTCTATAGCTTCAGTCATAGATCTGTGAATAGTACGCATTTTTTATGTAATAAGTAGTTTTTGGTATCATAAGAACCAAAACAAACTGTTATTGACCTCTGCCAAACAGTTTCTGTCTCTTTCTAGCTTTGTGTTAGTATAGTAATGGCGCTAAATTCAAAAGTCCGAAAGCATGGCAGGCCGAGGCAATAAGCAAGAGCGGGAAATCCGAGTTTGTGATACGGAAATGCGAGAATGTAAAGTTATACTTAATTTTTTTTAAAGCGGTTCGTTGCATGTTGCATTGCTACATGCAACATGCAACACAAGAACATCCTAAACTGGGATATGAGGACCTAGGTATAGTAGTATCATGGACCAATGTAAACTCCGTTCATTTAAGAATTAGGTAGGTACCTATAATGTAAACAAACTTTGTATGAATCTGACAGCTCGCGACTGTCAGTTACATACAATATAGGTAATTCTTATATGAACGGAGTATAGTATTCTTTAGCATGGCAGTATAATTTTTACCATACTAATAATAACCTACCTACTACCACAGAATAATAACTAGTAACTAGCGTTCTACTACCTACTTACCTTACTAGCTTATTTTCTTTGCATTAGATGCTAGCGTTGTAAAAATTAGAGCAAACACAATAGCAAAGTTATTAAAAAAGTTGTTTATCGAGAACTTCATATGCCTAGGTGTAAGTAAAAAGGTTTTTTACAAGTGACCGATAGCAAAAACTCAACACGGCCTAGTAATAAGAAAAAACTTTCCCTTAGAAGAAGAAAATCAACCCATCTGGATAACGTGCCAATATTTTATTTATATTAACTCAACTCACTCACTCACGGAATATATATATCCCTATAATTTTTTATATCATTATTTAATTCCTTTGTAATGAAACATGGAAGAACCACGAGAACAGAATTTTTTTTATGACGACACTTAATAAAAATGGGCCCTTTGATCTTCAATTTACCATATTATTACTAAACAACTTTAGGAATCTAACAAAAAAAATTGCATTCCTGGATTTGTTTAGGACGATGGTACCTAGGATGAAGACTACAATTTTGACATTATCTTGTGACGACATAAAGTAGGTATTACCCACAAATTAACTAGGTACCTATATCACCCTATATGTAGGTTTAGTGACGTCATTTAATGTTTTTTGTATTCATTTTTAAAACAAAATAAATGGAAAAAAAAAACTAGCTAGTATTACCTTTTTATGGAACAAATTTTACAAGGCACCGATACGAAACTCAGGATGGGCTAGTGATAAGAAACAATTTTTCTAATGGAATATTCATGGTCTGAATATGAAAAACAAATATTGGACTTCCGATAAAAAATGGACCAGGCCAAGTAAATTTATATGGCGGGTCTAACATTTTTCATAATCTAATAAAATTTCACCCTATACAGGGTGTTAGGAAAAGTACTGCGTTCCTTTAAACCACGCATTATACTTATAGGTTGGTATGACAAAACGTGTTAAGCGTGTTTTAAAAATAATTATAAAAATGCTTATGATGAAACCTATTTTACAAATACCATTTACCTACTAATTTCTTCAACCACTTCAACCCTAGGTCGTTACAGTCAAGTTCAGCTGCGGTTGTACCATTATAGATCTTACTACGCGTGGCGTAGAACGGGTCAAAATTGTCTGAGCTATACTTGACTGTAACGACTCACTATGTTGCGTTTTGATTTAAGGTTTAAAAATCTAATTTAAAGTTTACGTAAAATGTTTTTAAGTGCCTATCTGTGTATGTTATTTTTTGAACAAGCTTTGTTGTGTCCATCAGAATGGCGGGTGTATACCTACCTACCTAATCTCGAAATAAATCAAGATTAAATGTGTTTTATGTAGGTACACTAAATGTTCGTATTTTTACTTAAATATCCACGTCGTACATTAAATTTATCGGATGCTTAGAAATAACGATTTCGAAGTAAGCAGCCATTCTTACGCCAAAGTGGCGGATGTATTTTAAACGGATGCACCAAACAAACCTGACCATTCGTGAATCAAATAAATGTATGAGAAATGTACGCAGCGTACATTTGCGATGCGTACTACGCATCACTTCACATAATAAACACGACTTTACTCTCAAAATAAGGTCCTCAAATAGGTACCAAAAGTTAAATCAGAACTCTGATCTATAGAATCGCAATAAATCTTTCTAGTAGATTCTAATAGATATAATTCGATTATCAAACTCATTTAATATGACTTAATTCTATAGAATGCGTGGTTTATAGGAACACAGTACTTCTTCTAAAACGCTAAATACTGATTGCTCGTCTATAGGTAAGTAGGTAGGTATTCGATTTGTCCCGATACGATAATCAAATAAATCTTTCATCTTGAAATGTGTGTATAAATTGGTAAAGTGTTTGACTATGAAATAACTAAATAAAAATACCTCATTCATATCCGTACATTGATTTTATTTATTTTCACAAGCAACAATCAAATATCATATCACACAACAATATACACCGAACATTATATATTTTATTTATTTATGTAATATAACTAGTAATTAAGTATAATAAACACTTTAATAGGTATTAATAAAATAATAGGTATTAATAATTCTTGTTTCTGTACATTGAAACATTTTCATCAAATAAATTATATTTATTAGATTAATATCTTACATAAAAATTCATCCTGAATTATTCCAATTACCTACCACTTTCACTCCACTAGCCCAGGCTACGAAAGGTAGAAAGCATAGAAATAAGAGTTCTGTAATTTAGAACTACTAGTTGTAACAATAAAACCCTTATTTCAATGGACAAGAAATACAATATTATATAACTGAATTACTTATAATAAACATATTCTTTTTGACTATAAGTTGTTCAGTTTCACGGGCTAGTTCAAATATTATTTGCAGTTATTTTTTTACACCTTTATATTTTCCAGTCTGTGTAAAAAGGTAGGTAGAAGATTTAATTTTATCTGAGTATAAGTAATATATAAAATTTTACAATATTATATATACCTTATGTCTAAATAAGTACATAAATACATTACAGGATAGGTATTTCTTTACATGCAATATGTGATATGAATAAGTACAGTAAATAGTTATCTATATAAAATACTGACAGAATATAAATGGTATAAAGGGCAACACCTGTACTTAGGTACCTACGATATACATAAACAATAATATTTATTTGTGCATAGTAATCCGATATTACCGTCAAATATTAAGCTGTTTTTGCGTGTAATAGGTAATTGTAGGTATTACGTTGAGTATTGACAAGTACACAATTGGGTGCAAGGGGGTTTGGCAGAGAACAAACATGTTAAAATACATACATAATGTAAGTAGGTATATCAGTTCTGAAATACTTGTTAAACTAGGCAAAATAAGACCTAAGTTGCTGCGTCAAAAAGGATAATATTTTCATAATGGTCTTTTTGGAGGTTAGAGCCGGGCCAACAGCCGAGATAATCCTCGAATGCTCAAGTTGTGTCATTTCATTATTAAGGACATTTCAATATCGTAGTAGGTACAAACAACATGGATTAATTTCATTGGGTTGTCTCGGACATTGGCCAGCATGTAAAAGACCCAAAATATGTAGGCAAAATAGTAGACTTTATTTCATAAAATCCATTATTTTAGTGTGGCGCGAATTTTTATTTATAAACATGGCGGGCAAGAGGACTTCTGTTCAACAGACGGCTGCGCGCGCACGGCCAGCCTTCCCGGATCAACGGGCTCGCCTTTTGAGACTAGAGAACGCGCCACGTGGGCAAACGCGGCTTCTACATTCAGTCCGGTTTTCGCAGATGTCTCCATAAACGAAACTTGGTATTCCCGCGCTAGGCGCTGCCCCTCCTCCCTCTTTACCGCTCTCTCTAGGCCGCTATCCGATTTGTTACCTGAGAACATGTTAACAAAGTGGCTGAAATGCAGAGATTTTAATGGACAAATAGATTTAAAAAAAAATGCAGAGATTTTAAACAGCATTAACTAAAAAATGTTTTATATAAGTAACAAAGTACATCCCTCCAAGGCTTTTTTTAAGATTGGGAACAAGTTCTCACTTCATATGAGGCATTTAATTGTAAAGAGCCAATAAACCATTATATTACTTTGATTGGAGACCACAGTTTGAGATAAAGTCATATGTTTGCTGTGTGGTGCCGGCTTGGAATAACATCAGTAATATGAATCCAGGGAATAGGCAGCCCCTGTTAATACATATCTATGACACCTTGCATTGCAATGCACTCGTAAATCCGCCTTCCAAGCGTGGTGAGTACGGCAAATACCTCACACAGGGGAAGGCCCATGTCCAGCAATGGACGGTTGTGGCTGTTGTAGTTGTAATATTTTTAAATTTCGATGAACGGATGAAACCAAACATATTTTTAAAATAGTTACCTACTTTAATGATAAGTAAAAGTAGGTAAGGAAGGTATTTTAGCCTCACCTAAAAGCATTATGACAACGTCATCTTGTGCGTATTCTCGTATCTCCCCCAGCCAGGCCCGTATGTTGTCAAAACTTGTCTTATTTGTCACGTCGTAAAGAAGAAGGAGAGCTGTAGAATGAAAAGGAAAGCAATATGTACGGGGTGTAAGGGACAGCCCTCCGAATACTGATACGGTGCATTCAGATCAGACGATGAAACTGAACAACTTCCACTTATAAATATTCCAGGAAGCGTAAGAAAAAAATTGTACGTCCCATAGTAAATGCAATCAGCTGATCTCTGATCTGATCGTGATTTTGTATGATAGGCCGAATATTATTTGTCGTTTCCTGACATATTTTCTTAGGAGAAAAGTAATTGGTCCAGTATTATGGTCTGTACTCTGTATGCACCCTATCAGTATTCGGAGGGCTGACTCTTACACTTACACCCTTACTAGTGATCTACAAAGTTAAACGTTAAATCTGAGTTTTGTATCTCTTCCATGCCGTTCACCAAAACTGGATCAAAGCAATGCGGTTTCAAGACGGTAAGGCTTTATCGGTGCATTTTTTGTATGCTCTCATTTCGCAACTATGAAAGTCTTTACAATCTCAAAATCTGTTATCTTTGTTGCAAAGTTCAAACTGCAGCAGTATGAACCTTCACATATGAATGAAACCTTAAAGAAGAGCAATTATACATTCTGTATAATATAGTTTAAACAGAACTTTTATAGAAGCGTGTTTTAATTTAAAGGAAAATAATTCTAACTCGAAACTTTACCGAATATGCTTTAAACGTCTTATCTAGCATAGAGAGATAAGCAGTATAGCCGGTGTATCTAGCTATAGAGACATCTAGCGTCAACTGAGTGACTAAATACGACCAAAGCATGTTCCGTGCATGTGCATGATCCGGTTTGATCGTTTAGTCTGCTGTCTGCGGTATCTACTCGGACAGAAACGGGTCGAGGACGAGCCTCACCTCGACTGTCTGACTGACTCCACATCAAGCGTGTTCTTATCTAGATTGCTCGCAGCTCCAAGTCAGAGGTGCCCACACTTTTTGTTTAAAGATTACTGACGTTCTTTAACTTCCTACTTTAGGTTCTCTACCTGCCCGACCTGCATTCAATCATTTATTTAGTTTTATTTTTAAATACATTTTTACTGCACGTGCGTGGAATCTACCTTACTCACTATATTTTTCGTCATGAATATTTTTTTATACTAAATCACATGAAAGTAGTTAAACTCAAGAACTATCTATTGGACTACCAACACCAAGTACCTAGTTAGGTATAGTAATTTACCATGAGCGTCTCTGTAGTAGGCGTGGGTAACGCTGCGAAAGCGCTCCTGGCCAGCTGTGTCCCAAATCTGTAGCTTCACCTTTATGCCGTCCACGGTTACAACTTTGTTCTGTAAAAATAACACAGATGGCGTTACTGGTATAATTTTCACAGCTTACGCACAGATTGCAGTTTTAGGTGAGTTTTTGAAACATGAAACTATTCTTACAACATCAATGAAGTAAAATATTAAATCTGCCGTTTTCTTATCTATACAAAGTATCTATAGGTAAAATGCCACAAATCTGTTTTATTCATCATCAGTTTAGACCTAAATTGCCCCAGTTTACTCTTATATTATTGTGCTTCCCTCGTGAATTTATGTTATGAAAATAATGCCATCATATATTTTTATTATATTGGTTTAAGTATTCTATTCTAAAATTCATTTGAATTTCACCTCATTCGCGCCAGGGGGTCTCAACTCTAACCTAACCTTCTCCGTCCTAACCTTCATCCGTAGTGTCGGGTTTGTAACAGAAAGTTTAGTTTTTGCTGCAGGGTGCAGTGTAAAGCTGTCACAAGGAAGGGGCGTGAACGGAAACAAACACCAAATAGCGTGGCTATGCCGGGTGACCGCTCTACCCTTTTGGGCGCGCGCGCCAGTACTTAATTTGTGCTTGTATCCGTGACTGCCTCTCATAATACGCCAGTAAGAGTACCTTTAGCTTATTCTTTAGCTGTCACACACGAAAAAAAAACTTTAGCCTGGCTATTGCTGCACTTTTATTTTCAAATAGTAATCATTAATCCATCATACGTATAATCAGTTGAATCTAATGAAATGATTGAGGATAGTTTCCGCAGTACCCGGAAATCGATGCCAACAGTAGAGATGTAGTTTCCCGCGAGAAAAGTGCCGTCCCGGAAGCGGACGAGCATGCAAGTCTTCCCAACGCCGCTGTCTCCGAGAAGCATCACCTGCGAACGATTAAACACTGTCAAACATAAGCTTAAGTAGGTATAATTTATTCGTAGGCTTATAAATGTTTTACCAAAATATCACTTCGTTACTACGATTTTATTATTATGGTAACACGCTTTTTCATAACTTATAAAATATTGATGACAGTTATTTTACTGAGTTTCACTTTTCCATAAGTAGAATATCAAAAAAAAGTTCATGACATAATATTGATCTCACGCTCAATATTCGAAGTGTACGAATTTGAAGCAAATTCTAGACTACATTTTTTCTAAAAGTGACGTCACCTTTGAGAACAGTGCGTTTTGAACAGCTGAACGGCGTGCAGCATGCGATTCCATCAGAATGGCAGGTGTATAATCCCGAAATAATTCAAGATTAAATGTGTTTTATGTACACTAAATGTTCGTATTTGTACTTAAATATCCACGTCGTACATTTATCGGATGCTTAGAAATAACGATTTCAAAGTGAGCAGCCATTCTGACGCCAGGATGGCGGGTGTATTTTAAACGGATGCACCAAACCTGCCCATTCGTCTATCAAATAAATGTACGCATCACTTCACATAATAAACACTAATTGACTCTCAAAATAAGGTTCTGAAAAAGGTATCAAAGGTTAAATCAGACCTCTGATCTATAGATTATTTTTAAATCTTTATAGTAGATTTTAATAGATATATTTAGAGAGTCAAGTAGTGTTTATTTAAGAAGTGATGCGTACATTTCTCGTACATTTATTTGATACACAAATGGTCAGGTTTGGTGCATCCGTTTAAAATACACCCGCCATCCTGGCGTCAGAATGGCTGCTCACTTTGAAATCGTTATTCCTAAGCATCCGATAAATGTACGACTTGAATATTTAAGTACAAATACGAACATTTAGTGTACATGTAATCTTGATTTATTTCGAGATTATACACCCGCCATTCTGACCATAAATCACGCCTTACGGAGTAGGCAGAGCGTTAACGGCCGTAACGGACGACATTAACACCACATCTGACAAAAGTTTGAGGGTCAATCAGATAACTTTATATCACTATAGTGACAGGTTGTCAGCCAATCGCCTAAAATTGTAATACACATCTAACCCTCGAGTCCCTTAGTCGCCTCTTACTACACCCATGGGTAAGAAATAGGGTGATGCTATTCTAAGCAGGGCATCACACGGCTTAATGGGAAAATATGTAAGTACAATATATATACAATCAATCTTACCTTTCCAAAAACATCATATTTGTCCTCCTGCTTGGCGTGGTGCTCCCAGGGCTCCGTGGGCGACGGCGGCTCACTGTGCGGCATGGCGCCAGCTGCCTCTTGGTCAGCTTTATCCTCATCTTCCCTCGCTTCTGGAAGGTTCCTCGCCCAAGTTGGTCGCACCCTCCCCACTACCACACGTTTCTCCAACTGTCTATTGTCCACCGATTTTGGATTCCACATGTTTGTAATTTTCAATGCTCGATGTCTTCAGAAGTTATAAGCTCGTCCTCCATTTTCAGTCTTGATGTTCTTTTCGAGAACTTGTGCATGTTTGTTGACAAATAGCTACTGGATAAAAACATATTCTATACAAGAAAAAATAGACTCAAATAGAAGCCGATGATATTTTTATTGATAGAGTACCTACACGTCGAAAGTCGTGTGTTCAATTTAGGTTTCAATGTTTTCTTGTAAGTACGTCGTCACGTGTCGTACGTCAATAGAAAAATTTGAGATGGATATGGAAATCACAGATTGTAGGTAATACAGTTATGGAAAATTGATGTAAGAAGATTAACGCGACTTGCTTGTTTTTCATTTGGTAGAGAGCAAGCACAAACAAGTAAGTCGCGTAAATCTACACAATGAGTGATAATTGTTCGTTTAATGATGGAAAATTATCTTGTTTATTGATAAATCCCCTAATACTAATTATTCTGCCTTCCGAAGAAAGAAGCGGCTACAATAATACCCTTTGAGTTTTTAGATTTTATCAACAACCTTGAATAAAAGTAGAATTTCTGCATATGAACAGTTCTTCTCAAGGCGATTTTTAATACAAAGGAGCTCCCTAAGTGATTCGTGTTATAGACTTAAAAAAAGATTTAGCTACCTCAAATAAAAAAAGAAAACAAGTGAATTTGATTTATGTTAACTTTGACTTTGATCAGAGGCTTTTGATAATATTTCTTAGAATGTTACAAAACAATTTGGACCCCAAATTGAATATTGATCGAGAAATTGCAAGTTTGTTATTTCATCAAAATCTTTGAACAAAACCAAAGGTTCTATGGGAATTCAGTTTAAATTTATTTCCATCGGCGTTTGATGTTTGATTAAGGTTGTGCAGTCTACTGAAAGCTTGATTAGTACGTATAACATACCTTAAATTAGGTAGGTATAGGTAGGTATTTACTAAACTTTATCATAATGGACTAAAATAGCTTTGTGTTACTGAGAATATTGTACAGAAACGGCACAAACAATGCCTGTCACGGTGCAAGAACCTATATATTCATAGAGATTCACGAAACTCTGGCTTTTGAAGATAAAACAGAAAATGTCTGTTTACTGCCGTTGCTGTTGATAATTTCGCCATCTGTTTTATTGTAGAACAGATTCTACAATAGAACAGATGGGTCTTATTTGTCCCATTTGTGCTATTATTTTACGACGCACCGCCAACCACACGCTATGTCTTCTTGCCGCATCATGAAACCCGGGAATGGACAGCAGCATTCGCTGTGGGTGTAACATCATAATATCATAATACTGTGCTCGGGAATTCGCCTGTCAAGCGTGGTAATACAATGCCTTTCACTTATCTTTTAAAGTAATAAGTATGGTTTCTTGCAGCAAAAGATTTATTTATAAAACTATTTATCCAAACGCCTCGTGGATGGAATGGACGATCTTCGCGGTTCGGTTTGTCCGAATTCCTAAAGTTGTTTGGGACCATGTTAAACTGAAGTTTAACACTTTTTTCAATTGAAATTGCCGACAGAATGACTCCTTTTTATGACTATTCCTTGTTTCTGAATAAATAAAGAATAAGTTACGAACAAATTAATTTATGAAATAAAATTTTATAGAGACGTATTCCACGAATTGATCTCTAAATTGAAGTTAGATTAGTTGTAGGTAAGTTCTTAATTAAAGCTTCCAGGTGGATCAATTTATCTTTGCCATTTTCTTGAAAATCTTCAAAAACTACTGGAAATTAGTTCAGTTTGCAAACAATTACTAACAGACACGGCCATGACATGCAGCAAAGTTTTTTTACTATTAGTAAAAAGAAACAAAATTGAACACAAAAAAATCACTACGATTCTTAAATGGAAGAAGTTTATTTCATGAACGTCGTTTTGTTGTAATAGTAATAGTTGTTTTCCCGCAGTAAAAAGTGGCCTATGTGTTATTTCAGGTTATAATCTACCTGTGTTCCAAATTTGTTCCAAGTCGGTCAAGCCCTTTGAGCGTGAAGAGGTAACAAACATACATACACACACAAACTCTCAGATTTATAATATTAAAAGGATAATAAGGATAAGGCTATTCATCACAACATAGTAAGTATAACGTAAAGTCGCTTCTCGCGTCTGTCCATATGTCTGTTTGTTTGTATGCTTAAATCATAATTACCACCTAACGGATATTGACGGGGTTTTTCTAAAGTTAGAGTGTTTCAAGAAGAAGGCTTTTATGTATGATTTATGTCGGGAGGTCTGTTTCCCGTGGAAAATCGGTTAGCAGCGGGTGAAACCGCTGGGCGGGCCGCTTGTTTATAATAAAAGCCGCTTTACTATAAGTAATGTATTAATTAAACCAACTCTAGCCACCTATATCTAGGTAGACGTTTTATGACCTATATCCTCTGCATCGAAACAGCAGTAATTGGCTGTTATCGTTTGAGAGGACATCAATAATTTGTTGCTCGAGCAATATGGCAGCCGGGTTATATGTTGTAAACTTACATGTGCTTTGGGCTCAACATGTAAATTTTTAAAGTTATTAAATAAGTAAATAAGTTGCCTTGTTTATTTATAATGTACTAGCTGTTACCCGCGGCGTTGCCCGCGTAATCCTCGAGTGACGATAAAAACTATCCTATGTGTCAATCCATGTTACCTTCTATATGTGTGCCAAATTTCATTACAATCGGTTCAGTAGTTTTTGCGTTAAGAAGTAACAAACAAACAAACAAACTTTCGCATTTTTAATATTACTTAGTAGGATTTATAAGTTAGTCCGTATTTTTATTCTGTGGTATTGTTATGTTTTATCGTTTACCTATTCAGATGCCAGCTATACCCCAGAATATATATAATAGTACTGCTATACGCCCAATGATTTTATCCGCCGCCGCTATTTGACGTAGAACAATGTTATTTATGTATAACAAAAAATAAAGAATTTGTGTTTGTATTTATAAGTACTAACTCAAAATTTAAAAACCAACACTAACATTTCTATCACCAAAGGGTTGCCTGGTAGAACTAGCTACCATAGCAAGAAGGCCGCGTGGTTTTACTATATATTTTTCTATGTTTCACATGTGCTTTGTTATCTATGTGCAATGAATCATTTTATTACTATGACTTTTATTATTTATATGGGGTTGTTACTTTAAAACTTGTTTCTTGAATTATCCGATATTTCGCCCCAGTTGCATGGGCCATGGTCATAATAAATTGCATCAAGATAATCGTGTATCGTGTAAGAACCTCAACCCGTGTGATACTTACCTATATTAAACCAGCAATAAGCAATCAGGTGTAATTGATAAATATTATGTAGATAAACCGGAAATAAATGCATCGGCATAAAGTAATATTTTGTAAAAGCTGGTGTGGAGAGGAGCTATTGGCTGGCGAGAGGAGCAGTGTAAAGCGAAGTGGTGTGGAGCGATGTAATACAAAGAGGTGAGGCGTGGTGAGGTGCGGAGGTGAGGTGAGCATTATTATTCGAATATAAAGCATGGTGATTCCAAGAAATTCTATATTCGTTTAAATAACCTGACGATAATAATTTAATACAGAGTTCGTGCCTATCTGTACCGTCATACATTGCTTTGTTTGTCAAGGTACGACTCACGATAAAACCTTGTACTTCAGTCAGCTGTGAAACAAAGATATTTGATTTATTATTTATCAGCCGCAACAGTCCACTGCTGGATATTAACCTCCCGTTATTGGGAAGTATTTGTCATGCTCGCAACGCTTGGCAGGCGGATTGGCGAGCGCAGTGCAAACAGAGATAACGCTGCTGCTTATTCCCCAGATACATTCATTCGCTTTTTACGACACCGCCGCGCCGGGTAGAAATGGCGTTAACTGCTCACAGTCATACTTAATTAAATCTTTCTTCAACACGTCCTGAGACGTTTCTTTCATGAAAAAGATTCGCTCCAGCAATCTAAAGGCAGTACAACCGATTAAAAAGAAGTAGCTTCACAATTCTATTTCAGGACTTGCAATATCATTGCCGATGTCGTCGAGTGACTTTCAAAAGAGATTACGTCAAAGGCTATATTGATATTTACAAGGGTGTCTACAGGAGAAACGCGACACCTTTGGGATTTAAAAATATTGAATGGTATTCGATTCAAGGAACTAAATCGCTACGACCGATCTAGCTCTATCTATCGGCTACGTCGTCGTAGCAACTGCTACGAAGATCTGAAAACGTAGTCGGAAAAAATCAATTCCGATTAATTTGAACCTGAATATGTTTTTTTGGCAGGTGGATTAATACATTTGATGTGAAAGTAGACAGTTATGTAGGTGCATAGTTTAGTCAAAAAGTACCTAGCAGATAATAAGAAACTTTGTTGTTGTTATATTTCTAATCTGGAAAATAAGAAACTTGTATAAACAGCTGCCAATGAGTTGACAATATTTAAAACAAATCGTGTCGTGTCAAGTACGTAAATTAGCAAGCGAAAAGGCTTAGGTAACCTATAAAATTGGATCAGAGATGTGAAGCAACATAAAAGTATGAAAATATTCGTCGAAAATAAACGGGTAGGCGAGTAGGTAAATTAATCCATTCATTCAATTTGGAAAGTAAATTTTTGTTCACTCGCCGGATCAAAGAGATACAAAAATAGCTGTAATAAAATTTTACAGTGTACAAGGTTCACAAGTAAGTATAATTGATTGGATTTACGGCGCTTGGGGTTCGGGTCGCCGAGTTAAGTGCCGCTAACTGGGAAAGGCTATGTTTGGCGCTGTGTAGGATGGTTTACACCAGAGATAGATAGATAGATAGATGAACACTTTACTGTTTACAACAGAAACAAAACAATACAGAAAACTTAAGACTAAAAGTAAGCAAAGGCGGCACATAATTTATCTTCTCTTCTAATCTAGACTAGGTAATCAAGTCTGTAGCTTTTTCTGTGCTGCAAGTTTTAGAATACAAGTATTTTTTCGTTCTACCTGCCTTCATCTACATCTAATTGCAATTGTTATGTTATGAAAGATAAGTATTGATAATTAAGTACCTAAAAAATTAACAAAAAAATTTGAGTTTTTGCAAATAAACTTGTACTAAATATTGTAATAAATAATACTCATATAGTGTAAAATAATATTAAGATGAAGGGGAGACATTTGTCTGCCCTTAAGCTATTATTTAGCTTGGCAGAAAAGTTGTTTTGTGTATACTTGTGTTTTTACATACATACACAAATCACGCCTATTATCCCTTGCGGGGTAGGTAGAGCGTAAACGGCCGCAAAAACGGAAATTAACTTGCGGTTGTTTTGGTGTTTAAACTTATTATTAATTAATTTCTGCGTTCAACCCCCCCTCTCCTCTTTATATTTTAAGTAAGACCGCACAGACACAAATAAAACTCAAAAGAGGCTCATAAAATTGCTAATCCATTCCTCACAATAATAGGGCTGCGTGCGATAACAAAAGGGCTTATTTAAGACCTTTTTAGACCGCTACTACACCGCTAATTAATCCTATTATGGTTGGATGAAAGTACTGACTATATATAAAAGGGAAAATCCTACTGCTACCTATCTATGTGCTTGAAACTTTTGTTATTATTAGCATTGCTAAGCATGTGTATTTTTAGTGAGAGTCAAATTACTGTGGAAGGCCAAACATGAAATAAACCGGTTTTTTTTCTCTAGTGAGCTAAAGATTTAGCGGGTAAAGGGTTAATTACCCGCATTGCATACAATCGTATATCCGAATTTAGTTGATTTCTGTTTCTTTTACATACAATTAGATTACCGTGCCGATGCCGTGTGATGGCGGCTTAGAATAGCATCACCCCATTTCTTCCCCGTGCGAGTCGTAAGAGGCGACTGTCTAAGAGGACCTGTCACTATGATGATACACAATTTTCCGAACGACCCTCAAATATTTGTGAGACGTGGTGTAAATATCCGTTTTTTGTGGCCGTTTACGCTCTGCCAACCCCACAAGGGATTATAGGCGTGATATGTGTATGTATGTATGCAGAATTAGATCACTACATGACTAATCCAATATGTAACAAAAATTACCTTACAAAGGATCTTTTACATCAGCAGCGATTTTCAAAGGAAAAATGTATGCTAAGCTGTTTTGTCTTACTGCGTCACACACATTCTTTGTCTATTTTCTCTCTGTTTGGTTCATAGAAGTAGTATGTACAGTACGACGTAGGAGTACTTGTAAAATCCTTGGTTTGATTTGTTAATTCTACTTTAAATTCAATTCAATTCTTTTTTATAAATGATGCTGACAGATCAGCATAGGCCAATTCTGCCAATGTCTAAGTTGGGCCATTTCTTTCTACTTTGTAAACACTTGTACGTCGTTACGGATGCGTCTGTCAGACGAAACAAAATTGCGAATTCCGATCTTTTTACCATACTTAATTCGGAAACGGTGCGTTAAAAATACGCAGCGATGGACGATAAGTCGGTGAACCACCTTAATTTAGCTACTTACATGTTTTCTACATACATACATACATATATCACGCCTATAATCCCTTGCGGGGTAGGCAGAGCATAAACAGCCGCATAAAACGGACATTTACGCTACGTCTGACAAATATTTGAGGGTTATTTGGAAATGTTTTCTACAGTCTATAATATTATATGTGTGTGTGGTATGAAGACACATTTTTTATCAATCAATAAATTTTACATTTCCAGTAAATTTGGTTTGTATTTCCATTAAATGTGTGTTGAGAGCTTTTCATATAAGACTCTACTTACCTATTTACTACATAACATACATACATAAATCACGCCTACATCCCTTACGGGGTAGGCAGAGCGTTAACGGCCGTTCAACGGATATTAACACCACGTCTGACAGAAGCTTGAGGGTCAATCAGATAACTGTGTATCACTATCGTGACAGGTTGTCAGCCCATCGCCTAAAATTGCAATACACACCCTCGAGTCCCTTAGTCGGCTCTTACGACACCCATGGGTAAGAAATGGGGTGATGCTATTCTAAACCGGCATCACACGGATTATTACCTATTTACTAGAAGTACAATTATGTAAATAGGTAATATCTGTAATGGATTTGCGGTTGCGATTATATGTCCAGAGCCTAACAACAAAGAGATATTTATTTGCCACAAAACCTTATTTTAAGACTAATCTCATTACGTTAATATACCTACATCTGAATGTATTGTTATATTATGTCTTCTTCTTTTCGTGTGGGACAACGAGTCGTCTAAAGACTCGATGAACCCTGGTGTCAGTGTTTTTCAACCGCCTTCTACTATTAGTAGTAGTAGAATTATTTAACTGACTGCATACAAGGAGGGATACAAATAGTATAAAGCCGAAAGCAGGTCAAGGTACCTACTAATGAAATTGAACAACTTTCCTCATTGAACATAGGCTAAAATACTTGAAAAGTAAAATTGGACCTCCTATAGTAAATTGATCTGCTAATCAGCTGATTTATATGGGAGGTCCGGTTTTTAATATTTTAACCTTTGTTCCATGGGGAAAGTTGTTCAGTCTCATGTTTGTTAACGCTTTTTGTTACTTCCTGTACTTATAAACAGGGAATGGAAGAGATCGTGTTTTCCTGAACAAAGTTTGGATGTAAGCGTATCTTGTTAACATGGAGCTCTCTCTGTTACTTGCAATAACTTTGATGTTAAGTCATGTGTAGCCGACAACGACCTCGACAGTGGCGCCACTTTAAAAAAAGAAGAACTCTATATACAAACAATCTATCAGAATGTCTGATGCCCAAGTTTTTAGTATTATCCATAAGTAAAATTAGAACCTACAAACTCAATGAAACATTCGCCGCTAAAGTTATGGAAAAAAGTCACTTTTGGTATTAATTGCCATAACTTTAATTACAGCGAATATTTTATTGAGTTTGCAGGTTGAAATTTTACTTAAGGATAATACTAAAAACTTGGGCATAAAAAATATTTTTTTAACAACGATATACAAAATAATAAATTAAGTAAATTCATCGGACATTTTGAAAGATTGTTTAAGAGAAAATATTTATTTCTGAAGTGGCGTCACTGTTGAGGTCGTTCACGAGTACACTCGCCTTATAGCCATTATTGTATATTATTTGGGAAAGATTAAGCGGGAGTAGGTAGCTAAGCCAAAGTATAGAATGGGCTATTGGCGCAAGTCGGCAGATTTAGGACCAAGTGAATTCTTACATTCTTCATTTCGTGCTTCAGAGGATACGTTAAGCCGACGGTCCCGGTTGCTGTCTATGATTACTATACAGCGGTCGTTACACAACCAAGTCAGAGGCCTACTACTAGTAACAGGCGGTTGAAAAACTCTGACTCGAGGGTTCATCGGGTCGTTGGACGACTCGGTGTCCTATACGAAAAGAAGATTCTTACATTGTAAGAATGAAACCGGGTCAATGGTGATAAAATTGACGAAAGTTTGAATGTAATCGCAAGCGCTTAAAAATGTATAAGTAAATTCTTACTTGACTAAACTATTTTGCCGTGTGGTGCCGGCTTATAATAGCATCACCCCAATTCTACTCGTGGATGGCGCAAAAGCGAATAAGTCATAGTATAACAATTTTAAACGGATTTAAATTGTGTTAATTGTGGTGAGTGCAAAAACTCAAGATGATATTGCAGCGATTTTGTGATAATCATCCAGGGAATGAGCAGCAGCCGTCTCTGTGAATGCAACACCTTGCACTGCGCTCTCCATTCCGCGTGGTGAGTGTGGTAATACCCCCCAATAGCAAAAGGCAAATGTCCAGCGGTTGACTGTTATGGCTTTTATGTGGTACCTTACATAGCTAGGTATTGATTAAAATTCCTAGGTATACACAAATTTTATAAAGACTCAAAGATCCCACAGACAAACCTCGAATAGTGGTTTTGTGGGGCTATGTTTTAGTTTTAAGCATACTTTATTGATTAATAAATAAATTCATTCATTCAATGTAAACTATCTAGTTCAGACTAACACACGTTGTACCTATAATATAGTCTTGTTATCCGAACTATGATTACATCAGCTAGCTGAACAATGCTGAATTTCCGAACAACTTTGGTAGGTTACACACATCGCATGTTGGACTAGTTGACTTGGTAAAGTATAGCCAATACTACCAACCAACACATTTGATAAAAACACTTGTACTCGGTTCACAAACTTTTAATTTTTAATTAAAAAGTAATTACTTTGTAATTATGAATGTGAGTGTATGTCCCCCTGAAGATGCTTATTTAATTGAAACCCATGGAATCAAAACTAAAAACTATGTAAAACAAGTACAAGTGTTTGTATCAAAAATCACCAAGCACCGACATTTGCAAGCATAAACTAACACTTAGTCGTAAATACAAGTGAAATAATCAGTGCCTCATGTAACCTACGCATCTACGGCATAAACCTACACTAGTTATGCTTATTAATTACATGAAAAACCAGTAGATACCAACATACATACATCAGCCTATTGCAGTCCACTGCTGGACGTAGGCCTCCCCAAGAAGGGTTTGTCATAGGGCACGATCTCTCGTTTTCGCCATCCAGTCGCTACCAGCCGGCTTTTTTAAATTATTGGTCGATCTGGCCGGAGGTCGTCGAACGCTACGCTTGCCGAGGCGTGGCGTCTACACAAGAACCTCCTCATTCCACCATCCGTCGGTTCTACGATCGATCCCAACAGATTAATCCCTTGAATGGGAAACTCGAGGTGCCGCTGAGAGTACCTATCGGTCCACATTTGCTCATCCGATCGTCTTTCCTATCTAGTTATTTACACACTTCACCCTTTTCAGTCTGAGCCCTTGACAGGAACATGTTGATGTTGGGCTAACAAGTTTATAAATTAATTCCGTATTGAGATTTATCGTTTTTTTGTGGAGGTATGGTATGTATCTACCTACTGAGTTAGCGCATTTTTTGATTGTCTCTTATAATATATTGTTTTTAAATATCACTTATTTTAAACTTACAAAATGTTCAAGCGCGGGCAGGATTTAGAAAGAGTTAGTAAGTTTTCAAAAATTGTATAAGTTATTTTTGATCAGCCAATAGAGATCTCAACAATATTACTCAACAAGTTGCCCTCCTGCCAGGTAAACACAAACGAGGCCCCTGAGGCCTAAATAAATACAACATGGCAGAGGCATAAGGGTATACCCAAACAGACAGACTAGCATGTTCTAAAGGAGACAAAATTCTAATTAAAAACCTCGATGGGAAGTCCCGTGTTAATAAGACATTTTACCCAAAATATTAAAAATAAATTATAAACCATAAGATTCCTTTGTTAAAACCGATTCGCCACTTTACGCCAATAGATAGAGCTACTGCTGCATTAAATGAGTTTGATTTTATTGTGGACGAAATACATGTTCTCTTATAACCATAAGTAGTTTTGCACCAAATTTACGTAGGCGCTCATAATTTCGCAAAAAGCATTTGCTAAAAAATACTGTTCACCCTATGTACAAGTCCATTGAATTTCAGTTTTTCGTTTGTATGTGAAGCGGATATTAACCAAGCTGCAAACAAATCTTTGCTCCAGTTTGTGCAGCAAAAACAGTTTTTTTTAATCCAAATTTTTGACGGTAGGAATAGGGACGAATAGTGTGTAGATAGGTCTCGACATGAGTTTACTTCGCTAAGCACCCCTATCCACCCACTTTGCACCCTCTCCCGGGCTAGCACGCCAGCAAAGGACCCCGTCCATTAAGCATATTTTCACGTATCGGAACACATACGGCCACAAAACAGTCATTTAAACAAAAATCCAATCGATGCAATGAACGCATTGTACAGCCAAGCTCACATGCGGTTAGACACTCAAATCGCCAATATAAGTCTTATGCGCGCGGTATAAGAACGACCAAAGTCCCAACTGTCTAACCCAGCCTCATCTTGACTGTACTACGAAGACACAAAAAGAAACGATTGGACTGTCGGACCTTCAAATAATGGTCCTACTCTTGTCGGCGGCCCATGTCCAGCGGTGGACTATCGTGGCTGCTGTTGTGTAGATAAGAGATGTTAAACTGTGGTATTTTACATCGGCATCACATTCCCATGTGTTCCCAGTAGAAGTAAAATTAGCAATACGCTGCTATGTGATTTGATAACCACCATTACAAACACACACATATCACGCTCATAATTCCTTGCGGGGTAGGCAGAGCGTAAATGGTCGCAAAAACGGACATTTACGCTACGTCTGACAAATATTTCAGGGTCGTTCGGAAAATTGTGTATCGCCATAGAGACGGGTTGTCAGCCTATAGCCCAAAATTGCAATACACACCCTCCAGTCCCTTAGTCGCCTCTTACGACTCCCTCGAGAAACAAATGGGGTGATGCTATTCTAAGACGGCATTACCATTAGATGGTATTTTATCTGGAAATGTTCAAACCATGTAAACTTCCGTTCTCCCTTATAAGTTTATTACCTACATATTATGCATATCTAAACGATTAACTAATTAGGTCATATTAGCGGTCCAATGGAGAGGAACAATTAGCTACGATGAATGGAGAATTAAAATCAATAATGTTGTGGGATCTGAAGTTATAAATAAGTGATTATGTGGCAAGTCTGTTAGTAGGTATACTCATACATACTTTTCTCTACTAAGCATGTAGGTAGGTTGGTTACCTATTTTTTTAACCCCTGATTGTCTACATCTACACTAATATTATAAAGAGGAAAGATTTGATTGTTTGTTTGTTTGTTTGTTTGTTTGCATCGAATAGGCTCCGAAACTACTTGCCCGATTTAAAAAATTCTTTCACCATTAGAATCGTACATTATTCCTGATGAACATAGGCTATATTTTATACCAGAAAAAAATAGGGATCCGCGTGAAAATTTCGATAATGTAACCCAACGTGTGAAAAATATACCAAAAAAATATCTTATATCGCGTACGCTGTGGAAATTATTGACAATAGAGCAAAGTGATGTACTACAGTTTTATAGAGTACATCAATATCTATAATAATGTCTGCGATTTCATATGTCTAACTATTACAGTTAAGCCACAATAACTACTTTTTCGTTTAAAAATGTACAAATGTACCAAAAAAATATCTTATATCGGGTACGCTGTGGAAATTATTGACAATAGAACAAAGTGATGTACAACAGTTTTATAGAAGACATCAATATCTATAATAATGTCTGCAATACCATAAGTCTAACTATTACAGTTAAGCCACAATAACTACTTTTTCGTTTAAAAATTTACAAATGTACCAAAAAAATATCTTATATCGGGTACGCTGTGGAAATTATTGACAATAGAGCAAAGTAATGTACTACAGTTTTATAGAGAACATTAATATCTATAATAATGTCCACGATACTATATGTCTAACTATTATAGTTATGCCACAATAACTACTTTTTCATTTAAAAATGTACAAACTACGCCACATTATTCGTACCAGTGTAATGATTACATTTAATCATTACTGAATTAAAGGGTGTAAGGGATAGCCCTCCGAATACTTATAGGGTACATGCAGACCATGAAACTGAACAACTTTCCCCTAGGATCATATTTCAGGAAACGTAAAAAAACTGACTTCCCATAGTGAATGCAGTCAGCTGATTGTGATTTTGTATGGAAGGTAATTTTTTGGCGTTTCCTGACATTTGTTCCTAGAGGAAAGTTGTCCAGTTTTATGTTTCATGCACCCTATCAGTATTTTTTCATGCACACTTTCCCTTACTCGGTATAAAAAAAGACGACAAAAAACATTAAATAATGCATTAAAAAAATCTACACCAAAATAATACATACATACACATATCACGCCTATTATCCCTTACGGGGTAGGCAGGGCGTAAACGGCTGCAAAAACGGACATTCACGCCACGTCTGACATATGTTTGAGGGTAATTCGGAAAATTGTGTATCGCCATAGTGACAGGTTGTCAGCCCATCGCCTAAAATTGCAATACACACCCACAAGTCCCTAAGTCGCCTCCTAAGACTCCCACAGGAAAGAAATCGGGTGATGCTATTCTAAGCCGTCATCACACTTAAATAATAATAACATAATTTACACTAATATTAGAAACAGGATTTTTTTATTGTTTGTTTGAATTGAATAGGCTCCGAAACTACTGAACCGATTTCAATTCTTTTACCGTTAATTGACATTGAAATTCTTTATT
The DNA here is from genome assembly GCA_027580185.1 of Tuta absoluta. Classification (NCBI taxonomy): domain Eukaryota; kingdom Metazoa; phylum Arthropoda; class Insecta; order Lepidoptera; family Gelechiidae; genus Tuta; species Tuta absoluta. The sequence continues at coordinate 6,663,610 of JAQAHW010000003.1, forward strand.
CAATGTAGATGATAGTATTATCACTTATTGACGTCATGAACCGTCATTCTAAAAGAAGAATTTTGTATCACACATTTTTATTTTATTACAATTTTGTTATGACCTGATAGCAAACCGGCTCGGGCGGGATAAAAATAAATAAATAAAGGCACTGCAATGGGGCTGGGCAGGTTAATCACACGGCATGTAACTATACGCCACCACCATCTGAAAACGATATTTGTTTCAAATTCAAGTCAAGATTTTGGATCCTACCCTAAATCCCTGATGAACATAGGCTATATTTAACTGTCTTATTCCCGGGGGGAAATTGTTAGCGGCGGGTGAAACCGCTGGGCGGGCTGCTAGTAAATAATAAAAAAGTAATTTAAATTATATACGTTAATGCACAAAATTAATACCAATTAATGTCAACCAACACAACCGCTCAACTTATTATTTATTTTATTGTTTAAGGAATGCTAACAGCACCAATTTACAAAAAGTAGTACTTACAAGTTTACGTACAAACGCTAATGATGCATCCACATATGAAACTAAAACTTAGGTTAGGTAGGTGAGGTATGTAGGTACTATTAGTCCCAAAATTGTTCAATGTTTGTCAGACTACACTACTTGTAAGCCGACACGACAAATTTATACCTACGCAAGTTAGTTTCCGTTTTTGAAGAGCAAACACTGTTTATAATTATTATAGATATTATATATATATATATATTTATGTATTAATTACTTACATACCTACACATATCACGCCTTTATCTCTGGCGGGGTAGGCATAGCGGTAACAGCGGTAAAATACATTCGATATCGCCACGTCTCACAAATATTTAAGGGCCGTTTCGGAGAAAACCTTAACCATTGTCTGCCTGCCGCCTAAAATTGTAATACACGTGTAACCCTCGAGACCCTAAGTCCTCTTTAATAAGTACGAATAATAATAATATAGAGAAGAACAGAAGTAAAGATTTCTGCAAAGAATGAAAACGATTGTCTACGAAATATCACGCTCAAGTAAACTCTATAGCTAGTGGAAAATGAAGGCAGAAATGTAGTTACCAGAGCGGAGCTGCACAAATAGCCCAGTTATTGGAAAATCGATACCTTTCTATGAGGATCTAGATCTCTGGATATTAATCAAAAGAAGGTCATCAAGTAACCTGAACATGTGATGTCGCCTTAGAATAGCATCACCCCATTTCTTTCCCGTGCCTGTCGTAAGAGGCGTCTAAGGGCCATGAAGGTTACACGTGTATTGTATTAATTATTTTATTTAACAATTTATTGTACACAAGAAAATACATTGTAATTTAAGGCGATTGGCTGTCAACCTTTTAACAATTTTCTGAATGACCCTCAAATGTCAATCAGACGGTATAAGCTTTTAAAACCTTCTTTAAAAGACATAAAGATATTTCCACATGCCCATTTAGACTGGTAGATATTGCCCTCGGCATTAAGTCCGCCCATGTAAATTTATTGCATAAAGTTAAATAAATAAATACAATAAAAAGATACAGTTTTACTCTAGATATGTAGGTAGCTAGGTATAATATATCTACTCAAGAATCTTTGGCATTTTCAACTGACCTCGGTTGCTCGAATAATATTTCTACCAATTTTTTTAACCAACCTATACAAAAATGGATTTAAGAAAATATAATATGTAGTTTGGATTACAACCATTTCTTAATAGTACGTTCACACTATGCCTATAGGCAAGGAAATAGTTGGGGAAGTGGGCAGCCCGAGTATGTAGAAAAGTTACTCATGCTGCTACTTACTCTTCATGCCACTGCCACTTCCCTTGCTCTCGCGAGTGTCGACTTTTCGTGAGCAAATCAAACGTATGGCAGCACGAGCGCGAGTGGAATATTATGTTATTATATGATATCTGTCGGCAGTGTCACACACTCACTCGCGTTGCTACATACATACTTACATAAATCACTTTTAAACAACATTCTTTCCCGGAGGGGTAGGCAGAGACTACTTCCTTCCATTTACTACAATCCTGGCATACTTCTTTCGCCTCCTCTACATTCATCAATCTCTTCATGCACGCTCGTCAGTTTAGGGTACTCTTGACCTGACTTTTCTTTAGCACGTTGATACTTTCGCGGAAGTATTTCCGGCAATATTCGCGGCAGAGGCAGGAGCAGGAGCAGGAGCAGGAGCATAGTGTGAACTATGCTTCTGCTCTGCCGCTATTTAAGAATAGGCATACGCTTCTAAAGTACCTATAAGTAAAAGTTTCAAAACGTTATTGTTGGGTATGGTTCAAACTCTTAAAAGCCATAATAAATCATGTCACTTTTACGCCGAGTTTCCATGTTACCATAATCTCTTGCGCCACCCGAGAAGGAAAAAAAAACAAGATTGCTTTATTAAAAAGTGATAAGTGTCGTTAGACTCTGCGGAAGGAGAATATGCATGGATATAAAATGTTAACTAATATTTTTTTCATAGGTTGGTATCACATTTCTCATACTGAGGCACAGAGGCGGCCACTATTTCAACTCCTATTCTTTTTCCGCACAGACTATAAGAATTATCTTAGGAAATGGTCACGCAGAATCGAGAGCATTTTAAAGTGGAACTTCTCTAATTAACAGTTCTCTAAACTTAATGTACAATCAATAGCAAACTTTGTTAATTTTCAAAAACTTTATAACTAGACGACTTGTTTACTAGGTATACGGAAAGGTCAGTCAAATCGGGATTACGTAAAACAATTAACAAAGCATACCTAATTTAGAGTGTGAAATAACAATCTGTATATCAAATAATACACCACAATCGGGCATGCCCAACACTATTGATTTTGAGTTATTTTTCTATAATACTAGCTACTCACATGATATAAAAGCCAAAATTATCGTACGTAAGGGATATGAACCTGCGCCCGGGCAGGTTGTCGTATCCGTTGACTATCGTCTGGCTTCTTTCTTGAAACGTCAAAGGTGGTTCACTCACTTGTGGTCCGTCGTTCCGTTTTTTAACGCAACATAACGCATGCGTCCAGCCCCGTTCAACTTTGTATGGGGGAGACAAGATACCGTTAGGGGAAAACTACCAGTGTGGTTGCTTTGAGTAATCACGTGCTTAGTAAGTTATAATTGCGACGTACCTTGAATTAACTTTGGAATCAGTCATTTTGTAATTTAATTTTCCACGCTTCTATTTACGAATTTTTCAATTACCATAATATTTTAGAAATAAATGAGTTGGTAAATTAATAAGATGCATATACATAAAATAATCAGTAGTTTTTTTTACTATAGCAGCCACACCAGGCGGCGATGACAACAAAGATGACATTCAAAATGGCGGTTCTTCGTGTTTACGTGAACTGTATATCTTTGCCGTAAACTTTCTGTCGTATTTTCGTTCTAAATCGTGTTAAGTCTCCGATTAAGTGTTAGAATTTATGTTTGTTAACATTAATGTGCAGTGATATAGGAGAAAGGACTCTTAAATCGCCACAAAAACGTCGAGTTTGAACTGCCTTTATTTTGTGAAAAAATACACTATTAAGTCTGTTTTGATGGCAGATAAAGAGAACAGGGGCACGTGCTTTAAGTGTGGATCTTCGCCTTCTACGGACGGCGTTAAACTGTTTCGAGTTTTAAAACCGGGAACCAAGAACCTAGTTCGGTAAGTAAACAATGTCTACTTCATGGTTTTATTCCTGATTATTTACTTCTACAACACACTACAAGGTAAAAACTGTAGTATATGGGCCGCAGATATATGGGTCGCCGAGTGTCGCGGAGGTTAGGGGGGGCTAAGAGCGGAAATCACCCCCCCATTTTCATACATTTTAAAGTTATGTTTTTCCGCCCTGTGTCGTTTCTGGCACTTCCCCTGCCCCTGGCTCGTGCGTTGTGGTCACAGTTCTGACCTAACCTGGCGCTTTTCAGGTTTAGGCTATACCAAACGGACCTACAAAGTCAAAGCTTCAATCACGATTATCTCTAGCACTAAAAGTTTCCGGCAAATAAAACTACACAATTTTACCCTTAGAAATAAATAATTATCAGGAAATAATTAGATAAGAATTTCAACGCCCAACTCTGCGGCCCATAGACTACAGTTTAGCCCACTAAGTGTAGTATTTTGTACATAATATGGTAATACCAATATGAATAACATGTAATGCCAATTCATTATTTTCAGGTGCGAGTTGTGGGCCAAGTACTTGTTCCCTGACAGAAATGTCAGCTCCATTGAATTTCAAAAAAAGTTGTCAATGAGCACAGAATGTTGTGTGCAAGGCATTTCAAAGATGAAGATTTCAGAGATTGTGCCGGCAGAAAATACTTATTTAGAACTGCTGTTCCATGTGATGTAGATGTAAGTAAAAAAAAAAGTCTTGTTTTTGTCTGTTTTTCTGTCATGTGGGCTGTCTGATTCCTCGTGGTGCGTTTGGTCCATTTCCCGGAATTGTTTAATAACATAATGTGACAAGTATACTTTAATTATGATAATAATTTGATTTTTAAGACCACCTAGTTGCTACTCTATATTTTGCACGCTTGCATGCAAGCCGAATATTATGTACTTCCTTAATTGTTAAAACCTAATGTAACATTATTCTGACAAATAAATTATCTTGATTCTTGATTATTGAAAATAATAAATATCTCATGTCTTATTTTTAGGTTGAGCAACAAGTGCCCGTCTTCGTACCAGACCAACCACAACAAGGACAATTCAGAATGATCCCTTTAAAAAACAACAAATAAACAACTACTCCTGCTCGAAGAAAGACAGAGAAAGAAAAGATCCTACAGGCGAAATGCATCAAATATGTGCAAAAAATATGCCAACTGCAAAAACGCATTAATGTATTGACATCAAAAGAAAGGTTTTTGTATCAGCTAGTGTATTTATTCTTTCTAAAAGTTACTAGGTTACTAACTAGGACAATTATTTATGGATCACTAGGTTACTAACTAGGACAATTATTTATGGATCATCGAATACAATTTCAAGAATTTGTAAGAAATTGCTACCCAGATTTGCATTGCCATAGCAATTAAGAAATAGATCCATATGCTTGTGCATTGTGCTATAGTTATGACATGGACTGTGTTTGTATCTCTTCACGTAGGTTTTTTGTGGTGTGTACAGAACAGTAAAACATTTTGTACAGTTTGTGACGAATATAGGAAATAAACCTCTATAATATCTCTCACTTTTGTTGTTTGATGTATTGTAAGGAAACTCAATATATAAGTTGCTTTTATTCCTTTTTTTGGAATAAAAGTTAAAAAACTAACATATATTGAGTTTCTTTATATAAAAACACCTTTAAAATTTGAAAATTAAATCCTATATATAGGGCCCAGTTCATTTTTCCCGCGCTTTGCCAGTTAGTGTCGTGGGTTGTTCACAGATGGCGGTAGTAAACCAATTTGTATGAAGTTGGCTTTCTTCTCCGCCAGGAGTATAAGTGTTCTGTGCATGCGTCTGTAAGACGAAAGGAAATTGCGAATTCCAATCTTATATTCCCATACTTCGGCTACGGTGCGTAACGGACGCATGTGTCAAACGCCTTGACAGACGCATGCGTTAAAAAAACGGAACGACGGACGACAAGTGAGTGATCCGCCAAACCGTTTAAAAATTAAAACCATGTTACTGTTAAACAGCTCGAGCCTTTTGTTCTTTACAGAATAAATTTAACTTGAAATACGTAGCTCAGTAGGTAGATAATAGCACAGGCCCTGATCACTGAACAGGTGGGTTCAAATCCCTAAACATTTTGCTATATTCATGCACAACACTAATAAATTGGGTTGCGATTATGGAAAAACTAATCTCACATGTGCTTTCCAATAATTATTCATAGCAAATTTCGTAAACCCTATAAAAACATTGTTAATTAATGAAATTGTTATAGTATGAAGCTACAGACGAGTGATTATGATTTAAATGTGAGCCTTTAAAATAGAAAATCCCTACCCATTCCTCTTTAACTCCAACTGCCACAAAGTCCACTGCTGAACATTGGCCTACCACAATTGAGGGGTATTTGCCATACTCACCACGCTTGGCAAGCGGATTAGGGAACGCATTGTAAGGAACGTTGCTGCCCATTCCCTGGATTCGTCTCTTTATCGCCTTTTACAACACCCACGGGAAGCAATGGGATGGGGCTATTCTAATCGGGCACAACACAGCTCTTCTTACTTAGTTGTTTCGAAGTATTTATCTACGTTGCTCAGTTTCGTTAACAGCAGATAAACAAGCTCTTAAACCAAAGGGCGACTGTTAAGTGGCCAGCTAATCATTAATTGCTCAAAGTCCAGCTACATCCTCTCATTGCCGCTCAAAGAGGAAACTCAATTGATATTCAGTCAACATCAGAGAGAATTCCGGTATAACGAAATTCGTAGAATTTTTGAATAAAAATTGGAGAATATTGGAAGTAATCAAAGTGGAAAAATTCAAAAGTAAAGCACGAAAGTGATTTTCGCAGCTATTGTAGTGACAGTGCAATATTAACAGTTCGTGTACTAAAAGTACCTATACATAGCCAGTACCTATGTACCTACTTAATAGGTAGGTACTTCATTTACACCAGAGCACCTCGAGTTCATTATCTCATCATCAACAGCCGTGAAACGTCCACTGCTGGACATAGACCTGCCCCAGGCCCAAGTCATCGATTTTGGGTCAACTGCATCCAACGCCTGCCCACATAGCAGGCCGTCACTTTGCGCTTTCCAATGCGTAGGTAGCCGCCACTCTAGAACTTTCCGACCGTTGGTTCTACGAACTATATAAGCAATTAAAAAATCAATTTCATACTTGTAACCAGTACAAGTTAATCCCTTCGTCGGGATTATAAATAAACTACTTATCGCAGTTTCTAAACCAAAATTCACTTAAGTCTAGAAAGTTAAATTAACACGCGTGGGCGAGTTACGTGTTGACAGTACTTAAGCCTTCTGAAGTGGCTAAAGTGATATAAAGCAGTCAATTCAATGCCTAAAAAAGATAACGCGAGTAAGCAATAAATATGAATTGTTCAATCACAATAAAACAATTTTAAACGGATTTAAGTTGTGTTTATTATGGATTTTACAATTCCTACGTTTCAAATTAAAATTGTTTAATCCGTTTAAAATTGTTTTATTGTGATGAGTAATAGTTGTGCAAACTCAAGAAAATATAATGCATTGCTTATTGACTACCAAATTTTAAAACACTTCCCGTGTTAAAAAGAAAAACATATACCTATTGCTTACATTTATTATCTTAATATTTTCTTGAGTTTGCACAACTATTACACCTACTAGTTACTCGAGTGGTTGCCTAATGTACATTGTACGCACAACTCACACATTTAAATTACAAAAGCTTTTTTGTGCTAGCCAGTGAAATAAAAGCACAAAAGATTAAAAACTCAAAAAGCAAACTTTGGTAAAAACACAGCTGTACTAAAAGCCCATCAACAAACTCAAAAACCTAGCACGAAATTAAAATATTCTCCTAAAAGATTCCGAATTTTCTAGCGCAGCATGTGATAATGAATCTATATTTTTGTTGCTCGTGGTAAGTAAAAAAATATATTTTACAGACGTTTTCTGAGAACAACGTTTTGTAAAATGCAATAATATTTTGTTTGTATCCAATAATTATGATTAACTGCATCAAAAACCGTGGTACTCCCATTGCTGGACAAAGGCGCCCCCTCAAGCGCCGGCATAGACATGAGAACTTAGGTGTAAAATATTTTACACGCTATTTTAAAAAAGCTAAATTCAGTATCAATAGTGGATAGTATTTGAAGATAAAAAACTGCTACTGCCCGAGCCAATAAAACACAATACAGCTACAAACGCAACAAACTGTAGCTAGAGCTCTGTTAGGAACTAAATAGAAACTCGAACATCATTTCCATCTCATAATTACGCTGCGCTTCACAAAGGTACAGCGCTTTGAAGGCGGATATTAAATCGTTTTGCCTACATAACACACATCACTAGCGTAAAGCTGGAAACATACTATCTGACTAGCCACGGCTAAAGGACGCGACTTGTTTGAATCTAGGCAGTACATTTTTATAAAGCTGTGCCTAACTATCTGTCAGAAGAAGCGGGCGTGACCTGGAACTTTCGGACGTCGGACATTTTAAAACATCCGTGGACGTCACAGACAAAAAACTCCTTTCGCGGACGCTCCGTGCACAACACGACACTGTCCTCAGCCGAGGGCTAGCAATGTGCCGTTCCTGATAACATTGGGTATATCTCTTTCCCGGGCACGAGGAATATTCCCCAAACATTGAAAAAAAAAAAAATTACAAATTTTTCCAAATTAAGGTTTTTTTGTTAAATTAATATTCAAAATGATCTGTTATTCCGCTGCTGAACTTTACGCCGCCTGTGCTTCGATATAATATGGATGGGAGCTAATGAACAGTTTATGCAACCTTAAACAGCAGTACGTTTTTATCTAAGTGTGTAGGTAGATATTTAAAATTCAACAATAATCATAGAGAAATATAAAAACTTGCTTGTAACTTAAGAAAATCAAAACGAACGGTAAGTACCTAATTATCTGTGGATATATACGGGGTGCAAGGGACAGCCCTCCGAATACTGGTAGGGGGCATGCAGACTATGGAACTGAACAACTTTCCCCTAGGTAAATATGTCAGGAAACGTTAAAAAAAACCATAGTAAAGTCAGCCAGCTGATCGTTATTTTGTATGGGACGTCGATATTTTTTTGTCGTTTCCTGAAATGTATTTAGGGGAAAGTTGTTTGGTTTTATGGTCTGTTTGCACCGTATCAATAATCGGAGGGCTGTCCCTTACATCCTGTATATTTAGGTAGATATTATAAGCCTGTAAACTTCGGCGGTACGTAAGGCATCTTACGAAGTCGTCTAATTAAGATGAAACCTTATGTTGGTTGGTAGTACGAGTAGTCCTTTCTACTTAGTTATTACCTGTGGAAGGTTAAGAATAGTTTATCTACACTCGTCTCATAATGTTCGAATTATGAATTCGAAAACAGATGCATAATGACCTACTTTATGCATCCTGCCTATAAAAACTAGGGTTTACTATAAATTACAGAAGCGTAATGACTTAATGAGAAAACTCTTAATACGATAAAGTTGAGAAATGAAACGAAGTTTTTTTTTCCAATACTCAAATCGCTATCTTCCGCCGCACCTGACAGTTGTTGTTGTACGGTAATTTTTCGGATGTTGTTCAGTTGTTTTAATAGGTTTTTGTTCTGTTGTTGTTCAGATGTTGATTAGTTGCTGTTCAGATATTATTCCGATGTTGTTCAGTTGTTGTACAGATGTTGTTCAGTTGTTGTACAGATGTTGTTCAGTTGTTGTTTCGATGTTGTTCAGATGTTGTTCAGTTGTTGTTCAGATTTTGTTCAGTTGTTGTTCAGATGTTGTTCAGTTGTTTAGTTAAGTTATTGTTAAGACTCCACATCTAAACAACTGCTAAAGTATAGATTTTTCAAAAATTCATATCAAGCCATATTACGTTCTCGTATTGAATTTGTCCTTGTATCGGGCCTTGCAATGGCCGGTGCGTACGTTTAGAAAAGTGTTTCTGAGTTTTTTTGAAGAGTGTAGATAAAATAGTGTATGCAACTACTATAATTAGGCATTAGAATGCTCGTGTCAAACTATTATCACACTCGGCTGCGCCTCGTGTGATAAACAGACACTCGCATTCTAATGACCCCAATTATACGACAGTTGCATAAACTACTATTATGGTACGTTACAGAAATGAGTTTAATCTTGAACTCGAAATATGAAACAGTAGTAATATTTCATTTTACTTGTAAGAGCTGATAATCATAAGCCTATATCAGATCTATATAGTCCCTTCATTATGCGAGCAGCTATGGAGTGGAATGCCTTGCCGGCGGGTCTGTTTCCGAAACATTATAACTTGGGCCTTTTCAAGGCAAGAATGAATAGGCATTATCTAGGCAAGCATGTATCATCATCTGCATCGTCACTTACCATCAGGTGAGATAGTAGACAAATGCGGGCATATTTTATATATATACGTATAAAAAATAGTAGCTCACGACCACCTCATGACTGACATGTAAAGTTATGGACTCCGGTCTTAATATATAACCTTACACAAAATCGACGTCGTGTGATGCCAGCTTAGAATAGCATCGCCCCCTTTTTTGCCCTTGGGAGTCGTAAGAGGCGACTAAGGGACTCGTGGGTGTGTATTGTAATTTTAGGCAATGGGCTGACAACCTGTCACTATGAAATTCCAGCGCAGCACAGGAAACACGCACTCATTTTTAATACCAAAATGGGGCGTGCGTGGAGTTTACAACTGACATAATTTTATAAATCTGCATGGATGTAATTTCAATTGTTTAAAGTAAATATTTAATAAGTTAAAACTGGTAGATTTATCTACTGCAATTTTTACAAAAAAAAATATGTAGCCATTTTTGGTCTATACATATTTTTTTTTACTTACTGAATTAGCTAGGGTAGCTTAGGGGCTAGTAAGATTGTTAATTTAGAGTAGGAGCACTTCTGGGCAGGTTTTTTGGTGGGTTTTTCCTGTTCAGGAGGTCCGATTAATTATACGCATGTAAACTACACGCTTTAAAAATCTTGACTTCAATTTAAAACAAATATCGTTTTCAGATGGTGGTGGCGTAAAGTTACATGCCGTGTGATTAACCTGGCCAGCACCGTGGCAGTGCTTTGATTTTTATTTTTTTCTCCCGCCCGAGCCGGTTTTCTATTAGGACATTACAAAATTGTTATAAAAAAAAGAAAATTGTGTGATACAAATTTCTTTTTTTTTACAATGACGGTTCATGACGTCAATAAGTGATATGATAATACTATCCTACATTGAATAAAGAATTTCAATTTCAATTTCAATTATGGCTTTACACAATTTTCTGGATGACCCTCAAATGTTTGTCAAACGTGGCGTAAATGTCCGTTTTATGCGGCCGTTTATGCTCTGCCTACCCCGCAAGGGATTATAGGCGTTATATGTGTATGTTTGTATGTATTACACAAAATTAGTTTTACTTAGATGTGAAGAATGAAAATTGCAGCTACGACGAAGCTTATAACTCTTCAGCTTTTTTCTGGTTTATAATTAAGTGTGGGCGGGCACTGGACAGCGGCTAAAATAGACTTTTTCTGAGCTCTTGGGTGAAGAAGTGTAAATGAACATTGTACAGTTTGCGTCTACTTTTCTAGAAATAATATTACAAGCGTAAAATTTAAAAAATTTAGTTTTTATTTATAATTGTAATGGATATGAAATTCCTCATCTTTGACGCCATTTAATGCAATTTATAAATCCTTCCCGTAAAATCTCATTGCATTTTAATATTCTTCCTGATATTGTCCTGGATTCGAATTTCTTTGAAATAGTTTTTTTTTTTTTTATTAATTATGGGTTTGCTCTTGACTCTAGTCTAGGTCACAGGACAGAGACAGAGTCTAAGATGGAGCGAGCTCACCCAGAAGAAGCCTGTTCACTCTTACTTTGAAGAGATTAGGGTTGTATGCATTTGGAAACACAGACGCAGGTAGTGGTAGTTTAGTCTTTTGGTACAGTCACAGCCACTTTGGAAGATATTCGTCCAAGCAGGCTGTTAATTTAAATGCGTACCATTGGATCAGGGTAGCCGTGTTTTTTTTTAATCATGGTATTTTTTATAGGTAGGTACTCGTGGTTTTATATAGGTTGTTTTGGCGCCATCTATTTAATTAAGAAGACAAAAGAATATTGGCTTTTAGATAAGAAAACATTTTTTAAAATTATGGCTAAGATCAAATAAATTATTTTTGACCAGGAATTTATTAAATTTCTTATACGCCTTCCTTTATTTATACTGCACCTTCTCTTAAGGCCAGATTTTTCGAAAGTTCGCTGTTTCTGTCATTTTAGATCTTTTAACCTTTAATAGTGTGGTAAAATTTTTAAAATGTCAACCGCGGTTTCCTTTTTTCTTCGTTTTATAAAAACAGCACATTATTTTAAAAACTAGCGGTAAAATTGTTTAGTTAAAATGTGAAATTCATTTATTTTACATATTTTTTAGAAATATTCTTAATAAAAAAATTACGTTAACTTACATATCTTTTTGATGATCGAGCGAAGTAATTATATTGTGTTTTGAACGGTAGGTAATATAATGAACTATTATTAGCCAAAATGTCACAGCCTACTGCATGGGCTGGGTTCAGCCACCATCACCGTTTTTTTACGTTCCAATTTTGATTCCAAACAACCAAATGATTGAAAAAATAAAATAAAAGGTCTGAATACGAAGTGAACACAATTTCCATCGTGCCCAGTGGTCTGGAAGGTGCCATTCACGTTGGGCAGTAGGGCGCGAATATCTTACGTCGCAGCAGCGCTGGCCCTAAACAAGGGCAACGTTTAATATACACACATACTCATATCACGCCTATAATCCCTTGCAAGGTAGGCAGAGCGTAAACGGTCGCAAAAAACGGACATACGTCTGACAAATATTTGAGGGTCATTCGGAACATTGTGTATCGCCATATTGACAGGTTGTCAGATCATCGCCTAACATTGCAATACACAACCTCGAGTCCTTTTGTCGCCTCTTACGACTGCTACGGTAAAGATATGGGGCGAGGCTATTCTAAGCCGGAATCACACGGCAAAGCCGGCATCACACGGCAATATACACACATACACATATCACGCCTATAATCCCTTGCGAGGTAGGCAGAGCGTAAACAATCGCAAAAAAACGGACATAATTATACGCCACGTCTGACAAATATTTGAGGGTTATTCGGAAAATTGTGTATCGCCATAATGACAGGTTGTCAGTCCATCGCCTAACATTGCAATACACAACCTCGAGTCCCTTAGTCGCCTCTTACGACTCCCACGGGAAAGAAATGGGGTGATGCTATTCTATGCCGGCACCACATGAATATAATATATCCAATAACAGTTTGATAACTACCTATTTTCAGGTTACATGTCAGTCCGCCAGTACCTCGATAATTTTTCTGTTTTGATTTCATTCGCTTACAATTTTATAACAAGACTAGCGTATCCGCCCGCGGTTTCACTCTCGTATTCTTTTGTATGGAATTCCGAGCCAACGAACAACGTGTCAAATCCACTAAAAACTTTCAAATACGTACGTAATATTTTATTTTCTTAGAATTATCAAACTATTTTCTTAGATTTCTATAGATTATTTTCATCTCATTTTTACCTCATAAGGAATACAAAAAAAAAATGCTGAATCGCGTACCTATTCGATAACTGAAGTTCCTCAGGCACTACATTTAAATACATCCGTCCGTGTTTATCCTTTGGGGTCTTAAAATCAAAACCCCTTAAACACGTATTAAACTTTTTTAGCTCCATGATCTAATCACCAATTTCAAAACAGATCAAAGACTACGAACTTGCATACAAACTTGTAACCCCTTTTGGGTTAAAAAAAATTGTAAAGGCTGAGACACTTGTTTTATATTAATTTTCACTTTTTTCCTTAGTCTAATTGGTAATAATAAAACGGACCTCATTTAAAAACCACAAACTTACATACAGGCATTTTTTACCCCTTTAGGGTTTAAAATTTTGAAAATCCTGAAATAGGTACGTGTTTGATTATATTTTAGTTCCAATCGAATTCCAAATTTAGAAAAAGTTCGTCACAAACACCACGAACCGTTATACAAACATCTTTACCCTTTTATGCACCTTTAAAATTCTATAACTATAGTGATACACAGTTATCTGATTGACCCTCAAGCTTTTGTCAGACGTGGTGTTAATATCCGTTTTACGGCCGTTAACGCTCTGCCTACCCCGTAAGGGATATAGGCGTGATTTATGTATGTATGTAAAATTCTATAAATCCTTTCTTAGCAGATGATTATTTTATAGTAAAAAATAATCCTACTGCCCAAATTTCATGTTTCTAGCATTAGTAGTTCAAGCTGTGCGTTGTTGAGTGAGTCAGTCAGTCAGTCATTCTGTGAGGACATTTCTTTTTATTTGTATGTATAGTTAGATTGATCTTTCAGCTAAAATTATTCAACACTAAAAATCTTACGATTGGCTGTCTAAACTATTCAAAATTATGATTTTTTACGTACATTGCAACATGTGTACATTAGGCAATAACTAAAACTGGATTTGACATTGCTTTTGTTTTACATGCTTTTGCCTTTATATAAACCTACGTTAGTATAAGTCAGTTGCTTTATCTACGTATAATAAAATGAACACAAACAATAGGGTAGGGTGAATCATATCCAACGACGTTATAAACAAAATCCATATCCACCCATTATAGGAAAAATCGGCTGGTATTAACACGTACTTAAACGTATTATTAATCATAATATGACCAACTTTTACTTTAAACACATAATTGTCATCCACAAAACAAACTCCCAACAAAAGTTTTCACAGTTACTTCAAGATTCAAAATAAGAACTTCGACTTGCACAAACTTCGCGCGCGATTTCTTGCGGGATATTTTAACGAGCTCGCGTCAGCCTATCCTGTGGTCCTGAACACGACTGCCCGAGGCTCCTGGAGCGAGGAGCCAACTATACTCATAAATCGTCAGCACGCTATATTTATCGTCATACATCGGAGATTTACTGCGTCGACGGATGGTGAACGGTTGTTATAAACGAGCAATGTAAGGCGTTTAGATTTGCTCGCGCGGATGATGGAGATGTGTCTTTAGCAAGATGGATTCCCGGTCCTGATTCCTGTCTGGGACACCCCACCCCCCTTCACCCTGCACCGTCGCTTTGGATACGGCATTGACTGTGCCTGAGTTTCAGCAAATTGGATGTGGTTTTGTTATAATTGGCAGTGCAATATTACATGCGGATTAATGTGTGTGAAATGAACGTATAAGGTCACCCGTATTATTTTCATTTTCTTTCAAGCTGGTAAACAGGTATTGAATAGCAGTTAACCAGCGATCAGCTACGAATTTTAATATAACGTCAACATTGACAGATATAGGTGAAGTTTTTATTAATTACCTAAAATACAAAATTGATTGTTCCTTTTCTAAACTCTACATTTTGGGAATACTTAACATTATTTGGTATTTGATATTATAGTTCCTATTAATAGTTACAATTAGAATGTACAGTAGGTAGGTACAAATACGAGTTATAGTTAAAAAGTACAACTAGTTTCCAGTGAGATAGATTGGTCTACCTCAAGTAAACATTTGAAACCTTCAATTTACCGTCGACCAGTGCTGTACGATAGATGATTTTGTATTAACTTTTTCAGATATAATATGAGTTATAGTTTCAGCGTTAATGAAGAACGCAAAGCAGGTAGGTACCGACTCATACTGAGTTAGATCCTATACGGGATGTAAGGGACGGTGTACTGAAAACTTTTCATACATAATCAGCCCATGACACTAAACCAGTTTCCTTATGTAGCAGATGTAACAGAGAGTTTTTTTTTCGACCTCTCATTCAAACAAATTACCCGATTGGCTGCCTGACGTAATCTAGAGAAATTCCTAATTTGTGCGAAAGTTGATCAATTTCGTGTACCGATTACACCTGAAAAAATTCGTTGTGTTGGGTACACCGTCTAAGAATCTTCGTCCTTCCATTATTACTAAAAACCTTACAATGTATTGTAAATTACCGTATCCTGCGGGATTCGACCGACGAGCGGCTTAAAAGCACAAGATTGAGACCTCAGAGACAGTCGTATCGGTCGTTGCAGAATTTTAGACGTAGGTATGGGATATGATCACTAAATGATTTGACGTTTTTCATACAGACAAGGAGCCATATTTCACCAAAAGCCTATGTTAAATTATGAAGGCACACCGGTGGGACTGATAAGCTCTGGGTAGAGCTAGTGATACGCCGAGTCGTTGGTTAAGTCTGAGTACATTCTGCGCAAAACTTGTAATAAATACTACCCTGGCCTCTTGAAAAATACGTTTAAAGTAGCGACATCTAGTAGAGAATTAAATTCAATATATGAGAATCAATACGTTCGATCAGATTCGCTAGTAGTTCAGTACAATGTCGATAGATGGCATCAATCTAAAAGGTTCATCAGATTGGCAAGAGATGGCTCTCAAAGTAAAATATAATTTCAAATGTTAAAGGCACAATTTAGGTGTTTATATACGCATTTTATGTCTGAAATAATTTCTTTTATTTATAATTAAATAATTTTCTTTTATTTATAAACTGGTTTAGGCTATGTGTAGTAAAAATAATTTAAATAAATTATGTTTCGAGAATATTCTAATTGCGACAGAAGCGACGCCTGGTGTTGAGTAGCTAAACTAAGATATGTTTACTATTTAGGGATCCGTGGGGTAAGGGTGGAATATAAAAACCTTTAAATAATAAGTAAACATTTAAATTATCTGAGAACAACAACTGGTCGCAGTGGACTACTGTTGAACTTGGTTTTCTCTTTTGGGGAAAATATTTACATTATTTTAAAATAATGGGTTAGAAATATATGGGTTACCAGCAAATCTAAGTCACATACAAAAACATCGGTGTCTCGCATGAATAAAAGAAGAAGATAAAGAATACACTACTAAGTCAGTCTGTTCAGCATATTCGCCAATCAACTTTAAATATTATATCATTGAATATCAGTTGAACGTAAATAACTTACTAAAACATAAGTGATTGATGGGAAACACTCATACTAGAACAATCTTGATGCAATAACAAAGTCTGAGTTTTTTTAAGGAAACTAGATTCTATGATTTTCATAATTTAGACTTACTACAATACTTGGAAAAGCAATAATTTTATTTTGTACGGAACCCACAATCAAATAAATCTAATATGGATCGAAGATCGAATAGTCGAGATCGTTCCAGTTCGTTAGCTCCACCTGGTGTCGAGTAGCGGAATAAGCGGTTGTGCCTCAAATGGAGCTGGATTATTCGAGATTGAGACTATTCGAGAATATGTATCTGGAGCTTCCGTTTTGAGGGATATATAAGGCCTGGTGTGTGGGCGAAAGGGAAGTCTGATTTTAATCGGTGAAGTATGCGGATCTAAGAAGAAAAGTAGTGAAAGTGGAAGAAAAAGAGGAGGGCAGTGTGAAAGTCCCGACCCTGAGGTGCTGCTGGATTGGTGTCACACCACTTCATGTGGAAGATGGATTTTGTCCCGTGGTCGCTGCGCCTCTGCCCTGGAAAGTAGCTGCTGTGTGTTGGAGTATGGAGATACATGCTTGAAGCTGTGTTCGTGTGTCTTCTGTGGATATCAGCTGACTGCGAGTTGAGTGCATGACCTTGGAATGCTGAGGGCTGGCCTACTATCTACCTAAACCCAGATAAGTGTAGTTTTGCCATCCTAATTCTTGTTAGATTGATAGTAAGAAAACATTACAAATTAGGCACTAAATTATTGCCAAGCGGTTAGGTTTTGCTAATGATTTATAATATTTAGTAGGGGTTAGGTAGGAAATCCTTTTACTGATTCCATCCTATCTCCATTTATCTACCACACCATATAAGTATCAGATTGAACTGGTTATTACCTAAGTTTAGTTTGTTCTTTGTTTCAACAGAAACTATTTATCATATAAAACCTTATGTTGCTAAGGCGACTATGGAATTTATTCCTATGTTCCTGTGTTTCATACATAATTGGAATTTGTCCAGCAGTGAAACAACATCATTTATACTTACCAATAATTTGATTTGCTTTGCAAACAAATTATTTATATCTCAGTATTGAGAATGGCGATGTCCATCAGTGGATTAAATATCTACTTATAAAGAAACCTTTTGTTGCTAAGGCGACTATGGAATTTATTTATATGTTCCTGTGTTTTATACATGATTGGAATATGTCCAGCAGTGAAACAACATTATTTATACTTACCAATAATTTGATTTGCTTTGCAAACAAATTATTTACATCTCAAATATTGAGATTGGCAGGGTCCATCAGTGGATTAAATATCTACTTATAAATCGTACTTGCTATTTTATAGTAGTACTTTCATCAGATTATATGGTGGGTAGATAATATACTCCCATCCTAATATCCTACCCTGAAATGGGTTCAGATGTTTAATTTTATTGCATCTACATACTTTGTTCGAGAAACCTATCATGACTGGCAGAATGATGCCAATCAATGTGGATCTGTGAATACAGAATACTTACCTAAAGACAAATGATTGTCATCAGATGTCATGTGACAGCTTCTATCTTCTAGCATCAAACCATACTATACTTTTGCGTTCAATATTTCTGTACCAGCATTATGATCTAAGACCAATTATTTGACCACAGGCGGTTATTATGAGATTCATTTTTGCAATAGCCTTTCTCTACTATGGGATTTGCTGATAGCTTTCCCAAACACTCATCTGGCTCGCGATATGAAGCTCATACTATTAAAGGGTCTAGCATAAACTGCATTCCCTAACTAACCTCCATATGGATCATATTAATTGTAGACAAATGTCTTGTGCAGATTATATCTGAACGTTGGTCTAAGGACCACTACTGAAATATTACCAAAGATACTAGTTGGAATCATGTCATTTGACTGATAACCTAACTTATCATACTTACTTCATCAACCAGACACAATGGTGTCAATTCGGCTGGTCATGAGATTGGCTATACTTATACAACTATTAAATATGTTGTTCTATGAACATCTGAATCTATTAGATTCCTAAATACTTCTCCGTGATGTCTAGTACATCACAGCACCTGTCTGTTGGTGCGATCTGTTCAAACCTGGGTGTCAAAACCCACTATCCAGTTCAGGGAGAACCGAATTAACACAGAATTCAGTTGTGGTGTCTGCTCTTTTGGTCGGGTTTGCACAATTGATATTTGTGCAAGGACGACTAGGGGAGAATGGATATCAATTCTGAATATCTGTAAGGGGTGAGGGTTCTACTTCTCAGGGGCGGAGAGGGGGCCCCGTGAGGCTCACATACCTTTCCCGATACCATTCCAGCCTTTACTCATGTCAGGAAATACATGTACCTTCTTAAAGAACTGTTTGGGTTACTTATTTTCTACATTAAACACAACGTAATGGGTCCTACCAACTAACTAGACGATCATGCTAATAATTTACATCACGAGCCATTTATTTATATTGTTTTGGGACCTTGTTTGAGGTCTGATACTCCTTCAAGTGTTAGAACTTGAACAAGCCCCATCATCCATTCGATATATCATAGGCGACTTAGTGGGGTTCGTTACAAACTACTTTTGGTTAAAATATACGCAATATTTTGGCCACAATAAAATCAAACAAATTTTTTGCAGCAGTACGTTTTTTTTTAAAGTGCTGAATCGGTTTTAACAGGGATACATTACGGTAAAAAGAATATTTTATTATTTTACGAAAATGCCTATTAACATGGGGCTTCCCATCGAATTTTGTCTCTTATTTAGTCGAATTCTCTCTCTGTTAATAGGAGTTTTGTCTCTTTTTCAGTCCATGTGTTTATTGAACATCTATCGATGTCTGGCCATGGCTTGACATCCCTACCTAGAACAAACTCTTTTGACGTTGAACTGTCGAGTAATTTCTTAGATTAAAGTCTGTCTCGAGAGGACGTTTCAAATGAGCGACCCTGAGACGACGGCAGCCAAAGAATTGTAAGTTGTTTAGTTATTTCTAAAAGTAATTGATTTTAGCTCCAAAAGGAGACCTTTGAAAAGAAGATTCTGTCAATAAGGTAGATTTTCTGCTTTTTGGATCTTAAATTAAACTTTTTTTAAGAAAAAGGGTTAAAGGGAGAGGGAAAAAGGAAATGTTTTAGTTACCTAAGTACTATCATCAGCATATCAACCTACCATTTTAAGGGATCAACCTAGACTGGTATAAACTGTATAAAAACCGATTTAATATGATACCTTGATGTGAAATTATACCGTTTTATACGGAGGCGTAGCTAAGGTTAAGGTCTGTCTGTTATATAATATATCTATTAAAGGGTAAAATGGGGCCAAAATTAGCTCCGAGTGGGATTTGCAATACGATTCTGAAGGATTATATCCTTGAAGCCGATTAAGCCCTTATTCAACGGATGTTTATTTAACGGAGTTTAACGGGTTAAGAAAGGTCGAGTCGTGATTTACAGTAACTTAATTAAATGTAAAGAGGAGTCGATAATTCTGCGAAGTATCAGCTAGGCATCGTAGTTAATTAAAAATTTGAACAGTACCGTCCCGATTAAACAGTTTTAATGGAATTATCCACTATGCTATTAAACTTATAAAAAGAAGGGTTTTTTTGCCGTCGCGATCTCGATAGCAAAACCTAAGTAAAATAATTTTCAATATGTGAAATATAATTTTGAGAAGCGCATAAAGTTTCAATAAAGCACCGTAGCCGCATTTGTATGGGAATAAGATCGGGATTCGCTATTTCCTTTCTTCTCACATGCGTTAGTTACGATGCGTTAAAGTAACGCAACGACGGACGACAAGACTTGTCGTCTACTTAGTAGGAGATCCACCTAAACTGATATTAGACCATACAGCTTCGTCACAGGATCAACGCCGGAATAAAGGATTTAAGCCCGGTTCGTCACACATAAAAAAAGAGTCTCAATTCGTCACAGAATTTGTTTCAAAATCTTTGTCCTATTTTGTCACAATATTTCGAAAACACAGCAAGGCGTTTTCAACGTACCTACTTAGCTGATATTGGACTGAACTCAGGATAAAAATTCTCTTAACTTACCTTATGCCTGAAATAAGTTCTGTTACTTTCCATCAAATAGGTTAAGAAAAGGATGGGAGATGTCTTATTCATGTCCTGTCATATAATTTAATGCAGAATACGTGTTATCTGTCAAAATAAGGCAACGATGAAAACAATAGCGACTTAATTGACTACAAATTGCGAAGAACCCATTGACATTTTTAAACATGACAGGACTTATATCCTTTTCTAAAACTATGTAACGGAAAGTAATAGCGCTCAGTTAAGGTAAATAAAGCAAAGTAATATCCCGAATTGCAGGCACTTTCTTTCAAATAAGTTTTCATAGGAGATGTCCTGTCATGTTTAAAAATGACTTCTTTTTCAATTCAATTCAATTCAATTCAATGTATTCAATTTATTTATTGCTTACATGTACATTGTACAATATATAGGATCTTATAAATTATAAACATAGCATGAGTACATGAACCCTGTTTGGATAGGGCATTGCAAATTTTGGCATGCGAAAATTTATACATTATATAAAATAAATTAAAAGTACTTAATTTTAGAAATAATAATAATTTGGTAACAAGTCAAAGAAAAAATAGAAAATAAAAGTAGTAGGTAATTCATAATAATAGCATTCGTAAAATAACAATCACAATAGGTATGTCAAGCAAATAATATAATTTGGTCTTAAAATAGGATTTGGTTATTCAATAAAAATGTCACTCAAGTATAAAAATGTAATGTCAAATTTAAAAATGAAGAATTGGAATTGGTAACAAGTCAAAGAAAATTTGTCGCCGTAATTTTGCGTATTTTGCGTCAAATTATAAGACATGACATGACTTAGTTATCTTATATCCTTTTCTAAACCTATTCGACGAAAAGTAACAGCACTATTTTATGGTTTTGAAAAAAAAGGCAAATTTAAGCCATCAAAGCTGTGCCAAACCGGGCGTCGTATGAATGAAAGTTTCAATGACGTATCTGAGTTCAATGTCAGAATTAGGAATATTTTTTATAAGTCTTGACAAGATTAAGATGTGTCTTTGAGTCGTAAAAGAAAAAAGATGAAAGGTAAATTTTTAGATATTTACCTGTTTAGAGTTTTCGCGTCTGAGAGTAGAAAATCATGTAGGCCCTTTCAGCAGCACCGTGAGGTACCTACCCATTAAGGTCCTGCCGTGAACTTGAAAACATCTCTTTCCCACTAATGGCAAATCCTGTGTGAGAACAGAGCGGAATTGTCATTTCACTCTTTTGTAATTTCTCGCCAAAAAAACAAGCAATCAAAAAACTGTATCTACGACAAGGGTCTAATAATGTACGGTCGCGTTCTAAAGTGGAGTCATAGTTAACACAAACCTCAGAAAACAAGTCGCTCGCACCCGCGGCTACACTCACACAATGACACAAATGACGTATAACATACTATTATTTGACGAACTACCATTGTATAATAGGCTGAGTAGTATTGACTATTTCACTACATGAATCATTAGCTTCGGTAGCGTGGTCAGTAGCGCGGTCAAGCAAATTCTTGACCGTTATTGTGGAGACAATGGATCGAATCCCGATATCTTAGTTGTAATTTTTATTTTATCAAATGAAGCAAAATTTAGTAAATTTTGAATTACATTTTAGTTGTTGCTAGATCGTTTGCGAGATAGTGCGTGTGCTAAGTGATTTTTTTTAACCTAAGTTTATTTATTAAACTTCAGTGTTTATTTCTTCGAAATGCATACTATTATCAGTTTGCAGGATAAGCAGCGTATTGTTGCGCTGCAATTATCTGTGGCGCTGCATGATATTGGATTCAATTTAACTCAAATTGCTAATCAGACTGGTCTGGCCGTAAGTATAGTTTTATTTCATTACAATTGTATTTTAAATATTAAAAACTTTGACTCATAGTATGTTGGTAGCTGTGAACCGATTAGTATAAACTTTTTTATTAATAATGCTACTTTGTTTTAGTGGAAGACTGTTAAACGTTGGGTTACACATTTTGAAGAGGAAGGTAGCGTAAAAACTCGACTCGTCTTATTAATGATTCACAGCGGAGGATGATGGTGTAACAATATGAAGAAAATGGTTCTGCCGCTGGTCCAGGCGAATTAGTAGCACAAGAAACAGGGCGTGCAACTGCCGCTAATTATGTTGATATGCTACAGGAAAGCATGCTACCGACGACGCCGGCGGTGCGAAATGTTTAACTGTTTATCCTGCTAGTGAAGTTCCTCGTTTTGCATTTGTCCAGGATAAATTGTCCAGTGCATCGAGCTGCCGTGGTGTATAATTGGTTGAGCCAGCACCCAGATATCCAAGTTATTCGTTGGCCAGCAAAATCTCCGGACTTAAATCCCATAGAGAATTTATGGGGTTTAATGGTGCAAAGGTGGGACATGCGCAATGAAAGAACTACAGAAGCTTTAGAGGCTCACTGCCTGGGAGTGTGGGAGAGTACCAGAGGAACAGATATATGCACTTATTTGATCGAGTCTATTAAGTGTTGTTGAAAACAGCGGAGGTAACACCAAATACTAATTATGTAAGCGGCGATTTTTACTTAAGATTCCAATCAGACCCGATCTAGCATACATTGCTGATTATCTTGTGTATTTCATTATAATATATGAATATACACAAAATAATCAGCAATGTATGCCGAAGCGGGCCCGATAAATCGTTGCTCACTCAACCTCTGTTTACCTGCTTACCCGCCTACTATTGCAGTAGGTATTTGTGGAGCATTACATTAGCAATTAAATTATGCTAAAACATCGATATATATTTATATAAGATTGATCATTATTAGTCAGTTATCTTAAGGCCTTGCTTCAATATCTTTTCATTACGAAAACGAGTACTTAAGCTTAAACCTTGAGATGTAGGCAAATAACTGATTTATTATTATTACAATTACTTTTACTTCCGAGGAAAGTGCATCATCGTTAAACATAGAACAATAAAATAATTACTAACGAAATTATTACTTAAATAACTTTATTGAAAGATTCAATCTAAGATTTGGATCATTCCTATGATCTTATAAATAATTACCTATCGATGTTTCAGCTAATGAACACTTAATATCATTTTACATAATATTGTGTTTTATCATTCAAACAAAACTATTAACTAAGTATTACGACAGCAAGTATTTTATGTAGTTTTACATACTCGTATCTTATGGTTACCAAAAGATCTCATTCATGTCATTTTGTTATTAACATAAAGTGATACCATACCTACCAATAAAATAATTTCTTACCTTACTTTTTGTTTTATTACAATATTATAGGTTTATGTTTTTAGATATAATATTTTGATACATAATTTACAATAAACATTTATAGATATAATACATAGATGAATTTATTGAAAAATATTATATAAAATAATTATTACTGGAGAAAATATGGTAAAAACATTTAAAAAACATTATTCAACATACAGAGATCGGATGGGAACCCGGTTCCGTTCTGATTAGAAGGTAAGAACTATTACCGCTAAGCTACGGTAGCTTGTGATCAATACGACGAAATAAAGATATGTAATCTATTGCTTTACTACAAGTGAACGAATAAGGATAACTATAAACAGTTTTAGACAAACCAGTGTGATGTATACTTTGTGGTGATGTAGTGGCGAATAGGCTATCACCGAGTAATTATTTCAAAGATTACATAGATGTCGCTTATAGGTGGTAATCTGTTTAAGTTTTAATGCTACGCCTTAAGGTGGACTTTTCTACTTACAGTCGATAATCTTACGTGTGTACTTAAGTAAGTACAGAGGATAATAACCCGTATTGCATTCTGTCAAGTGGTCTAACTATGACTCCACTTATGAATCCGACCGTACAAGACGTATCGTATTCGCATAAAATAATGTGATATATTCATGACATTGCTATGTACTAGGCAAAAAATTGAAAAAAATAGACCAAACTTTGAAAAATAAATCTATTTAGTAAACTTTTTTTGGTTGTGTTTTCCTGCGACTAGAATCTAGATAATATAATAAAAAAATATACATAAAAATAAGGTGTTAATCGTATTTGCTAACGAAATTGCGTGCATCCAAAATACCCATTTTTCTCACGCGCGCCCTTAAGGCGAGCGGTGCCGCAGAATTAGCGCCACTTCACGAAAAATGTGTCTCTTTATGCAAACAATCTCTCCTCCGTGTGCTGCCGGCTTAGAATAGCATCATCTCATATCCACCCGTGGGTGTCGTCAAAGCGACTAAGGGATGAATCCAGGGATTTTTTTGTACACTTTACAACACCTATCATTGCGCTCGCCAATCTGATTGCCAGGCATGGTGAATATGGCATTACCCCCCAATAGGAGCAGGCCCCTATCCAGCAGTGGACTGTTGTGGCTGTAAATGTATGCAAAAAATTGGTACCTTAGAATTTCAAGTGCAAGTTTTTGGCAAGTTAAATTAGACCCTACAAACTCGTAAAATATTAGCGGTAATTTGCGTTACAATAATTAGTACCAAAACCCACGGTGTTCGAACCTAATGTAAATCGAGTCGTATACATAACGTAAAAACTGGATCCCTCAAAACACCGGAAGATCATGCAGGGCGTATGGGAACCGCCTCTTATTTAGCTGTTTCTAAAAAGGCACGGCCACAAGATAAAAGGGAATTTGTAGGTAGATAAGTATATCTACTTTTCCTAAAAAGGGACTATTTAACTTTTATTCTTACTTCCCAATTCTAAGAATATTCCTCCAACGTAAAATGGTTAAATGTCTCTATGAACATTTATAAACCAATTGAAACATACGTACCTCCTAATCGCTTTATCAATACGTTCATTTATCTCGAATATTTTTATTCTTTTTTTTATGGGCAGTAGGTACATTACTCCCTTTATTCACACCTTGTTTCATTTCGTGAGTAGGTATTTCATGGAATAGATGTCAATTTACTACAATCATTCACACTCACCAGGATCCACTGACCTTTATACAGGATGTAAGGGAAAGCCCTTCGAATACTTATAAGCTGTATTCAGGCCATGAAACTGAATTCAGGAATTATAAAAATTGACTTCCCATAGTAATTGCAGTCAGCTTATCTTGATTTTGTATGGGGGACGGCCGATGTGGCGCAGTGGTAGTGCGACTGCCTGCTACGCAAAGGTTCCGGGTTCGATTCTCGGTGGGACACTCACAAAGTTGGTAATTTATCACTTTGTGAATTTATTCCCGGTCTGGTTAGGACATTGCAGGGTGAACCAACTGATTGTCCGAAAAAAAAATGGTTCCGTGCTTCGGAGGGCACGTTAAGCCGTCGGTCCCGGTTGCTGTCTATGATTAGTTTACTTAGACGGCGGTCGTAACACAACCATGTCAGAGGCCTACTAGTGGTAGTAGGCGGTTGAAAAACTCTGACACCAGGGTTCATCGGGTCGTTGGCGACTCGGTGTCCCACACGAAAAGAGAAGATGGGGGGAAACTGAACAACAAAATAATTGTTGTTCAGTTTCATGGTCTGCATGCACTCTATCAGTATTCGGAGGACTGTTCTTTACAACCTGTATGTCTAGAATCTCTGTCCTATGACCTAGACTAGAGTCAAGAGCAAACCCATCATTAATAAAAAAAAAAAAAAAAACAAAGATGGAAAACTCTTTATTCGAAATTAAGTAAGTACTTAGGTAAGTTTTCCCTCTGAGCTACGTTAGTAGAACATATTATATTATAATGTTTGTAGAACATATTATAATGCGCTCTGGGTAACCTGTCATGCCGGCTTCATATTTTCCGTTTTCTGCTTTTAAATTGGTGAATTCGCTCCCGTGTTTGTGGCGAAAACCAATTTTTATTCCGTCTCTGTTTTGACAGGTGAATCGCGCCCCTGGCCAGCAATTTTGTGCAAAAGCAAATTGCAAAATATTGCTAACTTTGATATCCAAACATATTTTTTGCGATATGTATCTAAATGATCCCAGATGAAATTGCATCGTCACGTCGCGTCTCGTTTAACGTGATTTTTTTAATCAATGTAAGAATTCGAATTAATTGAATTTCTTCCTCTTCTGTCGTGTGGGACATATCGTGTCGCCGAATGACCCGATAAACCCTGATGTCAAGAGTTATTCCACTGGAACCACGACTTTGATGTAGGTTAGAAGTAGGACTAACTACTCTATTAATAAATTAATAAAAAACTACTCTATTAATAAAAAATAAGTTGGTTTAGATAATAATCTAAACCAACTTTAGAGAATAAAGGTTTTTTAATTTATTTGGGAAACTTTAATCGTACAATAAATAAATTGTGTTATAATTATTTTACATGGCAATTACAAGGTATATATTAATCTACAATCTTTCGTCGATTCGGTTTCCCACACGAAAAGAATCTACAAACACGGAAAATCTAAATTAACTTGCTCGAACATTTATGCCTGCAAGGAAGTTAAATAATAACGCAGTAATTTGAGATATAAAAATAGATTATAATTACTTAACCTAGCCTTTTATCTTATTAAACAAGAGAGATATGCTAATTTAACAATAACAAATGAAAAGAAAGTACAGACTCGTTTTGCATAATAATTAACTAGGTAGACAGACTCCTTACCTACAAATAATAATCTTTTAAAACTTCTGGAATAGCTTTTACAAAGTTTGTAGAGTAGGCGAACTTGGCTTTGAAGATTTAATTACACTCTAAAAGAAAATAATATATTTATTCTGCCTAAAGTCAATAACTTTTTAGCTAGCTGAAAAACTAGTGGCCTAAATTGGACATTTAGGGCGGGCTAGTGATAAGGAACAATAGACCGATATACTTAAATATACATATTTTTAAATCGACCTACGTCTACTAAAATGCCGATTTTCGTCATATTTCGAACGCTGTTACTTGGGGGAAATTGTTACTTATCGGGTTAGGTTAGGTTAATATCAATTCGATTATTTTTTTAATAAATGGTCTCTGGTTAGGTATATCACAAGCTCATTTTGAGTACTCAATCGGTCTGTAGAAAAATGAAAACATAAAAAATCTACAAGTAAAGCGTATTTTCGCTGTATGATTTTTCCTTAGAACTGCGAAAATGGGCTAAAAACACACCAACCTATACTACCAGGAAAGCAAGAAACATAAATGGTTATCAGCAGACGAACCGCAGGAGGCGGTGTAACCTCGACTTACCACCGAGTAGTGGTTAGCTTCCTGCTGACTGGAGGCTGGCTTTCTTGCATCAAGGGTCGGATTGAATTCATATTCATACAGGGTTATTTTTCATTCAGCTCAGAAATTTTACAGGGTGATTCTTCTCATGATTCTGAACTACTTTTATATGGGGTCACCTGCGAAATCACGAAAAAAAAAAGCAGCTGCTCCATAGAAAAATTAATACCTACTCGAACAAAATGTATGGAACAGCTGGGTTTTTTATTTCGCGATTTCGCAGGTGACCCCATAATAAAAGTTGTTCAGATTCACGAGTAGAATCGCCCTGTAAAATTTCCGGGCTGAATTAAAATAACCCTGTATTTCGTTTATTGCGTTCATTATACTTCATTCATGTACCTAGAGGTACATTTCAAATGTTGTTACTATAATGAATTAATCGGTAATACGACCCTGATAGGTCATTGCACTGTCATATCATTCATTGGGTTTTTGTCGGTCCTATCATATGTAGGTACATTTTTATTCATGAAATAAAACTGAAACTGTTTTACGCATGTTTCTATTCTGAATAAGTAAGTACGTACATTACAAAGCAAATGTTACATACATACCTACATACATACATATATCACGCCTATAGTCCCTTTCGGGGTAGGCAGAGCATAAATGGCCGTGAAAAACGGTAATATACGCCACGTCTGACAAAAGTTCGAGGGTCAATCAGATAACTGTGTATCACTTTAGTGACAGGTTGTCAGCCCATCGCCTAAAATTGCAATACACACCCTCGAGTCCCTTAGTCGCTTCTTACGACACCCACGGGCAAGAAAGGGGGTGATGCTATTCTAAGCCGGCATCACACGTTCATAGCTATATATACACTGAAATTTTACAATTGAATGAATCTGAAAGACAGGCTTGAGATTGATAAAGAACAAACTTTCCCTAAGGAAGATAGGTCGAAATATGAAATGAAATCTCTTAAAAAAGCGAAGATAAGCCTCTTTATGAAAGCAATTAAGCATCTCTAAGAGTTTTTATTTTGTATATACCTATTTACATAATTACCTTTTACTTACCTGCTCATGAAAATGCTTCTTTCTCTGTTGATTAACTCGATGAACTTATCAATGTACCTATTATGTACTTAGTCTTACTTCCAGTGAAAGTAACTAAATTGAAGGACGCTGGTGACGAACTTGCCTACATACCAATAAAATTGTCTGGCTAAAGTCAGACACCTACCAAAATAAAAAGATGTTCCTGGGCAAGTTACTCATTACTCAATGTAATTATGAATTAGTCAAGCAGCAGGATACGTTTTATTTAATTGAATGAAGTAGTCATCATGAGTCAAATATAATCATGAGTGAGTACATAATCCTAATCATAGGTACTCATGAATCTCGCTTCAAAAAGTATACAATGCTCTGCTAGTCGGGGTTTGGACGCCGTGTGATGCCGGCTTAGAATAGCATCACCCCACCCCATTCTTTCCCGTGGGAGTCGTAAGAGGCGACTAAGAACTCGAAGGTGTGTATTGCAATTTTAGGCGATGGGCTGCCAACCTGTCACTATGGCGATACACAAGTTTCCGAATGGTCCTCAAATATTTGTCAGACGTGGCGTAAATTACCGTTTTGGCGGCCGTTTACGCTCTGCTTATCCCGCAAGGGATTATGAGCGTGATATGTGTATGTGTGGTCGGGGTGCGTCGGGTCGTTGGACGACTCGGTGTCCCACACGAAAAGAAGAAGGAAAATATCTGCCCTTTTATAATTTCTATATCAGGGTGAAATAAACAAGGAAGTATGATTACTCAAAGCTCAATGCTGTGTTCACATCGCAGGGGGTTGTCCCGTTATACAGGATGTATAAATATTAGCTGTTAATATTTGAAGGGGTGAACAATCCCATGAAAATGAACATATTTCCCCAAAGAATATAAGTTGGAATATGAAAAAAATATTAAGACCTACCATACAACATGTTCCTACAACGTGTGGGAGATCCAATTTTGATCCAATCCAATGGCACTGGATCGCAATAAATGGAAGACCGTGGGGGAGGCCTTTTACCCTGGATTGGGATCTCTTAGGCTAATTATTTATAAATAAATAATATTTTGACATCCTGTATTCGAAGGGGGCAATTCTATTCCGTTTTACCCCGTTCTACTCAGCAGAGCGTGGCCAAAAATTTGCGCACCTCACCGCCTACGACTATACAGATGGTTCACTTAGTACTACCTCTACATGCTACGTCAAACAGGCGTCTTTAACGTGTTCCGCGCACGGGTAACTAAACTTTTGATCGTATTACAACCCTAAAATTACACAGTACCGCCTGATATTACCACACGATTTTTCGTTGAGGATCTGATTTTTTGACGATAGGAAATTACGGAATCCAATACAAAAAACGGCACAAGTCGTCGCATCTATCTATCGTTGGCTGTCACCGGTTGTGATTTGTATGCTATCTATCACAAACCTTCATATCGTCCGCTGCGAGAGCGTTTCACCTTAAATTCGAAAATGGTGTGAGTGAGCCTTCTGGTAACCATTTTATCATCTTTGGAGTACAGTGTAAAGCGGGCATGCGCTGCTGCCTTGCTTCCATAGGTGACCGAGTTTCCGTTGTCGGGTAAATAGGTGAGGAGAGAGGACTCGTCAACCAAGAAATGAAGTTCGGTCATCGGGAATAATTTAACTAGAGCAAAGTAAAATGGTACCTACAATCTGCAATGCATTGCAACTGCGTATCGTACACCTACATAGTTCAGTCGCGGAGTTTCAGGTTCATTGACATCATAGATATTCTACGAAAGTCCTATTATCTTCTATCCGCAGGTGTGTGTTTCGCCCCTAAGTACAATGCAATGGTTTGGTAGCTTCATCGATCACTACATAATAAAGTAAAAACACTAGTAAAAATAAAATTGCTGCCGGTGTCTGTGCCAATGTACGCTTGGCGCTTGGAACTTTAAAACATAGATGGAGACATTCAAGAGAAAGATTTTTAAGGACCTTCTACCGTGGGAATAACCTTATTTCTACAGAAAAACGGAAAGCAGCTGGTGAAACTGCTGCTGGGTTTATAAACAAACAAAAATACAAACTATCATATTTCTATCCTTATCAGACAATTATAATGGATTATTTCAATGTTGATATGGAACTACATAACAGGTAGCCATCATTATGTAAATGTTATGTTAATGGAATTATTTTTATACTTTCTTAAATATTTTAACAAGCTTAAGATTACCAGTCATGCTAATTTCAAAAAGTTTGGAATAGCCCCTTATCCCCCTTACCTCAATTTATTCTTAAAGAAGTTTTCCTGCCCCTATCTAAGATGGCATTATCCTCATTATGATTATTCTATTATTAAAGTAAGTTTTTCGGTAAGACTTTCTCGCATGCTAATTCTTAAAAGTTTGCCTCACTCCCTTTGCCGCTTTACTTATATTTATTATCTGTAACAAGTTTCTTACCGTGAATCCTATGCCGACGGTGACAGAACAGTTTTATTGCTCCTATCTATGATGGCATTGTTTTCATTATGATGATTCTATTATTAAAGAAAACTTTTTGGTTAGAGATGCTGGCGTGCTAATTATAAAAAGTTTGCCTCACTCCCTTTGCCGCTTTACTTCATTCTCTATTACAAGTTTCTTACCGTGCATTTTATTCCGACGGTGACAGAAAAGTTTTATTGCTCCTATCTATGATGGCATTATTTTCATTATGATTATTCTATTACTAAAGTAAGGTTTGCAAGAAGAGTTGCTGGCACGCTTATTTTAAAAAGTTTGCCTCACTCCCTTTGCCGCTTTACTTCATTCTCTATTACAAGTTTCTTACCGTGCATTTTATTCCGACGGTGACAGAAAAGTTTTATTGCTCCTATCTATGATGGCATTATTTTCATTATGATGATTCTATTATTAAAGAAAACTTTTTGGTTAGAGATGCTGGCGAGCTAATTTTAAAAAGTTTGCCTCACTCCCTTTGCCGCTTTACTTTATTCTCTATTACAAGTTTCTTACCGTGCATTTTATTCCGACGGTGACAGAAAAGTTTTATTGCTCCTATCTATGATGGCATTATTTTCATTATGATTATTCTATTTTTAAAGTAAACTTTTTGGTAAGAGATGCTAGCACACTAATTTTAAAAAGTTTACCTCACTCCCTTTGCCGTTTTACTTCTATTTATTCTATGTAACAAGTTTCTTACCGTGAATCCTATGCCGACGGTGGCGGAGAAGTTTCCCTGCTGGAACTTCCCTGTCTCGAACTGTACTAACAGGGATGTTTTACCCACTCCGCTGTCACCGAGCAGGATAGTCTGAAACAAGATAGATTTTAATTAGGGAGATAGCATTGCAAACTGTAGTTTGTTTGAACAAAAATAATTTGCCTCGTAGCTCTTTTAAATCATCATTAAAATACTTAGTACCTAGGTACTAGTACGAGTATATGACGCTGTTTTCATTGAGGGCATTAGAATGAACAAAACTTTTTCTCTTTTGATGAACAAATAATTTTCTTTCTAATGATCTCTCTTAAATAGCAAAAAAAAGACATGCCGTGTGCTGCTGGCTTAGAATACAACCTGGCCAGATCCGAGGTAGTTTTTTTATTCTATTAGGACAAAAAAAAGTAATTGAAGAAGAAAATGTTGTTATACCAAATCCTTTTTTTTACAATGACGAATCATGACGTCAATAAGTGATAATGATAATACTATCTTACATTCATCATTATCATAATATAAGCCCACATCTACCCACTGCTGAGTATATTGAATAAAGTAAATTCCATTTCATTTTCATTTCATGGAGGCCCATATGCCCAGCAGTGGACTGTTGTGGCTGGAGTGTAAAAAAAAAAACAAAGACCGGTATTGTTTGTTTAGTTGGATAGCATCTGTTCTATCAGCTTAATAGGGAAGTTTGTATTAAATCTCGAGCATAATGACCACAAAAAATTATAAAAATATGATCTTCATGTAACCATAATTTTTTATCCCATATTTTCACTTCACTTTTCATCATCCTGCAAGCTTTTAGCTTTTAATAACTGTCTTCGTTTGAGCACAGTAAGCTTTTATCCCCGAGGTAGAGACTTTTTTTCTGCTTCCTACCTTGATTACCTTTTACCACGGTCTGATTCCAAGCATTATTTTTGTTTTAGATAGCGTCAACTTGTGACTACTTGCTGTATAAAAAGTAATATAATCATGACATGACTGATTGATAAAACGATTACTCGTTTTAGGCGGTTCTTCCACTTGTCATCCGCCGTTGCGTTTTTGTAACCAATGCGTCTGTCATACCCGATCTTTTCCACATACAATTTTTACGTTCACTGTGTTTTACGGTGCGTCACAAATGGGTCATGTTCGTTTGACAGCCGCATCCGTAAATGCACCGTAGCTGTATTTGTATGGGAATAAGACCAGAACTCGCAATCTCCTTTCGTCTGACAGACGCATGCGTAAAGGTGCGTTAAAAATACGCAGCGACGGACGACAAGTGGGAGAACCGCCTTAAAATGTACCTACTCGGACCTATGTACTTCCTTCGGAATAGTAAAACAGCAAGCATATGACTAGATTTCTTTTCAAAAACCATTTCATAACACCGGCGGCCATACAACAGGAACTGTCAAATAATGAACATCAAGAGCTTTTGCAAACTGTTTGCTCAACTCAACATTAAAGAGCAGGATCAAACCCAATGAAATGGTGGTAAGACTGGTAAGTAATTAATTTTCCAACGAATTTCTAAACGTTTTACTTACCTACACCCTTATTCATAAAAAATCTTAGTAAACAATATTCTTGAGGAAAATGAAAATCTCCGGGAACTTGTTGAGGATATCGGAAAATATTGCGAGTCGTCCACTTCTTAGACCCACTGCCGATTAGACCCAGTAGGTCTTATTCGTGAAATTGCGTTTTATCTACAAAACCTTTCAAGTTTGGTACAGTAAGCAGTTAGCGTGAAGTCTTCAATAGTATTTTAGTTCTAACATGTTTTACTTTGTGAATTTGTGCATTGAATTAATTGTCTATAAATTTGTTACATTCTTTTTTATTTTAATCGGCTGAGGTGTGGATTGTATTTCGTACCAAACTTCACCGTGAATGTGACAAGTTAATGGGTAAAAATTTCAAAATTTAGTGAACAAAAACATACACAGTTTAAATAAACTGCGATTTACTGCAAGATTCGTCAGAACTTCAAAAGAAGACAGTGGTTAAAATGCAATGCCAGATTGGACCCACTGTGTCTAATTGGCAATGGGTCCAATAAGTGAAAGACTCAATATTGCGTCGTTTAATTTCTCGCTTTATTGGCATCTTTCTACTTTAGTTCAAGATTTTTATTTACAAAAGTGAATCTTTAACGAGATCGTAAAACTTATCTGGTTTCGCAAATTCCTAATATATACTTCCAAGTTGTTCTTTTACTTTTTTACTTTATTAGTCTCAAATAGGATTTTTTAGAATATAGCTAAGCTTTGAAAGTTAATCATAAGTTCAAAAACTTGCCCAAAGTTAATCTTAAAAAGAATTTTAGATCTAGTTACCTAACTTTGCTATTGAATACCAATTTTTAAAATACTTCCCATGTTAGGTTCACCATTTTAGAGAACCTGCAAAATTTTGTACCTTTATATTGAACTTGTGACCTTTGATATTTATGTAGCTTTTACTTTTTCTGTTTTTACACATCATCGCATTATAAGCCAAGGACCAATAATACTAGGATATCATGGTGAGAAAATCACACAGGGAATGTGCAGCAGCGTTTCCTGTGAATGCAACATCTTGCATTATGCTCCAAGCCACCAACTATGCCAAGTGCGGTGAGCATGGCAATACCCCCTGATAGGGAGAAGCCTATGTCCAGCAGTAAATTGTTGTGGATGTTAATGTATAACATGTTCAATTATGGCAGCACTGATTAATACAGAAAAGTCCGAGCTTTCCATTAGGTGAATTAAAAGAACTCTCATATCAATATCACATTGTGATTGCATGTGGTCTTCGAGTGCGGGTCATATCACGGCCCCTGTAGGCTGTTAATCCCTGTAACCAGTGGGGGCGGGAGCCACGCTGCGCGTAGAACAAGTCCCATTCTTTTCATGTGGGGCACTGAGTTGATGAACGACCCGATGAACCCTGTCTGTACCAACAAGTAATCATCAAGATACAGCACCTTGTGTATAGGCATTTCATCGTCGGGCGCAGAACGTATCGGGGCAAATATAGGCTGGTTGTCCTTGTAGCCAGTGGGGAAAGGAACCACGCGGCGCTTAGAACAAGTCTTATTCTTTTCATGTGGGACACTAAATTGACAAACGACTTGATGAAACCTGGCTGTACCATCAAGTAATCATCTAGATACAGCAACTTGTGTATAGGCATGTCATTGTCGGGCGTGGAACGTATCGGGGCAAATATAGGCTGGTAGTCCCTGTAGCCAGTGGGAAAAGGAACCACGCGGCGCTTAGAACAAGTCTTATCTTTTCATGTGACACTAATTTGATGAACAACTTAATAAAACCTGGCTGTACCAACAAGTAATCATCTAGATACAGCACCTTGTGTATAGGCATGTCATCGTCGGGCGCAGAACGTATCGGGGCAAATATAGGCTGGTTGTCCTTGTAGCCAGTGGGGAAGGGAGCCACGCTGCGCTTCGAAAAAGTCTCATTCCTTTCATATGGGACACTTAGTTGACGATGAACTCTGGCTGTACCAACAAGTAATCATCTAGATACAGCACCTTGTGTATGGGCATGTCATCGTCGGGCGCGGGTCGTACCGGGGCCACTATGGGCTGGTAGTCCCTGTAGCCGGTGGGGGACGGTGTGCCGCGCTGCGCAGGCGCACGCAACTCGTCCTCGAACACGTCGTCGCTCATGCTGTCGTCTGTCGCCATTTGCTGCAGAAAAGGAATGATAAATTAAATTATTATTTAAATAAGAACGAATATCTCTTTTGTAGTCATTAAGTTAGCATTAAGATAGCGACTCTCATTGTTTAATGCCATACGAATAATAAATTTAAATAAGAATAAAAATAATAATTACAGTTAAACCACTCTGTTGAGGAAGACCCATGTCCAGCAGTGTACTGTTGTGGTTGTTAATGCTAAAATAATAATAATTATAAAAAAGAAATAATTAATAGAATTATTATGAAAAATATCAGAGTTAACAATAATAAAAGTACATGCCTCAAATGATGGGGTCCTGTGGGCCCGAGATTCGGAAACAAAATGATAATAAATAATTAAAACGGGTGGAATAATGTCTTTCTAGTTATTATTATTATATTTGTACTAGTTGGGACATTAATATGTAATTATAAGTAAGAAATATGCAATATAAGTAAAAATATTTTACGTATTGTATCAAGACACAAAAAGTTTATTATAGCGATAGATAATATTCAGGAGGTCAGAACTAAACTGAAAAACTAAAAAGTAACTAAAAAAAAACAACTAAAAAGTATTTGAGGACTGTTACATAAACGTTGTATATCACTAAAGTGATATAGTGACAAATTGTCAGCCTGTCGCCCAAAATTGTAATAGGTATCTACATATGAAACTACTTAGAATAAAAGGTTGAACCAGAATATATTTTATTTCCGTGTGAAAGAAGAATACAAGCAGTAAAATTTTTCGATGTTTACAATTAACAGGTGATTTCCAATATCCGTCCCTTTAATGAAAATTTTGTTTAAACATCCTCCCGATTGGAAAACTCTCATCAACTCACCAAATGAACATTAAGGGCGCAAATGAGAAAAGTAAATTAAAATCAATTTATAAATTTTTGAAAGCCCAAACGGAGTGAAGATAAATATAAACCTTTCAGCCAGAATCGATACTAATTTTGGGATTCTTTGAAAAGGGTTTAACGAAAAACGAAGGTACTTGGATATTTCAAATGACCATCCTGACAGAGACCATATTTTATTTCTATTCAATTATTTTATTTTAATTTATTTTTACCGAGTTGTTTAGTTGGTGTCAGAGGTTTCAACCTGCTATACTAGTAGTAGGCCTCCGACATGGGTGTGTAACGACCGCCGTCTAAATAAACATAGACAGCAACTGGGAACGACGGTTAAACGTGAATTTGTCTTTTCGGATAATACAATACAATATGCTTTTATTGTACACCAAAAGAACAGAATAACATTGATAGCTTAAAACTAAAAACATTAGTGCACAGTTAGGCGGCCTTATTGCCATTAGGATAATCAGGTGGTTCAGCCTGCAATGTCCTAACCAGACTGGGAACAAATTCACAAAGTGATAAATATTAACTTTGTGACTGCCCCGCCGAGAGTCGCACCCGAAACCTTTGCGTCGCAGGCAGTCATGCTACTAGTGCGCCACATCGGACTTCATCATTATTTAACTAACCCACAAGGGCATGCAGGTTAATGAAATCAGCAAAATTATTTAAAGAATTAACATTATGCGGCTGGCCCGATGGCGTAGCTGATAGCACCCTTGCCTGCTACGCCGAGGGTCGTGGGTTCGATCCCCACTAGACACAAATATTTGTTAAGTAATTTTCAGATACTTGTGTTTAATTTGGGTGTTTCTATGTATTTATTTACAAAAATATGTATTAATATCAATTATCAGCTATCTATTTCCCATAGTACAAGCTTTGCTTAGTTTGGGCTAGATGGCGCTGTGTGAATTGTCCAGGATAAAAAAACTAAATAATAATAATAAAAATATCAGGTTATTCTTAATATCTATATTGGATTACTGGCACTTAGTAGATACACATCAGCACATGCACACACTATCAGCAGCACATCAACCTACCCATTTAACGACAGTCAACGACTTCGACGGTGGCGCCACTTCACAAAAAAAGTTTTTTCTGTTATAAACAATCTATCAGAATGCCCGATGCCCAAGTGATTAGTAAAATTAGAACCTACGCCATGGAGTTTCAATAAAATATTAGCTGTAATTAAAGTTATGGCAATTAATACCGAAAGTGGCTGTTTTTAGGCACTTTTTTCCATAACTTTTATTGCACCGAATATTTCATTGAGTTTTCAGTTTCAAAGTTTACTTATGGATAATACTAAAAACTTGGGCATCGGTCATTATCATAGATTGTTTGTATAAAGGGAAACCTTTTCTTGTGAAGTGGCGCAACCATGGAGGTCGTTGACGGCTACACTTGCTTTTTTACTTATTTACTTATATAGATTTTTTCATATTGGTAGTTTCAGAGCCTATTTAATCCAAACAAACTATCAAATCTTTCCCCTTTATAATATTAGTTTAGATTAGGTATATACCTATTAGATAACGTATATAAAACTCATGTCATTATTCATAAGTAAATTTGGTCGTGCTACTGGGGTATTGTATCCATCTTTAAGATATGCTGAAGATGCTAAAGCAAAAAGGTTTGAGTAGGTTTACTACAGTCATTGTCAGGCACGGTTAGACAGTTTTGATTTTGGACCGTTCTTATGCCGCGCGCATAAGACTTACATTGGCAGTTTGATCACCCAGCCTGATCTTGACTGTACCTTTCATCACCATCAACATATCAGCCCATATCTACCGCTGAGCATAATATAGGCCTTTTCTTTTTCTCGCCAACTGTGCCTTTCAACAGCACAATATTGTCAGATTATTATCTGACTCAACACGTCTGTCATACATATATGACACGTTGTATTCAAAACGTGCATTAAGCCCGCGCGAGGGCTAGGACCTACATCAAAGGCATAATCTCTGTTAAAGCCTGCACTAGACAGCTACATATTGATCAATTATCTATCGAACTCAGGCTATTTACCCTTGTCGGTACACGGTGTAACAAAATCTGTGATGCCAAGTAACTAAGCAACACGAGTAAATAATTATTTTGAACAATGGTACGAAAAATCTGTATGTAAGGTATCTACTACTAAATTTAGTGCAAATATTTTTAGAGTGATTTCTACTCGTAAAACTATACACCAATTTCCTATGAACAAATGTCGAAATATGGAAAAAATTGAAATCCCATACAGTGTGAATTTTCTTGATAATTTTTGTATGAAGGTTCAAAATATTTTTCATATTTCGACCCATGTTTCCTTAGGAAAATTGTTCAGTTTCACGAGTAGATCTCACCCTAAAATATTTGAACTGATAGGACCTCAAAGATATGTAGATCCGTCATTGAAGATACCAGGCTTTTAGTTTTACCTTTTTATAGGAGCTGTTTTTAAAACCGGTGTATTTACATACATATACACATATCACGCCTTTAGTTCCTTGCGTGGTAGGCAGAGCGTAAACGCACGAACATAAGACGTTGTAATGTATGGGACTGTATGAGATACGGCACACCGCTTGCGTTGCGTATCCGTTCCGTGCTGCACGCAAGCGGTGTGCCGTATCTCATACAGTCCTATAAATTACAACGTCATCAGTTCGTGCGTGACTACGGACGAGAGCTGGATACGGAACGGATACGGAGCCGGTCTGCCCCGCCCTTTAAGGCGATGGGCTGACAACCCGTCACTATGGCAATACACAATTTTCCGAATGACTCTCAAATATTTGTCTGACGTGGCGTTACTGTCCGTTTTTTGCGAGCGTTTACGTTCGTGCGTGACTACGGACGAGAGCTGGATACGGAGCCGGTGTGCCCCGCCCTTAAATTTATTGTATCTATTTTATTTTTATTTTGAAAAACATTTTCCACACTGTAACATTTTTTATTTAGATCCAAAATGCCGAATACCTATCGTATCTACTTTATATGTACGTCTCCATCGGGTGAAAGTTCCATCTATCCAAGTTGTCATGATTTCGTATTATGTGATTGATGGTCTGCTAAATAATAGGTAAATCGCGGAGAGTCGTTAGTTATTTGATACAACCAAACTATTACGAGAATATATTAAAAAATAGAACCACAATCGCTATGAATCTTTTTTCACTACTTACCCGTTTAGGGCTCGCCAACAATTTACGTAACGCAAATTTTACATACTATATTAAACCCCTCCCTCCCCCAACGTAACGGGAACGTAACGCCTAGACCGCTATTCGGTTACATAACAAGTGCTTCACAATAAATTAGCTAGTGCGCGCAGTGATACTGACGCATATTTTAGGATGGTCATGAACTCGCGCGAATACTGTACTGGTTCGGTAGCATTCCGTCGCTATTTTGGTCTTCTTTTTC
Organism: Tuta absoluta; assembly: GCA_027580185.1. Lineage (NCBI taxonomy): Eukaryota > Metazoa > Arthropoda > Insecta > Lepidoptera > Gelechiidae > Tuta > Tuta absoluta. The sequence goes on from JAQAHW010000003.1 coordinate 6,703,772, forward strand.
TTCATCATGATGGAAACCAACTCGTGCAACGTGAACCCTTGTATCAGAGTTTTTATCTACACTAATATTATAAAGAGGAAAGATTTGATTGTTTGTTTGTTTGTTTGTTTGTTTGCATCGAATAGGCTCCGAAACTACTGGCCCGATTTTAAAAATTCTTTAACTAATAGAATCGTACATTACTCCTGGTGAACATAGGCTATATATTATACGAGAAAAAAATAGGGATCCGCGTGAAAATTTCGATAATGTAACCCAACGTGTGAAAAATGTACCAAAAAAATATCTTATATCGCGTACGCTGTGGAAATTATTGACAATAGAGCAAAGTGATGTACTACACTTTTATAGAGGACATCAATATCTATAATAATGTCTGCTATACAATATGTGTAACTATTACAGTTAAGCCACAATAACCACTTTTTCGTTTAAAAATTTACAAATGTACCAAAAAAATATCTTATATCGGGTACGCTGTGGAAATTATTGACAATAGAGCAAAGTGATGTACTACTGTTTTATAGAAGACATCAATATCTATAATAATGTCCGTGATACCATATGTCTAACTATTACAGTTATGCCACAATAACTACTTTTTCATTTAAAAATGTACAAACTACGCCACATTATTCGTACCAGTGTAATGATTACATTTAATCATTACTGTATTAAAGGGTGTAAGGGATAGCTCTCCGAATACTGATAGGGTACATGCAGACCATGAAACTGAACAACTTTCCCCTAGGAACATATTTCAGGAAACGTAAAAAAACTGACTTCCCATAGTGAATGCAGTCAGCTGATTGTGATTTTGTATGGAAGGTAATTTTTTTGGCGTTTCCTGACAAATGTTTCTAGGGGAAAGTTGTCCAGTTTTATGTTTCATGCACCCTATCAATATTGTTTCATGCACACTGTCCTTTACTCGGTATAAAAAAAGATGACAAAAAATATTAAATAATGCATTAAAAAAATCTACACCAAAATAGTACATACATACACATATCACGCCTATTATCCCTTGCGGGGTAGGCAGAGCGTAAACGGCCGCAAATACGGACATTTACGCCACGTCTGACATATGTTTGAAGGTCATTCGGAAAATTGTGTATCGCCATAGTGACAGGTTGTCAGCCCATCGCCTAAAATTGCAATACACACCCTCAAGTCCCTAAGTCGCCTCCTACGACTCCCACGGGAAAGAAATCAGGTGATGCTATTCTAAGCCGGCATCACACTTAAATAATAATAATATAATCTACACTAATCTACACTAATATTAGAAACAGGATTTTTTATTGTATGTTTGAATTGAATAGGCTCCGAAACTACTGAACCGATTTCAAAAATTCTTTTACCGTTAATTGAAATTGAAATTTTTTATTCAATGTAGGATAGTATTATCACTTATTGACGTCATGAACCGTCATTCTAAAAAAAGAAATTTGTATCACACATTTTTTTTATTACAATTTTGTTATGACCTAATAGAAAACCGGCTCGGGCGGGATAAAAATAAATAAATAAAGGCACTGCAATGGGGCTGGGCAGGTTAATCACACGGCATGTAACTTTACGCCACCACCATCTGAAAACGATATTTGTTTCAAATTAAAGTCAAGATTTTTAGAATCCTACATTATCCCTGATGAACATAGGCTATATTAAACTGTCTTATTCCCGGGGGGAAATTGTTAGCGGCGGGTGAAACCGCTGGGCGGGCTGCTAGTTCTTAATATAATTTTTATTTATTATTGTGTAGTAGTCCTCCGACATTATGGTTGTGCAACAACCGCCGTCTAAGTAATCATAGACAGCAACCAGGACCGACCAGCTTAACGTGCCCTCCGAAGCACGGAATCATCTTTCCTTTCGGTCAATCAGGTGGTTCAGCCTGCAACTTCCTAACTGGACTTGGAACTAATTCACAAAGTGACAAATATCAGCTTTGTGAGTGCCCCAACGAGAATCGAACCCGGAACCTTAGCGTCGCAAGCAGTCGCACTACCATCGGCTATTTGGGTGAGCAGGGCACAGCCAAAGATATTGGAACAGGCATTATAGTGTAACGTTTTAGTCACCGTGTTTATTCGTGCTTATTACGTAGGTAAACTATCCGTTTCAGCTCGTATATTGAATTCTGCAATCATGTCTGTACATATAAACAGCTTTGTGCGTAAGTATATATACTTATATATATATATATATTTATCCGTGATGGATTTGGATTCATATTACAAGGAAGGATGTTTGCTTTGAAATTTAATACGATTTCAAAGTTGACATTAAGTTTGGGTAGCTCGTTAGAATTGAAATGTGGTGTTGATCTTCAAAGCTGAACGCAGAAGTGCGGATTTTCTGTTTAGGGATGAGAGATGATAAATTTTACAAACATACATAGGTATAGATTTTTCCATATATTCATCATCATCAGCCTCACAGCCCAAATTCACTTCCTGCCGGATATAAGCTTCTTGTATTCTCACAATAAAACAATGTTATCTACTAGATTTAAGTTGTGTTTATTATTGGATTCTACATACATATACACTTACATGTATTAGGCAGAGCATTGATGGCCGTAGAAATACGGTCACCACGTCTGAGAAATACATTAAGGCCGTTTAAGAAAAATCTTGTATCACTATAGTGACAGGTTGTCAGCCTGTTGTCTAAAATTGTAATAGGCACATATGAAACCCTCGAGTCCCTTGGTCGCCTAATATGACAACCGCGGAAAAGAAATGGGGTCATGCTATCTAAGCCGGCATCCCACGTATTGGATGGTTTTTACAATACCATTAAATCCTTTAAAATTGTTTTATTATGATGAGAAATAGTTGTGCAAACTCAAGAAATTATTCATCTCTTCTCTTCTGTTACTGTACCAATTCTCTTAATTATATTGCCAGTCGTATCCAGTGAAATTTCGTTAGATAAATAATTAAGTTCTTACGAAAAGACGGTAGGTAACTTCTCGTCTTACAATAGAAACATACCTACCCTTTAGAGTTTACTCAGGGTAGTTATAGTAATAATTCTAACATTGAGCTACAGTATGATTTTGAATAGACTAGTTAATCTATATTATAGTCGAGATTGTAACAGTTTAGTATCATAACTTCCCTTATCTACCTACACATAACTCGAGTCACTCCACACTATTACGATGCCCCTGTCCCGTCAAAGGCAGACGTGCCAGCGTTTTATTACTAAGCGGGACGAGTACACCGATTAAGTAGAGTTGGCTAACTTAGTAGGCTAACTTGGTAGTACATGGGTCTATCCATCGGCGGCGGCGGCGTGGTGCAAACATCTAATAGACAGGAACTGGCACCGATGGTTTAAGTTTAGTTGCCGCGTCCAACTACTTCCCCCATCCAACCTCACGTTTTAAACGCCCAGACACATCCTTTCGGAAGATGATGACGATATCACAGTAGCCGCTGCTGCAGCCATTGCGAATAGATCACACTCCACAAGCTCTCAAGCAACCGACGTCCCCGCCGGCGGGGGCGCAAAGGTCTCTCATTTGTTCCCCATTTTGGGAACTACCAGCACGTGCCGGGTAGATTCAGTCCAATCCGTACTTACCAGAACAACTCGTAAGCCCGGTCGCCTCAAAGGCGCGATTGGGCTGGTTGTTTGAACAACCACAAAAGTTCTCCGGGTGAGCTCCTGCTCTCCACCATACAGTCAGGTGTAGATTTCATAGCCCCCCGGGGCAAAAAATTAAGAGGCCAGAACTAAAAAAACTATGGATTAACATGCCCTCAATAGTATCTAACTCTAAAGTATAGGTAGTCAGTTTCACAAATAATGAGAGTGTGGCTTCTGCAAATCTCTTTATTTAGTGACCGGGATTGTCCCGGGGCCGGACGGGACCGGATCCCGGGACCGGGCGGATCGGGACTGCGTGATTCCGGTGTGTTCTTCCGCTGTTGTCCGTTTGTCCAATGTTTATCGAACGTGTTTAAAAATGACGAATCTGAATTTCAGTGTTCACACATATTTTTTTATTAACGCGAAATTATTCAGTAACCTGTTTTTATTTGCTCGCCTATTTTTTGAAGTAAGATGTTAATACTATACTTATAAACAGGGTGTAAGGGACAGCACTCCGAATACTGATTTTCAGACCATAAAACTGAACAACTTTCCATAAAAAAATATTTCAGGAAAAGTCGAAAATATTTGGACTTCCCGTCGTAAATGCAGTCAGCTGATCGTGATTTTGTATGGGAGGTCACTTATTTTTTGTCTTTTCCTGACATATGTTTCCAAGGGTAAGTTGTCCCGTTAAACGTCTGGAATTTCGAGGAGTATGTTTTATAAATACAAAATTGAAGGCAGTTTCTACTAATCCATACTTCTTTAAAATATCTATTGCGAATTTCTTGTGAAACTTTCTAAACCAGAGGCTTTTCCACTCACTGAATGTATTTTGAAAAGGAAAACGGTTCAATTAAAAACTCGGTAAGATAGGTATGTCTCTTTGCGAATCGACCTACAGGTTTATTTTTACATATTTCAAAAATTCTATGGCCCGATCAATTCTTTGAAAAATTTCAGTATTTAGCTACCTGATAGTTTTTATTTTACACCTTATGCTGTACAGGTGATCCATACCAAACATTCAGTAATAAAACAGTGCAACCTGGCAGAGTAGGCATCGATCATCAAAATGGAGACGAACTGTTCTTCTTCTTTCTTTCTTTTCGTGTGGGACATCAAGTCGTCCAACGACCTAATGAACCCTGGTGTCAGTTTTTCAACCGCCTACTACCACTAGTAGGCATCTGACATGGTTGTGTTACGACCGCCATCTAAGTAATCATAAACAGCAACCGGGACCGAGGGCTTAATGTGCCCTCCGAAGCACGGAACCATTTCTTTTCGGACAATCAGTTGGTTCACCCTGCAATGTCCTAACCAGACTGGGAACAAATTCACAAAGTGATAAATATCAACTTTGTGAGTGTCCCACCGAGAATCGAACCCGGAACCTTTGCGTCGCAGGCAGTCGCACTACCACTGCGCCACATCAGTCGTCTGTAAGTCGGTCGTCGTCTGCGAACTGTTCTTCTGTAAATTATATATATTGTTTTTATGGCAGGCATTTGAAATACATATTCAGACTACAAGTAGGTACCTTAGTATTCAAAATTATATAATAGCCGTGTTATTACAGAACAGTTAGACATAGTTTAAGCTGTTTTGACAGCGTCAAATTCTCTGGCAAAATAATTTCAGCACTGTCTAAAAGCTCGTCTAACTTTTTTGCTTTAGCACCGTAAGTATTTAAAATGTTCACCTCATGAAGTATGACTACCTTATCTGCAGAACATCAAACTACCCATTTGAAGGATCAACTTACAGTGGTTATTCTTAGGAACGATGAAAAAAACCAGTTTAAGTTGAGGGTAGGTTGTACTGTACAAAATGTAAAAGTTCGGTGAAGCGCGCGTGGTGGTTGGGATGGGAGTGGGAGTTGCTTGTCAGTGGGTGTTTGCCTTTTCCTAGTTAATTGCCTTTGTTTGTCCATTAAAATAGTCCATATACCTACGTAAGCACGGCAATTTAATTGACTTTTAAAGTTAAAATGTTTTATTAAAATTTTCCACGTAGAGCTTTTGAAGAGAAATTGGGGTGAAAACTGTGCAATTGTGTTTTAAGAGAATACTAACGCTCTTGTTTCTAACATCTACTACTAACTAAACTACAGGCTACAATTTCACAGGTGAAATTCGAGTTAGGCGTAGTTATTTAGCAATTATGTTAACAGGATTATTAGCCGGCTACGCGATGTACTGAGAATTTCAACTGTAGACTTGTAGCCTGTAGTTTCATAACATAGGGCACAAGACACCGTGTACCAGGGTACGATGGCTATGTATGTATACCTACCAACAGACGGATAAATTCACACAAAGAGCACATATCTATAAACCCGGCCGAGAATCGAACCACAGTTCTTTTCATATTTATTTTCTATAACTTGTCCCGCCATCTATCGAAGATTCTCGGGAGCAAGATAGGCACAGATGCCTGAAATTACGAGTCACGTGGCAAACTTGAACCTTAGTTTCAGATGCGCCCTGCGGATCTGCCTCATTTGATTCCAATCGCTTTTGTAAGATGTCACATATAAGATCACCAGCTTGCCAGCATACCAATCTATATAAAGATAATTCTGTGCTTGATGTTTTACGAAATAGAAAGCTTAATTTTATGTCATGTGTTACCTGTAAGTAAGCTCGTCAAAAAACTATAAAGGGAAGACCCTCCCCCGCTTTCCCTTGAAAAGTGACCAAATATCTGGTTTTATGATGATATAAATGAGGTTAAACCTTGCAAGGGATTATTTTATAGGTGCGATATGTGTATGTAAAATAAATTACCTAGCTACAAAAATATGTCAGAATATTTTATATTCGAGGTGCTAATTTCTTTTTCATATTACGACCAAGTTTCCTACCTTTTCCGACCTGCTGGTGTTCCTAGGGAAAAGTTGTTCAGTGTCAATGACAGGTTCGCGTCTTGAAATATTTCAGCAGTATTTAAAAAAAAAGATCTGCAAGTTGTAAAAAATTAGACGTGTAGCCTACGTCGAAAACAGTGAAATCGATGTTTGATGAATCGTTCGTCTTTTTGACTGAAACATTTAAAATACGCTTCAGAGAGTACCTAATTCATTACTTTATACATACTTTTTAAAGTGAAAAAGTGATCAATCACGTTTTTATTTTTCATTTTACTTTTTTAATAATTAGTCAATATTGTGTTTTAAAATAGATGTATTTAAATAATTTAAAAAAACCAGTGAATTTGCTGTGCTCACAAAGGCCATCAAATGTGAAACTTATGTACCTATCTGAGAAGAACAAAATTGTACCATTTGAAGGCAACTGAATGTATGAGTATGTCTAGTAAAGTAACTGTTCGGCGAATAGAGTGTAGACACCTTCCTATTAACAAAGTTATTGTTCGTTCAATAACATTGTCATGGCCGCCGTTGGGATGCCAGTGACAGTGATCGGAACCTGGTGCTAGGACAAAAGCCGCCACCGAAATTTGTTCCCGGAGCAACGAAGTAACATTGTTTTCGTATGTTGGCTTAGGTAAGAATACATAAAGAATTGTCTAAGAGTGCGGTAGTCTGTAGAAGTTCAAACCATAAAAATGGTTACCGTATAACTTTATGAAATTCAAATTTTATAGGAATAGGTTTAAAGCCTCTAGTGGCATAACATTTAAATTTGATTATATTTATGATATGAGATAAGCTTATTGAGACGTGATGTGAACTGTCATGGACAAAAAAGTACACTTCGGATGCATAAAAATTATGCATCTGAATCGGAATCGGAAATATTTATTCCCAGAACTGGTTAACATAGATCAAATATGTTTTATCACCAAATAGTAAATAAGGTAACTGGTATAAACCATGTTGTTTAATTATTTAATACAAATCGCTCGATAAGTAGGTATGCCTATTAGTTATTTCCATAAAATCCCACTCTAATGGAATAAGTAGCTTCGCTTCATGCATAAACTGCGGCAATATATTTGCAATTCAATATGCATGCAAAAACGTAATGATATTTGCATACGATTTATTTTTAACCGAGGGAGAATCTATCTTCGCCCTTTACACCCTTCACACAGGGCGTTGTTCCCCTCACCCCTAAGGGCAGGGTAAAGGGAATATAGGTCAATGTCGAAAAGCATTCAACTGGTGTATTTTGGAGTGTCACGGTGTGATAAGCACTTTTAATATCTATTTTCAACAGCGGCACCTCGTAAGAACCAGTATGGATATTTTGATCATAATTCGGTAGATTAAGTGAGATTTTGAGCTGATAGCATATAAAGTAAGGCCATCCCAGTAAGCTATATTTAATAGCTGACAGTTCTGTACGAGAGTTCAACAAAGGAAAACGGACTCTCTGCTATAGCATTAGAACGAAACTGACAGCTAGCCAAAGATGGCCGAGATGTAGGTAACAGCAAATAAACATAACTAGCCTTGTAGATATTTAAATGATCACCAAACCACAGTATAATTAATAGTACTAGCGTAACCAAACACTAAACAGTAAAGGGCGACTCATCGGTATAATAGGGTATGGTTTGTTTTGAAAATATAGGTAATTTTATGAAACGAATCTCATTATTGCGAAAGAATATTATTTATTTCTATGTTTATTATTTCAGGTATATACGGGGGGTAAGAGGCAGCCCTCCGAATACTGTTAGGGTGTATGCAGACCTTGTAACTGAACAACTTTCCCCTAAGAACATATATCAGAAAACGACAAAAAATATTCGACCTCCCATACAAAATATGATCATCTGACGGTATTTACTAAGGGAAGTCTGTCAAATTCACTTGAAAAACCATAAGTCGATTTCAATGTAATTTATTGGAAATGCGCTTTTGTTAGATTGAAGTACAGGCATAAGAATAGATAATAATACTGCGTATAGAAACGAAACTCCTTTGTCTGGGCCCCAAAAGCCGCGCTTTAAATACCTACTTCCCCCCGCAGCCCGTAACGCCCCGCACTCTCCCGCGCTTTAAGTCGGGGCTGTCACGTGCCAATAATTTTATTCCAGACTAGCGGCCAGTCAAGCGGTTGCGACCGCTGCTAACAGTTTTCCCGTGGGAACAAAATATTTACCCGTTTTAAAGTCTTACCTTACCATTTTATTGTTAATAGGTAGGTACAGAATTTTAAAATAGGTGCAAAACATACCTACGATACGAATGTGCTTATTTATCATTATCAGCTAACAATGACTTAGGTACCTAGGTAGTTTAAGTTAGAAAATGGAAACTAGGTACCTACGTAAGTAAAAATAGGAGTACACGCAACAATTACGTATAATAACGAATGGTAGGTACCTAGGTATTTACTGTAAAATCATCACTTACCTTGGCTCATCTTAAGGCAAATTAAAAAAACTTAGATGCGGAGTCTTCCTCGCATCACTTTTGCTGCCATACACACCACAATAATTCGGCATTGCTAAATTTTTCACAAAAAATGAAAATTCGACCCGCACGACGAACGTTTCCGCGGCGAAGCGCACTCCCGACTGAATTGTTCTCTAAGAGACAGCCAGACGGATTGACCTTGAGCGCGTCTGGAGCGGGAGTGTCATCTCTATGGTACAGGTACTTACCTAAGTTTATTTACCTAACGTCGTATTAGTAAGAAATGTTCACTGTACCCACATTAATATGACCAAAGCAGATTTTCGATAAATTACGCTTTCATCAAGTAATGTTTTTTTTTTGTGATACGGGCACTAGTTACGCTCTGGAACCCCCCCCTTTAGAATTATTTAAATTCTTATATACTATGGACTTACATAAGTATATTATTTAAAGGTAAGTAAGTAAGTAAGTACATACCTACTGAATAACTATAATGTCTCAAATCGAGAGCAAAATCAATTTGCTATTCAATTTGGACGGAAGCGGACTTTCTGTCGGATATGCGTCATTTTCCGCCCAATTTCCACTAACAATGCCCGGGGCTTAAATATTTGCCTCAATGGGAGTTTTTCTGTTGACAGTTCTGAATGTCAAACCAGAGGGCACTGTGCTAAACTGAAAATTTTACGTTTCAATATGGCTGGCGGCAGTCATAGTTTTGCCTCAGGTTCCGTTTCAGGTTGTGTTCGTTACTACCTCTAAGTTATTTATTATATACTTTATTGCACATGGTACAAAAGGCGGGCCTAATGCCACGCGGCATTCTCTACCGGCCAACCAGAAGGTAAACAGGGAGAAAAATACACGGGTGCACACTATTTGTTTTTGTTTGATTTGCTACAAAATAAACTTGTCGTCTTGCTATTATATTGAGTGTCATTCATGTAAGCAAACAAAAAATCTATAAGAAACGAACGGATACATAAATACAAAATAAGAAATATTTTGTAAAGTGGTACAGATTTTCATGTATATTTACGTTATTTCAATTAAGCTGAGCAACATGACACTCGAGAATCTCTAGAAAATTTCCCATTTAGGAAATAAATAATTGCGCTGTCACTTTCCGTCAAAAAGGTTAAGAAAATAATAGGAGATATCTTAGTCATGTTCATGTCATGTCATTGGCGCAAAATACGCTTTATCTGTCAAAATAAGGCAACGATGAAAATAAATAGAAATGGTTTAGAGCCAGTGACACTCTTAAACATGACTGTACTTAGATATCTTTTACCCTTTTCCAAACCTGTTTGATAGAAAGTGACAGTGCTAATTTAAGGTAAGCTAAGAGAATTTATTTCCTGAATTAAAGCCAATGGACATCGTATTATCACAAAGTATAAGTATTGGCGGCTGTTGTGGTATTATGTTCCGAAAATATCGATATGCATCAAAATAAGACTATAATTTTGAAATGACGTGTAACAGTCAATTGTATACGCACGATACGATATTCTGGTTCGTGTCGGTCCACCATTTAAATGGCAACCTGTGTCAGTCGCAGTTTGATGTGGCGACGTCTACTATGTATCCGATTTCGATATGAGTAATGTAAACTTCTTGTTTCATAAAACCGGATTCAGCAAAACACCGGAAAATCAAGCGATGCGTGTAAGAACCGCCTAACAACTTCAATTTCAGGATTCCTGCTGTAGTCACAGCAATTTGAATACCACCAATCATTTATTTCCGTGATCGAAACACGTAGGTTTTTTCCATTAAGGGCGCGTTCTTCGGGAGCTTTAGGTATTTTACGCGCCGAGGCGACCCGCCTCTGCTTTACGCGCGGGCCGTTTTGAATTGAACTCCGCTGACCTTACGCGGCGGGCGATAACGCCACAGTATAAAACTATGCAGTAGGCAAACTAAGTTGGTCATTGTGTTGGTTAGTTAGTTATTTTATTATGTGTGTTAGGATATTGGAAGGACAGTTAAGTAAGCTAATTTAAAGCTAAAACTCTGGCCACATGATGAACCCTAACGACAAGATGAAACCAACGACCCTATGAACCATGATAACCCGATGAACCACGATAACCCGATGAACCTAGCGAACCGATGAACTCTGGCGACTCGATGAACAATAACGACCCGATGAACTCTGGCCACATGATGAACCCTAACGACACGATGAACCCTAAGGACTCGATGAACCCAACAACCCGATGAACCTAGCGAACCGTTGAACCCTAACGACAAGATGAACCTAACGACCAGATAAACCATGATTACCCGATGAACCATGATAAGCCGATGAAGCTAGTGAACCGATGAACTCTGGCCATATGATGAACCTTAACGACAAGATGAACTCAACTACCCGATGAACCATAATAACCCGATGAAAAATAATAACCCGATGAAAAATAATAACCCGATGAACCATGATGACCCGACCAACCTAGCAAGCCGATGAACTCTGGCCACATGATGAACCTTAACGACAAGATGAACCCAACGAACCTATGAATCATAATAACCCGATGAAAAATAATACCGTGTGATGCCGGCTTAGAATAGCATCACCCCATTTCTTACCCATGGGTGTCGTAAGAGATGACAAAGGGACTCGAGGGTTAGATGTGTATTGCAATTTTAGGCGATGGGCTGACAACCTGTCACTATAGTGATACACAGTGATAACTGATATGATTGACCCTCAAACTTTTGTCAGAAGTGGTGTTAATATCCGTTTTACGGCCGTTAATGCTCTGCCTACCCCGTAAGGGATATAGGCGTGATTTATGAATGTATGTATGTATGAAAAATAATAACCCGATGAACCATGATGACCCGACCAACCTAGCAAACCGATGAACTCTGGCCACATGATGAACCTTAACGACAAGATGAACCCAACGACCCTATGAACCATCATAACCCGATGAACCATAATAACCTAATAAACATAATAACTAAGTCCTGAAAACTATACTCTGACATGTGCTGTCGGCCGTCGGCCGCTGCCTTCGGAATGACATCTGCCGCGGCGGCCGACGGCCGACGGCCGATAGACGCGGAATGTGCTATCGGAAAAGGTGGTTCGGAACAGCACCTTAAGCCGGCATCACACGGCTAACGGTATACATACATACATACATACATACACATATCACGCCTATAATCCCTTGCGGGGTAGGCAGAGCGTAAACAGCCGCAAAAAAACGGACATTTACGCCACGTCTGACAAATATTTGAGGGTCATTCGGAAAATTGTGTATCGCCATAGTGACAGGTTGTCAGCCCATCGCCTAAAATTGCAATATACACCCTCGAATCTCTTAGTCGCCTCACACGACTCCCACGGATAAGAAATGGAGTGATGCTATTCTAAGCCGGCATCACACGGCAAACGGTATTATTGCATAAAACTAAATAGTAAAGCCGCCATCTACGCGGACGTCACAGATACCTAGTGTACCAAAACAGTCTGATCCATCATTAGGAGATTATGATGAATCAAACGGAACGTGTTTTAGCTATCGCGTATGAGGTGACGACGACTTTTCTCAAAATCGAGTCCTTCGTCCAGACTATCTGGCCCCAAGAACTTTTCAGCAAAAGTCTTTTATAAAGGACTATGGGTGACCGGAGTTTTGAATTTTGTTGAACTTCCTGTGTTTGGCCCTGGATGGCGTAATTTCAGTAGATGGATTTAAGTATAAAATTATTATTATTTTGTAATAAGATGTAATAATAATCAATCATTTCGACATCTTGTGGGATTTCAATATTTCTCTGCTACATATAATACAACACATTCCACTGCACTCACCAACCCGCCTACCAAGCGTGCGGTGAGCATGGAAAACACCCTCTAATACCAGGAGGCCCATGTCCAGCAGTGGACCGTTGTAGTTGTTGATGTTGTTAATATCCAAATATTACAAGACCCTTTTTGAAAAGTTAGAATATCTAGTAGCCGGCCTTACTTTTTCTTTCCGTTGTTATACTGCATTAATTATACTGTGGCACTAAATGGTAACAAATAAATCGAAAAATCAAATCACGTCGCACGTCGAGTAGAGCACCAGCACAGGTCCAGCGTCCGTAAGCGCCACCGCGCGACTGACGAAGCCCGCGGAGCCGCGCCCCTCGCCTTTTTGTAGGTATTTAGACATCATAATTCATAAAGTAGCACTACAACATTGAACTTGCCGATTTTTACTAGATAATTGATTTATCTAAAGAGTAGTATAACAATTATCTCAATAAGATTAATATTTTAAGCATAATATCGTAATGAAATTTTGAATAGAGGCAACTTTGGCATTTTATTCTATCGAGCGAATTTCATCTGATTGTGTAGTTGAGATCGAATTTTTATCTGTTAGATCCTCAACTGCAATATATATTTTTTTCAAAATTTTATGACTCTTTTCTATTGAGTAATATCGTTTTGAAAAACGGCATTTGAGGTAAAAGGCGAGTGTACCAAAATAAGTTATTAAAAAAGTACCTAAAAACGGCAACTTTTGGTGTTAATTGCCAAAATTTAATTACAGCGAATGATTTATTGAGTCAGCAGGTTCTAATTTTACTTAAGGATAAATACTAAAAACCTGGGCACCGGATATTCCTAAGATTGTTTGTATAAAGAGTTTTTTTTTTTGTGAAGTGGCGCCACTGTCGAGGTCATTCACTTTCTTGTTTGAGAACCGCCTTACTACGGACTCGGATACAGAAATCACGCCTTTATCTATTGCGGGGTAAGCAGAGAGTAAACGGCCGTAAAATACAGTCCCTATCGCCACGTCAAGTTTTGAGGGCCGCTTTAGGAAAATCGAACTTACCTCTATACCTATCACTACAGTAATTAGTTGGTTAGCCTGCCAGTCGCCTTAAACTGTACGCACATGAAACCCTTTAGTCCCTTAGTCGCCTCTTACGACACCCACGGAACAGAAATGGGGCGATGTTATTCTAAGCCAGCATCACGCGGCGTAGGTGATGCTATTCTAAGCTGGCATCACGCGGCATATAGACACGGACACTGTGAAATATCCATTAAACATAGGATTTTCAAAATACTTACCTACTTTATTCTTAATTTAACTCAATGATATATATTTTGTAAAGTATACGGATAAAAAAATAAGTAATTATTTTTGGTCGAATTTGGTTATATCAAACTTAATAATAGTATATTTAGTATTTTTCATTTATCGTGCTCTCGGAAGAATGAAACAAAATAAGTAGGTAGGTAGATTAAACCTTCGAATTTGATCAATTCGTAAATATGGGTACGAAACTTGCTAAACTTTGTAAAAGTTGACAAGAATAAGAAGTTGTCAGAGGATCGTTGATGGAAAGTTTATGGCTGCCATTAAGTTTTGTTGGCCGTTAACAATTTTACGAGTCTCCTGCTGTAATCGCGATCTTAAAACAACGGTATTACTTCGTAATCATAAACACTAGTATACATACTTACTTAGTACCTGCATTTTAAGATAACTTATCAAAAAATATTAACTCGTTTTATTTACCTCTGCACCTCACCAGTCATCATCTGCCTGCCCTTATCCCAATTTATTTGGGGTCGGCGCAACATGCTTTTTTTCTTCCATATCTCTTTCAGCCGTCAAAGCTTCGTTTACACCCTTTTGCTTCATATCATCTGACAATCCATCCAAACTTTTTTAGGCTTTCCTCTGCATCCTACATTCATATTCAATACCACGATTAACCACTACTCCTCATCTTCTCTGTAATTGGCGCTACTTTCATTAAAATCTGTCGGGTGCTCTGAGCTTTTCGGTCAGGGCAGAAAATGCACTTTTTTGACATATCGAATAAGTACACTGTAAAAGCCATCCTCGAGGACGAGGTGCAATAATAACTCGTAGGTACCTACTAGCTACTCCGCTCGTAACAGCACACATGTGTGTGCTTGAAGTACAATACAAATCTATTGTTGAAAAATTCGACCTGAGCGAAGTGGCTAGGTATATAAATATGACTGGAACTGACACCCAGGTGCAAACATTACATTAACAGCATCAACTGTCCACTGCTGGACGTAGGTCTTGCGACACCTACCTACTCGCCACGCTTGACAAGTGTGCAAGATGTTTCATTCACAAGGAAAGCTGCTACCCATTTCCCTAGATTAATTATTTATCTCTTAGCCGCTTTTACGACACCCACGAGTAAAATTAGGGTGATCCTAAACTAAGCCAGCATCACACAGCGACTGTAATAACATAAAATAATAGGTATTTGTTCAACGAAGCGATGTATGTCAAGAATTACTGAAGACAGCCTTTACCTACGTAAAAAAGCCCATTTGACCCAAAAAGCAGAACAACTTTCGTTTTACCACTTCGGGAAAAATTGCACAAAAAGTATTGGTATTATTGCGTATTTTCAAAAGTTGACCAGTTTTGTGGAATAGTTAATCCACGAGAAATTTAACGCTTTTCAGTATACCTTGATAGCCAGGTTCTGACCGTAATATTTTTTAACATATATTTCTAATATCACGGTTGTGTGATAAGCTGATAATAGGAATGGCATGTACGAAGTCTTATTATTAATCGGTATCATAAATACCTACTACGATAGGTAGGTATCTACTTCTGTAAAAGTTTTTGCTTACTCTAAAATAAACTACTTACGTTCATAGTCGATGAACCGTCAACTACAGCCCATTAATACTATCATAAAGCAACAATGCTCAACAACTTAGTTCTCTCACACAACATCATAACACGAGAGTTGTATTTCACTCCACTTGTAAGATTCCCAACGAGTATTACACGAAATACGCCCGAAATCTGGTTCACACTACACCGTACGATTATCAGCACTAAACACTATTCATCTAAACGTAATCAAACACGACACGAATACTGGGAAGGTTACGATTGTTATTACAACACCCAGGGGTTGATAACATGACCTGTTCAAGTCAAAAGCTCAAATTTTGAGGTTATCTCGCAGATCGGTAAATGTAGGACACATTGAGAGGCAAGTACAGGAGTTAAGGTCCACTTTCGCTTGGATTGTCGCGCCTGTGTGTGAGGTTCACGCTATAGGGAAAATCCCCTGTGTATCGTGGTCTGGGTGTCTATGTGTGCGGGGGTGAATGTGTCTGTAGCTGTACCTTTGTATAGGTGTGTGAGTGAGGCCGGCTCTACACGATGTGACATTTTCCGAGATATTTCTGCAAACTGAAACAATCAGTAGAATCGACGGAATACTTATTTAGAAAAGTTTTGCTTGATATTCGGCTACATATACAGGCTGTAAGGGACGGTGGTGTACCGAAAAGTATGGGCATGATCGGACCATGAAACTAAAAATCTTTTACTTTGGAATCTTAGTATGGTTCATAGGGTCGTTCATCGACTCGGTGTTCTACACGAAAAGAAGAAGAAGAAGAAGTATGTTTGGAAACAATTTTTTCGATATTTCATAGAAAGGCAGTCAGATGATCGGGAATCTCGGGGAGAGGTCGTTTTTTTTTCTCGTTTACCAACGAAGCCTCCAGAGAAAAAGTTGGTCAGCAGATACGCCGTCGCTTACATACTGTATATCAGTTATACCTACATTTTCTGACTCTACAATTTTTGTGTCGTGGTTTGTGGCCAGCTAGCTTTTGGAATATATTTTTTTATATATTCTATTGGCAATAGTAAAAAAAATTATTAAAATTAAGTTAAATTTATGTGATACCTACGATGAAGTTACGCCACCGCGTTATAAAATAAAATCTTTATACTTGAATACGTAAAAGTAATACATTCTCGTGTAGAGCAGTAGTGGCTGTACAGATCGATCCTGTACACCCAGCTACGTAGAGCTACAGCAATGGTACCAAACTCCTGAAACTCACAATTTTCTCGAAAACTTGGCATTCACTCTACAGGCTCTTCGCTGATCTTCAGCATTAAATGCGAAAACAGAGTGAGATTATCCCATAGTAGCAGTGTAACACTTGCATCTGTATTGGTCAATTAAACACACACACATACAAGGTAGAGCTACAAAACAGACGGTTTTTCATTTCGTTTGTTCAAAGAAATAAGAGCGTTATCCTGTATGAAGAAAGACTATATTTGAATAAACGTGGTAACTGATGATAATTTAAGTGAAAATTGCGCAACGGAGAGGGGTATACGGTGGACGGCTTTTAGTGAAAAGGAAGCTTATAAATACACGGTGCTTTACACGTATTTTTCTATGTGTGAGGATGTAGTATTTTTATATGTACGCGTTGATTACAATATTCACATTACGTGACCCACCTATCATGATATTGTGTTCTGTGGGCTTATTGGCTCAACAGGGGTGACTGCTATTCATTATTATTTATTATTCATTGGTATTGTTCTTGCTCACGATTAACATTAAGCTGCCTTTTGCCTTTGTTTATTGAAAACTTTCCTCAATTCAACAACAATGTGTCTTTGTAGGTTTATTTTACCTTTTAAGGAAATTATTTATTTTCCTTATAACTTTGCTTAGTAGGATTCGCGCGCGTGAATAGATACTTCAATTCTAAATTGAAAAACGAATTAATGTCAACGATGGACCTTACTTCAATTTTTTAAAAAGAGTTCTACTTTAGTTTTATTTTGATAACATGATAAGATAAGGTAAAAACTGTTTCAGAGGGAATCCTACGAACAATTAGAATGAAGCCATGAGAAGTTCGTCGCAATTAAGTTTGTACTTGACACTAGCGAAAACAATCCTGAACGCACAAAAGTGATGAAATTAGTCCTCATTAGATTCATCCCACGTGTTACGCGCTCCACATGTCAAATCCCTCTACAAAGCCCTCTAGTGTAAAACGGTGAACTTATATTTATCAGATCGTACTTGACATGCGCGGAACTGCCGGCAGTAACCTCGGAATCGATGGAAACGGCATTTGTTGTTCTTCTATCTCTTTCAACCACTAGATATGGATGCATTGACGTCTCTTTCTACAGCTGTGACGTCATAGGAATTCAACCAATGAGATGAATGTATGCGATACCAAATATTTCACATTCTATGCAATAGATGGGGTTGCTGGTATCATATGAAATACTTAGTTGTTCTTGAACCACATAAATAGTTTGTTTTGAAACTGACATTCGTCACAAGGAATATTAATAATAACCGTGCCATGTATTATTATTGTACAGGTACAGGTCCACATTTACAGGCGGAAATCTGCCTGTAGCGCACTTGTTATAATTTACAGGTTACAGGCGTTTTATGAAGACACTTGTAAAGCTACCATTGTCAGTACCGCTATGGCACCGCTCCAAAATCTCGACTACAGGTAAATTTTACAAGTCGATGTACAACACTATCGATTCATTCATTTCATTCACTCAAATTCAACGTCAATGTTATAGCAAAGATTAAATAATGTGAAAGTATGTAAACACTTTGCAAAATATATAAGACATTACACTGAAAATTATTATTTTAATAAAAAGGAAATTACAAAAATGAAATCAACAATATTTCTAATAAAAATCATATTATTGATAGAGTACGTATAAATAGTACTGTTGTGAATTAATAATAATAATCCACATTTGACGATAAAGTTTTGCTTTATATAACGCCTCGAGCAAAATAATTTGGCAAGGAACGCATTTTGAGTACTTTTGAACATATTGAATACATTTTTATGCAGAAATCTTGCACTTGTAAAATAATTACCTAGGTCAGACGACCTGTAAAATTATTCACATGTTGTAAGTTTTTACAGTTGTAGTTTACAAGTCTTTTGATGAACACCTGTAAAAACTTGCTCGATTGTGTTTTTAAAAGCAAAATCTACCCTATGGTTTGTCGATGGAAATCTACAGGCACCTGTCCTGTAGCTGTGACTTGTGAAATTTTAGACCTGTAGCTTCAAAAAACGCCTGTTGTTGTAATTTTCATCAGTGTTGCTATTTCAATATTAATTTTGGCGCGATGTTGCCACTGTTTCGCCTGTAGAATTGTAGTTGTTCAATGATAGCATAGGACACTGGTGTATGTCATAAAATGAAAAACTGGTCAAGTGTGAGTTGGACTTAATAGCGAAAGTATAAAAATTCGTAAAATCGAATCATGTTTGTTGTTTTTTTGTTTTTTTTGGTATTTGTTGTTATAGTGGCAATAGAAATACATCATCTGCATACACGGTCCAACTATCACGGTTTGAATACGGCCTGGTGACAGACAGACAGCCGAGTCACAGTAAAAGGATACCATTTTGACCTTTTGAGTAAGAAAACCCTAAAAAGGGAGTAAAAAAAAGATTAAATGCAGTACCTACTCTTCCAAATTCAAATTCAAATTCTTTATTTCAATCCTTATGTACCTACTTACAGTACGGTTCGGAAACTTTAATATATTTGTTCTGCAGAAACGGGCTGTTCGTTCAATTTATAAATTGGGACCTCGAATCTCCTTGAAACAGAAATATAAAGAAATCCACATATTGACATTTGCGTCACAGTACATATACGAAAATATAGTGTACGTAAAAAGAAATATAGATTCTTTTAAGAAATAAGGAGCAACTTGCCGTGTACATGAGCAGGCTTAGTAAAGTAAGCAAAACTTTTAAGGGCAATTGTATACGCTTTTATAACAAACATCCTAAACATATTCAAGACTTACCCTTAAATAAAAAACTGAACAACATCGAAACAACAACTGAACAACATCGGTACAATAACTGAACAATAACTGAAGAACATCTCAACAACAACTGAACAACAATCTAATAAAACAACTAAACAACACCCGAACAATTACCGTACAACAGCAACTGACAAGTGCGGCGGAAAATGGCGATATGATTACAGGCAAAAAAAAACTTCGTTTCACTTCTCAACTTTATCGAAGTAAGAGCCTTCTTATTAAGCTTTATGCTTCTGTAATTTCTATGAAACTGTAATTTCTAAAGGCATTATGCATAAAGTAGGTCTTTATGCAACTGTTTTCAAATTCATAATTCGAACATTATTAGACGAGTGTAGATAAAAGAACAAAATGAACCTAATTTCGGTCATTGGTTGCAAATTTGTATACTTAATAAAAATACATTAATAATATAAGTTTTATTTTTATTTCGCCTTTAACACGTAAACATTATTAAACAAACAGATCAATTGATCGAAATATGACTGGGCGTTTCTCTCTAACGCATCGGCAATGAAAAGGACAGTCGGTTCATACTGCTAAGCTAAGCTTAAACGAAATGTATTAAAAGAAATAGTCGTACGTTACTAAATAAGTACGTAAATCAATTACTTTCGTTTTTGAAAAAGAGACCCACCCTGAGCGGTTTTGCCCGCTGTTACAAGTTTTGCCGTAGGAATAAGAGGTTTTCCCTCATAATAGGTGTTGCTAGGGGATATTTTGTTTATGAACGTTACAAGAATTTTAAAATTCGCCTAGTGATTTCGGAGATGGGCAATCGATTACCTTTGCAAACAAACAAAAGACAAATCCTTCCGCTTAATTAGAGAGACGTGTGATTATTATTTACCGAGTAGAGTACACACTTCATAATAATTGCGATTGTTGCATGCAACCTTCAAACCATACTCTAGCTCAGGTAGGTTCCTATATCAACATCATACTAGACTAGGATGAAATAGAGTGCGGTTGTGTTTCGTGTGTCTTTATTATACAAATAGCTCAACTATATTTCTAGCTAAAAGGTAAGTGTTTCAATAAGTTTTCTTTTGTACCTAATTTATTATTATTTAGGGATTTAACATTAATGTATTAATTATTATTTAAAGAACTTCACAAAGTATACTATATTTATCTCGATGACATCATAGTGTATTGTTTATTTATTATTGTTTTACTCGTCAATTTAAATGTTAAGCGCGCCAACGCTGAGGTTTCAAAGTATAAGCAGCGCCTTAAGTTGAGGGATCAACTCGTACAGGTTATTCATACAGTAATTAAGGCAAATGTAGTCGTGAACGGCCTCGACAGTGGCGCCACTTCACAAAACAAACAATCAATTTATACAAACAATCTATCAGATGGTTCGTTGCTCAAGTTTTTAGTATTAAAATTATGTTATATAGAACGTTATGACAAAAACGGCCACTTTTGTTATTATTTGCCATAACTTTACTAAAAGTGAATATTTCATTGATTTTCCGGTTCTAATTTTACTTAAGGATAGTACTAAAAACTAAACTTGAGCAACGGACATTCTGGTGGATTGTTTGTATAAAAATAAAATATTTTTTATGGCGACCAGCCTTAACAAAAAAACTGTCGAGTCTGTTCACGAGTACACTCGCCTTAATAACTGTGTGATTAAAACATTACTTAGGTATAAGTACATGCTTGAGATATTGCCGACAGTCATTTATCTGTGGTAGGACTTTTTTTAATAATGATGGGTTTGCTCTAGACTCTAGTCTAGGTTATAGGACAGAGACAGAGTCTAAGATGGAGCAAGCTCACCCAGAAGAAGCCTGTTCACTCTTACTTTGAAGAGATTAGGGTAGTATGCGTTTGGAAATACAGACGCAGGTACTGAGTTCCACTCTTTGGCAGTGCGCATTATAAATGATGACTGGAAGCGCTTAGTCCGAATTGGTGGAATGGCAACCATGTACGGATGGTATCCGGCGGTGCGTCTGCATGTCCGATGGTAGAAGGGAGCTGGTGGAACAAGGTCGTGAAGCTCTTGAACACACTCTCCGAAGTACAATCTGCAAAAAATCGACAAACAAACAAACTCCTTCTTCGTAAAAATACCTTTTCAATAATCATAGCTACTATTCAATAATAGCTACTTTACCTATGGACGTAATCAAACAATCCAATTTCCGATAAGATAATTTGAAGTGCATGTCACGTGGATAGAAGTCTAACAACACTGAATACTACATTATATTTATTTATTTATAAAAAAGCACAAAATACTTACTATTAGCAAAAAATTTTGTTATTGACTAGCAGGACAAATTATTAAAATCAAAAAACCTAGCCGTATTATTACCAAAAAGTTTGACGTGCATTTAAATTAGGTATTTACGACAGCAGTGTTTAAATTATTTTTCCCTACGTTGGCGTCTCCCACTATGACGGATTGTCGAACGTATTTTTGTCGCATCCGTCTGTCGGACTAAAGGAAATTTTGAATTCTCATACAAAAAACGGATACCATCAATGGAACACTGTAACGCATGCGATTTCATTAAGATATTTGATAGACGCATCCATCAGTCTGTAGTGAGGGATTTGCTTTGTGTATAATGCATTTAGGAATTTATATCCTAAGGGTTTTTGTACGATTATTTCGTGCAGTTGTAACTATCTAAGTAGGTACGACAGCATGCAAGGAAAGCCTTAAATGTCATACTTATTTAAGTTTTCTATCTGACCTATACGCATGTGTTTCGATTTGATCTAACTAATTGTTTATAAATTTTCCAGTTATACCTTCTATTCTATCTGCCAGTGGCCAGTGGCCCGTCGACTTGTTTGGAAAGATATTAACAAAAGACGAATAATGCATTTTCTTTATTTCGCTCTGGCAATCATCACTCTGCCGCTGAGCGAGGGTGCCAGAATTCTGGTGATGTTCCCTTTCCCGTCCAGAAGCCACAACATATTGGGAGAAGGTGTTGTGCGGATATTACTCAAAGATGGACATGAGGTAAGTGGTGTAAGGTTGCTATATCCTCAAGTTTCCTGTTAAATATTAATGTATAGAGTATTCGTCAGGCACTCCATAGCTCTGCAAAATTCTGCTTGCGGTATAAAAAATTTCAAGTTCTCTAAAAGTATCTACTATAATTATATACATCATTTTTTTTTGGATTTTTCATGTCCAATATATTATTTTAAAAATGTAGAAGAAAATATTAAATGAAGTACTCCAAATCATATTCAATTGCTAAATGCTGATTCCATAAAACTATTTTTTTTTTATTAATGATGGGTTTGCTTATGACTCTAGTCTAGGTCATAGGACAGAGACAGAGTCTAAGATGGAGCGAGCTCACCCAGGAGAAGCCTGTTCACTCTTACTTTGAAGAGATTAGGGTTGTATGCGTTTGGAAATACAGTACAGGTAGTGAGTTCTCACTCACTTAATGTTAGTTTTGTTCTTTCAGATCACATACATAACACCATTTCCTAAAGCTGAAGTTACGCCTCACCTACGCTATGTAAATATTAGTGGCAATGCGGAAAATTTCAATAGTACGTCCGAACTAAAAAAAACTTTGACTAATAAAAAATATAAGTTATCCACTTAAATCTATAAAAAATGTAACAGCAAATGTTTTCCAGATCAAAACGATTCATCAATAGACTTGAAGAAAATTGCAGACAAAACTGCAGATTCGATAATGTGGACGTTCATCAAAAACATGTTTGCCAACGATGGAAAGCCTACAGGCTTTGCTTCCTTGCCAATTTTGACATTCGCCACTGAGGATATGAAGAAATTGTTGAATGATCCTAAAGAAAAATTTGATCTTGTCATAATTGAGTGGATGTTTGCAGAAGTGTATGCTGGGTAGGTGTCTCAGGGGTTAAACATTTTTAAAAGGGTTTAAAATGTAGGTAAAAATTACATGTGAAAGACCTTCACAAACCATATCTTCCCAATGATCGCGTTTCAATTAAGAGCGTATTTTCTCAAGTGCTACTGTAGTATGTATAAACAGATTACTAGCTGCAAGATGCAAGATTTTCATCATCTCTGGAACTCAGAACGTACACATTATTGAAATTTTACCTTTGGTCTTCTACTTCTTTTCGTGTGGGACACTTTTGGTGATCAACATCAAAACAGATTTTAATTCTAGGTTGGCAACTGTCTTCGACTGCCCGTATATTTGGGTTTCGTCAAACAACCCACACTGGATGGTCCTAAGTTTGATAGACGAAATACCGAATCCTGCTTTTAATCCAGAGATAATGTCTTCGAATATCCCGCCATTGGGTTTCTCTGAGCGTGTTCGTGAACTTTTTATGACGGCCACCTGGGGAGTATTAAGAATGTGAGTGTTTTTACTATGGGCCAACTACAAGTAATCTATTTTTATCGCTTTATTTGGTTCATACCGAAGATTGAGGAGGTTTTCACATTTTCGATAAATACAGAGTTAGGTTTATTTTTTAGGTTTTTAAGGCGTAATGATGAAAAAACGTACAACGAAGTTTTCTCTCCAATTATGATTAAGAAAGGCAGACCGTTACCGTCGTATAAAGAGATGATTCACAGCGCATCTCTCATGTTTGGCAACACTCACGAATCACTGTCATGGTCTAGAAGTCTTCCACAAAACTATAAAAGTATTGGTGGATATCATATCGACCCCGAAGTAAAACCCTTGCCTAAGGTCAGTACCTACTTCTTTATCATCGAGTCAATAAAGTAACTACTGAAACATTTGAAAATCATCGTCTACTAGAAAAGTCATCGATCAACGCGGCCTTCCGTGAACGAGACGGAAGAACGGAAGGCCGCGTTGCTCGAAGAGAATAGTCCATGAACACGGATGGTATCAGTTAATATTTATGAAAATTCCCGTCTTTAACTACCACAGACCAAAATTCTCGTGCGTGACAGCGCATGACGTTTCGGTGCTCTGTGTTAACTCTGTACCTTCTTTAACTTATTTAGACACAGCTATTACAAAACATTCACTGGGATAAATCTTTCATTTCAAGGATTTACAAAAGATAATGGATAGTGCCAAGAATGGTGTTATTTACTTCAGTTTGGGTTCCAACGTCAAAAGCAAAGATCTGCCAGATGAAATCAAGCAAAGTTTATTGAAAATGTTTCAACAACTGAAATATACAGTGTTATGGAAATTCGAAGAGCAACTGATTGGTCTACCAAAGAATGTACAAATTCTTAAATGGGCTCCTCAACAAAGTATATTAGGTAAGACTAATTTCTTATAAACATATTAAGAATTTTACATAGGTTCACCGTTTAATGAATTTGACATAGGTTCAAACTCTGATGTGTATTTTTTTTACTACTGAAAATTTAAAAAAATATGAATTTTGTTACGAGTAGGTTAATTAGACTGTGACTTTCTTAAAGAGAAATTGCTTTGAATTTAAACATTTTAATTACCACGTCTTGTAGATTAAACAAAATACTATTTAACGATAACCTTACTCTCAAAAAATGCAATTATATGTTAATAACACAGATTTTTAAACTTGTTCGAAAGTATGCATTATCTATTGTTGTCGTTTATTATTATACCTATCACATAAACCTATCTTCATTTATCTTCCTTATTTTCAGCTCATTCAAACTGTAGGCTCTTCATCACACACGGCGGGCTTCTGTCAACAATAGAAACGATCCACTTTGGAGTACCAATCATAGGAATACCAGTCTTTGCTGATCAGTTCACCAACGTAGAACTCTCCAAGAAAAAAGGGTTTGCCTTGAGAGTAGATATCTCATATGAAATGGCGGATGATCTCAAAGTTGCTATTGAGGAAATTCTTGGCAATCCCAAGTGAGTTAACATTATACTTTAAGAAATTGTAGCTTCTGAGTATTTTAAAAATGTCAAAGTAATGCCTCGACAGAAGCTCAAGCTACGTATGGTACTTTTGTTAGCATTTTTTTTACACAGGATTAAAAAATATTTGCTGCGATTGTTGAAGGGGTGAACAAACCCATGGAACTGAACAACTTTCCTCGAAACATATAGGCCCAAATATGAAAAAAATTTGATCTTTTACAAATTGATCCAGTCGACTGGAATATTTTGTATGGGAGGTTAATTGTTTTTTATATATTTTATCCTAAGTATGTTCCTTGGAGAAAGTGGTTCAGTTTCATGGGCTGGTTCATCGCTTCAAATATTTG
This sequence comes from Tuta absoluta, assembly GCA_027580185.1. Taxonomy (NCBI): domain Eukaryota; kingdom Metazoa; phylum Arthropoda; class Insecta; order Lepidoptera; family Gelechiidae; genus Tuta; species Tuta absoluta. The sequence continues at coordinate 6,729,619 of JAQAHW010000003.1, forward strand.
CAGTATTTTTTACACCTTATATAAGAGTAAAATTTGCTGAACCTCCTAAGGAGTAGACACTTAGGCAACAATCTGTTTCAGGTACAAACAAACCATTGAGAGGTTGAACCTTATTTTCCACGACAGGCCCATCACACCAGCTCAGGAGTTGGTGCACTGGGTGAACCATGTGATCAAGACGAAGGGTGCTCCACACCTGCGCTCCATGGCTCTCATGACACCCTGGTGGCAGAAACTGTACCTGGACCTGCTCGCCCTTGTTATAATCGTTATCTTAGTTATCGTTAAAATTATAAAGGCTTTTTGCTGTCGAAAAAAGAAGACAGTAAGCTCAAAAAAGAAGAATAATTAATTGTGGTAGTTTGCTAGCTTTTAAAGTATTGGAAAAAAAATGTAAATAAAAATACATAGGTGGATTTCATTTTGGTTCTCCTAAACGTTTTGTTTGCAGCAATTTGCAACTTTCACCGATATCTTAGTTTCAAAACAGTAAGTAAGCGAGTACTTACTTATAATGAGCACCATGTAATTAACAAAATAATTTATAATCAATAAAGTATAGGTTCTATAGCAACAAGGAAGGTGGAGTAAATAACATAAAATATAAACATTATCACGATGATATCATCAACGTAGGTATCACTATCAAGATCAAAGTCTACGTGCGTGTTTTTTTTGTATCAAATCAAATCTTATGAGTTTATTGTCAGTCTGGCGACGTAAGCCACTTGAGACTGTGGTATCGTGTCTTGTGTGTGTTTCAAGGATGTGATTATAATAGTTTATACGAATTGCGATTATAAAACATAAATAAAGTTAGTTCAAATTTATTATTTCGATCTAAATATTTTCTTAACTTTGCACAACTATTACTCATCACAATAAATCGATTGAATGGATCTAATTTGTGTTTATTTTGGATTTTACAATTTCCACGTTTCTTCATTCTGCGTGGAACCGGGACATTACGCTAGGCAATAGCAATAATGAATAGATGGCGGTAGAACAATAATAGTTAAATTTAGAAATACTGACGTCTAACACCTTCGTCATCCGTTAATTGTAATATCCAAAATTAACACAACTTTAATCCGTTTAAAATAGTTTCATAGTGAATTAAGACTTTATTGACGATCGAATTTTAATAGTCATTCAGACATATTTCATAAATTTGTCTCTTTTTGAAATCTCTTGGGTTTTGGCAGTTTCTAGGTTAATTGTCTTACAAAGTGTTTTACTACAGCCTAGACATACTTAACAAACGTAGTGACTAAAGTTATTAGCATACGGTAGAGCAACAAGGATAAAACATGTGGAAACTACTTTGTGCCGCGGTCGCGTTGTTTACGCTGAGTTTGGATATGAGCGAAGGATCCAAGATTCTCGTTGTATTTCCATTCCCGGGTAAGAGCCACAACATACTTGGGGAAGGATTCGTACGAGCACTCCTCAAAGCTGGACACGAGGTCAGTATTGTTTTCTTTATTACGAAGATGAAGGGAGAGAGAGAAATAAAGTGAGAAAGGAGAAAATATGTTTTATTTTTCGTTTCTGTTACAATTTGTGCTGACAACATATATCTTAAAGATCTTATAACTTCATGTATATGTGCTATTTCATTTATTTTCAATGCATTACCGGTATCAGGTAAACCTGAGTGTCTATGGTAGTTTTATTTTAAGATAGGTACATGGACCAACTAGTATTAATTAGTCCATGATAGGTAGGTATTTTGAGGGGGTTTTTTCTTCTTCTCGATACGCAAAAGAGAAATTGACCAAATAAAAAAAACTATGGTTATCTTTGCTTCCAGGTGACATATGTTACACCGTTTCCGAAGAAAGAAGTGGCTCAAAATCTACGGTACATCGATCTGAGTGATATTGTGGCCGATTTTCAGGGTGAGCTGGTTTTACGCCGTGATTAATACGTTCTCAAAGAATATGTTTTATAGATCTTTTTTTTTTAATTCAAGCTGAGTCTAGGACACTTTTTGTGGCCTTTAGCGAAACCCACACTATAAATGACTGATAGATGCGTCTTGTCAAATACCTTGGTCAAATCTCATGCGATACCGTGGGCGATGGTATTCGTTTTTGTATGGAGATTCGAAATTGTCTAGCGTCTGACAGACGGACGCGGCAGAAATACGTCCGTCAGTCCATCATAGTGGGAGAAACGCCTTTGATTTTACGAAAATGATAAATTATTAGCGGAAGAATGAATTAGTTGGCTCTTATGTTACAAAACATTGACGCATTCGCATTTTAACCAGATATGAATTATAAGTACTTGTAACAGAAAAATATTGATTTTTAGTAACAGTAGGTAGGTGTGTTTATTGTCGGTATACTTAATTCCATTACTGGTTCATTCATAGATCTTTATCACGACGACGACTACGACGACGCGACATAAACCGAAATCGTACACTTTCGTCTGATATCGTCTGGGTAAAATATAAATTAATATAATTATCGTGATAAGATAGGTTAGATCCGTTTCAAAATATTAGCCGCAGTGTTTCTATATAATAAGTAGATAGTGTGGATACGAGGAATGATAACATGATCGAGTATGTAGGCTGAAATTTTACTATACCTAGTTTTTCAAAGTAGGTATTGAAAAGAATGAACACAAACAACTAGACAAAGATACCCTGCGACAGATATGGTCAGAACTAGCTGTTATTCTCAGCCGTAGTAAGATTGATGGCATTTTTAAATACGTATTTGGAACCATTACAGTGACTGATACCACCAATGCTGACAACTGAAGGTGAAAAGCAATCACTAGGGTTGTTATTATTCTTTCACTTTTTGGATTTCATAGTCTTCTACCAGCCCTTCTATTTTGTCAACTCTGTATATCTGTCTATCTGTAATGTCTTTCTGAAACTTAAACATAATCCTTTTAATTGATCTTTCTCCAGATATTTGCTTGAACCATTGTGTATTCCAGCTACAAATCCTTAAGTATAATCATAAGCCCACATCCACCTACTGTAGGGCATAGGCCTCTTCTCGAAAGTATAAATGTAAAAATAAAAATAATATAGCATATAGTTCTAAATCTAAAGTTACTATGAAAATTATAACGGATACTGAATTTGGCTGTATATATTCCTGCTATTTCCTTTTGTGTGCAAATAAAGTAATCTTATCTTATCTTATCTGAATCATCCAACTTTAATAAAAATAAAAGTATTTCAATTTTCATTTGGTAACCATACAGCTGCAAACAAATCAGCTAAAAATTATTTTTAGTTATTAAATGACACTCACAAACTTAATACAAAAAAAAATTCTCGTAAGGTTACGTTGACTACTGCAAGTAAACTCTACTTAAGGGTTTCTGACACGTTCTTTGCCGGTTTTTCAATATCTCGACCTATGTTTCTCGGAAAAAGTGTTTTTTCATGAATTCTTTATGTATTTAAAGAATAAAGAAACAATAATTTCAAAACAATGAGAAAAGAAGTCCTCTTAAATACAAAATTACCCACACATCATCAAAATAAATACAAATAAATACACATCATAAATACAAAATTATCAATAATTAATTCACTCCAACACATTTCCACGAGGCAAAATTGCCCAATAGGCTGGAAGGTGGCAGCAGGTTGTTTTCTTCTACCAGGATATCCTTAGTTTGTGAAAGCTTTTCAGTACCAGTCAAGAGTAAAATTAAACCTTGTAAATAAGTAATTTTAGGTAAATTGTCTAGTAATCATTATTAAAAATTTTGTAATCAATTCTATTAATTTTTTCCACAGCCTCAATGGCAGCAGATCCTGCATTAGATTTGAAGAAAATCGCTGATAAAACATCCGAACCACTTGTAATGACATTTGCTAAAGGACTCATCAGTGGCAACGCCAAACCTATTACTACCATGCCAAATCAAACTTTACACAACTCAAATTTTCAGAAGTTTATGAACGATCCTAATGAAAAGTTTGATCTCATCATTATAGAGTGGATGTTCACAGATGTGTTTTCAGGGTAAGTTCGTTAAGTAAATTTTTAGTTAGTTTTTACTGTAAGAAAGTGGTAGGTACTTATGTGGAGTACCAAAACTAATACCAAAGTTCATACAAATGTTTCCCGACTCGATTGTCCTACTTGACGAATAAAACAAATAAATAAAACACAACTCCACTTTTAAATTTTTAAACACTATGAAAATGGCGTGATGCCTTCTTTATTATTCAAAAAGTTAGCTCCTTATTCTGTCGCTTTCTAAATTTTGCTGATTTTCAGATTATCAGCCGTATTTGACTGCCCGTACATTTGGGTTTGCTCGAGCAACCCTCATTGGATGGTCCTGGATTTGATAGACGAAGTACCGAACCCTGCTTTCACCCCCGAAATAATGTCTTCGAACATCCCTCCTTTGGACTTCTCCCAACGAGCACGTGAACTTGTCATGACTACGGTCTGGGGGGGTTTGAGAATGTAAGTTTCCTCTTTTTTTACCTTGCATTATCTTTGTGGTAGACGGAAAAACCAAGCGGAATATATTCAGGATTTTAAGGAAATAGGGAAAAGCCATTTTAATTCCTTTTTTGTATTGAGTTCAATAATAATTTTATGCCCACCTGTCAAGAAACAAAAGAGATCAGTCTCGCTCGCACACTCGGGCGATCGGCAGCGCTCCTACAACGCTCTGCATAGTAATATGCAAAACGAGTAAAAATGACGAAAATCACTATTGAAACGATCACTACTGCCATAAATAGTGCCGTGTCACCCTTAAACAATAAAATTGACGAATTATGTAATGTGATAAGTGCCCTTAAGGAAGAAATACATCAGCTACGATATGCGGCGAGTGCGGGGTCCGTTATACGAGAGCCGGGGGAGGTAGAAATCGAAAAACACAACTACGCCGCCGCTGAGCTAAAGACCCTCAGACAATCGAATTCTGCAGATGAACAACTTCCTTTACCGAGCTTTAAGAAACCAGAACGACCAGCTGCTGTAAAAGCCAAAGAAAAATTAACGAAAATGAGACGACCGCCCATCACGGGTACTAAAGCTAAACCAGCACCTAAGTTTCCACCGGCGCTGGCGAAGCCATCCAGCACTTCCCCAGGTGCGGATCCAAATGCTGACCCGAGTGCAAATTATATCACAGAAACGCTGAGCGATGACACTGCTGGAGAATGGAAAGAAGTATTCCGGAGAAAGACAAAATTGCACAAGTTGGTTAATGGAACCGCTACAAATACGTCCCTAGAAGGAGTCGAGCAAATGAAATACCTACACGGCTGTTATTTCAAAAACACAACGACGAATGATGACATCGTACAATACCTGAAATTGCAAAACTCCCATGCAAACTTCAACGCTAAATTAATAACCTCAAAACACGACAACTACAACTCGTATAAAATAGGCATACCATCAACATTGTATGAATCCTACCTATCACCCGCGCAGTGGCCTGTCAACATACGGATCTCACCATGGCGTCCCTTTTTGTCCAACAAGGAACGCAGGCAACCCACAGCCTAGCCAAAAGTCATCCCGACCAGTAACTGCGAATATGTCGGTAACGACTACAAACTTCACTATCGTACATCAAAACATCAATCGTTTGAAGAATAAAACTAGGCAACTAGAATGTGAATTACAACTACACGGTAATATCGACTCTGTTTGTATATCTGAGCACTTCTTAACGCAATCACAATTGAAAACAATAAATATAATGAACTTTAAACTAAGTGCTTCATGCTCCAGAGCGACGCGCCAAGGTGGAGGGGTCTGCATCTACTCCAAGTCGTCCCATCTTACCATAGAAAGGATGGACGTAGCAAACCTAGCGGCTCAACATGATATTGAATTATGTGCAGCTGAGTACATCGGTATAGGTATAATAGTTATGTGTGTGTACAGACCACCCGACCATACAGGTGAGCAAAAGCCATCTTCTTTTTACGAAAAAATGGAATACGTTATCCAGCTTCCAATATTAAATAATTTCAAAATTATAATTGTTGGTGACCTAAATCTTGATACGATCAAAAAAAGTTTAGATACCAGAAAATTCACATACCTAATGAAATCAGCCGGTTTAAGATCGTTAGTGTCCTTTCCTACTAGAATATGCAAGACCAGAGCATCATGCATCGACCACGCTTATACTAATATACCTAAACCAGATGTAACTTTTATTCAATCAATCGATTGGCATTTATCTGACCATTTATGTATAATGATGTCAATTCAAATTAAGCAGATATTACAATCTAATTATGTTATTCCAAAACGGTTATTCTCTGAGAATAATATTAACTTTTTTAATAATAGTCTAATTAATTATGACTGGGAAAAAATCCTACACAACAATGACTGTCCAAACTCTATGTTTAATTTAATGTGTAATGTGATAAATTATTACTATGATATACATTTTCCATTGAAAAATTGTCCAATAAAATCAGAACCAAAAAACTGGATCAATGAACAAGTTAAAGCCATCCGCACAAACTTACGCAATTATAAAATGAACCTAGCAATTGGTAACTCGCAAAACAACTGCCAAAATGAGTTGTTATTGCTAGAAACCGAGTACGTAAATACGTTAAGTTCAGCACGTAAAACCTACATAAATAATTCAATATCGTCAAGCAAAGACGTGTGTCGTACAACGTGGAAAATAATTGCATCCGAAACATGTAGATCTGATAAGAAAAATGAAGCTATTGACATATTAATAAGGCGATCAGCTGGGCAGAGCGATGAGCAACGTACCTACGAGACGGCGAATGAGCTCAACCGGTTCTATGTGGAGGCAAACAAGAGCGCGAACACGCACACCGACATCCCAGCCGCACTCACTTATCTAAGTAAGTATGTCGATAAACATTCAAACGTAATGACTTTCGAGCATATTAATGTACAGCAAGTTCTAAAAGCTATGAAAGACATAAAACGCAAAAATTCCAAGGATGTTAATGATATGACGACTCATCTATTTGACATTCTTCCTTTATATTTGATTCAAATAATGTGCTACATTTTTAACCGTTGTTTAGACAAAGGTATTTATCCGTCGTGTTTAAAAAACATAAAAATTCAACCGATATATAAAGGTAAAGGTGAAATGGGCTGTTTAAAAAACTATAGGCCGATTTCACTTATACCTATATTTTCAAAAGTGTTTGAGCGTATAATAAGTAATAAAATAATGTTGTACTTTGGTCGCAACAACTTAATTAACAATCAGCAGTATGCGTACCGCGCCGGCCGCTCGACCATTGACGCGGTTCGCGATGTCGTGAACAGGGTGCTGAACCACCTCGAGGGTAGGCGACAGGTCGCTGCTATATTCTGCGACCTGTCGCGCGCCTTCGAGCTGGTAAGCCACCCGCTACTGCTGGCAAAGTTAAAACATTATGGCGTGACAGGCAACACACTTGACTTAATTACGTCATTTTTGAGCAAACGAGTGCAAACAACGTATGTGAAAGGTATTAAGTCGGATTCTCTGGAACTTAGTGACTGCGCAGTCCCCCAGGGATCCATAATGGGAAACAATCTATTTTCTATATTAATGAACGACTTGACAACTGCATCTAATGATGCTGAGTTCGTATTGTTCGCGGATGATGGGTGTGTCATAGTTGCCGCTGAGACTTTTTACCTACTACAACAAAAATTATCCCTGGTAATAACTCAAGTCGCCAATTGGTTTGTTACTAACGGTATGGTTCTTAATGTTGAAAAAACAAACATAATGCATTTTAGCTTAAAATGTAACTTAATCAAAGATTTAGACATTAGCTGCAATGGACAATTAGTACCACAGGTAAATCAAGTCAAATACTTAGGGGTCGTTGTAGATGCAGGCCTGACATGGTGCCAACACATTGACTCACTGTGCAATCGCTTATCTTCTGCATGTTTTGCGCTCGGCCGTTTACGACCAAGTCTAAGCGACAAAAACCTATCAAAAGCATACTATGGCTACTTCCACTCTCTCTTATCATATGGAATAGACTTGTGGGGTAACTCGGCTGACCGTGAAAGAGCTTTTAAATTACAAAAACGAGCAATTCGTATAATGCGTGGATTGCCCTGGGACCACCCTGCTGAGGAACTGTTCAAGGAAAATAAAATCCTAACCCTACCTAGTTTGTACATACTAGAGATAGCTAAATATGTAAGAGGCAACCTGGAGCAGTTCCCCACGCAGGCTGATACCCACAACTTCAATACAAGAGGGCGAAACGCTCTAAGAGTACCAGCCGCAAGGCTGGCCAAATCTAAACGTTCACTGTCTGTGATAGGACCGAAAATCTATAATAAAATCAGTTCTGAGATAAGAAATACCTTAAAATCAGGGATATTCTTAAATAAATTCAAAAAGTTTCTTAATTCTAACGCTTATTATTCTGTTAATGAGTACTTGACACAAAAACTTGTTCATTGATCCAAAAATTATTTACATGTTGTATGAAAAATAGGTACATTTTACGTATTAAAATATGTTATATTAAGTATTTCATAATTAATTAACTAATTTAGTAACATTTGACGTGTAAAATTATTTTATCAAGAAATAAATGAATGAATGAATGAATGAATGAATGAAAGATAGTTTGCAATTTTGTATTTTTATTTGAACACAAAATTTCCTCAGACATGACCTATTTGTACCTATGTCTTGTATTGTAACCAACATGTATTCTCTGTAAGTAAGTAAATCATTTTGATTTTCAGGTTGATGCGGAGGGTTAGTAAACAAACATACCACAATGTGTTTGGCCCAATATTGGCCCAGAAAGGTAAACCTTTGCCTCCGTTTGAAGAAATCATCCACAACGGATCGTTTATGTTTTCAAACTCCCACGAATCGACGGGATGGGCCAGGAATCTGCCACAAAACTTTAAGAATATTGCTGGGTATCATATAGATCCTGAAGTAAAACCTTTACCGAAGGTGCGTATTATCATTGCGTTACGTAATTGTAAAGAATGACAAACCATCAGTGATCAAAAAACTCGTGATGTGAAACGTAATATTATTCCTATTTGCTTATATCATCAGGATCTGAAAAATATAATGGATAACGCGAAGAATGGCGTCATTTACTTCAGTTTGGGCAGCAACGTTAAAAGTAAGGACCTGCCAGATGAAATCAAGCAGAGTTTATTAAAAATGTTCGGAGGACTGAAATACACTATTATATGGAAGTTCGAAGAGCAACTGACGAACCTTCCAAAGAATGTGCATATTTTAAATTGGGCACCTCAACCTAGCATTTTAGGTAAGTGTTCTGGGCGAATACATACATACATAATAACATTACATTAAAAGCCACAACAGTCCAGTGCTGAACCTTAATGGAGTCCCTTGCGGGGCAGGGCAATATAATATTATAGTACCTATACGATATCGTTGACACGGACATGTCAATCCATTTAAAAAAAACATACATTTATTATAAACCTAAGAATGATAAATTGATCATAAATGAATCTAAAATATACATAATGAAAAAAACATATAAATAAAAATTTCAGCACATCCAAATTGTAAGCTGTTCATAACACACGGAGGTCTTCTATCCACCATAGAAACAATCCACTTTGGAGTACCGATCATAGGAATACCAGTCTTCGCTGATCAGTTCACCAACGTAGAACTGTCCAAGGCGAAAGGATTCGCCTTGCGAGTAGACATCTCTTATCAAATGGCGGATGACCTCAAAGCTGCTATTGAGGAAATTCTTGGCAATCCCAAGTGAGTTATCGAAATGGAATTTGAAACAACTAATACTATTTTTGTCTTCTTGCCTCCTCCGAGCTAAAATGACAACTTAATTTAAATAGAAATCATTACTAGCCTTAAAGACGCAACCAGTGATCGAAGAGCCAACAATTCTATTACTAAAGAAACTTGGCACAAAGAGTAGGTAAGCAGTGCAACTCGGTAACGCTGCGGTAGCATCTCGAAGACTTTCTCTTGATCGACGCTGCGTGCTTGAGATAGTTTAATATTTATGGTCCCAAGGTGTAAAAAAATTGTGCATACATTACAGTAGACCTTAATATATTTACAGGTACAAAGAAACAATCGAGAATTTAAACTTTATCTTCCACGACAGACCCGTCTCTCCAAGTCAAGAGTTGGTCCACTGGGTGAACCATGTCATCAAGACGAAGGGTGCTCCACACCTGCGCTCTATGGCTCTCATGACACCCTGGTGGCAGAAACTGTACCTGGACCTTCTTGCGTTGGTTGCAGTTGTTATGTTTGTTACTGTTAAAGCTCTAAAATTCGTGTGTTGTTCGAAGAAAACTCTGGATAGTGTTAGTTCAAAAAAGAAGAAAGAAAAAGCAAAGAAGATTAATTAAGAATAATGTCTTATGAGAAGAGATTTTAAGATTATGTATGATGTATGATACAGTTATGTATGTGTACGTGTGTGTTGAGATCAGTTTTGGTTAAAATTTAGGATATATACCTACCTACTGTATGGTGGTTCGAGTATTAACCCTAAGTTCCAAGTTGATATACTTAGTATAAGTGTACATAATTAAAAAATACTTTTTAAACTGCTTGGAATTTGAATTTAAGGAGTAACGAGGACTACATCACGCACAAGGAGCTCCTAAAACAATGTTGTCTCGCCTCATGTTGATGGTTTATACTATATCTATATAATGGACACTCAATTTCATGAAGTATTGTTGCTTAAGGCCCTGATTCATCTGAAAAGTTTCTACCTTTCATTTGCGCTGCGCAAGAGAGAAACAGACATTCATTCATTAGTATAATTTCTTTTATTTGCAATAACTTTAAAGCTGTACTTATACATAATATTGAAAGAGAAAAAAAACAAATAGAAGTTACTTTGGTTTTTTTGTACAACTGTGAAACTGATAGGTATATATTACCTGTTACATCCTCGACAATAACATACAGGGTGTAAGGGTCGGTGTACCGAAAACTTTGCAGGCATGATCACACCATGAATCTGAAAAACTTTTACTATGGAGCCTATGTTGGGAAACGAAACTTTTTTTTTGAGTTTCCATAGAAAGTCAGTCAGCTGATCGGGAATTTTGTATGGGAGGTCGAAAAAAAATTCTCGTTTACCAACATAGCTTCCATTGAAAAAGTTGATCAGTTTCATGGTCTGATTATGCCTGCAAAGTTTTCGGTACACCGTCCCTTACACCCCGTATATTTTTTCAGAATTTTATGGCCGTAATTGTTTAAAGAAAAACTGGTTTAAAAATCTTGCTTGCGCTATATAAAATTAAGCATTTATTCAACTATAGCTTTCTTTCGATTTTCCTACTTTAAAGCACTGAGTAGAGTTGTTAAGTTAAGCCTAACTTTCAAGCTCTAAATTCAATTTTAAAGCCATCTAAAGGAAAGTCGTTTTTAAATTGACACACTCTAGCTGGTTCTCGCGTGTCGGTCGGACGGAACGTAATCAATGTCAAGTCAACTCGGCTTATTCGGTTTGTGTTGAGTTATTTTATTCATTCATTATTTTGTATCCTTCAGTTGTAGTTACTTCTCTATAATGGCGTCCTTATCGGTTGCTGTGGCGTCATTCGGGTTTTACACCAGTGAGAAACGTTGCGGATAGAGGAAATAGTTTGCATTCAATGCGATAGATGGAGTTGCTAGTTCCATTCTTTGCATTTATACTACCCAACTTCTAAAAACATTCTGTTTGCGTGTTAGAGTAACTTAAATATAATTTGAAAGGTATTTAAAGCTTTTGCTTACATAGATTAGATTTCAGCGATAAATTGACTGGCTACAAGAAGGGGCTATGGCTGCGGCTACGTTCAGCAGGGGTCTTAAGGCTGATTTTGATAATATTACTCGTGAGATGGTGATTAATTGACTGACATGTAGGTAGAGTTTAATGATACCAGTAGTATTAATAGGAATTACTACTACAAATTTATATTCAATAGATAGTTATATTCAAATGAACACATACCATGGGGTATACCAGCCATTCTTAAAAATAATTGTATCATAGGTACATATTAAACGACGAAACAAAAAAAAATACAAAATTGACTTATCTTAAAAATACTTATTAATTTTAATTGAAAAGATCCAAGCACAATAGCCGGATATACGGGCTAAATTCAGACGTAGTCTCATGTTATCGAGTAACAAAAAACTCTTAAAAAAAGATATAAAAAATCACGATGCATTCGAGCGACCGCCTACCGCAGCCAAAAATAGAATACGAGCACCGACTCCAGTGTGAAAAATAGGCCATGGAAAATTATTTGCAAAACAACATCACCCTACAATCCTTGAGAATAGAGTTCATCTTTAAAGAACATTCTTGACGCAATGATGTCTTTCTGAATGGTGGCTGTAGGGCATCCGTGTTTATACTTTGGCAAAAGAAATAATTCCCTGGACGCTTTTGGTTGAGCAGAAGGTTTTAATCAATGTAGCAACGTGTTCCGAGCATGGTATATCATCATTATAGATTCATTCATCAAACTTGCAGCTGGGATACAGTGTGCCCCTTACAAGGCTTACCTGTTGTAGACCCCCAAAATAATTCATTTTACCTATCCCCCGTCAATGAGCTGGAAATTTATAAAATTATTAAAAAACTTAAAAATAAAAGTAGTTGTGGATACGATGAATTGCCACCTAATCTTGTACGAAAATGCGCTGAAGAGTTAGCTTCACCAATGACTACACTAATAAATCAGTCTTTTTCAGAAGGTATTGTACCAGATCAGTTAAAAACTTCCATCATAAAACCCGTACCCAAAAAAGCTAAACTCAATAATTTAGAAAATTTTCGCCCTATTTCTTTACTACCAACATTCTCAAAAATCTATGAAACAGCTATGTCAAATCGGCTTTACAACTATTGCGAAAAATTTAATATTTTTAGTGAATGTCAAAATGGATTCAGGAAAAACAAATCAACATCATTAGCGCTATATAAATACATTCAAGAGATATTAAATATTATTAATAACAAAAACTATGCCATAGGAATCCTGCTCGATATGAGCAAGGCCTACGATCGAGTTGCTCATGATATATTATTGAATAAGCTATATGGAATTGGAGTAAGAGGCACTGCCCATAAGTGGTTTGAATCATATCTATGTAGACGACTTCAATATGTAGAAATAAATCACACAAATGCTCAAACTGGTGAAATACGAAACATAAAATCTGAGACTAAACCTATTACAGGATCCATACCTCAAGGTAGTGTTCTAGGTTGCATTCTTTTCTTAATCTACATAAATGATTTACCTCGATCTGTAGATATACCGTGTACTTTGTTTGCTGACGATATTTCTTTGGTATTTCCCTATCAAGATAATACAAATTCAGATTTAAATCAAAAATTAAGTAAAACATTAAATGAAGTTTCTCAATGGCTTCACCAACATAACCTAGAATTAAATTGTTTAAAAACCAAAATCATGCAGTTCAGACCATATCAAAAACGCACTCTTAATATAAATTTTTCATTTCACAACATACCTTTGCATTGCGTAGACACATCCAACCTCCTTGGCCTTGAAATAGATAGTTACATAAACTGGAAACCTCATATTCAAAAAATTACATCAAATCTAGCTCGCTTTACATACGCTCTTTCAGAATTAAAAAAGACGACGGATCTAACAACAGCTACATCTGCATACTATGCTTATGCTAATTCCTGGCTTAGTTATGGTATTATTTTGTGGGGAAATAGCACAGACGTCGAAGATCTTTTTAAACTTCAAAAAAGATGTATCCGGATTCTCGTAAACATAAATCAGGACGAAAGTTGTAGGCAGCACTTCCGGCAACAAAACATACTTACCTTAACATCAATGTACATATTCGAAACAGCTAAATTTGTAAGAAAATATAAAAATATATTTCCAAACGATAAAGACCCTCCAAACTTCCGATTACGACCGAGAAACAAAATGGCTATACCTTTTTCTAGGATGAAAATGTATTGTTCAGGACCCTATGCCATGGGAATTAAAATTTATAACAATATTCCGATTGTGATAAAGTCTGAAGAAAAGGATACAACATTTAATTGTAGGCTTAAGAATTATTTAATTCAAAAATGCTTTTATTCCCTCCAAGAGTATTTTAATGATAAATGATATATGTACTTAAGTAATATTAGTATAAAATTTATAGTTATGTATAGATAAATATAAAAACAAGAAATATTATTTCCATGTAAAAAATTGGTACAAAATAAATTTTGTAATAGATAGAGACATTAATATAGTTATAGATAAGGGCATATAAGTTTTAGATAAGGATAAAGTATATTAAAGTCATAAATAAATATAGCAATAGGAAAAATAATTTTAAATTTATATTGTAATATTATACCTAAGTATAAGAAAATTGTAGCGCCCTACCAGGGTTCACGCATGGAACTATGTTTATATCTAAGACCTTTGTAAAACCCCGTGAAAGCAATAAATGAATACTGAATACTGAATACTATATCAACCCTTATTTTAATGAGAAGTAATAATTGAAACAACCAGAGTAAGCAGAACTGATAGTTTACGAAGTGGTCAAACCAACAGAACTTTTCTTCTTAATTTCAAAAGCCTGACGCAACTAGAATCATCCCTTTTGGCAAAACAAGCAAAAATTGCGATCTCAAAATATGCTTTTACAATGTGAAAGTTATTGTGAAACCGTCAAACAATGTATGTACGTGAAACACTGACGGAGCGGATTCCTGTAGTGAATACTTTTTATGTATCTTTCTTTCTTTCCTCTTCGCCCTTCGGAGGGCACGTTAAGGGCCTGCCTCTGACTTTTAAACGTCCCTTTCCCATTTATGGTAAATCCTGTGGGTGAGATCGCCTGCGGAATCGCTTTATTTAGACGATTTTGGAAATTTCTCATTAAATAAAAAAGTAATCAAAAAAATAGAACGACAAGAATATATAGTAACGTACAAGACGTATCGTATTTGTACAAAATAATGTGTTATGTTCATAAGATTGCTACACACAACCGAAACATTGAAAAATAAATCAATCGAACAAACTTTCTTTAATCGTGTTTTCCAGCGACCGGAATCTAGATAATATACCTAATGGAAAAATATTATACATAAAAATAAGGTATTTATCGTATTAACCCGAGGTATTCACTAACGAAATTGCGTGCATCCAAAAATACCCATTTTTATCACGGCACGCTCTGTCGAATCAGGTTGCTGTCTATGGTTACTTAGACGGCGAAGTTCGTTACACAACCATGTTAGAGGTGTACTACTAGTAGTAGGTGGTGATAAAACTCTGACAGCAGGGTTTATCGGATCGTTCATCGACTCGGTGTCCCACAAAAAAAGAAGGAAAGAAAGAAAGACCTTATTCGTTCTCAGACCAGGTTACGATGGATCATGAGCGATGCAAATATGTAGTGAGTTAACCTAAGTATCTAATCAATTTATCATTCGAAGCTGGTTGTTTCTTATAACAAAAAAGAGAGATAGGAGAGGACTGATATATTAATTGTATATCAACAATTACACTGATACCAATATTTTCATAACTTTCGAATTTCCTACACAAAAACAAAACTCTTAGAGAAGAGCAGTTTGGGTTTTAAACTACAATTACTGCTTACAATATTGTTTCTTAGATCTTACAAAATGAAACTGAAGAAAATATCTTTACTTGCCATACATACATATACATATCACGCCTATAATCCCTTTCGGGGTAGGCAGAGCATAAACGGCCGCATAAAACGGACATTTACGAAGTCTGACAAACATTTGAGGGTCATCCGGAATAGTGTGTATAGCCATAGTGACAGGTTGTCAGCCCATGGCCTAGAATTACAATCACACCCTCGAGTCCCTTAGTCGTCTCTCACGACTCCCACGGGCAAGAAAGGGGGTGATGCTATTCTAAGCTGGCATCACACGGCACTTACCAATTCTTAGATAATAAGTATGTCTAAAGCATTTGACTTCGTATCACATCCATTACATATGAAATTTAGAATTGAACGGTATAAATAGGTCTCGCACTGAGGTTTATTCAGTAATATTTTTAAAAACGATATCCGTGTGTTGATATCACTAAACTAAAAATTACATAGTCCAAGCTTTTAATTCTAAATATGTAGCAAACATATTTGGGGTGCCGCAAGGGACGTGTTTTGGGGCCGTAACTGGTCTTTCTCTATTGGGTGAAAATTTGCTACCTACTGAAAAATTTAGACATCACATGCAAATTGGGCCGGTCATCCGAAACATTTTTTATTTCTTATTGCGACCTATGTTCCTTTGGGAATGTTGTTCAGTTTCAAAGGCTAGTTCACATATTTAAAATATTTGCAATTAAACTTTTTGTCTATACACTCCGAATAGAAAGAAAACATTTCATTGAAAAAAATATGGGATGTTGTTCAGTTTCATGGTCTTGAATGCACTCTACAAGTATACGGAGTGTTGTCCCTTACACCCTGTACAGGGTGAAATTTGTCTAGTGACCTATTAGCGAACATTCAGGACAGGAATAAGTACTTATTTAGTTTTGTACCGTGTGGCTTGTGATGCCGGCTGGGACATTACCCGAATTTTACCTGTGGGTGTCGTAAAAGGCAACTAATGGATGAATCCAAGAAATGGCAGCAGCGTTACCTGTGAATGGAAAACCTTGCACTGCAGTCGCCATTCCGACAGCCAAGCGTAGTGAGTATTGCAATATCCCAAAAACTCGTGGGAGGAACAAAAACAGGGGGAGGCTCGTGTCCGAAATTCTTTGGCTGTTGATGTTGAAAGTTTCGCTGGACTTCTTGAGTTCCTTATCCATTCAAACGTACCAATTGAAGCAAATTATTTTGCTATGGACCTATTTCCATCTCTCGTATGATATGGTCAGGATACTTATGGTACTCCAGCCCCTTAAAATATATGTGCTAGTAGAAGCAATCAATCAACTGAAAAACTTTTGCTATAGAACCATTTTCCTATCGCTTATAGTTTAGTTGGGCTCCTGGTGTTCCACAAAAGGAATTTTAGACCCTAAATATCTATGTGCTAGCTGAAGCGGCACATCATGCTAAACAATTATTTTTTTCTGTATCTCATATAATTAAACGGGCTCCTGGTGTTCCTCACCAGGTAATCCAGACCCTCGATGTTAATATGCCAGCAGAAGCGGCCTTACCTGTCATGTAGAACAACTTTTGCTATGCAGACATTTCTATATCTCGTAAACTTTAGCTGGGCTCCTGGCAGCCTAAATATTACACGTTGAATCGTATTTCCCGTAGCAATCAGCAATTTCCTCACGGTAAAAAGTGTTTTAGATATTGACCAGGCAATTTTTTTTCATGTGGGATATCGAGTCATCCAACGAACCGAGTGTCTCTCGACCTTGTGTCGAGAGTTTTTCAACTGCCTACTGCTAGTAAGAGGCTTCTGACATGGTTGTGTGACGACCGCCGTCTAAGTAATCATAGACAGCAAACGGGACCACAAAGTGATAAATATCAACTTTTTGAGTGCTCCACCGAGAATCGAACCCGGAACCTTGGCGTCGCAGGTAGTCACACTACCAATTGCGCCACATCGGCCGTCGAACCAGGCTGAATAATACACAATAAAATGTTTAATTATAATCCTTTCAGTAGTTTCGGGGATCAGCCCGGACAAACAGACAGACAAAATAATCTAAAGTAATAATAAAATAAATAAAGTAATGCGGGTAGGTTTCCACGGCATCACGCGTTGAACGATATTATTCGTCGTGCTCTTGTGTCGGCGAACATACCGTGTGTCTTGGAGCTCCCTGGCCTTTGTCAGACTGATGGAAAGAGACCAGACGGTCGAACGTTGGTGCCGTGGATGAGAGGTCGTTGCTTGTTGTGGGACGCCACGTGTGTACCTTTGCCACCTGCCATGTTGGTGGTACGGCGCATGTGGCTGGATTGATCAGCAGCGGAGACTGCCGCTAGACTGAAGAACCAAAAATACGCCGCCGCGCAGCAGTACCTCTTTGTCCCGGTGGCTATTGAGACCTTTGGTACGTGGGGTGCCAAGACAAGTGCTTTTGTTAGTGAGCTAGGCAGGCGTATGAGGGAGAGAGGGTCTGATCCCAGGTCTGGAGCATTCCTGGTTCAGCGTCTTTCTCTTGCAAAGGGGCAATGCAGATGTGATGAGGACGTTTGGGCCAAGCGAGTACGGATGTTAATAATTGCCAGGGCTAGCACATCTTGACATTTATTTTATTGAATATTTTACTTTGCGAAGCATGTTGCTGATTATTTATGTTTCTTCTTATTAAGTTGATGAAACTTGCGGTGGATTTATTTTGTTATTATTTTTTCAGACAAATCGTGTTGCTGATGGATGAGTGTATGTTCTACCCTTTTCTCATGGTGTTTTGACGAAACTTGCGGTGAATCGTAGTTTATTTTAATATTGTTTTTGGTCAATACAACAACAACGTCCATTACAGTTGGTCATGGTTTCGGACCTATCCTATCCCACTCGCACGTAAAAGAGATTTCCAACCTCATTAGATTATACATCTCTACTTGCAGTTCGCAGTTACGTAGGTAGTTACCTATTATCACTTAGACCAGGACTAGGTATGTACCTACTACACGATATAACTGACCTTATCGTCTTTTCAAATAGCAATGGCATTCTTATCAGAAGTGGTTAGGTACACTTCTTGATTGCGTCATTCCACCGATCAGCCTTATCTTGTCATATTAGTCCACAGCCAGCAGGAAAATATAGCCATAAATCAGTGGTAATTAAAACAACAAATTAAGCAATAGCAGCCAGTCTCTACACCACTGTGGAGCGCCAACAAGGTCAGTTCACCGGCAAAGACGCGAGTTGACAACGTCGCTTGATTGGTAGAGCGAGTGCGTTGTATAAACAACGCGTGTGTTGGAGTGAGATGTCACGAACTAAATTGTGCATTCAGAAGAGAACGAATGCGTGCAACTCGAAACTCGTGACCCGCGAGGCGAGAAAGCGACTAGACGAATTTGTAAAGTGAATAAATTAGAAAGAAATCACTATTGAGGACGTGGATTGTAAGGGTCGATTCGTTATTTTGAGTGTGGGAAGATAATACGATTATTCCGTTTTTCGTAATAATAACAGTAGATTAGAGCGGCACCTTCACTCGTTTGTTATATTGGCATTGGTGTTCAATTATTTGGATCATACCTAATTAGGTAGGTAGATGCTGTAGGTAACGTACCTACCCTGCCCATACCCTCAAGATAATTTTTAAGCTACCTACCTGCCTATAATTTATTTTCACTTTTACCGTAACTGGTCGGTTCCTTACAAGGTTCCTTACTACCTACCTACTCTTGTCACAATCACATAGAGCCAAATTGTATAAAAAAATTACAGTCACCGTACCTAGTAAATAGACACTACTTTGTACAAATAAAGTCATTCCCGTGTCTGTACCTGCTAAGATATTTAAAACTACCTACGTTTTAGATTTGATGCGTTTTCTATAATAAATAGAGTGATTCAAGGGAAAGGTTTTTATTTAAGTAACACATAGCGGGAAAAGGTCGTATTCTCATGGGAAAACGGTTGGCAACAGGTGAAACCGCTGGGTGGGCTACTAGTTTATTATATCCATTTTTGGTCCAATAAATACCGGCAGTAGTCAGTAGGTACCTACCACTTTTATCTTTGAAAATTATTGGTGGATTTACTTACACATTATCACTTTTGACTGGAAGCAAAATTATTCATAATTGATTATTTTTCTTGAAGTGTATTTAACCTTACTATACAGACTCAGACCCCCAAAGAAAGAAAGAAAATCGTGCGCCCGCGCATAACGAACCGAACGACGCTACCGCGCTGTAGGCCTAAATGATGCCAAACTTCCCTTAGCTAAAAATAATATAAACTGTTTACAATCCAACAATATTCTTACTTAACTACATGAACACATGTTTCAACTTTGATATTAAAAAGGAATAAGTTAAAACCCAATTGAATTAAGGCATCGTTTGTACGTTATAACCAATGCAATTAATATTTCGGCGGATGCGCTACCGTGTGGCCCTGTTTCAGCTTTGTTGGGGCTAACAATGATATTAATAACGGTTTGGTACATTTTAAGAAATACACGTTTTACAACTTTTATTCAGCAGAATTACATTTGTCAAAAAATTATTTGACATTAAATTCTGAAACGGGATTCTTACCGCGATACTTGTTTTTGTTGAATTGTTCGATATTCAGTATAATGAGTCATTAATGTTATCGGTACCGGGAAAGTTTAAAACAGTTATTTTGTATCGAATATTCCAATGTCGAGCGCTAAAAATAAGCACTTAAAGGTATGTACTTACTTAGATATCGCTAAATTTTTTCTTATTTCGCCATATTAAATTGCACAAACCTTTAAAACAGCTTTTACCCTCGATTGCATACTGTGCTTGGGTAGGTATATACCTAATTTTTACCTCAGTAAAACGGTTTTATCCCACAGGAATTTGGTTTGCAGTCGCAGTTTTATGTGTGGATAAATTACCAATACCTACTCCTACACCTTACGCACTGGCGTAATTTTCGTAAGTATCATATAATATTAGGTAGATTTATTTAAGAACATTTTTATCTACAGGGTGTAAGGGAGGGCTGTCCCCTCCGAATACCTACAGGATGCATTCGGACCATGAATCTGAACAACTTCCCATGTATAAATATTTCAGGAATCTTAAAAAAAATACTGCCCATAGTAAATGCCGTGTGATTTTGTCTTGGAGATCGATTTTTTGATCGTTTCCTGACATATATTCTAGGGGAAAGTTGTCCAGTTTCATGGTCTGCATGCACCCTATCAGTATTCGGAGGGCTGTCCCCGTATACCTACATATGTAAAAAAAAGACCATGGAAAGAATAAGATTTTTTATGAGCCAACGAAAGAAATCCTGAATTCAGTCACCGTAAAAAGAAAAACCAATCGACAGTTGTCAATAAAAGCATATTTCATAATGAAGTGCGTGATGCGTACGACCCTCCCCCTCCCTTGCGACCCTCCGGGCCCTCCGGCTGCCTCCCGGAGGGCGCCTGAGGTTGGCACGGGCAGATAAATAATTTATTATCGTAAACACATCGGCTATCGGTTTCGTTGCAGATAGGATTATCGTGTTTCGGGGTATTGATGCGTCTGGGCGTGTGTCGTTATTGTTAAGTACCTACCTACGTCATTCTAAAGGGGGTGTTTAGTTAGTAGCACGAGAATATTATTCACAATTAATAATTGCATTACATACTAACTGGGCCCGAAGTCTGCTAAATAAACATCGTTTCAGTTGTATGTCAATGGCCTAATCAATGGGACAGTTTTGATCATTTCGTATTCTACTAACAGTTTGAAGGAGGTATGGAAAATCACAGTGACATTTTAATGACGGTGGAGTGTCGCTGGCACTGCAAGGGTAAAAAAAAAATTATCCGCGCCCTGATTTCTAGAGAGACGCTCTACTCTACATCCTTAACCGTATCTTTAAAAAAAAAACATTTGATTAAAGAGAAACAATGACCATTGAACGTTTGTAGAGACATAGCAGAGACATATTGCTCTACCTAAGTATACCTAAAGTCCTTTTGAGGCCGGCCGATGTGGCGCAGTGGTACCTAGTGCGACTGCCCGCGACGCAAAGATTCCGGGTTCGATTCTCGGTGGGACACTCACAAAGTTGATATTTATCAGTTTCTTAATTTGTTCGCAGTCTAGTTAGGGCATTGCAGGCTGAACCACCAGATTGTCCGATAATAAATATGGTTACATGCTCCGGAGGACACGTTAAGTCATCGGTTTTGGTCTATGACAACTTAGACCAGTAGTAGGCGGTTGAAACACTCTGAGACCAGGGTTCATCGGGTCGTTGGAAGACTCATAATAAGGAGGACATGCTTCTGTTGCAACGAAAGCAGCGAACGCAAGTAGGTAAGCAAGAAAATCCTGAAGTTAAAGGTAGGAATTACAGTAGTAGTTTCGAAGAGTTTTGCCGGTACAATAGCTGGGGCAAATTGGAACAAAGGAAGTGTTGTTCAAAATTGCAAATATCTCAAGTTTTAGATAGGTTTTTATTCTTGTCTTGTTTTTTATCAAAATAATTTCTTTGTTGTAGTGTATCCCAACTTTCCCGATTCTATTTTTAACTTATATATGGGACCCCCATGTAAAATGCGACCCGGGTAACAAAGCATACTCGGCAATGCCGACGTTGCAACGACGCTGCGGTTTGGACCCACAACCATAGAGTAGAAATCACATAGAGATGACACTCCCGCTCCAGACGCGCTCAAGGTCAATCCGTCTGGCTGTCTCTTAGCGAATAATTCAGTCGGGAGTGCGCTTCGCCGCGGAAACGTTCGTCGTGCGGGTCGAATTTTCATTTTTTGTGAAAAATTTTGCAATGCCGAATTATTGTGGTGTGTATGGCTGCAAAAGTAAGTTTTTTTAATTTGCCTAAAGATGAGCCAAGGTAAGTGATGATTTTACAGTAAAAACCTAGGTACCTACCATTCGTTATTATACGTAATTGTTGTGTGTACTCCTATTTTTACTTACGTAGGTACCTAGTTTCCATTTTCTAATTTAAACTACCTAGGTGCCTAAGTCATTGTTAGCTGATAATGATAAATAAGCACATTCGTATCGTAGGTATGTTTTGCACCTATTTTAAAATTCTGTACCTACCTATTAACAATAAAATGGTAAGGTAAGACTTTAAAACGGGTAAATATTTTGTTCCCACGGGAAAACTGTTAGCAGCGGTCGAAACCGCTTGACTGGCCGCTGGTCTGGAATAAAATTATTGGCACGTGACAGCCCCGACTTAAAGCGCGGGAGAGTGCGGAGCGTTACGGGCTGCGGGGGGAAGTAGGTATTTAAAGCGCGGCTTTTGGGGCCCAGACAAAGGAGTTTCGTTTCTATACGCAGTATTATTATCTATTCTTATGCCACAACCTGCATCCACAGCAACTTATTCCATTGATGACCACAATACATAAATTATAAACCGTCACCTTCTATTTATGGGGTTCCGTTCCGCAGTCCATGTTTGTACTCTGTACCTATATACTTTGAGACAATTTTTTTTTCGAAGAAAATCTAGACGTTTTCAAACATTTACGGTGTTATTAGTTGAGTTAGTGAGTTATTACAAAAAAGTTTAGTTTTAGCTTTTTCACAGCGTCAAATTGTATAGTTTTTTTTAAAACACAGACTAAAGACACGTCTAACTTTTTTGTAATAACACGTTAAAAAGCTAAGTAGTCTATGATATCTACTTGCTATTTTGGTACCTATCAGATAAAGATAGCCCTGTAACACCATGTGCTCATCGTCATTCAACAGATGGCGCCACTAGTGTTTTAAAACGCGCTGTCGGAATGTTCACGGCTCAAGTAACTCGAGTGACCATCGATTTGTTGCCTCATGTGACCTCTAGAACAGACTGTCTAGTGGTAAACTACTACAATATAAGTAAACCCTACGCATGCAGGTGCTATGCACGGTTTCCCGGGCCTCGTCTATGTTGTAGCTCTTCGGCAGGTATAGTAACCACAACCACAACAGCCATGACCCACAGTCCGGCTCTGGCCGTTATGCCCCCTATCCTCAATGCCCCCGGCCGCAATGCCCCCGTATCGAAAAAAAGGTACTTGATGAAGTACTGTTAAAGTCAAAAGTGTTATTCCAATGCATACACACACAGCAGGTGTAACGAAAATAAAATCAATATGAAATATGTGTCAGTATTAAATAAAAAAAGAGTAAAATCACAACATTCGTATATTGTTTATATTAGTAGTAATTTTTGATGTAGGCATAATTATGTTATTCAACTACCATTTTTAAGATTAAAAAATACTATTAAATAAAAATATAAAAACGAAACAAAGTAATTGACTATAACAAGTTTAATCACAGGTTTCGCTTATTCATTTAAGTCAGCACTTTAATCACATATATAGCATAACTGTCTTATAATAATAAAAGAAACAAATTTTTAAAACATAACAGGTACTAAATATAATAATCAACAAATTTACTTAAAATTTAGTGTTAACACTGTCTTAAAAAAAATATTATTTTTATGTTTTAACATATAACTACTTATTGTTTGACGACATGCAAAATCATGTACTTATTAAAATTCACTAAAAATCACAGTTTTGTTTTAGTAACATAAAATTATTAATAAAAATATATCTAATTATTTTTGTACAAGATTAAGATATTGTTTGACACCATGCAAAATCATCTACCTACTTATTAAAACTATTTAAAAATCACAGTTTTGTCTTTAGCAAATGTTATAAGTCCAGACACTATTTAAAATAGGTAAATAAATGAATAAGACTTTTATATTCAACAGTACTTCTTCTTTTTTTTTAATCAGGGGCATTGCGGCCGGGGGCGTTGAGGATAGGGGGCATAACGGCCGGACCCGACAGTCCACTGCTGGACACAGGCCTCCCACTATAGGGGGGAATTTGCCATACTCACCACGCTTGACAGGCGGATTGGCGATCGCAGTGCAAGGTGTTATAGAGATGTTCACAGAGAACGCCGCTGCCCATTCCCCGGATTCATCACTTAGTCGCCTTATACGACACCCACGGGTAG
This sequence comes from Tuta absoluta, assembly GCA_027580185.1. Taxonomy (NCBI): domain Eukaryota; kingdom Metazoa; phylum Arthropoda; class Insecta; order Lepidoptera; family Gelechiidae; genus Tuta; species Tuta absoluta. The sequence continues at coordinate 6,754,291 of JAQAHW010000003.1, forward strand.
AAATGGGGTGATGATATTCTAAGCCGGTATCATACGGCCGACGTACGTTACGTATTGTAACATCGGCTAATAATGTACTCGTTGACTGTCTCGTTGACATTGGCCGAACGAATAAAAACCTTGACTGTTGATTTGATGGGAGTATAGTATCTTTGGTTGATGCTGCCTTTTTATTTCGTGCCCTGCGCTTAGTCTTCTTACAGCCTTATTTTAGATTCGAGATATTAGACGGTAGCGGGGAATCGAGACTAATGTCTTTATAATTTCGTGATCAGAATGAAACAAAAGAAAGAAAATTAATTTAATAAAAAACAAAAACTGGATAAACAGGGTGTCCCTTAACTAATGAATCAACGATATGTGATTTTCTGAAGTACAGTTTAAGCACGACCGAACTGGTAAGAAGAATACGGGGTGTAAGGGACGGTGTACCGAAAACTTTGCAAAGTTTTCGGTACACCGTCCCTTACACCCTTTATAGTTAAGAAGTATCTTAACCACGCCTGATTTCATTCATACACACACAGACACATATCACGCCTATAATCTGTTGCGGGGTAGGCAAAACGGACATTTACGCCACGTCTGACAAACATTTGAGGGTCATACGGTAAATTGTGTATCGCCACAGTGACAGGTTGTCAGCCCATCGCCTAAAATTGCAATACACACCTTCGAGTCCTTTAGTCACCTCTTACGACTGCCGCGGCATCACAGGGCACGGATTTCATCATACTATATATACAATATTTTGCATGTTTATTCTGAAATGTTCCCAATAAGTCTCAATAAACTCTGATCTGCCCGTGTGTAGCTCGGCCCGGTTTCGCCGGTCGATAGAGTGGGGTGTGATCCCCTCGCGATACGGGGGTGGCCGTGTCACCACCCGCTCCCCGCCGCCCCCACCCACCCACCGGCGACCTTAGGCGGACGGAATGTTGGGCTAGGTTAGGAAACAGTTTTGTTTTAGAACATCGTGTTTCTGCTTACGCCGTGTGATGCCGGCTTAGAATAGCATCACCCCATTTCTTTCCCGTGGGAATTGTAAGAGGCAACTAAGCAAAATGTATTGCAATTTTAGGGCGATGGGCTGACAACCTGTTACTGTAGCGATACACAATTTTCCGATTGACCCTCAAATATTTGTCAGACGTGGCGTAAATTACCGTTTGGCGGCCGTTTACGCTCTGCCTACCCCGCAAGGGATAATAGGCGTGATATATGTATGTATGTATGTATGTGTTTCTGCTTTGTATAGTTTATAAGACTCAAGAAAATATCTGTGGCAATTTAAAATAAATTTATGTTTACCAGCGCTGTATCTGCCGCACATGCTGAGTGAGGTCCATTTTCGGTGCATAATTACTTGAGATTCAATGTAGAAGTGTAAGTAAGTCCTTTTTTGTTGTATTGTGTGGACCGAAATAAATGTATATTCTTCTTTTTTCCTTTTTCTCTTTTATGGATGGATAAATAAGCTTTGGGTGAGCTCTACCAAATAGTCAGGCGTAGATTTCAAAGTGAATTGCAGAGTCCAGAAAAAAATATCAGAGCATTATTTATCTCTCAAAAATGCTGTGATTGGATATTGGAAAAACCTATAGATATATCTGTGTTCGACGTGCGCATCCGCTCTGAAACAGACAGGGCGTTCAATGCCGTCACATACCTAAGATAATATTTCTGCGATTACAGATCGTAAAACCGCGCTCCAGGGCGCCTGACAGGAATTAATTTTCTATTTGTCAAACTTATCCTATCCCGTTCATACGGGGTAGGATAAGTTTGACAACATAAATAAAAGCCAGATAAATCTCGAATTCTCGACTGAGAGACAAATTTCACCACACATCAGTTTGACAGGTGCATAGTGTGTGTTTCGGTGATGTATTTCTGTTGTTTATCGTGTTGCACTTTAATTTATACTGTAATAAGTTTATATTTACAAAAAAAATAAGAACAGACACAGCGGCACATCATTAGAAATCGGTAAAGTGATGATATCTAACTGTCTTTCGTTCATTCACTTCGCCAAACCCCCGTTCAAAGGTGTGTTAGTTTAAATTTAAAGTCAAGGTTATCTCATCCGGAGCACGCTGAACGTTCCTTTGAAGGTTCTAGTTGTAGTTCGTGATTCGTTGGGACTACCGGGGGGATGACGTGTTTTGGTGCGGGGCGATCTTTAAGTCCAATGCGACAGGCAGACAGGCTGGAGCGTGACGAACTCTGATAGTCGGATGCAGTCTTCAGTTTCGGGTTCTTAGTATGTTGGAGGATGTGCAAACGAGCAAATTTTGTAGGGGTTTTCGAGTGTCATGTAGAGGGCGCTGAGTTTAATTGAAATAACATTTCTTTACATGAAATCTGTACCACTCTATAAATCATTCCTTATTTTGTTTTCACAGAATTGTTCCAAATTGATTATAGTTTTTTTTTTGTTTATTAACATGAATGACACTATATACAGCAAGACGACAAAATTATTTTGTAGCAAATCAAACGAACAGAATTAATTAACTAACTAACGAACACAACGTAAAACGGAACCTGTGTCAAAACTATGGCTGCGGTCAGCATATTGAAACGTCAAATTTTTAGTTTAGCACAACGCCCTCTGGTTTGGAATTTAGAACTATCAACAGAACTATCAAAAGAAAAACTCCCATTGTTCCAAAAGAATGACTTTCTGTCTGATCCCGCTGGAACAGACATACTCGTAAGTGTATGGTAGGCGATGGGGGAAGGGTATTAGTTACCCTAAAAGTTGGATGTTGTGGCTGATGAAGAAGATGCTATACAGTTATTGGTCAATAAAAGTTGTTTTTTTACTCTTGTTTTTCCCCTTGAGGTAAGTATTATTCTTATTTTGTTCTGTAGCGTAGCTTCATAAATAGACTCTGGCCAATAAAACTGGCCACTGGGATTGATACAATGTTGCTTGTTTCTATTGACAAAGCTATTATTATATACCGAAAAGAGTAACTAAAAGGGAGGCGAAGGTCAAATACAAAAATGCCGATCTGCTGGTCTATAAACCTACCACTTTTTTATACGGCGACCTATGTTCCTTGGGAAAAGTTGTTCAGTTTCATAAGTACCGTGACCTCCTTGCGGTTTGTTAACCGTTTTTGTTACTACTTGTATATAATATTACACTATCATCGTCTATTTATGAAGAAAAGAGAAAGAACGGGAACTGTCGCGCTCTCTCACTCGTTTTATTGTCTGTCATGCATGCCGCCGGCCAGCCAGCGAACAAAGCGAACAGACAGAAAACACGTTCAAACTTAATTTTGACTGAAAATATTATTAACTTCTTTACAAAATAATATTTCTTAAACCTTGCCAGACTGCAGTAAAGTTGTAAAATAGCTTCATTTTACCTGATTTTTCGCAACTTAAGCGGCGGCTCACGGCTCCTATATGCAACTTTTCAGCTGTCAGACAGTCCTTATTCTAAACTACTTCTAACTTTACAAAATTTATATTTTCGGAGTTCAGGTCGCGGCCGCTTGGGCTATGTATGATAATAAGTGCGTTATTTGTTATCGTGGAATTTGTGAAGGATCGAGTTTTCGAAAGCTAAGTCTCGAGATCTAGCCCATTCAAAACGGTATTCGCTATTTGGGATCTTTTTGGAAAGATCTACATTGCCGCATGTAGGTAGGTAGGTGTACAGAAAGATTACCCTACTTAGGAGTGTATGTATCATTAGAAAAGGCCTCGAAATGCTCTTGAAGCTGCTTTAGGTATGTTAAGGAGTTGAAGGCCAGACAGGTATCCAAGCTTTAGGCAAATTCCATGATTGAGAGAGCTCATTCATAAAGCAACCAAAAGAGCACGTCAATCTATCCCGATTGATGCGATATCCATGTTTCTAATCAAAACAATATGTTTGTAAAAAAAACTCTACACACGCAGTACCTACATGTCAGTTACCTACTTAAATAGATAAAGTACCAACCTATACGTGCAGGCAATAACACAAGTAATGTGCTATTAGTATCTTCGTAACTTCAAGCCCTAAGCTGTGCCCTAAGCGTGGCCCTAATTAGCAAAGTTCAAGCAAATCGCGGGGCGTGTCTCTACAGAAGGGCCAGAGAAAAGGGGACGGCCACGCGCCGAGCCCCGCCCCTTTTCTGAACCCTAAACAAAAAGATGTTGAGGTAAAAAACAAGGAAAACAAAATAAACGAGAGGACAATGATTAAACTTGATTGATAGTTATTATACAGGGTGTCAAAATATTAGCTACAAATATTGCAAGGGGTGAACCAGTCCATAAAACTGAATAACTTTCCCAATAGAAATAAGGTGGAAATATGAAAAAATGGACTTCTCATACAAATTGACCTGACATGATCTGGTCTAAAAATTTTATGGGAGGACCACTTTTTATACTTACTTATTTCTACTTAGGTATAGATAGATACGTTTTTTGGGGAAAGGTTGTTCAGTTTCATGGGTTGGTTCACCCCTAAAAGTATTTGCAGGTAATATTTTTACCCCCTGTAGATGTAAAAGAAAGTCACAGAAAGAAAAGGTTTTTGATATTATTGATATACCTATAAGCGAAGTGAGATAAATTTGTGGCGCTTCTTTCTAAATTTTAGACTTCACGAACCACGGTTAAAAGTAGGTGCCTACCTACCTTCCAAATATACCTACTCTTTGCTTTTCTCAACCCTTCTATCAGAACAAGTCAGGAATTCGTTTGATATTATCTTTTAACCGTTTTGGGCACAGTTTTTTCGGTATTTGGCTGTGCTGTGGCTGAAACTGAAATCGTCTACTAGGTATAGTAAGTATTGCATAAACCTCCTCGGAAAAAATAACTATAGACATAATTATAGACTTATAACTTCTTAGTAATTAATATCAAAAAGGTAATATTTGCAGATTCGTCGAAGTCCGCTAAGCCTAAGAAAAGATCTGTTAGGAGTAGGATTTCTGATTTGCTATTTGCTAAATCATTTTTTGCATGCAGTCCGAGTCTAAACCGATTAGTGGCGGCAATAAAAAGTTTTGCAAAAAACTTAGGTCTCGAATGGTCTCGAAGGTCGGTTGGACGCAGGGCGTGCGCGCAGGCGCAGGGCCACTCCCTCGGGCGGCGCGAGGCTCCGCCCCGCCCCCCGGACCGCCCTTCATAGCCCTTCAAGCTTCTTGCCCAAGAGCGATCACGATTTTAAGGCCTGGCGATATGAAGTAGGTACCCTGTACCAACAATTTTTAATGCATGTCGGATGATGATAACTCATTCTCGTTACGCTTTATTTTTAGAAAGAAATTTGAGAAGAATTTTGCTCACCGCATTCTACTCCATTTGAATAATTTTTGATATCGACTATTTTTTTTTAAATTATGTTAGTCTATACCTATCTGAATATTTTCTGTTTAGCGATGGTCCATCTGTTCACGAATGTTCCTCACTAACTGTCAGGTCGGGAGATTGTAAATTATATCTACTACCTTGGTGCACGCACAGCAACTTATTATGCAGTGTACTGTGTAGATCTTGCTTGTTTTCGGTACCTACTATGAATCTTCCGGAAAAAATATTTTTGTGGGAATTCCAATTATACGTCAATTCGATAGAGCGGTAGGGAATTTTATTTTTATTTATGGCCCGCCCAGCGGTTTCACTAACAGCTGCCAGTTCTCCAATGGAAATAAGAAGTCTTAATTGAAAAGCCTACCCTTCCTTCCTTAGCCTTAGTTAGCCTGTTTCATTCATCCCACTACTTGAAGGCCGATGTGGTAGTGCGACTGCCTGCGACGCAAATGTTCCGGGTTCGATTCTCGGTGGGACACTCACAAAAGTTGCTATTTAGGACTTTGCAGGGTGAACCACCTAATTGTCCGAAAAGAAATGGTTCCGTTCTTCGGAGGGCACGTTAAGCTGTCGGTCCCGATTGCTGTTTATGATTAAGTTATCAAGATTAATTAGATAATTCTGTCTAAGTAGACACCGAGAATTATTTTTGAGTTAGGTAGAGTGTTAAGGATAAAAAGTTGTCGTACCGTGAAGACTTTGCAAATAGTGTGTAGTTCACATGTGGAAGAATCATAAAGCAAAAAAAAATCCAACCTTCAGTATGTCTCTATGGTGTATGTTCCAGATCTATTAAATTAGATTTATGTGATCCGCCCCCATTTTGTTATGCATTAGCTCAGGGCAGACAGAAGGTACAATAAACTGTCTGTACTAAGTCATTGTCAGCTAAATGGTGAAGGTTTTAAACATGTAGATCAGCTTTCTTACCCTGTATGTGAAGCTTTCTATGTGCTCCAGGCAGCTTAGCCCGCAGTCTATCATAACTCGAAGATTTGGTGCGTTTAGGCTCTGAGCTCGAAGTCTGCTTAATGAAAATCGCTTCAGTTGTAAGTAGATAGAGTGTCATTGACATGGTTTTGGGCGTTTTGTATTCTACTAACAGTTGGAAGTATAGAATATAATGGTGACAATAAAATAACGGTTGAGTATCGCTGGCATTGCAAGGGTATAAAAATAAGATAATTTGGGCCCTGCTCATGTGCAAGGCTAATTAAGCTAACTAACTTAGCCCAAATCCGAGACTATTTCTACATATGGTTAGTCTTGGGGCCTAATAGAAAAGGTAATGAATTTAGTTTTGTCCACGTTAAGCGTGAGAATATTGTTCGTGAGCCAGTTAGAAAAGCATTGAATTCTTCTTGGTCATTCTGGAATACGTCGTCGCAGATGTTATTGCTAAACTACAAGGCAGTTTTGTTCCAAAGGATAAAACGTGTCTATTTTAAAGTTCTAAATAGCACAGCTTAGCTGGTTTAAATATAATCTGAGAATAGAGTACGCAACGCCATAGGCAATGGTAGTCATCACAGACCAATAAGCTCCGCGAGGGGTGACAGCGAATGACGTTTCGGTGCACTGTGGTAGTCACCTATTTTCGGAATATAATAATCTTTCTCGGTTAATATTAGTGGAGATTTAGGTAGGTACCTATTTCTTAAAATTGCTAGTTCCAAAAACGAACATATCCCGATATTATCAAACTACAGGCTACAATTTTACAAGTGAAATTCGATGTTCATTGCGTAGTCGGTTAGCCATTATGATACCAGGAATATGAACCGGCTACGCAATGAACTAGGAATTTCACCTATGGACTTGTAGCCTGTAATTTCATAATATAGGCACCAGGTATCTACCTTAACTAGTGAATCCTCAAACTCACTAAGAGTACCTAAAGTGCAAAAATGATTCACAGTGAAGTGAGCCGTGAACGAGATAATACATATATCACGCAAATAATCCCTTGCGGGGTAGGCAGAGCGTAAACGGCCGCTGCGTTTCATTCAAGCGACTAACCCTAGGAAACTATCTTCAAGTTGTTTTTTTTTACTGATAGGTAACGTGAAAATTACTTTGACGCTTATCTCCCATACGACTAAGTCTGCTGACACCACATGGCTTTTGAGAGAATAATTGAATTGAAATCACATTTCAACCTGGGTTTATTGAGAAAACATAATTTCAGGTTCTTGAAGATAAACCAGCGTTTACAACACTCTGTAAAACTATAGGTCTAAAGATGCCTGATTAAGGTTTCAGGAAGCAAGATAAAGAAAACAACAAATGTTGTGATGCATAATAAAAACTCTAAAACCGAAGCATTTCAACAACAACACTTTGCTGGATAATGATCTGTCGTAACCACAACCCTAATTTAAATAACGAATCGGTACAGTATCTCCTTACTATGACTAATGAATGACTCTAATAAAACCCCGTGGATCCTCCAACAAAAGAGATTGAGGAGAGGGGACGGCGTGGGCGGGTCGGGACCCCACAACCACTGACGCAGAGGTAACTGTGTGGCCCGTTTTTGTACTACTAGCTCCCCTGTTCTATGCTCTCCTAGTACTCTGACGTCATAGTTGCCTTTAAATTGATGAAGAAAAAAAGAAAAATGTTGTGTGTGTGGCTCTCTGCATGGTACTTACGGCTGTCTGTGGTGTTTATGTTACAGTGTTGTTGCTCAAGTAGTTTTTCAGTAAAAATACCTACCAATGCGCATGAATTTAGTATTTTTATAGGGAGCATTTAGATAAGTAGGTATGGTTTTTTATTTAAAAAAGAAACACCTAGGTACGAATAAGAATAATTTTCTTTTGGAAACAGAGTTTTTCAAATTAATGGAGAGAGTGAGATTACATCAACTTAAAAACTATAAGTTGATCGTAGGTACTTGAGTAGGTGTACCTACCTGGCTTGACTGCAATAATGTAAATTAATCTTGGCCATGTGGAACTTCAAATAATGTTTACCGGCATTTTTGCCAATAAGAAGTTCTTGATGATTCCAACTCTATCAAAATCTTATGTGAGTACTTACATAAACATACGTACTTACTTACTCTTACCAAATACTTAGGTATGTATTCGGTTTGTAGGGTCGTCATAAAACAATGTAGGAAGTAAAGGTCAAGTTATGACGCAAATACAGTGAGTCCTACGTAGATAGCCATGTCCATGACAAGAAATAGGTAACTCATGTCCTAAATTAAAGGGAACTGTCATTCTGAAATCAACAACGCGACCTCGAATACCAAGTAGGCAATCATCGACGTAAACAGCCAGAGTAGTGACGGATGATTTTATAAGCAGAGCACGCCGTCACCAGATGAATTTATTAACCTAACCAGTCAAGGTAAAGAGATCGATGATACCGCGCTTGCGCCGCGAGCTTGTATCCACGTGTCCGTCAACAGATGGCGGTGGCAAGCAGTACGCATGCGCGCGATTATTGAACGCACCCGTACAACCGTAGAGCGACCTACGGTGACATAAATCATATGTTTGTGCTCTAGCATACGGCTTCAAATTATCTTCGCTGGTAATGACGCTAGCGAGGTCCATCATTCAACTCTGGGTGCTGTTTCTTTCAGGTTACAGTTGATTCTCGCTTGCAGAGTGTTTGTTGTAATAAATGGCTCTTGGCGAGCAGCAGCGGACGTCAATTACGGCACTTTATCTGGGTATGCCGTATGCCGCATGGTCAGCGGACCCGCGGGCTACATACCTACCTACACACCGCTGTTTTATTTGCAAGTCACACCGAAGTCTAATTAGTTTTGCAGTGAAACGTGCAGAAAAACTTGTGCTAATTACGCTCACTCTCATTAACAATTAATGTTAGAAGAATAATATTTTTGTGAACTTTTAATAGGTACGAGTGGTTTTATTGTCATTCATTATTTTTAGAATTTTCCGTACTGTAGAGTTATAGGTAAATGCACCTGCCCTCTGTCGTAATTCACAGCTCTACATTCAAGGAAACAAAAATAAAACTTTAGAGGACAAAAGTTTCAGAGGCTCACGAATGTCTCAAACTTTCCCTTGTAGTAATTTGTTGGTAACAATTGCGCAGTTATTTTTATTGCGAAGAACATACTTTATTGCTGGAAAAGTTGGTGTCTGCGAAGTTGCAGCCAGACTCCATATTTATGGCAGTTCAGAACACAAACTTTGTTGGGTAGTTGGGAAGTTGTTCAAGTTTAATGGGGGAGTAAGCGATATCAGAGGACACCAGTTTGTAATTTATTAATTTACAAGCTTTCGTAGTTTTTATGTTGCGTACCTAGTTTTTAAGCAAAATCTATGAATTTTATATTTCTCCTTGGTTCCTCCTAGGTCAGCAGTTTTGATTGTAGGTAGGTATTTGAAACTTTGATAAATGTAGCATGTCAAACAGTCAGTCGTCTAGCTAGAGACGGCTAACAAAAGTTAAGAAGAGATTTATAGGGACTTTTTTTTTTAAAACAATGGCCAAGAACTTACAAATCATGTGTAGGTACCTACACCTACCTAGGTATGGAAGAATTTGCATTTGCTTTTACAAAAAAAACATAACGTTGTGTCTTGTGAAAAATTCTCAATGTTATTTGCCATCAAAGACACAATGATCCCACGAAAAAAAAAAACAACAATAACCAGGCCACGTGGACACTGTAAGTAAATTAATCCAGCGTTTAATGCTCAATCGGAACTGGTGACAACTACCAGAGCAACATAAAACCCAGCAGGTATCATCGAGCGACGAAAGTCGGGGATTGTCGCGCGCTCTCTCGTTTTATTGTCATGTTCGTACCGACTTCCCGCCGGCCAGCCAGCCAGCATCAAAGCGAACAGAAAACTCGTTCAAAAATAAACTCTTTTTAAAAAGATAAATGGCGTCATTTGTTTTCGCTGGATTTGTGAAGTGCCTAATTTATTTCGAAGTTTACAAAATGAAAACATTGGTTGAGGATTGGTTTATCTTTTATTGAATTGATTGCGGGTTGTTACTCACCATCCTACCTACATAATTTGAATTATTAAGGTGCGTTGGGGTAACATCGAACGAGGTGTAAGATCGTACAAGTGGAATATTTGGCGAACTAAGCCATATTTTTTATTACCGGCAACATTGTGCACGACGCCATTTGGTTGTTGATCGATTGTCAGTTCTCGCTAGTCGCTCCGATGTGATGGACGTGTGTTTCGGGGCAAAAAACAAAACAAGGTAAATTTTCTAATTTTTTCGTCTGTCCGATCTTTCCCTAAAATTTTTGATTGCGTTTTTCTGTGAAATACTAGCGTTTTTTGTTAATTTGTAAAAGTAATTCTAAGTTTTCAATAGTTATAAATGCATCTACATGATCAAAATAGGCCTAGGATTACTAATGGCAAAGATCCGGTGTTCCCCCTGACTGGTAAAGACCGGATAAAATTATCCGCTCTTGACCCGTTACAAAAATGGAAGTGGTTGTCAAACTTTTTTGAGTCATACATATTTTTTGTTCAATTCAATTATTTTTTTCAGTAATCAACGTGTATCTTTAAATGCGCAAAACCTGAAAGCAGTTTGTTCCGCAGCCCATGAAACTGAACAACTTTTCCCAAGGAAAATAGGTCGAAATTTTAAAAATAAATTTGGACCTCCCATACAAATTTTCTGGGTCGGCTGGTAGGTACATTTTGTATGGGAGGAGGAGGTTTTGCGCGTTTAAAGATAGGTACACGTTGTATTCACAATGGCTATTTTTTACGCTAAAATAAAGAGGGGTCTCTCTGCTGTACCCACTGCTCCGTCGTCCCCTAGTGTGCCCTCGCTCCACTCTGCTGTACCCGCTGCGCCACTTAACTGTAGCTGATGTGCTTTTTATTTTATTTAATGACATTGTTGGTAATGTGGTTTTAGTGGTCCTCATAGGTTACTAGAACTTCCTGACTGACACGTCACAACATATCCCACACAAAAAAAAACTATTCGATCTTCCCCCGACATAACACAAAACAGTTTGAGAAACACAGAATCACCAAATTTCAGCCTGAGGGGCAAGACCGAATGCCCAAACTCAAAAAATATAATAAACAATTGGAACATCTATGTCTTTTAAATAATCAAAGATTTTATTTCTATACGTGTTAGTACGGAAAAGATCGGATAAATTCCTGCTATAGACTTTGGTCTACGTGTAATAGAGGAGGTTTTAAAAGTACGTCCGAACTTACCCCTTTACAGCAAAATTTTCATCATGCTCTGAAAAAAGTATAACGTGACTTTGCACAAGTGCAAAACGCCAAGTATTGAGTTTTAAAACAAAAACGATATTCAAGGTTAAGCTCCGTTTTATTGTCAATTATTTACTCTGTATTTCATCAATTTTGCGTTCATGGATGTCGAATAAATCAAGTTTTAGGAATAGTCCTCAAACTAGTCGAAAATCCGTCCGATGTTACCCCAACGCGCCTTAATTTTGCTGCTTTTGATTGATGGATTGTTGGTATCCTGTGAAATGAGAGGGGATTCGCAGTGGGTGGGCGTTGGTTCAATATTTTCAAATGGGAGGCGTTAATTTATGGACGTCGTTTATGGCTTCATTTAAGTTGTAAACTGGTAGGTATGACATTTTATTTTAAATGTCGAAAGTGTAATAATTTTATTAGTTTGAGCAATTTTCTACGTAATCACCTTCCTTTTTAATGGTGTTGTATGTTTTTTATGCATGTAGGAACATTCCTTTACTATTTGCGCCTGTCTTATCTAACTAAGCCACTTATATGCCAAACGTCTTATCTTTATGTCTCTATTAAAACTTCCTTTCTTACGAAATTCTAAAATACTGCATAAGCCTTTGCATCTCCGCTATAATCCTTAGCCCGGCTTGAATGTGGACTTATCAAAAGTTTCGAGGCCATAGCAAACAAGAGACCGCAACTTCTAAACATCTGCTGTTTTCTCAGGAACGTGCCAAGTCCCCCTAATCTCCTACCAGTACAAAGGAGCCATGCGGTGGTTAGACTAAGACAGGAATAGTTACCATTTACACATGAGAGAGAGAGACGGAAGGCAGACCGGAACATTACACAAGCGCGTCTCGGTTGACGGGGCCCGAACAAAATGAATGGCTGAGGAGCCGATTAAAACGCGCCGTAACATCGGAATGAATGAAAATAATAAAAAAGTCGTAATTGCGTAACATGACGCCGGCGGAAAGTTGAAAGGGAAGACGATGATCACCGGTGAAACTCAGGGACAGTCGGCGATTTTACAATAGTCACACCACACGAGTGTGAAGAGCAAACTTAATTAAAAGACTTTACAATATTTTAACCATTCTGAGTTAAAAATCTCAAATGAAGGGATACTTACCTAATACCTATAATAACCAAATACAATTACCTATGGAACTCGACACATTAAGCGGCATCCGGAGTTGCTTTGTGATCTAGGTCTAGAATCATTCGGGATTTTTAAGAACCTAACCAGTAAACAAACTCTGGATTAATCCGCCAAAGGATCTCAATCTCACCTGTACTTGCTTATACATATGTATTTTGATGTAATAACAGTCTTTTGAAAACACTTACTCTAATAAGTAAAAAAAACTAATAGAAAAACGTTTAATAAATGAGATGAGATGGAATAGTTGAAGATTTCGAACCCGCAAAAGATTGTGTGAGATCACAATGCATACCATAAAGAGTGGCGGTTGCAATGGTGGGTAAGAACAATTATTAATTAGCTATGTCAGTGTATTAGAAAAGGCTACACCCACACGGGCACGAACAATACTAACCAACAGGGGCGTACCTACTGCTGACCCTTGCCACGTGGCGGCGAAACGCGCGCTAGTGCCAGGGCCCAGGCATGGTCATGCTACTGGCTATAAATAAACGGGCTCTTTACTGTAATGATATCTGTAGGTAAAGGAAGGTCAAGGAGAAGGCCAGAAGACAGAAAGGACTGGCAGATATACTCTACCGACAAGATTACTTTTTACTTAGATGTACCTATGCCTGCGGCTTGCACTAAGCGAAGTTTTTAAACAGCAGTCAATGTTAAGTTGATAAAACTCAAAATAAGTAGGTACTTCTCAAATCCAATAAATAATATATTTTTAGCGTAAAAACAATGAGCAAAAATCAATTTTCCTCAGGCAAATTTATTTGAATTGCGAACATGACATTTTTTCGGCGGCGGTGCGTGCTGCAAAGAATTTAAGCCAATTATTTATATCTTTTTAAAAGCATTTTGTTCAATTAAATATTTGTCATTTCTCAATATTGAGACATTTCTGAACGACCCAAGTATCAAAATTTGGTTTTGAATAAGTCACCAATGCGTTTTTGAAAAGACTAAAGGCATATTGAAAAAGTCTTAAATAAGCCACGTAGAGTACTACTATACCGACTATACCGCGTTTGGGCACAAAGTTCAGGACTACTGATCTTGGTTTAGCTTTGTGTACGCCAGGGAATATGCTAATTTGCTCTTAATTTAATATCCAAAACGCACAAAATGATGCTTTGGATCTTGTATTCTGCTAAACTAAGACTATTTTGAGAGTTGCGGCCATTTCCAAAATAAAACTCAGTGTGGTTAAATGCGTTCACAAATTTATAAAATATATTGACAACTTATATTTTAAAACAAGCAGCCATCAGCGATATTGGGGGATAGTGTTTACTGTGACCAATTTTATATGCGAACTTGAGTTTTTCGTGGATTTATATTTGAATATGTGGTGAACTTTCAATGCCCCCTTGATTTTTTCAGTTTAAAGCCTTTAAAATTATAAAATTTTAAAGTGCAAATAAAACTAAAACTATTACAAGATCTTATGTCTGAGATTCTGCTTTGATAAGACCTATGCTCTGATTCAGATTGCCACACTTGATACCATTATAATTTTGGGTTCCGCTGTAAAAATAAATAAAGAAAAAAAACCTGTTCAACTATATAATATACCTACACACTTTTTTGTGCATATATGGGCACATACCTAGTTGTGTATTTTACCAGACATTTACGTAGTTGTGTTTCTTACGCTAGTAACATCTAAGATCTGTGGTTTTCCTACCTACCTACGCCTACCTAAAATTGTGATTTAGGAAGATTATAATCATAAGTCAGATTTTTTTAGCACGATTTGCCACCCCTATTATTTTGCCACCCTAGGCCCGAGCCTTAGGGTAAATCCCGCCACTGCACCTTCTTAAAAAATAAGAAATACATGTATTAAAAATACATATAATGTAATAAGTATTTAAATAAAATGATATGGAGCTATTGCGGTTATTAAGTGATGCATACCTACCTAGTTAAAGTGACATAGTGCCAGTGGCGAGCTAGGTGTGTAGCAGCTTTAAGGCTAAACTTTTACTTTTATCTTTTCAGTTTTTGGGAAGTTCCGGAATATAGTGGTATTACAATATTTAGATGTAGATACGTTTCTGACCAAAGATGATTTCCGCTTACTACAACAGTCAAAGAAATGGCCATGGAAAAAGACTCATTTTAATTACAGTCAAAAATGTTTATTATATATTAATTTATTATGTATATCCTTATTTTGACAATTAGAAAAATGTACGGAACCACTAGTTTCATTTTCAATATCGCACTTTTTTTGAATAATCATGTTTTCACTTGTTTCTTGCAATTTTTGATATTTAGCAATAACTTTTCTTCAGAACCCACCACTTCGCTTTATTTGTGTCCATTTTTTCAAATCCATTATAGTTTTATTTCGTAAAATACGTAAAAAATCTTTATCCTCGTGTCCACCTTGTTTATTAGTTAAGATTTTGAAAATGCAAGATGCAGGATTAGTTCAAGATTTCTTATCTTTTTTAAGAGCAAAAGAGTACTAATTACATACTATTACTCTGGTAAGAGTCAGCGTCCTTGCTTTCCCAAGATCACTAGCACAGCGTGTTCAATAATGGCGTAAGTAAGACTACGAATCTTGTACAAATCCTAACGACGCACTTTTGTAGAGTTGTGTTAGTTTTGGTCAAGACTTTTTTAAGAGTAGAAATCTTATCGTAAAGTTAAGGTCTTATATTTTGCTACCCTAGGACTGACACTTGAAAATATCTTAATTTTTAATCTCTAATGCGCTTTCGAGACTGAGTTTAGAAGATTATTTCTCTTGGCGTTTGATAAGCACTAAGCAGTGCAAAACTAAACCAGCATACATTTACCAAAATTATTCTGTGACTTTTTTAAGACTTTTTGCATTATAACCCGCTTTTCTCAAGAGAACTTTGCTAGTTGGGGAACCTTCGAAAAATTAAACTGACGGGATTACTTACGTATTTTGCCTGAAGCATTCGAGTAGTCTCCGCATATTTAAAATTTTGTGAAATTTTTGTTAAATTTTTATTTTTATTTTATTGCCGTCTATCGATATCGCAACAGCACTATTTTAGAAAATTTGCCTAATTTATAATGAGAATTATTAAACCAGTGCCTATGTTATACAGGCTACAAGTTTACAGGTGAAATGTTTAGTCTGTTGCGTAGCCGGTGAATATTCATTGTATCATCACAATGATAATGACTAACGGACTAAGCAATCATCATTGGCCACAGCATCTATCTAGATGATTGTTGCAGCG
Organism: Tuta absoluta; assembly: GCA_027580185.1. NCBI lineage: Eukaryota > Metazoa > Arthropoda > Insecta > Lepidoptera > Gelechiidae > Tuta > Tuta absoluta. The sequence goes on from JAQAHW010000003.1 coordinate 6,770,223, forward strand.
CTCGTGGGTTACGATGATCTACGACGGCCCCACCGTCGTTGATGGCTGTACAGTCCTATATCAGCACGACATTTTTTGCCACAACAGCTGCAGACGAAACGCGAACCCGACGGAGGAGGCAAAGCACGGCGAATTCTTTTCTGAATAAGACTTTCAAGCCAGTCTTCGTCATGCTTCGCCATTCCTGCTCGGATATCACGGCGCCATTCAGGTCTCATTTCGGCACGATTTTCCCAGTTACTCGTCTGCAATCCGAAACTATGCATGTCACGCTTGCAGCAGTCTTTAAAGCGTAAGATTGGTCTTACCCATCGAATTACACCTGTAAAATTGTAGCCTGTAGTTTAATAATATCGGGCACTGATAGCTTTCATAGTTTTTTTGTCTGTCCTATTTTAGTTAAGAGTTAGAAACTACGCAATTTTCTCGCTAGTACAGGTGAAAAGTTGTTTGACGCGAGAGCAAACTTATTAACAACTCGTGCTTGCTGAGCTCAGGATACTTCTTTTGAATCCATTGCATACTTCGCTGCCCCCCCCGGGTTCAAAATTAGCACACGAAGCAGAAACAAACTTTGCTTTCTTGTTATACAAGTGAATGTCTGAACAATTTTTCGGTGCCTAATTATTTTAATTATAATATCGAGTGTACGGGAAACTGAACAACTTTTTGTATGGAGCCAATGTTGGTTTCGAGTAACCACAAAAAGTCAGTCAGCTGATCGGGAATTTTGTATGGGAGGTAATTTTTTTCTCGTTTACCAACAAAGTTTCCATGGAAAAAGTTGTTCAGGTTCATGATCGGATCATGCGTGCAAATACATATTACGTTAAGTTAGACGAAAACTGCATAAACGCTTGCTGGCGTTGAATGATATTTTATAGTCGGTGCGAGAAGGTAGTCTCGCCAAATTAAAGAAAGAAAAGAATTGCATAGATTTTAAAACTTGCTGAAAACGGTGATTTAATATTTGTGTACGTCAAATCTACCCGGTAGGTACATGCCGGTAGTTCCTAATATGGGGAACATTATGAGGGACATCGGTTGCTTGAAGAGCTTGTGTAGTGTGATCTACTCGCAATGGCTGCAGCAGCGGCTACTGTTATATCGTCATCATCATCCGAAAGGACGTGCCTGACTTCAAAGCAAAGGCAGCTCCTTATATCTGCAAACTTCTATGTGTGTAAATCGTTGAACGGATTGCTATACTTACCCTGTTTTTAATGGTGGGCCTTAGAGCAGGGTGTAAATCCAGGGGAGCTGGTCCCCTCCAAATAGTCCGGTGTAGATTGCAAAGCCCCGGGGCTAAAATTGTAAAGTCCAGCACAAAAAATAAACTATGCTTAGAGTCAAAGCTGTCAGCCTCAGCTGGCGTCATTCTTTTTCTCTTCTTATTTTCACAATCGATAGGTGAGTACTTAATACTGTCACAGTAAAAGAAAAACGAGCGACCAAGTTTTAAACAGATTTATTTTTACACAATTTAAAACAATTAATATTGACAACAGGCTGATTGAATAAGTATTAAAAGTAAAGCAAAAAAAACACCAAATTTTTCACATTCATCCGTTGATGATATTGACATCCTCCTCTTCGCCTATCATCAGTATGGCTTTCTGGATCATGCGCTTGAGTTTCTTCCGCGACTCGTCAGACCGAAGCGTGCGCAGTTCCGAGGCTACGAAATCGCCAAATATCTATAAAAAAAAAACAATTTGTTACTTTTCAGGGATGGTGCATTATTTTTATTCGAGCTCGATTTCCTAAAGTATTCGTAAATGAACGCACGGAATATCCTCTTAAGCGTGCGTAATTGCATATTTATAACCGTGAATTCAAGTGATTCGCAAAGAGTGGCCTTACTACTCGTATCATGCCGTGAAACTTTTGTACTACTCTCCAACAGCTGATTGTCAAAATCAAATGACAATGGTAAGCATTTGACTAAAGACTACGGTTTGACGCAGTAAGTTTTTAAATTACATTTCGTTTCACTGTTGGAGATTACCGATTTTTTAAATCAATAAATTTTGCTAGGGATGGTGGCGGTTAGGTCTCAATATTTCTGCCTATAACAAGAGTCAGGGGTCCCTTCGAAAAATTGTGTATTGTAAAATGGACAATCAGGCAATAACCGTGTTATTACAAAAAACGTAAGATGCGATTTAGACGGTGTTTCAAATATTTTTCTATACGAATCGACGTTGTCAAGAAGCTTAAACCACGTGTAATTTTCTTTGTAATAAGACCGTTAGTGTGTTTAGGGTTCCTAAAGGAAAAATACGGAGCCCTTTCAGGATCACTGTGTTGTCCGTCCGTCCGTTAGCCTGTCTATCAAGGAATGGCGTGATATGAATGATACGGAACCCACGGTGGGCGACTCCGACTCGCTCTTTGCCGGTTTTTCCATCAAATCAAATCAAGTTTGAATTTTTTGTGAACTCGCGACGACGACGCGACGCTGCCAGTCTCAACTCTCACGCACGAGCACGACTCGCCAGATAAGTTATCTATGTGTGCGAGCGAGAACACACTTACGCACACACTACCACAGCACGGCATTTGTGGGGCGCTGGCCTTGTCATTCTAGTTAGTGTGAGTGAGTGCGCTCTAGCGAGCACATACTTTTGAGGTTAGGTTGTTATTTATTTCGTTTCATTTATCTTCAAGATGTCTAAAACTGAAGCGCCATCGACGTCTTGCGTGAAGCGGTGCTGTGTAAACGGTTGCAACAAGAACACTAGGACACATCCACACTATTCATTCTTCCGATTTCCAGTTGAAAAAGAACGGTAAATATCTATTAATAAGACCATTATTAATCTTTGATGAAAACTGACTCTCCCCACTAATATACCTACTGTACTTATATCAGATGAATAACCACACTATAAATTAACAACATGCTCTCTAAAAATACTAAATCAAATCTTCTAATAATGCTTCGGAGGGCACGTTAAGCTGTCGGTCCCTATCTGTGATTACTTAGACGGCGTTAAAGAACCATGTCAGAGGCCTACTACTAGTAGAAGGGAGTTGTAAAACTCTGACATCAGGGCTCGTCGGGTCGTTGACGACTCGGTGTCCCACAAGAAAAGAAGAAGAAGATTTAATAGATGAGTAAATTCTGAATGCTAGTTAGTATTTTTGCTGGAACAAACAGGGATTAATAGATATACGATTAAATACATGCCTTATTAAATTTATATCCGGTTGCCGGTTTGCCGCCGGCCGGCACACTACGACTTGTTACGATAGAACCGGACCGGTAAAGGCAGCCACACATGTAGCGCCATTTAGAGCGAGCTGTTTTCAAATTCAAAAGCAAATTGAAAGATAATCTTCCTACGTTTATGATAATTGTTAAGGTCAATTTTGACTAGGTCATACCAAACAATATTCTATCAATTATGGTGCAGTTTTTGAAAACTTGCAAAATTTTCAAGCGCGTTAGGATTTGAACCTGCGACTTTCGCTATCACTAGTGGCGTCGCCTATTCCATCTTGGCTACCGCGGCTCCTCTCCTGCCCGCGAATTTTGCAAGTGTGTCTTGATGCCAAAATCGCGTGGCACAAAATTGTATACATAACACGGGAGGTGTTTTAAAATTTGGTATTCAATGGTGCAGTATATTTTGAATATACTACTTAAAACAGCAAATGGCGCTAGATGTGCGTCGGCGCTAACGGAGCGAGGCGTATTGCCAAACTGTGCTGGCACCGTTCCCCACGTATACATATATGTACTTACAAGTATTTTGATCCTACATTACTACATTTCTACTTTTTGCAACTACAAAACTGTGCGTAGGGATTTGATGACAATATTTTTGTGTTTCGACATCTAACATTCTTTTATAAATTATTAAATTGTGAATTCAATAGTAAAGGTACATCTGAAAATATTTCTAAAATTCTTAGGTTGTATGCAACTTGCAAGCCTCTGTACCATACCAGTAAGCATGAAGTTTGCCTTTGAATGTTGTGAGAAACATATCGCTTGGCAATTCTCGGCTTCTCGCTGCCAAGATTCAACCAGTAGCCGGCATTACATGCCGACTAAGAATAGCATCACTCCATTTCTTACCCATGGGTGTTGTAAGAGGCGACTACGGGACTCGAGGGTTTGATGTTTTACAATTTTAGGCGATGGGGTGACAACCTGTCACTATAGTGATTGTCAGACGTGGTGTTGATGTCCGTTTTGCGGTCGTTGATGCTCTGCCTACCCCGTAAGGGATATAGGCGTGATGTATGTATGTAAATTCATGAACCTGAATCTAACTCCAAGAGTGGTAAAATAGTTTCAGTTGTATATACTGTTTTTGTCTTTCTATTCTAGGTATGTCAAGTGGCTCGAAGCAATCGATCGACCAGATATCTTAGAAAAAGGATTTCAACTCGCTTCATATAGAGTTTGTGAATCGCATTTTCCAAGAAGCTGCATATCAACCTATATAAGACCTAGTCACCCCAAGAACAAACAACTTACTAGAGTTGCAAAAAATGCTGTACCAACTCTAAATTTACCAGTTAAAAGATCAGATGAATCATTAGTGTCCCAAACTAAAGAAGAAGAAGTATTGAGCACTCATCATCATGATGAACAGAAAAAATATGTTTATTCATTTATGCTTCCTTCAAGAAGAGTAGAGTTGACAACATGCCCTGTAGAAATCGTCTCTATTCCTCCTGACCCTCAGTTCGATAAATGTGTTATTGAAAACAATTATATTCCAAACCAACAATATACAGATGGGAGGAACAATGCAGTTTTACAACAAATTGTAAATGACCATCCAATAAAAGAAGAAGGTTGCAACTTTGAATTTAAAAATAAAGGACACACTGAAGTCTCCACTATAGAAATAGAAGAGAATGCAAATCAAAGTCTAGACAATTCATTAGAAAATACCAACCAACAATCAACAGCAGAAAGAATATTATTCAATAAAGGAAACTATTCAAGTGACTGTCAACCAAGCTCTTCGCAGTCTCATATAACGTTGAATTCTTTAACAGACTCAACTATTTGTAATCTTTCTGCTAAAGACAACTTTTCGAAAAACACATACAATAATTTAATAATGAAGATGACGCAAAAACAGCAGTTGATACAAAATATTGTGGATATCGGTGTTGAAGATGATAATTATTTTTTGACAAATAAAACAAGCAATCAACTTGTAAGCATACGTCCAGTCTTAAACAATATGATTGAATTAAATCCAGAAATATTGATTCCCCCAGAAACATTGGACGAAAGCAATGAAGTTAACATATTTAGCAATGCAGATACAATAGACACCAAAGCAGACTTGAATCATACCTTAGATGATGATGAAATGGTGGTCGTTGTACAAATTGCAGATGATGACGAAATGAGCCCAAGCCTTGATTCATTTAACATTGATACTTTTAACGTGCAACCAGTAAATCAGACCCCAGAAACATTTCTAGGTACTGATGTTGAGACAAATAGTGAAGGTAATGCTGACTCAAGGGACCTTAAAGAGGAAAATATTGAGGATTTACTTGATGCTTCCGATTCCCAACTGATATAAGTATTCTACTATCATTGTAAGTGTAGCAACTTGCAACCATCAATCAATATTATTATTTTCTACATATTTTTTATTACTTACATAGACATTATCACTTAATTTGTTATTTTGTAATTTTGTTATATAATAATGATTAATGAATGACGTGTAAGTGTGTAAGCTACCTAATTGCAAGATTGTTTATATTTATTTTATATTATGATTGTCATTCATGACATATTGAGCCGAGCCTTGGAACCTGACAGTAAAACTGGCCCACCGTCTACATGTCACTCAGAGGGCTATAAAAAGGTATCTCGGTATCTCTATAATGGATAAATCCGGTATGAGACAATCCGCAAAAAGACCAAAGTAACAGACATAGTCTGGAGGTGTAGCAAACTGATGTGGCAGTGGGCTGGGCACATATGTCGTAGAACCGATGGACGGTGGAGTAAGCGGGTTTTCGAGTGAAGGCTACGCCTCGGCAGGCGTAGCGTTGAACGACCTCCGGCCAAATAGACCGATGATGACTTCAAAAAGCTGGGCGGCTGGTAGCGACTGGATGGCGAAAACGAGAGATCGTGCCCTATGGCGTACCCTGGGGGAGGCCAACGTCCAGCAGTGGACTGCAATAGGCTGACTGATGTATGATGTCTGTACGAGTATGATTATTATAATTATTGTTACTAAATAAAATAATAAGAATAATAGACCAATCACGTCTTCCCTTCCGATGTAGGCAGGGCTTTAACGGCCGTAGAAATACGATCTAGATTATCTACCTATTGTTACTAAAATATAAAATAAAATTTTAGAAAAAAGTCTTCTTGTTTCATTCGCAAATATATAAGTAATAATATCAGCTATTTAATTCCCATAGTACAAGCTATGCTTAGTTTTCGGCCAGATGGCGCTGTGTGAAATGTCCAGGATATTATTCATTTATTATTATCACTTATGACGTCATGATTCGTAAATTAATTGTAAATTGTAAAAAAAGAAATTTGTGTAGCACAATTTCGTTTTTTAATAACAATTTTGTATTGTACATACATACATACATACATACATCACGCCTATAATCCCTTGCGGGGTAGGCAGAGCGTAAATGGCCGCAGAAACGGACATTTACGCCACGTCTGACAAATATTTGAGGGACACTCTGAAAATTGTGTATCGCCATAGTGACAGGTTGTCATCCCACCGCCTAAAATTGCAATACACACCCTCGAGTCCCTTAGTCGCCTCTTACGACTCCCACGGGTAAGAAATGGGGTGATACTATTCTACACGGCGCCGTTTTGTATTGTCCTAGTAGAAAAACTACTTCGGCGGGATAGAAAAAGGTTTTAAAAATTTAGACACTGCCTCGGGGCTGGCCAGGTTAATCACCATGAGCCATGAAAAGTTAGTAGCAACCCTTCATCTAGACTGTGTTATGTATTCCTGGTACTCACTTGACACTCATCAGCGTTATGTCCAGGGCCCAGTCTCGGCGTGGACTGCTCCGGCCAAGTTCTTCCAACCCCTTCTCTGGACAGTGGTATGTATTCCTGGTACTCACTTGACACTCATCAGCGTTATGTCCAGGGCGCAGTCTCGGCGTGAGCTGCTCCGGCCAAGTTCTTCCAGTCCTTTCTCTGGACTGTGGTATGTATTCCTGGTACTCACTTGACACTCATCAGCGTTATGTCCAGGGCGCAGTCTCGGCGTGGGCTGCTCCGGCCAAGTTCTTCCAGTCCTTTCTCTGGACTGTGTTATGTATTCCTGGTACTCACTTGACATTCATCAGCGTTGTGTCCAGGGCGCAGTCTCGGCGTGGGCTGCTCCGGTCAAGTTCTTCCAATCCTTGCTCTGGACTGTGGTATGTATTCTTGGTGCTCACTTGACACTCATCAGCGTTATGTCCGGGGCGCAGTCTGGGCGTGGGCTGCTCCGGCCACATGAGGGGGTGCGCGCTGGGGGGCAGAGGGGGAGGGGCGGAGGCTGCCACACGGATCCCTCGGCTGGTGGGCCCCGACTCTGATGACCCTAGGCTCTTGGACCGTACTGCTGCTCCGAACTCCTCCTCTTCTTCGGCTTGGAATTCTGCTAACTGTAACGAATTACAAAACAAATGTTGATTAGAATAGCATCACCCCATTTCTTTCCCGTGGGTGTCGTAAGAGGCGACTAAGGGACTCGGGGTTGTGTACTGCTATTCTAGGCGATGGGCTGACAACCTGTCACTATGGCGATACACAATTTTCCGAATGACCCTCAAATATTTGTCAGACGTGGCGTAAATGTCCGTTTTTTTGGGCCGTTTACGCTCTGCCTACCCCGCAAGGGATTATAGGCGAGACATGTGTATGTATGTATGTAAGTATACATTTTATGTTCTTATTGAAGAAATTGGTGCTGTGACAAAGCACCCTTCAACAAAACCAACACAAAAAGATGACGAATGAGTGAACCTTTAAAATACGGGCCTGGCAGATAGGCACATCGTGCGTGTGTGACATTGACATACCTACCTAGTTGTATCCTATCTACCTACCCAAAACTTATTGTGCGTCTACTGCAAGCCATAAAGAAAACGTTGAAAAATGGTCAAAAATTATCTAAATCGTAGTAAGATAAGATCTTGACAAATAAGATAAATGCCATGGTGAACTTTACGTACCTACCACCCCAGGCACAAACGCTAATTACCTACATAAATAAAATTGTGACCCAGCCAGACGCAGGCCCACAAGCACCGAAGAAAATACATAATATGGGGCGTGCACTTTAAACGTACCTATGTCATCCAAGTAAGTCACTTTTGATGAAAACATTTTGGTTAAGCTACCACGAAAAGATAATTGGTGTAGGTAGGTAGGTAGTTCGTGTGTACGGAATTTTTACGCACCTAAATTGACAAACCGATTAGGTACCTACCTACCTATAAGTACCTCCGGATATATTTTTGAGATATTGAAAGTTTGGACCAGAACCAGTACAGCTACCTACTCAATATATTTAAATTCTCAGAGCAAAGGAATGTTTCAGAGGCCTACGATCAATTAAAATGAAGCCAAAAAAACTGTTGAATTAAGATTTGGCTTTATTTACTTAATTCAATCTATTTTAAAAAGCTAGTAAAATTATGAAATGTAAAAATAAACACTCCATTTAAAAAAACAACTACCTATAAGTAAATACTATATTTAATTAGTGTGTATTTGCCATGCTACGTACCGCTAGATTGACTCCATCGACGGTTTCCATGGAAAGAGGGTCGCCTGTGGGTGCTCGCAGTAGGAAAGAAAGAGCATCAAAATACTCCCAGCCGCTCACCCCGCCTCCACCGCCCCCCGCCACCCCCGAGCTCCCCTCCCCCGCCCGCCGCTTTATCTTCCGCAACTCGTTATTAAACTGCGTCCTCAAATTGTGTATCTTTCTGCTAATCTCCTCCGAAGTGGTCCCGAAACACACTGCCAAGTATTCCAACTTCCCCTGTCGCGCTTTCCGATCTTTAATCAATGAATTCTTCACATCCCATAACTCTTTGCAGTCCCTTTCCATAATTTCTATCAGTTTCCTCGTGTTTTCCGAACTCCAGTGCATTTTGTTTTCTCTTTTAGGGCTGTTGCTGTCGCCGTCTATTTCTACTTTCGGCCATACCAGCTCAAATGAATTATTAGAATTTGAATCCATGTTGGATAAAATATCGTCGACGTACAAATGACGTTATAATTTGCGTAGCCCTCTAGCTAGACTGACGACACAAGGCCGGAGAGCGGCGAGAATGGTGTCGGTGTCGCACGGAATGGCAACGTTGCGGGGCGCGGCGTCTAGCGTGCGCGGGAATAATGCGACGTTGCCAGCTCGCCTCGCCTGCGAGAGGAAATGTGCTAACTTCTTGCGCTAAATGGAGCTAAAGAGGTGAGCTGCATTAGTAGTTATTAGCGCATGGTGCAACAAAGAATCTGCTGGTAACTGGTTCAGTTTGTTCGTTATTATTATTGGTAGAAATTCCCTTTAAATAGTATACCATTTTCCATAAGTACCTAGGTTCATCGTTCATCATCATTTAAGTTAATAGGTAGGTAGGTAGGTACTATCTACTGAAAAGAAAGGAATGCATCTTTTTCAGTAAGGATGGTCAAGTTAGCAGGGCAGATAAGCAGGGGAATGAATAAAATAAATCTACATAAATTAGATAGCTGTAGGTAAGGTACCTAGACAAGTGAGGTATCAGGGCAGGACCTAGTCATAACCTAGTCAGCTCCAGGTAGGTAGGTAGATACCTACTTATTTAGCTGCAGGTAGTTGTTGTGGACTAGGTATTAAATGCGCAGCATATTTTAGAAAATACCTTGAATCATTCGAATACTTGTCATACCGCAGCCCACATAAAAAAAGCCGCAGCACATTACAAACGAAACGAATGTCCAATTAGTTTACAAATAAATAATAAAAAATGAGAGGGTCGGCCTCATATGGGGACCGGTGTCAGTAATTACGACCTTCAGAGATAGTGAGGGGGATACGAACATTTTATCGATACAAATGTTTCTTACAAGGAATCATTTGAGCAAACAAGAGTGAAATATTACGTAAATAAATTTGAAATTAGAATGATGAATTCATCTACCATCCACGATTAGACCCATTCCAACTGTTTATAGACGCGGCACAGCGGTAAGTAGGTAGGTACAATCTTGAAGAGATATTTAAGGTTTTTATTAGGTAGGTAGGCAGGTAGGTACTCGATAATGAAATTTCTTACCGAGACCTCTAAACCTAAACTTAACTGACTGACTGACGTAAAAGTAAGAATTAATAATTATAATACCCTTAATTCCACTCACGCAGAGGTCCCTAATTATTAGTTTAGTAATTGCTAAAACAACCAACCCACCCACGCCCTTGGAGCGAGGCTTGGCTTAGGAGTTGTTTAGGGAAGAACAAATCCAACTGAATTAGGCTTATGTCCTGGATTTTCTGGAACACCTGCTATCGATCAGCTCAAACGATGATGTAGCGTAGGTACTTATATTCGACAAGGCATTTATTTCTTCTTCACATCCCTACAACGGGTTTACGACATGGCGCTTATTATCAAAATAAACGAATGAGACCGCACGCGCGCGTTTTTACGCCCAAAGCCCACCTTGATACCTAAAACCTCTTGATATTCGCATCATCTTTAAACTTAAACAGCAAGTTGACTGGTGATTAGACTTCCCATACAAAATGTGTAAGACGACCAAATAGTTTTGAGCAGCAGGCCCAAGGCAGGCCCTATTTTTCGACCTACTTATGTCTTGGAGTTTGTTTTCTTTTCTTGGTTTGGTTTTGTTAACCATTTAAAACATTTCAGCATTTTTTTTAAACTTCTTACAATCTTGCTTCCACCTCGTTAAAGTTACCAAACTGCCTGCAATGTTTTCTTCACCGTCCTGTTTTCAGGCGATCAGAACCCGGATTCTCTTATTTTGTTTATCCTTAATATGCCAGCGACACTCAACTATAATTTTATTGTCACCGTAATATTCTATACTCAAACTGTTAGCAGAATACGATATGCCAAAACCATGCCACTGACACGCTATATAACAACTGAAGCTATTTTCATTTAGCACACTTCGGGCTCAGACAGGTAGGACAGGTAGGTAAGTACCTACCTACCTGCCTACATTGTATTTAGATATTCTTATCTACATTAGGTAGTAGTTGGTCAGCATTTACCGCCGTATTTGGAGTAGAACTTGGCATGCGAATTCTAATAAGTGTAAATTACACACCTCGCCATATTAGCATTAGCAGGTCAGTAAATTAAAACTTTGATTGAGTTTGTATTTGCCAAAGCCGTCGCAGCCTATTAAAAGTTGTATTACCTATCTTGTAGCAAATTACTGCTGCACCATTAAAAGTTAAAGCGTACAACGGTTTTTTTTTTCTCCTTAATCCAAATACACCGGGAATGTACACAAATGCACTACTATTATTGAGCCAGGGATATTTTCTTGAAGACGGCCTGGTACGGCTGGCATTGTTTGAGGGCATAACCATAGAATAAATAATAACAGTGGCATAACTTAAAATAATTCTAAAGTCGCTTATTCTATGTACCTACGATCTTGTTATGTGTGTCTGTCTGTAAAGGACATAAGTACCCATCACATTTTTTTTTTCGGTTCAATGTATGGTAGCTTTATTAAATTGAATTTTTAAATGTCTATAATTAAAATTAATTTAATAAAATATATACCCAGTATTATCCATGTGATAATTTTATTTTCACAATGTAAAAACCCAGTTTTAGTCGTCTTAATCCACTGCAAACGAAGTAATAAATTGGGCTCGGCCAAATTTTCATAATCTAAGTGAGCTTATAAGCCAAAAATATACGACAAAAAAAAATATTACATAAAAAGCTAGCCAAACTAGGCTAACTCCACTGGAGGGTCGTTTAGTCTTCAAATCAAAAGTCCAACATGAAAAGCTTGGTGAATTATCTAATTTAGATATAGGCGGAATATATCTACGTATGTTGCCTGCTAAACTATCAGTAGTTTCTATGTAGAGACGAAAATGATAAGAAATTATTTTAGATTCAAAATGGTCCGTAATTGTTTGTATTCAATGTTTGTAAATAAAACAAGTCACCTCACCCCTTGCTCAGGGTTGTAAGAGAAACACTATTAGCACTTTACTCGTATATACAGAGTGTGAATAGGGATAGTGTACCAAGAGTTTTGCGGCTTACAGGCGCTTATGTCCAAAAGAAAATCGACCACCCATACAAAATACAAAATAAGCTAACTAAATCACAATGAAAAGATTTTCGTTTTATTTTTGACATTATTTTGTAACATTAATCTTAATATATATAATCTTGGACTAAGTTTTTTGTAAGTGCATTGAACTTTCCTTAACACCATGTATACTTTCATATGGGAGTGCTCAATAAATCCATATCGGGGTGATCAAACAGTGCTTACGATGAGGTTTATGGTGACAGCCCTGATGCCGAAGGGCTTGGAGGGAGCAGGATTAATATCTAAATAATGAGGCAAACGCCCCGCCCTAGACAAAGTACTGCCTGCAAAAACATTATATGAGTTTGGCAGGTAGGTAGATATTAAACACAAAAATATAAAATATAATTCTATTATATTTATTATCTTTCATTTAATTTTTACATAGGTAAATTAATAAATACGTACAAATACTTTAAAAGCAATGCAACAAGTTGTGTAAAAGCTGTAGGTACTCTTGTCTTCCTTTATTAGCGCTTTACGTGTTAAGTTTTTTTTTAGAACTTGCAAGATTGAATTGCAGGAAGGATTTGAAACTGCGACCTTTGCTATCACAAATAGCGCCGACGACGCCTCTAGAGCTCTAGAGCTCCTGAATAGATTATAGAGCTCCAGAGCAATGCAATTTTGCAAGTTCTTCATATAAACAGGAGGTCAATAGTGAAATAAAAGTAAAGATAAAAGTTATAAATTCAGATAGATCAATATTAAGTTAGGAGTATATCGACGGGGAAGTGCTGACTACTCCTAACTTACAAAAACCAAATTTTACAGGAGGCAAAAAAAACTGTTTATTATTTTTCTTAGAGGATAAAAAGAAAAAGCGTGAATGGCAATTTTATACTTAAATGGTCCCGTTCCGCAGGGATTAATCAAAATTTGCTTGGAATGAGTAATTAGCGAGAAATTGTAAGTTAGAAGGTATCATGAATCTGGTGTGGATGAAAATTTGAAGATAGGAATAATTTCCACACTTCAAAAAAGTAACAGAAATCATTGAAAATTATTGTTTCTCCCTAAGTTTTCAATCATATTCAGCGATAATAGAACAAAGGAATATAAAAAACACAATAAATGGACGAAATTGATCAAAACAGGCATTTTTTTTGAAGATAGGAGTTATTCCCTTTCTATATCGCACTATCAGTTACGATAGAAGTTATTTTCGGAATGTGACACTGTTGATAATTTTTATAAATCAATGTTTAGTCACAATTTAATTATCTTATTTTAAGAAAGTACCCGTATGGTATCAAGTAAGTATTCTTGTGTATGTCACGCACTGCTGGGGCGAAGCCATCGACAAAAACGGCGAAGCACTTGCCGTTTCACTCGATATCTCGAAGGCCTTTGATAGGGTCTGGCATGCAAGTCTGCTCAGCAATCTTCCTGCTTATGGCATCCCAGCTGATTTTTGAACTTGGATTTCAGACTTTCTTAGTGAACGGTCCATCAGAGTAGTCGTTGACGGCTGCTCCTCTGACCTTATGGCCATTGATGCCGGAGTTCCTCAGGGGTTTATGTTCTCTCTGCAAATTTTTTCCTGCTGCACATCAATGACCTCCTTCAGAATGGTATTGTTGGATACGCAGATGATAGTACCGTTTCAGAGAGATACTTGACAGGTGCAAGAACCAGTGGGGATGAAATACGTTCGTTAAGAAAGGCCATGGTAGAGCGAACAGATCTGACCTTAAGTCTTGTCTCCCAATGGGGCGACGACAATTTGGTCTCATTCAACGCCACCAAAACACAGGCGTGTCTTTTTCCCTGCAAAAAGGAGTCCTTTCGACTGGACACCTACTTTTCGGGGTACATCTGTCCCTGTCACTGCCAGGCTTGAGCTTTTAGGCATGGAGTTGACATCAAATCAAATCTAAACTTCAGCGCGACCATCGAGTACAAGGCTCAAACGGCGGTTAAGAAGCTGGGCATCCTGAATAGAGTGAAGCGATACTTTACGCCCGGACAGCTTTTAACTCTTTACAAAGCACAAGTCCGATCCTGCATGGAGTATTGCAGTCACCTTTGGGATGGCTCAGCCAAATACCAACTTGCCGCTCTTGACTCGGTGGAACGCAGGGCCAAGAGGCTCGTAGGCGACAAAAAACTGGTGGACACCAAGCTACATAGCCTGGCACATCGCCGCAAGGTTGCCTGCTTGTCGGTTTTTTACAGATTGTACTTCGCAGAGTGTCCTCAGTCAAGAGGTTCACGACCTTGTTCCACCAGCTCCCTTCTACCATCGGACATCCGGACGTACCGCCGGATACCATCCATACCTGGTTGCCATTCCACCAATTCGGACTAAGCGCTTCCAGTAATCATTTATAATGCGCACTGCTAAAGAGTGGAACTCACTACCTGCGTCTGTGTTTTCAAACGCATGCAACCCTAATATCTTCAAAGTAAGAGTGAACAGGCTTCTTCTGGGTGAGCTCGCTCCATCTTAGACCCTGTCTCTGTCCTATGACCTAGACTAGAGTCAAGAGCAAACCCATCCTTAATAAAAAAATAAAAATAAAATAAGTATCTACTCTGGTAACTCTTATGAAATGAGTCATTAAACTCTAATAATAACCAATGACTGTTCGAACTTTCTATAAAAATAAGTATGCTATATATATGTATAACTCTTAAGCGACTCTTTTTATTTTAACAGATAAATAACTCCCTTAATGAAGCTTACGATAACTCATGAATGAATCTTAAAACTCCCTATGAAGGTATAAATCTTTTCAGTCCCTCTTATTACAAACATATACCTCCTACCCATTTGACAGAAAGTGACAGCACTAATTTAAGGCAAGTAAGAAGAATTTGTATCCCGAATTGAGGGCTAACTAATGAATAGACCTTATTCCAGGTGCGCTTTTATAATTACTATATTTAATTTGACGTTTTTAAAACCGTTTCTTTTTCTGCATGTAATGTCAAATTCAAATGACAGGATTAAAAATAGCATTGTCAAAATCAAATTATATTCCTGTCAAAAACTTCCCAAAACATAGGTTTTGTGGAATAGCCACACTTAAAACCTTTTAGTATAGGGATTTTATTTAAGTATTTTTATTTAAGTATTTTAGA
The DNA here is from genome assembly GCA_027580185.1 of Tuta absoluta. Taxonomy (NCBI): domain Eukaryota; kingdom Metazoa; phylum Arthropoda; class Insecta; order Lepidoptera; family Gelechiidae; genus Tuta; species Tuta absoluta. The sequence continues at coordinate 6,785,647 of JAQAHW010000003.1, forward strand.
TTTAGAAACTTAAAATGATAAAAACGTAGAATCGGGACTTGTGACTCTTAAAACTCTCCTTTAGATTAAAAACAATTAAAAACGTTGCAGTGATGCCGGCTTAGAATAGCATCACCCCAATTCCTTCCCGTGGGAGTCGTAAGAGGCGACTAAGGGACTCGAGGGTGTGAATTGCAATTTTGGGCGATGGGCTGACAACCTGTCACTATGGCGATACACAATTTTCCGAATAACCCTCGAATATTCGTCAGACGTGGCGTAAACATCCGTTTTTGCGGCCTTTTACGCTCTGCCTACCCCGCAGGGGATTATAGGCGTGATATGTGTATGTATGTATGTGTATGTAAAAACGTTGCAAACAGATTAAAACACCGCATCCTGTCCCTTTACAATACGAGAAACGCACCGTTTTTGTCTCGCTCACATGAAGATAGAATATATTCGCTCAAAGTTTTGTATAAAACGAAGTTACGAGATGTTTCCATTAATAAGTTAGAATGTTTTTCCTGTCAAAATTTAACAGATTGTCTGGACCTGAATATAGGAGATATTTCTTCGGTACAGAACTAAGTCAATTTTGCGAATTTCAACTTTATTGCTATCACAGTAGATGCGAAATTAAATTCTCTATCGAACTGCATTCATAAGTCATTTTCGGAAAAAATGTAAGTTAGGAGTTGTCAGCACTTCCCCGTCGATATACGCCTTTGCATTAGCTTTCGCCTTTTCGGAGAGTATAAAATAATAATAAATTGTGTAGGCAAGATAAAAATAGCAGAATATGTACTGTTCCAATTTTCTTTTGCTGTCGCTACTCGAACCTGCCTGTCGCTGCTATCTCTCGAGACAGCACTCGTCGGGGGGCGAGAACCGGAAAAAATGTCGTTCGCCCGTGATTTACCGGCGCCCTGATTTAGAAGGATCGCACATGTGCCGCATGGTTTGCGGTTTTGACAAATTCAACAGCAATCCACCGCTAAATATGGGTCTGGCTGCCCTTACTGGAGGGTATTTACTCTACTCGCTTGGCAGGCGGATTTGTGAGCGCAGTGGTACTTTATGGTACATGGAAGCCATTGGAAGCTGCAGCAGCCCATTCCCTGGTTTCATCTTAGTCGCTTTTTCCGACACCCACAGATAGAAACGGGGTTACGCTATTCTAAGCCGGACAATTCGTTATTATGACAGCCAAACAAAAAAAACAGCCTGTGATAGCACAGCAGTGGGCGTCGCGTGTTCTTTTTCTTCTTTGTTTGTTGTTTTGTATAAATTTGTCAATTAGTAATTAAGTTTATTATTTAAATAAAGGATTGCGAATATTCAGTTTTATACAACTTCTTTCGTCAGTTACACCGGACCGGTGAAATACGTGCGGCACGTGTGTAAACTATCGTGACGGGACATGCTGGGGTCCTGATATACCGGGCCCACACGGAACCGTACGTCACGCACGCTATATTCATTACTTCACGCTTCGATTGATAGGGTTAAATATCAGTGAGAATAACAGTTTGGGAAATCAATACGTCAGTGGTTCCAACCTATACTTTATTATATTTACTTTTCTACACATACACATACACATACACATATCACGCCTATAATCCCTTGCGGGGTAGGCAGAGCGTAAATGGCCGCAAAAACGGACATTTACGCCACGTCTGACAAATATTTGAGGGACATTCTGAAAATTGTGTATCGCCATAGTGACAGGTTGTCAGCCCATCGCCTAAAATTGCGATACACATCCTCGAGTCCCTTAGTCGCCTCTTACGACTCCCACGGGTAAGAAATGGATCTCCGCCGTGTGATGCCGGCTTAGAATAGCATCACCCCATTTCTTTACTTTTCTATATCAGTACAATGTTGGTCTCAGACAATTTTCACACGAAATTTAAATGGACCTAGGTTCTTAAAGGCGACAAAAGACTTATTGAAAAACTTGATGGAAAATCTCGTGTGTAGGAACCTATAGGTACTTATTAAATTATTGAAAAATAAGTAGTAAGATTTTCCTATTTAAACTTATTCGCCTCCTTACGCCAATAGATGGAGCTGTAGCACAAAAAAATATATTAAAGGCGGTATGCAACTGCATATTATTAGCCATTACAATGCTCGTGTCAAACTATTATCATGTGTGATAAACAGACACTCGCATTCTAATAACCCCCATTATTATGACAGTTGCATAAACTACTATATTATCAGACTTCAGGCCCATATTTAAATTTCTTCATAATTTAAAATGAAATTATTTGATTATTAGCTTCGCTGGATTCTACCTTGTAGATATTTTTTTTTGTTGTTGGAAATTATGTGCCCTAGATTCAATTTGTTGGCGATGAAAATAAGGAGTCAGGATGCGTGGATATAAAATATATTAAAAATCACCAAATTTCACATAAATCGTGGTTTTAGGTTTTATCAAAAGGCGATGACAAGACAAAAAAAAACAGAAAAAACATGACAACCAAGAGACAGGTGGTCATTGACAGACTAGTTGCCCCTGGCTGAATTTGCCACCAAAGAGTCTATCGTTAACTTTCTCCATAATGCATTTACGTAGCTCGTTTTCACCTCACTTCATGGAGCTACCGCCCAATAAAAGCTGAGAGTAGGGAAGCTGCTGCCGAACTATGCTTTTATACGATAAATCTCGGGCTAAATATCTCAACACCTAAGTATATTGATTTGTTGGATGGCGTCTATCGAAAAGTGCAGACTTTTTCTAAGACAGTGCTGTTATCTGTTAGCCAATTTTATGATTAGAATTATTAAACCTAATAGCTTTAATAATAGGACCCAGTTGTTTTTTGGTCCTATTTTAGTTGAAACTACATTATTTTCTCGCTGGTAGAGGTGAAAAGTTGTGAGTACCACGCGAGAACAAATTTATTTTTACAACTCATGGTTTTGAATCCCTCTTACAAATAACTATTTAATTACAACTCGATATCTTTACGCGTTCCTGAGATAAAGACGGACGGATCCTTTATGGGATGCCTTTTTTTTCGTTTTAAGGTACGGAAAACTTAAATCTTACACCAATAACCATTGCACCTTATTATATGGTTATATCTTATTTTATAGGATTTGAAGTTTTTGATAGACAGATCACTGGAAGTAGTTTTATTTGAACTAATTATTGTAACCTACCTATTGTATCCTATTGTTATTTATTATTGCTTCTGTCCCTACACTGTTTTCACGTTTGGCTTCACGGAAGATCAAGAGCCTTACGTCCATCACTGCACCAATATCGGCTGATTATGATGATGATAGATAATTAAGAAAAACTGGGTAAGTAAATAACAGAATGATCCTCTGTACGTACATATTAAAATGGTTTAATCGGGTCTATTGACGGTCGATGTGGCGCAGTAGTAGAGCGACTGCCTGCGACGCAAAGGTTCCGGGTTCGATTCTCGGTGGGACACTCACAAAGTTGATATTTATCACTTTGTGAATATGTTACCGGTCTGGTTAGGACATTGGAGGGTGAACCAACTGATTGTCCGAAAAGAAATGGTTCTGTGCTTCGGAGGGCACGTTAAGCCGTCGGTCCCGGTTGCTGTCTATGTTTACTTAGACGGCGGTCGTAACACAACCATGTCAGAGGCCTACTAGTGGTGATAGGCGGTTGAAAAACTCTGGGTTCATCAGGTCGTTGGACGACTCATTGACACACACGAAAAAAACGGGTCTATGCGCGGGATTATTAGTAGGTGACTTTTGAGATATTCGTGATTGAGGATCATTCTATTTTTATGATTTAATCGGGTCTATGCGCGGGATCCTTAGTAGGTAAACATGCAATATATTTACGTCTATACGTTTTAAGTGGGTTGCAGCGCTTGTGGTCGTGAGAGCAACTGATGATGCAGCGATGTGAAGACCGCGGCGTCTCGTGAGAGTATCGAACTACCCTCATTTAGAAGCGCGCGTAGCTCGTTGCTCATCAGTGCAACCCGCTCGTGGTCGCGTGAGCAACTGATGATGCAGCAATGTGAAGACCGCGGCGTCTCGTGAGAGTATCGAACTACCCTCATTTAGAAGCGCGCGTAGCTCGTTGCTCATCAGTGCAACCCGCTCGTGGTCGCGTGAGCAACTGATGATGCAGCGATGTGAAGACCGCGGCGTCTCGTGAGAGTATCGAACTACCCTCATTTAGAAGCGCGCGTAGCTCGTTGCTCATCAGTGCAACCCGCTTGTGGTCGTCAGAGCAACTGATGATGCAGCGATGTGAAGACCGTGGCGGCGTCTCGTGAGAGTATCGAACTACCCTCATTTAAAAGCGCGCGTAGCTCGTTGCTCATCAGTGCAACCCGCTCGTGGTCGCGTGAGCAACTGATGATGCAGCAATGTGAAGACCGCGGCGTCTCGTGAGAGTATCGAACTACCCTCATTTAGAAGCGCGCGTAGCTCGTTGCTCATCAGTGCAACCCGCTTGTGGTCGTGAGAGCAACTGATGATGCAGCGATGTGAAGACCGCGGCGTCTCGTGAGAGTATCGAAATACCCTCATTTAGAAGCGCGCGTAGCTCGTTGCTCATCAGTGCAACCCGCTTGTGGTCGTGAGAGCAACTGATGATGCAGCGATGTGAAGACCGCGGCGTCTCGTGAGAGTATCGAACTACCCTCATTTAGAAGCGCGCGTAGCTCGTTGCTCATCAGTGCAACCCGCTTGTGGTCGTGAGAGCAACTGATGATGCAGCGATGTGAAGACCGCGTCGTCTCGTGAGAGTATCGAACTACCCTCATTTAGAAGCGCGCGTAGCTCGTTGCTCATCAGTGCAACCCGCTCGTGGTCGCGTGAGCAACTGATGATGCAGCGATGTGAAGACCGTGGCGGCGTCTCGTGAGAGTATCGAACTACCCTCATTTAGAAGCGCGCGTAGCTCGTTGCTCATCAGTGCAACCCGCTTGTGGTCGTGAGAGCAACTGATGATGCAGCGATGTGAAGACCGCGTCGTCTCGTGAGAGTGTCGAACTACCCTCATTTAGAAGCGCGCGTAGCTCGTTGCTCATCAGTGCAACCCGCTTGTGGTCGCGTGAGCATCTGATGATGCAGCGATGTGAAGACCGTGGCGTGGCGGCGTCTCGTGAGACTATCGAACTACCCTTTTTTAGAAGCTTAAAACGTAGACGTATGCATGTTTACCGTGTTTACCTACTGATAATCCCGCGCGTGACCCGATTAAAACATAATAATAGAATGATACTCATTCTCATATATCTCAATAATCCGAATACCAAATTTTAAAACACTTCTCGTGTTAGGTATACCATTCTGAAAACTTGTAAAATTTTCAAGCGCGGGCAGGATCTAAACCTGCAGTATTTGAAAACTAACCCGGTAGATGGAGCCGTGCCACTTGTTACTGGCATTAAAATACACTTGCATAATTGGCGGGCAAGGAATGAGCTGCGGTAGCCCTGATGGAAGAGGCGTCGTCGCCACTAGTAATGCGAAAGTCGCAGGTCCTAATCTTGCCAACGCTTAAAAATTTTGCATGTTTTCAAAAATCTCAATAATCCCCTCCTTGCTTCATTAATCATTATCCAAAGCGACATTAACAAAGTTACAGTGTTTATCATTAATCCTGTCTGTTAATAACTGGATTTCACACCTTATTAGTTATTCAATCTCAAACATCACATCAAACAGTGGACAGATCTCTCTTCACATCTTCGAGAAGTCAATATTTACGGTTCAATTAGATGTGATGTAAAACAACATATAGAACGGTCATGTCATGGAGATAAGAAGTCGCGCGCGGTGACAGCGCATGACGTTTCGGAGTTCTGTGAGCTCGGTTTAAAAAGAGAGAAAAATTAGTTTGAGAAACTGATCGATTTCTACATCTTTGAAGTCACATTTTCTTAATAAAAATTGAAATCGGATTTTCGTTAGTATCAAATATTTATGACAGCTATACGACATAAAGGACGCAAAATCTTAAATACGAGTATAAACATTTTAAATAAGTTTCTTGTACCTAGTATTAGTCGCAGGATTCAACTCTTCGTTATATAGGTGCCTGTGACAAGGTAAAGTCGTATCATGTCTCTTATTTTCTAATACTACTAGTAAATATCATGCCTATATAACATGCGGGGTAGGCAGAGCGTACACAGATGTCTGACAAACATATAAGGGACATTTCAGAAAATTGTGTATCGCTGAAGTGACAGTGCCTAAAATTGCAATACTTATTTACAAGTACCTAGTAGTAGTAGTAGTATTAAGTAGGTTACCCTTCGATAAGTCGCCTGTTATGAATAGGGAAGTAAATGGGGTGATGCTATTCTAAGCCGACATCACACGGCACAATTTTTATTTATTTTATATTCCGTGGGATCTTATCACGGTCTTACACATTTTTGTAAGCGACTGTTGAGTGAGACCACAAAAAGTCCCTTCATTTGAAAAATGTCGCTCAGACAACATAGATGGCTCTAGTTGTCTTGGTTATCTCCATAAAATTCCAGTAGTCGCAATGTTCTTTTGATGGATGATTATGATTATTTCATAACAGTGAGTTTAATTTAAAATTACCATCTAAGTATACAGGGTGTAAGGGACCGTGAGAAAATATTTCTGGAAACGTTTTTTTTTTACTTATGGCAAGTGCAGCTCAGCTGATCGTGATTTTGTATGGGAGTTTAAATGTTTTTTGTCGTTTCCTGACATAACGTTTTTAGGGGAAAGTTGTTCAATTTCATGGCCTGCATGCACGCTATCAGGGTTCTGAAGGCTGTCCCTTATACCCTATATTTATAATCATTGTACCTATCCCAAATAACGTATCATCCTAAATCACAACTTTTTGAGTAGGTAGGTAACTAGGTGGAGTAAAAAAACTGTTCTCATGGTTAGTTCTGGCAATCAACACTTAATCTGATCAATCTATCAATACTCAACCCAAGCGGCTCTACATCGCTTCCCACCGTGCTCTGTCTCTACATCCGACAACAGGCAGATAAATGATCACCAGTTTATCTGCGTCTTCCTGCCGCGACCTTCTTTCCCTTCTCGATCCCGGTGGAATATTCCGGCCGCATGCCGTTCCCGGGAACGAGGGCAATACCCGCAAAAAACACTCGCAATCTCTCTCGTCCGAATATATTTTAATAGCGGCGCGGTGACGGCACAAAGGCGGTTATTTATCGACGCCCTCTCTCATTGCTTCACGGACGCAAGCATTAAAACGAACCCACGCATGACAATGCTCGAGAAAAATTAACCTTACTGCTAGCTCGCCACAGTTACTTTTTAATTACCGCGGCAAAGGAATACGACGTTTGAATTTGAACGCGACCGGCTAGTAATCATTCGATGTCTAATTCTGTTTTGTCTTATCGCTGTTCCGTGTTCACGGTGAAATAGTCTTAAGTGGCGTCGACTTAGGGTTTAGATTGTCAACGTGCGATTTAAGGAAAGACTTCCGCGGCACGTCTGGAAGCCTGATCATGGATCGGCGTCGGGCGAGGAACAAGTCCACACGGCAGGGTGCGCTAGTGACGGGCTGATAAAATAGCGATATCGATCAACAGACAAACTGAACAGTCTCAAACACATGGGATTAAACAGTCATCTAGTCACACAATGACTTTATTATACTCCATTGGCTTACGTCATAGATGAGGTGTACGGTACAGTGCACCTAGTAGGTCGGTACGTAATACATACACATACACAAATCACTCCTTTATCCCTTGCGGGGTAGCCAGAGCGTAAACGGCCATAATATACGGCCGCTATCGCCACGTCTGACGAATAATACGTACGTAATAAATTTATACAAATAATATGGCCTAGTTACTCATCATAATCACTAACAATAGGTAGCTTTATAGGTATAAGCACAGGTATAAGTATGGTCAAAACACCAACTTAAATACTTACATATAATTGCATTTAGTAAATGATATATGATTATTCATTTGCTTAAAATATGGTGTATGAAAGCTAGTAGCTAAAATAACATTTTATCGTTCCACATATTTTGCCGTTGGATTTTGATTGTATGGATATGACAACTCAAAGATTTTCTGCCGACGGTCACATTTCCTACAAATAAAAATAAAACTGTGACTAGACTTCTCGTAGTAGGTGGGAAGTACCTACTCACTTTCAAGAAAACCACTATAACTAGGTAATAATAGAGTATACACTTCTAGGTAAGTAGAATGGATGTATCGACAATGCAACAGTCGACCTTACTTAAATCACTAGCAAACAGCTAAGTAAGAAGGTAATTCATGCAGACACGCACAGTTACACAGGCAACTACACACTACTATACATTAAACACCTAGGGAAATATACACCTACATTTTTATGCAAACAGAGGAAACCCTACAATTTCGAATGGAGTTGAATTCCTGTATGATTTTTAGATGTTTTTCCATGGTTTAGTATCTAAACCTTGGTCTTATGGATAAACTTTACTCAAGAAAGTAGGAAGGTACTGACATACACCTACTTATTTTCTAATCAACAACCCTTGTAGATTGGATTAAACAGAACAGGGCCGTGACTCTCTTATTTTTTGGCCATTATAATTCATTTTCTGTTGCCACTATAGCCCACTAAACTTTTGTTTACAAATAGTACAATTCAAGCCACATTACTCTATCGACCGACATACAACTGACAATATTAGATAGCGTAATACGAGCCCGGATCTATTATTTCAAAAGCAGTTAGTCAGAAAAACGGCCCCGATTCTCTTATTCTTTAGTTATTGTAATGCCATCGAATGTCAATTGTCGTTATAATGCCACTGTTACTTTTTATACTTCAAACAGTTAGCAGAATACGAAATGACCAAAACTGTCCCACTGACAGGTCATTGACACATAGCTGAAACGATTTTCGCCTAGCAGACTTCAGGCCCTGTTGTCAATACCCACAGATAGATTTGATCAGAAAGACACGTTCCTAACCGGAAAAAGCGAGGACCCAGTAGCATAGAGACCGGAGGATAAAGATATATTTTTTTTTTATGGGAGATAAAGAACTGCAAATGGCTATCGATTAATGCCATCCAAGTTTACTTAACCGCCTGTGCAGTCTCAACAGCCGGTCTATGGGATAATGGGAAAAACAAGTAGATTCTAGTAGAAACTACTACAATTGACGCTGGGCGATTGTGTCTTCACGTCAACGCCACGATTAGGGAATGCAATCTCGATCTCGCGAGATCTCGAAATCCCCAAGATCTCGAGCAATTTTTCGAGATCGAGATCTCGAAAAAGGCGATCTCGTCTCAGAAAAATCATTCGAGATCTCGAAAAAATCCATCGAGATTTTCGAGATTTCGAGAATGTGCTTGTGTAAGGCATTGACGTGTTCATTGATGTGCTTCCGCGCAGAGTCTGGCGTTTGCCGGCGGTAGGACCTAGCAGTCGATACCTATTGAGCGGGTGCGTTGCGGGGGGTACGGGACGGGGGATTGACGCGATGCGACCGACCAATCCCAAGAGCTTGTTTATTGTTTACTTACTCGCATTTTCGTCACTGTGCATTTCGTGTTTTCGAGTGAAAGTTATTATTTATCTATACAATAACGAATTAATTACATTCAGTATTATTCTATATTAGATAGTTTTCAATGTGAATATAAATATGTCAAAGAACAATTCGAACCAAGTGTTTGTGGACGTTACTACAAGTTATTTGCCGGTTTGGAAATAGTGTTTTATTTGCCAAATATTACAAAATACGATAAAAAGTCAGAACGTGGTCTTTATTACTCTAACTTTCTAATCTTACAGTAAAAAAGTACAATGTTTACCAAAATTATATGAAACAAACAAAATCTCGATCTCGATCTCGAAATCTCGACCAATAATCCAACGAGATCTCGAGTTGGTCAATCTCGAACCCAGAGATCTCGAACGAGATCTCGAGTTGCCAATCTCGGCTCGAGATTTCATTCCCTAGCCACGATCGAGAGGAATGTTGAGATTTCTATAGGGAGCAACAAAGAGGAAAGAAGGCAAGGTACTTAAACAACTGTTAAAACTATCCCCATGAAAAATCGTTTAAAATATTTAAAAAATAACCCCCCATCCAAATTTGCCGATCAGTTGGTGTTTTTTTTTCTTATTTCGACCTACGTTCTTAGGCGGAAGTTGTTTAGTTTCATATGTACCTTGACCTCCTTTCGGCTTGTTATAACCATCCCTTTAGTTACTCTTTCATATATACAATGTTTCGAAATCATGCTGTGCTTTCTCTTGTTTTCTTTTCTTCATCTTCCGCTTCATTGCTTTTCTCCTGCTGGTCTTTTTAACTTGGATGCTGGAGAGACTTTTTAAATGGGCTCAGATTCAGTAATTGAGTATCCTTTTGTAATAATTATTCGATATTGGAAAACTATTGTCTGGTTATCACAATAAAACGGTCAACGCAACTTCTGTACAATGATAATGTTATGCTATGCAAGGCGAAGGTGGTAAAAAAGTCATACAAGCAAACCAGATACCTCGGGACGCCCGCGAGGCAAGAAGTAGGTGGGCGGGGTATCGATACACACTTAATGAGTTGTTCCAAAATCCATCTTGAGATATATCACTCCAATAATGTAAAATTAAATACCTACAGAAAGTGTAGACAGTAAAATCCTCCGCTCCCACCTACTTCTTGCGCCGCGGGCGTCCCGCGAGTTATCTGGTTTGCCTATAGTTAGAATTCTTAATCATAATTCATAACACCAAGACCTTATTCATCCGTAACCAGGGAGGGACTCTATGAAGTACCTGAAACGAAACATTTATGTTAAATACCTACCAAGTAATTATTCTATCTCATATAGATAGGATTTTGATAAACATTAGTAGTTACGAGTGTTGGTGCCCTACTTAGTAAGTTCTACCTGATCCCCGGCAATGTTTAGGTGCATAATGTCCAATTGGAACTTCGTTTTACTGACTGAATGTTATGAAGCATACCATAAGTCGCAAGCCATGATTGTTGGTAGTAGCAGGCTGAGAAGTAAAATTGGGGTTGGGGATCTTCCTAGGGTTTTCTATAATAATATCTGAATTCCCTTCACTCCCAAAGCAAAAAATCTTAGGCTTATACTGGACAGTGATCTGTCATGGAAACCGCAAGTCAATGAAGTTAGTAGGCGTATGCATTACTCATTCCATTCTCTCAAGCGACTCCAGAACTTTCTTCCTTTTCAAACTAAAATCATGCTTGCCCAAGCTCTTCTTCTTCCCATTCTCGATTATGCTGACGTTTGCTATTTGGATGTGACTGAGGAGCTGCTTAATAAACTTGAGCGCTTACAAAACCTTGCTATTAGATTCATTTTCGGTCTCCGCAAATATGATCACGTCTCAGAGTTTCGCGCTCAACTTAAATGGCTCCCGATCCGACTTCGCCGCGATGTGCACATCCTTTGTGTCCTCTACAAACTCCTTCATGATCCATCCTCTCCTGATTATCTCCGTTCCCGTTTCCATTACTTATCCCCTGATTCCCGATCTAGGCGTTCTTGCATCACAAAGGTGCTTGAGTGCCCAAGATCAAACACCAAATTCCTTTTTAATTCATTTACTGTCCGTGCCACTCAAATGTGGAACCAGCTACCGAGAGCTATTCAAGATAGTCCCACCTACTTCACTTTTAAAAAGAGAGTGAAAGAGCATTTTATTTTATCTTCATCTTTGTGATTAATTATAATTATATTATTTATTGTATATTTTATAAGTATGTATGTAAGTATTATTATATTTATTTGTGATATTAGTATTTATTAGTTTATTTTTAATATTATGTTTAGGTATTAGGTAGTTTTAAGATTGTTATTTTTCTTTTTATTATTGTATTTCTCTTGTTCCCGTGTTATCACTTCTTCCACCCTCATTAGGTTGGCTGGAAGAGATCTCTTATAGAGATAAGCTCGCCTATGTATTAAATTATAAGTTAAAACATTGTGAATCACTGCAATAAAGAATATATATATATATATAACATACTATATGCTGGGGAGCTCGAGCTGACCCGGAGAAGTTTGTGTGGTTGTTAAAACAATTAGCCCAATCGCACCCGCCTTGTTAAGAGTTGTTCTGTGTTAAGAACGGATCGGACTGAATCTACCCGGCACGTGCCGGCAGTTCCCAAAATGTGAACATATAAAGGACCTCTGCGTCCCCGCTGGCGGGGGCGTCGGTTGCTTGAAGAACTTTCGGAGTGTGATCTACTTGCAATGGCTGCAGCAGCGGCTACTGTGATGTTGTCATCATCATTCGCCGAAAGGACGTGTCTGGGACGGCGTTTAAAACGCTAGGTTGGATGGGGGTTTTTTGGCTTTTGACACACTAAACTTAAACCAGGGCACCTAAATTAATCCAAGACCAGGTAGATCCTTCGAAAATTGCGTAATATAGGTACTCCCATCTTTGTCGTTCAAATAGCAAACTTGATTTAAAAGTTTCGTGCTCTTTGGAGTCGAAAATAGGAAAATCTTGACAATCCCATATACACAGCTGCCTTTGAAGATTATGAATAAACCATAAGATACTTACCTCAGACACGGATTTCTTTTCACCATCATAAATCAGTAACCACAAAGTAAACAGACAAACAGTCCAATTTTCAAGGTGTGTGTATATTTTATTCAGGACTAAGGGCGGGCGGGGGCGCCGCCGCCCGAACAATAGTTAGGGTGGAAATGCAAAATATATAGGGTGAAATTTTACTAGTCTTTCTTTCTTTTCGTGTGGGACAAAGAGTCGACGAACGACCCGATGAACCCTTGTGTCAGAATCTTTCAACCGCCTACTATTGCGCATTACGCCTCTGACATGGTTGTTTAACCGCAACCGGCGACTTAACGTGCCCTGCGAAGCACAGAACCATGTTTCTTTTCGGACAATCGGGTGGTTCAGTCTGCAATGTCCTAACCATACTGAGACCATATTTAAAAAAAGAAAAATATCAACTTTGTGAGTACCCCACTGAGAATCGAACCCGGAACCTTTGCGTTGCAGGCAGTTGCAATACTACTGTGCCACATCGGCCGTTGTTTTACTAGTGACCGACAGTGAAATCTCGAATCAGGTCGGTGAATAGGAACAACTTTCCCGAAGGATCACAGGTTTCATATCGACAACAATTCGAACGGGCAGTGTCAGTCACGTTCACATACGTACGTATGTACATCTACCCCCTGTATTTAAGTTAACGCGTAGGTATATTTTACTTAGGTTCGTTTGATCTTTATACATACATATCCCTTGCGGGACAGGCAGAGCGTAAACGGTCGTAAAAAAGGATATCTACGCCACGTCTGACAAACATTCAAAGGTCTTTGCAAAAATTGTGTATCGCCATAGTGACAGTTGTGAGCCCATCTCCTAAAATTGCAATACACATGTAACCCTCGAGTCCCTTAGTCACCTCTTACGACACTCACGAAAGGAAATGGGGTGATGCTATTGTAAGCCAACATCACACGGCAACGGTTCAAAGATCAACGGCACGGTTGATCTTGATACGCCTTGTATAATCTATTGTGTGAACAAATAGCTAGTTTGGGTGGGTGAAGCCAGTGTGAAATTGAAAGAAAAACTCCAGGAAAATAAACAAAACAACACGGTGCTACGGGTGTCACTCCCCTATTTGCGAATATGGGGTAAAGGGAAGGCATGAAGGAAAAGGGCATAAACTGAAAAGTTAAGATTAATCTTCTATTTTCTTCAGTTGGTCTGGTTACCCACAGCAACCTCTCTTTTACCGTTGTGCGTCACGAAGCAAACTTTATTACAATACATACATACGCATATCACGCCTGTAATCCCTTGCAGGGTAGGCAGAGCGTAAACGGTCATTTTTGCCACGTCTGACAAACATTTGAGGATAATTCGGAAAATTGTGTATCGGCATAGTGATAGGTTCTTAGCAAGTTCTTAGCCTATCGCCTAAAATTGCAATACACTCCCCCGAGTCCCTAAGACAGCTCTTATGACTCCCACAGGAAATAAATGGGGTGATGCTAATCTGAGCCGGCATCACACGACAAATTATTACAATACTACGAAAATATCATTCTCATTTTCGTTACCAAAAATTATGTAAATATTTTTTACCTAGTTGTAATATAGCGTAATAGTAACTAGTAATCTGAATAGGTATGTATTATGCGAAAAAAAGATCTTGTTTTTCTCTGGAGACACATCAATCGGACAACAAAGGGTTCACCGCAGCGCAACAGCGGCGGTTTGCGAGGGTCGGTCGTTGGTCGACACGCTAATGCCATTTCATATGTATTGGATCATCGTCCTCGCGTGTCGTGGATTGAAAAGTCAAACATGACGAGAGGTTAATTTGGATAAATAGATAGATTAAACGTTTATTGCATAATTAACAACACATACATAGGTACATTCAACAGTAAAAGAAAAAAAAAGTAAAGACAGTTCAGAACAAAATAAGGTAAATACTTACAAATAGTCGCCTTTCAGGCGAGACAAGACAAAGAAGTTGCTCGGCGCACCGAAAACGCCTGGAAGAGCTTTTCGTCCATGAAAGAACATATGAAAAGCGATTTACCACTCTCTCTGAAACGGAAACTCATGAACATATGCCTTCTCCCAATCCTCACCTACGGTGCTCAGACTTGATCTTTGACGGAAGCACAAAGGTCCAGCGTCAAGATTTGCCATCGCGCAATGGAGCGCAGTATGTAAGGCCTGAAACGGATTGATCGGGTCAGGAATACCATACTGCGCTCTAGAACAAAAATATCTGACGTAGCTCGAGCAGCAGCAGCCAAGCTAAAGTGGGACTGGGCCGGTCACGTATGCCGCATGCCAGATGAGCTGTGGGCAAAATCATCTACTCTGTGGAAGCCACCCACCGCAAAAATACGCCGCGGCAGACCCCGTCGTAGATGGCGCGACGAGTTGGACAAGTTCTCACGCAACTGGCATGCGGAAGCCCAAAATAGAGATGGATGGAAGGAGAAGAGGGAGGCCTTTGCCCAGCAGTGGGATAGTGTGGGCTAGACAAGACACGAAATACTGACACAGTTAAACGCACATTTGTGCTGCATGGATGCGAAATGCCCAAAAGTGGGTAGTACTGGTTTCTAGCTATTAGGTACCCCAGAGTGAACGTTGCGAGTGTGTGTTTACGTAGGCATCTAACTGTCTGCTATCACGATGGTGAGTAAGGATTCTTCATTAACCTAGTCCGACAACCTCAATCTGGCGGTTCCCTCATTGCCAAACGACTTGTTTGGATCAGTTACGCATCGTAACGCACCTAAGCCGTATTTTAATCGCAACTTCTTTTCACCTGACAGACGCATGCGTTACGGTGCGTTAAAACTACGATAAGTGGGAGAACCGCCTAGCATGTTGAAGATAAATGACAAAAGTTGTGTAAATGAAGGTACACGTATGAATTTATCTTTTAGAATTAACTAAAATTTTATTTTCACTAGAAAGGGTAGCTCTATCCCCAGAGGATCATCAATTCGGACAAAGCTCTCCTGCTTCCTCAAAGCAAGAATTTTTTTCAGAGAGATCCGAGAGTTAAGCCGTGAAAACTTTGAATCGCTGTGTTCTGTATGGGTAGTATAGGTACTAAATAGGTAGTCGTTTGCTGAAATTAGAACCTAGTATTTGGGCTCTTGGCTCTTATATTATTTCAGGGCATGTCAAGTCATGTCAACCTCTCACTATAGGTAGTGATATACAACTTCTTTAAGACCAACCGCAAATATTTGTCAAACGTAGCCTACTTTACGGCCGGTAACGCTCTGGCTACCTCGCAAGGGATATAGGAGTGACATCTTCTTCTTAGTCGTTATCTTCATTACTGAAGGTCGTGTCCACAATGTTTCTCAAGCACGGTTGATGTTAAAGTTTTCCATTTGTCTCTGTTCTCGGCTTTTCTTAGGGCATCAGTTACAGGGGCTCCGACAAGTTGTTTCACTTGGTCTACCCATCTCGATGGAGATCGACCACGTGAGCGTTTTCCTTCCACTTTTCCAAATATGACCAACTTTTCTAGGTTATCCGGTTCTCTGCGGGCTACGTGTCCGAAATAGCCTAGGATCCTTTGAAAGCATATGGTGGATAAACGAGTTTTTATTTTCAGCTGTTCGAGAATAGATTTATTTGTTCTTTTGGCCGTCCAAGGAATGTGCAGCATGCGTCGCCAGCACCACATCTCGAATGCATCTATCTTCTTTCTTTCAGTAGCACGTATTGTCCACGACTCAGCTCCATACAGGAAGATTGAGAATACCAACGTCCGCATTAGCCTTATCTTAGTACAATTCCTGATATTTCGGTCTTGCCAGATTCTGATAAGCTTGGTCACCGCTGTTTTTGACATCTGAATGCGACGTCGTATCTCTTTCTCACACCCGCCTTGGTTACTTATGAGTGATCCCAGGTAGACAAATTCGTTAACAAACTCCAGGTCTTTTGACAGGTCAGGAGTGACATGTGTGTAAGTAAAAGTATGTCAAGTCTGTTTGCGGCGAAAGGCTATCATGGCTTCATTCTAATGGCTTTTAGTGTTCCCACTGAACAACTCCAGTGTTCTGAGCCTCCTTCCCTCACAGAGGGTCGGAGCCATCTACATGCAAATAAAATTACATCCGCTCATACAAGTGACATGACTTTTACTACCGGGAGCCTCGTAATGGTTAGGTTGGGTTCCAGTAGCATCGTAAAGTATTGGGACGTGTAACATTTTAATACCGCGAATATAAGTTGGGTTTTTAACTTATAATGCGGAATTGTCTTACCTATGTTGACCGAGGCCATTTAAAAAAGAATTGAATTTAATTAATCAACCATATTTATTAAGTAAATAATATTAAATTTATTAGTGCCGTGTGATGCCGGCTCAGAATAGCATCACCCCATTTCTTTCCCGTGGGAGTAGTAAGAGTCGACTGAGGGACTTGAGGGTGTGAATTGCAATTTTAGGCGTTTGGCTGACTACCTGTCACTATGGCGATACACAAGTTTCTGAATGTCCCTCAAATATATGTCAGAGGTGGCGTAAATGTCCGTCTTTGCGGTCGTTTACGCTCTGCCTACCCCGCAAGGGATAATAGGCGTGCGTGATATGTGTATGTATGTATGTATAATATTAAAAAATTTCATGTAGGTAGGACGATGGTTTTGATAGAGTTCCGGAAATGCTGAAATAAAATAGCATTAAGTAGTCGACCACTGTGTTACTTACCTTAAATATTATGTCGACGATAAGTCTAAAAGTATCTCTGGATCGCACTGGAAGCATACGAGCTCCAATGAACGATCAATTCAAATTTTAAAAATAGAACGCTCAGCTCATCAGTAATCGACTCGCGCGCAACTCAGTGCAAACCTTCAGCAGAACAATAACTGGTTTGTTGCGCGATGTCGACGCGCGAGGTCGCTAGAAGGTGAGCCGACCGTTGCCGAGTGTTGCCGAGTGCTAACACGTCCGCCACGAAATATATTACACTGACCAAACTGTGTTGACACCTACATGCTCTCCAAATAACACTGAGAAGACCTCTTCTGTTCGTTGAGATCAAACCGAGGTAGTTCCTCTTAAATCGGTTGTTTATTTAACCGACCAGTTTTAATGAACTCTACATTTTGGATCATTGCTGTGTAGATGAATGGGGAGAAGCAGGTCTTCCTACGTTGGAGTAAAGCGTGTGCATGTGTGCAGTCACATACATGAATTCTGTACATTGTACCGTCAGACAGCACACATGCGCACTGCTCGGCACGCAAAAGCAAAACACGCTGTCGAAAATTTTGTGGTACGGTCAGTGAAAACAAAAAACCTTTTATTTCTTATAAAATGATATGGAATTAAACTCAAAAAGTAACTCGTAATCTTCTAATAAATTAACAGTATACTTCACATAAGCACTGATTGATCCCACAAGCCGTGTTTGGCAGGTTCCATAGATGCCCGCTTGCTACCATCCTTCCATCGGAGTACAGCGCCAATCTGTTTGCTGTGTTCCAACGTCGTACTGGACATACTAGCGCCCGTAAGGCTGCGTTACGTGTATTGCTGATCCCGCACGGGACCCCGCGTAATTATATATACAGCGCCAACGCCATTATTGTTATCTGAAGTTTCCGTTCAAGTGTTGTAGGTATTGTGGCGAATCACCCAACGCTGCTCTTGTATTTCGCGAATTCCGCCACGCGCAGATGGGCCTTAATGGGCTAGGTAGCTTAGGTACTGCTGGGTTAGCTAGCTTCATCTTCGACTTTACCTCAGGTCCCTGGCCCTTGCGCTGTATTCAAAAGCAAATTTTGCTATATTTTAAAACTAATACTTTGGTTGCTTGGGAAATAAAATATACAGTCATAATATAACGTTACTGTGCATTTTAGTTAGTCGGGCCTATTTTAAGGTTTAAACTATCACTGAGTAACTGAACTCAATACAAGTTTCATCGACTTATAAATACACACCTACGCAGTAGGTACGAACCTACTTAGTAACAAACTCAGAACCTGTTACATATTTATGATCATTTATCTATAAAATGTTAACAGCAAACTCTTATTTAATTAAATCAAGTTATATCATAACATTATACAAGTTTACAACCTACCGCAATAACTCTACCTAAATGCTGGTATAAATAAAATTTATGGTTTCCTCGATGAATATGCGGACGGTACCGCGGCCGGGCGTTCAATAGGCGTCATTTGCATTGGTAATGGGCGCCCGGCCGTATTGGTAAACAGAGTGACTTACCTTGTTAAGCGTGAGGTGGTCCTGTGCTGTATTTTGTTTTCGGTAGATGGAGCCACGCAACGCTTAATGGCATTAAATACACTCGCTTCGTCGCAGTCGGTAGGTAACGAAGCGGCGGTGGCCTGGAGGGTTAGGGCCTTAGGGCGTAGCTAGTGGCGTCCCTGGTGAAACCTTCTGTGACATAACAAAACAAAATTCCTGTCATTTAATATAAATTTAGAAACCTGGTTGACTATAAACTTAGGAAAGAAAAAGCAAGCACTAGCCAAGGCTTTATCTTTGATATACTATGGTGAAAAGCGTTTCCAGCGATTCGAAAGACACGTCAAAGTTGCTAAAGGAAATACGCCGAGAAGAACATCACTACGGCCTTAAAATTGCTCTTCTTTCTTTAAAGTAGTATGCAATGTTCGCCATTCCTAGAGAAACTGGGCTATATTTATTTTATCAGCTTTTACTAATGTCATCTCAATCATAACACCAACTTGTTGGTATTCGTAAAAAGGACACTTTATGTTGCAAAAACGAAAGATCTTGGCAAAAGTAAAACAGCACAAAAATATTGAGGAAAGGGATGAATAGAAACTTGAACAAAAATAGGTCATAGGAGGGAAATATTTTCAGGACGTGTGCTAGACGTGAAAATGGACAACTTTTCTTAGAAGGTATCATTTTTACCAGAATAGGTACATAAACTTTTTATATAAAGTTCGTGTACATTTTATACTTATTTCTAACATACTATGCGAGAGTCTGGTGTCTGTACTAGGAGCCCTATGTTACATTTTAACAGCCTCCCCAAACTAGGCAGGGTAGGACGGTAAGAAGTACTAGAAAATAATCTAAATTCACCAATTCTAGTGTGGTTAAGTGTGGTTAAGTGTGTGTTTAGGTACTAATTCATATTAGACACCCAGAAATATTCCAAATATTCACTTCTTCTCGTAGTTGACGGCTTTAGCCAGGTGGATTAATGTAGAGTTAAGTAATAAATTTCAGGCTTCTCATTTATTTTGTTGGAGATAAACACTAAGAAATCCTAATGACCTATGTGATCCCACAATAGGTTCGCTGAACGACATTTTATTTTACGCGTTTGTTCTCATGGAGGTCATATTTAAGTTAGGATTACTTCTTGAGGACAATGTTTAAGATTAATATTATAATTGGAGATTTAGAGACAGTAAAGCTCGTTGTCGGGTACAAGAGAGGTAACCATAAGGCCAAACTTTAAAACAGTCTCTCTCTATCTCCAATACAGCTGTTTTAGTTGCATGCACCTCCCCACGCTGAAATACAGTAAGCCAGTATAGAATGACAGAGTGCCAAGTACACCATTTTTATAATTAGAATGTCTGCAAAATAACGAAGATTTTTAAGAACGTTTATTAACTTTCGTGCACTTGATGGTGACTTGATGACAGTAGCACGATATGTTTGCTAAAGTTCAGATTTTTGTCAATTATCATGCTAAGGTATTTGATGTCAGATACTGGTGTGAACTTGTTATCAAGGCTGGCCATCAATACAGAAGTGAGCAAGAACTTTCCTCTTTTGATGAGTATGAGTACCCTGATTGAAAAAAGAATAAATTTTGTCTTGTCAACATTGAGGGTAAGTGCGTTGACGTACATCGCAAATATATATTTCTCCCTAACAAAATTACTAGAGTAGCAACAAAATTTGTAAAAGATACATGCATAAGACTAAGTCTAGAACTAGAGACTATACGCCCAATGCATTGTTTACTTCTATAATCTCTTCTGTATCGTGTACATGCGTTTGAGGCGATTAGAAACACGCATGGCGTAGGCAGCAATGTTTAAATAAAAACGTGTTACGAAACCAATAAAATTCTCCTAATCAAAACTACAGCCGCATTAGACGAAGAGTATTGTGCAGTCTAGACGTGAACAAGGCCAGCGGACCTGATGGCATACCAGCGAGAGTATTAAGACTATGTGCGCCTGAACTGTCTCCTGTGCTGACACGCTTGTTCCGCCTCTCTCTTAAAGAAAGAACGGTGCCGGGGGCCTGGAAGCTTGCTAATGTGCAACCAGTTCCCAAAAAGGGCGACCGTGCCGACCCTGCTCATTACCGTCCAATTGCCATTACCTCCATCCTATGCAAGGTCATGGAGAGGGTACTTAACAGTAAGTTGCTGACCTACCTTGAAGACAATGATCTTCTCAGTGACCGTCAATATGGCTTTCGCCGGGGGCGGTCTACTGGTGATCTTCTTGTGTATGTCACGCACTGCTGGGGCGAAGCCATCGAGAAAAACGGCGAAGCACTTGCCGTTTCACTCGATATCTCGAAGGCCTTTGACAGGGTCTGGCATGCAAGTCTGCTCAGCAAGCTTCCTGCTTATGGCATCCCAGCTGATTTTTGTACTTGGATTTCAGACTTCCTTAGTGAACGGTCCATCAGAGTAGTCGTTGACGGCTGCTCCTCTGACCTAATGGCCATTGATGCCGGAGTTCCTCAGGGGTCTGTTCTCTCTGCAACTCTTTTCCTGCTGCACATCAATGACCTCCTTCGGCATGGTATTGTTGGATACGCAGATGATAGTACCGTTTCAGAGAGATACTTGACAGGTGCAGGGACCAGTGGGGATGAAATACGTTCGTTAAGAAAGGCCATGGTAGAGCGAACAGATCTGACCTTAAGTCTTGTCTCCCAATGGGGCGACGACAATCTGGTCTCATTCAATGCCACCAAAACACAGGCGTGTCTTTTCACTGCAAAAAGGAGTCCTTTCGACTGGACACCTACTTTTCGGGGTACATCTGTCCCAGTCACTGACAGGCTTGAGCTTCTAGGCATGGAGTTGACATCAAATCTAAACTTCGGCGCGACCATCGAGTACAAGGCTCAGACGGCGGCTAAAAAGCTGGGCGTCCTGAATAGAGTGAAGCGATACTTTACGCCTGGACAGCTTTTAACTCTTTACAAAGCACAAGTCCGATCCTGCATGGAGTATTGCAGTCACCTTTGGGATGGCTCAGCCAAATACCAACTTGCCGCTCTTGACTCGGTGGAACGCAGGGCCAGGAGGCTCATAGGCGACATAAAACTGGTGGACACCAAGCTACATAGCCTGGCACATCGCCGCAAGGTTGCCTGCTTGTCGGCATTTTATAGATTGTACTTCGGAGAGTGTGCTCAAGAGCTTCACGACCTTGTTCCACCAGCTCCCTTCTACCATCGGACATCCAGACGCACCGCCGGATACCATCCGTACCTGGTAGCCATTCCACCAATTCGGACTAAGCGCTTCCAGTCATCATTTATAATGCGCACTGCTAAAGAGTGGAACTCACTTCCTGCGTCTGTGTTTCCAAAAGCATACAACCCTAATCTCTTCAAAGTAAGAGTGAACAGGCTTCTTCTGGGTGAGCTCGCTCCATCTTAGACTCTGTCTCTGTCCTATGACCTAGACTAGAGTCAAGAGCAAACCCATCATTAATAAAAAAAAAAAAAAAAAAAAATTAAATAGCAATAAAACCCTATATACCTATGCGTTGAAATCGATTTCCTAACTTTGGTTTTATGCATAACAAAATGTGTGTGGCCGTTACACTTGGATACGAATTGATCGGCAGTTAAATATTTACGAGCAACGACTTTTAATCAAACGCTGATAGAGTTTACGTCTCGTAGTATCAAAACTGAGTAGGTATTTATTTACTTAATTGGTTTTTATGCTGCATTTCATGGATTATTTCAGAAATGTTATTGTGTAGAAATTATGTGACGAAAACGAGAGTCGAGGCAATGGCAAGGGCAAAACCAAGGAATTGCTTTGACAGATACCTGCCATGACGCAAACAACCTCTTTACTGCCTAACCAGACACAATATTTGAGTGGATTTCTCAAGCGAAAATTTTTCATGTCCTCGCTGAAAACGAGGTGACGCTTTGCAGATATGACTATGATATTTTTTTTTAAAATATAAGACACTTGTTCTGATATGAAGCCATATAAATAATGTTCCGACAGTTATTATGTTTTTAGAAAAAAAATAGTTAGTGTCGAATTTCAATGTTCGGTGGCTTGTCCCCAATCCGTTTTTCACAACATATTCATCTCTCAGAAAAATTATGTCCAACATATTAAGGAAAATTAATTTTGATTATGTTAAGGATAAGTGACCCTACGAGAAATTATAAAAAATTTAATTTTTAGACGAAAAGTTTATGAACTATGTCAAAACTAGATTTGTCCCAGCAAAAATAGCAATATCGGTGGCAATTTTGTTTCGACGCTACCTGCTCACACTGTTGATTATATCCAGACCTAAAACCCCTCCCCCGCTAGGATCAGCCGAGCTCTCACGCGCAGTGTGAACGGTTGTGCACTACCTCATTGCGTCTTCCCGACAAAAATGTTAGTAGACTATTTCCGTTTACTCGGAATCAAAATTTTGCAATTTCGGTGCTCGGGATTAAAATGTTTCCTCAAAGTTTAAAAAAATTACAGTAATGCATTCTAAATAGCCTTTAGGTACACTTTAGAGATTTAAGTTGCAAACTAGAATAACCTTGATACTTTTGTATATTTATTAAATAAATGACTAGTTTTCAATTTCGGTGGGCACATTTCGGTGGCTTTTATGGCTGCTAGAAGCCCACCGAAATTGCAAAGCTCCACCGAATTTGCTCAATTAATACAAATTACAAACATATTTAGAAATATCACGCTTACACTCCTTGCGGGGTATAAAGATCGAAAAAGCCTGTAAAATGCGGTCGCTTTAGGTCGTTTGTTGGACAAAAATTGCGGTTATTTCAGAAAAACTAAAATCTGCGTTGTAAAAGAAGACTAAGGGATAAATTCATTTAGGGGAATGAACAACAACGTTCCCTCTGAGTGCAAAATTTTGTACTTCGCTCGCCTATCCGCCAGCCGAGCGTGTAGAGGATGGCAATACTCCTGATAAGGGGAGGCCCATGTCCAGCAATTAATTTTTGAACTAGCCCGGCGATCCCTCGTGGCCCTCCAGCCCGGTGCACCCACGAGGTACTACCGCACGGCGATCCCTCGTGGTCCCCCAGCCCGGCCATCCCTCATGGCCCTCCAGCCCGGCGCTCCCGCGAGGTCCTACCGCACGGCGATCCCTCATGGCCCTCCAGCCCGGCCATCCCTCGTGGCCCTCCAACCCGGCGCTCCCGCGAGGTCCTACTGCACGGCGATCCCTCATGGCCCTCCAGCCCGGCGATCCGTCGTGGCCCTCCAGCCCGGTGCACCCACGAGGTACTACCGCACGGCGATCCCTCGTGGCCCTCCAGCCCGGTGCACCCACGAGGTACTACTGCACGGCGATCCCTCATGGCCCTCCAGCCCGGCGATCCGTCGTGGCCCTCCAGCCCGGCGCTCCCGCGAGGTCCTACTGCACGGCGATCCCTCGTGGCCCTCCAGCCCGGCGCTCCCGTAAAGTCCTCCTGCTCAGTCATTGACACCCGTCAGCGATAGCCGAAGACGTGGCTACTATTTGTAGTCGCAGGTATCAGTTGATTTGTCGACCGGCAGGTGCTAACAGGTGTGGACGGATGCCGATAACAGCGGGGTCTACGGCTATCTTCAACACAATGCCATCCATTTGTAAGCAGCCAAACAAGGCATTTTTTTATTAAGGATGGGTTTGCTCTTGACTCTTGTCTAGGTCATAGAACAGAGACAGAGTCTAAGATGGAGCGAGCTCACCCAGAAGATGCCTGTTCACTCTTACTTTGAAGAGATTAGGATTGTATGCGTTTGGAAACACAGACGCAGGTAGTGAGTTCCACTCTTTAGCGCATTATTAATGATGACTGGAAGCGCTTAGTCCGAATTGGCGGGATGTCCGATGGTAGAAGGGAGCTGGTGAAACAAGGTCGTGAAGCTCTTGAGCACACTCTCCGAAGTACAATCTGTAAAAAACCGACAAACAGGCAACCTTGCGACGATGTGCCAGGCTATGTAGCTTGGAGTCCACCAGTTTTTTGTCGCCTATGAGCCTCTTGGCTCTGCGTTCCACCGAGTCAAGAGCGGCAAGTTGGTATTTGGCTGAACCATACTAAAGAGACTGCAATACTCCATGCTGGATCAGACTTGTGCTTTGTAAAGAGTTAAAATCTGTCCAGGCGTAAAGTATCGCTTCAGTCTATTCAGAATGCCCAGCTTCTTAGCCGTCGTTTGAGCTTTGTACTCGATGGTCGCGCCGAAGTTTAGATTTGATGTCAACTCCATACCTAGAAGCTCAAGCCTGTCAGTGACAGAGACAGATGTACCCCGAAAAGTAGGTGTCCAGTCGAAAGGACTCCTTTTTGCAGTGAAAAGACACGCCTGTGTTTTGGTGGCGTTGAATGAGACCAGATTGTCGTCGCCCTATTGGGAGACTAGACTTAAGGTCAGATCTGTTCTAACATGGCCTTTCTTAACGAACGTATTTCATCCCCACTGATTCTTGCACCTGTCAAGTATCTCTCTGAAACGGTACTATCATCTGCGTATACAACAATACCGTGCTGAAGGAGGTCATTGATGTGCAGCAGGAAGAAAGTTGCAGAGAGAACAGACCCCTGAGGAAATAAGGTCGGAGCGCAGCCATCAACGACTACTCTGATGAACCGTTCATTATGGAAGTCTGTAATCCAAGTACAAAAATCAGCTGGGATGCCATAAGCAGGAAGCTTACTGAGCAGACTTGCATGCCAGACCCTGTCAAAGGCCTTCGAGATATCGAGTGGAACGGCAAGTGCTTCGCCGTTCTTCTCGACGGCTTCGC
The DNA here is from genome assembly GCA_027580185.1 of Tuta absoluta. Taxonomy (NCBI): domain Eukaryota; kingdom Metazoa; phylum Arthropoda; class Insecta; order Lepidoptera; family Gelechiidae; genus Tuta; species Tuta absoluta. The sequence goes on from JAQAHW010000003.1 coordinate 6,811,179, forward strand.
CCCAGCAGTGCGTGACATACATAAGAAGATCACCAGTAGACCGCTAGTTAAGTACCCTCTCCTTGACCTTGCATAGGATGGAGGTAATGGCAATCGGACGGTAATGAGCAGAGTCAGCACGGTCGCCCTTTTTGGGAACTGGTTGCACATTAGCAAGCTTCTTCGTTCTTTCTTTAAGAGAGAGGCGGAACAAGCGTGTGAGCACAGGAGACAGTTCAGGCGCACAAAGTCTTAACACTCTCGCTGGTATGCCATCAGGGTTCACGTCTAGACTGCACAATACTTTTCGAACCTATTTAGTGTGTACTGCGATCTCCGACATCGAAGAATCGCAACGAGGTACAGTAGGTGGTTGCTTGATGCCAGCGTCCAGACGTGAGTTGCTTGCAAACAGGGCTTTCTCACTTGCAGAGTGAGCCAGCGATCCATCAGGTTTCAGCATTGGAGGATCTGAGGCACAATTGCAACTTCGGTGGCACAAACCCAATTTCGGTGGCATGAATTCAATTTCGGTGACAAGGCAATTTCGGTGACGCAAATAACTCACTAAATACTATTGTTACATATTTGTCTGTTAATATATTTTATTCAAAATGAGTATCTTTTGCTATACAGGTACAAAAAACATCAAAAAAGCAGAAAATTAAAAAATCCACCGAAATTGACAAAAATATGCAGTTGTTGAAAATGACTCATTTACCGACCAATATAATAATGGTGAAAGCATATTCGATACATTCCCTGGAATTCCCTGGTAACCATTTCTAACAAATTCTTCCATAGAACTAGGGTCGAAAATTTATTATTATTATTTTTTCAGTTGTCTTTCTGCTTTAAAGCTTATTGTCTTTATGGAACCGTGTTTAATGGTAGATTATAGTATTTTTCGATAAGCTGATGAAATAGAAAAGTAATCTATGAAGGTTTACGCATTTTAGTAATTTTTTCAAGAGAAATCTACAACTTAATGCAACTGACTTTTGTCGTCTTACATTTTGCAAAATCAAAGGTCCCAATAATTACTAGAATCTGTGCGAAAAGAAAAAAGGGGTGGGCAAAAAGTGAACTAATCATTGTTTCATAGGTTGCTATGACATTTCTCATACTAAGGCACAGAGGTGCCCTCAATTTCCACGCCTATCCATTTTCCGCACAGACTCTACTATTGAAATGGTTCTTTGTTGGAAAGGTCGCCAAGAGGAAGGAAAAAAGGATCTTTCTTCCTCAGGGAATGTATCGATTTTCCGGTCCCTATAGGTACAGGATGTTAAAAAAAGTACTACGATCCATTAAGCCACCCTTTCTTTAGGTATAACAGAGCGTGATAAGCGTGACTAAAAAATTATGAAAAATAATTACTTATAAAAAAAAAAAAAATATTGACCAAGTAATTGCCTTATTATTATAATTAAGTCTATTTCACAAGAGCTATTGTTTTTTTTATTTCCTAAGTCAGAACGTGATATAGCGTTTTGCCTATATAGGTTTTTGTGGTAATTTCGCTGAATGACCGGCTGTCATTACTTTACCACAAAGTGCATTAGACAACTCATACATACTCTAGCATCCTGAAGATTGTGTTTTCCTCGAATATTATTATGCTTTTTCGGTACAGATTTATTTACCAAAAGCTAGCAACGAACTTGAATATTAAATTTTCAATCCGTATTCATAAACCGAATTGAACTCTACGGCATTTGTGAATTTGTTCCCGGTCTGGTTAGGACATTGCAGGGTGAACCAACTAACCAATAAATGGTTTCGTGCTTCGGAGGGCACGTTAAGCCATCATCGGTCTCGGTTGCTGTCTATGATGACTTAGACGGCGGTCGCAACACAACCATGTCAGAGGCCTACTAGTGGTAGTAGGCGGTAGAAAAACTCTGACACCAGGGTTCATCGGGACGTTGGACGACTCGGTGTCCCACATGAAAAGAGAGAGACTCTACGGCATGAGAATTTTCCAAGTTTTCTCTAGCATTGTGAACGTTTCCGTGGCTCAACCTGCACTTGAATGTAATGTTGAGAGCACTATACCCGTGGCTCTCATCAATATTCCGATTGGCAATCATCACCACAGATAGCGGCCATCTCCATGGGCATCACGACACGACACGCAAGGCCGTTGTCGTGAGAGCCGCGGTCGTCGTGACGCGCACTCATAATCAAATTCCAATAGTGATGGGTGTACTCACTACCTAAATGATTCAAATCATTCAGTTGTCTTACTTGGTAGCCTTATGCCTCCCTAGGTAGCCTAATCCTGCCCGCGCTTGAAAATTTTGCAAAGTTAAAAAAAAAGTATACCTAACACGGGAAGTGTTTTAATATTTGGTATTCAGCCTAATGCTATTACAGAAAAGTATGCTAGAATGGCCCACATTATGGTTATCAAATGCACTCATAATCAAAATACAATAGTGATAGGTGTTCTCACTAACCTAAATTATTCAAATCATTCAGCTGTTTCTCTTGGTAGCCTAAGACTATTACAGAAAATTATGCTAGAATGGGCCACATGATGGTTATCAAATGCACTCATAATCGAAATACAATAGTGATAGGTGTACTCACTAACCTAAATGATTCAAATCATTCAGATTTTCCACTTGGTAGCCTAATGTTATTACAGAAAAATATGCTAGAATGAGCCACATGACGTTAATGAAATGCCATCCGCTATTTCCGTCGTCCTTTTCATGATTAATTTCGATAAGTTGACTACCAATCTGTGGTCTCCTAAGCGTTTCCCTGACGCATGTCCAGCATGCCAGTTTGCCAGTAGCGCTCCTTTTTTGTATAGGAAGCCTGGCGAGACAAGAAGCCACACCACACTATTGCAGATTTGAGCTTGTCTGTGTTTGCTTCTGCAGCATCCGCTCCTTCATTGGGATAAAGTCCGGGACCAAAATCCTTAGAATACTTGGTGGCTGTTCTTGTCGTTGTAGTAGTTATCGCGCTTTTTGTAATGTACTGAACACCTTTTGAAAATCTTGACTTGAAACAAATATAATTTACTGTTAGTGGTGGCGTAAAGTGTTTTACCGTGTGGTTAACCTGGGCAGTCCGGAAGCAGCGCTTTAGTTCTTATTTTTATATCCCGCCTGAAGCGGTTTTCCATCAGGAAATTGTATTGAATCCTCGTGTACTGTACAGTTTACTTTTTTTTAATTATGGATCTATAAGTCAATGTGTGACATATCCAGAGAACTGAATCCGATGTTGTTTTAAGACGATATTTATTTCGAATCACTCCATTACGCCCGGCACTATTAGAAACGCTCGCGAACCGTGCGCCCGCGCAGGTAACTAGAAAGCGAGGTTTCTCCGCAATTGTGGCTCGAGATGACATGCAAACTCGTCCAACCGAAAGAGTCATTCATTATGTTATGAGAATTAAAATGTTCTATTCAAATGCATTTTAGTGCCTGTATCGTAATGTACTGTTGTAATAGTAAAAAATAGACGGTTTAAAGGTTGGCTTTGGCTTGGCACTCACTCTGACAACAAGCGCGGAAAACCCTGATGTCATATTAAACTATCTGAAATTCAGCGACTGAACTGTACACACGCAAGTGTTAGGTAAGTTTTGTCGCCATGCATGTTGAAAGTTTAGTAACGGTTGCAACAATCATAATTTCTCCCCTGGCAACCGCAACAAAGTGGTAAAGCGTAGCGTATTGGTATTTCGGGCATTTGTTTCCTAATTCAAGATATTCAGTGACGACACTAAACTCCGGCACCAGGCTTCATCGAGTCGTCTGTCGACTCGGTGTCCCACACGAAAATAGAAGAGTGACTATGCATATTAGACTTGTTGGAACCCGCATTCGTATCGATCGACTGACGTGCTACATTTTGTGTTTTTTTTTGTCGAACGAAACCTATTTGATAATATAGGGACATTATCAGTATCCTTAGCAACAGGAATACTTATACCTACTTATAAAACATAATTATTGTAGAAAGTAAGTTTCCTCTTCATTGCGGCTTTTCACCGCAACCGCCATTTGAACTCTGTTGACTGAGTCCGTTCAAATAAAAGAAATACAAGGTACCTATGTGACTGTGACATTGGCAGGCTACTTAAATGGCACGGAATTTGGATAGGTACCAGCCCGTCATACCAGGCCTAGTCGAAAGCTTTTGCTGCATTAAGGAAAATTGCTCAAGCGGGTTCGACCCGGAACGGTCAGAGCAACGACAATATGACCAGGAGCTCTATTTTTGAATTTTCGCATGAGAATGTCTGCTACTAATTGTGCTTATATAACAAGTTCTACTAAACTTATCTATTCACACTTACTATTTAGCAAATTCGAGTAGTTGAAAATGTGATACGAGTGGTTAGATTATTCGTTGCGGACTTCCGCACAAACAACGTCCTGCACCTAAGCCTGTCCAACCCAGCTACTTATCCCTCTTTGTTCCCATTTCAGAAACTACCAGTATGAACCGGGTAGATTCAGTCCGATCCGTTCTTCCCGAAACAACACCTAAGCCATACGCTAGTACTATTAATTATACTGTGCCTAAGCCCAGTCGCGCTTCACGGGTGCGATTGGGCTGGTTATTTGAACAACCACCCAAACTTTTGGGCCCTTGCTCCCCACCAATCAGTCAGGTGTAGGTTTCAAGCATTCTAAATTCGAATAGTCAAGACTTTAACAAAAAGTGCCAGCACCGTCTAAATGCTATAAGTAGCTAATGTAGGTAACTAGTTAGTTTAATTTTTGACCAGCAAAAGTATTGTTGTGTCTACTTGCGACACGCAAAGCAGTGGTAGAAGTTGCGCAGCCGCCAATACTTACTTTGTGGTAGAAGTTACCCAGAATAGAGTAAAACTACAGCGTGAATTTGAAAGACGGACTGCATTTGCGTCAGGTACACAGCCTATGACACAGCCGCAGAATTACGGATTGTTTTAATATTACATCCTAGATATTGGGCGCAAGTTGTCATTCATAATCGCATATTTCATATTCTTAGTCTAACTAAAATACAGGGAGTAACAAAAAGCGTATAACAAGCCGAATGTAGGTCAAAGTAAGTACTTTTTCAAAGTTTTTATATGGACCTCCAATGATGGATGGTTAATTAACTATGGAAACTTAATTTTTTTATTTAATATTTCATAACCTACATTGACCTTATTTCGGCTTGCTATACTCTATTAGTTAATCCTTGTATACAGCACGTTAGGTCAAATTTAAATAACCTTGGATATTTACGAACCAAACTCCGTTCAAACGAGGGAGTTGACTCAAGAACAAAAAAGTTTATGCAAACTTAAAGGCAAACACCGTTGCTTAAATGCCCTTAAACAATTAAAAAACCGCAGTCATAATTACCTGACCATTTATGTAAATTTAGTACCTACTGCACACTTTTACGGGGCAATTCAGCTTAATGAGCGGGACAAAAACCGACAAAGGTGTTATGAATAAATAAGCAGTTAACAATAGAAAAAAAGAATACAAAAGAAAAAATGTTTTATTGATGGTGCGCCAGCGTCTCTTTCATCCTGACGTAACTTGTGATGCTATCTTGTTCTTGGAAGGTTCACCGTCTATCTCTTTCGTGCATGTAGCAGAAGGGAATGCGTTGTCCCTTTCCGACTTCAATCGATACTAGACAATCATGACAAGTAATAAGCGTGCGCGATTGAGTTTAAAAAAACAATATTAAGTACAACTGCCGTGTGATGACGGCTTAGAATAGCATTACGTGTTGTATAAAGCGACTAAGGGATAAATTTGTACAGGCGTACGTAGGTAGTAGCATTATATTATCTGTGGTACAGGGAACGGGCAGCAGCATTCCTTGTGAATTTTACTTCTTGCGCTATGCTCGCTAATCTACCTACCTAGGGTGGTGAGAACGGCATTACCCCCAATATGGGAGAACGGCATTACCCCCGATATTTAAAAAAGTACAAATAGACCTACCAGTTGGAAATAAAGTTGAGGCAGGTAGCTTAGTCATCATTATCATCAGTCCATATCCAGTATCCACTCACTAAATACATAGTAAGTATATGCGTTTTCTCTATTGTGCAGGTTCCTGTGCTAATCTCATCCACTGACTTGGTGCTATCATGAGACCACCGGATAGATGGTTCCATTCCACCATTCTATGACTGCCTTTGCGCCCCTTCTGTCCAGCTTTCTTTCCAAGGTTTCTGTCCTACTCCATCTTGGTTTTGTGAATATTTTCCGTACATCGTCAAATTTTGATTGTTATAGGGTAATCGATTTCATTACTGGTATCAGCATCGATGCCTAGTATGGAGCGCTCCATTGTTATCTGAATTAGTTTAGTTTTATACATGTTTAGTTTAGGTAGTAAGCGTTTTTTTAACAGCCATGGCCACGACTGTTTAATCGCTCGACAGAATCTTCCCCATTAGTGAGTACTAAGCTTGTCAGAAGGATTGACGAGCACAGGGCAAGCAGATTATGTAGAAAAGTTGTAGCGTTATTTTAATTCGGTACCAAACAAAAGGTACTATTATACTAAACATAGACACTCTTATTACAAGATTCTTAGTATTTGAGTGTCATCAGGCTGAAAACTATTTTAAAGTTCCACGCTAAGTCCTATCACTTGAAGAGACTCAATTGATGGGCTCAATGAAATAAATGCATAGTAGCGCCCGGCTGGCTCCGCGCCTGTTAGACTACGGAGAGAAAATTTATCTGGCTTTTAACCGTGTGATGCCGGCTTAGAATAGCATCAACCAATTTCTTTCCTGTGGGAGTCGAAAGAGGCGACTAAGGGACTCGAGGGTGTGTATTGCAATTTTAGGCGATGGTCTGACAACCTGTCACTTTGGCGATATTCAATTTTCCGAATGGTCCTCAAATATTTGTCAGACGTGGCGTAAATGTCTGATTTTGCGGATGTTTACGCTCTGCCTACTCCGCAAGGGATTATAGGCGTGATATATGTATGTATGTATGTTGAAAAGAAAAATATCAATTTGACGGGTATCAATGTAGGGGAAAGTTGGCTATATTGTCCCCCCTAACTTCTATCGAGATTTGCGAGAAAACTGTAAGGGTTATCCTAATGTTTGTCTGTTTGTAATGAAGTTTAGTTAATTGGCTTAATTAAACCGTAAATGATTTTTTAATTAAGTTGGTACTTTTCTCACAAGAGATCTATTTTTAAAAAGTAGCTATCGGTACGATTTAGAGACGGGTACGTTTAATCGTAGGTACCGCGAGGTCTCTAAATCGTACTTTGAGAATTTCTATACAAACACCGAAAATAAAACAAAGTGATTTTTGTACATATTTATTTTGTTTAGAATTTTTTAAAAATTCAGTCATAGTCCTCTGATTTGAGATCCAACGTTTTGTTGTTCAATGTCCTCAACGCTTGCCTTAAATCTTCTTGGGACCAATTGTAATATTTTCTTATCGTTTTCTTTTCACTCATCTGCAAAAATATCAAAAACCTATGAAATATCAAAATCCTAACTAATATTTAGGCATTTCTTCACTTATTTAAAGCAATAAATAATTTGTTACTCACCAAAATTTACCGTATACCTATTAATAAATTTAATAATTTTTAAAGCAATATTTTCCTTAAGTAGCCAAATTGTACCGGTACGATTAAAAAACTACGGATCGGTACAATTTAGAAAACAACCCATCTTTTGCAAAAACAATTTATAATTTCATAACCTCACATAGTTCCGCAGGTTCATTAATGCAGATAAAAAGGGAAATAACCAAGCTTCAATGTGATAAAATAGCAACATTCAAAAAGCTTACCGTTTTTTTGTTATTCCTTAGATTGTTCAGACAAAAAACACTATCAGCACCAATAGAAATCTTAATTTTTTAATTACAATGAACCATTCCTACGCAGCGCCGTCAAAAACTGTCATGGCTTCCTGAGTGTTGCCAACTACTATTTAGTGCTGCTGGATTAAATAAAAACGTGATTTGAAAGAAAATAGGTAGGTGGTACAATTAATCTGCAGGTACAATATAGCCAACTCTCCCCTAACATTCTTAAATTTTGAATATATTTTGATTTGCTAGTCTCTCCATACGCCTTAGCCGAGCAAGTGTGCAAAATGAAACGTTTTTGCATGAATGTAGGTATGTTTGTCGTCGCATATCTCAAAAACGACATGACCGATTTCGATAATTCCTTTTTTTAAAGTTTGCCAATTATATAACTTCGAAGCCATAATAATTTTTATTGATATCGGTTCAGTACTCTTTAAGATATAGGGTTGTACGGTGTTCCTCCGCTGTGAAGGCGGTTACATTTTTATTACACTACGACATCGGCTAACCCATTTCCCATACCGCGTTTCCCATAAGTAAATCCACTGTTCTCTGTTTCGACATGAGTAATTATTGGTTTAATTGTTATAATGGTACAGTCGGTATTTAATTTAAGCGTGTGAATGAATGGACCAGACTGTGAATGATTTGCCACTTTCAAGCACTTAGATCAGTTTTTGACTTTTCTTCCATCACTATATATAAATTTTATATTTAACATTAAATGATTGAAAAGTAAATGTTGTGTCCTCTACCTATACTTATGATTGCCAGATTTATTTTTCTCTTTGTTGTGTTTTTAAATTATGACCATTTCCATCTGCCAAGTTTTCTGCAAATCGTAATACCTTGGTGTACTTATCTATATTCTGTAATAGTAAAAAAAACTACGTTTTGTATTTGTTTAAGTAGGTTTAATATACAAATAGGTAGGTAGAGGTAGGTAAAGTACGGGTATTTTTTGTGAACACTCTAAATATGTTAAAAGGAATAAATATATGCAGAAAAGAATACTTATTTTCTATTACTTAGGTACTTGAGTTACTTTTCGATCATTTCCTTCCTTTGTCAAATCATTTACCTGGGCTATTATATCATTTGAGAAGCGAGTGTCTCCTCTTAAACTCCATTCTATGAAATTGCTCTAATCATGATCACGTTCGTAGCCTAATACTTTATTGCGTCGTTCGTCCATTACCTATGCTGACCACACACATAGACTAATCACTATCACTACATAGTATAAAATAAAGTCGCTTCCCGTTTGGTGTCTCCTTATATCTTTAGAATTACCCAACGGATTTTGATGCGGTTTTTTTATTGGATAGAGTAACTTGAGAGGAAGGTTTATAATTAATTCCGGGAAAATGTCACATTCCCATGGGGAAACGGGTAGCCCAACTGGAAGTAAACTTTTGACCCCCTTTTGACACCTATAAGGATTAAATTTTCAATAATGCTGAAACACGTATTTAATTATTTTAAGTTATGAGTCTAACCAGAAATTTTAAAACAGATTACATTTAAGATAAAAAACTTTCATACAAACTTTTAGCCCCCTTTTCACCCATTTAATGGTTAAAATTTCAAAAATGCTGAAACACGTGTTTTATTATTTTAAGTTATTAGTCTAATCACAAATTTTGAAACGGATCGAATTCACTTTAAAAAACGAACTTTCATACAAACTTTAAACCCCCGTTTGACCCTATTAAGGGTTAAAATTTCAAATATGCTGAAACACGTGTTTAGTTATTTTAAGTCATAAGTCTAATCACTAATTTTGTCCAGATCCGTTAAGTGGTTTTGAGGATTTAAGCATACAAACAAACAAACAGACAAGGACAGACGTGGGAAGCAACTTTCCTTTAAATTCCAGTTTTTTTTAATCCCCCAAGGTATGAAAAGGGGGTTAAAAGTTTGTATGAAAGTTCGTTGTCTTAAGTGTGATCCGTTTCAAAATTAGTGATTAGACTGAAGTTTTTTTAAAAGATAGAGTGATTCAAGAGGAAGGTTTTTATGTATGATTTATGTCGGGAGAAGGTCTGTTTCCCGTGGGAAATCAGTTAGCAGCGGGTGAAACCGCTGGGCGGGCCGCTAGTGGCCTTATACTTATATTTGTAGTGATTCTTGGATAATAATGATAATCGATGAAGTTTCATCATCTATCGTCATGAACAATCAAACAGTTCACTTATTTTTGCTGTCTACGGCTGACAGGTGAATTGGTAAACACAGTGCAAGATGTTTCCACAGTGATCGCTACTGGCCATTTGCACCTCATAATAACCATTTAACCTTTAACTGACGACCTATACGTCTCACAGACGTCAATATTTTTGTAAGAAAAATATTTTCTAAAATACGCGGTGCGGAGCTTCCACTCTTCCTCTGCCGCCATTCTGAAGCCGCAGTCGACGTCGTCGCGAGTGACGAGTGCACAGGAGACCGTATCGGAATCATCACCGTCTCACAGACGTAAGTACCTACGGTGTTCATGTACAAAACTTTATACGACTCTCAGTCGTCACCTCAGTGTTTGTGTGTCGTCACCCATAGTGTCTCCTGGACGTGATGTCGGTTTATACGCTTTATTTATTTTTACAGAATGCCTAAGAAGAAGAAGACTGCCACAAAGAAGCAAAAGACTGCTTCAAAAGAGCGGGAAGCACCCGAAGTGAAAATACTACAACGAGTTTGAAACCTATAATTCGGAAACTGTCCGCAATTGATAAAATTCAGATTTCTGCGCCGCCGAAAAGGACTCGAAAAATATTAGAGCTAAAAGCTTGTTATGATCACTGACTATGATAAAAAAAAGACTAAAGGCGGCATGGACGAAGTGGACAAAAAGTGCTCTAATTATTCGTGCTATCGAAGGACACGTAGCTGGCCTATGGTTTCGTACTTCAGATTGAAAGATCTGAGTGGTGTCAATTGTTATGTGCTGTATAAAGAGTGCAACAATAAAGTCAATATGAGACGAGGCCCTTTTTTACTTTCTCTTGCATGGAAATTGGTTCTACCTGAAACTAAGTTACGCGTGTACAACGAAATAATCCCACGCGAATTACGGCTTACTATAGAGCGAGTTATTGGACCTACTGATATTATGCCTGAGCTTCTACCTCCAAAACAAAGTTCCGATCCTGATCCAAGTATTCGAAAGACTTGTGCAATATGTCCCAGTAAATTGAAATTAAGAAATTGTATTTTTTTGCGACGGCCGGAGATTGACCCCGGGACCTGTGGAGTACCGTCCAACTGCTCTGCCACTGACCTACCGATGCCTCGACCGAACACCTTAAATTTTTAACCTCTTGATACTCGTCTTGAAGCGACGTAACATTTTTTCAATTTCTTATTTTCCTTTATGAAAGTGATATAGTACTTTGAGTGTAAAATAAACTAAAGAACAGTTTTGGACACTGCAAATACCTTCCTACAACGGTACTATCTGGACACCCGGATACTGCCTGTTTCCGATGACATTTCCGTTTCGGAAACCAACGTCTAATTGAACAGAATTTATTGCCATGACATCTTCCGAACCTATTTCGATGAAACTTACAGTCAAGTTGTCATGTTGTTGTTCTAGTAGGTCAAATAATGGCAGAGAAAAGGAAAGAATTGAAAAAAGACTCCAACGACAAGAGAAGAGACGAAAGAGAAGAAGTAAGTAAGTAAAACACAGTAGTGCTTGCATAAATAAAAGAAATATTAACGAGTTTACATTCAGAAATACTGTTATACCATACAACATTATAAATAAATACATACTTATTATAATATGTAATAACCTACATATAAATATTACCTATCCACACTAATATTATAAATGCGAAAGTAACTCTGTCTGTCTGTCTGCTACGCTTTCACGGCCAAACCGCTGAACCGATCTTCATGAAACTTGGCACAAAGATTGCTAGCATACCGAGAACGTACACAGGCTACTTTTTATCACTATTCGAGGGTCTGGAGCATAGATGTAGACCACCAGGTGTACCCCCAGGAGTCCAGCTAAACTATTAGAGATACAGGCATGGTTCCAAAACAAAAGTTGTTCAGTATGATGGGCCGCTTCTTTTCACAAGGACATTGGGGATTTGGAGTACCTTATGTAGACCACCAGGTGTACCACCAGGAGCCCAGCTAAACTATTAGAGATACAGGCATGGTTCCAAAACAAAAGTTGTTCAGTATGATGGGCCTCTTCTTTTCACAAGGACATTGGGGCTCTGGAGTACCTAATGTAGACCACCAGGTGTACCATCAGTATGATGGGAATAAGTTGAGAAAGGACATTGCTTACTTTTTACCGACGACAGAAAAACAAAAAATGTGGTATATACAAGTTTATTACAGTTACTTAAATTACCTTTAATTATGGTATGTTTACTAGAATGGTGTAATGTATCATATTCATTGTCTGGTTCCTGCTGCTTGTGGTCTCATGTACCGATCCCAAGGCATATAATATGCCGTAGGGCAAGCAGGTGGACTTGGCTTACCTCTTTTCTTATGTCTGGTGTACAGTATATAGTTTTAATCTAAGAACTCACTCATTCAAGAGATCTTGACTCTCTTTACAACAAGTAGTTGTTTGAGTTGAACTGGTGGTGATTTATCACAAAGCTTTATTAGTAGATACCTCCGTAACTTCATCTACTCATGCCACTGTCTGTTACGTCTCATACGCATAGGTATACATACATACTCACTCGCTTGCATTTTTGCGACACTCATACACTCACACACAGCAAACATACAACATATATATAACACACATGCATACATTTTACATACTTATTTTATAATGTTATACTACAGAATATGTAAGTTATAAGCTAAGTTAGTTTTAGTTTAAGATTCTTTCAAACTATAATAGATAATTACCTACTATTAGTGAAACTGTAAATCTCGATGCTAACCTCTGGAAGAGCAAGGCTTTCCTACACAAGTATCTTCGATTACTTTTTGAAAGCCCCGGCAACTAGATTATAAGGATTTACTTAAATAAAACATTTTTAATTTTAATTTTTTTTAATTTTAATTTAACCTTTTTATCTACTTATGCTGACCATTTTACTACTCTGTTATCTACTGACTTTTGTATTCAATGATTATAAATATCGATCTCTCAGGCCGGATAGCAAATTTTAATTGTCCCTTTAACAACAGAAGCAAGCAAGTCATCTTTAAACAGTAGAGATAAGAGCTGTTCTAATATCACTGTCACACTTACTATGAATACACATACCTACTTTAGAACTTCTGCCTAAAAAAAAATCTAACGCGGACGAAGTCGTGGATAAAAGCTAGTATATAATATAAAATAGAAATAGGATACAATACTTACTAGCGAACTGACTTTGATGTACCTTCTTTTTGAAGGTATCCAACGAATAACAGCAGTGACGTATTTTATGTGGCAACGGATTCCATGTGATTTGTACTGTGAAAGATTAAAGATTCCTTTTATTAGCCCGATCTCGTGAAAGGAGCCTTTAAAATATTAACAGAATTAAAACGGATGTTTCTGTCCTAGCTCAAAACCCAAAAAAAATTTTGATAGATAGGCATGTTGGATTGAAGGTATAGAATGTTGTGTATAATAAAATAAGTGCATCCCTACGCAGTCAGATCGGCAACGATCCCAGCTGGGCACAGAAGAACCTCAGTTTTATCCTCTAAATCCTAACTTGCGGCCTACCCTCGGTTTCATCCGCTGCTAACCGTTTTCCCGCGGGAAAAAGACCCTTTTTTGGCATAGATTTTACCTACATAAAGACCTTTCTCTTGAATAATTCTATCTACTTAAGAAAAACCGCATCAAAATCCATTGCGAATTTTTTCACATAAAGTATACATAAGGACATAGGAACGTGGAAAGCGACGTAATTTTATACTATTTAGTGATGACAGTAAAGGCGAATCCACACTATGAATAACTGACGGATGCGTCTGTCAAATGTCTCGATAAAATCGTATGCGTTACAGTGTGCTAGGGTATCCTTTTTTTTAATGGGAATTCAAAATTGTCTTTTGTCTGACAGACGAATGCGTCAAAAATAAGTCCGGCAGTCCGTCATACATAGAAGGAGAACCGCCTATATTTGAAGAAAAAATATGAAGAAGCTTATTTTAATTCATATTAAGTAAATTTATACTATTATTTAAACCGAGATAGCGTTCGCAAAGCTCCTCATTCAATCAAGATTCTCTCTACCATTACAACAAATTTTTGTTATAGTTATTTTACCTTAAATTTTCGGAGGTGGATAATGTTTGCGCTTTTAATACCTATAAGTAGGGCGAAAAATCTTTGATTTATATTCAAGTGATTCCAAATTAAGAAATTCAATACTTAATATCGAGTAGTCAGAAGGAAGATCCTACGATTTACACATTTATGAGACTGAACATTTTAAATCATTAAATTGGCAAGTTTATATAGTCAAAGCATCATACCTAATAGAATAAATACCGTGAACGTTACGGTGTGTTAAAAATACGCAGCAACTTAACAAAATTTAAAATAGATTTTAAAGAGTTTTCTCTTTTCTTTTCGTGTGGGACACCGAGTCATGCAACAACCCGATAAACCCTGGTGTCAACCGCCTCATCCCACTTAATTTATTGGTAGAGTAAATCACAATTTGACCGAGCGATGACTTGAGCTGCCCCTTTAAAACAAACTGTAGTTGTTCTAAGATTATCTGCGTAGGATAGTAATGCCAAGAAACTTTTTATAAATACTCGTATAAACATTTACAGATAAAATCATTTTAGCAAATAGTTTAGGTATACTACCTACCTATGCCGTGTGATGCCGGCTTAGATTAGCATCACCCCATTTCTTGCCCGTGGGAGTCGTAAGAGGCGACTAAGGGACTCGAGGGTGTGTATTGCAGTTTTAGGCGATGGGCTGACAACCTGTCACTATTGCGATAAACGATTTTCCGGATGACCCTCAAATGTTTGTCAGACGTGGCGTAAATTAATGTCCGTTTTATTTTATTTATTTTATTTTATTTTATTTGGGAGATTAACAGTTTTATACAACAGTTAGACCAGATTAATAAATTATGCGGCCATTTATGCTCTGCCTACCCTGCAAGGGATTATAGGCGTGATATGTGTAGGTATGTGTATGTATTACCTACCTTCTGTTGAAGCGGCAGAGTTGCATTGGCGGATAGAGCTGAGCACTGAAAATGTTATACGCACTGCAATTACACGAGTGAGCAGGTTTTGTTTCGACAGGGCAGGAATAAGGTATAGGTAGGACCAGGATTTATTTTTATTTGTTATCAGAAAAAGTAAGTTAGTACCTACCTCCATACTTACTGATCACATTTTTTTAGGAATTGAATATATTATGTTTAGGACCCTGTTAATACATACATACATACATACATATATCACGCCTATAATCCCTTGCGGGGTAGGCAGAGCATAAACAGCCGCATAAAACGGACATTTACGCCACGTCTGACAAATATTTGAGGGTTATTTAGAAAATTGTGTATCGCTATAGTGACAGGTTGTCAGCCCATCGCCTAAAATTGCAATACACACCCTCAAGTCCCTAAGTCGCCTCTTACGACTACCACGGGCAAGAAATGGGGTGATGCTATTCTCAGCCGGCAACACACGGCAAACCCTGTTAATGTATGTATGAATACGTAAACATAGATACATACATCATAGCTTTCTGAGTAACATGTAGGCGGTGGGCCAGTTTTGCTGTCAAGTTCCACGTCTTGGGTCCGTAGGTCATGGCATGACTTGTAGCACGCACTGTTCGAACACCTTGGTCTTCGGCTGCACTCTTCTGATGATTTCAGCCTCAAAGTTGTCTGTATCCAGCTGCAAAGTTTGCCCAAGGTACACATACTTCTGAACAACTTCAAGGGCTAGGTAGATGATGTGATATTTGAATTTATAAAAATAAGATTTCGAGGTACAACGGTGTAACTTCAATGAAAACAACGTAATATTCATGAAATTAAACAAAATAAGTAGTTTTTTTGTTTGACAAAACGTGCGCTCACTTATCCGTGCACACATTCCTAACAATCATAATTGCAAAAATATTTTTTACGAAATTTTTATCTAAAAACAAATATTACAGTTTTTTTGGTTCCATATCTGCAAAATTATGTAAATAAGCAATTAAAATAGAATTAATCGTGTTTGGATCAATAATAGGAAATGCAAAGATTTTCAAAACACTCTACAATGTTTCGATGTAGGTAACTAAAATTTTTGCCTTTTTTTATAAAACTTAAAAACATGACGGTATGCATTACGGTAGAAACGGAGTGTTGGTTGACCTCATTGCCATAAATTAACTCGAAATCACCCCAACCCTCCGCATTACCGAGATATAAGCTATGCGCTCACCCACCAACTGCGCGCGATTACCCCGAATGGTATGTATAAGTAAACGTTGTCTCGTTGTTGTTGTTGTTGAAGTTCTATGGCACCCCGCTGCTGGTGCAAAGGGCCCTGGAGAGCTTCTTCCATTCCACCCTGTTTCACGCTGTAGTCTTCGCTTGGTTCCAGGAGGTTCCAACTGCGCTCAGCTCGCTTCGTATCGTACGCCTCCAGGTTTCCACAGGTCTGCCACGTCGTCGACGCTTCCCGCTTGGCTGCCACTCGAAGGCGGTTTCGGCCAGGTTGCCATCGCCTCGGCGTAAAGTGTGCTCAATCCAGCTCCATTTACGGCGAGTGATTTCTTCAGCAACTAGGGACTACTGGCACCACAGTTTTTAAATTGTTTTCGGCCAGTAGATACTGAGTATGGTGCGCAACGATTTATTTACGAAGACTTGGAATTTATTTGACAAGGTAAACGTTGTATAAAATATATTTACGAGCATACCATTAGTCCGTCCCTGGCTCGCGGCGTCCGTCGCCAGCAAAGGAATTAATTAAACGGCAATAAAAATAATAAGCGCTCGTCGAGATTGGCAATTAGTCTCCGAGACTGCGAGCGAGGTTTCTTTAGAAACTGGTTCTGCTTGTGTGTGAACCCACGAGGGTAGGGAGAGCACAAATCACTTATTTAAGTTATATGCAGTTATATTTACACATGAAGTCTACTTTACCAAAAAGACTTCTTTACCAAAATTACCACTTTTTCATGATTACTAGGTACTTTTTTCCACATAATAAATTTCTCTTTTTTATTTTTCTAAAAAGTATTTCATTTTTTTGCTTAAAAAAATAGCACAGTCTTATTATGAATGACAGGTTCAATAGCAACAGTGACTGGAAAATTAAGACCACGGAGTTCAAATCTTGATGGAAAATTTGGGTGCGATATCAAACCTGGCACAAAATTAAAGGGGTTAGAACTACCCAGGCGAGACTGGTGCAACCTCAATAGACTGCGAACTGGTCATGGACGTAGTGCTTCCTATAGACACCGCTGTAGGTGGATTGATTCGCCACAATGTATCTGCGGAGAGGATAAACAGACAGTATGGCACATACTAGCGGGATGCCCCAATACCTGTTACCCCGGACCACCTGATGACCAGATCAACCTAAACGACGACGCCATAAAATGGCATAAAGGACTAGTTATAGATTTGTAAGATAAGATTTTTTTTTTATGTTTTGTACCTAGATTTGACTTTTTAAAAGAGAATCTTGTAAACTCCTAAAGAAATAAATTATTTGATTTTGATTTTGGTAATTTATTGTTACTTATAATTATGTTTCTTGTGTACCATTGCCATAGGATGAAATAAAAATTGTTTTGCTTTCCATTTCGGGGCAGCAAAACTTTTCCAACCCTCTTACGGTTCGCAACTAACTTTACGTTTGTTTGCTCCGCTTCCACTTAATTCGTCCACCAATAACTAACTTGCTTCAACTTCACTCAAACTTTCTGATGCTTTGACACGGCGCAGTGCTGAACCTTGTTTACCTTCTGTTTGTTATGCTACTCTAATAAGTTGGAAAAGGATAGAAATAATAATTTAAGCGATTTTAAAACTCAGTGATTTTTTACAGTTCAGTTGAGAGTTGAGACTTACTAATGTAAGTCTAAACTGAATAGGTAATCGTATGAGTAGGTAATGGTTAGAATCTGAGACCTATGTTATTGTAATATCTAGAGTTGACCATTTAAGGATACCAGCTAGTGGCTTTTTTTTTACTATAGGAGTATTTTGTGTAAAATAAGAAGTTATTTCAAATATCTTTGAATAACATTTTAACGGGAGCACAAGAACGATCGTTTTAAGTACAGCTTCAGTTTACACCCGATTTTCTATTCGATTGTCTTCTTTACCGTAACTATTGTTATCTACCGTACCTACTCTGGTAGATCAAATTATGATAAATTAACACAGAATAAAATAATAGTGATAGACAATAAGTAAAGGATTTTACAAGAACTTTCTTTTTTCCCTAAAGTTACTGGTGTATGTCAGTCTCAAAAGTTCATTTTTCCCGATATAGGAACGTATCGGCGGTTAATCCCATATAACCTGGCCCAAAGTCTGCTAAATGAAATCGTTTCAACAAGGTGTTTGTCAATAGCCTATCAGTGTTACAGTTTTGGCCATCTTGTATGCTTACAGTTTGAAGTATATGACAGTGGAATTCGTTGGCATTGGCAAGGGTAAAAAATAACAGAATCCGGGCCCTAGGCAATTGCGGGCGGCTAATTAATCGCTGTCACTTCGGGGGGGCGGCTCTGACTGTCAGTCTTCTTTCATCATCATTTCAGCCTTAAGGCGAAATCTGGCCGTGGTAGCCGCGTTTTCAAGGGGGTGAAGCAGCCGCGCGGGCGGAGCAGGCGCGGGGTTTACCCCCTGCACGGGCAAGTAGCAAACGGCTCCCGCGCACGAAAGTATAGGCGTAGGGTAAATGTGCTAATGATTGAACTAATTGTTTCATTGATAGGTTGTCACTTTTAATATAATATGATTATACTGATTCAATATTTGTTTTTTAGGCATCTGCACCTAGTAAGGATTGATGCTACTACGTAAAGTTTTTAAATCAGTCATACAGGAATATTTGTGAAGATATAACGTCAAGGGATCCGTATAATTATTTATTATTTATGTTATACGGGGAAAAAAACATATTACAGGCATCAAAATGTAATCAAAATTAATTTTCAGGACATATAAAAATTACATTAAAATAACATATCAGCTTCTTTTACTAAAGCCCATAATTAGGGTTCTGCAGTCTGTTGAAATCATCGAGGCAGGGCATACAGACGAACAGACAGACAGAGTTGGCAAAATTGAAAATCCCCAGAACCCACTTTCATGGTTATGTAGCCGGTTTTTCAGAACTTCTCAAAGGCATTCTACGGGCTTGACGATAATTTCCCAATTCAGGGAGAATATGATCTTGATAAAAGCGAACAAGCCTGGATTTCATTTCGTTTACCAAAAGTTGTCATCTCATTGGATATTTTTTTAAAGGCAGCAACTGGGCATTTCACTTCCACTATGGTATCTTCACCCACGTTTCCGAAAGTCGTAGCTCCTATGAAGGGAAATTCTTCATCTACAAATAGTCCACATTGCTCGATTCTCAAATTTTCTTGGCTGCTCAACTGTTCTAGTGCAAATTTTTATATTTTTATACCATTTGCCACCGACGTTACTGAAGAGATACCTATTCTTTTTTACAGAATATTAATAAATGACAAACCTTGCACAGTACAAGCTGTTGAGATATTGCTGTAGTTGTCTGTGTAGGGATGCGAAAAGACGCCACATTCATGACTCTTTCGATAATTGTAACTCAGCACAAGTTTGGAAATTTTTACGCACGCTTTCCCTAGTGGTGCTATAGATTTAACAGCACTCAAACGGCATTTTTCGTCTCGTCCTGAACTGAATGATGGCCTCAAAGCAAAGCAAAGACTATCGCTAACATAAACCGTCAGCCACTTCCACTCTTTTGAAGTTGTTGCCGAGGACGATGTTAAGCATATATTATCCATCAAATCAACTGCCGTGGGCAATGATGATCTCCCTTATCCATACTTAACTCTTGCCAATTCTCACACACATCTTTGATTTTTATCTGGTTACGAGTTCTTTCCCCTCAGCAAAGAAAGCGAGCTGATGTTATATACCCCTAAAGTTGAGTACCAAAAAAAAAAAAACCCCTAAAGTTTCTAATCCTTTTGTTCTCCCAATTTTGTCCCATCTCCATTCTTCCATTCCTATCCAAGATCCTTGAACACATTGTTCACAAGCAGGTATCCGACTTCATCACATTTAATAGTCTGCTTTCACCGTATCAGTCTAGCTTTCGTGCTGGTCACAGCACCGTGACAGCACTTATCAAAGTCACCCACAATATTCGCCATGCCATGAAGAATTAGTCTTTGACTACTCTTATTTTACTTGATTTCAGTTACGTCTTTAACTCAGTTGATTTTGATGTACTTTTCGCTATCCTTCGTTATAACATCTCTTCTCCGGCAATTACTTGCTTTGATTCATACCTTAGGGGTCGCTTGCAGCGGGTCCGTTCTGATGAGGCACTTTGGAATGGAATGGTCTCTCTGCAGGCGTACCTTAAGGTGGCGTCCTTTCCCAACTTCTCTTTTCTGTTGTCATTAACACAGTTACTTCTGTCCTCTTTTCTAGCTTTCATCGTAACGCAGACGCAGATTTACCGTCATTTCACCTGTGATGTTATGTGCAACTGCGGCTATCAACAATGACCTCAGCAAAATTGCTAAATGGGCTGAATTCTTCGGTCTATTGGTCAACCCTATAAAACTCAGGCCATGCTAATAGGTAGTTCTCAAATGTGTGTGTAGGCAAGTGGACTATCCTAGTATCCAACCCGTTATTTATAACGGCACGTCTATAGCTTTCACAAAAACTGCCAAAAATCTTAGTATTTTAAACTTTAGCGTCTCCAAAACCTCTGCATCACGTTCATTTTCGGCTTACTTACTAATAATACGACCATGTCTCACAGTTTTGCTTACAACTCAAGTGGCTTCCGATCCGGCATCGACATAATGCCCTCTTACTTTCTTGTCTTTACAATGTTCTATACAACCCTTCGGTACTAGTGAAATTTCACCCCATAGAATCGTTAAATTAGGTTGTACGGAACCGTCCTCACTTATCAAGTCCAACTCACACTTTACCGGTTTTTATCCATCCACACTAAGATTAAAAATGGGAAAACCAGTTTGTTTGATTTTCCTTTCTTCACGTCGCGTCGCAACGGAGCGGTTTTATGTCAAATTGAACCTCCCATACAAGGTGTACTAGCCGGCCTAGTCAATTCGTATGGGAGCTATATGTTGCTTGGGGAAATTTGTTCCTTATCACCAGGCTGGTGTCTTGCAGGCATTCCATGGTTTTCGCTATCGGTCACTAGTGAAATTTCACCCTAAACATTAGTGAAGTTAGGTTGTACGGAACCGTCCTCAGCTATCGAGTCCAACTCGCACTTGACCGGTTTTATTTTATATTTTTTATTGCAATAATTGACAATGTTTTAACTTATAATTAATATTTTTTATCCATCCAATATTATAAATGGAAGCGTGTTTCTTTGATTGTCCTTCCTTGACGTTGTAGTTGTAACGGCACGTCACGTTGCGTTGGGTTGATTGTGAGGCTGGAGATCACTCTCATAGGCAAGTTTTTTTTACTTTATAGAAATATCTTTTCCTACGGGAAAAACATTACGCAATGGGTGAGGCTAGATATAAATAAATCGTTATGTTTACCATACATAAAGTAGTCCTTGCAAAGGTACTTCTACCCTACTTCAAAAAAAATTATCTCTAAAAATTTGGTAAATATTATGCCGTGTGATGCCGGTTTAGAATAGCAGTACCCCATTTTTTTCCGTGGGAGTCGTAAGAGGCGACTAAGGGACTTGAGGGTGTGTATTGCAATTTTAGGCGATGGGCTGACAACCTGTCACTATGGCGATACACAAATTTCCGAATAATCCTCAAATATTTGTCAGACGTGACGTAAACGACAGTTTTTTGCGGCCGTTTACGTTCTGCCTACCCCGCAAAGGATTATAGGCGCGATATGTGTATGTATGTAGTAAATAATATTACGTCGCAAACTACCTAATCCTCTGCTTTTATAGCAACGCTTGGAAAGCGTCCTTATTTTTCTTTTACTTGGAATTTTTTTCCATGCTCACTAAATGTCGTAAAATCTCTGTGGCTGGAAAAAAGTTGTACATGTCTGCTTCCGACGAGGCTCAGTGGCCGACTGAGGGGAGCGGGCGCGGTAGAAACCGACGTGCCCGTGCGCAAACCGAACATACTTTTGTGTTTAAGTGTTCTTATTTAATGATAATAAGTAGATAATTGAAAAATTAGCTCCATACGTTGATTATACATACAATGAGGAACAAAATAACATAAAATAAATTTTGAAATATTGGATACCAGTCAAATGGTACAGGGTTTTAGTCTAAGAAACAGGCCAAAAACCGCAAAATTAGAGCTTATTTTGCGATTTTTTTCTATCGAGAAAATTTTAACCAATCGTGTTTTGGGCCCCATAGTTTTGTAGCATATATCTTGAAGTAGTCCTGGAAATAATTACGTAACGTTTTTTTGAGATTTGAAGAAATGGCATTGAAAACTCCGAACACTACTCCACCTTTGCTCGGCAGATTTCTAAGGCCACCTCACCTTAATCCACCCACTGCTGGGTATAAGCCTCCTCAGCCTCGTTTGGAAGAGCTAATTAAAATAGACAACAGTTGAGCCAAATTAAAAATCCCTATTTGTCAGCTGGCAATCGCTGATAATGTTATAGCACTCTGTTTTTCTTTGACGTCAGTCTTTCTTGTTAATTGTAGTAAATTCGTCAGAGATGCTGACGGAAGTTAAGGACTTTTCTGACTTTCGTTATTGTACCAGACTTTGTTGATAAAATATTTAAATATAAGTAGGATATCGTAAGTACAACCCTGCTTAAAAATAACCCACAATTTTTGGACTAACTTCTTCAAAATTCTACATGAGTAACTAACCACAGGCACAGGAAACCTCATAGTGCTGGCGCCACGGGACGGGAAAGTACTTACATGATTAGAAAACTTGCAAAATTATCTACCGCGGGCAGGATTTGAACCTGCGATAAAACTAACCCGGTAGATGGAGCCGTGCCACGCGTTATAGGCATTAAGATACGCTTGCTAAATTCGCGGGCAAGGAATGAGCCGCGGTAGCCCAGATGGAAGAGGCATTGCCACTAGTAATGGCGAAAGTTGCAGGTTTTCAATCCTGACTGCAGTAATAAAATGCAAGTTTTCTAATAATTGTATACCTACCTAACACGGGAAGTTGATATTTATCACTTTGTGAATTTGATCCCGGTCCGGTTAGGACATTGCAGCGTGAACCACCTGTGGCCTATGTTATGAAACTACAGGCTACAAGTTTACAGGTGAAATTCGTAGTATATTGCGTAGCTGGATAATATAACTGGTATCATAATTGCTAACCGACTACGCAATGAACATCGAATTTCATCTGTAAAATTGTAGCCTGTAGTTTGATAATATCGGACACTGATTGTCCGAAAAGAAATGGCTCCGTGCTTCGGGAGCACGTTAAGCCGTCGGTCCCGGTTACTGTCTATGATAACTTAGACGGCGGTCGTTACACAACCATGTCAGAAGCCAACTACTAGTAGTAGGCGGTTGAAAAACTCTGTCATCAGGGTTCGCCGCGTCGTTGGACGATTTGGTATCCCACACGGAAAGAAAGAAGAAAAAGAAACGGGAAGTGTTTTAAAAAATTTGCTTTTCTACTTACTTTGAGTTAATAAGCCGCTATTCGGGTGGTCTAGTAAATAATACAAGCTCCCCTCCCCCTCCCTGTCACCCTGCCGCCCTTGTCCCCCCTGTCCGGATTTAAGCACCCAATTAGACCGGACATTACCGCAAGAGGTTTATAGAGGTAGTACCTTGACCAGAATTAATTAACAAACTGTAACATCTTGCTTAGATGAATTCGCAATTTGTGTGGTCTCGTTATTACTTATAAGTTTTATACTTGTCACTAGCCGACGGCCGATCTGGTGCAGTGGTAGTGCGACTGCCTGCGACGCAAAGGTTCCGGGTTCGATACTCGGTGGGCCACTCACAAAGTTGATATTTATCAGTTAGTGAATTTGTTTCCAGTCTGGTTAGGACATTGCAGGCTGAACCACCTGATTTTCCGAAAAGAAGTGGTTCCATGCTTCGGAGGGCACGCTAAGCCGTCGGTCCCGGTTGCTGCCTATGATAACTTAGACGGCGGTCGTTACACAACCATGTCAGAGGCCTAGTAGCAGTAGGCGGTTTAGAAACTCTGACACCAGGGTTCATCGGGTCGTTGGAAGACTCGTTCTCCCACATGAAAAAAAAGAAAGAGCTATCTATTACATTACTACAGCGGCAGGCCCTTCCTGCTTAGGTATAAGTTTATTATTTTTCTTGCAAAATTAATGTTCAGAAATGACGAAGTTTTTCGAGTCATGCTTTTCGCTTGCAACAAATAAGTTAAATATTGAAACACAAATGTAGTCGTAAGTATAATTTGTACGGTACTCATTATAAAATATTTTGATGCTGAAGCAATTAAAATTTGATTCATGCAATAGGGTCGGAGCAGCAAGTGGTATTGACAGAGTCTTTGCTCGGCGATTGCGTAGGGGACGAACGACGATATCTGCAGGTGCCGGCTCGCTGCGACGAATTCTCTTTTTTTAAAGTTGGAGATGAATATGCTAGAAAGGTTTGGAATTAATCTGCGTATACTTAGTTCTGTCAATTCGAGCATCAATGCGATCAAGCCTAAATTCAATCAATCCGGACTGGGTACTCCGTAATACGTAAGTCATACATACGTATGACTTCGACACTGCTGCAGCTTTATCCTTCCAGCAGTGAGTATGCCATATATATCAGCTATTGTTTTAAAAATATGATATAAAACATTGGTTCAAGTATATACATTGATAACTAAGTCATTTCATTATACCAAAATTGAAGGAACCTATCGATATAAGAGAATTACTGATTTTGTATAAAAGGCGATCTCTGATGCAGTGTAATAAAAGGGCGAACGAAACTTGATTTTATTCATCCCACCATGCAATAAAGTACCTAGTAGGTAGATAGGTAGTAATGATTCTTGCAATAAAATATAAATATAAAATCATATAAATATCTCTACAAACGAATCCTATTTCAAGCACTCACGTAAATTATTCTTAAAGACGTTTTCCTTCCTGTGTTTCTCTAAACATATTTGTATTGTTTATAAAGTGGGCTGGCCGTGTGATGCTGGCATAGAATAGCATCAACCCATTTCTTTCCCGCAGGTGTCGTAAGAGGTGATGAAGGGACTAAAGGGTTTAATGTGGTATTTCTATTTTTGGCTGACAACCAGTCACTACAGTAATTTCATGAAACGGCCCTAAAATATTTTAGTCGTGAAGATAACTATTAGGTACCTATATATGTATTAATGTGTAAAATTGTTTAAGTAGTATATTTTGTGTATTTTAGTGCTCGTAGGTAATATTTGCACTATCCCGCTTCCCTACTATTGGTAGAGAATGCTACTTAGCATTAAGACCGCCTGGTTGTACTGTTTCTTTTATTTGTGTTTATCTATTGTTGTATTATTTATTTAATGTGCAATAAAGAATTTTGTTATGTTATGTTATGTTATGTTTGTTATAACGACCGCATTCTGTGGCCGTCAACGCTCTGCCTGCCACGCAAGGGATTTTGTGTGTATGATATTAAGTTATTTCTGTCACAGAAAAACAATTTTAAGTTAAACAGTTACCAAAACATTATGAGACACAATTCTCTACAACTCGGCGTAATAAAGCCGCACAACCAAATACAAGCAAAACATCCCCTCACCCTATCGCAAAGTTTGAGCCGTGGGGCGCTGTAATCTGATTTAGTGGTAGTTAGCGACAGGTAGAGTGCTTTTCACGACTCGGGCCGGTTTGCCACGGCCCTGTTTGGTCTCCAAAACTCTCATTTATTGGTAAGTCCCGGTTAGTTATACCCAATAATAACAATAAGTTTCTTTTATTTTTAAATAGTATCCCGTTTCGTCACAGCTTTAATATAGCCGTATTTTTTGTTCTATATGTCCTGGAGCAGAATCATTTTTACTGTAGGTAAGTAGTGAATACGTTACTTTCAATTACGAAAATAATACATTTAAATTTTCAGTCTGACTGTATTGTATTTTAGAAATCTTAGGTAAATTGTGGCAAACTGGCACTAAATTATATAAAAATTACTAAAATTTCGCCCTAAGGTTTCACTACACCCACAGGGCAGAAACTGTATGTTTTCCCGCAAAAAAATGACCAATGTGTTATTTTAGGTTATATTCTACATTTTGTACCAAATTTCAAAAACAAATTAAGCATGAATGGTTTACAAACATACTTACATACACACATACTAGAATTGATAATATTATTAGTATGATTTGCTTTGTGACGAGTCGAATTTATGTGTGACGAACCGGTACATGCCGGTACTTTGGTAAATCTGAGCTAACTCCTTTTCACGACGACAACTCACCTTATTTGTCGAGGACGTTTTGTTGCTTGTTTACCTCGTTAGCCTACTTTGTGACCCGGGTAAATTGGTATCCGGGTAAATTGGTTCAACCAACGGAAAAACAAATCAACGGCGCCTTAACAAATTGAGTCTGAAAAGGAGTCGCCAAAATGTAGATAATCGGTGAGAACATTGAAACCCTTTTCCATGTTAGTTAACTATTCCCTCTTTTATACTTAGATTTAAATCTTAACTTTCCCATTCCTAGCTGCAGAATGGTGTTGATGAGAGGCTGTTATGAGTAGCAAGAACCGGAAGAAGAAGTAACAAAGTTAAATTCGGGGGATGTGGATAAGGATGAGGAAGAGGATGCGGATAAGGTAGAGGCAGAGGATGAGGATGTGGAAGAGTGTGTGTCAAACTCAACAAACGATCTCTTAAACAGAAAAGCACGGGTCGCGGCTCTCTGAAATGGTTACACGCTTATGCGAACGAATTCCTCCCAATCCCAACTTCCTCATAAGCTTTCTTTCTTTGTTATCATGTGGCACACCGAGTCGACGAAGCTATGAGGAAGCGAAAGCGGAGTAACCGCGTTATGAGGATGCGGAAGAGGAATCCTCATCAACACTACTGTAAAATAACATCACCCTATTTGTACGCGTAAGTGTCACAAAATACACAGGAATAAATTCAGGGCTCCTGAGCCTTTAAAGGAGATTCTATAACATTTGCATAAGCCTAGGTAATATCGGGCTAGAAAATTTAAATAATAACAAGCCACAGTGCCTGATGCCGAAATACATTTCCATTTATAAGCAGAATGACTCCGTGTGTAAGGGTAATGGTCCATGAAATCGACCGCCGCTCGCCAATATTGTACCACTTGTACCACTAGTACCACTTTTTGCCGCCAAGCCATTAATGGGATTAAAAGCCGAAAGTCCGCTTTTTGCCGAACCGCGAATTTCAATGATAACACGTTTTCTGATCATATTGAATTTGACCCGTTAAAAGTCATTTTTTGTAAGTAAGTAAGTAAGTTTAGTAAGTAAGTCTGATTATGGCACCTTTTGCGAATAATAATATCATTCTCACACTACCTACTAATTTGCTGCAAGAGTGCTCTTCTTAGAGATAAGCTCCGTATTGCTCACACCGATTATACATGATTCTTTTAAGGATATTATATAATAAGGTTTATATTATATTATAAACTATAACTATCATATTATCCCACTGCTGGGCAAAGAAATCCTTCTTCTTCCATCTAGTGGGATGATGCAGGCTATATAAGTATATATACCATTTAAGATAAGAAGAAGAATATTAAAAGTATTTTTAAATACTATGTACTCCCGATAGGTACCCAAAATTTATTAGCATAATAAATAAAATAAAGATACACTATTGTACCAGAATTTCCCTTTCATCTTCACCAATAGCTACATCCATAAATAGCAGTGGACACAGTCCAGTCTCCTGCACCACATCGTAATCGCATTTAATATTTATTCATTCATTCGCAATCAATTGATTCCATACAATAGTGTCCCTTCGGTGCATCCTACGCGCGCTGTATTTATAAACTACCGCCATTGTTTATGACCACACGACTGGTGTTATTAATCTGTGCCGGCACACATTCCGCGTTTCAAAACACGCGGGAAACGGCCGTGACCAAATGAAAATATTTCTTCCTCACTTGTGCAAACATCGGCCAATAATAATATCAGCGCAAATTTAAGGCGAGTGTAGCCATCAACGACCTGGACAGTGGCGACACTTAATATAAAATTATGTAAAAAAAACTTTTAAAACAAGCTTTTATTTAAGTGATGCCAAACCTACATCACACACACGGCGAACACCCAGCCCGCCATGACGGATTGGCAACGACGCCTGGGTCCAATGGTCTCCCTCCAAGGAAACGTTGAGTAGTCCCTCGAGAGCCAAACGGAGCGTCTCGTCGAGAACTTCACATTGCCGAGGAAAGAGCCAAGTAGGGCAGGTTCTTATTAAATATGTTAACTTTTATTATATTTTACACTTTTATTATATTTTCATTTCTGTAAAGTCATAAATGAATGTGGTTAATGTCATTCAAAATTTTATTTTCATCTTTTCAGAGCACTTAAATAAAAGCTTGTTTTAAAAGTTATTTTTACATAATTTTATTTTATATTTTTTAGTTTATGTTACGATAGTTATTAATCAATACGAAAGTCTTTCTATAAAACGGAGAGACCTTCAATAGAAAAACTTAAGGTACCTACGGGGAAAACAAACATTAGGATAAAGTATAATTATCTCTTTTATATTCTATAGAAGTAGGTTGGTACCTACTCCTCCGGCATCACTAATAGAAGAATTAGCTTGTAATATGTCTTAGTCTTTTCATTTGATTGATGGCGTCATTATTACATGGCCGAGTCCCACTTAATTTTGAACAGTCTAATTCTTCTATCAGGAGGCCTTCTATTGACGTGACCCTAATTCATGGTGGGCCTACCAACTGCCTATCATGAACGAATTCGTATACAAAATTGCAAGTCCCAGCAGTTGAATATTGAGGAGTTCCATAGTTCGAAGACAACCCTGGATGTAGCGTCTAATTCATGGTGGGCCTACCAACTGCCTATAATAAATGAATTCGTATACAAAATTGCAAGTCCCAGCAGTTGAATATTGAGGAGTTCCATAGTTCGAAGACAACCCTGGATGTAGCGTCTAATTCATGGTGGGCCTACCAACTGCCTATAATAAACGAATTCGTATACAAAATTGCAAGTCCCAGCAGTTGAATATTGAGGAGTTCCATAGTTCGAAGACAACCCTGGATGTAGCGTCTAATTCATGGTGGGCCTACCAACTGCCTATAATAAACGAATTCGTATACAAAATTGCAAGTCCCAGCAGTTGAATATTGAGGAGTTCCATAGTTCGAAGACAACCCTGGATGTAGCGTCTAATTCATGGTAGGCCTACCAACTGCCTATAATAAACGAATTCGTATACAAAATTGCAAGTCCCAGCAGTTGAATATTGAGGAGTTCCATAGTTCGAAGACAACCCTGGATGTAGCGTCTAATTCATGGTGGGCCTACCAACTGCCTATAATAAACGAATTCGTATACAAAATTTTGTGTCCCAGCTATAAACCGCTGAGGAGATCTCTCGTACGGAGCCGATCCTGGCAGCAGCATCAGGTCAAATTTATAATTAACATGCATTGTCATCGGTTCTGGACCAACATGCAAAATTTCAACTCAATCGGATACCGAGAAGTGGTTCAAATTAAACTTGCAAGATTTGCCCGAACAAACATTGTTACTTACTTACATACTTACATACACTGCAAGTTAAATAAAAGCTTTTAAAAAAGTTTTCTCTTTATACAAACAATCTATCAGTATATCCGTTGCCCAAGTTTTTAGTATTATCCTTAAGTAAAATTAGAACCTGCAAACTCAATGAAATATTAGCTGCAATTAAAGTTATGGAAAAAAGTACCTAAAAACGGCCACTTATAGTATGCCATACTTTAATTACAGCGAATATTTCATTGAGTTTGCAGGTTCTAATTTTACTTAAGGATAATATTAATAACTTGGGTAACGGATGCCGGCTTAGAATAGCATCACCCCATTTCTTTCTCGTGGGAGTCGTAAGAGGCGACTAAAGGACTTGCAGGTGTTTATTGCAATTGTAGGCGATGGGCTGACAACCTGTCACTAATGGCGTTACACAATTTTCCGAATGGTCATCAAATATTTGTCAGACGTGGCGTAAATGACCGTTTTGCGGTCGTTTACGCTCTGCCTACCCCGCAAGGGATTATAGGCGTGATAAATGTGGGCAACGGATATTCTGATAGATTGTGTGTTTATAGAGAAAAGATTTTTTTGTGGAGTGGCGCCACTGTCGAGGTCGTTGACGGGTACACTCGCCTTAAGTAGACTGCACCAGCTGTACTTAACCCTTGTTTTAAAATAAACTGCAGCGTACTGGCGGATCAATTTGTGATGGTTGGTGAAATAAATGGCGAATGCGTCAGTCGGTGGAAGTAAACATGCGATAAGAGGCACGGCGACGAAGCGACACATAATGGCTGATAAGATACGGCTCACCAATTGCAGGCACGTATAAACCGCATGATGATCAGAACGTCAGAACGTAAGTAGGTAGAGTAGACAAGGAAAAAATCATTGAAATTGAGCAAAGTCTACCTCAGAAATGATCTATGGTCTATTGAAGGTACAGGGATCAATTGCATGGGTAGTTAATAAAATGCGAAACATGTTTGTGTAAAATTATTGTCCAAATAAATAACTATTACTTCAGTATTATGTGTTCGTGCCCTTTGCAGTAGAGACCCTGGGCCCGTGGGGGTTGGAGGCCAGGGCTTCCATAACCGATCTTGCGGCGCGTCTCCGTGAGGCATCGGCTGATTTCAGATCTGGCAGCTACCTAGCTCAGAGAATTAGTTTAGCAATTCAAAGAGGTAATGCTGCCAGTATTTTGGGTAAGTACTTTGCCTCGCGGGGACGCGTTGGAGGGTATTTATTATTTGTAGTTTTAGTAAGTTTCTAGCTTTAAGTTGACTTGTTACTTTGTATTGTTGTATTTTGATTTTGTAATGCATGTTTTTTTTTATTACTCTTCTCATTGGATACCTCTGAGCACTGGATACCTCAAGGCGGGTCCCGGCGTTGAGGTAGACCCCGAAAAAGATGAAATGCGTGACGATCTTTATGCCTATCATAGGGGGTGGACCGAGTTGGCTTTGGATCGGAAGAAGTGGAAGACCGCGGGGGAGGCCCAAAGGCAAACCCAGCAGTGGGATCTATTAGGCTAGGTATAATATAATAAACTATTCTCATTCAATGTCATCCAAAATATGCAAAGTGAGAATTATTGAAAAGTTAAGAAGGAAAAGTTTTTATTTTGACGACAATAATAGTGACGTTATTATAATGGTAGATTCGTCATTTGTATAATTTTAGAAAGTAGCTCATTTGACTAGTAAGTACCTATATTTGACGCTTGTAAGTAGAGTTTTCTCTTTCTACAAGCTGAAGTAAAGTAAAACGCTAGTTCTATTATATTCTCATTGAAGTAAAGTAAGGATTACCAAGGGAGCTGAATTTTTTAATCAATCTCTTGAAGTCAAGAAAATCATCAAAGAAAATAAATATATATTCTTATTACACAATCCGAAATCCCAACTATACTACACTTCAACATCTTCATCGTCAACAGACGTAAAGTCCACCGCTGGACATGGGCCTCCCCTAATGGGGGGTATGTGCTCACCACGCTTAGCAGGCGAATTGGTGAGTGCAGTGCAAGGTGTATTCACGAGGAACGCTGCTGCCTATCCCTACATTCATCCCTTATTCGCCTATTACGGTACCCACGGGCAGATATAGGTTGATGCTATTATATATCGACACGCCCAATGAACAACAACGTATCTCATTTTTGTAAACTATACAGTACAGCGATTTTAAGGTTAAAAAAAATTCTCACGCTTTTGTTTTTTTATTAATTTAAGTGATTGTTTGTTTTAAAGAATATATGTATCGGGTTTTATATGTTGTTATATATGTTTTTAACCTAATAATTTGCTTTCATTGAGTTTTATGACTTACAATGAAGGGCAACGATGCATATTACTTGCAATAACAATGTAAGTTGAGATAGTGATACTTCAAAGATAGAGATATTACGGTAAATTTCAGTGTATGTCTGAGTTACGTTTGAGTTGTCTTATGTACTTATTACCTTTTGACATCAAAATAATCCAAGAAGCGTAAGTCTTGTATGAAATTTACTGACTATAATGCAATGAAATAAAACACTTTCATAAAATCTTATATATCTTAATGTTTTTCTACTTAATATATGTTATACAAAAAAAATATGTGTCATACAAAAAAAAAAACTTTTCTTACTATAGATAAATGTAGTAATTATTAAAAGAAATGAAAACAAAAATAAGCAATCATCATTATCATCAGATTCATTCAAATCTTTCCGATTATCGTTTTATGCAACAGGCAAACTCTTATAAAATTTGTGATAATATGTAGTTGAATTTGCTAAATTACGGAACAGTTTTTGTACTCGTCAAAACAAGTACAAATTTCATAAGTCTTTATATTTAGCTGCTGTAATTGCGGTAACAGACTTACGTAAGCCTTGTCATACATACATACATCAGCCTATTGCAGTCCACTGCTGGACGTAGGCCTCCCCTAGGGTACGCCATAGGGCACGATCTCCCGTTTTCACCATCCAGTCGCTACCAGCCGCCTTTTTTACATCGGTCCATCTGGCTGGAGGTCGTCCAACACAACGATTGCCGAGGCACGGCCTCCACTCAAGAACCCGTTTACTCCACCGCCCGTCGGTTCCACAACAGATGTGCCAAGCCCACTGCCACTTCAGTTTGCTACACTTCCAGACTATGTCCGTTACTTTGGTAGTTTTGCAGATAGACTCATTCCGGAATGTATCCATAGAGATACCGAGCATAGACCTTTCCATAGCTCTCTGAGTGGCATGTAACCGGTGGGCCAGTTTTACTGTCAGGTTCTACGTCTCGGCTCCATAGAAGGGCACTGATCGAACACCTTGGTCTTGAGGCATTGTGGCAAGGGTGATTCCAAAATATGACACAACTTCCCAAATGCTGCCCAACCCAGCTGCACTCTTCTGGTGATTTCAGTCTTAAACTTGTCTCTACCCATTTGCAAAGTTTGCCCAAGGTACACTTAATTCTGGACAACTTCAAGGGCTAATCCTTTGTTAGACCGGCTCTGGGATGATGTGTTGATTGAACATGACTTTCGTCTTGTCCAAGTTCATCCCGAGTCCAACACGTCTCGAGGCGACGTTGAGACTGGTCAGCATTTTTTGCAGATCCTGCAGTGATTCAGCCATTATGACTATATCGCTGGCAAAGCGGAGATGTGTGAGATATTCGAAGAGTTCTCGAGTGGAGGCCACGTCTCGGCAAGCGTAGTGTTGGACGACCTCCGGCCAGATGGACCGATGACTTAAAAAAGGCGGCTGGTAGCGACTGGATGGCAAAAACTGGAGATCGTGCCTTATGGCGTACCATGGAGGAGGGCTACTTTCAGTGGAATGCAATATGCTGATGTATGTATGTATACATGATACTTTCACTCTTTTTTTATTAATATAACCTACTAGCGGCCGGCCCAGCGGTTTCACCCGCTGCTACTTACCAGTTTTCCCGTATACAGTAAACAGTAGTTCACTTCTTAACTCCGTTCCAGCAGAAGTGACTCAACAGGACCATGTGCCAGCAAAAGCGGCCCGTCATGTTAAACAAACTTTACTTTGATTCCGATACCCTATCTCCTGTAGTTTAGATGGGATGCTGGTGGTCTGCTTTATTTACTCTAGACCCTCGATGACCATATACCCAGGGGCGTGCAGTGCATATAGGCACAAAAGCACTGCCTACCCTGATATTTTGATCCACACAAAATTATAAATATTTAATAAAATTATTATTTGATGAACGATACCCATTCGTAAAAAGGAACGTCATTTTCAAAACTTTCGCGTCCCTAGTGAACTCGAACATTACCATTGTCAATCGAGCCTAGGCGCCTCGACCGCTGCCTGCTTTTATGAATGAAATGGACTATTACTACGTGTTCAAACCGGTTCAAACTAGTAGCGCTAACAGAGCCAAACAGACCTCCAAAGGTGCTGCTTATTAAAAAAAAAACGACTGCATACACACGGCGAGTCCCTATACTGCATAACAGTGTTTTGCACAGCAAAATCATGGCCGACACAGCTACGCATGTCCCAAGCCTGCACGACAGTGGTATTTGTGGCTTGATCGCTCGCTTTATTCGCTCCAGGGGGTCACAACTCTAACCTAACCTACTGTATTGAATCTGTGTCAAAAATATTTAGTTTTAATGGGCTTCGCCCCCTAAAGCCCCTTGAAGACGATCCTATGACTGTGTCGTACACAGGCATGTTGTACAAAACGTTGTCCGGCACAATCGTGTTGTGCATAATCAACGTCGTGCAGTGATGGTTGGTCAAAAATCTAGTAACCAAACGCAAAAACTATAGAAAAAAGCGCGCGGGTTGAGATGTGGGAGGGGCGGTGCGTATAATCCGACCAATTTGTGACACCTTTCTTTTGAACTATTTGCATAATAATGAGGTGCAATTTTGCTTGATAGTATTTTACTTTAGAAGACATTGCAAATTCCTCCATTGTTGTTTACCCGTATTGTTTATTTTAGGTTAGGTTTTTCAAGTAAAGCTTTAAAGTTTAATAGTGAAAATGTAGTTCAGTTGGTGTTCTATGATAGAATAGAATGAAAAATTACAGAACTTCTGTCATACTTTCTAATGTGCGCGATAAACAACTGTAATAAGATTTGTGTTGTGTGTTTACAAAAGTTAAAGTACTGTTTTCAATACCTAAGTTGATATTATGTGTGATAAAATGCAGATCAACAATTGGAAATTACGCAAATAAAAGGTAACATTAGGTCCTACTTGAAAATTTAATTTTGTCAGATTGTTGTGTGGGTTGTGTGCAAACATTGAAAGAGATAAACAATCATCTTCGTGAATCGCACGCATTGGACCACCACCGGACAATACTGCGATTCTTTACATCTTTGGTGACAGCCCCCGCACACATGGCATCTTGTGACAGCCGCAATTTGATGAACGTGTACTAATGATACCCAATCCAAAATTTGTATGGGATCTCGTAAACTATTTTCCCCTAAAAACCGGATACGACAAAACACTGAAAAAGATGAGGTTCGTGTGAGAACCGCCTTTGTTTGTACTGCCTACCCAGTCGTGAAACCCTGTGCACGCCACTGCATATACCAGCAAAAGCAGCCCGTCATGCTTAACAACTTTTACTTTGAAGCCATTGCCGTAGCTTTTCTAGTTTAGATGGGATGCTGGTGGTCAGCATCAGGTACTCCAGATCCTTGATGACTATGTTCCAGGAGAAGCGGCCCGTCATGCTAAACAACTATTGATATCAAGCCATTATCGTATCTTATATAGTTTAGCAGTGCTCCTGGTGCCCACCATCAGGTACTCCAGACCCTCAATGACCAAGTGCCAACAAAATCAGCAAAAAACAACTTTTAATTTGATGCCGATACCTCATCTTCTGTAGTTTAGATAGGATGCTGGTCGTCTGCTTTAGGTACTCCAAACCCTCAATGACCAAGTGCCAACAAAAGCGGCCCGTCATGATAAACAACTTTTACTTTGAAACCAGTACCGTATCTCCTATAGTTTAGATGGGATGCTAGTGGTCTGCATCAGGTATTCTAGATCCTCGATAACCATGTGTGAGCAGAAGCGCCCCGTTATGCTGAACAACGTTTGCTATGAAGCCATTTTCGTATCTCTTAAAGTTTAGCTGTGCTCCTGGTGCCCTCCATCAGGTACACCAGATCCTCAAGTGCTGACAAAAAGTAGTCCAAGTCCGTTTCCAATATACCACCAATATCAGTGCCAAATTTCACGAAGATCGCAAATCGGTTTGACTAATTTGGGTAATATACGCTATATTTCCCGCTTTTCCTGTTTCTTACCGTTTTCCCGTGGGAATGAGGAATTTTCCCGTAGTAAAAAGTAACCTATGTTACTCAGGAATGTTGTAGCTTTCTAATGGTGAAAGAATTTTGGAAATCGGTTTACTAGTTTCGGAGTTTATCGATTCGGAGGACAAACAAACAAAAAAACAAAAAAAAAAACAAATCTTTCCTCTTTATTATATTAGAAGTGTAGATTAATAACAAACAATGACTAAAATGAAGTTGTTACTTACAACATGGTCTGGAAGGTTGGATTTCCAGACAGTATCTTCCTCATCAGTACCTAGTCCAATTGGAGAACTATTAATTGAATACGGAGAAAATCAACGTAACTCAATTTGCAATCTATTTGCATGTAAATTAGGTAAAAAATAAATACGATCAATCATTGTAAATAAACATAAGTTGTTATATTTTTTAAAGGGAGAATATTTGATCCGTATAACAAAATTGTAAATCAATATAACATGTTTTACCCGGTGAACATTTTCTTTTTTCAGAAGGCAATCACAGGTTACGTTGTTGTGATTCTCGCTAACTTCGGTTCTATTGTACTTAGAGATACGTTTGTTGGACACACGTGTAGAGAAAATTATAACGAACAAGGGTATGTAATTAACTCATTTTTGTCGTAACTCAAGTTACGTTGTTGTTCATTGGGCGTGTCGATATGCCGGCGTCACATAACGAACTCAACACAGGTGTAATGAAGTTAAATGGCTATATCTGCTATTGAGACAGCAACATCAATGGTTAAAGCTTTTTGTTCTAAAGTACGGCCATCCTTATAAGTCATATTTGACAGATGTCAGATTCGTGCTAAGGCTATGGCAGAGGGTCCATTTTGTTGTTGTTGACATCTCTTCAGCTGTCAAATATGGCTTATTGGGAGGGCCTTAGTTTAGCAGATGTTATACAGCACCGTTACCTACCTAATTACCTACGAAATTTAGATTTCTCATGAGTTAGTTTCACCCACTTTCTATTCCTTACTTGTTCATTGAGTTTTCTCAATAAAAATGTCAATAAATTCACTCAGAAACAAGCCAGACAACAACAAAGCCTGGTTCCCAGCGTCCCCCGTCACCAAAGGCCCACTTCAATGGCATTTAACGGTATCAATAAAATAATTATCCAATCATGGAGCAATTTACTCGGATTGTCCCACACGGTATACTCCGTCTCTGTCTAACTAATGAATCGTGCTGTGTTCATCTCGCTCTGACGTGCGCTGTCACTTTGTGTTGCGGACGCGGACGGTGACACGCTTCTATTCCCGTGGAGTCAACGAGAGAAGTGAAGACGCATTTTATACACACACATAACACGCTTATAATCCCTTGCGGGGTAGGCAGAGCGCAAACGGCAGCAAACACGGACATTTACGCCACGTCTGACAAACATTTGAGGGTGAATAGGAAAATTGTGTACCGCCATAGTAACAGATTGTCAGCCGATCCCCTTAGTCGCCCTTTATGACTACCACGGGAAAAAAATGGGGTGATGCTGAAATGGGGAAATGTTTTTAAACCATAGAAAGGATGTAAGTAAGTAAATTTAAGATCCTGAAAGATTCGTCCTACAGACTTGAAAACTGAACCGGGTGTGGTGTTAATATCCGTTTTACGGCCGTTAATTCTCTGCCTACCCCGTATGAGATATAGGCGTGATTTATGTATGTATGTGTGTAGGTAGGTACAGAGACATAAAAACTGAACCGGGCTTTCTCGAAACAAGTGGGAGAGAAAATTGATTGTATAAAACGGTACCCAGTTTGATGTGACTCGTTGACATTTATTTGTGGATATTTTTCAGCACAAGCCAGAGCATGATCCAGATTGGACTACAGGTGATAGTCTGTGGTCCCATAAGTGTCTTAACGAGCACATGTATTACTTTCATCTACTACCATATACCGCGTGTAACATAATAACAAGTAAAGCCGAAAGGTTTTTTTTTTTTTTTTTTTTTTTTTTTAGTTGTGGACCCTACGATTTTTAGCCCCGGGGCTGTTAATCTACACCTGACTGTATGGTGGGGAGCTGGAGCTCACCCGGAAAAGCTTGTGGTTGTTCAAACAACCAGCTCAATCGCGCCCTTGGGGCGCGATTGGGCTTACGAGTTGTTCTGGGAAGAACGTATTGGACTGAATCTACCCGGCACGTGCCGGTAGTTCCCAAAGTAGGGAGCAAATGAGGGACCTCCGCGCCCCCGCCGGCGGGGGCGTCGGTTGCTTGAGGAGCTTGTGGAGTGTGATCTACTCGCAATGGCTGCAGCAGTGGCTACTGTGATTTCATCATCTTCTTCCGTAAGGATGTGTCTCGGACGGTGTTTAAAACGCGAGGTTGGATGGGGGAAGTAGTTGGACGCGGCAACTATCAAGGGGTTTTTATGATGGGGAGCATTATCGAAGAAGCGACGAGACGCTTCTTTCATATACGCTTTAATGGTAGGGAGGCCTAAGTCGATGTGGAGGTTGGCGTTACGCATGTACCAGGGCGCCCCGGTAGCTTTGCGCATGAAACGGTTTTGGATGACCTGCAGCATTTTCAGATGTGAATCGAAGAGATGTGAATCGAAGCCGAAAGGGTGTGCAAGCGTCCCTTATAAAGAGTCTACCTATTGACAATTAATTGAAGCCACAGTGTTGATTTTTGAAATTACTCTAAGTATTTTTTAAATCAAATTACAAAAAAAATTTATGGATGCATCGCACGCAGCACTATTTTGACAATACTATCAAAAATATTATATAAACTGGTTCAACTGAAGTTGCCAACGCGGCGCAGCGAGATTCTGTAAGAACATTGATTGTTATTTCACAGGTGTCATCATAGCAATACACTGAACATAACAAGCAAAGTATACATACAAATACACATATCACGCCTATAATCCCTTGCGGGGTAGGCAGGGCGTAAACGTGTAGTACTCTACACTTCCCTTCCAACGAATTTTGATTTAGCGATTGTCCCGCATCTAGGTTAGATACCTACATGCTGTTACAAAATAATAATGTTCTTTATTATCATTATAGTCGATGAAATAGTCACATCACTTATCTAGGATGGTAAGTCAGGTAAGGACACCTGACCTGACCTTATTTTTAACGTTTATAAACATTATTATTTTTGGGTTATTTTGTAACAGCATGTATCCAGGGTTGGAAAAAAAACATGTTTTTTTAAAAGATTAAAACATTGTGTTTTATTTCAAATATAAAAAAAAAACATGTTTTAAATCAAAGTTCAATTTAAATTTCAAAGTAATTGTTTAAAACTGTTTTAAACAGTTTTAAACTATAACTTTGAAATTTAAACTAAACTTCGATTTAAAACATGATCATACTCAACAACAAAACATAACATAGGTAGGTACCATACCAAGCTAAGCTCACATAACATAAGATAAATATTAAACTCTTGTTTTGACGAAATTTGTTCTTCAAAATTCCGACTTTTTATATTTACTTGTTCACACGACTCAAGAGCTCACGACGAAATGCTGCCACTGAACTACTGCCAAACAAAACCATTCCAAAGGGAAACTCCCGCGTGTTGGTTTGGGGAATACCCGCGCAGTTATACAGGTCAGTGTCCGCCCCGCGTGTTAGGTGAATCCCCGCGCTCTAATTTTATGGGTTGACATACCGAGGTTGCTAAAAATCTTTAATTTTTATACACTTGTGAATAAAAAGACCATTAAAACGGGTCTGTTTTTTTTGATGTTTTAAACGTGTTTAAAAAAAAATGTTTTAAACTGTTTTAAACAAACGTGTTTTTTTTAAGGTGTTTAAAACACTGTTTTAAACTTATGTTTTAAACATTGCCAACCCTGCATGTATCTAACCTAGATGCGGGGCAATCGCTAAACATTACCTACGCATTACGATCACCTTGCGTTGAACTGATGGATGAGTACCGAAATTAGGTACAATAAATAAGGATTGAAATGTTTAAAGAGGACCATCATGAAAGAAAATTATCCTCCTATCGAATCACGACCCTTGGTAATGAGGAAATCGAAGCGAAGAAACTAAAAAGTTTGTCAAAACCTACAAATTTGACACATTTTCATGATTAACTCGTTGTTGATCCAAACCGACATAATTACCGAGTTAATGCGTCAATATTGTAACTAACGCGACGATTGTCAAAAGTTTTTAATAATTGAAGAGTTTTATTAAAAGCCTTTAAAAACGTGATTTTATGAAACAGCGTAAGCGTAAAAATATATTGATACAATATTCAATTTACTTACTTTTGATTATATTCACCAAATTTTCGACGGTTATTTTACAAAGCTGAAATTTTGCATCTGTAACAGGAAATGAAAATTTATTCTGATTTTTAATAGTCTTTGACGATGTCTTGTTTTATCCCAATATTATACTTCATCACTATTTTCGCCATTTAAAAAAATAAATCAACGTTTATAAACGTAAATTGGTTGCGGAACGCATGGCTCCTGTCAATAATATCCGTCAATATAACAAATAATGTCAATATGTTGCGACGATTCGCCACATGATAAATTAGGATAGGCTAGTTTTTCACGATAAATTCTGCCTGGCACCAGTCACACCAAACTCTTTTTAGTCAGAAAATTTACAAATTGTCACGGCAATCAGATATATTTGTTATTGCCACAAAGTCACCTGTAAGTTTTATTAAACTGAAACCTGTCAAATCCACAACATTTCAAATTTCTAACAAGACTATTATATTTTTAATAGATAGTTTATCGCATCATTAAATAAAGGGCAAGTTCTTTTTATTTTATTTTGTTTCATAATCAGATATTTTAAATTTTCAAAAGTGATAGTTTAGTTCCAACAACTTGGCTGCTGAAAACAAAATTCGTTTGCCTACCACTTATATGACCTTTATTTAAAAAAAACTGATTGACATTGACAAATGAATGAATGAAGTTTTCTCCACTGTTTTTTTTCTACTCTATGCAAAGGACTTTTTTCATGGTAATCCTAACTTTGGAAGTTTTTACAACTTTTCAAAATATTTCAGAAACGATTGCATTAAAAATTATGAAAATATCTGTATCTTAATAAGCATCCCAAACACTCTAATAGTAGTTTATGCATCTGTCATATAATGGGGGTCATTAGAATGCGAGTGTCTGTTTATCATACGAGGCGTAGCCGAGTGTGATAATAGATTGACACGAGCATTCTAATGCCTAATTATATTCAGTTGCATACACTATTTTATCTACACTCTAAAAAATTAACTCAGTTGAACACTTTTCCAAACGTCCGCACCGGTGATTGCAAGGCCCGATCCATGGTCAAATTCAATACGAGAACGTTATATGGCTTGATATGAATTTTTGAAGATTCTTTACTAACAGTTGTTTAGATGTCGAGTCTCAACAGCAAATAACTAAACAACTGAACAACAACTGAACAACATCTCAACAACAACAGAACAAAAACCTATTAAAACAACTGAACAACATCCGAAAAATTACCGTACAGCAACAACTGTCAGGTGCGGCGGAAGATAGCGATTTGAGTATTGGCAAAAAAAACTACGTTTCATTTCTCAACTTTATCGTATTTAGAGTTTTCTCATTAAGTCATTACGCTTCTGTAATTTATAGTAAACCCTAGTTTTTATAGGCAGAATGCATAAAGTAGGTCATTATGCATTTGTTTTCGAATTCATAATTCGAACATTATGAGACGAGTGTAGATAAACGATATATATATATATCTTTTGTATCTAACGTAAAATGAAATGTTGT
The DNA here is from genome assembly GCA_027580185.1 of Tuta absoluta. NCBI lineage: Eukaryota > Metazoa > Arthropoda > Insecta > Lepidoptera > Gelechiidae > Tuta > Tuta absoluta. The sequence continues at coordinate 6,852,964 of JAQAHW010000003.1, forward strand.
GGATTGTCAGCATGACATAATTTTCAGATTGTCAACTTAATTAGACAGAGCCCTGGTATAGCGTCGAGATAGACTTTTGATGCAAACTACAACGGCTACCCTTACTGATGCTGCTACTGCAACTGTTTCTGGACTGCTATTGCTGTCTCCCAAATTACTGCTATTCCTGCTGTACCTACCCCCTTTTTTTCGTTTGTCCATGGATCACTTTAATTGATGTTCGTCTATCCATCCGTCTGTCACGACTGTTTAAAAATTAAAACCATAACGGGTGAAAATTTACAAGTGATCTATACTGAAAACAGAGTACCTACGGCCTGGTGATTAGGAACAAATTTCCCAAGAAACACAGATAATAACAGAAATATTTTGAGCTTCCATCAAAAATCAGAAATCAGCTTTTTTCTTTTCATATTTCGTCCTATTATGTTCTTTGGGAAAAGTTTTTCCTTATCACCAGCCGGTCTCGAGTTTTCGCTATCGGTCAATATACCCTACATAACTAGGCCTACGGCCGTTTGTAGGTGGTTATGAAAAAATCAAGCTCCTAACTAAACGTTGAAAAGATACGGCGGTTTATGCTGTAAAAAACCTCTCAAGGGAATCAAAATTCTTAAGAATCTTCCCGTCTTCCCGAGGGCCTAAAACTATAAAGTAGGTTTGTTTTAAAGTGCAATTTAAAGATATTTATTACATATTTCTTGAGACAGCCGATAAGATAAATTTTTTAAAAAGAACTACTCGCCTTGTAGTTTAAGTGGGGTTTCATATGAAAGGGCTTGATGTGCATCTAACGAAACCTTCAGTGGGCGGGTCCGACTCGCACTTGGCCGGTTTTTTACATTCTATATTCATCCGTTACCCCTCTGGCAATTGGGCCATCAAAACAAGTGAGTAGCGAACGCACTGTAAGTCGGCGCGCGCGCACCGTTATCGCGCGGTTTGCAACCGAGGTCGTCGACCCGCGGCAGAGACACCGCTCTTTATTACAGTACCACGATTTCGTGGCTTCTAGACTATAGGCTGACTCGTGTCTGCCTAATGACAGGGTTGACAGCTTATCCAAAGGCAGGTCAGGAAAGCTTGTATCAAGATTTGCCTCAACAAGGACATGATATTGGGAGAAAATTTTAACAAGCGCTTCTTCTTTTCGAATGGGACACCGAGTCGCCCAACGATGAACTCTTGTGTCAGAGTTTTTTCAACCGCCTAAATACTAATAGTATCACATAATATATAATAGGTAGTACGCCTCTAACATGGTTATGTAACGAGCGCTAGGCCATGTCTTCTTCATAGACGGCAATGCTTTATCTATCATCCTAACAACAACGTTAGGTTTGTTTCAGCGACTCTTGTTCTTTATTCAGTTAGGTACTATTTATTTATTTTTCATTTTTAGCTGCAAAAGATCTGTTCTTGAATAATCTTGAGAGTTTTCTTTGTAAATGCTCTTCAATTCCTCGTTCCATCTATTCCTCGGAATATTCTATCTATCGACTCATGGATCCATACAACTTTTTTTTTTTTTCAGGTTTTCTTGACATTGACGATAGACGAGTAACTAGGTAGGTTGACTGCTTCTTTTTTCCCTTCGATTTTAGCCCCGGAGCTTCCAAACCTACACCTGACTAGCTCACGCGGAGAAGGTTGGTTGTCTGTGCGGAAAGTAATGCCAATATACATTTTTGGGTTATGTGTGTCGAACCACAGTTGCCTATGTTATGAAACTACACGCTACAAGTGAAATTCTCAGCACATTGCGTAGCCGGTTCGTATTCCTGGTATCATAATGGCTAACCGACTACGCAATGAACATCGAATTTCACCTGTAAAATTGTAGCCTGTAGTTTGATAATATCGGGTACTGGTCGAACTCAAGTTGTATATTTTTTAGTTGAAACTCGGACTCGGGGTCTTTAAATAAAAAAACATTTACTTATTCATTAAAATTGTGTGATCTCTTTAAGAAAAATCCTGTAAAGTACTATAAATCCGAATCAGCTAGAGCTCGAATTTTCCTTGATAATGATAATAAGGTTAATAATAATAAAATTATTTATAACAATAAATTGTTACACACACACACACACATAGTATAGTAGGTACTATTAATTATACTGTGGTAGAGTCAAAGTACATATGTCCTATAACTGTAAAAAAAGATTTTTTTATTGGGTAGGTACTGTGAAAACAGTTTATATCTAATTGATTTCAAATAAAATCTTATTTACCTATAAATGTTATCCTATCTGCGTGTTGCTATCTAAGAGATTTTTAAGTATCGCAGAAAATATTTTATATCATAAACATATTACTTGGGGATTCCAATCCCGCAGCTCACTCATTCCCGCGGGACTTGTTAGCGAGATCCCGCATGTATGAAATGTATGTTAATAATGTAATGTAAATGAAATACCTGAAAATCTACCTAAAGATATTGTTCCAAAATAGAGTTTTACTATTTAAACTTTAATAGGTAGTCGTCATTGGCGTCAAATCGCGAAATAAATTCTCTTACTTACTTTTAATTACTGCTTTTCATTCCCGACAGATAGGTGTAGAAAATAATAGGAGATATTTAAGTCTTGTCATCAATCTTAAAATTTGACGCGTTATGTGTCAAAATAAGGCGACGATTAAAACAAAGTAATCATAAATATGCGCTGTCTCGTTCTGTCCGTATAGGAGATATCTACGTCATGTCATATCTCTATTTTGACGCAAAATAAGCGTTATCTGTAAGGAATTAGATAGCTTCTATCCTTTTCTAAACCTATTTGTCGGAACATAACAGCGAGCTTCTCTCAAATTGAGGCCAATGGCGACTAAATTGATTTATTTTTCGAATTAAGGCTGGATATTTGATTTTTAACAAAAATCTAACGAATTAAAAAGAATTACATTATTATTTAGTATTGAGTCTTGGAACACATTAGTAGGTAGCTGAGCTACAAACATAAGTCTTACTATGAATCGTACCAAATCAAAATGTGTGTGTAAACCTCTGCTTTTATTTGTCGCAAATTTACGGGCTCCGCTCCGTGCATTCGCGTATTAAATCCCGCATGGTCCCGCAGGGTAAAAAGTGGCGCGGAATACCGCGGGATTGCAATCCGTAATAGTATGACTAGGTAGACTCTATGGGCCTTACCACAAAAAAGTTACACGTAAAGAAGTTTTTTGTATAGAGTTTTTAAACAAACATACAGCACATGTCCAACTTTTTTGTGATAAGGCTGTATGCAGCTGGAATCGGCGCCTAATATTTACAAGAATAACAAGCAATTTTAGATGACTCACTCTACTATAGAGGGCTGTCCTAGATTTTGTGCTGAGTTATCTATCTATCATACATAACAGCACGTTACGAGTGTGAGTGTCTAGGCCTAGGGTTGAAATCATTATGGCCTTATTTAAAGTAAAAAGTGAGAAATACCTACATCCATAATTGAATTTACGTTGAAAAAATACATGAGAGCTTTAAAATACTGTAGCAGATATTGCATTAGTTGCAAATCACTGCCTCTCAAATTTTAATACTTACTTACGCAAGTATAACTAGGGAATGCAATCTCGATCTCGCGAGATCTCGAAATCCCCAAGATCTCGAGCAATTTTTCGAGATCGAGATCTCGAAAAAGGCGATCTCGTCTCAGAAAATTCATTCGAGATCTCGAAAAAATTCATCGAGATTTTCGAGATTTCGAGAATGAGCTTGCGTAAGGCATTGACGTGTTCATTGATGTGCGTCCGCGCAGTGTCTGGCGTTTGCCAGCGGCAGGACCTAGCAATCGATTGAGCGGGTGCGTTGCGGGGGGTACGGGACGGGGGATTGACGCGACGCGACCGACCAATCCCACGAGCTTGTTTATTTTTCACTTACTCGCATTTTCGTCACTGTGCATTTCGTGTTTTCGAGTGAAAGTTATTATTCATGTATACAATAACTAATTACATTTGGTATTATTCTATATTAAAATAGTTTTCAATGTGAAATATAAATATGTCAAAGAACAATTCAAACCAAGTGTTTGTGGACGTAACTACAAGTTATTTGCCAGTTTGGAAATATTTCAAAAAGTCTGTGGATGGTTCGACTGCAAAATATGAAAAACTGATTTCGTTTTTCGTATCCGTCAAGGCAAGTCGATCTGGCATTGGAGTATCGATCAATTATATTACAAAATACGATGCAAAGTCAGAACGTGGTCTTTATTACTCTTACATTCTAATCTTAAAGTAAAAAAGTACAATGTTTACCAAAATTATATGAAACAAACAAAATCTCGATCTCGATCTCGAAATCTCGAAATCTCGACCAATAATTCAACGAGATCTCGAGTTGGTCAATCTCGAACCCTGAGATCTCGAACGAGATCTCGAGTTGCCAATCTCGGCTCGAGATTGCATTCCCTAAGTATAACACGATCTTTTCTGTGTAAATTACCAATCACCGACTAAGAAACTATTTTACCCTGCTTTCTAAATAACCATGAATACCAAATTTTTAAAACACTTCAAACAATTTAGGAAACTTTCAAATGGATTTTTCTGCTTTTTCTATCCTGCTCGCAGTAGCAAAAAAAATGCAACTTTTCTAAAACCATGAATGATTATTATTATTTTAGTCTTTGATATTTAGCTAATCAAACACAAACATCGTGTGGTGTCGTGTGATGCCGGCTTAGAATAGCGTCACCCCACTTCTTTCCCGTGGGAGTCGAAAGAGGCGACGATGGGACTCGAGCTCGAGGGTGTGTATTGCATTTTTAGGCGATGGGCTGACAACCTGTCACTGTGGCGATACACAATTTTCCGAATGACCCTCAAACGTTTGTTAGACGTGGCGTAAATGCCCGTTTTTTGCGGCCGTTTACGCTCTGCCTACCCCGCGGGAGATAAAGGCGTGATATATGTATGTATGTATGTATGCAAACACAAACATATACCAGAACTCTAGTCGTTTAAAAAAATCGGCTTATGTGCAATCGCTCAAATAGAAGCCGCACTTGATTTAGGTACCTACCAACCTTATTAGGCACATTAGATATGTACAATTTAGGTAGGTATTTAGGTAATAAAACTTATATTGAAAAATGCTTTTAAATAAGGTAGGATATAAATGCAGATAGGTAGGATAATTTTCAGACGAAACACCTATCATAAAATTATAGATGGAGCTGCATACCTCCTTGATGGAATTGCTAACGGTTCATATTGTTCATGTGAAAATACAATAAAATTTCTAATCACCTCGTTATACGAGTAGTTTCTTAACGTTGGATAAGAATTACGCGAAATAAAAATACAAAAAGTCATGGCTAATTCTATGATAATTGCTATCCATCAAACTTAAAACCCTGCCATTAAAATATCCGTTAGCCAAACTCACGATTCACGATTTACAATAAGTAATAACGCATCTCAGACGCAATGTTCGATGCTTAATGCTCGTGTGTATGATTGATACGAGATTCTAATGGGAGCGACTCTCGAAAATTATCAAAGTGATGATCGTGACAGCCCTATTAATAGCTATAGCTGTAGCCAGCGCGGTCAACGCTCTGCGCGTCACGCCACACCGCGCCGTCTAATGCGCTTAGATTACTACCTACTTCACCATCCACTGTATCTAGACCTTCATTCTACACTCAATCAGCCCTCCCGTCGCCTGTTATTCAACTGTGGGAAAGGGGCAAGGTAGTTAAAGTTGCACTGGTGCTGCATCGGCAAGTATTGCGCGAACACTGCTATTTGTTGAGGTTTCCTTTTGTATGTAGGTAGGTACTTATTTTTTGTGCTACGTATGTATAACTATTGTAATTTTGATGTGCCGTATTACTGATGCAACTATACCCAGATATTAATAGGAGCCAGTTAACCATTATCATAACCAAAAATCATGATCTCCTAAATAACAATCTGCAGTTTTATTATGTGCCTCTATAAGTTACCAACATTTTTTTCATGAATTCGTTACTAAAAAATAAATTAACTAAAACAGTACATAAATACCAAAAATACGGCGGATTTCTAAAGGCGTTTGTCACGGGATTAATTGCCGGATTGCTGTAGGGCATTAGAATCGTAACATTTTAATCCAATATTCCGATTCTTCCGAAGGGTCCGTTCTTCCCTTCGCTCAAGCAGTAATGGCGGGTCCCTCGACTATTAGCTGATAATTTGCCAAATTCCTCACCATTCCCTTCCTTCTATTCCCATTCTGATCTATTGTCCTTTAATGGTGCATCGGGTGTTCGTCGAGACCGTCTAGATGTATTTTATTTTTTGACAGGTAACAGTGTATATCGTCTATAGTCATATAGAATTGACTTATAGTTTTGAAATTTTAAAAAGGTTTCATTCAGTTATTTATTCAGGCAAAAGTATGAAAATTTGAAGAATTTCGTTGACTTCAATTTTTTCCGTTATCAGGATTCGACCTTCTTTTAGTGTAGGACACCGAGTCGTTATCAACGACCCGATAAAATCTGGTGTCAAACACTTTTCAACCGCCTACTACTAGTAGTAAGCCTCTGACACGGTTGTGTAACGACCGCCGTCTAAGTATTGACCTGACTTAAACAAAATAAGTGCGCAAACATCAGTTTTTTTTTTTCATTTAAATTGAAAGTTTGGATAGTTACCAAGCCTACGACCAGCCTCTAATCTAATATTATCTAAGAACCGTAGATTCTCATAGAGCTGAAGAACTCAACGGAAAACACATAATTACAAAATTCGAAAAGTTTCGTTGTACTTTATTTTAGATACGCAATAAAATTCTCATCAAAGAAATATTATATAACTATCACGGAATCAATGATATAATGGCCATTTAACATATAGATGTAAAAATATGACTGGAAAGAATTCAAGTGGTTACTCGTTTTAGTATTTCTTATTTTCTTCAACATTTTAGAACAATTGTTCTTTTTTACATCTTTTATGTCTATATACACACACACACACACACATATCACGCCTGTAATCCCTTGCGGGGTAGGCAGAGCGTAAACAGCCGCAAAAAACGGCCATTTACACCACGTCTGACAAATGTTTGAGGGTTTATTTGGAATATTGTGTATCGCTATAGTGACAGGTTGTCAGCCCATCGCCTAAAATTGCAATACACACCCTCGAGTCCCTTAGTCGCCTCTTACGACTCCCACGGGCAAGATATGGGGTGATGCTATTCTAAGCCGGCATCACACGGCATATGTCTATATATCGATAACTAATACCTTAATATAGACGTGTAAAGTGTTAATTGGCGAGCTACTCCTATTGAACAGAAAATTACTTCAACGCAAATTAAAAATTAGTAAGAGCGAATTGAGTTTGATTAATATTTTTGTTTTATTAACTACACTGATAATGTCTATTATTTTCGTTTCGTAAAAGCTAGTCATCCCTATCAAGCAATTGTTGCATCTTTTATTTCGCTCTACTATACCTACTATTTCAGATGCCGGCGCAGGTCTAAACATTGAGTTTTACGAGCAGAATCAAGAGATACGAGCGATCAAAAATTGATGTGGACATCAACAGGCGTGTCTAACAGGCAATCTCACAATAACCAGATGTGAGTTTATGTCTTCCGTCCGTGTTGCGAACCATGTTTCATATGGAGTCCTTGAAATTCATAGGTACACGATTTTTATTTTTTTCATGTAATTTACTAAACATAAGTGCTCATTTTTATTATTAAACGAACAAGTATCACTCATGATGTGGGTTTACACGACGTGGGTTTATACAACAAGTAAGTCGTGTAAACCCACATAATAAGTGCTTATATTGTGTTCTTGTTAATTAAAAAGTTATGTGGATTTGAAGAGCATTACCACAAAAAAGTTAGACGCGTTGAACGCGACTCCAGCGTTTTTTTATAACAAAATTTAAACAAGCGTTTAACGCTTCTAATTTTTTTATTGTAAGGCCCGAAGAGTCGTGTCTAATAGACAAAACTCACAATAATCAGGGGCCGTATTCCGCTATTTGAAAAGCTTCTCAGTTCTGTTTCAGTTGTTTGGTTTTGGTCGTTTCGTATTCTGCTAACAGTTTGGAGTATAGAAACTCACCATAGCAATGGAATTACAGTTGAGTTTTAAACCGGGCCCAGATGTGATTTAATGTCTTCCGTCCATGTACCCAACACATTGCAAAGCAGCTTTCATAGAGTCTTTCAATGTCCAATGGTTCTTCTTTTTGTCAAGTCAAAACTCACCGATTCGAAAGACCCAGTGAAACCTAGTATCAGGGGTTTCGGACTGCATAATTATTACCCACTACTAGTAGGCCTCTGACATGGTTGTGTAAAGATCGCCGTCTAATTAACTGACTGAATGACAGAAATTACCTGTTGGGTCGTATTTTAGCCATTTAAAACTACTGTTGCGTTTGATAAAAGTTTCATGATGTTGTAAACTCAATATACTGAAACGGGGTTCTTACCGTGATACTTATTTTTGTTAAATTGTAATTTTCAGTATTTTGAGTTAGTGTTACCGCGGAGAAAGTTTAAAACAGTTCATGATGTTGAAAATCAAAGGGGAAACTAATAGAAATAAGTAGACTAAGAAAGCGTTTAGTATATTTATAAGTAAGTATATAATTACGATGCTACTAAAGAAACGACTTCCTATTGTCCAATGACTCCATTAGCAACTCTCCGCGTTTCATAATAAGTACCAACTCTTTAACAAAGTTAAATGCAACAATATTGCTTTCCTCTAGTTGAAAAAACATTCCAAACACTGCAGGAAATGCATTCAGTGTTGCGCACTATTTCTTGGTCAGATCAGATTATCGACAGTTTACGAGCGTCCAAGCTGATTGTCATCTTACAGTGGCTTCCAACTAAAGTATGGCCATTCAAATAGGCTATATTTGACAGGTGTCAGTTCCATACCAAAAGAGATGTCAACAAAGGAAATGGACCCTTTGCCGTACCATTAGCACGAATTTAACAGCTGTCTTATATGGCTTACTGGGATGGCCGTACTGTAAATATCTATAACTACTGTAAAGAACAGACTTTTTGCGATGAGCCAGAGTCTTACGGTTTTATTACAAAAATAACTCGATTAATGGGGTCAATATAAATCCACGTCGTCCAAATCGATATAAATCCACTTCACTTACCTTTATTTAGTGCTGTCACATTTCGTCAAATAGGTTTAGAATAGTATAGGAGATATCTAAGTCCTGCCATGTTTAAAAATGTCAATGGGTTCCTTTGCCATTTATAGTCAGTTTAGTCGCCATTGTTTTCATCGTCGCCTTATTTTGAGAGATAACGCGTAGTTAGCGTCAAATTATAAGTCATGACATGATTTTTAGGTCTCATTTAATTTTCTAAATCTAGAAAATGACTGCGCTAATTTCAGGTCAGTTAAGAGAATTTATTTCCCGAATTGAAGGCATTGTATTTAGTTAATCCGTTTGATAATATCAAAACGTACACGTAAACTAAGAAACGTGTTTCTTTTGTAATAACATGGCTATGGCAGAATGGCTGAAACTGCGTTTGAAATTGAAATTGAAATTCTTTATTCAATGTAGGATAGTATTATCATATCACTTATTGACGTCATGAACCGTCATTGTAAAAAAAAGAAATTTGTATCACACAATTTTCTTTTTTTTATAACAATTTTGTAATGTCCTAATAGAAAACCGGCTCGGGCGGGAGAAAAAAAATAAAAATCAAAGCACTGCCACGGGGCTGGCCAGGTTAATCACACGGCATGTAACTTTACGCCACCACCATCTGAAAACGATATTTGTTTCAAATTGAAGTTTCAAACAGGCTTCTTCTGGGTGATCTCGCTCCATCTTAGACTCTGTCTCTGTCCTATGTCCTAGACTAGAGTCAAGAGCAAACCCATCATTAATAAAAAAAAAAAACAAGATTTTTAAAGCGTGTAGTTTACATGCGTATAATTAATCGGACCTCCTGAACAGGAAAAACCCACCAAAAAACCTGCCCAGAAGTGCTCTTACTCTAAATTAACAATCGTACTAGCCCCTAAGCTACCCTAGCTAATTCTGTAAGTAAAAAAAAAATATGTATAGACCAAAAATGGCAACATTTTTTTTTTCTGTAAAAATTGCAGTAGCTCGTTTTTGGCAACAAGCAGATAATATTTTTTTGGGGTATGTTACACTTTGTGTTGTTACTTCTTGATGGAACTCCATGCAAATTTACTAATAAAACACTTATCTACACTCGTCTCATAATGTTCGAATTATGAATTCGAAAACAGATGCATAATGACCTACTTTATGCATTCTGCCTATAAAAACTAGGGTTTACTATAAATTACAGAAGCGTAATGACTTAATGAGAAAACTCATAATACGATAAAGTTGAGAAATGAAACGAAGTTTTTTTTTCCAATACTCAAATCGCTATCTTACGCCGCACCTGACAGTTGTTGTTGTACGGTAATTTTTCGGATGATGTTCAGTTGTTTTAATAGGTTTTTGTTCTGTTGTTGTTGAGATGTTGTTCAGATGTTGTTCAGTTGTTGTTCAGATGTTGATTAGTTGTTGTTCAGATGTTATTCCGATGTTGTTCAGTTGTTGTTCAGTTGTTGTTCAGTTGTAGTTCAGTTGTTGTTCAGTTGTTGTTTAGTTGTTTTGTTATTTGCTGTTGAGACTCGACATCTAAACAACTGTTAGTAAAGAATCTTCAAAAATTCATATCAAGCCATATTACGTTCTCGTATTGAATTTGACCATGTATCGGGCCTTGCAATCGCCGGTGCGGACGTTTGGAAAAGTGTTCAACTGAGTTAATTTTTTAGAGTGTAGATAAAATAGTGTATGGAACTGCATATATTTAGGCATTAGAATGCTCGTGTCAATCTATTATCACACTCGGCTACGCCTCGTGTGATAAACAGACACTCGCATTCTAATGACCCCCATTATATGACAGTTGCATAAACTACTATTTCACTAGTTCCACTAATTAAATATAGGTATTTGTTTAATTTGATATTAAACTAAATGCGACCGGTTTCGAACATCATCATCGGGTCCCGGATCATCACTGCCCGATGATGATGTTCGAAACCGGTCGCATTTAGTTTAATATCAAATTAAACAAATATATTTAATTAGTGGAACTAGTGAAAAGGTGTTTTATAAGTAAAGATTTTTTTTGGATTATCGAAGTTTCAAGACCCCAAATATAAGTAGGGTTTACTTCTTCTTCTCCCTGACATTTTTGAAGACCGGTCTCTGCGATTTTATCCACGGGGCTTTGAAACCTACACCTGAATGGTTGGTGGGGAGCAAGGGATCTCCCGGAGAAGTTCGGGTGGTTGTTCAGACAACTAGCCCAATCGCTTTCGGGGCGCGACTGGGCTTAGGAGTTGATCTGAGAAGAACGGATTGGACTGAATCTACCCGGTAGTTCCCAAAATAGGGAACAATGATGGATTCTCCCTCGCCTTTCGCCGGGGTCCGCTTTACTGCTCTTCGGTTTCCACTTTGCTCTATCCTCCTAACGCCCAGAGTTTTAAACGATCGCCACGGCTAACCGCCCAAGGTCCTACATAAAGTACCTAATGGTTCCGGCCCAGGAATTCAATCATTAAAAACTATGCCTTATGGTCTTTGCATTGCCGTCAGATTTTTTTGGTGTAACAAGGGATATATTTAGAAGATGGTAGGATAGAAAATAGGCGCCAATATTTGCTACCTTTTTTTAGGACTCCGGGTTGCAGTATGTAAAAAAGTTATGTTATTAAAAATGATATTTTCTTGATAAAATCTTCTCAAAAATGACATAATATTCAACCTAATTAATTCAAATTGAAGACTGAGTGATTAAAATTAGGTGTGATTGTTTTATTTTCAAAATGTTGTAGTACATTCCTGTATATAAACTCTGTTTCAGAAGAAAGAATGCCACTTATGTCACTATTTTTTTTATTATTATCCCATATTGCAACAAAAACATTTGAAAAATGCAAGAAAATAATTAGTCTCTAATGTTTTGAAATAAGTGTTACTACTTAAAGAAATCAATCATAGTTCTAAAGAGAGTATTAGGTACCTACTTGATAAGTTGAAGTTGAAACTGAACCTGAGTTTTAAACAATTAAATCCTTCAAGTACTAAAATAATCAAAATAAAAAACAAAACAAAACTCTAAAATCCTGCCTGGATTTAAACTAACAATTATTTCGGAACTCTTTGTAATATACTTATAAAATATATTCAACAATTGACATAAACTGATGAATTTCTATCAAAATTTAGGTAAGAAAAGTTACCAAAAGCTCAAAGTCTGCTATGAAGTCAAACTTAATTAACAATGATCAGTGCCTAACTCTTATTTATAATAGATTCTTCAAACTTTTTATAACATGCCTCAATATATTATTAAAAAGTAGTAAAAAAAATGAAAATAGGATAAAAAATCTCCAGTATGATATCAAATACACATAAAAACAATTAAGTGCAAATAAAACTCGAAAACTCAGCTTAAATATCAAAAATCCTAGGTAAATGGTAACAATAACATAAGGACATCTAAATGTAACAAAATTTAAGTAATAAAATTAAATAAAAATAAAAATATACATACATACTACATATCTACCACAAGGCCTATAAAGGACTTAGAACATGCCGTCGATTTATTTTACACAATATCACACCCCTGCCTTAAATTATTGTGTACTTATTGAAAGAAATAATTGAACTATTGCTTTTGATAAAAACAATATGTGTAATTGAGAAAATTACACATAAAAACTTAAATTAACTTACCTTCTCTATGGCGAGACGCAATCTTTTCCAACGTTACGTCAAAAGTGACAGATATTTTATTGTTGTGTTGGCACCATTGCTTGTCCACGGCATATTTAAAGATCCTTAGTATTCATTCAAAAATTTATTTTCTTCCGGAGCAGGAAATTTAAACTACCAGATGACGTTTAATTTGAGGTCCTTTTATTAGGACCGTGGGTCACTATTTGATGAAATTGAATATAATTCTGGGCCGGAATCACTACTCACTAGGAGTCCTTTATAGAGGACCGTGGGCGTTACGAGGCTATCCTGGATGGACGTGTTTTTCTAGTTAGGTAGAACTAAAGAATATTTGTTGTTTGTTGGTTTAAAATATTGTTTAAGAATGTTAATTGGTACAAACTACCACCGTCTAAACTCCAGAGTGCATATTGGGAAATTTACTAGTGACGATACCGAAAACTCAGGTCGGGCTGATGATAAGGAAAAACTTTTCGTAGTTGATGCTAGTCTAAGCCTTCATCACATTGAAAATATATCTGTTTATTTGCATGTGATCCTCATCTCGATCAAACGAAAAGATAATTGAGACCTACAACTACAAGTCAGTACAGTAAAATTCTTCATCATCAAGATATATAAAAGCGAAATTGACAGCAAACGATATCAAAGAAGCTGTTAATCCACACAGACCATCAACAAAGTCATTCGCCACGACATCTTTACACTTGGAACATAAAAACTGTTAATTACACATGTCTCTCGTCACAAATCATAAGCTGAGGCTAAGACCGCTGTCACAACACAAATAAAGGCGCCTACAGACGAGAATTATAAAGGGGCTTACAGACAGGAAGAGCTCGCCGCCGCCGCGCTTGCCTTAATGGATTTATTTAGATGTCATTTTTTATGTGGGCGGGGGCTAGCAGACGCCTGGGCATCGATAGAGTGGATACGACTTGGTATCAGATATTTCGATCAGTAGAGTTTAGGGGACCCGAATCACCTTCTTCTATTGTGCTTCTAATACTGCTATTCAGTAGGTAATGTCTTTGGACGATTGTTACGAGTTTTGCACGTTTTTGCAAGTTGTGATTAAATTGGAATCCGATTTTTCCAATTGGAATCCGACTTTTGCAAGAAAAATAAGATCGTGACATCTAACCAGCATCTCACCGAAAGCATGCTGGAGTCAATGTATCAAACAATTTTCGACAATAAACCTTGCATGATACAAAAAATATAATATTGTAGCATTCAAAAAAGTTTCTTGATCCATTGAAGTAGAGATCCCTCGAGTAGAGAGCATTTCGCTGATCCTCTTATCCAAATTACCACAGTACTAAAGGTTTAAAAATAACGACATCGTATCCACTCTAATCTCATCCTAATAAGCGTAAGCCCTCCGTTATCCCTTAAACGCGTGTTCCATCTCAGTAAGCAACACCCTAGTGTGTGTGAGCTGGCTGTGCACACATGTAAAACTTAATGCATTTCGCACTCAAACATGCGCAAGCTCCAAGTCCGTACAAGAGAGCTCTACAGGGGATGTATGTGTGGGTGTCTCGGCATTGGTATTTTGATTGGTCATGCATTTTACGTGTTATGGGCTGCATGCGGCGTCTCCCGTGCGGGCTGAGGCTTGCCTGCCGGATCGCCGGCTCTCGGCTATAAAAGTGATAATTTATATCGAGAGCCGCGCTCTACCTAAGGGCCGGTGGAGGCTGTATTTTACCTTCGGGATTGCGAGATAAGCAATCTCTGGCAAAGAGAAATGCGGTGATTTTAAGCCCTGTATTTAAGGTATCGGGTTTCAGAGCGACTTGAAAAGTTCTTTATAAGCAGAGACTACTTGTCTGTAAAGGTTTTGGGAATGTTTTGTGAAACCCATTGTGACATTGCAATGCATTTCTTCTGAGAAAGCAAATAAATATTTATCATATCCGTTTTTCTCCTTCTCCAAAACAACGTATTAACTTTTTGGACTCGCTTCTCATCTTCATGCCTGCCCTTATTCTAGTTTGTTTGGATTTTGTGTAACATGTCCTTTGTCCTTTTCATTTCTATCAGCTATACAATCCTCATTTAATTACACTTCTTTGTTTATTCATATCGTTTTTTATACAATTCATTTAATATTTTAAGGCCTTACTTTCCTTGTTCTACATGAATTTAGGCTGGTATGCCTATGTCCAGGAATATGGACAATACTCGTAAATGTCTGAAGAAACTCTCCCTAATCGTCACAAGTCCAATTGTTTCATGCTCATGGTAAGTATGTAGGTACCTATTAGTCCACTTGATGATAATGTTGTTGTTTTATTAAAATAGTTCATATGTAGAGTACAACGTGTATGTAACAATATTGAGTTGGTAAGGTTGTGAGGCTGCGGTTCATGCCACTCGCGCTATTCTTAAACACGACGCTATCCTGGTGCTCCTCAAAGTAAACTTAAAAAACGCGTTTAACTCCATACACCGCGGAGGTCTGTTCTTCTTCTTTTCGTGTGGGACACCGAATCGTCAACGACCCGATGAACCTTGGTGTTAGAGTTCTATCTGAGGTCTGTTAACCTAGGTCAAGGAACACTGTTCCGCCATATTGCCATTTTTGTGGCAATGCTACAGTAAGCCCTCCAAGCTAATTTACAAGCGCCATCTCCGACACTCCACCGTAGGCTGCCAACAGGGAGACCCCTTGGGCCAGCCATATTCAGTCATTATACCCTGTATCTTATTTCTTCGTTCTGGCAAAACTGAATGTCTAGTACTTGTATCATTCTTCTTCTTCGTCGTCGTATCCTCATGACTGAGGGACGTGACTTTTCTGGGCTATAATTGTCACCAGCTTCCTCCAAACTTCTCTGTCCTGAGCCATGTGTATGGCCGCCTGTAAGGTGGTGTGTGTGGCGTCTTGAACTGTATCACTCCAACGTGATGATGCTCGTCCTCTACTCCTTGTACCTTCAACACGGCCTGTTATAAGGACCCTCTCTAGGCTGTCTGGGTCTCGTCTGACTGTGTGTCCGAAGAATTTAAGTACACGTTGTGTACAGATGGTGGAGAGCCTGGTCCTTATATTAGGTCCTTACAGAAATTGTCGTTTTGTCGTACTGGCCACTTTGATCACAAATTTCTCCTATTTGGTTAGGAATTCGAAATTCAAATTTATACAGCTATTTCCACATGTAGTTGAGTTTCGTAAACCGTCATTCATTTGTTTTTTTACTTATCTTTTTTCTGTTTGCATCGCTCAATTTACAAAATGGAAAATTTGAAATATCGCGTTATTTACGAGTACGAGTTCCACCGTGGCACCAGTGCTGCGGAAACGGCTCGAAGGGTTAATGATGTGTATGGCGGTTGTGTCGCAAAAGAAAACACAGTGCGTTTTTGGTTCCAACGTTTTCGTTCTGGAAATTTCGACCTGCAAAACAAGCCCCGTGGACGGCCGGAGACCCAAGTTGATAATGAAGAATTGAAGGCTATTGTGGAAGCGGATCCATCGCAAACCACGTCCGAATTAGCTGCAGGCTTCGGTGTTAGTGATAAAACTGTTTTAATCCACTTGAAGCAAATTGGAAAGATTAAAAAACTTGAAAGGTGGGTTCCTCACGAATTGAGTGAAGAAAACCGGCAAACGCGCGTCAACTGCTGCGTTACATTACTTGACCGGCACAATAACGAAGGGATTTTAAATCGAATCATTACCTGTGATGAAAAGTGGATTCTCTACGATAATCGGAAGCGCTCATCGCAATGGCTGGACCCTGGCAAGCCAGCCAAAGCTTGCTCCAAGCGAAAATTGACCAATAAAAAGTTACTTGTAAGCGTTTGGTGGACTAGCGCCGGTGTCGTTCATTACAGTTTTCTCAAATCTGGCCAGACGATTACGGCAGATGTCTACTGTCAGCAATTGCAAACCATGATGGAAAAGCTAGCTGCTAAACAACCGAGGTTGGTCAATCGCTCTACGCCACTGTTGCTTCACGACAACGCTAGACCACACACTGCACAACAGACGGCTAGCAAATTAGAAGAGCTTCAATTGGAATGTCTAAGGCATCCACCGTACTCCCCGGACCTTGCTCCAACAGATTACCATTTTTTTCGAAATTTGGATAACTTCTTGCAAGGGAAAAAATTCAACTCAAATGGGGCAGTCCAAATCGCCTTCAAAGATTTTATTGATTCCCGTCCGAATGGTTTTTTTAGTAAAGGGATCAATGAACTACCTATGAGATGGCAAAAGTGCATAGATTACAATGGCTCATACTTTGATTAAATAAATATACTATATAAAAAAAATCGACTTTTTGTTCCTCCCATACAAAACACCAATTTCATATGTAAGGACCTAATATTTAGTTCTTCAAGGATAGATTCGTTGGTGCGGCGTTCCGTCCAGGATATTTGGAGCATCTTGCGCCAACACCACATCTCGAACGAATCTATCTTTTTTCGGACGCAAGCCTTTAATGTCCAGGTTTCGGAGGCGTACAGAAATATAGAGAAGATAAGGGTCCTAATTAACTTGACTTTCGTTTTGCGGTTAATACCCCGGTTACGCCATAATCTTCTCCAGCCTCTTCACAGCTGACTTGTATCATAACACCCTCGATATCCAGCCTTTATGATACTTACTCAAAATTTGTAGGTACCTACTGAGGAGAGGAGTAAGTTCTTATATAGGTAATAGCAAGTACGTTTGCCCTAGGTCTTTGTACATGTTTGTTCCCGTGGCGGTGGAGAACTGGAGAACAAAGGCGTTTGGAGGTCGGAAGCCAAAATATTTATAGCGGAGATAGGTTGACGGTTGCGGCAAAAAGGTTTGATCCTCGCTCGGGTTCGTACTTTGCCCAAAGGTTGTATACAACAATTCAGCGGGGTAATGCTGCAAGTATTTTAGACATCTTCGGACGGGGTATGGCGCGGCCCCCTCGATCGATTTTTGATTGAATTTGACGAAGCATGTTGCTGAAACTTATATTGTCACATTTTTTACGAAGCTTGTTGCTGATATGTTCTGTATCTTTAGATTAACGTCTGACGATGACTGTTGCGGATTAGTCGTTGTTTGAATTTTTTATAATCAATAAAAATATATTTATATAATATTAAACTTTCTTTATAAAGTAAGTAGGAACGAAGATATGTTTTTACTATCTGATCTATTTAACTTACAAACCACAAGCACGACGAAATATTGACCTAGCGGCATTTTCTCAAATGGTTTCTTCTGACGAACTAAGTTGAAGGTAAGCTTATCCACCGATTCATAGAGAGAGAGAGTTGCTTTGCTTTGGAAACTCTTTGGAAAACTGTGAACTACACAAACCACCTGCAATCAGCGCTGTGAAAATTAACCGTCTAATTCAAGATATGAAAAGCAGCCGCTGCATAGCTGGAATCGCATTCCGTCGTACACCGCTTGCACTTCCAGCGGAATAAAGCTGTAGACATTGCAGCGTCTAGGAAAGAGTAAAAACATGCAGCAATGAAAGCGGTGGAAGTAGTGGTGAAGATCAATAGCTGTTGCGCGATGTTGCCTCTCTCACCCCCGCCGCCCCTCACCCCCCGGGGTTCTTGAACGAAGGCGGCCCTAGGTTGGAGTTTAGTTCCCGGGAAAGTTATATTCTTTTTGGTGTTCGATGTGAAAATTTCGACATTTGCAGGTATTTGAGTAGGTTGCATGCACATAATATCAGATAAGATAATGTAGAAAAAAAAGCTTAGCTTTTATTACTTTCTTATATTAAAGCTGTCTGTGTGCGTTTTCCGCTTGGGTTTTACAAACTGATCAAATATTTTCTAACGAAGGCGGCGCAAGGCACGCTCCAGTGTGTTTCGTTCGCCGACCGTTCTGAAACTTTGTGTGGATTAGCTCATGATAGGTAAAACTTTGTTGTTGTTTGGGAAAGGAGGTATGCGAGTTAAACTCAGTTGCATTGAATTAATTATTGGCAAGGTTAACTCACTACTTCGTCCAACAGAACGATAATAAAATGACTGTCATCTCCATACTTAAAGAGATGTTAACAAAAGAAAATGTACCCTGCCATAACATTTGCAAGAATCTGACAGCAGTCAAATAAGTAGAGCATCTTGGGAGGGCCGTACCCGTACCTACTGTAACATAATGAATGACTTACCCATTTAAGGAATCGACTTAAACTGGCTATTCTATGTAACTGTATGGAAAATCTGCAGAAGTGCCAGCAGTAGGGGAGACCGGGGGCAAAAGTAACACGGTGTAATAGTAACATTTCGAATATTTCGCACACTAAGCAACGTAAAGGTGTGTGCGCGTGCACCGACATAGCCCGTGACGTGTTTCTATAGGTCAACTTGTCAAGGACAAGCTCCGGGACGTTCGCTCGTGTCCACGAGGCCGGTGCCATTTTTCGGACAGAAACGTAAGTTTTTTCGCTTAAAATTTCAAGTCATTACTCAGTTATTAGTCACTTTTAATATATTTCAAATATACATATGGAATTCATGAATATCAGACAGTGTAAATTCTATAGAACACGCATTCTAATATAAGTATTTTGGAAGTAATCGTGTTTTTCTTGAAATTTGGTCAATCGGGACAGTAGTAACAAAGTTATAGGTGTTGATTGTAACGTTACTATTGACCCCTTGTTACAATTAGGTACCCCGCAAGCAATATTTTTATTATTATTAATACATATCTTTTCATAATTTTTATATTTTATTTTAGATGCCACGCGGAGTGGGTAATGTGCAGGGGTTGCAACCTTTGGGCCCATAAATTATGCATGCCCAAGGAACCAAACGGCTATAAATGTCATAATTGTGATTCAAATTCAGACTAGTGAATACTTACGATTTCATACGGTTCTATATATGCTAAGCACATTATAGATATAACGGGTTTACTTTACTACGTTTTTTTATTGCGTATCGATTACAGAAGTTCCTACTTTAAAAAGATCTCCGTATTAGAATTAGATATTATTATGGTTTAATGAAACATTGATGAATATTATTAATAATAAAAAAAACGTACCTGGGTCAATTGTAACAGGTGGTAATAGTAACATGCCATTGTTCCATAGGAAGTTTATTTTGTTGATTTTTCATTAAATAATGCATATCTTGAAGATTTTTATATGGCAGAAGTTGAGAATTGTTATGTTCTTCTATTTTTTATTTTGTTTGAGTAATTTCTCCCATTACTTTCAAAGAAATATTGAATTTTATGTTATTTAAAATAATTAAGAAACA
The DNA here is from genome assembly GCA_027580185.1 of Tuta absoluta. NCBI lineage: Eukaryota > Metazoa > Arthropoda > Insecta > Lepidoptera > Gelechiidae > Tuta > Tuta absoluta. The sequence goes on from JAQAHW010000003.1 coordinate 6,872,992, forward strand.
AGTTAATATTTAAGTTCCTATTTAAAAGATTAATAAGAACAATGAGTGAATAAACTTACATAATAAAAGTTATTGCTATTATCGCTGTTGTTGTCATTTAAAAGTCTAGTAAAATTGTGTTACAAACGTCCCGGTATATGGGGTTAATTGTAACATTTGCCATCTTTTGAAAAAATGGTGATAGCTAAGTACTTTTATGAACTACCCCAATTTGGTCTACACAGGCAGTTAGAGCATTAATTTATCTTTACATTGAGACTAAAAACGTTTGTTACATGTAAGAAGTTTTCGAGCTATAGGCCATGAAATGAAAAGTGGTACAATTGTCCCCGGTCTCCCTACATCTACCTGACTGTACAGGCATGATGAAGAGGGAAGTTGCGAAAATCGAAAACTGTCCGATAGCTATGTCTCCATCAAGGACATTAAAGATCAATGGTCTCCATTTAACGGATAGCTTAAGTTTTTTTTTTACATATTGTCTAAGTTGCCAGTTATTTGTAGACTGGGAAATACAAACTATTTCTCGGAAGTGGATACTTCAAACCACCACATTAAGTTAGCAGCAGCCGTGGACTGCAATAGGTTGATGTGATGACTGATGATGACTACTTATGTAGTATGTACGGTAGAAGCTGTGTGTTTACCTTTGATCTAAACACTGCGCCAAACAGCTTTCTGTTCTGTCGCTCGTTGAGTGGCCATGTCCTCTTGGGAAGGTAGAGTCTATACGAAAAGAGAATAGGCGTGGGCAAAAAATGGACTCACTATTTTTTCATAGGGTTGCTTTCATAGGGCAATATTGTGCTATATCAAGAATGAGTAGAAACCATAATACATTAGATTGTACAATTGTTAATGTGTTTGGTGATACTCTCTTTAGTTTTAAAACTATAGTCTTACAACAACTTAGTAATATGTCAGATTCCTAATCTCAGTCACTGCTACTAATCTTGCATTATATAAAATTATTTTTCTTTCATTGTTACCTATCCAATATTGTGCATGCTGTGGCATTTTTAGATGAAGTGCATTTGTCTCTCTCTTATGTTTATTTTACATCGTTGTAACTAATAATATAACTACAATTGGTTGTCCTAATAAATAAATAAATAACATTTCTAATACTGAGACACAGAGGCTCCCTTAATTTCCACGCCTATTCTCCTCCCACACAGACTAAGTATCTGTGTAAGAATCAAAATTACAAATCTGTCTCAGCTCTGTATCTTTGATTATGAATTGATAAACCTTCGTATGTCCAACCCCGAACGGAAGTTCAGTCTTGAAATGGCGGCAAAAACTCGACGCCTGTCTTTCCGGTTGATTGGATTACAAGGTGTTATTTCAACTTCCGCTTCAAACGATGTCGAATACGATACCATAGGAGAAACTATCAAATTTACTGTTATTTGAAACAGTAATACTTACCAAATTTTTTGCTTGTTAAACCAGTTTTAATTACTTAGGGTATTAATTGACTAATTGTCTAATTGTAATTGTTGTCGGTTGTATCCCTGAGTAACATAGACTATTCAGGAAAACACCTTATTTTCGCGGGGAAAAGGGTACCTATATAATACTACCGGGTTGTTCAGTTTAATTGTGATCAGAGAACACCTGCCATCATTTATAATGCGCACTGCTAAAGAGTGGAACTCACTACCTGCGTCTGTGTTTCCAAACGCATACAACCCTAATCTATTCAAAGTAAGAGTAAACAGGCTTCTTCTGGGTGAGCTCGCTCCATCTTAGACTCTGTCTCTGTCCTATGACCTAGACTAAAGTCAAGAGCAAACCCATCATTATTAAAAAAAAAAAACCTGCGAAGTTTTCGGTACACCGTCCCTTACACCATGTATAGCAGTAGCTGAAACCACTGGGCGGGCTGCTGGTTCAACATTAATCGATATTACTATCCTTCAGGTTGTCGGGAAATTAATTAATTCGTCTAAAAAACATTTTTGATGCTATTTGCGTGCGACAAGAGAAATGAACCTACGCGATTTGCATGACGTCACACCGACCGCGAGCCAGCTGTCTATGGCGCTCTCTGCCAATTCCCTTGTGATAGAAAAAGCCAGCACCACTCGCACCTATTCGTCGCGTCGTCGGCCCAACCGACGTCGGGCGAGGTCGGGTGAGTCCGGCCAGTCAGTACACTATCAGAAACTGCAGGTGAACCACGTTCGTATCGGCTGCGAAATGACGAAGTGTTTCACAGAAAGGATAATCCTTACAGAATTTCTACAAATGTACAGGGAGTTCCCTTGCTTATGGGACAACCGGGAAATCCTTTACACCAACAGGGAAGTCAGACAGCAGGCTTATGATGTGCTTCTAGAAAAATACCGACAGTTGTATGATAATGCTACTTTAAAAGAACTTAAAAAGAGATTAGAAAATTTTAGAGCCTGTTTTAGAAGAGAACATAAGAGAGTAAGATTTTTTGTTATTTTTTATTTTGTCGTGCCTTTTATGGTGGAATTTATAATTCTTGTTTGATATTTCAGGTGTTGTTGTCGAAGCAAAATGGCGATGAATTCACCCCCACACTATGGTACTATCACATGATGACGTTTCTCATTGACGTTATGGACTGGAACAATCTCTCTCTAATTCCGGATAATGTAGACGTAAGTTTGTTTAAAACTTAACAATTTATAATTTTTGTAGTGCAATATAAATAACGTCTCCATTACCTACTCGTACTAATGAAATTTATTAATTACCTATTAAACCACCTTATTTTATTAGCAGTAAAATATCGCTTTAATTGAAGTGGTACTTACTTCATAAATCATTGTTCAGAGTTCTAAAGAAATGAAATATCAACTTCATCTAATTTCAAAATAATCTATAAACACGCTTTACAATATCTTTGTTTTCCAATCTCTTACAGTTATCATTTAAATCAGAGTTTATTGATGACGAATCATCATCGTCCCTCAAACGTTTGATAGACCCTCAATCTGGTGAGAAACCTAGTAAAATGCGAAGACTCTCTTCGGCCTACACTCAAGACGAACAATATTATGAGGACGGGCAAGAAATCATTGAAGAAGTTAATACAACAGGTGATCAAGAGAATGAAATCAATCAATCTATTGAAATACAAAATGGCAACTCTGAGGAAGAAGCATTTGGAAGGACAGTTGGTCTGCAGCTGAAGGAACTAGCGCCCGTGCAGAAGATCTTCGCTGAGAAGTTGATCTCCGATATTATATACCACGGAAGATTGAATAGACTTACCTTTGATACTACGTTACGTACTGAATAAATAAGTATAATTAATTAAAGAACCTACCAAATAAACGTATGACTGTTAAGAAGCATGGAATTTTCATTTTTTCATACAGTCAAATGGTTGCGTTCAAAGTAAAATGAATTTGTAATGAGATAGGTCGCATCGCATATAAGGAAAACTGTCCATTCGTCAAATTATTGCCGCGTCGTCGGTTGCCAAGACGAGAGACCCTCCCATAGGCCGAGCACGTGGCACGTGGCACGGCACCCGCGGGCGGACCGGCAACAGCCGCCACGCCGCCGACGGGCTGCGACGCGGTCGCAACCTGCCACACTGTACGCAGCTTACTAGGAAAACATGAACAACCAGGAGCACAAATCTCGCGTGTGGCAACAAAACAAACCAGAACAATCCGACCTCCCCCACCGCCTGGCTCATACCCACAAAGCAACGCACGGGACGCAGCGTTATCTCGCTGCACGGGTCTGATATAACTGGTTGAACGACCCTCACTACAGCATTCAAGTGTAGGTAATAGGTGTGTTTGCGTTGTTCAAGTAGAGTTGTCGGCTGTCGCGCAATCGCACTGGCACGAAATTCTTTTCATTTGCCCACGAATGCCAGCGACCTCGTTGGGGCGCGACGCGACCGAAATATGAGCTGGCCACGTATGCATGCATTGCCAATAGCATTGTTTCACTTAGTATTTGTTATTTGAGAACTTGATTACAATATTCAATTGTTGGTCTTGAGTAGAATAACAATGCTGGGCATTAAGGTTTTTCGATAGGTACTTACTTGCTTTAGTTTTGCAATATCTAAGTATTTGAATTTTCACTACTTTTCCAGTTACAAGTACTAGCAAGCGTTGGTACTTAAATATAAGATATCTGAAATTTATTCCATTATGCTTCCTCATCTTTAACATTCAGGTCGGGTCTTGCGTTTTAATAAGTTCCGCATAAATAGTCCTTGTTTGACTTTTGTAAGCAGTCACGTCGAGCCGGTCTGATAGGTATTGTTTGTATAAGAGCTCACCTCCAAGATAGCCTTGTGTGTGCCGCGTGCGTGACGTCGTGTGTCTGGGGAGTTGCGCAGTGCGCGCTGCCCACCCGGCGAGCATACGCCACTAGCAGCTGGCTGCAGCATTCCTCTCGATTGAATGCGACCGCACAGCAACCACAACATGCAACCCAACCTTCGTCTTAACACATTGCATTAGCGTTCAATGTTTCTTTACCTCCGGTGCCAGAGCATACGCCTTCTCGGTTGTCTGCTACGGTGAGCTGCGCAGTGCACATAATGGGAATTGTAATAGGAAAGCTCCGTCGTTTTCTGATCGCCTGGTAGCAGTGCCCGCTATGTCGCGGCACGCGCGCCATCTTCCCTACCCAACCCGTAGAGTCACACCGTAGTCACATGACTCGGTTTACAGTTTAGATAGCGGTTGGTCGGTCGGTCCTACAGAACACACACAGAACTGCTGCGTCATGTTATGTATCGCGTTACTTCTGTATTCAGTACTTATTTGATCTATTTTTTCTAAATGCACAGAATTTTTCGTATGGATGGAACCTAAGATATTTTAATCTGTACTCACTTATTTCAACATTGATTTAAGACTAAAATTTATTTATTTTTTTAAACTTAAAATAACAATTATTTACAAATATAAACTTATATATACAAATTTAGATTGATTTTATTAATTGGGGTTAAGAGTTGTATCATTTGTAATGGCTTGTCTGGATGATATCTTTATTTATCAGAATTTTGCAACAGGTAAATTTGCTACGTTATGCTGTAGTAAACTACTACTGCACGAAGGATACCTGTAAATACCAATACCTTCTTAAGACAAATTATTGCTTCACCGTTTACTAATAACAACGGGCTCCGTCCGATACTTCGAGCGCTGCTGGGACCGGCACGAAGACGGATGCCGATAAAAACTACCACAATGGCGCTGCCGCCGAACCAAATATTCCACTTTATAACTTCCTCCACTTTATTTTTTATTTGCCCGACACGACCGCTCCGATAGTTCCCAAGGCATTCACGATCCAATACAAAAAAGGAATGTCAACCACGCCAAAATGATCCTTAAGCATCGAAGCTATTAGGGCAACATAAATTCGTAAAATATATCAGAAATTCCTAAAGCGCCTCAGAAAATGCTTCCATTTTCATATCAAGACTGAACCTAAGAATTGACGATGGGGTTCATTAAAATACATCATTGAATAGAAGTGACGAATAAAGAACCTTATCACAAGAGGTGTACGACAGAGTTTCATTTGCTAGAGAAGCTGAAGAATGCCGTTTGCCTCATTTAGTTGGATGAGGGTCGTCGATAGAGCGAGTGAGATGGCAATAGCCGTCGTGGAGCGCGGCAAGGTGATCCGATACGCGGCGGCACGTGGCTCGCTCCTCGCGGGTTCTGTGCGCCTGGTAGGTGAGATCGCTTGCGTGTCGGCCGAGGTGGCGCGGAGCCGGCGGCCGCGGCGCTGCTGACCCGCACCACCCGCCTGTGCAGCTCCCTCCGCTACCAGTTCCTTTCCTCGGTTCCTCCGCTCTCCGCAGAGCGCCACCGAGCCACTTCACTACGCAACACTTACAGCATTGCTTTCAACACGTTTTTACATAACCACACTAATTATCTTTATTTACACATCTATGTTGATCTACAAAGATTCCATGATTTAATGATAGACAAGTCAAGTTGTTTTTGCAATTAGTTTTGTAAGCTATTTCAGTGGTCAATAGCATTTATCTTATTTATATCTTTTTTAGTCTGTAGCTTGTGTTTGTAACTTAATTATTTAAGATATATTGTATGTAGGTAAGTCTGAAATAAGACTGCTGATAGAGATGTCAGCTGCGTGTGTAGTGCAGATTTCATATGAAACATCTGTTAAACACAGAAATGACTGCTGTCCTATACCTAATTCCCATATGAATTCCTCTTGTAAGTGTAGTGTTTTCTAGAAGGACAAGCAATACCTGTATTCACTAATAGATGACTTTTGACATTCTGAATGAGCCTTGCAAAATTACTTTTGTATTTATAAAATAATATAATAGATAGGTATCAATTTATATTAATACAATAAATATTGGTTTTTATAAAATCTGGTATTCTTCCTTCACATTTTTATCCTTCCTCAACCTCTGATTCTCTCTTTCAAACAGAATCTCAAGGCCTTACTACTTACTATCAGCTGACTGATAGCTTTAAATAATTTCGGATAAGGGCAGGCAGATAATGTTAAGTATATAAGTAATAAAAAAGTTTTCAATAATAATAATTTTAAACGGATATACGTACCTATATCTATACTATATTCCTTGGTAGGCAGAGCGTAAATGGCCGTAAAAACTGTAATTTTTACGCCACCTCTGATAGGTAAACATTTGAGGGTCGTCATTCAGAAAATACAGAAAAATGATTGATACCATAGTGACAGGTTGCCAGTCCATCACCTAAAATTGCAATAAATCTTGCGTCCCTTAGGTCCTATTCGCCTCTTACGACAAACACGAGAAATAAATATGGGGATGACGATAATATGATAATCCAGCATCGGATTTAACATGTGTTTATTTTGGATTTAACATTTAAGTTTCCAATATTTCTTCAGTCTGCTCTGATCAAATTGATCTATAATTTAGTTAGAAGTTTTACTGGAACTTATCATCACTACATAGTATAAAATAAAGTCGCTTCCCGTTTGGTGTCTCCTTATATCTCTAGAATCACCCATCGGATTTTGATGCGGTTTTTTTTATTAGATAGAGTAACTTGGGAGGAAGGTTTATAAGTATAATTTATTCCGGGAAATTGTCACATTCCCATGGGAAAACGGGTAGCCCAACTGGTAGTAAACTTTTGACCCCCTTTTGACACGTTTAAGGATTAAAATTTCAAAAATGCTGAAACACGTATTTAATTATTTTGAGTTATGAGTCAAATCAGAAATTTTGAAACAGATTACACTTAAGATAAAAAACTTTCATACAAACTTTTAACCCCCTTTTCACCCATTTAATGGTTAAAATTTCAAAAATGCTGAAACACGTGTTTAGTAATTTTTAGTTATTAGTCTTATCACAAGTTTTGAAACTGATCGAATTCATTTTAAAAATCGAACTTTCATACAAACTTTAAACCCCCGTTTGACCCTATTAAAGGTTAAAATTCCAAATATGCTGAAACACGTGTTTAGTTATTTTAAGTCATAAGTCTAATCACTAATTTTGAAACGGATCACACTTAAGACAACGAACTTTCATACAAACTTTAAACCCCTTTTTCATACCTTGGGGGATTTAAAAAAACCGGAATTTAAAGTAAGTCACTTCCCATGTCTGCCTCTTTTTTTTTGTTTGTTTGTATGCTTAAATCTTCAAAACCACTTAACGGATCTGGATGAAGTTTTTCTGAAAGATAGAGTGATTCAAGAGGAAGGTTTTTATGTATGATTTATGTCGGGAGAAGGTCTGTTTCCCGTGGGAAATCAGTTAGCAGCGGGTGAAACCGCTGGGCGGGCCGCTAGTTATAATTACATAAGGTGGGTTTCTTTTTAAGACAAAAGTTTAATGGACTTTATGTCTTTAATGGATACAAAAGTCTAATTTTGAATTCGATGGGAAGTCCTTTGTTGATTGATAAACAATTTTCGCAAAAAAATTATAAATGTATATTGTATACTACTTGGCTAATTTCTGGTCAAAGTATATTTGAGTCATCGACACGAAAGACGAAGAAGACTACTTATGAGATTTCCTTGCTTAAGCTAGTACTATTAATTATACTGTGCTTAAGCCGATTCGCCACTTTACGCTTAAAGAAGCGGCTACTGCAGCAAATAATGAGTTTAATTTTACTGTGGACAAAATAGATACTCTGAATGTTTTAACCAAAAGTAGCTTTGCGACAATAATTTCGCATTTGATAAAAAATTGATCTTCATCGCATGTTCAAGTCCATTGAATTACAGCTATTCCTTTGTATGTAAAACCCATCTTAACTAATAAAAATACTTGGACGCTAAAACGTTGCCAGTGGAAATTTACGATTGATAGGTTACCTACTCGTCTTTGATGTTATGTTATGTCATATTTGAACAATTTGTAAGCTGCACAAATTTTATAAGTAGGAAGGTACCTTATGATTTTCTTGATCTGACTATTTAATAAGAATTATAGTAAAAATATGCTTTATTGCACATAATAACATTGAAAAGAAAACAGAAAAAACACAATGAAGCGGCCTTAATGCTAAAGTAGCATTCTCTTCCAGGCAACCTTTGGGTGAATGAATAAATTTCCTTAAAATTTTTGTAAAGTATACACCACTTTAAAATTCATGACTCACTGAAAACGTAACTTATCGATAATCTTTCTTGAGAAAGCTTCTTTGAGGAAAATAAAAAAATATTATAATGCAATTTCATATGGGACCTTTTAAAATTGAAATAAATAAGGAATCCAACTTAATATTAGAAAGAAAAATTATAAGATATTTTATTATAGGTATTTTGAAAGTAAATTAAGAATACAGAATGACCTAAACTTAGAATGCTCTCGAAAAAAAGGAATCTGCCCAGTCGGGTAAAAATGTAGTTCGCTGGAATCCCGGTAATTTTTTTCTAGGTATCACCTAGATTCTGTTCATAAATTTTCATAATACTCTTGTATTAAATAAAAGCTTCTAAAAGGGGGTGGGTCAGGCGTCGAAGTGTAAAAACCGTTCAAAATAAACAAACTTCAAGATGTTTTTTCCATGGAAATCACTTGTCATTCGCTATATGGCATTGGCGTTTTAATTTTTTTATACACAGCGTGGTTTTTGACAGCCCGCGAAATTAGCTCTATTGACCTCTTAATTGTTTTATAGTGAGCTGTACTACGACAACCACGGAGATATGGGGTGGTGCTATTCAGAGCCGGCAACACACGGCTACATTACATATTACTAGGAAAATATTAAGGACTGCAATGTTAGTATTACAAAGTATATTACGTTATTTCAAAAAAGGAAATCAGTTTACGCGTTTAAAGAGCTCTGGGGCGGTATAAAGAAACACATAAAATATATAGTATTGAAAACATTAGGTACCTACTCTCAATGTTTGGGCGGTGAATTTAAAACAATGGTTTCAATTCGGGAAATAAATCTTTTTAAATTAGCGCTGTCACTTTCAATTAAATAGGTTTAAAAAAGATAGGTAATATCTAAATCATATTCTGTCTTATATTTTGACGTAATTTACGCGTTATCTGTCAAAATAAGGCGACGATGAAAACAATGGCGACTAAATTGACTAGAAATGGCGCAGAACCCATTGACATTTTTAAACATGACTGGACTAAGATACCTCCTATCCTTTTCTAAACCTATTTGACTCAAAGTGACAGCACCAATTTAAGGTTATCGAAAAAATAATACTTCATCAATTTTTTATTTACAGATTAGAACCTCTAGCAAAAACTTAAATACATGAATGTGCTCTGCCTGTCAATGACAAATGAACGACACTAGGTCCTTGTGATAATTATCAAATAAACGTCGTCGTTGGAATGTCAATTGACTTACGATCCACATACAAACGTCGAACCTAAATAAGTAGCATAAATTGATAGATCCTCTCCTCAATACACACGAGTTAATTATGTACTTTCTTGCAAGTGATAGATAGTGCTTTATACAACACCTACGAGAATAACAATACCTACATCACAACAGTTCAATAAATGCCAGGAAATTTTTTAAGCTAATTCGCGCGTAAGAGTATTTATAATTTTTAAAGCAAACGCAATATGTCAATTCAGTTAAGTCTTCTATTTATGTCTGCTAAAATACCTATAAAGACACGTTCTGTTATAATAAACTTATTTACAACTGCATCTTTTACTTCCAAGGGAAGAAAGTGATTTGTATATATAATTTAATTTCGTTAATTAGAAACGTGAACGATGAACTTACGTTCATCTCTATATCTGGAAAAGCTTTAGGCACTATATTGGGTTTAGTATAAAAATTCTTTATTTCAGTGAAGGGCCCCATGTAAGTAAATCGTTATTAGCTACAATTTGGTATTCAGCTATAATTTTATTTGTTTTAAGTTATTGCTTTGCTTATGCCTAAAAATGCAATTCCCTCACTATACTAGAAATAGGTATAGGTTCCTTTTGTAACTATACCTAAGTATATAGGTAAAGATAAAAATAAATTTTAGTTTATTTGCAAGTTCATCATCGACATCTGAAGAAGTGTCGACTTAAAAACTACTCTAAAATACTATCAATGGCTATCATCTTAATCTATGATCGAAATTTATTTTCTATTAGCTGTTAAGTCTACTTGCACGTTATGTCATTAACTCATAACACATCCGCCTCGTACCATAGTTTACCTGCGCACACCATATCCTCTGGATTTCTCAAAGGTTGACTGGGAGAGATCCCTTAGTGGGATAAGTCCGCCTTTGTGCCCTACCTCTTCTGTTATTTGTGTTTTATATTTTTATTTGGTGCAATAAAGTTATTACATACATACACATACATAAATACATAATCACGTTTTTTCCCTTGCGGGGTAGGCAGAGCGTTAACAACCGCATACATACGGTCGGTACAAGTTGTCAGCCTGTCGTAAAAAATGTACCTAATACCTACACATGACATGAAACCCTCGAGTCCATTAGTTGCCTCATAAGTCGCCCGCGGGAAAGAAATGGGGATATGCTATTCTTAGCTGACATCACACATCATGTCATATTAATATTTAAATTTTATGTTTGTTTTGTGTGCTTTAATTAAAAAATAATAATAAATTGACATTGTCCTAAGCATTGTTAGTTCACTTTTCCTTGATTAAGCTGTCTAAAAAGTGATCTTGAAAAAGCGACAGATGACGCTGTTATTGAATATAAACTTACCTACAAAAGAACAAACCTTGCGAGGCAAGACCGATGCCCCATCCGATCACACGACGCAGCTGCGCAGTTGAGAACTCGCCATCTCTGTCATCCGCCCCGCGTCAGAGCAAGACGGCACACCGCGTCAGACGATCTGGCGACGTCGCACTACAAATGCAGGGGAGCGCAAGGCGTTCGACCGGTCAGGTCAGTTCCCCGCCTGACTTTGTAAGGGGCCCACGCGCGGCCAATTCGAATTTCAAAACAATGGCGTTGATGGCATCTGACAAACGGCTCTACACGGAGTTACTTCTTTTGTACAAAGATTTCCCTTGTCTCTGGGACAACAGACAAGTCGAATATTCTAATAGAGAGGCGAAAGACCACGCTTACGATGTCCTGTTGGAAAAATACCGGCAAATAGAAGATGGCGCCAATATGGTGGAGCTGAAGAAGAAGATAGAGCACATGAGAGCGGCTTACAGGCGGGAACATAAAAAGGTCAGTAAGGTCGGGTGAAAGTAATGCAACCATGGGAAAAATGCAACTAATCGGCTGCATTTGTGTTTTATTATATAACGTATCCAAGTATTTCAAGACGGCGTGTTTTCTCAAAGCGTCACTTCTGAGGTAAGTGAGATAAGTTGCATTTGCCCCACAAATTTTCCCAATGGGTTGCATTTTCCCTACTCTTCCTTAAAGTGTTTATTTGGACACCAGCTCATACAGGACTTGTGGGTACCTAATGAGGAAGTAGATGTAGCAGCAAAAGCTGCGGCTTACTCTCGTACCCAATAATCTTCTAAGTATAGTATTCCCCATCAGCTTAGTGAAATATTATTTAAAACAGCTGAAAAGATATCTTCATTCTTCGCAAGGGTGACACAGAAGAAATAGGTACAAGATATTTATCTATCCCTAATTCAATAAACAATGAATGTACTTAAGAAACTTATTTTGAACACAAAAAAACAATTGTAGGTACGCAACCTTAAAACATAAAATAAAGACGAACCTAATGAATGAGTAATGAAAACACTTATTTTTCAACCCCCCCTATGGAAAACGTCACTTATAATAATGTGGCGACGACCATCCAGTGGCACCCTCACCTGTTTCTATTTAATTTTTTATAATCGAGAACAAATATCAATAACCAAAGATGGACAAATTGTTGTCATATAAGTATGATAAGTCTATTTCAAGGTACAGTCAAGATCAGGCTGGGTTCGATTGTTTGGACTAACTATGGACAGTTCTTATGACGCATAAGACCTGCATTGGCAGTTTGAGTGTCTAACCCATTGATCTACAACAACCCTAGATTACGCGCGTACGCTCAAAAGGTGGGCCGGTAAAATAGTGCACAATTTGCTAGCGAGCACTCCTTTTTTCACAGTGCGTGGCTGGCCGCGAAACTGTTAACATGACCAAGTACGGGCTAACAAATAAGGCTGAATTCAATAGATTATGGTGAGATTCGTTGTGATATTTTGAATCAGGCGGACGCAATGAATCTATAAATCGCTATGTATGACTGTATAGTTCAGTAGGTGACAAAATCTTAGCGTAATTTTGTATGAGGCGCTAAATCTAGGGTTGTTGTAGATCAATGGTCTAACCGCACGGGAGCTTGACTGCACGACAATAAGCTGTATACGGAAAATTGTGGCAACCGCAAGCCGTTAAATTGATTAAAAATTCAAAACATAAGATAAAGCATATTCTTGTATTTTGAATTAAACTCATTGTATACGGGAACAATTTGTCTGTTATTGATTTTGATGTTTGATAAAGATTTAAAGAAATTAATTAAAAACACTCGAGGGCGCCACTGGACGGTCAGATTTCATTTCTTTAATATGTGCCTCATCAAACAGGTCAAGCCCACGATAATTCATTAGTTACATTATAAAAAATATTTATGAAACTACCTCAATTGGGTATAAACAAAATACGTATGTGCCCCGAAAAAGTAGCGTCGAATAGAGAGGCCCTTTTTGGGCGCCAATAGTTCAGGAAAAATTGTTGTAATAGAACAGGAAATCACCTCATAAAAAAACTCCTTTCAGAGGTGAATTTATCCTCTGTAGGCAAAAGAAATAATATAAAATAGCAATCATATTCAAATTCATTATTATAAGTACCATCTAGATTTCAGTCATCATTATGTCCATTGTCTACATCCCACGTGTATTATTTCAGGTGCTACTCTCCAGATTGCAAGGTGGCGAAGAGTATGCTCCACACTTATGGTACTACGAACTGCTGACGTTCCTAAACGAAGTCAGTGACTTCAGCAGACTGGAGCCCGTTCCTAGAGGACCCAGGGAGTCCAGGTCGAGAGATCGAGATGAAGATGTGAGTCGCTATAAATTTATAATTTGGAATACCTCATCATCATCAGCCCATATCTACCCACTGTATAAGCCTCTTCTCTATTGCGGCAATCTTCACGGTCCTGTGCTAAACTTATTATTAATCTGTGCTACCACTGCGCCACATCGGCCGTCAATCGGTGTGCTAAACTCATCCATAGAGATTCCGTCGATTTGGTGATATCATCGGACCATCGGGCTGATGGTCTGCCCACTGATGTTTTTGCTCCTCTTGGCCACGAATCTCGAAATGATTTTGTCAGCCTTGGAATACCTACCATACTTTATATCTTCTTCTTCCTACATGTTATAGTAAGCCGATGTTGTAAAGAGTCCGAACAAAAACATCAACAAAATATTTTTTGCGTATCGATATAACTATTTTTGACTAGATTTCCGCCCAGCGGTTTCACCAGCTGCCACTCATTTTCCCGTGGTAATAGTTGTGTTCGTGTGGCCTATATGTTATTCCGGGTCATACCTACTCTACCTGTGTTCCAAATTTCATTCAAATCGGTCAAGCCGTTTGAGCGTGAAGAGGTAACAAACATACATACACACACACAAACTCTCAGATTTATAATATTAGAACGGATTATCACGATCACGAAGCTCTTTCGGTAGCTTATCAATAGGTATATTGAATTGCAACACCGGCAAAGCCCTCCTTGTAAACTAAATATTGACCCCCTTTTCACAGTGTTCGAAATACGACATGGACGACACAAACTCACCCCCACCACCTCCTCCACCGACGAAGAAAAAAGTAAAGAAACGAAAGATATCTCGATCCCCACCTCCCGTCTACTCAGACCAGAACGACAGCCCGGTATCAGACGACATGAATAACGAAGAGTACGAGTTACCTTTCAAAAATGAAACTAGTCAGAGCACCACCTTCGTAAGTGCTAATCATATGAACGAATGGGAATCATTCGGAACGACCGTCGGTCTTCAGTTGAAGGACGTGGACCCAGCGCAAAGGATGATTGCGGAAAAGTTGATCTCAGATGTCATATTCGATGCTAGGTTTAATAAATTAACAGTCAATTCTGCGATAGTACATAACAGTAATTAGAATTATTAGGTGTGATATTTTTGTACTTACATTATAGATAATCATGAAAAACAAATATGGAAACATACACGGTTGTTTTATTTACGTACTTAATATTAATGTCAAGAATTAGCAAAGATAAAATGAAGTAGTACCAAACCAAAGTAAATAATAGAATAACATATCCGCTAAGTTACTATTAAAACGTGAAATTGCTGTTACTTGAAATACTTACACTTTGCTGTACATCCCATCAGCCTGTCTCACGTTTCCGGATCTGTCATTGATATCACGGGAAGTTTTAACGACGCATCAGGATCAAAAGTATGCATAATGCAAAGCTACTTGATGATACAAACATCCAAATTAAGAACCCTTTCCATTTTCAATAAAATTTAAAACAAGCCTCCAAAATAACAACTAATATCGTATTGAAATCTAAAATACTTACTAATACTTGATTGCAAAGATAGAATCTAATTACAAGCTCGTTTGATTTTTCTTACATCAAAATTACAAAAAATAAAGTTTTTAGAAATGTCGGTTAGTTAAGATAGACTTGGGTAGAATATCCTCATCCTTCTAAGAATATTGCTACGATAGGTTAGTATGTTTAGTACCTACATCAAATCTATCAATAATATGTAAGTATACGGATCTACCAATATTTGAGCGTATTATTAAAGGCGATTGACAACATGCATATGAATACCAAATTTTAAAACACTTCCCGTGTTGGGTATAAATTTTTTTCAAACTTGCAAAATTTTCAAGCGCGGGCAGGAACTAACCCGGTAGATGGAGCCCACACGTTACTGACATTAAAATGCACGTGCAAAATTGGCGGGCAAGGAACGAGCTGCAGTGGCCCAGATGGAAGAGGCATCGCCACTAGTAATGCGAAAGTCGCAAGTTCAAATCCTGCCCGCGCTTGAAAATTTTGCAAGTTTTCAAACACGTGCATATTATGATTACTCGCAGTACGTCGCACGCAACGGAACCCGGGCTACAAATTACATACGTCGACCACATGTGCAAACATGTCTGCCATGTAAATTGCTTTATTCAAATTATCCTTCATTGCGAAATTAAAGAGAGAAAACAAAAAAAAAGTGTGCGGCACGCTTCATTCAGGGCCCCACCCGCCTCGGGGTAGTTTACTTTGAATGGCAACTGAAGGGCGCGACACCCTTCCCAATCAATTGAAGCCCTCTTCTATTAACTGTTTTCCATCTCTTTCCATCACTGTACGTTCGATCGTGTGTCCTTGTCTAAAATACGAATTTACGGCGCGAAAATTACGAGCTTGCCGCGGGCTGCGCTACAATTTCCAAGATGAAATTTGTTTGGGCAACTTTTACAGCAATGCGGGATAGTAGTTTTTGTTACTAGCATAATATAATAGAGGGCATTGGGATAGAGAGCGGGTTGTTTATAAGTACAAGAAGTACCTAAGTATGATTTATGTTATTATTATGTATTATTTTATTCAAAAATAAATTTTACAGCATGACAGCCGAAGCCTGTTCTATAAAATGATAGTTAATTAGCAGGTAATAGTTTAGCCAGACGGCAGTTTACGCAGTAGTTATTATATTATCTGTGGCCAGACACGAGCACTCAAAAAAATGCAGTTACAAACACGTAAAAAATATGCAATGTGGACCAATTTGAAATGTAGGTAAGTATTTATTTGTTTATTAGGAATAGATAGATAGATAGATTAACCGTTTATTGCATAATTAACAACACACACATACATTCAACAGTAAAAGAAAAAAAAGAGAAAATACATTTCATAATAAAATAATTAAATACTTACTAAACAGTTAAACGCACATGTGTGCTGCAGCGATACAAAAGGCCAAGGCGCAGTGCAAGGCTTGAAAATTTCTATTTAAATAATGTTATACAAAAATATGTAACATTATATAATCATATCTACTTTATTATTACAAACTAAAATATGCCAAGAATATCAACCCAATCAACATAGGAATAGGTAGGTATTATCGGCGATAAAAATATCTACTTGCCATAATATTTTCTTGAGTTTGCACAACTATTACTCATCACAATAAAACAATTTTAAACGGATTTAAGTTGTGTTTATTTTGGATTTTACAATTCCTACGTTTCGAGCTCTTTACAGAGCCCGTGGTCACGGATGACTAAGGTGTTAGACGTCATTATTTAGAATTGAAATTATTTTTGTTGTTCTACCGCCATCTATTTCTTAATTGCCTAGCGTAACGTCCTGGTTCCACACAAAATGCTGAAACCGTATCTTGTGTAGTAGGTCTTACAGTATGTTGGATCTGGTTCTTCTGCTGTGTAATCAGCGGAGTCCAAGTTGATGAGATTCCCCATCCATATTATCTACTTGCCCTTATAATGGCCATTATCATTAACCTGCCTACTGTGACACAGTCGCTGATAATAATGTCATTACCACAGATAAGTGGTAATTACTTCCACCGCATCAACGGAGTATAAACAACGCTATAAAAATGTACGAGAATGTGACCTCACGGACCAAGGATCCTGTAGCAAATGTTCAAGTAGCGTGTTGTGACGTTATGTAGGATTTTATATGCTCGTACAAAAACATTATTTTTTAACAACTGAATCTATCTAATCTATTTGATACGTACTTATAGACAACTATAAAAATTAGATTAGATAGATTCAGTTGCCAAAAAACAGGGGTTCAAACATGTTCAAAGGGTTCAAAGTAAGTATTGAAAATATTTGACGTTTTTGTGGCAAAAGAGAACAATCGTGTCTTTTGTTTCGTAGAATAAAACATACTGCATTCAGGACAAAGGTTTGTCTTTCCGTTTAGTTATTTTATTTACTTTGAATATAATAAAATAAGCTATTTGTAATAGATTACAAAAGTAACGTTTCTCAACTAGATTTTCCTAACTAGCCTCGCAAGCTAATAAAATAATATAGTTCTAGTAGTGTATAAGTAGTGAACTGAGTTTTCCTCAAAACCTTGCTGGCGTTTCTTATTTAGACGAAGTAAACAAAACGCTTAAATAAGCGCCACTATTACCGCAAATATTATTTTCAAACTTTCAATCTAACTCCAATTATAACTTCTAATATTCATTCAACGTTCATTAGGTCGTTGGATGACTCGGTGTCCCACACTAAACGTAGAAGAATCAAACTCCCCAGCATAGCGCCCAGATGTTCAACGCCATCTATCGATGTTAAAAGTACTCTTCTTTCTTTTTTAACAGTTGTCAAACATTGCATTAGACCCATTACTGGCACGAAACTGTCATAGGTATTATGACTTAAAAATCTTCACCTACATTAGGAGAGTATTTAGAATAATTCTCTACTAGATGCCCGCGAACCTCGTGTCGCCAACTTAATATTACTGAGCTTTTTTAATTATGTTAGATGTCTAGGTATGTATGTACCTACTTCAGCCAGACCGAGACGGTTACTGGGAGGAAGACAAACACTACATAGTATAAAGTAAAGTCGCTTCCCGTGTCTGTCTCTATGTCTGTTTGTTTGTATGTACCTATGCTCAAATCTTCAAAACCACCCAACGGATCTGGATGTTTTTTTTTAACATAGAGTGATTCAAGAGGGAGGTTTTTATGTATAATTTATGTCGGGAGAAGGTCTGTTTCCCGTGGGAAATCGGTAAGCAGCGGGTGAAGGAAATCTAACTAGAGGCTATACTATGGAAGATTATTGTGTTTTTGTAATAGAAGAGGCTGATTTTTACAATACCCAAAATTATTATAAACTTGTAGAGAAGATCAAGGCAAAGATAACAGAAATCCAGCACACCAACGTGGTGATCTGTGTACCAACTTTTAAGTACGGTCGTCATACTACATTGTTTAATAGTAGAATTGAGAAATTTAACTCTGTTTTGTACTTGGATAATGAAAAATATCAATACACTTATCTCCTGGATTCTAATTTAAATTTAGAGTATAATTTCAATATGTTTTCTAAACGAGGCTCGATAAACAGAAATGGCATGAAAATGGTGTTTTGTGACTTGAAGGACAAGATACTAGCTATACAAAATTACTTATACTCTAGCCCAATGCATGAGGAGTCTCTCACTAATTCAAAACAGTTTTTTCGTTAATGATGTAAACAAAGAAAATAACAATAAATCAACAGACTCTACCTTCTTGATAATGCATCAAAATATTCAGGGATTACTGTCAAAATTAGATATCCTTACAATTACAATTAATGACATTGGTAAATACTCCGAACCCGAGGTAATATGTTTGACTGAAACGTTTCTAAAAACAGGTGACGCCCTTAGCGTTAAGTTACCTAATTACACATTAGCTACCAGTTATTGCAGAAAAACAAGGAGAGGCGGCTCCTGCATTTTAATAAAACGTGGTATTGAATTTGAGGAACTGATCTCTTTTGGAGACGTATCGGTCAATAATTATTTTGAGTGTTGTGCTGTAATGATTCCTTTCAATAGAACTATAATTATCTGCATTTATCGACCGTCTAGTAATAAGAGAACGAATTTTGACATATTTTTTAAAAAAATTGAGTTATTACTATATAAACTAAATTGTAAATACCCTAAAAAAAAGTTGATATTAGCTGGTGATTTTAATATTATTATGCTGGAACAAAGTTATGAGTCGTCTAGACTACGAGATGTATTAAAAAATTATAACCTCACTTTACATGTCACAGTACCCACCAGAAAAAAGACATGTATAGACCTAATAATAAGCAATATTAAAAAGGTAAAAGAGGTGGTATTGCCCCTTTTCCTATCGGATCACGACACGGCTCAATTTCTGTGCTTGGATGTTAAAGTACCTCTCAAATTACCTAAAACTCTATTTTTATTTAAAAGAATTTACTCTGGAGATAATGTTTTGCTTTTTCAGAGTTACTTGAAGGGTTTGACTTTTCAAAGTGTTTATAAACATAGTGATATAAACTCTGCTTTTAACGATTTTCATGACATGTTTTGCCTTCTTTATAAACTGTGTTTTCCAAAAGCGAAGGTTAAAGTTAACACAAGATGTAAGTTGAAGTGGATAACTAATGGATTAAGGAAATGCTGTAAAACCAAGAAAAAATTACGCTTTCTCTATTATTCTGAAAATACTGCTTATAATAAAAAAATATATCGGAATTACAGCAAAACTTTGAAAAAATGCATTTGTACAGTAAAAAGACATATAAATAGTAAATATATTCTAAATCATAAAAATAAAAGTAAAGCCACTTGGAAGATTATAGACCAAGAAATAAATGACTACTCTATGTCTAGAAATATAGATCAATTACTGTATAATAATGCAATTATTACTGACCCCAAAATTATATCAAACACTTTTAATGACCATTTTATAAACTTTACAAATTCTGAAAATCTGAATTGTAAAAACACATGTTCTTTTGACTTACCAAATACAATTTATTTAACTCCAATTACTAAAAATGACATAGAAAACCAAATTATGACTTTAAATAATACAAATGCAGAGGGCTATGATGAGATATGCACAAAAATAATAAAATGTTGTTGTAAAGAAGTAAGTGAGATACTAGCATACTTAGTTAATCTCTCTATGCAAACCGGTAAATTTCCTGATAGGCTAAAGATTAGTGTCGTTAAACCGCTTTATAAGAAAGGACAAAAGAATATTATAGATAATTATAGACCCGTGACTCTTATTCCGATCTTCTCAAAACTTTTTGAAAAAGTTATGCATAGTAAGCTGAGTTCCTTTTTCGAAAAATACAATATTATAACAAAGGACCAGTACGGTTTTCAAAAAGACAAATCCACCACATTGGCTGCATTTAATTTAGTAAATGAAATACTTCACAAGATTAATGGAAATAATTACGTTACTGTGCTATTTCTAGATATGTCAAAAGCATTTGACTTTGTAAAACACAGTTTACTCATGGCCAAAATTGAAAGATACGGAGTAAGAGGTCCCGCATATAGCTGGATCCAATCATACCTCGAAAACAGGTCCCAAACGGTTGAAATTAATGGATTTGACAATAAAATGACGCTAGAGACACACATATCTGAATCGAAAATAAATAAATACGGTGTGCCTCAAGGCAGCGTTATTGGACCACTACTTTTTTTAATTTATATAAATGATATTGTTGACATTACGAACTTTAGAACTATTTTATTCGCAGATGACATTACAATAATTATTTCGACACCTAAAAAACTCTCACTGACATTGCACGAATCTGAAATAAATAATGTAGTATCAGCGACAACAAATTGGCTTAGTAGTAATAATTTAAATATTAACATTAATAAAACGAATTACCTTAACTTTAATGACATACGATTGCATATAATATTTAATAATACTATTGTGAAAAAGTCTGACTGCACTAAGTTTTTGGGAATCAATATTGATGACAAATTGAATTGGAAAAATGAAATAGAACAAATTTGTAATAAATTAAATAGATTTTCATATGCTTTAGGTAGACTTAAAAGAGTAGCCAGTAAGGAAACAGCACTTACAGCATACTTTGCTTATGTAGAGTCTGTATTACGGTACGGTGTTCTGATTTGGGGAAATAGCACGGATGTAAATAAATCGTTCATAGCACAAAAAAAATGCATCCGTGCAATAATGGGAGTAGCACAAGACATTACATGTAAACCATTTTTCAAGTTATTAAATATATTACCACTCCCTTGCATAAACATTATGGAAGCAGCAGTTTTTGTAAAACAGAACCCAGGTATTTTTACAATAACAAAGGATGTCACGTCGAGGAATCTGAGAAACATCCATACTCTGGTCTTTGATGTGATACCAAAAAGCGCGAGATTCCAAAAAAACTGCTACGCTATGTGTAAAACAATATGGAATAAATTACCATTTTATCTCAAATCGATAAATGTAAAATATTGATTTAAAAAGGCTCTCAAACAGTGGTTACTACAGCATACTTTTTACTCTGTTAAAGAATTACTAGAACATGAAATAGATAATTGTATACACTGTATAGATATAAAATGAATTTTGTAACAATTTTAGGCACTCAATTGGACATTTGCATGCTTATTTCTAACATAGGCTAGGTATGTGATACTATTAAATAATGTTATTCTAAGACCTTTGTGACCATATCTAATGCGAATAAATATCTTTATCTTTATCTTTATCTGAAACCATAATACATTGAGTGATTCATCGACCTATGTGCCTTTATTTTTATTTTTATGTTTTTTATCCCGCCCGAGCCGGTTTTCAATTAGGACAATACAAAATTGTTATAAAAAGAAGAAAATTGCGTTATGCAAATTTGTTTTTTTTTTTTACAATGACCGATCATGACGTCAATAAGTGATAATGCTATCCTACATTGAATAAAGTTATTTCATTTTCATATTCAACAATGAGAGAAGCAATTTCTACTTTGTTGCTGGACTCTAAAATAGAAGCATTTGAGAAGTGGTGTTGGAGAAGGATGCTTCGCATACCGTGCTCAGCCAAGAGAACTAATAAGTCAAAAATATGCTACCAAAGTATCCTGGCGTAAGTAAAAGTAAGTAAAAACACTTTATTGCACATTCAAAACACAAATTGCCGTGTGATGCCGGCTTAGAATAGCATCACTCCATTTCTTAACCGTGGGAGTCGTAAGAGGCGACGAAGGGACTCGAGGGTGTGTATAGCAATTTTAGGCGATGGGCTGACTAACTTGTCACTATGGCGATACACAATTTTCCGAATGACCCTCAAACGTTTGTCAGACGTGGCGTAAGTGGCCGTTTTTTCGGTCGTTTACGCTCTGCCTACCCCGCAAGGGATAAAGGCGTGATATATGTATGTATGTATGTAAAACACAAATAAATAACAGGAAAATTTAAACTAAAAATGCGCAAAGGCGGACCTATTTCTCTACCAGACAACCTTTGGCGTATTTTGGTCACTATTCTTCTTTTCGTGTGGGAACACCGAGTTGTTCAACGACCCGATGTTTTTTATTTACCTAGTTAATATAAGGGACACCTTTTTCCGCTATTGAGGGCTCATAGTTTTTAATTATTGTTAATATACTTAAACAGAAATATTATAGTCAAGAACAATAATCGATGTCGTTTTTCAAACGCCAAGCCCTAAAAATATGATACTAAATTCATTCCGTAATCTTACTATAAATATTAATAATTACATAATCATAACTAGCAACTGTTTTGGAAGAGAACCTGCATTATTTCGCGGTATGGCAAAGTATGTTTAAAAAATATAACGTCGAATGTTTTTTGGTCAAAGTTTATGGACCATTGGCCGAAACGAATTCATCTTATGTGTTATTTAGGTTAATGCTTAGATACTTCCGTTTGCAGTAGATAAAATGAGTCAAACCTGGGTTTTTACCCTATGTAAGCTGTCACATAGACAATATTAGTATAAATATTAAAACAATTTAAATAGAAATTGAACTATAAAAATGATTTTATTTCCATTTGATTACCATATTTTACGCAAGCAATATGGCACTTAGCGGTACAAAATTTGAAAAAGTAGGGATGTGCTTTACAGACACACAAAACTAAAAATAGGTATGTGCTTTACAGACACACATAAGACTATAGCATAGAAGAAAGTGGTGCCCACTAATAATGCCAGCCATACCGGTCAGTTATGCTTTGATACGGGGGAATGAGCAGTACTTACCCCTTAACAGATAACTAACGTTTTAAGCACTCGCGATCACTTTCACTCATTTTAAGTATTAGACCGGGTCTATCGCGATAGTATTTAGGTAAATATTAGTAATTTCAGTTTCAGTTTAATGAAACTGTATTGAAACGTCGGGACACAGGTAAATTACTAATATTTACCTAAATACTATCGCGATAGACCCGGTCTAATACTTAAAATGAGATAACTAACGGTCACAAATTGGCGGTAATCCGAAGTTGCTTCAGGTTGCTTTACATTGGCAACCATCTAACTTGGCTCATACAACACTACCAACCACCGATTCTTATAGCGAAAAAGGAACCAAGAACAAACAAAATGGAGATGGCATGGATATTTGTATTGTTATTCATGTTCCCTTGAGCTTTTTTCTATATGAGATA
This sequence comes from Tuta absoluta, assembly GCA_027580185.1. Lineage (NCBI taxonomy): Eukaryota > Metazoa > Arthropoda > Insecta > Lepidoptera > Gelechiidae > Tuta > Tuta absoluta. The sequence goes on from JAQAHW010000003.1 coordinate 6,896,711, forward strand.
AGGCATTAAAAATATACATACATACACATATCACGCCTATAATCCCTTGCGGGGTAGGCAGAGCGCAAACAGCCGAAAAAACGGTCTATCTACGCCACGTCTGACAAATATTTAAGGTTCATGCGGAAATTGAGCATCGCCATAGTGACAGGTTGTCAGCCCATCGCCTAAAATTGCAATACTCACCCTCGAGTCTTAGTCGCCTCTTACGACTCCCAAGGGAAAGAAATGGGGTGATGCTATTCTAAGCCGGTATCACAAGGCATAAATAAAAAATTAAAAATATAATAGGAGTAAATCCTTGATTTAAATCTAAGTCACCTTAAATTCGAATTCACGCGGCCGTGCGAACACAGTCGCGCGCATCAGCTAGTTTAAAATAAGTTGGTACTTAACTTTACTAAGTACCTACCATGACAACTGGATAGGTAAAATTATCATACTAATAAAACCCTAGGTAAATAGGTAACTTTTTGCTATTCATGATGCAATGTCTGTCTCATTTATTTTATCTCGCTAAGGTGCAAGGTTATCTTTGTGAAATGTGAGTGACTATTTAGTTTTACCGCACAATCTACTTACCTACCAATTAGGTATATCAAACTCGGTTTCAACCGCTGTTTCCTGTTTTCCTGTAGGAAGCTTTTTCCAGGAGTAGAAGGTAGGCACATAAAAACCTTCCTCTGGAAACACTCTACACATAGGTATTTTTACGCCTATAATCCCTTGGGGGGTAGGCAGAGCGTAAACTGCCGCATAGAACGGACATTTACGCCACGTCTGACAAACATTTGAGGGTCGTCCGGAAAATTGTGTATCGCCATAGTGACAGGTTGTTAGCCCATCGCCTAAAATTGCAATACACACCCTCGAGTCCCTTAGACGCTTCTTACGACTCCCAAGAAATGGGGTGATGCTATTCTAAGCCGGCATCACACGGCAATTAAACACTCTATGTCTTAAAAAACCGCGTTAACATCCGACGCGTAGTTTTAAATATCTAAGCATACATAATGTAAACGGAAAGCCACTTATTAATACTATGTATTACCTAATCACCAGCCTGTCCTGAGTTTTAGATAGGTATTCGTGACTAGTGAAATTCCGCTCTATATCATGTCGCAGGAATGTGGACAAATAAGGAATGCGCCCGGATTTCTGGAATTTGGATATGCTAGATAATGGCAAATTGTAGTGTTCATTCTACCATCGCCTTAACAAATCCAAGAACTAGTGATGACTAGGTTCTATGGCGGTTCTCTCACTTGTCGTACGTCAAAATTCAGATATTGTGGTCTTGCTGATAAGATTACCGATGATTGTAGGTAGAGCCTGGCAGAATCATAAAGGCCTGAAATATTGAAGTTGCAGGCTATTTATATACGTTACAGGCATCTTTTGATAATCTAAGAATAAATTATATAGCCGGAAACGACAAAATAACGACGATATTTTTAGTAAGTACTACTTAATAACAAATTTAATTTAAACTTGGAAAGATACTCATATATTAAGCGGCACGTAGTCTCAAATTTAAAAACTTTTACACTTATTCTTGTTATCCATATTAAGTTTATGCAAAAGTACATACATACATACATACATATATTACGCCTATAATCCCTTGCGGGGTAGGCAGAGCTTAAATGGCCGCAAAACGGTAATTTACGTTACGTCTGACAAATACTTGAGGGTAATTCGGAAAGTTGTGTATCGCTATAGTGGCAGGTTGTCAGCCCATCGCCTAAAATTGCAATACACACCCTCAAGTCCCTTAGTTGCCTCTAACAACTCCCACGGGAAAGAAATGGGGTGATGCTATTCTAAGCCGGCATCACACAGCAATATTAAGATATTAAAATAATTTTAATCAATTATAGACACATAAAATTTTACAAATAACCCTTTTTTTTTATTAATGATGGGTTTGCTCTTGACTCTAGTCTAGGTCATAGGACAGAGACAGAGTCTAAGATGGAGCGAGCTCACCCAGAAGAAGCCTGTTAAGGCACTGGCACTCCCACACACTGACGGAACGCAGCAAGCTACTTGGCGCCAGACTTCGGTGGGATGGTGGTCGCGAGCCAGGCGGCTCCTTACGGAGCCTTCCACCGCTTGGTGGGATCGTTCAGCCGGACTTATCCACAGGCAAGCCTGTGTTGATGTGACCCTCAAATATTTGTCAGACGTGGCGTAAATGTCCGTTTTATGCGGCTGTTTACGCTCTGCCTACCCCGCAAGAGATTATAGGCGTGATATATGTATGTAAAATTTTAATTTAGTTAACGAGCTACCATACATTGAATCAAAAATTTACGCAAGCGTTAAAAATGACACAAAATGTAATGTGCTTTACAGACACGCATTAGGCAATCGTACAAAAAATAAGCGACTTCGGAATTTTTATAAGTTATGCCCTCAAATAATGCCAGCCGTATCGGACTATTTGTCGGTTTCAAAGCTATTTTCACTTTGTGGTTTTTGTGAGTTTACTCGCAAGTTTTCGTCTGCTACTTCTTCTTTTCGCATGGGACACCAAGTTGGTCAACGACCTGATGAACCATGGTAGCAGAGTTTTTCAACCGCATTCTACTAGTAGTAGTATGCATATGTAGAAAAGTAGGACTCACTCGTATTAATTCTGTGCCTTTTTCTACTATTATTTTTAAATTTTAATTAATATTTGCTTGAGTTTGCACAAGTATGACGCATCACAATAAAACAATTTCAAACGGATTTAAGTTGTGTTTATTTTGGATTTTACAATTCCTACCTTTCAAGCTCTAAACTCGAATTGTAAAATCCAAAATAAATACAACTTAAATCCGTTTCAAATTGGTTTATTGTGAATTTTAATTTACATACTGAATAAAATATATTAGGTAAAGTCGCATAATATTTTTTTATCAATTATGTCGAACGATTGCGGACAACAATCGTAATTATTTCGTACTCATTGTGTAGCTTTTGAGTGTAAAAGTTAATTAAAACTGATTATGTTGTGCAGCACGTTTACGATCGTCCTTCGGTCTAAGACATAAGTTACTTTATTGTAAGTTGCGGCTCGCGCCTGCCTTGGGGTGGTCATCGGTGCCCAACTATTTGTTCTCGTAAAGTTTAATATAATAGAAAATATGGAAATTGAACTTTCAAGTACGAGGGTCGTCCATAAATAACTATAGGTACCTATGGTTTTATTTTGCATCGCATGGTTCGAATTTCACTCTTAAGTGGACTGACCATAGTATTCGTTTCAAATAACTTATACTAGATGTCGCTTGTCGTCGCTTCGAGACGAGTACCAAGAGGTTGAAGATTTCGTCGGCTTACGTCGGGGCGCCGGTAGCTCAGTTGGCAGAGCAGTGGAACGGTACTCCACGGTCCCGGGTTCAAGTCCCGGCGGGCGCTGACATTTTTTCAATTTCTTATTTTCATTTATAGGTACCTAGGTAGGTAGGTACTTACAGATACATTTTTTGTCTGCTTATGCTTAAGATAGATAAGTAGCACTTACTATTATTAGTTCTTAGTCTACTGTTCTTTTTAAATTTTAATTAATAAGGTAAGTTCGTCATTTACCGCCTATGTAACTTCGTAAAATAAGAAAACAAGCACGTCATATTAATTAAACATTTAAATTAGAAATAGCGTCCAGCAGAGTAACGTAAGACTTTTGAAATATGAAATAATACCTGAAAAAAACACAGTCGCATTGGCAGAATTCAACTACGTGGGAGAGTAATTCGCCTATGAGTATTACTTGACTATTACGTTCTAATTGAGATCCTTTCTGTACTTTTTATGTTATTAAGATAATCATTATTTAAAATTTTATGCTAGTCGGTACTTTCCTTGTTTATAAATTATTATTTCTCACTTATATAAGCAAAAACACAAATTCTTTTATATCTAACGTCATAGTTACTTATATTTTTTTTAGTTACAATAACTTCAAAACAAATAAACAAAATGAGTTTTTAGGCCATATTTGAGATAAAAATAAATGTTTTATTGAAAAACATAGGTATGCGCTATTAAAACTTAGAGCCTAATTACGCCTGCCTAGTGACTAAGTACGCCTACCATATAAAACTAACCATACAACAACAAAATTTTAAAATAAAACGGTGTGAATTCTTTTTAAAATAATATCAAAACTAATTACAGCCAATAAGGCAAGTAAATTCTTCTTTGAAGTCCTTCGTCAATCCGATGTATTCCACATGTACTGATTCATGTAAATCATCTTCCCTATCAACAGTATTCACAACTCAGCAAATCGTATAATCCGTTTAACGAAATCGGCTTCTTGTGTTTTGGTAAATACAGATTTTCTTCTTAGCTGCCGTTTGAACACTCCACCACTTCTTCAAAATCAAGCCAAGTTCTCCTTGGCACTCCATACTGTTCTGAAGCTTAATAGCCAGAAATTTATGATTCGACACCAGAAAATGCAGCCTTTAAATTCTTCTTCGTCCATAAACTCTTTTTTCTTGTGGTAAACATGTTGTTTCATCTGTTAAACAAACAATGATAGTAACGCCTAGTGTATCTATTTATGACGCCTACGGTTGGGTAATACCGCCTAAGAGGGGTATATTGCCGCATAGGCGGTATTAACCTTTACGACAACTTTAACAAATATTCTCACAAATTAAATATCCCTGATACTTTTATAAAAAAACTTATGCAACATAGATTGCAAAATAGATACTTTAATTAAAATAGTCATTAAACGATATTAAATACTTTAGAATGTGGTCAAAACTTACCTGGACATTTCCCATATTTTTATAAGCGCAGCAGAAACACCCGCCTTTCAACAAAAGATGTGCGGCCACTAGCATAAGGCGCAAGCGGGGATCTTGTGGCGCTCAGTGTTGAATGACAACAATACTCTGTTACCATTCCGTGCAAATTTTATGGGATTATTCTTGTTTTACCAATTTTATGGAACCTAGGCGATTTGACCCGACAGGCGGTAATCGACTAACCTACCTTATTTTCCTGAGTTTTCAAAACTATAACGCATCACAATAAAACAATTTACAACGGATTTAAGTAAGTAGTATTTTGTATTATTATTAAAGATTTGATGAGGTCCACATTTCAGCAGCTCTCACTATCTCAGTGTATATGAAACATGATGACGATTCTTCCGACCGATGTCGGCCATGGCGACCACTTCAAATTTTTAGAAAACTCCTCGTCAGAGCATCGCTGATGCGCTCGGAGAAGGCTACTATAGCCAATTTTAATAAAGCTGAAATGTAACATAGTACGAAACTAGAGGAGGAAGTATTTCAGTCACCGTTTCGGCGCGAAAACGAACTCAGCAAAGAAGTTTTTACTTCACGTTTTTTTCTGTTGGAAAGTGATACTTCTTTGATTTTTTTCCCAGATTCTTCTAATAATAATATTCTTCACTTTTGTTACTAAGTGAGAATTGAGGATGATCCATGGTCTATAAATCTCAAGGGCTTTCTTTGAAAAGCCATCAGGCAGGGGCCGTATTCCATTTTAACAGCGTCTCAGTTGTGTTTTAATAGAGTGTCAGATGGATTGTTTTGGCCGTTTCGTATTCCGCTAACAATTTGAAGAATAGAAAATGGTGATACAATGACAATTGAGTGTCGGTGGCATAACAATGGGGGAAAAGTGAAAATCGGGGCCCTGATTAACGATACGTTGAAAATATCAACCAAAACGTAAAAGGGGCAAAATCACGACAAAATAACCGATGTCATGAAGAGTACTGCGTGGAAATCACTTGACACCTTCTATCTGACATTTCGTAGGTGCGGGTTGGATCTTTATCGTTATTTCTATACAAAAAGGGCTTTTCGACAAAAAGGTTTTTAACCCACAAGTTTGTAAAAGAGTAACACGTGACACAGAATCTATTTCGCATGTAACTCGAAGCAAAGCCCTTGGTACATGTTTCGAAGGCAACACACACCGATAAAGCATTTTTACGAGCCATTGTGAAGAGTTTACGACAGGTTAGCCCTCGATTGACTTCTGCCCATAAAATGTGTTTTCTATGTAGCTATTTAGTTACTCGTTGTTTTCTCACAAATGAATGAAGCTGTAAAATTTGAGCCATGACATTAATCATTTTGTCATCGTGGTAAAATATTATGTGGAAAACGAGTGTCTTTCTTCCTCAGACTTTTAGCTAGGAGCTATTAAAATTATAATGCTACGGAAATGCTGAAAGAGCTATCGTTTTGTTCCATGATCAGAGTTCTACGCGATGCTCATCCATATCTAGTAGGTACCTATATTTTGTTCTGAATACTTAAAATTATTAGATTTTTGTACGTACGTTGCGGCCAAAGGTACCTAACGAACGAAATACTGATTTATTATTGTTCTTCTGCCATTTTCTAAGTTAGGCAAGTTTAATTCAAATCCACTGAATTACGAAGAATCGTGATTTTCATTGATTTTATTTATACCTAATCTGGGATTCATATCCAATGTCACGATCTCGACTAATCTGCGTGGATGTCGGCAGTCTGCAGTACCTATTCTATCATTTCCCTTTCTTGCTTATTTAAAATTATTTCAACATTTGGGTATAGTAATTATTATATATAGCAACTATGAAAGTTAATATTATTAATTGTCATAGTCACTATAATAGCATTCACTTGCAATTTTATCAGCTAGGCTTCCCATGAAAAAACATGTATTAGGTGCCTACGATTATGCATGAGTTTTTGTGCTTATTGTGCATTCAGGCAAAACTATAAAACATAACAGGTACGATTTACAGATTTTTAAATACATAAATACATAGGTACATCACCCTATTGCAGTCCAGTGCTGGACGTAGGCCTCCCCCAGGGTACGCCATAGGGCACGATCTCTCGTTTTCGTCATCCAGTCGCTACCATACAGCCGCCTTTTTTAAGTCATCGGTCCATCTGGCCGGAGGTCGTCCAACGCTACGCCGAGGCTTGGCCTCCCCTTGAAAACCCGCTTTATTTATAAAAGGCAAAAGCTATTTTTTCCTAGCCTGTAACGTGCCACTGCAGATAATTAGAACTTAAATCCTTTGCAATTATTTATACTTCTCTTCATTGATCTACAACAACCCTAGATTTAGCGCCTCATACAAAATCACGCTATGATTTTGTCACCTACTGAACCATACATTCATACATAGCGATTTATAGATTCATTGCGTCCGCCTCTTCTCTTGTACACAATACATTACCAGCCATCCGCAAACAATCCTACCCCATTTAGATCGCATTTTATCTAAATATATAGGTACTTATATATTTTTTATCCTTATGTTTATTATGAAGAACCCAATGACCTCACAACATTACCACTCCAGCTACGCAAGCATAAAGTCACCTGACGATGTCTTCAGTTTCCCAGAAACGCCGCAACCACCACAATGGCAGGAACACTGCAGGAAGGAAATACTTCAAGCATTGTGACTTTTGTGACCACATATTGTGTGTATATTCTTAAGGCGAGTGTAGTCGTGAAGTGCCTCGACAGTTCACAAAAAAATATTTTCATTTGATACAAACAATCTATCAGAATGTCCTTTGCTCAGGTTTTGGTATCAACCCGCGACCACAATACATGAAACTGTATTGAAACGTCGGGACACAGGTAAATTACTAATATTTACCTAAATACTATCGCGATAGACCCGGTCTAATACTTAAAATGAGTGAAAGTGATCGCGAGTGCTTGAAAAGTTAAACCTTATGTTAAATTGTAACCTGCAAGCGCAATTAAATATTACGAGTACCTAGTTGTGATTAAAGTTGTGGCGAAAAATGCTTAAAACGTCTACTTTTGGTATTAATACAGTCGCCTTTACTGATTTATCAATTTATCGTATGGCATTATGATGTTCTTTACTTGGCCGTGTGGTGCCGGCTTAGAATAACATCATTCCATTTCTACCCATGGAAGTCGTATGAGGCAACTAAAGGATGAATCCGGGGAATGGGCAGCAGCGTTCTCTTTGAACATCTTTCACACCTTGCACTGCGCTCGACAATCCGCCTGCCAAGCGTGGCGAGTAAAGCAAATACTTACACCCTAATAGGGAGAGGCTCATGCCCAGCAGTGAGCTGTTGTGGCAGTTGTAGTTGTAGTTCTTTACTTCATTTCAATGTTTACAGGCGCGCTGCCGCGTCTTCAGTTATATTAAGTAGTAGAGAACAGTCCGTGTGGTGTAGGACCTTCGCAGTCGTTGTCATTAATGTCATTATAATGCCACTGTTTTTATACTTCAAACTGTTAGCAGAATACGAAATGACCAAAACTGACCCACTGACAGGCCATTGACACACAACTGAAACGATTTTCATTTAGCAGACTTCAGACCCTGGCCCAACAAGTCGGAAAAGCCGATTCGACGGCCATTTTATAGTCGGTAAATATTCGGACAAATAGCCTATTAGTCGAACGTAATAACGACATTGAAATGTTTGAAATTGTTCAACTAGATAGTATCTTCTTTATAATTAGGTATGTTAAAAAAGGTACACAGGGCGCTTTTCCAAACTTCACCTAAGATATGATCGGCTCAGTCGACTAGACGGGAAAGCCGGGTCGGATTTTTGTAGTAGGCGACTAATCGGTTGATTTAAAGCCGATTAGTCGGTCAAAACTATAGTCGGTGCGTCTGTAATTCGCAACAGTTTTACTTGTGCAATAATTCGTATAAGCACAGTTTCTGGGAACCTAATCCGACTTAACACCTCATCAGGAAGAGATATTAACTGCCATTCAGACTCCCAATCCTGTAGGCTGCTGGTCAGGGCCATGAAATTTCAGCGTTGAACGGGGCGGGACTTTAATTCGTCTTTTTGCACGGGAAGTGTTGAAGATGCTCGTATTTTTTTATTTAGCAACTAAGACTTCTTTCCCTCTGCATATGAGGACATAAGTATGCGTAACAGAGCTGGTACCAGTCACATTCAAAGCAATGGGCCTGACACAGCGCTGAAACCTTTGAGATAATGAAGATTGTCTCCTCACTACCATAATAATTATTTTCTGGATTCAAACAGTTTCATGCTTCAGTCTCAAGAATCAATATGTTATTCTTATATTTTTCCATAGTTTGGCCTTATCTTTGACATTCTGGGCCTTGGCATAAAAAAGTCAGACGCGCATTTTTCTGTACCTATGGAGTTTTATTTGTGGTAAAGCCCTCTGAATTTCGATGTTGTATTCTACAGTTTATGCTGTGTGATGCCGAAACATAGCATCACCCAAATTCTAACCGTGGGTGTCTTCATCTCATTTAGGGAATGGGTAGCAACGTTCCTTATCATTGCAACATCTAACTCTGCGCTGGCTGGGTGAGTATGGAAATACCCTCTCAATAGGGAGAGGCCTATGTCCAGCAGTGGACTGTTATGGCCGTTGAAGTTGAAGAAAGAGTGTCTACAGTTTCACCAAAATTCATCGTGTTGTTCGTCATCATGGAGTTTTAAACAAAAATTGATACTTAAGTACTTACTATTAATAAGTTAAATATTTTTACTGTACCTACTGTTCAAACTGGTCCCTTGATTGTTATTTTACCAATTACCATTTTGATTTAACCCCTTATAAAGATAAGTCTTTTAGTTTAAACATACCATTGCTTTTATACTGATATCTGATATAATGCCATCCGTATCCAATGTTTAAGCTAACTAGATCTTAGTATAGTACCTACTTAATGTTTTTAAATTGTAACTTTCATAATAAGCTGACCTGTTCTGTATTGTTCTATATGTTATGTCCTTTTTGTCTTATTGTGTACAATAAACGGCAAAATAAATATATTATAAGATCCAATTAAAATACCTTAATGAGCGGTAAATTGTTTTTGCTGTAAATTACGTGACTCTACAGTTTTTACACCGGTGTAGCAATGAACCCATTTTCACACCCACCGTATTGTTCGCCAGCATTTGGCTAGAAACAAGGCCAAAAAACGGTAAAATAAAAAATCTGCCAACTGACATCGATTCTATCGCGGCTCGTAAAACGAACACAAAGCGACGAGAACGCCACGCGTCGCGTCGGCAACAGCATTGACAATGCCATAACGTCACACGTTCAACGGCCCGACGAAATCAAGCTCTATTTTCTCTGATATAAAGTTGATAGCATTCCAACAACTCATAATAGAACTCTATCAAACTGCGTCCATCAAATTGAAGCAAACTTGGAGTGCGTCGACAAGCACTGCGACGTTGCCGTTCTTGGCGAGCTACAACGTCGCTTTCCTATGTATATGTGTGTCTTCTGGCACAACTGGCGCCGAATATTTATTGTATACTAACAGAATACTGACGAGCGCTTAGGGCGGCAGGGTTCTATGCTTTTGTGCGAGCGTGAACGCGCACTCTATGTCATAGGAATAGAGTTGTTTTTTGTGACATTGGAGTGTTGTTAGGACTTTATATTTGCGAGTAGTTTTTCTATGTGACCGTCCAGGTGGCTATGTACCTATAGGTCGTTGTTTGGCCCGTTCAATACACGTTCTGAATAGCGTGCGGCGGGCTTAAGTTGGACTTGTTGGTTGTTTTGTTACCAATAATTAATTTTATCGGTGAAGGCTTTACGAAGGCAACTTAAGAATTCATGAATACATTATCTGCCTGCCAATTAAGTGGTTGTTGTTGGATATTGTGGTCGTGTAGTAGTTTATAAGATTGCCGATGATTGTAGAGCATGGCAGAATCATAAAGGCCTGAAATATTAAAGTTGCAGGCTATTTTTAGGTTACCGGCATCTTTTGATAATATAAGAATAAAAGATACAGTCGTAAACGATACAATAAAAACACTATTTAAGTGTGTATTTAGGTATTTATTTATGCAAATAAATTTGGTACGGTGCCTACAACAATAAGCAGCACGTAGAGTTTCCGATTTAAAATCTCAAATGCTTGTAGAAGTTGTTCTTGTTATCCTTATTAAGTGCATGCAAAAGTACCAGAATATACAAAGTAGGTAGGTACCTATTCAAAAGTACCAGTACATACATAGTAGACACATTAGATGATTTAAAAGCACTTAAACATCTTCGTTAAGCGCAGGAATAAGAACCTTACCTTTTACATCTATTTGATAATAGGTACATTAAGTAAACAAAATGCTCGAACATGTATGACATCAAAGACTTTTCGCGCAAGTTGTCATTTCTCATGCAATGCATCTGTTCTAAGCGAGTTGCAAAGGGTCTCTTCTTTTTTCCGCTGCGCACGTAAATATCACTATCGCCTCAGATTAGGACGCAGGAATACGGCCGTCCTACCCTCCCTAACACTGTTTTCTATTGTGCTCTCATCACATATCCTTTCAATCTTACGATACCAATGTGCTATAAAATGATGCATCAGTTGCAAGGAATAATCACAAATAGGAGTAGGTATACCTACCTAAGTTGGCTTTCCGTCCCTCGTGTTTACGTCCTATACAAATACAGGACGCAGACCCATCTTCAACCATACAAGATACATAATTGATACAAGAACTAACAAATAATCAAAACATTCCTCTTAATAATATTAGTGTATGTATAACATGCTGTCTTTTAAAATATGTAAGAGATAACTAAAGCTGTAAGTAAGAAGGTTTCAGAGTATTTACTTTTTAGTAAAAACATGAACAAAATGACTGAAATGAAAGTGTCTACACTACAAGTTTTTTATTCTCTGGCCGATATTTTACATGGATAAAATGTTAATGCATTACCTTTTGTATAAGTTACGGGTGATGTACGACCGTTGCCTGTTTCGAGACTGACACATCCACTCTAACTTGAGAACACATCGGAATTCCTAAATGTTTCTCTAAAAGTTGATGGAAGTAAAATCCAATATATCGTTGCCAAAGAAAAGAAAATTTGCAAAAGAGATAAACCTAAACCCTCACACCCCAAACAATTCAAAACTTTTAGAGAAGAAATAGTAATGAATATAATGGACGTTTATCCAACGTCATCAGGATTGGCCATATCATCATATCTGGTAGGTCAATAAAATGTTATTTCAAGATCACAAGCTGCATTAATCAACCATGTAACTTTATAATCAAGTATTCACGAAACATTAGCCTAGACAGGTAAAGAATAACACAGTTAGTCCCTCCAAGACGCTTTTAACATCAAACAATGCGAGATTACGCGGAACTAGGGAGATTCGTCGACTACAATGCACAGATCTCTTATTTATATGTCCTATCGAATGATACGCTGATTGTTTTCATCTGTAAATCCTTGACAGTGGTAGGAAGACTTGACGCTTCTCCAGATTGATGTTGTTAATCTTGTCCTGACGATTCTCTTCAAAAACAACAAAGAGACGGCATGCGCCAAATTAAATTCTTTAAGAAATAACTTCAATCTAATATACACATTGATAAGAACAAATATTTTACGCCAATAGATTGCGTCAAAGATACTTAGGTAGGAGTACATGAGTACACAGCTTCTCTTCGGAAAATGATAAGATACTAAGTAATCCTTTATCAAGATAGCGAAATCAATCATTTTGATAATGATAATAACTGATACCTAAATGCACTTAAAAATTCAGTGAAGAGAGGAAACTGAATTTCAACCTGCATTTCAACGCCAGAAATACTTTCATGTACACAACATAAAACTTAAGAAAAGCTAAATCATAAAATATGAATTACTCCATTACAGATAGACAACTACCTTAATAATTACTTAGTTTCGCTGACTTTATGCAACTGATGAAAAACATATTTCTACACTACACCAGAGCGTCCTTTAATTTACATGTTCTGGTAGCATGACGTCTATTATGCTAGGTATTGCTCAAGCAGCATTTCTTGAACCACAGTTCAATACGTCGTTCGTCGACCTATTCCAAGGAAGAGGGCATTTTTACATGTCTAAAGACATGAGATAGGTACATGTCTTTGTATCCCTATGTATGAGAGTCCACAGTCACATCAAGCTTATAAACATTAGTCTTGACGAGGGATGTTGCATTTTACTGATCTGATGTACTGGCTGATCCTCCTCGGCGGCTTGAAAATGGTCTTGATCGAAGCCTGTTTCAGGATTCTATCAAACTTATCAGATATTCCCTTCAAGTATGGTAAGTACGCTGGTTGTCGTTCGGCTATGATTTGTCTGGCACGGTTTCTGTGACGTTGACGGGGTGGCTTCAGGTGATGTTCATGGAGTCACATGCTTGAGCTCATCGTCTAGTCACTCGTCTGTCGCTTCATACTATAATAATTTCATTGGTTTTGAATTTTATTGTGGGTAGTTAAGGTTCAAAATTGTTGTCCGGCTCCCGGTACGCGACAGACAAGCGGCTAGGTGTTGAGGGTCACAGTTACCACGTGCTCTCGGAAACAAAGAGGTTCTAACGGCAGCTAGTTGGCTCAGATGATGGTGGGAGTTACTATTTAGGTACCTCTCTGTGTGGGTTGAATACAACATGTTGTCTTTAAAAAGGAAATTATGAATGAGAGAACTAGTTAGGTATAAAAAAAAAATCGGCATTGTGTAAGTCCGACTCGCGCACGAGGGGTTCGGTGCCATTACGTTTAAAAATAGAATTATTAAATACTTATCAATTTTATGCTGGTTTTTGTTGCTACAGCGGAACAGCGGCAACATGTTCTGTGAAAAATTTGACTGTCTTACTATAACCGTTCATAAGCTACGGCCTTCGATTAAAGAGAAAATCGAGCGAAGAAGATATGTTGTTTGTATAGGAGCTCTTAATTTTTATTTTAGTAGGTAAGTAGGTATTTGTTGTTACAGCGGCAAAAGAAATACGGCATCTGTGAAAATTTCACACACACACACATATCGGGGTTTATCCCTTGCGGGGTTGGCAGAGCGTAAACGGCCGCAAGAAACGGACATTTAAATTTTAACTCTCTAGCTACCTATCACGGTTTATGAGATAAATACAGTCTGGTGACAGACAGACAGAGACGGGGACGGACAGATTGTTAAGTCCCAGTATTAGCATCCGGTTTTGACTAGGTTGGTAGGTACCTATTTATTTTGCGCCCTGTTTAAAGTTTCTCTTTGACTGGCACGGAAATGGTTCGCATATTTTACAGAGAGAACTTAAAGCAAAATACTAACTTACTAACTTTGGCGAATTGAGCACGCACCAGATGATATTGCAGTTTTGATAGCCACCATACAAACGACAACCTGTGACAGCTGCAATGTTTGCCATGGAATTCGTAAATTTCTTTCGTCTGACAACCTGATCCGGCAAAACACCGGGAAAACATGCGGTTACGGTAGCTGTGAGAACGGTCTCATTCATAACATACCTTCTTAGGTACTTACTATGAATACCTAATAGGTATATAGCAAGTGATCTATGAAATACTTAAAGTAAAGCAATGAAAAACACAATCGAACATTTCTGCGGAACATGAAAATCACTTTCCGCCCTACCATCGCGGAAAACCCGGGCCGTCCTGAAAATTCGCTTGCCAACTTGCCAGCCGAAGCAGGGTCCAACGTAGTGCCGCCGCCGCCGGTCGCTTTCTACAGCGTTTCTAATCTGGCCCGCAGTCATTGACTCCAATCGTGCCGCGGCGCGGCGGCGGCGCGAGGCAATTCTGGTGATGTGGTGATGCATTCAGTAATGCCACGTTTAGAAGATCATTTATTTGAGTCGAGCTCTTGGCTCTTGGCACATCTATTTGAATAACTCTCTCTAAATATGCAACGAGGTGACACGTGACGAGATTGCCTTGCTTTCTTTGCATGACGAATCATCCCGACGAATATTTATTGATTGCAAGTTCTCGTCGCAGAACGGTGTTGGGCGCACTATAAAAAGCTTTATAAATAAGTACCCACCTACTTTCTACAACTGCCACTGTCGTTACATTATATCAAGACAGGTACTAGAAACAACTTACTTAGATTTAAATGGCTCTACATTTCGCGTAGTAAAGTGTGATGTCGGGTTAGAATAGCATCACCCCAATTCTTTCCAGTAGGTATCTTCGGATGCGACTAAGGGACTCGAGGGTTACATGTGTAGGTATTGCGTTTATTAGGCGATGGGCACTATGGAAATACCCAATTTTTAATGGTTCTCAAATGTTTGTCAGACGTGGCGTACTTAAATGTCCGTTTTTTAAGTCCGTTTTACGCTCTACCTACCCCGCAAGGGATTATAGGCCTGACATGTAGGTATGTATGTGTTCAAGTATGTAGTAAGTATGTATTTCGCGTGAGACGTCTGTGTGAAACAGTAACCTATTCATTGATCATTCTACTTAGCTAACTTAACTACCTACATATCGTAACCTGTCATAAATAGTAAATGAGTTTCAAGTAAGTAACCATTTAAAACTACTATTCCTAAAACTAAATAAGTAAGTACATTAGATACTTTATGATTTTAAGATTACCGTGCGTAGGAAAAAGAGGAAGATAGAGTTATTCCTCAAAAAGTTAGAGCGCAACATGGTCGTAAGTCCCGTTTTGTAAAGTTTAAGAACAAAAAAAACACAACAATTCAACTGCTTGTACCATGTTTATTTCGAATAAAATATTCTTTATCTTTTATCTTCAAAATAGCGAAGTTAATGGTACCTATTTGCCTACTTAAAAGTCATCCTCATCAGTAAATAAAACGATTTATGATAGCAAGGCTTACCTCAATCCGGTAAATAAATTCTCTGAACTAACCTTAAATTGGCGCTGTCTGTTACTTTCCGTCAAATAGATTTAAAAAAGGATAAGCCAAGTCCCATTCGAAAAGAAGAAGAAGTGCAAGATTCGATTAACTAAACGGATTTTCGTTCAATTGTATCTGTTACAGTAAAAAACCGTTTTTAGTTAAAACGCGTTTTCACGAGTTAAAACTAGTTTTAACTGAATAGCTTTGTCAAAACTAGAATTAACTGTGGTTCAAAAAATTAATTCAGTTAAAACTAGTTTTAACTAGTCAAAACGCGTTTTAACGAAACCAATCAGTTAAAACCTGATTCCACAAACTTCAGAAGTGGCGTGACGTGTTAGAACGATTCTGATAGGTGGAGCGACATCATGTGATCGAGGTGAGCGAAGTCCTGTATGAAGATTTAAAAAATACTTTTGTTAAATGTGTAAGACTTGATTTAAACTTTAATTAAAATTGCCAATTTAGTTGTTTGATCTCCATAAGAAGAAATGTTTTTTTTTTTATAATTTTTATATTGATAGTAACTCACTAAGTAGAATACTAGTTTTTGTCCTGTGTGAAGATTTTAAAAATACTTTTGTTAAATGTGTAAGACTTGATTTAAACTTTAAGTAAAATTGCCAATTTAGTTATTTGATCTTCCTAAGGAGAAATGTTTTTTTTTATAATTTTTATTTTGATAATAAATATGAATGTTACTGAATTATTGAAATGTTACAATTCACAAATATTCTCAATAAATATTGTAATAAAAAATATATTTTAATGTTTCATTTTTAGTCAAGGCAAATTACAAACAAAATTTTCTACTTAAAACTAGTTTTGTCTATCGTTCAAAGTTAAAACTAGTTTTACCTAAAACTCAACCGTATAAATCAGTAAATTCTAGTTTTTACTAGGAGATTCTAGTTTTTACAAAGGCCGTTAGTAAAAACTAGTTTTAACTCGTGATAACGCGTTTTAACTAAAAACGGGTTTTTACTGTAACATATCTACCTATAAGTTTTTAGGTGATGGATGACATGGTTTTGAGAATGCCGCGGGGATAAGTCCTGCCTTTTGTACGATGTGTACAAATATTAGATGCAATTAGTTGTAGTAGAGTAGTAGACTAGTCAGCTGAATAGAGACATAATAGAAAGAGAGAGAGAGATATATATATATGAACCCACAACTGATTGAACTGGCTCCAAAAACGTTGACAGACGAGTCACCAAAGTTATGATGGGCCATCCGACTAATTGGCGTCTTTTATAGTCAACGACTAGTTTGTGGCTAGTCGGCTGATTTCAAGCCAATTAGTCGGGAGTCGGCTTGTCAGCCAAAACCATAGTCAGATGCATCTCTAGTAAAAATTAACAAATAAATGGTGATACTGATAACAGATGACCTATCCCATCTGCTTTTAGATATAGGTAGGTAGGTACTGGAGAAGTTAATGTATTTGTCAGATCACAAGGTTTACTGGGACAGCTCAAACGTAGATATTTGTATCAATGGGTCGGTAGCAGGTAGGTAGCTAGTGATAAAAAGATCTAACATGTCCAAAAACAATACTAGTAGGTAGCTAGGTAGAGTCGCAACGCAAACCAAGTACCTATCAATCTTGTAATGACCAAAATTTGCTGAAAACTTCGATACATATACTTATATCCAGATTTCTCATTTGTTTAAGGCCTTGATTCACCTGATAAGTTTGTCGCTTTCATTCAAATGGCGGTAACTGGATAGGTATAGGTTATCTGTAAGATCCTCGAATTTTATCGCTGTAATTGTCTAAATAAAACTAGTTTAAAAATCTTCCTTGCACTAAATCCTCGGGTTGCTGCTATTCAATTGATGACTTTTTCATTAGAAAAATCGGGAATCAAGGTTCGTCGGATCGCTGGACGACTCGGTGTGCCACCCGAAAATAAGAATTAGCATTGGAGCAAACTACTTCTGAATTGGTTTGGTACCTATTACGCTTTCGCTACATTATCTACCAAATACTTGCCTGGTTAACTTGCGGGCGACGTCAAAATTTTAAATTTGCTTTTCCTTTAATATTGTTTATTGTAAAACCGTAACCGATTGGTAGCGATGAATGAGTAAACATTCTCTGCTACCAGTTAATGAGCCTATAGATAAACCTATAGAAACTATGACCGAGATAGGAATTACGAGCAAATAGGCAATAATGTCCAACAGTGCACATTATTATGCTGAAAAGAAGAAGAAGCAGGCAACATAGGCTTCTTCGATGGAAGAACTCCTCAAATGGAACGGAGAAGGAGAGAATACGAGTATAAGCAATTCAAACAAAATCACATAGTTTTCCACTCTTCAAAATTCTACGTTACATAATGAAAAAACAACCTTCTTCATTCGCACTTAGAGTCACACATTTACAGCACGATATTGCGGTATTATATCGGTGATGTGATAATGACGAAAATAATTTCTTGAAGTTGAAGCCAACTATGACACCACTGTTATTGATGACAGAAACTACATCATCATCATCATTAATTTAAGAGCCTCGCTCTTACCGGTGGAGTAATATCCAAACTGCTCTATTTTGAGCCTTCTCTTTGACTTCTTTATACGACATGACACCTATTTTTTCTTAGATTTGGTCCATATACGCTCGTCTTAGTCGCCCTCTCCCTCTTCTTCCATCGATCTTTCCTTCCATAATAGTTTTTAGCAGGTCGTCATGTGGTAACAAGTGTTCCAGCATGTTTACTCTTCTGTTCTTTATAACGTTCAGTATAGTTCTCTTCTCCGTTACTAGATTTAGCACTCCCTGGAAACCACAAAGGTACCTAAATACCTACTGTAAGCACATATGGCCACACGCCCAGCGCTTCGTCTCGCAAATTTTTGATACGACCCTGCATCAATCCGTGCGGCTGCGACAGGACTGTCAGGCTGTCATTTGCAGGCTACCTGTCAAACATCGCATCATACATACACATACACATATCGCGCCTATTATCCCTTGCGGGGTAGGCAGAGCGTAAACAGCTGCAAAAACGGACATTTACACCACGTCTGACATAATATTTGAGGGTCATTCGGAAAATTGTGTATCGCTATAGTGACAGGTTGTCAGCCCATCGCCTAAAATTGCAATACACACCCTTAAGTCCCTAAGTCGTCTCTTGCGACACCCATGGGAAAGAAATGGGGTGATGCTATTTTCTAAGCCGGCATCACACCGCATCATCGTACGGCAAATGTGAAGACCGCGTTTTGATATCAACGCTTGCCGTTTCAAATCGCGCTCAATGCCGCCGGCACCGGCAGCTGCGCGGGCGCAGGAACGCGATAACCGGTGATAACGTTATCAGCGGTGATAGAGTCGCCAGTCGTCACCTGGAGATTGAGCACATGGGCTACACATTCTTGCATACGTGAATATTTGCAATCTTTGTGTGTCAGATTGAAGCATTGTAAATATTAATGCTTCATTCTGACCCAAATTAATTTCGCATAAATTAGCTTACTTTCAAGATGCCATATCTTAATACATTTCAATGATAAATTTTTGAAAAAACCGTTAAATCTCCTGAAGATTTGAGCGCAGTATAATTGGCTGTTTCTTTCTGGCGCAGCACGAATGAAAGGGACCCACTTTAAATTAAGGCCTTAAATTAACAACTTGTAGGTATACTCGTGACATAAAATAGTCTTTAAAATGAAATATGGTGCTAAAATGACGAATAAATGTGGCGTCTATCAGGTTTTTCGACCTCCTTCAATCTGCTTCGTACTCTTTATTTTTGCCTCGTCATGGTTTGACTGACACGGTAGCTATACTATGACCAGTAGCTTACCGGTAGCTAGCGGCTCGTCATTGTTCTATGAATGATGTTTTATTTTTAATACTCCTGGCACAGAATATAACTAAGAATAATAAGTAGTAGTTTGTGCAACTGACATTATATAGGGTGAAATTTTACTACTGACCGATACTGAAAACAAAGTACGGGCTGGTAACGAACAACTTTCTCCAAGGAACATAGGTCGAAGTAAGACATAAATTTGTAGTCATACAAAGTATAGTAGAGGTCTTATTATTTTGTTTATATTTCGACCTATGTTCCCAGGGGCAAGTTGTTCCTTATCACCAGCTTGTACTGAGTTTTTGCCATCGTTCACGAGTAAAATTTCACCCCATATAAATTCATGTTGGTAAATTGAACAAAAAAAGCAACTAGGTACACTTAATTTCCTAACCTCCAAACTTGCGGCGACTGCAAGGTCCATCCACACTCTAAGACAAATTCAGTACGAGAACGTAGGTAATTAATCACTAATCTGGCTTTGAACTTATTCTATTGCAAAACATAAAAATGGGATCTAAACGATATTATATTTTTTTTATACAGAAAATGCCACTTTATTTTATACAAAATATCTGTAGTTGGGTGTTGTAGGTAAACTTAGATCTTTTTAAGTTACGCAATGCGATGCGGTATTTTTAATAGGTAGAGTGCTCCAGAGAAAAGGATTTTAGGTAGGTATGATATTATACCAGGCATTGTATGAGGACTCGGTATGCCCCACGAAAAAAGTAATTGCTAGGTAAGAGTATTATTACCGAGGAAAAACGGTTTGCAGAGGGTGTAACCGCTGGGCGGCCGTAAATAGGTTTAATACAAAAATTTATTTAGGATACCGACGAATTAAAGGACTTGCCTAAATCTTTATTTAAGTTGTTGAAAAATATATCTAAAATAGATAGAGTAGGTATCCAAGATAGATAGAGTTTCCAGATCTCATAAAATTAACAAGGTCAGTTACTGTAAGGCATTTTTATCGCAAATACCGACTTTAATTTAAAAACTCATTTAATTCCAGGTACAAAATTAAATGACTGTCGCCGCGCCCTGTATCTGTATTCACTAGTATTAATGTCATAATACTTAACTAGAACTTCAAACCAATTTGTCATTCATATTTTGCTTCAGGGGACCATTAGCCCTCACAGTATAGATAATATTAATATTACTACCACAACTACACTAGTGCCTTAGCAAGTTAGCACGCTTGTTACATGTCATAGCCCAGTATGACTAGCTTTTTATGTTTCTAAAATATTATAAGTCGTTTTTGGCTCATAGTCTCTGGACTATAGGCTACACCCAGGTGGCTGACAATCTGTCAATACAGAGATGCACGATTTATCTTAAACGTCCTCCAAATATGATATGCCAGACCTGGCGATAGCGACCCTATTTTATGGCCGTTAACGCTCTGCCAACCCGCAAGTGATAGAGGCGTGATATATGTGTGTGTGTCCATTTTATTACCTTTATTTACTTTTAACTTATACCTTACTTAGCAAGCTTATTACATGTCATAGCCGAGTATGGCTAGCTTTTCATGTTTCTAAAATATTATAATTCTTTTATTTTTGGCTCATAGTTTCTGTACCGCACGCCGAACCCAATTTGTTATTTTGTGTCATCTTAGATAAATGCTAACTTACTTTCGTTTACAGTGGATAAAAAACACTCAAACCGTCTTTTTACACTGTGTTAGCTGTTACATAGTAAGTTTTAGTATATTTAATAGTATTATTGTTATTATATGGATGGACTTAAAATTATTATTTACGAAATGAGCTACTAAACATTGAATCGAAAAGTAATGCAAGCGTCAATAATGACACAAAATGCATTATGTGCATTATAGACACACATAAAGCAATCATTCAAAAATTAAGCAACTTTAGAATTTTTGTAAGTTTTGCCCTAAAATACAGCTATCCATACCGGACTATCTAGAAGGGTAAAAATAATAGGTTGATTGAAAATACAATTAAATGGCGGCGTGTAGATGTGTGCGTGAAATATTGACGTTTCCTTGTAGCCGTCTTTCTGTCTTGGGCGCGCCCGCCAATACTTACTAATTTGTGCCGCGTGGTACAGCCGCGCGGGTACGTACACTTGAAGTAACGCCATGCCATCTCGATAGGTAATCCATATTTGACAGCTGTAAAATCTATACTAAGACAGGTGTCGACAAAGTAAAATAGACCCACTGCCATTGCGTATTGACAAATAGGTATGGCTTTTTGACTCTACACAAATAGTAACAAAACATATTTACGTTACCATGCAATTGTTAGACACCTATGTAGCTAGCCGACGCTTGCTTGCTGTATTTAAGCTGTAGGTATAAATAATCAATCATAAGTAGGTAAGTACTACATAATGAATCAACCTAACCCAACATAGGTACAGGGAAGGCGAGAATTATCCGCCCGCCTGTCATTTACTCGCTAATCTGCTTAGGTAGATAATAGCGGTAGTGTAATTATTTATTGTATGGTAATGGGTAGGTAACTAGATTTTTTTTATGGCTGGATGGCAATTTTGGTCCCGTGGATTTGATATCTACACCTGACTTTTTGGTGGGGAGCTCACCCGGAGAAGTTTGTGTGATTGTTCAAACAACCAAACGGGCTGGTTTCAAAGTCGCAGGTTCAAATCCTGCCCGCGCTTGATAATTTTGCAAGTTATTTTTTTATTGTGAAACATATTTTTTTTTTTTTTGGCATACGTTGCTTTTCTCATTACGATATGGCATTACTATGGTTAGACAAGTGTAGAAGTGTAGTAGAAACGTTTTGTGAAGCCTTTAATCAGTCCTAGAGCCCTAATGCTTTGCGCAACCCGCGTGCTCGCTTCAATGGTAGCCAGCACATCAAAATGATTCATGCACAACTCAACCTGAAACATTGATTGAAAATACGCGATCCAAACAATGATTCTGTTTTCATGCACTTGCGTCACTTATACCTACCTAATACCTAATTTCTTTTCGTATAAACCTTAGTACTTTTTTACTATTAGGTAAATTAGTTTGAATTGTTATTTGTCCCTTTCCGTGTTATGCCGGCTTAAAATAGCATCACCCTAGTTGATTCCCGCGGGTGTCATCACAGGCAACTAAGAGACTCGATGGTTTCATGTGTATTACAATTTTAGGCGACACAGGCTGAATACCAATACCTATCGTAATACACGTATTTTCTGAAATAGCCCTCAAATTGTCAGACGTGGCGATAGCGACCTTATTTTACGGCCGTTAACGCTCTGCCAACCCGAAAAGACTAAAAACTTTATTGAGCTGAATAAAACTATTTAACTTACTTACTCATTTCATGAATGAGTATTAAACAGAGGCAGTTTTCAATCATAACACGAATGTTTTGCGCAACCGGCGGCGTCCCCGCCTCAATGTTTGTTCATGCACCACTCAACCTCAAACATCGTCACACGCGATCCTAACAATGATTCTTTGTCTTCGTGCCTTGAATATGCCTTGGCGCCGACGTCATTTGTAAAGAATTTCTAGTTTAAATGTATTTAGAGGTATTTTTCAGTCCAACTACAATCATGTTTGCGCATTCCGTCTTTGACTGGCCATTGAAGTAGGTAATGTCCTTTCGGATGATGATGGCGATTTCGCAGTAGCCGCGGCTGCAGACATTGCGAGTAGATCACACTCTACAAGCTCTTCAAGCAACCGACGCCCCCGCCGGCGCGGCGAGGGCGCGGAGGTCCCTCATTTGTTCCCCAACCAGCCTGGTGGATTCAGTCTGATCCGTATTAACCAGACCAACTCCTACGGTATCAAAGTCCCGGGGCTAAAATCGTAGAGACCACTCCAAAAAAAATATAATTGGAGAAATGGTTCATACACAAGAACCACTTCATCTTCTGGTCACATGGAACACTGGGTCGACTGAAAAAAGACTGGCATTCGAAGAGTGCGATTCAGCCACCGAAAACAAACAACGGGATCCAACAATGAATTTATATTTTCATCACTTCGGCGTCATTCTTTCTACACCCGAGCACCTCAAGACAACTTTGGGCAGCTATTTGTGTATTGGGTTGGTATTTGGTGATCCCACTTCTGACTAAAACTGTCTTGTAAGTAGATAAAAAACTTGTTTAAAATATCCTTTGACGTCACACTGTGCGCAAATTTTTATAAACTCTACATAAATTGCACCTAAGTGCAACTTTTGCCGGCGTCGCGCGGCCAAAGGATCCGATTAAGGCCAGTGTCGTTAAAATAAATTTACTAACTTACCAGAAACCCTTAGTCAGCGATATATGGTAAGTTTTAATCGTCAACTGTTCAAATTGCGAGTGTTTCTGCAGATACGAGCGGTGCAAATTAAAGGCTTCAGCGATAGATATCATGTAATAATTTTAGAAAACTAACAGCTACAAAAATTACAATAAATAAGCCCTATTATTACCAACACTATCATAGATATCTTTATCCTTTAATCAACACGTCGCTATCAACAGCCATAAGTCTACAGCAGATTACAGGTCTTTCTTTCATCTGTCATCTTGATATTTGGTATTCCTTACCAAAGTACAGAAATAATTAAATTACCTGTCACGCAAATCATATTATCGTTGGTCTAAAAATCTCTCCCTTAACTTTTCATTAGACCCTTTGAGAATTTTCTGTTAACGTTCGCCAATTTTCGTACGGCTGCTAATAGGACCTTATAAACTAGCAAATTGAGCACTTCAAAGGAAACTGCCGAGGTTTGCCTTGACGACATTCTCTCGCGTCTCGAACCACATATAAATGGCAATTGACTTTTTTCTCGCGCCATGGTTTCTGCGAAGCGGGGACTGGTAAAGAACAGGTCGGACAGGATCGGACATAGAGGCGCCTACGCCGCGCCGGCGCAGGTTTTTTGGACGTAACTCGCGCCGCCGGCACTAGTGTTGCCAGGTTATCATGTTCGGGGATTGTTACAGCCACAGTTTGTTTACTTTTGCGAGCTTATTCCTCTACTGTGGGCCGGTATCTTGCTTTTTGCGATCTTACTTCTTATTTCTCTACTGTGGGACGGTATCTGGCTTCTACTGTCTATGATTCTTTAGATGGCGGTAGTCGTTATTTAGTAGGCGGTAAAAAATCCTAGGTTTATCGAATCGTTCGTTGATTAGTTCTCCCACACGAGAAGAGGGACGACTCTCCTTTTCAAATAAAAAAAGGAAAGAATTTCAGTCCCAGGAATAAAGAATTGAATGAATTAAAATCAAAGATCATGAGTATAGGCAATAACGCAAATTAGAAGTTCCACGACTGAGCCTTTGTAGTTAACCCATACTAAATTTACCTATAATCTCTCTCTCGGTCAAGCATATGCAATCAGCATACTACTACTAAAGCAATTTATTTGAGAAAATCTAGCAGTTGCATCATTTTCTTTAATTTCAGGTCTAACAGGTTTAAAATGTGTAGATATTAATTACTGTCAAATAATAAATGTGCAACTACACCATAAGTGGTAAATAATTGAATAAATTGAATTGAATTGAAATAAATATTTTTTATTTCAATTCAATTCCCACAGTGAGTAAGTAGAAGTACTTTCACAGAAATATATTTTATTAATATATATATAAGTACTTACCTACCTTTATTTTATTACTCGAATAGCTGTCAGTATTTTGTTTTCAGCAAAGCCCTTAAAAAAAGAAATATTTGACAACATTACGCGTACGGCTGTACCAAAATGACATATCCGTAACGTTTATATCAGATACGTACCTCGTGGTAGATGGACTGGCTGAACATTAAAATAGACTTTGCATCCAAAAAGTGAAAAAGAATCTATCTTTGAAAATTCAGTGTCATACATACCTACACATATAAATAACTAATTCGCATTTCTTGCCAGAGTTACGAATCTATCAAACAAAATTTTTAAATTCGGAACTTTACCGTGGATGTAACGATATTTTGCGTTGACTTACAATTCTTTGATATTGTTGTCAGTTACATCGGTCAGACTCTTACTTAGCTTACTTATCTATAAGTATGAATAAATACAAATATCTATTTCGTATTTCACGACTATGATGGGCTTCTTACAGCCGCTGCTGTAGGTACGGGCGGTTTTATGCGTCGTAAAAGTATTTCGATCTCCGCCATTACTTTACACTGGCACAAATTAGAGAAGTGGAACTACTAGACTTAGCGCCCTTTGACAAAGTCTCATCATATAAAGTTACCGAACGAAAGTAGGTCTATTAGGTATATCAATAGAGAATATTCAGGAATTTAGGAAAACTAATAAAATTTCCAAAAAATACATTACACGGCTTTACCGTTCGAAACGTTCACCCATCTAAAGAGAGGCCTTTGTTGATAAGAACCCGCTAAGGTTGCCAGCTGCAACCGTGGCAGTTTCCATGGCCAGCCAACCCACATTTTATTAGGCCAAAATATCGAGTCACCTCATCGGGCTACCGAATGGAATCAGTGCATCTAGCCCGGCATGATACCTATTTGAAGAATTTTTACTTACCTAAGTTTGCCTGTTATCAGCCTGACAGTATCTCTGATAATCCTTTTCAAAAATGTTGAGGTGGCATAACATGATATCGACATTCGACATCGTTTTACCGTCGTCCTCAGGGACCCGTACTGATCTTTGACAGCACACGGGTCCCAATAACTTACGCCCTTCGTGGAAGACACATTACATCCTCAATTGTCGTCACACTTTAGGCTGCCCGCACACGTCCGATAATCGGTGACCGATTTTTTGTAGGAGTAAAATGGAACGTATTGATTGCAATGGTGTAACGCCCACATCCTACAAATAGTCGGTCAGAAATAAAATCGGTGCATCCCGACCGATCCGATTGTCGGTGAAAAATGGAACACTCGGTAATGTATGCGTTAACGCACACTACTCACCGACAGTCGGTAAATCGGTCTTAAAAATCGGAGGAAAAATCTGCCCGATTATCGGTCCTATAAAAAGTCGGACGTGTGCGGGCAGCCTTAATCACTACATACTAGCACTCAACATAACCTCAACTGCAAGTAACTAAGTCCAAAGAGCATATAACCACTTACGTTCTACTAAGTCTATGCCTGAACTACAGACTGTTTGCCGCGAATCTTGATATTTCCATTTTTCGCTAAGAATTTCCATGCGGGAGAGGCTTATTGATCAGAAACCATTCAGCTACTCCGACATACCTGCAGGATTTCTGCAGTACATAACACGCCTCGCGACTTGCGATACGTACATAACTTAGCGCTGATCCGATTCGAAAAGATAAAGAGATATAAAGAAGTAGAAGTAGGCAAAGGCGCAGCGCTCTTCACGTACGATACACAGAACAATTGCTGTCCAACACACTTATCTAATTTACCTCAAAAACTGCACATCATAACAGAACTTAGAATCATTCAGAGAATTTTACACGAAACCATTACTTTTTGCTGTTCGCTAATAAAGACGTAAGTAGGTAACTGTAAGCGTCGTGCACGCATTACCTATGCTCAAAGGTGATAATTTTGCAACATTAGCGCTGGATTTACGACGAGAGGTAACTGTACCTTATACTTGGTGTTGGACGAGCCCGGGTGCTTATTTACAAGCATTAGATCTGATATTATCTAGTCAACAACTACAAAAGGAAAGGCTACAAATGTATAGAAACCAGACTAGTCTGGATCTGGAGCGACTGAAGCATCCTTTTAAAACTGCTAGATAAAGCACGATTTTCAACAGAATGCGATTCAGCAGTTCACAAAGATACCGTTGTCGATCCGGTGTCCCACACGATATTTTTTTTTTTTTTATTAATGATGGGTTTGCTCTTGACTCTAGTCTAGGTCATAGGACAGAGACAGAGTCTAAGATGGAGCGAGCTCACCCAGAAGAAGCCTGTTCACTCTTACTTTGAAGAGATTAGGGTTGTCTGCTTTTGGAAACACAGACGCAGGAAGTGAGTTCCACTCTTTAGCAGTGCGCATTATAAATGATGACTGGAAGCGCTTAGTCCGAATTGGTGGAATGGCTACCAGGTACGGATGGTATCCGGCGGTGCATCTGGATGTCCGATGGTAGAAGGGAGCTGGTGGAACAAGGTCGTGAAGCTCTTGAGCACACTCTCCGAAGTACAATCTATAAAATACCGACAAGCAGGCAACCTTGCGGCGATGTGCCAGGCTATGTAGCTTGGTGTTTTATGTCGCCTATGAGCCTCCTGGCCCTGCGTTCCACCGAGTCAAGAGCGGCAAGTTGGTATTTGGCTGAGCCATCCCAAAGGTGACTGCAATACTCCATGCAGGATCGGACTTGTGCTTTGTAAAGAGTTAAAAGCTGTCCAGGCGTAAAGTATCGCTTCACTCTATTCAGGACGCCCAGCTTTTTAGCCGCCGTCTGAGCCTTGTACTCGATGGTCGCGCCGAAGTTTAGATTTGATGTCAACTCCATGCCTAGAAGCTCAAGCCTGTCAGTGACTGGGACAGATGTACCCCGAAAAGTAGGTGTCCAGTCGAAAGGACTCCTTTTTGCAGTGAAAAGACACGCCTGTGTTTTGGTGGCATTGAATGAGACCAGATATAAGAATAAGATATCAGAAGGTAGAAGTACGTATACCTAAGTATTTATACCTACATCTGTAGGTACATATAATAAAACTGAAGAGGATCGAATGTCTGTACATATTCGAAAAATATGTTTGGGGGATACTTAAAATTGATAGATTAGAGATCACGTTCAACCAGATTTTTAAATTTTGGTCTGTTTATCTGTGTAGATGTTTAGATGTGAACACAACTTCTTTAAAGTTCTGGTTAAAGTACTTTTTTTCACCTACCAAAAAAAGAGTTATAATATTAAGTTGGCGAAACGAAGCTCACGGGCACCAACTACTGTATTCCCCGGCTGAAAATAGGCTTTCTCCATCTAGCTACTGCCCTCTCGGTTGTCGGTTCATCTATCCAAGAAGCGTCCATGCCTACTACACCTACACTTTTCTAAAACCCGCCTGCTCCACCGTTCGCCAGATCTGCCACAGGGTGTAGCTGCAGCTCACTAACTGCCACATCAGCTAGCGTAGTAGGCGGTTGAAAAACTCTGACACCAGGGTTCATCGGGTCGTTGGATGACTCGGTGTACCACACGAAAAGAAGAAGAAGCTCGCTAGATTCATGAAATTTTTCTGTCACTTTAGTCTTATGCTTAATAATCTCGTTCCAGATTATATCCCTTAGATAGCCCTTTATGTGGATAGCCTCTTGAAAGATCCTGAGATAGAACTTTTCATCCATACTGAGTGACATGTAGATAAGTAGGTACCTAGCCCACCGGCTGGCAGGCCTTACTGTTATTATGCCTCTATATAGATCCGCAGGTCATCACTATCTACTGGTTGAATAACTAGCTCTGCTGGCAATGTGATAGATATGTAGGCAAGGCAGTGTGAGGACCAAAAGATAAGATATTTTCATAACGTAGTTTTTTTGTTTGGAATGTTGTTATTAAACTTCTAAATCCTGCAGCACTTTTATGAAAGTTTCTGGAAGTAGTTAGGAGAGAGAACCAGAACGCTGTAAGTACTTATATCTGAATACGAACCCGACTGTAAATTATGCTCGGACATGCGCCGCGACCCGTTAGATAATGTTCTCTCTATATGCAAATTGGTTGTGATTTGCACGCGGTATATTTCTTGGACCTCTACAGACCTGTATGTAATTTACAGTATAACTAGCATTAAAATAACTTGGAGGATACACCTTAAAATCACATATTGTCAAAGCAAAAAGTAGTAAGAGATCTTTGACGTTGTGAATTTTGGTCAAAAGAAATACATGTATACATGTCTAATCTAATCATGTTATTATTATTCTTTATTAATGGCGTTTTCACAGTGTTATTTCGCACAGTCTCAAGTTATAAACGATTTCAAAATATATATATACTTAAATTGCCGAGTGCGCCAGTGTCAGTAGTTGCAATCCACAACATTTCAAATTTCTAACAAGACTCTATTATATTTTTAATAGATAGTTTATCGCATCATTAAATAAAGGGCAAGTTCTTTATATTTTATTTTGTTTCATAATCAGAGATTTTAAATTTTAAAAAGTGATAGTTTAGTTCCAACAACTAGGCTGCTGAAAACAAAATTCGTTTGCCTACCTATATTTAAAAAAAAATACAGATTGACATTGACAGATGAATGAATGAAGTTTTCTCCACTGTTTTTTTTCTATTTCTACTATAAGCAAAGGATTTTTTCATGGTAATCCTAACTTTGGAAGTTTTTACAACTTTTCAAAATATTTCAGAAACGATTGCATTAAAAATTATGAAAATATGTGTATCTTAATAAGCATCCCAAACACTCTAAACGATACATATATCTTTTGTATCTAACGTAAAATGAAATGTTGTGGATTCCAGCGCTGCGCTGGGGTGCTGGCTCCAGTCACTCCAGTAGTGTGATAGTGTCATCTACAGGAACCGAGGGCGACGTCCTCTTGATGCCATCCGGAAATGCTAAGCCCTTCTTGCACAAACTAAACAATTGTCATAATCTTTTGTCAAATATATATCTGTATTATTTAAATCAAATGATGCAGTGCTAGGTTTAATCAGGCTGCCTGCTGAAATTACAGCTGTTCCTTTTTTAAACACGTCCAAGGACAATAAATCTGAAGATCTATGTAGTTGGTAAGGCAAAAATCGGAGGGTATCGATCAATTTAAAGACGATACAAATTTGAAGTAAGTATTCGTTCAAACATTTCCTTCATTACATTTCTCTCAGATGTGATTAGTTCGATTAAGGGGAAGCACGTAAGGGGAAAATCAAAGGCACGTTGTTAATGATGTTATTATTGCTGAGGAAAGGTTGTTAATTAGCTTTATACTTCATAACTTCTTAATTGGTTGCACCTTTCTATTGGCTATTAGAAGGTCGTGGAATGAAATAAGTTATAAGATTGTCAAGTAAAAAACGGCTTTATGATATAATAAGAGCCAAAAAAGTTCATGAAGAACATGAAGATATTTGAAGGGCAGGTCCTTACAATAGTGAGCGCTGTCTATCATAGTGAAAGTATACATACAACATAATTCTGTCGACTCGATAACCTTTACGAATATGAATCAATTGAATAAGGAGTGAAAAGTTGCACCAAGTAAGTAGGTAGCTAGCTGGTCATGTATCTTGTGCATGCCATATTATTGAGTTGTAAATTGTAAGCTATAATAAACGAATTCTGCTGACGCCTTTAAATAATCTATTGTATCGGCCAGGTCCTGTTGTAGGTAAGGTGGTATAGGTTCTTAAGTACCTATGCTTGTTATATTTATCATAGATATTAATGGTAGATGTCACATTAGAATACAGCATGAAAAAACATTTATGTTGGCCCTGAGGGCTAGGAGTACCTAATGACCTGATCGCGTGGCTGGCTCGACATGTATGCAAATTTATTGAAATAGGCGCGTCTTATTTATGGCTTCAACTAGCAGCCCAGCACTTACAGTCCTAATTGCTTAAAACGTCAATATTTCACGCAATCAAGCTAAAAGCCAAATAATTTTCCAATTCCATTTCCTCTGTCCGTTTGAGAATAGCAGAACAAAGGGATAAGAGAGGCGATCCGGCGTTGCTCGCCCCCACACGGCCCCCCGCGGCGTTCCACCCCACTTCACCCCCTCGCTCCCCCCGGGGGGAGGCAGGGCAATCCTCCCTTACCACCCCAGGGATTGCGCACACTAATTGCACGACTAAATTGGGGTACCCAATGCATGGAACGCTTTCGCTCGGATTTTAATAAAGAATGATCCGGCTCGAAGGATCAAAGCTGCCATTTATTTTAGTTAGCGTGGATTTTTGTGGCGTACGAAAGCTTGTTCGTGTTTGGATTTGCAAATGTAGTAGGTACGTAAGTATTTTTATGATTCAGTATGAATTCTGAATGAGAATTAATGAATATACAAAAATATTATCTTTCAAAAATTCATACAGTCGCTAATAAAGGTGTTGCTCTTGCTGCCAATTCTACTCAAGTCAACGATAGCTCTTCTCTGTTTCGTGTCTACTAGTGTAGGCACTTGGTTATTCATTAGCAATATTACTCTACTCTCAACCTGAAAACCAGTGATAAGGCAATATTTTTCATCCATCTATCTAATAGCTTTAACGTGCGTGTCAATGCTTACTTACTACTTACACCTAAACCCAAACGACCCAATTTCCCTACCAATATTCGCCCCAAATACAAAACAAGTATGCAATATCGGCCTGTCACGCACACGCTGCGCCAGAATAGCTGAATCACTAACCGAACTATTTGGAACGCTCGGAAAACCGACATAAAATTCGATTGTAGAGCCGTAAATAAAACATGTTGCGCAGTCCCTTCGAAACGATCGCGTTATTGAGTTACGGAGTCCCCGAAGCATTTTGCCGCCAAAACAACGAACATTTTGCCCCCCGGCGCGCGTAAAAACATCCACAGAAATTCTCGGCGGTCGTGCGAGCAGCGCAGCCCTATAGGTCGAAGAGGGATGGCTGCTTTAATATTTTATCAGGCATCTTCTCATCAGGAAGTAAAGAGCCACGCTGAGCTCTACCTTCGAGCAAGAGAGCTTAGGGCTGGAAATCATTTATGCCGTTTTAGGATCGCGTGTGTGCCCTTACGTCGGTGAAAGGAAATTACAACCACACCCACGTATAATGTTGCCGCAATAAAAAAAGTGTGAGAAGAAATAATGAACGGTTACTGGCGAGTTAAGTCTCGGGTCCAGGGATTTCTTTTTTTCCTTATCTTATAATTGATTAGAGAAGGCACCGGCAAAGGAGAATCATGTTAATGGGTCTGCAACACGACGATGAATGATGGATGAAGTAGAGTCGAGGGAATCTGATTACAAATCTAAATGTCCAATGCAGATGAGAACACAGTAATGCGTATTATTGCATCAAACAAAGGACCTTTGTAGAAGCGAAATGAATATACCTATATAGCTTAGCTAGTGATAAAGGTAAAGAATAAAATTAACAAAGTAGTTAAGTTCTTCAAACTGATTAAAATCTGAAGGAAACACTAAAATCGGTCTAAATACACAACTTACTCGGCTATGAACTTGGCCATAGTTAAATCTTGGATGCGTAACCCTTTTACTAAAGTAGAAAAAGGCATAATAGTTGTGATGTGTTGTAGAACGGGTATTGGTGTTAATGATATTTTATGGCTGTAGGTCATTCCAAACCATTGCCTGTACTTATCGTATAGGTATCTAAAATGACTCAAACTTTTAGCGGAATACAAAATGGCCAGAACCATCCAACTAGGACTTTATCGACACACGACTGAGACACACACACACCCGAGTAAAATACAGGATTTATTCGGAAAGCCTAAACCTAACAGTTTGGATACCAAGAATCTCAGAGGCATTCCTGAACGATCAATCAATATCTTCTATAAGATATCACCTTAACAAAACTTACAATTTCTAAGCACGTAGTCATCTAGCAAGAGTGAATAGCGTGACCACCGAGGTTGCTATTGCAATTCAATGGGAGGCCGTGATCACGCATCAAATTGTGAATTGTAGAACAATCGCAGCTGAAATGTCATTGAAAGACTATAATGTTCCCGCTAGGCCTTTGTTGTAATCTACTTTCACAGCTCGCGTTGAAACCTGTTGGACAATAGCTATAATGAGAATACTAAGACGATGGTGGATGAAGTACCCACTTACCTACTCCTACATTGCATAATTGCATGTTGTTAACTGTAGACAAAGTCAGTCTCAAACTGATCGTATTTAAAATCTGAATTAGCTATTGGTACCTATCCCTCCTTTCAATTCTCTCTATCGCTGTTACATCGATGAGCAATATGTGGACGTGCTCCGAAAGCTCTTCAGGTCAACTACGATGCGAGTTCGCTTACACGGAACTGACCAAACCTATACCTGTCAAGAGGGGAGTGCGGCAGGGAGACACTATTTCACCCAAGCTTTTCACTGCGGTCTAAGAGGACGTAATGATAATGTTTAACACCTTCGCTTTGCAGACGACCTTATCTTGTTCTTGAGAAAACTCGAAGACCTTCAGGAGATAATATAGCTCCTCCTAAAGTGAATCTTAAGATGAACTTGTTCCAGAGTAAGGTTATGGTGAACATTGTCGTTGTCGGGGCCTCACACTCTCAAATTAATTTATAATTACATGCGTACGACGCAGTCAAATGTAAGTAACATGGCAAAATCAGGATTCGGCCTAGTTCCTAGGACATTGGGCAAAAGTTGATTATGGCGAAAATAAGTTCACAAATTACCTATTTTATTCAATTAAGTGTCGTCATGGCTATTTTTATGTTTACTTGAAAATAATAACTTACTATGTTAATGTATGTATGTAAAAGAGTTCTCAACTATAGACCACACCGTAAAACAACTGATAGAGAAGGGTAGAGAGTACAGTCAGCCCATATGTTTCGCTTTCGTAGATTACGAAAAATCTTTCGACAGCGTAGAACACTGGGCTGTTCTTTAGTTTCTCTATTGTTGTGGGATCAACAAGAGCTATGTAGACACTCTCCGAGAGTTATATACATCAGCCACTATGCAAGTTAGGCTGCACGAACTGACAAGACCAGTGATCTGAAACAGGGGCGTAAGTCAAGTCGATAGTCGATACCCACTCTCGCAAGCTCATCACTAACGTTTTAGAATTATCACACCTGCTGTTTGCCGATAACTTGATCTTACTTGCTAAAACACAACTGAGCTTCAGCAGATGCTCGAAGAACTTCACAGTGCTTCGCGTGTGGGCCTCAGGATGAACATGTCCAAGACAAAATTATGACCCGATATATATTATGACCCCTCGCTCTTCGGAATCAAACCTAATTGTTGACAACTCCTCTGTTGACCTGGTAACAGACTACGTCTATCTTGGACTTTGTTTATCCTTTGGCCAACTGCAAACGAAAGAAATAACAAGGAGGGTTCAGTTGGGCTGGGTTGCATTTGGAAAGCTGGAAGACGTTTTGAAATCACGTACAACTTTGCAATGCCTTAAGACCAGGGTATTTAACCGATGTTTGCTCCCTACGCTCACCTACGGTGTTGAGACATAGGCGCTGACAAAGGCGCCAGTGCACAAAATCAAAGTCGAGCAGTACCTAAGCCATGGAGCGAGCCATGTTCGATATACAACTTCAAGATCGTATATGAAATACTGAAATCCGACGCCGTACAAAGGTGAAGGATGTAGGTAAAAGAATCGGGCCGATGGTCAGATGATATAATATCGGATAAAGGGAAAGGTTGGATGCGTGTGGCACAGGACCGAAGAGAATGGCTTAGTAAAGAAAAGGCCTATGTCCAGCAGTGGGCTCATAAGGCTAATTATATAGATAGAAATGATGTAATAAAATTGTACAAAGATTGAATCAAAAGTCTTTTAGTCATAGTCCCACCCCACACGAAAAGAGAGAGAGAGAGAGAGTGATTGCTTGCAAATTTTAATAATTATCAGTAATTTTTGAAGATTATTCAGAAATATGTCGAAGGAAATCAACCCATCTGGAACCTTTTATTACAGCTATGTGCCAATAATTTTATATTAATTTCAATTTAGCGATCATTTCGTGGAATACCTATATTTTAATAAAATTTCATAATTGATTTATTTTCTACGTTATTTAGTAAGAAACAAGGATTAACCATAAAAGTGAACTCAAAAATAATCATGACGACTTTTAGTTGGAAAAAAGGAAATTTGATCTTCGTTTTGCCAAATTCCTAAACCAAGTCAATATTGTAGGAACTTGTCCTTATTTATGGATTTGTTTATGAATATGTTAGTAGGTAGGTATTGTCTTCGACTATGCCATCCTACTCCGGCTTTTGGATAAATTCCTAGGAATTCGGCTGAATTCCTAATTCTGCCCTATTACTGCGACACACATCTTGGTCCTCGCTTATGTATTGGAAGGAAAACAAGTAGTATCAAGTCGGATCCAACTGGTTTAAAAAATTAGATATGGTCGGAAAAGGCCACAATGCCAGACTAAAGACCAGAATATTTAAACTGTGTGTCCTGCCCGTCATGACTTATGCTGCCGTAACATGGAAGCTCACTAAAGAGACCGTCCACAAAATACAAATGCCACAGACAGCCATGGAGCAGTCTATGCTAGGCGTCTTCCCTCTTGACCGAATTTCAAACGCTGAGATACGACCGAAAGTTGCAGATGTCGCTAAGCGTGTTGTGGAGGCAGGGCATGTTGGTAAGGCGAGGTGATGGCAGGTGAAGCAAAGTCTTGACCGAGTGATGGCTAAAAGTTCCTAAGCTCTAGGACTGTATAGTTAGTAAAGGTTGTCGGCAGAACCTGGAAAAGACTATCAAAGGATAGGGATCTGTGCTAACAAGAGAGAGGAGCATTACCCAGCAGTAGGCTGATATAGACTAGCTAGTCTACATATAGTTACTCTGTGATAAAGACTGTAAATTATGATCACTCTCCCCTTACAGAAATCGTGTTATTTTCAGAATCACTATTTCTATTTTTCTAATCAAGAGAGACATGGCTGCGTTTACCATTGACCATCAAAGCTGGGAGAAGCTTGCTGAGGTTAGGGACGTATGGCGTGAGCGTGTGTTTGATGGGCGTACAACACACGATGATGCCTGGTTTTCTGGTCTCGCTAACAAAAGGCAAAAACGTCATCTAAACATGCATGTGCCAGTCTCAAATTCCACCTTCACTTGTAGAGCGTGCGAAAAATTATGCCGCTCCCGTATCGGCTTATACAGCCATGAAAAGTCTTGCCTCAGACACTGATTAAATCGTCTGTCACAGACGTGTGAGGCCAATGATAAACCAAGTTGAATACAAAAGAGTATTCTATCCATGAAAAAAAAGATTGTTATTATAGTTGGAAGCTTAACCACTCTAAGGGATAATGCACTATGTATTATATAATACCTACCTACATATTTTATTCCCTAATTTCATAAAATGCTGTTAACATGATTTGATTATTTTCATAATTTTATCTAAGTCTAGTCACAAATTCTGAAACAGACCACGAACTTTCATACCAACGTAAGGTAAGTGTGTCGAATATGTAAGGTTTCACGTCCTGTAACTTGTTTATTCTAATAATAGCCATATCTGAATCCTTAACTAAGGTTGAATCTTAAGCAGTGAATGAAGCTGAACAAGGTATTGAATGTTTATCAGAATAAACTTTAGCTGGGTCCTCAATAGCCTTATATGAATCCTGAACTGAGGTTAAATCTTTAGCAGCGAATGAAGATGAACCCTCCATAGCCATATCTGAATCCTACACAGGTAGGTAACAGGAATTGAAATTTTGGCAACCAATAGGGCTGAATTGCTATAGTGCCTCTCTCACTCTCCCTTAGTGCTCACACTACACTTTTTGTGTAAAAGTCAGGCTCGCTTCGCTCGCAATTAGTTTAATGTTGGTGTGGTGGCTCTTTCACTCTTCTTTAGTGCTGCTCGCATCACTCCAGTTTTAACGTAAAAAGTCGGGCTTGTTTCACTCGCAATAGGTGTAAAAAAAAACATTTTATTTATCTTTTTCGCGCCTGTATAGGTAATAATCTTACCAGGAGCAAGAATAGAAGACAGAATGAATTTCTGCATAACTGAATGGTACCTACCTAAGTAGGTACTCTAATAAGTAATAAGTACTCCGCTATTAGAACTGCTTAATTCAGTTTCTTTTATGAGCCTCATAATTATATCGCTTTAGCTAGATAAGTCAGTAGCCTTGTCGATTGGTAATTTGATGCTCGCAATCAACATTGCTGCGTACATTAATGGTAATTAAAACCAAATATCAGCTCGTTTGCAACGCTAAAAGGTCTTCTGTAACAAAAACTAGCATTGCTATACATGGTGCGCCTAAAGACCTTAAAGTACAGGGGCTCATTAGGCCACATGAATACAGAGCTCGTTTCGATGCACATTTAGCTTCACATCGAGCGGTAATGCCGCGCGCCCGCAAATACCGGCACTCGGCAAAAACACCGCATCAGCTCTAAAAATACAACCGCAATACATTCAATTCAAGAAGCGAGGCCGTCCACTGTGCGAGTGTGAGCGACTCCAGCCTAGGGCCGCCTCCGACGGCAGCAAAACAGCCATTCCAGTGAAGCGAACGTTTGAATTTGGAAGCCGCACAACCGAGGGGCTAGCGCACAAATTAGGGAGACGGCGCGCGGGGCGCATTCCGCTGTTTGTGTGCGTGAGCGAGGAACAGCAAAATTCGTGTTTTCGAAGTAGTGTGCGGCCGGACGAAGCTGAAGCTGGTTACATGTGTGTGTTGGAGGAAGTTGGTTCTCGTCCGTATAGGGTTATCAACCGCACACATGCACACGCAGCCGTGAGGGTACGCCGCTGCTTGTACGTTTTGATCGTTTTATTCGACTCCAAGTCCCAGTTTCTCGGCGTTATTATACTGAAAGGGTCAAGTGTTTGAATGAACGGCTTTATAAAGACGTCGGGAGCGACGTGGGAACAGCTTATGACGACGTTTATTTATGGTTTTAGATTTAGAAATCTTAATCCCTTCTTCAGAGTTTGACGTGAATGGTTATTATTTATTGATTGTGTTGTTTTTCACCTTTCTTTATAAAGATGACACATCTAAAACATTCTTTTTTTGGCTGGTTGACTACAAGATACTAATTTTAATAGGTAGGTAATTAACTATTAGGTACCTATCTAGTATGCTGCAACCATTAGGTCTCACTTATATTTTTTAGGCAGTTTGAAGTCTCTCTCTACCGATGTAGAGACACTACAAAGTTCTTACTTACTTACCTACTTTCATACATACATACCTACATGCATCACGCCTTTATCCTTTATAGGGTAGGCCGAGCGTTAAGGGCCGTAAAAATACAGTCGCTATCAAATACAAAATACAAATACAAATACAAAGAACTTTATTGCAATACTGTGTGTTGTAGATCTTAAATAAACATAATAGTACCAACAGCTTGTCCATCTCGGACGTACAATAATACATTATTTAACATGCAAATTTCAATTTTAAGTATCTCTATGCACACTACTAAAATACTCATTTAGGCTGTAGAAACCTTTAATTAGAAGCCAATTTTTCAATTTTAGTCTAAATTGCTTACTATTTAACATTTTTATTGATACTGGTAAGTGGTTAAAAATTTTAATGCCAGTATATAGCGAGCTTTTATGAAGAATGCTACTTTTTACTGATACACTTATACACATGTCATATTGATAGTTTGGTCTTAAATTTCGATTCATGTCAGCTTTTTGATAAAATATTGCTTGTCATGTTTTACAAATAAACTTATTTCTAAAATATATATACATGTCAATGTGAGAATTTTCCGGTCAATAAATACATTTCGTAGTGAGTCAGTGCTTTGCATACCATAAATCATCCGAATACATCGCTTTTGCATAACAAAAGTAGAATGAACATTTACAGAGTTCCCCCAAAATATTACACCATATGTCAAGAGGGGATAAACATAACCATAATACGCATTTGTGGCTACTTCAATTGAGGTTACTTTCGTGAGTATAGACAAAGCGTAGCAGCTACTTGATATTCTTTTATTTATCTTCTCAATATGAGACTTCCAACTAAGGTGTGTATCTATAATGACACCCAAAAAATTTATTTCTCCTACCTCTTCAATTTTTCTGTCTTCTATCACTATATTCAATGGAAGATGAAGCTTTTTGTAATTTCTAAATTGAACTATTTTAGTTTTCTGTAAATTTACTTTTAAGTTTATTGAAGCTAGCCAGTCAACCACTATTTTTATTGTTTGGTTTATTTCATTTGTGAAGTCTAAATTATTTAGCTTTTGTTTTGGAATAAAAATAGTGGCATCATCAGCAAACATTACACACAAATGTTTTACTATTGAAGGTAGTTCATTAATATAAATTAAAAATAATAACGGCCCTAAAACACTTCCTTGCGGAACACCTAGAAACACGCTTTCATAATTTGATTGAATACGTTCTACTGTTTTACTCTCTTTGTTGTATGTGTCTATAATTGTAGCTTGAGGTCTATTTTTAAGG
Organism: Tuta absoluta; assembly: GCA_027580185.1. Taxonomy (NCBI): domain Eukaryota; kingdom Metazoa; phylum Arthropoda; class Insecta; order Lepidoptera; family Gelechiidae; genus Tuta; species Tuta absoluta. The sequence continues at coordinate 6,936,347 of JAQAHW010000003.1, forward strand.
TATGATTCAAAAAGTTTAAGGACATTTCCACGAATACCTATATGTTCCAATTGCATTAATAATATATTGTGCAAGACACAGTCAAACGCTTTGGATAAGTCTATGTACAATCCAATACATGTGTTTTTTTGATTAATAGATGTCCATACTTCTTTCAGTACTTTAAATATGGCACAGGTCGTATTTTTCCCCTTTTGAAACCCAAATTGATTTGAGTTCAATACTTTATTAAAATGTAGAAATGATAATAGTCGGTTACTGATAAGCTTTTCAAAAATTTTAGAAAAGGTCGATAATAATGCAATTGGTCTATAGTTATCTATGTCAGTTTTGGGCCCTTTTTTGTGTAGTGGTTTGATTAGTGCTTTTTTCAAGCCGTCAGGAAAAATACCAGTTTCGAATGCCAAATTTATGATGTAGATCAATGGACTACATATAAGACATATGCTGTTTTTTATTACTTGCACGGGTATGTTGTCATAACCTACACTTTTATTGTTTTTCATATCCCGGACTACTTTAAATAATTCACTATCACTTACTGGTGTTAAGAACATGCTTTTACTATTTGAATTGCCCATTGGTTTATATGAATTTTTATTTATAATGTCTATGTTACATAAATTAATGAAATGATTGTTAAATATTTTAGTTATTTTTATTGGGTCACTGATTAAATTATCATCTTTGTTTATACTTTGTACAGTCTCTTTAATATAATTTGTTTTTTGCGTATTTTGTTTTATCGCCACGTCTGACACATTATTTGAGAGTCGTTTAAAAAAAATTGTAATACACATCCCTCGAGTCCCTTAGTCGGCTCTTACGACACCCATGGGTAAGAAATGGGGTGATGCTATTCTAAGCCGGCATCACGCGGCAAATTCTAAGCCTGCATCACTCACGCGGCGCTCCTACTAACCAACGTACCAGCTGAAAATCGAAGCTACCGAATCTCAAAGATTCTCCATTCGAACGCTACGCTACATTATTCCTTAATAGGTACCTACCACTCTTTCTATATATTTTTCTTTAGTTTGCACAACTAATACCTACCTACCCAGAACAAACACAACTCAAATCCATTCAATATTGTTTTATTGTGATCTGATGAGGTACACCTAACTACAAAGGAAAGGTGTTCAAAATTGCTACTTTTTGTAGTCAATCGATACCTATTAACATTGAGTGTTCAGAACAAATAATCGGTAGGTACCTATAAGAATACAGAAAACTAATTAATGGAATCTTAATAAATTTTTCGTTCCACTGTACCCGAACCCAACTGTCCCTAGATACCTCCTATTACACTCCATTGATTTAAGAATGACTTATAATGTAAGCAGACTATCAAGTCATTTCTAAATAAACGGACCTTACCAACATAAAGACAACTGTGCGAACTTTTCAAAAGCTTTTGAGCTTTGCGAAGCCTTGCGAGTGTAGAGTCATCCGATCTTTTGTTCCTAAATTCGGTCAAACGCAAATCGCAACCTATTGTCTACCTAATTGGCAAACTTGCGAATCCCATAATTAATCTCTCAACAATGGCTTCCTACAACAATGCACTATCAAGTCCGTTAAATTCTTAGACGGAGGGATTTGCACGTTTCCACCATATGGCAGAACTTGCCATGTGGTAGGAAACTAAAGGAATAAATGGTTGGTTGTACCCTGTTATTGTCTACGCGTCGGCAGGTTTGGAACTTGGCCGTATGGGCGAAGAAAGTTTTCATTCGTTTGTAATGGCTGTTATTGTAACTTTTTAAATTGTGGTTTGTTTCAACATACCTAAGTGTTGTGCAGAAGTGTTGTGTCTCTACCACGCCACTGACGCTACACAATGTGTCCTATGTTATATGTTGTGAATTTACAGGTTACAAGTCTACCTCACATAGTAGAGATGCAGAAAAGATAAAGCAGAATATAATAATATAGGTACTAAAAATCAAAACATATAAACGTTGTTAGGTAAATTTCCAAATGCACGATATGAATCAACAATCGAAAAGCTATCCTTACCTTCGCAAAAAATCCTCTCGATTCCCGGGTTTGGCCAACAAAGCAATCCTGAAGCTATCAAATTGATCCTATTGGACTTTGTACAAGTGTAGACTACTTAATATTAATAAAAATATTATTAGAGAAACAAAATTATATGGTGTGGACCGGGACATCTGGGACCGACTGCTGGTTTGTTCATTCACAGGAGCAGCAAGAGAAAAACAAAGAAGCAACATAACGAAGAATAAATATCTTAAATACAAATACCATACAATCTTAATTTTCATAATTCACGACATGCAGCACCTGACTAAAGAACATTTGAAAAAAAACAGGTGATCCTTGGCTAAGTACAAAGTAAGTACCTACTCTCGCCCACGTGGACCAGGCCTGGCTGCGGCTGCTGTTTGTGGAGCAAGATTCCGCCAAATCCTATCGATTCATGTGTCCTTAGCTATCAATTGGGCCCTGTAGCCTAAGTGCTCCGTAAGCATTCCTACGTGGCTCGAGGCTGTTTGTTTGTGGAGCAAGATTCCGCCAAATCCTATCGATTCATGTGTCCTTAGCTATCAATTGGGCCTTGTAGCCTAAGTGCTCCGTAAGCATTCCTACGTGGCTCGAGGCTGTTTGTTTGTGGAGCAAGATTCCGCCAAATCCTATCGATTCATGTGTCCTTAGCTATCAATTGGGCCTTGTAGCCTAAGTGCTCCGTAAGCATTCCTACGTGGCTCGAGGCTGTTTGTTTGTGGAGCAAGATTCCGCCAAATCCTATCGATTCATGTGTCCTTAGCTATCAATTGGGCCTTGTAGCCTAAGTGCTCCGTAAGCATTCCTACGTGGCTCGAGGCTGTTTGTTTGTGGAGCAAGATTCCGCCAAATCCTATCGAATCTTGTGTCCTTAGCTATCAATTGGGCCTTGTAGCCTAGGTGCTCCGTAAGCATTCCTACGTGGCTCGAGGCTGTTTGTTTGTGGAGCAAGATTCCGCCAAATCCTATCGAATCTTGTGTCCATGGCTATCAATTGGGTCTTGTAGCCAAGTCACAAATGAGGGAGACAGCGCGCGGGGTGCTTTCCTAAGTGCTGCATATACACTGCCACGCGGACTAAAGGCTGCTTATTTGTGAAGCAGGATTCCGCCAAATCCTATCAACTCTTGTGTCCTTAGCTATCAATTTTGTCTTGTAGCCATGTCACAAATTAGGGAGACAGCGCCTCGGTTTTCCTAAGTGCTGCGTACACACTCCCACGCGGTCCCAAGGCTGCTTGTTTGAGAAGCAGGATTCCGCCGGCCGCTAACGAGGTGCGCACACGCACGCGGCTTCCGAGAACCTAGGCCAGCGGCGCTCTAACTGGATAGGAGGTAACAGACAGAATGATAAGAATTTCTAGTTCACTACTAAACCGCGCAGCCGCCAATACTTACTTTGTGACTAAACCCTATGTCTTTATCAGTCAACCACTTCTTACGTCACATTCTATCTTCGTTGAGCTCTAAATTTCGTTCATGGCGAATAACTGTGGGTGATTGAGGTGGTTTTTGTCATGGTGGTTGTCTTCAAGTTATCAAATTAAAATTATATATCAAAATTTGTGATGTGTAAGACCTCACAGTTTCCTTTAAACAGCATCTTTTTGGCATAGTACTGGGCAGAAATTAAGAGGATTATTGTTGAGTTGGTATAATATGGTTGGTGAGGAGTTTTCCTAGAATTGTCATGGCAGCATTACATAAACATTATATTTTACTATACTATTACAGGTAATGCTAACCGAACCGAGCCTATACATAGAGATTAAATCTTCAGGCAACTTTCAAGGAAATTGTTTTTAACTGATAAGTTTAGGAACCTCTGAACTAGACGGTCCCCGGTTGGGTATGTGCTCTTGCAACTAGAGTGCAATTGGAAATGCCTCGTGTGATCAGATTTGCTTCCAAGAAACCAATTTCTGATTGAGTCGGTTTATTATCTGCTCGATTGTATTAGGTACCTAGTGCACGATAGGTGCCATAGTCGGATCGGTACCGCAATTTTGAAATTTTCGATTGAAAAACTCATCTCATGATGGATGAACAATTCAGTCAGGTATTTTTCAGGGTCGTTAAAATTAGACAACAAAGATTTTCTGCGCATGTCGTCGCAAGGCGAGGATTTAGCGCGAGAAAGATTTTTAAGGGCGGCTTAGTGTGAAAAATGTCGAATCGACCTATTTTTGGGTGAGTTTTTAAGCATCATATATTATTTTATTTGAACCAGAAAAAATATATGTTGTTGTTTATGAACAGTTCTAGATTATTTAATGGACAAAAACACGATTTCTATAACTTTTCTCGATCATAAAAAAATGCAAAGATACGTAAGTTTATGACAATTTTTCAAGTATTACTCAAAGATTATTTACGCAAAAAAAAATTAAAATATGCCAAAATGTAGGAAATTACAAGATGTAAATAAAATAATGGATAGATTTTTTAAATTATTTTTTGGGATTTTTTGAAACCCCATTATTCCCATTATATAACCAAACGACGCGCGCGCTGCGCTTCAGACGCCCGCCGGGCATCATCGGAGCAGGACCTATGCCATTTTTTCGACCGCGGCGTTCCGCAACCTGCTTTTTTCATCTTGTCGCGTAATATTAATAAGATATGAATTTTCTGACATCAAATGGGTTGGCTGGAAGAGATCTCTTCTTAAAAGATAAGCTCTCCTTTGCTACTAAGTTTTAAATAAGTGTTGTATATTTTTTGACTGTAAATATTTTGTGAATGTGTAAATATTTCGTTAATTTATTGTAAATAAACGTGTACGTAGTCTGTAAATAAGTAAAAATGGGAAATAAAAATAAATACAAGAGGGTACCTATATGTCAAAAGCGGAAAGACCGGCAAACAATATCGTAAGTATCTGCACATAATTCTAACCAATTTTTGACCTACCGAAGTAACTACCTACTATGAAGTAAGTATGTATAGGTATCAATTTTAGTGAATAGGCAAGAAGAAAAAGAATTGTATAGCTGATCTGGGTTACTAAACCAGAAGCAGTTTTAGGTTTAACAACAACAGACAGTAAAATTAAATAGTATTGCAACCACAGTATCTAACATTGTACCTATCATTTGATCTAGTGTCATTTTATTTATTAAGTAGTTCATAAACTGTTGCAATGTTAAAAGTAAACATCATAATACATACACAGTAGAAATGAAACCAGTGGTGCAACCACAGTTCAAATCACACGAAGACAATGAATGATTTTACATAATGTAATTTTATTATTTATTTGTGAGCATAATTTGTAATTATCAAGTAAATACACAGTAAAACAAAATCAGTAGTGCAACCACTGAATTTGTTTGTAATGTAATAGTATATTTAATTAGACGGTAAATATTGTACCGATAACCTTGGCCTTCTAATCCTTGCAGTGCTTCCAAGAAGCAAGAGACAAAGGTATTAACATGCAAACAAATTACTAGGTACTGAAAAGTAGGTATAATTTAGTGAAACAGAAAAGGTAAGCCTGTTCAAGATTAGTGTACTTTTTGATAAAAACGTTCCAGGACTTCAAGCCGTCATGACGATGACCAACTTTCTCTGCCAGTTCTGGAGTCATATACATCTCCAAAACAACATAGTCAAACATATCGCAAACTGCGAGGTTGTCCAATTCTACGTTTATCTGGCAGCGCTGATTTCCAACAACGGCGGTTGCATAGACGAGGTAAAAAGACGTATGGCGATAACTAGATCCACTATGAGCAAGCTTCATAAGGTTTGGAAAAATCGCAATATTACGCAAGCCACCAAAACACGACTCGTGAGAGCACTCATATTCCCCGTGTTCCTCTATGCTGCGGAGACGTGGACTTTGCGGGAAATTGAAAAGAAGAGGATTCCATTCTCAAGGAACTCGGCATCAAGCAACGCCTCTCCTCCATAGTGCAAGCTCGCATCCTTACATTCTGTGGACACGTCGCCCGACGCGGGGACATATCTATCGAGCTGCTCGTGGTCCAGGGGAAGGTCGAGGGTGCGTTCCCTCGAAGAAGATCAGACGGACCAAATTAAAGCCGCTACTCAAGAAGGTTCCGTGACTGAGTGCACCAGAAAAGCAGCCATCCGTGAGGAATAGCGAAGAAGAAGAAGAAGGCGACGGATTTTAAAGCGTGCCACCAACCCGGATTGACGACCACGTCCGCTCTGTTAAGAATGTATTGACGAAGAAGAAGACATCTCCACACCAATCAACTCTCCAGTCTAATGAGTAAGTTACGAAAATTAAATGTTTTATTGTTCAGCTAATACACGGTTGTTTCTTATTAAGACTTTGAAAGCATTGATGATATTTTTCATATTTAAATATAGATTTTCATTTACTTATACATACATTTTTACTGTAGTTCTATACAGCAGCCTCACCATGTAGCTATTACCTCCCAAGCAGAAAAGGCAGATTCAGATAGAAATACGCAAGTTTTAGAACAAAAAGTGGAAATGACGATTCTTAATATTATTTAAATACTACTCTGTATGAATATTGATGTTTCAAACATGTTTCAGAGCTTCAAGCATATATTATGATGATCAACCCTTATTGCAAGTTATGAACTCCCATACATTTCCACTTCAATCAACTTCTAAATCTCATAAACAAGTTACGAAAATTCATTTATCAGCCTATTACAGTCCATTGCTGGACGTTGGCTTCCCCCTCGGTACGCCATAAGGCACGATCTCCTATTTTCGCCATTCAGTCGTTACCAGCCGCCTTTTTTAAGTCATCGGTCCATCTGGATTCTGGCCGGACGGCGTCCAACGTTACGCTTTCCAAGGCGTGGCCTCCACTCATGAACCCGCTTACTCCACCGTCCGTCGGTTCTACGACAAATGTGGCAAGCCCACTCCCACTTCAGCTTGCTACACTTCCAGAAAATGTCCGTCACTGGTGATGACTGGTAGGACACATTGATCGAACACCATGGTCTTGAGGCATTGTGGCAAAGATGATTCTAGGATATGACGCAGCTTCCCAAATGCCGCCCAGCTAAGCTGCACTCTTCTGATGCTTTCAACCTCAAAGTTGTCTCTACCCAACTGCAACGTTTGCCCAAAGTACACATACTTCAACAACTTTAAAGGCCACATCTTCGACGGAGACTGGCTTGGGGATGATTTGTTGAGTGAATTTGACTTTTGTCTTGTCCAAGTTCATCCTGAGTCTGTCACGTCTCGAGGCTGCCTTAAGACTGGATAGCATTATTTCACAGACTATTCACACACACTATACAAGCTGTTACAAAATAACGCAAAAATAATAATATTCTTTATTTTCATCAGTCGATGAAATAATAACAGCACTAGTCTAGGTGTGTACTACACTTCCATTCCAACGAATTTCGATTTGACATACATTTCTGGTTATCTTCAGTTCATTAAAATTATAACACCCATGAAATAACAAGCAATGTATATCGAATCTTGCCGTGCCGCGTTGGCAACTTCAGTTGAACTTTAAACTGTCAAAGTAGTGCTGTGATGCAACGATAATTTTTTCGAGTAATTTCATATATAAATATAATTCTCGTAAATTTCAAAATCAACACTACGGCTTAAATTTTTTGACAATAGTCTCTTTACAAGGGTCCCTTTTACACCCTCTCGGCTTTACTTGTTATTCTGTAACACGCGATATATAAAATTAGTACGGATAGTAAGGATTATTTGTCATTGTCCTTCGATTTTCATTGTTTCGATGATTATAAGTAACTAATGAAAAATTTCAGATGTACCGACGGTGATGATATTGAGGATATATCCCCTGCTAGTAGAAGCGGAAACCAAGGAAGACGACTTTCAAACTGTTACGGGACGCCGTCGACTTGTTGACATCAACCATATTTTAAATGAATTACAGGACAAAGCTCATCATAATGAGTTATTCAACTGCACATTACATAATACTAACATTATTTAAATTTATATTTAAATAATATTACTATTATTAATAAGTATATAATTCAATACTTAATTAAAAATTAATAATATAAAAACACATTTTCACTGTTTAATTTTATCAATCCTACAATTGAACCAACATATTTTTCCTAAGTAAATTACGTAAACAATAAAATTATATCTATATCTTGGGGAGTTATTGACCTACTGCCATAGTTTTGTATACTGTAACGCGCGCGCTCGCTGTGGAAGCTGCGCTTGCCGCCCGGTCTGTACCGCAGGGTCAAGTGAGTTCACCGCAGACTAGCTCGCGCGATCTTTTCTACGCGACGGGCGGAAGGCCGTAAATGCCTACTTATCAGCACTAAGCTGCCCTTAAACCAGATTGATTTAGACAATCACAGCCATAAAATTCTGAAAATAATATATGTGATTGTCGAGGATCTAACAGATAACATATACCTATCAGTTACACAATTTGACAAACTTTACTGGTTAAAGAAAAAAAACAAAGTAACCTCTATTTGTTTTTTTTTTGTAATAAGTATTATGTCTACAGTTTTAAGGTTATTACGAAAAATTATGCTATAATTTAGATACAATTCGTACTAGATTTTCTTATACCTAAATTTTATATATTGTAACGGTATTTATTTAGTTTCTATGTCGGAAAAACCGTGAAATCGTGCGTAAAATTGAACGAGAAATTATTGTCTTGAAAACTTTTCATGTTAATCAGGGCCTTAAGTCTGAACAATACGCAAGTAGAATTCAAAACTAGTGGGAGTATTGTATTCTTTGATTCAAAATCAGTCATAATCGGTTTTACCGTACTTTACCTCCCCCCGCCCCCCTCTTGCCGTGCGACGTTTGAATGGAGAACCATGATGGATGGCCCCCTGTCTCCACTTGTCTGCTATTGTCTTGTCTTGGCGGATCCGATTGTGTAAAGCACTGGTGACAAGCGTGCGACGAATAGAAAGCTGAGGATTGTAAACCTTTGCGGAGATACCAAATACAGATAAGAAGTTGAAGTTAAATCTTTAACTGTCGGCGTTGATATATAGGGTGAAATTTCACTAGTGACCGATAGCGAAAACTCAAGACAGGCTGGTGATAAGGAACAACTTTCCCCAAGGAACATGGGTCTAAATGTGAAAAAATGCCTCCCATACAAAATTGCCGATAAGCTGATTAGGGTTACTCTGGAAACTCTTAATTTTTTTTGTGTCACTTCGACCTTTGTTCCTTTGTGGAAGTTATACCTTATCACCAGCCCTACCTCTGTTTTCAGTATCGGTCACTTGTAACATTTCACCCGATATCCTACTTCATGTGTAGATAAATACCTAGCTCTTCTAGCTTCTGTTCACTCTTACTTTAAAACATTTATTATATTAGGATTAATATAATAAATGTTTTAAAGTAAGAGTGAACAGACTTCTTCTGGGTGAGCTCGCTCCATCTTAGACTCTGTCTCTGTCCTATGACCTAGACTAGAGTCAAGAGCAAACACATTCTTCAAAAAAAAAGGGAAAATACACAGATTTTGTTACATTTACCCAAAGCATTTATAGCCGTCATAATAATTCACACTGGCCACCTACATGCGGGCTATGAAACCACAATAGGCGATTACAACAACATTTCATTGCGGCTGAATATGGCGGCCGAGGCTGTTTGTCAAGCGGTGTCCTTGTAGGGCGGTCATTTTCCTCGTCCGCGTCTCAGTAGGCTTCGGTCAAGTCACTGAATGCGATAGCAGAATATTATAGGTAATATTTTTTTTTAGTTCTGGACTCTTCAATTTTTGCCCCGGGGTTATGAAATCTACACCTGACGTTAGGTGGGGAGCAGGAGCTCACCTGCAGAAGTATTGTTGTTCAAACAAGCAATCACCCTTGGGGCGCGACTGGGCTTACGAGTTGTTCTGGAGCAGATTATTAAAAAAAAGAACGTTAAAGTGAACTAATATTGTTTTCATAGGTTGCTATGGCATTTCTCATTCTGAGGCACAGAGGCGCCCCCAAAAAAAAAATACCTAGACGAACATAGCAACGTTCATAGCGGCTGAATTTGTCGGCCGAGAAACTATTATAGATCATAAAGATTGGTATTTATCTTTGGATAATTTTAAACCTTCCATCAAAAATCTTATCGTACACATATGTTCTTCCCTCTAAAATATTATTCTAAAACCCTTCTAATTATTTTGCCACAAATAAACTACTCCGTTAGCAAAAATTGTTGCGCCAAACATATTTAAAAATTCCACTAATATGTAATACATTTTTATTCTCACGCGCAGAAAATATTCTATTATTACAGTAGCTATATTATTCATGCCCAAAATATACTAATGTTACACATTTTTTCCAAATTGATCAAAGTATCTAATACGAATCTTAAAATTGTACCCATATTTAAAACAGTTTTGTACCACGTTTGTGTTTCTCAAATAATTATTTTTGAAGAACTAATAATGTCTTTCGTACTACATTAATTCTGAAAAATTAATTAATGATATCTTCAAAAAATTTGCCTTTACTGAACTCACTGGACAGTTGTCTTGCCTACCAACAATTGTGACTGGATACATGGTGAGTGTAGCTGCCCCCAGTTTTATAAAAATTATAAATGTAAACACGTAACCGGAGTTGCAATCAGGCTGAAATACGCAGCACCACCAGTGGAAGCCAAAAACATAGCTATCGGTGAAAAAAGTACTACCCTTCTGCTACTAAGTCTGCTGGAAGAGATTTCTTTTTAGAAATAAGCTGACCTGATGTGTATAGATCTATATGTTATGTCCTTTGTGTTATATTCATATTCATATTTACTTGCATTCAAATGGTATCAGCATCATCATCATCATCATCACAATAAATGGTACAATACAATAAACGGTATATTGTGTACGTACAATTACTTACTTACTTACTCCTGTGGCTCAGGGACCCAAAGTGGGTCTTGGCCTCCGACACGAGTTTCCGCCACTTGTCCCTTGTACGTACAATTAAACGGTTAAATAAATAAATAAAGAAAACGGGGGCGTCCTTCAAAGGCAAAACGCGTTTTATTAGTGCAATAATAGTGATACAAAACTGAATTGATTATGTGTAATATAATGACAAATTCAACGTTTTAATACTGAAGACTTTTGTTACCGCCCAGATGGAAGAGGCGTCGCCACCTAGTAATGCGAAAGTCGCAGGTTCTAATCCTGCCCGCGCTTGAAATGTTTTCAAAAAAAACTTGTTACCATTTTGATGTATAAGACTAATATGTGTTTAAGACTGATTAGTACAAAATAGCTATTCATAGTGGCATCACACATAATTTGTAATAAATAAAACTAGGTACATTGTGATTTAATTGGTGTTTGATTTAAATATACTTTGCGGTACATTGTTTGAAGTTAAACTTTATTTAAAAAAGTTGCTTCCATAAATTAGGTGCAATATAAGTTTTACATATTTGCAACAGTCATTAAAAAGGAGCTCATTAAGAAATATTTAAGTGAGCATATTTTTGTGCACGATCAGTATTTTTGATTGAAAAATGGAAAAAATTGTTGGAAAAAACGAGAATAAATTGAGGTACAGTTAAATACCATCCTTTATCTTTTATTAAACAAACTGAAGCATAACTACGAGTTGATTGTGATTTGTGGCTAATGTTTACGCTAGTGATGTGCAGCATAGATAAGATCAGATAAATTATGAGGTAATTTGTTTTCCCGCCAACAAACTGCTATGCAGTTTGCCTGTGCCTGATTTTTGGTATTTTAAATCTCTGAATAAATGCTTTTTTTCATTTTCATAAAGAGTTTAATATAATTTTAATAAAACAGACTAATATCTCCCCAACAAATTATAATAATACCTTATGTATTGCTATTATATGCTGTGTAATATGATCAAAGGAACAGAAATAAAACAAACTCTATATTTAGTCGACCGCAAGTCCGATGATAATAATGCGTGCATTGTTTTTCACTCCACCAATCCTTTTTCCACCCATTCCCGGCCCGGCTAAAACCAGGGCTACATAAACAGTTAGGTAACGTGTAAAGAAGTTTTTTTTTGCTTCTATTTTCGTGCAAATAGATAAGTTTTCCAAACTCTATCTACTTACGTCCCAGTCCAAATGTATGCTTTGTCCGTTTCTTTACTTAAGAAACAAAATACTTCCTCGCATCCGATAAGACATCTTAGCATCATTTTACAAAACGTTGTTGTGGGATTTAATATTTCTTAAATTATGGCATGGCTTTTCGTCTTATTTTACGTAAATGTTTTCGTTTGCTGACAAATAAGAATAAGGACCTATTATCATCATTGTAATATGTTGGTTTCCCTCATTTGACAGTTGTCTCATATTGGATGATTCGTTTCAGCTGTATGATCATATTTGTCTATTTATCGCGCAAGGCAGGTCGATTAGAATGTTAGGCAGCCAACAGCTGTCAAAGAACTCTTGAGTTCGCGTGTTGAAAGTGCACACAAATTTTTATATCTAGCACGCGTTTCACAAGCGTGTTACGTCTGTCTGCCTTTCACCTCGTGCCGCCGCCGTCGGGCAAAGTCCGCAGAAGTCGGCTGGCAGCGACAACGCGAGTTTATCAAACAATCGGCATTTGTAGCTACATGGCCATTGTAGGCAATGATGCCAGTCTGGGCGAAATCCCTCCAAATGTGGGAGATTTATTAAAGCAATGGGGGCATAGTGTTAATGATCATGTTATTAGATGGATGAATAAATTTTAACCAAGTGTAAAGCTGATGTTAGCTCTAATAATGTGTAGGTATGGCAGTGGCACGGAAGACAACAACGAGTGTGCTTTCTTAATGATAGCACTATATTTAAATCGTGTTACCTAAATACATAAATAATAAATTTCAAGCTTGTTAGCGAAAATCTCCCAACATAGATATGTTGGGAGATTTTCGTCACATACAGTCCCAGCACTGATCGTAGATAACAATACAAAAAAAGAAACTTGTGGGGGATTTTGTTTTAAAAATTAAATCTTGGAAACATTTGGGGAGAAAGATAGACGTTCACCTGGCAACACTGTTGTCGGTGTCATTAGTCTGTCTATGTCTGCGCACACGCACCGGAATGAGTTAATGATGCACTCGCGATTGTGTTAGCCCTGTTATGGTTTCACTGTACTCTTTGTGTCGAGTGAGATTCTGCTAGAGTCGCTACTTATAGGTATGTTTTATTTTTGTCGGGTAGTTTAGTTTATAATCAAGCTAAGACTTGCCGCTCACTACAAAAATTACGCAATCATCTCATCTCATCATCGTCTAGATTCAGCACTATAGCTAAAACTTAGCTACCACATCATGTTTTGGTCTTACCTACTTGCAGTGGCGTATACAGCTTTAGATCATGGGGGGAGTCACAACACATATCATAGACTATCATCAGGCGAAATAGGCGCTTAACTGCGCCACACGGACAGATATTATGAATTGCGAGAGAAGCGAACAAGACACTTCACGTTAAAATAGTAAAGCGAGGAGTCACCACGCTCCACGAATATTACATATTGCAAACGTATCGAGCTCGACATTTTACGTTAAAAAGGCAAGGGATGAGCCACATTGCGTTACATAAACACTACTCATTCATATTGCGAGCGAGGCGAGCTCTACATTTCACGTTAAAAGGCAATAGAGGAGCCACACTGCGCTATAAAACACTACACACATGTATTGCGAGCGAAGCAAGCTCGACAAAGGTAACATAATAAAAAACAAAAAGCGCGGCGATTGCGGTATACGAACACTCGGAACACTACACTACACGTATTGCGAGCGAATCGAGCTTGATAGTACAACTAGTAGTGAAAATCATCTGAGAGAAGACGTGATGATGTGATATCAGCTAGAGAAGTAGTATAATTCTTGCTTCATGAGGGGAGTCACGTCCCCCCCGACCCCCACCCTGTATACGCCACTGCCTACTTGCTTAAATTAGATATGTTTCCACTAACTTCTTATTGGCGTTAATTACCGTAAGAATATTTCATCAGAACTGTCTCTTCATAAATTTTTGGCTTATTTTCACCATGAATTTGCTAAAAAATATATTTTCTTAGAACGAAACATGAGACCCTTGAGGCATCCTGTGGGCTCGCTCCTCGCCAGTTTTCAGCGTAAAATAACAAACTCACTTCACTCGCTTGGAAGTACATCTTACGTGTCGTTAGCCTTTAATTTACGTTTGTGGCTGTTGACTCCTTTACCATGTGAGGCCTATATTAGATTTAGCTTGCTGTTTTCGCGACAAACTAGTGTTACTATCGTCGACCAGTATTTAGAATCCTCTCCGATTTGCAAAGTATAGAAAGGATAGTGAATTTTTACCATAATTTTTGCCCAAATAGCATGACGTAAGTTCTTGAAACGTACAAACTAAACATTTGTACTGAGATTAGTAGACTTCTCGTTTACTTTCTGTGTGAAAAGGCGATTTTATAGGAGTAACTTGTTATCTTTATTAATCAAATACATTTTTAAATTCAAACATGCTTCGTCAAAAACTAAGAACAGATACTTACAAGTCATTTATCAGCAACATGCATCGTCAACGGTGAAACAGAAGGTTATTTCAGCAACATGCGTCGTCAAATACAAAAATATTAAAAATAAATAATAATTATAAGACATAAAACTAATCAAAGAGACCCCCCCGAGTCACACCCTGCCCAAAGGTGCCTAAAATACTAGCGGCATTGCCTCGCTGAATGGTGATTGAAATTCTTTGGGTAAGGTATGAACCGGACCGAGGATCTAACCCCTTTTCCGTCAGCCGGCGACCAATTCCCGCTATAAATTTCTTTGCCTCGGTCCCCCAAACTCCTGTCGTTTCCACAGCCACGGGCACAAACATATAGGACTGCTTTAAGGCCGCGTATTTGACATGCTTCTGTTTGGCCGCCGTCTCAGCCGCATACCCCGCACGTTGCCTGGTCCCCGGGATATGACAGGCAGCAAAAGTACAGCAACAAGTGGCGTCCCATAAAAGGTTTCGGCCACGCTCCCAAGGGATCAACGTCAGGCCGTCAGGGCGTTTACCGTCCGTCCTCGAAAGTCCCGGCGGTTCTAAGACGCAAGGTATGTTGGCCGAAACAAGAGCCCGACGTATTAAGTCGTTCAAGGCGTGATGTCTCGATAAACGACCCGCTGACCTTATACAACTGAGACCGTGGAGACCATTCGCTTCTACCATAGTCCCGCAAACACACCGATGAGGCTCACACATAGAGCAACCAAGGCGTAAGGCAGCTGCCACTCTTAGCGAATCGTTGTCTAAAAACGTTCCTAAATTTGGAGATGGCAGTGCATGAAGCCAAGCTCCAGCCTCCAAACTGACTGACGCCTTAAGACGTGCCAAATCTAAATCTGACGCATCCTCCATCAGAAGTTTAAGAGTATTTCTAGAAAGAATGTCGTCCCAACTACGCTGTTTGTCTTTGTCCTCTGGAAGCGCTTCATCAGGACATAAAACCTCCCATGCTGATAAAGCCTCATTGACAAATGGAATGGAAACCAGGCCGCCATCACAAGGGACAATCCGAGCGACCAAGTTTACCACCCCATGCGCCGAAGCCAAAAAAGCCGGGAGTCCCGGTAGGAGTAACTTGTATTCAAACTGTTCGCCTACTTGCAACCTTTAATATCGATATCAAGTGGACATAGCGATTAATTTCAGCGGCCATTGTAATAACCACGTGATCGTCCTGTCCTATGACCTAGACTAGAGTCAAGAGCAAACCCATCATTTATAAAAAAAACATCGTGAACAACCACAATCACAGGCCTCACTTCATTACACACAAAGAGTGCGCTCTCCCGATAAGCTACCAGGGTTCGATTCTGTCAAGTAACGTGAAGTCACAGAACAAATAGAGAGTAAAATACCTAGATAAGGTCGAACGACAGTAACGAAACGACTCTGTATGAGGATACGAATACGACATAGTGAAGTATTGTAAACATGATGTCTCTTTTAAACATTTGTTATTTTAACTCCATCATTGGTTGATATCTATCTCCGAAAGTATTCTCCGTCGAAAATAACGGAGATAGATAATAACGGAAAATATTTCATACGACGTCCTTCTGTTCATTTATTTGTCTTACTTTGATAAGAGAAGAAAATATCTGGCGAAAAGTTCCGCCTGTCGGACCTAAAAATAACAATTCGAGAGACACCAACCTTTATTTTTTTCTACAAGATTCTTTATAAATGATGGAAAAATAAGTACGAAAGTAGAATAAGTTCTACTTTCGTACTTATTTCGTTGAAAATGATAAATTTAAAATAAGGTACCTAAATGCGTAGCAGAATAAAGCCCCGGGGCCCGGGGTGAATTTTATGAAGCCGGCGTCGCTGCGAGGTTTTCAATTTCCTTTCTGCCCTCTCTCCCCTCCCCATTCCCTGTCTACCCCCGCACGACCCTTCCCGACCTCGCCGCCGCCGCCGCCGCCGCCGCCGCCGCCGCCGCCGCGGGTAATTTTATTAAAAACACGACACGACGAGCGTAGGGCAGAATATTTATCTCTCCATGCATTTGGAATTTGTTTTGTCGTAAAGGGTTGCTGTATTAGTTAGTGGCTATGGAGTTCTGAGTTCCTTTGAATTAATTATGAAATTTGTGGACTAGGAAAAAATTACTAGGCTGCACGGCACGGCACAGTGCACAGTCGACTCTACAACAGAGACTACTTCTATACTAATTTGATACTATAAATACCTGGAGCTCTACAAAGTTGAAATAACTAGATGAAAACTTTTTAGGTATTACCTAGTGTTAAAACTTTCAGCTAAATCTGAACCACTGGACACTAGCATCACTCATCAATCAATCAAACTATCAAGCTTCATATAATGCCTCGTTAATCTATACTATCAATAGTCTAGCTAATAAATAAAAAAATGGATAAAATTAATTATTTATTGACAGCCCCTTCCCAACCTTCCCCTTCTCCTCTTATAACCTTTACCTGTCATCAAACCGTACTTTAAACCTCTGTATAATGAGATTAATGAGTGTATGATATCTTGCATTGGCAAAATACGTCTCAAACCTGAGAGATGTGACGCCATAAAAAAAAAACTATCTGTTGATTGTACACAATTATATAATGTGTGAAAGAAATCGCGAGTGCTTGAAAAGTAAAATTAATATCTCTTTTTGAATGATTAAATCATGATCCTATTCATGCGACCGATTGTGTTCGAGTCGTGTCCTGTAGAAAGAAAATAAGTGAAAAAGAAACATCACGTTGGTAGTAAGAAGGTAAGTTCCTATTCTCTCTCTTTGCTTGTATAAAGGCAGAAACAACTTTATTTTGTCAAAAGTGTCTAACAAATGCAGGTGCCAGTTGCGGACACGCGAACACGGCAACGAAAGCGATGGGTGTTATCGCAGGATGTGATCTAACGAATAGTGATCTACCTACTAGGCACTATTCGGTAGAAAGAAAGCTAGGGACTCATCCGGCTCAAACATAAGCCCATTCGGGCTGCTGCGGCGATGAAGATACAATGGCTTAGGCTTAGGTGTTGTTCTAGAAAGAACGTATCGGAATGAATTCTGCCAATACATGCTGGCACCAGCAAAAACGGGGCCCAAATAAGGAAAGTGGGGCTGTGCACGGTGTTATTCGGCTTGGTTGCTTTATGATGCTGACCATTGGAAGCAATTCAAGTCAAAGTAACTTCTTCTGGGGTTCGAAAAATGGGTAATAAAACAAAACACTTTGGATCGATTGATCGTAACGCACTACATCTTGGACATTCTTTATCTTTGTGGCCAACCGTAGATAAAATAAATAACAGCGAGGGTTCAGTTGGGAAGGACTGCATTTGGAAAGCTGGAAGACGTCTTGAAATCACGTATAATTCTGTAATGTCTTAAGATCAGGGTATAAGTAACGTGGGCATCTGGGCATCCCATGGTTATGGTCATGGTACAAAGCGGAGGCATGGTCGCTGACAAAGGAAATTGTGCATAAAATCAAAGATGCACAAATAGCCATGTAGCGTGCCATGCTCGATATAAAACTTCAAGACCGTATACGAAATACTGAAATCCGATGCCGTACAAACGTAGACGATATAGGTAAAAGATGACTTAGCTCAAGTGGGCGTAGATAGGACACTTGGCAAGGCGGGAAGATGTAAGGTGGACCAAACCAGTAACGGAGTGGCGGTCGAGGGACAGAAAACGACAATTGGGCATACTATCGGCCCGATGGTCAGATGATAATTGAATATCTGCTAAAAGTGGAGGCCCATGTTTAGCATTGAACTGTTGTGGCTGTTATAGTAGTAGATGGAAAGGTTAGATGCGTGTGGCACAGGATCGAAGAGAATAGCGCAATAATAAAGAGGCCTATGTCTAGCAGTAGGCTAATTAGATAGATTAGATCGAGATATTCATGTCATCAGCTGTGTGATGCTTCGGGTGGCGATTTCTAGGCAATGCGTCCTGAGTGTATTTCTGTGTAGCCAATATTAGAAAATAGTTTTAGTGTCGGAAGAAGTAATCTTCTCGTAGGCGGTGGCGCGGCTATGAAAGCAAGGCCTGGTTGCTGCTAAAACAGGAGAGACCCGGGTTTGTCGCAAAGGCAACTGGTCTTCTAGGGATGTGTGTAGATCCATCTTCACGTTGCTACGAGGTCGACCAGCCAGGTGGTTCTCCATGGAAGCAGCTGCTAAAATGTCCTGCTATTGATTCCCGCAGTAACCTGCCGCAACCATTTTGAGAGATAATTTTTCAGTAGATTTAATGTAGAAGATGCAGGAGGTTCAAATTTGGATGACGTGTGAATCTATGGAAAACTTACATGATGGTGTAGGTAAGTGTACTATGATTTATTCACTGGTCTTGGGTCAAGAATTGTTAGCAGCGGGTTTTTGTTGCAGTTAATTCAACAAAAATCTCGTCATTTTCAGCAATAAATAATATTATTTTGAAAGCCGTAATGCTGCTTCCGGAGCGGCTTAACGGCGCCGCCAGCTCCACATTCCATTCCACACAAATCCCTACAAAGCGATGAGCTGCTGGGTCACGGCAGCCGGGTCGTGGCTGCCAGGCTTCGGTTACTCCGTAACCAGATGAATCCATGAATCCACGTTCCATAGTTGTTAAATTGTGGATAATAAATAGCAATAGGAAGGTATTAGAAATGCTTAGGCAATTCCTTAATGATATATGAGTATGCAGGTACTTCAGAGATAAACAGTTATACTGTTTTTTTTGTATCATGGCGATAGCGTGCATTGACCTTAACTACCACTGTACTCTCATTTGCGATAGCGATACATCGTATTTCCTTGAAAAAGTTAGCGACATGAATATCGCTAGAGTACATGAGCTTAGGGCAAGGTCGCTGCAGGGATCAGAAACATTTTTATTTGTGACCATATTTTAGATCATTATTGTAAGTAATTCTACTAGTTTTCGTCTGCTTTAAATTGCCATGAAAATTAATTATTTTCTCGTGGTTAAAAGTAGCCAATGATGTGTGTGTTATTCTGATGTATGAACTGTATTTTCATACAAAACGCGAATTTTCATACAAACTTCAAGTCCCTGTTTACCCCCTGTGGGTTGAAATTAGAAAACGCTGAAACACGTCTGTAGTAATTATTTTATTTGTTTAGTCTTTTATTATTTATTATTTGATTCTAAGTGACCAAAATGTAAAAAATTTAAAAATGTGAAACAAATAAAAAAGGAAAAAACCAAAAAATCTAATTTAATTTAAGAAAATTATTTTTTCCAAGCCTAAAGGTTTATTCACACACATCTGGGTAGTACGCAAATGCATGGGTATAATTTGAGCCGCGCTACAATAACAAAACGTGACTGGCTAACAAGTAATGTAACAAAAATAAACTTAACAAACAAACAATAACCAAAACACCGAGAAACAGCAAGAAAGACTTCCAAACACGAACGAACGCAAGCGCACTTCACGACGATCGATCAAAATGAAAACAAAATTGAGCCTGCGGGACCGCACCTCTGGCCAGCTAGGGGCTCATTACAAAACAACGTAACTCAAAAATTTTAGTTTTAGTGTCGACAATTTTGTTTTATAACTTTTTAAGCACTCGCGATTTTTTTCACTCATTTTGAGTATTAGACCGGGTCTATCGCGATAGTATTTAGGTAAATATTAGTAATTAAATATCAGTCAACCCGCGACCACAATACAAGAAACTGTGTTGAAACGTCGGGACACAGGTAAATTACTAATATTTACCTAAATACTATCGCGATAGACCCGGTCTAATACTTAATTTTGTTTTATATTTATTTATGGTAAAAATGTATTTTGTAAAGCTTTTTGGTTTCTTATTTGCTCAAATTATAATTGCAACCCAGAATCATTTTTATTTTACGGTATTATACCTATAATAGAGAATACATTTTGGGCAATATTTTAAAACGTATGTTATAGAATTGAACTCATTTCAAAAGTTAGCGAAAATTATCGACATATAAAAGTAATAAGTAGTTAAAAAAACAACTTTTCGAATTGGCTACAAGTACACTCATTTTTGAAAATTTTGGATATACATGGTTGTGGAATGACGCCGGGTTGTGCCGGGGGAATACCCCATGATACTTTAGCGATGTGAATTCTAGCGATAGTTTGTATGGAGAGCGATAATTATCGCCTAAAAATGTTGTTTTTGGGACCGGTCGTGTCAATGTACGCTATTGCCATGATAGCGCGTAAATGGTATAGTTGTTAACAGTACCTGGATGAAAACAAGCCAAAGAATACTTAATATTATAATGATGCACTTCTTCGGTATGCTAAAGCCGATGACGTTAACGAAATTTCCCAATCCCAAACTGATCTTAACAATAACATAAAATCTTTTCTTGACAGGGCGCCTCGATCGTTACCCACATGGTGAATCCCAAAGCTAACAAATTTGCACAGAGATTGCAAAAACGAGGCTCTTTCCCTGAATACCTTTTGTAGAGCGTCATTACAACGCGCAATTTTGTCCGATCTTGGAGACCCTTTATGTAAGCCAGACTTATTACTAAAACAACCTCCAGACTAAAAAAACTCTAACTACGCGCAGGTAAAGCCTAAATTTGCTTGGGGCTAAGAAAGCTGGCGAGGGATCAATGGGCACCCTCATCTATTCCGCTCGGGGCTTCGTATTTCAATTTGTATAAAAGCAGCGCTGCATCCATTTCCCTATTGGTATCGTTTACCCAAACAAGCATTGTAAAGCGCTTAAGCTTCTCGAAAGATTCCGTCAGTCGAAAGGTGTTCGTTACCAGCGGGGTAGTTTTCAGTTCCATTGTTGAATTGAAGTGAAGCCTTTTCCTTTGCCTCAGAGATTGAAATCCTGAGTATTACGTAGGTATATTTACAATGCGGCCGACGCCACATTTCGAGGTTTTTTTGTTCCGGACCGGGCACATATTTTTTGTCAAGACCGGTTCTACAAAGATTCACAAAAAGCTTTTTATAGTAGTATAGGAGGTCCCATTATGTTATGATTTGTTGCGGGATAATTATAGATGATGATGGTTTATTTTGTTCTTTTGTCTCATTGGGACAGAGGATTTACTGCCTACATTGCGTCATCTGTTAAGTCGAACTTAAACTCATTTAGTAAATTGCCTGTAATACTTATCTACTTACTAGGTACTTCGTTCCAAGTGCACGCTTGCTGGTTGATACGGTTCTGTAGATAATAAGTAGGTAAACACAGAAAATTTGTTAGGGAATCGCGTAGGTTTTGTTTTAGTCGATTCTGGTTTGATTTTCGTAAATTTTCCGTCTGTCTTGTACCTTATTAAAAAACTTACCACGTTCCATGGTATTTTATTTGCGCGTTAGTTATGCGACCTAAGAATTAAAGTATTCGTATACCTACTTTCCATTGGACGGTCGTTCGTTGATAGTCTTTCTTCGATGTTCGTTTAATTCTCATTCGCCTCTAAAACCACATTTTCAGAGCTATTTTTGCGTCGGTCATTGAAATTATAGCGTCTAAATTTCCGCTCAATATCGAAAAAAAAATGGAATTTCTGTCATGTTTTTTTTACGTTATTTATTTAACGTTAGTATTTTGCTTCGTTATCAATCTTTCCATATTTGATTAGTTTTTCAACGGCCGCGTTGCTGATTGCACAACGTCTGCAAATCTCCTCTTCTCAATCGCAACCACCCGAGATTGCAAATTTTCTGTCCTGGTTAATAAAGCTCTGATGCCTGGGTTACAAGAGGCTACTTTTCCAAGCTAGTGTGCGTCTTCAGCAGCCGTACGCAATATTAACGGTGATAGTGAAAATATAAGCCTTGTATCATTCAAGCCACAGAATAAATGATAGTTCTAGGGTGCTCGAGCCTCCGTTTCAAAAGAAAAGTGGGTAAAATATGGTAGGTATATACTATATACCCGATCAATATCAGTAGTACTTATACCTTCTGATTAGGTAGGTGGAGGTTGGGGATCATCAATGTCAAAATGGACCTTTCGTAGTTTCGCCACTTTTCGTGGTTGGTCCAATAGAATGCTCAAATATTGATAAATTTGCATGTATGTAAGTAGGTATATCAATTTACACACATACACACACATACACATATCACGCCTATAATCCCTTACGGGGTAAGCAGAGCGCAAACAGCCGCGATAAACGGACATTTACGCCACGTCTGACAAATATTTTGAGGGTCATCCGGAAAATTGTGTATCGCCTTAGTGACAGGTTGTCAGCCCATCGCCTAAAATTGCAATACACACCCTCAAGTCCCTTAGTCGCTTTTTACGACTCCCAAGGGAAAGAAATGGGGTGATGCTATTCTAAGCCGGCATCACACCGCAAAATATCAATTTGATTGAATATTTACTGAATTATTTCAAGATCGTATGTACGATGTATTGTATTTGCCGTTAATTCCACAGTCCACACAGTACAGGCCAGATAAGAATCTTGACTGCGCGGTCACTCCATGACAAATAAGGCGATAGCGCCGCCGCCGCCGCAGCCAAAAAACTTTATTCGTTGGGGTTTTCGACCGTTGGACAATCGAGATCTTTGGGGTAACCTACGATACGACATACTTATAGGTTTCTGATGAGTCGATGACCGTTGGACAATCAAAACCTTTGGAGTAACCTACTTACGGTACTACATACCTACTTACCTACTTTCTTACATTTTATATTTTTTGATGATGCACTCACTCGTAAGAACCAAGTGCAGTTTGAAAATTCTTCTACTTTTTCTTCTTTTATCCGACCAGTACTTGGCCACGTTGACTGCTTTATCGTGAACTTCTAGAAAAGTCTAGAACCGAGCAAGAGCCAGGGCAGTTGTGACAAGAAAGAGGGTGTTCCATTTTTATCTATAAGAGTTGGAGAAACCCCACCTCATCCAGTCCAGTTTTCTTGGCACCTTCCAACACCAGCCGTAGTTCTTATTAGGTAAGTGACTTCCAGACTGGCCAGGAAAATTCTCAACTAGTGGGAGGCATGGTGTCATTGGAGGGAACACCTCTACCACTGTTCAATCTAAATTTTATTTGCGTCATTGTTCTTGGGTAGGTACGGGATCGTTTATTAAGCTACAGCGGCTTTAAGGCCCTGTTTTTTCTGAAAAAGTTGGTTCCTTTGGCCCTGCGCTAAAGAAAAATAGCAAATCATATTGCGCTCAAATTATCGCGAGATTTTACAGTCTTTTCGACACAAAAAGTAGAGAAATACCTACCGTAACAATGTTTTATTTAGCCATTTTTACTAGAAAAATTTGACAAATTGTGTAAATGATAGTATCTGTTTTTTTTAAATCTCTACAATAACATATATTTTTATCAGAATTTTATGTCTAAATTAAACCCGTTTAAAATCTTGCCCGCGCGCTATCCCCGCCATAAGGCACAGGTTTTTTAAAGACTGGACTCTTCGATTTTCTAGCCCCGGGGCTTCGAAACCTACACCTGACTGATTAGAGGAGAGCAGGATCACCCGAAGAAGATTATGTGGTTGTTCAAACAGCCAGCACAACCTGCGGGGGCGTCGGATGCTTGAAGAGCATGAGATTTTTTTGTGTTCTTAATTATTACAATAAATTTATATATTACACGTAGTCACAAAGGTGAGCTTATCTCTATGGAGAGATCTCTTCCAGCCAACCTGCAAGTGCAGCTTTTGGAGTGTGCTCTACTCACAATGGCTGCAGCAGCGGCCATAGTGATATTCATCCGAATGGACGTGTCTGGGATGGCGTTTAAGACGCGAGGTTGGGTAAGAGAATTTATTTGAACGCGGCGACAATTTAAGGGATTGAAAATCGAAACTGTGACAAAGGTTACGCTGCTGGCGTAGGTCATGATAGGCCTGACGCAGGTGGTGCAAATTTTCACTTTTTTTCTAAGGGAGAGTTTTCTTGTCCAACATTGTTCAACATTGGATGTAATCTGCCCCAAACGAACGCCGCGCGATTGCGAACTTTGATGATGTGGCTACGAAAGTTGAGTCTGGTGTCGAGGTTGACTGCAAGGTATTTAGGTACTTTCCTAGAGGACGAGTCGGCCGAAAAGCTTCACAGCGGAAACGTTAAGCCGGTTTGAGCCCCTACGAAAGTGCACAACTGCACTTTTTTCGGGATTGAACTCGATTCTCCATTTTTGGGACCAGCTTCCGAGGTAGTCTAGTGCGCTCTGGAGAGACTTTACTAGTTTGTCATGGTTACAGTTGTACGCGTAAATGGCAGTGTCGTCAGTGAATATAGCCAGCTGAGACCAGAGCCTTTTGGGGACGTCGCTAGTGTATAGCGTGAAAAGTAACGGGGGACTCCTGCCCATATGGAGTGGAGGACGATAGAGTGTCTTCAACTCTGTAGCGAAAGTTTTGATCCGACAGAAAGTTACGGACTAAAATCACGAGACAATCGGGTTAAGGCGCAGTGGTGCTAGGTTTCGGCCATGCTGTGCATAGAATACCTGCTATGCCTTATCTGTTTTGTCCTTTCGGCTGAATAAGCGGCGAGTCGACGAGCGTTCGGAGGAGCGATACCATGATTCTACAGGTCTCGTTGAGGGCCACGAGCTGGGCGAATTTATCCCTTTGTCGCTTTCTACTACACGGTCAAATTGGGGTGATGCAATTCTAAGCCGGCATCACACGGCGGATGCGTAATGCGGCCATAGTATAAACAAACATGTATAAAATAAAGTCGCTTCCCGTTTCCTGGTGACCCTGTTGCCCCGTTGTATTCCTACA
Organism: Tuta absoluta; assembly: GCA_027580185.1. NCBI lineage: Eukaryota > Metazoa > Arthropoda > Insecta > Lepidoptera > Gelechiidae > Tuta > Tuta absoluta. The sequence goes on from JAQAHW010000003.1 coordinate 6,961,606, forward strand.
TAACTTAGATGGTTAGTTCTTAAAAACGATGCAGTGGATTATGCTGCGGCTTTTTTAATAGATAGACTGACTCAAGAGAAAGACTTTCTAATGTATTCCGGGATAAGGCCTTATTCCGGATTAAAACGGCTAGCAGCGGGTGAAACCGCTGAGAGGGCCGCTAGTAGATAATAAAATACTTACCAAGCACTGACACTACCGCGGCAGCTTTCTAGAATGTCGTGACTCACAATTCAATTACCGGGTATTTTGGGTTTTCGCTCGAAAACTGAGGTTCTGTCGGTACAGAAAAACCATGACAATTTTTTTTTTTTTTGTGGTTTTCCTGACCAATAATGATTACCTTTCTGTGCCTTTCTCTATTAGCAATCTTTACTGAATTGTGCAACTTAATTTTTTTACGGTGATTCGCTCCTGACAAATAACCGTACCTACTTACCTACTACCTTAGATAGTCAGATTCCTACACCGACTGTTCACAATACACAACAATTAAGATCTGCTTTTGATACATTGTTTACATGTTTCGATTATGTGTATCTCCGCTTCCGCCTGATTGTTTTTGTTAAAAACAAAACAAGTCATTCCTCCTCTGAGCCTCTGTGTCGCTTTACTTTACGACGCCTAAAAATCATTTTTCCTTTGGTTTTTATAATTGTGAAGAGATATTACAATTGCATGCATTTGAAATGGGCAATACTAATATACACACACATATCACGCCTATCAACTCTTGCAGGGTAGGCAGAGAGCAAACGGCCGCAAAAACGGACATTTACCTACGCCACGTCTGACATATATTTTGAGCGTCATTCGGAAAATTGTGTATCGCCATAGTGACAGCCCATCGCCTAAAATTGCAATACACACACTCAAGTCCCTTAGTCGCTTCTCACAAAACCCACGGGAAAGAAATTGGGTGATGCTATTCTAAGCCGGCATCACACGTCATCTAACCCGGCATTACACGGCAATACTAACATAATTACTTATTAAATTAAACCAGGGACTTCCAGACTCTGGCCCGTGGGTCACGAACGCTTTTGAATAGGCCCACTAGTGCTATCATGATGCGCATCATTATCAGGCCACACGATCCAGTGCAGGGTATAGGCATCTTGTCTATTGTGTCACATAACGACAATAACGAAGATTATTATAGATATAGATAGGAGGTTTTATCATCGACCCACGAGACTGATAGTTTTCCCGCTGAGCTTCTTGCTGTTTTGCTCGCCTTGCTCCCCATTTTGTGACTGCTTTGGTCCTTCGTCCGTCAAGACAATGCGGAATTGCCAAAAATTCTAATAAACTCAAACAACGGCATTAGGTACATACCTATCTATCTGTTAAAACTATGTAAGTATATACTAGTGCTTGTTTTTCATTTGCAACTCCCAACCTAAGTATTATATGTGCCTGTAGGCAAGGTATGGCCATGGTACCGAGAAGGAATTTTAGTGTGCTTTGTGTGAACCCATAAAATACATTGATAAAATATGATGTCTCCTTCGTGACTCTTTCTTTCCCAACATTATATTCAGGAAATATTTACAAATTGGTAATAAGTAGGTACTTGAGCTCAATGTTGATCTATCATTATATTACTGGTATTGCGTTTAAATGTATTTCTGCTTCTTATCTATCGCCTCATAAAATGCTACAACAAATTCATATTCGAGATTAAATTCATGTTCAAATCAAATGTTCAAACGTGACAAGGCAACTAACCTAAAATACTTTAAACAGCTCTATTTATCACAGAAACGTGTCGAGTCGAAGCGACGCAAGCTGTATCTATTTATCGGGCCATATCTCGCCGATCCCTACAACAATGCCGACAGAATAAATAAATGTGTGTGCCTGCCGAGCCCGGATCCGGCGACCCTTCGCTTCGCTCACACGTAATCCAAAATGTCCGTTTATTTTTCTATATGAGCCCCGCTGCGTAAAAAACCAAGTTGAGATCGAACGAGATGCCATGTCAGAGAGAGAGAGAAACATACGGCGGCCGAGTTTAATCGGGCGGGGCACCGTGTCGCACGATTCTATTGGCTGCTGTCTCTCTTCGCCCGCCGCCCGGGTTCTACGGCCAATCGTAGATGCGCTTGCTGCTTTCCTCCCGCACCCCGCGAAGCCCAAAATACCGACCTTTCACGAATGCCGGCCCGATTCGATACGACCGAAAATGCCTTAGTTACTTCACGCGCGCACTGTTGACTGGTCGCTTTCGCTGACGATTTCAGTTAAAATACAATTAACGGTTTTTTGGTGTTCTCTCATTTTATTTGTGACTTTTGAACCTGGATGTACTTTTATACGGAGGATTTACCCGGTCTAAAAAAAAAAACAAGGTAATAACAGTAAATAGCTCTTTATACATTGGTACATATAGTATTATACCGGTTTTCCATAAATGGTTAGGCATCAGCCAGAAATGGGAGCGCTATCACACATTTAGTTGTCCGGATGATCGAACGTAAAAGCAGCGGTGTCCTCGTAATCAACGTAGGCCGGTCGGAACGGCAACGTCGCGCGTAAATAATAGGGTAGCGCTCGATCTTTCTCTCGCAGCTGGCGAAGAGTGGCAACGCCGCGTCGGGTCGCGGATGCTCGTGGCTGCGGCGCGCCGCGGGGAGCGCTACCACCGGCCGGAGCGAGACGCATTCACCGTACCGAGCCGACGCAATATACCTACTATTCTGATACCGAGTTCAATGACGATCTTGCTGCTTTTCCATTTCGCAAATTACACTAAATGTTTTCTACCTTCTTTAGTGTGGACTGGGTGCCAGGTCTATTATCTACTTATTATTGTTATGTATTTATGTACTGAGTATATAAAGCAAACTATATACTTAATAATTACCTACATAGAGCAATATTTATAATTAAGGATATAAAGACATGTTCGCTCGTTTTACAAAATCGTAAACGGAATTGTAAACATTCTTTGACAACTACTGAAAATTCAGAACATAACGATGAAATTTAACTTGTTTACAGATATCGAGCGGGAGTTAGAGTAACGGTGGCGCTCTCTATCGGCATTTACCGAGACGATACGAGCGGGTGAGCGGGGCGGGGACCCTCCCCCTCTACTTCAGTTTCGACTGTGACACCGTGCAGGGAGGCCGCGCTGCGTCAAGCCGACAAACAAGGATCGACGCGCGCCAACTTTGAACAGTGACAGTGCCCATAAATTGTGTAGTGCTGAAAATGTGCCTCGGATTGCAGTGCTAAGCTAATTGGATGCAGTGAACGGATTACCCTTGCTGGATTGCAGTGTATTTTTGGATTGGGATTCTGAATTTCACCGCCTTCAAACTGGGGATGCATAAGATGGAGCTTGGTGACAGCGTGTACGCCGCTGAGCGTATAATGAAGAAGAGGATTAGAAAGGTGAGCTTCACTTTTACGAAAACAAATATAACTGTTTTTAGGAGCTTGCGAAATAAGTTGCGAGCGCATGCCTATTACACGCTGTATAAAAACCGTGCGCTTTTTCAATTAACTGCATGTGTCGCAATGAACAATGCTTGCTTGCTTACACATTTTTGCTTGCACTGAATTTCAAAACATGATTGAATAACGCTTTGTCGATAAAAATCTGCATCATCTGCACTAATTGTAATTTAGATTTTTATGTCTTAATCCGAGTATTGTGATCCCGGCAGCAGCTGTTAAGAAACTATCGCAAGGGTTTTGGGGTCCTTTCATGCATGTTTTTCGTTGCTTATTATTATCAGGGGTCCCCTTACACGGCTTACACTCGTCTTATATTCAGATACCGGCGAGGGAAGTAGTGAGAAACTGAATACTCTTTGTGAATGGATGCCCTTCTGAGATTATGTTCAGTTTTTAAGAAACAAGTTTCGTATTTTGAAGACTTGTGTGAGGGGCAACCTTGTCATTGTGATATGACCATTTTTTGTCACGCTTCTTAGGTTTGTTCCTTGTTACTAACTTGAAACTGGTGAAATGGAACGCAGAATTTAATCTTAAATACTTACCTACAGTTTTTTGGGATAATAACTACACTTTGCATGAGTTTATTGAGTGTGAAATGTATTCCTACGGAGATGGTAAGTAAGGCCAACTATTTTGAAACAAACTCTCAAAAATCTTCGGGTCAGCGATTTGTAAGACAAGTAAGTGAGCAGTATCAATGCTCGATTCTATTGCATTGGCAAAGTACCTAAATTGGTCAAATTAACAATTGGAGTCCTTGGGTATTTTATCGTCCTTTTGTATAATTAAATCAACGGTTAACACAAAATTATGCATAAATATTTTCTGTAAAAACAGACTTTATTGTGTTACTTTGCAGAGGTGTATTTATTATAGGCATAGATTTATTTCTCATTTACTTTATTTTGTACATGAAAAAGTGATGTAGCATCAGGTAACTTTAAGATAATACCTATTGTATTAATGGTTTTAACATTGTTTGCATTCTTTATCGTACTTGCTAATTAATAAACCGAGTAGTAAATTATACAAAGTTTTTCCTGATAATGATATAGCACGCAAGAGTTTTAAACACTCCTTGTTTTAAACACTTTAAACACTTCCTTGTTTTGTTATCATAATATAAGTAACTAATGAATGACACGCCTACCCATTGATAGTCAACATAAAGAAACAATTTTTTGTTTTGCTTTTAAAATTAAAGAAAATAAATTATAAGAATTACTTTTATGCACTCGCGATGGATTTGAGGTAAATTTATAGAACGTAGAATTAGGTTTCTTCATTAATAAGGTTCTAGAATAATTAATGTTATTTCATCACTAAGTTCTTCACACAGTGTTACTGTTTTAAGAACGAGAAATGGTTTGGAAGTTGTATGTAACTAACAACCTGGGCATAAACCTTAAATAATTTTTTGACTCTCTTCTTCTTAGGGTAAGAGTTAACTCCTATATTTATTTCGAATTCCTTCCCCCACATCGAGAAACTTTCAGATTTTTATTTCGATACCTTTAATTAGGTACTTGAGATCTTTTTTTATAACCGTTATTTTTACACAATATAACACAAAAGATAAAACATGTAGAACAATACTTAAGAGGTCAGCTTATTTCTAAAAATAAATCTTACAGACCTAGGGTAGCGAGAAGGCATAAAGTGAGGCCTTCTAAAGTAGTGGCGAGGCTTGTTAAGCTTTTAGACCATTTGCAAGCAAATCTGCTTATATTTATATTAGGTCACAGTGTGGACAAACCTAAGCGGAAACCGGAGGAAGAGAGGGGTTTGTTATTCTTTGCTTTCAAATTTCTCAGTCTCTACAATCAAATCAATTTAAAGCTAAAAATTCTAGTAAAACCCATTTATACTAATAGGCATCTATTTTCACGAAGTAGTTATTCTAAATACTATCCAAATTATTCATCGACTTTTTACTTACCTACTCATCATTGCCATCATACATAATACAATAATGTTTTTTGAAACCACTTTCGAAGTGAAAAGTTATCCTTCCTCAATCTAGAGTCTAGAGAAAGACACCTACTCACTCACCCTTGTTTTATTGCTCAAATCCTAAATACCTATTTGTTTAAGTCAGAGAAAAAAGCTGCAAGCTGACTAGAACGTCCAATTTAACGAACAATAAAAGTAAGGGCCAGAATAATGTAAAAATATGTTTCTTTTATCATGGAAATTGATTGGGTTGTGTACCTACCTGCCAGCTTTTGGTGTGTGGATTAAGTAATGGCAGGGCATCGAAAGAAAAAAAAATGCTTTGAGAAGCCCATAATTTGATAAGCTGTGGGTGATAGCTATAAAGTGGTAAAAAGCCTTTGTCGGTAGAGTTAAAAGAACTCAATTTCGCAGTTCCTCTAATTCTCACAGGGGTCTATTTTGATTCTAGTACATTTCGCATATTATGTCTACTTCTTAAATTCCCTTACTACACAAACTGGCTTCTTCTTTCCGCATCGGGCTTTGGTTCATAGGCACCAAAACAATAGGCAGCCAACATCTGGGTTGGTAAAAATCAACATTAGTATCATTCTATCTCCATGTTAAAAAAATAATAAATTCAAATGTCAAAGGTTAGAATTAGAGGAATAACAGAGCCAACTATTGAGCAAAGTGCCAGCAGCAAATTGACTAATGTAAAAAATGCTAATATTCCGTTCCAAACATCGTGACAGCAAGATTTCATTGTTTGAAACTACATTATTGCAAATTATCAATTCATGAAAAAGTTAGCCATTGGCAAACTAGTAAATATTGTGAGTTAGGCCTAAAATCAACTAGATACCCGTAACGAGAAGATTTTTAGCTCCGGGGCTTTGCAACCTACACCTGACTGGTTGGTGCGGGGCAAGGACTCACCCGTAGAAATTTGTGTGGTTGTTCAAGGCTCAGGAGTTGATCTGGGGAAACGGATCAGATTGAAGGACTGTCGAGTTGTGGATAAGCTCAGTATGGGCGATTTTGTTCTGTGGGTGTGGACGAGCCCAAATAAAAAGTAACCAAGATGGAGCTTGCTTTTTCAGCAACACAATGCATGCCCATTTTTCCTGTTTCAAATACATGACATAACCACAACACCTCAGCAGTTAGTATTTCTACGGATAGTCAAATCTGAGCCTAACTTATACACCTTTGAAAAACTGCCATAGGTACGCAACACAATACACCAACGATAAGCTGTACACTTCTTGATCTGTCAATAACATAATGTCTCTCTCACTTACAACTACTTCTTCTTCGTGTCAATGGTTCAAATCAAACTTATTAGATTTTCCCCTACCAGTACTTACTACTTTCGTTACATTAGTTTTGCTCGTCGTCAGATCATCAAGATACGCTCTCCCTCCATATTATAGGTACTGCTATTTATTTATTTCTTTCTATATTAGCGATAAAATTGCTGTTTCAATAAAAATACATGTTTTAGAGTCAGACAACCTTTATAACGAGGGACTGGCCATGGATACTACAATTTAAAAATTATTTACAATTTATCCCAGTACGATTTTTCTAGTTTATACTTTAAAAGCGGAGGACATACTGGCTTTGCAGTACTAAAATTATTAAAAGAAACAACAGTGGAAAAGAAAAACATCTCACTAAGTAGCGATTACAACCTCAACTTTCTACAATGCAAGAGGCTTATTTATCCATCCTCCCTTCTGTCCTTCTTTTCGTTGTTCCATTGTACAAGAATGTTCAATTTTCACCTCGTGTAATGTTGATTTTACTTCATTAGTGATAGCTCGGCCCAAAGTTTCAATGGCTTCCTTATACAGACTCGTGTTAAATTTAGGAAAACTAACAACCGAAGTGAATTTATTCCTATTTGAAACCATGTCATGGTATGCATTAAAGTCTATATTAGCTGGCTTCAAGTCGTTATCTCCCGGCATGGTCTAACAAAAACATTAGACCGATGTACTTTTAAATAAATATCACTCATATACCATGCGCATAAAGTATAAATTCCGTTGATCACTCACATTTAACGTAGCAACTCTTACATGGTTCTGCGGCCCTGGTATCTCGGAGCGAACGCGCCAGTATTCGGCTTGAACCGATCAGTTCGTCGAGAGCGCATGCGCCCCGCCGCTACCAACAACCAATGAGCGTCAAGCTTCGCTGCTGCTAACAGAAGCACTTCTACAATGGTGTTTAATTAAAAACAAGTTGATAATTTTTAAATAGCAGAGCTATGAGATGTTAATTACTTTCAATAAACAGTTCAAATAAAATTACATTTATTGTAATAGTATTACCGAAATGGTAATAGTTAGAATATTGTGCCGTCTTTCTAAGGTTGTTGCAAGAGTTTCATTCAAAGAAGTTCCAGCAGCTTAGGCTAGATGGCGCTATTTCAAAACTAGGTGAAATGATTGAAGTTTTCAGTTTCTGTATCAAGGAAATAAGCTATAAGTCTATATAGTTTTGTTCAAGCTGAAAATAAGAGAAATTGTAAAAAGAAGGAAATACATAAAATGAAATCAAACAACCGGTACATACCTAAATCTAATGAAATTTTATATTTTATATGTAGTAAAGACGTCTTTATCAATAATATTTTGGCAAGTAAAGTAACGGTTTTTATGAGGCCTTCACAAAACATTAGAAAAAACACCGCTAAGCCAGACTCACGAAGAGCTTAATTCGACACGAACAGTCCGTCTGCACCATCAAAAAATATGCTCGCAACGACACAAAGAAGCCAAATTTTCTATAAATAATGCCCTACAATGCTGTGCCGTAATTTCATCCATCCCTGTATTGGAATGATATAAAAAAGTGCAAAGGGAACACAGACATCCATAGAGATTTACGACTTTTATTAAAAAGTATCCTCTGTAATAAAAATTAGGTAAGTAATTTATTATAGTGTAAAATAGATAAAAAGTGAACAGATTTACAGAAATTCAACTGTCTCTTGCCTTGCATGAAAATTTCTTGAGGATACAAAACACAGCTGAATAACCTCCTTATCTATTCAAAGTATTTATGACTATCGGGTGTGGGATGAAGAATTACGATTTCAAGCCCAGTTAAAAATATAAACTAATAAAATGGCTCTACGGGTTGCTGTATTCAAAGCCATACGTTCAATTATAACTGAACCCCTATATACCCATCCGTGTCGTAGGTACTATTCGTAACACCCTTCTCAACATAAAAACTATGTGAAGCAGGGTCCCCCTATATTTAGAAAGCATACTTAATCGCCTGCACTGTACGCTTCGAATATTAAAGCTGTGAATGGGGAACGTCATATGGGAGCCCCACACAATTAAAGCACTGAGTGCATTGTCTCTGGTGAATATTCGCGCTCTGGCATTCCCCAACACGCTCCCAGTTAGTTTTGTCTGGTTTATCTTCAACCACATTAATGTTTCCAACTTTCCAAATAATGTTACTAGGGCTTCTTTCATAAATTGATGGTCAGGAGTCAGCTTTTCGTTATCGACTCACACAAAGTTCTTATAAGAGAATATTTAAAGATGCCTTACGTAGATGACCTCCTATCAAATCCTCTTTACCAGCTTGCGGTATCAAACAGATTGTAGACACCGTAACAGACACAGATAAAAACATATAAAGACAAGTTGGCGCTTCAGAGTCATTATAATAATGCGCCTGTTGCCTCGCCGGCGGTCGTTATGCCCCACGCATTATTATGTAAATGTATAATGGAAAGGAAAGGACGAACGATTTTTTGTCCGCATCTTATCTGAATCAGATAAAGATCCTAATTAGTGAAGGATATTGAGGGCACCGCAGGTGAGATGTTCCCACGTGATGCAAAATTTGTATTACGGTTAATTGTTAGCTTTAATTCAGTTAAGGAGCAGGCATATAACGTCAAATGTTGTTAGCACATAAAATCTTGGAATGCAATTCTTTCAAGATGCGAAAACAAGATCTTTTTTAAGATAAGAGATAATACCATCAGCGTTGTTTGCATATTGTTTAATACTTTCAATAACAATGGAATGCAATCAGTTACGCAGCTATTATGAAGGGTCGAGACAAGGGTCAGGTTATCTGAAAATATTTGTTGTATCCCCATTTCTCCCCCGCCAAAACCACCCGGCGTCAGCATTGTTTTTTTTTTATCTCTCCCGTTCCATATCTCCGTCCCGCCACAGGGTGTGATCCGCCATAATTGAGTTATTACTGACGTATTTATCTAGGGATTATGTTAAGTAAGTACGTCGTTCTTGCAATCATGCAAATATTGTAACCATTTTAAGTTCATATGATAAATCCTTCCCATAAGTGTACGTGCTTATCTGAAGAAAGAAAGCATATGATTTTTACGGGTCATGTTAATGGCGAAAGAAGTCGTAGACGTCATAGTAGACCACCGGCTGGACGGACGGTTTTTGTACAGTCAACAGGTAACTAAAGCCCTCAGTGTACCTACCACATGGCACACGACCGCAGAGCCTGGAAAGTTTGGTGGAGCAGTAACTCTCCATGGTCGCGCTCTTTAGAAATATCGCTATCATTCTCCGCCATATTTTGATCAGCACTTGAGATATTTGCGGGAGGTCTTTATTGGGATAATTTGATCAACAAAACACAAGTCGTACGTGTTTTGTTCACTAATCCTATCGGAGTAGTCATGTTTCTTTCTTTTATTTGTTCTAAGGCTCGGCCACAAGTGGCGAAAACGAGGGTACCAAACCAGCCCCTTTGTTAAACAAGTGCCCTGCTTACGTTTCTCAGTCGTGTGATTTGTTCAAATACGAATTCCCTCTGAATGGTTGTTCTCGATAGCGCTTTGTCCTTTCCTGACTTTCTAGGGGAATTCGTAAGGATTTTTTTGAAAAGGTTAGCTTAGTTAGGTGGTAATCTACATCGGGTTGTACAATATTTGTTCTCTAAGTGACATCACATAGCCACTTAACTATCACAGCATTGCTGCGGTTGACGATGTATCGATTTAATTGTCGGTCCGTCTGTTGTCGTCGAGTCGATGACCGTGCGACCACCGACCGCTTACTGCTGCCGTTACTCAACACTGTTCTTTATTATACAGTCAATGACTACAGACATTACTATCGTCCCAACTCGAATATAAAATAACCACTGTACCACGCCTATATCCCTTGAGGGGTAGGCAGAGCGTAAACGGCCTTAAAGACGATGATTTACGCCACGTCTGACAAATTGTGTATCGTTAGAGTGACAGGTCGGTAGCCCATCGCCTAAAATTGCAATACACATGTAACCCTCGAGTCCTTTAGTCGCCTCTTATGACACCCACGGAAATAAAATGGGGGGATGCTATTCTATGCCAACATCACACGGCAAGCAATAGCCACAAGTATGCTCTTGAATTCAAACGCCAATAAAATCCCAGTCTAAAACCATAGCTTATTTGCACGCGTATGATAATGAGAAGATTAATTTGAAGCTATTAACTAAATAAACGGTGTCGATTCCGCATCGCTAAGTGCTAATAAGACCGCAGTCATAATTAATTAATTGCATCTGTGCACATCAGTCATCGCTCTTTTGAAGTCTGACTGAAATCACGGTCATAACTAATGTGATTTACACTCACGCCTCTAAGCTTATACGATAATGCCAAGCATTAAATAAAACATCGTGGATTATTTTAGTTTGGCGATGAGCGACACGTCCGTCTTTGAGGACGGTCGTATTGCAACTGACTGAACTGACGCTGGCTGTGGCTGACTGGCTGGCGGCCGGCATTCTGCCGGTATCGCGGCGGCCGGTCTTGCTTACCTTGTCTGATATATCAGTTTACTCTTCGCACACAGCAGCGCTCCGATTTCAAGAACACTGCTGCGCACTTCTATGCTCCTGGTATTTGAGTTACGAAAGAATACGCGCGATATTTGGCCGCTCCTAAGTAGAAAAGCTTGACGAATTGAAATTGTTTTGGTATTCTGGGAAGGCCGCATTATAACAATATTAATGATAAACTTTATAAACAACATTGATGAAACTATTTGAAATGAAAAGGTCAATTATTATTTTTATTTTGCCATACCAATCTTAAACAAAAAGTAAGGGTGATAATCGCTACTTGTTATATTTGCCTCACCGTTTTGCATTTTCGTTTCTTTCTATGTCTGTATGTCTTTAATATCGAAGTTCAACAGAAGTTTGGGTCAAAACCAGTCTACACATCGCGAGAGGCAAATAGCCGGTCCTGCCAGACACATCCTCAAACCTCACGTTCCGTCACTGCGGAGGTCCGCTCCGCACGTGGTCTGCATGCTGATCAGGGCAGGGTGTGATGTGGAGCCAATTTAACCCTCCATGCGTCTATTAAACCAGCGAACAGTACACGAAAGGGAAAATAAAATTATTCAATGACGAGCTGTATAAAAAAGTTATGCAATGACTTATTCTTCATAAAAACATCGTTTAGAAACTACTTAGTCCAATTTTTCAAATAATATTTTTTTAGTTATGATGGCATTTTAGCTATAGGAGGTGAGGTATAGTTTATGGTTATAGATCAAAGTTATTTTCTATTGCTATTCATAGTATATCTTCTTTGTCTACCTACCGGGTGTAATGTCCTTGTTAATAATGTAAACCCATTCTATCAGCTCGAAATTACTTATAGATAAGGCAATTTTGCTAGCGCTGCTTCCAATTCTATTGAAGTCCGATGTCGTTAAAGTTTCGGCTCCGTCTTTGATATTAATCTTAGGTCAAAATCAAGAAAGCGTTCAAAATGTCATTTTATTTTACAACCAAATCGTTTCTCACTCTACGCATCGTTGACAAGTTCAAGTCATCAAATTGGCAGTGAACGTGATTGAAAAATTAATCAGGCTGCGCTGTTATTGCGCGACGTCGATCGCCCCGGGCTCTCGCCGACTCAAGATTCATCCTCTGACATTTTTCCACCCCCTGCCACCCTTTTAACGCCTCGCGAGGGTCGCTCTCTGGCAAAATTGAACGCTGCAATCAAATTAAAACGGAATTTAAACCCTGGCGTGCTAAAAATTGATCTCGTTATTGCTAGACGCTTCATTTTTAAGTGATCACACGTTGAAATTTAGTTTGCTTTCTTAAACGTAAATCGTGCTTCTCTGTAAAGAGCTTGCGTTGTGAGGGCACTTCAAATGTGATTAATGGTTGGTGGAAATAACAAAATTTGTTATCTTTCGAATAAGTAAGTTTTGATTGTGTATAAGCAGGTAAAGCAAAACATAAATCTAGATTTGGAACTTTGGGTTTAGTATCTACACTTTCTCTGGTCTTTCTTTATAAGTATAACATTATTTCTGACATTTATATGAATATACCTACATCGCATTCGCATCCTTTACCATTTGACGCCCTCCACAGTTAGAATGCCTAAAAGGATGGTGCTTATGAAGGCCTGGGAGCTGGTAGTTCGTGCGCAGGCGCGTCATGCTTTCCGCGTGTCTACGCGTGCGCCGGCGCCGGCCACGCACCTTGATTTCATGGCGACACCGCCATCGCGGCAGCTACTGGATCACAGAGCTGAAGTTAAGATAATTTCACAGCTAAATCACTTCACAATAAGCAATTTTGGATATTAGAGCATTCGGGGTCAACAAAATCAGCAAGATTCCTAGTATCCTCGCCAGCATTACAAAATACCTTCTTGGAGACTGGCTTGGGTTAAGAGTTTATGAAGTTTACTGACTACGACTGATGGGTCATATATTTGAATGTTAACGCGCACTTGTTCTATCGACATCTCGGGAAAGCGTATTTTTCCTGATCCGTAAATGTTTTGGATCCGTGCAGGTTTTTATTGAAACTTACCAACAAGATGAACTCACACGCACTCGTATTTAAACATCAATTCGTTGTCGTGTTTGGATGCGAACTAAGAGAAACTACTAATCTACACGGCATCATAAAAGAGATTTCATAATATTCCTATTTTATCGTATTATTAGATACACGATTAGGTAGGTATGTTTTATGTGCTAAGTAGACACCCTACAACTACCTACGCATGATTGAAATTTTTAGTAAATCTGAAGTTTTTAGTTCTAGAGATTTTAAATGGCATAAATTATTCTGAATTTGGGTTTAATACCTAAGGTTTAACACTATTTATGAATTCTGTACTATTTTAGAACCTAGCTAAATCAAATACAATCAAGCCTTTAATACTGAGAGCACTTCAATTACCAGTTAGCGAACTTAGTATGACCTAAATGCGAAATCACCTACCTCATACCACCCTCTGGGAAAATCCGGGAACTCGATGTTTGCGCCAATTTGCGTCGGTCTGATAGACTGTGAAATGCGGCCGCCAGATGACAAAATAGTGCGACGGCTGTAAATGGATTCCGGCTCGGGAGAGGGTTTAGCCGTGATTGATGATGATACCGCTTCTAACGGATCTTGCTCTTGGATTTGTTGCGAGGATGTTCAGACTGTGAAATGTGTTGCCGAAATTTACTACTTACTTAATAAAGGTTTCGAGGTTTCATCTTACAAGCCCACTTTAAAAATTACAATAGAAATAACTAGGCAAAATCTGGGTCTCAAAAATTAACTACCTACCTACCAATGTGTTTCTATAAAGTTATGCTACAGAGCAAATTTCATACCTAATATGAAATGTCTTCCTCATTTCCATTCTTAAATCTGTTTGTAAACTTCTCTGTCTGGTGCGGACATTCAATTACCAATCGATTGTACTTATTCTTCATTTGCCCGCCCTTGCTTTGCAACTTAACCATCCTAATTCAAGGCATTTCTAAGTATTATTATTTTATCTCGTAAAATAGAATACTTAAGACTTTATCTAAAAGTTTAAGTAAAACTCCACCTTTAAATTATCCATATTCGTAAGCAACTTTTTAACGTCTTCTGCCTGCCTTTTTCCCATTTTAAATCTTTTTGACGTGTAGGTATGCCGCTGTATTCTCGTCTGCAGTTTTATTGCCATGTTCAATATTTGGCGCCGTGCCAGTAATAGCTTCGACAGTCGTCGTTTTACTTTGTTTTTTACATAAACTTTCATAGGTACTTAGTGTTTTGGGAAGGCGACGTTGACGAAATACTTTTAGACGATAAATTGAGTTGATCAACCTTGGAGTCTAGAGCTTAAACTGAATCATCGCCTCTAAGCAAAGGAAAAGAAAGATTGTCCCGATCTGTTTCAATTAGGTAGGTATTTAGGTTCTGATTTACCTTCTTACTTATTTTACTGTGCTTTTATTTACTTAATTATAGTATGTACCTACGCAGAAATCTCCATGGATCGAGTAGTTTCCTTTTATCACATGATGTTTTTTAGAGAAAGGTCAGGTCAAGAGTACCCTAAACCGACGAGCATGTATGAAAAGATTGATGCATGTTGAAGAAGCGAAAGAGGTGTGTCAGGATCGTAGCAAGTGGAAAGATGTAGTCTCTGCCTACCCCTACGGGAAAGAGGCGTGATTATATGTATGTATGTATGTATGTTTTTTTAAAACAATCATATTCTCATTTGCTTTATTAGATGGAGATAATGCGTTCCTTCAAGCATTGTTCAAATATGTATTTTTGATTGTACTTAGTTGTAGTCACTTTATCTTCAGTTTGAGTTGACCTCCGTGCCTTTGATAACTGATTTATGTAATTAATGTATCAAGCCTGTTTCGATGGTCTCCATGCGGGCTAGCTGTGAGCTAACTTGACAACTCCGGAGCTTCATTCGTCCAATTTAAATATGATAGATGTTCCGGGAACTTTAATCATTGTCGATAAATCATATGACACATTAGATATAGGTACCTATATTATCTCAGGGCCATGTGTTCTCAAAATAATCAGATTGTTTACCAATTGGAATCCATAGTTTTGTTGCAAATATCCTATCTTGATGATGGAGTTATATTTGTTGAAAATATATAATCTTAACTTTCATACCATTCAACTTACATATTTATCCAGAATCTAGCTCCGTCTGTACCTACTTTACCAATCTCAACGTGCTTTGTTACCGACCTAGTATTCATATGGATTAGCATTAATTTATTCATGATAATTTACCACAATGAGTTCGATTGCCGCTAATTGGCGTCTATGCTTCCAAGGCATGGTCCGCCCATGGCGCGATTACTGCCATCGGCCCCGCCATTTTACCCATACTCGTGGACCAATACAAACTCAACTCTACGCCCTCCCTTTAAGGGCCATGTTGCCTACACAGTTATCTTGGTAGGTCGACGCGCGTCGGAGGGGGTGGGGTGCGGCGTGAAGGGGGTGTGGCACCTCTCCCTTCGCCCCGCCCGACCTGCGCGCCGGCCAATCGCCGCTCGACAGCCGAACGACTTCACCTTGCACGCACGTCCCAGCGATTCCTTTTTACTTTTTTTATTTGTGCAAACATCTTTAGTCAACGTTGGATTTTTTGTTCGAATTGTTTTATGATTTATGAAGACGCAACATTTCTGTTATCATGTTTATGGTATAGCTCTACCTACTTTATTATCGTGATAAAGTTCACTTTACATGAATAGTGTGGCTAGTTTCATGTTAGATAATTATTTTGTCATAAATTTTTTGTTAAGTGGTTGAATATCTGCTGATATTTGTCATATGTACTTACGTACCCCCATAGGTATTTCTATTTCTTCTACCTCAAGAACAAGCATACCAAAAACTTTCAAAAATAATAAATTTCACGTTGAACGCCGCTGCAAAGTTACCTCATGCTCTTCAAATCAACCCTCACCCTTTGATTCTAAAACCAATAAGACGCGAGGGTTCAAAATACGCCCTCAGAATAGAAACGCCCTATGTTCTGTTACATCCAATGGACTTTCAACCTTACCGCCCATCTACAAAAGGTTACAAGTTGGTTGTTGATTGTAATCAAATTAAGCAGGTTTTGTGAGCCCTGTGATAAAATATGCGGTTTTATATTGGAACCCTAACAACTTGTCAGGTAGGCAATTACGTCACCAACCAAGTTGCAAGTCTGCGTATAAACAGATGGTTTTGTTTTGATAGGTTTTGTTATAAGTTAGTCAAGACAGTTTCTTTAAAACCCCACTTAATGGACTGACGCAAATTTTCCTGGGAGCAAAATTTTAATTTATTGAAATTCTACTATAAAGCATTTAGGTATTTTATTTCTTTGATGGATTTAATTTAAAGATTACAAATTAATTTAGCACCTACTTATACTAATAATTATGATAATAAAACTAATAAGTATCATTCAATAATTACGAAACACAAGGTCACAAGATATTGTGTTGTACTTATAGGTACCTTACACTTACTTAGTATCTATCACCTTAATTTATTCCTGAACTGGACTAAATGTAGGTTAGGTAGGTACGTCGTTATGTTTTGGGGCCACCTTTACGCTTATTGCATGTTATGTTTAATGCATGTGGAGCTTAAATTGTATGTACTTACGTGCGTGTAAAGTGCAGCCAAGGGTGTGTAGCGTAGGTACAGTGGATGACGGTTTCGGGTTCGATTCCGGGGGAGATACGCGACAGCTGGCCGCGGCAGGTGCGCCCGAAATCAACTCGCGAACCGGCACTGACGGTCTCAGCTTTCTTTACCGGCTGAATAACGTCTTGTTGACTTAAATTCTGTACTTTTATCGTTGTCAAAGTATTTGTTTTACAACGAAATCATGAACTAGATCCGGTTTGTAAGGAAAGTTCAAGGCTTTAATACACCTACCTTGTTCAGACACAACAAAAACTATTCCCCCTTTTAAATTAACGCAAACATTTTGCAAGTTCATGTGCAACACAACCCCACTTACTAAGCCGCACGCGACGGTCAGTCGTGCCACGCCAGCCCCGTGGAGAGCTCGCCCGTTCAAGTTTCACTTTGTTAACCGCCATTTCTCTCCCTTTCCAGAACAAAGTGGAGTACTACGTCAAATGGAAAGGGTGGAAACCGAAACACAACACCTGGGAGCCAGAGGAGAACATCCTGGACCCGCGGCTGATTCAGAGCTTCGAGCGCGGCGAGGAGTTGCGCCGGCAGGGGCGGAAGCGCGAGCGCGACCTCTCGCCGCCTCAGCGCGAGCGCAGTGGCTCTGGCGACCGCCACCCCACGCCCGGCAAGCGCAAAGCCGAGGTGCTGTCTCGAGAATCCGGCAAGATCGGCGTCACTATCACTATGAGTCCACCGGCCAAGCGCCACGACAAGATGAACGGCGGCCGCACTCACAGCCAGCCCCCGCCGCCAGCAGCCCCCGCAGGCGGCGCGCCTGCACCGGCTTCTCCCGCAGCCGAAGCTGCTGCTCCCCGTACTGGACCCCGAAGGGCTCCCCACTCACCCGAAGAAGCGGATGCGCATACTCCACCGGAACGAGAACGACGGACCGATACGCAGCCTACGGCAACGGCGCCTGCCGAACCAAAAGGCGCGAGACCAGCACCACCTCCGCCAGCGCCTCAGCAGCCCGAAGATGAAGATTCGTGGGGCGAGGCGCCGGTCGCGGTCGCGCCGCCTCCACCTCCTGCTCAACCTCGCCGAGGGGCATCGTTCTGGCTGGCGCGATCTCCAGTTGCCGACCAGATCTTCATCACGGATGTGACCGTCAACCTGCAGACTGTGACGATCCGGGAGTGCCGCACGGAGAAGGGATTCTTTCGATCTCGTGAGCACCGGCCACTCGACGTCACGTAAACTAGTCCTAGTGGCCAACTTTATGTGATGGACTTGTACAGTTTTAGATAGCTAGTATTTATTGTGTTTGACTGTTCTGAGTGACTGGGCTTTTGAAGTCAAAGAGGCTGTTGCCTTTGTACTCGTAATGGGCCTAATTATGCATGAGTAGGTACCTACCTAGGTAGTGGTGGTTGGTAGAGTTTCTGTACACACGGATGTTGCGAGTCCGTAAATGGTTATTTCCAAAAGGATAGTATGTAGGTAGTATGTGGTACCAACTACATGAAACCAGGAACTAAACCTAATTATGTTAATACTAAATTCGGTACCTTCAAGTACAAAATCGGACACTGTGTACCTTCCTATGAGTCAGTAAGCCTGTGAAGAAGTTATAGGTCTTCCAGACAGCTAAAAATATGCGGACACTAAAATATGTGTAGGTACCTACCTACTTAGGTACCAACTTATGATAATGATGTTAGCATCTGAGTTAAATTGGATAGAGTTACGATTTTTTTCCACCACTTTGCAGTACAAATTAAGTATTTTTCATTACAAATCCAGGTACTGATATTAAATGACCATTTTAGGTACCTTAATTAATTAAAGTAACATAAAAATACTGTCAATTGTTAGCAGGATTATCAGTAACAGCTCGAGTTGCATAATAAAGAGATCAACCTGAACTTATTTTTCTTAACAAATGAATGGTAAACCAGTACGTATACGTATTCTCATCCTATAAAAGGTAACTTGAGTTGCTACTGTTACCAAGTTTATGACTTTACATACAATGACTACAAAATTATATAAAAAATTAGGTAAAAATATTAGGCAATTTCTTCGTAGAATCTCGGATGGGTTTGGTTGTAAAGGTTATTAAAGAAATTAAGACATTGTTAAGTATTTAACAGTAGGTATCTGTATTTAATTACTCGATTTATACTTAAGTATTTATTCACAATAATGAATTTAATTTGTTTGTTTCATATTGTAACAATAGAAACCTTATCTTAAAGCTCCTTAAGCGCCTTTGGACGCATCGGAAAATACTATTTTTTCCTTAGATATTTTCAATGGGGTCCCTAGATATTTATTCCGTAAATGAATAAACTGTGTCTGTTTTAGTATGCATCTTAAGTTATATTGTTTACTAAGTATTCTGTTTTATTATTAATTGTTGTTGTTATTAAATATGATAATAATTTCGATGAGTCCATGATGTTAATTTACGACAAATCGATTGATTTCAGTAAAAACATAAGTTATTTCTAGAGTTATTAAATGAAGTCTACTCGAACTAAAAACAACATTATTTTTCTGTTTGTTAGTTAGCTTTCTTGCAGCAGTTTCCAATAAATTAAACATATAATGGGCCCAATTTTACGGCTAACGGAAAAAAAATGGCAATATTAACAAATATTTTTATTGGTCTGTAATTTTATTTTCCGTGCTTATATTGGTTAACTGAGCCTATGTAACTGATATGATGGTAGTCCTAAGGTCCAATTAGTAGAACTGTCCGATGATAACATAACTTTGCCACACACATCCCATGTACCTAATAAATTATTGATATTAAAGTTTTTTTCACGTATATGACGTGCACTTGAAGTACAATAGTTTTTTTATATAGCGACAGTAATGCCACTAACTTGGCAATGTTGAAAACATGGAATCTAGATCATGTCGGGCTTCGAGCAACGACGGCCTTCCGAGACGGAAGACCGTGTTGCTCGAAGATGTCGGGCAAAGATTATTCATCCCACAAACAAGAAGGTTAGCGTTATTTTCCGATGTAGTTAGTTTCCTCATTATGTTTTGCTTCATAAACCTGTGTCATCCGGGGCAATTTCAAAATATTCTACATTGTTATTCTTTCTGTTTAATGTTTAACAAAGAATCACGCTAACCAAACGGATACGGTAAAGCTCCTGCGGTATGTTAAAATATATATGTAAGACAAATACCCACTCAATAGAGGGAAGCCGGCCCATTCCACGTTTGATGAGAGAATTTTGTAGTTTTGTAGAGAATTTTGTTTTTGTAACTGCTTAAACTAAATTGGTAAATAGGTGCTACCGATAGGTACCTACTTTATCGAATTTGCTGACTTTATTGTGTTGTTGAAATTGCTTTAGTTGACCTGAGTTTCTAAATTATTTCCAAACAATTCTACTTTAGTTCCTCTTATAAGTAAATAAGCGATAGTTTGGATGCGTAGTCTCATCCAAGTTGTATTTGTACGTTATCATTTTGCATTTCTATAGAAAAGTGATGTAAATAATGTAAATAAATTTAGATTTTAGCACTTGTTTTATAATGTGATAGTCCTCACATTGTAGTCTGTAAATAAATGAGAATGAATTAGATTTCCGTTTTTTATTCCTTACGGTAACCCAAACGCTTACCATACCTAACCTTAATAATAAATACCTATGACTGACCGTTTTACAAGGTCTTATCTACCAGGTATGATCAGCTGGCTTGCTATAAGAGTTAATTTTATACCAATGGTTTTTTACCACCCAGGAACTATTGGAACTATTCAAACACGAGGTTCCTTTGAATAACTTTAATTCAATAGTTGTTGGTTGATAATCTGATAATTAAATAATCGACAGCCATCGAGGTAATCCGCGCGCGAAGACCGACAGCGTCCAAGAGTGTGAGCCACTAGCATTGGGCCCGACTCAGGAGATTAGTGCACAAATTAACTATATGTAGATTAGTGCTGATTCAAAGCTTGTCGATTTTCGGTCTAACAATATTTATAGTACCCCATTCTTTTTTTTTTTTTTATTAATGATGGGTTTGCTCTTGACTCTAGTCTAGGTCAAAGGACATTGAGAGACAGAGTCTAAGATGGAGCGAGCTCACCCAGAAGAAGCCTGTTAAGGCACTGGCACTCCCACACACTGACGGAACGCAGCAAGCTACTTGGCGCCAGACTTCGGTGGGATGGTGGTCGCGAGCCAGGCGGCTCCTTACGGAGCCTTCCACCGCTTGGTGGGATCGTTCAGCCGGACTTATCCACAGACAAGCCTGTGGTGCCGTTGCCCGGGGTGGACCGCTAGGAGGTAGATCCCATACCACCCCCAAAAATTCTTATGATAGTACCTTCTCTGAACAAATTAGTTAAACGAACAGTAATGTGGTAGAAGTACAAGTAACCGAGTTACACAAAGTTTTTTATAGAGAATATACGTATTATAAAATAGTTAACTTGCAAATAAAAAGTAAATAATAATCTGTTGAAAACTTTGGAAAATTTAAATAGCGCGGTCTCAACTTAACTACGTACTGCAACGCCCTCTGGACATAACTATAATGAGTTTTACATGCGTTTTGTTTTATTAGGTCTACCACGGATTAACACTCACATTGATTACTACGATGCAGTATAATAAGATTAGTTAATTATACTTGTTTTTAATCATAAAATACAGTTGAACATGAGTTGAACAGATTTGAATGCTTTAAAAACGTTATTAACATATGCAACATTAATTATACAAACGTTATATCTGAGGTACACTAGAAATGTCACTGTCAAAGTTTAAAAATGGCGACATGAACTATAGGTTGGTTTGGTAAACAAATCGATCGATCCGGAGACGCGTCCTCCCTCCGATCGCTGTAGGCACATGAAAATCACGATTGATCGCTGAATTTTAATCAGATTGTCAAATCGGTCGACGGGCGGACAGATCAGCTGCACGATGGAATGGTCGAAAGACAAAACATTGAAATTAATCGAATTACTGCAAGTGAACGCTAACTTGTGGAACCCATCTCTTTGTGATACAAGACGCGAAAAACAAAAACGTAGGGAAGAATTGCGCTCTATATCCGAAGTTCTGGGTGTTTCAGTTCCTGATATCACGAAGAAAATACAACATCTTCGTACGCAATATAACAGGGAATCTGCGAGAGAAGCCAGAGCTAACTCCGAGGATCCCGGCGACAGATATGTGAGCAACTGGTACGCGTTCGAGTGCTTACATTTCATGAAGGACTCCACAAAACCTTACAGAATTATTCAGCCAGTGAGTATTTTGATAACCATAGTCAATTTTCCTTTACTTATTACCTTTCCGATTTTTGTGTAATAGGTATGTTGTAGATCAATGCCTAACCTTTCGAATTAATTTTTCAGGAGGATCACAATGATCTAAACAACAGCCTACCTAGTCATCCAAACAATTCAATTGGTGATTGCAAACTGCTAAACTTGTCCCCGCTTCATAAATCATCAAGAAATGATTCTGCCCAGTCAGTAAAATCAGAACTTGTTTACCCATCATCTCCTAGAAATAGAGATGAATTCTCAGTGTTTGGAGAATATGTAGCAAATGAACTGCGCTCTTTGAAAGGTGAGAAAAACTTGCTAGTTGCCAAAAAGAAAATACAGGATGTGATATTTGAAGTGAAAATGGGTATGATATGTGAGGCAAGAACAGAAAATCCAGCAGGAGAATATACTGCAACAGGTTTGCAAGGTGGAAAGGTATTCCCAAGTCAAGTAATGAATACTTCAGTTCATATAGAGCCGCTGACGACTGCACATGTGCCGCCAACATCTGGCATAAATGAGATCATTATTAATGGGGCTTGCCACTACACCAACTTCAAAGTTGACAGCCAATAGCAATGCCATCCACTCCCTGACGAAGGAGTGGATAAGACTGAAACTTACACTATTAGGAATTGACTTAAATACAACAATCATGTTTAGAAAAATAAGTACTGTAAAGACATTGTAAGTGTAATGAAATGTGTATAGTTATTGATGAATAATGTTGATATTTGATGAGATTACAATTAAGTTATTACAAGTATAATGAGCGAGGCTTTCTCAAAACAAGAAGATGTACCTACTAACAAGAATAATGCAAAACTTCTTGTTATGGAATAAAAAAATTACTTGCTACTGTTCTAAAGTAATAAAACAAACATAATTTAGTTTTATGGACTAAATAAACACAAAGATTTTAAACTTTGTCCTACCTAAGTTAAAAAATATATCTCTGAAACCTAGTAGGTACTGAAAGTTATCACATTCTTATTGTTGATTATTGAATCAGTCAGTATCATCATGTGTTAGTAGCTATTTATATAGATACTTACCTACTATGTATGTACTATATATATTTATTTACTTTAGAAAATAATAAATAGATTTATTTTAATCTGGACTTTAACTTTATTGAAGCCAGTCCCATTTTAGCAGCTGTAGCTTGCTAATTAATTTGTAGGTTAATCTTTGTTTTAATGTTAGATTTGAATTTGGATTGTAAATGTTTATTTTTATTGTAGGCTAGCTAAGAATAATAGTAAATTTGTTTATTTTTCAAAAGAGACAAAAGAGAGTACAAAAGAAAATTACTTTGTTAATAGCATTACCCCATTTCTTACCACCCATGGGTGTCCTAAAAGGTGACTTTCTGTGGAATGGGCTGGGCAGCAGCATTCACTGTGAATACAGCACCTAAAAACACCTTGCACTGCGCTTGCAAATCCGCCTGACAAGCGTGGTAAGTATGGCAATTATCAAGGGAAGGCTTATGTTTAGCAGTGACAGATTAACACGTTGAACGCCACGCAAAAATCATGGTGTTTCCATTCAGGCCACGAGGCTCACATGTGACCCCGACCATGCTGTACCATTCAGGCCACGAGACCCACCGTGTGACCCAGCGGTAGGCTTCTGTTCAAACGCACTTTATAGGCCATAGGACATCGGTATCAAACTAAATGGTTAAAACAGTGTGCCGCATGGCCCTGTAGAACAGCCCGGTCAGCTTGGTTCTCGTCTATCGAAAAAGATTTAAAAAATATTCGCAAATTTTACCAATCGTTAGGGTCGCTTCAGTGTGCTCCATACAAACTATAAGAAAAACTACGTGTTTTGGACGTAGTTTTAAGTTGTGTTTATTTTGGATTTTAAAATTCCTACGTTTTGAGCTCTTTACAGAGCCCGTGGTCACGGATGACTAAGGTGTTAGACGTCATTATTTAGAATAGAAATTATTTTTGTTTTACCGCCATCTATTTCTAAATTGCCTAGCGTAACGTCCGGGTTCCACACAA
Source organism: Tuta absoluta (assembly GCA_027580185.1). NCBI lineage: Eukaryota > Metazoa > Arthropoda > Insecta > Lepidoptera > Gelechiidae > Tuta > Tuta absoluta. Next base: position 6,985,789 of record JAQAHW010000003.1, read on the forward strand.
AATGCTGAAACCGTATCTTGTGTAGTAGGTCTTACAGTATGTTGGATCCGGTTCTTCTGCTGTGTAATCAGCGGAGTCCACGTTGATGAGATTCCCCATCATTTGAATTTCTATGGCTTCCCGTACTTTCCTAGGAATTAATCTCTTCTCTCTCGCTAGGATTGCAGCCTTATCGAATCTGACATAATGGTTGGGGTTATCCATGATATGTTCACACACTGCAGACTGTCTGTCACGACGGTTTTTTACATCAGCAATATGTTCTTTTAGACGTGTAGATACATTTCTCTTTGTTTCTCCTATGTATGAGAGTCCACAGTCACAGTCAAGTTTATAAACACCAGGGTCTTGGAGAGGGATGTTGCATTTGACTGATCTGATGTACTGGCTGATCTTCCTTGGCGGCTTGAAAATGGTCTTGATTAAAGCTCGCTTCAGAATTCTACCGATCTTATCAGTTACTCCCTTCATGTGTGGTAAGTATGCTGGTTGTCGTTCGACTGTGGATGGTTTGGCATGGTTTCTGTGACGTTGACGGGGTGGCTTCAGGTTATTTTCATGGAGAACTCGTCTCACATGCTTGAGCTCATCGTCTAGGTGTTGGGGGTCACAGATACCGCGTGCTCTCTGAAACAAAGAGGTACCAACGGCAGCTAATTGGCTCGGATGATGGTGGGAGTTACCATTTAGGTACCTATCTGTGTGGGTTGGCTTTCTATAAACGGAATGACTGATTGTACCATTTGTGTTTTTAGTTATAAGAATATCTAAAAATGCTTATTTATTATTTTGCTCTGATTCTATTGTTTTAATATTGGGATGAATTAAATTAAAGTGATTTTAGTAACTTGGTCTTGTGGAAGGATGGTGAAGGCGTCTACGTACCTCTTATACATCTTCGGCACAGCCGGAGCGTGCCTTAGGGCTCGATCCTCAAAGTCCTCCATAAAGATGTCAGCCATCAAGGGGGATACTGGAGAGCCCATAGCCACGCCATCGACTTGTATGTAGAACTCATCATTCCACAATAGGTAACCAGATGTTAGGCACCATTCTAAAAGTTCTGCATATTCTATTGCTATGTTATTTTCCCGGAGTATTCGTTTAACTATTTTGATACAATCCTTGACTGGAATGGCAGTGAAAAGCGATTGGACGTCAAAACTAACCATTACTTCATTGCTGTTTACTTGCAAGTTTTTAAGTTCTCCGACAAAGTAGGTTACGCTAGGCAATTAAGAAATAGATGGCGGTAGAACAAAAATAATTTATATTCTAAATAATGACGTCTAACACCTTAGTCACCCGTGACCACGAGCTCTGTAAAGAGCTCGAAACGTAGGAATTGTAAAATCCAAAATAAACAAAACTTAAATCCGTTTAAAATTGTTTTATTGTGATGAGTAATAGTTGTGCAAACTCAAGAAAATATGAATATTGTAACAGTCTAAACACAACTGGACGGAACTGGCAGGCCGGCCGGCAAAGCACATCGCGTGGCGCGTGGGCATGCGGGAGAGGCGTGCGGGGTGGGTCCCATCTTGACCCCGCGGCCCCCGCGGAAAGATTTTGTGATTTCCCTCCGCTAGGGCCACGGGGGACACTAGTGTGCCATTTGTAAATTTACTCACTTTTGGTAGAATAACAGCTAAGTATTTAATGCACAGTGTGTTTCGAAGTATTTGCAATCGATCTACGCAATAAAACAAAATCGACTAAAATCAAGATAATTAGGATTTTCTGTTGGCCTCAATGCGTGGTCCTTGGTTGGCCCACATGGTGGGCCGCGTGGCGTTCAACGTGTTAATGTGGATTCTCCCTTCCTTCCCTCACTGCCACTGCTAAAACTAAAAAAAAAAAACATTTATAGTGTGAGCGGCTCAGCAGGCGCAAAATAATTATGCGGCTCAGCAGGCGCTAAATTATAGTTTTGTAAGTATTGATTGATAAGTACTGAAAAGACAAAAATATTTTCATATTAATTCATTTTAGGGAATTTATTTATTTATTAAAGGAACATCAACATCTTACATATCTAGCGTTTACATAATTCTTACAAGCTAAAAAATATTCTGGTATACATAAGACACTTATAGATGTACACAACATTCTTGCATCTTTTATCTACACTCGTCTCATAATGTTCGAATTATGAATTCAAAAACAGATGCATAATGACCTACTTTATGCATTCTGCCTATAAAAACTAGGGTTTACCATAAATTACAGAAGCGTAATGACTTAATGAGAAAACGCTTAATACGATATAGTTGAGAAATGAAACGAAGTTTATTTTTTCAATACTCAAATCGCTATCTTCCGCCGCACCTGACAGTTGTTGTTGTACGGTAATTTTTCGGATGTTGTTCAGGTTTTTTAATAGGTTTTTGTTCTGTTGTTGTTGAGATGTTGTTCAGTTGTTGTTCAGATGTTGATTAGTTGTTGTTCAGATGTTATTCCGATGTTGTTCAGAGTTGTTCAGTTGTTGTTCAGTGTTGTTCAGTTGTTGTTCAGTTGTTTAGTTATTTGCTGTTGAGACTCGACATCTAAACAACTGTTAGTAAAGAATCTTCAAAAATTCATATCAAGCCATATTACGTTCTCGTATTGAATTTGACCATGTATCGGGCCTTGCAATCGCCGGTGCGTTTGGAAAAGTGTTCAAATATGTAAATTTTTTAGAGTGTAGATAAAATAGTGTATGTAACTGCATATAATTAGGCATTAGAATGCTCGTGTCAATCTATTATCACACTCGGCTACGCCTCGTGTGATAAACAGACACTCGCATTCTAATGACCCCCATTATATGACAGTTGCATAAACTACTATTTTAGGTAGGGAACTTAAAGTAGGTATAACAAAACAACGTCATAGTGCTAAGTATGAGATACCTACTTATTTGTACCTAATGAGATCAATACCGTAGGAATTAAATTAAATTAGAGAGAATATGATAAAAAAGCCAGAATAGGATATATAAATATATACTAATAAAAATAAATAGTAAGAGGTTAGGCAAAATCATGTTGAGATGAGGTGGTGGTTTGACCACCTGCCATGTATTATCCACAGATCTCTTATATATATGTCCTAAAGGACAGATAAGAAACAAGCCTTAGTACATAAAGTCCTTACTGAATTGACCATAGACTTACAATATACCACTACGTGAATTGACCATGGATTGTGAAATTTTACTGTGATGTACCATGGACTACTCGCTACGTTAGGTTGTTACCTCCTAGTATTTAATAGTGATGTGTAGTAGTCACAGTAATAGGTAGTATTTTTCACAGGTATTTTTATTATACAGGTAATTTAAATAAAATGAATGTTACATAATTTAAAATAATTTTATTACAGCAAACTAAAAACGAATAATTTTATTACAGCAAACTAAACACGAAGTAAACGACTGTCACCTCAAGCCGCCATACGCCGGTTTCTTATTCGTATCACTCTGGGAGCCTGAAAATAAAGCATAGGAAAACTTTATTAAAAACGATACGATAGATAAATCTCAAAGTACGAGCCTTCTGTCCGTCGCAATAGATGTATGCAATTTAACTACAACAGGATAAGATAAATAAAGATCCACATAATAATAATTGAGTGTGTCAAAGAAATTTGAGTTTCTATTTACTTTGCTGATCATGACCAACCAATTTTTTGATAAAATAGACGTGCAAACCTAGATTGTTTATATCAGGTTTATAATTATGTGTTTTCAGAGCTGAATAACGAAAACGCCACCCAGGCCGCCAAGCTTGTATGGTACACTTAATTTTCTCCATGCTAATGTTTGAACTAAAATTAAGTTTATTTTGTCTTATATAAAAGATAACAAAACTAGGTTTTGGTCTAAACCTGCGACATTACCTTCTACCTTATCAGGTAGGCAAAATAGGCGCGGATACGATTCTTATTTTTTTTCTGTATAAGTTTAGCGCTGATACTGCCCATAGAATTGCACTATTCTGAAACATTAATATAGTGTTACACTGTAATTGTTCTATTGTATATAATTAGTGTAGGGAAGTAGTGAGTTCATTTATTATAGGCAAGGTGGTGAAGAATGTGGGACATCATGCTATATTGACGCACACCTTCTGTGATGCAGTAGTCTAGCGTCTACTGATACTTAGCCAACTTATCGCTCGGTGTAGCTGTTCTCAATTTCAATTGTACATTGCTTTGGAGAGCATATCAAGCCAGGCCGGGATGATGTTTAAGATGATTCTACTTAAATGCTGATCGCTACACTGCCTCGTCGTCCTAAGGGGTTTAAATACGCTGATGCTGCGGTTATTCGTGCGGAAAGAGAAAAAGTATAACTCACCATGCATTTAATTCACCAGTTTGGATGCCGACGAAGAATCGAATGTGTGGATCTTCATTTGTATGGAACTCAACAGATCACCAGTCTACTAAGATCACAACATCTAAGTAGCTCTTATCTTTGGTGTATTCTGAAAGTAGAAAGCATTGGATTGTTTTAAACTGGTCACTACCATAATGAACGCACGCACCAAAATAACAAGACACTTAGACACACATAAGCAAAAAAATATTGTGATATCAACATCAAGGGAAGCTGCTTACATTTGCTATAGCGAATAAGTATGGACGTTGAAGTCATATCATTACTTATATTACATACCACAAAAATTGCAGCGAAACTGCGTTCTAAACGATGTTCTAAACAGTTTCAATAAATTCTTGATCGTAAAAACAGCAATACAATTTTTTATCGAATGCCGTCACCTCGTATTCGCCAAGTTCACTTTTCTTCGTCTTTGCCCATAGCACAGGTCAAAATAAAATAAATGGTTATAAAATGGTCAATGTTTACAATAATATTAAGGATAAATCGTAATTAAAGAAATAGAAATCGTTAGAAGTTGGCCGTGAAAAAATGACAGTTTGAATTTGACAGGCATAGATAAAATTCTTTTGTATTCTATTTATCCATTGGACAGGCAAAGGTCTTAAAACCATACAGCCTCGTCTTGATGTAGCTAATCGTAACTCAGAAGATAGTCGTGGGACTGGGACAGGTATACGGCCCACAGCTTTGTTCGGAGATTCCAATGGCTGGTATTATCATTGTACAGGTACAGGTCCACATTTACAGGCGAAAATCTGCCTGTAGCGCACTTGTGGTTACAATTTACAGGTTACAGGCGTTTTATGAAGACACTTGTAAAGCTACCATTGTCAGTACCGCTCCAAAATCTCGATTACAGGTAAATTTTACAAGTCGATGAACAACACTATCGATTCATTCATTTCATTCACTCAAATTCGACGTCAATGTTATAGCACAGATTAACCCTTCCTTTGGCGTACTAATATCGTCAACTGGCGGAAGGACCTATAGGTCCGGGTCATTAACCGGCTCTCAACTGGCGCAAGGACCGATCGGTCCTCGCCGTTCGCGCGTATTTCAAGGACGAATTGAAGCTACCAAACACTCGCTATCCTACTTGCACATGCAGAAATGTGGTTCCCAATTAGACAGAGAAAAAAATGGAAAAAAAAAGTATTAACCTAATTTTCAAAATTACACTGGGGTCTATTCATCAAGTTATTTATATTAAAAAATTGCTTATTTTATCTAGATTTAGAATATATACAATTAATATAGTATCATACAATTTTCTGGAGAAATCGCTGTAAAACTAAACCTCTATCGGACCACCCTTAGCGGCCTCCCAGCCCCCCGCCAGGCGCCATTTTGAAAAAACACTTGACATCTGCCATTATGGCCTTGGACCGATAGGTCCTTGCGCCAGTTGAAGGGTTAAATAATGTGAAAGTATGTAAAAACACTTTGCTAAATATATAAGACATTACACTGAAAATTATAATTTTAATAAAAAGGAAATTACAAAAATGAAATCAACAATATTTCTAATTAAAATCATATTATTGATAGAGTACGTTCAAATAGTACTGTTGTGAATTAATAATAATAATCCACAATTGACGATAAAGTTTTGCTTTATTTAACGCCTCGAGGAAAATAATTTGGCAATGAACACATTTTGAGTACTTTTGAACATATTGAATAGATTTTTATGCAGAAATCTTGCACTTGTAAAATAATTACCTAGGTCAGACGACCTGTAAAATTATTCACAAGTTGTAAGTTTTTACAGTTGTAGTTTACAAGTCTTTTGATGAACACCTGTAAAAACTTGCTCGATTGTGTTATTAAAAGCAAAATCTACCCTATGGTTTGTCGATGGAAATCTACAGGTGCCTGTAGCTGTGACTTGTAAAATTGTAGACCTGTAGCTTCAAAAAACGCCTGTTGTTGTAATTTTCATCAGTGTTGCTATTTAAATATTAATTTTGGCGCGATGTTGCCACTTTTTCGCCTGTAGAATTGTAGTTGTTCAATGATAGCACAGGCCATGGCTGCATAAGTTTCTTTCTAAAAGCATTTGATGAGTCGTAGAAAATGTCGATGTCCGTAAATTTGGAGCTGATTTCAATAAATGTTCTGCTTAATCTAACGAGCGGCCCATTAATTTCTATATTTGTTCTACAAAACGGAGTATGGAAAATTCTAGTTATGGGTTTTCGGGGATATTTAAAGGGTTACGGTTAATGCGATGCAGTCAAGGAACACAGATCTCTTATATATGTCCTTCAAGGAAGGAAGGACCACCTTAAAAAAATAAAGAAATATATTCAGAAGTTTGAGTTTTAACTACAAAGTACTGTCAGCTTCTAGACTGGACTTTTGGTCGCTAAGAGGGGTATATATGTTCCTTGCTTTTGATGCATACGTTTGCCTAGTCGTACATAGAAGTAGTATGACTTCGAGCAACGACGGCCTTCCGTTCCGGGTCGGAACGAGACGGAAGACCGTGTTGCTCGAAGTAGTATGATGGTAGGAGTACTGATAAAATCTCCTTGTCGCCAACGTCTCGTCAGCACTACAATTTCCCAGCATAAGCCTGACATGGAATATTGCCGCCGATTGTTGCCTTGTATTATGTAGGTACATTATGCAAAGAGTATATAATAAAATGACATTATGTAGTACTATTGTTCATGCATTGCCGGTACACACAATGTCCGACATTGGACTGCACTACATTAAAATGTAAGAGATCACAGTAACCTTTTGTAAAATCCAACACTTGTAAATCTAAAAATTAAAATAACTTAGTCATAGTCAGTAATTCATCCATAAAGTTAATAAAACAAAATGTGCGACCCTACAAAATCAAGAAAACGAGTCCCATCCCAGTACGATCATGGGAACTTTAATTTAAGGAGTGATGAAGAAGGTTTCCTTTTCACCCAGAGGGGCTTGCTTCAAAGTGGTAAGGAAGGATAAAGTAACATAAGGAACGGAACGTCACATAATTTTTTTAAATTTTTCACTTGGATGGTTTTTTTTTCCTCCCCCGCATCACAAAAAGTGCGGACCTGTAGGTACCTGTCCATTGATAATACATGGCACTGGAAGAGCCCTGACGGCAGGACGACGAACGAGATTGACTATAACATGACGGATAAAAGGCATATATTGTCTTGGGATGTCTCAATGATCAAAAGGTTCAATACCGAAGCAATCACCGACTTGTAAGAGGCACCCTAAACATCAACTTCAAGCTAGAAAGAAACCGCATGGTAAGGCCAGTTCTCCATCCCAATCTGCCCCAAGCCGGACATGATGAGTTCCAACTCGAATTAAAAAATCGGTTTGCTGCCCTGGAGAACCGTACGAATGTTGACGAGGACTTGGAGGGCATAAATGGGGCTTTATGTTAATCTGGCCGTAGATACTTTTGAAAAAATGAAACAGATAAGCAGTCTAAACTTTCAAGCGAGACTGCGAGACCCTAGAACTGATGTGAATTAGACGGGAAACATCAGAGGATGCTTTACTAGATCCCCAGTCAAAAAGATCCGAAGTATGGTGAGACGCGACCTCCAAAGCTGGAACACTCGCCTCATAAAAGAGGCGATTGAGAAAAATCGGTGGTCGATAGTCTTTACCAAGACACTGGGTCGGAAGGAGTCATCTAGCAAAGCTAACTACCTCGAATGGTGTAACTGTCACATCGGTTCCAGAGATTCTCGCTGGAATTGAGGATTTCTACGGAAATCTGTATGCCTTGCATGCACAGAAACCTCCACCTGACGCGACCACCGACCCCAGAGCTCCACTCTCTCGCCACTTTACAGACGATCTCCCGGAAGTGGATGTAGACGAAATCGGGGCGGCTCTTAAACAGCTTAAGAATGAGAAGGCTCCTGGTAAAGACGGAGTGTCCTCTGAGCTACTTAAGGCTGGTGGAAAACCTGCCCTCGAGGAGCTGAAAAGGCTATTCAACTCTGTGATAGCCAATGGGACAACCCTGAAGGCGTGGAGCAGAGGTGTTGTGGCATTGTTTTTCAAGAAAGTAGACAAAACGTTCCTCAAAAACTATAGGCCGATCACACTTCTGAGCCATGTCTATAAGTTGTTCTCGAAACACGTTACAAATTGGAAAACACCGGAACAGGCCGGGTTTCGTAAAAGCTTCAGCACCGTGGACCACATCCATACTGTACGGCATGTTATACAAAAGTCAGAAGAGTATAACCAACCGCTGTGTATGGCCTTTGTGGACTACGAAAAAGCCTTCGACTCCATCGAAACCTGGGCTGTTTTGGAGTCCTTGCAGCGGTGTCAAGTTGATTGGCAATGTGTGAAGGTGCTAAGAAGCCTCTATCAAATGGCAACGATGTCCGTCCAAGTAAAAAACCACAAAACAGGATCCATCAAACTACTCCGAGGTGTAAGACAGGGTAACGTTATATATATCCACGAAACTCTTCACCAATTCGCTGGAGGATATCTTTAAGACTCTGCAGTGGGATAGCCTGGGCATCAACGTCAACGGCGAATATCTCACACATCTCCGCTTTGCCGACGATATAGTCCTAATGGCTGAATCACTGCAGGATCTGCAAAACATGCTGACCAGTCTCAACGTCGCCTCGAGACGTGTTGGACTCGGGATGAACTCGGACAAGACGAAAGTCATTTTCAATCAACCCATCATCCCCGAGCCGGTCTCCGTCGAAGATGTCCACAAGTACATACTTGTGGTACGACGGAAGGTACACTTGGGCAAACTTTTCAGCTGGGTAGAGACAACTTTGTGGCGGAAATCACCGGAAGAGTGCAGCTGGGCTGGGTAGCATTTGGGAAGTTGCGACATATCTTGGAATCACCCTGGCCACAATGCCTCAAGACCAAGGTGTTCGAACAGTGCGTCCTGACAGTCATGACCTATGGAGCCGAGACGTGGAACCTGACAGTAAAACTGGCCCACCGGTTACATGTCACTCAGAGAGCTATGGAAAGATCTATGCTCGGTATCTCTATCATGGATAAAATATTAGAACCGTTGAGTACCAAATTTTAAAACACTTCCCGTGTTAGGTATACAATTTTTGAAAACTTGCAAAATTTTCAAGCGCGGGCAGGATTTGAACATGCGACTTTAGCATTACTAGTGGCGACGCCTCTTCCATCTGGGCTACCGCAGCTCATTTCTTGCCCGCCAATTTTGCAAGTGTATTTTAATGCCAGTAACGCTTGGCATGGCTCCATCTACCGGGTTAGTTTTGCAACTAATAACCGGCGACTAATTCTATCTTCACAGATTGAATGTAGTCTAAGCGATGAAAACCAGCGATAAATTGAGTACCAAATTTTAAAACACTTCCCGTGTTAGGTATACAATTTTTGAAAACTTGCAAAATTTTCAAGCGCGGGCAGGATTTGAACCTGCGACTTTCGCATTACTAGTGGCGACGCCTCTTCCATCTGGGCTACCGCAGCTCATTTCTTGCCCGCCAATTTTGCAAGTGTATTTTAATGCCAGTAACGCTTGGCATGGCTCCATCTACCGGGTTAGTTTTGCAACTAATAACCGGCGACTAATTCTATCTTTACAGATTGAATGTAGTCTAAGCGATGAAAACCAGCGATAAATTGAGTACCAAATTTTAAAACACTTCCCGTGTTAGGTATACAATTTTTGAAAACTTGCAAAATTTTCAAGCGCGGGCAGGATTTGAACCTGCGACTTTCGCATTACTAGTGGCGACGCCTCTTCCATCTGGGCTACCGCAGCTCATTTCTTGCCCGCCAATTTTGCAAGTGTATTTTAATGCCAGTAACGCTTGGCATGGCTCCATCTACCGGGTTAGTTTTGCAACTAATAACCGGCGACTAATTCTATCTTTACAGATTGAATGTAGTCTAAGCGATGAAAACCAGCGATAAATTGAGTACCAAATTTAAACCAGTTAAGAGTCCTTTCATATGGTAGAATTCCTTAAAGCGATAAAAATATACAATACACGAATGAATTAGGTACCTTATTCTCGTAAAAGTAAGATGCAAAACATTTTAAACTGAGTACCAAATTTTAAAACACTTCCCGTGTTAGGTATACAATTTTTGAAAACTTGCAAAATTTTACCTTACCTTACTTTCCAAGCGTTACTGGCATTAAAATACACTTGCAAAATTGGCGGGCAAGAAATGAGCTGCGGTAGCCCAGATGGAAGAGGCGTCGCCACTAGTAATGCGAAAGTCGCAGGTTCAAATCCTGCCCGCGCTTGAAAATTTTGCAAGTTTTCAAAAATTGTATACCTAACACGGGAAGTGTTTTAAAATTTGGTACTCAATTTATCGCTGGTTTTCATCGCTTAGACTACATTCAATCTGTGAAGATAGAATTAGTCGCCGGTTATTAGTTGCAAAACTAACCCGGTAGATGGAGCCATGCCAAGCGTTACTGGCATTAAAATACACTTGCAAAATTGGCGGGCAAGAAATGAGCTGCGGTAGCCCAGATGGAAGAGGCGTCGCCACTAGTAATGCTAAAGTCGCATGTTCAAATCCTGCCCGCGCTTGAAAATTTTGCAAGTTTTCAAAAATATTAGAACCGTAATGAGACTATTCGCAAAAAGACAAAGAAAGAGTGTAGCAAACTGAAGTGGCAGTGGGCTGGGCACATCTGACGTAAAACCGACGGACGGTCGGTGGGGTAAACGGCAAGCGTAGTGTTGGACGACCTCCGGCCAGACGGACCGATGACTTAAAAAAGGCGGCTGGTATTGACTGGATGGCGAAAACGGGAGCTTGTGCCCTATGGCGTACCCTGGGGGAGGCCTAACGTCCAGCAGTGGTCTGCAATGGGCTGATGTAGCTATTAAGTAAATTATCGAACATTCTAGAACATACTGGACATTTCTAAAAAGTATTGAGTATACAGGGTGGGTGGACCATATTCGCCAAAAGACATAATTTAAATGCCTTATACTGATGAGTATGGGTATAGATAAATTGCAGGCTGTCGCGTAGGTACACCACTACGTGTTCTTTATGTTGGCTATACTAGACTTGACTTGTTTTGTCATGTTGGCAATGATATTGGAACTGCGTTTTGACATTTTGTGTCATTCATTTTTTTTTCTTCGGAGTCCACTTCTATTAGATTCTTTGCTGCTGTTGTCTGTTGTGTTGTGTATCTTATACTCTGTGGGCCCAGCCGGCCGATGTTTTCATTTTTGATAAAGTTTACTACGTATCTATTAGATTACAATAAAATTGTTCTTAATCTTAACCTACGGCCAATATTACGAGCATTTGGCTATAAAAATCTTTTCAAAAGAAATGAAGCTGCTTTTAGTTCTTCTTGTTGTTTCCGCTGTTCGTGCTGATCTACCTAGAGTCGATTCTTACAATGATATTTTTGCCCGTGATATTGACAAACCAACCCCCCTAAGAGCACCCCAACCGAAAACTGAGGAAGTAAATGTGACGAAGCGATATGCACCAGAATGGAGCGACTTGGACACAAGACCACTGCCGCAGTGGTATGACGCAGCAAAGATCGGCATATTCCTTCACTGGGGAGTCTACAGTGTTCCTAGTTTCCATTCTGAATGGTTTTGGAACTACTGGACCGATGGTAAAAACTCTACTTATGGCCTTATAAAATCCAGCAGCTTTGGGTTTGTTGGCCATTGCTTTGTATAAAAAACCTTATCTTTAAATTGTCACTGCTGGAGATAGACTTTGCCTTTTTGGAGAGTTTTGGAATGCTGCTGCCAATCCTGTTTGTATATTGTTACAGGTGATAAAAACATAACAACATTTATGCAAAATAATTATCCACCTGGATTCACATATCAAGACTTTGCTCCTCAATTCACTGCCGAATTTTTCGATCCAAAACAATGGGCTGAACTCTTTGAAAAAGCAGGAGCCAAGTAAATATTATGTACATTACCTACACAACCATACAAAATATTGTATAAATATTTTTTGCTTACTTGTTTCTACAACTTTATTTTCAAATGCAAGACAAGGTTGTTTTAATTTTGCTATTTATGTGTTATAAAGAACATTTACACAATCTTACCAGAAAATTGTTTTTGAAAGGATAAAATTAATACTAATATTTATGTCAACTTGTTACAGGTATATAGTTCTCACAAGTAAACATCATGAAGGGTTCACTCTCTTCCCCTCAACTAGATCATTCTCCTGGAATTCTGTAGACACTGGTCCACACAGAGATCTTGTTGGCCAACTATCAAAAGCTGTAAGGGACCAGGGTTTGAAATTTGGTGTATATTACTCTCTTTATGAATGGTTCAATCCAATATACTGGGAAGACAAAGACAGCAAGTTTACCTCACAATTGTATCCAGTTACAAAAGTATGGCCAGAAATAAAACAACTTGTAACTAACTATGAGCCATCAGTAATCTGGTCCGATGGTGATTGGGATAATACTGATACCTATTGGAGTTCAACAGAGCTGTTGGCCTGGCTGTACAATGACAGCCCTGTGAAGGACACCATTGTTGTTAATGATAGATGGGGTAAAGGTATACCTTGCCATCATGGAGATTTTTACAACTGTGATGACAGGTATAATCCTAGTAAGTCAAAATTTTTGATTTTATTATCCACTAGCGGCCTGCCCAGTAGTTTTACCCACTGCTACCTGTGTTCCTGTAGGAATCAACCTTTTTCCCGCGGTAAAAGCTACTTTAAAACTTAGTTCTTCATTCACTATCTAAGCATACATGGTGTAAAAAAATTTGCTGAGAATATTTTAAGGGGTGAACCAGTATGTGAAACTGAACAACTTTCCCCAAGGAACATAGGTCGAAATATGAACTGGTTCACCCCTTAAAATATTCTCAGCTAATTTTTTTACACCTTATATAATAAGACACCATGACACAAAGTGTCTTTTTTAAATAATATGTAGAGATTTAGACCCCTAAAAATTCCTATGTAGCTGTGAAAAGTAACTTCAGGAATATTTTTACAGGAAACCTACAAAAGCACAAATGGGAGAATGCTTTCACAATCGACAAACAATCATGGGGCTACAGAAGAAACATGGAACTATCAGAAATATTGACAACAGATGAATTAATAGAAAATATTGTAAGCACAGTTAGCTGTGGAGGTAAACAGATAGTTATATACAGAATGAAATGGACAGCTCTCTGAATACTGATAGGGTGCATGTATACCATGAAACTGATCAACTTTCCCCTTGGAACAAATTCTTGAAGCAAATCAGGAAACAACAAAAAAATATTGACCTGCCATATAAAATGGAAAGTCAAACATTTTCTTGGCATTTCCTGAAAAAATATCATAGGAAGTTTTTTAGTTTCGTGTTTTGAATTCCTCCTATAAATATTTGGAGGGTTGTTCTTTACACCCTATAAGAGTGTACTCTAAAATTCTAATAAAAGCAAATATTTAATTTATTTTGAATTTTCTTTTTTACAGGCAATGCACTGATAAATGTCGGACCCACAAAAGAAGGCACAATCGCACCAATATTTCAAGAGAGACTCCTATCATTAGGAGAGTGGCTCAAAGTAAATGGTGATGCTATTTATGGAACTTCACCATGGGTGCACCAAAACGACACCTTAAATGGGGCAGTATGGTACACATGTTCCAAAAATAAATACAATGCCAAAAACCCTACAGCAGTGCCAAATGAAACTGATGCACTCAAAGCTATCTATGCAATTTTCTTAGAATGGCCGAAGAGTAATGTTCTTACACTTGGAGCTATTACACCTGAACTACACAGTGGCTTCAATAAAGTGGAGTTGCTGGGCCAGGAATATAGCTTTTTAAAGGTGAGCATAAAAGATAAAACTAGCAGTTTGAATCCACATGACTGTGGCTTTGTTATATTTTACAAGATTTCCGCCCATTTTCCCGTGGTAATAGTTGTTTTCCCTCGGTAAAAAGTGGCCAATGTGATATTCCATTGTTCCAATGTGGTGTTCCAAATTTCATTCAAATTGGTCTAGCCGTTTGAGTGTGAAAAGGTTACAAACATACACACAAACTCTCAGATTTATAATATTATAGTACGGATTAATTTTGTGATTTCAAGGTAGGTACACTTCATAAACATACATTTCATCAATTCCATGATTTAAGCTTACTTGTGGTGTGGTGGCTAAATAGTAGAGTTATTATACTTGTTGTTACAGAAAAGGTATGTTTTTATTTTCAGTGGAAGATTACTGATGGACAAGCTTCTATTTATCTACCCGATAAATCAACAGTGCCATGGAACCATGCATGGACTTTACGATTCTCTACACAATAGTTTTGAGAATTTAATTAGAACTATGTCTATTCTATTTGTTTTACGTAACTTGTTGTAAGTAGATATATTGAATAATGTTACAGATTTACATTATTATTTAATCAATAATAATAGATTTTTTATTGTCAAATGCGTTATTTATTTATACAACTTTTTACATGTAGTATTCAAGCAGAAAACGTAGCTTTTATAGTTAATTTTACAATGTTCATAGGAAATACAGTCTTAATAGTATTGTGTAAGATAAGAACAACAATGATAGCAATAGGCAAGGTAATATACTATTATTTGGATTACACTAGTGCAAAAATAATTCTATTTCACACAAATATATGAGTAGAAATAAGAAATTGAAAGTGTTTGCGGCCGAGGCTTGAACCCGGGACCGTGGGCTACGGTGCCACTGCTCTACACAGTACCCCACGGTCTCGGGTTCAAGCCCGGTCGCCGCTAACACATTTTAATGAGAATAATATAGCACAGTGAGTGCAAAATAAACCATGGTACAAAAATATAATACTCTTCTATCTACAGCTATTTCTGTCAAGGAGTGAATCTGCCTATGAAACTGAACAACTTTCCTCCAAGAATATAAGTTGTGATATGAAAAAATATTTAAGATGTGATATGAAAAAATATTTCGGAAGTCTGTAATTTTACCCCACCAGGCCATTTCAAACTAGGTATGTTTCCTAGGAAAGATGTCACCCCTTGAAATTAGTGCAGAAGTTAACATCTCTATTTAATTTTTTTAACAGGATTTTACAAGCCAAGCCTGGTTTCATTGCGACGACGTGCCTCAGTAGCGCTGCCTAGACCATACAGTCTTGTGCCAGAATCATTAAGTCAGGTAAACATTATATTTAAATGTATTAGCTATTTAATTATACGGGGTGTAAGGGACGGTGTGCCGAAAACTTTGCAGGCATGATCAGACCATGAAAGCGAACAACTTTTTCTATGGAAGCTATGTTGGTAAACGAAAAATAATAATCGACATCCCATACAAAATTTCCGATCAGCTGGTTGACTTTGTATGGAAACTCAAAAAAAAAATTAACCCCAACATAGGCTCCATAGTAAAAGTCTGATCATGCCTGCGAAATTTTCGGAATACCGTCCTTTACACCCTGTATGTAAAAGATTGCAACACAAGCGCCAACGCTGCTGTGTCGAGCGGGCGGGCGTGCTAGATAGACGTGTGACGGGCTAAGAAGCGGCGCGGGTACGGATAGTGAAACACGTACGAATACAACATCTTGCTGTATTACAGCGACTAAGGCACGCCTTTTAAATTCGGACGGGTTATGATGTCAAGTCGCGCGGCATCACGCGCGGGCGACCTGCGCACAGCGTTGGGCCTTAGGAAGTATTTTGTAATGGATCGTACGCAGCCGCGCGTCCGCACCGCGGCTCTCTGAAACTCTACCACAGATTAACTATATAAGTTGTTGTTTGACGGCTGATGTGGCGCAGTGGTAGTGCGACTGCCTGCGACGCAAAGGTTCCGGGTTCGATTCTCGGTGGGACACTCACAAAATTGATATATATCACTTTGTGAATTTGTTCCCGGTCTGGTTAGGACATTGCAGGGTGAACCACCTGATTGTCCGAAAAGAAACGGTTCCGTGCTTCGGAGGGCACGTTAAGCCGTCGGTCCCGGTTGCTGTCTATAATTACTTAGACGGCGGTCGTTACACAACCATGTCAGAGGCCTACTACGAGTAGTAGGCGGTTGAAAAACTTTGACACCAGGGTTCATCGGGTCGTTGGACGACTAGGTGTCCCACACGAAAAGAAAGAAGAAAAGACTTTATAAGTAGACTAGAACGTTACTGGCGGTACGAAGATGATGAGATGAGATGCAACCGCGGCTCTCGCGTCTCAAGACGCTTCACTATGAAAGGTTACATACATCTACTTAGGTAATGCACCAGCGCTGCTGGGTCGCATCACAATAAAACCAGCCTAACAAAATAAAGCATTGAACTGGACCTAATAATAAAGCTATCAAATAACTTTTCTTTAAAAAAATAGTTTTTTTGTACTCTTCAAAGCTAATGGTTTATAACAAAGCGAAATTAGAATTGTTACAATTCGCACATGCAATGATTAACATGATTTGGACTATTCCTTTACATTGAGTGTTGTTGTTGTTCATATTGAGGAAAGAGGAAATGTATGCAACGATTTCTATACGTCACATCATATCACATCTTCAAATCTATTGTTTTTTGAAATTCATTATTCAATGCGCTATTTCCTAATCTCTAAAAATTTGTATTCAATACAAGATTTATTGCAAAATAGACATGTTTATAATTATAATATTTATTATATAAACACATGTTATCATCTAGTTTTACCTAATTATATTTATATATGCTGTGAATATGGCCATGATATTATTTTTACACCTAAACAAAATTATGGAATGCACATATAAGTATTGCAGGGAATTTTGATTCCAATTCTTAACTTTCTAATGTTTTTAATGCATATAATTGAAAGGAATACAGTTCGTATAGGGTGTATCTGCAAGGGTACTTTAATTTCCCATTTATTAGTTGATATCATTGAAACCTACACTGCTGCGTATAACTCGCGCAGACAAAGGATCCCGAAATGGCGGCATTAGCAGCATTATTTGCTTGCGACTTCGCGCAAAGTTTGCACTAAAGTACCGCCGTTCCAATTAGTCGTTTTTGACAGCTTTGCTGCCGGGCGCTGCAGACGTTTGCCAATGTCAACTTTTATTTCTTCATTTTTGGATTTCTGCTGTAGGTACCTAAAGTTTGCGCGAACTCGCGCGCAAAAACGTCCGATAGGCTGCGGCGACCCTAATTTTTGACATCTCACTCATGTCATAAAGGATACCCTCCGAATACTGATATAGTATTGGTACGTGCAGACCATGATACTGAACAACTTTCCCCTTGGAACATATCTCAGAAAACGACAAAAAAATTACCTCTCATAGGAAGTGTTGTTTTATACGTTACCTATCTACACTAATATTATAAAGAGGAAAGATTTGATTGTTTGTTTGTTTGTTTGTTTGTTTGTTTGTTTGTTTGCATCGAATAGGCTCCGAAACTACTGGCCCGATTTTAAAAATTCTTTCACCATTAGAATCCTACATTATTCCTGATGAACATAGGCTATATTTTATACGAGAAAAAAATAGGGATCCGCGTGAAAATTTCGATAATGTAACCCAATGTGTGAAAAATGTACCAAAAAAATATCTTATATCGCGTACGCTGTGGAAATTATTGACAATAGAGCAAAGTGATGTACTACAGTTTTATAGAGGACATCAATATCTATAATAATGTCCGCGATACCATATGTCTAACTGTTACAGTTATGCCACAATAACTACTTTTTCATTTAAAAAATGTACAAACTACGCCACATTATTCGTACCAGTGTAATGATTACATTAATCATTACTGTGTTAAAGGATGTCAGGGATAGCCCTCAGAATACTAATAGGGTACATGCAGACCATGAAACTGAACAACTTTCCCCTAGGAACATATTTCAGGAAACGTAAAAAAACTGACTTCCCATAGTGAATGCAGTCAGCTGATTGTGATTTTGTATGGAAGGTCATTTTATTGGCGTTTCCTGACATGTTATGTTTCTAGGGGAAAGTTGTCCAGTTTTATGTTTCATGCACCCCCTATCAGTATTCGAAGGGCTGTCCCTTACTCGGTATAAAAAGACGACAAAAAACATTAAATAATGCATTAAAAAAATCTACACTAAAATAATACATACATACACATATCTCGCCTATTATCCCTTGCGGGGTAGGCAGAGCGTAAACGGCTTCAAAAACGGACATTTACGCCACGTCTGACATATGTTTGAGGGTCATTTGGAAAATTGTGTATCGCCATAGTGACAGGTTGTCAGTCCATCGCTTAAAATTGCAATACACACCCTCAAGTCCCTTAGTCGCCTCCTACGACTCCCACGGGAAAGAAATCGGCTGATACTATTCTAAGCCGGCATCACACTAAAATAATAATTATATACATACATACACATATCACGCCTATAATCCCTTGCGGGGTAGGCAGAGCGTAAACGACCGCATAGAACGGACATTTACGCCACGTCTGTCAAACATTTGAGGGTCATCCGGAAAATTGTGTATCGCCATAGTGACAGGTTGTCAGCCCATCGCCTAAAATTGCAATACACACCCTCGAATCCCTTACACGCTTCTTACGACTCCCACGGGCAAGAAATGGGGTGATGCTATTCTAAGCCGGAATCACACGGCACATAATTATATAATCTACACTAATATTAGAAACAGGATTTTATTTATTGTTTGTTTGAATTGAATAGGCTCCGAAACTACTGGACCGATTTAAAAAATTCTTTTACCGTTAATTGAAATTGAAATTCTTTATTCAATGTAGGATAGTATTATCACTTATTGCATTTTTTAATTTCAATTTTGTTATCACCTAATAGAAAAACGGGTCGGGCGGGATAAAAAAAATAAAAATAATAGGCACTGCCATAGGGCTGGCCAGGTTAATCACACGGCATGTAACTTTACGCCACCACCATCTGAAAACGATATTTGTTTTAAATTGAAGTCAAGATTTTTAGAATCCTACATTATCCCTGATGAACATAGGCTATATTAATCTGTCTTATTCCCGGGGGAAATTGTTAGCAGCGGGTGAAACCGCTGGGCGGGCTGCTAGTGTATTATATAATGCCGTGTGATGCCTGCTAAGAATAAATGCCGTGTGATGCCGGAAAAGAATAGCATCACCCCATTTCTTTCCCGTGGGTGTCGTAAGAGGCGACTAAGGGACTCGAGGGTGTGTATTGCAATTTAGGCGATAGGCTGACAACCTGTCACTACGGCGATACACAATTTTCCGAATGACCCTCAAATGTTAGTCAATGTCCGGTTTTTTGCAGACGTTTTCGCTCTGCCTATCCCGCAAAGGATTACAGGCGTGATATGGGTATGTATGAATGTGTGTGTGTGTGTATTAAATAAAATTAATGCGCATTATAAAGCCTCTGTCAAGAAGGCGACCTACGGCATTATCTGCGCAGTTAGATGAGACTCAGATTATCTATACTTTACCTACCTACTTTAACGAACGAGACAGACTTATTTTAATAAATCACCCGCTACTACCCGTTTTCCTGAGGGAAAAAAGATATCGCGGTAAAAGGTACCTTAAATATGCACAATCTACATCTACATCTATCTACACTAATATTATAAAGAGGAAAGATTTGATTGTTTGTTTGTTTGTTTGCATCGAATAGGCTCCGAAACTACTGGCCCGATTTTAAAAATTCTTTTACCATTAGAATCCTACATTATTCCTGATGAACATAGGCTATATTTTATTCGAGAAAAAAATAGGGATCCGCGTGAAAATTTCGATAATGTAACCCAACGTGTGAAAAAAGTACTAAAAAAATATCTTATATCGCGTACGCTGTGGAAATTATTGACAATAGAGCAAAGATATACTACAGTTTTATAGAGGACATCAATATCTATAATAATGTCCGCGATACCAATATGTCTAACTATTACAGTTATGCCACAATAACTACTTTTTCATTTAAAAATGTACAAACTACGCCACATTATTCGCACCAGTGTAATGATTACATTTAATCATTACTGTACTAAAGGGTGTCAGGGATCGCCCTCCGAATACTGAATGGGTACATGCAGACCATGAAACTGAACAACTTTCCCCTAGGAACATATTTCAGGAAACGTAAAAAACCTGACTTCCCATAGTGAATGCAGTCAGCTGATTGTGAATGCAGTCAGCTGATTGTGATTTTGTATGGAAGGTAATTTTTTTGGCGTTTCCTGACATATGATTCTAGGGGAAAGTTGTCCAGTTTTATGTTTCATGCACCCTATCAGTATTCGAAGGGCTGTCCCTTACTCGGTATAAAAAAAGACGACAAAAAACATTACATAATGCATTAAAAAATCTACACTAAAATAATACATACATACACATATCACGCCTATTATACCTTGCGGGGTATGCAGAGCGTAAACGGCCGCAAAAACGGATATTCACGCCACGTCTGACATATGTTTGAGGGTCATTCGGAAAATTGTGTATCGCCATAGTGACAGGTTGTCAGCCCATCGCCTAATATTGCAATACACACCCTCAAGTCCCTTAGTCGCCTCCTACGACTCGACGAAAGAAATCGGGTGATGCTATTCTAAGCCGGCATCGCACTAAAATAATAATAATATAATCTACACTAATATTAGAAACAGGATTTTTTTCATTGTTTGTTTGAATTGAATAGGCTCCGAAAGTACTGGACCAATTTAAAAAATTATTTACCGTTAATTGACATTGAAATTCTTTATTCAATGTAGGATAGTATTATGACTTATAGACGTCATGAACTGTCATTCTAAAAAAAGATATTTCTATCACACAAATTTCTTTTTTTATTACAAATTTTGTTATGACCTAATAGAAAACCGGCTCGGCGGGATAAAAAAAATAAAAATAAAGGCACTGCCATGGGGATGGCCAGGTTAATCACACGGCATGTAACTTTACGCCACCACCATCTGAAAACGATATTTGTTTCAAATTGAAGTCAAGATTTTTAGAATCCTACATTATCCATGATAAACATAGGCTATATTAAACTGTCTTATTCCTGGGGGGAAATTGTTAGCGGCGGGTGAAACCGCTGGGCGGGCTGCTAGTATGATATATATTTATATTGGAAGTTGTTCAGTTTCAAGGTCTGAATGCACCCTATCAGAATTACTTTTCCGAGGGCTCCCCCTCAGGGTGACAAACGATATTGTTACCATTTCGGGATCGTTTCTTTACCTGCGCGAGTATAATGTGTATTTTATTTTATACATTGTATCGTCCACTGACATAGCGATAAAGAAAACATGAACTTATTTTATTTATGGACGCTTTGCGAAACCATGATGTTAAAGAATAAACAATATTTGTTATTGCAATGAAAGATATGTGTAACATTTTCTATTATTCTGCTCAAATTGATTCAAAAAAAGAAATCAGATTTCTTACCTATTCTTTACATAATATATAAGGTGTAAAACAATTATCTGAGAATATTTTAAGGGGTGAACCAGTACGTGAAACTGAACAACTTTCCCCAAGGATCATAGGACGAAATATGAAAAAAAAAATTGCCCTCCCATACAAATTATCCCGGCCGGGTAACACACTAAGTATGGGAGGGTCAAATTATTTTTTCATATTTCGACCTATGTTCCTTGGGGAAAGTTGTTCAGTTTCACGTACTGGTTCAACCCTTAAAATATTCTCAGCTAATTTTTTTACACCTTATATACACGATAAGTGACGGGAGTTGAGACCTTGAGAACAATCACGTTTCCTTTCAAAACTGTCCTATAAATGCACAATTAGAAGCCGACGAGGCTCATGAGCTCCTTCAGCTATGAGACCGAATGCAGCCGATCCCTTTGCCTAAGCGCCTCGAGTTGCGGCAGAATGGACACTTTCTCGTTGAAGAAGGCCTCCAGCGGTGCTTCGTTGAGCACGGTCGCCAGGAATTGTTCGAGGGAGATCGACCACTCGTGTTCGGGTTCAATTTCCTTGGGCGGAGACTGCTCTTTTGGTTGTTCGACGGGTTCCGCCGTGTTGCCGTTGGGATCGAGCTATAAAAAGGAGTAGGTTACGTATATACGACTGATAACAAATACGGGTGTAAGAGATATTGTACACTACTTTAAAAACTTGATACATATAGGGTGAAATTTTACTAGTGACAGATACCTAAAACTAACGACTAGCTGGTGATAAGAATCATCTTTCCTCACGGAACATAGGTAGAAATGGTAAAATTGGACCTCCCATTGAAATGTACCAGTTAAGCGACCGGTCGCGACCGACTATTTTATGGCAGGACCAATTTATAGCACGTTCACACGATGCCAATATGGGCAGGGAAATATTAAGGGAAGTGGGCAACGCGAATATGTAAAAAGGTTACTCGCGCTACTTGCTTCTCGTCACTTCTCGTGCTCCCTCGAAAGTCGGCTAATACTACGCGAGTCAAAGGAACGGCAGCACGAACGAGAGTGGACTGTATTTCTATCTCACTCACTCATATTGGCGCGAGAAGAGTATGACGGCAATGTGTGAACACACTCGCGTTAATACTTTCGAGCAATATTCGCTCGCGACAGCGGCGGTAGGTGCATAGCGGAACGTGCTATTAGTCCTACGTTCCTTGAAGAAAGTTGTTCCTTATCCCTGAGTTTTCAGTATCGGTCACTAGTAATAGCACGAAGGCAGTGTGTGAACACTCACTCGCGTTGATCCTTGCGCGGAAGTATTTCGAGCAATATTCGGGACAGCGGCAGGAGCAGGTGCATAGTATGAACGTGCTATTAGGCCTACGTTCCTTGAAGAAAGTTGTTCCTTATCCCTGAGTTTTCAGTATCGGTCACTAGTAATAGCACGAAGGCAGTGTGTGAACACTCACTCGCGTTGATCCTTGCGCGGAAGTATTTCGAGCAATATTCGCTCGCGACAGCGGCGGTAGGTGCATAGCGGAACGTGCTATTAGACCTACGTTCCTTGAAGAAAGTTGTTCCTTATCCCTGAGTTTTCAGTATCGGTCACTAGTAATATTTCACGCTACATTTACCTCAGGCAGAGGCGGTTGTTTAGCGGCGGCGGCCAGGAAGAGACTGTCGCAGGATATCTCGCGGCCCATCTCCGGCCGTCTCTGAGTTCCCAGTTCACCTAACTGTAGGAGAAGTGTTCCTGCAAACGAGAAATTATATGAAGGTTTTAGAAAGGTTCTGCTCTTGGTTGCTGACTTGTTTGATTGCTTTTTGGCGAGTGACTTTTTGATGAAAGTTAAAGAAAGAAGATTAACGAAACAGGTGTATATGGCGAGTGTGGATGGAAATGTTGGTAGCGACTTGTTCAGTTTGTTGGTGACTTGTTTGATTATTTTGTTAGCGACTTGTTTAGTTTATTGGTGACTTGTTTGATTAATTTGTTGGTGACTTGTTTAGTTTATTGGTGAATTTTTTATTTTATTGGTGACTTGTTTGATTAATATATTTGCGACTCGTTTAGTTGTTGGTGACTTGTTTGATCAATTTGTTAGAGACTTGTTTAGTTTGTTGGTAATTTGTTAGCGACTTGTTCAGTTTGTTGGTAAATTGTTTGATTAATTTGTTTGCAACTTGTTAAGTTTGTTGGTGACTTGTTTGATTAATTAGTTAGCGACTTGTTTAGTTTGTTAGTGTCTTGTTTGATTAATTTGTAAGCAACTTGTTATGTTTGTTGGTGACTTGTTTGATTAATTAGTTAGCGACTTGTTTAGTTTGTTAGTGACTTGTTCGATTAATTTGTTAGCAACTTGTTTAGTTTGTTGGTGACTAGTTTGATTATTTGTTAGCAACTTGTTTAGTTTGTTGGTGACTTGTTTGATTAATTTGTTAGCGACTTGTTTAGTTTGGTAGTGACTTGTTTGATTAATTTGTTAGCAACTTGTTTAGTTTGGTAGTGACTTGTTTGATTCATTTGTTAGCGACTTGTTTAGTTTGATGGTGTCTTGTTTGATTGATTTGTAAGCGACTTGTTTAGTTTGGTGGTGTCTTGTTTGATTAATTTGTTAGCAACTTGTTTAGTTTGTTGGTGACTTGTTTGATTTATTTGTTAGTAACTTGTTTAGGTTGTTGGTGACTTGTTTGATTAATTTGTTAGCGACTTGTTTAGTTTGGTAGTGACTTGTTTGATTAATTTGTTAGCGACTTGTTTAGTTTGGTAGTGACTTGTTTGATTAATTTGTTAGCGACTTGTTTAGTTTGGTAGTGACTTGTTTGATTAATTTGTTAGCGACTTGTTTAGTTTGTTGGTGACTTGTTTGATTAATTTGTTAGCTACTTGTTTAGTTTGGTAGTGACTTGTTTGATTAATTTGTTAGCGACTTGTTTAGTTTGTTGGTGACTTGTTTGATTAATTTGTTAGCTACTTGTTTAGTTTGGTAGTGACTTGTTTGATTAATTTGTTAGCGACTTGTTTAGTTTGTTGGTGACTTGTTTGATTAATTTGTTAGCTACTTGTTTAGTTTGGTAGTGACTTGTTTGATTAGTTTGTTAACGACTTTTTTAGTGTGTTGGTAAGTTGTTTGATTAATTAGTTGGCGACTTGTTTCATTGATTTATTGGCGACTTGTTTGTTTCGTGAGTTCTTTTTACCAACTCACCAACAATAACAACACCTTTTGTTTGTTAGTGGATCTAGGGTTCATCGGGTCGTTGGACGACTCGGTGTCCCACAAGAAAAGAGAGAGATTATACTGACCGGCGCTGACGACGGCCTCGTAAGCGCGCTGGTCGTGCACAGTCAGCGCGTGCAGAGCCTGCAGCAGCTGCAGGAAGTGTGCGCGCGGTAATGGCGGCGCCACGCAAGCGGTAACACTGAAATAACAACAACATACATACTTGGAAATATGCAATAGATTTTTTTTACGCTGGCCGGGGCTTGAATCCGGGGACCTGTTGAGAACCGTCCCACCGCTCTGAAAACTGAGCTACCGGCTCGACAGAAGACTTCCTAATTTCAACCTCTTGATACTCGTCTCGAAACAATCGACATCTAGTGTAAGTTATTTTAACTAATACGGCTGGCCAACGCATACTCTTAAGATAGCACTTTAAATGCAAAATAAAAAGTTGAAAAGGGTACTTCGGTGACCACGAATAAATTGGACCGAGTCGACGGTTATTTTGTATGAAATGAAATAAACTTTATTCAATGTAGGATAGTTATTATCACTTATTGACTTCATTTCATGGTCACTCATTAAAAAAAATTGTACAACATTTTTTATACTCAACACTTAGTTACGTTTTTCCAAAAGCGGTATTGAGTCAAAAGTTGCTTTAATTCATGGGACGAGTGATTTTGCGTTATTTTCCCAACGCTCTTACAAAAACAGACTTGGTAATGAGAAAATATCTCCTGACCTTTTCTAAACATATTTGACTAATTTTATTTGTTAAGAGAATTTATATCCCGAATCGAGGGCAATATTTACCTATTGGCAACAGGGGTAGACGGAAGGGAAGGTGGCAGGCCCCACAGCGCGCACGCTCGGACTGACGCCGCCGTGTAGGCTTCTGATGTGCTCCAAGCTGGGAAATTAATAATAATCATATTCTATATGCCAATCGATTTAACAGGTTCAAATTGATAAAGAAATCCAAACAAGAGGACAGCAAGATACAGGCATAATCAGTTGCTACAACTGCTGTTTAAAGATAATAATAATAATCATATTTATTAAGACGAACAGTACGAACACAACAGTTTTTTTTAGGGCTGGACTCTACAATGTTAGCCCTGGGGCTTTGAAATCTACACCTGACTGTAAGATGGGGAGCTGGAGCTCACCTGGACAAGTTTGTGTGGTTGTTCAAACACACTTACGAGTTGTTTTAGAAAGAATGGATAGGACTGAATCTACCTGGCACGTGCCGGTATTTCCCAAAATGGAAAACAAATGAGGGACCTACGTGCGTCCGACAACAGTTTACAATTATATCAGGGTAGAACTGAAAATTGTACACAGGTTTTGTTGCAAATATTAATAATTTAAATATTGATTTATTATTTCATTTAATATGATTGTAAATAGCTATGTAGAAATTATTTAAAAGGAACGTCATACTTAGTAATTTTAATTCTGAATTTACCCGTTGACTCTTTTTCCTTACATATTTATAGAGTGAAAAGTAGTAAAGTTTTGTTCTTCTTCTTCATCATGTCAATGACTAAAAGAAGGATTTAATTTATAATATATATTTTTCTTTATATATATATTTAGAAGGACAAAAATAATTCAGTTCTTTTGGAGTACCCCTGGTACCTTATGTGCTACAACCGATAATACCATTATTATGCTTATGTTCATTTAAGTTTAGCTCAGACCCATCTAACTTGAAGATTGGCTATTGATTGATAGGCGATTGATAATTTCTCATTGTAAATACCTGATTGGCTACAAGCACTGTCACTGGATTTATCCATTTGGTTTCCCTCGCAGACTGCGCTGATAGACCGTTGTAAAGTGTTGTGCGCCCCTGCCTCGGGTGTGCTTGGCTCTTCTATGCTGGAATATATTATAATCTTTGTTCTTATTCATCGTTTTTATGGACACTGATTTTAAACATCAAATTATTTTAATATTTTCTTGAGTTTGCACAATAATTACTCATCGGAATAAAAAAAACGGATTTAAGTTGTTTATTTTGGACTGCGGTCATTGGTTACGGATGGCGTCTAACACCCTAGTCATCCGTGACCACGGGCTCAGAGCTCGAAATGTAGGAATTGTAAATATCCAAAATAACATACACATATCACGAACATTATCCCTTACGGGGTAGGCAGAGCGTAAACGGCTGTAAAAAAAACGGACGTTTACACCACGTCTGACAATCATTTGAGGGTCCTTTGAAATATTGTGTATCACCATAGTGACAGGTTGTCAGCCCATCGCCTAAATTTGCAATACACACCCTCAAGTCCCTTAGTCGCTTCTTACGACACCCACGGGGAAAGAAATGGGGTGATGCTATTCTAAGCCGACATCACACGGCACATCACATCCAAAATAAACACAACTTAAATCGGTTTGCAATTGTTTTATTGTGATATCCAAGTATTTTATTTACGTGTGATGTCGCGTGAAATGTCGGCTAAGAATAACATCACCCTATTTCTTTCCCGCGGGTGTCGTAAGAGGCGACTAAGGGACTCGAGAGTTACATTTAGGCTATCAACCTGTCACTATGGCGATACACATTTTTCCGAATAAACCTTAAATGTTAGTTTTTTACGGCTGTCTTCGCTCTGCCTACCACGCAAGGGATATGGGCGTGATAGGCAGGAAACAACCCTATTCAGATGAGTGTAGATCTTTCTGGAGCCGGAGTATGTATGGCATGCTGTCTGTGGGTCTTTGCATTGCGAGGTCTTCAGCAGCCTATGTTTAGGGCTGCCGGTGCGGGTCTTGAGAATGACCTCGTACCCGGGCTGCCGAACCGCAGTCTGGATGGTCTAAGTTGGGTCTGGTGGTGGGGGTAGTGAGGGTCTGGTGTAACCTGGGGCACGTTCATGCTGTTTCTCCTAGTCGGTATTTTCTCCGATAACAGGTCATAAAACCGCGTTTTAGCACGCCAGTCAGGAGAAATTTTCTACCATGCGCTCCAAAACGCGGTTTTACGAACTGTCAAAGTATAAAAGAGCGACGAAAGATATATTATCCGTGGTCCATTGAACGCGCCCGCCCCTATATGTATGTATGTACGTATTAACTTTACACCAAACACATTTATAAGAACATCAGTTACACAAAATAAATTTAAAAACGAGAGGCACAAAGGCGGACTTATCCCACTAAGGGATCTCTTCCAGTCAACCTTTAAGGGACTGTATGTATGTATAGGGAGTGTATACATGCTGTGGGTCTGGTGTATCCTGTCGGTTGATTCACCTGTCAAAGAAGCAGATGGCGTCTGTGGCGAGCTCCTCGCCGGTGTCGGTGAAGCTGGTGGGGCGCAGGTCGAGGTGCGAGAGCAGCGGCGGCGCGTGCGCGCAGTACAGCGCGCGCAGGCGTCTGTGCGCGTCGGCGCGTGTGCATATGCCCAGTGCCAGGCTGAGCCCGCGAGCCGACACGAAACCGTCGTCGTCGTTGTCCATCAACTGGAACAACAATGCGGTGCAAATAGACAACAAGTTATTGTTTCGTTTTGATGTTATTGATAATATCTAAGTACCTACTATACTGTTAAGTGTTAAATAGTTTTAAGACCAAAATATTTGTATGCTATTTTGTGATGGCAAGTTATGGAGGACTGTACCCAATTAGCCTGTTATCTGTATTTTATATTATAGGTACCCATGATTACTAATAAAGTTCTGAGTTCTGATGTCAACTTATTTAAAAATATATATTAAGTTCAATCAAATACTTAATAACTTGCACGTTTAAAAAATAATCATTTCAAGAGATGTTTTGTGTACATTTTTATATTTCAATTCAATTTGCGTAATGATTTATTTTATGGTTAAATTTTTGTATTTCAATTATTTTTTTGTTTTATATATAATTGTTTTTTGTATGTTTATAATGAGTTAAATGGGTGATACCAACTAATTTTATTGTATTTTGTACATATTTACCACATTAACTGCAAATAAATACTTACTTACTAATATACCAACCCCGGGTCACACCAGCTGCAAAGGTGCCAATGACACGCGCTGCGTAACCGCATTGAATGGCGATGGACATTTGTATTAGTCGTATTTCTCCCATAATGTTTCCTTAGTTTTTCTTTTAGTTCTAGACTCAACAACTTTAGCCCCTAGCTATGAAACACCTGACTGTATGATTGGGGAGCAGGAGCTCACCCGGAGAAGTTTTGTGGTTGTTTAAACGCCGGCGGGGGCGTCGGTTGCTTGAGGAGCTTGTGGAGTGTGATCTACTCGCAATGGCTGCAGCAGCGGTTACTGTGATGTCGTCACCCTCTTCCAAAAGGACGTGCCTCGGACAGTGTTTAAGAGTCCTACTTCGCCGGAAGGAACGAAATTCAAATGAAATTCGGAAGTCATGTCAAAAAGTATATTATAGAGGTGTCACCATTTCATATAATGTTAGTCTAACTGGTACTGATACAATACTTGACGACCAATGGTAGTGCGACTTCCTGCGGCGCAAAGGTTCCGGGTTCGATTCTCGGTGGACTACTCACAAAGTTGATATTATAACTTGGAAGGAATATTAACCTACATTATATTATAAGGACCATATTTTGAAATGAGCTGAACCATTCGCCAAGACTTAGCTGAACGCATAGTATCCATATTAATTATGAACTCTATAAACTGTACTGTCTGTTTGTTTGTTATTCTTACACTTTCAGTACATGAAAAGAATTCATCTAAAAATAAGGGCTTAATCAGTTCACAAAACACTTATCTTCATAACATCTCAAATCATAAGTATTTACAACTTTTTAGTTTAACGTTATTACAGAAGAAGCAAAGTCATTAAACTAAATAAAGCCAACTTATTAGTTCAGGTTTAAAAATGCAAGTGGCCAGTATCATGTTACGCACTTTGCGCGAACATATTTTTGTTTCGTTTTTGTCCATCCTGGTATTGTAATTTTTTTTGCGAACTTCGACATTAAGAAACTTTTTTTGGATATTTCATTGTCATTTTCGTCATTGCGTGCACCTTAAGCGCAACTAATACTGTTAAATTTAAATTTCAATTTTAAACGTTTATTGCATAAATCAGTATACATAGATGTAAGTTCAAAATATAAATAGCAAAAACCAATTAGCGACGGCCATTATATATTCGAGTATGATATTATGATATGATAATATATAGCGGTCGCATTCTCGCACCGTTCATTAGGTTTTGAACAATATTTGTTGACCATCAGACATACACAGAGCCGCATGCCTTAAAATTTTCAAACCTTCGAACACCTTTAACAATCTTTTTCCTTTAATCACCAACACCAGTTGAATTGCTTCATAGTTAAAAATTATCATACATTTTGGTGATATCTATTAAAGTAACTAAGAAAATTTTAAAATCGAAGGTGCTTCTAATTGTTTTTTTGACTAAGGTTTTTAATCCATTCCTATCTGGATAATCCTGTAATTTTTGGTCTTGAAATTGGTATTTTTAGAAAAGGGATTTATAGCCCTATACAATGTTTGGTATATTTCGGTGTTACCAACGAACCAGGGTGACCACAACCTTTAATATAATGATACTCTCGACCTTCCCGAAATTTTAACATTAGTATTGGCATTTTGGTCTGTGACACTCTAGGACTTTCCAGCTAGGTATAAGTCTAGAACCTTTCAACCCAGTGTTACCCTAGCATGAACATCTTGACCCAGTGCCACTCTAGAACCCTTCTACCCCATAACACTAAAAACCTTCCGAATCAATTGATCCCACTCTTGAACTGAAATCTGACAAAAATCTTTTACAACATAAATAATACTTTTGTATACTAGGTACGCAAGTTGCAAGAGATATGGGCGTGATATGTGTATGTATGTATGTACGTAAGTACATGTACATAATTATTATCCTTGCTTTCTTATAATTTATCCTAAAACTGTGGTTGGTGGTGACCGTATGCGCAGCGCTCCATATTTACAATTAAAAATTTCCGCCGCGGTTAAAAAACTGCTTTTGTGCCGCCGTGCCGCCGTCTAGTGTTGCATATAAATCGAACCTTACTACTTCATACTAATCTGCACTAACAACCACGGCATCCTATTATTTGATCGTAATTTTTTTTTTAATACCTACGTCTAATCGGTTCATATTTTGCGTTTCGTTCGATGTATCAATCAACGTAGTATTGACATTGGCAAAATTATCCATAGCGGATAGAATGCCGTTGTTGTAGATAGTTGATATATTTTACGGCAAAATTCTAGCTACAATAATTTTTCACGGTCAAAATATCGAACAAATGTAGTGTGTGTCGCGTCTGCATCATATTCCGTTTATCTATGATCAATTCCACGTCAGTTTTGACAGCAGAGAAAACCCATCAAAACAAAAACCTTTTATTCCCAAGGAAATCAGCCGGAAACACTAAGTGTTTTGCTAAATTTCTTAATAACTAAGTTGTTTTGTCAAAAAATTGCCGCCCGGGCGGGTTCAACGTGAAATTGCCATTAATAATCATACTAAGATCAATACAGTTCGATTAGCACTGGCGGAGGAAATCTCTTACGCCACGCTTCATCACTGAAAAATAGAGGTAACTTCAAATTTTAATTACTCCGTAACTAAATATAAAATGAGATTTTGCGCTGCCCTGGCGTATTCCTCATATCTTGAAGATTAAAAAACAAAATTTTGTTGACAGTGATGTGCCTAAGATTATGCATAAAACGCATTCTCGTAGCTCGTTTTCACCTCACTTCATGGAAGTAGGCCCGTTAAACCGCGAGGAGGAAGTAGTTGGACGCGGCAACTATCAAGGGCTTTTTATGGTGGGGAGCGTTGCCGAAGACGCTTCCTTCATATACGCTTTAATGGTAGTGTAATGTTTCCTTAGGTACCTTGAACATCCTAGCAGTGATGGCTTCGGTAAAATCGCCCTTGACCCACGGCGATAAGGCGCTGAACAATGTCTTGAACTGCGAGTAGTCGAGCCGGTACGCTTCGTACGGCGCCTCCAGTCGCTCGCAAGGGACGCGCTTTGCCCATAACAGCTCTTCACGGATTACACTCAATAGTTCCTGTAACAAAAAAAAACTTAGTCTAATACTTAAAGATGAGAGATTTGTATTTTTAAGTGTATACTACTGGATCGATTTCAAGGAACCTGTTATCATTACAAAAGTTAATTTTTCCTTAGTAATACATAGTAAACTTATTGAACTCACTATTTTCTATTATTGTATTAGTATTATAAAAAAAAACCTTTAATTAAGGCAAAATTTTGTTAGCCACTTTTTAAGGAAACGAGGGGAAGAAGCGGGCCATTCCCACTACAAGTATCTACGGATAACTTACTGGGAAGACCCGGCACTAAATGTATATTAAGATTTTGATATATTTATATAATAAATTATTTTTTATTTATTTTTTATTTTATACTACATACTCTTTTTACCACGTGAGAATATCTAATTTCCACGGAAAAACGCTAGGCTGGCCTCTAGTCTTATAATAGCCTCGATTAAGAAAGGTCACATTCCATCACTTTCTACTACGTCGAAAATCTGCAACTTGTCTAACATTGCCCTCAATTCGGGATAAAAAAAATCCGAATGGTCCTCAAATATTTGTCAGACGTGGCGTAAATGTCCGTTTTTTGTGGATGTTTTGCGCTCTGCCTACTTCGCAAGGGATTATAGGCGTGATGTGTGTGTGTGTGTGGGGGGTGTGTGTGTGGGGGGGGGGTGTGTGTGTGCGTGTGTGTGTGTGTGCGTGTGTGTGTGTGTGTGTGTGTGTGTGTGTGTGTGTGTGTGTGCGTGCGTGCGTGCGTGCGTGCGTGCGTGCGTGCGTGCGTGCGTGCGTGTGTGTGTGTGTAATACTAAAAACATGTTCAACGGACATTCTGTTAGATTGTTTGTATAAAGAGAATTGCCACTGTCGAGGTTTGTCACGGCTACATTTGCCTTAATGAGATTGCTTTACTATTTGTAGCTCACCTGAAGTTCATCAGCGTCTAACAGCTTGTCCTGTTGCAAGGCGCGCAGTGTATTCCTCTCTAAGCTGTCTTCCAACTGTCGAACCACCCTCAGTCGGTGCTTCAACCGCAAATGTTCTATGATCTCGCTGGTGACACTGCTTCCGTATGAAACGTACGATTTGTACACGAGGTCTTGGATTTTTATCGTCTGTAAGAAAATATTAAATAATAATAAATATGACACAGCGCCATCTAGCCCCAAACTAGGCATAGGCATAGGTACTATGTTTACTAAATAGCTGATATTATTATTTATATACTTTTTTTGTTAATAAATACATATTATACATACAAAACACCCGTACTAAACACAAATATCTGAAAAATTTACGCTGTCATAACTACGAACAATATAGGATATAAAAAATAAGAAGTGAAAGTCCGTGCAACTAAATATTGTCCCTCAGGATCGCCTATACAAAGTCCGACCGAGTGCATACATCACACGTACATCAACAGCCTCAATAATCCACTGCTGGGCATGAGTCTCTCCCTCTAGCAGAGTATTTCCAGACACACCACGCTTGGCAAGCGGATTGGTGAGCGCAGTGCAAGATGTTGCATTCACACGGAATGCGACTGCCCATTCCCTGAAGAAATATATTCCTTTGTTGTATTTTTCGACACCATTTTGTATGAGAGCTTCAAATTAGTTTTAGAAAAGGTTTGAGATTCATAGTATTTAGCGTCGGGTTAAAACCTTGAAAAACTATCAACATATTCACAATAAAACAATTTTTAACGGATTTAAGATCTGTATTTATTTTGGATTTTATAATTTCTACGTTTCGAGCTCTTTAGAGATTAATAAGGTGTTAGACGTCATTATTTTTGTTCTACCGCCATCTATTTCTTAATTACCTAACGCAACGTCCCGGCTCCATGCAGAATGCTGAAACCGTATCTTGTGTAGTAAGTCTTACAGTATGTTGGATCTGGTTTTTCCGTTGTTTATCAGCGGATTCCAAGTTGATGAAATTCCCCATCCAGTATCTGTGTTCAAATTCGATGTTTTTGAATTTCTATTGTTTCCCGTGCCTTCCTAGGAATGAATCTCTTCTCTCTCGCTAGGATTGCAGCCTTAGCTGTGAAAACTCAAGAAAGTATTATATGAGCACGTTACCCTGTCAGTGGAACGAGGTTCAGTGGACAAAGCCATGGCCTCGTCGTTGTAGATTCCCTCCAGGTAGTCGCTGAGCACCTGCATGGCCTGCCCGTCCTCCGAGCATTTCAACAACTTGTCTTTGTTTATGTCCAGGATCGTCAGAGTCACCTGAAATCGATGTAAAAGAGTTTTTTTTTATTTTTATTTCCAAGGAATGTGGTTTAAGGCGAGTGTACTTGTGAACGACCTCGGCGGTGGCACCACTTCACAAAAAAAGTTTTCTCCTTATACAAACAATCTAGCCCAATTTTATAGTATTATCCTTATGTAAAATTAGAACCTGCAAACTCAATAAAGTATTCGCTGTTATTAAAGTTATGGCCATAAATACTAAAGGTGGCCGTTTTTAGGCACTTTTTTCCATTTTGTGAAGTGGCGCCACTGTCGAGGTCGTTGACGGTCACAATCGCGTTAAGGAAGACGTATTTCACCAGACAGGAGGCCGTCCCTTGCTGCGCTTTCCGACGTGGTCATAACGCAATTAGCTACCGATCGCATCGATAGCCGGTTCTACTAGCTATTCCCCACGCCCACTGCCAATTCAGCTGGGCTAATATGCGTGCCACGATAAATTTTGGTCACCACATTATAGCGACTACATCTCACTTCACTGTAAATAATTTCCGCACTTTGTTCCCCCTGAAGCTCTGCGCGCATGAGACGAAAAAATATATCGTGGCACGCATGTTAGCCGGGCTGGTAGCTGATTTTATGTCGTATGTCGACGACCTTGTAAGGGCATTAGTTAGATGCCGTTGAATAAAGTCAGAAGCCAGGATAATGAGATCATCACCATAATGTGTAGACGCTCACCTGGAAGATGACCTTGGCTCCATCATAGAAGAAGCAGTCCATCACGTTAACAGCGCACTCGTAGGGCATCACGCTGATGAACAGGGTCTGGAGCCAGGATAATGAGATCATCATCATAATGTGTAGACGCTCACCTGGAAGATGACCTTGGCTCCATCATAGAAGAAGCAGTCCATCACGTTGACAGCGCACTGGTAGGGCATCACGCTGATGAAGAGAGTCAGAAGTCAGGATAAGGAGATCATCATCATAATGTGTAGACGCTCACCTGGAAGATGACCTTGGCTCCATCATAGAAGAAGCAGTCCATCACGTTAACAGCGCACTCGTAGGGCATCACGCTGATGAACAGGGTCATGAACTAGGATAATGAGATCATCTGCGTAATGTGTAGACGCTCACCTGGAAGACGACCTTGGCTCCATCATAGAAGAAGCAGTCCATCACGTTAACAGCGCACTCGTAGGGCATCACGCTGATGAACAGGGTCATGAACTAGGATAATGAGATCATCTGCGTAATGTGTAGACGCTCACCTGGAAGATGACCTTGGCTCCATCATAGAAGAAGCAGTCCATCACGTTAACAGCGCACTCGTAGGGCATCACGCTGATGAAGAGAGTCAGGAGTCAGGATAATGAGATCATCTGCGTAATGTGTAGACGCTCACCTGGAAGATGACCTTGGCTCCATCATAGAAGAAGCAGTCCATCACGTTAACAGCGCACTCGTAGGGCATCACACTGATGAAGAAGGTCAGGAGCCAGGATAATGAGATCATCTTCATAATGTGTAGACGCTCACCTGAAAGATGACCTTGGCTCCATCGTAGAAGAAGCAGTCCATCACATTGACAGCGCACTCGTAGGGCATCACGCTGATGAAGAGAGTCAGAAACCAGGATAAAGAGATCATCTTCATCATGCCCAGCTCGTCCAACTTCGCATGCAGGTCTGGTAGGTGGGCTGCTGTAAGTTCCTCTAATACACCTTGGTCCACCTGGAATTGACAACAATATTGCATCAAATCAACAACAAAAAGACAGGTAAGTGAAACCTGTTTAACTGAACCCTCAAGGTGCTTACGAATTTTTCTCACTTAGAGGTTTATCACTTACCCAGTTTCTCAATAGCGAGGTTTCAGAGATGGGAATTATCTTATTTATAGAGGTACTCACTTACAGAGGTTAACATTAACCAATTTATCATTTAAAGCAGTCAATAATTTCTACTAAGAGATAGAGACTTGTGTATGTTGAAAATCTCATTTATTTTTTCTCACTTAATAGAGGTTTATCACTTATCCAGTTTCTCAATAGCGAGGTTTCAGAGATGGGAATCATCTTATTTATAGAGGTACTCACTTACAGAGGTTAACATTAACCAATTTATCATTTAAAGAAGTCAATAATTTCTACTAAGAGATAGAGACTTGTGTGTGTTGAAAATCTCATTTATAGATGTCTTAATTTAATATATCTCATTTAAAGAGTTCAGCGATTATTAAAAAACTAAAAGTTTTTCTGATAGACATGGTCGAATTTATAAGAGCTGGAAAAAGATTGAATCATTGTCTCAATTACAGAGGCTATTAAGCTTTTTGTATTAGTTTTAGAGGTAATTATTAATAAATAAAATAAAAATAAAAATCTCAGATAATGAGGCCAGACGGTGCGATTCGTAATGCCGGATAATTATTTTTATAGTATGTTACACTTTGTGTTGTGATTTCTTGATGGAACTCCATATTCTAGGTATATTAAAAACATTTTACACTTGTACCACCAAAATATTTTTAAATAAGAAAATATATTAGTGGAACTAGTGTAAAAAGATTACGAGTCTATGAGCAGTATTGAAGCGACTATGTTCATTAGCATTACTCGACACATTGTTAGACTATGTATAGAATAGTAAACACTTACCAAAGCACCAACAACCCTGGTATTGTAGTAGTCAGGCAGCAGTGTTTCGCAAATTGTCGCTAACAACCAGAACGCTTGTTCTTCTGGGCAATATATCAGTAGAACTGAAGCGACTATGTTCATTAACAGCACTAGACACAATGTTAGACTATGTTTATAATAGTAAACACTTACCAAAGCACCAACAACCCTGGTATTGTAGTAGTCAGGCAGCAGTGTTTCGCAAATGGTCGCTAACAAGCAGAACGCCTGTTCTTCTGGGCAATATATCAGTAGAACTGAAGCGACTATGTTCATTAACAGCACTAGACACAATGTTAGACTATGTTTATAATAGTAAACACTTACCAAAGCACCAACAACCCTGGTATTGTAGTAGTCAGGCAGCAGTGTTTCGCAAATGGTCGCTAACAAGCAGAACGCCTGTTCTTCTGGGCAATATATCAGTAGAACTGAAGCGACTATGTTCATTAACAGCACTAGACACAATGTTAGACTATGTTTATAATAGTAAACACTTACCAAAGCACCAACAACCCTGGTATTGTAGTAGTCAGGCAGCAGTGTTTCGCAAATGGTCGCTAACAGCCAGAACGCCTGTTCTTCTGGGCAATATATCAGTAGAACTGAAGCGACTATGTTCATTAACAGCACTAGACACAATGTTAGACTATGTTTATAATAGTAAACACTTACCAAAGCACCAACAACCCTGGTATTGTAGTAGTCAGGCAGCAGTGTTTCGCAAATGGTCGCTAACAAGCAGAACGCCTGTTCTTCTGGGCAATATATCAGTAGAACTGAAGCGACTATGTTCATTAACAGCACTAGACACAATGTTAGACTATGTTTATAATAGTAAACACTTACCAAAGCACCAACAACCCTGGTATTGTAGTAGTCAGGCAGCAGTGTTTCGCAAATTGTCGCTAACAACCAGAACGCCTGTTCTTCTGGGCAATATATCAGTAGAACTGAAGCGACTATGTTCATTGCCTGGCAGTAGCCGATTGTCGGGTTCTTTAGTGCGTACGCGCATAGCACCCGTCGTAAGGCTGAAATACCTGAAAATGACATTGAATACTAAATCAATTTGCCAATGAAAACAAAGATGGTTCCGTGCTTCGGAGGGCACGCCCTTTAACTGGCAGACCACATCAAATTTATCATTGGTTTTTAAATCTATTGCAAATATAAGTTCAATTTTAGTTTGGAACATTCTTCCCATCGCCTTATAAAGGTTTAAACTGTCGGTCCCGGTTGCTGTCTATGATTACTTAAACGGCGGTTAGGGGCTTACTACTAGTAGTAGGCGGTTAAAAACTCTGATATCAGGGTTTATCGGATCGTTGGACGACTCGCAGTCCTACACGAAAAGAAGAGTAGAAGATTTGCTATTCAAAATACCATACGATATTTTTTAAATGTATGTTATAATTATAATTTTACAGGTAGTTTCAGCTAGGAAGATAATTATTAAAAATATACATACATACATACATAAATCACGCCTCTTTCCCGGAGGGGTAGGCAGAGACTACTTCCTTCCACTTACTACGATCCTGGCATACTTCTTTCGCCTCCTCCACATTCATCAATCTCTTCATGCATGCTCGTCGGTTTAGGGTACTCTTGACCTGACCTTTCTTTAGCACGTCCCCGATTTGATCGAGGTACGTTCGTCGAGGTCTTCCCCTTCCGACGTTCCCATCCACACTTGCCATATACACCTGTTTCGTTAATCTTCTTTCGTTCATCCTCTCTACATGACCAAACCATTTAAGCATACCCTTTTCTACACCAGTCACTACGTCTTCTTTTATACCACAACGTTCCCTTATCACGCTATTCCTTATCCTGTCACTCAATTTTACGTCAACCATACTTCTTAACGCTCTCATTTGTACTGCATTTATTCTACTTTCATGCTTTTTCTGCCATACCCAACTTTCACTCCCATACATAAGTGTCGG
Source organism: Tuta absoluta (assembly GCA_027580185.1). Taxonomy (NCBI): domain Eukaryota; kingdom Metazoa; phylum Arthropoda; class Insecta; order Lepidoptera; family Gelechiidae; genus Tuta; species Tuta absoluta. The sequence continues at coordinate 7,024,691 of JAQAHW010000003.1, forward strand.
AACTAACACCCCTCTATGCACAGCCAGACGAGCCTTATCAGAGACTTTCTGGCTGTTCATAAAAGCGTGCAACGCTCCATTCACCATGTTGCCGGCATTCACCCTTCTTTCGATGTCACTTAAAATATGCGGTCCTTAAATGGTATTTTTTCTAACGCTTATGTAACTTTAAAGTTACAGAAGTGACATATGAAGCATATAGACAGAAATTGAACCTACGTCTTCAACGAATCGCGCCGGCGCTTATGTCCACTGAGCTGACGCTCGAACATGGTATTCGCAAAAATTTTAGTCTATTTAGAAACCCAACTTGTACTTACAAGTCAATTAAATATAGGGTGAAATCTTACTAATAACCGTTTACGAAAAGTCAAGACGGAGTGGTGATAGGGAACAACTTTCACCAAGGAGCACAGGTCAAAATAGGAAAATAATTTAGACCTCCCATATAAAATTGCCAATCAGCTGATTTGAGTTACTATGGAAACTCAAAATATTAATGTCACATTTCAACCTATATTCTTTGGGGAAAAATGTTCCTTGTCACCAGCCCGTATTTAGATTAAGCTATCGGTCACTAGTAAAAATTCACCCTATACAGGGTGTAATGGACAGCCCTACGAATACTGACAGGGTGCATTCAGACCATGAAACGGAACAACTTCGCACAGAAAAATATTTCAGGAAACTTAAAAAAAATGACTTCCCATAGTAAATGCAGTCAGCTAATTGTAATTTTGTATGGGATTTCGATTTTTTTGTCGTTTCCTGACAAAAGTTTCTAGGGGAAAATTGTTTAGTTTCATGGTCTGCTTGCACCTATCAGTATTCGGGCTGTCCCTTACACCCAGTATATTAGCTACTACGAAAATTCTACTAACCAACATCATTCTGAAAAGCAGGATGTTCCGGCAGCGACCTATGCAGATCCCTTTCAATCTCATCATTCGCCTGGTTCTTCGAAGACAATGCTTTGTTCACCAGCTTCTCATACAGGCCTTTGTTTTGAGCCTTCTGAAGACTAGACCCTGAGAAAAAGATTTGTTCAAATTATACCAGGGTTATTTTTTATTCACCCCGGAAATTTTACAGGGCGAATCTACTCATGATTCTGAACAACTTTTATTATGGGGTCACTGGCGAAATCGCGAAGAAAAATTGAGCTGTTCCATACATTTTGTTCGTGTAGGTATGAATTTTTCTATGGTGCAGGTGCTTTTTTTTCGCGATTTTGCAGGTGACCCCACAATAAAAGTTGTTCAGAATCATGAGAAGAATCACCCTGTGAAATTTCCGGGGTGAATAAAAAATAGCCCTGTATAGGCTGAGTTTTTTTCTAGATAGAACAACTGTATCCAAGGAACATAGGTCTAAAAAAACTGGACCTCTCATACAAAATTGCCGATCAGCTGGTTTGGGTAACAATGGAAGCAATTTTTTTTTCATATTTTGACCTTTGTTCCTTGGAGAAAGTTGTTTCTTATCACCAGCCCGTCGTCTGTTTTCAGTAACGGTCACTAGTAAAATTTCACCCGATATAGCTCTGTGAGTGAATAAAATCCAAATAACTACATTATCAAATATGAATTAGCGAGGCTCGGACGGTAATCCTCGGTCTCTCGTTCAAGTCCCGGCCTTATTGAAATTAATGAAAATAATATAGCAGTGTGAGATACAATGATACAATCGTAATACCTGAAAATACGCTCCATAGTTCCCCGCGAAGGGACTCCGGTATCCCGTTGACGACTAACTCGCTGCCGGCTGTGGTTTGGTACATACTGACTCCTCTACCTACTTCCGCCATATGGTCTTCCCATTGTTTTTCCTGGAATTGGAAGATTCTTTTAATTTTTTCTTAAATGGTTCCTAGTCGCTGGATAGATGGCGCTGTACTTGGTACGTAAACGTAAGGAACGGAACGTCACATTATATTTCGTTTTCATTTCCGAATGTATGAGATCGTAAAACAAAATGGCACTAATCATTGTTACACCACTTGCATCTCAAAAATATTTACTTTCATGGGTTTCCTTGCATATTAACGAAAACAATAGCAACAATATTAGTAGTAGGCGGTTGAAAAACTCTGACACTAGGGTTCATCGGGTCGTTGGACGACTCGGTGTCCCACACGAAAAGAGAGAGAACGAAAACAACGTACATCATATAAAATAATAACAATGCGCGAAAAACGAGGATAGATTCAGAAAGAACATTTACTTTTTTAATGCCTTTTGGCTTTGGCATCTAGTAACGTAGTTAGTTCAACGCCATCTACACAATGCTTGGAAACTAAACAATTTTTTTCTTCTCAAAAAGAAAACTCCCGATTGGAATTGATTTCGTGTGGGACACCGAGTAATTATAATCATTGAATACCAAATTTTAAAACCCTTCCCGTGTTAGGCATACAATTTTTGAAAACTTGCAAAATAATAATCATCCTCATCGGATATCAAAGTAACGATATGTATATTTACTTTAAAGCTATAAAGATGTGTAGTTTTTTTTTTAGGGTACGTGTGTACGTACATTCAAACTCAGTTCTAGCAAGACAATCAAAGTGTCATTAATTGTATTATAACTCTAATTGCGTGCGAGCTAAAACCAGTGCAAAGTACAAAGTGCCACGCTGAGCTTGACTGTACAACTGTGGCTATAGAACTGAAGTGACTGCAGAGTTTTCTCCAGTAAACTTCATAAAGAAAACATGAATCAACTTGCGTTAGTCTGTCTCTTGTTTGTTTAAGAAAATGTCAGGAATAGTTAGGAATTAGTTACGGAAACACGCTGTTGGAATGGAATTTCTTTTTTCTTTTTTTTTTTTTACATAAGATCATGATATGGTATACCTTTTTCTGCTGAACCTGCTTGATGGGCGAGGTCTGATGCGTCTTGAACAGCGTCATGAGCGGCGGCTGCGGCGTCCACGCGTCGCCGCACTCCAGGGTAGGCAGCGCCTTGGTGGCCTTCTCCCTGCACACATCACTGACATTCAACTTGAGAATTGGAACCACAGGACTAAATAATAGTATGTATTACACTCCAGCGATGATTGTTAGTCATGAGCGCCGAATCCCATGCTAGAAGATGCAGGGAAGATGTATGGCATTCCGACGTACTCCAATGTTTCCAATCCCAGGCTAAATAAAAATGGATTTCACCACAGTGAAAGCAGCTTCAAACAGCCCATGCTAAAATAGAGTTAGGTAGATCTGAAATGTTAGTTTATTAGTTTATCAATGCGATAAAGAGGTCTATTATGTATGATTTACGGGACTTTTGGCCTATGAAACAACATATATATCGCGATTGTAATTTAGAAAAAGATATTTTCAATTAGGTTATTTTATCGGGTAGATACTTTTTCGAAATGTCAGCTAAGAGTGAAACATATAGGATTAGTATTTTTCGAGTACCTAATTATAAAATAACTAACGGCCTGTCCAGCGGTTTCAAACGCTGTTAACCGTTTTCCCGCGGGAATAAGACATTTCAGTATGACCTATGTTCATCAGAGATAATGTAGGATCCTAATGGCAAAGATTTTTTAAATCGGTCTAGTATTTTCGGAGCACATTCAATACAAACAAACAATCGAATCTTTATAATATTAGTGTAGACTAATTTTCCCCAAGATATGATTTCAAACCATTATATTAGTATTTTTAAAGAGTGGTTATGAGCAAATGAATAGTCCCCAAAACATTCTCTACCAGCAAAAAAACAACTTACTTGGGCAATTTTGCCAATAATTCCGATATCTTATGTGCCAAGAACTCTCTATCGGAAATGTTACCGAAGAGGAAGCTGGTGTGGTGTGCCGTGGTGACGAGAATGCTGCCGGTCTCGCCGGAGCTGCCCGTGCCGGCGCCGTCGGCTTTCTCAACCTGGTGGACGTTGCGCAGCGGGATCGTCAACCGGACTAGGTTACGAACCTGTCATAAAAGTTATATCCATAGAGAACATCATCTTTGAGGTAGAGTTATATTGAGCGGCCCAGCCGCTTCGGGGCTAAACCGGCCAGTGCTATGTTATGCAACTACAGGCTTCAAGTCTACAGATGAAATCTTTAGTATATTGCGTAGCCGGTAAATATCCCTCGCATTATAATGGCTGTCTAGGTCTACGCAATGAACATTGTAGCCTGTAGTTTGATAAAATTGGGCACAGGATGTTTGTCGCGAGTTTACAAGGATTTTGCAAAGCAGCATACTGCGTATCATACATTAATTTAATCAATTCATTCGTATAATTCGTTGCGAACATGTCTTTGTAATCTCGCGAGAGACGGCCTGGCTGCTGTAGCGCCGCAGCGACCAAACCGCTCACTATAATCCGACCCTTTTTTTTTTTTTTAGTTGTGGACCCTACGATTTTTAGCCTCGGGGCTTTTAATCTACACCTGACTGTATGGTGGGGAGCTGCAGCTCACCCGGAAAAGCTTGTGGTTGTTCAAACAACCAGCTCAATCGCGCCCTTGGGGCGCGATTGGGCTTACGAGTTGTTCTGGGGAGAACGTATTGGACTGAATCTACCCGGCACGTGCCGGTAGTTCCCAAAGTGGGGAGCAAATGAGGGACCTCCGCGCCCCCGCCGGCGGGGGCGTCGGTTGCTTGAAGAGCTTGTGGAGTGTGATCTACTCGCAATAGCTGCAGCAGTGGCTACTGTGATTTCATCATCTTCTTCCGTAAGGATGTGTCTCGGACGGTGTTTAAAACGCGAGGTTGGATGGGGGAAGTAGTTGGACGCGGCAACTATCAAGGGGTTTTTATGATGGGGAGCATTATCGAAGAAGCGACGGGACGCTTCTTTCATATACGCTTTAATGGTAGGGAGGCCTAAGTCGATGTGGAGGTTGGCGTTACGCATGTACCAGGGCGCCCCGGTAGCTTTGCGCATGAAACGGTTTTGGATGACCTGCAGCATTTTCAGATGTGAATCGAAGGTGTGAGCAAAGGCTACGCTGGCGTAGGTCATAATAGGCCTTACGCAGGTGGTGTAAATTCTCACCTTATTTCTAAGGGAGAGTTTGCTCTTTTTGTTCAACATCGGATGTAATCTGCCCAAAACGAACGCGGCGCGGTCGCGGACTCTCATAATGTGGCTACGGAAGCTAAGTCTTGAGTCGAGGGTGACTCCTAGATATTTGGTCTCGTTGACCCACGGGATGGGTCGGCCGAAAAGCTTTACAGCGGGGACGTTTAATCGGTACGAACCTCTACGAAAGTGCACGGCTGCACTTTTTTCAGGATTTACCTCGATTCTCCATTTACGGAACCAGCTCCCGAGGGAGTCTAGAGCGTTCTGGAGAATCTGAACTAATTTTAAGTGGTTACGGTGGGACGCGTAGATGGCAGTGTCGTCGGCGAACATAGCCAGCTGTGACATGGGCGATTTGGGGATGTCGCTAGTGTATAGCGTGAAAAGTAATGGGGATAGGACGGAGCCCTGAGGGACTCCTGCCTGTATGGTGTGGGGTGAAGACAGAGTGCCTTCCACCCTGTAACGAAAGCTTCGATCCGACAGAAAGTTACGTACTAAAAGCACGAGACGATCAGGCACAGCGAGCTGGTGTAGCTTGTATACCAGCCCGTTGTGCCAGACCTTGTCGAAGGCTTTCGCCACGTCGAGAAAAACTGCTCCTGTCGGGGTCGGTTTGGACGAGACATTTAGCTTAAGAGCGATGTGTTCGACAATGCGGTGTACTTGTTGGGTACAAGAGTGCTGTTGTCGAAAGCCAAATTGCTCGTCAGGTATGAGATTGTTGGTCTCTGCGTGGTCACGGAGTCGGGCATAGATCATGCGTTCGTAAAGTTTGGCGAGAGGGTTCAGTAAGCTGATCGGGCGGTAGGAAGTGGGCTCATTCGCCGGTTTGCCCGGTTTGTGAATGCCTATGACTATTGCTTCCTTCCAGCAAGCTGGAAAGGTGCAACTAGCCATGGCGGCATTCAAAATCAGGGTGAGGCGATTGATCAGGTGATCGGGGAGAATCTTCAGGACACGGTTGGTGATGCCGTCCGGTCCTGGAGCCTTTCTGGGCTTGAGTGCCTTAAGGGCGTTGCGCACTTCCATCTCAGTGATGACTCTGAGTGGAGGGCCCGATGGAGGTAGTGAAATGAGACGTTCGACTTCGGAGTCGACCGTTGAGACGAAGGTCAAGTCGTAAGGGAGTGTGCTGGGGGTGCATTGGGCTGCGAGACTGTCAGCTAGGCATTCAGCCTTTTCGTCGTCGTCAAAGGCTTTGGTCTGGTCAGGTCTGTTAAGTACCGGCATCACAGTGATGGTGTCAGATAATCCGACCCTTATTGTCACTGAGAGCGATCTCCCGTTTTACTACCAGTGCCCGATATTATCAAAAAACAGGCTACAATTTTACAAGTGAAATTCGATGTTCAGTTCATTGCGTAGTCGTTTAGCCATTATGATACCAGGAATATTAACCGACTACACAATGTGATAAGAAATTCACCAGTAGACTTGTAGTCTGTAGTTTCGTAAAATGGGGCACTGAGGGCATACTACTCTTAGAAGTTTGCCGAAACGTGGACGCTATTCGAGAAACTGCAGACTTTAGTTATTTTATTATACCTATAGCATAACTAACTAGAATGAGTAGGCAAGTGACGATAATGGTGTCGGTATTTGTTGACATTGTGTCATTGCATTGTGTGTTTAACTTTTCGATCCAGAAATGGTAGGTTCTATTTTGACGCGGTGAATCACTACCCTTATAAGTTTCTTTTTGTATTTGTGGTTTTATGTTTAAGACTCTGGTGTCAGCGTATATTAGTTTCATTTAATGTCATTTCAGTACTTGAGGTATTATTTTCCACAGACTGCCACACATCAGATAACAAAACAGCAATTAAGTTGTACTATTGTAGACAAAAGATATGGATGGATATGAACATAGTACAATTACAAGTAATTCTATTTAATTATCATACATACATATATCACGCCTATAATCCCTTACGGGGTAGGCAGAGCGTAAACGGCTGTAAAAAAACGGACCTCTACGTCACGTCTGACAATCATTTGAGGCTCATTTGATATATGTATCACCATAGTGACAGGTTGTCAGCCTATCGCCTAAATTTGCAATACACACCCTCAAGTCCCTTAGTCGCTTCTTACGACACCCACGGGATAGAAATGGAGTGATGCTATTCTAAGCCGGCATCACATGCATTCTAAGCCGGCATGACACGGCATTCTAAGCCGGCATCACACGGCATTTAATTATCAGCATAGAATAAATAATACCACTACCATGTAGAAATGAAACTGCTTTGTCTGGGCCCCAAAAACCTGCGCTTTAATTACCTACTGTCACGCCGCGCGCAATTCCCGTGCATCATCATAACATAACATAAGCCAGAGCTGTCGTGTGCTGATAATTCATCCCAGAAGGAGCTATCACTATGAATGTTTTTAGATATTTTCAAGTAAGGTTTTTGAGGTTTTTACTTAGACAATTTTCAGAAATAATTGTAGATTTAATAAGCTGAAAAATATGTGTCATTTTTTTAGTCACTTACTTACGACAACACTTTAAAAAAACTATATGACAAAAGAAATCAGAACATGTAAAATGTGACGCGCGTGACGAGCGTTCACACAGGGAGGCCAGTGTTTGATATTATCAAACTACAGGCTACAATTTTACAGGTGAAATTCGATGTTCATTGCGTAGTCGGTTAGCCATTATGATACCGGGAATATCAACCGGCTACGCAATATACTACGAATTTCACCTGTAGACTTGTAGCCTGTAGTTTCATAACATAGGCCACAGACGGTAGGCAAATATAATGACCTAAAGCGCGTCTGGGGCGTAAGCGTAGTCTCTAGGTGTGCGTACTCTGTGTTAGCAATTTTATTAGAAGGTAAACTTTGTGTTTCGTAAAAGTATTGAGAAATTTTAATAATATTAGGGCTTTGTACAGTAGTAGTAATTTTAATTTGTTGTTTCCCTTTATGGTGGCTATAATAATGGTACCACACGATAACATGTGATATTTATTGCTAGTCGATGAGTAATAAAAATATTACGTGAGAGTTTGTTTTATTTATTAGCTAAATTCTTCTTCTTTGACGACCCGATAAACCCTGGTGACAGAGTTCTTCAACTGGCTACTACTAGTAGTAGACCTTTGACATGGTTGTGTAACTAACGCCGACTAAGTTATTATAGACAGCAACCGGCACAGACGGCTTAACGTGCCCTCCGAAGCACGAACCATCTTACTTTTCGGACAATCAGGTGACAAACACCGAGAATCGAACCCGGAACCTTTGCGTCGCAGTTAGTCGCCCTACCACTGCGCCACATCGGCTTTTAAAACAACTAAATTATAGGACTGTATCTTCAAAAACTTCAAATGCAGTTCGATAGACAAAATGTTTAAGTCAACTAAAGTATTAATATCAGCTATCTTGTTCCCATAGTACAAGCTTTGCTTAGTTTGGGGCTAGATGGCGTTGTGTGAATTGTCCAGGATATTTATTTATATATTATTTTAACTCTGACTTCGTTTAGCAGTCGAAACCGTAGGATGAAACGAGGAAACCTAGTTTTTATACCTACTCCTACACAAACACGGTAAAACGACCGACTTTTTAAATCTCATTTAGTTTTCCTTGGTAACAGAGCTCCTAAGTATTATAAATATAAATACATTACTTTTATGTACATGTATCTAAATGTGAATGCGAAAGATAAGTTAGGTCACTAATGGTTTAGAATTTCAGATAATTGGTTCGATGACGCAATGCATAGCACAGCTGCACTCTTTTGTTGATAATGTTTACTTGAGAGTTCAACTCAAACTAGAAAATAACAATACAAGGTCAGTCAGTCTGTTTACCTCGAAAGATTCTGAGGTCATGGCGATAACGACCGTTTTTCACGGCCATTTACGCTCTGTCTACCCCATAAGGGATAAATTATTAAAAACTTACCCGACTGTCGAAACAAATGAAGTTTTGTGACAGATATAATCGTCCCCAGTTATGTCTCTTATTGTAAGGTGTCCATAGAGTACATTCTTCTGTACCATCCAGCTTCTCATTCTGAGGCAATCTAAATTTCAGGGTGTACAGATTTGACTGTTTTCTTGCATCTAAATCCCTCTTCAAGAATGATGGTTTCTTTGGTACATTTTTACTTAATTTCGTCAGTAAATCCTTGTCAATGTTGAACGAGCCAGATTTGTCATCTATCAACCTTGAAAATATGGAGATAAGATATTCAAAATTGTTTTCAACAAATTATTTAAATCAATAGCAATTAACATAATTTTTAGTTCTGTGGCTAGCCTTTCTCACTACGCAAATTAAGTAAATTTTCATCTACTCTATTGAGTACACTATTATGAAATAGTAAAGATTTGTTTATTTATTTTTCCATTGTTTATAGAAAATGGATTTAAAATTCTTTTAAATTACACCTGAGAAGCAAAAGCTAGGTTTAACATGCGATAATGCCTTATTTACATGGAAAATGAACAGCAGCAGGTTATACCACTAGGAGGGAAACTAGTTTCCTAAATTTTAAGTAGTTATCAGTTAGAAACTTAATACTCAATTTGTTGGCAAATGGAATAAACCATTACATCTGCTAGCACTTATAATCATGACTGCTAAATGAATTCAAATTGATCAAACATACTTACTGTTTCATTGCAATGTTTGCTAGCTGTTGCATAAGAGCAAAAGTCTCATTCTTCTTCAAAAACAAAGTGAAATAATGCTCATCATCTCTTGTGGTCACTTTGATAGAATCAGGGAATAATAAACTGTTGGTTTTCGCCAGTTCAGTGACGTCTGCCCATCGGATCTTTATGGAGGTCTTTCGTCCAAATATATATGAATAGAAACACATATAGTGAACTGATAGATACATCCAACCTTGCCGTGGCATTTTGCCTTTCCAGTAACTGAAATATTTTAGTATACAAACACAGATTTGCCATAAAACACTTATTTTTTTTAAATATTAGAAACCAATTACTTTATTCAGTAAAAAAAACTGTTACCTGCAGGAGTAGTAACACACCAATTTTTCATCTTTTGGCATATTGAATCTCTGATGGAATTCATAGTCCACATTTTTGTATGTCACTGTGTCTTCGTCTGATAGGAAAAAAAAACAATAAGAACACAGCTAAAGTTCACATAACAACTGTATCAAAATTCAGATCCTTCAGTATTGGTTACTAGTAAGAATTCAAGGAATGCAATAAAGATATTCTGTACTCATTGGGTGATGTTACATGTATTTTTTATTTATTTAGCAATAAATGTTTTATATTATTTTATTAAGGCTGTTAAAAATATGAATTACTTCTAAATTGAAAAGCAATATCATTTTAAAACAATTGTACTACAACTACTTTACCCTCATTCATATCATACACAAACAGTATTGAAACATAGCCCTTAACCCTAAGTAAGTGCATCAAAAAGTTATGTAAGTAGGCCTGTGGGGTGTTGAACACCCCTATTTGTTTCAGTTGAAAAATAACAAAATACATGCACAATCAGAAATTTATCAAGCATTACTTAAGTAATAGGAGAAACATGCACTCCTGACCTGACACAATCAAGCACTTCTCGAGACTGGGATGCAAAATCTACATGTACATGTGAGGGAAGATGGAAAATCAGCACAGTAACATTAAAAATCTTAAAGTTCTAAACCTTTGAACATGCTTAGGGGTGTCAACTACCCCACGCGCCTACTAAAGGGGACCTTCAGTGAAAAAAGCTGTAGAAAAAAGGCCATTGAACTATATTACCTTCAGTGAAGTTTTCCTGTTCTGTAGCAATGATAGAGTTGATCTTGCAGCACACAAACTCTGTCACTTCTTCCTCAGTATCAAAGGAATGTAATGTTGGCATCACATTTTCGAAAAGCCATTGCCAATCCTGCCGGATCTCCTGTTCAGTTAATGCTGTTGCTATTACTACAAAAACAGAAACAGGTTGAAACAAAAACAAATAAAACAATTTTGTTTAGGGGTAACCATAGTCATTGAGAGATAACGTAAATATCTGCAAAGTAACAAAACTAGTTTTCCAACGAATATCTCTCTGTATGATTGTAAAACGAAACATTGACAGGAATGGTAAAATATTGACTTACATTGCAACTACTAAAACTTGCTTCAGTTCTTAATTATGTATTTTTTTTTTATTGTGCTTACCATAATATATCTCAGAGTTGGGCGTCTGGTGCAGTATTCTATACGGGGCCGGTTTCGTATCTCTTACACTGTCTAGTGTGCCAACCAGCAGTGAAGACAATCCCTTCGATTTCCCGTGCCCTTTCCTCCTTTGCAATACGAAGTACAAGGACGTTTGGTCATCATCCCTGCGTACACAAGAGCAATGTATTATAACAAGAGCAATCTTCAAACAACACAATAAACAAAGTTATACACGACACAAAACAGATAAGAGCGGTCGAATAATAATTACCACAACGCAGTTTTCAGAAAAACCTCTTGCGGTTTGACCCACATTTTAGTATTTATCTATTTCACTTGATTCAGATAATTGATGATTTGTACACGGATCTAAGCATTTTCGAGCGAATTCAAAGTAAATCCTCACCCACGAAAAATATTTTATTTGATTTTGGTATATGACGTTATGTCCATGTCGCTGGCTCCCCAAAGTATATATTTTTCAAAGCTGAGAGGCTCAAACGTTTGTGACGAATGGATGGACTCTTATTTTAAGACTGGTTTTCAATGTGACGCTACCTAGACTGAGATCTCAGGTCAAAAAATTTGGGGAGCCAGCGACATGCTTTTAGGTTAGAATTTCAGAGAAATCATCAGATTACTTGTTAACGGCGCAATGTGCCAAAATGATGGCTATGCCAAAGAAATGTGACGGAATATGTGACAGCTACAAGCACATTCAATAGCTATGTGACTCAACTGGAGCTGAGAAATAAGCCATGGAATGTTTCCAACCCATGTCGCTGGCTCCCCAAAAAACCGGCATCCGAAATCTCTGCAAGTATCACCTAAAACTACTAACCAAAGAGGAATTCTCGATCGTAATGTAGTAAATACTCGTTCTTCAAACAATCTCCTCTCGAATCAGCGTCGTTTTTGAGAAAACACAACATTTATTTTTGTATGAATTTAAGGGTGACTACATCGTTCAACCCTTTTTGGGACAGATTCAGGAACTTATGGTTTAATGATTTCCGTACAGATTATACTAAATATTACCTTGAACAATGTCCGCAAAGGGCTCTTAGTGTTTATATTGTGCTGGTACTATTAGCAGCACATCCACTTACCTATTAAAGGTACTTAGATTTTTGACGGTATTTACCACGGTTTATTATTATTACATTTATAGTACAAAATCATTGTAGTAAGCCGATATGTTTGTATACACGATCTGATTGTTGTCGTTCGGGAGAAAACGTTAGCGGCGCGGCCGGCGACTTATCAGGAGCACATCGGAAGTCCCTTTCATTCTCGTCGAAAAGAGATCTTCACGGATAGGTCCGAATGTCATCCGGCAATAAAGTTGCACGAGAGCGCTAGCGCGTATTAGGCTGAGTTTAGATATTAATGTTTTAGAGTTTTATGCACTAACAGTGCTTTATTATTATCATGTTTTAAACTATTACATTGAAATAATGTGTGTAGAGTATATTTATACAAGTCTAGTCAAGTATTGATGAAACTGGAAAACCTTTCCCATGGAACACAGGTCCAATATTTTCCATAAATGGACCTCCTATTATAAATAACCAGCTTATCGGCAATTTGGGTCATGTTTCATGATAAAAAAATGGTTCAATTTCATCAATTCTTCAAAATTTTTATTCTCTGTGCGTATCAAAAATAACTATTTTAGGACAAATTCATTTTCAGTAGAATTTTAAGCGGTTTTTAGTATTGTTAGAGTGATTCAAGACTTTTTTTTACTGTACCTATATTAATTCATAATTTACATAATGATGCGACTGGTTTCATTGCACCATCGTCATCGTCATCGTCGTAAGTAACTACTTAAAAAACTGGTTACTACCTGAAGACGGATTAACGAAACAAAAAAACATGTTATTAAAAAGTACTACCACGAGCCCATCAGGTAACAAAACCACTCGTATTATAATTTGATTTTATAATCTATCATATGATCATCTCAATCAAGTAGGCATTTGTTGAGAATGAATGTACACTCGGTTATAGCACATAATGTACCAGAGGTACTCCAAAAGAGCTGAATTATTTTTGTCCTTAGCAATGTTTTTTCTTGACATGGATATGTTTTAGTAGAAAATTACTTCTTTTATGAGAATAAATTTAAATTTTGATAACGTATTAACTGGGGATAAAAATAAAACAGTTCTTTTGGAGTACCCCTGTTACCTTATGTGCTACAACCGTCTGTACCTACATACATGTTGTACAGACTGTAAAAATGTAACATCGCTACTGTTTTATGAGAATAAACGATATTTATTTATTAATGGACTCGAGGGTGTGTATTGCAATTTTAGGCGACGGGCTGACAACCTGTCACTATGGTGATACACAGTTATCTTATTGACCCTCAAACTTTTGTCAGAAGTGGTGTATCCGTTGAACGGCCGTTAACGCTCTGCCTACCCCGTAAGGGATATAGGCGTGATTTATGTATGTATGTATGTATTTATTAATTATAGGAATCAATTTAAGCAGAGCCCTTTCTTAACATTATTTAAGGTCATATATAGTATAATCTGTACGGAAATCAGTAAACAATAAGTTCCTGAATCTGTCCCAAAAAGGGTTGAACGATGTAGTCACCCTATATTCATACAAAAACAAATGTTGTGTTTTCTCAAAAACGACGCTGATTCGAGAGGAGATTGTTTGAAGAACGAGTATTTACTACATTACGATCGAGAATTCCTCTTTGGTTAGTAGTTTTAGGTAATATTTGCAGAGATTTCGGATGCCGGTTTTTTGGGGAGCCAGCGACATGGGTTGGAAACATTCCATGGCTTATTTCTCAGCTCCAGTTGAGTCACATAGCTATTGAATGTGCTTGGAGCTGTCACATATTCCGTCACATTTCTTTGGCATAGCCATCATTGTGGCACATTGCGCCGTTAACAAGTAATCTGATGATTTCTCTGAAATTCTAACCTAAAAGCATGTCGCTGGCTCCCCAAATTTTTTGACCTGAGATCTCAGTCTAGGTAGCGTCACATTGAAAACCAGTCTTAAAATAAGAGTCCATCCATTCGTCACAAACGTTTGAGCCTCTCAGCTTTGAAAAATATATACTTTGGGGAGCCAGCGACATGGACATTATGACGTTTACACCTTGACATTTGTTTATTTTTTTTTTATTTGTTCATTGGACAGGCAATTGTCTTTAAACCATACAGCCTTGCCTTCAGTCAGTACTCTTCTTTAGTTTATTCGTGCTCGCGCTAAGCAATGCTCTCAGAACTTTACACGAGAATATCAAGAAGAATCGATATTGTTTATATTTATTATTTCTCGCTTTCACTAAATTGTTCTTCACTGCTTGCATAATTAACTGTGCATATTTAGATGAAGTCTCCACCGCTTTTATTTTTTAATATTCTGCCTTTGCAAGGCTCTGCTGTTTCATACAAAATCATACGATAGGAAAAATCCTTTCCTCTCCATTTATTACAACATCTTTTCAAATAAAACAAAGAATTTGACAATCAAACACAATTAATTTATAAACTCCATCTATGAACTACAAATAAAAATACAATAATAGGGGAGGCTGGGGCACCAATGAAGGAATTTGAAAAAATTGGCTATTACTTTATTAAAAAAAAAATCACTATCTATACTGTGGCTTACGTAGCTTATCCGTGAGTAAAAACGCGATATAAATTATTTCATAACACCAAAAACAAACATTGTATGAGACGTTTTTGATAGGGAAGAAAATTTCAAAGCTGCCAGGGCGAGGTGCATCTTTGAATTAGTAGTGTTATACGGCATCTATGATATATTCTTTTGAATTGAAATTTGGGATAGATTTTTAATATTGTATTTTAACGTCATGATCTAGAAAATTTGAATTAATGAATATAGCGCAGGTTTAAAAACGTATTTGAAAATGTAACATTTCAGATACTCCAGGCCCTTGATGTCTATGTTCCAGCTGAAACGGCCCATCCCATATTGACAATCAAACAATTTTAATTCGGAGTCATTTCCTTTGGTATGAATTTATTCGAATGTGTCCCAGTGCATTTTTTCAAAACTGCCCCAGGTAGTACTCATTAAACCAATTATGAAATTTCCTAATAATATCTATGCACCATGCATGGATGCCTTGATTTTTATAGCAATGAACGCGTAAATGTATTATTGGCATTCAGTTTAAAACACTTGTCCCCAACTTATTTCATGAGATTTTCTTCAAAATACTTACAAATTTATCTGCTCTGTTCCGATTACCTATAAAAATCTAACAATGTTTTTTTTTTCATTAATAAATTGTGTTTGCTCTTGACTAAACTTCCGCGCCAAACGTCAAATTAAAAAAAATAACAATTTTGTTGACTCTTGTATCGTCTTCTTTTGTTTGTTTTGGCCAAATTTATTATAATTAACAATATTAAGATTTAAAATGTTTTTCCCTTCCGCTTGTTATATTCAACTCTCTCAACTTTAATTTTTACTATTTTTATTGTTTGGAAAAAAAAATGGAAATGGAAATTGTCGTGATTGATGTATTTTTTTAAACTATTGTTTTCTTTGACCTTGACTCTGGCAGAATCATCGTCTGAAGGCGATGGAAGCCAAATATAAATAAAATACTTTTCAGTGAAGAGTAAGAATCTTGCCATTTCAATAAATTTTTCCTACTTTTACCCTGAAACCGTAGAACAAATTTTCTTGTTGTTCAATGCTGACCCTCTTTAAAGCTGCCCCAGCCTCCCCTACTTATAACTTAATAGTAAAGTAACATTGGAAAATTAATAAGCTTTTTATTAGTTTTAGTTTTAATGATGGTGAGCAGCAGCTTCTTTTTCAGCACTCCTTCTTTGTGTTTCAGCCCAAGCTCGTTTATTCATATCAGAATTTGCCAAGATGTGTATTTTCAAAAATACATAAGCAGATACTAAGAGACCTATAGGGTAATACATCCATATATTGTTATTTTTCGCATAGAAAAATATTGGGAATTGAGCAATTTTGGCTGATATTGTATAGGGAAACTTCATGTGCCGTCCGGACTTCCTAAAAGTATAGAATTAAATAAAAAATTATGTACCTCTATACCAGAAAATAAATTATTTTAATGAGATCATTAGGTACATAGTATAAAATGAAGTCGCTTTCTTAGTCCCTTTGTTTGCTTAGATCTTTAAAACTACGCAACGGATTTTGATACGGGGTTTTTTAATAGATAGAGTGATGCAAGAGCCATGTTTTTGGGTACGTTTTACTGCGAAAAGCTTTGTTCCTTCAGGAAAATGGGTAGCAGCGGGTAAAACCGCTGGGCGGGTCGCTCGCTAGTAAATAAATAATATAACTTGCCCTGCAATCAAACCAGTTTGCCTTGCACTTGCTTCTAATGCTTTATAAAAACCAGCAAGAACTTTAGGAAACATTGTGAATTGTCAATTCCGTGGACACTTCAACAATCATGCAACGAGTTGTCTTCAAACTTGTCATCAAAGAGTCTTGTCATGCCAATGAGTATAGTAATCTTTGCTTGTCATGTTTGATTAAAATTTATACTTTTAAGCATTCTTTTTAGATATTGGCATTTTTATTCTTTTATTGCCAAGGACTATAAAAACCAGTTACGTTAACGGTTAAATCACAAAACACAAAACTGTCGATAGTATTGTCTTCGCATCCCTTAAAACGTCAAACTGCAAAATTATTTCACGTGAATCACAGAACACTTATACTCCTGACGTGAATAGACAGCTACAGCTAGTATCATCTGTGGAAATTGACGAGACGAAGACACACGAAGACGAGACGCTTAGTAGTTTAGTACCTAATACCTAATCAGAATTATTAAAATTACTGATATTTTCTTGAAACATTGCTGAAATGTGTGATAACGAAAAGGAAGAGGCAACAAATTTGGTGAGATATTTCATCTGTTTCTTGGCGAAATTGAAATTTTCTGTGTACTCATCGAATAACTAGTTCGAGGGCGAGAATTATTTCATTGTTATTCATGTTACAATTGTTTTCAGAAAGAGGAGTTTGAATGGGTGTTACGTGAAGAAGTCCATTCTATACTGCATCAATTGCACACTGTTTTAGTGGTAAGTCAACGGTTTTTGTAATTCAGTATGCCAGCTTCTACACATCTGCATACCAGGTGTTCAAATGTACCTAAGCCTAAGTGTAGATAACAATACAGAACAAGGTAATACATATATCAATTCGAGATTTACATACATGTAAAGTCTAGGTTTCACAGTACCTGCTTGAAATTTGATTTTCACTACAATACTCTGTCTCTGCCCTAAAGTACCAAGTGTGGATTAAGTATTATGTGTTAAAGTGCAACTGCCATAATGCGTTTGATATTCTCCTAATCCTACAGTGGATATAGCTTGAAAAATTGTGTTCTATGTTATAATTATTGAATTCCATCACTGTATTATGCCAATACTCTATATCTATTATCTACAGCACATTTAATTAGTATTTTATAATCACTGTGTTAAACAGCTTATTTTGTATTTCCAGGAGTGTGCTCATCGGTTCCCTGTCCCACTTTACGGCAATGAGGGACAGAAACAGGACAAGTTTATCTTGACATCACAACCTGAGCAGCTAAAGTGCATTGTAACTCTGACTGGAGACAGTATCACACATGCGGTAAATGAGTTCCATTTAATATACTAGTAGAAGGTACTATGTGAAGTCAGCCAGGAGTAAAGAGTCAGAACAGTCTAGTTCAAATGATCATAGTGCACAAAAAAGGCTGTGTGCTAATATCAATCAATCATACATTTAGCAGCATAAGTTAATCTCTCTCTCTCTCTTTTCTCTCTGAATCATTTCTTTTCAGTTGAATGGTTGACTACACCATTTAGGTCATCATAGATTAAGACTGACTGGTTTTTTTATTTTTCCAAGGACATAAGTTTCAAAGTGTTGCGGCAAATGCATACAATTTGCCGCACATCAATCAACCAGGATGGACCATGGAAATTGCAGCAGATCCAAGATGCTGCAAACCATCTGCAACAAGCTATTGGATACATCGACAATGTAGACAAGCATTATGTTTTCAAGTATGAAATTGACAATTCATTAATAGATTACTTAATTACAATATGCTCAAAGTATGTAGCATGATCACATGACAATGATATTTTTTACTTCACAATGAATTTTAATGAGACTGTTATCGTTGAGACTCTTTTGTATTTGGTTTAAAAAATGTATACTTTACATTATTCCCAGATCTTCTGAAGAAGTATTGCACATTATACAATGTTTGATTGGGTCTCTTCAAAGAGCCCGAACAGCTTTAGTATTACCCAAGAAAAAAGCTATTGATGAGCTTATGAAGAGTAGAAATATGGTAAGTAAACTTCAATTTCACTCAGCTAGTATAGTCCGGTATGGCTGACATTAGTTGTGGGCATACCTTACAAAAATTATGAAGTTGCTTATTCTTTGTAGATTGCGATAGATATGTATGTCTGTAAAGCACACATTAAATTTTGTGTCATTTTTAACGCTTGCGTAAACTTTTTATTTAATGTATGATAGCTCATATTATAATTAAATTTATATAAGTCTATTATTAAATCAATATTATTAAAATACCAGTATTGTCCATGTCCCAGTTAACACAGTGTACAAATTCAGTTTGAGTTGTTTCTGTCTACTGGAAACGAAAATATGTTTGAATATACCTAACATGACACAAAATGATAAATTGGGTTCAACCAATGGTCCAGAAACTATATAAAAAATAAACGACTTTTATATTTTTGAATTATGAAAATCTTGCCATATACAGTATCTGTTTTAATTAGGATTAGTATCTGTTTTATTTTTAGTTAATGTGAATAGTCTGTTTTATTTTATGTGTTCTATATTTCAATAGAACAATTGTAACTTCCAGAAAGCCCTGTCACCGAACTTACCTGAAGACCTAGCAATTTCCTTTTACATTCAGTCCCATAAACTGATATTTGTGGCATATCAGTTGAGCTCAGTCCACGGCACTATGAGGATCGACTCCTGCCAAGCGGATTGCACTGTACCTTGGCTGAGTGACGTGTTATTTATGTTGACTGCAGCACTGCACATGTGTCAGCAGCTTAAAGATAAGGTAATAAGTTAAAATAATAAATATTAAAAAATTGCTGATAATTTACAGAAAAGTTAGATCATTATCGGCCTGCCTGCTCTATCCAAAAGTTGGATATCGTGTTAAATGTTGTGTTATTTTAAGTTTTTGCGATTATACCTACTTAATCTTTGTTAGGCATATTTTGCATGTTCACCTATTGTGTATATTGATAACTTGACCTAGCTCGAGAGTCTCGAAACTGAGTTCAATGCACTATAAGATTTCCTTTAGAATATCGGACAACAGCATATCATATATCTAATAACAAAATACTCTGCTTTGTTGATTGTTATATTTTAAACCAAAATCTAAAAATGTATTCACTACTAAATATATCCTGAGATAATTTTGTTATCTTAGTTAATTTACGTACCTACTTTGACTAACTAAAATGATAAGATTTCGGCAGTGCCCCACAAAGACTAATTCATTATTACTGATAATGATAATTTTATGAAGGTTTATTGGATATTAAGATTATGATATTTAGAATCAGTGCGCAGTTCCAACAGCCTTCAAAACTAGATGCGCTACCTATCTATCAGTCTCAGACGACTGCGTAACTGAAAGTAACTTGTCTGCAGCTATTTTTATTGGCCACGCCCACGGCAAAAGTACCTGACATGTACCTACCTATTTGTGTGAGAGGATAGACTTCATGTTGACTATTATTTTTGCACTAGTCTACATCACAATGTGCATGTACAAAGAGAACCCAAAATATTATGGTTGAGTCAGGTACATCAACAGCACCCAAACGTAATGCGCGTCAGCGCAAGTTCTTTGGTATGTGGGCGCCTTGGACGAACAAATCCTATTTGCCAAGCCACCGTAGATTTTTTAAATAAATTAATATTGTTTTTATCTGATTTCAGCTGTGTGTATTCTCGCAATACAAAGACTTTACTGTGGGATCACGATCTGCCTCTGTGGTATTAAACTAACCATTATCATCTCCTGTTACCTACATTTTACTGTGTATGATCGAAATAATATGTACGTTTATACGTATGCGTGTTAATCGTAGTTATCGAGTCCATTGTTGATATTCTTGTTGAGTATGTTGTAATTTAATATAATAATGTATAATGTTAATAATATAACTTATTTAGATATAAATAAGCAGAATGCATGCTAATGCTGAGTTGTTTGGTTCCGAGTTCATAGTGTGAATGTGAATCAAGTTTCGTGGTTTACATTCCAATTAAATTTGTTCTTGTGCTGCTTTTAGGTTTATTAGAACAATTTTATTTATTTTGAATAGGTAGTCTTTACCATGGTAATTTATTCACATACTGAGTACAACAGAGAGTGAAAAATTTAGATCATATTGTATTTATTTTAGATAAATAACCATTATAATTTATAATATGTTATAATTATTTATTCGCAAAATATCAGATAGATCTGAAAATATGATTTATTGAAGAGATAAAATAGAAGTAATAAATCTAAATCTTTCATTTCTTCTATGATTCTAATCTGTAAGAACTATACCTACTGATTTTTAGTATTAGACTGGGTCTATCGCGATAGTATTTAGGTAAATATTAGTAATTTACCTGTGTCCCGACGTTTCAATACAGTTTCATGTAATACTACTAAAAATTCCATTTCCGGTCTATTACCACAATACTAAAAATGAGTGAAAGTGATCGCGAGTGCTTAAAAAGTTATATACTGATTACCTAAATTACAGTGAATGCATACCTACTTACTCACGCTTATTTTATTGATTACTCAGTAAATTAATTATAACTCGAAATGCAAAATAGGCTTTTTTAGAACACGTATATTTAATTATCTTGGCATCAAGCAGATAAAATATAAAACTTTATGCACTGTCACAAATCATAATATACAACACAACATTCGGGAACTTAAATATTTCATTTTGCTTCTATGTTATCCGCTTGCGATTATTAAACGGCCGTAACGTAAAATAATTGAAAAAACCAACGGAATTGGACATCAGTGTAAATAAAATGTGTTTTGTGCACTTTATTTAGATTATAAATAACGTAAAAGCACCTATAATATTTTTAAAATATATGGTCAAGTGTACAAGTACCTACTTACATACTTCGTACCCAACTAATTATATACTAAAACTAACGAGTGTTTCAGAAAGCAATTTAAGGTTAATTAAAAATAATTCTGGAAATGCATTTATTTAAAAGTGAGTACGTATTGAGTACCTACTAATATTCATTCAAACAATTTAAGATCGGAAGGCTAAGACATTAACGGTGTTACTACGAAAAATTAAAACAGTGTCTTAATCGTTTGACGACGTCAACACGTATAGAAAATCAATTTTAACAGTGCTAAATGCGCGTCTAACTTTTTGTAGTAAGACGGTTAGTTCGTTCATTGATTTATTAATCTATGATCAAATCGTTAATTTGACATGTTTGACAATAAATTTAAAATAATTAAACACTAATTAGTATTATTAGTAGTCTCAAGACTAATTTAAATGTATTGTAATAAACTGTTCGTGTTTGTGTTATATTTCATTATACCAAAATACACTTAATACGTTGTGTTTTTTTTATGAAAGAAGTAAAGTCAAGTCTGAAGTCCTCGGTCACCATTACCACAATTGGTTTTTTAGCCACATTTTTCAATAATTAATTAGGCATAACTCATTTTCCGTGTCATGCCGGCATACAATAGCATCACCCCTTTTCTTTCCCGTGGGAGTCGTAAGAAGCGACTAAGGGACTTGAGGGTGTGTATTGCAATTTTAAGCGATGGGCTGACAACCTGTCACTATTGCGATACATTAGTTTTCCGAATGATCCTCAAATATATGTCAGACGTGGCGTAAATGTCCGTTTTTGCGGCCGTTTACGCCCTGTCTACCCTGCAAGGGATGATAGGCGTGATATGTGTATGTATGTATAACACATACATAGCACACAAGCTATTATCATTATCAGGTTTCCCTAAATTCGAACGACGGAATGTTTGTTGAATTTAATAGTGTTTTTCTCAGGGAATGTTGTTACGCATTAACTGCCTACATTATTATTAATAATTATTACCTAGATTAATATTAATAATAATTTAGGTAAAAATAATCTGTCCGAGCCGATTCCGACTGCTGGATAGCCTCAGAAGCTAGCAGCGTCTTGTTGGGTCGTGTGATCGCATGCGGCTGTTAAGGCTGTTATAGGCAATTTGGTATGTGAAGGTCCTTGAACACTTCGGAAAGGTGAGAGTGAGTACGCCGCCCACACTATAATGGTATTTTAGAGAAAAGAAAATGAAAGTACTTTTTTCATTAAGTAGGATATTACAACTTATTGACGTCATGATCCGTCATTGTAAAAAAAGAAATTTGTAGAACAAATTTTCTTTTTTTTACAATTCTCTGCCTACCCCTCCGGGAAAGAGGCGTGATTTATGGATGTATGTATTGTATTGTCCTAATCACGTCCTGAAAGCCGGCTCGTATAATATACCACTCGGCTCGGCCTCGATGATATTCTAAGCAAGCCAACATCATGAACATTGGCTCCAGATATATAGAGGGCGCCAAATTCTAAGAGATCACTTCTTAATTTTCAAGTTTTATTTTCATGAAATATTACGTACTATTAATTATACTGTGATATTACACAGGTTTTTATCGATAAGTTATTACGTTATTAGAAGGTTGGGGGACAGCACTAAGCGTGCGCTGTTGATTTTTCTAAGAGAGATAACGTGCTACAGAAGTAACATATGTCCTCTTTCTTACTGTTTAATCAACTATCTCTTTGTTGAAAAGCGCAACTGTCAAACAGGGTGGCCACTTGCGCTAGATGTCTCCCAATTTTGGGCAGATTCGCTCTTAGATTTTGGCTGTGTGTGGCAGATTATGCGGTTGAGGTATTACAAGGAAAATCCAGTGATAGTAGGGAAAATCCAATTTACAACATCAATAAGATAGAGGTGAATAATGAATAATTAAGTTTATGTATTATTTGTTGGCCTAAGCCTAAGTATTTGTCTCAGTATATTTATATAAATAATAATTATGTGTTGTTAGGTATTTATTTTCATAGTAGTACGACATAATATTGTTTTCCTTTTGTTTCCTTCATTCTCACTTTCTAGTGCATACGCTTTTTTTCTTCAGTTTACCCTCTGGTTGGCCGGAAGAAAATGCCGCGTGGCATTAGTCAGGCTCGCCTTTTGTACGATGTGCAATAAAGTATAATATAAATAAATAAATGAATGGAGTGATATCGGGGAAACCTAAGTTATTTTTAAGTACATACATTATTAATTTATTATACATACATATATCACGCCAATAATCCCTTACGCGGTAGGCAGAGCATAAATGGCCGTAATAAAAACGGACCTTTACGCCACGTCTGACAAATATTAAAGTGTCGTTCGGGATAATGTGTATCTTCATAGTACCAGGTTGTCAGCTCATTGACTAAAATTGCAATACACACCCTCGTCTCGAGTCCCTTAGTCGCTTCTTACGACACCCACGGGAAAGAAATGGGGTGATGCTATTCTAAGCCGATTCACACGGCAATACATATATTTTCCCGGTGCATATAAAATAGTAGTTAATGCAAATGTAATAATATGGGAGGCAAAACAATGCGAGTGTCTGTTCGACTCGAGCATTCTGATGCCATATCGTCTTTTCCAAACATGCGCAACGGCAATCTAACGCCACGCCCGGCTCAAGCTGTTAGTGCCCGACATCCACCGGCTACGCAACAACAACGTACTAATCTCACCTAAAGACTTGTAGCTTGAAGTTTCATAACAGGGCACAGGTGGAGGTTTCAACTTTTATTATAAAATATGGAAAAGTACTTTAAAAAACAAGAAAAATAGTAATAACGCGGCACGGATAATAGGTGTGGCGGAATTTGGCGGCAAATTTGAGTATTGGAATATATTTATTAAGTATCGGATTAGTACAGAACACTTTGTTTCATTTCTCCATTTTAACAAAAGGCTTCAACATCCTTAAGACGTATGTAATTAATATTACAGCGTTCAATAAACTGTAATTTAACTAAATTACTAAAGGCGGAATGCATAAAGTAGGTCTTTGTATAAATGTTTGCGAATTTGTAATCCGAACATTATGAGACGAGTGTAGATAATAGTAGTTTATGCAACTGTCATATAATGGGGGTCATTAGAATGCGAGTGTCTGTTTATCACACGAGGCGTAGACGAGTGTGATAATAGATTGACACGAGCATTCTAATGCCTAATTATATGCAGTTGCATACACTATTTTATCTACACTCTAAAAAATTTACTCAGTTGAACACTTTTCCAAACGTCCGCACCGGCGATTGCAAGGCCCGATACATGGTCAAATTCAATACGAGAACGTAATATGGCTTGATATGGATTTTTTAAGATTCTTTACTAACAGTTGTTTAGATGTCGAGTCTCAACAGCAAATAACTAAACAACTGAACAACAACTGAACAACACTGAACAACAACTGAACAACCTCGGACGAACATCTGAACAACAACTAATCAACATCTGAACAACAACTGAACAACATCTGAACAACATCTCAGCAACAACAGAACAAAAACCTATTAAAACAACTGAACAACATCCGAAAAATTACCGTACAACAACAACTGTCAGGTGCGGCGGAAGATAGCGATTTGAGTATTGGAAAAAAAACTTCGTTTCATTTCTCAACTTTATCGTATTAAGAGTTTTCTCATGAAGTCATTACGCTTCTGTAATTTATAGTAAACCCTAGTTTTTATAGGCAGAATGCATAAAGTAGGTCATTATGCATCTGTTTTCGAATTCATAATTCGAACATTATGAGACGAGTGTAGATAAAGCTTATTTATTTAACTCTTTATTGCACACAGGACAGTAACATTTTAGAAAAACAAAACAACAGGTACTACCTATTTCGTAAGAGCGATGAAACTGTTGACACTTGTGAAAATAAAAGTTATTATGTAGTCTGAACCTGTCTGAGATCTAGGAAACAAACAAGTGAGATAGGCGTCTCTCCTTATCTCCGTGTTTTAGGCAAATTAAGGTCATACATATGGCAACACCGACTATTTGGCGGCAAATGTCAGAAGACAGTGGCGCCACCCGCTTTTATTTATAGAAGCTGGGGACGGTTGAATGCTTTCAGTTGGCGTTTTTCTTTCTTCGTGGCAACATGCCTAGACGATCCTACGAATCGTCTAGCGGCAGCGAGGACTCCGGCGACGAGGGCACACCCAAGAAGATGCGCATAGAGGCATTTGTCGAACCTTTGCCGCCGGGTTCACAGCGTGAAGCGGTCCGAGTGGCTTCGCCCCAGCAGGTTCAAGAGGAGTATCTAGATCTGGATGTTATTGAAGAGGCTTCAGATGATCTTTTTGCACGTGCTGAACGTGCACCAGATTCAAATATTTCGCGCGCTGAGCGCAGAATTACGGCAAACAACGTGTCTTCGGCGATGGAACACGTGCGTTCAGAGCGTGCAGATTCGGAGCAAGGTCAGGTTGGTGTGGACCTCGATGGTATTAAAAGTATTATCAGAGGTGAGTTGAGCCATTTCTTACGATTCCGGTCTGATCCAGTCGAGGGTAGTTCACAAAAAACCAACCTCAACCATATCAACGATCTGTCCGATTTTGTTCCTCCAATTCTGCCAAATTCGCTCGTGCTAGATCAGCTTGCTACTACAATTTCTGAATCGACAAAAAAATCTGATCCGTCTAGAGTAGAATCTGTTAAAAAGCTGCAACACTTTGGTGATCCAGATTGGGCCGGAATACGTTATGCAGATACTCAAAAGAAGTTCTTGGCAAGTCCTGCTTTTACATATTTAGACCTGAATGAGGAGCTTTTAGCTTACGAACATAAACCATTCTTTTTGAGGTCATTAGACCAGACGTTTGGCGTGCTCACTAACATGTTACTAGCTCAGCGAGAAGCAGTTCAGGCAGGCGTTAAAGAACTTTTGGCTTTGCCCGGTGTACCTGATACCCTTCATAAAAAGCTTTCGGATATTTTTGCAAGCGGCAGTTTGTTTGCTGATGTCTCTAAAGATATGTTGCAGGTTGTATGTGGAAGACGCGCTAGTATTATAGAGCAGCGTCGGGACTCGGTGCTAAAGGCCGTTCGGGACAAGTACCACCGTGCGATGCTGAGTCGCATTCCACCAAGCTGTGGGAACTTGTTTGAAAAGACAGCCTTCTCCGACGCCGTAGCTAAGCTGGGTGGAGGAAGCAAGATTTTCTATAAGCCGCTGGACAAGCGCCAAAGCTCCCCATCACGTACCTCTGTTGGACTTCCTAATTTTCGCACCCCAACAAACTCTGGTGCTACCCGACCAAGAAGCGTCGTGGCAGCCGTTCTACCAGCTCGAGCTGCCCAACTGCCCGCAAGACGTGCTGATGCAAGCCGCCCACGCCCGCAGCAGCGTCGATCTCGGCAAGATGGCCGCTCCAACAAGCGCCAGTGACTTCCGGGCTGGCCGACTTCGCCAGTTCGCTCATGCTTGGCGAGCTCGGCAGGCCCCTATTCACCTCATGGGCATTATTCAAGGTTACCGAATACCCTTTATTACATCACCACCTCTCAAGATCAGCCAATCGCCTCAGTTTCCGGTAGACTCATCGGTGGAGATGTCGCAGGAAATCAGCAGAATGATCGCTCAGGGCATCATCGAACCAGCTCCAGACCAGGTAGGCTTCGAGTCCCACCTATTTCTGGTGGAGAAGCAAAACGGGTCATTCCGCCCAGTTCTGAACCTAAAAGGTCTAAACCGTTACTTGGGAAAGGAATACTTTCGTCTCACAAGTATGCACAAGGTACCCAGTTTCCTACAACCTCGAGACTGGATGTGCAAGGTGGACCTTCACCAAGCTTACTTCCACGTTCCAGTGTCAGAATCCCACCGCCGCTTCCTTCGCTTTGCGGGAATATTTCAGGGTCAACTGCGGTACTGGCAGATGACATGCCTCCCATTCGGCCTAGCCTCGGCTCCAATGGTCTTCGCCTCCCTTTCAAACTGGGTGGCCCACCAGTTACGCCAGGAAGGTATACGGCTACTGGTGTACTTGGACGATTTCCTTTTGGTAAGTCAATGCCCGCATACACTTCAAAAGCACGTACAGCGAGCGGTCAACCTGCTCCAACAACTAGGCTGGGTAATAAACATGGAGAAATCGTCCACAGTGCCGTCACAATCACTGGAATTTCTAGGCATTCAGTGGGACACTCGGCTCAACCAAAAGTCTTTACCCGAAAAGAAACTCCATGCTCTCGAGTTCTGTCTGCACCAAATGCATCAGACCGTAATTTGGTCTTCTCTGAGTCTACAACGGCTGGTGGGTCGACTGAACTTTTCAAGTTTCGTAGTCCCGTTCGGAAGATTCAATCGTCGCAACATTTTGTTTTTGATGCAGTTTGCGGTAAGAAACGGTGTGTCAATAACACCGACGAAAGCGGCGCTAGCAGACCTGCACTGGTGGAGGGAGAATTTTCAGCACGTGAGCGAGATTTGGTTGCAACCGGTATCGCACTTCGTCGTAACAGATGCATCCAATCAGGGTTGGGGAGCGTACGTAGACGGCGTTCACGTTCAAGGACCCTGGTCGTTGACACAAAGAAGCCTTCCATCCAATGTGAAGGAGCTTCTTGCGGTGAGTTTCGTTTTACAAGAGTTCGCTCGCCTCTTCAAAAACGAAACAGTTCTAGTCCAAAGCGACAACAAGACTGCTCTTGCCTACCTGCGCAACCAAGGAGGTACTCGCTCTGCTGTTCTGATGAGCTTGACCAGAATAATTTTCAACGTCCTGATGACATACCGTATAAACCTGGTAACGAGCTATATACCAGGTCCTCTCAACACAATCGCCGACAGTCTGTCAAGATTCAAGCGACTGCCAGAGTGGCACCTGCTGCCGGAAGCCTGCCAGGTAGTATTCCGCAAATGGGGCCGTCCAGTCATAGACCTTTTTGCGTCACATTCGGCACACGTGGTTCCCTGTTATGTAACCAGAAACCTAAGGGATCAGAAAGCAGTGTTTTACGATGCCTTCAGTCAAAGATGGTCGTTCCGCCTTGCTTGGGTGTTTCCTCCTCCGTCCCTCATGCTACAGGTTCTGAATTCTCTAAACTCGGCAAAAGGCAGGTTTGTGATAATTTGTCCCAAGTGGACAAACGTGCCGTGGAGGTCGGACTTGAGAGCGCGAGCGCTGCAGTCACCTTTGGTGATCCCCAATCTACAGAAAGTGTTGGTCGACACATCAACGGGTCTCCCACCTCCCCACCTCCAGTCACTCATCTTGGAGGCATGGTTAGTACAGGGTGGAACGAGCTTCTCCAAAGCTGGCCCCCCTCGCTAAGATCTGTGGTTGAATCTAGCTGGCGCATTTCTACACTTAAAACTTACAAGTATGCCTGGAGTAGGTGGACGAACTGGTGCCATTCTCGATCAATAAATCCCAAAGATCCTACTGCTGCGGAGATAGCTTTTTATTTGGCCCATTTGTTTAGATCTGTCAAGCTTAGCTACAAAACTATTTTAGTGCATAAATCTGTAATTGTAAATTTTTCTAATCCTCTGAAATCAGCCGAACTAAGCTCTCACACCTTAGTGCAGCGTGTCTTAAAGGGAATGGCGAATGAATCGGCTAGTAAATCCTGCAAACCAGCTAAACCTCCTATCTGGAATCCACAGGTAGTAATCACTTGGCTTATGAATAATGACTCTCGGACTGACAGTCTCTTTGAAGTTTCCAGAAGGTGCGCTCTGTTACTTCTCCTAGCATCTGGAAGAAGGGTGCATGACTTGACACTTCTCTCGATTGCTCCAGGTAATTTCATTATGGAATCTGAAAGTGTTGTAATGTGGCCAGTTTTTGGTTCCAAGACCGATACTTTAAGACATCGACAGTCTGGCTGGCAGCTTACTGTAGGCGCACATCCTAATGTCGACCCCGTACGCTGGATCCGTTTGCTTTTAGAAATATCTGAAACTCGACGT
Organism: Tuta absoluta; assembly: GCA_027580185.1. Lineage (NCBI taxonomy): Eukaryota > Metazoa > Arthropoda > Insecta > Lepidoptera > Gelechiidae > Tuta > Tuta absoluta. Next base: position 7,054,065 of record JAQAHW010000003.1, read on the forward strand.
TCTGCTGGTTCTATAAAAAGCTTGTTTGTTTCAACCAGGGGTTCCCCACGTCCTTCTTCGCGTGCGGTCATAGCTGGTTGGATCCGCACTCTCCTGCGTGACGCCGGTGTTAACGCCTCGGCGGGGTCGACTCGATCAGCTGTCGCCTCCCTCAGCTGGGTCGAGCAGTATTCAGTAGACGACATTTTAGCAAGAGGAAACTGGACGTCGATTAATACTCTTGCTAGGTTTTACCGTAAACCTCTAGCTCAAAATTATTTGCATAATGTTCAATCTTTGGCTTCTACTTTTAATCCTATTTCATGAGTACCTAGTTTGCTTCTAGTATATTTTTGTATACAATTGCAAATCGATCTGAGATATTTAAGTTTTTGTTTATTGTATATTTTCTTTTTGATTGTACCGTGTTACGTAAGATTAATGTTTTGTTGATTATACACACATTAAAACTATATTTGATGTTTTCATATTTTTATCATTTCCTTGAGCAGTACCTACCTTACCTACCTTCCTCTTATTACCTATCTATCGCATAAAGTATAGTGTATGTATGGTTCATCATAAGTCATAACCTACACTTTCCAGTTTTAAATAGATGTTTAGTTATTATTTTTTAGGTCATACATATTGTTGCAACCCGAAACCACCATGCGATATTAGACACATCTCACTTGTTTGTTATCTTTGTTTGTTTGTTAGCCCTCGTCGCCGGAGTCCTCGCTGCCGCTAGACGATTCGTAGGATCGTCTAGGCATGTTGCCACGAAGAAAGAAAAACGCCAACTGAAAGCATTCAACCGTCCCCAGCTTCTATAAATAAAAGCGGGTGGCGCCACTGTCTTCTGACATTTGCCGCCAAATAGTCGGTGTTGCCATATGTATGACCTTAATTTGCCTAAAACACGGAGATAAGGAGAGACGCCTATCTCACTTGTTTGTTTCCTAGATCTCAGACAGGTTAGATACATAATAAGTCATTTTTATTTCAGGAAAAATGCGTATATTTTCAATCAGTCTGAGGTAAAAATGGACGACCCACACCCCACACCACAGATGGGGGTAGAGTTAGGCAGTTTTTCTTCTGATTTCTGGCACATTCATCAATTTCGAGTTGGTCACCCTGCAAATGTCAAATACAGTAATGCCAGACTCTGGGGAATGCCCTTAAATTTGGGGGCTTTTAATAGCAATGTGGGGAAAATTGGGGGAGGGGACAATATTCTTGCGGGGTTCGCTAGGGAAGAAAAAATTGTTTGATAGATCTTGAGTGTCTGACATATATATTTCACCATCTGGCATTATGGAGAATCTTTGCTTAAAAATCTGAATTTAGAGAAAGATTACCAGAAACTCCAGACGACCAGGTGCCTATGTTATGAAACTACAGGCTACAAGTCTACAGGTGAAATTCGTAGTATATTGCGTAGCCAGTTGATATTCCCGGTAGCATAATGGCTAGCCGACTACGCAATGAACACCGAATTTCACCTGTAAAATTGTAGCCTGTAGATTGATAATATCGGGTACAGCTATTTTAAACTATTTTTTCATAAGTGAATTTTGTAGCTTGTGAGGGATTCTGCCAGAAAAACTGAATTTTGGGGGGAGATTGCAGGGAAGATTTGGGGAGATCGTGAGACGGTCTTCTGGCAGCACTGGTCAATTCCAACAACAAATTGACGTGATAACACAATTCCTATCTATTTTCTTTACGTTTTTGTTGTTATTACTGATGTAAAATATATTTTTGGCTATAAAAGAAAGCATGATTAATTAGTTAACAAATATGGCTATGAAAATTGTCGGTTGGTTCGGCCTGATTTCGGTAATCCTGATAGGATTGTTTGGGTTTGGATTTTACATTACACTTCTTACGTTCTTCGTGTCTTCTATCGCTGGGTGAGTCCTATAATTTATCTACACTAATATTATAAAGAGGAAAGATTTGATTGTTTGTTTGTTTGTTTGTTTGTTTGTTTGTTTGTTTGTTTGCATCGAATAGGCTCCGAAACTACTGGCCCGATTTTAAAAATTCTTTCACCATTAGAATCGTACATTATTCCTGATGAACATAGGCTATATTTTATACCAGAAAAAAATAGGGATCCGCATGAAAATTTCGATAATGTAACCCAACGTGTGAAAAATGTACCAAAAAAATATCTTATATCGCGTACGCTGTGGAAATTATTGCCAATAGAGCAAAGTGATGTACTACAGTTTTATAGAGGACATCAATATCTATAATAATGTCCGCGATAACATATGTCTAACTATTACAGTTAAGCCACAATAACTACTTTTTCGTTTAAAAATATACAAATGTACCAAAAAAATAAATTATATCGGGTACGCTGTGGAAACTATTGACAATAGAGCAAAGTGATGTACTACAGTTTTATAGAGGACATCAATATCTATAATAATGTCCGCGACACCATATGTCTAACTATTACAGTTATGCCACAATAACTACTTTTTCATTTAAAAATGTACAAACTACGCCACATTATTCGTACCAGTATAATGATTACATTTAATCATTACTGTATTAAAGGGTCTCAGGGATAGCCCTCCGAATACTGATAGGGTACATGCAGACCATGAAACTGAACAACTTTCCCCTAGGAACATATTTCAGGAAACATAAAAAAACTGACTTCACTTAGTGAATGCAGTCTGATTGTGATTTTGTATGGTAGGTCATTTTTTTGGCGTTTCCTGACATATGTTTCTAGGAGAAAGTTGTCCAGTTTAGTGTTTCATGCAACCTATCAGTATTGTTTCATGCACACTTTCCCTTCCTCGGTATAAAAAAAGACAACAAAAAACATTAAATAATGCATAAAAAAAATCTACACCAAAATAATACATACATACACATATCACGCCTATTATCCTAAACGGCCGCAAAAATAGACATTTACTCCACGTCTGACATATGTTTGAGGGTCATTCGGAAAATTGTGTATCGCCATAGTGACAGGTTGTCAGCCCATCGCCTAAAATTGCAATACACACCCTCAAGTCCCTAAGTCGCCTCCTACGACTCCCACGGGAAAGAAATCGGGTGATGCTATTCTAAGCCGTCATCACACTTAAATAATAATAATATAATCTACACTTATATTAGAAACAGGATTTTTTTATTGTTTGTTTGAATTATATAGGCTCCGAAACTACTGAACCGATTTCAAAAATTCTTTTACAGTTAATTGAAATTGGAATTCTTTATTGAATGTAGGATAGTATTATCACTTATTGACGTCATGAACCGTCATTCTAAAAAAAAGAAATTTGTATCACACAATTTTTTTTTTATTACAATTTTGTTATGACCTAATAGAAAACCGGCTCGGGCGGGATAAAAATAATTAAATAAAGGCACTGCAATGGGGCTGGGCAGGTTAATCACACGGCATGTAACTTTACGCCACAACCATCTGAAAACGATATTTGTTTCAAATTAAAGTCAAGATTTTTAGAATCCTACATTATCCCTGATGAACACAGGCTATATCAAACTGTCTTATTCCCGGGGGGAAATTGTTAGCGGCGGGTGAAACCGCTGGGCGGGCTGCTAGTCTCTATTAAGACTGATTCAAGAGCAACGCCCATTTTTGCATTGTGATAACTGATATTCTTGTTTTTAGCATACTTACAGTCCTGCACTTCAGCTATGACAATAAAAAAATATTTTCTGTGGATTTACAAACTTTGGACGATCCTTTACAACAAGTAAATTACTCAGTATCACCACGAAAGGTAAGTGTCATAATTTAAGTAGAAAATACATACAAAATACATTTACTGATTGGCTGTTACTGTTAGCCCTGAACTCCATTTAATGTTTGTGTGCACTGTTTTTGCTGACTATATTTATCTACAATATTCATAATTATTTTCAGGTCATAGATTTGTTTCAAACACCAAAATCATTGCCAAAATTTGACAACAGAATAACAGGCTGTGAGACTGTGGATTCGTTTCTCAATGAGATTATTAGTATAATTATCAATGATTTTGTGACAAATTGGTATGAGATGGTGACTGATGATGACGAGTTCACAAACCATGCCATTAAGAAGGTTGTACTGGCAGCTGGTGCTAATGTAGCTAATAGGTAAGATCCAAGTTCCAAGAGTTGTTGTCCCTCTTCAGACTACAGAATACTTCTCTTTCTGTGTATCCAATGATCATCATGCATGCACTAATGATAATATTTACTGAGATGCAATAAGATATAAATGTGTCTATAGGTAGTGCTGCTTGAAATTATAAAAGTGAATATAAAACTTAGTGAAAATTTTGCATGATTTCAAAAATTATTGTATACTTAACACAGGCAGTGTTTTAAAATTTGGTACTCAGTGCTCCTTAAGATTTTGAATATTTCAAGGACATTTTATGATTCATTAAGTCATTCTGATATTAGGGTACCTACTGAATAATTTTTGTTAGGTGTTACTTGAAAACCATAACTAAATATTGGCAGAAAGCACTGCTTTTTAGGTAGAAATAATTTTTGCTTTTCAAATATTTTTTGTTGTTACATTTAAAATAAATAAAAACTAAGGTATTTACAAAGTATTGATGAAAATTGAAATATTTCAGGGTGAAAATGGTAGATTGGATACATCTTCTTTCCGCAAGAGTGCCTGAAGAACTGACAATGCATTTAAAACTATTCAAACAGTCAAAAGTTAGATTAAAACATATCAATCTGATGAATGCTAAGGAGGTAAGCAATGGAACTTCGAAGCCAAGTCCCAAAAGACAGGATGAGAAGAAAACTCATAGAAGAAATAAGAGTGAAACTGACTTGGTTTGGGCACCAGGTAAATTTTTGATTTCTGTGAGTAAATTATTTTTTAATAGGGTTTTTAAATGATGATTACCCTTTTTTCAGATACACAAGCATATGGCAAGTCTAAGTTTTACAGTAGCTCAGAGAACTTAGATGGCAAAACACTCAAAGATATTTTTTTTGACCTGGAATGTTCTTTAGAAAATAGACAAATATGTCGCGATATATTTTGTACAGATGCAGAAAAAGAATATGGTGAGTTGGCTTTGTTATGTGCATCATCATGACCAGATCAGCCTATTGCAGTCCACTGCTGTGTGTGCATAATGTTGCTTGTTCAAAACAATTACTTTACATAAACTCAAATGTAAAGCAAATGTTAGGTGCAGCGATTGCATAAATTAAAACTTGACATGAACAATTGATTTTAAACACAAAAAGGGACTAAAGTACCGCCGTTCCAATAAGCCGTGTTTAACAGCTGTCATCTTCATACTAAAAGAGATGTCAACAAAGGAAAATGGAGCCTCTGCCATAGTATTATCACAAATATGACACCGCAAATACGACTTGTTAGATAGGGTTGCCAACACTTTTTGCTCTAAATATAGTATTTACCGAGGACAGAGGTAAAAAAAAACAGTAGCTTTAAAAAATATATAGTAGGAATTTTATTGTAATGATTCCTTAATCTAATTAAGAATTTAGAATTTAATTGTAAATATTTCTTAGAATTGTTTTAAAAGAAATAAAAACTTATGAAAATAGTGGCAGGTACAAGTAAATACACACAAAATTTAATAAAGAAAATGATATAGAAAGAATTTATTTATTTTTAAACGTGTAATTTACTTAGTACCTTTTGCATTTTTAATAAGTTTTTTATCCTTTAAAAACAAATCCAAAGAACCTTTACAATCATGTTCTAGGTTCGTGCTAATTAGCAACTCATTTTTAATTAAATGAATTGATGCCCTGTTTCGGTCTTTCCGCCACTTCGCATTCATAACGTAACTGTCAAGTTGACAGCGCGGGAAGTGCGTTCCGAATCACCCATCACGGTTTGATTTTACGCGCCAGCCAGCCAGCTACAATGCTGCCGCTGCTGTATGTGCAAAATAAATATGTCCAAAGAACAAACACTAATTTCATTTCGGAACGCGCGTGGATATACGTTCAGAAATTATAAGAAATGAGTCATTGACATGGATATTGGTCAAAATATAGTAGTTTTAGCTACTATATATTTTTCCAACAGTATATAGTAGTCACACCTAAGATATAGTAGGATACTATATTATATAGTAAGGTTGGTAACCCTATTGTTAGAACGGCGGTACTTTAGTTGGCCTTTAGTATGGCAAATTTTTAGCTCCTGCAAATTACTCATAGTATACATGTACTTTCTTTTAGCGCTTCTCTGTGAAGTGTCGGAAGCAATAATTTACTTAGTGACACCAGAAGAGGTGTGGAAGTGTCACCCACTGAAACTGCTCTTGGTTGAGCTATTATCCTCGGTGGTGTTGAAGCCTGTGGTCGCTTTGTTGAGCGATCCCGACAATATTAACAGAGCCATACTTAGAATAGTAAGTGTTATATGAATGTAATCATAGTTTTACAATAATATTAATTATTTAAGAATTTTTTAAATAGTCCGACAGTTAAAAAGATTAGATCTGTCAAATTATCTGATGTTAATAATTCTGATAATGGCCTCAATTTGGGATAAAATTAGTGCTGTTACTTTCCGTCAAATAGGTTTAGAAAAGGGTAGAATCTTTGTTACGTTATATCTAATTTAACGTAAGATACGCGCTATTTGTCAAAATAAGGCGATGATGAAAACTATGGTGACCAAATTGACTTGAAATTGTGAAGAACACATATTGAAATTTTTGAATGTGATAGAACTTAGATATCTCATAAGCTTTTCTAACCCTATTCGACGGAAAGTAGGGTTTCTCATTTCTCGACCTTTTTCATTTCTCGGAGCACGAGAATTCTCGACAACTATTTCCCGGGAATTCTCGGGTTGTCGAGATTTTTTTTTCTTTTTTAATGATTGGAGTTAAACAATAAAACTACGCTTTTTACGCAATATTAAACAACATTTTATTAATCAACAAAACTTTAACCAAGCGAAACAATTAAACTCTAGTGAGATCTGTTAATCATTAGGTCTACCAACAATTAGGATTAAATAAAATAGTCTTTTTCTTTGGAAAAACAAAAGAAATATCTTCTAAAAACAATGCCATCCATCATGGCACCATAATAAAACCTGTACCTTACATTAAGTACTGTAAGGATGATTGATGGTTGTGGCCAGTAGGCTCAATGCTGCATGATGGAAAAGGGGAATTCCCGCCGAGCGAGGTGTTCAGCTCGGGGACCGCGGCCCAACTGGCAGGACGTGGATTTTGTATTTATGCTAAGTCTTCGACAAACTTGGTAACCGCGTTTTAGGCCTCGACTTCTGATTGGGTAATCTTCTATGACGAGTATGACGTATTGTCTTAACATTGTGCAGGCAGCGTTGTCGTCATCGGCTCGTCAGCAGTAGATGCATCCAGCGAAGTCAGCGCATTCTGTGTGCGGCGCGCGCTTAATATTTCTCTGCAATCCGCGCCGCTACAGTATTCCCCCAATAGACCGAAGGTCGATACAGTCTAGTTATTGACATGGGGTATTAACGTATTTTTCGATGCGGTGTCATCTCGAAGTCCAATCGCGGCAGGCAGTCTGGCTGGAGTGTAGCGCAACTCTGACAGCCGAGCCGATGCAGTCTCCAGGTCCTCGGTGCGTCGGGAGTTATGGAGACGAGTAGTTGCCGCCGAAGAGTTACCAGGAAGCGGGCAGGTTCATTCCGAGGTCTCGGCGCTAGGACTTGCGATGAGTAGCCGCTGATGACGCAGGTCGTGCCTGTCTCCGAAGTTGTGAAGCATAGAGTCCATTTTTGAAGAAGGTTGCGTGTCCAATGTTGGGTGTCACCAGTGTAAGGAAGATTGATGAAGAGGTGTAGCCTGAAGGCTCAATGCTGCATGATGGAAAAGGGGGATTCCCGCCGAGCGAGGTGTTCAGCTCGGGGACCGCGTCCCAACTGGCAGGACGTGGATTTTGTATTTATGCTAAGTCTTCGACAGTACTAAAAATTTACTTTAGTCTATGTTACTACAATCTGTATAAAAAATAACAATCAGATCAGACTAACTTAACAATTACGAGTAACCTAGGTACCTTAATTTCGTCTTTGTATCAATCAACCATTCAAAATTTTGTTATAAATGGTCAGTTTTTTCGCTACACTAGTAAACGCCAGAACCTAATAAATAATTAATAATCTTATTCTAATCATGTCAGTCAGTACAATAAAACTTAGAACTTTACATACTAAATAATTTGCTTTAGTCTCTTTCTGTACCACAAACTTTTCAATTATGTAACATTAAAAGATGGTTTTTCAATTGGGTATTAAAATAACAATCAGACTAGCTTAATGCCGTGTGCAAGTACAAGAAGCGCGTTATTAAGTTTTTATCATTTTTGACCGAATTTCTCGATTTCTCGATCACTTTTTTCTCGTCTCGAATAAACCAAAATTTCCCGGGAATTCTCGCTTCGAGAACTCTCGGAGAGAAACCCTAACGGAAAGCGACTACAGTTATTTAAGGTAAGTTAAGAGAATTTATATCCTGAATTGAGGGCTGTATCTACCAAAATAATGTTACAGTGTTGCCGGGACTCCTGCCTGCCATCAGAGTTATTTCTCACCGTGATTCGGTGTTCTAACGACGCTGAAGAGCTGGAAGCAACCCTCGAATTAGTCCAGAAAGATATACAGAAACTTGTAAGTGTTGTTTTTATGAGATAATGTAATATGGTGTTATCAAAAACCCTGAAATACTCAGAACGTTTGCCCGATTTAATGAATAAGAAGACAAGATTAATATTATTAGTCGTGTGATGCCGGCTAAGAATAGCATCACCCGATTTCTTACCCGTGGGAGTCGTAAGAGGCGACTAAGGGACTCGAGGGTGTGTATTGCAATTTTAGGCGATGGGCTGACAACCTGTCACTATGGCGATACACAACTTTCTGAATGTCCCTCAAATATTTGTAAGTGGCGTAAATATCCGTTTTTGCGGCCCTTTACGCTCTGCCTACCCCGCAAGGGATTATAGGCGTGATATGTGTATGTATATTTGTATTAATACTATATGCACTTTTTAATAACGATTGAAATATTGTCGACCCAGTAATTGCTTTCATTGGAAAAGTCTGAATACAATATTCGCCTTTATTTGCTCCTACCCATTTTTACAGATCGTGAACCGATCAAGCTTTTGTTACAAGAAGTAAGAGATACATAACCTCATGAATGATCAAGAATATTTCTTGCAGCACTCAAAAGACAGCGCAGGCGAATGGGAGTTGTCTGACCGGCAGAAGTTATCGTCTCTGCAATACGTCTCAAGAATCATTCAGGCGAGGCGAGCGACGCTTGGGCCACAGGAAGGTAATTTGTACTTGTATTTAACCTAAAGCTGGATATGTAGAGCGAATGCACAACAAAACTGAATGAATGAAAATGAAATTACTTTTTTCAATGTAGGATAGTATTTTCACTTATTGACTTTATGATCCGTCATTGCAAAAAAAATAAGAAATTTGTATAACACAATTTTCGTTTTTTATAACAATTTTGTATTGTCCTTATAGAAAACCGACTCGGGCGGGATAAAAAAATTAAAATATAGGCACTGCTTAGGGGCTGGCCAGGTTAATCATACGGCATGTAACTTTACGCCACCACCATCATCATCACCACCATCAACTCATTATATTCCTGGGAGTACTCCACCCTGATTGTTTATGTTGGGTATCGGATCAATAAAGGCCCGATGCACAATGGTGTCATAGTAGTTGAACCGAATACATAATCGTGCTTGGCACGTAGTACCGAAAAATAAGACGGAAGACAAATATAAGAAAGACTGTATTTGTCTGAAATATACAACCCTTTTTTCCACATTTCTAAGTGAGAAAAGTAGGCCGAGGATGGCACCTAACCTTGAAAAAGTTCAGGCGTAATTTATGTAGAAGATACGAGTATAATTTACTATGGTTTATTATGCATTTACACACAGTGCTATTACTTTCATAGATGAAACATTGTTTGAATTCCTACTGTAATTGTAGACTAACCATAGTACCTATGCGTTACAATAACTTATACTAGACGTTGCTTGTACGTCGCTTCGAGACGAGTAAGTACCAAGAGATTGAAAATTTAGAAATGTCAGTCGAGGCGCCAGTAGCTCAATTGGCAGAGCAGTGGGACGGTACCACACGGTCCCGGGTTCCATTCCCGGTGTGCTAACATTTTTCAATTTCTTATTTTCATTAACGAGTATTATTTAATTTGATGAATGATTACAGGTGCTGCAAATAACAGCAACGGAGAAAAAATATCAGAAGAACTGACTAGAACATTGACATTTCTGAGGGCCACTACGGCATGGAAGTCTAACGCGCAATACCTGCTAGAAATTGAAATGAATGAGACAGGTTAGTTTCAACTGTGGCATCATACTTTTGAGCCATTGACGAGTGAATACAATAGTAGTGGTATCAGTGTCAGCAATTAGGGCACTCAACGAAATATTTGTGTGACTAGATAGGAAATATGTGAAAATTGCGAATTTTCTAGACACTTGATTACGGAATGTACTAAATGTAATTAAACTGTAAAATAATTTGCTTCTAATGAATGATAAGAAATTTCACGTATGAAACTGTTAATTACCTTATTTAACTTTTACTGAACTGACATTGAATTTTATTTTCGTTGGGAGGAGTTGTAAGTTATATTTATTGCAGACGCGCCAAACACATCAAAGGCTGTCATAGAAAACCTGCGTTCCTCAGCGCTGGAACTTTGCGACATGTACTTGGCCCCCAATAGGGCTCCAGTGGCCGGGGTGCCGGAGAACTGTCACGCGGAGCTGGTGAGGAAGATCACCACTGAGGGCGAGGAGTTCACAAACAACCCCACCAGCTGCTTCGACCACGTGCAGAAGTGTGTGTGCGATGCGCTAGAGGTAGATTTTACTGGCTTATTTGTTTATTTATTTTTCTCAAACATGCTAGGAAATGTGTTCATTTCTTTCAAAAAAAGAAACCGCGAAGTTTCACATTGTTTGTCACGTCTCAGATCACGCCAGCAAAGTTGTATGGAAATCCTTTGCTGGTGTCCATTAAGATAAATTCGTTATACGCTAAACCCACATAATTTGATTTCAAAATTATCTCGATGACTCTCATAGAAACGGAACGTAATTTTGTATGAAACAGGTAACTAAAGACGAGGCTGTATGATGTGAAGACCCTTGCCTGTCCAGAATTAAAAAAGAAAAGAATGAACTAAACATTTAGTATGGCTGAATATTACGTAATACTGTGCCTTACAGGCGAATTTATTTAAAAAATTACAATTTGTGGGAAAATTGTAAATTTTTATTTGTTTCGTTGTGTTGTGGTCGCTAGCTAATTTTTATAAGAAGTACAATCTTTCATTTCCTAGCCTTTTTTTGAGAAAAGCACTATGTAAGCCTCTGGGAAAATTACTTTGCTTGACTTGTATAATTGAAGTCCTCGCCTGCGGCTCGGGCTTCAAACTATACTCGTCCAGCAAAGTCTTATTTTCCATACCTCGACAACAATGTACTATTATTTTATTAAGAAGGGTGAAGCGACTGTCCTTTTCATTGCCGGTGCGTCAGAGAGAAACGCTCAATCAGATTTCCTGCAAATTTCTGCTTGTTTTCGAGGGTTTTTAATACTTTTCAAGTGCAATACGTGAAATAAAAATAAAACTCTCGAGACAAAATATTAATATTGTTAATATCTTTAATTTTTTGTAAAAGCAAACTTAATAATTAAAGCCGTTTTGAAGAACATTTGCAATTAATGACAGATACTAGGTTGACTTTGGGGAAATTTTCTAGATGCACACAACAGAAAAATGAAATCCTTTAAAACCAAAAATGTTACCTGAAAATCAATCTATAATATAACTATAAGATAAACTTACATAATTATACAATTAAATAAATATACTTACGTACATAAATATATATACCTATAAGATTTATTTGCTGGTATAAGCTGAAACTACTGGACAGATTTCAAATACTCTTGATTATTTGTAAAGCTATATTATGCCTAAGAAAAATGCCCGCCGGAAAACGGGAAGCAGTGAATGAAGTTTTTGGTGCTCTACTAATAATTCATTAACTCCGAAACTACTACACTGATTTTGACTACTATTCCTCCAGAAAAAGGAGTGAATTGTAGCGGGACGCTCGTAAGCGTAAGTACTATTGAATTTGGTTGACAAGCGTATTTTTGTCTTTTACAGGACGATCCTTCTTGGCAAGCTGATTTTATGATGGATGAGGATGGATCTGACAGGAGTACCAGGTGAGATAAAATGGTTTTAAATCATGCTTCAGTTCTATGCAAAATTCTGTTGGCAACGACCACAAAGCAATGATAGATGCCAAACTTGTCAATATGTCCAAGTAAAAAATCATGTCAACTAGCTGAGGTGCGCGGGTCGGGGGCGGGGTAATCCGTGCATGCTGATTGGTCTCTGATCGCGTCATCTTATAAATGACTAGTAACTAACCAATGCGCGCAGGCTTACATTAGACTTATAGATCTGATGTGTTGCCAGAAAGTATTCGCCCTGAGTGTGCCGTCTGGGTTTGTGGTCCAAATGGTGGCGATTAATCATTTGTTTATTATATTCCAGTGATCTGAGAGGTGAAGCAAAGCACGAGGGTAAAAAATACGGCGGTAAGTTGACACTATTTTATTATAACATTCCATTGACGTGCATTCAAATTGACAGGTAGTTATATACAATTACCTGCGGCCGGACATTCTGCGCTGCGGCAGTTTTGGCTCGTGCTACTACACCAAGCCAACTAGACCGACGCTTGCGGCTTATTGATATTGGCTCATTAACATTATTACGGAATAATCCGCCAATTTTTTTCATCAACCCCTTGATCTAGTTGGTTTGGTGTGGTAGTACGTTCGGCGAACTGAACCACTGCGTACACGCTGCCATAGGCATGAAAGAGGCATTTAGAATTCATTTATCGTTTCCTTTAGAGCCAAAGTATATCTTTACGACAGGCAATAGAACTCACCTTTCAATATAATGCAGAAAAAAAATGCTGAAAGGGTTTCTATTTCCTTCCTTACCTAACCTTCCAATGTTACATCAAACTCCATTCCCATCCCCAGAGAAATGTAAGAAGATAATGAAGAGTTGTTTGCACCAATTGCCAAAGTTGTTCTGCAGATCCAAGTGTCGTTACGAAGGCCCCGCCAAGGCGTCGACGTTTCCAAGAGCCTTCCCGCGAAGCGCCCTATGTAAAAGGCACCACACACTACCTAAATGCAAAGCGACGTGTGGTATATATTTCAAAATCAATTCAATATTACATGTATCTGGCAACCATGGACGTATTATTTAAATAATACGTCCATGCTGGCAACCTTAGTTTTTACAATCACCTCTGTCTGAACCACTTTTTCATTACCTGTCCTGAAGGAATTTAAATCGAATAACTAGGAGCTACTCATGGTGGTTCGAGAGCCCAGTGGCGCCCCCAAACAGGAAAAAAATCCCTAGCTGAACACGCTATGCACCTGGAAACCAAAGTATCAATTTGCGGCAGAAAATAACTGCAAACATTATTTATAATCAATATAACTTTGTAAAAATTGTGATATAGTTATGTATTCCAAAAATGCTAATATAGTGGCCAGTTCTAGGAAAATTTCAATACATAACTAAAGCAAATGCACAATTTTCCGAATGACCCTCAAATATTTGTCAGACATGGCGTAAATATCCATTTTTGCGGTCGTTTACGCTCTGCCTACCCCGCAAGGGATTATAGGCGTGATATGTGTATGTGTATGTATAACTAAAGCGCTAAATTTTAACAAGGTCTTATTGATTCTATATATTCGTTGTAGGTATTTATTGCCGCGAATTGCTACTTTGTTTTCCAGAGGACTAGCGTAGGCTCTTGATCCACCGTAAGTGATTAAGTAGCTCATTCCTAACGTTTACTATAACGACTCTACAGTAATATTCCCGATTCCTTCCTGAACGTTTTAGTCCCATTCCTCCTCATAGGTATATAGTTGAAATATCGCTAAACATTAGTACCACAGAATATATAATAGTACTAACGTATTAGTACAAAGGAAACGCATGTAAGGAGAAAATAACATCGTTGTGGCTAAGTCTAACTAAAAAGTAATAAGAGAAGATATGTTTGGTCTGTGTTTCTTACAATAAATACTCATCGTACCTTATCATTGTGAACTGTCTCATTTCACTTTGCACACTTTATTCCTGTTATGTCACGTTCACACAATGCCAATATGGACAGGGAAATAGTTAGGGAAGTCGGCAGCGCAAATATGTAAACAGGTTACTCGCGCTGCTACTCGTCAGGCTCGTGCTCCTTCGGATTTCGGGTTTTACCAGGTTTTACTGGGCGAGTCGAAGAAATGGCAGCACGAACGAGAGTGGAATGTATTGCTATCTCACTCCCTTGTATTAGTGCGAGAAGAGTATGACGGCAGCGTGTGAACACTCACTCGCGTTGATACTACCGCGGAATTATTTCGAACAATATTCGCTACAACGGCAGGAGCTGGAGCATGTGCATATTGTGAACGTGCTATTGCATCTTCTAGCCGACTTAAAAATTTGAATGACCACGCTTTTCAATCAATTGCTTTACATTCCCTTTTCCAACAGGGGACATATTGGCTGGCACGAGACACAATCGCTCGCGATCCGACGTTGTGGGCAACATTGCTCAAAGGATGATTAGCGAGAGCGCGGGTACTTTACTTTCAAATAAGATTTGTGCATGTACTTATAGGCATGCCTTGTATTGAGATGCTGTGCTATTTACTTATCTATAGTGCCCGTCGAAATTACTAGAAGTGTTTTAACATATGAATTTGCTTATTATAACTTTGCAATAGGTTTCGGTGATCTGTGGCAAAAGCTTTAATAATTTGTACATTAGGTAATATATATAAATTATATTAGTACCTACGTATTGTTGTGATGTGGGTTTACGCGACTTAATTGTTATTTATTTGGTAGAGAGTTTATCCCTCAACGTTTCGGCTGCTAAAGGCAGCCTTCTTCACGCAGGTCGACAGATCACTTACGCCCACCCGTCAGCTGTGATTGCCGAACACTGAAAACGATTGAGAAACGTAGAGGGATAAACTCTCTACCAAATAAATAATAAGTTAGTCGCGCAAACCCACATCATGAGTGATACTTGTTCGTTTAGTAATAAAATACGTATTGTTGTTACATCAATCTTTACGTTTATTTTTTAATGCTTCGTATTAATATATATATTGCAGTTTTAGTTACTTAGAAAGATTAACAAATAGAACATTTCTGTAAACCGTTTTTTTTTATGTAGGTGTTCGATTTGTTTGTACTAGTAATATTTTTTAGTCTATGTTAATTATGTTCTATGTATGCGTAAGTATATAGGGTGTAAGGGATGGTGTACCGAAAACTTTGCTGGCATAATTAGACAATGAAACTGAACAACTTTCCTATGAAGGCAAGGTTGGTAAACGAGAAAAGAAAATCGGCCTGTCATACAACATTCTCGATCAGCTAACTGACTTTCTTTCAAACCTCAAAAAATATTTTCGTTTCCCAACATAGGCTCCATAGTAAAAGTTGTTCAGTTTCATGGCCTGATCTTACCAGTAAAGTTTTCGGTACACCGTTTCTTACAGCCTGTATATTGGTGTGATGCAAAGGTGGTTTGGCAATACGCGTTGGTTGACTGTTTGAGACCGAAATAATAAACAAACCATAAATAATTTTAAAATAATGTGCTTGTATCTTTTTGTCCAGGACTTTCAAACCTAGCATCTGCGAATGCGAGCAATCTGTCGGTGTCACATTCGGAAATAAGCCGAAACACCAAAAACATGATGTCGCCATTATCAGCGTGTATTATTGAAACTGGTATGTATATCAACAAAAAGCTTATTATAAAAAAAAACACCTGACTGAGGTTTGTGAAAATTTATTTCATAGTTAGTGACTGGCCCGATGGCGTATAGTAGCGGATAGTACCCCTGCCTTCTAAGCCGAGGGTCGTGGGTTCGATCCCAACAAACCACACAAATATTTGTAAAGCGAAATTTTCGAATGTTTGTGTTTAGTCTGGCTGTTTTCTATGTAGATTATGTATTTATTTAAAAAAAGTACCCAAGTAATATTATCAGCTATTTAATTCCCATAGTACAAGCTACGCTTAGTTTGGGGCTAGCTGGCGCTGTGTGAAGTGTCGAGGATATTTATTTTATATTTTTCGTTTAAGTTATGAATTTATGAAATTTGAATATAACCAAGGGATAAAGGCGTGATATATGTATGTATGTATGTATAACCAGTGTGACTCGCGCTGCTAAGACAAATCTACCGATAGTTCATATGTCAACATCCTACTAGTCGTTTGTGCTACAGCCCGTTAAAAAAAATACTTGTCCACATACATATGTCGCAGTCAACTGGTTGAAAAAGCCATTCAACTGCACAGCTAGCTCTTAATCAAACAACGCCATACAATCATACAATGAAACATACATAAGCTAAGTGGTTGAATTGAAGATGACGTTTTACACTACAACTAGTGGCTATCAGTGATATATTGATGTAGTGTATGGTGGTGGTCACTATAATGATCATTATCATCATCCATTCACAACCATATAAAAAAAGCTAAGTTATTGTTACGCTAGATAAATAGTGGCGGTAGTGGTTATCAGTGAAATATTGGTGTAGTGTATGGTGGTGGTCACTATAATGATCATTATCATCATCCATTCACAACCATATAAAAAAAGCTAAGTTATTCTGTTTTAGCGTTGGTCCAAGACAAAGGTCGTACGTTCGGGATTTACGCCATCGCAGTGACCAGGCTCTCCGACAATGAAGTGTGGCACATCTACAGGCGATACAGCGACTTCTACGATCTCCATTGCTCTATCAAAGATAAGGTAACAGAGCCCTGTTAGTTTGAAAATAATATCGGGCTTACAATAGTAGTAGATGCTTTTTTTTGGGTGGTAAATAAATATTGCCGTGTGATGCCGGCTTAGAATAGCATCACCCCATTTCTTTCCCGTGGGTGTCGTAAAAGGCGACGAAGGGACTCGAGTGTGTGTATTGCAATTTTAGGCGATCGGCTGACAACCTGTCACAATGGCGATACACAATTTTCCGAATGACCCTCAAATATTTGTCAGACGTGGCGTAAATGTCCGTTTTTTGCGGCCGTTTACGCTCTGCCTACCCCGCAAGGGATAAAGGCGTGATATATGCATGTATGTAGTATGTATGTATGCAAATAAATATTTTGAATATTTAGTAATATAGCGTACAAGTTAGTCAGCTGAAGTGGCAGTGGACGTTGCACACAGATTACAGTTGGAATTGAAAGTCGATTCAAAAGAGTGTTCAAAGATGGTTCGAATGCATAAAGTTAACGGTGTTATTACATAAAAGTTAGACATGGTTTAAGGCAGCGTCAAATCTTTTAGAAAAATATTTTAAACAAGCTTTAAAAGCGCATCGGTTTTTTTCCTAATAACACAGTTTAAGTGTATGGAAGTACCGCTGATGTGGCTTATGCGTGGCGTAAATGATGCTAATAAGAAAGTAAAGAAAATATTCTCTGTCATAATATTGTAAATATTCTTTACTTTTTACGATACAAACAAAGCATGAGTGGTTCCTCTTCGCTGGTATATTTTTAAAACCTCAGAAAGCCCGAAAGATGTTGGGCTCAATTTAGGAAATAAATTCCCTTTTGCTATCTTAAATTAGCGCTGTCACTTTCCGTCAAATAGGTTAAGAATATGAAATGTTAAAGTCGTGTCATGTCTTATATTTTGACGTAAAATACTCGATATCTGTCAAAATAAGGCGATGATGAAAACAACGGCGACATTTTTATTTATATTTTTTTCGTACGATGACCCGATGAACAAAATTCACTAGAAACGGCTAAAAACCCATAGACATTTTTACTTAAACATGGCAGGACTTATATATCTTCTCGGACGTATAAAATAAGCCCGAATTTGTTTTTCCGAGGCAATTGCCATAAGTCTTAAACCTTACACTTTCTTTCCAGTGGCCAGAACTAAGTCACCTCCAATTCCCAGCAAAAAAAACATTCCAAAACACGTCACGTTCCGTGCTGGAAAGCCGGAAGCGGATACTGAACAACTACCTGCAAACCCTGGCCAACCTGGCGCGCGACACCAGGTACCTGACCTTGCTCTCGCAGGACTACCTGGGCGGGTTCCTCAGCTCAGAGGCACAGACTGAGAAGCATGGCAATATGGTAAGCAATTAAAAATCTCATTTTTTTAAAAGTCTCATTTCATTCTAATTTCTTTTTCTCATCCACTTAAACTCCACTGATTACACAGTGGAAGAGGCAGATCCAACATAGTGCAAGATACGGTATCAGAATTCTGCGTAGAACCGGGACTTTACCAGAGTAAATTAAGAAATATGCTCAAATGGCAGAGCTTCAAGTCCCGGCGGGCGCTTAAATATTTTAAATTTTTAATTATTATTTATAATTTAGGAATAAGCAATAATAATAATAATAATAACCCCGCAGGGCAGCTCTGGCAAGCTGTTGGTGAGTAGCGCCACCACGGACCCGAAGTACTTCTGGGTTACCTCTGAGAGGGGAGCCCGCCTCTGTCTTGCCTTAACCGGCCGGGCAGAGTGGAGTCGCAAGAGTTTAACAACTCGAAGGGTGGAAGTGTTAAAGGCATAAAGCCGCGAGTAATGCTGACGGGAGAAATCCCAGAACTTGAAAGTGCAGCACACCTCTCTACACCCTTAGCTACCCGTAGGGCAGCTTGTGACGAGCTGTTGGGGAGTAGCGACCCCACGGACCCGAGTACCCCCGAGAGTGTAGACTGGCCGTCTCCGGCTCGCCGGAGTGGACCTCAAGGCCAGGACTCTCACCTCTGGCTTGCCTTAGTTGGCCGACCAGAGTGGGGCCGCTAGAGTTCGAGCCTGCGCTCGGACTTGAGGGGTGGAAGTGAAACATGCGTAAGTCGCGAGTTGGTGTATGTTCTGGCCCTTGCCCAGGACCTCTGCGCAGAAAGCGGTGTACACCTCTCGACACCCCTTCAGTCGCCTGCGCCAGTGTTGCGTCCCGGCACCACGCTCTACGCGTACCGCCAATAGTGGAGGCCCACCATGCGGGCGGCGAGTCGCCGTCTGCCGAGATTTTCAAGATTGGGACATTTGATTTGGCAGGCGTCCCGTTGTCTCAATCAATAGCCCAGCAACCGGTCCAGCAAATTCCTCCCCATAGCCCTAGTTATCCGACCCTCACCTGCAATAGTCCTTGCATCAGGCGGGTGCTGGCTCTGGGTGTACTTCTATAGTGCAGACAGAGCGAGTATCTGCTTGATGTACACATCACAACACATTATTTGGTGCAAAAAGGCCTCTGTGCTGTTGGCTTCGGCCCCACTCATGCCTCAAAGGACCGGGTCCCTGTGGGCCCGAGATTCGGAAACGTACCAACATAATAATAATAATATAATTCTTTATTGCACAAAGTAAGTTTACAAATAAATAAAAAAGAATGAAAAAAAAAGTACAACTAGGCGGCCTTCTTGCTATGGTAGCAAGCTCTACCAGGCAACCTTTGGGTGAAAGGAAAGTGCGTTTAAATAAGCGGGATAGTGCATGACATATTATGCTAACATAAACTACATAAATTAATGTACACACTAATACATTCATAAGCTATATATATTATAATAAACTAATAAATAAGCTTAAATAAATTAATATATGGCGGCAGAACAATAATAATTTAAATTCTAATTAAAGACGTTAAAATCTTAGTCATCCTTGACCATTAGCTCTTGGAAGATCTCGAAACGTAGGAATTGTAAAGTTCTAAATAAACACGGGTTTTGTTGTGAGTTGTGCAAACTCAATAAAATATTAAATCCTTGACCAGAGAGCCAGATAAAGGCAGAGTCGAAGATAAGTCAAGCTGGTCCAGAATCCAAATCCATACAACCTATGTAAAAATTAACTAAAGCAATTTAATAATTAGCTGAGTCTAGATAGCTTCACATTCTCTATCTTATTTCTACAGAAAACAGAACTTACAAGTTGTAAAACAGACCTTACGACAGAAAGGCAGCAGCATTCCTGTGAAATTGCATCTTACTCGTCAACTTGCCAAGTGGAGTAATCAAAACAAATTTCTCTAACTGCGCCAACTACATATATGTTTGTTTGCAGATCGATGCCCTTCTTGTGAATTCGCTAAAAGCTGGCATACGAACTTTGAAGAATATGCCAGACCAATTCGCAAACACAGTGGATGGAGTCATGGACGGTAAGAACACGGTCCATTTCAATTGGCTTTTGTGACTTAGAATAGCATCACCCCATTTATTTCCCGTGGGTATCGTAAGAGGCGACTAAGAGACTCGTGTATTGCAATTTAGGTGATGGGCTGACAACCTCTCACTATGGCAGTACACAATTTTCCGAATAACCCTCAAATGTTTGTCACACGTGGCGTAAATTTCCATTTTTTGCTGTCTTTACGCTCTGCTTACCCTGCAAGGGATCATAGGAGTGATATGTGTGTTTGTTGCTTTCTTATGAAGTGAAAAATCCGGTGATTAACAAATGCAACTAAAGCATGATCAGTCGATCATACATCTAAGTATTGAATGTTTTTCTAGGTATTTCCAAAGTGTTTCAAGGTAAAGGAAACGAAAACTTCCACCACGAGGGCTTGAGAAGTGGCAACTCTTCCGATGGTCAGGATGTGAGTTCTTTTCAACTAACCTTGATAAAATTATACGAAATATGAGCCCAAATTATACACTCTTAGTTGTATAAAGACAGTTTTTAAGATAATGTAAATAAAAGCAATGTAATTAATGGTTAAATAAACTTACCTGAAGTGAAGTTTGACCATAATTATACGAGACGTTGCATCCGAAGAGATTTAATTATTCACTTTGTAGTCCACTTCTCAATGTACTAGGCATCGATCACAATTTTCAGAGCTATAAGGCTAAAATAAAAAGAAATGAAACGATTCGTCACCCTACAATACCCCTTCCCGCTCCCACCCCGCCGCCCCTGCGCTCCTACGCCGCGT
Source organism: Tuta absoluta (assembly GCA_027580185.1). Taxonomy (NCBI): domain Eukaryota; kingdom Metazoa; phylum Arthropoda; class Insecta; order Lepidoptera; family Gelechiidae; genus Tuta; species Tuta absoluta. The sequence continues at coordinate 7,075,191 of JAQAHW010000003.1, forward strand.
CGGCCGAACGTCATTGTTTCAGAGAGCACCTATTTCGTGAAGATCATAGGGGTTTGATGTTAAAAGATTACATTACAGGGCAGGGTGGGTGTAAATCTCTTCGGATGCAACGTCTCGTATAATTATGGTCAAACTTCACTTCAGGTAAGTTTATTTAACCATTAATTATACTTCAACGTTGCATCCTCGAGATTTAATTATTCACTTTGTAGATGTTTAGCGCGACTTCCGAAATAGGTGATGGATTATTGGTAAATGAAAACACTTACTACTTTAAATCAATTATAAGCGTTATGATTTATTTGAATACATGCATTAGATAAGCTAATCTAAGCTAAAGTAAAGATAATAACTAATTTTAATCGCCATAAACCGCTTCTGCAAAAGCGTTATCTTCGTTTTCATTAATTATTGGTCTATTGTAAAACTTTGCGAATACTAATGAATTTCCTGACCAACCTGCAGTCTTTTTAATAAGATCTAAAGACAAACCTTTACGACTAGCAGCTGAAGTAGAAGCATGACGTGTACTATGTGCTGAAAAAACTGTAACGTCAATGCCACTTTCGGCGAGGACTGATTTTATCCAACGGCTTATTGTTGAAGCACTAGCGTTGTGAATGGGATTTTTAGTGGTCAGGATCAATCTATCGGAGTTAGGAGATTGTCTAAGCTCGCGAGTAATTTCAATATATGAAGTTAAAGCTTTTGCAGGACAGATCTTTTCATTATGAGGAAAAAATGGTATAATTAACCGAGGCATTTGTCTACCTGGCGCTGAAGTTTTTATGAGATCATTTATGATTATTTCAATATGGGATGTCTCAACTCTTATGTTACACAGCCTGATCAGTGACAGCGTCTGAACACGTTGTCCTGTCGATAACGCAAGCAGAGCCACCATTTTTTTTGTTAGATTCGGTAGAGACAGACTTATGTTAGGATATAATTCACCTACATATTCTAGTACCAAATTTGGGTTCCAAGTAGTCTGATATTTTGGTAAACATGGCTTTGTACGAAAGACACCTTTTAAAAATCTGGATATTTTACAATTTTCACTGATCCTTTTTCCTAAAATCAATCCAAGAGCAGAGCGTAAAGTGTTTAAAGTTGAGTAACTAGCTCCAGCTTTACATTCGTGAGTGAGAAAATTTAGTATAGTTAGTATATTCTTCGAGTAGAAATCAATATTATTTTTTAAACAATAAATCCACCACTTTTTGTAAGCGCAATTATACTGACTTAATGATGATTTTGCTAAAGATGAAATCATTATGTCTATGGTGTCATCAGATAATGATTGTCTTCTGAAAGCTTCCCTGATAACACTGATGACACCAGGGTAAGTCGGTTCCAAAGTGGATGGCGTGTCCTGAAAGGGGAGATGAGTAATTCGCGGTCAGGTTCGAAATATATCGGTTTTTGACACGATAATTTCAGGAAAAGTGGGTACCACGGCTGGCTAGGCCAGTAGGGTACCACTAATATGCCCAAGGCTTTATCATTTATAATTTTTCGTAAGCTCTTTAAAATAAGCGAGAATGGAGGAAAGGCATAAAAGTAATAATCACTCCAATCTAACGTGAAAGCATCAATATTGTAAGCCTCAGGATCACGTTTCCATGAAACGTACCTACGACATTTAGCATTGATTTTTGTAGCAAATAGGTCAATATTCGGACAGCAAAAAGCACTTAAGATGCACTCGAATGCTTGTTGAGATAAACTCCACTCGGTGTCGATATTACTACGGCGAGATTCTTCGTCAGCGTCTACATTTTCTTTTGATTTAATGTATGATGCGTAAATATGCAAGTTTCTTTTCTCGCACCACTGCCAAATTTCGCGTGTTATCTTATTTAAATGGTTATACTGTACACCACCAAATCGATTTATGTAAGATATCGCGGTAGTATTATCAATACGGAGTAGTATCTCTTTGTTTTTGAAGTGTTTAGCAAAGCACTTTAAGCTATAAAAAGCAGCCAATAATTCTAAGTAATTTATATGTTTTTCTGCCTCATCTGCGTCCCAGAAACCACCAGTTCTCTCTTTATTACAGTAACTTCCCCACCCCGTCAAAGAAGCGTCCGAGTATATTTCTAGAGCATATTTACCTTCCCGAATAGGATTGTTTGATGTCATAATATTCTTGATCCACCAATCAAAATCTGTTTGTAAATTTAAGCTTAAATTCATGTGAGTATCATAATTATAGTAGGACTTTTTTAATGCTAGGTATTTTTCACGTTCCATTGGTTTAGTGTAGACCCATCCATACCTGATAGCTGGGCACGCCGAACATAAGAGCCCCAGCAGTTTAGCGAAATCTCTTATTAAAATAGACTGTTGTTTTTTAATTTGTTCTACTTTGCTCAAGATTTTTAAACGTTTTTTACGTGGTAAATTTAGGCTCATATTTAATGAATTGAGTTCAAAACCAAGGTAAGTTTGTATCTGATTTGGAGCTAGTTTACTCTTAGAGTAGTTTATAATAAACCCTAAGGATTCAAGTAACTTGACAGTTTCTGTTACACATGTAAAGCACTCCCTTTTATTAATACCTATACAAATAATATCATCTAGATATATTGCCAATACTAAACCCTTGCTTCTAAGGTACGAAGCCACCGGTTTAAGGAGTTTAGTGAACACTAGCGGAGCTGATGAAAGTCCAAAAGGTAAACATTGGAACTCGTAGGTATTGCCTAAAAATTTGAATCTTAAGTATTTTTTACTTGTATTTTTAATAGGAACTAGAAAATAAGCATCCTTTAAATCGATTGTACACATGTAGCAATTTTTTGTCATTAATTTAGTAACTGTTCGGATGTCCTCCATTTTAAAATGTTGAGGAGAAATAAACTTATTTAAACACTTTAAATTTAATATAAACCGAAAGGTACCGTCTGGCTTTGGAGTTAAAAATATTTTTGACAAGAATTGATCTGTAACATATCTACATTCAACCACAGCGCCAAGTTCTTTCAGTTTTATAATTTCTTTATTAATTTGGACTATTTCCGAAGTGTTAAAATTATCATTTTTGGGGATAACAGTTTGAGTTACAGGCTCACTGAATTGGATATCATATCCATTTATAAAACTAAGAACGACCTCATCTTGAGTGATGGCCTGCCATTTGTCTAAAAAGTAACATAGCCTTCCGGCGTGAAGTGTTACCTCTATTGGCGCTTGCGAGTGCTCGCGCTCGGCTTCATCGGCGCTCGTGGAGGACGATCTGGAGGAGGTGGGGGACGTCGGTTCTGCTGGGACGAGTACCGGTTCTTCCCACCTTGTCTGAGTGCCCGCTGAGCTGGTGCTCGGGTGGGGTTCCGCCAGTTTCCCTGTTGGTAATGTTGTTTCCTTGATACTAGTGCTGTTTGATCTGTACGTTTTATTTGTAATCCAGATCTTTCCGCTGATTTGGACGCTTTTATTTTTTCACTTAAATTCACGCCGAATAGGTAGGTATCTCTTTTAACATCCGAAATCATGTTTAGGAACTTTTTATCCAAGGATGACGTAATTAATTTTCTTCTTCGTTTGGTGTCCTCATAATGTAGGTCCAGAAAAATTTGGCTTATTTCAGACAGTTTTTTCAATAACTCAATTTTATCGGTTCTGTCTTCAATAATATCTGATGCAAGATTTGTAAGGCCTGAGATACCAAGACCAAGTTGGTTTTGTGACTTTTCCAGTAATTTATCACGGTTTTTGGCCGCGTCGCTCAATACTGGGATAATCTCCTGGTTTAACAGGGGAGCTTTTACTAGACGAAAATTATCGGGTATTAAACATTTTTCTATTATATCTTGTTTTTGCTCCTTCGTGAGACCATCGACCAGAACACGCCCCCAACGTTTAGAAATTTCCTCCGGTATTTTGGGGCCGAAAACCTCTTCCTTACCTTTCGGGTTTCCCAGAGCCTCAAGGATATCTTGTGGTAAAGAGGTGGCCTCGGTGCTCGCACTGGTGCCTGGATTAGTAGAAAGCATGTCGGTTGGTACACTAGGTGTAGAATGACACACTGCTTCAGTAACGTTGTCACCGCTATTCGGAGTTGGTGTCGACGTTGTATCCAGAGGCCTCTTGTCGCTTCCAGTACAAGAAGCTACCACGGATTTTAATTTTGGGTTTACGGACCCATCATCAGAGTCTGACAGTGGTATAATATCAAAATCGCTCATTGGCCCTTCCGACTGATCGGGTTCGCGTCGATTATCATTGTAATATCGATCGCATTCTTCATATCGTTCTGTAATGTCAAATACAATAAAACAGATCGTCATGCTAATGAGCAATAAAAATAATATTTTAAAGTCACTAGACGTAATCACGTTACGTTACTGGACTAATTGGTATCAGCCGTGTGCACGACACGGAGTGTAACCACTAAGAAATAAACTGTAAACAAAAGAATATAAATTTGGGTGCACGCACGTTACACCGCAAGACTTAGTTTGTATGTAGAAGTTCTACATAGGCATCATCCGTGCGCACGTCACGGCGTATAACCTATACTTAACCTATTTTATTTTGTTTATCCAACCGTGACCTTAGTTACCTGTCACGTAAATGATATTTCGGCAGTAGCATAAAAATAGGTAAGTAGCTAAAAGATAAGTTATCTGGGTAATCTAGGTATACATGCACAATGTAATAGAAAGTAAAATAGACATTTGAACTCCAACGGTAGGTATGAATGTACCTAACGAGTATATCATCGTATTATACATGTAAACAACTTTTTGTTAACAAGTAGGTAACAGCAAAATTGATAGTAAAAATCAACTTGGGTTAACATTTCGGTTGTAATCTTATGGGAATATCAGTTACAAATCGACGATAGGTATTCTAAACGGGAGTAATTTGTGATAACAATCATGTTATTCTAGCACTTACCGGCACTTGACTCGTCTGAGTCCGATAAATAATCCATCAAACGTTCCTCGAGGCGTTTGAGTTTTTTGCGTAAATACGATCTCTTATCCTTGTGTTTTCTTTTACCCATCACTATCACTTTTTGATTTTTCAAACACTTTTGAGAAAATATTCCGTTGCTTTAAAAAAAAATACGGAATAGATGTCACGATGCCCGCACAAAAAAAGCGAATGACGTTCGGCCGACGCGGCGTAGGAGCGCAGGGGCGGCGGGGTGGGAGCGGGAAGGGGTATTGTAGGGTGACGAATCGTTTCATTTCTTTTTATTTTAGCCTTATAGCTCTGAAAATTGTGATCGATGCCTAGTACATTGAGAAGTGGACTACAAAGTGAATAATTAAATCTCGAGGATGCAACGTTGAAGTATAATTGGTGTATTGGTGTACATTACGAAAGTTAGGTTTTGAAGACTCGATCGACTCGACGAGGTGCTTTCATGTCATGTGCTGTCGGCATAGAAAAGCAACAACCTATTTCTTTCCCGCTTGTGTTTTAGGAGGCGACTAAGAGACTCGAGAGTTTTATTTTATTTATTTATTTTAGGAAAAACCTTAGCTTACAATATACAAATAAATAGTTGATATTAGAAACAGGAAGCCATTTATGGTTTCTCACAAATAGAATACTTTTATGTGTATAACAATTTAGGCGACAGACTGATAATCTGTCACTAAATTATTAGTGATACACGATTTTCTGAGACTGCTCTCCAATGTTTGTCGGACGGTTTTACGGCCTTTATGGCTCTGTCTCCTCCGCAAGGTATTAAAGCGTGATATGTGTATGTAGGTTTTGAACAGTTACTTACGTGGCTTTGACGTTGTTTGTACTTATAACCACTGACACAATAATAGCCAACGAACATTATTAAACTATGACTCGCTCTTGGATGTATCGCCACAAACAGACTTGTTTGCAGACTGCAATGTAAAACTAGAAAATGTGTAACTTAATGTTATTTCGTTTTTTTGTGTTATTTTGTTGTGCCGTGTGATGCCGGCTTAGAATATCATCACCCCATTTCTTTCCCGTGGGAGTCGTAAGAAGCGACTAAGGGACTCGAGGGTGTGTATTGCAATATTGGGCAATGGGCTGACAACCTGTCACTAGAGCGATACACCATTTACCGAATGACTCTCAAATGTTTGTCAGACATGGCGTAAATGTCCGTTTTTTTGCGAATGATTACGCTCTGCCTACCCCGCATGGGATTATAGGCGTGATATGTGTATGTATGTATGTTATTTTGTTTGTAATGTGTATGTAACTAGTTATATAGTGCAGGCTTCGGTTGTCATGCTGTAAAATGTGTTATTTTTTGAATAAAGAATAGTAATAAATAATGATCATACTGTTTTGCAGGATGGGGATGAAAGTGTGGCATTACGTTTATTAGAAGAAGTGTTAGGAATTCGCGGACTTTGGTTGCGGCGGAGACTGCTCGCGCCGCTTAGAACTTTGATGGCTGACCGAGTTAACAAGTACGTAACATTTTTGATATGAAAAATGATTTTATAAAATTAAATATTGTTCTTATTCCCAAAAAGTATTTTCCCTAAATGTAATTGTCTATTTTTGCTGTAAATGTCAATGCGTTGATACAGGCTGTGGTTCTATGTGGTTCTAGTGGTCCCAAAGGAAGTTTTCGTTGCTAAGACTAATAGGCATTGTTTTATTTTCAGAAAAGTTTTGGAACTTGTTTCGTCGTTAACGTCGCCACGCAATGTTGTGCAATATTTAAAAACATTCAAGTAAGTTAAAAAAAAACTTACACCTTGTTGCTACATTCTAAGGTACTACTAGTAGCAGGCGGTTAAAAAACTCTGACACCAGAGTTCATCGGGTCGTTGAACGACTCGGCGTCTCATACGAAAAGAAGAAGAATCAAAATTCCTTTTTTTTTTCTCTCGTTTCCTTCTTCTTTTCTTTTCATGCTCGTTGTAATTCACATTTTTATCTCAGGCAATGGCTCATGAACCGGAACAACGCGAACTACACTACCAGAGATTCCGCAACCGTGGCCCGCACGCGAGTGGCGGCTAAAGTGGCGCTACTGTCCGCTTGTTCCGACGACCTGAGACATATAGTGGGCACCGACACCGCCAGGCGGGGGCTGCTGACCTTGTTCGATCTCTTCCAGACGCAGGAGATCAATAAGAGATATATTTTCGTTATATTAGAAGGTACCATTATATTTTGAACCTATACTAACTAATCTACTTTATAAACTAATGAAGCAACTGTTTTGACACGTCCGAGCAATATCTCTTTGGAAAGTAATTATGGCGAGTGTTGCCGTCAACGACCTCGACAGTGGTGCCACTACACACAAAAAGTTTTCTCTTTACAAAGAGAAAATGTTTGTTTTGTGAAGTGGCGCTACTTTCGAGTTCGTTCACGGGTACACTCGCCTTAATAATGAATTCAGATTTTAAACCTATATTTAAATAATCCACGAGCATGTATGCTCCAAGGTTGAAAAATGCTAAAAAGGACTTTTGAAATTTTGCATTTTGATAATAATTATTATCATGTTTGTTCAAACATATCACAAGTATTTTTCGAGTTTGTGACTACCTGCGAAGTATGCGACGTTGTCATTTCACAACTTTTAAAACTGTAAATATTTTTTGAGATTCATACATTTTGAACTTAACGATATGTTTCTAAATCCATCATTCTTTTTCAGTGGCTCTGACAAACTTATTCCCGGACAACAATATATCTGAAATATTCAAGAAGCTATATTCCAATTCACCGCGGGTCCCCGTGTCTAAAAAATCCGTCAATATTTAGCATATTCTGAAAATGTATATGCTTTTTTGCCACTTTTGAATGGATTGAAACTTTAAGGCTGATTTTTTTGTAAGTACATACGTATTTATTTATTACTCATTAAAATTTGAGAGATTTTTTTTTGTTTGAAATTGAATGTAATCCAATGCAGCGGTGTCAAAAGTGAGTTCGATCTCAAATACATTTCAGTTTTCAGAATGTGAATAATATTATTTATAATACAGACCTAACCAGTGGAACTATTACTATGTATAGTGTATACTTTTAAGGAATTCTAATGGGCAAAAATCCGTTATTTTTGTGTTGGATAGTACGCGTTGCACGTGCGGGCACATTTTTGGAACTGTGAGCAATCTAAGTGTATTCTTAGTACTAGATAGAATTTTTGCATGTTTGGCTTTAAAATAATTACGAAATTGTGATATGTAATGGAAATTAAATTGAGAAATCGTTAAAGTATTGTACAAAATACTGAAATATTTTCTTTCTTTAGGCTAGTTAGAAAAATGTACTTATTTAATATTTATTAACTGACACCAGGCATTTAAATTGCTATTTAATTCAGTAAACAAACGTAATTTAATTTCTTTCTACGTCAATACATGTAAAGCAACAAAAGGCAACTTATAGCAAAGCGCGGTGTGGGAAGGTCTCCTACCAGGTCATTCGACGACCTTGTAATGGTTGTGGGAAGGCGTTTGATGCAGTTGGCCCAAAATTGTGGCCCATGGTGGCGCTTGGGGGAGGCCTATGTCCAGCATTGGACGTCTTAAGGCGGCTGTGAAACTGATAAAAAAATTAAAAAACTGTTTAAACAATATGATGTCATTGAGGCTTAGATATGATATTTAAACTAACTAAATATTTGATTATTTAACTAAAATATGGATATGGGATTATTTATTATAACTTGGTATGTAAGATATCATGAAAAATATATCTATTATCTACCTACTAATTACGTCATTTACAGTCTAAAAATAATTTTTAAAATTAAGCAAAATGTAAAAACTTTATCTGATCGTTTTGTGTAAAGATGTTGAATATTATGTATGTCACATTTACCATTGTTTACTTGTAGCTTAATTATTCTAAAGTTAATGTTATATACGATTGTAGCACCTTCGCCGTACAAAGTTTGAACAAAGCAATATTTCGTAGTTTATACAGGGTCTTTTCAATGAGTGAATTGCAAAAAAGGCGGCGTAAGACCGCGAGGGTTTCCAAGTGCTAACCTCCGAAATTCTACTCCAGGTTGGCCTCCGTGATGATGATAAAAGAGCAAAATATTAAATTTATTTAATCTTATAATGCATCTAGTCTAGTATGACCCTGTATATACTTTGCACATATCATATTTTGATATACTTAAGGCTGTATGACCTAATAATTATTGTTACGTTTTAAACATTCCATTTGTTTAGAATATTAAAAAGTTGTTTGTCTAATGTAAGTGACTAGCTAATTCTATTTATTACATTTTTCCATAATTTACGGCAGCTGGTTTCATTTTTCCTAGTAGTTGTAGTTTTTATAGCTAGAAGCTTTGTAATTGTAAGTAGTAATTACGAAACAGTTTCCAAGGAAACTGACAACTTACCTAAACTAAAATGGCGAAGCACCTTAAGTCTTGATTGCAATACAAAGTCATCCCTTTGAATATTTTGAACATTTTTAAATTCCAATTTTAAGTCCTCAGGTTATAAAGGGCAGATTTATGCCTCTAATTAGAAAACAGAATTATTATAGTCTATAATTTTTACCTCATCTTTGTTGCTTTATTATGCCAACGTTAAACTTAAAACTTTTCATGAAATCGCCCAAAAGATCTAATAAGGTGCGCTAAAAAGTCGTATTAAATAAAGTTTAAAGGTAATTGGCATATGGGAGAGGGGTGCCAAATGGGCGCGGTCATCCTGAAGGATTGGGCGGGTGCCAGGGACCGTGCCAATGCCGAGCTGGGCCGGTAATGGAACTGGCTTGAGTCCTGATACACCTGGCATCTGGATCTAGTGAGGGAACTTTTTACTGAGGGTACAGTTTACATACATACATACATACATCACGCCTATATCCCTTACGGGGTAGGCAGAGTGTTAACAGCCGTAAAACTGCTATTAACACCACGTCTGACAAAAGCTTGAGGGTCAACTAGTTATCTGTGTATGACTATAGTGACAGGTTATCAGCCCATCGCCTCAAATTGCAATAGACATCCCTCGAGCCCCTTAGTCGGCTCTTGCGACACCCATGGGTTATAAATGGGGTGATTCCATTCTAAGCCGGCATCACACGGCATTTAGCCGAAGCGATGAAACCCACGATAAATTGTGTACCAAATTTTAAAACAATAAAAATAGGATATTTTGGGAATTGCAAAATTGCATTAACCTGCGACTTTCGGTATCAGTACTACCGACGCCTCTATCCACTGGGTTGTCGCGGCTCACCTGCCGTTGGTGAAATTATCTAATTATATCTTAAAGCCAATAACGCGTGGCATGCATGGCCCATCTACCGTAAAAGTGTAGACATGAATTCCCAACGACTACCTATAACATTCTTGACAGTTTAAATGTATCCTTTAGTACACGGATTCATTTGTTTTTACTTGCTTGTGTGATTCTTAGTCAAGTTAGTTAAAAAATTAAAAAACAAAAAGTTGTTTGTTTCCCAAATAACAATGACATAAGAACATAGGTATTACTTATTGATCCCGCACTAGGACGAACCTGTGTCGCGGCAGTCTACACGACCTTTACCAAATTTACAAACTAATTAGTTCCGGTGATGCCGGCTTAGAATGGCGTCACCCCATTTATAACCCATGGGTGTCGCAAGAGCCGACTAAGGGACTCGATGATGTGTATTGCAATTTTAGGCGATGGGCTGACAATCTGTCACGATAAATAATTTTCCGAATGACCCTCAAATATTTCAGACGTGTCGTAAATGGCCGTTTTCTGCTACTAGTAGTAGGACCCTGACATGGTTGTGTAAAGACCGCCGTTTATGTAATCATAGACAGCAATCGGGACCGACGACTGAACGTGCCCTCCAAAGCACGGAACCATCTTTCTGTTCAGACAATCAGGTAGTTCAGCCTGAAATGTTCTAACCAGACAAGGAACAAATTCACAAAGTGTCTTCAACTTCGTGAGTGCCCCACCGTGAATCGAACCCGGAACCTTTGCGTCGCAGGGTTGATATTCGCACTACCACTGCGCCATATCAGTCGTCGATGGTACAGTTCAAATCCTACCTGCCTGCAGCGCAAGTTCTCAAATGTTTAATCCATTTCTTAAATTGTTTCAAATTTCATGTATATACAATGTCACAAAATATTATATTGCTATGCGTCTGTAGAGGTATATTGGTATGCGTTTTTAAAATCATTAATACGGAAAATCGCTGTCGTAAGAGGCGACAAGGGGAGTCGAGGGTTTACATGAGTATTGCAATTTTAGGCAATGGGCTAACAACCTGTCACTATGGTGAAACAATTTTTTAATGACCCTCGAATGTTTGTCAGACGTGGCGTAAGTATATGTCCATATTATACGGCCATTTACGCGCTGCTTACCCTGCAAGGGATATAGGCGTGATATATGTTTGTTTGTTTGCATGTTGTATTTTAACAGTATTTATTTAAAAAACCAAGTGAGGTTGGAGGCTCTAAATTGCGGAATTTTTTCTAAATTAGTTTTATGAGCTATTTTTGCGATGCCTGTGATAAAAAATAAATAAACAAACACTGAATAGGTACAGCACAGGAAGATATTTTATTTTAGGATATAAAAAGTTAGAAAAAAGTAATGGGCAATAAAAATATTGCCAAATGATAACGGTGGTGGCCCTCCTGAAGGATTGGGTGCACGCCAGAGCCTGTGCCAAGTTGCTCCCGGTAATGTAGCCGCATTCGAACTTTTTAATCTTTAGCGCACAACATTTAATATTCTTAATAGAATTATTTTGCGTCGTCCATTTGGTGGGGGTCACATTAGCGTCTCTTATAAAACTCACTGTGTTCTTTTTCTTATTTTCGTGAACCCTGGTGTCAGAGTTTTTCTACCGCCTATTACTAGTAGTAGGTAGTAGGTAGTAGGCCTCTGACACGGTTGTGTAACGACCGCCGTCGTAATCAACGACAGCAACCGGGATCGACGGCTTAACGTACCCTCCGCGGAACAATTTTTCTATTCGGATAATCATGTGGTTCAACCTGCAATGCCCTAACCAGACTGGGAACGTTTTCTTAAAGTGATAAATATCAACTTTGTGAGTGCCCCACCAAGAATCGAACCCGGAACCGTTGCGTTGCAGCAACATCAGCCGTCACTCATTATCTTGGTGAGTCAAGACTCGGGTATCTACCGTAAAGTACCGCGAACCCGGTTATGCTTAGGCTCGCGTTTGCTGATTGCGGATGCGCCCACCCGCTCGGCAATAGGTTTGATTTGGTACCAATTTAGTGGGTTCGTGGCGTACTCTGCCCGCACGCTTTCATGAAACACGTCCATCGCGTCGCTTGATGAAACACCTGCAAAAGTGATTTCTTAGTAAGCATCCAATCTTGCAATCAAACCGCGAATATGGTTACGCTTCGGATCCCGTTTGCTGACTGTGTGGCGGTGGCTTCAGCCGCTATTGTCGTACGTAGTACAGCCGGACGATACGACGACGAACGTCAATCGCGTCGCTTGATGAATCACCCGCACACAAAACCGGGCTGCCTTGATCAACGTCTTGATAGATATATTGATAGCGAAGCTTCAGGCTTGGTAGTAATTACGCTGAAGAGTCAGACCATGAAAAATGTTTAGAAAGAAAACTACGAACAACTGTAGTCTGTTTGCGATGAGTTTTTTTCTGGCACATTCCCTTTCTGAGATTGTTAGAAATTCATTTCATTAGTCAGTAAAGTCATAAGTTTGAATAAAAGGAATCAGGTCAACATAAAATCTGAAAAAGCTTAGTCCTGCCATTATGCTAACTCGAGTAATTTCTCGTACAATTCAAATTTCTCTAAGAATTCTTTTGAATTTATTGTGGAATTCTTTTCTCGTTCACCCTTTTAAAAGTTAACTACCGCCTTTACTGAAACTCCGGATGTAGAGTCAAGTCACCCTTTCGCAGTAAGAAATCTGAAAAAAAAGTCTTACCTCAAAAGGTAAACAATTTCACGGGCAGTGGTTCAATTTAATTGGGGGATTATCTTTTTTACGGTCGGAATGGACGGGATGGTAGGATGGACCGTCGTCAAGTGCCGGCGTGACATTCGACAAATGATGCATTGGGAATCGGTGACTATCCTCCTTGGTATAAGCAGTCCTCTCCTCAACCTGAGACCCACTCTATACGCATAGTATTGAAGGCCAGTTACTTCTGATACAGTAACGAATCATGAATATTTGACTACTTCGAAGGTCGTAGGTCCGAATTCTGCTAGCGGCTGCAAATTTTGCAAGGTTCCTAAAATATTTTACTACTGTACTTGCAAAAATGATCATATCATAGATATGAAAAGTTATCTCACAATACAGAAATTCGAAAGTAGTAGGTACTAGGTGTTCGTGTAGCAAGAGAGTTAAAAACTCCCTCACACGTCTCACTCATTTCACGTTAGATTACTTTGAGACACGTACTTCTAATAGCTTTTTATGTAAGTCTAATCAATGATCTTTGCATGGTATGATATTACCTACCTGGATAGGTACCACCTACTATGATTGGTCAAAAGGTCTCTGGTCACTTGCTACTGTTTGGAAGCTAATCTGCTTTTCGTAACATGCTATAGACATGTCAACGAGACTGAGCAAGAGTGATGAACGGATCTTTCCCTCTATTGTTATCGACTCGTCCAACTTAAAATAGAATTACGCTACTGAAAGAGCCATAAAAGAATCCAGCCCCAGACTACCTAAATTAAACATTTAAAACAACTGAAATTGCAGCCGTTTTGCAAACAAAAAAGCCCTATACCGCTCTAAAAGGCTGAATTGTCTCCATTATTATGCTGGCCTTTGCAGTCCCTGCGCCAATAAATGTAGGTGGGTATTTAACTGAGTATTTACTGCGCGACACTCGCCGGCGACTTCACTAATACTCTTAATTATTTTTGCCAGTGTAAGCTGTTTTTCTGACGGGGAATGCAATTGCAACATTTTGCATTTCGCCTGTGTCGCAGCGGCGCTCATTACGTACCCCGCCGGCGTCCGCCACGGCTGAGATCGCAGAATAATTAGACCTTAAATCAAGAGTAGCAAAGCGGTCAACCGCTTGAATGTGGTATGAATAGTCAATCGTCATTAAATTGTTCAGCTTTGGTAGTCTAATGCGTTCGGGCGCGAGAGAGCCTGCCTCTGCATAAATGTAACTCCACATATATCTGCTCCGAGCATCCGTACCGCATGAATTTAAAGGAAATTGATACTCGCTTCATTGGGAATCGATATTAGTTTTAGCTGATACTGGATTTGGAACGGTACGCTCCAATATTAACTCTTGATTAAAATGCAAAGTAGGGATTTGAATAAATTTCAGTTTCGTCTCTACATTTAATTTGTGAACGCAACTTGTTGCTTTGGGAACAGCTTGCTAATTCATCATTCCATTGTTATCTGTATCTAAACTATTTGGTATCCGACAAAATTAAATGAATGCGGCCCCGGTGGAGTTCGCTCAAATTTAAGCAATGCAAGATTTAAACGACAGCTCGCATATCGTAGGTAGGTAGGTACGTAATTATGCCGTGGTTCGGCTGCCAGCCCGCCACCCGCCACCGCTCCCGGGCGCAATGTGCCAAAACGCTTACTCGCGCCCTCTACCACTGTCCTCAACTGTCTGGATTATTAAAAAACCCAAAATACGACTTGTAGTCGTCTGCAAGGCGTCTGCAATTGATTGTATTTCCTTCATGATCATGTTTTCTGCTGCCGAAAGTATAAATTCCAGATCAATAAAACACTAAAATCCGTGCGACGCCGGTTTAGGATAGCATCACCCCAATTCCTTCCCGTTAGTGCCGTAAGAGGTGAGTAAGGGACCCGAGGGTTACATGCGACTTGCAATTTTAGGCGATGGGCTGATAATCTGTCACTATGGCGATACCCAACTTTCCGAATGACCCTCAAATATTCGTTTTTTACGGCCATTTACGCTCTGCCGACGCCATAATGGGTATAGGCGTGATATATGTTTGTATGTATGTATAAAAGAAAACTCAGCTAAATAATCTGGAAACTGTATTGGAATAAATGCGAACATCCGACCGATCAGTTTTTCGTAGCCTTTCGTAGCGCTTTGCTACGACGCAGAGTGTCAGAGTTACTTTAGCTTACTTTAGCGTAACTTTGGTCCTTTAAATACTGTCCAGTATTTAATGCTTTATGCAGTTTAGTTCAGTTTTTCACTGAACTGGTAAAAGAGTACGAAAGACAAAAAGTATATTTATAAAATCAGTTGGCAACTGTTTCACTTTCGATTTAGCTCTTCAGGTAAGGTGATCTTCCGTACTACAATTGAAGTTGGGATGAAACTGCGTCCATACAGACTACTGGTGCGAAAATGCGAGGCATCGGTCTCATGAGTGTTTTAAGACACCCGTAAGTAAAACTGCACTAAACTACATAAAGTTCAGCAATTGCCCATTTGCCCCGTTCGGGTAGCTTTATGGCGGGTGCAGGTAGGTATTGATCTGACTCCAAATAATAACACGTTCATACGTAATGCACCACACTAAAGTTTATTAGCATAAGCGTTCACACAAGCACAGTTCTAATGTAAGCAGTAGGCAAGAAAGCGATACAATATAGTTTATGCGAATTCGTAAGCGTTGAGCGATAGCCGAGCGACGTGCGTCTCGCGCGGGAAGCGTATCAGGACTGGTGCGGGGTAGCGCGGAGCCGGCCGGCGCAGGAGCACGTATCTAGGTCACCGCTGCGGAGGCGATCCACTGATGTCGACCCGGAGCGCGTCGATCTTCGCGTGTCGGGAGTTCCGACACGGGCAAGTATATTTTGAATAGTTTTATTGTTTGTGATTTATGTATGTATTTCGTGTATATATATTTTATATGTATAATAATTATTTATTTACTTATAGTATTATAATAGCTTTATTGTAAAGTATGTGTAGGTTTAGTGTGATGCAATAGATAGGTATAATATGTGTTATTTAGTTATGTATGATATTTATATATGTTACATATGTAAATGTAAATAAAGGTATATTGTGGGTCAGCCACATCACTCCCCCCCAGAGACCGTCTCACGGGCGGTAATAGTCGGGGAAGTTTACTCTTCTGCCTGATTTAGTTCGTCTTATATTCTCGTTATAGGTATTTCTATCTTTTATAGGCTCATCGTGTTTTCTATTTCTAGTTTTCGTGGCATCATCGTTCTCATTGTGTTCCAGTATGTATGCAGGTTTTAGCCGGTCTATAGACACGCTGACTGTTTTTCCGTTAAGCATTATTTTAAACACTTTGTCTGTTCTTTCAATCACAGCATGTGGGCCAGTGTATGCTGGACGAAGTGCTCCACGTATGGTGTCATCTCGTAGAAAGACGTGGCTTGTTTTTGTGAGGTCCTTGAATACAAAGGTTTTGTTGTTACAGTGCCTTGATGCTGGTACGGGCTGAAGTGACTGAGTGATCCGTCTTAATCTTGCGGTAAAATCTGTCAAGTCGGTAGTTGTGGCAGTTTGGGAGTTGAAAAATTCCCCAGGCAATCTGAGCGGTTCGCCGTACACCAGTTCTGCTGAAGATGTTTGCAGGTCTTCTTTAAAGGCGCTTCTGATTCCCAATAGTACTAGCGGCAGTGATTCTGTCCAGCTTTCCTGTGCATGGCAGACGATGGCTGCTTTGAGCTGCCTGTGGAATCTTTCCACTAATCCATTGCAGGCTGGGTGGTATGCCGTGGTACGACGATGTTGGAAACCAGCGATCTGGCCGAGGTACTTGAATAGCGCGGACTCAAATTGACCACCGCGATCTGTAACGATGTCAGATGGGCATCCGAATCTCGATATCCAGCCGGTGATAAGTGCTTTGGCTACTGTTTCTGCTGTCATGTCCATGATTGGGACCGCCTCTGGCCATCTTGTGAATCTATCTACTGCTGTCAAGCAATATCGATATCCGTGGGATGGAGGCAGAGGTCCGATGAGATCTATGTGGATGAATGCAAATCTCGCTTTCGGTAGTTTGTATGTTCCAAGGGCTGATGACACGTGCCGTGTTGTTTTAGCTTTTTGGCATTGTATGCAAGCTCGTGACCATTCTCGACAGTCCTTTCTCATGTTTGGCCATACAAATCGCTCAGCTACTAGCTTCGCTGAGGTATTCGTGCTTGGATGGCTGAGTGAGTGAAGGCATCTGAAGACTTGCGTGCGTAATTCCTTAGGGACATATGGCCTAGGAACTGGTGTGCTGACATCACAGTATAGCTCATCATGAGTTCCTGGCAGTTTTATCTTCTTAAGTTGAAGAGATGTGTCACCTTCGAGAAGTTGATTCAATTCTACGTCTTCAAATTGAGATTTGGCGATCAGTGTCATGTCGACTGGCTTCTCTATAGCGTCAGTCCTTGACAGTGTGTCTGCGACGACGTTGTCTTTACCCGAGATATGCTGAATGTCGGTCGTGAATTGGGAAATATAGTCGAGGTTTCTGAATTGTCTCGGTGTACAGTTTTGCTTGTAAGTGTTGAAAGCGTAGCATAGTGGTTTGTGGTCAGTGAACACTGTGAATATGCGAGCTTCCAGCATGTGTCTAAAGTATTTGATTGCTTCATAAATGGCAAGCAGTTCTCTATCATATGGTGAGTATTTCACTTGTGATGGGCTCAACTTTCTAGAGAAGAATGCAAGTGGTTGCCAGTCGTTGCCTTTCAATTGCTGGAGAACAGCGCCGAGCCCTGTATCAGATGCATCAGTGACGAGCGCTAGCCTTGCGTCACATTCTGGGTGAGCGAGTAAGGCAGCTTCACAGAGGCTTTGTTTGCATCGCTCGAAGGCTTCAAGTGCTTCATCTTTAATATCGACGGCTTGTGTACTTTTTGTGCATCCTGCAGTGAGCTTATTCAGTGGGGCTTGCAACTTTGCTGCACCTGGGAGGAATCTTCTATAAAAGTTAACCATTCCCAGGAATCTGCGCAGCTGTTTGATATTTTTAGGTACTGGAAACTGCTTAATAGCTTCCACTTTGGCGTCCAATGGCTTGGTTCCCTGAGCAGAGATGTGGTACCCCAAAAACTTGACGTCTGATGCGCCAAAAACGCATTTTGAGGGGTTAATGACGATGTCATATTCTTTCAGCTTGCTAAAGAGTTGGCGTAGGTGTGATTCGTGTTCGGTTTCATTTTTGGAGAAGATGAGAAAGTCGTCCAAATACGCGTACACGAAGTTCATGCCTCTGGTGATCTCGTCGACAAATCGCTGAAATGTCTGCCCAGCATTTCGGAGCCCGAATGTCATATACGGGAACTCATACAGGCCAAACGGAGTTGTTATGGCAGTTTTAGGTATATCATCTACATGGATTGGTATTTGGTTGTAGGCTTTAACCAAGTCGATGGTAGAGAATATTGTGCATCCAGCTAAATTATGTGAAAAGTCATGAATGTGACGTATTGGGTACCGGTCTGGCACTGTGAGTTTATTGAGCATCCGGTAATCTCCACATGGCCTCCAGCCATTGTCCTTTTTAGGTGCTAAGTGAAGGGGTGAGGACCATGGGCTTTCTGATGGTCTTGCTGTGCCGTTGCGTAACATCTCTTCGAATTCTTGCTTGGCGATTTTCAGTTTATCTGGCGCAAGTCTGCGGGGCGCACAATGGATTGGAGGGCCAGGCTTTGTGCGGATGTGGTGAACGGTTGTATGACGTGGTTGGCCTCTCAAACCAGAAGGTCGTACGATCTCTGGGTAGTCCCTGAGGATGTCGAAGTACTTGGATTCGCCAAATAGTATCTTGATAGAAGATATCGTATCTGCATTAGCTCGTACTGCCGACGCGGAGAGTGACGTCACGTTATCTATTAGTTTTTGTTGCCTGCAGCTAACCAAAAGGTCGTAGTGACACAGGAAATCAACACCTATTATTGGTTTCGTGACGTTTGCTACTACGAAGTTCCAGTGGAATTCACGACGTAGGCCGAAGTCTAATTTTAGGTGTAAGGAACCATAAGTATCAATGGCTGTGCCATTTGCGGCGTAAAGTTGGTAGTTGCTTTTGGGTCGACGTTCGTGTAGTGCTGACTTCGGAAAAACGCAGAGATCGCTTCCAGTATCGACTAGGTATTGCGTTTTCGATTGACGATCAGTGACGAACAGGCGACCTTGTCTGAGGCAATCATCTGTCGCCATTAATGACTGCCGTTGGCATTTCCCGAGTGAGTGAAGTCGCAGGGCTTGACACATTTGAAGGATTTTGCTCCAAACTTGCTATGGTACCAGCAGGTAGGGTATTTCCTGTAGCTGGATTCCGATCTGGCATGGTTCTGGCTGTGTTGACGCTTATGTTTGTCGCGTTGTGTTGACCTTGCCCTTGACCTGGATTTGTGTCCGGATCCAGCTGCTAAAGCTTGAACTTGTTTGGTCAATGCTGCGATCTGTCTCGACATGATTTCCATCGTACTGGTACTTGAGGTACTTGCTACGTGTGATGTAGGTACAAGGTCCTTGATACGATCAGCTAGCTCAGCTAACGATTCCAGCGACGATTCTGGTTGCGATGCTATGAGCGTCTGCATATTCGTGGGAAGACGGCTTGTCCAGATCGATTTTAAAAATTCTTCTGGAACATCCGGACCTGCAAGCTGCTTCAGGCAACGTAAGAATTGAGTAGGTTTTCTGTCGCCTAATTCTTCGTTCATTAATAGTTGTTTAACTTCTTTTTCTCTTGAGTCACTTAGACGCTTAATTAATTCTCGCTTCAGCGTTTCGTACTTTTCAGTTGCAGGGGGTTTAATTATTATATCCCGTACTTCCTTTGCATATTGTGGTTCTAAATACGAAAGTGCATAATGGAATTTGGTATTGTCGACTGAGATCCCGGAGAGAGCAAAATGACCTTCCACTTGAGCAAACCACAGCTGAGGATCATTTCCGTAGAACGGTGGTATTTTCATTCCCACACGGTATAAGTCGGAACCTGTGGTACGTCCCTTTGCTGCGTCATCTTCTGAATTTTCTTTGTCATTGGGTTTTGGATTCGACATATTTATAATTGCTTACTGCGTTTAGAGTTCCAGAACAACTGATAAGATCCCGAAGGTTGCAATCCAATGTTCAAAGGAGGTAGTCACCAGTATAGCGGGTGCAGGTAGGTATTGATCTGACTCCAAATAATAACACGTTCATACGTAATGCACCACACTAAAGTTTATTAGCATAAGCGTTCACACAAGCACAGTTCTAATGTAAGCAGTAGGCAAGAAAGCGATACAATATAGTTTATGCGAATTCGTAAGCGTTGAGCGATAGCCGAGCGACGTGCGTCTCGTGCGGGAAGCGTATCAGGACTGGTGCGGGGTAGCGCGGAGCCGGCCGGCGCAGGAGCACGTATCTAGGTCACCGCTGCGGAGGCGATCCACTGATGTCGACCCGGAGCGCGTCGATCTTCGCGTGTCGGGAGTTCCGACACGGGCAAGTATATTTTGAATAGTTTTATTGTTTGTGATTTATGTATGTATTTCGTGTATATATATTTTATATGTATAATAATTATTTATTTACTTATAGTATTATAATAGCTTTATTGTAAAGTATGTGTAGGTTTAGTGTGATGCAATAGATAGGTATAATATGTGTTATTTAGTTATGTATGATATTTATATATGTTACATATGTAAATGTAAATAAAGGTATATTGTGGGTCAGCCACAGCTTAGTGTGGAGGACGAAACTCATACACGAGTTGTCGTAAGAAACTCATGAGACCGATGCCTCGCAGATTCGCACCAGTAGTCCCTAAGGACGCAGTTTTAATTAATGCTGTTCGCGGTGATATTTGCTGTGTAACAACAATAATCTGAACTAGTCCTAGATTACAGATTATAGATTAATGAAGGAGTAATCGTGGTAGTGGCACAAGCGGGCTGAGTCAGCTCGCTCTCCTCGCTCCGCTGCGCCCCGCTTCCTGTCACCTTGCACACTTTCAGTTCATTTCATCCTTGCACTACACGAATGTCACCGAGTTTGTATCGCAAATAACTTGTTTGTACGTTGTTTAGCTTGTACCCCGAACATCCTCTTGTTTAGTTTACTGACAGTCACGTAAAGGAAGGTGAACATAATTTAGCAATGTTGGTTGCCAGATCGGCTAAAATCCAGAATAATAGAAATAGAGCTGAAACAAACACAATTCAAGACGTTACTAGGTTTTCTGCAAGTAATGAGGAACCTTCTAGCGTTGTTTCCTACATTTCGGCAAAGTAGACTTTGCATAAAGACTTTAAACCTAAAAGATTTAGACTCACATCCTAATCGGCAAAAGCAATAAGGACAGGTAATAGAACATCAGGGCAGTGAAATTGCACACTCGATTATAACTAAGTGGCGAGTTATAGCTGCCGGCGACTGCTCAGGAGCGTCATATGAATTTAGTGAATGCTCTGACATACCTACTACCTGGGTATAGGGTTGCCTTTGCCAGTGGCCTGAGTAGTTCTGAAAAAAATATACTGCTTCTATCGATCTGGCAATCACTAAGTATAAAAATATTTGGGTCGCTTTTAAGAAATATACTGGGAAAAATAAAAAAAGACTTTCAATAACGGAGCTCAATAAATTATTACCGTGTTAGTAATAGAAGTTAGACTCGCATTTAGATGCTGTCTTTTCATATGATTTGGCGTTGTCAAACGACTTACTGTTTAACTTTTTTAGTAATAGGACTGATAATATATCTTATAAAAAGAACAAATAATAATAATAAGAAGAACTGAAAAAAACACAACATATATATAAGATTTTTGCACTTAGTAAGTAGGTCCTTTTGCTTATGATTTTCTCGCATTAAATAATCAAAAGTTCGCCTACTGAACTGATCATAAAAACTCGCTTGACTAGAACAATTCCTAAAATAATATTCTAGCTAACACACAGCCCTACATTTGCTACGGACATCTTGCAATCAGGTTCAGTAATATAGGTGACCCAACATAGCCTTCCATGTGCAGTAAATAATCAAATCAGGTTGATTTATCACCGTAAGCCTGCTGCTTAGCAAACAAAGCTAGATCGTATTTGCGATTGTCTGGTAACGTAAACTTAGTGCATGAAAATTTGTGTTACCCCGTATTAGCTCTATAGGCCTAATTTGTAGTACTGATATTAACTGGCACACAAAATGTAAAAATATTAATGCAAGTTTATAGGGCGTAAATTAGCCCGTGAAACTGAACAACTTTTCCCAAGGGACATAGGTCAAAATACGAAAAAATATTGGACCTCCCATTCAAAACGTTCCAGCCGACAACCGGGTCGATTTGTATATGGGAGGTCCAATTATTATTTATAACTTTTTCATTTTAGTTTTTGTCTAGTAACAGTTCACGTGTCCTTTTTTAATTTGCTTTATCGTGTAGAAACTCAGAATGAACCAAAAACTATTTTTGGCAGGCCCTGCTTTATTAATAAAATAAAAAATCGCCTAAGTGCGAGACGGACTCGCGCACCAATGGTTCCGTTATCTGTACCATTACCCTTCGGCCGCGTACGAAACCTATGCATAAAAATAGCACAAAAGACATGATTGTTGTATTGGAGTCTCCTTTAAAATTAACTTTATCCTGTTTTTAGAATTTGTTGTTATAACGGCAACACTAATACAAGTTTTGTGAAGATTTCAATCAGTCTGGTGACACCGTTCAACAGATGGCCGCAGAAATAGGGTGCCGCCGTTTTATCCCCTCGGGTACGAAATCCTTATAATACTTTATTTTTCAGTTTCATTATATCCTCTTTAGTTTTACCAGTTTGACGTTTACTTTTGGCGCGCATGTATTGAGTCACTGTGAGTGTCACGTGACGCTAGTTGGAAGTATTCTTTGGTTACGTTCATTGAGGTATTATATTATCGTCAGGATATTTTAGCGAATAAAAGAGTTTCTTGGAATCACAATGCTTTATATTCGATTAATATTTTGCAAGACAATTTCTCAATTTTACGAAAAAGTGAAAGAACGCCGATGTCACATCAAACTCCAAATTCGAATGTAGGTAATGTCATTTTTGACTCTCCTCTATGCTCTCCTCGCCTCCTCTCCTCCATAGACACAAATGTCTATGCTCACCTCACCTCCGCACCTCACCACACCCCACCTCTTTGTATTACATCGCTCCACACCACTTCGCTTTACACTGCTCATCTCACCAGCCAATAGCTCCTCTCCTCACCAGCCGTTACAGTCGGCCATCCTGAAACCAATTGCACCGCAATTGGCGCAAGGAAAATCGTTAACTTTACAGCAGATAAATAAGATCATCCCCAAATACGACTTCCTCATCCATCACTTTGATCCACTACATTCTACATCACTATCACCACAGTGTGGCTAACAGGACGCTTTAAGTATAAGCCAATAAGAGAGAAACCACTGCTTGTATTTACACATTACACTTATCTTTGCTAGCTTAGGTTAGGATTCAACTTATTGGGATTCAACTTTATGGTCCGGAAGGTGATACCCTATCTCCTTGCCAACTGTACTATGATGCTACCCTATCTCCTTTGCAGACTGTATTTACTAAAGTAGCAAATTTTGTTAAAGATGTTACTTATCTCAACTGTATCAACACTATTACTCTACCCTATCTCATCTCTATCGCTTGTCGTCTGCACCTCTTTCTCCCCACACCGCAGTAATTAAAATACCCTCTCACCTCACAAACACATTGCTCAGCTCGTGTGATCATGTCGCCCTCGATCCGGTGTATGGCATCCTCTCCCATGTTGTACATCTACAAGTATACTTCTCCATCGTGAATAATAGAACTGGTTATATCATAGTGAGTACAGCCATTGCTGTGCTGTCTATCTTGCATACAGGTCTCCTTGTACATTGTGGTGTGCATCCTACAACCACATTTACTAAGCTGTTGCCTACGGGCACCTTGTCTTCAGCTACTTGTACTTCATAACCAGGCACCTACGTCATCAAAATTTCTCAAAGGTGTCATTTTCAAATTATATTGTCAACCCTTCTTGCTTCTTGGAAGTTTAAACCTTATCGGATTGATAATGATCAAACGCTGACAAGAATCTTTCATATATTTTGTCTGGCGTCGAACATTAAAATGCTTGAGCATTAGCTTGCAGCTCGTCGGGTAAACCCCGTATTATACACTGCTGCCCGTTCACTTAGCTGCCATTGATAGTACCTCTTGATAGTTTAGTCATACCTTCACTGGTAATTTTTTTACGTCGCATCATCTCCTCCAAAAGCGTAACGTAATCGTGATGGCGAGGAAATGCCTTAATCAACATTGTTTTCCATTCCTGCCACGTATATTCATAAGATTCAAGTCTATTCAACCAAATGCGTGCCTGACCTTGCAGCTTCGATTGCAAGATAAAGGATTTCGCCTAATCACTCCAGTTGTAGGCAAATTTCCCCCAGTTGTTCAATTTTCTTAATACAACTCTGAACATTCATAGTCTGGTCTTCCGGGTCAAAATCAAGAATAAGTTTAGCGGTGTTGAAATTTTCAATAGATTTCGATTCGGTACTGACTGTCTTCCTCATTTAACATAATTTGAAGAGCTGTTCCCAGCGTTTTTGTGATAAAGTTTTCCAAATCTGGTCATGACTCACATTTCCTGGCTTCTTCTTTTGTCGTACATACCGTCTAGGTTTCTCGCCTGAACCCCCCCCCACTTCTCTTCATAGTAGACTTGGAATCATCCCGCTTCTGACTATTATCGTCAGGATATTTTAGCGAATAAAAGAGTTTCTTGGAATCACAATGCTTTATATTCGATTAATATTTTGCAAGACAATTTCTCAATTTTACGAAAAAGTGAAAGAACGCCGATGTCACATCAAACTCCAAATTCGAATGTAATGTCATTTTTGACTCTCCTCTATGCTCTCCTCGCCTCCTCTCCTCCATAGACACAAATGTCTATGCTCACCTCACCTCCGCACCTCACCACACCCCTCCTCTTTGTATTACATCGCTCCACACCACTTCGCTTTACACTGCTCATCTCACCAGCCAATAGCTCCTCTCCTCACCAGCCGTTACAATTATATATAGAGTTGTCAAACGGAGCAACATCTGTGAGCCGGGCCGGTGACAGTTACCATGGCAACGGGGACTAATTAGTCATAGATGCAGCGTCAATGCGCAGATGTGACATTTTAGGCGCTATTGGTGAAGAAAGACTTACTGCGGCTAGTTGATCATGAATTTTACTTTAAATTACAGTACTTATAATAAATGAAATGAAATAAACGAAAATAAATTTTGGAGTAAAGGAAAATAAATAAACTCGTTTAATAAGTAAATCAATTTACATTTATTTCTTGTTTATTATAGTTATTTGGTGTAAAAATATTAGCTGTAAATACTTTAAAGGGGAGAACCAGCCCATGAAACTGAACAACTTTCCCCAATGAACATAGGTCGAAATATGATAAAAAAAAATTGTACCTCTCATACAAAATGTGCCAGTGACTTGGTCAATTTGTATGGGAGGTCCAAAAATATTTTTATCATATTTCGACCTATGTTTCTTGAGGAAAGTTGTTCAGTTTAATGGGCTGGTTCACCCCTTTAAATATTTGCATTTTTATACCCTGTTTATGTACATATTTTCATTCATTATTTACATCATACGAGTATCTACCTAAAATTAATTAATTTGCAGTATTAATTATTTTCCTTAAAATAATATCAGTTTCGTTAGTTTTTGTCGCTAAGAGAAATAATCATTGCTCATCTTTGCTTCGTGGTTTAAGCGGATTCCCGTATATTTATGATTTATTGCTCGAATAAGATGAATCCTATGATTCAGTGTGGAAGGTTGATCGAGCGAATGTTGAATTAAGCAATTAAATACCTCTTTGTCAGTGAATAATTTCAGTGTGTTCACTGTTAATATATGTGCAATTATATTTTGAAAGAAGATATGTGCCACCACTTGTTTTTATCAAATGGCGTATTACCTTCTCTGTACATACGCATATTTGATACACATCTTCAGAACAATAACATAAACCACCCATATCTTTCAAGGCTATTACCTCTAGTTTGTGATGAGGCAGTTTATCAGTCGTAAATAAACCATCCACACACTCTTCACACTTCAAAGTTTTTGCCAGAGAACGGGATACATATCCTGAAATATACCCTACTATGATCTTTGAAGCTTGTGTTGTATTTTCAAAAGTTCAAAGTTTTCGTCATCTTTTTATTATTTCAGTCAGTTATTTTCTAAATATTGTGTATTTCGGCATAAAAATAATCGTCACCTTCTATCTAAGTTGTTACATTTTGTTACGCAGACAATGACACGTCTGAATTTTTATTCTATGTAAAATGCAACAACATGGCGTCTCCGCCAAATATTATTATCGGCTGAAGTTTCAAAATTATTATTTAATTATTCACCGGTGAAAAGTTATTCCTTTGCACTTTGCTGTATTACTTGAACTATCGGTGCAATAACTTAATACGCATGTTGGCATTTTGAGCAAGTTTTCGCGTGTTTTCGTGCCAAGAAAAACTCTAAACAATCACAACTATCGCGCTCCAGGCTCCAGAACTAGCAAGCAACTGAGTGATTTGCGGCCTATACACCGCAATTGAATGGAACTCCTTGGTGGTGAGTGGTGTCATCTCTTTAGTTATTATTCTGTGGTTACGTGAACGCCTTAATAACAAGAAATTGAATTGATTATGCAGTGTAAAGGGTTGTAAACATTCGTTGCAAATAATTTTTAATATGTGTAATGGTGTATTATAGTTATTATACATGATAAACGTATAAGTGTAGTATTTATTGTTTATTGTTAATATACGTATGTACATATTACTGAGTTATATATATTTAAGACCTTTTTTCTTTTTTTATTGCACCTGCCTTGACCCTTTTCACATGCCCCAAGGTAGACTGGGAGATAACGCCTTTGGAGTTAAGTCCGCCCGTGTACATTTTGTGCATAAAGTTAAATAAATAAAATAAAAATAATGGTGAGCTTGTAATTGTGTGTGCGTAGCTGCTGACTGCTGATCCTGATAAAAACTGGTAAGTAAGCTTAATATTATATTTCCATAAGTGTAATCAAAATTATTTTTAGCTAGTCTACATAAAGTTAATTTGTGACTATTTTCCATTAATTTTTGATTTTGCATCAGAGTTGATTCCATTGGCATTAGTTTTCTTTTCCACAAATGTACAAGTTGACAGTATTGATTTGGAAATAAGAGATTATATTCCGTCTTAGATTAAAGATTGGTCCGTGAGTGCTAGCGAACCAATCATTTATCTAAACATTCCGTATTTTTTGTTGTTGTGTTGTGTGGACCGAAATAAATGTGTTTTCTTTTTTTCTACTCCGTAAAAATTTAGGCAGGTAAGGTACGGCATCGAGTGCTTTAATCTACCTATATTCTTCTTCTTATTTTGTGAGACACCGAATCGACGAACGACCCGATGAATCCTGGTCAGAGCTTTTCAACCGCCTAATATCAATAGAAAGTAAGCCTCTGGCATGGTAAGACTATCAGTATCTTATTGTTACGATCAAATAATTGTCCTACCGTCCTACTTTGCCTCCCTAGGCTAGATGCTGCCGCAACACTTAAAATGCATAACTCGATGAAAACGTAATTTATCGATAATACGTCGAGATTGAATTGTACAGAAAAGTACTGAAGTTGATTTACAGAATGTTTTCTAAGTTTAAATGGCTGTGTAGTTAAAGATAGCAAAAGTGCGGCCTTGTTAGCACTTGTATTTGTAACTTCAGTGAATAAAACGACATTCTGTAAATAGGCTTCGGTATCTGTACTTCAATCTCAACCAGCGTTTTTTTCGATAAATTAAGTTTTTATCTAGTTATATTTTTTTAAGTGATGATGCAGCATGACTAGGCCATTGGGAGTGTCTTGATTTAAGGTGTGAATTTTCTTATAAATAGTTACCTGCATATTTTTACGCGACCCTTTACGAGTAAAGTCGGTATCTATACAAATACTCGTAGGTGCAACAGACATAGCAAAACGCAATATCATTAACAGCCACAACTTAATTAAAGCAATACATACATACATTTCAGTCACAACAGTCCACTGCTGGACAAGGGTCTCCCTAATGGGGTGTATTGCCATACTCACTACGTCTGACAGGCGGATTGGCGAGCACAGGGCAAGATGTTGCATTCACAAGTAACGTTGCTGCTCATTCCCTAGATGATTATGCCTTAGTCGCTCTCTTCGACACCCACGAATAGAATTCTTCTTCTTCGTCGTATCCTCATGACTGAGGGACGTGACTTTTCTGGGCTATAATCGTCACCAGCTTCCTCCAAACTTCTCTGTCCTGAGCCATGTGTACGGCCGCCTGTAAGGTGGTGTGAGTGTCGTCTTGTACTATATCACTCCAACGTGATGGTGCTCGTCCTCTACTCCTTGTACCTTCAACACGGCCTGTTATAAGGACCCTCTCTAGGCTGTCTGGGTCTCGTCTGACTGTGTGTCCGAAGAATTTAAGTATACGTTGTGTACAGATGGTGGAGAGCCTGGTTCTTATATTTAGTTCTTCAAGGATAGATTCGTTGGTGCGGCGTTCCGTCCAGGATATTTGGAGCATCTTGCGCCAACACCACATCTCGAACGAATCTATCTTTTTCCGGACGCAAGCCTTTAATGTCCAGGTTTCGGAGGCGTACAGAAATATAGAGAAGATAAGGGTCCTCATTAACTTAACTTTCGTTTTGCGGTTAATACCCCGGTTACGCCATATCTTCTCCAGCCTCTTCACAGCTGACTTAGCCATTTGACTAGAATTGGGGTGATGCTATTCAAAGCCGGCAGCCGGAAACGCAATATATCTCTGCCTAAACAGTTGGTCATCTATTATCTATGGTTCTAAATTACAAATTGCCCGCATGTTAAATCAAACGTGTCTGAATTAATTGTTACAATATATTTAATTAATACCTAATCATTATGCTGATACCGCGTTTATCACGTGTCGACTTTGATGGATGCATTACATCCTGCGTAGGTAAATACTGAGGGTAAATAGTCTATGCAGGTACACATACATACATACATACACATATCACGCCTATGATCCCTTACGGGGTAGGTAGAGTGTAAACGGCCGCAAAAACGGACATTTACGCCACGTCTGACATATATTTGAGGGTCATTCGGAAAATTACAGGTACAAATGCATTTGGGTATTTCTATATAAACTTCGTATACCTTTATTTGTCAAAAAAATCATAAAAAAACTGGTAACATTATTCAAACATAATAATTTTAATGATATTACTAGGATTTTTTTATTATTTTACTGATTTTTTGTTCCGGTTGCTGACTATATGATTACTTAGACGGCAGTCGTTACAAAATATTAGAGGCCTAGTACCAGTAGTAGGCGGTTGAAAAACTCTGACACCAGGGTTAATCGGGTCGTTGGACGACTCCCTTACATGGAATGAAGTACCTACCCTTTTATGTTAGTAATGATGGCTATTCCTATTAACTATCTTGTTTGAATGAACAGACAAAAAATCTGTATCAGTATAATGTTGTGGCTTTGACTAAGGGACACGAGGGTTTAATGTGTAGGTATATTAAAATTTATGCAAATGGCTGTCAACCTGCCACTATACGTGATATAAATTTTTCTGAAATGACTTTTTATTATTTGTCAGACATAGCGGCTAGGACGACCATATATAACGGCTATTTATTCGAGCCTAGCACGCATGGGTTATAGGCGTGCATTAAATATAAACTACTTAACAATAAAAAAAAAACAATAAAAACCATTCTACCTAGCGAACACCGCTGAGATGGCGCGACTCAATAAACGAAGCAAATTGCATTCCAAAATGACAAGCATACGGAGGCGAAATGCATTTATGCTGACACACGGTACATTTAATTAATACCGGGCCAATACAATACAATACAAATACAGGCAATACAACAACGCTCAGCTTTCGAGCCAAAATATACACAGCGCGGGTCGTGTTCAGCCGCCGGTTGCAGGCTGTGTTAGTGGTAAAATTTCAGCCTGCTTAGGTAAATTTAATGCCTAGTAGAATCTTTACATAATAATTATAGAATATTATGTGTGTTTAAATATGAGGCTTGATATTGATATAAATAAAGTTATTAGTCTTTAATACAATTTAAAACATTAGTCTTTTCACTACTGGTGATAAGTACAATTCCCGATGTGACCCTTAAGGCCCTGATTCACCTCAAAAGTGTGTCCCTTTCATTCGCGTTGCGCCAGAGAGTAACAGCCTTTCATTATTCGTACTAGAACAGGCATAATATTGAAAAATTTTTCAAATAGAGGTTACTTTGGCGTTTTTTTTATCGAGTTAAGTTTGTCAAATTGTGTAACTGATAGGTATATGTTATCTGTTAGATCCTAGACAGTAACATATTTTTTTATGGCTGTAATAGCCTACCTAAATAAAACTGGTTTTAAAATCTTGCTTGCGCTATATCCTTGCTTTAAATATTGGTAAATGTTACGAACATAAAACATAAACAGAACAGAGCATACGCAGAGCAAACGGCCTAAAGTACGAAAATTCACGCAACGTCTGACAAACATTTGAGGCTCATTTAGAAAATTGTGTATCGCTATAGAGATGGGTTATCAGCCCATCGCCTAAAATTTCAAAACACATGTAACCATCGAGGCCCTAAGTCGCCCCTTAAATGTAGGAAAGTGACTGACTGTTTTAACGATCTGTCTACCTTCCAAGATAAAGAGGCGTGATTTTATCTGTACCTATCAATATTTGTATCGTATCTGCGATACATACATATCTATCTATACATATTAGAAGGTTAAAGAGGGTTGAAGTTATAAATATGCAACCCCTAATAGAGGGGGTTGACATTTTAATCAAAATAAGTTGGTTTTTACCTAAATAAAAAGTAGACAACGGATTTTGATGTAATTTTGTGTGGTGATAGCTGAATGTCGTGGTAAACATATACATGGTGTAAAAAATTTGCTGAGAATATTTAAGTTTCCCCAAGAAACATAGGTCAAAATATGGATATTTTTTTTGGCCCTCCTATACAAATTCACCCGGCCGGGTAACACACTCAGTATGGGAGGGCTAAATTTTATTCCATATTTCAACCTATGTTCCTTAAGGACAGTGGTTCAGTTTCATGAACTGGTTCACCCCTTATAATATTGTCACCTAATTTTTTTACACCTTGTAGATGTTTAGCAGGACGTTCGGCACCTTTGGTCAGCACTCGAGGGTGTGGAGTACCTGACGTGGAACACCAGACCCGCGAGACTATATCTACTATGATCGGCAGCTTCTGAAGGTCCATAGTAGGTACATAGGAGTCGACGACATGTATGAGGAACTTAAGGGCGCGCCGTGAGAAAAATGAGTATTTTTTGATGCACGCAATTTCATTTATGATTTGATTACGATAAACATTTTATTTTTATGTATAATGATTTTTCATTATTTTATCTAGATTCTGGTAGCAGGAAAACACGGTTAAAGAAAGCTTGCTCGATAGATTTAGTTATCAAAGTTCAGTCTATTTTTACAAATATTTGCGTAGTGCAATCTTACGAACATACAATTATTTTTTGCGAATACGATACGTCTTGTACATTACTTGATTCTTGTCGTACAGTTTTTGGCTACTTGTTTATTTGGCGAGAAATTTCCAAAACAGCGAATAATCGTCTAAATATGGCGATTCCACACACAGTTCTGTTCTCACACACAGGATTTGCCATGAGTGGGAAAGGGACGTTTAAAAAGTCCGAGGCAGGCCCTTAAGGAGCCCATCTATGTAGTAGTTAATGTTTCTTTTTCTTTCGATTAGGTCGATCACCCCTTATTGTATTATGTATTATGTTACTTCCAGTGCAAGTAAATAAAGTGAAGAACGCTAGTGCGAAAAGAGAAATTCAATCAAAAATATTAGTAGTTTATGGCTTCCTTCAACTTAGGTACCTATACAAAGGGATGGCTAAAGTTCAAGACACCTTCCAAAATAAAAAATAGTCAGTAATATTCAGTTGGCGAAACAAAATTCGCGGGCACCAGCAATTGTGGTTTATTTGGCAGTCACAGTATTATTTTTGTTTAGAGAGATATTTTTTTTACTATCATTAGGTATGAGTGATGCAAAAGCGGTAAAAAAAACGCAGCATAGATGAAACGGCAACTTGAATTCAATACGACGCCGAAACTTATCATAGTCGGAAAATTCTGAAGTTTGTTGAGAGAATTTTTGAAAAATATGATATCAGGGGTTGGGAGAGGAGGGGTCGGGTTGGCAAGTTGGAAGAGCAATCGTTCCCGCGGGGGCTGTGATGAATCTTTCACACGCTTTATCGCCTAACACGGGAATCGAACTCAAGCCTTGGAGCGATTTTCACTCTCCTCCAAAGACGGACGTTCTTTATAGAGCAAGCAATTTAAATACTCAATTTTTTATTATGTTTTTTTATTTTGTTACAATAATGTAAGAAATGTATCATGCCCTTCATTGTTCAACAGTTCAAAGGTCAGGCAATGAAACTTAACAATTTTTACTATAGAGCCTATATGTAGGGAAACAAAAATATTTATTTTTCTTGTCAGTGAGCTGATCAGGAATTTTGTATGGGAGACTGATTTATTTTTCTCGTTTACAAACCTAGCCTCCGAAGATTAAGTTGTTCAGTTTCATGGTCTGATTATGCCTGCAAAGTTTTCGGTACACCCACCTTTACACCACGTATCCTTTCCAATTAAACGTAGTAACCTGTGATTAGATTAAAAGTTGTCGGATAATTTTCCCAAATTTTTCACTTAACCCGTGAATCTAAATAAATCACAGCGATTATTGCTTGTTCTTTTCGAAACTTTTAACCTAAATATTTTATGTTTATCTAATTTTATCTACGATTCACCTTGCTTACCGCTACGGAAAACCAACGTGCAACATTTGCAGCATATGAAATCCTAACTAATTAGTTATCAGATGCCTGGTAACCGTGACTTAGCTCCCGTGAATTAATTATCACGTGGCATCATCCTCTCAAAACTCCAGGGAGCTGGATACCGTCTGCTGCAGCGCTGGTTCACAGATAAACCTGGAAATTGCGTTGTGGTAGTTTTAAGCACAGATTTTCTGTTGAATTTTCCCCTCAAATTCTCACATAAATCGCATGATATGAAGATAATATGAAATTAAGTAATGAAAAACGTATCGTTGATGTTTTCTAAAAATAAGGGAAATCTTTGTTTTTATTAGTTTTATTTATTACGTCCACTTGATGCAAAATACAGGTTATCCACAAAGTACTTGTCGGTCCCATATATAAAAAACTCTACTGTTTTAAAACTTATCCAGGTATAAGAAAACGGCATAGGGGCAATGTTGCCCCCTCATTCTCGCTCTACTAAATTGTACCAATAATATTTTTTTTACACAAAGATAAGTATCTAAAATGTTATCCGACCAAATTACCAACAGATCACGCACCAAAGTATCTACAATGCCGCTCGGGGCGAGCCAGTATAATCCGGCTGATGCGTGAATCGCGTAGCTCCCCTTTTATCATAGTGCCATTTTGAGCTCGTTTCGTAATGTCGCGCTGCAGCGCTATGTCGCACATAATTAAAAAAACATTTATTTTTATTTATCTATAATAAATGCTGCTTGCATTTCACCTTATTTAAAAATAATTGTCATGCTCGCTTCGCTTGCATTTCAATACACAAAGTGTTGGTGTGACTGTGACACCTCTCTCTCCATTTGCAATAGGAATTGAGTTCCCTCTCGCTCTCCCTTAGAGCTTCTTGCACCGCACCTGTTTAAACGTGAAAAGTCGAGCTTGTTTCTTGCACTACACCAGTTTTTCAGGCTTGTTTCACTCGCAATACGAGTACAAACTTTTTCTTCTCGATATGCTATTATTGTAAAATTTGATAATTTACTCAAAATGGCACCGTTGTATCCGCGCTTGCTCTTATCTAACCCTAAGGCGACTTTTTACAAACAAAAAGTTGAAAAATTGAGGCAACATCACAGAGTACTTTTTATAATACGGGTAATAGAGGTCTCACTCAATGACCGAAATGGGAAACGCGAAAGTGGCGCTCTCTGAACTCGAGGTTAGGAACTATATTCCTATATAATATATGTATCGATAGACCATAGTATAGTACTGTACTGTAGTACTATAAGAGCTTATTTTTGAATATTGATTTTTACTGTTCAGCCGTTCTTTAAGCCCCAAGATTTAAAATATTCCCATTATATTTTAAGTCTTGGGCTTTAAATAACGGCTGAACAGTTTGTTAAAAATTAAAACAAAAGTTTATTCTGGTATCATTTTTATTTCTTTCTTTTAAAACATTTCATGTACATCTTATCCGCTTTTATTTTAAATTTGTCTTCGTCATCATCACATTCCCTCTTGTTGCATAATATTTTATTAATATCTTTACAATAATTGTAGACAAAAAATCTGCAGGATATCTTATTGAGAAATTCAATCAAATAATTTTTATGTTTTTCGCAAGATATGTAATTAAAATCTATACACATAAAAATCACAGTTTTAATTTAACTCTCGCAAATTCGGTTTTTCTAAATTTTCTTTAATTGTGTTGTAAATTATATCCTGCAGTTCTGATATGCACCGTAATAGGGAATCGCTAGGACTGCAAAGCCATTTTTTATTAGCAAATTCTCTGTATCTGAGATACTCGGGTTCATTCTCAGAAATCAAATCATCCCTGCATTTTTTACATCCCTTGAAAACTTTCTTTCTTGCATTTTTCACGAAGTACCCACTCTCATATTGCAGTCCTGCAATTTGACGTGGGTCATTCTTTTCTTCAAGGGGTGTAATAGTTATGTCAGGGATATTTTGTAGATTACAATCAGTATAATTGCAGTCCTTGGCTGTGATGATGACTTCATGAAGTGCATTGCAGGGATCCACTTCACAATTTGCTCCTGGGGCATGGACGCTGGATAAGCTATTTACTAATAACGTAGTAAACGCTGATTCAAACTTCTCGGGTGTCGGATTTACGTTGCGGCACCCGTGGCTTCTTATAGCCCCAAAGAAGTTTTCGATTGGATCCTGGTTTAAATGCCGCAACCAAACCGATGTTATTTGGTAATCAGTTTTCAATTTATTTAATAACAACTCTATGCCTTCCAGCGTCCATACCCAGTTTTTCAATGTTGGAACATTCTCGATCGCATTTTTTTTTTGGGTTGACAAACTTCATTTCCCTTAATACCGCTTAACTTTCTTGCCAAACTTTTTTGTGGCAGGATGTTGGGGTCGCAGGTCCCAGGAGCGGTTTTG
This sequence comes from Tuta absoluta, assembly GCA_027580185.1. NCBI lineage: Eukaryota > Metazoa > Arthropoda > Insecta > Lepidoptera > Gelechiidae > Tuta > Tuta absoluta. The sequence goes on from JAQAHW010000003.1 coordinate 7,110,499, forward strand.
CATGTTTATTTTTCTCAAAACGCCCATTGACAGAATCAAAAAGATCATCAAAGAAGAGCAATACGTCTGCTGTTTCTTTGCACTCCAATGGTAGAAATCCCTTGTCTGTAAAAACAAAAATACATTGAGTTTCAAGTGAGTTTTCTTTTATATTGATTTACATATGAGACTGAATTATGTCCTCAGACAGATAATAAGATTCGCGATTCGCGATCGCTAAGCGTCAGCGAGACTTTCAGTTTTATTATCTACGTTCTGACACCAGGTTTTATAGAATGTATAAGGTCATATCTGGGGCGTAATTTTCCTACGTGTTTATGACAGTAGTTACCTATCTAAAATAGCATTAAGGCACAAATTCACCTGCGAGATATCCCATTGTAGAACCCACAGTTTGACTAAAAACTTGTGATACGTATTTTATTTTCATCTTTGGAATTTTGCTGGGGATGCAGTGCGCGTCAGTTAATTTGGGCACTAAGCGGATACCCTTGTACCTCGGGTTTTCCTGATGAAACTTTTCAATGTGCGCCCATATTATATCAGTAGATTATGGTTTCATATCAAATACATAGGAATAGAATCCCAACCCTTGCCTCATAACATTGATATAGCAGTGCATGAACAGTCCACAAAAGTATCTTGTTGAATCTTGCATTTAAACAACTTCAGAACATTAGCCAGGTAAATTACCTTTTGATGAAGATTCTGCCGATTTAATATCTTCAATGGATCTCTGATATCTATGTTGCTCATCCACATCAACATCATACAAAGTTCCTGGTACTGCAATTAAAATTTGATAATTTTTTATTTATCACATAACAAGTGCCGTGTGATGCCGGCTTAGAATAGCATCACCCTATTTCCTTCCCGCGGGTGTCGTTAGAAGTGACTAAGGGTTTAAAGTGTATTATGCAATTTTGGGCGACAGGCTGGCAACCTGTCACTATAGTAATACATACGTTTTTTTTAAATCGCCCTCAAATATTTGTCGGATGTGGCGATAGCGACCGTATTGTTACGGCCGTTAAAGCTCTGCCTACCACCAAGGGATAAAATCGTGTGTATGTATAACATTACAAATTCATTGCTTATACTTATTTAAAAATATATTGTAACTACACAATACATTGACATAGATGACAAGAAAAAATAGTAAAACAGGTACTGCTGCATACATCCACCATAGAATCATTTTCTTCCTTTTTTAATATTTTAACTCTTTAAGTTGCTGTGGCAAACTGCTGGAGAAGAGCCCTTAAATTGAACTAATTGAAATTGAAATGTAAACCAAAAAAATTACCTTGGGATGAAGGGATGGCATCCATTATATTTTCAATAGGTCTCAACAATCTTTGCTGGTCAATGGTGAACTTCAATGTTGTCAAGCCTGAAATTAAAGAATAGTAGGTTAGATAAATAAATACAAACATAAACTAAACCTTGCAATACATTTTGATGCAGTTGTTTTAATAACATAGAGTGATTTAAATAATACATGCGGATAATATCTTATACCCAAGCTACCCGGTTTGGGTAGCAGTGGGTGCAACCGCTCGGCGGGCTGCTAGTAATTCAATAACATCTTTGTACTTACTTTGTACTACTATTATAATAGGCGATGCAAAGTAATTTTGGTCTTAGGTCACATAATATGATATGTTTATTTGATATGTTTTGCAGCATTAAAATGTTATTTTGTAAATAAACTTTATTACTTACTACTAAGTTTCCCGTATGATGATGGGTTATTTGCCCCATGTCGGTCTACCCAAGGAAAGAAGTTGTAAAAGGTGACAAAGAATTTATCTGATGCATGGGGGACACCACACAAGCAATCAGCAGCATACCCTGAGAAGTAAACTACTGACCTGGCATATTTCTTGTTGGTATGGCTATATTACTAAGTCGATTATTCCGACACCAATACTTTTCTTCAAAGTGTAGATGACATACACGCCGGTATTTGTAGATGAACATATTATTCAGTCCAATAATTTCACCACCAATAGCATGTAGCCAAGAGTTAAATAATTCCATGTCTTTAGCAGGATTGGGAAACTTATGCAAAACTGCGGTAGACCCTGAAAAAAAAAATGAGTGGTCACTTGAGGTGGGGTCCACTTAGGGGAGCTGGCCACAACACTTAGCAAAAATAAAAATAAAACTTTTGAATCTCTACCGTGGGAGTGCACTTAGGTGGGTTCCCTAGAAGTATAAATTGCTTTTTTGCCCATAGAAAATTTTCGGAACTATAGGCAGGTCCTTTAAGTGCACCTCAACCCGTGGAAAACACTTTAAAAATAATGAAAAAATATCATTTGTATGACAGCCCCCATAAGTGCACTCCAACCGTCACTTGGTAATCGGTAGCTATGATGCTGGCCGGTTCACTCTATTCTTTAATAATCGATATAAATATAATATTTTCTTGAGTTTGCACAACTATTACTCATCACAATAAAACAATTTTAAACGGATTTAAGTTGTGTTTATTTTGGATTTTACGATATAAATATGTATTAAACTCATACCTTCCCTGTTTGCACATCCTGGGACACAACATTTGTGGTTTGACATGTTAAAATATTCAAAACACTTTATTAGCACAAACAAATTCAGTCCTATCTGTCTTTTGTTTATAATTGTCACAAGTAAACACTATTTTATCACGACCGGAGGAGCAAAGGCTCTACTCAACGGACTTACGTGGAAAAACGCTATAAATAACGATTTGAAAGTAGAAAAACAAGTGAAAATCAAAATGAAAAACTCCTGCGCAAAAACCGTTGATTTTCAATCAAATACGCATTGACATTTGTAGGGTTGCCATGCAGGGTAAAAAAAAATCCGGCGAAGGCGGCAGACGCGATCTACATCCTACATATTTTGAATTTTGATCTCGACACGAAAGAGGGCCCGCAGACGAAAGCGTCAAAGACATGTGTTTTTTGTAAAAAAAGAGTATCCGACATTAAAGTATGGAGCCTGGCATACCAAATGACTATGAAAAAGATTTTTTTTGATTTTACGGCCAGAGTTGAAACATGCCACAATCGATTAGACAAGCACAAAAATACAAACCAAAAGTGTTATTTTGCTTTCCACAGTTGATATTTATTTATAACTACTCTTTTTTAATAATTATTACCAAATAGCTTAACAATATAAAAAATAGTTTGGATACGTAGCGTTAGCGAAAAGTTGATATTAATCACTTCGTGAAATTGTTCCTAGTCTGGTTAGGACATCGCAAGTTGAACCACCTGATTGTTCGAAAAGAAAGATGGTTCCGTTCCGTGCTTTGGAGGGGCACATTAAGCCGTCGGTCCCGGTTGCTGTCTAATACTATCTATGATCACTTCGTTAGACGGCAGACGTTACTTAACCATGTGAACCATGTCAGAGGCCTAGGTACTGGGTACTACTAAGAAAAGAGAGAGTTCAGTAATGTACAAATTAAAGAACTAAAATTAATATTACCCTTTCGTATCACAATGCCATAAACAAAAGTGAAAAAAAGAGATGATCAACGTCAAAACCTTGCGTCTTAAACGCCATCCCAGACACGTCCTATCGGATAATGATGATGATATCACCGTAGGCGGTGCTGCGTATATAAATGTAGTAGCTATAGATCACACTCCACAAACGCGAAGGTCCCTCATGTATGCCCTTTTTTAAGGCATTACCGGCAAGTACCGGGTAGATTCAGTCCGATCCGTTCTTCGCAGAACAACTCCGGGCACGATTGGGCTGGTTGTTTGATCAACCACACACGCAACTCTGGGTGTGCCCTCGCTCCTGTGTCAGGTGTGGGTTTCAAAGCCTCGGGCTAAACATAGGAAATTCTACTAACAGGGATTATATGAACGAGCTGGCAATTCATAGGATAACATACTGATTTTTACAATAGGCGACATCTTTCGACAAACAAAGATATTACGTAGTAAAGAATCTGAGGATAAGCCGTAAAACGCCATCTATTATCGTAGTTAATAAGAAGTAAATTTTATGCTACTAAATATAAAAGACGTTACTCTGTTATTGGAAAACTGTACCATCAGTGTGCATCTTTATTTGCCAGGTTTTTAATAGCTCAGTTACCATCTTTACGGTACTAAGATTGTAGAGCCTGGGCAACATTAAAGAATTAAAACTCAGTAACACTCGCCACTTAGGGACAGCGCACAACTGGTGCTATTAGCTGCGAGTCATCACCAGCATTAGATTGAAAATGAACTGTATTCTAAGTGAAATTACATATTTTTTTCGGGAAGGAAGATTAGTCCAAATCGCAGTGTAAGGTAACAAATCCCATGAGAAAAAAAGTGATTCCGGTTATAGTCTATCCAATATTTAAATCCGCAAGCATTATGTTTAAAATAAATAAATAAAAAACAGGATATCTTGTCCATAATAATAATCTTATTACATTATAGTATGTAGACTAGACTATATTTAATATTCAAACAACAAAAAAGACATTTACGTACATACTCATACACATATCACGCCTATAATCCATTGCGGGGTAGGCAGAGAGCAAACGGCCATTTACGCCACGTTTGACAAAGATTTGAGGGTCATTCGGAAAATATTATATCGCCATAGAGGCAAGTTGTCAGCCCATCGCCTAAAATTGCAACACACCCTCGAATCCTTTAGTCGCCTCTTACAGCTCCCACGGGAAAGAAATGGGGTGATGCTATTCTAAGCCGGCATCACACGGCAGCTATGCCAGCATCACACAAAATGTATAGCTAGGCTATTACAGTATATCGTTTAGAAACCATTCATATAACTATAACACATAACTTCAGAAACCAGCGATTTGCATTACCAGTTCTTAACATTCATTTTGCCTTCTTGAAAATGTAGAGATTATGAGATTTAGTAGGTTTTTTTTTTTTTATAAATGATGGGTTTGCTCTTGACTCTAGTCTAGGTCATAGGACAGAGACAGAGTCTAAGATGGAGCGAGCTCACCCAGAAGAAGCCTGTTCTCTCTTACTTTGAAGAGATTAGGATTGTATGCGTTTGGAAACACAGACGTAGTGAGTTCCACTCTTTAGCAGTGCGCATTATAAATGATGACTGGAAGCGCTTAGTCCGAATTGGTGGAATGGCTACCAGGTACGGATGGTATCCGGCGGTGCGTCTGGATGTCCGATGGTAGAAGGGAGCTGGTGGAACAAGGTCGTGAAGCTCTTGAGCACACTCTCCGAAGTACAATCTATAAAATACCGACAAGCAGGCAACCTTGCGGCGATGGAGTTAGGGCGTGTTGATTCAGAAGCTTGACTCTACTTGAGATCTGATACTTTTTTCATCGGGTAAGCCATTATGCTCTCGTCTTGGCGATATTTTACATGAAAATGATTTTGGTGGGATTGGTCACGTCTTAACTATTTGCTCACGCCAGCCAATATCTACTTTATGTTAAATACGATACAGTTAATTTCAATTTGCTTCTGTAAACGGCGCCCGCCAAATGGTGCTAGATATGCGCCGGTCCTTACGCCGCACATCTGCTTTACTTTTCATTTTTTCCAACGCGTCTCGCAACTTGAAACCAAGCTGTCAGGTAGGGAGAATAACTTAATTCCGATGGAGAGCACTTAAAAAAGAATGGGACGCAGACAAGCACGGCTGTTACGCTCTTCAGATGTGCAGACGTCGTGAAAATCTGTAAAATAATACCCAAGTACTATCCACTACGAAAGCCTGTAAAAATATTTTAACAAAAGCTGCAGTTGCTGCATATATAATGTACTTTTGTTGTACCTGAATATAAATTTTTAGGCGCTTAAAATAACTGTGGAGTTTAGTATTAGTAGTGACTTTATGATTGAAATTGACAAGTTTAAGTAAGTTTTGTACTCGACGGTCCCAACTAAGCCCCTAGCTGACGATACAATAAAATAAGTGCTCTGGGACTAAACTACAAATTGCGAGAGAGCTTGCTTAGCTTAAAATAATTAAGTATCTTTGTCCGGTTAGACTGTGTAACTTTGCAATATAAAGACTTGCTCTTGGATAAAGTCGCGGCGGCTGTTAAGGCAAAGATTCTTTATAATAAGATGTTTGAACTGAACTCACTTCTAAAGTCATTATTATTCCATTTCATTGTTATCTCCATGAAACGCAGCAATATACTGGTCTCATTATATCTTTTGCAATGATTCTATTCCTTTTTGCTGACTATGTTACGTTGAAATTAAATAAAACTGTGAAATAAAATAAACAAATTATAACAAACTAATGTTTTTTAAATAAGTGACTGCATATTATTATAAATAGGTAACTGGCCTACGCGATATATGTACACGCCAGCGGGGCAAAACATTTATAGTTGAAATTTTATAAAAATAAAATAGACTTGCTTAGCTTTACCAAGCCTACCTAGCATGAGTATTACTAGCAAAATAGTACGAATTCTAAGGTATCATATTCATATAAATCTCGTGTTCAGATGTTCTCGTGGAAATAAAGCAACATACTTACCTCCATACATAGGTACATAAAAACTTGCATACATAATACTGAAAACATTACGCTTTAGCATTACATTTCTTTTTTGGGCATTCGTGTGAGAACGGTACAGAACTTATCCCCACGTTAAACTTTCCAACCCCCGTATTTTTGCCAAGCCGAAAAACTTACGTACACTCACGTAGATATGAACCACATTGCTAGAAAACAAATCAAGCGCGCAACGTTACCTAGTTTCGGAACGTGCGAGAATGTCGGTGTAAGTGGAAGTGCCAAAAAGTTTATCCGGAATGCACTGGGTAAGGTAAGAGGTTGGGCCGCAATTCTGTAGGGAATGTATGCCCAGAATGGTTGCAAGCTTCGGTAAGTTTGGTGTACATGGTCCATTGCTGGAATATCGTAGACTTGATGATATCAGATCTATCAGCATGATGTTGATGGACAAGGCCCGCAATATGTGAACTCGCATTTTGAATCCGAAAATTACAGATTTGACATTAATTGATGATCATAAGTCTTCATTTCTAATTCGCTGCGTGTTATTCGTAGACTTGGTCTCATACACATGACAAAATATAAATAAAAGACGTATAAATTATGGGTTCGTAAGTATAAGTAGATTATTATACCTTGGTTTTTGTTTAAGTGCGATCTGTCTTAATTGTTACGAAGAGTTTTACTACGCTGTATTAGCTACGGTCCTGCGTAGTATTTCGTAACCTAACCTTTTTCTGGCAAAATTCAAACGATCGGTATTCATTTAGCACCATTTGGGAGGAAGAGAGCAGAAATAAGAGAGGCCGATTAAGTACTTTCATGAGGCAATGTACTCGCAACGGATACGTTCAGAAATCCGTGTACTCCGTCGGTTGTACAATAACGCCCCAGGTAAGTTTGAGAGGTGCGGCGCCGTCGCCCCGAGTGGCCTCGGCGTGTGAACTATGTCTTTGTTTCTGAGTGTCTGTTTATTGTGCCGACATGTTTATTTCAAGACATAATTTATCTACATTTCGGAGGAATCTTAGAGCGGACATTCAGCCAAAAGTTCAGGCGAGAAAATTAAAAAATCAACCCCAACTCTCCGGTTTCTCGCGGTTTCAAATTGTAGAGAAAGAAAGTGATTTTATTCTTAGTATGTATGTATAGCAAACTTCGATTCATGGTAGGAACTACGTAGATTTAAGAAGTGTATATCAAAAGTATTGGGAATTCATTCAAAACAATACGCACAATATTGTCAACAGAACAAAATCCTTAGAGTGCCGAATTGAGATTGCCTAGTGCCACTCCAAGCACACTTTCTACGATCTCAAAACTTCCTGGCAGTCATTGATCATTTCGACAAGCGGCACTTGTTATCAGCTCGGCCAAGTAACCAATCCGGTGGCCTAAAAACGTGCTATCACAAAGAACGGAGCGAGACGAGGTCACCACCGCGGAGAGCCCTTGCCTTTGTTCAACTGGCAACAATGCCTGCCCGAGGACCCTCCAGCATACTTGTATTGGATGCAAGTGATGTTTCGCTAAGGATTAGCAGGCACGGACCTAGTAACAAGGTCAGTTTTTTTTGAGTCGCCGTATAACGAGGTAGTTTTAAATTTGGTACAAGTTTTTATTACAGCATGTTGCCACCATCAGCTCTACCTGATATTATCAAACTACGGGCTACAATTTTAAAGGTGAAATTCAATGTCTGTTGCGTAGTCCGTCAGTCATTAAGATACCAGGAATACTGGCTACGCAATTACGAAATGTACTTTGAATTTCACCTGTACACATGTAGCCTGTAGTTTAATAAACGACACTGGTTAGAATCAGAAACCTAGATTGTAATAGAATTTTGTATAATAAAGCTTGTTTTTGGATGCACTTCCTTAACCGCAGATAGTGAGATCAAGACTAAACATTTAGTAAAATATAATCCCAAGAGTTAACCGTAACTGGTTCAATGTTCCAAGGGAACTCAAAAATGTTTTTTATTAAAGAAAAGTTTTAGTATTGTGGTAAAATTTTGTAATATGTAGGTATGATATTTGCTACTTCATTATAAATGCAGTTTTATGTGGTTCGGTGCAGGATGAAATTATATTGGGGAAAAACTTCCATTTAAACAAGAATTACAATACCTCGACTATCATAAACTGCGGGCCTGTGGATTAGGGCCCGAAGAGTAGTAATTATGAGATATTTATACGTAGTGCTCCCCCCTCGTCCCTCCCTTTCTCTTCGTAAGAGCTTCGTAAGAAGAAAAGCGATATTGGTGTCGTAAATTGCGACACCAATTTCAGACCCAGTGAATTTTCGACAGCATTATAATTCATATAAAAAGTCTGTGTTAAGTATTCGCTGAATAAGTGGAGTGTGTTTTTCAGAAACATTGAGTTTGTAGCATGTTATCAATGTATTATTTTAAAATATTGGGTGAAATGTTACTCGTGACCTATAACGAAAACTAAAAACGGGCTGGTGATTAGGAACAACTTTCACCAAGGAACACAGGTTGAAATATGTCAAAAATATTTAGAATTTTCATAGTAACTCTAATCAGCTGAGCAAATTTGTATGGGAGGTCTATTTCTTTTTGGTATTTCGACCTATGGTCCCTGGGAAAGTAGTTGCTTATTGGTAACTAGTAAAATTTCACCCTGTGTCTAAATATCGTAGGCAAATAATACTTTATCATCATCAAAGTTCTAAATCATCATCATATCAGCCATATAAGCTACACGGTTGAACTTAGGCCGTAACTAAAGAGTTCTACCTTGTCCATTATGCGTTTCCCCGTGGACTTGACCAGGGCCGAATTAACTATTTTTTAGCCTTGCAATGCCAGCGACACTTAACTGTCATTATATTGTCACCGTGATATTATTTACTTCAAACTGTTAGCAGAAAACTAAAGGCCAAAAACCATGCCACTGAAACGCTATCTACATACAACTGAAACGGTAATTTAGCAGACTTCGGGCCTAGACCGTCTCTCCATCTCCACTCAGGAACTCTTCTGTTCCACCAGACATCAGTCTTCCGAGGAATGTGCCCTGCCTATTGCCACTTCAGTTTGCTGACTCGCTTAGATATGTCAGTTACTTGGTTCCTTTACGGATCTTTTCGTTTGTGATTCGATCACGTGGAAAAACATGGAGCATAAAATGAAATGATATTAACTTCATTCAATGTAGGTTAATATTATCACTTATTTACGTCATGGTCCGTCGTTTTAATTTTCTGTTTTTATAACAGTTCTGTATTGCACTGATAGAAAACCAGCATGGTAAGGATAAAAAATAAAGGCACTGCCTCGGGGATGTCCAGGTAAATCACATGGCATGTATCTTTATGCCACCACTAGTAAAAGACATTTGTTTCAAATTGAAGCTAAGATTTTAAAGGTGTTGTTTGCATACGTATAATAAACCGGACCCCCGAACAGGAAAACCCCCCAAGATAGGTTGTTGACTTAATTTTTAACACATACAGGATGTAAAAATATAAGGTAAAAATATTTTAAGGAGTGAACTTGCCTATGAAATAGAACAACTTTCCCTAAGAAAAAAAATTACCGCCCCTACAAAATAATACAGCCGACTGGGTCAATTTGTATCAATTCAATTATTTTTCATATTTCGACCTATGTTTCTGACGAAATTTGTTCAGTTTCAATGGACTAGTTCACAGATGAATAAGATTATGTGACTAGTTCACCCTTTAAAATATTTTCAGTCAATATTTTTTTAACATGTTATGTCGGTAGCCATTTTTCTTCTCATGTGTGGGTCTTGATGTCGTTTTTTTATCACCTAGATTCTAGATCAATGTTTTCATACTACTTTGATATTTGACTGTAGGCGCAAACCTACTTGACATTATATCTATGGAAATTTTGGATCACCGCTGTCCGAGTTGTTTGTTAGTTTAGGACACCCTTCTAAGCGTTAAAGTTTGTTCGGTTATAATAAGATAACATCTTCATTTATACTCCAGTTTCGGCGGGAAGTGTTACTACAAAATTGTCCTACAGTGTATCTGATGTTTAGATCCGAAGTATTCCGAAGTTTCTTCAGGTCAGCAAAATATGTTTTACCTAACCACCAAAAGATCACACGGCAAAAGCCGTTATTATCCACTGAGTGGAGCAAAATAAGATTTAAAGAAACATATCCGAAATTTTAAAAACAAATCGTGATAATGGCGGCGGTGCGTACTGAAAATTATTTCAGCCAATTATTAATTTCTTTTTGTCAACGTTTCGTTCGATCAAATATGTTATGCATTTTCCCAATACCTTTTTATTTTTTCAGACTTTTGTGCCATTTCTGAACGCACGTTCCAAAGATAAAGTTGCCGTTTTTTTACCTGAAGCATTCAAGTTTTCTGAATTTTGTAAAACTTGTGGAAATGAACGAAAGTAGTGATAGTGACGCACGTTTGACGCCTAATGGCTGAATGAATTTTTAATATTACATTTTGCATTTTCTGTGGATTTTTTATGCTATGGTAGTGGTACAAAATTTGTTCGCTGGATGAGGTGAATAATTGTATGAAGCATGCGAAAACATTTTTTTAATTTACTTGTTCCCTTGAATCCCTCACTGTGGTTAGGAGTCTTGTATAGAATTACTTGCTACGCTCGTGATGAAATAATCCACTCATTTGCAAGCTCGGGATTTTATATGAGAACACGCAGCAAAAAAAAACTTTGATCTTTTGCTGTAACTAATCTATCAGTCATGGACTGTAATTTGTGGATTACTTCACTTATTAGTTCATCCTAGTAAAAGTGAACTTATACTCGTTTATAATTGCATTCTTGCTTTATAAAAGTTTTAGCAAAATTCTCCTGTTCAATAACATAGAGATTCTAAGAAAGATGTAACTTAGAAAAGCTGGACTCCTGTTGTTAAATTCACAATTTGTGTGCACAGTGTCTGACATTATCAAACTAGAGTCTACAAATTTACAAATGAAATTCGATGTTCATTGCATAGTCGGTTAGCCATTATGACACCAGGAAAATAGCCAGGCTACGCAATGTACTAAGAATTTCACTTGAAGACTTGAAGCCCGTAGTTTCATAACATAGGGCACAGGTAGCGCTACCGCCTACTCACATGATTTTCAGAGAACTTTTCTGATAAAGTTGCCAGTGACGGTACCGAAAATACTCTTGGTTTTTTAAATCTCTAGCATTAGGGTTGATTTAATATTTTGTAGTTTATAAAATAAGTTGGTGGTTGCCAATATTCGGCCACCAAAATAAAGAAAAACTACAATGAACTTTAAAGACAAGTTTAGATTTTTTCAAATTGTATTGCATAACCTATTTGCAATACAAAACACGTGACCACTAAGACAGGTCTGTACAGTAGTAAAAATGTAATTCACACGTTAATATTTAGTACATGCGAAGTTCATAATGTCTGCTTGTGTTTATTTAATAAAGTCGGTACCTAAAGCCTTTTTTCAGGCAAAAAGAAAATGCTGCTTTAAATGTTTGGCAACACTAATCCCGCCCCGTAACTCTCCCCCGCTGCACCAGAAATACGGCCGCTCCAACAAAAAGGACACTCCTTTAAACTCCTTTATTTCAAGGGATTGTTGCAGGAAAGTGTGGTTTAATTGCATGGTGAAATTCTCCGCACTCATATATTTGTATTCGGAGTTGAATTTAGATTCGATTTCTTTAGCGTTGTTTGAGAAGCTGGCGCTGGAGAAAAATATATATTTATTCCAATAATAAAGCTAAAGACGGTGAATAGTCTAGTCTAGTTTTTTATTTTTCATTTATTTTGTTAAATTTATTTCGTATTGCCTATTTGCCCCAAAAGCTTAAATTCTCTCATAAGACATGGGTTGGCTGGAAGAGATCTCTTCTTTAGAGATAAGCTCGCCTTTGCGACAAAATTGTATTTTTTTTTCTGTGTATTTTTTGTGCAATAAAGAATATATATAGTCTTCACATAGACGATATAAATAAAAATGTTTTGAGATACTTACAATCGCTAACTGTACACGTTCAAACAGTTCCTAGATTTTTTTTCGAACCCAGGTAAATACCAAGAAATCCTTTTTCTTTCTGTTGATCGTTTCGATGAACCACTAAAGCATTATGTTTTGTCTTACCTATAGCTACATGCTGTTTTATTACTCCCAGTGCAAGTAACCATGTCAGAGGGCTACTACTAGTAGTAAACTGACACCAGGGTTATCAGGTCGTTGGACGACTCGGTGTCCCATACGAAGAGAAAGAGAGTGCAAGTAACTAATTGAAGGACGCAGAGGAATAGAAATACTGGAAAAAATTAAGTTCTTGGCTTCCTTTTACTTAAATACGTACACAAAGGTCTGGCTGAAGTACATAGACACAAAAGAACTGTAATAGGTATTAAGTTGTCGAAAGAAAGTTCGCGGGCAGTAGCTTTAGAAAATAGAAATCGACTCAATTTCCTCCCACTCCACTCTTTTTGCATTTACAATTTAAAAACTCTGGCACTTAATTCGAACTCGCTTATGTCGCGCCTTTAGTCGAGTAATAAAATGTATTTGGTTTCTACCTCCCCTGTATTATGAATGTACTTATTCGGAGCGCCGGATTGGAAGCAATTCTTTGAAAGTTTGCAGCGTGTCGTGTCCAGTCTCGACGCGGGCCGGGAGTATGTGGAGCGACGTATCTCGCAAAAATTACACAAGTTTCGTGTGTCCAGTGAAGAGCGAAGCGAAGTTGGGTGCGCGCCCACGCCTGGATGCCGAGCATTCAGAGGTTTATTCCCTCTATTCACGATTCATATGTTTGTTCTATCATTGTACGAAAATTACGAAAAATATCTCAATGGCAAATTTTTGAAGATGGAAGAATTTCAAAGAGGCTGAACGTCAGTGACTATATTAGTATTTACGTATATAACCACTCGAGAAAAATAATGTTTCAAAGGAGTAGGTATTCTCTGCTTATTCTAGTCATCAGTGTTAACATTTATCCCTGACTGCTCCTTCCTTAGGCTCTCGTTAAAAAACTGCTTTATTGCTTGCCTTGCTAGTCCACCTAATGCGTGGTAAGTACCTTGTTCTCATGAAAATTAGAAACTTTCTGTCACGAATATAGACGCCAAAACTGCATAAGATCGAGAAAACTGAACGAGACAAGGAGAGCCGAACCCAGATGATGGGATAAGGCTAAAGAGAGGAAGATTCTGTTGCGGAATGTTTCATACCAGGAGCTCAATTTCTGAAACGGTTTATTAGGAAATCGAGCACGGAAGTCCGCAACGACTGGTTTAACCACTCGTATTAGACTTTCTACTACCTACATAAATACATCAGCCTATTGCAGTCCACTGCTGGACGTAGGCCTCCCCCAGGGTACGCCATAGGGCACGATCTCTCGTTCTCGCCATCCAGTTGCTACCAGCCGCCTTTTTTAAGTCATCGGTCCATCTGGCCGGAGGTCTTCACTTTATACTACACGATTTTTTTTATGTCAAGGGTATATGTGACTTTAGTAAGGTGTCTGTAAATGGGAAAGGTTAGTAAAACGTGTGAGTCAAGCGCAATTTAGTATAATACTATTGCATGTGAAAATTCAAACATAGAATTCAAGTTCTATTCTACTATGAAATCTTTCAGCACCATTGGCACAAGTAGGAGTGATCCAAACAGCTCGAGTCCCAGTTAGCGCGCTCCCATGAGACAATAGCAAGCCAATAAAACTTTTATCGTGCGCTATGATTTCGGAAACATTTTGCGAGATCACTTGTATAAAATTTCCAATTTATTCAAGCCAGTTTAGGCGAATCCAAGCGCTTTATGACGTCTCACGGACTTAGCTTAATATCAGACGTTGAAGATTTACTTAGTTAAGTGTGTTACATTTGACAGCTTGACTGCACGAAGCATTTTTCTTATCAGATTAATAGATTCAAATTATATCGACGCCCTTGATTTTTACTATACAGGGTTATTTTTTATTCACCCCGGATGATTTAAATTTTACAGTATGATTCCTCTCATGATTCTGAACAACTTTCACTATGGGGTCACCTGCGAAATCGCGAATTAAAATCCAGCTGCTCCATAGAAAAATTCATACCTACTCGACCAAAATGTATGGAACAACTGGTTTTTTTTTCGCGATTTCGCAGGTGACCCCATAATGAAAGTTGTTCAGAATCATGAGAAGAATCACCCTGTAAAATTTACGGGGTGAATAAAAAATAACCCTGTATTAGGTTCGATACATAAGATTAGATGATAAGCCGAAATGAATTGTCCGTTCAAAGAGTCACCTGTTTATGTTAGCTTTGTTCGCGGGGGTGGGGCAGTAGTTCGGCTAGGGAAGGGGAGGGGGTAGATAAGAATCAAATAGATGTTGTTTCGCTGCATGGCGCTCTGTCGCAGGGTATGCACGTGGCAGTGCTGGCTGACACGTCTTGACGCTTGATACAGGCAGTAAGGAGAATTCATTTAGGTACACTATACAACTAAACTAGTACAAGTAATCTGTTTGAATTGAAACGGATGAAGTTGTTGACGGTTTTTGCAATCGCACACACTTATCACGACTTTAATCCTCGAGGGATAGGCTGAGTAAACAGCCATTAAATCAATAATGTGTTTATACGTATTTTTTAAATTAAAATTGTTTCGTTTAAGATATCACTACAGGGTACGCTTTTTAGTGCATTATCTATGCGGGTAAAAGCATTAGTTGCCGTGTGATGCCGGCCTAGAATAGCATCACCCCATTTCTTACTCATGGGTGTCGTAAGAGGCGACTAAGGGACTCGAGGGCGTGTATTGCAATTTTAGGCGATGGGCTGACAACCTGTCACTATAGTGATACACAGCTATCTGATTGACCCTCAAACTTTTGTCAGACGTGGTGTTAATATCCGTTTTACGGCTATTAACGCTCTGCCTACCCCGTAAGGGATAAAGGCGTGATTTATGTATGTATGTATGTATGTAAAAGCATTAGTTTTAAATTGATAAAAAATATGCTCGTCAATATTGTAGCACTTAAACCAGGCATCTGCAAAAAGTTTTAAACAACGTCATTTTAAAGTGCCTGTCAGAAAACCTCTCGATGCATGCAATATTCAACACCGACAAGTTATTCGCCCGCGCACAATGCAAAATTTTAATTTCCACAGAAATTTAAGCTATTGAGATCGTTGTATAATGTTAAATGACATAAAATATTATCCGGAAATATTTGTGGAAAGCGGCAATGGGCCTGTCCGTGTAACAACATAAAATATTTGGGGTAATATTGCGGTTACCTGCGACAAGCACTTGCTCGGTATTTTCAAAGAGATTTTTATAAATAATTGCTTTTTGTATTGTACTCGCTAACGTGTATTTCAACGCTGAAAAATTGTGCCGTAGTTTTTGTCAAGAAGTGCAGTCGAGTTGCAATTTAATTTTTATCTTTCAAAGAGCCGCAATAAGCCCCCACAATGTAGTTTCATAAAAGTATTACCTATGCGAAAGATGAAACAATCAAAATTGCACGAGCCACGTACATTTTTCACCTGAAGTATATTTCGGCTGACGTAACAGTCATGAAACGTCTTTTGGCAGAGCGATAAGGAAATGACACAAAGAAAACAAACTACAGTCCGCTTCGGTCGAAAATTTGTGAGGGAAGGTTTGGTGGGAGCGGAGGCGGCGGCGGGCAGCGGCGCGGGAGCGGGCGCGGGAGCGGGCGGCGACGGCGATAGCGCGGATGTCAAACTTATTGAAACGATTGCACGGATAGCTCACAGCAGATATATATATCTATCTTTGCACTCTTTCGCTCTCTCAGACATTGCCAATAGAATCAACTATTTTCCACTCTTTCTGTGAACGTGACACACTGACACAGAATAAATAACACTGATTAAATTGAAACATTCCCATCAACATTTCCAACTACATTTCAATTTACTAGTTATCGAAATCTATCGCTTTCGGATTTAATAACAAAGTTCATAACTTGATTTTAAGTTTGGTTGGATTTTTGTAGAGTCGGAAACAATAATTCGAGTTGGTCGACAAAGTTATATAACTGTGTTGGTCAGACTCAAGAATAGACAGACACTTGTAAGATTATTTCCAACAGTAGACCTGGATCGATACGTGCTAGCATTGTATATTCAGCGGCCTATTTCAGTCTAAGAATTGAACCGACACGCCACACGAGTACGATTGACGTATTATCGTTTTGTCTTCAAATAGCCCACCGAGAAACAATTTCAAAAGACGGCAACCCATTTGATTATATGGACAACAGACGAGAAGTAATTTGTCAAGGGAATGAATTTTAACAAAGGGCTTATTCATTTGAATGGCAACTTGTTGTACGAGACCGTTTTAATTTCATAAGTCGTTTATCATAATCAGAGCGTTTCATGGAAGAGGGGGGGGGGGAAGGGTGATTCCCTACGCAACCCGTGTCACTGTCGCGCGCTGCGATGAAGGTAATGTCACATACCTGCTACGGACTGGACACGCCGACGACGATGGCGCCAAACGCAAACATTTCGTGGACACGGCTTTTCCTTTGCCCCTTGGTAATAGTTGTTTTCCTGCGGTAAAAAGTGTAGCCTATGTGTTATTCCAGGTTATATTCTACCTGTGTACCAAATCGGTCTAGCCGTTTGAGTTTGAAGAGGCAACAAACGTACATACATACACACACACATACACAAACTCTCAGATTTATAATATTAGTACGGATTTTACCACTAATCATTTGACGAAACAGACATAGTAAAATTATTTGCGAAAAGGGGAAAAATCTGCAAGATGATAACGGGTCTAAACTGTACTGGAATTTAGCACGACATTTTAAAACACTTCAACGTGTTGAGTATACCACGTTTGATGACTCTCAAATTGCACCGCAAACAGGGTTTGAACGTGCGACTTTCGGTATCAGTATTACTGATGGCTGTACCGACTGGGCTACAGCGGTTCACCTGCCATTGGTCAAATTATGTAACGGGATAGTTTAGAATCTAATTCCCAGCGTCTTATTCAGGATATTTAGTTTTCTGTTACTCTCTTTTCGTGTGGGTCGCCGAGTCGTCCAACGACTCGAAGAACCCTGGTGTCAGAGTTTTTTCAACCGCCTACTACAAGTAGTAGGCCTCTGACATGGTTGTGTAACGACCGCCGTCTAAGTAATTATAGACAGCAACCGGGACCGACGGCTTAACGTGCCCTCTGAAGCACGGAACCATTTCTTTTTCAGACAATCAGGTGGTTCCTGCAATGTCCTAACCAGACCGGGAACAAATTCACAAAGTGATAAATATAAACTTTGTGAGTGTCCCACCTAGAATCGAACCCGGAACCTTTGCAGAATCCTGAATAAGATTAACATAATTCTTACACTTGCGTTTCGGTCAACTTAGCTTTTAAGTAACCTTTGTTTCCATTTCATTGACAAACAAACTATTTCCAAAAATCTGAAACTGAGTATTTGTTCTACGAAACTTAAAAGAAAACATTCCAATCGACTCTTCTAATCTAAAATAGTATGTAGGTACCTACCATTTCATCTCTTTATCTAGTTGGAAAATTCTCTAGCGACTATAAAAGTTTTATTAGTTTTGGACCGTATATCGCAGGAGCCGCTTCCGCACCATTTAGCCATCGAGACATGGAGTGGGACAGCTTAGAGTGGGTATCACTGGGTATTCACGGGTATTCACTAAATAGTTGGCGGCGGGTGACATCTCTAATCTAATATGCCGGATTGGATTGAGGCCGGAGCGACTGCGATCCGGGCCGGCAGGGAAAGTACTGGTTTGATTCCTACTGCTTCGTCAACAGATCTTTGTTGACAGTACCCGTTATACACAAAAAATACACACACATATCACGCGTATAATCCCTTGCGGGGTAGGCAGGGCGTAAACGGCTGCAAAAACGGATATTTACGCCACGTCAGACAAATACTTGAGGGTCATCCGGAAAATTGTGTATCGCCATAGTGACAGGTTGTCAGCCCATCGCCTAAAATTGCAATACACACCCTCGAGTCCCTTAGCCACCTACTACGACTTGCACGGGAGAGAAATGGGGTGATGCTATTCTAAGCCGGCATCACACGGCTACTAAGCCGGCATCACACAAAAAATACTTCACATTCATCAGAATTTACTTTCTTTCTGTGATTTCCACGGCCTTATAAATAACTGACACAAACGTAAAGTATTTCTAAGAAACACGGAATATGTTTACGAGCATTCAGCATCAGCCCACCCACATTTAGCAAGTTAGGTTTCTGGGTAATTGGCTTCGGCGAAGTCGTCAAGCTTCAGTCAACAAATCAATAATTCTTTCTGGCCGTTTAAAGGTATACCTCATTGGCTTTGGCATTTTCGTAGTAACTGTGATGCCCTTTATAGAACTTGGTGATCGGCAGGAGCATGATTATTTTTCTTTATTAATTGCAATTTTATAAAAACTACAAAAGTATGAAGATACCAAGACACCTACAAAGTATGAAGATACTTAGATACCTACAAAGTATGAAGGTACTTAGATACCTAAATGATTCATATAATGAAAATAAGAAATTGAAAAAAAAAACTTAACAATAACTTATACTAGATGTAGCTTCTAAGTCGTTTCGAGACGAGTACCTAGAAATTGAAGATTTGGAAGTGACAGTCGAGGCGCTGGTAGCTCAGTTACTCAGCTCAGAGCAGTGGGACGGTAGCCACGGTCCCGAGTTCACGCCCCGGCGGGCGCTAACATTTTTTAAAATTTTCATTTTTATATTTGAATACAATTTAGGACTGTGAGTGCAAAGTAAACCATAGTACACTAAAATGTTTTTTAGTTACACTATGTTTATTGAAATTTACAACTTATTTGTGTAGAAAGATCAGACTGTCGGTTGGTCATAAGATTATAATAAGTAAGTATCTCTTTGCGAATGAGAACAGTTTACCCAATAAATATCGTACAGAATACCCTTTGGTTGGCCGGTTGAGAATGCCGCGTAGCATTTGGCCCGCCTGTTGTTCTTTCTGTACAATACCCTTTAAACACCTTACAATACAGTTTGATAAATAAATAAATAAATTTAAAATAATAAATGTAATAAATAATTCTTATATTGTGCACGTTTTATCCGTTTATCAGTTATCTACTCACGCTCCTTTAGGTCTGCTGAAAGAAATTTCTTTAGAAATAAGCAGTACCTGTTGTACAATTTTTCCGCATATTCTGTGTTTTGTATTTTCTTGTGTACAATAAATTGTTCAATAAATAAAATAAAAATCCTTATCAAAAAGTCAAAATCACGATTTTTATTATGTATAATTACGTAGATCTTAAAATGTTAATTATGATAGGTACTCCGTCGGGCTCGGGACATAGTAACACAATGTGGACATTAATGGTATCTTTCACCAGGAAGTTACTTGTATATAACTTAGTGTTCCCGTTGTTGTTCCTGTTGTTAACTTATTTGTTCCCTGTCTGGTTAGGACATTGCAGGGTGAACCAATTGATTGTCCGAAAAGAAATGGTTCCGTGCTTCGGAGGGCACGTTAAGCCGTCGGTCCCGGTAGCTGTCTATGATTACTTAGACGGCGGTCGTAACACAACCATGTCAGAGGCCTACTAGTGGTAGCAGGCGGTTGAAAAACTCTGACACCAGGGTTCATAGGGTCGTTGGACGACTCGGTGTCTCACACGAAAAGAAGAAGAAGAAGAAGACTGTGTGGTTAAAATTAAAAAAAAAAAAATGGCGAGCGCATCGTAGACCTTCAGAGTAGGCCAGTTGATTGATTATGGAACAATGTTAATACAAAAAGAAAGAAACATATTTTCATTGGTGTAGTACGGCATTTTATGACAATAAATGATAATACTGAGGGACTCGAGGTTGTGTATTGCAATTTTAGGCGATAGGCTGAAAACCTGTCACTATGGGATACAAAATTTTCCGAATAACCCTCAATTATTTGTCAGACGTGACATAAATGTCCGTTTCTTGCGGCCGTTTGCGCTCTGCCTACCTCGCAAGGGATTATTATGTATGTATGTAATGATAATAAATAATTATGATTTTTTGTTTAAAACGTGTGATTATGGTTCATCATAATTCAGATTGGCTAAGTAATACTCTCTCTCTTTTCGTGTGGGACACCGAGTGTGGTGTCAGCGTTTTTCAACCGCCTACTGTAATACTGATTTAGTGAAACGAATCTGAAAAAGAATGTTACTGAAATACACAATACACAGGAATTGTTGAGTAAAATGTTCTTACCTACCTACCAAATTGGCGTAATAAAAGAGGAATGCCTGCAAAAGTTTTGTAATAAAGCTGACGGGAATCGACTGTTAAGAAGTAAAGAGTTTCGAGTGGCGTTGTGTGTAGCCGCCCTTAGCTTTGTGTCTGATTCCTACGCATTGGAACAGATTCTCAAACTTACAGCCACAGTTTATTTTTTTTATCATCACCTATATAACATTGTATAATGTGTAGCCGTGGTATGCCGGCTTAGACTAGCATAATCACCCCATTTCTTTACCGTGGGAGTCGTAAGAGGGTGTGTATTACAATTTTAGGCGATGGGCTGACAACCTGTCACTTTGGCGATACACAATTTTCCGAATGATCCTCAAATATATGTCAGACGAGGCGTAAATGTCTGTTTTGTTTGCGGCTGTTTGCGCTCTGCCTATCCCGCTAGGGATGATGGGCGTGCTATGTGTATGTATGTAAAATGAAGTAGCTTAACGGTGGGTGGTGTCCCGTTATATGCTTAGGAAGATCAAATTTGATGCGTTTTTTTTTATAAAATCTGGAGTGATTTAAGGGAAAGGTATAATAGAAGCCAGGAATAAGTCTTATTTCCGCGGAAAACCCGCTGTGCAACCACTACTGGGCGGACCCAGTAAGAAAGAAAAACTAGGAAATTGACTCAGAAGTCGGATCATTATGCAAGTTTTCAATAATTGTATACCTCTAACACGGGAAGTGTTTTAAAATTTGGTATTCAAGTCAGATCAGATTTAGATTTCTATATCAGCTTGCTTTAAACACCTAAGTTTGCCTTTGAGTGTATTTTATTACTAGAACAATCTAAACTAACTGAAACGTAAATCTTACTATAAGATAAAAAAATACTATTATCTAAGATTGATAGTGAATGAAAAACGAGCGGCGACATTCTTGCAAAGAAATATAAGATCGCGTTATAACTTTCAATTTTCTTTCGAAAGCGATTTGTGGAGCAAAATGTGCGAGATGATATAATGTAATCCTATTTGAGAGATATTCGACAAAGATAGGGGAAAGTGGTATAAGACGGGGTAGGGGGGTAAGATGGGAAATCAGCAAAAAACTATGTTCCAAACGCACTTTCAAAAGACTGCTTACGCCATCTTACGGCAATTTAGTGAAGTTATCCAGTGCCGCAAATGTCATGGCGGAAAGTGCGTGTATTGTGATTTCGTGAGTAATTTATTGTTTTTAACACTTTTGATGTAATATTTGGGGTCCGTAAACTACGTGACTGCATTCAATACATGACGAGCAATGCTGAGGCAGTATTTTTTTCGTAAAACTGAGATATTTTACTACTTTATGAGCGTTGCTTCAAGCAGGCAGGCTTTGTTTTATAACTTCAAAAAATTTTGTGTTTGAAAAATGATCGTTTGGGGCATGATGGGGTATATCTTCACAGCCATACAATCTGATCTAAATAAATCAGCATTTAATTAAGTTAGCCTAAAACTACTGATGTCTTACCCAAGTATGACTCAGAAACAAAAGAGAGAAGTCCTAAGAAGAGGAAAAACTGCTATAATTACTACATACTACAGAATTAGTAGGACGACAATGATATTTGCCCAAATTGTGAAGACAGCGATTAATTAATGTAGAAGTGTATAAGAAATCCTATATCCCATCATGCCCCAGGGGATAACCCCGTCTTACCCCATGGGTGGGGGCAAGATGGGGCAAAGAAATGTTTTGATTTATTAATTATTTTTATAAGAAGTTGTTTATTTTTGCGTTATTGTTGATTAGAATATGAAAGAATATAGACTGTCGGATTCTCAATTAAAGTTCCTATGTCCTAGCATAAAAACTTCGTAGTTATTATTCTGTTTTTCCTTAAAGACCCCATCTTATACCACCTTCCCCTATACGTAGTTATCATTAGAGCAAATCTATTTGACGACACGTATCACAGACGATGGATGGAAATCGCAGTTGGTATCGCTTTCCGTCCTGAGTTTACAGGACTAGGTTCCATTCCTGGTCCATTACTTTGTTTTGTATGTTTTACTATAATCATAGGTAGATTGAGACTGGCACATGCATGTTTAGATGACGTTTTTGCCTTTTGTTAGCGAGACCAGAAAACCAGGCATTATCATGTGTTTTACGCCCATCAAACACACGCTTACACCATTCGTCCCTATCCTCAGCAAGCTTCTCCCAGCTTTGATGGTCAATGTTAAACGCAGCCATGTCCCGCTTGGCGCAATCCACCTTCACATGTAGAGCGTGCGGAAAATTATGCCGCTCCCGTATCGGCTTATACAGCCATGAAAAGTCTTGCCTCAGACACTGATTAACTCGTCTGTCACAGACGTGTGAGGCCAATGATGATGATGATGATGATGAAGTAGATTGATAGTGTGTTCACGATCTCAGGTAACCAGATGTTTTTTAAAAGTGAGGAAGTTCAATAGTATGATCAATATTTAGAAGGAGTGTGGATTTGAACAACGATTCTCTGAATAAATAAAGAACAGTGGTAGAAAAACAAGAATCTTCGAGTTCCTCCAAAGATGGCGCAATTTTTCAAGCGTTTCACGTTGGAAATAATTACATGGTCGACGTGACGTATGGGCGCTATTTAAACGCGCCTAAGACAAATGGCGGCGATAAACAGACGCAATGTAGGCGCAATTAAAACACTGCTACGCGCTCTTTGCACCTCTTTTAATGGAGATTTTTATTTTCCTACGCGGATTTATTTTAATTAATTTTCCTTCACCCAATAGTTTTTAGTGAGTGGAACAACAGTTAAGCTGTTTATACGGACGTAGTTTGAAAAAACATATATATTTTAACCAGCCCATGAATGATCAATTTTCCCCAAGGAAAATAGAGTCGGTATAATAAAAAAATCTGTACCGCCCATACAGAATATCCAAGCTGCCTTAGGTATTTGCACATTTTGAGATTATTTTTACATAAAATAGAGATGTCGTTTACTGATAAAGTAGCAAGCATAAATTATATTAGTACCTCCGATTGAAATATAGTACTTACATAATTCGTAGCACTTCAACCTACCCATTTAAGGGATCAATTGATACTGAATTTCATTTTCTAATTTTTTTGCTTCGTGTTCGTATGATGTCAAAACCATAAGTCGGACATGCGTCTTTTATGCTTGAAAATCAAAACATATGCTTGTTTTAGTAAGGACTTATGAGTTTCTAAAATTGGCAGTTTCTATTCAATATTAACCGTTTCTGGACAGAAATAAAGGATTTTTTTGCTGATTCCGAATTAGTATTTGGCTCAATTTTTTCAAATACTGACTTATGCTTTTTCTTTTTTGCAGGGCAGAATGTGTTTTCCGACTACCTATGTTAGTCGAGCAAAAAGTTTTATAGGTTAATAGAGAGCAGAGACCTAGTCAATAACGTTAATTTATTATCTTCTTTTTATGTGAAATATTGAGTCGTCAAACGGCCCTAAAATGTTTGTCAGCCGCGGCGATAGGAACCTTTTTTTAACGCTCTGCCTACCCCGCAAGGGATAAAGAAGTGATGTATGTATGTATGTATGTATGTATGTATGTGTAAAGTTGAGCAGAACATTGCATTATATCATAAAAGGACAAAGTGTCGAATTTTCTTAAAGCTCTTTAGTATTATAATATTCCTTTTAATAATGTTTTGCACGTAGCACGTGAAAATTTGAAAGGCAAACTTTTAAGCCTTTCCTGACTGGGTTAATTAAAATTTTCAGAGAAACATATTGGGCAGTAAACACAGGGATTTTTAGCCACCTGTTTATAAAACTAGGTTTAGAATTTAATATTAAGCTGTACGAGTTTACTCGCTAACTTAGTTGTGTAAAAAATTACTGTGCATAATATCTGGTGAAATTTTACTAGTGACCGATACTGAAAACAGAGGATAGGCTGGTGATAAGGAACAACTTCCCCTGAGGTCCATAACTCGAAAAATGACAAAAATATTTTGAGCTTTCATAGACTCCATAGTAAGAACCCTAATCCGCTGATGGACAATTTTGGAGGTACAACATTTTTGTTAAATTTCGACCTATTTTCTTTGGAGAAAGTTGTTCCTTAACACCAGTCCGTACTGAGTTTTCGCTATCGGTCACTAGTAAAATTTCACCTTGTATATACAGTACATCACGAGTCGTGAGTCAGTGATTGGACTGATATCAATCAATCAATCTTTATTCATAAACAGTAATACAACTGTGTGCGAAAGTTACACTTAAAACTAAAAGAAATAATATTTAACAACATGTCAATATAACTTAAATTATCTAATAAAATGTGAAAATTACATTCAAGACTAAAATAAATATTTAACAACATGTCACAATATCTTAAATTATCAAATAAAATAATAACAGTCATTTAAAATTCATCAATTGAATAACAATTCTTTTCTAAAAGTAGGGTTTTCAGCTTCTTCTTAAATATATTAACATCATTTATGATTTTAAGGTCGATTGGCAGTTTGTTGAAAAATACCACGGCTTGATACCTTGAGCTGTGCCTGACTATGTTGAGACGAGCTTTGATTTTGTGACTTATATCCTTTCTTCTGGTACTTAGCCGAGCGCGCATTTCGCCATCTGATTCAAACTCGTGCTTATGTTTGATGAAATCAACCAGTAGCACCAAAATAAAGAGGCTGGGAACAGTTAAGAAACCAAACATCCCAAAATAGTCCTTGCACGATTCCCACGGCGGTATACGAGCCAAAATTCTAACAGCCCTCTTTTGAATTTTGAAACCTTTATCCCAATTATATTTATAGCTGCATCCCCAATGTTTTATACTATAACGAAGTTTGGACTCGACAAGGGCAAAGTACACTTCCTTTAACTGGTCTATTGTCAGTATATCCCTTAGACTTTTCAGCGCATAACTGGAGGAGCTGATTGCATTTTCCAGTGAGCTGAGTTCAGGTTTCCAATTTAAGAAACTGTCTATATGAACACCTAAAAACTTGGTTTCCTGCACTAGTTTAACCTTTTCATTATTGAGCGATAGATCAAGATTTTGGCGGTTTCCAGCAGTTGTTTTAAAAAGAATAGCGTTTGTTTTTTGGGTATTAAGCTGGAGGTCATTTGCCGAAAACCATGTGTGAAAGGCTGTCAAAGTCGCATTTGTATTGCTTTGGTATATTGATAGGTTCTTCCTATCCACCTGCTTTCCTGCGGCAAATATCTACTAAAGACCACAAATAATATTTTATTAGCTAACAGAATAGGTATTAAGCGTAAAATGAATGGTACGTTAAGAACTTACATATCAGCATGAAAATATGTACATAATAATATACACTTTACACGTTTGCAGATGTTTTGTTTGCGTCACTGATTTACGATTAATCCGTTCCGGTCCGTTTAAACCTTTACGAGAACCGCACCATAAACACTTTCGTATCAGTTATGGGACTCAAATTATGAAGTATCTAAGCCTCTATTGTTTGCCCTTTATGAAGGGTTTCACTCTATAGAAGCAACAACAACCAAACGACCCATCATTCCGGTAACATTTATGTGACCTTTTTAAAAGGGGGCTTGCCAGCTAAATTGATTTTCTGTTTTTGTGGATGCGTTCAGGCTCTAGTCAAAATGTAATTTGAATTTATTTATTACTTAGCAACAAATTCCAGCTCGCGTTTCCCCTAATTCGCCATTTTGTGTAACACAACTGAAACTAACCGGCCACAAAAACTGGCCGCGGCGCGAGGACGACACAGCCGCAATAAAGTGGAGATGTCCTAAATTGGCCGCTACTTGAAGGCGTTAATAAAAATCGTGGGGCGTCGAAATTAAGGCTCCCCACACAAGAGGTCATTAGGGCCGAAATAGGGTTGTATCCTGGTGGTAGTAATAAGTCATGTCTGCCACAGGACCGCCCCCCTCCCCCGTCCCGCGGCTCTCCTCACCCACCTGACTCCCGACTGCTCGCTTGCACTGAAGATTATTGCCAGTAAGTAAGAACAACGGTCAATTTAACTGCCAGCTGGTTTTAATTGACCCACAGACATTATATGATTGCAAGCAATTTGTCACTATGTAACTCTGGTTCAAAAAGTTTGTTACGTTTTCAATTACAATCCTATTATTGGCAAAAAATGTAGTACTCAAAAACACACAAATATCACGTCATTATCCCTTGCGGGGTAGGCAAGAAGCTTTTATTGACTTTAAAAGTAAGTATTTTTGCTATGACGTAAGGTTGAAGTTGGGTGTGATATCCTCCAAGCTGATAAGATCCTTACTCCTTCCACTCTTGAAACTGTAATCGGGCAATATACCAGCGTTTTTCCAACAGAAAATTCCATGTAAATGGCTGGCACACACAAATCCTGGGTGTAAGCTGGAGCAGTTTCCTGGGGCCCGGTATCAGTTCGCTCCATAAACTAACGCTCAGCCCCTCTCGCTCCCTTTGCCGCTACCTCTTCCGTCCAGTGCTGCCAGCCTCATAGAGACTACGAGTATATAAAAATCCAGAGGTTTTTTATGTACATGAAAAGTGCTGCAAAAATCGTAGCGGTAGCTACCTAAGTGCCTGTACCACATACATTTATTTAAAAAACGGTATTTTAAATATAAGGTCACAAAAATGGAAAAAGAATAGTTATTTTGTATTAGGACCATTTTTTATCATATTTCAGAAAGTTGATCAGTTTCACGAGTAGTACCTTATGTAAGGTGTAAAAAATAACTGCTAGGGGTGAAACAACCCATGAAACTAAACAACTTTTTCTAGTGAACATAGGTCTAAAATTGAAATTAAAATTGCCCTTTTCATACGAAAAGTTTTAGCTGGTCGGGTCAATTTGTATGAGGGTACAATTTTTATTTTTCGACCTATGTTTCTAGGTGAAAGTTGTTCAGTTTCATGGGCTGTTCTCCACTTAAAGTATATGCAGCTAATATTTTTACATCTTGTATATACAGGGTGTAAGGGCCAGCCCTCCAAATACTGATATGGTGCATTCAGACCATAATACTGAACAACTTTCCATAAAAACAATTTTAGGAAACGTCAAAAATTATTTCATCTCCCATTGTAAATGCAGTTAGTTAATCGTGATTTTGTGTGGGAGGTCGAATATTTTTTGTCTTTTCCTGACATATGTTTCTAGGGGAAAGTTGTTCAGTTTCATGGTCTGCATGTACCTTATCAGTATTCGGAGGGCTGTCCCTTACACCCCGTATACCTGTCCTGCATTTGATAATATATACTTCAACTGTGTCTATGTTTACACAATCATATAACATCTCTCTCAAGCTCATCAAACCCTATATCTTTTCACCTCTCTAGCTTGAAAAGAACAGTTTTGCCGCGTAGGTCAAAAGTCTTTTTTATCCACTCGATTAAGACAAGTGATTTAAATTTCGAACATCTCATTTTATCAGAACTAATCGTGACAATGGCGGCGGTGCGTTCTGAAAACTATTTCAGCCAGTTATTTATTTTTGTAAGCGTTTTGTTCTTATAAATATTTCTGACATTTCTGAATATTGGTAATATTTCTGAACAAATCTTGAAAAAAAATTGTTGAGTTTTTATTTTGTCTGAGGCATTCGAGCTGTACAGCCAATTTCCCAAACTTGACATTGGCAGACAATTAGCACTCGAGGCAAAAATGACCTTTACCCTCTTGTTGTACAAATAACTATTATTGTGCATTAGCAATATAATACCAAATTTTAAAACACTTTCCGTGTTAGGTATAAAATTATTGAAAACTTGCAAAATTTCCATCCTGCACGCACTTGAAAATTTTGCAAGTTTTCAAAAATTAACAATACCTCTATAATAGTTTTGTTTTAAAAGTAGTCCCTGTTCAAACTATGGAATCTGGCAACTTAGCTTTCGCCCGCTTTCCGCTCTCCAGTCGGGAACATAAGCTGTGCCATTTTTTAAAATGCGTACCTCGGACCTCGCAGCTCGATGTTATATCGACACTCCCGAGTAACCTTTATTTTCCTTCGTGTAGTTTATTTTCTTCCCCAAGAACGAAGTGTGATGCTGACTGTGCAGTTTTATACAATTTTATTCTGTTCAACTGAATTTTTCAACCGCGTCAGGACTTTGTAAGTCACTTTGCTTCTGGTGTCACATTTGTTTGTTTGGTAGCAAGAAATACGATACAAGTCAGGGAGGTTTAGGTTAGAGGAGTAACACTTCAGGTATCTTCAGGTCTGAAAAGTTACTAATATAAAGGAAATTACAAAGTCCCAAATGCCGTGTGATGCCGGCTTAGCATCACCCCATTTCTTTCCAATGGGCGTCGTAAGATGCGACTAAGGGACTCGAGGGTGTGTATTTGAATTTAGGCGATGGGCTGACAATTTGTCACTATGGCGATACACAATTTACCGAATGACCCTTTAATATTTGTCAAACATAGCGTTAATGTCAATTTTTCGCGGCCGTTTACGCTCCGCTTACCCTGCAAGGGATTATAGGCGTGATATGTGTGTATGTATAAATTCCGATCTTATACCTATATGTATACGGCGACATTGCGTTGAAGGTGTATTGACGGATGCATCGTTTGACAGACGCATTCGTTAACGCAAAATTAACGCTATGTCCCCGTATTTGTATGGGAATAAGAGCAGAATTAGCAATTTCCTTTCGTATAACAGACGCATGCGTTACGGATGCGCTAAAACTACGCAACGGACGTCAGTGTGATTGATGCCTTATATAAGTTGAAAAATTGTTCTTCATACATACATCTATAGCAGTCCACTGCTGGACGTAGGCCTCCCCCAGCGTACGCCATAGGGCACGATCTCCCGTTTTCGCCATCCAGTCGCTACCAGCCGCCTTTTTTAAGTCATCGGTCCATCTGGCTGGAGGTCAATAAAAATTGTAAAAGATAAAAAAAGTTTACTCTTCTAAAACCTATAATTTATTTCAGGAAATGTATTCTTTTCACTCTATATATGTGTATACGTTTCTTTATTTTAGCCTCAATTTGCAGCTTACTATTCGTATTAAGGTCATAACACTTGTTTAGGAGCAATTCCGGATCCACGTGTAGCGTCCCCGAACTGGGGGAAAACAACTTGTGTATTCGTGAAAAGACCATAACCGTCGATGGGCGAGATGAGGTATTGCAAGGAAACGGCTGCGCGTTTATACAAGGTGGCAAAAAGAGAGCGAGTGTTCGTTCATACTGAAAAAAAACTTAATACCGAATGTATTAGAGAAAATTTAATTGCGTTGAGTTGGTGACGAAAGCATGTCATGCTACAATCTCTATATTGGAGTCCAGCTTGCTGTATTCTGTATATCGCAAGCTGGCAATATGCGTGTAAATACCAGTCTTCTTCTTCTTTTCGTGTAGGACACCAAGTTTTCCAACGACCCGAGGAACCCTGGTGTCGAGAGTTTTTTAACTGCCTACTAATAGAAGTAGGCCTCTGACAAGGTGTGTAATGTCGAGGGCCGACGGCTTAACGTGCCCTCCGAAGACAGTCAGGTGGTGAACCACGCTGAAGCCTAAATTGTCTTAACCAGACTGAGAAAAAAATCACAACGTGAAAAATATCAACTTTGTGAGTGTTACCGACAATCGAACCCGGAACCTTTGCGTATCAGGCAGTCGCATGTCCCACGGAATACCAGAAGCTTCTTAGGTTTCTAGGTGAGCTACCTCCATCTTCGACTCTATCTCAACCTTATCCGGCTCTCAGACTTGGCCTAGTCATTCATGAGCAGACCTATAAATTCCTATGATTCATAAATAAAAATAAAAAAAATTTAAAATTAGCACTGTGAGTGTTTAATAAACCATAGTAAACTCATAAATAATAAAAAGAAGTTAGAAAGAACACTTATACCTGTTCTGTTTCGCGTTGTCTATAAGACATAATGTAGGTATGTTTGGTACTAGTTTGTAGTTTTTGAGGGTAGTCGCGGTGACGTTTCGCGGCTGCTGCGGTCGCCAGGCGCTGCCTCTATGGTTCTCCAACAACTCGAGTGTGGCAATTAAAACTTGCTAATGTCAAGAGGTTTGAGCTGACGAGACCACGGATTATTATTTTTAATTTTTTTTCGCCAAACAATGAATAAAACAAAGACTTTACTGCTTTTCTGCATGTTTTGAGCTGAAGGTTATTAAAAATTGTTTTGTATTCGGAATAACTGAGTGAAATAAATACATGGGTAAGCCATTCGTTTTGGGTGTAATACGTTTATATTGTCGTCTTATCTTATCCAGCCGTCAGGATCCCACTGCTGGGCAAAGGCCTCCGTCCTTAAATTGTCGCACTTATCAAAATAAATGTTCAAATTATAGATTTGAGATGATGAAAATATATTGAGACAAAGGAAAAATTCTAAACATTATAGACATCAACAAAAAATTATGTGGTTGGTATTTTACTCAATTCCTATGATAAATAGCAACATATTTATCATAAAAAAGCGCAAGTATAAGCTTACCAAAATTACCCTTCTCGCAACAAAATAAGCACATGTGAAGTTTCATTCACTTAGAAATAATAAACAGTCAATTTGGCGTACGACCGCCAATATGGGTGAACAGGAATACAGAACGTGTAATAGAAGAAGAAAAAGGCAAAAAATCTCGATTGTGTGCCATCAACAGGGTCATTAATGATTTCATAAAAGGCTTATGGGGCTCGCTTCCCGTTTCCACCGTTCATATTTTTCATGGGCGCGAACATTTCGGAGCCCGTTACAGAAATATAAGGTAATGTTGAGAGCGGTAGGTGGCGATCGATTCCAAGTTATGACTGTTAGAGAATTTCTTGAATAGCTGGATTCCGATATAAAAGCACGAAATTGTATAGCTAATGCTACGTCGTAATTGTTTTCTAAGTACTGAACACATCTTAAAAAAATGATAATTAAACTTTAAATATGTATGTAATTTAAATCACACTTAAAACATCTAAGGATTAAACATAGCGTCTGCTACTTAAAACTTCTCCTTAAGAATACGCAATAACTTTTATACAATTTTTAATCTAAAACGCTGATACTTCCAACATCGCATAAAACCCGCTGATTTTTACCTTTTTTCGGAGCGTAATCGCTTATTTTTTGCCTAATGACCCTCTCGTGTGGAGAGCCCGGGGGGCCGGCACGGAGGGAGGGTTTCCTGAGATACCCGCAGACCCGTAGTACCTTCCGAAAGGTTAGCAGCCCG
The DNA here is from genome assembly GCA_027580185.1 of Tuta absoluta. Lineage (NCBI taxonomy): Eukaryota > Metazoa > Arthropoda > Insecta > Lepidoptera > Gelechiidae > Tuta > Tuta absoluta. The sequence continues at coordinate 7,142,452 of JAQAHW010000003.1, forward strand.
CATTAGGGGATAGTTACAAAGCGGCAAATGAAACCTCATTGTTGTAATAGTTGTGGGGTGTGAGATGTGCGGCCGCTTGCAACTCAATCGCGACACCATTTTTGTACGTTTTGGTTGAGTTTTCAAAAATAAAGCAATTGTTCATAGTCCATTTGGCTTTTTGGTTGCACATACGGATATTAGGGTAGCACCTACGAATAAGTAATGTAAGGAAATGTTGTTGCATTCAAAAAGTTATCTAACGAAAAATATGTGCGTACATACTTTCATTTAGCTAACATTATGAATCGGAGGTATGGTAATTATGTTGAATTTTACGTAAAATGTTGGTTGTCAAAGTTGTTGACATTAATTGTTTAAAGAAGGTATTGGCGGCGGCGGCGCGCTGATCATCTGCTTTTATATCTACAGTCACGTCATACAGATTTCCTTAATTTTACGGATACGTTTGATAAAATTAATATTTTCTTTGAATGTATGGAGTACACGTTTTTCGATTTCATGCTTGAATTTAACCCTTGGCACGTTTCCTGAATCCTGTGTATAAAAATGTTTCAAATGATTGTTTGTGTTTTACTTTTAATTGAATGTCTTATCTGGGTCGTTAACTCTTCATTTTATTGGAGGGTCGCCCTTAACTCCGATGGGTAACGTTAATGTGATTCCTAACTCGTTTTTTACGTTTCTTTGGATTTTCGAATGTAATCATTGCTTGAGAGACCTCTAACACTGTTAACATATTTTTTTTCCAATTAGTAATTAGTCGTTCATGAATATTGCAATTAAACTTATTTAAACTAAAAAATCGTAAAAAAGGTTAGGACTAAATAATGCAAAATTGGCGAAAGAACTTCAAATCAAGAAAAAAATATTAAAATATTGAAATGAAATAATTTTTCACTTTGTAAACATTTAATTTATTGATTGAGAGGAGATTGTTGATTGTGCGTAGCAAACGGCTACGGCGTAGCAAATTCACTCATAGCATGACTCCAGTTGCGTAATATTCAAACTGAAAACAGCCATCATCTTATCAGCTATGAATCCGTTAAGTTTCGAGTAAAATGTGAATAAGACTTTTCAAAAAAACTACTTACTATGAAAAAAGTCAACACTTTATAGAAGATTTTTTTTATGTGTTAAGTTTGTCGACTGCCGTTTTGCGCCTGTGCTCTGTAGTCTTTCGTAAGAGGCTACAGTGTCTAGGTTGCCACCAGTAGGGTGTTATTAGGTTCGGTACCTCTTTTATCGTACCTGCTAGTGATGACCATACAGTGTTTGTACAAATAAAGTAGTGTCCGGTGAATGGCAGCGTCGCCGGCGCCGCTCGTATGTCATTTTTATCGCACACTCGCCCGCGTATTCATTGCTTACCTATTTCACATGAGGTACATCTATTGGTGTAGTTGACACTAATATATTGCCGGCAGTGATATAAATTGTTATTACCTTTGGACAGATGGTATTTTTTTAGCGTCTCTCTAGTAATTACAGCTTCTGTCTCAAAACTTTCAGTTCTCAAGTCTCAGAAAAGCTATACCTCTAAATATCATAGATTTCTATAAATCATTACATAATTTACTCGAAAATTATCGCTAAAAGTTCAACTCGATGCCCATTATTATTTAGTGCCTCTAATTTGCGATCAATATTTCAACATATGAAGGTCACAATAACTTTAACAACAGGTACCTACGTTATAACTTCTTAAGCACTCGCAATTTCTTTCACACATAATGGCTATTTAAACGAGTCTAATCGCGATAGTTTTAGGTAAATTCATGCCGTTTACCTAGATCCCGACGTTTTAACATTCGGGTACATTTTACCGAGACTAACAGCCTTTACCCTCGGGAAAATTGGCAGCAGACATTAAATACCTTATCGTTTCAATTTCCCTCTAAAATCAGGTTCATGATAGAGGTTGGACGAGTTGGTCGCAATCGGGCGCTCAAGTCAGTTGTTTTTTTGCAGACGGTGTTTAGTCAACTGTGTATCGGAGATGAATGTTTATCGGCTGCCCATTTGTTCCCCACACGTACGTTCAGTTGCGATTTTTATTGATTAAAGTACAGTCGTATTGCATATTTAAACCATGCTATACAGGGTGTTAGGAAAAGTACTGCGTTAATTTCAAAGGGTGAACCAGCCGTTAACTCTGAACAACTTTTATAGAGAACTGGATAAAATTAAATGAAAATGGTCAGTCAACTCATCTCCACTTATATCCCAGTTGTCGATATTTGATGCTGGTAACACTGCCGAAACGAAGTTTTTTGTAGTTTGATGTACACGGATATGCATACCCGGAACCATATATTTTTAAACTAAAATATTTTTCCTGGTTTCTTACTTTTCATGGTTAGATTTCAATTTATTATTATATATCAAACCTACATAAACCTACAACCAACCTATACATATGTATATGCCATATGATTTTGTCCCTCTAGACATAGCTTAAATATTGACCGTCAGAAGAGGAGAACATTGGAGGAGACCTACACTCAGCACTGGGTGGCAACGGGTTGAAGAAGAAGAAGAAGAAGAGTCACGGTTGCTAACGGAAGGGACTCGGGCTCAAAATCGATTTGTTACCTATTGTTTTTTTTTAAGTTGTGCCTAAAATAGTAAGCCAGCAGAAGCGGCCCATCATGTTGTACGGACTTTCCTTTGTAGTGATTTCCGTATGTCGTTTGTTTTAGCCGGAATCCTGGTATTTCACATTTGTTACTCTATATTCTCTAAGTCAATTTGGCTATCAAGCTGAAGAATGTTTAGTTTAGAGTAATTTCCGTATCTCTTCTAGTTTGGCTGGACTCCTGGTATCCTACATCGAGTACTCGTGATCCTCAATGTTTATATGGCTCATGGCGATTTAAATAATCGTATTTCCCGCGGGAGTGCACGATTTTCCCGAGCTAAAAAGTGGCCTATATGTTAAGGTGGCTTAGTAGCTATACACCACAAGTTTTATTTTAATCCGTCTTTTAGTTACAGAGATTAGGGTGGAATGGCCCGCAGATAAACAAACAAACAGAAACAGTAAAAAAAGGTTGTTTTGAGGACTTATAGTACTTTTACAGTCATGTTCAGTTTTGCATTTGCATTTATTTGCCATGTTCAAGCAGCGACACGATAATTATAGTATACATATACTATGTGGCGATGGTACATGCCTACTTAGTCCATTTACTTATATAAATGCATACCCAGTGTTAGCCAGTGGGATTGAATGGACTGCATTAAACATTAACTTATTCCAACTACATGCTTTCAGCAAATTAACACAGAAAACTTTCGAAAACATTATCATTCCTGGAACGAAACTCGAATCTCGTGCACATATATGCAAGGACAAACATAACGCGAACTATTTAATCAACTCATGAAATATGCATTCGCCGAAATTCTGCCAGTCCATCAGCTGGGTCTTATCGACGACGGCGCTTATCATCAACAGGTCGGACTCGGCTCGTGTACTGTTATCTCTGGCTACAAATAGTCACTGCACACCCCTAGCCGAAACAGACTAACGATCTCAACACTAACCCGCAAAAACTGACCTAAACACCCACATACTAAGACACATTTTCGCATATTGCGCGCAAGTGAATAGAGCGCATAATCACGGATAAACGCATTGTCACAGTGTATTACGGGCGGGTGCCTAATGCGCCTAATTCACGACAATGTAGACAAGTCGTCTGCACGTATGTCAGTTATTTTGATTCAATTGCATTGTGTGTGCGTAATTGGATTCCCGTGTAGATCGATGTGTAGGCGGCTTACGTTGTTTGCGATAGGGCGAGTTATGTAACCGTGAATACCACGGTATAGAATAGATAATGCTGTATTCCAAGACAACAGTTTTGCGTTTCAACGCGTAGTAAACGTGTTGTAAATGCTACACTACGTTGATTATTTTCATCGCTTACTTACAAAGCTACGTAAAATTGTTCGTTTCGAGAAATAAATAGTAGTAGAAGCAATTAATAGTAGTAAAAGGTACCAATTATAGAAGTAGTTTTATAGCTTTTCGGTTAGTTCATTAATCGGCAATGTAGTAAGTGCAACTGATCTTAAATCGTAGAAAGTAAGTCACGCTCAATCATAACCTTCCAAAAATATTCATGTATTACGTATTTAAAATTTTTGTCAGTCACGAAAAGACGAAACAAATTGAAGAAATCGGCCTTTATAAATTTGACCTACAAGGCCTTTTAAGGACAGTTATGGCGGTAAGGCCTTTAGAGATCGATACGGGTCAGCTTACAAAGCCATTCATTAAATCATCCTGCAACACAATTTATCTGGACAAAGGATTATCTGGTAAGGCCTATTTTTTGTACAGCTTTTTTGTTGCGATATAACGAGCCTCGTATAAAATAGTGGTCGCTATTATAGAAAATGTTTGTTTCTAAGAAAATACAAACTTGTGCATGAATGTAGACAATCACGAAATTGTATATTTTTTTTAACTTCTCATGTTATTAATTCAAATCACGATTTTGTATTCCAAAGAATGAGTAGCTACGTGTATGATTAGCCCTAGTTGGATATCCCTTATTGTTTTCTACGTAATATTGCAAGCAATTTCATAGTAACGAACGACTGGCAATTTGCGAGGTATTTGTCAATAGCCGTAAAGGCGTAATAGGACATTTTCCAGGACATCCACTTACTAGACAATGTAGCTCTCAATTGAAGAGTTGCAACAGTTTACAGCGGTCCCTTTAGCTAAGTGACGTCACTACTAGTAGCAGTAGCAGTTTTAGGCAGGTTTTTTGGGGGTTTTTCCTCTTCAGGGGTTTTGGTTGATTATACGCATGTAAATAACACGCAATCTTGACTTCACTTTGAAACAAATGTCGTTTACAGATAGTGGTGGCGTTAAGTTACATTCTGTGTAATTAACCTGACCAGCCCCGAGGCAGTGCCTTTATTTTATTTTTTTTATCCTGCCTGAGCCGGTTTTCTATTAAGACAATACAAATTGATATAAAAAAAAGAAAATTGTGTTATACAAATTTCTTTTTTTACAATGACGATCATGACGGGTATGAGTGATAAATACTATCCTACATGAAATAAAGTAATATAAATATTTTTTTAATTTTCAGTAAAATAATAAAACAAACATACCTAGCTTTTATAAGCACAAAAAAGCCTAGAAAGAAAAAAGACTAGACGGAAGCGTATTAAAATGGTAATAATTTTTACGACTACTTCACTTGATTTCTGAAATTCTTCAACTTAGGGCATTTTACCAGATAGGTAGGTAATTTTGAGAGGAGTTCAGTTGGAAGAGGATAGAAGGGATAACCGCTGGGTGGGTCTGAAGAAGGATCAGATTTCAATTCGTCATATTTGTTTAAGACTTTCGAGCTTTAAACGAAATGGTCAGTATATTATTAACCGTGACGAGACTTAGCCTACGGAAGTCAGTTAACGTTTGACAACGGGTTTAATTACGACTTTACGCTCGGTTATTGCACGTAAAACTGGCCAACTGTTGGAGGTAAAACCAGTTAAGAGTCCTTTCATATGGTAGAATTCCTTAAAGCGATAAAAATATACAATACAGGAATTAATAAGGTACCTTATACTCGTAAGATGCAAAACATTTTCAAGTATTTAAAATGTTTAAACTTCATCATAAACCATGTTAAGTTATGTTTTTTGTAATAAGGCTGTGTAATGACTGTATTATACGAAGGTGACATAAGTATAAATAATAATTAGCTAGCAAATGTGGGTTGGGCAGGCCACTTGTCCAAAGGCTGCTGAATGTTATTTTCTAATAAAGAATACTATGTAAAGTGGAGAACGATAATATGAAAAACTACTTTCAAGGTAATAAAAGTGCCGTTTAAATTTTTTTTGCTATCGCTGCGATCATTTACCGCCGGCTTGCTTTGCAATCGATACGCAACATAGTGGACACTACATTCATTTGAGATACCCCCAACTTATCAATATCCTCCATCTAGCCCGTACATCGCCCAAAATAAGGATCTTTTTTGCTTACATTCAAAGCAATATATTATTTGATTAAGTTTGCAAAGATAGTTTTGCTGCAACATTGGTCTGTACTTCATCGGGGTAGAGTCGAGATTGGATTTTATTGGCTGTTTTTTGTTGGTCTTTTGGCAATTTCGGGTGATCGCTTGGAAGGAGCAAGTGCGTCTGACAGTATTAGCGAAACGAGATACGGGTTCGGACTGGACATTCTACCGGTAGATATGTCGCAGTAATATACCACAATTAGGAATATGACGGAATTCCTAGGAATTTGGCCAAAAGCCATTCCAATCAGACTATTTTGAGTTCATTGTTATGGTTATTCCTTGTTTCTCAAAAAGATACAATAACTTATGTATTGCAAATCATTAAATTAAATTTTACTGAGATGCTGCGAAGTGTTCACTAAATTGAATTAAATTGAAAATTATTGCCGTATAGTTGTAATGAAAGGTTCCAGATGGGTTTATTTCCTTCTCCATGTTTCGGCATTTCGGAAGTCAAAATTTTGCCATATTTCGGCTTCTGTCCAAGTTCCTACATTTGGCTGAATTCCTGATTTTGCAACTTTACTGCGACAGACACAACGCTATTTACCAGCCACTTAGCAGACTTTTTTCTAGATTTTAATGACAAATGAAAAAAAGTACACACACATATAACACACTTATATTACTTGCGGGGTAGGCAGCGCGTTATCGCCCGTAAAAATACGGTTGCTATGACCAAGTCTGACAAAGTATATTTAAGGCCCGTCTCAGAAAAATCGTGTATCACTTTGGTGACAGGTAGCCTGTCGCCTAAAATTGTAATACAAATGAAACCCTCAAGTCCCTTAGGAGAGTGTTCCTTTTCGCCTCTTACAACACCCGTGAGAAATAAATGGAGTTATGTTATTCTAAGCTGGTATCAAAAAAATTACCTGCCCAGTAATTTATAAAAAGGCGTGATAGTTTATTATTTTAGTAACATTTAGTTCTTTAATGAAATGAAATTTACTTTATCCAATGCAAGATAATATTATCACATATTGAAGTCATGATTCGTCATTGTAAGAATATAAATTTTTTCAACACAATTTCCTTCTTTTTATAACAATTTTGTATTGTCCTAATGGAAAACCGGCTTGGGCGAGATAAAAAAAGAAAAGGAAAGGCACTGTTTTCGGACTGGCCAGGTTAATAATATAGATAATAATATAAATATATATTTTTTTATGTTAGTGTTACTACTAAAAGATACCTGTATTTTAAATATCTATCTCATTATAGGTTATTATTATGTATTCTAAAGAAAAGAAAAGGTGTTACCTACGAATAAAAGGCCCACCTACTAAAATATTATGTACATTATTTAGGCGTAGTACAAACAATACGAAGGTGAGCAATAAATACGGCAAAGAGCGTGTAAGATACAATAAAAGTGAATTATTAGCTCAAAACATATTCCCGCGGAATCGCATTTTCATGTTGCCCTACAATAGCACATTTATAAAATAAAATACCAACGGGTTCAAATTCGGTTGCAGATTTCGTTATTGTTACGATCGCTTCGTAAATCCGTAAACGGTCTAATTAATTAATAGTTAACCAACCCTTTTAATGTATTTTAAATTTGGAGCTTAAAACATTAGGTAACCAAAAAGACCTATAATTTCACATGTGGGCCTGCCTTAGGTGCAAACTGTAGGGGAATCACGTGTCTTCCCTCAGGAGTAGTCTTTTTTTGTTTGAGTACTGTGGACATTTTGTTATAAATTAGTCCATTTGTGTCCATTTGCATTAGTGTCCATTTGCATTCTCGAAGTGTTGTAAAACAATCAGCTAGTGTTTAAGCTTCTGGTCTATTTGTAGCGTGAAAAGTCGAGCTCTTTGCTTTAGCGTAGCGGTTAGTGTAGGCTCCCTGCTCATCTGTATTGCAAAAAGTCAAGCTCGCTTCGTTTGCGATACGTTTCGAGATGAAATATAAAAATCGCTTTGCTCGTGATATATTCAAGTAGATACCTTAATTTGCATATTTTAATTTTAACTGTAAAAATAAATACTTGGTTAATTTCTCAATTACGAGTGATATAATTGCCCGTTTATCCTAGTAAAGAAGGGAGGAGGCAGAAAAAACACCTGGATGCGTCCTTGATGCAAATCACACGCACTAACCCTATTTATTTCATTTTGAGGTCGGCAACAGAACTATGTCGTAACACAGCTCGAATATGCTCTACATTATAGCTCTAGACTCCCTAGAACGATAATCTCTACGTGCATTATCTTCTATAGCCTAAGCTCGCTGCATCGTCCCTACCACATGCTCTATTAACATGTAAATGAAGGTGTTGTCTGAGGAGCTCCCGACGATAGCTTGTAATCAGGCAGCTGATAACAAACTTTATTGCCACTTGGGTTATACGACGGCCTAGATATATAGCCGCGTTTTGACCCATGCACCTTTAGATGCCAAGATAAGCTAGCGTAACCATGCTTATATGTCTAGGGATGAGAAACACGTAGTTGGTAGGTATACGTAGTATTTAAAGTTACTAGTTAGTTAGCTAGTGTCAAGGCTTGAAGTACATGATGCATATATAATAATATGATTATTTGGCACGTAAGGACAGTGCTGTTTCTATAGAAGACATTCTAAAAAATATGTATTTTATAGAGGTATTAGAACGATTTGAACTCTTGACCTGCCTTCGTCCCAGCGTTCAAACCACGTGAGCTTTTTATATGTCCAACTCGGAAAAAGGTAAATGTCTTTAAAGTGCTTGTATCGTTTTATTGCATAAAAACTTAATTCAAAATGAAGATAGAAAGAAGGATAGACAAAAGACCAGGTGCTGTATACTTCATGGGGCACGTAAGTACCCTTAAACCCAGACTTTCTGATAATAAAAGTTATCTTCATGCAATATGGTTATGATCAGGATTAAGCTAATTATGACAACTAGAACAAGTTTTTATTTTGAGGCAGATTTTTCATCATAGAAGGCTTTTCGTACCTATCTGAATTGAACCTGTATAACTTATAACTTTTTAAGCACTCGCGATCACTTTCACTCATTTTAAGTATTAGACCGGGTCTATCGCGGTAGTATTTAGGTAAATATTAGTAATTTACCTGTGTCCCGACGTTTCAATACAGTTTCATGTATTGTGGTCGCCGGTTGACTCTCTCATGTATTATTGTCGATATCGATAGACCCGGTCTAATACTGTATAACTTACTTTTGAAATTATTGATAAGTAGTTGCTTCTCCAATTATCATACAAAGGGTATTTATTTGCCTACCTACCTTCAGGTGTACCTCCACCTCAAAGACTATAAGAGGGTTTAACCACCAAGAATGTATTGGCGAATAATAAACGAGCCAGTTCGCAAACTTTGCACATTGATTCATAATAATTACGAGGTGGTATTTGTGCCCACAAAGCGCCACTGCCAGGGAGGGGAGGTCCCTTTATTATTGCAGTGATATTTTGACTATCTTCAAAGCTGTTCAAATTGCATTAAAATTGATACTAGAGAAGTGTGTTGCGTAAGCTTAGGTCCCGCCGTCACATGAAAGAAATTAGCAGCAAAAAGGGTAAAGTTGCCTAAGTTTGGATGCAATTTATTTTTACACGACTGCCCACCCAAAAAAGGATTGTAAAATTTACATTACAATTTACAAATGAAAAGGAGAATAACCTAAACAAGATCTATAGACTAAGATTTATCAATCATACAAATTCTCCATCCGTAATTTTAAGATTAATTACCATTTTTATTTTTAAGATGACACTTGGTTCATCGAGTCGTTTGTCGACATGATGAGTCAAGAGAATATTTACAAGTTCAGAAGATTAAAAACTACTTACCAAAGCATAAACGCAACATATCCATAGTTTTTAACATCTACTATTATGTGGATATTCCGTATTTGTTCTATAGTGGCAGGCAATAAAATTGTTATTTGAAAAGAGGATTTATGGGTTTGCAGGCACACGCATATTAACCTACCTACCTATATAATTTCGGGTGAGGGTGAAAGGAGGGTGAAACCATTACGAATATCTTGATGAAGGTGGTGCAAAGTTTTCTAAGTTGATTTTGTGGTGCGTTTAAATTTTATTTGTTTATCTAAAAAATTGGTTTTTGAAGAAAAGTGCTATGACGGGATGTTATTTAATTTTTCTGATTCGCAGCTTTATTTTAGCAGTGAAATCGTACTGTAGAAGTACAGATAAAGTAAAGGGTGAAGTCAAAGGTGGCTTGTGCAGTCGCTCAGAGAACGATACAATCCGAAGCAAGGTAACTGCATCCATTGATTGCTGGTCGCTCGATTGCCAGAGGTTAGTTCCCTTGTGATATTCTCGTTCTAACGTGTCGGTACTTCGAGTACTATCTAAATGATGACGAGATTGATAAATTTCTGTGACTGACCATTATTTCTGAAATGGTTTAAGACATCTGAAGCGCATCACAATAGTCAGCACTCATACCGATGGTACCAGTACCCTTGCAAAGAATGAAACTATTCTATCTTGTTTAAAATGTAGTTATTTATACTATTTTGGTTAGTATACATGGTGTAAGGGACAGCCCTCCAAATACTGATATGGTGCATTCAGACCATGAACCTTCCAAAAATATATATTTCAGGAAACATCAAAAATGTTTGGACTTCCCATAGTAAACGCAGTCACCTGATCGTTTTTTGTAAAGGAGGTTGTTTATTTTTGTCGTTTCCTGTTGTTGAAAGTTGTTCAGTTTCATAGTCTGCATGTACCTTATCAGTATTCGGAGGGTTGTTCCTTACACCATGTATACTGAACATGAGCATTTATTTCAAATGAAAACCATGTCATGAATGAAGGCACCATACTTTACCTGGGCCCATAAAATGACATTGTAAATCACCACTAGGTACGTAACATTACAACTTCTTGCGGCACACGCACTCACAAGATGTTACAATGATTGTAATTGTAACAGATTACTCATTAATAAGTAAGTATTTCAAGTTAATGGGCACATAAACAGCAGCTGCAAGGGGAACGGGACATTAATCAACAAAAAGTGGTAATTTTGTCGAACGTATTTCTCGGTTTGGTTATGGCAAGTCTAATGCGATTGCGTCATGGACATTTTTGGTCCGGCCGCCACCGAATGAAATATTCCGAAATTTTGTTTTATCAGTTTTTGTGATCACATCACACCGTACCGCAAACGTAGAATACAATTTAGAAAAATATGTTATGGTTTTCTTCAAGTTGTAACCTCCGTTCACGTAAGACAAGTATCAGATCTTTAAAAGTAGATGCCGGATTTTTAACGTTTCCTGATAAAATGAGGTAACACACTACTCTAGTAGAGTAAAATTGGTCAAACAACATCAATACTAATTGGTGAATAGCGGCACACAAATCTCTACCCTCTGGGAGATGCTAAATTTACCGAGTTTAGGCTTTGTATTTTATAGTCACGGCCATTATTATGATAAACCAATATTATTCGTGGGCGTCACCACCATATTACCACCTTATAATGTACGATAGTGAAAACATTTGTATCCCCTATGCCATCGAAAGTAGGTCTATTTTGCGAATGAGTTTCATATAACTCTGGCAATTTAAATAGTGGTGTATGTGTAATGTTCGCCGCTTAGTGTAACTCTGTCAGTGTCAGGCCTAATTAGAGCCATTGAAATTGGTTGATTAATATGCGTAATGTCACGGTGGACTATGTGCCGATGCTCCTCTGTGGACATTGAATAATGCGCTCGAAGTGGAGTGATGTGATTATGAGCTGCGAAGCTTAGTTTAGTGTAGTTATAGGGTTTTAGATCGCAGTAGTGTGGGAGAAATCACCTTAAATATAAGCAACATTTGCTTGTATACTCGCGCACGCTATGGGTATTTATTTATCGCTTAGCTTAGGTACTGGTAAGCTATTCCTCTCACTTAAAAAGATGTATTATCCTTGTTGGCAGATTCAGGAAAAGAGTCCTTAAATATAGATCAGAGGTTTTGAATCGCACTACGAATTCGGTGTGCAGAATCTTTTTTTATTGTTTCTTTTAAAAATATAGGTCCTATTATTTCAGTATTTTGAAAAAATATTATTTATTTCTATTTTTGATTCTTTTACTTAAGTTTTGAGGACGTGACGTCAAAAATTTTTATACCTCTTCAACTTATACTGGATTTTTATACATTTACTAAGATTAACCAGTAAAGGGCGATCCCTTAAATGCAAGTTGATGTGCTGCTGATAGTACCTACCTATATATTATGAACCTAAACTAAACTGAGCAAAAAATATTTTCATATACACACGAAAAATATGGTGTAAGATTATAAAAAAAGACGAGAATTGTCGTATACAAAACTCGCCATAGTATTTTTTGTGTAGTATTCTCTAATCTAACCTGCTGTTGAATAGAACTAGATTGAATCGTGTGTTTGCAGTTATAACGAACTGTAGCGTCGTCTGAACAATAGCTAGACGAGCTGTCGTCGGCACAGAGCAGCTGTGACAATCATTCAGATTGATTTGTCAAACGCACTGCTTCTGAACAGGGAACCCTAATGTAGGTTGTACTGTTACGTTCAATGTGATACAATAGTACAAAACGTGGATTTTGTGTCTAAAATTTACAAAATGTATTTTATTTATATTAGTCAAAGAGGCACAACTGTCTTCGTTATATTATGGTTATGCTTTGAATCTTACTACTTACTTAACATTACATTAACAGACCAGAACAGTCCACTGCTGGACATGGAGGCCTATGTTCTAATGGGGGATATTGCCATACTCATCACGGTCGGCAAGCGGGTCCCACTCCCTTTTTACGTGATGCTTTTCTAAGCCACTAACACTTTTCTCACGGCAACTACTTCCTTATTATATTATATTGTTTATTTTATATAAATAGCAGTTTAACTTACTTGTTTTTGAATAAACTTACATAAAGCCCTCCAAGTAAACCTATATAATGAGTGACACTTGTTTGTTTAGTATTAATAATCTGTTTGCTGTTTTGAACTAATTAAAAATGAATCATTTCAGAAAGATTTGGACTATTTAAGTGGTTGCCGAGTCCAACACTCGACTCCAACTTGTTTCGAATAAAGAATTAATTATAAAGAGGGCAAGTTGGCAAGCGACTTGAAGTTGACGGACTTTCTTAAAATAAATGTAGCAGGAAGATATGTTACGATGAAAAAATGTGATACGTTGGTTAATCGAGATGTATGTGGACTCATACGAAAAGAGTGTATCATGTTAATATTAAACAAATCTCAGACATATTCGCACGATGTGGTGTAACTGTTATTTTTCTGCATCTTGTTGACGGCCTCATACTTATATAATAAATATTTAATTGCATTTCTTTTAGCCTGTAGATTTTGCACAACTTTTGGCGATGTCTGTTGGAGTATGTCAGCAATGGTCAGCAAATATCGCAAAAACCACACGATTGCATACTTCATCGTATAGCTGTTTTTATTCTTATATCAAATCGAAAGAAGGTCCTTGGATCCTGTTAGAGCAGTTCTGTACATGACGATCTAAATGACACATCTAATGTTCTTTATTATCTAAGCAAGCAGTGCAAAGTTTTCAGTGGGTGTCGCAGGGTACACCGTGAAAGACACCAGGTGGGCCAGGGGCGCGGGAGCGCGGGGGCGCGAGCACCAAACTTATACAATTATACTGTGCTTATACTGTACACACGAATTCTTGCCTTCTCAAATGATGAACTCTGTTTGCAACGCGGATTGTTAGTCTCTGCTTACTGTTTTGTATGTTATTTAAACACAAAGAGACAAGTGGTGGCATGCCCTCAGAACTTCTTCATCTTCACAAACTTGCAACTTTCTTATCTTTATCTTGTCTCTCTAACTCACCATTTAAGTAACTATCGTATTTTACAATTGGTTTGCAAATGATTCTGATTTCACATCCTTGGAAAGCTATTTAAGATACTTGAAACTTTTCTGAAAATTCTTTACTTTAGCTATGTTGATAAATATACTATACATAGATAGATAAACATACTATATAATATACATTCATACACTTAATTTTTGAAATTTGTTTTGCTTCAAGACAAATTTCTTCAACTCATGGTAACAAAAAACTTGAATATTGTTTTCCTTATTGTGTGATGTTTTCGAAAGCTTACCAATTTATCACTACCAGAGCGCATTATGCATAAAGCAGCTAAGACTGCAATTCCATTAGGACAGCGAGACGCTGTGATCCCGTCGCGTTATCGGGCACCTGTGGGCTGCCTGAATAAACCCGTCCATCTTGAGCAATGGCGTGCTACCATTATGTGCGAGACTCGAGATGTAAGACTAGAGTTCAAGATTCACTACCTTCTTGTGTGCCTAGCATGCAGATTCAATATTTTTTGCAATTCTGTAATTATCTTTTACACAGTCAATCGTGTTCGGTTGATGGCATTGTAAACCAGGATAGCGACATTTTTATTTTATTTTACAGCGCTTCAAATAAGGTTTAAGCGATCACGGGGTCAACTTTAAACTATTATTTAGACCAGGTGCGGTGTGACCGAGTGTGTAAAACGATTTTCAAACGACTTACGACTTCTTCGTTATTCTGTGTTATTCGTCGCAAGTGTTCGCACAAACGAAGATCAATACGAATGGTCTAAATCCTTTTGATTCATTGATTCCATAAGTAGAGCTGACACGAAATTTGTCAGGTAACAAAATAGCCAAGTGAAACGCCCTGTTCTTTCATTACACAGTACCATATTTCGTGTTGCCAGGTGCGCTGAAGTGTGACTCAATTCTGCACCGGACCACGAAATCTGTTCGCGTCCGACTCCTGTACCGCATTGCTACGAATTAATACATGTCTAGCACTGAAACTTACCTATATACCTATATTACTTCACTTACCTTAAATGTCCCTATTTATTTCAGTTTCTATAATGAAACCGTTTTCAGTATTCACTAAACAGTTTCAATATTTACCATTTTAATAAAACAAAAACATAGTGCGAACTATCCTTTGCATGACATTACCAGCCACAATTCACTGCTGGACATAGGCCTCCACCGATTCGAGGCATTGTCATCACTACGCTTGGCCGTCGAAATGGCGAGCGCAGTGTAAGGTGTTGATGCACTGGGAACGCTGCCATACCCTGGATGAATTTAATTTCAAACTTGTTTATTGCGACACCCACGGGTACAATAGGAGTGACGCTATTCTAAGCCGACATCACACAGCGAGTTTCAACATTAATTTTGATAATAACTAAAGCTATGTACTTATCCTTTAATTATAATAAATAAACTTGGAAATCTATTACCTTCTACGTCTAATTTCAAGCAAGACCCAGTTAAGCTTGGTAGGTCCCTGTGCATCAGCCGCGTGACACTAAGCTTTGCGTATGATCAAGTACCGTCTCATAAACCTTAAAATTTAATTTCACCAGTCTAGCCTGGTTGATTGAATTATGTACATTGCTACTAAATGTCAGGTATTTTATTAACAAATACAAATGGATTTGTAAATTAAAATAAGAAATTTAAAAATGCTAGCGACGGCCAAGGATTGGAGTCTTAAACTTAAATAGGACTGTGAGTGCAATGCAAAATAAATCATAGTATATTAAATGTATTACTGTCTACATTATTTTGACAACTTAGCCCTTTTTAGGTTATGAAATACCTTTCCAGCTTGTGATATTTTCCATCTGCCACAGGCTCATCTGCAATTCTATTGAAAACGGCAGTCCTGGCCATCGATGTAATAATTATTTAGTTTAGTTAGGTCCTATTTAGTATGTTTTGAAAAAACATTTAAGGGTTAGGTAGTTTATTTGCCAGTTATGGAACTCTAAATTGAATGGCTGTGTGATGCTGGCTTAGAATAGCATCAACCCATTTCTTTCCCGTGGGAGTCGTAAGAGGCGACTAAAGGATTAGAGGGTGTGTATTGCAATTTTAGGCGATGGTCTGAAAACTTGTCACTATGGCGATACACAATTTGCCGAATGACCCCCAAATGTTTGTCATATGTGGCGGAAATGTCCGTTTTTTGCGGCCGCTTGCGCACTGCCTACCCCGCAAGGGATTATAGTCCTGATTTGTGTGTGAGTGTAAATTGAATAGTGGCTCGCTACACTGGTAATTTTGGGCAACATCACTCCAATTATTTCATTACGTGTCAGTCTCTTGTACAGGCGAGATAAGAAAGAGAATAAATTATTCGATTTTCCCACTAATAAGAACCGAACAAACAAGATTAAGTCTAGTAAACGGACTTACAAATTTATGGAGAGAATCTCTTAATTCCCGAAGCTGATGTAAGAATTTTAAGTTCCTTGGGGAAGCTGGGAAGTTGGTAATCCAGCGGTGTGCTGCACCGGCGCCGAATAGTCTAACTTACGTACCTACCGCTAGTTATACACATACACATATTAAGCCTATAATCCCTTGCGGGGTAGGCAGAGCGTAAACGGCAGCAAAAACGGCCATTTACACCACGTCTGACAAATATTTGAGGGTCATACGGAAAATTGTGTATCGCCATAGCGACAGGTTGTCAGCCCGTCGCCTAAAATTGTAATACACACCCCTTCCCTTAGTCGCCTCGTGCGACTCCCACGGTATAGAAATGGGGTGGTGCTATTCTCAGCCGACATCACACGGTATTTATTCTACTGCTTATTTGGTCCGGTAAGTTCTTGTCTTAAAGGTTGTGGGTTCAATTTTTTCGACAACATAGTGTCTTTTAAACTCCTAAATTTATTCTAGTTGTTGTGTGGGACACCGACTAAACGAACGATCCAATGAACCCTGGTGTCAGAGCTTGCCAACTGCCTACTACAGGTGTACTTTAAATGTTGTTGATTTGGCTAAATGTCTCAATTTGACAGTGATTGTCTGAAGTGCTATGCTTTTAGTTTCATTACCATCTGCTTAGAAGTTATGGACAGAGCACACCGCATCCGTTTGCTTAGCGCCGCGCGTACCTTTGACGTTGTAACGTATGTGACTCTATGAGATATGGCACACTGCTTGTGACGCGTAGAAGTTACATGAAAAGTTTCTGGGTACGCAACAACCCCTTGCGATGCGTGTGCAGCACGTATGCGTAATGACGCGCGTAACACGGTGCGGCAGAGGTGTACGGACGTGATCACGGCATGGCTACGTGCAAGAGCTGCATACGGACGCGGTGTGTACTGCCCCTTAAGGGCAGTTCTAGTTACCAGCACTTAAAACCGTTTTGCTGAAAGGATTGATAATTTTCCCTGCGCTTAAAAAAGGCCTTGTTACTTCGGAAATGTTGTAGATTTACGGTTTCACTTCAGTCGATTGAGAGTTTATCGGTTGCACTGAAATAATACGTATTATTAACAAAGTAGAAACCTTTCTCGTTATAAATATTATTAACTATGACGGGTTTTTCATCCGTTTGTTTTGTCATCCGTCACTGCTTTTTTAACGCACCGTGACGCATGCGTCTGTCAGACGAAAGAAAATTGTTTATTCCGGTCTTTTCCCATACAAATACGTCTACGGTGCGTATCGGATGTGTCTGTCAAGTCGTTTGACAAACGCATCCGTAAACGCACCGTAGCCGTATTTATACCTTACGGTGCGTTAAAAATTCGCAGCGACAGACGATAAGTGGGACACCCGCCTAAATGTAGTGTGGTACTTGAGACTTCGTAAAGTAAAGTGTTTAAATGATGAAGTGAGTACCAAAATTTTACACTCAGTAAATTGACTGCGTTTAATGAACATGCTCAAACAATATTTTGATAATTTAACCGGGTCTATCGCGATACTTTTTAGGTTAATATAGGGTGAAATTTTACTAGTGACTAATACCAAAATTTCAAGACAGGCTGGTGATAAGGAACAACTTGCCCCAAGATCCATAGGTTGAAATATAGCAAAAATATTGTGTGTTTCCACACTAACTCTTGTTTTTGTGCAATAAAGTATATTTATGTTATGTTAATTCAAATCAGCTGATTGGAAATTTTGTATGGGAGGTAAATTATTTTTTTATTTCGACCTATGGTTCTTTGGGAAAGTTTTTCTTTATCACTAGCCTGTCTTGAGTTTTCGCTATCGGTCACTAGTAAATTTTTCACCCTATATTTATTGGTTTACCTGGATCTCATTTACTGGATCAATGGAAGTCTATTTAACAAACAATGAACGCTCGGAATATATGGCGAAAAAAGTTTTTAGTATTATCCTTTAGTAAAACTAGAACCTGCAAACTCAAAAAAATATTATTATTAACCATTTATTGCACTCAAGAATCATTACAAGAGACATTATATATAAAGAATGAATAATAAATGTATGTATTGTGCCAAAAGTGGTCGTTTTTAGGCACTTTTTGTCATAACTTTAATAACAGCGAATATTTCATAGAGTTTGTAGGTTCTCATTTTACTTAAGGATAGAACTAAAAACTTAGCAACGGACATTCTGATAGATTGTTTGTATAAAGAGAAAATATTTTATTTGTGAAGTGGCGCCACTGAGGCCGTTCACGAGTACTCTCGGCTTAAAAAAAAAAACTTTTGTGCGTATCCTGTGTGCGTATTGTCAGCCAGTAAGTAGTTATCTCTGTCCTGTCTTAGTAACAATTGCTACTTTATAAGGCAAATAACATTTTTAGAGATCATGTCTGTTTTGTTTTACTTACTGAAGAAACGTCCAGAATAGTGAGAAATGCGTACGCGTGAATTGGGGCTATTAGCAGTTAGTTTAGTATAGCTAGGTGTACGTTGGGTTGATTGTGAAAGTCGCCTCACCTTTAATACAAGACCTTATATAGTACGTGACTCTATTTGAGAGCCCGGGGTTCCTTCCACCCATTTATGTCTGACTAGGGTTACCAAGAGACCGGAAAAGAACGCGTGTGTCCAAATAAATATTTCACTAAGCTGTCTTTTTTCTTCTTAGAGTAAAAGTTATATTTTGTATTTGAAATACTTTCTTAAGTCTGTTTAAATTTCACTGTTTGTTTAATAATGACTGATAATGTAAGCAAACTTTATATGTAACTGACAGTTGCGAGCTGTAAGTTACGTAAACATTTTCTTTACATGATTAGGCATTCCAAAATAAACGGAGAACATCTACTTGCAATTGAGCTGTTCAGACGCTTATCCACTAAATATTAAATGGGTATAATAACATTATAAAGTCTACTACTTGACTATTCTATCTAACTAACTGGGTTGACAACTAACCAGAAAAGTCGGAATTACTTTGAGACTTTATATTCGGGTAGCCCTACTTCAAACTGTGTAAATGGTCCAATCGGCAAAACGGTGTGCTGTTTTTTGAGAAAGTAAATAATGGGTAGAAATAAGAGCCATGCATCAAAATTAATTAAATTCAATGAACACAAACAAATATACAGACACGTTTTTAATACATAACCTCGAAAAATTTACAAATATCCAGTAGGTTTTTTAAGCTAACTATCATATTAAATTATAAAAAGGAATTTCACTCACGAACGCACACAACTTGTAGCTCTTATTTTATATCCACTGTCATAAAAGCGGACTTTAAACTACGGTAAAACATTGTAATCATGTAAATATATGTTCTGTTTTAACCAATTTTCCAAAATGCTCTCAATTGACTTTGTAAATAAGATTGTATTTTATGCAGCGGATTAACGGCAGCAGTCCGTGCTTTTGTGTTCATGTAATCCAAAGGATTATAAATAAAATATCATTAGAATCTATCCGAGTTTCACGTTAGCCGTGCAATAACAGCAGCAGTAATACTGTGGCTGTAATTTCAATCTGGATCTGAATAATGTGTCCATGTAAGCCTTTAAAACCTAATAGGATTGTGCAGACTCAATATTCCAAACAGCCGGTGCAATCCTAAATGCAATATGTATCTACGAAACTAGATCAAAATAGTATGCAAAAATAACTCATAGCTTTCCTTAGTAATATAATATTATAAATGAAATTTCATAGCACTTTTGTGCAGTCTTTCTTAACCTTAAAATTTTGAAAAGAAAAAATATTACGTATTTAATTACGTATTTAATAAGTCTAGTTCTAATCACATTTTTTTAAATATACT
The DNA here is from genome assembly GCA_027580185.1 of Tuta absoluta. Lineage (NCBI taxonomy): Eukaryota > Metazoa > Arthropoda > Insecta > Lepidoptera > Gelechiidae > Tuta > Tuta absoluta. Next base: position 7,162,587 of record JAQAHW010000003.1, read on the forward strand.
TACGCATCAACATCATCTCACGTACACTCAATAAAAAATTCGAGACATGTTTTCCCGAGTTCCTATTTATGCTTTTTAGGAGTTAAAACTATACAAATCATGTCTTTGTGAATTGTGGATTGTTATGTGAAAAAATGAACATAAACTTTACTATCAAGACCCCTACCTGCATACTACGTAAGAACTAAGTAATGAAATTAAATTTTACAGGACCAGAAACTACATATTTATCAGTCATTGATTTAAGTAAAAAAAAAGTTTAATAGCACATACGTACAAATATCACGCCTTTATCCCTTGCGGGGTGAGCAGATTGTAAACAGTCATAAAATACTTCGCTATCACCATATCAGAAAAATCGTGTATTGCCAGCCCGTAGCCCAAAATGTTAATGCACATGAAACCCTCGAGTGCCTTAGTAGTCTTTTACAACACCCGCGGGAAAGACATGGGGTGACGCTATTCTAAGCCGGAATCACACGGAGTTTAATAAGCTCTAAAAATTCTCATCAGGAAAATACTTCAACACCAACAATTTAATTAACTGTGCTTTTCTCTATCGGCTGAAAAACTGTACAGTAAATCCAAGATAATATCCTTTGCCGTGTATTGTATAAAGGATCATCCGCTTAAAACCCAATGATATTGCAATAATGACTATAGTTGCTTGCAGCGTGAGTATTACTGAGAGCCCGATAATCCGCACACATTGCAACTTTATTTATTTTAATTTTGAGACTACTTATAAAAAACGCAGCTAGAAATACGGAAATACTTAAGTAGTCTATATGAAACTATATGAAAAAAGTAGGGTCGTGGTTATTGTGGCACTGAGCTTAGAGCTTAGAATCCGTCAATACTACAAAAACGATTGCTCTAAAAGTACGAAAGACAGTACGTAGGTATGTATTTTGATTCAACTCATCGCCTTCATTATACTCCCTTCTACCGCGTACCTTCACAAACGTTAGGGTAATATATTTCCCGTGGTAATCGATGGCGGTGTGTCTAGTAATCGGCCGTAATATGCGTAATGTGGCTGTCCATTTACCGGTATTACCTGCCCGCTCACTCTGACAGATGCCTCATTCGAGAACTTCTGATGAGAAACGATTTTTTGCTCATTGCCTATTTGAAAAAGTTGCATCGTTCGTGTGGATTGGTGGTTCTAGCTGTGATATTAACCAACATAAGTTAGGAAAATATAAAGCGGTATCTTTTAGATAAAAAAATATCTAAGATTTTCTGAGGCTTTTAATGTACATTCCTCATACCAATTGCGTACGCCTAAACTAGATAAAACTCTTCTTTTTAAAGTTATGTTCGCATGAAACACATAGTTTCATAGACAACAAAAAATAAATTGCCCACAAAATGGTTTAAAATTTGATGTCAAGTAAATATAACACGTATACACAAGTGACACAATCCACATAGTAGAGTAGAGTAATTGCCAACTTATGTCGACGGCCCAATCGCTTTAATTATCCAACTCGCTCACTGTAGTGTGAAGATTATTTCGCCTGCCAAATGCAGAGCGTAGCTGATACGCCTTGTATTGGGGACAAAATTAAAATGATTTATCAGTGGTGTTTTCAGAAATTGTAAGAATAGTTACTTCAAATTATGAAATAAATAACATTTTATCTTTTGCGGGATAGGCAGATCCTGAATGCGTAACAGATATTTAAGGGCGGTTCAAAAAAGTCACTTATATTAATGGCTATAGTGATAGGTTGCCAGTGTGATGACATAATTCAACATACGTCAAAATTTATTACGAATACGTGCTAATTCAAAACAGTTATTATTGGCCACAGCTTATTGAATCTGATATCATACAAGACGGCTTAACATCTAGTTAGTCTTGTGCCCTATGTTATGAAACAACAGGCTGCAAGTATACTGGGGAAATTCTTAGTACATGACGTAGGTGGTTAAGATACCTGGAGTCATAATGGCAAACCGACTACGCAATGAACATTGAATTTCACCTGTAAAATTGTCTGTCGTTTGATAATATCGGGTACTGGTAGTTGGTTTTAAAGACATTGTAGGGTCCATCGTATCGTTCATCGACCCAGTGTCTTACACGATACATAATAGATACCCGAATCATATAGCCGGCTATCTATTTTATTTGGTTTTTGTGTTTCACTTTGAATGTGACAGAAATAGTTACGAATGATCTCATGAAATGTACCTAAAATCGGAAACATTACATAGGTATATAGGGGAAGATTTTACTTGGGATCGATAGCGGAAACACAATAAGGGCTGGTGCTAACTAGCAATTTTCCTAAAGGAACATAGCTCAAAATAATATACATACATACATACATACATAAATCACGCCTATATCCCTTACGGGGTAGGCAGAGCGTTAACGGCCGTAAAACGGATATTAACACCACATCTGACAGAAGTTTGAGGGTCAATTAGATAATTGTGTAGGTATCACTATAGTGACAGGTTGTCAGCCCATCGCCTAAAATTGCAATACACATCCCTCGAGTCCCTTAGTCGGTTCTTACGACACCCATGGGTAAGAAATAGGGTGATGCTATTCTAATTCTTCATCACACGGCGAGCCGGCATCACACGGCGAAATAATATAATATATAATATAATAATAATAGTTAGGTTAAAAGATTTTGAATTCCCATAGTAACTCAAATCAGCATATCGGCAATTTGGTATTCCAGTATTCTTTTTCGTATTTGGACCTATGTTTCTTGGCGAAAGTTGTTCCTTATCACCAACCCATTTTGAGATTTCGCTATTGGTCACTAGTAAAATTTCACCCTGTATAAAATAACGCCAATATCCTTGGGGTAGGCAGATTAACAAAGGTCTGTTAAAATAACTATTTCTTAGTATCCTACGTGTATAAAATCATGAAAGTAGGTACTTCATGTACGCAGCTTTAGTGACCATTGCTAGGCCTATGTACTAACTTTTACCCTTGACTTTTTTATGGCGGCCCTGAAAGTATCTGAAGCAGCTGGCTCAATGCCACTTGATTCTTTATTCATACTTATAGCACCTAAAATAGTTTAGTAAACTTATTCTCAAATATCAGTGTTCTCACTTGTGCTCGTTTTCACTTCGACACAAGGCCTTTTTCAATATTCAGTCCATCTCGCTCTCGGTAGGTAGCTATTTGAAGATGTGTCATTGCCGTGTGATGTCGGCTTTGAATAGCATAACCCTATTTCTTTCCCGCGGGTGTCGTGAGAGGCGAGTTGGAACACAAGGGTTGCATGTGTATTTCAGTTTTAGGCGTCGATTCTGCTACGGATAGTTCTCTGTTCTAAATGCGCAGTATAGATTGTAATAGTCTTGTACTTCAACTTTTGCTACGCCTGTTATCACACAAAAAGAAGTCGTATTATATATTTTTGAAGTGTTCGTAATTGTAAAATGTTTGCTTACCTGCTGACCATTGAGAGCCAACTGAACTGTCTAAACTAACATCCATATGGGATATAGTTGTAATTTTTTTATTGTTAGACAAAGTAAATTATTTAATCTATCTGATTTAATAATTATGCTCTAGAAAACTGTACTAATTAAGTATTGGTAGAATTTTGGTGTGAAGGCCATCCCAATAGGCCATATTTAATAGCTATCCAATTCATGCTAATGCTATGACAGAGAGTCCATTTGCCTTTGTTGAAATTTCTTTTAATATAGAACTGACAACTGGAACTAGAACTGTCAAATATGGCTTATTGGGATGGCCTCATTGTAGGTGCAGTACGCGCTACCCATAATCTCTATACTTTTATCTGTAAAAAGCTATTTGTACTAAGAATAGAGCTTTGATTATCACTGATCTTGTTTTCATAGGTATTTGTGTTTTTTCAGGGTATCGGAGCAGGATATAGGGGTTTTTAATAAATCAAACAACTAATTATTGTTTGAACAATGTCCATATTATATTTATTACCACATACACACGGCACGATGTGAACCTTGTCTTAAATCATTGTATTATAATAGGTATATGTACATTGCACAATGTGTATACATACATCGCCATACACGCGCGCCCCGAGAGGCTGTATGATTATATATCTCATAGTATTATGTACGTTATATAATGTAATATTCCAATAAGTTAAAGTGCACTGGTGCACAGAATCGGGGCGGCGGACTTGCCCACCGCTTTTTACAAAATGTTTTTGATATTATCATTATTTTAATAAAGAGATGCCGTAAAAACTAATTTATTCATTATTACGATTTATATCCATATTGTATACAGATTCATGTAACATATTATACACGAAGAAATGACGAAAATAATGCGCCGACTCCGCGACGGGCAGTCGCGGATCGTTCGCCTATCGTTATCTCCTTTCTCTAATATTTTAAATGTACATGACACCAAATTCGAACGTATATAAATCCAAATTTATTTTAATGTAAAATCTTAGGTAATTGATTTTTATTGCTATAGAAAATCAGTCAGCACGCGAAGCACGCAATCGAGAAGTAACCGCGAGAACGAAACCAAGCGGGCGGCGTTGCGGGGTGGCGGGGAGCGGGCGCGGGGGCGCGCTGCGGGCAGCTTGCGGCACCGTGCGGGCGTCGTGCGTCACCGCACGTTCGCGCGGCGGTCACAGGCAGCAGCGGCAGCGCGCCTGCTGCGCCCTGACATTTGAGACACGCTCTGACGGCTGGGGCGGTTCGTGCGGAGCCAATGCGCGTCCGGTTCTACGCGAATAAGTATACCTTTGGTCCTTGAAACATTTAAGTTGGCCATCGCCGAATATGCAAAGCTACATGATCTAAGGCCGCCACTGCGACTCTACGAACTTTACCAGTCTGTCACGTTATTAGATTAAAATTAATTATTATCTTTAATAACAATATAAAGTATAGATCGAGTGTAAATTAATGTAGAATGTCATTATACAAAATATAATAAATTATCTATTTAATTTTATACATACGAAAAAAGTCGCAATATTAGAATCACATAACGAATCTTTTAAAATAAATTTGAGATCTCGCTTATTATTACGTATAGTCTTTATTCTGATATTAGAACACTTCTATATGGTGACTGAACTCAACTAACGCGTTTACGAACAAGCGAGAAGGAGCGGCGCGGGGGCGGTCCGGGCGCGGGGCGGTGCGGGGTGGTCTGCACACGTGGCGCACGCACGACGCACGTGCAACCCACGCCAGGCCGCGCCCGCGCCGCGCGGTTCCCAGCGCGCCGGCCCAAGACCGAGCGCGCCGAGCCTGGGCTAAAGGGTGACACTAACGAAACAATCACACAAAATCGTAACAAACCATAACAATAACAATGAAACTAATATCTTCGTCAGCTAATCCTGATTGCAGCTCGAATGAATCTAATATCGACCAGATGGTATCGACTAACGTCTTTTTACACATGCGGCTAACTATTTATTTACAATAGTAATTGTCATTACTGGCAGCGGTCGCGTGGCAGGCCCCGCCGACCGGTCGTCGCTAGCGGCGGCCAGCCAGCAGGCCCTGCGCGCGCGCCGGCCCACGTATCGTCTCGGTGCAATCGCGACGAACCGATGGCTTCTCACGAACGCGGTGAAACGAACTCTCACTATAAGTTTGTTTGTACTCGTATCGCACGGGGACAAGCGGCCGTGTGCGCTTCTCCTACGATAAAAAGGTCGGTAAGAAAATATAATTATAGTGAGGATGTGAGAGTGAATGAGACAGCCGACGGCGGCGGGGCCCGCGCCGCTCCGCCGCCGGCCCGGGCCTAACAATTATAACATCTCATCGTAATAATTAAATATTCTAAGAAAAAATGTCTTAAATACCTATAACACCGTAAATATAAAACAAATAATTACGTTAAATTGTTAGGTATGATATCGATTTTCCGACCGTCCTATAGACTCACACCTTTCGATTTCATTATCAATTTCCTAGCTAACGTTTAACAACATAATCGCGGTCGCGTCTCTTGCAATGTGCGCGGGGGCGGGGCGGGCGGACGGTGCGCTCGCTGATCAAGCGGACGCAGGGAATGTCCCTGGTGTGGTGACATAGCCATGTTGTAACACATAGTGTTTTATCGCATACGCAAGATACAAGCCTGCGGTCGCATAAAATGTACCATACCAACACACGAAACGTGCCAAGTGTACACATGGAACGCGCCATGTGGATACATGGACGGGCCAAGCAGGCACATGTACGTACCATGTGGAGGATGGACGCGCCATGCGAACAAACGTAAAGTGCCATGCGAATACACGGAAGTAGCCTTGTGGACTGGGGCAAGTCGATGGACGATGGTTTTGTAGCACCCGACACCCGACCGCCGCGCGTGACGTCATCTCAGCGAACGATCTCGGCACGAATGAACAAAAAACGCGAAGCGAGCGCGCCGCCCGGCGACGAGCGCACTCCGACTAACACTTCATTATTCAATTAACTACATACTCATAAGTAATAAATTACCTTTAAAAAGAATATTGATTTATTTCGTATCATTTTCAATATTTTTTTTGTAACAGGAAACATTTATATTTATAACGTATTTATATAATAATAGCATTTTAAAAGATTGTTTATTATTATTACCTAAAATTTTATACCTAGATTTATAATTATTAATGTTTAATTGATGTAGGTAATGAGTAATAATAATAGTAAATAACGAATGGATGCAACTAAGTGCATTGAGTGTAGTGAGCGGCGAGCGCAAGCGCAAAATGTCCGTAGCGGCCACGTAGCATTTAGATACGGCGTAGCACTCTGTAGCATGTGCTACGCTACCAGCGCGAGCGCAGATGCGCAAGCACAACACGACCTTAGCTGCCACGTAGCATAAGGCTACGATATAGCCTTCTGGAGCAAGTGCTACGCTACCGGCGCGGCACCAGATGCGCATGGGCAACCCTTCCGTAACTGTCACGTAGCAAACTACTATGGCATAGCAACCTGTAGCTAGTGCTCCGCTACTGGCGCGGGCTAAGATGGGCAAGCGCAACACGTATAGCTGCCACAAATCATATGGCTTCGGCGTTGCGACCTGTAGTAAGTGCTACGCTACCAGCGCGGGCGCAGATGCGCTTGCGCAACACGTCCGTAGCAGCCACGTAGCATATATCTACGCCGGAGCACACCGTAGCAAGTGCTACGCTACCGGCGCGGCGCAAGTGTGTGACTTCTAACTGCTGCAAACAAGACAAAGTGGGCGATACAAATGGTTCCAGTACTTAACGAATATGATTAATGAATTGACTTTATATTTTATACTATTACCTCAAACCTGCGCCTTTGGCTGTATTTTTTAATATCCCTGTCTTAGTTTATTGAAATGTTTGTGTCGTGTATCTATATTGCCTGTACGAAATTTACTGTTTATTTTAGATTAAAAATTTAATATAACTAAGTACGGTGTGACTCCGTGCTCGAAATGGAGCCTCGTAATGTTTAACAGTGGTCTTAAAATACGTTACGGTAAATACAATTGTAAGAAACAATGAAATATTTATTACGTAATGCACAAAATTGTTATTTAGTATAATTACAATACCTACTTTCAAAGGTACAAGATAGAAACGTTTTCTTAACGCGATGAGAGATATTCTGAAATGTTCCGACTTAGCTTTCCAAACTTTCTTATGAATTGTAAATATGACCATATTATCCTTAGGATAAAATTTTATATTATTAATACATATTTATTAGAAATGTATGTATACGCGTAACTAACATAGTCTTATACGGAAGTAATCGAGAAACTTGTTCGCTACTGAAACAAAACAGCCGTTCAAAGACGTGATTTTATACAATTCGAATTAGGCGAAAATAATTACATTCATAGGTAAAATATGCATTATATATAGTAGTATAATAATTATGTTAATATTTGACATTAATATTAAAAATAGATAGAATAAAATATGTGTTGGTGGACGAGCGAGGAGGCGCGAGGCGCGCGGGCGCATAATTACACGTAAAGGCGCATGGAGGCGCGTGCAGCACGCATTATTGTCTCCAATGAGCGCCGGCGCCGAGAGGCTTGCGCGTGCGTCGTGCGCCATCGTGACGTTACGGTCGCGCACGCGCACGCACACGCGCACGCCGCTCGCGCGGTCACGTCTCAATGCACGGGCTCGTGGCGAATATGCCGATAACTATCATACAAGCTCCCTATCCAGATCGTAAAACGCGCTCAATACCATGATCGTCTCTTCATCAGCCGAAATTAAAGTCCCGTGCGCGTCGAAGGACAGACATTTTATTCCAATCTTAAACTGTAAAATTTAACTATGAATAATAAAATATTTAAGATATACCTCCCTGCAATTAAATCGTCTAGATGCTTTTATATTATTATGAAATGTATTTTTTTGTAGTTTAATTGTTTATTATTTCTGACAACACATCTACGGTACAGTTGAAAGCGAGAAAAATTTGAAAAAATACCTGTTTATTTAATAGACTATCTCTCGTTCACACGACAAAAAGTTTAGATTATTGTTATTTACAATAGACAGGGTCTCCTCGGTGAGGTCGGGGAAGGATGGGGGGGATAAAGGGTTGGTGAAGGTTGGGGTTGTTGGTCGGCTTGGGGCCGGACGGAGCGCCGGTCGCGCGGTGCGCGGGCGCAGGCGCGGCGCGGCGCTGCGGGGGGGGGAGGAGCTTGTCTCGCGGCGCGGGGGGGGGGCCGCTGCGCACGCGTCCGGGCCACACCGCTCGCCTCCTGGGAACATGCACGATACACTTAATCAATATCTAGATAAAGGCACTGAAGTTCAGTTATTGTTTTGATCACAAACAAGTTGAAATAAATATAATACAGGGAAAAGTTTTTCTGTTTCGCGGGCTAATACAACCATTAAAATATTTTCATTTGCAACTTTAATCAGTTGTGAAATTGTTTTGACAGTTTAGTATGTATTGTAAAAGTGAATACTTACGTAAAATATTTGTGCTATAACACTTTCAATGATAACCGTTGGTAAAAGCCGCAGGAATCAAGGGTCCCTGAAATGAGAGGAAAGCATGTTGTAAATTATATTGAATATTTATCGTAAAGTACCCGCATCATTAAAAACAAAGATTATTTTGTATAAAAGTGCATTGACTGCCGCTCATAATTGAATGGAGGTATAAAGCGATCAATGGAACATTAAACTCTCTCGGGGCAGATTTAAAGGTAGTAAGTTTGGTGTTCGCAGTCGATAGAGCGGTAGCGGCTCGCGGCGGCCAACAAAATAAAAACAGTGAGTGGATGAGTTAGAGCAGCGCCGCGACCGCTCGCCAGCGGTAATTACACCGCTTGTTCTCCTTGATTTACGGTTATTGCCCGTGGGGGCATTCCCGTTACCTAATAAGACCGTTTTACACCCGGGAACCACATGCGCCGCGCCGGCCTCGGCCCGACGGCTGGACCGTTCATTCTCTCATTAGCAACGTATTTGTTTTGCCCCGGCGATTACGGCCGATTGAGTTAATATCCCATTTGATATATGAATCGCTTGTAACGGAAGGGTGGCTTAGAGTAGCGAACGCATGACCGACTTGCTTTTACCCCGGGAAACAATAATAAAATCCGTCTCGACGGCGGCCAGTTGAACGTTAAGTATGAGATCGATTTTTTAATGGCCGAAAATAACGGAAGCTTTCGAGTGCAGTTTGAAAAATGTGTCGGAGATACGACGACGTGAGGAGTTAAGATCTCGCCGGTGGCTGCGGCTTGCGGGCGGGCGCCGACAAGCAATGAAGACTGATGGCGTCTCAGGGAAGCAGTTATGGAGCGCGGTCGCAGTTTTAAAAAGCCATTACCCGCCGCAGTGCACCGCGTAGATTGCCGCTCCGCTTCCCGCCCGCCTCATATTTCGGAACACTTTATAATCGCATCTCTCACGCTTCACTTGCTCGCTAACTTATGGTGATTATGCTTTAAGAGCGACAAGGAAGATCGGTTCCATAATGAGATTGGACCGTCTCGCTAAAATTTTAGAGTGTCGTCGGCAACTAATTGCGTCTGCGGTGTTCGAAGCTCGGTGCTCGTCCCGTCGCGCGGCGCGCCTGCCAGTCCCGCGCCGGCCGGCGGCAGCACGCGCGCCCTCGACCTACACGACCTACAAACTCTCTCATACTGCCTCATAGCCCGATCCTACTTACTGCTAATGTAATTTTTACTCTATCGCAGCGACCCTTTACATTTCATAACTCCAGTAAAAAAGCGTAACTATGCAGTTTTTCTTTTAAACTTGCAAAATTTTCAAGCGCGGGCTACTTTTGCCATTACTAGTGGTGACGCCTCTTCCATCTGGGCTACCGCAGCTCGTCTATACAGTTTTACTTGATCTATGAAAACAAAGATCGTAAAAATAATAAAATAGATTTTAACATCTCGCAGTTCGAATCAAAACCCCAAATAAAAACAAAACAGAACAAACATTAATTTGAGTTCCGTGACAGTTGAAACTTTCCGAACAAGGACAATTTTGGGAATTGCCTTCATTTTAGTCTTACTGAAATAGGCATTTTTGAACATGACGTAATAAATGAAAAAAGTTAGAATCAAAAGTTAATAACTTCATCCCATTTATCATGGAATAAAATATCAAACTTTCCTTATATTCATCCTGCGAACTTTGCTTTTACCATCGAGTGCAGTCTCTAATTCAGCTCGTAATAAGGTTACAAGTTTTACATCACTTTATTTTTCTCTAAAAATTCAATTATTTTCTTCGAAGTTCTGTCCGTTACGTTCGACGCTGTTTGAATTCTGTTTACTTTGAGATAGGATTGAAGTTTATTATATTAATTTTTTCTTCGCTAGTAAAAACTTTGTTTTTGCTGCATTTACTTAAGTACTTAAATGAGAAAAAAAACTAATGATAATCGAGCGTGGCCAAGCAGGATGCGTCTGTGTCAGCCTGCGATCACTTGGTAGTCTGATGTATGTGACTTGAACTCACCGGCGTGTGCGGCTCAACTGCGATTGCAGGGAAGCCGGAGGGCTGGGGGCTGGCTGCCTGTACGTAGCCAACGCTGTCCGTGGCCGCGCCGTAGCCATCGCTGTCCGTGATCGCGCCGTAGCCATCGCTGTCCGTGACCGCGCCGTAGCCATCAAGCGCCGGCCCGGGGAGCGTAATAGTATGATGCGTACTACTTGAACTCACCGGCGTGTAATTAAGGGGCGCGCGGCTGACTGCGATAGCGGGGAAGCCGGAGGGCTGGGGGCTGGCTGCCTGTACGTAGCCAACGCTGTCCGCAGCCGAGCCGTAGACGTCAAGCGCCGGGCCGGGGGAGCTCGCGGTGGGGAAGCCCGCGCGGCCGCCGGCGCCGTGCGGCGATGCCGGTGGTCCGAACCCAGCTGCCGCCGCTTGGTAGTTGTTCATCACTGTGGATAGTATAGGAACAATTTAAGCATTATGAGTTAAGTATCTAAGAGGTAGAAAATGCAGTTCTATTATTGATCAAGTAATAAAAAAACTATTGGTGTTATTACAAGGAAAAGTTAGACTTGGTTTAGACTTTTTGACTTTATCTTTTAGTATTTTGCTCTATATTTGTCATCAAGGACAGCTCTGACTGATTGCATTAATCGAAACTTGTTGCTTTGATGACACGTTTTATTGGTCGGTACATATAAGCCGGTTGAAAAACTCTCGATACCAGGGTTCATTGGTGTCCCACACGTAAAGAAAAAAGAAGCCGAGACAAAATTTACTTGCTATGAACAAAGGAGTTTGTACTAAAAAATAAAAGTAATTGAATCCAATCGTAGAGGTATCACTAGTAAACAGGTTCTCAATATTTAACTGATTGTATTTTATTGAATTTACTTCGTTATTTTATTTCAATTTATTTTCCTTGTTTTAGCTACATACAAGTTTAAACTAAGACATTCAAATGTCATACATAAAAATACGAAGTAAATGATATATTATAGAAAAACGGAGACCACAAAAAGCGACACTCAACTTGTTTATTTTGTAAAGTGTGTATTATGTAAAATGGAAAAATTACAGAAACATTGCAACTTTTAGTTGTCTAGTATTATTTAATTTTAAGGATTAAGACAGCTAAAGTTGTGGCCATGTTAATGTAACTGTGTTTGTGTATTGATGAGAAGTAGCAGCATAAGTATGCGCATGAGTAGGTGTAGAGCAGATGAGGAAGGAGGGAGGGGGCGTCTCACCTGAGAGTGCCTGCGCAAGCAGCGGGGTGTTGTTGTTCGGCGTGAGTTGCCCGTTGGTCAGGTCAACTGCAAACATACACACGGTTCGCATACCCACAGACACGACGCACGAGTGAGCCGCACACTCGTTAGTCATACCACACACACATCCATGACTGAACCATACTATTCAAAAATCAAGTTAAAACTTCAAACTTAAAACTCTGCGCTGCGCCGCAACACCTCATCTTTTCTGAATTTAGCATATTGAACGGTAAAGTGACTATCGATGTAATCCCAACTCAATATTAAAGTTCTCTTGCGCGGATAAAGTTGAAGCGCGTAAATGCATGAATAATTTAGCCGTTGGAGACAGATGCCGTGCTGACGAATGAGGACAGCAAAGACTCCCAGGGCTCAGATTATGTTGGAACAAAAAATATCACGTATGTCACGTGCATTCAAATGAAAAAGAGAGCTAGAAGTTTCGCGGGTATAAATCACAGAGGGCGAAAAAAGTTTTACAAAATATCCAGTAAATTATCCGACGTGAGTTCTCGCTGGCACGCGGCGGTCTGCTTATTGAATAGGGGCGCGCATTAGCATACGGCGCACGTCGCGCGTCGCCGCATCTTGAGTACACGTCGCGCTTGCGTCGAGTCGGGACTACTGTCGGGAGAAGCGAGCGCTCACCGCACGGACACTACCGCTCGCATGCCTCAACACGGACTTTATCAAGCTTAGTTTTCATTCCCTACAATTTGTGTAGGTATACGCAATTTTATATTATTGTATGTCACAAGTATGATGTAGACGTAAAATAAATTGTATCATAATCCTGCGATTGCGACATAAAACATCAATTACCTCTTGGCTAACCGCAATGTTTTCAAATTACGAGGGGAAACTTAAAAAAGTCCTCTAGCAGAAAATCTACGTTCTAAAGCAGACATAATAGTTGACAATATGTAATGCATCTTCTGCTAACTAGTACCTATGATAAAAATTATACTTACTTAAGATCTAGATCTATTGATTTAGACCATTTTGTCAAGTAATCTTGCAGGCATTTTCAACGATAAACTAGAGTCTACAGTGAGGACTCTACTCTATGTAAATCAGCCACTCTCCATTTTTACAAGACAGTACAATATCAACGATGTCTTTTCTGCTTGCTCATAGTGCCACCATTAGCCCTATTGGCTTGTACGACAAATTTAATTTTTGTCAGATGCGCGAGTTATGATTTAGTATGAAAAATGGAGGTCCGCGGTCGCACCAGGTGATTACCGGCCTGCGAGTGACTTTGCGAAAAAGTACAATATAAGTAATGGAGGATGAATGATAGATGGCGCGGCGCGGACGCGGCTGTCCCGTTCCCGCGTCGGGTACGCGCCGTGCTCGGTCTCGCTCGTGGCCGCTGTTCCGCACTAAAATGCTGACACATTTTAATAACATTACTTTGCGGTGTGAGAGGCTATTTATTTGAGGATCGCCGTGTAATAAATAAGAATTTGAGTGGTGGCCCAGACACGTTTTGGATCGTTAATGTGTCGATTAGGCTAGTTCATTCTTTTTCCATGAAGGAGGTGGGCGTCGGCAGGCTTGCTCGCACATTACCTAATTGAGATTTTGCCGATAAAATCGTTATATAGCTGCTGTCTTTTCAGCCCCGTTTTTGTTATTTCGGTAGTTAATTTATCATCAAATACACAACTTAACCTAAACTAAGAAGTTTAGAGAAGTAGCGATCTAAGGCAACACATCGTCTTCAGACGTCATTGCCGGGCGGGTGCACAGGAAACAAAGTCAGAAGCAGGCTCGACTTAGTTTGTAGCGTGTGGTGTTTCAGACCTCAAATAATTTACGGCTGGAGCATTTCAGTTTACAAGCGGCCAACGCGAGAAGGAACTCTGTACGTATCGCAACTATAACTGCCACCGGTCATATCTGCGGCGGACGCTAACTTGGCCTGGCCACGACCGCGCCCTGCTTGTAACATATGCTCGCTAGTAATTTGTGCGTGTAACAGTTCAAGTTTCTTGAATACGCTCAAGACAGTGGCTAAGTTGCCTGTGAAGATAGTTGAAACGATTAAGTTGTTGGAATGAATTGTGGATACTTTACATAAACACCATAATATTTATAAGTGCTATGTGTGAAGTCGAAACATGTAAATTCAAAATTTATGAAATCGACATGGAAGTTTAAGCTGGTGGAAAATAGAAAGGAAATCCAGTTACATAGTAACTGCTTCGTAAGGACACGCTTAGCTTGCAACTTCCCTCCCTGCGAAGTCGAACTCAAGGTACTACAAAAGTAAAGTTAACACACCTATTTACTTCTTTGCCGTAAACAGAAAGATTGAAGTACTATACAAATATAATTCAGAAAGCCAAAGTGTGGAAACGCACTTGAACCCCATTTTATTTGCGCAGTGGCCCTGTGTAGGTGGGTTGGAATAATTCGCACCCCGGGTGTGTCTCACCTTGTAGGCCGGAGGGAGCACACATTCATCTATAAATTCAGAGGCCGTCTTGCGAGAGCTATTCGAACTTTCATAATTGCGAAGTTCGGGGAAACTTAATAATTCTTCTTCAGAAGTGGGATGACGGCCGAACGAAATATTCACGGGGCGTACTCTCGTCGTACGACCTACTCTTAAGATACTATTATTACTCGCAGCTTTTCATGTCTACATTTTTCTTCTTCTTTCGAACTTGCGTGTGAATATTTTTTCAGTTAAACAGTTACAGTTTTGTAGGTAAAGTGTGCACGGAATGTAGATTTGCGTGAATTTAGTAAAGGTTTACTGGTGCTTAGTTCAATTTTAGATAACATTAGGAGTAAAAGTAAAGTATCTCCTAATTAATGGACTAGAAAAGAATGTAAGAATGCGTGATTAGAAAATACAGGTGATTAATAAAGTTGATGAAAAAATGTTTCTCATGCCTATCTAAGATTTGCTGCTCGTATCGCTCACCCAGAGCATCCTGATACTTCATTTCGCACTCCACACGATTGAAATGTTTTATTTGAACTTTTACGGGAGATTCTGGTTGCTGTACACGTCTTCGACCAAAACGTATATTTAATAGGCGCCATCAATAACTTGCCGAGAAGATGATACGCTTTCGCGTGTTCTCGGTCGTTTAGCCGCTGGGGGTTATCTCAATTGCAAATTAATCGTATTTCTGCGTTGGCATCGGTAGTGGCCATGGTGTCGGCGGCTCGTACGCGCCCGCGCTCTCATTTGTAATTCAAAGAAGGAACCGCGTGTCCTTTCTTCAAATCTGCTCGAATCTCCTCCCGGGAGCCTTTTATTGCGGTTCGCTGCCCCATTTCGTTGAGGTGTTTACATTGTCGCGCTAGTTATGGGTACTTGCACTGGTTCAGCCATAGATTGAAAATTAATCAGATAAAAACATGTAAAGCGACATTAAAATAAGCAAAATGAAATATCAGATAGATAAATGTCGATAAAAACATACAGTATTAATTACTGAACACTTTCAATGATCTGTCTACAAATCTCTATTTTTTTATAAAAACTTCTACCCATGTAGTCAAATTAGAAAAATATAAAAGTTGCGGATTAGCTCCACTTACTACTACATAATTCACTACAGCTTAAAATAATTATACGTTATACGTATTAGTCTAATTTACATAAATATGACTGATTATTCTATTTGCGGTTAATCTTAATTTCTTTGAAAATATATTGCTATGATTTTAATTTGCCTAAGGCACAACATTCAAAAATAACAATACTTTTCTATTCTATTAAAACCTTAAAACTAAATATAAAACACATCTAAGTATAAAAAGAGTTTGCACCACCAATCACAATAATTTGTTATACCACCAATTTGCTACGTTTTGCTTACATATCTACCTAAAGCCTACAATTTAGAACCTCTTAAGATTTTGAGGGTTTTACAAACTGACTTTATAATAACTATTCATTAAGCTTTACCAAAGTAACAATTTAAAATCACCCGCCGTCATTAAATAACTAGATTCTATTCTATTGAGTATAATTTCTAATTTATTTTGAATGGCCTGGCTACATTTGTATTTTTTTCCAATAACGGCTGGTCTATTCTAGTGTCTATTTATTTCGTTTACTACATGGTGTCTAATATAAAGTACTTTCAAAATTCCGAAAACACTAATTAGTTCTACCACACTGTTTACTTGTTTCGAAACTGTTCGCAGCCATTTTACACATCGTTACCTACGCTATTCTAGTCTTCAACTTTTACAATACGGCTCAAACTTTTAATATAAAGTCATATAAAATTACTCGCCCTATTGCTGTAGCGGTCGGCACGCTCCTTCACCAAACTGCTGGTTGTCTTGTTTTGCCACAACTTAGTTTAATTTAATTTGCACACTAGGTGTACAATATGTAGTTAAATCCCTTGTCCCCATTATGAGCAGTTTTGGTGTGCATCAGAGCGGTTCTGGTTGTGGAACATGGAGCAGGGCCATTAGGCCTCGAGCAGTGCTACAGTACTGCGGCCGGCGCGGTGGTGCCATGCAGGGGAGAAAGGACTTACTACGCGCGACCCGCACTGCGCAGGATTTGTGCGCTCGCTCCACACTAACTAGAAGAGATTAGTATGCTAATAGTGCCCATTATAGACTCTCGGACACACTCCTATTCCGTAAATCTACAATAAAAATTTATGGGCAATGGAGCTCGCTAGACTAGCGCATTTATAGTCAAAATCTATGGACATTAATAAAACAAAATACCTATAAACTAAAGTAACAAAGTAAAGGAATAAATTCTGACCCATCCAAACACAGCACTCATATCTAAAGAGCGGTAGAGACTCTGTTATCTATCAAACTATTACTAATACTGTATTTACAAGTGAATCTAGAGGTGGTATCCAGATTAGACGGGAAAGAGGTCGCACTCACTCTGACCTAAGCAACAAGCACTAAACGTAACAGTTACTAACACAATTAACGGTCAAATATCTTAAATTACAAATGGAGTTGGCACAGTTCGCGACGCGCACTCGCCACCTCGCCAGCTAATTATTTGGATTCAAACCGACGGCTGTGTGACCCTACAAGGAATTTCGTTTCAAGGCGCTAATTTGTTGTAATTGCGTTTACTCATTTTGTTTTCTACTGAGTTGTGTCTTAGAAATGTGTTACTTAATTTGAACCGGCAACATATCGTAGTTCGGTTAAGTATTTGGACGCGAACAAACGTTTGTTTGCTTTTGGACGGTTGCGAGTTATATGTGAGACTGCAAGTAAGCGGCAAGGAACTATGCAAAGTAGTTAGTGTGGGTGTGTCTGGTTGGCGGCTTGGCGGGTTGCATTCTGAGGGCGAGCGTGTTGAATGCGCGGAATGCTGGCCGCGGCGGCGGTCTCGCGTGCCGGCGGGCAGGCCAGGCGGGCGGGAGCGGCGCCGACGCACGTGTCACCGACGCTGCCGCCGCCCGCCGCTTGCCCACCGCCACCAGAACCTTACTGCCTAGAGCCCTAAGCGCGCTTACCGGCTTGATGCGTCGCCGCGCGTCGCCCACACCACGCTGCATGTGTGGATGAGTCAGAAAAACGAAAGCAACCGTTAAAATACGCTCTGGAAAGATCAGACGAAGTTCCCCCATGGTACGGAACCAACAAACTTCACCGCACGCTAGCCAACTCCACGCTAACATACTATCTCTTCCAGGTTATTTTGGTCGCAATCGATATGCGAGCGAATGGTAAATAAGTGAGGTTCTGATCGACCTCGATAGCTAAGCGATCAATTGGACAATAAACGATAAAACGTTTTGCTTATACAACGGCAATTTCCTTTATTTTAAAATATAGCGGTTTCACAATATCATAAAACTTACGATTAATGGTATAAGACGATATGTCGGAACAGCGATAAGAACAATGTACTATTTGACTTATATTTATAAAAAGACATAATGCATTAAAAATTTGACACATGGGTTACATTACAATTTGTGCATCGTAAACGACGCCTAACATTATTTATCTATCTAGAGATTATTGGAATTACTTCCTGAGGGATACCGCATTAATCAAATCGAAAATTAACTCAGAAACGGGCTATATGGGCAAACCTAGCCGGGCGATCATTCACGCATCTGTGAATTCGGCTCAAAAGAAAACGTGATTCGTAAAACAACTTAACTTTGCGACATTGCATTCCTGAAGATTCGAGAGGGAAAATAGTGGGCGTGATACCAAAGAGCTGTTCGCTTGAGAAGAGATTTATTTGTGTTCGTAAGAAATTCCGGGAGCCGTTAACGGGTGTTCCGGGATAGAGAGTGGTCTTGGTGGGCGCCTAGGGGGGTGAGGGCGTGAGGCGCGGGCGGGGGCGGTGCTGCGGCCGTGGCCTACGAGCTCTGTCCCAGCACGCTCGGGCTTACGAACTCGCCACCGACCAAGAGACGGCCTTCCGGCGGTAAAACTCCCACTACACCTGCGGCAACAAAATAAAAAGCTACAAAGCCGGCTACGTTGCTGAGGGTTCCGCTGACAGAACCGCGCTCAAACAAACAAAACATTCGCAAAGTAAGTAGACGTTTCAAAATAATAATCGTAACCGAGTTACACACGCCGCAAAACCCTGTCAGTAAACCCCGTATAACTATTTAAAAAAATACAATAAAGGAAAAAACAAAAGTTATAAAAATTACATTACGCCGAAAAATAGTGTAAAAAGCATAAAATATCGCCTGAAGCTCCACTCATCGAATCTTTATGGCGAAACTTGGAATAGATAGTTTCCTGTTTACTGTTTTCGGGCTATTTGAAATTGTTTGCACGCATAGACGTAGAAAGATATAGACTGGTTTTATTATGTTTTGTATTAGGGAGTACCTACCGTATCTGTATCACGCACAGGGCACAGGCACGATGCAGGGAACGGGGGTCATTACGTGTTATTCTACGGCGTATTGATTCCATCATCAAAATTGTATCAAGAACAGCATGTTATTTACTGAATTATTCATTTCGTATTAGTATATCTAAACACGCAATGGCACACGTGATAAAGAGGTGGCTACTATAATTTGAGAAGATTATAATGTAGTTTTATTATAGTTTAAAGTATATTTAAGTATTTTTTTTAATTTTCGTATGTTATTTAAAATGCAATTGAAGTAATTTCGGCGAAAATTATAATTTAGCTTACATTACGCGTTAAAATACTCGAAGCTTATTTATTTATGACTAGTTTAGAGGATGGCGATAAGGACGGTCGCACACGCAGCGATGTTTTCCCAATGTAAACTTATTTACGTAATAGGTAATTTCGTCACGATATATTAATTTTGATAAACAAACTGCGAGGTGTAATAAAGCAATGGTGTATTGCTATGAATGTTAAATCTCACAAATCTTCAAGTATTTCTTCCGGCATTTGCAATTCCACATTATCCTACAATGCTGAACCGTTCGTTTAACATTTAACATGAAGACGGAGCGTAAAACAGTCGCATCCAAAAATATTACACAATAACAACAATAAATATTGATATCAATAACATTATCATTTAAGCAGTGTAAATATTTAAAATATAATAGAGAAATAACTTTGAAAACTCAAAGTACAATATATACACTTAAGTATATTATAGCAAATATGCAATAAGATATTAAAATAACATTTTCCAAGCTCGATATAGTGCTTATTTTAATGATTATCAAATCAAACAGAATCTAAACTATATCTAGTGAATTGAGGCTACGCAAATAAATGTCTAAGAACAGTACTCATCCTCTAAACTTAGTAATGTTGAAATGAATGTCTATTTTGTCTAATACTCGTACTTATAACTAAGTATCTAATATTAAGTTAACTTTATACTTAGAAAACTTTCTAATTCTAGACAGAACACAATGTTATAAATATTTTCGTTTATATTGGTTTGGATCTTACATGTTTTTTTGACCTGCAGACGGCAGTTGGGTCGCAGACGTATGTCGTAATTTACCCAACTTTAATTTTGTATTGAATAGCACGAAGTTGCGTACTATGCTGAATTGCTTAGCTCTTGAGAGACAGTAATAAAAAAACCTTAATGTTCTGCCAAGTGTGATTATTCGTACTTAAATACTGTATAAAAATAGTAAAATATTAAAATGGAAGCAATAAATGACAAGTCTTGGCAAAAAATGCATAAAGGCCGATAATTATTTACGTATATTGGGCGGCAAATGACAAGCGTCATTCTCGTTGACGAGCGTGAAACTTTTATGTATTAATGGTGCGAGTTACTAGCCTTTAAATAAGTAGTTGTATTCATTGCGAGGGTATTGTGGACAGTCCGACAGGGATAAATTACTTGATATCAATTTCATTGTTTTCATGCTGTCGGCTCGCAACAAATTTGGTATGCATACACTTGGACCTTTATATCCATAACTATTGTTAATCCCAACTATTAGTATCAATTTTATAGAGTTAGCAGAGCTTGTGACGTTGCTTTTAAATAAAATAAGTCGATAGCTCTATATTACAGCATAAAGCCTACTTTGAATATAGAATTTCCTCAGACACACTAAGCTGTCATGGTTTGAAACCAATATATCATAGCATTGTATTCAGTCTTACTACGCCTATTGAAATCCAAACACTACGCACTACACCTACGCATGCTTTGCAGATAATATCATAACTGATCCTATACGAAAGTCTATACCTATATATTTGCTATGATTAAGTTCACGTCTAAGTAATAAGAAGAGAAGTTAAAATACCTAAGCCTAATATTAGTATCTACGCCAAAGAGTACTATAGTATCTAGTCCGGGCTACAGTTTCCAATAAATATGCAGATTGGATTACGAGCTAAGTTGTTTTAGCTTGTAAGGACTAAATAAAGCCCCACTTCGCTATAAAGGTTCATAACCATATTTTAAAATTCTTATTATTTTGTCGTAGAAATTTCGTTGTACGCTGAACCTTGTTGGAGTAAATTGCGGCGGGTTAGAGTGCGAACTATGTGCAAACTATGCCCATGTGAGCTGCATTTCTTCCGCGAACATGCAACTCCCCCGCATCTTTTAAAAAGATTCAAGAACTCGATAATAACGCTCTTTGAACAAACACGTAGCAAAGTCACGTATAATTCAACATTAACCATTCCATTAGAAACTAACAAAGTTGTTTATTCGTTCGGAAAGTGTCTCCGCTCCGACAGTACGTGCAGTCGTTTCCCAAGTTTCAGGAAGAGACTACTCCATATTAAAGGCTCGAGACGAAGTTGTGGGTCGAAGCGACGCGGCACTTTGTCATGGCATCTGCTGCATCAAAGGACGCAACCGCATTTGAGTTCACAATAAAATGAAATTAGAAGCGCGTTACGTTGCACTAAGCAGTAAAGTACAGTTTTCGTGAACTGGGATTCAAATAAAGATGTCTAAATAATTATGGTTTTAATATGATAAAGGTGACGTTGCCAATAAGCTGGCAGCGGTTTCGGCAGGGGAATGCTAATGGGTGCAATGGGTGCACATTAATGATGGCGGGCGCCATCCATCGCCCGCCGGCTACCAACCGGGTTCTCGCCTCAAATGTAGACTATTGTGCGTCTCATGCATGTTATGTTACATACTTAACCACCTAAGATGGTTGTGATTAATTTTATAAATTGAACTGCATTTCACCACAACCTGAATAAAACTTTCTTTGTGCATATAGATTCTAGCCGAGCGAACTGATGAGTAGCGTTCGATAACGCCATTAATTTAAACGGTTTGTCCGTAAACCTATGTAATTACTGGGCCGATTCATTGTTCAATTATATTCACAATTGAACGAATGCCCACAATTGCTGAGGTTTTGTCCATGAATAGAAACATTTGTCTCGCGTGTCACAGGACGGCCGCTCTTAAGTAATTAACGCGGTCCGACAAAATACAAAATCGAAAGAAAAATTCGTGCCGTGATTGCCGTAGATTACATCGACTGTTTGTACAAAACCAAGTGAAACAGAGAGTTGGACCGAGGCCACACTTTACGCAAACTTCGCTCAATTAGAATTTCCAATAGTGTTCGCATTTGCAGATTCCGTTTGCGTCTGACCGAAAAACTCGGGCGAGCGTGCGGCCCAACCCCAAAAAAATAGAAAGTCAAAGCTTAGTGGCGTAATTATGGCGGAGCGAAGGCGGCTCAAACACGAGTGTGTACAAATAACAAGAAGAGTATTTGTGCAGCTGTGCCCGCCGCGGCACTTACGTATTAGAGCGGCCGCCCATCGAACTGCCTATTTATTCCTTTGGTTGGTTTTGCATCGGCTATAGTGTAACGCACAAGCGTTTCGACTTAATGAGACGACGCAAACTTAGCATTCTGGTCGTATCCAACGTTCTCGGCCGAAGCCTTGACAAGAAGACTACGTTTAATTAGTGGAAATTCTTTTTCGTCTGTCCCGAGATTTACATAGAAGTCACCACAAAAGGGACGTCACTTTTTCAGTACTTTTGTTTGAATCTGTTTAAATCTCTTTTAAAAGCTTTTGCTGTTAATGAGGAGTGGGCGCTGTCGCGACACTAGCGCGACGGGCGCGGGGTAGGGGGCGGTATTTGCGCGGGAGTATTTGCCCGACGCGTAGCATTTGAGAATCGTTAGGGTGAATCGTCTGTAAACATAGAGCGAGGCGCTCGCAATTGGGCGGATTGTCTCGACAAAATCTGAGGATAAACAATAAATAGCATTTCTCAAAACATGGACGTTTTGTAATTGACGGCATGGCAGATTTATCTAGATGGTTCAGTCATTGTAAGAGGTGTTAACTTGTTAGTAAAGTTGTTAGCTAGAGTTCACACCAACTTTTGCCATGGGGCAAGTTAGTTGTAATGTGAAGTTAGGACAAAGTCACCACGTTAAATTGCGAAAATTAGTGTTTGCGTTGTTTAGTAATATGATATGCAAGCTATGATAATAAGTATTATGTGAGGCATCGTCTCAAGTTCTGGAATGTGAAGGAAAGAATTGAGCGAGTCGATGCCGATAGAGAGGTTAGGGGTTAGTGGAATGCATTGTCGCAAGCTCGAGTTCACAGATGCATGGCGTGTACATTGTATACTCCGCTCAGTTCGAGCGGGTGGTAGGGCAAGAGTGTCGCCAGGTGGTGGTAGTGATTGCCGGACAGTTGGTGGTGCAAGCTCGCCAAGGGATTACCTGCTGGGTATGGCAGCCCGAAGCTAGGATAGCCCGAATAGCTACGTCCTGCCGCGTAGGCGGCGTACGCTGCGGGAAAACCTGCGCAACAAAACGACACACATTATCATCACAAAATACAGTCGAATGTTATGAAATGCAAGGGTAAGTCATTAGATCGCATGCCATAGTTGTTACAGTTCGATTGAAATATGATTTTTTAAATTTATTTAGTTATACTCGTATGATTTGATATAAATATTTACGGCGCACGTGTCCCGGTGGCCCAGTTTTAAAATAGAGGCGTAACATAAAAGGTATGCTAGTACATCGTTCATGTTTCGTACGACATAACGTTGGACAATGTCCAGAAGATGATGTTTCGTAAACAGAGTTTAATGTAGCACATTGTGGACTAACGACGGCTTCATACAGATATAACAGATACCTACTATCAATTAACAAACCCAACAAATTAACAACCAAACAACTACACTATATCAAACATGTCATAATAATATGCTAAAGGGAAACAGATAGTACTTTGTGTATTGTTAATAATTTTTGTACTATCGGTTTCGTTAATACCGTGAAGTCCGTTACAAAAAATGTAAAATGAATGATGACCGGTCTCTAGGTGCCGGTGGATCGGACGAGCGGCTGATATGATTACTACAGTGGATCGTTTATCATATTATTGCCAATCAAAATAGTGTATCTGTCAGGCCACGCGATCCATCACACGACGCGCGATGGACCGGAGCGGGAGCGACACGCCGACGCTCGATAATCCATTGATTAAACGTATCAACACCTACTAACACTTTAAGTGAAATGTTGAGTTAATTAATTACTGCCATGATCCATACCCATTATACCTCAATAAACGCAACGGGCCACACTTCCTCAAAGCTATAGAAGATGTGAGAATGATCTGACAGATGCAGGGAGCAGACATGAAGTGACTTTTGAAAATAAAATATAAAAACTTACCGTCAGGAAGAGCACCCAATGACCACATGAAATCTAGAAATGTAAAAACATTTACATAAATCGAACGATCCTTACACCTTAAATTTACAATATTGTGTGTACTTGTAAACAAGGGAACTTGTGCCGTGAGACACTATTTTGCTTGGCGAGAAATTTTGAACTTACAAAGAGTATATAGTGGAGTGTCATTAATTTCCTACGAACTAGGATAATATATAAAGAGCATTCAATAATTTATCTAATCTACCACCAAGTTTCTACAGTAGCTTTGAAAGGGGTATGTTAGTGTATTTGATCACCATTGATAGATATATTAAAAGGTATTAATTAACCTTTCGTAAATATTATGTTAAGCTACTCTACACATTGTTAGTCTATGCTAAACATGTTAAACAAACAGACATTCTTAAATATTTTAGAAATGATATTTATTAATCTAAACTCTACCGAAAACTCCTAAATACGTTAATACAATTAATTCTATTAGTGTACGAGAGCTCTACTGTTTTAATATTACAAGTAAATGAACCGTATGAACCTTAATGTTATTTAGTAACATTTTACGATAGACATAGAACTAAAATATAAACTAATAGTGAACATTTATAGACTTAATTTGGCATTGCACAATATAAATAAATATGTAAATATAGTAAGGATTTAAAGAAATAAAATAAATAATCTAAACTAAAACTAATATCAACAGAATAGTATCAACGGTTTAAGTACCTAGACTAGTTTCAAATTGACTTACAAATTAACAAAAAATAAATAATTTAAATAAAACATTGGTCTAATAATATCACAAAACTCATAATTAACATCCATGATAATAGGTACCTCTTTTCTCCCACTGATAACATTTTAAAGCCGACATCAAGCTGTAAAGCTATTCTTGATAAAAAGCTAGAGAATGTTATATTATATGTAAATATTAGGAAATTACTTGACAATACTTATCTGCAATGAAAGACATAACTAGATTCGTCCACTAACGGTTTAGTTTGTTCATGGATGGATATGTAGCAAAAATGGCAAGAATTAGCAGAGCCCGCACGCTCTCTCGAGTATTTCATGTTTCTTATTAGAAAGCTACTTAGAAATCAGAAAATACCAGGTGCTTATTTCCTCTTACTATTCGAAAATCAAACTGAATTAAGCACCTACTACCTGGTAGAAAAATACTCTCTATTGACCCTACTTAAAATTGCTCCAGATTTTTCTACAATTTAAACGTATAATATTTTATCAATTCTCGTAAAATGACTGATTCTAAGGCTTCTATAAATTATTTCGGTACACATTTCGAAAATCTGCTATCTTTCTAATGGCAATTACTAAAATAAGACACATTGGATATTATCAGTTTCCTTAAAGTATATTTCATATCTCGTCGTATATGCAGGAGAGAAGAGAATGGGAATGTAAGAAAAGTAGGAATGGAAAGACAAGGAAACACCAGCGCAGAAGGAATGCAGAAATAACTACCAAATGGATTGCGACTATATCAGATGTTTTTATTTCCGCCTTATGAGATTGAGGAATATAAAAATACTTTATCTACACTCGTTTCATAATGTTCGGTTTACAAATTCGAAAACAGTTGTAAAAATACCTGCTTTATGCATTCTGCCTGAAGAAATTACTTTTCTTTGCAAACGCTGGAGTTGTTTTATGCTTTTGAATAAAATGGAGCAATGAAACGAATTGTTCTGTGCCAATACCACAGAATATATAATAGTACTAACGTACCAATACTCAAATTTGCCTTCATCTTCCGCCAGACCTGTCACCCGTACCGTGTTGTGTTGTGTGCTTAGATTTGATCGTTTTTGTTATTTTACTTGTTTGATGGTAGTTATAATGATTCGGATATTTCCGCGCCACCTTAAAATCTTGAACGCGGCGTTGGATCGCCTGTTCAAAGTTCAAACTTGTTCGTAAAAGTGTACCTAGTTGATATTTTTTTTGTAGAGTGTAGACACAAATCCGCAACTGCATATAAATATGCATTATATGACAGTTGCATAAACGACTAATTTTCTTTCGATTTGAGATTTTCTAACAATTTCATTGATAAAAATCGGTAAAATCCATATGTTTTTTAACTGACGCTTCACAGTTAAGAACGGAAATAAAGAAATCTGTCGCTTAGAAAGGATGATGCGGATGTTGCTGAAAAAGAATCGCGGATCAGAGTTGTAGAGGAGTCGGTATAGTTGTGTGAGTAAGGGGAGAGTAGAGGGCAGGGATGTCGAGTGCATGTGCACCAAGTAGCTCGGATACTGAGTACGCTAGAGGAGACATAGTGAGGGGCGCGAGCGTGGGTCGCTGGGGGCGCGGCGAGGGGCGCAAGGCTGCTAAAGCGCGGCGGTAGGCAGCCGCATGGGCGCCGCCGGAGCCGCCCGCGCTCGCGCCCGCCACCAGTATCTGCGCCGGCGCCGGGACCGGGTATGGGGCATATCGCACGCCGCCGGCGCTCGCTGCCACAGCGCTACCGAGCAACTCACCGTACGCGCCGCGGCCGGCGGCTCTCGTCTTCGCCAAGTTTGCTGGCAGCATGACTTCTTTGGGTTGTGCCTTTTTGCATTCCACCTGTAACAATCACCATACGTTTATACAAAATGATAACAATATTGAAATTGTTTAATTCGTTAGGGTGAAGACATTGTAATAAGCTATAATAGTACTTTATTGTAATATTTTCAGTCCAAAGAACCGAGTGAATAGCACAAACATTGAGACTCGCAGAATTATGGAAGAAAGGGGGCGACAAAATCGGTTGACAATCCGTTATGCTTCACGGTTTGAGTCACAAATTGAATTTTAATTTGCTTTGCCAAGTCAAGAAGCTTATCATTGAATACTTATTATACGGTAAGACAAATTTTACGAGGTCTCAAGTAATTGTTTTGAATCTAAATGTCGTGTCTTATATAGCTTGTAATTTTCAACGTACACTGTCAATCTGCAATCTTAAGAATTATTTCGTGGAAAAACATGGAAGACATACAGGGCGCTGGTTGCAGTTTTTATGAAAAAGTATTGTTTTCTAATAAAATATTTAAGTGGATTTAGTTTTTTAATAAAATTATGGCCTTAATTTGAGAAATAAATTCTCCTAACCTAAATAAACGTTGTTACGAACGCCAACGTGTTTTTCGCCATTTCTAGTAAATCTAGTCGCCATATTTTGACAGAGAACGCGTACTTTACATCAAATTATAAGTCTTGACATGACTAAGATATCTATTACTTATAGGTATTAAACCTTTTTGACGGAAATTGACAGCGCTAATATACGGGAAGTAACGAAAATTCACTTTCAGAGTTGAGGCTAGTCCTCCAACTTGTCTTTCATTATGTCGCTAAATTTGTTTAAATGTTTTTTTGCACTTAGCTCAAAAACGGTGTTTATGCTCATCGTCAATTTTATTCAAATCTAGCTGTTGACCGCGAACTTTGTTTTACCCATGTGCCAACAGAAGCTACCCATCATGCTAAACCACTTTTGACAAAGAGCCATTTTCGTATATCTTATAGATGAGCCGTGTTCCTGGTGTTTCACGTTATGGACTCCAGACCCTCGAGTGCTACTAAATGTATCATAGATATTGATCAGGACATTCACCTGTCACCATACCAAATTTCATCAAAAACATTGCTTAGTTTGAAGACCAGGTGATACATGCATTACAGTTTTATAGCTGGTGCCCACGCCTTCGTACGCAAACACAGCGTAAATTTGATTTGGGTCTCTTGATTTCAATTAAGATTCTTATATTATTTTAAATGCGTCATACAGCAAAAAGTTCTAAATACGTAAGTCTTCTCTGTTTGTGTTTGTTTTATTTCTTTTCCAAGTTTTGACTCATGGTTGGTATTTTGAGCGTCAAGTGGGATGGCAGATGACGATGATGATAAAACGTTTGCATAAACATGTAAAACAACTTTGAACAACCCCGAACTACCCCCGATTTGTGATTGTTGGTAATCTGTGAAGGAGTAAGCCCCTAACCCCCCGTGTCGAAGCTAATGTCACATCTTGGAGGTTGGCAACACTACCATATAGATGTTTTGTATTCTTTTTTTGTGAAGGAGAAAGCTCCGCTCACCCACAGTGTGGTGGTTGATGCTGGTTGCACTAGGAAACAGTTTTAATTTTTTCCTGAGTTATTTTGTAATTCAATTTCTGTGAGGGGGCAATATTTCCTCAACGTACTCCTGTATATTGATGATGCTGGTTTAACTTCCAATAACCATGTTTTCTATTCTAATTTCTGTAAGAGGAACAAACTAACTTTGTTTTTGTATTGTTCTTTTTTAAAATTGTGCAGGCACATTTCTTATTAACATAACATGTGCCTTAAATAAAAGGTTAGAAGAAGTGGTATATTATATTGTACAGATTTTCCTCTGTATCCATTTCCGTATGTCGTGTATTGAGCCAAACTCCTGGTGTTCTACATTAAGCACTCCACACCCTCGAAGTCAATTTGATAGCTGAAGCGACCCATAATGCATTTATTTTAAATGTTGGTACTATTTCCGTATGTTTTAGTTCAGCATGGCAATCCACGTCGGGTACCTACTTACTCCTGACCCTCGATTTGTACGTGTTAGTAAAAGAGGCCAATTATACTGAACAAGTTTTGCTGCGTGGCCATTTTTGCAACCCTTATGCTTACGAGTAAGCAGGGCTCTTGGTGGTCTAAATATTTACAAGTTACATGCCGTGTAATGAACCTGGCCAGCCCCGAGGCAGTGCCTTTATTTTTATTATTTTATCCCGCCCGAGCCGGTTTTCTATTAGGACAATACAAAATTGTGTCAAAAATGTTGTTATACAATTTTTTTTTTTTTTTATAATAACGTATCACGACGACGCGACGTCAATAAGTGATAATACTAATTGTTTTACGAATTCATTTGCAATGTACAAACAGCGACCCGGTACAGTGTTATTAAATGTATAGATTCAATATCCTCGACTCAGTGATATAGCAATTTTGAATTTAAGTTGCTTTTAGGTAAAAAAAATCCTTGCAGCCTGATGTGAATGATCAAACACCAAGCCAACAAAATTGGATATCGATACAGAAATTGAAAAACTTGCTCCTATGAGAACTGAATAAGCAGAAACTTACATACAAAATAAGCAGAAGTAACAAATCAATATACACATATTGACTCAATTAGTAGTCTCACTAAACATCTACGCTGTGATACGAGTATTGGTGTGCCGCTGACTACCAAAGTAAATTAAGTAGCTTATAATGAATCCCTGCGTTTAATCGATCCATTAAGTAATTTTAACGAACAGTATGGCTCTTTCAGAGCCCGTATCTTCCTCCTCCCTCGAGGGAGACAAGGAGGCAAGTATAAATTACCCAATCTACGTTAACCCAGACCTCCTGCAATAGAATTTTCGTTACCAAGTACCACCGTTACAGAAAAGTACGTTGTCTTAAATTACGTTAAAGTCATTTCAACTGATTACATTAGGCCTTTACCCTATATTTATTTAAAGTTGAGCCAATTTATAATGATGGTGAACGTTGGAGCTTCACGAATGGAGAACTTGATGCTTAAACCATTCGGCGCTCGGTGGTCGATCGAGAAGTTTCTAGAAACATTTTTCATAGTGGTGCATAATCGCGACATGTTCTCGGCGGGTAGGTGCAGCCTGCACATAAAGTCGCGTCCACATTTGTCACACGGCCGTCACGAGCCGACAAATGAAGGCTTTGCCACGCCGTTTGCACACTTTGTGCACTTTGCACAACTTTCTGCGACGACATGAAACTACGTGCTTTTGCATTAACGCGGGGAAGTGAGTGCGCGAGGCTTTACCGCGCTGAGTGTCTTTCTACCAAGTTTTATGCCTAGGTAAAGCTGTATAATCAACATGTAAAATTCAAGTTAGGAACTCGAACTACTGCTCGAAGTACTAAAGAACGTACACAATCTTTAGAACTGAAATAAAACGGAATATTTCAAAGATACTCCCGTATGTGAATGTGTTATGTAAAATAAAGATAGGTATTAAACTTACATCGTGTATGAAAGTTGCATTAAGTATACGAATCACAGCAGAAATGTGCCGTTGCATAAACGGTATTCTTGGATCGCCCGCAACATAAAAATAGTAAGTGTCGCCATTTGTCAGGTCCGATAAAGCTTTACAAATGAACCGGCGCCTACGCCAGCAGCGGCCGCCAGCGGCGCGGTCACCCACCATTTGTTCGGCAGCACGCAACCGAGGGGACATGCCAGATAAATGCCAACCTGCTTTAAAACTTAGATAATACACTGCCGAATTTTATTTACAGTGTATTTTGGTAACATCAGTAAACCTTACTGTGAAAGAAATTTAGAAACACAAAATGATTTTAATTTAAATTCACCTACAATTATTACAAACATCGACGGAGAAATTCAGTGGCAGGTTCCGTCCGACGTTAATTGATGTCGCGTCGCTGGCGAATGGAGCGAGAAACAAAAGCGCACAAACAATTCGCATTGGAGTTCGCAATCCCGATCGAGCACTCGAGATCGCGACGCAGTTTAATGACACGAAAAATAACAACAGTACATTGTATTTAGCCCCCGCGAGGTAGGCGCGCCCTCGAGCCGATATATCGACCCGGCGCAATCGAGTGCTCTTCAACACCGCTGCTGAGATCGCGGCTCAACCGAGCGAACGTAAGATCTGCGCCAATACGCTCTCCGCCGATAAAAACTCCTCGTCTTGAAACTCCAATCCTAATCCTACCGATGTATGAGAAATTTAATTGTTTCGCAGCACCACGTCGAGTTTTATGATTTCCACCTTCGCTGCACACTCGCGTGTGAAGTTGAATTAATACGAATTTGAAAGCAGTCATTAAATTTTCACTCGATCGGTTCTGAGTGAAAACCTTTTAAGGTAAAACAGCGATGTCGATGAATTTCGGGGGAAGTGGATTGTTCCCACCTTTTTAGCATCAACCTGATGCTCAATACATTATGATTGCAAAATACGGATAAAACCACGGATTTTTTGCTCTCAGTGCGTCAGAGTCCCGAACGATTGCGGAAGCAATCGGGAGCTGGATGATATTTTTTAAATTCACATTTGCAAAGTTTCCAGCGTAAGTATCTACATAAAAAACGTTGAAATAAAAAATAATGTGAAATATTTAGGAGGCATGGAGAATAACACCCTAGCGTTTAAGTAGCTCTCTCTCCTCGGGAGTAGAGTTTTATTAATTCGTGTAAGTATTGTCTGTATAACATGGCGGTGACCGATGAGTTATTGCCGACCCCAGTCCTCTCCGGAACCTTTGGAACAAAAGACGCTGAGATTAAGCGACGCTACTGTAAAAAATTGGAATAAAGGTTGTTGTCTAGTAGCGTACCAAATACGGCACATACAGACGAGGTTTACATTTTAAAATCCGAATATAAATTATAACTAATGATGTAAGTTCTGGATAAATTGAAATTATAAAAATCACCATGGATCAATGTACGGTTATATTTTGTGACAAGAACTACAAAACGAGAGTGAAATGTTTACAGTCAAGTTTGGACTTTGGAATGTTCTTATGCCGCACGGATAAGACTTATATTGACAGTTCTGGAGTCTAACTAAACGTGCGTGAGCTTGACTGTATCTTGCAATAGTTGCTAAGCATTGCCGTGGGGTGGCGCCAATATCAACGCCAACGTGGCT
The DNA here is from genome assembly GCA_027580185.1 of Tuta absoluta. Lineage (NCBI taxonomy): Eukaryota > Metazoa > Arthropoda > Insecta > Lepidoptera > Gelechiidae > Tuta > Tuta absoluta. The sequence goes on from JAQAHW010000003.1 coordinate 7,194,614, forward strand.
AACATTTCTAAGTAGATAAAGTTTCCCGTAGTGGACGTTATTTGAGATTTCTCTCGTCTTGCCACGGTATAACAAACTACAAAATAAACTAACGTCTTGCCACTGCGAGTACGTATTATATTATCGGCCCAACATACGCCGTTTATAAAAAAATATTATAATAAAAAACGGCCAAGAGCGTGTTGGACACGCCCAAATACAGGGTTTCGTAGTCATTAAATATTAATAGAACCTTGTTCAATGCCATAGAGACCATTTAGCCTTGACTGGTTTGGTACCGTTTTGAAAACCCGTTTCTTTTACTCTCTCATAAACTGAGTGCTACGATTTTTTTGATATAGTTTTCATGAAAGGTTTATAGCATAATTATATTTTTTCTAAATTGCAAAATGTTTACAAGCGCAGGCAGCAAAAAAAATTTTTGCAAGTTTTTAATTTTTTTATACCTAACACAGAAAGTGTTTTAAAATTTGATATTCAGCATAATTATACCATTATTTTCTTACATAAATCGGAATTAAAATAGGAATCGAAAATACATAACTCCCTCCTTAAAACAAATATCTGGGCCCGGATTATCTTATTTTAACTCTTACAATTCCAGTGACACTACACTGTCATTATAATGTCACTGTGATTTTTTATATTTCAAACTGTTAGCAGAATACAATATCGCGCAACCGCCAATACTTACTTTGTGACAATATGACCAAAACTGTTCCACTGACAGGCCATTTACACACAAGTGAAACGATTTTTATTTAGCAGACTTCGGACTCTGGTGACAGGAATACTCAAAAGATTTTATTCAAAGGACATGTTGCTTTAGTCATACAAGACTTATTAAATGATACCCTAATCAATATAGCAGTTTTTTATTTAGTATGGATACGTACAGAAAACCATTTCTTGTTTGTTGACATTTTTAAATTTGCGTCAACACATCTTCTAAAAAAAATTGCTGTACCCAATATTATCAAACAACAGGCTACAATTTTACAGGTAAAATTCGATGTTCATTGCGTAGTCGCTTTGCTATTACGACACCAGGAATATGAATCGGCTACGCAATGTACTAAAAATTTCACCTGTACATTTGTAGCCTGTAGTTTCATTAAATAGGCACCTGGAAGTAAAACTAACGAAGTTATTACGGCGGGGCAAAAAGACAGATAGCCAGACAAAGTTGAAAAAATGATAAGGGTCACGTTGATACTTCAAATGGGGAACTCGAGCTGCTGCTTATCGTACATGCTAGCCGAAACAACTCGCATGTGTGCTGACGTTAACTGCATTTTATAAGATTTTGCGTTTGTTTCCCCTTGTACAGGAATTTTTGTTTCCTTTGAGATTCTTGTGGCGATTCTAGGCAGCCAGCCAAATAGACAACTTTTATAAGAGGATAAAATATTGCAGACATTTTTAAACGAATATAAATCGACATATAGTTTTGCACTCGTCATGTTGGACGGTACAAAATTTTCTACACAATTGTGTCGAATAAGATTGCTGAGTCATGTTAAACCATTTTCCTTTTTTAAAATACATGAGGTGCTCAAATTGACAATTTGACACACTTTTTACCTTTACAAAAAGTTAAAGAAGCGCGAACCATGAGTGAGTAACGCGTACGAACGTACATACGTGAGAGATAAACGAGGGCGACAGGAGGGAACGAGGTAGCGGCGGGGGGAGGCGGGGGAATAGATAAGTTTATCAGGTAAGCCTCTCGCATTCGTATTGACATAGCGTCGCAAAGCCCTGATTGCCGCTAAACGGGAGCTGGGCGACGGAACCCCGGGCTAGGTAAAAGAAGGCAAGAGCCAGATAAAAAAAAATACGAACCTAAAGATAATTTTAAGTGCTTCTCGCCAAGCTGCGGGTGGTTGTTAGGTATATTTATATAAAAATCTAGAATGGCTTCATGTTACTACAGTAATTTTAGTGCATTTTTGTAGCTCACGCAAAGTGAAGTAGAGACGTAGTAATGCGAGTAGCACAATGCTACGACAGCTCGTAGCTTCGTAGCAAACAATAAGCCACTTGATGTCGTCCCACAATTATAACGACTGCTGTAAATAATACAACCTTTCAAGAGCCTATTATAAAGCCATTATCTTCGACTAACGCAAAATGAGGAGAAGCACTTATCGCATTTCATTCACGTGTTACGGAATAACAAGATTCCATTGAAAACGGTTTCTTTTTAGCGGGGGCGTTTGTTTAGCGTTCATGAAAATTTGATAAGAGCGAAAGGAAAAAATCGCATTGCTCGTACGCTGTTACGCAAGGAGATGAGTCACAAATCTTGCGCTCAACAGGTCTGGATAATGAAATACCCTCACCCCGGGAGCTCTTTCCATATTTACGTAACTGTTGTTCGAAGTACTACTACAAATGCGGACTTGGCTAAAAAGTTGGTTAAGGTTAAGTAATTTATACTTTATACTTACAAAGTATTTCTTTTCATAGGATTTTATATGTACCAGTGCTGCTAATAGTATAGACTAATTGATAGAGAGCTTATTCTCTTAAGAAGTTTAAAGTCGCACAAGTACTGAATGTAACAGAATACGAATCTACTGCGAGTAGAAAGCATATTGAAAAGTGTTGCATCACCCTCGTTTTCATTTAGTCGGATAACAAGTATTACACGGCCGAAGTAACGCGCAGGTGAAGTTTGCTGAGCTTCCGTTTATCGAGACGAGCCGATTCGATATCTGATTTGAATTTCGCGCGCCACGGCCCATTGCCCTCCTACACCCTATCAGTAACTACCATACGTATAGTAAGTTCTCTGTTTAAATTTTATCGTCTTTTGTGTTAGTTGTGTGATCGATAAACGATCCAATGAACCCTGGTTTTGAGGTTAAATACTATTGACTGACATATGAATAACACACACTTCATGTGGTGAGGAAGGGTACGGTGGGTTAAGATCTAATTCTTGAACTGCTGTTTCTAGAAAGACCGAGAACGATTTCGGAAAATCAAATAATATCATTTCTTTTAATTTAAACGTTGATAGGCTACCGCACAGACTATCAGTAAACAGTGCCATTGTTTACCAGCTTGAAGCTAAACATATTTTGTTATTCATTCAAAAATCAACGCCTATTTCAATTATTACATAAGAACTAAAGAGTACTAGGTTCAACTAGATTTACACGCAATAAATACAGTTTGAACAACCACCCTCAATCCCCATATAATTGAAACAGATAACCTATTTCTAGACAGTGTTTAGTCCGTTATAAAACTGTTGGCACAAGTCTACTTGTTTGTTGAATGACTGCAATTTCTAACCATATCTTTTAGCCGATAATTACATACTAAAACTTCCACTTCGAATGGAAGAAGGTGTACTTCGTGTACCAACCACTTTGAATTTTAGATTACAATTGTGTACTATCCGTCATAGAAGAGTTAGTTAGGTATTAAATATTGAGACGTGGCATACACGAGTGTTTCTGCTGTTACAGGGCCATATTCAGGGAAATTTGAGCTTATATCAAGTCCACAAATATTTTTTAAGCGTTGTGCGTCATGTTTGTGATAAATAATGTCACCTAATAACAGAATTAAATTTTAGGGTTCCGTACCTCAAAGGATAAAAACGGAACCCTTATAGGATCACTTTGTTGTCCGTCCATCTGTTACGACTTTTTATCTCGATGACGGGTATACCGAATTGATCAAAACAATGTACTCAAATTTACGGCCACTTGTAGTTGTACAAAATGATGCCTCTAACTTAAAATTGATACGGGTGATTATAACTTAAAAACGCGTGTTCTTGATCCTCTGGGAATCAAAATTCATATGATACCTTCCGTAGACTATGAGAAACATTTGACAAGTAGCTTTGTTTTGAAGTATTCATAAGAAAATAACAAATTTGATTTTTCTTGTATGTATGAAACAAACCAAATTTTTAAATTGAGGTTATTACTTCAAATGGGGTCTCATATGAAAGAGCTTACTGTGCATGATATGGAACCCTCGGTGGGTGAGTCCAACTCGCACATTTTGTTATTTAAAGTTCATTGACAATATGAAAAGCCTCACATTACACACCCTTAAATTAGAATAAAAAATTACTTAACTCTTTTGGGCGGGTGTAACTAATACGTATTGTGACTAGGTCTTGTTTACACTAAACTTCATGGTATCAGATTTAGCAAATGGTTTTTTTTATAGCATCTTTATCTGTATAAGACTGAATCTTCGTCAGTTAACAAATATCAGGCAAGATTAAATGTAAATTCGACTCAAGAGGACTACCCTGGTTGCGTCCCCGTACGCTTCAATATTTATCATAATGGAAACCTGTCTACCGCACGAGTTATTTCTGGAAATCGATCGCGCGTGGCTCTCCGTACAGCAGTCCGCGAAATTAACCAATACACTCGACGTACAGGAAGAAATAAATTGACAATGCACATTAGGACATACTTTATCAAAGCTAAAATTTAGTTTTTTTATACATACCTTGCGGGGCAGGCAGTGTGTTAACGGTCTTTAAATACTATCACCACACCTAACAAATATTTCGGGATTTGATTCTTTTGATAATAAATACTCGTAACTTTGCGTTTCTATTTTGATTTCACCAAATTACCGTATGGATTTTTTGTTGATTGAATAGTATATGATGCGTAAAAGATCTGGCAAAGCTACTCGCAAACAATAAATGCAATTTTAAACAACATCCGTGTTGATTTGTAAAATACACTCGTTGCTTTTGTGACCACTTGCCTATACTGACAATATTATAAATATTCAAGACAGGATTTTCAGTTACTGAATGTTTTTTATGAGTTTTTTGATGCCTTTAAATTGCCTTTTACCCATTAACTTGATAAATAGTCAGTAGACTAAAAAACTTGAATACTTATAATCACCTCGTATAAAAATACCTCGTATACCAATCATACAGCAACAATACAACCGACACCCTTCTTTTCCCCTCATGCTTTATACATGACCCTTTCAAATAAACCTCCCTCTAAACTCTCAATTAGACCGGCCTAAAGGCGACACAAGTACGAAAAGAGACCAATTAAATTGAAAAGCAAAAAAAGCTGTATTGGCACTGTGCTGCCGTTTGCAATTGTAAACGGTTGCGATTACCGAGGACTTGCTGCTTAACTAATTCGTATCACGCTTAAGAGCCTCTAGAATGTTAGGGGGAAGAATAAAACGATGTAGAAAGTCCAGCCGACGCGGCCGCCGTCCGCCCAATTGAAAGTAATCAATGTGGACTAAAACCATCATGAAAGTGTTTTGGCTAGTAGTAGACGGTTGAAAAAATCTGACACCAGGGTTCACCAGGTCGTTGAACGATTCGGTGTCCCACACGAAAAGAGGGAGGGAGAGTGTTTTCATAATGGGAAACAAAATTGTCCTTTACCACATACGTTATGAACAATCAACTTTTTTGTTCAATATTAACAATAATTAAATTTTTCAGATTACAAGTTGAATAAACGACATAAAGAGGGTGTCACGGAAGAACGCGAATTTAAATAATAGTGCAGTTGTTAGGTAAGTAAGTATAATTGAAATACTCTGCGGGTTTTATGAAATTGAAACTTTTCCTGCCGAATTGACGTCATTTTCTCGAACCTTTCCCCGACTCCTTTAACAAAACTATTTTGATTATTAATTAATCTTGCAACTTCGTCTATAACCATAAAGAAAGTGCACACGAACAATTTCAAACGATAGGTAGCTCGAATTAACGGCATCCCGTGAGAAATTTTACGACGCACGTACGTGTACATAAACCTGTAGTAATTAGCGGTAATTAAGTGGCACGAAGAAACAAGCGGGCGGTTGTCACAACTGGAGATTAAGTCGGGTCTCGGTGGTCGTAAGCGTCGTAACACTCGCAAGCCGCCTGCATGAATCCGCAGAGTTCGTACGAGTCTCTCGAGGAGCTTCAGCACCTCTAATGTAAATGAAATTGTGCGCAACAAATAAAGCAGGGGCTCCTCGGCCGCTATTTATCGCCGGCCGCGTCTCCTAACTCCGAGGTAATGGGAGCGCGGAGACGATGCGCGCCGAGTAATGCCAGTAATGAACAGGCGGCCCTAACGTATGGCCTTTATTGATGACGCCGCCGCCCTCAGCACTCTCACTATTTTATTGTCTCCAACGCAGACACCGTTTCAATTACGCGCGGCTTCTTACAATACTTTATGGTCGTCGCGTCATTTGTTGCGACCCGCTGGAAACCGCCCCTATCACGTGGAATTCTAAAGAATGATTTCGGCACAGTCAACAAGTTTTCCTTGTGGAAGAATTTTGTAATAGAAATGCCTCAGTTTATTAGGTATTTCCTTTGAAGTCTTTTTTGTATTTAAGATGCCCCGTTACGGCTAGAAAAGAGAACTTAATTATTTTCTTAGAAACCGTGAGCAATTAGTGTGCAGATCGATTTGTTTGTATTTGTGAGAGTATGCAGCGTGTCGCACGACAGGCACCCGTGCGTTCCGTACGTGTGATTAATTAATTTTCTTTCACGCTCCAAGTTTAAGTTTTAGTAGAAATCGTTAACGGCCGGAAAGGCCTGTTGAGCTCTCAGAGCAAAGAATAATAAAGATAGAGCCGTGGAAAAAGAAAGGGACCGGGAAAACTAGCACCACTGCAGTTTCACTAGTGCTTTTACACATTATTGTGCTTTAGTCTTTACACGTAGGTTATGCCTTGACAGACCCTTTTATTTTAATTGCTCAAGTTTCTTCGACGCAGGGATAATTCAGACTAGGGTTTTACGGTCAAGGGATCTTTCAGACCCAAGATCTTCAATCAAGTGATCTTTTAGACCAAGGTTATTCAGACTTTTAGGTTTTCTAGTTCATTTATATGTTATACCTTTTCTGAATTCACTTATTTTGGTCTGTACTCTCATTATATTTGCGGGCAAGGGATGAGCTGCCGTAGCCCAGGTGGAAGAGGCGTCGCCATTAGAGATAGCGAAAGTCACAGGTTAAAATCCTACCCGCGGTAGAGAATTTGCAAGTTTTTTTAAGTTGTATTCGCACACGGGAAGAGTTTTAAAATTTGGTATTCAATCTCCTTCCACCATATTCTTAACTCTGTATTTGAGCCATAATTTACGTCTTCGAGTTACTCGTAGTTGCGTCATTCGGCAGTTGCGTGCTGTGCGCTGCGCCTTATAACCATTAAAATTTATATTGTATACGTACGTAGGAAATTGGGTAGTTGTTCAAATACTGATTACGATCAGGTCCTGATCGAGTTTTAATCTTTTTACAAGAGAACTTACGATATTTCACTTTTGGATGAAATTGTTGTGCTGAAATTAAAATTGTTATTGAATTTTATTGATTGTTTGTTTCAGTTGTTTGCATGAGTAAGTTCTATAGTGGCACAGTAGTGGTCTAGATTGTGTTATCTAAATTCGATTTTAAAGCTGCCTGGTTTTCTTGCTACTTAGCATGTTACTTGGAGCAAGATAGTTGGGGGGAGCGGGCGGTTCCCAAATCTCGTTAGTGGCAAGACTTGCAGCGAGAGCCGGAGCTCAGCACCGAGGCGAGCCGTATTATTAATGACCAGTCCACGCCATGTGGGGACGCATCCTTTCCTCTCCTATTAGCATACTTAAATTGAAACTTTTCACTTACACGCCTTTACGGTCTCATGTAGGATTAAGTTCCAACCCAAATTGTAAATGTTTTAGAGAACCTTCCGAATGAAACTTTTTACAGACCTACACAATGTTGTATCGGAACTCTTTAATAAAAAACTTTTTCTTGAGAAAAAAGGAACTAGACATAATCCCTCCAAATCTGCGACCCAAAACATGCCAATTGCAAGTTTCAATACAAAAGGATTGCCGGGAAGAGAGGCCTGATATATACGAGTAGAAAGCGTAAAAATGGCCGCGGCTGAATCGATAAAGCTTAGAAGAAGCTGGGTCCTGCTAAAACGGGAAGTTTATGGTAATCACGGCTGCGGAGGAGTACGTGATTGATTGTTCCTCGCGCGGAAGGGCGCGGACGCACTCAATGCTGGTCTCTAACCCGCTAATGGGTACCTACATATACAAAACACAAAACTCCGGAAGAATGCGCCGGCAAGATACGCGCGTTGTCGCGTAATTTGACTGTTCCGTACGAAGAATTAATCTTGCTCGAATGTGTTTCCTTATCATGAGTGCGCCGGGTGCGCGTACGTATGGGTGTGTGACAGTCCTTTAATGTGGCAAACGACAAGGGTGCTCCGCTGCCGGTAGCCCTACAACACCCAGTTAAGACGCTAAGAGAAATGGCGATCGAGGATCCCAAGATTTAAGTGGCAGTTTCAAATGTGCCTACTTTTAGTGTTATTTCCTAAACGGAAACCATTTGTTTGCCTCATGTACGATCGCGAAGAAAAATGTACGCAATATCCCAAGTCTTTTGCAGACGTGTTTATGCGATTGTTTCAAGTGCATTTTTATGTCGATGCCTTTGTTCCGATTTTTACAAGGAAATAAAAATAGGCACCGGAAAAATAGGTGTAAAAAACTTGCGTATGAATCATCAAAGTACTGCTGTCACGTTGTTTTGGAAAACCATTAGTTAAGCGCCCAATAAAACGTAGCGTGTAGCTCGAAAAATAAAACTGGAAAATTCGCTCGTGTGGCTTACGCCATAAAAGTTGCTTATTCGTGAAAGTTCCACGATCCACACGAACTTGTAACTCTATGTTCGGGCTAATGCAGCTAGTTTGATAGGTATATTTCAACCCGGTGAACTCTTAAATCTGAATTTTCCTCAAGTGGACGTGATATATGACAGCTACAGGCGAACTTGTTTGCAGTTCTCTAAGAAAACGTTGAGCGAGTTATTTCAGATAGAAGAGCAATTCAAAGAGCGGTATTACCAACAATATATTGCAGTTCCGTAAAATGTTCGTGAACGCGACGCGTGCCTTGCCCTTATTTGTTCGGTAATAGGATGATATTAACAGGTGTGTAAAGAAAAGGCACAGGTGTGTGGCCCGCTTAAATCCGGCAAATAGAAATTGATGTTAAAAGGTGGAAATCTAAACTACACTATATATCACCCATTTTGCGGCGCGTCGCTGCTTTGTTGTTAAAATTCACGGTAAGCGGAAGCAATTAAGGGAGTAATGTGTAAGGACGTAATGGAGTGACGAGAATTTGTAGCGAAAGCTTTAATGGGGGCCCGTATTTATGTTACAAAATGCAACGAGGAGAGCTTTCCTGTCCGCTTGCTAAATAATTAAACAATCATTTGGGACATAACAATCGCGCCACTTAATTAAAGCTGTGTCAAATGCTTAATACGTTTCTCAAGACAACGCAATCCTCTTCATGTTAGTGGTATATATAAACTCCGGTAATGCCGCTTGGACATTGTGCGTCACAATTTTTGTGAGCAAAAAACAAAGACAATATTTTTTTATTATTATTCAAAGTAAGCCTCGGCTTTACCCTATCACTCTCGTGTGGGAAGGCGGAGCAGCTATTAGCTTAACGACCATTTTAATATAAGAGATGACATATTAAATTTACGAGGGCAGCTACCCGTAGCGTAAACGCCGGTGCTGACGTGACGCCTCTGTCTTCTTTATTGCGTACGTAAATACGAATAACTATTAGATGTGTTTATGATATGCTAAGGTGGATTTTAATGGTGTTTCGTGTTTACGATTCAAGTTTGTGTCTTTTGCTTAAAATCTGAAAGTTAATATGTTAGCAAAAACATGAATCACTGTTTCAGCCCCTTATAATTAAAAAAAATGCTATTTACATTGTGCCTTCATTTGATTCCGATTGTTTTAGGCGAAGGTAAGTAAAAGGGAGTAACCGTAACATTTATCATTTTCGCCAACACGCAACAAAAAAGGGGCAAAATAATAAGCGATTAGTTGCCGGGCGTCTATACGTCAGACGCGTAGAAAAGCTTGCCTCATGCACACCTCTCGTTTCGCACGGAAGCGAACCGTAATTACTCTAAAACACTACCCATTTGTTTGATGTCTTTGTTCGTTGTTTGTTTCACTTAGGGCGAGCATCACCCTAGCGATTCCAGCCGACACATGCCGAGAGTTTCGTGGAGCCATCACCGTGCGAGACAATAGGGCAAGACACAAAAAACAAGCATTAATAATCAGGAATATGCATCGACAACGACAAAGGGGGTTCTACGCCCGCCCAGTGACGTGGCGATGAAAATTCCAAGCGACAATGCTGGTAATGTTTCAGGTACTCTCTGATCCCTTAACAATGCTTTTTGCGTGAACATGACTTGTCATCACTCAGATGTTACGAGCCATTAGACACGCGAAAATTTCCCGACCAACTATTTAAAATGAACATAACTCTACGCATTTTATGACGAACATGGTTATTCAGTGTTTACTGTTGTACTAATTATGGCATAATTAGTTTTATGGGTGCTATCAAAGTGTGCGTGGACGGGAGCTATTAATTTGGTTACGTCCTGAAATTTTGAGTGAAATACATGACGTGGAGCACGATCACGGCAATAAAATCATATACTTTCAATCCAGTAATGAAAATATTATTTTATTTGTATGTAAATTATTAACTGTTTTTCTTGTCTCCACATTTTACGCTTAGCTACTTTAATCAAAATATCATCTATATATTTTAGTTTAGTTTTGATACGGACAGAAAATTAATAGGTTTACTTACTATTGGTAAGTATGTTTTTATGGAATGGGACAGACAGTAGCGTAGCGTGACGTGCGTTTTTTACCTCGTAGCTAGCTAGTCAATAAGTTAATCAAACTGAGGTTTATAACGCAAATTGTTTTAATGGTCTTGTAAAGGGTCACCTCATACTTTATTTGTTTGTTTTTTTTACATATTTCTTCAGTGAAGCTTTCGATGTGCTAAAACTTACGGCTGGTCAGATAATTTATGCTGATACCAATATGAATAATTTATATACTAATAGGTACCACTATGAAATGAAATATTTAAGAACACCCATTTTTGACTAGGGGTAGGCTTAAAACCAGCAGTGTGCTGTGCCTACACCCATTTCAGCTCATATTGTATACTTGTACTGAATTTATTGATTGTTGTGCCTAAGATGTGATGCGAAATAAATATATTTGTATTTGTAAGAAACTATGCAATTTTATATGCCGCAGACAGAATTTGAACCTAGGTAATTTTTTGTTATTATTAGCGATGCTCTTTCTTGTCCTTTGGGTCACTGCGGAAATATTGAGGCAAATGTATTTCTTGTTTGGTCATATGGCGTTGCTTTATCAATTAATAGTTAATTTGATGTATAATAAATTTTTATTTAAAAAATATCTATCAGAATTAGCTGGGTTTTTAGCGTCAAAAAAGTGTCGATATTAACACAATGTCTAGTTTAAGGATTTTGTATTTAGCAAAGTTGTAAGCGTTCTCAACATTGCTCATCGAGCTAGAAAGCTGAAAGTTGGCATGAAGGTACATCTTGACCTACTGATGCAAAATGGCGTTGGTGCACAGTGGGCACTCCGGCTTCACTTGGCTTGGCACCACTTAGCACCACCCTCAGTTTTGATCAGTAGGTCAAGAAGTATATTTTTCAGCTTTCTAGCTCAATAAGCAGGGTTGAAGACGGTTACAATCCCGCTAAATACAAAATCGTCAAACTAGACAGTGTGACAAAAAAGTCATGGCTACAGCTCAAACACACATGTCATCCCGCCTCCAAGCCGGCCCGCGGGCCGAGAAAAATCTAAACACAGTAAAACCTGGTTTAGTGGCATTTTATTGGCCTAACTTGGACCGATGCCAGTACCCCTCTCTAATTGATATCTGACCGACAATATCTTGACAACGACACGCAGATTTAGTAAAAACAAGGTGAAGGATACAATTTAGTTCAGAAATTTCTTTCTCTGTGTTGATGGGTTGGTATGGGATGGATCTAAAATAATGTCATCTTTTAACATATTTTTTTGCTATGAATTTACAAGAATCAAGAGAGAAAAACAACCAAAAACTCAATTAAAATTACTTTTTCAAAGTATATTTTCGTCTGAATGGTTGTGATAAGCTCCGTAAAAGTTTAAAAAATACTTAAAGTTCCAAGCAAGAATGAATAGAAAAAAGTTCAATTTTATTACAATAGCCAGCACAAATGGTCGTTTTACCGTTTTCATGTACTTATGTCGCCTACTTTATAACCTTTTAAACTTTTTATTTCTCTTTGGGTATTTTATTTTTTACTATAGGGTACACAACTGGAATGTTAACACAGAGTCTCGTAAAAATAACGTATACTTTATACTTACCATTTTGTTGTTGATTTCGTGAAAATGTATTTCGCACACTTTATCTACTATGTCTTCACTCTGAAATGTGACGAAACCGAAACCTGAAACAATAAAAAACATACAATTAGTTTCAACCTTATTTATGCTAATACTAATCCTTTGTGCCCAGGCTTAATATATAAAATTACTGTAATAAATTAATATACTATAAAAAATATATATACAAAGACATATTGCTACAGTTTCTTGTCTAACCTTTCTAATTAGATATAAACTTTTAATGTGTAATAAAAACTTAATCACCCCTCGTGTATTATTTTTTATCTGATAAAAACATAGTAGATCTTTTTAAGGACAATTTGACAGTTGCTAACCAATGTCAATTATAAAGGTGACTGGCTGAGCGTCTGCGTCTATGTTAAACAAATGTCTTATAATATCACATGTGATAAACCGAATATTTCCCTCAAACGCACCAAGACTTACACGTGGCCACTCCAACGACCAACTTCCTCAATACGTTCCCGGCCCGGCTCAAAAGATCGCTCAAGTTTCCCCTTATACGATTCATGAATTACAAATTGCAATTTTGAGTTTCTCATTCCACATTTGAATCGGTTTCCGATATTTACTAGATTCCATAAGATGAAGCTTTCGAACTTGCAACCTGTCACTGAATAAATCGGTCAGCTGTATTAGTCGCTTCTGAATCACGTAATCAGGTGACGTCAACGAACTTTCTGCTTAAAGCGACAAGCAAAACAAGCCGATGAGCAGGCGTGTTTCTGCTGGCTAACGATTAAGACACACATACGTGACGTGGCGTGTCCACCGCCACGACAAATAGCATTAGCGAGCCGCTCCGCAAACAGGAGGTGGCGCGCGATTATGCTGACACGCACAGACGACACAGGCTCCCCACGCTCTCCCAACTTTCGCTTCGTTCCCTGTCCACGTGTTGGACATGCTACTTTATGACACGACCTACGTCACAAATTAGATAACTCAAACGAAAGAAAAGATCACTTAACTATTTACGAGTCCTACAATTACACAATGACATTAATCTATAAACACCCGTTTAAATGCTACACCTTGAATTTAGGTCGATACTTAAAATCTAGCGATGACTCTTTGTTAATATTGAGTCCATCACCTTTCGCGGCTCCGGCTAGCCTAAACAAACAACGCAATCCGTTCCACGAAACTAGGGCGCATTTGGTATTTCACGCGCGGCCGGGTGGCTTTGCGTAGGAATTGAGGCAAAGATAGTAACACCCCGAAAAGGCAAATAAGGGTTCAGTCGAGTTCCATAGATGACCGTATTTTCTTTATGCATTATAAGGTCGGCACAGTGTGTATAAAGAAAATCGTTTCAGCGTTATTGCTTCCCGAATAAAAGCTATCGGAACGAACCCCTTCTCATATAAAACATGGTGTTGGAGGAGCACAAAAGTTGATAAAACGTTGTTTTTATACGCGGATAATAAGTGGAATGGAGAGCGGGTCCGTCCGCGGGCAGATTATGTAGTTCCGAAGCGAGTGGAGCCGATGGCTGCCCTTATTTATGCGGGTCTGCAAACCGAATAAAGAAGGAAGTAAGCAACAACGCTACCGCAGAGTAAAGTTATCTGCGGGCCTGACGCCAGGCGGCGCCCGGCGCCTGGGCAAACACCGCTTGCCTGTCGAAACAGAATCAAGTCTCTTTAAGTAGACGAGTAATATACTTTAAATCTCCGATGTTTCATTGCTCCACACGAGCTGTACAAACACAATACAACCAGAAGTTAGAAATGAAACGTTAAGAGAAAAGAGAGAAAGAGCATTGTCACTGACCACGTAAAAAGTTTTGGGTTTCATGTTGCCTTTGTGTGTTCGCCTTAGATAAATGGGCCATTTTCGTGAAATTCGTCCGCGTCACTTCTCGTAACAATGGGGAAGATAAATAATCTCCGCGTAAGAAAAGGATTCCGTAAACATAATTATTTGAACTCGCAATTGTAGCTGTGAAATGCTAATGAAAGTTTTCCAACAGCAGCGTCTCTCGTAGAATTAAATTATATTTCTTCCCGGCATCAATTAGAGTAGGTACTCGCACCTTTTTAAGGTTGGATACTTTAATTAAATCTGGGGGATTACAGGTGATTTGCGAGCGCGCGGCTCACTTCTTTGACAAATTAAACTTGCATTACAATCGGGAACACGCGAAGTTCGCACGGCACCCCCTACTCCACACCCGCCTTGCCACCGACAACTTTAGATAGTAATTTCATTTTTTGCAGCCCATTCGGAGATGCGACGTGCTGAGAAACTTTCAGATCCAATAGTTTATTTTATTTACAAAAGTATGAGCCACAGGTGCCTTAAAGGTAAAAAGCCCCTAAACTTATGACGTACCGATTTAATACAAACTTGCAGAATCAGTATTTCTTGGGCGTTTTTACTACCTGAATCACGACGAATTTGCACCTGTGAAGACAAGTCATTTTAATATTAGCAGCGAGAGGTTGAGGGAAAGATTATGAATGTGTCTCTCGATATCGGATATCTCGACACATCTGTCGGGCGGCACGTGGAGCTGACAGTGGGCGGCTCTCCCCCTGCCCGCACTCGCCCCGCCCCGCCCCGCAGCCAGTATAATCTGCCCTGGCAGTGTATGAAACACCGGCCGGTGGCGTTTATGGCGCTATAATAACCGTATAAAACGCGACTTATTGTAGGCGTCGATAACGGACGTTATACAACCTTAGGCCTCCACTCCGTGCCATCCGCACTCGCCGAAGGGCTACGCTACATTTTCTATGTTACTGCGTACCGAAACTATTTCCGTTTTCGGTGTTATAACTTAAATTTATCGTTGGCGCCCTGCTAATACCTCGGCGGAGAATCAGGTTGGCCAATTGAAAGAGAAACTGAAATAAAAGTATGGAAAGTGGATTAACACGACCCATCTTTGTCCTTGTTTTTGTCCAATAAAAGTAACGTTGTATGTTCGCGGTAACTAACAAGTTTTCATTAGGAGCTCAACAAGCACTCAAATGAGCAGCGGCAAAGTTGCTCGCCGGCCGGCAGCCGCGCGCCGTCGTCCAAACTTTTGTTATTGTTTCGCTTCATTATTGTAATACGAAATACGCAGCGCTATAATTAAGAGATACTCTGGAACAGTCCCTACTGACGTCATAGTTAGCCCAAACTTCTATCAACAACCTCTCATCGTGACAGAATGTTTGCTTCGTAAATAATTGCTGGATTGCTTCTGAGCTCGGCTAATAATAACAAGTTAATCGCAATAGCTATTAGCGAGAAAAAGACAAGGTTACGAGAAACAAAATCGTCCGCCATTGCCGGCCCTGTCCGATCCGATCGCTGCTTTTATATGTCGCAGTAAAATGTTAAAATTAGGAATCCGCCAAAATCCTAGGAATTTGATAGGATTTCTAAAGTTGTTTAGGAAGATGGTAAAACAAGGTTCACAGGTACTTTTTTCCAATTAAGTGTCATCATGTTTAGGTATTCTTGTGTTTACTTTAAAAAAAAACTTACAACGAAAATAAATGAATTCATTCATTCTCTCTCTTTTTTTTTTTCATTCATTAAAAAAACACGTCTAATTGTTTGAAAATTGTTTTTTTTTTGTGACTCGTGAAGATTTTCAGAAATTTGGGGAAGATAATCAACTATTTCATCACAACTATGCGCCAATAATTTGCTATCACAATCAATGGGATTAATTCATAGAATATATCTTAATAATATTTCATGTAATGATTTATTTCTTGTTTCGTAATTTATTGTTTCTTTGTTAAAAAACAAGGAACAACCATAATAGTGAACTGTAAAATAGTAATGACGATATTTGATTGAAAAAAGTAACTTTTGAACTTTTTATTTGCCATATTCCTCGACCACTTTACGGCCTAAATCTTAGGAATTTGACCGAATTTCTGGATTTGGTTACGAAGATCGTTCAATGAAGTCTACGATTTTGCCTTATTCTTTCTTTTGACCACATTCCTTAGAATTTTGCTGAATTCCTAATTCTGACATATTACTGCAAAATATATAAGAAACTAATCGAAACATTTATTACTTCAAGTTTCAATGTTACCGTCGCTTAGCTCTAATGTTTGAATTTGAATTATAACCCCATACGCTTATGGCCAGCGATATTTTCTCCAGAGCTCTTACTTTGTACACTTTATTGTTTCTCCTTTATTCACCTAGCAATTTTCCAAACAAATGTGAGTCGTACGTAAACCATTTTATAGCTTAGCAGGATTTACGCTTCAGTGAAAAACAATGTGTAAAATTCTAAGTGGGTACGTATTGCCTGTCAGTTAAAAGCGTCGGGGAGGACGTGGGATAAACCCTTGTAATACCCAAGGAAAACAGAAGCAAGGATTGTAGCAAGAAAGGCTGAACCTACTTTTAGGAGGCAAAAGCAAACAGTTTATCGAAATCGCTCTTCAGAAGAATAATACGTAGTCGACTACAAAACAAATATGTGACTAGATTCTAATGCATTCCGCGACGGGCGAAGTCTAAATGCAAACTTTTGGCAAGTGGAGGAAATGGCGGATAAAAGCTGCTGTAAAAAGAATTGGCTCCTCTTCATTTTCTCTATTGT
Organism: Tuta absoluta; assembly: GCA_027580185.1. NCBI lineage: Eukaryota > Metazoa > Arthropoda > Insecta > Lepidoptera > Gelechiidae > Tuta > Tuta absoluta. The sequence goes on from JAQAHW010000003.1 coordinate 7,211,526, forward strand.
GAAGTTGAATGGAACACGAACAATCAACATCCCGGCGAGCTGATTGTGTGGAGACATTCTTATTGTCTACGCTCAGGTAAATAAAATAGAAACACAATTGCTTCGCCACTTTGTGCGTCGGGATGCTCAACTTTTAAGTTCCCTAACTCTACATAAGTTTTTTTCGAGTTTTATTTATTTTCATTGTATTTGCCTCGTAGAAGTTTCAAGTGTTTGATACGGGCAAGATTTACGGGGCGTTTGTCGATCTACTTACTGAAATTCTCAGGAAACTTACCAAAAGGCGTGAAAGGAAATTATGTCATAAATCAAAAACATCGAACTTTTTAGAGCGATATGTAACAGGAGAGAAATATTTAGGAGAGTGGCCGTTCGGCCGCAAGCGGTGGGACAATTTATCAAAGGCGACGGAACCCTCGTCCAATCGGTTGATGGCAATGCCATAAATATTTACTTTAATAAGATTCCGTCCTTTTTATTCGCGTCAGTGTTGTTTTACGGCACAGTTTGCCCCCTGATTGTGACCTCGTAAAGCTTGCGTATTGTTTTCTTTCTGTTTATATAGGTCTACTGGTTAGCTGCTGTTTACAGTCGTCGTTTACAGTCTTCAAGCAACGCGGTCTTCCGTTTCGTTCCGGTACGCATAGTAGTATTTAGTCTTCTAACATCATTGGTAAGAAGAAGAAATACGATACACGTCAAACAGACTAATGGGTATCAATAAACCGTCTATATTGAAATTATATATCAATGATCTGCCCAATTACCCGTGTTATCATGTCACATTTGAATGGACATGGGGGAAATATACCCATGTAATAGATGTTGAAATTGCGTCAAACTATGCCTATAGTTAATTTTGATCATATTAGAACATCTATATGATGTACAATATTACAATCATCGATATTTATCAATAAACAGGTTTGAAAGTTGTTGTTAAGATAATGTGTATAGATAGATAGTTATGCACGCTCAGCAACTTTCGCCAAAGAACATAAAGTCGAAATATGAAAAAATAATTTGGATATGATTCAAAAGCATTATAGCTCTAATTTATTTTATATGGGAAGTATTCATTTTTATTTTACATGTTAACTTATTTGGTTGGTTCACCCCTTGAATAACTTTTAGCATTTTTCCTACATCATGTATGCGCATTTCCCAATTTGTTACACTAACCACATCTAATTGGGCTATATAGTGTGTATAATCAGAGCAAAATACTCCATATTATTCACCATTTTTAGGGTGATTACTAGTTGCACGTAAGGAGGCAATATAGTAGACTTTTCGTATACATTAAGCCTCATAAGAAAATTTCCAAGTTTATGGTTTATATTATTTCGAACGACATTGTTAAAGTGAAACATTTATACTTAGTTGTGGTGATGTTGTTTATTTTATGGCTCGTATATCGTTATTAATATTTTATTTCAAATTTTATTTTATTCTTAGATGGTTTTCAAAAGGTTTTTGGGAGATAAAGAGATTATTTCCTTGCAAACAATACATAAGCAATAAAATATGCGTTTAATTATTGATTTTCTGTGCACATGATACAGGTACTTTCTAATAGTTAAATCGATGTGAAAATAATATGAGTATGATTGTAATATAATGTTGCGAGCTATGTACGAAAACATTAAAGCTCTCATTGTTCACATAAGCACAATGGAACATACAATGTTCTGCAACAATAGCCACCAATCTTCATACTCATACGCAAGAAATACATCGTGTTTATAAAAAAGAAGAAAATAATAGTCGAGTACATTTTATTACGGCCCTGAGAGCGCTTAAAAATCTCTCATGAAAGTTGCGATGGGGAGGGAGAGTGTATGATTCCGATAATATCGTTTTAATTGCGAATAGAAGTGGGGTGTGAGACGGGTTCGGGGGGGCAGGGGACGAAGGGAGCAACATTGTAATGCCAGCAGCGAGCGCGGACTTGCGCAGATTCAGAATTGAGACGCCGCTTGCACGTACGTTACGGTTCACTTGTTAAGAAGACCGCAGTGAGAAAACCAAATATTTACAATTGCATCCGAAATACAAAACTTTGCACTCGAAAAAGAGCCATCTTAAAGTTGGCGGGTGAAGTTGGGAGGGTCGTATTTCGAGCTGTCCTCGGCGAGTTGGAGTGACCGGTCCCGCCGGCCGGTTTATTGCGAGACCATGCTTGTTTGCTGAGCACTAGAGAACACTTTTCCGGCTGATTTCGGCAATATTGTTGTTATACGACCCGGCAACACCGATTATTGTTACTTTTTAAAGTTTCGCTTCTGTTTGTTTAGGTTCATTTGTGTCTGCGAAATTTTAAATAGGTTACAGATTTGCTTTTTAATTTATTTTGCAGTTGTTTGCCTTTGTTGACAACGTTGCAGTCTATCGAGAAAGGCATCGTCTGTCTTGTTCTGATAACAGTTTATTTGTTGTAAGTTATTTCGCTCTACCGCACAGCGACGTTCGCATGTTGAGGGGTGGCTCGTAGAAAATTTGCACTATTTTTATTATTATCTCAGCGCTGGATTATGAAGGCTTTACTCACTCTTGTGCGTGCTCGCCGCTGATAAACTGATATTACCAGGCAAGCCAGCTGAAGTCTTAAAGGTTTTGCTATTACAATCTTTATTTAGTATAATCATAGAATTTCATAAATTACAAAGTGCTCAAAATAATATGACAGGTTTGGCAGAATACTTAGTCTGAAACATCAAAATCATAATTGAAATAAATTCAACAAGCGCCAAATAATTTCACTTTGATATTATAAAAATCTTTTAAAAATTGCATATTTTTAACTATCTAACTAAGTAAGATCCTTTGAAGGGAAGGGTCGTGTTCATGTTACTGAACTTTAAATACTCTTAAGAGCTTAATGTATTTAGAGATTTGCGGTTTTATTACATTTGTAGCGAGACAGAAGCACTTTGTTTTTAGTGGTGGAGTAGGTAAGTCACGAGTAAAGTAAGTAAGTACCTTCTTCAAAGTTAAAGTACCTAGATCTATTTCATACATTTTTGTGAATTTATTCTGAAATTTTGTTCCATTTTGATCTAAAATCATTTTGTTCAGAATAAAGACTCTTTTGCACATCTATCGGGTTTCTCTTCATATAGGTGCTTCATCTCTTTGTTCTCGCATAAGGGCCAGCGCACACATCACCTGATACGAGTGGTGAGCAATAAGTGCTGAACGTATTTGCAAAGCGCGATTACGCGTAGCTCACTGAGCGTTTCCAATGAGTGACGTTCTATCCACGCGAGCATTTTACAGTTACGTATAAACGTTGAATTGAAACACTGTACGTTTGTAGCATCAAACATACCGTATTGAGTTTTCCATTCTGTACGAAATATTCCTTCCTTGGAAAATTCAAGACGAATTTATTATTCATCTTCCCAAGGAAACCCTAAAAACTCTGATAGACTACTTAAAAACTCCTAAAGCTCATCTAATCAAACTCGTTACCATGAGATTTAAAATTTACAGGTAGGTTGCCAATAAAGATGAGTGTAAGTGCGAGTTAACTGCGCAAAGTAATCGGGCGGGCGAGCGTTGTTTTACGATTTCGACTTTGCATATCCCGACTCCCGACAGATGTTCGGATAATAAACTGGAGCAAGAGTATTGCAGGTCGCGCGGCACTTGCTCCTGATCTCCTGATCCGGTGATTCAAATGAGCATAGCTTGTAAAATAACTAAGGTTGGAGGACGGAAGGTTTTAAGAAGCTACGCTTACAGAATCGAAAGGTTCTATGTGGTTATATCAAGGGGAGTTTCCAGAGTTAACAAGCAGGCCTAAAGAGCTTTCATGGTCAAATGATTTTTAACTGGCCATGTGATATTGATAGCAGCGTAACACTAATGGACCAATGCTTTGCGATCCAATATGTCAAAAAGCTAAAAGTAAATAAATTTAAAGTACAAAAGAGTGCTGCCTTTTCTAAGTCATATTATTACCAAAAGGCTAATCCGATTAGAGCCCCGTGTACTCGTATTCAGCAATAAACTCTGTATCGTCAAGTCCAAGAAAGCTGTACCGAACTGCACGGCGATATAAAATATTCAGATTAAGCTGTAATATTTACGGGAGCGATAAAAATACAGTGACATTGTATTGTAACTCACTCGGACAATGTTCTTACTACACTATTGATCCCGATGGACAAAGCACAATAGTTCCTGTAAAAATGTAGAATCTACAAGAGTACTGCATTCCGTAGCTTCGAAAGGATACATTTCTACGGAATAACAAGTATCAACCTGCAGGAATGTCCTCAGACCTATGAGCATTGTAATTAATAGAGTAGTAGTAAAAGAGTGCACAGAAATAAGACAAAATTAAACTCAAGGTTAACGTACATACATAAAGACCGACACATACACTCTTTTTGTGTGTAAGTACTAGAATAACTTGTGTCGACGTGCAACAAACCTGAAATTTTATTACACCAGTATTTGGCCAGGATAACATCTTTAAATTGCGTTTGATTCATTTAATTTATTTGCAAGACTCTACGTACATGTTTAGGTATAATTAAGATTCATACAATCTGTTCGCAAGACATTCTCTAACTTTATGCTTTACTCTTGCGAGTCAGAACGAAGAAGTTAGCTTAGGATTAGGATAGAAACTTAGCTTAAGATAGTTAGGAAGATTAAGGTCTCCTTTATGTGAAGATTTGTTCTTATAAATCACATGTTTTGGGATGGTATGGGATCAGTCTTCTAGCAGTCCAACCCGAGCAAAAGCGCCATAGGCAGCGGTGAAGCCCGGCTGAACGATCCCGTGGCTCGTGACTACTCTTCCATGCAAGTCAGGTGCCAAAACGGTTTGGTGTGTTCTCTTCATTATGTCGTAATGTCAGTGCGTTCTTGGGCTTTCATTGTATGTATACACTTGATTCTACCACAAAATACATAAATAATAAGAACAAGAGTCACAAAGGTGGACTTATCCTATTAAAGAATCTCTTCCAGTCAGTCAGTCTTCTGTACCAACTTTTTAGACAAGTGTCAAGAGCAAACTCCTCATTAATTAATATAACCTTATTTCCCACTAGGTTGATTCCATGGTTTGTTTGTCTTTTCAATTGAAGTTATAATTTTTAAAGATAATGATTTTCGTTAGAAAGATAAATCTAATGAATAGAAAAATCCTTAGTGAATACGATTCTAATTAACATTACAGATATTACTGGTCAAAGTTTTACTACTTTTACAACTTATATCGCCATAAACCGTAGCCCATGAAAATGACGTAAGTAAGTAGATAAACAAACACCACATACCCATACGAGTGCGTATAGCAATAACAGCCGCATTAGGTATTCCGCAATGATCCACTTACATTTAGGTTATTATAATGTAATCTCGCGATTATGTACTCGGCATAATCATGCATGCTAATAATGTAGCGTTGTTGTGCGTACATCTCTCTAGGGTGCTCGGCAGTTTCACTGTTCTGAATTGTGATTGTTGTTTTGCGAATTGATATTTTTTTATCCGTCGAAAGTCAGTATTATGATAAATTATGTGAACATTGTTTTACCCGTTGTACCTAAGTATCTTTTAATAGGTACCAGCTGAATTTAAAAGACTATGCTTAATACGTAAGGTAGGTAGGTAAGTAAAAAGATTGAACTCAGAGAGAGGTCCGATAAAGCTTATTTGGCTCCTCCATCAACCCCACCGCCCACGTAACGTGAGCTTTTGTTGATACTATTAGTTCGTAAAGTTGCCAATAGATGGCTCTACTGTTTATGTTTTCAATATCAAAATATTCTCTTCTCACCGGCAGCGTCCAGCGTCCGAGCGTCCTGTTTTCCGGAGTTTTAAAAGCGTTCTACGTTCAGAATCCTCTTATATTTAAATTTGAAAATTTGTCCGTTGCCCGGCATCGGTAAAAGGGTATTACTTATGAATCAATAGTTAATGAGTATCAATGGGAGGCTTTTGAAACTCGCCGGCCTGTGTGCATTCTGGGCGCATCATTAATATTGAAAGTTACTCCCCTCGCTATTGTCTCTGAAGTGGCCGCCCCTTTGTATATTATACTGGAGCGTCTGCTTCAGAAACGAACTACTCATTTCCTTTAGTCAAAAGTTTTCCGTCGACAAATGCTGTATCGGCTTTGTAAATGTCAATTTGATTTCTATATTTGTACAAAAACGCGACTACTTATTCTTAAAAAAAAACATATCGAACTGAGACTGGTATATTTATTTTTGCCTTCCCTATTTTTAATTCTGTTATATACGAGTACTTGTTTATCCAGAATCGGAAAACTACTAGTAAACAATCTAGAAAAATGATTTCAACGATCTACAAAGGAGATTATTGAAATTTCCACCCTTTCACGTAATTTTATTTAATCGTAACACCCGCCAGCAGAGTGGACTCCAAATGCATATTCATAGAAAAAGTTTTTTCTTTGAACACGATATCCCAACCGGTGGAGTAGGTAACTGAAATGAGGTGGTTCCCTTACAGTTCCCTTACACTATTTTTCCGGTGAAACTATTTTAATTAAAGCCGGTGGGGTGGAAGGAGTTTATAGAGGGACAAATCGGGTAGGAGCCGATAGATTGGGAATGTTCAATTTTGGGGGTTTCTCGATGGAGATGGCTGCCAGTAATTGTCGTGGTCATTAACGTTTACGATAATGACCGGCACGGATTGACGTTGGTTCATTATCGCCGACGCTATGACCCGCGCTGATATCAGTCTAATCCGCGCGGGTATGTGACGTGGCGATCGTTCCACGGCTGCAAAACGGGGCCAGCCCTGCTGAGCGGAAACGAAACGTGTCTCACTAGTATCGTAATAAAGTTTCCTATGAAGTTGTATGTGTACATAATGCAATATTCAGATTTTCCACAAGGTTTTATAAGTATTCTTGTTTAAACACGCTGGACATCTTTTTTATGCTTATAACGCACAGCCTACACTACAAATTTTAGAAACATGAAATTTGGGCGAATAAATAATAAGCCTTATTTTACTATACAACCAACAAGTGTTCAAAACTTTCAAAATTTTACTACTTAAAGAGGTAAAAGGGAAATAAACCGTGTGATATGTTTCAAAAACTTTGATTAGACTAAGGAGACAAATAATAAAGTAAGAACTCGATTTTTTTTGTTGGTTTGTCGGGATGTTCGTTGACTCGGTGATCGGCACGAATAAAGAATGCGCGAGAGAAATCACGGGCAAAAATGCTAATAAAAAAAAAGTCTCATATCGTTTTCATCCACAGAGCTATGAACAATCCCCAAGCACAAGGAGAGACATTCCGTCGGGCGGAATCTCGTCGCATCGTAATTCAGTAGCTGGTTGCTCTGGTTCATAATTGATCTCCTCAGTTGCCGCGTCTGATAAGTCTTACTACTACATTGCTGCCTTTGCATTTACTTACGGAGATATATTATGTTTTCAGCTAGAACTGTAGATAGCTACAATGAATATCAAATTTTAAACTTCCCGTCTTAGGTATACACTTTTTGAAAACATGAAAAATTTTCAAGCGAGGGCAGGATTTGAACCTATGACATTCGCTAACACTATCCGTGACGCCCAGCCCCGTTCAACTTTGTATGGGGGAGACAAGATACCGTTAGGGGAAAACTACCAGTGTGGTTGCTTTGAGTAATCACGTGCTTAGTAAGTTATAATTGCGACGTACCTTGAATTAACTTTGAAATCAGTCATTTTGTAATTTAATTTTCCACGCTTCTATTTACGAATTTTTCAATTACCATAATATTTTAGAAATAAATGAGTTGGTAAATTAATAAGATGCAAATACATAAAATAATCAGTAGTTTTTTTTACTATAGCAGCCACACCAGGCGGCGATGACAACAAAGATGACATTCAAAATGGCGGTTCTTCGTGTTTACGTGAACTGTATATCTTTGCCGTAAACTTTCTGTCGTATTTTCGTTCTAAATCGTGTTAAGTCTCCGATTAAGTGTTAGAATTTACGTTTGTTAACATTAATGTGCAGTGATATAGGAGAAAGGACTCTTAAATCGCCACAAAAACGTCGAGTTTGAACTGCCTTTATTTTGTGAAAAAATACACTATTAAGTCTGTTTTGATGGCAGATAAAGAGAACAGGGGCACGTGCTTTAAGTGTGGATCTTCGCCTTCTACGGACGGCGTTAAACTGTTTCGAGTTTTAAAACCGGGAACCAAGAACCTAGTTCGGTAAGTAAACAATGTCTACTTCATGGTTTTATTCCTGATTATTTACTTCTACAACACACTACAAGGTAAAAACTGTAGTATATGGGCCGCAGATATATGGGTCGCCGAGTGTCGCGGAGGTTAGGGGGGGCTAAGAGCGGAAATCACCCCCCCATTTTCATACATTTTAAAGTTATGTTTTTCCGCCCTGTGTCGTTTCTGGCACTTCCCCTGCCCCTGGCTCGTGCGTTGTGGTCACAGTTCTGACCTAACCTGGCGCTTTTCAGGTTTAGGCTATACCAAACGGACCTACAAAGTCAAAGCTTCAATCACGAATATCTCTAGCACTAAAAGTTTCCGGCAAATAAAACTACACAATTTTACCCTTAGAAATAAATAATTATCAGGAAATAATTAGATAAGAATTTCAACGCCCAACTCTGCGGCCCATAGACTACAGTTTAGCCCACTAAGTGTAGTATTTTGTACATAATATTGTAATACCAATATGAATAACATGTAATGCCAATTCATTATTTTCAGGTGTGAGTTGTGGGCCAAGTACTTGTTCCCTGACAGAAATGTCAGCTCCATTGAATTTCAAAAAAAGTTGTCAATGAGCACAGAATGTTGTGTGCAAGGCATTTCAAAGATGAAGATTTCAGAGATTGTGCCGGCAGAAAATACTTATTTAGAACTGCTGTTCCATGTGATGTAGATGTAAGTAAAAAAAAAGTCTTGTTTTTGTCTGTTTTTCTGTCATGTGGGCTGTCTGATTCCTCGTGGTGCGTTTGGTCCATTTCCCGGAATTGTTTAATAACATAATGTGACAAGTATACTTTAATTATGATAATAATTTGATTTTTAAGACCACCTAGTTGCTACTCTATATTTTGCACGCTTGCATGCAAGCCGAATATTATGTACTTCCTTAATTGTTAAAACCTAATGTAACATTATTCTGACAAATAAATTATCTTGATTCTTGATTATTGAAAATAATAAATATCTCATGTCTTATTTTTAGGTTGAGCAACAAGTGCCCGTCTTCGTACCAGACCAACCACAACAAGGACAATTCAGAATGATCCCTTTAAAAAACAACAAATAAACGACTACTCCTGCTCGAAGAAAGACAGAGAAAGAAAAGATCCTACAGGCGAAATGCATCAAATATGTGCAAAAAATATGCCAACTGCAAAAACGCATTAATGTATTGACATCAAAAGAAAGGTTTTTGTATTAGCTAGTGTATTTATTCTTTCTAAAAGTTACTAGGTTATTAACTAGGACAATTATTTATGGATCACTAGGTTACTAACTAGGACAATTATTTATGGATCATCGAATACAATTTCAAGAATTTGTAAGAAATTGCTAGCCAGATTTGCATTGCCATAGCAATTAAGAAATAGATCCATATGCTTGTGCATTGTGCTATAGTTATGACATGGACTGTGTTTGTATCTCTTCACGTAGGTTTTTTGTGGTGTGTTACACAACAGAACAGTAAAACATTTTGTACAGTTTGTGACGAATATAGGAAATAAACCTCTATAATATCTCTCACTTTTGTTGTTTGATGTATTGTAAGGAAACTCAATATATAAGTTGCTTTTATTCCTTTTTTTGGAATAAAAGTTAAAAAACTAACATATATTGAGTTTCTTTATATAAAAACACCTTTAAAATTTGAAAATTAAATCCTATATATAGGGCCCAGTTCATTTTTCCCGCGCTTTGCCAGTTAGTGTCTTGGGTTGTTCACAGATGGCGGTAGTAAACCAATTTGTATGAAGTTGGCTTTCTTCTCCGCCAGGAGTATAAGTGTTCTGTGGTGACGCCTCTTCCATCTGAGCTACCGCGGCTCAATCAATGCCCACCAATTTTGCATGTGTATCTTGATGCCAATAACGCGTGGCGCGGCTTTATCTACCATTGTAGGTACATTATTTTTTATTAAAAATCCACGACATTTCAAATTTCTAACAAGGTCTTACTTATTTTAATAATGGATCATTCATATTATCATTAAATAATAGGCTCGTGCTTTTTATTTCATTTTGTTTTCTATTCAAGCAAATTCAATTTCATAAACTGACACATTCTTTAAGGTCGTAAGTTCAACAGTTTGACCGCAGGAAATAAAATTATTTTGCCCAACACTTTTTAATAAAACAAAAGTGACGTTTTCGAAAAGACATTTTGTTGTATGTAGGTACCTTATTTCAACCGTTTATAGAAAAAGTTAAACCTTGTTTACCACAAGGATTTTCAACAAATTAAAATAGTTACTTGCAAATCATAGTTTTGATTATGATAACAACTCTTAAAATAAAAAGATAAATAAAACCCTGAGTAAAATCGAATTAAATTCTTCAATCGCAACGTAAAGATGACAGTTGATGTTTTAACATTAATAAATCCTAACATGATATTGCACGAAGTGACAATGCACGACGTAGTTATTTAACGATTCTTTTTTAACAGGACATAGACAATCTATATTTTTTCCGTGCTAAGGATGATGTACGTGTTTAACTTAACTAAGCTCTTTTTATTTTTAAAAAATACTTCATTATTGGTTGCATTAACAAATACTAACAAATATGTATGATTATAAGCATCTCCAACTCTCCATATGGTATTTTGATTTTGGTGTGTAACATAATATTTAAGTTGTAGATTTTATCATTAAAAATTTAATTGCAACAAAGTTGTTATAAATAACCATAACTACTTCCATAATTATCCCCTATATCAGCAAGGTTTCAAGGAGAAATCATAATTATGTGTCAAAATTTCGGCTGATTTTGACATCTTAATAAGATTAAGTTTCGGTGACATGTTTGTATTATAAAGCTTGCGTGAATTCATATGACAGTGCATGTTAATGAGTCAATATAACGTCGACGTTAGGTTGGTACATACTGAGCAATAATAATAGTACTTTGTGCCTGTTATATTGTAGTGTTGGTAACACTAGGCTATTTAGTGTAATACGCTGTATTATGCTCTCCTGTGCGTTACGAATTCATCTTTAAATTTTGTTAAATGCAGCTTCTTCTTATAATGATGCTTCTTCTTATGATGATGTAGCACTATTTCTATTACAACTTAAAATCAATGTGTCTTATTTTAAAATCAATTACCTAATCATTACACAAAATGGATAAGCACATATCAAATAATTTTTAAAATAATACGTCGCAACTATAGGATTTGATGAGTGTTAAATAGCATATCCCAATAAGAAAATAATACGACCATTTGCATCACGTAAGGGTATCGTGTCTTTGTCTTAGCAAGTCATCAAACTGCAGCGGTGTATTACCAGGAGCCATCTGGCACGCTGGCCTGCATATGCATGATTTGCGCATATTAATAACTGCGGATTACACGCCATGAGCGACGTACATGTCACGTCACTCTATGCAAGAGCTGTAGTGCGAGCGTGCAACTTAAACAGAAACTAAATTTTTGAATTTTAGCATGCGAATTTTTGCTTCTAATTTTTTTTTATCCATTCATACATACTTAGAAAAATCGAGTAGAAGAAAGTGTGATAGGTCTAGGACTAGTCGTTGCAGACTTCCGTGCACGATTTCAGAAATCACCATTCCAAAAATTGAGGTCAAGTTCCATAGTGCTTGTTCAAATTGAGTTGCGATAGATATTAAGGTTCACTTCCTTATAGTGTTGTTACATAAGCTGAATGTAAAGCTAAAAAGCCTATAGATACGAAAAGAAGGTTGATGCTCTAAAAGTAAATACTTAGCTAAACAACCCATGTGCTTTTTCTACTTCAAATTTAAGAGTCAATGTTTTTTGGAGTATCAAAATTATTTAATAGTCTTTGACAGACAACTGTTTTCCCTATATTGCAAAGAACTTGTTTCCAAAATCCAAGGTACCTATTCTTTAGTGAAAAGACAAGTTGCTTATTGGTACAGAAGATGGTAAAGAAGTAAATACATCAACGACCCAATATGTTTTTTAGAGTATCAAAATTATTTCATAGTCTTTTACAGACAACCGTTTTCCCTATATTGCAAAGAACTTGTTTCCAAAATCCCACATACCTATTCGTTAGTGAAAAGACAAGTTGCATATTGGTACAGTCATGAACGTTGTGCTCGGAGCAAAGACGCGACGCGATGAGGACACCATGTAAACATACCGTCAATTGCGGCTTGGGCCGTGGGGCAAGTTATGAGAAACAACAGTGTTTATGGTGAGTGCGATCAGGTTAGTTCACATACAAAAAAGATGAGTAACTAAACCTCATCACTGCTGATTGTAAATAAAGCAGCAGTGGAAACAATTTTCTTTATGAGTAAGATTTGACGTGGATGTTCCTGTTTTTGTCTAAAAATATAATTTTTTGCTCTAATGTCTCCAAAAATTTGTAGGTGTTGGTAAACACATAGCTATTTGCTAATTTTGGATAGAGACTATCCTGTTACCAATTATGTATTTTTTGTTGTTGTTTTAATGTGTATTATACTTATCTCAATAAAGACCTCTAACTACTGCAATTTCGGGAATTTACTCTGCGTTTTGAACAAAAGTACATAGAATTTAGCTAAAGTATTACTTGTAAGGCTCCTCTAACGCCCGTGGCTTGTACGCTAACCTCATTCCAACCCCTGCACTCGCCCGCAGCAGCTCCCATAATGATGCGTCTCGAGAGATCCAGACCTAAAGCCAGCGTTTTAATTACTAAATAATAATTAAAACCTTCACACATGTTCACCTGCTAACATTTCGACTGTGTTACCATGCGCAGCTTGTGTTGTCGGTATAATGAATTTAAAGACCAGATTAATAACAAAACGAATTGTTTTCAATATTACGAAAAAAGAACTGCCGTGTGGTGTTAACTTAGCATTACCCCAATTGTATTCTTGGGTGTCGTAAAAACCGACTAAGGGATAAACGGCCAGGGAACGAAGGCAGCATTCCCTTTGAATGCAACATCTTGAAATGCGCTCGCCAATCTGCCTGCCAAGCGTGGTGAGTATGGCAATACACCCATAGAGGGAGGCATGGGCGTGGGTCCAGCAGTGGACTGTCGTGGCTGTGTATGTATGAATGCTTCTATTGTGTTGTGTGTGTACGGTTGTTGTCTGCAGAAATATAAGTTGAAATTTCAGTAGTGATAGTTATCGATACTGAGAACGGAGGAAAAACTAGTAATGAGGAACAAGTTTTCCAAAAAACAAAAGTCAAAACTTCCATAACAAATGACTCACATCATCGTGTCAGAAATGTTGTATGATGTCAATGAGGATCTACCTTTTTTCGGTAAAGGTACCTCTTCTTGCTACCTCGTTCATTGACAAGGCGCAATTTGTTTGAAAAATATTATTTACACAAAATTACAGCTCCGTTACAAAATTCACGCTCACAAAACACTAGTTTCAAAACTATTTGAGTCAGAAAATGCAATATCGTTGATTGACAGAAAAATTTATGGAACGAAAGATATTGCAGATAGAATGAACTCTGAAACGCTATCCACCAGTCACATTGCAGTACCTTTGCGACCATGAATAAAAGATTATACTATAAATACTATATTTTAGAGAGCTCGCCGCTTATGCCTAACAAAAATTTAAACTATGTTACGTAGCACTGCTCTGTGAATTGGTGATTAGGTTACTCGTGGCATCCACTTACAAAAAAACCTGACAACCGCTTTGACAACAGTAACCGAATTTTGATGTCAAATACTACAGATTTCTCATATATTTTTGACGTATACCAAACCTTGGTATTATTTAGGTTGGATCCTGGGGTAAAACCCTAACCATTTAATGTAGGTAGATTAATAAATATTTAAAACGATACCAAAATTTATGACTGTAATAAAATAAGTAACTCATTTTAAGGACATTAACAACTTACATACCGTTCCTTTTTAGGTATTCTAAAACGGTGAGTTCAATGTTAATTATAATTTTTGATTCGATTCATGGGCAGTGTTATAGCTAAATAAATAAAGGGTGAAAAATCCAACGTTTACATCATTTCATTCAATAAACCCATTTCCGACAAATTACGGTCGATTTTATAAATTTTCAAGTAAAGATGTTTTTTTCTGTAGTTCAGTACTTTATTATAATTTCAGTTTTACTGCCACAACGCAGAAATAATCAAATCGATAAGTATAAAAATAATCGTAAAACGTGCCTCATAAATAATTCTACATGTAAGGGGACGTTCTAATTGGGTTGATCTAACCGAAAAATGCTTTAAAATAACCCCGGGTAACATTTAAATTTGTACATAAACCACTATAATAGAAACTTCTCGAGTTGCAGACTTTCATTACGCGGCCAGACTTGGCACTCATTAGCATGAAGTATTTACAATAAAACTTTGAAGTTCAACTAGTTTACATTGTCGGGAAGAAAGGTTAGGTACAGCTACAGGTTAAAACAAGTTTGTGTTAGTAGTTAAAGGAAACCGGAATGTCTGTAGAATGCTGTGCTTAGCTGAAACGTCGTTGAAGCTGCAGTCAATAAATAGCTCGGAACTCACTTCTCTCTGAAGACAGTTTTCGGTCGTGTTTAACTTATACCGAAACTACGGAGCTCGGCTTTGCGGTTAAAGAAGCGGTTTGCAGTCTTTAAGAAGATTTAGGTACGGTAGAAAATTGTTGCACAGTAGAAGATGTACTGGTATATAAAAAGAAAATTTTTGGTGTCGACTCGCACGTGTTTAGCATTTCGGCTAACGTAGTCTTTTACAATTTAAATTAAGAATACAATTGCTGTGTGATTTCGGGTTAGAACAGCATCAACCCATTTTTCCCGTGGGTGTCTGTAAGAGGCGTCTAAGAGACTCAAGGGTTACATATAGTATTTCAATTTTAGGCGATCGACTGACAACCTGCCAATATGGCGATACACAATTTTCTGAATGATCATAAAATGTTTATCAGACGTGCCGTAAATGTTTGTTTTTTTATGGCCGTTTACGCTCTGCCCATCTCGCAAGGGATAAAGGCGTGGTATGTGCATGCATGTTTGAAAGAAAACAATTCCATAGCACCATGAAAATAATAATATACTAAAAAATGCTCACTTTTCTACTGTATTTTTTAACTTCTAGTTATTAATTATTTATCTAAACTCGTGCGGGAAAAGTTGATATGAAATCATTTCATATACCATTCCGGCCACACAGTAAATATTTTATGAGTTTATCAAGAATTTACGACACATTTTTGCGGACACAACGATATTTGGAGTATCCAATCCCCTGAGAGGGCGAAGTGACGTTGCACCCCACTTGATGGTCGGCTAATGAAGCCTCTGGTGAACTGGACAAAACCCTCTTCTCTCTCAAGAGGCCCATTCGAGAGCACTACATATTAAGCGAAGATTTTCTAGATTTTACCCTAAATAGATGGGCTAAGCAATTATACCAAAAATTGGTTAATCTGATCAAGGTATTGTTCACGAAAATTACGGGCTTTATTTAGTCCGTCATTTAGGTAAATAGTTACGGTAATAAGCTTAATGTTTAAAAAACAGAATAAGCATATATCACTGTACACAACACGACCACTCAAACGGTTCAGCAGATGCGACGAATCCAACTGAACCCCGCCCGAGGGAGCCAGAAACAAACATCGTAAAAACTTGCGAATATCGCCAACAATTCGCAAACTTGTAGGTAAGTGAGCATTTTTCTCCTTTGAAGATTCCTCTCTGCCACATGTAAATTTGGAATATTCTCGATCACGAGATAAGGATGCCGCTTCACGCTCTGATCCACTAACGAAGGAAAAAAATGAGGTACTCCACAACGCTCCGACGGCATAAAGAACGCGATTTCTCAATAGATTTCCATAATCTATATTTTATAAGGTAAGTTAAACATTTTATGCCGTATTTATTGGCATTCACAGAAATTGTTTCAGATACCTTTTTTATTCTTCGCAAGGGTCGAATTTTGCAGAAACGCGATCTTGTTACGAAATAGCTAGGTATATTTATATAATAAATGGAAGTTGACGCCAAGGTACACATGCCAAAAACCTGAGGGGAACAGGCAAAAATTTATGTAGCGACATTGAAACATGTTTACGACGAGTCGAAAGTTTCGTCCCGCTTTTGAAACATATTGAAAGGTACACGGAAAATTGTGAAATTTATAATTTGTTCATATTTTTAGACAGGATGTTAGTACGACTATACCTATACAACAATGACGTGTTTTTTTATTCCGACGTACCGTTTTGAAAGTGGAAAAAAAATTCTTTCCATAAATTTCCTCCCAATAATTAAAATAAGACTCGACCTTTAAACCCGTTTTCCAAACTTACTTTTAAAATCACTTTGGTTTCAGTTTATTAATTCAAATAATGTTTTATTGTCTCAGCAAAGTCGCAACAAGGTAAGATTATGAGACAGCTACTTGCGTCTTAAATACCGAATCAAAGTTGATCCAAATGAGAACATACAAATAAGCATTTTACCGCCCCCCGCAGGTTTACCTGTGTTAAAATATTCAACATTTTAGACATCCTCTTTTAGAATCATCAATTTCCATGAAGTCTATGCAAGAAATACATCAAACTACTGCGTAGCTCCATTCCCCCGTGAAAGGAATGTAAATGCACACATTCGCGAATATAATATTACTTTTGGCGTAAGTTCGTCAGTAGAGTATATCCAGCGTCGCCTAACAAATTGTCATCGCTACCGACTTGCCCGCGGGCGCACGTTATGAAAGCGAGCATGGCGCCACAGGTAGAGTTGCCATTGCTGAATTATCCGATGTTTGCAAAAGTATTACAGTTTGGTCAAAAAACACCCCATCACAGACTGAAATATTTCAACATTTCATCGTTACATTTCGTGTTAAAAGGGACAGTGTTACTGTTGTTGTTGGTTCAATTTGTATTATTTGATAATTAAAAGCAAATTAAAATAAGAGCATACTTATGAATAAAATTTGATGCAGAACATTAGGTCAAGTATACACAAGATGTTGACGTTTAAGACTTCTTTTCCTGAAATCTGGCAACACAATGCAAAGCACAGGTAAAACTCCGAGACAAACAATTTGTTCCCCGCTTACACACTGAATAAATATCCTTATCCCGCGTACGGCTGTCTGTGTAACGAATTCTTTATGTACGATTAAATATACTCATCTTTATTGTAAGGTAAGGCAAGTAGGGGAGAACAGAGAATGTATTAACGGGGCTAAGGGGCCAAGTATTAACAAATCAATTACCGCTAAACTATGTGTGAACCTAAAAGTGTATGTGAAATCTCTACCAAGTGCTGTTTCACATAATTGTCAAAAAAATATAATCAGTCAATACATGCCCCGAACTGTTAGAAACTGGCCTGGTCTCTCCTACGGGTCCTTTAAAATTGAGAAAGTAAATTACTTATTTTTCATCACATTAACTGATTATTAATTAACATTAAAATTAACAAATATATGTATAAGTAGCAATGTAAAAACAAGAGGCCGACGATTAGGTACTTACATCTGTGCAGTCCCTTAGTAAAGCATTAATGTAATCACGATCTCTAGTCAATTACCGCCATCCACGGCTCTAAACCAATTACCCTAATAGTCCACTTAATAACAACGACGTCTTCAGTAAATATTATGTACTGTTATTGCCAAATCCCTGTATTTATGTAAACAATTATTTCCCCTTAATTGCAAGCCCCGGATACTGGCTCGCGTTTCAACACTAATGAACAAATGTAATAGATATTTTCTGACCTTTTGTAATGGCATAAATCGTTAGCATTATACGAAAGGGAAACAGAAAGTAACTGTAATTTCTTAAATCGAGATTCGTCTACGTTTTGGCTCATCTTTTTAAGGAAAAATTTACGATTTAAGGGCACGGATTACGGTTATTCCACTCTCATAAAACGCTTTATTATTTTCAAGTAACAATTTGCCCGGAGCTACAAAAATGTACGCCGCATGTGTCGCGCGCCGTGTTCTGACGCTGTAAAATCATTTGCGTACTACCAACAACTTACCCCTGTTTTTTGTACGTTTGTAACCGGATATGTAACTTTTAACAAAAAGTAAAATGTTTGTAATTTTTGCTGGCAGCCAAACTCAATCCAGGTGCAACTAAAGCCATTTAAAACCGTTACTGTGCGCAGTGATAGAAATAGTGAAGTTAGTTCGATGGATTTTATTTTTAAAAATTTCTAGGGGATTTAACAGTTACAATTTGAACGCAGTGAGCTCTACTTACGGATACGAAACCATCGAAAGGCTTGCATTTCACCTCGAAAACCCTTACTTTACGCCCTTCGCTGACTATGATACGCCGATGATACGTCAGTCTTGGTGATTTGTTGAAACTTTAATTACAGTGCCCGCGGATTATTTCTGTTGGCAGGATTTTTTATCAGCAATCTAAAGGAGTACACCATTTCCACCTGTGTATTATGACTGTGAAACACGACGCTGATAATTGCCACAACCGTACAAAACGGAAACTGATAAAGTATGTTCACGCACACGATACAACCGACTACCGGCAGGCAGAACTATTAGTTTGAATCAAACTACAGCAAAATGTTCACCACAAAAATTACCGTTAGAACGCTAAAAAGTTAAGTTAGAAAAGTAACAATGTAAGATTTTAGTACTAAAGTTTTGTGAAAGACTTTACAGGTTTGCCGAGTTACCCCGCTTGCATTTAAAAAACTTTAAACTTTTGCATTTAGCTTTTAATATAAGGTCGGTAGAATAATTTTGGCAAGTAAAAGGAGTTTCTAAATACGAGGTTAGTGGCGGAGTGGCAGACGCTCTCATGCATGCGGTTTTGATAAGTACTAAGTAGTGTGTCGTAGAATTGCTAAAAAGCACGTAGCGAGTTGCATCGCGTTACGTAAATACTCCCTAATCTCCAGGGCTTGCACGCAAGCTGTGTAAACATCGTGGTGACTCCATTTTGCATCAACTAACCCAACTTTGACTAGAAATGTGATTACGCCTTCGCTGCCGCATGTCGTTTTTTTTAACTTTTTACTCCTAATAGTAACATTGTGAGTTCAAAAAAGCAATTTCGCGCTTCTACCGCCCCGCGGTTTATGGTAATGCCTCTGTCCTCGTCTATACCTTTGTTTAAAATTGTGCAATACTTGTTTCGAAACTGCGCTCGTGGTTTTCAGGTGCCTTACACAATGGTGGGGAAGTTCGTTTCGGAATCTTTGTTTGGGAGTCGCGGCGGATACAGATTGAAATACTATAGTATTTTTGAAATGCGCCTGATAATATTCCAAGTTTTTTTATTATAAGTAGCCGTATCAGTATTACTTTTGCACTCCTACAGAGATTATCTTTACTAACCCTCTAACACGAAAATCATATCCCGAGTTTCGCTTCGGTCTTAATGAATTTCAGCTGAAATTCTGTGTACCAAATACGAGGTATTAGATCGTTTGTAGTGTAAAATCAAGTGTGAACGTGAAGTGCGGGCCAAAATGATGTTGTAGCTAGAGGCTGTAATGGCGCGCAGATACCGCCGGCGGGCGCGGGCGGTTCCGGCGCGGCTTATCACGGCCGATAACGTGCCCCCGCCCGCTCGCGCCCGCCGCCCGCTTGTACCGCCGTGCTGAGCGGGTTAACCCACTTACGGCCCTATATTTTAAAACCATAAGGCTTAAGATTGCAAAACACAGTAAAACTGCAGGGTACAACTGATTTTTAAAATTGTTATCGTTTAGATATCGTATCTGGTTAAGGACTTCGTAGTTTTCTCATAAACTCACATTTATTATTGGATTAGTTTTTGAGCTCAGTTTCTTATTTCAAAGATCAGAAAGGAAAAGTTGACATGCGATTACCTACATTATGGTTATTTTAACGAGTTTTATCCCGATGTATGAAAGTAATCGCGAGTGCTTAAAAAGTTATATGCGATTACTTGTTATCTATAAAACTATTCGGCTCATAAAATGCGTTCCCAACCCTATGAGTTCTATCCCGTTAGTAGTACATTGATTTTTAAGGCAATCGGGTGGAAACCGAGATAGCTTCACTTATTTCCGAAATTAGTTTGGAACTACAACGCCATCGAAACTTGTACACGGCTCGATTGGGCCAATCTGTGTAATATTACACAAGTTCTTGATTAAATTTAATAAAACCAAGACGGTAGGTAATTGCGCGAGCTAAGTTTTGTTAACGAGCGTTCGATTCTCGCCGAGTCTCTCCTGATTTCATCGACCAGTCGCTGTTAGGGAACTCCGCTAGTGATGGGATATTATCGATCATTATTAGTAATTGAATACCAAATTTTGAAACACTTCCCGTGTTAGGTATACAATGTTTGAAAACTTGCAAAATTTTCAAGCGCGGGAATAGGCATCGCCACTAGTAATGCGAAAGTCGCAGGTTCAAATACTGCCGGCGCTTGAAAATTTTGCAAGTTTTCAAACATTATTAAAAATTTTCATAATTACCTACTCCTATCCACCTTGGTGACATAATAGAAAAACGATTAGAGGGAAAGTTTCTTTTTGTCTGAATGTTGCACTATTATTTTTATCATAAATTTCAGCTGTAGTTAACGGCCGCAAATCGGTTATTTACTCCACGTCTGACAAATATTTGAGGACCATTCGGAAAATTGTGTATCGCAATAGTGACGCGTTGTCAGCCCATCGCCTAAAATTGCAATACACACCCTCGAGTCCCCTATAGTCGCTTCATACGACTCTCACGGGAAAGCAATGGGGTGATGCTATTTTAAGCCGGTATCACACGGCGCATCTAATTCTCTGTCACGCATTTTTTCTAAAATCTTAAATTCAACTTCTAACTAATTACCTAACTTCTAACTAATTAGCTTGTTAAAGAAAGTAGATTTTAAGTAGCAAAACGTTTTGTTTTTACAGTTCCTATAAAACATTTTTTGATACTTTATCTTGTAACAAAAGAACCTAACAAAAGAACAGATGAATTTTCATTCTATACGTCCCGAATTTGCAATTGAATCATTTGGTAACGCGGACGGATCCTCATTTCTCGGAGAGCTCTTCGTTCTTAATGAGATTTATCAGCTTGATTTCTCGCGCCGATTACAAAAATTAATTGCGTGGCTCCATTTTCTTTCAATATCCATTGTTGAAGTATCGAATGTGGGAAGATGTTGAATCCATTTATCGAGGATTTGCAAGTTGAAATTAGTTTGAATCTGGAGCTCAGTATGTTTGGTTTTCTCTTATCCTCTTAATCTGCCTGTAGCCAGTCATTCACAGTTTAAGAACAAAATTATATGATATTCTTTTCCCTTTTAGGATGAATTAACCTAAATCATTGGCAATTTTAAACCAGATGATAATTTACTATAATTTTTTAAACCTATTTATTTGACAGTGATATTTTAGTTACAAGTTTAAAACTGACACCAAATTTACCTCAAAACATAAGGAAATGCTATTTCCTCTTGGTATTATTCTTACACTAATTATATATTACGGTTTGATTTAAAATACACAGCGCACAACTCATTCGTTGCGGCTGTAATACACCGTTAATCTCCAACAATGTTGCTCTAAACGATTACGCAGGTACTCTATAATGTTAACATCGTCTAAAACACGCTGGTACACATTATCTCGTTAACTTAACTCTGTAATTTAACACCAAACGCTGATGCCAGCGGGACAGTAAAAAGCATGCTCCTCTGAAATGGTTAAGCTAGTAGTTATAGTTTTATGTTTTGACCACCATCACCATAAAAAGATACGTAATCCTTTACCCGTGGAATTTAGTTGTGTGCGTACACGCATAAATAGCTAAAAGCGTGTAATGTTATTGTACAAAGTTTATAATAATTATTTATTAATTGGCAAGCAGATTATCATATATTCAACAAAAGTAACTACTGGCAAAGTAAAATATATTTTTTATATTGGCAATCAGATTTAAAATAAAATTGACAGAACCATTTTCCATAAAGTTCGGATTTTAAGTATTTATGACCTATTTCAACTTATAAAAATGTTTAATAACATTCTGGTTCCACAAGCAGTATCTCTCAACCTAGATACAAATCCAAGTCTAAAGTTTCATTTGCAAGGGAGAGTGAGAACAGCAATATAAGCTACACAAGCAAGAACCGCAAAACTTCGAGCTACTATGTAGCATGCCTCAAGGCAAGTGCATGCAAACACAGCTTAAGAAACACCAACGCGGTTACTGCTTATTAAACTTCGTTTCTTAACTTAACTTTCTTAGAGCCAAAAACTGCAAAGAGAGAGAGGCCTATTTATAGACAAGCTAAAGCCAAGGAAGTAGTATATTTGAATGTACTATGGTTTATTTATATTTATTATGCACTTATAGATTATGCTATATTATCTTCATAAATTAAAATAAGAAATTGATATGATAGCGCCCGCCGGGTCTTAAACCCGGGACCGTGGGGAACCGTCCCACTGCTCTGACAAATGAGCTACTGGCGCCTCGAGTGACAATCGGAATTTTGTAGTCTACTGGAAGTTAGAAATGTAAAAACCATTACAAAAACATATTATATACGTTGTAATATATAAGCATTAAAATTGATTGACGTGATTAGTCTTGTTTATTGTACCTATACGTTTATGAGACGGCATGTAGATATTAGACAATTTAAAGTAAAGTAACTTTTTTTGCTACATTTTGTTCTTTTGACTGGTCTCTCTATAAAACTTTTGTCTGAGTTTACCTTCAACTATCTCCTGTAAGTGCTGTTTATTAACTTGCTTTACAGTCTTCTATTACGTCGAGTCGCTAATTAAAAAAGCGTAATTGTACTCAATTATTGCAGTTTGTTTTTGATAAACGCGAAGTGGATGGAAATTCGTTTTTTATTCAGGAAATTGTTGGTCTAAACATGAAAGTAATTATCAAGCGTTTTCTTTTTAGTACTTGATTGTGAAATAGAAATTAACTAGCTCTATAGTTCCTTATTTTGGACATACAAGTAATATTTTTTTTACTTACGTTCATTGTTCTCTGCGTTTTACCAAAATGATTTCCAGATTAAGCTGATTATTAATTGCGCTAATCTGATTAAAATACTACGTAAATTTATTTATGTACAGTCGGTTGTAGCACTTATAAAATAAATCAGTTTTTTTGGAGTACCCCTGGTACCTTATGTGCTACAACCGACTGTACATGCGTTTTATACTTTTCGAAAAGCTCATCGATGTAAAAACATAGTATTAATCTGGATGTTTTTATCATTCGATGTAAGCAACAAACAGAATAATCAAATTTCAAGACTGTTAGATCAACCGGAAGTAATGAACGATAAGTCTGGGGAGAAGTCAGCTATGAAAAAACCTTTTGGAATAAAACCCGTATTTAATTATTCAAAACTTCTCTTCATTAGTTTCAGTTGCTGCGGTTGAATGGGCCAGCAAATAAAAATGTTTGATCTGTGTAGTTGTGCAGTTGGAACGATATTCGAATCATCGCGAGCCACTGAGCGCTACCTCGGGTGGACTGGATGCCTCGACCTATCTGTTGCGATCACTATAAAGGGTGTTAGAAAATAAGAAACTCAAAGGTTTCATATGTTTCAACATTTTAGGTGACAGGCTGACAACCTGCTTTCTACCACCATATAGTGATATACAATTTTTCTGAATTAACCTCACTTAAGTGTTTGTCAGACGTGGCGTAAATGTATTTTTTACGGCGATTTACGCTCTGCCTACGCCGCAAGGGATAAAGGCGTGATATGTGTTTGAGAAAATAATGCATCACATCTTGCTCAGGTTGCTGTGTTCTACCGTTGTTAGCGAACGCTCTTTTGGGCTACTCAGTCAGCTTAAATTGGGCCAGCAAATAAAAATGAATATTTTTGTAGTTATGCAGTTCTAAAGATATTCGAACCATAGCTTACCAATGAACGCCACCTCGGCTAGACTAGATGGCACAACCTATCTGCTACTTACTACAATCACATATAGGATATTAAATAATAATTCATCGCTGCTTTGTGAGAATTCCAGTGTCATTTTGGGCTTCTGGATTATCTAGATCTATCTTCAACTCTATCTAAGTCTTATCTGGCCCCCAGATCAGAATTTTGTCTGACTCAGTCTCTAGTCAAGAGCAAAACAACCATTATAAATTAATCTTGATAACCCATCAGTGATCAACTCGCACGTACAAGGCAGACCAGTTACGGTGTGATGATATGGTTGCTCGGAACTCTACATGTCTACTTAGTATTTAAAGTTTCTATCGTAGAGTTCTGGTTTACACAAATACTACTAAAAGGTTCAATCGCGTGGCAAGCGCCGCTCAAAACTGCCCAAGTGGAAGTCCGTAATGCGAAACGACCGGACCTCTGATATCGTGAAGGTATAAACAAGATTCCGAATGTTTATTACCTTAAATAAGCTTCATTGTAAGCAGTAAAATTCAAAACTGTCTAGCTAGTTCCAAACCAAAATTTTCATTGCTACATTGTTGAATGCAGAATGCATTGCTCCGAAAATGCTGTAACAAAATGCAGGACGAACAAGAATTGTGATAAAAAGTTGTCAGAGATACATTGTGTAGTTTTGTTACCTTAAAGGTTATTGTTAGATCTTCACAGAACAACACGTCTCGCTAATAAGCCAGATGAGTTGGTGTGGCAGGTACGTCAGGCGAACACTTGAGTACGTCGAGAGGCGTAGCGCGTTCGTTAGCGGCCGCGTGACGAAGTCTCTGCCCCAGTGTGCCCCACTCTTCCCCACTTCGGCACACTTCTCCGCTCTTTTCATTAGGAAGTAATTCAGAGTGCCGGGCAACCTTCCGCTTCATTCCTCCGCGTTTGTGCCACAGAGAGTGCTCGTGGCCTCACAGAATCAGGTAAGGCTTTTGTGACGAGATTAAAGAGAAGCTTTCTTAGCAACAACCAAGACTCGTATTCTTCGCGGGCTAAATTTGAAATTAAGGTCTTTGCGTTGTTGCGGGAATTAACTTTGTAACTAAACATTTTGTTACTTTGGAATTGCGTTAATTAACTGAAATTTATCCAGAAACAAAGATCAACCCTTTTAAAAACTTCCCAAACTATTACATGAAAAAATAGAAACCCGAATTTATATACAAGTGAGTTGCATACATGACACACATGTTTCACATGAGTTCCTGACTATTACGTACTTACTGAATTTCGATAAAGTTGAGTCTGCAGTATCGGTGAAATCCATCAACTGAATTCACAGCACTCAATGTTCTAGTGTATGAAATACACTCCGCATTGGAAATATTTAAGTGAAATGGTAAGTAAGCCTCGATAGTAGTTATTTGTAAAGAAAATTTACGTCGACGTAAGCATGAATAGACATTTCCCACGTGATGTTACCGCATCAAAATTACTGGGACATCACTTTTAGAAAATTACTCACCGTCGAGTCTTCCCAAAACGGTGTGCAGCAATTTGGTAATGCACTTTTATGCTCGTACGACGGTTACGGACACCTTAAAGCGGCAGTTCCGTAAAAGAGAATCCCCACATTGAGTCCCGAGTCTCGACGACACTAGCTCTTAAACCACACGATTTTAAACAAGCTTACACTGAAAGATTTATAGGTGTGTGACTCGTCTTCTAAACGACTTAATCAACCGTTTAGCTGTAGTTTCACTTGCAAGGAATAGCTTAATTTCTCTCTGTGTTTCTCCATTTCCTTATTGTACCTACTTAACCATAAACCCCAAGAGAGCACTTCGATTCCTTATTCAAATGGGGTAGTAACGTCGGCTTTACCATTTCACGTAATAAAGCTTTAAATTCGGCAATTACGGCCGCGATTACAATACATTAGGGATGCGAAACCTAAACAAAAGTATCTAGTGTCGCTGGAGTTGACCCTTGCACCTAGAGGAGGACTATTAAGTAGGGTCGGTACGGTTAAAACGACCCCCGGGATCGCAGACCCGATTTACTGGACATTGAATGAGCAATAAAAATATAAATTACATTGTTTTACTTCCAAGTAACAAAAGAAGCATAGAGAAAGCGAATAAAATTTACGATGGAAAACCTGTGTCATATACATTATTATAGATATCACATTTTTGGGCCATTGTATATTGCGTTTATAAATTGTATTTTTAAAAGAGACATAAAAGGTAGAGCGAGATTTAGGAAACGTTAAACTTTTATCACTGGGTTTAAGGGGCAAACGGAAGAAATATGTTAGGAATGTAACGTTTTTTAGCTAAGAAATAGTGTGACCTAGTAAGGTTTGTTGCATTGGGGTGGTTCATGTAAAGTATTTACGCAAAAAGCGTATCTGCTGGATCAATCGGCGGTTATCGCCGTCCGGATCTGTAGCGCGTGTGTAGGGCACGTACCGCGCGTACTATCGCGCCGGCAATCGCGAAGCGAACGATATTAGTACCATTCGTCTTTGTCGTACCGTTCCCTAATTTGAATAATCGCAGGTGAGAATGCAGAACGATTTGCCGCAGTGTAGGTGGGTCTTAAGAAAGATGTAAGGACTTGCAAACTACTTTGCCATGTAGTTATTCAGACGAATGGAAAATATTCAGGTGCTCCGATAAGATCATTTTATTTACGCAATTACGAAAAAAATGCAAGCGAATGGAAAGTGAGAATTTTCTCATTACGCCACAAATCAACTGTTAAAAGCAAATATTTAAAAAGAGAAAGGAATTCGCAGAGTACAAAATGCTCCTCATCCTTGGCTACTGGAAACGCGAAATCCGATTTAATTTATTTTTATCGTGGGGCTTTATAATTTCATTTTCGCACTTTCCATTTCCTGGGAACGCCGGCGTCGGCGCCGCGGATCGCCGCTTTATCCGAATGAGATCTCGACGAAATCAGGTACAAAAGAACGATAATGAACGCTTACTGCTTGCTATGTAATCTAAATTATTATACGAGTCGAAATTCTTACTTGCCAGCAAAGAAATCTACTTTATCTGGGGTACCGGGAGCTGTTTAATAAAATTAAAATGTCGGAATAGGGCCCCTTTCGATGTTTACGGTGACTCTGTAACAGTATTTCGTTTCGATTCTAATTTTCTTTCGTCTCTCTGAGAAAATCGCTTTAATCGTCTCCAAAAGTTAGTACGTTTGGAGAGGAAAAGTACCCAAGTCGGTTTCTGATGAGATGTTGCTAAATTGCACCACAGGCAGGATTTGAACCTGCGACTTTCTATATCGGTGTTTAGTATGAAGTGTTTTATAATGTAGTAGGTACACCATTTATAGCGGGTTTTCATCGCTTTGGCAACATTTAATTAGTAAAGAATGAATTGGTCGCATAATTTCACCAACGGCAGGTGAGCCGTGGTCGGCCAGACGATAAATGCTTCGGTAGTACTATACTACATTTTAGTTAGTTCTCAATTATTGTAAACCCAACACGTCGAAGCCTTTTAAAATTGGTACACACCTAAGTCGAAGTATTTTGTTTTATACCCACTCGCTTACCTTCGATGTAGGTTGGTAAGTAAAGTGAGTTTAAAACTTCTGAAGACAATTTAGT
The DNA here is from genome assembly GCA_027580185.1 of Tuta absoluta. Classification (NCBI taxonomy): domain Eukaryota; kingdom Metazoa; phylum Arthropoda; class Insecta; order Lepidoptera; family Gelechiidae; genus Tuta; species Tuta absoluta. Next base: position 7,239,248 of record JAQAHW010000003.1, read on the forward strand.
ACTCGAGAATTTCTGACATGCGATTAGTAAAGTCAGCTAAAAGTTGGAACGTGTAATATAGGTGAGGATTTATTCGAAAGATGTTATTGTTAGAGAAACATAAATATCTTAAGTTGTCTCTCAGAGTTAGAGATAAGTAGCGTAGAGAGATAGTGTCGAGTCTCGCGTCGAAGTGTCTGGGAGTATCACGTCTCTCAGCACCGGGGAGTGCAATGGAGGAGTCGTGGGAAGTTTTCTATGTTTCCGAAAGTACACGTCGTGTTGTCGGCCGGGATGGCGGGAGATGCCAGGAGGCCTCACCGCCGCCGTGGCGCCACTCATTGATTCTCCCGCCCCTCTGCACTAACTCTATTTTTCGACTTCCTTTTCCCTGCCAGCCGTACGACTGACTTATATTAACTTCATAACTTGTTAAACACAACTTTTAGAAATATGAGATAAGTAAGAGCCCTCTGAAGAGATTTTGAAGAAATTGCTAGAAGGGGACACCCATTATTACGTGTTTCCATGAGGTTTTTCCCTGCGGTCTCGGCTGGATCTTATTACGGAACGAATAAGTGCTTAGTATTTTATAAGTAACTAGAGACGTCGTCGAGATAATGGCCGAGGTCTGAATTCCACTTCTGTCAGACATAATCGGGCGGAATAAAATAGACATCTCCAGAAATAACCGTTTCGGTAATCTGGAATTGTCACACCAGTGAACTGAGCTGTAATTAGGCAAATGCACCATGTAACGCGGAGTCGGCTCCCTCCCTTCTCCTCCTCGCGCCTCGAGCCGCTGTACCCCGCCGTATTGTTCCCGTAATGATTATATAACCGTACTTTTACTACACAATTAAAATTTAAGCGTTCCTTAAAATTGTACGGAAGATTGTACAGTACTCTATTTCATCTCAACGGAGCGGAGCGAGACCCTAAAAGGGTATTTATAAAATCAGAAAATGAATGTTGAGAGTTCATTAGATTTGAAAGGAACAACGTTTAAATCCAATTAAAAGTATCTTCCGATGGCATGGCTGTGAATCGAACCCGGCTCCTGTGTGCGTCAGGCAGATCCGTTCACCAAAGCTGTCGTCTTATAGTCGAAACTGAGTTCGATAAATAATTAGTAAGTATATCTATTTTGTACTTCTAACAAAATGAACGACCGAAATATCCAAAAGATAATCATTTATCATCATACCAGTGAAGCTTGATATACCACCAGAGAGGCAGCTGAACATGAAAAAGTAACAGCCTGTTAAGACGCGACGAATCCGTGAGGAAGGTTAAAATGGTCCCGGGGCAAGTTCAGCGGCTGCACTCCGAGTTTATAAAGCACCTTATTCGAAATAACAACGCGAACCGCCGCGGATGTCTAACTTAAATAAGATTTAATATTCCTATCCGGCAGGAAGTTTCTCAAGGAGCGTGTGTAATCAAAATCTGCAGTGAGAAACTTTTCACGGGAATCTCCAGCAATTGCAGACCCGGCTTGCCGGTAAAAACTGGAATGAACTTGTCGCTTAAAACTAATTTCATTTCCAACTTTGTGTTAGAATAGTTTCTTCATGTTTCGTAGTTTTTTCCATCTTAACTTGTGTACAGTTTAAAAATCAATTTCTTAGAACTTACGAAAGGGCAACTTGTGAGGTGTTTACTTTGCTCGGAGACGGCTCGGAGTGGACGAAACTTAAACCTCGTCTTGCTTGCCCCCAGAAAAAAACCTTTGATATTGGGTATAAAACAACTGTAACAAAAATATTTGCAAACAAGTTTTCTCGGCACTAAAAGTTTCTACCCTCATGGAATCATTTTACAGGTTACATGAATAATGTTTAACTACAGATGAAAACCCAAACTTACAACATATAAAAAAGGTAACAATTTGTTACCTTGAATTTATATAATATGAAACTTCCTGCCACAAAATATTTACTATTTATTTATTTTGAGCTAGACATGTCCCACTGCAGGGCACTGTGTTTTTTTAATTTTTCCCTACCCTGGGCCGCCTCCATCCAGTTTTGGGCGTGGGCGTGTAACTCGTCGTTCCACTTTTTTCTTGGACGCCCACGTGCCCGTTTTGCGTGCAGAGGGGACCCCAGTAGTTGTTATTTTTTATTTATATTTTACAAAATATTTATATTTGTATATTTTTTTGTAAACGCGACCCTCCCCCTGTATTTTAATTGTATTTTCCTTATAATCAGACTATGTCTCTTAACAGTATTTGTGCTGTTGCTGCTGAATCCGTTGTATAAATTTGTATGTTTCGATTCCCACACCTTCGATTCACATCTGAAAATGCTGCAGGTCATCCAAAACCGTTTCATGCGCAAAGCTACCGGGGCGCCCTGGTACATGCGTAACGCCAACCTCCACATCGACTTAGGCCTCCCTACCATTAAAGCGTATATGAAAGAAGCGTCTCGTCGCTTCTTCGATAATGCTCCCCATCATAAAAACCCCTTGATAGTTGCCGCGTCCAACTACTTCCCTCATCCAACCTCGCGTTTTAAACACCGTCCGAGACACATCCGAAGAAGATGATGAAATCACAGTAGCCACTGCTGCAGCCATTGCGAGTAGATCACACTCCACAAGCTCCTCAAGCAACCGACGCCCCCGCCGGCGGGGGCGCGGAGGTCCCTCATTTGCTCCCCACTTTGGGAACTACCGGCACGTGCCGGGTAGATTCAGTCCAATACGTTCTCCCCAGAACAACTCGTAAGCCCAATCGCGCCCTTGGGGCGCGATTGGGCTTACGAGTTGTTTGAACAACCACAAGCTTTTCCGGGTGAGCTCCTGCTCCCCACCATACAGTCAGGTGTAGATTGAAAGCCCCGGGGCTAAAAATCGTAGGGTCCACAACTAAAAAAAAAAAAAAAAAAAAAACAATTTCCTAAAATCAATAATAAATACTGGTTTTTACGTAGTTAATTTAGTGTATATCTTTATTTTATAATAAAACGGAATGCAATCGAATTAATGTCCGCGAAGGGCAAAAATAAGAACATCAAACCTTTTAAACTTTTTTCCCACAAAAATGAAACAAAAATGTTATAAGCAGTATTTAATTACAGCATTTTGTCTCTACTATATTTTCTAGTCAAGAGGTTCAAATATATAATAATATTGTTTTTATTATTGTAACATATGCAAGCCTTTAATTAACAGGTATTTAATTAATTATTTAAATTTAATTATTACAGATATTTAATTAATTAGGTTTTTTTTGGGGTTAAACTTACATTAGGTGTAAATAAAGGCATTTTCCTTAAAAAATAATTATATTCTATTTAAATTACTGTAAAATTTCAAATATTTTCAATTGTAATTTTTTTCTTGGACTGACTTTTTCAGTTGATTCACAAATAAAGGTTCTAAAATTTACTTTAAATAATCAATAGTAAACAATTGCCTGATGTTGAATTATTAACGAAAACGAAGATTGCTCTCACAATATTGCATTATTGAGAATAGAAGTTTAATTGTAGGATTCTAGGAAAGTAAAGCTAAGGCAAAGCGTTGAAAAGAGTTGGAAGGTAATAAAAATAGCTGTCTCGAGATACGCTATTAGGGTAAATCTTCGCAGACAGAAAAACTATTAAACGTGACTAAGTAGGTTTGCGACAGAACGAACCGAGTGCCCCTTGTCCTTCAAGAGCGCAATTAGTTCGCTTTTTGCTGCACTCCGCTACTCTGAGTAATGATTGGACGAACGCGCGCTGCGGTTGTTTACGCTCGCTACAAACGCTGATTTATCGCCCAAATCTAATATGTTTCTAGTCCAGCGCACATACTCATAATCCACTGCTAAAAGCTAATAACTGCATGCAATGTTTTCATACTGACATTTCAATATTTATAACAGCAATATTTTTGTTATTTTATTCGACACAAAAAATATATATAAATAAGGATAGTATAAGGATGCGTCTATAACAATGCAAATGTGTAGGCGGCGAGCAAGAAACTTGGCAGAGAACGTGCAGTCGCACGATCCTGCAAATCTGCGCACTAATGCTTATCAGCTCTGATTCATACCGATGTCGTATCTAAGAACACGACGACAGAGTAACGTGTATGTAAGTTCGTTGCGCAGCGTGGCAACGCTGCTTAGTGACTACGCGATACCAAGACTTCATTTTATCTTGTGGATAAGAACGCTCATATGTCCCAGGGATTCACTGACGCTTTGTCGTCGGAGAAAAGAATGGATCGTGATGAGAAATGTGCTGGAATAATTTATCTTTGGGTTAGTTTAGGGAATGAAGCTTGTCTCTGCCAGAAGCAAGCGGATGACGGCTTATTTCTAATTCAGGGACGCGTTTTCGAAGGGAGGATAAAGCGGTGTGGGTGAATAACTGAATAAAAACGATGAGTTGCAAACAATCGCGAGCGTGGACTGCGGCGGCGCGGCTTCTGTAGCTTCCGCCACGATACCTGTATCTCTTTGAAACAACGACGAAACAGGAACAATGCGACGTTTAACAACGTTTTTTCACTTGTAGGTCGTTACAAAAATACAGATAGCAGCGCACGTGCCGTTTATGGCTGAAGATGTCGAGGGAGACGCTGGCACAAAGCGGTTAAGATTTATTGGCCCACCGTAAACGCACGTAAGAGGAAGTTTGTTCACTCGAGTTCGACGAATCGCAATATTTAACGTTCAACTATTTCCATCAATTTGTTCTATCAAGAAAGGAAAAACTTAAATTGGGGCGATTAAAGCGTGCGCTCGCCTGAGATTGATTTCTTGCGAGGATGACGCCAGTTGGCCCGTTTGCTCGCCCCGCTCGTTCGCTCGCTGTACCACCCGCTAAAACGCACGCTCATTTACTGTCGCTCTTTTCGTGAAGCGTTTTGCCCCCCAGATTTATTTCTGTTTCGTCGTTTTTATTGCGTACTCGGAACTTATAACGAAATAGTTACGGCTGTTAAAAGGTTTTATTGGTTAACCTTCGGCGTATGTGATCATAAAATAGATTCGTAACCTAAAGAAGCGTGCACATAGTGCGAGATTTATTACCGAATCATGTGAAAAAGAAACAAAATTTGCCCTGCATATGGATATAAAACCGAAGATATAGCACAAATTTATAGGTAAATTGTGGAAATCTCCGTATAATAAAATATTTTTCTATTGAATATTGTATGAAAAGAGTTTTACGGGTCTTACTCATTTCACTCCTTTTTACTACCTACCTTTTTATGCAAGACCTCTATATTTCAGAATATAAAGTAGCGCGTGAGGATTTAAGTGGACGGGTGTGTTAACTGGAGTCATTAAACGTAGCTTACCTGAAACAAAAAGGACATACCATAAGTTAAAGTTAAGGCGCACAATTTTGCAGTCTGGCATGAAAATGGTTAATACACCGGTGATCAGATCGGAAGCGACGGCGCGACCCCCTCCCCCTCTCTTTCCCCGTCCCCGGCCAACGAGCAAATTCACTTAATTTACCGCCCGCGCTGAGGCCCCGCTAAAACTTTACGCACTTAATAAACTCCGAGACGAATTAAAATTCCGTCGGTTTAGTAACAATCGTGTCGGAACGCCGTTAACTCTTTCGCCTCGTGCCGAGTTATTAATAAGGGACACGCCTCAGCCGGCGTGATTTATCTACAAAAATAATGACAGCGGACCTAGGGTAATCAGAGTTAACAAGTTTATGGGCGGCCAGCGGATCAGCGCAAGTTGCGGTGTCGCGCTTCGTTATTTAAATATGCAAATTATTTTTGAGTGTACAGTTTGAGTTCGGTTGCAGGTTGTTTAGCATAAACAAGCCGCGGCGCCTGGGCGTTGTTTCGCACTGTGCCCGCACCGCGTCCGCACCGCATCCACACCGCGTCCGCACCACGCCCGCACCACACCCACGCGTCGCCCGCACTGCTCCCGCACGACTCTTAGACAAGCGGCGAATAAATAATCTGGCAGTTAGATGCTCCTTCCTCGAGGGCCGATCGTAAATCAGCACGAGACAAAATTTCCGCCTAATGTGAGTGTAAAATTTGGAGAACAATGCCGCTAGTTCCACAACGAGATCTCTTTAACAATGTCGCGTTTAATTGTTTTAATTTAATGAGCTCTGCTGATATGGAGCTTCATGTAACCCACGACACACGCAGCTAAAAGGCCGGTGATTGGCGGAATAACTGTTGCTGAATAAACACTGTCGGATCAGGGTAGGTAGATTGTTTACTATTGGAATTGATTTAATTGAATACGGTTTCTCCGAGTGATCTGAAACCGCGTTATTCAAAGTTTTGACAAACTTAGTTAGTGCTCCACCGCAAATGGTACTAAACTCAGTCAATTTATTAAACTATGTTTTGTTCATAAAGCTAGTCTGTAAGAAGTTGGTGGGTTACAGGGAAATCTTCAGTCGTCTGACGCATAAGAGAGATATAAAACGCAGATTAGTGAGAAGCTTACAGTTGTAAGGTCTGGGGCCGGGGATAGCGGAGAATATTAACATTTTGAGCGTTCCTCTAGTTCATTTGGCTGTATTCTGGAGAGCTTTATCGGTAATTGAACACGAACTATTGCGTTTGAATCCGGGATTAGTGGGAGCTCCCTCGCATTTGACCCTTCTCCAGCGGTATTATAGTGTTATAATCCGAACGAAATTCTTGCCCTTATTTATGTTCTTCGCTAACTGGCTAATTCGAATTAGCTATTTCGATTCGAGCAGTTTCCCTTTGTTGTGTAGGTAATAATTTAATATCCAAGTACTGTTCCTGAGATAACAATACCGACTCTGTCTGCATAATTATTTTGTTTTCAACTCTACATAAGCGGTTAAATAAAAAACGACGGTTCAGTTATAAAATAACGTACTTGTATTTTCACTACATCATTCAACATATTTTCGCTGCCCACGCGTTGAACGTTAATAAATCTAAAACGTTTGATGTTTTACGTTTGTGACGTTACCATTTTTAACACAATATTTCTGCTCTTGGTGAAATGATTTATACAATTGTATTTCCGCTAAAACTTTCTACGGGTAAACTAGCAGCTACCCAAAACTGTGTTATAATGTTTATTGTAGAATTTTGGTCATCAAAAACGGAAATAATTATATAATAATAATATGGACCATTTTAATTCATTTTGTGCTGAACTGATGATCCATTCAGTTTAAATTAGCAGTCAAACCAAAAGCTATCGTTTGAAAACAGAATTACTACTAAGTTTTACACCACAAGCATTACGCCAGATAAAATTTATACGTAGTAAATTCGCAAAGTGCAGCAGGAGAAGTCTGAAGGCAATATAAAATATTAATAAGTGGAGGCTGCTCTAGGTCTCATTACGCGAAGCCGTTAAAGACGTTTTTGACGGTAGCCACGGAGCCACCGCCATTAAAGTTGAAGCAAGCCTCAGACGAGTGTAAATAATAACTGAGTGGTTTAAACATAGACTAAGAGAAGCAGATCAAAATAAGTCATAACTTATCTCTGCATTTATAAACCCATGAGCTTTCCGCCCCGTGGTTTTATCCGCGGTAAAAACGTAGTTTTTTTTATAACTTAATATGTAAAAAGCAAAAGTGACGGGCCATAGATCAACGCATAGGCAAGACCCTTGGTGTTGGATGAATTTTTCGAAATGAAGAATGTTACTAGGTATTCCAAATCGCTTGAAATTTTGTATCGGTAAAGCCTGTATGTATACAAATACACTAGTTTTTGTTGTAGTCAAAAATACCTAGTAGATTTGATTTTATATGCATTCAAAGTTTCAAAAAATATCGAGTCCCGCAAACAGCCACGTGACCGCTTGTGACGTCGTATCACAACGCGCGCCGCGCTCCGCTTAGTAGGTCTCAAGTCACCAGCAGCGGTTATAGTAGGTGTAATAGCTTGTACAGTATTTTGTTTGTGTTTGCATCCGTGTAGGTATTACGTTAATAGTAAATATTACACATACACACACACACACATATCACGCCTATAATCCCTTGCGGGGTAGGCAGAGCGTAAACGGCCGTAAGAAACGGACATTTATGCCATGCCTGACAAATAATTGAGGGTTGTTCGGAAAATTGTGTATTAGTAGTGTCAGGTTGTCAGCCCATCGCCTAAAATTGCAATACACACCCTCGAGTCCCTCAGTCACCTCATACGACTCCCACGGGAATGAAATGGGGAGATGCTATTCTAAGCCGGCATCACACGGCATAGTAAAGTAAATTTTTTTTTTTTAGTTGTGGACCCTATGATTTTAGCCCCGGGGCTTTTAATCTACACCTGACTGTATGGTGGGGAGCAGGAGCTCACCCGGAAAAGTTTGTGGTTGTTCAAACAACCAGCTCAATCGCGCCCTTGGTGCAGCTTGTATACCAGCCCGTTGTACCAGACCTTGTCGAAGGCTTTCGCCACGTCAAGAGATACTGCTCCTGTCGGGGTCGGTTTGTACGAGACATTTAGCTTAAGAGCGATGTGTTCGACAATGCGGTGCACTTGTTGGGTACAAGAGTGCTGTTGTCGAAAGCCAAATTGCTCGTCAGGTATGAGATTGTTGGTCTCCGCATAGATCATGCGTCCGTAAAGTTTGGCGAGAGGGTTCAGTAAGCTGATCGGGCGGTAGGAAGTGAGCTCATTCGCCGGTTTACCCGGTTTGTGAATGCCTATGACTATTGCTTCCTTCCAGCAAGCTGGGCAGGTGCAACTAGCCATGGCGGCATTCAAAATCAGGGTGAGGCGATTGATCAGGTGATCGGGGAGAATCTTCAGGACACGGTTGGTGATGCCGTCCGGTCCTGGAGCCTTTCTGGGCTTGAGTGCCTTAAGGGCGTTGCGCACTTCCATCTCAGTGATGACTCTGAGTGGAGGGCCCGATGGAGGTAGTGAGATGAGACGTTCGACTTCGGAGTCGACCGTTGAGACGAAGGTCAGGTCGTAAGGGAGTGTGCTGGGGGTGCATTGGGCTGCGAGACTGTCAGCTAGGCATTCAGCCTTTTCGTCGTCGTCAAAGGCTTTGGTCTGGTCAGATGCGTTAATGGTTGCACATTACCTATATATCAACAAATAATGATGTTGCCGCCGAAATGCGAGGAGCAAAAATGCAAGGGTAAGAAAACTTTCCTTGCTACTACTTATTCTTAATACTTTATATGTTAGAATGGAATAGTAGGAAGTGGGATAAGTACCTAGGATGTAGATGTACTGGTTAAACGTTACAGATGTAAGTACTAAACCTTTTCTACTTGTTTTTTTCTTTTACTAACAAAATACGTAGGGCCATTTTATTTCATTTACTTTTTATTTCAAATGTATATGCTTAAGGCGATGGGCTGACAACCTGTCACTATAACGATACACAATATCCCAAATAACCCTCAAACATTTGTCAGACGTGGTGTAAATGGCAGTCTTTTGCGCTGGTGGCTGTTTACGCTCTGCCTACCCCGCTAGGGATTACAGGCGTGATATGTGTATGTATGTATGTATATGTTTGAACAGATTTACCAAACCTTTTAAATTTATTTGTATTTTTTTTCTCACAAAATAGTTAAGGCCAGTTATTTATACAGCTATGGCGATGAAGCTATTGGTTATGTTCAAGTTAAGAGAGTAAGTAGGTGATACATAACAGTTAGTAGGCGGTTGAAAAACTCTGACACCAGGGTTCATCGGGTCGTTGGACGACTCGGTGTCCCACACGAAAAGAGAGAGAGATAAGATACGTTTAAATGTTGAATCACGCCAGAACACCGCGTACGTACCACACCTTATCATTGCAGTTTAGAATGCAATGAAAAGGATTTTTTTCGCATTTTAACGACGTTTGGAACTATAAAAAACAACTTTTTCGGTGAATTGATAGTTGTATTTTTACATTTAGGCACAACGCATGATTTCCTAGTATTTGGATTGGACATTTTCAAAATTATTTAAGTAAAATTTCGACGGCACGGGCGCGCGACCGCATGCGGACTGAGTGAGCCAGACCGAGCGTGTTGTACGATGACGTCACAGCGTCACCGGCAGCCGCGTCGTGCGGTTGCACCTTGTTTTACTTCTAAATCGGAAACTAATTGACGTATCGAAGTAATTCTTTCACTAGTATTTTTTATTTTTGACAGAGAATATGGAGTGCTAACAATCAAAATTAGGTAACATTCTTCATTCAATCCCTTAGTGGGTTAAACAGGGAAATAAACGATTGTATGACTTGATAGATTTTCTTCAAATTTTGCGTTAGGTATGTAAGAACTTTGAAAAATGCGTATTTCAGCGTTTTTGAATTTTGAACCCCTTATGGGTTAAAAAAAGGGATGAACGTTTTATATTTACGGGCAGCCCGCACCCTTTGAGCTAAAGTCTTGCAATTTGGCACGCTTATTTCTAATATTATAGTAGATATTACTTCTTCTTCTTAGCGTGTCGAAGGCAGATATTGTTTGTCGATATCACTACATAGTATAAAATAAAGTCGCTTCCCGTTTGGTGTCTCCTTATATCTTTAGTATTACCCAACGGATTTTGATGCGGTTTTTTTTATTAGATAGAGTAACTTGAGAGGAAGGTTTCTAAGAATAAATTATTCCGGGAAATTGTCACATTCCCATGGGAAAACAGGTATCCCAACTGGTAGTAAACTTTTGACCCCCTTTTGACACCTTTAAGGATTAAAATTTCAAAAATGCTGAAACACGTATTTAATTATTTTAAGTTGTGAGTCTAATCAGAAATTTTGAAACAGATCACATTTCAGATAAAAAACTTTCATACAAACTTTTAACCCCCTTTTCACCCATTTAAGGATTAAAATTTCAAAAATGCTGAAACACGTGTTTCATTATTTTAAGTTTTTAGTCTAATCACAAATTTTGAAACAGATCACATTCATTTAAAAAACGAACTTTCATACAAACTTTTAACCCCCTTTTGACCCTATTAAGGGTTAAAATTTCAAATATGCTGAAACACGTGTTTAATTATTTGAAGTTATAAGTCTAATAACTAATTTTGAAACGGATCACACTTAAGACAACGAACTTTCATACAAACTTTTAACCCCCCTTTTCATCCCTTGGGGGATTAAAAAAAAGTGTGATTCAAGAGGAAGGTTTGTATGTATGATTTATGTCGGGAGAAGGTCTGTTTCCCGTGGGAAATCAGTTAGCAGCGGGTGAAACCGCTGGGCGGGCCGCTAGTTACTTATAATACAGATTTGAGAGTTTTCTTAATTCGTCACTTGATGGGTTAAAATAGGGGATGAAAGTTATTTATTGTTGTAAAGACCAAATCATTAGGGCCACGAGCTTAAAATTTCGTTTGCATGCTTACTTTAAAATACGTAAAAAGTTAAATTAGGGAATAAAGTTTTTATGAATGATTTTATTACTTTTTGTCAGTAGACGACGTTGCCATGCATAGGCAATCGCTGCTTTAGATTGTGTACAATCTTGGGTGTATCCTATTGATACGATAAGAAGAAGTAGACCGAATATGCAAGGCGAATATAGTGCAGTGTGAGTGGTTCAAGCTCAACGCCAAGTGTGTGCCCAATAGAACAGGGAACGAAATGGGGAAAGCTTGCAAGATATTTAAAAAATCCTGATGGAGACCGACAAAGAATGTGCCAATGTTTGTGAAGGCAAGGTAGGGCATTTTCCATCGCATTCGACTACCAGGTTGTTCTCTGGCTGCTAAAGAACGTCAAGACCCTGGAAGCAAAGCTGAAAGAATTTCAGCAGAAATTTCAAGGCTCAAAAATACAATTGCTGATCTACGTACTGCGAACTTATATCTAATTACATTGCCTTTTGTATTATAACATAGGTAGTAAGTCTACGTACACCTCATGGTTAAAAGTTTGAAATTTTCTACCTTATCATTCTTTTCTAAAATAAAATGCGCAACAGTCTATCATCATTAACCCAATTATTATGCACATCAAAATTACAAAATACCTATTCATAAAAAAAAAACTATAAATATAACAAATATCAAATTCTTTACTACAAAAGAAAAAATTTTGTTCCTTACATAAAGGTCGTTGGGTAATACTGAATGGTTTTATGAAATGTATCGTAGTACTGCTACGGCTTCGTCCCACCTACGCCGCCGTAGTAGGAGCTACGTCGTAGTAAAGTCTACGTCGATAATATTTTATTTGCTAAAGTTAAGATAATTCAAGTACCTGCAATTATTACAAATATTTTGTCATAAAATATATTGTTTTTATAATGTGAACAATTAATGAGAACTATTAAAATATCATATAAAGAACAAATTATTATTAATTTATTTATTTATATTGAAATATTTACGCAAATTTATCAACATAAATTACCATTGTGACGCGTTGTATTGATCAATATTTAAGTGCAAGCTGTACAAAAATGTATAGGAAAATCTAACCATTCAATCCAATATATTTCTGCTGAATTAATCAAGACATCCCGCAGACATCCTGCGAACGCAGCCAACTCCTTCACCGAAAAAACGAAACGTCTTATTTCGGATACAAAAGGTTTGCGTTTATTGAATGGAAGCTTTGACTAGACGAAAGGTACAGACAAAATACAATTGTTCCAAACACTTGATTGTTTCGTCATTGCCCTGTCCTTTACACAATACATTACGAGGGCTGCTATTTATGTATTCGCAATGGGGCATTTACTTTCACCGCAGAATAATATGAAAAAACTACAACATGGGGCAAAATTGTATTACTATAAAGTTTTACGTGCTACATCTATACAAAATACTTTAATCTTAGATTTCTTAAACTACGCCTACGCTTAAATAAAATAAAGGATTGCGTTTCTTATATGGAGATTATAGTACGTAAGAAGGAGGCAAATACACGACACGGTTTTCACCTGGCGATGTCTGAAAGCTTCCCACGGTTACAAACGTGAAAACGTTAATTTGCTTTTGTTCTGTACGCTGCCATTTTGGTAATCTACTTTACGTGTTATCTTTACATGGGTAGATTCGAATTTTGAAGTGCGTTCTAATTCGGTTAGCGTTATTCGGTGTCGGAAGGAGATTTACCAAGTAGATAATAGTATTGTGATATTGACAATGAGTTACAGAGTGTTAAAAGCACCTCCGTTGTAGTATTAAAAATAAATTACCTTTTTATATGAAATACCGAAATTTAAATGCTTTCATTAATTACTAATGTATTCTTTTTTTTATTCCGTGTTAGGATGACTTCAATATTTATCAATAGATTTTGTGGCCCTACTTGCCCGCTGATTAAATAGGTATTGAACACAAACTGAAATACTGACAAAATATCATCATAACTTAAACTTTAAATTTATATATTAAAAAGAGTTATAAATAGGTATCAAAGACGACGATTCTTAAGCAACGCACGGAGTGCGCGAAGCTTAAAAAGCGTAAGTAACTCGACATATGTGATCAAAGTTACAAGTATACCGAATATCAAAGAAAATTTAACGTCACATGAGTACCGATTGAACAAACAATGTGACACTGTATGGTTAGTAAATAACACATGAACATAATTACAATTAAATTAAGAAAAAAGCCTCAGTTACGTTGACTTCCAGTTTAGATTTATTTTCACTAACGACACGTTTTCCATACGAGAGTTCGAAGTATATTTTAGTTTACAACGATATGAAGAACCGTAATAATTTATATAATAATTTTAATTTAATAAATGAGTTGCTCAAGGTACCTGCTCCTGATAGTACCTAGAATAATTACTCAAATTAATTCACTGATTACTGAAACTTCACCAGCCAAATCATCATAAAATAAAAATGAGATAAGACCAATGATAAATTATAACTTATGATAGTGATTACAGAGAGAGCTTCTATAATACTTTAGCTGCTTTACTTAGCATTTTTTGCAAATGGCAATAAAATGGTAAGTTTGTAAGACTTTTTGAGATTTCTCAGTAATATTCCAAAAAGAGCATTTGGAGTTTTAATAACTTTGAAATGTACTGAAATACATTGTACTGGCTGTCTTTGAGGCCCCAGTTGAGGACCAAATTTATGATCATATGATATGGTTTACGCAACCAGGGCACAATACAGTATGTCCAGTTTTAAGTTCACTTTATTTCACCAGAATTTTCTGAAAAAGTGGCACGTTTTGTAGAAAATTTGAATTCCTGTAATAATATTTTTAAATTCGTTTGCAATTGTTACTAAAATCATTATTTTAATACATGACCATATTAGTTGAAAGTCTCTTGAAAAATCAGCATGATTTGCAGATTACTTTAGTTGGAATGTATTAAATAGCGAAAGAGACCGAAATTATCTCAAAATCTGAAAATTTACCTATTAGCTTTTAATCAAAAAGGTATATTGTTAGTAATGCCGCAGATTGGTAGCCAGGGATGCCTACGCCCTAGGTTTTTCCTTTGGACCACTCTAAACGGGACATCCTGTATAAACGAAACTAGACTCTGAATATAAACACATTCACGCTCATTTACATACAAGATAATACGGATGATAGGTAATAGAACCATGTTTTGATTTTGAGTTGGAACGAATGTTCAACTTTTTAATCTCAGAACTCTCTTTAATTTATTACTTCTTTGCACTCCTTAGTAGGATTAATATCAGAGTTCAAGGGTTTCGTTGCGTGACAGTATCCTCTTTGATAACACGATAGGACTAATGAAGCGCTATGTTCTTAGTTTTACTACTGAATGTTCGAAGTTCAATGTTGTTTAAATTAGAGTAAGTTCTGAAGTGACACCTTTTTTGAATTAATTGACTTTGATATCTACATTTTTGAGGTAGTAAAACAGGTTTCATAGTTTATGAGTAGCAGAAGACAGATATAGTCACTCACTACCCAGATTTACCGTGATTAGTCTACCCACGGGGCGAAATATCGGAAAAAATATAAGGTACAATTTACCATAGTACTATCATTAGTGTCGTTAAAAATGTGTGGAAGATTTCACGATTGCTTAATAAGTTTGTATTAAAATTGATTATCTTTTTACACAATAATACGTTTTGTATTTTTAAATTTCATGTAAACCTACCCCAATAAATCCACTTCATGCAGTCTTCACTAGACAGCAAATCCATAAAGACCGTCCTCTAACAATCTTGGCCGAACTTCGTAAACATCTAGCAAGACAGATGTGAGCGGATGAGTCCCATGGTGCCTCCTTCCATCTCCTGCTTAGTTGGATTAGGTTCGCATCATTAATCGCTAAAATTGCGTTCACGTAGCACTAGCGTTATGCGCCACAGACTACTAAACTGTGAAGGACAACATTTGACGAAAGTTTTACTTAATTTTGAATCGAATAAAAGTGCCCAGAATAGGAGAATAAATTAAGAAATGGTAAAAAAGGTCGAACAGTACAACCACTTTGCGGGACTATGAATCACAGTGTACTATCTTACATTGATTAAAGTAAATTTCAATTATTTTAAAAGTTCCCCATTCTGAATGCATAAATGGCAGCCAATTGTAGGAGTCGGTACAACATTTTACAACAAAAAATATATCTTCGTTACCCTTACCCTAGGTCAAGCTCATTATTAAAAGTGGTCAGAATAGGAAATAGGATATATCAGGACGTGGTTAAAAAGGTTAAAGTGGTAGTTAAGGCGTCACGGGACTATGAATCACACTGGCTCACATTCTAATGCAAGTATATCGTATTTCGTAGTCTTCTCCTGTTTGACAGTCAGAGTCTAGCGACCTATCCCGAGATCTTCAATTAGACTCTCCCAATTTCAATTCTGTCGATCGAGTATAGTTTACTGGGTGACGTTAATGTCTTAAGTTGGTGATTTACGCGACCACTTATAACTGGCTGCGGGATAATTTTAAGCATATGAACTGATCTAGTTATGGTTAGTTATAAGCGTGAAATAGATTAGGTTGGTAAAGGTGATGTCTGAGATTAGTTTTGAAATGCAATTAGGTGAAGTAGGTAACTTGAACTGGCATAGCTCTTGATGGAGTTATCGGATATTTTAATACAACTGTTAAAAAATAATAGGTCGGTACGTTGGTTTATAATAATAGTTTTTTCATCATGTCGTATGCAAAGAAATGTTTTACTGTACATATAAAAAGACTGTTTTCTATACTTTACAAAATTAAAACTGACTAGCTTAACTATCTTAAGCACTATGATCGGCTGGCCATCTGTCCCAGTGTGCTGTCAGAGCGATCAATCAGTTTGCTGCCAGCGCCATCTATCAAGTTGTCACGGCAACGCCACGCGCCACCCCATGCCAGATGGCGCCACAGGCAACGAAATTAGGAACTGATTTGCAGCTGATCAGCTGTTGCAAGGTGGTTGGAAAGGTGAGCCAAGGAAAAGACGAAGTTTATAAATTCATAATTCTTGGTAGATGTGACGGCGTGTGTTAAGCCTGTATTATGTATTTGAATAAATTGATCAACCTACTTATTGTAAATGACTACTGGGTTATCTCATCAACAATAGTTTTCACTAATGAAAGTGAAAGTTCAAATAAACATTGTCTGACTAAAATTTATATAACTACTGTAATATTTATAAAATAATTGTACACCTATATTGAACAAGAACAAACCTACAATATTTACAATCATACATAACTTTGTATTCCCAGTGCAACTGCGGTTTTGGAACGCGCGTCTATATTTTATAGTGGCACAAAGCAATTCTTCTAAAACCACTTTTTGAAGTTGTCAAACTTTCAACTCTAAAGTCCATGTTGCACAAAGACTTATGACTACAAGCATGGAGTTGTGGCTACAAAAACCCATATCCAAGCTTCGATTTACCGACAAGACATTTGTTATAGGATGACATATCACGTACGCGGAACCACAAGACATTTTTCGTGGAAAACTGTGCAGTAGAATTAAAAACGAGCACTCGCGTCATCCGCAAACAAAAACAGCATGCGACAGAACAATACCGCAGGTAAAAAGTAAGAATTTTGTTTGTATTGCGTTGGTGAAATA
The DNA here is from genome assembly GCA_027580185.1 of Tuta absoluta. NCBI lineage: Eukaryota > Metazoa > Arthropoda > Insecta > Lepidoptera > Gelechiidae > Tuta > Tuta absoluta. The sequence continues at coordinate 7,256,183 of JAQAHW010000003.1, forward strand.
TACGTACGATGCGAGGGTGCAGATAGTTTTCCGGGTAAAATGAAAATTTTCTCTTACTGGGTCATAACATAAAATTTATACATACATATATAAGCATCCTTTGCAAGGTAGGCAAAGAGTAAATGGCAGTAAATTATGTACGCCACGTCTGGCAAACATTTGAGGTTCATTCAGAAGGTTGTGTATCGCCATAGTGACCGGTTGTCAGCCCATCGCTTAAATTTAAATTCACATGTAACCCTCGACTTATTCGCCTCCTACGACACCCACGGAAAAGAAATGGGGTGCTATTTTAAGCCAACATTACACGGCAAAGAAAAACTACGAGGAAATAAAACTTGAAAAGACGGTTTATCTAGAAATCTCAAATAATAATTTGTGCTCTCATACAATAAATTGGTTATTTGCAGAGCTAATAGCACAACAAGTACTCGAGTGCCTTTTGGCAAACGTATTTGTTTGGCTGATTGGATTACCCAATCGCATACTCAGCTGATTAGCAAAAAACAACATGAAACGACTACCAGAATACAATTTCCTTACGCATAAACGGGGAAACTTTACTTTTTACGACGGAAACAGGAGCGTTTTGAACAATTTAATCGCGGACGATTACGTCCGCGGGACGTGGTACCCAAATCGGACACTTTTATGACACCAGCCAGTTCGCGTTAAATGCGGAGGCTTAAAAAGGGTTGATAGCGAGTAGCCTTGTCACCTGGAAAAGCTGGGGACATAACAGACCTTCATCACGGCCGGACGTTCATTGATAATTAATGGGCGGTGCCAGTGTAACGAGAACAAATGACGGGTAGCACGCGCGCGATAACGATTAATATCTTCGCGGAGCTGCAAAAACAAACCTACGGTAGCCTCGCCGCGATAAATCATATCTTCTTGAGGCGGAAAAATAAATGAAGCTAATGATAAATGGCGACGAATCCGTAGAGTGCCGCCGTCGATTGAGTCGAGTGAATTTGAAAATTAAAATGTTAAGGCGCGGAGCAGTGGAGCGCTGTAATCGGGATACTGACGTCCGTTTTTTTATTCTGTTGCTAATGCAGTTACCTTATTATTTACTCTTTCTGGCACAATTATCTTAAAAAAAATTGAAACTGTGTTACTTTGGAGCTTAACGATTACTTGAGGTACTTCAATTTTTTTTTGCTTTCGCATAAATTAACAAAATTAAAAGAAATACCCATGCAAAAACGTTCATTGAAGATAAAAGATGTGCGTCTTCGGAAATTCCCTTCTATCCAATAGGTATGAGATAACTACTTTGGAGATTTAGACGACAAAGCGCAAGGCATGTATGTTAATCCTTGAGAAAAATAATCCTACTGTGAACTTGCTGCGAACTGTCAAATATTTATCTAATACAGTGCCAATATTGGGGCCTCTTAATGTCTTTATGTAGGTATTTAGTTTTATTTGTTCTTGAGTTATTCGCGATTTGCCCGAATTAAATAAACGGAAATCTCGTTGAAAAGTTTTGTAATACGATTTATTTTTACTGCGGGCGTATTTACCCTAAAGTATTACAGAAGTTAATAAAAATAAATATATAAAACAATAAAATTACTGTTTTGCCATTTTTTGACACAAAGAGGCGTCTTTGTTGACATTTCATCTCAATCGCATGATTTCGGGAAGAGTCTTTATTTGATTTGACGATAATGGCCGCTGGAGCGATCCGGGCGTCCCCAGGTACTCCACATCCAGTCTCGGAAATTGCGTTAACCACATTCGAGGACCAGGAAATTAGAAACGTTCAAGGATGTAATCGAATGTCTTTCTCCTGGCATAAAATAATCTTGGCTTTTGTTAGCTCACCATTTTTGTAGGTTTGACATACCCCATAATCTATACAATACTTTTTTTACAAAATAAATAAAAGTACATAATTCAGACACAAATACACAACGCTTCTATCATTTAGGAAGTAGACAGAGAATTATTTTATTTGTAAGGATTGATGAAAACAACCGATAATATTCAGTAGCAAATACTTGTAACTTTATTGGTTAAAATAATATTTAACTTCTCAAGATTATAATAATAAATATCTAATATGTTTGGTAAAGAATTATCTAATTGCACCCAAATTTTATGCATTCATTGATTAAATTGGCGCACAACATTGTTTTACATAGAATTCTAAGATATATACTAAAATTGAGTCGATAATTATTTATAATCCATCAAGATCAACGCCCATTAATTAATATATTCAAGATCTCCGCAGAAATACTAACAGAAAATAATATTGTGTACTTCTTCTTTAACTTATTGGCGAGAATGATATGTTTTCGCTACAGTTTATACGAAGCGACTGTGCTAATTACGTTAGTGATACCCCCTCAGCCCTTCTGACCTCCCCCCCCCTGTCTAACCCCCAAAGCAAACGACTCCGCTTTCAATGTAAACAACGCTCAAGTTTACCAGGAAAAAAAAACGCAAACCTACTTATTTACGTCTCAGAGGTATACAGTAACAACGACATAAAGGTCCTGTAACATCTAATTAGATAATTGTTTTATGCTCTTTTGACGGCTTGCTGGGTTTATGTTTGCTAAGAAGTTCTAGGTTATAATGATTTATGGTTTTAGAACTCTGTATCAATCATCAACATATCATAAAATGAAATCGCTTGTCGAGTTTGTATGTCTGTCACGGACAACGCTAACTCTTTCTGAACAGCAAGGGATGCTGATGCGTTTTTTAAATAGATAGAATAATTCTAGAAGAATGTTAATACCATTAATACACACCAGAAAAACGTCTTATTCTCATGGGAAAACGGTTGGCAAAGTTCTAAAGATTCTGAATCAATGAGCTTCTACTCCTAGAAATAATATAATATAAGCACTTTATTTCTCAGAAAATTCGTTTTGTTGTCAAAACTCCTAACTAAACTTATAACAGAAAAACAAAATATGTTGCCAAAGTAAGGATCTCAAGTCAAGCCTGAACTATACAAATATTATATTTCCGAACGTATTGATCTCCGAGGATAGTATGTTCGGTTTCGTTTCTCCAAGTTATCAATCCCTCTGCGTTTTGGGAGTTGCACTCGACAATCTTATCAGGGAGGGGAGGGGGAAGATTTTCCCGTGTCCAGCGCCCTCTCACCTCCGGGATTTCCCCCGGCGCGAGGGCCCGCCGATTCTATTCCAAATTATGCGTGTAGTCGCCCTTTAAGGGATTTACATTTTTAAAACAATGTTATCTGTGACTACGATTTAGGGAGTTACTTTTTTTAAGTTATGTACTTAGATATGTACATAATTATACGCATCAAAGACTTGCTTTGCTTCTTACGATTATATTCGTAGGTACGATTGTTTGATTGGTGCGAATGAAAACCTTGATTTATCTACATAACTTAATATGTATGCTACCAAACACAGTTTAAACTATACGCTGCACTAAAAGTATCTTTCAAAAGCAGTTAGAGAACCACAATACAGGAAAGTTTCCTATGAGTACGTAAATTGAAACACATATCCAGAAAGAAGCCGCAATTGGCAGAAGAAACGAAAGTTCTTAGTCCGGATCGCATTAGACCGCGGGCCTCGGCCAGCGGAGATAATGCCATTGCAATACCCCAGATCCGATTGTATTGGCAAATTGGATCAAATGCAGCGCTCACCGCGCAAAAGATAAGGCGGATACGGGCGGTAATATTGTGTTGTGGCTATCGCCGATCAGCCGGCCGCCTGCCTCATGAACGATGAAAACGATCCCACGTAATCGCTTCTATGTAGTTTCCTAACTTTTTTTAATCTCTCTATTCCACTGTTTCATTTGTTCGAGCTCTGTCGACCTCCACCCGCGGATTATCGGCTTTATAACATTTAAGAGCTCCATCCTTTTATTGTTTATTTTTAAATACACCGTTAAATGCCCGGACGACCTAAATCTATACATATAATAAAACTGTAACGGGTCGCTCACTGTACCACAGAATAAAAATTATTCTAATAATAGAACTGTACATTGCAAATAAAATCAAAAGACTGATGAGAGGCCTTGATTAACGCAAGAGAACTCAAAACAACAATAATGATAAAAAAGACTGTTTAACTGTTTGTCTGTATATCTGTAATTTCGAGCTAGTTAAGCGAGTTAAGTGTAATTTCAGAAACTATAAGACAGATTTGAATGTAATTTTTTCAATGAAACAAGAATAAAAGACACCGGTTTGGCAGTGTAACCAGCACCAACCAACGACCCGGGGGCCTTCTCCCCTCACTGAAAAAGTAAACACCTGTTTCAGCAGTGTCACCAGCATCATCAACCAACGGGGTGATAGAAATAAAAGAAAATTATAATAATTAACTTTTTTTGGAAGTGTTACTGGCATTATGCTTTGCAATCTCAAATTTGGGGTTGTCCGGGTTTGCTCCAGGTTGCTAGGTTGCAACTACGAGTCTAATTGCGAAAAAGGAACCAAAAATAAACAAAAAGGAGATTGCATGGATGAATTTGTTATTCATGATCCCTTGAGATTTTTGTTCATTCTTTTTAACATAGCAGGCATAAAATCTAAGTAAGCTTAAATCAAATTCACGCCGTGCGAACGAAATCGCGGGCATCAGCAACAAGGACAATAAATCAGATAAGATAATACAGGAACAACATAAACGCAATGGTTGCATCGTAACCCAAATATATTGCGTTATTCAAAAAATATATTTATAATAACGTGCCGTATCAAACGTTGCCGCCGACGGCGAGCCATTCGTACCAGTGTTTTTGCGAAGAATGAAAAAATATTGTCCATGTAAACGACAATGCAGATTATTACTGCCCGTCGGGGACACATAAAGAGTTACCACAAGAAATATAATGGAGTATTTTTGCTTGGAAAGATATTATGATTTCTCGGTAGACATGCGTTGTTCAAGTGAGATTTTTGATGATACCTTTAACTTAGGGTTATTTGATGACCGTTTAGACAACAACTCATTACATCGTCATTGCAGGGTGAATTTTAAATGCCTGGGGTTGTCCTTTTCAACTATGTATGAAGGAGCGTCCACCACGAGCCGATCTAGCTCGTACACAGAGGTAATTTTACTTTTCTTCGCTTTGAACCATTATTGTTTGTAAAACTGGTATGTTAAGAAATTTTAAAAAACTTTTGTCGTACTAATCATATTGATAACGTTAAAGTAAATTTTGATAGAGATTATAATCGTTGTATGAAAGTAACATTCCAAACAAAAATCAAAATAATGTTCCTAATATTTCTGCTAATGTGTCAAAATCAAATTAAATGTAACGTTAAATCGTTATTCCTTAGGATCCATGATGATATCATTATTCCATTTTTACAAAAAAATTACAGAGCAAAAACAGGCGCGCGGCTGGCATACTAATTCTCCCCGGTCAATATATTGGCTCCGGCCGCCTCCAGCGGTAGGCCCTCCCTAATTCCAAAGCCAAAATCTATTCACAATAAAACAGAAGCAAGCAATTTCAGTGTTAAATCTCATAATTCAAATTTCTCCCGTTGTTTACCGGTCACGCTTCGGCGGCTATATAAACTCTCAAAATCTACCCACATCCGTGCCGAAAGCCTGCTCCGTTATTTATGGAAAGCCACGTTTCATTGTTGCTGTCGGTTTTCATTTTAACGTTTAATTTTTTCTATTTTATTGTATCTCGTGATCGTCGGAGCCTACGATCATTTGTTTTTGGGTTCGCTCTTCCGGAGCATTTAGTTCCGGTGATGTTATTTATGCAGAAAGCGGTGGCCACTCCACGTACGTTTGGGGTTATATAGATCACTTACGAAGAAAGACTAATACCCACTGAAGAAAACTGGTTGTTTTGCGTTATGTAAACGGGAATAATGCCCATTTTGCCACTGCCCTCACATAAAATGCGGTGATTTACTGGAGAATACCGCTTATTTGCATTGCCAATACATCTCCTCGTGTGAGCGTAAAACATTTCGGACTTAAACCCGAATGGACGAAATAAGATATAAATGGCCGCTTGCACATAGAATCTCGGTATTACAGCCATCTCGTATATCTCCGAGTGAAATATGGTCCGATCTCATATTCAATCGTCTTGACATTATATGGTGAGAGCTCGATAAGTAGGTACGTACCTTTGAAAGCAACGTTTACGCTCAGCATTTTCAATTTTTAGGAAATTTATGGCTCCAGATAAAATTTCATGTTAAATATATGTGTATAATAAATCAGCGCACAGCTTTTGTATAAGCAGATAGATTATGCGACGTCTTGAGGAAAACAAGACCCCTGAAACCTGTGTGCAATCAGAATAAAGTAAACGACATTCTGACGGACAAATAGCGACAAGAATGAAGACAAACATGGAGACATTAGTTTCCCCAAACTCAGTTTGTCTTTCGAGACTCTTTATCAATATTAGAATATTTTCTCATGACGCAAAAGAGATTTCAATTAGAGTTTGGGTACTTTAAACGTCGAAAGTTTCTTGAGCATTTTTGTTGCTCGCCACTTAAATTGCTTCTTGGCATCGAACCGGATTTTAGGCACTCGCTTCAACATTCTTAGGAAATGTTTAAAGTGCTATCGGAAAACCGGGAGCGTTTATAGAGGAGACCTTTAACCGTCTATCTACATCAGAAACCGCGTTGTGTCAGGTGAATTGTATCAGGAGGTACCGCTTCAACGAGTTTTTTGTGCCCAGCGAGGGTTATTCCTTTTGTACGTACGCCGGAAGCCTCAGTTCGAATAGCGTGGGGATTGCTCTTCATACATACTTGAGTGCGAGCGCTTTAGTATCATAAAAATGTAATTAAAATTCACGTCGTCCGGCGTCCCTGGCCCTCCCTGGCTCTCCCTGCCTGGAGACAGGGGAGATAACTATTTCATTGTTTTGCATGTAGGATGTTGTTCACTGAGTTTCATTTTCCTTTCAAATTACTACGTATATTACAAAGGTTGAAAGGAGTGATTAAAATTTACTGAACATTTACGTGAAAATTTTCAACTTAGAGATTAATTACTTAAAATATAAAAACATGAGTAATACTTAGGAGTTATATTTAAGCTACTTAGATAAGTAACAATCGACTACCAAGAAATTTGCGATTTTCTTATCTAGAGGCTTGGCCTATTGAACTAAAAGGTAGACCATTAACCTATTTTACCTTCAAAGCGTTATCTCTCACGATACATACCTGAAATCAAAGAGAAAAGTTCGTAAATACAGTAGACAGATTACGTGTAACGCAGGCACGCGAGCCATTAAAGAAAACAATAGATAAGCTTCAAAACACAAGGCGAGCAGTGAAAGATGGTGAAAAGACTGCGGCAAGGTGTGGTGGAAAATCATTTTTCACGAGCAGAGTCGCCTGATAGCAGCTAATGCTTTACACCGCTCGTTCCGCGCTCGACGGTCGAGCTCGCCATTCTGATAGATAGGAAATGAAGACAGATTAACCTCGCGTGACTCTACAAGGTTGCTGTTAACTTGACTGGGACCACTTGGATAAACATTGCATTGCGTTTTACCTGTTTTAATGTTCCAATTTTATAAATTACCTACCTGCCCTTAGGACTAAACACAGTTTTTTGTTTTTCTTACTAATTGGAAAAAAATATAACCGTGTAATGGTCATAGTCATATTCTAAACCATTTGGGCTCAAAAGAGTTGTATTAGGTAAATAGTACTGTGGATTGGCAGTATAATTGCATTAAACTAATACTGTAGATAAGTTTGTTCCTTAATAATTGCTAGTTTTATCATTTAATTTTACTTATTTAATTAATTTTGACAGATACAACAAATAAGTATGTAAATAATTATAATTTAGTGGATGTGATGTTCTTTCTTGAATAATGTTACGTGGTTTAAAAAATCCTTGAAAATGCTCATGTAAGCGAAACCAGTCGGGTTACCCCGCAATAAAACTGTGAAACGAGTGCAAGTGTTTTTTGTCAAAATTAATTAAAGATGGTGTTTCACCAAGCGCCAACAACCGCAAGTATTAACTATATAACTTATTTAACGAGCAAGTACATATCTTAATGAGCAAGCAAAAATCAGAGGGTTCAGGTTTTTGTATGGATTAACGAACTTTGAGGTCTGCGGCTGACCGGCAAGCAAACAAAATGCCTAGTCACAAACGCAAATATTAATCGTAAATTGAGGATGCTGACCCACATTCGTGCGCGCCGTGGTTTTACGGCTATTACATTACCCTGCCAACAGAACTCGCTTCAGCATACATTGCTGGTTACCTTGAGACAATTTTAATGACACTCGTAAAATAACCAGCAATGTATGCTGAAGCGAGTTCTGTTGGCAGTGTAGTGTAATACCAAATTTACCCCTGCGTGCGTGTCCGCAATCTCACTCTACAATGAACTAAATGTTTACACATATACACAGCAATTATAATTTTTTGTCTACTGTCAGCTGCCGTGACTAAGTTATTGCTGTTATTGCTCTATTAAGAGCCGTATAATATTTTTATTTCAACGCCATTAGTTGTCCTAACAGCAACACGATACTAAACATTATTTTCTGTTATATAATTTCAACTGAAACCATTTTAAACATTAAACGATGTACAAGTAGGTGTAATCTACTAACGGGGATGTTAGTTACAAAATTACTCAGGGTTTTAATTTAAATATGCTAATCAGAACGCAAATGGTTGGTATTTTGTATATTTGGACTTGAAATACTCAATACAATAGCGGTGTTTTACAAAATAGTAATGGTGCTTTTACGTTTAAAATTAATACGAAACGCAAACTGTCGTTTATTTTTATTTTGAGAATCATTTATTTTCGTCAAACAATTAGGCTAGCAAGCAAGGTCGGCAACGGGCGGAAGAAACTCCGCGTCACATCAGCCCCTAAAAAAGGGTTGTTTTAATGTAGGTACATTTTTGTTGCATAATCCTAAACAACGCGCGAAGCCCTTTAGCTTTCGGAACGCGTGGAGGTTGTCCGTCCCACGATCCGTCCGACTGACGCCGAGAAGTGAGTTTAAAAATGTCATTTCCAGAGAGCCTGTAAATCCAGATTTGTGTTGGCGAGTGACTTTCTAATTCCACCGACGAGAAGAACTTTGTGAAACGTATACCGTGTTCACGAGACCTGGTAGTGACCGCCAGCAGCCCTACCGCCTAATCCGATCCGCGGGTTGGAATTGTTGCCGAAACTTGTGCCGGACGCGCCACCGCTACCCCCTTCCCCCCTGCTTTATAATCGCTACACACTACACAAAATACTTTGATTAATTTACACCACAACCGGAATAAAGTTTGGTACGCTAAAACAGAAACGTTGTTTCCGCACTCTAAGCCCTATAAATACGCGAACCGTGAAAGTTGATTGTTAATCTGAAACGGATACTCGTTTCTATACAGTAATATTCATCATAGTTGGTTATGTGTGTGTGATGGAAGTTTGAAAAAGGAACGTCGTCGTCGGATTATGAGACGAATGTGTTTTATTTCTTAAATAAACTTAGCACTGATAAGAATCAAGAAGTTTTATGATAAACTTGGCGTGCAATTTAGGCCAGCATAACGTAGTTACAAGCGCCGCGACAGATTTTGGACGTACCCTAAGGCAATACGCAGGTGTAGAATCCGGCACCTATACAAAATGACAAGGGTTGTCGCAACAAAATACGAAGGCATACATTTATAAAACAGAAATTTATTCTTCATTTTGGTAAATAAATATCTGCGACAAAAATAACGGGGTTTGAATCCAAACAAATAACAACTTTCAATAAAATATTCGTATATGACGCTTCCTAGATTCATTTGGGATCCTCTTCAACATCCATCCAACATTGTACAAGCACCACATTTTAGAACCTTTTACAAGCGTTGTAGTAACAGCGCATACTGTATTATGTTGTCCAATCTAACCGCGGGAAGCGTAACTAACTAGAACTTCGTACAAAGCTGTTTCTCTGCAATATGATAGATTGCACAAGTAATCGATTCATGGAATTTGGGCGGAAAACAGAATGGGTAGCTTACCAGGCAATCAGCGAGCAGGAAGAGGCTTTATTAACCCGTCAGGGCAGTGCGGGCCCAACTAATCAATCGCCGGTCGCGTGTCGGCCGCGCTATCTGTCTTTGCCCGATTGGACCCAGATAACCACCAACGCAATCTTACCTACGTATACGGGAATGGGCCATTTATAAAATTAACTTCTTTTATCTTCCCAAATAGACAGTATTAGGGGGAGTAAATAAGTCTAAAGTGCCTCGTACGAAATGAATAGGCTGATATTAATGTTCGATCGCCTTTTTCGCTGCTCCGATATACAACCGTGAGCAGCGGGGAGCGACGTGCAATGAATTCTGTTATAGCAAAATATTGTGACTATGAGCAATCTACGAAATTCATGAAGCGTTTTCCCAGCTAGTTTATATACAGACCCATGTTTTTCACGTTTATGGATTTTCAAAACATTACAACGCTGCGTATAAAGCCAGCAAATGGAATGAAAACTGCAAATGTTTTTCCAAATAAAAATTTCTACGCAATATTTATCCAGTCAGTATTGCGTATGTAAAGCACAAAATTTTACGTATTGGAACGAATTTAAACATGGCAACAAAGTAAGTTGAAGCAATGAAAAATACTTTATACACTTCAGAATTTTCTAGTTTTCATAAATCACTGAGCGCTGAATGCCGGAGAGAGAGAAGTTTAAAAGTAAAGTCGGTAAACTCCCGCGGAACTTTCTATGAGATTAAAGTCATAATTTACTTGATGAGAAGGCATTATGTTGTCTAATAATATGAATCCGGACACCTCATTGAAAAGAACTGATTTCATCAATGGAAGTTTGCAATAATTTAAATCAGTGAAACAATCTCGAGCCGGGAGCGAAAATAACCGTACGTCTCCGAGATAACGGAAGGGACCCCTCATTTACGTCAACGCGGATTTTGGCCAGTTTATGTTCACCGATACCTTTAAGGTATTTACAAAACAGCTCAGCGCAATCTAGACGGGCGCAATGAAAGTAACCCCGAACCCTGCGTAATCCGGCCGGAATGCCTTTAAAGAGCCTCACAATTTAATGCTAAGTATCGCAATTTCAAGGAGACGGTGAGCCGGTCTTCTGGCGAGGCTTAAAAAAGAATGATACACGGGGTGCTCGGGAATGGAGAGGGTAATCACGGTTAGTTAGAGGGCAGCTGCGCACTCGCCGCCAGGCGCCCGGCTGACGTACACGGCGTAGCGATAACAGTTACAGTGTTTTACGACACAGCTCTCGCACTACACGCTGTCTGCAGTGCTCGGAACGCAACTCCTAACCTCCTCTTAAACACTCTTCTATGTCTTTCTTAACTTAGACAAACGGAACAGTGAGGTTAACTTTTCGGAGACGTTCTCCTCTTACTTTTCTCTATACTTATTATGTAGAACGTCATACAGCTACAGTGTTTGATTTAATTTAATTATAACACGACTGATTCATCTGCTGAATGCCGTGTCGATTAATAAATCAATTTTAATTGTAATAAATATGAATAAGGGTGTAAATTTAAAATTTGCAAGCGATAAACATAATTAGTTTTATTAATCAAAATCTACGTAGTTATAAGCGATTTATTGGACGCGACCTCGTTAAGAGGATGGGCGATAAAGTTTTCAGTTGAAATTATATATACGAGTTTCATATCGAAATAAATACCTTGCTGCGACATTCAATGTAAAACACTTATAAAGATTTAATTAATAATCAATACGCAAAAATACATAACAACATGGTAAGCTATTTATTTAACCTAGAATGTCTAAATTCACAATTTTATCTTTAACCTACAAAAAAAAACTATGCAGATTTTTCCAAACTTTTGCATCAGCGATGCAACGCCGCGTCGAAGATGTCAGGTGGCGCGGAATGTCTTCATTAATTTCAATTAAAAAAAATAACATATCGGAAAAATAATAAGAATACTAAGTTCATTAATAGGAAAAATATGAATGTCCATTTATAACTCATTGGTAAAGTCCCATCTAACATATCTTATCGAAATATGGGGCACTGTCTCTAAAACAAAACTATCAGAACTACAACGTATTTAAAATAAATTATTCAAAATGTTATTTCATTGCCCTTACCTAAAGTATATCAAGAAAGTAAAATTATGACCATCAAACAACTTTCCTTTTATCATATATGCATGCTAATTCGTAAAATCTTCACAATTCCATTCATACTTCCATCAACTTCAGACAAGTTAAACACACAACTACACGCTCATCTCGTCGGGCCAGTTTACTTGTATCACCATGGGATACATGGGATCCCACAATTGAATTAAACTATTCAATGAGTGCCGTGTGATGCCGGCTTAGAATAGCAACACCCCATTTCTTTCCCGTGGGAGTCGTAAGAGGCGACTTAGGGACTCGAGGGTGTGTATTGCAATTTTAGGCGATGGGCTGATAACCTGTCACTATGGCGATACACAGTCTTCCGAATGACCCTCAAATGTGTCAGACGTGGCGTAAATGTCAGTTTTGTGCAGCGGTTTATGCTCTGCCTACCCCGCTAGGGATCATAGGCGTGATATGTGTATGTATGTATGTAATGAGTTACCGTCATCTATAAGAAATTAAGCTTCCAATATGTTTTGAGGCGAGACTGGCAGCTTACACTAAGAAAAACATTCATTTCAAATGAAAAGTTGATAAAATAATTAATCTACTGAGAGAGTGAGTCAGTAGTACCCACTTAAATAAATAAATAATAGTTTAAATATGTGCATGGACTTACGTATTTAATGGGAGTGCGAACAACACAAGTGATATTTTGTACAACAATTTTTTAGTTTTTTCTGATGTAAGTGACTGTACTTTAAATTTTATGAGAAAAAATGACTTTAAACCCAACAAAACCCTGACAAAAACAAAGCTAACGACCCAAAATAAAACGGCAGGTCTGGCGAAAGATGATGGCAAATTTGATTATTAGCATAGTTTAAATAAGTATTGGCACCGAACACTTCGTTTCATTTCTCAATTTTTTCGAAAGGCTTACCTACTACTTAGGACGTAATATAACAACGTTTGAGAAGAAACTGTAATTTCTATAGGCAGTATACTTAAAACAGGTCCAAAGACAACTGTGTTTGCATTTGTAATCCATACATTATGAGACAATGTTTAGAAACTGAGAGGATGAATTAATTTTTTGCGTTAGGTAGGCATGCTTATTTAAAAAAAAGAGTAGGTACGATAAACTGTCTACAAACGCAAAATGAGTGGGGATCACTCAAGTTACCCATTCCTTGAACGCCCCTGAAAGAGAAATAATTTGTTAGCGAACAAGCAACAGTTTTGGAGTTGGATGCAATAATCGTGGGTATCGTATTCGTAGTAATGGCCGGCAGTGAATAATTAGCGGGTATCGTACGAGCGGGCAGGTGTGCGCGTGGCCTTAAAACCCATTATACCACGGAGCCCCGCCTAGCCCGGCGATTGACCGCACTTCCACGGCCTTAGATACACCTCAAAGGAAAAGACTCGGTATCTCTGTGAATTGCGGTGCCGCGATACGACAACAATAGCACGGATTTAGTCTACTATCATTATACGCCTACTTAATGCCGCCAACTAAATTATAATTCCAATTATGCCTAGTTAAGATATAACAGTAACTGTACGCTTAATCAAATCGCTTTTCAAATAAATGGAGCGGAGGCAAATCAATACAGCGAATTCAATTTACAATTTCTGCGAACATCACTGACATATCAATTGTTCAATCTGAGTGAAGACAGATAAACGCACAGATCTGGCGATCGTTTTTAGATGAAAAAGACAGGAGATTCATCGATAGGATGCGAGAGTCCCAAAGTGAAAAATGTACATTTGGATGGCGTTAATTCGTTTAATTTCCGGTGAGAGGGGCGCTGGCGCGGGCTGGAAGGGGAGAGGGGGCAAGTCCGCTCAGATTAATTCAGCGCCGACGCCGTCAGAGATAAGGACACTGAAATAAATTGAAAATGTTCAAAGATTGATTTGAATACTTCGCGGATATATCGCAGGCGGATGCTGCAAAACGACAAACCACATTCTTATCTGGAAAAACTCCAACGTTAATGAATAAATTAAAGGCTTTTAATGCTGGAATGAGATACTTCAATTACTCTGTATATGAAGACAACTAACTCTTAGTTTGGATAAGGTTATTCAGGTGCCTACATTATCATCTAAGGCCAATATTTATTTTACGAAAGGAATTGGTTACGCTAAAATTTAACTTGGGCGTTTTTTTCACTTGTCGTCCGTCGTTGCGTATTTTTGACGCACCGTAACGTATGCGTCTGTCACACGAAAGAAGTTTGCGAATTGCGATTATTCCCGTAGTCAAATGACTTGACAGTCACTTCCGTAACGCACCGTAGCCCTATTTATATAGGAATAAGGTCAGATTTCGCGATTTTCTTTCGTCTGACAGACGCATGCGATACGGTGCGTTAAAATACGCAGCGACGGACGACAAGTTAAAGAATCGCTTTAGATAGCGCATTGAAATAATATTTTCGTTAATTCACGAAATTGCTAAATGTAAAGATAGTCTATTAAATCGTTTATAAAATGGTAAAATTAATGCAATCGGTGTGAGCGTGCCGAGATGGGACATCGTTCGAGGCATTCGTGATCCGAATGTCAAATGAACTCGAGCTACCCTTGCCGAGATCTAAAAGCCTTGGGCTCTGCTGAGAGCCCGACCCGTCATTTACGTATTACAATTTTGTATCGATAACAATTACGAGATGGAAAATTCGTTGTGCTTCGCTTAGCTAATGGAACTTGTTTGTTACTGCTGCATTGTGAAGTGAAACTTGTCAAATGATGAAGCAAGTGTCAGGCGAGAGTTAAATGTCAATACACATCCTTGCAAACAAAACGAACGTCATAAACTTGCAAATGAAGACATGCCACAACGAGCTACGGTCGTGTCGCTGCTACATTCAGAGAATCAAAACGTCCGAACATGAAACAAATTGATTGTGCAGAGGCGCACGGCAGCCAAACCCGACGGTAGATTGGTAATAGCGCATGCTAAACATATTAGCCAAACGGAAAATGGCATTAGCAGACGTGCAGCGCCAGGTTTCCCGGGAAACTTCATTCGTACCTACGTCAAAGTTAACACTGTCACACGTAAGTGATTGTAGCAGCCAATCAAACGCCAGACAAATTTACTCTGACTCTTCTCCCATAGGTAGATTAAAAAGTAACGTTTTAGCTTCAAAAATCAAGTTGCAAAGGGAAGCTGAAATAGACTCGAGTTTTATTTGAAAAGATAACAACCGTCGACGTCCACTGGAATGGCCGCTTCCGAAACGTTAAAACAATTTATCCTAGGTAATCCCGAAGTGTCAGATGATAATAAGAGTGACATTTGGAGCGTCCGAGCGCGCGGTTAATTCTGCAGCGGCAGTGGTGGCCGATTGTGACAGATACTAAACCCTGTTGCCACCAGTAAACCCATCAAGTGCCTTCTGTGTCTAATACGACAAAACAAAGTCGTCACCCGTCGTAAAATTCGTTTTCAAATTAATAATATGAAACAAGAAACTCTTTTCTATGAGTAAGACAGGAAAATCATACACTATTATGGCATACCATTTTTTATCCTCTCAGATAACTCGATAAAATATGAACACTTTATCGTAACAAAGACATCGTACGACAGACCCATTAACTAAAATCACAAACTTTGCGGTTCCATTAAAACTACACGATCTTTATCCCGGAACGGACGCAATTATTCGCATTCAGTCAACAAAGACGTGGAAAGATTCTGCGCAGACAATTTCATAATATGAGCATTCTTTTTAGGGTTCCGCACCTTAAAAGGAAAATACTTAACACTTATAGGATCTTGTTCGTCCGTCCGTTCGTCTGTCACGACCCTTTGTCTTGGCAACGCCTAAAGATATCGAGTTGAATTAAAATTGCAAGCCCAAGTCTACGGCCGTTTATAGTTGTAAATATAAAGCTTGTAACATAAAATTAAAAAAATATGTGCAGTTCTAGCTGTAAAAACTGCGTGTTTATGCCCTCTCAGGGAATCTTAATTCATAGGGTACTTTTCTGAGGACCTAGAAATTTGATAAGAAGATACATTATTAAGTACAAAAAATCATTTTTTTTTATGTTTTCAAGGGGTCAAAAAAATAAAATTAAAAGCTTAGGCTGGTATTTCAAGTGGGGTTATCAAATGAAAGGGTTTGATGTGTTTGTTACGAAACTATCGGTAGGCAAAATCTACTATGTGTTGCACAATGGAGTGGCATTGTCATATTTTGAGGTGAGCTCGCTTGTCCTATGACCTAGACTAGAGTCAAGAGCAAACCCATCATTAATAAAAAAAAAAAAAAAAAAAAAAAAAAAACTCCTTAAATAAAGATTAAAAAAAAAAACTAGCACGTAGCCGCGTTTTTTATAGCAAGACTACTTCACATCGTTACTTAGTTATCTGGGCCTAACCACAACCCAAAACATAAACTAAATGTAAGTTGGGGTATTACACAGAAATTGAATTCGATATTAAAAAGTCTGTAGGTGTGAATAATTCAATATACAATAATCACGCTTATCGTGAAACCTAAAAATTTTTTTTTGCTTCATGAACAACTGCACGATTTTTCTTCCTTAACATTTTGTTCTGAGGAGCGCAACTAGTGATGCAGTAAATCCTGGACGTACACTTCGCAACTATCCCATCGTTGGTGTCTGCAACCTAAGCTCCTACCACTTGCATTATTTCCTGCGATTTCAAATCGCGATAAAGTTCCGCATCCCTGATGTGTCTTTGTGTAAAATGTAGGTCCGGAAACTCCCGCATAAAAGTTTTTCGTAAGATGAAAATTTGGGTCAACGTCTAGAATGGAGAGGGAAATAATAGATGTTATAAAGTTGGTCGACGTGTTGAAACGATTGTAAAATTACAATTTATTTGATCGTGCCTCCAATACTCGTTCTTTCGTGTGCTGCAAATTAGAGGTATTCTTTTTTAAAACTAAGTGTTACGTTATTTATATGTAGTTAATAAGTAGGAGCCAATGGTTTGCCTACCACGATAATTTCTCACACGTATGATAATATTTTGCTAAACATTTATTTTTCGAAATGAACAATTTAGGGATCATAGGCGATTAGGAGAAACATTAGATCGAGTTACAGACGAGAACCGACATTACAGGTTCCTAACACAGATCCTAGCCGCACAATTCCCTGTGAGGATTACGGTCGAGAGAGAAAAGTAAGGCGATTAATCCCACAGGGTACGAGCGAGAGAATTTATTATAAAACGGTTTCGTTCGAGGCTTTAAACTACGCCGGTGCTCAGTTATCGATGTGGTCGGATGCAAACGATATTTATGTACTGCCCCATCTATGAATTAGAATTGCTTTTTTTGTATGCACGGATGAGTGGAGTTTGCAAACGTTGCTCGGAGGTGGTTTGAATAAAAGGTAAAGCAAAGATGAAATGCGGGACTCTGAACGCGTTTTTAATTGATTTTCATTTTTTACTACCACGTATAACGGGTTTCAGGTTGACAACCAACATGTTTCCGCATACATCCGACTTTTCGCATACATCTAAATATTTACTATATACAGCAGACATAATGTAGATGTAATAAATGAGATATTGGTAATGTGACCATTATAAGAATATACATTATTGCTACATTTATCGTCGTAGCATTTCGTAGCACTAGCCGTAGCTGCTCTAAAGCGTAGTATACTCGTAAATTGTAGCGCAATGTGACCAAAATAATTGTTACAAAGCCGTGAAACATATTTAAATAATATGTTTATATATAATGTAGGCTTTACCGTAAAAGAGTAAGACGCGTTAAACGCGTGTTGAAATAATAAGTCCATACAAAAAAACTGTAAATTTTGGTCCACACAAAAAATAAATTTACTTCATTTTATGAATATGTTTGACACTATTATTGCTGAGTTACTCAGATTTTAAAATATAACATAAATGTTTTAATTTTATTACAAACTGATTCGAAACTAACAAAAAGTTATTTTAGGTCGGATGTAGTTATATTATGCTACGTTAATTTGAAATTTCACCTTTTGTCTGTCTGAAAGCAAATAAAGGGTGACCTCTCAAAATATGGCTCACCGGCTTATTTACTTTTCGTCCGGTCCAGTACAACATGGACAAAATTATTAACTGTAATTAACCCTCTCAGACTTTCAACTGACATTTTTCAGCTACCGTTCGCTGGTGTCAAATTTCGCAAACAAAAATGGCGACTAATTTCGCAAGGACTATGGTTGCAAAAATATAAATTATTTAAAATTTTTACGGTTTACATTCAATCCACTGCTAAATACAAGTGCGGAAATATATTACCGGTTTATTTACAAATTTTCGGCATGTTTATGTTGTTTTGTTTTTTATTTTCTAGGCCTGGAAGTTGCATGTCTAGAAATTTTGCTGACGTCGCAATATATAATATAATTACGAAAAATATATGATGTACCGATAAAGTTCAATTATTTTAGCACAATCTGTAATAAATATGTGATGCAATTATACATTTCTCCATTTGTCTATACATACATATTTTTTTCATATGAAAAGCACTAAAAACATCATCCACCAAAAATTTCCGGCGGGCGAAAGCGGTTGATCAACTTTGACAGTTTGTTATTTTACTTTTTTTTTCTAACGCTTTACACTTTGTGTTGCTAGTATAATGAACATTTTATTCTGAACAGTTCTATGCACGTTTCATTCACCAAAAATGTTAAGTTTCGTCTATGAATCATTTTTGACGGACCGAAAACGCGCGAAAAATTTGACACCATACTTAAAGCACACATGTGTGCTTCGACGAGCGAACGGTAGGCGGCCATTAATGTACACATGTGTGCTTTGACGAGCGGGGAGGTTAAGGAAGCGACTTTATAATATTAATTTATTTTATTATGGCGTTTGATATGCAAAAAATTAATATAATTTCCTTTTTTTGTTTAGATCAGTTGATAAAGAAAAATACTCTAAATACAAACATTTTGTGCTATTAAATAAATATTGAATGTGGTGTCATTTATTTTATATTCTTTTTATGTATGATTTCATTTAGTGAAGGAATTTCAAATTGTTTGAATAAAACTTGTTTCTTCTTTTTTATAGTTTCGGTAACTAGGCAACCACAGTGTTATGTGTTAGCGTTTTCCCGATAAGCAACAGTCATCGCACGTGAAGCCTTTCCGCTTGCGTGACCGACTGAATGAACGAAATGAACGAATACTTTTTAAGTGGCCACGTAAAAGGTTATTTAGTCTTATCGATTTCTATTATATCCTTTCACCAAAATGTGTTTAGCTAAATGTCAAGTCTCCACCTGTGTAAATGCCAGCTGATGCCTGCTAGTCGTAGCTGCTGTGTAAAGGTATTTCATGTTAAACACTATTGTGCTAGATTAAACAACCGTTCTTTATTTTTATGTCATAAATCTGTAAAATCTTAGGCCTTCTAATAACGAACCCGATTTAATAGCGATGAGATTCATGTTTTTGCTGTTTGCATAACTAATATTCAATTTTTAAATAGACTCAATAGTAACGAATGCTAATATGGCGTTACTGTATCTAGCTTGCAAATAATATCTACTTTTTAAGGTTACAATAATTACATTTAAATTATTCATTTTAAATTTTTTACGCCAAAAATATGCCGAAAATAAGTTGAAAATGATAGATATTTGGTGAGATTAAGATTTTGCCCGATATATGGTATAACAATAGAAGCTACTCAATCTGAGTGCAATTCATTTTAGGTAGCGTCGGCATGACATTCTAATTTAATCCTATAAGTCACTGTCACATTAGAGACACTAAACCATAGGCGTATCTGCCGCAGTGACATTTCTAAACATGAGGGGAACAAATGGATCTGACATTCAGTAAGTATTTATGCGACCTTGGCTCTTATGCTGGTAAGAACAGGGGTTAATTGTTATTCCCAATTAAGCTGATATAAGCGCTTTGTTTTAAAATAAATAAGTGAATGAGTGAAATCATCAGTAAATGTGTGCAGAGCAATGTTTTTTTCTAACAATTACATATGTTGTATTTAATTTATATTATGTCACTCTACAAGTTGCGATCGCGAATGTGGGATTATTAATTCTATAGTTTACAATGAAAAGTCAAACGTCAAAAAGTTTGTATCTATTTGATTTAAGTTTTGATGTTTAAGGGAACATCAAATCTGATTTCTGCCGTTTATTGCCGTCAAAAACTACGGCTCCATGAAACGCGATGATGGACGTGCAATTCAGAAAGTTACGATAGGCGTTTGCGAAGAAAACGAAATAGGAAAACTTAAAAGGGAATAACTTAGTTTGAAACTATCTAGACAACGATAGCAAGTTTCGTTCTCTAAGGAAACGTCGAGGGTGAGACAGGAGCGCGGGGGCGTGACACCACGCCTGTCGGTGTAAATAATTGCTCTGTCGAACACACCTGCCGGCGAAAGAAAATTAAGCGAAACGCAATTTGACTGAGTGATGAAGCACCAACGCTGCATCAGTTTAATGAGGAGTTGCGAAAGAAAAATTGATCTTGATTAATCAATTCATAATCTCATTTACATTATTAACGCTCTTCATTAGTTTCCAGATAATTATCTCATCGTTTACTTTATAACATTTGATTTCCATGCTTTCCGTACATTTATAGTTAGTTGTTAACCTTTAGACAGCCACACATTGTGCTGAGTGGTTGGTTATATTGTCTCGAAGCATTGCACTGATAACGTTTCGCCGCACACGCCCCACAACAGTCGCGTTTATGTGCTTCTTGCATGATAGTTCCCCCTAAAACGACGAACCCGCACCAATCAAGACTCTAAAACCTCATAAAAGATCTTTTTATCCAAATTCCTATCGAATTACTTTTTATTCAGGCTAAATAACCACTCTGGATAATTAGCGACAACAGTAATTGTTATTGTTCGCTCACACATAAAATTTGAAACATTTTTGCGATTGTGTGGCAAAATTTCAAGGTGACAGGGACTCGAGTGTGTTTATTGGGAAATTCATAAACATTGACTCGCGAATAAAAAGGTGACGAGTCATAAACCCAAACGCGAACGACCAGACACGTTCCGTATTTTCATGGGATTCAAATAAAAATAAAGTGGATGACCAGGGGCGGTCTAATTTAATATGTGCGGCGCGCGTTTGTCATATGCCTGATGTACCTGTTCGTTTTATTGCTTAGAAAACAAAATGACGAGAATGTTTCATGCGGGCGGGCGCTCGTCAGCTGTTAAACAGTTTTATTATTGCCGGACGAACATCGCAAAGCCTATTTACATAATTGAACAGCCACTTGGAGGCACTACCATTGTTATACCCTGCCGTGCCATTTGTCAGATTCGCCGTATCATTTATGCATGTAGCTCATAACGAGAGCCGCGCCGTTTTTCTGGACTATTCATTATTTTGCCTTTTGTGTTGTTTGTTATACTGCGACCACTTTTGCCCGAAGAATGGGAGCTGTGGAAATATGTAACACAATTTCGACTTGACTCGCTATTGACACAAACAACCACATTTTTGTTGCGTAAAGTTGAAAGGGCTTAATCTGGAATTTTGGACAGGTAAGATAAACATTTGCTTTTGTGGGCCCGAACAAGTCAGAGGGCAGTGATAGCTTTTTGTAGACTTAACCTTTGAGCTGAGGAACCAAATAAAATTCTGCCAATAAATAAGTAACGAATACTATTGACAACATAAAACAACTTAACGCCTGTGGTAAGTAACACTTTACTGCGTACCTATAATTCTATTAAAAGTAAAAATCAACAATTAATACTATTGGACCCTGAAAAAAAAGGTATAATGATTTTTCAATCAAAATTTAATATTCATCAAAAGTCAAACTAAAAAAGTAACTTGTTTTAGTTACATCCTGGAAAATGCTTAAAAGTTTTATAGTACAGAAAAGCAGATTCCTTTCAACTGCAAACAATCAAACTAGTAATAGGTGTTTGTAAAGTAAGTAAATGGGAGGCCGGCGCCGATCAGTTGCAAGTCAATAAAACAGCCGTAAAATCTCTTACTACTACACAAAAAGCTGGCGTTATCTCTAAGACGTTAGGCTACGTTCTTAATGTCAGCGAGCACCGAAGCAATACTCAAGCGACAGCGATTATCTCTATGCTATTGCTCTACGCCAATATGGTTAAATAAGATAAAAAGAAAAGAAAATCTTTTACACTCCTCACATTGCATGTTTTTTTTAGTTTAAAAGCAAAATTTTCGATTACTAAGCAATGATTAATGTGACTTGCAATAAATAAACTATGAACTATGAACTATAAGCAAAGTATTGCTAAAAACTTCATGAACAAGCATAATACATTTAAAAATAATAATCTCTAGCCTATGACACTCGGGATTATGTAGGGATTCTTCCGATACAATTCCAAAACTAAATCTGTTACCTGGTTAACGAGTTGTAGCACTTTAAAGAATTGCACATATATACATACATGAACTCTAAAAAACACTACACTCCTTTTTTTGGTTGGGAGTCGTGTAAAAAGAAAGAATCGAACTTGCCCGCCATCGACACTGCCACGCTGCCCGCTAGCGGCCAAACCATGGCCTTAATGTTTAATGGCATGGCATGGCATAAGCCACTCGCACAGTTCCTGTTCGTGAGGAGCACGATCCGATTTTAAACTGATGACTTTTAGAAGCTGTTACGGAAATAGCTACTTTAGGTCGTGAACTGGCGGCCACTCAAAAGAAACACTATCTATTTAAGAAGTTGATTTAAAATAGGCAATGGTTGGTATTAACTTTTGATTGGTCGTGTTGTGTATTGTATAATTATAAAACTATTTTCTTTAAAAACAAATTTAAATTTCGCGAAGAAAAAGTATATATAGTGAGAATGTTTATTCAAGCGTTTAAAAGGTATCGTAAATTTAATTTAGAGCGTAACTGAAATTCAGGTTGTTTTATGTATCACCGATTTACCGTGCTAGCTTTTGACAATAAGGAACATATCTTGTCTTGTCTAGCCCAAATCATCCCACTGCTAGGCAGAGGCAACTATGATATCACGCAGATAAAAAAAAACAATTATGCCATACGATCATGGTCATTTAACACTGTCATTTGATGATTATTTTGCCAAGTGTCAAAGAACATTATCATTTTGGCAAAGAAGTTGAGGCCACTCACCAGCACTTACGAACCGAAGTATTTGTTGACTTATTTAGTTTTCATAATCTTTAGTTTTTCAATGGTAACACTAGTTTTACCATATGCAACAGAAAAGTGACAGATAAAAACTTATATTCAAATTAATTCATGTTTGAGAAACTCCACCACCACCACAAAACCACTAGTTTCAAAATTATTATGTGGCTTTGATTTTTCTCAATAAATGTTATTGAATTTGAGTATGTTCTCCGAAGCGTATGAACTAAATATAGGGGCTATAAGGCAAGTTCGGATGCTTATGGTTTGAAGGTCAGTACAGCATACTAAGAAACCGGATGTGGATACGTTAACCTGTATTTGGATTTATTTGTCAATACCTTGAATCAAATGTCTTGAATATCATCCATGATGATGATAATCCGACCGATTTCAGCCATGACCCATACTTATAAATCCAAAAGTTTGAGTAGGTGTGTGTTTGTTATCTCATCACGCTCAAAAGGATTGACGGATTTGGATCAAAACTAACATATAGGCTACTTTTTATCACGGAAAAACATGTCTTTTTCACGAGAAAACCAAAAATAGCGACGGTTGAAATTGCGGGGAATAAATATAGTATATGATGTCTTGCAAGCTATTCGTAAGCATTCCCTGATTTCACTCAAAGAAAGAGAAGACCGCAAAAACTGGCTATACCAGTTGAAGACCTTGTGAACAGCCTGTTTTCAGGTCGTATGGCTAGCATATTCAAAGAGCTTAAGTAGCTCCAAGGAGATTTCTACTATAGGAGAAGTTACTAAGAGGTAAGGAATTGCAAGAAAAATCAGGATGCTGCTACGACAGCAAATAAAGAGTTCTTAATCCAAGTAAAAAACTTGAACCTTGACATTTTTAGAGCTTAATATCCCGGAAACAAAGCCTATCAATTTCCTCTAAAAGAATCTTACTAAGTAGTAGCTAGGTATCATAGAGGGTCATCAAATAATGCATAAGATAGCCGACGGCTACCCTGCTTGCTCAACGCTCCCCTACATACTGTATGTCATCAAGATGAAGTTGTCAATGTAGCAGAGTGAAGTATTGAATTTTAAAGGATATAGGCAAACCGAAATAAATACTACAATATCCTATTCGATACAAATTGTGATTCTGTTATCGGCTGTATATAATATTTTCAAGATTTTCATCTAAAAAACATTTTTTTTTTATTTATTATGATTTTTAACATTACCGCTAGTTGACGATATTTTAAATACATTTTAAATATTTTGGATAAGTTTCTGTGTTTTTCGAGTTCCATCTCAAAATACTATTTTTATCATCACATCTCCTTTTTAAATCCCACACCTGGCCAGTACTCCAAATTCCATATACCCTTCCTGAATCAGAGGCTTGTAAGTAAATTTTTTACCTTTTTTATTAAAGCTGAAATTAATCGGGGCCCTTTGCGGACATGAAAACAACCTCAGGCTATTGTCAGGAATGATTACAAGGATATTTCACAAAGCAAATGTTAATTTTTATGACTCAAATATTTAGTGATGGGGCGCGCATTCAAGAATTGTTTAAAAGAAAAATCTTTTATCAAACATAAATTGGTTATTTGTTTTGCTAATTAAAAATACTTCGTCCAAACAATTTTTCTTAAAAAGTTGCCAAGTAGTAAAAACGTTGTACAGATACTGTTAAAGTACCCAATGTAGGAAATTAAATGCTTCTTTGAACTCTATAACACAAATAATCTGAAAAAGATTCTAATTTGTCATATCGACCCGATTTTGCCGCAATTAAGATAAGAATGCAGTTTTTAGAATTTATTTCGCCTTTTTTTCCTTCAACCATTTTTATAAAAATATTTTTTTTTTCTCTTGTGTTTGTGAATGTGTATAGTAATACATATTTAGTTTGGATTATAAATAATTTAGTCGCTTGAAAACAGAAAATATTCACTCAAAGTGTTCCTTTTCACGTATTTAGATTTAAACCCATTAGACCAGGTACAACAACCCCGCAAAGGAGTCAAAATGGTAACTTCATTACTTTCCTTACAATGAAACGTGAACGAATGAACGCAATTAAGGCAATGCAATTAATAGCCACGAATAATGGCACGACGATTTATCAGTGAAAGCTACTGACTCTGATTGACGTTTTTAATTTCGCGCTTTGTAAAGGCTACTGGCTGGTGCCAAAGTAGAGCCGTCAATAGACGAAGACGGCCGCTCACGCATCATACTTTAAGTGTTATTATATGTACTTAAAATAAAATCAAATAAAGTAAATTTTATTTATAGGCTACTCTTTGCAAGACACTTATGAAATACCAGTTACGCCTTCAGTAACGCACCCATTCGGCAAAAAAAGTTACGGGTCGGTATGGGCTCCAATCAAAGTCTTTTTAGTGTCAATTTATTTGCCTTAAATTTAAAAAAAATTATGAAGTTACCTACTAAGTAGATATATGCAATATTTTCTTATTGCATTTTAAATAACAAATGAATAGGTTTTAAATAACAAAACTGTTATCGCTTACATACGTGTGACTTCTCGTTGTTCCGCCAATTTACCCACTTATCAGTTATCAGCAGCTTGTTGACAGCTACCTTTTACCGCACACCTAATATAGGTCATAGTATCGCACTATGTTATTTAAATATGTAAAGTAGCAAGATCTAAATGATCGGCCACGAGCTACGCAAATTACTTTTGTGAAGCACCTACTAAGTGAGTGTTATACTCACCACGACACCAGCTTAGTTTGCGTCCGACCGAAAGTGAAATCCAGACAGAAAATTGTTACAATCAAAATTGAGAGTTAGTCTGTGGTATTAAGGCTCATACTTGTGCAGAGTTTTGGAGGCGTTTCGGTTGTTGTTCCCGTGACACAAGTCAATTATAACCTTCTATTCGATTTGATGCCGTTTGGTCCCTTGGGCCGTACACTGCTCGCTTTGGCCAGCAAAGTTTAAATTAATTCCCGATTGATACATCACAATCTCGCCGACGTTGTGATTTTAAAATACTCTAAGGGCCTTTTTCACAAAGCATTACGTTTGGAGAGCTAATCTAACTTTGATTATTAATTGTATGATACCTTGTGATCCCTTCAGAGGATACTTTTAGAAAATATTAGTATGTTTATGGAGTGTGTAGTAGGTAGTGGGTTGTTTGTTTCCGTAGTCAGCAATATTTTTGCCAGTGGATGCGAGTGCGAGTGGACATGGTGCAAGACAAACGTATAAATCTGCTCACCGCACACATTCGTTGCCTGCTTTAGCCTCCTCGGATTTATGGAGCCTGCCTCTTACGGCTCCATCAAAACTTCTAACGCAGCCAGTAACAGCGGTTTGAATAACTCTATTTTCAAAATAGAATACAAAAAAATTACAACCGAGTTCGTATTTGTCCTTAAAAAAGTGCTATCAGAAAACATCAAATTGTCCGGAAATGTTTACAATAACCTATTATACCTCGCTTTTGCATTGATTTTGCATGCAACGTGTTCCATTTCCAAATCTATCTCGAATAAATCTCTCCGCTTGTTGCGCAGTTATGAAAACAGAGCCATAATTCTACCTAACAAAAAGCGATTCAAATCATGACCACCCTGGATATCCAAACATCCCAACACTAAAATGAAACGCAGCTGCACCATTGTTGAATTGAGTAGGTAGGTGATTTTTATGCAAATTTTCATTTGGACGGCTGATATTCGCAACCGACTGGGTAAATTCGCAGCGAATCGTGTGTGACATTTAATTGACAAGTGAGCAAAATGTGTAAATGTAGTGATGTCGGTGCCACAACATTTTCAGTGTGCACGGATGACCTGATTGGGGAATACGGGCAGTCGCACAACTCTACCGATATGCATTAAATTATTTTAAATATTTAAATGGTCAAACTCTCACCTAAAGTACAAAAGTAGTTAATTAAAATCGTTTTAAATGGTGCCTTTTAAATCCGGCATCAATATTCTGTGGTTATTGGATTCATGATTCACGAGTATTGCCGAACAATTTCGCCATATGGCTGGATTATCGTTTTACTGCTTCTCTTCTCAGAAATATCCCAATTCCACAAAACAAGCACTTAAAAAATATATATATTTTTGAACGGATTGTTGAAAAAGAACTGCTTAAATAGTAGCGGTTCTAATTTTAATCATCATCACGTAGAAGACGTTAAGCTAGCGTGCATAATCCCCTGCCAATACTTTCAGTGAAGAGCGCCGGTATAATAGGCAAAGTGGAGCGGTGGAGCCGGGCGATGATAATTACGAGTCTACCGGGCACATCCCGCGCACCTGTTGCGAACGACTTTAACTAAAATTTAGTGCCATACGTGAACACGCCTGCTTTATACGCGACACTTGTACATAATTTTCGAGCGGTTAAACAATATTACTCAGTTAAGTACAACAATGTCACTAGAGTACCTACTTCTATACACACAGTGAACTACACCAGGCTACGTCAATGGGGTTATAGGAAGGGGTCGCCGTCAGTCACCCGTCAAAAACGGCTTAATATTACGACAAAATCAAACTGCAGAAATTGACAAGGAAAACGTTTTAAATGCAGATGGAAACGAAAAAAGTACAGGGACTTTTCTGAATGTACCTACTCGACGACGTTTTATTTTTACAGGGATTCTGTAAGCAGAAAAGTTCTGTAGCAAATATCTCTCCATTTTGTAGTTGTACCTGGGAAATACTGCAAGTTTGTTCGGGAGCGTGTACTGTATCGCATGTTGGACAAATTTGTCTTGCCCGGGGTGCATTGCGTTATACCCTGTTACACTTTACGGGTACTTCGCTTATGAAACGGTGGAGCTGGAACTGTCGACTGTAAAACTTTCAGTGGATTGTTACATTGAAGCCAACTAAATAAAGACTATAGGTTTCCACCGGAGCATTTTCATGGGCGTCGCCTTTATGCCGATTTTATGTTGCATGAACAAAATACAGCTGTAATTTCAACAGAGGAAAATGTATATTACGACGAATCCTTAGTAGAGTCTGCCAATGCAGAGATTTTTTGAGAGAGCCCGGGGCTGGGTTAGGCGCGATTCCAGTTTGTTACATAAAAATCCCGTTATCGCTACGGAGGTCGACAGATTACTTTCTTGTTAAGAGTATGAAAACAAGAGTTAGTTCGCTTTCAACAAGAAGTAAATATGAACTTTGTAAGGGTTCTTTTCTTCTTATTATATTGGGAGATATCATACATTTTAGGCGCCCACTTTTTTACTACGACATTTAAAAATATTGTATAAAAATAATTTTATTTCTACAAAAAAGGAAGGTAATTTCACGGGTGCTTGAAATAAATAATAACATTACCTACTTTTTTTATTCTAACATAACTTATACACATTTATTTTTGAAAAAAATGTGTCAATAATCACAGCACAACAACCACAATATTATATTGTAGGTACCTAGAGCCTTAATCAACATAATTTATTAGATTAAACGTCATCCATTAATACATATCTGTCATCAATTAAGACAATAAAAGCGAATTAATATCAATAAATTTTATTCCACAAAACTACGACGTCCGTATATTTATCTTCATTAAAATAATGTTTTCCCATTAGCCCCATCATGATCAATATGCGACGATAAAAGTAAATGAAACAGTCGTCATAACTCAGGGGCCATTGTAAATAAAAAACGATCAGTCAGTCAGGAGGCAAATTAAACAATGCACGGGAAATAAAACAATTCACTTTACATTCGAAATTGTGCAAAAGTAATCAGTCGATTTATACCTCTCAGTGCTGGAATGATCTCCCGGCTGCGGCGGCAAACACGCAATTTGTCCTCGGCGTTAAATCGACCACAAACAAAACGGCCTCTCTCGCGTCGCGCCATCATTCACCTGTGGTCGCCCATGATAATGAGATGGACCTACTGTTCAACATATTAGACTGATTGCAATAGCACGCGCGGCAGACGGCGCAGCGAGGCACGGGGCACGGGGCAGCGGGGCAGCGGGGCCATATGCCCGACCGACCACACCTACCGAATCCCAGCCGATTGAAAGCGCCCCCTCAGTGAGGTTTCCGAATTATGCGGCCGCGATGGAATGCTGATTTATACGTGGCAATATTGCCTGGTCCCAAGTCGCGTGGAAATCATACCTCCAGCAAAATTCCAACTTCAAAATTCAATGTATACCGCAGTGTATTCTGGAACACTAACAGTCACAAACATCTGTGTAGCTTTGTGTTGTTTTGGGCAGTTTTGAACATCAAATTGTTCATTCTAGAATGGTTTTCGAGGGGAAACTAATGAAAAATGTTACTTGGATTTGAAAATATCTGTTTAAATTATATTGGAACAGGCGGCAGAGCGGAGGCCCATCTCATTACCTCTCTGACCGCGGCTGAGTAACGATGTTCCAAATAGGACTGAGTCACGCCACTGCCGAGCTCGCCCCTCTAGCCTTTGCGGCTTTCTCCATGGACCAATACAAATTTCCCCCGTTACATTCTTTATTATTATTCACCACATTTGAGGTTCAAAACAAACCTACTGGTAGAAATACTTCTCTTGGTTTTTCGACAAAAAACCACCAAAGTGGTATATACTAAAACATTGCACACTTATACTTTGTTACAGAATGTTATTAAAGGCCATAAATAAAATAAATTGTTCTAAGTAGCCGAGGAGTTTTGCATATTTTTATTAAGGACAAAACTTGGGAACGTCCATCAGGGATGCTGTTATGTATCATGCAGAGTAACCCCCGGGTTATGCCACGATGGAATGATATAAAAAGATTTTCAAGACACCAGGTTTCCTGTAAATTAAGGGTATATCGCTCTTTAGGCGTTATGTTTTACCCGGTGTAATTATCTTGGCCTTAGCAATTAAGATGGTTAATAAATGGGTGCGTAGTAAGTCGCAATGTGATAATTATGCCAGGAATCCTTTAATATAACCAAAACAAGCGTGAATAACTCCCTCTTAAGTGTTCGTGTTAATATGACAGAGGGACTCTAGTTATGTTTTAGAGCAAAACTTGTTGCGACAGTTGTGTGTAATTACTTTAGTGCGTAAAATTTAATGTCGCCACTTAATAAAGGATATGCGTGTCATTTCAGCGGGAACATTGTTTTAAAATGTCGTAAACGTAACTGCGGAACCCTTTAAGTGACACGCCGGCAATCATCCGCAAACAAGATGCCACAAACTGCCGTAAAAGCAGTTATTACTTTTAGGTAGATGGAAATGGCGCATTTCAGGCGTAACCCCGTATACGATTTGACTTAACTTCGTCAGAAAAGTGAAGAACGGAGTAACAGCTTTAATTTATAATAACTCTCATGAATAACAAATTTTTATTATCTGCGACTTTAATGCTCCTATTGCATCCACAGGTGCGTTACTTAAAAGTTGGTGCTCGTAGGATTGTTTTACTACACGACCGTAAAAATCAAATGTGGAATTAAGATTTGAATTAATCCAACTAATATTATAAATG
This sequence comes from Tuta absoluta, assembly GCA_027580185.1. Classification (NCBI taxonomy): domain Eukaryota; kingdom Metazoa; phylum Arthropoda; class Insecta; order Lepidoptera; family Gelechiidae; genus Tuta; species Tuta absoluta. Next base: position 7,286,925 of record JAQAHW010000003.1, read on the forward strand.
CGAAAGTATGAATGTTTGTCTGTAACTTATTTACGCAAAAAACTACTGAAACAATTGTAATGAAATTCGGTCCACATATAGAAGGTAACATGGATTAACACATACGATTTTTTTTATCACAACTTATGCTAATATATAATAAAGCAAAATATTCAGAATAGATGTATTCGCAAACATCAGAACAAAACATCCTATAAAAAGCACTTTGACTGGACTTTGCTGTGAACAAAATTGGTCATGAAATTACAGCACTATTGCTTTATTCCTTGAAAGAGCGCCGGCCCCATTGTTCGTAAGCAACAATGTATGAGAATGGATGACTTTTCAATTGCTGCTACTCTATTTACGTTAAGAAACTCCTGTATCGCTTCCTACACTTTCCAAGTGTCACTTCCTCTACTATTTTTTCATGGCCTTTTTGGGGCTCGGAAGTGATTTGCTAAATCACACTCCTAATGTATATTGTGAAAGTGGCTCCTTAATGCTCCATTGACGATCAATTCGTGGTTTTGATTTATAGCCATCCGTTCTTAAAGAGCTATTGTTGATGGATGAATGAAGGTGATTTCGTTTGCATTACCTGTAGTACAGTTGAAGGTAATATAATAGTGCCTAGGCCTTGTAGGCCTATTTGATGAATTAAGATAAACCCTCCCTTAATGCGAAATAGACTTTATTGCAGTGATTGTACGACTGCATAATCTTTTTGCCTACACTATATCATCACTTGTAATTAATAAGAAAAACATTACCAGATCATAATTTATTAACAACATATAAGTGGAATTTTTGAGCAATTCGGGTTATAATAGCATCACTTTAATTTGCCCCAAGGGTTTAGTATTGAGCGACTGCTTGACTCGAGGGTTACAATGAGTCACTATGTCAACCTGTCACTATGGCGATATCCTATTTTATGAATGACTCTCAAATGTTTATCAGACGTTGGAAATGACAGTTTTTACGGTCGTTTACGCCTTGCCTACCCGGTAATTGATATAGGCGTGATACATGTATGTATAAATGTTTCATTAAAGCTGTAAAATTATATCTCGCCCATTTTTATTCTTTTACGAAAAGATGTCAAATAAATTTGAATTCAACTTTACGATAAAATATTGCTTATTATGAAATATAGCGTACACGTGAGATGAAATCACTCGTCATTTGGCGGTTTTGATTTTCAACATTAACAAATAATAACTTTCACAATAGAATCAGAAACATATAAATAGTAAAAGAATTACGAACACACATTATGTTCTATATTATCTGATAAAAATATTTTTTTAATAAGTTTGGTGGCATAGAAACTTGGTTTAAATCTGAGAAGCCACACAGGACACTACATCAGAGACTTTATCTAGAAAAGGACCACAAATTCAATCCCCTGCAAAAAGGCTGCGGCGGTAAGCAGATGATTACAGAACGGTCTCCTGAGCGAATCTACTTTTACACTTTATCTCATGCATCACACAGTATTCCGAACCAGAGTCTATCTCGGAGGAAAGCGTTGGGAAGAGGGAGTCTTATGTATAAAAGGCACTTAAAAGGCACTTGTCAAAGTTTTTGAGACGGGATATACAGATGGGCAGACTAACAGATATAAACATTTCTAAAATTGTATTCAACAGTGTTTTAAAACTTAGTATCCAATCAACGGCGTGTTTTCATTATTGCGGCTACATTAAATATGCAAAGAATGAATTAGACACTGGGATCTAGTTGCAAACTATTGCGGTAGGTGGAGCCATACCACGCGTTATTGGCATTTAGATACACTTGCAAAATTACGCAGGCAACGATTGAGCCTCAATAGCCCAGATGAAAGAGGCGTCGCTAGTACTAATAGCGAAAGTCGCAGGTTCAAATCCTGCCTGCGGTAGAAACTATGCAAGTTTTCTAAAAAAGATATACATACTTAGTTGAAAATAATATAATACCTCAAGGTGACTTCATTAGTAAAATAAATAGTAAAATTCAGAAAATAAAAGAAGAGCAAGTTTATATCCCTACATTAAACGTTGTATCATTTTGAATATGAACGCAAATATCAAATTACTTAGTTTTATTTCGGTTTCACACCAACTATTTGTAGTTCCGTCCATCTTATGTTTTACTCTAGGCATACATTATTCTGAGCTAGACTCGGATGCATTTTCAGCCGCATACCTCGAGGGACCCCCGTTCGATATCGGCGAAGAACTTCGCAGGCTCCAAAATTGAACTATAAACACAGATTTTCACGTTGCACTCTTGCCAAAACAGTTGGTTCGTGTGATTGTTTATGATAAGATGTTCTTTAATGATCCAGTCTTTAGAGACTACAGTACTGGAAAATAAATGTGTAAACGTTCTGCTCGGATCAAGTATTTACGTGAAGCTAGGAATGGATGGTTACTGGGACTTTGATATTTGCAATACTTTATAGAATACGAATACTCATACAGGCTGTTATCATTAATTTATCATTTCTGACACGCAATGAACACGAAAATACAATAAATATCAGTAATATTCTCTAACCAGGTTTTAACATCGCAATAAGACCTTCATTTAACAACACTGGCAGCGTGAGCAACGAAATTGTATAGACCGTCTTACCGCAGTCTTAGTTCGCATTTAACAACCCCACTACCTACAACAAGACTACCCACTCCAGCTACAAAGTGAGCATCCTGTTAAAATTCACCTACTCTCAACTTAACATTGTTTTAAAGTGAATTAATTGTAATACACGCAATATTAACAGGGGCTGTTGGTTCCCCGCAAGATGCATCTAAGCTGGTGTATTCCTTGCTCCCGGGAGAGAAGCCACGTGCTCCCACTTAGCCCTCGCGAAGACAACACACAAACTTACAAAACTCCACAGTGAACGCTTATTGCAACGCAACAAAGGTCAAAGTCGTTTAACTGAGGTTGCGAGTTAAAATTGCAAACTTTACACAGTCTGAGTGCTCCACTCCAAAGCCTGGCTGTATTGGGATTGCTTCGGAGTACGAAAATAGCTAAATTGAAGTGTTTTGTGGATTTTAAAGCGTTCTAATGTGAAAAAAGTTTATTTCTTATTTACATTAAGTTCATTTATATGTACCTTTATTTTTTGTGCATTTGTTTTGAATTTGAAGTAGCAACTAACAAAGAAACTTAATATTTAGCATAAATAGCAGGAAATACAACTCGACGAAAACGATCATCATTTATGATTCACGCAATAGGCGTCTATACACATCACGAACGGCGTCGAATGAAATATAGATAACACTACTCTTATGCAAAGTGAGAGGTGAAAATTTCAGGGCGGCAAGGCACGCACGAAGAAATGTGTCCCACAGGCAAGCGCTACGCGGCCAAATGGAATCCGCCCCCGCCGAGATTGGTTCCGCTAGTTTTTTTCTTTAATATTTATGAACTTTGTCTCTCACATGTCGCGTTCTACCTTTGTATAATGGCATTTGCTTCAAGCTCGGCTGCCACTTTGAATGCCAAACGAACGTGAACACGATCGGTGACGCCAGTTTTATTATTACCTGCTACGCGTATACTACGAGCTACGAGGTGCGTGTGCTACGACCTACGGGATTACTACGAGACAAATAAAATGTACTTTTAAGCCTGCAAAACTGGTTTGGACTTTTGAAATGTAATTAATGAAAAGAAGACAATGGGAACTCCACGAGAGGCCATCATTATTTATTTTTTTCAACAGCAAAGGTCATAATTTTCGCATGTTTATGTACTGAAAAAGCTAAAGAGGCAGAGCGAAAGGGCTGAAATATTTTTTGCAGGTTTAACAGCTTTACATAAAAATCACGTTTGAGTGATATAATTTAACAATGAGATATGAAAACTCACATACTACGCCAAAAAAAGGTACATACATATCCTGCTGAGCTCTATAAAATAAATTTATTGTAAAAATAATAAAACTAGTGGCCAGAAAATTTGTCGTCAAGGCCCGTCGTGGGCCTTGCGTTGCGAAAAATAGATGATAAAATGTATTGAAATGGCTGTGGGCCGGCTTATCCGGTTGAAACTCAATGAATATTTGATTTCAATTTTTCTTCCCGACGTCGCCGTGAAGTATTCACGCCATACCTAATTTGATTTTCGCCATTTCGCCCATTCGCCGGGCAGTTTGCATTCATATTCAGTTTGAATACGCGTTTGGGTTGCCTCTTGCCCAAGTTTGATACAAATAAATAGCGGATATTTTTACATATCTTACCAGGATAACCCGACCCAACTGATTACGTTTCGAGAATAATAACCCTGCTGTATTAGAGTATTGGGGGTGGCCTAAGGATTATCATTATTTAAGGAGAAGTTTTATTATACAGGATGTACCATTTTAAGTAATTGTGTAAAAAATATGTAAAAATATATGTATAGTGTATGAACAATATAATATAACGGTTACAGCTACTGCATCAGGAGCGAGGGCTCTGCTGGTTTGCCCGCTCGTGTGCCCTCATGTACGACGACTGCAGTAGCCAATCTTGTTTTGCAGTGTACGTGAACATATAGGGGCATGTCAGGATTCCGGCTATAAGTTGTATGTGTGAACTATGTCTAGCCTTTAGAAGGTCTCGTTTCGTGTTGTGGTCGGGTCGTCAATATTTAGTTGAATAAGGCGTCTTCATTCAAGACCGTTTCTCAGCATGTAGTTCCCATTTCGTGGGCTCAATATTGCATTGTATCATATGTCTCTTCTGAACGTCTTTGTAACATAGGAACCGACCGCCTGTTTACGCTTATTACATATAAAACAATTATATACATTTACTACAAAAATATTCGTTACAATAAATTATACTATATATCGCTTGTACGTCGCTTCAAACGAGTACAAAGAGATTGAAAATTTGGATGTATCAGTCGAGGCGCCGGTAGCTCAGTTGGCAGAGCAGTGGGACGGTACCCCATGGTCCCGGGTTCAAGCCTCGGTAAGCGGTAAAAAACTGAAGAACTGTCCCCATGAAACATAGGTTAAAATATAAAAAAAAACCTCTTAACTAGCTGGTCGGCAACTTTGTTTGTATGGGAGGTCCAATTCTCTTTAAATATTTCGATTAACGTTCCATGGGGAGGGAGAGTTGTTCAGTTTCATGAGTACCCGGACCCTTTTTGTTACTCCCTGTACAATTTTTTTTTCATACCTACATTATCGTCTTACGTTAAACGTCTTTCTGAAGAAACCAAATATATTTTAATACTTTGGTTTAGAATATGAGCCCGTTTTGACATAAAAATTTTATCTACCTAATTTTAAGCGTTTACAGTCATTTAAATAAGTAACAGACCAATGACAGAAAAACTGTAGTAGATTTTAATTTGTAAACAGTTGCTCAAATGTTAGTATAGACCACAATATATAAAAGTATTTACTATTTTCTGTCTAGAAAAACGAGTTTTATAAGAATAAAAGAGCGTTTTCGCATCTATGAGTTATTTTATCGTTCATTTTCCCTCGCTTATGCAAATTTTTGGTACTAACAAATTTATAAAATCTCCCTAAACATAAACATAAAATGCATGTCGCGTAACCTGTAGTGTAGAATCTGTGACGTAATGAATGTGTGAAAAAATAATTTACTTATATAAAAGACAATTGAAGGTATCAAATAAAAATGTTCGAGTAGGTTCTAAATATTTACCACACTATATCCATTTACTGCTTGCTCAAACAAATTACTTCAAAATAACCGAAATTTTCAAAAATTACATTATTTCCATTTGCTTATAGAAAGCAGACAAAATAGTTATTTTACAACATTTTCAAGAAACGGCAAAAAATTTGCAGTCAGCTTGATTTTAATGGGCAGAACCGCAAACTAGATATCTAACCGATATTCAATAGATATATACTTTTTTATAAGACTTCTTTGAAATGTTTTCCCTGACCTTTCCTTTTTTTACTTATTCTTTAATAATAAACTGATATATATGTTTAAAAAATTATATAGTACTTTACTCTCTGTACTTCGTATGTTTTGGAATAAATTGTTCGACCAAGTACTAAAACCTGTATAGTGTGTTATATAATAAATAAGCTTTGAATTCTCTTTCATTTGATATTTCACACGTCTGTACACTTAGTTTAATTTTTTTAGTTTGTATGGAATCCTTGATGACATCACAACTTCTACCTTCACAGTCTTTTCGATGTAGCTCATATATATGTATTTGTTAGGAGGAATGTCCTTAACACGTTGATACAAAAAAAAAACATTTTCAAGGTGACAGCGATTTTGTTACTAAAAAGTTTTTTATGAATTTGACTCCCCACTACAACACCAGATATTTTTTATGAACTTGCTCAAAGTGACGGCGCAACGATATTTTACCTTGCGTAAATGTTTGGGTGAACCTGTTTTTGTGTAATGGGGATCACAAAAGCAAATTAAACATTGTATTTGCTGAAACTGCAAGGAAACCTTCGTCGGCAACAAAAAACGACCGCCCATGATTTTACTAAATTTTAATTAAAATCTTCTGCGTTGCAAAGCTAATGAAACCAACCGATTATTCTTTTATAATAAACTTGTGAATTGTAGTTATTAGTATACATTTCGATTTAAAAATGAGCTGTTTTATTTTTAATTAAATAAAATTTTGAAAGTAGTTGAATTCAAATTCGAAACTTTACTGTATTTACCATACAAATGGGTTGTTCCACAATAAGTTGTTCCTACCTATAGGGTAAGTAACATAAGCATTAGGTAAACTATTTTGTCAGCACTGTTCAACACCAAATAGAAAATGTTTCTTTAATTTAGTTGATCCAATAGGCAAAGATGATAGAATAGGTAAACGTAGGCGTACTCGTTTAAAAGATAAGTTGCTAGGTTCTTTTGCTAAAAACTCACGACTCGCAGATGTTTGTTGACCAATTTAAATATTGGTGTCTATATATTATTTGTAATATTTGCTTTTTACAACCTGTTTAATTTAGCGTTGCTATGCTGGGACACAGAATAGATAATAGTAGTACCTAGTGGCTATAGTGGCTGGGGTAAGTTAGGTATTAATGACGGTCTATGAATACGCCGCGATGCTCGCCCGCACGCATCGCTCTGGGCATATGTTGTCCCTTTCTCGCTCGCGGGGCGAGGGTGGCGGCGTGCGCGCGGGCCGCCTGGTAGGCGCCAAGCGGTGATTTCTGCACCGCACTGTCAGTCACTCAAAACCGTTCGGACGAGAACGTATTGTGTTTTGTACGGATTTCCCGCCACGCGTTTTGTGATGCCGCGTGTAATGGACGATTCAATTTGAGATCGCGCGTGTTGATGCATCGTATTATTGCGGTTCTCCTGGGTTATACTAGAATACCAGGCTTAGTGATTGTTGGATGTCTCGACGTCTTCCACGTGAGCGTCGCGTTGAATAGGCATCAAGTGGCCATATCGGCTCGCGTTTTGTACGGCCCTAATTCGTGTTGGGTCACGCGTAATGACTAATATCAAAGTGAAATACGAACAGAAGCTGTGAGTGGTTTGAAGTGAATAACGCGCCAAGGCTGTAGTGGAATGCTGGGTGTCGATATCTTTTCCACCCAGCCCTGTAAGTACCCACGGAATTCCTATTTGATCCATTCCCTGTACTTCCTTTCTCCGTTGGGTATTTTATGCATTTGCGCCGGCGACGTGACTGTAAGTGTGAAACCTGGTTGTTTTAGTATAAAACTGTTTCTTCGTGTTAATGGTGTGCTCCCTTTAGTCATATTTGTTGTACCATATCATTGTGACTCCTTAGTACGAATTGCGGAATTCGTGGGGTGATATAATTTGGAGGTACTTACTTATAATCTAGTGCTAATACGTGTGACGTAACGCCAGATCGGCAGACGGTATTTACTACCGACTTGAGTTATGTAAGGGTTGGAACACATCATTTGCCAATTTCAATCAACTTAGTTAATTAAGTTAAATAGATTTAGGTTCACGTTTAATTCATAGTATGCGCTGCTATATTGTGCAGCGTACATGCTATTTAGCGCTGCGTAACGCAGCCATTGTCTGCCTCCAGTTGAACTCCTGGTATTTTGTTCGAAATTTACCTGTGTAAATCGCTTCCACTGCGGGAGTTTAGCTTGGAATTAGACACAACCCTTTAGACCTACCCCTACCCCAATACATCACATCACATTTTCTACTCACCACCAGAGAAATCCCAACGAGGAAACCATATATTTTTATCCGGGCGTCGCATCGATTTGTTATTTATTATCCGGGTATAGTCGTAACACGAGGGAGGGAGCACAATACCGAAAACGGTGAGCCTATTTAGTGACTATGCCACCTCGAACCTCCGTTTCGCTTCGCTTCGTCTGAGCAGTAACTTTTACCAATGATGCTTGACCTCCCCTGCCTACCGTAGCCTTTATATCATGCGGTGACAACGAAGAATGGTTATTGAATTTGACAGATCTAGCTCTACTGGCCGAGCTTTATTAAGTATCTATAGATATTTTCTGTTGCTAGTTTTCCATAGCAATGACTTTGTGGCGAAGACGGCCAGTGAAATGAGGCGAGACGCGTATAAAAATGATAAGTTTGCCTGTGACAGACATGCAAGCCTTTGGAAGTTTTGCTATTTTGTGAGGAAAACAAGGTGACACGCCACCGCTCGTGCGTGCCCTCCTTGACTGAGTTACTTGCAACTAATACATGTTATTTCTTTTGGAAATTATTTGCCTTTTTATCCTATACACAGGTTATTGATGAGCCATTCCGAAGAGAAGTAGGTACTCAACCCTGAATCGTAACTTTGCTTTCGAAGGAGGTACAGAGAAAGGTTGCGAAGTTTTATTGGGACTTAAGCGGAATATTGATCAACCGCAAGGTGCCTATATAAAAAAAGGTAGGCCTCTCCATATTATTTATTTATACCTCTACACGTGACTGTTTAGCTGCCAGTTGAAATTTAGTTACGTGATTGTAATGGTCAATTAATTATTATTTGTAAGCGCGCATAATACCTCACAACACGCAATCGTACAAATTTTAAGCTGTGATTATTGAAATTACAGGTTGAGTTCGTAGGCGAGTGCCCTTTATAAGACATTCAGGTAGTAACGGCAGGAAAATTGGGTTGTTTCCACTTACCTCTGTGCCTATTGGTTTGTTTGTCGAACATTAACATGGCGTCCTCGATCTGCAACAAAAAAAGACATAAAATAAACTTCAAATACTTAAAAGATCGCGAGGAAAATAGCGAAAAACAAGGGCGCCGTGCGCGATTTGAGCAGCGCCCCGGCAATAAAACACTCCGGCGCTGTAATAACGAATAAGCACCGGTACAGAGTAAACCACACGCTGCAAATAAACTTTGATAAGCGGGGGCGAGCAGGTAATAACGTATTCATAGAGAAATAAATGGAAAGTCGGCGGTTAGGACACGAACAATACACGCGAGCGGAGAGATGCGCTGTCACCGCACGCCGCCTAACCCACGACCACCTAAATTTGGCCACGAAGGAGTATTTTTGAATTCCCGGTTTGCTTACAAAACAGTGATAAATCTCAAATGGAAAGAAATTGCGTGGTTAATATTTATGATTACGACGTGGAATCAGGGTAGTCCTAACGCATACCTTAATAATGTTTTTGTTACTATTCGGTCTAAGATGCAAGGGAATGTGAATAAAATGGGTTGGTAAAAAAAATCGGATGTACAATAGCGGGTAAGTTCAGTTTGACAGCGGGGTCCCGAGGGTTTTGTCTCGGCGCAGCGCGTCGCCTGCGACGGTCGCTCCCTCGGGCGACATTACGCGGAAGGTCGACGCAACGCACTCCCGATGATCGATGTCGGGTTCCCGTAACAGGTGACCTTTCGCTGAATTATTCCTTCCTGTAGAAACATTTGTTTAGTGGTGATTTGTTTGAGTGGGAACTGCTTTTGTTTGACCACTTGTAAGGTGATCAGCACTCTTTTTTAAGGTTATTGTAATTTTTTATGATGGCGTTTAATTGGCTTTCAGTCATCAATGAATTAAAAGAAGATATAGTTTTTACCAAATAACAGATACCCGACCTTTAAACACTCATTGGTACTTTTTTAAAGCAAGTGCGAAAAGATGCCGTGTGTTGCCGGCTTAGAATAGCATCACCCCAATACAACCCGTGGGTATATTAAGAGCGACTGAGGGATTACTTTAACCAGGAAATGGACAGCAGTGTTCTCTGTGAAAGCAATTTCTTGCACTACGCTCGCCAATCCGCTTGCCAAGCTAATAGGGGGAAGCCCATGTCCAGCAGTGGATTATTGTGGCTGTTAATATTATTTATGTTAACAAATTAATTGGTACGAGATTACAATCCACAGCCCCAAACGTTTGAGTAAACAAGCATTTCGACTTTGCGCTTTCAAAACGAAGCGGTCAACTAAAGCTTAGTAAAACTACATGGTGTGCAGTGCAAGCCTTGTGTAACAAGCTGGCTAACTCTGCACACAGGGCCGGTGGAGATAACAAGCCCGACGCAACTCTTTGCATAGAAATCCGTCTGGATAACCTTCAGCTCTTCGCTAAAAGATACAAACAAAGTTGTTTTACATTACATTGTTTGAGAAGATTATCGTACAGTAATGAAAGAATCCACTTGTATCTTCACTTTGATAATGTCACTCAAAATCCTTACAACATGATTATGACTGTAATGTAATGCGGTCTTGTCACGGACAATTTGTAAGGCTAACTTCGTGTCATTACATTCATTCATGTTTGTGATTGGGTAAGGCAGACAAGGATAGTGGATGGCGAGGTCATTCCCTGGGGTCACTCCCAAGGGTGACGTTACCCCGAAACCAAAGTTCCGCGCAATAACCAACGGTAGGCCTCGGCGGTGTCTTTTCGGTTTAATATTGATTTTATATTTAACTGGCTTTGGGTCAATATAGCATACTCAATATTTAAGATACTTTAGGTTTTTTAAAACATCTATATAGCACGAAGCAAACTATTACACATAATTCTTTGCCTTTCCCTTCCCTTGAACTATTATTTCTTCAGACTGACGTACGGTTATAAGTTGGTATAACCCACTATGCATGCATGTTGAGCTTCGATGTTGAGAAACGTCTCTTCAAGTCACGCTGCGAAATCGAAAATCTATATGTTCATTGTTCGATATTCCTTCAAAATTCTCGTAAACTTTGTCGTAGTGTACAATTTGACATTCTATATATGATGGTGTCGCGTTCTTTGAAATATGAAGCTACGTGAAAAGGTCAAACCTATCTCATTCAAGCATTAATTGTGTAACAAATGCCTAGTAAAATTCGTGAATCATATGTGTTGCTAGTGAATCAAAATTATTTCATTCGCTTAAATATAAACATGCTAGAAAATCGAATTACTGAACTTTGATGTTAAATATACTAATTCTCTTCTAGTATTTTTGACAAAGCCAACAGCATGTGGTATAAAAGACCTTATGTTGCACGCAGTAGGTCAAAAACAACGAAAATAGTATGTTTATATTTTTTTACTTACTATTACTACATAGTTGCGGAAATCTAACAGAAATAGCGAGTAAAAAACAGCAATGGTTATATAAGTTTGCGTCGTGTCGTGGTAGACACAGCTGACGGAGGAGAAAGTAGGTACAACGCCTGAATTTTTTATCCTAGAGCTCGGACAAGCCAGGAATATTTAAAGTTTTAGGTTGATTGTTTGAGAAGTTTTATTTTAAAGGAGATAATCACTGCTGGATGATCGATTTTTTGAGGATTAAAATTATTAAAAGCTATTTTAAATATGTGAACCCAATGATAATAATGATTGAATGTAAGTTTTGAGTGGTCCCTGTTATATAACTTTCTGACTTGCTTTGTTTTTGTGCTTCTATCGTAATATGTTTGTAAGGATACGTAGGGGCGCATTCAGTTTTTAGGATTGTTTTGGTTTTTACGTGCAGATTAAAGCATTTAGGAATTTATGACTTGAAAATCCAATTAATTTTCTATGAAGCGTCCTGTCGTGTGTACGTTTTATGTTACTTTTTATATAGGTTTTTTTCAACTTCACTTGTGAATAGGTGGCTATAAGGCAATGTTTGGTGTCGTAAACACCACAATAAACAAATAAACGTTGTGGACGTGACATAGCCCCTACATGCGTAGAATGAAACATATAGGAATACCACGTTAAAGAACCTCACGGTGACGTTACTTGAAAAATTGGGTTTGTGGTATAAGTAATAATATTATGGTATAATGAGTCCGGCCGCATTATAATCAAATTTATGATTATATTAGTGGAACTAGTGTTAATAAAAAACATTTAATATGAAGTTCCATCAAGAAATTATGTCACGAAATCACTACCGATATCGAGTGGGTTAACTAACGTAAAAACCTAGTCATGAAGTTTCTTGTATCACGAAAATATGTTTATTAGGTTCATATCTATATGGAAACAAAATGACTACATTATAAATGACGAGTAAAGAAAATGTAACTACCTACTAAACTAGATACATTTATTTTATCAAAGTGTCATCAATAAACTAACAACTACTCAATTGTAATGAAGAGACAATTATCTCTAATGTCTTTTTGCCCGTACATAAAGTTGTTGTCCTTATTATCAAGCGTTTTATTTAAGGGGAGAGCTGCGCGTTCCCTAGAGATACCTGTCACCCTAATTTGTTACGTGTTCGTACTCTGGGCAGACTCTTAATTTTCTCAGGTTCTCCTGTTCTTGGCGAGATTTAATACGTTTTAACCTGTGAATAGTAAAGAACAAGGTAACAAACACAAAAATACTAGTACCAAGTAAAGTCTGTATTTTGGCTGTACTCACACTTACCTATACTACAATAAAACAGTGAAAGAAATATTCTTCAACAAGTAGAAATAGACTTATACATTTCCTCATTGTGTTGAAGTTCTAATTGCGCTATCTGTTTTATTATTTGCTCTGAGGTTTAAACAGGTTTGGAAACATCTAGTCTGACATTTTGTCTAGAAAGTATTCTTCTTCCGGTCCCTTAATAAAAGGGATGATCCTTCTTAATATGATTTTGCTGTCAAATTGTTAACGGAGCCTGGTTTTTCTCAATGCTATTTTTGTAAAAAGGTACGTGACATGATATTTTTGTCGCTAATGCTCTGTCTTTAGTCATTATGGTGGTATTACAGTGTTATTGCAGGACTTCCCGGAACCATTACAATGCATATAAGTAGTTCTTTTTCCAGCCACGGACGGTAGAGTAATGAATGACTGGCGTTGCATTCAGTGCCGCAATCCATCATAGCCAGCATGCGATATCGCGATACGAACAGCCAGCATTTTGTCAGTAGAGCTAATATCTGAACAATCACAGCTTATTTGTTTGCTCGTATTTGAAAGTTACGGACGCAGGTTTTGCTGCTTTCTAATACTTAGGTGTGTTTAAGCACTTGTTAGCAGGAAGTCACATTGATCTCAGTAGCAGAGATAAAAAAAAAAGCAATTGGACACGTCGCAGCCATTTCTTATTGATCGCCATTTGCTTGATTTAGCCGGCCGGCTCGATTTCGGATAAACAGTGTCTATGGTAACTTATCAGCATTGTGAAATTCACTTTGTAATGACAAAAATAATTCCTATTATTGGTCAATTCGATACGATACCTTCAACACATTTTAAACATTAAACGCGGTCTATCGCGATAATATTTAGGTAAATATTCCTGTCCTGTCGTTTCATAACAGTTTTGTATTGTGGCCAAAAGTAATCGCGAACGTTTGTGTGAAAGTAATCGCGAATGCTTTAAAAGTCATTCAGTATCAACTACAACTATCGTATGGAGTTTCTTGAACATTTTTTAGCATTCAAATGTGCGGTCTTTTGTCAAGCTGTTTTTTTAAGCATTATTGGATGAAAGATTCGATTGTAAGCCTTGCGTCATGGCCATAACGATAATATTGGCATTGGCGGGGTTAGCGTTTGACCAAACTACTACTACACACAATACGTGGTACTGAACATAACTGTGTGTTTACACATACTTACCGAGTGGTAAATATTTGTTAGGTCGTCACTATCACTTCGTTTCCGTTGAGACTCTTGGCCGGTCGTTCTACTGTTATTGTCCCAAAGTAGGAGTATTTATACGGTTGAAAATGATCAGCCTATAAAGAGGACATATTTTCAATTAGTTCTGCCAAGGAGTTGGAAACTATGCAGTAGTATCAAGTGGTTACTTGAACAGTTCTTGAACAATCGGACAGCCAGTAGTAATGGTTAGGCTCACGTCCGTCAAAGTACCAACAGTACAGGCCGAACAATGCCTGTCAGCTCTACCAGATAGTACAGTACGCCTTGCATAAATAAGCTAGATTCTATAGTGTGAGTGAGTAGTGTAAGCAGCACATTTTCTAAACAAAGAACTCTCTCTGCGCAGATAGATTATTCTACGTCATTGTTCTTGAATTAAACTAAGTACATACATTTCTGCACACAGCCTGAGCATAGATTGCATTTGCAATGTTTATAAGTTGAAATTGAGAATTAAGGTACCTAACTCAATAAACACGATTCAGAATATGCAGGAAATGGAATAATGAAAAAGTTTTAATTTGTTTAAATATTTCCGCGGCTCGGAGTTCCCTCAGTGGCTCTCAAGTTTCGTGGGCCGCATTAACTCGCCCGCAGCGGCCTAATGGGACAAGCCACGTGGTCTTAAAAGCGACATAACAATTAACTTGAAGAAGAAAATATTAGTTGAGCTAATAGAGCCACTCAGATACACTCCGGCCTCTGCCCTCATAAATAACACCCCTTCTCGAGACGCTTCTACAATTTTGTCGTATTTTCGTAATGATTCTCGGAGGATAGAAAGAGAAAACACCCGAAAGAGGTTGAGACGGTTCACTCCTCTGTTTTTATAGGCGAATTGATTGGGAGCTGTGAGGAATAATCTCGGGACAGGATAGACAGGATTAGTTTTCTCAGAAAATGTTTTTGGATGGGTATTGTATTGACTTCTTATTAACATTATTATTTTCCCTTACAATGTATACATTCAAAAACAATCATTTACTATTGAAGTGTAATGTGAAAGTCGAATACATACATGTGAATAAAAAACAATATGAACACACTAAATAAATAAAAACTTAATAAGAAAGAAATTATAGAACACTCATCGTAACGTTTTATACATGAGCGTTACGCTATCACGTAACATATAAACAACAAAGTCCCAAAATCAGAATACTCGAATTACTTACCTTATGTAAGTAAGCAATCGTACGCCTTAATCAAATATTAGTAGAGTTAAATACACAACATCAAAGAGGCAGAACTCAAATCTTATCAGCAATTACGAATTTATCAAACTGTGAAAAATGTGTGAATAAAATATGAGAGAAGTTTAGGAAAACCCGAAAACGTTTTTCGTATTTGAATAATCACTTTAACAAACAAAACTGGGCCGAATCCGCTTCATTACTTATTAACCTGCGTCGGCGTCGAGCGAGACAAACAGAATACCAACGATTGGCGGCGTAACCTTGCGGGGTTTCGGATATCGAACATACATAAATATAACCATTATGTAATATTTTTTTAAATTGTTTGCAAGATTTGCCGGTAAAACAGGTTGAAATTGATTTAATTTTAAAAGGTTGGATAACTAAAGAAAACGGTAAGATAACTAAAACAATGTATTAAATTGTAATGGCGACTGATAATTTTAATCCCATTCGATTCGTTATTCCTTTGGGAAATTATTGTTTGAGTTAGAATTCCTACCTGCATTTTAAACAAACCGTTTATCATAAATACCTAAAGGTACGAGAAAAAGAAAAGGAAAACAAAAATTGAATGATTATGTTCTAATTCTAATTCTAGCCCGTAATGTCTCCCTCCCTTTCTTCATGATCATGTTTTTTAATGTAAAATTTTAAAAAGATACTTAACAATAAATGTTTTAATAACAAGTGGTAATTTTTTCAAAACATTTTGCAAAAGTCGGAATTTTAGTGGACTAATTACTCGGACCTATGCCAATAATTGGAACTCCCTAGAAACCATCGAAATACTTCAAAAGACAGATCCTATTGTAATGCTTCAATAGATTTCTCTTACATCAAAGAAAATTCGCTTTGTATTGCTAAGAAGTTCTAAGATAATAATAGTATTGATTTTATGTGTATTTGACTAAACGATATACTTTGGAATCAGATATTTTAGACTAAGTAAAAAGTGTGCTGTTCGATTATTCAATAATTTTTATTGACGGTCGATTTGGCACGGTGGTAGTGCGACTGCCTACGACGCAAAGGTACCGGGTTCGATTCTCGGTAGGGCGCATATAAGATTTGATATTTATCACTTTGTGAATTTGTTTCCAGTCTGGTTAGGACATTGCAAGCTGAACCACCTTATTGTCCGAAAAGAAAGATGGTTCCGAGCTTCGAAGGGCAGGTATGGCCGTCGGTCCCGGTTGCTCTAAAACTCTGAGACCACGGTTCATCGGGTAGTTGGACGACTCGGAGTCCCACGCGAAAAGAAGTTTATTTTTTGCGCTTTTTTCCATTGGTGGACTTTACACGAAAGGCGTAATATCTCAGTCTACCTTAGATCATGTGGAAACAGCGGGGCAGGTGCATTAAAAGTATTACAACTTCACACACACACACACACACATATATCACGTCTAGAATCCTTTGCGGGAAGGCAGAGCGTAAACGGCTACAAAAAATGGACATTTGCCAGGTCTGACAAATGTTTGAGGGTCATTCGGAAAATTTTGTATCGCCATAGTTACAGGTTGTCAGCCTATCGGATAAAATTACAATACAGTCCCTCGAATCCCATGGTCGCCTCTTACGACTCCCACTGGAAAGAAATGGGGTGATGCTATTCTAAGCCGGCATCACACGGCAAAATCACAACTTTATCTAACGAAAAGACTGCATCTAAATATCTTTTATGTTAAGTATGGAGAAAAATAGTTTTCAATACATTTTTAGTACTCCTGTTCATACTATAACTAATCTTAGAATGTTTGTTTCCAATAAGTTTGTACGTCAAATGAACAAAATTTTTTGAACATCCGAGTTCATAAAACTATGAACGTAATTTATGACTGATGGGAAACTGCTACGATGTAGCAATAATTTGTCGTAGCAAAATGTTAGAAGGGAAACATTCAGAATAAAGCAAATTTAATAAAAAACCTGTGACCAGTTACACGATTAATCTAATACGTTATTAAAACGAGGAAACTCTCGCTATAATGATTAGAGCAATTCCCAAACTTTTTGAGTACTTCAGAAGTCGAGACCTGCTCGCCGCGTTGTTAATTACAAACTTTTAAAAAACTGCAACTCATAATAGACAGCCAAGTTGAAAGATGAATGATGTGTTGGTTTTTTAGTTGCGGGTTTTACACAAATTGGCCCGGATACTGTCCAAGCGGGAATAAATTGTTTGATAACAACATGCTTTTGATGGCGAGCTTATTAATTACGTAAAATTTTGGGTTGCCCTCTGTTTTAGGTTGCGTTGCCTTTTTTAGGGTTGTTTTTCGAATCATCCTACTCGACATAATTTTAATCATAAAAGATCTACCTCTGAAGCTTATAAAAAAGGTTTAGAACCATGCAAATCAGGCATCACGTTGCATTTAATGTGCTAAACACAAACATTGCCATTTGATCAGTAGTAAAGCGGTATACCGGCAGAATATATCGCTCAAATGCAACCAAAACTTGTACAGGTGCTTAATTGATTAGCCATGTCCAACGGTATTGGAGCCC
Organism: Tuta absoluta; assembly: GCA_027580185.1. NCBI lineage: Eukaryota > Metazoa > Arthropoda > Insecta > Lepidoptera > Gelechiidae > Tuta > Tuta absoluta. The sequence goes on from JAQAHW010000003.1 coordinate 7,304,679, forward strand.
GTAATGCTTCCACTTGCATGTAACACAAACATTGCCATTTGATCAGTAGTAAAGCGGTATACCGGCAGAATATATCGCTCAAATGCAACCAAAACTTGTACAGGTGCTTAATTGATTAGCCATGTCCAACGGTATTGGAGCCCGTAATGCTTCCACTTGCATGTAACATACTCGCAGCAACTAGTTAGTGTTCCCGACTTTATACAGATAGTACAAAGCTCTGCAGTAACTACTTACTAGTAAGTATGTACGTAAGTACACCTTAAACTTCAAATGGTAGCGTTTCGGCATACGAGAAACGTTTCAGATGAAAATGAAGTATTGTAAGTAACAAAGTTATAACATCGGTATAATCTCCCTAATTAAGAAATATTTAGTTTTGTTACCTTTATAAAAATCGGCCGAGTGCGTCAGACTCGCGCACGAAGGGTACAATTTTGATTGAAAATGGCATAAATAGCACGTTTGTTGTAGGTATAGGACCAGAAAATATACATTTTTTGTTTTTCTTATAATAGTGGCAACAGTACCACATGTTTTACGAAAATTTAAACTGCCTAACTAATACTTTCTTTGAGATACAACCTCAAAACCATTAAAGATAAAATAGAGCTCTTAATTTTTAGTTTATCCTTATTTTTTGTATTTGTTGTTATAGGAGCATCAAAATACGGCGTTTGTGAAAATTGCAACTCTAAATATCACGGTTTATGAAATACAGCTTTTTGTCAGATCGAAGGACAAACAGCGAAATCTCAGTAATAGGGTACAAAATTCTAATAACACCCATTATGAAACTGTATTGCTTGAATAATATGTTTGATTAAAATAATGGTACATAAAGGCCTTTGTATGAGCAACATTATTTTAAGCGAAAAAAATGGCAATCCGGCCTACATTCGACGTATAAGCGATCACTAGCTACTAACATAATGGCTCTACTCAACTACACTACTTAGTCTTACATGCATGTTGTTGCTAGTCATTACCTATGGGAAAAGCAGAAAGCCGACTTGATATGCTTGCCTCCATTTTCCAAATTAGTTATTGTTTACAGAGTTTGAGTCGTCAGCGCGGAAATGAGCGCAATCTATAGTGTTTGCGCAGCCCATGTTAGAGCTGCCAAAGTGTTTTAAGGAAGTGAAAAGTTTAGCTCTTACCTTGATATTTTCTGAACTAGGTGAGCACTTTAACGGATAGATCTATTCCAGATTGTATAAAAACAAGTTTGAGTTTCACACGGGCTAACAATATTGAAACTGCTCTCTCAACAATATAATTCATTCGTCATCTCATTTACAAAATTATGCGAGTGACGCTCTCCATCTTGGGGCACTTATCTTGAATAGCGTTGACATCCATTGTGATATTTTATTATTACTCTGTGAAATGCAACGAACCGGGAGTAACTGTTAAATCCGCACAATGGAGATTCTGTCTTCGTTATAGGGTCGAGTGGGCAAAAGTTGGACGTGGATCCAAGTTCTGAAGAAAATATTAAAGGATTAATGGTATAATCTGGAAATAAGACAAAGTTGGGGTTGCGGTCTCGGAGGCGGATTATTTATGTGTAGCGGCGTGGGTCGTCGCGGCGCGCGGCCGAGCCCATCTTGCGGCAGCGGCGGCGGCGCGCGATGTGGCGTGACGTCAGCTCGCGTCGCACCACTTCAGATTTCCAATCTGCATATAAATCGGATATCGATAATGACGCCGCCATCGTGAGCATCCTGAAATTCGCTCCAAATCCGATAAGCCTTGCCCGTGAAAGCCCTAATCCAGAGAAGTTTGGATGACCCCGATAGTGGATAGACGTACCTACCGTTTATCCACTACCGTTTATCTATTATCCGCCACATGAAAGTTTAGGCCGGTCAGTGCGGCTAGTAAGTTTTGGGGTAAAAGTGCCGTTATTGATTTGTGAGTTGTTTGTAACATTTTATGTAATACGCTATTACGTTATAGGGCATTACTAAAATTGGGTTGGTATTTTGTCGGGTGCAGTAGTGCGTTGGTCGTGAACATAAAAAGCGTGTTGTTTTACTGAATGGTGTAAAATTGTTGTGAAAATGAAGAGGCAGTTGCGTCGCTGGCCGTAGCCGCCTGCTGCTGGTAACGAGGGTCGCAAATGACCCGAGCACGATGCATGCCTGCGACCTACACAATTACGTATTCAACGGATAATTGAAATAGTAAAAGATTATTTTTATTTTCTGGACAAACTGTTGCCAAAGAACAATTGCTCCTCTGCTATTTAGCAGTTCTTATGCAAGTGGCATTTTTTTCTTAGATATATGTTTTATGTAGGTATATATTTACTTTCCGTTATGAATATAATAGAATGATCGCCGTGTGATGCCGGCATAGACAAGAATCACCCCATTTTTTTCCCGCGGGAGTCGTAAGAGGCGACTAAGAGACACGAGGGTGTGCATTGCAATTATAGGCGATGGGCTGAAAACCTGTGACTATGGCGATACACAATTTTGCGAATGACCATCAAATGTTTGTCATACGCGGCGTAAATGTCCGTTTTACGGCCGTTTACGCTCTGCCTACCCTGCAAGGGATATAGGCGAGATGTATGTATGTATATAATAGGAACGTAATTTAAGGTACCTGAGGTAAATATTTAAATTTCAAGCAGTCTGGAATGTAAACCGACCTCGTACAAGACTGTAGTCATCCGCAACATGGCGATTAGGTCTGATATATTTAAATTTTTTATCTAGATCTTAAGTTTATTGTCACAAAATGGAAAGCTTTTGAATTTTACAAATCCATATCACAGGTTTTTTAAAATCCTATAATGTAAGCATGTATTCTGTACCTGACTATGTAGGTACTTCTTCAAAATGTATTTTAGACTCAGCGGTACAAAAATAAAAAAAATAACATTTGCTACACAGTTTCCTATGCTATGAATGCATTGGAATGGTAGCCAGATAAGGCAGTGCTTCCATCCGTTCAGTAGACGAGATAGTCTACTGTTATTATCATATACCATGAGCCGTACCCACATTATCCAATTCGTTTTAATCCATCGTTTACCTATAAGGTTTTATTGGAAATGGCCCATTACGCCCTACATTATCAACATCATCATCCGATTTTACTATTTCCAGTCACGTAATCTTGAACGACGAACATGAACCATACGCCTAGGCATAGTTGTAGAAAAGGGGCTCGATCCCATTTGTAGAATGGTAAAGTGAGAGGGATATACCAGAAACTTTTTCAATAACATTAGAGCCGTAAAATATCAATGTCATTTTACATCATTCTTTAGCCTTTTTGGATTTCCTTGACGTGGCGAGGCCCGGATTCAGCGTACTAAGACAAATATGAATAGGGAAATGAATTATATGGAAAGCTCCTTCGTTGTGACGTGTAAGAGATTGCGTCACTTTGCGTCGACCTCTGAATTTAACCAGTCGTTTGTGTGCTGCGCAAACATGTGCAGGGGTTACATTAAGCCGATTGCTGGCGTCAATCAAAACTCGCCTTTTTCTGAGATCGGCCCATCAAACCAAGCGAAATGTTTTTACGACAATAATAACTTGCATGGGAAAACAAAATATATCACCATTGTGGCAAGGTATAGTTTATAAAATTATATTGTTTCAAGAGGCGTTATTGGAGCCATATTAGGAGTTTGTCACAAGAAATATAGCTAAAATAATAATATTGTTCTGAAGATGACTAAAAATATGTGATAAAATTGATGTTTGCAAGGCATTTGACGGAATTTTGTTCAAGTTTCAGGTGAGGTATTACTATATTATTTAAAGAAAAATAATTATTGATGAATTGTTCTCGATCCTGTACCTAGAGCTAATGATAAGTACGAGTTATTCCCAGTGGGGCTAGCCGAAGGCGCCCACCGGTTAACGAGTCGCGCGAGCTTTCACTGATAAATTACAAGTCTTAAAACCAGTGGCAGGTAATTCGGCACAAATTCCAGGCTGGCCCTCCATTGCCAGAGGGAAAGTTTCAACGATTACTTTTACTTGAAATTTGTGTCTCAGGGTACCGATAAAACGATGGTACGGGACCCGGCACAGGTGAGCTTCACCGAATTTTTATCTTTTTGCCGACTTAAAATAAAGGTTTTTAAGTTAACGCCCTTTTACGACCTCCTTATATTCACGCATAACTTCTAAGCCTATGCAACAGCCTCAATAAAAGTTTTCGTATTCTACAAAGACACTCGTTTTCGCATTTTTCTTTGTGTGTTCCATAAAAATTCAAATGCTGTACCTTAGTAGGTAAGATTGCAGTATGAGAACATTATACAAAGACAAAATGAATGGCGATCACGTCTGTTACCGAATCAGAAAAGCAGTGCCCCGTTTTTAACCACTAAAGGCGAGTTTGGGATAAGTTCAAGAAATGGACAGCAGCGTTCCCTGGGAATTCCAACCCACGAGCATTTCAATAAATATGTAGGTTACTTCCAATTTACACTTAAAGAATAAAATGAAGCGGTCTTGTTGCCGAACAAACTTGATTAATATTCGTGAGATGAGGCCGGGGGGTTCATGTCTCGCACTCCGAGAAAAAATAAGTAAGAGGGAGCCCTGTGCATAAATTTAGTGAACTCAAAATAATACTAAATACGGGGTTCTTACCGCGATGAACGTGTTTTTTTTTGTTGTAAAAACCCCGTGTTTAATATTTTGAGTTATTATGCGTGACCATGAAGGTTAACACATACGACATACGTGTAGAATATTATAAATCAGTTTGATAAACAATAACCTTATTTTTTGGTCTGGCAAAGAAGAATTTTTAAAGTGAGTCAGTACAGAAAGGTGTGTATCATTCAGTGTATGACTGCAGGGACAATAAGAGAGTAAGAGTATTTAGTATGTTTAGCTTCACTCCTTTGTACAAAAGGCTCCGTTCAAACTTATTATTTTCTTTTAGGTGTCATGATATATCGCCGGCCATCCATCACCGGCCGCATGCGCACGCACGCTCGCGCAAACAACAGAGGTTGAGGGATCGCCGAATCTTTGCCTTCAGCATATTAACTGATGCCAAATCGTTATTGATGATCATTGGCGGTGAGCGGGCCGAATAGAAAATGAAATTGGTGCGAGAAATGGGGTAAGTTCAGCAAAAACTCAAGCGTTTTTCCATTCAACGTTTTCAACATTTTCGTTTGTAAAAGATGATAATAATGTTACATATGAAATATTTCAGTAACAAGAACAAAGGGTAAAACAGAACGGTCCAGTCAAATGCGTAATATTCATAGATCCAAATTTTCTAAAACGTTGCGAAGGCCGGATTTTCAATAACCCGAACCCTACTTCCAGTATTATCATCGAAAGCTTCAGGGCTGATCCAGGATTCGTACGTTTAGAAATTTGGGAGCAAATCCACCGAAACGCCGACTTTGATCAGTAACGCTACCCATCTACTATCCAATATGTATGAAAACTATGGCCGGGGCCCTTTTGTACGTGATGCCCCAATGTTTTCTCTAGCTTGTCCTTTCCGGTGGATTGATTTTATCGAATAAGTGTATTCGGGGCTGAAATCATAGAAAATAAAATATTCAAAACGTGTTTTATACATGTTTTTACATACGTATTTATTGTTTTGTAATGATAAATGTTTGATACGATAAAAAATGGTTTTATTTATTACTCAATACAAAGTCCACATTTATAGTATATTATATTTTTTCTTTTGGGTAATGTTTATTTGTAGCAAGTTTAGAATAGAAACGAAAGGCAATTTAAACGGGTGTTTATCCACAACGCCGCATTACGCAGATAAACGGCTCCCCGGAGGCCTATCTCATAAAATTAAAATACTTTTTGTATGATTCAAACTGGTTTTGATTACAAAATGTAGTGTAGTTTATTAGCTTTTAAAATGCTTTTATTGTGTAGATAATAGTGACAAATGTGGCTGCGTAGACATTCGTAGCGCTTGAAGCAAAAAGCTACGACCGAACACGTGTGAACTTTGATACCTTTCGGAATAAAATTGTTTATAATTGCGACAAAAAGTTATGAACTGTTATTGTTTTATGTGTATATTCATTCAATAAGCAAAAATTTAACTGAATTTGTAAAAATTATGATAATGATGTAAAATAACTTTTGTTAAAGAGGATCAAAAGGGTTATATAGGTAGTACACGTGTATAAGATTATTTTTTACCCCTATATTTCTAAGCTCATCCTACGCTTAGTATTTAGATATAAATTTAATTGTTGCTTTTTTGGTACATAACAGTAAGAATCCCAAGGTGATGTAATTTACTGTGCTCGCATCACTAAAGTCCAAACAACTACGTCTTTCTTCCTATACCTAACCTTTACCCAGATACCATGCTTATATTATATATTGGTATATTTTATATGCATACTTGCAAAAAACTTAATCCATTTATTGCGAATGAAATAACCATGTCGAGATTGGCTGGATCAAAACGCACTTACACAAATTTCGTTCCCGTGTCTTCGCAGATGAATAATAGATGACGCGCGCGCGAGGATTCGAACCCCCACCATACTGAGACAAACACGAACAGTACACCCAAACTAATATCTCGAGAGTGCATTTACAAATTAAAACTGTATCGCTTATTGATAGAATTATATATTGAAAATAGACATTGAAATTGTTAAATAAGAATCTTTTAATTAATCGCAATGGCTAAAGTACTGACTATCAATACATTCCATAACATTTTCTCTGTGAGGTAATGTTACTTATTCCGTTATTTTTTGTGCATCAGATTTCTGTTCATTTTAGTTATATAGAATGTTATTTTTAATACTGGACGCGGCTGCACTGAATTACAAATCGAAAAATCAGCAGGACCTATTTGAAAGCGCACGAGTTTTCCCAACCCAATTTTGTCACCACTGATAGGTAAAGCGTCGATTTTGTGTAGAGCACGATAAATAAATACGAGGTCCACATTTTGTCGAGTTACTTTATAAGCGAAGCACATCGGCCCGGGCGCGGCAACTGCAAATGGCGCGAAACGACAATTTTAAAGCACAACATTGAATATACATATTATGTATCTGGTGTTCGCACGTGTGCGCCGATTACTCGCCGCTCGTACCGAGCAAACCCGAAGTATGCTGGTGCTTTTAACGCATTACCATGAATAATATATCCTCGAATTGAAATGTCGCATTCGTGTCGCCTGGTTGCCTATCGTTCGAGCCTCTTTCTATATTCTGCAGCGCTTTTGCGTCCCAGCAACGAGCCAATAGGCTCTGCCTTTTATCGAAATCTGTAGCTTCTTTTTGAAGCTTGGTCTAAATAAGCAGCTTAAATCTTTAAATTGATGATAGATTTCGTTTATGGTTGAATTTTTTCAATAATATCTAAATCATACATTTAGTTGAGGTCTTCAGGCCTTGAGATTGGACTTAAAATTAATATGGTAACAATGCAACTCGGTTGGTAGATAATATAACTATGTGGACGAGTATGCATACTTGGGCCATGTGGCATTCTTCGAAAACAAGCAGGACAAAAAAGTTGAAAGACTTATCCACAATGCCTGGAAGAGATACTGGTTCATCAAAGAGCTGATGAAGAAAGTCCTTCTACTGACACTTTAGCAAAAATTCGTTGACGTGTGTTGATGGCGAGGAGGGGTATACGCTTTTCTCTAAAATTGGCAGCCGGAGGCCCAAAATGGAAAAGGAGGGAAAACTTGAACAGGCTGCATTAAAAAAATATACATTTAGTGGTTGCCAATACCAATATCATGACTAACATAATTTATACGCCCATCAAATCAAACAGTCGAATCTCATTTTTTAGAGAACAATTTGGCATAAAATAGGGCTTAATTTCCAACTCAAATTAAATGTTTGTTAAAACAGACCAGAGATAATTATTGCAAGATCCAAAGGCGAAGTAACAATATAATTTTGGAAATTACTTTCACCAAATAGTCTTTCTTTGTACCGCGCTGTGCGAAACGGAAGCGGTACAAATTGCCGCCTTAAATATTTAATTTGTGAAGAAAACGGATTAGCGGGCAATTGTTGAGAAATTATTACGTGGTGAACAAACTTGTGATCACTTTAACGAAGTTTAAAGATCCCTTCGACTATTTTGATGTCACCATTAGATGTTGAAGTGAATTAACTAAAATTTACCAACACTATCAAGAGGGATCTAAAGGCCCTAACGAATATAAGGGCTGTGGGTCACCTTCAGAAATCAAAGCCGGGGTTTATTTATGACCTGCACTGGGCTGTTCTATTCGACCAAGATAAGTCCCCTGTATTATACATGGCAAAGTTTATACTGTTAAAGAGGGCCACCTTCCTCGGTCTCGGATAGAGATAAGATCTCCATTAGTCGCAGATCTCATTCATCGTGTGCGTAGATCCAGACGAAGGAGCCGGTCCGAGGCTACGTAATTACACTTACACTAGGCCCACGCACACATACACACTTTACCCTAACCAGACATTTGCCTTTCGCGCTAGTGACATCAAATCCTGAATAATATTACCCTTCTATGAATTTGTTATAGTCAATGTAATTATTTTGAATCGCCTAGACTAGTAGATATAATATAATCTGCGTTAGCTGGCCGTGACCGAGTGTCTTGCCTTGTGACGTCAAAAGAAAATTCTCGTATCATTAGAATGGATTCCATCGCATAACATCGAGAACTTGTCGCCGCTGGGTAAGAATAATAAAAGCAATGCAAATATTAATTTAAACTATAATAGCATTTCTATGGCACAAGTGAATAACTCTCATGACAAAGACCCATTATCATCACAGAGCTCAATATTAGAGAACTTTGCAACATATTTTTTGAATTTCCTGGTCAGATATTACTTTTAATTGTACCGAAGTCTATTGTGATATTAATTAACTTCATTATTGAGCAACCTGTATGCTATTAGGAGGCTGCGTACAAAGGGGCTCTTGGTCGATGAGAGTGATGTCGGTCTTCGGGCTCTTGCTAATCTACGAGGGCGGCCAGCCCGGCTTCACTAATCCGAGAGGCACTACATGGGACAAATAAGTTCGCTTAATGCTCAGAAGTACGCATTAGTGGCGAGTGCTGCGTTGGCGTGTGGGTCCATCCAGTAATCAGATTAATTAGATGATTTTGCGGGCGTTATTAAAAGTAGAGCTGGCTAAAGCGTAGCTCGGTTACCTCAACCAACAAGATAGCAGGCTTATACGCCGCGTATACCTACTTAGCGAATATTATACGTACGCCCGGAATGCTCTTTAATGTTTTAGTATTTTCGACTGAGGTTGCGAACTCGGTGCCGTTTTGTTTGTGCACCACAGTGGGCGGCTGGAATAATTCACTTAAGCTTAACTGGAAAAGATAATTAGGATTCTACGTCGGTTGATGCAAAATGAACGCGAAAAACAGGATGGAAGATTTTTACGCTCATTCATAAATTGAATTTTATATTTGTAGACGAAAGTTTTAACGAGATGAACACATTTTTTTCTTACATTTAGCACGAATGAAAGAGACGCTTTCATTTTTGTAATTAGCTGGAGTGTGGAGAGGTATTTTCTATTTCAAAAAGAGAGATCGGTAGTCGCCCGGTGGCCGAGTCGTGTCGTGAGTGTAATGTGATACGAATGTATTCAGAGAGCTGTTGTATTATGCAACGTGTGACAATGTGGGCAAACCACCCGGTAGATAGGTCTCTTAGCGGTGGATCACGGCCCGCTGGGCACAGAACGCGCGACCGAACACGGCTCGTGTGCTGTCAATCATAAAACATAAAAAAACCAGTGAAATTCCAGCGGCTAACTCGCTGTATAGTATAAACGTGCAACTGGACCAGTGAACCTTTTCACACACGAGTCTGACTGAAACTGAAGTTACACAAAGTGGTCATAGTGTACACACTCTGAATCAAAAACAAACTTTGCCAAAAAAATCGTCAAAGCGACGCGATGCTTTTTTCTGTTCTTTCATAACATTGAAAACTGCGGTGAGCTCTGCCCTTAATCTTATTCGTAAACACAGTATGACTATGAGAGCGCTATAAAGTTTGACTTGTCCTTCATTACCGTTACTCGGGTAGTAAAATTTTAAATGTAGAGACATATTTTTTTTGTAAGGTGGTTTAAAAGGTCGCCCGATGTTGGCACGTATGTTCAGCGTGGGTCCGATAATGCTCCGTGCACCGATTCGTCCAGTCCATTCTTTTGTTATTTCCTCTTTGTTCCTCGTGAAAGGTGGCTGTATTGTTTTCTCACCGGAATGGGTAGAGATTGCGCTAAGAACCGAGATTAGCAACAACGTGACGTGTGTGTGTAAGCGTCCTAATTTACTTCCGTTAATACCTAAAACGTATTGTTCGAACAGATTTATAGCGCGTGTTTGAGGGGAATTAGAAATAGCGAAGATACGTGATTCCAACTTGATTCAATGTAGTTACTAAGCGGGAATTCTGCTTTACATTTGTATAATTTGCTTGCATGTTAAATCATTCTGGTAGCTAAACTAGTATTGAACCCTTTTGCATTCAAAGGGCTGTTCGGATAGAGCTGTTGTTATAGAATAACCAATAGGCACTGAAACGCATCTTTCGGTTTAGAGTCAGACTAAGTATACATTTAAGTTTCAATCCCAAGTTACTAACTAAAAATAGAATCGCTTCTTCCTGTTAAATAGGCTTAGACAAGGATAGAAGATGATTGCCACTTAATATGTCTATGATTTTACTCATTTTACTCAGCATCTGTCAATAATAAGCGGCGGTTAAAAAAAAGGTGATTAAAAATACAAGGGAATCTGCAAAATAGCCCGGAAATCATTAATTATTTAAGACATGACATAACTTAAATAGTTTATGACATCTTAAATTTAATTTAATTTTCAATATTTTCCAGATTCAACAATAATTTGAAACACGATTTTCAGTTGTGTTTAGGCAACCAGAACACTGCAATTGTATTCACATCTTCGAGTACCCATATACCGTGCGTACCAAACGCTGATGATAGTGATGACACTCGACCACTTGCCATACCAGGGCGGACCGGTTTTCGTAAACGGCTACGAGTAGATGTGTGCGAGAGATATTGACGCTTCCTTGTAGCCGTCCATCTGTTTTGTGCGCGCGCGCCATAACTTAATTTGTGATTATAGTTTGCCACGAGCATTCTAATGCGTACACTATTTTATCCATACCCTACGAAAAAACTTATTTAAGACTCTTTTCCAAACCTTCGCAGCGGTGACTGCAAGGTCCAGTACGAGGTCAAATTCTATACGACAATGCAATGTGGCTTGATGTGAAATTTTGAAAATTCAATACTTCAGCTATTGTTCAGATGTCGTTCAGTTGCTGTTCAGCTGCTGTTCAGTTATTGTTATTGTCTTATACAACTGATTTGATTTTGTAATATGAATATTAGGAGACAAGTGTTGATAAATTTATTAATTGCGTGTCACACCAGAACTATAACGAAATTGCAAAATGAAGTAATGACCAACATGCGTAATTTTTTTTATTCGTTTTTATCAGGTTTGGCGTCAAACCTGTCCAAAATTTCACGTCAACGATACTTAGTTGGAAGCATTTCAAGATTATTTAATAGACCATGTTGATATCCATCACCCTAAGTTTAAATTAAATTCCTTAAAGTCCTCGTTGAAAAAACACAAAAGGGAAGCGGATATAACGGCTTATTCAATGTATATCCTTTCCGCGTGCCATGCGGCATTATCGTCGGCAAAATGGACAGTCCAGCCCCTTGAGGAGCCCAAAGGGTTCGGTTTCCGTAGGCACTCAATAATTGAAGTCGTTGAAATTCCGAGCGGATTGCTGCGGCATCACCTGAGGTGTGGGGAGGGGGAGGAGAGGCCGTTTAGCGGGAAACAATAACGTTAATGTTTATTATAATGCCCGATTTATTGGCGATTCTCATTTACGGTCCACAAGCTGAGTAAATTCGCGCGGCTTATTACCGCCCGGACAGCAGTCGATTTTACGGCGCGGTCCGGCTTTACGGGCGACCGTAGCTTAATTAAAACTAAAACGGCTCTGTAAATACATCGATCAGCCTAATACCTTTTGTATTTGTTCTCGTTAATCAAGGCGGTGCTTTTTGCGGTGTAATGATTGCAAATACGGGGGTATGAACGGGTATCGGCGCGGAGCTCTAGACGCGAGCGGGGTGCGGTCTCCGCAATGAATAATAATTAAACGGGCATTAAAATGATTGAGGTGAGCAGTTTCTGAGGTAATAGCACGCGTGCCGCGTTAAGCTCGCAATTATTGGACTTCATTAGTATCGGGGCCATATTTTTCCCTTATTAAAGTTTTAGCGAGGGTTAAACTAGGTCCATATTACCGCGTTACGTAGGTTATTGTACAGTGCCTATTATGAATTTTTTCATTAAAATTTGTTGTAGTAAAACTATGTGCAGGCTGGTTATCAAAAAATTTGAACTTTATAGCAACTAAAACGGACTGAAATAGGAAGCAAAAATTCCTTGATGTTGTTTCTGGATTTTTACTTGTTTCTTATTTTGTGTGCGATAAACGAATATTTGTTCCAGATGTGAAATGCTGTGTAGCAAGGTAAGGATATATACTTTTTGTGAGTGGACGAAAAAATAAAAGGCGTTACGCCATCGTGGGCCCGTCAAAGGATAATCGATGAAGCGGATTTCCTTCAGGGGCGGGTAAGCGAATTTATGTGCAAATATGCCTCGGGACTGGCCAATGTGCTAATGAAAGGTAATACATTATTCAACCTTTGAATTATACAGTGGCATGTAAATCGATATTTGCACCGCACAACCACAATTACGTGTACAGTATCCACCGAAGAATTTTATTGCAGGAAATGTTATACATTATCATTACCATACACACAATTTGTTCGAATGCTTTCCCGGCATCTGACCGCAAAATATAATTAAAATAATACCAACAATTAAAAATATTTTATAAAGATTACAACAAAAATAAGAAAGAACGCAGCAGCGTAATGTTCAGCAGACATTATTTGTACTATTCAGCCAATACGGATCTCAAACAATCCAATGGGCACTCTATCAATTGGAATGAGAGTATCTTGTAAACGAAGATTTACGACTCTCATTTAAACTGTCCCCGCTGTCGATTTCAAATCCAATAAAGAAGCAGAAATATTTTATTGAGAAAAACAATTGAAAAAAACGCACGCGATGTTCGGGCGTTGATTAGTACGGTAGAAATAAAAACTATTCCCAAACCGAGCGAAACAAACGAAGTGGAAAAAGTCGATATGAGAGAGGAGAGCGGCTGCGGTGCGGCCTGTGGCGCGATCTGATTGTAGTACGTAAGCGGCAATCGCAGAAATGCGTTTCACAGTGAATGCACACCGTTTTTAAATGATTACTGTCCCCCTTCCGCCTCCTCTCGGTGCACAAAGGGGAAATGTAACGTCTATTCAAGCCAGTATAACATTTCTATTACGGCTGATGAAAAATTTTGCTTCTGTAAGTATGCGTATTCAGTTTGTTTGTTGGAATGTTGCTTTATTGTCATGGATCGACACATATTGTTGGCAAATTTATTTATACTTATCAAAACAGGTTGTTCAAACTATCGCTAAACGTATCACCAAAAGCCATCCACCAGTCTTTGAACTACCACAACATGTGAAATGAAATTGCTGCAGCTATAGACAGAACCTTGTTCTGTCACAGTCACTAGCAATACTCTACCCTGGGGTGCAGATGTACCCTCGCCTCATAACCATTGATTGCTTTGCACAATCGGCCCACTACTGCTCGCGACAACGGACAGGCCTTGCAAGCTATGAGCCAATTAGAGAAAAAGAACCAGGACATTTCATTATCCCACTAGGGAGGCTTGCTTACAGGGACGGTGCTTAATTGATGTGGCTTCGAATGTAATGACGGAAAAATCTATTTATACCAGCTAAGACACTACTTTTTTGTATTTTGAAATCATTCCCGCACCCGTATATAAACACCCGTAAAATCATCTAAAACTGACTACATTGAGTATGATTGTCATATATCTAAGGCGAACAGCATTAACAAGGTTTAATTGATTTTAAACAATTTTTAGCTTTTGTGATTGTCGTTAGTTCATTACTCGATTTCCCAATCAATTGCGTATTTAGTATGTAGTTTAGTATTACTTGTTTTTCTTATCTCACTGAGAGGCAGTAGTCGCTGACGTTGCCCCTTATACAGAAAAGAGCACTCATGTCCTTACATAACTCAAAAGAAATAAAACATAGATAATACTTCAGATAAGACGTAAAATATGTAAATACGAGACGAAACAGGGGGAAACTATTACTTTAGTGACAATTCTCTAGGGTAAACTCAACAACAACGACTGCAAAATGTTTCGTGTATATATGGGGTTATTTAAACAAAAACATATCAAATAAATAACTCAATAAAATAAAAAAACGTCAGTAGCGAGAACGAATTCATTCGTCGGGATATGTAAAATGTTAAAACATTCATCTATCCGCGGCTCCGCGCACCGGGATTCATGGGCGCGCGCGTATGTAGAGCATGGCAGAGTAACCGGACCGCCACGAGAGCAAACCTCACCGCATCAAAACAACAACCGACACATTTGATTAAAATAAATAAAAGAAATCACGTGGCGCGATGCGAGCGCTGCTTGCAACCACCGGCCTGCGTTGCCCACGCACAAACACTTATCAATATTATAATGTATTTTATCTCTGCTAACACTGCATTTACATTTTTTATCTCAGACTATATATATGAAACAGTTAGCCTGTATATCTGAGACGACTTCACAATATTAGTAATAGTTTTACAAAGCAGGATGATGAATTGTCGAAAAATGAGAATAAATGCAAATACTCGAAAGCGCATTCTCATAAATATCTCTCCACGCATGTCGAATACTCGAGAGACGCAACTCTCTAAACTGGCATATCTATTCTAAACGGAAACTGAAATAGTATCGAGTTACAAATCGTACAGAAAATCTAGACGTAGTTGGCGGTGCTCCAATCGAGAAGTGATCATATCTGTCAATATTCTTTGAGCATACGATGCGTTTAAAGCTATTCTATTACTCGAGAACAAAGGGAGAAAACCCATTTCTGGAAACGCCGTCGAGTCTGTTAAGCTAGAAATCCTTGTAAAATCCTATAGTCGGCGCTCGAGTCGCTGCTAATCTAATTATGACAATTCACTGAGTTACCACTTCTCTCGAGGTCCCAGCAGTTTCTTTTAATAACTTGGAATTTTGAGGACGCCTAAACAACTTTTTAATTAAAGATAATCAAGCTGAATGTCAACAATAACGCGGTGTCACTGACGCAAAAGCTAACTTCATAATTTGTGATGCGGCACTCGTTGACATGGCATCGCCAAGAACACAAAGTTTATTGGTAATTATGGCAAGTGGTAAAACTTAACTTTGTGGTAGAGCACTTCGCTCGGCAAAATGCACATTTGTGGGAGTTTGTAGTCGTGAAATGGATTCTAGTTTAAAACAGAAGGGGTGCTTCTGTTGAACGTAGTTGGGCGATATTGCACTCGTTAGACGACTGCGGCGGAGTACACCGCTCTCTGCGAGGTATGTAGCTGTGCATTCCTGAATCCTTACGTGGTTGGTCACGGCCAACACCTTTGCATAGACACGTACGATAAGTATGCAGACGACAATCCAAACAATTTATTCAAACAGTTGCGGCCGTAAACTAGAAACTCGCATGTTTTGGTACAGTCAGTGCAAAGTTACACGTATATTTACAGCGCTGTCGAGTTGTCAAGTTGCGCGGCAACATTCGGCCGACATTTACATACAATTTCATATTCATATCAGAATTAGGTGGCGTGCGGGTTGTATGCTGTACTCGATATAGCGCGGCGGAACCGACGTCGGCGAGCTGACAGGTGACGTCGAATCTAAGTTTCCTTCCTAGACGGACCTTTCTACGCCTGAAAAATAAGTGCCTTTAATGACTTCATGAGCTTCTTCTGTCACGTGGAACTCCGAGTCGACAAACGTCAGGATGTGTTTCTAATAAAAAGTTACTACCTTTTTCTGTTGATATCGAGACAGGTGAAGAAAGCGTATTTGCAAAATAAATACCACAAGTGCAACTAAAAACAGTTGATAACTCAGTTATAGCAACAAAGGATTGAAATTAAAAGATAAACTAAATAAAACTATGGTCTCGGTGGTTTCATTTAGAGCTATAGGAAGTTACAATAACTCGTGCATTGCTGATGCAAAAAAGACAAATAGAAGATAAAACAGTGCAAGTTATATTAAATAAAAACTTTACTCTTGCATACTAATGCTTCAAATTTGTATTCCTCCAAGTTTGCTTGACTTTTCATTAAGTTGCTCGTTTCTTCGGGCAATGCGAAAATCAAAGTAATCATTAAGTCTGATTAAGCGGCTCGCAAATCACAGTTTCGTTGTTTTCTTTGTTACTACTAATTAAGGATAATTCGGTTTTGTTTGACTTAAATGAAAATATTTCATTTTAATCTCTCATAATTAATAAACTTTATTGAATATTAAATTAGTCATGGTTTGTGTTGAACGAAATATTTCAAAAGATTTTGCTGATATTCATAAATTTTTTTGATTTTATCAAAATGTGTTGGTGTCCTTTCTACGAAAGTTGGTGTTCTATCTAGAAAAACACTAAATGAAGACCTTAGTAACAAAAGTTACCCTAGCATCTTAATCTGTGTCTGTCATTTTTAACATACCTAAATATTTTCCAATGAAAAAAGAAAGTCTTAGTAACTTTCGCAAGTCTGTCGTAAGCTTAATGGAATGCATTCAGGACGGAGCTAAAATAAACAGCTCACAATACAACACTCAATGTGACAGAACGGTCGCCGTCGACGCTGCTGCGAAGCCGTAAGAGTGCACTTTAGGAAAAGACAGGTAGACTCCTGTGCATTAGGCGAATTAAAAACTTTTTCCTCGGCTCTTCATTTGTTTCGTCATGTAAAGGCGGAACGTAGCGCGACGTTTTCTAAACATGAATCAAAGCAAATGAACTTGAATCAAACCGTTGCACGTAACGTGTGAGCTTCAAAGGACGTAAAATGAGCACGTTCAAAGTGGGGCGTAGTCGAATAACTTACAAAACGCTGAGCTATGAGCGCGTAAACAGGCAATTGGTGCACAGATTAGTTACAATGAGATGAGCTCATAATATTTCAAAATCAAACACATTGAAATGTGGAAATGTGAAAATTCACAGGGATTTAATCCGTGTTTAATAAATTACACACCGTTAACGAACTAAAAGTTTAAGGTAATAAAGTTTTGACAGACAGCTCTTGTTTCATGAATTCCGACTGCTACCCCGATGCGATTAAACGAAACTCTGTTCGAGCCGATATTGTTGCGCAACTATTTCGTAACTCATAAAATATTTAGTTGCGTATACCGAAAACCGCAACGGGCGTGCGGGACCCGGGAACCATTCCTTTTAGAAGCGAAACTACCTATACGCATGTAGAAAACCTTCGGCAAGAATTACAAAGGTCAAACGTAATAAATTTAGTTTTAGCCCGCAAACTATGTGGTCAGAGATTTCAGGGGAGCTTGGCCTTTTGTTTTGTCGATGCCTACTTTATTCTAGGTAATCCATTAAGACACATAACGAATAGTCGGAGAAGGGAGGGATTTCATTGACAGCCCTCTTAAACTGGCCGATGCGGCAAAGATTTGTAATGTGTTTACGAACCCCTTTTTATAGGACTGTCGGGTCGGGATGCGGTTTTCTAAAAGGCAATTTGTTATGATTTCAAACAAGGCCCTACCAGATAAATGACTTTTGCGTTTTATTCTCAGAAACGGATATTTTCTTATACATACCTATCGAAACAAAGTAATAGTTAATTCAATTCGTTTTGATGTTTGGATTGAACTTGGCCGCGGTTGAAACACGTTAGATTTTATAAAAGTAGTTGTAAGAGTGTGATAACGCAATACTTTATTATTCGGCGGCTGTCTTATAATATAACTAACACAAATACAACCAAATGCGCTCTTGAAACAGGGGAAACGAAACAAATCACCTAGTGTTTCCCACCTAAGCCTAAGATGGCGTTGCACACTGAAAGATCGTAAACCAATATTCATTTAAACGGAAACTGGACAGGGACCCTGAATGAAGATTCAAAATGGGTTACCAAATCAATAAGAACTCGTTATCTTCAAAATAAGAAACTATCATAAAAAGCATTGTTCCTAGAAATTGCACCAAATCTACCGGACTCCATATGTCTTGTTCTAGACACGTAAGTAAGTAAATTTGTGTCCCAAGTTGCTTATTAAAATTAGTGTCAAGACGGTTTAGAAAGCTTCGCTGTATTGTACCCTTTTAATAGGTACTCATAATCTTTCTAAGTTCTATCGTAAAATATTATTTCATAAGCATTGTTTGGGATATAACGCAGTAACTTTTTTTACTTATAGTCCTTAAGGTGCACATTGATATGCTTTACAAAATTTGTTCTAGCTTCGGATCCGTACTCAAAAGAAGATACGAAAATTTTTGTTTCGTATAGTATATGATGTAAATTCTCAAACTTTTTATGTATTCCTATTTATTTATGTTCTGGCAGCTGGTTTTTCTATCTTGGTGCGTTTTTTTTACCGTTAGGATTTGGCTGAGTAATGAATCTACGAGTATTTGGGTCTAGGAGGTTTCAAAATCCGAGATCATCTGCATTAGCTTAAAATCATTAATACTGAATATCAAACTATGTTCTAACGGAGAAATCAAAATGTAAAATAATCTTACTTTCTAGTTCAACAATAATTAATATTATACAGAATTTAGCCAACTTTATCACATCTTGAACCCCCTTGAGCAAGCTAGTTGCCTTATGTGACCCCGTTTACTTTAAATTCACCAGTGTCCACATGCTTGGGAACTAGTGTCATCTTTACCGAAAGCTAAATCATCGCTAAGTAGCTTTTGCGCTATCAAAGAAGACATTTCTAAATGCTATAAAACAAGAAACCACGTTTTTTTCATGATCTTCACCACAAATATATAAAACCACGACATATAACTATTACATATCTGCGAGCTTAATAGCATAAGATCGGAAGGGCCTGGGCAGACTTGGGCCTTTACGTAAAGCGAACACGGCGCTAGGTAAATTTTTGCATTCCAGCTGGGTCGTTCTACCAAACTTTAGCTAACATAATATCTGGTTAGCAAATAAAACAAATTTATGGATGAGACGATCAAAAGCATGCAACATCTTCTAAGTTCTATCACAAGAGCTTTTTCACTTACAATCCTTCAGACCTGGAAAACTCGTCTGTGTTTATTTAAACTGAAAGATGTCACTGTGAATAAAAAAAACGCTACTAGGGGAAAATTGCAGAATAGCTTTACGTTTTGAAAAGAAACAAAACATGTAATAATTTCCGTTCAATTACAATACCGTAGATACATTAAACCTGTGAATCCTCTACTCCATCCCACCAAAAAGGAAATTTTGAAAACATGTTGCCTTCAGAAGAAACAGACAAACTCATAGATAACATCAATATTGAGCAACTGCAGGGTGATTTAACCATAAAGAGGACAAACGAACGATCATTTGAATTTGACCAATAACATTACAAACTTTCAAAAAGTTCTGGTTCTTAAATCCATCACATTTATTCTGCAGTTGATAATTTATTTCGAAAAAACAATAAAGTGCCAAAGTACCTTACTAAGTAACATTTTAAATAAACCAAACAAAAACTTCTCTACTTTTAATTATAACTTGCATAAATTGGACTTTTAATACCAGAATCTTAATTGAAATTACACTTTGCATGAACACTAATACATATTCATGTTACAATGATGAAAAAATGGCGATTCATTTTTACGTCAACATTATGAAATCGTTAAAATTTTTCCCTGACATGATTTCATAATTAACGCTTATTCACACGCACACAAAACCCGCTAAATAAAGCGTACAGTTTGATACGATAATAAATTAAATAAGCGTCATAAATACCACACCAAAATTAAATTACGGATTATTTGCGTACGCAAATGTAAAGTAAGTGATTACGCGTTTCCAACACGTGTTCGCTCCCAAAAGACTATTACGTTATGTGGCATAATTACTTTAGGCAAAGCGGCGCGCCAGTTTAGGGGAAGATAAAGAAGAATCGCAGGTGTAAATGGCCGCCTATTGCGCTTTCCATCATGGCCCTTTCCACCTTAGCCGGCTTCAAAGAAAGTAGCCCTAAGGATTCACGAGTAAGCGGCTATTTTGGCTTGTAGGTTTCCCAGCGTCGGACTATAACCGCGCGGCGCGTTTGCGGTGTAACCACGTCCCGGACAGCGAAACATTTAGAGCCAATTCCCGGCTGGCTTGTTGTATGAACAATTAAGTGTGCCAACCTGCCCCCGCGCGGGAAGAAACGTAATGAATGTTTACTGCGGCTAAGTGGTAAGTCTAATGCCTGTATCGTTAAAGTTCAACGCTGTCCCTGCCGCAAGTGACATACTCGCACAGCAAGCGACACAGAACATTTACGTATAGAAGTAGAGTTGACAATTCTCTATAGCTTGTTTTAAATTAATACAACCAAGTTACAATCGCAATTTGAATATAAATAAAGTTTAAATTGATGTAAACGTTTTTTATTGACTGGCCCGATGGCTTAGCGGATAGTACCCCTGCCTGCTATACCAATACAACGGTTGTGGGTTCGATCCCCAATATTTGTTTATCCATTTTCAGATATTGGTGTTTAGTCTGGGTTCTTCTATGTGTAATATGTATTTCTAAGAAAAGTATATAAGTATTTTTATTAACTATCTAGTTCCCATACTACAAGCTTTACTTAGTTTGGGGCTAGATGGCGCTGTGTGAACTGTCCAGGATATTTATTTTATTTAAAAACCTTTTAATTTTATTTGTGTTTGTCATATCTATTCAGATTTTATTTCTGTGTTTCACACGTAATTTTGGTGTACCTGTTGAATGAATAAACAATTTTATACAAATGCAATCTTCTGTTGCACAGCGGGCGCACGAAGAGTGCCTGATCATTATCCTTAATACTCTGTAAACACGTTTATAAAGGAAAATTCTCACCGATCTGCGGCCATTAGAGATATACGCCAGGGAAACGCCCGAACTACTTACCTGGAATGATAAAAATAAACATATAAAGAACATTCAGCTCCATTGGGTGTAACAATATGTTGTCTAAGTCTGAACAAAGCCCGCTTGCCATAATGATCGTTGCGTGCGGCGCGTCAAACATGTAAGTAAACAATTTAGGCACGGCTGAGTAAATACGACTGCGAAATATCTTTGCTCGGGCCCCATCTGAGGCTTGTTCTGCTTACCACCCAAATTTGCACCCGTCAACTTTCCAGCAAAGCTTTTGTTGATAATAAAATAAAATACTTTACTATCCACAAGTCAGCTTGCAGTGGGTTTTAAGAAATGTACACTGGTTTTTTTAAAGGTACGACATACAGAAAGATATATGTCTTGTTTAAGCGTGTATGTACATTTTGGCCTTCTAATGCATAAAATATACTGTAGGAGTATGCGTTACGTGTTTACGTTTAAAATACAAACAGTGTATTAGCAAGATGAGCGGCGAATAAATTAATTTAAATTAACTAAGCGAAAAGGGCCTAAGAAATTGCTCCAGTAGCTAGGCTCCGGAACCTCGCTTGTATTTTAACAGCATCTAAACAAAGGTGTAGGCACAAAGGGTTTAGCTGTATTATAATTCTATACGGCGAAACTGAAATGAATTACTATAAAGGTAAAATACGACAAATTTAAAGTTTTTGTTTCGTAGCCGTCCTCTGTTTTGTAGGTTGAATTGTGAATTATACTAAAATATTATTTAGTTAAATTGCTTTTTTAATGTAGCCTGCATTTAAAATAAAACTTTGTAGCTTCTAGAAGTATGCGCAATGATTACATAACGTTTTGGGTAGGTTAATAAGATTTTAACATGAACAGAATACAAGTATTTTTCATTCGACCAGAATTGGATCTAGGTAGGTACATTAAAAACAGTCTGCAACATTCACAAATCTGCAAGTCTACGAGCGTAAATAGGAACCACCGACAAACTCAGTGCATTAGGCAACAATACGTGGGAGTGCAGGATTGCGCATATATTAACGTCTTGTCCTTCCTAGATATCTGGCGAACTTCGTCGTGCCCCGCGATTTACATTACTTCCGAAATAGTAAGCCGGACTCGCCAAGCTGGAAACAATTTCAACACAAGAAGCAATGTATATTGTACAACCAGTTCAACTATTTCATGTCGCACAAAGAATGCTGGGAAGCACAATCACGAAGGTTGGCGCAGTTTTCGCGTTTTGTTTACTTTTTAAACGCAGTATCATGAAACTTTTAGGTAAAATTACTATTCTCCTTTATGAATAAAAGTCCACATAGTTCGCAATTATCAAAACGAACTAAAATCTAAATTATTCGCAAAAGATTTTTGAAAATCAACCTGAAACAGGTTTGTAAGATTTTGTTCACTAAAAATGATTTAAGATTTCATGTAATTTTGGGCCACGTACCTACTGTTATAAATCGATATAACTATAGTGTAGAAAAGGTTTTTGAGAGTAAAATCATGCTACCATAGTAAGCAAAGGTTAACAAAGCCATTCTCATTACGCTAACGAGGCTCAAGCACTATCTAATCACAGCTCAGTTGCCAAATTACGCGGCTCGGTGTTTAAATGTGGGCTTACTTTAATCTCACGCGATGGAGTCGACAGTAGGTACTGCCTGTATGTTTACCGTGACAGTACGGCGGCCTGTGTGTGTAGTACTGAACACACGAGTATTATGCTAAGTTTGGGAAGTTAATGTTACATGTTACAGGTATTTTAGCGCCAACTGGCTGTCTGTACGCTCCGCAACTTTGTTGTTATTTGCAATACGAATTTCTTTGTTTGTTTTAACACCATCTAGTGGTTGCTACTTAGTATCTAATATTAAAGAGCCAGTAATGGCATCAAGTTTAAAGCAGGTTTTTGATCTTGTAGATCTAGTTTCGAATTTATCTAAAATGTCTATGCCTTGGCTTGCAATTTTCTACAGAAGGTTTACTCGACTCTTATTTCAAATTTCGTGATTGTCTCTTGTTAAGTAGCTGGATTTGTTACTGACACAAAGTACGTGCGATGCGTGAGGTTGCAAGGGTGATCACTGTATTTAATTTATTCGTTTTATTAATACAGTCGCAAAATCGCTAACGTTAACATTGAAAATATCAAGGTTAAAAATAAGAAAGTTGCAGACTCTCAAAAGTGCAATAAATTATCGTTACAAAATGACAGTAGCAGAATGCCACAGTAACAAAATATCTAAGTGGTAAAATAAGAAGTGGCAAAGTTTAAAGAACAAAAATAACTAAGTTGCAGTATGTTATTAACAGCTAGTCATTATCATTTTTGAATTATGACAGCTTTTATCTGAAATTTAAAACTAGGATCTATAATATATTGTATTAACTGATAGTCTAGCATGACCACTTTATGAGATCTACAAGTTTTAAGCATGACAGCTGTTATCTTGAATTTAGATTTAGTCATAGTCTAACATGCAAAGATTCCAAGAAAAAAAAAATAGTTTGGCATCTGTCATATGAAATGTAGATCTCGTGAAGGCTTCCAACTTTCTTAATGAAACTGATATTCTAGGATACATAGATTCCGAGATAAGTGCGTTTTTAATTTGATAAGGTGATAATGATGATTATGACCGTAGACATAGGTAATTATGTGAGTTTCTTAGGGTCTTTAGTCTCCTTTTGGGTTCTTATACCTTTTTTCTTACACGTTTTTGTTTATTTTTATGCGAGTAAGTGTAGATAGATTCAATACGATAACGTAATCCAGCTAGATTTAATATATGAACGTAATATGGCAGGAATATGCAGTGATCGCTCATGTGTGGCATTCTTACTCTTAATGGTTGTGTTTCACTGAGATTATTGTAAACGCGGGTGTGTATGTGTGTGACCGAAATGCTCGTAAAGTACTTCATGAGGTATCTGTAAAGGCGCCCTGCGCGCCGTCTTCCTTATTTGTGATGAAAGGTAGTGATAGATTAGTAACATTTGCAATCGAAGGGACCTTAGTCTTACAACCACATATTTAATTGAGAAGATTTTTCTGAATAATCAAAAACATTGAGAAGGCAAACGACAAAAAAAATACTGAGTAATCATGTAAGCGATCGAGTAAACAAGCGACCAGGGTAAAGGTAAATCTTTACAAATAAGTTTTAGCAAATTTTCAATAGATCCTCCCACGAAATCAAGCAAAGATTTTACTCGTCTAGACGTTGCGTTTCAGTTCTTAGCATATTATAGTAAGTGCACATTGGCCTGTGTTTAGAGCATGCAGTAAACTATACGATAAGTCAAACAGCGGGGATTTCAGCTACAAGCATGGAGCAACCTGTTAAGAGAGCCAGTATGTACTCCTTATGGTCTTGGCCGTAAGATTGCTTTTTGCAGACCACTTAATGTCGTTTACACTGTGAAAGTGCCATGCAATAGCTTATTGTTTTAATTTACTACGCGTCGCAAAACTCCACGTGAATGTTATCTTTATTACTGAACAACTGCTCAAGAATTCATAGCAGTATTGTGTTGGCAAAACTGGCTTTTCTGTAAAAGTTTTGAAATAAAATAGTATTCAGGATAGTTATATAGATACAGTTTTTGTATGTGAGGAATAGTAAAGTACGCATACGTATATAGGTCCAAATGCAATGTTGGATACAGCAAAGAAATGTATAGGAGTACCTTTAACTTTTATGTATTAACAGAATAGAAACTATTCCCGATTGATGTATTCAGAGAAAAAACAAATACGAAAGCCTTTAGAAACTTGCTTCTTCTTTACCACCGCTGTCGGACGATGTCGTAAGTTTCGATCAAGCGGGGCGCGGCGGCTAACTTATCACTTAGCCACGAACAAATTAATCCAAGAAGATTACCGTCTTAATACTATGACCCATCCCGATAACTCAAGAGCGTTGCCGCTTGTCCTTTATCGCTCCGGGCTCGATATGGCCGTAATTTATTCCGGACAGAGCCAAATTAAATATAAAACGTCGTTGCGGTGTATCACTGTTAGTGACTGTGATAAATGAAGCCATTAGTAACGCGAGCTGTACTTTTTTGGTTCATCCGGCGGCGTCGACGGGCCGGGGGTTGCGGCGAGCGAGAGTTTGTGGACGATTTCATTAGAAAATGTTATAAGTGTGTTGTCGGGTGACGGGGTGACGCGGGAGATACGCGGGTAGGCGGCGGCGGACGGAATTACAAGCGCCGCGATAAATTTTGCCAACTTGCTTTAGACTTGTGGCGGAAAAGAGGCTTGCTTATGTCGCTACACGCTGTTTTAGGTGTCGTGCAGTAGAGGTAAAACCGTGTAGCAATGCAACCTCCGGGCATCGCACTATTTTGTCAACACTGTCCACCACCAACTTCTATCTCATCTTTCACATTTGAAGTTTGAATCGCTGTCGTTCCAAGACGCCATTTTTCCAGGAGATCAGGCAGCCTAAAGTAAAGCTGGTGACGGGCTAGTGCCCCCAGTGTTTATTTGTGTACACAGTGTGTTTTATAAGTTACCAGTGTGACCACCACATACAAGCCCTCGAGCTTATCTCTCTCTCCTCCACCCAAAGGTTGTCTGGAAGAGATCGCTTGTAGCGATAAGGCCGCCTTTGCGCATGTTAGCAATAATTTTTCCTGATATTTTTGTTTTTTTATTTTGTGCAATAAAGTGTTTTTACTTACTTACTTACTTACTTATCAGTGGTGAAGTGCCCACATAAAATAAACTATCTGGAACACTGATTAGAACCCTTAGAGGTAAGTCGTCTGCCTCGGCCTTATTTAGTTCCAGACCTTTGTTAAAATAGCCCGTAAACATTGTAAATAACATTTCTAATCAATGTACATTTTCTAGGGTTCTTCCCCCCCACAATAAATCCATTGACCCGAAACAAGAGTTTCATTGTCTGCACTGACTAGTGTCGCGGCGACGTGACAACCGTGTTTATTTTTTCGAGAAATCAAAACTTTTCGGAGTAGATCTCCATACGTTCAGGTTTGTCTAGTTCTTTGAACATCAATTCCCTGAATGCCCACTTTCTTCTTCGTCCACGTTCTCAATTGTCTATTTTTGCGTATGTACTGTTCTTTGAATTTACTTACTTTACCAAAACTTTCAATTAACTGTGAAACGTCGAAATTACAAAATGTCATAGTGGCTAAACTTCGAATTAAGTGGCGAAACGTGGCATTGCAATGACATTCTGGTATTTATATGCCGTTCTTTATGGAAATTTGCATTGAAGAAAGATCAAGTCAAGAGAGTTAAATTTGAAGGAGTGCATGTTTGAGGAAACAGACGAGTTGGACCAACTGAATGTTCGGGAAAGTGGATGTACCGCACCTGAAGGGAATTAAAACAAGGAGCGTCCGTGGTGAACTATAAAAACGTCGTATAAATCTCTCTAGCGCTCCCGATGTGTGGACTGCAGAGCTTTATCAGGACTCCTTGTGTTATTTGTGTTCACGCTTTACAGGTGCGTTCCGTTCCGCGGCCGATATTGATCGCCTATCGGACGCATGATTCTTTTCAAGTACTTTTTTAATCTGTACCTTTCTTTTCCAGAACTCAAGTGAATAAATAACAAAATAATATTATATAGCATTTTGCTACGACAAGTTGTCTACTTGATAAGAAATGAAAGCATAAATATATGATCATTGACATTATTCTTAAAGTCAATGAACATATTTTTGGAAGATAAAATATTTTTTGTAGTTTGCAATATTATTCCATTAACAATAAAAACTATGGTAGTTTTCATTTCTCAGTCTACGCCGTAGCAAAATGCTACGATATCGTAGCACTACGAAATAATGACACGTTTTTCTATAAACTTCTGCTCATAGTAAAAGTTCTTTATGAAAGAGACTTTTGCTGTAGAATACTACAACCATTAAGTACGCCAGTTGATCACAATCATAAACCACGCAGAGAGATAATTTAAAAGAAATCAAAGTTGCAGCTTCTCTCAACGCGGTAGCTGTTACAAAAACCATAAGAAGGGAAGAGCAAAAAAAAACAAAGTGGAAGTAAATAAACATTAAACACGAGCACTTAAGAGCGTTTTCATTAAGGGGCTACAACGTTGCATGTTTGTACCAACAGTGATTACTATGAAGGAAAAACTAATTACGGGTGACAGAAAGGGGCCCGTAAAAAGCGAGGATGGCACTTGCATGAATTCAGGGATCCCGTCTGCCCACGAGACGGAGACACGACACTGATTCAACTGTGTTTCACTGCCTTTCGTACGTGATTTACAAACAGAGGCAGAACTACAAAATTGTTTCATCATATTCTTGATTTAAATACGTACCTAGGTGATAGGAAATAAATTTGAAAAGGAAGAATTATAAGTTTAAATAATTATTTTACATCTAAAAACAATTGGTTTCATATTCATCACAATTCTAAACGGATTTAAGTTGTGTTAATTTTGGAAACGTTTAAAATTGTTTTATTGTGATGAGTAAGAGTTGTGCAAACTCAGGAAAATATTAGGTTTCACATTAAGTCTAGGTTTAAACTGTATCTGTAATTTCTGATCATCCAAGCATATTTGGATTCATTCTTAGCAACAAAAACAACGTTACTTTTCATAAACCAGAAAAAAGGCAAATATAATTTCGCTAAAACGGAAACCAACCAAATTTCGTAATCGAAAATAATGATATCTTACTAATACAGGTGTGTTTTAGTAGGGAGAGCAGAGAGGGAATTATCCATGGAATAAACATTTTACAATGTTTCCGGTGTAACAGTAGTATCTACTGTGGCTTTATACTGCTTTCCTATTTACTTTTATTAGCTCGCCTTTGATAGTCTCAAGTGTCACAGTTTTTATTACTCCGCCCGCGGTCTCGAAGAAGCCGAGGGAAATTTTTATTTGTTTATATGGGCTTTGTGGCTCCATTCTCCGCAAGAAGGAAAACAAGAGCAAAGTGAAAAATTAGTTCAACTGAGATTATCCTACTAGAAACTACAACATCAGACACAACGGTCAACTGCTGGAAATTATTATTTTCTATTCGTATTCACCACGCTTGATATGACAGGCGGATTGGCGAGCGCAGAGCAAGGTGTTGTTCACAAACCGCTGCTGCACATTCTCGGGGTTCATTTCTAGGTCGCTTTTTACGGCACCCACGGGTAAATAATGGTTGACGTTATTCTAAGCTGGCACCACACGGACACTGAAAACTATATGGAAAACTAGCTGGTGCCCGCAAACTTCGTTTCGCCATGAGATGCCTTTATGTGCCAACAGTGTCAATGGTTGATGCTAGTTCCAGTACAAAAACAGATGTTTTTTTTTGTTTCTGTTATGATTAAATTTTATTTTTAATCAGGGGGCTATCCTTATACCTATCTGTTCCTGTTGATTAATGATGCTGTTCAAACAGCCAGAAACCATGACTTCCATGCTTTTTATGGTTCCGTGCCACAACAATCAAAGAATCACTTTAGTTATCCATCCATCCGTCTGTCACGAGCCTTTGTCACGTAGAGCTTTGTAAAAAATCAAGCTTCTAACTTTAAAAGATCAAGCTCCTAACTAAACGAATAAAAAAGAGTCGGCCGTTTATGCTCTAAATGCGTGTTTTTGATCCTCTCAAGGGAATCCAAAATTCATAGTGCATTTCTCGTGGATCTATGATTATGAAATTCGGCAATTAGTTTTGCTTTAAAGAACAGTTTAGGAAAAATCAATATAGCATTTTAAGGGGGCCGAAAAATATACATTTCTGAAATTTTGTTCTTTTTCGGACCATCCATCGGGTTGATGCAGCACATTACCGTAACCATTTCCGTAGCTGGGTTCTAGGTGGTCTAAATATTCTTTTGATTGTATTTCCCATACAATTTCAATAACAATTTTCCTGCAGTAATAAGTATCATATATGCTTTGTACTTAACACCACAAAAGGTTTCATTTAAAGCCGTCCTTTAGTTTTGGAGATTAGCGTGCACAAATCCGCAGATAAACAGACAGTGATTTTTTATATATTATCATTGTTTTGGGATCTATTGCGTTTCTAAAGTGCCCCAATAGCGACCCTTTACTTTTATATGTATACATTTTACTTAGTCTTCGCAACGCGTAGGGCTGTGATTAATCAATGCCTTGAAATGTATGATGACAAGGATTCGGTTTCCGCGGATCCCCTGGAAATTGTGTGGGTCTTATTGGCATGCATTACGGAACCCTACACCCTATCGACATTCAGTGCGACACCGACTATTCGACGGCAAATATTTATTGCCATACCAATTAGATTTTTACTGCTAAAGTTACAGAGAGGGAACATTTTACTAAGATACATTATCTAATTCCATCGCCAGGGATAACAGTTAAGCAGGTTTTATTACTTTGAGTCTGATGAAAGTAGGCCTTATATTGATTTTAAGGAAGGCATTTGAAAGAATTTAAAGGCTCTCGTAGGTCGTAAAAAGTTTAAGATTCGTTTGATGGTTTTTAAAATACGGCAATTACGCGGGGTTATTTAATATGGTACATTTTTTAAATGAATAACTATCACACTATGTTTAGCTATAATTTAAGGTATAACCTATTCATGATTTTTTTTAATGTAACAGGAGTAGGTATTTGTTACGAAAACAACTACCCCAGAGCAATAACTATAAACTAGGCGGCACAGGAAAATAAATTTTACCCCCATCTGAAGCATAAATTGCGAGCAAAGTAAAAATTCTACGTAGAATCGAGTTCTATACATCTACTAAGAACATAAAAACTTACAAGCGTGCCGCATTCGATTCAAAATCATATTATGACTTTTCAACATGTATGAATGCAGCCAGCTCGGGCTCCACCATCGCATTCCCCGTTCTGTTATATTGAATCCTCTCTGGTTCCTACGTTTTCAATCTGGTACCATACGACTATACACGAACCGTACAACTATACATGTATAGCTTGATGTTACGAAATGCCTGAGATGAGATGATATAAAACACATGTTGCGCGCAGTATGAGTTCTCCCGACCATCCAATAATTCAAAAATGAGTTAAGTTAAAGCTTGATGCGATGGTTTATAAGTTTATTTATTGCTTATTTGATAACATTTATTCAGTTTATCATAAAAAATCTTAACAAATATCAATACAAAATAATTCAGACATAAAAATGTAGATATTGCCGTAGAAATTTCAATAACCAAGCCCAATTTTCTCCAGTCATTTGCGTTAAAATTTATATCTATCCCAAATAAATTTCCGCGAAACAAAAGCCATTGGCGACAAGGAATAGCTACAAATAAACTCGTAAACAAACTTCGCCCGAGTTGTTGGGAAAATTGAAATTTTTTGCGGAAAATTGTATCAAGTGAAAGGTTCAAAGGTATTATAATAAGTGGGAGTTTGTAATTCTCTGGAAAAGTGAGTGGTGATTCTATTAATCTTGTACATAAGCATAGGATGCGCCACTTGGGCTTGAATTTATTTCTGTGAATGAGTCGTATTATTGAATAAAAAACAAAAAAGGTTTCATGAAATTGTAAATGCTACCTACGTGTATTTTCACTAAATAGTTAAGGCTAAAACTAAATATGCAGACATAACAATTTAAAGGTTAAAAATACGAATATAGGTATAAGTTTGTTATTATTATTACATACATACACATATACATATCACGCCTACAATCCCTTGCGGGGTAGGCAGAGCGCAAACAGCCGCAAGAAACGACCATTTACTCCACGTGTGACAAATATTTGAGGGTCATTCGGAAAATTGTGTATCGCCATAGTAACAGGTTGTCAGCCCATCGTCTAAATTGCAATACATACCCTCGAATCCCTTAGTCGGCTTTTACTACTTCCAAGGAAAGGAAATGGGGTGATGTTATTCTAAGCCGACATCACACGGCACTGTTATTGTTATTGAATAAAATAAATAAATATTTATTTGACAACATCTAACTTCACGAATACTATTAAGTCCAAAGAATATCTAAACCACTTTGTTCAGAGTTGTTTCCCCATTTTTCTTCTGACGCGATTAATTTTCGCAGTAAAATCACAGAGGGCGAACGCGAGCGGCGAACGCTACCGATCGCAAGCCTCCGTTATAGTCACGACACCTCCATTTATACCCAAATTTAGCTGAACCCACCCGAACACCCGAATAATCCACCGAGGGCCATTCTACTCTCTCGTTTGTTGAAAAGCCAAATCGCAGCGCATTATTCTAATTCGCTTTCGCGATAGCTCTCGAAGAAGCTATTTATTTGCGTAAGCCCAGTGTGCAGCCGAACAGCTACGCAGTCAAATTATAGATTGAAAATACCAAACAGTATTTAACCAGCTCTATGCTAACAAAATATCATCATAAATACACCAGTGGTAATAAATTTCCTTTTTGTTACCGGGTTACTCGTAAATATCTTGATTGCACACGTAATGATAAATGGCGTAAGTTATTTTGCAAACAGAATCACGACTGCCTTCAGGTTTCAACGCCGATAGCACTCACGATAAATTACAGGAATGGCAGGAAATAACTTTTCTTACATATATCACGATATGATGCCGGAGCACATGTGGCAATCATTATTTCACAGAATCGCCACAGAAGTGAAAGATATTTCAGATATAATAAAAACACGTTCCCGATGCTAATAAAGTTGGGCAATATCGGAAAGGTATTTTGTATGAACGGTTTCCTAGGGAGGCCAAAAAAAGGGACATAAAACGAGAAGAAACGAAAATGGAAAAATATGGCCAAGTCATATTTTATTTACTACATACAATTGAACCTTTATCACTGTTTGTATCGAGTTGGAGTGTTTGCTAGTTGGTGACGTTTAGAAAGATGACCAATGCTCTCGCTATTTTGTTACATGCATATTTTAATGTTATACTTTTGCAAATATAAAAAAGTGAATGCTCACTGTTTTCACTTTTTATTGACATTTGATTTTCTTTTAAGTATTACTTTATGTAAAATGAAGTGAAAGCTTTTTGATACCTTATTTTAAAATCTATTATGAAACAAAATCATTACCATAATTTTGAAAGTATTTTAAAGCCCCATGTGAATATTGAAGCATTATTGCAAGAAAATTGCCTTTTGATTCATTCTCAGATCAGTTTGGTCAGCCTCAGCTGAACGAAATATCACATCATATAGGAACAAACGTGGAACCAAACAAAATTTGATCATACCGAAAACATGTTTGCATTGGAAATGCCTGTTCTTTCCTTACCCTTTCAGCCCCTCGACTGCTCAATATGCACGAGAACATTACATCTTTTTATAATCGCAACATAAAATATATATGTAGAGGTATTATCTGATGTGAGCGGTAGTGCAGCGATTTGATTTTAAAATTATTTGTGAAATTTGTTTTGATAGATTTATTGATTTTAATTCAATGTTATATATATTTAAACAATATAATAATAATCCATATTTATGATACCTATGTATTATATAGTATATATATATATATAATATGTAATGTACTTTATATATATATAGTATAGTATATATATAGTACATTAACCCTGATTGGTAAGACTCAGAAATAGCGCTTAAAAGAACAGAATTTTGGCTAAAAAAAGGTTAGGCAATGTGTCAGTCAGCTAGGCGGGAATTTCAGCGACATGATCGTGCTTCATCATCGTTTTTTCATCAAAGTGCCTGCCCCTTGCCCGAGGACCGCCCAACCAGGGAATTCTTATTACTTTGGATATACGCTGGGGTAAACTTTTCCTTAAAGAACTTTAATTCTCTTCTCTTGCCCTAAATAGCGGAAATCGGGAAGTTTTATTACTTCGGCTATGGTTGCTGTTGTTTTCTTTTACGATACCTAAAACACGGTGTTACGATACGACATAATACCGTAAGTGAGGGATGTTACACTGCGCTGCCTGGTTGTGCGATAAGATTTTGCGAAATAATAAAACCGTTCTTCTCTAAGCGCTACTTAAAATTATACATGTCCCAAACTAGAATTGCACTTTTCATAAGTTAGCCGGCAAATCATAACAAACATTATTTGTGATGAATTGGTGCCGTAAACACCTAGAGGTGAAGTTCACAGAAAAACATATTTTCAGTATATCTTGCCGAGCTGGATTTAATATAATGTTTTTTATATTTTATTTAAATGTAAGTACTTGTTCAATCATTTCAAATTTACCGAATGATATAGGTACACTGCTTTTTTACCTACTCTACTTGGAAAAAATATTGAAGATAAGGTACAGTATTGTTAACTACAATAGCAGATGTACAGCACATTAGCGCGACTCCGTGTGTGATAAATTATTATTCATCTTGAGTATTTGGTGTGGATATGCCAAAGTATTATACTTATTGAGGAACGAAAAATAAACAAATCGAAAGGGTAGAAAAAAAACCCGTTAGAAGTCTCGCTCGCAACAGCTATAGATCTCACTGATTGTGAGAAACGTCGCGCCGCACCTTGAATTATTTGACAGTTTGAATTGTCACCGCCCGCCCGTTCTTGTTGTTACTTTTCGCCATTTTCCTCTCACATCACTAGATAATGCGTAAGTAATAAAACAAACTGAAACTTGTTAGGTGAGATACACCTTCACTATTGTTTGCGTACCGACTCCGGACGTTAGCTTTATAATTCATATTCCCGGTAGGCTCAGAGCGGCGTGAAAACACGCGAACATTTCTTCTATTTCTCTCCGCTATCCGTATTTTATATTTAACTAAAGATACGGTGTATTTTAAGTGTGAAAAATTGCAACTATGACACTTAACGTTATCTCAATAAAATACTTTATAAAATATATATTATTCAAGACGAATATCCAAAGATTGATTCCGAATGAAATATTATCTTTCACGTGCAATTTCTTAACAAAAATGCCGTCGCGTCTCGTCTAATCAACATGGCCGTTTGCCTGAACGCCTAATTATGTTTACTGTGTCCCTTTCTCGCTCGACACGGATTCATTCCAACCCCTAATACACTTAACTTGTATAGAAACCGATTGCCTTATCAGAGTATATAGCTGTTTGTAGCCACCGCTACCGTCGGATATAATATGATAATGTAGAATCTGTATTTTGGGGTTTACCACAGTCCCAGTTAAACATCAAAAAATGAATCCATGCATGAGTCCCGGTTTGTTGCATTTAATAACGATAGTAAGTTAAAATTGTATTTTTTTTTATCCCGTTTCGTAATAGCGTAATATTTGCTTAGCGCGTTCAAATAATTTTTCTGACTGAACTTTGGAAGCCTTAGGTTAAGTAGAACTTATTTGAAGTAATTGACCTGTGACGAATCAGGACTCACTTTTTAATAATGATGAACCGGGACTGTGACCAACGAGCCTCAACTCCACCACACGGCGGCGTACGGCCATCCTATCAGGCCACGCACAGTCCATTAATTACAACCGCAGTGTGCCGCGTGAGACGTCGCAACGTACCTCTCATTTTAATCCTAAGACTGATCTACTTTCCAATCTTCATGAATTTTTCATTCAAAGTCGCCACAAAATATTCGAATCAGCATACTTTAATGGCGCACACAAAATGGTAATTAAAAATGAAGTCCGTCTTAAAACTGACGGACTCGTAGGTAAGACAATCAAAATTGTACAGAATAACTTCACAGATCCGTCCTCATGCAAAGCTTCCTTTTTAAAAAGTTGATTTAATTACCAAGCATAGCTTCACAAAAAGTCGAGGAGATGAAAAGAAATTAAAATACTTTAATTAAGGTTAGATAAAAAGAAATAAAAGGAATAATTGGAGCAGCATTAAATGCTGGATCTTATAAAGTGGGGTCCACGTAGTCCTGAGTACAGACTCACACATGCGTGAAACGAACCTCTTTCCATTCTGAAGGAGCTTTGAATAAGACTCCGACGCTGTTGAGAACTGATTCGAATGCCTACGCTGATTTTCTTATTTAAGCCGATCTTTTCTCAAGATTATGGCTCTAGTCAAATGGAACGAGAGGTAAGAAATTGTGTTTCCATGACTAATTAATTACATCAAAACCATGAATATCGAATTCCCTATCTACCATATTAACACTTATAATAAGTAATTACTTAAAAGCTTTCCGTCATGAGACGTTATTAAACGTTAAATCAGAATAATCTTATAACTGATCATACAATAATGAGTAAGTAAATATCTTTGGTATAATGTGCGTATAAGGTCGATTTTGTTTCACTCGACTTTTCACGTTCGAATTTATTGTTTTATTTTGCAAATGATCAGCTTATGCCGTGCCGGTCCACTCGGCCCGAGCTGACACAGGATCAACTAGATGACGCGAAAATCGCATCAACTGATTTTATTTTTATCCAAATGCACACGGAAAAGCCTTTTAATGCTCTATAAAGTACACCTTTGTATTCAACAAAAAAACGGATATTTAAGTAGCGCTTTTAATTCTAGTTGGAGCAATTGCAAATGATCGTGAGCAAGAAAGGAAAAATATAAAGAGCAATATCGATTTAGTAGGGATGGTCTTATTACTTTTTTGGATTTTCCCTCACGTGTTTAAGTGCAGGAACGTATCGCGACGTTTCGCCTGGAGCGTCGACAATTACGAGTAGGTACGTAGTAGACGGCTAATACAAATCGTTCGCCCCGGGGTACGTTTATCCGGACTCCCTTCCCCCCGCGCGCGCGCCTTCGCCATTCTGAGAAAACTATTACATCATTGTTCCACCACATTCTGATTTTATTCCTCGAAAATATACTCTTCTCTCTCAATAATGGACTACGATACAAACACCATTTGAAATAAAGCACAATTCTTGTTTCTGCATGTTGATACGTATTTGTTTTTTTTTCTCTATAAGGACTTTGAAACATTCGACATTGTAATTTTTTGTTACTGTTGTATCTACGTGACGCGTGGCGCGGGCGGACTCAAAGTATGCTGGTTAGTGAACTAGCTAGTACATCAGTTACCAGTGTTACTAGAGCTTTCCTATGAAACCAGCGTTAGCTGTGTCATCCATGACTAAGATTAGGCGTGACGTTGCGGACGTTCTTTACTTTAATTCTGTAAGTAAAATTCGGAAAAAGCTCCTTGAGAGAAAAATTGCGTGGCTCTGTTGAGTCGTTGGAGGGCGCAATTAGATAGTCACTTAAATATATCGCTTCGGCTACATTCAACCTGTAAAGAATGAATAAGTCGCTAGGAATTAGTTGCAAAACTAACCCGGTATTGGCATCAAGATACATTTGTATAATTTTACCAAGCGTAGCTGAGCCGCGGTAGCTCAGTCGGTAGAGGTGTCGCTACTAGTGATAGCGAACTTTGCGGGTTTAATTCTGTAATTTTTCAAGTCGTCCAAATTTTTTTACCCAACGTTGAAGTGTTTTAAAAAGTATGTATTCAATAATTTTAATAGTTTACATCAGTGCCCAATAAAACTACCTGTAAGTTGTAAGCATCGTAGTTCATAATTTAAGACTGTAAGTGGCAATAAAGTTCTAATTCGCCATCGCCATCAAACCAATTTATTACCATCTTTATAAAAAAATGAAATTGCTTAAGAAAGTTGCCTCAGTAGGAACCTGTATAACTAGCTGATTAACTTAAACAGGAATTTAAAAATGCAAGCTAACGTAAATAATACAACAGCTGTTCGGAATAGCGTGAAAACTGTAATCGAAAAATTGCTTGTTCACAGTGTGAAGCGAGTACATAATTACAAGCCGCAGCTCGAATGTCGCTGTAACTGGGACTTTAGCAGCCTTCGATCACCCGTCAGTGCATAACCAAATTAGAGCAATTTAAGTCAGGAAATTGGAAACGCTATCGGGCGCTCGATGCGCCTGCAACTGGAACGCCAGTACCGCACTGGCATTTCAGACATCCACCGTTTCGGCAGCCGTGGCTAATGTCGGAACAATGCACGAATCTGGACAGACAGATCCGACCGGCTCCGAAGATAAACGACAACCGTAGAGCGTTGTAACAACTGATTGATATACGGCCTTCGATGACATCGTACCCACCGCTCAGTTTAGCCAAATTCCGGACCCGCCTCAGTCACAGTTCGAGTACTATTGACACTAAACCATGACTGGATCACGTTAGTTTGTTTGCTTCGACTGCATTTCTGAGTACCTTGAAAGTGCCGAAACCAATCACAGTTTCGTGCGCCACATGCTATGAACTAGAATTTAAAAGAAACTAAAATATGAAGTCCTTCACCATAAAAATCATTTCATTCCTCCAAGCATAATACGTCCTGCCATTAGCTCAAACGCAAACAGTAAAACGTTAATTATTTTAACCGTGCACAAGCAAATTGCACAAGCCATTTTCCATTTAACCACTTGCAGGCACTTGCAACTCAATTGGAAATTCGAGTGTAGTTGCAGTCAGAACATGTCGATAGCCGATACAAAGTTAAGAGCGTATGTTAAGATAATAGCAAGTAATCGCAGAAGTTAGTAGGGGGAACACACTTGCGTAGTTTTGTCGGAAATGGCGCCGACGGTCAGAGTTTAGACTTGGTCGACGCTAAAACAATAGCGAATCAAGCATGCAACGGAACTTTCTCAAAGACACCCTCTGTGCGTGCGACGCTTAGTGAACGCCCGCTCGATAACTTTATATTGGTAAGGAAACTTCATCGTTAGTTGCCGTGAAGCCTTGATCCAGCAATATAGCATCAGATTTCAAGAGGTAGTCTTTGCAATAAAAGTAACACTTAAAATAAATTACTGCTAAGAATGAAATATTGCGACAATAAAAAATACGAACTCTATTGTTTTTGACGTAATCGGGACTCTGCAAACAATAAGAATATAATGTTCCCGGAAATGATAAATATGTTTTACTTAAACATCTTCAACCAAAATTCTTGTGAATAAAATGGTGTGATAGACAGATAAAGACAACATACATTTTCATGAGAGAACGGAGAAAAAATAAGAAATCCGAGGCGAAATACGGAGGGACAAGTGTGCGTTTTCTGTTGATTTTGGCACAAAGATTAGAAGACTGGCACCAAAGTTAAGTTCAGAAAGTCACAAGTCACAACTCAGCGAGTTCAAAATGACACCTTCACTCCAAACCTTAGAATAAATCTCACAAACAATAGACTTTTCTAGATAACACTTAACTGCCGCAGGCTTTCGAGATTACACCGGTCGTTCGGCTAATTAATTTTTAAGTCCCAGACGGTATTCGACTTTCAAGTGAATTTGACTGCGATTTGCATACTCGAGGGGCTGGTTTTCTTTGTATCAAACTTTGATTTTGCTCTGTTTTAAAAAACCTCGTTAGAATACAATTTTTGTATTTAAATAATAATCATTGTCATTCCAGCCAATATTATACTTCGTTCTTATATTTTAAAACAAAATGCGTTGTATCTCTGTATGAGATATGGCACTAGAAGGTAGCATTTTACTGCTAATGGTAAAATAATTATAAGTTAGCCAGTATATCAGAGGAGATGTTTAGTGATGTTTGCTAGCGAACCGCTACTGGCAAAATAAGATTCGAAACAAAAAAAAAATGCAATGCATTCAAGGATTTTCCGTCAGTTTTGGGGTTTAGTTAAACAACAACAAGATTCCTATAAAAGAAAGCCTAGTAAGCTGATTTTTAACTAGTTCCTGAAAATAAATTTCCGGAAGTGATTTCATGAACGTGTTTGTTTAAGTTTAAGCGTCCGGCGCCATAAAATTATCTCGCTGC
Source organism: Tuta absoluta (assembly GCA_027580185.1). NCBI lineage: Eukaryota > Metazoa > Arthropoda > Insecta > Lepidoptera > Gelechiidae > Tuta > Tuta absoluta. The sequence goes on from JAQAHW010000003.1 coordinate 7,343,517, forward strand.
AATATGCACGTTTTTTAACACAGCTGTGCAGATTTAAATACTGGAGTCACGTTATCGCCATAAGTCTCTAGTTCAGCTTGAGTACACCCACTTAAAAGTTCCGAATAGGGGAATTAAAGATCTCACGGAAACGCGTCGCAAGCGGATCGGTATTATGCATGCGACTGTAAGCGTGGTGCTGTGACGGATAAAATTTGCACCAACCGTTCAGCCCATAAATCCAACGGTTCCTAAATCTTTGAAAGGGCACTGTCGAGCAGCTTTCATCAGAAAATTCTCCATTATCTAGAGGAAATCGTTACCGGGGTTGAACCTCGCCCACCCTTCGGCCCCGACCCGGGCTTTCATTTACGACGGCGTTGCGTGCACGCGTCCCCGCGGCCTTTGCTTCAGGTGGGCGTAGTCATTGTGTTCGGTATTTAAGTGGCTCATTTGATATTCTGAGACAGTTTGCATTTGGAAAGCTCGCACGTAGGTAGAGCCGGCCGTATCGAAGCATCGCAGTCACGGAGCACGCACACAGAGCCGGGAGGAGGCCTAGGCTGTGTACCGACACAAGTGCCAACAGCCGGCGTCTCGTGACGTGACGTGACGTCCTCCTCCCGCTGTATGGTTGGCCTCCGCTGCCACGCTGCCGCACGTAGCTACGCACACGCACGAACCACGATTGCGCAGGGTTTGCTCACTGTTTATCCACAAATACACTAATGAAGGCACCTACAAAAGCGACTAGATTGTTAATTAAACTTGCTCAAAATGTGACACCCTTACGAAATGATGCCGAGTTGAGAGCACAGTGCACAGCTTGAATGCTATTGAATTAATTTGTAATCAGAATTCTCAGTGTACGTTCTAAGTTATACAATTGTATTAATCCGTTCATAATATCTTACTCAGTTATCAAAGCTTTATGCGTATTGGTGGTTTTTAAGTTTCTTTGCCTTAGAATTATATCGAACACTAGTGTTTCCTGTTTTGTTTTTTTTCGTACGGATCACCGAATCAACTAACAACCACGACAAATTTACTTAAAACTTTCAAATATGTATTTGTCTACATATTCTAACAATTTTTGTAAAACAGATCACAATTGAAAACCATGAATGTCCATACAAATATTTCATCTTTTTTATCCCTTTAGGGGTTAAAATTATGAAAATGCTGTACTTGATAAATTTAGCCTTCTTTCTTTCTTCCTTCCGTGGTTTGATGCCAAAATTTAACAAATCGCCTCAAAGACCCACAATTTTCATACAAACTTTTTATATGTTTTACCCCCTTGGGGGTTGACAAATGTTAGAGGGTCATTCGGAAAATTGTGTATCACTATAGTGACAGGTTGTCAGCCCATCGCCTAAAATTGCAATACACACCCTCGAGTCCCTTAGTCGCCTCTTACGACTCCCACGGGAAAGAAATGGGGTGATGCTATTCTACGCCGGCATCACACGGCAAACTTGAGGGATTAAATCTAGAATCCTGTACTATTCAACTTTTTTAGCCTCATCATCTTATCAACCATTTTCGAAGAGTTTACATCATAGACTACAAACTTTATTACCCCCTGTAGGAGCTAAAAATCTGAACATACTGAAACATGTGTTTTGTATGTTCTATCATTTGTCTAATTACTAATTCAAACACGGATCACAATTTAAAACCACAAACTTATTAAAAAATTAAAAACAAATATTTAACCTCCTTTACCCCTTTTCTATGGGTTAATATTGAGAAAACCCTGAAACACTTATTTAATTATTTCAGTTTCTTAATCCCATATTTTGAAACAGATAACTTCAAAGACTACAAACTTTCATTCAAACGTTTAGAGGTTACATTTCTTACCGGATGGTAAAATAAACCTTATGCCCAAATTTTATGTTCCTAGCATTAGTAGTTTAGACTGTGCGTTGGTGAATGAGTCAGTCAGTCAGTGAGGACATTTGCTATGATAAGTGTAGATATATATATTTTTAAATCATAAAAACAATAAAATTGCTTTAGGTATGTTTGCCTAATCTGAGAGTACCTACATATCACTTAAATAGCTTTGGCATCCGTCTCGCGTATTTAATTAGAATAATTGCGGTTACATAAAATACAAAAAGTAATTCAAAAGACCCCATCATTAGGCCGACCAAAAGGAATAACCATTCTCTTAATCATTATTCTTAAAGACTCTTCATTATATTCCTTTTATCTCTCTCGGGATATTTCCTGCGCTCAGCATCAATCACATTCACTCCGAAAAACTCGTTGGCTTTATTCTAAACTCTCATAATAGGTAATGAAGGTCCTGATTGTCGGCGGAGGCTGGAGCTCGCCGATTACTTCGAGCGCCGGCACAATCGGTCCCGCCTGTAGCCGATGTTGAATTCTGAAAAGTTCCTTAGTCCGCATCCACGCTACTACTGGGCTAATTACGAAGGAACTTTTGTAGATAGACACCTGCGCTGAGCCACGGCCGCCAGACAAAGACCGAGTTATCGCAGACTTACAGGCACACAGCCCTCCTAAACGAATATTGACTTTAATTTTTACTGCCAAGGCTGCTTTTCGCACGCTCTCGTCTCGCCACTGTTGATGAATCGGAGCTAAAGGCGGTCTATTCAATATAGATCTGAGACAATAATGTAACAATGAGATTGTTTACCAATTTATCTCACTCCTTACTTAAATAATATTAATTAAAAACATTAATTACAACAAATGCTGGGTTCATTATTCCTAAAATGTAAATTTGGAAACCTCGATTCATCCTAAAACTTGTTTATGCAGATTTTGAACTAAGTGCTAGGTCTTTTAACCGTGAAATTAAACTGGTAACAAAATAAAGCGAGCATAAAATAATCGTAATACAGTTTGCGAGTTTGACCGACACGCCAAATTCGAGGGTAACGTGTTTAATATTGTGTGCTCGGAATGATTTAGCTGCGGGCAAAATTAGCGTTGCCTAATCACAACTGAGACATGACAGCGCAAATTCAGTACACTTTTCCAAAAAGTTTGCTGTAAATTAAATTTAGCAAGTGAAGTTGGCGTAACTTTGCGTGCTCACCACGCTGACATGTTGCGTAGAACATGTCAACGGTGCGTTAACGGTGTACAAATCACTATCATCGTATAAAGATTTGCAGATTAAAATTACGATGGTTTGCCGAAAAATTGCGATTTGAAAGACATGTACTTACCGGTCCAAACTGTTCGAAGTAATTCTTTACATCTTCAAGTGTTGTGGGTGCTGATAGCCCTCCTACGAAGATTTTCTTTGTCCTGGTCACCATCTGCAACAAATTTGTGCGGTTAAAAGAGTTGTTTTGAATACAATATTATACACTGACCATATATGTTCACATTACTCGTTACATCAGTTAGTATAGTTCGTAACGTAAAAACAATTGAAGCAATGTGAGAGAGGACGTACAAAGGGCGGACGAAATGTAAGAATAATTACCGTTAATATATTATGTAATCCTCCGCGCAGAGGTTAGCGAGGGATATTTCTGAAGTACCATGATACATAATGGGCTCCCCAGGATAACCAAGTCCACCCGCCACCGCCCGGACTTGTTTACAAAATGAAAATGTTCACTTTAATCTACTTCAACACGGATTTCACAGGAAAATCTTACATTTGCATATTTAATTGAATAACCCTAGACACAAATAAATCGCGATGAAGTTCAATGAACAGAGAAACTTGCAGGCAAATTTATTTATTCAATGCATATTTTAACAATCAAAGCGTAGACGTTTAAAGCGGATTTCATTATAATGTCAATATCGCCGCACGGCTCGATCTCAAAGGCGGTACCTGTTTTCTTCTTGAATATTTATGCGGGGTAATAACGAAGCAAAAAAGTTGCGACGACGAGCTAACAATGGCCGTCGAGATTTTCGCCGGGTTTCCTATCGGTAACGAAGCTGGTACCGGTACAAATACTATAGGGTACATACAATCAGCTGACACTATTTTAAGGTGTGAGCTAATCCGTGACAAATCAAGACGTTTTATGAAGGAAAATGAAGTTCCTACCGTGCAGTACCTCATACGTAGTTAGACCAACCTGAGAAAATTCTCCGAATTTACAGAAAAAACTATTTTCATGTGATGCCTTGATAGTTGCGTCAATAGGATTTTTATTATTAGTATAATATAATAACGTTACGATACAGGTATAGATCCTTGCATATTTTGATATACCTAGGTAGATAGGTGAGCCTCAAACTCGGATAACCACATCCGGCATTTTGTATTTCACCTGACCGAAAGTGGACGATAAAAGTCAAACAATTAGCCCCCGGCGAGCTTTTCACCTGATGTTTTTCGACGAACTCAACTGTTGTGGAAATTTGGACTCAATATTTATGCATATAAGTATGAGAGCTTTTTGACAAAGTTGGAACAACGTCCATAAATGCAATCCAAAATTTATCTTTACTCAAATATATACTTATTTTCTATGTCTGTCTATGTTACATAGGTACAGCTCACAGATGATTTTACCTATCTTAGGATTCCGTACCCAATAATGGGTCAAAATCGAATCCAATTAGGTACTGAGACTCGATTGTCATGCTGTATGTCATAAATCGAGATAGAAAGTTTAAATTGTTACATGTGTCGTATTTTTGTTGCCGCTATAACAAAAGATACTGAAAATTACAATAAAATAATAAAGGGCCTCCTAATTCCTATCGCGCGTTTTTTTACTCGATATATCTATAGTGGTTTAGAGGCTTTATTTATAAATTGAATATTAGATCTAAATCTAATATTACTATCCCCATTTTTTTTATTAAACGCACGTCACTGACAAAGTAAAGCCTACTAGCAAGAAATAAAATACGTCTTCCAGCGGCTACAAAAGATCTAAGATATATTATTTTATGAATCTAAAAGGAACCCCTATTACTATGAGTGGCAAAAGATAATAGCTCTGTGGAAATTGAATAAAACAAGATTTGGTCACGTCTAATGTAACTAAATGTAAGTGACTAAGAGAGACGGTTCCGCGATCGTCGTAAACGAAATCACACTCAAATATACGTAAATGATGAGAAAGTGGCGGCTGGTGGGTCGGGGAGAAGAAAGGGGAGGTACCTACGTGTCCAAGTGGAGTCCTCTTCCCTGTGAGTTTGAAGTATAACAACATTTCTCAGTTCCCTCCGTCACGTTGTATACTGCGTTTAATTTTTACGCGTGCCGGCATCATCGGCAGAACCAGTTGACAGCTGTTGTATTCACAGGGAACGCTGCTGCACATTCCCTGCATAAAAGTATCCCATACTCGCTTTTAACGACGCCCACGGTAGAATTGCGGTGACGCTATTCTTAGCCGGCATCACACGGCGATATCACATTAATGCAAATAACATTTTTATTTGATTTAGTGGATACCTACTGATATACAATTAAGTTTCTGTCCTGTCAGATATCTCGTTCATAATTTAAATATGACGTATATTCTTTTTAATTCAATAGTTACATAACATACATACACATACACATACACAGACACATACACATATCACGCCTATAAAATAATCCCTTGCGGGGTAGGCAGAGCGTAAACGGCAGCCGCAAAAACAGGCACTTACGCCACGTCAGACAATTTTTAAGGGTCATTCGGAAAATTGTGTATCGCCATAGTGACAGGTTGTCAGCCCATCGCCTAAAATTGCAATACACTCCCTCGAGTCCCTTAGTCGCCTCTTACGACTCCCACGGGTAAGAAATGGGGTGACGCTATTCTAAGCCGGCGTCACACGGCGTTACATAACAAAGATCAAAATATAAAAATAATTTAGGTAGCAACAAACATGTAAAATGTGGCATTACATCGAAGTTTAACAGATGTTTGCGTATCTCGTTTTAAAGTCAGTAACCCTCTCGTGTTCATGAAAATAGCTGACGATGCTTTTAAGGTTGAGTGTATTTGTACCTTTTATTATACGAAGACTTAACAAGTTTTATACTTTTTAGAGAAAAAAAAAACACTTTTAAACTGTTTTGTTGTAATCTGTAAGATAAAATTATTAATGCTGAAAAAATTAAATATTGTGCTTAAATTAATCATTTTTTCTACATGAAAATATATTAGGGTATACAAATTGGTTATCGAACGGATTATCACGCTGTTACAATAAATACATTTTTTACCAAGCGGCATTTATTAATACGATTGTTAAGGGCGGCCTCGCGGGAGAGCCGCGCTGGTTCCCCGACGCCATGCGCCACGTCAGCCAAAACTGCTGGCAATTAACCATAAATGTAGACAACGCAGTTCACTCCACCGGGAAAATTATTATTCACCGTATATCCAATTTTTGGCTCGGTCTAAATTGGAACGCGCTACCTGTGATTGCCTGAATTAATCGCCAACATCCAACCTTTGCCCGGAATTATTTTAAATCAAAGTTTGTTTAAAAGTATTAAGGTATGATCGTCCATTATTTTTGGTCAATATCATTTGTTTAAACAAATTAAAGCCATCGCAAACCAAACATGATTAAATGCGCACCACGCTACAAAATTCCTGTGCCGTATTCCAGTTCGTAACATAATTAAAAATGGGTGAAAACGTTTGGCTACGTCCGGATTAAAACGCGGAAAATTGGGTTACCTGCGACCTAGTGTCTCACGATTCAAATTTTCGAATATGTTTACCATACTCGGCGCCGTCGCTCCGCCAAACGACATTATCCGCCCCCTCGTTAACGTGACCAGTTAGTTACTCACCGCAGTCATTGTGTTGTGAAAAATACAACAATTTAATTTAGTATAACTTGACCACGGGCGACGGCAAACACCGAACGGTCGCAGCACGACAAAAAGCTACACACATCAATTACGATGCGACGACCGCTCGGGCGGTGTCCCTTTACGCCGCGTGCTGGCTCGCGAGTTACTCTAACTCAATTCATAATGTGCCACAGCGCACACTGTGCCAGTGTAAATTTTACGTTTTCTTCTGTTGCCATCCAGCATCCTCTGTATCTATGGCTGCTTGCATGTCATATATCGCACTTATAAATAATAAAAAGAGGACGCGTATTCTGCAAGTAACTTACACTCTTACGGTGTTCTGCGTTTTGGTCAAGTAATTTCGTTTGACAAGATGATAAAAATAAATAGTGGTTTTGTTGGGCTTTGTATTAGTTTTAAGAATACTTTTCTGAATACTAGATAATTGACAAGTTATTCACTTGATGAACATACCTACGTAACGCAAATATTTTCATACCAAATTCTCGTTTAGTACAATAAGCAAGCATACTTTTTTAAAGCAATTTATTAAAATAATTATTTAACGTAGTTTTCATAATAACAACGAACAAACTATTTAAAGTAGAAGAATTATTTTCTCCTAAAATTGTTTCACCTCACATTATATTGAATAGTTGTTTGTATCACGGTCATGTCTCTTACTGGCAGTCTCAACAAGTGATATTAAGAAAATACGATACAAGTTAGTTCGAGTTTCACTGTACGTGCCACGTACCTAAAGTTGATATTTACGTCCACGCGCAGTCCAAAAAAGTTCTAAAAATATATGTAACGTCAGCACTAACACAATTACTTTCGAGTGGATATTTTTTATTGCTCCGAATCCGCTCTCCGTATGCAACTTCGTTCTTTCGAAATAAGAAAATTACAACTTGCGAAATCCATTTAAAACATTTTCTTTTACGAGTGTTCTGCTGAATGAAAGAGTGAACACGCCACTTATTGCAGTACAAACGGCTCTGTTGGGACAAAATTAATCAATTTTTACAGAGTGAATTTGAGAGGATCGTCGCGCGTCGGCATAAAAGGTCGCCCTCAACCGCGGCCACGCCGCTGACGACGCATTTCATTTTCGTCCACCCACAACCTTTACTGTGCTCCTCCACTCTTTGTCTTCCTGAATTAATACATGATTTGAAATAATTTCCACTTTTTCCAACAAAATCAATCCCATTCTTTATTCTTTGTTGGCATTAATCAAGATGTTTTGAGCAACTTCATCCTCTTTCTGTCACGAAAAGTAAGTATTCATCATTTACTTCTCGCAGCGCAATATAAAAAGACGGCACATCATGAATGTACGAGTAAACAATATTGAAATCCATTAAGGTGATGGCAACGTTTTTCGAGTTTGCCTTGAGCGCAGTGAGCACTGCGCATAGATAGGGGATGATCCCGTCTGCTCACGTCGCGCGCCTTATCTGGTTCTCAGCTCATTAGGTTTCGCGCGGCTGCGAGCAGATCTGCAACCATTTGTAACAATACAGAGACCGCACGGTGGCAAATGGTGATTCTAGGGCTTAGGGTGCCAGTCTCGTTAGTTCCATTGGAGAGTCGATGCGACGTGAAATAAGTACGTAGTCTGCTCGGTGCGGCGGGGACGTCAAGACGCAAGACAGTAACCGCGTACGTTCTAAATGGGGGACATTAACGAAACGTTATTGCTGCTCGGCTTGAACAACACTTGCACAGTATTAATCTCTATCTCGTTCTCATGCTCAGTGCCTGTCGCTAGTGTAGTTAATTCCGAGAACACCTAGATTTTGGTATATACCTCTTACTTGGTTTAAGAATTCTTGTTCTTTTTGGAATCATAATTGTAGCCTTAATCTTTACCTCGTACCTTCACTCAATATTATTTTGTACTTATGCATAACAAGAAATAATCTTAAGAAATGTCGCAACACAAAATGAAAATAAGACAACGGAGACTTAATAAAAATCTCATCACGGTTATCGTATGTTTTCATTCAATATCCGATAAAGCGAGCACAAACAAGTAAATAAGAAAGAAAGAGGCGAATGCATGTAAATGAACGAGTTCCTCAGAATTACATCGTGAGCTGAATAAATAACGTCCTGATCGATGCGTTGATAAACGCAAAAATTTAAAAACGATTCCTATTCTGTACAATGGTTGAAACGGATGAAGTGGGTATAAGTGGCTTGGATATTGCTTCTTTCAGTTTTGTACGTCTTTCGTATGAAAAAAACTCTTCTATTCCGACAAAAGAACCCTTTTCAATACGTTTTGGCTGCCAAATGATTACTCGGAATGCGTGATTTAAGAAAATGTATTCACATTCCTAAAGCACTACCTACTTTATTTTTTTTATAAATTAAAAATGGGTATGAACAGATGGTTAGTGAGCCACTCCAGAAAGTGCACACACAATCACTGCCAAAACAAAAGGCGCATTTAGCCGTCTAAAAGTGAAACAGTGCACTCGTCATCGAAAGCCATTCGAAACATCGGAGTGACTCCTACTCGCAAGGGTTCGGCATTCATGTAGTGGGTGCATGTACTCACTTCCCTTTATGCAGTAGCGCCAAAGAGTGGATGAAAGCGAAACGGCGAGACGCCTTCCCTCACTCCCCCACCTACAAGGGCTGCTGCTAAATGCAAAAAACTATGCCTCTACCAACCACTACGCCATTGTCAAGATTACTGTTTTGTTTGAAAAACGCAGACAGCCAAGAATTTTAAAAAGTGCATACCATTTTATACATAATTTCGAAATAAAAATTATATATTTGCCAGTATTTGTAAATGATTTCCTGTACATGGATAAAGAACTCAAAATTAACTTTCACAAGTAAATCATAATGTAGGGATTCCTCTCCCTATTAAAAGTGAAGGATACAAGATATTCCGAGTTTTTCTTTTTTGCTACGCGTAATCAAATAAAACTTGATTTTATGTTTCCAGTCAAATTATAAGCCGAGAGGAGGGAAAATAAAAAGTGAATAATGAATGCGGAGGCCGAATCCGGGACCGCGCGACCGTAGCAATTATTTTGTTTCGAGTACCATCAACATGGTTCGTTCTTTCAAATTTTCATACATTAGGCAAATGTCGAGAATGCGTAATAAGGACCTAAATGTTGTAAGCCGTTGCGAGGTCGCCAAGAGCATTCATTAATACAACGGGAGCCGGACAATCATATATGTTTTGATTTTGGGTCACACAATTACACTGTTATTATGTTTTTGTATAAAACATTTTACTCTTTCATCGTACTAAAATGACCAAATTCTAAACGCTTCTATTTTGTCAATAGCATGTACAAAAAGGATAATCTCACTACGAAAATAAAGAGTATCACTATACAACTTCTTGACATCTAAAGCCCTCCCACACACAAAAACACGCTAGGGAATGTATGGCGCGCCATTCGTAAGAGTAAATAAATACAAACTACAGAAATAAGTGTCGCGTATGACAGAGGCTGCCTACAAAACATGCAATCCCTAGGAATGATTGCCGTCTGACTGAACTCTATATATGCCTTCTAACCGTATTTTTTCAGAGCCCCTACTAAAAGAAAACGGCGGGCCTAGCAAATGACAATGGAAAATGAGTCGTTTTGCCGTAGTGACAGCAGTCGATTTCGGGCGCCACGTGCTCGTCTCGCACGTTCGTCTCGACTTCGGTCGATAGTGTTGACGAACAAAATAAGCTCCCCCGGGCGGAGTGCGATGTCAAGAGGCTATAGGATTAAACTTAAACTGGGTTTGCCCGCAGTTTAATTATACAAAAGGTATATGCTCACGTACCACTTGCGAAAATGTGCTGTTCCTCTCCCACATAAGTTAGGAATTAGTTAATTATATCCTTTACACCGAGCTGAATGGCAAATGGAATTTAAAATTAGACGTCTAGAAAGTGGTATCAAAAGACGTGTATTAAAATATTTATACTACCACATTGCATTTTGTACGATAAATTGTGCAGGTTGCTTTACAGTAAGTAAATTTTCGATCTATATTGGCGTGTTGATGTAATAATTTTTCAATTTCGTAAAGTTCCGGCAATGGCGCATTGCAGGATTTAACTTTGTTTACAATAATTACCTTTATATTATAATGTGTGTTTGTGTGTGTGGCTGGGGTATTACATGTAGTGTGTTTTCGTCGAGTTGTAGTAAACTGTGCGTACAATGGAAAAGTTCTACACTTTTATGGCATGGGAGGGCCAGAGTCAATAAATTTTAAACGTTCTTTACAAACGAGCTCGCTGAAATAGATCGTTATATATCAAAATTAGGGGATCTGAATGGAGATAAAATCATAAGAGAGAAATTTCTTTTCATTCAATCTTGGAACATGAAAGTTTTATAAAATACCATTGCCGTAAGTGCATATATTTATGGGCTTTTGCCTTAAAACTATTGTACTATACCTTCGGATTTAGCAAGTCGTATTAAAAAAAAAGTTATAAAATTTTCCCAAAACTCCAAACAAAAATATTTTATACTGCGTATTTCCTACAAAAGTATTCAAGCAAAAAAACGAATCCATTGATGAAGTTCATAAAAGTCTCGGTTAACGCGTGGAGGCCTCGTATCAATCAATATAGTGTAAAAGGGATCCTAAAACGAGAAAAAGTCACATTCAGTGCTAATTGTTCAACCAGTAGCATCGTGATTTTATTCTATAACATCCGCGTAGGGTGACTAGACGTCCGAAAAAAGTTGAACAAAAATAACTTTATATTTGGTATTGATTTAATAAATATTACTTAAGAAATATACGCAGATGACACAAAGTGGTGGAATTTTTTTGTTGAGAGCAAAATAAGATTTATTCAGACAAAATAATAGGTGTTAGAATCAAACGTATCTGTTAATGCCAAACTTGACTAAAGAACCGGCGTGCAATGATATGTGTTCAGTTTTTATCAGTTTATCTTGTTATTCTTTACGGCGTTGGCTCGGTAGAAAGAAGATTTTGTCCCGATTTTCCTTTAATACGTGGCTACACTAAATCTGTGCAATGAATGAGCGCTCTTGAATACTGGCCCCTCTGACTTTGCACCCCTCACGATAGATGTGTTTGACATAATATGATATATTCCTATACTTTCCGCCTACTACAATACATACCAAGGCAGGATAGATGTACATTCAGGTCGCAGAGATGGAAAAGTTTTAAATTGGTGCAAAATTTGCATTAACTACACCTCATATTATTCAATGGAATCAACGATATTCTGAAAGTATCAAAAGGTATACTTTTGATACTTTCAGAATAACTAGTATAGGCTGATCACTGTGTTTATCAGAGACGGTTAGTTCATTTTGAAGCTAACAATTAAGATTTGTTGTATTTTATATTTTTGACAAAGACGTACCACTTATATCCTGTGCAAGATTTTTGACGTTCCTTAAGTTTATTGTGTATGATAGAACAATCACTTAAATGCCTTCTTTCAAAAGCAAACAAACTTAAGAATCACTAATTCTCGATTATTTGATTAAAGAACACTTACGAGTTTTCTAATTAAATGTAAAGAAGTTTATGAGTGGCAAGTCATAATCATAAAACTAGTTAAAACTGCTCTTGTAGTGGTCTAGGTAGAGTCAGACCGACGGCAGCCGCCGACCGGCTGACACGTTGCAATCTGGCCGACTTCCGTCGCCGCAAACAAGCACGTCTCTAGGCTTCATGTTTGAGATTGCTCATATTTTTCTTCGTGACTACTTGACCTCATTTATAGCTCTAATATCGGTCACGTCTAGTTTAAAATATTGATGAGCTTAAATAAAATAGGTACCGACCCGCGCTAAGCGTTTACCATTTTTAAGAACGAAAAAGACTTGAAGCTCTCAATGACTCTGCGTTAAAGTATTATTTATAAGTATGTATGCTTACTTGAATGAAAAGAACTCGAGAAAATTTTATGGGCAAATATATGCTATAGAATCTTGGAAAGAAAATTGGAGGAAAATGGTTTGTTGAGTACTGCCAAATTGACGCTTAACAAAACGTTGCAGTTAATTGTAAGGTTTGAGTGGGGGGGTGGTGTGAGATGGTGCAGGCGGCAGGATGCGGGGGGCAAGGGCGGGGGGCGGGGGGCGGAGAGCGCGGTGCGCGGTGCGCGTGCGCACAGCAGCGGGCTCTCGAGCACGCGCCGCCACTCGAGCGTCCTCGAGCGGCCACTCCGCTACCGCCGCGTCGAATTGAAAAGATACCTACCGACACCGCACTGAATATTCGCCCACGTATCAAAACCGTAAAATGCAAATCTATGCAGTGAGCTCGTCTAGAGTGCTCACCGGTTCCCCACGCCGTTCCGTCAAATGCAATATGACTTGAATTATCATACGCAAGCAAATATTTAGAAGAATCAGATTAAAGTGTCATTGGATTATTTCTAAGTGTAGGCATACATTAAAATGTCAAAATGTAAGCACAGAGATTAATGTATGCACTTATTGAAATTCAAAACCACGATAGCTTCAGCAATCAATATTTTATTTTAATATTGTTTTATCATGCAAAAAGGGTAATTTTATATTATTATGTATTGTTTCATTGCTCAAAATGTACATACAAATTACAAGTTTGCTTTTGTATCTACTTACTTATAAGCGCTGCATTAAGTACAGATTATTCAAATAGCGAGTATGCACAACGAGTAATTAAACCTAATGTATATGTTTTCGTTGTGGCATATCATCTAATTCTGCAAATGTATACAAAATCAAATTACAACATCCATCTAGCCGGCCTAATAGTGTCCGGGACACGTTAATAGAAAACGCAAACGAATGCGGTGCGACGTGAGATGGAAGAGCGGGGTCGCAGGACGAGGACGCGCCGCGCTCTTTATAAATGCCACGCGAACAGACCTGCACATGTATGTACGCTCCAATTTATAATGCGGACAAGCCACACTGAAATGGATTTACAGCTGCAAATCTGCTTGTCTTTGATGAGGGTCTATTTTCAGAATGCGGGCTATGCAGGCCGAGCGCACCACAACATACCAATATTTCGATCAGATATATTATTATTACGTTCAAATCGGAATCGATGCCGTGCTTAAAATTTATTACGCACTCGTCTCCTACGCTGGTTCTTATTTGTAAACAGGCGCTTGAGTAACACGCGAGGCCCTCGATGATGTTTGATGTCTCGATAAAAATAAAATCGCCCGTCAACTGACGAGATAAATCCGTAACTAATTTGTCGACTGACATGTCGGGTTACTCCATATGAGCTCTACTGATGTTCGACGTGCGACAAATTTATCATTAAAATTTTAATGAGAAGGAAGCTGTGACATCCCTGATGATTTTTTTTTAGATAATACCAGCACGAAAATGTGATTAGCTAAGTATCTGTTTGGGTAACTACTTATTTATTAGGATGAAGTTGAATCATGGGTTTAGAAATTTAAGTCTAAATTTGCGCAGTGTTGGAAACCCGGCTATAAAGTCGGAACGTTAATGCTTTGGTTCTAACGGTTTGTCGCAGATTTAGGTGGCATGTTTAAGTTTCGTGTAATCCGCTGTAGGTAAACTAAAGTCCGCAGTGTCTTTTAGGCACGCCTACTCAGTATGCAAGCGTTTTCCTGCACATCCGTTGTACGCGACCGCGGAAGGACTTCCGTACACAAAATACTATGTTTATGTTCAGTTCTTTTAGAATTCCTCGCCGCAGTTGACTCTTCGTGCCGACATGTTGCGACAGACAGAAAATATATACTTTATATACTTCACAATCTGCACATTATGATAATTTTGTTTTATAACTCATATTCAAACATTATACGGGAAGAAGGATTGTGATGCTTTCAGAGTTCTGAGTAGGAAAACTTAATCAGAAAACTGTGTTTTGTCAACAGGCTATTGTGCGAGGATGATGAGTCATTGTTTAACAATTAAGCATCAAAGTGTTGCCTCTCTACGCTCTACCAGTAACTTCTGCCCCATTAAAAACGCGCTATTCTCACTGAAACAGTGTAGGAGTGGCTTTATGAACGAGCAGATAGCGTAGTTCGAGATATTTGCCGCACTAATCTCCATTTTAAGAACGGTCGTACGAACCTCAAGCCTCTAGGATTACGGAACTTGCGTGACACTAATTAAGTCGGAATTAAGGGCGAGCCTATATCAAGTACCGCGGCGGGAGTTATAAATGAAAGGGTATTACTCGTATTTATTATTACTACAAGCGGTTCACTTACAAGTAAATCCAGTTAAATACGGTAGGTACGTTTGAAAAAGCAGTTTACCTATCGTTTCACTTTGGTGATATTATATTACAAGGCTATACAGCTTGGCAGTTGACGCGGACTCTTCTAACTTTATCGCTAAGAACTTGTCAAGTAGGCACCTTGCCATCATAAAAACCGCAACGCCTTTTCATTGGGAAGTGATGAAGTTTCCTATCTAAATACGTTGTCAGTATGATATTTCTATAATCCTTTTGAGGAAGCGTGAGTAACATAAATCCTACTTAGCCGTAACTTCTGCTAAAGTAGGGAGACGTTTCTGATGGTTCTTAACATTGACAAGATAAGATGAGTTTATACAAACTTTTTACTTATTTACTTTATTTAGAATCGAAGTTCTTGTACGTACATAATCACGTACAGAGTTGTACTGCTATGTAGAGTTGGCACAAAAATGTGGGTAAAGATAGTGAGATCGGGCGTCGGTTGAGCGTGGTATTGGCGAGGGAATCCGCTGTAAGCTGGGCCGATCGCCTAATCCCCGTGCTCGGCTAACGGCGCGGTTAGGCCCTCTACGTAAATTTGTGTAATTTGGAATCTAGGCCAAGTGCCAAGGGATCGGCTGCTTGGCAATGGTGATTGATATGACGGTATAGGAACAGCGCCCTCGCTGGGTCGCCCTGTCACTCGCACAGACAACTCGATGCATTTGTAATAGGCTCGGAGAAGATAGCTAATCGCTTTGTTCCAATTGTGAATACATACCTAAACTACTTGACAGTTTAATGTTCGTTGGAGTTTAAAACACGTTTACCGTTTTATGATTTCTTAGCAGAAACATGGAATGTCACTTACAACTGTTTATTTTGTTACAATTTACTGCTTTCTGTAGAAAAAATATACTTGGCATTACATTTTTTTGTAAATAAAATAGGATTTTATGTGAGTCTAAGAACAATGATATGTATAATGGCTTTTTAAAATGTATTTCGAACTCACTTTTCATTTAATTCTTTGTATTTGATTTTATTCAACTAAAAATGGTAGCTATCATATGGAAATATGTACTTACGAGTATATCATGAGAAACGATATTTTGCGGTTGCGAAATAATATTTTCTAATTTTAGCTACAACGTTCGGTTGCCGCTACTGATACTGCTCGAATATGCTACAGTACTTTTGATCCGTTGAGATGCAAATTTGAAATTCTGGATCCCGCAACGCGTTTTAAAGCGATCCGTTTCTATACTTAAATTTATGTAGTTGGCTACAGGGCGATCGTTTCTCGAACGTTCGCCCGCCACGCTCTGTAGAAACTGAATTTCAAATACGCAAAATCCTGTGGTTGCCGGTTGCTTCCAACATTCGCTCTTCAATTTATGCCATTAGTAGCCTTCCGCCCTCCCTGATATACAACGTGTAACAAAACACCCCTTATAGTCGCTTGCAAGCGCTCCGCCGATTTCAATGTTATTTTTACGTTTTTTGTTCAATTCCAATAGTTTTAACTTATCCAAATAAAAACCGAGATAATGTAAATACCAAATAACTTTGATAAAATATTGAAAATGTATTATGTCACCTAGTATTTATTTGCGTTCAGATCGTTTAAGTTATATTTTTAAATATTTATTGACGACAAAAGAATGCCACAATCGCCAACACGCTATGCAGAGAACCTTACAAGTATCTTTTACTTTGTAAAATACCAAAATTTATACTGTGTGTAAGTCTCGAGCACGAAATTATATTTTTCCAAACTTTATTATTGCTTTAAAATGAATAAACAAGTTCTTCATAAAGTTTGTAACAACAAAACTGTTTCAGAGGTGTTTTTAGTCTGCACGAGAAAGTTTGACTGTCGAATCATATTGGGAGAGCACGGGTTGGGAAACCGATATTAAATTTGTTTGAGCATTATTATAATTCACACTAATCACGGTCGGAATCATCCAGATCTTTCACCCACAATTTAATGGCTCAAAATTTGTACGAGCATAAAGTGTAGTCTTTTGTTCCCGACGCTGTGAAGTGTCAGACGAGTCTTAGTCATTATTGTTATTTATCTCTTTTCTTTTTTCATGTGGGACACCGAGTCAACAGACGACCCGATGAACCCTGGAATCAAAGATTTTCAACCGCCTTTTATTACTAGTAGGCCTCTGATATGTTTGTGTAACGAATGCGTGTAAAGTGCACTTTGAAGCACAAAACCATCTTTCTTACGGTAATGAGGTGATTCGGCCTGCTATATCCTAACGAGATTGGTAACAAATTCACAAAGTGATAATTTCAAATTTGTGCGTGTCCCACCGGGAATCGAACCCAAAACCTTTGCGCCGCAGCCAGTCGCACTACCACTACGCAACATCGACCGTAAAAAAAATCTTGTCTAAAACGAATTCTCTGACGGGAGCCACTGCAGTCACAAAACAAACGTGCACCGGGATGATAGCAACAAAACCAACGTCAGTTTTGTAAATTACAATAAACCTTGAAGTAGATCGTGGGTAGAATTTGTGATGCCTCCGCGCCCGACGACAATAGGCTTACCCGGCCGGCCATGCGCTCCAGCTCCGTCTCTACTACAGAGCAAGCCACTACCCAGCAACTCAGCCGTTTGCCAGATATCATCCCTCAAATACCTACAACTCGTCGGACTAACGCAATAATACTTTCCCTTACGACTGAGTGAATAAAAAATACTAAATAACGAGGATATGTATTATCATAAAATACAAAAAGATCGTAAGCAATTGCTACTGAATAGATAAGACAGCGATATCAAGCCGAGTACCGTTGGAGCAGGACGACCTCGTTATTATTTGATAGGTCCTATGATGAAAATCCTCACGGCACGCAACTTTCTTGGCTTTCACTCGTCAAAATAAAAGCAACATTGTATGGCATTTTGTTATCCACATCGGCCGGATGGCCTTGCCGAGCTATGTGTATAAAAAACGTTTGAAAGCCGAAACAGGACAACTTCTGACATGAGTTGAAGGATTGGCTCTCATCACGCACAAATTTTCTCAGCGTTCCTTGAACATCAATGCGTAGTTATGTAGGTACGTGTACGCGAGCTCCGGAGCAATCATAATCGACGTCGATAAAAATTGAATTTCTACCTTTTCCCGTGAACGGTTCGAGGTTGCGGCGTAGATTTACCTATAACGCTATCCTATTTACAGACTGGGAAATTCTATTTGCTTAAAGGTCGAATGGAGGCAATATCGTGGACGTCGCGACGCTGCGGGCGGGGGATGCAATAAGCGGAGCGGCCAGCATCGAAGCCGTCGCCAATTTAAAGAAAGCCCACTGAACCGAAAGACAAGCGCATTGGCGGCTCACGGGCTCGCGCCGCAGCCCGCGTCCGCACCCGCCTAACCTCTAAGGCTCCTCATATAATTTTCAATCCAGCGAGCTTTAACATCGATTGGTCTTTGTAAGTGAAGAACGAAACAAGGGACTCTCTAAAGCACACCTCAGCAAAATTAACGATTTAATTTGTTAACGTTCAATTTTCAATATTACAAGTGTAGGCAAGAATTTTCATTAAAACCTTGTACAATGTAGATTATGCCTGAATTTTGCATATAGTTTTTTCCAGCACATTTAACTTAATATTTCTAATGAAGCTGTATACCACGTTATCTTACATGGAAATGTATGTGTAGGTAAAGTAAAGAATTCTAACAATCGCTACATTATGCTGTTGGGCCTTTTATCGAAAGAACTTTGCTCTCTCCTTGAAAACCTTCTACCCTTTTGGCTTTTGAATACGACATAGTTTGTATTACTAAACCCCGTGGTTGGTGGTAGGCACATTCAGTGAATATAGTTGTGTTTATGTAGTTGGGTCAGGCAGTTTGAATTGAACATAAAGCCGACATGCAAAGTCCTAACTTGTATGGATAAGTGCGTAATGTATCGGGCTATCTGTCTCCTTAATACCTGTTTCATGAAAGGGTTTGATCGTAAATCCACATGGCTGAACTTAATACGGCGTCCTATTGGGTCCTTAGCCACGGCTAGTAATTAATGTGCTACCAGCTCCAACTAACTTTTACAACTATGGGTATTGAAACTTACAAGTATTAAAGTTTCAGTCGAGGTAAGTGGTGATTGCGTTCAACTCTAATTTAACTTGAAGTTAGCCTGATTTGTATGTGTGATCAAGATCTTTGTTAGAGAAATGTTTTATGGCAACTACGCCAAGTATGACTACATTTTGATCTGAATAGGTGCTAAAGGTAGTAAGTTACTTCCAGTGATGGTTTAAACCAAGTTGATCCGAAATATTTCAGTTATCCTGAATTGACGCCTAAAAGCTGCAATAATCAAATATTTGGGAATTATGATATCCTACTTTGAATAAGGTTAATAAATATTCATAGAGATACCCTAATTAATAAACCAATTAATATTTACTGATAGGTTATGTTCTACAATATTTAGTTCAGGATAGGTATCATAAGTATCGTAATTCTTGCAAGTGGCGTACTCACTCATCAAATTGAACAAATGTCCACTGGACTTATATCTACACAAAATGAATTTTGGTTTGGAATGGTTTCTAAATCCTTTCTGAATTGCTGTTCATATACGTTTGCCGACTCGGTGTCCGCCATAGTAATTTCCACCTGTTAAATAACCCAAGCACGCACTAAAAATTGCTGTCTGAATTTAAAATTCTGCTCTAAAGCTGTCACATGAAAGACATCGGAAATCCCGTTCGTTAGATGAGGAAATACAACAGGTGGCCCAGTCCTGTCAATCCCAATTTTATGTATCCGTCCTTCACTGAAGGATTTATTAGATTTGATTTCGATTCCAAGAATGAGGATTTCAATATTTTCGTTAAAGCCGATTCTACTGATGTGACATATCTATCTGACAAATTGCAAATTTCTGTTGATTAAGAAAAAAGTTTATGAAACTGAAATCATTAAAAATTTCTTCTTCGTATATTTTTTTTTATAATCGTACGGCGA
The DNA here is from genome assembly GCA_027580185.1 of Tuta absoluta. Lineage (NCBI taxonomy): Eukaryota > Metazoa > Arthropoda > Insecta > Lepidoptera > Gelechiidae > Tuta > Tuta absoluta. The sequence continues at coordinate 7,363,485 of JAQAHW010000003.1, forward strand.
TATACTGATAAAATAGGTTCTGAAATAAAGGCGGGGACATACATAGCGCGAGCAAGATTTTGAACCAGTTTTATTTAGACAATTATAGTAATAAAACTATAAAAAGAATTGTTGTCAAGAATCTAAGAGATAACATTTACCTATCATTTACACAATTTTACAAACTTTACTCGATAGGAAAAATATTTAAGTAACCTCTATTTGAAACATATTTTCAATATTATGTCTACAATTTTAAAGAAAACAAACAAAAAATATACTTATATCATATATGCTATAATTTAGATACATGTCTTTAAATACCAAATTTTAAAACACTTTCCGTGTGTAGGTATACAAAATTGGCTGACAAGAAACGAGCTGCGGTAGCCCAGATAGAAGAGGCGTCGCAGTAATGCGAAAGTCGCAGGTTCAAATCCTGCCCGCGCTTGAAAATTTTGCAAGTTTTCAAAAATTGTATACCTAACACCGAAAGTGTTTTAAAATTTAGTATTCAATTTATCGTGGGTTTTCATCGCTTAGACTACATTAAATCTGTAAAGATAGAATTAGTCGCCGGGTATTAGTTGCAAAACTAACCCGGTAGATGGAACCGTTGCCACGCGTTACTGGCATTTAAAATACACTTGCAAAATTGGCGGGCTAGGAACGAGCTGCGGTAGCCTAGATGGAAGAGGCGTCGCCACTAGTAATGCGAAAGTCACAGGTTCAAATCCTGCCCTCTCTTGAAAATTTTGCAAGTTTTCAAATATTGAATACCTAACTCGGGAAGTATTTTAAAATTTGGTATTCAATTTACCGCGGGTTTTCATCGCTTAGACTACATTTAATCTGTAAAGATAGAATTAGTAGCCGGGTATTAGTTGCAAAACTAACCCGGTAGATGGAACCGTTGCCACGAGTTACTGGCATTAAAAATACATTTGCAAAATTTGCGGGCAAGGAATGAGCTACGGTAGCCCAGATGGAAGAGGCGTCGCCACTAGTAATGCGAAAGTCGCAGGTTCAAATCCTGCCCGCGCTTGAAAATTTTGCGAGTTTTCATAAATTACATGTTTTTAGTATGAATACCTAAATAAGACATTCTAACGGTATTTTTTTGGTTTCTATGTCGGAAAAAATGTAAAATCTCGCTTAAATTCGAACGCATAATCAGTGTCTGTTTCTCTCTGGCGCAGGGCGAATGAAAGGGACGATTTTATTCGGTGAATCAGGGCCTTGAATCTATTAATCTCAACAATATCAGAAAGGCGAGATATCAACAAGTTCGAGTCATAAAATATCCAAGGTAAAAATATATATATCGTCTTTGAAATCATAGATGAGACCCGAATAGACGTGATTCATCTGAGGCGAGGTAGAGATATTGAGGCTTAAGCTTAGCAGGTTAACGCAAATCTCGTGCATAAGTTATGATGCCCGTAACCCTCGTTTCCCAAGGGAAGTAGTGGGCACACCATAATAATACGCTTCAAAACAAACTACAAGCAATTATAACTAAAACAACTGCTATTATTGTGTTAAACAGCTAGAGGCCTTGTTTTCTATTTAAAGAAATTATTGTTGTTTTAAGATTACTAATTTAGTTTATGTTTTGTTATAGTTTTTTTACTTTATATATTAATCCAGAAAAAGCTGAGGTATGATTGGATACAATTGAATTACGTAATACATATTGATAAAATAATATGTTCTCATAAAAAAACTGTTCAGAATATACCTCATGTCCTGATTTACATAATAAAATTAAACGCAGTAATAATTATAAAAATATCGCCATGGTTTCCTTTTTTATTATTATTTAATGTATCATGTCTTGAGTGTCTTCTAGGTAAAGGAAGTTGTTCTCTAATTTTGTGCTAACCTATAAAAGGTTTTGTTTGTTTCCCAATCGATATATTGGTTGCATACAGTATATATATTGTTAATCTTTTTTTCATTTTCTAATGCATTCAACTGTTTCATACTTTCGCTGTACAAGTGCAACTTGATATAACTCACTTCATACTATTATATTTGAAAGCTACCTCTACATCATCGTTTTCTTTGAGATCACGTCACAAGATATCTCATTACAAGTGTTGTGCGTGGGACATTTAAGTTTCATCTATCATCATTCCCCGCTCCATCATTAGCAGTGTTGGCTTCAACTGAGACAAGAACACAGGATTGCTGTTAGGGAAGCTAAAGTTTGTACGCACTCACAGTAGATATAAACGTTTTAATATAATATTAGGTAATACTATTTTAAGGTAACGAAGTGGAAAGAAAATACAGACAGCCTGATCTTGCTCATGCATAATGAAAAACAATGCTTATAACTGTTGCCCATAACCTAATCTATTGCGGTCCAGATTTATTTTAAATGGTACAAATTCCAATTTTCTATTTTAAGTGGCTATTTATTGGACTCAGGCGTATTATTTTATTGACGCCCATTTAGGCAGTTTTACAGTAAACTTAATGACATCTTAATAATTTCATTATAGAAATCTTAGAAGCACTTGTATTGTAGGTTTTCCACAAGATTTAATTATCTATTATCTATTGAGTTTTCTTTATACTCTATTTGAGTTTTCTTATTTATTTTGAGAACAACAAAGCCATTTTAAATTATGTAAGTAAACAAGAGATTTTTTGTAAACCATTACTCAGTTTATAATTTATTAGAGTTCTTGAAAACGGAATTTGCTAATAAAAAAAAAGCTCATATTGAAGCACCGACTGCGGCCATTGGCGCGCTCTTATTTACCACATCAAAGGGTGTTAAAGCGCTTTATCTATGTAAGAGTTTGCTTAATACTTTTGAAATTTATTCCTTTACACAAATACAATTAAGTCTGATTATGCGATTTATTTAAAGGAAATAAATGATTATTATTTTACTTGATTATTTAATCAATCCCTCATGTATGTATTTCAGACGTTATCAGATCTGTATTTTATAAATCATGAATATTCATTCAGGATTATTTTCAATCAGTTCTCAAACTTTACAGGTTGAATTTATTAATCGATATGGTTTACTTGTACTACTTAATGTGCCAGTTCCAAAAATCGCTTGGAGAAGGAGTTCGCTCGTAAAAACTGTTCATATGGACGCGTAGAATCATTTCTGGTACACTTATCTACTGCTTAGAGGTAAAGTTTTTAATATCTTTCCATTTTCTAGATCGTAGATGTGTATGTAGGTATGTAAATTTCTCAATTGTAAAGTTGTCTAAAATATTAGACTGTTTATGAATCTGATGAATAATTATAAATTAACATATTTTCGTACAGGTATACTTAACACAAAATTAAATAATTTGAATGTGGATTTCCTTATTTTAAGGGGTATAAAGAAACCAAACAAGGAGTACATGACGTGTGCGTGTTTTTATCAAGAAAATTAATTAATTGGGCGCCGTTCAATTCCAATTTATAAACCATATTTTTTGCGTATTTTTTAATTAATTTATTATTAATATTGGTTGTTAAACAGATTCTCGGAATATATATAAAATTGCGAGACCACGTTGCTTAAGTTATTTACCGTTAGCAACGTAGTGTCTACGTTCCTATTTATATAAGTATCATAAACACTTAAATGTCAAAATGAGTTCTTCAAAAAATTTCCTGCTAATGTGGCAATGATGTATATACTATCTTGTAGATTAATATAGTAAATTTAACATTTCACACTTAATTTTGATAAAACAGACATTAATCGAGGTTTGTTTAACATTTTGCATAAGCTTATTCAACTAATAGCTAAATAATATCATCTTTCTCTTTTAAATAGAGAATCCATGATCATTGCTTAGTGATAAATTTGCAATTCGTTATTTTTGAGTATTGTTTGTGAATTTTATATTCAACATACCTCAATCACAACTTTGGTATCATTTAGGTTTCTGCTGAAAATTATTATTTTACTTATAATTATATTATTAGCTTAAATACATAAAATCGTCTTGTTTTGTCTTTATTTTTTATTTTTTATTGTTATGATTTCATGTGTTGCCGGCTGAGAATCCCAATCCTTTCCGAGCGACTAAGAGACTCGAGGGTTTAATGAGTATTATAATTTTAGGCGACAGGCTGACACCCTATCTTATTTCTAGTGATACATGATTTTTCAAAACGGCCCTCAAATATTTGTCAGGCGTGGTGATAGCGACCGTATTTTTACGGCGGTTAACGCTCTGCCTTCCCCGCAAGGGATAAATGCGTGAAATGTGTATGTACATTGTACGTATGTACGTCTTCGTTCCCTATGTGTGCTGTAAGAACTTTCTTTTTGGAGAACTACAATGCCTGTTGCATCCATCTATTTTCCTTGGGTCCTGTTACTGTTCCATAAACAAAAATTCAAGTCTTAAATGAAAAAACAAGTTTTTTATTTACTCAATTCTTCCCGGAGTTACCTATCATGTTGTCACCACTCAGGAAGTATTTTAATAAATTTCATATTTCTTGGCAATATTAATTTACCAATAATCATATTATGTAGAAATACGTAATTTATAAACGATATGTTTAATTTTTAGGGTAAAAATCAATAAAGTCCTAAAGTACTCAGGCTATTTCGATAATATATTTAAAACTCTGAAACCTTAAATTTTGAAAACTTTCTTGTAGAAAACTAGTACTCGTGGCTAATTTTATAAATCTTTTGATTGAATCATATTTGAATAAATCAGGGGGTTGATAGTGGCTATTCAAGTTTAACAGTTAAAAATAGTACAAAATTTAAGAATAATTTTAATTTTCATCTATATTTTATTAATGTTCATTTAATTAGTTAAATAATCATTGTATCAATTTGAACCATTCAATGATCATTTTACATCTAAACACTATTTATTTGAAATTTAGAACAATAATAACATTTTTTAAATGCTTGTTGCACTCATATAAATTTCTATTATTTATTGACCGATTCATGTATTCATATGTAATCCAGGAGTTTTGAATGTAGAACATTTCAGGTGGATTATTTTGGTGCGTTGCTCTGAATACGTCACTTGATTACATTGCAGTAGCTGATATGCGGCATACAAATTATATTAGGATCAAAACGATAGGAATATTAATATTTTACAGTATGTAGCTTGATCAAATTACATAATTCAATTTGAAAAAAATATTTCTAAATATAAATGTAAAAATGTTATTTTTAATACCCAGGCGAACGTTAAATGGTTCGTGCGCTGTTTTTTTAAATTACTAAGTTATTTTAGAATTATGAGGAGAAATAAATGATAATAAACCACTTCCTTATAAAATTTATGAGTGGAGTATTTTGTAAAAATATACATATAAATTTAATACGAATTGTATCTAAAATATATCCAATATTTTTTAGGTAGCAAGGAAGACGTACAATCAAATAAATTTCCAATGTACTTTGTATTAGGCATTGACGTAAAAATTTGAACGTTTTAGTAATTTATGTGTTAAAAATTTAGCTCTGTATGTAAATTGTTATTACTAAGCACATTATGACTTTGAATATCGCGTGAAATGTGTCAAAATAGACGCAGTAACACCCTTGAATTTTGTTTTTCGGAAAATGGCCCACCACCACGGGTAATTTAAGAAAAGTAGGTAAACTTGAGCCGTTCACAGCTAATATCACCGTTACATGCGATTCCACAATTTTATTTAGAGCTATTAGTGTAGGACTCTTATCTTATCGCAATATTTCAGCATAAAAACAAAATACCTCCTTGTAGTCGGAATGAAATGTAGTAAATCACAATGAAGATGCGGTCGGATTTGAGTGGTTGTATGATTATTGCGGCCGATTGATCTGTTTGTTGTTTTTAGTGAGGGCCCTGTGGAGGGAGCGACACGACGGCGCCGCTCAGCCGATGGGAACCACTTGCGGCCGGGCAGCGTGCATCGTGCTGCGCGCACCAACTTTACCAAACTTTGCGCTCCCGAAATAAACTTTTTAAAAGGTGCGCTATCGATCACCGGTAAATGCGGTCGGCTGCTGCACAAATGAGTGATGTTTGATGATTGTGTACTAACCCTGAGCGCTGTGCAACTCGGTTCCGTCTCGTAAACTTGCTGCGGGATCACTCTCGCGGTGGCGTACGGAAGCACTGACTTTAGCACTTTGGACATGTAAAGTCGGGGCGGTCACGTGTTAGGTCGCGCGGTGCGGCGCGATGGCGCGTTGCCGGCGGCAGTGTACCGGCGCGGAGTGTCGCGGATCTGGCAGCTTGCGACGGCGACGGGCGAGCGGGCGGGAGCGGTGCCGCGGCGAGTGTGGCGGGTAGCGCGCGCGCCGCGCACGCGTCACGCCCAGCGCAAGCCCGCCCCCCGCATCGACCGACCCCACCCCCACCCCCCCAGCGACCGACTGTTTTTCTCGCCCGACCGGGGGACGCACCTGATTTTTTCCGTGATATTTTTTCCTCCCTCCTCTTCGCGACGCGATCCGTTCGCTTTCATTACGGTTTCGAGTTTGATTTATCACCGCAGCGGGCCTGAAATATTCTTACAATAAAACTGGGTGTCGAACTCTCACCTCCCAATTAGCATCGACTGATCAAAATAACCCAACTGCTTGAGGAAAATGCGTTTCCAAAATTATAAAATAATATTTTAATTTCTGTGGTAGTTCAGTTGTATTACCTAATGCGTCTTTTTCATTTATATTTAATGAATTAATAGAAATACCTTAAACATAACCTACTATAATAATGGAAGTTTAATATTAATAATGTTAAAACATGATTCCTTGCACATTATAAATAGGCAATTTCATGTATGTTAAGGTTCATAAAAATATTTTCGTATTGGTATTCTTATTAATACAAAACTGGTTATAAAACATAAAATGTTTCAATTAACTTTATTACTTGTAATAAAACAAAATTTACTTTACATAGTCTTTACTTATGCAGTCATAGGTAATCGAATTAAAAGAACCTTTGCATGCAAGTCACTTCGTAGCCCATGTCTACGCTGTAACAGCAGGGTCTACAGTTTCGTAGCAGGCTCTACGGTCTGCTGCAATCTAACAAAGTTATAAATGAAGATAAAAAAGTGTCTCAACGGAAATACCCCTACAACATAAGAGCCTTAAGCTTAACCTACTACGCCACAGAGGCAGCCTACACTTGACCGACCAGACTCCGTACTGATTGGTATTCACAACCTCCCCTCCCCAAACTTAACATATTTGGCCGCGGTTCAATTTTAATGTTTTCATATTTGTGTCATAACTTTCTTTAAAGCGGGAAACAAAAATTACACAAGGAAATGAGTTATTTGTGAACCTTGACTTCACAAAGTTTTTATACATAATACGTTGTAGGAATTCGATGAATACGTTGATATTTAAGTGAAAAGATAGGGTGAAATTTTTCTACTTACCGATAGCGAAAACTTTGTTGGTGATAAAAAAACAATTTTTCCCAAGAAACGTAAGTCGATATATGAAAAACAAAATTGGACCAACCATACAAAATTGACAATCAGCTGATTTTAGTACCTACTACGGAAACTTAAAATATTTTTGTCTACCTATGTTCCTTGGGGAAAGTTGTTTCTTGGGGAAAGTTGTTTCTTGCCACCAGCCCGTCCTGAGTTTTTGCTTTCGGTCACTAGTGAAATTTCATTTTCATTTCAAATAAATATGGAACTAGAAAATACAGACATAAATTGAATTATTATCTATTTATTTTAACACTAAAGAGACACATATACTAAGAATGATGACACCAACAGAGCAATTAAGAAATTTATTGCAACTGACCTACAGAAATATATAACTAGGTAGTTGAATGTGTGTGTAAACTACCCTCAAGGGCAAGTAAATCGCGTTTACCTGACTGCGTTAGTCATCTTGTGACCACGAACTATGGGACTTCTAGTTCAAAACGCCTATTTATAATATCAACTAACCTAAATGCATGATGCTATTATTTATGGCACATAAAATTTTATAATATATTTAAATTGTACTTTATCTTATGAGGTATTTATAATGATATTATAATTTTTCTATGATATTTTGAGCAAAAATAGAAGAGGTAACATTTAAAACATTGTAATGTAACTCTTCTGCTAATGTGCGACTTTTATAAAACTTGAGTAACCCTAGTATATTATGTTTCAGCAAACCTACAATCTAAACGAGTGGTCTCGTCCAATTCTGAAATTCTTTAGAAGTTTTGCAGTACCAATGCGTTCAGATGTATTTTGATATGTTGTAGGTACGTACCGCTGTATGTCATATCCACCGCAATAAAAGTTTCAAGACACTGACAAATGTAATATGCAGTTGAGACAAAACTTATGAAATCGCGGTTTGTACATTTATTCAACTTATATGCTAAGTTATTGGAAAAACTCACAGTATACAATTTCGCCAAGTAATGCCGGCTTAGAATAGCATCACCCCAATAAAATCTACCTCTATAGGTGTTGTAAAAAGCAACCAAGGGATAAATTCATTCAGGGAATAGGCAGCAGCGTTACTTGTGAAATACATATCTTGCACTGCGCTCAACAATCCAAACGGCCAAGTATGAGACGGACTCGCCCACCAAGGGTTCCGTAATATGCACTTCTAGCCGTTTATTTAGATTCTCTATTTGAACTAACACAATCCTCGATTTTTAAATTTTGTCCTTCTTGGCACTTTCTAAACTCATTAAAAAAATAACTGGATTTCTTCTACAATTTGTATGTAAGTAAGTAATATCACTTTATTGCCCAAAGTAAAAGAAAACAGAATACAGGATATATTTAAATAAAAATGTGCAAAGGCGGCCTTATTTTTTGGCGGATTTATTATTTTTATTTCAAAACATATTTGGCAAATTTCTAGGTGCACAGGGCAGTATCCTATGAATTTTGATTTCCTGGAGACGCTATAAACACGCGTTTAAGTACAGCATAAACAGCCGTATTTTTTTAACGTTATGCAAGGAGCTATATTTTTGTACAACTACAAGCGGCCGTAGAACTGAGAATATGGTTTTAATTTTATTTCGATATCTCTACGTGTTCGCGAAATAAAGGGTCGTGACAGACGGGCAGACGGACGGATAACAAAGTAAACCTATGAGGGTTCTGTTTTTCGTTTTAAAGTAGAGAACTCTAAAAATAACTTGAAGTCCGGATAAGCAAAATTATGTTTTTTGATTTCAATTTGGACGTGATAAGACTTTAAATAATGGCCTCTATTCGGGAAATAACTTAAATTACCTAAAATTTGTGCTGTCACTTGCCGTCAACTAGGTTTAGAAGAAGATAGAAGATGTTTTATTCATGTCATGTCTTGTAATTTTGCGTAAAAATAGCATTATCTGTCAAAATGAGGCGACGATGAAAACAACGGTGACAAGAAATGGCAAAGAACCCATTGATATCATTAAACATGACAGGATTTGATGATATCTGCTGTACGTTTCGAAACCTATGTGACGGAAAGTGACAGCGCTAATACCTGGTAAGTTGAGATTTTTTTCCAAGTAAGACCAATTATAATATTTTTTTAAATTCTTTTAACACTTTAGGAGATTTTGTTTTTTTTAACGTTCACACCTATCTCAAGTTGCCGTAAACTTGTGTTCCCGCTCTTTTAGCGGCTAAACATCGACAAAGTTTCTATCGCCTCATACTTTATTACTATTTTTAAATCACTTGAACGCTCACTCTGGTTTAAAGTGTACCGTTTTTTTTAAGAGTTGGTGCGCACAGTGTGAAGGAACACTTGGGAATATATCAAAAAATATTTTTGTGGAAGTTCTTTACGACTTTAAGGTTGTCGTAGAGGCTTGTGTATGAGCTTTATTTGTTTGTGAAATATTACTTCTGTTTTTATAGGCCAAAAATGTTTAAATCAATGAAAAATCTTTTCTGTTTTTTACAATTTCGGAAATAAATCAATATAAAGTTGTAAAGCCTGCAACGGATCAATTTTGCCTATGACTGAAAAGTGGTATCTGTTGGATGTGTTTTTTCTATCGCAAATGAAATATAAAATCAAATAGGTATGACTGTTATTTTTTCGGCAAACCTCGTTGGATAGTTAGTTCCTACTCGAGCCGTGTCTTGCGCTATCGGAACGGATTGTGATTGAATCACAGCTTGTTCTGCCTAGTTTTTTCCTAAAATATGATTAGCGAATACCTAATTTATGATTGATCAACAGAAATCCAAACTCGAAATTAATAAATTTACGCTACGGCTGAAAAATGGTATGATCTATCGCAAATGAGATTCAAAATAGAATTCGACTGGAATGTTATTGTCTTCGGCAAATCCCGTGAGACAGTAAGTTCGCTAAGTTGCTGGCGAGCCATGCCTTGCGTCACCGGTACCGATTGTGATTGAATTACAGCTGGCTCTGCATCGGTTTACGTACTTAAGTGGACGGGATACTGACCGCTTTGCAACCGGACACTAGGGGGAGCACCGTGCTGTTTGGCTCATGATATCCTTGTAGTTTAAAGAGCGGTATCGAATTGTTATTTAACATTAACAGCCACAATAGTCCACTGCAAAACGTTATCCTTTCTCTATGTCGGGGTGTTGTTATACTTACCACGTATTGCAGGCGGATTGGTGCACGCAGTAAAATATGTTGCATCCATAGGAAATTTATGATGAAATTAACTCCCTTAAGGCGAGTCGAGTCTTAAACTGCCTCGACAGTGGCGCCACTTCACAAAATTAGTATTATCCTAAAGTAAAATTAGAACCTGCAAACTCAATGAAGTTTTCGCTGTAATTAAAATTATGGCAATTAATACCCAAATTAGCTGTTTTTAGGCACTTTCTGCCATGTCATGAGCCACTTTCGAGGCCGTTTACTACTTTATTTTATTATTTTTACGCAGAAATTATAACATGGCAAATAATTTATATAGTCTTTACTAAAACCCTCGTTATTTAATTACTGATACTCGCACAATAACAATAAAACCAATATAAACACAAAATTATTTCCCCTCAGCACAGTATAATGAATAGTACTAGCGTACAGTATGGTCACTCCCTGCCTCCCCCTATAAGCGCCGCCCACCCGCGCTCGGAGGACGCTCAGACACCGGCTAAGCAAGGACGCGACGACGAAGGTCATTTCATACTGCCGCACATTGCATTCCCGATTCGCGAACGCAAAATGGCGGCAACCCTGACATGTTGTCGCACACACACAAGCATGGTCTGCGTTCACCTACGCGAGCTTAGACTGTGTGCGTAGCAACGCGTTTGATTCATACATTTGAGCGCCAGTGTCCAAGGTGTGCCCTCAGTAAGAATATTCAACCGATTAACAGCGAACGAATATTGATTCATCTGGAGACTTCAAAAAGGAGACCAGATTGCAAGATTCATTGAAAATACAAATTCTATTTAAATTTAATTTAGATAATTTATGTAGAGCCAATTCTAATTTAAGCGTGAAGTTCCAGTGGAGGTAGACATTTCGCTCTTAGGCTTGCAGGAAGGGGTCTAGCGTCTCTCAGGAGATTCCTTGAATTTAAGCCCAAGATTTATTCTGCTTGCTTACCAACTTTTATCTTGTTTGTTTTCAATTGCCGATATATTTTTCTGTATTTAATTATATTGTTTTCGCTTAAAATTCAATATATCATTTAATCAGTTTTTTGCAGTGCTGGTAAATAGTTCATACCAAAATAAAAAATCGGTAACCCAGGTCTAGCTAATTTACGTGGTCGAAATCACAAATGAGTTGATCTTATGCATCCGTATGCACATCATTATTATAAGGTAACTTACGTACGAGAGACCAATAGGACAAAACAGTTGTTTCTAGGCAAAACAGATCTACGATGAATACATCCACTCACACTAGGAAAATGTAGTAGACAGACTGAAAGTTTACAAAAAAAAAAAGACATTTAATAAGAAAATTTATTACATAACTCGTGCCAGAAAGTAAGTTTAGGGCCTCGAATTGAGTTCATCGAAGTTTCTTAATCAAAGATAATCACTTGGAGCAACACTGCATAAACATTTATCCGAGGCCACTTTGACCGCCAACTCGAAGCCTAAAATAATACAAGCAATTAAGCAAGGCTCGAACAAAGTTTAATCTGCGCGATTACCAGCGACCGGGGCATTCGATAGTGCAAAACAGATAAAACTCTCATCAAATACAATCAACCGCTGCCTGGACATGGCTTAAAGCTCTAGGCCTTCAGATCACACCATTTCCTCCGACCAAATTTCATTAACACTAGCTTGTCCAGTAATCCGCGCCCCAAGTGCCTTAATCTGCCCGCTCTCACTTCGATTCCAACTCTTAAAAACGTGCTTCGCGCGGCTTCTAACCATTTTCACATATAATCCATTTTTAATTGTCTTCTTAGTGTGCCATTATTAAATTCTCAAACAGAAATTAATTACAAAGACAAGTTTGGAAGGCCGTCGATGCGACAATAGATCGTATCGGTGTTAATTTATTAAAGAAAGCCAACTTTACGAGACTTTTGTTCCTGATTGATGTAATTCGAGGATTAAGATTTGAGATAAGCAAAATGTTCCGTCAATAATAGAGATTTCAATCTGTATTAAAAGTTTTCTCTGACAAAGCCAGTCCATTATACTAAAGGCAACATTATATAATACAACGCTTTACATTGACTTTATTTTTTGTAATAACTAACTTTGATTTTATCAATATATTACCATCACTACGTAGTATATATAAAATAAAGTCGCTGCTCGTGTCTGTCCCAGTGTCCCAGTGTATGCTTTGAACTTTTAAACTACGCAACGGATTTCAACAGATAAATTGTTTTAAGAGAGAGTTTAATTATATAATACCATACATGCCGAGAAAAGATCTTGTTCCAGCGTGAAATGATAAGCAGCGGGAGAAACCGCTAGGCAGGCCGCTAGTTACTACTAAAACGTAAATTTTAGACTATCGTGAGTTTGGAGACCGATGCTTAATCCACGTATAAAAATACCTGTATGGTCAACAAAGCAACACAACACAATAATGCTCCTTATAATGTAATGTACCTACATAAGTTCATGGAAATACAGAGTGTGGCCCCCAACAGGGGAAAATGTATAACGTAGCAAAAATACTCATGATACTGAACAACTTTCCCTAGAAAGTTACTCGTTTTTTTATTTCTATACAAAATGTACCAGCCTCTCTCAATAGCTCAATAGAGTTAGTTTGTGTGCGACGCCTGATTATTTTTAAATACTTTGATTTGTTCCTTGTGGAAACTTGTTCAGTTTCATGGTTAATTTTGCCGGGTGAAATACGTTTAATAACAAGCTTACTAGTCAAAGTTCAAAAGATTGACAATCAATGGAAATTTACAAAAATCCGCCTGATAAATTCTTAGGTGGCACCACGCAAGCAAAGAGTTAACAGACCACCTGTTCATCCGTGCCGTGTTTATTAAAATTGTATTCTTGTTACCGATGAGTATACTGCGCGGCAACGATTACTGCACACGACCGTTGCGTTGGCGTAGCGACGACGATGGACTAAGCGAGAGTGCAACGGCATAATTCTAAAGTTATTATGTAAAGAAATTGTTTAATATTGATATGATGAGGCATAGTAAGGACTAAGTACTAAGATCAAAGTCTGGCAGCCGATAGCGGTTGCGTTTAAAAGTAGTGATCCCACGAAGTTACGATTTTCTTGTTAAACCTTAAATGTGTACTTACCAGACAAAAGTTGTTTATTTATAAAAAAAACACGTAGATATTGTGGCAAACTCGTATATGTAACAAATCTTGGCTGCGTGAGTTTGACCTAAGTAGTCCGTATTAAGCTCAAACTCTGAAAATATTATTCATTTTCTTTACAAAACGATTTTCGAATTTGGGCACTATCTCCTAGCTCACGGCAGCGCGGCGGCGGGCGGCACGCTGGCAGCGCTGTTTGCGACCCGCGCGGATTAATCGAAGACTGCAGTTACGATTAGTCGATGATTAATGCTCGCACGGCGACGCCATCTGCTGAATTAATTGCTTCATTTCCTCTCGACGGTACCAAATGGAATTTTGTATTTCGATTCGGAGCGCACCGTTTTTGTCCTAGTCACTCATACACTCGTTCAGGTGTGTTAGATTTATCGCCACTTGACGCACCGCTTCAAGCGCTTTTTTGCGGATTTGTCAACTCACTTCAAACTACCTATTAAATGTCGAGTTGTAGACTCTCGCTTCGAGTCTGAAATTATAGCATTTAATAGACAAACATAAAGCAAACAATAAGAGAATACGGGTAAGCACAAAATTTAACGCCTAAGAACGAGTTGAGCTCCTTTGCATGCTCCCGAAACTTTTCACAAAAGAGGGCCCGCATGATTTCTGAACGCGTGTAATTTTTCAAACGTCATATTTTTTGTAACAGTTTTTCCGACCTTTCAAGTAAAGTTCTCTATTGTACCAGCAAGACTTTTTGGAGTGTATTTTCTCCTTTTTTCTTCGAGCTTTGTTATGGAAAGTTCGATAGTTTTGGATACAGGAGCGCCGGTGGCTTCCGTTTTCTGTTAATAAACTTTAATGTCGGTATTATTAAAGTTTGTTGGGAGTTTCATTCATATGACAATGTTCGTGTCAAATACAGTTTACCAAAAATATGTATAGGAGAAGTTCATATTGAAGTTTTCCACTCTGACACTTTAGGCGGTAGAGCTTTTGGGTGACGAAATGGCTGCCGGATGAGTTATGGACTGGTAAAATTGCTTTCAGTTAGGTAATCCTTTGTCGCAGTGGTGTACGGCAATCGGCGGCACTGAATGACGACCCGCGGCTATCTGTTGATAGCTGTCGGCGCATCTAGCCGAGATTGACAGGCTTTCGAGCACAGACTAAATAGAATTTTACAACGAGCCCCATCGCTATTGTTGTGGTGTTAGATATCGATTGATTGGAAGATTGTTTGTTGTATACCAGCAATATCGAATAAACCAGTAATAAAACATGACATTCAAATGCATATTTTTGTTTCTTTTCAATTGGATGTAACATTTTTGTTGCCATTTATATACAAAATAGTAAGTAGACTAGTTTCATGGTTGGCGATGCACTCATATTTCCGGATTTCATTCCCTCGGCATAATACGAAGCAAATCCAAATGTCATCATAACGTAACCCTAGCGGTGTTCGCAGTAGATTGTATTAAACAAAGGGGAATTAAGTAGCAGACAGCGGCGTACCGAGCCGCGACCAGTGTGTGTGAGCCACTTTATATCTCCTGCAATGTATGCTCTGCCTGTACCCTTGTCACGCATTTAAATTTTTATTTTCAGTAAAAAAAAACCTGGAGGTAAGTAAGTATGATTGTTTTGTTTTTATACATATAATAAAAAATATTTCGTTTACTGTATAGTTTTGACTAATAGGTTTTATGTCATGATCCAATATTGACCGTAATATTACGGTAATCAAATACACTAATATGTAAAATAATCTGATTAGCTAATTCAGCACTACCCGCGTTTTAGATTACAGTCACTCCAACAAACCTGTTTAATTTACATTTTAATCAGTTTCCTAGATACACCAATTAAATTTCATAATAAACATTCACATGAGTATTTCAGAAGTCATTTAGTATATTTTGATTTGAAAATTGTTTTCACTTTGCAACACATCGATTTACACGTAATAATTGTGTTCGGTGGTCGGTGGCTCATTATCATATACATGAGAGAGAAAAAGCGGCCGGTCGTTAATCAAGAGGATGGAACAACACTGGCTAATACACTTATCAACTTTAATTCAATAACTCGTGTGGACGCCAGACTACGAGACGTAACGTGAAAAATAAGCGTGGAACCGAACGCATGACCTCACACTTTAATCTCTATTAATTGTGTTCCGTCAATGCAGATAACTTATGCGCTAAACACTTATTTTTAACTGTTCAATTTAAAGACAAACGGAATTTTAATTTTTCCATAAACTGTCTATGAAATATATAGATCGATTAAAGTATAAACTTGATCTTTAGTGCCGAATGATTATGCTTAAAATCTTAAAAGAACGAGTGCAAGCACTAGAAATGTGTGTTATTTAATTACCTACTAAATAAACTCAGGTGGGTCGTGAAACAAATAGTTAGCAAAAACTATGCTGAAATATCGCTGGGCATAAATAAGACGACTCTGCTACGGCGTAGCGAGCGTAGCGTAGTCACGCCGTTGTAGCAGGACGTAGCACTTGTGACGTAATACCTGAACTCCTTAGACTAGAACAAAAGCACAAAAGTGTAGATAAAATACACAGGGAACCACACAAAGAAGAAATACAGTACAAAACCATTAAGAAGCGGATAACAAAGCTTGATTTATAGAAAATTTAAATAAATGAGTAACGTTTATTAGTTCTAATCACCTCTTTAAAAAAAACGTTTTTTTCGCACACAGGTGCGCCTTAAATATGTCTTCAGTGCCTTGCGAGTGAGAGTGATTTGTATATGGAACATGAATATTTGCAGCCAACCAAACGCAAATTTACTAGAGATTATTATTAGGACACTTTTTACTGAAATTGCTATTTTAATTTTATTATCTTATTCCTTCCTACCTCAATTTGAAATCAAAAAGTAATGTGTAATTTTTTATAGCTACAATTTGAAGAGATATTTTTCTAAATAGGTATTGGATGTTTCTAATGCAACTTATAAGATATTAAGTAAATATTTATTGTTTTTCTTATAGTGGAGTTAAAAAGTAGCATGTATCAAAATTTAAATTAAACATGGAAATGGCTTTCAAGAAAGTTTCCCATTTTATTAAGTTTTCTTATGGTTGCTATTTTTTAAATTAGTCTCAGTGCTCTTTAATTTATTTTCTAGTCTATGCTTAACTTCTTAAAGCTGCTATCATTATTTTGCTTACATTCTGTCACACCAAAGCTGAGTTTAGCCATGTATTATGAGTTGCTGTATTAATTTGTACGAAATTTATGCAGGTTATTCGGAGTTCTCTCTAAATAATATTATACTTTTCTACTTATATTTGTTATTTAACTTTGCATGTGGTAAATAATATCAGAAGGTTTTTTTTTCAGGCTGTCTTTTTATTCGGAGGCTATGAGTTTCTACTTATAGTAATAAGTACTTAGTATTAAACAGTGTTGGGCATATTGTGATTAACTACTAATCACACAATTAAAATTACTATATACCCGGGTTCATTGGGTTGTTAGAGGATTTGGTAACCCACACAAAAATAAAAAGAACTACTATGTGTATGCTACTTTTCTATATTGTCAACTTGAGGGACACGCATGACAAGCGCCATCATCCGCAGACGAGATCCACAATTCAGATGACAGCTGTCAAACTAATAATTTATTTATATCGGATAAAACTAAGCATGCTAGGTAATTAGTTTCTAAATAAAACAATTTTAAACGGATTTAAGTTGTGTTTATTTTGGCTTTTACAATTCCTACGTTTTGTTTTATTGTGATGAGTAATAGTTGTGCAAACTCAAGAAAATATTATAATTAGTTTCTAGATAGAACTGAGAAGATCCATCCTATCATACATACAACAAAATGTAATTGAGCAATTAAATTACAAATTATAATTGCTTAACTGCACAATTTCAAACATAATTGCTGTTTTTAGTTAATTTCAATTGCGTAAATTTGGAAAATACTGAAAAACGTGTTAAATTATTTTAGTTCCTTAATCAATCCCAAAATTTAAAACAGACAGCTGCAAACACAACGAACTTTCATACAAATGTTTTACCCCCCTTTACCCCTTTAATATTTTAATAATTTATTTGTGGATGGTTATTTAAAGCATAAAACCTACTGCCAAAATTTCATACATACATACATACATAAATCACGCCTATATCCCTTACGGGGTAGGCAGAGCGTTGACGGCCGTAAACGGATATTAACACCGCGTCTGACAAATGCTTGAGGGTCAATCAAGATAACTGTGTATCACTATAGTGACAGGTTGTCACTATAGTGATACACAGTCCCTCGAGTCCCTTAGTCGGCCCTTACGACACCCATGGGTAAGAAATAGGGTGATGCTATTCTAAGCCGGCATCACACGGCGCAATTTCATTTTTTCAGCATTAGTAGTTTAGGCTGTGCGTTGATAAATGAGTCCGTCAGTCAGGCGAAGAGGACATTTGTTTTTTATAAAATTGATTAAGAATTCACCTACGTTATTTGGCGTAAGTGTCCGTTTTTGCGGCCGTTTGCACTCTGCCTACCCCGCAAGGGATTCTAGGTGTGTAATGTGGGTGTGTGTATTTATTTAATGAGTCAGATTGACGGCTATGATAACGTCGTATTTCAACTACATACCGGGTGTAAGGGACGGTGTACCGAAAACTTTGTAGGCATGATCAGACCATGAAACTGAACAACTTTTTCTAGGGAAGCTATGTTGGTAAACGAGAATTTTTTTTCGATCTTCCATACAAAATTCCCGATCAGCTGACTGACTTTCTATGGAAACTCGAAAAAAAAAATTCGTTTCCCAACATAGGCTCCATAGTAAAAGTTGTTCAGTTTCATGGTCTGATCATGCCTGCAAAGTTTTCGGTACACCGTCCCTTACACCCCTGTATTTCTAAACTTAAGAGATGGACTTATAAACATGCAATCCTGCATATTATGACATTTTTGGCTGCTGTTTCTACACAGGCACTACAACGTGTAACCTGACAAAATATAGCCCAATTAATTTTCAACCATAACGCATGCTTTGCTTTTCTAAAATCAGTTTTGCCCTAGTTATGAGCTCTAAGGCTTCGTTGTCCAATTTCATGCCTTTCTGAACTCATGCACCACTTGTCCTGTATTCTAGTAAGTCAACAGCCGTGCTATGAATTTGATAAAATGCTGCTGATAACATAGTACTTCATTATGTAAAAAATATTACATGATGATTACATTTTCGGAATTCCTTAGCAAAAACTTAAATCATTAATTATTCAAATGATTTCCCATAATATGGTTAAAAATCTGTGCTTAAAATGACAACAATTTAAACATACCATTCAACGAATATAAAAAGCGAAAAACTTACCTTACATTTAGCTACGTAAGTAAATAAACCGATTTATTATACTTATCGAAAACCTAAGTGGCAGTTACTACTCGTCAAACCACTCTATTGGCTGGCAACTTACTTACTGGAAATAATTCGATATCTTTGAAAATAAGTAAAAAATACGTATAATTTGATTGAGGTACTTACATTGTCGTTCTTGAAATAATAGTAGAATTAGGCAACTGGTCGATGGTCCACCGCCGACTATACTATACACCCGGTGGAGAAATTTCACTAACACAAAGTTATGATTAATTGAGGTAATAACATGAAGACTATGCTACATTGTCCTTGCGCTGAAATCCCAGAAGACAAAGGGCCCATGGCAAACTCGGAGGTTGAACATTTCCTTAGTAAACTATTATTCAAATGTACCTACTTGAGTTATGGCCTGTTCTCTAAAGATTATTTTTATTTACGTTACCTATGAGTTTTTTTATTGTGGATCATAAGAAAAGCTAAGCACATAAATATGTCGTTCTACAAGTTTTTTGAGCTACTAAGATAGTCCGATCATCTCATCTTTCATAAAATTACCTACTATTTAGCAGTATTTACATGGTGTCTAAAATCAGAAATAATTTCTATAAGGCTTTGTCGTAGATGCAGATAAAAAAGACCACTACTTATCACAAAGTTTGGTAGAATTAAATGTTTTAGTAGTTCAGTTTTAGTAACTCAGTGCTACCTCATTTACAAGTCAGCCTAATGCTAATTTCAAGTTGAGTTACTTAAATCGCTTTAAAATTTACTCTGGATTTCGAATTATTCCACGCGTTGAAGGGATTTCCAAGTAGTAATCTGCAGTTACTCCCAACCAAACTCCATAATAGTTAATTTTGACGTTGGATGACTCTGTAATCCAAAACATTATACTTGTGACCCTTACCTTTATCTAGGCCGGGATTACCGGGAATTATACAAGCGTAAGCCATTGAAACATTTTACGAGAAAAATTATTTAAATTTATCGGTTAACATTTAAGTCATATTTGGTTTTTAATTAAACTCGAGTGGATTTCATTACTTAGCGCTAGCCACGTGTTGCGCGAGCCGCCGAGCGCGCACTACGAGCTAAAACAAAAGTCTAAGTTTAGATTTTTCTCCAAACAATGCCTATACACTCCGCCGTCGAGCTACTGGATATTCCTTACAGTTCTGACTTTCATACGAAGACAAAGGGACTTCCTACGTCCCAACAAAAACTCATCCACGCCAGATGATGTGTCTATGGTGAGAAATTGCAAAAAAAGGAAAAGTAACGCGCATACGTATACGCGTGGAATTTAAAACAAGCCGTTTTTTCTTTCTCCCGATGAAGAAAACAGTAGCGGATGCGAGAAGATAGACAAAAGAGTAGGTATAGATAGTTAGGTATGGCTTGAGTAAAGGCAAATGTAGATGAGCCGTGCCCGCGCTTCCCGCCCCGCCCTGCTTAACTACTCGCACAAACACAAAAGTCCTTACATAAATCTTGTCCCGGCGAGAACTCGCGCGGCGCCAGCTCACCTCGAGAGGTAACTACGCACTCCCCCCTCCGATGAATTCGATAACACAACAAATTAGAATTTCTCCTCGCGCCGGTGCGAATATACAATGATAAAAATGTGAATTTACCCGAAAGCTCTAAGTACACTTTATCGAGTTTCACGTGAGTGGTTCCTACATTTTAGGATATGTTTATGTAAGTACATAAATTTGTTTTTCATTTCTTGGAAGTACCTCTTTTATGAGGTTGGTGTGTTGTTACGAATATCTTTAGCGATAGCGATCTAAAATTAAATTTCTCTTCAAATATTTTCTTAATTAAATATACAAGTAGAGCGCGGTTACTCATAGAATACCGAGACAAGAAAATTGGGATAGATATTTTCTGAAGCCGAATCTATTTAAATGTTAGTCGAGCAATGTCGATTCAATATACAATAAAACATGTGCACGTCATAACAACGACTGAGATAACTAATCCAAGTCAATAATCACAATAGCTGAGAAGCGTTGTTTGGCCTCACAAACACAAAGACACTACCCGCATTGAATTCAGAAGCCTAACACATTGAGTATACAGTTTGAAATGTATTAGCAATAACGCGTCCTAGCACGCTCCGGGTAATTATACTACATACCGCTGAATACTCAGAGAGAAATTTTATGACAAAAACCATCTAGTTGTGGATTTAATTAACATCTCTTAACGACACTTTATTCAAATGCTGAAGTCAAATGAAATTTGAATCTTAATAAAATGTTTATACAATCTACCTGCTATAATGTTTTATTAAAACGTACTCAAAGAGTAAACAAGGTAAGGAAAGTCTCGCAGAGAATAATATTGAAAACATTTTCACTGTATTAATATTGATATGGAGTGCTTTTGCATTATTAACGATTTCGATATTACTATAATCGATAACCATCGCATCTGCATACTCATTGTCATCATGATATGGGCTCGAATGTGAGCACGAATTTAACCGCTGCTATATCAGAGTGCATTGAACAAAACAAAAAAGCCTTAACTTCGAAATTATGAATAAGTTCTTATTATAATGCGCTAGGTGTTCGATCAGTGCGTCCTGCCAGTCATGACCTATGGAGCTGAGACGTGAAACCTGACAGTTAAACTGGCCCACCGGTTATATGTCACTCAGAGAGCTATGGAAAGGTCTATTCTCGGTATCTCTACAATGGATACAATCTGGAATGAGACTATCCGCAAAAAGACCAAAGTAACGGACATAGTCTGGAAATGTAGCAAACTGATGTGGCAGTGGGCTGGGCACATCTGTCGTAGAACCGACGGACGATGGAGTAAACGGGTTCTTGAGTGTAGGCCACGCCTCGGCAAGCGTAGTGTTGGACGACCTCTGGCCAGATGGACCGATGACTTAAAAAAGGCGGCTGGTAGCGACTGGATGGCGAAAACGGAGATCATGTCCTATGGCGTACCCTGGGGGTGGCCTACGTCCAGCAGTGGACTGCAATAGGCTGATGTATGTATGTATAATACGCTTAAGTGATATTTCTATTATCAGACTAAACTTGCAATTGTTTGATTATACAATGTTAAGCTTAAGAAGTACTCTGATCTCCAGCTGAACTACGAGTTCGTCCCTTTCGCTGTCGAGACCACGGGCGTGTGGTGCACTGCAGCCAAGGCGTTCATACGCGACATACACAAACGCCTAAGGGCCCGCGGCGGCTGTGACCCCTGCTCTAGATCGTACCTGGTCCAACAAATATCCCTCGCAATACAGCGGGGCAATGCAGTGAGCGCCATGGGCAACTTCGGACCAGGTACGGTACAGACAGGGCTCCACCTCTAGTTTATAATAATCTTCTTTTATTGTTAGTTTATTTTATTTAAGTTATCTATAATATTTATTTATATTTTATATTTAGCCTATGTAATTATGCTTTTTTTAATAAACAACCAATAAATGTTTTAAATTATGCTTTTTTTAATTAAAAACCAATAAATGTTCATTACCTTATTTCATAAGAAACGTCCTTCATGTTATAATTATTACAAACTACATTCATAGCTGGGTCCTTGACCACACAAAGCGAGGCGCGCAGGGATGACATCGTGCTCTGTGGCAGAATCAGTTGCGAAATTTTACTTGGGGTCATACAAAGTTTTTCGGGTGATATGTCATTGTCATTAGGTATGACATATTTTGTGAAAAACATTGACGTCAAATTGAAACAATCCACTATAGACTTTGGTAGCTGAAACCCTATTATCAAAATGTAATGTGAAAGGTTCATCCATTAAAAAAGAGACAAGCTTAGAAAAAGGACCAATCAAGCGGTAGGCAAGTGAAAGAAGGTAGGAAAATGTAAAGTTTCAGAAAATGACGTAGTTGACTTGGGGTTTCCATGACATACGTAAATCTCTTTTTTATTTTGAAAGTTTTGTGGGTATGGACCATCAGGAATGAGGTATTTTATAGAATGGGTATCTACTTGGTGCTTGAGAATCTTAAAGCTAAATAATTATAATGATGACTATTAAATAAAACTTCACAAAGTAAGTCAGAGCTGCTTACTAACAAATTTAGTAGTCAGTACAAAATGTGCTTATGTAAAGTGAAAAACAGGAGTTGATTACCCGGGTGGGGTCCGGAGATTGGGCATCCTACAGACTACAGTTCCCGCTGCGCATCAAAATATTCTACAAGTTTATTCCTACTAAACGCTTTCAATGAAAATGAGACTATAAAGTTTCCGTGCGACGCAGAATGATTCTATTACGAATATGAAATGTTATTACCTCGGACGGATTATAAGCAGGAGCAGGTTCTCACAAATGAAATTGCTTCCCTCCTTTGGAATCCATTTTAAGGATGAATGATATAATTCTTACGAGTAAAGACTTTGTCAAGCGAAGTATACGTTTATTAGAATGAAACCTTCTAATAACAAAGAGGCCAGTCTTTGTTACCTACATTACGCGTCGCAGATTTTTTGAGAATTGCTCAATGTCATTCTCCTTAATTAAGGTTTTTTTTGCTAAATCTTTGCATATTTGTCTGTTTTAAAGAAAGATCCACAGGAACTTCCCATTAAGATACCAAGCTAATAATTTTTGCGTTAAATTTTTAATCGAAAATGATTTATCTTTTCGTACAATCATAAATAGATAATTTAGGCCGCTATTAAGCGATAAGAAAAGTAAAACTTGCTCAAATTAGATGCTTAATAAATGTTGTTACCATGATAACGGTTTGGTTTTTTTATTTGCAGTTATTAAATAGTTTTTTCAAGTGTTCAGTAATATTATTAAGGTTTTCAATACAAACACCATATCAGGGTTTAATTAACATAAACTTACACAAGTTAATTTGAACATTCTATTGAGTTTGGGGATATACAATTGGGAACTTGTAATTTGGATTATGTGTAACAATCCAAGGGTAGCCATTGTTGGCTTTAACAATATTGTCGACGGCCAATATGATAGCTAATAATTGCTATATTCAAAATCACTGATTGTATAATGGGAAATATTATAATGGTTGCGGCAAAAATGGCCTGTTTTAAGTGGTCCAAGGGAGAATAATTCATTTGCTGTAAATAATTACTAAAACACTTATTCATTACTTATAAATACAGTAGATTTGTAAAAAATCTGAAAGGTTTACCAATTAATTAAGCATAATTTAAAAAAATGTGAAAGAGGACCGATATTCCCTCAAAATCTGAACATCGATCATAACTTTTTATCGAAAAGGAATTTCCCCTCACAAATGCCTCACAATGGTAGGGGCCGTCGTACCTCGAAAGAAAAAAAAGCGGAAACCTACTATCCTAGTAGGCCTATTCCACTTTGTTTTTTGCCCGTCAGTCCGTCGGTCCGTCGGTCCGTCTATCCACCCGTCCGTCCTTCCATCACAACCCTTTATATCCGGAATGCGTAAAGATATCGAGTTGAATTTAATTACCATATATTCAAGTCTAAAATTCTAGTAATTGCTATGTTTAAATTTTAGTCAATGTAAAATATTAAAAAAAATCTTCTTTATCACTAATCATAGCAAATATTATCAAAGTTTTGTATTTTTTGCAAACGTATTTAGTATCTAATAAGTATGATCATATTGTAATTTTTGGGCGGAAAAAGCACAAAATTGTAATAATATAGGCTATAAGTTAGTATGTATCAAGCGCGAAGTATTTTAGCTTGTTGCTTACCAGATGCGTCGCTTTGTGTAAACTTACCTGAAAAAATATAAAAATAATGTTATCACAGATCCAGTTTATTATAAAAGAACAAAAAACAGGAAAGCACTATAAGTAAGAGAATCTATAATAATCTTTTTGCTTCTTAAAATGCATCCCTTTAGGGGTTCTAAATTTATCTCAAAGACGAGCTGGTTACAGTTTTCTGTACCTTCTTAGCCCATTAGCCGGCTTGAGTACGTTTCCAGTGCGGAAATATACAGAAAGACAGGTTGACTAAAAAGGCTAAATGAATGTCTGAGTAAGTACAAACTTGCCATTTAAAAAATTAAAATAAGTTAAATGCAACGTTTCGTCTTTTCATTTTGCTACCGCTTATGATAATGTTAAAATTTGCGTCGTGTTTTACTTACGGAACTAGTTTAAACATTATTTAGTTAATGCATACTTTTTTATCCCTTTTTTTACCATCTACATAAATTAGTTTATACGAGTAGTATAACAATAACGGCAGTACATAAAAAGGCCTGAGATGCTACGGAATCGTAAGCACAAAAATGGGGCTAAGTATTGCTATCTGCTTAGTATCGCTCCCGCTCCCGCACGTATCATAGTCTATCCTTGACCCTAAAGGGCAAGGGGCATTCAGCGACGCGTAAGAGCCCAAACGCGGCCCACGACCTGCGTGCCGTTGACAGCCCATGGAAACAAATCGCCACTAATATACTACACTGTTTCACCCACTGTTTATGCTTCTGTGAAATTTGCGATGCGATACAACATATATAAGGTGTAAAAAAAATTGCTGGGAATATTTAAAGGGGTGAACCAGTTCATGAAACTGAACAACTTTCCCCAAGGAACATAGATCGGAATAGGAAAAATAAATTTTGGCTCTCCCATACTTAGTGTTACCCGGCGGGTTAATTTGTATGGGAGGCCCAATTTTTTTTTTTTTCATATTTCGACCTATGTTCATTGGAGCAAGTTGTTCACTTTCACGTACTGGTTCACCCCTTATAATATTCTTAGATTTTTTTTCCTTGTATATTAGTGACGCGAAATGATTAATCAAGATACAAACTGGGTGTTAAAGATATGGTTGAAATCAGAAGTGGAGTCATCATAGTAAAACTGGGTGACACGTTAAATAATCGACTGTAATGAGCAAAGTCCACCTTATTGCTTAGATTTAAACATAAAACAGATCATGCCTATGCGACATCTACCTCATTTTACAAATTTTTTCTCAGCGTGTTTCTATTTACGGCAGCACTTTTTTTTAAGTATAAACTAGTAATACCATAGCTATAGTTATACTTAGTCATCTTTATTCAATTCTGGTAAAACAGTAGATATCTTTATTTGGCCAAGTCCATTACAAGCAACAGTAGCTTAGCGGTTATAGCTCTTGCCGTCTATGCTGTCTATTCCGGACAGATGGTAGAAGTACAGGTTCCCATCCCATCTCAGTTTAGAATATACCTAATGTGTTTCATTCTTTTCAGTTAATATGTTTAATCAATGTTTACTGAAATGATTTTTTTTGGATATAAAAAAAACCTAAATGTTTATAATTACTTTATTAACAATGTATTAGAATTAAAATAACATCAGTTAATCTACTATTATTTGTCGATCATAGTTTGTTATACATCATTTGTTTCATGGTGTGAGTGTCATTTTGTAGTTGTTCTCTTTGTGTTAACTATGACTCAACTTTTGAACGCGACCGTACTATTTTAATGGTAGTTCGTCGATAATAGTTAGTTATACGACATATGTGTCATCGTGTGAGTGTCATTTGGTATTTATTTTTTTAAGGTGTGTTTTGATTATTCTTATTTTGAACGCTAACTAGGAAAGCTGATGCAAAAAAAATTAGCGAAACCGAATCTAGTTTAATAGCCGAGAGTGTCTTGGACTTTCCCAAACAGGGTTGTTAAAGTCATTAAATTTGTATTAACCTTTAAAAATCTTATCTGGGCACAGTTAAGACACTACCACTACCATATTATATTCTTTTCTAGAACATGTTCGGCGTGAAAATAGTTTTATCCTCATACCTATATCTTTAAACTGTGTGTAGGATTAGATCTAATTAGTGGTTAAAATAATGTGCACTACAATCCACAATCTCATCAAAACAAAATCTAAAATCATAATTATTATAACCATTCAATATCCTTTGAACGATGGTCTGTCTGGTATCCTAGATTGTAATATTGTCAAACTTGTCTGCTCGGAACGACTGCTGACAATATCCTGCTTTTTCAATTTAACAACAATAAAAGTACACGCAGTCGCTGCCGAGAGACTCAAATAAAATTCAAAGAGATGAGCTCTCTCTAAGTTTGATATAATCACTATAGAATAGCTCTATCTTGTCAAAACGGTATTAAGAGAGAGCACTGTTAGAAATTCCACGAAAAATTTTATGTTTACTGTTCTAGAAGCCGCAAGCAGCAAAATACCTTTTCTTTGATAAATTAGATTTTTGCTAGGAATTGCTGGTTAAGACAAAATTAAAGCTGACTTTGACTCAAGTGCAGGCTTTTAAACGTGAATTAGAGTCCCCGTCGCTCACCCGGTAATGGCGTATTATGACGGAGTGGATGTTGACTATAAAAATTATGTAGCCATTTCCAGTTTTTCAGCCATGGTGAGCACTAAACCTATAATGAATGGGGACAACCCAAACCGCTTTTACACAAACCCATTTTGTAGGCCGTAAATCGAGACCGGTCTAAATTCATTGTCAGCTTTAAATACATTGTCAAAGCAATTGTTTTTAATAGAGAATCATTTATATGATACTGGCCATATGCTTATCGCGTTTCATTGTTTTACAGTCATTTTGAAACGTTTTCCTGTAGTGTGTACAGACTAGCGTGCGGGCGCCGGTGGCTGGTAGTACGAGCGCGGCAGTTTCGTGGACTCTTGATATTAACATTGTAGGGTCCACATAATCGGCCGCCTGCCCGCCATCTGCCGGAAGTTTTACAATGTTTATGAGCTCCATCGGGAAGCGTACATAAATTTCGACGATTGGACGTGTACAAACGATAACGCGATACAATGGTTTAACCATATTAAGCCGGCTAATTGTTTACATGGCTCCCCGAATACAGAGTTTTTTGATGTCCGCCCACGACCGTTTGCTTTTGTTAGTCGAATTTGTTATGGCAAAATAAAGGAGGATAATGAAAATTTTGATAACCTCAATATTCTTTTATGTCGGCTTCGTACGCAAATTATTATCATCTGCCATAAATGGTCCAGTGCTTGGCAAAGGATTCCGCATTTTCTCAAAGCTGGCCAGTTTAATATCTATCTACTTACCGTTTTCTCAGAATAAAATAGAAATGCGATAACGATATAAATTTTTGACTTGAAAAAATTCTCACAAAGTTTACTGCCTTCCAATACACAAAACTGTTGTGAAATTATTTGAGATTCAGCATTAATCCTCGGAGGCGCACCGGAGCGTCGATTCATCCATACCTACTTTGTGGGATTTCCGAAAGAAGCTGCTCCGAAAAACTTCAATACAAACTCCCGTGTAATCTTACTTATA
This sequence comes from Tuta absoluta, assembly GCA_027580185.1. Taxonomy (NCBI): domain Eukaryota; kingdom Metazoa; phylum Arthropoda; class Insecta; order Lepidoptera; family Gelechiidae; genus Tuta; species Tuta absoluta. The sequence continues at coordinate 7,391,798 of JAQAHW010000003.1, forward strand.
AAAATAAACTTTTGCATTAACTGATTCCGAATCAGGGGCGAAGAAGTTCGAGGCAGGCTAACCCACACTGTCGCAGCTCTTCAACTCTTCCCTACAAGTTACAGAGTCAATCAGCCAGAAAATAGAAACAAATAAATACACGCTTAGGTAGTTTTGACTTGATAAGCGTAAGTAGAGTTTGGGCTCGAATTTATGGAAGAGTTCGGCAGATAATGTAAAAGTTGTCAGATAAGACGGGATTTAGCCAGCTCGGCGTTCAGCACGGCTGGATGTTACTGAGATCAGGCGACTTTAGCTAGGTTATGTTACTGTCTTATTATGCAACCAACTGCACAATCTGGTATTTCGAAAGAAACTTTATGAAGTTACACAATTTGAAGCGCCGCAAAGTTTCTGTTTACGGAATATCTTGAAATAATATGATAATTTTTATTTTAAGTCTTCTTCTTTTCGTGTGGGACATTGAGTCGTCCAATAACTTAACCCGATGAACCCTGGTGGCGAGAGTTTTTTTTCAACCACTAGTACTCCTAGTAGGCCCCTGACATTTTTGTATAATGACCACCATCTAAGTAATCATAGACAGAACCGGAACCGACGGCTTAACGTGCCCTCCGAAGCACGGAACCATATATTATTTTCTGACAATTAGATGGTTCAGCCTGCAATGTCCTTACCAGACTGGGAGTAAATTTAAAAAAAATAATTATGTGAGTTCCCCACCGAGAATCGAAGACGGAACCTTTGCGCCGCAGGCAGTCGCACTGGCACTGCGCTTCATCGGCCGTCTTTATTATTTTAATTAGTACAATATTATACAAAACTAATAAAGACGGTTTCTAGTTAATTGGACCAAGGCAAATGAGAAGCATTTAAGTCCAAAGGGAAGGTTTTACGAAAGTTTTCCCTATACTTACCTAATACAAACCGGTCGCCTTGAGAATGTTGGTCGTTTACATTACGTTTATAAATTGGGGCAATTTAATATTATATACGTTAAACCTTGGGAGAGTGCTCATAAAAAATATTGACTCAGCCATTTTGGAAAACCGAGTGAAATTCCTTTCGGACCACAAGTCGCCGCAAATGAGAATATCCTTCATAATTATTCAATTACAAAGTTAATAAGGCTCTGCCCTCATACTCAGCAACGCCAAGTAAAATGTCGAGGATAATTTTGTTAGATGGACAAGTAGGTAGAAATAATTTATTTAAAATGTTCAAGTTTTAAGGCAGATTGTATATCAAGATATATTTTTTTTAATCTTTATTTAAGGAGATTTGTCAAAATATGACAATGCCACTCCATTGTGCAACCTTAATAAGCTTAGGGTATATTGAAGTATTTCAAAGAATAGCACATCCACGTTAATAAAGCTGAAAGAGCTCTCAAAATGGAGAGCGACATTGTTTATAAATCTTGTATGGGAGGGTATTTCTTTCATACGCAGAAATCACGATTTTCGATCTTTGAATTTCCTCCCTTTTTTCCTTTGGGCAAAAGAGGTGGAGGTTATAGACGTGTCGCACTTGTGCCGCGCTGAGTGTAATTAAGGTGCAAAGATACCCGAAGCCCGGCGACTAGAGAGGTTGGAGAGCTCTCGCGGCTTCTGTACTCCAAACCGATGAGTGTTGCGTAGGCCGCCGTGTTCTGTACCTTCAAAAGATTCAGCATATTCAGTAGCGTGAAGTTTCATTTTCAAAATTGAGATATTTTATACCGAACTCTTTTGGAAACTCTTATTCCGTACTTAATCAGTGTACTACCTACATTTTCTTACGAATAAAAATATACATAATACCTACATAAGAATACAGTCAAGATAAAAGTTGGGTAACATTCTCCATAACATCAGAAGCTATCAGAAAACTTTCATAGCTAACTCGCAGCGGGCCATTACATCGCTCTGCTAAATAAACTATTGGGCGAAACAGACAGAAACATCGAACCCAATCTTATTAGATGCCCTAACTTATATTCCACATTAGATTAATTTCTCCGGAGACGTATCGCAAACTAAGCAATAGCAGCTGCCTGGAATGGTCGCATGTTTATTGAGAAATTGCCTAATCTCGAAGAGCTACAAAACAAAACCACATTGGAAATGTTGAACTAAAGTATTCGTACTCTCCAAGGATGGTCGTGGTGCTACCCTTGTCTGCGCTAACCGATCACACCCTTAAGGCTCCCGAATTACTGTCCGGGTTGATTACCTCACCCCCCCCCCCCAGAACTTGCACCCCTCCGCCCTACGTCAACTATTGTTTGTGTTTCCTACTTATAATTTTCGCTGTGGAAAAGTTCGACTAATACCAGCCATTTTATTAAATATAAGAAATCTTTGTTGTAGTTTTCTAGTGCACTCTGGGATCGTTTGTTAATGTTATCCGATTAGTTTTGCAATGGAACTTTGCAGTGAAGCATAGTGACGCACTTTTATTAATTCGATTTCATAATGTAATTTGAATAACTCGCAAAACTGTCTAATGAATTACTACCAAGTTTAATAAGTAATACATATTGATATAGGTGTGTGTTCGCGTTCCAAGGAGAAAATAAATATCAATTTATCGCCTCCTCTGCTTATTCTCATTAGTGAAAAAGACACATTTTATCAGAAAATATTACGAATATTTCTATCGTAAATATCTTCGGGAACCATAAAGGTACACAAAAAGGCAAAACATTTTAATGCTCTTACAAACCTACTTGATTTGCTCGAAAGAAAAAATGTGTTCATTGGTGCGAAATGAAATCATCCTGAATACGTCTCTCAACAACAAAAGCCGTCTCGGTATGTGTTTAACATATTTTTCTTTAAACGAAATATTTAGGCTTACATGCTAAGTCTTAAGGGGATAAATAATGGAGTTGCAAATATGTGCTTGGCATACGAGGGGCACGTATCCCGTCGCTTGGTGCAGGATAATTTGACGCAGAGACACAGACAGAGAGATAACAGTGATATTAAGATTTGCAAGATAAAAATTAAGACAATAATGCCGTCAAGTGTGTTTGATGAACCAACACTCGGTATGACAAATTACAGTTTTATATATCTTTTTCTATACATATAATAATGCTTGAAAGTCAGTACATACCTTAGACGGTTCTCTCACTAGTCATCCGTCGCTGCGAATTTAAAACGAACCGTATCGCATGCGTCTGTCAATTGAAAGGGAATTACGTATTTCGATCTTATCCCCATACAAATACGGTACCTAACGGATGCGTCTGTCAAGTCGTTTGACGCAATTACTTTTCTAACTTAGTACTTTCTAATTTGTCACATTCAACAATTATATACAGCACTCGAGCAGCTTTAGATCTTGCTTGGTCGATAATAGATTTAAAACCTCACATAAAAGGATGACTAAGTTATTATTTTTAGCCATTCCAAAATAGCTACCCCTCTTATCTCGGACTTTCTAAATGGAACGTTCAGATTATTCAAGTGGCTAGTGGCTAGTTCTGTTCCACTTACCGTCCCCTACTATAATTAGTTATCTGTACCAAACTGACTATTCCTATTCACCTATTCAACGGTATCAATTCTACCATCTAAATTAAATTTATTTTCTTACTATCTTTCTATGTGAATTTTGGGATGTTATGTACTTCGTCGGCAGTGTAGGTTATTTCATAACTAAGCTAATAATTTATACATACATAGGTACATACATTAACAGCCACAACAGTCCACTGCTGGACATGGGCTCCCCCTATTGAGGGGATATTGCTATACTCACCACGGAGGTGGAGTAAATACCATTATTGCGGTTATTGGTTACAAATAGATAATAATCATAAATTTTGTAGACATTGTATAAAAATTTTAAATTGTTTTCTGTAAATGTCAACCCGACTTATTCTTATTAGTATATCATGGTTTAATCCGTCGTTTTTAACTTTTAATTGACTAAGGGTGAGCTTAAAAACAGCACTGCGCTGTGCCCGTACCTTTTCTATTGTACCTGTAATACTTACTTTTGTGGTTTAAAATGTATTTGAATGTTGTGCTTATATTTTTGTTTATGTTCTGTTTCTGTATTTTGTTTTGGAAAATGTTGCATTCACAGGGAATGCTGCTGCCCATTTTCTAGACAAAATCATTCCTTAGCAGCTTTTTACGACACCAATGGGTAGAATAGGGATCATGCTGTTGTAAGCCGGCATCACACGGAAATAGTTTAGTAGTTTAAAATAAGTATACTAGTTGGAAGTAAAAAAACTTCGAGTTAGAAAACAGTGCGTGCTGTTGACGCATTAAAGTAAATTTGTGTTTGTGATGTTGTACCTAGTTAGTAAATAGTATGGAACACCAAATCGGCGAAAATATTGATGTATAATGTACCCTGGTTTCCGACATTTGAGTGGTAAACGTAATAGCTTGCCAGTCTCCGATAAGATTGTATAACGACTGCTTTACGTCATCAAAGTAATCATATTTATTCATGGACTGAAATCATTACCTAAATACAGAGAAATTTATTTTGTGTATGACACATAATTTTTCTATATCATAAAGATGCACACAAGGTGCGCAAAATTATCCTGGAACATTAAGATGGTCTACGGTAAGCTTATTCGCATTGTTTGTCGAAGCCCAGCTTGACTGCTTTCGGCGGGTTTACATTAGCAACAAGAAGGTGTCGCCGTCTAATTTGTATCAATATTTGTGTGCACCGCCGTCATTCTGCACTAGGTTGAAATGCATTAACTGATTACCGCCACTATCCATCTTCCCACCACGCCCTGTCTTGTCGTTTGTTGTATTAGTAAATGGGTTAGTTGGGTGGTTAGCATTCTTTGACAAATTAGTGACAGATTGCGGGGCTAATGAGGTGTCGTGTTCATATTTTATTAATTACGATGTTGAAAGTTTTTTAATCTTTCAGTATAAAAATTGAAACATGAATTGGTTTTTCTTTTTTATTTAAAAGAAACTGCTAATCGTGAATAGGTATTATAAGTAAATCAAGTCATCAAAATGATAGATTTTCTTTAAAATCTATCAATTTCATATGTTTCCGCTAGCAACTACTTAGGCACAGGAAAACTTTTGTTGTGATTTTTGTATACCTATCTGGAAGAGATCGGTCGAACCGATGAAGCTGCCTGGCTTGACTTATTGTAGAGTTAGTGTTTGTCTGTTTTGAGATTTTTTTTTAAACCGATTTGTTTTTTTGACTTTATTGCACAGAAAGTACACAGGGCGAGCCTAATGCCACGCTGAAGTCTCTAGTGGCCAACCAAAATATTTAACAAATAGAGTCAAAGCGGGTATACAAATAAAACACGAAAAAATATCATACGCAAAGTTCTCACTGTAGGTAAATGGTAAGCACAAGCACAAAAAAAGAAGAAATTATACCTTTCCAAAATCTAACGCGATAATGTAAGACGTGGCAACAACGCATCGCGTCCAAAAGTAAGGTGCACATTTAAAAGATAGATGGCGTCATTCGGATAATTCTGTTATCAGCAGAGAGAGGGCGCCCCCACGCTCGTATACTTAGACGGCCGTTTCCTGCGACGTTAAGTCCTTATAAAGGTAACTGTTCCACTGAAAAACTCCTATTTCTGTGACAAAGCACGTTTTTAACCACCCAAGTGAAAATACTGCGAGATTCCTGCTACTGTTTGGTTGTTGTTCCAAAATAAGAAAATAACTTCACCTTTCATGATTTTTCCATTATACGGCAAAACTAACTGTGATAACATTGCGCAGCACACTCAGCAGATTACAAAGTATTGTCTTCGGAGACAAGAATATCGCATGAGTATTGTAACAGAATTACTTTCTCTCAAAGTTTAGATTTATTGGCCATTGCGTAAGTTTTCTCAGCAGCTTTTAGTTGTTCTTAATACTAAATCATATTTGTATGATTAGCGACTGCTGACGAATGAAAACAATGTTACGCACTGGAGGGAAAAACAAAATACTGTGACACTATACAACCACTATATTTTTATTAAAGCATTCATGCGTGATGATTTCAATTGGAAAATCAAAAGTATAAACTCTACATGAATAGCCACAGCACGAATTAAGATTCAAGCTTATATTTCAGCTGAAAATGACACATTCGTTACCAACAATGGGGACCGTTTTATCGGTTCAATTCCTCCATTCATTCCGCCATGCAAAAAGTAATTTGAAGTGGTGATACGCATGAGCGCTTACTTAGGTATCTATTTTTGAAGGCAAGCAAGTATGCGATCCGTTAAATCAGACTTAAAGGGAGTGGGGCTGACTTCCGCGCATGTGTGCCTCGCACGCATGAGAACTCGTCTTATCGTGTTTTGTTCACGAAAACTGCCAGGAATTATTCTCTGCCAAGACGGTGGAAGTGCTGGAGGATCTGTCTGGCCTTGATACCGTCGGGGGAAACTGAACTTGAAAGTGTTTGAAATGATGTACTTCCTTGGTGGTGCAGATGTGCTATATAAGCTGTAGTTACTATTTATAAGTTATATTTAGTATGGTACCTTGCAAATGGTAAATTGCAATTTGAGGCGATGGGCTGACGATTGCAATTTAAGGCGATGGGCTGACAACCTGTCACTACAGCGATACACAATTTTTCTAATGACCCTCTAACATTTGTCAGACGTGGTGTAAATAACCGTTTCTGCGGCCACCATCACTTATTTATTTTACTGTTAAGACTTAAATTTTGTCAAATATTTAGTTTCAGACTTAAAGAAAGTATTTTAGTCTCTTTAACTCTTCAATGCAACAATCAAAATATGTAATTAAATGCTTAAAAATGCGTTGGATACACGTTTCAAAAAGGTAAATATTTTTAAATATATTACCAAATTGTAATTGCAACTAAAGGTGACGTCCAGTTTTCGTGGAAAATGTGACCTATCCGTGGACCTGTTGGTTGCAATCACTAAAAAGACGAGTCATCGACATAGCCGGCACGTGCATATGTGGAGTCTGTGTCATCACGTCAATTCGATGTATCTTATTTTGATCGCCGTAATTATTGCAACCTATTCTTGGTATTTGTATTGTTATTATGACCTAAAATGTTTGCTGGGAAAGTGTAGTAGGTAAGTTGTTGTCAGTTTGCCTATATTAATTGTAACAAATTTTATAAAAATAAAGAATATGACTTAATAGAAAAAGTAACAATTATGTTACTCGAACAACCAACAGGAATGATTACGAACATAATGTGTTAAAGCAACCAAATATAATGGGCAAGAGCCGAACGGTTTCAATGAAGAGCCGGAACAACCTTCTCTACGAGGTATGAAAGGGCAATATGGAGTCTTTCCGCGAGTGGCTAGTTACAATGACGACGCAGATAAAGGGGCTCGATAACGTGAAATAGCAACGTGAAAACGTGGCGAGAAAATAGCATTATTAACCTCTCGGGCATAATACGCCCGCCAGTGCGCCAGATATGGTAATGATTATGTAAATCCCCTTCTCACAGGTACATCTCGTGAACGTTATATACTTATTAAAACCAAGATTGCGAGACCGGGGGGGATTGTCTCACACAAAAACATTGTTCGATCGGAGTACTCAAGTGTTTACCCACTTCCGAATTTTACGACGTTCAAAATACAAAATCTCAGGTTCCTTGAAATCGGACTATCGGCAGTGCAGCATTACTTGGCGACTCTCTTTTCAATTTTCTTAGTTTCCCGTTCGAAGCAAGGAAGCATTGTATGGCTAGATTCTTATCTCTCTCAAAAGCTATTTAGCTAAATGGAATTTACAGAGCCCGCAGTGCAGTTCGAAGAAGTACATTGTAATATTTAAAATCTTAAAATTTGAGTCTAAATCCCAGCATTGTATTATGTGTCTAAGATTTCTCAAGAGTTTTCACTGTCTTCATGCTGCGGTTCCTTTATTATTATGCACTTTGCGAAATTAAAAAGATAGCATCTGAAGCTTTCATGGTTTTAATCAAACAACCTTCATAAATGGATTGCGCTCAGATTTTCAAAAAGTCCATTGATAGAAAATTTGGAAGAAACTGTATGATTTTAAACTTTGCGCTTTTCTCGAGAACCTGATATGCCTACACTTAGTTGCAATTACCCAGAAGTGTCGAAAATGTTTACATAAAGCACCTAATTGAGCCCCGTTAAACAAGAGCGCCAAGTTTTCGCAAGTGCTCAAATTATTTACCTCAAACATAAAACATCTACATTCAAAGCGTTTCTCGAATATTTTCGCTTACACAGACACAAAACACAAAGCGAATAATACGAATATAAAAAATTGAAAGCGAGCTGAGAGCATCAAAAATACTGACGCTGTATCTTGTTAATGAACTTAATGAGTGAAGAACTGAGAGTTGTATTGCGAAAGGAACTTCACAAAAGCATCGTAAGTTTCAGTACAATTCTAGCAACACTTTAACAATTTTACTGGAAAGCAAAATAAAAATCCGTCTGTTTGTCCGTGCGTCTGCATGCTTGCCAAATAGTTTCGTAAATTTTGCAGTTAATCCATAAAATTTTATATGAAGATAGTTTAGCAATCTTAGAAAAATCATAAAAAATGACGTCGTTACTTAGGTTTATATTTATATGAAGATTTCCTAATATAATTGAACGGGGAACATGTATTTTTCGTTTACTATTTTATGTTGGGTATTAGTCTTAATTCGGGAAAAAAATCTCTTAATGACTTAAATTTGCGCTGTTGCTTTTTGCCAAATAGGTTAAGTACAGGATAGTAGATATAAAATGATGCCATGTCTTCTTAATCTTATTATTTGACGCAAAGTGCACGTTATGTTTTAAAGTAAGGCAACGATTAAAACAATAGTGAATAATTTGACAAGTAAGTTAAATGGTGAATATGAATAATGGATTCGATTTCTCCTATCCTTTACTAAACCTATTTGACGAAACATAACAGCTCTAAACCGGTTTTGCAAAATTTGTCCCTATTACGACACACATATTATTCATTTTATTATATTAAAGAAATGGAGACAAAAATCTAAACAGCCTACCAAGGTAAATGATCTTTATAGCATTCAATTAATATTTCATATATCATTCAAAATAGAAATCAAATTCAAGAAGTAATTACCTAATTGGGACCATTATGTTTGTAGGTAGATTGTTAAAATAATGCTTGCACAAGTCGTAAAGTTCACTCCACTAGTTTGCACTGCAGTCATCTGAACTCATTTGACGAACATGTCACAGAATTTTCTTTCAAGATGTTAATAATCATATTTGATGACTCAATACGTCAGCAAAGCAGGATTTTTGATGATATTTAAAATTAGATCGTAAAACGGAACGCTTAAGTGGAACACATTGTCTTTGTTCCTACAATTCACCCAGTAAAAGTTTCTTCGAGATATAAACAAAGGGAGTTTAGCAACTAGATTTTGAAAGTTCCGCGCACTAAGGAAAAACTCTGGGTACTTATTGGGATTTGCAGGAGCCCGGACGTGAAGCGGAACGCAATTGCGGGCTGCGGCAGAAGTCTTAAGAGCGGGAGCGCTCTGCTCGCGCTATTCAGTGGCCACAATCACAGAAAAAAATTACTTTGTAGTAACAAAATTGTATCGCTAGCTGAAGATCGCTTGAGCTTCAGAAAACTCTTGCTTAAGTTACTTTACATGGTTTGAAAACAACATGCATACATTATTCTGCAAGCTAGCTAGCTACATGTTCTAGATATCTTTTACTTTCAGGAAAATGTTGGTTGAGTCAATATTAAATATCAGCTTATCTAGTATTAAGGGTCCTAGTTCTTACGACGTTGAATTTTATAGTTATAAAAATAAAAACATTTGACCGTGAAACGCGAGAGTGCATGAAACTGAAGTCTTAAAAGTGTGTCTGCATCAAGTGCCTACAGTAGTTAAAAACAGGTAGATACAGCAGTACACAGTAACCCCGCTTTTATACCTTGCGTGGTAAGTCTACCTATCATCAAGAACGACAATTTTTACAAAAATTGGCTAAAATTTAACTAGTAGCCGATACCTACTTATCAAAACCTCAAAATGGTTTGGTAAAGAAGATCAATTTTCTCCTACACCTTTTTTATAATCATGCCCAACTTTGACATGAAGTATGAAGATACTAGAGGCGTGGAAAAAAGCTGCCACGCCATGTGTATACTTTACGATGTTAACACATTTGCTGCACGTTTATGATTTAGTAGCTGTGTGGTAGCTGCGCATACGCAGTATCTTAAAACAGTTAAAATTTTACCTACGTAGGTATATGACAGGAAGTTACGTTTGGACTAGCAGAATTCAGTATCAATACCGCATGCGCACAATACTCGTTATGTATGGGTGAACAAGCCATAAGACCGTTTTTAGCATCATAAAAGAGCTTCAACTTTGCTCATCAAGCAAGAAAGCTGAGAGTCGCCATGAAGGTACTTCTTTTCTTGACCTACTGATTAGATTTGCAGTGGTACCAAGCTTGGCACTTCCTCCAATTATGTTTAGTAGGTTAAGACGTACCATTATGACGATTTCAGCTTTCTAGCGTGATTAGCAAAGTTGAGGACGCAAACAACTCCGCCATTTATGTCATTTTAGAATAGGCTTGTTTCTAGTACAACGATATTTTGTATAAAATACTGGTGTTGTGACATCACTATACACTATTAAAAGTGGCGTTGGTGTCAAAATATTAACTTTTAAGTAAAGTGGTATCAGAAATAGTATTTTGACAGTTCATACCATGTTTCGGCCAGTGCTGTACGTATTGACAAAATTAATACTTTCATTTGTGGAATCTAGGCTTTTTAGTAATCGACAAAAATAGAGCACCCAATGAAAACAAAATGTCGTTTGATTGTTTTAAATAATTTTCGCTGGAGAACTAATAGAATTGTTACGTTGCAATAAGTCACAGAACTCGAAATATGGATGTTTAATGCAGGTGGATATTGTATGGATGGAGGTGTGCGAACAGAAGATACGACAAATAAATGATGTACGGTTACAATTAGCAATGATAACAGTCACCCGTGTGCGTCTATTAAGGGCCAGTTTACACTTTGATTAGTGCCAAGTGCAATTAAAATGAATTTGTCAAGTGCGCGTCATACATCAAAACAAAGTGTTAATCCATCATTACGCGCGCAGGTAGATCGCCTGAACGCAGTTTAATTATCGAATCGATAGGAATGCTCTGTCAAGACAAAACTGTCTTTTGGTCAGGTGTTTTTTTTTTTCAGGAAATGTTTTTTGTGGGCACGGTTTTTGTCAGGGTATATCAGCGGAAGACGTGATCGCTGTACTAGCAAACAATGCCGCTCTACTTATTATTTTTGCCTCTAAGTTAAGCAGCATTGCAATTGTCAAACTGCTGTTTCTAATTATGGATTCTACTTTAGTTCTAGTTTATATATTATCTTGCGATTTAAAAAACGATAAATGAAATAAAAAAAAATATAAAAAAAACGATAAAGAAAAATTAAGTTCTACTTTTGGTCACTGACTTTACACATCCAAGTCACATATTTTAATAATTACCTTGGACCACGGAGCAGGAACCTTGGACACAAGCCTATTCAGCTATCACTATTAGGGGCAGGTTGTCAATATTATACCTAAAACTTATTATGTTTGTCGTATCTTTACCAAACATTTACGAATCCAAGCTGATGGAAATACATTTTTCTTATAGATTTATTTTATGCAAATACTTTTGGATTTTACGCCAACTATACAGCTATTTCTATAATACTTTTAAGTACCTACTATAAATAAAGCCAACACGAGGAACCTCTAAAACCTATCCATGCATTCTATCATAGCGCCAATAAATAACATCATAAATATCGAACATAACCAATACACTTTCGACTGCAATGCGAAGCTATCATGCGGAACAATTTCGTATTTCTAAAAGGATAAAAGATGATAGTTGTGCGTTGCAGGCAAGCAGGAGTCCCCGAACTCATCACGGGGGTCCCGCGTGCCATTTGCCTGCCCAGTTGCCCACCCCTTTGATCGCCCTCCGTGAAAGAAGATCGATTCTATTTATTGTGTCTTATTTAATACTTATTATTACTAAATGATCTTAAATAAGATTTAAAAAACGAACCTCATTGAAGAATAATGCAGGTTCTTCAGTTTTATGTAATTTAGAAGATGCTTTTAATCTACTGATGGGTGGGAGGTATTGCCATACTCACAACGCTTGGCAAGCAGATGACACAGTGAACATTAACATTAAAAGCCACAACAGACCACTGTTGGACATGGACCTCCTCTATTTACCCCTATTGCCATACTCTTGGCAAGCGGTTTGGCGAGCGCAGTGCAAGATATTGCTATCCAAGAGAACGCTGCTGCCCATTACCTGGGTAAATTTATCCCTCAGTTGCTTTTTACGACACCGATAGGTATTGGGGTGGTAACTGTGGAAGAGCGGAATCTCCAAAAACAGACTATTACTGCTTAAATGAAGAAATCGTCTTGTTAAATAAATGTATTTAGACATAAATTATTTTACTTATTTTATATTATTTTATGCTATTCAAAACCAGCATCACACGGCATTCCCAGTGAACGCTTCTACACATTTCCAGAATGATTTTAAACCATACTCGATTTTTACGACATTTACGGGTAGAATTGGGTGATGCTAGTATGCTGGCATCACGCAGCCAATCATTTTTGGTAGTTGTAAATTGCAAGCCAACTAGTAAGTAGCAGAATAGAAAGCCTAGTAGCCTTGAGACGCCCACGTAAATGACGTACCTTTTGAAAGCCTGAGCCCCTGGAAGTCTGAAGGTAAAAAGCATATCACAGACATTTCAGTGCGTATTCACTCGGCGAAAAGTTATATTATACGACAATGATACTTTTTCTTCCAACGAAATAACATAACATACAGTATAGCTTATTGGAGCTTTTAGATATTTTTTACGCATAGTCATATTCAAGTGAGGCATAGAGTTCTTTTTTTCAATTAAGTATCCGCCTATACATGTCGCCCATGTTCTCGTATTCTTCTCGCACTATTCTTGAAGCACAGTGTGTCACACTCCTTATTCACAATGATATAATTTTTATCCCCACCCGGATCTCAGGCTGGGAGCTAATATCCTTATTTATTTCCGTTGGGTGTTCGCCCGCTAATTGTGACTCGCTACCCAGTGATTTTCCACCATCTAGCTTCTTATTGTAATTACTCGTGATATTTATTCGTAGTTCTCCGTATAAATAATCTTTAGGAACGTTTGCTTTTGCAGTAAACTGTAAATGCTAGCTTTTCTTGAATTAATATATTATTTTGTATTAAAATAGGAGTAAATTTTCTTTGGGGATACAAAAAGTTTTAATAAAACGCTACTTAATATAAAGAAATTTATAAAAATAGTAATTCTTATATAATCTAGCTGGTCCCGCGAATTACGTTTTGTCAAAAGATGATCGTCTCCACAGAAGTGGCATATAATGCTAAACAAAATAATTTTAACAAAAAATTGTTCCAATATTGTTGCTCTTAAGAGTTTGGCTGCTCGTAAAGTAAATACAAAGTTTTCATTCCCGTTTTAAAAATACGTTTATTATATACCTTGTTGTTCCTTTCAATCCAAAACAAAGTCTGACTGAATTTTTTAAGCTCGCAAAATTTGCCAAAAACCGGCTTAAACCCTACAGTTAAGTATTATATGGTTCATGCTGGTAATACTGCCGAAATAGACGTGCACGGGTAAGCAGAACCCTAACCAGAACCTTCTGCTGTTCCACGTCAGGTACTCTGTTTGTAGGAATTTCCGAATCTGTTTTTGGGCTCTTGGTGTTCAACATTGAGTACTCCGATGACACTTCTAAGTCTATGTGCCAGAAAAAGAGGCACTTCCGTAACTCTTGTAGTTTAGCTAGGCTCGGTGGTCTAAATGTTCGTTTACTCATATTTCCCGCGGGAATGAGCAATATTCTATATGGAAAATTGGCTTATAAGCTGGACACCTTAAAAAGTTTCATTTCAATCTGTCTGCTAGTTTCAGAGATTAGCGTGCACTAACTCGCAGATAACACAATATTTATTCTACAAAACAGAAAAAACATATTGAGCAAATAGTATGATGAATGCAAACTGAAAATTTAAATCATTTAATTAAAATTAAACGAGATCAAAAGAGGTAGCTGCCGATACCCTCCTCGTTATCTTACAAAATTTTTACGTATCCAAGTGTAAAAGAAGGAACATTTTACCTATTCAACTTTCGGTCTCGGGCATCCCAGCACTCCACTGCTAAAACCGATTCGCTGTTACTTGATTTCTGCATTTCGAAAAAGCGTAAATATTTTCCTCTCGGGTGCTCTTGCAATGATAAAAGATTCTATGGCTTGTGAATATTCTGATGGTGCAGTTTCCTAGTTCTATCTAGTCTTTCATTACCACTAACTCAACATTTTCTTAGGTTTGAAATGTTTTGTAGTGGTGTTTTTCAGGTTCTACTATATTCAAAAGTAATATCCAAGAGAGCAAAAGTCTTATAAAATAGATAGCTATTTTTGTTCAATCTAGTGCAATATTCTTAGGAAATTTCACGGTTTCTCGTGAACCGAGATAAGTTCAGGTAGGTAAGCCGGAATTTCATCTGAGTAAGTGGCGAATTGGGTCCGTGCATCGATCGCAAGCTCGCACCCTGGGGGTCCAAATACTTTGTCGCTACTGTAACCAAATTTACCTGCAGGAACGTATTTATTCCTGATTTATATGAGATCAAACTAAAATAGATTCTCTAACTCAAAATAAAGTTTAAATGTTTTTTAAAGCTATTTTGAAAAATGTCTAACTGATTTTTGCTATTTTCACAAATAAGTGTAAATTATAAAATATTTATATTATACAAAACCTATTAACAAAATATATTTGCAAAAATTATATATTAGAAAAATATATTTACAAAAAAATTATATTACGTAATAAAATATTTATATATTATTTCGATTGAAGCGTCACGTTCGAGTCATAATATTGTTCGAGATATAGATAGGTACCACCGTGGTAAAACATGACAATTATTATTATAAAAGGCACAACATGAAGGCAATAAAAACTGTGAACGAGCAGAGAAACACGAATAAAAAGCAGATCTAACACTCATTCATTCATTCATCTACGCGAATAAAGAAACTGATTGAAAAGACATCAATCCAATTCATATCTTTGTGAGTTTCATAAAATTGAAAACATATTTCGGTTTCTGGTAAAAGCTAAGTAGGTACGTTCGGGGCTTTTCTATTTTTTCTTTTGTAAGAGATTGCGCTAAGTGATCACATTTCGATATTAAACCATTTGCCGAAGGCCGGTGCCGGCTACGTATTTCATTTTACTGAGTGTCTGACATGAGTTGGAGACTTGCTTTCTGCCGAAATTATTTTCCAATCCCTTTTTTATATTCTGTGTCAATTTTTTCGGGGCTTGTATTTGCACGTTGCCACTCGATAGATTGGCGCAATATACTAATAATATTAATATAATATTATTATAAAGTATAGTTTAAAAACGAAGTTGTTATTGTTCATTCTATTATTTATACGTTTCACACAAAACATCACCCTATAGCAGTCCAATGCTGGACTTATTATTAAACTAGCCGGGGCCCGCGAACATTGTTTCACCTACTTAATATTACTGTAATTTTATTATTATTATCCATACGTGTCTATGTACTTTACCCGGACTGTTATATATGTACTTAAGTTGAAGGAAACAAACCAATATCCTCAACATATACACCATCAGAAGCGGTATATTACGTGTATATTACGCTGTTTTTTGCTGTAGAGCCTACTCCATATCTGGTAGAGTTTAGCTGAACTTCTAGTATTCCATATTAGGAACTCCTAGCTGTTTATGCGTCAGTAAAAGCCGTGTATTTGCTGCTACACACCAGGTACTTTAGACCTTTGATGAGTGCGTGTCAGCAAAACCGGCATAAAATGATAAAAAAAATGCTTTTAAAGTATTTTCCCACCTCTTACAGTTTAGCCGTACTCCTAGTGTTTTTAACAGATACCCAAGACCCTCGATGTGTATGTAACTTTTGCTGAGGAGGCATTTTCGTATCTCGTATGGTTTAGCCTGGTGTTCTACATCAGGTACTCTAGACTCTCGAATGGTGACCACAGTTATTTTAGATGTTGACCAGCTATCACTACATAAAATTTCATCATAATCGGTTGCCCACTTTTTATTTTGAGTGTAAAAATTGTGTTTGATGTAAAATAAAAAGTAAAATTTGCATAAAATTTTGTACAGTTTTTTGAATTTTAAATAATTGTTGAGGCAATTAACTCATATAACTGTTTCTATAATGTCCTAGCTAGCATAATTTAGGACACTAAAATATTAGAGAATATAATTTTCTACGTCAATTTTGCCGTCCTGATACTGCAGTGTTATGCCAGGCGGAGTAACATATTGTCAGATATGATATTAAAATTGTTGATTCAGTATCATATTAAAAAACACATCACATCGTTGAGATCATCAAATAATACTTAATCGTTGAAAAATACTTAAATCAAAATGAGACCTCTCCTATGTTGAAGTCCGCAGTGCGCTCAACAAGTCGAAACGCTCGAATGCAAGTGTAAATGTAGATAGATACCAAAGACAGGTACGAATATAACGAGGCTCTGAGGAGAGCCAATCAGTTGTATATTTGCATCCCCGTAGTTGCCATTATGGTGAATCTCCGGCAAATGCTGCTAGAATTCCAAAATTGAATTCATTTAGCTTCTATTGAAGTGTTTCTTTGCTACATTGCAAAAATTGAAATTGAATTTTTCAAAAGCACTTTTAGCGTCGTATAGGTTACGCAATGTTTTAGGTTCAGATCAGAACTCATATGTGTATAAGTCGTGGAATTTTTGATTGTAGGTATAATATATGAGCTTTCGGACAATCATTGATATCATGTTCAATCAATGCAAAATTTCTCTACTATTACATATTATACCGAATATAAGAAACGGTGTACCGAAAACTTTGCAACCATATCACACCTAAAAACTTTTTTTTATTTTGAAAAATTACAAAAGAGCCGACTTTCCATAGAAAAACAGTCAGCTGATCAATAATTGTGTATGGTATATTGGAAAAAACTCTCGTTTAACAACTGCACAGCCTTCATAGAAAAAGTGGTTCAGTTTCATGAAATGATTCATGCCTGCAAAGTTTTCGGTACACCCGTATAGTCTAAACAGTAATGAAACTTAACCCGTTTCTGGGGATAACTGCCAACTGTCAAATGAATCGTAAGGTTATGGTCAAAGATTTTTTATTTACCCAAAAAGAAATTTACATTCCACTTACTCGAGAAACTGAATACTATAATTCTGCACAACGTAAACTATATGCGGCTCACTAAGACTTCAATTAGTTCATAAAATACACTCAGGGTTACTGTTATTATTAAATAGAATTAAATTAAAAAGAAACCTTTACCATTGAAAAGCTGCATTAACCCTACTTTTATTGTGTAAGAACACCTTATTCCCACGGGAGTACGGGAAACATTGGATGCAACCGCAAGGTGGACCACAAATAATCGATTATCTCTGTAACTACTACGCGAGTGCAATGAGTGGGCGGATGACTTTGTGCTAAGTAGAACGGACTATAGTCGTGTTAGTACAAAGTTACTGTGCGCGTGACGTTTGCTCTGTGCGTGTCTAACGCAGGTTCTACGCGTATGCTACGCGTGTCAAACACTTGTTCCACCCATGTACAACGCGTTCTCCACGCGTGTGCAATGAGTGTTTTACTCGTGGCAAACGAGTGCCCTATGCGTGTGCAATACTTACTTTTAGCATATGTGATGCGAGCTCTACTCCAAGAACCTACAATGCGTGCTCGTAACAGCATCCAGCACCATTTAGTAGGTATCCAGCACCATCCAGGATGAGGCGAAAAACATCCATCGCCATCAAAATAAATTCGAATCCATGAACTTGTTTGTTTCCATGGCGCGGCGCAAACTCGACTGATGTGTCGTGCCACAAGAATCGGCGAGATACCGTGTAGCGCAGAGTTTTAAAGATATGAAGTTTCTATACTGATGTTGATGGTTTCGAAGACATTGGTGTGATTCAAGTTATACAAGTTAAAACAAAGTAGTTCCTTCAGTTTTTTTTTATAAGTTCCTTTATGTCCATCTTTTGTTAGTGTGCTTGTGTATCCTACTCAAACTTTTATTGGGACATTGATTGAATCTGCTTCAAATGATTCCTGATCCAGATTTTCTTGTACTTTAGGTAATCATTTTTCTTGTACCTCTATTAAATTTTCAACCCAGACTTCTATGATATATATTATTTTGATACGGAATGAAGTAACACTATATACTTTAGATGTTCAGAATAGTACATTTTTCATGTCTTTTAGTGTGTAACAAAAGTCTTAATTGTATTTTAGTATCACTGAAGTATAACAAGGAAACGTATTGCAAGGGAGGTGCAAATTTTCGAATAATTATTAAAATACACTGCTACAATTTCAATCAACTTTATTTCCATCGCAGATCCAGAAATATTCTCAATAATTTCCTGGAATTAATTTAAAATATAAACAAGAGTTGATATTCCCGAAGATCTCCAAGCCATTTTCAGTTATTGTGGTAACGTGAAACCAAATCGATCAAAATTATAATGGAAATTCTACAGAGTCGCAAATCATTACAACTCCACAATCGCAACTACACGGCTTTTGCATCTCACCCTGATATCAACCGCGCCAGCAATCATGCGGCAAGTACCGAAGCTACCTACCAGCCCCAACGAACGAACAAGTACCTAGATGTCAGACCAAGGAATACAGAAGATGGAACTTGGCAAACTGGCTTCTTTCATCTAAATTGCCTTCTTGATTACAAAATATCAAAGGAAATAGAGTTAATGCGATTGAGCTGGCCAAAAACCTTAAAAACATAGCCCCGTACACAGTGGTAGAACATAGTAAGCAGTTACTTGACTTCAATTATTTTAAGTAGCCTAACTCTGGCGTCAGTTTGCTAAGCTTTCTATGATTATTCCTTGATCTGTGCTCCAAGCGCTGACGGACGGACGAGCCTACCTCCATTAATCTTATCTATTCACTGCGGAGTCGACGGAATTTGAATACTGCTGCCGATGCTGTGTGGCCGCCGTAGAGCTAGATAGGGCTTGTAGACTAGGCGATTTTGGACTGCTCTAAGTTATGGCTAAACAGTTAACTTTCAATTGTTACTACGGTTAAGTTACAAATGTAAACAAGCTTAAGGTAGATAGATATAATTAAAAATGATCAATCCGTATTAGCCAATGTCTTGTTATGCAATTAGCTACGGCGTAGTAGAACTCTACGCCTCTACGAAGCGGACGAAACAATAATGTGATGATTTTTACGACGGGAAATATACATAGCCAAAACCTCTTACACTATTAGTCAAAAGATAGTTGCAATCGAACTTTAGACCAAAAACTGATTGACTAAGTACGCTTCTAAACTAGTCTGATTAGGCAAACTGTACAAAGTCCGTAGTAATGGTGGAACGGATCGCATGTGGTTTGCGGCCTCCGAGAGGTATGTTCGAACAAATGCGCGGATGTGGGCAGAGGGCAGCTGCTAGATACTGATTCACTGGTTCCTACTGCATTAGTGGCGGAATACTTTTAAATGCATTTTGTAATTCTGCCACGCAAATTTTAAATGAATGTAAGGTAGTAAAAACAATCTTGTTGCCACTTTATAAATAAGTTTGGCTAGACGAAATGTTACTTAGTTTATAATAGTGGAAAGGAAAACTCGAAATGATGAAAAACTTTGCCGCCAGTGTTCATCGGGTTGTTTATCGTCTCTGTATCCCACGCAACAAAAGAAATAAAAATATGGAGAAAATAAATAAGTAAATAAATACAAAAATCTTGGACTTTTCACATAGCAAAGCTATGGAAACTAGGTAGCTACTAATACATAAATACTGTAAATAAATATATACAATAAATAGAAAACACCCAGACTAAACACAAAACATTTTAAAAAACTACTTATATTGACTGGCCTGATGGCGTAATAGATGGTACCCCATCGGGCCAGTTAATAGTCAAATACTATTAGCAAATTAATATCCTTAACCTTACAATATATGTGTAACTGAGTCGACGTAAGCTTTGATTTAAATTTCATACCACACACTTTTGACGAAAAACCGTAATCCTGTGTCCACATGGCAATGCATCTTTGTAGGGATAAGGCGGCGTGTTGACAAACTACAATATTGCTGTAGGTATTACAAGCTGGAGCTTACGAGTAGAACACGCGATGACAAAGCGCCAGAAGCCGTCCCGTTTCAGCACTCTAACTTATTTGCTACATACGGCTACTAGAAAAAGATGTGTACTATGTTTGTGCATCTTGGACCGTGAGGCTGAGATTTTGAATAGTTTCATTTAGATACTGAATAGCAAAAATATTATGAACAATGTGCTAACGAACTAAAGAGGTGTTTAAAATATACATAAATAAATTAAATATAAATAGTTAAATAATATTCATTACACCATATAATAAAGTCAGTCTTTATAATTGTAGGGTCGCCATTAGTATTATAATGATGAGTATTCCAAGATTTGCAGGTTTGTAGGAATCATAGAAATTACATAATATCTGAGATGACAGATTGCAGCAGAGATTTTGTATAAAAGAGAACGTGTATTTGTATTTATTTTTTTAAGATAAGCGTTATATTTACACCGCATGATATTAAATTGAAAAAAACACTAGTTTATTTTTTGTTTTATATACCAAGGCTTAGTATTTTTTTATTGTCTGGCAATCTTTATACTAATAATACAAGAAATATCAATAATAGCTGACAACCGCTACATTAGACTTCGTTCGGATTTAAAATTACTTATATTTAAATCAAGGATTTATTCCTTTTGTATTTTTACACGACTGCCTGACTAAAAACTCAAACTAGTTGACAGTAATTAACCACTGAACAGATTCGATTGGGAATTGTATTAGAAGAATCCTTACATTATCCCAAGTGTCATAGGCTAGGCTTTATCTCAAAAAGCAGTCGTGTTTCTATTTTATTTTATTTATTATGCTTGTTAATGCATCATCTCATATAGAAATAAGATCTAGGGAATATAAATAACATTATAGTTATTCCATCATGTCGTTTTGTTTATTTTGGTTCTTTTTTTTGCAATAAGACTCATGGCTGGTAGTTTTATATGTGCCAATATAGATGATTCCCTTTGTTAAGTAACTTGGAGCAATCTTTGACGACCTGCCAATGGAGTGGTTAATTGTCATGCTAGGTTCATTATTCTTTCTTCGCTTCTCAAAAACTGATAAACCGGTAGTTTTTTGAATTTTATTAATTATTTTTTAATTTGTAGTTATTTGTTGTTTGAATAATAATAATACGCAAAGCCTTGACTTTTTGGCTGCATTTTTGCATCGCATTGTTGTTTTGATTTAGGTGTAAGATGTTCTGTTACGAAAACGAGTGCTTTGATCTTCACATTTATATTTAAATGCTTCGACAGGCGCTTCAAATAATTTTTTTGCAGTTAAATCACGTTGTGAGATTTTGTACAGGGACGTTTGAGATCATGTGATGGCATGCAAAGGCTAATATAATTATAAAGTCATACAATTATCGACTACAGTACAATCTCTATTCCGTAATACTGCACTGCTGAATACAAGAATGTAGTACAAGCCAGCACGCTCCCACGTAATCTAAGGATACAATCATACCGTAAAAACCTGTACAATGTTGCCATTCTGAAATTATACTCTTTATGAGTGTGTGAATTATTTAATGTATCTGAAAGCTGCTACACTTAACTGCTCTTTATATGGCTTAGTAATATGAAAACCGTGTCTTAAGTTAACCTATACCTGAGGTTCTCTAAGCAACATTTTGTAACAAATTTTCTTTGGTTTATTTTATTTTCTATAAACTTTTGTACAATGTTACGCTTTCATCGTCTTGTTTTAAGTCTTGCGTTACTTGATCTACACATATTTTTAAGGTGCATTCGTTAAACACACCAAATTCATATAACTAGATAATCATTTGTATGAGTATATCTTTGTAAATAATTCTTACTCACCATTGTTGTTTTAAGTCAAAAATATAGATATTTTATTACAGCAGAAAAATATGACATGTAACTTCAAAATTACAATTAATCTTGTAAGTTGATGGTAATTTAACTATGACATTAACAAACTAATAATAAGTAAATAATCACACGCGAAACAAACAGTTCTGTTTATGTAAATTATAGTCAGACCGTTCTCAAGCCTTCGTTGTGTTGTTGTGGACTTTAGTTTAGGTCACAACTTCATTTCAAATTCCTAAATTTAATTAAGTGATGCTACTGTTATTAATATTTTGATACAAAACGATCACCAAACTAACAATTTGTCACTTCAATTTTGGTTGAGGCAATTAGTTATCAACTTAATTAATTGTTGGTTTATCGGCCTTTTTTTAAGAACCTTGTTCGTGGCTGCCATGTGGTGATGACTCAGAATAGCATCACCCCATTTCTACCAATGGTTGCAGTAAAAGGGAACTAAGGGGTGAATCTAGGGAATGGGTAGCAGGGTTCCCTTTAAATAAAACACCTAGCACTACGCTCGCCAATTTGTCTGCCAAACGTGGTAAGTATTGCCAATACCCACAAGGGAACAATAGAAACATAAGGGTTCCCCGTTCTGCTTTCGATTATGTCTACTGACCTTTTGACGTTGACGTTGTGGTTAGCGACTGTTCGACCAGAATCATCCTTTTTTTTCGGATGTCGTGAGAAGCTACTAGCGGCTAAAGAAAAAATTACAATCACTTATATCGTAAATCGCTTGTACCCATTAAATTCGCATAAAAATCGAAAGTGCAGTTCCTTAATTCCGAAAAAATATGATTGTAAAATTTGACAACTGCCAATAGATCATCTAGCCGTACTTTACTAAATTGTTTCATTTTAGGAGTTGGTTGATCTTCTGCTCACACTGCTACTTACCTTTGTAAAAATCGGTCGTAAAAATAAATATTACGTAGGCATGAATAGGTATCTTAAAACAAAATCAAACTCTAAAATTAATCGGAACCGCCTCAGAATTAATTGAATAACGCGCCGCCGTAGCCCATGGGGAAAACAATTTGAGCGCTACGAAGGGAGTTAAGTATTTTTATCAAACACCTATTGAGACTGGCTGGATTTGCATTAAATCCATTTACAGAGGCTCTCGGAGTAGTCTGCTTGGCGCCAGCCGTATCGCAACGTACAATACGGGGTAAGACGAAGTAGCGTAACCCAGGAAATATATTTTTATGATACCTGTCGGAATGGTTATTCCGACAGGTATCATAAAAACATTAGTACATTATTTGACATTATTATCCGTCCGAATTTAGGAGTCGCATCGTGCCTAAATAGCTAAAATACGGCAAGGTATCGTCGTGTTTGGACAGGTCGCACCTGCGCCGCATGTTTTGTCGCCGCACTAGTATTTTGCCGAATTAAGCCCGCGCGCGACCGGCCCGCGCGTGCAGCCCGCTCGACTCAGTAGTGTTGGCTCTCAGAATGACAGTGTCGAAGTGATTAATAATATACAAAATACTAAAGACGAACGGTGTGACTGTAAATGGATGAAATAAAGCGTACGGTTACACCGCACTGGAAGAAACGAAACATTCAGTGTATGGATGTAGTTAAACAAACCAGTAGTTGTAGATAACAATTCGTGATTATGACGATACAGCTATACAGATATATAAGTTGTAACCGTGACGTAAAGTAGTGTTATGATTGATAGTCAGTAAATGAATGAAG
Source organism: Tuta absoluta (assembly GCA_027580185.1). NCBI lineage: Eukaryota > Metazoa > Arthropoda > Insecta > Lepidoptera > Gelechiidae > Tuta > Tuta absoluta. The sequence goes on from JAQAHW010000003.1 coordinate 7,415,633, forward strand.
CTTCTTTATTATAATGTCGGCTCGGCTCTCCTTCAGCCTCGGCGGTACGTATCGTTTCTCCCCGGCACTTTTTTATAATTTAAGTGCCTATTAATTATTAGTCTCTGAAGGGGATTATTTCTAAAATTGCTTTAAAAATATTTATATTTGCGGTTACACCATTCTTATTTTGATAAACTTGTATATCATACTCAGGCAGAACCCATATTTTACTTAATTTTACATTTGAGTACGATATCGTATTCTCAAGGTATGTACGGTATACATAACTTAATAAATCTGTAGTTATATAATTCGCCGAGTGAGTAGAATCATTATATCCAATGTGTAATATCTCGTTTACGACAGAGTGATTGCTATCAAACCCAGATCAACATGTTACATTAAGTTGTTTTGAATACCCATATCTCTTGAAATTCAATATTCCGGGGTTACAATTTTCGGCGCTGCGTCGCACAATACACGTCGATTCGGATTACGCTATCGGGCCGAGTACATAAGTGGCTACGTAGCCTCAAATAGGCACTTACCCACACCGCAATGATGCCTCACAGCTTCCTTAGCTAGATTGTGCTCGAAGATTGTACTATCACCGGCGATACGCGCCGCGCTTTTACGCTGTAATTGAGTTATTACACTTTGGGAAGGTGTTTCCACCGATATTTATGACTGTTCGATGTAATCTGTTGATGTTTTTGTGATTTAGCGCAGTTCGGAATTTTGCTTAAGTAAGACTTTATCAAGTGTAGGTAAACGCACTATGTATGTATCGATGACTTAAGCAACTAAAATAATTGTGTTGTATTGTTTTCATATAGGTATTTAGGTACAAATTAACCTTGTCTGTTCATAAACCTTTATTGACTCGGCTAATCAAGTGAATGCAGTAGCCGGGTATACCTGTAGCCGGTTATAACAAAAGCTAATAATCACACGAACAAACATAACACGTACGATATCAATAAGCGTTTGCAGCTTCGCAAACAGCAGCGGCGAGGGTTCGGAACTGTTAGCATCAAATTCTATGCACATTGTCGGGAAGCAATTTTCACTCAATCCCTCTCGTCAACAAGTACAAACTTACGCTGCGCACGTGCGTCCGTATCAATAGTATAACAAATAGGCTGATATTTCGTCAGAAATAACCCGAATCAAGTTTCAGTGCGAACGCTTTTGTGCGTGGCAGGTGAAAAAGTGAGAGGTTTGATTTATTCGCGCCGGCGCCGCCTATCGGGGGATGATTGAACGGGAAACGTGTTTATACATTGGCATAACTGAAAAATATTACGACTGGTACAACAGTGTAAAGCTGCTCCTTGCGCAGTTGAAGTGTACTTACTAGTACAACAGATCAAAAGGGCTACAAAACAAATTAAACAACCAAACCGGAATAACTTATTCCGATAACGTCGTAGTCGATACAAAGTAAACAACACAAGGCCGTGCTTTTGACCTGAAACATTTCACATGTTAAAAATCGATTTTTATGTAGATAGCCGAATATTGTGTCAACGAAGCGAATAGAGCAATCACTTTTAGAATTCGATGTCCATGCGCGACAACCTCCCGGTCCGAAGTTTTCTCTCTTTTTAACACTTGCCGGGCCGGGGCTGTGATCTTATCTGACGGGGGCCGTGACTGGTGTTTAATATTAGAAATATCGGGACTTTATTCGCACAAAAATGTGATTTATGTCAGTATCAGACGCTGTGTTCAATGTATTGTTTCCTTCGATTTAGCAATGCGAAGGTTGTTTCTGTAGCTGTCAAAAGCCTTTGGTCCTCGTACGTGGAATTTGTTTTACACTCAACATCAACAGTTGAATTTGGCTGGTATTATTTTCATACTTAGTACGTACCTACCAACAGTATTCCAATTCCTTACAGTTTATATAAAAAGGCGGATCAAACTCAGTGTTATTTTTGTTGCGCGTAATCGCGACATGCTCGGGAGGGAGGTAGTTAGTGGAATAATTTTGTTTGTACATACATAATCATTTAAGGGTAGGCCTTTTTACTTAAGGGTAAATGTGTTATATATATATATATATATATATATATATATACATACACATACACATACATAAATCACGCCTCTTTCCCGGAGGGGTAGGCAGAGACTACTTCCTTCCACTTACTACGATCCTGGCATACTACTTTCGCCTCCTCCACATTCATCAATCTCTTCATGCATGCTCTTCGGTTTAGGGTACTCTTGACCTGACCTTTCTTTAGGACGTCCCCGATTTGATCAAGGTACGTTCGTCGAGGTCTTCCCCTTCCGACGTTCCCATCCACACTTGCCATATACACCTCTTTCGTTAATCTTCTTTCATTCATCCTCTCTACATGACCAAACCATCTAAGCATACCCTTTTCTACACCAGTCACTACGTCTTCTTTTATACCACAACGTTCCCTTATCACGCTATTCCTTATCCTGTCACTCAATTTTACGTCAATCATACTTCTTAACGCTCTCATTTGTACTGCATTTATTCTACTTTCATGCTTTTTCTGCCATACCCAACTTTCACTCCCATACATAAGTGTCGGAACTAACACCCCTCTATGCACAGCCAGACGAGCCTTATCAGAGACTTTCTGGCTGTTCATAAAAGCGTGCAACGCTCCATTCACCATGTTTCCGGCATTCACCCTTCTTTCGATGTCACTTTCACACTTTCCATCTGATGTGAACATGGAGCCCAAATACACAAACTCTTTCACTTGTTCCACCCTCTCTTCTTCTATCATAATTTTACACTCTGTCATATTTTCCTCTTTCTCAAAAACCATTGCTTTCGTCTTACTTACATTCACTTTCATTCCTTTCTTTTTCAAAGCCTCAGTCATAATATTTACCATCTCCTGCAACCCTTCAGCCGACGACGCAAGGATAACTTGGTCATCAGCATAGAGAAGACATTTGACGAGTAAACCATTCATTCTCAGACCACATTCACTCTCTTTCAAATCCGCCAAACAACTATCCATGAATAGATAGAACAGCCACGGTGACGCAACACATCCCTGTCTAACACCTTTCTCGATGTTAAAAAGTTCACTGTACGCCCCGTTTATCCTGACACAAGCACTGGAATCCTTATATAAGGATTTATATATATATATATATATATATATATATATATATATATATATTTATATAAAACAGATTCTGACTGTGTTTTGTTGACAATAAATGGAATAAGGGAAGAGAGTATTTCTTTATATCAATTTTCGCTAGTCTGAAACGTCTGAATACGTCGTGATAACGCGCAACAAAAATAGCAGTGAGTTTGATCATCCTTTTTATAAAAAATTATGTCTTACTGAAGTATTAACAGTATAGATCCCATTCCTGCTGCAAATAAATAAAAACATTATTGCATAAAATGATATTTTTAAATTGTGCCATGCCATTACCAAATATTTAGTTGCAAACGAATTATAACATGGAGTGAAATTTTACTAGTGACCTAAACCAAAAACTCAGTACGGACTGGTGATAAGTTACAACCTACCCCAAGGAACATTACGTCGATAAAGTGATAAAACAGGAATTGGAATGGCTGGTGCCGTACTAAGTGTTCTATACTGGTCACTAGTAAAATTTCATCCTAGATTATTAATGTAATTTAATTCTTGAACATGTAAATAGTACCTACAACCCAAGTAGAGCCATAGCTCATTACATATAACGCCAGACACGGCCGACAGCTTTCAAGCCAGCTGATGGCATTTGCATAATATTGGAGCGGGCGGATATACCTAGTGCTCATTAGCCTTACTGATTGGCTTACGATATCGACTCAACTGCTCTCGCCCGACTACAGCCGACCATGGTTATTATTCTTGGGTTAGTGTTTCATGTCTTGGCGTTGTATACGATCTATGGTGTCTTGAGAATAGGTAGCTTATAGGTGGATAGTGGATAAAACTGAGAGTATGTAACCACAGAAACTATTTACAAATTAACGCGGTTAAACAATCGAAAAACGAAGTAAATAAAGTTTTTCATTGATTGATTTAAAGTTCCTTGATCATGGTATATGCTGGATTGCATTATTGGACATTTCCAAAATCTAATATAGTGAAGAATCCAGTTAAAAATTATATTGGGAAAAAAATATTAAAATTGTACCAGCCTGTCTATCTCAGTCAGCTGAGCTGATGATCTGTTGATGTTGAAATAATCATTGCCAACTAATTAAAACGAAGTCCAATCAAACCCCATTATAATGTTCAATCTGTATATTTAGTAAATATTTCTAAATAGAGCAGGTTGGACTGCACTGCAAATCATGACCGTAATTTTGCAAATTATCCTCAAACCCAGATAGATAAAATATAAAAACACCAGGATCACACTTTCACATTCATTTAGTTTTTTTATGTAATCAAGCTTTTTACAACAACTAAAGTAATGATACCTATATAGGGTGAAATTTTACTAGTGACCGATAACGAAATCTCAAATCTAACTGGTGATAAGGAACAACTTTCTCTAAGAAACATACCTAGGTTGAAATATGTGAAAACAAAAATATTTTAGCTGATTGGCAATTTTGTTCTGGTGATAAATAAGGAAGAACTTTTTTTCCAACAAACAAAGGTTCGAATACGACAAATATATTTTGAGTTTTCATAGAAACTCAAATCAGCTGATCAGAAATTTTGTATGGGAGGTCCAAATTTGTTTTTCGTATCTCGACCTATGTTCATGAGGAAAGCTGTTCCTTATAACCAAGCCCATGTTGAATTTTGCTATTGGTCACTAGTGAAATTGCACCCTTTATAGCTATAAACCAAATACCTATTAACCCAAAACAATTTATCAAATCATGTACTAAACTAAATAATATGTGCACCCCGTCAAAACAAGAGGGCTCAAGCTCAGCATACAGTTATACCCAGCTGAGTAAAACACTTATTTTCAGAGCCGCAGACAGTTACGGCAAGCAAAATATAAAATAATTTGTATGTCTTGTGTTAAAGTAGTGCTAAAACGTGGTTAAAAATTAAAAAGAAGGGATATTTCAAAAAAAAATATTTTTTTAAAGACCGACGTCTACTCGTGAAGCTGAACAACTTTGAAAAATAATATTTTTTTCAAAATAATTTGTCATGTAACAAGCTCCAAAAAATATTTCACTTTGTATGGGAAGTCTATTTTTCATATAAAAAAAAGAAGTTACAAACAAAAGTTGTTCAGTTTCACGAGTAGAACTCACCCTTTAAATGTGATTTATAAACGAGAAACGTAAATAAAACACGTATTGTTGTATAGTCACCGAATTGCTCACCGCGCCTCTCCCTAACTTAGCACCTTTGCCGAACCTAGCATGTGGGAAAGCCACATCACTAAGTAGCGTTTCTTGTGTGTGCAAGTAATAGGTAGGACCTTGCTATAATGTGTGTGGTAACTCAGAGAATCACAGTCGATATTGACTTTGATAAACGAGCAGCCGATGTCGTATAAGCCACGTCACCTACTTTGGTGCACTGCGTACGTCTCACCCTTAGATACGAGAAAACAGACGTGAGGAGTGATAATGTCATTGTGAATATTATGTTATCTTAGTATAAGACAAGGTGAAATTTTACTAGAGACCGATAACGAAATCTCAAATCTAACTGGTGATAAGGAACAACTTTCTGTAAGAAACATAAATTGAAATATGTGAAAATAAAAATATTTCAGCTGATTGGCAATTTTGTTCGGGCGGTACATTTTTTTAAAGTTGTTCTTTCTTCAGTTTTTGCTATCGGCCACAAGTAAAATTTCACCCTATATAATTATTGTATAAATAAAACAACTAGGATCGTAAAATGTCACTCACCTAATATAAAATATGTAAAAATTGTAAATAAAGCATCTATTGTGACGACATCAGCTGAAACTATTAAAACAGAAAAAGTAATTGTTAAAATTCCTGCATGTAGCATTTTTTATTTCATTCATTGATACGTGTTAAAAATATATTTTCCATTGTCTTTCAGCATAAATACCAAACAAAGCCAATGCAGCAACTAGTAAGTCAAAAATCAAATATAAATTCTTGGAGTCACCACGCATCTACCGTTGTTAGTAGTCAAAGAAACTTCCTCAAACCCTACCCTTGTTTACACTTTATCCTCGTACTTTTTATGACTACTAACTCCATATTACATGCGACTACATATTACCCACTACTTATGGTAGTGCCATTCCTCAGATACAGTTTATAGCACCTTAAGTTGAATATTGTAAGTGGTAGCAATCGCCATTTCCTTCTGGGTGTAAAGGTTTCATGTGCGACATTATTGCTGAGTTGGTTCATGTTGCCCTCGTATTACTGATCTTACGTATGACCAGTCAGAATGTCTGTTTATGATTCACGTTGGCTTTGCTTAGCTTTTAAACAAACTTCATATACTTACGTTAGTTTTTTCTGTCTGTAAGATACCCAAAAATATATCCTTGAGAAATTTTGCCTAATGACAAAGTTAATTTTGATAAATAACCTAAAATTTTTTTGCTTCATATTATAACCGCAGTCTATTATTACGAGCCAAGAAAGCAGCGAGTTTATTATTTTATCTGAGTTCGTAATTAAAAACTTTTCCAATAAGTAAGAAAATGTTGTTTTCTTAAATAGCAAATTGACGTTTAATTAAATAAATACAACCATTCCAAAAGTTTGCAGGTTCAATAAAAAATCATTTTTCCATCCATGTCCATCCATATATTTAAGTGTTTAAAATTAATTATAACGCTGGTAGTATTTATGGAATCACATAATTTTTAATTTACTTTTAATGGTGGCTTTGTGTCTTATTATTAAGTACCTGGTTAACCGATATCCCAAGGTGTTTTGTTTCTATTATAATTCTCAATAGCAAAGTTCGTAAAAAACTACTAACAAACAGTATATAAAACGATTTTGAACAAATAAAACCTAGCTTGATCGATTTGTTGTCCCCGAAACCTACATACAAAATCTCGAGAATCTCGTTAAAGTTGTTTTACGAGATCCTGATTCTATACATATATAAAAAAACTGTAACTGGACCTTAATAAACGCAATAGAGCGAAGTTTTTTTTTTAATTGGGTGTTTATACGTTTGTCTGTTTATCTGCGGCTATGTGCAAGTTTGTAATCTCCAAAAACAGCGGTTGGAATGGAATGAAACTTCTTATGGTGTAAATTACTTTTTATTGTTGGAATTTTGCTTATTCTCACAGAATATACGAGGGAACGAATATTTAGAAAACCAGAAACCCACGGAAACTATAAGAGTTATTGAAATGGCCATGTAGCTAAAGTTGTTCAGCATAAGTCAAGTCAGTCAAGATGGCGAAAACGAGAGATCGTGCCCCATGGCGTATCCTAGGGGAGTGGTGGGGGGTGATGTACTCTACGTTCAGCAGTGGACTGCAATAGGCTGATGTATGTATATATTAATTATGCCGAATTTCCTGTATTGGAGGGATGATCCAGGTCTGTAATTATTGCTAAGCTTGAAATGGAGAAGAGGGCCAAATAAATGGATTGAATTATACAGGCGGCAAAGTCAAAATTCACAAGAACCAACTCAGCCCTTGAAGGTGCACTTGACCTCCGCATACGGTATGGTATGTTTTAGATATAATTATATTGACATGTTTCACTCAATAAATACTTAAACTTGTTTTAATTTTGAGTATGAAGTATTTATACATTATACAATTTAAAAATAGGCAATAAATTAAATACATTTACTCATGTGATGGAAAACACAAAATATACTTCCAAACAAATCTAAGCGAAACTACTTAACCGCAAAATAAATATTCGCCAACCGCGAAATCACGGTAAATCCTTTAAATTAAAAACACTTCAAAACAAACTGGAAAGTGTAGTGAATGTGGGCTGTAAGCAGCTGCATAATATTGAACCGTCAGCAATACGCACCCTCAGCTCATTAGCGTAATTGATCGGCTCCCGCTAGCTCAGTTCCCAATCGCTCCCGGTCGCTCCCAATCGTTCCCGATCGCCGCGAATCAAACGCATGTCCACCATTGATTTGCATTAATTATCGAACTGAATGTCACATATCGACAGTCCTAATAAAGCAAATCATTATTTTGATGGACTGCCACATTGATTCCAACCAAAGCACTTCATGTTTAAACACAAATTGTTTTCAACTCAGCCAACTAATAAGCAAATGGCAGATTTCAAACTACGCCAACACAAATTTAATTAAGGAAATTCAACATTGAAAGAAATACGACGCGAACTTCTCGCTATCCTTAATTATTTTTCAAAGGCATAATGTTTTTCTTACGTAACTCTTCTCTTTCTCAACTTCAAGTGTGAATCTAGAAGAACTTTTTCTACTTTCACGGAAATAAGTTTTCCCATTGCCACTTCAAAAAGCGTATGGCGAAAATACCTACACAGAAAGTAATACCTTCTATCTCAAAACAAACATCGCAAACAACGCGAGTCTCTGTTTCAAAACATACAACTTTGACATCTGCCAAACCCGAACAAACACAATCCAGCGGAAGGCGGTGGTACACACCCGACTTAAATCAAATAACTGTATTGCTTTTAGCTTTGTAAAGCTTCAAGTGCAATAGCGTCAGTGGTGGATGTTCCCCGTCTCTAGTCTGTAGTCTATGATATTGCTCCACGCCCTTTACATGTTCGGCGGGGTCTGAAGGAGGCGCGAGCACGCACGGCGCCCGCTCCCGCGCCGCACCCGCTGCCACACCGCTGCTCGCCCGCTCACCGCGCGCTCGACAGAGATATCTTAAGTGTGACGGGCGACCTAACTGCCCCAGTTTATTCCTTTAATTGCCTTTTTTCTAGAGAGTGGCTTTAAGCGCTCCCGCCATATCTCCTCACGTCGCAATTACGGAGACGTCTTATGATAAATCTGCCGTAATTTGCATGAGATAGCATACGCTCTCAACTTTCACGCGAAGCTTCCTACTCTTGTCGTTTATTACGTTAAGGAACGTTTCCAAGAATGAGAATGAGCTATTTAACTACTAACTAGATAGCGTTAAACATCATTTTGAGGTATTAAAATGCAAAGCTTCCAGTGTCACACTCAGAATTAAAACAGTGTTTTTATGTAGCAACAAAGATAGAATAAAATTATACAGAAAAAGAACTTTGGAATAGTTTGTAAAGTAACAATTTTACGTCGGGTGTGCCCTCATACAATTTCTGTCGGAAATAAGACGGTAAGAGGCAAACAAAACAGACGGCACAATCTCCGTGTTGCAACGTGGCGAATCGGCCGACACCCCAAGGCTTGGTGTTCGCCAATCTCGACATTTTTTCCAAGTTGCCGGTGCCTGGGTGCTCGGTCGTAGTCGAAGGTAGAAATTGTAGCGTCAGCTACCCGCCTTGCGGACTGCGACGCGGCGGCTATTTGTCGAACGATGCGCCAAAACATCGCATCGCAATCGCACGGAAAAATTATTCTACTCTAGATTGCTACTCTTCGCTTTTTGAAGGTGCATTTACTTTTGCACGTCGAGATTTTTATTTTACGGAATAGGAGAAATTGCATTACCTTGTTGGCAAGCGCAGCGATGTAGTTTTTCATTTGGATTAATGCGGACGAATAAAGAAGTAATTTAATGAGTTGCGTGGAGATTTGCAATGTTTGGAGAGATGAGCTCAAGCACAAAGGCATTCATTATCAAGGTTCATAGCTAAATTTTGAATATTTTTTATGTTTTCATAAAAAAAACTATATTTGAATATTTGCCACAATTTTCTTGTAAAAACACTGCTCTAGCGTAAAATATTCCTGGAGCCATTTTGTTTTCAAGCAACGAAGTCCGGAAGCTTCAGGCACTAATGACATGTCATAGCACGGGCCCGCCCTCTCGCTCCAGCGATCACTGAACACTTCACTACGTAATAAGTTTATCGACCACCGATTTAACTTTGAAGACACACCCTGCGACGGAGCCACCTGATGACCGCTAATGCGGTAGATTTTAGTTTTAGAGTGGGTCGGCTAATTTTAGAACATTTCCAAAGGCTGGTCTTGTGAATAACCAAAATTAGTTTTCCCTTGAACTATTTTTAAGCATTATTTTTATGTCAAAAAGTTCATTTTGGTGTATTTAAATTCAAAAACTCTGTTCATTATCTCATCGACATAACCATTAAAAATGAACGTAAAAAATTAAAAATTATTCCATTTAGCTGTTTAAATATTTCATCGTCTACTTTTCACCAAGCATCCATAGTAAAAGCTAATTAAAGCATTTTTAAAATGAAAATTGGTGATCTTACTTGAAATAAGACATTGTAAAACTACATTAGAAATTATTTGAACTATGTTGTAAGTGTTTACACGAAAAACAAGGTAAGACGATAAACATTGTTACAAGTCGTAACAAAAACATTAAACTGAACTACAATAGGTGTTAAAATTAAATACCTGCCTACTTGTGCTAGTATTTGGCCTCATAAAGTTAAGTGTATTGAATAAGGAAAGCTTATAAACTAAGAAATAAATATACAAGATGCATGAAAATGGGAATCAATATTTCAAACCCAGTCGTAACCGTACCCGACTACTACGCCGTAGCAAAAGTCTACGAAAAAATATTTCGTGCTACGTTTAATAAAAAATAAAATTACAATTAGGTTTTCCGATGACCAACACTTCTTTATCCTATTATATAGTTTAAAGGTTTGAACCTGGGACATCGAGAGTGGATTACACCTACAAAGGACCACTTTCATTACGTCACAACAACTCTCCTCGCGTTTCGCCCGTCACTGGTAGCCAATTTAAGTATTAATAAAATGACAAAACGTGACCCGCCACCGGCTCCCATCCATCATGGCGCCGTCAAGTGGTGGTGGCGATTAAAAAACTGAGCCTCGTATGTGTCCGTGTGAGCCATTCAGTAGATAACGCACACTTTCCTCCCGATTAACCGCTATTTAGTAATTTTTTGGCGATCATGTCATGATAGATTGACAATATCAAAATATGTATATAAAAAACATGATCGTATATTTTTATGTCGTTGTTTATATTACTTACATATATCACGCCTATATCCCTTGCGGGGTAGGTAGAGCGTAAACGGCCGTAAAAGCGGACATTTACGTCACGTCCGACAAACATTTGAGGGTCATTCAGAAAATTGTGTGTCACCGTAGTGTATGTTCAAGGTATTTTATGAAAAAAGACCTACTAAATTCGGGACGCACTTATAAGGTCACAACTTAATAAGGAATGACAGTATAATTAACCAACTGACCATGTTTATTTTCATATTCAGTGGGCCATGTTTCTAACGCACCCTTCTACAGGTAACCCGAAATAATGCAAAAAAATTTGAACGCACAGAAATAGACAAAAGGCCGAATAGGAATAGCCCTACCAGCTTATTTCGGTACTGGCCGTCCGGTAAATGTTCTAGACAAGGGTAGGATTAAATATTAAATTCGCCGTTAGGAATTTTGGGCTGAAAAGTAAGTGCCCACTGCCCACCGCCGCGCATGCGCGAACAACCCTTATTTCGGAATCCAGTTTACACCTACATCCGGCCGAAAACAGATGTGCGTATTTTTTTATTATATCACGATTAGGAACGGACGAATAATAAATTCGGTCCGTCAATTAGCGGGATCAGAACGCTGGCAAAAATATCGCACTGGATTTTTATATTGGTATATTACACTGAGCATTTCTCGACGGTGTTAGTCGTATGTTATGTTATTCAATTGATTTTTTGAGCTGCAGTACTCCAAAATATGTTTAATTCAATTTATATCGCGATCTTTTATACATTTATCTACCAATAAATATATTTATGTTGAATAAATAAAATTGAAAAAGCATAGTTTTCAAACACAAAAATGAAATTCTCTGAGCAAACTTCCAAGTATGACGTATGTAGTAAACATAGGTACATGCCGTGCTCGTTTGCGATAGGCATGATTGATATACTCCATACATCTCCCACCAAACTAATGATAGGGCATAGTGTTGACTTTCAAGTTATTAATTAATACTGCTATTATTTAGGCCTGACTTAAACTACATATGTTACCATATAGCTATTTAGGTGCATTGAACTTTTAAGGCCGACAATGTTGAAGGGATTAAATACCGATTGTAAGTATGTACATTAACTAATTAGGAGGGTATTGCATTGCGCACCCGTTTCCAGTGAAATTTTACGATCGATTCAGTATTGACTTTCATGAGAGTAAGAATAAAACCTAATCAATGTGAGTACAATTGAAAGACACGATCGATAATCGAACCAAAAAGTTAACGATTAGTAGAATGTAAAGAACGACAACAACTTAAACAGAAATCGTACTTGCTTTCAAGTATTTCATAAAACAAAACAAAATAAAATATGGACCAATTTGAACAAAAGACGACGTCGTATCCATGAGCATCGAAAACACCTGATCTGACTACCAATTCAATTGCTCTCGAGAGAATCATTCGAGAAGCTGCAACGATTTCCTTCAATTCACCTCTAGAAGCCATAGATTGCCCTAACGGTTCTAATGCGAGCATAAGAAAGAGAATCGCACTGCTACTTTCAAAGTTTCGGTTTCAAACGCTATTATTTTAGTTTTATCTGAAAGCTTTGTGAAACTACGAAATGAGATTGTAAAAGATTTCGAATGTTTTATTGAACCAATTTTATTTCATAAATACCACACACAGTTTTATTTATACGGAAACTATTTTAATGTGTTTAACCATATTAATATAAGGTGGTTCTCGCAAACTTCGTTTTGCTGACTGCATGTTATGGCTAGCATACCACCACCACCAGTACCAATGTTTCTTGGCTTTGACTTTAACTAAACTCCAACCAGGATATACCAAAGTAAAATTTATATTTCCGAGCAATCATTCTTCAGTTAACTTGCTCTGAGAAGAAGAGAATGTCCATCATGCTTAACTATAAGCACCTGCTGTAGCAAAAGTTCTTAAACCATGGTACGAGTAACTACTTTCTTCATTGAGTTGTCAATAGACGACATATAGTAAAGCATTTCTACATCTATACCTATAGGCAAGGAATACTAAGTAAAGCTAAAAGGTTATCTTTTATAAGTAACATATGATAATTTAGTTTTGATCCGTGTGATGCTGTTTGTGGGTGTCTTAAAAAGAGCCTAATGAATGAATACAAAAAATGGATCGAAGCATTCCCTATGAATGAAACATCTTGCACTGCGCTCGCCAATCCGCCAGCTTAGTGTAATGAGTATTGCAATACCCACTAATAGGGAAGTAAACAGTTTTGGCTATTAATGTTGAAAGTTTAGCTGGGCTTTTTGAGTTCTTCTTCAAAATCCTTGATTATAATGTACCAATAGAAGCGACTCATTACGCTAAACATATTGTGCTATGGACCCATTTCCATCTCTCTTACGAAATAACCAGGAGCCTTACATTCCACCCTAAGTACTGCAGACCCTCAAAATGTATTTACCAGTAGAACTGACCTATTACGGGGAAAAACCTTTGCTATAGAGCCATTTTCGTATCTCTTATAGTTTAAATGGGCTCTTGGTATACCACAAAAAAGTACTTCAGTACCTCAATATATGTGTTCCAGTAGAAGTGGTACCTTGTATAGTCTAGCCGGATTACTGGTATTCCACTTCAGACGGCCGATGTGGCGCAGTGGTAGTGCGACTGCCTGCTACGCAAAGGTTCCGGGTTCGATTCTCGGTGGGACACTCACAAAAGTTGATATTTATCTCTTTGTGAATTTGTTACCGGTCTGGTTAGGACATTGCAGGGTGAACCAACTGATTGTCCGAAAAGAAATGGTTCCGTGCTTCGGAGGGCACGTTAAGCCGTCGGTCCCGGTTGCTGTCTATGATTACTTAGACGGCGGTCGTAACACAACCATGTCAGAGGCCTACTAGTGGTAGTAGGCGGTTGAAAAACTCTGACACCAGGGTTCATCGGGTCGTTGGACGACTCGGTGTCCCACACGAAAAGAGACTTCAGACCCTCGAAGTCAATATGCTAGCAGAAGCGGCATATCAACTTTTGTAATGGAATGATTTTCGTATCTCTTACAGCTTTGCTAGGCTCCTGGTATTCTACATGTTGTACTGCAGACCCTCGATGTCATTGTGCCAGGAGAAGCGGCTTATTAGGGTGCAGTGCTTCACTTCACAAACAACAGACCCTAGGTGTCCATGTGCGAGCAAAATAGTCTATCATGCTCAACAACAATTGCATTAAAGACATTTCTTTCAACAAAAAATTGCATTAAAGATGAGCTCTTGGCAGCTTACATATTTTACGTTTTTTTTCATGGGAATGAGCAATTTTTGCGTAATATAAAGTAGTCTTGATGATGTCTTAAAGCTGTCTGTAACAGGATTAATACACCTTACACCATAAACAGTTTCAAAGAGTTTAGTACAGTGGTTTCTGAGATTAGCGCAAACAAACAGACAGAGAAAAAAATGAAAAATATTCAAATGTGTTCTAATACTATTATACATCAACCCCTTCTGACACACTGATTTTACTGTTTTATTATATGTATTTAGATAATTGGAAGTCATGAGTAACTTGCAATTTTGTTAATTTCAATTGTATTTCATAGATATTTGATTCGGGTTTTCTTGAAATTAACAAACAGTATATTTTTAGTTTTGTCAAACTATGTCAATTTATTTGTTCTATCAATACAAAAAGAAGTTCTTTAACATTTCAGACAGTATTAAAACGTCCATATTGTGGCACCCACAATTTTTTATAGATCTATCATTGTATAAGTCAAGCCATAATCATAACCATAAAATACATATTAAATATGTATAGTAAGTAAGTAGGTATAGTCTGCAGCAGACGCAGAAGAGACGCAGGTATTAATTAAAAGTTGCCAGGACGTCGGTCGGGGACAAACAAAACTCAATCTCGATAAAGAGTATGCACTAGTCGCTGATTACGATCTGCGGAGCAAAAAAACAGTCTCTTCACTGAGCTGTGATATTTTGTTGAAGTTGGAGATTCGTCTCTTAGAATCCTCGTATCTTTGAGCGCCGATGTCGTAAAAATTGAATAAGGGTAGAAGCGTTTGCCTTGCGATGCAATCACCAACCTGCCCGTCATACGTAATGGGTGAGGCAAATACCCTAAATAGGTGAGGCCAATGTGCAGTAGTAGACTTTTGAGGTAGTTTATGGTGCTCTTGTTATTATCTCTGGCTAAAAATAAGGTTTTAACCATATCAAAGGGTTATGTTACCTAGTATGCGATTTTAAAACTTTGACACCAGGGGTCGTTGGATCGTTTGTCCCACGCGCAATAATTTTTGATATATTTGATAAATAGGTACCTAACTGATGTTTTTTTTTTAAACCCAAAATATAAAAATAAACAAGAAATGTGAAATGTGTGAAAGTAATCGCGATTGCTTAAAAAGTTATAAAAATATGAAAGTTTTGTTCCAACTTACTAATGTTAAGCAACGAAAGGCACATCTGTTATACAGGCTTGCAACATAAAATCCAACAAAAACTCCAAGCTGAAAAGGATAATATACGCGCACCCTTATAAAAGTATTTCTTCATAAGGACGACTTGTAAAAACTTCATACGTTACGTAGGCGAAGTATAAAGTAATTGTTGACAAGAAACGCGAAAGGAATTCATAAAATTTATTATAAGAAAAAGCAAAGTTTACGAGATGGTTTCAAGATGATTAAAATGTTTTTTTTTCTTTGACGGAAAACTTTTCCTTTTTCGAAGGCTGTGCTGTATTATTCATTTACACGTAGCTTATCACTTTAAAAGTTTTACCTTGAAAATTGGAAGTGGGAACTTTTTATTAGGTACCTATTCGATTGCATCATTCTCATAGAAATCGCATTGTCTACGCCTTGGGCGGCCTCTTCACGACACTGTAAAGATTATACACCCCAAGATAACGATCATATATGTTACTAGCGTCCCTAAGAACACCCCTGAGAACATAATATAGAGAAAAACAAATTATAAACTAATATATAATAATTTATCACAAAAAAACCTACGTTTTGGCTAGCGAATTAAATATTTTGCTAATATTATTTTTTCATTTCAAATAAAACACCGAATGGAATACGAAAAAGTTTGTAAGTCTTTCGGAAACATTTCGGCAACCACAATTTGCTATGATGTGACCACATCACGCTATACAAAACTTGCTTAGCGTGCGTTGTGTTTACTTTCTTAGTATATCCTTTAAACTTACAACGGCTGATTCGAAACCACTGTCTTAAAGTTATTACCACAAACATTGCGTTATTTTGGTGGTTCCTCAGTTTTGTCTTGTTGAATCCTGAATTTGTCTGTCTTTTGAGTCTTGTAAGGCTCAGACATTTGTGAGCTCTTTACTGATAGCAGCCCATAGCACATATTACTTAATAGTCACCCCATAGATCTTTAAAAGGCCAAAGTCCTGATTCTTTTAACTTAAATTAACCTTATTTGCACCTTTTGTCCAGAAAACTTGCAATTCCAATATATCCTGGGTCAACTGACACAAACCATGTCATATGCCTCGGTAAATCTCTGGGTAAGCAGCTCAAACTATAAAAAAATAAAAGACATAGATAATAACTTGAAAAGTTTTCATAAATGAGGGATTAAAAACACTTATTATACAGCAATTAGGTTGCTTAATCATGTATAATGCTTAGCTTAAGTCTGAATCACTGTATAAAGACCTTTTAAATAAGGTTTATCTATTTAATTATACTTTTTTATAAAAAAAAAACACAGTGCATTTGTACAAAAGCAAGAACGTTGAGGGGTTACACAATAATATGATGAGTAAGCTACTAGTGACCATTTACCATCAACTTACTATACGTCTAAATGTTATTTACAATTAAAAAACAAGTCTCATTCATAGGGTCCCGTTTTGACCCTTTGGGTACGGAACCCTAAATATATAAACTTTCCGTTACCGCACACAGAATTATATCATATACATATACCTGAGTAATAGCTACTGTTTAAACTGTGTAAACCAGGGCTAAAGTTTATTATGTTTTAATTTAAATCCTAGCTTACACGTTAATGTAGGTAGATACACAAAAATTCTAAGTTTGACAGTATATTTATTACATTTATTCTTCAGAATTGATTTTGAAACATAACAAATGTTGCATTAGAACAGTAGTTTTATGATGTAATTTGACAACTACATTATTATTTAGAAAGTTTATTTTTCTAGATACCTTATAGAATTGAGTATAAATTACCTAAACCCTATATTATATTATAAAACGCTAGTTTTATTATATCCTCTTTGATCCATGTTATCTAACTTCAATTAAAACCAAGTTTATGTTTATTTTCGTATTTACAATGTCCAACCTAATGACTAGCTAAAGAACGGTAGGTAGCACATAAAAAGCCTACAATTTCATTAAACACCCCTTAAATAGTTATAAAGAACTTTCTCATTCGTCTGTCAGTCAGCTTTTAAAAGCCCTACAACAAAGTTAAAACGAAGTAATTAAAAAAGAAAACACAAAATACTTACAAAGTCGGAAGCTCGGCACTCTTCACTTAAATTACTCGCGATTACACCGACAAAACGTTTAATGAAACACGTTAAGATTGTTTATGCCACAAGCACCTGCAACACTAGCGACACTTACAGAAAAAAACTATACTCGTACAGATAGGTTGTATACTCAAAAAGTTAAAATTGAGAACTACATTTAAAATATTAATTTTAATATCAAGGGGTATTCGCCAGTTCATTTAAGTACCTACACTTACTTCTTCTTCTTAGCGAATCGATTTTGGTAATTTCGATGTATTTCGACCAATACTCAGCCACACGCACAGATTTGTCCGTTGCTTTGTACAGTACAGGTAATCGCGTGTGCATGTACTAGGGAACGTGGTCCAAGACAGTGGATACGCCATAGATTGGGTTGAAATACTGCACTTGCAAGAACTTTCTGAGATGTTCCCCTCATCATCATCATTGGGTGCCATCTTCAAATTGAAGTTCGGAGGTCATTTCCCCTATATCCACTTTTTTTACTCCGGCTGACTTGGGTCTAGAGTCTGTTTAGAGACTTCAACCACAACTTCAACGTCGGCCACGTAAGGTAGCGTCCAAGGGGCAATTGCTCATAAAGCGGCATTGTTGTTGCTTCAGGATATAAACCCCGCCAAAGATTTAGAGAGGCTTCGCCATATAAAGAGTGCTCGTTTTTTTTAAAGCTTGGACGACTTCTCAACCTTTGAGGCACTGGAATATATTGGTGCAAGAAGTGTTTTGGGTTTGCTCCTTTTTTATCCCTTTTGCATCGGCTTTCCACGGACGCGGATGACTGGACGAGCGAAACGAGCCGGAGAATACAGCTTTTTAACAGGAGTTGGTTACAGACAACCTGTTAGTATCAAAGATAATGCTGAATCAACCAGCCGAGTACCTATGTGTGGAACAGCTCGAAATTGCGCTATCGTATTCGCCTGAAGAAAATTATAGACCAGTCCAGTGGTCCGCGGAACTTAAAGCGATGATTCCCAATTGGATTGGGATGTTTATCGTGGTAAAAGATTGTAGCGCCTGCCCACTTTCTGCTATGTATTGCTGCATTGCTGTCTGTAAATTGGTGTTGTATCCAGAGTGATACCAAAGTATTTTTGGATGAGGGCAAAAGATAAATGGGCGCGTTTCTCCTTAAAAAAAATTGGCCTATCTATCGCGATTGTCCGTCAACGAAAGCGTTATAAACATCAAAATAAAAATAGGAGAAAGTTGTAGACCTGCCGGCAATCGAAACTCTTCATTAAGAGCGTAGATCTGGAGAGAGCTTTTGCAACTCAGCGGGAACAATATAAGGCTGATCGTAGGCCTATTGACGGGACACTTTAATCTCAATAGACGCCTGAAATTTAAAAAAAAAGAGGACCCACCTTGCCCCGAGTGCGGACAAGAAGAAACTAGCTTCAACTAAGCAGAATGTCCAGCTACTCTACTCCTAGCTACTCGCTGCCAAGATGGGAATATCTAGATACAAAAAAATAAGAAGATACGAGGAGGTGACGCTGCCGGACCACCAGTGAACGCAGTGCCCCAAACCTGGGAATTGGGTGAATAGAGGTTCCAACCCGAGGAAGAAGGCTGTCACTCATCATAAACTAGTTATTTATAATGTGTGACAGTCTATTGAAATGCATTTACACAAAACTGGAGCAATCATCTTAGCAAATTGATCATAATTATTAACGTTAGGTGATATGCTTAGAAGAAGGTCGTCGATTGTCTGTGTGTAAAATTCCCAGTTGGCTTTCGTGTTGTTGAAGCGGCGTTTGAATGGGACGAATGCGGGTTGAACTGCAGATTGGATAAAACACATGATGACACATAGTTTTAATGCACTAACTAGCGATGTCCGTGCTACAGAAGATTGGGGTAGCCACTGCACCTCCTCCCGCTTTTAAAGGAGTAGTTTAGCAATATGTGGCTGATGTGGCTGTGTTATCCAGGGTGCACCGGACGTATAAATTAACAATACTTCACTCGGAAAGCAACTTCGTCCTCGCACTCTAGCATGGCAATTTTTTCGAATAATTTATAAAATGTCAATCATAGAGTGGCGCTGGTATCGCCATAAGCCTGTTTAAATCGCTCCAACTGGGCCCGTACCTCGCTTGCCATGCTCGCGGCCTCCTAGCAATGCCTCCATGCCTCCATGTCTGCCATACTTGGCCAACTTTGCCACTTACTGCGGTAGGTGGCGGGTAGTTTTTCCTCAAATATTTTAGCCGTAAAGAGAGTTGGAACTACTTCTGCAAAGTCCATTAAAGAGTATAAACTCACGCCACGGTGATTACAAATGCCACCGATTTTGGCGTACTTTTCGGGCTCGATTAGAGCTTTTTAATTGAAATTACAGGGGATAAACTTTGAGCAAACGTCTTTCAGTGTAATGAAACTTTTTAAGTTGTAAGTTGAAATATCCATTCTTAAACATATTCTTAGATAATAGTTTATTTCTACACTAATATTTTATAGAGGAAAGATTTGATTGTATGTGTAAATTAAGTAGGCTCCGAAACTAGTGGACTGATTTAAAAATATCTTTTACCATTAGAATCCTACATCGCTCTTGATGGATATAGGCTATATTATGTCTCATTCTCGCGGAGAAACGGTTAGCAGTGGGTGAAACCGCTGGGCAGGCCGCTAGTATTTTATAAAACTTATCAAATGCTTAAACGTTTCCCTTAAGTAACAAAAAAGCTAGCAGAATGAATTGTTATTTAAAATAAGCATCATCCAAGAAAATTACAAGCGAATAGATTTTATTTCATGGTGAGCGAGCAAGTGCGCTCGCTCCATATAAATATGTAAGCGGAGGAAACGCTGACGTCTGCGTTCCGCCGCGTCGGTGCGGAAACCGCGTCAATTAACTTGGCCGCGATGACATATTAGCCTTTGTTCGTAGCTTTCCGCACCGCCCTCGCTCTCGCCGGTATTCACTTGCTAGAAACTCATAGGTGTAATCCAGATACACGTATAATTTATGACCACCACCAAGAATGCAATGCGCGACCCGACGCGAACCTGTACGCGCTTCCATCGCCCCACTGGAACACACTTTATTGACCTATAAGGCCCCGCCACCTGACTCCGGACCCAAATTTAATACTGGCTCCGTATTTGACGGATGCTACACAATTTAATTCCCCGAATCAGCGCTAAATTAAATAGATCCACTGTGAAAATACAAAGTTTAGTGACTGTCAATGTCAAACAAAGAAGATGAAAAAAGTTTTTTCTTTCAATTCCATTTTCTTTCACGATTCCTCTTTCACAGTCTCTAAAAGTTTTCAAAATAAGAGATTTTCGCGAGAGTCTCAATTATCGATAAAGACGATATTAAAAATTCGTTTGTTTTGTTCTTAGCGTGCGCCTGGAGAGCGGTGTCCCCTTTTTTCCATTGTTTGCGCGGAAGGGAACGCAGGAGCGCGAGCGACACAAACGATAATCACAAATTTGAATTTCTCCCCCGCAAGTACTGACAAAATCATCAGATTTTGCGCGTCGTTTATCATTGCAATTAATTAAGCGAACAAAAATTATCTTTCTTTTTAAAAACATTGTGACAGGAAACCGTTCGTAAAATTCCAAACTTTAATTTAATTTAATCTGTCTTAATTTAATTTCCAACTCTAAAGCTACATTGTTAAGGTACTTCTATCGCCTTGAAAGAGCGAGCCTCTTGTTATCGCAGACGGATCTATAAGTAAACGTCAAAATTTACATGCATAGTTGCCGTTTGGTGGTGGTATGACGAAGGAACATGCTCTAAATTTATTCGTGAGCATTACAGTGTAGGTAACATGTACGAGGCACTGCTCCCTTAATGTATTCATGTAATTCGCATAGCCGGCATCCCCTTTGACCGGCCACGCAACGCCGCACTGCCAACCCGGATAGAGTAATATAACGTGATGTTTTAAAACCATCCATCACGTTTAATGTCCATATAAAAGAAGGAGCTGGCATGCCAACTCTTTCCGGGGGAATTTTTGTGATTCGCGGATGTTATAATTCACCCAACCGTCCAAATAATAATGCTAAGCTAACTTTTGATTTGGAAATGTTGATTCAATGCACCGGCATTTACGCCCCCTTATTTTGCATGTCTGATATTCAGTTTTATTGATGAAGGGTGCGTCCCCTTAAAAGTTGTACAAAAGTTACGATATGATAGAAGTATAGGTATATTGACAACAACTTGGTTCCAAATTATCAATTGACTGCACTCGCTTATTCAACAGTGCAAATACAAAAACGGTAACGTTCCAACTAACCGTTGCGAGCTGAAATAAAACCTCAAGTACCAGCTACTTGAATGTAAAAACGTTGCGATGCGGCCGAGCGGGCCGACGCCAATTTACATTAAATGCGGCTTGCCCCTCCAGTGATAACTCACATTTGTGGCTACAAAGCTCACATAATAGCTGACGGATATATCAACTCAAAGAACGATTTGAGATAAATTTTTCTTTCAAAACTCTTTATTCTTTTAAAACTGTAGGTAGACGTGGTTTAAAATTTGTACCTAGGTTTATATTAAGTACTTAAGTTACAGTTGGTGAACTTTACAGTCAGTGCCGTACGTCTCAAATAGCAATCCACAAACAAATTGCTCGAGTATCTTAATCTCCTCTTATGAACACCATGGGAAAGAAATTGGGTAATGCTATTTTAAGCCAGCATCACAAGTGTAATAAGTATGTATTCCTTTAGAATTAAGTAAAATTAATTCAACAGAAGTTCATTATCAGAAAATGCATCTAAAATCACATTTTTACTTCGAGGTATTACAGATTATGGAAGTTCATTTATCCAACCTGATATCAAATTTATCACGTCGTTTTACAGCAAAAACGTTCAAGATTCCTCAGAAGTGCTCCGACATGATAAACTAAGTAATCTTAAAACTATCTACTCTCACCTTTGTAAGCTTCTGTGCCATCTTGAACTATGATATAAAATTTATCACCTGCTCTCTCAAACTTTCAGATTTTCATAAGGAAAATGCTCCTTGTTAAAGTAAAGTGATTTCGTATTTCTATTACGAAAAAGTGTTACAGAATATTATATTGTCAGACTAATATTAATATAGAGCCATCACAGCAAAAAATAAACTCCATCTGGTTGGATTAGTAAAGTAAATAGGGAAGGGAAAGGGAAATGGACTAAATACGTTGTAATTCGATTCAATCAGACAGCTATCTAGAAGCCGGACGGGCAGGATCACAGCCCGCATACTAAATTATCAGCCCTTAGTTATTTATGCATCATGGACCAACATCTTAATAGTAGCCTGGAGTTATGTCCAGCCTAAAATAATATTTTGTGTAAATGTTTGAAAATAAACAGGCCGCGTTCAACCGGCATGGTTTACACTCGGAATATGTCGTAACTTTGCAGTCGTAGCCATGTTTTAAAGCAATTTAAGGTTGAAATGAGTTTATTACATGCCGAGATTCAAATTTCAATTTATGTCTCACCGCACTGCGATGAATTGTTATCTAAGGCTTACCTTTGGGTGTGCTCTTCTGGGAAAGGCCACTTTGGGATCAATCTGAAATGAAAACATTACAATTTAGCATTTTGTATAAATAATTTACCTTTGCGAATGTATTTCTAACTAGATAATTATAACATAAATCAGACCATTTGTTTAACATTATGATTATTTTCCGTACAGTCTCCTACATATTTTTGTTTGTCTCAAATTTCAAGTTGGCGACCACATCTACCTCAATGGACCAGATTTAATTTTATTGTGCCTGCGTATGTAACACTGTCACATTCTTATAACGTGGTTCAGCTTGGTTCAGGGCACTTCCGTGCTACCTTCAGGCTATGATACGTTTTTATTTTTATTCGATTATTACTTACTAAACTTGATCTCAATAGTTAATTAAAACTAATTAAATTTATAAATAGTTGGCTTGATAAAAACAAATTAGTCTCCTAGGTATACCATGAATAGGGCAACGACCACCGCCGATTTGCAGCCTCTGGGCGACTTTCCGCCCTAGTAGGGCGGTCAAAACTGGATTAACTACAAAACTATAAAATTTTATTTATATTGAAAGATCAAAGCTTTTTCGAAAAGGTGGGCAACTATCCGTACTTTACCTTAAAAATACCCTTTTTTCAAAACTGCTGTAGACCGCGGATCGTATGTCGATTACAAAAGCATGTCTAAAACATTCTTCAGAGTTCCGGACTAATCAGGCACCGCACGTCTAAAGCGAAGGCGAGCACGATAAATTCGCATCGCCGGGGCTCGCTCGGCTCGCTCGGTTCGCTCGGACCAACCTTAAAATCCCGCCTGCAAAAAAGCATCGGACTGAAAATCCTGCCCGTGGTCCTGTCACTCGATTTCGCCTCTCGTCTTTTTCATGTAACCGAGCGCCACTATTTCATACGTGGCAGTGTTTAAGCCCTCAGATTTTCTCCCGGCAGAGAACGAACGCCCCGGGTCTTTTTGCTCTTGCGCCAACGCGCACTGACCGCCATAAACGCAAAATATAAACCCAAAGAAGCTTTGACATTTTTAGAGGTGAAATGTTTCATTTTCACTCGCTCTGGCGATTCTTTCTTTGAACTTTGATAAATATGTTCGCATTTTTCATAGGTAACTGTTTAAACTTTGTTTGTATATATGTACATAACGAAAATCTATATACGAGCTATTCTTGGAACACCCGTTAAAAGAGTGTCTTATTGAGTTCATAGATACAGTCTCATCTATTTAGATTAAGCCTTCTCTTTGTTCTCATAATTTCGAGATTCATAATTGTGAATAATATCACTAGAGTTTTAAATACATTTTGAAAAACTTATTTTAGTGTATACACAATAGATGCGCGAGCCGTATAGGCGTCAGTGGCACGTAATTACGAAGCAACCGTAAGAGAATAATTTAAAAGATTTTGCCCAAGAGGACTGCATTATTACAATATCAGGGAAACGGCTTTACAGCGTCATTCATACATTCTTAATTATTTAATTATCTTCTGAGTGCGCCACGGAATACCGCAGCTGCAGAAAATCCAGCATAATTTGATTAAATTGGATTTCCTCAAAGCGAAATTTCATTTTTGCGTCATAATCGTAAAATCATAATAGAAAGCGACGTTGTTTAAAACATTTTGGGTTTATTATTGTAAAACCACAGATTGGTTAAACAAAGAGGTGTTTTAAAAATTGCTTTCGGAAGCTTTTAGCTTTACGCAAGTGGAATTTTGTACATATTGCAAAATGACCACGAAAGTGTACAGAGCAAGCAGAAAAATCATAAAACCCCAGATGGTGGCGCTAAAGCGATTAAGCGGGTCGATGATAAATTTTAACGAGTTATTTTAATGGAGGCGATCGTAGTCAGCTAGCCCGCACTGCGCGCACCGGGTACGAAAAACGTACCTACTTCCCTTTCCATGTGGATATAGAATACTCGTTTTTGTGTTACTTGAGCAGTCCACTGCTGGGCATGAGCCGTCTCCTATTTAAGGTATATACCGTACTTGCTATGCCATTAGATTCACCCCTTAGTTGCCTTTCATTTCACCCACGGGTGGAAATGAGGTGATACAATTTTAAGCCGCGGCACCACACGGCAAGCACCGCGCGCAAATTTCAGGAATATTTCGTCTTGACGCGGCATGAACGCCTGTATTGTTACTAGGGTTCCATAACTAAAGGGTCAAAACGTTATCCTAACCCTATTACTGAGACTCGGCTGTCTTTCTGTCAATAGGCTGTATCTCATAAACCTTATTAGTTATAGATAGTCACACATTTGAAATTTTCACAGATGATGTATTTCTATTTCCGCTATAACAACAAATACTCAAAATTTCAATGAAATAAATAAATTAATTTTTATGTCATTTAAAAAAATAGAATATTGCGAAACCCATCGCAAGGCTGACTCGCACTCGGTTTCTTTTACAGATTTATTATCTCTGATCGTAATCATCGAAGTCATGGCTAAGTCGTTACTCGAGATTTGCGGATCGTACTGGGAAACGTATCATTTATAAAGTAGTTTCCTATACCTTCCTACATAAGTACACGCATTCGATATGCCAAAAAAGTCATTTACAATATTAATGACTGAATCTGAATCTTAAAAGATTATATGAAAAAATGAGAAATTTTCTCTTTCTTTGTGTGTGGGACACCGAGTCATCCAACGGCCCGATGAACCCTGGTGTCTTGAAAAACTTCAAGTCATATAATTTGATAGAAATGTGTGCATGGGATGGAACCCTATAAAAAAACTGCTCTATGGCCTTGAGTAGGTACCTTAGTAAATAATCCCCTTCTATTCATGGTACGTACTGTTTCCCTGGTTCAGGACTATTATGTTACCGCATATAATAACCTTGATTTACCCAATAAATGAGTCAAGGGATCCATTAAGGTTCTCTTGATAAATAGGCTGTTTGTTTAACTATTGTCAGATTGCTTCTTAAAGGGATTCCTCGAGGTGCTGTTGATAGAACATTTTTATTCACTCTGTATAATGCTTCTAAGTGAGATTAGGATAAGTTACAATGGTAACTTATCGAAATTTTCTTAGACATAAACCTCTTATAGTTTTCAGTGTACCTAGTCATATTTGCATAACTATAACTCATCGCAATAAAACAATTTTAAACGTAGGAATTGTAATATCCAAAATAAACCCAACTTAAATCCGTTTAAATTGTTTTATTGTGATAACCAGTGTAGGTTGTCCCAGAAATTGGGAGGTTGATGTGCTTCTGATAAGACACCTTCAATAGAAACCTTAAAACACGCCATTTCTTTTAACAGTTCAAACAAGACAAACTTTAGCGCAAAATATGACAGCGAAACATCGATACCAATGTGACATTTTGATATGAGCCATTTGCGTGATTACAATCGACGCAGTGCCGCACCGCACCCTACCTTCGACCTCCCCCTCCCCTCACTTCCTTGCGATAAAGATTGACATCACCTTTTAAACAACGAATTATCCTAACTCCAACTTCACCATGCAAACCAAATTACACTTCAGTTTGGTAGACTTTAGATCGAAAATCAATCGACCAGCGGCAAATTTTAGCGTGTCATCACAAGAAAAGATTGTAGGAGAACGCACATTAGTGCGATATCACTACTGGCTGGATAGAGCATGTTCGCTAACATACGCGACGCCAACGACGTAAAGTCGATTACGTTAAATTTTATATTAACCAAACAGTGAATATCGATGTCATAAGCGGCTTTAGAATCGACTTGTATGAACTACGTACAAATTACTATAATAGCATTCGTGTATGTAATGTAGGTAATAGCGCTATTTTCTTCGTATAATGATTTTGCATTGTTCTAGCAAAAAAACGCAAGACTTGTCTTAATATTTGGCAATGTAACAATGTTAACACAAGCAAAATAGTTTACTTAAATAATAAAATGGGCGGGTAGATAAAGTTCGTGAAAGCTTTCCTCGAAAAAACAAAATCACAGGAAATGTTTTAACTGATAAAGTGCTGGTAAGTAAACAAGGTAAAGAAACAATTTCAGGAAATAGGAAAAAAGCTGCCGTAAAACTTGTTAACTACTTTGTTCACGTGCTGCAGTAAAAAAATTTAGCTCCACACGATTACTGTCAGGGAGTTGCCAGACAGCCTGCTTAGCTTAGGTTTCAATTAAAATCCCGATAATTAACAAATGTCACACGGCGGGGTGGAGCCAAGGGCAAGAAAGTTTAATGACGTGCGCTCCGTGCAAGCGGTAAGTGAATTTATTTACTTACGTGCAGACGACGCATGAGTGTCAACGGCGGCGCGACGTGGCGACGCTAAGTGGGGACCGCATCATTTGCTGTTCAGTTGGCAACGCGCACTCCAAACTCCTCCTAATTGGTACGAAATTGGTTGCAGGTGCAATACTCGACTTGGCTCAAGATTAGGGGCGAGCTATTGCGAGTATATTCCAGGCCGTTCCTTCTGAAATATTTGACGTGCAACGCGCGACTTGCGGCCCGTAGTACCGTAGCACCCGCCGGCGTCGTCTACCCGCGCCATCACCCACGTGTGCTTACACTAACTTGAATTAAATTAAGAACAATATTTACCCTCGCAGCCCAGATAAATGATATTGCACAGTTAAGCCAAAGTTAATGTTTAGAGACGACTTATGTACCCACATTCTTAGAATAAGCTAGTGAAATGCTGCTACGTGAATGAGACGGCTTATTACAAACCTAGTTGAAGAGAAAGAGAAATACGAGTCCACAGAACACCTCGGAGACTTAACGAGGCGCAACCATACCGCGTAGACAAATAACAGGACGGCAACGCAGTTGTTCAGCATAGCTTTAATTGATAGCTCTTACTTCAGTACAGAAAAATGCAAACCAGTTAGCTACACGATCGGAAAACACTTGACTCGGATTGTTAGTAGAGTAGGGCTTTGCTTCACGGTTGGCAAAGACAAGCCGTAATGAAACATCCACGGATGTGGCTCGACAAACGTCATTATTGAACCACGCATAAATATGCAAGGCAGGTTACGCACATTTTCATGCGACGTCGCAAGAATTTTATCGCTCGTTTAATTTTGTGAGAAAAAATGGGACTCTTTTTGGTGTAACAGGAGCGAGGCGGCTTCGTGGGAACCGACACGTTGCCTCCTTCGGCCTATCCGCACCTAAGTGCAGCCGAAATATATATTCGCCACTCTGCCAGATATTACTTTCTCTTAAATACTAGCGTCGAGAGCGTAAACGGAAGGAAGGGAAGACGAAATCTTATCCATCAGTCGAAGTCGAACCTTATTCGTTAGGCACAAATGTGGGGTCCATTGTAGCAAGACGCGAACTATTAACAAGTGCTTTATTCACCCCATTTTCCTTCACAATTGCTATGAACTTTAATCACATAGTTTGCTTTTGGGAACGAGCTCGTAAAAGCACCTGATGACCCTAGTTCTTACCTTTATCTTGTACCTTCTTCACAACAATCTATACAGTGAGTAATATAGAAGTAAAGGTATTTTGTACGAAACATTCACCTACTTGATACCAAAGTATCTTTGAAATAGCTGGATCTTAGTTGAAAGCAATTTTCAATGGAATATTGAAACAAAATCAATTTGTTCCTGAATGTAATCTTAGTTTAAGCTTAAATAATATCGGGACTTAACCGTCACAAAGCTGGCAGTGCTGGACAATGCAGCTGGCAGTCTCATGAGACAAAGATTACGCACTGGCCCTCCATCGTTCGAGCTCGCTCGACTAAAACGTTGATAAAACCATCGACATAAAATACTGGATAATTTTGGGATTTATTAGAAATCAATGCAGGACACAAATTGCAAACCCGCCGCTTAAAGAACTCGTTTACTGAACTATTTCACTTTTAAATACAAAAGAGGTGGATAAATAAAAGAAATGGATGCTGCGTTACTTTGATTTATTTGATTGATTATACTGGTAACTACATGAAGATTAATAAAAAAGAATATATTTCGTGGTAAATTACCGAAATCATTCATTATTCAACGACTTAATTTGTACACCTTTCACATTCGTCTAATTGTAACAACGTAAGCACTGCTAAATTGTGTGATTCTTCGCAAGTCGCATGATTGTAACATTGTGTACATCGTGTCACATCTAGCAAGCAGTTTATAATCCGTGACCGGCATACCGACAGACATCCGGCGCAGATATTTGCAGTCAAAACAGACTTAGGGCGCTTGGTGTTGCACTCTGTGCATGTCACTCTACTTCTGTATTATTTATTAACTCCAACGAGCTTCCGATGTTACTTTATTCCATTGTGCAACTGTATCTACGCCGGTTCCTGATGTCCGAGAACTTTGCTGCGGACTGACACGACTGGGAGAAACTTTTCGTGCATAGAATGAATGCCTGTCAGCCGAACGCAAACACGGAGCCGAAATACTTGGTGTATTATTTAGTCTACCGCATATCCAAGCCGGATTGTTTATTATGCTGCCGGAATACAAAATGCAGTTTTAAAACTATTCTCAGCGTATACTTAAAAGTTTAAATCGAGTGGAATAAGAATGGATAAGATTCATACGTTTGAGTTTCAGTTACGTATCACGTACCGATATTTAGATGCAATTTGGTTCAGTTTATGGAATTGCAAGAAAATTTGATATTGAATACAGTCTTATACTAGGAATCAGTCAGAAATTGGAACCGTGTACATATTTTGGTGAAGTAGGCGGTGTTATTTGGGAAGCCGGTGTGAGTAAAGGACTCTATATTAAGCATTCCTGTCCCCCAACCTCCTCAGGTGGGGCATGGACTCAACCTCAACTTATTATTTTGAAGCAGCACGCGTTGTTTTTATCTTGCCTCTGCCTAATACAATTACGTATGTACATATATTATATAATTTTATGAAAACCTTCGTGTAATCTTTTTTTTTGTTGGAGAAATGTAAAATAAAACTCAATAATAAAACTTACATTAACTAGTGCTAATAATATATAACAGTTAGTATGACAGAAAATGCTACTCTTAAATAAGTATTTTATAGCGCATTATATATGTCGCAGTATTATGGCAGAATTAGGATTTCGGCCGAAATCCTAGGATTTTGGCCAAAAGCCGGATTATGGTAAAATTGTAGATTTCATTCGACCATCGTCCTAAGTAGATCTAGGATTTCGGCCATAATCCTAGGATTTTGACCGAAATCCTGGATCTACGTAGTAATATGGTAAAACGAAGTCTTCAGAACACTTTTTATAAATTTTGTAGTGACTGTACACATACATACATAAATACTTGCTTAGTATGCAGAGTTTTAATGGCCATAAACAATTTTGAGGGCTATTTTAGATAAAACGTGAATGACTATAGAAAAATGAAATGGTAATACACATGAAAACTTCCATCCGTTAGTCGCTTCTGGGTGTCGTACCCGCGGGAAAGAATAGGGGTGATGCTATTTTAAGCCGTCATTACACGGAATAGTGACTATCGCCATGCATTACTATTTGTCTTTACTTTAATTTGTATTCTTATTATGCTTTTGGAGAGAAAAATAAGAACTTAATAAAATTTGATGAAACAAAATAAATGACTCAAAAAATATTTATAATAATCAAATCAGTCTTTTATTTTTATTGATTCTAGATAGAATGTACTAATCACTATTATTATTAGGTATCTAGTCTCGATATAAAAATTAACCATTTTTTATAAACATTTAAGTGCTAACCTCTTCTAACTATGATTAATATAACAAAAATTAAATGATTCGTTTTTCTGTCATAAACTTTTGAGTATCATTTCTTTCATTAAAGATTTTTCAAGTAGTAAAAACAATATTTTTCGCGCAATCCCAGCGCGCGGGGGAGGAGCGTATTGCTCCCTCCCCGCTCATAGATTCCCCCGAATCGCGATTAATGCCATAATACTAAGCAGATCCAGGATTTCAACCAAAATCCTAGGATTATGACCGAAATCCTGGATCTGCATAGGACGATGGTCGAATGTAGTCTACAATTTTGCCATAATCCGGCTTTTGACCAAAATCCTAGGATTTCGGCCGAAATCCTAATTCTGCCATAATACTGCGACATATATATATTTAAAAATACAAAATCAAATTAAGCCAACATTTATTGAAAAAAATCAGTTACATTGCTAATCGTCTCCATTAGCAGAGTGAGGTGACATCACCATTTATATGAGGGCACTATTTAGATATTCCTGTTTAGTGGTATTCGCATTCGTCCGATATACGAAAGCTACTGGCTCGCTGCCCATAAAAGCAGATTACGGACGAAAAAATCAACGAGCTCTTGGCGTTATGAGTTAATTTTGGAAGAATAACGCGGCCGTCGGTTAGTGTTTCCCTTTATTTGGTGTTCCGGCCGCTCGGTTTGTTTAAACGGGTAATCCGGCGCAAAAACACGCCGCCGCTACATAATGTAGTGGTGGCACACAAAATATGTGTGTTCGCAGCGTTGTCGGAGCGTAATCGTCGGACGATAAAAATCACTTAGAGGTTTAGAACCGCTTTAGACGTTACCGCTAACTACAGAAAGTGCTTATAACAAGCGTGTTTACAGCGGACCCGGGAATTTCTTCCTTTAATAAGAGATTAGTAACTTGTTTACCTCCCACTCCTCGCGCTTCTTGACCTCTGTAATCAGCCCCCATAGTTACTTAGAGATTGAATACCCAAAACAAACCCCATTAGCGGTAATGAGGGCAGCACAGCGCGCTGTTTTATTTGACTCGGATATAATCTCAAGTCATACGTTGAGGAAATTATTTGGTTCCATTATTTTCCTGCCTGGCTGCAATCTTCTTCTCTTAATCCTTTGGCTTGTTGCCATGCCCTTTTATTCAGTGCCGCAAAATGGTTCTTTCATACCTTATTTTGCTGCAGATCTTAAAACTCTTATAGTATTAAAAACATCAGAAATGTGGTGGAATTCAGTTCGTGCGCGCGCCTGGTCTCAAACGTGTTTACAAGTTATGCAATAATTCAAATAGCGTACTACAGCAAATTTATGCAGTTGCACGGTAACATACTTCAATGGCTGCATTGGAAAGCATTTTATTTCCATGGACGTCGGCGACTAGTTTCGTATTTTCGAATTCAGCCAGAGAGCTCTGAACGTGTTAGGTGGCAATATGAATTTATGATCATGATCAATTTAATGCGTTCAGGGTGGACGTGATTTGGTGAAAATGCATAGGTATTTAATTAAATAAGCGATTTTTACACTCAACTAAGCATCGCAGATTTAAGATGGTAGTGCCACTGAATCGCCTCACCTACCACAGTTTATTCAGCGGGCTTTTATAAACTCAGAAAGTTATTTTTAACGTAAATTAAGTACGCGAGCTAAGATAATAGGCTTATAATAATTAGGAGCTGCGTAACTTTGTAAAAAAGTTTTTATAAGCAGACTGTGGGAAGGGGAATTAAAAGTTGGTATAGTTAATTTTAGTGCGTTGTCTCGTTGGAGCTGACTGGATGGAATTTAAGAGTCATCCCGGCTCGTGCAGACCCAGCTCGACAAAAGCCAGCCCAGGGGAGGCAGGGATGGCGGGAAAAGGAATTTTTAATTGGCCTCGAAATAAAAGCCCATACAACTTACGACAAAAATGCTTTTTTCACAACGCAATTCGTTACGCCTGGTGTAGCACGACGTAACCACTTATACAGGGATTGTGGAAAAGAATATTATACAGACGGCTGGTAATTTTTCATATTGTTGTGAAATTATTGTAACCGTATACCTTTATTTTATTATCAAGGAAAACTTCAAATATTGTCACTAAAAAGTCTGCACCTAAAAAAGTTAATTTGATATTAATACGTAAAATTGCTTCCCCAAGTTACTAATACTTTTCAAAGTTTAAAATTTCCTAATTATTTGTTTTTATTTAGTTTTTATTTAGTTTTTAATTCACTTTTCATCATCAGATTGTTCCTGCTATAACTTACTCAATAGGTACACAAAACTAACTCAAAAAGGCGTAAAACTCAAGACACGTATTTCCATGATTTTAAAAATTGATAACTCAGTCACAAATGACTCTCGTGCCATCAACAGCTTAACTCAATTTGTCCTCCAACGAGCCAATTTGGTTATTTAAAAATAAAATTGCCGACTACCCACAGCGGGAATGGTCACCGTTACAAAGTGCATCGTATTTCTGAACACCGCCGATATGAAACTGCATAAAGCATCTCCGTTTTCCTGTGGAAGTGAAAATTTTAATCTCTACAAAAAGGCGAACGGTATTCTTTATTAATATTTTTTCACACGAAGTGATTTATAAAAGCCAGTCGTTAAGCCATTTAGTGACATGATGGCAACATTTTATGTCATGTTCAGAGTATGTCGATGACATTTTGATTGGTGAACAGACCCTTTTAACGCAACGCGGGACTGACTACTAGAGAGGAAATCACTTACATTATACCATATTATTTAAATCAGATACAACAATGAAATATTTTTAAATATACTGTCCTTGAGGAGCTGAGAAACTCCTTTATAGCTACTGGGTAGAAGTAACCCCGAAAGCGTGGAGCTGTGGTATTGTGGCTTTGTATCTCAAGAAAGGAGACAAAACTCTCCTCAAAAACTGTATTCCATTTACACTTCTAAGCCAAGTCTATAAATTGTAAAAAAAACCTAGGTTGTTTTGGTGACCTTGCAGCGGTGCCAATTAGACTGGTGATATGTAAAGGTGCTAAGAAGCCTCTTTTAAGTACTTAACCATGAAATAAGACCCATTCAGCTACTCCGAGGTGTAAGACAGGGTGACGTTATATCCCCGAAACTCTTCACCTTGAATTTGACCAGAAAAATGTATACCACGGGCAAACATTGCAGTTGGGAAGAGACAACTTTAAGGCTGAAATCTCAAAAAGAGTGGAGCTGAGCTGAGCAGCATTAGGGAACTTGCGTCATACTCTGAATTCACCCTCGCCGCAATACCTCAAGACTTAGGTGTTCGACCAGTGCGTCCTACTAGTTATGAACTACAAAGCCGAAACGCGGAATCTGACATTAAAACTGGCTCACATTCAGATAACTATAAAAAGGTCTATGCTCGTGATCTCCCTAATGGAGTAAATCTGGAATGAGATTATCCGCCATAAGACCAAAAACGGATATGGTCTGGGAGTGTAGCGAGCTGAAGTAGCAGTTGGCTGGGAATATTTGCGAAGATACGATGAACGGTAAAGCAAGCGAGTTCTTGAGTGGGGACCACGCCTCGGCATGCGTAGCGTCGGACACCCTTCGGTCAGATGGACCGATGACTTAAAGAGGATGGCTGGTAGTGACTGAATGACGAAAACGGGTGGTCGTGCCTTATGGGAGAACTACGCCCAGGAGTGGACTGCAAAAGTCTGACGTGATGATGAATAATAAACACTTCTAATAAAAACATTAAACTTAAGTTATAAAAATTAAATACGTTATGTTGTTATTTAAGCATGAATAAAAACATAATATAGCTTTACAAAAACATGAAATGAAATAAAATAAACATTGAACATTTATTTTCTGATTTCAAGAATCTGCAATGTCATACTAAAATAATGCAAATTATTTGGTTACTGTACTTGAAATATTTACCTATTAATTATTATTTTTAAAGTGGCTTGTCCACCAATTACACTCACTGCTTTCTGTTAGGGGAGGAAATGATTTCCCGTGGCAAAAAGGAGACTTCCTAATTTATAATTTATTCAATTCATTCATTCATTCACATATCACGCCTATAATCCCTTGCGGGGTAGGCAGAGCATAAATGGCCGCATAAAACGGACATTTACGCCACGTCTGACAAACATTTGAGGGTCACCCGGAAAATTGTGTATCGCCATAGTGACAGGTTGTCAGCCCATCGCCTAAAACTGCAATACACACCCTCGAGTCCCTTAGTCGCCTCTTACGACTCCCACGGGCAAGAAATGGTGTGATGCTATTCTAAACCGGCATCACACGGCATAATTTATTCAAGGTATTATTATTTATATTTAGAAATACATAAATTGCGTTTACTTGTTTGAATCGAAAAAAAAATACGCATAACTATAAAACGATTGTATTTTTATAAATTTTATCAAAATTTGTGTTAAAGTAAGTGGATTAGTTTCATTCGTCTTGTTATTTACGGAGCTCCTTTATTATTACTTTTTCCCTAACCATAAGGTGCACTTATTCCAATCACTTCCAATCGGTAAGCCTTGGAACTAAGTTGAATTGAGAAGTAAATAAGTTTCAATATTTCCTCTTAATAAAATATAAATGGGGAAACTTTACTCGTTCTTATTTAAAGGATGGAGTGCTTCAAGAAAAGTGATGCAGATAGAAAGTATAAAGTACCTACTCGTATTTCAAGTTTCTTCTGCAGTAATTACATTTTTCTTTGCGCTAATAAAGCTTTGCTGAAAACCCGGGTCATAAGTATGAAAACTAGGAAGATTCCTACGATTCCTAAATAGTCATATTTCTAACATAATAATCAAAGTAATCAAACAACGTCTTATGAAATTCCATTTCTAATTAAAATATGTATATTATGTGAATCCATTTCATAAGTAGATGCTATAATTAATACACAAAGAAAGAAACATACTATTATGTGGTAGTTTTAGTTCCCATTGCGTATTGCAAAAATATCTTTATGTTATAACACAAGACTCAACAAGCTTTTTAAAACAGTTATTGTATCCTTACATGATTTATCTCTAAAACCTAAATATCATACGACCTATAATCCCCAAAAACGCTTACAGTTTATATCACAGTTTGTTGCGCTTGACGACCTCTATCTTGGTCGCATGTCTCTACGTCATAAATTGTCGTGCACATTTTTCGGGAGTATGCCTGAACATAATAGCCTTCTGCGTCATCAATATTTATAGATATGTTTACGATTGCCCCACTAAACTGTTCACATGTTTTCCCTTTGTGTGCGAACTTACCGAGGTCGTAGGTCGGCCGTGGTTCGACTAAGTCTTAGTAAGTTTTATGTTTTCATGTCAGGTAATGCTGTATTTGAAAATGTTTAGGATGTAAGCACTCATATATATAGATTGTCTTGAAATTTCACTTAGGAGTATGGTTTAATGGAACGTCTATACATACAGATTTAGAAATATGCGCGTTAAACACGAGCATAATGATGTTTAATTACGGGTTAGTATCAACAGATTGCACCTTTTAAACATGCCTTATAGACTCATCATATCATCATCAAAAGCCGTAAGTCTAGCTGTCTACTATTTGACATGATTGTGTCAACACCATGAGCTAACTGAAAAAATGACACAAATCTACAACTAGACACTGGCGAAATCACAGTGAAAACGTCACAAAACTCGCTGCAATTTTTACTTACACTGGTAACATCTTCTAGAAAGTCTAGTACCTACCTTCTCAATCACTAAAAATAGAGACAATAATTGAAAAGCACAAATAATAAGCACGTACAACAATAGAAAGAAAAGCCAATACAAGAGCACTGAATGTAAACACTATCGCGATCTTCCGCGTTCGTTTTATGTAAATTGAGAGAATGCTCTCTCTTCCCGCTCGATTTGCGGGGCTTCGGCTAATCTTGCGCCAGTCGACTACAATTTAATCAAAGCAAACAACGTCGAGCGCAGTAATTTATATACATTATTTCGCGGCGAGCGATAGTAATCGACTTTTTTATCCATTTCGTACACAGTGCACGCTCGTTATATGTCTCCGATCTCAAGACACAAAGATGATTATTATCTACATAAATCGCTAGACGTTATATAAAGAACTTGGCTCCTATATTTTTGTTGGAAGATTTGGAGAAGTTATTCGCTTTACTAGCTGATGTCCGTGACTTCGTTGGCACAAAGCGCGAATTTGTTCTAACGTAGTTCAGATAAGAGCGAAAGAGAATCAATTAGATGTTAAAAAAGAGAGATAATTTTACGGTAATATTACATTTTATTTACAGATGTTATGTAACACGTTACTTGCAAACAATATTCATCAGAATTGAATTTACAGTTCAGTTTATGTACAATATACAGCGTGAAAGGGACAGCCCTCTAAATACTGAAAAGGTGCATTCAATTTCCCATGAGAAAATAATTCAGGAAACGTTTTTTTTTTTGAGTTTTCATAATAAATGCAGTTAGCTGATCGTGATTTTATATGGGTGGTGGTTTTGTTGTCGTTTCCTGACATATGTTCAGTATCACTTTGTTTTTGTTGTTGTATGTAAGGAAAAGTTGTTCAGTTTCATGGTCTGCATGCACCTTTTCAGTATTTGTCACTTAGACCCTGTATATGTAAATATACTTCTATTTTATTTTATTTATCGGGCTGACAACCTGTCACTATAGTGATACACAGTTATCTGATTGACCCTCAAACTTTTGTCAGACGTGGTGTTAATATCCGTTGAACGGCCGTTAACACTCTGCCTACCCCGTAAGGGATATAGGCGTGATT
Source organism: Tuta absoluta (assembly GCA_027580185.1). NCBI lineage: Eukaryota > Metazoa > Arthropoda > Insecta > Lepidoptera > Gelechiidae > Tuta > Tuta absoluta. The sequence goes on from JAQAHW010000003.1 coordinate 7,453,192, forward strand.
TATGTATGTATGTATGTATGTTTATTTTATTACTGGGTTGCAGTAGAGCTGACCGTGCGCAGGTCCACTCCTGCGGCGCGCAGCGTCTTCTCCTGCTACTTGGCGAAGCAGACGTTCAAGGAGGACCTGTAAGCGCTTGAGGCGGAACGGGAAGCTGTTCGGGATGAACGGTATGCGCGGACTTCATTAGTATTTCTTACTGGATTTCTGTTAATCTGTGTCGTACGTATTCTGTGTCAATCTTTTAAAAATGATAATCCTGCTGACGTTAATTTACTTATTTTCCTATTTTGAAATTAGATTGTATCCCCTGTTGAAGTAGATCCACTTTTTCGCCGCATTAGTTACAGCGGAAGTGTTTTAGCCGTGTAGTACGCTCACCTTCATCGCAGGCATCTTGGGTTCTCGGAAACCCGGACATTGAAATTCTTTTTCGTTTTCTTTTTCTATATTACTTTTGTTTTCATTTTTCTATTATTAATATGTTGGTACGTTTTCGAGCCCACTATTGACCTAAAGTGTAGTTTTCACAAATTTCTACCACGTTATAGATTCACGTGCCAACTTATGTGAATTTCCAACTTTTTGGGGATTGAGTTTTTATATCCTACAACCAGATTGTTTTTTTTTTATACATTGGTAAAATTTGCATCAAAATCCGTTAAGTCGTTTGCGCGCAGGTAATGCTTTCACATATAAACATCTAAACAAACAAATAGACAAAATTCCGAAACTGTTGGAACGTGTTTTGTTTTGAATTTTAGGTAACCCAAATAATTTGTTTTTGAATATCTTCTTTGTTCGGATTTTCGACCCTGTTCAGCTTTATTTTTATTATGAAGACAAGATGTTAGTTTTCGTCCAATCGTATAAAAAGGTGATTCATAGTCATTACTGTGTAATACAGTTTGAGATGCGCTGTTTTACCGCCTTAGAAAATCTTCACCCCAATTCTACCTTTAAGTGTCGTAGAACGCGATTTAGAGAGTCCAGGGAATAGGCAACAGCGTTCCTGAATGTAAAATCTTGCATTGCGCTCGCCAATCTGCCTGCCAAGCGTGGTGATTGTGTCAATATCTCCCAATAGGAGAAGGTTCATGTCCACCAGTGTACTGTTGTGTGTGGCTGCTGATGTTGTTTAGTTTTCGTATGTTGCCTGCCTAGGAATAAGTATGGCAGTACAAAATTGTTTTGACCGCTGCTTAGGTAGTGTAACACCACCTACTGCTACCCTGTATATGCAAACTAAGTTGGTATTTTTAGTAATAGTTTTTTTAAGTTAAACAAATGGCCAAAATATATTTGAAACAAATTACCTACTTGTGTGTTTTCCGACACTCCTGGACAAATCATAATTTGCTCATTCTAAGTTAATCCCTACAACATAGAGATACTTCGCCCTACAACAAAACACTGGCAACAGTTGACCCATTCACTAGTACCATTCGAGGACACATTTGAAGTCGTAAATGGACAATCGACGGACGCGATATATTAGCATAAAGAAGCGTAGAAAGGATTTAGGTTTTGTCGTCGATTTTTATTTTAAGGTTGGCAGTCAAGTGGCTTTCTATGCTATGTTCAATGTTCATAAATTGCTATACACAACGTAAAAGAGTTTAAATTTAGACCAAACTTTCTAAAATAAATCTATTAAGAAAACTTTCTTTAATCTTGTTTTCCTGCGACCAAAATCTAGATAATATAATGAAAAATCATTATACGCATTCAAAGGTGTTTATCGGATGTGCCAACGATACTGCGTGCATTCAAAAATACTCATTTTTTCACGGAGCAGCCCTAATGCGCTGTTTTTTTATTCTTTAGTTTTTTTAAATGGGCTACATAATCTTCGGTGTCCTTTTAAGGACCTTCAGGACTTTGTAGGGCTCTTTTAAAGCACATGTTAGTATTTTTTTATTTCTTACATGACTAAATATCCTGAATATACAGGATGGCCCGAACAGTGACGTCCAAAGACAAAATTTGAACGCCTTAAATACTGAGGGGTATCCGAATCACCTTCATGTTTGTTAAGTGATTTTTTATAGTGTCCAAGTTATGCAACTTTTGAAGTTGTATTGGAAAAAATCGACTAACAGGTATTTTTACTTCCGAAAAAGTTTTACGAATTGTGTTTTCGCAGCATACCTCATCTTCATAAGTGATCCTGTCTAGCATAAAATAAAACAAAAAAAGACTCAATTTTTTCCATACAAATTTATAAGTTCAATATCTCCTAAACAACAAAAAATCGTGGGACATACATATGGGTGATTCGGATACCTATATATAAGGCATCCAAATTTTGTCTTTGGAAGTTGCTGTACGGGCCACCCTGTATAAATAAAATAAATAATATTGTATTATTAGTTTTTTTATAGTACAATTTAGTCCTTTTTTATCATGTCGTAAAATTTTACCTACCGATTGAGCTTTATATTTATCTACGAGTCTGACCATTAATTAACAATTACTGTAATTGTAAACACACTACATCAGACGGCGCTTGTACCGTTATCCACACCGTCAAGTATTGTCGATAAAATATATTATCCGAAATTAATCCGACAAAGGAATTGTATGACCAATAATGGCCATCACGATATTATTATCATTGCCTAGCCCTAACCCCATTCTGAGACTGCTTATAAGCTTTATTTTTATTATATAGAACTTATATTGATAGGTTTAATAGGCAGTATTTTTTTTGATATTTCATGGCTTTGGACCTACATCGAAGTTGTTCCAATCATAAATTTCATACAAAATTAACCGACAGAACAAGATATACAGACTGAATGTAGCCGAAATGATGAAAACCCGCGATAAATTGAATCATCAGGGGTTCCATAAAACACACATCATGCCCTTTCAAATGATACCGCACTTAAACTACGAGACACAATTTAAAAATTTTAAATTTCGTAAAAATAAACCATAAAAATAAACCATGCTTCAGAGTTCTAAGTCCACGAAAAGTACCCTAGGAATATTGATTCCCTCAAGGTCATGAAACCGCATTTTTTGCAGCATGAACGGCTGTTTTTTTTTTAAATTAAGTTAGGAGCCTGATTTTTGACAACCACAAGCGACCATAGGCTACAGTATAAAGAGTGAATTTAAAAGTTCGTGACAGACAGACGGACGGACGGATGAAAGTGATGAGTGTTTCATTTTTTATTTCTTGAGCCACGGCACCTTAAAAGTGATAGAAAATTCCACCTATCGCTTTAATATCCTTGTTTTTAGTCAGAACTAGAAAAATACTCTATATAGGTATACATTGCTGATTGGTAGTTTGGCACATTAATCCACTAGGTATTTTTAAAATGAAAATAGGTAGTTAATATGGTTGTGCAGTGTTTAGTTGGATTAAAGCTTTCATATAATCTAAACTGAGGTATTTTTTAAAAATAAAATGTCGACGGGGAAGAACCAATTACTCCAACACCTAGACAGTGAGTTTAAACATGAGAGACGAGTAAAGAATAAAAAAGAATAAAGAATAAAGAAATTTATTTGCAAGCAAACATGGTAGAGTAGATGGTTAATTTTTACAATGTAGATCATGCATGTTGCGCCAGCAGCTGGCATGCAAATATTATAATTTGAATTTAAATAAGTATGTCCAGTTAAAAAATATATATCAAAGTTAATAAATTAATTAATAAACATGTCACTAAATCATTATACAATACAATAAAAAATACCATGTATGTACTCCATGAACCACCCTGAAGCCACCCCGCCCGTCAACGTCAGTCCGTCGACAGTCGAACAACAACCAGCATAGTCATCATACCTAATAGAACGGTAGAATTCTGAAGCGAGCTTCAATCAAGACCATTTTCAAGCCGCGAAGGAAGATCAGCCAGTGAATCAGATCAGTCTAATGCAACAACTCAACTCTGACATAAGTTTGATTGTGAATATGGACTCTCATACATAGGAGAAACAATGATAAATGTATCTGCACGTCTAAAATAATATATTGCCGATGTGAAAAACCATCGTAATAGACAGTCTGCAGTGTCTGGACATAATATCATGAATAACTCTACCCATTATGTCAGGTTTGATAAGGCTGCAATCTTAGCGAGAGAGAAAAGATTAGATTAACCATGGAAATTCAGAAAAACGAAATTTTACAGAGATACTGGATGGGGAATACCTATCATCAACTTGGACTCCACTGATTACACAGCGGAACCGCCAGATCCAACATACTGCAAGACCTACTACTCAAGATACGGTGTCAGAATTCTGCGTGGAACCGGGACAATACGCTTGGCAATTAAGAAATAGATGGCGACATAACAAAAATAATTTAATTCTAAACAATGACATATAGCATCTTAGTCATCCGTGACAACGAGTTTTGTAAAGAGCTCGTAACGTAGGAATTGAAAGATTCAAATAAGTACAAATTAAATCAGTTTAAATTTGTTTAATTGTGATGAGTAATAATTGTGCAAATAAAAAAATAAAAAACAGTTAAACAAATTTTGGTTTATAAAACATATTTTCGGATTAATTTGATGCAACGGCTTAAAGGAGATATTTTTGCGATCATTTCCAAAAGATCTAATACAAGAAATAAAACTTGTTTTTAAGAGTTACTTTTGGAGGTTCATAACTTCGCCAATACCTATATTAAAAAAATACGTTTTTTTTACTTAGAGTAAAATGAAATATTGGGGTCGAACTGCAATACGTAAAGAGGCTTTTTAGGCAAAAATTGTTTTAAGAATAGGAAGTACTTGATCTTCCTCGTCGATTTATTATACTGAATAGTGCAGATTCTAGACGTCGTCGAAATAGCCGTCGACCGTAATAAAAAGTTAAATCACCACCACCTTTAATTTTTCCGCACGTAAATTATGTTCCCCTACGTTTAAATTACGCACCTACAATTTTAATTTGCGCTCGTAAGTTAAATACGTGTGTTAAAAAAGTAATGGCGAAATTGCAATTGTTAATTTCAAGCACAAGGTCTTTTGAAAATGGAATTTTTGAGTCGAGGCAAAATTAAAGGACGTTATTTATAGCGTTTAATGTTCTTACGTAACGTAGAGACTTGTATAGCTTGTTATTAGGTCTCGGGAATACTTTGAGAACTTTTCATATGTGAGTATTGGGAGAAATAAATACTTACATGTTCAGTATAAAAATTTAAATATATGTATGGTAGAACAGGACCACATAAATGAATTGACTTACTATAAATATTAATACGATTTGTACATTACGAGTATGTCTCTAGAACAAAATTCAAATCCAAATTCAAGGGGAGGGAGACCCATGTCCTGGTGCAGCCAGGACCTGTTAGTAGATTAAACAGTAAAGAAAAATACTGACCTTTTTGCCGTCTAATTCGTGTGTTCCTTGCGCTAATACTTTGTCTACACTAGCTGGGTCGCCAAATGTGATGAAACCGAAGCCCCTGAAACAAACAAAAAAAGATGTGAAACAAAAAAACAAGTCATTCATAATATCGCATCAAATGATATCCTACAACACACACAGAGTAAACATTTATACCGCTCTATTATAAATTTTACCTTCCATTTACTTTCAAAGCTTAAAACATACAACGCAGTAAAGCAAAAGTGCTTGTTATAATGCTTAGGAATAATTTATTAGCCGAAAAACCAAGGGGTTCTATGAAATACCCTACCCTAGATGAGAAAATTTGTGGAAAGTGCCGGCTGCAAACGGAAGGTCCGGTCAAATATATATTCACGCTGATTAAATAAATACTCTTCAAACTATGTTTTTACTGTAGTTTAACACAATTGTTCTCATTTCTCAGTTAAAATTTATATCATAGAAGGGTAAGTTTTGTTATTGGCAAGGATTCATAGGTGTTGGCTTAACAATCTGAATCCACGAGAAACATAAGTACGATTAGGTATCCATAGTAATTCATCCCAATGTGCACGCCGTGCAATGTTGGCTTAGAATAGCATCATCCCATTTCTTTCTCGTGGGTGTCATAAAAGGCGACTGAGTGCTCCGAGGGTTACATTTATTGAAATTTGTGTCGATGGACTGACAATCCGTCACTACAGCGCGATACACAGTTCTAAATGAGCCTAAAATGTATGCCTGACGTGGCGTAAATGTGCGTTTTTACGGCCGTTTATGCTCTGCCCCGCAACGGATATAGGCAAGATATACTAGTATGTATGTATGTTCTCCACGCCATCTGATACACTAGTAAATAATAACAAAGATAATTTTCGCTTCCTTGACCTGCGCTGGGAGAGCGTCAACAGCCAACATCTTTCAAGTGGGCGGCCGAGTGTCCCAGTTGTTTAAATTCCGTGGAAACTCCAGTAATTTCTGGAAAAAACGTTGAAATATCTTGGAACGGTGCTAAAGGAGCGGACAGGCCGATAGGAGCTGTCGGCTGATTGCAGCGACGTCGTCTAATGACATTTGTATTTATTTTGTCCCGACTACAGTTTATTCGAGAACTTTACGAACTTGGAACGGTTTCTTATTTCCATTTATTTTTGCAGTAAATTGTACCGTTTCTGCTATTTAAATTTTTTACTTTATTTTTTGGATTTAATGAACTGTTTTTTTACGGTATTATGAGCCGTACCAGATTTTTTATGATAAAATAAAAGAAATAAAGATCTGATGAAGCCTGGTGTCAGTACTACTAGTCGTCTAAGTAATCATAGACAGCAACCGAAACGGACGGCTTAACGTGCCCTCCGAAGCACGGAACCATCTTTGTTTTCGGACAATTAGATGGTTCAGCCTGCAATGTCTTAATCAGTTGATAAATATCAACTTTATGCGTATCCCACTGAGAAGCGAATCCGGGACCTTTGCGTCGCAGGCAGTCGCACTACCACTGCGCCACATCGGCCGTAAAATACGCTCTTTAAAAGGTATATTCTCGATAAAAATCATTTGCAAGATCTATTTAACCATACACCAATCAAAAATAATAGACGACATAATGCGTTTAAATTTTGTATGAACTACGCAAAATTAAAGTTTCTGTGTTTTATTTGTGAGAATCACAAATTTTCGTGAAGTTAAATAATAAACTATTAATCTATCAAAATGCACAATTTGGTAAAAATCAATTTATAGTTTTTACGTGAAACGTGGACAAACAAAGATTAATTAAATTGACCTGATTAAGAACCAAATAGGTATCCTTTTCAAACTATTCAAAGCATTGTATTAAATGAGTAACCGTTTTATTATTAATGTTTGACGTTCTAAATGTACCTTACACGGTATTTTTTTTACAATTTCAACAGTCATAATATTCACTGTCAACTACTAACTTAAAATAGCTAAGCAATCATAGCAATCACGTGGTTACAGACGACACCACTGCATTACCATAAAATATTAACGCATTCGTTCCTCGAAAGATGATTATGTAAAGCTTATTCAGATTGGCATTCAAGTTAATATTTCAAACAAGTAAATTGAATAATAACGCAGCGATTTCAGAAAGCGGCGTTGCGGACCGACGATAAATAATAAAGAGCCTTCTCCACTTTAGGACTTGCAAAAATCACAATTTATAGAGCATTTTAATTTCACTTAGCCGTTCCATATTTTACATGTGGCGGGCGCCCGACCGTGCCCCGGACTCGAATTAATACTAAATTGAAATTGTAAAAATGGAAATACAATTTTCACTTTGTAGCTACTCAAGCGCGCGCCCGCGGTGGTGTTATAGAAACGTGTTATAATAATTACACCTTACACCTGAATATTTGTAACTGGGATTTTATCCACGGTTTTTTTGTTAAAACTGTTGGTACGAAAATAAATACTCCCCTCTCTTGCCTATTTTAGTAAAATATTACCAGCACAAAGAAATATTGTGAATAAACTATTAGAACTTGTAGTATATTTATGATAGTGAACTGATAATTACAATTTATTCGACATGATGAGTGTGCTTGAATTAAAAATGATTTTAATCGATTAAACATGTATTTAAACTAACAATATTTTTTCATTATTGTGATTATTTTATAATTATTATGTAATTATTATCTATTTTAGGAAAGATTGAACTAATCTGTTTGTAAGAAAATGAAACATTGGTGTCATTTCAGTAATAAAACAGCTCAGGTTTATATAAGATTCATGGTGATACTCTCTAGTCTCCTACTCGAAAATGTATAGGGGATAGGACGCTCGTGTATGGAAATTGAAAATAACGAGGACCTCCGTTCACACCGAGCATCAAGCCGCCTATGTGCGACCCGACCAAATTTAATAGACCTCCAGCCGACCAACCAATAACCCCTATCTCCTCCTATCTTCACTTCAATACAAGGGGCGAAAAAGATCCCTCAATGTTGGAAGAACAACGCCAGCTACGAGTAGAGAGGCCCTTTACCGAATGGAGTTACGTCCTACTTATCTTTAAGGGGACTCTGCCTTATTTTCTTTCTAAGGAAAAAGCTTAATAAAGAGGAACAACTCGTTTCTATTTTGCAAAATGCGGTACTTAATGGATTTAGCATGCCCTGCAAATAAAATATTCCAAAGACTGACTCAGCATCGATATTCTTATTAAAACTTCGTAGCGTTTGTCTACAACGTAGCAAGGAGTAGCCCGTCTTCTACGATTATGCGTAGCAACGCACCAATCATGGCACCAATAATTCAACTATTACTTACTTGTACCATTACAAACGTCGGGGCTCTTTTGATATACAACACAGAAAGCTTGCTTTCTAAATACTAAAAACTCTTGAAATACCTCAATGTTTGTAAAATACCATTCTCATTGTGACTTTGATTTAATTCTGCTGACAATCTGAAATCATAACCGTCCTTTTATTTGCCCAGTATTTGTTGTACAGCCAGCCATATAATTCACGGACGCGCTAACGATACCATTGCCATCGCTGCAGGAACTTGCTTGCGGTTTCCTGGCCCTCTTCGGTTATGCACAATGGAGCTTAAACGGCTCAGCTGGTAGTACGCTGGAACCGCGCACCCTTAATTTATGAATGACGAGATTTTGATACTGTGCAGCCGGGGCCAATTCTACTAAATGAGTGTAACGTCAGGTGGAATGAACGCTATTTTTAGGCTGACGAGTAGGTAAAACAAAAAAGTTTACGTAACCAAATATTTAAAGAACTTGCAAAAACTGAACCGCAGGCAGGGTTTTCGTTATCACTAGTAGTGACGCTTCTACCAACTAGCAGAATAATGCAAGTGTATCTTAATGCCAGTAACGCGGGGAATGGGTCCATCTACTGGGATGGTCAAGTTCTCCAAAAATTTTATACCCAATACTTTGAAGTGTTTTAATATTTATCTACTAAACGTGACATAGTTCATCGTACAAATTACGTATGAAAGGAAGGAAAAATTGTTTTTTTTTATTAATTAAACCAGGTTTTGTGTTTGCAAAACATTATGTGCATACTTCATCCACGTACTCGAATTGCCTACCGGAAGAAGTCTCATCACTTGCTTGCTAAGCTACATCTTTTGAATTTGTCAATATACGAGTATAGTCTACCGTGTAATGCCGGCATAGAATAGCATCATCCCATTTCTTTCCCGTGACTAATGGACTCGAGGGTAAGGGTATTTCAATTCAAGGTGATGGGCTGAAAACATGTCACTATGGGGATACACAATTTGCTGAATGACCCACAAATGTTGGTCCGACGTGGCGTAAATATCCGTTTTTACGGCTGTACGCTCTGCCTACCCCACAAACGATATAGGCGTAATATTATATGTATGTAATAAACGAAGATCGAAAATGTGGACTCTTGTATATTATATTTGAAACGAATGTAAGCTAAACGCCAAACGGTGTAATTTCAATTTTAGTTTATTGTTCTCCAAAGTATTAGGCCAGTAGTATCAAATCCGATAATCAAGTGGTCATATTCTGTTTGATCAAAAGTCAAAGAAAATAAAAACAGGATAGGGAGAGGCTGAGGTAAAACCCTAAACCGCTGTGTCAGGAACAAATAGCGGTAACTCCCGTATTCATGGCTCATGGCTGCAGCCCCGGGTGAAACCGATAGCAATTACTGGCGGAATTAATATCTCGCCCCAAATGTTACTCCCACATTTATACGTATCGAGTGCAATATTGTCTCCTTTATTAGTTGCCGGGACAAATGCTGCCTCCGTCATAATTCCACCCTTCGATTGCCGCCTTTCTTATTTAATCTTCACGATAATTAATATTTCTTACGGCCCGCGCTCCTGGGGTTGACGTGGTCACTCCGTCCGAATTAGTTAGCTTCCGTTATATTGGCCACTCTGATTGAAATGTGATTTACTAATGGTTGCAATTTGGGCATCGTGAACGTAATCAATGAACCCATTGTGCAAGCAATATTGAGTTTGCCTTCTCTGTTGCAGATATAATATAATTTCGCGAAGTTTCGTACGGGGCAAGTACGGTTAGACGTAAATAATCCGGTACGAAATTAAGTAATCCAATAATTAATCTAAATGGACCGTACAGCCGAATGGTTCAAAACAATCAGCTCTGCCGCAAAATACGCGCATTAAATGAAGTGAATGGGCGCCTCCGGGGATCCCTGATAAATTAAATTGATTAGAATCCCGTTCGATGCTGGCCGTCGATGTAGCTCCGTAAAAATAAAGCCAAGTGAAAAATAACTTGTATAGCTGCTCGCGATTTCTGTTAAGACCACTTACACGGATAATTTATCTTCTATTGACGCTCTTTCGGCCCAATACAGAGTGGTTTATCGGGTAATACCCGTTTTGACTAACTTCAAATAAATATATACATATCGGCCCGTATGTGACATTCTAAAAATCTTTTAGTTTTTATTTATTTGGAAATTGTTTGTATTGTGCGTCAAATTTAAAAGATTCAATAAATATGTTGCTCAGTTCCTTTGTTTTGCTTATAAATGTATCGTTATATTAAATTTGTACATTTTGTATAAAGGTCAAATATTCTGCGTAAGATCTAAGAAAATAGCGGACAATGTTTAATTAAGGAAAGATTAAACACAGCCTTCGTTCTGGTGGAAGCTTAATTCGGCGATTATAATTTAAACCCGAATTTAGACTGCCTAATCTGGCTGCTATCCGTGCCAGTGCATTTTAAACTAGAAAAGATTTTTAGAAGATTACAGTAAATTAAAAATATATAGCGAGTGCCTTTCCACTTACATTCTAATTTAAAACGTGTATCTAATGAATTCTAAAAATACAAATTACTTATATGTGTTGAGTAGAGTGATTGAAAATGAGACAAAATGACTAAAATATGTATTATTTCTAAGCTTGATCACGCAATTTCATTGGCGAATACGATTAACACCATATTTTTGTGTATTATATTATCTAGATTCTGGTCGCAGGAAAACACGACGAAAGAAAGCTTTCTCAATTAATATTATAAATTTTATGAACATATCACATTATTTTTTGAAAATACGATACGTCTTGTACATTACTAGATTGTTGTCGTACGGTTTTTTTATTACTTGTTTATTTGGCGAGAAATTGCCAAAATATTACTTAATAATCGTTTAAATATGGTGATTCCGCTCTGTTTCACACACAGGATTTTCCGTTAGGGGGAAAATGATGTTTAAAAGTTCATGGCAGGCCCTTAATAACATTTTCACGATGTCAAAAATAATTTTAATAAATATATACCGGGCCTGGATTCTCTTATTTTTACCCTTGCAATGCAACTTGCCATCAACACTCCACCACAAAGTAAATATTGGCGGCGTGACTCCACTGTTATTTGCCGTGTGATGCCGGCTTTGCCGTGTGATGCCGGCTTAGAATAGCATCACCCCATTTCTTACCCATGGGTGTCGTAAGTGGCGACTTAGTGACTCGAGGGTGTGTATTGCAATTTTAGGCGACGGGCTAACAACCTGTCACTATCGTGATACACAGTTATCTGATTGACCCTCAAACTTTTGTCAGACGTGGTGTTAATATCCGTTGAACGGCCGTTAACGCTCTGCCTGTCCCGTAAGGGATATAGGCGTGATTTATGTATGTATGTTATTTTCTATACTGACCAAATCTGTCCCACTGACACACACCTGAAACGATTTTTATTTAGCAGACTCTGGGTCCGGGTCGCTCGAGTATGTAGGTATTTTGTTTGCCAAAAACTAATCGCGAGTGATCTATACCATAGGTAAAATTATTACCCATCCGCAAATTCACCTATACTGCTACCACGTCATAAGCTCAAAATCGCTAGAGCTGTCGACGCCTATCTATCGACGCACGACGTCTCGTCTCGTCACCGCTCTACATACATGTTGCTGGCGGTGTTCTGAACAGCTTATCGGCTGCACACACCCGTTTATTTATTACCAACCTAGTGGCCTATGTGTCCTATATGTAGGAAGTTGGGTGGTGTTGCAACTTAGGCTTGAGCAATGCAAAGTCGACTCACAGGGTTGGGTTTGGGATATTGCGGAAGTAAAAGAGACGACTGAAAAGAGTTTTTGTATTTCGACAGTTATAAAAAATACATCATTTTAAAAGCTAATAAAAAAAATATTTTTTTATTTGTATAGCACCACCGTTGTCTCATATTTAATATTATCAGTTGATTAATTATACAAGCTTGCAATTTTGGTTTACATTGCTGCTAATCTTGAGTTTATTGTAATGACGACGACTCCCACGTAACCAGCAATGTATACCAAATCTGGCACTGCAGCAGGGTAAAGCGTTTTTTTATAGACATACATATTGTTTTTGGCCTTGGGATGAATTTTTGTTGTCAATTTAAGGCACACATCGCTCCGCATTGCATACACGCACTAATTGTAATGTATGGAGATGTACGAGATATGTTAGAATACATTGATACTGCACAACATTATATTGTCCAACTGCAGTATCGTAAACACGAAAATGTAAGACATCGGAAATATGATTTTGATTCAAACACTTGTACTCGTTTCACTTATTTTTTATTTTCGTCCCAACCGGTTTCGCTTAAATAAGCATCTTCAGGGGGCAATTACACTTTTCGTACTAAAATAAACAATTAAAATACATCGAAAACAGTTCGATACATTTGATGATAGTGCAATAATCGTTAATGTTAAAATGTAAACAATAACTGTGACGGTAGGAAAATAAATAAATTTCGGGTTGCCTACCGTGGGGAGATTACCCATAAATGGGAAGATTAAATATTTTTCTACCTATACTAGGTACGTCTATTATAAAGTTTTAATACGTACTTTTAAAAGGAAAAGTACAATAATAAAGGTCAATTTGTATAAATAAATATAAATAAAAAAAAAAAAAGTGATTTAAAAGTCAACAAAATTAAATAAGATTCAATGTCAGGTTATTTTATAACTACAATGTCAATGAATAATTGGATAAAAGTAAAACTAATAGTTTATATGATAATAGTTTTACTTTTATCCAATTATTCATTGCATGCTTTTGTCCTATTTCTCAAAATGTATCAGACCAATTTCTAATTTCTTGTTAATAGGTAATAATAAAAGCGTCCTTTTTCAGTTATATTATTGTTTGTAGTATTATATTTTTATAATTATTATTATAATGCCAAGTTCATCGATGATATTTCCGAAATAGGCAACCCTACAGATTATTCCACTGAGCTGGCATTTCATAAACGTCAAGACGCATCGCATCCTGCCTGCCGACAGCGAAATGACATATTGCAATTAACTTTGCACCTAATTATGCAGGCATTGCAACAGGCTCGATAATTCAGCGTGTGCGTTATATCTAGACATTTTTGACGAGTATCGCTATCTGATTTCGTATTGTTCAAGTTGCTAATTCTGTGGTGTTTTGAGCTATGGACCACCAAACAATATGAGTATTAGTAGTAGTCTAATCAATGAAATGGATAACTACAAGCGTTACAGTGCCAAATCGCTAATCTTTACGCTCACAAAGACATGCTCCTGCTATTTAGAAAAATCACGTCGTAAAATAACAGTCACACCAAACACTTCGTAACAAAATTATATTTTTTACCCGACTGCCTCAAAAAAAGGGTTCTTCGAGAGTATCAATGGATAAATGTGGACAATTAAATTCATTTTCACGGGCTGACGTATGAGGTGTCGTTAGATATCTTAGCCTCGCAAGTAACACGGGCTATTTAAAATATTCACAATTACGAAAAGGCGGATTTTAAAGACAAAATATAACTTTAAAGTTTCTGTTTCACGGGCTACGCTACAGCTCAAATAGCTTGATACACAAATATTTGTTAAGTAATTTTCAAATATTTGTGTTTAGTCTGGGTGTTTCTATGTATTATTTGTATTTATTTACAAAAAAAAAAGTATATAAGTATTAATATCCGCTATCTAGTTCCCATAGTACAAGCTTTGCTTAGTTTGGGGCTAGATGGCGCTGTGTGTGAATTGTCCAGGATATTATTATTATTATAATTGATCAAGATGTGGGCGGTCTTTAAATTCGTCTCCAGATTATGAGTGACACTAGACATTTAAACATAAGAAATAGGAATACTTATAAAAATAAAATTCAGTTTTTGTGTGGCTGTAGATTCATCATGATATCACAATTAAGGCACTTGAATATTTAAAAAAAATACAAAATATATTAAAAAATAACTGACAACGGTAAATTCCAAGACAGGAACAAACTGTAAATTCGACCGTTACTTTTTAATTTTTGTTAAATTAATGCGGACCGGGCCAAACAATAGTTTTTGCAAAACGGTATTCTTACAAAGATATTTTTGTCGCCCTCCTTCATTCAACATTTATGGAAAAGGTACTGATGAATTTGCAGCTTGTTTCTGTATTTTGGTTTCTTTTCAATTTGATTTTTAATAAGTTATTATTTTTAAACCTTACAATGTATGGTTTAGTCTCCTAACCGTTTTAAATATTTACAAAGTTAAATTGTGCAAGTCAATTGGCTGAAACTGATACACAGCTACGTAAACACTTAGTCAGACTCATTTCAATCCAGCGCAAACAAGTTATTTGTCACGCGATAAATAGATAAATAAACTTAACACTTAATTATGCAACTGTAGCCGGTTCAATAATTCATCGTGTGTAGGTACTATTTGTTTACCATGGACATTGTTTGCCGAACGAGAACAAGAACACACGACACGATAACCAATGTGTGTTTAGTTAATAATTACACTGGCGACATTAATATTAGGTAATGTTGATTGATTGTCTAGTATTTGCCGAGCTTTTAGGTGTACTAGAAATGTCGGCTTAGGTAAATTTTATACTACAGAGTATTTTATCGTCATTAAATTAAATAATAGAACTAGCTTAGATAGGTAAAATGCTTGAGACCAAGTTTTTTGAGGTTTTGTTTGGAAGTTTGTGAGGTATTATGTATTTCCATATCCACACGCTTCCCTAAAAATATGGGACCGCTTTCGATGATTATCTCGATGAACATTTTGATTAGATTAGAAGTCACGATCAAAATTAATATATAAATTGTACCCTTGTACCTTACTGTAAAGTCGGTTTACATTTTGTCATATAATGACCCGTTGCTTTACTGACATCAGAAAGTAAATCTATCATAACTTTTATAATTTAATTCAGAACAACACATATCGTTTACTATGTAGAACTTGACATAAAATTATCAATGACATTGTGCAATAAACCAACCTGTATTAAATAAACAATACCGTAAATTTGTACCTTTTCAATAGATTTGCAATTTAGTAATTAATGGAAATACCATTAGTGAATTGTTGCATTTATTATTGATGTAACTGAGTTAATTATTTTATGAGGCACAGGCCGTGACAAACAATTTTCCAAATGCACTGTTTGATGTGATTCAAAATTTAATGGTCTTGATTTACAATCCAATTGTTAATTTTGTATTGAGCAGAATGTGTAGCGTAGTGCTACGATATCTGTAGCAATTGGCTACGTATACTTACCGTTTTTGTGATATTAATATTATAAATTAATAAAAAATGTTATTAAAATTAATTAAATTATTATATCTACAGAATATGTAGATATAATAATAATACTTGTCGTTTTTTTTTAACTAACGACTTCATAACGTAGAACTATTATTCACTGTTCCCAAAAACAAACACGAAAATTCACTGGCATTGTATTAGTTCAGGAAACAATGCGTCATACGCGCTAAAATAATGTACGTGTTACAAACAAATAAATAAAAATAAATTGTACATTTTGTACCAACTAGGAAACTCAAATACACACACATGGTATGTATTATTAGTTTATCAACTACTAATCTAACCTTTTCACCCCTATATGTTGATACTTATAATTAATACCTATTTACGTACCTACTCTTACATACATACATACATAAATCACGCCTATATCCCTTACGGGTTAGGCAGAGCGTTAACGGCCGTAAAACGGATATAAACACCACGTCTGATAAAAGTTTGAGGGTCAATCAGATAATTGTGTATCACTACAAAGACAGGTTGTCAGCCTATCGCCTTAAATTGCAATACACATCTAACCCTCGAGTCTCTTAGTCGCCTCTTACGACACCTATGGGTAAGAAATGGGGTGATGCTATTCTAAGCCGGCATCACACGGTCCACTCTTACCAATGATATTTTTTTAATTGCTTTTTCTCTTCGTTTGAGGCACTAAGTTGGCAAAAGGCCCCATGAATTCAGTTTTGTTTTTTTAAATGCAATTAAAGTTAGTGTACATAATTTGCTTTCATCGTACATAACTCTTGTAAACATAAACACTACTGCACATGGGTCTCCTTTATTTGTGGGGTATTTGTCATACCTACTTATTCCGCCATTCACAGGGAATGCTGCTGCCTAACATAACCCCTGGATTAATCGGCTCGCTTTTTACGACACCCACCTTGTGGTTTCGGCTTCGAATAGCATCACCCCATTGTTTGTACGAGTAATCGTATAATTAATACGTAATAGCATAAAGTTCTATTCAAATATCTACAATTTGCATAGAATAAACATAGATTGATGTAATTAGCATTCAAGCGCTCATAATCTACTGAGTATTGTAATTAATTTGTGGGCAGCGATGGGAGCCCTTCACTAAATGGATGTGTATTGTGTATGGCATACACAAATTACACTTCAATGTGTGTATTCATCGTTCTTCACTTGTTAAATATAATGAGGTTTTATTTGGTGATTGCAAATTCAGAATACCTACTAGCATTTGACCTAGATATTCAAAATTACTTTACCGGATCTTTTGGAATAGAACACCTTCTAAAATGACATATCTTGGCCCTTCTCTTCTTTTCTCTTCTCAAGAAAGTCGCGATGAAGAGAAAATACGAGCCAAGATATGATGTCATCATATTGTAACATGAGAAAAATGATAAATTTAATCTGAAATTTATCTCGAGTGGTAATTTTTTAATAAAGATTGTTAATCCGATCTTATAGATATATCACATATTGTATTTTAGTAATTTGTTCAAAATTATATTAGAAATATTTTTCAAAACATATCATGTAAGGGCTCTTCCAGACATGATACGGTTAGACATGTATTTGTAAAATATATCTAATATGACGCGTAACATATATCCAGCCACAAGAAACGCAACTTCGAAAATATAATCCAAATAACAAAAAACTTTGGATACATACTATTACTCATTTTAAGTATTAGACCGGGTCTATCGTGATAGTATTTAGGTAAATATTTGTAATTTACCTGTGTCCCGACGTTTCAATATAGTTTCATGTATTGTGGTCGCGGGTTGACTGACTATTTCTTATAGTAATTTTAAAAACTAATACTTAATGCAAATTTTTCGTTGTTACTTTGTTTGGGTTGGATTTGAGAATTTAACACATCATAGGTATTTATTACAAATAGTAGTTGAAACGTATCATGTCTGGAGGAGCAATTATTATAATATGTAATCATATATTTATATTAATCATTCATGTAGCTGTTTTGGATGAGAATCGCATCCTGGTCACTTTCGTAGCAGACTAACACTACCATTGCGATACATCGGTCAAGAAAAAACAACGAACAAACAACAAAAGCAGCAGTGTTCTTATTACATATAATAAAGTAGCACTCGAAGAAAAACATCAAACCTAGGTAATTTTGAAAGTACACACACTTTTTTGACGAATAGCCACACGCAACTTTGCCGGGGTGAAAAAATATTCTTTCATTTTTCTAGACCTAATAGTCCTGCAGAGTAAGTGGTAATGGAGAGGTACAGTTTGGACTTACAAACTTTATTTACGGCCAAGTGTGTTTATTTTAACAGCATTATTTCGCGTGGGAAAGCGAAATATTACTCAATTTAGCTTAAGTAGGATTGACAACTTGGAAGTTCGGCGTCTAAGGTTCTTGAGTGTAATAAAGCAAACATTACGCGTATAGATGGTTATTATGGAAATGACGCAATATCTGAATATTATGATGATAAAATTTAACTTTCTTGAAAATGTACCTAAATAAATCATGTACGAGGTTTGTTATTAGTTTCACCAACAACCTTCATAAACCAAAATTGAATCGCTGTAGCACCCACCTACATCCGAGATTCTCGACTGCACTAAGTACTACAACTAAATCGTAACCTCCGGCGTACATTGTAGACTACCACCTACTCGCTACGTTGCTCCTACACGTTGGCTACGTTGCAAAATTATTCCATTTCGCCAAAATACATTAAGCAATAGTTAGCCATTAGTACGGTATTATTTGACCAACATCGGAGGTGGCGTGCCGTCCGGCCGTTCCACCGCATCGAAATTTACACCGCTGATACCAGACCTGTATTAAAACGTCCGCGGCCTTTGTGCTTGAAACTAACTGGGACCATTCAGACGGAGACCCTCACAGATAAAACTTTATGAGTTATACATAAAACGATTTTCAAATTATATTTATGAGTGTCGTCCGAACATCTACAATGGCTAGTTTGCGAGAAATTGAAACCGTCGAGTGCATAACGTTTTCACGAACAATTGAAGTTGATATTGTGCTCAGACCGCGGACGATGTGCTTTTTGCAATGGTCAGCAGATTCGACCAACTTTATTGTTGTTTTCTAGATGGTGTCTTTTGTGAAAAGGCTACGGAGATATTATTTTGCTAAGCTTTGTTGGATGTTTTTACTTGGTAGAATTTCGCTGATAGCATCGTGCCTGTCACTCAGTCTAGTTTGTTTCTATCTACAAAATGTATTCAATACCTTAAAAGATAAAAATAATTACCCTTTTCGTCATTATGCATCGTGGTTTCGTATAAAATTTCGAAGATCCTAGAAGGTGGTGAATACCTATAGGATGAAATTATACAAGTGACCGATACTGAAAACTCAAAACGGGCTGGTAATGACGAACAATAGTCGAAATATGAAAAAACTAATTTGGACCACTCATTCAAAACGTACCAGCTGACTATGTCAATTTGTATAGCAGGAATTTTATTTTCATATTTTTACGTATGTTCCTGATTGAGGACAGTTGTTCCTTATCACCATTCCGTTTTGAGTTTTCGGTGTGGGTCACTAATAAAATTTTACTCTATTTAATAAAAGTACATAGTCTTTCTGAGTAATTAAATCATGAATCCTCTTCAAGCGAACATCGTTTCATGTTTCCTTTCAACTTCGCATCTATTAATTTAAATAACTACTATATTAATCTTGCTGTACAGAACCGTATCGCCACTAATCACACGTAAGCCACAAATCTTGTACAGTCCGCAGCGACGGCCGCAAGAAACCGTTTATCCTTCGGTTTGCAAAACTGGGGTGTAATTTCATTTGCATCGTCTAAAATCTTCGTTTATTGTTGGTCTGTTGGGTTATATTGGTGGCACCATGCTTAAACTCTGATGAAAAGTGTTTTATAAAAAATATATATTAAAAACCAAGTAATTTCAGAAGCCAAGATCTATCCGGTTCTTGGGTTGCATATCTCTACCTACATAAATAGAGGAATACTTAGTGATATTAACTACTGTAGGCATCAATCTAACGACCTTTAAATCGAGAGCCAAAGAAATACCACGGAACCATAGCGACTGTAATTTAATTTGCATCGTCTAAAATAAGGCGTCGAAGGGGTGAAGGGGTGGGGTGGAAAATGATATGGGTGGACTTGCATAAGTCAGCGTCGCGACATGGACTGCTAACAATGTAAACGTGCAAATGAGTTTTTGCCTCCAACAGACAAAGGTTGGATTATCTGAGTTATACTGCTTCCTTTTGCTGTAGTGTTTCATCTTAACGTCCGCGGAAGATTTATTTAAAAAAGCAGAGGAGATTCATTCAAAGCTAACTACTGCATAACACTACATAACAACACAATCAAAATGTTTATAAAAAAATTGAAATTTATTTGATTACTTATGTCTTGGAATAAAACATAATATGTTAACTGAAAAGATGATTTTATGCGCATTTTATGAGATAGGGGTTTGGTAAGACTCGTCCTATCCACAGCCAAGTCACGCTTGGCAAGTCAAAGTCTCGATTGCAACTAAAACGTTCCCTAAAATACATTAATCATATAATTTCAAACCCCTTAAAACACAAAATTTCAACCCTATTTCTTCAATCTAAAGTTAAACTTGCGTTGTAACAATTTTACACGAACTTCGGTGTATTGCAGCAATATCCTACTTCAGTTTCGTTACTTACTACCGCATAATATGTTTAGCATTTTCTTTGAGCGTGCTTTTTAGCTTACACGTGTACAAAACTTGTGAAAATTATTTTATGTAAGTATAATGTAAATTTGAATGCTCGTTTTCTCTTTAATAACAAGTACAGTTAATTAAAATAAAACCACAAAATAAGCAGGCACTCAGTTTGTCAGCGGAATACTTGCAATCATACTAATATTAACCGTAAAGAGCCAACGCTGAAAATGAAACGCTCCTTTAATTTTCTCAAAATCACCCGGCTCGATCTCAGTTTTAATTCGACAAGGAGAAGAGAGCAGCAATCAAAAGAACTAACGGCGTCTCCAACGAGGCATTTCCATACGCGAGGGGGGCTTCGCAAATGACACGGTATTAGTTCGCAACTGATTACATTCCTCGACGCCTTTGCTGCGAACGACTCAAAATGAAGTAGCGACGAATAAACTTCATTACGCCAAGTTAAGCATGGAATTAACGAGGAATTATCTTCGAATGACAGCGGTGGCACGTACACTCGCGAGCACTTCGAAATTATGGCCCTGGGTAGTTAGGCGCCCTTTCCCAGAGCCGACCATTTACATTTCGCGACATGAAAGTTAATAACTACCTGGAATTCCCTCCATATCCGTTGTGCTTTTGCTATATGCGCCGGATATCTGGCCATGCTAGTCGAAAATTGTAGGTCCTCTTTTGTACCCGCTAGTCCTGGCTGTCGAATTGCACACGGTCCCTTGAGAAAAGTAAATAGTGGTCCGGCCAAGGCTTTGCGAGCGCAAATCCAAATCAGTCTTTGTCTCGTGGTAAGCGCTATCCTTTTGAGAGATTTTCCATCTTTGCGGACGCTCAGTGGACCTGTATTGGATGTTGAAATCGGAGGCTACAGCGCATTTTCTGAACCACTATGCCCAGCAAAGCGATTTAGTGAACAACAATGGCGTTTGTCTTGACGGGGAGTTGGCGGAGGTGATAAGTGAGCGCATTGGCCATCACCTCATTCAATTATTCTTAATGAAGCTAATCAATTGTTTGAATGTGTTCCATAAACTAATGAGTGTGTTAAAGTTGCCAGGATTGGGCACGAAGCTGGGCACGAAGCTGCTGTTTGTTTGGGATGTGATCGCGCTACAAAATAAGTTTTAATTAATGGATTGCTATTTAGAGTCACGCGTGCAGTGTCCGGGGAGAGCACTCGGCGCCGACGGGACCCTCCCACGCAAGTTGTTATTACACCCTTTTTCCTCAATGTACAAATAAATTTCATACGTAAATTAATTTCCAAATAACTGACACTTATAAGTGCTCCATTTCTCATGAAAAATCAAACACAGTGTATGTACAAATTAATTTGATACGTAAATAATTATCCAGATAACTGGCACCTTTGTGTGGTCCATTTCTCATGAAAAATCAAATACAATTGTCTTATAGTACATTACAGTCCATATATATATTCTACACGCGCAAAAAAGAGACCGATTACTAACGAGGGCGAAGTTTGAGGCTCGAAACACAAGTAAGTAATCGGTCTGTTTTCAAGTGATGGGTAATGCTTTAAATTATACCTACGAGAATTTCAAATTAATGCCACGAAAAACCTAAAGCAAATTCGCGTTAAAGTATATATATTTTTAGATTTCGTACAAAGCAAACGCAAAAAATCCATCCAGCCAAATCGTCCATTATGTGTGCTCGTGTGCTAAAATATTAGAGAAACTTTCTTTTTTTCGAAATTTTTGACAGTTGCATTTTTTACTCCCACGAGAAGAAAGTGATTCATATGGATAGTTCCTTCCCGCTCATTTGAAAGGTGAACAATGCCTCGTGTTCCCAACTAAGTTTGAAATAAGTACTGAGGAGATTTCAGGAAATTACGATTACGCTCTGAATGGGACTTAAAAAATAATATTATTTTTGTCTGCCAGGCTTGCATAATACAAGGTGAACATCAAAATCGGCTCCTTGGGAGCAGCACAAAGCGGAAGAAAAACAATTTTCCGACATAACTAATAGGAAGTCACCTCGTTACTCACAAGTGAATGGTACGTCGACAATCTCGCAAGCGCGCCTCCACTTCTCCACTTAATGAATGAGAATAATTTTGCCAAAATACTTCGGAGAGACGGGACACACGCCCCGGGAATTTTTCAATTTGCAACTGACATAATGTAATAAGACTTACACGGTGAGTATGCCGGCGCAACGTAATTAATAACCCGTGAAATATTACCTGCTACAATGAATTTAGAGGATAAAAGTTGAATGATAAATTTAAATAACAAGGCGAGCGTTCGGAAGGAGGCCGAAATACTTGGGAATAGTTTGTCTGGGTGATAAGTAGGTGCGCCGGAACGTCGTGCGGGAATCACAAGTTTGTTCCCGTGCCTAATGAACGCGTGAACGCGAAATAACTTTGCGAAAGCTTGAATAATGTATGCTTTAACGAGATGTTTTTCTTGAGGGAATCTCATTAACCCACTTTGTGATTGTGTGAATGTAAAGTTTGGAACTTCTTATTCTTAGTGAGTGGAATCTTTTATGAGTTTCCTAAATTGAATCACCTTCGAATTTAACTAAAACCATTTGTTTTCGGCAAAATTGATAGAATTGCGTTGTTTTCCATCTGAAAGTTCTTTAATATGTATGTCTACTTAAAACATTTTGAAATTTCGCAGGTAAAGTCTGCGAAACTTAGTCGCCACTCTTCGACCTTACTGTCACAGGCAAAGTTTGGCCAACTTGTGCAGCAGACTGTTCTTGCTTAAGCATCTATTCAATTCACCTGCTGGCGTTGCAGTAAATCGGAACCACTTACATAATCGCATACACATGACCGGCTAAAATCGAATTCCCTTTATTATATCCATAAAATATAGCGATATTATCTTGAGCGGACCACCGGGCCGTAAAAGTAATCCTTCCATTTTAATGGTCCTCCAACCTGCGGGTTGCAACTATGTGGCCAATTTGCTCCAGACTACTGAAGCTATTGGAGGCGTTCTCATGGACCTCGCAAATGTTTCCAACAATCCAAAAAATTGAGCACAGTTTTATTTCCAGCCGGACAATTCGAAAGCAAATTAGGAGTATTGGTTGCCGATATTCATAATTTAAAGGAACTGTAATAATTTTCTTTTTCAATATATTTATATAAGTTTGGTGGAGCAAACAAAAAACACATAAATGAATGACATTAACCAGTTATGAATGAAGCGTGATACCTGTTTATGTTTACACATATTGCTGCCATAGAAAATAAGGAGACTACCTCCAATGTCGATGCATTTCCTTCAACACACAATTTGCATGAAATAAGAGACTAACCTCGTAGACATTTTATGAGACCTCTACAACTAGGTGCTTCTATTTTCCCTCATATTTATATCAAAACACTTTAACTTTAAGTACTAAACTTCATTTTTGATGCAACAAGAACTTTTTTAGATTATTTCGGGAAGGCAATAAGGTGTTACATCAACAATGGTTTTGTTCTGCAGAACTAAAACCAATAAAGCATTTTAAATATTCATATGAAATCCTTCGCCGGGGCGTTGTTTAATCGGCGCGTTAAATTCGAGAAAAGTCGAGAACACATCCAATATTAATACTGCACGAGCGTTGTTTCGGCAAATGGGATAAAATCGCGCATTTTTTTTTCAAATACGGCAAAAGAAAGATCGATCACGAAAAAGAACCGATTTAAACCTAATTCGCGTTCTATAAAGAACGGTGACCAAAAGTCGTTTCTTTCTCCAATTCGACTGGAATCACCATTAATCAAGTGGGACTGAACTTTCACGCCACCTCCTGAATCTAATTTCGCAAACAAAGAAAACGAAAACTCTACCTTTATCAATCAAAACTGTTTGAAAATTCTATTTCGTGTGCGTGGAAGCGCCGCGCTACGGAGACAATTGGAAAAATGTATCACGAATAAAAAGTCGTATTGGAATGTAATATCGAGGGGACGGTGCTCGAAAATATTCTTGTCAAGTGAAAATAAAGGGTCAGGAAATACAGTGACAGGTTGTGAGCGGGCAGTGGTCATCCGAAACGGACACAGGCTTCGAATAAATAAACCCGGAGCAAATAACAGCGTCATCCTCACGTGTGCGGCTGCCTTGTCAGGAAAAGAGCACCTGTTCTTATATGACACATTTTGTGACATCTGACTTGGAGTATTGTTAATTTCGCAGGAGATTCATATCAATACGGGGATTTTTATTATGTTCGACGTCGTCTGCTTGCTCATATGATGTGGACGTCTGGAGCGCCTTAATGACAGCCCATACTGATGTATTAGGGAAGCTATTCTGAAATCCCCACCGGTAACATTACACTCATAGGGTTTCGTAAAAATATCACGAGCTTCATTCTTATGTATCAGTTTTTTATGCAGCGTTTGTTTTATTTAGGATTGGCGCATGGAAACTGGCAAAATCTATTATAAATTTGACAGAAATACGTTTATTTTTGATCTATCGTTGAGCATGAATATAAAACGAGAATTGACTGTGACTGATTATAAAAGTGGGTACTAAAAAAAGTACATATCTAAACTCAGAACAGTCTGTAATATAAGTTAGTAACTAAATCAACGGAGAGTTCAAAATCAATTGACACGAATCTAATCTAATCCTCGAAATAAGCCAATATTACCTGTTACCAGTTTTGCTTTGATTAGTGACAATCGCCTACCTCTCTTGTCTGAATTGGTTCAGATAACGTGTTCAGTGCAGGACAAAGGACTATTATGTGAGCAGTTATTATGAGAGACACGTAGGATCGGGATTCAGAGCTTCCATTGATATGTTATTCTGTTCCTACTATGATTCATGTCTTAGGCTCAAGTGCCACAAAGCCGACGGAACGTATCTGCACTGTTCATTGCTGGTTACTTAGGCACGCACGTATATGGTTACATACATTCGATACTGGCGATGGATTACCATTTCTAGTAGTAATAGAAAGTCTTGACGTGTTATAGACAACAGAACGTAGGTGAACGAGATTCTGATCAATTTACTGAATGTCGACGGATTAATGATAAAATCTCAACATATCAGCAACTGACTTACTGAATTTGAAATTCACAAACTAAAATAATACTTACTTTAATACTGTACAAGGTCGTAAGGCTTAATATTATAATTACTAAGTAAGTATTATAATAGTAGTTTATGCAACTGTCTTCTAATGTCTAATTATATTCAGTTGCATACACAATTTTATCTACATTCCCTAGAAAATCAACCAACCTTTTCCAAACCTTTGCACCGGCGATGCAGCGCCGCGTCCAAGACATCAGGAAGCACAAAAATATCCTCATCACTTTGCATTTCAATAATTTAAACAAACATACCTAAGCCCACAACATAACACGGCAAGTGTGATAGGTTTGGCAGAAGATGGCGGTAAATTTGAGTATTGGCACCGATTAAGTAGGCGAATAATAAACAAATTCGTTTCATTTCTCCATTTTATCGAAAGGCATAAAACATCCCAACTCGTAATGTTTCAGCGTTTATGATAAAAAGTAATTTGATTTCTATACGCAGAATGCATAAAACAGGTCTTCATACAACTGTTTTAGAATTTCTTAGCCGAACATTATGAGACGAGTGTACACAAATATTGTTAGTATCTTTCGTACTTGAACGTATCTACAGCATGATGAAAATCTATAACCGCTTGCAATTTTCAACTTGGAATTGAATTGACCTGCAATAATGCATTATTGCCTAACCTGCACTTTCTTTAAGCAGCAAAGTTTACTTCAACAGAATCCTCTCCCGTATAAAGATAAGATATGCAGAGGGGTTGGCTTTACAGATATAGTAGGTAGACACTGGGCGGGCATCAAATTCGAGGTATTGTGATGCAAATACTCGTGGTTCGGTTTGCAGCGTCAGTACAAGACAAAGCAACGTTGACGACCGACATCGGCTGTTGGTATCGAGTCGACAGCCTCCACTCGACTAGACTCGTATCTCTCACTTGCTCCAGCTAGCTAGCTAGTTCTCGAATTAATGGACCAAGCGACAATGGTGAATAAATTTCTAGTTGACACAGAAAGCTCCGAGATTTTCTTTACAAAGATTAGTCCTTCGATTAGGAGTATTAAAGTGGAATGTACTTTGAGAATTGTTGCGATACAACATACTCAGTGTTGCATTGACTTTATAAGATATAATATAATAACTAGCCTAGGTAAGGTATTGTAAAGTCTTTTTTATGCAAATAAAATGAAACTCTTCAGTTTTTTGCACTAGCTCACGTTAACTGAATGCTCCGTATCTACTTGCATCCTGCATGAGGTAACTCTACGCAAAAGCTTCCAAAGCGCATAGAATTTCAAATGGCGTTTTCATTTTTTCTCTAGGGGCATCTCGGTATCAGTCAGATGCATAGCCTTGAGATGCAAAGTGTGAGGCGAACGAGAGCTTTTTATATTTGCGGAGCCACGCTTGGATTTACATAATATTGCTTCCTTAACATTCTTACTCGGACCGGACTGTGAAACAAAGCTGAACACCACGGGAGAACGAGAATGGCCAATTTGAATCAAATTTTTATCGGAAAATTAGTTTCTAATAGTTTTGAATCACTGACACTCTAGAGATTTTTGTCTTCATCACAGAATTCAAAGTGTAGTACTTTAGAATACTTTTTATCTATTTTATTACCTGACCACAGCAAAGCAAAAAGTATATGAAGGCGGAAGTTAGGCAAGAGATCGCGCTATATACAATATCGGTGCATATTTGTGTAGGAGCTCCTTTGCCTCGGACTTATGATATCTTTCATACCATTTACTAGAGGTTTTATCAGTTAAAATACAAGTATAACCGAATAGATTAAGAATATAAGCATCCGACCTAGATAAATTAAAATTAAAAATCCGGATTTTTTACAATAGGTTTTGACACCCTCTAAAATGACTCTAATGGTGTAATAGAAAGAAAGAAAACAAACACATGTATTTCGGTCCACACAGGCATTAACCGCAAAACTAAACTCAAATTAACGAGAACCTTATCTTCTCTGCATTCCTCGGAGACCTGGACATTGAAAGCCTGCGTCTGAAAAAGAATAGATGCTTTCGAGATATGGTGGTGGTGAAAAATGCTATGTATAAACATCTTGGACGGAATACCGCACTAACGATTCTATTCTCAAAGAACTCCGAATTAAGACCAGGGTTTCCACTGTTTGCACGCAGCGAGTTCTGAAGTTTTTTGGACATACTGTCAGACAAGGTTCAATCAGCCTGGAGAGACTCCTTATCACCGGCCGTGTCGAAGGAAAAAGGAGTAGAGGAGTGACACGATCAAGGACGCCATCCATACCACCTTGCAAGCCGCAATACACACGGCACAAACCCAGAGAGTTTGGAGGAAGCTGGTGACGAACACAGTACAATATAGTCACGTCCCTCAGTCGTGAGGCTACGACGAAGAAAATTACTTTCAAGAAAGTCTATGATTCCCTTCAGCCGATCATTTTATGTACGATATAAGATGTAAAATTTACTTGTGTGGTATTTAATGATAAGGCTTTTGATTCCAAAGTTATTATACCACATTATTGTATATCAGTCAATTGTCTAATAAATAATTTTCAAAACATATTATGTGTAATATCAGTTTGTAGGTAATATTAGTTCTCTAAATTTAGACAAAAGGTTATGAATTGTGTGTGGTAAATATTTCAGATTTCTTATTTTTTACTTTTAAGAGCGTGATTTCTCACTGTTTTTAGTTTTTAAATTTCCTTATTTTCAACACTCCAAAGTCGGTTTAAACCGTAACTATTTCTTATGAAGAAAACTTGTCCTACTGCCACGGATTTAATGATGCACTCGACCTAACAAAACACTCAGCAAACTTTAGTTTGCTAATAGCTGCGGTTTTTACAGTTCAATCTGCATAATATTGCTTCCTTAAAATGCCAACGGGCAAAAGACAGAAGCGAAATTGCTTTTTTCCAGTGCGAGGAGTCAATGAAGTCGGCAGGAGATAGTGGGGTTCTGCGTCTGATATGTTTGTCTAGTCAAATGCGATGGAAATGTGGCGGGCTCGAGGAATACTGTTCCACTGCTTTTTATCCGTTCAAATTGCACTACGAGTTCAAAGCGTGCGTCGTGTACAACTCATTTGATCTTGAACTTTAATTTATTAATCTTTAAAAAACAATTATTAAACTTATTATTTAATTCCATACAGCCTATTGCAGTCTAGTCCGTAATTAGGAAATTAAAATATATTCTTAGTTGTTGATACAATTGCAGTGCACTACTTCGTAAGCGGTCTTCATTTACCTACGTCGTTTTAAACTTCACCAAACAACGCACAAAAAGTAAAGCTACAAAAATGAATTCTACTTGAACATTTTTCTCCGAGATACCGCCAGTAATCTGCTAGACTAGCAGGAAATCTTCAGCCTCCACTCCTTCCTTAATTAGCAGAATATTTCAGAGGAAAAAAAGAGAAAGCAACAGGAAGCATTGCAAGCAGTAATAAAAGGAGGCGGCTCGTGACCGCTATAAAGCGCTCATAGCTGCCTAATGGAGACGCGTTATCTAGCTAAATGTGAATAAAATTTCGTTAAAAATTGAGGGTCCACACGAAAGCATTTTAAATATCGATATCTAACAAATTTAGGTACAAATAGTGAAAAAAAAAACAGTTACCTTTTTAGGGAATTAAATTCAGAGACACCAGTCAACTCATTGACGTACTAATAAAGCGAAAAACATCTAAGCCAATTTTAATTTATTTACGTAGGTATTATTTATATGTGAGTACAAAATCCATTTCCTTTTTACAAATTTTGCTACATTTAATGATAAAAAATTCATGTAGATGGAAAGGGAATTTCATTGTTTATCCCAATACTCAATTTAATTTCATGGAGACTAGCTATTTGCTCAATCAAAACGAGCGATCGAAACGGGTCGACTTTATTTATTGAGCTCATATTTTTTCAAAAGAATCTTAAAAACAAATTCCCGATAAAAAGGACCAAATAGATCTTGATTTGCGACTCGACTTCCATGCTTTGGCATTTAAGTCAACCGTAAAGGCATGGAATAAATAGTAGGTCAGAAGGGACAGATAAAGCGAAAGCGTATTTTCCACAACTTTTCTTTCAAGTTATTTTACCCCAGTAGCCCAATCAAATTCACTTATAATATAATACCTCTAGAACACTATGTGTATAAAGTTAATTTTGCAAAAATTGAAATTATAAAAAAAGCGTTTGGAACTTTGCATTGATAGATTTTTTGTTATATGGCAAACGCAAATGAGAAAACCTACGATTTCTTAATGTCGAGAAAAATTATCCTAATATAATATAGAAGCAAAAATTTAGTTTAATATTATTACTGCGGTCAAAATATCGTTCTAATCTCGGTGTAAAACAAAGATTGCAAAAAAATAGTTTGGCATTGCATAGTTAATAACAATGAGTTTTGGACATGATAACTTACCTAATACGTACTTATCAATTATTAGAAAAAACTAAAAGTTTAGTTTTAAAAAATATTTAATGTTTTCGGGTTTTTATTGAGAAAAACATATATGTTTCTTTGTCATTTAATATGATGAGTATAATGCTTATACAATAAGAAACATGCAAAATCCAAGTTAAATTATATTATAACTTTTGGGGTCAAAATCTCGTTGGATGATCGGTCTTTTTACACGACTGCCGAACCAAAAAAGGAGTGTCATAACTTTAGAGTTCATGTATGTATGTATGTTTATATAAATGGGAATTGAAATCAGATTCGAATGGAAATTGTATTGGAAGAATCCTTACA
The DNA here is from genome assembly GCA_027580185.1 of Tuta absoluta. Classification (NCBI taxonomy): domain Eukaryota; kingdom Metazoa; phylum Arthropoda; class Insecta; order Lepidoptera; family Gelechiidae; genus Tuta; species Tuta absoluta. Next base: position 7,483,695 of record JAQAHW010000003.1, read on the forward strand.
TTATCCCGAGTGTCATACGCTAGGTTTTATTTCAAAAGCAGTCGTGCTTTTTTAATTTTGTTAATGTAATATGCTTGTTGGTAGAATATTGACATGTGAAAGTTTTAACCTATTTCAGTTCTTCACTAAATTTTTTTACAGAAAGAGCTTTTCTTCTACTTTTATTTATTGTGCTTTTCTGTGCTTTTCTATTACAAAAACTTCAGATAGTTCGTACCAAGAGGAGTAATCATAATAATTTCAAAACCAAATCTTTCATCTTGAGAATATCGGTTAAGATTATGAGTATAGATTAGGTTGTATTTTTCTTTTTTATTATTTCATGATTTTTTTCTGATTTCATTTTTGCAAATGCTCCTTGTCTAAGTTAACCAAATTTTCACTTAAAATTTCATCAAGTTTTACAGGAGTGTACTGCGAGTATTAATCAGAGAGCAAGAGCGTTTTCATTTCGGACAAATGTTTTGTAAGATTATGGTTGTTTTCTTCACAATTCACGTTCCATGTAAACGGCCCCTCCAAAGGTCATTTACGATTTAAATGGGCAACAATCTGAGACACGGGCTCCGAGGGCTCCGATCAAAGCATACGGTAGAAGGAGTCCTACGTCCAAGTCCAAAATAAGGGAAAAATGTGTTCTTCGCGTTTTTCAATGACACAAAACGAAATAGAAATAAAAAGCTATATTTGAGGCTTTAAACGCTTAAATAAATTATTCATTTATGTAAAATGGATTAAATAAGTGAACACAGTAAGTATGGGTGATGTAAAACTTAATTCATCTGTCTTAATGTTGTTTTTCGAAGGATCCCCTTCTATAAAATATTTTTTCTTGTTCTGAAACACTGGAAGCACAAGAGGGCCTGTTGAATGATTGCCCTTCTCCTTTCCGTTGCCTTCCTTCTGTTCCTATAACTCTAAAAGGAAGGATCGACTTAGGCTTGAATTTTATCCTCCAAAATGAGTATCGAAAATTTACATCAACTCGTAATACCCTACCGGCTGAACCTTTATTGTAAACGTCGTAATTTGAATTTCGTCTTTGATATTTAAATGAACGTCTACTTGAGACACTGCCTTAGTTATTTGAGTTTTTGTAAAGCAATCAACTTTGTTTATATAGAAAATGGGTGTAATTATGAATCTCGCTTTTAACATGAGAAAATGGCTGAACTACGAGTTAAAAGCAACTAAATACTGTAAATTATTTTCTATCATAGTCAATAAATGTTTTGTAAATTACAAAGCAATGCATTTTCCAGAACAAATTTGTATTGCAGAAAATGCAGAGGTGCCTTTAATTTCCAGGCCTATTCTCTTTCCGCACAGACCTAGTTGACTTTGTGAAAGAGACATATTGCTACACAACTTTTTATCTTAAAAGCTACGTGATTTTAGTCACTTTGACTCCCTGAATGTTAGTTTTATCACGCTATCTGTGGCTCTAATTAATACGCGAAATCACACTCCTTTGACGCGACCCACTGTAAAACTAAAGTAAACAAACGACAGCGAATCAGTTCATTGTTGATTGTGCCGACTAAATTTAGCTAATCTCTGAGTGTAATTTTAGATTAATGTGAATTTCATTAGAAATTCATTGTGTTCGGTTTTTTTAGTTCAGCATACATCTTGTAAGTAATACGAAGTCGTAAGACAAATCCAAGATATTACGAATTATAACATTTCACGCAATCAGTGACCAAATAACTTTTATAACATTTCTTATTTAAAAACGCCAGCCCTTTCCAACACCAAAGTATTTTTTTGAGTCGAACAGCAAAATTTTGTTTCTTATTTTTTGAACTCCAAAGCCTTAACCGATAAAAATATAGTGTGTTTAAGAATAATATTATGTAGATAGAAACTGGATGGAAGGAGAAGAGGGAGGCCTTTGCCCAGCAGTGGGATGGTGTGGGCTAGACAAGACAAGACAAGAAACTAATGCATGGATCGGGGTTCCATGGACATAACAAAACTCGCACTAAGAAAGCCCAAATAGATACCTACAATCAACTTGGCCGGGAATCAAACTTTGAAAATTTGCGCCAACTACTTACGCCACAAAAGTCATAATTTTCGTGATGATTTACCCTCAAAAATATCAATAATTATCAAAAATACATACGTAGGTTTGCAAGCGTTCTGACTTTCGGTGTAGCGAACTTTACAAGCCGTCGGTCTAGAGATCAGATCGATACAAAACCCGATCGAAGCGCCTCACTATTTTGACTATAACATGAATACCTGTTCCTTTCATAAAATTGGGTTTAGGTACGTAAGAAACTTCCCCGATATTTTCTTGTAAATATATTCGTCATTTTAGTGAAATATTTGCAGATGTGCGAAACCATTTTTACCCAACGATAGATCCCATGAAATTACTCTATATATGTTTTTATACCTTATGTTATGATGATGGATGGAATAATCATGTGGGCTAAATAGTAAGAAAGGCTACTTTATAACGAGAAGATATGTATGGCTCTCCTTGGCACGGCCCACGTGAAAATTTACAACTTTGAGTGTTTGGAATGATTGTCGTTAAGTAAACTAAATGTTTCTCATAAACAAAACATAAATTATAGAAGATACAAAACATTAATTTAGAAGATACAAGGTACAGGGCCGTGCTGTAAGATCCTCGCTAAGGCATGACTCAACTTGATCTCGGAAATCGAACTACGTAACGATGATATTAAAAAAAAACATAAATTTGTCGACCTCACATGCAAAAAATCTGAGTAATCTGATGAGCCGTTCAAAAGATGTAGGGTAAAATTTTACCATTGACCGATACTGAGAACACAGTATGAGCTAGGGGCAAAGAACAACTTTATTATTATAGTATAGGTTGTATATGTAGGTGTTTGCAATGTCCCCCTAATATGTTCGCACTTTCCATACCACCCAAGGATTGCCTGGAAGAGAAGGCTGCTTGCCTCCTTATTTTCTGAGTTTTTTATTGTTTTTTCCAATGTAATAATTTTGCGCACAATTAAAGTATATTATCATTATTAACTATAACGCCTTCATTCCTTGCGGAGTGGACAGAGCGTTAATAGTCTTAAAATATTGTTGCTATCGCCACGTCTGACAAATATTTGGGGGCCGTTTTAGAAAAATTGTGTATCACTGAAGGGACAGGTTGTCATCCAGCTTTGTGGTTTTCAAAAGCGATAGAGTGCGCTCTTAATGGCACGGCTCAAGAACCAGCTTATATCGGCTCTACGGATTATTCTGTTTTTTTTTTATGTGAAGTCAACAAATTCACGACATTATTTGAGAACAATGAGATCTTCGCTACATTGTGCGGTTTACGAATTCGAGCTGGGCCGTGCCATAGAATGCTCTCCACAGCACGGCCCAAATCGTTTCGTAGAACTCCTTAGAAATGGTGCCCCGACAAATACTGGTTTGTGCAAAAAATCTCTTAAAATTATCGTGAATATTTCCACATACTTAAATTTAAGGATTTCCATATGGATCGTGCCATGGAGAGCTACACGAAAATATACAGATCCACTAGTTTCATTGGAAAAAACAGAGAGCTGCATGTAAAATCCCGTGATAATAAGTGAATTTACTCAACTATTTTGTGTAAACTGTAGTTGTAGCTATGTATTCACAAGCGTGGACGTCCGGTTGTCAACAACACGTAGTTATGACGTCACACGGACCTGACATCACAGAACATGGAAAGATAACATCGCGAGGTGTTAATAGCGATGGCTATCACACATAACACGTTAGTGATTGTTTACATAGTGTCGGAACCGCCGTTTCCAAACTAACGGATTATGAATTTTATTTTATATTCTAATTCGACTAAATGGGACGTTGATTTTATAAAATTGCTATGATTTATGGTGTAAATTTTTTATGTCACAAATATTATACTAAAATATTGCACACTTCCATTACTATCATTTACGTTACTACGAGCGCTGCTAGTTTTGTATCTGAAATGGGGCACTTACAAAATTAAATTAAGAATATACGTGTCAGAGATCGGTCACAATAACAGGTGTTTGTTTAGAGTAATTGACAGTTCGCGTTTTGTTAACATTTTCATATGTTCGATTGCTATTCAAGCACTGTAATCTGCTGTAAATTTTTATAGTTATGCTCCACGAGCTTTAAAATTACGTTTTTAAACTAGCATAACACGTGCATGTATTCGAGGCGTTGTTCATTACCGTCAACGGCGGCAACGTGTAAATAACAAATTGTTTGGCAAATTTCAAAACACGGTAGCGGCAATTACAGGCGCAAAAATATCGCGGCACGACAACGTGTCGACAACCGTCACTTTAGCACGTTAGCGAGCATTCTTTCCATGCGTTCATTAACATAACAAGTAGTTTCGTTAATCAAATGTACGAAATTAATGGCGCAGTTTAGAGGCGACGTTCCACCCGGCAATCACATGGCCATTACAAATTGCCACCAATTACTGCGACACCCCCGTGCTCGGAAAGGTACCTTCAGCGCAGCGGGATTTTTTACGCGTTCATAGTAATTGTATTCCTACGTATATTAAATGTTCTTTACCTACGTGACATCACTAATGAATATTATGCATGAGCCAGTGAGGGTGGGTTTTAGATTTTTGTGCAATGTTTTTGCGGCGTCAGCTCTTTGGTTTTGTAATAACTCATTTTTACTCTATTTCAGACACGCCTGTTCCAGTTGTCGGACGCTTCATAGTGGCAACACCATGAAGCGTTCGTAATTAATCTAACTCAACTATGCGAAAATCTAATCAGATAGATACGCCAAAGTTTCAAACTACTCTTGTACCTGTACGGAAACTTACAACGCCAAGGATGCACCCAGTATGTAGATGCGAGAGAAATTTATTTCACTCACTCAAAGGTGTATATAAAGCTCTCCATACCTCATCCTTTGAATGATGTTATCGCGATTTCCCAAATGTTTAGCTCTTTTTGATCTAAATTCTTTATACTTGGCTTTGCGTTTCGCCTTTTCCTTACATACATCACAATTCTTTTGTGGGGCTATAAGGAATAGTAAAAAATCGAATGTTTGTTCGAACTACACAGTAGAAATTCCATGTTTTATCTACTTTTAGATGTTCTTCTTGCGAGCGGTAAGAGCGCCCTTGTCTTCAATAATTTTACAAGAAATATCTTCGGTTTTCCAGTTTAAGAACGTCAAAAATATTTAAGTAACATAAACAATATTTGGTCACTAAAAATTAAGTAGGTCCCAAAGTACCCAACAATCTAACTTTGGACTTGGAGAAGAAACTTCATCTTTCGATTAAAATTATCAAGATATTTATGCAATTAAAAAGCGCCAAGAACTGGCAAAAAAATAAACTTTAAATAGACTTTCCACAACCATTATCTGATAACATTATTCATTAATTTAAAATTATCCCAAAGCCGAGCCGATCCTGATAATTTTTGCCGAGTTTTAAGAAGACAGGAAACGACGTAAAATTTATCTCCAAACCAGAAGAATTACTTTGTACCAACTCTGCAAAGTAATGGAAATTTGCTGATTTCTAACTTCAGAGAAAATTGTTTTTTTCTGAATTGGAATAATATTAGGTTTTGGTGATGCGTCAACTTTTCTAACAAACATTATTAAATCTGGCAGGCAGTTCTACGTAGTTCATTTTTGGATTTTTCGAGGAGCATTTTCATTAATAAAGGCTTATATAAAGGCAAACGGAATGGAGGTGCCCGAATAAGTATTTATTGAAGGGACGGTCGGCTTTATAGCCGAACGGAATATAACGCATTCAAATATCTTGGAAGTTTATCAAATCCGAGTATCGGGCCCAATACGCCGGGTCGTAAGGCATATTACAGTGTTCACTCGTCAGCTCTATGCCGGAAAAGTCAATTTGATGCAGATTACGGATGACGGAGGGAAGAATCTTGCAGGACAAGTACTTATTTTTTTTATTTTTCTAAAAATACATTTTATAAAAAGTTTATTTGTTACCATAGAATTGTATTATATGATCAGTAGGTAGGTAAGTAAAATTGCAGGGTTCATCGGGTCGATGGTGGACGACTCGATGTCCCATACGAAAAAGAAAGAAGTAATAAAATTGCATTTGATACCTACTGTTTTTAGGTATTGCTGTATAATTATTTCTTATTAACGTTAATGTCTTTTACCAATTTTACCTTCTTTTTTTGTGATTTACACTGTCGGTCGTCAAAGATATAAATGTGTTGTTTTGTAAGTATTTGTCATAACATCATACCACTTTCGTTGATTTTTGTCTGCTTTACTGACGAGACTATGGCAAATAACCAGTAATCCTGTTCATGATGAATTTTACTAGTGATCGATATGTAAAATCAAGATGAGGATGAACTTTCGTCGAGTAGGTAGAAATATAAAAAGACCTTCTGACTAAATTCTTGACGATAGGCCGCCTCTGCACATTTTTGATAAAGCTATGTGATTTTGTTTTGAATGTGCAATGCAAATTTGTACTTACCGTGGATCGTGAAAATATTTACCTTATTAGGTACCATGTATATGAATTAAACCTAAACTTCTTGAATAAATATTTATACAAGAGCAAATAATGATGGAACCTCGCATGAATGAGAGAAATCCGTAACATCGATAAGTACATGGTGTATCGGGCGGCTAAGCGTCCACTGAGTGGGTAGTGTGGAGCGTTTCGCGACGATGTTCTATTACAAAAGGGAATTGGATCTTGATTCATTGGTTCAGAAAATCGGCAGCGTACCTTGATAATTTCATTTCTGTACAATTTGACCGCGTCCGTGGTCAGACGATTCCTGGGGGCCGGCCTCGCGGGCCCGGACACAATACAGGGACTCCCCTACGGTTCTCACACACAATACTAAGCTTTTATTGCCTCCTTTTACAATCTCCCATTACCTCGAAGGCCCCGGCGCTGCTGGGAATCAGTTTCGTTACAGTTTTTTTATTTTTCCCTTTGAACGATTTGTGTTGTTCCAGATTCGATGACAAATCAGATTTTATATCGCAACCGAGAAATTGGTAAGTAGACAGGACATAATTTACTTCAATCGTGTAAATCGGTATATACTGTATCTGTTAACTAAATTGTTATGTCAAAAATATGTGTTGTAGTTGTGAATGTTTGCAACGTGTAAATTGGATATCGGAATCGGTATCGGTAGAGGCATCAAAAATATCACATTAGAGGCCACCGTTGCCGGTAGCGTCGGAAATGGTGCGGTCCCCCGTCCAGCTTTTACACAGATTGTATTGGCGCAAATGCGATGCAGCGATATTGTAAATACAATTCCTGGCAGCGCAAATAATTTTTTTGTAAAATTCATGAATATGAATAAGTGTTCCGTTGCCGTGAATGGGACATCAATTATGTAAAATGTACTCGCATTGCATTGATCGGTGGCGGCGGTGGCGCTGCGACACCGGGCTCGATCTAGTCGACGTGTAAATCAATTGACTTTATAATATCTTCCGGCAATTCGCATTAAGTATGTTAACAATCGTTAAACTGTTCCTGTCCAGCTTCTGATAGTAATTTTTAATCCAAATAATTCCATCTGTTTCAGGTAGAACAGAAAATCATAAAACACGGATTTCGAAATTATTTACATTTGATTGTGCGTTAACATCCCTTTTTACTTATATTAATATATTGCCGATAAATACGTTTGGCTGTAGGTATTTTTCCTTCCTTTATTCATTCGGTAAAAGTATTAACATTCGGACGTTTAAAATCGCCCGACTTGTTAATACAATAAAATTAATTTGCATACATTACGCTTTCCATGAATAAAAACTTTACACTGGCCATAAATTATCGGCAGTAACGTAAGAGGTAGGTTGTTCAGAAAATATTTAAAACCAGGAGTGCGTTGGAAAACTTTAGTCGTTGAAATTTTTACGGCACAAAAGGAGCGCATTTCCGATGGAGCCAACTAAAGTCATGACGTCGAGGATGTCAACTCCAAATTACAGGGCACGGGAATCGCTGCACCACTTGAGCACCCTTACATTTTTAAAGCTCTGTGAACTGCGGGCTGTTTTCTAGCTTAACTTGCACTCTTTGTTCCGGCGATAGGCTCAACGAGATAAAACTAGTGCACGAGCGCCGCGTTTGCGGGATTTTGATAACATAGTTGAGCCAATTACAGGATTGGATTTGTAGAACTTTTGAAAAGTGCTCGCTAAGAGTTCAGCAATTATCTAAGTGTGCTTAAATGTTAAAACATTGCGATATCTCCTAAAAACAAATAAAATATTCACACGGGTAAAAATTAAATTGAATGAATTTGTCGCGATACAACGCCGTATGCACGTACGCCCTCTTCAACAGGAAGCTGCAAAATAGCGCGATGTTACCAGGCGCAAAATTTGTAATTTCATAAAATCTCATAAAATGCATAACCCACATAACGCCTTCTTAATAAAAAAGACCTTGTATTACCTTGCATACAAACACTGAAAATCATTTACTCTAAGGAATCGCCTACTTTTAAAATATTGGAGAACATAAACTTTATACATACTTATTTACAACTTTACATAATTATTACGTACAGCTCATTTTGGGAAAATTGCAATGTTTTCGAAAACGGTAAAAAAACATTCATTGTAGCAAAATCTACTGTAACAAAAAGCTAACTTTTATTTATGAGAACTCATCCTGCACAAGAATTTTAATTCTTTTAGCTTTTTACGAGAATTAAAGTTACGACGGACAATATAATTTTTATAGTCTCTAAAAACCATTCTCAGAATGAGAGATTTTTTCGTGATATTGCTACTGTTTCGTCGTTACAGTCTGAGGCAACTAAACATTGGAATGGCATTAAAAGCAATTCAGTCGTAAGACCAATACCAAAGGGCTTATGTGAGGAGTATCTCCCTGCGTACAACTCTATCCCTGCACGTTCCGTCAATAATTTTCTTCGAACATCACAGATCCCGCTCGAGAACAAATCGAGGTGCAGTAAACATCGAATAAAGGAGCTTGTCTATAAAATATCATTTCCAGCTCTTAGGTTTTTGTTTCTCCATCAAATCCCGTTCCACAAGTGGGCAATAATTGAAAACGAAACAGTTTTGCGCGGGGGCGGGATCGCGAGACACAGCATAAAGGCGCTCAAAATAGATTGAACGTATAAAATTTTCAGTCGAAATTCGCACGAACCGCCGCCGCGGGAGGTGCTCTGTATCTTTTTACTTTGTAACCTTACTTTTTATTCCATTAGCGAGCGTGTGGGGCCCCTCTAGCCAAATATCGTGGAATAATAAAAGCTGTTTAGTAATGATAATGCGGAACGCAGCTCTCGCTACACTAGCCTAACTGAATTAAACTTGCGCGCCATGAATTTAGTGTTTACGCTTACTGCTGCGGCGAATTAGTTTGTTTTTGAGCTAACCTTTGCTTTTGTGTAATTCTATTCCAAACCTAATTGAAAACTGAATTATGAATGTTAAGTTAAACTTTAAATGCTGTTAAGTTGAATGCGAGTTTATCTAAGGAAGGAGCAAAGTTTTACAATAGCTTGCTGGTGTAAAAAAGTTAGTCACATTTTAAGTCTGGAAAATTCAGGAGCGTTTGTGATCCTCTTCCGAGTTTTCTCTTTGCTTTATATGCGCAATGTACAACGCTATTGCTCTAACACAAAACTTTTTATTTCCGTTTATACCGAGTCAATCGTCCGCGAACATTTTTCAGGCAAACTTTAACAGTGGAGGCAATCGCTCCTGAAATTCGAAAATGAAATCGTTCCGAGCGTCGCAAAGATTTATCGATGGATGTTCGAATTTACTTTGAAACTTTCTGGGCATAAAACTTATGACACGTAATCGTATATTCTCGTCAAGCGCTCCGCGAAAAAGAATGGCCTGGAAAATTAATTTACTATGAGCATACCCAATAAATTTGTCAATATGAGTAACATATCACAACAAAAGTTTTTTATAGTGTAATCTTATACATTATATCCCTAAGTATACATAAAAAACACTATATACCTAAGTATACACCATAAAAAACTTTTGTTGAAATAATTATGTTACTTTGCTTTGAATACATAAAGTGTATACTTAGGAACATAATGTATACCTTAGTATTAAATATCTAACTTTTGTTATTATTATGTTACTTTTCTTAGAAATAATATTGATAAATTAAGTCACGGAATGTAACGTACATTCTGTATGTTATGTATTTTCATTTTTTTATACCCTTTAAGCCTTAGTATAAACTATAAAAACTTTTATTTTTTGTTACATAGTGTAAACCTACATGAAATATAGTTTTGTTAGTATACACTTAAAAAAACTTTTGTTGGAATATGTTACATTGCTTTGAAATAATATTGTCGAATCTATTAAGTATCCTTTCACAAAAAATGTGTTTAAGTGAATATAAATCGTTATATAAATTTTCTAACACAATTTACCTAAACAAACAAAATATATTCCAAAACAGCAGCGAAATTTATTAAACAACCTTTGAATACTGCACCACAAATTTTATTCTAATCCACAACCACAAGTTAGTATCTTGTTAAAAACAAATCGCATATTTCCACAGGAGTACAAGGACCCCGCATAATTGTGGCAAACGGACAGAGATACAGTAGTACTGACGTACACTATTTTGTGTTCAGTTTTTACAGGGCCGATAACAGGGACGGAGTTGGAGCGTCAAGTATTTCATGTGCTTGTTTGGTTAAAATATTTGATTTAATTTCAAAAACTGTATTATTACGTGGTCGGGTTCGTTGACTCGGTGTCCCACTTGAAAAGAAGAAGAATTACGTACTGATGCAATTTCGTGAAAACTCTTTAAATTGGGATGCTAGTTATCTATAGCTGTGTCTAATAAGAACAGTTGGATAATTGCATGAAAAGTAAAGTCATTCCCATACTTATTACGCATTGTAATGGGACGTAGCATAACTATACCACATATTCTGTTCCAAATGACATTATGTTGTGGATAGTAGTGTGTATATCATGTGGCGTGTTTTTTCTCTTACAGTTTTCATAATGTCTAAAGTACATAATACTAAAGAAGATATATAACGAAACATATAAGACCCTCATTCATCCCAGTACAGCGTACCCCCACTTAAGTACGAAACCCATGAAAAATATAACAATAGTAGGTACACTAGGGGTTAACGCCTTAAAGTTGGTGCACTTTAGGCTCGCCACTGGATCCGGCCCAGGCTGATAGTACGAGGTAAAGTGAACGTTCACGTAGCCACGTGGTGACAGGGAGTGATATATTTACGGCAATCTGCCGCTCGCAGTTTTAAGAAAATTCCCAGCTTTCGGCCAAGCTTGTTTTACGATAGCGACATTTGCTCCTGTTACTCGTACTTGAGAACCACTCCAGGTTGATGTTTTCGCGGATAACAGTGGTAGAAATGTATGTTTCTGACGTTTGTTTAAATTTGTTGCTTATCTAACTTCCTTGCTACTAAATTTTGTTTAGATATTTCAGTCATTTTGTCATGTCACAGGTAAGTAAAACAATTTTAAACGTATTCAAGTTGTGTTTATTTTAGATTTTAAAATTTAAATAGATGGCGGTAGAACAAAAGTAGGTAGTGACCACGACATCTGTAAAGAGCTCAAAACGAAGGAATTGTAAAATCCAAAATGAACACAACTTAAATGAGCTTAAAATTGTTTTATTGTGATGAGTAATGGTTGGGCAAACTCAAGAAAATATTGACAGGTATGTAAGTTTATCCTCACCTGCGTATTATGTGTTCTACATGCATAAATCCTACAAAAAATATGTTAAAATTAGTATCGGTGCAGCAGGAGAATCAGAGCTTAGCTTGAAATGATGATGACTGTGATAATTGTGTTATTAAATTATTGTGCGAATGTAAGTGAGTGGAACCTGTGAGTGGAAAAAATTAGGTTGTACAACTTCTCATACCTACACTTAACTAACTCGGATTCAGTTTAATCATGAATAACTCATGATTAAACTGAACTAGGGATAAATGACATACGATTATAACTTCAAATAAATTAAATTACATATGGAATACGTCAAACATCTATTCATAAAGTCCACTTACTATTTAAATTAAAATAATGTACATCATTACATATGCCAGCAATATTAAATGTATTCAATTCATATTCTAAAAGCCACAATATAATGTACCTATGGATCGGCATGACTCATTTCAAACTACATTCTAGAACTCATTGTTAGGATTAAATTTAGATAATGGCGCATTGCGAATCCAATCCATTCAAGCCGCATAATCCACTGTCACTTTATAATGAAAGTCGTTGGCACAGCTTGATCAGGAAGCGCAATGGTTCGCGTTTTGACAAGAAAATCAATCACAGTGTGATGTGTAATAGTATCTATTTGTTTTCGTCCGCTGCAACGGGTAATCCTTGGCACACAACCATAGGCATGTTTGCCCGAAAATATAAATTCAAAGTGGGATGTTACAAAACGCGTACAGATGACCCATTTTGGATTTAGTATTGACGTATTAAAGTGTATCTACAAGTATGATAAATGAAATAGAAACATTAGATGTAATCAAAACAGACTAATTGTCAACATTTACCACATAAATCTATAACATCCAGTAGAAAAAAATACTGCATGAATCTGCTTATTTCTGTGATTACAAGTTTCATCGTGCTTTGTAGTCTCTTGAGAGTGAAGCCCAAAACCCAGCTATCTAACAGCAATCACATCGAGTTGTGTAAGGTGCAGAGCAGAGAGTGTAGTAGAGTCGATAGGAGAGCAATCTCAGTGAGTGGCAAGCCGCTGCTGGCGTGTGCGGTGCGATCGCCAACAACCTGACCCTACTGCGTCTACAGTTGCCAGCTTCTATTGGAGAAAACAACATGTTTTTACATTTGAATACCATGTCCTATATTTTATTTTAAATTATTGCCTACTCATACTTTTAGCAATACAGTGGATGCAAAGAGCAAGTATGGAGATAAACTGCAAAAAACTGATATCTATCATGATGGTGATCAATGATCATAGAACTATGTGTTGGAAGTGCATGTCGCGTGCATCTGATACTTACATACTGACATGATAAATAAAAAAATCTGAAAAGACAATAAACTACCATCTACGCATCCGTCTGTCAGATGATAGGAAATTTAGAGTTAACATTCAAAAATGGATACCATGGCACACTGTAACGCATGCGATTTAACCAAGGTAGGTATTTGACACACGCATCACACGTTATAGTGTGGGCTTTGCCTAAGTAGATTAAAATTACTGACACAAGGTAGGACCTATCCGACGCTTTTTTGAAATAGGATTTAGCAACAACATTGCAAAATGGCAAATTTGTCCGGGTAAATCTTGACGCCTGGCAACTCTGAGTGCGTCAGTCACTTCAGGGTTAATTCAGATTCTGCTAGCCTCAGATGTTCAAATCTTTGGTTATATTATATAGTGGTGAACATCATGTGGTAGATTTTTGTTCCATGGAAATAAAAACCTAAGTTATACGCCAAAGATATAGTATGTCAAATCAGTAGTTAGGTATCGGCATACTTTATTTGTTTTGAATCTACCATTGCACTGGTTTTTCTTTAGGTTTTACATTATTTATAGCAAATAGGTAGTTTATTGATCCTTAAAACAGAAAAAATATTGTTTTTCGATCTTTCCTACTCTGGTAGTAAATGCAAACAATAATTCTTACTTACACAGAAAAAAAACCCGAACGACAATATTAGATGGTTAATTTTATCAGATGTGTATTTGTCACGTGTAACTAGACATATTACCTAAGTACATTTTGCAACAGCACAGAGTTTGCCCAAACTATCTCAACAACTCGAGTAAACCTAAAGACGACATACCATATCATATCGCTAGGGTCTGTCCATATCACACGACGGCCGATTAATGAAGCCAGCGTAGTGCTCCGCAGAACGTAGCTGTAATAGTTTTACGACTACCCCCTTTACCCCCCCTTCATACCCCCCCACGCCTCGATCCGGCCCCCCAAACCCCACAGACTCACCTACTTGATTATGCATCGCGCTACTTCCTACCGATTATCGAACTAGTAATTAACGTTACCGCATGAAAAATTTACCAACTACATTTTTTTATTAAAATAGACCTGCGTTTGTTCACGAAAAGTTCACTCGTGAAAATATTTGCTATACAAAGTTGCAAGTTGAAGGTGGATTCGAAAATGTTGGTAGTTTAAGCTTAAAAGGTTCTTAATTAAAAGTTACCTGCGTCAAGACGTTGTTGCAAAACTACTCACTTCTGAAACATTTCTGAAAAGCAAATTACTGTACCTAATTAGAAAATTGTTAAATACTTAAGACCTTAAAATAGCTGAGTATTTTCATTTTTGTCGAGTAAACTACGTAGCGACAATTAATTACGTAAATTTCCACCGCAAATAGGGGCATAACATAGTATCCCATCAATAGTGCAATACAACTGTGCAATCGGTCAGAATAATGCGCCGCCCAAGCCCCGCCATTGTTATTACGTTAGTCCGCCACGAAGGAGATTTGGCGATCGAGCCCATTAAATGTTTATACGCCGTTTTAAACCGATATGGGCTCAATAACATAGCACTTAAAATTTGCAGTATCAAAATTAGCACGATCTAAAGATTTATTAAAGAAATAGTCACTGCAGCGCGACTGTTGCTTAATGATTCGTGTTCGCGGAGACGAAAATAAGTACTTTGCCAGAATGCGCACCTGTTACTAGAAATGACGTCTTCTTAAGTAGCGGTCGTGGCGAAGAGAGGGCGAGAGGGGCGCGGGGAGAGGCCCGCAATCCCTCTCATTTAACACCGCTCCATTCCTCTGTAGGTGTTTGCCGAAGCGATTCCAACGAAGGATCCTCCCTTTATGGTGCTACTTACAGTCTCATAGTGATTCGCGGTTTTATTTCGGACGGCTCATGTTACCCGCCGCACATTTTTCATGTTGCGCGAAAAGCGAACCGAATAATCTTTGCATTTATGCCGTGATCCTTTATTGATTTTAGATTTTTAGTGGAAAGCGAAACGAATGAAACGAGCGTGAATGGAGACGCGCCGGCTGAAAGCCGCTGTAAGCCCCGCCGATGATAAAAACTTCCATTCAACCAAGCATATATCAGAAAACCATAAAGTTTCCATGTATATTTGTTACAACTCACATAGTTTATTTTAAAAACGTAGAATCATAACTTCAAATTCTATAACTAAAAGATTTAGAAAAATCACTGCGTCTAAATCATATCATCTGCTTGAACCCCTAACAGGAAATGGGCGTCTTAACTTTACAAACTTGAACCATTAAATTATGATTAAGGGTTTTGTTTTTACGAGTAAAATAATTTACCCAAAAGTTGCTTTAAAACACTTAACGCCAGTGAAATCGAGAATTATCGTGTATTTTTAGGAAAAGCCGATGTGAGAGAAGAGGATAAAAATGGAATCTCTGAATAGCTACAATTTTTTTAAGGAAAAATGCGATAATTAATTTTCATTCAAGGAAAGTAAACGAAACTAATTTGTATCAGTCACACCTTACAAGAAGCATTCCGACATTTATTATAACAATATACAAATTCAACACATTTTTTGTGCCAAGGAAAACCTTCATTTTTCCGTAAGCCTCAAAGAAAAAACAAAAGAAAGGAGACCTACCATTAAAATAAATAAAAGGAAATAAAGCACCGACCGCAAATTATTTCACTTACCTACTTCTTTTTATAAAAATGCGAACGACGCATTAAATTTTGGCAGAAAGGAAACTCCCTTGTAAGCAATATCGAGCAGGCAAATTTTTCAGATATTGCCTTCAGGTAGCGCACATTTATTATGTACCCGAATATATTACTCTTGATTCATTGACTTTCGATATTGATTTACTTTGCTTGCATAAGCTGTAGTTGGGGAAAGTCCGTGGCGAGCGACCTACACGCCTTTGAAGAATTAAGGGTGCGTTTTACGTGTGAGGGTGTTTGTGTGCGGTTACTTTGAAACAGAAGGCAGTTGAGAGCTTTGCTGACTTACCTGTGTGCCGTTACCTACGACTGCAACTCGAAACTCGCTCAGTGTCTTAATGTGGTTAAATTAATAGTTTGTTGCCGTGACGGTGTTCAAATGCAGCGATTGCGTTTATCCGTAATTTTATAAACTTACTGCCGGTTTTTCAAGCGTTTAACAATTATTATTTTCAATAGCATGTAATTTTATTAATGCTCTAATTTTCAAATCGTTTGGTCAGATATCCAATCGCGCCGGCAAAGTAATCAAACTATTCGTTCACCAAAGTTTCAGACTATACCTAACAAGCAACGCCTTATTTTCTGCACTTCGATTTTATTCTAGTCTATACTCAACACGAACGCTTTTTTCCTGCACTTCGCTAACAATGTTTGTAGTTGCAGGCGTCGTAGGTGACTACTTCCTATATACGCGTTTTTTTTTCCCTTAGTTTAAGCAGATTAGTTACGGAATTACGCATCATAGTTAAAGTGAAGTTAATCCAATAAGTATAAATTGATAAACTTAATACTAATTAATGCTAACTAAACTAGGCTCGCTGGCTAGTAGTCCATGATGTGGCTTTGCAATTAACAAATTAAGTGATTCGATATACCATACATACATACATACATAAATCACGCCTTTATCCCTTACGGGGTAGGCAGAGCGTTAACGGCCGAAAAACGGATATTAACACCACGTCTTACAAAATTTGAGGGTCAATCAGATAACTGTGTATCACTATAGTGACAGGTTGTCAGCCCATTGCCTAAAATTGCAATACACACCCTCGGGTCCCTTAGTCGCCTCTTACGACCCCCACGGGAAAGAAATGGGGTGATGCTATTCCAAGCCGGCGTCACACGGCTTTTTTCTATATACCACTAATATTACAATAATTTTCATTGAGTAACATATATGAAAACATTATGGGCCCGGTTATATCCTTGTTTACGGTAGCAACTTCTAACTAAACTGTTATCACTCGTGCCTGCCCGCGGAACATCTCAGCCTTTGCCGATGTCCACTTGATTTACGGTTACGATAAGGTGGTGACCTAAAAACTTTCTTGTACCACCCCTGCCACCCCCCACTGCCGCACAAGATTTAAAACCGAAAAAATGCCACTGGAAACACATTACGGTATTTGCAATTGTTCACCCACATTCTTTGTAAACATTGGAGAAGGAGAGTTCTTATTTGTTGTCGCTTCGATTTATTTGTGTTCGGTTTTGTGAAAGATTTATTTTGCTCGTAGATAATCATATGATTTTGTACAAGTAGGTATTGAAAGCGAAATTAAAATCGATATTTTTGGTATGTTTCTACATTTTTAAGGATTCTTATTTGATCTGCACTTGGTCGATTATCAACTTAATGTCCCACACGATAAGTAAATGATGAATGCACAGAAATTGAAGTGAAACATAGATGGCTTTAACGTCACCTTCTTGCTAGCAGCGTTCTTATTGAAGTATATTTGTGGGAGCCGTGACGCTGATCACTTGAAAAAATCTCGGTTTTCTGGACTTTGGGCGTAATCAAATAACGGGCGTTAATTGCCTACCTAATAAGTGATGACTATTTTAATGATTTATAAGCTCTGATAAGTAAAATTGATACATGTTTGACGAGCAATGTTTGCCGGTAAATAGTCAATATAAATCATGCATAAATCAATGAACAAAATGTTCATATTGACTACTATTATTCGGATTACACAGTCAGACTATTAAAGTCTCAATTGTAGCCGCTTCAATTAGATTAAATGTCGAATCTAACAACCAAACATGAAATTAATGTTAGGTTTATTAATTGGATTTGATATATTTAGCGGATCAATAGTAAATTTTCTAGAAAATGAATTTCTAATATCTCTAGTATCAACCTACTTAATTAGTGGGTGCTTTGACAGGAACCACTTGACTCCAATATGCATAAACTAAAGATGTTTACATAATATTCGGCTGAGAAGCCCGAGCAATAAGAAGCAGCCAGTAGCACGCTGCATTTAGAAAGCTGAGCTTCAATATCTGTCCCAGGGATATTATTTCAGGGCACAAGGACCGACAATATTGAGTTGTGAAACCGACGATTTACCTAACAGAAGACGCTGTTAACAGAGTAACTTTGGCTCGACACTTTGACAACTTATTTCTTGTCTCAAGTTTCTAAGCCACTCGGTCTGTGTGTACAGGGCGGGTTGATTGTTGTTCCCGCGATACTGATTATTGCAGCTGCTAGAAATCGATCGAGATCAAGAAAGTCTTTTAATGAAGTTTTGAGCTGCAGTATTTGTATTCACTTATATTTAGCGATAAAGCCAACACAAAATTGCATCATGCAGGTGCAATAAATTACCTACGTCGTAATTTTGAGAGTACGTAAAAGACAAAATAGTAAAGGATCAAATAAACAGTTTAAAAACTTATGGTAAACAAGGGTCAGTACCAGCAGGGACTACCCAATGAAATATTCCGGGCTCAACCCAAAGCAATATGGTCATTAAAGGAATTTAGTTCAGCAGCCGTTAGAGCGGAATCCGAATCCTCACTCATTCAACTCGTCCAAACGCTTAATTCAGTTGGAATAATTCGAGTTCTATTGTTAAGTTCCTAAATTTGAAGTCCAACATTTAACTGCTTACAATTCAAAGGTAACCGCAAATTTGGAAACGAGTATGCTGCTATAGAATGGAACTTATTTGCAACCGATAACTTTTAGTCCGGCGAGTCGAGTTGGGCAGTTCACGCCACCGCCACCGCCCCTGACCGCTGTCCGAAACTATGCAACAGAAGCATACCTTTTTAACGGTGATTATCGTAATGATCAACTACATTGTACAAGCGAGTTTGAAATACTGGGTCTTCTACAGACAGAAATTTCATAATTGTTTTTGACTCTTATAATAACAGTTAGTGTTACTTTAAAAAGCTCTTACCTCGACCGTCTCGTTGTTGGATCTTTCATAACCATAACTTCTGTGATTTCGCCAAATTTGTTGAAGTAGTCTCGGAGGCTTTCTGCAAAGAAAAAAACAAACTTTGAATACACGCTCCTCCACTTTATAACCTCTAAAGATAAATCTCTCAATGTTTTAAGTACAATATCTTTCGGAGTAAGTAGATTGAGAGCAATTTTCCTTGAAGAAAAGAAAAAACTTGCACTGAAAATACACTCTCAGTAAAATTACGACGATCAAATAAGGAATTCTTCTGTTTTTTTTTTCTTTACTTCTAGAAAAGAAGATAATTGTATAAACAAGGTCGTCATAGCTTTTCATATCAAAAGTCATTCATCTATAGCGAAATATACAATTTATGGTACGAAAGAGAATCCTATCAGCTCTTCAAAAGTCCTTCGCCAGAGTGATGCGCCAAAAATACTTTTTAAAACAAATGAACGGAAATGAGAGAGTTGTGTAAGACCGTAACCATTGTTCAATACAATACAATACAATACTTTATTCATAACAATAGTTACAAGTCAAATGACTATAAGGTAATATACACCATACAGTACAACATGTATACAAAATTTACACTAGTAGGTAGGCACATCTTATTAAAAATTTTAATTAATTTAAATTATCAATTAAAATTATCGTTTCGCATAATAATATAATATTATATAATTATTGGAAATTTGAACATTTCGTCAACACTATAGAACTGATGTTCAGACAACCATTTTTTTATTTTTTCAATGCTGTAACATATATTATCGCCTTTTACTATAGTAACCGATAGGGCTAGAGAATTACTCGGAGCCAAACCGTTAGCTACGCATTGGTATAGCGACAAAGAGCGTACATGGGTACATTCACTCAACACTTTCACACAATAGAAGGGTCTCGTTTTGTAATGTCGAAGCCTTTTCGATTCGTAGTCCATAAAAGTAAGACGATAAGAGTCGTTCCCTTCAAATGACTGAAAGAGTCGTCTGGCAGAATATTTGAGAGAGCAGTCCCGCACCGTTCCGGCTGTTTATCGTGTCACGAGAGATTTGCTTCGACAAGAAGCTCGAGTATTTAGTATCGTGTTTCTCTATTTGTATTGGCTTGCTAAAACATCTCGAATGTCCGCCTTAAAATACATGCAAGGAGCATCGCGGCTAGATTTGTTTGCGAGCGCCGCCGCACTCACTAATGGATAGCTGGGTACTGCCAGCTTCCCTCTAAAATGAATATGCTGATTTGCCACGTCCGTGTTTTTAGGCTTACTTTACATAATTTCCGGTCAGTAACTGACGCATTATTTTGATAAGTTATTTCGATGTTATTCAAATTAAGTGTCACTTGTAAATTACAGATATGCATTTACGAATGTAACCGTCTTCGATTTGCATTAGAAAGTCCTCAATTGCTTAAATCAAAGTGATATTTAACATTTAAGTTTCTGTAGAATAAGTTGGTACAGTTGGCGATTAATACTAATTAAGAACAAACAGGCCAATCAGGAGAGGCTTATTGCGGGATACATTCCAATTTAAAGTTGCTTTCAATCCGACAGTAGAGGCGCTTCTAAAACCAAATGTTGGTCCGTGCTTTAAAGTCGATTTTCGACTTGTTTGGGGAAAACTTTTCTAATCTGACCATGCTGGCCGACTTCGGTTGCGCACTTCCAGCCAGTAATGAAAAGTAACGATTGCATGCTCACTTCACCATTAATCAGCATGTGTGAGAATGGATGTTTCACTTTGTTTTTTCTATATCTAAAAACTAAGCAGAGTCTCTGTACAGAACCATTAGGGCGTAAAAAATATTCTGCAAGAAACTAGATTCCACGAAAAGTTTTTATGGAAGGGATAGATTTAGTCTTTGATGTGCCTACCTACATTTGACTGTTTAGTGAAATATATTTCTATCGTGATTTTACCAAATAGGTTACTGTATCTGACGGTCATATCATGACTAGTGAATTATCACGTGAAAGAAAAACAGTTAGGTAATACACACCGGCCATGTTATGACCAGGGCAAATGTAAAGTGTTTTTTCGCGCCGTTATTTATTTATTTTAATTTATGCACAAAAATGTACACGGGCGGACTTAACGCCAAAGGCGTTATCTACCAGTCTACCTCAGGGCATGTGGAAAGGATCAAGGCAGGTGCATTAAACAAAAAAAAATAAAGAATGGCTTGAATATATAAAACTCCGTAATATGTACATACGTATAAAAACAACAACAATAAATACTACACATATACGTTTATCTTAAATAAATATACATATATATCTATAATACACTAATCAAAAATAAGCTTATACCTAACCACGGGCATTATAAAAGTAAATAAAAACGAACAGTAGAAATAACTATGTTAAAGGGTAGTGAAAAAAATGTTTAAGGGCGGGGCACACCGGCTCCGTATCCGTTCCGTATCCAGCTCTCGTCCGTAGTCACGCACGAACTGATGACGTTGTAATGTATGGGACTGTATGAGATACGGCACACCGCTTGCGTGCAGCACGGAACGGATACGCAACGCAAGCGGTGTGCCGTATCTCATACAGTCCCATACATTACAACGTCATCAGTTCGTGCGTGACTACGGACGAGAGCTGGATACGGAGCCGGTGTGCCCCGCCCTTTATGGCAACAATCAAGATGACTGAACTTGGAGTGATTTCAAGAAGGTTTCTCGCAATCTGGCTTTAAACACTTGCCTACTAGTTATTCCTACGCCGCACTGTGATCCTAGCTAAAAAAGCATCACCCTATTTCTATCCTGTGAGTGTCGTTAAAGGCAACTACATGTGTATTTCAATTTTAAGCGTAGGGGCGATGGGCTTGTTTCTTTCTTTCTTGTTGTGTGGGACACCGAATAGTCCAACGACCCGATGAACCCTGGGCTAAATACCTATCATTATGGTGATATATAATTTTTTGAATAACCGTTAGATGTTTGTCAAATGTTATATAGGCGTAGTATATGTATTTTATTTCCACGCAATAGTTAATACAACACAACTTGTGTTGTGTTAAATGAACAAACGTATGATTGAAAAATCACTCAAAGACAAAATATGCTAGATTCCAACATCGCAAAACAATATATTAGAAATTTAAAGCTATAGAATATGGCGCGCTCTCCCCTTAATATGATGTGCTCAAAGCGATTTCTGGTTACCATCTTCTTGTGTCTTAAAGGATTATTATAAAACTTACAAAAAATTAAAAGAATGGTCTATTGATTTCATTGTGACAAATACAAAATGCCTATAGAATTTGTTTTTACTGCGAGACCTCGTCCATAACTCAGAGCTAGACTAGCTAAAACTTCTCCCAGCAAACAATCGTGAACAGCAATAGTTTGTTAAAATAGCAGCAACCCTTGTCATCTCGGGTCTGTATATTTTATTTAGATGACGCCTACCAGGGCAGTACAGTGGCACTGCGAAGGACAGCGGGTAGATTCGGCACAGTTGTTCAACCACCATAAAATTAGCATTTGGCTGCCGAGTAGCATTTTCATTGGAACACAACCTACCTGAATTATTCGACCGCACTTCTCGAGAAATGGAGGTTGGTGATTTTGTTTTTCAAAGCGAAACCCCTTTTCTTGGCGGTTTTCATTGCCTTTTTTCCGGATTTTGTTTTCGCTGCAACTTTTCCATGTTTTACTCTCAAGTGTTCTGTCTGGGAATTTTCCAGGTAAGAGGAAATTTGCGAGGAGTTAAAAGTGCAGATTAGCTACATTTATCAAAGCTTCTTTTAAAAGTTCTGATCATCACTTTTTTATCTTACGAGTTTCATGAAACAATTTTCAATAAATATAATTTTAATTTTGTTTGCTAGGAAATTCGAAGTTGTTTTTCTAAAAATGCATGTTTCCCAAATCTCATTTCAACAATATTCCTGTACTTCTAACAACTCGTGAACGCTGCGATATTATAATTAATATCGGCGGCAAAGAACCGGGGGAAGTCGAGGGGGGATGGTGCAACCTGCTCAACCACCATTAAATTGGAAGCCGCGCCTGAACTAGCACCTTGCGCGAATTATTTCGTCACATAGTCATAGTACAATAATTACGACGGCGTAAACTCCTGAAAGTGAAGATGTTGCGGTTTTCGTCTTCGTTTAATTTTTGCCAAGGAAGTTCATAGAAAAGATTTTCAAGTCACTAGTGCTCTTAGGGATAATCTTAAGCATAATTTAAAATTAGAGATTGAAAATCTGTGGGCAGCCACTCCAAACACTGTTAAAGGCCTGCCTCGAACTTTTAAACATCCCTTTCCCACTAATGGCAAATACTGTGTGTGAGAACAGAGCGAAATCGCCATATTTAGACGATTTTTCACTGTTTTGGAAATTTCTTCTGAGCCTTTACTTTTACATTACTCGAGTCTTTTGAAAATGGAGGAATTTGGCGGGAAAATGCTCGTCGATTGAAGCTTATTTTATTCAGTCACCATAAAATTGGAATTTGCTTGGAATCAGTTCACCTAAATTGATACAGGCAAAGGATGTCGAAAAATTAATATTGGATCACTAGGTGCTTTGTGACATTATGTTCTTTTTTGGTGGCTACGAATTTGTTCCACCAAATTATTAAAAAGAAAATATTATTTAAAAATGCGATATACTAAGATTTTTCAGTAGAATTTGAACACACCATTCATGATTCATCCGGTCACTCGCCGACTCAGTGTCCCACAGAATTAAAGAAGAAAGAAGAAGAAAGAAAGAAGGCAATTAAAGAAATTAAAATTTATAGCTTTATGCACAAGATTTACTTGTTACTACGACAGGTACGATCATAAACTATTCGCAGTGCCCTGATCCAAAACCACCATACTAAGTGAGCATAACTTTACGACACAACTTTTATTGACGGGTGGCCATAAAATTAGCTGGCGATGCTTCAAACCTCAGAAAGAAATAAACCACAGAAATAAGCGTTATATCCGGATTTTTGACATAAAATTATATCAATAAGTATCAAATCAAGTTTTGATATTTCAGCAGGAAAATATAAGATAATATTAAGTATGCTCGAAAAAATCATAAAATGCATAGAGATATACCCACGAGATACTAACCTGAAGGAACTCTATAAAAATATTATTCTTTTCGTTCGATTTCGTAAGGCACAACTGACGACGCTAAAGCCTTCTTCAATTTAACGGCTAATTCATTATATGAAAAGAAAAACTTACCTGGAATAAGACAAAATGGTTCATACAGACTATAAAGTATAGCCCTCCGAATACTTATAGTGTGCATTCAGCTAGCTAACTTTGCCCTAGGAATAAATCTCGGGAAACAAAAAATAAAATCACTGTAGTTAGTCAGCTGATCGTGATTTCGTATTAGAGATCGTTTTAAATGTTAACCTGACACCCCGTGTGATGCCGGCTTAGAATAGCACTACCCCATTTCTTTTCTGGGGTGATGGGCTAGCAACCTGTCACTATGGCCAATTTTCTGAATGACCCTCAAATGTTTGTCAGACGTGGCGAAAATGATCGTTTTTACGGCCATTTTTGCTCTGCCCACCCCGCAAAAAATATGGGCGTGTTATGTGTATGTAACAGTGTTTCATAATTTTTTGCCACGCGTGTATAGTGTGCGGCCGATGGTTTGTCGGCGGCAGGTGGCCAACCACCATAAAATTGGAAACTAGACCGCGATCCACACAAAATGACCAGAAATCGCACAACAACAAAATTGCTATAATTTTTAAAATCGAAAATAAGTTAGGTACTACATACATACATATATATATCACGCCTATAATCCCTTGCAGGGTAGGCAGAGCGTAAACTGCCGCATAAAACGGACATTTACGCCACATCTGACCAATATTTGAGGGTCATTCGGAAAATTGTGTATCGCTATAGTGACAGGTTGTCAGCCCATCGCCTAAAATTGCAATACACACCCTCAAGTCCCTAAGTCGCCTCTTACGACTCCCACGGGCAAGAAATGGGGTGATGCTATTCTTAGCCGGCAACACACGGCAACTTAGCCGGCAACACATGGCAATGTCAGTTAGGTACTTCCATACATATATCAGAGCAGAGCGTAAACAGCCTTTAAACCGTCAATTACGCCACGTCTGACAAACATTGCGAAAATTGTGTATCGGCACAGTAGTGGCGAGTTGTCAATCCATCGCTTTAAACTGCAATACACATGTATCCATCGAGTCCCTTAGACGCATCTTACGACATCCACAGGAAAAAATGGGGTGATGCTATTCCAAGCTAATATCACACGACAAAGGTAATGAAAGAAAGTTAATTTTACAGTTTCATTATTGATTTGATAAATTACATGAAATGTTTTAAATAGATTCTCATTTATGTCCCGTACTTAACACACACACATATCACGCCTATAATCCCTTGCGGGTTAGGCAGAGCGTAAACGGCCGCAAATACACAAAATAGAACCGTTTTTCCCCCGAAGGGTAAAAAACGGATATTTAGGTTTCTGCCGTAGCTTGAACCACATTGAGACTACGTCCTTTGTAACTCAGTCAATTTCATTCAATCCTATTCAATATCCGTGACATTCAGCGCCATCTGTCGGTTGTGTTTGATAGTATCAATTTCCCGGCACCAGCGCCCGGCTGTTGCTTCCTCAGTACCAAAGCTAAAGCTGGCAAGGCCTTAGGTGTGGTTCAAGCTACGGCAGAAACCTAAATATCCGTTTTTTACCCTTCGGGGGAAAAACGGTTCTATTTAGGTGTTCGTGCCTACGCTTGAACCACATTGAGACGTGTTTAACTTCTGCCGGCGTGGTGTCGGGTGTACTGTGATATGAATTTGAAGAGTGTTTAATATCATAATAAAAAAAAAAAAACAAAATACAATATTATGAACATAAATAGATTTATTTTTTGAACAAATTTAATAACGATTGTTAAATGAAACAGAAATTATGTTAAACTAACGGTCCGAAATCAAAATAATATAGAGGTAGAAGAAAATTAAACAAAAACCACCAAAAATTTCTTATAATAATAATAATTAGGTACTCAAAATCACAGACTTTGTGAATCAATTAATCAACAGGATGGAAACAGTGATTAAGATCAATAACATTTGAGGGAGATTTGGCTGTTTGTATTTCTCTAAAATAATGATTAAAGAAAGTATTCTTTGACCTCCAATTCCCCCGTTTCAAAACCTCATCTATATCCAAATTTTTGTTTGTCCAGTTGGAGGTTGCTACAGCCGCTCTTATGCTTCCTGCTGAAGCAGTGACATTCGCTTCCTTGAATATGGTTCTTATCCAGCCAGCGATTACTGCACGAGAAGCTTCTCTAACAGCTCCTCTAGTTGTGATAAATAAGCTATCTAGTTGTCTCACTCCACGACGAGCCTGGGATAAGAATATAGTTCGTCTAATCCAATAAACAATATTAAATTGAGTATTTTCAGTTGCTTTTATACACCAACCTGACTGTCTGTACGAAGGCGTATCTGTTTTGGAGCCAAACATTGGCCAGAAGATGATTTCATCGCCTTTATCTTCGAAATTTTCAGGATTGATGCTCAGCAGAGTTAAGTCATGAACTCTTCTGCCTGAAGCTAATAGAAGAAGGATAGACGTGTGGCGACATACTGAGAACAAACTCTCGATGTTCACATCATAATTTTCAATGAATCTCAGAAGATGGTCGACGCTCCACGTCAGGGGTTTCTTAATTCTTGGTTTCTTTGAGAAAATTCCTTTGATAGTGTGGGTGACAATTGGATGTGAACTCAGTGTAGAACTATTATGAGGGTTGGTAAAAGTAGCCACAACGGACTTGTGAAGTAAGATGGTTTTAGGAGCTAACTTTACAACATCAAACAGGTGACAGAGAAATCGAGCAAGATCTGACGGTTTAGGGTCGTCTACTTTTATGTCATTTTCTAAGGCCCACCTACACCATTTCTGCCATGCGGGGCGGTAGGTATTTAAAGTAGATTTTCTCCAGCCGTGTGAGAGAAGATCTATTTCGTGATCATTCCAGTTTGATATTTCATTGGCCCAGCCCGTACTGTCCATACCTGCAAATTTAAGTTGTTGATTCCTGCAGGTGGTAGGTTTGTTTGTAGGTCCTCTAGATGACGAGGCAAGTCCGGAATCTTCCATGGTGTTTGTATTGCTCGTCTCTTCAGTTCTGGAGCCCAGAATGCTCTGTCCCACTCTGGGGCTATCAGGAGATAGAAACCTGTCGAACGTTCTAGGTGGTGTAGAACTCTTGGAATTAATGCTGGCGGGGGAAAAATCCACCCGAGATTGTATGACCAGATTCGGCTGAAAGCATCCACGAACTGACTTTTCATGTCTGAAGCATTCTCGCTGACGTATGTTGGGACCACCGCGGATCGTTGTGAAGCAAACAGGTCTATTTCCGGACGACCAACTTGCTGAAAGATCACCTCTGTTATTGAGGGTTTCAGATGCCACTCTGGAAATTGCTTGGTTCTGGACAGGCTGTCTGCTAAGCCGTTGTAAGGTCCGGGAATGTAACGCGCTATAAGATGGCAATTCAGTGCTTGACACAGATGTAAAATCTTCATTGATGTCTCCAGAAGACGCTTCGATCTTGTACCTCCTTCTTTTGTTATGTAGGCAGCGGCTGTTCGGTTGTCGGTTTGCCAAACGGTCGTTGTACATTCTATTTTCGTGCCTAGACGCGTCAACGTTTCGTAAAGGGCCCATAATTCTTTTTGATTGCAATGCCATTTGAGCTGGTGACTTGTCCACGATCCCCAAAACTTTTGGCTGTTTGCAATTGCACCCCATCCTGAGTCCGCTGCGTCGGTGGTTATGAACATCGTGGGATCGGGGTGATGAATCTTCGAGCTCATGCCTATGTTTTCTGACCTCCATTTTAGCTCTATCAGAGCAACCTCTGAAATGTGGCATTTCTTGTGACGATTCTTTTTCTCGAGTTTGTTGGATTCTATCTGTAGCCTTCGGCAGTGAAGTCTACCTAGAGGGACTACAAAAGACGCAAAGTTCAGTTTCCCTAAAATGATTTTTGCATCTAACCAGCTCCATTGTTTTCTTTGTAGAAACAACATAGTCATTAGCTTGGTTTTCTGAACTTTTGAGTCCGACAACATTTTCCGATTTGATTGAATATTCCATATTATGCCTAGATACTCTAGGCATTTTGAAGGCTCCACCAGGGACTTTTTCTTGTTCACACACCATCCCAATTCTTCTAGTTTTTGGATCACAATTAAAACTTGTTCTTTTAATATCTCTGGACTTTGGTGCATCAACAGGAAATCGTCTAGATAAACCACCATTCTCACCCCGACCTCTTGCCTGAACCAATGCGCTAACCAGTTTGTTACCTTCGCAAAGGCGTACGGGGCGCTTGCTAGCCCGAAGGGAAGGCATGTCATTTCGAAGACCTTGCCGCCGAAAGCAAGAGACAAGAATCTGCAATGCGTTGGTACTATCGGTACGTGATAGTAGGCTTGCGAGATATCTATTTTTGCCAAGAAGTCGTCTTGGCTTAGAATTGAGGGAATATTCTGGTGATTTATCAGTCTGAACGGAGGCGACGAGACGTAATGGTTTAACTTTTTTAAGTTGAAGATCGGTCTGTTCGTTCCATCTGATTTTTTCCTGAGAAACATCGTTGATAGGAAACCCGTTTCGTGATTGCTGTAGCGAATCGCACCGTTTTTCAGCATCGTGGTTATCTCGGTTTCCATTTCTTTTGATTGATGAGTCTCGAATGAAGAACTTCGGTTTGACAGTTTCACTAACGGTGGTTTTGCTCGAAACGGTATTCTGTATCCTGATATAATTTTTATAATTGAAGGCGGTGCTCTGATACAAGACCATTCTTTTAGATGGAACGACAATTGGCCCGCTTTGAAGTCAGAATTTTTTAGGACCTTTCCACTTATTTTGGCCTCTAGGGTTTTTGTCATGCTTGTAATTTGCCCCTTGATTCTTTCTGCTGCTATTGTAATTGTTAGCTGTGGATTGGGAAGCATAGTTTGCGGCTTTGGCAGAATTTCGTTTGTAGGCATAATTTCTTTCCTTGTTATCAGCTCTCGGAAACGTCTTAGACGTTCGGGGCTGCGACTTTTTGAACGGAAAAAACTTGTGTATACCACCTTGGTCCTTCACTGTCTGTGAAAGATCAGGCTCTCTAAACAGATGGGTATCGGAAGGTGGTATGCTATGAATAATTTCGTGTAAGGCCTTATTTCTTATTTTGTAAGTGTTGCGCCTTTGCTGAATGATCTCAGCTCTTCGGCCACAGGTGTATTGTAAAAGAGCATTACAGTCCTCTCTAAATTTGGAGTTCAAGAACTCCTGATTAGCTTCTTGTTTGGACTCTAGAGGTAATTTGTCCCAAAGCTCTATAAAGGTTTTCCTTTGCTGGAGGAGTCCATTTGTGATCGCCCCTAGAGTCAAGTCAAATTTCTCTAATATTGCGATAGAAGTCCAATTCGGCGAAATACCGGCAAAGCTGTTATTAACTTTCAATGCTGAAAATACTGGATGTGCTTGGAACTGTTTTTGAACGTGTCCGTAGCGTATATTCTTCCATTCTTCAGTTCCTAGTCGCTGACAGTGTATCCCTTGTTGAGCCAAGATAGGATCCGCCTTAGAGAATTTCGATTCAGATTATTTTGTGTTAGGGGCGAAATCTATTGGAGATGGAGATGTGACCTTCTTACATTTAATTTCTTTCAAACGTTGCTCTAATTTGGCAATTCCATCTTTTATAACTGTTTCTTCTGTATCTGTGTCGACCGATACGTCACACGATCTAGATCTGTTGAAATCACTACTCTCATTTATGATAGGAGAACGTGAAGGGGTCATCACTCTCTCTTCGTTATGTGTGCTATCTGGTACAGACTCGAAAGAAGCATTTAAGTCTGGATCTGGAGCTTTCGAACTGGCAGGCATTTGTTGAATCTGATCAATTCTCTTACTTTGTTCCGTTTGCATTTCTACAAGCTTATTGAAGAGAGCCATCTGTTGTTGTAACATGGCAGCCATAAGGTGCTCACTACTACCTTGATCCAAAGAACTTCGCTTGGGAGGAGGAGAATTGCCTCGTTCTGTAGGCGGCATTGTACGCTTGACGCCCGCTGTCATTGTATCTTCCGCTCTCCCCTCTTTTTTCTTCTTTCTTGATGCAGGTGACCGTGGTGTACTGTGAGCAGTTTGAATCTGGTCAGATTCGTCAGACAGAATTTTGGAAGTCCTTTCCCAATTGGTAAGCTTGCCTTTGTTTTTCAGGTCCCGGATAGCGTTCATGAACTTCGCAAACGAGGGGGCATGAACTTTTTCGACGATGCTGTGAGGAGAGTATACTAATGCTCTTCCTAGCGGCCACGCCAGGACCATCCTCCGGACGTGTCGGTAAACTCTTTCTGATAAATCCACACAATTGGGATAGAAAGCTCGCACTATTTCGGTAGTCGGTAGCCCGAATCTCAATTTGCTATCTGTACCTGGAGATATTTGACCTCCAAATAAGTCTTCATATGAGTAATTCATGACCAGCCATTGATCCCAGTCATTTGGATAATTATTCTGGATTGAGCTGAGAATTGCTTCGAAGGCTTCTTTTTCTTCAGTTTCCTCTGGGATTACCTGGGCTAGCTCGCCCATACTCACAGTAGGAGAACCCGTCATGGTCTGTAAAGAATGTTTAGACGGTTAAAACAACACGTCATAGTAGTAAATCGGCGAAGGTAGCCTTTTAAAACGGCATAATTATTTGATGAGGCGAGATGCTTCAATCATTGATACGTCACCGAATAAGGCGACCCATAGCGTCTAAAGAGACGACGAGTAACGGAGCTTAAAGAAGGCAACCAAATGAGGCGACATAACATCGTGTCGGTCATTGAGACGACCAAGCGGCGTCGGACAATGAGACGACATGGCGCCGCCCAGCGGGGCGACAGGACGTCGGCAAGTGAGGCGACATGCCGTCGGCAAGCGAGGCGACATGCCGTCGGCCATTAGGACGACAAGTATGACGGTGCCTAATGGAGGCAACTGCGTCTCGTCGCTGGACCGTAAGCCCGAGCGGAATTTATGTCGACGAACGAGAAGACATTTCACACTTACCCGCATAAATAAATTATATATTTTGCACAAAAATAATCACTTCGCTGGACACGTGTTGCTCGGCTGAGTTACAAAAGCGTACTGAGGAAGCAACAGCCGGGCGCTGGTGCCGGGAAATTGATACTATCAAACACAACCGACAGATGGCGCTGAATGTCACGGATATTGAATAGGATTGAATGAAATTGACTGAGTTACAAAGGACGTAGTCTCAATGTGGTTCAAGCGTAGGCACGAACACCTAAATGTAAAATTGGAAGAAATCTGAACAACGTCAGATAAAGAAACAAATATTATTAATTTTTAGCCCATAAAAAACTTACTAAAAAGTTATAGGCAGCATTTATCCCACAAGTATGTAGTGACCCATTAGTACCTATTACCAAAGCAATATTGCGTACATCCATCAAACAGATATCAGAAACTACAATTTGCACTTAAACAATAGCATCCATTCCAATCAATCCGGTAGTAATGAAGCAATCAATCAAAATGTAAACGAAAACAGTCCGCATCGCATATTTTATCTTTAACAATCCTTGCCCACGGAACCAATTAGAGTAAAACCTTTGGTAGTACCATTCCAATGTTATAAATTTGGCACTTAGCCTGACACAAATTTGCGCTGCTGTCAGCAAATAAAATGTGCCGCAGTAATAGTTTTGCGACGGGGACTGCACTAAATTGACAAACTATACAGCTTTTTTCATTTTTCTACAGTTTTCAATTTACCTACTCTGTTTTGCTGTGTGTGACAGCAAGAGCTCTATTTTTAAATTTCCGCATACGAAAGTCTGCTATCAGTTGTGCTTGTAACAAATGTTCTACTTTTCATACATTTAGTATCCATTCGAACATACCTTTATAAATTCACACATAACCTTGGCATTAAAACATCGAGTAGTAGAAAGTGTGATGCGACTGGTTAGACTACTTGTTGCAAACTTTCGCAGAGAGAAGATTACTGACTACTGTTTCAAAAATACGCCTGCTGCAACTGGCTTTAACGTCCACTATTATTTGGAGTATCTGTTTTTATTTTATGTGAAATTAAAATACTTACTACAACAATAATAGATTTGATTATTCTAATCTTCTTCATTATTCTAATCCATTTTCGCGAGGACACTGTGAATCTTATTCCAAAAAACAGTTGAAGAACACAAGCTCAATAAAAGATTGAAAATGATTCCAAACGAACTTCCAAACAAGAAGACAGGTAAAACAAAGCGGTACTTAATGATACTTCCAGCGTTTATAGACTACTTTAAAATTGTGTCCTGCGTATAAAATCGGTTCGTTAAATGTATATTGCGGTTGGCAGTGCGCCAGACTTGTACCGCCTCACGTCCGAACTGGCTACCTCTCACTAGCACGAGATGATTCGGCATGTAAACAGATGCTGATCAAAGTCTAGTATCGTGTTGAGGAAATTTTCTAATGCCAATTTTGAAACGGATACTGTTTTGATGTCTGGATTTGGAGGAAATTGCAAGTTTTGGTACCTAACAAGTTTAGGTACTATAAAAGATCTTTCTTTTACTCCACATTTTGTTTGTGTTAGATCACCCCCATAGTGACATTCCATCAAAGTCAAAAATTTGAATTGATCATAGATTCTCAATTAATCAGTTTTTTGGGATCGAATTTTAGTTTATTCTCATAAAAAATTACTTATTCGAAATAAATACAACCCAAGCGTATACTCGAACAAATACCTAAGGATGTAAGTCGATCAGTTACAAGTAGTTGACACCAAACAAATACGATGTAGCGATAAGCATTCACGCGTCACCGCTCAAACATCAAACCACCAGCTCGAGACACTCGATGCGAACACGCGCAAAGAAGCCCACATCAAAGCTGTTGCACGCGAAAAGCGACACAGGCGCCGAGTATGGGTACCTACGTTGTAAAAATCACGACGACGTGTGAAGTGTCATCTCGTCTGTAGAGTGGCGATCGCTTGTTTTTCCCACTTTCGATGGGAGCGGGCGATTCGAGGGCCCTCGCGTCCGGTCCGCAGGCCCAGCGGCCCTGCACCACCCGCCTGTATTTTATGAGGTCAAGTGAGAGCCGCCACAAAAAACACGTTCCCCGATAAATTTCGCACTGACACATTCAGATTCGCCCATAATATACACGATCGTAATATATTGTTTTTTTACGGGTTTTTTCCGGTGGCGCGCGGAATGTATTGCGTGGTTAACATTAGCATGCAGGGTGCAAATTCAATTGGATATTCACGGGATTTTTACTAAAACTTTGCGTAAACAAACACATTTACCTGCGCTGAACTTGATAAATAATAAAAAATCATCGGAGCCTACGAAAATGTATGTGATAGCAATGATTTTTTTGTTAGTTTTATGTAATTTATTTTAATAACATTAATAACAAAGATAACGAACTTACGTATTTATTAACATGAACTATCAGAGCCAATGCAGATGTTGTACAGTTTCAATTTAAGGGCGAACAGACGAAGTTCCCTGGGATGAACTTTGAGGAAGTTTGTTCCTCGTGACATTGTCAACTAATCTCCAAGCCCCAGCTCGAGAACGTATAACAAATGCTACAATAGGTAATTGTGTTCAAACTTATGTATTTATAATTTATAAATACACTGTTCATCATTCAGTCTTCATAAAAGAATAAGGAATTGAAAAATGTTGGCTACGGCCGCGGAGGTATGGTTCTACTGTCCGTCTGTAAAGCAGGTCTCCAACTCCCACTTGTCGTCCGTCACTAGCAATTTTTAACGCACCGCAACAGTTGCGTCTGTCAGTCGTAAGTCAATTGACTGATGCATCCGTCAACACATCGTAGCCGTATAGTTACGGGAATATAATTAGAATTTGCAATATTCGTATTACGGTGTGTTATAAACAAGTGGGAGAATCGACTTAGTCGAAAATGTTCGTGGTACCAGTCGAGGTACTCCACGGTCCCCGGGCCGGGTTCAAGTCCCAGTTGCAGCCAAATTTTTCAATTTCATGTTTTCATTTACAATTTCAAGAATAGTTTTACAAAAAGTACGCTGAGTACCACTAGTATACTACAAAAATGTTTTTACTTAATAAAAAAGGAACCAATTAATGTGATTAAGCCATCTTTGCGTGGGAATACTCAGCTGTCTGTAATGTATATTTTCTGTTTCAAACAGACTACTTGTATAATTACAAATAGGATCTACATTTTAATTAAAGACAGTTGGTATACGTCTACCTGCTTCACTCCTTGATAAAATTTATTTATTGTGTTTTATATGTGAACTTGAACTTGATAATATCTACCGAATATTTGGTGATTATTTATCCCTAGGTGGAGTCTAGTTTAAATTTGTTAACTATTCAAATTATTTCAAACCACAAAAATAAAACAATCACGACTTTTAGGCAAGTCATATCTATGTATAGACAAGGGATGGACTGGGCATTATCAACAACGGCGAATATCTCACGCATCTCCGTTTTACTGACAACATAGTCGTAATGGCCAAATCGCTGCAGGACCTGCAAAAATTTTATCTAGTCTTAATGTGGCTGCGAGGCGTATTGGACTCGGCATGAACATATCGGAGCAAATCTCCGTCGAAGGTGTGGTCCAGAAGTATGTATACGTTGGGCAAACATTGCAGTTGGGAAGATATAGCTTAGAGGCTGAAACCCAGAAGGGTGCAGCTGGGCTAGTCAGCATTTGGGAAGTTGCGTCATATTCTGGAAACCCTTAAATTGTTACAATGTCTCAAAACCAAGGTCTTTGATAAGTGCGTCCTGCCAGTCATGACCAATGGAGACGGGACGTGGAACCTGACTGACAGTAAAACTGGCACACCGGTAACATGTCACTCAGAGAGCTATGGAAAGGTATAATACTCGGGATCTCGCAAATGGATAAAGTCCGTAATGAGATTATCTACCAGAAGACCAAAGTAACGGACATAGTCTGGAAGTTTAGCAATTTGAAGTGTCAGTAGGCTGATCACATTTGTCATAGAACCGATGGACGCTGGAGCAAGCAGGTTCTGGAGTGGAGGCCTCGCCTTGGCAAGCGTAGTCGTAGTTGGACTTTGGTTAGATGGACCATTGAATATAAGAGGGCCGGTAGTGACTGGATGGCGAAAACGGGAGATCGTGCCTTATGCTCTGCCCTGAAGGAGGCAGTGGACGATGATGATGATGTGATTATAAATGCCGGTCAAATTTCTCCCGCGGGAAAACGGTAAACAGTGGATGAAACAGCTGGGCGGGCCGCTTGTATACCATAAATATAAATAATAATGTTCCTTTTGCAGCAAATTTATGGGAAGCAGCGTATATAACCACAAGCTGTTGTATTATTGAACAACTAAGATAACCTGATACTGAACTGTAAGCACCGATTAAGTAGCTGATAATCTTACGTATCACAATACATTATCAGTAATACCGTGTAATTGTCGGGTTCTCTGTCAACAATCGTGCTTGTCTCGCGCAAGAAATATGCGCTGGCACACGAGATGTTGCTAATTTCGCGACATCCATTCAGTTACCGATCGGGCACACGTGAATGGGAACAGACAGTAAGTTGTAGGAAGTATAGAATGAACATGCCGCATAAATTATTATTGTATAAATTACATTTGAAAATAGAACCAGCAATTAAATACATGACAACGGCTATAAATTACACTCCTATTATGTGTTCCTGCTATTTATTGTTCCAAATACAAAATCGTACCGTAATCCCGAATTTAGAACGAAGTTCACCGAACTTAATTGGTTAAGGTTGACTTTTAAAGGTTTCCTAAACTTGGAAATACCTGCTTTACCGCGCTAAGTTTTATTTAACTTTGTAATTAATTTGGTAAATCATAAACATTCTTGTGAAAGGGAGAATAATGTGTCGGAGCTGAGATTAGTGGTTTGACATAAAATATCCTACGATTTTGATTTTAAAAGATCTTTAGAGATTCATAAAGGTAAGCTTCCCACCTCAGTCGGAGTCGTAAAGCTGAATGTAATGTGTCTGAATATCGCATTACGTATGATACGGCGGTAACTCGGGACGTTAGGCCGCCGTGTCACACCTGGTGACATGAATAAACTGAGCCGTTGTGGTCTAATATTAAGTTCGGCTTGTTTATAATGCTGCGCAATACCGGAGTTACGGGGCCGTGTCGTGTTTGCTTTAACTTAAGATCACTTTGTTCCTACACGTATACCTACACCTGTATAAGGTCCTATTAAATTTAGTGCAAATATATTTAGAGTGAGTTCTTCTCGTGAAACTGCACTACTTTCCTCAAGGAACATGAAATGAAATATGAGAAGAGCTATGTACAAAATATGTCGTTTTGTATGGGAGGTAATTATTTTTTTATCTATTCTCCTTATGGAAAATTTATCAGTTTCATGAGTAGGACTCAGCCTATAAAGATTTGCACTGAATTTAATAGGACCCTAATAAAAACTTTTTAGTTGGCTAGTAAGAAAAGGGTATATAATATTAGGTATGTACCTACGTTGATAGCATAACCAAGTAGCTATATATTTCGCATCGTATTACCTTTCGAGCTAATTTAGCATTTGATATGAAGATTCTTGTATCAGTATAACGAGCTTCTTGTAAGCGCTAAGTGTATGTGTCGCAGTTAATTTTGACTATATTAAAATGCAGTCAGCTAATCGTGATTTTGTATGGGAGGTCGAATATTTGATCTGCATGCACCCTTACACTATCCCTTACATCCCGTATAACTGCGACATATGCATTCATCGTCGGTTGTTTCTGTTAATTAAATTAAATGTTTGAGTATCATATTATATCCCTGACTGATTCAACTATTTACAATTTTTAAACTTAGATCTGACGTCAAAAATAAAATGAAAAATTTTACGAATTTTATTTTTTTAAAACTCTTTCTGGGACGGTAGAAGTAAGATTAACAATCACCATCTTCAAAATCTAAAAATGCTCTAAAATCATCTGAGCGTTAGATTTATTACAGAATTTGGCAATTTCTCGTCAGCGTCAACAGAGAAAACTGTCCTTCCCTATTCAAACTAAACTCTCCAATCACGAACGTAGAACTAAGAGGAAGTTCGATCGAAGATGCAGTCGGGGCAGCCTCCGTGACAGCTTCAAGTAATCCCAGATGCCTCCGATGAATTAAAGTCAGTCAGTCAGAGAGCAACTCCGCGTAGATGTATGCAGCTGCCAGATGAATAGAACTTCGACAATGAATGTTAGGGTGCCTTTGTTTAGATAAAAAACTAGCAAAATCTCCAAGATAAATGGTTTCTATGATTATGGAGTACAGGAAATGAAAATCTTGTTTTTTATCTCAATAAAGGTCATGTTAGGACCTACCAGATTTAATTGCAAATATGCTTATTTTAATTCTACTTACTGATACATTCTTTAAGCTTCAAAATTCCATTATTGCAAAAAAATGCAAGGTAGGTAAATATATTATCACTTATTTTGTAAATTTTCTAAAATGTACTGGGCGTGATTATTCTGAAAATTGGAGCAAACGTATGAAGAGAGTTGGCAGGAGGTACAAAGTACTTTTGTTAGTTCATTTTCAGTGTGAGCACAGCTTACGAGTAACCACAGCTTACACCAAGTTTAGTATAAGTAGGTAATTATTTGTTTAGAAACTCGGGAATCAATATCCTAATTTCAACATCTTCATGCCAGAACAGCCTTTGGAAAACATTGTAGTTTGTCCAGCGCCTGCAAATTTAATAGACAACGCTGGCAGAGACAGAGTTTCTTGGAAACTTGTGAGTTGGACAAGTTCTGCATACTACGCCCTTAAATTGAAATGGTTACCAAAATACCGCCAGTTGTTTCATTATTAACTGTTGAACTAAGCTGTTAGCGATATTTTAGGAACCCGGTTGCGATATCCTCGCTAGGTATTTTGTTTTATGGAAGTTTGGGGCCAAATTTATGTTCTGTAGTGAAACAATTTCGTGTTACTGGTTATGCCCGTTATTGGGTTAAACTATTTGTTAGCGAAATTTATTTTTATTGTTTGAAATATATTATTTTGCTGAAAAGTTATAAACAAAAAATGAAATAAATAATCCTAAGACCATTCAGTTCAGTTTATAAGTAGTTCGTCATTATTTATAGAAATCTTTTATTAATTATAATATTTATCTAATGTATCTGAAATTGCAGTGTCTGGGCACATCTGTCATAGAACCGACTGACGGTGGAGTAACCGGGTTCTAGGGCGGATGCCACACCTCGGCAAGCATAGTGTTGGACGACTTCCAGCCAGATGGACCGATGACTTAAAAAAGGCGGCTGGTAGCGATGAGATGGCGAAAACGAGAGATCGTGCTCGATGGCGTACACTGAGGAAGGCCTACGACCAGCAGTGGACTGTGATAGGCTGACTTTTGTATAAGTATCTACAAATATAACAAAGTATGTATGATCAAAAAGGCTTAAACACAAGGAACAATTAATTACAAAACTTAGATGAAATAAATAAAAAACCTACATACTAAACTAGCCTTCAATTGTTACGTTTATTTTCTTTTTTATAAAATAAAATTATTTAACTGTATGAAAACGACATAGTGATTTATTAGTAAAATATTTATTTGAGGCAAAAGTTTTACAAAAGCATAGTTTTTGGCCAAAGGGGACTCGACTGAACTGATATTTAAATCTAAACCAGAAACAACTACATTTATTATATATTTTAACTGAATTTCTTTACCCTTAGTTAGTTAATTGAATTAGTGTTCGGTTAAATAATGCAACCTACAGCTTATCTTGCTAGATCCATTAAAGCTATTATCTAATTAGACCCTAGCTACTTCATTCTCTGAATTAGGCTTTCCACAGTTGGCGAATCTACTTATTCATTGAATCGATTGTTAATAATGTCGTCATCACTTTTGACCATAATTTTGCAACGGCTTTAGCGCTAGCACTTGCTCGCTTGATTCCACGATGCTCTTACATCATACACGAAATTAATGTCTTAGAGACTACATTATTGGAGAATATTCTGCACCTTGAAGTTGCAGCCCCAAGAGGCTTCGCTAACGTCTGCAGTAATTGTTATTGGCATTGCAACTTCCAATAACGTAGCAGATTTGATACGCTATTAGTTCAGATCAAGGTATAAAGAGAAATCGAGCGCTACGTATGTAAGTCGCTAAAGTATAGCAAAAATATAGGTATTTGAATACTTAAGCTTTGATTAAATGTAAGTAGTATAGAGAAGAAAACACAATTGAAAAACGACACAACACGTCTTCGCCTGAATTTGAAAAAACCGTTTAGCCAACCGCGCATCCGCTAATATCAACAACCAGCTGCTGGACAACGCCATCCCCCTTTTGGGAGGTATTGCCATACTCACCACGCTTGGCAAGGCGAGCGCAGTCCAAAATATTGCTTTCAAACAGAACACTGCTGCCCATTCCCCGAACGAATTCATCCCTCAGCCGTTTTTTACGACACCCAACGGCAGTATTAAGGTGATGCTGTTCTAAGACGGCATCACACGGCAAAAAATCGCACTACCATACATGTAGGGAAAACAAAACCTAAAATATGTACCAGCTATATCTGTGGTATGTACTAGCTGTGGGTACTAGACTAATAGGTACTCATAAATGCAATCCAACCAACGCAGCAAAAAACTCTCTGACGTTGCATACTTTGTTAATTGGATACCAATAAAGGGAGTGAATAAACAGAATACTAAAAAGCACATACAAAATTCAAATAAAGGTATTCAGTTTTAGCACCTCAGCACAAATAAATCCGCATTGTTTGGGTTGCCAGCTCACCGTCATTGCGTTGCATGAATACCGTGGATGAAAGAAAAATGAGCTAACATTGTTTAATATTTTTAGCAGTTTCGAATCTTTCCTTTTCATTACAACTGTGTCCAACAGTTGTCAACATTTTATTACTTATACATTTGTGACTTGGACATATATATTCTGTGACTTGGATCAATTACATTGTCTTCGCTGTTAAATTGATAGTAAGTACACTGAATATACATGATCCACTGGGAGTAGATGCCTGCCTTAGCTAACATTAGTTTTTAGCAGAATGCTTAAGTGTTTTCAGTTTCAAAATTTGGTACAACACAAGAACCTATAATTTTAAAGTTTCATCATTTAAGTTACCTACTTTTGGCGGGATTCCATAGTACCTACCATATACCTATAGGAAGTAAATAAAGGTGCCATTATGCGACTTGTTTTATCCAAGCTTTTCCTGATATATTTTTACTGAATATTGTTCGCGCCAAATGGCGTGGCGTGAGACGTTTACTACATCTTGGTATATAAATACCACTCTACCTCCACGACAAAGGCCTTTTAGGTGTAAATACTCCGAAGTATTTTGTTCAATGGAAGTAAGATTAACAAATACTGTGGCTACTCTTTCAAGTTGGGCTGAGGTACGGCGGCACGACACGCAATCACCAGTACACCAGCTACAATACCGCTTTTACTATGACCGCGAAAACGAAGGAGGGGTCAAATTCTAATAATCTGTGTGCGAATTGTTTGGAGCCGTGTGATGCCGGATTCAAACAGCCTTTTTTTAAATAAGAGTGTATGAAAAGTTTGATGAATGTTGGGGAAGCGAAAGAGGAATGTCAGGCAGGGTCAAAGAAAGTGGATGGATGCTTGGATGAAGTCTCTCTCTGTCTTGCTCTTTCAAGAAAGGCGCGTGATTTTATGTATGTAACTTTATTGAAAATGCTATTCAAATAATAATATACTGTGAATAAGTACATACCTAGCTATTATGTATGATATCAGAAGTGTCTATATTGCTAGCAGTAGGTACCTTTTTCGGTCCCTTTGCATCTAGTACCTCAATTAATACTCCATAGGCCCCGAAATAATTCATAGTCACAAAATAATATTATAACCTCCAACAGTATATTTAAATATAACCTGCATATGCACATTTAAACGATATATTCTCTTCAAAGTAAGAGTGAACAGGCTTCTTCTGGGTGAGCTCGCTCCATCTTAGACTCTGTCTCTGTCCTATGACCTAGACTAGAGTCAAGAGCAAACCCATCATTAATAAAAAAATATATATATATACAGAACTCAACATTCCTGTGGTATTATTATAAATCTATGTGTTCAGACGACTGAAACCTGCAAAAATTTTCTGCATCCGTCAAAGCACACCCACAATAGCAAACCATATTGTGCACCGGCACAACAAAAAGCAAAAATATTACGATTCCAAACTGCACAGAATTGCATATTACAATTTTACAACACTAGGGCATTGAAATAGTGTAACCGGAGCGTGCACGGTACATTTAATATTTTACACAGTCGGCTCACGCGCTGCCTTCAACTGCCCCTGATTGCCGTAGTCCGATCGAAATTATATTTCACAGGACATTCAAAGCTATCCCAACAAGATTGCGTCTGCCACGGCCACGGACTTCAATGTAATGTTGATTTTGTAAAATCGTATCTTGAGTATTCTAGGAGTTCCCTAGTAGCTAAAGCTATGTACTTTAAAAGTCAACCAGCATTATTTTTCAAAACTTAACTAAAAGGACTTTTTGCTTGCATGATATTTGTTATCGATCCCGCCAACAAAATTGAATCTACGTTTTAAATACTCCAAAAGCCGAAATTTCCTTTTTTATGCTATCAACCTATGTACGGAATTCGAAATGTTGTGGTATCCTATTTTTTAGTTTTCATTTGTACTTAGATGAAGGAAACTTCCATAATGTTTAAAAAAAATCTTTTACTACGTAAAACATTATACTCTGAACAAACATTGAATAACAAATTATAGAAAATGCCTTGTCCTTCATATTAATTGGTGTGTTTAACTGCAACGGTAGTTTATAATAAAACCACTTATCGAGAAAATCAATACAAACTTGAAGACCGAGGCCTTACTATATTATTTACAATGATAATATTTCTTAGTAACTCACAGGCTAGTAATTTACTCGTAAAATAGTGACCGATCATGATGTTCGAAATTATTTATTTAAGAAACAATGTTTGTTGTACACCACTAAAGACTTTATCATACGTACGTAGGTATTTGTCTTTATTTTGTGTGTTTTGGAACCTCACTTTTCCTTTTGCTTTTCTCGCTGATCTTGGCCACTGATAAGCTTACCTGAAACAATTAAAAGGATTCAATAAAGGAATGAATCTCTGAAGGAATCACAACGTTAATAATACATTTAGCACAAATACATTTTCATACTTAATAATATTATTTGGTAGTTTGTGTGTAATTTTACTAACATCATTTGATTTACTACACACGATATAAGTAAAGTTCAGAAAGGTTATAAAAATACGAAAATTTGCGAAGGGGCGAACGATTTTACCGGTTTCGTCGGTAATAAATATCCAAGGTATTTTATTGAATAGCGAAACATCTATACAGTAGATTTGTGGAGTCCTTATTTATATTCAGATCTTGAAGTACGCTCGGCTATAATACATACTCGTAGTTACGCAAAATATTTGGGTAAACATGAGTTACGATGAATTGAAGCTTCCTAATGGTAAACCAATTTAACTAATTATCATGATCTAGAACCTGCTTATGTATATTGAACCAATGACTGCAATGCTTATTGATTTTAAAAGTAATTCCTGATAAATGAGTGCATGAAAAATGCAGTGTGGTAAAAGGGAGAGAACTTTACGGGCGCAGTGTCATTCTCATTCTCAATTGTGTGGAAGACCGATGTCAAAACTTATCCACAGCTGAAAAATCCTTGGAAGTGAAGCTGTAGTATCATGGCGGCGGCAGAATAGATCACTCCCCGTAGGAAGGCGTC
Source organism: Tuta absoluta (assembly GCA_027580185.1). NCBI lineage: Eukaryota > Metazoa > Arthropoda > Insecta > Lepidoptera > Gelechiidae > Tuta > Tuta absoluta. The sequence continues at coordinate 7,526,607 of JAQAHW010000003.1, forward strand.
AATCGCTGGCTGATTTAGAGGGGAGAAACGGCGGCGCCGGCTAAACTGCCCGCGTTTTGCTCGCACTGTACGAGCCCGGCAAACAAGTCACTCACCTGCCGCTTCTCCCTCATCGAAAATGCGAACCCCGGTAAATGCCTTTATAAACGAAATCCATTTTAAATTCCGAATAGTCTACCGAAAACACGGACGGAACTTCCAGACATGACATGCGTGTTAACGAAATGTTGGCGCTTGGTCAATTTCACCATTTTACAGAGTTCGTGTCCAGTTTCGTTACAAATTAATTAAAAATAAAAATACACGTCATAAGTTTTCTTTAAGAAGTCGTCGTTTTAATTAACGCGTTTGAGATGCAAATACAAAAAAATAGGAAGCGGAATCGTTAGTTTGCAAGGGTCTTTTATGCAAAGTTCAAGAGCAATCTTGACCTAAGAATTCAATCAGGACTCGGTTGGCAATAATTGCACGATCCCGGAGAAGTACTATTGCGAAACTTTACATTCCGTTGTTAGCGTTCTATTGAAAACATCTGAGCGCTATTTGTAGTTCTATATGCGCTAGAGTAATAAATTGCTGCCAGCAAACTACTTGCAATCGAGTTTCAAATTAAAATTTAATCTACTTACTGAAAAATTCTAATCGTGAAAAACGTTTTGCTCTACCTAAAGTGGAAGGTAAGACAAAATAATACCGTGATAATGCCTTAGCTATTTCAGCGGCGAACGATGGCAATTATTCAGCGACCGTCAAGATTTGCATTCAGGAAAATATCAGATATAATTGAAACGTTTTAGAAGCATTGAAGAAGTTTTTAGTTGAATTTAGCGGCAATCAGAGCGGCCGTTGAAGACGGCGCGTGAGCCGAATGGCTAAAATATTAACGCGCTGGAAGACAGGGATGGGGGACACCAAGCCACTGAATTTGATATTTGCTTTGCGTATATCATTTTAATCGAAGAATTTTATTATTTCTTTCTCTCTTGACTAAGAGATACAGTATAATGTGGGTTGATGTATCCGTTGGTCCACGTTTTAGTCAGATATAGTGTAACAGTATCAAACAGCAATATGTCATATGCATACTCAGTAAAGAATATTTTCAGGTACGGGTAGTGCATATATACAAAACTGTTTAAAATTGTTGGTAGGTAAGTAATAAAAATAAGTGAATAAAAATTATTCACGTGACAGTTAGGAAAAGGAAACTAGTCTGACCGAGCGTATCGCACGGATGCAGCGACGGCAGTCGTTATTTTAAATTAAGAAATTATTACTGGCAATATTTTGTACGTATTAGCCTATTACCTACATTTTAGCGCAGTATTTCATTATATTTGTAAAGAGAAGGTAAAAATTGAAAAATTTGCCGATTTCGCGGCCAACAAAATACCTGAGTTTTTTTTAAATCAAATGTTTATAGGAACACAAACTAAAAATATTACACCGTACGTAGTTAATAACCAAAAAGCTATATTTATCTACTTAGTGTACCTTTGTTACAAAAGTATAATAAAAAACAGAAATGCCACAAATAATGGAGTCCATTTACGTTCAACGAATCGTGATCGCAACAGCTTTTTGTTTGATTTAAAAGCAGCGACATCATCAATATGTGAAAATCTCATTCGGTGGTACGTCATTGGTCGTATGAAATATGTACGATACGACAACACACAAACCAAACAATTTCGCAAACGAATCGACCTCTCGTTTTATATATAGAGGTTCGCGCAGGCGCAGGTTCATACAATTATTGCGGTTTATTTTTTGCATTGGTATTGATTTTCTCGTAGCTATACCTACATACAATTACAGCATAAATAGGCATGCATACAAACAGAATTTTTGTTATAAGTAAGTATTATTGGTCGTATGACATAAGTATTTATATCAGGCGGTTCTCCCACTTGTTGTCTGTCTCTGCGTATTTTTAACGCACCGTAAGGCATGCAACTGTCAGACGAAAAGAAAATGCGAATTCCAATCGTATTCTTATACAAATACGGCTACGGTGCATCTGTCAAGTCGTTTGACTCATCCTCAAAGTTTACAGACAGAAATCTACGTCCGTCAGTTTTCAACATGAAACGAATTTAACTGAGCGTAATAATTTTAATTAAACCTCACTCTTTAGCAATTTACTACAGCTATCTATCAGCGGCGTGTCAAGGTAGGTCTAGGTAGTACAGTACAGATTGACAGGCTGTTTATTACACGTGCATAAATATCAGTAAATTTTTTAATGAAAAAACAGGAGTAGATATATTTATATTAGCTACAGGTAAAATTTGCCTTTCGTTTTTGTTGGTAATCAAGTTAATACATTATGTTCATTTTTTTCACCAATGTACTAAGCTAAGCCGACGCAATTGCTGCACTGGACTGGCATGCTGTCTCAATTTATTTGACTCATTTCAAACGACTCAAATTGCCTACAAGATTTGATTTAAATTTTTATAGGACTTTCTGCGATTCACGAAGCAGAAATCGTTTCCGTAAACTGTTTTCTAGCCCAGACGGTTTGACAAATGCCCCAACGAGACCGAAAATTTGACTGTTATGAAATTTTCGTTTAGGGTAGATATCGTCTACCTTAAGTTAGAAGTTGAGGCTTAAATGTACAAGCAAAAGTTAGGAGGCGATTATTGTGGGTGGACTAGATTTGTAACTAAGTGTTTCATAACAGTTACCAAAATTATAAGTGGTAGTATATGTATCACGCCTATAATCCCATCCGGGATAGACAGGGTATAAACGGCTGCAAAAAATGGACATTTACGCCACGTCTGACAAGCATCTGGGGGTAATACAGAAATTGTGTGGAAGAGTATGAGACGTCTCAGATGGAAACCACTTTGCCCATATATTTTCGGGGTAAGTTTTTCTTGTATCCATGTAATGGCTGCAACGTTTCCGGTGCAATACAACACCTTGCATTCACCAACCCACTTGCCAAGCGGGAAGAGTATGGCAAACGATTTCCTATACTTACTTACTTACTTACTGCGGTGGCTCAGAGACCCAAAGAGGATCTTGACCTCCGACACTTAAAACTGATAAAAATAGATTTATCGTAGTATTACGGACGGTTACAAGGCATATTTCAAGTTTGCTATCCATATTTTTTTTTATTATCATGAATCAGGTGTCTTACAAATTATCTATCACGTCCATGAATAGTCAGACGCTTCTTCTCATATTCTTTCTTTAATATTTTCTCATATTTAAGAGCTCATTGTTGTTAAACCCCAGTTTTCTCTCTTGCCATGATGCTTGTAAAAATTGATCGCAAGTTCGCTAACACACTACTCCAGTTTAAATTATTATCGAAAAAGAAAAGCGCGCTGTAAGACAGAAAAAAAGGGGAATTGTTTTTTTATATCCATGTGCGATCCGTGAGTAATTATGTCCAGCAACTGAGGTAACTATACCAGTTGTAATCTGAGAGCGAGAGTTTCCTTAGGAAAGTTGTAGGCCCAACCGTCACAGTCTACTGGTGATGGTCCAAAATCGATGAACTATAAATCCATTGTCAAAGTTTGCACAGACAGTGCTTCCCTGGCCTGGGTAGATTAATTTTCTTAGTTTTGATTGTTTCGTGACCCATTGTGCAGGCGATAATTGGATTTTCCCGACTTCTCTGTGATTTAGTTACCTCTTCAGTTTACAGCTCCGTAAAATGCAATGGTTGCAGATGTGTATGGCATTAATGCCATACTTACAAATATAGGTATAGGTTACGGGTATAAGTTAGAAATTTGCATTGCATCTCGTAGGTAGATGTAACTGTTTGTAGCTAAAATAACCTCATACTTTGACATTTTACATTGACGTTAAGAACCACAACAGTCCACTGTTGGACATAAACCTCCTCCTATCGGGGGTGTTCCCATACTCGCCACGTTTGGCAGGCGGATTAGCGAGCGCAGTGCAAGATTTTGCATTCATAGGGAACACTGCTACCCAAACCCTAGATGACTATACCGTAGTCGGTTTTACGAAACCCATGGGGTAAATTTGAATTGGGATAATGCTATCCTAAGCCAGCATCACTTGGCAAATTAGTTAATCTAGGCAGCTGTTTTAAATGTCGTTAATATTAATGTTATTTAAGGTTGTTGTGCTATCAAAATAGATATATATATATATACCTACTTAGGTCCAAATGTTGGCACTGGAACTATAAAATGTTTTGTTTTAAACTTCGTGTCAAAACTGCAAACTAGCAAATGAACAATGTTGTCATTTTATTCCAGCAACCAGGTTCCCCGTTCCCACCAGGTGGGAGTCTACGGCAATAAAAGATTTTTATGGCGTTCGCCGTCAAACGCACAGCACCGTTTGCTTAGCTATATCTGTTCCACTCAAATATCCTATAGTCCACCAACTTGCCTCGTCTAATTTTATGGATGCGTGAATTGGCAACACTCATACCTACTTATTTTACTCGTAAACCCAGCTGCAGTTGCGCGTCGACACGTGATACAGTAAAACTTTTACATTTTAGCTTTACGACATTTCAAAATCTTTCCTTATCGACTTATACAAAGTAAAAAGCTCGGGTTTTATCAACATAAGCATTTTGCTACGCTTGTTTTACCTTTCGCCTATCACTGACATAGAAGACGCCTATCACTGCAGTGAAGTTCCAAGAAAGGCTATAAAAACACCGGCTCGTCTTTAAGAATCAATACTTGCCAATCAAAGGAAAACTTCATTACAGGCTACAAAGCGCAAAGGCGGTCACTAGCCCAACCAACATAAATAAAGAAATATTTCCACGAACTGTTGTTTCGGTAATTAATACCTAGGAATAGCGTTGAACATACCTTTGAATTAATAAGACTACCGGTATTGATCTTTTCTAATTGTGGAGCGGCTACAATGAATGTCGACCCGCCACCTCATTAAATATTTCTCAAAACGTGTAAGTGACTTGTCCTACGAATATACAGGGCTTGCTGGCGCCATCTCTTTTTTACGCTCTCGTAAAAACGGAGAAGCTCTGATTACAGCCAATTTAAACGTAAAATGATGGGACGTAAGGTTTCGGTTGTTCGCTTTACGGTCGTATTGGTTGCACTGGGTTTAAGATGTTTTCTAAGAGTATTTCCTTTCAAGATGATACTGAAACTTTTACGTAAGCTCATTCTGTTTTCGGCATTGTTTGCCAAGTGCTCACGGTGCACATTTTGATGTAAGGTTATTTCAAATGTATGTAAATAGAATAATGCTCACTATCTGGAGAATATCACTTCGGAGGCAACATTAAACTGTTGTCCATTTAGAGCCAATTACCACTCAGGCAGTAGCACCATGTTGTTGATTGGGTGAATGTAGCATGCGATATCTAACTGGGCAAGTCCGTGCGATTAGCAGACCAAGCTCACTTCGCTAAATCGTACTGAGAGACAGACGATTAGCATTGTAGTGTCGGAAATGACACAGAACCCTACAATGTGAAGAGATCCTATTGTATCTTTACATGATATAACTTGGTTTATTTTATTTAAACGATATTCTAAACATGATTCTAATAACTTCAAAAAACTGTTACTTTATTGCCTTGTAAAAAATAAATAAAAGATCTTGTTTTAGTTAATAAAATCTGGTATCCAATATTTCAGAGACGATGGCTATTGACTGTCATATTAACATTGTCAGAATGGTGAAGATCAATGGAAAACATGATAAATTACCTACACATTACCCACCTACACGAAAAGAAAAAGAAGATTAAAGTGCAATAACAATCACTTACATATTTGGTAAAATAAATTAGACAATTACCTTACAATTAAGCTAACAGTCAAATCCACCGTTAAATTATTTCCAATGTTATCAGCAGCACGTAATTCTGTCTATTTTAGTTACAACTTATACAGATTTTTCTTAAATTTATTGAGAATAATCGAATAACATCATACTGCTATTTATACAACCTAAAATTTTACTGTAAATTATAAAAAATCATTATTTTAAAATAATTGATTGTTTTTGGATGTAGCTCTGCTCTTCTCAAAGTTAGCTAGAATATAACTTCTTATTTTCAGCCAATAATTATGATTACACTGTCACGCAAAACATAAGTTTTGTCTACTTCGACAACTTACAAAAGCGTGAAGATATTTATTTACGTATATTACACGTACATACGTAGTAGTAGGTAATCAGATTCCACATTTGCAGTGGATTCGCTGATCTGCTATAGTCAGATTTTCTCGATTAACGGCTCACGTGTCCAGAAGCGTGGCGTGATTAGCGGTAGAGCATTGCAGAGGGACACAATTAGTGCCGCTACTGGTCTGTCACTGGCCTACCTGATTACGGAAACTGATAGCTGTCCATACTGGGACAATGCGATCAGCTGGCCTAACCATTACCATCTTCTTACTAACTTTCTTCTTGACTAAGTCGTTATCTGCTTTATTTACGCAACGGATCCCACCAAAACTCATCTGAAAGGTTACAGTGGATCAAAGGTAGAATAATAAAATCAGATTCAACAAATAAAAGTTAACACCATCATTAAAGTTTCAAAAGACTGCCTCCTTAGAACAATAGGTACAGTCAAAATAATATAATTTATACAGGAAAGCTTAACTTCAAAAGAGTCTTTCACTCAAAAATAAAGCGTGTTGTAGTACCTAAACAAGGTGGAACATTGTTTTGCATAACAAAGGAAAAAAACACGTAAAGGAAAACATAAAGCCACACTTTATTCGCAGAATACTTATTCAAATGAGGCTGTCCCTTCTAAGTTTGTTTTCAATCAAAAACTCGCGCAGCTTTGTCCCGCTAAACTTTATAAATGAGGCGATTATCCGCGACGCGGCGGAGGTCCTCGCAGATAGGTGTGCGGCCGCTACCCGCTGCCCGCCCGGCCCGCGCCCGCGCCGCCGCCGCCGCCGGTACTGCCCGCCCGACCCCGCGCCCATCGTCTGCCCGGCTGGAGAGCGCTGATAAACCGCTGGTCACCTGCGCTGCATGAATTGCAGCGCTTTTTAACTTTCATCCCGCTAAGTCCTTTAAACTTCATCCGCTCTGAGCGCTCGCACTTTATTTATGATTTAGACGTTGACAACTACACCGACAACTTTTCCAAGTTTTTACAATATCCGCCCGGGAAAAATGTTTGCTTTACTGTATTTTAACTTGCAATGTCATTATGCAAAGTAGGAACTCTCGACTTCGGATTTAATTAAGCGCAATATGACCTCAACACTACTTATTTCACTTTTAAAAACACCTTGCATATGTATGTATGCCAGCCGAGTTCGTAATATTGCGAATGTGAAAAGAGAACAATAACACGAAAATAGCCGAGTCTAGGAATAGTAAAGTAACATCAAGATTAGCTCGAGGCTGCAGTCTGATTACGTCGCTTCGTAAGAAGAGAGCTTCGTCGGAGGCTTCTCCGATTCTCGGATGAACATCTTGAATGTATTTCCTTTTTTAAACCCGACGCTTTTCTTATGAAACTTACTAATCTTTCGAACCCAATATCATGCAAATTTGAATAGATAATAGCCGTCAGAACATCGTTCAAATGATCCGAAGCCCGGTTCTGGCAAAATTTTCAGGTTATATTAAATCCTATTCTAGAAACAAAGCCGGATAGTGGTGTTTTTATAGAAAATAAGGAGAAGTGTTATTATTGACGCTCCGGCAAAGAAGTCGGCACAACAAGGTGCTTTCGCATTTGTTCTATCTCAAGTATTATATTGTGCCCCCAGCGCTTCTCCACTCGCGCCTTCCGCAACTTTCTTCACAATTTCCTGGAAAAGATTTTCTGTTCAATTAAATTACGTAAATTCAATTCTGAAGTTTTTCTCTACTTTTTTATTCGACACGAAATATTAAGTTACTATCGGAACCAACAAATGGAATAAAAGTGGGCAATCGCTTGTTCAAAATGAATTGCAAACAATATTACATTTGGAACAATCTACGTTAAACCAAAAGGGAATGATGTGGCAGCTCTTTATATTGCAATTTTTGTGTCCAAACAAAACGAATTTGCCGCGCAATCAAAGCGGGGATCCGATTGATGACACGGCAGAATAATTGTTTCGTGAAATTGAAAATATCGTTGCTCGCTTCCTGTAACGCCTTGTAATACATTCTGAACATTGCTGGTTGCCGGTCCGCTGTATCATTTACATTCATTATTTTTTTAATGAATTTATTTCACACTGCTTTATTTCGTAGCAAATTATGGTACGCAAAGATTTTTATTTGTATCGCCACGTAAAAGTACCTTAAATAAAACACTAATTAATGAATACCTACCCAATGGTACATTTTATATTTAAGTCAATATTATAAAATGTACCTTACTTCGCTTCTGTGTGGATTCAAATATAATTAGTTCTAGTACGGTTAATGTAATATTCTAAGATAATCGCATATCGCACTCTTAGTAAAATAACGACTTAAATCAAAATTTGACCAAAATGAGTTTTTGTGAAAAACTGACTTATTAGAGCAGGGCCCACAACATAGACTTTAAAATACAACCCTATCTCTTACACAATAAGGTACAAAATAAGATGAGTCTATATCTTTCCCGCCCCGAACTCCTATCTCTGCAGTCAAATAATGACCGATTTAGTCTTGCGTCTGCGGCTGCATGCTACGTTTTTGTGAAAAGACGACTGATTTAGAAATGAGCCGTTGTTTTATCAAAAGTTGAGGCGAGTGTAATCGAAAAGTTTTTATAAAAGAATGACCGATTTAGTGTTTGGTCGTTGTTTTACAAAATACCTGCGATGTTTGCTTGACTCATTTTAAATTAGGTCTGTATTTTATGAAAATTTTGGAAAAGCTCACTGACCCATTTGGAGATAAGACTGTATCGTTTTGAAAATTTTGTTATTTATTTGACTTAACTGAAATTAGGTCTTTGTTGTATTTCTAATGATTAAAATTACTGGTAACATTTTTAGTTGAGTCTTTGTTTTAGCAAAAATAATAAAATGACTTCGGTATTATTTCAAATTTGACCTGTATTCGACTGATATCATAACATAATTTAACATATTAACTTGGTGTCTCACTTCGCATTTTATCTTAATCTTGAGGTTTTGTACCGAAAGCTATTTACAAATAGGTTTAACATTTTACTACTCTTAAAATTCAATAAATTTTCTATATTTTTAGTACATTAATTTAATCTTCCGACTGAAAAGTAATCATATTGAACCATAGTTAGAATCATCGGCACCTCGAATGCTGCCGTCAAACTCGACGATAAAACCAAGGCTAAATGTGTACCAACTCGATTTTATCTCCGGCCGCATACCGTAGAGCTCGCCTTGAATCCCTACCTCACACGTCTATCGTTTGAAGTGTTTACTACAGAACGTTCTACATAGAAAAGCACTGAATACCGCCATTTATCTCTTAAACCACTCAAATTTACCTCGTCCATTACATCACAAGCCAAATAAGTGAGTACTAACAGGAGCAGCAGATGGATTAAAATCTTGTCACATTGCACACTGAATGGGTAGGGAAACTTGAAAAAATTTGCACACGACACGCTACCAAGGTGCCACCTTCACTACAGTTACACAATAAATCTCCTACTAAGAACACGTTTTCGTCGACTAGACGGCTAAATCAGCACGTCATTTGTCATGACGCCATTATCGTGCGAAGTAGAATGGCTGCCACCGTCATCAAAGAGCATACCGCAAGCCGTTCTCCGTAAGACAGATAGTCACACTGTGTTCACCTTGTTAAAATACGGTGCAGGGTGTTGAGATCCATACGTTTCGCACGGATTAATGGTAATACAATATGTTGGTAATATCACAAAACGACAGATACCAACTAAATTCAAAGTCACCGATGACGCCCGAAACGTTTGCGACAAATTTGACTTACGATATCGGTAGTGCTAGTGTCATTATCTGCTAGTCCAACATAGCCCACCGAGAAGCCCGCACCTGAAACATCCTGAGCCAAACACGGGCGAGAAAGGACGTTATCTATTTCACACTCAGCAAAACACTCCTCAATTCGATCCTGATCGATTTTCCAAGGCCAGAGTTTATCACGTTCTACAGTCAATCGAAAACTTTTTCAAAACCAGCATTGTCATTTATCTATAATGGTAGGCCCGGCCCATCAGCGAACTAATAAGACACAAGAAGTAGTATTCGTTTCCGTTTATAGAAACCCGACTCCACCTACTTGCCATTTAGGACCGACGGGATCATCAAATTGAAAACGAAACTGAACTTTTTATGATATTACCATAGAACTAGCTCTAGAAGAATAGGCGACCACAGTCATCGACGGCAATCGTGTGGCACCCCTTTTCAAGCGGGTGTTACACCGTCAGCTTCATCACGCGAACCTCGACACGAACATCAATGATATAAGCGAACGCTGAGCTTGTTAATTATTATTGTAATCTGTGGCTTTGCCTGTGACTGACGACGCGTTTCACGCTTCACCGCTACCTTTCTTGCAAAATAAGTAAGACGTCTCCACCACAGTTTGCCACAGTATACCACCAACCCCCTCGTCTGGAGCAACGTCATTGTGCACTTTCATATAAGTATATTTTGAGTCCTATCGTCACGCTATTCATCTGGCTCAGCACGCACGCCGTGTATTTTTTGGGATCGCCGCATCGCTCACTAGGCCTGGCGCTCCATCACATGAAAAAAGTTGGTCCAATATCCACCGAACTACAAGGAACCGCCAGAGAACTCCACCGAGCTATCGACAGTATAATACAAAAGACAGCTACGATCAAAATAACAGCTTGTGTTTCACAGCCTCTTAATGTCAGGGCCTGGAAAAGCCTAGTGAGTGTTAAGGCAGTCTTGTGCAGCTCACTACCGGGCGATCACTTTCAAAAGGAAGTACTCCACACTCTAATCACCGAAAAGAAGTTTATGGTCAACAGCAAACCTCTAACGCACAACTTCATCAACCTAGGCAAGCCAAAGTCATTACGCACTTTCACTTCGGTACTACTGAGTGTCCTCGTACACGACTTGCTTGTCGTCCCTTTGATAATCATGACCTCATCGAGAAAAACACATAAAGAACGTCGCAGTGCCTTGCCGATGTATATTTCACCCAAATACTCAATATTAATATGGATTGATGGAGCCCCACATCAAGCCGCAATGAAAGTCAACAACATCGTGCAGATTGTGGACAACACTCTACCATAAAACACCTGACACCTGGCCACGAGGACGAGCCATCGCTACGTATCAAGAAGCAGACAGCAGCGCGAGGAAAGTGGACATCAGAATAAAGAGAGCATCTGAACGCTAGCAACTAATAAGTAACATCGGGTAGAAGTGCTGCCGACCAAACCACACTGGCGTACAAATATCTTTTAGTTTGATTTTCTCATTTTCACTTAATTTTTCTTGTAGAAGCCGTCTCCGTTGCAATGAGAACAGCCACCGCACCATTTATAGCGACCGCGACGCATTTAAGTTACATTTAAATACGTTTAATCAAAGGGTTCATTGGGTCATTTGTCGACTCGGTGTCCGTGTCCCATATGCATGACAAAAGAAAAAAATTATCTTAATAGTTTCATTGTAATAGGACTGTGTTCTGTTGACCATTTGCTAGTCGCTATATCGCGATTTGAATTTGAGTCACATGTTTAAGTTATAGACTTATTTTTAAATACATTGTGTTTTCTTTTAGCTTTTTAGTAAAATAGTGACTTAATATAAAATGAGTCGGAGATCTTCATGTTTGATTTGGTAAAACAAAGACCGATTTTAACTTAGGTCAATATTTCTTTCAGATTTTTCATGAAATAATGACGCAATTCTAAAGGGTTACAAATAATTAACTTTTTTTAATTAATGGATGTGAATATTTGTGTAAATTTTAATGCATTTAAAAGAACATATTCTAAGGATTAGTTAGGTGGTTTAAGTTTCATCCTTTGCCTTTTACTTTTAATTGTACAGCCATTTAAAAATTATTCTGTTTATTCAACAAACGTTTTTCATCGATACCCAAAAATTTGTGTTTTTGGATTAGGTCGTTATTTTATTAGGAGTGCGATATCTTCTTAACTCTCTATCCAAAATACGTACGTAATAGATTCACACAGCAAAGTTATATACTGCACAATGAACTCCAGAAGAAGAAAATAATGTTTATTGTTTTCTAAGTAGCATCGGATTATGTTGACCTTATCTTGTGTATCTTTGTTCAGGGTCGTTAAGGCCTGGTATGCACTTGTTGTCTAGTTTTTCTATCATGTCGTAATGCAGATTGTGTATCTGAAGGTGCCATGGATATTCATCCAACATTTCCCACTGAATATTGCTTGATAATAACCTCGTGAATCCCAGCTGACTTTCTAGCGACAAGGGAGAAGTTGCACTTTGCCGAAATCTAAGTTTTGTTTCTATATTGACTTTTGAGTACCATCCAATTATGGGAGGTAACATCCCTCTTATACATTTAGCTTTTATTATAACTTTTTTCACATGCTCGTTGATATTCAGTCCTTTATTTAGTGTAACGCCTATGTATCGAACACTATTTTTATACTCTATTACAGTGTTTTAGAGTTTAACAATAGGTTTGTAGCCCTTTCTCGTCGTCTGTCTAGCATCAATTTTTATCTAATCAGCCCCTGGCACCTTTTGATTTTTGAAACTGAAAAAAGTTTTTTTTTTCTTCTGGTGATGTTTTATCAAGTAGCTCATTTGGAGTAATGTTTTCAGATCCTTCGTCAAATTCGGAGATTATAGAGTCTTAAACTATTGCTGTGTTTACCAGTTTCTCTACTGTTTCTTTCTTCTTCACGCATCTAGGCAGAAAGGGTAGCTTTGGTACTGAACTTTTTAGTGACTTCTGAATCTTTCACATTTTAGCGTTTGTTTTTTGTACACAGTATACTCCAAACTAATCGAAATATTATAATACCCAATGGAAATTTAAGAATAGTTTAGTTTTGTACTTACCTACAATGACCTACATACTAGAATTTAATTTAAGAAACTTAATATATTTAATGGAATAAAATAGGTGGTATGATAAAAACTACTTGAAAATAGAAACCGCTTACCCGGCCTAGAAACTGTGGATCTCATTACACCTGCGACACGTACAATAAAACTTTACCAATATGCAATAATTCACAGTCCGCTTCAATCTCAAATACCAATATATTATAAGGCAATTTCCTTTGAGTACACACGTCAGACATCCTTAGATCAGTTCAGAGGAAGTTTGCTCTTAGTCTAGGGCCTGGCTGCACAAAGTCTTACCCTTTCTGATACACAAACAAAGGTTACATTACAACACTGTAGATAGTCCAGTCAAGCATGTTTAATATAGGTATTTTTATGTTAAAAACTGACAGAACCGTGCAAATAATAATTAAATAATGTAGGATTTTCAGTCAAAAGTATGTATTTTAAGACTTACGTACCTAAGTATTTATCTATGTCATGATAAGAAACAATGTAGCTTACACTATAACAAACATAAGTACTTCCTTTTGATATTAAATACCTAATATGCCTCCTTTCTCAGAAGACATCACAAATGATACTTCACAGATTTCGAATAATATTCCACTAGTATCTTTGTACCTAAAAAAAATCAAGTCGTAGCATGGACTAGTACCTACTTACCTACGCAAATATTTTATATTCTTGCCTGAGTTTCTCCTCGTATTATTTGGGAGATAGATCAAAATAATTCCGTTCAAGGTGTTTCTGCCGGTGTCGCATTGATGTCTCTCGAACTTCGTGCGGCAAAAAGCTTTCGAAAAGCAAATGGATATTTTCCTGATGATAACAAATTTGAAGGCTTTTGCATCTAAACAAAGAAATACTTTTTGTACTCTATATGTTATACATATCCAAAATATCTTGGCACTATGATAGAATACATATGTGTAGGTTTATTATATTTATCACGTTAAATAAAAGTCATCAACTGATAACAAATCGAATATCGCCATCTAGTTGGTTAATAAAAAGCACTGCGCTATCATAATCAGACCATTTAGCCGCTTATTCAACTCATCAACATGAATGCCTAATGAAAATGTGAATTTGAATATTGTGCAACAAAATTCGCTAAAATTTGGTGGAAATTACTGCAACTGTCGAATACAGGCTGCCTGTGAACCAATAATTGAATGATAGAATTTGATAGGCGGTAGTAACGGAGCGCGTTTAGGCGTGCTGTTTGAATAATTGGCATTTACATTAATATCTGACTTCTCTAATCCCTCATCAAGTACTGAGTTACTAAATGATCTCATTATAAAAGATTGAAGGTCGTTATATTCGAGTTTGGAACAAAAATTATGAATTCTGAAACTTTTTCAATTATGAAATTACTTACACCTATCAAATTAATTATTACCAACCTTATTTGTTATAAAAGTATCAAATCTACGCCATACATTATTTAAGTACCAAGGTAGTACTTAGTAGGGACTTCATATTTTTATTTTTATTTATATATATTTATATATAGGAACACAAGTGCTGCAACCACAGATCTTGATTGTCTTAACAAGGTAGGAGCAAGCCTTCATTCATCTGAGGTAGCTAAAATCGACTGAGGAAACAATTTTGAAAATTATTCTTAAAATATATATCACCCTGTTTTCTAAATAAAGCACCTTAGTAAACTTTAAAAATAGTATTATACTTTTAATTTGAGAATAGGTGTTAATGGGAAGATTTGTGAAGGCGCCTATTTTGCTTCTGCAGTCAGCTCTCCAAGTTCCTCTTTTATAACTCACAGTGTAACAACGAAATGTGAATCAATGTCAGAGTGAATGATAATGGAAAGAGAGTGAACGGTGGCGCGGATTACAAGGAGGATCGGTTCGTTTGCCAATCGTGTCCTGGCACGGGGGCGCCTCATTAATATACTAGAAGGCTTACACTGTTATTGATAGAAGTTTACACAAGTTTACAGACACTTGGCATTTTAGTGTCGGCGAATAAATACTATCTAATAAAGACAAGTTAATTACGAACATGATTGTTTTGAGCTATAAATAATTAATTCACAAAATATTTTGAGCTAG
The DNA here is from genome assembly GCA_027580185.1 of Tuta absoluta. Classification (NCBI taxonomy): domain Eukaryota; kingdom Metazoa; phylum Arthropoda; class Insecta; order Lepidoptera; family Gelechiidae; genus Tuta; species Tuta absoluta. The sequence goes on from JAQAHW010000003.1 coordinate 7,541,674, forward strand.
GGATATCATTATGGTATAACAATCTTTTGCAATGCTTTTTATCACACATATCACATATCACGCCTATAATCCCTTGCGGGGTAGGCAGAGCGTAAACGGCCGCAAGAAACGGACATTTATGCTACGTCTGACAAATAATTGAAAATGATTCGGAAAATTGTGTATCGCCATGGTGACATGTTGTCAGCCCATCGCCTAGATTTGCAATACACACCCTCGAGTCCCTCAGTAGCCTCTTACAACTCCCTTTTTATTCATCTACATTTTTCAGTCGCCTACCGCTATGTAACAACCTAAGATTCTTAACTAACGTAACGTCTAATCGCATCCATTTTGAAATATGATGTCACCTCATGTATTATCCAAATTATGTATGCAAGCGGGTGCATAAACAAATTGCCATGAAGAGCCACGAAGACTCATTAATGTCAGACGGGCGTCACTCGCGTATTCTGGTGCCATCTTCCACGCCAGATGTAAGCTTTCACTGCTAGCTAAGGATAATATTCGATTACATTTTACGTCAGTTCAGCTTTTAAATGATGTCAGCGGAGGAGATAAGAAGGGATTTTTTCGTTATTATGTTTCTCTATTAAAGTTTAATGAAGATATTTTAGGTGCAAAGCTGCGATGGCGTCATTAAACAGGAACTATAAATTATTTTTTCAATTCGGAAAATGAATGGACCTTTAAATGTTTTGTCAGACATGGCGTCATCGCTTACCATCGAGACACAGTGGTAGTGCGACTGCCTGCAACGCAAATGTTCCGGGTTCGATTCTCGGTGGGACACTCACAAAAGTTGATATTTATCTGTTTGTGAATTTGTTCCCGGTCTGGTTAGGACATTGCAGGGTGAACCAACTGATTGTCCGAAAAGTAATGATTCCGTGCTTTGGAGGGCACGTTAAGCCGTCGGTCCCGGTTGCTGTCTTTGATTACTTAGACGGTGGTCGTAACACAACCATGTCAGAGGTCTACTAGTGGTAGTAGGCGGTTGAAAAACTCAGACACCAGGGTTCATCGGGTCGTTGGATGACTCGGTGTCCCACACGACAAGAGAAAAAGAAAGAATCGAGACACCCAATTTGGACAGACAAACGTCTGGAGACCAATTGAGTGGCGGTCATCCTAAGAGCTTTTTGACCATGCACAAAAGGATCTAATAGCAGACCCAAATATGAAGCCCCCTGGATTCGGTTCTGCGCGTCTAATATAGGTGAAACAGAAAGGTTCAGAACCGGGGACGGGCGTTCAAACCATCCTCTTCACAAACTCCTGAGAGTGTGAAGAGCCTGACTAAACTCTAGCGCACGTTGTAAATGACTGCCCACTCTACTGCCTATACCCGGTGGCATGACCGAGTTGCACCACCTTACCCCAGCGGTTGAAGAGTGGCTGTTTAGCCACTCTCATCATCATCATCATATCATATGGCGTTGCGGATCCTATATGTAAAAATTTAGGTTAAAGAACCTAAATTGGCGTTGCGGATCCTATATGTAAAAATTTAGGTTAAAGAACCTAAATTTAGGTTAAAGAACCTAAATTTAGGTTAAAGAACCTAAATTTTTTACATATAGGATCCGCAACGCCATATGATATGATGATGATGATGAGACGTGACGTAAATGCTTTACGACCGATTAAGCTCTGCCTGGGATACAGGCGTGATACATGTAGAGGTATGAAAAGTAATTGTAAAGATTGATCTCTCAAAATCTCAAACACATTTCGTAAGTAAAAGTTTCTAAATATCCATCAGGGCCATATGACAATGAGGCATAATGGATTAACATGGTAAACTTTGCTATTTCTTTACTTTAAACCGTGCGATACTTTCATTACTTACAAACAAATAAAATAATCTTTGCTATTTTTATTTTTAACCAATAGTACAGTGTTTCAGTTTAAATGAAATTTAACAAATTTTTCAGTTTAAATGAAATTCGTGATTGAATCAATATATGAAATAACATTGTTTGAAACCATTTTGTTAAGAGTGCAAGCGAAGATGCAGTGAGCAAAGGCTTCTCGCTAATTTAAAATAAACATTGTAACGTGTTAAATTACACGGCGCATGCAAAGTTTCTATTACACTGATGAAGCATACAACATTATCCGACTGACTTGCTTAGCCATGTTAGTTAATTAGTTTAATACATACAAATATAAACCACGCCTATATCCCTTACGGAGTAGACAGAGCGTCAACGACTGCAAAACGGACATCAACACCACGTCTGACAAAAGTTTCAGGGTCAATCAGATAACTGTGTATCACTATAGTAACAGGTTGTCAGCCCGTCGCCAAATTGCAAAACACATCTAACCCTCGAGTCCCGTAGTCACCTCTTATGATACCCATGGGTAAGAGATGGGGTGGTGCTATTCTATTTGTTTGCCTACTTACAATCTAAAATTTCTTCGAGGCGGAGACAATACTTGTATGGTAAACGCACCGTAGCCGTATTTGAATGGAAATGTTGCGCGCATCCTCCTTGGGTTGATTCCAGGCTTGATGCACTTGAGGCCGTGTGATGCCGGATTAGAATAGCATCAGCCCATTACTTTCCCGTGGGTGTCGTAAGAAGCAACTAAGGGACTTGAGTGTGTGTATTGCAAATTTAGGCGATATGCTGACAACCTGTCACTATGGTGATACACAATATTTCAAATTACCCTCAAATGTTTGTCAGACGTGATGTAAATGTCCGTTTTCTACAGCCGTTTACGCTCTGCCGACCCCGTAAGGGATTATAGGTGTGATATATGTATGTATGTATGCACCTGCCGTCATGGTATCGTGATGACGTGTCAAGACACCGACAGGCTCTATTTTCGATTGCTACTTAGTTGAGTACAGCCACAAGAGCCAAATACGAGCTTTTACTGCTTAAGCGGCCGTATCTTTTTTCACGTTAAGTTATATGCTAGATTTTTACAACTGCAAGCCGCCGTACATTTTTTAAATTACAAATTTACACTCGATTGCGTTCCCGAGATCGTGACAGACGGTCAGACCTACAGCAAAGTGATCCTTTAAGCTACGTTTTTTTTCTATTTTTGAGCTACGAAACCCAAAAAAGCAAACAAACCGAGTACCTATGTTCATGCTCATCAGGCTCATAATATATTAAAGGGATTTAAGAGTTTGACAGTGTGCAATTTTGATATTCAAACAGCTAATTGTGATTGGCACGGAACACCGCACGTTGGGTACTCGAATTCGATTACGAATGCGTACCATGATAGGATTTCGGAATAGGGACGCGGAGTCCGCTGTCACTCGCCGTTCAAGATCATGGCCTCTCTGGCGGGATTGCGTTGTGTTCAGAATAACAATGAACTTGCGAACAACTGCATTGGCTAATATAATATTTTAGGACAAATAGTGGTGGTCTCGCCTGCAAACAGCGAGATGAACGTTTACAAAATGTTATCCCGCAATATTTGACTAAATGAAATACTGCACGAGTATTTACTTAAACAACATTGAATTCATAATCACAGTGCAAACAATGTTCTACTTTCATCACTCTTTTTTTCAGTTGCAGTCGGAATAAATACTGGTGTCAATCAACAACCATCCATTTATTCTAGGAAAACATTATTTTAATTTGCAAAGAGAAAAACCTGGTAGATGAATTTATGAAAGTCAATAGGAGCTGACCAAAATACTATGATTTTTCCTGTCGCGAACTCTGACTAACGGCAATTCCTTAGACCATATTATATGCTGCGGCAGAACTCTCATCAATGAATAGTGTCGTGATTTTTCCTGGCGCGTGGTAAGTAAGCAATGAAGCGCGCGGGTCCTCGAGGGCCGCACAAAGAACCAGTGATGCGGGCTGCGATCCGCTCATGGACCGCATCAGGGAAATAAAGACGCTACATTCAAATGTCATACACTAATAGTGAACTTGTTGCGTCTACAGTGGAAAGCTGATCAATGACTAGTGAGGTGATTTTTCCTGGCGCGTGGTAAGTACGCAATGAAGCGCGCGGGTCCTCGAGGGCCGCACAAGGAACCAGTGATGCGGGCTGCGGCCCGCTCATGGGCCGCATCAGGAATCAATTAGGAACGGCTGCCGGCCACGATGTGCCTATCGCATGAATTATTGACGACGTTGTATCTACGTGGAGCTTATTACAAGTTCTCGATAATGACTCGATTGCAGTAAATTTTTGTATAGGTAAGTACGGTGATTTATTTGTGCGTTAGTTAAAACGACATAGGTATTTCATATTTGTCATAAGTAAAGCGTTTTTGCCTAGAAAAATCTGTTTTATAGAAAACTAGCTGTTACCCGTGGCGTTGCCCGCATAACCCTCGAGTGGTGATGAAAACTATCTCATGTGTTAATCCATGTTACCTTCAATATATGTACCAAATTTCATTACAATCGGTTCTGTAGTTTTTGCGTGAAGAAGTAAATAACAAACAAACATTTGCATCACTATCACTACATAGTATAAAATAAAGTCGCTTCCCGTTTGGTGTCTCCTTATATCTTTAGAATTACACAACGGATTTTGATGCGGTTTTTTTTATTAGATAGAGTAACTTGAGAGGAAGGTTTATAAGAATAAATTATTCCGGGAAATTGTCACATTCCCATGGGAAAACGGGTAACCCAACTGGTAGTAAACTTTTGACCCCCTTTTGACACCTTTAAGGATTAAAATTTCAAAAATGCTGAAACACGTATTTCATTATTTTAAGTTATGAGTCTAAGCAGAAATTTTGAAACAGATCACATTTAAGATAAAAAACTTTCATACAAACTTTTAACCCCATTTTCACCCATTTAAGGGTTAAAATTTCAAAAATGCTGAAACACGTGTTTAATTATTTTAAATTAGTAGTCTAATCACAAATTTTGAAACAGATCACATTCATTTAAAAAAACGAACTTTCATACAAACTTTTAACCCCCTTTTCATCCCTTGGGGGATTAAAAAAAAGAGTGATTCAAGAGGAAGGTTTGTATGTATGATTTATGTCGGGAGAAGGTCTGTTTCCCGTGGGAAATCAGTTAGCAGCGGGTGAAACCGCTGGGCGGGCCGCTAGTTTATAATACTTATTAGTAGGATAAAAGGTAAAGGTAATACGTATTGCGAATAGCGCATTGATTTTATCGAGCTCGCTTTCACCTTTCAGAGTTAAAGCAGATAGTAGGGGCTCATGTTATGCTTCAGTTTAATTTGTAATCCATAATGTTATTTTTAGATTTGTCGTACCCAAAAATCGTAAAACCATAAGTACCAAATGTCGGTCGTGGAGCGTTTGGTTTGTACAACATCTGTTCATAAGTAGCATATAGAAAAAGTGAGGAACATATAATAAGTTTTTTCTTTATTTAATTATTACAGGAACTGCTTATTCTTTAGTAGGAATTTGTTTCAGCTGACTTACGTAAGTGAGACATTACAACGCAAAAGCAGAAAAGAACGTGTCCATTCAATAACACAATTGATATTTTTTTCTTAGTGTAGCTTGACGTAAAAGTATTCTGACGTAAATCTCTTAAATCTCTCGGAAATATGGCCGTGCTGTGCATCTCGTTTTGGCAATTTGGTCCTTCGATTAGTGGGCAATTCAATTGCCTTGTCGATTATCCCCATATACCTACTATCCGTCATAAAGTTAGGAACATAAGATATAGGATAGTTAGTATTCTTTGTAAAGGCTCCTGAAATGGAGAATGATCAGGACATGTCTCCATAAGAAGGTAGGGGTAAGCTGTTGGTCTAGCTTACAAAAAATCTCAAGAGCACTACTTTTGTATGTTATATTAAAACATGATAAATTAAATAAGCCCTAAAATCATTTTTCTACCTCATCTACGGTGCTAAGACTTGGTCTTTGGCGAAAGCTAAAAGGTCCAGTCTCAAAATTTGTCAGCGTGCCATGAAACGCAGTATGCTAGGCCTAAAGCAGACGGACTGGATTAGGAGTACCATACTGCGTTCCAAGATGTAATATTCTGACGCTGCCCATACAGCAGGCAAGCTTAAATAGGATTGGACCGGTTACATTTGTCGTATGCCAGACCACCTATGTTCAAAAACAACAACTTTGTGGCAACCACCCACATCTAGACGACGTCTTCGACGCCGTCGACGTCTTAGAATTTCGGTTAATTATTTCGGTACCTATCCCGGCGATAAGATTATGCAAGAGATTTATTTTTGACTAAGCCAGGTATTCGTAACAAAGGTGGCCCATTAAGCACCAATTACCGCATCAAAACCTTCTTACGACAAAGTTTAATTTATGCTACTGCTGCTGGAACTATTTCTTTACACAGTCATAATTACATTTCTTTGCTTTTTTAGAAAACTTGCAAAATTATTTCTACCGTGGGCAGGATTTTGAAATTTTGCAAGTTTCTTTAATTGTATACCTAACTCGGGAAGGGATTTAAAAATTTGGTTTTCCTTTTCTGTTGTGTTAGAACTGTTTTATACAAAATAGTTAGGAAACTGAGAAATTTGCACACGCAGATGATGTAGGTAACGCAATATTGTTGAAGACTACATCCAGGTGCATGCAATATCTATCAGTATCTAGTTCATGTAGTATCAATCTAGTTCCAAGAACCATATATGATTGGGTCTTCAAACGTTGCTGCGTCGAACATAGGTACATACATACATACACACATCACGCCTATATCCCTTGCGGGGTAGGCAGAGCGTAAACAACCGTAAAATACGGACATTTATGCCACGTCTGACAAACAAGTGAGGGTCATTCAGATAATTGTGTATCACCATAGTGACTGGTTGTCAGCCCATCGCCTAAAATTGCAATACAAATGTAACCCCCGAGTCCCTTAATCGCCTCTTACGATACCCGCGGGAATTAAATGGGGTGATGCTATTATAAACCGGCATCACACGGCAACATGCTGCGTCGAATATGGCTCTACATAAAACCAATTATGAAGAGCTGCATTTCGTCACAGCCCCAAATAGTATCATACGCAAAGAAAAACTATGTTAAAAACATAGTTACTTTAATTTTGTTACGTAAATACTAAATTGTTATTGACAATCAAATCGCATGCGCTCCACATACAAGTCCTGAAACGCGGTATAGAAGTTATTTCGCCGATCGCTATATATACAACTTCGAAACATGTCCGGTTGGAACAGTCGTTCCCCTGGTCACAACTCCCGACCAGGCGGGTAGCTACCCTTTTCCTCACAGTCGTCACTCGGCCTACTGGCCTTATCATCACTCCTCCTGAACAACTGTTTCAGTTAATGCAACATCTTGCACTGCTTTCTCCAATCCGCTTGCCAAGCGTGGTGAGTATGGCAATAAATATCCCTTTAATAGGGTCAGGCTCTTGTCCGGCAGTCTACTGTTAATGAATATTGTGAGTTCGTCATAGATAACCTTTACACCATTCTCAGCCGTTTTTTCTGAATGACTTTCAAATATTTGTCAGTCGTGGCGGTCGTGGCGTAAATGTTAATTTTAACGGCTGTTTACGCTCTGCCTACCCTGCGCGGGATAAATACGTGATAAATGATTATATGTATTTATTTTCCCCTATTTCTTTCCCGTGGGTGTTGTAAAAGGCGACAAAGGGTGTGTATTGCAATTTAAGGCGATGGGCTGACAACCTGTCACTATGGTGATACACAGTTTTCTGAATGACCCTTAAATTTTTGTCGTACGTGGCGTAAATGTTCGTTTTTTGCGGCCGTTTACGCTCTGCCTACCCCGCAAGGGATAAAGGCGTGATATATGTATGTATGTATTTATTTTTTCCCTAGCACTGGTAAACAAATTGGCCTTGTAGCACCTTAATCGTCCTACAAGATAATCGTATGAGGATAGCGGTCCGCGTAATAACAATAATATTACCGAATAAAGATGAGAGCTGCGGCACACCGAATTATTTCTCCGTCAAAATAGTACCTATATTTCTTTTTTCAAGTCTCGTTTTTGAGAAGTATGTCATGTTATCTAGACTCCGAGAGGCACCGGCGCTCAGGGAGCCAAGGTAACCGCAGGTGAATACTTATAGCTAAGTATTTGTAGAGTGGTCTCGCGAACACGAGTGCCTGTGACCCCGGAGGGCGTGAGTGAGTAAGTGTGGGTAGAGTGTCCTGTGTGTAGGCACCCTAGCAAGCCTCGCGCCCGCACGCTAAGTGAGGGGCCGAGGGAGTAAAAGAGGGAACGTAAACGATAAGGCTTTATTAAAGAATTAACAGATAACCACCTCCTGATACGAAAACCAAAATTATAACCTGGCCACTCACACAGAAGGTAACGGCGGCGCGTCCAGCGCGAGGAGCGTCTTCGCAGCAGCTGTATCTTCAATCCGACGAGGCGTAGGCGCTTGAGGGGAGACTTTTAAGCTTCCGTCACTTGAGGGGAGACTTTTAGGACTAAAATAGACTGTTACAGTGGTTACTCAGTGAGAGACTATACTGGGAGTCTTCGAGATCACAACTTAGAGTCCAGACCAAAACTGATCCCCTAGCTGTTTGACGTGGCTTTTATACCCTCGTCTGACGCTGACTGTCACAGTCTTCATTTCGATAGTCATGTTCATTTCCAGAAGCTTCGATGACGATCGCGCTCTTCATTTCGATCGTCATCCTCTTCGGTTCTAGAATCTTCGACGATCGTCGACCTCGTCAGCCGTCATTTTGAGATCATGGAACTTGTCAGTGGCCAGTCGTCGCTGTCCATGGAGATCTGTTGGCATCTCATGTTAGCTTGATGATGAGGTGGTTATGAGGATGGCTCCGAGGCACGCTGGAGGGCTCGGGACCTCAGTTCCTCCGGAGGGAGAGGGAGAGGGAGAGTGCCAGGCGTAGTAAATTTAGATACAAGTACCAGGAGGTCAGAAAATACGAAGAGGTAGATCAATGTATAATAACTTTTTAGTAGAAAGCTACGCGGCTCTATGATGTATAGATAGCTGTCAACTTTGAGAGGTTGACATAACATCAAGAAAGTAAACAAACAAATTGATAAAATAAAATGGATTTCAGGAAATATTTAGAAAAATGGTAGTAATTGTAGCAGAATGCTACATTGCGGTTAGCTTGATGATGAGGTGGTTATGAGGATGGCTCCGAGGCACGCTGGAGGGCTCGGGACCTCAGTTCCTCCGGAGGGAGAGGGAGAGGGAGAGTGCCAGGCGTAGTAAATTTAGATACAAGTACCAGGAGGTCAGAAAATACGAAGAGGTAGATCAATGTATAATAACTTTTTAGTAGAAAGCTACGCGGCTCTATGATGTATAGATAGCCGTCAACTTTGAGAGGTTGACATAACATCAAGAAAGTAAACAAACAAATTGATAAAATAAAATGGATTTCAGGAAATATTTAGAAAAATGGTAGTAATTGTAGCAGAATGCTACAAGTAGAACGCTGCAAGCGGAGGAAACGTAAAAAATATAAGTCCTTCTGAGACAGTCAAGTAAAAAGAGTATCACTTACCTAATTTCGCAAGAAAGTATCAAGAAGAAAAACGCTTTCAAGTCTTTACTTAAGTAAAAGAGGAGTAAAAAAAATGCCCTCAGAAAATAAACTCAAATAAATAACAGCAACAACTGTTTTAATGAATAGAAAAAGTTATATCAATCTGCAGAAAAAGTACCCAGATTATTCTTTAAAAAATATATAGTGAATAAACTTTAGTAAGTAAGTAATATTAAATTGAGCTGCTAGAAAATCTAGTTTTTGTTATTTTATGAACCAAGTAACCGTTTCAGTTCTGCGTTAAAAGAAACGGAAGGGCGTAACTTTATCCAATCTAAAGTGAAAGGGAAGAAAACGTCTAGAAAATGTGTCGTTAAATGATCAAAGCTTAATTGCGTTGACCACCGCGACGTCCGGTTATCCCGACTACAATGAAACGACAAGTTATATAAGGTGTAAAAAAATTTGCTGAGAATATTTTTAGGGGTGAACCAGTTCGTGAAACTGAACAACTTTCCCCAAGGAACATAGGTCGGAATATGAAAAAAAATGTTGGTCCTTCCATACTAAGTGTGGCTACCCGGCGGGTTAATTTGTATGGAATTGCCAAAAAAAACTCATATATCGACCTATGTTCCTTGGGGAAAGTTGTTCAGTTTCACGTACTAGTTCACCCCTTAAAATATCCTCAGTTAATTTTTTTACACCATGTATATAGCTTAGTGGTTCAAGTTTCTGTATTTAAACTTTAATAATTAATTTATTGATAATTTTAAATTGGTAACTAATAAAAAAAAAATTTTTAAATAATGGTATACACACCTGTTAAACACTATTTAACGAATGGCCGTATTAGCTCTACATAAATCTGTCGTGATTGTGACTTAAAAAAATTAATATTTCTTTAGATATTTTTAAATTCAGTGCAAATATTTTAAATGTTACGAGTAGAACTCACCCTAAAAATATTTGTACTGAATTAAATAGGACCTTTAAATATCCGTATCCTGAACCTTATATTTTGTGCATCCAAATAACTTCACCAAAAAAATTTTATTTCACCGACGAACCCTAAACATTTATCGGTTTAAAAATAAACTCCATGCGATGAGATGATTTAAAGCGTGGCTATAAAATTAAGCCTTGTTTATCTTGGGATAATAAAATAATAATGTAATCGTAAATCATTTGAAAGCTGACTTGTGAACTAAGGCATAGCATTCAGTTGTATTCCATTACACTCCAAAATAATAAAGTTTGCTACACTTGATGGAGTAAGCGAGTTCTTAAGTGAAGGCCACGTCTCAGTAAGCGTAACGTTGGGCGTTATCTGGCCAGATAGATAAAAAAACAACTAATAGCGACTGGGTGGCGGAAACGAGATATCGTGACCTATGTATGCTATGGCGTACCCTGAGGGAGGCCTACGTTCATTGAAGGATCTGCAAAAGGCGAACGACAAGGCCATCGCCGTAGCTACACATTGGTCCAAATTACTGTGATCCTGTTTATGATTACTGTTTCCATTGATTCGACGAAGAAGAAGTAATGGACTGCAATACAGATGTATGTATGTACTCTGATACTTAAATATTTATACAAGTTTAGAACAGTATTTAAACTGTTGTCAAAAGTTGATAAAAAAATATATGGGCAAACATTCAACTCCCAACGCAAAAGATATATCCTCAACAGGTTTGAAACTAAAGCTTTATCGCTCCGGCCACGTCAAAATGTACTAAAACAGAAATACTCTGCACTGATTACGTCTAAAGACCTAGCTCTCGCTTGTTAGGCAGCGTTCACGACACAGGCGGAAGCGTAAGCGGGGAACGTCTAGAAGCCAACAGAAAATAGATTTGATATCGCCCCGCCACGGGCTAGCCGAGAAAAAGCATTTCGAAATAAATGACTTTTTAAATTTCATCGTTGCACACAGTTTCTCTATCAATTGTCGAGCCACGGTGTACGTAACTGGATTTCGCGTCGGGCATTTTATTTTGTGCGGCGTAGGTACAGGAACGCGAGTTATATCTTAGACGAGTTTAATAAATAAAAAATCGGGGACAAGTTTAGTCTGTCTAGTGTTAAAAACCAGTACAATGACTCGATTTTTGAATGTGAGGTGTTCTCTCGTTTTAGCTATACAGTGACTGAGTCTAAGAGTAGTTTCTAGCGAAATTGTCCTCATTTTAACGTAACTTTTATTATTTCAGCTTATTTAAAGGCAAAGTTCAATCTTAGAAAAGTTCCGATTGTTTGAATATGACATCAAAAATGTACTGTTATGCACAAGTTGTCAAAATTTACAAATGGAAAATAACTTTGGTGTTATTCGAGCCTAAAATTTTACCATTCATGCAGAAACGTAAGTGGGAAATCTCAGTAGGTACAGTTGCAAAACGACAACTTTACCTGTCATATCTAAATTCTCAGCATAAATTGATTTCAGTGCTAAATTCAGTTATTGATTTAAAATCCCAATCAATCTTTCAAATTACTTTATAGGTACACCTATTTAAACAATATTTTGTGAAACGAAAATGTTTTCCCAAGATATTGTCGTTCTTTGCCGTGATAACCTCATCACACAATAAAGTATCATTTTCGAGAAACAATTTCCTTCGAGAGAGGCTTAAACAAAAATTAATTTATTTATTTATACTTTATTGCACATCGTACAAAAGGCGGGCCTAATGCCAGACGGCATTCTCTACCGGCCAACCAGAAGGTAAACAGAGAGAGAAAGAAGCGGGTGCACTAATGAGAAAATAACACTAAGGAAAACAACATGTCAAAACGACTATCAAAATAAATACCTACCAATACATAGTTATTACACATAAAAATATACTTACACAAATACTTATACCAATAAATAATACTTAAACTTACATACATACTCAAATTTAAACAGAAATAAAATCATACTATAAAAAACAAACATACAACTAGCTCCATCTATCTTCAAATGCAAAAAAGTTACACTAGCGTACACACATAAAAAAAAAAAAGAAACATAACCTCAAAAATACGTGGCACATTATCACAAACCAGCACAAAACGAAAGTTAACTTAAAAAACAGAAAGTCGTCCCTAACTATGATGAAGAAGTCGCTTAAAGTGTTCGTAAACTAATTTCCTGAAAACCATTCGACTAGCAGCTTTACGGATTTCAGGCGGCAATAAGTCCCAGAGGCGTGCCGCTTCGACCGTAAAGGAGTTTCCGAAAAAGGCCGACCTGCTGAGGGGTATAGAAAGCGCAAGGTTATGCGATGAGCGGAGTTGCCGGCTGTGAGTGTCACAGAGGAAGCTAAATTGAGATTTCAAATAGTCTGGGGCAAATTTATCATTCAACACTGTGTACAAAGTGGTGAGGACTCTGACTTGCCTCCGTTGACGTATAGGGAGCCAGCCCAGCTGTCGACGAAAAACCGATACATGATCGTACTTTCGAAGATTAAATATAAAGCGTATGCAGCGGTTTAACAGTCGGTCCATCTTATCAAGCAGTCCAGAAGAGAGATCCAGATAGCAAACATCACCATAGTCGATGATTGGAAAACAAAGAGCTTGTACTAGCATTCGCTTAGTGTCAGTTGGGAGAAAATTCTTAAAACGATAAAGTAAGCGAAGCGTGTAAATGATTCTACGACTGATGTTGTCTACCTGATTCTTCCAACTCAGCGTGCTATCCAGAATAAGACCTAAATTCTTGACATGGGAGCATATTTCGATTTTAACACAGTCATAGGTGATATCAGTCATTGCAGATAAATTTATATTAGCAAGCTGACGGGAGCTTCCCACTAATATAGCCTGACATTTGTTCGGGTTTACTGTAATGCCAAAGTTCGAAGACCACTGATATATATTTGTCAAATCCCGATTTACACGAAAAACAGCCTCATCAATATCACTGAAATGACATTGAGCATAAAGCTGAAGATCATCAGCATACAGGTGGTAAGAGCAGCAAAGTGATTTGGAAATTTCATTGATAAAGATGGAGAACAGCAAAGGTGATAAGATTCCACCCTGCGGGACACCTGCAGTCAGGTCACACCAGTCAGACATTGACTGGTTAACGCGAACAGCTTGCTGGCGACCTCGAAGGTATGAAGAAAACCAATGTAAGGCTTCTGACTGGATATTCAGGTAAGATAGAATCGATAATAGCACATCATGGTCCACATTGTTGAATGCGTTAGAAAAGTCTATTAAGACAAGTAATGTAACCATGGTTTTTTCCATTCCAGCCCGAATATCATCTGTAATTTAATAAGCTAATTTATATCGTTGGTTCGTATAAAATGAAATCATCAAGAGGAGCTAAGCGCTCGGGGTTCGACTATGACATATTACCAGAAATTTACGTAATACTAACACCATTCAGGCCCGCGGCGTCTATTACAAGATATGAAAAGTAAAACGTTTATAATACGAGCGAGAATGAAGTATGGGCGGTGGAGTTAGAAAGAGAAAAGATAAGAAAATAATGCGATCCCATATATCATCACAATCGCGAGAATTTCGTGAGTCGGCCGGCCAGCGACCCTCTTCAGCTGCGTGAGAATTCCCTGAAAACATTTAACTAAGCAAGAATGGGAGTTCCCATAGCAACTGACCTATTATAATACTCAGGCGAATGCAAATTTACGGCCTGAAAATCTTAGGCTTACTTATACTTGGTTCACACGTTTGTAGTAAATCAAATTTTCTGTTTCTTGTTCCGAGAAAAATTAATGGGTATTTTAGGCACTATTTACCTTATGTAGTTATCGTCTCTTAGAAATCAAACTTTCTGGCTTTGCTTGCTAAAAGTCCTCTTCAAAATATCTAGTCATTGTATGGAGACAAATAATTTGCGTTAAGTGCCATTCTGAAATACTTAGGATTAGTTTGATGGCTGGTTGTAGACTTGGCCATTATTCATCCTGAAATAGTCTCGACCACCGAGAGGGGTTAATGAGTTGAGGGTTGGTCTTTGCAATGCAATACGATTTCGCTCTGGGTATTTTGTTAGCAAGGTAGCTTTGTTGTTTAAATTAACAACTACCCCTAGAAACATATGTCAGAAAACGACAAAAATCGACTTTACATACAAATCAAGATCTGTCAGCTTTTACTATAGAAAGTTTTTTTTTTTACTCTACATGAAATATATTCCGAGAGAAAAGTTGTTCAGTTTCATGGTCTGATGCATCCTACCAGTATTTGGAGGGCTGTCCACCCTGTTACACCCTGTATAAGTGAAGCAACTGAAAAATGTTTTCATATATGGCAAAAAGAATTCGTAGGCCTATTCCGTTCTACGAGTCAGGCTGCCCCAAATAAGTAAGTACATAAACATGATTGTTATTTAGTTACAATGACTCGCTGGAAGGACGCTATTACAAAATAATGGGGGATAAGAGGCCACTAACTGAAATTACATGATGCGATGACACCGCGTTATGGAGTGGTAGATAAATAACGCAATTAGCTGATTGATTGATTGGTTGGTACTTAAAACTTTGTAACAATATTATGAACGAAAACGTCGAAGAAAATATTAATTTCTAAACTCAGTCGATTGTTGATCGGTTAGGGTCGCGACTAAACTTCGTTTACATGTACCTTCATTTCAGATAGTAGGTATAGGATGACAACTAGCGCGGAAAATCTTTGTTGTCATATTATTACAATTTGAAATCTGTTGGCTAATTTTATTTCGTTACGCAACTGTTTTCGCATCAGTTTATACACATGACAGCAATCGGTATTTGTATTATTTTCTAAATTATTACTTTTCACTTTTACTTTCTAGTGTACGTGTCAACTTGTCAATTCAGTCACTACCACTAATGTAATTTTGTATTTCAACTGAATTAGTAGGTACATACCTCATAATTTAGTAAAAGCACTGCCAAGTTTCAGCACTAATAAGGAATGTTTAATTTAGCAGCTTTACTGTTGCTGTATTCAAACAGTTCTGTCTCGTATCGTAGACAAAGGAGATTTACTACTCAAGTTTATTTGCTTTCTTCAATTCAATTCACATACATACACATATCACGCCTTTATCCCTAGCGGGGTAGGCAGAGCTTTACTGGCCGTAAAAATACGGTCGTTATCGCCACGTTTGACAAATATTTGAGGGCCGTTTCAGGAAAATCGTGTATCACTAAAGTGACAGGTGGTCAGCCTGTCGCCTAAAATTGTAATACACATGAAACCCTCTAAAGTACCTTAGTCACCTCTTACGACGTGATGCTATTCTAAGTCGGCATCACACGGCTTCAATTCAATCTATCATGGAATTTCAGTAGTAAAAAAGTATAAATCAACAGCAAGCATGAATGAAAGTGAAGTTGGCAGAAGATTGCTGCAACAATGTTGCAAACATTTGCAGTATGCTACTACTACATGTCTAAAATCGCTCCCAAGCGTAGATCATTCGTCACAAGTACAAGCTAATTATTGCATGTCAAAAATTTAGATTAGGTTAATCATGTCTTCATAAAAATTAAAAAATGCTTCGAAAAAATCATCTGTCTGTTGGACGAAAGGAAATTTACTATTCTTATCCCAAAAATGGACAGCATAGCCAAATGTAACGCTGCGATTTGACCAAGGTGTTTGACAGACGCATCCGTCAGTCCGATATAGTGTGAAATTTGCCTTAGACGTTTTTCTTTTCTTTCAGCTTCTACGTTTTAGAATGTTTGCTACGGTTTTATACCCATAATATTCTAAAGCCTTACGCGCGCTTATTAGTACAAAGTTACCCGCGCAGACTACGCGTTGCCTCTTGAAAGACCATTGCAAATTTCATAATTATGTCAAAAGGTTGACTTCAAGACTGTACAAAAATATACCCAATAAATAATTATTTTAAGCGGACATACGTCAGTTTATGGAGAAACGTGTAGGTCATTCATCTGATGTTTCACTACCGCCCATTGGTAGAAATCTATTATTTTATTGTTATAAAATGCAATAATTTATTATTTACATAAATAATTAAACAGAATGTCGTGGTCAATTTTTGAGCCCACCTCGGCCGTAGTGCCATTCATTGCGGTCGATTTGGCGTAATGTAATCAATTGTCGGACCAATAAAATAAATCAGACGTGACAGTTTTAACTGATACTGTTCAGTATTGCTGTGCCTACGCAGTGGAGACTCTACATCCTCTACTGTATTTGTAACCGGCTTTTTGATGGCTCCTACTTACATACATACATATATCACGCCTATAATCCCTTGCCGGGTAGGCAGAGCGTAAGCGATCGCAAAAAGCGGACCTTTACGCCACGTCAGACAAATATTTGAGAGCTATTCGGAAAGTTGCCATAGTGACAGGTTGTCAGCCCATCGCCTAAAATTACAATACACGCCCTCGAGTCCCTTAGTCCTTCATCAAAATGCTACTTTTGGTTTAATTTCCGTAGCACACCTATGGTAAAGCTTGTTTTAGCACTGGGCAATAGAGATTATGAGAACTTAATGTAATAAAAGTTTAGTTACCAACCAACCACTAAGATTTGCAAGGGGTCTCAACTTTCTTGCCAAAATGATTACGTCCTTTCAAACGCAAAAGTTATTAGAAAAAGAAGAAATAATACTTAATTGTCCAACGTCGTTCAAAAAATGGTAGAAGAATTTTAAAATTATAAATCTTTAGTGAACGTGTCTGAATGTATCGAGTTTCACAGAAAACCGAATAACTACCTACCTACGTTAGAAATAAATATTATTTGTTACCGTTTGAATATCGTTTGCACCGAGATATTCGTATGCGCGAATGAAATTTAAATTCACAAATAGCAAGAGATGCGTCATTTTAACGTTAGTTTCGATTTCCAATCGCATGGAATAAATATTTATTGATACAATTTACATATTTACACACCAAATGTCTGAATAGTCCGACGAAAACAAACACAACTGTTTTACTGTTATAAAATAGAAATGCTTTATCCTAATTGATTAAGCACGTTAAACAAAATAACTAATTTGTAACTGAATCGACGGCAAACAATCAGTGCAATGCGAACAACAGCGAGCCTTTGAGCCGGGAACGATCGCACTCGCCGAGGCCTGTTTATTTACATATCCAGTTAATTAACGAATGCGCCGGAGCTCATTATCCATTCAAATCGCGGCAGCTTCCCACGTTAGCCGATTTTCCGTGAACACTCAATGGAAACTTCATAACAGTGTTTGCTTTATGCACCGGGGCCGATCGCTTTGGCCTTTGACAACACAAAAAGCTGATCCGGTCCAGATCCGCTTTGTATAGCTTCAGTCGGTTGACAACATAATTATCGAGTTGTGTTGTACGACGAAATGGGCCGGTCATCGCTCTGCGTGGAAATAGACCTGCCCGTCCATCCCGCGGGCTGCCGACACCGCCGTTCGCCGTTCGCCGTCCGCTGTCCACGGCCGTGTCGCACACCGCAGGGCTAAGGCTAGTTGCACACGATCTCAGCATCTCAGCACGATATCTTTCTTCAAGAGCCTAACTCTGGGGTTGGAACTCTGCGTATGGTCAAGATGCGTTTGATTGTGTTCGGTGTAGTTCTACTTCCACACGTGTCGTGACGTCAGACTCACGCACCTATTGCCCCGGCGCGGCTTTTTCTAACAACAGTGCACTTTTTGGCATCGTCGCGACCGGGTGCATTCATTAACATTAATTACATTATATCGGGACAGCATTATAATTATAACTTAGAGCTAATATTGACATTTATTTTTGCTTTTAAGTGAAGTTCAATAAACTCTTTTATTATATTTTCATCTAACCAAACTCTATCATTTCTCTACCAAAACATTCACACGCAATCCCCGCACCCCACAGATTGTATGAACGAAATATCACAATTTGATTGGCAAATCTTTGATGGCACAATCATGCAGTATGGAAGTACGTTACTAAACTAAGTAATGCATCCTTGGGTGTAATTAAAATGTATAAAGTAAATATTTTATTAGACGAAACAGGTAGATTTATCTACTGCAACTTTTTATTATTATTATGCTTTAAATTTTTTTCATGTATCCATTTTTGGGCTATACGTTCATATTTATTAATTATTTTTTCCAAAATTTGCTAGGGTAGCTTAGGGCCTAGAAAGATTGCTAATTTGGAGTAGGAGCACTTCTTGGCAGGTTTTTGGGGGTTCTTTCCTGTTCAGGGGGTCCAGTTAATTATACGCATATAAATGGTGGTGGGGTAAAGTTACATGCCGTGGAATTAACCAGGCCAGCCCCGAGGCAGCGCCTTTATTTTTATTTTTTTATCCCGCCCGTGCCGGTTTTCTATTAGGACAATACAAAATTGTTATAAAAAAAGAAAATTGTGATATACAAATTTCTTTTTTTTACAATGACTGATCATAACGTCAATGAGTAATAATACTATCCTACATTGAATAAAGTAATTTCATTTTCATTTTCATGTTTACTTTATTTGTAGAGTGATTCAACACTAATTTATCGTAATCATAACCATCACTTTTGGTACAAATCACAATGTGACTTTTTAGACGATAAATCGATTTATTAATAATCGATTGTTTTTAAGCAAAGACAATATCGTTTAATAATAAACATGTTTTTTTTCGAAATAAATTAAATTATAAACATCATCTTTCCTGCATTTTACTACCTATATTTTAATTTAACATCCCTTCTGATATGGATAAAATAAACACCTATCTGACGACTGCATTTTTTTAAAACAACATCTATCTATCTCGCCGCAATCAACACAAGTAATTTTTTTGGTCGAAAGTTATTGAATCAGGTTGGAGCAAACAAAATAAAAATCATAACTCGAAAAATAAGGAAATAGGTAAGGAATATGTACATGGGACACTATATTTGAATACCCCTGGAAGTGAGAAATATAATACACATAATTTGTTACTAACATACTGAGCTCTGACAACATAAATAGCCAAAATATAGATTTTTCGTATTTGGAAATTAGAAAATTATGAAACGATATTAAATAATCAAGAAAACATCGATTTTATTAATCGATTCTTTTTTGACATCTCTGGTAGGAAGGTAATTTTGACATCCGCTACTCGATCATCATGGAATATTTTTAAGAGACAATTATTTTTTATGAGTAGGTATTATATAAAAAAGTCTAGCACACTGGCTATTCCAGAATCCTCAATCTGTTACTAAGCATTATTAGGTACTTATGTCTTCAAGCTCACAAAATTTCTTAATTACAAAAATTTTACGCGCTTTTAAACCAGCCGCGATAGCAAACGTAGCAAAAAAACGCTACTAGCAGCATAGCCCGTGTGAACGCAGCTTTAATTTTATAAATGAACCACTTCGCTAAATCCGACTTTGAAGTGTCAAACGTGACAGTAAATGTGAACCGTTACTAGTTGCAAGCTTCCCGCGATGGAATTCTTAATTGGAGCAAAACAAAAGACAGATACAAATTGATTATTCACAAGATACAATTTTCGTCTGGGGCTAGACTTAGGCTCTAACTGTCACTAGACTAAGAATTAATTTACAAAACAAATGTGCAGCTGTTGTACTTAGGATTAGAATATGTTTGAAGTAATTGCAAAATTTGCCGTGTGATGCCGGCTTAGAATAGCATCACCCCATATCTTTCCCGTGGGAGTCGTAAGAGGCGACTTAGGGACTCGAGGGTGTGTATTGCAATTTTAGGCGATTGGCTGACAACCTGTCACTATAGCGATACACAATATTCCAAATAACCCTCAAACATTTGTCAGACGTGGTGTAAATGGCCGTTTTTCGCGGCTGTTTAGGCTCTGCCTACCCCGCAAGGGATTATAGGCGTGATATGTGTATGCATGTATGTAATTGCAAAATTGTGATAAATGCTTGATCATTGAAATCAAAGCAGATATTTTAGATACAACCTGCTTATAGAATCCCTTTGATGGTACTTGTGTGGAAACGCAATAATGAAATTGCTTCGAAGCCTATAATCCGGTCTAATGCACTTCATTCAATCCCAAACCACATTGCAGCGGGCACAAATCAGTTCCAAATGGCGCTAACAGATGGTGTTGGCAAATGGTCGCTCCTCCAGAGAGGAAAGAGAGATTTCATCCCGCTACCGTCTGCCGAGAGATGTCGCTAGCTATCGTGTTTGTTTACGTAGCGGCGGCGTAGCGACGGCGTATACCGTAATGTTTCATGTCTATCAAAAACCAATCATTTTATTTTAAATGGCAATATTTGATGGTTTTTTGTTAGTGACATCTCCGAAACAACTGCTGAGTTATCCCCTAGGACCTACCGTTCTTCTTACCGGAGGAAATTGCGCTTTCCCATGGAAATACGACTAGCAGCGGGTGCAAAGGGGCACCCCTTCAGTTCATCACAATATAAATAGATATTTAGGCCGCTTTTGGTATTTTTTTGTGAAGTGGCGCCACTGTCGAGGTCGTTGACAAGTACACTCGCCTTTAGGATAGTATTGAAAACTTAAGCACTGGAGATTCTGATAGATTGTTTATATAATGAGAAATTATTTTTTGTGAAAAAGGCGCTACTGTCGAGAACGTTGACAACTACACTTGCCTTAAGAAGCAATGGTTACGTCTAGATATATTGTAAATGTTGTTACTTTATTTCGTATTAAGATAAAATTAACAACTATGAATCACCACACAAAGCACCTCAGTCTACACTTTTGTAGCATTAAATGTACTTATTGAATAACTATATTAAGACAAACCTTTTCGGGTTTAGTAATGTTTTTGTATTCATTTTTATGAGCAAAATAAATTAAAAAAAAGAACTGGTTTATGTAGAACATTTGAACAACTCTAATACTAACGCTGTTATTTACCGCTCTAGAAAATATAAATTGGTTAACGACCTGACCTTACTTGCCTTTAGAAAACAACTTTTGACGTTTCGTCCGTCATCGACTAGGCCGAGCCGTTTAGCGCGGAGATATTTAATCGGTCACCACCTTGTCAATCACTAGCCGATTGATTATAATTAGACAGAACACATTGCGTACTAAACTTGCACACATGCCAGCTATACTAGGTAGTACGTAGTAGCTGTTGATGTGCTGACGAAGTGCTTACCTTTGCAGCAGCATATAGGTAGCACTATAAAGATTCTCATCCTCTAATTATAGAGTAAATAAGTCCATTATAGTAATGAGGAAAACTTTAAGATCCTAATTAATAAATTGCTAAATACCGTGACTACGGACGACGGATATGACGTAGTGGTAGGTGACTGCTTGCGGCGCAAAGGTTCCGGGTTTGCTTTCCAGTGTGGCACTAGCAAATTTTGATATTTATCACAATGTGAATTAGTTTCCAGCCTGGTTAGGACATTGTCTGTATGTCCTAGACACTTCAGGCTGAACCATCTATTTGTCCGTAAGAAAGATAGTTCCGTGCTTCGGAGGGAACGTTTATAATTACTTGGACGGCGGTCATTACATGTCAGAGGCCTAATAGTAGTTGTAGGCAGTTTTAAAATTCCGGTGAGGGGCTGAATCCCCGGATCGTCAGTTGTCTTTTACGGTTGAAAAATCAACAAGAAATGCTTCATAATACTAAAAAATATTAAATAAATAATCTGGCTGGCCCAAGTGTTCATAGGGTCGTTCGACGACTCGTTGGCCCACACGAAGAAGAAGACAGTAAGAAGTAAGACAGTGAGAAGACCGTAGCTAGATTTAAATGAGAAAAATTGCAAAATTTTCTATCACGGTCAAAATTTGAACCCGCGATTTTGGCCATCACTAGCCACGTTAGTCAATTTTAGAAGGTATTCGTGAAGTGCTTTAAAAAGAATTGGTATTCTACCAAGATAGTATTGTGTATACTTCTGCCTCTATGGTCTAGCTTACCCAGAGTTCACACGGTGCGTCGCGTCTCCGCTGCGTATCGTATTCATCTAATACTTGTTATCAGACATTCCAAAGTAGGTATGTATGGGATGACAGACAGCGCAGCAACAAGAACGCATTTGAAAAATAAAGATGAATTATGAATTATCATAGAGTGAATGCACCCTTAGACTCATGAACCAGATTATGCTTTGATGTTCTATAACAAGCCTTAATTAAAACTACCTATTTTGTTAGCAGTTTATATACAACTCAAAATGAAATGAAAATACAAGATGGATGTAAATACAGCGCAAACTTAGTGTTAATATATACGGGAGCGCTTTGCAAACTTAATAAACAAATTTTCCACAATTAATTTTATAATTTAATTGCTAACGAAATAAGAAAGTTGTACGTCGTTGTGAAATCTTCAACTCATGAATAAATGAGTGGGCAGACCCTTCTGTTTCACTTTGTTCCCCTTTGCAATGATTACAAAGTCCATAAAAAATTACGATATTTCAGTTCCTCGTCATAACTGTGCAAATATAGTTGGATAAGTACAACCCAATTTTCTAATAACGCTCCACGAGTATCCTCACTATGGGACGAATTTCGTTAAAGAGACCTATAAAAAATTTTACATTATGGATATTGTAACATAAATTAATCCTTTTACAATAAATTAGGCGAAAAATAGCCGACTACGCATGTATTTATAGTCGGTACTCATGTTTTTCCCTAAAAAAATCAGCACCAAATTTTTGTCCTTTGTACCTATAATGTTTGTAAGCTATCATGTAAGGATCACTTTGAACCTGGCAATAAACAAATAGAAAATTATAATTGACCAATGTTTTTTGGGGAAATTGTTTACTTTATCAAACTAGTTAACCTATTTTTTCTTTTCTCAACTATATAGTTGAATTTTGAATATTCAAAGAGTGTAAAATGCAGGGTAAATAGCTAAATTGCCCTCTACATTTTTTCAATATAAAAAGCGGTCATTTATTGTAGAAGCAGTTGTAGGTGCCGTTGCCTTCTGTTGCCGTACGCAAGTGCAGCAATTTATAAAGTGCTTATTAACTAGCACCCACTTCACGTGACACCGCTTAATAAAGCATTGCTACAATACGTGGTGAATAGCTAATCATATACTCCTAACAAAAAAACTTTCAGAAGAAACTATTAACATTACAGCTGTAATAACTAGTTGTAGGACGACACTACCTAAATCACCGTTACTGCTAACTAAAAATTATGTATTGAAGTCACTGGGTAGAAAGATCAGCCAATTATTTCAAGTATAATGTATACTTTTTTAGGTTTATGGATACTTAGATAATTAGGTAAGTATGTAGGTACTTATTAAAATCCGTTTCTTTTTTTTAGTTCAAATTCAATTACATTACAGTAACTAAATTCTGGTGGTTGGTGGTTCTTTTAAATAAGGCCTTCTAATTATTCGATTCTCTCCAGCCAACGCGTAACGAACTTGATAAAATGGCCCCGAATACTTTCAAATCGTCATTCCGCCTGACCCCGGCAATTGTCAACAAAGTTGGATGCCTACTCTCTAATCTTAATTGAAAATTCAATCATTTATTCATCTGATCGAAGTCGTTAAAGCTCTTTAATGGCCACCCAGCCCTTAACTTCATTTTTACTTTGCATTAAAATCGCCAGCTAATTTTCTCTATCGCGATCTAAAGTTGCCAGAAGAAATATAAAGGAACTTTGCGGGTTCTGGGTCATGACATGACCATGCAATTTCAATTTATTTTCTTTTCAAGTGATTTTCATTATTTTCTCAATACTCCGTCATCAACATCTTTGTTGGAAGAAAGGTACTTATCCTTGTCTATAGGAGGTATTTAAGTAGCAGAGCAGTAGAGTTTTGTCCAAAGTACCCTTACCGTTACCTACACAATAATACCTTGTATGTAATTGCGTTTAACCTAATCAATCGCAATTTAATTTCAGGCCAACAAGTTTAGGTAAAATGGTAAAACCTATAAAAACAAAGCCAACCTAAGCATGAAAACACATATCATTCGTTCAAGAGGATAAAACATCTGATATTTATCTATCACACTTACACCCCCCAGATAATACGATAACGGCACCCAAATCTTTCCGTCGTATTTACTTAACCGCAAAATAAAATAAACAGGCAACCGGCAAAACCTCCGAACGAAAGAATAAAAATAACAGGGGATAGAAAGAAAAGTGCATTTGTACGCTTATCGAGTTTCCAATAACAAGTGGTAATGAAGCAGTCGCTACCTTTACGTCTACAATATAGCCGCTTTAAAGCACTTCAAGAACGTTTTATATCTAGACTATAAGTATCAGTCAGCGCTGGAATAGCTAGACAGATAGCAGCCACACCTTCATCAGAGATTCATAACGTTATTTCTATCGAGAACAGTTCATATGTCGATGGCTTTATTTATTTATCTTCGGTTTGATTGGATCGAATCGATTAACGTAATAAATTGGCTATTGCATTTTGTTTTCTTTTGCATTTATAGGAGCTTATTTAATGGACGATAATAATCTTGCGGCGCATTGCTAGGATCTAGTTATAAAACGTAATACTTTTGTCCTCTTCTTTTTCTTCATCCTTTAACTAGCAAAAATATTATATATTATATGAAATTATTTATGATAACCAACAAATATATTAGCTTTCTTGCTTTGTAAACGATATTTGCTTTAGGTATTTGTTACGAATATTTTAACCCACCTACATTCTAATGATGATCTCAAAATGAATATAAAGGTGTCTTGTGTCATTGTAAATTGCTCCTGAGTATGTTTTTGTGTACAATAAATGGTTAAATGAAATAAAAAATCTGTGAGCTCGGTAACCATTCTCACTAATGGATGGATATGACTGGAGACGACAGATCGATTAGGTATTCGTTGTTTAATATCACCAAGGTATTCTGTAGTTCTTTTCCATAAAATAAAGTAAATAGATGAGCTATGCAGCCTTCTTTGATGAGCACTCATCTAGATGCATAGATAGGAACTGTAGTTTCAGAAAGCAATGACACTCATATTTTAAAAATTTACATACTTATTGATAAGTTACTCGCTTTAGGGCATAAATGCCTTACTTTAACCCATACGTAATTTAAAAAGTAGACTCTCTGATAAACTTACTTAATGTCGGACAATGGAGTTATGTGACTTTGCGAGTATTTTATTTCATAACAATAAAATTTATTTACTTACTTTTTATAAATACCCTGGATGAACCAATTTTCGAATGACGTGCCTCATGTTCCCACAAATGGTCGTCAGACAGCTTAGCATTATTTTTAGAAAAGCGATTTACCACGAAGAGCTATTTGCTGTACGAGTAACAAGAGGCCTGGACTCCGCGCTAGTCGACCGCAGTTGCCGTTTGTACATCGACGTAATAAAAGGACGATGCCTTAATCCCTTTCTGTCCTAGCCAGTACCCACCAAAGCCACTACTTACCTTCTAGATAAATGACAAAAATAAGGGTCGGAACATACCTGCGTAGCTATAGTATCGCGGTAAGAACCCCGTTTTAGTATTTCAAGCCATACCTACGGAAAGTTACTAACTTATATCACGTCTTTAAGCCTTGCGGGGTGGACAGAGCGTTAACGGCTTTAAAATATGGTCACTATCGCCACGTCTCACAAATATTTGAGGGCCGTCTCAGAAAAATCGTGTTTCACTATAGTGACAGGTTGTCAGCCTGGAAGTTGAAGTTGGAACACATGGAATCCTTGAGTCCGATTGTTCGGAGCGGAAAGTTCAGTCGCGCAATTATCGACTTGCAAGAAATATGACAGCTCACGCGGAAACTACGAGTGCACTAGAATTACTAAGCAGGTCGAATCCGTGTAGCTACTAACATCAAGAATAACAACAAAATATGCAGAAAATTAGGCAGTTTTATGCTCGACTAAGCAACGTCACTGCCATGTCCTAATTGCCTACAGAATAAACGTTTCTAATCAAGTACAGATAACTTAGTTACTCCTTTACCCGTATAGGTAAGCTTCCAAACAAAGACGTGTAGATAATAAAATAAAAATCTACTATTTATTAATGTTTGTAAATGATTAGACATACAGACATACATTAAAAAGTGATATAAATGGTATTAATCGTAGTCAATAGGTTTATTTTGAATCTTTCTGTGATTACTTATAGGCTTTTTAAATTTCCTTCCATGCTTACTAAATACATTGTATCGCTGAAACAATATCGTGAAAGAACAACGATTTGCATACTTTACTCACTGATCTCTTTTCGTGCTGAAAACACTTATCTCCACGGCCTTGAATGAAACAAATTTGTAAATTAGTTTAGTTCATAGGTAATTGCATCACGCAAAACATTTCCATGAAAATATCCTCGCAAAACAATAAAATGCGAATAAAATTAGATTAGGATCTTTGTAGTAGTATTTTTTTGTATGTAAAAAATTCATCGTGTATTCGTGTAACAAAAATGCAATACAAGTGTATTAACCACTTCGCTCAGGTCGAATTTTGCAACAATAGATTTGTATTGTACTTCAAGCACACATGTGTGCTGTTACGAGCGGAGTAGTCTTCATCATGCGTTTACTAGGCAAAGTACTCGAGAACTCGCTTCCCGACGTGTTACCTAGTCAATCTCTTTCTTACGCTACGCCCTATCTCTGTCTTGGCCGACCAGTACCCGATATTATCAAACTACAAACTACAATTTTACAGGTGAAATTCGATGTTCATTGCGTAGTCGGTTAGCCATTATGATACCAGGAATATAAACCGGCTACGCAATGTACTAAGAATTTCACCCGTAGACTTGTAGCCTGTAGTTTGATAACATAGGCACCAGTTGTTAGGCGGACGGCGGCTGTGAAGTCACTTGAATTGCGCGCGAAGTAAAGGCGAGTAAAAGACGGTTCATGACGAGTTGTGAGATGATTACGCATCACCTCATGGTGC
Organism: Tuta absoluta; assembly: GCA_027580185.1. Lineage (NCBI taxonomy): Eukaryota > Metazoa > Arthropoda > Insecta > Lepidoptera > Gelechiidae > Tuta > Tuta absoluta. Next base: position 7,568,979 of record JAQAHW010000003.1, read on the forward strand.
TAGTGTCTCGTAATCTTCGTGCATGGTCTTCGTGATAGTGGGATAGTACGAGTCTTGGTTGTTGGGTGTATTTTCATATTGATGTAGAATTCAAACGGTTACTTTCATAATTTTGTTGTTTAGCTCGTTTTTTTTTCGGTGTTTGATATTTTGCAACAGCTTCTCTTTTAAAAAACTACACCCCTCGCCACTGGTAGGAATATCAACTGGAATGGCTGTCAAGGTACTCATGAAACTGAACAACTTCACTGTTTTTAAGAAACATTTATCGATATGTGGAAACCGACAAAACTTTACATACCAAAATACTTAATGGCTGGAACGATTTGTATAGGAGCTCATTTAGGACTTTTTTAATGTTTCGACCTTATAAAATTTTATAGACTAGTCCACTTATTGAAATATTTGTAGCAATTATTAACATAAATAACTACATGCATACATCCATACAAAGAAGTTCTACTTATTTTGACTCCTAAATTGTGAATTTCACTTTTAAACTAGTTTTTTCATGCTGTTACAATGTACGACGAGGGGTCACAAATTGACTTTGGTAGACAATGCAGGTCACCATTTATTTAATTGTCTGAGTTTTAGAAAACTTGCAATTATTTTTCTACTGCGGCGCGGGCAGGACTTATAATTGCGATTTTCGCCATCACTAGTGGCGACACCTCTTCCATCAGCCTCATCATCATTGTCACACCATCTCATAGTCCTGTCTTTCTAGACAATAGTTTAATATTCTGATGTGGGACTATTAACGTGAAAGCAAAAAAAACACGAAACAATTAAATGCTAAGTATCTTAGCTTTCAAACGAAGCCAAGAACTGAAACTTTCTGGGAATTTATTTCTCTCTTATGGTACTATTATGCCATTCTCAGCTACACAACATAAATAATAATGCGGACCGTTATAGGGTCATTACGTGGCGGGCGAAGTGACGTCATCGTCTCCTTCGCACGTACTTCTCACTGGCTTCTTACAATCCGACGTATCGTCGGACACTAAGCAATTTTTTGTTTTGGCTTATTTCTTCGTTTTGATAACTGTTTAAAAACGTTTTTCAGTCAGACAAAGTTATCATTTAAATAGATTACATGCCTTCATAATAACACAGCTGCGATAATATAATACTTACAACAAAAGGTATATTTATTAGTTAAAATTGTATTGTCAAGTTAATGACTTGGATTTTAATAATAATATAATAATAATAAATAATAATAAATTCTTTATTTCAGGCAACAAGGCCCATATAAAATAAAATAAAACAATAAAATATGACTTAAAATCTAACACAAATACTATAAATACACTACAATAATGTGACTTAAATAAAGCTAAATAGGCACTTTTGGCGACGGCGACTCACGTTGCACAGGGGGTCGATAGCGCCTGAATACGACTCCCTGTGGCCAGAAATCTGTTTGCATAAATTCGCACACGTATTTCCGAGGAAACGACAAAACAAAAGACCTAAAATTTGTTGAAATTTTAGAGTCCAGCTGTCGGATTTCCAAGGTCAATCCGGCGGGAATTCGTGAAGGATCCTGGCGTAGCTTTACCATCTTCTGCAGGTGTTGTATAATGTCCTCCGGTGTCGTATCTCTGTCTAGCCGGGACACATACAGCTGTGCGATGGGTTCGGCAGCCTTGAGCGTTGTTGAGGCTGCAGTTACGGTGCCGCGTTTATTGCGATTCCGACAAAGTCGACGCTTCCTGTGTTCTACCAGAGTGAAGCCTTCCTCGTCTACAATCGCTTTAGACGCGGCATTGTATTTTTCAGCCACAGGTCTTGCCTTCTGCTTCCCTTTTTGTGTCACGGGAGGTGCAGGCTGTCGCTTGCGGCGAGGGCGGCGAGTCTTCTGCGGTGGCACGTCCTTTTGCTTCCCTGGTATAAAGGGAGCAGCATCGGGATGTAGCGCAGGCTCGGGGCGGGACGGTGGAGGCGGCAGTGTGTTGTTGACGCTCTTCCTATCAGCTGCGGGGTCGCTGACACGCAGCTTGTCGGGCTGTTGTCGAGTTGCTGGGCGCGGGGAATTGCTGACCGGCGCGATTTCATGTTGCACGGCGGCGTCGCGCTGTTTATTTGCGCACGCGGCTGGCGGAGTCGCTGACGCGGTGTTTTGCCCTCGTAATGAGGTCAACTCGCGTCGCAGCTCGGCACTCACTTGCTCAGCGGTCACCCACTTTTGTTTTAGATCCTTGATGTCGGATTTCAGCAACACGATGTCCTTAAGCAGCGTGGTGACGTCGACGTGGTCAAACGTCACTGGCGGCAGCTTATTAAGGTCTCGTGCTACATACGTCGGGACGTCATCGGGATCTTCGTTCTTGAACACCCGAAAGATATCCCGGATGTTCTTCTTGCCGCTGCCCTCCTTGTTGCGCATGGTGAGACGCACATGCTTGGGCTCAGCAGTTTCGTTGAGGTGTACCATGGCCGTGTAGATGTCAACGTCGGAGTAGCTGGTGAGGCAGATCTGCTCCAGGCTGACCTCGTCCATAACATCCAGCTTGTTCTGCACGAACGCCAACAGCTCGTCGACCACGATAGTATCACTACGCTTGGATAGCGCCATTACTATTTATTTAGGTATTTATTATAATATTTTTTTTATGTGTCTCGTCAAGTCAACTTACAGGCATAATGTTTTAAAGTACGTACGAGTACCTACTTTTCTACATTTTTACCAGAAAATTGATTTTAAAGGCCCTGAGTATTTAAATCTGTAAGGTACCTACACTAAAGCAATTTTAAACGGATTTAAGTTGTGTTTATTTTGGATTTTACAATTCCTACGTTAAATAATTGTTCTATTGTGATGAGTTATTATTGTGCAACTTCAAGAAAATATTAAGGTACCTACATAATATGTGACAGTTGACAGAGGCAGTTGTGTAGTGTCCAGACTATACTTACTAAAGTACGTAATTCTATCACCCTAAACAAAAAGAAAAATATCAAAAGCTTTGTCGGGGTGATATTGCGTGGATGGCCTTGACCATACATTTAAAAGTTATAGCTCCACTTAGAACGGCGATAATTCACTTGGATGACCTTTTGTGATATACGGGCCGGATTAGACTTAAATTTACATTTTTACAGTCCATTTATCAATTTCAAATTCAACTCGTACCTTTTCTGGAATGGCTTGCTATATTATTCCATTGTTACCTACTGAAATAATGATCATTGTGAAAGGTGAGAACTTTACATAGGAATTATTAAAAAAATAAAAAACCTCGTTAGAAACTGACATAATATTTAAATCAAAAGAAGAGCACGTTAACGTGAATAGATTTTTTGGAAATTACAGATTATTTTCAGAGCTTATTTCTAAGATTACCTACATCGTACTCGTAGGTAATCACTTATCAGTATAGGAAACGGAACATCAAATTGCTCAAAAATGTTTGCAACAACAGCTTGCGACATATTGGCCGTCGCGAGCTTAAAGCACACATCCGCAGTCTTGAGAGGCCGGTATCTTGCTCTATGCGCTGCCATTGAGGGTGGATGAAAGCGGGGTCATTACCTAGAACAAAGCGGGAAAACCGCTCAAACTGCGCATAAATCGAGCCACAGAGCGCTAGCCTCACAGCCATCCACCACCTTGTTTACCCAGTCCCAGACCACCACCAAAGAAAAACGCAGCCTGGTTTAATACACTGCAATGAAAGGAAGGCTTCTACCTTTAATATATTTAAAATACCTCGTAATGCGTAGGTTTTTCAAAGTATGAAATTTGCTTTTCTATTTCTTGAAAATGAATTATAAAGTTACGTTTCTAAGTACCAACATCTTCGAAGTTCCGACATTGTTATCATTGCTCGTTATTTCCAACCCGCTTTCGAGTTTCTATTCACCTACTTTGAATTCAAAATGGTCTTGTGCTACAATAAACTACTTACACCCTTAATCTGTTCCAAAATGGGTCAGCATCCCCCAATAACTTATTGCTGGTGTGTGCAAGCGACATGTAACTATCTATTTGCGTGGCAGCTGTTGATACAACTCCAGCAACAATTGAATATGGTTGTAAATCAGGGAGATAGTACAAGCTGACCGAACATGGAAATGGCTAGCCTCCTCCTGCTAGACGCTCTTGGTCTGAGTCAGAAGAGCATTTAGGAATAAATAAATCTAGATTTAAATCCCTATTAAGTGTTGAGGCTCACCCACCTGCAGAACATTCATTAGTGGAATTCCATTTTATTGTAATATGACATAAAAGATTTTTGCGTTAGTTAAAAATACTTCACAATCTTTCTGCAATTTAAAAAGAAATACTTGTTAATATAACACCTATCAATGGGCTTTCTGACACGCACAGTAACCTATTTAAAAATAATACACATAAGTTGCTGGTGCTTGTTGCGTTCAAAATCGAGAAATGAGAAATAAAACCTTACAGCTTCTTCTTACAGCTTAAAAGCGCAATACAATTAAGTAAGAAGAAGGTTCTTAGAGTTGTTTAATAGCTCACGAGGGAGTCTAGAGGATGGCCAACAGGTAATTATGGTTATCGTACTTACAGCGTCGACCAAGATCACACTTCCTTTTCATTATTCTTAGAAACAACTTATAACCACTTTAGAAAACAACTAACCAATTTTATTTTAAGTAGAAAAATAAGTACACTTATTCTTGAAATTATTAAACATTGATCTTAAGTGCTTCAGTACCTTGAAAGTACTTATACTAAATAAAATACGCTCTAAAACGACTCCACAAAAGACAGTTTTCTTTTTCTATCTATTCCGGTCGATGGAACCAGGAACCTGCCACGCTACACAATAAATAATGAACGTTACAAATAAAAGTAACATTTCATAGTGGGATATAAAAGGAATTGCTGCCTCTCCCCGCCAGTAGTGCGGCTATCGTGCACCTATCGCGTAAGGCGTTATTGAGACACATGCTCCGGTCTTTCTGGCCGATTCTGATTTACTGCGTCTGAGGGGCAATTCCGAATTCGTAATGGCTGTAGATCGAAATTCGAAGAAAGGGAACTTTGAACTAATCGAATCTACATTTCGATATAAATTATTCGAGGGTTGCGTCGCTTTAAAATGCTTCCCAGCAGATTTATAGAAGCCAAAATTTATACAGATGTTATTTGCGGCTTTGTAATTGCGCAGGAATTAGAACAAATTTAATATGATCACATCAGCCACCTGTTAGCAGCCAAAAAGAATAATGATACCCAATTTTAAGGTTATCGTAGGTATTATATCTCGCTCATGTTCAGATTCTATCTGATGCTTAATTAATGTGACGTATGAAACAAGCCGCAACTACGGTTGCTTGGGTCTATGCCAAGTTGCTCTTTTTGCTCTGCACGTCAGAAATGTTTTGTACTTGCCATCTATCTATACATTTCAGATTCCCTCCAGGAATGAGACAGTGAATGCGACGACGTCGTAGCCACAAATCAGTAGGCACTTTGCTCTTTCACGGCCGCAAACGTTTCTCTGCCGAGAAATCGGTATTGATCTATTTTTAAAGTGATTACTGGCCGTTTGTTATCCTATTGTTTGATTTTGCGCCGTGTCGCTCGCTACCGGCTGATTCTGAAATAGACGACTACATCGTAAGAAAACTCTTCACGGTTAATATAAGACTAAGTGGAAACTAATCGTTGAGGCTAACACATTCAGTCACAGTAATTTTCGAAATACAGATGTGTGAACTGTGAAATGCAATAAGGCAGATAGAGAAAAATGGGTCAAATTATATTGAAGCCAGAAAAGGGCTCTCACAATGGCGTCTTCACGTTGGCTTTAGAATTCCTGAATGCGAGTAGGTACATCGACTTTATAATACCGGAAAGAGGCACAATACACCCCACTTATGGGGTGTTTTTCATTCCTACGTGGGTCTAATTCACATTCAGGTGGACTACATAAAATCTGTCCTCTCATAAGAAGGATTTTACATTTAAAATGTTTACTCCGCTACGCGAATATTAAACAGAAATTCGATCATCGTGGCGTGATGGCACTTTAGACGAAGTGGTGAGCGGTGGAAATTGGCAAATTATGTTCAGTTTTTAAATAAAGCAGAATGAAATTGGAATCATTAAATAATATGAAATTACTTGGGATTCTTCAGATTTTAATTAAAATGAAAACTCTCTCCAAAACACGGGCCGCTTTACTTTAATTTTATCTCTGGTTCTCAGTGAGTGCACATATAGGAAGGCCGTTTAAAACTTGTAAAAGAACTGTCTCTAGCGCGGCCTTAGAGCAGCGGGCGGAAACTTCCACTATAGTCGGACGCAATAAATGGTGCGATCACTTGCATGCATGTACGCGGGAAGGAACCAATTTTATCCCTCATCTTTTGTTCTGCTCTCCTAGTATTCTTGAACGATCTTCCACGTTTGAAATGAAATTTATATTAGAACGCGTGGGAATTTCACAAGTAGTCATATCTATCTAAACGCAATGTTTAAAATACGGTAATACGAGTGTTAAGACCTTTTTACTAAACAACAAGTTGCATAAAAAGTTGCATTTATCAGCCAGCAACCTACATATTTTTATCTTATCCTGAAATACGACGTTAAAGTTACCTTCACGACTTCTTTTACAACACCACAAAATGTTTTTTCTTAAAAAGAGCGCAATGATAAGGAAACAATTTCAGATTTAAATTCAGAATCTGTAGAAAATTACAGAAGTCTACAACAGTTAGAAAATTTTCTTTTGCATTTGCGAAAAAGCTGAGTCAACATCTCGAAGAGTGCTGCTTCACTCCCGCATAGCGCCCCAATCACGGCCCGCCACACCCACAACTGCAAAGAATCTTTGAAACAGCTCACTCGAATTCTATTCCTTTGACCCTACCACGTTTTTAGCGATCACTCACGAACGATACTCGCCAACTTAAAAGCCGAGGTTACAAAACGCTCGCATGCTTTATCCCGCTTTTTAAGTCCTTTTAAAAATTCAACACGGGTAAAGCGTAGGGGATTCAAGCAGTTCAATTGTTCGTATCGGTACCTTACATCTCCCCGCTACTTCGAGGTTTTCACTTAAAGCGTTTTAAGGAACAACCTCCTGGTTGATTAAAGTAAGAAACGTGGTTAGAAGTAAATTAAATAGGCTTCAGCAAATTGCGTTGAAATTAGCCAAGCAATTATAGATTTACACTGTTTTGTACCGATATCAGTATTTTCATAACGTTCAGCTTCAACAACGGTCACTTTAGTGCCACGGGAAGCTGTTATTCCCTGCTCCTGTTCACACGAGATATTTTGGCAAACGATATTAGGTATAGAATTACGGAACTCATCAAAATAGAAATACATTTCTGAGTGCTATACGACAGCTCTAGTCTCGTTAAAATAATTGAGAACCCCACGCTGAAGTTTGACAGTGTAGAACGTGTATTTGAAACCCGTAAATTCTCTGACTACAATTAATAAATTACAATGTCACAACAACGCATTTCCACGCAGTTCGACCGTTTCACTGAAGAAGCTTGCAATAGAAATAGTAACGTAGACGTTGACAAATCGCAACCCGTCTTCAAATTTGAGCTGGAATGTTATATCGCAGATGTACCCGCACTTATTGCAGTTGAAAACAAAACGAGTGCTCTACAGACAAGACTAGATGGCTCGTCGAAGCGAAATTATATACACTTGACAAATAGAGCAGGCTGCAGCTCTGAGCCAATTCACAAAATGTTGTGCATTGCATGTAGCCGATAAATTTTCACACGACTCTCTTGCCAATAGCAGGCAATAAACGCTGTGAATACTACGCGGAGAACTCTGACCTAAACAATATTTATTGCAACTTTTCAATATACCTCATTTGCCGAAGCAAGGAATCAAATAGATGTTTGTTGAAAACATTCTTTTCGATTTTTGCTCCAAAATTCAAGATAAGAAATCATCATCGCTTCAAATTGAAGGCGTAGAACATGTTTTGCGCATTAGATATTCTGTCGTTCACTTACCGGCAACAAATATTTCGAATGAACATAAAAAAATGATCATTTTACACTTGAAAGCATTCATAAGTGTAAAAAATGTGCTATCTCTCGCTCTTCAACTCCTGATTTCACATGTCGTAAAATTTTTACTCTCGAGATTTTATCGTCTGGTCTAAAATAAGCTGAAATATTGTCGCTTACACTGCTAACGTTCGATGGGTATCGTTGTAGTGCATGTTCTGACGACGCACCTGTTCCGGGCTTATTTATATCCTAGAGTATGATCCACGCGACATAAACGACAGCTTGTTATTACCTCGAACCGCGTTTTCTGTCTCGAAACAGTTGTTATCATCATTTTTATTCTTGCAAGAAGTTTATTTTGTTGCTACCTCGGTGTTTTGTTCCTGATACTTGCTTGTTACTCGTTTGTGTACAGTTTATTGTCCGTACTTTTTTTACTACGTAGCTTTCAATGCGTAGAAAAAATAAATCAAGTGGATAAGTAGTATGTTTAATCTAAAGATTGCCGGTCGATTGTCTCTTCAAAATAAGAATGTTTGTTGTTAGACGGCAAATCTAGGGTTTTGCTATAAACTGCTGTTTTTCTGATGGAATTAGTAATTAATCATGTTTTCTTTCTTGTTTCTCTATCATACGTGCAACGAAAGACAAATAAACAAACATTAAATATCTAATAAATACCTACATGCCTACAGATGTATTTCTTACCTGCGCATATTATCTACCTACCTATTCCAATATTACAGTTATTCGTATCTTCTTACAGAGCATGTTAGACTCTTATACTTTCAAATGAGCTTTACATATTTATTATGAACTTGGAACTTGGAAATATCAATTCTTCCTCCCTTTTGCTGAGTGCGATTTGCTTTAGCAATTTCGATGCGCAATATTAAAATAGACGTAGACTATCGTATGATACATTCAAATATAAGACAAATGCAACAAAAGACAAGATATATTAAAGTTGGTGTGAAAATCGTAGTAGCTTTTAGACGATTAGTAATTTTATTCTATTCTTCTACTACAGCGTAGTGAGGTTAATCGTTGAGCAGCGTTCAACATTGCATTTTATTCAATTCTGTTATCTGGCAGCGCCAGAAATATCTTGCCAAAATTCACAATAATATTTTTAGTAGTGGATAATATTTTGCACCTGTAGCTGGTAGCTCCGAACCACCTCGATGACGAAAGAGTACGGAAATAATTAGAGGCGCTCTATCCAGCGGATCGCATTCAGCGTAATGAATGAAACGTCATGCCGCCGCTGCGTCGACGACTCAGTCCCGGTTTGTCACAGTCCCAGTGCGTCACATTCCTGTACCTGGCAGCTCCGAACCACCTCGATGAAGAGTACGGAAATAATTAGAGGCGCTCTATCCAGCGGATCGCATTCAGCGTAATGAATGAAACGTCATGCCGCCGCTGCGTCGACGACTCAGTCCCGGTTTGTCACAGTCCCAGTGCGTCACATTCCTGTACCTGGCAGCTCCGAACCACCTCGATGAAGAGTACGGAAATAATTAGAGGCGCTCTATCCAGCGGATCGCATTCAGCGTAATGAATGAAACGTCATGCCGCCGCTGCGTCGACGACTCAGTCCCGGTTTGTCACACTCCCAGTGCGTCACATTCCTGTACCTGGCAGCTCCGAACCACCTCGATGAAGAGTACGGAAATAATTAGAGGCGCTCTATCCAGCGGATCGCATTCAGCGTAATGAATGAAACGTCATGCCGCCGCTGCGTCGACGCCTCAGTCCCGGTTTGTCACAGTCCCAGTGCGTCACATTCCTGTACCTGGCAGCCCCGAACCACTTCGATGAAGAGTACGGAAAAAATTAGAGGCGCTCTATCCAGCGGATCGCATCCAGCGTAATGAATGAAACGTCATGCCGCTGCTGCCTCGTCGACTCAGTCCCGGTTTGTCACAGTCCCAGTGCGTCACAGTCCTATTACATCACATTCCTGTACCTGGCAGCCCCGAACCACCTCGATGAAGAAAGAGTGCGAAAATAATAAGAGGCGCTCTATCCAGCGGATCGCATTCAGCGTAATGAATGAAACGTCATGCCGCCGTTGCGTCGACGACTCAGTCCCGGTTTGTCACAGTCCCAGTGCGTCACATTCCTGTACCTGGTAGCCCCGAACAACTTCGCTGAAGAGAGGGCAACAATAATTAGAGGCGCTCTATCCAGCGGATCGCATTCAGCGTAATGAATGAAACGTCATGCCGCCGTTGCGTCGACGACTCAGTCCCGGTTTGTCACAGTCCCAGTGCGTCACATTCCTGTACCTGGTAGCCCCGAACAACTTCGCTGAAGAGAGGGCAACAATAATTAGAGGCGCTCTATCGAGCGGATCGCATTCAGCGTAATGAATGAAACGTCATGCCGCCGCTGCCTCGTTGACTCAGTCCCGGTTTGTCACAGTCCCAGTGCGTCACAGCATAAGAATAGATAATAATACTGGCGTATAGAAACGAAACTCCTTTGTCTGGGCCCCAAAAGCCGCGCTTTAAATACCTACTTCCCCCCGCAGCCCGTAACGCCCCGCACTCTCCCGCGCTTTAAGTCGGGGCTGTCACCTGCCAATAATTTTATTCCAGACTAGCGGCCAGTCAAGCGGTTGCTACCGCTGCTAAAAGTTTTCCCGTGGGAATAAAATATTTAGCTACTAATATATAGCTAATCGGTAATATATTACAGCCTACTCTTGTACTGGCTTATAAGTAAGTATGTATTTAAATACCTTACCTAACCAAACTACCTACCTACTGCGTGGTATTGACGGACAATCTAGGTTATTCTCGCTCGGCACACGGCACAAAGCACACCGCCACCACGCCGCCGCCTCCGTTTGATACCTACCTATTCGCCGCCTCGCCGATTGACCAAAATGCAATAATTTTAAAAGATTTGCGATGAATATTAATTGTTTGTTATACCTATTCAAGGATTTCTTATCAAATTAACTTTTTGTTGCAATCGAGCAGTGATAAGTAGGTACCTACTTACCTTCGTTAAAAAACATACCTTCGATACGTATGTGCTTATTTATAATTATCAGCTAACAATGACTTAGGCACCTGGCACCTAGGTAGTTTAAATAAGAAAATGGAAACTAGGTAGGTACCTACGTAAGTAAAAATAGAAGTACACACAACAATTACGTATAATGACGAATGGTAGGTACCTAGGTATTTACTGTAAAATCATCACTTACCTTGGCTCATCTTTAGGCAAATTAAAAAAACTTAGATGCGGAGTCTTTCTCGCATCACTTTTGCAGCCATACACACCACAATAATTCGGCATTGCTAAATTTTTCACAAAAAATTAAAATTCGACCCGCGCGACGAACGTTTCCGCGGCGAAGCGTACTCCCGACTGAATTGTTCTCTAAGAGACAGCCAGACGGATTGACCTTGAGCGCGTCTGGAGCGGGAGTGTCATCTCTATGTGATTTCTACTCTATGGTCACAGTCCCATTGCGTCACATTCCTGTACCTGTCAGCCCTGAACCACTTCGATGAAGAAAGAGTGCGAAAATAATTAGAGGCGCTCTATCCAGCGGATCACATTCAGCATAATGAATGAAACGTCATGCCGCCGCGCCGATGCCTGGAACTTTTTTATTATTTTAAGTGGTACGAACCCGGACTGTGGCAAACTGGGCATTACTGGTCGTCGAGTCGAAGAATAACGCGGCCCCATGACTTTATTGCGATGTGATGTACCTACCCACTCCTGACATGCTTTATGAACTGGATATTTCTGGATGAAGAAGGTGATTTATGTAAACAATCAATCATATTTTAGATAACATATAGAGGATTTTGGATTAATGATAACAGAATACTTTTTATTTGATATCTACTTATCTTTCTCATAGTTGTCCTAGACTAATTATTTTCTGCATGTTGTGTTTCCCACACTGTATTAAATAAAAATAAAATTAAATAAAAGTTTAAATTTCATCTGATATTCAGATTATAACCAGTCATACCACATTGTGTTTGTATGTCACACCCGCTCTTATGACATGTTGTAAAAACTTGCATTTCCCACTAAGGGACCATAACTTGTCACGCCCTTTCATCGTGTTGCGTTCATGTCGTTAATAATAAACAAATAAAACTTCAAGATTTATAACAGAGGTTTATGATGCGAATATGCCAACACGGGCTGGTATTTGAACTCTCGCTCTATGCAACAGCCACTCTCGACTTTTTACTCGAAATGAATAAATAAAAAGCTATGTAGTGTTCAGGTATTTGTAAAAGCGCTGAAAATATTAGAGAAAAATTCTCTCCACAGGTTGCCAGTCGTATAGATCCCTATTCCATATTCAACGCATCGCCGTTTGATACACAGCATTGACACCCAGCCAGATAAAGACTCGATAAACGTACGGCTACAAAACAAATCACCGTAAATATTGCCAAACCGCAGGATAGAATCGAATATAAGCAAAAAGAATATTAAAATTTCAAACGATCGCAATCCCGGCTATCGGTATCAAAGCACGTCCAATCAAAACGAGACGTGACAATGAATCAGAACCTTTTCGATTCTGTTCAATAGCCCCGCTAACTTATTGGCGCTTCTTTATTTGCTGATTGGTGTTTGACACCTCAGCGGGAGCGGATTCGGTTGGTATTTTTATTTAATTAACTTTCACTGTTACCCGCAATTGTTGAGCCGCAGGGAAGGGCGGGCGGGCGGCTGTAACACAATGCTGACTAATTTACGCGCGGTTTCAGTTGCGTTCCAGTTAAAATTGTATGGCGTTTTTGTGTTTTAGAACTCGTTTAATATTTTTTATGGTCGTGCCGTTTATAAAAATGATTACTTTTTATAATGTGAATTATGCGCACTCAAATTTAAAAATACGATAAATGGTTTTAATCGAAAGAAGTTGCTGAAACTCTTGTTACCACAGAGGCCCGGCGCTGGTCCTTGCGCGGAAGATAAGACGATAATAATTCTTGGAGAAATGTCAGAAAAGTTTTTAACTGATAAAAGTTGAGTCTCTTTTGAGAATTTGATAATAGAGGTTTAATATTGGTGCGGCGCCTAGCGGGTGAGAAGGGAACTATGTGGTAGCTATGACGCAGCGAGGCCGCGGTGAGTGGCGCCCCCGTGGCCCCTTCTCGCTTGTCGCCCCGGGCCGGCCCGAGCGGTGCGCCCCTAGCCCTGTCGATAAGTATGGCGCGGGAATAGAAATAAACAGCCATTGGCAGATTATCTTTTTATCACGGTAAACTACTAAAGCGGTAAATTATGTTTCATTTAGTCATTATCATCATAACATACATTAATTTCTTCTACATAATCATAACTATCGGGACACGTCATAATATATATCTAATGCAACAATTTGACGCATTTTCATTAAGTTTCCATTAAATAAAAAACCTTTTTAGCACACAAAGTAGTCATTAACTACTTATTTTTGTTATTATATGTTAGTACTGATTAAGATAGTGGGCCCTACATTGATACCATACTTAGGACGGAATCTATTATTCAATCTTTTATTCAATGTGATTAGAGAAAAAATCGGGCACCTACTTGGTAGGATAGTTTGATAAAAAAAGTCACACCCTCAGCCCGCGTGATACCCAGGTATCTCACAAGTCCACCGTTTTCATACTTTACCATCCTCCCCCATACAAGTTTGTAATTGAAAAAGTTCCAGTCGTTTTTATCGGGAAGCCTTTTTATTTGCTTTTCAATTTGTTTCACCGGCCTCAAGCACATGAACACGGACTAGAATAAGTTTCTGCACTGAAAACTTCGAAAACTTTACTAATACAATCTCCTTATGAATACCTGTAGTATCGATGTAGGCAGAGAAAAGAGTCAAAAATGGCCTAAAACCGTATCAGAGACCTAACTACCCGTACTAGTAGAAGACGGAATAAATTTTTGACATCAGGGTTTATAGGGTCGATCGTCGACCTGGTGACCCACGCGACAGAAGAAGAAGAATGCCCTATAAATTGTTTATCTGTAGGCAAGTTGTGTTTGATACTACTTGCGTGTAATTCAGTCGCGCGGAATTTCGGATTTTCCGATTATGATATCAAAGGTTTTGCGAGGGATTTGTCATAGTGCTTTTGATATTTATACAGCTTAAGTAAGTAAATGCCTAAGTAAAAACTCTACAGCAACAGTAACATGTAAATGCAGGATAATTAAACAAAGAAAACCTTAATCTCAAGTGCGCAAAAGCGATCTTTTTTAGACAACCTAAGGAAGATTATAAGACATTTGTACAAATCTGAAATTCCGTTAGGTGGGTATATGCTTCTGATTTACAATTGATCTAGTTCAGAATATTAGACAGATATTTGTAACTTTGATTTCGTCCACGCTTGAATTTCGATAACAGCTGGCTATGGATCGATTGACGTCAATACAGATCAATAATTCATGGCTGAAAATAAAATTAGATTGGTAAATAAGTATTTATTACTATATGAAAGTCAATGGCGTCGTAAAGTTAATACGGTTACCTAAATTTTCCAGAATATTTTATCGATCTGGTTCAGTTGTAGCTGCGTACAACGTAGGGCGTCGGAACCTTTTTTATAGAGCGCCGTGTCATCTAGAGGAACTTGTATTTGAAAATCTGTGATTAAAGAAAACAATAGATCTTGAGAAACATCATTAACTTTTGAAAAGAATCTGCAATTCCTACCAGCATTGGCCTTGATAAAGGTCTGTGGAAATATAAAGTCGACAGTATTCGGTGGGAAAGCTAGGGGTCGCGGCACACGTGACCAAGCAATAAAAATATTATTTGCATTGCGAGCAGTTTCTACGTCATATCTCATATATTACCAACTTAGCAGTTTTGTGGAGCTATTACATTCTTTGACATTCTTGGAGGAAAGATTTGTGCATTTGAGTTTCAATAAAAAACATCATATTAATTTTCAGAGTTTAGACAACAAACGAAAAGCGTAAAATAATAATTTGCATTGTGTTAAAATATTGTAATTTAAATTGTGAGTTGATTTTCCGCCACAACTCATATATTAGCAGTTTACTAGCTATAATATTACGTGACAAAATATAAATTACAATTACAAATAAAAAACAATGGATATTGCGTTAATGGTAAATACGTACCTAAGCGAGCAAAAAATATCGTCTGCTTTTCACAGTACAAAAAATAAGCATGTGTGAAAATGAGAGCGTAAATTTTAGCGTAAATTAACTCTCATCTAATCATTCCTCATATTACGATATGAGCCATAAACTATGAAACTTGACAACAAAATAACAAAAGTAAATCTCAAATTAAGATTTAACAAACAGAAACTTTGCACACGATAATCGGCTAAACGAAACCAAACAAATTTTCGAGTGCAATAGACGCTTGCATGGCGGCAAGTGGTTTTTAAAATTGTGTTTAAAAATTAAACAACAACAATGTTCCGCATTAGACCGCCCGTCGAGTCTTCATAATCACTACATGAGCTAGGCACGCCAATGGGAGCTTCTAGGTTCCTTCACAAAAAGTTCTTTAACACACTTTTTTCCACATACATTGCTGGTTGCTTAGCTTCTTTGATATATTTTCCCTGATATGAAAGCGACAGAACTGCAATGTAATGACTACGTAGAATGTAGGAGGCATAAGGTACGCTGTTGTAAGCAAAAACCTTCTGTTCGTGTCATTATGAACGTAGGAATTTATTGCCTTCTCTATTACTGATTCGGTTGGTAGAGTGCTGGTTTTATTAATTTTTGTGATAGGTATAAGTACCTATTAAATGTTGTAAAATTAATGTGTTAGTATGTAACGATACATTATACGATTTACGGCATTTGTTAATAAGTATTTTCAATTTTTTTAAACATGCAAAATTTTCAACCGCGAGTAAAGCGGGCAGAAAAATTTACTAGTTTTCAAAAAAATATATATCTAACACGGAAATCGTTTAAAAATTTGTTTTGCAATAAGTATTATCCTTATTTGCAAGTATCTCATAGACATAGGATTATATAAGTACAAGCTTTTGTCATCTTGTAATTTTCTCTTTCTAAGAGTTGTAAATACACTGTTACTTTGTTGCTTGTCATATTTATGTCATATAATTTAACATTTTATTTTAGTAAAACTAAAAAGTAGAACTTAAAAATGAATAACAAGAAAACTATCCAATTATCGTAGCTTGAACAAATAATACATGAATATTCAAACTCAACTTTGTTTGAACAATTAACATTACATTTACACCTTGTAATTAAAGCAAAAAAGCTCAACTTGATATCATGTTACTCATAAAGTTGGCATGCAATGTACTACAGAATAATAACTAACTCAAATTACAATTTTAGCTAAAGAGTATAAGCTGCATTTTTCCGAGTTTTTACTGGGGTGTTTAAGCCGTTACCGAGTTGAAATTTAAGTGTAATTGAGTCATTAGTTGCAAGGTATACATGGACGTCCACCAGTGCGGTTCATCTATTGGATATTTTTCAACCCTTGCTGGGAAATGTTAAGGCGTTGAAATTCTTCAAAGTTTTTTGATTTGCGTCAAAGTCTCTCGTTGTTATTAGACAAGATTAAAATGTTTTTTTTTGCACCTACGTCTGACTGGATGTATAACAAATCTTAACTTCACATCTTCTGACTACATAATATATTCTATACTGTACTTAAAATATTAGCTTTTTATGCTTCGAACTCATTTTATTTTAGTGGAACTTTACTTCCAAGGTGCAAGCGATAAGTACCTGAATGCAACTTCCTTCAACACGTGTTCTTAATGACTGCATTTGCCTAGAAATGTACACGTGTGTACGTCAAGTGGCATCCAGTTGTACATTTTCTTAGAAATGTTGAACTAATTCGTTAGCGAAGACTTTGATTTGAACTAATGAAACTGAACTTTCTGGGAAGAAGTCAATTGATATTTATCAACGGCAATATAACTGCCTCTATGTGATCTAACGGTCTGGGTTCGGTTTCAGGATGCAGTGACGTCACAACAATTTTTTCTGCAGTTTTGTTTTCATTTTCCCTACTGATTACTATAAATTGAAATGCGAATAATAAATATGAGAATAACAAATCTACATACTGATCTGTAATCGAATAGCCTCTACCCTAGATTACTTTAGCCAGTTCGAATACCTAATAATATTATCCTCATAAGTATGCAGTGAAGGGCTTCGAAACACCATTACACTGCGTTTGATAAACCCAGGTTATGGATTGAACTTCTAGCGGTAGGTAGAGACCAGGTTTTGTCGATGCAGCTACTTTTCAGACCATGGTTCTTCGGACCAGCAATCTTTTAAAGTTTTCAGTATTGCACTCAAAAATAACTTTCATTTTACGAACTTAGGTTCTTTTGTTGGTAAGAAGTCAACAGAGAAGTACAATAAATTGATATTGAAATTCAGACTCACTTGCTAATATTATAAAGTAATCAGTTGACTTCAACTGTGTTTACCGAGGATAGCGCTCAGTAGCATGGAGTTGGATATGCAAGAGTGAATTATAAAGGCTGATGATGATTGTGTAACTACCAGATAGCACGCTCGACCAAATATAGAGACAGACACCAAACTAAAAAAGTGGTTTTCCTATTTTAAAGTGAAACATGGTAGTAAGAAATAGAACGTGGTAGTTGACAGGCTATCAGCGTGCTACAGTTGCTGCTCCCGTTTCTAACTTGGCTTCTTAGATCAATTAATAAAGAAGAGAAAATATCTAAGGGACTCGAGGGTGTGTATTGCAATTTTAGGCGATAGGCTGACAACCTGTCACTATAGCGATACACAATATTCCGAATAACCCTCAAAAATTTGTCAGACGTGGTGTAAATGGCCGTTTTTTGCGGCTGTTTACGCTCTGCCTACCCCGCAAGGGATTATAGGCGTGGTATGTGTATGTATGTATGTGTATGTGTAGAAAATATATCTGCAAATACAATGAAGCCAGTTTTTTTACGTCAAATGTAGCTTATTTGTTGAGGTGATTTTATAATTAAAATATAGTCTACATTTTAATTACTTACCAACATTTTAATTTGCAAAATACGAATACATTGCTTTTGTGGCGATAGAAAAAACACAGCCACTTAGAAGAGCGGACGCCTTTACAAAGCTACCTTTCATTAGGTTATTGGGATCTTCTAGAAGATAAAAAAAAACCTTTATCACACACGAATAAAGAATAATAAAAAACAGAAAAGAATATTCTGGAAGAGATCGTTTTTAGCGATAACACCAGTGTTTTTGCACTTTTAATTAATATTTTCTGTTTATCATTATCCTGTATCAGTGTGTAATAAAGATTTTTTCTTACTTACTTACTTACCTGTTTCAATAGGTAATCGCGACGTATTTGGACCAGTCGGTGGTTCTTCATCAAGCTGAGTGCCGCTGCATTATGCTTACGCTGCACGCCAGTGGTTATGTCTAACTTAAGTGTTAATAGTATAACTTGTTCCAATATAATATATTTGGGTACTTATGATTTCTATCCTTTTCAGGAGGTGGCTTGTTAGAGGTGAGCAGTTTTGTCCAGATTCACATTATTCATTTGCCAGACCTCCTTAACCTTATTATTTGGTCTGAGCTGGCTAGCACTTAGTTCCAGGAAGTGGGAAAATAGTTCCCCCTACAATCAATACTTCCAATTGATGGTAAATAAATAAATAAGGCGCTATTTCGCTACCTTCACGGTCTAGTGGTCAGGTACAGGACAGATAACAGTTGAACGGAAGTCGTGGGTTCGATTACTACTGAATACCTATATAGACAATAACTATTTGTTGGTTCATGTTTAGACAGTTTTTTGTGTGCAACTAGAAATTAATATACAGAACAAATGAGAGCAACACATAAATTACATTCCGTAATACATAGCAAGAATCAAACACACTTGCGTATCGTATAATCGTGGAATTTTGGATTGTCTCAAAGATTTTTCCTTATTGTAGTTGTAATTATAACAAAAATATTTGCGACTATGGTGGTTCTCCCACTTGTCGTCCCTCGTTCCGTTTTTAAACGCAACGTGACACATGCGTTTGACAGACGAAAGGAAATTGCGAATTCCAATCTTGTTCCCATACAAATACGGCTACGGTGGGTTTACGCACCGAAATGCACCGTAAACCTACCATGTGGGAATAAGATTGAATCGCAATTTTCTTTCGCCTGACAGACGTATGCGTTACATAGCGTTAAAAAAACGGAACGACCGACGACAAGTGAGTGAACCGCCTATCTTACACACAGATGAGTTCTGATTATAATAGTATCCCATACATGTGGACTACTTATATTGTTTTTAAGGCTGTAACTATTGAAGACATTAAAAGAAGGTCGAGAAAAGACGTTTATTCAGCAGAAACACTGAATAATGAAACAGAACGAAATAAATTACAGCTTGGAGTAAGTAGAATACTCCAAGCTGTCATTCTTTGTATACCTTGCCACTGTTGTAGTATGTGACACGTCTTTATTCAACATTTACGCTGCATAAAGTGCTAGCTCGTTATTCTACAACTACTACTACTTTAAACTTCTACCAGAATAAAGTACTAAAATATTTACTTACCTAGACGAATGCTCAATTTACAGAATTGCACGAGCATTTTTAGAGTGCATTCTGTGGACGACTAAACATAATCTAATTTACGGTTTAATATTTCTTTGTGTTTTCCCTTTTAACATTTCACCATTCATCTTAAGTTGCAGCGATCCTGCAAGTAGGTAATTAGTGTACAGTATTGGGCCGCACTGGCAAAAAAATGTGGTAGAAAGTTATGCTCGAATTGCAGCAAACTTTAGCAAGGCTAGGAAGTTTGTCGAACACGCCAGTATCACGGCTAGTATGACAAGGAGACGCATATTTCAGGGTGGTCATGAACTCGCGCGCGTACTTTACTGTACATATTTATATATACTTGTGAAAGAATCGTAGTATCAGATGCATGCGACATCGTCACAAACAAACGTTACGACAGAAATTCCGTAGGTTTCTACCCTAATAAAAATGCTTCAATCAATTGAGTTTTGAATACAATGCAAAAGTAAATCTATATCTAACTTTTGATGTAATTGAGAAAGAAAAACACGTTATTAATTATTAAAAAACATGACAGTTATAAAAAGTATAAAGATAAACCAGTACTCACTCACGTAATTACTTCAAACAAAACTAGTCGCTAATGGCTTTTAGACAATTCTAACTAACACTATTGCATGGAAATAGTCATAACAATAATAATAAAGACTCAATTCAGGCTGTTATTTACAAATGTAATGACATGCCAGTTCGAATTTATAAGAGTGTTAGTGTTAATGTCAACAACATGAGCCATTTACATCGCACTGCGTGAAATAATAATGGCGTTTTGTACCCTAATCGTCGGGTAAACGTGGCAATACTGGCCAGAGTCCTGCATTAGCCATAGCATGGTCCAATAACAATAAACCATAACCATTTTCTACGAATAGTAACGGTTGGTTTCCTCATGAATGAGGTTGACGTCTGTTTCTAGGAGCTCGGTCTTGAGGAGGTTTTGTTAAATTTGTTGATTGATTTCAAACATATTTACATCTTCATAGGCAGGCTTCTATTTACATCGAAAAATGATTATATAAATTCCACAGAAAAACAGAGCTACGAGCAAACAAAACGTAAAATTCATTCGTCCTTGTCAGTTCTACGACGAATATTTCTATTCATGTTCACTTGAGGGTGAAACAGCTGTGCTATTTCTATGAAATTTTGTGACTATTCGATACGAAAAGGTGGGAATCAGCAAAATCGGCGTCAGCGAAATCAGCGAAATGCATTGTCCGGCAGCAGTGCGGAACGCGCAGTCGGTGTACCCATCAGAAAATATTGAATCCGCCCATTTATTCACCGTTTTTTGTTGAATCATATTCTGCAAAATTTTGAATCGTATCCTCCTCTCTGTAAAAAATCTATCAATCAAGTGCGAGTTGGACTCGTTCTCGAATTCCATACCATCTTCACTATCTACTTACACTTCTACTCGTATATTATAAAGAGGATAGATTTGTTTTAATTTTTTATGCAATCGATAAACTCTATCTAGTTCACCAATCTCGATAATAATTAGTGAAAATAAGCAGGATTTTCCAACATCTGGTCACACCACGCGCAGTGGACCGGCTCTCGCGAAATGACATTCGTTTTTGGTCAGAGTTGGCCAGAGCTGCGTTGCACGAACATAATTGCTCAATTGTTAATTAAGTAACGTTTCACGAAAGCAGAACGACGCATTTTAGGCGATTTGCGCCAAAACTATGGCATTATGGCGGATGACAGGAAGTGATGCCAATAGGCAGAATGGAGGGTTCCAGGTGGTGTCGGGAAAAGGGTAGCTACCCTACCTGGCCGGGTGTTGTGGCCAGGGGACCGACTGGTCCACCTGGATAGAATTGGAAGTTGTATATATGCGTTGCGCGGTGATACACTTCGATACCGCGTTTCAGGCTCTTTGTTCTGTCACGTGGCGCCATCTTGCTGCTATGTTGGAACTTCTGTTGCGTCTTGCTTGCTCGTGAACCACTTTGAGTGAGCTTCTTGTCGTAGCTCTCAGAGGTCGCTACAGTACTCCCCCTCAAGACCGGAGGTCGATACCGTCAGCGAGCGAAGTGGGGCTGATGACGTCATTTAGCGTGATGATGCAGTCAGGCGTGGCGAAGCAGTGCTGGTTCCAATGTCCACGGTGAGTCGGGACGTCTACGGTGAGTCGAGACGATGATGGAAGACCAGTGAAGCTGCCATGCTGTGACTGCGGTGGGTGCTGATGACGTAGTAGTTGGCTGCATGCTGTAGTGGTTGGTGCGTGGTCGAAGGCTGCGAAGTCCAAGGTAGGGGTCACCAATATGGCGGGTGACAGGAGTAATGCCAATAGGCAGAATGGAGGGTTCCAGGTGGAGTCGGGAAAAGGGTAGCTACCCGCCTGGCCGGGTGTTGTGGCCAGGGGACCGACTGGTCCTCCTGGATAGAATTGGAAGTTGTATATATGCGTTGCGCGGTGATACACTTCGATACCGCGTTTCAGGCTCTTTGTTCTGTCACGTGGCGCCATCTTGCTGCTATGTTGGAACTTCTGTTGCGTCTTGCTTGCTCGTGAACCACTTTGAGTGAGCTTCTTGTCGTAGCTCTCAGAGGTCGCTACAGCATGGTTAGCAAAGAGAATAATACAAGAAATTACATAGTTAGTACATTTAGCAAGACTTCTGTAACATAAGTAGGAGTAAAATTTACATTGCATACATTAAGAGCTACAACAATCCACTGGACATGGGCCTCCCCCTATTGGAGGGTATTGCCATACTCACCAAGCTTGGCAGGCAAATTGGCGGGCGCATTGCAAAATGTTGCATTCGCAGAACAAATGCAAAATGTTGTATGAACACTGCTGCCCATTCCCTGGATGATAACTGCCTTAGTCGCTTTTTACGACACCCACGAGAGAATTGGGGTGATGCTATTCTGGGCCGACACCACATGAAATTAACCTGAACATTTTCTTTGTTATCTTTTTTTCTAATTGTAATATTTCTTATATTTAATCAGCAGCACTTTGTAAGTCATTCAAGAGATTGACGTGTCCTGGAATTTCATTGAGTTACTATGAATTACCACTATAGTTTGTTCCCTGGGGTAACCAGAAGTGCTGCGTACATAAATTATTACTACGCCACACATCAGTTCTCACATCGATGGCCATAATACATTATAGGCGTGAATGACAGTTACATTAACTGTAACTGAATACCACAGCAGAAGCATTATTTTGGGCACAATTTAATGAATTGTTTACAGTTTAAGCTGTATTTATTCTGAATGGAAGCTTCTCGCACCTGCCTGCCGTCCAATTTTAAGCTTCATTCATTATAATATTTTGATTAACTTGCATTTCGAGGTAAACATTTTATTTACAAGCAATTTATAGTTTGAATTAATTGGTATTATTCCTCCTCCAATGTTTAATTTTAGTGATGCCGGCTAATCCCATTGAGATCAAATAGACCTATATGTGTTGTTTCTGACGTTAGATCACGGAATTTTTCTAAACTGACTTAAGAGACACTAGAAGGAAACTAAAACATAATACAAAACGTTATAGTTATTTGTGCAAGTCTCGCTTTAAACGGGTCAGTAACTAGTGTCTGTCTTTGACGGCTGTCATGGTGTAGCGAACCGTCTCCGCTCGCCTGTGAAATGGAAAGTAATGTGTTCTATTCTCGGTCTATCACTTGAAATAAAGTGCAAAGAAACACATTATAGCTATTGTATTTACGCCGGACTAAAGTTTGAGCCAACAGCGAAAAAAATAAAATAAACTCAATAGCACTGTACATTTAGTGACCACATCTTTACAAATCAATGCCTGAGTGAGGCGATCATTTGAAGTTAAATTAAAAACAGAATCTCAACTTAAAGAACATATTTTAAAAAAGAAATCTCGGTGACATAACTTTCGCCCTAGTTAAATTAACAAATTATAGCTCAGTGGATGCTGTGGAGTGAGCGCAGCCGAATTCATGTCCCACTCATGTGAAAACTGTGGTTTTATTCTACACTTGCTGGATATGACATAATTCTAAACTCTGAGAAATCAAGTCAAACGGAAATCAAACGGAAGATCGTAAAAGAAACAATGTGTTCTTTAATAGATTTACTAATGAAAGCATCGCAGGCGCATCAGAATCATTAACTGTAAATCCAAGGCGCGTCGAATGAAATTCGCTATGGCACTCGATTGAGATATCACAATTAGTTCAAAATTACTTTCAGTGAAAGCTGCCATCATTTATCTTTTTAATTGTCACCGTGAATGTGCTTTATCTGGCACATAAAATAATGCCATGAATTCACGTTTAGAGCGGGCAATAAAATAAACTAGGCGTTGAATTGACACAACTAGCTGTTGAATTTAACCACAAAACATCTTATAAATAATGTAGAGTTTATTGATGCAATTCCATGGGCTTGTATACAAATAACAAAAAGAACATAAATAAAATTAATAATAAGTTGTCCTGTTGTGTCGTAATTTTTTGTATTTGTTTCTTTTGTATTTTTTTTGTGTACAACAAACGGTAAATAAATAATATGTTTTGTACTGTAGTTCCCAGCTACAAAATTTTGTTTATGTGGATTTTAATGAAAATATTAACCCAACATTACGAAGAATGGCAAAATATATAAACATAGTGGTGACTTGTATGACACAAATAGAATCAATTATAATACGAGTATCATCTTGCTATTGCAATAGAGTTTCTAACGTAACGTTGAACAGACGTATTTAAAGTTATTAATATTATTTTAATTAATAAATACCACCACGCTTAGGGTTTTAGTAATATTCGTGAGAGTATACAATATTCCTTTTAAGAAAAAAGCAAAAAAGAGTTTCCTTTATTTAACGAATTGAAAATAATACATTATCATTAGTCAAAGATTATATATACGGTTTATATCTGTACAGTACGTAAGTAAAATCATAATTATGAACTGTATATCTTACGTATCGTAAAATCTTTGTGCCGCATAAATATGCGTCACAGTGACGTGTTTCGACGTCAAACGTGCTCCTAATAACCTCAAATTTAAGTCATCACATCAAGACTGTTTCAAATAAATACACAACTATAAATCCTACCTTCGCTATAAATAAACGCACGCATATGGCTCGAATCAATATAGCACGAGCTCTGAAAGGTCATAATGCGTTTGCGCATGACATGCCGGCCGTCGTGAATACAGGGTGCTAATATCAGTTCCGGGAATAGGTGATAAAACTATCACATTAAAGATACTTTTTTATTTTATTTACTTATTACGTTGAGATAGAAACGAGAACATACAGCTAAAATATGTCAATATTTCTTACATACCTTCATTTGACTTTACTATTTTCATAAGTACTTTATAGTACGTTTTTTATTTTAGGGAATTTGTGGGATCGGGTCTAAGGAATGGGAATTTTCTATCCAATCATCAAATATACATAGATGACGCTGAGCTTAGCTGGAAAAGTTTATTTCCATGGAAACGTAAGTAATTAAGTAAAATATATTTGTGACTTAAATGTGAAAATTTCAGCTGGTTATAAAATGATGTGTTTCGTTAGAATTTGGACAGTTTTCAGTTAAGATAAATCAAAACGTTTAACGAGTCATCATTTCTTTAAATTAGAAAGGATGTAACTCGATTTAAGAGAAAATTATAACATAAAAGATCTCATATCTGAAACAGACTGTATATTTGCAGCATGTGCTAAGAATTAACTCACTATCTATGCTTAGTACACATATCACTGCAGACGAATAACGGGACGTTTGTTGCCAATTTATACATCATAAAATTATCCTGTATGACTCTCTTTGATTAAAGCAAATCAAAGCGAGTCATAGAGGATAATATAATAAGATTATACGAGTTGTTAGTGACTACTATAAATTTTATAAATAGTACAGAACTAGTCCCTAATAATGTCACTTTACAAGTGAAGCACTTTGTGTAACAATAATTTAACGGTTTGTTATATCTCCAATGCATCGCTGTCATTCTATATTTTAGCTTAGTCTATAGACAAATTTATCAAAATATAAGGTTAAATTTGACTAGTAGAAAGCGAAATCTTATGACGGGCTAATAATAAGGAACAGCTTTCGACAAGGAACATGAAAAAAATGAGTTTTCATAGTAACCAAATAAGTTGATCGGCAGTTTTGTATGGAAGATTACTTTTATTTTTGTGTTTCGGCCTATGTTCCTTATGACCATCCCTTTTTGAGTTTTCGCTATCGGTTACTAGTAAAATTTCAACGTTTATACAAGGACAAACAGTCACTTACTCGTCACGTGAATACAGCCTTATTGTGTCCTTTCCGCATGAATTTGTTATTTTAAACAGAATTTAATAATTTCTAATATATACATTATAGAGCCTATATTGTGCTACAATCTACTTTCATATAAAAAAATGTGCCTAGATTGGTTACTAGTAAAATTTTAACTTTAATACAGGGACAAAACAGTCACTTGCTCGTCACGTGAATACAGCCTTATTGTGTCCTTTCCAAGTGAATTTGTTATTTTAAACAAGCTTTAATAACTTGTAATATCTACAGATGAAGAGCCTATATTGTGGTATAATCTACTTCCATATAAAGAAATGTGCCGTAATTAGCCACAAGGAGTTCTAATCAGGATCTAAACTTCAGTTTCCTAAGGTACAATCAATGCGCTGCATAAAACGTGCAAACGGCCTTAACTCGACCTCCACAGCCTATAAATTAAAATCTTCACACGAACTCTAACTTTTGAACTCTTAAACATAAACACCCATTACTTCGATCTATGGTAGTTCTAAAACTTGAGCATGCGAGTAGACAAATGAGTACATAGCTTAGATTCCATGCCAGCTATCCGTTTCAGTGACTCTGCTACAAGTTTAACAAGACTCGTGTGTTCCGGAAACTTTTTGCCTTTCTACCTTGTTACTGTCTCAGTTTCTAGATTGTTCCACCTCACTGCTTCTGGATGTCTTGTGCGCTAGAATTGCATCTGATGCAAGTCTAAGTTTACCTTACGCTTAATTTGTTCAATTATATTTGTTTACTGTCTACAAAGAATTGTATGTGAAAATATCATGGAGTACTTACGAGTATCTACTTTGTTCACTATGAATCTTCATATGCAGACGTTTTGAAGTTCGATATTATTTTACAACATTAGCAATGTAAAAGCTCTTTGCAGGTTTAATAAACTTACAAAATGATACACATATCCGAAATTTGAAAAATCAAGACCTCAATTTTATTTCAAAATGCCAAGTAGATCGTAAAGTAAAGTAGGTGTCACTGTGATTGGATTTAAAAATATCTCCACAGACTGAAATCTCGTGACTTCTCTCAATACACCTCAGACGTGGTCGAGATGCAAAACCGCAGCGCGACGCATGTTACCACCACCAACATGTCATCATCATAAATAATGTATAACGCCCCGACTTCGCCTGAATTATTCAACAAACATGTCCACTTTATTAAATTTGTCCTTTACGAAAACATTAAGCTGTACAAAGTAATAAAACAATAAATTAACATTTTCAAGTTAAAAGTATGCCGTGTCTAACATTAATTATTTAATATTAATTATCAATTACATCGCAATTCAAATTAGTTGGGGATACAATATTTAATGGGCCTAAGCTCAGACCAAAGAACTTAAGACACTGTGTGCTGGCTTAAATCAGCTAACAAACAGATGAGGTCAACCATAGTCCGCCGCCAGCCCTTATATACCTATACAGAAAGTAGCACGCAAATTTTAGACATACTTTTACAAAAGCACAACAACAGCCAGCCCCAGGAAAAATCATCTTTCAAATATCACTCACGGTGTCGTAAAACCATTAAATTATTGTCATCCAGGGTATGGGCAGCAGTGTTCCCTGTAAACGCAATATGCGCTGCGCTTGCTAATCCACCTGCCAATTTAATTAGGGCTGGACTCTGCGATTTTAGCCCTAGGGCTTTAAAACCTACGTCAGGCCTGTTTGGTGGAGGGCTAGGGTTCAAACAACCAGCTTAATCGTGCCTTTGGGGCGCGATTGGGCTTAAGAGTTGTCCTGTGAAGAACGGATCGGACTGAATCTACCCGATACATGCCGGTAGTTCGAAAAATGGGGAACAAATGAGGAATCTCTGCGCCCCCGCCGGCGGGGGTGTCGGTTGCTTGAAGAGCTTTTGGAGTGTGATCTACTCGCGTTTGCTGCTTTAGCGGCTATTATGATATCGTCATCATCGTCGAAAAGGACGACGCAAGGTTGGATAGGAGAATTAGTTGAACGCGGCAGCAGTTAATGGGTTTTTATGATGAGGTGCGTTGTCAAAGAAACGACGAGGCGCTTCCCGCATAAAGGCTTTAATGGTAGGAAGACCTCAGTCGAGGGCGCCCCAGTAGCCCAGCGCATGAATTGGTTTTGGATTCTCAGCATTTTCAGCTACAGCTCTTCCAAAACCATTCATGCGCAAGACTACTGGGGCGCCCGGGTACTTGAGGAACGCTATCCTCCATACGACTTAGGTCTTCCTACATTTAAAGCCTTTATGAGGGAAGCGTTATTTTCAGATACGAATCGAAAGTATAAGCAAAGGTTCCGCTGGCGTGATAGGTTTTTGGCTGACGCAGGTGTTGGAAATTGAGCCTGGAGTCGAGAATGACTCCAAGGTATTAATTGGTCACTTCAACCCAGAGGATGTGTCGGCTAAAAAGCTTTACAGCAGGTACGTTCAGCTGGTTTGAGCCCCTACGAAAGTGCACAGCTGCACTTTTTCGGGATTGACCTTCCGCCTGCCAAGCGTAGTAGTATATCAATAACAAAAAACGGAGAGCATGTGACGACTATATTGTAGCTGTTAATATTAATGCAATGTACGTTATCAGTCCCAGCTGAGAATCGAAATTCAACTAGTTTTGGGGTTGCGTTCGGTCTTTATGCACTTAAACGTAAATGTTAAATACTTTTATTAATATATCTGCTTTTCCGTTTTATGACTGAATACGGTTTTGTTTTTCTGTTATTCTGAGAACACGAGTTACAAGGATTGAATTTAATCTTGTTTATGCAACGGAATGGCGAGGGCGGGTGAGAGGCCACTGGGACGCGCTTACGTAGACGACAACTTCATCAACACCAGTTATTAAAATATCAAATGCAATATCATAAGATGTTTATGCTTCTGCAGACAAACATTTAAAGACACATCAAGCAAGATCTCGTACCATTTCGGTTAAAAAGCCGTACTTAGGTCCGATTTGTCAAATTTATGGACAATTCAAAAATCACGGTGTGCCTTTAGATACCATTTAAGTGAGTGTAAGGTACTACTAGGTCCAAGTTCATTAGAATTATCGTAATTTTTAATCTATCGGAAACTGACAATTAGTAATAAAAGAACTATTTTAGCTATGGACATGTCTCTCTCTCATTATCAACGTCGAGCAGGTCTCTGAGTAATGCGGCGCGATAGTTCTCTAAAGTAATTCCAGTTCCGACGCTCCAAGTTTCTATTGACTTTAATACCTGTGTTGAGCTTTTAATTCCATTTTATCCACTTGTGCATTATTTCCTTTTTTCGTTACGGTTTGTTCAAATTGAATTTACTGGTGCAATTTTGCGACACTTTTACTTGTCCGCGTCTCAGTTTAATATGTTTCTAGGTTGGTACTGCTTTAGTGATAGAATGGTATAAATCAATTCAAATGCTTTAGAATTTATGAGTTGCTTGTTAACACATCAACTCTCTTTTAAATCCTATATCCCAGAAATTCTAAGTTAACCTTGGACCTATTTCTCGTACGTATCTTGTATACGCAACGTGATTTTTCTAGTGTGGATTGCGTTGATCCTAAATCAACTTCAATTCGTATTTCCTAGCGAATATATCAGCAGCTCTATCAGCCCATCACAATAAATAAAGACGGCCCATTTACATATCCTTGGCTACTACGAATTTCCATATTCAAATGCAAACGCCTAATCTACGCCCTTGATAAAATACCTAAAATGCTTTACGCCGAAAATGTGGGAGAAATTAACTTTCATTAGCTACCTACAAGATAAAAATTTGTAACCATTAATAAATATTAATTATTAAAAATAATAAAAAATAAATTGAGAATCATTCACAAATAATCTAAAGCTGAGACAAATTTGAACTAAATACACTTGAGAGCAATGAATCAGCGTCACTCAAAGAATCTAACGATACTTGAATTAAATAAATAGTGTTTAAGAGACAATTTAATACTCCTTAAATAAATGTATTAAAAGTGTGGTACACTCTTCTAATTATGTTCGGATTACAAACAGTTGTACAAAGATCCGCCTATAGATCCGCGCATTCTGCCTATAGAAATACATACATACTGTAACAACGTCTTAAGGACGGTCTTTCGATACAATAGAGAAATAAAATGACGTGTTCTGTGCAAAGTTGCCGCCATTTTCCGCTACTTCTGTCAGATGCATTTGTATGATGTGTTCTGGTTCGGTCATGGTTCAGTTTAGCTAGCTAGCAATTTGAAAGCAAACAACTCCACACACAACCAATCAAAATAAACAAGTAACCATAAAAATACATTTATCACGCCTATTTTCCTTTGCGAGGTAGGAAGAGCGTGAACGTCCGTCAAAAACGGCTATTTACGCCACATCTGACAAATATTTAAGGGTCTTCGGAAAATTGTGTATCGACATAGTGACAGGTTGTCAGACCATCGCCTAAAATTGCAATACACACCTTCGAGTCTCTTAGTCGCCTCCTACGACTCCCACGGGAAAGAAATGGAGTGATGCTATTCTAAGCCGGCATCACACCGTACACTTCATAGGTAAGTTAGCACGTTTCTGCAAATAAATATCTACACTAATGTAATAGGTGTAATTATCACATCATAATCGGATTTTTACCTCCCATATTCTTTTTTGTGTGCCATTTTAATCATTTTCTTACTTATATTTTTAATTTAAAATTGAATTGAGTTGAGTTGAGTAAATAAATGCTTTGAATTAAAAATTCAATTCATATGAGAAACAAGAATTCTTTTCACATTTCGATAGGTAGTCAAGGAAAGTTATTCAGATTTATATATATATATATACATATATATATCCTTTATTGCATAAAAACAAATATATACATTATTACATAAATATATACATTATTTATTTATGAGCTGGTTTACCCCTTGAAAGGAACGCAGTACTTTTCCTAACAATCTTTATTATAATGTAAAGATTCAGGCGAAGCTCGTCACGTCAGAACTGTGAAGGGTCATCAAGGGAAAGGACGAGACGTGAGGACCCACAGCCGGGTCAAGTACAGCTGATGAACTGTATTTTACAAAGGGAAAGATCTTACAAGTTGAATTGGAGCGATGAAAAACAGCATTCGCTAGATTATTTTCCTTTGAGGAAATGAGGAGTACTTTCCACCAAATTTTTTTACAGATAAGTATTAAAAGAAATGCCGTGTGATGCCGGCTTAGAATAACATCGCCCCATTTCTTTCCCTTGGGAGTCGTAAGAGGCGACTAAGGGACTCGAGGGCGTGTATTGCAATTTTAGGCGATGGGCTGACAACATATCACTATGGCATATTTGATACACAATTTTCCGAATGACCCTCAAATATTTGTCTGACGTGGCGTAAATGTCCGTTTTTGCGGCCTTTTGTGCTTTGTCTACCCCGCAAGGGATTATAGGCGTGATATGTGTATGTATGTAAGTATATAACATCATTACCATATTTGTTCAAGAGTTACCTAGTGATGGTCAGGCAACAGGCTTTATTCAAAGCCCGCCTGGAGAATACCTATAAGTTATATTTGCCACTAAGCAAAAGAGTCCACATTTTAAAATTTTGATCAGAAAGGCATATCCTCATTAAGCATCACACTAGTTGCTGTTCTGCTGCCTGTCAAATACGGATTCGTGTACCAGTCAAACAGTAGATAATGTTCACCTATTAACTTGATAAGTATTATCACACATACTTACTTATTAAATAATCAAACGTGACTAATACCATATTAATTGTCAACAGACATGTATGCCTGTTTGCCACTGTTGCTGATATAAAAATAGTTCCACTCTGTCAATGTTCCAGTATATTATTCAAAGTATTTATAGGGGGTGTAAGGCACAGCCCTCCGATTATTGATAGGGTGCAAGCATGTCGTGAATCTGAACAACTTTCCCCAAGAAACATATGTGAGGAAATGACAAATTCAAATCGACCTTCCATACAAAACTACATTCAACTGAATGCATTTACTATGGGAAGTCAAATTTTTTTTACGTTATTACTGAAATATTTATTTATGGGAAGTTGTTCAGTTTCGACAACTGAACACTGATAGGGTTTGAATGCACCCTGACAGTATTCGGAGGGCTGACCTTTACACCCCATATATATATATAAAAGAATAAAAAATAAAACAAAACTAAAGCGATAATTGACAAACATTTCAGTGGTCAAACTTTACCATATGAGGACCAAATTATCCAGCGTAGGTATTTGCGTAGTAACAAACCGCGGACTTTCAAGAGCCCTTATGTGGCAGATAATGACCCTTATTTGGGAGAGAATAAAGCGGTTAGCTGTACCACAAGGATATCTCAAGTAGAGTGTATTGCTTGTTTACATCATTTAAAGCATCCACGGAATTGAATTCATAACATAATTTTTTACCCTAAAAGCCTTCGACTTCGTTTGTAACAGAACATTATGGGCCATAACTCAAATGTCTCGAATCGCCATTACAAATACTAACACATGCAGTGAAAGGAGCTTAATTGAAACAGTTCACAAATTACAGGGTCAGCGGGCAACGCATGCAGTAACCGCATATTATGAGTTCCATTTTTAGGGTTCCGTACCTAGTGGTAAAAAAGGAAATTCTTTTACTGAGACTTCGCTGTATGTCTGTCCGTCCAACAGTCACCAGGATTTATCTCATGAACAAACGTAACAACAAAATAAAATTTCAGGGGCTCGCATAAAACAAACGTGTTTTTGCCATTTTCTTCATAATAGTACGGAACCTCTTGTTCGCGACTCCAACACGCACTTGGCCGTTTTTTTATTTTAATTCTAGCCCCATGGTACTGGGCAAAGAAAACAAAAACAAACAATGTAACAATGGGTAACGGGACAAATTGATGGTGCCTAGTCACGCAATTGAAATGGCGACGTATTTTGACGTTTTAAAATGCCGACTGATGTGTTTAGTGGAAAATATGAGAATTCGAAATCACATGGCTTTGGGCTAAACAAAGGAAACTACAAAGTCAGCTAGCCTGCGGTCTTGTTAAGGCGGTTTTCACATGAGCGGCATGGCACGAAACAGTTTCCGGAAGAACTTTCACAATTCTTCAGCATCAGCACCTATAGCACTTGCTGGTAGTGGTACCAGCTCAGCAGTTTCAGTACAAACAGACGTTGATAAAGTCTCTACCTGTTTGAGAAATAAGACCTTTTCATAAGCCTCTGGGTCACTATGAAAACATACTAAAAATATCTGGGAGTAACTACCTACGGAAACAGATTTGATTTGAAAACCTCTGGCAAAAACACGTGGAAAAAAGCCCATATGATTTTTTTTACATAACGTGTTTCAAATTTTGACGACGTAGCTGCAAACATGCAAGGTCTTTCAAGTTTAGCCGATGCAAAGGGGAGGGTACACCCTGCCTGTCAAAGAGCCGTCAAGTACCATCGGGAGGCAGGCAACGGCCACTTACACACGACGGGCGTCTTACCAATACTTGCCCAGTTGTCTATACTTACATACTTTTTACCGCCTTTGTCATTTATTACCTACTAAAGAATGTGGACATGAGATATAATGTGACAGAGAACACCAGTTTGTGATAAAATTATGAGATACTTGGACGTTAGTTATGAAATAAATAATAAAACGTAATCTGGCCGATACTGATAATTTACAAGTACATTTTAATTTACCTACACGTATCCTAACTAAAACACGACGTGTTGTGGTAAAACCATGTTAAACTCTCATTAAGTGGAAGATTGATCGAGTCAGGTAGTACGGCAGGCCTACCTATCTAATACACTATCGACCTAAACAAACATAGGTAGCTTCAATACTGCAATCTCCGATGGCAATTAAGACTGTGCCGGTACAGGCTGGAACGAATGGTGCTCTTCAATCAACGAATCAATCTACAATCGCGAATGGTCGCCACTTGCCAACGACAGCTCAACAAATTTATTGCTCCGAACGGGTGGTAATTTTCAAATTTCGGCGCCTGTTGATCGCCGATCGGAAAGCGCAACATGCTACGTGACTCTCTACCACTCGCAAATTACCTTACCCTTACTTTTTACGACGCTCGACTTGAACCAATATCGGCTGCGGTATCCAGTGTAAAACAAGAGTAAATGCTTTAATGCCCTCAGGTACAACGTTTTCGACAATATAATCACTGCTCAACTTTTCCAACCAAAACCACCAGCGAAATTTTCAGGAGGGAAATAGACGAAGCATGAACGTTGCGCGCAAAATTCTTGCTTACGTTCTATGAAAATGCAGGCGAGGTGGGGGATCGTGCAATTAACAGTGCTTGAGCACGTAAAACGATGTTAAGGCGGCGCTCATCGGTTCCGTCTCATTACTAGATTTGCTCGGCTCGTGCCTTAAGCCCGGTTAAGGTGCGGCGTGATTAAGCCCAGCCGAGTCGTGTAGTCGAGCAGACGTCGCCCTGACTGCTTGCCAAAACCACTCCAACCGTCGTCGAGAGCACGTTATATTGGAGTTTGGCAATAGTCGCTTAAGTAGATGTCTGACTGCGTTTACTTACCCGCTTTTGTGGTGCGTACTTTCCAGTTTGTTGTAACTAATTGTATTAGTTTAACTTTGTCTTTGCCTCGTGTGTGGCGTGAGCTCGAGTCGCTAAAACAAGGTGTGGTTTAGCTAACGTTCTTCAACTTCAACTTAGAATACGTTTTATCCTCGTGTTGAGAATTTCTAACTACAGTTTTAGCTCACAAAATTACAAAGTACAACGGTTTATTTTTAATTTGTACTAATATAAATTAAATTCATAAAACTAAACTAATCAACTACAATCATCTAGTAGGAGTGGGTATAACTAATTGAATTGGAATTGCTATACCAAAAGATATTATCACAATAAGTGACTAAATAAAATACTACATCTCTAGCTACAGTTTATTACAAAAATATCTGCAGTTCAAAAAACGATCAACCATTAAGATGTTTCAGTTAAAATAGACATGTTCATTTCAGCTTCCCTACGTGTGGTACTCGGGAACAAACATTATTTCTAATTTTAAACGTATCGCAGTCACGTAGCAGGACTCGGTTCAACCACGGATCTCGCGAAGTAGCGACTGTAGCGAGCACTGACGCCCCCAAGAGATCCCTTTCAGCGATTTACCTGAAAATAAGAAAAAACAATACATTAATCTACTGCTCTGGCCGTACGCCAAACATTTCAACTAGTCGTCTAAGTTGGTCCTGCCGCAAAATGAATGAAACAAGTCGACATTCGGACGGCTGTTCTGTTCCCGATCGGTTATCAAAGCGAGCTGAGAGATAGGCTTAGGTGCGAACAGACAATATAAAGCTCATTTATATCCCGTCATGGTGACGCGTGAGGCGTGCCAACGCGTTTTCCAATACGGTCGTTTATCACACTCCTCGCGACATAATGAGACGCATCTGAGCCTCTGAGAACACCCGAAACACTTATTTTATACTAAGTTTGTATAAAAGTTTGTTGCGCGCCTCAAAGCATGGTAATGGGATGTAGTAGGGTGTATGTGGAGGTTTAGCTCCCATACGACGGGATACATCAAGTGAGCGCCGTCGCGAGCCTCACATGTGGCGAGCAATCACTGCAAGACGATCTGTACTGAACTATCTGATTATAGGTAGGTACCTATTACTATTTATACTTACATTCACTCTAAACAATGTAATGCGCATAAACAAAAGTTACTTTTACAAAACAACCTACATACTCTACATGCTTTCACTTTATTTTACAGGTTTAAGTTAAAAATAAGGAACATCCTGAGACAAAATGAGATTAGGTACGCGAAAATATTCTCATAAGAATTTAAGAGACACTTTTCATGAAATATTGTGCCGACATGGGTGGCTTACCTATCTTTATTCATGATCTGACTTTTTTAATGATCTCATTAATTCTTATCTCGTCAGCCATGCGGCTTTCCTTACAATGTATTTTCCTACACATTTAGCGCCTTCAGCACTTTCAATTTCTCAGCCAAGTTTTACTTATATAAAGTTTGCTAGGTAAGGACATTTCAAAAGGAATTTTAATAACAACCATGCCAAGCCAACCCTTCCAATCAAATGGGTTTCTTGCTGCAGTACCTTTAATAATAAGCTAAAGCAGCAACATTACACTGTCGTCCGGTTTCAGGCTTTCTTGTATAATTATATATTTTTTATTATGTAGATGGTCGGCGCTGTCTTTTTAAATTAATAATGCGATTTATACTCAATGGTGATTGCCGAGTGATGTCGGCTTTAGAACAGCTTCACCCCAGTACAACTCGTTGGTGTTGATAAAAATTCATCCAAGGAATGGGCAGCAGCGTTCCCTATTAAAACAATATCTTTTAATGCGCTCACCAATCCGCTTGCCAAGCGTGGTGAGTATGGCATACCCCCAATAGGGGAAGGCCCATGTCCAGCAGTGGACTGTTGTGGCTGTAAATGTATACTAAATGGTATTAACCAAATACGTAATTAGTGTTAGAGTAGTTGGAAGCGCAATGTAATTTGTATATTATTTAATCCAAAATTTTATGTAAGTAATTGGGTACACGTGCACCTGCGTGATTCATGCGTTTGTTCGAAGTCCCTTCTTATAGCGATTTAGTTCACCTACTATGAAGTATGGTACTTTTTCTTTTCGTGTGGGACACCAAGTAAAATTGTACTGTGCTATGGTGACTTTAAAAAACAGTTGCTACGCACGAGATTTATCATTTCGAGAGCAAGAGAATAAATTAAGCTTTTAATAAAGTTTACAATCATACAAACTTAAAACGCTGATTAATCGGCGTAGCTACAAGCTGTGTGCAATATTTGTTGGTATTATTGCTGATGATAAACATTTGCAATAATCGGTTCTATTGAGACATTAGAAAATATCGTATATTTTAGTAGTCACATGACAAAGCAGGCAGCCAACTAGGCTATCGCCCGGAGTGACGCATGAGACGTGAAAAACAAATTTAAATAAACCATAACAATATGTCGGCTTCTCTCATTTCAAAAGTCTATTTCTCCGAGCTACAACATTAGTCTTTTCAATGGACCACAAAACTCGGCATGTAACTATTTAAACATACCGCATGGAAAGCCCGTGCGGCTATTTAAATTGTTGCCAAAGTTATATGAAACCTTTGAACTGCCTAAACTAATTTATAATATAAGTTTGAAATAATGTTTTGATTAGTTTAAATGGGGTGAACATTCTTCATGTTTTCCCTTTAGTAATGCGACCTTGTAAGCGCCAATAAAAAGTAAAGGTATTTAGCTAGTAGGCATTTATTTTCGGACAAATTAAGTACCCATAGCACATATACATTTATATAGGTTCTATACTTCTTATGTAAAACAACGAATCGACAGATAAAAGCTCATTTTCAGTTTGACTTCGAGCGAATGACGAGCCTGGCCACTGATCATTAATAGCGTGTTTGATTAGAGCATCATTCGTTTGGCATGAGTGGAGTCACGCGGTGCGATGACGCCGCGAGTGCGTGCGCGGTGATCCGCCGCCAGCAGCCGCCGCGCAGCCGCGCCCGCGCAGCGCGAGCCGCCGCCGCCGTGACGCTAACTGACGCAGCTGTGACGCGACCCCTCACCGCATCTCGTGATAAATCGTACAATATTTCGCGTGGAACTTCTACCGGAAAGAATGCCAGATAAATCTTATTTATACACCACGCTTTCAACGCTCTATTTTAAACCATCGCGTACGTTAACTCGACTAAAATAAATACGTACGAAGTCGATTAGATAAAGGCTGCAAAAACAAGACAGACCACGTTGCGAGCAATAACAACACAAATCTCATTCGACTCGATAATACGAGAGTAATCGAAATACAATTCAAATATTATGCCGAATGCAAACACAGATACAAACAGCAATATTGAACAATAACATGGAGAATTTGCTCATGAAAAAATAAAACGCTAATCCTCCTACAGCGCAGTCATCGAAACCGGATTTCATTTCAAGAGTTAGCTGAAATGTTTCCAGACTTATATTATAAAAATGTACAGACATACGATAATCTGTTTTCTTGCTTTTATTGCAGAAATGTTGTAATATTTTTGTTTGGGTAAACTAGAACCTAAAAAGATTACTCTAAATACTTATTTAATGTGATAATTCAGCAAACTGAATCAAGAGAACTCTTTGAAAAATTTAAAGCGTGTTTTTACCTTATAGTTATTTATGATTTTACTGTAAACCCGAAAAAACTGGTTACAGAGGGAAGAGTTTTTGAAATACTGAACGGCGCCAAATGGGGCTTGAAGTTTACATGTTTGTTTTGTGTTGCCAAATTGTTTATGTGTACCGTGCGGGAAACTGGCACTCCCAAGTTTTTCCGCCCAATTTCTATTGTTTTGAATCGATCAAAATAGTAGGGAAATCTCAAGACAATCGCCGTTCTTGAGTTTGTTAAAGTAAAAAAATAGGTATAATTGTATATAAGGTCAAGAGTACCTAAACCGACGAGCATGTATGAAAAGATTGATCCACATTGAAGAAGCGAAAGCGGTGTGTCTGGATCGTAGCAAGTGGAAATATGTAGTCTCTGCCTACCCCTATGGGAAAGGGGCGTGATTATATGTATGTCTGTATGTTAGAAAATACTCTGACGTTGACGCATGCGTCTGTCAAACGACGCATCCGTAAACGCACCGTTGCCGTATTTGTATGGAAACAGGATGGGAATTCGCAATGTATTTTCGTCTGCATAAATACTAATCAACGGTGAACATCAAGTGGGTGAACTTAATATTTAACAAAAAAAAATACCATGCACAACTTTTTAAGACTGAAATGTGTCAAAAGTTTAGTGAACGACTACACTCTCTACTTCTTTGACGTATTTTTCATACCAAACGACAAGACAAAAAAAGAAGAAGACTTCGCTATACTTGATAATTCTCCTATTAGTTGGAGATTTTGATCATGGCAATAAATAGAGTTGGCGCTTGCATTATAGCATATTGAAATAGAGAGATATCGATGAATATTTTACTGTTTCATTCGTTCACGTGATAAAAATCCCGATATACGATCTTCCATTTGCGCTTACGTGCCATTAAGAGTACTTATTGGATACGCACTTCGACACTCTTCCGATTAAATAAATTCGTCGCCAACACGGAAATATAGTTTGCCCAACATACTACGGAAAACTCATGCTGGAAATAAACGACTTTTTATGTTTGGCCAAGCTGTTAGTAAATAAAAAAACGTATATAAATATAAAACAGCACCTAAATTTAATGGATGTCTTAAATACGTAAAAACAATTGAAATATCTATGATGAAATGGATAAAGTAAGTCGAGCAGTTCATATTTCAGACACTGGATAAAAGTTTCAGAATGAAAGGTATTTACACTAACAACTTATTTTAATCAAGAATGGCACATTAAAATAATTATAAATGGCAAACATCCGTAAAGAGGCAATTAAATAAGACTAAAAACATAAATATTGAAATTGAAATCAAATTTCAATTCCCCTTTTTGTTCTCAAGAGAATTTACTTAACACCGCTTCCTTTAGGAAATAATATATTTACAGCTTCATTTATCAACGGGGTTTTACTCGTTACAAATAATCTCGACTGAGTAACAAAAAGAGATTGGGTTTTAATCCTGCTGGTATCCGCAAAACTGGTAGCATAGAGGTTTATTCTACAAATCCACGCGCTGCAAAATATTAATTATTATTTTTTAAAAATGTATTTCTTATTGTATGAAAATTGTTCAATATTTGATATTAAATATATGTAGGTGAATTGAAATGTAGGTTATTTATTTTATTTAAGCAACAATAACATCACACAGTATCAAAAAGTCTTAGTTATAAATATACCTACAGATTACAGTCCATATTTATGTTCAAAGAAAATATAAATATTTTATTTCAACCTACTTTCTAAATAATTTACTTATTATAGTAAAAACAATGGTCCTAAAATGTTTGAGATAAATATGCATTTATACAATAGTAGAATTTTCTGACAAAAAATACGAGGTAAATAGGCTTGTAACGTCAGTCGTCACGTTAACGACAGAAGATAAAAAAAACCTTTGCGGTAAGAGTGTGCAGAATCACCCAAAGCCTGGTAACAAAGCGTGTTGTATTATTTCGATCAAAACGCGTATTTTTATTTCGTGTATGTACGTACTTATTACGCATTGATTGGTTCCGTGATTCGTCCGTTTGTATATTCGGATATTGCTGTTTGGGATTGATGTTTTGTTTCCAACTCGTTATGAATGCAATACGAATATCAGCTTCAGTTTTTCTTTTCTAGGTTTGCATGGAGTACCTTTTCGGATATGCACAGATTGTCATTATGAAGCATGGTCAATCCGGTCATATATAGGGTGAAATTTTACTGGTGACCGATAGCGAAAACTCAAGTCGGGCTGGTGATGAGTATCAGCTTTCTCCAAGGAACATAAGTCGATAAAGGAAAAAAATATTGGACCCCTATACAAAATTGCGAACTGCTGATTTGGGTTACTATGGAAACTCAAAATATTTTCGTCGTATTTCAACCTGTTCCTTGAGGAAAATTGCTGCTTATCACCAGCCCGTCTTGAGTTTTCGCTATCGGTCACTAGTAAAAGTCCATCCTATATGCCACCATATTTATTTATCTTTTAAACTCAGGTGGTCTGTAATTTAGATGTAGTTTTAATCTACTTGTAAACACTTTTTTATTGCTTATGACAGTAACTCCTACGCTCATTGGTCTAAGCTTAAATGATTCCATTTCAGACTAAAGCTTTTATTAATGGAGTGAAAATTGCAATTAGTTCGTATGAAAATGTTTTCTCTGCACAGTTTCCAATAACGTGGAAATAGCTATTTGTCAACCAGCTAATATATATTTTGCGCTGCAATTAACAGCTAACTTTGCATGCTAGTGTTTTTCTACGTGTGAAAACTTTGAAAAGTCAATTATGCATGTTAAAAAACAACACTAATTAAAGGGTGGTTTGTTACATTTAATTAACTCTTTCGTGACAACCTCGTCGCGTAACGTGACTAACACGTGTTCATTTAATAAAAATTGCTGCTTAATTTTAAATTTTACCAAGCAGGTTATGAGAACTATAAATAGGGGTTGATGATTTTTAGTAAATATCACGGAATAACACACGGTCGATTAATAAGCTTGAAAATAGTTTGAATTCATTTGGCAGGCACATAATGTAGTGCCGTTTGACGCGAACGGTATTCAGTAGAAGACGCAAGAAGAATTGTATTGTAATTGTAATAAAATCTGGTCACCTGGGTATACCTTAAGCCTCCTATACAATCATAAAAATACAGCCTATTTTTGAAAAAAAGTCCTAAGTAAGTAAATTTACCTACTTAGTAATCATCTTCTTCATTTCGTGTGGGACACCGATTCGACGAACTACCCGATTAACCCTGGTATCAGATTTTTTCAACCATCTGCTAATACAAGTAGGCCTCTGACAAGGTTGTGTAAATGGGACAAACGGCTTAACGTGCGCTGCAAAGCACGGCACCATCTTTCTTACGAAAAATCAGTTGGTATAGCCTGCAATGTCTTAACCAGACGAAACAAATTCACAAAAAGTAAAAATATCAACTTTGTGAGTGCTTCAACGGGAATCACACCAGAAACTTTTTTGCTACAGGCAGTAACACCACACACTGAACCACATCGGCCGTCAATCCCACAATTAATCAAAATAATTTGATTAAAAATATTAACTTTTCAAAGAAAAAGTGAACGGTTTTCTTCTAGGTAAGCTAGTTGCATCTTGTCTCTGTCATGTGACTTACACTAGAGTCAACACTTCTTTTATTACAAAAACTGTTATGCAAATAGTAGCAACTAACAGCTACTTCAATAGATTAGACACGTTATATCTCATTTTATGACCACCAATATAAATTCCTGGGAGAAGTGTTGTTTTAAAGTTGCAACCTGGGGCATTAAAAAGATTTAGTGCCGCTTTTAACTTTGATGGCAACAGCTTCCGATACTATACATGCAGTACCTGATGATCAGGAACATCGAAAACTTTTATAGACAATTAACTTTTTCTTTTTATTCTTTCTTTCTTTACAGTTTTATTCTATCACGTTCCGTTTGTAATAGACTCTTAAATATTCCGGATAGTAAAATGTCTTTGAAGGTTAAATTGAAGCTATCGGACTCTTTAGTGACTAAGAAAAATCGTCCAATGGTATACATTTCTAATAAGTACGTACGATGCTACATCATTTTGAAACTTCACAAAATGAACAATAATTGTACAATAATAAAAATAACAGCGCCATCTAGCCATCATGCTTTGGACTTTTTATGTATAAATACATATTCTGTAGGAACTCAAATATTTGCAAACGGTCTTTTTAACATATATTTGACGTTCCTATCCGCTAAGCAGTCGGGACAGTCTCTGGGACAGTATGTTTAAGAATATTGTAGAAAGTTTTTCGAGTATTTCTATCAGCAGCAATTCAACCTTCCCATTGAAATCCTATTAAAAACGTATATAAAACGAGTAAAATAGGATGTTTTTTTTTTAATTCTAAAATTGGATGCCTTTAAAGGGTGATTCGATGTGCTGATAGAAATATATGTGCGTGTAACGTTAAATATAGATAATTATATTTAACGTTACACGCACACACATATCACGCCTATTATCCCTTGCGGGGTAGGCAGAGCGAAGACGGCCGCAAAAAACGGCCATTTACGCCACGTCTGACAAATAATTGAGGGTTATTCGGAAAATTGTGTATCGCCATAGTGACAGGTTGTCAGCAGCGCGGGAAAGAAATGGGGTGATGCTTTTCTAAGCCGGCATCACACGGCAAACTTAAAATTTAAAATTAAGTGAAACTCTACCAAAATCCCACATACATTTTCTATGCACGAGCTGGCCTTATTAGGAGCACCTGTTTTCGAGCAGAGTAGGTAACAGTTCGGTGTTTACCTAAATCAATCACGATCCACCACGACACACGGGTAACGGAGAATTTACACTGGACTAACGGGACAAATGGGTGGACATTATCGAACCGTTCAAGTAAAATGGTGTAATAACTGGTATAGCCATGAAACAATTTAAAAAAATGCGAATTAGTGCCGTGTGATGCCGGCTTAAGTTAGCATCACCCCATTTTTTTCCGTGGAAGTCATAAGGCGACTAAGAGACCCGAGAGTACGAATGGCAATTTTGGACTATGGCGATACACAATTTTCCGAATATCCCTCAAATATTTATCAGTCGTGGCGTAAAATGTCAATTTTTGAGGCCGTTTACGCTCTGCCTACCCCGCAATGAATTATAGGCGTGATAATATGTGTGTGTATGTGTGTGTGTGCGTATAATTTACTATGCTTTTAAACTAACGTTATCTATGAATGACGATTGTCACGTTGGAAACTAAGAACGCTCAGCATTACATTACTCTGACGGTACTACATTTACTGAAGAGAAATGTTCCTGTGAGGAGGCTTAGAATAACATCACTTCATTTCTACTAGTGGGTGTCGTAAAAAGCGATAAAAATAATTATTTTAAATAACCGGGCAGCAGATCGAGAAAGATATTTGGTAAATATGGCGAACACCCCCCATAAGAGGGAGGCTTGTGTTGTTGATGTTAATGATGATGACAGAAAATAAAATCCGTAGATCAAAGGCGCGCTACACATTGTACAGTGTACACGCAACTTAAGGGTCGGTCCGCTTGGGCCCATTAATGGGACGGATAAGTCTCTTAATTAATGCAGGTGGGCCGCAGCGGTGACAGCCGGGTGCGATCCGGATAGCCTCGACGATATTTTAGTATACCTTCCGCCAAATGGGCACTGATCTCCGGTATTTGTTAGAAACTTTTAAATGTAGATAGGGTATTTGCAAAGAACAGTTTTTTAACTGAATTTTGATAAATAATAAACTCAGGTAAGTAAGTATAGGTTTCAACGAAACAGGGATAACTCACACTATGTCCGATTCTTTATTGACATCATCTTATTATGATAGTTCAAAATTACAGAAGAAAACGTCAGAAAGGACGTAAGTAACGTAAGGTCATCTTAATAAGTTCGATTTGACAGCTGTCATTCTGAAAAATATGTCAACAAACTAAAATGGAGCCTCTGCCATAGAATTTGCATGAATCGGACAGATGTCAGATTTGGCCTATAGAG
This sequence comes from Tuta absoluta, assembly GCA_027580185.1. NCBI lineage: Eukaryota > Metazoa > Arthropoda > Insecta > Lepidoptera > Gelechiidae > Tuta > Tuta absoluta. The sequence goes on from JAQAHW010000003.1 coordinate 7,613,060, forward strand.
GTAGAATGGCCTTGCTGTAGATAGATGTAGATGTATCCGTTTGTCCGTCCTATTTTGCAAAGTTTTATCTCATATAAGTATGTTAGCCTAATCTTTATGCGTTCTGCATAAAACTTTACCTTAAACGTGAGTGGTTTGTTGATAATGCGTTACCTTCTCAAACGTTAGGCAAGACTTAAGTATCTACTATGTCAATCTTAAGTAAGTGTAGTTTCTAAACCTTTTGCACTTTGTAACAGGTAAAAGCAGTTTACTTGAAAATAAAACGTAGTTATATAGCATAATGTAGAGCACGCTAGCAAAATTGAGCCAGAGATTATAAAAGCCACCTGTACGAGTACGAAATAGCTGAACACGCGTGAAGCTAAGCCATAAAGTTTGTGTAAAAATTCCCGAAACTACTACTGGCTGCCGGAAATTCATAACGCGCTTAGTTCACATCACCTGGCTCGTTACACTTTGGAATTTTTAAATTAAATTCCGAATTTCCGGTACCTACCGACGTTCCGGCGAAGTTGTGGACTCTTAAAATGCAATACCGTAATTATTCTTCCGGTTTTTGAATGCATGCAAAGCAGAAAGTGCAAGTTCAAAGGATTTCTTTGTTTTTGAATGAGGCAGTTGCGATTAGGAAGACCGCCGACAATCTGAATTATACTGACAGAAAGAAAGTTAATCGAAATAATATTAAATGAATATTCAATAGATAAACATAGTACCTAGCTGTACCGTATATTCATTTTATATTATTTCGAGGCTATTCCCTTCACTGCATGTCGGATATTATAGCCTTTAGGTCTTAAGAGTCATACATGGTGTAAGGGACAGCCCTCTGAATACAACGTCGATTTTTCTTGTCATTTCCTGACATGTTTTTAGGGGAAAATTGTTCAGATTTATGATATGCATGCACCCTATCAGTATTCGGAGGGCTGTCGATTACACGCCGTTTAGTAGTGTATTATTGAAAAGTTAAAGCACTTTTAAAAAGTTTTATGTCTGAAATATAGTACCAATTTAAAAACTCTTGTTACATAGGTAGGTACATAAAAAGCACCTAGTACTAAGCTGGGGGACTTGTGTGCTAAATTCTCTTTTTGTGTATACGAGTGAGCAAACCAACAGCTGAGCCACCTGTCCGTTTGTACAACTACCCACAGGAGAATGTACGTCCATTTTATTTTTACCAGAAAACAAACTAGATTTTCAACTGGTAATGGAAAGCAAAAGCTAATATAAATTTTGGAATTTCATAATAACATTTTTTTTTCACACGACATACCATTATTATTTTTATCTTGGCAACATTAAACCGAGAATCAGTTTGTCTTGGTGCCTTACAAACCTCTTTACTCTATTTGCTTAAGTACTTCAACCAACTAACACAATATTTGATTCTTTTAATACCGCACTTCTTTTTTTCTTTTCGATTGGGACACCGAGTCGACGAACGACACTGCACTTAAACAGCAGTAAAAAAAAAGAATAAAAAAGTGGTAAATATGATTTACTTAATTTTAAAACATTTTCATCTTCACACGAGTCACGACAAAATAGTTCGGATTACATTTTTATTGCAAAAATATGAAGAATAGAAACCTGATAGGTGTAAAAGTAATTATAATACCTACCCAAGGGAAATTGCCTTAGGGTTATATCATCGTACCCACGTTATAGTCATCATAATTGCCTTCAAAAGGCTATTTTGAATTGAGTGCTACATATTTTAGGGTAAGTATGTTTTTAAATAAAATTAGCCAACTATTATATTGGGTGCAATAGAATATCATGATGTCATATATGAAGTTATATAAAAAATCTGCATATATCCTAGCTATATATAGAAATCTTTAGAATTCTACATACAGCTATGATTTTTTCAATCATTTTATATTTAGAAAGAACGTAGGTAGAGCGGGACTCTTACCTATTATTAACGAAAAATACTGAAAAATATTTGGACTTCCCATCAAATTGACCCGGTCGGCTTTCAATTTCATGACCTGGTTCACCCTTTAAAATATTGTCATCTAATGTTTTTATATCCTAATTATTACGATATTATTTTGAAATGTTTTTCACTTATTTATTACTTAGAAAGAAGATAGGTAGAGTGGGTTTCTTATTCCTTATTAATGGGCGGGATGACGCTAAATCCTGTAATTAATGCAGGTGCTCGCCCGCGAACTTCTCCGCCGATCCTCCACAATTATCGGAAACTCCTTTTCCGACGAACATCACGGTAATAACGGGTCTTAAAATTCGGTAGGAAATTTCATCGTAATTATTTTAAGGCGACAGGTAAAACTAGAATTGGCGCTTTACGAAAAAAACATATACTCGTATCTTCATGCAAACAATACACTAGAATGTCCGTTGCCCAAGTTTTTGGCGTTAACCTAAAGCTAAATTAAATCCTGCAAAAGCAATAAAATATTTGCAGTTACTAAACTAAGCCCACCGTGTGCTTCGTAAAAAGCGTCTAAGGGATAAATTCGTCCAGAAAAAGGACAGCAGCGTTCCCTGTGAATGTATCATCTTGGACTGCGCTCGCCAATCCCCCTGCCAAGCGTGGTGAGTATGACAATGGGGGGTAATAGGGGGAGGTTCAAATCCGGAACTGGTCTGTCGTGGCTGTTAATGTAGATGAAGTAACGGTAGTAAGTTGACCCACATGAAATGAGAAGAAGTAACGAAAACGGCCAATTTTCGTTCTAATTGTTATAATTTTAATTATCGCCAATTTAATTTACTAATTCGGAATATGATTTAAGCTTATTCATTCTACTCGAGCAAATTGAGCAATAATTTAGGCATATATCAGCGTCACAATAAGTGTTATTTTAATAAGTAAAGTGTTGTATAAGTTAACTCGACTGAGAGCATCCCAGACCCGACGCCACGTCAGCAGCCTAGCACACCAAACGCACTTCTGGAGTATGTTATTGATTTTCACCACCCGAGGGGCGGAGCCAAATCTGTGCGAAAGGGAACACAAGATTGCCACCTCATTAAACCAGAAGAGGACCCGCAATTTCACTCCGTACAACTTCTAATTAAGGACGTACCCATTAAGCAACTATTTAAAATAGGTAAGGCCTCATGGAAAAACATTTTCGCAAAAATTAACGGCGTCGAATTTGGCACGTCGAACATAGAGCATTGTGTAACATCTAAAAACTTGAAAAAAGAACACATTTGTATAACAGTCAACTCTAACTTAATAAAGCTCAAATCTCGTCGAGTTGAAGGAAAATTAACAGCAAAAAGTTTGGCAAAAGAAATCAAGAAATGTCTAGGAGAGATAAGATAACAAAGTTTTTTGACTCGTTTCATTATTACTTTGCGAGGCAGCAGTCACAAAAGTAAATAAAAATAAGAGTCAATAAGGGTCGACATAGACGATACTTCATCCGGTAAATTGACATGATCGGATTTGTTGTAAAGAGTGTAGCGGGGGACCGCTTGGGCCGTCGCCCGTCGCCCGTCGGCTGTCGGCCGTCGTCAGCAGTGAGTGTTTAAGATTCCTGTCCCGGTGACATTTCCCGATCGGGTTCAAGGGGTCAGGGTTGCGGATCGCGGCGCGAATAACAATCCACCGCCCGATACGATATGCACGCCGGGTACAGACAATGCGACGGCGACAGGATATCACGTGCACTCTACAACACCGAAACAGCGAATAGGAAATGCAAACTTGGCTCAAAGAAAATTCAATACCGTACATGTGACATAACCTTGAGATGAACAATCATTTAATAATTAATGAACTTTTCATTGAAACTAATTTAAAATCAGCCAATCAATCAAGGAACAAAAAGTTTGCTGAACATACTACAAAAGTGCCAAAAACCCTTTTAAGAAACAACGGCTTATCGAACCCCGAAGTTTGCTTTCAGTTCAGTCAAACAAAAGCGGTTTGAAAATTGAAAAAGATTTAAAAAAGCGGCCTAACTCAGCACAATCAAGACTCTCAAGTGCAGAAACATAAATGAAACCATTAATTATCCGCGATCCCAGTTATTCTCGCGCCCCCTCACCTCCCACTTCCCTCCATTCTGCCTTTATATTTTTCTCTTCCGTTAATTTGTCGAAAGTTAATTGAAGGGATATTTCTGTTGGGGATGTCGTCGTAAATAGCTCAAGTTGAACAATCCTTGCAGATCGCGGTAAGAGCGCCTTGTGCTTTAAAAAACTGGTCTTTTACCGTCTGGTTTGTACGCTCTCTTCGCATTTTACACCGTCATCTCGACGCGTAATGAGTCTGTGACTCTTTCTAATCTCTTGCCGCACATTCATCTTGTTTGGATTAAAATGATGTCACAAATTTCACAAGTGGGTTTAATATCAGACGACGCAAGCACCTCGCTTTATCATTTTAATTAAATAAAAGAGGCGTATTTTTAGAAGGGTGCGAGTGCGGGTCTCCCAGTGAAGCGAATAACTGGCAGGATTGACGGCGCGCCCGCCGCTGCCGCTGCCGCTGCATTGTTTACCAAAACAATGGGCGACCTCTGCGGAGTCATTAACCCACCTCGGATGTCAGCACCGCACAGCGCACTCGCTTGTTGCGGTACCTTTACAATCTTAAACTCAGCTTTTAAACCCAAATCTGCCTGTACGGGCTGTTGATTCTCTGACTCTAGTATAGGCCTAGCCTTAGATTTGAATCCTATGGGCGATGATTTGCCCATTTATCATCGTGTGCGAATGTACCCAGTTTGGTTGGGTTGGGTTATTTTTAGAATTGTCTGTCAAATACTGTATGTCTAGATAGATTTATATTTTCCAGCAGGGCGCTGTAAGCCATTGGACCACCAACCAGGCGGTTACTGTCATTGATAGCGTTGCACTTGTAGTACCTTAGTTACGTGATAAATAACAAATTTGATTCGAAAGTCCGCCAGTTAACCCGACCACCCAAGTAGAAAACAAGCTAAGCTTAGAAAACTGGCGACTATTCGCTGTAAACGTAATGGTAACGTGGACCGCGCAAAACTCGCGTTGTTGCCGTAATTAATAGATGCCACGGCTCATAAACATGCCTTTACGAGTTGACCTTTCGTGCTGCACTATTCGCGGTCGGATTTAGATGCATGCGTTGTGAATCCGCAAACCAATAGTGATTTCGAATTACTACTACGGAATTCAACACCTACGTTGTAAATGGATAGGCTTGTTTCAACATCAACAGCTACAACCGTCCGCTGCTAGACATGGGCCCCTACCTATTGGGGGTATTTCCATGCTCACCACGCTTGGCAAGCATATTGGCGATGATGGCAATGCAAGGTTTTGTATACACAGGGAAGGCTGCTGCCTAGTTATTAATCGGTGAATCACACTGATGTAACGATAGCACGTGACCATTAGTATCTTCTACCAATGAATATATAACTAGGTTCTATACATACTCGCTGTAATAGATACTACCGCATAGATAAAGTGTTAATAAGATTACCTAGGCAAGGGTTTTATAAGTTTGCAAATATTCGCAAGATTATCTATTTAGTTGGACGATTCGGTGTACCACACGGAAAGAAGAAAAATAATAAGTATATTTAATAGCGAGGCTTATATCTATGGTAAAAAAATATGGATGAAGTTTGGTCACACGTGTGTTACTCTAAGGTTAGGTAGGCAACATAGAATGAAATAACGCTACCTACATAGAAACGAGAACAAAAACCACAATCATTGCGCGTCATTGTTTAATCATACTTCAGATATTCCAAAATCCAATAGAAAAGTGTAAAGTGGAGCAAACTAAAATAGCTACCAGCTACCATTGAAAATATTTGCCTGCATTTAACAAGGTAATCAAAACAGTATTGTTATTGAGTTGGCTATGGAGGTGTGTGAAAGGGTTCGTGGGTTGAAGGGTTTCAGTCCGTGGCCGCCATTTAACGGCCACGTGAGTTGACATGCCGCGTGGTCACGTGACATCTACTTATTTCAATACAGTGATCGAGTTTTCCGACTTGTTTGTTTCGAAGCTCAAGCATATCGGATCTCTGACTTCTAATTTACGTCATATTTACTATAATGTAGGTACATCTGATGTACTATCAAAAGCATATCAACCTACCCAGTTAAGGGACCAACTTATACGGTTATTCTCAGTAACTGTATAAATAACCTGTTCAAGTTGGTCTCTTAAAGGGGTAGGTTAGTTAGGTGGGTACCAATTTAAGGGACCAACTTATACTGATTATTCTTAGTAACAGTATGAAAAACCAGTTCGACTTGGTTCCTAAAAGGGGTAGGTTGTGTTGTGATAGTACCTACTATTTCCATAATATCAAAATTGGCTGACACTTTGAGTAAAATTTTTTCAAGTGGAATTTATGAATCGTTTATTTTTGGATCGATAATTAACAAAAACTTTGGCTCTATCTAGTTAATTGATCGGCCATATGCCAGAATTTTCATTGGTAATTAATCAATGTCGTACGTTAAAAAATGAAGCTATTTTCAGAGCTATTCATTCTTAATACCTACCTACCTATAATTTTTTTCAAGTTTAATCACTACTGCAGAGACTAATGGTCGAAAAAATTATGAAAATTATACAAAAAGAAATGGTCTGATCAGGCCTGCAAAGTTACCGGTACACCGTCTATTACACCCTGTATATCTGATAGATACGTCGATAATATTATCCAACATCTGTACAAGAGGCAATTTTAGTGTAGGTACCTTTATAAATATGAGTTATATTATTGCCGTGTTCTGCCGGCTTATAATAGCATCACCCCATTTCTTTCACGTGGGACTCGTAAGGGTGACTAAGGGAGTCGAGGGTATATACTGCATTTTTAGGCGATGGGCTGACAACTTGTCACTATGGCGACACACAATTTTCCGAATGGCCCTCAAATTTTTGTCAGTTGTGGCGTGAATAGCCGTTTTTGCGGCCGTTTACGCTCTACCTACCCCGCAAGTGATAATAGGCGTGATATGTGTGTGTATATTATTGTTCAGATTAATTAGTTTAATAACATTTTAATTTTATTTAATTTGCTGTGCCGTAACAGGGTCTTGGTAACACTAACATAATTTTAAGAACATAATGTACCTACACAAGAAAAGCAATAAAGATATTGAGTATTAGTAACAAATACACAGTGGTATTATCGTTAAGTATTTCCTAAACAAAGAACCAGCTGATATCAATTACAAAGCTGAACCAACTCATCTGTTAAAGCGGGCACTTGTGATCAAAAGCTGTAATAATTAGGTTTCCCTTAGGGTTGGACCCTAGCCGTATCGCTGACCCTACGATAGTGAGGCTGTCGGGTGCGTTTATTCACCTGACTCATTACACCTGAAAGGGGTGCGTCCGGGCTACGACAAAAGCCAGCTTTGTTGTTCATTACTCTTTCAATACTTGTGTGCTCGTTTTGTATTTCCGAAACGAAACTTTGAATTGCGAATGAAATAACTTTAAGTCGTGTGGGAAAAATAATTCATTTTTATTTTGTAAGTTGATGTTTTTATAATTGCTATCATTATAACCTGAAAAATATTCTTTTACTTACATAAAATCAAGAAACTCTCACTTACGAAAGTGAGAGGTACGGAGGTACCTAATCCGTCCTAATATTATAATTCTGAGAGCTTGTGTGTGTGTATGTATGTATGTTTTTATTACCTCTTCACGCTTAAGCTGCTTGACCGATTTAGATGAAATTTAGAACACAGGTAGAGTATAACCTGGAATAACACATAGGCCACTTTTTAACGCAGGAAAACAACTATTACCACTGGAAAATGAGTGGTAGCTGGTGAAACCTCTGGCCGGAAATCTAGTAGTACATAATCCAAGGTATGATTGGTTTCAAAAATGTGTCGACAAAAATATTTCTATGATTTACTATACCTACTATTTATGGTTTATGCTATTATTCCATGACAATGAATAATAAGCTTAAAAACTAGCATCGGTTACTAATGTGTTTAAAAACGGCCAACATCTGGCACTAATCTATTACGTGCATACGTTTATACGACGAACTATGTGACATCATCATTAACAATCTTGTGTGTCGTATGTGAAGATCGGGTCCCTCCCCAAAATAGCAAACAAAACGATCCCATATCTAACATCTTGTCAAAGACTAGAAGGTAGCTTTCCTAATAAACGGGGTGTAAGGGACAGATGTTTTATAAAGTACATTCAGACCATGAAACTGAATAACTTCCCATGAAAAAATATTTCAGGGAACTACATTTTTTTTTTACTTCCCATAGTAGGTAATTTAAGTCAGCTGATCATGATTTTGTATGGGAGGTAAATATTTTTTGCCGTTTCGTGACCTATGTTCCTAGGGGAAAGTTGTTCAGTTTCATGGTCTGAATACACCCTATCAGTATTCGGAGGGCTGTCCCTTACACCCTGTATAAGATGTAAAAAATACTAAAATATTCTAAGGGAACATAGGTCGAAATATGAAAATATTGGACTTCCGCTACGAAATGTTCTAGCCGACCGAGTCAATTTGTATATTGGAGGTCCAATTCTTTTTTCATATTTAGACTTATATTCCTTGAGGAAAGATGTTCAGTTTCATGGGCTGGCGTAACCCTTAAAATATTTGCAGCTATTATTTTTACACTTGTATAGGTCTTTAAGGCCATAGATTAATTAATGTTGCTTGAAAATAAAAATCTGTGTTACAAATCTTTCAATGCAAATTGTGGTTCTAGTATCCGAAAAATACGTCAAGAGGTATGATGTAACGATATGATACCTATTATGAACAAGTTGGGGTGCATACTTAACAGTTTTTTTGTTGGTGACCTTGTTAAGCACGGTTGACATCTACTACTTTCATGCCTTGGGTTATGTAGTCAAATATATCTGCGACTACGGAAACATAGATTTCAACGAGTCCAGAACAGTTTTTGTCTGCTGTTCTACAGTCTTTTGTTTGTGTGTTGGTTTCGACTCCGGCGCACAATGGAGCGGGAGATTGGTGTCACGTGACCTGGCGGCCGGCTGCCGTCCGGACGCCGGATGACGTCACGCCGCCCGCCGCATCCGACGTTATCCCGTTACGCGCCTCAATTACACGGATATACGACACCTGGAATACGCTTTCAGGAAGATTATCGTTACTACCACAGTTATTACGTTACTTAAGTACTTACGCGGCCAATATTGTAAAAAAATGTGCAACGCGAGAATGCCCAACACGCAATCGCGATCATCATCATATCAGCCCACATCCACCCCCTGCTGAATATAAGCCTCCTCTGTTTCTCGCTATCTACGCCGGTCCTGCGCCATACAACAGCAAAACAGAATAAATGACTTTCGGTGATTGCTTCTTGCAAATTCTCGCTGTGCACATTTTACTATGATAATGGAGATCTTTAGGAGAGGCACATGTCCAACAGTGGGCGAAACCGTGCTGACGAAGATGAAGATAGGAGAAGACTATTGGTTTGGTTGATCAATGATCATTATACGGCCCACCCAAGTTCATTAATTATCTCAAAAGTACGTCAGCATAAACGGCGAGTGGCTGGCAATGAATCTACAACCTGAACTCAACATGTGACTAGTGTAGCGCCGTGCTGTGGACACATGTGTCTGATTGTGTCAACGCACAAAAACTACATGATTGATGAGGCATTCTCTTCTATTCCCACTTTTTCTGACACATGTGTCAACACAAAAATATGTTTGAACGTAAAGTCAGCCCCGCCGAACGAGGCTAAATTTGTTCTATAGATTATGAATAGTCATATTTAAACATAATAATATTTGAATATTAAAACAAGCGCACAAAAGCATACATAAAAATTGGTATGCTATGTTAATTTTCAAATGATTGCTAGTTATAGGGTGTGTTTAGGATACCAAGTTGAGAACGATAAGCGATTAGGTGAATTCAAGACTCAATTTATTTTAAGCCACTGCAACACCGATTGCTTAAGGCGAGTGTAGCCGTCAACAACCTCGACGGTGGCGCCACTTCACAAAAATAAGTTTTCTGTTTATACAAACAATCAATCAGAATTTCCGATGCCCAAGTTTTTAGTATTATCCTTATTATTATTAACAGGCACTCCGAGGCACGAAACCAACCTATTTTTCATAGTATCAAGACAGTGATTTCATTATAAGGTTTACACTTTATCCAAAGTGAATATTCTTTGAAAGAAAGAAACACTTTCCGCTGGAATTATAACAATTCTTACGACTACTTTTGTCTGCGTGGTGGCGATATCGTTAATCCTACGCTACACTGTAATTTTACGCTCTTTTAAATTGCGTTATCATTTTAGAAGTAATATCTTTCGGCACAACACTACTGGTTTTAAGAATAAAATTCAAGTTTAAATTCTGCTTTAGAATCAGAACCATCAAACTGTCATCTCGAAATTCGAAAGTAGGAAGTAAGTTTGGAAAACTTCGATCGGTTTAGATTAAGTGTCGGGACACACTTGCAGAAAATGACACAGATATTTTATTACGTCTCTATGAATTTTATATAATTTATAATAGCTACCATAACTTTCCGCAGGTGGGTTTTATTGATTATCAATTTGTTTTGAAAGTTAAATGAAACTCAAATTGATGTAACTAGGGATGTAAGTAAGTATGAGAATGACCGGGATAACTACCTTCTTCTTTAATAATCTTTATTTTTAAATACTTAATCCATAGCTAGATCTCTTAATATTAATTCATGACCTACAACTACAGTAGTACAGTACATGATGCAACTTGTTTGCAATATTCTCGCAGTACATATAGGTACAGTATATAAGACTTTATAGCAGTAAAGTAGTACGTAGTACATTGTTCGTAATGAACGGCCTTGCCCGTCGTCGCTTCGATCTTATTGGATTGAGTTTTGTTACGTTACCAACGCATGACTTTACGTAGTGTACGTTGGTATAAAGAATCGTTTGATGTGATGTGGTGAAATTGACCGAAAGGAAATTGTTAAACTGTTTATTATATACAGAGCATAATAATGTGGTCGCATTCAAATATAGGCTCAGAAACTCAGAAAGTTAAAATTTAAACTCTTCTACTTTATTGCGCCGTGTGATGCCGGCTTAGAATAGCATCACCCAATTTCTTTCCCGTGGGAGTCGTAAGAGGCGACTCAGGGACTCATGTGTATTGCTATTTTAAGCGATGGGCTGACAACCTATCACTATGGCGGTACACAATTTTCCGAATGACCGTCAAATGTTTGTCAGACGTGGCGAAAATATCCGTTTTCTGCGGCCTTTTACGCTCTGCCTACCCCGCAAGGGATAATATGCGTGATATTTGTGTGTATGTACTTTAAAAAACTGCTGTTGTTTATGCCTTTGTGGTTCGCTTTTGGACGGTATCTGAACGTACATGGGACGGTGCATTCTCACTTTATATTGTCCATTGTCCATTTTCTATCTGACGTAGGTTGACCGCTCTCACCTTTTAACAAATCTAAACTATACTCATAGTCAGGTGACTTCTATTATAGTACGAATATCGAGTGGAAATGTATCAGTGTTAAATTGTACACTGAACAAGCATAGACGATGTATAAGGAGTTATATAGTTATAAAATAAAGTCAAAGGTCCAAAGATCCTTATGAAAAATTAAATCGTAAATCGTAATATAACGTATTACCTAACAAACATCACTAAAATCTGAAATAATCCGATCCAGTATCTAACCAGTGTCCATATTTAGTTTACCAAGAATATCCATGGAGCTTCGCCCGAATAAACTAGTACCAAACCAGAAGCGGTATAGGTCGGGCTTAGTTGGCATGATGGCGGACGGTTGTGTTGTATACTTGTATCACGCCAGGGTATGACGCCTGGTGCCAGGACTTGGCACATGGACACGGACAATTTGGGCCCGCGCCGAGCCACCGAGACACCTCCCCGGTTATTGGATTGTCATAATTTAACATGCTACCTATTGACTATACTGCCAGAAACTAAACTCGATACTATCCAAGCCAAATGCGTTATTGCTTCCAAGAATTTTCTTAGAAAGTTTACATGATTTATGTTGACACACACTTGATATTGCTTGTAAAGTTAGAGGGAAAGAGCAAAAAGGTTTTAACTGCGCGAATGGTCGCTGGCAAATGTTTCCATGTTTTATTACGTGTAAGCAAATGCTTGCGGTACTTACTTACACAAATACACACCATTAATGTTCAACGTTCTCTAGACATACATTTGTATTTGCACTGCGAATGTATAGCACATCATTATGTTCCCAAATAAACTGCCTCACGCAGTTTTGAACTGGTCGTATAATTGCATTTTAGCGGTGATGCATGAAAATGAATGTCTATAAAATGGTTGCAAATAAGCGGATTGAAGTGAACGGCGGCGTGGGAAACGTAATACTACAATACTGTCCGGCTGGATACAAAAAGACGTGGCAACAATACTCGTCACTGTGGAAAACCGCTTGCCATAGAAATCAGAATTAGACGACTGATGCAAAGTACATCGAGTATATAACTTAGTATAGTATACTTCGTGTAGACAAGACGCAGCCCAAAATTTTTTTTACAATTCATCGTTATAAGTAACTTGATGGTATTTATATAAAAATCAAACAAGAAAATATGCCAACTTATTCTTTCGGGGTGTGATATCAAATCAATCTGACCCGGTCGGTTGTAAGATTTTGTATGGGAGAGTAATTTTTTCACATCTCAACCTATTTCCTTCGGGGAAAATTGATCAGTTTCATGGACTGGTTCTCACCTTGCAATTATTGCAGTTTTATTTTCTACTCCTACTATAATATGGAAGAGCTTCTCCATGCGGGCATTTCTATAACCATTTTATGGAGGTTTTTACGTAATTCTAGCTGTGGTCTAACCGCGTTCACAGGCTATGAGATAAATACAAGCCACAAATATAATAATGCCTTATTACCGACTTATGTACTCGTTTTCTCTTTCAACGCAACACTGTGCAATGTTCATAGTGCAAGCAACGTGAGCGTGAGTCATGTATTGTATGTATTCAATTAAATTCACACACACACACATATCACGCCTATAATCCCTTGCGGGGTAGGCAGAGCGTAAACGGCCGCATAGAACGGACATTAATGCCACGTCTGACAAATATTTCAGGGTCAATCGGAAAATCGTGCATCGTCATAGTGACAGGTTGTCAGCCCATCGCCCAAAATAGCAATACACACCCTCGAGTCCCCTAGTCGCCTCGTACGACTGCCACGGGAATGAAATGGGGTGATGCTATTCTAAGCCGGCATCACACGGCACTCACGCTTATTCAATTCAATTCGTTTATAATCAGGTTTTATTATAATATAGGGTGAAATTTACCAGTGACTCGCGCTGGTGATAAGGAACGTCTTTCCCCATGGAACATAGGTCAAAACACGAAAAATATTTTGGACAACCCATACAAAGTTGCCGATTAGCTGATTTGTGTTACTACGGAGACTCACAATATATTTTACTAACGACGTAAGAGTAAGTCATAATATAATATTCTAAACTAGTGTCGAAACACTTCTGTGTTGATATAGTTTAGTAGCAGATTGTCGAATTGATGGAAAATATCGAAAGTAGTATACTTTTTTTCTATGCATGTTGTCCTCATACAATTTAAAATTGCAATTTGAGATTATTATTTTTTTAGTTCTGGGCTCTATGATTTTAGCCCCGGGGCTATGAAAATCTACACCTGACTAGAACATATTTGATGTCATTTTCATACGGACGTGCTTTTCGATATTAAACTAATGGTCTGATAAATACTATTACCCGCATTTTTGAAAAGGCTCTCAAATATATGTTGGCCGTTTACGCTCTGTCTATCCCACAAGAAGTAAAGGCGTGATATGTGTGTATGTTCTTTAATCCACTATTCACGATTTTAAAACCACGAAAGTCTTTGTTGCAATCATAAAATATTGTCATCATACAAGGACAAAGAATTAATCAGTCAAGACTCAAGGTTTCAATCAATCAGATTCAAAGTTTGGTTACATTTTGCCATTTAAATACCAAACTTTGTATCCCACAACTTCTCATTTCCAGATCTTGTTACACAATAGCAATCTCATTTAAACTCTAAAGTAGCGGCACGAGGATTACCTATGTGAAATACAAGTTCTTAACCGCCATAATCGAGTTCTTCCTTCCTCCTTACTGGATTAACCACCGCAATTAGGGTTCCGTTGCATGCCGGCAAACGGCATCCCAATTCGTCACATGTAGTTAGAGGCAGAGATTCTTAAAGTTTTTTGGATCTCGTGTTGCCGCTCGATAGTGGACTATTGATAGACAATCAATTGTTAACGTTATCGTTCAACAATTCATTGAATGAATTCATTATTAATCGATACCATCGATATCGATACGATAGGGCGCCGTGTGATGCCGGCTTAGAATGGCATCACGTGGATGTCGTAAGAGTCGACTAAGGGACTCGAGGGTGTGTATTCCAGTTTAGGCGATGGGCTGACAACCTGTCACTACGGCGATGCACAATTTCCGAATGACTCTCAAATGTTTATCAAACGTGGTGTAAATGTCAGTTTTATGCGGTCATTTGCGCTCTGCCTCCCCGCAAGGGATTATGTGTGTATCGATAGTGCTAATTCTAAAGTATCGACAATGTGAAATACTATTGTTAGTATTCGTGCCTCGTGATTTAATCTATCGATAATATCGGTTGGCCTATCGATTGTTACGGGTTTTTCGAATGAAAACTAGTGCTACTATCGACAGCTTGGCAACACTATTTGACCTTTATTTATTAATCCGCCTGTGTGTCATTTCTTGTTTTTGATTTACTATGTGTTTTCTGTATTAGTTTTAAGAATGCACAATAAAGAGATTATACATACATACCATACATACATGATACATACTATTTGGATCTATATCGTTTTACAAGAAGGTAAAGTTCGAAGTGGTTACAGAACTGCTGGCAAAGCTTATCTCTTGTGTAGATTTATAAGGTTATTGATTCAGTGAGCCTTATCAAATTAGGGTTTTCCTTGGTTCAAGTCTATTGAAGCATATAATTGTCAATACAATAATGAACACCAAATAACAATAGACCCATTTCAATAAACAAATTACCCGTTATGTTATGACTGCTTTAATGAAGAAAACTATTTTTGCTGAAAATCTGGTGGTAAAGCTTGGATTAAAAAAAAGCGCTTTAAATTATGATTGATACTGCAATAAAATAAAAATCTAAATAATCTATCCAACGAGTTGCTGTCGTGTGTTAATCTGTTGTCCGCTCCGCTTTTGGCCCGGCTGGACAACGTGACCCGCAATTTGGGAAAGACTGAGTTTGAGTAATAACTTAACTGGGATTATGCAGACGACTGTAGCACGCCCCTAATTGCTTTATGGTATCTCGCGTAAGGAGCTGCTACTCGATTCACACGTGCGCATAAACGCCATTACCATACAAATGATGTCTGCAATCCGTCTGCTCGCGAATTCATAAAAAAATTAAGATATGTGAGTGGTACTGCGATTTACCCTAAGAGTACAGATTCAAGTTTCTACCATTATGGATAGCTCCTGTTGTTATTATTTTCGTGTGCGTCACCGATTCGTCCAGCGACCCGATGAACCCCGTTATCAGAGTTTTTCAACCGCCTACTTCTAGAAGTAGGCCTCTGACATGGCCGTGTAACGACCGCCGTCTAAGTAATCACAGACAGCAACCGGGGACGACGGCTTAGATACCGTACCCTCCGAAGCACGGAATCATCTTCCTTTTCGGACAATCAGGTTGTTCAGCCTGCAATGTCCTTACCAGACTGGGAACAAATTCACAAAGTGTTATTTATCAACTTTGTGAGTGCTCCACCGAGAATCGAAATCGGAACCTTTGCTTCGCAGACAGTCGTACTACCACTGCGTCACATCAGCCTTCACAACTCATGCTGTGTGCTCTACTCGGAATGATAAAGAAAATCTGAGCAAGGGTCAAGTCCACATTATTATAATCACAAGCTTGTATACTTCAAGCTATAACTTAGATATACCACAAGAGTAAAATTTCCGTATGGGCATTCATGATTTTAAAATCAGTGGCCTTTTGGGATGGAGATGACCGATGACATTGACAGTAATATTTCCTGTCATTGTCGTCTACAGGTTTTGATGATCCTGCGCTGCTGATGTCTGCTGGCACTGCTGCACCATATCCTGCAGGTTAAGTTTTTATTGTTCTTCATAGCAATGGGTTTTTGACATCTGCAAAGCTAAGGTTGGAGTGGTTCTGGAAATTCATGTTTTAAAGAAATTAACTATGTTTTGATGCACTAAGTACAACTTACTGGGAAGCCCCAACAATTTTACTTGTAAGGACTTATAAATAGAGTTTTTTTTTTATTTTATTAGGTACTAACAATAGATATTTAAGAAAATACTATTGTCAATATTGACATAGTAAAATATTTAAAGGTACATTACGCCACGTCTGACATACTTGAGGGTCATTCGTAATGAACCTTTTATTGCGGCTGTTTACGCTCTGCCTACCCCGCAAGGGATAATAGGCGTGATATGTGTTTGTTTGTTTGATTGATTAAAATATTTAATAGACAAAACGGCTAGATTTTTAATTAATGTATTAAATAATCGTTTCACAAGAAGAAAAATAACATAGTAATTAAATAAGACATAGGCTTAATAAATAAAGCCATAACCTGCCAACTAAAATACCTTTATCAAAAAGTTTCTAAGCCTTTTATTCAATTGTTAAGAGAATATTTGAAAATTCCTACAATAAAAAATGAAGAAACACAATTTAAAAATTTACTGTTTAAATAAAAAAAAATATGTCAACGATTTTTTTAAACAATTTTAAATACGTCATCAAATATATCGCGGAATGTTTACAAAATATTTCATTAAAATGTCTTACGTTGTTTAGAAGACAAGTGAGAATAAATAATATAACATAATATACGTAAATTATACTGCATCTCCATTACCATTTCGTATTATAGAGGGTGAAATTTTACTTGTGACCGATAACGCAAACTCAAGACGGGCTGGTTATACGGAACAACTTTTCCCAAGGAACATAGGTCGAAATACGAAAAGAAATATGGACCACCCATACAAAATTGCCGATCAGCTGATTTCAGTTACTATGGAAAATTAAAATAATTTGCCATATCTCAACCTACGTTCCTTAGGGATAATTGTTGCTTATCAGCTTATCACCAGCCCGTATTGAGATTTCGCTATCCGTCCCTAGTAAAATTTCACCCTATGTTTATTCGGATAGCGCATCTATAGTTGAGCAGTCTAGTACAGTAGCTTTAGGTTCTGGTTTTAAGCCAGTGCCCGATCCCAGCCAGTTAAATTATAAGCGCATTTTCTTTGCAACGACTATTAACCAAAGTCCTTTAAACGACCAATTCGAGTGCGGTATTGCCTCTGCCTGCAGCTCACGCAGCTTAATAGCTGCAAATTTATGCGTCAACATCTCGTTCTGATTTGAACCGTGCGACTTTGAGAAGAAAACATAGTTTTGCGGTGGCCGATGACAGAATAATTTTTGAATTGCTTTTCGGGTGCAATTGGTTGGGTAAAAATTCAATCAGTTTTGTTCATTAGTCACCATCTAAAAGCCGCTTCGTAATGACTGCGGCATACCTATTCTTTTTTATCGAGATTATTACTGTTGACCTTTGATTTGCAATTGTGATCATTGCCTTTATATGATGTGAGTGTCATTGAAACGGACTCGCAGTAAAGTTAAATATGACTATTTAAACATCTCATAAGTAAAGTTCATGCATTTAGCCAACAATAGGTGTGGGCACTCTCGCAAAGATTTAAAAATTATAAATTGCATTCTGTAAGCAAACATTGAAATTAAAAGTAAAACAGCACATTTCCTTTTATAAATGAGACAATCTAGCTTAAAAAGAACCTTAATAGAAGCCAAGATAAATATACGAAGCGAGAATCAAAACGAAACAGCTCCGTGCAACATTCGTTAGTTAGAACAATCCTTATTCATATTAAACTGTTTATGTAAATGAATAAGTTGTCGCCTTAGTTCTTGATTACAAAGAGAAGTTGCAGTAGTTTTGTTTAAGGTTTAATTGCAGTCGCTACGGCACTTTATTCATTCTACAGGTGCAAGTTTATGAACACTCCAACAGAAAGTAATGTTTTAAATTTGTGCTGTTCCGACCGGTAAGTTGAATAGAAACTTTCAGCTTCTCTAGTGAAAAAACGGTTTAATCGCAGAATATACAGTGTGTTACAGAAAGGTCATCCCATACAAAGTCACTTAAGCAGCAACACCATTTGTATAGAAGGACCATTTTTTTTATATTACGAATAAATGAAAATAAAAAAAAATCACGTCTAACACCTCCTGAAAGTTTGTACAGTCATTTCCCTAATACAATGTATGCGTAGTGACAAAGATATGAAATTCTACGTTATTTCATTATCTTATCTTATTACACTAAACTCATAAAATTTTGAAAATGTAAGAGCTCTGTTTCAGAATAATTTGTAGTTTATTATAATCATAAGTGTCAACCTAGTTATGAAGTTTTTCCAATATGAATAGATACCAAATGTACTGAAAAGTTCTACCGAAATAAAGAACCATACATTATCATAGGTAAATTTTTAAATACCTACATAAAATTTACGGGCAATGAAGTAAAAAAACCAACACATAAACACAAAGCTTACAAAACAAAATGTTTTCACGTCTCGATAGATAATTCCTTATCAAATATTGTATGTCGCCGTGTGATGCCGGCTTAGAATGGCATCTCCCCATTTCTTACCCACGGGTGTCGTAAGAGGCGACTGAGGGACTCGAAGGTTGGATGTGTATTGCAATTTTAGGTGATTGGCTGACAACCTGTCACTATAGTGACTACACAGTTATCTGATTGTCCCTCAAACTTTTGTCAGACGTGGTGTTAATATCCGTTTTACGGTCTACCCCGTAAGGGATAAAGGCGTGATTTATGTATGTATTAATGTATGTAAATACTAGTGTTTTGCATTTTGTAGAGGTATTACTTTTATTTCGGGATACACTGCGCGACACGAAAGATTTAACTATTATTTCACTCAAATCTACCGTCAATGATCATAAAAATGTTTCAGAGACAGAGAATAGGCGGAGTGGAATTAGACAACAACTTTTGGCTCATGAAATAAATTCCTGTTAATAGATCTCAACAGATATCACTCAGCACGTGGTCCATCTTGTCTATAAATATATAACTAGATAAAATGATTGTTGGTGTGTAGCTCAGTAAATCTAGAATTTAGGTTAGTTACTAGTAAAATGTTTATGTCAAAGAAATAGCTTTGAGTCCTAAGACCTAATAACCTTATCTAACATGAATACAAAGGCACCTTATTCAAGTAAGGTACTAAATAAAAATTTTAGGTATTGTCGTTCACGAATCCTTTTTCCAAGTTGTCTCTTTGGTCAAGAAAATAAATAAATTAAAACAATAATTTTCACAATAAAGTGTAAGTAATACCGTGAGGGAGGCCCATGTCCCGCAGTAGACTTTAGCGGCTATTGAAGAAGACTACCTAGAAATTTTGAATTTGACAAATTGAGTTCATTATGCCTCACAAACAAACATTTAACAATGCTGAGTAACAGTTTTCTTTAATGGAGAGGCTCTTACAAGACATGCCTGTTGGAGACGTGACAACAGTTCGCAGAAGTGGAGTGGGGGTCTCCGGGGGGGTCAGGGTGGGGGTCCGTGAATCATAGTCGCGGTCTACCCCGCCACTTATCTCTGCATAATGACACGAGAGACTGGGTTACAAGATCGGATTATTGTCATGATTAAGCTTATAGAGTTATGAATGTGTCTGGTTTATGGTTTACAACCAGAAAATTAATAAAAGGTAACTGTTGTTTGATTTAATATTTTATGGTGATAAGCACGCTTGTCAAAATCACATCCGTTTACCAGCAGTCTAATTTGAAAAAAAAAACTGAGTATACCCACCTAGTAAAGCATGCCGAATCAGTCACTGAACTAAGACAATAGTATTTCTAGTAGTACCTTGGAATTTTTTTTTTTAAGGTTCTCCTTATTAGGTTCAGTATTAGCAAGGAATTTTGTAGATTACTAGCGGCCCGCCGAGCGGTTTCCCCTGCTACTAACCGATTGCTCACGGGAAACAGACCTTCTCCCAACATAATTCATACATAAAAACCTTCCTCTTGAATCTATCGAGAATAACGCTAAACAGATAATATTTTCGTACACAGATAGATACGACATAGATAGAGAGCGATGGCGCTCGCAGACAACTCTATCTTTAAAAAAGCCCCATCCAGATCCGTTGGGTGGTTTTGAAGATTTAAGCATACATACAAACAAACAGACATAGGGACAGACGCGGGAAGCGACTTTACTTTATAAAATGTAGTAATCAAAAAAGAAACATACTTGTAGTAGTTGTACTCCACGTATTTTCTTAATCCGTTAGGTGCTATTTTTGACTGACATTGCTTTGCATACCTTTAAAATACCAGCAAAGTTAATAAGATAAATCGCTTTTCTTTATCTCTCTACTTTGTTCCTAAATATTATTCTTCTAAAGATCATTACGGACTCGTTCCTAGTTATTACTACACTGCCGTCGCCATAAGTAGGTATTTTGTGGTCACCATTTTCCTCTGGTATTGACTTCATTATAAATGATGATGCTCATAAATTAGTGACTTTCTACCTAAGCCTGCCATCTTCGGTATGTGGTAATGGCTTAGAATAGCATCACCTTATTTCTACTCGTGGATGTCATAAATAGCGATTTAGGGATAATCATCCAGGAAATGGGCAGCAGCGTTCCCACAATAAATGCAACATTTGCACTGCGCTCGCCATTTCGCCTGCAAAGCGTAGTGAATACGGTAACAACCCCAGCAGTGGACTGTTGTGGCTGTTAATGTAATGTCTTGTCATCTTTACCTCTTCGTACTTGATTTTCTCACCTATCAGACGTTTTTTGTAAAATCTTACAACAAGCATCAAAAACTGTGTACTTATTTGTTTGCTTCACATGACCTTGGACATAAACTACCTTATTGTAGGAATTAGGCCTTCTAATCTTATGGCAAACATTACGTTTTAGAAGACATTGTATATCTTAAAAACAACCTAGGTTTTTGAACTTTAAACTACACAAGACTCTTTATTCATAGACAAAAAACGACCCCATTATTCGGGAGCCAAAATATGAGATTACTCTTAAACATAAATTGGGAGCAAAAATAAAATAAGTGGCAATGTAAGTTAACGATGTAACCACCAGTTGTTGCAGTTGGTTTGATGCCAAGTGCAGTGAAGAAAGAGTCGAGGAGTCGAGGATTTCTTTCAAGTTATTTAAGGATAAATGCAGACCAGGGCGAATCTCACACGCACCGGAAAATATTGTGGTTCGTGACAGCCGCCATGCAAATGACAAACTGTGACAGCCGCAATTTGATGGGATTCCCTAAATGTCTTTCGTGAATACACCGGAAAATCATGCGGTGTGTATAAGAACCGCTTACACTCAGAGCGAGCGTTGTTTTAGAGAGAACCCTACGAACAGTAGGCAAAATAAATCCATTAAATCTCGCAAAAGTTAGCTTCGCGCTAATACACAACCAAATAGTGTTCTAGCTAAGTCTAATTAAGTACAAAAATATAATGTTACCTATGTTATCCCTTTTAAAGATTTTTAAATTACTCTGATTTATGCTTTTGTGCATATAAATTGTGTTTCCTTGTGATTTGTGACGATTGGTTATGGTTTTACTTTGGTTTTTTGCAGGGTTTCCTCATAAATAAGTAATTTATTTCTATGAAACATGAGCATGATACTCCTCGCATTAAGCAAATTGCTCAAATCAACTTGATAACTTCACAAAAATATTTTATCAACTGAAATCGTAGAGAGAATCCTAATATTGTAGAGATAGAGCCTCTTTTGTTTTGTTAGGTTTAGTCATAGTACGTTGTCATAGTCCTTTTCAAAATAATCAGTAACGGAGCGTATAACTTTAAAACTTTATACAAACTCTTAAAACATTCTATTTGTCTTTAAACGCGTTGACTCCAGTAACAAGTTTCTAAATGTTTAGCTATTCTGTAACTAATTTTAATATTCCAAGTTAACCAATTTAAGCAGCGCTAAAGCTTATTTATCAAAACCAATTTGACATAGAGAGAAAAGACAATTTAAGTACAGGAAATTACTTCGTTTAACGTTGCTGGGGACAAAATAGGCCTGAGACTTATTTACCTATTTCCTACACTTCCTTGACGAAGGATTATAACAATTATTTTACGCTATTACAGTCTATTATTTAGTAATTGTAACGGACGACGGCTTTTTGTTAATTACAGTTATTTTGTCATTACAGCTGCGGCGCCGATTTCTTGGAGGCACTTTATTTGCTCACGAAGCGCGAACAGCGCCGAGGCTATCTGTATCTGCGGTTGTCGGAGGCATCGACCGCAACTGTCAACTAAGAGGTAAAAGTACGTATTTGTTGTCTACACTAGAGCTACGCACCGTGAAATTATGCTTTACACCTCTACTGTATGTCGTCCTTGTCCTAGCGGCGTCGCGTTGTCTTCACGCGCGCTGGTTTTTCGACTTGAGTGCGCGTGAACGAATGCATACAGAATTACCCCGAGTTAAGGGTTTACTCGTCACGAACAATCCCGGTGAGGTGACGAGTCGCATCCGAATCAGCCGGTTTATGCCTAACAAGTGCTCCCCAGTTTGTCTTGTTATGTTAACAACGTTGATTTATTTACACTACTATTGTTTTATTTACTTAGCTTAATTTTTGACGGCAAACATGTGTTTGTACATTCTAAGTCTGAAATCACAATTTGTAAGAACAAACGCATCGTAGTTTTGAGATAATATAAATAACAATGGGTTTTTGTTTTTCGCACGAGCGGAGCAGCGACCTCGATCTCTTTGCCAACATATGAAACTTTTAATCAGCACTTAAATGCACCCTGCTGGGCTGCGAGTGCAGAATATTTGGACGAGTGGCGCACTATTTCCAAAAACGCTCGCCGCAAGTGCTTTGTAATAGCTAGTGACGCCGGAAAAACCATGACTTATACTGTCTCACTTTTGGAATGCGTGCGGTAGAATTTATGGCACGCCCGAAGGTGGAATTACAAATGGGAACATGACAGCCACTGTGTTAGAAAAGTAAGTATGAAATTGTGACACTTTTTGTAACATGCAGGAAGGGGTAACTCTAAAAGCGTGGATATTTTACCAGGAAAATACAGCATCATTTTTAGCAGGATAAACCGTAAAGACTCGAGTATTCCACGTAAAAGGATATAGTAGGATTATAGAATTCCAACGCATTACCTACGTAAGTATAAGGCTCTACATAATATCTATTCCTGATTCTACGCTGTACGAAGGTTCGCATTCGCATAAAAGCTATTGAGCAGTTAGATAAGTAACTGCACATAGGTTTCTATTACTGTCAGCAGACTTCTACTGTACACTACCAGAGGCCTGACTCCCACACTTTACCTCCAATAAACTTTGTTAGCAACTATTTTCTAGTTAATACAGTGGTTGGACTGGTACGAGTATTTGGATGTTATGAAATTTAATCCACGACGTTATAAAAAAGTTTGTTCAGCGCCATTTTCCTTATAGGGCTATTTATACATTCACCGACATAATTTAAAAAATGATTTAGGAAACCCCTTCAATACCCTTTTAAAAGTGGTCCCCGAGGCCCGATTAGTGCGCAAAAACGGCCGCCAACTGGCAGAAGCGTGGCTGCCAGCGGCCAAACTGCCCGCGCGCGGTCAATGGCTGAACCAACAATTAACTCCATTCATATGTCAGTCCGCCCAGCCGCCCAACCGCCCAACGCAACGACACACAAACAGCATTTTTCTAGCTAATCTGCTAGCTGAATTGGTATTTCGATGCCAAGATTGCAATTAGATTAGGTTCTAATTTGGATAATAAAGAGAACTATTATTCGCGTTTAAAGTCCTATTGCTTTTTGTTAGAAAACTGTTACGTTTAGGTAACTATTTACTAATGGAGTTGAATCCGATTAATGAAAAAAGTCATAGACTGATATAGAGGTCATTAATCTATTTCTTGCTAAACAAAAAGTAAACCTCTAAATCTAAAGCAAACATTATAAATTCTATCGCGATAGTATTTAGGTAAATATTAGTAATTTACCTGTGTCCCGACGTTTCAATACAGTTTCATGTATGTTTCATGTCAACCCGCGACCACAATACATGAAACTGTATTGAAACGTCGGGACACAGGTAAATTACTAATATTTACCTAAATACTATCGCGATAGACCCGGTCTAATACTTAAAACCTTACATACTTTCTTTAGTTCTGAAAACTCGCAGTTCCAGCATATCCTGGGTCTACTGATATATACCATATCAAATCCTTAAATATTTATGTTATTCTGCTTTAAACTTTTGTTACCATAGCGACAACAGAAAAACATAAACTGTGAAACTTTAAACTTTATTAGTGTAACGGTTCATGAGGTACAAACTTCGTACGATTACCGATAAAAACCTGTTTTTCGTATTGTAGAGGTAGCATCTCTTAATACTTGTTTTATACGAATTTTCAGTATTTGTTGCTATAAAGGCAACGGTGATTCCGTTCATAGCTGTAAAAATTTTAACTGTATAACTATCACGATTTATAAAATACAGCTGGTGACAAACGGGCAACCTAGTCTCAATAACAGGGTCCAGGTTTGACTCTTTGGGAAGTAAGCCCTAAAAAAGGTAAAAACTAGGTACCATTAGTACCTATCATTGAAGTTTTTAATGTATTTGTTCTCATTGTTATTCAATTATGATGTCAACAATAACTATTCTTTATTATCAGTAAACATCACTGTAAAACACAGAAAATAATTCAGCAAATTGTTCAAATATGGCGTCATGTCGTGACCAATCCATTATCTGAATGAACGCATGAGTTTCAATTAGGATAGTAAGTAGTATCCAGTAAACAGCAACGGTTAAATATTTTAAGCAATATTTTAGGGTTCCGTACTCGTAGGTTGACCCTTTGGGTTGACGGGACCCTATTACTGAGACTTTGATGTCTGTCTGTCCGTCCGTTTGACACTAGGCTGTATGTCATAAATCATGATAGACATTTGAAATTATTACAGATGATGTATTTTTGTTACAGCTATAACAAAAAATGCCGTGTGATGGCGGTTTAGAATGGCATCACCCCATTTCGTTCCCGTGGGAGTTGTAAGACGCGACTTAGGGACTCGAGGATGTGTATTGCAATTTTAGGCGATGGGCTGACAAACTGTCACTATGGCGATACACATTTTTCCGAATAACCCTGTAATATTTAGCAGACGTGGCGTAAATGTCCGTTTTTGCGGCAGTTTACGCTCTGCCTACCCCGCAAGGGATTATAGGCGTGTATGTATGTAGGTATGTATGGTATGTAAGAAGTGATATGTATCAATCGAAAGCAGTGATAGAAATGCGAATTTTGATGCTAAACCTGACTTAATTGGACTTGGCTTGCATGTTGCCACATTGAATACAGGATGTTAATAAAAAAGAAAAGTTTTCAAGGGGTCAACAATTCCATGAAGCTGAATAACTTTTGTCAAGAAAAATGTATCTAAATTGCTTAGTAGGATTTTAAATTGTTTATGATATATATTGAATTAGCAGAACCCATTTAAAGCTATGTGAGACGCTACGGTAAGGAATGCCAGTATTGTAGATTGTACGCACGCGCTCCTCTCTTTCATATTCTCAGATAAACTAAGAGTTTAGAGAGAACAACTAAAGTGAAGTCAAGAAAAATTTAAAACTATTATCAATCATAAATGACGCGCCTTTAAACACAACGAAATACACAAAAACATTCAATGATACTTTAGCCAAGTAATAGATACTGTAAATCGGATTTCAAAAGATTGTCTCGTATTTTTTACCAACTTCAAAAAGGTTCTTAATATTGATCGATCCTTATATTATTCTACTGGTATTACGCATATGCTCACGAGATCAGGAACTGACCATGGTATTCTTTAATAAAATGTAGTGGCACTCAAATTTTCAAGAGAACTTTGAGAACGGTATCCTTGGATGCGGTACCAAATATGTTTTGAACCTTTCATATCATGAGACGTTTATTGATGTTAAAATGCACATTCAATTTTATTGGGACGGGTTTTCATAGCCTCACTATAGATGTGCATAGGGTTCCCTTTAAATTATTTCTCTGTCCTGAGATTCCATACTTACACGTTTCCTAGCAGCTGAAGGACCGTTTACATTTTTCACCGTGCTAATTTTATTTGACTTGCCCTGAATATATTATGTGCTATTATTACGCCACCCGGCGCCTACACCCTCCGAGCGTTTAATTCCAACAATAAGGATTTTTTCCTCACTAAATTGTTACCATTAAATTTTGGAGAAAATGATAAAAATGTTTTTTGTCTTTTTTATTGCTCATTAAGATTTACTTTATTTTCTATGGGTGTTAAATTCTCTGACCAAGGGGCTTTGTTAGATGAGTCTTAGAATGAAATGTTGAGTATGGGCGTAAGTTAAAAAGTACTGATTTGGCAATTTCTGGCACGAGTCGTTAATTATTTGTAGGTAGGTACGGTGTACAAAAAACTTGACACGCATGATCACTAATTAGTCTAAAGAAAATGAACAACTCTCCCTAACCGAAGGAATATCCAGTAGGTACTACAATTTGATAGTTTTCTAGTTTGCTTGGCCAAGTTATACACACACTTGCACGCATACCGTAAACTTCTTTTAAAATATTTTTGACAGATTTCAGGAAAATTATCCCTTCAGGAATGCAGTGCAATTTCTTTTCTTGCGTTTAAAATGATGTGTCAGAAGAAACCAGCCTTTATCTTTCTCTAAGCTCGCTTACAAACTCAGAACTATGAGCTTAATGAATTAACTTACGTTTCATCCGGATATTGAGGATGTGATTGAGTCAAAGAACTTCTTTTGCAAGTTATTGCATAATTCTACCTGAAACAAGAAGAAAATGTATTAGTGCCGTTCTGCGAACAATGTACCAAAATTGGCCATGGTAAGATTGTTAATTTTAAGGGAAAGCTTAAAACCATTGAGATTCATACTTTGTCTACAATTTCTACTATAATAGTAATAATAAAGTGTTTTAATACTAAGTTATTCAATGAAATAAATAATGAAAATGAAAATGAAATAACTTTATTCAATGTAGGATAGCATTATCACTTATTGACGTCATGATCGGTCATTGTAAAAAAAAGAAATTTGCATAACGCAATCTTCTTCTTTTTATAACAATTTTGTATTGTCCTAATAGAAAACCGGCTCGGCAATACTCTCGATGACCTTTGTTTGACGCCTCATAACCGGAATATGTAAATACGTTTGCCATAATTACTTTTTCTTTGTGCAAGCAAAGGCATTGTAACACTTTACCAACAATTGTGACGTCACGTCCTCAAAACTTTAGGAAAATACTTAAAATTGAAATTAACAATATTAATTCGAAACATTGAAATTAATTTCTTAAAATACTTATTTTTTTAAATAAACCATAAATAAATATAGTCACACCGAATTCAACAAGCTTCAGTCAGACTACTACTACTACTGCAACTGATGATTGCCAAAACAAAACTCAATCAACATTTTTCAACGACAATATAAATCAAGTTTTCGCATATTTTACATTCTGCTGCACTATAAAAGTGATCCGAACCAATTTGTAGTTACAAATTTTCATTAATCTTAATCCGCACGACATCATTAAACGGACTTTAATCGTTTGGCTTTCAATCAAGTGGCGAATGTGACAGTACCCTCTCAAAAATACATATCTGTAATTCAATTAGGTACTTTTTTAATATAGGTAAGCGTATCAAGTAAACTGCTTGCTGTTACTTAGTACCTTATCAAAAACTTAGTAGAATATGTCGAGTAAATGTATTGTTTTATTAAAAGCCATAGCTACATCGAACAAATCACTTAGAATACTGATATTTAGACTATTATTTTTGTCAGTGTGGCAGTACCAAAATGCAATGTTCAAAAAGCATATCTGAATTTCAGCGGAAATTTGCGGATTCCAACAATAGCTGGTTCGATTGCTCCAAGTATATCCGACCTGGTTAGCCTCGGCTGAACCTCTGCAATATTAATGGAGGCGGGTGGCATTTGTTTTTAAATAACCCACCACTTTTGAATCTGACCCACTCAGCCAGACAGCGCCGGAATAATCCTGGCCCGGTCCTACTTCGGTGGCGTTTTAGCGCGGATATGTCATTAGTGGAATAAAATATTCATTTCACGCTATCTCTGGCGTAGAGGAAAATTAATTTGTACTAGCTACTGGGTCAGATAAGCTTCTTATTTTCATGTGAGACACGAGTAGACAAACGGCCCGATGACCCTGGTGTCAGAGTTTTTAAACCGGATAGACTGATGTTATAAAATGCAATCTTTTTAAGGATTTTGCAAGCAGACATGACGACCTTTTGGACATGAAGGCTTATGTGGTGCCGTAGAAGTAGGTAGGCCCGCCAAGCAGTAGCTTGAAGCACCGGGTTAGACTCCCGGTGAGGGCAGTTATATTATGGATTTAAATATCTGTTTTTAGGTGGATGTCCTTGTTCAAATACAGGGGAGGTCTTGTGGGGGGGCTAGAGTGTTTTCATAGTATTTTCTTTATAGCTACATACCTACTTTATAAATACGGATTGACTTGTCCGATGGACATGACTGAAGCCTACCAGATAGATGGTAAAGTGCAAAGCTTTTGTGGGTAGAATATTGCTATTTGGCACATATCTTCCTTATTGCTCTGAGTGTCTATTGTTTTGAAATGAGCCGTCAGTCAGAGATGTGGTAAAACGACGCATGCGCAGGCTTAGTTATCATTGCCTGCTGTTGGAATTTACAGTTTTGTTTCCGAAAAGATGAGTTTAAGTATATTTAATGACTGAGCCGATGGCGTAGCGGATAGTACCCCTGCCTGCTACGCCGAGGGTCGTGGGTTCGATCCCCATAAGACACAAATATTTGTTAAGTCATTATCAGATATTTGTGTTTAGTCTGGTTGTTTCTATTTATAATATGTATTTATTTAGAAAAAAAAAAGTATATAAGTAATAGTATCAGCTATCTAGTTCCCATAGTACAAGCTTTGCTTAGTTTGGGGCTAGATGGCGCTGTGTGATAATGTCCAAGATATTTTTATTTTTTTTATTTATTTTTTTTATTTACACTAGAAATAAAATTCATATTTGTTACTTACCGATTTCAGGAAGTTTCCTTATAAATGCCAAACATAACTCCTTTGGGAGAAAAAATACGTTAAAATAGGACATTGGATCCATCAATCAAACATATCAAAAGTGATTGATAAGATAAGTGTAGGTAATTATGATTGCCTAAAGACATTTATCAAAACCGTAAGCTTACAATATCGCGTGTAAACAAACTATGCCAAATAATTATCAAATAGGGTGTGTGTGACGAACTTTGTTTTTAAACAAAGATTAGTGAAATCGAGTCAACCAAATAGATATTGAGTTGAGGCCAGTAAAATCTGGCTTTGAATGATAATTAACAGCTAATTAGTAATTAAGAACAGGGTAACAGATGGAAATGTGATATCCTTCGCCATGTCTTAAAATCACCATTGTCTCAATAAATCAGGAATGTGTTAGAATTCCTTGATCTGTTTAGGACGATGGTAGGATAAAGTTTACGATTATGTCAAATTCCGGCTGTTGTCTAAATTCCTAAGAATGCGAACGAATTCCTTATTTTACTATGACAAATATACTTATATAACCCGATTTACCTGCGAAAGACTGTTTTCTCGCGAGAAGACGAGTCTTTACCCGGCATTTAGTATACCAAAATATCTTCATCCGGAAACATTACATCGATTAAAATTAAATTCGGATCAATTCCTAATTCTGCCTAATTAAGTCAATATTACTGCGGCATATTCAATGATAACGACCCTGATAGACGGTACTATTTTCTGGCAACACATCAGACCTATAACCTCCTCAATCCCAGACACTATTTTTGATGTATTTTTTCAAGATGGCTAACTATTTGCATGTTTTTTGTATTTTTGGGTAGGGTAGAGGCTCAAGAACATGAAAATTTTCCGGAAAATGGTTTTCCACTATGTCTCCAATTGGGTACATTGGGTTCCAATATGTAAAAAATAAGATATACTCAAGTATACTACTAAACAGTTTTTAATAAGAAAAAAAACAAAAATGAGGAACTTTTTGAGATAGCCTTTAAGAATATGGGTAGCTGAATTTTAATTATAATTCGTGGTAATCTTTGTAGCAGTTTCTGCCACTCATCAGGCAAAGAATTACCTTACATGTCGGGCATTGATGTCTGGCCTTTGTGGACTTACATCCTGGCATCCTGCATCTGTTTTGAGTGTCGAGCACGACAGGTAAATGGTCTAATTTTCTTGTCCTGATAAAATCATAAGGATGTTCCGTTCTGGCTCGCTTGCTTGGCCTTGATACTGAAACAGTGCCATCATCTGCCGCATTTTCTTCGCCTTCTACTTCGTACTCTAGCAGATAGTCAGCTATGGCCTCGCGAAGCCCCAAGTAGTCCAAGAATGTCTCGTTTTCGAGTACCAAGTTTTTCCTGGTCCAGTTTGTACTCGATCCAAGCAGCTGCTGCACCAAAATCGAATAAATGGAAGATCAGTCTGACTGTCCATTTTCGAGTTCTGGCTGATATTCTGTAGTAACTGATCATGCGATCTAGGTAGTCCACGCCACCCATCTTTTCATTATATTCTTTGACAATAGAAGGACGTTTGACTTCTATGTATCTTTTCTGCTTTTTGTCCCAACGTCTGCAGTCATCAGTTGGATTCACACCATGAATAGATGACGCCATAATAACCGGTTTATTGTCAAACCATTTCACAGCTGCGATTTGTCCTGTAGAAAGAACTTTTTGGGAGAAACTACCTCGACCTTCAGCACGAAGTTCTCTGTCAGTTTTGAAGCTGCAGTTGTCTGGTATCCTACTTTTCTGTAAGGTTCCAGTACCCATGCATTCCGATTGAAATTGCAGCACATCCAACAAATTAATTGAGGTGAAGTATCTGTCCATGAAGACTGAGCAGCCGGCTGGCAATGGGTTGCTGAGGCGCAAGACTACTTTGCCTCCTAACCTAACCTGTTCTTCATCTTCTTCGTCTTCTTCTTCTTCAGCATCCTGATCTTCTAGAACGTACAGTGGATCATCAGCAATATCTTCGTCTTCAATTTCAATATCAATATCAGACTCATCTCCATTAATGATGTCATTTAGAGCTGATTCTAGCGCCGATTCTGAAAAGGTTTACATACATCATTATTCAATAAAGTAACAAAAATTATAAAAAATATCGATTAATTAAAAGAAAAGTTGAAAAAATTACATGTGTTAAAATGTACTATATATGCTATTTTTTGTAAGCTCCAGACCCAGTGTACCCAAAAAGGGACAAACAAGTGCACGCGGGTGCGTGGGGTGCAACGAGGTTCGAATAAGGAGGTTTTAACCGTATTTTCATGGCGAAACTAATAACAAATATGCTACAAATGATTATTTTGCCATAAAACACAAAAACATGAATTAAATTGCAACTTACCTTGGGCGGGATCGCTAATTTTGAATTTTTTTCGTGAACTTATTTTTCAACACTTGCATAAAAAATATGGCGCGGCCGAATGACTGGCCACTCACAGAAAAAGGTAGTGCCATCTATTGAGAATCAATAAATCGACGTCGTATTATCTCACCGCGGCTCGATTCATTAGTACAGCGGCTATGCCACAGAGGTCTTAATGTCTCCATATGGGGACGTTTGGACTGAGGAGGTTAAGCCTTATGTAAAATCATGCGCATTGGTTAGTTAAGGCGCGTGTAGCAGTCAACGAACTCGACAGTGGCTGTCCTTAAGTAAAATTAGAACCTGCAAACACATTGAAATATTCACTGCAATTAAAGTTATGGAAAAAGTACCTAAAAACGGCCACTTTTTGTATTAATTGCCATTACTTTAGTCACAGCGTATATTTCATTGACTTTGCAGGTTCTAATTTTACTTATGGATAACACTAAAAACGTGGGCAACGGATATTCTGATAGTTTGTTTGTATAAAGAGAAAAAAATTGTGAAGTGGCGCCACTGTCGAAGTCGTTCACGGGTACACTCGTCTTAATGGTCATTTATGATATGACGTGTCCTTTGACCGACCCGCGCACCGTAGCTAGTTGATGAAGAAACCTGATCGATCTTCGTTTGAAAATTAATATGTTCCATCCAGGTGCTCCCCCAGTTTAAAGTTAATTAAAATATTATTTTTAGAGCATACTTCAAAAAACTTAATAAAAAAAAGTTTAATGCAACCCGCGTCTGTTACGTAGCCATAGAACGCCTCAAACGAGCGAGAGGAAACTGCGTATAACTTTTACCGTTGGTGGAGGGATTCAAAAAGACGTTGAGGAAAATAAACAGCACTTGTATCTCAACGCAGGCATCTCATCTAGAGCGGCTCCTCGCGTTTCTTAAGAAGTTGCACAGAGTATAAACACAGCTCGTCTGTTTACGTTACGTTTCCAACCGCCGACCGACCGCGAGATTTTAACAACTTTAAAACATACGCTTCCGATTCCCTACCCGTGATGACGTGTGAATGAACAGTTTTTACTACTGTATATCTTAATTTTTTACGCGTTCTTTTCAACCTCTTCGATGAATGACCAAAGTAATGGATGCGTTGGAGATCCGATTATGACATCCAAATTAATATCTTGGCAGCAAGCTCGCGATTTTTGATTATTTTTGTCGTAAACTTCTTAAGTCACTCTATTTAGATAGTGAGAACTTTGACCTTTAATTTTGCTGTTCAAACAAATTGAATGATAAATGATCTCTCAAACACGGTGATAGAACAAACGAGTGTGATTGCAGGAGCGCGACTAAAATAACAATGTCATTTATCCAATAGATTGCCTTCCAATAAATGTTCGATGGGTCGCAGATGAATAGACAAGACAACAACTATACGTACTAACCCGTATTGATTCAGCTAGTTCCAAGTGGTTAATAGTCCTACAATAAAGCTAGCAGATCATTATTTGTGATGGGGCCAAAGATATTCAATAAACTTCCATTGTACATACGAGAAGCTACGAGTACTAATGTATTTATTAATAAATGCAAACGCTTCCTGGCTGAAAAAGCCTACTATAGCGTAAAAGAATTTATTGACGAGTGAACTTATTTACATTTTATTTATTTTACTTTTTAATGTTTTGTAAACTATGTCTACGAATGAATTTTTTGTACACTGTACCTATTTATATTTATACTTCTGACAATGTAAATTTCTTACTATTAAATAAATGATAAATAAGTATACCTACACATCGAAACAAATAACAGTTTCATTCTAGATGTAGTGACGTTATGCCTTGTTCAGCGACGCGTCCCAAATCTTGTAAGCCTAGGAAGAACAAACAGGAATCTAGAATCTAGCGTCTACGGAACTCGCGAAAGCCCTAAGGCTCAAGAGAACGGTTTGGTGTCGGCGTCTGTTCCCTTGTCAATTACAACCTCATTACCATGTTAGTGGGGCTTAACTCGAGCACCAACAGAACGTAACTCCCAAGTTGGTGCCGGCAAGAATCTATTTTTAAGCCGCGCATGAGGTACAGTAAAGACCTGCTGTTTCTCTAGTAGTGCTGCGTATTTGGTTTTTCGTTTTATCTCTTGCACAGCAAGAACTATTTTTAGGACGTTCTTACTTACTTTCTTCTTTAATTTATACGATATCTTGAGTAAGTGCTTAAACGTAACATCCTTGACTCGATTAAAACTATCTCCGAAGTTAAGTTGTCAGTGACCAAAAGGCATCCCTCATGATAAGTTTTAAACAAACATGATAAGGTGACTTTTTGTTACGTTTGTGTGCCGTTATCGGGAGATTTTATAAATACAATGTTCTTTAGTGTGCGTGAGCTACGAAATATTAAAGAGGTCAACGTACTGATGATAATACGCGGTACCTACATACAGCGATGACATTGATCGATTGGCGGAAAGACCTCAGCTTCAGCAAACATGTGAAGACTGAAATCTTAAGGAAACGATATACCTTCACGTCAACAGGTGACGGATCGGCATCTCGTAAAACTAACAATCATCTGCGTAAAAGAAATTTCAATGTTAAAATTATATTTTCACAATTTTTATTAACACTACGCGATTTACTGAATGACGCACAATTTTTGATAGCGAAGATATGTATACTTTAAAAAAATATAAACAAGTGTGAGAGCACGCACTACATTATCTGCAATTTTAAGACACGATATGTATTGATTTCGGAATGTTTTATTCGTCTTATAAATTTTTACTCAAGGTACAGTTTATGAGTATGTTCTCAAAGTTTCGCCTTATCTGTTGCAAAGCTGATGACATTTCCGTTCTGTTTCTTTGTTAAATGATAAAGTGATAGAAATAAAAATTAACTGCACGCTAGAATTGCGGTGAATATTGATTTAGTTTTTTTGCATGCAACATTGTTCGCACTTAGACTATCTAAATAGGCAACTCCCAGTGCCAAATTGAGGTATACCTCATTTCGCCACGAATTTATTTCTTAGGTATCCAATAAAATATTATGACTGGAAATGGCTTATAACTGCCGAAAATTGCTCTGCACGTGAAACAGTAATAATTCATTTTTATTAGAAAGCAGTTCCTTTTTAAAACAGTACATTTTACCTGCGTAAAATTGCGATTTATTTATAAGGTGTTTATAAGGTACAGTGTATAGTTGCAGAAATTTCACCAGACGGAATGCTGCCGCGTGTGGCGATATTTATTATATGTCGAGGTATTCCGTTACATGAAAATAATACGCAAATCACGAGTGACTGGGCATGATAATTTTACTAAGAATTATTCTGAGACCTAAGAATGTCGTTGACCGATTAACTGTCGTCCATGAGCTAGTTGTTCAGCAATCTTCTAATCGCGACTGCTAGACAAAATAATAAGATAATTATCATAAAATAAGTACTGTATGCTAATTATTCTTGATTTTTTTTAGATTTATGAATGATCGCAATATATTATAATAGACAAATTGATATTTTAGTGAAAAACACATTTATCGAGGAGAGATCGCTGAGAAGATCACGTTTGGTCGTGTAAACAGCAAACCATGGAACTCAAATCCGTCAGATTGTAAGGACAATTTACGAGCTAATATATTAACAATAGCGGTATCTGGCAGTGTAATGCGCCAGTTCATGGAGCCACATTGTTGGTGCAGCAGCGAGCAAGCACGGTACCGGCGAATTATGCAATAAATTCCAGCGCGCTGACAGCCAGCGGTAAAACCGATCGTCGTGATCGACGATTTTTAGTCGCACGTTATGGAGCGACAGTGTGCCCGCATCCTTATGTTGCGGTCGGAATGCCATCTTGCACTAAATCGATCTTATTGTTGTTTGGTCGTACACTGTCCTGCCTGTTAGTTTATTGGGTGAAGGAACTTTAACTATTTAGGTAACTATTTTGTTTTGCATATTGCAACTCTAAATATTTTGCAATTCTGACAATATCGTCATACGGGAAAATTGAAACTTTTGAGAAAGTAGTCGTATAAAAAATGACTTTAGTGACTTGAATGAAGTGGATGTTAAATGAGTGTACATACAAATTAAACAGTTTTGAATAATTAATTAATAATGGGTCATGAAATTTGTGTAAGATTGTATCTCGCGAGACGGAAAAATTTATTGAAGGAAATGAATACTCTGGATATCGTTCTCAATTAAAAATGTATTGCTGCTATAACGTGTCTGCTCTTATTAAAATTTTAATTGCTTACGCATTCTCATATGACTTAAAGAACAGTCAACATACAAAGTATAAGGTACTAGCTGGTAAACGCGAACTTCGTATTGCTGACTTTAAGTAACTTTTAAAAAACTATTTCCCCACCAGCGTTCATTAAATTTACGTTGGTTGCTCTGGTAGGTTGATTTGATTACGCTCAAATACTGTTGCTCAAGCACCATTTCTCAAACCGCAATTCATTAGATCGTTCGTCGACCAATGCAAAGAAAAAAGGACTTTTTCATTTCTATAAATTAACTGTGTCCTCTGAACTTTGCATACCTAAAAATCCTCGTTTTTATGTATCAACAGAAGCGGCCTATAATGCTGAACAACTTTAGCTGCATCTATCAGGGACTTGGAAAGAAATTGGGTGATGCTATTCTAAGCCGGCATCAATACATTTAATAAGACGCTTATTTAGACCATTGTAACAACGAATCACTTACTCGAAAAAAGCGGCTTAGTGGTTTCATATATTCTAATTTACTTAGATTCACGCGGAAAAAGGAAATTTTTCGATATCCTTTCTCAATTTATTATCTATGTTTATGCAAAATTTCATCAAAATCGGTTCAGTGGTTTAGGCGTGAAAGCGTAGCAGACAGACAGACAGAGTTACTTTTAAATTTATAATATTAAGTATGTAAAGTATGTATATGTATAATATTAGTTTGGATAGGCAAGTACTTACTCGTACGCTATCCCAGTAAACTGAAGGCAGACCTTATTTTGATCTGTAACCAGTATTATGCTGAGCTTAAACTTCATTTTTTTTCTTCTAGGCTTGTCATAAAGTAATAATATGAGTAATTAATGTCATTTCAATTCATATTCGATAAAGCATATTTTACACACTCTACCCTGCGCCATGTGTAAAAGATAATTTAAGCTTGTGGCTGACTATATTTTGATTTGCAAACCAATAAGTAGGTGTATAAACTAAGCTCAACCCTCTTATTTATCCTCTTGAAATTATCATTTTAACTTGTCTTAAAATAAACACGACTTTAAATAAATGTAGTTTAACATCTAGGATAATATTACTTCACGCACAGCCACAGTATAAGCGGGTATATAATATCATAATAATTTCAATGCAAAAATGTAGATTTACTCATAAAGTTGAACAACTTTCCCCAAAATCAGGGCAAAATATATTTTTGAAATGGCCCTCTCGTACAAAGTGACACATTTTTTTTTTCATTTCTGTATGCATCAATTATTTTTCTCATATTTCGACCTATGTTTATTGGGAAAAGTTGATCAGTACGCGCTCATCGTTGCACCAGTAGTAAAAGTCAACATAAACTGGTTGTTGATTTATTTTGGTCTGTAACCAGTAAATAGAAAGACACAACATTTTTAGTTTAGCCACAATAAGGAAAGTACTACCTACTGAGAAGATCCCTTTCCTCATAAAGGTCGTGACACAACGGCAGCGCCAATTACAAGAACTAATTAATGTGCACCCGGTGATGTATCACTGCACGCACTGTCATTGATATATGTGCACCTGCCCTAATGGCTCATAACTTGTGACAGACCGAGTTTACAGGTCTTCGTGTCATATTGAATTAAATATCAGCAATGTTTGGTACCTACTGCAACTAAAAATGAAATGTATACTGCCATACATTTTTGTATAGTCTTGGGAGTTCATAACACGTCCGAAACCATATTTTTTCAAAGTTATCAGTAGTTTGCTGATATCGCTGTATAATAAGTGAAATTGTGAACCATAATAAAAACTAAAAATGGACAACTACACAATATACGGTGATAGCATTCTGCGTAGAACTGAATTCTATGTTAGGCTATTAAGAAATAGATTGCGGTAGAACCATAAATATTTAAATTCTCAATAATATCCGAACTCCTTCGTCATCCGTGACCACGAAATCTGTAAAGAGCTTGAAATTGTAAAATCCCAAATAAACACAACTTAAATTAGTTTCAAATTGTTTTATTGTAAACTATGATAGGAAACAACTTTCATCCAGAAACATGCAAAAGTATTTTGGTCCTCCATTGACGTCCCAAATTGACGATTAGTTGAATTAGTATGGGCATTGAGTTGGTATGAGCCGTGTGTTGCCGGCTCAGAATAGCATCACCCCATTTCTTTCCCGTGGGAGTTGTAAGAGGCGACTAAGGGACTCGAGGGTGTGTATTGCTATTTTAGGCTATTGGCTGACAACCTGTTATGTCACTATGGCGATACACAGTTTTCCGAAGGACCCTCAAATAAATGTTTTTTTCGGCCGTTTACGCCCTGCCATTATCGCAAGGGATTAAAGGCGTGATATGTATATGTGTGTGTGTGTGATATTGGAAGTAAAAAGACTACCTACTTCGGTTAAGTGTCACAACAAGCAAACCAGCGAAACTTCTGTCATTCAACATTTTAGTCCCGGAATTACAGATTCATTTTATCAAAGAATTGTCGCGCCAGTTGTCATATCTGTAGGTATATACAGGATAGTTTCGTTCCGACCGATAACGTACGGCTATATATTTTTTAAATTATCTTACAAAACCTTTGTAATCTTATGAAATATTACGTGTGGCGATAAAGCGACAAGGTCATTGCCCGGCACTCGGTATTTTTTCATTCCCCCGCTAAAACGACAAATCATGTGTTTCACACACGTGGGCGTGACGATACATTTAACACATGGCTGTCCTAAGAAATTTAATATTTGAGTAAAAAAAAACTATTCTGCTGTATGTTTGTTCTGTCGTCCAACTGTCTCCTGTCTCGAGAATCGTGGGCTTCTAATCAGAGGGACGTACAATCTGTCGCACAGCTCGAGTTACCTACGAGATCGATTTACACTGGTTTACCATACTATTATTTACCGTCCACTATAGGTCGATCCCCGAGTTGTTGCTGCTTGTACACCCAAACATTTGATACTTTCCCGAAAAAGCTTCGGAGTGAAGTGCTAACGGAAACAAATGAACTGTTGCCTTCCAAAGCCTTGTAAAGTCAGCTTAGATCCAACTTTAAGGCAGAGGTGGAGAGCTTAGTTTCGCGTGGAGGTGTGAAGATAAGCAAACAACGTAGGGCTGCCACCTGCTCACTCGTAAATTTTATGTCACGGTTACGATCGCCACGTCACGCATGAAATAGCTACCCTCTATCCAAATAGAGCAAGTATCAATGAAAGAGTTGGATAAAATAAGAGACTATTCTATATTGCTTATATTTATATTTCTTATTCTATATTATATGCTGGTCATGTTGTATAAAAAGTCCAACATGTTATATTCATGTATATACTGTTCAGTTAGGCTAAATCGCCATTTACAGCTTTTCAAAAGTGTATTACCCTTATCCCAAACGTAGTACCGACTAGCTTGTCAACGCTTAGTCCAAACAATGACAACGAGGAACTAGTAGATTGAGTAAAATACAAATAAATCAACTGCTAAGTTAGGAAGTGCTTGGAGGGAGATAGCAACCCTATAACAAGTCTGGTGGCTTTCAACGTAGTAGTGCATTGTATTGCAGCCGCAACGGTTGGAGAGACATTTGACACGTCCTCGCCTACAATAAATATGTGTGTGTAAACTGGAGCGAAATAAATACACGTTACAATTTCAATGTGCCTTCTACATACGGGGTGGCGAAGATTCAGTACACACGTGATCAAACCTGGAATCAGTTAAAAGAGCTCTATCAAAAAAGAAATTTGTATAAATGTAGTTGTGTTGTGATGAATTCTGCTATCTACTTGTAGTTCGTTGATTGGTCTTTGAACGTAAAGCAGCACTTAATGAAACAATTTTAACTTGACGCCCTGACTAATTTAATTTCAAGCATTTGAAGGTAACTGGAAGCGACTGATCAATTTTGTCCGAAGTCGGTTACTTTTACCCGCCAAATCCAATGAGGCCGCAATGAGTTTGTCACGCCGCGAGGACCGTTAAACATTTTCTGGAATCGTCAAATCCAATCGAAATCAGCTTGCGTCTCGTTTATTAATTACACGAGCGATTGCTCTCCCCCCTCCCTGCCTTCCTGTCTAGTACCTCACCACCTCCTTCGCCCTCAGTAACGCCAATAACTTGTTTACGCGCCACCGCGGAAACTAGATCCCTAACTCAGATCGGAAAATATCCTCCGCATTTGCTTGAAACTTTTGGACGAGTTTT
Organism: Tuta absoluta; assembly: GCA_027580185.1. NCBI lineage: Eukaryota > Metazoa > Arthropoda > Insecta > Lepidoptera > Gelechiidae > Tuta > Tuta absoluta. Next base: position 7,653,233 of record JAQAHW010000003.1, read on the forward strand.
CTTGAAAATTTTACTTACTTTTCAATAAGTTAATGTTTACTGCTTATCGGATGAGATGGTTAAATAATAACTAACGCGGGCATAAATAAAGAAATAAAATAAAGAAAGTAGGTAATGAACCTACCCAAGTATGTACTTCCATGCAACTTTAGTTAAACGACTTTTTAAACGTTAAAAAATTGCTTTATTAGACTACCGTATAGAAGATATTTAAAATAAAAAACGTTTAAGTGCGAGTCGGGCTCGTTCCGTAACATACACATTAAGCCCTATCATATCATATGGTAGTGGCCTGAAATTTTAAAATTTTGTTTCTTTTTGGACCCTTTAAATCGTCAAAAAAGTACATATTTTTAGGATTTTTCCTTAACTTGTACTTAAAAACGAAGTAACTAGCCAAAATGCATAGTTCTAGTTCCACGGGAAGTTCCATATTCATTTCGGTTACTCTAGGATCATTTTTATTTTAAGTTAGGAACTTGCATTTTTAACATCTACAACGGCCGTAGACTTGAGTATTTCGTTTTAATTTCAACTCCATACCTCCTCGCGTTTCCGAGATAAAGGTCTTTGACAGACAGACAGACGGACGGTCGGACAAAAAATGCGATCCTATAAGCGTAACTTTTTTCCTTTTGAGGTACCTACGGAACCCCGAAACACTGGGTACTTTTTTGAAAACCAATTTCCAATTTGTCTGTAAATCACTTGTGTAGTTTGTAGGAATGAAATAAAAATTTCATTGAATATGTATAAAGTCGGGTAGGTAGACCTGTGCGGAGCTAGGGAGGGCGACAGGGCGGCAGGGCCGGTGGCACCGCTTTCGCGCCGACACCGGAGATTGCGTCCCAGCTCCTGCGCACCTCCCTAACTCAATCATCTGCGTGAAAATATCAAATAAAACTTGGGCCAGGCGACACTTTTAACTGAACACGTGCGATGAAAAGCGCCGAGTCTCATTGCAGTCTCGTTCACAGAGGCGAAATGAAAATCACACTCCTGTTTCCGCCACAAACCGGGTTATTTGGAAAGTTTCATGCAGTCGATTCTGTCTCATCACATCACGCGCTTGACGCCAAATTTCCTGTATGGGGGAACTAGCGTTCATTAGTAACTCATGTGACCGCGGGCGGGATCCGCCACAAAAAATGTAGGTAGCGAGCTCATCGGCTCGCACTCCTTTTTCTTGACGGGATGATGTCAAAAGCGACCGTGCGTGTGACTTGACTACACATCAATCAAGAGGTTCATTTATTTTTGGCTTGTAACCGACGAACAGCACCACGTGTTTTTCGGGCATCCGTATTCAATATCTATCGACCGAGCCGTACTCAGACAGAGCTAACTGCTAAATATTTCTTAGAGTGACATCACGAACTTTCACAAACAGAATAGATTTACGACCGCATTTTTTTAACTCGAGATTCCTTTTTCTCGAGACAAAGTATCTCATTTCCACTACAATGGATAGTACTATACAAATGCCCGGTGACATTAAGTCCATTATGTCAATGGACAAATTATTCTGTGCGATTTACAGAGGTGTGGAGACGAACCGTGAGCGGGTCACATCAACACTTGGGTACGTTACTCAAACTTCAAATTACTCCTACAGGTACATTTATGAAAATACTCTTGCAAATATTCTTTAGTTATTTTTGCGTGACTGACATTTTTGTCTGATGCTATTGTTTTCTGGATATTTATTTTTACAATAAGCAAATTGTTTGCGAGTCATGTGCTTGTCTTGTTTGTTTTACATTTAAATTTTCGTGTCAAGGCTAGAAATATCAAATAAATCATAACATGAAATCTCTTTGACATATTATTTGACAGCTAGCGGTCAATGTTCTGAATATTCGTTTCAAGGAAGTTATATAAATACTATCTTTGGCTCGTTCCCATTCGTCATTGTCATACCTACTCAATTAAGCATCTAGAGAGCATGAGACCATACTCATGCAGTGCAGAACCGTAAGAAATAAGTAAACACCTGTATCTTAGTGTACCTAAATCAAGATTCAATTCCGATAATTCTAATTTATAACTCTCAAAATCCCAATGCGAGGCAAATAACGGTACAGTTTAGTAAAAAGATATAACTATATATAATAATAGGATAAGATAAACTAAAAGATCTTAAGACTGCGTGCTTATCCTTTCTGCAAAGATGGCAAACAATATTTCTGAGGCTTGGACGCCGGCCAAAATTTGATTTTAATGACACTTTATACACGCATACGTCTGCTCTCTTAGTATTTTCTCTTTACTATTTCTATGATACACTACGAAATGGACTTTCTACAAATGCGTTCTGCTAGTATTTTAGATACGTCGTCGTTATATGAAGTGCTCTATTTGCTGCGACTAACGGAACAAGATATGGAGATAGTAAAGTTAAGTATGTAAAGATATTAGTTTTTACTTAAAATCTATAATGAATCAACTTCAAAATATAATATGTTTTGTTATATATTTTTGACTAATCTGTAAATATCCTGACCTATAACTCAGCGAAGCTCAAATGGTCGGCAGAATATTTATAAATACGGCAGCGGACTCAGTAATGCGCCTCGACAGACAGTTGCTAAATTTCAATGCGCTCTATTTCGAATTTCCAGCATCAACTTTCAAGAATTATCTGGTGACTACCGTTGGCCATGCTAAAACTAAAATAGAGACGAAAAAACAATACGTCGAGAATTCGGATGACTTTAAAATATTATGTAAGCAGGTAGGTTCGTACGCATTCTGCTGCCGTACATTGGGAAGAGATTCTGAAATATTCTAAATCTGAATTTACACTGAACACCATTTCGTTGCGTTCTAGCTAGCTCTAGCTCTCGGTAGCCAAATTTTTGAGTTATTCCCATAAGAAGTGAAGACAGTTTATGCCCTCGTATCATATTTTGCGAAAACGGTTCAGACTCTCCATATTGCCGTACATTTTGCTTCAGCTTAGCCACTGTTAAGCTTTTTTATGGGAAACGGTAACGTAATGTTAACTTTTGAAGTGATCCAGAAGCTCGATAACAAATCTACTTACTAATATCTACGAATAATATTACTCGAAAAATAGACTACACATTTTTACTTGATTTTTCGAAGTGCACTGTATCTTATTATGTAGGTGGTATATTAGCAGTAGTAACTAAGCAGAGGTAAATAATAAATCCTCATTTCGATTGAGATTTTTCATACTGTTTTTGTTGCATTGATTACCTATAAGTACTATATTATTGTTTGAACTTACAGTGACACTGATCTATGTTCTTAGAATTTACTGGTTCTGTTTTATGTTTTTTTAATATAGTGGTTGTATGGATTATTTACCAAACTTCTCCAACCTTATATACATAAAATTTTAAAAAATTAAACACGACTGCTTTCTTAGATAAAGCCTAGCCTATGCCACTTGGGATAATGAAAGGATTCTTCCGATTCGTACTCGTAACTCGTAAACGAGTTGCTGCAGTTTAAAGAATCGCATATACGTACCTATATGCATTCATACATACATAAATACATGAACTACGAAAACATAACTCTCTTTTTGGTTAGGCAGTCGTGTATAGAGAAAAGAGATTGAAATCACTTATTCACGTGCATCCAAAACCAGAAGTGACATGAATTAGGCAATAACGCAGGACGGACATTTTATGACCACGGTCGTGAGAGTATGCTCGCGACGTAATATTGCGTTCTGACATCATTCCGCGTCTTTATAGGGCAATTACAGTCGTTATCTGGCATTGATATTGCATCTAATTTATTCATGCCCCCATATGCCATTCTGAATAAATACCAGCGCCAGCTGCACTGACCTCCAGAAACTCGGGAGAAGTTCTTACAGGCCGTTCAATTACCATACTACATTATTCCTAGCGTCAGCCAAGAATGTTTTAAAATGGAACATAAAGTAACCGTACCCAATGATTCGAGCAGTTCCTTTAATGAAATGGGATATTTTTGTGCAGTGGATGTGGCGGGACGGGGGGCGACGCTTCGTCTGCCCAAGTTAAATTGTAGGGGAGTAGATTATGTTTGAATATTTCATAGAGGTATGCGGTAGATGCCGCGATATGCAAATCTCGGGGCCATGTGATGAAACTATATTCGTACGAGGACGTCCCAACATCTAATAGACGGGAGTTTCATAAAGATCAGTGTACACGCAAGGTAAATGTTGTTTCTACCAGTTGTAGCATAGAAAAAAAGAGAGCTAGAAACGTAAAAATATGTTACAATCTTGCCTAATGATAAATGTTATTATAGTTACTAGTTGGCACCCACAAACATCGTTTTTCTGTTGATGTAACTGATTAAAAACTGACAATTTAGCTCGTAAAATTAGTTTTTCCAAACCAGCGTCATTTTATTCACATGTAAATTGACATTGTCCATTACACTATTAAGCTGTTGCTGAGGTATCACTTCTTGAACCAGATACAATTTAATAGTTTATCGACGCATTCTATAGAAAAATAGCAATTTTTGCATTTCTTTAAATTATCTGAGTCGTCTAAATTCCGCATATCGATCCTCGATTCCTATGTATACCTACCAGAAAAGTAGCCTATGTCCTTTTTTAACGTATTACCTATGTTTATTTTTTACGACATGTTATCAACGAATTACCTACACTAAACAAGCTGCACAGAGTACCTTTCTACTCTCTCTCTCTCTTTTCGTGTGGGACACCTTTCTACTGATTTAGTTTGTTTCCCGAGAGAACGAGAAATTTTCCCAGGGAAAGTAGCCTATGTCCTTTCTTAAGTTATTTATTATCTATGTTTATGCTTAGTTTAAATATTAATGATTTACACAGATAAATAGACAAATAGACAAAATTCTAAAAACTTATTGTTGGAATGTGATTTGTTATCAATTTTAAGTATCTCCAAACATATTTTTTTCATATTGTTTATATGTTCAGACTTTCGACCCTTTTTAGCTTTGTAATTATGTATGTAGGAAATTATGTACTTTGATAAATATTTAAATTAAATAACTAATATGACGTCAAAACAGAAATGGACAACGAAGAACTAAAGACAGGATCTCTAGTGTACTTTTTCTACAATGGACATAATGCTATGTCTACAAATGATAAGTCTTTACGATCAAACATTTCTCTTTCGTCGCTTCGGTCCGTCTCGCACACAAAATTCTAAACTATCTCACTACAAAGCCCACACATATAAACACGCAATTAAGACTGATATACGACACAAATCGCTTAACGTCCCATAAAACATAGGCATCATCAAAATATTAAATCTGCTCGTGCATTTCCAAAGTTATTTTATTATTACTTGGTCGTAAAATTTCAGTTTAACTCCTCGAGTGCAAACGACAAACAAAATTATTTAACACTCGCGCCGCACAGCAGCAGTGCGATCGAACACATTTTTATTATGACTCGGCGACATCAAAGATGTTAGGACATCTTAAGTGCACTTATGGAACACGCGAGCCCTGACTTCATTCATAAGCTTCAATAAACACACGATCTATTATAATAAAATTAATATTTTATTTTTGTTGATGTTTATACATACATACATACATACATAAATCACGCCTATATCCCTTACGGGGTAGGCAGAGCGTTAACAGCCGTAAAACGGATAATAACACCACGTCTGACAAAAGTTTGAGGGTCAATCAGATATCTGTTTATTACTATAGTGACAGGTTGTCAGCCCATCGCCTAAAATTGCAATACACATCTAACCCTCGTGTCCCGTAGTCGCCTCTTACGACACCCATAGGTAAGAAATGGGGTGATGCTATTCTAGGCCGGCATCACACGGTTGATGTTTATTCATCAAAATAAAAATTTATAACATTATTTTCGGTTCCCATAATCCCTTCGAAATCCGACGCCGCCGTTAAATATTAGTTTTATGATAAGCACCACTTATCAACAAGACATCCTGATTTTTTACCGCTGAGATATTTCGTGTAAAGTCAACATGAGATCTTATCTTAAAAACTTACTAACATGCGTGCTTTATCAAAATGTCCTGGCACTTCGCTGGTGGCATCACACTACTTCATCACTAAATATTGAGACTTCAATATAAGTAGGTAGTAAGGTATAGCTGGGGTTTTTTCATTTCATGTTTTAATCTCCCTCGTTTACGTCTTGATTTTGAAGTATTCTCATTTACGTGGTATGAATAGCCACATTTTGAATAAATTAGGATACTGGTGCGTAATAAAATAAATGTGTGTATTTTACGACACAAGCATTACCCCTAGATTGTGAGCTTATAACGTGAAGTATTTTACGTCTTGACTTCCTTAAATCTACATGTTTGTTCTTACAATGGATTAAAACTAAGATTTGAACTTAAATAAAACGTTACAGAACAAGAAATGGTTCTTAAACCATTATAATTTTTTTGTCCGTGAATGTTTGACTAAATTTCTAACATTTTTTCTATCCATGAATATTTGACTGCATTAAATTTTAAAAAGAGCCCCTCTGAAATGTAAATTAAAAGGCAGGTATACCAACATGGAATATTTAATCCTACAGGTCAATTTTCTAGAAATAAATATTCGTGGAAAAAAACTGGCTCAAGGCGAAATGTTATTAACATTTTTACCGAGAACAATGTGAAGGATGGTCTCGTGTCACATCCTTATTCTAGTTAATATCCTCGCGTTCATTAATCATTAACGCACACACACTCAGGAATATTACCTATTTAATGTACCTACTGTCATCATGTGATGCGTAGTTTCACCTACCTATATTTGTACAATCATTAGAACTTTAAAAATATTACCTAGGTAGGTACTTACTTTACCGCACGCAGAGCGACTACAGTTTTTACTGTTCGCTATAAGTACGTAACTCAACATTGAATTCCAATGTTTCAACTAACTTTTGATTTGATTTCGTGAAAAAAGTTATTGTCCCTTTATACAAACTAAAGCATGTTTTCATGACAGGTCGGTTTAGGCCAGTTTGTATGAGGGGTCAATGAACTTTTTCACGAGATTAAATTAAAAGCACCATAGTTTCTCATAGTCTTCATTATATTTATACCATGACGAATAATAGAATATGTACCTAGTCATTTCTCCATTTTACTTACATGAAAAAACGCACTCTAGATAGGGTCCTACAATTTTTTATATAAAAAGTTCACTGGTATCTACTCTCAAATTCCAGTTTCAATGAAAATTATCATAAAGTACACAGCGTTTAAATTTAGTCAACTTTGGAATGGAGATAATGAAGCCAAATAGAAATGGTGACGCATTACAAAATAACGTTATGACTGAGTGCACGAGACTATGCTCAACGAACAGGCTGTTTGTGAAAAAGAAAATATTCTCTACGTATCAAAATAACTTTGAAAAATGAAAACAATTCAACAAATTATTCTTTATTCAGACTCGGGCGCACTATTTACATAAAAATCTAAATTATATCATCAGGTAAATATAATCACAGGTGGTAGGGTAATAATTTAAGTCGGAAGAGAAAAAAAAAATTATGCTCTGAATCATGGCGATTCAAATTAGCCAATAGGGTTCTTTTCCACACAGTGAAAGACTAAATCCGTGATTCTGATCGTAAAACCTATTTTTAGTGTTAAACCTAATCCCTAAGGTTTTAGACAAATATTTTTTAATTCTTCTAGTATTCAATATTATTTACCATACGTTTGCTTGCGCACATGATAATTTGATGAATGTCGTTTTCCTGCTACGGAAGTCATAGTGTCGGTTAATTTGGTTGTGACTGGTTTTAGGCCGTCCTGTGATCTTCTGGGCCGTTGTGTGTCTGGAACTAACTGATTTTGTTGCTCTACGATTATTTGAACCCTAGTTCATTTCAAGAATACAAAAATACCACCAGCAGGAACAAATTTTCATGGAGATATATGTATTGGCAATGTCTGTTCTTAGTTTTCGTGGCGAGAAAATTTTATTTCTCTCCAAAACATTTTATTTTTAACCATTGTTTGTAACAATACAAAAATAACGTAATAACATACGTCTTTATCGGGGGGAATTACTATATAGCGGCTAAAAGTACTATATAATACCTAAAAGTCAGGAAAAAATATTAGAAGGTCCTTCCAAAATATACCAGCCAACAAAGTAAATGTGCATGGCAGGTCCAATTTCATGATTTATGTTTTTTGAGGAAAGTTGTTCCGTATTACCAGCCCATACTGAGTTTTTGGTATCAGTTACTATAAATTAGACTTCGATTCTTCTCTCATTATCTATCTTATTATATTTGGCATACCTATTTGTACCAAGATACTTTTCATAATACAGTTGGTAAAGCTTAATCATTATTATGTAAGTAATCACGATAAAATGAGGCAACCAACACAAACCTAGGTACAAGTAAGTACACTCTAGTACAGGGGCCCATTTCCTAAAGTTGCTAAGTAATCATAATTTTCAATTACAATTCAATGTACTTTGCGTCGTCGGCGATCCAATTCGATACCATGGAAATCAGATTGTCATCATGAAATAACCCCCAATCAGTTTGCATATCTGAAATTTATGCTTGTATGATGCGCACATCACAACCTACTCATCATAATCAGAAAACTATTTATAGTTTGGTCCTAAAGGTATCATAATGGCTTTCAAGTTTTTTTATTTTAAAAGTATCTAGCTAAGTTGAAAATATTGGTACTGACGAGCGAATTTGGAATAATAATAGCTACTGAAAACTGCTTGTACGAGTATAAGCGAAGATAAATAATGCGTCTTGGTGTGCTTTGACCCTCAAACGATTGAAAACGAACTTTGTGTGGCTTTTAACAGTTTATTTGCATGTAAATGCCGGTGTTGTAATTAGTAATTAGTTATGCCTAGACCGTGTTCTGTATTGTAGATAGAACAATGTACAATTAGCGACTTTGTACATATAGGGTTGCCTCATTAAAATTTCTTATATCCAATGTTGTCGGGTAAGAGGTGGGCACTAATTTGAATTTGACAAAAGTTACCATTTTTTAAGGCAAGGCTTTGAGCAAGCTCATACTTAGATGGCTTTATAGGGTAATGTCATTCACACACTGGACAAAAAATATTTACAGAGTATTTAAGAAGAACTGGGTATTATACTCAGATAGAATAAGGCAACCCTAGAAGCAACGGTCCGGCTGGTAGAAGGATGGCAGATTGTATGAGAATGGTTTTATGCACGAACAAAGATATCGGATAGCGGTAAACCCAGAAAGCTAACTCAAAACGGAAAACTAAATTATAGATAGGTAATTATTTTTATTTAAGAGCCTGTGTTGTTCCTTAAACTAAATTAGGTATTAGAATAACAATCGCCCAGGCAGCATATGATTAAGGTGCAAAGGGATTGGAAATCAACCGCGAAAGGTTGGATAGTGTTTTCGTAGTAATACTTCAAGACTTATAGGGCTCCAAACAAGATTTATTGAAATAGCCTCAAAGCAAGCTCTTATTTTGCGTTTATGGTCCGTTTTTTAGACTAAAAACCTGAACGATTTGATTGTTATCCATCATTTCATATTTTATTTTGTGTCTTCTTCTTTCTCATTAAATGAGTATGAATCTATTGGCTTACTTTTTGAAATGTTTGTTTGTATTTTAAATAATTAAATAAATGTTCTGTTTTCCGGTTTGATCTGTCATCGTCTGTTCTCCTCTGTAACTCAGCGAAAAGGAAAGAGACTTACTTTTTGAGACTGATGCCGCCTTAATGCCTGAAACTTTACTTGTCACTACGACGTATAAAAATAAATATGTGGTGGACCGAGGTCGCTTGATTTTTCGTTTTTATTTACGCCTCATGGTGGAGTTGTCCGTAAAACACATTCTCAAAAAAACGAGTGAAACCTTTTTATGATATTTAGATCGATTTATCACCCCCGTAACCCCCTTCATACATATAAAAATCGTTGGAGTCGTTCCTTATCCTCATTATAAATAAGTATATACAGGGTGGAAGGGACAGTCCTCCAAATACTTATAGGGTGCATGAAACTACTAAATTTCCCATAAGAAAATATCTCAGGAAACGTTAAAATATTTTGACATCCCATAGTAAATGCAATCAGCTGATTGTCATTTTGTATGGGAGTTCATTTTTTTTTTTCATTTCCTGACATATGTTCCTAGGGGAAAGTTGTTCAGTGTCATGGTCTGCATGCACCCTATAAATATTCACAGGGATCTCCCTTACACCCCGTATTTTGAATAGAAGGTAAAAGACATAGATTGTGATTTGTAACATTTTGCAACAGATTTGATTGCTTCAAATGTGTGTTAACAAATGAATGTTGGTGACAAGCACCATACTTGTAAGGTCCTACTAAATTCACTGCAATAAATTATGTAAATATGTACTTATAAAAATACTACTGAGGTAATTTAAAACAAATCTACACGCGAGTACGGTGGTGCGAGTTTGTAGGATATACATACAGGTAACAATTTTTTTGGTTTATTTTCATTTAGGTACATAATTCCCTAAATGTCCAGCGGTTTCAAAATGTCCAATTCCCAAAAAAATCAGTTCCCTAAACCTAATCTAAAGGTCCAGTAATGTTGTTAATGACCCATCAAACGACCTGATGAATCATTCAGAAACATGTTTATTGTTCATCATATTATTTTTAACAATTAAAAAGGATATTAATGGTTTTGTAGCCACTTTCAGGTAGGTTGGTAAAACTACTAGTATTTTTGCGTATTTTTAAGGCGTCCCCACATTCACTAAGTAGTCCTAGTATTAAAGTTTTTGCATGCTGACACTTCCTCCGTCATTTAAATGCAATCAGTCCCTTTTTAAAACGTGCCTTTCCTAACACTCTAGGAAACACACGCTTTTAAAAAAGTAAAACAATGAACTTGGTATAAACTTTCACGCAGTTTTAATGGGTAAATCGACAGCTTACGCGAAAAACCCTCAACAATATTGAGACAATATAATAAGAGCTATTATTACTTTCGTACTTCCTATCATTATTATCCTTCCTTCCAGAAAATAAAATACTTATGCCGTAACATAACAGAATCTGACACTAGTATTAAGTACAGAAAAAGTAGGCAGATATTCAAATAATAAAATATCTATTTAAAAATACGTACCTAAAAGAAGACATACCGGGGTCAAGCAGAGTACCAACTGGTTAGATAGCCTTTATATGTTTCAGATTAAGTGATTTTTTATGTTCATATACTGAAGTGCCTACCTACATAACTATTCTTTCATCTTCAAAAAAAATATATCTAGTGTAATACAGTGGAATAAAAAAAAACAGCTTCACCACAATTTAACAACAACCGCTCTGTTAAATTTTCACTTTCCTATCTGTCTATTGCAATCTATAGTTATACTTGTCGGTGTGGGTCGGTATCTAAGATTAAGTTTCCGATGTAATCTAGATAGGGCAGACTCAAAGACAGAAAATGTTTGAGAGAGAACCTAACAAATAAACAGAGCGAAGGCATGTCAAACTCGTCTCAATGAGATTTGACGTAGGTAGGTACGCTCTATATAACAACCTGACTAAAAAACACATAAAATACTGAGGCAAAAAAAAAAGTCAGGAAAATCCGAGTTTAAAAAAACTTACAAAGTCTAAAAACTGACTAAGTAGGTACAGAAGATTTCATGTGTTTTTCTTGCCTTTTAGTTTGCGACGAGGCTTTTAAAGTTTGACTTCAGTGTTTGTACAAGATTCCCCCTGAAGCATTTCTTGGCTCTGAGCGGCAGATAAACTCGTTTAAGAGTTTAATCTATCTTCTTCAAGTATTGCGCGGACAGATATCAGAAACCTAATTAAGGTATCAAGTGTGATCAGGTTAAACCCCAGTTATTGCACCGAGATGTTTAGAATTAGGTTATTATTTACTAAATAAAGTAATTATCATAGAATCTTTGCATTGTTTTTGCTGTACCTTCTGGTTTTTACGGTATTACCAGGGATGTTATTTATGTATCGGGAATGTAAAAAGTACAGAATCATATGTAATAAATATATGACATCAAATAGATAAAGAAAAGATAAAGAAAAAGAAAACGTTTTAATTCGTGTAACTGTCACTTAATTGTGACGACATTTTTAAAAATATGTGCTTTTGTATAAAAATTGCATATTGTTGTAAATAATTTCGTGTCAAAATTCAGCAATCATTTTTATTGCGGTCAAATGTTTTTTTTTATATAATATATGTTTTTGTCATAATAATACCTAGGGACGTTTCTACCATATGATATGTAACACAATGTTTTCGTTTAATTAGTAAACGCACGAGTTTTTTCTGTGGTACAACAACAAATATAGGGCAAACCATTTGATTTCGTCCGTAAGCACAGTTCGTCTATTATGAAACTTACTAAACCAGTGATACACAATGGATTTGATGAGTTCTCCAATTCTTAAAGTCAAAAGTAACTTGATCAATGCAACGATTTTTAGTAAGCCCACGCCAAAAATAAAAATCAATAACTTCATTTAAAAGATCTCACCTCACTGCAATCCGCACTTTTTCAAAATTTCGTCACAAACAAGTTTAAAACAGTTGACAGCCACAACAAATAAATTTAGTTAAATTTTAAATAAGAAGAAAATTATATTGAAATATTAAGAAAGAGTTTTTTTATATATGATTCTGTAAGTGCCCCCTTCCAGATAGATAAATAGCAGCCTATGCACAAGTAAAGTTCTGAGTAACTTTTATCGGACGTATGTATTTAATATAATATAAATTGGATCTCTCAAACAAATTCCTGATAGTTGGACTGTTGGAGCAGCCAGCCGTCAGACACCAATACATCCATATTTATAGAAAATACGCATACGCATTAAGTCCGTAATCTGTATGAAAGTCTTAATGATTCTAGTTCTGTGGTTGCTCGCCTTACGTAAAACGACGATTGTCATCTGTGTGGCAAATGGATGCCTCTTATGAATTCAGCATAGACTCTACATGGACTAACAAAGAACTATGATTTTAGTAACAGACAGCTTAGCAAACTAAATCATCGCAATGTTGTCACCTACCTTTCCGAAGATTTTTATTTACTTAAAGAATTAGTTTTTTTATTTTATTTATTGTTAACCATCTGAATTAACTACTTGGATGGATGTACACTGCAGCAGTAAACATTACCCAGTATTTTGGATTGTCTGTATGTCTAACACTTTGTTACACTTAATCCTCTTATCTTCGTGTGCCTAGGTTCACCTCGCAAACCTGACATTACACTCACAGGCGCATTTAACCGGCCTACCTTGAATGGTACCTATATCTCGTGTTGATTAGAAATTTCGCCTTCTGTTATGTGCTATGAATTAAACTTTATGATTAATGAAACATGTCACATTTTTTAACATCTTAGTTTGTAAATGTTAAAAAAGTAGCGTGGAGCAAATAACTATTTTGCTCTGCATGATTCTAACGGAATTTACTGATCTGTTTCTTTGCAGATGACACATACAAAAAAAAACATGTTAAATTACCGAAATGGCAACTGGAAGTGCCATAAGGCTTGTCAATGTGAGACCCTTTACGCTTTTTTTTGGATTTAATAGGACATACCAACAACCTCACATACTTTGTGGATGTATCAAAATAATCATTATAACATACATACATACACATATCACGCTTTAAATCCCTTGCGGGGTAGGCAGAACGCAAACTGCCGGACATTTACGCCACATCTGACAAATATTTGAGGGTCATTCGGAAAACTGTGTATCACCATACCGCAGGTTGTCAGCCCATCGCCTAAAATTGCAATACACACCCTCCTGTCCCTTAGTCGCCTCTTACGACTCCCACGGGAAAGGGGGTGATGCTTTTCTAAGACGGCATCACACGGCAAAAATTATAACATGCTGGGAGGTTATTTAACATAACGTAAAGTTTATTTTTACGTATAGAGATCAAATCGGATTAAAATAAAAAAAACTCGCGTAAGTACTACCATATCAAACTTATCGCGTTTATTATATTAATTGGATAAAGGTAATTAAATTTGATCGTAATAATACCTTCAACATTGATCCAAAACGGGTGGCAGGTGCTTTAATTATAATCGTCGTCGATTTAACACTAGTTGATTTGGATAATTATTATGATATTCAATTAAAAGCACCCTATTTTAATAATGAAAATAAAATTGTGAAACTTCACCAACGGTATTGAATTTTAATGTGAAAATTATAACTTTGAGTGCAAACGTGGTTTTCACGTATAATAAATGAGGCAGGTATCGTTTTAACTGTAATATGTAAACAGGATAATGAATTTTGTATTTATTTTTGGTACCAAACGCATTATTTGTATACAGGATTCAATTTGTTTTTCGTTATTAGTTATTAAAGCCTTCTTTATCCTAATATGCTAAAACTGCACCGACATTCAACCATTTTGGACTTTTCCACTAACTTAGAAGATACCTAAGTCCGTCCCAGGGTTCATCGGGTCGCTCGTGAACTCGGTATCCCACAAGACAAGAATGAACGCACCGATATTCCAATCATAATAGGAAGCTATATCTGAAATTGGAACGCTATTCAATTCGATAAATTAGTTGAGATTAGTTGAGATCAACGGAAATACGGCTGTTCGTGATTCTGGAATCAAATTTATCCGTCATATGCGAATATCCGCATATATGCATATGAAGAGCGGAGCGCGGGGATCGAAAGAAGATGGCGGTATTAGACTAGAAAAAAAGTGAGATAAGGTGAAGCCAATACAAATGTTTTTATTAGACTGAAAGTCTTTGTATGGGAAGGCCAGTCCCTTTGATCTTCGCTGCGGTATTGACTTTATTGTGGTCACTTCTGACCTAGAAGAATTAGCAGTTCCATAGGGTTTTTCGCCAATTTATAAACAAATTTGAAAAGATTGACCTGACTGGGTACTTATGTACAAACCCTTTTTCCGCTTAGGAAGTTGCATGCGCCGATGCCGTGTGATGCCGGCTTAGAATAGCATAACCCCATTTCTTGCCCGTGGGAGTCGTAAGAAGCGTCTAAGGGACTCGATGGTGTGTATTGCAATTTTAGGCGATGGGCTGACAACCTGTCACTATGGCGATACACAATTTTCCGGATGACCCTCAAATGTTTGTCAGACGTGGCGTAAATGTCCGTTCTATGCGGCCGTTTACGCTCTGCGTACCCCGCAAGGGTTTATAGGCTTGATATGTGTGTGTGTAAGTTGCATGCGCTCTTCAATTTTCATCGCTCTAGGAGGGTGGCCTAATACAAACTTCTATTACACGGCTCAGTTGGCCCAAGCTCAGGCAGGGTAGACGGAAAAGCCTGCTGCTGGCTGGCTTCGCGATTACCCTAAGAGTCAAATATCAACTGCAAATATTTCAGTCGCGGAAAATACGACTTGTATCAAATATGGCAACTTGGCCGCATAAACTTTGATATTGTATCTAAACAATTCGATAGTATTTGAACACCTCTACAGGAGAGTTGTTGTAGATATAAACCTGACAAAATAATTTGGCCCGTTCCTATATTAGCCCTCGATTGGTCGCATTAAAAGCCCCTCAATTAGAAAAATACTGCTTTTTCTTTGAAACGATTATGTAAGTAGCTTGAAACTTCGTGTACCTTCCTAAATGTAGGTTGCGAGTAATACTTATTTATGCTTCATCAATATCCAAGTACACGTTTGCGAGACTTAGCTGTCGTTTTGGTACAAAGGATTTTAAAGACCCCAGGCGACAACAAGCTTTTGCACACTTTTCCATACATATTTTAACAGTTTATTTTTTGTTAGTTTATTCAGTGAAAATAAGAAAATTCGAAAATAAGTATTATAGTTGATTAATAAGAAAAACTTCATTATATGAATTAAGGATTCAAAGTACGTTAATTATTTACCAATTGTTAATTATGGGTATTTTTATTTTAATAAACTATTTAATATTAACTCTCGACAAATATTGGTAACCCGTTGAATTCGTGGTTGGTATTAGTAAATAAACAGTTAATCCAAATTCATCAAATATTGACACCTAAACTTTGGGGTCTGCAAAACCTTTAAGTTTTATTTAAAGCGATTTCTTTTTTTATTCTAAAAGTATGAAAAAATACGTTTAAGTTTTTAAAGTTACCAAGCGCTTTAAAATAAACCTGAGTGCTTAATGACGGGAGTGAGTAAATGTACCTGCGTTCCGTATCAGCTGAATTGTTTTCAATCCTCATATGTATCGGAAGTTCCTATATTGTCGTTAAAAAACATCACATAACGTTATTTATTCAAGTATAATTTTATAACTACACATAGGCACATCAATAAAAAGTGTGACATCAAAGATTCAAAATGTGCAACACTATAAATACACAGTTACAGATAACAACAATAGAATAAAAGAATCGTGCTCTTATCGTAATCATGCATAGCGTGACATCGACCGTTAGACTAAACTCAACTATCTATTAAGCTATGGTCAAGCGACTATACTACGGTGTAAAGATTCCCGTGCTCCGGGAAAGATCTATTTATGCTGGATGTCCCGCAATGGTTCTCGTGACATTAAACATGTTAAGGCACGAGCGGTACAATCGACAAAATATTTCTCTCCGGAATCACGGCGGGCAGTGTATAAATGGAGTGCCTCACTTACCAAACTTCGGAGGATGGCAACTAAGGCTCCACCACAATTACCGCTTGCGTAACCCTGGGAAAAATATTTTTCCGTGAATTGAACGTGTAAGTTATTTTTATTAAAGTGATTTGCTTATAAAACAGGGAATCATTATTCAGTAAACTCCGTGAAATTTGCTCTGGATGTGTCTTAAATGTAACATGCTTGTTTTTCAATTGCAATTTAGTGAAATTTCAGGGTAGGCATATCTACATCAACATTTTGGGTTAACAAGAGTGGTTGGTTGTTGGTGTCCTTTGAGGAAAGTCGCTGAAAACACTACTTTACATAAATCTTAAAATTAAACAAAATATCTAGAAACCGCTAGTCGGTACTATACAAATAAATTCTAAAACTAAAATACAATGAAGTCTATAGTATACATTTTCTAAACACAAAACCGCAGCAATCGGTTAACTAATGTTGGATATTTGCTCGTTGTATACGGTAATAGACTTAGACAAGTGAAGGTAAAAAAGAAGTACTCAATTACATCTACGATCAACAGTAACTGCATATAACAGAAGCTATTTGAAGAGTTGAATGAAATATTACCATTTTCTAAGTAAACCTAAGCGGTAGTCTGAATAGCAATGACCTGTAAAAGATGATTTGTACATTAATGTGTCACTTGGCGTTATCATTATCATTGAGTCAAGACATAAAAAAATCAGTCAGATAAGAAAAACGTCTGCAATACCGCAATACGACAATTCACAAAGTACTTATACCTACGATTTCGTACGTCGCTATAATGTAATGGACTGTGAATTTTTACAGTTAAAATGACGCGTGGGAAATCCTTGTCGTTATTTCGCCTTTTGTTAGGTGCGAATCTGCAACTTACTATATTTTATTTTATAAGTAGATACTTATCTATGTGTCATACTTAACTCGGGTTTGATTCAATATACCTACGGCTCGAAGAGTCATAACATAATAAGTACTGGCGAAATGTTGGTTAGCATTATTTTGATATTCTGCGATTCAAATCAACTACAAGAAGCAGAAAGATAACATGAATGAAGTTTTGTTTTGATAACTCGAGAGATACGAGACGAAAATTGTCGCTGCATTCATATAATTTATTTGAGTGTTGTCCTACTGACATCGGGTCTGCAATAACAAAGATCAAATCGTAGAGCGCATTTCCATCTCGTTGTACTGTGACATTTTCGACTTTGTTGCAACTGCAAATACGGGCGGGCATATGTAGGTAATTATACTGTCTCATTTTGCATATTACAGTTCAATATTTCTCACAAATATTTTTATTGCCTTCGAATTGTTCTTTAGACTTTATATACTATCTATTCCTGTAGGAAAATACTTGTCTGATTCAGCGCAGAATATCTTCTAAGTATTTGTAAAGGTCACGCACGCTTATCGAAATTTATGATGAAATAACTCGCAGAGTTTGTATTGAAAGACGACATAATTATCACCACACACACAGTAACTGTCCAATAAATTAAATAATTTATGGTATGTTCATTGTAATCATAGACAAAGTCGCAAACAATAGTGCGAAATACAAACAGTAAACGTAAAATAGCCGTAGCTCATATGGTAGAAACGTTGTTTTATGAAAGTGAAAAAATGTTTTTCCTTGTAGTAAGATGACCTTTGGAAACAAAACCACACTGACATAAATGAATGTATGCTTCAATCA
The DNA here is from genome assembly GCA_027580185.1 of Tuta absoluta. Lineage (NCBI taxonomy): Eukaryota > Metazoa > Arthropoda > Insecta > Lepidoptera > Gelechiidae > Tuta > Tuta absoluta. Next base: position 7,671,562 of record JAQAHW010000003.1, read on the forward strand.
AGCACTTGTTTCAATACGAGCATATCAAGTGATTTGTTTGCTGTTACTAAGAAACTTAGCAATTATTAAGATCTGTCCAGTGATTGATTTCTTTTACTAAGGTACTTAGTTGCAGCAAACTAATTACTTGATGTGCTCGTATTAAAAGTGCGAATAAAATCTTAATTTTTGAGAGTGCAAGGATCTTATCTTCAAAATGTTATACATAAGTAGTTCAACCTAAAGATGTTTAGCTTGAAAACTGTGCCACGCCGCCGAATGTTTACAGACCAAATAAGATACAGAACGGGCAAACTGAATGATTGTGTGTTGAAAAGCGCATTGTATGGCAAACAAGTGAATAGAGGCGGCACGGCACGGGCGCGGTGTCCTGCCGCGGAGGTCGCCGCTCAATGACCACTCGCCAATTGAGATAATGGGCTCAATGCAGATGATTACTGACCCATTCATTGGAAACTAGCTGTAAAGCACCGTTCACATCATAAAGTTTTCATGAACCCCTGCTTTCAGGAGAATCTTGAATCATTTATTGAACGACTAAAGATTTAAAGGTTACTGCTGAAAAACATTCCCCGATTGAGATAATGGGCTTAATTTAATGCAGATGATTACTGCCCCATTTTGAGAAACCAGTCGTTGAGAACCACTCACATGGTAAGCTTTGCATGATTCCTGGTTTTCAGGAAAAAATTAAGATTCAACGGCAAAGTCTCATTTTACGCTTTAATTGTAGTAGATGTGCATTGTAGATGAAGTTTTACTGTAAGCAAAATTGCTGAATACATTTTTTTTTATTCAGTCACAGTATTAGATACAATCAGCATTTCGTTGCCTTAGTGTTAATTTGTTCTATCAACCATCCGGTAATCCTTGCAGCTAGCGAGTTTCTTTCAACTATAGTACACCAATCACTGTCAATTTTGGGACGTTGACCAAACGAGCACTAATTTATGAATATCGTATGCGTGCTTGTTTGATCCACATCCAACAAAAAGCATCATAAATATATAGAAAAACTACTGCTTTCTGTGAAAATTCCTAGCCTATGACACTCGGGATAATGTAAGGATTCTTCCGATACAATTCTCATTCGAATCTGTTCAGTGGTTAACGAGTTGCAGCACTTTAAAAATCGCACATATATACATAAATGCATACATTAACTCTAAAAACTTCTAACGGCATTGCACATTAATCCCCTTTTTAAGTAAAATCAACAATAGCTATTTACTGTAATCAAAAGAATATCGCTAAGTGCGAGGATGGGTGGATGGTCGATAGAACAAATAAACACCGTAACCACGATTTAGTTTATCTGAAAGAAAAGCTCATGGGAAAGAAACAATGAATTCCGCCCAAATAATGAAAAAATCACCTCAACAATTTTATTCGATTTTATTATTCTTTTATTTATTTATTTTTTCTAGACATTTGAATTTTTAAATTTTATTACCAGCTATCTAGTTCCCATAGTATAAGCTTTGCTTAGTTTGGGGCTAGATGGCGCTGTGTGGAATGTCTAGGATATATATTTTTTCTTTTTGCCTATGTAATTTATTCCAATGTACACGATCATTTACAGACAACGTTATATGATTACGTGAGTATAGCGCACTTGCGTTAAATTAAGTTAACGTTGAACACTCCCGCGTATGTTTGCGCATGTTTACCTGATCGCGCTCATCGAGAAATTAATATGTTTAGCGGAACGCTTGCATCATCATTACTCTAATCTGCTCTACTTCAATAATAGTTAATAAATTTTCATCGCTTAGACTACATTCAATCAGTAAAGAATGGATTAGCCGCTGGGCATTAGTTGCAAAACTAAGCCAGTAGATGAAGCCGTGCCACGCGTTATTAGCATTAAGATACGCTTGCAAATTTCACGGACAATGGATGAGCCGCGGTAGCCCAGATGGAAGAGGCAAGCACAAGTGATGGAGAAAGTCGCAGGATCAAATCTTGCCCGCGGTAGAAAATTATGCATGTTTTCTAAAATTCAGTAATAATGTTAACACTTTTCAAAATAAATTATAATAAAGACGTTATTTCAATTGAACTTTGAAAACTAATTTAACGGTTGTCACAGTGAATCTTAGATTGTTCCAATCAACGAGTCATTCCAGTTTATTTTTTAAGTAACGAACAAAAGACAGTCGTGGGATAATGACTTCCCGTCCAGAATAAGACCGCAACTGGGGTTAGGAGCTCCAGCAGTATGCATCATTTTATCATAAGCGTTTCTTGTTAATTGCTGTTTATGACATAATTTTATTATGAGTGTGCAATAAAATTCAATGTACCATTAAGTCTGAGCTCTGAACTCGATGATTTAGCGGCGAACTTTCGTCGTTGTTCTGATTTACGATGTCACACAAACGGGCTATTTTTGAACCGCTTCGACTCTCTTCACTTCACACTTTAATTATAGCTGCACAACATAACTACTATTATTTTAGCTTTGAGTCGCCTTGAAATATCGTCCTAGCTTTATGACGGTTGACGTTCATTTTGTTCGTTTAAAATATGAAAAATGTGGACAATCTACGACGAGCAATAACATAAAAAATTAATATTTTAAAGACAAAGCGTTGAGATCTAGGCATTTGGCCTCAATTCAGGAATAAATTCTATTAACTTACTTTAAACTAGCGTTGACACTATCCATCAAACAGGTTTAGAAAAGCATAGTCAAGATAAGGCGTCGATGATAACAATGGCGACCATATCATTTGTAAACCTATTTCACGAAATGTAAAAGCGCAAGTTTAATGTAAACCAATGTATGGTCTATTTCAACCTAAGTCGCGAAACATCTTTTGTTTTTCCTATTTCATCTATTTCTTGTTTTACGTCCGATTAAAGACGGCTCAAAAATGAAATAATCAACTCCCCCAGTCCCAAAGGAATGAAAAAAAAACGAAGGTGTTTCTTCCACTGGGCAGGAGGGAAATCACTAGGCGTTTTATTCATAACCACTGCTTCGAAAAGTCGAAAATATTCTTAGACTGTTCACTAACAGATTGTTTTACGGAAAATCGTTAAGAGGTCTTCGTTAGAATTGCGCTTCTACTATATTACAAACTATATTCTCAAGGGAGATGTTATGTCAAATAATTATTCTAACTACGTTTCAAATACATACATACATATATATATACATATATTGCGGTGTAGGAAGAGCGAAATCAGCCGTAAAAGTGGACATTAACGCCATGTCTGACAAACATTTGTGGGTTATAAAAAAAATTTGTATCACTATAGTGACAAGTTGTCAGCCCATCACCTCAAATTGCAATACACATGTTACCCTCGAGTTCCTTAGTCGCCTCTTACGATACCCACGCAGAAAATGGCGTTTTACGATTAGTTTTTATGAGTCGTTGTCAAAGGTACCTAATCTGTTCCTCAACCGATAACTAAGGTGTTGTACACCTGTCATTTGCCGTATGACGGCCCGATGTCGTGTGAGCTTCTCTTGAGGTTTTATATAACTTCTTTCGTCAAAATCACCTGACTGGCAAAATATTACAGTCACGTGCGGCTTGTGTAAAGACCACTTAATACTGTGACTTTTTTCTACTTTATGTAGAGTTAAAATAAATCTCTGTTCTTTACTTCTAGTACTTTCTCTATACTGTACTTTTATAAATCAACCATAGCATACTTGCCTTATACCTACATTTATTTAACCTCTCATACCTAGATAACGATTTAAATTTTCCCATTAGATACCTACATACAATGCGGAGTTTCGCATCGCAAGAATGCCATGACAAATGCTTAAACTCTGCAGATAGTGCACACAGGTATTGTTTGTTAGCCGGTAGCCGGAATGTCTAGGTAACTTTTGTACAAAAATACTGCTGAGAAGTTGTATGCAGAAACTGGCGCAGGCCGGCTCCGGCATAAGCACAAGAAACTTGCCAATGTAAAAGTGCCTAGCAGCAAATCGTATGAAATTGGCAAGGATTGGCACGACACGGCGCCGTAGAAATGTCAGTGCAGAGTGAATGGACTCAAGTTTTTGTTTATTTTATCCCCGCATGTATCCGCATGCATGTGCCAACGGAGCAAAAAGATCAGAAAGATAACAATGTAGTCATTAGCCGGCGCTATTTCTAGCAAATAATGTAAGTAATAACTTCTTCGAAAGTGATTATGTGATTCGAAGTGTCTTCTTATTATAATGTAGGATGTAATTTATAAGAGGCATCTATTGCACGCCTAGATTTGCCCGTCCCTGATCTGATATCTTAGATGCTCTTCAAGGGTGTGATAGACGATATTTTTGCCTTTGATGTCGGTGAAGCCGGTCGCTTATTCATTGCTTTTCGTTTCATTTTATAATTCATATTTATTACTAGCAAATACTAGCAATTGCTTTAATGGGTACTTTATGCATTGTACTTTATTATTCTCACGACAATATGTTCTCTTTAACCTTTGTATCATATTAGTAACATTTTTAATAACACAACCTAAATCAGAAAATGAAGAATCAGAAGTATCTAGATAGCGTGATTTTGTTCCTAGTAACTTATTAATGAACAATTATTAATGGCTGCTAATTAGAATGTATATTTATAATAGCGAATTACTAATAAGGAAATACTTAGTCCCTCTCGCCCATTAAATGATAAATGGCAGTTACGTGATCAAGTTCAAAGGCGTGACACTGGATGGTACCTATCTGTTCCTAAGTGGATTAGAGCCAGTGTTGCCACCTTAGTTTTAATGATTGGGGCTGTGGAAGAGGTTATTTCGGGTTAAATGAACCAAAAGATATCAAAATACTTCCAGCAAAAAATATATACAGAACCTACTGATCAGCAGTACTGTTGGTCTTAACCCGCTGCTAAAATGGTGACTTCAACAAGCTTCTGCCTGCTGATTCCGCCACCTCAAGATGTCGAGCGACAGATATCTCGAGCAACTCTTCAGCTGTTCATAGCACTGCTTGAACAGCAGGACGTCGAACAGATTACTGACATTCTGTGCACACTTTTCACTTCCCGGCTCCACAACAAGCTAAAAGAACCTAATCGCGATGGCGCATGGCGAGTAAATCAGATTTTTGGTGAAATTTTTTTTTTAGAGACGATTAAAGGGGTAAGATCCTAGATTACTCTTTTTAGGCTAAATCACCAAACAATGAATTCACGTGCAAGAAATAGTGTTAGATCTAGCCCCAAATGGGCTAAGGTGGCAACACTGATTAGTGCAGTGGCTATCAGAGGCCATGCGTGCGTGCGCAGGCGCAAAGGTCGCGGTCTTTGCACAATCGATCTAGGTTAAGCTAAGGCAATTTTCGTAGGACTCAATATAAGTTTTATACTTATTTTGTATGGCTTTTTAGCAAATAATTTTTATTGTTTATGGACCAATATTCTGCACCCTGCCTAGTCCATGTCAAGGTTAGGTTAGTTTACGCATGTGCGCGTGCCATATACCTAATGCTCATAGTATAGGGCACGAAGGGTATAACAATGTGCTCTATTGACTAAGGGGAACATATTGCAGTATATTTTAGGGCTGAACTCTACAATTTTAGCTTCAGGGTTTTTAAATCTACACCTGCCTATTGATTAGGGCACGTGAAATCAGGAGGCTCTAAAAACCGATTTTGTGTTTCGACATTAAACCTAAATACCGGTATTCCGGTTTTGATAAGTTATAATAAACATAGTAAAAAATGTTTTGCAGCTCAGGAAGAGCTGCTCTCTTTTCGAATTCAGTAAGTTTTTGCGGGAGTCGTGTGCGGATTTAGGTATTTGCGTGACAAAATGATTGCAAAGGAGGTACAGGTGGTAGATAACTACATTATTTTCAATGGTAATGCCCCGAAAAGTTTAGAAAAAAACATAAATTGATTTTTGAGCTCTAAAAACCATCATTAAAATATCGGAAAGATATTCCGGTTTTTCGATAAGTACTTTGATTTCCATCCCCTTACATCGGCTGATCTGGGCTTGGATCTAAATACCTAAGAATTCGGCCATATTATTGCGCTATGTATAAATATTATGCAGCAGTCATAAAAAAAAACATATTTTCTATTAGTATTACTTCTTAGATATTTGAATTGTAAGTTTATAGACTGTTTTTGCTATCTGTAATGGTATGCAACAATCTTTATGGATTATTCTCTAAGAAGGTACATTTGCAGATTAACAACATGAAGTTGATTGAATTCTGATAACATAGGTATTTACGCACCTATTAATAGGTAAGACAAATCAGCTGATGATATACCTAGTGTGAAACATCAATTCTTTTTTATTGGTAGATATTCAAGAGTGAGGGTCTGAATCTCCGCTTGCTTTTTACAAAAAAATAAAAAATATATGTAGGCATCCTCGCAAAATTTCTCTTAATCTTGAATTTTATCTACCACCTCTCCTTATATCTGTGTGGTATCGTTGGATTCGTCATGATGTCCTGATTCGGGATCGCGATTCGTGAAGAAATTGTGTCATGAAGGAGGAGGGAGGGGGGATCAAACATTGAGGATTGTAGTATTTTTAAATCCTTTCCTGTGAGTGTGTGGGGTATCAAACGAAAGTGAATTACAAGACGGTTTAAAAAATATATCGTATTAATACATTTCACTACTTGTTAAAATAAACGAAGTGTTTTTATATTTAATACCCCGAATTTTACTCCCACACGAAAAGTTTTAAACAAAACTACAATCCGCCATCTTTGACCACCTCTCTCCTCCTTTCATGACACGATTTCTTTACGCATCAAGATCCTGAGTCAAGCCATCATAATCCAACAATACCACATACAAAGAGAGGTGGCAGATACAAAAATATCATCTAGTACAGCCGTGTACCTAACCTCGTATTACTACTTATACCATAATGTCATTCCAATATAAAGGGAACTTCTTTTTTCTTCATGTTTCGACCTGGCTTCTTTTGACGTAGGCTTTTATCATCATTCTTATTATTTAAACACTTCTTCTTCTTTCAACCCGTTGCCACTCAATGCTGAGTGTAGGTCTCCTCCAATCTTCTCCACTTCTGACGGTCAAGGGCCTGTCTCATGCAGTTTAAAGACTAGCTATAGCTATAGCTATATGAGCTGAGAGCATTCCCACGGCGTCAGGCAGGTGATTTTTCCAAACTATATGCTTCGTTTTAACCTAAGCTTGATCACTATTTATTATGCGCTTGTCGAATAAGTAATTCTAACACTAATCACAAATATCCACACGGCTAAGTAGTAATTGCAATATAAGTGCTTCTTATCGAAGTACTAAATGTACAGTAACCACATGACAGTAGGTATGCTACTTTATAGCAACAGTCAACCTTATCAGAAGGAAAAAAGTACTATAAAGTGTGGTTGACTGTACTGTACTCGCTAAGCGTGGGAAATATCGTATGCCTAAACTAATATTAGCTTTTCCTTTACCGACAAATGTTGCCCCCACTAGCAAGTCTAAGGTAGCACGTAAATTATACCTTTACCAAGGAACCCTAATTGGCAGCCAGGGTAAGTTTGTATTGAACAACGATTATGGAATAACATTTTACGTTTGAATATTTGAGTGCAAATGGTCAACACTACGACTGTTTAACAGCAGTGGGATATAGAGCTAAGTTATCTAGTACCTACTTTGGTAAGGCAGGTATATAAATCAGGTCCTTGTTACGTAGATATATTAAAGAAATTAGTATGTAATTTGTGGTAGGTTAGAAGGTACCAAGCAGTGTCATGTCATGACCTATATTTTATTTTATTATTTTCATAGTAATTAATATTAATCGAAGGATATAATTGATGTTGGAGAAGAGTCTTTATTAGGTTTTGGAGCCGCAATAGCATTTTAAATGAACTCATTAATTCATTAATAAACGATATGTCAATTTCCGAGTAAGTAAGTTTATTTATTTTATTAGGTAAATACAACAGGTAATACTAAGAATTTGCTTTCTTTCCAAAACTAAATCATTCATGTAAGTTATAAAGAAATGTTTATTCCTGTCTGAAAGTATTACCACCTTCCCCTCAAGTTAAAAAGAAACGAGGCCGTAAAAATGAAACCGAAATAACACGGAACAAATCACTAAAACTTTTACGATTCCTTGTTAAATCATGTAAAGTGAATAGATGTGTTTATTTCTTTGCATTCGAACGATCTTATCATGACATCGAGACGTGCTGGACGCTGGCCAAAAACTTTCACTTAGGTAATTCACTGAAGGCAATGCATAAAAAATATAGCGCCTCCGAGTCCATTCTATTAGATATAACGAGGTTGGTCGAAATCTGTGCCTACTCTTCGAGATCATTCTATGGGAAACAAATAGAAAATTATTAAAATCTTCTATCAGTGCCGTGTGATGCCGGCTTAGAAAAGCATCACCCCATTTCTTGCCCGTGGGAGTCATAAGAGGCGACTAAAAGATTTGAGGGTGTGTATTGCAATTTTAGGCGATGGGCTGACAACCTGTCGCTATGGCGATACATAATTTTCCGAATGACCCTCAAATATATTTGACGTGGCGTAAATGTCTGTTTTAGCGGCCGTTTACGCTCTGCCTACCCCGCAAGGGATTATAGGCGTGATATGTGTGTATCAGTCTTGGATTACCCCATAACTTGCATGGGTAGATATTGAAGTAACGTATCTTTGACTAAGATAAGTACCTCTACCTTCCTACTATACAAACTACATACCTACCACATCACAGCAATATTACCTTGTACTTCGTTGTTGGTCGCTACACCAAAAAAAGACTCCGAACACTACCAATAGATTCAAAGAAATAAATCCATCCATCGTCAAGCATCATAAACATAAATTACTTCTGTCCATTCTATCATCATCTTGCGTACGCGCATGGTTGAACTAAACATATAACTTTACATACAACACATTAACTGTATCAACCTACCTATCTAAGGGATCAACTTATACTGGATTTCATACCGTTACTCAAGCTTACCAGTGTAAATTAATCCCTAATATGTGTAGCTTGATGTGGTATACAGTGATACATTCAAACAGTAAGGAGAGCTACGGTATGCAGGATAATTACTTTTGCCCGCATGGGCCCAATAATGGTATAATAATGGCATAATTACAGGTTACACGACACGAGGACGGATCCTACTTAATTGACTAAACGGCAGCGATAAGATACCCAGTAATGTAACTTATCACTGATCATGATGTTCAGACATAGAGGGGTTAAAAACGTCACGAGTATTTTGTTCTAAGTGCCTAAACTTTATTTTAATTTCAGCCACGGAGGCGTGAGTAGATTACTTTTGTAACATATTATTAATTTGTTTCTCTCTAATCATATAATATAAGATAAGATATTTTTTTTGTTATCTCTAATCAGATTCAAACTTCTTCGTCTTCTGTCGACGAACGACTCGAAGAGCCCTGGTGTCAGAGTTTTTTGCTACCGTCTATTAGTAATAGGTAACTAGCAGACCTCTGACATGATGATGTCTTGCAAAGTTTTAAATTGGAGGGGCTTAAAAAGGAGGGGTTTCCTTTCATTCACAAATTAAAATTACAGTGTAAACTCTATGTAGCGACACTCCACGCCATTAAACTTCGAAATTACTTGACTTTAGTATTTATTCATTAACTAACATCAGAAATTTGTTAGTACAACAAAATTTCTACTTTTAAATCGTTGGAAATAAAATGAAATAAATGAAAGGGTTACAAATTGTTGTCGGATACTATTCAATTGATGAAAGATAATTACAAGAAGGCAATTTAGCTATTTTCCATGTAACGACAACTAGGTACCGATTGCGTCAAAAATGCCTAATCTTGTCAAAAGTGTCGTTAAATAGAGTTTACACTGTATTTTATCCTCTCAAAACAAATCGCTTTAAATCTATTTCTAAAATCAATATCTATTGACTTAGGTAACCTTATCATAGTCAAGGTCAAGACGCACTATCTACGTCCGCGATTCATAAATAAAATATATCTGGTGGCCAGATGCGGCCGTCACGAACAGATCTCATTACTTATATTTAGATGACGAAAGAAATGGAGCATACATGACAATAATATGGCTATATCCCTTATAATGCGTGCGCAATCTTTTATAGGGTTTTCTTTTATGCGTGTAAAGGAATTGCGAATACAGGGCGAGTTAGGCCCGGCTCCCGACACATAAAAAACCGGACAAGTGCGAGTTAGAGTCTCCCACCGAGAGTTCCATAGCATGCACTTCAAGCCCTATCATATGATACCTCACTAGAACTATGAACACTAAAAAAAGAATTTACAGAAGGATGGGTCGCCCTATCTTCGATGATTGATACCTACTCTGTTAGAGTTGCTATAGTTTCTAACTAAATAGTTAGAACAGATCACCTTAGTTCAACATAGTAAAACTACTTACAATACCTACACCTCGTAATCATTATCACGGGAAAAGAAAAGCTTTTTAATTGTGTACTGTGATGTTTTATCAAACAAAACTATTGTTCTTGATAACTTCTAAACTGAATCTTAGTATTTGGATCACCATTCAGTGTGATTTACTTTTCAACATTATTTGGGATATTTTAAAATGTTGAAATGCAATCTTCTGTTGTATTTAGACAACCAGAAACACTGCAATTGTATTTTTAACGCAGTTGCCACTCGACTACCGATACCAGGACGAACCCGCGTCCCCTGTAAACGGCGGCGTGTAGATATTGTGTGCGTGAAATATTGACGTTTGCTTGTAGCTGTCCACCTGTCTTAGGCGCGCTTGCCTATGTATAATTTGTCCTAATAGCCTCAATTTTTAAATATTATTATTTTTCTACTCCCTAAAAAACCGACAGACGGTGGAGGTAAAAGGGTTCTCGAGTGGAGGCCACGCATCGGCAAGCGTAGCGTTGGACGACCTCCGGCCAAATGGACCGATGACTTTCAAGCTTTGCAAGCTTCCGGCTTATGGCATCCCAGCTGATTTTTGTACTTGGATTTCAGATTTCCTTAGTGAACGGTCCATCAGAGTAGTCGTTGACGGCTGCTCCTCTGACCTTATGGCCATTGATGCCGGAGTTCCTCAGGGGTCTGTTCTCTCTGCAACTCTTTTCCTGCTGCACATCAATGACCTCCTTCGGCATGGTATTGTTGGATACGCAGATGATAGTACCGTTTCAGAGAGATACTTGACAGGTGCAGGGACCAGCTGGGATGAAATACGTTCGTTAAGAAAGGCCATGGTAGAGCGAACAGATCTGACCTTAAGTCTTGTCTCCCAATGGGGCGACGACAATCTGGTCTCATTCAATGCCACCAAAACACAGGCGTGTCTTTTCACTGCAAAAAGGAGTCCTTTCGACTGGACACCTACTTTTCGGGGTACATCTGTCCCAGTCACTGACAGGCTTGAGCTTCTAGGCATGGAGTTTACATCAAATCTAAACTTCGGCGCGACCATCGAGTACAAAGCTCAGACGGCGGCTAAAAAGCTGGGCGTCCTGAATAGAGTGAAGCGACACTTTACGCCTGGACAGCTTTTAACTCTTTACAAAGCACAAGTCCGATCCTGCATGGAGTATTGCAGTCACCTTTGGGATGGCTCAGCTAAATACCAACTTGCCGCTCTTGACTCGGTGGAACGCAGGGCCAAGAGGCTCATAGGCGACATAAAACTGGTGGACACCAAGCTACGTAGCCTGGCACATCGCCGCAAGGTTGCCTGCTTGTCGGTTTTTTATAGATTGTACTTCGGAGAGTGTGCTCAAGAGCTTCACGACCTTGTTCCACCAGCTCCCTTCTACCATCGGACATCCAGACGCACCGCCGGATACCATCCGTACCTGGTTGCCATTCCGCCAATTCGGACTAAGCGCTTCCAGTCATCATTTATAATGCGCACTGCTAAAGAGTGGAACTCACTTCCTGCGTCTGTGTTTCCAAAAGCATACAACCCTAATGTCTTCAAAGTAAGAGTGAACAGGCTTCTTCTGGGTGAGCTCGCTCCATCTTAGACTCTGTCTCTGTCCTATGACCTAGACTAGAGTCAAGAGCAAACCCATCAATAATAATAAAAAAAAAAAACTTTAAAAAGGCGACTGGTAGCGACTGCATGGCAAAAACGAAAGATCATGCCGAATGGCGTACCCTGGGGGAGGCCTACGTCCAGCAGTGGACTGCAATAGGCTTATGTATGTATGTATGTATGTATGTATGAAAGTATCATCATCGGACAACAAATTGACCCTACAAGGGTTGTTTTTTTCCTTTTGAGGCAAGAAACTTCGTCACATAGCTAGGGCAATAATCAAAAAATACATTTTCAGCCACAAAAGGCTACTTAAGTAGTCAGGCAAATTATTTAAATGTAAGTACTAAGCAAACATTAAGACAATGGAGCATACATGGCAATAATCTGGCTAAATTCCTCTATAATGTGTGCGCAATCTTTTATTCGGGCCAGTTTTATTGCTCGCCAGTAAAGGAGATTGCGATACAAGTTGAGTTCGGCCCGGTTTGCCACAGTACTGGCTCGCCACATATAAAAAACGTGCCTCGATTCGTCACAAAGAAAAGAGATGTCACGGTAGTGGTATTAAAATAAATTAAAATTCTAACCACAACAATAGTTACTTTTTCTAAAAGGCCTTTTTAAAAGATAATATTTAGAATAAATAAATAATTTTTAAAGACCTGCAATTTCTAGAAAAAGAATAATGTTATTTTATTAATGTTGTGTGCACCGGAACGTTGTAACTAATAATTTTTGGCTAAAAAACTAGAAGCCATGCCACAAAAAATAAATTTTCGTTGTCGTTTGAGCTGTCTGTCAATAAATGATTTTCAAAACAAATATCCAAAAATCTTTTTGCGTTTCAATGACGCTTTCGTTGTGATTTCGCCAGTGTCGAGTTCATTTTACTTAGGCTCAATTATTTATTTTATGGCGTTTCATCACGATTGTGATTTCGCCAGAGTCAAGTTTACTGTGATCACAGACTACTTCGACACGATTTTAAAATTAAATAATAAAAAAATGCAGGTCTATTTAATTTTTCTAATGGTTTTAATGAGCTCTATTTTTCTAATTCTAAGCCTGGTTAAAAGATGAGGCCGGTTAGAAATTACCACGAATTTTATACCAAGCTCCCTTAAAAAATTAACATGTCTTTTTCACTTAAGGGGAATCGCGACAGCCCCCATAAAAAGTATGACAACATGTAACAACCGCAATTTTGATGCGGCGACGTGTGCTATGGACTCCAGTTTTGTATTTTTTCGTCCACCAAAACAACAAAGTAGAATGCGGTTAGGTTTAAGAACCGCTTAATAAATCTAAATTACCGTCAGACAAATCATTCAACCGTTAGTACCATGGGTTAGTAAGACAAATATTAACCCCTTTTTTTGGAAGGACGCTACGATTTTAGCCCCAGGGCTTTTAAACCTAAGCCTGACTAGTGTACTCACTATTGTTATGGTTTTTCATAGGTTTTCCACTATAAGTGAGGGAGTAAGGTTCAAAATTACTGGTAGGTACACATGCTGTACCGGTGTAGATGAGGCCTTAAAGTTGTGACGAACCGGGGCATACAAAACTAAATTATAAATAATTATCATAATTGAGTGTTTGGCTAAGGGACTTGAGGGTATCGTGGGTATTATAATTTTAGGTGACGGGCAATCAACCTGTCACTATAGTGATATACAATATTCCGATACAGCCCTCAAATATTTGACAAACGTGGCGATAGTGACCGTACTTTTACGAATGTAAACGCTCTGCCTATCCCGCAAGAGATAAAATCGTAATATGTGTGTGTATTATTGAGTGTGACAAACCAGGATTCAATGTGTAGATGAATTTGATGACGAATTGTGTCTGTGACAAACCGGGACAGAGTCTACAAGGCTTATCACACTAGGAGCGTCGCCGCGCCAACTCATAATCTACATTTTTATCCCTCGCATCTCTATGTAAGTCAGTTGAGAAGTCAATAAAATTCCGCTTAGCATTCTTCATACACAAAACAACTACAGCTAAATAGAACAAGGCTTGAGTTTCTTTAACTATTTGCGGAGTAAGTAACGTCGGTACTTTTATGGCTTCATTTCCACATCTTTTAGGTAGATAGGTAAATGAACTTTTTTTTTGTATCGATCAATATTCACAAGCTACATCGAGTAGTCAAAATACTAACTTTATTCATATATTATAGAAGACTTCATAAGATAAGTAGGAAGGTCTTGACTAGTTCTGAAGGTAACATTTAGCCCAATACATGTGCATAAAATATATTACTTTATTATTTCAAGAGCGAATTAGAATTTTACCAGAAGTCTATTATATCCTTTCAAGAAAATTTAATGGCGCATTCACAGGGCTGGAAACTAATAAAGACATTATAAAACAACCCTCCTTTTCCTTCTCAAACACCAAAAGGTTCACAGGGAAGCTTAAAACAATTGTTATAACACTGAAATAAATATTTATAACGGAAAGTCAACACTTAATTTCCTTCCTTTCTTTCTAGAGACATTTTAAATTATGTAAAATTCTAAAGTAAAGTTTTATCAGCCTCGGCTTCTGCGTATTTTTATCGCGATAAAAATGTAAGAGAAAGGTAAGTACGAAGATACTATGCTTATCGGTTAGAATAAATCTGTATATAGGAAAACCTTCGCATTAACGAGTCAATTTTATCTTTTACCAGTCGTAAAAATATTTACGGAATAAAGCATATGTACCTACCTACGTATATCTCCTAATATGTACGCGTACCTACAATATAGTCATTTTAAAGTACCTATGTGCGTAATATGTATTGAAATGCATTGAAATCTTTAGTGAGTAACTTTTTTTCGAAATGTGAAAAAGAAGTAGTTCTCCTATACAAAGTGGCATATTTTGACAACTTGCCCTTAAAATATTAAAATTTGCACTTAATGTAAAATTACTTTAAATTAAAGATCGTGAGAAGCTATTAGATAAATAGTTTGATGTACAGGGTGTCCCACTTTAAATGGTCCAATGATAAAATCTACATTCTGGGCAACCTAAATACGAATCTAACAAAAAAAGTTCAATACTTATTTGAAGAAAAATGTTCCCATACTAATTATGATGACTGATATGGCGTTTTCTATGGGAGATTATTTTTTCTTCAAGTGCTTATTACAAAACGTGTTTGCTAGGTTAGTAGCTAAGGTGTCCAGAATTTTTTTTCTTGGGACAACTCAAAGCGGAACACCCTGTATATCAGCATTATTAGATTTAAGTATCGCTTACAAGTTATTAATTTTTTGTATTTGATAGATAAGATAACAGATACCGATAGTTACATAAGCATGTTGTTACTATTCTAATGCACGCGTGGTTGTGTTGTTAGGCAATGGAGCACATTGGTAGGTATACACGCACCATCTATTCACGTCAGACGCAGAGGAAACGCACGACATGCACCTTGCCCGACCTAACAAATTAATTTTCTTTAGATAATATAATGTGTCAATTCGAAGTTCAGCGTCGCCGAAATCCGGTAAGTTCATGTCGTGAACACACGTCACGGTGCGACGTTTTAAAAAAGTCCTGCTTCTATGCCCGCTTCACGCCACCGTCAATTAGCACGTCGTTTGAAGATGCGCTGCTCTTTACCGCAACCGGTTTCGTGACAAAATAACGCAATACGAGGAGAAACACAAATTATACCCTCAAGCTAGGTTTTAGAGTTGACAATTTGCAAGTCAAAGGATGATATGTGACATTTCATAAAAGGCGACAGCGGGCTTGGTAGCGTGAAGTCGTGTGCGCGACATATGAGTAATGACAACAAGGCAGTGGCGTGTGTCGTCTGAGCAGAACGTTCTCAGATGCGCGACGACTGCACGGATTGCACGAGTTATGCAAGCCGCAGAGAAATATTCCTAGTTCGACCTACAACTAGGATTCCATGCCGGCCTACATTACTCGCAGAAATCACAATCGTCCAAATATCACGCATTCCACTCAAATTATTTTGTTATTGAGGATTCTAGCAACATTCCATATCTGTGTGAGCACAACAATGATCTTATATGTTACTAGCGTAGAGCACAATATTAGGCAAACAAAGATAAGAAGGTTTACAACTCAGTTTTGGTTGAATTAGGAACAATCAACTGTCATGTCATGACGAAATGTTAACGACGAAAGTTACAAAATTAACCAGAATCATCACGCGACGGGACAAGTGAC
This sequence comes from Tuta absoluta, assembly GCA_027580185.1. NCBI lineage: Eukaryota > Metazoa > Arthropoda > Insecta > Lepidoptera > Gelechiidae > Tuta > Tuta absoluta. The sequence goes on from JAQAHW010000003.1 coordinate 7,687,770, forward strand.
ACGTGTTCAAACCACGCGAGAGATCGAAATATGATAAAAATAAAAATTCTTAGTTTTCGTTACAGAACATTCAGTTTAAATCGTCCCGTAAGCCAGCAAATAGAAGTTTTCGAGGCAATAATTTCAAACGCGACTCTACTCTGTCACCAATGTTTTTTCCACTAGTGGCTTTTTAATGAACCGCTAGCGGTTCAAGGAGCTACAAATAGTGAATGGTAGAGTAAGCACTGACGCGTAAAGCTGCGCGAGCGCAGTCGGTCATCGAGTCGGTTTCCATTGCAGGAAACGAAAAAATATTTAGAGCGCAATGAAACGACATCGATGCTTTTCGAAAGTTCTTGATATGTTGGTGTCTTGGTATGTTTTACATTTTAACTTGGAATACTTAGTTTATGAATGTGTTAAATATTGCTTCTTTCATGTGTCAGGTAGGTTCAAAAATTTAAGGCAAAACGTTTGCTACTATTGCTACCCCATGATTTATTATGTACCTAACTATCCAAAAAAAGTACAACGTTACACAATGATCTTATTTTTCAGCGAAGATTTATGTGGGCTGGAGATGTGTTCGCACACGCATACTGTCTATTTGTGGTCAGCTGAAATAACTGACAAACGGAGCGTTCATCCGGTCCTATTGCTCCCGAACTGGTGTTTGCTCACTACGACCGGCCGACCAGCCGACCGGCCAGCGCGCTTTGCAAATGGGATTATGCCATGATTTGCGGTAATGCGGTCGACTCTTCACTCGCTAGCGCTACTCTTTGGAACACTTGCTAAATCTTTTCCCTGTCTGACCAGCCGGTGCGCAGGCCGGCTGACCGCATGAAAATGCGGCCTGTGTTAATGCAGCACATGCTCTTTGAAGTTCCAATCCGAAATACACCTGTGACGATTCCTGCTAAAGACTAGTTTAGAAACAAGTAAGAACTATTTGTTTCGTTATTGATTTTAGAAAACAATTGATAAGTCGTAATCTATTGTGAAATTAATAAACATAACGGATGCAATCAAGATTGAGAAACAATTTCATTTCAGTTTCATGTTTATAATTTAATTCAATCTATCCTCATTTAACGGTTAATGCTGAGCATAATTTTGATTCATTGCTTTGAGTAAATAATGTAGTTATTTTATTTATCCTTTACAGAAGATGATGGAGGTTCGTTTGAGCAGTTTAAAGAGACAAGGAAGATAACTGTCCACTGCTGAGTTGGGTAGATCAACTTCATCGGGATGTTTTTCTGGCGGCATGTCAAGACCGGCTGCGCACTCCCGGGTTCCAATGACTATACAATTATAGTACAGGAAATTTCTGTCCGCGACCAAACTTGGTACGCCCCCGCTTTGCTAGATACCGCTAACGACTCAGCTCGCTTATTTAGAACGACGGTTTAACAATTATCTGGGTCTTCAGGTTAAACCACTGGGTTAACCAATCGGGCGTGACAGAGGAGCCCGTGACACGAATTGAAATATTGCGTGGTTGTAAAACTATTTCCATCATCACGGGCTCGAGTAGCTGTCGCAGTAACTTGTTTACCGTTGTGTTGTGATGTAATGAGCAGATTTCCAGATAATTGTAGCCCTTCATAGCTAAATGAGGGATTTGGCAACTTGGAGCGGACCGTAACAACGATTGAAACACCAAGTTTGCACCTGATTGGCAGAAGTTCGCACGTCTGCGTCGACCAGCAAACCTCACTCAAAGTGGAAATTAAATAAGGACAATCCGTTCCTTCTGCATCAGAGACTAGCTTGCTGCATAATTCATCGTATGTAAAATCACTGGATTAATAATAGATGAAGGCGAAGGTGAATTCCTCGTCGACGAAGGAATAGAGTTGTGACCCTTTCAGAGGCTGAAAGGGGTTCACGAGCTTTTGTCTTCCGGAAGTTCAATGATAATTTCGATCACCTCGGAGAATCGCCTTCAGACTTCTGAGTTCTTTCCATTAAGATAAATGCGAGTTTAAATTAAATTCCGTTACCGCCTTCATTTAATCAAAGTTCAAGATTTAATTGAAACTGAAACTTAATCAATGGAATAATGCCACGTTGCAATAAGTGCTCAAAATTTTAAGAAATACTTAAATGTGTGGAAATACTTAGATATACTTTTATTTCATAAGTTGCTGTAGTGTAAGTAGTGGTCGTGGAGGCAAGGGTGTGGTGTGCCAGAGGTTTTTCTACCCTTCCTTTACTAAGCTAGGCACCTTGCACTCTATTCGCCTACCTAGCTTTTAAAGTGTTCAAAGTCCGGAGGATTTTCTCGAACAAGATTTAAAGCTTGCGAACTGATTTTCGCTTGTTTCTTGCTAGTCGGTGTAAATTTGCAGTAAAATTTTCTCGGCGTTCGTGTGGAGCGATTGGATGGCGGGCAGAACAATCAAACAAGCTGAAGAGAAATTTCTAACAAAACGGAGTACCTAGTTGAACTGAAGAGGCAGCGTGCGCACGAGTGGACCGGACAAACAATCGTCTTCGTAATAACCGTAACGAGTTCGGCGACGATCCCGTTTGCAGTGCATTGTTTGGCCGCAGCGGACGCAGCCATCAGCCGGCTTCAACTCGCTTCAGAGGAAATTGATTCTTCTATTCAATACTTTCAATACACCTGACTGTTCGAGTTCGTTATACTTTAATACTTATTTAGAATATTGTTAAATGCATTCACAAATAAGACTCTACGATTGGATTGGAAATGATTTTCAGTCTGCTGAGAACTTTGCTAAGAATAAATGTAAGAATATACAAGCTCAAATACATATGTACAACCCTGGTACCTTATGGTACCTTTGAGTACAACTTAGAGCGTTTTGATAAAAGACCGTTCAAGCAAAATAAAGCGTGTTAATGACATGGCTTTCGTTAAGAATATGTAAGCGTGCGAGTGTGTTTGTATGCAAATTGGAATCAATATGTATGCATTTAGTGCAATGTTTATCTCTTGGTGTCTGTGTAAATCTTAGAGCTGGGTGTCAATGATGTGTCAGGCGCGAGACTGTGATAATAAGACCTATTCAACTTAAGCCTCGACTGGCAGCGTAGCCAGTATTCAATGCGAGATTTCTACTATTACCAAGCTGAATTCATTATAAACAGGCATCAACTGATATTGTGCTTATGTTAAATATCGCAAGTCTGATTCTACGACGCAAATCAATGCGAACAGGAGGGCCGTTATTTCGTACAGCTCAACCTTTTGTGTGGCGACTTGCTGTGAAACGGTCAACTCTAGGTAAAAGTTAAATAAGAGACTCAATCTCTTTTTTGATTCATACTATAAGGTTTTCATACTATAAGTTTGGGCGAAAATATCTTATTCTCGCCCCATCTCATAATCATGATTTTAAGTAACTGCCAGTTAAATTAGAGAGACGAGAAACAAGGCTTCCTAACGGATTTGAGCGATTTGGAAGGCTTAAAACTTATTTCGTCGTTTAAATGTCGTTAAATCTCTGGGTTTGCCTTTACGTTATCATAGTGTCCATCCAAATAAATATCGGTTCTTATAGCCCAAAAACTAACATATGAAGGTGTGTTTATTCGGAGAGATAAAGTGACAAACCTAGAAAACATTAAATAAAATAAAAAGGATCTCACGTTTCTTTTCGAGAACCAGGGGCTATTTAAGGGAGTGTAAGTACTAATGATCAAACTGTAAGAATTAATGTTTTTCACCGATATGCGAAGAACATTTTAATAACTCGAGTTAGTTTCATTAAGCATTCTTCGGGCTCAGCATAATAATTTGAATAGAATATCTTATCAATATATGGTATTTTATTTTATTTTATTTGGGGAGCTTACGGCTTGGAAGAAAATATTTTATGAAACTATTCGATATTTTTCGATTGAAAATCCGTTTCGGCGTATCATTTTCGTCGAGGTTGATGCAAGCTTGCAATATTCTTAATCTGATGGAGTTACCATGCTGTCAGCCTTATCTAAGTAGTGATTGATTTTTACGTTACAAAATACTGAGACAGCTTTACAATTTGACGAATGAGATATGGTTATTTCGTACGGCGCTTGTACTTATCAGAAGATAACAGTGCGTGTAGTGTAGTGTAACTAATTTCAAAATATAAGGTATCTTATCGCTATGGAACCGGTGAGGAGCAAACATCTTCGGCAAACATGATAGTGTGCTCGAGTCCCATTCTATGAATATTCATAACTGTTTTCTTTAATGCCAACCAAACATGGTCAAAGAAAAAGAAACCTTTCTGTTAGGATTAGCAAAGCGGTATTAATTGAATATTTAAACACAGGTGCATACTGTGAAGTAACTTGTTGGAACGGCCTAAAGCACGAAAGGCTTCTAAAGAATTTAATCTGACTGATCGTATGGTTCTACAAAACCTTACATATAGTGAGGTAGGTACGTAGCGTCATGTTCTTTGCCTCGATATTCCAACGTTTCACGTAACTTTCAATTAAGCGATCAGAATTTCAAGTTTAGAACGTGCAAACGCAGCGTAGAGCCACCGGATGGGCGAGATCAAACGCTATTTTGATATTTCTCGGCGAGGGCGGCCGCGATCGATCAAGCCGATAATATCTCAAGCACATCGCCGATGCACCAATGTACCGGCCTAGATATCCTCAGGAGAACAAAGTTGGCATAGATAGAGGGATCAAAGTGCGGCGTGGGCGCTCGACCCAATACCGAGCGGCGTCAGTTGCGCTTGCGTCGGTCGCCGCGTGCGCAAAGGTCCACGTCCACCCTTACCCGACGCACTCGCGCATTTAATTTGAACGCACAATAAAATTGATGGCCTTCATTACGGGTCCACGGGGTCGTTACTGTTTATATTTAAGCACGAATGCTTTGATAAAATTCCGATACTAAACGCTACAATACCTATAAAAGTTTCAAGGCTTATGCAAAATACTTTTGAAATTTGAAAGCGACTACCAAAATTTTCAGCGAGGTAGTGACGAAGCGAACTTATTAACGAATTTTGAATGTTTAAGGATTGGAATAAAACAATAATGAACAGTCTTGTTTGTATTTGAGATAATTTACAAGTTTTCAATAGGTACAAATTCATATTCTTATTGCCAATCGTAACCTATACAATAGAAGTGAAGCGACGGAAGCGCGCCGGTACCGTGTTGTACGTACTTTACTTTGAGGTTATGTTGTGATTGTGTTTTAGGGGTAAAAGCCGGTGAGAAGTACGATAGGATTTCCCACTGAAAATTATGCGTGGTAAGGACGAAAATCGTTTGCTCGTGGGCGGAGAGGCCGGAGGCTGCGCGCGCAGCCGGCATGGCCGCCATCGCACACCTGACTCGCGCTACACCTGCAATTCACATCTGATTTACCGCGAATCGAGCACGAGCAGAGCCTTCCTCGCACGCCGCACGACCAACTACACCACCTCGACCACGCGCACTGCACGCCCCCACCTACAACCCCAAACATCGCCCCCAACAAAACAGCTGATTAGCAAACTTTGGCCCGTGTTTATGTTTCGGTATCGATACTTTCGCCACTTAAACTGACTTTTGTTTCGCTTTTCACGACTCGTAACTATCCTTCCGCGATCTACAGAGGCGTAGAGTCGCGTCACCGACGGTTGCAGCCGCTTCAGCGCGGGTGCAGCGGGTGCAGCGGCCGGCGACCGACTAGCGTACCTGGACTAGTCTGCCAGCTGAGGCCTCCGACGAACATCTTCCTGCAAGACAAACATAGCATTAGATGCTGCGGCGAGCGGCCGGTGCAAGGCGATGTTGAATGGATCAGGGGTTACACGTACCCCGGGTCGTTCGGCACCTCCGCGGGGCTGTGTGCCACATCCTGGTTTTGGGTTTCCATGGGCTTGGGCGCCTACGGGCGCACTACGACTACGAGCGAGCGACGGCACGGCGGGGACGGCTCCCGGAGTCGCTCGGCTGCACTACCGACTACCGGCACGAGACTGGCGCGGCGCACCCCGCCACGCAGCCCGCGCGCGCCCCCCCGCCGCCCGCGCCCGCACCCCGCGTGCCGCCCGCGCCGCCGCCGCATCGATTCATTCACTCCGTACACAATTATTCATACGGCCGGCACGAACGCGCTCGCCGCGCGCTCGGCTCCACCACGTGAGCGCGCGGCACGTGCTCGCGCTCCTCCCCTCGCCGCGCTCTTCCCTCCCCCGCCCCGCGCCCAGCGCCGAGCACGCCCACCGCGCGCCCACGCGCCCCGCACGTCTGCCCAACACCCAACACCCACCCCCACTACACTTACTTCGACAAAATAATAATAAATAAACTTTTACAAGTTCAACTTTCTGAAACAATAAAATTCAGGTAGAACTTATCACGAGATGATGTTACTTCCACTTCAAAAGTTTTAAATATTCAACACATCGTCGACGGTTAATAATAGTCGAGTCGAGACACCGTTAAGCCACATTACGTGATGTAATCTCGTGAAAGAGGCGTAGCGAGAAACCTCACTCTGACGTCACGGCGGCGACCACAACGCGCGTAGCTGGCGCTACGAAATATTGCTACGGAGGCGAAACACGTGCTACGAAGTTTATACGTAGGCTATGTGTCGCCGTATTACAATTTTATGAAATAAATAAACGTTAAGATACCTACAATAACCTTAGGTTATACGTACTATAACTGAGAGATAATACAATAAATTGTATCGATAGGTAGGTGGAGTCGCTCGAGCAGTAAAGTTGGAGCGCAATGGAAAAGCAGTGTTGCGGCGAGAGTGGGGCCGCAGAAATAGAACTCTCACCCGCTTACTGGACGAGCGACCCCTACTTTCAAATTATACAACTCGATATTACTCATTTACACATCATTTATTACACGTTTTACAAGCTCGTAGTAGGTTGAAGAAATATTTCGAACAAATCACATTAATATTTTTTGATACACACATGAAGACTATGAATTCATCACAAATACGTGGGAAATATGTTATTTATACACAACATTACCTTTAAGAATTTTAAATATCACTAACAATTTTGGGGAACCTAAAACTACACACAGCCATAGAAAGTTGGAAATCAATTAGATTAAATCACAGCGTACAAACAAAGCTTTTTTAAAGTCGTAAAAACAACACATACAGGAGTAAAAATATTTGCTGCAAATATTTTAGTGAACTAGTTCATGAAACTAAACAACTTTCACTAAGGAACATAGTTTGAAATATGAAAACAAATTTTGGGCCTCCCATACAAAGTGACCGGGTCGGCTCGAAAATATTGTGTAGAAGGTTCAATTTTTAAAGATATTTGACCTATGTTTCTTGGAGAGAGATGTTCAGTTTCAAAGGCTGGTTCACACCTTGAAATATTTGCAATTAATTTTATACACCTTACTGGTGTATCAAAACCTAGGTGCTTTATTATTATGGTGCAATTTGTGTTTGGAAATTTCTAAGTAAAGTATCAATTAAAAATAGCTAAAATACCTTAAATATAGCCCGTGTATTCAAAATTATCACCAACAATGTGGCGCAGTGGTAGTGCGACGGCCGATGTGGCGCAGTGGTAGTGCGACTGCCTGCTACGCAAAGGTTCCGGGTTCGATTCTCGGTGGGACACTCACAAAGTTGATATTTATCACTTTGTGAATTTGTTCCCGGTCTGGTTAGGACATTGCAGGGTGAACCAACTGATTGTCCGTAAATAAATGGTTCCGTGCTTCGGAGGGCACGTTAAGCCGTCGGTCCCGGTTGCTGTCTATGATAACTTAGACGGCGGTCGTAACACAACCATGTCAGAGGCCTACTAGTGATAGTAGGCGGTTGAAAAACTCTGACACCAGGGTTCATCGGGTCGTTGGACGACTTGGTGTCCCACACGAAAAGAGAAAGACCAACAAAATGGCTACAACTTAAAAACCAGTAATTTCTCGTATATAAAGCACACAGTAGTTTGGAATGCTACGTGGGAACTCTTCGAAGAAATACCTAAGTTCTAAACTCTGTACTTGGGGATTAATAAATAGTTGAACAAGAGAGAAAATGAGAAACTACGACACACACCACACATACTAATAACCGCGCAGTTATTGTTTGGTACAACACCGACATTAACGGGTTTACGGCTGGTTCTAAAGCTCCTTGTTCTCATCACATGTAACTTTGATGGCAATAGCCTATATAAAGTTTTGTTTTGTTGCATTCGCGAATGTACTTTAGTGTTGTATTGGCAGTAAAAGATACCATGTGAAAAAGGAAAAATAATTTTCGAACAGTACGTCTAAACTAATTATTTCCAGAAATACATAAGTTATTCCGTTTCTGAAACCAAGTCAATACTCTGTTTGGATTATATTACTTTAAATACTTTGTCTATTCGTGCGCATTTTTTCCAAGTGAATATAAATCTTCTAAGCGAAATGCTCGAGCTTAGACCGCGACATCTTATGTTATTCTAAAAATATTGGGGAGGGTAAGGACTAAGAGTGAATCGAGATTTGAGTATCAGGGTTTAGGGTAATATCAGGGTTTTACATTTTCAGAATGTAAAGGAGGGTGTCTCGTCATAATATCTCAATATGAATATACATCTGAAGATTAGTTTATTGAAGTAATAATATGCATTTGCAACAACAAGCTTTAAAACCAGTCACAGACTCGAATTTGAACTATCACAATAAGAACAACCTATCTGTTTTCGATTTATTTATTATATTGCTTTAGTTACGAATAATAAAGGATTCTTGACGCTTCTTACATTCTAGTAGCTACTGAAAGGTCAGAAGTGAAAAAAAACTTAACATTGATTGAATTAACTTTGAACAAATATGAAATTAAAACAATTTACATAAGCCGTATCGTGCTGCGTGCATCATGCTTTACAAACTAATGTCAATTTTAAATGACAGACATATTACATTTGCGCATATTTTTTAGGGTTCCAAACCCAAAGGGTCGAAACGGAACCTTATAACTGAGAGTCCGTTCTCACTCTGTCTATCTCTCACCAGGCTGTATCTTATAAACCATGATAGTAAGACAGTTGAAATTTTCAAAGATGATGTAATCAAGAAATAATGAAGATCAGAATTAAATAAGTATTTAAGAGAGCTCCCTTACAAAAATTGTACTTTTACTCGTTTTTATCGATATGGAACGGCGGCTGTATCTCATGAAACGTGACAATGAGAAAATTTAAATTTTCACTATGTTTGTCTGTTGTCTCTATAACAACAAATACTAAAAAGCAGGATAAAATATATATTTATGGGTCTCCCTCCCATACATCAAACGTTTTTTGTACGGTACCCGCCCTGCGCGAGTTTGATACGCACTTTCCCGGGTTTTTTACTTTACTTTTTTTACTTTTAATTCACTTATTGTTTAATTAGAACAATGATTTAATTACAAAGGCGATTACCATTCGGGTTGGCAAGTGTCCATTGTAAGAGTATATCTTGTTTAAAATAGAATTATCTTTTTGCTTTAGGATGTATTTAGGTTTATTTCTATATTTTACATGCTTTGAATGAGTAATTGTGAAAAAAACTGAATCGAAATCTAAATCATCATAACTACATTACATAGTATAAAATCACGAAAAGGCTGCCTTTGCTTAGTTTTAGTTTTATGTTTTCTGTGATTGTTTTCTGTTTCATGTGTCTGTGATAAGCAATGTGTTCATCTATCTGTCTATAAAACAAAGTCGCTTCCCGTTTTTTGACTGTTTTAGATCTTTGAAACTACACAACAGATTTTGACACGTTTTTTTAAATGCGAAAAGTGAATTAAAAGAAACGTTTTTAAAAATAATACACGCCATAAATAATAAACGTTCTTATTCCCATGGGAAAATAGGCATCAGCGGGTGAAACCGATGGGCGGGCCGCTAGTGATAATATAAGTTTGGATTCGAATTGCATTCAGAAGTTTACTCCAATACTAACAAAACACGAACGACTGTTCAAATCATAGACTTATAATATACCAAATGTATAGTTTTAAAATAATATCAACAATAATCGGCCAACTGCGAGTCGGACTCGCGCACCAAGGGTTAGGTTTACTTATGTATAAAAATTGCATAAAAATCACGTTAGTTGTATGGAAACACCCTTAAATATTAATTTCATTTTTATTATTTGTTGTTATAGCGGCTCATGAGATACAGCCTCAGACACATTATTGATAAAATCTAGCAAAAAATACACGTTTTTTGGAGCGCAACTTAATTTTTATTTATTTTTAACTTTTTGTATTTTGTAGTTACAGCGGCAACAGAAATACGGCATCTGTACAAATTTCAACACTCTATCTCGGTTTGTGAGCTACAGACTGGTGACAGACGGACCAACGGACAGACAGACTGCAAAGTCTCAGTATTATATAACATAACCCTTTGGGTACGAAACCATTAAAATGTACTTTTCAATAAAATCATAATAAAGTTAAAGATTTATCTCACGATGTCTTTTAATACTGGTCCTTGGATTAAGTAATAAAACAAGTAATTAACAAATTCAGGCAGCTACAATATAAGTTGCATACTTACTTATAAAAGTAAAAAAAAACTGTCGACACATACGTTCTACTGAATAACCCGTAACATCCGTGAAAATTAAGCCTATATCTATACTTATACACAGCATAATTTAAGTTGAAATAGCACAAGTTCTAAAAACCTTCAGTAATATATATTTACCTTATTCTTGTACCTAAAAATTAAATTATTTTAGTTACTAATGCAAAACATAACAAATATTAAATTAGTAATGGCAAACTTTTTCATAACACGATAAACGATTGGAATTTCAAATTAATATGATGATTTCTCCACCTTTTAATTTAATACAGTTAGTTAATTCTTCTTCTTTTTTTAATACTTTCTTACTTTTTAATACTTTCTTACTTTTTAATACTTTCTTAATACAGTTAATTAATTCTTCTTCTTTTTTTCTCAAAATCTTGATAATTCAAAAATATTCTCGTAATTACGTTCTGGTAAAATACCATACAATATATTTTTATACGCCTCTCAAGATTGATAAAAATTATTGACATTTTAGCGCGCCCTCTATGCTACACGATGTCCCCATCGCCATCAAATCGCCATGGCCTCAAACAAAGTTGTTTGGACTTAATCTACACTAATATTATAAAGAGGAAAGATTTGATTGTTTGTTTGTTTGTTTGTTTGCATCGAATAGGCTCCGAAACTACTGGCCCGATTTTAAAAATTCTTTTACCATTAGAATCCTACATTATTCCTGATGAACATAGGCTATATTTTATACGAGAAAAAAATAGGGATCCGCGTGAAAATATCGATAATGTAACCCAAAGTGTGAAAAATGTACCAAAAAAATATCTTATATCGCGTACGCTGTGGAAATTATTGACAATAGAGCAAAGTGATGTACAACAGTTTTATAGAGGACATCAATATCTATAATAATGTCCGCGATACTATTTGTCTAACTATTACAGTTATGCCACAATAACTACTTTTTCATTAAAAAATTTACAAACTACGCCACATTATTCGTACCAGTGTAATGATTACATTTAATCATAACTGTATTAAAGGGTGTCTAGGATAGCCCTCCGAATACTGATAGGGTACATGCAGACCATGAAACTGAACAACTTTCCCCTAGGAACATATTTCAGGAAACGTAAAAAAACTGACTTCCCATAGTGAATGCAGTCAGCTGATTGTGACTATGTATGGAAGGTCATTTTTTTGGCGTTTCCTGACATATGTTTCTAGGGGAAAGTTGTCCAGTTTTATGTTTCATGCACCCTATCAGTATTCGAAGGGCTGTCCCTTACTTGGTATAAAAAAAGACGACAAAAAACATTAAATAATGCATTAAAAAAATCTACACTAAAATAATACATACGTACACATATCACGCCTATTATCCCATGCGGGGTAGGCAGAGCGTAAACGGCCGCAAAAACGGACATTTACGCCACGTCTGACATATGTTTAAGGGTCATTCGGAAAATTGTGTATCGCCATAGTGACAGGTTGTCAGTCCATCGCCTAAAATTGCAATACACACCCTCAAATCCCTTAGTCGCCTCCTATGACTCCCACGGGAAAGAAATGGGGTGATGCTATTCTTAGCCGGCATCCCACTAAAATAATAATAATATAATCTACACTAATATTAGAAACAGGTTTTTTTTATTACATACATACATACATATATCACGCCTATAATCCCTTGCGGGGTAGGCAGAGCGTAAATGGCAGCAAAAACGGACATTTACGCCACGTCTGACAAATATTTGAGGGACATTTTGAAAATTGTGTATCGTCATAGTGACCGGTTGTCAGCCCATCGCCTAAAATTGCAGATTTTTTTTATTGTTTGTTTGAATTGAATAGGCTCCGAAACTACTGGACCGATTTAAAAAATTCTTTTACCGTTAATTGAAATTGAAATTCTTAATTCAATGTAGGATAGTATTATCACTTATTGTCGTCATGAACCGTCATATTTTCTTTTTTTTATTTCAATTTTGTTATGACCTAATAGAAAACCTAACCATAGGCTCGGGTAAGATAAAAAAATATAAAGGCACTGCCATGGGGCTGGCCAGGTTAATCACACGGCATGTAACTTTACGCCACCATCTGAAAACGATATTTGTTTCAAAACATAGGCTGTATTAAACTGTCTTATTCCCGGGGGGGAATTGTTAGCAGCGGGTGAAACCGCTGGGCGGGCTGCTAGTAAATGTATATGGCACTGACTTCAGATAATATGCATTCTCAGTTCAGTGGCTCTATGCCCAGTAATAACCGCAAATAAAAATAATAATACAATTACAACTTCGAAAACTATCCCTGTCGTCTAGCGCATTATGAAAAGAGCCGTAGTTGTAACAATAAGGGTAGACTGAGGTGAATTAGGATACACTCGAATCGGTTCCTCTTGGCTACGATTCAAAATATTTCTGTGCGAGTTAAATTTTCAATAACGCCACATTGTTAACGCATAAGTATCTAATCCGGAATTTCCTTGAATTATAAATTAGTAACCCTACAACTAGTTCACTTAATCTACCAGGCCAAAAGCTAGGTTAAAAAATAGACTGGCGTAAAACAAATAAAATCAGTCATATTTTTAACACAGAAAACAATTAACGCCTATAAATTACGAATTGCACGCGAAAGCTAAAAATATTGCCACTAAAGAAAGCTATGAATAGCGTTTATTATTGCAACGTAACATTAAGTAAACGAATTAAAGCTTGAAAGCATTGCATCATTTGCGCGGAAGTAGTGCAAGCCACGCACTCCGCACGCCAAGACAAAAGCCTCTGCAGTTTTCACTACCTGACATTATAGGTAAAATCATCAAATATGTTGTACTCATAATTACCAATCAGCAACAATTTAAAAAAACCTAAGTAGTCATCGTTCACGTACTGAAAGTTGTTTCTTTTTTCATTTTTTAGTCAATTTAAAAGTAATAAAGTAAAATAATTTCGGTTGGACATTTTAATTCTAAATTTTAAAAGATCTGATAAAAGAAATGTATAGCGAACCAGAGGCTCCCTCTCAGGGCGAGTAGGGGTAATGTTCCGGCACGCTATAGGACATAGGCGTAGGCGCCAAGGCCATGCGCCGCTGCGCGTCGGGTAGCGGAGCTTATAAAACTGTTTGCCATAGTTACTCAGTCATAGATGGCGCTAACCGCCGGAAGTCATTCATTACATTCTTAATCGATTATCTATGATGATCGGTCATGTTATCGACATTCACTCTTACGTCATTCTTACTTCCGTTTTCTGTTCTGCTCTCTGCTTGTTCGAGGGTGCATGTCGATACATGTGGTTTTCCTAACGTAACTAATCCAATCCATTGTGATCATAATTATTAGTTTTGATTGTAAACGTATGATTGGTGATACTGATTAAATACGTGGCGAACGTACCCAAAGACTTTTGATTTTAGAAGAAACCCCTGAGATGGAGGAGACTTTCCTCTCCTAAAATGGCACCCACCGTGTCATAGGATTTGCCAAGACTGTTTGCCGTGTAATAAGTGACTTTCGTGCTAATTTCTTCAACGTGACTCCAGTGAAATTGTGGATTTCTAACGCGTTTGGTAGGCTCGGTTCAAGATGCCCCGAGAAGGACTTAGAAGTCACCAACAGTCTTGCGATGGCGAGGATGCCGAGCATGGCGCCGCCTCGCAGAATCCTGACGTATCCAGTATCACCATGTCATCGGAAAACTTCGCCCTCTTGATGCAAACCATTCAAGAACATCAAACAAACTTGACCACTCACCTACTTGCACAACTTCGTCGTGATCAGCGTGAGTCGACGCCCCTTGGGTCGTCGGAGGCCGCGTCCGGTGTGGCCGCGTCGTTGGCGGGCGCTAATTTTGCTCTGTGTCAAGCAAAGTTTAGCGGCGAGCCCCGCGAGTCTGTTGAGAACTTCATCGACGCTGTTGAGATATATAAAACGGCCACAGGGATCGGCGACGGGAGTGCAGTGAAAGGTTTGGCCCTGCTGCTGTCAGGTACAGCAGGAACTTGGTGGCAAGGTGTCAAACAAGATGTGAAAAATTGGGATGATGCACTGAACATGCTGAAAAGTGCGTTTGGCGAGAGAAAGCCACCTTTTCAAATATATAATGACCTCCGTACCATGAAGCAAAATGGTCAAATGTCAGATTTGTTTATTGCCCAGGTGCGGGCATTACTGGCTAAAATGCCTAAAGGGGATATAAGTGAAAAAGTAGCACTAGATATGGCCTACGGTATGCTGGATTCACGCATAAGAAAGAGAGTCGAGCGCGACAGTGTGACAACCTTCGAGGAGCTGCTACGGCGAGCGAGGAGCGTGGAGGATTCGCTCAAGGAAGACCAGCCAGTAGGGTGCGTGCAGCAGCGCGCGCGGACGCCGGCCGGCGGCCCGCCACTGCGCAGCTGGCATACTCCCGCGCCCAGCGCGCCGCCTGTCCGCGGTGCGCAGGCGCCGCTGACATGGGAGCCTTCTCAGCTTCGGTCCGGAGTGCAGCGTGGAGGATCACACTCTCAACAGCAGGATCCAGGTGCCTTGGGTAACAAGGTCACTCAGCAGACAGGTGACAAAGAAGGAATAACAGGTACTGTCAAACGTTTTTGTTTCTACTGTAAGAATAATTCACATTTTAAAAGTGAGTGCCCTCGGTTGAAAAATAAAAGTGGACAGCCGCTGTCACAAATCTCTTGCTATGGGTGTAATGAGCCTGGTGTGACTAGGGCAAAGTGTTTGAAGTGCAATAACAATAATTCTAATGCTTTTTACTCTATTGATGCACCCCAACAAAATGAAAGTGTTTCTAACAAAATCGCTTGCGGGCTGAACAGTAACAATTTAATTGTAAAACAAAATATGTGTTCAAATTGCTCTACAATTAATCCAATTCATACTTTTGATACTGAAAGTATTTCCAAGCCTAGTAAAATTCAATCTGAAAAAGTCAACTTTAATATGGGTCATTCTCCTGAATCCCACATAGTTAAGGGTCATTCTCCTAGCAATCCCATGGGAAAATTCTCTCAGAACTTGGAAATAATTTCAAACAATATAAATGTTGTTTCTAATAATGTGGAATGTTTGTCAAATGATTCAACTAATGTTTCTAACACATATGGTGATGTTTTTAATTTTGAAAATAATTCTGAAAATTTGGAAATTAATTTTGAAAAATCAAAAAAATTTATTGGTGATGTGAAAAAAGTTTTTAACAATTTTTATGGGTGTAATAATGCTAGTGAGCAGGGGGAGCCTTTGTGTACAAAGAAGGAAGGGTTGTCAGTTTCATCATTTCCGGTGGTTTCATGTGAAACAATGATGGGCTGCGGCAAGGGGGAGTCAGACACTTCTCTACTTTCTTTTACACCTTACCGCCGATCTATTATGAATATTGAGATCTTGGGGTCTAACGGTACTGGGTTGTTAGACTCTGGCGCTAAGGGTAGTATTGCTGGGCATTCGCTATATGCTTTCCTCCAGTCAAAGGGGCATCCTCTGCAAACTTCAACGAGGAACATTAAACTTGCTGATGGGTTTATTCGGCCAATGGAGGTTCTTGTGGCCAACGTTGATGTGAAAATTTTAAACAAAATTGTTAATATTGAATTTGTGATTTTGCCCGATTCAAAAGATAATGAAACATTGTTGGGGATGGATTTTATTAGAAAAGCGCGTATTGTTTGTGATCATATTGATCATGTTTGGTGGTTCAAGGGTGATGGTCAGCTACACGAGCTGCGGTATGAAGGCTTTGTGAGCACTAATAATACTAACTTGCATGAGTATGCGCGAAAAGATTTAAATGAAAATGTGATGCTTTCCCAACTGCTTGCTGATTTTGAAGACGTTTTTAAGGAAACTGGACCACCAACTGAATATGCTGAGCATCGGATCGAAACAGCAGATCATAGACCGATCGCAGTGCCGCCTTACCGCCTGACTCCAGCGAGGAAGGAGGTAATGGAGAAGGAGTTGGAGCGCATGCTGGCCGAGGACATCATAGAAGAGTGTGAGTCTGCGTGGGCTGCTCCTGCACTGCTCGTACCAAAAAAGGACGGTACATTCCGGTTTTGCGTCGACTACCGCAAGTTGAACGCCGTCACGACATCAGATAAATACCCGATGCCCTTGATTGATGAGCTGCTACAAGTGACAACTGAAGGCTGTGTCATGAGCACGCTGGATCTGCGGGCTGGGTACTGGCAGGTACCTATCAGTAAGGAAGACCAAGACAAGACAGCGTTCACGACACCACTGGGATCGTTCCGCTTTAAGCGGATGCCGTTCGGATTAAAGAATGCGCCGGCTACTTTCCAGCGCCTTATTGATCGTTTTCGCTCAGGGGCATCAATGAAGAATATTACTATCAGGGCATACTTGGACGATCTCCTTATAATCTCGCCTAATATGCAGCGGCATATGGAAGATTTGCGCATTGTTTTCGAGAGACTTCGCTTGTTTAAGCTACGCGTCAATAGGGAGAAATGTGTGTTCGCCTGTGACTCGGTGAAGTATTTGGGGCACATCATTTCGTCGCAAGGGATCTCGCCCGATCAAGAGAAGGTTCAGGCTGTCGCTGAAATGAAGCAACCTTCGTCGTTGAAACATCTCCGGACCTTCCTTCAGACTTGCTCGTGGTTTCGGAAGTTCATTCCCGGGTTTTCTCGCATCGCAGAACCGCTAACGAGACTTACCAAAAAGGATCAACCATGGCAGTGGGGACCGGAGCAGAACGGCGCTTTTGAGGAACTGAAGAAACTTCTCACCTCAGCGCCGATTCTTGTGCAAGCGGATTACTCGAAGCCGTTCGTCCTTAGAACAGACGCGAGCTCGTACGCTTTGGGAGCTGTTCTTCTGCAGGGGAAGGACAAGAACGAGAGACCTATCGAGTACGCAAGTAGACTGCTGACGTCCGCCGAAAGGAATTACTCAACAACCGAGAGAGAGGCTTTAGCCGTCGTCTGGGCGGTAGAACGTTTTCGTGGCTACATCGAAGGACATCCTGTCGTTGTGGGGACTGACCATCAGCCGCTGAAATGGTTGTTGTCATTGAAGTCTCCATCAGGCCGCCTTGTGAGGTGGGCATTAAAGCTACAGGCCTTTGATCTACACTTCGAATATACTCCAGGAAAAGCTAATCTCGTAGCCGACACTCTCAGCCGTCCGAACTGTGACGAAGAGACATCCAACGCGTGTGGTGTCTGTTCGGTCGTCATCGACTTACCGGCGAAAAGTCCTACAGAGCTGCGCGAAGAACAGTTAGCTGACCCGGATCTGAAGAAGATTATTGAAGATCTGGAAGGAGGAGTGGAGATTAATGCTCACTGTTGGACTGGCCGTGGATATCTCATGGAAAAGGGAGTTCTGTACCGCTACAACCCAGACTCGGACAACGAAGAACCTCAGCTTGTCGTACCTGTCGACCTTAGAATGGAGATTCTAAAGGAGTGCCACGACGCACCCGTCGCAGGTCATCCTGGTGTGGAAAGGACTTATCAGAAGTTAGCTCAACGCTTTTATTTCCCTGGGATGCGGCGTGCTGTTGTCGATTATGTAAAATCGTGTATATCTTGTCAACATTATAAGCCGTCTAATGAGAAGCCACCTGGATTGCTGCAGACACCAGTAATGAGCCAGCGGAATGAGGTCTTGGCAATCGACCTATTTGGGCCGCTGCCGCCAGGTGAAGGTGGGGAACGATGGATTTTGCTGGTAGAAGATACGGCCACTAGATGGGTCGAGTTGTACGCGTTGCGCGAAGCAACTGCGGAGGCTTGTGCTAAGGTATTGATCGAAGAATATTTTCTGAGATTTGGCCTGCCGCGGCGTATTGTGTCGGATAATGGTGTCCAATTTATTTCGGCAGTGATGCAACAGGTAATGTTCATTCTGGACATAAAGCAAGAGCTTTTGCCGCTGTTCCATCCACAAGGGAATCCTGCAGAAAGGAAAAACAGAGACTTGAAGGTACAGTTATCTCTGTTAGTTGGAACCGAACACAACTCATGGCCCCGGCATCTTCCTTCTGTGAGGTTTGCTATGAATTCAGCTAGATGTCAGTCTACAGGTGTTTCTCCAGCTTATTTAACATTAGCTAGAGAGCTAAGATCACCATTGGAGGTGTCGCATGATCCAAGAGCGATATTGGATAAAGAAAATTTTGTGCCGCAAATAACGCCATATTTGAAGAGTTTTTTGAGTTCTTTGGCTGCGATCCGCGAAAAGGTTGAAATCCAGCAAGACAAAAGGAAAGAATATGCGGATCAGGCTCGTCGCGTAGGGGAAAATATTGAAGTCGGAGATAAGGTGCTGCTCGCCACGCATCTACTCAGCAGTGCTCCGAAAGCGTTCAGCAGCAAATTTGTCCCTAGGAGAGATGGTCCATACGTAGTTACCAGGAAGGTTAGCCCTACTACGTACCTGATTGCTCCTGTCGACGAACCTAGCAAGAGTTTGGGAAAGTTTCACTCTAAAGAACTAACACTCTTTCGCGGCCGTGTTGATGATGATCACCTACCAGCTCCAATTGCACCTAAACGTAATCGGGGTCGTCCTCAGCGTCATGTTTTGGACTCGGATAGTCCAGTTGAGGTTGCAGATGGTGCTCCAGAACCTCAGGACGTGCCAGTCCATGAACGGGGTCGTTCTCATGAACTGGAGGGGGAGTATATAGCGAACCAGAGGCTCCCTCTCAGGGCGAGTAGGGGTAATGTTCCGGCACGCTATAGGACATAGGCGTAGGCGCCAAGGCCATGCGCCGCTGCGCGTCGGGTAGCGGAGCTTATAAAACTGTTTGCCATAGTTACTCAGTCATAGATGGCGCTAACCGCCGGAAGTCATTCATTACATTCTTAATCGATTATCTATGATGATCGGTCATGTTATCGACATTCACTCTTACGTCATTCTTACTTCCGTTTTCTGTTCTGCTCTCTGCTTGTTCGAGGGTGCATGTCGATACATGTGGTTTTCCTAACGTAACTAATCCAATCCATTGTGATCATAATTATTAGTTTTGATTGTAAACGTATGATTGGTGATACTGATTAAATACGTGGCGAACGTACCCAAAGACTTTTGATTTTAGAAGAAACCCCTGAGATGGAGGAGACTTTCCTCTCCTAAAAATGGAGAAATAGATATTCGACATCTGAATTTAAGTTGAAAATACTCAAGTATACCTATGCAAAGCAGTATTCAAATAATAATGTAGATTTTACTAAAACATAAACGATCAAACAAGGAATGACTGCTAGTTGCACTGAAATAAATAATATATCAGTTTACCTTTCATAAATCAGCCTGATTCCTTGAAACAACGTTGAACGGAATTAGTTTCACCTTTCTGTTCCTAGAAGAAGAAATTTATAGAACAACTTAAGCCTTGCAGACAGCAGTGCATAGCGCCTAGCATCGCAAACAAAATATGAATAAATAAATAAAAATTCTTGTATTAAAGTGCACTTATTGAATTAATACTTATTTGAAGTTTGCATAACTTATCAAACTCATTGTACAGTCAAGCTCAGACTGGGTTAGACAATTTGGACTTTGGACCGTTCTTATGTTGCGCGCATAATATTCCTATTGGCGGTCCGAGTTTCTAACCGAAAGTGAGCTTGATGGTACTTAAAACAAAACAATTAAATAACAAAAAAAAAGTTTTAACGACAAACCTTGCTTTGTTTGAACACAATATAAGTGCACTATTGGCTATACCTTGCTTGCGTGAAAAAGTGCATTCACCCCCCTTTTAATCTGATGCAAAACATGACGATGAACAAGCGGTCAATGCTCGTTTTTGCGAGATTAAGGTATAGTGGACCTTAACACAAAAATAAAGCTCTAGAACTCGCCATAAGCAAAAACAACAACAAACATAACACAACTAATAACTACGAACATTCCTACGACCTTAACTTCTTTAATAAATTCAAAAATATTTATCTTCACAATTCAATCAGAAATACGATATCAAAAATAATTATTCAACAAATTAAAATAATAATATAAGTAATTAATTATAAGTCCGTCGAAGAATATAAATTCTAATAGAAAATACAGTCCTTAAGTAAGATAAGCATGACAGAAACCATGACTGTTTCATTTTACTATTATCTCACTTTGCTTTAGTCACACAAGTTCAAAACATACAAAGAAGTGTTTTAAAACCTGTCAACTAAGGGCGCACCCTTTTCAAATTGTAATACGGCATCAGGTGCAGGCAAAATGTATGCACCCCTTACGATTTTTAATCACTCACATACTTTTCAATAGAATAACTTTCATTCAAGGTGAATTCACTAACATATTTTTGGCACAACCATCATGGCATAAATTTCAATTATTTGTAATCACAACGTTTCAGGTAACTGAAAGAGGTAGTTCACATAATTCCTTTATCAGAATCACTTATACTATTAAAAGTTCATAAGAATGTTTGAATGACTACTTCTAATAACAACATCAAGTTATTTAAATAGTTTAATACTCACTAACATCGAATCACAATAAGATTATCTGTAGATTGAATGTTATGACTTAAATTCTAAATATTGAGATCAAAGTTAAATAAGTTTGACCACACATTCGTTTTAAAAGACTGTTCAAAAATAAGTTTATTTCTAAGCTTTTTGGGAGACATTCAGCTCTACGAAGTGGTGTGTCAAATGTGTATAATCTCCGGAAAATATGTCGACGCTAAAATATCCTATGCAAATAGGGATACTAACATGCGTGATGAATGGAACAAATCCGCACAAAGGAACAACTTGGCTAGCGCCGAAGCTTTCAAATTTCATTGGACGATAGCCAGTTCAATATTTTGAACAGTCTTCGTGTCTGTGTGTGCAAGTTGAGAGAATTACCTGCGATCGAGAGTGTAATTTAATTTTTGTTTTGAGTGTTTTCAGTCGACGACAAGAGAGCGGACAACGTAGCATGAGTCGCGCTCAGAGTGCCAGAAGTGGGACTTAAGACATTTGAAGTAGCGTTACCAACATTGCCGTTGTTTAACATACCGCTCGATCCAGAGCTGACTATGGTAACATTTGGCGGCGGAGTGGCCCCATTAGCGAACCCTGTCGATAGGACTTTCTGCGTGTTATGCATCATGAAGGACTTGGCCGCGCCGGCGCTGCCTAAAGTCAACACCTTTTTCAGCATGACGGAAGAATTGCAAGCATTATCAATCATATCTTTGGTGGTGGATATGTTGTCAAAGTCTCCGCTGGCGGTCACGACTGTACTTATTTTAGGGGCGGTAGTGTGCAATACTGGCCTGACGGCGGTCACGTTGAAGGAAACTCCCGATGTCACGGCGAGGTTTCTGTTGATGATGTTGCGGGATACGATAGCGTTGTGGAGAATGTTTCCAGTCGGGAAGGATTTGGAAGTGACGTTGACGTATTGGGCGGGGGTGCCGATGATGGTGGTGGTGTTGTTGGAGGTGCGGGTGCCGAAGCCGATGATGGCGCTGGCAGTGCCTTGAGACATCACCGTGCTGAATGTGCCCGACTTCGTGTTGATTGGGATCCTGTGGACAAATTAAGGATTATTTTGCATACTTAGAGTAGGAGCACTTCTGGGCAGGTTGTTAATTATACTATACGCATGTACATAACACGCTTTGTAAATCTTGACTTCGATTTGAAACAAATGTCGTTTATAGATGGTGGCGTTCAGTTACATGCCGTGATTAACCTGGCTAGCCCCGAGGCAGTGCCTTTAATTTTATTTATTTATCCTACCCGAGTAATTAGGACAATACAAAATTGTTATAAAAAAATGTGTTATACAATTATTTTTTTACAATGACGAATCATGACGTCAATAAGTGATAATACTATCCTACATTGAATAAAGTTATTTCATTTAAATTTTCTTTATAAAGAAGAATTAACTGCTTATGTGGTCTAGCGGACAAATAACGAGCTCGCTTTGCTCGCAATTCGTGTAACTTCACTGTGTCCCACTAGCTCGATTCGCTTGCAATATGTATTGTTATTGTTTTAACGTAAAACTACTAGCTCGCTTCAATCGCAATACTTATTATGTCATTGTTTTAACTTGAAATGACGAGCTCGCTTTGCTCGCAATACCTATTACGTCATTATTTTAATGGCTTGCTTCAATCGCAACACGGGTAATGACACTGTATTAACTTGAAACTATTAGCTCGTTTCGCTCGCAATACGTATCGTCTTAACGTGAAAGTTTAGATCGCTTCGCTCGCAATACGTATTATGTTATTTTGACATAAAATTAAATGCTCGTTTCGCTCGCTATACCTCTTGAGTTCATCAGAACCAGAGTAGCACCTTT
Source organism: Tuta absoluta (assembly GCA_027580185.1). NCBI lineage: Eukaryota > Metazoa > Arthropoda > Insecta > Lepidoptera > Gelechiidae > Tuta > Tuta absoluta. The sequence goes on from JAQAHW010000003.1 coordinate 7,710,585, forward strand.
CTTAGATGTTTAACCGTAAAGCGATGTGTAGTATAGTAAGTCTATGCACCAGTATATAAGTTAATTACGTCATCATAATCAATGCACATAATAGATTTATTAGGATGAGACTCATTATATGCATTGATTATGATGACGTCATTAACCTATATACTGATACATAGACTTGCTACACTACAGATGTCATGTAAATCATATTTGCCCTTATCATATTTGCTACAATACACTACATATTTGCGCTTCAGACAGCGACCAGTCTTGTGCGTGCCGGCAGCCAGAACCAACTATAGGCGTTATTCGTTTTTAGTTCGAACATGCTCTAGTTTCAATAAGTTGCCTATTGATTTTGATCTCTTCTGTACAAACACTACATCTGTTAAACGATCAATGACAAAATTCCACTTTACCTCAATCAAGCGAAATGATTGTACGTAACTTCTTTTAATTTTATTAACATACTTGTTTTCTCTTCTGTCTATAGATCTCTTTCTTTTTCAGTATTGTCTTCTTTAAATTCTATCTGCGGAGATTTGTTAATAGCATTGTAATATTCTATATATCTAGTAATATGCAGTTAACATTTGTCTACAAATCTTCCAAATACAAATAAATGCCGTGTGATGCCGGCTTAGAATAGCATTACCCCATTTCTTACCCATGGGTGTCGTAAGACCCGACTAAGGGACTCGAGGGATGTGTATTGCAATTTAAGGCGATGGGCTAACAACCTGTCACTATAGTGATACACAGTTATCTGATTGACCCTCAAGCTTTTGTCAGACGTGGTGTTCATATCCGTTTTACGGCCGTTAACGCTCTGCCTACCCCGTAAAGGGATATAGGCGTGATGTATGTATGTACAAATAAATAATTAAATTACCCGCGGATGAGTTGCGAAGTGGAGCCGGGAATGTTCTGTATGGTGACGGTGGCGTTGGGCAGGTGGTGTATGGTGCGCTGCGCGGCGGGCGCGGGGGGGGCGGGGGGGGCGGGCGCGCTGGTGTAGTAGTGCACGGTGGAGCCGGTGATGCGCGGCGGCGCGGCGAGGTGCGCCACGGGCACGCTGTGGATCATACCGCTTGTTGTTGACGCCACTGTGATGCATTTCGTTGTTTGGGCGGTTGAGAACTGAAATGAGATTTTTTTTTTAACTAAATTTAGAAAACCCCGAATGTTTATTTCTACCTTTGAACCCTCTACCTTTGAACATAAACAAAATGTAACTGTGTCAATGATGCTTTTATCATAAATTGACTTTTTAGTAGTAGCAGCATGGATTGCTTTGTTTGAGAAAGATAATGTTCCTGGACTAGCTTTTTTTGATAGATGGGCAATTTTTTTTGTAGTAATGTCACAGAATAGACAAAAGTACATTTTAAAGGGTCCCTGATAACCCAAACTGAGGACAGGCTGGTGATAAGGAACAACTTTGCCCAAGAAATATAAGGCGAAATATTTTTAGAAAATTGGCCTGCCATACAAATTTACTTAGTTGGCTGGTACATTATGTATGGGAGGTCATTTCTTTCAAATTTCGGCCTATGTTTCGGATACTTGACCAGTAAAACTCCACCCGAGAATACGAGGGCAGAGTGATAAGTAAGGTAAAAATCAATCTTAGAAGAATATTATCACCAATTGCGTGCAACCTCCTTGTTTGCGACTCTTTTGAAGTTCTTAATTCAAATTTTCAGCCAGTACTAGGCTACTTTTATTTTGGCGGCCATTAAATAAAAACAAATGGACGCATTGTCGCAAATATGGAGAAAAGTGAATTTCGTGTGTTGATTAATAGTACATTGTTGTCGAGGTATGGAAAATAAGACTTTGCTGGACGAGTATGCAGGCGAGGACTTCAATTATACAAGTCAAGCAAAGTAATTTTCCCCGAGGCTTACATAGTGCTTTTCTCAAAAAAAGGCTAGGAAATGAAAGATTGTACTTCTTATAAAAGTTAGCTAGCGACCACAACACAACGAAACAAATAAAAATTTACAATGTTCCCACCATTTGTAATTTTTTTAAATAAATTCGCCTGTAAGGCACAGTATTACGTAATATTCTGCCATACTAAATGTTTAGTTCATTCTTTTCTTTTTTAATTCTGGACAGGCAAGGGTCTTCACATCATACAGCCTCGTCTTTAGTTACCTGTTTCATACAAAATTACGTTCCGTTTCTATGAGAGTCATCGAGATAATTTTGAAATCAAATTATGTGGGTTTAGCGTATAACGAATTTATCTTAATGGACACCAGCAAAGGATTTCCATACAACTTTGCTGGCGTGATCTGAGACGTGACAAACAATGTGAAACTTCGCGGTTTCTTTTTTTGAAAGAAATGAACACATTTCCTAGCATGTTTGAGAAAACATTATTTTTTGCGCAAAAAAACTATTACAGAAACGAAACAAAGGCTTGATAAATATTATGGGGAATCTGCTCCCTCGATCAAGATGACAGACATGTGGTTTACAGATTTCCGATGTGGTCGTACAAGCACAAGTGATGCTGAACGTCCAGGGCGCCCAATTGAGGTCACTACTCCAGAAATGATCGCTAAAATCCACGATTTCGTTTTGAACGACCGAAGAATTAAAGTGAGGGCAAGGAAATTAGTCGAGATAGTAGGCATCTCAGATGAACGTGTGCGCAATATCTTACACCAACATTTAGACATGAAGAAGCAAGATGGGTGCCGCGTTTACTGTCTATTGACCAAAAACGCGTGCGTGTGACTACTTCGGAGGCAAATTTGGCGTTGTTACAGCGTAATAAATCTGAATTTTTTCGACGTTTTATTACAGTTGATGAAACATGGATCCATCACCATACACCAGAAACCAAAGAACAATCAAAACAGTGGATTGCTGCTGGCGAACCAGCTCCGAAGAAGACAAAAGCAGTTTTATCGGCCAATAAGGTTATGGCTACAGTTTTTTGGGATTTTCGTGGGGTAATCCATATTGACTACCTAGAGAAGGGAAAAACAATCAATGGCGAGTATTACACTAATTTATTAGACCAATTCCACAAAATTTTACTTGAAAAACGACCGCACTTGGCCAAGAAGAAAATCTTGTTTCACCAGGCAACGCACGAGTTCACACCTGCGCGACTGCCATGGCCAAATTCCACGAGTTGGGCTATGAGTTGCTTCCTCACCCACCCTTTTCGCCAGATCTAGCCCCTTGCGACTATTATCTGTTCCCGAATTTAAAAAAACGGCTTGGTGGAAAAAGATTTGGATCAAACGAGGAGATCATGGAGGCAACCAATGCCTAGTTTGAAGGGTTGCCGAAATCGTATTATATGGCAGGGATAGAAAAGTTAGAGAAACGCTGGATGAAGAGTATTGACTTAGAGGGAAATTGCGTTGAAAATAATAAATAAGAATTAAATAAAATTCATTCCTTGTTTTATTTTTACCTTACTTATCACTCCGCCCTCGTATTAGTTCTACTATTCTTTGTAAGTAGAGTAGTTTTATTAAAATACTAGTTGGTTGGGTGGTGCGCGGGCTGCAAGCAGCCCGCGGGTCGTGTGTGCTTTGCCTTTCGCATAGTTCGAGTGAGTTTGTATTTATAACAGCGTTTTATGCTACCACTTGTAATTTTCCTAAGGCAAATTCAGCTTGGCAGTATGTAAAAGGTAGTAGTGCATCTTAATTATGACGTTGAACAGCGTTTTACGTCTGTCTAATTCCAAGCTAAACTCCCGCAGTGGAAGCGATTTACACAGGTAAATTTCGAACAAAATACCAGGAGTTCAACTGGAGGCAGACAATGGCCGCGTTACGCAGCGCTAAATAGCATACGCTGCACAATATAGCAGCGCATACTATGAATTAAACGTGAACCTAAATCTATTTAACTTAATTAACTAAGTTGAGTGAAATTGGCAAATGATGTGTTCTGACCTTTACATAACTCAAGTCGGTAGTAAATACCGTCTGCCGATCTGGCGTTACGTCACACGTATTAGCACTAGATTATAAGTAAGTACCTCCAAATTATATCACCCCACGAATTCCGCAATTCGTACTAAGGAGTCACAATGATATGGTACAACAAATATGACTAAAGGGAACACACCATTAACACGAAGAAAACAGTTTTATACCAAGACAACTAGGTTTACCACTTACAGTCAACGTGCCGGTCCAAATGCATAAAATACCCAACGGAGAAAGGAAGTTCAGGGAATGGATCAAATGGGGAATTCCGTGGGTACTTACAGGGCTGGGTGGAAAAGATATCGACACCCAGCATTCCACTACAGCCTTGGCGCGTTATTCACTTCAAATCACTCACAGCTTCTGTTCGTATTTCACTTTGATATTAGTCATTACGCGTGACCCAACACGAATTAGGGCCGTACAAAACGCGAGCCGATATGGCCACTTGATGCCTATTCAACGCGACGCTCACGTGGAAGACGTCGAGACATCCAACAATCACTAAGCCTGGTATTCTAGTATAACCCAGGAGAACCGCAATAATACGATGCATCAACACGCGCGATCTCAAATTGAATCGTCCATTACACGCGGCATCACAAAACGCGTGGCGGGAAATCCGTACAAAACACAATACGTTCTCGTCCGAACGGTTTTGAGTGACTGACCGCGGTGCAGAAATCACCGCTTGGCGCCTACCAGGCGACCCGCGCGCATGCCGCCACCCTCGCCCCGCGAGCGAGAAAGGGACAACATATGCCCAGAGCGATGCGTGCGAAATCGCGGCGCATTCATAGACCGTCATTAATACCTAACTTACCCCAGCATAGCAACGCTAAATTAAACAACGTCACCACTTGCGATAATCAAAGAGCGATTTCACTTGTGTAGTTGGCTTTTGTGGTTATTTCCGCCTCCCTTTAATTCCAAAGTGCAGATCAATAACGTTTACCGTAACGCAAAGCGTTTTATGAAACCACTATGAAATCCTGATTGCAGTTACCGATAAGCTATTCGCGCGTCGCATAGTGCGTGTCGGTAATCTTGTTTTCCTTAAACTGTTTGACGAAACTTCTATTTATTCTGAAAGAAAGAACCTAAAATTTCCATATCCGTTGGGTAGTGCGCGGGCAGCAAGCAGCCCGCGAGTCACGTACTTGTTTATCCTAAGGGCAGTTAAACTTTGTCTGATTGCTACGCATATTGTGCGCCTTATGAATATAGTTTTGTAAAAGACTTTTGAAAAGCAAAATTTTCTTTGTTTTGTTTGCTCCGGCGCTACGGTTCGCATCGCTACTCCGTGTACCTCTTCGCAGGCAGGTGCTCCCTCGCCACGCAGCTTCGGCTTGCAGCCTCAGCTGCGCGTCTCGTCCACTCTCTTCATAGTAAATAGCTTAGTTCGTATACCGAGTGTTTGAGACTACTTTCACTTTGTAGAGGAAGTGTCCCAAATATTTGACCTACGTTTTTTTGCTTCAAGGAAACTACCCTTATTTTTGAGTAAAAACAATAACTGCATTCAAAGTTTTTCGAAAAATCACTTGGTCACGCCGGGATTCGAACCGGTGAAAATCGTGAAAATAACACCCTGTAATTTTATGACGCCAATCAAACAGGTCAATAGTAAGGATCAATTTCTGCAAACAAACATAGTATCGTAAAGTCTCGCAAATAAGTGAAATTAAACAAAATTTGTTTGAAAATTTTCACTAAATTGAAAACACTATAGTACATCCGCCATCTTGAAATGTCAACTTTTTGGAGTTTTCTGGTAAACTGTGGGTAAACTACATCATATGCCTAATGTAATGGTATAATATTCTAAACGCTCACTAATGTAAATCTGGTAGAACAATTCGGGTCCTTTGGGGTCTGCTCGGAGATTTTTTTTCAGCAAAATATAAAAAATGTTCAAAAACTTTGCCGCCATCATGTTTTTCAAAAAACTTTTATTTTTTATGTAATCTCTACTAGTACACTTACAAACTGCCTATACATCACTTTAACCTATTTCGACTCTTTCTACCTGAAGAAGGGACATGGAAAAAAAGTTTATTTTCGATTTTTTTTAATAACTCGGCGGCCATCTTTAATTTCCAACATTTTGGAGTTTTCTGGTAAACTACATCATATACCTCTGATAACACAATAACAGCGACAACTGTAGCGCATGCGCATCTGGTAGAACAATTCGCCTACTTTAGAGTCTACTTTTTGCAAAAAAATCGTCATTGCTCGGCCGCCATCTTGTTTTTCCAAAATGTCGGACTTTTCCTGAAAACTACAAAACGACCCCTTAAAACCCCCCTAACATTACTAAACTCCACCATGCCTCCTTCTTGGAGATCAATTCGGGTGAAAAAAACACCATTTTCACGATTAGAAAAAATGACCGCCATCTTGTTTTTTTATTTTTTCACCACAATAATCGTATTCAAAACATAAAAATCTCCCGAAAACGACACCAAAAACGAAAAAAAATAAAAAAATGAGAAAAAAAAAATTCACCCAACAGCCGCCATTTTGTTTTTTGAAAATGTCAGATTTTTCCTGAACTCACCAAAATGAACCAAAAAACTCCTTCATACATCAAAAACCTCCAACTATACTCCTTCAACACAAACAATCATGTCAGTCAGTGAGTGGTCGTTGTGTAGCTTTATATAAGTGTTGGTCTCCCGATATTGTATACAAAACGTAGGTATACAGAGTTGCACTTACATTGGTGTTCAAAGTGGATCCCAGGTCGAACTCGTCTCCAACCAGAGTGATGGTATCAGGATTGGCACCTGTCAACTTCTCAATAGTCTTCCTGGCATCCGCATCACTCTCAATGTTCCCCAAATTCCGACTCAAGAACTCTATGTCAGCCTCCAACAACCCGTCGACTAAATGATTATTATCATTGTCATCATTCTTGCAAAGACCGAAATCTTCGTTCTCCAATTTGATGTCTTCAACTTTTATACCATCGACGTTTATATCATCAATGTTCTCAACTTTTATCTCACTGACGTCTAAATCTTCAACTTTTATACCATCGACTTTCATGTCTTCGATATCTTCAACTTTGATATCGGCGAAATCTTTCAAGTCTTTTAAATCTTCCTTCATGATGTCTGAGACTTCCGGAAAATCTTTAGTGTCCTCTGCATTGAAATCGTCGAAGTTATCTTCTTGTTCGATTTTTATGTCGTCTTCAGTTTTGAATTTGTCATCTATATTGCTTATTGAGGGTTGTGGGCTGTCGGCGCTGGTGAGGTCACTGAGGGCTCTTTTCGAGACGTAAGCCTTTATCTTCCGGAGCATGAAGGGCGGTACCTTGAACCCGGTCAGTTCGCCCAGCATCGGTAGCGAGCTGTGCTTGTAGGCTTCGCTGTTTGCTAACTCTTCAATGTCTTCCAGTACCTGTAACGGAAATAATAATGACATTTCATATTGATTAACTGGCCGTCTGGTGCCGGCTTCGAATAACCCAATTTCTACCCGTGGGTGTTGTAAAAGGCGACAAAGGGATGAATCATGGGAATGGGCAGCTCTCTATAACAACATGCACTGCACTCGCCAATCCGCCTGCCAAGCGTTGTGAGTATGGTAAATACCCTCGGCCTAAGTTCAGCAGTGGACTGTTGTGACTATTTTAATATTTGGAAGTAACCTGCATTTCAAAATTAAAAACTTTTTGATAATATGTAATCAAATTAGGTATGTAAATACCAGTACCGTGAGTCCGTCGCGTGTTTTTTTTTTGTTTTTGTGCCGTATGATCTTTATTTAAAAAAAATATCCTCATCGGTAAATTACTTACACCGACAGCGTCGCTTTGTTTTTAACATGGTCCATTTAAATTTGGAACTCACCATGATGTAAGTCTTGCCTCCAACAGCATTGACCAGGTTGTGGCTCGCGATCCATTCCTTGTCGGATGTATCAGCTGGGTATCGAAGGAGTCCGGCGTGGCGCGTGTACAGTCTGCCACGCGAGTTGCCCAGCCCTAGTACCTGAGCAACAAAAGGAAAACTATCAGAAATAATAATTAAGTATCTTGATTTGTAGGTAAAGTTAAGAGGCTCTCTTTTTCGGTCTAATTTATAAGTACTGCTTCGCTAGGTTAAACTTATATGACTTTCGTTCTCTACGATAAGCCACTTGTAGACTTATCGTAATGATGCCGTGCCGTGGAATGCCGGCTTAGAATAGCATCACCCCATTTCTTTCCCGTGGGAGTCGTAAGAGGCTACTAAGGGACTCGAGGGTGTGTATTGCAATTTTAGACGATGGGCTGACAACCTGTCACTATGGTGTAGCATTCTGCTACAATTACTACCATTTTTCTAAATATTTCCTGAAATCCATTTTATTTTATCAATTTGTTTGTTTACTTTCTTGATGTTATGTCAACCTCTCAAAGTTGACGGCTATCTATACATCATAGAGCCGCGTAGCTTTCTACTAAAAAGTTATTATACATTGATCTACCTCTTCGTATTTTCTGACCTCCTGGTACTTGTATCTAAATTTACTACGCCTGGCACTCTCCCTCTCCCTCTCCCTCCGGAGGAACTGAGGTCCCGAGCCCTCCAGCGTGCCTCGGAGCCATCCTCATAACCACCTCATCATCAAGCTAACATGAGATGCCAACAGATCTCCATGGACAGCGACGACTGGCCACTGACAAGTTCCATGATCTCAAAATGACGGCTGACGAGGTCGACGATCGTCGAAGATTCTAGAACCGAAGAGGATGACGATCGAAATGAAGAGCGCGATCGTCATCGAAGCTTCTGGAAATGAACATGACTATCGAAATGAAGACTGTGACAGTCAGCGTCAGACGAGGGTATAAAAGCCACGTCAAGCAGCTAGGGGATCAGTTTTGGTCTGGACTCTAAGTTGTGATCTCGAAGACTCCCAGTATAGTCTCTCACTGAGTAACCACTGTAACAGTCTATTTTAGTCCTAAAAGTCTCCCCTCAAGTGACGGAAGCTTAAAAGTCTCCCCTCAAGCGCCTACGCCTCGTCGGATTGAAGATACAGCTGCTGCGAAGACGCTCCTCGCGCTGGACGCGCCGCCGTTACCTTCTGTGTGAGTGGCCAGGTTATAATTTTGGTTTTCGTATCAGGAGGTGGTTATCTGTTAATTCTTTAATAAAGCCTTATCGTTTACGTTCCCTCTTTTACTCCCTCGGCCCCTCACTTAGCGTGCGGGCGCGAGGCTTGCTAGGGTGCCTACACACAGGACACTCTACCCACACTTACTCACTCACGCCCTCCGGGGTCACAGGCACTCGTGTTCGCGAGACCACTCTACAAATACTTAGCTATAAGTATTCACCTGCGGTTACCTTGGCTCCCTGAGCGCCGGTGCCTCTCGGAGCCTAGATAACACGACAGTTTGGCGCCCACGTGTTAGGAACCCTCTCTAAATTCAAAAATAACGCTTCTTCTAGCGTAAACCATTTCGGCCCTCCTCATTCGGTCCTCTCCCTCCTTCCCTCTCAAAATTTTAAAACAACTTAACTTAGTAGCCTAAATAATATACTTTGGCCCTCCTCTCTTGGCCCTCTTAGCCCTCTCTACCCTCCAGCTTAAGACCTTACTTGAATTATAGACTTAACAATAATCTTATACTAGCCTAAACTTTACTTTACTACCTTATCATTTTTCTTCTATTTTTACTTTATTAACCTTTCTTTCTCAATTATTTTCCTACTACTTTATTACTAAAAGAAAATGAGGCCAATAAAATACACACTACTAAACAAACCTGAGCTCGAGTACGAAATAAAGCTAAGATTAGGTGACCCAGCTGATACGGTCGTGGCTCTCAAGAGGCAGATTCTTGGGCTCATTGAGTCCAACCCTGAATACGTAGTCGACTCACCAGTCTCCCTCGCACAAGATATAGCGGAAACAAACGCTACCCTAGCTTTTCTAGAACCTAAAAATACTCAAATCACCGAAGGGGTGACTCGGCTTATCCCTAAGGTGGAGACCTATATTAATCATATTTTTCATCGTATAGAACGAATGGACCCGGACACTGACCCCTCTTTAAATGATGACCTTAAAAATTTAAAAAACAAATTCGCGGACCTCGAAAAAATCTTTCTGTCGGCCATACCATCATCCCCTGACCCAGACTCTGAACAGCAAACACAAGACCAGCACACTCAGGCAGAACACAACCAGGAAACACGAGACCAACATACCCAAGAGGAGCACGATCAGGAGCAATACGTTGAGATATTTAGCACACCGCAGTACTCCCACCCGCAAATTCCTCCCCCTTTAGGACAACAACTCGATAAAAGCCTTCAGGAATTAAAAAAAATTAACTTTTCCGGGAAAACTTGTCCCCGGTCCTTTATCCAAAATGTGGAGGAATTTCGCGTATCCAGGAGAATAGATCCACAGTCACTTATGAGCAGAATCTTTGACATCTTTACTGACTCAGCTCTACATTGGCTTAGGTTTAAAACAAACATGAACCCTAATTACACATGGAAACAACTCTGTGCCGACCTAATCAACGATTTCGGAGGCCATGACTTTGACTACAAATTTCTAGAATCTATTAGAAACAGAACTCAAGGTCTGTCTGAGCCAATTATCATTTATGTGTCGATAATGTCAGGCATGTTCAATAAGCTTTCTAAACCATTATCAAGCGAAGAGAAGCTAGAAATAATAATGAGGAACATAAGGCCCTGCTACTCTAACTTCATAGCACACATGAACATACTGACACTAGAACAACTCATAACTGCCTGCCAACAGTATGAGAAAGTAATCGACAAAAATAAGAACTTTAAGGAACCGCTCCCAGATCCACTCGCTGCAGAATTCAACTACAAACCTCTCGGGCCTCCCACACCATCCTCTAGTAAAACAGGCTATATGCATAGACCTAACCCCAACCAAAACACTCCTAAAGCCTCCTACACACCATCACCATTCAAGCCTTCACACTTAAGGCAAATCAACACGATCAACAGCAGACACAACTCCAACTTATTTTGTGTTCGGTGCCGAATTAACGGACACTCCTTAGTAACATGTACTCAACCCCGCTTTCCAATTTGCTTCAAGTGTGGCCTAAAGGATTTCAAAACCCCGAAATGCCCTAAATGCAGAAGTAACCCCTCCCCAAAAAACTAGAAAAGCGCGACTTAGATAAGCCAAAATTTGACGCTGAGGATTGGAAGAACTGGTTACAGAATATCCGCTTATTCCACACGTGTTACAGAATTACTTCAATTCTATACGATGAGGAAAAAGACCATGAGCGCCCTTTCCTCCACTTCACTATAAACAACATAGCCTTTTCTGGTCTCCTAGATAGCGGCAGTTCTTTAACAATCCTCGGGAATAACTCCCACCTAAAATTCATAAATCTCGGCTACTCGTTATCTAAGTTGCGGACGATAACAGTATCTTCAGCCAGTGGCCACACAGCAACTTCACTAGGCTTTATTGACTTACCTTTTACATTTAATAATGAAACTCAAATTCTGCGAGCATTCGTGTTCCCTAACATTAGGCCCTCTATAATACTAGGTGTCGACTTCTGGAAGAAGTTTAATCTTATCCCTAAACTGCTTTCTTTAGCTTTCAACTTCAATACAACTTCCTGCAACACAATTACAGAAAATAAAAAAATACACCCTTATGAATGCTTATCCTCTGATCAAAAACTAATAGCTGATGATATAATTAATAGATTTAAGAAAATATCCTTCGAAGAGAAAGGCGAACTAGGCCGCACACACCTTATAACCCATAGAATTGACACTGGCGACACTCTTCCCATCAAACAACGCTGCTATAGGCTCTCACCTGAAAAACAAAAGGCACTTATCAATGAGGTTGACAAGATGCTATCTTGGAAGGTAATCGAAAAATGCGAAAGCCCCTGGCTGTCACCCGTTCTCATCACCCCCAAGAAGAACGGAGAGTGGCGATTTTGCGTAGACAGTAGAAAACTTAATTCCGTAACTAGGCGCGATGCTTACAGCCTTCCATTCATCAACGAAATCCTGGACCACTTAAAAAACGCTAAATTTCTTTCGAGCATAGACATCGCTAAAGCATTCTGGGAAATACCACTCAACGAAGCAGATAGAGATAAAACCGCCTTTTACGTACCAGGCCGAGGCATGTTCAGATTTGTGGTTATGCCTTTCGGGCTAACTAACGCTCCAGCTACACAGCAAAGACTAATGGACATGTTATTCACCCCCGACTTTGACAACAAAGTCTTCTGTTACTTAGACGATATCATCATCATCAGTTCAACATTTGAGGAACACATTTCTTTACTTCTTAAAGTCCTGGAGAAACTAACCTTTGCACGTCTGACCATAAACTTCGAAAAGAGTGTATTTTTCAGGGGTCAACTAAAATACCTCGGATACATAGTTGATGAGCACGGTCTCCGTGCCGACCCCGATAAAATACGCGCTATCTTAGATTTCCCAGTTCCCACTTCGCGCAAAGAAGTTCGAAAGTTCATTGGTACCTGCAGCTGGTTTCGCAGATTTGTTCCAAACTTCAGCACTATCGCTTTACCGATTAATGAATTAACTACTTCCGGCAAAAATGCTCCCAAATTCAACTGGACAAGCGAAGCCAATTCCGCGTTTCTTAAACTAAAGGAACTTCTCGTTACAACACCAATCCTTGCTTGCCCGGACTTTAACAGCCCCTTTTCCGTCCACTGCGACGCATCTAATTTCGGCATAGGGGCCATGCTAACCCAAACCCAAGGCGATAAGGAGGTTGTCATAGCTTACATGAGTAGGGCACTTAACAAACACGAACAGAACTACTCTACCACAGAACGCGAGACTCTAGCAGTCATCACGGCCCTTGAACACTGGAGATGCTACATTGACAACGGCAAACAGTTTACAGTCTACACGGACCACGCGGCTTTAAAATGGTTTCTTAATCTCTCCAACCCATCCGGGAGACTTGCCCGATGGGCTATACGCCTTTCATCATTTAACTTTATATTAAAACACAAGAAAGGTAGGGATAACCTTGTACCTGACTTGCTCTCTCGAACTCCGAAACCTGCCAGCACTCTCACTCACATCGCCCCTATCTCAGGACCTATCCCTGACACAGAGCTCGAGCAGTACAACAGACTCGTCCAGTGCTGCCGTAGCAACCCCGACTCATACCCAAACTACATGATCAGTGATGACAAACTATTTCGCCACATCACTTCACCATTCAGTATACAGGATGACTTCTCATGGAAAGAGGTTCCACCCCCTCCAGATAGAGAAAATCTAATAAGAAACTGCCACGGCTCAGCCTCCGAGCCACACCTAGGTGTCTTCAAAACATTTAAGAAGCTATCTTTAACACATTACTGGCCAGGTATGTTTAAAGACATAACCAAACTTATCTCACATTGTGAACGTTGCCAGGCCTACAAATATTCTAATCACTCCCCTTACGGCCCTATGGGCAAACCAAGAATCTGCTCCAGGCCTTTCCAATGCATATCTCTCGATCTGATAGGCCCTTTACCCATGTCGAGACGTCGCAACCAGCACATCCTCGTCGTCACTTGCTGTTTTACTAAGTACTGCCTTCTTTTTCCACTTAAACGCGCTCTAGCATCAAACATCATAAGTAACCTCGAAAACTTTGTGTTTCTCGTCCACGGCATCCCACAGACCATAATCATGGACAACGGTCCTCAATTCCGGTCTAGGGAGTTCAATAACCTAATAACAAAGTACAAAATACCCTTCCCGTCCTACTCACCTCACTACTGCCCACAAGTAAACCCCACAGAGCGATATAACAGAACCATCATAACAGCACTAGCATCACTAGTAAACGAAGATCACCGCTCTTGGGACATTCATTTACCAATTATTCAGAATGCCATGAATAACTCAGTCAACGCCGTAACGGGATTCACCCCATCTTTCCTAGTGTACGGACGAGAAATCGTCACATGTGGTTCTCTCTACACACCTACGCACAATCTGGACGAAATAACTCTGCTACCTCGCGACATATACGCGAATAACGTAGGCCTGCTGGCCAACATATTCGATAGGGTCCAGACGTCACTTTACATAGCCCACACTAGGAACGCTGCTCGGTACGACTTGAAACATTCTTTCAAGGAATTTAATGTTGGCGAATTCGTCTGGCGGAAAAACTACGCCCTTAGTAACGCAGGCTCATACTTTTCAGCTAAACTCGCCCCAAGGTATATCAAATGCAGAGTGATACAAAAGATATCGCCACTCGTTTACCTCTTGGAGGACCCAAACGGTGTAAGAGCCAAATGGCACGTTAAAGACTTTAACCTTTTCGCCGCCAAGCCATTCGAGTAAAAAATTGCAACCAGCGCCACACCAATTTCTTGGTAAAGAAATACTCAATAAAATAGAGATGTCCAACAGTTCATATCGATAATAAATCTTCACTTTTTAAACCGAGTTTTAATTAATCTAAAACCATTATTTTGCCCCCTACTTTTCAGTTCTGATTTCATATAGATCAAAATAATAATATAGGATAGTGGTAGTAGTGGTGGCCTCGATAACAACACTAGGCATATTCAACAAGTTCATTTTTAGTTCAGTTTTCGATCAGCACTGGCGCATCTCTACTACGCGTCTCTCTATATCGCGTTGTCGGTTATAGACGACTGTGGCGTCGGTGGCATTTCTATATTCTCAAACCCTTAGGACAAATAAGGATGTAATATAGAATATCGATAAAAAAATTTGAACATCATAGGATTTATGCTGGTATTTATTTTAATACTTTATTGTGCCTATTTGTTTTCTTTTGAAACAATTTTGAATGGCACAAATTTCATGTGAACTTAATTTAACGGGTCAAATTGTGATACAAGATTATTATTAGATAATAAGAGATTAGATAATTAATTATTTAATAAACTTAATTACAAATAGGTACGCTTATATGAAATAATTCTGTGGCTTAACCATTTCCTAAACTAAGAATATGAATTCCAGTATCTCAGGAAAATGGGAAACCGACATAACTATTATTTTAAGATTTATGATACTTGAACATTTTTTTTTCAATTCCTACCCGGTTTATTTGATTATTTCTTCGGTTTGTTTCTATTTACTTTTTATAACGCCCTTCGTAAGGTATTTTACTTATATTAGCGGTTATTTATTAGCATTTCATAGTTACTTATAAAGAAGAGGCCTATATCCAACAGTGGGCTAATATAGGCTAATTAGATAGATAGATAGATAGTTACTTATACGTTTATTAAATAAATAATTATCTTATCTCTTATTATCTACTAATAATATTGTATCACAATTTGACCCGTTAAATTAAGTTCACATGAAACCCTCCCAAACGCTCCTAATTTAATTGTTATTATTTATGATTATTAGGAAATTACTTACCTCTAAATCTTCTAATTCGAGTAATCCAGGTTCAAACGACAGATCAACTGTTCTACTGAACTAAGATCGTCGGCACTCATTTTCCCATCACTATTTTTATGTCACTACTGCAATGACGTCAGAGCGTGTCGTCTTTACCCGACTACGGCGTACAGTGCACTCACAATGGTCAAGCAATTATCGCTGTGCACGAGTCGCCGAAACCGGTTTGTCGATACTCAATCAAACAAAGAAAATAATGTCTAATACTTGGCGTATTTCTACAAATCAATGTCGGGAATATTTTCAATATACATTAAAGTAATAAGAAAATGTTATTGTTATGACAAACTTGACAAATATCTAGGCATAGTATATTCCGTAAATATATTATAGATGTATCGATATTTCACACTTGTACTAGTAAGGAACAACACTTCCAGTCGTGTGGGGCCGACTATGGCGTGTGCGAATAGTACTTCTGACAGCTTCAAAACGTAATCAGTATTTTTCTTATATATACTACAAATCTAATAAATATCTAAGCGCAAAAGTTCATAAATCAAAGTAGAGGGTACAATAAATGCAATATGCGAAAAAATAAAAGATAGATACGGTTTTAAAATGCTAGTTTATGAACATAAACTTTAACGACGTTTTGTCGGCTATACCCGACCGTGGCGCTGACGGCAAGTCGCGGGTTGTCGGCTATACCCGTCTGTGGCGGTGAAAAGGTTAAAGTCTAAACTGAGTTAAGGCATTTCACTCTTTTCTTTGTAAATATTTCCTTTTATACCTCATCACCCTCATGGCATCGCTATTTCGGCCAAAGCGAAGCCAACCCTTTAACTTAGGCTTATAAGCCAGTCAAAGCCTTTCGGTTCTACTACAAAATCCCTAGCTGAATTTCTTCGGACTACTTCATTGGGCTCTTAGTCCAGGAACCTGACTCTAAAACCTCCACTACTCTAAAGGGCTCTCTTTATACCCTTTCTCCTAAAAGACTCTTACTAAATGGGTCTATTATAATGTTCCTTACCTGTTGGGTCATCTCTATCCCCACTCGAGCTAAGGTTCATACCTCTTCGTGCGGATTGTGACACGTAAAATAAGCCTACACTACTACACTCTACACGTGCGGCTAGTGACACGCTAAATAAGCCTTAACACTACCATGTGGGTTTTAAGCTGGAGCGGATGACAACTCCTAAAACAAGCCTTGCGTCATTAACTGAGGTATACTCAGAGAGCAGCATACCTTGGAGTAGGAGCCATTGAATGTGAGCCCTACCCCAAACTTTAGATGTATGAATGAATGGTGAAGCTTGAAAGTAAATTTATGCTAGGTAAGGTAGCTGCTCATAACCTCAAAATTTTTGTTACAGCAAAAATTTTCTCGGGGTCGCGGGGGAAATGTAGCATTCTGCTACAATTACTACCATTTTTCTAAATATTTCCTGAAATCCATTTTATTTTATCAATTTGTTTGTTTACTTTCTTGATGTTATGTCAACCTCTCAAAGTTGACGGCTATCTATACATCATAGAGCCGCGTAGCTTTCTACTAAAAAGTTATTATACATTGATCTACCTCTTCGTATTTTCTGACCTCCTGGTACTTGTATCTAAATTTACTACGCCTGGCACTCTCCCTCTCCCTCTCCCTCCGGAGGAACTGAGGTCCCGAGCCCTCCAGCGTGCCTCGGAGCCATCCTCATAACCACCTCATCATCAAGCTAACATGAGATGCCAACAGATCTCCATGGACAGCGACGACTGGCCACTGACAAGTTCCATGATCTCAAAATGACGGCTGACGAGGTCGACGATCGTCGAAGATTCTAGAACCGAAGAGGATGACGATCGAAATGAAGAGCGCGATCGTCATCGAAGCTTCTGGAAATGAACATGACTATCGAAATGAAGACTGTGACAGTCAGCGTCAGACGAGGGTATAAAAGCCACGTCAAGCAGCTAGGGGATCAGTTTTGGTCTGGACTCTAAGTTGTGATCTCGAAGACTCCCAGTATAGTCTCTCACTGAGTAACCACTGTAACAGTCTATTTTAGTCCTAAAAGTCTCCCCTCAAGTGACGGAAGCTTAAAAGTCTCCCCTCAAGCGCCTACGCCTCGTCGGATTGAAGATACAGCTGCTGCGAAGACGCTCCTCGCGCTGGACGCGCCGCCGTTACCTTCTGTGTGAGTGGCCAGGTTATAATTTTGGTTTTCGTATCAGGAGGTGGTTATCTGTTAATTCTTTAATAAAGCCTTATCGTTTACGTTCCCTCTTTTACTCCCTCGGCCCCTCACTTAGCGTGCGGGCGCGAGGCTTGCTAGGGTGCCTACACACAGGACACTCTACCCACACTCACTCACGCCCTCCGGGGTCACAGGCACTCGTGTTCGCGAGACCACTCTACAAATACTTAGCTATAAGTATTCACCTGCGGTTACCTTGGCTCCCTGAGCGCCGGTGCCTCTCGGAGCCTAGATAACACGACAATGGTGATGCACAATTTTCCAAATATCCCTCAAATATTTGTCAGACGTGGCGTAAATGTCCGTTTCTACGCCCGTTTATGCTCTGCTGAACCCGCAAGGGTTTATAGGCGTAATATGTGTATGTGTGTGAGAGAGAGAGAGAGAGAGATACTTATCGTAGAGAACGAAACTTATGAGTTTGCATCAAACCACTCAAGAGATCAATACCTCGCAGATTTACGTCAGTAGTCCATCTGGCCGTTATCAATGCTGTGGTATTGTCTCTTCCGTACCTGATGTCCCGAAAGGATGGCGAAACAACTTATACTTTTCGACTTCAGTAAACATCAGTTCAGTATAAAAAGTGTGTATGTATGTAAAAACTTTATTGCACCAAATAAATCACAAAGAAAAAAACACAAATAACAGACAAAGAAAGGGACAAAGGCGGACTCATCCCATTAAGGTATCTCTCCTAGTCCATCTTTGAGAAATCCAGAGGTTGCCTCTATATTAGTGAGTTAAGGTTAATGTACCTTATGAGCATGTGAGCCCATGATGAACAGCGTGTCCTGCGTGAGCCTGGCCGGGTTCCACTTGTCGGGGTCCCGCAGCGCGGGCGACGGCAGCGGCGACGACGAGGCACTGTCGCTGGGTTCCTCCTTCACCTTCTTGCGTTTGGCGCACAGATCCGAATCGATTTCGGACTCCTTACGCTTGTTTTGGGGGCTCTGCAACTGTTAATTAAAAAGGTTGGGAATGAGGCACTCGCAAAGAAGTGTTTAGTTACGTTATGTTGCTAGCTAAACAAATCAGGTATGATATTTTTAATTACATCAAAACAAATACGTGTCTATATAAATATTTATGTTATGTTTCTATGAAACTCGCGATCAAACACATAGCCCCCACTAGGATTTACACCCACAGTGAAGTAGGTAGTAAGTATTCTTGTTTTATTACACCATAAATATTTTTATCATACTAAGTAAGTTGTACTGTACACGTCAACTGTCCTCACTTTATGCCTTCTAACTACCCTGGGTCTGCTGTAAGAGATTTCTTTTTAGAAATAAGCTGACCTGTTGTGTATTGATCTATATGTTATGTCCTTTGTGTTATATTGTGTACAATAAACGGTTAAATAAATAGGGGCCTAAATCCAAGAAAGGACATTAACATTTAATATTCTAATATCTACCATGGCTGGGATTCAGAGCGAGGCCCTTTTGAAAAGCATTCAGACTAACATTTGTGGTCAATTGCATGAAGATCAATGACATATTAGTAGACACAAAAATACTTACATTCATCTGCTTGGCAAACTTTGAATCAGCACTGGTGCTGGACTCCGAGTCACTGGTCTCAAACGGGGAGGGAGTGGGGCGAGGGGGGGTTGTATAGAGGAGACGGGTAGCATCCAACATCGCCCGGCACACTGCTCGCACCTGGAATAGATATACTTGTTTTCAACAAAAGAATTAGGGTCAACTCCAAGATTATTGCGGTGTGAGACAAGTGGAATTTAAATAGCTTTTTTTAATGGAATTTTCTGGGTACAAATTAATGGTAATGGTCACAGAGCAGAGAAGTCATGCGCGCCGCTATTAGAGACTCCTTTAGGCTACTACCGTGTGTCGATCTGGTGGGTAGCTCACTCCAGTGTAGCGCCACTATAACTAGTTTGATAATATTGTGAAAAAGCAAATCATGACATGGCTGCAGTAGCGGTCTTGAAGCAAGAATTCTACTACTACAACAGCTGATTTCCTACACATTATCACCATCAGATGATTATCACCTCCAATTTTAACGTGAAATTTCGAGCTCGCTTCGCTCGCATTACGTAATGTAGGCGCAGTGTGACGCTTCTTTTGCTTATTTTACGTGAAATTTTGGGTGCGATTCGCTCGCAATACGTGCAGTGTTAGCGTAACGCAGTGTGCCGCGTCACTTGCCTTCTATGACGTGAAATGTTAAGCTCGCTTCGCTTTCAATACGTGCAGTGGTACCGTCACGCAGTGTATCGCCTGACTTGCTTTTTTTTACGAAAAATGTCGAGCTCATTACGCTAGCAATAGAAGTGTTGCTGTGGCGCAAAATGGCTTCTCTGTTCCCTTTTAAATAGCTCCTCGCTGTGCTTTTTTTAACGTAAAATGTCGCGCTCGCTTCACTCGCAATACTTTTGGTGGTGCTGTAGTGCAGTCTTTAAAGTGAAATTTCGAGCTGGATTTGCACGTAATTTGTAATGATCGTGTAGCAACGTACACGTAATTTTCAACGTAAATGTAGAGCTCGCTCCGCTCGCAATATGTGTAGTGTTAAATCAATCAATATGCAGTATGCCGCATCTGTTGCCTTTTTTTAATGTGAAGAATCTAGCTCGCTTCTCCAGTAATGCAGATGATATTTGATGATTTTTTATTAAATTTCCGAGTAAGGTATAAATTTTAGAAAACTTGCATAATTTTCTACTGTGGGCCGAATTTGACCCTGCTACTTTCGCCGTCACTAGTGGCGGCGTGGCGGCGGCGCCTCTTTTTCTGGTCTAACGCGGCTCATTCATTACCCGCGAACGCACAATGTACGCTTTTGCTAGCATGCAGTATGTGTCTTTTAGGATATCAGTTGCAGCAACACTGACTTTCAGTCATCTCTTGTGACAGTGACACTCCTATTCTAGTAGCGGCGCGCCCGGCTGGCATCTCTGCTCTGTGGTAATGTTAATAGTACTAGTACCTACTGTTAAGACCTTATCATAAAAAATTGCAGAAGATTTTTACTTACCTGATCTTCACTAACAGATTCATCCCCCAAATTCAGTCTTATATTGTTTACAGCAGGAACAAAGAATTTCTGTAAGAAAAAGTATTATTATTATTGAATCATATGTATCCCAATTCCTAAAGCTGCTCCTAAGGATGCAACATCGCAAGTTAAGCTAGCAACACACTAGGCGGCGCTGCAGTACACATTCATGTTTTCATTATTAAAATTTTGTTTTCTTTTTGTGTTACAATCATATAATTTTGTCTCCTGTACTTTGACTAAAACCCACCTCTAAGTATTTCTTGATGACTTGATCAATTTCTCTAGTAACGGCAGATTGTATAGTCTGTCGCAGCATATCCAGAGATTTGTTGGCACTTGCTCGGAACTCAGCTATCGGTCTGGAGTGTGGCTGCACAGGTCCCGGCAGACTGAACCTCCTGTGCATGGCTGCTAGTGTGTTTATGGCTATCTGACGAGTCACAGTCTGCTTCTGTAGGCAATTGTAAAACATTGATTTAATTTAACATTACTGTAGCTATTATTTGCAGATACTCAACTAATTCATACAAAGTAGTGACGTAAAATTTATGACTGATTAATTTTATCATGCTGAAATTGCAATTTATATGGCGAAAATAAACAAAGGGGTCCCCTGTGCATAAATAATTAATTTATTCATTTTCTCACTTTGACCATTCGCCAGTTTTTAAGCATGATTTAATAATACTACTCACGGCTTGTACGATACTCGGGACTGGGCCTCTTATGCTCACAGTCTTCACAGGAGCTTGGAAGGTCCAAGTCGCGCTTGAAACTGATGAGCTTTCTGTAGCTGTGGTTTGCTGCGACGCCTCGCCATTATTCCAACCCTTTTGTACCACCATTTTGAATCACATACAAGCATTTACACAATTCATTAGAATTACATTACTTCTCACAGCATTCTTAGCAATTTTAATTTATAAATTCGCAAACAAAACAGAATATCACTCAGCAATCAGAACAGGCAACCCGCAGCAGCCATCGACTTTCATAGAGTTGGGATAAAGTTTAGTTTGACTGACTGACTGGCTGAAAAGTGAAAGCTCAATCACGTATTCAATCGCATTTCGGTTTTTTAAAGCTGATTCAGAAGAAATAATTCTGTTGCGTATGTTTTCGTGTATCTTGCTTATTTTTATCAATAACTACAAAAAATAACTAAAAAAAACTGAGTTTTGCAAAGAACTCATGCCATCTTCTGATCTTATTTACCGATAATGATAAAATTTCGTGGTTACATCTCTACAACAATGCAGGATGCACAGACGTATAAAGGGTAGGCAGGATGTCATGTATGAGAAAGAAAGAGACAGCATCCTCTTTCTTTTCCTAGTGGAACGCAAGACTAGTGTTGCCAACTTAGTTGCTTAAGAGATTTTAGACTGAAAAGTTGTAGTGTTATAAACCACTGATCGGAATAGTTAGAGTATATTTTTACATAAACTTCTGAGAACATAGGCGAAAACCACGGAGATGCGGGATGTCTTATATAAGCTAGAAATATACTTTGCACCAAGGCATTTGATTCTATGGACAAGAAAATACAAGCTAAAAACATACTTGGTGATTTTCACCTACAACATCGTCACGTTTCGTAGATATTATAGAATAAAAGTTAGAGATGCGAAAAGTTCACGTGCAACTTTTCACGTCACTGACGACGGACACAGGTCGAGCACATATGCATCCGATCGCGAGCGGAGCGAGCGCCATTTTTAACTATACCGATGGACACATGAGTAGCATAAATGTTTCTCAACGCGAGCAGAGCGTGCTTGACTTTTCACGCGCCGGTGGACAAAAACAATAACATGAAACACGATTCGTGACATTACCAAGGCATATTTAATTCATGGATCAGGACCAGGATTGGAAAAAAAACATGTTTTTTTTAAAAGATCAAAACATTGTGTTTTAATATAAATTTCAAAGTAATTGTTTAAAACTGTTTTAAACATGTTTTAAACAGTTTTAAAACATGATCATACTCAACAACAAAATATGACCTAGGTAGATACCATACCAAGCTAAGCTCACATAACATAAAATAAACATTAAACTCTTGTTTTGACGATATTTTTTCTTCAAAATTCCGACTTTTTATATTTACGTATTCACACGATTCAAGAGCTCACGACAAAATGCAGACAACTGAACTGAACTACTGCCGAACAAAACCATTCCAAAGGGAAACTCCCGCGTGTTGGTTTGGGGAATACCCGCGCAGTTATACAGGTCAGTGCCCGCCCCGCGCGTTAGGTGAATCCCCGCGCTCTTATTCTATTGCAATACCGAGGTTGCTAAAAATCTATAATTTTGATAAAACTTGTGAATAAAAAGACCATTAAAACGTGTCTGTTTTTTTTTTCATGTTTTAAACGTGTTTAAAACAAAACATGTTTTAATCTGTTTTAAACTTACGTGTTTTTTTAAGGTGTTTTAAACACTGTTTTAAACTTATGTTTTAAACGAATGTTTTAAACATTGCCAACCCTGATCAGGACAAACCACATGCTTCTGGGAACTTATTTGTTATCACCAGCATATACCTAACCAACATAATGGGGAGTTTTCTTAATTGTAATTAAAAAATAATGTTGAACAGACTACGTTGTTTTTATCGAATCTATCCTCATTATCCGCGCTTTTTTAAATTAATACTCTGTTTTGTTTGCACAAACTTACGTTGTTTGCGATAATATGCAGGGAAACCCAAGAAAGTAAATATTTTTGTGATGCCAGTGATGTAACAATTATTAGTGACGTTTCATTTGACGATCTCAAACATCTAAGTGTCCGAAAAAATCGTAAAATTATGTGATGTTCCGTTCCTTACTTTAACTCACCAAGTACAGCGCCATCTATCTAATCTAATGACAAGAAACAGTTTAAAAATTTAAGGAATCTTCCCATTGTTATTTAAGTAGTGATGATTGTAGAAATATTTTATATTTATTTTATGTTTCTTCTAGCATCCTGATTGCTGGAACTCATCGATAAAATTAATAAAATTTTATTTTTTTAGTTTCATTTCTTTGTTTTTCATACATACATACCACGCCCACAATCCCTTACGGGGTAAGCAGAGCAAAACGGCTGTTAAAAATAGACATTTACGCCACGACTGACAAATATTTGAGGGTCATTTAGAATATTATTGTATAATACCATAGTGACTGGTTATCAGCTTATCGCCTAAATTTGCAATAAACACCCTCGAGTCCCTCTGTCACTTCTTACGTCACCCACGGGAAAGAAAGGGAGTGATGCTATTCTAAGCCGGCATCACACGGCCAAAAAGAAACGGTCACGGTGAAAAGGGCAATTACCTAAATTACTCGTTACATCTGTTACGTTAACGTTACGATAACTCGAAGGATATAGTCACGTGGTCACTCCAATAAGCCAATTTTGGCAGCTGTCAAAATAATGTTAATGCTATTTTTCTTTGTTGACATGTTTTCTAGTATAACATGACCCATCTCAATAACTCCCTCAATATTGCTGTATGTGCACGATATTTATTTAGAATGTATCCTTATTTCATAATAAAAAAGGGTGTATAGTTTCTTAAAAATTTACTTTGGGTAGTTACAAAGTTACAAATCAGAACAGAGTTTTGACCCGCGTATTTTTTTAGACATTTCCTCCGAAACTACAGATAGCGCAAATTGAGCTAAGATTAGCTTGTTCCTTATATTGGACGTTATGTATTGACATAACTCATAATGAATGAAAGTTGATAGTCTTAAAAATAAAGTTAAAAATGGGCTTAGTTGTATGGTTTTACACAGCAGCAGGGCAATGAAAGAAAAACCGTCCAAGTACGAGTCGGACTCTACCACTGAGGGTTCCGTAACATTAAGATGCACATCAAGCTCAGTTAAATAATACCTGACTTGAACTACTAGCCTCAACTATAAAATTGAACTAGATCTTTCTTTTGTTAAAAAAATACAACCCTATTTATTGAAAACTTAAAAATTTCAATAATTGTATACCTAACACGGTAAGTCTTTTAAAATTTGGTAAGTAATTGTATCAGGCGTTACTTTGCGGAAGTCCATCTTGATTGAATTAGATAGCAAGGTATTTAGCTTCTTCCGCACTTATGATGGCTAGTAATGCAGCTAGTTGAATGCACCACGCGTACGACCGCAAGTTAATGCAAATGCACAAGCGATGCACTTTACTCGCACTACTTCCACCGTTTTACACTCTACACGTGTTTCGCCCCTCCACGGAGCATCATCAGGAGATGTTCGACAGTCGAGTTCCGAGCACTGACTGAGTAACCGTCTTTTTTTTTTTTTTAGTTGTGGACCCTACGATTTTTAGCCCCGGGGCTTTTAATCTACACCTGACTGTATGGTGGGGAGCAGGAGCTCACCCGGAAAAGCTTGTGGTTGTTCAAACAACCAGCTCAATCGCGCCCTCGGGGCGCGATTGGGCTTACGAGTTGTTCTGGGAAGAACGTATTGGACTGAATCTACCCGGCACGTGCCGGTAGTTCCCAAAGTGGGGAGCAAATGAGGGACCTCCGCGCCCCCGCCGGCGGGGGCGTCGGTTGCTTGAGGAGCTTGTGGAGTGTGATCTACTCGCAATGGCTGCAGCAGTGGCTACTGTGATTTCATCATCTTCTTCCGTAAGGATGTGTCTCGGACGGTGTTTAAAACGCGAGGTTGGATGGGGGAAGTAGTTGGACGCGGCAACTATCAAGGGGTTTTTATGATGGGGAGCATTATCGAAGAAGCGACGAGACGCTTCTTTCATATACGCTTTAATGGTAGGGAGGCCTAAGTCGATGTGGAGGTTGGCGTTACGCATGTACCAGGGCGCCCCGGTAGCTTTGCGCATGAAACGGTTTTGGATGACCTGCAGCATTTTCAGATGTGAATCGAAGGTGTGAGCAAAGGCTACGCTGGCGTAGGTCATAATAGGCCTTACGCAGGTGGTGTAAATTCTCACCTTATTTCTAAGGGAGAGTTTTCTCTTTTTGTTCAACATCGGATGTAATCTGCCCAAAACGAACGCGGCGCGATCGCGGACTCTCATAATGTGGCTACGGAAGCTAAGTCTTGAGTCGAGGGTGACTCTTAGATATTTGGTCTCGTTGACGGGATGGGTCGGCCGAAAAGCTTTACAGCGGGGACGTTTAATCGGTACGAACCTCTACGAAAGTGCACGGCTGCACTTTTTTCCGGATTTACCTCGATTCTCCATTTACGGAACCAGCTCCCGAGGGAGTGTAGAGCGTTCTGGAGAATCTTAACTAATTTTAAGTGGTTACGGTGGGACGCGTAGATGGCAGTGTCGTCGGCGAACATAGCCAGCTGTGACATGGGCGATTTGGGGATGTCGCTAGTGTATAGCGTGAAAAGTAATGGGGATAGGACGGAGCCCTGAGGGACTCCTGCCTGTATGGTGTGGGGTGAAGACAGAGTGCCTTCCACCCTGTAACGAAAGCTTCGATCCGACAGAAAGTTACGTACTAAAAGCACGAGACGATCAGGTACAGCGAGCTGGTGTAGCTTGTACACCAGCCCGTTGTGCCAGACCTTGTCGAAGGCTTTCGCCACGTCGAGAAAAACTGCTCCTGTCGGGGTCGGTTTGGACGAGACATTTAGCTTAAGAGCGATGTGTTCGACTATGCGGTGTACTTGTTGGGTACAAGAGTGCTGTTGTCGAAAGCCAAATTGCTCGTCAGGTATGAGATTGTTGGTCTCTGCGTGGTCACGGAGTCGGGCATAGATCATGCGTTCGTAAAGTTTGGCGAGAGGGATCAGTAAGCTAATCGGGCGGTAGGAAGTGGGCTCATTCGCCGGTTTACCCGGTTTGTGAATGCCTATGACTATTGCTTCCTTCCAGCAAGTTGGACAGGTGCAACTAGCCATGGCGGCATTCAAAATCAGGGTGAGGCGATTGATCAAGTGATTGGGGAGAATCGGGGAGAATCGGGGAGAAATTGATCGGGGAGAAACCCTGAGTAACCGTCGTTTTCGGCTCGAGCTTATAAATGCTTCCTCCCCGCCATTGGGTGACGCAATGTACGAGAACCAATCAGAGTGCAGATTGGTCAGGTGACTCTCTGCGTTTGGTTATTTTGAAAAATACGCAGTAACGGAGAAGAGGAAACATTTACCTGCTCGTTGAAAATAGTTCCAGTACACCCGTGACGTATAATTTCTAATTGTTCCAACACGTTCAGCCTTTGGCCTTTATTACAAGTATGTAGAACTTTATAGGAATTCTTATAAAGTTCTACATACTTTATAGGAATTCCTATAAAGTTCTACATACTGTCTGTCTGTTAAACTATGCCCAGAATCTAGCAAATGTTTTGCGAAATGCGATCTTTCTGGACGTCCATTCCTATACGCAGAAGTGTGTTCTTTATAACGTGTATTAAAGCTAGTAGCTTTAATACACGTTATAAAGAACACACTTCGAAAGATCGCATTTCGCAAAACATTTGCTAGATTCTGGGCATAGTTTAACAGACAGCCATTCCTATAAAGTTCTACATACTTGTAATAAAGGCCAAAGGCTGAACGTGTTGGAACAATTAGAAATTATACGTCACGGGTGTACTGGAACTATTTTCAACGAGCAGGTAAATGTTTCCTCTTCTCCGTTACTGCGTATTTTTCAAAATAACCAAACGCAGAGAGTCACCTGACCAATCTGCACTCTGATTGGTTCTCGTACATTGCGTCACCCAATGGCGGGGAGGAAGCATTTATAAGCTCGAGCCGAAAACGACG
Organism: Tuta absoluta; assembly: GCA_027580185.1. NCBI lineage: Eukaryota > Metazoa > Arthropoda > Insecta > Lepidoptera > Gelechiidae > Tuta > Tuta absoluta. The sequence goes on from JAQAHW010000003.1 coordinate 7,738,010, forward strand.
GTTACTCAGTCAGTGCTCGGAACTCGACTGTCGAACATCTCCTGATGATGCTCCGTGGAGGGGCGAAACACGTGTAGAGTGTAAAACGGTGGAAGTAGTGCGAGTAAAGTGCATCGCTTGTGCATTTGCATTAACTTGCGGTCGTACGCGTGGTGCATTCAACTAGCTGCATTACTAGCCATCATAAGTGCGGAAGAAGCTAAATACCTTGCTATCTAATTCAATTAAAATTTGGTATACAACCCTATTTCCTAAGAGTTTTTAGGAGGAATAATGATGAATGAATCCAATGGGAGTTTTTCTATTGACAGTTCTCTTGATAGTTCTGAATGTCAAACCAGAGGGCGCTGCGCTAAACTAAACGTTTCAATATGGCTGGCGTCAGCCATAGTTTTGTCACAGGTTCCGTTTCACGTTGTGTTCGTTACAAATTAATTATGTTTGTTTGATTTAATACAAAATAAACTTATCGCCTTGCTATTATATTGAGTGTCATTCGTGTAAGTAAACAAATAACCAATTATACATCTAGAACAATTCAATAAACACAAAATAAAGAATAATTTATAAAGTTGTACAGATTTTGTGTAAAGAAACGTTATTTCAACTAAGCTTGGCGCCCTCTACATGACACTCGAGAATCCCTAGAAAATTTCCCATTGGTTGCGTGACAACTATGAGAAAGAAGAGTAGGCTACCCGCGACCCGCGACTGGTCCAACCGAAAATATTAGCAAGTTGTACTTATATACCTATAGTGATCGGCGCCCGGCGGAATCACTTCAATATCGCGTTTCAGGACTTATATGTGGAGCGCTGCCATAAATTCCAAGTGTCTAATCTAAATTCAACGATTGTCAAGTGTAGGACTGACGATGACGTCAAAGATAGATTATCTAGATTCTTTTAATGACAGGTCGAAAAGTCTCATATTTCTAGTTTTCCAGACATGGCAATTTTTTTATTTGAACGGCGCGTAGTTTAACAGTCTGCACTGGCGTGTTATCAAATCTTTGAAAATGCTCTTTGATTTAGCTCTTTTCTAAACATACTGTTGGCAACATTGCTTCTGACATTTCAATTTGACATTTGATACGTGTACCGTGTATGTACCATTGCATGTACTTTCTTGTTCAACTTTCTTTTTCTCATTCATTCTTTTTCTTAATTGTTGGTTAACGTGCTTGGCAAAAAGGTAATGTAAATGTTCTTTTATACATACTGTCAATTAGCCGGTCTTAATGTTATAAGACCATCAATGTCAGTTGCTTCGGTTACAAATTGATAGGACAACAATTTCATACAATAATCGCTGCCGTTGGAAATTCCGATCAGTTGCTTGGGCACAGTCGGTGAAGTACAACGGGCCTTATTGAATAATAATTACCGTCACGCTCTTATCAACTCAATTTAATTACATAGGTAAGGAACACATTTATCTTTACTGTAAATTAGGTGTTTCGGCCATTCCTGATTTAGCATTAGATAACCAATCATATTCATGCCTTTTTTGGAAGTATTACACTAATAATGCCTACTTGAACTTTGTACCTTACCATAGCTTGTGACAAACAAGTTTTCAAGGCTTGATACCTTGCTATCTCCCATTTATTCTCGAATTTGCATGTCCATTTATGTGGAAGTTTAGTAGAAGTAAGTATTTATATTTTACATACCCTCTTTTTGAATATGGAAAGTTGGAATACCTTTTTTTACCTTCTAATAATCATTTTTAAAGTAGTGTGTGATAAAATACAATAATCTTCCACATTTACCTATAGGCTCTCATAGTCAATAAGACACCTGTCCTAAAAAGTATACCTACTCTGAATGAAACTCTTATTGTTTTGTGCTTACTTTTTTTGTCTGTCCATCTGATATAGTTTTTCACATTATGACTTATTGCCCTCAATTTAGATAGAAATTCTCAAATTTGTGCTCTTACTTTCCATCAAATAGGTTTAGAAAAGGATAGGAGATATCTAAGTCCTGTCAAGGATAGGAGATATTTAAATCCTGTCATGATTAAAAATGACAATGAGATCATTGCAAATTGTAGTCAATTTAGATGCCATTGTTTTTATTATCTTTGACATAAAACATGTATTTTGTGTTTAATTAAAATGACTAACATAACTTATAACTTTTTCTAAACTTATTTAACAGAAAGTAAACAGCACTACTTTAAGGGAAGTTAAGAGAATTTATATTCCAAATTGAGGCCCTTGTAGATGGATTAAAAATTTTGTAATGTCAGATCAAGATATTTTTTTTCTTTTTGATTATACATTCTGGTTAATTTTGGGTGTGAATTTTATAAAATCAGTGAAAGCATTGCCAAAATAGTTTTTTTTTAATATTGATGTTTCTATTATTAAACATGAAAGAACACAAGTTACTACTGTTATACTTTTTTATTGTTAATGTGAAATTAAGACTAATTTTGTTACAATATATAGAAACTAGGTTTCCTTTGCTATATTAACCCTAGATTAGTCGCGCTTAAAAACTTACGCAATCGGTCGCATGGGGTCTTTGTGGACCCCTAATTTTTGATTCCGTTATTTAGTTATTTTTGATAAATTGTTTGTTTTTTAGTACTGTTTACCAGAATCGGAATACCTTTAACAATAAAATACAAAAAGTCAAGTTTAAAAAAACAATTTATTATAGGAAAAAAAACACGTTCTTTTACAAATGTTAATTATTACAGGTAGTTTGAAACCAAAATCGAAAAAGAATTGTTATTTTTAGTTAACCTTCTAAAAATGAAAAATATATAATTTTTTCCTTTTTAACTCTTATTAAAGTAACTAAAAAATAAATAAACGGAAAGGTTACCTCCAAAAAAATATAAAGTTTGTGAAAATGAAAAGTACCAAATATTTAGTAGCACAACAATCAGCATCATCACAACATTCATCCTCTGATCCACCAAGATTTTCGTTCTCTTCCTGCTCCAATCACCCCATAATACGTTCTTGCTGTCTCTCATCCATTTTCAAACAATTCTTGCACGAAAACAACCAAAATATTTATCTTTCGTCAAACAAAATCGAATATTTTCTGTTACGCGAGCGGTCGCGCGGGGTCTTTAAAAGCCTTTGCACTTAAACAACGACTATACCTCCCAAACGCATGCATGCGAACTGATGAATTATAGCTAGGCTTTGGCCTGCATTCTAATCAGAAAGGTACACAAAATCTCGAACTACCCACATAACCGTATAAAAGAAAAAATCGCAGTTTTCTAATTGCAGGGCTTTTAAAGACCCCACGCGACCAATCTAGGGTTAATAAACTAACTGAAAAGTTTAAATTTTAGACTTTCTGTACAAAATGTCCGATCAGCTGATTTGAGAGCTGATGAAAGCTCAAAATATTTGTCATATTTCAACCTATGTTCCTTGGGGAAATTTGTTCTTAATCACCAGCCTGTCTTGATATTTTGCTATTGGTCACTTGTAAAATTTAACCCTGATGATTTTTATTTTATTGCACAAAATCTTTTTGTAACTGTCTTAACACCAGAATCCATCAACTGCAATACATTTTTATCCTGCAAAAAGGTGGAAATATCCAAATATTAACTTTGTTCATACTTCTAAAATTCAAGTCAGATGCAATCACTGCTCGAAACATCCTACATAAAAAAAGATTTTTTAAATCCATTCTTAAAATGAGAACACTAATTAATTGTAGGTATTGAGGAATAGTTAGGTCAACAACCCATTTTATTGTTGAATAATATGCTGATAAGACTGTGCCAGTAAGTTAACCTTTACCTTCAAGGTTATTAAGATGTCACATTGATAAAGTTAATTTGATTACTTTCAAACATTGTTTTATAAACTTTGATATGTAGGTAAACAAATAAATTTTACCTTAACCAAGGCCATCCTAATATTTGACAGCTGTCATCGTCATACTAATAGAGATGTCAACAAAGGACAATGAACTCTGCTATACCATTGGTATGAACCTAACAGCTGTCAAATATGGCTTATTGGGATGGCCATTGTGGTACCTTAAACATACTATACAGGATGTCCCGTTTTTAGTGGCACACAGAAACAATTTAGATTCCGGATATCCTGAAATATCAATTTGATTTAAAAACTTAGTATTGGAGGTATAACAATTGGAACTCCTTTACTGATCAGAGTATTTTTTAAGAGATATCTAATTTTACTCCTCAAATAATCAACATTCTGGGCCAGATTGGTAGCATGGAATGTTCAGATTGTAGATATTTTTCTTTGAAGCACTAAAATTAAGATGTTACAATAAGTCGTTCCAAATACCTGCAATGTTAACTTGTTAAAAAACAAAGATGATTATTTTGTTACAGACCCCTGAGTGAGACCCGTCAAGATGTCGTCGAAAATTAAGGCCGGACCCGTCGTCGATGTCCTCGGAGATGAGATGACCAGGATCATCTGGGACCTGATCAAAGATAAGCTTATCTTACCTTTCTTGGATGTTGAATTACACACATACGATTTGGGTATTGAGAACCGTGACAAAACCAACGACCAAGTCACGATCGACTGTGCCAACGCCATCAAAAAGTACAACGTCGGTATTAAGTGCGCAACCATCACTCCCGATGAGAAGAGAGTCGAAGAATTCAATTTGAAGCAAATGTGGAAGAGTCCCAATGGAACAATGCGTAACATTCTCGGCGGTACCGTGTTCCGCGAGGCAATCATCTGCAAAAACATCCCGCGTCTTGTTACTGGCTGGGAGAAGCCAATTATCATTGGCCGTCACGCTCACGCTGACCAGTACAAGGCAACTGACTTCGTCGTACCCGGTGAGGGCAAACTGGAGCTTACCTGGGTATCACCTACTGGAGAATCTATTAAGCACGTCGTCAACGACTTCAAAGGCCCTGGAGTAGCACTCGGCATGTTCAACACTGATGCCTCTATTGTTGACTTCGCTCATTCTTCATTCAAATACGCTTTAGACAGAGCGTACCCTCTTTATTTGAGCACCAAGAACACCATTCTTAAGAAGTACGATGGACGTTTTAAGGACATTTTCCAAGAGATTTACGACAAGCAGTACAAGTCTCAATTCGAAGCTAAAGGCATCTGGTATGAGCACAGGCTTATCGATGACATGGTTGCGTACGCCATGAAGTCTGAGGGTGGATTCGTGTGGGCTTGCAAGAACTACGACGGTGACGTACAGTCGGACTCCGTCGCTCAAGGTTACGGATCTCTGGGTCTGATGACATCTGTTCTTATCTGCCCTGACGGTAAGACTGTTGAAGCCGAGGCAGCTCACGGTACAGTGACCAGACATTACCGTTTCTACCAGCAAGGCAAAGAGACCTCCACCAACCCGATTGCTTCCATCTTTGCATGGACCAGGGGTCTGCTGCACCGCGCCAAGTTGGATGGAAACGATGCGCTCAAGAACTTCGCTGAAACACTCGAGGCTGTTTGCATCGAGACTATTGAAAACGGTGTCATGACCAAGGATCTTGCTATTTGCATTAAGGGAATGAACAACGTCAAGAGGTCAGACTACTATGAAACCTTTGAATTCATGGACAAGTTGGCTGAAAACCTGAAAAAGAAGCTTGGCAAGTGACTGATTGTAGAAAACCCAAGAAGTAATCTTTAATAACTTTTTTATTATCCGATTAATTTACTAAGGTCACAAAAATATTTTAATGGAAGGGTATTAAGGGTATTGATTGAAGTTGAATGTAATGAAATGTAAACATAGGCATTTATTTATTTTGTATTATTTTACTGTTTTTAATATATGATGATTTTGTTATACTGATATTACAATGTTTTATTTCAGACCTAGTTAACACAACACTTTGAATAAATTGTGGAAAAACTCGTCATTTAAGCAAATTAAATATTCTAAAACAGAATTAGGTAACTTTTTAATATTATTATATTTGCAATTACATTTAATAATAAATAATTATCTCTCATCTTATTTTATCATAAATATCACACAATCAAAGTAATTTCGCTCATCCGCGGAATTAAAAGCACAATTACACTTTTCCCAAGAATGAGTTAATAAATGAAATAATAAATAAACTAGAGTCGAAGTATATTCGCATCAAAGACGGCACATTTGTATTCCGAGTATTTACAGTTTGTGGCGTTCTTACTTCGATACAAAAAATATATATTTTGGAGTAAAATCGGTCACACTGACTTGTGGGGCGGACCGGACGTGTTCAGGAGCATGGGCACCAGATAACACGTATTTTGCGTCAAATTATAAGGCATGACATGACCAAGATATTTATCCTTTTCTTATCTGATGAATAAACTTCTTTGATGGAAAGTGACTTATTCAAGGTATGTTATGAGAATTTATATCCGGAATCGAGGCCAATATATATCTATCTACACTAATATTATAAAGAGGAAAGATTTGATTGTTTGTTTGTTTGTTTGTTTGTTTGCATCGAATAGGCTCCGAAACTACTGGCCCGATTTTTAAAATTCGTTTACCATTAGAATCCTACATTATTCCTGATGAACATAGGCTATATTTTATACGAGAAAAAAATAGGGATCCGCGTGAAAATTTCGATAATAAATAATAAATAAATAAAATAAAATTTACCAAAAAAATATCTTATATCGCGTACGCTGTGGAAATTATTGACAATAGAGCAAAGTGATGTTTTATAGAGGACATCAATATCTATAATAATGTCCGCGATACCATATGTCTAACTATTACAGTTATGCCACAATAACTAATTTTTCATTTAAAAATGTACAAACTACGCCACATTATTCGTACCAGTGTAATGATTACATTTAAGCATTACTATATTAAAGGGTGTCAGGGTTAGCCCTCCGAATACTGATAGAGTACATGTAGACCATGAAACTAAACAACTTTCCCCAAGGAACATATTTCAGGAAACGTAAAAAAACTGACTTCCCATAGTGAATGCAGTCAGCTGATTGTGATTTTGTATGGAAGGTAATTTTTTGGCGTTTCCTGACTTAAGTTTCGAGGGGAAAGTTGTCCAGTTTTATGTTTCATGCACCCTATCAGTATTCGAAGAGCTGTCCCTTACTCGGTATAAAAAAACATTAAATAATGCATTAAAAAAATCTACACTAAAATAATACATACATACACATATCACGCCTATTATCCCTTGCGGGGTAGGCAGAGCGTAAACGGCCGCAAAAACGGACATTTACGCCACGTCTGTCATATGTTTGAGGGTCATTCGGAAAATTGTGTATCGCCATAGTGACAGGTTGTCAGCCCATCGCCTAAAATTGCAATACACACCCTCAAGTCCCTTAGTCGCCTCCTACTACTCCCACGGGAAAGAAATCGGGTGATGCTATTCTAAGCTGGCTTCACACTAAAATAATAATAACATAATCAACACTAATATTAGAAACAGGACTTTTTTATTGTTTGTTTGAATTGAATAGGCTCCGAAACTACTGGACCGATTTAAAAAGTTCTTTAACCGTTAATTAAAATTGGAATTCTTTATTTAATGTAGGATAGTATTATCACTTATTGACGTCATGAACCGTCATTCTAAAAAAAGAAATTTGTATCACACAATTTTCTTTTTTTTTATTACAATTTTGTTATGACCTAATAGAAAACCGGCTCGGGCGGGATAAAATAAAATAAAAATAAAGGCACCGCCGCCATGGGGCTGGCCAGGTTAATCACACGGCATGTAACTTTACGCCACCACCATCTGAAAACGATATTTGTTTCAAATTGAAGTCAAGATTTTAAGAATCCTACATTATCCCTGATGAACATAGGCTATATTAAACTGTCTTATTCCCGGGCGAAATTGTTAGCGGCGGGTGAAACCGCTGGGCGGGCTGCTAGTCTACATATATAAATAATATAATGAAACTAAAGAGGGTGGAAGTCTATTCATGTAACAGTAATCAATAATAATCTACAAATAAAATTTACTTTTAACGCGGTACTTTTTAAGTAACGTCGACGTGTACGAAACTATACCTGCTTAAGGCACTCTTCATCTTTGCAGTTTTGAAAAGTTCTTTAGGTACTTGGATTGCCGTGTGATGCCGGCTTAGAATAGCATCACCCCATTTCATTCCCGTGGGAGTCGTAAGAGGTGACTGAGGGACTCGAGGGTGAGGGTATTGCAATTTTAGGCGATGGGCTGACAACCTGTCACTATGGCGCTACACAATTTTTCGAATAACCCTCAATTATTTGTCAGACGTGGCTAAATGTCCGTTTCTTGCGGCCGTTTACGCTCTGCCTACCCCGCAAGGGATTATAGGCGTGATATGCGTGTGTGTGGGTTTACTTGGATACTGCTGTAAGACAACGAGGCAGCCTTCCTCACATTCGCATGTGTTAACACCTCAATGCTACTTGGTTGTTCCAACAAAACATGACTTTAGCTCTCGGCGCTGCATATTTGTTTTGTTTCTCTACCAGCTTGATTCGTAAGTAGCTTGTCATTATCTTGAATGAGAAGGTACCATAACCGCTCAAAGTCTACACCACACCTTGTACCCATGGCACCACTACCATGGCGCACAGAGAGATGGCGCCTCTATGAACACTACAGATGCAAGGTAAGACATAAGTGACCAATATTATGAATCTATCAGGCTACAAGTTACAGGTACACTGCGTAGTCGGTTAGCCGATATGACAAGAGGAAATCAACCAGCTACGTACTGTACAACGAATTACACCCAGTTTCATAACATTAGGCATAGAACGTAGTCACTATTTAGATAGGTGTGCACTGATCATGATATAATTTGAACATTGCACTTACTAACATAACTAAATCTATCAAAACGAAATAGATACTTGGTAGGTTTCTACATCCTACATCTTGTATATTTGATTTTCATGTTATCTGATAAAACACTAACTCACCTATCAGTTATTGTAACTATGTAGGAAACCTCTTATCTATATTGTGTGCGAAACCTACGCTACGATAGCTCTACTACCTACTACACAGAAGTTACTTGAATATCGTTAGTCTTTCAGGATCGAAATAAGTAATAGTATGTAGACCTACTTAATTCGATCCTCAGTATGTAAGTATTACCTACCTATGTAGGTAACTACATATATAGTGCTGTGTGATGCCGGCTTAGAATAGCATCACCCCATTTATTTCCCGTGGGAGTCGTAAGAGGTGTGTGTTTAGATAAAGGTTAACATAGTGTCCTGATTCCACAAGTGAAATTAGTTTTGTTATTTCACACCTTACAAGAAATGAGTAATCTAAGTGGATAAGTAGGTACTAAAACTTAGCTCTGTAATGCTGACACCATTAGTAATAGGAGTAATTTTTTTTGACATGCTCATGATTGGATATTCGGAATATTTAGAATTAAGGGGCAATATCATCCATCCTAGCATCGCTCTGTGAAATATTCACTGACTGAATACGTATTTAAGCAACAATCACTAGCCACAAAGGTTATTTTGAATCGATGAAACCTTGTTAAAACTGTGCGCTTTAGATATTTATGCCAATTATTGCCAATAATGCTAAACTTACTTTTACTTATATCGGCTTATAGGTAGGTCGATACCTAGAACCTACATAACTCCCTCTCTTTCCGTGTGGGACACCGAGTCGTGTAACGACCTGATGAACCCAGGTGTCAGATTTTTTCAACCGCCTGCTACTAGTAGTAGGCCTCTGACATGGTTGTATAACGACCGCCGTCTAAGTGAACATAGACAGCAACCGGGACCGACGGCTTATCCGTGCCCTCCGAAGCTCGGGACCATTTACATAATTCATGGATACAAATTATCATGTATTTTATTCTATTAGTTTTAAATTATCTTTGTAGTTAGCTCTTATTGTCGCCTATTGCTACGTTGGTTTCCTGATGACCAGCGTGTTTACGATGACCCCCCTTAACCCCCTTCATAAAGCAAGAATTCTTCTACAACTATTGCAGCTTCACGTCTTCCATCAGATGATTTTCACCACCAATTATAATGTGTAATGTTAAGCAATACGTGTATAGATGTTGCAGCTAGTGCTTTCAAAACTGGTATACCGGTGTTGGCCAATACCGGGATTCTGGATTTTATTGACCTATTTTCAATACTGGTATGGAAAATCGAATACCGGGATACCGGTATTGATGATTTCGATATGTCTAGAGCAAAATGATCAGTTATACATTCTTATTCTGTTGCCTTTTCTTCCTTGTATTTCTATTCGTATCTAATAGTAAGTATTATTTTAAGTCTGTCCTTGAAGCCTTTAACGAAGCTTTGATTGAAAAATTGAGATGTGCCGGTCTATTCAGCTGTATCAACTACCTAGTATAGCGCCTCCAGCCGTCCGTAGATCTAGTGGCTAGCTCTGTTGAAAGTGTAAAGATGGAATCAGTTACACGGCACCCTTTACACGATCACATCCTAGTGCCACAACAGGTCATCATCATCATTATCCTCCGCTCAAATCCACCCACTGCAGGGGATAGGCCTTTACTCTACAGCGCCAAACCTCACATCACAGTCCTGCGCCAGCCTTGTCCAGTGACGTCCTGTAAGCTAAACAGGTGCGTCACCGTCTCCGTCTCTGCCATTAAAGATGTCCAGAAGTATGTATACCTTGGGACAATATTGCAGACAACTTTGAAGGTGTGAAATCACCAGAAGAGACCAGCTTGGCTGGGAAGCAAATTGGAAAGCTGCGTCGAAAATAATGCTTCAAAGCCAAGGTGTTTGATCAGTGCATTCTATAAGTCATGCCATAACCTACGGAACCGAGACTTGCCTTTTTGACGTGACGTATTCAGCTTGTTTCTATTGCAATGCATATTTATCTACCTAAGTAGAGCTGTATCGCGCTTCTTTTTCCCAATGAGAGTTTATGATATGTGTTGTGACTCCCATGATTTGAATATACGCCACTGACTGGGCATGAACTTTATTGCGATAAGACAGGGAAATCTAAATAGGTTCTTATTTTGTTTTTCGAGTAGGTTTGTTCTTTCCTATCTATGTAGGTCCTTACCATACTCTAGGTAGGTATTTAGGTTTCTCCGAGCACGTAGAATTCTTATTTTCTAAATAAACAATTACTTTTAATTACTAAAATTAAAGTAGATATAACATTTTTATTACACCCTGTAGACTTACAACAAATAATCAACTCCAGGAGCTTGCAACGACATCAAAAACGGTTTCATTTTTCTATTAGGTACTTACCGCGGGTCCCCGTGAGGCGAGTCAGCAAATAACTTTTCTTAGTGAATTACCGGAGGCAGTTGGCGCGGTTTCCCCTACGAGCGTCGCCGGTCGCCCTCCCGCCAGCAACGCTCCCTCCGTGGAGTGCGCCATTCAGCGAGACGGTTCGCGAAGCTCGGTGCTTTCGTCTTCAGTACGGTGGGCAAAGCGTCGCTCAACAGTCGTGCGCGGTCACTGCGGCGGGAAAACACCATTGGCGGGAAAGCCAAGCTCGCGCGGAAAACCTCAACATAAAACTCGCGAATTTATGTGAAAACCGTGAAAATTACCACGATGTTCACCAGAATTATGGCGTTACGATGGCCCATTGTATTGGCTATTGTTATGGTAAGCTATTAATTATTGAATAATTTTAATGTTGTTTTCTTCACATAAAATCTAGACTACTTAAAATACCTAAGAGCGGAACAAAAACACTCGTTGATGTCTTTACCTTAGGAAAAACATATGTAAGTTTTATTAAATTAATTACTAGTACTAGTAAGTAAGTAGCCTATTATGACAGGTCCCAAAATAACATCACCTATAAATGTACCTATAGGTACCTAGTTGGGTCCACTTTTAGGATAGGTACCTACCGATATAAACCTTATCAGAAAAAAGCCTTCTTATTCAGTTACTTTGTTTATTTACAATGTTGTTATCGCTTTATCAACTCATTCAACTGAATTTTCGTTAGGGAGGTTCCTACATAGCAGATCCGTATCCGTGTTATTTAATCCTAATATGCAATTCACAAGATAAACAGTCCTCACAAAATGGTTTTCTCATTTCCTTCATGTTTACTACCCTTTTATTCTAACTGATGTTTATCTCCTGTATTTTATTTTAAACGGATGTCTTTAAACTGAGAGCTTCAATAAGAGACACTTTTTATGTTGTTTCAATGGGTCCTTATGTGAGCCTTTATGACTAAATTACTTGGTGCGAAAAATCGTAAACTATGCCTAAGTACTTATTGTTTATAACTGCGGCCGCTCTGGTTCCATATATTGTAATCTATTTTCTAGTTTACCTAAATTATGAGCCCATCAAGACGCATAACCTCTGGCGCTTAGATCCATTAACATAACATACGATAAGCATCTCCGCAATAACTGTTAAGCGTTGCAACACCAGTCCTCGGTGCCGTCGTCGGCCAGAGAGCTGCGCAGACGCATCCATCTCTACCGGCGACTGCGATAGCCGTAACGATGAACTTGCAGTTCCAAATGCCATACACAACACCGAAGGGCGTACCCAGATGCATACGCCGATCGAGAACCGCTACCTCGCCATATCAATTACTAGCGCGCTCGGGTGCACCCAATTACTAGCTCTGGTTCACATGGTGCCTATTCAAAGCCGTCTCGAGTCGGTCTCGAGATTGCTGGTTGATTAAAAACCGATTCCCCACGTGAAGTAGAATTTTGCGAAGAGTAATTGGTCTAAAATCCACCTTGTTACGCGCAAAATGACAGAACCTGACCACTTGAATGATAGACCAGCCAGGCAAATTATTCCATTATCTCCCGAAGCTCTACGCTCTTTGAATTATTTTCATCGGTCGTAAATATTTTTTATTGGCGGTCAAATTCGCACCTCTATTCGTGCATTGGATAAGTCATACAAAAAGGTGCATTAAATTACATAAAGCCTTTTAAGAAATACATACTTTACGTCTTTACGTACGATAAACGCACTTAAAATAAACCAAGAACATTTATCACAATCACATAGCGAAGCTTTGCCATCCATTATTGCAGTAAGAAGCCCGCCTCGATGTACGGAATTTTGATTAGAGCTCCATAACATAACAGCTATTTGGCCCAAGTGAAGCGAGTATCTAACTAGAGTAGCAGTACCTACTACCTCCCGCGTGGGAATCATCTCCGTCAAGCAATTGGGAATGCCGGGAGCGAAGGACGCGACGTTCTTACCCCTTGTAATGCAATCATAACCACTACTGTTTTGTTTTGCAATCTCTCTGATTCATTCAATGAAGAAGATTGTCGCTGCTGCCTCGTCGCACATGTAAATTTTAAATAAATGCACGAAAATAAATTTGAAGTTTGGCCCACGACTGTTCTGTTTCTATAACTGTTCGAATCATAAGTAAGAACGAATGTCAAATCTTTATCTGCCAGCTACAATAAATCAAACCTTAATAGCCGTTAAAAAATATCTGTTTTAGTAACGTATTAGCAGTCCTATTTACAATGACAAAAGGATAAATCAATAATAAATGAAAACGTAAAATAATCATTATAAACTAGCCGCAAGCAAAGATCGTAAATAGTTATCTTAATAAAATCAAATCTAGGCGGCTTCTATCGAACAAACTCTTGATTCAAGCCTCGTTAAAATAAAGATAAACGGCCTAGGTCGGTTTGCTCAGTTATAAATTTGCGGAAATCCAAATCGATTTACTAGAATAGCTGGAATAAATAAGAAACACAAGTTTGACATATTATTCCACTTTCACGTACTTAATAATCGTAAACATTTTAAACTGTCTTGGGCACTCTTTTTGCCAAATTTAGATATCACCTTTATCGGCAAGTGGCTTCCATCGCCAATAAAATAAATGGATATCTTAAAAATATGTGCTAATAAACATTAACCGTATTAAGGTTTGAAATGTTAACACTTAAATATATCTACGACTCAAAGTTAAATCGTTAATTTATGTAGAACACTTACGGACGAGGATGTGAAAGCATTATTATAGACCATAATATCAATTAACCTTGTGGTTGATACTGTTCTAGTGGAATAATTTACGCATTGCAAAACACGTTGCTAAGGTAATCATGCGCATCGCACATATGAAAAAACAAAGTGAGAAAGTGATTTGCAAAAACGGCAAAGACCATATCATGTCATGTGTGCTATGCCGCGGCTGAGTCAATGACCCAAACCAATTATCATTGCATAATGGCAGATTTTTTTCACAATTAAATTGGTTTTTTCCAACGTGAACCAATTTACGATTTAACTGATACTGTCAGGGAGCTATTTAGATGGATCACGATATGTCATGATGGCGATACATACCAGAGGAAGTACCTACTTAAAATCAACAAAAGAGATTGTTCCCGAAGATTTGGGTTGTTTGCGCAGAGTTTGATGCACCCCACTTATGTGTACTTGTAACTCGTAGCAGATCTGCTAGCTTTGTTTGGACACCAGACTCACAGCGAATGATACTGGGAAAGCATAAAAACCTGACAGGCTGATGTTAACAACACGTAATATTACGCTGCACAGAGATCCATTTCTCTGAAAGCATAGGGTTCTTTCCGAGAGACATAAAAAGCTCGTAATACAACACTGCTATTACTTTTTCACAGCAAATACTTTAAGGAAAACAGGAAATTGAAACTGATTGGATTGAAGATGGTGAGAATATGCAAAGGATGTGTAACTGAGAATATGATGTTTGTAGAAAAAATCATTCTAGAGGTATAATAACAATAAATAGTTTTCTCCCAGTCTTCCTTTCCCAGAGTATAATTAAATGCCTTTAGTTCAATTTCAATCTATAGGTACTGAATAATCTTGACTCGCGTTGAGCATTGTCGCTTGTCGTGTTTGCGCTCTGTCGCTCGTGTGCTGCAGATAAGTGAAGCATCCTTTATTAGCAAATTGACTGATTAAACGTAGCAAGTACGAGTATATATCTACTACTACTACAGATATCTCACAGATGATCCACGTAACGTTGTACACGTTGACTGGGTCTGGGTGTCCGCAGTTTAAAATTGACTAGTTTGTTGTCAATACTTTAATCAAAGATACCAACAGCTACATCATAAACAGATTGTTATTTATACTGATTATAACAGTATTTTGTTTGTTGATTAGAAACTTCATAGGTAATTGGTTCTACAATGTTGCGTTATATTTCTAAGCTACTAAGGCAGTGAGAATGAATTTCATACTTGTAACTTATCGATCTAGGTGACTTTTTCTTCTCCTTAATTTCTTTTTCTAGTTTTAGTAGAACATAATAACCCATAAAACAAGAAGAGAATATTATCTTCCAAATTACCGAAACACCACTTCAATTTTGTGGTCAAATTCCAATTTTGACTGCATTTATTGCCTTTAACTTCACAGTGTAGGAGTAGGTGCCATGTATTTTTGGTCAATCAGCCCAAACTGAAGTACCGTTGGCACGTGGGCATAATTGGGAAATTAGGTGAAGTAAAATATGCTTCCACAATGTTTTGATATTGACTCCGGAACTAAGGAAGTTATCGTCAGTCCGTCAATCAAATAAGAAATATTTGCGCGAATTGCAAACACTAAAAAACCACACGCACGTGCTGATGGATTAATTTCTCAGTCATCCGGATTTTATAGATGCTTGTTTAATGTTGTGTGTCGACTGTACATCGCCTGGTTAGTATGGCCTACTCTGTCGGGTTCAAATTGTAATCGTTCCCAGGCAGCCATAAACCTAGTACCTTTGGCCAGACACAGTGAATGGTCAATGGTACCGTTGCGTGCCGTCAATGGTTGGTACCTAGGTCGCCGGCTTAGGTCTTGCATGCCCTATCGATCCATATAAGTGCAGCCTAGAGCCTCTAGGCCTACCGTAACTTGTTGAGTTGTTTAGATTGTTAGTTGTGATTATGGAAGTTTATCGTATTAAATTGTAATCTGTAATATTTCCTTTGCATAATTCAATTTCCTCGGGAAACTTATTTGTATTTATTTCTTTGATTACTAGGAAATGTCATTACTTTTTCTGCAATAAATCTTGCTCGTGCCAAAGAGGTGGCTGTAAATCATCGTAATTACCGGCTCGCAAGCGGCAATGCTTAATCGTTTAACTCAATTAAGTAAGGCTTACCGCGACGACAGTAGAGACAGGCAAAAAGTTGTTACGGCTGACCTGTTGTTGCCCGCGGCCTGTCAGCGCCAGCCGGACAAGTAGGTAGATACCATTGAGAGCCATATCTAGCCATATCCGTGGAGACTTAGCGTAGCATGCGCATGGAAAAGTGTTGCCAATCTTTGAAAAAAGACTGAAGATATTTCAAGGTGGAACCAGCGCATTAAAATGAAACTGAAGGAACATAAGTCGAACTACAACAAAAATACCTATTGGTCCTTCCATAGAAATAGAGATTAAAGATTATTTGCTAGAATAAACATATGATAAAACCAGAGTATTTTGTAGATATATGTTCCTATTTCCTACTAAACTTCATGGGCAACAAGCCCTAGAAATATTTGCAGCAATATAAAGTGCAATTTTACTAGTGACCGATACCGAAAACTGGTCTTAAGGAACATCTTTTTTGAGGAACTGAGGTTGAAATACGAAAGTTTGGACCTCCTATATAATTTTACCAGGCCTGCTGGTGCACTTTGTATGGAAGATCCAACTTTTTTTTCGTATTTTGACCTATATTCCTAGGGGAAAGTTGTTCCATATAACCATTGCGGTATCGGTTACTAGTAAAATTTCATTATATGTTATCTATGTTGTATTTTTAATAATTAACTTAAATATCCAAGTAATCGTACGGCAACACCATATTTCTATCAAGCCTGGTACGTGCAAACGCACGCCGCAACCCACTTACCCCTTTCCACTAATGGCACTAATCAGTATAGCCTTTTAATTAACATACTTACGAACAATACAACATTTAGACTACAAAAAATACAGCTAATTCTTATTCAGGATTTTTTTACCGTTGCATTGCTCTATACAAAAGAAAATAATACTCTTGTGACCGAATATGGACCGAGCATGAGCTTTAATAAAGTCCTCTTATCGCGATCTTGAGAATTAAAGTTGTCTTTTAAGTTTTGCTTTACCTACTTACACAGTTCACTTACTTAAAATATCATGACTTTTTGTTTTAAGTTAATAATTTGATAAGTCCTAACTGGATCATTGTCATAGAACGCTGTCATTCGAAGTCTTTACTCAAAGTTCGAAGTAGTCAAAACTTGTATCTCGTTTCCAGAAATCAATGTTGTTTGTGATCCGCCGTGGGCAGTTGCCCCTCGGAGGGTGGCAAGGCAGCCACCCCCGCTCTATAAATCGCTGTCCGAATTACATCGTTTCTATAATATTTGTAATCCGACGTTGGACACGCGGTCTGTTCTGTTCAACACAATTGGACCCCACAGAACGAGAGCAGAAATTAATTCCAATGAATACATTTGTCATCGTTGGTTTGATTATTATGTCAGTGAGGTTGGCAAGACATTAAATTTTTGCATGATAACTAAATTACCTACATTAAATTATTAACGTGTTCAACATAATTGTATTAATTGCGTGCAGATAAGCATACCGTCCGTGGTAATTTATCATCCGCCGATCGATCGCACGAAGTTTTTCATAGATGCATATCATTGCTGGTTTCACTTCTGGGTGAATGAAGAAAGGATATAATATCAGCCCAACAAGATTTATCGCGGCAACGAATAGCACAGGAGGTCGGTAATAGAGAGATATTAGCAGTAATACCCAATTATAGACTCGGCAGCTTGGCAGCGATCGCACACATCGGGGAAAGAAAATTAGCTCTACACAACAGGGGTGAAACGCTATTGAGATGTTTGCGACACAAGAGATTGTAATATTGGGGGCAACCACATCATACACATTTGAAATTGACAGGAAAAAAAGATTTTTTGGACGATGCAAAACTTGTATACAAGTTTTATTAAAAAGAGCAATTAATATTTTTCTTTTCATTTCTTGCAGAAAAATACCATAATAACTCAATTAAATGCGATGACCGCGCAAAAATTCGACCCTTCAAAGAAAGTAATGTAATGTCACGGATCTTATTTTGCCCAGTTTAATATAACAGGATATGTCATCGGTATTTGGATTAAGAGCTGTTCAAAAACACCTTAGCAGGCAACGGTGTTACTCTTTCAGGTAAACCTTGTTACAAATTGAGTGAAAGTTCACATTACTTCGATAAGATCTCGAGCGCATTCGCCATAATTATTTTATTTACACTTGATAAAATATATTTTTTTTAAAGCCAGGAAGTGAAAGCTCATTGTAGCATCCTCCCGCCTCAAGAAGCGTGTTTACAAAGACGGGTACATGCGGATGTTTTCAATAAGTAGATCTGGGGTAGTCTAGACGAGGGAGAGTGCCCCGGGGAGATAGCAATATTGCAAACCAATAAAATCATATTCAATATAACTTTGCATAGGTAATGCCATCATGCTGGTTTTATTGTTTCGTAGAGGCACTTTTTTGTTTGGTGGTTGGGCCTGTCCACATAAACTTAGGTATTGTGTAACTTACCGGGATGCCGTGTGGTGCCGGCTTAGAATAGCATCACCCCATTTCTTTTCCGTGGGAGTCGTAAGAGGCGACTAAGGGACTTGAGGGTTTGATGGCAATTTTCGCCGATGGGCTGACAACATGTCACCACAGATCTCTTATATATCATGTCACTATGGCGATACGCAAACGAATGAACCTCAAATATATAAAATTATGTTAAAAAAAACTTTTAAAACAAGCTTTTATTTAAGTGCTCTGAAAAGATGAAAATAAAATTTTGAATGACATTAACCACATTCATTTATGACTTTACAGAAATGAAAATATAATAAAAGCTTGTCGCGAAACTTTCAATTTGTGATTGAAATTTTGTAATAAGGTACGCACCTAACTGTAATTAGGTAGTTTCTTCTAGGCATCGCGACAAGCTTTTATTATATTTTCATTTCTGTAAAGTCATAAATGAATGTGGTTAATGTCATTCAAAATTTTATTTTCATCTTTTCAGAGCACTTAAATAAAAGCTTGTTTTAAAAGTTTTTTTTTACATAATTTTATTTTATATTTTTTAGTTTATGTTACGATAGTTATTGATCAATACGAAAGTCTTTCTATAAAACGGAGAGACCTTCAATAGAAAAACTTAATGCACGGGGAAAACTAACATTAGGATAAAGTATAATTATCTCTTTTATATTCTATAGAGGTAGGTTGGTACCTACTCCTCCGGCATCCCTAATAGAAGAATTAGCTTGTAATATGTCTTAGTCTTTTCATTTCATTGATGGCGTCATTATTACATGGCCGAGTCCCAGTTAATTTCGAACAGTCTAATTCTTCTATCAGGAGGCCTTCTATTGACGTGACCCTTATTCATGGTGGGCCTACCAACTGCCTATCATGAACGAATTCGTATACAAAATTGCAAGTCCCAGCAGTTGAATATTGAGGAGTTCCATAGTTCGAAGACAACCCTGGATGTAGCGTCTAATTCATGGTGGGCCTACCAACTGCCTATAATAAACGAATTCGTATACAAAATTGCAAGTCCCAGCAGTTGAATATTGAGGAGTTCCATAGTTCGAAGACGACCCTGGATGTAGCGTCTAATTCATGGTAGGCCTACCACCTGCCTATAATAACGAATTCGTATACAAAATTGCAAATCCCAGCAGTTGAATATTGAGGAGTTCCATAGTTCGAAGACAACCCTGGATGTAGCGTCTAATTCATGGTGGGCATACCAACTGCCTTTAATTAACGAATTCGTATACAAAATTGCAAGTCCCAGCAGTTGAATATTGAGGAAATCCATAGTTCGAAGACAACCCTGGATGAAGCGTCTAATTCATGGTGGGCCTACCAACTGCCTATAATAAACGAATTCGTATACAAAATTTTGTGTCCCAGCTATAAACCGCTGAGGAGATTTCTCGTACGGAGCCGATCCTGGCAGCAGCATCAGGTCAAATTTATGATTAACATGCATTGTCATCGGTTCTAGACCAACATGCAAAATTTCAACTCAATCGGATACCGAGAAGTGGTTTAAATTAAACTTGCAAGATTTGCACCGAACAAACATTGTTACTTACCTACTTACATACTTACATACACTGCAAGTTAAATAAAAGCTTTTAAAAAGTAAATGTCCGTTTTTCGACCGTTTACGCTCTGCCTACACTGCAAGGGATAATAGGCGTGATATGTGTACGTGTAATCCGTGTTTTGTTTAAAAAACTTGTCAGATATCACTACATAGTATAAAATCAAGTCGCTTCCCGTTTGGTGTCTCCTTATATCTTTAGAATTACCCAACGGATTTTGATGCGGTTTTTTTTATTAGATAGAGTAACTTGAGTGGAAGGTTTATAAGTATAATTTATTCCGGAAAATTGTCACATTCCCATGGGAAACCGGGTACCCCAACTGGTAGTAAACTTTTGACCCCCTTTTGACACCTTTAAGGCTTAAAATTTCAAAAATGCTGAAACACGTATTTAATTATTTTAAGTAATGAGTCTAATCAGAAATTTTGAAACAGATCACATTTAAGATAAAAAACTTTCATACAAACTTTTAACCCCCTTTTCATCCATTTTAGGGTTAAAATTTCAAAAATGCTGAAACACGTGTTTAATTATTTTAAGTTTTTAGTCTAATCACAAATTTTGAAACAGATCACATTCATTTAAAAAAACGAACTTTCATACAAACTTTAAACCCCCGTTTGACCCTATTAAGGGTTAAAATTTCAAATATGCTGAAATACGTGTTTTATTATTTTAAGTCATAAGTCTAATCATTAATTTTGAAACGGATCACATTTAAGATAAAAAACTTTCATACAAACTTTTAACCCCCTTTTCACTCATTTAAGGGTTAAAATTTCAAAAATGCTGAAACATGTGTTTAATTATATTAAGTTATTAGTCTAATCACAAATTTTGAAACAGATCACATTTATTTAAAAAAACGAACTTTCATACAAACTTTTAACCCCCTTTTCACCCATTTAAGGGTTAAAATTTCAAAAATGCTTAAACACGTGTTTAATTATTTTAAGTTATTAGTCTAATCACAAATTTTGAAACAGATCAAACCACTGGTTCCCGTGGGAAATCAGTTAACAGCGGGTGAAACCGCTGGGCGGGTCGCTAGTAATTTTATATGTATAGCAAGAAATGAAATCACTACATAGTATAAAATAAAGTCGCTTCCCGTTTGGTGTCTCCTTATATCTTTAGAATTACCCAACGGATTTTGATGCGGTTTTTTTTATTAGATAGAGTAACTTGAGAGGAAGGTTTATAAGTATAATTTATTCCGGGAAATTGTCACATTCCCATGGGAAAACGGGTAGCCCAACTGGTAGGAAACTTTTGACACCCTTTTGACACCTTTAAGGAGTAAAATTTCAAAAATGCTGAAACACGTATTTAATTATTTTAGTTCATGAGTCTAATCAGAAATTTTGAAACTTTTAACCCCCTTTTGACCCTATTAAGGGTTAAAATTTTAAAAAATGCTGAAACACGTGTTTAATTATTTTAAGTCATAAGTCTATTCACTAATTCTGAAACGGATCACACTTAGGACAACGAACTTTCATACAAACTTTTAAGCCCCTGTTCGTCCCTTGGGGGATTTTAAAAAACGGAATTTTATCTTTAATAGTTGCTTCATTACATAAAAAACTTCAAGTCCAAGTTTTATCACTCTAGCTTCAGTAGTTTAACATTTATATTATCACGAAAACTGAGAAAAGTAATATTATAGTTCCATAATACAAACATAGATGTCGCTGTTAGTTTTCAACGCACTATCGTGATGTGTTTTTTCAAAAACTATAAAATTTGTATTTGTTGTTATAGCAGCAACAGAAATACAACATCTGTAAAAATTTCAACTGTCTAGGTATAACGGTTCAGGAGATACAGCTTCGTAACTGTAGGACGGACGGACGGACAGACAGACGGACAGCCGAGCCTCAGTAATAGGCTAGTACTATTAATTATACTGTGGTAATAGGGATTTCGTTATTACTGAGGCAGCTTTGTCAGTAATAATTATGAGTATCTCTACTTTACTAGAGACGACATCGATCGAAGTGTGCGGCGCGTGTGCTAGGTATTATTCTATTAAGTAAGTATTAGTGTCATAGTTGGATGAAATTCAATCTTCTCAGTAATATGTATTTATTAATAAACGACTTGCAATCTTGCTATTTATATAACCATTCATATAAGGGTTACTCAGGTATTAGCCGCTTGCAAGATATTATTTTCTCAGAAAGTCAATTTTCATTTTAACTTTCCTGGTAATGGGAAAGTTTAATTATACTCAACTTTACTTTTTAATAGAGTGAAGTTATTAAAGTACTTACAAAAATACAAAAGGATGTAGATAAGTAGGTACATACATAAATTTATTTTCTCTATCAACTAAGCAATACAAGAAAAAACTCGCCAACACCTAAGATGAATGGGGAAAACATCTATTCGTTAATAGTTTTAACAACAACAAGAGTCTTGCGTGAAGTTTTTTTTCTACACGTCTGATAAATAAAATGAACCGTTTAATGAAATTTATCTACCGCCACGGTTTTCATTGTTGAGTTGGCGAAATCGTGAAGCCGTCCATCTCGGTAACTGCACCACTTAACGGTTCAACTCTGACATACAAAACTGGGAGTTTACACCAAAAAGCCATCGGGCCTATTTAGACGAGCAGACCAGGTAATCTGGTGTAATCAAGCTGTGGGAATTTCTTATTATTCGGTGAGTGTTCAGTATTCAACGACTATAACACGAGTCTGAATTCTGCGCGTGGTCCGGCATACATTGCTAGTTATTATAAAAAAAAAATAAAAAAAAAAAAATGTTTATTTCCCAAATAAGATTTACATAAGAACATATTACTTATAGACTCCGCACTAGGACGAACCTGTATCGCATTATATGGGTGTTATTTCGATAAACTCAAGATAACCAGCAGTGTAATAGGGGTCTTTACGCAGCTGCTGACTAAAAAGAAACCTAAGTAGGTAGTTGCTAAAATGTCCTTGTTTCAAATAGCTTCTGATTGAACCATTAAATCCAGTTATACAAAACCGCGATATCGCACTAAAATGCATTAGTCTATTCAGACGGGCAGGCCAGGTGGTCTACTCACGCTGTGGGAAATAGTGGCGGCTTTAAAACGATTATGGTCTTTTATCACGAACCCAGCGTAACCAGATTAAGATGACAGGGCAAAAAACTAGGCTACTGCATCCACTATACTTCATAGACAGTTTAGCTTGAAAGACACCATAGGCTACTGCAGGCTACTGATTGCATTTCCTCGTTTTAAATTACCTGGCTTTATACGCGATAGGCCCTCGAAAAATTGCCTTATAAGTAACTGCAAGATATGGGTAAACATATTTTGTAGCAGTTTT
This sequence comes from Tuta absoluta, assembly GCA_027580185.1. Classification (NCBI taxonomy): domain Eukaryota; kingdom Metazoa; phylum Arthropoda; class Insecta; order Lepidoptera; family Gelechiidae; genus Tuta; species Tuta absoluta. The sequence goes on from JAQAHW010000003.1 coordinate 7,761,477, forward strand.
TTTATATATTACATGCTGGTGTTCGGCGTCTTCGTACGCGCGGCGTGATTTCGATATTACAATTTCCCGTGGGATTGATAGATTTTCCTGTGGTAAAAAGTAGCCTATGTCCTTTCTTAGGTTCCTTTCTATGCTTATGCCAAATTGTATCAAAATCAGTTCAGTGTTTTAGTCGTGAAAACTTAACAGACAGAATTACTTTCGAATATTATATAGAAGAGATACATAGTAAAGATTAGTCGGTCGATGATACCCTGTGCTTTGACTATACCTACTTAGCTACCGCTACACTAGAGATTAACACCAAACTTTCAGTCAACTGGGACGGAATAGGGCTGTGGGAACTTCATATTACTTAGCTTTTCGTTCGATCATGATTATAGTGAATCTGCAGATAAGTAGACAGGTCAGATAGAGAAACAATCCTATAATGGGAACTGGGATGCCGTTCCGCCTATAGCTGCGGGCTTTACATAGATACGAAGATTTTATCGACCTATTCATTATTATGGCAATGCAGAAATCGCTACTAATGAGGATAATTTCGCTAGATGTTCGCCAGTTAAGGAGAGGAATGAAAAGTTTCGTAGCATAGGCCTACTAATAAATAGGTATAGATACATAACCTATTCATACTTACGTCTAAATGAGTACATTTTGATACATACATAAATCACGCCTATATCCCTTACGGGGTAGGCAGAGCGTTAAAACGCCGTTCATCGTATATTAACACCACGTCTGACAAAAGTTTGAGGGTCAATCAGATAACTGTGTATCATTAAAGTGACAGGTTGGCAGCCCGTCGTCTAAAATTGCAATACACACCCTCGAGTCCCTTAGTCGCCTCCTACGACACACATGGGTCAGAAATGGGGTGATGCTTTTCTAAGCCGGCACCACACGGCAACATTTTGATGTATTTTTTTAAAGTGTGATAGTAATTTCGAGTGCTTAAAAATGTAAAATGTTTTTGTTGTTTAATCCGGGTCTGCGTGGCGTGTCAATATTTACAACTTTTACCAGCTCTGGGTACAACGCACCTAGGTTTATCATTTTGATGTTATTTGACTTATGTGGTAAAAGTAAACAAGTAAGTACAAAGTTTTCCTTTAGATATTATTGTTGCACCCGTTTGATTTTCTTTCTGTTTTTCCTCTGTAGAGAATGTCTTTTGTACTTTGTGCAAAAAAGTGTAAAGTAAAAAAATTAAACCTGTTTTTTTAACGTAATACCAATCCACAATCAAAGAAATATGAACCTCGCGGATCTACTACTCCTTTTTCCCTAATAAGTAATTAGGTAGGTACCTACTAAAAAAAACATTTTCACTTTCCGCAACTCCATCAGCTCAAGGACCACTGACCTTGACCTTAGCACTGCGTAATAAATAAACAAACCGAACCGAGAGCCCGAGAGCTCTCAATGGGTTGGTCAATTACTAGGTGGATGTCATGTATGAGCTCAATGACGTCGCGAGGGCGCGTGCGCGGTCATCGACCCGGCGCAAGCGCAGCCATGGATTGTACGAGGTGTTTTGTAGGCTGATGCATATTTTGTAACTAGTCTGATAAGCTGATACATCATAGTTACCTACTTAAATTTTACATACATAAACATATCACGCCTCAGTCCCTGGCGGGGTAAGCAGAACGTTAACGGCTGTACAACGGTCGGTATCGCCTCGTCTGAAAAATATTTGGTGGCCGTTTCAGATATTTTTCAAATATTACTATCGAGAAATTTCATGATTGTTTGGAGATAGCTATAGATATTTTTCTATAAGAATATATCTAAAAATAGTAACGTAGTTGGTTATTCATTTCCAAAAAACAGAATACCAGTTTGATTCAGATTGAAAGTTAGGTTGTGGTGTGGTACAATGTGTTTAGTTCAAACATTAAAGTAATTAAGTAGAAAAATCGAAAAGAGTTTAATGTGCTCATAAAACTGAACAACTTTCCCCATGGATCATGGGTCGAAATATAAAAAGAAATTGGACCTCCGATACAAAATTGCCGATCATAATTTACTATGGGAGTTTCAATTTTTTTTCATATTTTGACATTATGTTCCATAGGGAAAAATGTTTAGTTTCATGAGTACCTTTATACTAAGATAGCTGTGTTAGGTATGTGTATGGGAGTAAAGGAAACGTCCGACTTGAGTGAAGTGTTGTTTATTACTAATTTACCTAACCTAACACATTCATGATGCACGTAATGCATGCGAACTACTTATCTATATACTTACACTACACCTCTCACCGTAATGAGAAAAAAAAAAAAACTTAAGTATAAGTGTTTTTTTTTTTGTTTTGTTTTGTAACGTTACAAAAATATAATCATTAATAATCTGTTAAACAAAAAATAAACGCAATAATATCTTTTTTTTTATGTTTCTACAAAATAAGTTTAGGTTTTATAAGGCTTGCACCTATTTTTATGAATTAAATCTACCTTTAGATCCTTATCAATAATATTATTTTTATCAATTTTATTATCATACTTTGCTACTTTAACGTTCGGTTCACAATCTTCAAGCACAATGTATGGTCCATTATACAATGGTTGCATTTTGTTACCAGTTTCGTTCTTCACTAAAACTAAGTCACCTCTATTATAAGTAATTGTTCTCATTGTCTTATCGTATACTAATTTTCTTTTCTCTTTTGACTTAATTAAATTTTTACGAGCATCTCTATGAGCTAATTGTAGCCTATACTTTAGATCTAACGCATAGCTTCCTGAATTATAGAGTGGGTCCAAGTCTGTTTTTAATCTACTAGGAATATTACATGGCTTTCCAAACACAAGTTCATACGGGGAGTACTTTGTTTCGGTATGCACGGTCGTGTTAAATGCAAAGCACCAGAAAGGCAACCAGTGGCTCCACGTGTACGCATGCTTGTCGCACTGGATGCGGAGAAAACTTCGCAGATGTTTATGCGTGTTTTCAAGAGCGCCTATGCTCTGATGATGGTAAGCTGTTGAATGCATTTTATCAATTTCTAACAACTTACAAACCTCAACCATAGTCGCTGATATAAATTCTGATCCTCTGTCCGCTGCTATATCACTGGGTACTCCAAACCGTAAAATAAAATTACTCACAAATGCTTTGGCGACAGTTACTGCGTCCTTCGTTGGAAGAGGGTATGCCTCTACATACTTGGTGAGCTCACACTGGATGGTAAGTATGTATTGGTTACCGTCTTCATCTTTGTCGAGTGGACCTACCAGATCCAAAAACACTTTTTGGAAGGCTGAATCCGCAGTCGTCGTTATAACCATAGGCTCCTTGTAGCTCAAAGAGTGCTTCATAAATTGACAACTTTTACATCTTCTTACATAATTTCTGACATCAGCTTCTAAACTTGGCCAGTAGTACTTACTTTTAATGTTGTTCACCATTCTCCGCACACCTGCATGTCCGCTAGATGGTAGTAGGTGAAAATCATTAAGTATAATTGTTTTCTCGTCTGTATCAGTAATTCTTGTCAAATTTCTTAATATATGTATTTGTGGACCGGTCCATTTCCTACAACTTATTTCGTCACATAATTCTTTTATAAATGATTCATTCATATTATTTTTAAGTATGCATACTTCTTTTACTTATATTTCTTTACAAAATTTACTCAACATATTCGCAAATACGTCTCGCGTGAAGTGCGCCATATAATTGAGATTTATAAATATTGTCAGCTGACTTTCTACATATGCTAAACATTTATTTTCTTTATTTATCGCTCCTTTACTTCTCAAATTGTCTAAATTTTTCCCTTCAATGAATTTCATTTCTACAGAATCACAAGGTTTCCTCAATATCTCCACAATCTTTGGTTGATCAGGCCTCAGATTCTGGGTCATATTAGGGTGAACAGATGCTTCTGACGAAATACTTTTATCTAACTTCGACCTTTCAGCTTCATCGATCTTCTTTTTCTGTGCTCTTGTAGTGACAAAAATATTTTCATTAAGACTCTTTAAATCTTCTGATGTTATGGTTACTCTACTTAACGCATCAGCTACAACATTCTCTTTTCCTTTGACATATACAATATTGTAATCGTACTCTTCCAATTTTAATCTAAATTTTAATAATCGACTTGACGGATCTTTAATGCTGAATAAATATACTAAAGGTTTGTGATCTGTGACTATTGTGAACTTTCTACCAAAAAGATAGGGTCGGAAGTATTTTACGCTCCATACTATTGCAAGTAGTTCTTTCTGAATAGTAGGATAATTTAATTCGGCTTTATTAAGTGGACGACTTGCATAAGCTATTGGTTTCATATCTTTATTACATAGGATAGAACCAATTGCCACCTGAGAAGCATCAGTTTGAAGCACGAACTCGTTTTCTGCTGAAAAATCAGGGTATTGTAAGATTGGAGGGGTTATTAAAGCATTCTTTAATATTTGAAAAGCACGATCACAATCTTTGTTCCAAGTAAAATTTACATTTTTCTTTAACAATTTATTCAAAGGAATAGAAATGTCTGCAAAGCTTGGTATGAATTTTCGGTAATAATTGCACATAGCAACAAAACGACGAACTTCATTTACATCTTTTGGCACTGGGAAATTTTGAATAGCCTTTACCTTTTCTTTATCTGGCATTACACCTTCAGCTGTGACGACATGTCCTAAATACAACAGTTCTCGTTTCAAAAATTCGCATTTCTGCGGATTTAGTTTCAGGTTGACTTTTCTCAATCTTTCGAAAACGTTTATCAAATTTTTATTATGTGATTCAAGATTACGGCCAAAAACGATCAAATCATCTAAGTATACTATACATTGCTCAAAATTCATACCAGACATTGCTACTGACATAACCCTAGAAAATGCACTTGGGCTAATTTTTAGACCCATGGGAAGGCGCTTCATTTGGAACTGACCTCCCCCTGTGGTAAATGATGTTACGTTACGACTGTTTGGTTCTAAACTCACTTGATAAAAACTTTGACTAAGATCTAAATGACTAAAATATAAACAACCTGATAATGAGTCTAATATTTCAGATATATTTGGAAGTGGAAACTTGTCATCTTGTATAGCTTCATTTACTTTCCGATAATCAACTACTAATCTCCACTTTTTCTTCTGATCTGATGCCTTTTTCGGTACTAAAAGTATTGGACTATTCCATTCGCTATTTGTAGGCTCAATAATATCGTCATCTAACATTTTACGCACTTGCCTATCTACTTCACCTTTCATTGCTTGTGGTAGTCTATAAGGTTTAACATACACAGAGCTAGTATTAGGTTTGACGTTAATGGACTGACTCAGTATATTAGTGGTGCCAAGTTTGTCACCATCTAATAGGAACACATCTGATTATTTAGCGCAAATCTGTTCAATAGTTTTTTGTTCCTCTTTACCTAAATAATCTAATTGGAGAGTTGATAAAAGTGTTTTGACTCTATCTACGGATGATATTGTATTTTCGTAAAAACATACGTCATAATGACATAAGGGTTCTAAATCCAGTTTGAATAATGGCACATCCATATCTTCATCGCTAGTATTCAAAATTTTAACGGGTACTTTACTGTTTTGTGGTTTAACTATGGTACCTGCCATGAAAATGTTACTGGCCAAATGTTTTGGGTGAACTACAAATTCTCCTTCTAAATTGGAATCTACATGCAAAAAGTGAATGGACTCGCTTTTTGATGGGATATATAAACTTTTTCCCGTATTATTTCGCAAGTAAATCTTAAGTTTAGTTACGTTATAGCCACTTTCTAAAGTCAATTCATCGTGTTTTACACTTATATTTGCATCATATTTCTTAAGAAAATCCAAGCCGATAATTCCATCAGCACGGCACGGCATGTAATCTAATACATGAAACTTTCCGTCAAACAAACAACCATCTTTTGTTTGCAATGCAACATTTGCTACCTGACGCGACTGTACTTTTCCACCTAAACCTTCAATTGCGATGTCGCAATTTTGTAACTGTATACTTCTGGGAATTTTACTTTTACGAATAATGGATATTGACGCTCCTGAATCTAGTAAAAATGTACATGCATTTTTACCTACCAAAAATGTTACTTTATAAAGAGCTTGAGATGTTAAAACTTTATAAACCGGTACGGAAGAATTGATGCTGTGGTGACTCACCGTTGTCATGACTTTCTGGTCCTTGGCTTGCCATGTATACTCGGTGTTGGTATCGGCCTCTGTTCCCTCGAAACCACCTAGGGTTTGAAGAGAATCCACGCTGGGCTCGGCTTCGAAAGTTATGGTTGCCACGAAAATTATTTCCTCTGTTATTATTTTGGTAATAATTATTTGGGAATGTACCTCTCTGACCGTAGTTCCCGCGACTAGCTCGCTGCCATGGACGTTGGCCCCTTGACTTTGGTTTACCTCTCATGCTCATCATTATAGGGTTCGGCATCAAGGACGACTCCTCGTCCTCGGCCGCACGAATTGCGTCCTTCAGCTCGCTGTAGTTTCGAGCAGCGATGATGGTTCCCAGCCGGCGGTTGCGCAGCCCATCTGAAAATCGTTTTATTGCAAGGCTTTCATTAATCGGTCTTAATATTGCACTTGCTGCGTCATCAGAATTTGATTGAGATATCGTAAGATTTACAAATAAGTCTTCCAATTTGTTACCATATTCTGAAATCGACATATCATTTTGGGTCAAGTTATTCAATTGAATAAGCAGAGAATTTGCAGATTTTTTTGTCAGTAAATATTTTTTTATATCCTCAATCAAGAGAGTAACTGTGGTATAAGAAGATTTCAATTTAAGTTTTGCCACTTTTGTTAATCTTGTTTTTATGACAAAAGAAATCAACAAAGTCTTATCTGCCGTTTCAGTCAAGCAAGTATCATACATTTCCATACCTTGTATTAGCTTTTCAGTTGTCTCTTCCGTCCCGTCCATAGCCGGAATCAAAGTACTCGCCGTTTTTAAGTCAAACTTAGCCATATTTTCTGTTTCCTGTATTTCAACCTCTAAGCTGTAACTTACAATTTTATTATAATGTACGTTAATTTTTTCGTAAAGGTTTTCTAATATAAAACCCGTAAACTCTTCAGGTAATTTTTTTAACTCTAAATTACTGCTTACTTGTTTAAAATATTCATAAATTTGGAAAGCTTTCTTTATATTATCAGAACCTTTGCCCTGTCTTCTTTTACTTGGACCTAATCTCCTGAGAGATGCTCTTAATTCTTGAAGCTGTGAACAAATATTATTTAAAATACTAAAATCTTCCATTTACTCATGATCATTGATACGGAATATGTATATCCATAGAGATGTTCATAATATTACCTTCCTTAAAAATAAAAATAATCCTAATTCAGTTATTTAGCCATAACTTTTGCGGTACGACTAACACATTCGGAATACTAAACTATCGGAAGTTATAGGTAGGTTAGTACCTATTTATTTCTATTTTTAGACCACCGACGGCTTATAGATGGTATATTTATTTCTTACTTACGTACTCAAATTAAAACTTAAACTAACACTTCACTTCATAACACACAATTTTTACCGAATCGCGCACGTTGAACTTCACAGAAACTGTTCAGTCATACCACTTCATCATCAGCTCCTGGGGTCGGTCCTGCACCTGCAGTTTTGTTACGGAACGATAGACGCTGTTGTATGCGTTTAAACAGGTCCGCCTGTATCTCTTGACGAATCCACTCTCGGTGGACCTTTCTATACCTTTTGCATCCTGCAAAAATAAAGAAAGCCCCAACAATCACGAAGAGGCAAATCACAAGAATCTGATTGGTGTTCTCGACGTCTCGTGATGACGCCGACGCTGCCGCAGCGTTGCCCGCACCGTTTTGGGCGATAATTATCTCCTTTTCTTCAACTTTAGAATATTGTTTTCCCATTTTGGCAGTAGTTCGAACAATTTTCTTTCAAAACTTTGGCTTCCGCTTTTAGTATCCAAACACGTGCAATTGCGTCGCTAAAGAAATCGAATGACGCCATGGTGCACATACCACATACCGTTTTGCTGACTCGGCTTACCAAGAACTCCGCGCGCTCGGCCACACGATAGCGCGCGGGCCTGGCTTGGTCGCCATATACTAAGATAGCTGTGTTAGGTATGTGTATGGGAGTAAAGGAAACGTCCGACTTGAGTGAAGTGTTGTTTATTACTAATTTACCTAACCTAACACATTCATGATGCACGTAATGCATGCGAACTACTTATCTATATACTTACACTACACCTTGACCTCCTTTCTACTTGTTATTCCCTTTTCGTTACTCCTTGTTTAAGACCCTGTATGAATTGAATGCAGCGCAAGTTTGGTTTACCGCGTAAACACAGTCTTAGTATAACCACCAGAAGCGCAGACGCATCTTGGCTAATACCACATTACAACCTAATGGGTAAGGTCTGTAATATGTTGCCGCAGCTTTAACGATCATTCTATGGGAATACGAAGCTTTAGAGTATAGAGAAATTTTGAGACAGATTAACCCTGAATTTATTAATTTCTATGGCTCTATCAACACACACATATCACGCCTATAATCCCATGCGGGATAGGCAGAGCGTAAACAGTCGTAAAATCGCCACGTCTGACAAATATTTGAGGGTCATTCGGAAAATTGTGTATCGCTATAGTGACAGGTTGTCTAAAATTGGAAAACACAACCTCGAGTCACAGAATATATAATAGTACTAACGTACTCGAGTCCCTTAGTCGCCTCTTACGACTCCCACAGGAAAGAAATGGGGTGATGCTATTCTAAGCCGGCATCACGCGGCACTTTACTATCAATACCCCAATATTACTAGTACTTCAAAACTTCTTACCAACTCTATTTGTAAAAAAGAAATACTTATGCATCAAATTATAGCCGGGTTAGAACAGAATCACCGCAATTCTACCAGTTGGTGTCGTAAAAAGCGACAAAGGGAGAACGGTCCAGGGAATGGGCAGCAGAGTTCCATGTGAATGTAATATCTAGATACTGCGCTCGACAATCCGCTTGCCAAGCGTGGTGAGTATGGCAATGCCCCTCGATAAGCTCATGTCCAGCAGTGGACTGTTATGGCTGTTAATGTAATGTTTCAAATAATACAGTGGAAATAATAGCGAAAAAGATAGCATGGGTTTCCTAATGAGCAGCAACTCTAAGGTAAAATATCAATTCTAAAGATTTCAGAGACTGACTTTTTATACAATTTATAAATAATAAATTGCTTAGAATAGCATTATCCCATTTCTTTTCCGCGGGTGTTGGAGGCGACTGAGAGGCTCGAGAGTTTCATGTGTATTACAATTTACGGCAACAGGCTGACGACCTGTCACTACAGTCAAACACGAAACGGCCCTCAAATATTTGTCAGACGTGGTGATAGCGACCGTATTTTACGACTGTTATCGCTCTGCCTACCCAACAAGGGATAAAGGCGTGAGATGTTTATGTATGCATGTGTTATAAAAGATAAGATTATTCAAGCTGGAAGTTTCCCAAAGAAACCAAATATAACAATAAAATAAATAAAATATCAGAACTGGGCACATGTAAATGGGAACTCGAGCTGCTTTTACACATAAGAATACCTATAGTACAATATTGACACTATGCAATCAAGCTGACAAACGACGTTATCATCATACCAAGGCGTCGTAAGTCAAAATATAATAAATTAGGTAATTTAGATTTTCAGACAGTAAATTAATTTAATCTCAACCGGCAATATTCGAAAAACCATCAATTCGCAAGTGAAACCGTAGTATATAAAGCTTGTTCATACTATAAATCAGTATCAAACTACGATAGAAGGCGGGGTTAGTAAACAAACTACGAAATCAGGTCACCCCAGCTCTATTATTAACATAAACGCGTCATATCTTGTAAGTGCAACAAATGATGCAATTATACATAAACTATGCTTTATTTACATAACATCCATTTATACTTATGAAGATAAATATGTTTACAACTCTCGTTTTCGAGGTTTAGCTTAAATGAAGCAAAATCTGCGAAGATAACTCTCGTGTACTTTTTAAATCGTAATAACTGTAGCACTTTTTCTTTTCTACAGTAGATTTATAAAAGTTTTTATGCTGTGCAAACTACTAAACCAAGTTTCAATAGTTAAGCTACAAAATTCTTAGACTAATAAAAATATCATCAAAATTGGACCAAGTTGTAAATATTGAAAAATTCGAGGACAAACATTCATACTTAATATTATTAATTCTAAATCACTCTGTCTGTCTGCTACGTTTCACGCCTAAACCACTAAACCGATTTTGATGAAATTCGGCATAAACAAAGATAATATATTTAAAAAGGACAAAGGCTACTTTTTACCGCGGAAAATTTCTCATTCAAATTCAAAAATACTTTATTGTACATTTACATACATACATACATATATCACGCCTTTATCCCTTGCGGGGTTGGCAGAGCATAAACGGCCGAAAAAACGGACATTAACGCCACGTCTGACAAACGTTTCAGGGTCATTCGGAAAATTGTGTATCGCCATAGTGACAGGTTGTCAGCCCATCGCCTAGAATTGCTATACACACCCTCGAGTCCCTTCGTCGCCTTTGTACACAGGAAATACAGTAAAAACTAGATATGAATTAAAAAAAAAGTGTACACAAGGCGGCCTTATCGCTTAGGCATTCCCACGTGGATGATTGCAAATCAGAAGATATGTACGTTTTTACCATGGTCTAAAAAGAACACTTTGATTTGCATCTTTTTTCGTCATTTTCTTCGAAACTCAGACTAGCTTCTTCCTTACTTTATACGTAATGTATTGATTTAACAAGTTATTTAATAGAGTAAATAGTTTTTGTGCCATCTAGATACATTTAATAAAACAGTAAACCCCATGTGTAAACATTGCACAAATTAACGAAAAACTAATCGTAGGTGATGTTAAATAAGATTAAAACACATTTCAGTTTTTTTATCTGTCTGTTTGTCTGCTTATCTGTTTGTCTGGGCTAATCTCTGCTGGACGGATACGAATAAAACTTTTTATTGTGTATAGCTAGCCTGGTCAACATCTAGAATACTTTTTACTGCGGGAAAATTTCTCTATCTAACGGGAAATACGATTCAACATAGAATTTTTAGGCCGCCAGCTACAGTTACCACCTGTGAGAGATACAGAAATGTCTGCATTGCCAAAGTTGTTCTGGTCAATATGTTTTATACTTTTTACCACGAGAAAATTTCTCATTCCCACGGGAAAAACGATTAAACGTAGAATTTTAAAGCCTCCAGCTACACAGAAATATCTGCATAGCAAAAGTAGTTCAGCATGAAATGCCATTTCTGCGGACACATTAACAGAAATTTTACACGTTAACTTAGGTTACCTGGTTAGATTTTAGTTAAAGTCAAGAGCAAGAAACACTGGTAACGGCAATGGTACGAGTAAGCTAAACATAATATTCGGTTAGCGAAACGAAGTTCGCGGGCACCAGCTAGTCTTGAAATAAAGCAATAAAAGTTGTATGATTGACGGTAGTCAATTGATTACCGTCTTCTTTTAAATAGTTTAAAATATTTAACATAACGCTGGTATACATAAATAAAAGCGGTTAATCTTGGAAGATCAGCTTTTTATCTTAATAGGACGTTGATCTTTTTAGGAAGGTATATTATTTTTAGTTTTAATAGGTTATTATTTATCTATAATCTGAGATCACCTTACAAGTATAGTATTCTGTATATTCACATGTTTCTAAGGTTCAATGTTTTCAAAATAAATGAAGGCATAAAAACACTGATGATAAATTTTTCCACTACTGGAACCTTCCATTCCGAGAGGCTGTGTTGGTTGTTGTTGTTTCCAACTTGGTAACTATCTTAAAAAATGATTTCAAATAGCTAGTTTTTTAATTTTTTTGCTCTTGACTCTAGTCTAGGTCATAGGACAGAGACAGAGTCTACGATGGAGCGAGCAGAAGCCTGTTCACTCTTACTTTGAAGATATTAGGGTTGTATGTGTTTGGAAACACAGACGCAGGTAGTGAGTGCCACTTTTTAGCAGTGCGCATAATAAATGATGACTGGAAGCGCTTAGTCCGAATTGATGGAATGGCAACCAGATATAGAATGGTTTGTCTTGTCTGTAACGAAATCAATTTACTGATAGGATATATATAAATGTAACACCCAGCTAACTAACCTAGGTTGATATAGTAGTTAGAGTGGACATGTTTGATTTCTTTGCCAATTTGTAAGTAGCTTTTGTGTCTCGTTAAGACTGACGATATATGTGTAAAAAAGGTCTACGCATTCACAGTTCTCACCACACACGTAACATTACCTTCCGGTGATCAGGTAGATCATATATCGCTTGCATCTACAAATTGCACCTTAAGTTTGTCACACCAGAGTGCACAGTCTATTGCTGACACTTCAAAATGCCAGTGCGTATGCGCAGCGAACGGGTCTTAATTGGCAAACAATGCACTGTTTATACCGCCATTCAAATTATGCTTCTTCTAGCTATAGACTTGACAACTTGATTACGACTTGATTTCCGCATTAGCTTTTATTGTCAAAGCTTCCCAGACTTAAGGATCAAGCTGAACTTTATTGATGAAATTTCACTTCACGTTCGATTGCTAATGCCACCTTTTCTGCGTTGCATACTGATACAACAGAACCTTTCTTTATTATGACAGATATGTCGTCAACATAATGAGGTCTTTGCCCGCAGCCATTATGTCAAAGACTTGCTGAGCGACTACCACGTGCCTTACGAATTATTATATCGATTTCAGCTACGAGTATAAACATGCAAATCATAAGCTTGCAAATTTATATCATCAACTTTAAGAACAGTTATTATTACGGTTATTAACGACACTTTAATATAACAAGTCCATTCGCGCCTATTTTGGTTTCCTTACTAATTTGTTCTCACTGGAAATTCCATCAGCATGTTTGTTTGACTAAATTCCGGTATTAATGGGGCTATAACACTTTAATAAATTCGTAACATTCTTTTCACCTGTTGGTCCATTTGTAAGTAGTTTACGCAAATATTTATCTTTGTTCTTCAACCAAAGAAACATGTATTTTAAGACAATAAAAGTATTTCAAGCCAAGGTCTAGAGTTCATATGGCCGCGTCGACCGCAAACTGCAATATTCATGCGGTTCTCTATTGTTCCCAGCAGGCATGCACGTAAAAGCTGTTATCTGTTGTTGCTGTGAATTTCCGAACATCTTTCACTCAATTACAGGAAGCCACAAAGGGTGGAATTATTTACAGGCCATGTATAGCTATAGGTACTTAATTCTACGACTATAGTCCCATCGTGTTTTCATCAGAATGCAATGTATCGGCTGAACATGTACCACTTGTCTATAGACAATGGCTGACGATTAGAAACTGAAGGAATTAAAACCCTTTAATCTATGTATGGGTATGCTGTCTTGTCCTAATGCTCATTTATGTGATCTTAAATGAAAATCTTTACTTTTATCGTCATTGTTGATGTAATTAATGACATAATAACAGTAGGAATGTTAATTTGTAAAATTGTCTCGGCAATTGATCTTAGCGAACACTTTGTGTCTATTGATGGTGTTGGTAAAACTAGGCCAGTATTAAACTATACCATAATTAATTGAACCTATAACTTGAACTGAATTAGAACTAAAAATCCCTTTTTAAACTATTGTATATACTGACTTGGATGAGTTACTGTTATATTTTAATAAATGTTTAGATGACAAACAGTAGTATACCCGCCGTGGTTCATTGGGATTCGACTAAACTTTCGGTTAAATATTAAACACTGTAGTTCAGAGAAATTTACCAGCTCATAGAAGATAAATGTTTTGGAACGAACTAGAGATGGGCCGAACAAGGTTTCACCGAATTCGAATATTCGGTGTAAACTTTACCGAACCGAATATTCAGCCGAATAATTCGACAGGAATTGATATCCTTAGTAGTATGAAGTTTTCATGACTTAATATTTTGTTTATAGTCCTATATAAAACAGGTTCGAGTCTCTCTATTTGCGCAAAGATCGCGGATTTGCACCGAACCTCTCTGCTCGCACACCATACACTAGTGGTTCTATTACGTGGTTCTAGCAGTCCTAAAGGACTTTTCATATTACCTCTATAAAAGTTGGTTACAAATTATAAAAAACTGCTTTATTCACGGCCCTGTTTCCAACTAAGCATTTTCAACGAAATTAACTAAAAACCAATACGTTGTTATTCGGTTAAATATTTACCGAATATTCGGTAAGTCTGCCGAACATGCCAATAACTTAACATATAACGACTATTCGGCTCATCTCTATAGAAGGAACCTTTAGAACAACCAGACCATAACCGTAAAAAAAAACAAGTCAGATTTTACGCGCGCTACAGAATTAAATCACGTATGTAGTTCCAGAAATACATCAAACTTAATCTAAATGAGTGCTTTTATGCATGCACAGTGCTGTTTCGTACTCTTGTCCGTTTTCATGGTAATGCGCAACAAATATGAGTGAGACGAGTTTTTCAAGGCCTCGTCTTGGTGGTTTCTTCTTCCTCTGAAAGAAATATTTTCTCAGACCTTGCCTGCAATAAAACCTCGTCGGCAGTCTTTCAAGGGATAGTTCATTATCTTTTTACGCGTTTAAGTGTTACCACAGAATAAATAATAGTACTAGAATAGTGTTACTAAGGTTATGCAGAAACTCGTTTGCTAGCACTTATAAATATAATACCTTAGTGCGTGTTCTCGGCTGGTCTTTTATGTTCGCAATTATTCGTTTTTGTTAGACGTCTCTTAGCTAAAACTTTTATTACTTACCTGTTCAAGTACCAGCCGATCATTTTACATTTGCAGCCACAACCACAACAGTCTACTCTGGACCAACGTACAACCTGAGTGTTTTTATATAATTTAAAGTGCACTCAAAATACTTAATAAACCTAACGGTGTTCAATCTTTACACAACAAAATATTAGGATTAAAAAACTACACAATACGTAGAAATAAATTGTATCTAATAATTCGTGTTTGAATGTGCCATAGTTGCGTTTGACCGCGCATGTATTTATGTATGTATTTTCTTCTTCATTATAGCTTGAGATGATTTTTTTTGGCTTCACGAGACTGTGGTAGTTCGTATGGTTCTCTTTAGATAATAAGGAAGCAGATTTTATGCTCTAAGTTAACCGGTAGCGAAAGTTCATCATCTTCAAACATTACATATCGCATGGTTAAATCAGTATCATCTAGCTACTTAGAATAGCACCACCTCATTTCTTTCCCGTGGGAGTCGTAAGAGGCGACTAAGGGACTTGAGGGTGTGTATTGCAATTTTAGGCGATGGGCTGACAACCTGTTAATATGGCGATACTCAACTTTCCGAATGACCCCCAAATATATGTTCGACGTGGCGTATGTGTCCGTTTTTGCGGCCATTTACGCTCTGCCTACCCCGCAAGGGATAATAGGCGTGCTATGTGCGTATGTATATCAGTATAACGAAAACCTACGCTACCGCATACTCATACGTACGCATCGGAATTCCTGAACTTCCTAACTGTTTTTCAATCCCGCACAATGCGCGCGATAAATTCGCCAGTTCAACCTCTATGGTGTTATTTATTGTCGTTTCTATATTCTCGTCATGTCCCATGGGTGAATGCCATGCTTCTCTTACGAGCTTTCTCAAGATACAGTTAACTTTTTGTTGAGTTCAATGTCGCTGCCAATGCAATGTTACGTAGCTGATGCGGTTCTCAATCTGTCCCGTAACTATCGACGGGAGCCCTTCACGCTGATTTAATTTTTATTTGTGTGTAAATTGAATTTATATCTGGAACCAATAGAATTGAGTTTGGTTTGTCATAAATGTAAGTAATGTTACAGATTTAGTTCTTCAATGGTGCATTTTTTAATATTAAATATCCTACTTACCTACATATCTATTGGTAGGTGAGAATCGTACCGAAAAATAGGTACATCATTTAAAAGACATTGTTTTTTTTGTGCGCACGGAATGGTATCCGTCAAATTAAAATTAGTCACAAGAAGAAGAAATAACCGACAAAGCCTACTTCAGGGACACATTTTAACAGTCAATTCTATATATCTAAAATGCAACCGTGGTATGACAAGGCAGCTCATTAATAAAATACACATGTTTGAGAACTGCTTCTTTACTGTTTTCTGATTAATAAAATCATAATCTTGAGACGCGTTTATGTCGATATTACATCAGCATCATCATAAAAATAACCACGTTCGTTGGTCTTGTGATGAGTATAAATCAAATCATCTACAGCGTAATAAAATTCAAATGATAGACAATGGCCTCAATTCGGGATAATAATTATCCTAAGTTAACTTAAATTAGCGCTGTCACTTTCTGTACAAAGGATAGGAGATATCTAAGTCCTGTCATGTTTAAAAATATGTAATCGCCTTATTTTGAAAGAAAATGGGCATTTTGAATAAAATTTTAAGACATGACAGGACTAAGATATCTGTTATCCTTTTCTAAACCTAATTGACGGAAAGTGACAGCACTAATGTAAAAGTAAGTTAATAAAATTGATATACCGAATCGAGGCCAATAATTATGCTTATTAACTGATGAAACAGATAGATTGCCGTGCGATGCCGGCTTAGAATAGCATCACCATATTTCTTTTCAGCGGGTGTCGTAAGAAGCGACTTGGGGAATTGAGGGTTTCAAGAGACAGACAATCTTAGGCGACAGGCTTACAACCTGTCACTATAGTAATACACGATTCTTTTTAAAACTACCTTTAAATATTCGTTACATGTGGCGATAGCTACTGTATTTTATCGTCGTTTACGCTCTGCCTGCCCCATAAGGGATAAAGGCGTGATATGTGTATGATTGGAACAAATAGGTTCTACTTGCTTCGCGTAAGAAAGATTTTGAATTGCCAAACGTATTGTCAGAACAGATGAACATTACCCTTTTCAAATGGTCTGGCAAAAGTATCTTGGCTTCGCCTGACATGTGAGACGAATCTCTGTATAACGCTGATCGGATGATTACTCTACTATTTTAATAAATTAAATAGTATAAAGAGAAGCTCCAGCTCATCCCAAGTCACGCTCTCTTGGCCACGGTAATAGGAAAAATCACATTTCATTTGCTACAGATATCATCTTACTGGGGTAATTACACAACATAATGTAATTCTGTGTTGTGTCATCATCACGGAATGACTAATTACACCTTTAACAATATAAGAAAGGTGGACTATGCGTGTGATGCAAATACCTAAGCGCATGTACGCACGAAGCTAATGCGTTTTTTTTTGTCTGCGATGCATCAGAGATCTGTATCATCTCGTCCGCGCATCGTTTACATGCGCGTTTTTTTATTTATGTAAACTTAAGTGAACTGACATGAGCATGTATCGCTGGTAACGTTATAATTTTTATCATATTTCAGAAATTTACAAAAGGTTATTTTCAGCGTGTGATGCCGACTTAGAATAGTATCACCCCATTTCTTTCCCGTGGGTGTCGTAAGAAGCGAATAAGGGACTCGAGGGAGTGTATTGCAAATTTAAGCGATGGGCTGACAGCCTATCACTATGGTGATACACAATATTCGAATGACCCTCAAATGTTTGTCAGACGTGGTGTAAATGTCAGTTTTTTACAGCCGTTTATGCTCTGCCTACACCGTGAGGGATTATAGGCGTGATATATGTAGGTATGTATGTAAGTTATTTACTAAGTATCAACTATTAAAACTTTGCGGGAATTTGGAGAGAAATCAGATGAGAGGGAGAGGTGTTTCTCTCGGATACCCTACCCTTAAATTGAAAAGTTGATTTGATGACTCGAGCTAATGATATACCTACGTTAGTACCAATAACGTTATGCGTTATTAATAGCGTTAAGAAGTATGATTGACGTAAAATTGAGTGACAGGATAAGGAATAGCGTGATAAGGGAACGTTGTGGTATAAAAGAAGATGTAGTGACTGGTGTAGAAAAGGGTATGCTTAGATGGTTTGGTCATGTAGAGAGGATGAATGAAAGAAGATTAACGAAACAGGTGTATATGGCAAGTGTGGATGGGAACGTCGGAAGGGGAAGACCTCGACGAACGTACCTTGATCAAATCGGGGACGTGCTAAAGAAAGGTCAGGTCAAGAGTACCCTAAACCGACGAGCATGCATGAAGAGATTGATGAATGTGGAGGAGGCGAAAGAAGTATGCCAGGATCGTAGTAAGTGGAAGGAAGTAGTCTCTGCCTACCCCTCCGGGAAAGAGGCGTGATTTATGTATGTATGTATGTAGTACCAATAACTATCAACCATCTGAGAAAGCACTTCTTTTCAATAGAAATTTATAAGTACCATCCTACAGCCGTAAAATAAAAGTTTATAGGGCCGCCGGCGGCGTCTCGTTAATCGACGAATGTTTCACTGCAAATCAAATCCATTAAAACCGCATCTCAGTCCAGACATTCAGTGTGTATATACCAAAGGTTAATTTAAGTACTTTAATTTCTCTGAAGTAATGAGCATGTAGACGCAGCGTGTAAAAGCACCGATTTATTCCGCTATAACACAGATAATAGACATTGGAACCATGGTACATTATAGTTTGTTTATAGCAATCTTTGAAACTAAGTAGAATACTTTTTTATTTTATTTATTATGGATGGGTTTGCTCTTAACTCTAGTCTAGGTCATAGGACAGAGACAGAGTCTAAGACGGAGCAAGCTCACCCAGAAGAAGCCTGTTCACTCTTACTTTGAAGATATGAGGGTTGTATGCCTTTGGAAACACAGACGCAGGTAGTGAGTTCAACTCTTTAGCAGTGAAGCGCTTAGTCCGAATTGGTGGAATGGCAACCAAGTATAAATTTCACTCATATTTATTAATTTAAAATATCTAAGTATCTACTTAGTTTGATAACCGTGAGGAAATGGCTCTATCTCACGGGACGAGTCGGGAAAAACGGACGAAACCGCAAAGCCAAAAGCGTTATCTATAATCTCACACGAATCGTGTCTTATGGCGATCGAGATAATGTGGAAAAGCCCCAATAAAGGTTTCCCCACACTCCACAGTCAAACGCGTGGAACCCCAAATTACACGGTAACAACTTGCACGAAGTTTCCTACGTATCTAAAACTTTTATTACACTAACCAGGCACCAGGGTTTGATTTGGCATACATTGCGAGTTATCTTGTGTATATTGCAATGACGCAAATAGGATGACCAGCAGTGTATGCTGAATCGGGGAGGGTAGTTTGATAGCAACTTGAGGCTGAACCCTGGCTGATTTACCAGGAAATTGATGAGCTTCTCGTGGTCCGGTCATTTACGCGTAGATATCGTGCTTTGGGCTATAATGGAGCCTATATTTGCCACGGCCATTCTATAGGCAGTTGCGTATTTTGGAAGTATTATGCGTAAACATCCGAAAAAGAAATAACCCAGGTCGTGCGCATCCCTGGCATTAGTTAGGGGAAATACTTTTATATAAACGATAAAAAGTTTTGGTTGATTTTCAGATTTTTGAGTGATGTTACCTACTACGACTATTTACCTATAACCTTCGGTGAAAACCCTCAAAAGTATTTTTTATTGCACCGAGTGTCAGGGATGCACACGACCTAGATTATTCCCTTAGACTAATTAAAACGGGACACCTTTTATATGTAGGTATATCCTTTCAATTAGTTAACAAAGGCCAACAAATGCTGTGCAAAAAACCAGCAAATAAATCATCTTGACCAGTAAATCATTGCAATTCGTGGATCAAGCTGTCAAACACACTCGAACCCGTTCCAAAATATTTTTCCCAATGACCGTGGTACCCATCATAAACATACCTACAGATATCTCTATAATAGCTTTATCATCATATCGAATGTTACTTTCATTGCTTCGACAAAAAACATCATAGAGTTCGCTTGATAATTTGTGCGATTACCGACAATGGCCCCATAATCAACATATCATATCAAAGGCAGCAAGTTTTTTGTAACGTTTGTTTCGCTGACAACAAAATGACCAACTCAAATTTGACTGTGACTGGAATAGGTCAATAGGCCATTCTTATGTTGAATGTCCTAAAATGTTTTGTTGGAATTAATTAAATTGGATAACTCTCTCTAGATATTTGTTGGTAGAGAAAGAAAATGGAAAGCATGAAACGCGCCATGTAATCGTCTGATATATATCTTTGTTCTACTGTTAATTGCATTCCTAGTCTTATGCTAGAAAAATGTTCAATTGATCCCTTTCTTCATGTAACCTCGTCAAGTGTTTCCTGTTTTATTGTTTGTGCCGTGTACTACAATAGATTATGAATTTACTGGGTTTTACTGAGAAATTTTATTTTTCAACTCGTAAAGCATTCGATTATTTACACAGCGAGCATTTTCATGAATTATGTATTAACTCATATCAGCTGACCCTTATTCCTAACTGAATATTGAATAATCCGATGTTTCCGGAGCTTGAATACTCGTAACCTACCACGGTACGTTATCGAGCCGTTTCGTAAAAAATTAATGGACACCGCTGGATTGGGAAGCGGCGGCGGCGAACACTTCATGAACTACTTTCATATTCTATTAATATTCCAGTCAATCAGTGATTATAGCGGACATGGAAGTGACAGAGCTTTTTATTTCAGTAATAAGTTCAAGATTGCTAGGAGACAAACTTCCTAAAAGTACCCGAGTTTTGGGCTCTTGCTCCAAGAGTTACTGAAAGGCCTAAATCACAGATTACCTAATAGTTACTACGTAACCTAAATCTCCGTTTTTGTAGTCCCTGCTTATAGCTCGTAAACTATAGACATTAAAAATTACTAACTTACTAATAAAACTTATTAAATTTACTACAAGTCGCTAAGACAAAATGATTTATCTTTTATCGTTCTTGAGTAATGGTACGAATATATTTCAAAACAAGCGCTTTTTCATTATATATTACTAACCTACCTTGATGTTCTCTTTCACAGTAAAGTTGTCTCATAGCTATAACGTTTTTTTTAAACTGTCATCTACTGATTGTTTATATAATACTAGATTTCCGCCCAGCGATTTACCCGCTGCCACTCATTTTCCCGTGGTTATAGTTGTTTTCCGCAGTAAATAGTAGCCTATGTGTTATTCCAGGTTAGACTCTACCTGTGTTCCATATTTCATCCAAATCGGTCAAGCCGTTTGAGCGTGAAGAGGTAACAAACATACATACACACACACACACACACACACACACACAAACTCTCAGATTTATACTGTTAGTAAGGATTATTTAGGTAAATGTAATTTTACAATATTCATGTTAATAAGTATGTATATTAATAAGTATAATAAATAAGTATGTTAAATTTTTAACATACTTATTTAATATGTTTAAGTATGTAAAATTTTTAACATACTTATTTATTACATTGTTATTTAAATAAAATCGTGAACGTGTAACAATTGTTATTATTTAATTTTAGCATTACCATAACCAGATTTCTAGCATTCATTGACCGGAATATAGTCTGTTAGTCTGTCTGTAAAATATATTTACTCTATGTTTTGAGCGAGATTTCAAGCCTAACACACTCAGTCGGTGCAAATCAGGCTTCCGTGATTGTTCCGTATTGAAAACAAATATCACTTTAAGTGAGAAATTTCACTTTTAAATCTCGTTAGCGCTACTCATCGATAGTTGAAAACATAGTTATCTATGTTGCAATAATTTCACTTTTTAGTTAGCACGTAAGTGGTGCCGAAACGTAATTTTCTATAACGAGCTGCGGATATATCCGAGCTTCTGGCTTTATTTTTAACGAGCAAAGAAGCTACCTACTAAAATTGTGAAGATAATCACGCAAAACAGTGTTGCTTTTGATGATGGATCGCAGAGTAGGTGTAGAGAGGATATCCTAATCAGACGCGAAGACAACTCGTCTCATCACACCAATTTGCGAACATGACCTAACACCAACTCACAAAATTACTTGCATCAGAATTCCGAAACATCAATGTCACTTATTAATTTAACTATGTAGGTACAGAGTAGATTTTATGCTGCAGTCTTACTTGAGCTGGCAGGATGGTGTAGGTTTGCAAGATCTTCTTAATACTATAACCGATAGGTAGGTTCTCAGTTATAATACCAAATCAAGAGGCTTATCTTGAAGCTTCACCATTAATTTTTAGAAATTTCTTTCACGTTTCAGCTAATAAAACTAAAATTCATAACACGTCTCCGCATCGAGCCCTAGTGACAAGTGTAAGTAAGCAATAAAATTTACAGCCTTCAATGTCACTTATTAATTTAACCACAGAGTAGGCAACTAGGCAACCACTGAGCATCATGCGGTCTTGGGAATCGTGATGATTTATATTACAGTACAGAAACCAAGGCCGACTTGTAAAGTGGTCCTGGTACCGCCGGTACGTTGCTCTCTTAAAACAGGTAGGAATAGCGAAGGCAAACTTTAAAAATAGCATAAAACCGAAATACCGACACAGTTGCAAGTTGGAGCTTATTCTGGTATTCTTGCGCCGCCTGATAAATGCTAGTCATTTCGTTGTCCATTCTGTAATTCGCGCGACTGATCGCGAAAGAACGTTTCCTTTTTTAAGTCAATAACTGTTAAAACTGCTGAAGTGTGTGTTAGCAATTCATAATGCAAAAACATTTACTTAGGTTCGATGATTTCTGGCATTGAATTCACTTGCAAATTGGCGGGCAAGGAACGAGCTGCGGTAGCCCAGATGGAAGAGGCGTCGTCACTAGTAATGACGAAAGTCGAAGGTTTAAATCCTGCCCGTGCTTGAAAAATTGCAAGTTTTTTTAAAAAAAAGCTTTGATGATGCTAATGAAATATTAGCACAAAGCTAGAGCCATTCTTCGGAGTACTTTATGATTTATGAATAACTAGCTGGTTCCCGCAAACTTCGTTTCTCCCAGAGGTGCCTATGTGCCAACAGAGATGCTACTTGAACAACTTTTGCCATATAGCCATTTTGGTATCTCCTATATTTTAGCCGTGCCCCTGGTGTTCCACGTCAGGCCCTCCAGACCCCCGAGTGCTAACAAAATCATAAATTTTGATCACGATATTCAGCTATCATTATACCAAATACTTATTAACACGTTGAACGCCACGCGGCCCACCATGTGGGCCAACCAAGGACCACGCATTGAGGCCAACAGAAAATCCTAATTATCTTGATTTTAGTCGATTTTGTTTTATTGCGTAAATCGATTGCAAATACTTCGAAACACATTGTGCATTAAATACTTAGCTGTTATTCTACCAAAAAGTGAGTAAATTTACAAATGGCACACTAGTGTCCCCCGTGGCCCTAGTGGAGGGAAATCACAAAATCCTTCCGCGGGGGCCGCGGGGTCAAGATGCGACCCACCCCGCACGCCTCCCCCGCATGCCCACGCGCCACGCGATGTGCTTTGCCGACCGGCCTGCCAGTTCCGTCCAGTTGTGTTTAGACTGTTACAATATTAATATTTTTTTGAGTTTGCACAACTATTACTCATCACTCATCATAATAAAACAATTTTAAACGGATTTAAGTTGTGTTTATTTTGGATTTTACAATTCCTACGTTTCGAGCTCTTTACAGAGCTCGTAGTCACGGGTGACTAAGGTGTTAGACGTCATTATTTAGAATAGAAATTATTTTTGTTCTACCGACATCTATTTCTTAATTGCCTAGCGTCACCTAGTTTGTCGGAGAACTCAAAAACTTGCAAGTAAACAGCAACGAAGTAATGGTTAGTTTTGACGTCCAATCGCTTTTCACTGCCATTCCAGTCAAGGATTGTATCGAAATAGTTAAACAAAAACTCCGGGAAAATAACATAGCAATAGAATATGCAGAACTTTTAGAATGGTGCCTAACATCTGGTTATCTATTGTGGAATGATGAGTTCTACATACAAGTCGACGGCGTGGCTATGGGCTCTCCAGTATCCCCCTTGATGGCTGACATCTTTATGGAGGACTTTGAGGATCGAGCCCTAAGGCAAGCTCCGGCTGTGCCGAAGATGTATAAGAGGTACGTAGACGACACCTTCACCATCCTTCCACAAGACCAAGTTACTGCTTTTCTAAATCATTTTAATTCAATTCATCCCAATATTAAAACAATGGAATCAGAGCAAAATAATAAATTAGCATTTTTAGATATTCTTATAATTAAAAACACAAATGGTACAATCAGTCATTCCGTTTATAGAAAGCCAACCCACACAGATTGGTACCTAAATGGTAACTCTCACCATCATCCGAGCCAATTAGCTGCCGTTGGTACCTCTTTGTTTCAGAGAGCACGCGGTATCTGTGACCCCCAACACCTAGACGATGAGCTCAAGCATGTGAGAGAGTACTCCATGAAAATAACCTGAAGCCACCCCGTCAACGTCACAGAAACCGTGCCAAACCATCCACAGTCGCACGACAACCAGCATACTTACCATACATGAAGGGAGTAACGATAAGATCGGTAGAATTCTGAAGCGAGCTCCAATCAAGACCATTTTCAAGCCGCCAAGGAAGATCAGCCAGTACATCAGATCAGTCAAATGCAACATCCCTCTTCAAGACCCTGGTGTTTATAAACTTGACTGTGACTGTGGACTCTCATACATAGGAGAAACAAAGAGAAATGTATCTACACGTCTAAAAGAACATATTGCTGATGTAAAAAATCGTCGTGACAGACAGTCTGCAGTGTGTGAACATATCATGGATAACCCCACCCATTATGTCATATACGATAAGGCAGCAATCCTAGCGAGAGAAAAGAGATTCATTCCTAGGAAAGTACGGGAAGCCATAGAAATTCAAAAACATCCGAATTTCAACAGAAATACTGGATGGGGAATCTCATCAACGTCGACCCCGCTGATTACACAGCAGAAGAACCAGATCCAACATACTGTAAGACCTACTACACGAGATACGGTTTCAGCATTTTGTGTGGAACCCGGACGTTACGCTAGGCAATTAAGAAATAGATGGCGGTAAAACAAAAATAATTTATATTCTAAATAATGACGTCTAACACCTTAGTCATCCGTGACCACGGGCTCTGTAAAGCTCGAAACGTAGGAATTGTAAAATCCAAAATAAACCCAACTTAAAACTACGTCCAAAACACGTAGTTTTTCTTATAGTTTGTATGGAGCACACTGAAGCGACCCTAACGATTGGTAAAATTTGCAAATATTTTTTAAGTCTTTTTCGATAGACGAGAACCAAGCTGACCGGGCTGTTCTACAGGGCCATGCGGCACACTGTTTTAACCATTTAGTTTGATACCGATGTCCTATGGCCTATAAAGTGCGTTTGAACAGAAGCCTACCGCTGGGTCACACGGTGAGTCTCGTGGCCTGAATGGTACAGCATGGTCGGGGTCACATGTGAGCCTCGTGGCCTGAATGGAAACACCATGATTTTTGCGTGGCGTTCAACGTGTTAACAAAATCCATCGCTTAAATTTTGGATAATGCATGGTCATGAAACCTACATACATACACAAAACAGACAGAAAAAAAAACATTTTTTTATTGTGGTTTTAAAATCGATTACCTAATAAATATGAAACACCCCCAATATAGTTTTTTGAAATTTGTTCATAGTAGAAACAGAGGTTATTAACATTTTTGTAGCTGGTGCTCAAGACTTCGTTCGCGTTTGTCACGGCCTGAATTAGATTGAAGCAATAAAAAAAAATAGTTCGCTTTAATTTCAATTAAAAATAAGTTAACATTAACAGCCACAACAGTCCAGTGCTGGACATGGGCCTCCCTGGGTTATTAATGGGTATTGCCATTCTCACCACGGTGGCAGGCGGATTGGCGAGCGCAGTGCAAGATGTTTTATTCGCAGGGAACGCTGCTGCCCATTCCCTGGATTACCCCGTATAGTCGCTTTTGCGACACCCACTAGTAGATAGATATACATGGTGTAAAAAAATTAGCTGAGAATATTTTAAGGGGTGAACCAGTACGTGAAACTGAACAACTTTCCTCAAGGAACATAGGTCGAAATATGAAATTACATACAACTTATCCCGGCCGGGTAACACACTAAGTATGGGAGGGTCAAATTATTTTTTCATATTTCGACCTATATTGCCTGGGGAAAGTTATATAAGGTGTAAAAAAATTAGCTGAGAATATTTTAAGGGGTGAACCAGTACGTGAAACTCAACAACTTTCCCCAAGGAACATAGAACGAAATATGAAAAAATAATTTGACCCTCCCATACATAGTGTGTTACCCGGCCGGGATAATTTGTATGGGAGGGCCAATTTTTTTTTCATGTTTCGACCTATGTTCCTTGGGGAAAGTTGTTCAGTTTCACGTACTGGTTCACCCCTTAAAATATTCTCAGCTAATTTTTTTACACCATGTATATGTAGGGGAGAGTTGGCTATATTGTACCTGCAGATTAATCGTACCACCTACCTATTTTCTTCCAAATCACGTTTTTATTTAATCCAGCAACACTAAATAGTGGTTAGCAACACTCAGGAAGCCATGACAGTTTTTGACTGCGCTGCGTAGGAATGGTTCATTGTAATTAAATAATTAGGATTTCTATTGGTGCTGATAGTGTTTTTTGGCTGAAGAATCTAAGGATTAACAAAAAAACGGTAAGCTTTTTGAATGTTGCTATTTCATCACATTTAAGCTTGGTTATTTCCCTTTTATTCTGCATTAATAAACCTGCGCAATCGTGTGAGGTTATGAAATGATAAATTGTTTTTGCAAAAAATGGGTTGTTTTCTAAATTGTACCGATCCGTTGTTTTTTTAATCGTACATACATACATACATATATCACGCCTATAATCCCTTGCGGGGTAGGCAGAGCGTAAACTGCCGCAAAAAACGGACATTTACGCCACATCTGACAAATATTTGAAGGTCATTCGGAAAACTGTGCATCGCTATAGTGACAGGTTGTCAGCCCATCGCCCAAAATTGCAATACACACCCTCAAGTCCCTAAGTCGCCTCTTACGACTCCCACGGGCAAGAAATGGGGTGATGCTATTCTTAGCCGGCAACACACGGTGTTTTTAATCGTACTGGTACAATTTAGCTACTTTAGGAAAACATTGCTATAAAAACTATTAAATTTATTAATATACGGTAAATTTTGGTGAATAACAAATTATTTATTGCTTTTAATAAGTGAAGAAATGCCTAAATATTAGTTAGGATTTTGATATTTCGTAAGTTTTTGATATTATTTCAGATGAGTGAAAAGAAAACGAAAAGAAAATATTACAATTGGTCCCAAGAAGATTTAAGGCAAGCGTTGAGGACATCAAACAACAAAACGTTGGATCTCAAATCAGAGGACTATGATTGATTTGTTAAAAATTTCTAAACAAATAAATATGTATAAAAATCACTTTGTTTTATTTTCGGTGTTTGTATAGAAATTCTCAAAGTACGATTTAGAGACCTCGCGGTACGACTAAACGTACCCGTCTCTAAATCGTACCGATAGCTACTTTTAAAAAAAATATCTCTTATGAGAAAAGTACTCACTTAATGTAAATATCATTTCCAGTATAATTAAGCCAATTAACTTAACTTCATTACAAACAGACAAACATTAAGATAACCCTTACAGTTTTCTCGCAAATCTCGATAGAAGTTAGGGGGGACAATATAGCCAACTTTCCCCTATAGTGTATGTAGTATATATATGTATAGTGTATGTATGTAGATATATATGTATAGATACGTTACGACAGTCGTACTGTCTAGTAATCAGAAACGATTGATTAGACCCGTAGAGTTGTTGTTGCTGCCTCTCTGACTTTGCTTGAAATAATTTAAAATTGTCTTCTGTATTTCAGAACATGGTAGCAGAAGGCAGTGCAAAACTGGGAGCGAGCTGTCGGTCGTCATCGGATTGCGGCGTCACAAACGCGCAATGCACCCGCGGCGTGTGCGCATGTCAACCATACTACGCCAAAGTTGACGACTCTACATGTCTAGAATGTAAGTTCGCCTTTATAAGAGCCAGCCAGCAAGCGATCCGCAAAACAAATTTGTTGTCGAGACTCCAGAATCACTGCTGCATTGCAATGATGGCTGCTGTCAACAACACAATTTTTTTGCTCTTATCAACAACATCAAAGTAGAATTCTACATGTTTGAAAATACAGAGTGTTCATTTAAATGTCTGCCATAGCTTAAGGGTGGGTTCCGTAACGATAAATGATGCCGTAAGAAATATAACAAAATATCCTTGAAGTTTATTTTTAATTCAACCGGAAAAAAAATATTTCTGGTAAGTATTATTTTCATTTTTGTCGTATAGGGGGCCCCAAAACAAGTACTTCTTGAAGTACGAACTTTTTGTCCTAATTAATTTAGAGGTCGGATGCACCTAGGGTCTCTGAGAGAGTTTATTTGAATACAAATTCGACTAGTACAAAATAAACGGGAATTATTTAAATATGAAACTTACCCTGAAACTTTACACTTTACACTTAAGGGTAGTGATGGCACGCATTTAAATTAATATATCCCGTCTAACACTCATTTTTATTTCTGTCTGAAATAGTAAAACGTAATTCTAACTGAACATGTTGGGTGCTGATGTCATTCTTTATCGCAATGTGGTGTCAATCTCGCAAGCATCCTGACGGCGGCGTCTGCGCATGTTTAAGTTTCTTTTAGTCTGTCTAACAAAAAGATTGTGCTATGTGGGATGTAGCTGTCACCAAGTAGCTGTCAAACTTCGTAGAATAGATGGTGGCGGCGTCACAATCGGTGTTGCCCCCCCAGAATATGCGCATATTTGCCGACTTTAAAACACTAGATTGACAACTCCACTTGTCTCAAATGCAATTTTACTTTTTACGTTCCACACAGACGGCGAATGAAGATAAATATTTATGAAATCTCCCATCTTGCACGGCTTGTAAGTGTCAAGATAAAACAGTGTAATTTTATACGGCAAAACTTACTAAAACCGTACGAGACTCGAGTTAAAATTGCGACAACAAAAACCATGCCTTTTGGTTGTGTTTGTTGCGCTTATTTTATGTTCTACCACAAAAATATCTCCAAGAGTTTCCAAAACATTACGCAAATTCACACGTTTTGTCAATTTCTTTGCGGATTTTCTCTTATTCTACAAAATGATGCTCATTTGCTGCCACCGCAAGGAGCTACTTTCACTTAAATGCTCAATCAATTTAGTGTTTATGTCATACCTGAATCATAATCATAAGGCACGCGGAATAAAAATAAATACTTTTAGGTAGGCAGGTATTTAAGTAGTTAAGGTATTTCAGAGAAAATTGAGCATGACCAATTTGTTACTTCGTACAGGAGCAGACCTAAACGATCACTCTCGTTACACTAACAAGAAAAACTCGACAACGTTGCAGCAGCCAGCTCTAATCGAGTAAAGTCTAGACTCTGACATCGGATTTTATCAAATTTTAGTCATCCGAGTATTCCAGTACCCAAATTTACGAGTCGTTTACAAAATTGGAAGCAACTTGATAGTATCAAGTCTGCCAGTTATCTTGGTTTTATTGTGCCCAAAATCCCACGCTCGAGTCACTTTCTTTGCCCATTTTGAGGTAAAATAGAGCAAGTGGATGCGAAAGAGTTACAACGGTTTTCTTCTAGATTAGGCATAAATACTATATTAATTTTTCTTTAATATACCTATATAACCATTTTACAAAAAAAAGTTTCAAGACCATCTTCTAAAGCCTTACACAGGCTTATCTGTAGATGACGAGATCGCTTAAAACACTAAATAAACACTTGATTTATACAGACTGTAAATTTAAG
This sequence comes from Tuta absoluta, assembly GCA_027580185.1. Lineage (NCBI taxonomy): Eukaryota > Metazoa > Arthropoda > Insecta > Lepidoptera > Gelechiidae > Tuta > Tuta absoluta. Next base: position 7,791,328 of record JAQAHW010000003.1, read on the forward strand.
TGTGTAAAATAAATTTCCTGTTCACTGTTATGTACGTTTCAATACGCAGAAAGAGACAGAGACGCTATTTGTCTTCTAAAGCACTGTTAGCATAAAATACCTACTCATCTTTCAATGCATTTGCAAGATAAGAAACTTCTTGTGGATTTATAGATTTCAGAACAATGTTTCCATAAATTGTGAATCTGTTTAGTCTCAGTTATCAAGTGGCCCTACGCAAAACCTGAACGTATGAGTCAAGTACATAAATAATGAGTGTCTAGTTAGCCCACATGGATAAGATTAGGGTAAGGTTTGTATTGATAGACTGTGTTGCGAATACATTTCTCGTCTGGCTGCATCACTTGGTAAACGCCTTGTCGACTAGCAAGCGATGTACTGCGTAGACGAGTCACGTAAAAAGCTTAGGGCCAGGAACTCGTAAGTGCGGATGCAGCTAGCACACTTCGAGTTGGGTCCAGTCCGGCGACATACCAGGATGGCCCACTAACCGCCAGCTAATGCCAACTGTATCCACATTATAACCGGGTTCAAATATACCTTTACCCATGCAATAGTTCAACATATATGACAATTATTATATTACAGCATACCTACCTGCAAATACCACACTTGCTAAATGTAAGTATTTTCTCTGATATCTTGTTCTTTTTTGAATGGACGTGCAACATATTGACTTTATTGATCGGTATTTTGCCACTTTGACTTATTAGTAAATTATTCTAAGAAAATATATATGTAGGTTAGGTACCCTTGTTTAAGAAATGTATTTTTTTTATCTCCGCAGTTTAACCTCTACGCCTTCATCTATTTTCTCTTATTCATACTCGTATGTAGATAATGCCTCATTTATTAAATAATACATATTTTATTTCATGATGTATTTTCAAATCAACATTTCACCTTGTCTTATAAATGAGTTTATGTAAAAGCGGAGAGAGAATTACCGGAAATTGCATATCATAACAAAACTCGTAAAATAATAAATATATATGCATTTGGAGAAGAATATAACCACCAAACAGTCCACTTGCCCCTAGCGAGCATAAAGGAGGAGTAAAAGGTAACTGTATGTGTCATTAGCTCTACATCGTAAACTTTAGTTCCTAGGTTTTGAATTATTGCAATTAAAGAATGCCTCACTACAGCTCTAATGAATATTTGATTACATGCCGCAGAGGCACCCCGCAGAACATTTCATATTTAGGTTATGATATAAGGTATATTTTGAGGAGTAAAAAGTGATTTACTCAAGCATGTTTTGTAAAGAATAATAACAAAAAATCATCAATGAAAAAAAAGGTTTTTTTTGCGTCGGCCGGGTATCGAATCCGGGACCTGTGGAGTACCGTCATACAAAAAAAGGTCAATAGTTAAAAATAAGTCTCGTACACAAATAGAACTACTAAGTCCGCGAAAACCCCGTCTCGTCAATTGATCAATGATCACCGATGGATAAAGACAGCTACAGAAATGGCTACAGAACGTTGGAACTAAAACGATTCTTGATCTAGACAGGGGATGTCGGGCTGTCAGGCTGTCTTGGTCAGTGTGCCAAGCGTGAGCGTCTGAGGCAGCCTCTGATATACCACGCGGAATTATTAGAATTACTGACGTAGCGCACACAGCCTACAACACTGCAAGACAGCACGAATGGAAATAATTATAGCTTTTTAATAACTGTAAATGTAAACATACGAATATGACTAAATAGTTCTCATACTAGTTCACAAAGTAAGTTAATTATTATAATAAAAAGCAATGGTGAGACACGCAAATGAGTCTTCATCTAGATCTTATCTTGCTCTATCAATACTTTTTATGGAATGTGTCTCGGATTCAACAGTTGATTTCGAAGTTCTTCTAGGAAATATATTCCTAATCCAGTTACCTGTAGTAAATTCTTCTGATGCCATTGTACGTGTGTAGGCGTAATTATTCGTACTTAACATGCAAAAGAAAATGCCAACATGCAAATAAGGATGAATAATTACCGAAAGTAAAATCGAATTTACATTGTTTGCAAATTACTACTTAAATCTAATTTACTTATGTAATATCACTGAATTTTGGCGTAGTTTCAACAGAGTTGTAGGAAAATACTTTCGTTAGATTGTGTAAGATATTTAAGAGGTCCAAAATGTAGGTAAGTGTGCGGTAGGTAAGTTCATTAAAGTTTGCTGATGAGGTTCGCTCCATCCTATTTAATTTAACGCCTTTAGAGGTTTAACACAATTTAATATTGGATGAGGGGTCTCAACCTTAAATATCTAGTTCACATTCACAAGTAAGGTAGACGAGCATATCATGATGTTTTCCCCTGTCTATAGTAGACAATATTGCACAGCTATTTATTAACCTAGATATGCATAACGAGTAGCTAAGACAACCGACAGATTTCAAGAATATAATTTTACCCATAGTAACTTGTGATTCATGCTATGTGAACACTAATGGTATATTTGTCTACCCGAAAAGTTTCACATGCCTTGCACGGTAGAAAATAGTTACTACGTTTGGCGTCAAATTATTGCTAACAAGTCTGCAAGATTGTAATTGCTTTACATTCACAACTTTCTGAATTTTATGAACTTGTCATCAACAGCTGTGGTACGTTAAAAATAAAATTGTAATAAGATTTCTCAAAGAAACTTGGAGTTTTAAATATTTATTGACTTTCAAGATATCATCCACATAATTTACTTACTATCTTATTATGATAATATCAATTTCAGACTCTTACTTAGCATTTCATGTTACCTTGCAATGTTCGTAGAAGGCGATTTAGGGCATGTATGACTTTAACCGTTATGAAGATAGAAGGCCTGGAGGCTATAAAAGGTCCGTGGTCTTAGAATCATGTGGCAAGGAATTAGGTACCATATGAGACATAAAATCTCATAGCAGCTAAACGGACCTGGAAGTTCCGACATGATTCTGATATATAATAAATAGGAACAAGGGACTTTCACAAATGAAGGGAATCCACGATTGGCGAATCGGACCGACCTTGACTCTGAACACCAGATATGATCATTGATTAGAAATCGAAAAGTCACGCATCGTTCTCTTTCACGCTTTGCCGTGCCAAATCTAATAAGTGTAATGTCCACCTTTTGTTATTCGTTTTGAGATTAATGTGTCAGAGAGTCGTCTACATAGATAGCAAAACACGGTATCGCTGGCTGATAGTGAGATTGTGCTCGTGCATCGCTTCAGATCCGCCAGTAAAATCGTGCAGTTTATCTTAACCGCTCAATACTTCGTATAAACCTGGTCATCATTTCCGCTGACATTCCAAAAAGATTGTAATTAATTGCCCGATTAAATGAGAGAAATGAAAAGTGCTGATAATTTCTAAACAGGAATGCAAAGCATTTCAATTTTAATTTCCCGTAATAACTCAAACTGGTGTCGGTTGTTAGATTCAGTAAGTGTTAGGCATTAATTAGATCGCCATGCGGAACTCTGGTCACCTCAGTTGTTTTAATAAATCGTCCATGCTTATTCGACTGTGTAAGTTTCATGAATATTCATTGTTCATCAGCCACTAAGTAATTTCCTCAAAACAGTCGTAATTAAAACAGGTGTGACAGCGAGTATTTTCAAGGAAAGTGTTGGAAAAACTGTTTGTTCGCAGTAATCCTTGTCACGTTGTCACTTCTGCTTATCATGAACGCACGCTCAATACTGAACTTGTGTACCGGCTTATGAACGAAAACAAATTCATGCGCGTAGTAGAATAGAATACTTACGCCCATTGGATGCAAATCACCGACCACGCCTATAACGGTGAACCTTGAATCAAATGGGTCGCCCTCGCACGGGTCATGAACTTGACATGTTGTTTATTGTCCACCTTTATTAGGTTGAAGAGCGTAACACTTCGATCAACACACATTGAAAGTGTAGACAAGACGATCTTAATAAACTTTTTAATTATATCTGACAGGTTTTTATTTGCAAATGCTGATTCTTATCTAATTGCTGTGCGATAGCTCATCTATGTAGGTTGGAGAAGAGGCAATCTTGATGGTAGTGAGTGAACGTTTTGTTTTTTGTTGCAGCTACATTGCTGGGATCAGAATGTGTGGTGTCCGAGCAGTGCACGCTGAAGGTGGCCTACAGCGCCTGCTTGGAAGGCGTGTGCCGCTGTACCGATGGTCATCTTCAGTTCAGGAAACATACCTGCCTGTCTCGTGAGTATCTTCCATTTCAATCTAGCTACGAGGCTAATTGGCGTTTCTCCATTCAAAATTGACAGCATGGTAGCATGAAGACTCTGTCGTGAGACACTGCAACCCCAGATGGCGAGGATAACTTTGTTCGTGGAATGCAGATAATAACCACTTGATGTTTTCTAAAAAGAGATATTTCTCTATTATTATGAGTTAGTCGAAAGGAAAAGTATTCTTATAATAGCGCCGTGTTCGCATTTAATTTAGCGTAACGCATTTTCTCGGGCAAGGGTAACTAAACTGCGACTAGGCATCACGTTTGACCGTTGTTTGGTGTTATATAGCATTGCTTTTGAATTTCCGAAATCATATGCTCGATGGATACCTTATAGCAAACTCAAAACTCTGACACCAGGGTTCATCGGGTCGTTGGATGACTCGGTGTCCCACACGAAAAGAAGAAGAAGATACCTTATAGCAATATTCTGATCTATAACATATAATATGCGCAGCCCAGCTAATGTTCACTCTACAGACTCTCCTCTGAATCAGTTCAATTAATGTTTACAGTTTGATATAAAACTTATTAAGTAAATCCGAATTTTAGAGCGCAATCAATTTTAACTTTACTTAGATCCTTCCTTATAGCCTTAGAAGATCGTATAGTACTTTTATTAGTGGTACCAACTTAAGTTTTACGATTTGATTGTGCAATAGGTAAGAAGTTTAGAACCCACTCAATCTTAGTTACCAAAGCTCTTTTATCGGACCAAAAGTACTACCGGCTATTTAAGCTAGGTTCATGAAGGCTAACTAAGAACGAAATGGAAAACCTTAACATACAAAAAAACATTGCGCTTTACATTTTTATAGCTACACACACACACACACACACACATATCACGCCTATAATCCCTTGCGGGGTAGGCAGAGTGTAAAAAAGCTGACATTTACGCCACGTTTGGCAATCATATGGAAATTAGTGTATCGCCAATATCGCCATAGAGGCAGGTTGTCAGCCCATCGCCTAAAATTGCAATACACTCCCTTGAGTCCTCTAGTTGCCTCTTATGACTCTCATGGGGTGATGCTTTTCTAAGCCGGCATCACACTGCATATGCATTTGTATAGCCACGATTATATTAATTCAAGCTTCCAAATTAGTGCGGTCACTTTCGATTTCCGTGGTTGTCCGATTCGAGCCGTTTCGGTAAAGTCACGCCGTCAGTGTGCTGTGTCGAACGAGATAAGTCGCCGTGTAATTCTATCAAGAAGAAGATGAAAGTCGAGATTGCAAGTGTCAAGAGCAATGTACAGACGCTGTAGTTTACCAATTTTGAACTTTTTGTTTAGACTGTATAGCCTAAATAGGTGCCTTGTTACACTGCTGCGTTTTGAAAAATAAAACATGAAATGACAGAACCTACTTAGCTAGTTTATTTTAAACAGCTTTTTCTTTAAATCGTGTAGAAAACTAGAAAACCCTAATATTTCTACTTTACAATTTCACCAAAAGTACCTTTTTGTCACAACTATTGTGTCTTTGGTGAAAACGTGCGACATTGTAACAAAAGCCGTGATGGGCAGATAGAGACAATACACGATTCAGATAGCTCAGCTACAATGCGTGCACACTGCAGGTTGCAGCTTTCATTGAGAGTCCAGGAGAAACTCAGTGTCAGCGTTTGCACTAGACCTTGATGAAGACACATTCACCCACCCAATAATGTCGAGTTGTCTTAATAGATGTCATTTCCGAGATATATCGCATTGGCCTGCCCTGAGAAAAACATGGTGATTGTTCTGTCAAAAACAGCACCGCGCCGGCTCGTGTGAACCTTTCTTATTACCCCCCATAATGTCGGTATTATGCTCTCGTTGTGAGAATTATACTACTTACATACATTCCTTGGACACATAACGATGATAAAAGTGCTCAGAATGTGAATGGCTAGTGAAGAAGTTTGGTATGTTTCATTGTTTGCGACTCATTTCTAAATAGTTAAAGAATAGTCGGTTTTTGATGTAAACTATTAATGAACGTATAGATGGACAAACCTCAGTAAAGAAGCCTACTCTCTTTTCACTGGAAACAACAACACACAAGGTGAGTAATAAAAAGCATTCGATCTAAATAACAAAGACGAGTGTGTCAGAAACGGTACCACATACAAAAAGTGTTCTATTTTCTTAATTTGGTGTCGTGCATTAAAAAAGCGTTAACACAAATGCTTAGTATGCATGTGTTTAGATCATGCAATGGTATAATCCGGCGATAGTGATATTTATGGATAAAAAATTATATTGTCTGTAATATTAGGGTTAGCCACACGATAAGCCGTGTACCAACAGCTCGCAACGGTTGCGTGCCGTGCCTTACCAGTTCCTGATTAACATATAATAGCCAATCATATTACCATCTACTTTTTGTAAATTTATATTCGAAATACCTAATTAAATTGTCGTGTGTCGTTAATCTTACTAAATAAAGTAAATATTTTTCTTAGAATCTCCAATAATCAGATGAAATCTCTGTACGTGCAAAAACATACGAAGTTTACGTTCATGCGTAGATAAATAGCAAATTACAACTGTATCTCGACCATTAGAGCATGTGATGGCACCGCTTGGTCATCGGTCAGTGTCGGGGAAATTACTAGCCACCAAACCAAAGTATAGAACCAGTGCATCATTAGCAGTCGTACATACCATAGCAATTCGCCACACATTACTACGCACAAGCCGTAATATAAGACGGTATTAAAGCAAAATAATTATTCTTACAGCTGCACCACCAGGCCACGTCTGCTATAGCAACGAACATTGTCGACTATGGGATAAGGAAAGTCACTGTGAATTCGTCATACCAAATCTTTTCGGGAGATGCGCTTGTAATTCGTTCTTCAGGCAATCTGGAGAAAAATGCATTTCGCAGAAAGCTCCGGCTTATGTAACAGAAGCTGTCATAGCTGAACAAGGCGCTGTTGCGGTAGAGTCTGCGAATCCAACTTCTAAAAATACTTTACATAAAGCGCCTAAACCAACTTCTGATACTAGTCAGGGCTCAGAAGATCTATCGCCGAATACTATAATAGACAAAGACGATGTCCAGCCTAGTAAGCTACCGATGTACTCGACAAGTAACAATGATGTGCTAAGTACACAGGAAGACAGTCCTTTAATGCAAGCGGTCATGAAAGTCCCCACTGCGGAGCCATTAAAACGACTCCCAGTATCGAACAGGCGGGACGGCGAACCAAACGAAACCATAAGGGTAGATGAAATGACGGCCAATTTGCACGCGAACGATCAGCCTATTTATAGAGTCGTAACTCAGCCGTCAATTGAAAAGAAGACCAATAAGAAGAGCGGGAGTTCCAAGGACCAAAGCAAGCCATATAAAACCGGACATCAAAAGAAGTCCTCATTGAAAGGTCAGGATCTGCATACTTGAATTAGTTAAATTACGTTCACTGTTGACTTAAATATACTTAATGGTTAAGTTGACTTTTAATGTTACAGATAAGCACCGTACCCGGACTGATACTACAGGTTTGGATCTAGGACCGGCTTCGTTAGGGATGCCCTGTGCTACGGATCAGCAGTGTCATTTAGTTGATCCATACACTCGTTGCGTGAACAAGCGATGCGACTGTGCGTACAGATCCAACTCTACGTCCGCATGCTCCGTCCGGAATAGAGGATGTTTGCCTGGTACATTCCAGGTACGTTCAATACCAAATATCGTTAATAATTTTTCCTTCTGCTGACATCTATATGTAACTAGTTTTATCCTCAGATTTTCCACATACAAATTATCAATCTGTGCTGCTATTACTATTTTTTCAGTGCCGCTCTACTGGTACTTGCATCAGCTGGTACTTTGTTTGCGACGGCCGCAAAGACTGTCCTGACGGCTCCGACGAAAAGTGTCAAGGTACTGGTAAAGGTAACTATCTATGCACTGATTCGTTTCGATGCACCCCTTTCTTTCACTTTGCTTTCGTTTTACCGACTCTAACTGCGTGATTAAAGTTTGTCATTTCAACACTTGTTATTAACTGCTCTCTTTATTTATCGGTTGCGGTTTTCTGACGGGTTCTTTGTGTTATTTATTAACTAACCAATAACTTTACCTAGCATAACTATCGAATTATGTCTGAGTATTTGTATTTTCACTATTTCCGGAATTACCGATGTCCGTTTAAAAAACTATACTGACGTCTGTATGCACGCAAACGCTAGACCAATACCTACAACACAATACACGAAAAATCTTTTCATTCTGATACTTTAGATTTTCAATTGACTGCAATCGGTGTTGAGAATCTGACAAACTTTCTCAAATCCGTCACTGATATTTTCAAACTCGGCGATGCTATTCCAGAGGGCACGGGCGAGCGTTGTCCGATGCATGCCTTCCGTTGCGGAGGTCCAGGATCACCATGCGTATCAAGAGCATCTCGATGTGATGGAACCACGCAGTGCCCTGGAGGAGAAGACGAGAGGAATTGCAGAGCTACTAGGCGTAAAGGGTAAGCCTACCAACCTGACAATCACATACCAGCATGGGTATTTCTCGGCATGGACAGGCATTGTCCGGCCAGGATCCATGTGCGTGTTTAAGGTAGTTTATGAGGGAACTACGCAATGTCTTGGAATTAATGAATGGATAAATGAACCATTTATTTGCTTGAAAACATGGTAAAATACCAATTTATAAGGCCAAGCATGTTGCACCAAGTTATGATACGCAAATCTGTAAATTATAAAATGATTCAATAAATAACAATGTCACAAAAAAAATAAAAAAAATTACAACTTATATACAATTAATTACTGTCACATAAAATCAAGATACAAAATTAACAGTTAATCAAACAAAACATCAAATAATCAAATCAAATAATTAGGCACAAACAATAATAAAACACACAAAATATCAATAAAAAAAATGTCAAGATCAAAATTTTAATTCCATAACCATAAAAATATTTGTCAAGGCATATTTTGCACAGGCTGGCTTTAAACTTCGATACCGGTAAGTTTTTGATATTATCTGGTAGGATGTTATAAAGTTCAATAGCCATACTGTAGCTGTTTCTTGGAAGTGCAGATCAGTAGATTTTCAAACCTACAAGGTGTTTTCTCTGTCTACGGTACAAAGGGTACTTTTAGAACTTTGTTTTAATAATTTATATTATTAGGCTGTCTTTTTACTATGGATATTGCAATTCTTTCAATACCTATTATGTGGTTGGAGTGTTATTACCAGTTCCTTCAGAGTGGGAACCATACCTACCTAAATATTATTAACCATTATTAAGAGAAACTTATCAAAATGGTGCTTGCCTGGATACGTTTTTGTCACAAAAAGGTTAACCGCAAGTTACGTAAAATGCGGTAAAGTTCTCCATGAAACATTATTTAATAGTCTTAAATGTTGACCCCGGAAAGTGGCTAGGACCTTTCACTTTACATAAAACGACAATTAACATTTCTTTTGTTTAATAATAAGTGTGTCTGGAAATTCTTTAGCATAGTTTAAGTTTATAGTTTATGTACATAAACATAAAACGTGAAAAATATCTGTAGTTATATATTGACAAAGCAAAGTCATTTCTGAGATATATCGCGCTTTTAACAAAATTACGACAACACTTCAAGAATATTCTACTGCGTGTTAAAGTAAGGTAGTAAGTAATCGCCCTGGTGGTTAATAGGTACGTAAAGGTGTAAAGAAGCATCAAGTCCTTTGGTTTTTTAGGAAGTATATCAACAAGAATAATTATTGTAAAGTACACCAAGAAAAACCTTACCTACTACTTAATAATATTTTTTCAGGTGCCCTCGTCATACTTTCCGGTGTGGTTCGGGCGAATGTCTCCCCGAGTATGAGTTCTGCAACGCCATCGTCTCTTGCAAGGATGGATCAGATGAGCCTCCACATCTGTGCAACGAACAATCCAGGTAAGTCTAAAATCCTTAGCCCATTTCGTTCCTTGGTTCTGTCAGATTTTATATGAGATCTCATGTCGGTGGAGATGTTCCAGTGTGGTTCTGGAATTCCCTTCTACTGGTCACTCTACACACTAAACTAAGAGTAGACGACTTCCTGGTAAGACTGCTTTCTAATGCGCTTTAAATAAGTAGTTAAGGAGCTAGATATGCATAATTTATGATGGTCATGCAGCTACTGTAATGTATTTCTTCAATATCCTCTTTAGCGCCATTTTGTTTATCTATGCCTATGGGATTATTGAACTACGGTAATGTGTTGTGTGAGTTCCCACTGAGAATTGAATGCGATAACCGCATAGTCTGAGTAGCATAAGAATGAAGTGAAGGTGTTAATTTGTAAATCAAGTAGAAACGAAGGCGTAATTACTTATGAAATGCTATGTCTGTGTTTGTGGATATTTGGTTAACGCTTGTAATTTTATTACCGTTTTGATACTTAGTAGTTGAGAGGTACGTGATTTTTTTGTTTCGGGGGCGAGTTTAATGGACCACGGATAATATATATTTCGTCGCTTCGCTCTTTTATACTTCGACAGTTTTTAAAACCGCGTTTTGGAGCACATGGTAGAAAATTTCTCCTGACTGGCTTGCTACCTCGTTTTAGCACTTTATGACCTGTCATCGGAGAAAAAACCGACTAGGAGAAACAGCATGAACGTGCCCCGGAATAGGTAAATTGAATTATTATCAACACGAAGTTTCCAGTTAACACTTGACTAGCACTTATACATGAGGAGGATAACATACTGGTTAATGATTTCGTAATCCGACCACGTGTGACCTATAACGGTGACCAAATATTTGACCCCAGTTTTCTGCGCCGGTTGTAACGCTACGTACTGTTTCTGTTTAAACTGTTGTGTGTACAGGTGGGGACGAATGACATGACCTATAATTGAGTATAGTATGCCAGGCCGAGTGCTTTGTTTCTTCTATGATTTTGTATACCAGGGCAAATCAACCGTACAAATCCGTTGCTAATTTGTTTCTTTATCGAGACGTGCTGTCAATTTTGCAGTGTTTCGTATTTTTCTGTTAGATTTCAATCTTTATAAAATAAACATCCTGTAAAATTTGAACAATGTCATTTAGCCTAAAATAAATCAACGCTTGTATAAGGTATGTGATCTAGATACCTGAAATAAATACTTATTTTCTATTTTTTTTATTAATTAATATTATACATAGAAAACACCCTGACCAAACACACATTTGAAAATGACTTAACATATATTTGTGTCTTATGGGGATCGAACCTACGACCCTCGGCGCGTAGCAAGCAGGGATACTATCCGCTACACCATCGGGCCAGTCAAATGTTAATGTTTCTATCTATCTGTCTGCGTCCCATATCAACAATACAATATATAATCTAGGTAGGTACTGAAATGTATTCGAATTCGTATTTTAATAGTTACATAGAATCACTCGTGAGTGACAGAATATTGTATCCATAATATGGAAAAATCTTTTTATACTTACTTTACTTATTATAAACAAAAGTTTGGTATCTAATGCAGTTTTCAACTCACAAATGTCTGTTAAGTCAATATCAGATATTTGTGTATTCTAGGTGTTTCTATGTATAATATGTATTTATTTAGAAAAAATGTATTTTAGTATTAATATCAGCTACCTAGTTCCCATGGTACAAGCTTTGCTTAGTTTGGAGCTAGAAGGCGCTGTGTGTACTGTCCAGGATGTTTATTTATTTATCTGTCTTTCAGGTGGAGGGCGGCAGACTTCTGTCCGCTGAGGTGCGGCAACGGTCGGTGCCGGAGCACCGCGGTCGCCTGCTCGGGCCGGGATGGCTGTGGCGACAACAGCGATGAAATAGCTTGCAGTGTTTGCAGTAAGTGTTCACATGGTTCCGTTCTTCGGAGAGCACGCTAAGTCGTCGGCTCCAATCGTTGTAATTTTTGGACAAGTTACGATCTAATACTTTGTTTTATTTTTCAGAATGTCCAGCACCGCCCCAGACGCCCTGAAAGTAACACGTTTTTAGTCTAAAATGAACTTGTAGTGAAAGTATTGAGATTTAAATTGTCCAGTATTCTGAAAAGCAATGGCCTAAGTTGCAGGCATTTGTCTACGACAACGAGATAGAAGTTAACTCAACAATACCTAAGTATAATATACATACAAGGGACTGCCCTTCTAATACTGATAGGTGCATTCAGACCATGAAACTGAACAACTTTCAAATAGGAATATATTTCAAGAAACGTCAAATAGTTTTAACTTCAGTCAGCTGATCGTGACTTTGAATATCGGGTCGCTTTTTTTCCTTTCCTGTCATATGTTCCTAGGGGAAAGTTGTACCGTATTAGTATTCGGAGGGCTATCCCTCCCGTATATCTAGGTACTTAACATTAATTCATCATGTTAATTCTGCAAAAAGTTGTGCAAGGTAGAGTTTTTCAATTATTTACTTAATAATGATTTGGAAAATACAACGTGTTAAGAAAATAGCTTGAAAACCTCTCTGAGTAGATTACTTTTAAATATGTTTTTATGCGATTCTTCTATACGATTTTGAAAGATGTAGAACAGGAGTTATGACGAGAAGCTTGCGCTATTTCCCTGAAACTTGTATATTTATATTAACTAGCAGCCCACCCAGTGGAATCACCCGCTTCTAACCGTTTTCCCGCGGGAATAAAACCATTTCGCGACATGTTTTATACATATAAAACTTCAGCTTGAATCATTCCATCTATTAAAAAAAATATATAAAAATAAGTTAGTCATAAAGATCTAAGCATACAACATACCTACATACATTTTTTTACCTACAAACGCATTTCTATACAAGAAAAATAACCCCTTTTACCCCGTACAGGTAAAAATTTAGAAAATGCTGTTAATGTTAAATTTAAACCCAAATTTTAAAAAGACAACGAATTTATATACAAATGTATAACCCCTTTTCACCTGCTGCTACCCGTTTTCCCGTGGAAATGTGACCTTTTCTCGGCATAAATTATACTCCTAAACCTTCCTCTTGAATCACTTTATCTATTAAAAAAAATGCATGAAAATCTGTTGCGTAGTTTTAAAGCTCTGAGCATTCATGTTACACCAACCCAGGACACTGACTTTGTTTTATGCTATGTATTGTAGAATGTACCAGTAGAATGTCAGCAATTTGAAAGCACAATGCACCCTTCTGAATTATTATTTAGAAATTACACAACTTCAAGTAAGATTTATTATAAGCCACACAAGCAATGAGACTGAAACTATTTCTTTGATTAGGCGTAGACACCGGGCTCAATTCTGACAGGACACATATTCGGCCAAGTCTTATCTATTTCTGGCATTTTCTGAAATAAACGAAAGAAACTACAAAATTCATCTGCTATCATTCAGCTGTTATAATTTTCTGCCTCAATTCTATTACTTTTATTCAAGAAAATGACAGGATTAGCCCGAAAATTTGCTAAGACAATGTCCCGTAAGAATGATGAGGATTACCTACCTATAAATTATCTTGTAAATATTTCCCCCCTAAAATGTTATCCTAAGTCACTTCTTGTAAGATAAACCATTTATATGTCTGTCAATTATTTATAAAATGTTATAATATAATTAGGTTAGTACGTCAAGCTTGCTTTGAACAGCTAAAATCAACATTACAACTTACATATTATCTTTTTGACAGGCTTAGACTAGGCTTTTTGACAGATTCAAAGTACTCATCTTTTATTTATTGTAGATGCTAGAGAACGAAATTAGAGGCTAATCCACGAATGCAACTCTAGTTACTACTACTGATAGAAATATAATTCTGTAAAATTTACACGTAATATGCTGAAAATAACACGTTGCTATAGTGATCAAAAAAGCATTCATATTTTTTAAAGATACACTAAAATAATTTAATTTTATAGTCTGTAGATACTTACTTTCTGTCATATTGAACGCAATAAACAAGTTAACTTACTTTGTACAATCCCTTAAGTTCTCCCAGGAGTCAAATTCGCAATTTGTCCATTTCTTATTCCGACTACTTTTCAAAACGACGAAGCACTTCCCAAATAGACCATTTGTCTCAAGTGTAGCTTTCGGTAATTGGCATCAAAAGCATTGGAAATCAATCATCAGGGAAGCCTGATAAAAATGAAAGGGCTATCTACTTACTGCTGCGACCTACAGGCAACTTTCAGTACCTATTCATATAATTATGCACGAATTACACAATGTGGTTCTACCACATTTAGACACAATACCAAGCATTTTATTAGCAACGCTAAACAAGTAATGAGTTAGTTAACAGCAAGTTGCATTCAAGGATTAGCACGACAAAATAGAGTTAAGGTAGTTTATTTAGGCATTGAGTGTGTTAACTTATATTGCTAGAGTCTACGAATGATAGAGTCATATTTAAGTTACTGTATTATATTGTGTGTTTTATGTACGTGTGAATGTGATAATTATTTATTAAATTAATTTTAATTCCATATCAAATATGTCTTTTACTTTTACACATTCAGTCGGCCCGCGAATACAGCTGATTACTTCAGCTGATCCTCTTGACGCAAAATGTTCCATTCGCATAATGTCCTATTCGGAAATAATGTCCAAATATGACTTCAGGTGAAACATCACCCAGGTATATCGATAAATATTTACGTCAAAACTGTCGCGATAGACCCGGTTAAATAGTCAAAATGTGTAATCGCGAGTGCTTGCAAAATTACATGTCAAATACACTCAGCAAAATTTTTATGGCAAAAATTGAATATAGTATAAACTGCAGTTATAATTATGTTTTACAAAAATTAGTTTTAGAGAAAAATTTAACATACAGATTGTCCCGCCGGACATCGTCAAATATAATAAAGCTAAAGAGAGTCGACAATCTGTCATAGGCGATATTTAAAAAAAAAATGAGACAATTAAAATCGATAACAGAACACGTTCCAACAGTTCAAAGATTTTTTTCTGTTCGTCTGTTTCGATGTTTTTATGTGAAAGCATAACGCGAGAACGACTGAATGGATGTTGATCAAATTTTGTGAGATGATAGCCTCATGTCCTGGTCAACATCTGAAATAACTTTAGTCAGCACTCAAACTTCGGGAGTACCTGATGTGGAACACCAGGAGTCTGACTAACCTAAACGAGATACGAAAATGCCTCGATAACAAAAGCTGTTACATAAACATTGAGAATCTGGAGTAGGTACCTGATATGGAACACCACAAGCACGCCTAAACTTTGAAAACTGTAGTTCTTGATGTGGAACACCAGGAGCTTAGCTAAACTTTACGAAGTCGGAAATTGCTTCACAGCAAAAGCTTTTCAGTGTAATAAGCCGCTTCTGTTGGTACAGCCCATGCAAATAGTAGAAACTGCTTCTTTTAC
The DNA here is from genome assembly GCA_027580185.1 of Tuta absoluta. Classification (NCBI taxonomy): domain Eukaryota; kingdom Metazoa; phylum Arthropoda; class Insecta; order Lepidoptera; family Gelechiidae; genus Tuta; species Tuta absoluta. Next base: position 7,806,897 of record JAQAHW010000003.1, read on the forward strand.
TGTTGATTAGGTCCATGAACCACTCAGTTTATTATGTTAACTCCCATTGCTGGAAAATAAATTAAAGGACGCTGGTACTGAAAATGTTTTTATTTAATGGAGTTCTTGGCTTCCTTTAACTTAAGTCTATAAAAAGGTCTGGCTAAAGATCATACACAATAAAACAATAAAAAATTGTCAGTAATAATTAACAAACGAAACGAAGTTCGCGGGCACCAGCTAGTTATTACCTCCATAACAAATATGTAAAAGATAATGCATTAAAATAATAGTAAAGTATCCTTGACTTAAATCTAAGTAACCTTAAATCGAATTCACGCCACGCGAACGAAGTCACGGGCACAGCTAGTAACACAATAATAATTATGAATTATCACACTTGTTTTCAAAGTTTACAAAACTTCGAATAAGTAGAGACATCTGTTGATTATCAAAGAAACTATTATAAGCGTGCCTCTTACGACTCTACCACCTGGGGGCCAATCGCGGTAATTTATAACGTAAATACCAAAACAAAACCAAACCAAAAACGCTACGTTACGCACTTTTCGTATCGCGGTAACCGCATGAACGGAAACGTTTCGACTTTTGTTTGGAAGTTACGCTGGAGCGGCGAACGTTCGATCTTTTAGTACGCGTTTGGTATCGCGGTAATTTTTTGACAGCGTTTTAAACCACTAACGTTACGTTGGGAAGGTCTCAGACGCTGTCAAATGAACGTTTTTGTTGTAGTTCGTCGAGAGCAACTTTTGCTGAGACGTTGGCCGTTTTAAATACGTTTTTGATAAAAAAAAAATATGCTTGAGCTCTATCTCCACACCCTCGATAGGGCCCATGAGGTGGACGTGGCTGAATAAAGAGCCTAGAGCCGCAGGAAGAATACCACAAGTGCCTTAATCACACGCAGCGAGTGTAGTGGACAGAGTGGCAAGTCAGTGCTCTTGGCTGTGTTTGTTTGTATGATTGCCCTGACCACATGTAGCGACTACATTGGACAATAGAGGAAAAGTCAGTGCGCTCGCCTCCTACTCACCAAAAGCCTTGATCACACATAGCGAGTGCAGTGGACAGAGAGTGGCAAGTCAGTGCTCTTGGCTGTGTTTGTTTGTATGATTGCCTTGACCACATGTAGCAAGTACATTGGACAATAGAGGAAAAGTCAGTGCGCTCGCCTCCTACTCACTAAAAGCCTTGATCACACATAGCAAGTGCAGTGGACAGAGAGTGGCAAGTCAGTGCTCTTGGCTGTGTTTGTTTGTATGATTGCCTTGACCACATGTAGCGAGTACATTGGACAATAGAGGAAAAGTCAGTGCGCTCGCCTCCTACTCACCAAAAGCCTTGATCACACATAGCGAGTGCAGTGGACAGAGAGTGGCAAGTCAGTGCTCTTGGCTGTGTTTGTTTGTATGATTGCCTTGACCACATGTAGCAAGTACATTGGACAATAGAGGAAAAGTCAGTGCGCTCGCCTCCTACTCACTAAAAGCCTTGATCACACATAGCAAGTGCAGTGGACAGAGAGTGGCAAGTCAGTGCTCTTGGCTGTGTTTGTTTGTATGATTGCCTTGACCACATGTAGCAAGTACACTGGACAATAGAGGAAAAGTCAGTGCGATCACCTCCTACTCACCAAAAGCCTTGATCACACATAGCGAGTGAAGTGGACAGTGAGTGGCGAGACAGAGAAATATTTTTAGCCTAGCTGAGGGAGCGAGCGATGGTGGAATAAATTTGTAAATAAAAGAAATATATATTTTAATATACTTTGTTTATTTTATTTTTCTTTAGCTAGTTTACATCCATGTTGTGGCTGTTTAATTCGTTGGGGATCCCCTGCATCAGACGATGGTAGCTGTAACAATATAATAATAGTGTAAATAGCTACCCCATGTCCCATGCAAATGGGATGTTTTCCTGCTGTAAAAAGAAGCAACTTTTATTATTATTGATATCTATATATTATTTCTATCTTCCCCGAGACTACATACATACAGTTATGACCCTTTATCTCAATTCTTTATTTCTGCTTACATCAAGAAGATCTTAAAATTTAATTGGACACTAACATGCACCTTGCTAGGGTATTGCAGTTTAGATAAAAAACTTAAATAAACTAGCAAATTTTAAATTAAAAATTATATTTTACATATATTACCTGCCGGGTAGGCAGAAAGAAAACAGCTGCAAAAATACAGTTGCTATGGCGCTATGGCCATGTCTGATAAATAAGTGTGGGCTGTATAAGAAAAATCTATATAGTGATAGGTTCTCAGTCTGTGGCCTAACGTGGTAATACACATAACACCTTCAACTCCCTCAGTCACCTCTGACAAACTACATACATGGGAAAGAAATGAATTGATGCTATTCTAAGCAGTCATCACATGACAAAATTAAATAAATTAAGTAATTTTAAATTCAAATGTATATGTACCTGTAGGAATGGATCTTCAACAACACTTGGCCTTGACATCTTGTCCTATTATATTGCCACACTCAATTCCATTGAAAAGGGTGACATTTACTGGAGTTCCACGTCTGGTGCCATGTTGAGACTGGATGAAGCTAGATAATTTAGACCTCATCCTGTCTTACGTTGTTCCAAACCTGAAAAATAGTACATCATTGAGACAAATTTAACAAGACATTGCGGTTGGGAGAGACAACTTTGAGGCTGAAATCACCCGACAGCTAAATTGAATCATAAAACCATTGAATCATACGTTCTTTATTTATGTAATATATTATGTACTTACTGAAAGGCCAATAAATACACGGCGGCAATCCAATTTCTTACTTTCTTATGTATTTCATCTTATTTTCATACTTCACATTTAAAAATAGTACTGTACATTACGCGACATTATGGGGTTTAGAAATCCCATGGATCTTTAAATAAAAGTAGATGGCTATCAATACACTTGTTTTTTTAGTGATAGCTAAATAAAACATAGAAATCAACAAAACATGGAAAACCACAGATCACTTGTACAGTTAATATTCTTAAATCTAAGAAAAGGCCTAGAGCCTGAGGTCATTATTGCTATACAGCCGTTTTACACTCATAATCGATCATCGATTATGAAAGTAACACCTAGTATTTTGGAATACTCATTGCAATCTCTTAACGTTTCAAGTTTGGTTTTACATTGGCAACGTTAACGATTAATACGTTCAGAAAAAATACCGCGATAGCGTTTTTGACATTAACCATTGCCAAACCATTTCCGAACCGCTAACGTTACGTTGAAATGGTAAAACCTTTGACAAATACCGCGATTGGCCTCCTGGTTTGTATAGTACCGACATCTACCGATACGTCGCTAAACTATACAGAGTAATTTATAAGAGCCCCCGCATAGGAGGTATCGTAATCTAGTAAAAGATGGAACTGCTATCGCCAATGACTATGTTCAACTAGAAAAAGCACACTCGCTGTCGTTAACGCTCTGCTTTCCTACATGGAGTAAAGCGTGATTGGTGTATCGACACATTACATCACTATCATCACATTTGCCGTGTGGTGCCGGCTTAGAATAGCATCACCCCATTCCTTTCTCGTGGGTGTCGTGAGAGGTGACTAAGGGACTGGAGGGTTACATATGTGTATTGCAATCTTAGGCAATGGGCTGACAACCTGTCACTATGGTGATAGTTCTCTGAATAACCCTCAACTGTTTGTCAGACGTGGCGTAAATGATCGTTTTTGCGGCCGTTTATGCTCTGCCTACACTACACCGCAAGGGCGTGATATATGTATGTATGTATTATCATCACATGAGCCTAAAGTAGACCACTTTTGGACTTCTCGCGCAGGGTACGCCATAAGGCACAATCTCCATTTTTCGCCATCTAGTCGCTACCAGCCGCGCTTTATAAGCCATTGTTCCATCTGGCCTTTGATCAGGCTGGAGGGCGTGATTGTGAATCTATTAGGAATAACATAACGTAATTTCAAAAAAAAATTAAATATAAGGAAACTAAAATACTTAAGGAAGTAACTTTGTTGTAAACTAGGTCCTCACCAAGTAGTCAGGTTGGTATAGGTTTAGATGGCTGAGCGGTCCCGGAAAAATATTCATAGTATACAGACTTGAAAATAAAAGTTACGATGTACTTCAATTAAATATACATGAAGTACAGTCAGAACAAAATGCTAAAGCAAAACTATTGTATGAATTAAGTACTTAATTTTTAAGTTTGTTTGAAATACTTCAGTGGCAAGAAAAGAATATTGTTTTCATTCGAAACTATTTGAATACTGGTAGGTATTGCGGGCAAATGCTTTTCCAGGATCGTAGCAAACGGCTACGACGCGGCGTAGCACTTTAAAAATTATTATTGAAAAACCCCGTAAAAAAAACAATTTATGATTCTAATAAAAAGTACATTCAAAAAGTACCTAGTGTGATCTAAAAAATTGTGAACTCCCTGTAGCGCTTACCTAAAATAAGGCTTCGAAAAGTACCTATTCCGTCTATGAAAAGCTTTTCTAAAACAGCGCATGCGTAATTCCCACCGTCCGTAAAGCCGGAATCAAACATGGCCGCCCAGCTTCCAATAATCTGGACCTGTTGTGACTTTGCAAGATAAAAACAAACAAAATGAAGTCGAAACATTTGCGAAATAACTCTAGCGAATATGGATCTCTATGAGAACATTAATTACGTCACAAATAAATTGCAAAGGTGAGTCATTTCTTTTAATTTGTTATCGTGCGATTGTTTTTGTTATTTTGTATTGATAATGTTTTAAAAGATATGACGTATGGAATAAACTACTTAATAATAGTAAGTATTTTGATTATTACTCGATCTGATTTCAGGATTTGTATCAATATTATCGCCATTGAGCATATTGAGGCCTAAATTAAATGAAAACCATAACCCCTACCTAACTTACATACCTTTAAGGACTAACAAAACGATAAGCAAGAACTTTTACGTATGATCATTCATAATTATCCATTTAATGAATAAATATGTGCATACATAACATACCTATTGAATTATAACGTCTAATGATATATGTTAACAATTTTCCTTGAATGAATTGTCATTACGAATATTATACGATTGTCATACAGGATGTGGAAAAATACTGAAAATATTTCAAAGGGTAAATGTGAACCGGTCTTTGAGAGCGAAAATGTTTCCTAAAGGAACACAGTAGGTACTTTTATGAAAATATTTTAGATCATACAAAAAGTGTAAGAACTAGTAATTTTGAATAGAAAGTCCAAATTACTAACTTTTCATATTTTGACAAACATATCCATACTAATATTATGAAAACGAAAGTAACCCACCCTGTCTGTCTGTCTGTCTGTCTGCTACGCTTTTACGCCCAAACTACAGAACCGACTTTGATAAAATTTCGCAAAAACATAGATAATTCATGAATGAGAAAGGACATAGGCTATTTCTAAGCATGATGAGCCGGCTCAGCAAATTTATAAAGATGCCTTATTTATATTGAACAAGATTTCCGCCCAGCGATTTATCCGCTGCCACTCATTTTCCCGTTGTAATAGTTGTTTTCCCGCGGTAAAAAGTGGCTTATGTGTTATTCCAGGTTATACTCTACCTGTGTTCCAAATTTTATCTAAATTAGTCAATCCGTTTGAGCGTGAAGAGGTAACAAACATACATATACATAAACTCTCAGATTTAATAATATATACCTCTATAGTACAGATATGGGAAAAGAGATTTCAAAAATACTGCTTCAACAACAGCTTATTAGTGTATTAGACATATATATCGATGGTCTAGAAGACAAACATGATAATTACAGACTATCCAACTTTTCAGGAGGAACATTTTTAGTTACGTTAAAGTTCTAGATGCTGTAACTTAAAATGGAACATAGGAACTAGTGATGTAACGAATATTCGCATTCGCATTCGCGAATATTCGCATATTTTTTGACATTCGCATTCGCATTCGCATTCGCAAAAATAGTGCGAATATTTTGCGAATGTGAAAGCAAGGGAGGAACGAGAAAAAAGGAACTTAGATTTCACTTGAGTTGGCTTTACTCATTGTAAACAAATCACTAATTTACTCTAACCTCTTAGTTCACTTGTTTTTGTTTACAAACTGACCGTCCGGCGCGGCAACGGGAACGTGGGGTGCGCGGGGAGCTGCATTGCGCGCGGGGGCGAAAGATAAGCGCTAAGTTCGGATACACACTCACGCAAATTTTCGGAACAAATGCAAATGGAACGCGCCTCGTTTTGGCGCTAAATCAACAAGAACTTGAGTTGGCGCGGGATTTGAATATCGCGCGGGAAATATAAGACTAAAGAAGAAATTATTTGTATGTAATTATTAGAAAATAATTTTTCAAGCGTTTTTGTGCGTAATTATTCTATTTGTATATTGCGATGTTGAAAATATAAAAAAAGAAACAAAAAACTGAACATTCGCATTCGCATTCGCATTCGCGAATGTCGATATCAGATATTCGCATTCGCATTCGCATTCGCGAATGTTCAAAAACTGACATTCGTTACATCACTAATAGGAACCATGTAAATACTACCTGTATTTAGATAGGATATTTATCTTTTTAATGACCTATTTATTAAGTGAACATGATTTTTATTTCAGATCCTTAAAAAAATGAATGTAGTAAAAAAAAGCGTCACTTAATTTGTTTTTACATAAACTTAAAATACATAATATTCATTTAACACTTTTGTGTAGTGTGATGTGATACTAAGAAAAATCAAGAAGTAAGTAATAAAAAGTCTTTATTAGTAAATAATTCAAACATGAGATCAAATCTGAATAATGTAGTACCTAGGTACCTACCTAATAATTCAAACATAAGTTCAGTCATCATCAGACTCCGAGTCAGAACAATCATCTATTAAAGTTTCTTCATCAACAGCAGGAATATGGGCGGGCCCTTATGCCATGCTGCATTCTCTACCGGCCAACCAGTAGATAATCGGGTGCCCATACAAAAAATAATATATAATCGTACGTAAAGTTCTCACTAAAGGTAGCGATACAATACATAATAACAAATAAACAAAAATACAAAGTACTTTATAATTTAAGATAATAAAATAAAAATACATAAACCTACATAAAATAAATACATACATCAGCCTATTGCAGTCCACTTCTGTACGTGGGCCTCCCCCAGGGCACGATCTCCCGTTTTCGCCATCAGTCGCTCGCTACCAGCCGCCTTCTTTAAATCATCGGTCCATCTGACCAGATGTCGTCCAAAACTACGCTTTTCGAGGCGTGGCCTCCACTCGAGAACCCCTTTATCCCACCGTCCGTCGGTTCTACGACAAAAGTGCCCAGCCCACTGCCACTTCAGTTTGCTACACTTCCAGACTATGCCCGTTACTTTGGGTCTTTTTGCGGATATTTCTGTGCCGGTAATCCGGAATGACGGATTTTATCCATTATAGAGATACCGAGCATAGACTTTCCATAGCTCTCTGAGTGACATGTAACCGGTGGGCCAGTTTTACTGTCAGGTTCCACGTCTCGGCTCCATAGGTCATGACTAGCAGGACGCACTGATCGAACACCTTGGTCTTGAGGCATTGTGGCAAGGCAAGGCAAAATAAATACATGCATACATAAATAAATAAGATATACCAACGACAAGCTAACAGAAATAAAATAGGATGAACGCTCAAACAAAATAACTAAGAAAAGAACCAGAGAGACTAGCCAGGTATGGCAACTATTTTAGGATAGATGGGGCTGCATCATCTGAGTCAGCCAAATATAGGTCGAGAAGTAGTTTCTCTGTAATATTCATATTCGATGTACTGGGAAGTGGTGACTGTCTATGTCTAGATGTTTTTTGTTTAGAAATTAAGTTCAAGGCATTATTTCTATCACAAGATGCGTAAGCAATTTTTGTATGAGCGTTGCCGAATTCTGTAGGTGGTGACAGCGGTACTAAGGCAGCGCTGGTGTCGTAAAAATCGGTAAGTTTCGTGGATGTATCGGTGATTTTTGAGGGAACACCAGTCGTTTTTGTTTGTGTATCAGAGTTTATTTCAGGCGGGGACTGCGGCACCAGGGCAGCAGTGGCGAGCGGTGAAGCAGCGGCGGCATCAGGGGCTAATGCTGGTACGTCAGCGTCAGCGGCTAATGCTGGTACGTCAGCGTCAGGGGCTAATGTTGGAATGTCGGCGTTTATTTCAGGTGGGGACGGTGGCATCGAGGCAACAGAGGCGAGCGGTGAAGCAACGGCGGCATCAGGGGCTAATGCTGGTACGTCAGCGTCAGGGGCTAATGCTGGTACGTCAGCGTCAGGGGCTAATGTTGGAATGTCGGCATTTATTTCAGGTGGGGAAAGTGGCATCGAGGCAGCAGAGGCGAGCGGTGAAGTAGCGGCGGCATCAGGGGCTAATGCTGGTACGTCAGCGTCAGGGGCTAATGCTGGTACGTCAGCGTCAGGGGCTTATGTTGGAATGTCGGCATTTATTTCAGGTGGGGAAGGTGGCATCGAGGCAGCAGAGGCGAGCGGTGAATTAGCGGCGGTATCAGGGGCTAACGCTGGAACGTCAGCGTCAGGGGCTAGTGGCGAAATGTCGCCGTTTATTTCAGGTGGGGACGGCAGCATCGAGGCCACAGAAGCGAGCGATGAAGCAGCGGCGGCAGCACCTTGTTGCTATGCCGAGATTCCCGCCAAAATAAAATTATGTAAAGTATTAAAATCCTTTGTTGTGAAATGCAACGTTTTAGTATGAGATATCACTCACATTAATATACGTTTCAATATTTGTCTATACATTGGTAAATAGATTTAATAACTTTAAAACTTTTGGGCTCCAGAATTTTGTTTAGTAATTGGTGATTAAATCATTTGTCAATTATGATGTCTTTATGTTTAAAGCACTTAATATATTTTTCTGTATGCTGAGCAGTGTCCAGCAGTATTAAGACTACTTAAACCATTCGTCACTGGCATCTTGGAAAGATTAATATCTTTTATTGTAATTGGGAATCAAGATTTGCCAAATGACAATGATAATAATAACATTTAGCTTATTTGTGTAATTATGGTAAATCCAAAAAAGATGCGCTAAATATACTTAATATTTTTGTAGTTTAAGTTTCATGGTAAATAATTATAATTAAGTTTTTTGGTATCAAACTGACATCACTTACTATAAGTGTACATCTATAGTTTGGGGAGAAAGAGACGTAATTAGGGTATTTCGGTTTGTGTGAACGATACAGCATCTTCATTTAATACATATGGCATTAAAATGTTAAAATCGTTTTTTTTGTAGTTAGCACGTTTGTCTTCTAGACCATCGATATTGTCTTTCTACCAGAACGTGGAAATATGAATTTTACAAGCTAACAGTATTTTTATCAGTTACTTAAAGTCAGCGAAACGTAGTTCACGGGTACCAGCTAGTAATATGTATATTTTGAGGGACAAGTGGATAGTTTAGTTACTTGATTTGCTCCCAAATATAAACGGGGTGTTTAGAAATAGTCCTCTGAACTTATAGGGTGCGTTCAGACCATGAATCTGAAAAACTTTTACACCCGGTATCTGCAGTATTTTTTTATACCTTATAATATGTTATGATAGTAATTATAAACGCCTATCAATCAAATTATTGATTACTCATACATCTCGGCCTTCAAAGTACCTACGAGTCGTGACCAAATTACTGAGCGTACTCAATTACGAAACAACGCGCCCTCCTGCGGTTTTATTCGCGTATAGTCAAGTTTTTCTTTGAATTCGACATTTACTGTATTAAAACTTTTAAGTATGATATAATAGTAGTTTATGCAACTGTCGTATAATGAGGGTCATTAGAATGCGAGTGTCTGTTTATCACACGAGGCGTAGCCGAGTGTGATAATAGATTGACACGAGCATTCTAATGCCTAATTATATGCAGTTGCATACACTATTTTATCTACACTCTAAAAAATTAACTCAGTTGAACACTTTTCCAAACGTCCGCACCGGCGATTGCAAGGCCCGATACATGGTCAAATTCAATACGAGAACGTAATATGGCTTGATATGAATTTTTGAAGATTCTGTACTAACAGTTGTTTAGATGTCGAGTCTCAACAGCAAATAAGTAAACAACTGAACAACAACTGAACAACAACTGAACAACACTGACCAACATCGGAATAACATCTGAACAACAACTAATAAACATCTGAACAACAACTGAACAACATCTGAACAACATCTCAACAACAACAGAACAAAAACTTATTAAAACAAATGAACAACATCCGAAAAATTACCGTACAGCAACAACTGTCAGGTGCGGCGGAAGATAGCGATTTGAGTATTGGCAAAAAAAACTTCGTTTCATTTCTCAACTTTATCGTATTTAGAGTTTTCTCATTAAGTCATTACGCTTCTGTAATTTATAGTAAACTCTAGTTTTTATAGGCAGAATGCATAAAGTAGGTCACTATGCATCTGTTTTCGAATTCATAATTCGAACATTATGAGACGAGTGTAGATAATAGTAGTTTATGCAACTGTTGTATAATGGGGGTCATTAGAAAGCGAGTGTCTGTTTATCACACGAGGCGCAGCCGAGTGTGATAATAGTTTGACACGAGCATTCTAATGCCTAATTATAGCAGTTGCATACACTATTTTATCTACACTGTCCAAAAAAAACTCAGAATCACTTTTCTAAACGTACGCACCGGCCATTGCAAGGCCCGATACAAGGTCAAATTCAATACGAGAACGTAATATGGCTTGATATGAATTTTTGAAAATTCTGTAATTTAGCAGTTATTTAGATGTGGAGTGACTTACCTAAACAACTGAACAACTTCTGAACAACATCTGAACAACAACTGAACAACATCTGAAAAACAACTGAACAACAACAACGGAACAACATCTGAACAACATCTGAACAACATCTGAACAACAACTGAACAACATCTGGATAACATTGGTACAACAACTAAACAACATCTCAACAACAACCTAATAAAACAAACGCAACATTACCATACAACAACAAATGACAGGTGCGGCGGAAGTTGCCAATAAGAGCATTGTCAAAAAAAAACTTCGTTTCATTTCTCAACTTTATCGTAGTAAGAGCATTCTCATTAAGTCATTACGCTTCTGTTATTTCTATTAAACCGTGATATCTATATGCAGAATGCATAAAGTAGGTCTTTATGCAACTGTTTTCGAATTCGTAATTCGAACATTATGAGACGAGTGTAGATAAAATATATTTTGTTTATTTATTTACCTATTTCGCTTTTGTGAACTGATAACTGAGCTGGTGGTAGTGGATAAGTGGACCCGAGAGTCGAAAGAGTGCCAATTGTAGAGCGCATTGAATCCGCAAGAACTTAGCTTATATAACTGCAATCAGACACTCCAAATCGATTTTATTAGTAGTTGCTTTTATAGATATACAAAATGAATAAGTTATTACATTAGCTCAGAATGATCGCATGGTTCCGTTGTTAAAGCGCATCGCAATTTACTTACCTGTTGTTCTTTATGGACGGCTGTTTACGTAATGTTCTGTTAAGGTACAGTCTAAGTCTGAGCAGCAACCGCAGCCGCTCCTGCTATCTAAATTTGACAGCGGGCTACGATGACTGGTTTGTGTGAAATGCCTTTTTATTTTTTATTTTTTTTAGTTCTGGACCCTATGATTTTAGCCCCGGGGCTATTGAAATCTACACCTGACTGTATAGTGGGGAGCAGGAGCTCACCCGGAGAAGTTTTGTGGCTGTCCAAACAACTAGCCTAGGACTTACGAGTTGTTCTGGGAAGAACGGACTAGACTGAATCTACCCGGCACGTGCCGGTAGTTCCCAAAATGGGGAACAAATAAAAGACCTCCGCGCCCCCGCCGTCGGTTGCTTGAGGAGCTTGTGGATTGTGATCTACTCGAAATGGCTGCAGCAGTGGCTACTGTGATTTCGCCATCCTCTTCCGAAAAGACGTGTCTCGGACGATGTTTAAAACGCGAGATTGGATGGGTGAAGTAGTTGGATGCGGCAACTTTCAAGGGGTTTTTATGGTGGGGAGAGTTGTCGAAGAAGCGACGAGACACTTCCTTCATATACGCTTTAATCGTAGGGTTTATGAAATTCCAAAAAGTCTGAGAAGCAACCGCACGCGTCGTTATTGGATAGCGCGCTGTCAAATTTGGACAGCAGCATACGGTTGTCTGCTGCTGCGCGGTCATACATTGTACCTTTACAGGGATTTATGTTCAAATCACACAACTAAACAATCGCTGCTATTTCAACTTTATTTCAAAGACACTATATTCAAGGAGTCATCAATCGTCAGTCTAAGTAACAGATAATTTGTACAGGTGTGTTAATTTAAAATAAGTACTTGGTGAATGTAAAGGTCGCACTCGCGAAACTGTTTCCCGCGTTATAACGAGGTGTAAAAATTCTACTATACTGGTCTTACACAATATCAATAAAAAAAATATACGAACAATATTTCTCAAGGATTCACTTTTATATTTTCTTTGGGAAAATCTATGCATCCTTTGACGTATTTTTTGCATTTTTGTTAGTTCTTTTACGAGTATAGGTACTTACGTCAGAACTGTTGGAACTTTTCATTTGATGTCGAAAACTTGTTGCAAGTATCAGTTACACATTACGTCCATGGTTACACAAGACTTTACTAACGGAAATCTAGTGAAACTATGGATTCAAAATTTATGACAAACTTGATGGTGATCACTTTGATCATGTACTTTTTATTCTCGACTGGGCATAATGCTGGGTATTTGAACTGGTTACGGCTCTCCACATTTGTTTACGGTATTATTTGTTTTCACATTCTTTCTCTATATTCATTTTGGTGCACCATTCATTCTTTTGCATGTACCTAAGCAGTGCATTAACAACTTGTGAGTTTTTCGCAAATCAAAACAATGCAGAATGAAAATAATAAACGAATAATTGTCTGCTGGAACATATGTAAATTCTTGCTGCATCCGGTGAAAAGGTCTGTTGTTTTTATTATATACTATACAAGTAGGTAGTATGATTACGCATACGATACGATTGTTGTTTTACATAACCTTTAATGAATAAAAAAATTGATGTACAAAACAAAACAGTTACTTACGGATCTACCTTCAAAATTCAAGGTGGGAATCTGATGTTAGTATTTTTATACGTACCTATGCTAGGTTTAAAGAGAATTTTTAGTTTAATATAACCACTTATAGGCCATTATTTATTTGAATGTGATTATCTCAAATGTTAGATATACCTACAATAGTGAATAGTAGGTAAGTAGGTTGGGTACTATTCATATCCGTGATTATAGAGATAAGTTTTGATGAATGCATTAATGTTGACCACCTTGTTAATAGAAAAAAATTAGTTTGACAACCATGGATAATAGTGTAGCTATTTAAGATTGCTTTGCAAAAAAACAAACTGCAAATAGTAGATACGTTCTTTTGAACATCCATTACCTTACTATCATTTAACATAAAAAATACAGAACTATTTACAGATCCACGTATTTACAGTGTACAGTCAAGCTCAGGCTGCGTTAAATAGTTTGTATTCTTGACCGTTCTTATACCGTAAATCTCATAGGTGCGAAATTCGACCCGAGCGAAGAGGTTAAGGCGAGTGTAGCCGTCAAATACTTCGACAGTGGCGCCACACCACAAAAATATAGTTTCATTTTATACAAACAATCTATCAGAATGTCCGATGCCCAAGTTTTTAGTATTAAACTTATGTAAAATTAGAACCTGCAAATTCAATGAAATATTCTCTGCAATTAAAGTTATGGAAAAAAGTGGTATTAATTGCTATAACTTCAATTACAGCGAAAATTTTATTGAGTTTGCAGGTTCTAATTTTACTTACAGATTTAATTTAACTAAAAACTTGGGCAACGGACATGTTTATGTCAAGTGGCGCCACTGTCGAGGTCGTTCACGAGTACACTCACCATAAGACTTACATCGGCGGTATACGTGTCTAACCGGGTCTCTTTACTTTTTTCAGGCTTAGAAAACTACGAAAGCTGAGTATGAGGCAGTATCGAATAGCGATTGGAGTTTTAGTAGCAATTTTTTGTTTCATCACTCTACTTCTGTACTACTACTGGCACATATCGTCCGAAACAAAGATTCATAAAACTTACCGAAGCGGAAATGATTACCACATAAATGTACCACCTCCGAAATCTGTATCTTTTGAAGAGGTCGGGAAGCCGTTTAAGCATATGCGGCTCGACTTGCTCTACAAAGATGGCAACAAGGACGATACATCCTTAGAAGTAGATAAGCATAAATACGGTGAGTTTACTTATTGTTAGTAATATATACCTTGATACCTTCTCTATAAAAGTAAACTTACGTAAGAATTTGATAAGAAACTAAGGTCAGAGTCAAACTAAGTTTAGGCAGACTAGATACTTGCACTCTGATGTAAGAGGAAGCACTTACCTGAAAGAAATGTTTTTGATACTTAAGCTACAAGTAGCATATTTACTGTTTCAGCAATGTTCATTGATACACCGGGCTGTAAAATACCAGTATCTATGGTACCCTTCACAGACAAACGGAAAAGATCCAGTAGCTGCGGAAAAAGAGCGGTGTTTTTGAAGAAAATAGGAGATGAGGAGGTCCAAGCTGTTATCAAAGAGAAGATTGTTAAAACTTATTTAAGAAAAAGTGCGATTTTTGAATGCTGCTATAGATTTATAATTGCATCGAAAAGAGCTGAAAGTAGGAAAATAAAGTAAGTTTGAAAGGTTAGCAAAAATGATTTATTTTTTCCTAAAAATTTCTTTTAGTTTTTTAATACATTCTATTGTATTACCTACAGATATACGGCGTGTAAGAAATTTCAGGACGGCGCGGTCATTCCACTAGAAACTGATTTCGTAAATATCAAATGCTTTGAACAGAGAAAGAATACATCGCACGAAGTGTATGATGATGTGTTTGCATTTGCGAAAAAGATCAACGTGACGAGAAAACCGAGCACACACTGCAAACGGAAGTATAATGTGTTATTGTTGGGCATGGACTCCATGTCATTGTCTCGATTCTCGCAACTCATGGAGAGGAGTGTCACTTTTCTTTACGAGAACTACGTGCTGGGATATAGAGCGTATCACAAGGTTTGTAAACACAAAATATTAGTCATAAAAATACTATGTATATCCATTGTCATAACAAACGCTGAAAATAAACAATTCTTTACAGTAAATTACTAATATTTACCTAAATACTATCGCGATAGACCCGGTCTAATACTTAAAATAAGTGAAAGTGATCGCGAGTGCTTAAAAAGTTATAATTCTTTACAGATTGGTGATAACACGCTGCCAAACTTAATGGCAGTTCTCACAGGCCAAAATATTTCAACTATAAAAGAAAAATGCGCAGGGAACATGGATAATTGTAGAAAAATGTTTATTTGGAATAAATTTCGTGAAGATGGATATGTAACAGCGTATGGCGAAGATTATCTGAGACTACCAGATACGTTTCATGGCGACTATGAATTCGCAAAGCAACCTACACATCATTATTTGTCGCCACTGTTCGTGAAAGGCGAAACTGAATTGTTCAACAAATCTTTGGTGTGTGCAGGAAAGGTGCCTTCAGCGCAGCATCTGCTTGATTACGCTTTTGACTTCGTCAGTACTTACAGATCTGAATCTTTCTTTGGCTTATTTTGGATGAACTCATACAGCCACAACGAAAACAGTCGTCCCCAAGATGCTGACAATATGCTAGAAAGTTTTTTCAACCGTCTAACATACACTGGTATCCTGGATAACACATTTGTCATATTTTTCAGTGATCATGGTGTTCGTTTTGGCAAATATCGTTTTATAAGTCAATCCTACTACGACGAACGAATGCCGTTTCTGTTTGTATGGACACCTGATATTTTTAAAGTTAAATATTCATCTCTATTTAAATCTCTGGCGTACAATCGAAACGCGTTGGTCACTCCTTACGATTTATATAATACACTTATTGATATTCATCGTCTATCTGTTTGTGATAGATCGCCGAATAACACGGAAATCACAAGTGTAGCTGAAGGATGTCCTAAGTGTCACAGTATGTTCAATACGATCAGCCCTAATAGGACATGCAGGGATGCTGGTATCGATGACAAGTGGTGTAGTTGTCATAATATTTACCCCCTAGAGGTGGAGGACACCCAGGCATCGAAAAGTGTTCTTCTGATAGTGTCTTACATTACAAATATGTCTAAAACGGTAAAAGCCAAACACTGTTGGGGTTGTTTGCCTCTCAGGTTAAGAAGTGTATTGAGGATACACTTTTATTATGATGACGCGAAAGTGAACCTGTATCACGTTGTAGCCTTGTCCATGACGCCTGGAAATGTGTCTTATGAAGCTGTGGTTTTGGAAGCTGTGGTTTTGCGCCGCGGGAAGGAGGCTGAACTACTGGGCTCCGTCAGTGTGATATCCCCTTATAGAGGATTAGGGCGGTGCACTGTCAACCCCAAAGATCGTGTATTTTGTGTGTGTCAAAAAATGGAACACTGCTACTAACTAAAGTATACTTTTGTAAATTTCAAACTGAAGCTTAATTGTTCTTTCCTCTAAAACTTTAATGATTTCTCGTACGTGCTCGTACTTTTGACTGAAAAAAGATTAGTCATGCATTAATTTTGATATACTAAGTGATATTTTTATGAATAATTAATTCTTTAACCAAATAGTAAAATATTTATATAAAAAAATACTAAAATATAGCATGGCCTTTTTTAAAAATAAACTCTTCCATAAGTGGGTAATATTATAGAAATTAAAAGTGCAAAGGTACCTATACAATTTAAAAAGCAAATTCTTGATATGTATTCTGTGTTCATATTTACTGCCCTTAACCTTCGGTTCCGCACAACATCTATTTTTCTCGCAGTGACATCTCGTAAAATCTTCATTCACTCTTTTTAAAATCGTGCCATCTTTCATTCAACCCATGTAAAAAAAATTAAGCCTTCCCCCTTTCTTTCTCTAATCAAGTATAATTACGTTGATTTGAAACTATTGAAACTATTGTGAATTTAAAATTGCACAGTTGTTTCCTTAGATTGATTGTTTAAATTAAACATTCCATTTCGAAAGTGAAAAAAAAAAACATCCTATGACTGCATTTAGAAGTGACTATCAACAACATACATGCACTATTTGTGCAACATAATGCACTAGGCAGTCTGAGTATCTGAGTCAGTCCAGTGCTAACAGTTAACACTGCTCAAACAGGGCACTTTTCTCTGCAATACAAACAATGAAGATATAAATAAATAAAATTAATTTATTACGTCAATATCTAATGAATGTGAGAATATGTGACTTGTAGATCAAGTGTATGAGTACATAACATACCACTTGTCCGTCCATTCCATACCTGATGCCCTATGCCTATGTAAGTACTACATGCACACATATCACGCCTTTATTCCTTGCGGGATAGGCAAAGCATTAACGCCCGTAAAAATACGGTCGGTATCGCTGAGCTGAGGTACGTCTGAGAAATATTTGAGGGCCGTCTCAGAAAAATAGTGTATCACTATAGTGACTGGTTGTCAGCCTGTCACCTAAAACCCTCGAGTCCCTTAGTCGCCTCTTACGACACCAGAAATGAGGTGATACTATTCTAAGCAGTCACACAGCAAGTGTAAGTTCCTGATGGTGACAAAAACTCAACAAGAAGGTAAGTTAACCGGCGATTTCACTGCAAATACAGGGTATATCTGCAAAGATAACCCCACCACCTACATGAAAATGAATACGTTTCTCCGGACGATATCTTCATCATATAACGATTATAACGATTTGGTGTCGGTAACTGTCGGTGACTGGGCCGATGGCGTAGCGGATAGTTCCTCTGCCTGCTACGCCGAGGGTCGTGGGTTCGATTCCCACAAGACAAATATTTGTTATATCATTTTCAAATATTTGTGTTTAGTGTAGGTGTTTCTATGTAAGTATAATATGTATTTATTTACAAAAAATATATTTAACTGTTTGATTATTTAACTGTTATGTTGTAAACGTAAATGAATAAAGAAATTGAAATTGAATCCGATACATTATGATAGGCCTCTATACTTTTTCTTCTTCTTTCTCTTCCTCTATTTTCTTCTGTGGCTATCAACAAGGACTTATGCAAAATCATTTTTATAGCCCAGCCCAGTATGACTAGCTTTTAATGTTTCTCAAAATAAAATCGTTTTGGCTATAGTTTAGCGATAGAATTATATTATTGGCCCGCCCTAATTTATCATTTTGAGTCATTTTAGAAATATGCTAACATACTTTCGTTTGCAGTGAAAAATTACTCAAACTGGGTCTAAACACTGTGTATACTATCACAAAAATATTATACTGGTATATTTTATAATCTTAATTAAATTATACAGAGAGTAACAAAAAGGGTTTAACAAGCCGAAAGGAGGTGAAGGTGCTTATAAAACTACACAACTTTCCAAATTAAACATAGGTGTTCATGTTCTATGGGGAAAGTTGTGCAGTTTCATATCAGTACCATACATTGAATCAAAGCCGTAAAAAATTACACAAATTGTAAGATGTGCTTTACGCAAAAGTTAAAAAATAAGCGTCTTTAGAATTTTAGTAAGTTATGCCCTCAAATAATGCCAGCCGTACCGGTCTATTAGTGTGGTCCCGTAACGTTGATACGATAGATAGGTATTACAAGATTTCTAAAAAAAGTATATTGTCGAACCATAAACATAAATATACTTTATTGCACAAAAACAAGACATGGACATACAAATAGAAAAGAAAGAGTACAATGTAGGCGGTCTTATAGCTAGGTAGCTATTTCTACCAGACAACCTTAGGGTAAATGAAAGTAGATTTGAGATCCGGGAGTGCTTTTACGTATCTATAAAAATACATATACAATAATACCAACATATTTTACATCAATAGCAATATGAGTAAACTACTACATACCTACTTATATTACAATAAATTAATACATATACATTATAATAAGAGAGGAATATGGATGCCAACCATCGTGTTTTTTAAAAGACTTATCAACTGGCATCACATTGCATTCCTATTTGTCAATATTCTATGACTATTCTGTCCATCACCCCGTCTTGCTTACCTACAACCATTTTACTCTACCTGCATCTTCGATTATAACTTTACTTATTCGGCTTTTCGTGAAAGGAAGGAAGTTCGATTCTTTATATAAATTTTGATTTGTGTTTGGAAAAATTGATCGTTGATTATCATGACGATATGCTTTGGTAAAAGGGATTATTTAAGTTTTATTATTTGCAGATACACCCTGTATATAAACATTATGTTGTCAGCGTTCTATACGTAGAATCTATAATACTATGAAAAGGTAAAGTATGTGACTTTTTATGGGCATTTTTAGTTAGACGCTTAGACGGTACACCTATACTGGTTTTAAAAATGTTTTCAGCTATAGATATGATGGATAGCCTTTCAGCTGTAGATATAGTAGAGAGCTCAATTTTTCCTGAAAGTCATGCTTATGTTGGTAAACGAGAAAAAAACCAGTTCCTATTTGTAGGCGAAATTTCCGATCAATCTCGTTGGTTTCCCAACATAGGCTCCATAGTCCACCTTTTGGTTGTTCAGTATCATTGTTTTCGGTACTCCATTTATATGTATTGCAGGGTACAACAATGGTCTGCAATGTAACACGCTAGTTGCTATAAATGGGCACATTTGATATCTATTAATTATCATAGAGCAGGAAGCGAAACGCAAACGAGTTCCTTTTGCGATTAAAACGCATATAAATTTACAACTAGAGGCCGTCCCAGCGGTTTCAGCCTCTGCGAACCGTTTGTTTTCTATGGACATGCCGTATTAAGGAAAAACATGACTAGCTTTCTAATTGAAATTGAATTTGAAATTTTTGAAATTGAAATTCTTTATTCAATGTAGGATAGTATTATCATATCACTTATTGGCGTCATGAACCGTCATTGTAAAAAAAAGAAATTTCTATCACACAACTTTCTTTTTTTTATAACAATTTTGTAATGTCCTAATAGAAAACCGGCTAGGGCGGGATAAAAAAATAAAAATCAAAGCACTGCCACGGGGCTGGCCAGGTTAATCACACGGCATGTAACTTTACGCCACCACCATCTGAAAACGATATCTGTTTAGTCAAGATTTTTAAAGCGTGTAGTTTACATGCGTATAATTAATCGGACCTCCTGAACAGGAAAAACCCCCCAAAATACCTGCCCAGAAGTGCTCCTACTCTAAATTAACAATCGTACTAGCCCCTAAGCTACCCTAGCTAATTCTGTAAGTAAAAAAAATATGTATAGACCAAAAAATGGCTACATAATTTTTTTTTGTAAAAATTGCAGTAGGTAAATCTACCAGTTTTAACTTATAAAATATTTACTTACTTAAAACAATTGAAATTACATCCATGGAGATTTATAAAATTATGTCAGTTGTAAACTCCACGCACGCACGCCCCATTTTGGTTATTTGTTAAGTTTTAGATATTATCAATTCCATACGAAAACTAAATAAAAGCTTTCCTTTTGATAATATTAGTACAGATATTGTTTTAGATTTTAATTTTCAGACCGAAAAATATTAAATATACTTAGGGTGAACCTTTACTATTGATCGATATTGCAAACCGAGTACAAGCTGGTGATAAGGAACAACTTTTCCCCAAGGAACATAGGTCGAAATGTGACAAAAACATTTCAGCTTTGGGGGAGTTTTCCTTTTTTAATATTCGATCAATTTTCCTCCATCCTCCATTCTCCCAGCAGTGTGGAGAATGTTGTTCGTTATTAGCAGCCCGTCTTGAGTTTTCGCTATCGGTCACTAGTAAAATTCTACACTACCTCTATATTTGAAAAAATGAGAAAATACGAATTAAAATCGGTTATCTTACATTAAAGTACCTACCATACAAATTTTTGGACGACTGATAGATATGACGAAGCGGTAGTGCACCTTTATTTTACGCAGAGGGCCCAGGTTCGATGTCCGAGGCAATTATGAATATATATTCCTGTATCTGGTTGTACATTATGTGTACTTATTTCTGTACATCTTTAGATACATATAGCAGTGATCGTGATTTGGTTTTACTGACGGACTGATAAGTATTTTTATTTTCAGGTGTAGTTAATAATGCTAAACAAAAGAAAATTTACGATTTCATTACTGGCGTTATGCGTAGTGGTTGTACTTTTCTACTTCAAAATGTTCAATCTATTATTGCCGTACACAACATGGAAACATAGTAAAGCTTTTGAAAATATAATTTCCAGGCAGAGAGTCAACCGTCACCCGTACGACGGTAGGTACCTCCTTAATAAATAGATCAAGGTGAACTGGTGTAGTGGGTGTGGCGAAAAACAATGGCGTAATAGGTACAAATGGTACAGTATACTGCGTAATATAGGTAGGTATGATGGTAAGTATGCTTACGCTTAGGCACGGCTATCGCACATGAAATGTATTGGATTTTCATACTTAACTTTATGAAACACGCGTCCTTAAGTATCTATTGAAGTAACTCTTTATCTGTAAAAATGAGAGAGTCATCTCAAAGACGTAACTTAAAACTTGCTTAAGTTTTAAAGTAGGTATATAGAAGATAACTATAGAAATTACACTTTTAGTCGAAGTATAGCAGTGAATGACACAAAGAATATACTTTCCGAATCGTCACTGAAAAAAATATTAAAAAATATATAGGTATCCTGGACCAATCACACAGCACCATCAAGCCCCAAACTAAGCCATGCTCGTACTATGGGAACTAGATACGTGTAGGACAGTATTATAACATATTGACGTGATAATCCGCCATTGTAAAAGAGAAAATTGTATTACACAATTTACGCCATGTCTTACAAACTTTTGAGGGTCATTTAGAAAAAAGTGTATCACTGTAGTGACAGTTTGCCAGCCCATCGCCTAACATTGCAATACACACATAACCCTCGAGGCTTTTAGTTGCCTCTTAAGACACCTACAAAAAAAAAGGAATGGGGTGCTGCTATTCTAAGCCGACATCACACGGCATAATATACATATTGGAAACCAGATAGCTGATATTAATACTTCTGTACCTACTTTTTTGTATATAATATTATACATGATAACATTGATAACACATACTTCCAGGGAAAGAAGACTACCTGATCAACACACCAGGCTGCACAATACCCAACTACATGAAACACTTCCAGTTCAAGGAAGCGGCAAATTTAAAGGGCAGCTGCTACGAACGAATTGTGTACGTAGAAAAAACCTCCGAGAGTGAGATCACCTTTCGCATACGCAACAACTACACGAATAAGAAACTGAGATTGAAATGTGGGTACCAGTTCGTGCGTCGCTCTAACGTCCGTGGCAAAGAGGATAATAACGTTATGTGAGTACGTATGTGCCGTGTGATGCCGGCTTAAGATAGCATCACCACATTTCTTTCCCTCGGGCGTCGTAAGAGGCGACTAAGTGACTCGAGGGTGAATATTGCAATTTTAGGCGATGGGCTGACAACCTGTCTATATGGCGATACACAATTTTCTCAATGACCCTGAAATATTTGTCAGACGTTGCGAAAAAGACCGTTTTTTGCGGCGGTTTGCCCTCTGCCTGGAAATTCGATATCCGCAAGGGATTATAGGCGTGATAAGTGTATGTATGCTAAGTGTAGGCCTCTTCTTTTTCTCGCCATCTACGCCGGTCCTGTGTTTCCCGCATCCACTGTTTGCCAGCAATGGTCGCTAGGTCGTCCGAAAAAAGAGGCATTTACTCAGCAGTGGGTAGATGTGGGTTGATATGATGATTACGAATCACATAACTTTACACAGTTTCTCATCACAAATGACCCTTTAAATTTTGTTTGTCAACGACATTTATAAGGCCATTAATACTTTACTCTCTGCCAAACTCACAACGGATGCGTAGTCACTAATTGTATGTAGTATTATAGTTGTTAACAGGGATTGTATAACCAAAATTATTTCGGTTATAACGGTAAAGGGTATGACGTCATACCGAAATATTGCGATATCATAACGTTTTGACACCGATATTTTCTGTTAATGCATTGTTAACGGTACCATTAGGGTACTTAAACTACTGTCAAATTGGTTTTCTAAGCTCCTACGATTTCGCAATTTAGCTTATTATTCGATATCGAAATTATTTCGGTAGCAATACCACTATTATTTAACTAATCAAATCAAATAATCACGTATTGCTACTAAGTGTACGTTAGTATGATCATATATAACTATACACCTCTTAAAAGCTCTATTTATACCGGTACCATAATCTATAACATACTTTTTTCGTCTACTTTTGAAACGTATACGAGACCGATATAATACCGATAGCTTAACATTACAATTTAACCGGAAACGATCCTTGACTGTTTTGTATCAATAGTAATTTAACGAACTAATACATTTTTATCTAGATTAACTGAATTAAAACCCTTTGAGGATGGACAAAAGGCAATGCAAGAAGAAGAGGTTATCGCAGTATCGTGCGATGTAATTTCGCCAAAAAACAAGAAAATATCAACATATAGCGACGTATATTTTGTACTCAAGAAAAAAGCTACAGACTTTCTGAAGATTCCGGTTAAGGACGATGTAGTTCTTGTGAAAGAAAATTGGAACGTTTTGATAGTGGGCATGGATACCGTCTCACGTGCGCGAGCTTATCACAGCCTGCCAAAGACATTTAGGTACTTGGAAAAAAATGGCTGGTTGGATTACCGAGGATACCAAAAGGTAATAAAAACTCTATCATGCAAAATTCGAACGATTCAGCGCTGACCTAATAATTGCATTGTTTCAGATCGCCGAGAACACATTTCCAAATACAATGGCACTACTGAGTGGCAAAAATGCGCAGTCTGCTTACCACGACTGCAGACACGGCATGGACACCTGCGAGTTCTCGATAATATGGAACAAATTCAGGGAGGCAGGCTACATCACAGCCTTTGGAGAGGATAACCTCGCTTTACCAGACACGTTTTCCCCCTACAAAGGATTTACGATACCCCCAACCGATCACTACGCACGACTCTTGTTTCTCATGGGAGAATACACCAGTGGCAATCTCGTCTGCACAAAGAATAAACCTTCAGCAGAACATCTCTTAAACTTTATTTTACAATTTGTTAAAGCGTACACAGAGGACAGTTTCTTTGGATATTTCTGGATAAACTCCTACAGCCATAATTCAAATAATTTACCAACTTTATTAGAAGATAATTTAATAGGATTTTTTGAAAACTTTATGCATACTAACGCTTCATACAATACTTTTATCTTTTTTTTGAGCGATCATGGTCTAAGATTTGGACCGCAAAGAATATCAAAAGAGGCGTATTACGAAGAACGACTTCCTATGTTGTTTATGTGGGTGCCCTTTGATTATCGAGAGTTATACCCAAAGGAATATTACAATTTACAGCTAAATCAATACCGGTTGACCACACCTTACGACATGTACGCGACTCTAGTAGGTATACTTAAGAAGACTGCTAATGAAATCGAAGTAAACCCACCGCAAGCTTGTCCTCATTGTACCAGTTTGACAAAAGAAGTTTCACTAGATAGAACGTGTGATGCAGCAAACGTTGACCAGAAATGGTGTACTTGTCATGGTTTGAACAACACCAGTAAAGATGACGCCGCAGGTACATTTAGCCTGAATTTAGCAGTCGAGTATGTAATACATAGAGCCAGGTTGATACAAACCAAAAAATGCACTTACTGTAGCGCACTAAGTCTTAAAAAAGTATTACGAAATGACTGGTACCAGATAGGGAATAAAACCTATTATCTAGTAGCTTTTCAGTGCAAACCAGGGGATGTAGCATTTGAAGCAACCGTAGAGAATTTTAATGGACAATTTAGTATTTTGCACCCAACTACTACCATATCCCAATACAATGTGAGAGGTAGATGTGTTTTAAATAAATACGAGAGCCCGTACTGCATCTGTTTAAAAGTTAAGAAGTGCAAAATAAAGAAAAAGTAAAACACATGTATATTTGGTACTTTTTTCCAATATTCCCGATTTAATTATCCGTTAACAACGTTGGATAATTTTATCAGAACAATCTCCTTTTTTGTAATTTAAGTAATTTAGGTTACTGGTGCACAACTTAAAATAATTTGATACATAAAATATACCTAGTCATTTGACCTAACCTAAGACCACTTTACCATATTGCAAACAATGTCATCTAACTAATTTAAATATCCCTAATCTGTTTGATTGTCTGCCTGCTCGTAAAAGCAACATGTTGCTGAAATATAACTATGTTGTGCTGACTCAGTGGGTGTGTATCTATCTACGAGTACTCGTAGTTCCTACGCAATCGTTCAATCGGTCAGTCGCGTCGCGTCATGAATCTAACAACAAAAATGTAGGACGACCATCTACGTAACTGTGATATAATATAGTGCAAAAATATATATAGTTTTACTTAGGATAAAATAAAATAGGTCATATTTGACAAACTGTGATGCCTTAGTGTTGTTATGTATAAATATTAAGTTTTGTTTGTTTTATTTTATTTAACGACAAAGTTAACGTTTGTTGAAAAAATCCAATCGTAACTATTTCCGAGTAGATATATTTTAGTGATTTGTCAGTTGATTCCAATTGGGTTGCAAGGATAAACGTCTTATTGAAACGTGCCTTCAGAAACAAGAACAGCATGTTGCTTAGCTGGCTCTGAACATTATGAGACTTTTCAGAGTTTCATGTCAGCTGTAACCACATTCGAACGATGTAATGAAATGTGACTGCTCGAATTTTTATTTAGGTAGGTATGTACCTGTAGATGATCAATTTTTTGTTTATAGAGTGAAATATTACAAGTGACTGATAGCGAAATTCAAGACAGACTGGTGATAAGGAACAGAGGTCGCAATACGGAAAAAAAATTGACTTCCCATACAAACTTGACGATTAGCTGATCTGAGTTACTACAGAAACTCAAAATATTTCTCTCTTTCTTCAACCTATGTTCTTGGGAAAAGTTGTTCCTTATCAACAGCCTATCTTGAGATTTCGCTATCGGTCACTAGTAAAATTTCACCCCTATAAATAAAATTTTCAATATCTTAATCTATTTTTAGGTAAAGCAATTATAATTTTATTTTTATTTCCAGATAAAAAATGTATTACACAAAAAAAAGTGTGATTGTATCTGTGGCTTTATGGATGGTTGTTGTTCTTTTTTATTACAATATATACAACCTATTGCAGCCGCCGTCTCCAATCCCATTTGATTATGAAACTTTCAGTACAAAACGTCAGAGTATCACGCAAAAGACGCCGCAAGTGACAGGTAATTACCTAATTAATTAATAGCAAGGTGTGGTAGAAAATGAACGTTGTTTCATACATCACCTCACGTCTAGGTTACTTTTACTTTTAAAATGCATACATACATATATCAGTCTATTACAGTCCACGGCTGGACGTAAGGGTACGCCACAGGGCACGATCTTTCGTTTACGCCATCCAGTCGCTACCAGCCGCCTATCTCATCTAATCTAAAATTATGGATATACTTACTTTAATATTTTTCTGTTTTGTTCCGAGTTTACTTTTCGATGCATCTGGACAGATTTCAATATTTTATATTTAATAAGAAACCTAGTATTAAACTATTATCCTTGAGTAAAGAGAAAATTTATTATTATAAAGGAGTGTAAAGCCGTTTAAACTACTTTCGATGAACTTCAGAACATCTGTTCAAACAACCACAAATAAAGCTAAAATAACCAATTCTACGGAAATAGCTTACTTTTCTTTTACCGCGGGTAAACATGTTATTCCTAGGGTAAAACGCATAGGAGCGGGTGACGACCTTGGTCAGAAATCAACTTATAAATAGTAAATATAATAATAAATATCCTGGACGTTTCACACAGCGCCATCTAGCCCCAAACTAAGCATAACTTGTACTATGGAAACTAAATAGCTGATATTATTACATATATACTTTTTATTTAATAAATAAATACATAATATACATACAAAACACCCAGACTTAACACAAATATGTGAAATATCTACTTTACGAATATTTGTGTCATGTGGGGATCGAACCCACGACAAACCTCGGCGTAGAAGGCAGGGGTACAATCCGCTACGCCATTGGGCCAGCCATATAAGATACTATGTCGATGACCACTTCTATGCTATTGTTTTGTTCACTATAACCGTATTAATGTAACGTATTATCAATCGTCTGTTTCCTGTCATGCCAAACTGTGCTTCGTCTATATCATAAGTCCTATACAATGAAGCGTGCAATTCATATACATAAATAATGCCTATATCCCTTGCGGGGTAGACAGAGTTTAAACGGCCGTTAAAAACGGACATTTACGCCACATCTGACAAATGTTTGAGGGTCATTCAGAAAATTGTGTATCACCATAGTGACAGGTTGCCAGCCCTTCGCCTAGAATTGCAAATTTGCAATACACTTACAACCCTTGAGTGCTTTAGTCAATGGGGTGATGCTATTCTAAGCCTTATTATTATTAACTTATCTTAAAATAAATGACCTACTCGCAGTTAAACAAAATAAGTACTTCCCTATAAGTAATATCTAACTGTATCAATAAGATATAAATAAGGATGGAGCCTTTACACCGCCAACAAACTGCGCTGTAGTTTGGCGGTTTATTGCAATATGCAGATTTTGTAAAAAAATATATGAACAAATGCTTTTGAACTTTGAACTCGTGCATGTATACGTCACAGACACACTTCTCGTACCTAGATATATTCTCGTAGATAAAATAACAAAACATATTTACGTACGTCTTTATAGAGCGTGACCATGAAACATCGAGGTAATCAAAAATATTATCGTGCTTCTAAACAATATTTAAGTGTTGAGAACAACCGCGGAAACATAAAAACATTGCATTTCTAATCTAAAATTAATACACGCGTAAATTTTCAGACAAGGAAGACTACCTGATCAATACCCCAGGGTGTATAATACCAAACTACATGAAAACTATGAAGTTCAAAGAACCCAGCAACAGAAAAGCCAAATGCAGACGGCGAGTGGTATTCGTAGACCGAACGTCCGAAGACGAGGTTACGTTTCGCATAGAGTACCACAAGGTTATCAAAAACGCGGGTGAAAGCTTCGTCTGTACCTATCAATACGTTATGCGATCTACTAAGAAAGGCATGGAAGATTTTCATGTGATGTGAGTAAGTAATTAATAACATTAAATGAGTAGGTGCCGGCTTAGAAAGGCATCACCCCATTTCGTTCCCGTGGGTGTCGTAATCGTAAAGGACTCAAGCGTTACATGTGTATTGCAATTTTAGGCGTTGGGCTGACAGCTAGTCACTATGGTGATACACTATTTTTCAAATGACCGTCAAATATTTGTCAGCCATTTACGCTTTGCCTACCCCGCAATAGATTATAGGCGTGATATAAGTATGTAAATGAGTAAGTTAACAAGTAAAATACAAAAAATTACTAATTTTCGTACTTTACTCTTGTAATATTTCCAGATACTCAAATAAGAAGACATTCCAAAATGGAGACAAGATAAAGTTAGAAGACGAAGTGATATTAGTGACATGCGACTTGTTTTCTCCGAAACATACAAAAATTTCCACTTACAACGACGTTTATTTAATGCTCAAGAAAAAAGATGACAATCACCCAACACCTGCAGATGAGGAACATCTGATGACGACATCAGATGATGATACCAGTTTGAGTAAAAATAAAGAGAGTTGGAACGTGTTGATTGTAGGTATGGACACCATGTCTAGAGGGAGGGCCTATCACAGCCTTCCAAAGACAGTCAAATATCTAAAAGAAAACGAGTGGTTAGACTTCCGAGGGTATCATAAGGTAAGAAAACTACCACCAACATGCAAACTTTTTGTCATTTCATTAAGTACTACAAGTAATCAAATAAAAATAATTTCAGATCGCCTCTAACACATTTCCAAATATAATGGCCATCCTGACTGGTAAAAATGCAAGTATTAAATGGAGAGAATGCGCCCGGGGTATGGATTACTGCCACCAATTTATAATATGGAATAAATTCAAGGAGGCAGGCTATATGACAGCATTCGGTGAAGACTACATTAAACTACCCGACACATTTTCGCCCTTCAAAGGTTTTACAAACCCTCCAACTGATCACTACGCTCGAACCTTGTTCCTCACGGGAGAACATGAGAGCGGCAACATTATCTGCACAAAGACTAAACCTTCAGCGGAACACCTTCTGGACTACAGTTTACAATTTGCACAAACATATAAACACGACAATTTCTTCGGGTATTTCTGGATTAATTCATACAGCCATAATCCGGACGCCTTGCCGTCTATATTTGAAAATTATTTAATTTCGTATTTTGAAAACTTAAAAAGTTCTGGCACCTTAAATAATACTTTTGTGTTTTTCTTGAGCGATCACGGTTTCAGGTTTGGTCCGAACAGAATACCTAGAGAGTCCTATTACGATGAGCGACTTCCCATGTTATTTATGTGGGTTCCGTATGATTACCGATTTAAATATTTAGATGAATATGAGAGTTTACAGTTGAATCAGTTTCGGTTCACAACGCCATATGATTTGCACGCCACTCTTGTTAATATCTTAGGTAAGAGTAGCGAAGGCATTGATGTTACGAAAGCGCCTGAAGGATGTCCTCGTTGCACAAGTTTGACTGAGGAAATATCTCTACAAAGAACGTGTGAAGAGGTGAATGTCGATAAAAAGTGGTGCTCATGCCACAGTTTGAACAGTGTTACTAGTTTAGAGAACTCTGACACCACAGGACTTGATTTAGCAGTAACGTATTTGCAGAATAGATCTAAAAAAGTTAAAACAATAAGATGTACAGCATGTAGCCCTCTTAAACTTAATAGGGTGATGCGAAACGACGTGTACAAGATGGGAAATAAGACGTATTATGTAATCGCTTTCAATTTCCATCCAGGGGATGTGGCATATGAAGTTACAGTGGAGGTATTTGGGGACGAGCTGAATGTTCTGGGTCCAACAGATCCCATATCTAAATGGAACTCAAAGGGTTATTGTGCAATAGAAAAAAACGACAGACCATTCTGTATTTGTAGACGCGTGAAATGCAAATAAGTAAGTTGAAATATCTTCAAAGAGTATTTTCACCTCTCCAGTCCGTAAAGCCAATCGGCCTCGTTAAACCAGAGGGAAAAGCCACATTTATCCTCTTTGTGCCACACCATTGCTAGGAGAAGAGAGAATTGACAAAATCATTTCAAAAATTGTTACACATACATAAGTATCAAATTGAAATCCGCATGACGTGATTGAAATAGAAATACATTAGGAATGAAAATGAGTTTTACCATCGTTTCCCGCTGGTTTAGGGAGGAGTGAGGCTTAGTTATTTGAAGTGAGTGTGAGAGTATGCATTTACGGTGTTACACGCTATACTAATGGAAGTAGTGGTCCGAAACTACGAAACGAATTCAAACACTGCACAAACAAATTCAAACATTTTCTAAATAAATTGTGCCAAATTATAATGTGCTTTATTTGTTATACCTCCAATAACTAAATAAATTATTTAGTGATTACGAAAAAAAAGTGATTAGAAGGTGTGTTTTAGTCTTTGGGTTTTTACGCTTCGGATTACTTGTTTTTATGATGAAATAACAATAAATAAAAATTGCAATTAAATTTTAAGATTAAACGTTTTATTCAATAAAACAACATTAGCGCCCTTCTCAATTTTTGTCTCATATATTTGAATTCTGAAAGACATTTTCTAGCTATATCTTAATTAATTAATTAAAATAATAAGGCGTAAAAATGCTTAACTTATTTCAAGGGGCTTATGAACCAACCCATGAAACTTAATCAACCTTCCCGAGCAAAGGTCGATTTTTTAGGCCCAAAAATAATATGATTGCGCTCGCTCGTATACATAGGTATATAGGGTGAAAGGTAATCTAAACCTTGTTTTATAATCAGATAGACTAAAATGACATTTGGTGGGTTGCCACGTTATTGTATTTAAAAATAAAAAAAAAATAGTGTTGTACCCTAATGATCATGATTCGAATAGTGTGATTGAATCATTTTGAAAATAAATTTTGTTGATTTCAATTTTCATAAATAAATTCGCCTAAAAGACTAACATACTACTTTTTTCTAAACAGACTAACTTCATGTTAATTTCTTGTCTGATGACCGACAACAATACGTTTTTGTTAAGCTTTTTTTAATGGATCTTTTGTTACTATAGGCCGACCGCTTTAAAGTAACAAAATATCCATTCAAAGAAACACGCCATTCGCCATTCATACAAAGCGGGGCGGGGTAAATGCCAGAGAGGGGAACGAGTGTCGCTTCTTAGCGGTTAGTTTTCTTGGCTACAACCAAGGTCACTACAAATGTTTATTTGGACGCAAATGATAACATAAGTAGTAAAGTATTCAACCTTACATTTTAAATTACAATAAATTAACCTTACATTTTAAATTGTCAATTTCTTTGAACAAAACGAAAAGTTGTGTATAAACGTAAAGTAACGTACCTCTATATACTCTTTTACGTGACCGAGAGTCAAGTATGGATTATGCATATTTATTTACAAATAAAACTCTATCGAGGAATCATCTCACAACAGTTCAATGAATACAATGAATGAGTCAAACCACAACACTAGACTTACGCTGGCAACATTTTAAAAAAATAAGGCTGTTCTTAGCTGTCAGTTTAGTCTATCTGATTATAAATTAAGGTTTAGAGCCTGGAGGGGATAAGAAGTGAGTTCATTTCCAACATATTCTTACATAGAACCATAGATAGAACTATGAGTAAGAAGTCATTTTAGTTATAAAATTACTAGGACCTTTGATTTTGCGAAATGTATGACGGACCATAGTCAGTTGCATTTATGGTACTTTGTTACTTTGTAAAAAAACTCTACATCTCTGTTTCATCATCAATAGGTTCCTACTAGTGCCAAAGCAACTAACTTAGGCCTGTCGTACATTTTGCAAAAAATATGAGGACCAAAATATTCATTTTTATGATTTCCGACGCATTGTTCTATGGAAAATATGTTCATAATGGCCTCCTCTTACCCCTCTAGGGAATATATCGAATTTCCTTTCACCCTGTATAGGGCGAAATTTTACTAGTTACCGATACCGAAAAATTAAGACGGGCTGGTAGATGTTTCTTGGGTAAATTTGTTCCTTATCGATAAGGAAGAAATGGTGATGGTGATAGATACCAGTTTTCCGTAACGGTTGCTAGTAAAATTCGGCCTTTTTAGCCCGGTTTACATTGTCTTAGTGTTTAGTCGAGTGCTTTAGGATAGTACTTTAGTTGAAACGTGTAAACGCTACTTGCTTTAGTACATTTTAGTACAGTTCTACTTGAATTGAACTTGCCTTTCAACTTGTACTAAAGCACTCGACTAAACACTAAGACAATGTAAACCGGGCTTTATAGGTGAATTTTCTGCACCTATGGGAAATTAATTTTAGTTATGTGCCGACAATTATTTATTGCAAAAAGTTGTTTCGTGTCGTAGGCTGGTTCACCCTTGCAATTAAATTGAGATTTTTTTACCTACTCTATTAAAAGATCAAATCCAAAGTCTTACCCAAATCATTCTAGGGATAACTATTTTATTTATATTCATAGTCATAATATTATTACAATTAATATTATTATAGTACCAAATTTTAAAACACTTCCCGTGTTAGGTATACAATTTTTGCGAACTTGCAAAATTTTCGAGTGCGGGCAGGATTTGAACCTGCGACTTTCGCATTACTAGTGGCGACGCCTCTTCCATCTGGGCTACCGCAGCTCATTTCTTGCCCGCCAATTTTGCAAGTGTACTTTGATGCCAGTAACGCTTGGCATGGCTCCTAACCCGGTAGATGGACCAAGGACCATGGCCAAGCGTCAATTTATCGCTGGTTTTCATCGCTTAGACTACATTCAATCTGTAAAGATAGAATTAGTCGCCGGTTATTAGTTGCAAAACTAACCCGGTAGATGGAGCCATGCCAAGCGTTACTGGCATTAAAATACACTTGCAAAATTGGCGGGCAAGAAATGAGCTGCGGTAGCCCAGATGGAAGAGGCGTCGCCACTAGTAATGCGAAAGTCGCAGGTTCAAATCCTGCCCGCACTCGAAAATTTTGCAAGTTCGCAAAAATATTATTATACTCAACATAAAAATAACTTTCTTTATAGTTCTTCTTCTTTTCGAGTGCGACACCGAGTCGTCCAACAACCCAATGATGTCAGAGTGTTTCTAGTTATTAATTAGGTACATTAACGTATAAATAAATACATAGTTACTTTTTCACCTTGAAACCGACATAGAAAAGAACACATATTTAAAAATATACAATTGCTAAGTAAATAAGAGATATTCTAATAATGTCTTATATTTTATACAAGAAGAAAAAAAAATTCAAAGGGTGAACAAGTTCATTACAACTTTACGCAAGAACTATGACAAAAACTTAAATCCAATTGGACCTACCATTCTGTTTCTGTGAGTACAAGATTTTTTATCTTTTATTACCTAATTCTTTTTTAAATTTTTATCATATTATTAAATCAACATAAATAATTATGCTGCTATTGAAAGATTGTTTTGATTCGTGCGCTGATTTATTCATGATTTTTGACATCTTGTGTATTTAACTTTTATTATTTAAGTATATTAATATTTTTATACAACATAATATACTATATTTACTACTGTGCCTACAAGTACTGTGAGTACAAGCATAAAATACTGTAGCAATACTAGAAATACTAATTAGATATTATTTGAAGCCATTTGACTAGAATTATTTTTAATATAGTCTTGGTTATAAAAACATCAATGATCTTGATCAGCCAAAATCAAATTATTAACGTAATTAAATTCCATCTAGAGATCTTATAAAATTTTATCAAAATAAGTTTTCATAATGGTCATGGTAGGTATTTTTTATTAGTACTATTAGTGGGCATAACAATAGCAAAAATACCTGTATTCCGTGAATAAAATTAAAATCACAGCATGTATGCACCATGCACCAGCATTTGACCTCAAAACATCACACCTCATAATTTTAGGTAACAAGTTTTATTCCATTTCGTTTGTTTAACTTTTTTCTTAATTATCTTTTTTGAGACAAATGGTTGTCTCTCATTGTCATTGCTTTTAATTATATTCCTTAAACTATAGCCTACTGGCGAAATGCAAAATTTTGACTACAGCAAATTGCCTTAAATAATTCAAAATAAATTACAGGTTCCTCATACCATTTGCAGCATAAGTTTCACTTTTTACCATGCTTTTTGGTAAAAGCGGTGACATTGGGGCGCTGGGGTACACGAGGAACAAGGATAGTTGCGTGACAGCCAGCACTGCACCAATTATGTTGACACACTGAAAGAAAAACATGTTTTAATTAGAATAATATGCACAGCACAACCAACATATTTATAACGCTCACCTATAACAAAGCTATGAGCAGTTTGACCTTTTAGAATGTACATATATCTTATGGCAGAGCGGTTGAGGTGATGTGTTTGCATAGCTGCTTTGTTAAGAACAATAAACATATAACTTACTACATGTTAGGTAGGTACCAGAATAATATATCCAGAATGCCATTGTCTTAACATTATCAAATATTAGGTACCTACAAAGTTCATGCTTAAAATTACCTGCAAAAATGCATCTTTGACTATGTAACCATATAGTGTCCACAGACTTGACACCAAAAAAGACATCAGAATTATAGGAAATGGCAGGCATTCAGTATTCTTCACTCTTATTACATAGAGTAACTTGCTCATGGGTGCTGAAACTGTCACCAATGTGAAGATGGCTGCAAGCAATCCTGAAAGTTAAGGAAATAAATTACATAATTATAAAAGTATTATTTTAAATATTTGATTTATTTCTAGGTGCTTTTATTTATGCAAAAATATTGTCTACCATTTACAAGTTATTTATTTATAGAGTGTATCAATAAGTGACTACTTTTGTAACCTGAACCTTACTTATATATTTTATTTATTTAATATAAAAAAAATGTATGATTATAAACTTATGTACCAAACACAACCAACATAAACTTTACCTATACTGGGCCTTACAACAAAAATGTTTGACACACATTAAACAGCATTTGAAATATTTTTCCATATTATGTAAGTTCGTCAAACAGCCTAAACAATATTACCTTTTTTGTGGCAAGGCCCACTAGTACATATATTTATAGACCAGAACTGGCTTGTCAGCCAGACAGGTTTTGTAGATGTTATGAGAGTTATTACTCTCATTATTTTTTTTTGATTTGGTGATTTAAGGATGGATTTGCTCTTGGCTCTAGTCTAGGTCATAGGACAGAGACAGAGTCTAAGATGGAGTGAGCTCACCCAGAAGAAGCCTGTTCACTCTTACTTTGAAGAGATTATGGTTGTTTGTGTTATGACATTCTGCTTTAAACAACTGGAGCAATAAGAGTACACATACCTAAAATATTCTGGAGAGTTTCCTTGTCTTCCTGGGCCGATGCAAATACAAGGACAAATAAAAACAGCACTACTGTGATCAAGATTTGTTTTATAACAACTGACTTCTTGATTGTGTACATGTAAAACAAATAAGTATACACAACCATAAGGGTGATGCCCACAAAATTGACTAGAACAATCTTTCCATCATTCTTAGTAATCCCATACATTAGCCAGAGGGAACATCTGCAATCAAAGAACAAGTAATTTAAAACAAAGTTAAAAAAATATTTTTTTAATACATGTAGCATATTTTCAAAGTGCTGAAGGTAGCCTTCTACATGCACTCCAGCAGTAACAAAAATCTAAAAGCTACAGCTCAAACTATGAACTCATGAGTGGAATCAAATTAAGCATTACAAAACCTAAAACGATGACCGATGGAAGAATAAAATAAATAACTTACGATAATTTGCAGCTTATAAATGGAAGTGGGGATGATTCGCCAGTTGTCCGATTTGTCACATACTGTTTGCATACTAGCCTGCAACAAATAAAATTGTAAGATAATGGGAAAGAGGCGTGATTATATGTATGTATGTATAATGGCAACCAGGGACAAAATTTGTAAGTGTCATTATCGAGGGATATCGAGGGTATATAAAGCCACCTCCGGACATTTGGTATACCAAATGCCTTTGGTTACTACTCAAGTAGCCCAGTAAATATTTTATGAATGTATTAATTACCTTAGATATCATGCAGTACAAAAAGACTTATTACAAAACCATGATGTGAGAGTTAAGCTGTTATCGTTGTATGGTAATTAGGTGATTATTTACCCTTAATATGCATAAAAAGGTTGTAATTCTGATGAATTGGTTGCAAAACTTACGCTCCAGACAGAAATTGCAGTATTGTAGTTACAACTGCTATGTCTCCCACAATATCTCGGTAATAATTTAACTCCATTGTAACTTGCCACGAATTATTTGTGTTTTTTTAAATCATTTCATCCAGTTTTATTTATATCATCAAACATAAACACCACCACAACAATAAACAGCTGCTGAAAAATTGAAAATTGACCGACTGAATGAGTAAAACGAACGAAACAAGATATTGACATTGACAATTGTGATTATTTTTAATTTTTTATTTGTTTATTGGACAGGCAAAGGTCTTAAAACCATATAGCCTTGTCATCTGTTAGTATTCTTCTTCTTTAGTCTTAGCTGAAACCGCACTTGCGCCATCTCTCATTGGGGTGCAAACGACATGTCGATGTCGACATCCATGGACACGATAGGCTGACAACCAGTCACTATAGTGATGCACGATTCTCAGTGACCCTCAAATATTTGTGAGACATAGCGTAAATGTCCGTATTAACGGCCGTTTACGCTCTGCCTACCCCGTAAGGGATAAAGGCGTGATATGTGTATGTGTAATATTTTTGTAACTACCCGTGTGAGTAGCAAATTCTTGATGATGTTCCACTTTTGATTGATCGATAAACCCTGGTCGGATTGATAAATGCGGCACTATCGATTGACAAATGGAATAGACAGAAAAATTGTCTATGGTTACATGAATATGTGATCTGTGGATAACTTTTGTTGATTTTCTCCTGTGATTTTCTCCTTTGGATTTTCTCTTCATGTTGTGATGTGCAAATTACTTTTTCTATAGGTTTTTGCACAATGTAATAGAGGCGAAGGAAAAAATAAAAATGAAATCTTTTAAACTCATTGTGCACCAGGCGAATTTCAAGCGTAAGTCCTATAAAATATCAATAAAATGTTGAAACCAAAGAATTGTTTAATTTTTCTTATCTTTGTTTGTTTGTAGCGGTGGACCTGATAATAAATCTTAAGGACTATCCGGGTCTCAAGGAAAAGGATATAGTAGAGATATATCATCCTGAAAATGACTATCCAAGGTTGCTACTCCAGGTCACCTCAGTGGATGCCCCTGGGCGAACTAAAGGTACTGCGACTATTTCACTAATACAATATACAGCTATTTCCAGAATGACCAAGTAGGCTTGCAGTCACATGAGGCAAATGTTCGCTTGATCAGGCAGGATGTGCCTTGGCCGAGCCCAAGTCTGCCTTAGAAGAATTAGAATTACAATCGTTTATTCGTCAGATTGTATAAACATTATTTTAAAATAAAAAGTAAAACATGATATCAAAAAGACATGTCCAATAGGCATACTTACCGTGTAGGTGAGTATAGTGTTAAACAGCCATGTTGAATTATTCCATCACCAACTTTCTTATTACTTGTTTATTTTAAATCTGCATACATATGTAGTGCAAGTATTATGTTCAAAGGATAATATTTATCGTTATTATTGCATATTAAGCTAGAGAAAATTGTAATAGGTATATTTATATCTTGAAACAAAGTTATCTTCTGTGATTGATTATAAGTAAATCACCTCCAATGAAATGAAATGTGTATAATGTAATTGCTTCTCTGACTTATCTTTACACACAAACCTGGTATTTTGTATGAAAATCCTTAGTTAACAATAGCCATACAAACTGAGTTCATCCTTTCCAGATACAATCAGCGTGGAACAAAGCATAGCAACCACATTTCAACTGAGAACATTTGCTGATGTGTATGTGAACATAGTGAATGTAGCTGATGTGGCACTTGACTCTGTGGAGCTCACCTTCAAGGACCAGTACATGGGACGCTCAGAGATGTGGAGGTTGAAAAACCATTTGGTAAAAAATCTGAAGTGATTACATTACAGAGAGAGAGCCTCTTACTTAGGCATCTGCTTGTATTTTATGTTATATTTATTTCATTGTGAAAATAGTACATAGCTTTTAGGTCCTACACAGCTCACTCAACTGTTTATTTTTTATTCCAGGTCAGCACATGTGTGTACCTAAATAAGAAAATTGAATACTGTGGAGGGGCCATAAGATGTCAAGTTTATGAAATGTGGTCTCAAGGAGACCGTGTAGCCTGTGGAGTCATCACAGAAGACACAAAGATTGTGTTCAGATCTTCCACATCAATGGTCTATTTGTTCATCCAAATGTCCTCAGAAATGTGGGACTTTGATATTCATGGAGACCTCTATTTTGAAAAAGCTGTGAATGGATTTCTGGCAGATCTTTTTGCTAAGTGGAAGGTTATTTTATTTCTTTGTATGCATACTTTTTTAAAAATTAATATAATATATTATATGCTAATTGTGATTGTATTTTCAGAAACATGGCAGTAACCATGAAGTTACAATAGTATTGTTCTCAAGAACATTCTACAAAGCAAAATCATTAGAAGAATTTCCTCACCACATGAAGGAGTGCCTGCAGAAAGACTACAGGGGTAGATTTTATGAAGATTTTTACAGGTATGTATACTTTATCAACCACTCTGTCTATGTTATACTTTATTTGAAATAAAGTTTCAACTACTAATAAGGTAATTTAGCTACTAGTAGGTAGAGCATTGAATTGAATTAAGGAATTGTAAATTGGGGTGGCCTATGTCCAGCAGTGGACAGTTGAAGGTATTGGTTGCTTGTGAATTGTTAGTGGGCAACTTTCATAATCCTATGCAATACAAAGACAGCCACGCTTCTACTCGTTTTCCCATTGTATGTTTTCTGATGGTGCAAGATCATAAAAATATATATTTTTAAATAGTTTCGCAAATATTTAATCACTTAAGAACAAGAAAAGACCGAATGTGATTATTCCTTTTTATTATAATAACAGTGTGATTTTTCAGAGTTGCAGTCCAAAACGAGAGGTACGAGGATTGGTCCAATGTCCTTCTACAACTAAGAAGGTTGTTCACAGACTACCAGAAGATAGTGCTACAATACCACGAGAGGCCTCACATGGAAATACCCACTGCAATCAATTCCACTGCAGCTCAAGGGAACTTTCTCGAAGTTCTTAACATGAGTTTAAATGGTGAGGATTATTTTGAGCCAATATTTTTGATTATCAATTTATAGATAACCTGGCCTAGTTCTTTTAGTTACTTAGTTGGCATGTAAATATCTATAAAGAATTACTTCATTTATATTTGCGTATTGTATTTTATTGTATAAGTAATAAAAATAATTCCTTTACTCAGGGAGTAATAATATAAATTCATTATTATTTTACCCTTTCCAGTGTTCGAGAAACATTACTTAGACAGATGTTTCGACCGCACCGGTCAGCTGAGCGTCGTGATCACGCCCGGAGTCGGCGTGTTTGAAGTCGACAGGGAACTCACCAACGTCACCAAGCAACGCATCATAGACAATGGCGTCGGCAGCGATTTAGTCTGCGTAGGAGAACAACCTTTACACGCCGTACCACTATTGAAATTCCATAATAAAGACAACAATATTAACTCTATCGATGATTACTCAATGCCGCATTGGATCAACTTGTCCTTCTACTCGACTAACAAAAAAGTCGCCTACTCAAACTTTATACCGAGAATCAAATTGCCGCCGCGGAAAAGTCAAGAGCCGTTGAAGAAAATGTACGAAGATGATAAAGGGAAGTTGTTGAAGGAAGACGAGTATATGCATAACTCTATTTTTGATTATGACGCGTATGACGCGCAAGTCTTTCAGCTGCCTCCTGCTCACAGCACTTGGTAAGTTTAGTATCTACAGAGTCAATGTGAAAATTATATGCAATACCTATTGAAAAGTCGTCATCTTCAAGTCCTTTACATAGTCTAATACTTATACATTGCTTGCATAGACCGGCGTCCCAAGCCACGCAGTGATTATGCAACTAACTTTTTTGTGGTAATCTACCCATAATTATCATAACATGTGGCTTATTTTCTGACACTACTAACATTTTGTATCATTAAGCTATTGCGTAGATCTATAGCGCAAATCTGCTGAATAAACTCACTGATACGCATCAAGTAACTCATACTTTAAATTTATAACACAAACTGTATTTTCAGTGTGCAAAGGGTACCTCGAACTAAGAAGAAATCTGTCGCGGGCTTGGAAGGCATCCGCCGCAGTCCGCCGGCCACCGCCTTGCACTACAGGAAAATGTCCGACCCTGACATACATCACAGTTTAGCCGATATTTTGGCCAACGGAAGTTTGTATTATTTTAACGTTTTTAACTATCGAACCGTAAGAAAGTGGAAGCCATGTTTGCTGTTCAATATTTTTCAGTGTATTTTTAATACGAATGCAACTAGTACACGTATTATCTCGCTTCACGCGGAGTTATAAAAGGTTTGTGTAGGAATAAGCGTATTCCGATTCGTCATTTAGAGCGAAACATGTATCATCCTGCTTCCAAGCTATAAGACTTCACAGGCAGCGAGGTATTGTGCATAATAAACGAACACTTTTCATTATTGAAGTATCGTAAGCAAAAACCAGTGTGTAAAGATACCTTACCATCTTTTTCTTTTCAGACATAAACGGCATCGACTCGGGCAGCGACGCAACAGATTCGCCAATGTCAAGTACCCGGCTCTCCCCCAGGAGCTCGATCACGTCGAATAAGCCCGTGATAAGGACGGGACGCGCGTTGATCAACCCCTTCGACCCCTCGCACGTAACTGTCAAGTTGACCAGTAACAGACGAAGGTGGACGCATATTTTCCCTAAAGGTGAGATTACATGATCATATTTTTGCTGGGGACGTTGAATGAGCCTCTGAGTGTCAGTGTTTATATCCACTAAATTGAAAGTGTAGTGGTATTTCAATTTATTGGAATCAATTTTGCCTGTTCTTCAAAGACCAAAAATTGACATACGATTTTAATAGAATGCTTACCTAGATTATCCTCGCGACTTCTGTAAGTAATGGACCTAATTTTCCAACAGTAATTATTGTTTTAAAAGAAAGCACATTTATTTATTTTCAAATTTACAGAGACATACTGACTCAAAATACTGAAACGGGGTTCTTACCTTACCACGATACTTGTTTTTGTTAAATTGTCCGCTATTTCGGCCCAGTTGCATGGACCACGATCACGGAACAACCATGTGTGACCGTGAAAGTTTCAAACAGTTTATTAAAAAAGACAGTTCGTTATAAATCATACATGATTTGCTTT
Organism: Tuta absoluta; assembly: GCA_027580185.1. Taxonomy (NCBI): domain Eukaryota; kingdom Metazoa; phylum Arthropoda; class Insecta; order Lepidoptera; family Gelechiidae; genus Tuta; species Tuta absoluta. The sequence continues at coordinate 7,848,578 of JAQAHW010000003.1, forward strand.
CTTACATGAGGTAAATAAAACTATTAAAACCATTTATTTTCCACACAAAACAGAACTAAAGAATAGGTAGGTACAGGTGGGTTATACATACTATACATATCATTTCATTTTTACAATAAAGGCTACATTTATGTATTTCTTTACACAGACTGCTCACTATAAACCAAACATTTACCTACTATATTTGTTTACAACTTAACAAAGACTGCTCACTATAAATCAAACATTTTATTTTATTTTATTTTCTTTATTAGGACAACCAACAAGTCTTTCACTTCTTACATGAATAAACAAAACATGACATTTAAATCTAAGCTAAAGTGAAGCCTTAATTATAGGTAGTCACCGCATGCATAAGTGTTAACAACCTTATTTACTTAGTTAATTTATTTACTTAGTTACATTTACCTACTATACTTGTTAACAACTTAACAGAGACAGCTTAACATAAATGAAACATGTCTTCTTAGGTCCGACCGGAGTTCTGATCCAACAGCATCACTACCAGGCGCGGCCTGCCGGCGAGCCAGGAGTCAGGAGTGAGGAGCATCAGCCCAGCAAGGAGTATCAAACTGCCAAGGAGAATGGCAGCAGCATTATGGTCAACAACCACTCCACTTATCAAGTTGATGGTGAGTTCTAGAGAGATTTATTGGATAAACCTGTGAAGTCATTATAAAGCAGTATTATTTCTTTCCCGTGGGAGTCGTAAGAGGCGACTAAGGGACTTGAGGGTGTGTATTGCAATTATAGGCGATGGGCTGTCAACCTGTCACTATGGCGATACAGAATTTTCCGAATGTCCCTCAAATATATGTCAGACGTGGCGTAAATGTCCGTTCTTGAGGCCGTTTACGCTCTGCCTACCCCGCATGGGATAATAGGCGTGATATGTGTATGTATTATTTAACTTGAGTGCTGCCTGGGCGTAACAAGGAGAGTAAACGACAATTAATAATATAGTATACTAGCTGTTACCCGCGGCGTTGCTCGCATAAGTGGTGATAATGTGTGCCAAATTTAATTACAATTGGTTCAGTAGTTTTTGCGTGAAGAAGTAACAAACAAACATACATACAAACTTTCGCATTTATAATATTAGTAGGATTATTGCAAATAGAGAATATGAATGTTATGAAAGAGTATGACGGCACACGTGAACACTCACTGATAATCACAAGGAAGTATTTCAGGCAATATTCGCGGTAGTGGCAGTTCGAGTGTGTGAACGTAGTATCATGTTTATTGTAGGCAACACGATCAGCAACCGCAAACGTATGATCAGTGCGTCCGGCGCTCTGAGCGTGCTGGGAGTAACGCTCGGGCCTCCCGCCACCACCAACAACGCCTCACTCGCCTTGCTATGGGGCGCCACTGGGGAACAGGAGTGGACACCGGCCCTTACCACAGGTCTGTACTTATCATTTATGTTGAGTTTGCATTGTTATTTGTGACGTCATCATAGATTTGGTTCTAACTACCTATACCTAACTTATTTCTAATTTAAATAAAAAAGAAACGTTGATTTTAGTTCAGTTATTATTGACACCATGATCAGTAAATTTAATGACAATCTGGATAAATCAAGGACGTAAATGTAAAAAACTTATATATTTCTTTTTCTACCATGTCTGATAGAAATTTTGCACTAAATGATCAAACAAGAAAATACTAGCGATAATAACTTCTAATGTACATAAACATAAATTCATGTCATAATCAGTCTTAGCCATTTATCATTGTGATGGGTTTCTACCGCATAAGTTTAATTCGAGAGTTGTACATTACCATCCAACCCTTGTCATTACGTTCATTATATTTTCATTACACGCCAGACTAATTTATAAATAACAGCATTTAATTTTCACGTACCACAAATTCAGGGATTGCAAGTTTTCTAAAATTGTATACCTAACACGGGAAGTGTTTTAAAATTTGGTAATCAGATTCAGAGAAGAAAATTCATAATGAATGACAATTTCAAATATGTTTGATCTGGGAATTCGCACTAATATGATATCAACAAACTTTATTGTGAAGGGCGTAATACTTCAGGGAATGTCTTTCTTTCTTATAGTGTGAGATTTGCTTTAAATCCATCGTCTGTTTCATTAGTGCCAAATGTGCCAATCCACTCTCAAAAGTAAAACACATACCTACTTGTTAGAGTATATTGCGAAATTAAATTTTACTCTCAATCTTATTTATTGTACTACTAATTTGCGGTAAGTATTATGTTTATTCAAACACTTACCAAATTAATGCAATTTTTTGTTGATTTTGTGACGTATTGTTTTCGTTTAAACGCGTTGCAAACAAATTCATTCCCTAAATTATTGCGCCGTCGTTTCACTAATAAGTTTCACGGATAAAATTGAATATTTTTCTTTGCGTTCACCTCATTGTTTTGATGTTTCATGAAATCGGCGCATTGAAAACTAAACCTTCAAACCGCGTTGGACTGATGGCGCCATTCGTGCCTAAAGCGAACAGAGCCATAGGTTTGATATTACACTGGATTTGCATTGAGTAGTTACTGCAACCCCCCTCCGTATATATTTGTTGTGTAACAAAAGGTGTAACGTGGTGTGGTAACGATCTATTGACACCTGTGTTAAAAATAAATATAAATTTCATTGATTGATTTAATTATTTGGTAAATTATTTCAACAAATTTTACTTTTATAAATCCTTTGTACGTAATCAAGAGAGACTTAATTCACTTAATCATGTCACGGCCTTGGCCTCTTAAACTCGATATACCCAGAAAACTTTTTGTTACACCTATCCCAATAGTTTATAGCCATATTTACGTATTTAACTTATTGCGCTAGGGGGTCTTTATTTAGAACCTACGGCTTCCAAACGCTTCATAGTATGTTGTTTTTAGCAAATCCAAAATTGTTACAAAAATTCAAAACCACAAGTATAGATATTCGGACACCCAGAACGATTCAGCAATGTAATTTACCAGCCGATTTACATTTTCATAATCGATTTCACCAATTTAATAAGTATGTGTTATTAGAATTTGAACAGTAAAATTATGAATTCAGAATCGAACTTTGAAAACAGCATCAAATTAACTGCACAAATGTAATAATAATAATGACTAAGCGCATGACCACGGCTTGATTTAACCTTTACAACACAGCGATATCACGTATCATTTACTTAGCTAACATACATTTTGAGTAAACTTACCCACTAACACCAACGAATTGCTAAGCTTCACTATCTTGTATTATACGAAAAGCTTTTAAGAAAAGGCTGACAACCAAGAAAGTATGTATAATTTTTGCCTTCATAGCGGGTGCATTTGGTAAAATTGTTACTATCTACGTATTTTTTTATCGATTTCTAGCCTCTTATGAGATATTTAAAATAAATCAAGAATTTAATGATCATTTAATGCTGAAGCTGAAAGAATGCATGCAAATAAAGTATGTAGGTAGGTAAGTATATCGGGTGAAAAATTACTAGTGCCGTGAGTGTAGTGAGAAGGAACAATTTTCCCCAAGGAACATAGGTCGAAATATGGCAAACATATTTTGAGCTTCCATAGTAATCCAATTCAGCTGATCGGCAGTTTTGTGTGGCAGGTCATTTTTTTCACATAATGATCCTTGGGGAAAGTTGTTCTTTATCACCAGCCCGCCTTGAGTCTTCGCTATCGGTCACTAGTAAAATTTCACCCTATATATTGCAAAATTTTACAGGAGCATTCAAACATTACAAAGAATTAGTTTGCTCCGAGATTGTATAAAACTTTATCGTACAGGCGTGGATTGGAAGTCGCTGACGATCCCAGCTTGTCTGCCGATCACGACCGACTATTTCCCCGACAAGAGATCGCTGCAAAACGACTACCTCGTGTCCGACTACAATCTGCTGCCGGATGACGTCAACGCTGACTTTGCACGAAACAGAGCCATTTATAAAGACCCGCTTACAACCATGGAAGTATTTAAGGAGTTGGTTTCACAGCGATTGGCTCAGGTACAGTCTTATTATTTCTGTGCAAATGAAAATGAAATTAGTTTATGCAATGTAGGATAGTATTATCACTTATTGACATCATGATCCGACGTAAAAAAAGAAATTTGTTTATCACATTTTTCTTTTTGTATAACAATTTTGTATTGTCCTAATAGAAAACCGAAAAATAAAGGCACTGCCTCGGGGCTGGCCAGGTTAGCAACTCATATTCATTTGAGTGACGGTCTACCACCGGTCTAACTAGAAAGCTCTCAATCTTCTGTCGTGTGGGATACAGACTCAATGAACAATCCGATGCACCGTGGTGTCAGAGTTTTTAATTTAAATCGCTTACTACTACGCCAACATTTTCCGATTCTATAGGTCAAATAAGTTTACCAAAATTTTAGAATAAATTTCTTCTGTTGTAGGGTTTCCAGTTGATCGTGGGTGTGAATGAGAATGATATGTTTGAATCTCACTGCGCCTCCACGCCGTTGCCACCCGTGTCTAAGGTGGCGCCACATAGCAACAAGCCAGCAAATGCCGCGCCCACTAAGCGATACTTGCTCTCCATAGGGCGGATCTTCCACAAGCTCACGCTGGTCGGCTCCATGATCACTGTCACGAGATACAGACCGAGGTAAGGCTAAATGACCACTGTAGCGACCACTTCAAACCCATTTTGAGATCACTAGTGACCAGCTGAAAAGCACTATAGTCGCTATAGGCAGTTATAAAAGCGGTGCCGTCGTAACCCCATGTTGAACGCAGCCTACGCAGTTACTTGCTTTTTGAATCATCGGTGACACGGTATGCTGAAAGCAGTGGGTTTGAACCACACTCATGTTAATTTCTAAATTCGTTGCTATACTCCCGATGGCATAGTGGATAGTATCTGTTATGCCGAGGGTCGTGGGTTCGATCCCCACAAGACACATTTATTTGTTAGAGTCAATTTTCAAATATTTGTATTAAGTATTAATATCAATGGTCTAGTTTCCATAGTACAAGCTTTGTCTAGATAGCGCTATGTCCTGGATATTTATTTATTGATATTTTGTTGTATTTATCGTATTTCAGACACCCGTACCCACCATTCAACATCCACTACCGCTACCGCTTCCACGCGCCCAACCACGACACGTACGAAGTCTCCTGGGTCTCCTTCACCACTGAGAAGCTCGAGAACTACAATTGGAACTACATGGACCACTACATCTGCACAAGGGGCGACACCGACTTTGTACTCGTCGAGGTAAGTCACATGTTCGATTCTCGGTGGGGCACTCACAAAGTTGATATTTATCACTTTGTGAATTTGTTCCCAGTCTGGTTAGGAAATTGCAGGCTGAACCACTTGATTGTCCGAAAAGACAGCTGGTTCCGTGCTTCGGAGGGCACGTTAAACCGTCGGTCCCGGTTGCTGTCTATGATTACTTAGACGGCGGTCGTTACACAACCATGTCAGAGGCATACCTACTGGTAGCAGGCGGTTGAAAAACTCTGACACCAGGGTTCATCAAGTCGTTGGACGACTCGGTGTCCCACTAGAAAAGAAGAAGAACATGGACTAAACTAGAAACTTGAATATTGTTTATAATATTTTCTTGAGTTTGCGCAACTATAACTCATCACAATATAGCAATTTGAAACGGAGTTATGAGTAAGTTGTGTTTATTCTATTTATTTTATTTTACAATTCCTACATTTCGAGCTCTTTACAGAGCTCAGATCAGTCTAATAAGTAATCCGTGACCACGAGCTCTGTAAAAAGCTCGAAACGTATTAAACGAAAAATCCAAAATAAACACAACTAAATTCCGTTTAAAATTGTTTTATTGTGAATATTGTGTATGATTGTTTTACCTATAAACTAAAATAGCTGGAAACATTTAGTACATAATGACAGATTTTTAGGTATGATTTATGATATAAAATTTATTCTGACTCGGAGATATCTACAGAGAAGTTCAATGTTTGGAGAGGGGTTGAGTGGTTTGTTTGATACATTACATGCATATATTCACGAGGAAACAAAATATTATTGGGAACATTGCATGTGTCTGTCTTAGCGTGTATGTTAAGGTGTCATAATGGGTGTTACTCGCCATCTTTCTTATGCAAAGTACTGATCTTACCTCCAAGTAAAACCGCTTTTTTGAAGGTGGAAACAGAGGTTTTGTATTTATTATAATTGACATCTTATCTTATTTAGGTTCTCATTTTGGTGGGATCAATTCAGTCGTAATGGTAATAGTTCATTTGCTAATATTACCATTAGGTACATGCGCGGGGTACATGTATGTAGATACTTTTTGATGGAAAGCTTTCGGTCATTGTTTGATTCATTCCAAGCTGTTACTTATATTATATGTCATCCATTAAAATCAAGTTAAGTAATGTCTTTCCCAGTCAAAAAAATATATATTATTTCATTGTAAATATTCATATTTGCTTCTTTTGTCCCAACGTGTTGATATTTTTCAGAATAACAAGCAACAAAGTCCGGTAAGTAAACTCTAAATCTAATTCTACGTGATTGAAATAAAGTCGATATTGGCTGGTATGATCAAAGTCCTCTGACGTTCGCTCGCGTGCACCATCCTCTTGGAGTTTCGACTTTATTGCAATCACGATAACAGCGCTCGAGAAATGGTGCTAGATATGCGCTGTCTCTTATACGGTATTTTCAAAACTATCAGACCAAAAAAAGTAGGTGCCAGGCCAGGTATCCTCGTAGATACTGTCTGTCATATGCTTTGCTTTTGCGGTTTAATCTGGAAGATATAATTTACTTGCTTGCGAGTGTTTATTATTCATGCATTTTTAACGTTTACACCATCCGTCTTTCATCGAATGAAACAAGTGAATTCTTACTTTTTTTCTAAATTATCACTCAAGCCAGCTCAAGCCCTTCTTCGCAATACTGAAAGCATACTCTATATCTTCCTAAGGCACTGAAATACTGGCGATTCCGCACACTACTTCTGCCACTGAACAACCCAGCAACCAAGAAAATAGTTGAGGACGAGACCACGCACTGCGACATATACCCGACGCCCACCAGGCAGGACCTGGAGCACCTCACGGAGGGGTTCATCAAGATGACTGAGCTCTACTTCAACAAAGTCAAACGCCCTAACCAGAAAAATATGCGGGTAAGTGCGGTTGTGGCCGTATGATGAATGGATGCGCTGTACTGGCTGAATACTTGTTACAATTTTACAAGTTTTCTTGAGTCAAATCTAAAGAAGCGAAAATAATAGATAATCAGTAAGAAATTAGCTTTTTGTATGTTGAATATGTGCTAGGTAAACATTTTGTTACCCATCAGCTTTATATTTGTAAAATTGTGCTGGAACATTCTTTAATGTTATTAAAATATAACAAAAAAGAAACAAGGTTTATTTTCTTTATGTACTAAAAAAGATGTATTTAAAGTTTTAGCTTTCACAGCAGTATATTGTTTGTAATATTAAGGAGTTTTGAAAGTATTCAGCCAGAATTGGATGTGCTAGATATTAAATTTAATTCAATTTAGCTATTGATGTAAATTCAGCAATTGAACACTCACACTTATATTTAAAATTCGTAAATAAATCTTAAATATAATAATGTAAAAAGTTTATATCATAATATGGTAAAGATTATTATTATGTGTATATTGGCATGGATTATTTGCACTAGTATGGTTAAAATGTAGATTTGCACTGCATGGATAGTAGTTGTACACTATATCTTATATAATATACAAGACCGCTCGGTTTGCTTGAAAAAAACTTATCTAAAAATATTTACTCTATAAAATACTAAATTGCCGCTCAAACTGGAAATTTAAAATTTCACGGTTTTCTTACTATTCAAGACTTAGCATTAGCATGTCCTATACTGAAAAAAAAACATCCTTTTTTATTGTATCAATTGTATTACCGCAAAATTAAACTTTCGTCCCAAATTATGTGCTTCAAGCATTTTTTGTTGTATTGCCACATTGTCTGTGTAAGCATGGATGTTGTGTTGAACCTTATTGTAGTTTACTATGTTTTGCGTATTCCCCGTGATATTTATAATTTCTCGTTTGAGTCTGAGTGCATGTCTAACTATCCTTGTACATAGCACTGATCAGCAGAAGGAAAGTGACGCCACGGTTCCTACTGGGGCTGTAGGTGAAGTTAGCGAATCAATAAAGCCTCGTTGTCGGGCGCCTAATAAGGTTGTTAGGAGGTCCGGCACATTGAGGCGACATAGGGATTTTGGGGCCCTTGACTTGGAGTTTCTGGGTCTGTGGCTCTGTGGGCCTCCGCTGTAGCGTGTGGTGTGCAGATGTGGAGCAGTGGGCCGGCGGCGGGTTCGACCGACTCCGCGGTCACTCGGCGGAGGCACTCTACTTCTACCGTCACTAAAAACCAGGTACACCAAAACATCACAACCACACACGCAAGGGACTTAGTGCAGTAGACGTGACACATCATTATTTGGCTCCATTGGGAATTCGAATCACATTTTTTGTAATTTATAATTTGTTATATTTTCACCATCTGTAAAAAAGTCTACCTTCTAGAAAAAATAAGTCCTGCTAACATGGCACAGTAAAATCTTGCCAGTTTTTCAGGTTTGCTTGTAAAATGTAAACTTAGTGATACTGCAATTACTTTAGCTACAGTAGTAATGATCATAATAAGTGGGTATTTAACTAGTATGTTTTTGGATTATTAGATAATATGGCAAGCGCAAATATGACGAAGCACGTAGTACATCACCTTAAAATGCAAAACAATTAGCAATACTAAATTATAAACATTCGCGGTTGTTAACAGTATTCATAGTTACAATTCAAACGAGTTCTTACCGACGAATTTGTAAAATATTGGGAGCTCAAAATAATGAAAATTTGTCGGTGAGAACCCGTTCTAATTGAAACTATGAACAATTATCAATGTTTGAAAAATGGGAGAACGTTTTAACATGTTTACGTAATATTCGTATATGGCGTAACCTATAATATGATGATTGTTTGGTATTGTCAAATAGTTATTGCTCGACTTGGCCACGTTTGTGATTGCCTTTCGTATTCATTGGTGTTGCTATAGCGAAGATTTTTAACATGGTGTCACGTCTACTATTTCGTGTTATGGTGACCACGGCTGGCGAATAACATCAACACAATCCATTCCCGGTTTTACCGTAGAATAGCATATTGTCCTTTTGCGTCATTTCATTATTCTAAGTGTAGTAATATTTTTTCAATTTGGTCAAAATTATATCTGCAAAACTTTTTATTTTTCAATAATCAATTGGCACGTATGAAATGATTCTTATCTTTGGCTTCAATATTTTATGTTGTTAGTAATTAGATTTCAAAATTATTGATTTCCATTAGACTCTCTGGGGCATATCAGCGGCGAATATACAATTTCAGTCTACAAAAAAGGGTTTGTATAAAAAGATCAAATTGGTTTTCAGTAACTTTTCTAAAAAAATACTTTTTTATTCGTAACAGTTTTAGGTAACACAGCCCTACTAATTCTCAAGGCTATAATTTTATACAAAACAGTGCATAAGGTATTCTTCCGGGTGTTTTAAGGTGGCTTTCGGCAAAGCGTAGTTATACTTGATGGGTAGCTATGCACCTTTGTAGTAAGTGAATATAACACACACGTTTTTGTAGCTATTTGTAAAGAACACATTATATGCGTATAAACCTGCACTGCTTATTATAAAATTATTCAATGCACGAACTGCACTTTAAAATTGTATATTGTTTGCTGGCTTATTTTGATTAATTCAGTTCGATTTGATATTAGTATAAGCTGCGGTCATTTTCGATATTTTGTGTAGACGGTATGTAGCACTTTCGGTAAATACCGAAAATGACTGAAAGAAAAATGTCCAGCGCCCAGTTCATACAAGCAAGCAAAAACAGATATGCAGGGTGTTAGAGAAAGCCCTCCGAATACTACTAGAATGCATTCAGACCATGAAACTGAACAACTTTCCATAAAAAAAAACTGAAATGTCAAATATTTTTGACTTCCCATAATAAATGCAGTCGTTTCCTGACATGTTTCTAGAGGTAAGTTGTTCAGTTTCATGGTCAGACAGAATGCACCCTATTAGTATTCGGAGGGCTGTTCTTTATACCCCGTACAATGCCACTAAAATAATTCTGAAATTATAGATTTGTTTTGGGAATAATTAAATTGCTTACATTTTTTTATGCGTGCTGGGCTAAGGACGTTTCCGTAGAAAAACTGAGTATCTGAGTATTTACGTACATGTAGTAACGAGTGCGTGTGATATGTAGGGCGGGCCGTCGAGCTCTCCGTTCCGGGAGCGCCTGGGCAGCACGCGCCTGCCCGACCGGCCGCGGCTGAGGATCGAAGCCATGTCAGTAACTACATTTGACACCTGTCGGATTATGTTTACCACCTACGAAGTTACGCTTGTAACGTCAAAGATAATTGATTATTACCTATTAAGAAAGAACCTACGGAAATAAAAACATGTCACGGGAAGGGACCATATCCCGTTCGTCGAAATCCCGTTTCTATATTCGAGGTATATTAAAATTAAAAGATACTGAAATTGGCAAATGTTTAAAAACACATTTTGGTTAAAACTAAAAGCCGCTGTACCTAAATTGGTAAACATTTTTTAGACTGTGAAATGCTGGTTGGAGTTTAAAAGAGACCTTTTACTTGAAATACCAATTTGTTGATACTCATTTAATTTGTTGTAACATTCTGTACTAACTTGTTGTAATGTTATTTGACTCCAACCAGAGGGAGTGCTTTTGCATTTGTAACAAATCGAAAGCACTTCTAAACACATGTTGAATACTTCGTAGTATTCGTTTGTACTTGAACGCTTTATGGCATGGTGTGCTGGCAAGTGTTTTGTCCACGTCCTAACCTCTGCACTCATGATCCATTGCATGATCCACCTTCATTGCTTGACTTCATCTTCCAGAGAAATGCTCATTTTGTTATTTATGTAGTTGTTTTTATTTTGCATGAACGTATGTTTTATTGTCAATCTTTGTCAATTTTATCCGTTTTTTTTTTATTAACATGTCCTTTCTTTTTCCAGAAGTTTTAAAGTTTATTTACTGTGATATATTTTGCTATACTTTGCCAATGGTTGCGTGATTGGTCGCTTGTTAACTTACTCTTCGAATGTTTCATTCCAGCAAATCTCACCTACTAAGTCACTAAACACTAGCCTCATCAAGTAAGTATGCCATGCATTCCTCATTCTTGCCAAGGAGTTTGAAAATTACTGGATATTTTACGATTACTTATTCCCAATTCCACATTTAGCATGCGGTATGTTAATTCAATTAAATATCTAGTTTTATATCTCCTTGCCTAGTCAGTAGGTAAACAATATCATAATGAAATGACAGAAAATTCTCAATACTAGTGCACAAAAACTGGAGAAACGAGGGGGCTTTGCATATATTTACTTATATTTTTGGATTGCCAAACCCTGGTCAATTTGAACTTCAAAACATGTGCTAAATTAAATCCTTTGTCCAGTATGTTTCGCCTCCTCGAACCACATCTTTTCCTTTCATTGTTTTATTTTCGACTAAAATTACCTATTTCGCTTGCAAGCTTCATCTAGCAATTGTGATGCATATTTGTATCGTTTACTATCATATACCGACTTTAATGCAAGATGCTTATGAAATGTAATGGGTTATAGGGCGGCGGCGAAGACAGTGTTGGAGCGGACTCATTCTCAATCCGGCGAACTCGACGACACGTACGATGACGGGTAAATATTAATTTTAAAGTATTGAGACAGTGGACAGATTTTTAGACTCCACTGAGTCTAAAAATCTGATTTTGGTTCCCGATGGTAAAAAAGGCGCATCGAGACAGTAGCGCCTCCCTTGCTTTTTTTAAGCAAGCTGTATACGCCACTGCATCGAGAGGATCTAACCTGATTTCACAGTGTTGCATTAGTCTCCAATACCATCATGATGCATGAATAAAAAATCATGTTGTTTATTTTGTACCAGCGACACAAAGCAAGAACCAAAGATAAAAGTCAACGCGGCACTATCAGAGATCATCGAGCGGATGCGGCATCCCACACTTGGTGTGGATTTCCTCCAGCAGACCGTCAGTCTTCCGTCGCATACCTTCGTGTCCATATTCGCCATCCACTGGCTGCAGGCCAACATGGAGAGCATGACTGGCGATCGAGCTATCAATATCATGGAGGTAAGTTTTTAAACACAAAAATGACAAAGGATTCGTGTCGGTACGACTTTAATGGAATTACTTAAGTGAACCCTATTGCTAATAGTAACTTACAATAAGGATATTTAAATCAGATCTAAACATGTGATTTTGATGAAACAAAAACTTTATGAGATTACTATTGTAATTGAATGGCAGAGTCCATGTCTTGAAATTTTAATCTCTTTAGGGGATGAAAACGTAATTTATCGAAAATCCGCTTCTGTCAGTTTGAATGGTATTTTAAAGAAAGCCTTGATTATTCACAGAAACTATTACAAGAAAGAATGATATGTCATGCCTCCGGAGATGTGATCAAGCGGTTTGTCGTCGGCTACTACATGTACCACATTCTACCAAACAAAAAAGACAAAGGTATGTATGTAATTGTAACAAAAAAAGTTATTACTTAGAATCAATAAACAAAACATGACACAAAACATAACGAATGAATAAATTTTACGTTATCATCTAAGTAGCCTATAGAAAGACCGCTGTCACTTTTAAGGGCGGGGCAGACCGGCTCCGTATCCAGCTCTCGTCCTTAGTCACGCACAAACTTATGACGTTGTAATGTATGAGACTGTATGAGATACGGCACACCGCTTGCGTTGCGTATCCGTTCCGTGCTGCACGCACTGTAGGGTTACGCCGAAGTTACGCCGTACAGCTTCCAAAAGACAAACCGTTTGCGTACTCTGCGTGCAGTGATGACGTTGTATTCTATGAGATTCCCTATTGGACGTCACACCGAACACGTCCGAACACGCACAGCTCTGTCCTGCGCGTAGTACGAAATCGATAGCCTTTCTATAATTGGTATCTTCTTTATGAATTCTGGGTTTTATGAGTTCGTGTAATTCTTCAAAGGAATTTTGTGGCATGTGGAAATAACGAAAGAACCAATCCTCGTCGGATTCCAGTTCGCGACATAGGCTATGGTATTCGTTAAGTGTATTTCTTTATTTATTTATTTACTTACGATTTATTGTACACATGAACAGTAAAGAGAAAAACACATAAAGAATACAGGCACTGCTTATCTCTAATAAGAAATTTCTTACAGCAGACCTAGGGAAGAGTAATGGTATTAAACGATTCTCTTCTTAAACGATTCTTATTAAACGATTTTCTTCTTTTTTGGTTAATTTAATGGACCCATTTTCGTTTCGTAGTAGTCACAGTATTTTGGCACAATAAAAGCAATAATGCTTCCTCTTCGTCCGAAGAACTACTTAGGCCGTCCTCCCAATCTTCTCGAGACATCGCGTAAGTTTTCGATTCGAGAAATAAGCATGAAAAGCAATATGGGCTCGGCTGGGTACGCAACAGACCCCTTGCAGCTCTCGTCCGTACGTACGCCGTAACCTGCGTAACCTCGTCCGTATCGTGTCCGTAACCCGGTGTGGCAGGGGTGTACGGACGTGATCACGTGCGTGACTACGGACGAGAGCTGGATACGGAACGGATACGCCCTTAAAGGGCGGGGCACACCGGCTCCGTATGCGTTCCGTATCCAGCTCTCGTCCGTAGTCACACACGAACTGATGACGTTGTAATGTATAGGATTGTATGAGATACGGCACACCGCTTGCGTTGCGTATCCGTTCCGTGCTGCACGCAAGCGGTGTGCCGTATCTCATACAGTCCCATACATTACAACGTCATCAGTTCGTGCGTGACTACGGACGAGAGCTGGATACGGAGCCGGTGTGCCCCGCCCTTAGTTGAATATGTATAGGTGTACAGAGATAAATCTTATAATAAGGTTTTTTGTGACACTTGCTCCACATAAGTTTCTATTTCGTATTTATGATATGTTCAATAAATAAATATTGAAAAGGCTAAAATATACAAGGTTTTACTTATTTAACGTAATAATTTGAAGCGACAGCGTCTAAGGTAACGGCTAGTCAAGAAGAAATATGCGTTATAACGCTGAAATTCAAGTTAGACGTAATCAACTATTCGTATATGCCGAAAAGTTATAGCACTATTTTCGGCTAGATAATTTACCGTAAAGATTTTAGAATACCTAATAAATATCTTCTTTGGATCAAAAGGAGAAGATGATAATTACGCTATTTTATACCTACAGAGCTAACCGACTACGTGCGACCTCTGGGCGACCTGCAAAGCTTCGAAAACGAGTGGATGGAAGTAGAAGTATTAGGCCCAAGATCTCCTCTTCTTACGGAAACCACAGCCGGTGCTATAGACATTTCAGGGTCAAGTCCACAGACTGATGATACAGGGGTTCCTGCCTTCCTCTGCGATAATATCGACCCTAACTATATGCACCTGGGGAGTGATAGTGATCGTAAGTATTGTTGGCTTGAAAATACCCAGTGAAAGTGTTAGACTCCTCTTCTTACGGAAACCACAGCGGGTGCCATAGACATTTCAGGGTCAAGTCCACAGAGTGATAATACAGGGGTTCCTGCCTTCCTCTGCGATAATATCGACCCCAACTATATGCACCTGGGGAGTGATAGTGATTGTAAGTAGTTTTGACTTGAAAATGCCCAGTAAAAGTGTTAGTCCCGAGGTCTCCTCTTCTTACGGAAACCACAGCGGGCGCTAAAGACATTTCAGAGTCAAGTCCACAGACTGATGACACAGGGGTTCCTGCCTTCCTCTGCGATAACATTGACTCTAATATTACCAACGATTGTTACCACCCAGCATGTTTGGAAGTTGTTTATGTAGCGATTGGCGGAATAACTTCGATACCGCGTTTCAGGACTTGTATGTGTAGCGTATGCGCACCGCCACAACTTCATTGGGCGATATCGGAATTCCCACAATATATATATATTTTTTATTAATGATGGGTTTGCTCTTGACTCTAGTCTAGGTCATCGGACAGAGACAGAGTCTAAGATGGAGCGAGCTCACCCAGAAGAAGCCTGTTCACTCTTACTTTGATGAGATTAGGGTGGTATGCGTTTGGAACACAGACGCAGGTAGTGAGTTCCACTCTTTAGCAGTGCGCATTATAAATTATGACTGGAAGCGCTGAGTCCGGATTGGTGGAATGGCAACCAGGTACGGATGGTATCCGGCGGTACGTCTGAATGTCCGATTTCAGAAGGGATCTGGTGGAACAAGGTCGTGAAGCTCTTGAGCACACTCTCCAAAGTACAATCTGTAGAAAACCGACAAGCAGGCAACCTTGTGGCGATGTGCCAGGCTATGTAGCTTGGTGTCCACCAGTTTTATGTCGCCTATGAGCCTCTTGGCCCTGCGTTCCACGGTTCCACCGAGTCAAGAGCGGCAAGTTGGTATTTGGCTGAGCCATCCCAAAAGTGACTGAAATACTCCATGCAGGATCGGACTTGTGCTTTGTAAAGAGTTAAAAGCTGTCCAGGCGTAAAGTATCGCTTCACTCTATTCAGGATGCCCAGTTTCTTAGCCGCCGTTTGAGTCTTGTACTCGATGGTCGCGCCGAAGTTTAGATTTGATGTCAACTCCATGCTTAGAAGCTCAATCCTGTCAGTGACAGGGACAGATGTACCCCGAAAAGTAGGTGTCCAGTATTACAGGTCTCTGCATGTGGTGTCTGTATCCCTAAGATAGGTGTTCTTGTATGTCCTCGCACATAATACCAGCTGCAGGACAGTAGTGTATCAGGTACTGCAGAAAACAGTCTCTTTCAAACTTGACAATATACCGTAATTGGCTGTTATTTATAGAGCTACGAACGTCGCTTTCCACGAGACGCCCATGTAAAAAACTTGACGACATTTGACCTATCCTTCCTTACAATCAAATAGCCGTGTGGTGCCAGCATAGACCAATTAAAACTAGGTGCCAGCTTAGAAAAGCGTCACCCTAATTCTACTCGAGGGGTATCGTTAAAAGCGACTAAAGGATAATCGTCCAGGGAAAGGGCAGATGCATTCCCTGTGAATGCAACATCTTGCACTGTGCTCGCCATACCACCTGCCAATCGTGGTGAGTATGGCAATACCTCCCGATTAGCCATGTCCAGCAGTGGACTGTTTTGGCTGTAATTTTTTTATGTATCTATGTACGTACAATTAAATATAACTATCTCGATTTTCTATGTTTCCCAGTGCCGCTATACAAGAACACGCATCTGGACATAGACGTGAACAACAAAAGCGACCGTAACGAGTGGGGCCACGCGCGCTACCAGGCCACCTTCAGGCCGGACCAGGCCTACGAGATGTGCATACAGTGGGCCGTCGCCAGCGGGAACATCGTCGCTGAACTGGTAACATTCTTACAACAGCGAGCGTAACGAGTGGGGCCACGCGCGCTACCAGGCCACCTTCAGGCCCGACCAGGCCTACGAGATGTGCATACAGTGGGCCGTCGCCAGCGGGAACATCGTCGCTGAACTGGTAACATTCTTACAACAGCGAGCGTAACGAGTGGGGCCACGCGCGCTACCAGGCCACCTTCAGGCCCGACCAGGCCTACGAGATGTGCATACAGTGGGCCGTCGCCAGCGGGAACATCGTCGCTGAACTGGTAACATTCTTACAACAGCGAGCGTAACGAGTGGGGCCACGCGCGCTACCAGGCCACCTTCAGGCCCGACCAGGCCTACGAGATGTGCATACAGTGGGCCGTCGCCAGCGGGAACATCGTCGCTGAACTGGTAACATTCTTACAACAGCGAGCGTAACGAGTGGGGCCACGCGCGCTACCAGGCCACCTTCAGACCCGACCAGGCCTACGAGATGTGCATACAGTGGGCCGTCGCCAGCGGGAACATCGTCGCTGAACTGGTAACATAAATACTAACACCACTACACAGACACCCAAACGTCCATACCAGTCTACAGCACACAGACACGCACACATTTCAAGCCTTTATCCCTTGCGAGGAAGGCGTAAACGGCCTTAAAAAATACGGTCGCTATTGCTGCGTCAAACAGAAATTTGAGAGCCGTTTCAGAAAAATCGTGTATTGCTACAGTGACAGGTTATCAGCCTGTTGCCTCAAATTTACACATGAAACCCTCGAGTCCCTTAGTCACCTCTTTCCCGGGGGAAAGAAACTGCATGCCACATTAGAGCACTCATATCTACTTCACCGCACCGCAGTAACTTTAATATCGTATTGCCCTGTGCCAGTTTCTTGACATCTCCGGTTGCTCTCGGGGCTTTCGGAGTACCGTGCGCCAAATATCGAGGCTTTGAATCCCACTTGTATCACTTTTATTACTTTATCTAACATTTTTTAGATAGATATTATAGGGCCCTATTTGGGAGTGACTTCGAATTTTCGAGTTATTCAATGGATTATTTCTGTAACACGTTACGTTTTCTTCAGATCTTCGGATGGGCGCGCAAGGCGCAGACATGCAAGTTACAAATGGTGCCGATCCCCGCGGACCCTCTGGCTTTACCGTTCACGCTCAAGTCTGACCCTCTGAGAGGACCCATTTATGTACCGCTCAATGAGGAACCACTACTGAAAAACAAGAGTGCTTTGTTTGAAGGTTAGTTCCTTATATTTCACCTAACACCCAACAGGTTTCATGTTTTTAAATTGTAGCATTCATTTACCTACTAAAATGACTTAATAAAGAAGTGCACACACCAGATTGAAATTGAATAACTTTGTTCATAAATACAGGAGGTAAAATATTTGTTGCAAATATTTTAAGGGAACCAGCCCATCATACTGAACAACGTTCTCCAAGTAACCCAAGTCGATACATGAAAAAAAATTGGAACGAGAATTGACCTGCTGGAACTTTTTAAATGGAAGGTCAATATTTTTCATATTTTGACCTGTGTTTCAAAAGCAAAGTTGTTCAGTTTCATGGGCTGGTTTACGCCTTAAAATATTTGCGTCTAATATGTTTACATCCTGTGAATAGAATTCCTCTGCAAATTATGTTAGCAAACTGCCTTATTCTTATCTAAGATCCTGTCTTGATATTTATAGGTTTCCCAGAAGACACCTGGCTCGAACGCCTGTTCTTATTCCAAGAGGCGATCGTCGGTCGTTTCGGTTTCATCAAGTGCACGGTCGAGAGCACCCACGAGAACGCGGCCGGCGTCGGGGACCATCTGTACGTGCATGTCACTGGGAACATGTTCATACTGATTCCCACCACCGTCAAGACTGAACAGAAGACGCTTAGGACGCGCCCGGCGAATAAACCACTCAACGCTAGCAGGTCAGTCAAATAGACGGCCGATGTGGCGCAGTGGTAGTGCCACTGCCTGCGACGCAAAGGTTCCGGATTCTATTCTCGGTGGGACACTCACAAAGTTGATATTTATCACAATGTGAATTTGTTCCTAGTATGGTTAGGACATTGCAGACTGAACCACTTGATTGTGCAAAAATGTATGGTTCCGTGCTTCAGAGGGCACGTTAAGCCGTCAGTCCCGGTTGTTGTCTATCATTACTTAGACGCCGGTCGTTACACAACCATGTCAGATGCCTACTGCTAGTAGTAGGCGGTTGAAAAACTCTGACACCAGGATTCATCGTGACGTTGAACGACTCGGTGTCCCACACGAAAAGAGGAAGAGTCAACTAGACTAGAATGTTAACATGAAGGTATTGTCATTGAATACCAAATAAAACACTTCCCGTGGTATTGTTATTATAAGCCCTTAAGAGAATAGACTACCGAGCTCTCGTCCATACAAAAAGAGAAAACGTTTTCCTACCCCTAAATGTAATCCGATCTCAATGATTTTTTAGGATGTTGTTGATACAGTAAAAAACTAGGTTTATAGTTTTTCCTTTTTTCGAATTTTTCAATTTATTGAAAATTATAGACGTCTAAAAGTCACTTTTTTTTTACAAAATCTTCCTTGAAGCAAAACGTTTGTATTTAAAAAACAAAGTTGTTTTAAGAAAAAATCAAAAGCTATAAACCTAGAATACAATATGCTGAAACGATGGACACCAAAATCAAAACTATTGGTTGTGATTTAGTATGTGGAAAACGTTTTCTCCCGAGACGCAAATTTCACCTTATAAATACCTACAATCAGTCGCGAGCGGCAACGCACTCTATCGCACTACTAGGCCGGGACGTGAGCGCGCGAGCGACAGTATGAGTTTTCTTAAATACCATTTTTTTTTTTAATGGCGATGGTATTCTTCCCTCTTAACGTCTGACTGCAAGGCATGGCCTCCCTATTGACATTAAAATGCAAAAATGACAGATTTGAAGAGGTAACTTTTCTTTCACGTAGCAGTAAGTAGCGTTCTGGACATCCAGTGCAACTAGCTTTGGAAAATTCGATGTTTAAATAGATACTTACCTAGTGGGTATATTGGCTAAAATTCAACTGAAACAAAACGACAATAATAACATCGCAATCAACCACAAGTCAACGTTGTAACCGCTAAATAAGTAATTTGACCTGACAGGTATCCGGTACATTCCGAGGCAGCCCCCAGTCCACACGAAGCTTACATCACGCGGCATGTGACCGGCAAAAACAAGGACGAGTACGATAACAGCCGCAGGGTATGTATATTTATACATATAACTGTATAAAGTCATGTATAAACCGCAAGCTTATTGCGGTTATTGACATTGGACTGTTATCAAAGCGCGAGGCAAACCCGTTTAGTTACTATCGCAAACTTTACGGTTGAGATTCTACTCATCATTGTAAACGACTTCCACTATAGTATGGGGGCCTTGCGGCCGTGTGTGATGCTGCATAGCTGATACGATTTAGGTAACTTATGTACGATCCTTAGTTATGTTGATTTTCAGATGGGTTTCCTGTGGTCCTGGAACCACATGATCTCAAAGAAGTGGAAGTCGTCGCAAGTCCCCGCCACCGGCGACGAGTCCTTCCAAATGAGGATGCTGCGCGACTTCAAGCACTTCTGCGCTAATAACGAACAACGGCTCAGCCAGTTCTGGGACCAGTGCTGGGAGATGAAGGATAGAGCTAGTGGCATTAATTTATAAGACTAAAAATGATTTGTATTTATTGTATTAACAATAAAATATTTATATGTTGTTATTATGTTGTTTTTTAAGATTGAATCACCTTAACATCGAAATAAAACAAAATTACATATTTTATGAGACAGTTTATTTCTTACAAGACATACAAAAATAAGTTTGTAACAAGATCATGTTTCGTTGCATCAAAAACCTATGAGGAGATAAATGCAATTTTATTCTTTGTGTACCCACTTTACATACAATATAGGCACACTTTTTAACTACCACCTTGTTAGCTCCTCACAGTATTAAACTAGCATTTCCTTACTTATTAAATCAGTCACATACCAATATCACATACAATTCGATCAATATTGATCCTTCCTGGCACATTCCAAGTTTAGAAATTTAATACTAAAAATTACAACTTGTGAATGAATCAATAAATTAAGCAAATTATGGAAACACTAGCAATATTTGTTACAATAAAAAATACTTAAGTTATTTATCATGTATTGCAATAACTGCATAAAATGAGCACAATCTTATAAAAACATAAAAGACACCCTGAAAAAGGTTTGTTCTAAAAATGGCAGTTTTATGTAAGTAAATGCTATAGGTGAGATAGGGTACATCTGTTAAACTATGGCTAAGATTGTTATTGTATATAAAAAGAAAATCTTATAATCGCTGGGATAAAAGCATAACTTTAAAATAATATATACTGGTATGTTTATCAACATAGAAAATTGTTTGGGACATTTAGTACATTGTTTGGTAATTTAACTAAATTATATTTCAGCATTTTACTAAAATTTAACTAAAACAGTAAAACTTAAAAACATAACAAAATTGCTATTCAAAGGTCACTAGCATAGCATTAATTAAGTTAGACATGAACTTGCATTTAAGAAAAGTTTTCACATGTTCATTAAATAAAAGTAGAAAGGTATATTTGAAATACATAAATGATATGTACTTAATGGAATCACTCAAGTGTACTTTAGTGCTTGCTTATAATAATAACTTACATTATGGATATTTAAATCAGATCTAAACTTGTCATTTTGATGAAACACATACACTATAGAATGTGATAACTATTATAATAGGATGGAAGTGTCTATCCATTGTTATTTTAATCACTTTAGTAGAACAAATACAGGAAAATACTAAAAAAAATGTAAATGTGCTAACAGGTTGTGGATCTCTGTTTTTGAGATTTTCAAAAATATTAATAACTAGTTTGTGCCCTTGTTTTTAATCTATCCTTGTTTGCATAAAAAAATTGTGCAATGCTCTGATTCTAAACACAATTAAATATTTTGTTCAATCAGTAAAATAATACTTTCTCTAATGAAATGGGTAGACTACTATCTCATAGATTTGATCATAATTCCAACTATGCAATAAATTTACATAGCCTATTAAAATATAATTTAATGCACCAAACACCAAATTTTAATCTCAATATAAGTGTTAACTACAATAAATGGCTTTTGTAAAGTTAATTTAAAACAGCCCAATTATTACTAAGTAGGAAATAATTTCCTGAATCTTAGACTAAATTACCATGTAAAGGAAAAAAGAGAGATTACTGTAGGAAACTACATGTAGGATATTTAAGAAAAAAATACATTATTTCTTTCCAAATATAAGCAGACGTGTGAGCATGCTTGTAATGCATGGCACTTGCTTTTGCTGGTGCATGGTGAGCATATCTGGAGTGTTGGACTCAAAATCTAGGGCCACTCTTTGGCAAACAAAGGTCAAGAGGGTGAGGATGTCCCTTTCAGTGCCGGAGTAGCGTAACTCGTCACAGAGAGCCTGCATGAACCAGGAGCCACGGGTTGTGTTCCTCCAGGAATAATATCCAGGAACAGTTGAAAACACAATCAAAAAGTCAGCATGGATAGGAATTCTGTATGAAGTACTTGAAGATCCATCAGTCTCTGTGCGATTAGAAAGGGTGATTCCACCATCCAGCTTGTCTCCTTGACATGCTTGGATAAAGAACATCTTAGGTTTACCTGCCAATGTTGGGCACTTATCAGCAGTAAAGTAGTACCAGAGATTGTCAGGTTTGTAGTGAGTGTCTTTAGCGTACAGCATGCCCATCTCACCGTGAGTCAGCACCGCGATCAACAAGCAGTCATTGTCAGAGTGGTCTATCTCAGCAGTCTGAATAATGTATCTGTTCACTTCTTCAGCTCGCAAATTGGTCAGCACAGTTACACGGAAGCCTAGGCCCTTGAGCACCTTCGCTAAATTGTCACTGTCCACGTTCGTCCCAGTACGAGATTTCAAGCTGTGAATGTCGAAATGCTCGTGATTGAAAATTATAGCCCAGCCCCTGTTCTTGTGTTTCATGTTATAGTACGGGGCGTTCCTGTCCACAGGCATCTTGGCGTTGCGTCGTATCGACGAGGAGTCGTGGCTTCCCCAAGCGTCACCTTCATCGCCTCCACCGTTGGGTCTTTGTTCTTTTTCGCCGTCACCGTTGCCATTATTTTGTGGTTCCTCGGAATCGGCCATTTTGACGAGAACAGTGCCTCGCACTCAATTCAATGAAGCGAGGATACGCACTAGAAATCACTGATTTATTTAGAAAACCTTCAAAAGACTTAGAGGACAAATTCAAGGCAAGTTTTATGAACACACGCGCAGAATCAACACAACAAGGCAGCACAATGAATTTTTCGCTTGTCTTCACTTGTCAGTCAGAAAGTTAGGGTAACCATTTTCCACTAGACAAAAACAGCAGAGCACAACTGACCAGACCAGGTTCAGAATGTCAAAATCCATTATAATAGCATTTTTATAGTTTTGAATATTGACAATAACTTTAGAGGTTATAGTATATTATGTCCAAGAAGTTTTAAAAAGAACGTAGTAGCTTACCGGTGCCCAAACCACCGAGTCCACTTATAAAACGTCTTTGTGTAATTTTCTGCGGATTCTAACTTGTAAAATAAGATAAAGAAAGGCAATTATTTAAATATGGCAACATTAGTTTGTATTTTTAAATATAATCTACATGCAAAGGCTTTGAAAATACAGCCATATTTTGCCAATCAAACTTTTTTTTCCTTTTTCTTTTATTTTAAAATTACTCCTAAATTCATACGTTCTCGATCCCTATTAAGTACGAGCTCGATAATTACCGAGCTCGTAGATTGGAAAGAATCAAGCTATTAGAAGTAACGAGGATTTTCTTTAATTTTATATTAATTCGTTGCGGTTTCTATTGATGATGCCGAGCCAGTGGTGAAGGTGATGCTGCCAGTCTCAAATAAATCCTGGCTGGCTGCCTGCCTGATTCTTCCTATTATAATTATTAAATATAAATTATACTTTGTATTTTTCCTGTTTAATAATATTCCATGGATTTTTTACTGTTTTAACTCCGTTTCTATGGCTACGTAGCATGGTAAACTTAACAGAAAATACATTAAAACCTCCTCTCGTTTCAATTAAACAATGTCCTTGTTCAAAGTAAAGCAGTGGTGGTCAAATGCCAAACTTCAGACCGAGGAAGCAAACGAGGGGTTGCAGAACTGCAACTGTCTCAAGGTGGATAAGTTCGCTTCTCATTCCGACAGTGACTGCGTGGTAGTTGGAGAAGGAATGCTTCTGAAGATATACAAACCCAACGCAGATGTGGATGCGTCGCATATTCTATTAGAATCTGAACTGAGTGGGATCATACTGCAAATTGAGACAGGAAAGTTTATAGCGTAAGTAGGAACTTCTTCGCGTTAACTTAACATTCGCCTCGATTCTGACAGGACACTTTAAATTGCTATTCTATTCCCGTGATCTCTTTTCGTGCTTATTAAAATCTTAGCTTTTGTTAAAAGTTTTGGCTATGCAGGTGGCTTATCTGAATCGAAGCCCAATCGAGAGTTAGGTAACTAATTAACTATCTGTAAGGAATTTGATCTCGTTAAGAAAAACAAGTGTTGCTTGAATTTCAGAGGGGCAGAAGATCGTCAGATGTTAGTGCTGCATCCACAATCCTACGCGATATATCAGTTGTATAGAATAGAAGGGCACACTGATGCAGGTATATCGTTAGGAATAGGGTGAAATTTTAGTGTCCGAAACTGCAAACAGAGGACGTGCTGGTGATAAGGAACAACTTTCCCTAAGGAACATAGGTCGAAATATGACAATAATATTTTGAGCTTCCATAGTTACCCAAATCAGTTGATAGACAATTTGTAAGGCGGTTGAAAAACTCTGACACCAGGGTCCATCGGGTCGTTGGATGACTCGGTGTCCCACACGAAAAGAGAGAGAGAAGGGAGGTTAAATTTTTTATTCGTATTTTACTTTCGGTCTATGATCCTTGGGGAAAGTATCCTTATTATTAGCCCGCCTTGCGTTTACGCTATCGGTTACTGGTAAAATTTCATCCTATATGGTTCAGTTTCTTTTTTTTATGGCTTACCTTTCCTATTTGAATTATTCCCTTTACTTCAGGAGAGCAAAACATATTGAAACTAATAATAAAGCACTCGTTCACAAGAAGAGCGCACAGTGTAACTTGCGGACCGTTCGGAAACATTAAGACTAGAGACTTCATCTGCATCCAAGCCCTTGATGGCAGCCTGAGCTTCTTCGACCAGGAAATCTTCTTGTTCATGTACCTTTGCAGTGATGTCATCATACCAGGGCCCGTCGCGTACATAGCGAACACGGATTCTTTCGTCATTTGTAAGTCGACTTGGGTGATGGAGATTTACAGGTCGGTTCCTCACATCATATGTTTTGTAACAATTAGGTAACTCATGGCAACAAACGAAATATCTACATTGGATCAAATGAGATTACTGTCATTTTTAAACCGAAGCATTAGACCTTATAAGACATTTACCTTCGGCGTTCATGAACGATTAATTAGGACGCCCTTATTGCTAGGTCACGTAAAGGACCTTAATTAAAACCTATTTATAAAAGTACATTATTCGTTTGATTCCTCGAATTATTGATTAAGAACCTTTCTAACCCATTTCAGTTATCAACAGTTAAGAGAATACGGCGAGCCAAACGTTAGACAGAATAAAAAGCATGTACCTCAATGGGTATACAATTCTGGCGAAGAAATATCTTCTCTGCAAGTCATTCAGGTACCTACTATCAAATTTTATAGACTGACTCAGGTAAAACTCGTACGAGAGGACGAATATTCGTAAAAATAATCTATTTTGCGACCTATCATCTATCATGTTCCTAGTTGTTCAGTTCTATAGGCAGGTCCAGTTGAAGGGGAAGCGCTTTTTTGAAACTTCATTCATGTAATCATGGTATGAACTTCGAATAGGCGATTTTGCTAAACGTGTGTCCATCTATTTCAGACAAGCAACAAAATTTCTAGTATCCTCGCTTTGGGCGAGAGGCATCTCTGTTGCTTTCAAGATAACGGTCTGATGAAATATATGATCAAGTTCGACTACATGCCTGTTTGTTTCCAAGCTTATTTGATCGGCTGGTACTATGGTAAGTGAACCACAATCTAAAAATTGTCATAGAAATCAAAAATGTATAGGCAAGGCAGCCTACACCTAAGTAAGATAACCTACATAATGAGATTGCCTTTGCTTCTTTATTACAGAGCCTACAGCAAGACTTTTAGTCATGGTATCATCAGAGGATTCAAAACTAAATATTTACGAAAGCACAACCCTCCTATGGTCCTGCGATTTACTCCAAACAGCAATATCAATATCCAGATGTTTCCTGAAATCCTTACCAGGGGGTATTGTAACGCTATCTGCAAATAGTGTCGTTACTGTATGTTACTTGGGTACAGAACCCGATTTGAATTCGAATGCTGGGCCTATGATAACCGATAACACCGAATTGGAACAAGTTCAAAAAGAACTAGAAGACGTTGAAGATTCGCTGACAAAGATTTTAGACGGAGATGAAGGTGCGTACTCAGACATACACAAAGATTTAGCACCATTTTACCAATACGTAGCTATAATATGATTTTCGGTCTTTTTCCCTTATAGATATAGACGAATACTCTAAAATTGAGCAAATTATCCAAATCAAAGCAGATGTCTGCAAACCAGTTCAGAACCTTCATCCACCATTTAACGAAAGCCATGAAGCTCTCCATCTTCTAATGTGTCCTGTGATCGTGATGCTGACGTGTCAAGACCCCAAGTTTGTACAGAGTGTCCAAATAACATTCGGATGTTCGATGCCCTTTGCATGTGCAGAGTCAACAGTATGCCTTGAAAATGTAAACGGTACTGAAATAACTGAAACACAAGTATTTGTGTCAAGTGAAGGCGATATTTCGAGTACAAAGGTGAAGATTATGTTTACAATAACCGAGTCTACAGGGAAAATTAATATGTTGGAAAGAGAGGTGATGTTGCCTCTCAGTCTGTATTGTTTGCCTACTGAAATCGCAGTAGAAAATTGTTTGACTATGTATATTGATACGAATCATCCTTGTGTGAATTTATTCGAAATATTTACTGGTAAGTTCTAAGTGTCATGGCGGCATAACTTTGTGGCAGCATGTGCATGGCTCAATATTGTGTTGAAAAGTTCTAGAATTTAAACTTATTTTTATTATTCTAGACTTCACAAAGGAACACCTAATAAAACATGGGGGCACAGAAAATACAATATCTTTTATTTACCGAACCACCAAGAAAATAGTTACAATAAGAGCAAATGAAAAGCAATATTCTATAGCTGCTGATGATTTCGCCGATATGACAGCGGTTTTAGAAACTTTCACCAAGAAACTAACAGAGCATTACGAAAGGATGAATTTAAAAGACGTGCAGATTTCGGTAAAGATAGATGAAGAATTTGCGAAGACGATTACGCATAAGTTCATGAAAAGTATCGAAACTCATGCTAAGGAAAGGATTAAACTAAAGACTTTGGAGGTGAGTAAAACTGAGTTCTTAACATTAACTGCCTGTATGTAAACAAGGTTGGTAAAAACTGAAATTTGTCTATTTACATCAAATACGAGTGAAAACGTTCAGCACTGGGGTGACAGACATATTATCACATCTGCAATTATTTGTTTGGTTATTTATGCTTACGCAAACAAAGCTGGGATCATCACCTCCCTTATGAACTTGGTTATTCAGTTTCGCGCAAAAGGAAAGAGAGAGTGTGAGGGTTTATGAGTTTTGTTTTTTATTTCAGGATGCCCTAAACGTTCTTCAAAAGCAGTTCACGCTGGTTCAGAAAAAGTTACTAGTGCAATACGGGTCACTGCCGCCCGGGAACTGCGACCCTTTGGAGTTCCTCATGAAAGATACGCACAAACGGCTAGTGCAGTCGGTTCAGGATATTATCCAGTGCAGAGAAACCGTATGCAGGTTAGTCTCGGCGATAATGTCAATGTCACTGTAGCGACCTCTGGGAGCTACTACAAGAAGCTTATTCAAGTGGTTTACAAGTAAGCAACACGCCACAGACATTTTGCATTGGAAAAATAAATATGATCCAAGATGCGAGTAGTCTGTGCGGAAAGAGAATTGGCGTGGAAATTGAGGGAGCCTCTGTGCCTCAGTATGAGAAATATCATAG
Organism: Tuta absoluta; assembly: GCA_027580185.1. Lineage (NCBI taxonomy): Eukaryota > Metazoa > Arthropoda > Insecta > Lepidoptera > Gelechiidae > Tuta > Tuta absoluta. The sequence continues at coordinate 7,876,296 of JAQAHW010000003.1, forward strand.
CAACTTATGAAAAAAATATTAGTTCAATTTTTGCCCACACCTATTTCCGTACAAACACTTTTGTTTTACCACTTTTTAAGAAGCAAAAAGAAAATGATTAGTTAAAAATTGGATACTTATCGATCTATGCAAGGTTTTTAAGGTTATTTTCATAACACACTGTATAAAATGAGTTATATTTCTAGGGCGGGTGAAAATCTTACTGCTGTCGGAAGACTATTGATTTTCTTATTTAGGCAATCGATATCTGATAACTTTAAAGTCAAGCTGATTGAAGAAATGTTGACCTTGGGTTCGCTATATGAAGACTATCAGGTAAATCCATAGATACTTTGAGGATGCATTTAATTTGAGAATCTATTAAGCCGTTAAAATTTTCATGTTGCGCGATTAGATGTTGAAAGAATTTTCAAAGTAGTCAAAGTGCAAAAAGTCGGAAAACATCGATTGAACAAACATGGTTCGAGATATATACTTAAACTTCCATCATCTATATGATATGGAAATAAATGAGTCCAATTTTACTTCCATTTGAAGGGAAAGTTGATATCATTTAATTTTTAAACTAATATTTGCTAATATGTAATTAACTTTTTTTCAGGACTGGGAAGAAGCCGTGACTCAAGCTCTTTCTTATATAATTAACAACTTGTTTCAAAAAACAGAAAAAGATAAAGAGAAGTTAGCTCCAGTAACGGAGCAAGGAGTTCTATCCCATATCAACTTGAAGAGATTTCTCAAACAAATTCGAATGATACTAGAAAGACTGTTTTCAGAAATACGCACGGACGTACAAACTGAAAAGCCTGAAAAAGTTGTAAGAATCGAAGAGCTTGTTGAAGTGATATAATAATAATAAAATAATTTGCAATAATATTATCTTCATAAACACTAATATCTAGGTACTGAATGTTTCTACCAAAGAGAGAATAAATAAACATAAATATAGAAATAACAACAACGCTTTATTCCATTCATAATTAATATAGACTTGAGATAGATGTTTGGTATAAGTTAATAATTAATATTATTTACTTTAAAATGCTTTACACGCTCCATTATAAGCTGTTTATTATTCCATGGCATTCTAAAAACAGACAAGCTGCGTAATTAAGGATACGTTTTAAATATTCCAAAGCGAATGGGTAAATATAATTTTACTTAAAATTACAATAATAACAGCTAGTTTAATGCGTTTGTAATTAATAAATTACGATGCACATACGAATTAATTTAGAAAATATTTACAAAATCTGAATTTATTGACATTTAATTTTATACTCAGATAAATTCTTAGACGAGTAATTATTCGTTCAGATAAATGCTAGACGAATTACGAAATCATACTGACCGATAATTAACAATCAGTTCACCGAATTGTTACAACAAATACCAGGATAACAGAACATGTAAAGCGTATTGATAGTATAAAAAGAGTCCTTATCTCTAGGTCACGTGCACGAGCGAGTAGACGGCGAGGTTGAAGTACAGCAGGTGCACGACGAGCAGCAGACACTTGTCACGTCATTTCTTCTTGGCGTCCTTGAGGCCGGCGCCCGCGTTGAACTTGAAGAAGATTATGTCGCCGTCCTCTACTACGTAGTTACGACCTAGAATTTGAAAATCGAACTATGTCATAAACGTGCCGTTCGTTTTGTCACTAGACTTGAGGCTGAACGTAGTTACGACCTGGAATTTAGAAGTGGTACTATGTCATAAACGTGTCGTTTGTTTTATGACTAGACTTGAGCCTGAAGTAACGCTAACTTGAACTAAACAACTAGTCTTTTTATTAAGACGAGTGTAGCCGTCAACGACCTCGACAGTGGCGCCACTTCACAAAAATAAACCCTTCATACGAACAATCTATCAGAATATCCGTTGTCCAAGTTTTTAGTATTATCGCTAGTAAAATTAGAACCTGCAAACTAAATTAAATATTAGCTGCAATTAAAGTTATTGAAAAAAGTACCTAAAAACGGCCACTCTTTGTATTAATTGCCATAACTTTAATTACAGCGAATATTTCATTGAGTTTGCAGGTTCTATTATCAGGCTCTGGGATAGTACTAAAAACTTGGGCATAGGACATTCTGATAGATTGTTTGTTTAAAGAGAAAACATTTTTTGTGAAGTGGCGCCACCGTCGAGGTCGTTGACGGCTACACTCGCTTTAAATGAACTGAGAAAGAAAGATTCGCATGGCACTTGTCGAAGATTAAATCGGCTTGCTTTTGCCAATCCGGTCTGCCAAGCGTGGTGAATACGGTAAGTACCATCAATTACGGGAGACTCATGTACAGCAGTGGACAGTTTCGGCTTAGACGTTGTTGGATTTACCATTTACCATTGCGTGATAGGAAAAGCATAAAACGTAAAAAACTGACATTTACGCCACGTCTTACAAACATTACCATAGAGACAGGCTGTCAGGCTGTCGCCTAAAATTGTAAGACACGTGTAACCTTCGGGTCTTTTAGTCGCTTCGGGAGAGTAATGGGGTGATGCTATTCTAAGCCGACATCACACGGCGAACCGGCAACACGGCCTGGTGCCTATGTTATGAAACTACAGGCTACAAGTCTACAGGTGTAATTCTTAGTACATTGCGTAGCCGGTTCATATTCAAGTATCATAATGGCTAACCGACTTTGCAATGTACATCGAATTTCAATCAAATTGTAGTTCGATAATATCGGATACTGGTGTTACCTTGCTGGCGGTATTTCCCGGCAGCCTTGCAGGCGGCCTCGGTCCCTTCCTCCTTGAAATCCTTGAAGTGCATCACCTCGGCCATGATGAAGCCCTTTTCAAAGTCAGTGTGAATGCGGCCAGCGGCTTGCGGCGCTTTCGTGCCTTTCTGTAACGTATTATATTAGGTTTTAAGGAACTTGTGAAATTACACAGCAGAAGAATCCGAAGCTGTTTTAAGTCACACTTGCATAATTTTGCCAAAGGCAGATGAACCGCGGTAGCCCAGTTAAAACAGACGCCGCTAATACTGATAGCAAAAGTCGCAGGTTCGAATCCTGCCGGCAGTGTAATTTTACAAGTCCGCTAAAACTGTTCATATACAGGGTGTAAGGGACAACCCTCCGAATACTAATAGGGTGCAATCAGACCATGGAACTGAACAAATTCCCATAAGAATACATAACAGGAAAAGTTAAATGAAGTCAGCTGATCGTGATTTTGTATGTCAAATATATTTTGTCACTAGCGGCTCGCCCAGCGGTTTCACCCGCTGCTACTCGGTAAAAACTGGCCGGCCTATGTGTTATTCCAGTTTATACTTCACATGTGTTTCAAATTTCATCCAAATCAGTCAAGCCGTTTGAGCGTGAAGAGGTAACAAACATACATACACAGTACACATTTCCTGACATATGTTCCTATGGGAAAGTTGTTCAGTTTCATGGTCTGCATGCACCATATTAGTATTCGTAGGGCTGTCCCTTACACCCCGTATACTTATCACGCTGATGTGATAAAAAATTGGTATAATATTCGTTTCTGTAATATTTGCGTATTCAAGTAATAACACAAGTCTCATGGCAAGGTAACGCAGGTCTGAAATCACGTTTTTATTCCTTGGCAGAGCTACAATGGCTTACTTCGCCTTATTAACGAATCTATGAATTTAGGGATACAACTGAGAAGTGTAGATTCCCCGATTAATTTCTATTACTTATTTTAGAAATAAAAAAAGTCTTAAGTGTTAGTTTTTTCTTCATATATATACCTGAATGGTCCAAGCTTTGACCTCGTCGGCGCCGGCGGTAAAGAAATATTCCAGCTGCAACGCCTTATAACCTTGCACGATGATTTTGTCCAGCGCGCTGTGGAAAATACATATACAGGGTGTAAGGGACAGCCCACCGAATACTGATAGGGTGCATTCAGACCATGATACTGAACAACTTCCCACAAATAAATATTTCGACTTTACATAGTAAATGCAATCAGCTGATTGTGATTTTCTATGGGAGGTAGATTTTTTATGTCGTTTTTTTACATATGTTTACTAAAGAAAGTTGTAAAGTTTCATGGTCTGCATTCACCCTTCTAGCAGTCGGAGGGCTGTCCCTTATACCCTGTATATATCACGCCTATATCCCTTTCGGGGTAGGCAGAGCGTTGAAGACCGTAAAAAAACGGGCGCTATCGCCACGTCTGACAAACATTTGAGGGGCCGTTTCAGAAACAAAGTGTATCACTAGAGACAGGTGGTCAGCCTGTCGCCTAAAATTGTAAAACACATTTAACCCTCGACTGCCTTAGTCGCCTTTTACGACACCCGCGGGAAAGAAAAGGGGTGATGCTATTTTAAGACGGCATCACACGGCACATATAATGGTAAATTACGGTACGATATGGTCGTCAGGCTGGCTTACTAAGCTTTTTAAAAATTCTACCTATGTTTCTTGGGGAAAGTTGTCCCATATCACCAGCCCGTCCGTTTTCGCTATCACTTAATAGTAAAATTTTACCCTATCTATAGGTACTTAATTACCTAAACTATAAATGATTACCGCTCTTTAATTACTTAAAATAGTGAAGTAGCGCGTACACGGGATAATAAAATAATAATATGTCGATAAGCGCTGGATAAACGTGTTCCAGACACGGTGATCAAAATCTTACTGATTTACTGTTTTTTAAACGTGCATAATTTTCAAGCGCGGGCAGGATTTGCACCTGGGATTTTGCCATTACTAGTGGCGACGCCTCTTCCATCTGGGCTACCGCAGCTTATTCCTTGCCCGACAATTTTGCAAGTGTGTTTTAATGCCACCGTATATTGATTTACTGATACCGTATTGAAATTTAGTACACAAACAGAATTTCATCGTGCATAAAATAGAATTTGCAATTTTGACACACGTATTCTGTGGATGACTAGATGTCCGCCAAGCGGGTTTATAGGTAGGTAGCTCTACTATCTATAGCTTACTTGCAAATATTTTCTATTTTTCGCTCTTTTAATGTAAAGTTTGCTTGGAGGAGCTCGCTGCAAGCGATAAGGCCACCTATGCTTACTTGTAGTTGATTTGTTTCTATCTATTTATCGATCTATCTATAGCTCATTCGCTTAGATAGCGTCAAGCGTTACTTGGACTCCATGCACGATACACGCAAGTACCGGCAGTTACGCTGGTCGCGGCACTATCTAAGCTATCTACACCCAACATACATCCTCTTCTTCTTTTCGAGTGGGACACCGAGTCGTCCAACGATTCAATGAACCCTGGTGTGGGATTTTTCAACCGCCTAGTACTATTAGTAGGCCTCTGACATAGTTGTTTAACGTCTAAGTAATCATAGACAGCAACCGGGACCGATGGCTTAACGTGCCCTCCGAAGCACGGAACTAGCTGTTTTTTCGAACAATCAGGTGGTTGAGCCTGCAATGTCCTTACCAGACAGGGAACAAATTCACAAAGTGATAAATATCAACTTTTGTGAGTGCCCCACCGAGAATCGAACCCGGAACCTTTGTGTCGCAGGCAGTCGCACTACCACTGCGCCACATCGGCTGTCATCCTTTTCTACTAATATTACTTATCATTATGTTGTAGTTATGGCGGGTGACAGGAGTGACGCCAATAGGCAGAATGGAGTCGGGAAAAGGGTAGCTACCCGCCTGGCCGGGTGTTGTGTCCAGGGGACAGACTGGTCCACCTGGATAGAATTGGAAGTTGTATATATGCGTTGCGCGGTGAAACACTTCGATACCGCGTTTCAGGCTCTTTGTTCTATCACGTGGCGCCATCTTGCAGATATGTTGGTTCTGTTGCGTCTTGTTGCTTGTGAACCACTTTGAGTGAGCTTCGTGTCGTAGCTCCCAGAGGTCGCTACATAGTATTACCCTTACCTAGTGACGTTCTGTTCCTTGAGGAACGCTTTCCTTTCTTCAGGGTCCATGTCCATCAGTTTGGTTTCCAGAACCCCCGAGAAGGGGATCAGAGGCGCGCCAGGGTCGTTCTTGTCAATCCATTCCTTCAGTTTCGGTAACCTGGAAACAAAATATATTTTAATTTTTATATTGATTGTGCAATTTGTGCAAAACAAAACCACCATACTATCTGATGAAGACTTGAAGAGTCGATTGCAGATAAGGAACAAAAAAATAAAAAAATATTGATTGTGAATTAAGGCGAATGTACCCGTAAACGGCTTCGACAGTGGCGCCACTTCACAAAAATACTCTTTATACAAACAATCTATCAGAATGTCCGTTGCTCAAGTTTTTAGTATTATTTTGTTTGTATAGAGAAAATATTGTTTAAGTGGAGTGCCGCCACTGTCAAGGTCGTTCACAGATACACTCGCCTTAAGGTAATGAAAAGTACCGAGAGACTGAGCATTCGAACAGTAAGTGACCGATCAAGTAATTTTTTTAATATTTTGGAACAATAGTTGCTTAGTAATGTTGTCTAGTTTCAGGAATAATCTATATTATAGTTACCATTTATTCTTCTTTCTAATATAATCTTTCTCCGACAAATTTACTAGGTAAAGAGCGGGTTTAGACGTCAGGAATAGATACTTGTTGAGGACTTCGATCTGAAATGACACGACAATGTTACAAGTATCCCAGTACTAAAATTTCTTAAATATAAATAATATAAAATATATGTGGCAGTGTAATGTCGGCTTAGAATAGCTTTTCCACATTTCTTTACGCGGGTGACGTAAGAGGCAACTAAGGAACTCGAGGGTTTCATGTGTATTACAATTTTAGACGACAGGCTGACAACCTGTCACACGATGGTACATGATTTTTCTGAAACGGCCCTCAAATATTTGTCAGACGTGGCGATAGCGACCTATTTTACGACCGTTAACGCTCTGCCTACCCCGCAAGGGATAAAGGCGTGATATATGAATGTGTATGTATGTATGTAGGAAATGCACTTACATCAGCTGCACTCCAATCGGCAAAACGAATGTGTTTCTTCTCGTCCACGAGTACCGACTTGATCTTCATTAAAGTGTCCTGAAATAATCGTAATAATAGACTAGTATTAAAAACAAAAGTTTGTTATAGTAATAGTCTGCAAGCCCACTCCAAAACTGCCTACGTCATATTATTGCATTATAAAGCATTTAAACCAGGGTTGGAAAAAAAACATGTTTTTAAAAAAAAATCAAAACATTGTGTTTTATTTCAAATGTAAAAAAACATGTTTTAAATCAAAGTTCGATTTAAATTTCAAAGTAATCGTTTAAAACTGTTTTAAACAGTTTTAAACAATAACTTTGAAATTTAAATTAAACTTCGATTTAAAACATGATCATACTCAACAACAAAACATAACATAGGTAGGTACCATACCAAGCTAAGCTCACATAGCTTGTTTTGACGACATATTTTCTTCAAAATTCCGACTTTTTATATTTACGTATTCACTTAGGGACTCGAGGATGTGTATTGCAATTTTTGGCGATGGGCTGACAACCTGTCACTATGGCGATACAACATTTTCCGAATGACCCTCAAATATTTGTCAGTCGTGGCGTAAATGTCCTTTTTTGCGGCCGTTTACGCTCTGCCTACCCCGCAAGGGATAATAGGCGTGATGTGTGTGTGTGCGTATTCACACGACTCTACTGCTAACTACTGCCGAACAAAACCATTCCAAAGGGCAACTCCCGCGTGTTGGTTTGGGGAATACTCTAATTTTATGGGTTGCCGTACCGAGGTTGCTAAATATCTATAATTTTTATAAAACTTGTGAATAAAAAGACCATTAAAACGGGTTTGTTTTTTTCTGATGTTTTAAACGTGTTTAAAACAAAACATGTTTTAATCTGTTTTAAACAAACGTGTTTTTTTAAAGGTGTTTTAAACACTGTTTTAAACTTATGTTTTAAACATTGCCAACCCTGATTTAAACATACAATCCTATCGTTTTTATATTAAAACATATGCACGCCTAATAGTGTGGTTTCCAATGTTCGATTACACGTCTCTAAACGATTTTAACCAATGTTAGCTCGGCCCTACCGACAACCGGTATGTACTTATTCAGTACGTTTTCTTGAACATGGAAAGTGCGGTTGTAGCATCAAAAGTGGAAGTGGGGGGGAGTTATGACGTAACAAAGATGGCGGCCGGACCAACTCTACTAAGCGGTTTTTCTAGATAATTACTGGGCCGATATACATAAATGAGGTGTCAAATGAGAGAGCATACAATGCCCATTATTTTATATTAGACATTTATGTACGTAAAACTAATACCAAATGAAATATTTCAAAAAAATCGCATTTTATAAAATTTCAGTTTTTTTTTCTTGCCTATATCTCGGTATCCGTCAGAGTTATTAAACTTTTGACACGTACAAAACATTTTGCAATTTTAATCAACTCTCTAATGAACCCCCAGTTATTGAGATCAGAAAAGAAACAACGGAGATACAGCAGTTTGAGTTGTCGGAGTCGTAGGTACAAGTGATCTAAAATTGACGGAGCTTGGCTGTGTGTTCATTTAAAATAATAATATAGTTTAAAATATAATGATAATCTTATATTGAACACGGGTCTTCTCCAATGGGGGGTACTATGTGTAGTATGGGTTGGCAAGTGCAGTAGGTACAGGGTGTTAATTTACTTATTTTCACTGTGTTGAGGTTAACATCGGCTTTAAACCACTTGATGATGAAATGAGAAAAACACTGTGGTATTTGAATAAATAAAACTAAGTATTTGAATAAATAAAACTAGAAAGTCGATAACAAAGGGCGATTGTAATCATTTTTACATTAATTAAAATGATATAAAATAATCAAGAAAAATAAACTACTTAATTATGATCTTCATCATTCTGGATCAGTATCATCTAGTTAATTAAAATGGTTGAAACATTTGTATCCCACATGGCATATCCCCTCCAAGCATTTCTGTTTTTTGACACTACATCCACAACGGGATGAACGACATCCAGCTATGCAATGACAAGATATCAATTCAAGAACTTTTAATGAAATCAAATTCACGGATGATGTAATTGGCACTAGGCAACCCGTTTCTTTGATCATCCAGCCGCTGTCCGTGGGTGCAAGTAAAATAGGCTCTGCCTCGTCAGCATGCAGCCAACAAAACGTCTGGTAATTGGCTCTTAAGGCATGTTGGCGAAATGCTTCTCGTGTTGGCGGTGATTTGTCAAGCTCCCTTATATTTTGGAATATCGCAGCTCTCAGATCGTCTAAATTATTTGAGTCTTGAGGGCCCGGCTTCTTATTTGTGTACATAAAAATCACAAATCTCTCAGCATTTCAGAGCTGCACTTCCGTAGGGTGTGGGCTTGTACCAAAATTGGATAATAAATTATTGTGCCGTTAAAAATTGGGCCAGCTTGATTTTTTGTGTGCCCAGATAGTGCACTTGTGGTATCACACCCAGTTAAGCTGCGATAGGCCAACAAAGCTTTTCTTCTTTCCTCTGACGCTAATAAATCATTGTTTGCGTTTATATGTTTTCCATCAATGAATTTTGTTTTTTGGTAGTTCCTGATTTAATCCAGACAACACTTGGTAAACGTTCATAAAAATGCAAAATGAGTAGTAGCACGTCAGTATCGCGATTATTAACAATTAATCTCTCATAACCGGATTGTTTGATGTCAATACCATGTAAAACGAATCTGATATCCGCTTCTTCTTGAGTACTTCGTTAATGATCCACGTTTCTCAGAGCATATGTGCTGACTTCTTTCGAGTCCAAGTAACCACCAGAGGTCAAAAGTTCTTGTCCAGCTGGGGGCATCGATGCATGCATTGCAATTTCTTTTGAAAGAAAATCAGACAGACGGGCTGTGTTTTCAGAAGAGTGTATGAATCTGTTTCATTTTGCAGGAAAAAGTGTCTCACGTCCTCCTATTTGATGTACTATTGGAGTGATAGTATGTCGTCTCTTGTCACGAGTACTAGACTTGATGGAAGTCTTATCGTATCGCATCGGTCGAAAAGAACGTGCACGCTCTCGCAACCATTAGACCTGAAATTTGACACTATAGACTTCAATATAATTTCACTTAAATCTTCAAATGTTTTGTCACTTTTCGGTTTTCCACTACTCTGCACCAAAGCTTGACCATCAATTAGAGTGGCAGTTTTCATATCTGTTTCATTGTTTATAGTTTCAGATATGGATTCGCCTGCTATCAAATTACCGAGAACTGCTTTTGTTCTAGATCTGATAAGGCCATTGGTGTCAAAAAGAGATGGTGGAGGATCACGTAACTCATTCTTTAGAATAATTTTGAGATCTATTTGACGTCCACTTCTTGCAGAAAACATGTTACGGACTAACATACTTGTGTCAACAGTGTTTACTATATTTTCAGATTTACCAGCTACGTTTACAACGTGCAAGTGTTCAAATGTTTTTGGTTTAACTTTTTTGAAAGGGCTGTAAAAATCTGTCTGTTTTTCAATAACACGATCTGTTAAAAAATAATCCTCAGACAGTTTAAAACCAACATGCCTTAAGAGCTAATTACCAGACGTTTTGTTGGCTGCATGCTGACGAGGCAGAGCCTATTTTACTTGCACCCACGGACAGCGGCTGGATGATCAAAGAAACGGGTTGCCTAGTGCCAATTACATCATCCGTGAATTTGATTTCATTAAAAGTTCTTGAATTGATATCTTGTCATTGCATAGCTGGATGTCGTTTATCCGGTTGTGGATGTAGTGTCAAAAAACAGAAATGCTTGGAGGGGATATGCCATGTGGGATACAAATGTTTCAACCATTTTAATTAACTAGATGATACTGATCCAGAATGATGAAGATCATAATTAAGTAGTTTATTTTTCTTGATTATTTTATATCATTTTAATTAATGTAAAAATGATTACAATCGCACTTTGTTATCGACTTTCTAGTTTTATTTATTCAAATACTTAGTTTTATTTATTCAAATACCACAGTGTTTTTCTCATTTCATCATCAAGTGGTTTAAAGCCGATGTTAACCTCAACACAGTGAAAATAAGTAAATTAACACCCTGTACCTACTGCACTTGCCAACCCATACTACACATAGTACCCCCCATTGGAGAAGACCCGTGTTCAATATAAGATTATCATTATATTTTAAACTATATTATTATTTTAAATGAACACACAGCCAAGCTCCGTCAATTTTAGATCACTTGTACCTACGACTCCGACAACTCAAACTGCTGTATCTCCGTTGTTTCTTTTCTGATCTCAATAACTGGGGGTTCATTAGAGAGTTGATTAAAATTGCAAAATGTTTTGTACGTGTCAAAAGTTTAATAACTCTGACGGATACCGAGATATAGGCAAGAAAAAAAAACTGAAATTTTATAAAATGCGATTTTTTTGAAATATTTCATTTGGTATTAGTTTTACGTACATAAATGTCTAACATAAAATAATAGGCATTGTATGCTCTCTCATTTGACACCTCATTTATGTATATCGGCCCAGTAATTATCTAGAAAAACCGCTTAGTAGAGTTGGTCCGGCCGCCATCTTTGTTACGTCATAACTCCCCCCCACTTCCACTTTTGATGCTACAACCGCACTTTCCATGTTCAAGAAAACGTACTGAATAAGTACATACCGGTTGTCGGTAGGGCCGAGACAACATTGGTTAAACTTGTCTGAAAAGCTTCGGAGCCTATACTATAATAATTTGCAGATATTTATATGTTTAGGTTCCAGTTACATACTTTTTTGTATTCTGGTTCTAAAGTAATTTTTCCTTTAAAAAAATACATTATACCTAATTTGCTGTTTTTTTTTCTTTGACTTCTGGTCTAGTTTATCGCCAGATACACAAATATTGGTTCTTATGTCACGTTTGCACAATGCTAATATGGGCAGGGAAATGGTAAGGGAAGTGGGTATCGCGAGTTCGCGAGTATGTTACCACTCGTATGGTAATTCGCGCTGCTTCTCGTCATGCCGCTGCCACTTCCCGTGCTCCCTCGAATGTCGGCTTTTAGTGCGCGAGTCAAAGGAACCGCAGCACAAACGCGTGTGGAATGTATTAATATTGCTCTCACAGTAAAAAAAAACTGCTCTATCCATAAGCGTCGTAAAAAGCGACTAAGGGATAATGATCCAGGGAAAGGTCAGCAGCTTTCCCTGCAAATGCAACATCTTGCACCAATCGTGTTAAGTATGGCAACTTCCCCCAATAGAGGCAGGCCCATGTCTAGCAGTGGACTGTTGTGGCTGTTAATGTCATGTTCATGTATTAAGTATATAAATAAATAAAAGAATAATAAATAAATTTCCTGGACAATTCACACAGCGCCATCTAGCCCCAAACTAAACAAAGCTTGTACTATGGGCGCTAGATAGCTGATGCCTGATATTAATACATATATTACTTATACATTTTTTTTTGTAAATAAATACATATTATAAATAGAAACACCCAGACTAAACCGCTATCCGCTACGCCATCGGCCCGGTCATATATTCTTGTTGTTTTCTTAGATATGCAAAAGGAAAGAATGGGTCATAGGTCATAGTGAACTAGCAAGATATCTTACATATTCAGGCTTGAGTTTTTTGTCGTTGCCGCGGTTGACGACCCTGTCCAGCTTGTCAATGTTCTTCATGAGCTCCTCCTCATCCTTGAGCCGCAGCTCCTCTCCGATGGTCTCCAGGTCTCGAACAGGGTTCACTTCCCCGTCCACGTGGATCACCTCTTCGTCATCGAAGGCACCTTTGAAAGCAAGACTTGGTACGTTGGATAGATGCCAGTTTTAGTATTTTACGTAGCCTATCGGCGCACGATGGACTAAAGAATTACTTGAAACCCTCTTTACTATAAAATATGAAAACTATTTTGAATGAACAAGTTATCTATGAATTCCAAATTTTTTAAACACTTCTTGTGTAAATTCTATGTATTTTTTGAAAACTTGCAAAATTTTTCATCATGACGCGGGTTTTCATCGCATAGACTAGATTCAATCTGTAAAGAAAGAATTAGTAGCCGGGTATTAGTTGCAAAACTAACCCGGTAGATTGAGCCGTGCCACGCGTTATCCGTATGAAAATACACTTGCAAAATTCGCGGACAAGGAACAAACTGCGGTAGTTCAGATGGAAGAAGCGTCGCCACTAGTAATGGCGAAAGTCGCAGGTTCAAATCTTGCCCGCGTTTAAAAATTTTGCAAGTATTTAACGATGCTGTCACTACATTTACAATGATTCACAATTTCCTCAAATGACCAAAATGACCCTCAAATATTTGTCAGACGGGGTGATTATGATTTTTTTAATGGCCGATTACTCTGTGCTTATAATAAATAAAGGCGTGATGTGTGTGTGTATTTAAGATTTCTTGTTTACTAAGGGATCACTTACGACATAGGTTAAAGATGGCGTCACAAGCTTTGATATGAGAAAGGAAGGCGTTTCCGAGTCCCTGTCCTTCTGCCGCGCCTTTCACCAATCCAGCGATGTCCACTACGTTCAGAAACGCTGGCACCTTGCTGAAATATGTTAGAACAATTACGAATATATCTATTTTTTATGGTTCATGTTCATATACCAATTAATATAGCAACTTATCATACTAGGACGATAGATAATGGTCTGGATTTTTTAATACTATGCGCTTGAGATGAAATGTTAGCTTACCTAGCTGGTTTGTGATATTCACAAAGGTAGTCATAACGCTCATCTGGCACTGGTACCCTACGTGCTGAAACAAACGATTAATTGTTAAAATATCCATTAGATTATTACAAATAACAAACAATAATAGTAAAAATACTTCACCTGTAATTTCAGTAACAATATTTTTATGAAACATGTTCCTACTTCCTAGTAAAACTAAATGTGACATTAAATATTTTATTTTTCAAGTTTCTACAATAATCGAATAAACAAAAGGTGTTTTCATTCATCTTTATAATTAGTAAAGACATGATCTAAATAGGGTGCAGTTTCAAACGCTGAGGGCGGTATACTGATTGAAGTTGTCGCTGCAGGTTTCCAATCAATGCTTCCAGAGAGTTTACGCCGTGTCTTAAACTTTGGATATGAAACAAATGGATTGTCCATTGACCTTAGACGTAATCCAAGATTGACTATATATTTGGATCGAGTTTCATAAATTTGAAATGCTTTCTTGTATAATTTATATGCCTTCTCATCTATAAGAGGGTTGTTAACTTTCAGGTACAAAGCTACATATAGAAGTCCAGAGAGCTCGACAGACAAGCCAGGATATTTTGGCCTCACTACGTTGACTGCGCAGCAAGCTTTTGTTAGTAAATCTCCAACTGATTGTTCCAAATACCCAATGTCGGGTAGCTTCTTAAGAGATATTTGAGGGAATCTTTTTGTAGCTTGAAATACAGTAATATCAAAGTACATATGGGGCTTCTCTAAAAACTTCGTTAGACATCGACTGTCGCAAAACAAATAAATTTTCTTCCTATAATTTGCCGCAAACTTATAACTTCCTGTTTTAAGTATTTGAGCAGGTAAATGTTCCGCGTAAGTAACAATACATATTCCATTTTCGTATACTTGGTTAGGATTAATTATTTTTACTACTGCTGGAATTTCTGGTATGGTTACACTTCTTGACAATATCTTGACCAATTGACTTGATGGTAGTTCGAGAATAACATTCATGTGATCTGGACATATCCAGTAAAATATTCCTTTAAACTGAACAACGCCATTTTTGTCTACTGGTTCGCTGCTGTGTTTTAGAATATTCTTTTGGAGACAAATGGGACAAAAAGTTTCAAATGCTGACATACGTTTTCTAAAAGTTGCATTTGAAATGCACATTACATCTGCTGGCAAAATGACATCATTATTCTGATTTGCAATATAAAAATGTATTTTTGGGCTTATGTTTTCGATACACTCCTTAGCATTTTTATAACATTGCCATTTACACTCATTTCCGTTTAAAGTAATGATGTTTTGACAATCGCCTCTAATAAAGTCTCTGATTGCGTAAGACTTGTCGCTCCATTTCGAAAATTTACATTCAATAAGGGGTTTAGAGTATGGAGGTATATATTTGATGATATCATAATATACTTCTCGCTGAGAACTTTCAAGAAGCTTATCTTTACAAGTTGCCAGATCAAATACAATCAGAGGGTAGATATCATATTTTTCTAGTTCCATAGCGTCAGTAGGGCAGTCAGGAAATCCATCTAACATGAATCCATGTATTGCTGTTCTATAATCAAATAAAGCAGTTTGTACGGCATTTGTTATTTGTTCGTTGGTAATACAATCTCCGAGTTGCAAGGCTTTATTCATTATTGTCGCTAATTTCGTCCAATGCATATTTTCTAGAACATTTCTTATTGCTTTACCTTTTGAGACGCAAATAAGACCATAGTGCTTGGCAAGTTTTATTGCTAATGTACTTTTTCCTGACTTTGGCGGTCCAATCACAGCAAGCTTTAACGGAAATTGATGGAATGATAGTATATTATCACTAATAATATATTTAAGTGGATCCATTCTAAACATTCTAACAGATTCTTCACCTTGAATGTAATATACGTAGCATCTATGTATAACTGGATACAAAGCCCCTTCTCTTTTCTTCACTTTGTAAAGATTTAACAAAGTATTAGGATGTTTATATATAAAGACGGGGCACATTCGATTGAATCTACTAAGGAAGTAGAAACCTTCCGCAAGTAGAATATCTGCGGTTTCATGATTAATTATCCAAGTTTGCTCAAAGAATGCCGATCTATTCCTTAAATTTTCCAATTCAATTAATACTTTTCTTTGAACTTTATTTAAAGACTCGGTTGCATCTAAAGAGACAGTTTTAATTTTATGTTCCATCAATATTTCTTTTAAAGATTCAATATTTTCTTCATCAAATTCGAAAATTGTTTCAATTCTACTGTCTATCTTTTCTTGAGCATCCTCTGCGTTTTCCCACTCTGATGTGTCTTCTGGGGCGGGAAACAGTTCAATAGCTTCATTATAAGCAGCCACTATAAAAGGGTATTTTTCTTCAGGTTCGCCAGCACCGACAGCTTCTTGTTCGTTTTCTACTTTGATTTGTTGAGAGTCAACAGTAACAGGTATTTCTGTGATAGCCATTATCTCATCTAAAATATCTTCAAATATTAACTTGGCAACAACATTTTTTCTAATTAGTTTTCTCCATTCTGATTTTTGATCTTCAAACTTTAGTTTTGCTTTTCTCTTAGCTTCATTTTGTTGCATTTTCCATTTTGCAAACATAACTGGGGACAAACGTTTAATTGCAAACTCAGAGGTGCACTCGAGGTCAATGATCAAATCTGGGATGCAAAAGGTATCAACCATTTCTTCGACGTCTTGGGAACATTTCGGAAAACCATCTATAACAAAACCAATATTCACAAATGGATCTTCAAACCATAGCTTTTTAAGAAGATTTTGAACTAGAAGCGGCAGTAAGGCTGTTCCTTTTTCGAAATATTCGTACAGCATACGTCTCATTTCTAATTCATTGTGAGTCATATTTGTGTATTCGCTTTCTTCAACCATTTGAAATGTTTCTACTGCTTCTTCTTCTAGGGATACATCAGTAAAATTATTTTCATAACGTCGTCCAACTTTTTTGAAATGCTTTGGCATCATGTAGTTATTGACGGCCTCTTCGTAGTCAATATGCATTAATCCAAGCTCTTTAGCTATAAATTTAGAAATTGTTGTTTTACCACTTCCAATCTTTCCTATTACACAGATCCTCCAAGGCGGAATTTTCTTAAAAGGTTTGTTAAAAAATTGGTATTTAGTATAATCTTGCCGATATTTTTCAAGACACTCTTCCTTCGAAAAATAATGCATTTTGTTTGAGTGCTTAATGCCAATTTCCGTTTTACCTTCCCACATAACACCGTAATCAAAATAAGCAATAGGACAAAAGATTCCAAGCTCGCATAAAAATCTTGCCTCATTGAATGTAAGTAAGTCTTCTTTAATTTCTTCATCCACTTCTGGTTGTTCAACTTCTTCGCTTTCAAATGGCTCACATGGAGGACCATAAGCTTGCCGTAATTTTAGCAACACCTCTTCTACAACTTCGACGTCTGTTTTATTTTCTAATTCCACTTCTATAATAGATTTGTAGTTATCTTCTATCTTTGGTTTTGTATTTTCCCAATTATTGCGAAAGTTTTCAATGGATTTTGTGAGAGCATTTATTTCTTCTGACATGTCATTTTCTTTGTGTTCATTTTCAATACCTAAAGTATCAATAGTTTCTATAACTGAGTAAAACAAAAACTTTTTTATATCTAAAGTTAAGTTACGATCTTTTTCAGACAATTCTGAAACATTGATATCTTGAAGATTATTTTTCTTTATTTTGACAAGAGGATCACTAGCTTGAAGAAATTGCACTCGATGATGTTTGATAGAATCATCTATTATCTTATAATGTTCCATCAAATCATCGTCAATTAGTCTGTTTTCCATTAAAACGATTGTATAATCAGGTAACGTTTTTGAATCACTTAGTAAATCCCATAACTCAGTATCTGGTGAAAATCCATCAATGATATATTTACCATACGTTGAAGTAGCGTTTTGGGCTTCCTCGTCGATATTTTTAATAGTAGATCTTATTAGATTAAACACGTTTTCAGATGTTAGTTCAATGTCCTTTTGTAAATCATTGGCTTCAATATAAGTTGCGATTGCTTCTATAACATCTGGATCACTAATTAACGGAATATAAGGTTTTTCTAGAGCTACAGTTAGTTCAGCAGGAGCAAATTCAATAATACTTTTATTAGAATATGCTTCCGTACATTGGTCAATATCATCTATAAATGGCAAAAAAGATAGCGATTTTTTCGTATTTTGGAAGCTTTTCACAAGTTTTGAAGGTTGTTCATCTGGTCTTATATTTGACAATTCATTAAATATGGCAATAAATTTTTTCAAATTGTTTAAAGTCTTATCCTGCCATTCTTGCAAACTGTTTAATCTTTCATTTTCTAATTTCTGCCATTCCTCATATCTGGCATCTTCGATTGTTGGTATTATCTCGGAAAAGACTGACTGGGCAACTGTATCATACCGTTTTTGCTTTTCTTCTTCAAGTATAGAGTCAAATGATAAAATAGGAGTGTCGAAAAGCCAAGATAAACACTCTGATATCATTGTTTTACCAGAAGACTTAGTTCCCATAACCACTATTCGACATGTAGGTTCAAGGTATTGATAGTGTAAATAAGGACGAGGGTTTTTCCAAAATGAAATTAGGTTTTCTAATGAAAACAAGAGATAGACGTGTTTGAAGAATGATACAGCATATTTAGGCTTTCCTTGCATCGATCGTCTTTTTTTAAGCTCCACAGGACATCTGGCGTACCATGGTGATTCGTAGAGTTTGAATGTTAGATTCTCATACTTAATTGCATTTTGCTCTTCAACCATTTTCAAAAATTCTTCCATCTCTTCCGGTGGTTCCGCAATAAGTAATGGTTTAGGTAACAAAACAAATTTTACTAAAGGTAATGCCTCTAATCTTTCAGAAATATTGTGTAACATTTTGCTTGCTGGGGTACGGCCATCGACTTTAATAATTAATTTTGGTTCAATGTCTTTTATTGCTTCTTCCAGATATGGCCGGACTATGTTTTTGTAATTACAAAGTTGTTCAGTTGCATTGTTAACATAGTTTACTGGCGGTCTGACATGATATTTAAATTCTGTTAACTCTCGAGTAATTTGCGTAACGTTAAAATCACTCATAGAATACTTTGATGGCCATCTTTCTTCTGAAGATACTGGAGTTGATAAAAATGGATCGATCACACATGAGTCTGTACCATAATCTAAATACTTATGATGCTTAATAGTCAGGACATCTTCGTCAGGACAGGTGATATGAATTATTATGTCTGGTTTAAATTCAGTTTTTAATATTTGGTTGATTTGATTGATAAGTACTACTATTTTAGAATCATAGTAGCTTCTTGATGAGAGGATGAGGTCTTGACAAGGCTCTAATAAAAACTTTGGTAATTCAATCGCTGGGTCTTCTTCCTCTTCTTCTTCTTCTGCTTCCTCCGGCACAATTCCTTCCTCTTCCTCTTCATTATCAAGTTCTTCGTCAAACTCACCTTCATAAAAACTTTTTTCTGTCGTCAAGTCTCCTTCAGATTCTGATTTAAATTTTCCCTTCTTTTTCTTCTTTTTAAAGTTTGCAATAAAATCCGTAAGAATATCCTGAACGTCCAATACTGTTTCTTCGGAAGATCGCTTCTTAAAATACGTTGTTTCAGTTCTCTTAGATGTGACAAGCGGAATACCAGACAATATAAAACCTCGATGTCTAACAGTAGGCGAATTCAATTTAGCAATAATTATTGATAAAATACTATTTATTTTACATTCTTTGTAATGTCTCATATGAAAATCAATGCATTTTCCTGTTGGGCTATCTTGAATTATTTCATCAAGAATAACATTTCTGGGACAAATATGAATGCATTTAAGTTTTTTTGCTAGTGCTTCACCTAGGGTAAATGCTTTTGTACCTGGTTTTGCAATAATCATGTAACAATTAGGCTTTGTATCAATATATAGCTGCTGTTCATCAATATCTGTCCACCTGTTTAAAAGTCTTGGTTGTATTGGAACACCATGTCCACTTTTAGCAGCGGTGTTATTCACACCAAGAAATGCAGCTGCTAAGGGCCGAGACTCATAATCATCATCCTGAATATTCTCTTTTCTCCTATTGATAAATTTAAGATGAGAAAGTCTACACCACGCATTTTTCCCAACAACATCACGTTGCAGACCATATTTATCATCTACATCCACATTGGGATAAAAACTTTCATGGCGAATCATTTTAAATCATTTAAAAATGAATAAAATCAATATAAATACACCATATTCAATTAGGTTTTATTTTTTGTTGAATCATGTTGAATAGATTCAAGACAAATTCGCAATAAATGTCATTGTGAAACAGATACATTTTAAAGATTGTCAGATAATTTTTTCAATATGTCAAAGATAACAAAAATAGTTTCAGACAAAAAAAAAGTTTTGTGCATTCAGAAAAAAGGCTTGCCTGATTATTTTACTAAAGTACATTTCTCAGCAAAAGTTCTTTAAATCTTGAGTTTTATCTGCCACCATTCTTTATACCTGTGTGTGGTATTGTTGGATTGGCCGTGATGTCCTGATTTAGGACCTCGATTCACAAAGAAATTGTATGTAATGTAATAAAAGATGTCAGATAATAGTTTTTTTTTAACCCCTCCGTGTGGGTGTGGTGCTTCAAATGAAAACAGTTAACAATGACAGTTTCAAAAATATAATTATGGCCTTGATACATTTAAAAATACATTTTAAAAAACTACTTGTTTAAAAAAAATTGTAACAATATTAAAACTTCTAAAAAGTTTTTTTTAGGTAATGCTAACAGCACCAATTTACAAAAAGAGGTAATCAACGACTGTAAATGATAAACAATTTGTTATTTGATGATATGAGTAGTATTCAATCATTGGTCCTTGCGCACATTAAAGTGTTGCAATTTCCTTATGAAAAACAATTGGAATGACTTTTTATATATTGGCCATGTTTGTATATATTTCTATTTCTACTAATAGTTTAAACACACTAAACATGTCAATGCATAATACATACTATTTCAATAAAAGCACTTACCAATTTATTTATGTACGTTTACTTGTTTCAATACAATAAGGATTTAATAGGGACTGAGCTAAAGGTGAATAACTAAACCAAGTTGCGAATCTTGCACTGTCACTGCTATGGAAATATATATTGGCCATGTTTGTATATATTTCTATTTCTACTAATAGTTTAAACACATTAAACATGTCAATGCAAAAAACATACTATTTCAATAAAAGCAATTACCAATTTATTCATGTATGTTTACTTGTTTCAATAAAATAAGGATTTAATAGAGACTGAACTTTAAGTGAATAACTAAACCAAGTCGCGAATCTTGCACTGTCACTGCTATGGAAATTGTTGGGTTAATCAGCCAAAAGATCAAAGTAACAGATTTTGTCAGGAAGTGTTAATTAAATAATTGTAGGTATTATTAAATTTCCGAGAAGTAATTTTTCCCTTTGAATTTTGATACCCTTGAGAGGCTCAAAACACACATTATTTTTACTGACCAATCAGGCTCAACGACTCAAAGGCCTTAGTGGGCCAGGGGTTGGCTAGCTGTGCTCTAGAGTAATGATTGTTTGTTACCCTTTTGGTTATTGTGTCAACAAGAACCATAAAGATTTTAAATAATTTGTTTAATGGTTTTATTGAAATAGTATGTATTTTGCATTGATGTGTTTTATGTGTAAAAACTATTTGTTAAAATAGAAAATATTTACTACTTATTCAAACAAGACCAATATATAAAAAGTCAGTTTAGTTTCAAGGGTCCAAATTTGTCTTTCATATTTCAAATTTCTTTGAAAGTTGTTTAGTTTTATTGGCTGGATCACCCTCAAAAAATATTTGCAACTAATATTTTTCTATCCTGTATAGATACCTACATTTTGTTTCAATATATCTGTACGATATGAATGTATGAAATTATATGATATTGAGAGGTATTTTATACCTAATGTTAAATAATGTTTTATAGTTAATGTTAAAGTAAATTCAATATGATCATTTTAAATTGGTTAGTAATCTGCCTCACTCCATGTGATGTCACTACCCAAGGTATGCTAAGTGAGTTTTTTTTTAAATTAGTAGACCTGTTGTGAATCGTACAAAAATTCAAATTGTTGTATACCTATGTTTTTTATGTAAAGTAACAGTTTTATAATATAACACCATATAACACTAATAATAATAATATACTTATATTATTAGGTGAAAATAATTAAAATTTGGATACTTATTCTCATTAGGGTCGATTGTGCAGAAAGGAAAGTTTTCAGCAGCAGCTTGGCTCTTTGTCAAAACATTGAAGAAGGTAGATTTTCCCACATTTGGAACTCCCACTATCCCCACTTTCAAATTTGTGCCAACTCGCCCAATCAAGGGCTTCTTTTCAGGCTCTTCAACTTTCTTAGGTGGCATTCTGAAAAGGGTCAAATCACCGATTATGCTCACAACATAGTCAACATCTATTAAAAAATATTAATATATATTGTACTTTACAAATAAAATGAAGTATTTCCATAGCGATAACAGATGGGGGTAAAGCAGGTTGTAAAGGTTATCCTACTGTTCAAGTATTAATATTTGTTACATGTCTACCTGAAAATTGATAGGTATTGCACCGGTCAAAGTTTCACAACGTCCCACGTAATAATAGCACAGGTTTTAATTGTATTTAACCGATTTATGTGAAAAAATATCAGGCATGCGCTAGGCCGCAAAGCTAATCACAGATAAAAAATCGTAGGCGAAATGTCAATGCGACATTAGAATTGTGTGTACAAAGGTAGGTGATTTAGTATAAAGGCCGTTTCAAACTAAAAGCGTGAATCGGGTTTTGAGAAAGACGTTGACGTGGCTGGCAAAATAAGCTCAGAGCAATACAGTGGTGCCACCGGGTTTGTCACACAAACACACACACAAGGAAGGAGCGTATTTTGATTCCTTAATGGCATACAGCATGTAAAATACTTTTTTTACTTATTATTGTAAGAATAGTCATTTATACATATATTAAAATAAAACAAGTTATTTGTATTTATTTCAAATTGTGTATATTAGAACTGTAAATCAATACATTTTAAAATATTACCTACATGCACATAAATAGTATTATTTAGAAAAAACTTTTATGTTGTTAATGCAGCCCAAGGTGGAGACATTGGGGCTGGGTTTTGTAGATAAGACATCACTACTGCAGATATGGATAGCATGAAGGAGCTAACAATCTGAAAAATAATTATAAATATGATATTAAAATCAGATATAAAATAAAGAAGACGGCGCACTTTTCATACAAAATTACCCCACGTCCTATAACAATGTGATGTATCTCAAAAAAAAGGAAAAAATGCATATAAAAATATGTCATACTCAAAAACTTATATTTTTCACACCAACATAAAAAAAATTGCAATGAAAATTACTTCAGGGGCAACTGTAAAAATACGTTTTTACGTGTATTTATGAATCGATTAAAAAAAATATATCATCATCATCATATTGTGTGGGACACCGACCCGACGACCCGATGAACCCTGGTGTCAGAGTTTTTCAACCGTCTAGTTTTTCAACTAGGCTCTGACATGGTTGATAACGAACGCTATCTAAGTATTTATAGACAGCGACTGGGACCGACGGCTTAACGTGCCCTCCGAAGCACGGAATCATCGTATTGTATTGTATTGTATTGTATCAACCATGTCAGAGCCTAGTTGAAAAACTAGACGGTTGAAAAACTCTGACACCAGGGTTCATAGGGTTGTCTCGTCGGGTCGGTGTCCCACACAATATGATGATGATATTTTTTTTTAATCGATTCATAAATACTCGTAAAAACGTATTTTTTACAGTTGCCCCTGAAGTAATTTTCATTGCATTTTTTTTCATGTTGGCGTGAAAAATATAAGTTTTTGAGTATGACATATTTTATATGCATTTTTTCCTTTTTTTTGAGATATGTCACATTGTTATAGGACGTGGGGCAATTTTGAGCCTTCTTCTTTATGCTTTTTTAAAATAAAATTTCTAAGGTCATGTAAATGGTCATGTATAATGAAATGACTCCTACCTGTTGTTTGATTGAAATGAATTAGGTAGGTATTGTAATAATTAATATGTTATCTAAACCAGAAAACTAAATTACATTATTAGTCTACCAACCTGTTTAGTATCATCAGAAACACGAGAATTGGCGAAACTTATACTGGAGCAGAAAACAGCAGCCCACGCACACCACTTCAGACGCATCATGAGGCCGCACATTGAGAACACCATTCCTGCGAAAAAAAAAAACAGCAGCAGCATTTTTAGCAAGGTTAAAAAGCGATTCAAATGTACCTACTACTTGTGTCATATTAAACACCAAAGATGGGCAAGGGGGCTGGCAGAAATAACTTCAAATCTGCACTAATATTATAAATCTGAGTGTTTGTGTATGTATGTATGTTACCTCTTCACGCTCAAATGGCTTGACCGATTTGGATGAAATTTGGAACACAGGTATAATCTGGAGTAACACATAAGCCACTTTTTATTGCGGGAAAACAATGATTACCACGGGAAAATGAGTGGCAGCGGTTAAATCGCTGGGCGGAAATCTAGGGTGTCGAGCAGACAACGGAACATTATTTATTTCCTGCTCCAATTACTGCCCTGGCTTTTGCTTTGCTTTAACCTAGACCTAGAAGCTAACGATAAAGTGGTCAACATGGGCAAATACTGGTCAATTAAAATCTAAAGTTTGTTGCAGATCTACTCGGAAGAAGAAGGGCAACAGATTTTAAGGATCAAGAGAAATACATGGAAAAGATACCTAAAATATTCATGTAATCTGTAGTGAGATCCTCAGCTGGAGCTGAATTTGGTGGTGGAGGTTTGTAGCGACGCTCTCGGTCAGCTCGCCTGGGGTCCGATGTAATTTGCATCTAGGAATATTGAAAACGCAATGACATGAAAAAGTTTTCTTACATTGAATAAAGTATATTTAATTTTCATTTCACAACTGAGCCTACAACAGGAAACAAAATAGGTGGCAGAGTCGAGTTTAGGAAATGATATTACGATTGTATCATTAAAACAAAGTGTGATAAGGACATACAATTTATATTTACCACAAAAAATCAAAAATTTATAATGCACTAATCTAACCTTTTGGGTTTTGATTACTGGTCCACAAATATTGTATATTTGTATTGATTTCGGGAAAATATTCCTAGTTTCAATATTCTGTGATATAAACCACTTTGAAGGAATTCTACGGCCTAGAAAAGACAATCTACAAAAAATATATTGGTCGAGAACCCAACTCCACAGATCACTTATATCCCAACTCAGCTGTCATGTCACACCCTGTCCTTTTTTTTAAAGGCTTTTTACGGCTCTGGAATCATGCTTTTATGAACCCTGTCACTTTTCGTCTGTTAAGTGTTGCCGACACTAGACCACGAAAAGATCCAAAACCAAGCTTATCGTAGAGGATGAAACTCATACACGACACCATAGAGTAGAAATCACATAGAGATGACACTCCCGCTCCAGACGCGCACAAGGTCAATCCGTCTGGCTGTCTCTTAGCGAACAATTCAGTCGGGAGTGCGCTTCGCCGCGGAAACGTTCGTCGTGCGGGTCGAATTTTAATTTTTTGTAAAAATTTAGCAATGCCGAATTATTGTGGTGTGTATGGCTGCAAAAGTAAGTTTTTTTAATTTGCCTAAAGATGAGCCAAGGTAAGTGATGATTTTACAGTAAATACCTAGGTACCTACCATTCGTTATTATACGTAATTGTCGTATGTACTCCTATTTTTACTTACGTAGGTACCTAGTTTCCATTTTCTAATTTAAACTACCTAGGTGCCTAAGTCATTGTTAGCTGATAATGATAAATAAGCACATTCGTATCGTAGGTATGTTTTGCACCTATTTTAAAATTCTTTACCTACCTATTAACAATAAAATGGTAAGGTAAGACTTTAAAACGGGTAAATATTTTGTTCCCACGGGAAAACTCTTAGCAGCGGTCGCAACCGCTTGACTGGCCGCTAGTCTGGAATATAAAATATTGGCACGTGACAGCCCCGACTTAAAGCGCGGGAGAGTGCGGGGCGTTACGGGCTGCGGGGGGAAGTAGGTATTTAAAGCGCGGCTTTTGGGGCCCAGACAAAGGAGTTTCGTTTCTATACGCAGTATTATTATCTATTCTAATGACGACACACTCATGAGATCGATGCCTCGCAGATTTGCACCACTAGTCCATACTATGTTATGGTCGTAGTTTCACTAAAATATTTCTTACATTTAACCAAGTGACTTGTATTTTTTTACCCATTTCCTTTGTTTTGGCTTTTGTGTGTAGGTAAGGTAGCATATAATCGTACTGTTTAACATACAACATGCGATGCATCCGTTCTGCGCTAGCCTTTACACTGTGATCTCGTTGGCACGTTCATTTTTGAAATTTACATACCTAAAATTATGTAGTATATATAGATAATTATCAAATTATCCGCTCTTAATCAGGATCCGTGAAGAATCCGATCACAATCCAAAAGAATCGAAATGCCATCCAAAGAACCGCGCCAGTAACGCTGCTGCTGGTCTGTTCCAAGGAACTTATATACCCCTCTTAGCGAGGCGCGAGGGGGTCTGTTGCGTCCACAGAACACT
This sequence comes from Tuta absoluta, assembly GCA_027580185.1. NCBI lineage: Eukaryota > Metazoa > Arthropoda > Insecta > Lepidoptera > Gelechiidae > Tuta > Tuta absoluta. Next base: position 7,902,624 of record JAQAHW010000003.1, read on the forward strand.
ATATACTCCTTGGCCGCAGGTCAACCGGAGCGCGGAGGTTCTATCCTGACCTGCACTGCACGGCAGTCACATCACTTATTTTTTGGTCACTACTATTTGTCCAAATAGTACCGCTACTTAATTCTAGAGGGCGCTAAATTAAAAGTGAAATGACAGGACAAACATTCAGTGTAGGTATGTTCTAGATGTGAAACTGAATTACTGAACAACTTTTCTTACGAAATACGAAAAAATATTATATTATATGTTTCTTCCATACAAATTCACTCGAAAAGCAACAAAATTTGTATGGGAGGACCCAATATTTATTTCATATTTCGAATTTTTTTTACTAAGAAATGGTGTTCAGTTTCACGTCTAGAAATCGAACTGAAACTGAAAGTTTGTCCAGTCAATTCACTTACACACTGTAGGTATATTGGGTGAAATTTTACTAATGACCGATAGCGAAATCTCAAGACGGGCTGGTGATAAGCAACAACTTTCCAAGTAACATAGATTTAAAGATGACAAAAATATTTTGAGTTGCCATAGTCAAATCTGCAATTGCAAAGCTGATCGGCAATTTTGTATGGGAGGTCCAAATTTATTTTTCGTATCCCGAACTATGTTCCTCGGGGAAAGTTGTTCCTTATCACCAGCCTAACTTGAGTTTTCGCTATCGGTACTCGAATACTCAATGCGGGCTGGTAATAAGAAATAATTGTACGAAATCCTAGGAATTTGACCAAAACCCAGAAAATTGTAATATCGTAGACTTCCTTCTACCATCTTACTAAAAAAAACCAGAATATCGGCCGTAGTTTTAATATGATTTGGGTTAGGTATATCCACCGCCGCCAATGCTTAGGTACTTACTTTGTGGTAAAACGAAGTTCGAAAATAACTTTTTCCGATAAAAATGTCATCGTATGTATTTTTTAACAAAGAAACATTAACTTACAAAGACAATAAAGCACGATATTATAATTATATTATATGGCTAGTTCTCTTCGAAACGCGTTCTCCTGATAATTCCGTCATCATTTTTCAAATTATGTTTTTTGGTATTTTGGAGGCATTGCGTCATACTTTAGAGGAATACAGATAAAATTATGTGAAAGGCCCGCTTTTTGGTCGAGTAATTACAAAGATATAGCTAGCCCACTATTAGCTGTGATGGAATCAAGAGAACTGTATTCGGTGTATGACGGATCTAACAAATATGGTTCAATTGGCCTTGTTCATTAGTATTAACACGAGTAACATATACATACACATTAATTATTGTGGTATAATGAAAAATTTAAAATCCATTTTGAATTTGAATTAGATTTTCATGAAGAAAATTGAGTCCCACTATTTAGGTGACGGATCTGATAAAAATGCCCATGATTTGGGTGACGGATCTGATAAAATGTAATAGTGTTTTTGTAAAACATAGTTTTAGTTTGTATATTTTATAATAAAAAGGAATATATTATAGTAGTAAAAGAAGTGAGAGAAAGTAAATAAATGAAATAAAAGGATATGTTTAAATCTGCGTATTTATTTGGAATGATTTTTTTGGGCTCCTGGTTGTGCTTCTGGTTGTTTACATCAAATACTCCAAACCTTCCATGTCTATTTGCTAGCAGAAGCTACCCATCAGGATAAACAACTTTTGCTTTGATGCCATATCTGTATCTCCTATAGTTTAGGTGGGCTCCTGGTGGTGCACCTGGTGGTATACATCAGGTACTCCAAACCTTCAAACTCTATAAGCCAACAGAAGCGACCCATCAAGCTAAACAACTTTTGCTTTGGTGCCATATCTGTATCTCCTATACTTTTAGACGGCTCCTGGTGGTGCACCTGGTCGTCTACATCAGGTACTCCAAACCTTCAAACTCGATATGCCAGCAGAAGCGACCCATCAAGCTGAACAACTGTTGCTTTGGTGTCATATCTGTATCTCCTATAGTTTAGGTGGGCTCCTGGTGGTGCACCTGGTGGTATACATCAGGTACTCCAGACCCTCAAGTGATGACAAAAGGTAGCCTATGTGTTAATCCATGTTACCTCGATATGTATGCCAAATTTCCTGCAAATCGGTTTAGTAGTTTTTGCGTGAAGAAGTAACAAGCATATCCCATTTATAATATTAGTAGGATGGATATATTAGTAAAATATAAACAAAAGACCCAACCGTGGGCACCGATTTAGTCCCACTTTTACCGAATCTCTTAATTCCATCATCACCTTATCAGATCCGTCATTGCACTGATTACGGAAAGTGATGGATCTGATATGAGGGATCTGATAACCAAAGCATATTTTTTGGCTTTGTGGCAAACTGATAGCAAGCAAGTACGAATGTTACACACAATGACCTTCAATTAGCAGTGGTACATCATATTCCATTGAAAGAAAAACTCACATTTACATAGAATTAGAGAAAATCGCAATGAAAGGTATGACAAAATCATGAAACAAAATGACAGATCTGAAATGTCTTAGCTTCTTGTGCGGATTTCCATTAATTTGCAACGTGTCTGCCTCGTTCAGATCCTGGGAGGTGACCAAGGTAACGTGCAGGCAGGGTTATCATACGTCTCAATCTAACTGTTAACGAATGACAAGCGCCATAAAGGGTGCGTTTGGATATGAGACGAGTTCTAGACACCAATGATTAAACGAGATTATCTATGTCAAAATTACTTTTCAATTACTATCAAATGTCACCATATGATACTCTCCATCACTATCCAACAATATGTAAGTAAACCTATGTACGTATGACCAAAACACAAGATTTAATTCAGTTTCACTTTGCAAAGTAGGGTTGGACACCACCTACGGAATCTAGAGAACGACGTTTTAAATAATTATTTAAAAATATCTATAATAATTACAACCATTTCGTGAGTTTGCTTAAGGAATTAAAGGTCTTTACTTCCAAATAAAAAATCGAGAAAAATATATTATCATCAGATCAATGTGTTTTCTGGTGCCACTCATCAGTTCCCTCATCAATGAGAACTAGCCATATATTCATAATTATATTCTACGATTTGATCCCTTAATTGAAGTTAATAGTAGGCACGTACATACGTACGCATAGTAGTAATTAAATTAAATTAAGGTTTACAGATGGGTTGTTTTTGTTCGCCATTTCTCTGAATATCTTTAAAAGCTACTGTGTGTGTTTAAAATGTGTTCCTTAAGCCGTGTGATACATTTATCTTTATTTCTCTTATGTATGAGAGTCCACAGCGACAGTCAAACCTATAAACATCAGGATCTTGGAGAGATTGTTGCATTTCAATAATCTTATAAGTACATAATATATTGGCTAATCTACCTCTGCGGCTTGAAATCGAATTTCGATCAGTCTTGATCGAAGTTCGCTTCAGAATTCTACCGAACTTATCAAATACTCCCTCTAAGTATGGAAAGTAAGTACCTACGATGTTCGTCGTTCGACTATGGGTGGTTTGGCATGTTGTTTGGGTGGTTGTTTCTGTGACGTTTATTTATCATTTTCTTTTTGTATATCTATATTAAGTTAACAAAAAAAAAACACGACGATATAAAATTGGAAATAAGTTCTTAACTATTTTTTGAACCTCGTTTTGCCATCTATCTAAACAACAACATCATGTGATCTTCACCTATTGATATTGATAATCAGCTAATATTTTCATATACTTACCTTACATACAGGTACAGGATGTATCTGCAAAGGTACGAATCAAATTTATCATTATATTGTCCTCCCTCACCCATGATACAGAACTAGATAGGGCGGGAACAAGGGTGGAAATAAAGTAAGCGGTTTTGTATGGAGGAATTACCAATATTACTTAGGTAATTACTTATTTACCGTGTGATGCCGGCTTAGAATAGCATCACCCCATTTCTTGCCCGTGGGAGTCGTAAGAGGCGACTAAGGGACTCGATCGAGGGTGTGTATTGCAGTTTTAGGCGACGGGCTGACAACCTGTCACTATGGCGATACACGATTTTCCAGATGACCCTCAAATGTTTGTCAGACGTGGCGTAAATGTCCGTCATATGCGGCTATTTATGTTTGTGTATTTATGTATGTGTATGTAATTACTAATATTTTTTCATGTCCCTCTTGGAAATTAGTTAAGTACTCATGACATGGGGACATTTATGCTATAGTTTGAGGGGTTTCCCTCAAACGAGGCACCACCGACTATTGGCCGCAATATTGCAACATCCATCGAGAAGTAGAAGCAGGACTTCGTCATCATGCATCTCCTCTGCAACCATCGTCCACCTATTAAAATACAAAGCTTCATTGGCCACAAAAAACTCCTGCCATGTAACAAAGACTCAGCAAAGGCTTGACTCGAGTTTCCACCTTCGGACGGTCAAACACTCTCCCCAGAAAATCTGCATGCAGGATACCGTCTCCGCTGCGGCACGAGGAAGTCCAATATCAGGCTCCGAGCAGGTGTTGGAAGATGTGCTGAGGGCCTTAAAACATGGGGATACTTGAGCAATAACAAATGCTATCGTGCCCTGTGAGCGAGGAGGTTACTTCTCGCTCAGAGGAGGTTACTCCTCGCTCCCTGCACCGTAGAGGACCTCATAGCGGCAAAGGAACGGGCTGTTGGTGTCGCGAACTACTGGAAATCGATTAAATAAGATGATATTGAGTTAAAGAGTTGTGATTATGATTAAATATCGACACGAAAAGAAGAAAAAGAAGGGATTTAACAAAAGCAAACTATATGGATGCTTTATTTACCAACCTACAAAACTTCTGTAATCAAAATAGATAAAAATAATTTTAATATTAAGGTGTGATGCTGGCTTAGAATAGCATCACCCCATTTCTTGCCCATGGGTGTCGTAAGAGGCGACTAAGGGACTCGAGGGTGTGTATTGCAATTTTAGGCGACGGGCTGACAACCTGTCACTACAGTGATACACAGTTATTTGATTGACCCTCAAACTTTTGTCAGACGTGGTGTTAATATCCGTTGAACGGCCGTTAACGCTCTGCCTACCCCGTAAGGGATATAGGCGTGATTTATGTATGTATGTATGTATGTAATATTAAGGTTACTAAGCGGGCATGTTACCTAAATATCAAAAATATGCAAATGCAGTCAACTCATGTACCAGTGGTGTGTAAAAAAGGGCAATTGGAAGGTTTTTGCGTCGGCCGGCGGCGGCGGCGGCTTGCTTGACCAACGTATAACCAAACTTGTGACTTGTCCAGCGAGTAGCACGCACGGCCATGATTGGCCAAGCGGCCGCGGACGCCCACCGCCCGCGGCCCGGCTGCCCACGCATTTACATGTGAAATCTAAAATAACACCACTTATGTAGACTCTATGCGAACGTAAGGAAAATAATATTTAAAATGTTATTTAGGTAGGAGCAGTAGGAAGAAGAACCTACCCACATTTCGATTTCCTAACGCAAGTAGGTAGATGGTTTAATAATTAAATAGGGCTGTTTTTAAGAATTTAGAAAATCGTATCTAGGTATCTTTAATTTGAAATATTAGTAAGTATTTAAAAAAACTGTTGAACACCAAAGTAAATTTTATTACTTATTCTCTTCGTGGCAAAATGAAAACATCCATGAGGTCAACCCATCCGAACCATACCGAGACCCGTTTTCCAGACACCCGTTTAGATAAATATGAAAGTGTCAAGTTAAGAAATTCTCGAAGTAGTGACTGGTTATAGTAGAAGGAAGAACTGTAGGCTTACGGAATTTACAAAATATGACAACTGTGGCACATGGCCACCCAAGTAGGTAGTCAAAACAAGTATTAAAAAATATAGATTAAATAAAAAATACTTATTTATATTAAAACATAAATAGGACATTAAAGGGTTTCCATTCAAGTTGTCATCATATTCTATACAATTGAGAAATAAATATACCTAGGTATATATTACGAAGATCTATAAGGTATTTAATCATATAATTCGAAATTTTTCGATAAGCGTCGAGTTGGCTATTTTGGTCAGCTTTAGGTAAATGATATGATAAGTAGATATACTCGTATGTTAAAAGTTAATGAAGTAACTAGGAATAGGAAAACAGCATTAATTATTTATTTATCTTGAAATACAAATAAGATTTATTAATTTTTAATTTTGCATCTTAGACTGCCTTGGAAAGATCTTTTTGTCACTTGATCAAAACATTATAAATGTAAACAATAGATATAAAATAGTCAACATTATAAAAAAAATAAAAATAGATATGTCAACTTCCTTAGACTAATCAAAAAGCCCGCGCGCCTCTATTCGTAGTCGAACCAGGCGCAAAGGCGTACCCATAACGCTCGCTGCATTCCCTCGTCGAATGGCTATGGCCAACCTTTGCACCAGAAAGGAACCAGCGCGGGAGTCAGCACCTCTCTCTCTATCTCTAAGCCTACTGCCCAAATCAGCTATCACCCAGCACCCAGCCGTTTCCACAGCAAAGGGAATAAAATTATAATTCTGGCTGAGAAAATAATATTTTTCGCATTTTTATTCGCAGTTACTTCTGCAGCTGCCGCATGCACTCTCATAGTGCTACTAAATTTGCGGGTATTTACTTATTTATAATTCCCGTTACGACAAACGATCGTCTTGTTTGATTGACTCTACACACGATCAATTTGTCAAACATTGTGCAGCTAAAGACTCTATTAACCTTTGATAATCTGTAATTACAAGTAATTAGTATCAATAATACACAGGAAATCTTTCATTTCAATAACGCCGCTGTAGTAAGTACTGTCAGCAACAAAAGTTTAAAACGTGTTATTTTTCTTGGTCTAATTTCCAGTACTTAGATTTGAAAGGTAATATACATGAGCTAAAATTGAATAATGTCAATTTCTTATACAATATTTTTTCAGTTTTTTTTAGTCTGGGATCATATTTGAAATTATACAGGGAGGAACAAAACGGGTACCTATAACAAGCCAGCCGAAAGGAGGGAGAGGTACTCATGAGATTGAAAAACTTTCTCCATGGAAAATGTGTAGAAATAAAAAAAAAATGGGACCTACATACATAAATCACGCCTATATCCCTTATGGGTTAGGCAGAGCGTTAACGGCCGTATAACGGATATTAACACCACGTCTGACAAAAGTTTGAGGGTCAATCAGTTAACTGTGTATCAAGTGTGCTGTCAGCCCATCGCCTAAAATTGCAATACACATCTAACCCTCGAGTCCCTTAGTCGCCTCTTACGAAAGCCATGGGTAAGAAATGAGGTGATGCTATTCTGAGCCGGCATCACACGGCACACGGCATTGGCACAGTATAATTAATAGTACTATTGGACCTCTCATACAAAATTGCCGATCAGCTGGGTAATTAGATAGATAGATAGATAGATGAACACTTTATTGCTTACAACATACACAACAGAAACAAAACAATACAGAAAACTTAAGACTAAAAGTAAGCAAAGGCGGCCTTATCGCTTGCAGCGATCTCTTCCAGGCAACCTTTACATTAAAATAGAAACAAAAATTAAAAGATTTGCAAGTAGTTGCATAAGCAAATTATCAGTCAAATTATTAAATTTTAATAACAACACTTATGTACTAAGTAAATTTACAATCATACATAAATACATACATATATACATACATACATACATACATACATACATACATACATACATGCAAATATATACAAATATGATTAAAAATATATATATATATGTAAATTAAAGATATATATTATAAGATACATACCTACATAAAAAATTATAAATACACACATGACAATGGACATTTAAATACTTACTGATTTCAAAAGGAAATAATTGTGCAATTTCGATTTAAATATAGCAGGAGATTTAGAGTGACGGATTTCAGACGGCAACTCATTCCACAAATGCGAAGCTTTGGAGACAAACGATTCCCTGGAGTACCCCGACTGAGAGAGACCTCGTGGAACGCGGAGGATGTTATCGTTCTTCGACCGAACGTTGCGACCATGGTCATCACCCAAAAAATGAAAGCATTCCTTCAGGTAGGGAGGGGAACAAGGGTCGTTTAGGATTTTGAACAGGAGAAGAAGGATATGCTCATGCCGGCGCAACCTGATAGGGAGCCACTTCAGTCGACTTCTGTACTCAGACACATGATCGAACTTGCGCAATCCGTAAATGAACCTTATGCAGATTAATAGTATGGGAGATCCTATCTTTTTTAATATTTCGACCTATGTTACTTGAGGATAGTTGTTAAGTTTAATGAGTACCTCTACCTCCTTTCGGCTGGTTATACCCATTTTGTTACTCCTTGTATGTGGCAGCCTGTATCAGGCTTTAAAGTATTTTTGCTTATTGGATATTCTAGAGGCAAATTCAATCTCATCCGGCAACCTATCAAAGTGTGTAACAGAAAAAAAAACTGCAAGAAAAACATACAGGGTGTTAGGGACAGCCCTCCGAATACTGATAGGATGCATGCAGACCATGATACTGAACAAGTTTCGCCTAGAAAATTACTATATCAGGAAACAACGAAAGTCAACATCCCATACAAAATCGCGATAATCTGACTGCCTTTACTATGATAAGTCAATTTCTTACTGTCGTTCCCTCAATTATATTCCTACGGGAAAGTTGTTCAGTTTCATAGTTTGAATGCACCCTATCAGTATTTGGAGGGCTATCCCTAACAATTTTTATATGACGATCGCTTTAGTTCCCAGGTCCCTTGTAGCCACCTATATATACATACATATATCACGCTTTTATCCCTTGCAGGGTAGGCAGAACGTAAACGGCCGTAAAAATGGACATTTAGACCACGTCTGACAAACTTTTGAGGGTCATTCGGAAAATTGTGTAACGGCATAGTGGCAGTTAGTCAGCCCATCGCCTAAAATTGCAATAAACATCCTCGACTCCCTTAGTCGCTTCTTATGATACCCACGGAAAAGGAATGGGGTGATGCTATTCTAAGCCGTCATCACACGACAAATACTGATAGTATACTGATAAGTAGGTAGAACATCAATGGACCTTCATACCTTTATTGCTAACTGTACATACCAACAGAAAAACATTGGTAACGGAAACCGAAGCGCAAAATTACCCACGAGCAGACATAGAGGGGGCGAGGGAGGAGGGCAGGGGCGGGGACAATTAACTAATATGGCGGATTAATTAGTAGTCTGAGCTAGCTGTTCATTACTCGCAATTGCCGCAGCTGCGGTTGTGGCATTCTGTTGAAACGTGGTTGAAACCCTCGGATGCCAGAATGTTGTCGTAACTGGTGCACTGTGTAGACCTGACAACCTTTCACGAAACTACTCCATGAAAGTTCACGAGTTCTTTCGATAGCGTTACGCAATTGCAGCAAAATTTTAGAAGCATGTTTTTTTCGAGAATTTTTAGTCTTTTTATTTTGGATCCCACGTTCTTTTCGTCGTCCAACAATCTTATATAAAATACATACATACATAAATAAATCACGCCTATATCCCTTACGGGGTAGGCAGAGCGTTAAAGGCAATCAGATAACTGTGTGTCACTATAGTGACAGGTTGTCAGCCAATCGCCTAAAATTGCAATACACATCCAACCCTCGAGTCCCGTAGTCGCCTCATACGACATCCATAGGTAAGAAATGGGGTGATGCTATTCTAGGCCGGCATCACACGGCTTTATATAAAATTCCATTCAATTTTATTATACGATTTCTATCCTCATATTCCCTCAATGTACCTATACATATGAATATGTCATATAGGTACATAAGACAGGTGAACTTCACCTGAAGATGGAAAATATGTAAGTTAGTTACATGGGTAGCCAGCAGACATATTAACGATTTATACGTAAAAACCTAGCCCATTTGGTTTCATCTTCATAATTATATGCCTCTTATCCCTTGAGAATTTGAATCGTAAGTAACTGGAAATCAGAATTAAGTTGCAGTGTAGGTGTATCATCACATCACATTTCCCACTTAAGGAGCACGATTTGCCAAAAATATAATTTCGGCTCAATTTGTATTTATAATCTGCGGGTCGAGAGCTGATTCAGACATGATTGTGGCAAAATTAAGTCAAATTACGTAGCAAGCCTAATTTTATTAGCGATGCGATTTGATGTAGGTCATTACGATGGCCGAGGAGGTAAGACAATGGTGTTATTTAGACAAGATATTTATTATTTAAATCGTCGATATGTCGGGTATGATAAGTATAGGCGAGGGCAGCGGTAATTCGGTAATCAGTGGTTGCAAGTTCACTGTGGGGCAAGGTCGCTGGTGGGACAACGAGGTAATTTTAGTCTAAGCGCCAGATAGCCGGCACTGAGGCGCCTCCAATATCGCTACCTAGCCATTTGTTAAAGTATTTCCATTTAGCACCGTAAAGAGCTATTTCCATAACACTTTTGTCATATTTGTTCTCTGTTTTTTTCTTAAACAGTATATGCGATAATTTCGGGGTTATTCTACCAGTATTTAATTTATTTAGTTGTGAAAACGCGAAACGTGAGATGGTACATAAAATTTGGTCTCATTTATTTTTAGCGCTGTTGATGATGTCTGGCTTCGTAGTAAAAGTTGCTCATTGACCTTCAGCAGCTCTCAGACTCTCTTCAGAGTCGCCCTGAAAAAAATTACATGATTAGATTACACTATATAGGGTGAAAGGCTCATTTTCAACATATTCTTCAATAAAACTGTGGGTCGGAAATCATTAGTTATAAAATTGTTGAAAACATTGATTTTAAGATATGTATGACGGACCATTGTCAGTTGCATTTATGGTACTCTGTTATTAAAACACAACATGGAAAAACGCGTATGAACTATATAAATAACTCCTCTGTATCATCAGTTAACCGAAAAGGTACAAAAATCTAGCATTTAAAGGGTTTTCGTCAAATTTATATACTTACCTATAATCTAAAAACAAAAATCGGCGTGTGGTGCCAAAGCAACTGACTAAGGCCCGTCGTATACATCGCATAAAATCAAAGGACCAAAACTATTTTTTTTATAACTTACGACCCATACCCATATGGAAGAATGCATAGGAAATGGCCTCTCTCTGACTCCAGGGAATGTATTAAATTTCCTTTCACCTGTATACACTCATCTTTATAAGCACTCCTATATATACTCTTATTTTATTTAAAACTTCATTTATCGTAATTATATTCATTCACCTTTACGCTTCGTACATACCTATTTGCTTGACTAACGTAAATAATTAGTTAAAAATTATAAGGAATAGTTATTTAAAAAAAATATCAGAATTCCTCTTACATGTTCATCTTCGACTGTTTGCTAATTGGCAAATAATTATTGTAAACTTATAATTCTTATCACATACACAGCTTGCTCATGGTCATAATCTAATCTACAGTGAATAATAATTACTTACTTCTAACTAAGCAATTTCCAAGCTGCAATTCGGAACGCAGAAACCAGCAATTCGGAACGAAGCATTTCTTGATTAATTTATAATTTTATTCTAATTAAATTGTGATCATCACGTCAGCGACTCTACATGCTAGGTGGTTATTTGTCTAAGTATATATTTGCTTTTCCCGCCCTGCAATTTCCGTTATTTTCACTGAGGTATTCCCTACTAGTAGTTCTATAGTAGGTAGGCAATATTCATATTCATATTGTACACTCGAACGCATATTTGTGACAACTGATTTGCGAATGTCAGCCTTACTCTTTAGGAGTAAGAGCGAGCTGCATTTTTTATTTCAATTGATTTGAGTTTCTCTGTACGTTTCTTATTCTTCCATTAACCGTTTCTTTAAAATGTCACATGTCTTTAGAAAATGTCACGTGCTCTTCTCACATGGAGTCTTGCGGGGCGGAGTTCTCAGCAGTACAATGCGAGGCCTGGAGTGCCTAGGGATCCCTAATTTCGGGGTGAGCGGCTGGCTTCCGGAGCCCGCTGGTCGGCAAATTGCCGAAGAAAGGGTTCCGTAGGTCGGCATTGTCAACCGATTCCGGGGCATAATGCTGTAACAACTGTAGCCGATCGGCTTTGTGCTGTTGCGCACTCTTTAATTATGTGGAACAGTGAAAGGGTCACATTTTCTATTAAATTTGTACAATTGAACACACAGGATGTTAGTTTTGTTTCACAGAACTTTAAGTTTTTCTGCGAGCTCTTTGTTCGTGGTAAGGATTTCATCATCATCACTCACGAGTACCTACTTACGTTTTTCAAGTGGTTGACTTCGTTACCAAAAATCTTTTAAATTCAACGAGTTACAACCTACTGTTGCTTTTTCCTGCTATTACATCAATCTGTGCCTTTTTTGTACCTACATCTTCAATAACACACTCGCTCATTTAATAGCAATTGCTTTTAGAAGTAAAGTATAATTAAATTCATTTAATTACATACAAGTATATGAACAATGAGTAGTTTAGCTGCGTCCATTTTCAGGTGAAAATACTTGCCTTCAAACAGAGCACCCTATAGGTGCGCATACGCATGTGGTGGCACAGCCCACTATTGTTCGTTTACAAGCAGATTACTATAATCATTGCTCACGTAATGCGGTAAATGATAAGGTTGTGCTAGAGCGCTCAAAACATATGCTTTTGTAACTCATTCGTTCCACTAGCACTTGGACCCTGTACCTGCTATTGTTTACCCACCCCTTAAATTGATATTACCTAACTACCCTATTCAGCACCTAGGATTTGATGGGAAATAATACTGTTATGAATTAAAAACGGTAATAAAACCAAATTAATCAATAACCATCGTTGTCAGACGTGGCGTAAATGTGAGTTTCGCAAGGGATAAATGTACGTATGTAGGTATGTAATATTTGCCCAGCAGTGGAACTATTTATGCTAATAAAATAATAAAAACAAATTTTTATAATCCATCGATATATATATAATCAAATAATCAAAATATTAAAGATACTATAAGCAGGTATTCTTATGCATTAGTAATGTGATGCCAAAAATGAAAACATTATAATTTGTTGTTGCAACTCTATGATCAAATGCTCACTGATGGATGATACTATGTACACCCTTGATACCTATTAACCTCTTTTCGATTTGTCTGAAATTTTTGTCTTACAACTATTATTTCCTATTACAACAAGGGCGAAAAATATTTGCTGTCATTTTAAACAGTGCGCTGAACTTTTCCCTAACTTGCCCATCCGATTGGTGTTGATGAAACATGGCGCAATACGCCAAATTATGCATATATAGGTAGATTGCTTCGAAACACATCTTATGAAAGTTCATTCGTAATATTTATTACTTGACATGGATGATTTTTCTTCCTACTCGTAGTTATAATAATTACGAATTCATAATCAGCAACTCAATAACCCTTTAAGGGATAAAGTTTAAACTGGTGTTTCATACAGCTTATAAGCTTTTAACCCTATGGTCGCGTACCTATGTACGCAATTACTTTTACACATTTTAGTAGATTAACCGGTTCTATCGCGACTGTATGAAATATCATTTTCTCTCCAAGTTGGCCTATTTCATAAGTACAAATCTAGAATTCCGTTCCAGTCCGATCCGGTGTCATATGTGCTTCTATAGGTACAACTTTTGTCGTCAAAACCACTAGAGCTTGCCAAAAATTTTATTGAAAGCTTCTGTATATCTATAAAGACGCATACCTTGTAGGTACCTATAGCGCATCCGGCACCGCTGCAACCTAGATACAAGTCGGTTGCAGATCAATCGAGTGCGATCGGCTCATTATGCAGCATCCACGAGCAGCGACGCGGCCTGTCATTATGCCAAATGGAGGCAAATTGCGCGAGTCTAACGCGTTGCCGCTTGCCACGCCGCGCCGCCGCCGCCGACGCGCCGTCGCCGCCGCTGCCGCAGGAAAAGCTGCCCTTTTCCGCACATCCTGTATGATAATTTGTAGTTTGATATGCAAGTAGTGACTATGATAAAATCATCATGCATAATGAGCGGTGGCACTGTAAGCAGGTAAGAAAATAAAATTGTTTCTTGGCGTCATAAAATATTTTTTCGATTGCCGTTCAATCTACCCGATAGAGTATTTCAAACGTAGTTAAAAAAAAAAAACTTTGCTTACATATTTTGCTTCAGATCCAAGAAGGAAGGAACTTATGTAGGTATGAGGACACTTACGTAGGTAATAAAAATATGTATATGATATCCAAAATAAATTATCTCTCATTCTCTCATTCAATTAAGAATTTAGGTTTTACTTTACTTACTTTTGACTTACATGATTTGAATAAATATGACGTCAAAGTAAAGATTTTTCAATGCAAATTTTCATATCGCATTCAATCTCAGGGTGCCATGCTAAGTACTATTTAGGCATTCATCTTAGACTGACAACGCCATATCCCTTAAATATGGAGTCAAATTTTACTAATGAACGATACCGAAAACAGTGCCGAAAACTCAAGACGGGCTGGTGAGAAGGAACAACTTTCCCAAAAACAGCCGACCATGTCAATTTGTATGGCAGTACCATTTATTTATATTTCGACCTACGTTCCTTTAGGAAAGTTGTTCCTTATCACCAGCGTGTCCTGAGTTTTCAGTATCGGTTACTAGTTCAATTCCACCCTATATTAGTCAGACGAGGCAAAGGTAAAACCCAACGTTCATATGCTTTTTGACGCTTTGTCTAACCTCAAGGTAGGTTACAAGGGAAGGTTTTGTATACGTCACCTGTTTATTCAGATAAAAGGCGGATTATGAACAACTGCATACCTAATTTTAAGAATCAGTTAGAAGTTATTTACCTACTGTCTATTGATAATGTATATGTAGACGTTTGTCTCACACCTACGTCACCTATTAAACATTTGACTTGCTATTCATTCCTTAAAGTGGTTTTAGTTACGTAAACCATTCAAATAAGCATACGACATACGTAAACACATCTGCGTAAGTATCGTTGGGATGTCGTCGGACCACTGTCAGAGCTACCGTTTAATTAGGGCCACGGTTGGCTAGCAGCGGCCCAGTGGTTAGCCAGTGGCCCAGTGGTTAGCCGCGGTCGTCACGCCGCACGCAAATTGGTTGCGATTAAAAATAATTTTCATTTTTGATGTCATTTCGCTCATTACAGCGCGCTGCGATGCGGGTAATTCCTCTCATGTACCTAGATACTACCGATCCAGATTATTATAGGTTCTTGTTATGCATATAGGCGTGTGAGTATGCTAGTTGCTACTGGAATCAAGTAGTGTTCAGAAAAAAACTCCTGCGGGCTAGAAACCCATGTTTGTTCAGAATATATAGGTGATCTTTCGCTCCAGATGACGGTATGCTCCTCTACTCCACATTTGAAAAGTCTTTCACTGTCCATGCTGCGCTTGTGGAATGGATTACCTGCAGAGGTGAGGAACAGCACTAATGTGAAGATGTTCAAATCCAACATCAGGAAGGTTTGGGGTTATGATCTGGGTGACATGGACAGTTTGTAGGGCACATGATATTTATTTATGTATATAAATTAATATGTATATTTATTATTATCTCTTATCAACTAGGGTGTATTTATTTATTATTTAATATTATTTATGTATATTAGTTAAAGACTTAGCTTTCTTATTATCATTTCATCTTCATCATTACCATTTTAAAGTACAGTATCGTATTTTATCTGCAAATTACATATCCTCTGAGTCTCTCAAAGGTTGACTGGAAGAGATCCCTTTGTGGGATAAGTCCGCCTTGGTTCCTCTTGTTTTATTCCATCCTTTACTGATTATGTAAATTTATTTTGTGGTACAATAAAGTTAATACATACAATCACTGATTGTTGCTAACCAAATAACATCTTGTCATTTCCTAAGAAAAACTGGAAGGAAAAGGTTCGCGGTAAGGCCAGGGCCCGAAGATTGCAAAATGAAAATTGTTTTAGTTGTATGCAGATAGCGTATGAGTAGCATGGTTTTGGGCGTTTCGTATTCTGCTAACAGTTTGAGGTATCACGGTGACAATAAAATTACAGTTGAGTGTCGCTTGCATTGCAAGGGTAAAAAGATAAGAGAATCCGGGCCCTGGACTCGCGGAAGATCGCCAATGAGACGGATTGACCAAATTAGGGCTGTAGCCAATTCACCAGTACTCCATAAGACCAAGTTTATTAACGCTTTAAGTTAAGAATGGCGTGGAACCATCAAGTGGGGCACTCAGCAAGTAGACAACGCGATTACTACATGATGACTATGCCCACTCTGTCAAGAGTGTTACGTCTGAAAAGAAGAAGGTTAAAACAATGGTGACAGGTTCATTTATGGGTCACGTTTGTGGACGTATAGTGTAGGAGTCCCTCAAAGAGTCTTATAATCGCTGTAGCAAGTCACTTCTACCCGATCCTATCCGATAAACTTCGCTTTCAAAATCGAGGATTTTTTCCCTGCTGCCTTCATGCCTAGCAAACCATGGTCAGCATTACCGCCTTTTTTAAATATTGTCTACTATGAACTAAAAATATTCTTGAAAGTTTTTTCAGTGTAATGTTCAGTAGCATAGATAAGTGCACAGACAGACAACATGCAAATCTTACCTTATGCTTCATAATGTGACATCCACATGGTAATGTTCCACTTACCTCACAAGGGCATTGGTTATTACGCAAATAACCGCAGATTACAGGCCTACGACAATTAGATGATGTGCTTTAATGATTACAAATAGCTAGGTATCCTCTTTTGCTTACATAATTTGCGAATATTTACTATGTTAAAATATTTATTTAGGCTATACCCACTATAAAATTACTTACTAATATTGTTTTGTACCTACTAAGTAAGTAATATAGTCGCCAGTTTCTATCGATATGCAGTCTGGGAGTGATATGTCAGCAAAAATAAACCCTACTTATAAATGCGAAAGTTTGTATGTTTGTTTGTTTGTTACTTCTTCACGTTAAAACCAATTGTAATGAAATTTGGCACACATATAGAAGGTATCATGAATTAACACATAGGATAGTTTTTATCACCACTTATGCAGGCATCGCCGCGGGTAACAGCTAGTATAGTATAATGCCTAAAACAGTTCAGAATGTTGATGATAAGGGCAACAACTTTTACCCCCATGTTGCCAATACGCTGAACATCTTTTCATACATAAACAAAGAATGAACACCGTTACACAGACCATCTTTCTGAAATAACATAGATCATATTATGAAAATGAAATTCAATGTGTCTTTTTTGTTGGTTCACCCTGCAATGTCCTAACCAGAACGGGAACAAATTCACAAAGTGATAAATATCAACTTTGTGAGTGTCCCACCGAGAATCGAACCCGGAACATTTGCGTCGCAGGCAGCCGCACGACCACTGCGCCACATCGGCCGTCGACGACTACCTACTCAAAAACATTGTACCTATTACTAGTTTAGTAAGTTTAATTGCGTATGGGTCTGTGCTTACGCATGAAATTAAACAATGTCAAACTAAATTTATTGTTGTAAAACGAAACAACCTTGTTGAACGCAAACTAATAATGCGAGAACATCATGTTACATATCGCGTGATAGATTATGCGTTCCTAGGCATAAGTATGACATACAAACATTGTAAAAACATTTTACTGTAAAAAAAATGAATTACTTAATTTTTGAACGACAATATGGGATTTTGTTTAATTAGAAGTTTTATACAAAACCATAAAATTTTGAACGGGTGTCACCCATACATGAATTATAACTTTATAACATACCCACTTTTACGCAGCTTTTTCATGTTTTGAATTTTCAATTGAATACTTATTCAATTGAAAATTCAAAACAACTACTTAGATACAATTTTATCTGAGCCTTTGATGTCATATTCAATCAATCAGAAATAGGTACTGCGACTAATCTATTATATGGACTTAGGTAATTACGAGTATACGCAGCAGTTCCGATTTCGAAACTCACTTACGATTATTGGTAAGTTGTTTTTTATTTAAATTGTTTGGATTTTGTAAGATATCGATTTTTCTCGAAGAAAAGACATCAACGTCGTCGTCTCATTTCCCTTGATTACAAAAACAAGACTATTGACATAACCGCAATGCGAGCTTCATAGATTACAAGCTTAATAACAGCTCTACTGGAACCCAACCACCACTCTACTTTGAAAGCACACTCGTAGAGTATTTAACTAGCCTGCAACACGTTTGCTACTGGAAAGTCTTATTAAAGTAATTTGATCGTATTGTTCCTATTGCAGACTTTATCACGTTTCGACTGGCCAGCCTAACCATATAATCACTACTGAAATATTTCAGTCCACTTATAGTAATTTTGCGCATTAAGCCACTATCGCGTGTGTGATTATATAGAGTTGAAACAATACGAAATAATAAAAGTGAAACGGGCGTAGGCCATTTGCATTTCCGTCGGAGAGGCAGGTGCTTTTTCCTTTCTGTTCTGTCGAAGCTCTGGCTCGGAGGAAAGAGGGAGAGAGGGCGGTGGTCGTGGTGTTTCTGCTCGCTTCGAAATGATTATTTTGATTACGTTTAATTTGCATACGGGGCCGGATCGGCCGCCGCGGGCAGCGCCGCCCGGCGTCGTAACGACCCCTGTACTTTTCTGTAATGTTTTCGCCATTTTCAACAAAGTTCCCCACAAATTGTATAATTTCAGGCATCATCATGGTTATTACGAAGAAGCGCCCGTAGTCGTCGTATCATCTTAATAGGTCAGCCGATACACAAATTCTTGATAACTACGAGTAATCAACATAGTCCCTGCCTTGGCAGGCTTAATAGCCCGATGTCTTCAATTATTGGTAATATCAGGCCCTTAAACGTTCTTAGGAAGCTGACTGGCGGGTCTGATGGGATGCAGAGGCTGTTCACTTATTCACATTCCTGTGGAAGTTCTATGAGGTCGTTGTCTTCATGTCGCCTGTACTTAACACTTATTACTGTAATTTGGCAGCTGCAAAAATGACATTAAAAAAACCTTTTCATCTTTATTTTGCTGTGAAGGTTAGATATTTAAATACTTTTAAATAAGTTAGGTATGTTGTTGAATGTGCTACCGTGCGGCGCGCGCGCATTGGCGCCGCGTGATCCAATCCGCGCCGGCCATCGCGCCACGCCCACTCCAGCATATTAACTACATGCCAGCCAGTGCCAGTGCGATTGCTTAGCCATGTCGAATGTGAAAACATTCCTTTTATTCAAGCTCCTGGAAGTAATGGATCTACCGTGAAGATTTTCTGTAACTTGAACTGTTGATCTAGGTACTTAGTAGAAGTCATGACTGCAGTCTCTATCTTGAAGAATTTAAACTTAAACAAAACAACCCATCAAAATTATTCATAGCCTCCGAAAGTGGAACAAAGCTGTTCTATTTCACGGTCCATCAATGACTATAACCGATAAGTTTTAGAAATCTAACTCGGAACGTATGATTGGGGACAATTGGGGCGCGGTGCTGTCGGCAATGTTCGATTGGGCTTTTCAACGCGATGCTGGACGATGGACGCTAGGCGATGGACATTCCGAGACTTAATGACATAATCGGTGCCCGCGGCGTGATGCCGGCCACTCCACGCAGGGATGGAAAAGGCATTCAGGCCCTGGGTTTGCAGTTGCTTAAAGTACGCTATGTTCTGAAAAATGGAGGAAAATTTGTCATCATTACTGTGAAGCCTTATCAAGAATTTTTATTGTTCTTCTGCACTTGCCTATCGAAAATTGATATCCTATAATTATTTTTTGGATATGTGTAAACATAAAAAAATAAATGCTTTTTATCTTAGACCAATATAGAAATCCTATTATAGTACGGACTAACCAATCTTTTAAATGTAAGTAGGTATGTAGCTTCCAATTTCTATTGAAAATACTACTTTACTTTAGACTAGTTTTTACGAAGGTGAAATTTAGTAAAACCTAGTGGACAATTTTAGTACCCCTCCTGCCTACAGCAAAATCTTTTTCAGCATAACTCTGCCGTCCATCATACCTACAATAAGCACCTAATCCACGATCTACGCTTAGCCTTTACTAGTCTACAAAGTTATAAATCATCTAGCCACGAGGTCCACATTGTACCTGAGCCCTGGCCCATCGATGACAGTGATTACACGAGCGGAGCGGGCAGCGGGTAATTGATTCGTTGCTGCCGGCATCTTAAACCACCTGACCGCTATTTTCAGCGCGTCCCTGTAGTTTCTCAATTGAAAATTATCTATGGCTCTGTACGTGTTGTTACACAGCTTAAAATTTTACGCGTGAAATTTCTAGCCGTTGGGCAGCTCGGCTGATGATACCTACGTCAAATGGTACGGTGCTTAGTGCTCGCCGATAAAAATATAGGTACCTACTCAAAAAGCTGGACTGAATTATGCAAGTAACTATATTATGATGTAGCTTAGTTCAGTTTTTATGCTGAACTGGTAAAAGCATACGAAAGACGAATAGTATATTTGCAAAATAAGTCGGCAACTGTTTCGATTTCTATTCAGCTCCTCAGATAAGGCAATCTGCCTTATTACAGTTGGAATGAAACTGCGTCCATATGTACTACTGGTGCGAATGTGCGAGGCATCGGTCTCATCGACAACCTCTTATATGAGTATCGTCCTCTACGATATGTTTCTGTAACTGAGCGGGGCAATCGCTAAACTTTATGTAGTTCAGTTTAGTTTTTACACTGAACTGGTAAAAGAATACGAAGGACGAAAGAAAGCGTAACAGTTGCTGACTTATTTTGCAAATATATCTTTCGTATTTACAAGTTGTTGTAAGACACTCATGAGACCGATGCCTCGCAGATTTGCACCAGTAGTCCATATTGACACAGTTTCAACTATATTATTGTTAATGATGTAAAATTTAGTAAGTTGATACTAAGATAGGCAATGCAGAAAATAATAATTAATGCCTTTATTTCGTAATTTAAATAAAAAAATTACAATTATCCGCCAAACTGCATAGCAGTTTGTGCAGGCTATGTGTCAAAACGTAGTCAAAATAGACTTGTGTAGGTATTCATTTCCGTCACAGTATTTCAGATTGTATGCGTATGATGCGACATGTCATTTTCAGCGGAAAGTCTTTGACATGGTTAGGTTATCCGAAAAACCGCGACTGAACTAGGTACAACAAACAGTTGTTCGGTTTCAATCGGATATTTTTACAAGTTGCAAATAAAGCAACTTTCACTATGTATCGTATATTTAATTTAATTTTGAAATAACTAATTAAATAGCTTTACCACCGTTATTTTCCAACCCCACGCGTACGTTTACCTATTGTCTTATTGTTTTTTACCTGCCATTAAAATCGTGTGACAATATGGCCCTCTGCAAAATGCAGGTTTCGCACCGCATTACGGATTTCCGTCAGCCAGTAATAGCTTTGATTTTCCACGAAGCCTAGGGAAGGTTTTTTATTGTGCCAACTGGTGTTTTCATAGTGTTTTCTATGCATAATGGCTCGTCTAAGATTATAGAGTAGTTTGCAGTGATAGCTGTGTTTCCGTGGGCCGGTGGGACTAGCCCTGCAACGGGAACGCATTAACAAAAGCCGTTTGATGGTTACTGCATGGACGGATTGCCTTTGCAATTTTCCACTATGTAGGTAAATGACAAAGAAAGGGCGAGGAATAATGGGAATAATTTCTGTTTTCAGTAAAGGTTTATGCTTATGATCGACAAAGGAATTCGCTGCGCATGTACTAGGAAAGACAGTGAAACGGGGGCTCAATACAAGCAGAAGCAATGAAAATATTAATTGTTTTGAAAACACCATGATATCAGACTAATCCCGTCCAACTTTAATATTGTTTTATTTCTTATTTACATAATGCGGGTAATACGGGTATTAAGAGCCACTAATACGAAAACGGAATTTCATTAATTTGTACCTTAGCACACAAAAAATAAAACAATCATAACGCTTAATTTCACGATCGCGTCGCGCTGTAGCACGATTCACCATTTCTAGGAGCCACATCACTTTCCACGGAGTTGTTTCTCAACTAAACTGTGCGTAAAATAGCCTGTTTTTATAACTGTTGCAGTTATATTATATAAATAAGTGAATTTTGCCGTAATTTTAAGGTAAGTTTGATGCCTTAAATTGGCGTTTAGCAATTATTTATATTTAATACGTAATCTGAGTCTCTAGGTCTAATAGGGGGCACTAATATGGAGGGTTAATTGGACCACCACCTAAAACCAGGCAAAATTGAAAAACAAAAGGGACTGTACTGTTTAACTCCGGAGCAGGAAAATGACTACATAACGTGCAAAAGGTCTTTGCCTTTCGACTATTTCTTGCAACTTCATGAGGTTTGAATATTTTAAATCTCATTGATCATTGATAGACCACGATATTACAAAAGTATTATTTTCTTATTCATTTTCTTACTAAAAATGTTTTCATTACAAACAAATAAATAAATGAGGCGTGTTTTTAATGTAATTATCGCCATTTATAAAACTTCCATACTTTTTTGTTACGTAGGTACCTAAGCCTAGTACGGCCGATTCGATGTAATTTTTTCTGTTTTATTATGTTGTGGCGAAAAGTGGTTTACATTCAATAATAGATTGATGATAGTCGTTAATAAAAGACAGTGTATTTATTATGAGAAAGCTTATAAAAATATAATATTCATATGAAACCCTCGAGTCCCTTAGTCGCCTCTTACGACACCCGCCGGAAACAAATGGGGTAATGCTATTCTAAGCCGGCATCACACGGCGCTTAGGAATAATATTGAAGCGGCCCTTATTAAACACCCGAGATTTAATACGGTCCAATACAAACAATATTTTATAAAATGTAAGTAAAACACTTTTTTTTTTTATTCAATATTCAAATAAAGATCTACGTTCATCTGTATTGTTCTTTTTATTCTCGGAGTAAAAATCTGAAATATTTTGCTGTTAAGTATAGTTAAGGTGCCCTTATTTGCCGCAAGTACTTATAAGCTGTTAGCAGCCATATGAAAAATTAAACTAGGTATTCAAAATTATATTTTCAAAATTAGAATAATCAATACGGTTTAAAAAAGAAATCAAAGATATTTTTACAGCTTTAATAAAAACTATTATGAACTCAAAAGTGTGCGAAACACCCTATTTAAAGGTAAACTTTAAACATCTCCGATCCTACCTGCATCATCCATAGAGATTTTTTAACAATGATCTATGTTCCTATTCCAAGTTTAGTATGTTGTCATTTATCTTTCGATTTCCGGCCATCAAATTAAAGATGGTATCAAAACTGTCTCTTTCCAAGACAATTTTAATCATAGCCGTATTAGGGAGACATTAGGGAGACAATTGCAAGTAGTCACAGTCGGACAAAAGTGGGAGTCAAGATGACCCTCCTTCAGTCCTTTTGTGGGATAATTACACGTTCCACAGACCGCATCAAAGTAAATGCGACATAAAACTTTATTTTATTACCCCAAATTGTCTCAAATTCGACAAAGATTGTATCATAATTAGCCTAGTTTTGGAATGAAATGGTCACTTGGATCGTTATCGACGTGGTAGGTTATGTGATATTTGCACCTGGTTATTTTTGAATTGAATTGAATTGAATTTATTTTATAAATCATAATACAGAATTCTTAAAACTTATACATGGCCCTACAATAACACTTTTCGACGTTTGTCTGTGGGATTGTTTTTTTTTATTTTATTTGGGGCGTGTCTCTATAAAATTATTATATATCTAGGTACCTAGATTATCTAGATATGTTAGGTACAATATAATAGAGTAAGGCTCTTCCGCCTACTATAGTTATTAATAAGTATTAAATATTTATGTTACTTTTGGGTAAATTTTACGTTTTAAATAAATTGGTATAATCCCTTTAACAGTTGTCTTTTGTCTTCTTGTTTACCTACTAGCAATTTTAAGATCCTGATTTAAATAGACTAAATTCTTTAAATGTTTGTTTTATAAGTTAAACCATAGCAGTCAAGAGAGAAACTTAAAACTGAATCAACTAAAGATAGATAGGTACATGGTGTTTAAATCCAAACGGAGATCTGAGCTTATTACACTGAAGAAGTCCAGGAAATTGTTTAGACATTTCACATTACATAACACATTTAACCGACTTACTCGTATTATAGCTACTTAATTTTATCTGACATATTTTTTCCATCTTACGTTAGTTCGAATTATATTATGATTTACGTTAGTTCGTATCGTACATACCTGATGCTAGAATTCCAAACATAAGTTTGTTTTACTGTTTGTTTATTTACGGACATTAAGTTGAGGTTGGGACAAAAAATACATAAAAACAAGAAGTAGGTGTGTAGCTCTACATTTAGATATTACAAGTTGGCTGGTAGAGATCTCTTAAACAGATAGTATGCTCGTCTCTATCATGCTAAAGAGATCCGCTACGATCTGTTCACAAATAACTTAAAAATTCTACTCTCCGTAAGATGTCGCTAGTAGTTATATTATGGGTATTCGTTCTGGATATTTTAAATAGATGGCACTTCAAACTCGTAATAAAAATATAATAAATACCTACAATATTTCACAAGAAGAAGATTATTAATACAACTACGTCACACGACATACTAGTAGGTATCTAAGGTCTCTAGCTAAGGTAGATAGGTATCTTCTTACGGCGCGGCGGCGGCGGTGTATACCGCTTCTTTAGATATTTACACGTAACTATAATAGGTACTTACAGCTACTTATCTAAGTTAGGATAGGTAAGTATGGGAGTTATATTGTTAAACATATTCCTATCCGTTTATACTTAATCCAAAGAAGTTGTAATTTTCGTTCAATAATTAAGTGTATACGCACCATAAACGCGAATAATTGTTAGACCTATTAAGAATTATTTCTACGATTCCCATCGCCAGGGGGCGTGTGTACATTGCTTTTATTCGCAAAAAAAACATGGCCCCGCCCACGGATTGCGCTGTTCGTGTATTTACGGTGTATTTGTGATGCATTTGTATTCATCAGAGCTGCCGCCGTGTTCATGCGAAACGTAACAGAGTCTTGACATGCAACTGTATCAACCATTGGTGACACGCTACAATAAAATAATGCAATGAAACTAATGGGAATTTTTTATCTACTTAGGAGCAATTCAAAGAATACCATGGAATTAGTACACCATGAACTAGTTGTAGGTGAAAATTTGATAGGCAGTGATACGGCTTAGCTTATTGCGGGGAGATACGCAAGCATGGGCGCCGTCTCCCAAAACACCGCGCGGGCATGATTTTTAAAACAGTTTTATTTGAACAAAAAGAGCCATTAAATTCTCAAATAAATATATGTTATTGTCAACGATCAAACAAATACAAATTCACAATAAGTAACACACTTAGACAGACTTTATTCCATAGAAAAAAACAAGGTAACCTCTAGGTACCTACTTGAATATTTTTTTCTATATTAAGTAGGTCTAAAGTTTTAAAACTATATATTTTTTTTAATGTTTGAATTTACTTACATTTATTGTAAAGTAAAAATCGAAAAATAATACATTGTAACGTTACCTATGTCACTGGTTTTTTTGTCTAAAAAAACGTATAATCTCACAAAAAATTTAGCGCATGGTGATTGACTGTCTTTTTCTGGCGCAGCAATGAAAGCCAATGAAAGGGGCCCACTTTTCAGGAGAACAGGCCCTTAAAACGGCCATTCGATTTAAATGATACAAGTACCTAACCTACCTACTTGTATACAAAACTAAGAATGGTTAGGTACCCTTGGATTTGGATTGCTAGCGATCGCCTCGCTACCATGGAGCCATATCCCTGCTGGGAAATTGCCTTTTTAATAGGTAGAGTAGCAAATTAATGATAATTGAAAGCCCAATATGCTAGTAATCACGTGGTTACGCAGTTTTTGAATAAAAGAACAACGTTTACCGCACAAAATTACTGTTTCACATATTAGTGCTGTACCAGTACTGGTAGCACTATTTTGAACGAAACTTATTATACGTGATGGAAGGTATTTCGATACATGCCTTAGAGGGGGGAGTAAGAGAGGGACGCCACTCACAACATATTCTTCCAAAGAACTATGAGTTGGAAATCATTGGGGATAAATTTATTAGGACCTTTGATTTTGTGTAATGACTGACTATAGTCAGTTTACATCTATGGTGGTCTGTAGCAATGGAAGTCTGATGTGAAAAAAAAATACTATGGAAAAATGCGTACAAACCACGTTAATTACTTTTCTGTTTAACAGCTAACTGCTAGGTACAAAAACAATATTGTAATGGTTTTCGACCTATAGAACTATAGACAAATCTGTAAGAAATTGCCCTCTTACCTCCCCTAGCTAACATGCCGAATTACCTTTTACCCTGTGTTTCATAATTTTAATTTAATACGCGAGGCGTAATTATTACTAAGTATTACTAAAGAAAATAACGGCAAAACTGCCCAAATCATCTCAAAAGTCAAATCTTCTCAGCATTTCAAATAGATATATATATATATATATATAGAGAAATTCCGTGTGATGCCGGCTTAGAATAGCATCACCCCCTTTCTTTCCCGTGGGTGTCGTAAAAAGCGACGAAGGGACTCGAAGGTGTGTATTGCAATTTTAGGCGATGGGCTGACAACCTGTCACTATGATGATACACAATTTTACGAATGAACCTCAAATATTTGTCAGACGTGGCGTAAATGTCCGTTTTTTGCGGACTCTGCCTACCCCGCAAGGGATGAAAACGTGATATATGTATTTGAAATAGATACCTACATTAATAAGAAATAACTCTTTGGCAGTTGGCTTGAGGAACGACAGGAACCAATCCTGTGACTCCGTTGTAGTGTAGGCTTAAATTTGCAGTCAGCATACAACTTGCATTTTCTTCAGTTTCAATATTTTTTTATTACTACCTAATTATTTTTGCCAGTCTAGTATCAAAAATCCTTAAATTAGTAATAATGAAACTTATAATCAAAACCCCGTAGGCATGTTTGTATTGAAATTGCGAAGTTGGCCGCTATACTCTTTCCAAAACTTTTATCACCCTAGTTATCGAATTTACATAATTCATAAGCTATTTCTTGTCATGCCTTTGGTATATTACAGCACCTGACTATGTGCCTTTGGGGGAATAATTTATTCAAAGTAGGTAGATTATATTTTGTGTTCTTACTAGCCAATATCTTGCCAATTTTGCCTTGTTTAGTTTACAATGATGAAACAAAAATGAAATAGAATTATATTGGTACGGAAAATCACATGTTCCTGCTACGGGAGTGATAAAAGATGTTTTTGATTACTCCATATAAAAGACACCAACGCGTTTAATTTGTTCATGAATGAATCAAAATGTCACATTTGTAAAAGTAATGTCTTGTTCTAGACAACAGAAAATATTCGTCATGACCCAACGTACGCTAAATGAGGAGCTTTAATCCTGCTTGTATGATTCATTCTATATTTTTTGGGTGTATTCAGACCATTGCGCATTGAACTGAACAACCTACCATGAGAAAATATTTCAGGAAACGTCAAAAAAAATGTCTTGCCATAGTAATTGCAGTCAGC
The DNA here is from genome assembly GCA_027580185.1 of Tuta absoluta. Lineage (NCBI taxonomy): Eukaryota > Metazoa > Arthropoda > Insecta > Lepidoptera > Gelechiidae > Tuta > Tuta absoluta. Next base: position 7,930,108 of record JAQAHW010000003.1, read on the forward strand.
TGATCGTAGTTTTGTATGAGTAGTCAAATATTTTATATCGTTTCCTGAAATATGTTCCTAGGGGAAAGTTGTTCAGTTTCATGGATTGCATGCACCCTGTCAGTATTCGGTGGGCTGTCCCTCACACCCCGTACAGTTACTTACTAAAAAAGCACGTGTATTGAACAGATCCGATGCGGTGGCTGTTTGGGCGTTTGTCGGGGCGGTGCGGAACCGCCTCGCTGGTTGTTGATACACACGCATGCAAATACACTTACGTAAGTTGTACACATCCATATTTATTTATAGCTGCATTGTGCAAAAATCTATCAGCATTTTAGCAGCATTTTAACCTACCCAGTTAAAAGATCAACCGGTTTGTTTTATGCCTAATAACTCTAGGTATATGGTAAGTATAAGGAATCAGTTTTCATATTATTTGGGAACTCACAATGGTACAAATCGAATTAATTGTTTTTTTTTTTACTTTTATAGTCACATAGCACGGGACACCTAATCCAGTTGAGTTTCCAATTCCTCTACTGTAAGATTTTTGGTTTCAAATTTTTTTTATAACTATATTTTTTTGTGAGCAGTCCCAGCGGCTCTGAAGAAGAAGGGGCGGCAGTGGCAGGCGGCGCGACTCCGCCCTACTGATTGTTGATATAACACCTGGAACCTGCAAGAATTATACACTGTATTTATTGATATTCACGCAAAATAGTATTCCATTAGTAACTCGATGAAACACTAGGTAATGATGTTTCCTTGTTTGCAGTCCCAGAGGTTCAGACGTGTGTTGCAACTATCCTCTCTACGGCAGCTGAAGGGACGACAGTGGCAGGCGGCGCGGCACCGCCCTACTGATTGTTGATACGGGTATAACACCAGGAACCTGCAAGAATTATACACGGTATTTATTGATATTCACGCAAAATAGTATTCCGTTAGTAACTCGATGAAACACTAGGTAATGATATGTCCTTGTCTACAGGGCCAGAGGCTCAGAAAAGGCGCAACTATCCTCTCTACGGCAGCTGAAGGGACGGCAGTGGTAGGCGGCACAGTACCGCCCTACTGATTGTTGATCTAACACCTGGAACCTGCAAATATTATCATATACAAATATCATAGTATTCCATTAGTATCTCGATGAAACAGTAATCATGTCCTTGTTTGCAGGCCCAGAGGCTCAGAAAAGGCGTGTGTCGCAACTATCCTCTCTACGGCAGTTGAAAGGGCGTCAGGGCGGCGTGGCATCGCCCTTCTAATTCTTGATACGGTTATAACACCAGGAAGCTGCTAGAATTTGCCACGCGGTATTATATAAATATTCTTACTTACTTACTTACTTAACAGCCCCGACAGTCCATTGCTGGACATGGGCCTCCCCCTATCGAGGGGAATTGCCATACTCACCACGCTATTCATACAAACAAAGTAATATGCAATAAGAAACTCGATTCAATACTAATTAAATTCATTGTTTGCAGTCCCGGAGGCTAAGAAAGGACGTGTGTCGCAAGGCAACGGCACTCCTCTACGGCAGCTGAAGGGGCGGCAGGGTGGCGTAGCACCGCCCTACTGATTGTTAATAATAACACCTGGAACCAGCAACCTCGTTGCACGGTTTTTAATATAAAATTATACATTACTTATATGGCTAATTTTATTTGTAAGCTTATAATTACAATTATATATTTTTTCATACGTTATGACGTCTCACATTGTAAAAATTGTTTGATATCCATTTCACTTACTTGTTCATAACTCACGTCCCTAAATTTGACGATGCTCTCGTATTTTTCATATTCGCGGAGCAACAGCAGCTAATTATGAGTGAGTTATTCCCAAAGTCGGACAATCAGACAATTGGTCGTAAGCAACAAAGTCGGTGGATCGTGTAATACACGATGCTCGATCTTTCCCGCAATAAAAGAGAGCGTTGGCTTCATAAATAATGGTCAATATGTCGAGCGGCATTGTCGAATCTGACAAATTGCCGGTCGGGCTTGCCGCCGCATTGTTGGCTACCGAACCAGAGATGTGCTTTGTCGTCATCGCTCCCCCAGTCGAGTATTGGTAAACTTTGGGGAGTAAGCTTTTAGCCCACTGTTTTAGTGTCGAGCTGTAACAACACCTACATAAAGCGATTTCCATCCAGCGTGGTAAGGCCAGTAGTGTAATAGGCGGTTCTCCCTCTTTATATCCGTTGCTGCGTTTTTAGATCCTATTACGGTCAAGTCGTTTGATAGACGCATCCGTAAACGCACCGTAGTTGTATTAGTATGAAAACAAGATCAGAATCCGCAATTTCATTTTGTCTGACACACGCATGCGTTGCGTTATGGCTCGTTAAAATACGCAGTAACGAAATACAAGTAGTACCTACCGTGATAGGCACCTTTGGACCGGCCCGTCTTGGGGTGACCTTTTTAGTTAACAGATTGACTAATGCTTTTTAATTGTTATGTATCTTTTATTTTACTGTATTTTTTAAAATATATAATTTTTTTTACATATGAAAAACTAACAATAAAAAAAATGGAGACAAAATCTATACCACTCCCGAATTTAATTTTGTCCACTAACTTTTCCATATTCTACTGCCAACACAATGCTGTACTCGTATCTTCCGAATGACTTTTGTCGGCTATCATTTTTATCACTTGTGCGTTTTGTAGTGAACGTTGCGAATCGGTTTTATTATGTCTTGTGGGTCGCGAGAAGGCTTCGTTTACAAATTTTATGATATGATAAATGGGTTTTCTTATTTCGCTCCTCTGTATCTTCTGTAGCTGATAATGGCAGGAATGTTTGGTTTGTTCATTGTCAGAAAACGCAGGCAAACATTCAAAGGGCATGGCAAATAAAACTGATAGCATTTGGGAGGAATCCTTTGAATTTTATTGGATTTTGAAAGGAGATGACATTTATAACAGTTCATTGTATGTTTTTTTGGAGACCTGAATGAATGCCTCATACCTACACATATTTATCATAAATTAAGGTTTAACAATTGAAGACCTCAGACACGGATTTTTATTTGAAGGAATTCAACTTGGAGTGTCTATGTAATCTATCTCATTTACGTATTTTTGGCCGAGTTTCCATTTTGGAGATGAAATATCTTACCTAATAGAAAGTATTTATAGAAACATATTATTGATAAACATGATTGTTTCTTTACATCATCATGTAAGTATTTTGTTTCGCTAAAGAGGGTGTGTACCGTGTCCCTACAAACTTATCCATATTTGCTTTAAAATCGAACGGGACAAAATACCATTGTGCCTTTACAAAAGCAAATTACTGTGAAAATGAAATAAAACCCTCTCCTCATCCCCTACTATTAAGGAGATGATGTAGCGATACTTGCGCGGACCCAACTGCGATTTCATACTCCACAACATTCGCTACTGCGTGAAATTCCTTTGGCGTTTACGCAAAACTCAACTTTAAGACAACTAGGGACGGACGATTCAAAGTTTCGAAAGGTTATTCAAGTGAATTACAATCCGATATAACCGTGACGGGTGAATAGAGCATAAAAAACACATAAATCAAAGTCAAAAAGGCATAGAGAATGGTTGGTCGTGCGAGTGTTTGTCACCAGCTGTTGCAGTCGGCGCGGGCGCAGCGCCGCGGCTTTATTCTCAACACATCAATAATGAGGGTAATTTTCGGCATTTTGTCACATTAACGACGACGTATTGAACTATTGTTGTTTGTTATAATGTTTATTTCATATTATCATGAAAAATATGCGGAATGCTTGTAGAAGTTCCGGCATTGTTCTCGGGTTTTATTTTAATTTAATTACCTATTTTGTTATTTATAACGTTTATTAAAAGTAGAATAATGGACGATTCTGACAGGACACCTCCTTATCAAACTTTTTGGCAGTTCTGACAGGTAACTGGGTTGAATATGGTCACCCTGAGGTTTGACGTCCTATATCTGCTATAATTTAATGTTTAGGAATAGCTGTTATTGATTTTCGTGTAGTATTTCAAGTATGTCTCTTTATATGTAGTTCAGTTTATACGTTGAACTGGTAAAGGAATACGAAATATGCCAAGTATTTTTGCAAAATAAGTCGGCAACTGTTTCGCTTTTTATTCCGCTCATCAGGTAAGGTAATCAGCTATACTATATGGGATTGCCCCGCTCGGGTACAAGAAGCTTATCGTAGAGGACGAAGCTGATACACGAGTTGTCGTAAGACACTCGTGAGACCGATGCCTTGCAGATTTGCACACGTAGTCCATATGGACACAGTTTTACTATATATGTCTCATATGCCTCTAACAATTATTAATTTTTTTATGAGAATGCGACAATATTCTTGCTAAAATTGGCGAATTTACCATATTTCCTACCCTATTGTATAATATGTCCATAGAATAGGCATATTCAATGTATGGTTTTTTCAAAATAATTAAAGGGTATAAATGAACAATATTTCATTTCATTTTCAAATCTTTCACAGATAACATGTGCTGAATTTTTAGTCGGCATCGGAGCTAAAATTGCTATAGCCAACACCGTCAACAGCAAAATAAGAATCCATATTTAAATAGGTACGGGAAATATGGTCACATCATCGCAAAATTGTTTTTTTCATATCTTACAAAATATTTAAAACGGAGATTTTACTAAGTTCAAGTTTCACTTCCCCATCACTAAAATATAAAAAAAAAATTAAACAAAATATTGATTTCTCACTCACTTAATGCTTGTAAATGTATGGATTTCAAGCACATTTTGGAAGAACTTTGTATTAAGAGTGAAGTCACATTTGAGCATAATTTGTATTAATTAACATTTGAAGTAGGTATATTCTTGAATTTGTATCTTTTTCATTTCGTATTTAGCATAAGAGCAACTGATACGTAAAGCTTGCATGAAGAGTTTGGTCAAATTAAGAAAACAGCCTGCGTCCATTTTTTTTTTAGTTGTGGACCCTATGATTTTAACCCCGGGGCTTTTAATCTACACCTGACTATATGGTGGGGAGCAGGAGCTCACCCGGAAAAGTTTGATGATTAAAAGTTTATTAGTTAAGCCGGCGTGCTAGTACCTACTATTAATTATACTGTGCCGGCGTCCATGCTTGGCCAGCGTCTGAGCAGGCACTCGTGCACTGCTATACCTACAATCTTGCCACTTTTAAAAGCCTAGTTTTCCAGCTGTCAGTTACGTACTAGAAGACATATATATGAGTTTTATAGGTGGCGCAGGTCAAATATGACATACGGAGTGAAGTTGCCTTCTTTCAACGGTAGTTAGGTTTAAAGATAGTACCTACTGGGCATATTAGTACATACGATAAGAAGAAGAAGAAGTACCTACTAGATTTTGTTGTCCCAAATCACGTTTGTTTCACACAAAGCTATAGCTATACATAAAACCTACGACTAGGCTCTGAATGTATAATATCCATGCTCTTAAATTTAGCCTCTTTCATACAAACGATATATTATCATATATTTCAATGGACTAAACACGAGATACAGAGCAATTAACAAAAGCGTGAAAGTATTTTACGTTTTAGAGATAAAGAGTATTCCGTCCACAATAAATCAAACTAAGTTTATTGCAGCAGTAGCTCCATCTATTGGCGAAAAATGGCGAATCGGTATTAACAGGGAATTCTCATGTTTTAAAATGAATACTTATTATTTTGCGAAAATGTTATATAAACACGGGACATCCTATCGAGCTTTTAATAAGACTTGTCTATTTCCCTTTACGAGATATAGACTTTACTTAAAATTATTGAAGAAAAATAACTAGCAAATATAAGAATTGTATTTAAGATAAGTATATTAATATTTTATGTGAATAATATCGGTAAATGAATGTTAATTTTAGTTGTGTAAGGAATTAATAAAAGTTTTATTAAGTATTATTTATTTATCTATTGTATGAAAAACGTCCCACCTCACTCAAAAAAACAAATTTAATGACAGCTGTAGGCTTGCCGTCTCTTTTAAAAGTTTAAAAATAAAACTGAAAAATTTACGTGTTACAAACGTTTACGAGCATTTTGTGGTCAGAGTTAGTTCCAAAACTCAATATAAATAATGCGTTTAGGCAAATTCTAAACTTATTCATGTCTTTATTATGATACTCATATTCGTGACCGAGTGGTTTACTAATACCTACTTAGTGGTTGCGAAAATAAGGATGGTATCATTCACCAATTCACCATGATACCTACCTTCATGGGGTTTATGTTATTCAAATGGATTTTAAAATTATTTATTTCTTAAGAATATAAAAATGTTATGAATTAAGAAGGAATCTAGGAAGATATACCTATCAGGAAAAATCATTAGGTATGAGTGGAAAATGGTGGAAATGCTTCTAATGCTTTCGAAACTTTAAAACATAGATTGAGAAATATTTCGAAGATATTATATATTTATTTATTTATTGAACTTTATGCACAATACAGCCAATAGCATTTATTCCTTGTGGGGTAGGCATACCATAAACGGCCGTAAAAAACATACATCTACGCCACGTCTAACAAAATTTTAGAGTCATTCAGAAAATTGTGTAGTGACCGGTTGTCAGGCTATCGCCTTAAATTGAAATACACATCCAACTCTCGAGTACCTTATTTACCTCTTTCGACATCCACGAGAAAGAAATGGGGAGATGCTGTTCTAAGCCGGCATCGCACACATTACCGAAGATTTTGTATCGACAAATTGTTGCGTGTTACATTATCCCATCATTTATAAAAACAATCATAGGTACTTACGAGTGGCACAGCACCATATGCACCTACCAAAACTTGCGTTGCGGTCGCTCCCATATTGCCGCGCCCCATCTGGTGTCCTAATTACTTCCTACGCTTTTCAGCTACAAGCCTTTGTAAAGCCCAGTTTAAAATTTAAAAAGCCAATTACTGAGAATATAAAGAAATAAGAAAGTAAACCACACAATGACAAGGAAGAACGGGTAGAAAGTTTTGTTGATGTTGCCATCTCGAAATTGCCGTCAAATTGATAGTTGTCTAACCGCGGGTTTTGTATGACGACGTATGCATACGTTTTGTAATAGTAGGCATAATTTTTATTATGTCGTAATGAGGACACAAAATTATACTTATCTAGGTAAGTAGATAGTTTAGTTTGCATATTTTGCAAACTAAAGTGGATGTACCCTACCGTTAGTTCTGTCCTGATTGTTGTATGGTTGTCGTAGTATTGTATGCTGAAAATCAGAGTAACATGTCAAATATTTTTTTTTTAATAATATGTTTTACCTGCTTTTACGTAAAGTGGCCTTACCATTGAAGATTTTTTTGAATAATTCTTCTACCTATTAATCAGTAACCGTTATTTACTGCTTACCCCATTCTATATTTTGCAAACAGTTATAAGAAAGCACAAGTCCTTACCATACAACCCTGATATTGAAAGTAGAAGACGTAAAGATAAAGTTGTACGAGCCCCTAGAGTTAATACTGTATTTGCCAGCAGACAATACTTCAAACGGTCTGTTGTTCTTTACAACAAAATTAATAAAGAACTTAAGATACACGGGAAAAAAATCTACGAATGTAAAAAAACTATTACAAACTGGTTGAAATGTAAGACATATGATGAAACAGAGGCAATTTTGGAAAACACGTAGAAAACACACACACACACACACACACACACACACTCACACACACACACACGCACTTACACACTTTGTTAGTTTATGTAATTTTATTGTAGGTACTTAGTAATAATATATGTTTTTTTTTCTCTTTGTTTTGTAACTTTTTGAGAATTGTTGTGCGTTTGCCTTTTCATTGTTTTAGTATAAGGCTATCTATTTAAGGAGGAGCGGTGCCTTCCGACACAGGTTTTTATAAACTTAAAGGAAGACACCAGCTGTAACTCTGAACTGAACTTTTGTAAAAGCCAATATTTATTTTTTTTACCCCACTAGTTATAAAGGCGTGGTTGTGTGTCTGTGTTCTTCTACGTCGCATGGAAAAAGTGCACTAACAAATAGTTCAGCTACTCGATGCGAGATGGCGCTACAATTTATGGTTTTGGTTAAACCACGGATCGACGTCGTCCTCGTTATCGGTTGATTAATTATGATGAATAGAATAGTAAAATAAAAATTATTCAATTTGTTAAAAATATCCTATACTTATTGCACTGCAGTTTAGCAGTTTAATGCAATTATGCAGATATTGTCTTTTTTTTAATAATAGCTTTTTCAAATTGTAGGTACTTCTATACTTACATGAATATCAGGAAAAAAAAATAGGTAAATCTCTAATTCTTGTTACATAATCTGTGCATACTTTCAGGGTGTGGTATTTTGTTATGAAAAGTAAAAATGGTACCTACACTGTATTTATTAACCAAAATGGTATGTGTCTCATAATAAATGTAGAAGACCAGAAGACATATTTGCGAATTTACCAACACCACTATAAAATAATGCATTGAAGTAGGTATCATTCATCAATGCACAATCATTATCCACATGATACGCACATACAAAAACATCGAAATTAATCGCATGTTTGTTATGTAGTACACCTCTAGTGTGGGCGTGGCTCCCATACGAGTAGATTAATTGGGTGCAGTGGGCATTCACATAAAGTAAATAAGTGAAATGCATAAGAGTACGCGCGCTCACTCACTCATGGCCTCAAGAGGGTTAGTTTCGGTGATTAATAAAATTGCATCTATATAGAACCTTAGTACGTAATTGTTGGTTGATATGTTTATACCTATGTGCACTCCTACATTACACGGGTAAGTAGTTACTGTAAAGTAAACTGAAAATGGTACACATCTACTTGCTTAAGTCTATTATTTTTAACTCTTTGGAGATGAATTCAATATTGGCGTACATTAACAACAATTTTGATTTATGATTCCAAATTGCTCTAATTCATAATATTTTATGTACTTACCTAAAAGTTCTAATCATCCATACGTATCTTAAAACTCATAACTTCTGAGTTCATTTAGGATCGTCCTTCCAATTTCTTGAATTAAGTTATTTCAGATTATTTCATTGTCGTAAACTTGACAGGAAACCGACACGTATGGTATAAAAATAAGGACAAATGAAAAGTGCATTGGTGTATTTATACGAGCATTTTGTTTTTAAACTGTTTAAACAATAACATAACCACAAAACAACTGGTAATCAAATTAACTCGATCGACTTACCTTCTATAGCTCAACTACTTATAATTAGTGAATGTCCAAATATTTTAACCAACCGACGTGTTGGGCTCGCTGAAGCAGTCTAATTCTATTAATTCATGCTATTGATTCAATTAATTTATTATTAAGAGGAACAAGAGGGAAGCGACCGAGCGCAGAAAACGCGAACAAAATACGACTATTTATTAATTTACTCTTTGTGTCGTGGAAATAAGCGACTGGAGCGACTCGGGGCGGGCCCCAACAAGAACAATGGCCACTCCATTATCCGATAAAACAATACCCGGCTTTATTAAAAAGACATTCAATAATTTATTTTATTCATATTTTATTCGCACCAAACGGTAAAACAAAAGTGTTCAATACAACGCGCGGAGATAAATTTGAAATACTTTGCTGTCGTTTGCGGCTGGTGATAATTTTTTTTTCTATTTCTGTAAATACTCCTACTGTAAGCTTCATTCGGGATAGAGCTTTTAACAACACGAAAAAAAATATTAAATAAAATCCTAATTATGAAATGTTTTAGAGGTGGTAAGGTTTTGTGGAAAGCCCCCTGGGAATGTACCACCAACACGGTTTCTGCTGCCAAACAGAAGTCCCTATTTACACTTCCGATTCGGTCTGAAGGACGTGTGTGTGAGTCAGTGAAATTACCGATACATTAGATAGTTCACCTTCGGACTGATATGATAGTGTGCAAATATTATCAAACCAGTATAGTGTGTAATACGGAATTGGCATGTCTAAAGTAGGCGTTATACACTCTCAAAAATGAATATTTGATTCTATCAAGCACGGGTTTTATAACCTCAGTAAAGGAAATCAATCACTGGACAGATCCTAACAAGTGCTTGATAGATCTTAATAAGTTTCTTAATAACAGCAAACAAATCACTTGATGTTTAGTGTTATTTTCTCATTAGTGCACCCGCTTCTTTCTCTCTCTGTTTACCTTCTGGTTGGCCGGTAGAGAATGCCGTCTGGTATTAAGCCCGCCTTTTGTACGATGTGCAATAAAGTATAAATAAATAAATAAATAAATGTGCTCGTATGAAAACCAGTGCTTGATTGAATCATACATTTATTTCTGTCAGTTTAGGTGTAAGGCTTCCTCTTACCGCCAGATCTGTAGACCGCATGTTTGATTGATACTGCAATGTAAAAAATATATTGCTCAATTGGAAACTTGTCTCTGGACCTTGACTATCTATCACAAATTCTTCCAAAGAATCATTCAAGTAGTAGAGAGAGGGCGGGTAGCCACACGAACCCCGCAAGTATTCAGGGAATGCCGAACAATCCGCCATCTGTCTCCGCCGATTGAGACGTTCGCGAATAGTGACGTAATTACCCGCTTCCGCTTCCGGCGGCGCGTGCGCAACGCAGACGTCGCCAAACACGCCCACCAAGTCGCAAGATCGATGAAATCCTACACTTTTCTTGAGGTCTTTTGTTGTTATGTTGCAATGTGTAGCATTTTGCAAAATCTGCTACATCTGCAGTTTAGGTATTAAAAAAAAGAACTTTTTAATACTTACTAGCAAGGTATGATTTATACAAGGTATAGAGTAGGGATGCCTTTTTACACCTGATACTACTCTCCTTGGTACTACTTTTGATTTAGAAAATATTTGTAAGTTTGTCCTGAAGATTTGAGCAGGATTTCTTTCCTTTAAGAAACTTCTTTCCTATCGTGTGAAGTCCACAAAAAATCTAGTTCAGCAACAGTGTGCTGATACAGTTATCATGATTATTTTCAGTTGTACTTACTTATCATAGCCTAGTTGTTGTCAATGTTCATGACTCGAGTAGGAATAGAGCAGCACATTGTGCGGTGACGTGATCACGCGCATTCATTAATGTTGTCAGCATCTGACAAACGAGGCTGGAAATAGCTGAGAATGCGGCTCGGTGACAGCAATGCCCATTATAAATTAAAGGTCCCGAGCCCCGACCTGCCCCGTGACGTGACAACGCACAACTCAGATATTTATTAGCCTCAAGAATGCCGCTTTTTGCTTAGACACACGACATTCATTAACTGTGAACTGTTTTTGCGAGAGGTGTCAATTTCGTAGCTGCAGTTTATTCTGATTTGGGCATTGGCTATATGCACTGACGCGTCTTCAAGGGAACCAAACGTTAAAAGCTTTTAAAAAATTCCCTTGTTCCTTTGAGGAAATAGTGTTTGAACTTATAGGTATTTGAAAGTAATGATTCGTCCTGTTTTACTTACATCGTCACACAATGATGGAAACGCCAAATTGTCTCTACTTAGCCGCACATCCGCCGTTACCTATACATGCGGTTTGAATGGCGATGGCTGTACCTGGTCCCGACAAAGCTCCCATTTGCATCCACTTTGTCATTCATGTCTCGGCCTCATTCCCATTCCCTCCACCTTCCAGTCAACCCGAATGTTCAAATGTTCGCATCGTAATGAGCTCAGATGGTACCGAGTTTCTTTTATAAGGTAATGATGGTGTATTCTGTAAATAGGTACGTCCGCTATGTAAATTTGACTGGGAACTTCTAGGAAGGAAGTTTAAATTGTTTCATTTTTTGTGTATGTACGAGTAGTAGTTATTCAATGAGTAGTAGGTAGTTAGACAGAGAAGAACTATTTCGGTTGGTACTAAAAAATCTTACTTATTTTTCATCTTATTGGCTATCTGTATTTTATTTACCTTCATACAGAATTAGATATACATAATGTAAATACATTTTGAAATACCATGGAACACTGCACGAAAATAATGAAACAAAACAAACTTCCGAACACAGATCAAAATAAACATTTTCATTACAGTCAATGCAAAGCCGGCTTATTGCTTCGAACATCAAAAGGACAAATAGAGCAGGAACTAATAAAGTGTGGAGATCACTTTAAAGTCCCAAGTCCCAATCGGAGCTGATTCAAATCTCCCCTTACTACAGTACAATTCGCATAATGACAGACTCGGTCTCATTTCACTATGTCGATAATTTGCATCATCGTTTGAGTCTATAGAGGGATATAGCCCGGTAGCTTTACATATTTCAAAGATATTATATCGTTTGTTTTTTGTTTATAGTTTTTGGACCATAGGCCGAATCCATTTAATAAAATTGTCATTTTAGGTTCATGCTTAGGTTCTTTCGTTTGTTGTGGATGAAAATGACTCAAACTAGCTGGGTTTTAACCTTTGCAAACGGCCACATAGGCTTTCTAACATTAATTTTATTATAGACGCTTTAACATAGAATTTAATAAATGAGTTGACTATTATTCATTATTATTGCCTAGGTATATACGCACGCTTAAAATATGGCACAAAATTTATTATGTGCTTTACAGACACGCATAACACAAAAGCACAAAAAATAAGCCACTTTAGAGTTTTCGTAAGTTGTGTCGTCAAATTATGTCCGCCATACATCCACATCCACACTAATCCACACTAATATTATAAATACGAAAGTAACTCTGTCTGTCTGTCTGTCTGTCTGCTACGCTTTCACGGCCAAACCGCTGAACCGATGTTCATGAAACTTGGCACAGAGATTGCTAGCATACCGAGAACGGACATAGGCTACTTTTTATCACCATTCGAGGGTCTGGAGTACAGATGTAGACCACCAGGTGAACCACCAGGAGCCCAGCTAAACTATTAGAGATACAGGCATGGTTCCAAAACAAAAGTTGTTCAGTATAATGGGCTGCTTCTTTTCACAAGGACATTGAGGATCTGGAGTACCTTATGTAGACCACCAGGTGTACCATCAGGAGCCCACCTTAACTATTAGAGATACAGAAATGGTTACAAAACAAAAGTTGTTCAGTATGATGGGCTGCTTCCTTTCACAAGGACATTGAGGATCTGGAGTACCTTATGTAGACCACCAGGTGTACCATCAGGAGCCCAGCTAAACTATTAGAGATACAGGCATGGTTCCAAAACAAAAGTTGTTCAGTATGATAGGCCGCTTCTTTTCACAAGGACATTAAGGATCTGGAGTACCATAAGTAGACCACCAGGTGTACCACCAGGAGCCCACCTAAACTATTAGAGATACAGAAATGCCTCTAAAACAAAAGTTGTTCAGTATAATAGGCTGCTTCTTTTCACAAGGACATTGAGGATCTGGAGTACCATAAGTAGACCGCCAGGTGTACCATCAGGAGCCCAGCTAAACTATTAGAGAGACAGGCATGGTTCCAAAACAAAAGTTGTTCAGTATGATGGGCTGCTTCTTTACACAAGGACATTGTTGATTTGGAGTACCTTATGTAGACCTCCAGGTGTACCATCAGGAGCCCACATAAAATATTAGACATACAGAAATGGTTCCAAAACAAAAGTTGTTCAGTATGATGGAAATAAGTTGAGAAAGGATATTGGCAACTTTTTACCGAGAATTTTTTGTTATCTACTGACTTTTGTATTCAATGGTTATAAATATTGATCTTTCAGGGCAGTACGCCAGGATAGCAAATTTTGAATTGTCCCTTTTACAACAGAAACAAGCAAGTCATCCTTAAACAGTAGAGATAAGAACTGTTCTAATATCACTGTCATACTCACTATGAATATACATATCTACTTTAGAACCTATGCCTAAAAAAAGTATTAACGCGGACGAAGTCGCGGGTAAAAGCTAGTACCATATATAAAATTAGCGGCCCTCCCAGCGGTTTCACCCGCTACTTACCGTTTTCCCGCGGAAAAATACTTTTTTCACCATGAATTACCCAGAAGAACATTCCTCTGAAAATACTCTATTTACAAAAAAAATGCACAAAAATAAAAAAAAATACAAAAAAAATCTGTTGCGTACTTTTAAAGAGCCACTAAGTATACATTCATATAGGGAAACGGAAGCGACTTCATTTCATACTATTTATCTAGCGATTGGTGCGATATGGTAAAAAGGTAGAGCTAAAAAAGGATAGTTACAGAATTTTTAATTGTATAAAAATGTATGAAATCGTCAATATTCTGATCAAGTTCTGGTATAATTCTTATTTATTCCAGTAATGAACGAAGCCCAATCATTCTCAAAGTTGTGTAGGTAGTAGATTTACAAAACCACAGCGCTTCATTTATTTTTGTAACTACATTAGCCATATTTTCTGAATTCATAACTCTTTATTACTTTAAAATTAATGTAACTTCGATATCTGTTTCCGTCCAATTGTGATCTTGATTGAAAATTTTGCATCTATTCTGTTTAAAAGAGGGGATGCAACGACGTCAATAGGGATAAACTCGGTGTCCCCATCCGATGGTAATTTGCTGTCATTATTTTATCACGTCACAAAAAGACGGGTCGGATTCGCGGGCGCGTATTTACAAATTTTAAATTCAGCGTCGTTCACTTATTAGACCCACTGGCGATTAGTCCCAGTGTGTCCAATTTGTGACACGGCATTTTGCGAACTGAACCTGACAATTATTAGACCCATTTACAAAATCTCTCTACAAACATGGTGATATTCTGTACAAACCTACAGCTTGATTTCATTGACAGTGAAATTATAATCGTGAAAACTTACTAACAAATTTTGAAAATATTAAAAGCACGTTTTTTCTTTAAATAATGCATCTTTTTGCTTTATTTAAAAATCTAACTACGAAACTTCAACTGGTTTCGGCAGTGGCACTAATATGTGGTTCAATAGGCAAAAAACAACTCAAATTTTGACCCACTGGGTCTAATCATCAGTGGGTCTAATAAGTGAACAGTTTTAAATTCGACGTCTCTCTTCCCTCGCCCTCTGTGTCTGCGCTTTATTAGCCGCGTTTGATCTCCTATGCGGGAGGAAACTGACAAATTGTTTGTTTTCCTGACAGCTACTCGTCACGTGTCTATTAGTTAGCATAGTCTTTTGTGTGCGGTTCTTACACGTCCCGCGCGATATTGCGTTATTTGTCAGCCGGTAAGCAAATAACAGTCTGCGACAGCCGTACGACGGCGATACAGCGTCGTTTGTGCTTCTACGCGTGGTTTCATACAACCTTTTTTCAACAGTAAGACTAGTAGTTGTAGGCGGTTGAAAAACTCTCGACATCAGAGTTTATCGGGTCGTTGGACGACTCGTTGTCCCACACGAAAAGAAGAAGCAAATAAGAACGGTAACAACGGACCGGAAACATACCGCAATATCGTGCTGAACAAGGGCCACCTTTTTAAAACAACACTTTCACATTTTTGCTCTACACCTTATTAAACGTCTATTTATACAGAGGATTCAATACTCACGAGAAGTGAAGGGTTGTTTTCATTTCCGCGCTTCGTGGCGTTGGTTGTGAGATTTATCACCTCTGGGAAGGTGTCAAATGGCCGAGCGGCGGAAGCGGCGGTAAATTAAAACATTTTAACATGACAGTTCGCGCCGTCACTGCGCCGGGAACATTTAACGGAGATTTCATCTGTTGAGAACGTAGAGATCTTGAGAGTTGTCCTTGCTTGGTTTATTTTTTGTACTTGTTTACTGTTCGTACCACACAAGATCGGCAGCAGTGGTTGTCTCTTCTACGAGCCCTATGTTCCTGATGAAGGTTAAGAGGATCATCATTATAATCAGCAATCAACATTGTAAAATATTTTTTTAATTCAAGAAGTTCCAACCGGTAATCACTCATTCTGAGCCCCGATTCTTTTATTTTATAGTCATTGTAATGCAATTGAATTTAAATTGTTATTCTAATGCCATTGTGGTTTTCTACGCTTTAAACTGTTAGCGTAATACGAAATGGGCAAACCCATCCAACTGACACTCTATTGAAACCCAACTGTGACGCTTTTACGAATAGCGGAATACGGTCCTATGCTACACGGCACTCTTAACCTTTTATATGGGATACTATAATAATCACCAGCGTGCACGACTGTACTTGAAAATACTATAGTGACTATCTCAATCTTTCATAGCTGCTATTAGAATATTTATAAAAACTACACCAATGCAATATTGATTCTAGATTATCATATCTGTTCCATGGCTCATTCCACACTATAACGGACTGATGGATACGTCTGTAAAACACCTTGGGCAAAAAAGCAAACGCATCCGTTAAAGTGTGCCATGGTATTCGTGTTTGTATGGGAATTCGAAATTTCCTTCGTCAGACGGATGCGTCAAAAATACGTCTGTCAGTCCGGCATAGTGGGAGAACCGCGTTGTTCTGTGGCAATGTCGTAATATCTAATTCTTCTTCTTTTGGTGTAGGACACCGAGTCGACGAACGACCCGATGAACCCTGGTATCAAATTGCCACAGTTTTATGAAAATGTTGAAGTGCAAGAGTGATTTAACTTCTTCTCTGTTCAGCAATAAATCATCCAAACAAGCAGTATTAAAAAAAAAAAAATTGTAGCCATAAGCACTGCAGCTACTCCATTGAAACTATGTCCACAGCAATATGTCATCTCAGTGAGCGGTATGGTATCATAATAAGTGCCACTGTTTTACGAAACGATGACAGTTTAAATAGTCGTATCGCCTTTTTAAAAAAAAACACGAATGATACAGTTACAAGCATATAAAAGTAGTGTGTATCGATAGCTCTACAAAACAATCATAATTACGGATAATTTGTATATTGGTGATATTAAGTACCTACATAGAACATGAAATAAAAACATGAATTAATTCCATTCTTTGATGAATACCTTTTCGAAGCGTACCTCTTTATAATATAGAGAGTGAAATTTTACTAGTGACTGATAGCTGATATGATAAGGAACAACTATCCTCTAGGAACATAGGCCAAAATATGAAAAAATGGGACCCTCCGTACAGAATTGGCAATCAGCTGATTCGGGTTACTATAGAAGCTCAAAATGTTAGTCATATTTCGACCTATGTTCCTTCGGGAAATTTGTTTCTTATCACTAGGCCGAGGGGTCAATATGTTTTCAGTATCGGTCACTAGTAAAATTTTACGCGATAGATCCAACTAAGTAAGTAAGTATCTATGACAAATAGGTAGCTTTTGACAAAATCGTTTCATAGAGGAAAATATTTGCTATACACTGAAACAAGCTACACGTGTCTGGAGCCCTTTTTTCGCGTTTAAGTATATGTCAAATTAATGAGGATTCGAAGAAGTCGATAACGTTTCTTCTGAGAGCCTAAGTTTAATGATTTACAGCTCTTGGGAACAATAAAAGTTACAAATGGTTTGTGTTTCCGTTGAGATTGGCAACATTGTCGCGATATTTGCCCTTCCTAACGTAAGGTGCCAAAGTGTTGAAACTCGTCTGCATATATAGTCACGTAATTCCGGAATATTTGAGAACGACATTCGTACTTGTGCCACTTAAGTACATTATCAAATTACACGCCTAATACATAATTACATATTCCTGTGTCAAACGTACATTATGTACATTGCACGTACATCACGTGATAAAAACATACATACATGCATACGTAAATCAGCCTATTGCAGTCCACTGCTGGACGTGAAAACATTAACTTGATAAAACGTGGTGGCGTAGCTGCGAAGTACGAGGTGATTTTCTGCTTCAATTGTCATATGTCAAACAGATTCGCATTATTGATAGTAGTGACAGCCAGCAGTGATACTCGCCCTACTATTTTTAAATCTTTGCTCTCTCTTGCTAATACTCCTTTTATTACAACTCTTTGTAAATATAAATATGAATAATATTAGGTTATAATAAATAATTGACTTGATTTTTCTACTAACCTACCGATTTTATGTTTCATGATAGATCCAACTAATCTCAGCGGAAAGGAGTGTTGAAGAATATTTAAAAAAATACTGACTTTCCATAGGAAATACAGTCAGCTGATTGTGATTTTGTATGGGAGGTTTATTTTTTTGTCGTTTCCTACAACATAATGTTATGTTTCTAGGGAAAAGTTGTTCAGTTTCATGGTCTGCAGAAGGTTGTCTCTTACACCCCGTATACTGCTAGGATTTCTTTACCAGATTCGATTTTTTCTCTACCTCTTCCCAGAACGTCCTCGCCCTCCTCCTATCTTGAAAGCAGTTTTGACTTCATCATTCTAAATTAGCAATAATAAAAATCCTCTAAAAAGATGCACAATTTGGCAACAGTTCTGTCAGTAGTTCTCGGAAGGTGTCCGCACATGTGCGCCAGCGCCGGCTCCCTTTGACCCGGCGATTTATGGCCGTTTATTAATCATAACCCCTAATGAGCTTATTATTGACTCAAGGATACTGTGTCATGGAGCCCTTATGCTGTTAACGGTTTCTGGAAAAGTATACTAGTAGAACATAATTTAGCTGTTATTGTTTGTTGAAAGCATTCGTGTTAGGGAATGTTATATCAACCATGCATGCAGTGTTATTTTATTTAACATGAAGTGTAATATCTGATCAGTTAAAGTGTATGGTCTTGTCAGTCAGTATCGTCCTGTCCCAGTAGAGCTCAAATCTGTTATTGCAAATACAAATATATTTATTTCGCATCACATCTTAGGCACCACAATCAATAAATTCAGTACAAATATACAACATGCGCTGAAATGGGCGTAGGCACAGCACACTGCTGGTTTTAAGCTTACCCCGAGTCAAAAATGGGTGTTTTTAAATATTTCGTTTCATAGAAAGTAAGAATAGTTAAGTAACAAAATTAAATCAAAGTATACATTTTAATATCAAATAACACATTTTGACATTTCGATGACTCATACCATACCATCCTTATTATAGCATAATTAGTAATGATAAGCACTCTACTCTTATTTTGTGTACACAAAAATTACAGATACCTATAGGGTTTATATTTATAGTATGCAGTCTTTTTATTGATGAAGTTTGTGGTGTGTGCTATGTGCTGATGTAGTATGCTGGCGACTTTATCATGATCTTCTTCTTCTTCTTCTTCTTCCTCGGGTTGGGACATCTACGGAGCTCGCAGACGGGTGAACAGCTCCGCTAGGCGGGAAATATTTCACCAATTCCCAGGAATTTTATCATTATGGTGCTAAAAACATATTGTACTAAGGTTCTACAGGCTCCCGTTATATTCTGGATTATTTCCGACGCACTATTACAATCCCGGCATAAGTCTGATGCTGGACCCAAGTCTATTGAGTTGTGCTCCTGAAATTTCGAGTAGCTATAACCTGGTCTTGGCTAGCAAGCATGAAGCCTCTGGTTTCCCGGAACAACTTTATTTGAGTATTATTATTATACCTATCTCGGTATGAAGAACAAAGTTTTGAGGTTTGACTTGTACTTTATCATGAATAGGTGGGTAAATACAGTTAAGCTGTTTCATCACTAAAATATGGTACTGACACAACCTTAGATGAGGCATTGGTAAATTATCATTATTAAAGAGTAGTATGACCAAACACGAAGCACGAGTTTTCTCAATACAAACTATTTAGTAATTTATGTTTCCTTAGGCCAGGTGTTTCAGTAGCTGACCACGTTGCCACTCCAAGTTCAGACGGTCTATTTGAAGTGTTCCAGTAACGGTTCCAGTACGTTCTGCTTAATGTGGCGAGCGACACTTATTGTTAGCCAGTTTAGCTTAACTTTTACCGCCAATGGCCCTCAATGAAGCACGCAGAACTTCAAAGAGAGAAAACGTATGGGTTATTTTTTTTAGGGTGTTTTGTACCACCTACTTTGTTATGGCACGGGTGTTATTTCTAGAAAGAGCAATTTTAAACCACAAACCTAAGTAGATCTCAGTGAGCTAGGTAAAACATCAGAAAGGTTGTTTATCTTAAAGGGCTTTACATTTTGTGTATAATTTCGTACCGACTTAAACACTCTATTGAATTGCTAATTGATATCTGCTAAGAAAGTCGTATAAGTGTTAAGTACGCGTACTAGAGTTTGTAGAAGTATATTTATCTCAATACGTTAATAAAAAGCATCAAGTCCTTGACAATAAATTGTTCACCCAACGAGTATCAATGAAATAGTTCAAACTAGTCGTGTCTTCATTATAAAGTAACGAACGGCCTGGGATCCGATAGCCTTAGGTGTAATGTGATATCGCAAATTATGACCCCCAAGTCCCGTCCTTCACGCCTCGGAAACTACTGCGATAAGCAACTAAGATTTATAGAATCCACGTCTTTATAGAAATCTCTAATATGGAGGTAACTTCCAATTTAAATTGATGAAAAATTGGTTTGAATAGGATAAATAGTCACATTTATATTTGCATAACTTTTTGACATTTACCTAGACTAATAAAATATGCAACTTATAAGGAATTTAGTTCTTGAATGTGTATTTTTTTATTATATTGACATTTATAAAATTTGCTCGCCCGTATGCAGGCTGAAAACACAGTGTTATTTTAATTTTAAGAACTGTTGTATATACTGTATTTTTTGCAGATAAATGATTGAATTGAATTCCAGTTTGGTAGTCTTTCAAGTCTCTATATAGAGGTTTCACTACGCTAAGCTGCAATGGAATCGCTAATGTTGGTTATTTATAGCACAGTATGAAAAACTCTAACACTAGTTTCGGGGTCCCGTTACTACGTTGATGTTACGTGCTACGGATTCGTAGCACATATTGAGTTAATTTGTCCAGAGATTTCTATCGCCTATTATTTGTATTATATTTTATACATTATAAGAACATCTACCTATGAGTACCTACGCCTACCACCTGAGCTTATACTGCTATACTTACCAATTTATTTGCTTGAATGGTTCGAGCGAAATTGTGCCCAACTTTCGTAGCGGGGGAGAGTTCATGGTCTGAATACGAAATATACTCACTTACTGAGTACCACACTCCCTCGCTCAATCGGTTTACGGATAATTCGGTTAAGGGTGATAAATCTGTGTTTAGTTATGGGGACCGGGATCTAAATTCATTCCGAGAGGCGGTTTGATAACGGCCTATACTTTATGCAATTATAGAGGTCAACAACATTATCGCAATCAAATTATACCGAACACAATTCTGCACGAATTATTTTAAATTGAATATAATGGTTTCATTTCATCACAATTTCATTATTTTCAAATTTATTGAGATAATCTTGTTATTTAGCAAAGATTCCGAGGAGGCAATAACGGTAGCTGCAAATTGTTGAATTCTATATTAATTGACAGGTAACAAATGATGCCGTGAATAGAGACATCAGTGTGGCGGCGCTTGCGCACGACGCCGCAGCAGCGGTACCGCAGGACCACCGTCGCGCGCGTCATTAATAAGCGGAGATTAGCCTAGGCCACGAGTAATGGAGCCGGCTGATAGTCTGCTGCAGATGAGCTCGGTTTTTACGGCACGAGCTCGCTGCGACCGGCCACCCGCGGCGGCGACACTCGCTACACCCGTCTGCTGTCCCCCCTCTTCATTATTTGTGGTTTCAATTCACTTTTTACGGCAAACATCGCCCTCTTTGTGGCTGTGCTTTCAAGTTACTTCCGTCTCTAAAACGCTGCAACAACACTACACACCAAACGAATATGTGCTCTACTAACTTGATAGAAAGTTAAGTTTGGTTTTTATCGTCGTATGCTCTGAAAACGTTTTGAGTCAGTATAGTGTGTACACCAAAATTCATTAAGAGTGTTTGTGAATGAGTGCGATGATTAAAAAGATGTCGTTGGACGCTATCTGCGAAGGGGATCGGAGAGTAATCTGCTACTTTCATTTCGCAGTTTTGCGTTCAATCAAAAGCTATGTCACGAATAATGTGCTCGAACTCTGTTCGTTTTTTTAAATAAAAAATAGGTAAGCATTTGTTGGTCATCTCACCTGATGTTAAGTGACGATACAGACGATGTTGGAACATGCTCACCTACTTAGATAATGCCTATTCACCCTCGCCTTGGAAAGACCCAGGTTGTAACGTTCCGGGAATAGATCCGCAGGCAGGGAGTTCCACTCTTAAGCAGTTCGCATTAAAAATGTAGAAGCAAAGCGCTTCTTGTAGAAGTAACTTAAGTTGTTTTTCACCATTTATTTAAGTTTGATCTTCAATGAAAAAAGTCTTCTACTTCCTTACATATATTTACTACATATCTGCAATTTAACGTAGCCTCTCCCATATTCTTCCAAACGGCCAGTATGACCTAATCTATAATTAATGTTGATGTAAAAAGTCTTACTAATATTTTTCTTATTCGTGTAATATCATCTTATACACATTATTGCACAACATAATCTTGCTATTTATTATTGCAGGTCTTTTCACGGAATTTCGAATTTTCTGAACGTGACGTAATTTTTTTTTGTCTAAGTTGCCATATACAAGTGCCAATGCAGACGACTAAAGTTAACGCAAAAGAGATCTAACACTACAGCTGAGATTCGAATATCAACAATTACATGTTTGAACGATGATAACAACTGCTGGCAAATCTTGAATGTCATATTCAAACAATTTAAAATTCCGTGACTTTACTTTATACTGTTGTGTTTCTATTAATTTGAAAGCTCATTAAAAGGCTTTTATAATCGATTTTACCAATCTTGTTATGTATGACTTCTTCTTTAATCAATCAGCTTTTAGTTTTAGACTCTCAGAAGAACTTCTGTTACAATGACCGCTTCATATTTTAAGAGTGATTGTTTTTGTCGGTGGAGTATCCGCCGGTTCTCTTAGTCTTCTGCCATTTCCTTTACTATTCAAGCTATTTTAGCTATTTCAATCAATCTTCATGGTGCTAATAAGTAAACTCAGGTGGTAAGTGCAATTATTCTAGGGAATGCATGAAAATAAAGTGTTAATAATGAAAATGCATTAATCCACTCGGAAAAAATATATTTCATCAATTTTTATAAAATCAATTTCAGGCATTTTTAATCCGCACAATTTTTGTACAATTTAATATAGTTTTACATTTATATTTCGAGCTAACAAAATAGTTTTAGAAAGAGGGCTCATACAGTAAAAGGTTTTTACTTACATATTGAAGAAAAAGTGATGCAGGTTATTTTTTTTAGAAAACGTGCCTTGGAATGTATTTGACAAGCACGGTGTCGACAATAAAGTTGTCGGTTTTTTTCGGCAAAATAGTGTATAATGTATATGAATATCGTAGGAATTACATCACACACAACGCAATACATAAAACTTGTTTGAAAAATAAACTAATTTGTTACCACACCGAAATTTTCCCTGGGAAAACTTTTTTAACAATTCCAATCTTTTTATTTTCTTTATCATTTGGTCGTACATCAATGTTTCTTTCCGTACATCAATGTTTCTTCTGATTACATTTTACTAAATAATCAAAAGTTTTGGCAATCTATACCTATGCATGCACCTTTTTGGTTGCTGTAATTTAAGGCGAGTGTAGGCAGTCATGAACGACCTCGACAGCGGCGCCACTTTACATTTTTTTTCTCTATATACAAACAATCTGAATGTCCGTTGCTCAAGATTCTTTGTGTAAAGAGATTTCTTTTTTGGGAAGTGGCGCCACTGTCGAGGCCGATCACGACTAGACTCGCCTTAAAAGGAATGTTAAGAATCTTTCTTGAGATTTTTGACGTATTGTTTTTGAGTTTTAGGTACAAATTCTGAGACTTACTGGAGCGATTTTCAACTTTCTATCAACATTAGAAAGCAAGCGTACATAAATTTAAATCTGATACAATATGAGCCCTTCAAAGGAAAAAAAACACTTCCATAATTGGTTTTTGATTGCTGAAAACAAGACTTAAAAACATTAATTTGTGAAACTTGGTCGATGTAGTCTTTATGTAGACAATAACAACGAAGAATAAAACTATTATAGATAAAATACATAGTAATATTTGTTTTAAATATAACACACGTTATATTTTCAATTCTTGTATCCAACAGCGGTGACATTGCATGGATGGATTAAGCATTTATTCATGTTTATCTTTCTGTTATATTCGACAGTAGGTTCAAATGGATTTTCATAAAATTATAGTAAAATTTTACGTAAAGTTATATTCACTATCAGACAATTTATTAAGCTATTGAATACAAGGTTGAAGATAATATAAAATGAGCCTGTGACGTTATTCGGAATATAAGGAAACCTCGACTTTTTAAGAACATAAATTTTCGTTTACAATATATAGGTCGAGATTTATATTTAGTAGATAATTTTTCAATAGTTTGAAATCAATATTATACATATGACACCACCATTTGTGGATATTCTGTTTTAGTGGCGACTAGGATTTATTTAACACCAATTAAAATTATCATACACTTAGGAATGTGACATTTATGATGAGTTAAGTATTTTATTAGTGACGTTAGAGCAATATTTTATCCCTGTTTTGAGGTAAAAGGTGTTGTAATAAATTAACAAACGGCAATTTTGAGCTAAATAAACAGTGATTCTACTTACATCCTAGTTTACCATAAGTACAATTTCTAACTATAGTAATATTATTTATAATATTGATTAATAATCTATACTGTACAACGCTTCTGTTTCTCACAAAATTACATACACTTCGGTCGTTTGACCGTATAGTCTTTCACTTCAGTGTTCACTTTACAATACATTGATATGTGTGCTATGTACAGGCGACAGCAGCGCAGCGATATCACAGGAGCGGTGCTAGATGCGCGTGGTGTTGGTGGTGCGGCGGCGGCGGCGAGGCGTGCGCCGCGCGCCCCCGTCACACCAGCGCGCTGGGCTTCACGTCGAGCGCGTGTTCGGGGGTGCCGCGCCCCGCGCCGCCCTCGCCTTGGCTGTTCTCCTCAGAATCTGAACACGAATCCGAGCTTCCTTTCTTTCCGCCATTGTGGGTTTTCACGTGCTTTGCGAGGTGGTCGGACCTCATGAATCTTTTGTTGCATACTGGGCACGCGAATCTCTTCTCGCCGGTGTGGGTGCGGAGGTGTCTTTGGAGCTCGTCCGAGCGCGTGAACCTCTTACCGCAGAAGAGCCAGTTGCATACAAAGGGCCGCTCACCCGTGTGCCAACGCAGGTGAGCTTTTAAATGCGATGTCTTGCCGTACACTTTCCCGCAACCGGGTATGTGACAGCTATGAATATTCTTCTTTCTAAGATGCGCGCCTGCCGGGCCCAATCTCTCTGCTTCTTGGCAGTTCGGGCAGTCGCAGGTGGCGCGTCCGGCGTACCGGCGCTGCGAGCGCGGGGACGGCGCTTGCGCGGGCGGCGCAGGGGAGCCCGGCCCGTGCAGACCGAACGAGCCCTGGGAGGGCAGGACGGATTTATAAGCATCCTGGAGGAGGTGGGGCGCTGGAGGTAGTAGGTGAGCTCCTCCAGAGAGCGAGTGGGTTAATTGAGAGTAGTCTTGGCCGGCATAGTTTGCCATCTGTCCTCCGACGTCTAACCAACCACTGTGCACGTCCCACCACGTGCTGCCGACGGCACCGACGCCACCCATTTCTGCAGCTTTCAAGGCGCCGCTTCCACCACCACCACCGACGTTGAACGGCCACGATTCGTAGGGATGCCTCGAGTACATGGAGCCGAGACTCGCACTAGATTCACTTTTGCCGAGAAGCTGGTCTCCCGAAGAGGGGAAGTAGAGATCGTTTCCGTAGGACGGCGTGACTGCACAGGAGGTGGGTGTCCGCGCGTACGGCCCGCAGGACGGCGGCTGGGCGCGCGGCGCGGCGCCTCCGCCGGGCGGGGAGTGCGCGCCGGGGCTCTTCTTCCACGGGTGGAAGCCTTTGCCCACGGCGGCGTCGGCGAGCGGCGGCGGCGACTTGCTCGACAGTTTGTTGCATTGCGCCGCCAGCATCGCCAGCGGCGTGCCGCGTAAGCTCGGGTGTTCCTGGAAAGAAAGAAAATGAATGTTTAATTATTTTGAATGAAATATAAATAATATTTTATTCGAGCTTCTTAATTATCCAGACGTTGGTTAGACCGTGAGAACGAGTCTCGAGTGTCGACTCAGATTTATAGCCTAATTTATATGGGAACTAATGCGGCGGTGTTCGGCTTGAGCCTGCGGCGCTCAGAAATAATATAAATAAATTATGAGCAGGTTATAGGTAGTGTATTTACAATTAGGCTGAGCGGTGACAGCTCCCGGCCGCTACCGAAGCTCGCTGCCGACGTAATTAATAAATATACTCGTCAGGCGATCGTAAAACCTGCGCGGTTTATTGCAGGTAATGCTCAAAATAAATATCAACAAGCCATTTGCGAGGCTAGACTGGACCAGCAGTCGTAAACTTGTCGATTGTTATTAAGACATGGACACAATGAATTATTTATTATTATTCATTATAGAACTGCTCTAGATTTCCATTATGTACCGTTGCATACATCCATACAGAAATATAAAGAGCATAATCCTACCGCTGTTCATTTGGTAGAGTTAAATAAAGGTGAGCGTAGAACATCCGACCGGATATTTCACCCTAATATGGGGCACAATGGGGCCGATAAAAAACTCCATTGTACGCAATAATATAATCCGGGATCACAAGGGTCGCGGGGCGCGGGGACGGCCACGCCCTTTACATTGTGATTGGCGCAGCTGTCGCGCAGCAGTGTGAACCAGCCCTTACTACTGTCTTGTTTCAACTTTTAGTGTTTGTAATAAAAATTTGAAATGACAAACTATAATATTGTGCAAGTAGGATCCAGAAAAGAACTTTCATTCGTTTAATAAGTTTAGATTTAGATTCTTCTTAATTGAAAGCCGTACCTATATGATGATAAAAACTGTTGAAGCTTTTTATTCCCACTATCACTATAGGTGGTCAGATATAGGCTAGCGTCATTCCAGCAAATAGAAATAATGGGGCGGGCAGCGGTATCGCCGGCCAGATCTCGGGAGCGTCGGCACTCGGCACTCGGCGCAAATATGGCTGCTCTCAATTAGCCCCACGACAATTACGATTACCATAAAAAATAAATAAAACGCCATCAAATTGCCGCTGTGAGCACTTACGTGGCTGGATGTGAGCTACGACCGCGACTGTTATGTTCATTCTTATTGGCTGGAAAGAGTTTTTGACTCTGACGAGGTCAAGATATTTTATGCTGTATAACGTAAAAGTTGAAGTTACTTCTCTGTTTTAGATTAATTATTCTTAATTTCGCGAGGCAGAAGTGTCACATGTAAATTCACCTTTACAAAATTATTGTACTCACTAACGTTTTTATCACGAAGCAAAAAGTCTAAAACCTTAATCGTAATTGGGTAAGTCTAGACTAGACTCGGCAGATTTTATAATCTGCCCGAGTCCCTGAAGAAGCCATAACGTCGTTTGAGTCTCGGCTCAGACGCCATTACTATAAGATCGTTAAATAAAAGACTTAAAATCTACACCTTGCTCTTTACGTGCCCTATTCTGGAGCAATTTAGAGATAATGGTATTAGGAGTGGAGGTGAGAGTGGTAGAATCAATGCGAGCCGAGGCGCGCGGCGCGGGCGCAGCCGGGCGGCGGCGGCGGCGGGCGGCGGGCGGACGGCGGACGGCGCTGAAGTCATAATTACCCTAGGCATTATGCTCCATTTGGGCCCAGGCGAGGCCGAGTGATATTAGTAATTGGTCGTCAACCTCGGGATTGGATCAAAGTGTGGATGACGCGAGCCGTCTCGGCGGCGCCACACACCGCATTACAATGTTGATGGCCTTTTCCTTGTCAAAAATGACGAAGATCTTTTGTCATAAAAAATATGAGATGAAATAAAAAGAGATTACCTAATGCGAGCTCGAAATTGTAGTATCGAGGCAGGTAGTCGGCGAGCGGTTAAGGGAAGCCGCTTCTATCGTTCTGGAGGAATACAGTTTGATCTGTTTTATTTCGCACGTGGTTTAGTACAAATCTAGTTTGACGTCCGGTTGATCTCCTTCATATACTATTTCAGTGATTATTTCCGACACCAGTCAAACAGTGTAAATCTGTAACATTGTCGTCCAAGAAATAATTGTGAAACATAGGTACGCCAGGATAATATTTGCGACAGATTTCAAATCGATGTCATGAACTCATGAAGCATAACTTCATAGAGTGGAAGCCAGTGCAGAATGGCATTCTACGGCGTGTTGTTTGTTGCGAAAGCCACCGGATGTAATCTTGACCAAGTCTCGCTGGTCAGATACTTAATTGCGCAGATGCAGGTATTTATTGGTTTAGTAGGTCATCCGCAAACTGCCGCAGCAGGTACCAATTTGTTCAATGCTACCTACCTAATTATTTAATTGTCTTACCGATAAATGTAAGTAGGTATAAGTAAAGCCTATGCCTAGGAAGAATTCCGAGAGATTCAGTAGCATAGAATTAATGGCCCCAGTTGGGAAGAGAATTGTCTTGCTAACAACAGACATATCTTGCTATTACTATAAATCTATCCAAACGAGATAGGTAATACCTCAATTTTTTGCAATCTAAATGTTCGATCAAGAGCACAACATCCGTAAAGGAAAATCAAGGACTAATCAGTCGTCAGGTGTCCCTAGATCAATTGCAATAAGAAGCAAGAACAAGAAGCATAACTTTTTAAGCACTCGCGATCACTTTCACTTATTTTAAGTATTAGACCGGGTCTATCGCGATAGTATATAGGTAAATATTAGTAATTTACCTGTGTCCCGACGTTTCAATACAGTTTCATTTACAGGACACAGGTAAATTACTTATATTTACCTATATACTATCACGATAGAGCCGTGTGATGCCGGCGTAGAATAGCATCACCCCATTTCTTACCCATGGGTGTCGTAAGAGCCGACTAAGGGACTCGAGGGATGTGTTTTGCAATTTTAGGCGATGGGCTGACAACCTGTCACAATAGTGATACACAGTTATCTGATTAACCCTCAAGCTTTTGTCAGACGTGGTGTAAATATCCGTTTTACGGCCGTTAACACTGTGCCTACCCCATAAGAGATATAGGCGTGATTTATGTATGTATGTATGTATAGACCCGGTCTAATACTTAAAATGAGTGGAAGAACAAAAAGCATTTCATTTTGCAATATCTGTCAAAAAATCGTGGGAAGCAATAAATCGCGGGAGGTTCCGACTCGCCGGGACAGGGCTGGCTGGCTGGCGTGGCGCAGATTGGATAATTCCAAATTATCCACCGAAATTATGATGAACCCAAATGAATATTCAAGCGAAACGCTTAGCCTTGCCGTGTTATTAAGATGATCGTGAAGTCGTTACAAAGAAAATTGTATTTCATAAAACTCATAACTATACTTATGAGCTAATATTTTTCGACAACACGTTATTGAAAATAATGAGCCTAATCGCCGGACACTATCTGTAGAAGCGATTATAGTAAAATCGATTGGTATTTTTATTATCTATCGGAAATTTCGGCGTTGAACCGATTTGTAGATACATTGCCAATAGTCATTATCATAAATTGTTCTCGCGAGCCTGTTCTCATGGTTCCTCGTAGGTACTTGACTCATCAAAATGTGTTAATGCTATTATCTACTAACTCTGTAATGTGAGGTCAGATAGGTACTGGTTCGATTTGTGACTCTGTCGAGTCGAATTTCTTCAAACAGCGGAATCGTATGAGTATCGTTTCAAATTTAAAGTTAACGATCTGCCATAATTCCGAATGCAATCGATAACTTTGAGAGCAAATTGCCGATGGCTAATTGGACAATTAGGGAATTATCGAGTTAATTCCGGGTGAAACCGTACGCCGTCGTCGACCGTCGCCGCGTCGACGTCGGCGTGCGTGCGGCGCGGCGGCGGCGCGGCGGCGGCGGCGCGGCGGCGGCGCGGTGGATCGGGTGTGCACTGTGCAACCCCTAACGGCGTCATTCTAATGCAAACTAACTCTCCGGATACAATTTATGACATATTGTTGGTTATGATGCCCCAACTAATTTACTCCAAATTTATTCACCGCTTACTCTAGAGGTATAGCATAATGCAAGTAGAGTCATGATGTTATACATTTTATGCCTCAAAATATTATGGAGGGATGATGCCATGCGTTTCATGTCTTTCCAATAATTAAAGTTTAGATCTCTCTTGGCAAGATATCTAGATCTTAACCCTCTCAACGTGAGCGAAGTAAGTGACCAGCCTAATTAAAGTCGCAGCTTTACGAGCTGAGCTTCCAATTATTATTAATGGCGCGGATGCGACTTCAAATTACGAAATAATTTCAGTTTCGTCGCCCGTTGCCAAAGGCTAATTACCGGAGGACACAGAAGGGTTCACATTGTTTTGTCATACGAAACCTTCGGGGGGAAATAACAAAATATCGATTGACTTTTCCCCGAATGTTAACAGTGGCGTCGATAACTCATCGCGAGAGTCCGGTAACTGCCGATGTCGTAAAATAATAAGCCAGTATAGATTAAGTAAAAGATAATGACCCTAAGACATTATTTCCACATTAAGGGTAATCTACAAACACGCGAGTGGTGGCGCTGAGGTGTGAAACTCTCGGCTGCAGGGTCGATTGCAACTCATTAGTGGTTCAAGTGTTAAAACTCGTTTTCTTGCGGGTCTGAGCTGCGAAGATGAACTTGACTGCGTTAGAAAATGAATATGATTTATTGCTCCGTAAACAGAGACTTTATATTGCCACACGTGTTGCGAAACAACTCTATTTTACTCTACGAAAAAAATGTATCGTTTAAAACGCCTGATGGCGTGTAAAATTATGATCAAAAATTTCTTGGCAATTTTCTTCCCCTAAATTGTGTTATTTTTATAACGAGGGCTGTCCTTATGTCTCGAAAACTTCCTAAAACAACTGCGCAGAGGCGTGAAACCGCGCTAGTTAGGTGCGGTCATTACGGGCGCTTCACACGGCCGACACATGGCTCGATCGGCCTAAATTGAGCCGAAACGAATTATTTATTTAAATGGAAATTACCGCGTGTGACTAGCCCGTCCACAGTCCGTCGCCTTTGACGCGCATGTGCGTTTATTTCGACCGATTTCCAATTTCAAACGACATGTGGCGGTGAACCTGAGATTTAAATGGTTCATTGGGAAAGTTCGGCTTAAGTTTTTGCTGATATTCGATACTTTGGATATGGTTTGTAGTTTTTTTTAGGATTTAATAAATTGACAAACAAGAGCTATTTTACCTTCAATTCAAATGCATTAAAATTTCGCCTAATGATCGTTGCATTATTGGTGCACTTTGATAAGTCGGTGAAATTGTGTGGTAATGTGGCGGGCAAGCTTGTGCGCTCACTGCTGCGTCGGCGCAGTCGCCCCGGGCAACACTTTGACTTAACCGCTGGAGACTGGCCTATATTATGCGCTGTAATCTATAAATTTGGTCTCCTCCACCAGTCAATTTCATCTTATAAGTAAGTATGTAGATATTGTAAACGTAATTCGAATTTGATGTAGCAGTCAGCAACTTTTGATAAAGTACTTTTACATAAAATAAAACAATAACAATAACAATTCGTTGATTCAATAAGGCATTTAACAATTTCGGCCATACAATAAATACTGAATACAAAACTCGAGAGCTCCCAGCAGTCAAAACACGTCTTGTAAGGTAGATAGGTACCTCCTCGGAAAATTATCTACCAATATTTTGCGTGTCGGAATTTGTTCCAAAATTTGAAGTGACGGACGGCCGACCTTCGGCCGGGTCCAGATAATAGGAGCACCAATTTTGAAACCAGTTCGAGCAGTGTAAAAAACAGAGAGAAACAAGGGACCGAGCCTTTGTTCTGTCTCTTTGTGTGTCCTCATCGCTGCTGGATTGTTTTTATTCGATATTTTGAGAGCTTCAACGCTGAAACATTGTGTTACAAAGAGGTAACTGCTCTCTATGCTAGTACAGGGTACTGGTTGCAGATTTATATTTTGACACTCTAATCAAATAATCAAAATTATTTTGTAGTTAGTACTTTCTAACAGAGTATTCATGCGTCTTTAGTTAGTAATCAATAATGAACTCCTAATTTAATCTTTCATTGAGACGCCAACTTTGTTAACAACTATACGACGGTCTGACGAATCGATGTTTCTGGCGAATCTGAGGTTTCGTTGCAATGGGCATGTCTGGTGTTTGGTCATTGCTATAAAGTTGCAGGGAATATTTCCACCTAAGAGAATTTTAAATTCTGGATATTTTTGAATAAAATTGTCTACAATGCCGTGTGATGCCTAAGCATCTAAGCAATAAAGCATCATTCCATTTCGTTCCAATGGGTGTCGTACGAGGTGACTAAGGGACTCGAGGGTAACATTTGTATTGCAATTTTAGGCGATGGGCTGACAACCAGTCACTATGGCGATACACATTTTTCTGAATGATGCTCATGTTTGTCAGACGTGGCGTAAATTGTCTACGAACAAAAACGCCGTTTTTGAACTGGGTGCAACAAACGAGGCTTCTGATCCTGTTTGATTAAAGTTTGCGAGTCGCGACAAATTGCGACATAATGGAAGACAAGTTAGAGAACACTAATTTAAGTAATTAAAAACTAAATACGCATGGGTGGGTAAGGTACTGTATTTGAAATGAAGTACTAATTATAAAATAATTTATTGATGATTCTATTTAAACGAATTAAGCTGAAAAAGCAACTGAAACCTGACACTCTATACCTACGCTTTGGACTCATATTTCTGTAGTAAACATTGAATCAAAGTATGTTATACACCTATAATGAATTACATAATCCTGTTTATATAGGTTACTTTCTAATGAAACTTTCTTTGTTTATTATAACTTATAATATAAGACTAACAACGAGAGTACTAGAATGCTCGTAGCAAGGTTATACCTACGATAGAACTAATGAAACAAGGGATACAAGACTGGCAGGACAAAGAATTAAAGAGCCACAATATGGGTAAAGCTATAAATATATGGTTTTCTGTGGTGGTTAACATTTGGGATATATAAAGGGTTCAGATTGTTTTCCATCAAACAGGGATTTTATAGAGACGTCAGCAACAATATCAACAATAATCAAACTTATTCTGTAACTATCATCCATCTATACCTACCTACCTTAGTCCTATAGAAAGTAGAGGTCTGACAAGGAGTAGATAAAATCGGTCAAGTTCGAGTGTAATACATGTTCTGTGAAAATTTCAAGTGTCTACCTATTACGGTTCATGAGATACAGCCTCCGAACCATTATAGACATATTGAGCAAAAAAAACGTTGTGGGAAAAGTATCCCCTTAAGTTTATCTTAATTTTAATATTTAGTATTGCTTGTATAGAGGCAACAGAAATATGGCATCTGTGAAAATTTAATCTCTCTACCTATTGCGGTTTATGAGATACAGTTTGGTGACAGACTGACGAACGGACGGCCGAGTCTCCGTAATAGGGGGGCATTTTGACCCATTGGGTACGGAGCCCTAAAAACGGACCCAGATAAAAACTGCAATAGTCTACAGCTAGCAGCTAGGGTTCTGCGAATGAAGTTCAAGGTCAGTGCAAACGGTCGCGGCGCAGTTCAGGCAGACGTCGACGTATAAGAAAACTTGCGTGTGCAGGCCGGCGGCCGGCGGCCGCAGCGTCGCCGACGGCTGCGTCTCCACTCCGACAGTTCCAAGAATACGTCGTTAAACTCACGTATTTTTGGTAGCAACTTAATACTAGTAATTTCCACAGAAATTATAATAATTAGCTCCATTTATACTATAGTAACAAACAAATAAAATGCTCGGAACACACCGCCTCAAGGCACGCGAGTCGGCCGCTTTATACCACTCGCTCTGATTGTCTGTCGTTTTGATGCGGAAATTGAGAATTCCGTAAAACATGGGCCTGCCCTGTAATCGGACCGACATTTGTCCACATTTATTTATTAGTTATTCATGTTAAAAGCCTCCGGTCCTGTGTGTGTGCTTTCGTAATAGATATTAACCGTAATTTTAAAGACCACCTACATCAGAAATTGTTCCCTGGATACAAAACCACAGTGACATGGATACAATGCCGCCGGGCAATTAGTTGACATTTCATCCGGGACCCGATCCAATAATACCGTGGAACTGTTTCACTTCGTAATTTTCTTCGACTTCTGTTTCACATTTTTTTACATTTGACTAATTGAACCACGTAAGATATTAATTGCTGAGAAAATTGCAGGTACAAACGCCCCCAGGGCCTAAACCACAAAGAATCGTAACGGCCTAGCGGAGTCGGATCGCAAAAAATGAACAATTATTACGCTCCTCATTCTTTATTTCTCTACAATTACACCTTTAAGGCTCATTCCTACAATATTTCTTATTTCAAACGAGCACAAGTTTTCTTTCCGCAGCTAATTAGTCATTCATTTTATAGGTGGTAAATAGAATAGAAATAGAAACTGTCAGCATAGATTGGTTTCTGGAGCCAGCCAATATGGCGAAGATTGGAAAAGTTTTGAGAGTAGTCATTTGAAACAATAGCAACAATTAGATAATAAAGCAAAATACTATAATTTGAAGTGACTTAAAGAGCGGCGGCTCTTGGTGAACAATCGCACGAGAGAGGGCGCGGGCGCGGGCGCAGTCGGCGCGGCTTGCAGTCGGAGATAGCTAGCGATTACAAGCCGCTGAGCGTTCAATCGTCACGTAGTTACACGCCGCGGCAAGAACAAAGCCGAGGTATTAAACAATTGAACAGACACAAAAAGTCCCATAATTCAATTTGCATCCCGCTAGATGAGTGTAATAGTCGGCAAGAACTGTGGGTACGGTTACGAGCCGCGGGCAATGGTGCCTGAGAACGGCTTTCGCCACTTTTCAACACTTCTGCGAATCGATTAGATGCTGTGTTTCTTTCCGTGATTTCAGTTGTGGCCGGTTCTTGCATCCGACTTTCTGCCTCAGCATGACATTCAAGTTTTATTTATGGGCTGTCGTGAAGTGTTGTAATGACGCTTGTTAATCGATAATATTTATGTTTCTATAAAAAGCGTGTCTCGTATCGGATATTGAGTGCGTGTCGACGTGGCGAGGCGAGGCGAGCGTCGCGAGGTGACTCGCGCATTATTATGATAATGCGGGCGGAGTCGATGGTATCAGTCGCAATCCGCTCTCGTAACACAATTGAATTAGCATAGCGCAGCATCGCCGCAGCGGGCGGTCTGGACAAGCCCGCCAGCTCACCAGCTCGCCGGCCCGCCACGCGACCACCAACCACCGATTGACGATCTATTCCAAACTCTCGTCACGAACTTCATTAATCTATCTTTAATTTATATCGTAGTTTCAGATTACATACAGGTGTTTTTGAATTAAATTCTGATCATTGCCTCATATTCTTCTCATGTTGAACCCGAGACAATTTTCAATAAAGCCGCTGAAGTAGCGTACCTCTACATACATGGATGATATTTTGCCGCAACAGCACCGTGTACAGGCGGTAACAGTAGGCAAATTGTGCTAAACGCTGCCACACATCCGCCAGTGCACCGGTCAGTCGAACCATGTTCTGTTATGAATGAACCAGTTCAATGGCTCGACCGCAGACCGCAGAGGTACGCTTGTCAGCTGCGGCCAGCGGCCAGTGGGCAACTCCTCACTCCATCGACAGCCGAACACGTATACTACCTAAGTAACACGTTGATTTAAACACTTTCTAACAAATATCTCGACAAGTGGACCTGATGACTTTCGCTGAAATCGTTAGACTAACCACAGGAAGCACGAAGAAAGTAGTGCGAACTGAATTTTCTGTGTTAGTTTTAATGATAGAAATGCTGACTTGATAAGTACGCTATTTATTAGTAAATAGGTAAGTATTTGAAAAGCACAATGATCAAGCATAGTTCCTGGATTCCTTCATGAAATACCTACCTATCTACAGATTGTCAGTTTTGTATGGATGCAGATTGGTACCTTGTATATCGTGTTGAACAAAAGTAAGTAATTATCAACTAAGTATTTATCTAAATTTCTGACTGAGCAAAAGGATAGCACATTACCGCCCCTCAACAAGGGCCCCAAGGGTCCATAATATCACGGTCTCTCAGGCTCCATGAAAGCTCAGGTCAAGTGGTCTGCCGCCTGATGGTTGCTAATGTCACCTTAAGGAAGGATCGGGGGACCGTATTGATTTTATGTTTTTCGCGTCTTTCTAATTATCATAATGTAAATTTAAAGTAAATATTTATCTAAACTTGGAAATTAACAAAGGGCTAGTGCCATTACCTCCCCTCGACAAGGGCCCCAAGGGTTCATATGTCATGCTCTCTCAGCTTCCATGAATCCTCAAGTGGAATGGTCTGCCGCTGATGGTTGCTAAATGTAACCTTAAGGAAGGATTGGGGGAGTTTTGTATTGATTTTATATTAATACTGCAGGAAATACTGTTAAACTGCAGTGCATTTAGGTAATATTTATATATTCTTATACTCGCTACGTAAAACTTATTGTATACTACTTCTTTTTTTTAAATAGATTTATTTGAATTGATACGAGTATTTAATAGTTGCTGGACTATTTAACTTATGGATGACGATTGCTTTACTTGCTATTAAAATCAATCTTGGTTATTGTACCTAAGGAAGCCTTTCCAACTTTACAAAAGATAATTATGAAAGGAAGCCTTTCCAACTTTACAAAAGATAATTATGACAAACTATAGATAAACAATTATTACGACTATTAAAGTATGACAAAGAAATTACTACAATTATAGCTAGAATAATGGACATTTACATTACAAATGTGTTGTGAAGGCATGTTATTTATTACATGCTTCTTATGAAAAGTAACTGTTATTGTTAGTTTAAAAACTAAACATATTACTTTTTCTTCAGAGTATTTTTAGGGTTCCATACCTCAAAAAGAATAAACCGGACCCCTTATAGGATCACTTTGTTGTCCGTCCGTTCGTCCGTCGAGTTTAAATAAAAACCATAAACTCTAGTCTACGCCCGCTTGTAACTGTAAAAAAATCACAAAAGATACAGCCGTTCATGCATGTTTTTGACCCTCTCAATGGTAACAAAGTTCACAGAGTACTTACCGTGGACCTAGACTTTGCTATTTGCCAAGTAGCTTCGATTTGGAGTTTACATTTAGGAAAAGATCCAAACAAAAGCCGAAACAAAACATTTTTTTAATTTGGTAGTAGTTATCATTATGGAAGGGCTTGATGCGCATATTACGAAACCCTCGATGGGCGCGTACGACTCGCACTTGGCCGCTTATGAAATTATTTTCTTACTTTATTAAATACCTAGCTTGTCTGTACCTGTGAAACACGTGTTCTACTA
The DNA here is from genome assembly GCA_027580185.1 of Tuta absoluta. Lineage (NCBI taxonomy): Eukaryota > Metazoa > Arthropoda > Insecta > Lepidoptera > Gelechiidae > Tuta > Tuta absoluta. The sequence goes on from JAQAHW010000003.1 coordinate 7,967,372, forward strand.
GGTATAATTAATGTGAATGTATTAAATGTAGTAAACCACCCAAGTCTCTTCCTACAGCATAACAATTGTGTGGGAAATATCAATTATCTACATTGAATGGCAACTGCTAAATCCTGGCTTAATTTAAAGGACAAATTGCAAACGGAAAATTTACGCTTAAAAGCCGGATGCCATAGTTAATAGTTGCAATTTCCGTGGGTACTTATAATAGACGTAATGGAACGATTTTGCGAATCCGATTTTATTTTATACCCCTCTAAGTACGGTTACAAATGTCTATTACTTACACACGACCATTATTAGTTATGGCTTGATCCGACTGAATGTTGGTTTCGATTTAAACAGGGGCATTTATCCGATTTTCAAGACACATAGAGTTAAATTTTCATTACAGATTTCAGGTTTCAGAACCTACAAATTGACTCACCAAATCTCTCAAGATGCTTTATAATGTACTTACGCAATTTCCCTTTATTTTTTTCAAATCTCTTTATTAAAACTATGTCGAATAGCGATAAAAAAAAATGTGTGTTGCAGTCACAAGGTTAAGCAACGGCGATGGATTTTTGTTTTATTTTTACATTGTTATCAAATTGATTGACTATTGAATGCAACAAATAGTCTTTATTTACTGTTTCAGACAGTCACTATGAGACGAATAGTTCAATATTATGTCTGATATAGTGCGGTGTGAATGGCGCTATCGGTGTCAGGACTCAGCGGGCGCGCCGGGGGGTCAGGGCCCCCGCGGGCCGGCCAATGGGGGGCCCAGTCCCTTCTCCTTTGGAACCCCTACTTAAGTGTTAAATTAATTGATGCCCATATCGCGGTTTCTGTGACAGATGTTTTAAACAATACGGCGCGGTGACTTGCATGGTCACGTAGCGGGAAAACTTACTTTACGTTTTCTTACCGCTGAAAGAAATTTTTCTATGCGTATTCATTTAGAAAGAACACAAACGGTGACAACAGAACAAAGAAGCCGCTTCTTGTAACCTTTTTTTAGTGGAAGGCATTAATTAGTGGTGCTGCGTGTTCGAAAATAACCTTCTCTGTTGTCGAGACATCAGGTATTGACAGCGGCGCGATGACGGGCTGTGCGCTGCGCCCGCGCACCTCGTCGGCGGCGCGGCGGCGGCGGCGCCGCGGCCCGTGACTTGCACCTCGCCTTCATTACGCCCGGACCGCACTAACAAGCCCGGCTAATGCAATGACTCGCAAAATCTTCACCGAACCCCAGCACCTCCTTACCAATCTCACCTCTATCTCCACCAAACAAAAGTCACCATTTATAACAATCGATATATTCCGGGAGCCGACTAAACCTATTCCGATGACATTAATGACTCTCAAATCAGACCGCTTTTAAATCTCGAGGGGTTCTGTGACTGTATTAGTTTTCTTGAGGCAGAGTGATCGGCACGGCAGAGCGCCAGCCTGCGCTAATAGAGGGCGGTAACAACAAAGAGTCTGCGAGAGCAATCAGCGACGGTGACTGCGGCGCGATCGCACCACAGATACTGCATCCAATCCACTTCCAACCGTTTGTTTAGGGGTGAATGGGTGATGAATGATTGCTTCTCTGAGGCCTTTACACGTCCATCATAAAAACTCACAACGGGTTATATTATACGGGAGCAATGAGCTGAATCGATTTAATGGAAATGCAAACGATTATGTCATATAAAAAGAGACCTTCATGGAATTCCATTGTAGGAGGAAAATGCATTATTCATGTAGAAGGAAACGGAGTAGCGGTGAGTAAAAACGATTGAATGAAATGCTCCGTCAGCAGTAGGAGGTATGTAATGTAATATTTGCGAAGGATAATGAGTGGCTGGCGAGTGCGAGTCGCGAAGTGATGTGCAAGTCGCGACAGCTTGACGCGAGCGCGGCCATTGTAAAACGTACTCCGACAACATTTTGCACGTCTTGAATAAACATTATATGCTGATAAAAAGTGGAAAACAAGTTGCGGTCATTTATAATTTTTATGCAGGCTCTAGTAGGAGCAATGAGAAACTTATGGCTGTACGCAGGACTGTAGATATATTTGTATTTTATCGGCTGTCATATTTTACGTGAATATTTTCGACCTGTAAAAAAAAACTAAAAATGAAACAAAGGCACACAGTGCGATGTACCTTTAGCTAGGTACACCTTTTATGTGGCCACAATCAACGTTAATGACACTAAAACTACAGAATGCATTTACTTAATGGTGGAATAGGCAAATACGTAATCGAAATGGAGTAATAAAGCTTTTTAACATAGCAGTTAGTGAGTATTTGCGGAACTAAATGACTGTGATTTGGGATCATATAGCTGCAAGTTTAAGCATCCATTAGAGCTGTGCCTACTTTATAGTGCGGTTCTTGTAACGGTTAAAAATTAACATTCATAACTAGCAGTATTAAAAGGTCATTTGTGGTTTTGAGCGGAAACTGAACAGGGTTGTGGTGGAGACGTTTTTGCAGGCGCGATGTGTGGCAAATGCCGCGTTGCGTTTATAACATTTGCAAACCGCAACGCAGGACATGGTTGTGCAGAGTATAATTGCCGATCTAGGTAGCCGATTGTACGCGCCGATTGTGACCAACTGCCAAGCCCTGCGGTGTCGTACGTGACGCTATTTGCATCTGTTTAATTTGAGCCCATAGAACGAGAATAAACTAGGTCTTTGATAATTGGATCTACGTGAGACGCAACACAAATGATGGCAATCGTAGAAATAACCGGCACATAATTAAAAAAACAATATTGACCAACGAGACTTATTGTAGAAACTTGTAGAATTTTCCCCTCGCTAAAATGCTAAGGGGTATGATTTTAAATGAACCGCTAAGCTCAAACCATGCACAAAATTGGCTCAACATAAAACAATTAGACTCCCGACTCGATAAATCGGCGGCGACATGCGCAGTGACAGATTTGCACGTCATTAACGATTTATTTTAGAGCAAAAAATTTAAGCGGCGTCGAAGCAAGGCGACGAGAGTAGCATTGTTAAATTTGTCGCACTACAGACGAAGCGTTGACGGATGACCACATAAATAACTGTACCAGAACGTCCTCGTTGCTACTTACCGCACTTGGTAAGAAATACACTCTATAAGTATCTTCAAGGAGCAGTAAATATCATTTCCTCGACAGCTTCATTTAAATACCTTTTGTCAATGAACGGGTTAAACTGACACGAGTTCAGTAATAAAAAAGAGTTATGTGATGCTGCTACTGTACCGTACCGCTTTTTTCTAATGAGATCATGTGACAAACATTTTAATGAGAATATTTTAAGCGAAGCGTCGACAGACTGTCAAGAATAATAAGTTAATAGGAACATCACCAATGCATGTCATAAAAGAGATTCCTAAGTAAATATTTTAGCCTGTAAGTGGCTAATCCCAAAGTTAAAGTGTAATCCTGCGTGTAAACCGTAGCAAAAAGTATCAAAAGTGACAGATCTCAAGTGCATTGTCGACTGTCGTATTAAGCTGATACAATTTTGGCGTATGTCATTGAGCTAGAGAGTGTAATGCTGGCGATTTGCTGTGGTGCTCGGCCCGGTGACAATGCGTAGAGCACCTTAATCCCCACAACAGCCATTTAGGGCCTTTACAAATAAAAGTTTGTCGGTTCGGTCGGCGGCCGGTCGGCGCGGCTCCGGCCACAATGGCCATTGACGGGGCCTCACGCTGCGCCCGTGAATGGGCCAGCGCCAAAAAAATCTATTAGACACGCATAATGGACTATAGATCCAAGTGTGGAGATCTGAGTTCCTGATTGACAGTACTATGTAGAGTATAACTGTATTTTGTGTTAATATCATGAAAAAAATATCCGATTTGACAATAATAACAACCATTTGAGAAAGGATCGAAACCTTGTAGATAAAATAAATTTTGTTTCAGTTTCAGTAGTAATGACTCTGACATCTAGCTGATTATGTTTCTGGCTTTTTTAGGTACTAACAAATCAAACCTAGACCTACCTCTATTCTTAACAATGTCGATAGGTATCGAATTTAAACAGCAAATAACAAGAATTGTTCTATATCAAAATTGAAATAATCTGGTTGCTAATAGCTGTACAAGTAAACTTCAACACATATATGCAAGCTTGCAACAAAAAGACTGTTCAATCGTTTGCAATAGAACAATGCTTCATTGTTCTCGATTTCAACGCATCATAAATTCAATAACTGTCGGTAGGAACACGGATGGATTCGATTCGATTTGTTCTCACTCCGATCGTTTCCTGAATCGGCCGGTGACAAATATTTTGTCGCGCGTGATGAATGGGGTGGCGAACAGCGAAACAATGATATGGAAAGTCAAAAATTTGAAGTGATTGTGATTGAATGTATTTTTTATAGTGGTGTACAATTACTTTATTTGGAAGGCAAACATTGTCAAAAAGCTCTCTAGACAAGGTAATATCCTTGGCAGAATTGTTACCTAAAGCTCTATGAAATACAGGATAAAGGTAATGATATTTCGATAAATTGTTTCAGTAGTTGTTTAACTTTACTTAGTTAATTAACAAAAAAACATGCCTACCCAGACACAGAAAAGATAGTAGGTACTGGAGATATCTACTTAAGTCTCTACATTTTGGAGTTAAATTAGAAGTTTTTCATGTTTTGGCCTACGTTGCTCCGAGGTAAGTTATAAGTTTCATGGCCATTTTCAAATTTTAACTTTTGCTTAGTTTAATCCTTCCATTATCATTTATTTCATTATGTACCTACGTACCTGACAGTAAATGCTACGTACTAGTACCTACTTATTTCCTCAACCACAAAAAGAAGCCAAAAAAAAGTAGTACCTACCTACCAATATTTAGTGGTATTATTTACTAAAAGTGGTCAGATAATCAAAACCTCTTTTGCATGAACAAACTAAAAAACTTGTGACTCTACATTTTGCCGTCGGCATGGCGTCTATAGCTCAGTGAAACTATTCCATTTAAAAATATATCCTGGTCTAGTCTTGTAAATAATTACGTACCTCCTTACCTATTAACTCAGTTTTGGGTAAAAATTTTGATTAGCTGACGTCGATTTATGGGGTTTCTTGGGGTGGGGGGGGGTATGGGGGGGGAGGGGGGAACCCCCCGGTACCACTCCCCCCCCGCGAAACCCAGTAGGTCAAGAGATATTTAAGGTCAAAGTTTGAGGTTAAAATCGGTCAAAAAAGGTCAACCGTCACACGTACTTCTCCAAAATCGCTGCCGCTTATTAAAAAAAAAGGTCGGCCGCCTGCTCGAACTCTAAATACGCTCCGCTCCCACTTGTCAGAGCCCCCCGTCACACATTCGGGCTCCGGTGGGAATGTGGGAGTTTTAAGGGTGGGAAAAATTACGCGGGGAAAAGTACCTGCTGGCGGAGGTCAAGGTCAAAGGTCAAAGGTCAAAATCAAATGTCAAGGTCGAAGGTCAATAAAGGTCAACGTCAACTAATGTACAAAAGCGAGATTGCTAAAGGTCACAGGGTCTTGCCTTTGACCTTCAAGGCAAAATTGCATGTGGCGGTCATGGGTCAAGGCCAATTAAGGTCAAAGTCAACAGGGGTCATCAAAGATCAAGGTCAAAAGGTCAGGGAATGTGGGAGTTTTCTCAGGAGTGGGAGTCTTCCACTGTGAGAATTTCCGGTTCTAATGTCCCTTCTGGTATGGGCTCCGGCACGGAGTATCGCGGCGTTTGCACGCGTGTACCTAGGAGCAGGCAGGAGTCTTCGCTCGCCTCCGCAGCCTCGGCTTGTTGGTCGGCTTCGCCGACCAGCCTCGGCCGCTCGGCTCGCTCGACCCTGCCTTCTCCTAGCCACTCGCGGCCGCCGCACTCCTCCGCGCCTCCACGCTTTATAAAAACACTCTAGGGGTAAGAGCGACAAGCAATGGGTAGTGTCGGGGTGGGTAGATTCGGTTCTGTTTCTCACTAATTATTTATTTATTGACTGAACAAACGGTGACTGACGAACGAAAATCGCACAACTGACATGACGCACAAAAACAAAATGGCCGCTTTGCGTTTCGTTATTGCACTTGTGAAACACTTATCGTAATCGAGTTTGGATATTTATTTAAAAATACGAATTTTAAATAGTTTGAGAAGTAATTTGAACATTTAAATATATTTTTTGTTATATTAAGTATTAAATCTACATTTATTTCTTTAAATTAAGTATAATATTAATAAAGTATATCACACAGGCTGTATATGTGAATCCTTTGCTTTTGGAATACAGTTGTCAAACTTTAAAATGGTGGAAAATGGTGCAAAATGTATGTGATTTTGTTTATTTTATTATAATGAAACTATGAGGCTTCGCGTCATGAAACTTCGTGAAATTACACCTTAGAGTACTATCTTACTCCCATATTTTTTTTGTTAGCCAACTCGACGTCAGGTAATCAAAATTTTAGCCACAAAATCTTTAGCACCTACTCATGACTTCTTATTCAAACATATTTCTCAATCAAAGATATTCGTTTCAGCTTTGGAATTCCTGTCAAAAATTTAATTTAGGTACAAAATAAACAATGTCAACTTACAATAGATTTGTTGGACGGCGGCGCCGGTAGCGGCGTATACATGTCGGTGATCATTGTCCGGCACCCGAAATCACTCAACCGTACACATCGCTAACTATAAACATAACTAGAACAAAGTTTACGAAAACACTGTCACAAATATCACGCGGTTCGTCCAAGTGTCCACATAGTGACAGAGTTGACGTGACGAGTGATGGAGTCGGTTTTGTTTTGTATGCGCGCGTCGCGGCTGAGCTCAGCGCGCGAACGACGGGCGCTCGGGCGCAGCGCGGGGGCGTGCGGCGGGGGGAGTGGGCGGGGCCGACCAATCGCGGCCTCCCACCGCCCACGGGCCCGCCCGCAAGGTCGACCGGCCGCTTGCCGCACGCCCGCGCCCGTCGCCCGCTCGTATCGATCGCACGCGCGACCATCGAGCCTCCATTTTATTTCGACTCCCTCGATTTGCATAAACTTTTTTGTTTTAAATTGTTGCTTAGCTCCGCACTCCGACGTGATGTCGCCTAGTTTTGTACCGACTCTAGTCATGTTGCTGTCGGAGGGAAAACTTCTGACTCTACCAAATTGCCTACGCTACGTAACTTGTTTCAGAATGTATTTAAGGTTGACTCTATCTTTTACGTTCATTAAATTTTGGGTTTAGGACGTAGCATGCTAGATGGGATTTTATTTGGGTAATTTTTAATGGTAATGTAATTTTTAGGCTTTTAGGTATATTTTAATTGTACATACATACATACATACATAAATCACGCCTATATCCCCCACGGGGTAGGCAGAGCGTTAACGGCCGTTCAACGGATATTAACACCACGTCTGACAAAAGTTTGAGGGTCAATCATATAACTGTGTATCACTATAGTGACAGGTTGTCAGCCCGTCGCCTAAAATTGCAATACACACCCTCGAGTCCCTTAGTCGCCTCGTACGACACCCATGGGTAAGAAATGGGGTGATGCCATTCTAAGCCGGCATCACAGGTATTTTAATTGTTATTCAGCTTTATATATTACCACTAAAATCACAACTAAGGTAACGAACTGTGCGAATGGCAAACACCTTAAAAATAATGATAAGAGCTTTGTTTAAATCGATTCGTTGTCTGAACATCTGACGAAAACCTATTACCGGCGTAATGGCTCCAGTGAGCCCCAACAAGGTGCTAAAGATAATGAAATGTAATGCTCGCCACAAAAACACAGCCAAATAATTCGTAATGGAACATAAAAAATACAATAAAGATGAAAAAATATGATGGCGCCCTTCCGCACCCTTCGAGTCTCAGGAACATTCTCAGAGAAACGTCGCCACTTTGGGAATAGCTTATAGCGGCTAATAGTTTTATGACACGCATAGGTGACTCGGAAAAGGTTTGTAGGTACTAAAATAATTCTTGGAGGAAATTGTATCTTACTGAGTCGCATTAAGGTAGCAACGGCAATGAGAAAGACGCAGTTGTGATGCTCGCAAAACTAGCAGACATTAGGCAGGGGTGACACCGGTTTCATAAAATAGTGTAAAATCGGGGTGGTGTACCTATATGGTGCGCGGGGATCGGGGCAAAGTGGGCGTGTCGCGGATAACGAAATAAAAATGCTCCGGGCCGCTCACGGGCGACCGACGACCGTGCGAACGCGCTTGAAGTTGCTATACAACCCTGCCAACAGTAAACGATTATGCATACATTGCTGGTTATGTTATGGCTGTCATCACAATAAAGCCAAGTAACCAGCAGTGTATGCCGGGCCCTGTTGGCATGGTACTGTAATCCCAGCTTAACGCAATAAACATTTTAATTTGAACACGAAACTCACGCTGAGATGTGAAATTACAGCACGAGAGGGCGGCGTGCGCAAAGAAATCAAATTACGAGAAAATTTCGCGCGAGGCAATATTTTTACGTAGATATACGTAAATAGGAAACCGGGAAATATGCAGATGGTGTGACGAAATGCGAATATAACGATGCAATAAAAATTCCGTTAAGAAAGTTGAATGATGGAGCTAGATCTACCTAAGCAGGTGGCGTTTCCGTAACGTGATGTACCTATTTCGTTTGGGTCTTCGTTGTAATAAATATTTTTATAGACAAGAACTCTACACATTTAGTACCGAAAAACATACGTGGCAGATTTTATCGTGAAGTACCAAGATTTGGGCATCGATGTTTGTGTGACGTGAAACATATGCATACAACTGTTACCAATAAGATTTCATGTTAATATTCCTGATATAATTTGTACTTATGATGTGCCGTGTGATGCCGGCTTAGAACAGCATCATCCCATTTCTTTTCCGTGGGAGTCGTAAGAGGCGACTTAGGGACGTGAGGGTGTGTATTGCAATTTTAGGCGATGAGCTGACAACCTGTCACTTTGGCGAGACACAATTTTCCTCACACACAAATGAACCTCAAATATACAATGTAAGTCAGCCGTTTACGCTCTGCATACCCCGCAAGGGATTATGGGCATGATTTGTGTATGTATGTATGTATAAATAGGTACACAAATCTATTTACTCTATCCGTGTTGGGTGGAGTGGAGATGGAGACCCTTCCAAAGTGTTTGATTGACCCTGGGTACCTGACTTATCTGGCAGCAAGCAGCATCGATTGGATAAGGGTGTCGGGACTGGCCGGAAATAGACGGAAGTGTCCGACGCCGGAACGTATTACAGCTGCAACGTAGACTGACTGTGTGGCTTGTTTGGCAGACAGATCACACTTATGTAGTTATCTACAACTACTTATACCTACCAACTATTTGCTTAATCTAACAAATCGTTTAAAATTTACAGCAAGATGCCTTCAATTCCAGATGTAAATTCTCTTAACTTACCTTAAATTAGTGCTGTCACTTTCGGTCAAAAAGGTTTAGAATGGAACAAGGGATATTTAGGTCCTGCCATGTTTAAAAATGTCAATGGGTTCTCCACCATTTCTAGTCAATTTAGTCGCCATTGTTTTTAGCGTTGCCTTATTTTACAGATATTTTGCGTTAAATTATAAGACATGACATGACTAAGATATCTCCTATCCTTTTCTTAACCTATTTGACGGAAAGTGACAGCACTAATTTAACGTTCCCGAATTGAGGCCAATATTTATCATGCAAAGTTGATTTTTATTCGACCCTGCATTTGGTGTAGTCATGGACTTTCGAACTTTTTGAAAATGGAATCATGAACATGAATCGGCTTTCACAGTCACTTTTTCTACAAACGTAATACGCTTCTTGCTGCGCTCATCGATTTTGAAACATTACAATAGTAGTTTATGCAACTGTCATATAATGGGGGTCATTAGAATGCGAGTGTCTGTTTATCACACGAGGCGTAGCCGAGTGTGATAATAGATTGACACGAGCATTCTAATGCCTAATTATATGTAGTTGCATACAGTATTTTATCTACACTCACAAAAATTTACTCAGTTGAACACTTTTCCAAACGTCCGCACCGGCGATTGCAAGGCCCGATACATGGTCAAATTCAATACGAGAACGTAATATGGCTTGATATGAATTTTCGAAGATTCTTTACTAACAGTTGTTTTGATATCAAGTCTCAACATCAAATAATTAACAACTGAACAACACTGAAAAACAACTGAACAACAACTGAACAAAATCTAAACAACTGCTCAACATCTGAACAACATCGGTACAACGACTAAAAAACATCTGAACAACATCTCAAGAACAAAAACCCATTTAAACAACTGAACAACATCCGAAAAATTACTGTACAGAACAACTGTCAGGTGCGGCGGAAGATGGCGATTTGAGTATTGGCAAAAAAAAAAACTTCGTTTCATTTCTCAACTTTATTATAGTAAGAGTTTTCTCATTAAGTCATTACGCTTCTGTACCTAATTTAAAGAAAACCCTAGTTTTTATAGAACTGTTTTCGAATTCATAATTCGAACATTATGAGACGAGTGTAGATAAAATAAATAATGACACATTTGTAGGACAGCTTATTCCTTTGACAACTTAGATGAAAAATCCTTGTTTTCTCATTTATTATCGTGTCGCATTATTTCCACATGTGGAGATATATAAGGTACGTAAATAATACACAAGCTTTCACTACATATCTACCTATGTGCCGTACTACTTATTTACCTGTTACATATATTTCCCATGTGATGCCGGCTTAGAATAGCATCACACCATTTCTTTCCCGTGGGAGTCGTTAGAGGCGACTTGGGACTCGAGGGTGTATATTGCAATTTTAGGCGATGGGCTGACAATCTGTCACTACGGCGATACACAATTTTCCGAATGGCCCCTTAAATATTTGCCAGACACGACGTAAATATCCTATGTTGCGACTGTTTATGCGCTGCCGACCCCGCAAGGGTTTATAGGCGTGATGTATGTATGTATGTGTATGTATTTAGGTGAGGTGGCCCATAATCTTACGGAAAGGATTACATACATAGCTAGTAGGTACATAAATAATGGTGCTTTCAAATTGTATTTTAGAAACACGTTACTGAGTCAATCAAACCAATCAGCGGAAACTATTTGTAATAGACAATTGTACTCAGATAGTACTTGTGCATTTCTTATTCACACTAGTGCGTATTGGCACACAGTATAATAGCCAAGCGAAATTATAATTGACGAATTAAATTGCACCTTTCAACATAATTGTACTGCATTGTATTTATGAGCTAAGTGGTTGTGTAGTAAAAAACTTTGATTTATTTTGCAATTAATCATTGTAATATTTATTTCAATTTCTACAACTACAAAATAGCACAGCAAAGAACACATAAGTTCAGGACGATCCAGACTAGCTTCCAAAAAGTAGGTAAAAAAGACAACAAACTAAGTAGATAAAATGTAAGAGTTTGTGTTTTTTATAAACATTCTCTATTACTCTGCAATCTTGTGTTGATGAGAACATTTGGACAAGTATGTCTAATGTTGTTGTTCTGCATGATTGTCAGAATTGCTGTAACTCTACAATTCTACATTCGAAACCATAGAATACAAAAGAAAGAAGATAGTATGAAATAGATTCTACCAAAATAGATCTACTAAAACACAGTTGAACTATTCATAGGCACGTATGTCTACTAGTACATTATCAACAGTTTACCCAAGTACATCTATGAATGACCGACACAAGTGGAATCCCAAAAGCGCCTCCGGTAGCTCGTAACTTTCACCTGTCCCCTCGCCCGCCACCCTCTGAGAGAGATGTTCCTTCCGTACACATAAGTATAGTATCTACTCTGTGATCTATGTGTTACCTACTTCACTTCTACTCGAGACTCGGACCTCTTAAAATGAGTTTTATTTTCCTGCATGTGAGGGTTACACTTATAGGAACATTTTTAGCTCTATTTTACTTTGTCTCACTCATAAAGAATGGAGACTTAAAAACGAATTTGAAAATCCAGAATCAGTTTTTGCAAACTAAATGAGAAAACTCTTGTTTAGTTATTTTGTATAGATAACACAATGTATTTAGTAAGTCTGAAAAGCATTCCATATTGCATTTAGCTACCTATTCCTAATTACTATAACAGAAAAAAATCTTAGGTTAAATGTTACCAAGCATAGAAAAATCTTCATGCTTTTATATGTTTTTAATAAATAAGTGTTCAAAGTATATTTTCATAGAGTTTTCTCCGATGATGAATTTTATTTCTTGCAAATATTAATTAGGTACCTTCAGTTCTTACAGTACTTAAACAACTTTAAGTATGCGTTGCAATATTTACTATAACTTAGGAATATTATTTTTAAATGCTTGTCGCTTACCATAAAAAATATATAAGGAAAAAGAAACCTTTGAACAATTTGTCATGAATTTCTTGAAGCGACTGTTATATTTTATTTTAGTTCGTCAGTAAACTTAATACCTGCTGGAAACCTCAAACCATGCAGATTTCTAATATAATTCGGCCACACACCGCCTGCCCCGCGGCAACACAACACAACACAAGCGTTGCTCGCTCAATGCTCATTGTGTCAGCCGCAATATTTCATCGATAGCGCTTTCAATTGCGCATTCTCGGTGCGGGAACTGCGCGAGCGCAGCGTAGGTAGGTATGGCGGACCCGCTTTGTATCAACGTATTAAAACAAACCATCCTATACAATTGGGTTTTGCACTGGGTATACTATAAGTAACTAAGATTGTGGTTGTTAGTTAGCCAAAGTAAGGTTATGGATGTAGATAGATGAAGTTCAACCATTTGATCAGAATGTAGCCGTTGGATTGGGTTTATAGTCTAGCCTGAGCAGGTCAAAACCCATATGTAGACTTACCTATATTATGCCTTCTATTAGACACAACGCTCTGGGTATGCCACCTACTCCAGATATCAACTCGTCTTGAGTTCTACTTGCAAATTAAATCAAAGATGATAATGAAATCAATCCTATACTCTAAAATTTGTCTACGCGTCGTAGACGATGGCTACGTATTTTTATTTTTTTATACAGCTTCTCTTGTCACACGATGGCAAAGTGACAGTAGGTAGGTACACAAAAAACATGAAGTGCTGTTGGTTATCTATTACAGCTTTTAAAAACGAATGAGTAAGTATATGGTAGGTAAGTACAAGGAAACTAAATTGAAACCAAAGTAAATGAGGCATTATTTTGCCAGCACTGTTAAATAATTTATAAATCGTTCCTGAAGACACTGGTATCAGTGGTGTAGTGTGGCCATCTTTAGCGCACGCGCACCTCCCGTGACGAATGCATTGCCCGCGCCTCTCAATGCACAATACCATCATCAACCACGTCAGTGTTGCCAGCACAATCATGAATAATCTGGTTGATCGATTTTGATTTTACCTTAATGTTCACTAAATTTATCGGTTGGGAAACAAGATTGGGCGGTAATAATTGATTTTTTAGCTATATTCGTAAAGTATTTGCAAAAAATACTTAAATTGATCTGATTTTACTAGATTAGAATGAGACCTAAGTATTACAACACTTGAGTAGAGATAACTATAAATAAGGCATTCCTTCACAACCCTTTTGTGATTCTGTGACTGTCATTGAGAGAGCGATTACAGTTGAAGGAGGAAGTACATACGTGTCCTAGGTAATTTGATTAGCTTTGACAGAGTTAAAAGTGACACACTTTGTAAGTGATAAAAGCAAGGTAAAGAAGGATAAAACGAACAAGCAAAAAGTATATCACGATTTCCTCATTAAATTCAAACAACAAAGCTGGCAACACAACACAACAACGGCTGACACAATCACCAACGACAAATCAAAAAGTTGTCTCGACATGGTCCCGACATTCGACAATTCGTTCCGATTATCATTTCCCGGCGCCGCGGCGGAAAATCGGAATGATACCTCGCCATTGTCGGGATGGAGATCATTTGGAAATCACCGCAATCAAGAGTGCCTTGAGTGTAATGAATTTGAATTGCATACGTGCATTATATTGTTGTTACTGTCATGTGACTCTACATTGCAAAAAGGTAGTAGTAGTAGTAAGGTAGGTAGGTGTAGGTAGTTCAGACTTATATATCTAAACAACAAAATGTTATCACAATAAAACAATTATATACGGGTTTACAGAACCACGGGCTCTGTAAAGAGCTCGAAACGCAATCCAAAATAAACACAACTTAAATCCGTTTAAAATTGTTTTATTGTGATGAGTAATAGTTGTGCAAACTCAAGAAAATATTAACAAGATGGTAATCACCCTTATATTATAATAATTTGATTATAATATCTATTATCTGGATCAATCTTATAAGATTTAGGTACCGACACGACGTCTTGGGACTATACAACCGACCAAGACGGATATATTTAATGAAACAGGAAATGCAGACCTGTATTTCGATATACATTTGTATTTTTTGGAATTGTACGAGGCAAAATCAAACACAAGTTTGATTCGAAAGTTCATCCCTTATATCAAAAGCAGGTATAGGTTGGTATTGGTACTGCCATAAGAGCATGTCTATTCTGTAAAAATTATATTAAAGATCTATAGATAAATACTTAGATAAAATAAAACTCTTAGTACTTACTAAAATCTTCATGTCCTTGTGATCTGTAGACACAGGGTCGATACTAACCTGAAAAAGAAAATAAATCTGTAAGTATTAAGGTTCGTGCGAAGGGAAAAATTATAGCCTTGTGAGCAAAGTGTTTCATAAACATAACAAGACAGAATTCTTGAAAAAGTAATGAAAATGTTTTTGCAGGATTCGGATAGTCGCAAGTGGTAGGAAGGCTGCGGTATTCACGTCTCATCAGCCAGAAAGCTTAAACTTGTATATACCTATCTACTTTTAGTGTAAAAAGAAAAGACCAGTTTCGGTGTTTTCCCACCGATCGAGACGTAAAAAAACAAAAAACTAATTAGAAAGTCTGTAAAAAGTTAATATCATAAGTCGGGGCCGTGTGCGAGCGAATTAAATTTGGAGCTTTTTTAATTATGGAAGGAGATTCGTTGGGACGATTCGGCGTGCGGGATGGCGATGGCGGGGGTTTCGGCGCCGCGCGGTGAGGCCCTCTAATTATGGCCCCGGTAATTGCGAGACCCAACAGAGGCCTCGCGCCCCGCGCCTGCCCCCGGCCCTGTGGGACCTAGCCGCCTAGCGAAGTTAGGGAAATGAGGAGGCTCTTTCGTGTTTTGATCATGCCTGCTTTACAATTTAAAAGTTAGAAGGCAATATTAAATACGAATGAGTGCGGCTATACAAAATGTATTCTGTAAGTAAGTTTTAGTTAAATAAACCGCCATAGGTAAACAATAGTGGCTAATTGTAATTACTTATATCGTCATGTCAACTTTTATGAAATTGTTTATATGTCAATAGTTCACGGACATAATAATAATCGCTTTCGTGTCCACGTGTAAAATAGAGAGATAGGCATTTGTTCAGTTTTCTATACTAAACAAATGACTGACAATTCGAACTTTATTCCAACCTTAATTTGCGGTATCGTAGTACTTCAGCTAATTAAAAAAAGTTGTGTAAATATCTTTATAAGACACTAAAAAACATCCCAACTTTGAATGAGTAATACACATTATTTCATCTATGGGAAAATGATTTCTATCATTGGTTTTATATCCCGAAGCTTGATGTGATTTCAAAATTTAAGAATGTATGAGATAAGACAGCTGGAGCGGAATAGGTACTTTTAATGTAATATTCAAACAATTTAAAATCCAACGACAGAACTATTTGAACGCAAATGAAGATGCAATGTTTAATAAATGCATAATATCTTTGAATAGCCATAGAAATTTAATATAAGAATAGTTTTGTAAGTAACAGCAGCACTTCTAATACAGCTTAATTACCCTTATGCAACCGCCACTGCTTTCTAACTTCGCTTAAAAGGATTGTATTTAATTGCGATGACTGGTCCGATTTGAGCCGAAACATATTTTAACTCTGCATTAAAATAATTATATATTCGGCCATTGACTAATATCGTCGACTGTGTTTCTTTTATTTGTTAAGCTCTTAGTAGGTAGCGATTTGTAAGGAGAACAGACATTAAAGTATTGAATGATGGATATGCGCAACTTTTTCCAACCTACCCATATGAGTACATAAACTAAAATCCACATATCATCTATACCTTTTACACAATAACAACGTTGTATCCTTGAAACTTCTTTCTTTCTTCTTCTTCTTTTTCGCGTGGGACACTGTGTCATCCACCGAACCGATGAACCCTGGTGTCAGAGTTTTTCAACCGCTTCTACTAGTAGTAGGCCTCTGACATGGTTGTGTAACGACCGCCGTCTAAGTAATTATAGACAGCAACCGGGACCAATCGGCTTAACATGCCCTCCGAAGCACGGAACAATCAGGTCGATCAGCCTGCAATGTC
Organism: Tuta absoluta; assembly: GCA_027580185.1. NCBI lineage: Eukaryota > Metazoa > Arthropoda > Insecta > Lepidoptera > Gelechiidae > Tuta > Tuta absoluta. The sequence goes on from JAQAHW010000003.1 coordinate 7,983,779, forward strand.
CTAACCAGACTGGGAACAAATTCACAAAGTGATGAATATCAACTTTGTGAGTGCCCACCGAGAATCTAACCCAGAACCTTTGCGTCGGATGCAGTCGTATTACCACTGCGCCACATCGGCCGTGCTTTAAACTGACAATGATGCATTTATTCATTACGTACCTATTAGATGTCTTATATCTGAAGTAAAAATGTATTGGCAACTAATGTGGTGTAGTGATAGTGCGTTTGCTGCTCCGTAGCAGTCTGCTACGCAGAGGTACTGGGTTCAATTTCCAGCCAGGGCAGATATTTCAAATTATGTATTTGTTCTTTTCTGAATGTTTATGTATATGCTCATAGGATACCGATATCGATAATCAAAGTGCTATGGTTGGGACCCGTAGAAATCGCTTTGTCTATGCCTTGGGCGGAACGAGACTGCTGAATATCGATGATGGAAACGAAATCGTGTGTGTATTTTACATAACAGAAATATCGCGATTGTTTTTCTACTTTTGTGTACATGCTTTTATGGTTATTTCAACACAAACGCAATGCAATGCGGTATCACAATAAAACATCAAATAAAATTAAAACTACGGCTCTACATTGTAACAAATTACGTGCGCTGTCATCGAGTATTCCCCGCGATACACATCTGTTTTTCAATTAAAGTCCGACTTACACGACTTACATGACGATTCTCCGCCAAGTTGACAGTTGAAACGAAACTCAAACCGGAAACGCGCAATGGTGTGCAGATCGCAGTAAAGATAGCGGTATAACAACTCTTTATACTCTATCTGGACGGCAAGCACGATATTTTAATGTAATGACGGTTTATATTATAGTTATTCATTTGAAAAATTGAATTGGAATGACTAGTTCTGTTGGTAATGCACATGCAAAACAAGTTTATTTACTTAATATTTCACTAATCCCAGATTCAAGATTTCTAGGGGTGGGTTCTGCCCACACATACAAACATATATCACGCCTTTATCCCTTGCAGAGGAGGCAGAGCTCTAACGGCCGCAAAAAAAAGGACATTTACGCCACATATGACAAACATTTGACGGTCATGTTGTGTATCGCCATAGTGACAGATTGTCAGCCCATCGCCTATGAAATATCGAAAAGAATTTAGTATGTGGTACCTATGTAAAAATAGTACCGATCCACTATTGTCAATGTCATGAGCAGTAAGGTCCTTAAAGGTGACCACAGACGTAACGTTCGATATCGAGAAGTAAATCTACAACAACACTTCGTGATTTATAGCTACGTTTGTGGCCTTAAAGCTATTTCCAGTAATTTTCTTACGTCTCATAATGATGTGTACTTTTAAAAGAATATGTAGTTCATTTACATATAGTTATAAACATAATTACCTACCTAATTTAGTTAGATTACCTACTCTTAATTTACTTTTGATGTAAGAAAGTACCTAGGAATAATAAAAATGAAAATGCAAGCACATTTTCTTTAAAATAAAGTTTCAACGGCGGTTCGCTCACTTGCAGTCGTGTTAACGGAACGCATGCGTCTGTCAGATGAAAGGAGATTGCTAATTCCGATCTTATTCCCATATGAATACGGCTACGATGGGTTTTACGGTGCGTAAAAATGTGTCATGTGCTGTCAATAAACGGATGATGTATATTGTTGATTTATGTAGAAAGGTTTTACGTAACAGAAACTACTATTTAGACTCGTGGTTTCCATAAGGTATCAAATTTCACTTCTTAGCCGTAAAAAATGGAATAAAAATTAGCGTGTAGAGTTGCTTTCAATTGAATTGGACAACAAAGGCTATATTGTAAGACGGCACAATGCGAGAAAGGCGGCGCAGGCGCGAGTGCGACGGGTGGTGTTTGTGCTGTAATCACACCTAATCACGCCAATTAAACATATTTTTTTAATTCCTTTTTTACCCGACAGCCTCAGAAGGAAGGTTATGTTTTTCGAGAGTACATCACACTAAATCTATTTCACGGGCGTTTTGATGAAATGGAGGTTAGTTAACATTAGGTATAAGGTTTCGTTAGATTTGTCGCACTCATAAATTTTCATAAATGCAAAATGGCGGTTTTGACTACAAAAAAAAAATTCGGGTTGCAAATGTACTTGCTACGCAAGTTATGTGGGGTTTCGTTAGATTTGTCTCAAGAAAACAAGTGCTAAAATAGTCAGGATTTCTTTTTTTCTGAAATACACATAATTAATTCTTATTTTTTAAATTCACACTGGCTTTTGTACCTGGCTTTTGTGGTCTCATTTTCGTCGACGCCTTTTTTTTTGTCACGCTCCGTGCAACACAAATGTGTTGGGGTTTTTGTTTTCTTCTGCATGATTTCGAGAAGACCAATTGGGGATTTTGTAAGGAGTCGGGGTTTTGATTGTAATTAGACAAATTAATGTGCGATATAAGATGATACTCGTAATTAAACATGTAAAATTTGCGACGCTCTTTATATAATCAGAGTTTGCGAAAATGAACGTTTTAACTGCGAAAAGGCGTAATAAACATTCACAATTAGTAGGTAAGTAGTAAGTCCAAAATAGTGTGTAGTCAAGTAGCAATGTATATTGTTGGAACAATGAGAATCTCTTCTTTTTAAGTCGGTACAAAAATAAAGAATTTTCTAAATATATCACCCATTTAAATAAAATATATAATGTTCAATGAACTAACGAAAGGTAAACTTCAATTTTAGGAATGTTATTAATTTTAAAAATAATGGTACATTATTTAGATTAAAATATTAGGAAGACCATCTTGAACCTTAACTGAAAAAGAAAACGGCTTTCCATGGCAATGGTTATTTTACCACGGTAAGAAGTCTATTTATAATTATAAGTTTTTTTTATCCATATACCAAACATTCTAATCCGTCTAGACGTTTGGGCGTGAATAGGTATTATCTATACACTATATGATTACCAATTCACTAAAGTACCTATTCAAAACATGTATTTATCCAAGGTTTGAACTGGTGGTGTATAGGCTGATAGATAAACAGAGTGGATATGCATCCTTTAGGTGCTAGTAAAAACAACTGCACTTCCTTCCTGTTAAAATTATGTCCTTTTAATGTAACAAGATTTAGTTCTTCTTCTTTTGATGACACTTAACACAGATCTAATATGTATCTATTTGAAATAAACCTTTCTTTTTTATTTATATATTTTTTTTTTACACAACAATGAGATTCCAATTGGTATTTCATTGTGTAGATATGAACTAATAATCTACACACATTTCTCTATGACGAAACGTCATTAAAATATCGCACAATTTCACAGAGGTAATAACGCCAAACTGTAGACAGTTTGTAGGCAAAGCCAAGTACTCAAAACATTTCATTGGCGTGGATTTTTTATCAGAAATCGGATCACCTTCTCCATTTACAACATTAAAGTTATAAATTTAAAATATCATTTTATAGAAAATAATTAAATAGGAATTAAATAAGATATAATGAAAAACGTTTACCTCGTTGAAGTAATTGCTATTAACATTATGAGGCACGGGGTGCGAGCCCCCGTTGTGTTGATAATACGCGCAGTTCATCATCTCCCATCAGCCTCAACCAACCCCCACTTGAACTCACGGAAGTAGACTATCTACCCAACACTCGCGCGACAAAATTTTCATGTCAAAGAAAATTCCTCGGAGCAATTATCTCGTAACGAATCGATGCGGCGAACGAATCTCGCCTACTAATTGTAGGGTGCCAGTCGAGCCGGAGCGCGGATGCCTTCTCTGTCTTACATCGCCCTCTCGCTCGAGGCTTGTTTGTTTACGCGGGGCGGTCGGAGAGCGCAGGGCAGGGCGGCTGGGCGGGCACTTACGTCACACGCGAAACTAATATAAAACGATAACGCACTTTTTACTGTTCTTATCTAAGCTGTTTCAAACTACTAAAAGTTGATCAAAGTACATAATGTTAAACTTGAACGCCAAGGAGGTAATGATTTTTAATGGCATAGTCAGTAATAAAAAGTAATAGAATCGACCTTAGCAATTTGGTACACTCTAATTAAAACTTCGTGACTACGTTAAATACTTGTTTAATTTAAAGCCTCTCTTGTTTATTTAAAATGAGCAGATAAGTACTTAAGCATAAAAATATTAGCTATGTTATTTATAATAAGTAAGTACAATAATTTTTTTACTAAACCACATTTCTGATTTGTTAAAAAATTACTAACTCACGCATAGATGACATGGACATATACAGATATTTATCATTCAAATAGGTATCCGTGGAACTTAACCAAGGAGTTTAGCGTAGCAGACAGACGCCTACCACAGACTACCACTATGTAAAATCACTTGTCATGCCTCGCTGATGCTTGCAAACAACGGAACTGTACAAGTACATTCTTCATCAGCTGTAGTGTTACCCTCTGGATTATTCTGGGTACCTAATAGATGTTTTATCACGAAAGGTAATAAATGCTTCCGGGGAGTAATATTATAAAGAATTGAGATCGTTACCCCTACGATCATAATGGTGGCTATCCTGTGTTGCCAAGTAGGTAATCCTGAATGAAGCTAAATACTAAATTTAGATGTGACTTAAATTCCCAAAAGAAGGGAAGAGATCCCTTAATGGGATAAGTCGGCCTTTGTGCCATTTCTTGTTTTGTTTTAATTTAAATTTTCTGTTTTTATTTTAAAAAGGCACAATAAAGATATAATACATACTTACATATCATTATAATGTTAGAATTAACTTGCAATACGTATAAGTGATAATACTATCCTACACTGAATAAAGTTATTTCATTTCAATACTTATCATACATACATACGTTCAACAACAATTAATATCATCATCATTAAATATTGGGCACAACAGTCAACTGCTGTGCAATGTTATTAAATTACAGGCTACAAGTCTACAGGTGATATTCCTAGCACATTGAGTAGCCGGTTAATATTTCTGCGGTATCATAGTGGCCCACTACGCAATGAACATCAAGTTTCACCTGTAATATTGTAACTTGTAGTTTGATCATATCAGGGACAGAACGCGATAATGTAAATATTAGATTTTATCATGCAAACTAGCTGTTACCCGCGGCTTCGCCCGCGTACTCATAGAGTTTTATTAATTAGTTGTGTATTCTAAACAGGGCGACAGCACACACAACACAGGTCATTACTTTCCGGTTTAGTGACTGCGTCTCTATTAAAATTACGTTTATGGGTCACTTATTTAACTCCTACGCGAATATTATAATACAAATATAGTAGTAATGGTTATGCCAAATTATATCAGCGATATAATTTGGCATAACCTGCATTATTACACAATGCAGCGCTACATCTAGCAATACTACTAAACTACCAATACACCTATATTTATGCCTAGCTATTACACTCAGCGCTCTATGTCGCCATAGAGTATAGCTACCTTATGAATATTGTGAATATTGCCTAGTGTTATATTGGTGGTTAATAAATAATAAGAAAGTAGAGATTGCTATATAGCTTTAATTTTTTTTTAATATTCCTGCTATTTTGAAATTTTTATTACATACAAACATGCTCCAAGAAGACATGAAAGAAAGGAGTGGGTATGTAATCAAGGATTTGAAAACCTATATTAGCTCCAAACCAAATTAACTTGGGGATGGATGTTCTTGGATTGGAATTATAATAATATGAATACGCAGTATAATGATTTTGCCTAGTCTTCAATTTTCAGGACTATGGTACCAAAAAATTTAAGTTTATTATGTGTCTTCGCAAGTATACGCAGGGCAAACTTACTGTGCTAAAAATGGTTATTATTATAGAAATGGACTTTCAAATCATGTTTAACTGTAGAAATTAACTTTACTACTGTGGTAAGAAGTATCTCAAGTACATACCCACATCACCCTTAAAGCCACATTCATATCCCAAAACTCATATTCAAGAGACATTCTCATAGTAGTGCTATACAGGGTGTAAGTGACAGCCCTTCGAATACTGATTGGGTGTATTCAAACCATGAAACTGAACAACCTGCCATAGATTAAATTCTTTTTTTCTATATCCCATACAAAATCACAATCAGCTCACTGCATTTACTATGGGAATATCAGTATTCGGAGGGCTGTCCCTTACATCCTGTATATACATCTTTTTTATGTGGTATGGATGTATTCTATGCTACACAATAATCAGTTTTCCGATGGGAAAAATATGTTTTTCCGAAATAAAAAGTAACCTATGACACTCACCAGCTTTTCATCTAACTGCTTTCCAAAAAAAAAATGCTTTACATCGCTGCATGATACTCATTTATGTATGTAGTATGGATGTATTCTATTGCTAAACATTAATCGGTTTTCCGAAGGAAAAAATATGTTTTTCCGGGATAAAAAATAACCTATGTCACTCACCAGCTTTTCATTTAGCTGCTCTCAAAAAAAAAAATGCTTTACATCGCTGCATGATACTCATCTATGTTCGTAGTATGGGTGTATTCTATTGCTAAACATTAATCGCTTTTCCGATGGGAAAAATATGTTTTTCCGGGATAAAAAGTAGCCTATGTCACTCTCCAGCCTCTCACCTAACTGCACACCTAAAAAACACTGCATGATATCGCTCTGTTGTAACGTGAAAGAAAGACAAACAAACAAACAAACAAACAAACAAACACACTTTCGCATTTATAATATTAGTATGGATGTATCAGTAGATATTTGTGGCTATAACACAATTTTCCCAAAAAAGTAAATTTTTGACGATAAGTTCAAAAGGCTGCCTAGACCTGAACAAAATAACCGCAATAGATTTAACCAGTGTAAAATAAATAATCTTATCTAGACGTTGGAGTGGGCAACACTGAAACTATTATCAAAATTCGGTCCATTTTTTACCGATCGTCCCGAGGAGGCGGATACGGCTCGTATGACAGGATACACTTTCCTCCACTATTGATATCACGCGAAATATAACGCGTTATTGCAACAGATGTTCCCTTTGATTTGATACGTTTTGTTCGGATGTATTTTTTGTTACAATTTATTTTTGTTTCTACATTTTTACATACATACATACATACATAAATCACGCCTTTATCCCTTACGGGGTAGGCAGAGCGTTAACGGCCGTAAAACGGATATTAACACCACGTCTGACAAAAGTTTGAGGGTCAATCAGATAGCTGTGTATCACTATAGTGACAGGTTGTCAGCCCATCGCCTAAAATTGCAATACACGCCCTCGAGTCCCTTAGTCGCCTCTTACGACACCCATGAGTAAGAAATGGGGTGATGCTATTCTAGGCCGGCATCACACGGCAAACTACATTTTTATGTGCTTCCAATTACGTAGTTAAAGGAAGGGAAAACCAAAACGCTAATATATATGTAATTTATATATATGTTGCACTATCTCGCATCAACTACTTTTTAAAAGCTTACTCCTGGTTGCCTGGAAGATATTGCTACCTGAGCAATAAGGCCGCCATTTGTAAAATTTTTATTATTATTTCACCTTTTGTTTTTAATGTGATTCTCTTGTGCAATAAAGTATATTGTATTGTAAACGCTATCTTTGTCAAGTACCACAAAAATTATAAACGTTAATTTATATGGCGCTTTGACAATGGCAGCCGCAAAAACAATATTTTACTCTCCTGCTAAGAAGGTTTACCGTGAAAAGTGAATACACCAACCCTTTTGTCAGGCAACTTTATTCTACACTGCAGGCCAGCCCAACCCTGACTCCATAGTAAATTGTTTGATTTCCATTGAACAGAGCTAGAGTAAGTCACTTTTAAAGGCTAGTGTACTCGTGTACCGCCTCGACAGTGGCGCCACTTCACAAAAATATTTTCTCTTTATACAAACAATCCATCAGAATGTCCGTTGCTCAAATTGTTAGTAATCTTGTAAAATTAGAACCTACAAACTTAATGAAATTTTCTCTGTAATTAAAGTTACGGCAATTAATACCAAAAGTGGCCATTTTTAGGCACTTTTTGCCATTACTTTATTTATAGAGAATATTTCATTGAATTTGCAGGTTCTAATTTTACTTAAGTAGGTAGGTATAATGCTAAAAACTTGAGCAACGGAAACTCTTATAGATTTTTGTTTTTTTTGTGGAGTGGCGCCACTGTTGAGGTCGTTCACGGATACGCTTACCTTAAGCCCGAGGCGTCCGTTATTCGTCACCCGCCGACAATGCATAGATGTCGCGATAGGCGAGTGTTTTGCAGAATATAGAATAACACGCGCAAATGATAGTGATTAGTGCGCGCGGCGCGGCGCGTGCGCATGTAATTATTGTAATCTCGGAGCGCACGCTGCGTCCGCACTCGGAGCGACGCTCCCGTACGTATGAACTCTTGTTCTATTGTTTATATCCAGGTCTTACTTATACGCTACTAGCTGTTACCCGCGGCATTGACCGCATAAAATATTTTATTTTTATTTTATAATATTTGAATAAAAACTATCCTATGTGTTAATCATGTTACCTTATGTGTGCCTAATTTTATGACAACCGGTTCAGTAGTTTTTACGTGAAGTAGTATCAAACAAACAAACATTCAAACATTCGCATTTATAATATTGATAGAATATGGATTGTCACGCTACAAAGAAAGAGAACTGAAACAAACCGACTACAGTCCATAGTTCAGTATTTACGAGAAAATACGTAAATAGGTAGTTTGAGTATTAGTCAGTCAGGTGTCACCTTTAAAATATTGGCATATGTATTGTTACTCGTATTTAGCAACAGAACCACACTGCATTTACTACACGTCAATCTTCTATTACATAAAATTTTTACGAAAATTTCATTATGATTTTCCAACTTGTAAAAGTGTCGAGTTAAAAGTAATTTTTCATAACACTCTGGGTGTTCTAATAAAAAATGTTTTTTTTTTTCTAATAGTAATACTTACATTCGCTAAATCCATCAACGTCCCACTGCTAACAACTTTCGCTCGCAGAGTCCAACAATATAGCGACTCGTGCGCATCTGGCATTTCCCGCCCTCGCCCCGCCCAGACGCCCCGAGGATCCTATTTCAATCATAATCAAATGAAAACATTGTTATTGTATGAAACTATTGTTGAAATGGAGTAAATAGGTCATAAGGGCTTGCAACTACTGATTTGTAGGTATTATGGTTATGTATTTGATTGTTCTATAAGTACATGAAAGTTGATTAACTGTTTCGTTAATGTTGATGAATACATTGTAACTTAAGGTTATTCATTCATATCATACATATATTGCAGAGATTTTGTAAGACTAGCTAGACATTTTAAAGTGTACGCAGTACCAACCAACTGCTACATAAAGTTACGCGATCAGAAAAATATATATTATTACTAGATTTCCGGCCAGCCAGCGGTTTCACCCGCTGCCACTCATTTTTCCGTGGTAAAAGTTGTTTTATCGCGCTAAATAGTAGCCTATGTGTTATTCCAGGTTGTACTCTACCTGTGTTCCAAATTTCATCCAAATCGGTCAAGCCGTTTGAGCGTGAAGAGGTAACAAACATATATACATACACACACACACAAACTCTCAGATTTATAATATTATATTAGTACGGAATCCGACTTGATATGCAACACAGGAGTTGGTACCTAACCTAGTATGTTTTAGATATTAAATTTACCAATTTACATGCTTACGATACGAACATAGCTTGCCAAGAGAGCACCCTTGGCAAGCCAGGTATTCAATCAATGTAAAGCAGAGTGCACACAACACTGAATAGCAAGGGGTTAGCGAGTGATCCGGTTGCAATCTTACACCCACTTCCGGCCGTGCTGGCTGTAACTGTTCTTGATCTGCATGCACCTTTACTCGAACATAATTTATAGGTGTTAAAGATGGATTAAATTATCTGACATTGCAAGAAATATTTTGTCATGTAAGTATAGTTTGATTGTATCGATGAAAGTACACATACGTCACACATTGGAAAAAATGTCTCATCTTGTTCATTTATCCGCCGTATCGGAATTAAGGTAAAAAAAACTATCGATGCGAAGATCTTTTCAAATATTTACATCGAAATCTGTACAATTTTATTGCACATCGCGAAATTCCCACCGGACCAGAGATAATCTAAATCTGCACTCAAAACATTGTTCGGAATCCATTCTCTACCACGTGTGACGCAGATTATCTATGGGACGCATTGTGTCCGATGTCCCGTAAGTCTCATTCATGGGGATATTCAATGAAGGACATTTGACGACAGTTTCCTATGCAAAATCTCTCGTAATCCCGGAATAAAGGCGCGCATTTCAATGTTTCCGTTCATGCTCCACACACAGTGATATAGGGCTGGGGTTTAAGGGAGCAAGCATATTGTATCAATGAGTTAAAACAGTATTGTGCTAATAATGTGAAATGGATATCTAAAGTTAGTGGTATTGTAATCATGTCATTTTTGTTTGACGAAACATTTTTGTTATTGTTTAATTACATAGTAAGTATATTTGACTAAATACTCTTATTTATCAAAAGAGTTGATTATTTCATTTGACCATATTTCAATTGACCCAACCCATCAAAAACTCAAACTTGCGTCTTCCACCTACGCAATCGCGAGGCTAGGCGAACCTTGGATATATCCTGGAAAAACGTGCCCATTGCTCATTGCTCTCATCCAAAATACCTTGGTATCACATTGGATAGAGCACTTACTTATAGACAGCATTGCAGCAACACCCAGCAGAAAGTGGCCTCGCGCAACAATCTTCTACGCCGCCTCACATCCACCAATTGGGGAGCATCGCCCCAAGTTCTAAGGACTACTGGAATGGCCTTATCTTTTTCTGCTGGCGAATACGCTAGCCCAGTTTGGAGCCGTTCCGCGCATACTCGGCTGGTGGATGCAGCATTAAACGACACATGCCGGATAATTACAGGATGTCTGAAACCAACTCCTGTTGGAATGCTGTATCCTCTGGCTGGTATTGCTCCTCCAGGTGTCCGCAGGGAAGTGGCGAGCCGATGCGAAAGGACGAAAAAAGAGGCTGACCCAAAGCACCCAATGCACCACTATACCCCGGTGCCTCAAAGGTTAAAAAGCCGGCATAGCTTCGCGAAAAAAGTGCCCCCTCTAGAAGGCGAAGCCTCATATAATCACCTAAATCTCTGGCGGGAGATGTACCCTGAAGCAACAACAATGCCACTTTCCGAGCAACTGCCCCCTGGGCGCCACCTTGCCTGGCCGACGTGGAAGTCTCTAAACAGACTCCAGACCCAAGTCGGCCGGAGTAAAGAAAATATGTGTGAATGGGGATTTAGCTCGGAAGGTACTTGCCAGTGCGGTACATCACCCCAAACTATGGCACATCTTTTGTCTTGCCCCGCGTGCCCTAGTACCTGCACACGCGAGGACCTGTACAAAGCAACGGACAAAGCTGTGCGTGTGGCTGAGTACTGGTCCAAATATATATAAAGCGCCAGAATCGATTCGCTAAGAAGAAGATTTCATTTTGCATAATGCCCTGTTTTTCCCGATAAGTTAGTCCCTTTCATTTGCGCTGCGTCAGAAAGAAACAGCCAATCATTTAGCGTTCAAATTTTGAGTGAGATTTTACGGTATTTTCGACATAAACAAACTAGAGAAATACCGTTATAAGGTCTACTTTGACCATTTTTACTAGAACAAGTATGTATCTAAATTATAGCATTTAAAATTGGTAAAAACGTTCAAACTTTAGACATAAATACACATTAACATTTGAAATAATGTTTCAAACAGAGGTTACGTAGAATTAATTTTTTATCAAGTTAAGTTAGTCAAATTGTGTAACTGATTGAATATTTTATTTGTTAGATCCTCGACTATAACATACATTTTTTCTTAGTTTAAGGCTGTAATTGTCCAAATAAAATCTTAAAAATCGTGCCCCCGTGCTGTCCCCGCTTAAAGTGTTTTTTTTTTTTTTATTAAAGCAGCCCAATGCTGCGAATATGTACTTAAGGAATGAATACAATTTCCTATCCACACTCCAATAGTATTATTTCATATCTGTAGCACACAAGTGCTGAGGACGACAAAGCAAATTCGTCTCCTCTCGACAATCTTAGATGTTCACTTGACGGATATTTAGCTGTCAACGCGACACTGTTTATAACCATAATAGGATTAGCACGGAAGGGCGAATTGTTATGAAATAATACTATTTTGTATAGATTGTACCTCTCCATTCATCTATCGGATTTATGAATAAAATTGGAGCACTTGTGAAATATATTACATTACCATCAGAAAATTACGTTGTTACGAAGATTGAACAAAGATTGTTCGCGCCTTATTTATTTTAAAGTAAGTGTGAAATTTTCCGATAAAATAAAATTTCAGCGCTGCTATTCTAAAACAATTTCGTGATGTGTAATTTAGTACAGGTAAAGTGCATGTATGGCGTGTATAGTGCAGACGAGGTGCACTTGAGGCGCGAGGAGCGGTGCTCCCGCCCGACAGCGCGGCCATAGCGCGGCCGGCCGGCACCGGGCACCGGCATGCGGCACCGACGTGCCAAACAACAAAATAAACCAGCCAACCCGTGTAATAATGGTGTTTCCACCCTGTAACAATAACTACATAATAGTCGAGAGCTTTTACGAGCTTTTGTGAGCTTGTCGAAGCTTCTACTTGCAGTTTTTTGTGATGGACACAGCTTGTTGCGCGAGCACACTTTATGACTGAAAATATTTTATTGAATACTTAACCGTCCGCTCTCGAACGGGTTAAGAACCGTTCATGGTGTCGTTCCTATCAATAATTCTTAAATGAGTAAGGATGTCTTTATCAGGCCGTCTGTTTCTGATGCACCTAGGATTTCTGAAGAGAAGAGCTGGTGCAAAAACTAATTGCACCAGCGAGTGGACAGAATGCCTAGGAAGTAGGTTTAATTATAGATGAGATAATTCATACCTAATGTCCACAATCTTTTAACATTATAACACGCCCATTTTATTTGATTAATAAGTAGTTTTTCAATAAATAAGAGGCATGTATTTTTTGATTAATTTTATTTTGCTTTCCATTCAGAGAAATAAATTGTTATAAAGTGACACTTTCTTAAAGTTCGTAAGTTCAACAGTTAGGCTGCCGAAAACAAACTCTTTGCCACACACTTAAAAAATAAACCAAACCGCAAAGCGTTTCATTGTACTTTTAATTTCTATTAATTTAAAATTGTTATTCGCAATTAAATGAAAGTTTTTAAATTAAATGTTGATGTATAAAAACCTAAGGCAAAGTTTATTTCATAACATTAAACCGGAACGTATATTGAAAATTGATGTTTTTGACAAAAGGCTATTGAAAATCTGTTTTTTGCCATGCAAAGATTGGTGTTCGTGTTCATCCAGCCTCCGGAGACTTACAGATTTTTACGAAATATTTTACAAATGGTAGCATTAAAAAATTCAAAAACATATATGTATGATCACATTCATACCCATTCTCCAACTCTACAAATTGTATTTTATTTTAGAATCTAAAGTTATATTAAATGTCGTTAATTTAAGGCCTCATCTGCCTGTGCATCAACCATTTTAACCTTACTACCCATACTTAAGGTTCAAAAACTGTGAAAAGACAAAACACTAGTGGGTACAGGGTACTCTAGGGGTTAATATTAAAAACCAAATAAATATGATACCGAAGTTCGTATAAACTCGCCAAGTTCATACAAAACTGCAAAAATGATTCGCGTTATATTCTGGGACACTGACAAAGCACCCATCACCATATAAGTAGTGAGTTCATAAAAGCTATGTATCAGGTGCTCGAGATTAATTTCGCAATATGGAGATATAATCGGGCGGTCGTTAGTTGACGTAATGTCTTTTTTTATTGAAAACGGTTATATTAATTTCTTGTGTGATATCAAAATAGTAAAGACTTGCTTGTGCACGAGAACTTCGTTTCACTGACTGACTGTTGACTGTTATGGTTAGCAGGGTGTTTGAATTTAAACGAATTTCAACCAGCATGTAAAAATTATCACATGCCATCTTCAATATACTCGCTCTGTGAGTAAGATAATGTCAATCACGATACTAAGATTTGCTGAAGCGGCAGTTCTTAGACCACGTACATTAGGCTGTTCAACAAACTAATCGACAGAAATAAATGCATATCTCTACTACATTATTTATTTTGCCTATTATAATTACTTATTATTGAGTTTTGTCACGTGTGCCTGATGCCAGCTTGGCATAGCGTCACCCCAATTCCAATCAATCAATCAATCAAAATTTTATTAGAAGCGGCCGTTTATTCTGAACAAATTTTGCTATCCGTATCTTTCATACTGTAATGGGCTCCAGGCGGCCTGCATATTTTACGTTACATCGTTTTTATAGAATAAATATAATATAACTAGCTGTTACCCGCGGCTTCGCCCGCGTACTCATAGAGTTTTATTAATTAGTTGTGTATTCTAAACAGGGCGACAGCACACACAACACAGGTCATTACTTTCCGGTTTAGTGACTGCGTCTCTATTAAAATTACGTTTATGGGTCACTTATTTAACTCCTACGCGAATATTATAATACAAATATAGTAGTAATGGTTATGCCAAATTATATCAGCGATATAATTTGGCATAACCTGCATTATTACACAATGCAGCGCTACATCTAGCAATACTACTAAACTACCAATACACCTATATTTATGCCTAGCTATTACACTCAGCGCTCTATGTCGCCATAGAGTATAGCTACCTTATGAATATTGTGAATATTGCCTAGTGTTATATTGGTGGTTAATAAATAATAAGAAAGTATAGATTGCTATATAGCTTTAATTTTTTTTAATATTCCTGCTATTTTGAAATTTTTATTACATACAAACATGCTCCAAGAAGACATGAAAGAAAGGAGTGGGTATGTAATCAAGGATTTGAAAACCTATATTAGCTCCAAACCAAATTAACTTGGGGATGGATGTTCTTGGATTGGAATTATAATAATATGAATACGCAGTATAATGATTTTGCCTAGTCTTCAATTTTCAGGACTATGGTACCAAAAAATTTAAGTTTATTATGTGTCTTCGCAAGTATACGCAGGGCAAACTTACTGTGCTAAAAATGGTTATTATTATAGAAATGGACTTTCAAATCATGTTTAACTGTAGAAATTAACTTTACTACTGTGGTAAGAAGTATCTCAAGTACATACCCACATCACCCTTAAAGCCACATTCATATCCCAAAACTCATATTCAAGAGACATTCTCATAGTAGTGCTATACAGGGTGTAAGTGACAGCCCTTCGAATACTGATTGGGTGTATTCAAACCATGAAACTGAACAACCTGCCATAGATTAAATTCTTTTTTTCTATATCCCATACAAAATCACAATCAGCTCACTGCATTTACTATGGGAATATCAGTATTCGGAGGGCTGTCCCTTACATCCTGTATATACATCTTTTTTATGTGGTATGGATGTATTCTATGCTACACAATAATCAGTTTTCCGATGGGAAAAATATGTTTTTCCGAGATAAAAAGTAACCTATGACACTCACCAGCTTTTCATCTAACTGCTTTCCAAAAAAAAAATGCTTTACATCGCTGCATGATACTCATTTATGTATGTAGTATGGATGTATTCTATTGCTAAACATTAATCGGTTTTCCGAAGGGAAAAATATGTTTTTCCGGGATAAAAAATAACCTATGTCACTCACCAGCTTTTCATTTAGCTGCTCTCAAAAAAAAAATGCTTTACATCGCTGCATGATACTCATCTATGTTCGTAGTATGGGTGTATTCTATTGCTAAACATTAATCGCTTTTCCGATGGGAAAAATATGTTTTTCCGGGATAAAAAGTAGCCTATGTCACTCTCCAGCCTCTCACCTAACTGCACACCTAAAAAACACTGCATGATATCGCTCTGTTGTAACGTGAAAGAAAGACAAACAAACAAACAAACAAACAAACAAACACACTTTCGCATTTATAATATTAGTATGGATTAAGAGTTGTAGAGATAAGCGCATACAAACACACAGAGAAAAATATTACACTCCTTTTTTAGTTGGGCAGTGGTGTAAAATAAAATAGAATTTTGTGTTCTAATAGATACTATTTTAACATCACGCCCAAGGCGGTTCACTCACTTGTCGTCCGTCGTTCCGTTTTTTTACGCAACGTAACGCATGCGTCTGAATTTGCGAATTACAATCTTATTCACATACAACAAATACGACTACGGTGGGTATACGATGCGTAACGGACGCGTGTGTCAAACGACTTGACAGACGCCATAATAATAAGATTGGAATTTGCAATATCCTTTCGTCTGACAGACGCCGATGCGTTAAAAAAACGGAACGACCGACGACAAGTGAGAGAAACTCCAAAGATATTCTTAAATTTGTTCAATGTCAGACACACTGGTTTTTCTGTTTATAAAATAAAAAAATCCGCCGTGTGATGCCGGCTTAGAATAGCCTCACCCCATATCTTTCCCGTGGGTGTCGTAAGAGGCGACTAAGGGACTCGAGGGTGTGTATTGCAATTTTAGGCGATGGGCTGACAACCTGTCGCTATAACGATACACAATATTCCGAATAACCCTCAAACATTTGTCAAACGTGGTGTAAATGGCCGTTTTTTGCGGTTGTTTACGCTCTGCCTACCCCGCAAGGGATTATAGGCGTGATATATGTATGTATGTATGTATGTAAAATAAAAATAAATACCTAATTTAGTATCCTACCCAATTCATACAGTACCATCATTATTATATGTGTAGATTAAAAACGAAAAGCGATATAAAATTATAAATCGGTAGTTTCATTAAATCAAAGCGTACCTATATTTTCTAGCGAAGAGATGTGCGCGGGCGTCGCGGCGAGCGGTGCGCCGTGCTTGAGATAAAATTAATAGCGGCTATTAAACCGCGAAACTCCGCGGAAGACTTCATTAATTTCCCGCAACGGACTACGCCTCTAAATGCCCGAGATGACCCACCGATAGATTTATTAATTATTAAACATTATAGCCAACCATAAAATGCATTCAGCTGTGTAGCAATCTTAGCATCCACCGATCTTTAGAAACTAATCTATTAAGTTAGGAAAAGTGGGTAGTGTGTTATAGACGCAGGTAAATCAGGTGAGTTTAGGGGGACGGGAATGTCTGTAGGGGGAGGGGGCGGTGGTCGATAGCCGCAATAAATCAAGATATTATCTGCGCGCGAGCATTACGACCACGCCGATACCAAAGGGTAAGTCGCCGGCCAGCGGATGTATGGCATACGGCGGCGGCGGCGGCGGCGGCGGCCTCGTGGCTAGCTTGCATTGCGTGTATGAGTCGCGCCGTACCCCGCCGTCCCGCACCCGCAACAAATTAGATAATCACTCGACGCATAAATAAACCGATAAAAAAGAAAAATTATATCAGGATATCAAGATGGTTTTCAAATGTATCTGCAGCTTAAAATTTATATTCTTACAAAAACATAAATTAAATACGCACTATTCTAAAAGCAATAATCAATGTTGCTTCAAAGTATAATTACACACTAACCCATATAATTTTAAAGCCATTCATTAAAATTCAACTAAAGATGAAAACAACAATGTTCTCCAGGAATCACAAATCAAACGCAACTCGCCGTTGGCCGGGGGCTCCATAAATCAGAGGCGCGCTTAGGACTTCTTAGCTTTTCTAGATAGAGATTTATCCCGTAATAACACGTTGCTTTTCACTAAATCAACCACCGAATTATCCGGTAGAGCAGCAATGATTAATCGGCCAGGCTGCCGATGTAATGACGGGAGGATTGCTCAGGAGATATCGCGAGCCGAGTGATTGCGCTTCTTCCCGCCGCCGCCGCCGCCGTCGCCGCCGTGTCGCCGCCTAAACTACCCCGTGCTTCTAGTCACGACCAATAAGTCTAGACTCTCATATCCTAAAATATCAAGGTATAATTCAGAAACTAAGATAACAGCTTCAGACACAATTAAAGAAACTTTACGAGCATATGCCGGCCGCAATAATATTTAAACGATGGCGAAACTCATTCGGAGCATTCTCAACATAAACCTCATCTCGCTTCAACTGTTCACCGATTAACTTTAATTAAACGCTATCTTTAATTAAACTTACATGCGCCAAACGATATTTCATAAAAATAAAATACATTTGTAGTGCATCTAGGAAGTCTTTATTAAGATTGCAACTGCAAAGAGGCGGGTCCGTCTACTTGTACGAGAATTTGAATAATCGGCGCATTACAAGTTAACAGTATTATGAACGATCAAATACTTATGTTGAGATTTCAACATATAATTACAGTGAACAGGCTGGTATTATGGAATACAGTATATTAATCTAGTATATTAGACGGTCAACACGTTAGCGTTTGATACATGAAGCCTGCAATTTTGTGGGTAGGTAAAGTGTAAATGTACAGTTTGTAGCGTCATTTTATGTAATTTTAAGCTCTAGCATTAAATACCATCTCTGTGTTTTACAAATACATTCATACTGTATTTTTTTTACTTAATTAATATTTATGAGCCACTAGCAAAACTATCTATCTATCAATTTCAAACCCATCTGTTATTTACTTCTTAATCAATGCTGAGTTGTAATATATTTAGTACCTATATCCTTAGCATCATGTAATATACCTATATACTTTGTATCAATAAATTAGATTCATAGTTTCACAAATAGTCGTTAATTGCGTAAGAAACGTGTGTGAGTTGAGCGAGCTGAGACAGACCGGCGGCGCGCGCGCAGCAGACAGATTGATCGCGGCGCGAATTCCAAAGTTTGCATACAACCGCCGAGATCGGCTATATTTCAACGGTAATGATAGCGAGCGAGCGTGATAATAATTGTTATTACTATGATCCACATCTGCTATTATTTTATAATTGAGGGCTTTTGGGTGAAACCCTGCAATTATAAGGAGAGCCTCGAGCAACTACAGGCAGCATGCAACGAGGTGCTCGCGTTTTTGCTTCGAGCCCGAAATTATGATATATAAGTATTTTCTAAAAATGCATTCCTGCAACGGGTCTGAGCATGCATCTTAGCATGAGAAGGATAAATCTCTGGGAAGGTCATAGCAATAATTTGCGGGGAAACGAGTTATGAACATTTGAAGTTATGACCTTATAAAAGCTTTGTGTTTCGCGATACCCAACATTGGGATTATTATATTAAACTAAGTAGTGTATAATTTTAAGATGAGATTATTGTTAAAGAAACTTTATTGCGACGGACATTTTCCACATCTCCAAAAACAGTTTTACAAGTTTTAGAGCATGTTAAGCAATTTTAATCCGAACATTATGTATTTGAGCCAGAATTGCGTCGCGATCGTTCGATTAACGTCCGAGCATTAATCGGCCAAAATCTATACACCGTAATCCTCAGACCGTCCGGAGAGTTCATTATTTATTATGAATATTAGTAAATTTTTATTTGGTGGAAAAAAGCAGCGAGCGGCCGGGCGAGGGCCGGTGCAATTAAGCGGCCTACCCTGTAATTATGGACAGTAAATTTCTGGACGTCCTGGCCGTCCGCGCCGCCGAGCCGCTCGTATTGTTCTATCGGCGGCGGCGGCGTCTGCGCACGCGGGGATAAGCACATCCCGTATGTATGCTTACCTATATCGCTGCTGCTAAAACTTCTGCCAGCCATAACGTAATACTCAATACTTGTTCAAAAACGATTTTAGTTTTTTCAGTTTTCTTTTAACAAAACAAATAGAAACCTTACCAAAGTTTTAACTTCAAAATTGACAACAACAAAACAGCAGACAGTGAACAAGTCAAATCTCCAACACTTCCGAAAATTAACATCAATTTTACAGCTATCATTTTTAATAACAAAACTCCCCTCAAAGTGACCGTTAAAAGCTCAAAAACTTACTTGGAAAGTAGACGAGGCGTCGGAGAAAAAGTTTCGTAGATAATTACATGTGGGCGCTATCGCCGCTTGAATCGCACACACCAGTAATCGAGTTTCCTATTTAAATAATTTAGGACGGGAACGATCATAGAAGCGATAATATGATAATTATATTATTTATTATATTCTTATTTTATTTCCGACGAGCAACGACACTACGATGACGTCAACTGATTGTGCGTTTGACAGGTGTATCTTGTCAAATTAGGAGTTGTTTGGTTCAATAACAGGATATAGGTATTTTGAGATTTTGCTCTCTGACCTCCATTCATTCACAATTAGGCTTGTTTCGAGCGAGACATACATGAGCGTGTCGTTCGCGTTCGTGGGCTCCGTGGCTCCGAGACACAATGGGATCCCCGTCATGACTTGGCAGAATGCGGCCATTCATACTTCTAGCTCTAGTAATGTGTGCCGAGGGCTAAACCACACTGCCTTGCTACTTTTTGACAGTATTTAGAATATGAAAGCACGAGTTTTTAAACGCAGCCGTGAGTATTAGCTGCTACGTCGTCGTCGTAACACTATCTTTCCAAATTCGACGTGCGTTGATGTCTTTTAAATGAAAAGTGAATAAAAACTTTATATCAACGTAGTTTTATATAAACTTTTTTAAATATGTATTCGATGGTCATGACCGACGGATGACGAGGCGAGCAAAAAGCAAGCATGAGCAGAGCCGGCGGGGCTGGAGCGTGCTGGCTCGCGGGCGACCTGCGACCCACGATTTGCATACAATGCGCGATGCGTGGGCGACGCGCGCATTCCGGCGCAAGCGCATGTGCGGCCAGTACACACGAGTACGTGAGTCGACGGTTTTGGGAAAGTAATGTAGCTGATATAGAATAGTACTTCTTACAGGACTATTGGGGGATGTACCTACCTTTGTTTTTTGCCAGTGCCCTACCTCAATTATAGGTACGATTTTCGTCATATTTATTTAACCGGATAGAATAAAGCCAACTTTTCCAACGGCGAGGTTTTGTCAAATTTTGTGATATTAAATGTTTTGTTTATTTTGCAAATTGGTTTTCCCAATAGGTATATATTGTTTTATCTACTCAGGAAATTTTAGCAAATTTAAGTATGGTTTTTCAAATCACTAAAAATTTCTTTGTACATAGGTAATCACAAATACCTACTAGACAGTAAATAGGTCAAATGCATTAGAGTTTGTTTCAGACCAGCCAGCCGATTTAGTCAGACGATTGAGTTTAATTGATTGTATACTCACACCACTCTCAACCATATCTATCTAACTAAACGCAAAGTATGTTGGCATAGAACACTGATCTCTATCATAGAACCATACATAAACAATATCTACGTAAAAATACAAACCAGGTGTTTTATTTTTGTTATCTAGTGAAGTTGAACGCGTATGAAATGTATCTGAGTGAAATACAATTGATTTTCAGCCATATCTATCTGAACGCAATGTATGTTGGCATAGAACTACACATAAAAAATATCTATTTAAAAGTACTAACGTGTATTTTTCCATTTTTTTTGTTATCTAGTGAAGTTGAACGCGTATGAAATGTATCTGAGTGGAATACAAATGGCAATAGTTCTGCTTCAACGCGGTTTGCTGAAGAAGCGACGAGTATTCCAGTTTTTATATATATGAAGTTGATTTAGTATACATAGATATTAAGGGTCACTCATATCGATTTGCTTGTGTAAGATTCTATGAGATATGACAACTTGTGCAAAAATCTTTAATGTCATATTCAAACAATCCGAAATACCGCGACTTAACTGAAACGACAATGAGAGTCAACTTTAAAACAAATTAATCTATAATAATGTTATTGTACAAAACCTTATAATACAAGTCTGGTTTTCATCCACCAAAATGTTTTTAGTTTACGCTTTAAGGCGGATTTCCCACTTGTCGTTTGTCGCTGCGTATTTTTAACACACCGAATTCCGATCTTATTTCCATACAAATACAGCTACGGTGCGTTTACTTGCGTTGTGACTTGACAGACGCATCCGATACGCACCGTACTGGTATTAGTATGGTAATGAGATCGGAGTTCGCAATTTCCTTTTATCTGACAACTGCATGTGTTACGAACGGTGCGTTAAAAATGCGCAGCGACGGATGACAAGTGGGAGTACCGCCGAAAGAAGTATAAAATGATCACATGACACGATTATTATTAAAAAATAAATCAAGTCTTCGATTTCTGGTACAATATAGCGATATATCTGTGTAGCGGTAAACCTCGTGGCATGTTTATTGAGATCGGCAATTTTTCAGCACTCATGTGATGTAAATGTGCGTATGTGTGTGTGTCAGTATGTGAACATACAAGATCTTATGATATTTACAATAAATCGCTCAGATTAAACTTTACGATGTAGGTTCCTAAGTATAAAATTTAGCGCATCAACAAAAAAATGAGTTTTCATCTAACTGCAGATTATAGCACAATATTATTTCTGGAAATCTAATACGAAATTCCATGGTGACCTAAATATCATTGATTGTAAAACAAAATTTTCCGTTGCGAGAATTTCCGCGAGTTCGACAAGTGTTGAAATGAAATAAACTTTATTCAATGTAATCCTACATTAAATAAAGCACTATTACGTCTTTAAGTCATGATCCAATCTTAAAAATAAGAAAAATAGCATAACACGGTTTTCTTCTTTTATAACAATTTTGCATTATATCTACTGATAGAAAACCAGGTCTTAGACATCCAATTCTGATCACGAAATTTGGTAGTGTTTGAATATGACATCAAGGGTTTCCTTCTAAAGTTTTTTTATACTTTTTATACTTATACATTACTTACCTATATCATAAAATCGCTCGACTAAACTATTCGCAGGTAGGTTCTGTCTGATATGGTTGACCCTTAGTTGTTTTAAATGGATGCTATTTTCATTTGTTAGTTCATGTTCAAACTTAGCTGGTGATCTCCCTTCAAAATACCCTGTATGTATGAGCCGCAGTGCAGTTGCTGAGAGATTTATGTAGGCGCTCCCTCGCTGTCGCGTCGAATCAGGACCACGTGATTAATGTTCTACATTTGATACAGCCGGTCTATTTTACTCACCAAACTTGTATATTTCTTCCCTAGAGTGCAAAAGCAATTCAACATTTTGGAAATAACTAAAACACTACGATCTACCGACAACTCTACTTTAAGCAATTTTACTACCTAGGTACTTGTAATGAGAGTGTAATTACATTGAACATTGCATTGCTACCAGTTACATACTTACCTATAGATATGTGATTCTGACATGCAAAGGAGCAATCATACAAATTACACAAACAAATGAATACACATAGAAAGCTTACTCACGAACTGCGCCGCCCGAAGCCGGCCTTAAAAAACAAACACAACACAATATTGAATGAGCCAACAAATCAACTGAAGAGATTAAAGTATTAAAACTGAGCATAACGAAATTAAGCGGCGATAATTTCCCATGGCTCCTGCTCTCGAGTGTTGAAGATATTTTACATTCAAACTTTGGTTACAATTGAGAACTTTTACATCCATTGTAGGTTTTCGTTCAACGATTGGTAGAGAACTAAGTAAAGCAGAAGCATTGAACAATGAAGTCGTCGATGACAATGAAAATGTTGTGCTTCATGTAGTATAGGGTGTATGGTATGGGGTGTTTAGGGTGCGCGAGTTGACCGCATTACGAGCGCGACAAAGCAGGGAGCTCCCTGGGGACTATTTATCAAATGATCATTTGATTTTCTTGTGTTTGATCACTGAGCACATTAGAATTTGCAACAGTGCGGGTGATGTTGAGTTGTATCTTCACTTCTGATTCTTTATCATCATTCTTTATTTGCAAACGGCAGTTGAATTCCTGCGTGGAATCTTGTAGAAAGACCGAAAAATCTAAATGATTAAATTTACTTTATTTTCTCTCCTTGTCTTTTTCTATCTCTTGGAAATGATGTACCTGGGTATTACTACAAGATGAAACGCAGGAACTGAACTGCCGTTTGCGATTTGATATTTCCATTCTCGCATTTGGTTTTTAATGGCCAGAACGAAATATTTTTCAAAATTCTGGCTTACAAAATTCAAAAATTATACTTAATCTGATTATTTTATGTATAATCAGTCAGTGTGCAATTTATGTCCCAATAAAACTCATTTAAGAAATTCACCCAGTAATCGAACCTTGATCTATCGCAGAACTACAACAACTGCACTGGAACCGCTCTCTGATGCAGTACACCCTCGCCCTCCGAGGATACGTCTTATAAAATACGATCTGTTTTGATTGTGGCCCGGGGCACAAATCAATTAGGCAGGGCCCCCGCGGGGGCAACACCCTGGGACTCGGGACCAGCGGGAGCGGTGGCAGTCAGTGCCACAGTAGAGAAAGAAGTAGACAGTCAGGTTAGTACACACACACACACACACATCACGCCTATAATCCCTTGCGGTGTAGGCAGAGCGTAAACAGCCGCAAAAAACGGCCATTTACACCACGTCTGACAAATTTTTAGGGTTATTCGGAATATTGTGTATCGCTATAGTGACAGGTTGTCAGCCCATCGCCTAAAATTGCAATACACACCCTCGAGTCCCTCAGTCGCCTCTTACGGCTCCCACGGGAAAGATATGGGGTGATGCTATTCTAAGCCGGCATCACACGGCAAAGGTTTCAGGTTAGTATCCCTGAAATAACACAGGATGCATCTGCAAAGATATCACTCGTCACTTTGTGCAGAAATTTGAAAAAGGGTTACGCACTTTTAGCAACACTACCGACCAATAGCCCATTTATTGTGTATTGCATGAATTTATCAAATTCTAGAATGATTCACTTCCATCCCGATGAAATGTCAGAAAGCCAATGACAAGTAATTTCCCTTGAAACTGACATGATGTCATCATTATGTTTCACTTGAAAAGTGACGTGCCATTTTCATATTCCTTTGCCGTATACAGGTAGTCTCGATATATGGACCTGATTACAAGGCCAGTATTAGTCGCTTGCATGGAGATGAAAAGAAATTTAACTTACTGGTATTATGCTCTACTGTGGCAATGCCCAGTGGTCCGTTTTATGACACATCGCAACCGAAAGACTCATTAGCATTCACACACTTTATTAGCGCCAATTGACGCAGCCTTTTTGTTCGGACGCACTGTACGGTGATTGATTGTTTTATTATATCGGTAGCTTGAAATAATCAATGGATTCTGAGCGGGGAAGATCAAAATTGTAGCCAAAAACTGGCTTAATTTTCTTTTCAGATTAACAAACAAGTTCCCTCCAGAGTGATTGGTGGATTTACTCATTGTTGGGCATAAAAGTAAGTTTTTTAAAAGCGTTACACAGTTTGAACCATCATCATTACCAAGCCCGTACGCAAGTAATGGTTGTCAACAACTAGTGGTGCTGTTTCCTCTTCACCCGCATCGATTCATCGCAGGCATTAACCTCCATCGGCGTTACCTTAATACCCCGAGTCATTAACCATATCGATTTACTATTAATCTTCCATTTAATATACAATCTAATATAGAAAATAATGACGTAATAGAGGCCGTCGGCGACAGGGTCGTTTCCCACGCCGAGCGGACAATTTTTATGTTTTTTCTAAGACAAAAATAAATTAAGTTTCGGTGATCAGACGTCGACCGACTCCTGCCCTGCTCCTTCGCAATATTTCTAAAAGCTATTACAAATACATTTATATTACCACACAAAAAAGCTCTCGAGCAATTTTCGCCACATAATGAGGCCATTATGGGGAATTTTGTTTTACCAACATAATAACACCGCCTTTTATTCGAGCGATCCCGGCCGCAAAGGACCTCGTGTTTTAAAGGACAATATTATTCGTGGCCTGATGAGATTTTCGTGCTAAAATTTTAAGACTAAATTGGCATCATTATGTATTTAACGTAGGTAACATTGGGATTAAGATTGGGGCGGTCAAAAAGGTCACCGAACTGTGCTTCGTCAGTTTTGGACGTTCAATTTGTAAACCAGTATAGCATTTGCATGGTGACGAAATCTAAAACGGCAAAAAGCTGATTTTTAAAGTTTATCTTCAATCATATACTGCGCGAGTTGTCTACCAGTTTGAAACTACATCTTTCAATCGCGTTACCTAGTCAGAATCTATCAAGTACAGCATCGTAGAGCAACTTAGTCAGTACGAGAACCTAATGGCGGTCGTGAGCTGTCCATTATGCCGTCTCATTGCGAGCACCCGACTTGCCGCTTGCCGCCGAGGTCTAGTTCAACGTTCAACTGCTTTCTTCTCTACAAGGTGTAACAAAAGAGGTATCTAAACTTACTGAAGTACCTATTACAGAAAAGGCAGGATCAACCCAATTAGGGGATCAACCTAGATGGGTTGACTTAATGTGTGTAGTTTAGTTATGTATGGATAAACATTGCCCTCAATTCGGGACAGTAATTCTCTTAACTTACCTTAAATAAGTGCTGTCACTTTCTGACAGATAGGTTAAGAAAAGGATGGGAGATATCTAAGTCCTGTCATGTTAAAGAATGTCAATGGGTTTTTTGTAATTTCTAGTCAATTTTGTCGCCAGTGCTTTTATCGCCGCCTTATTTTGACAGATAACACGTATTTTGCGTCAAATTATTAGACATGGCATGACTAAAATATCTCTTATCCTTTTCTAAACATATGTGACGGAAAGTGACAGCACTAATTTAAGGTAAGTTAAGAGAATTTATATCCCAAATTGAGGCCAATGTATCTACTTTAATCCTTTGAATGGATACTACTGATTATGTAACTTTAAATACAACTGCATAAGTTTGACTTACATGTTATATTCAAACGTAGAGTATCCATTTGACATTCTAATGGTAATGATTCTTTACTTGCTTGCATTTTGAATATGTGTTAATTATTGATGCTTAAGCATGAATACCACGATTTTAGTCAACAAAAATAATACTTGCACCTTGACTTTTTATCTTTATTTACTTTATAGGGGTTTTATCAATTTGAAAATGCCACCCCTATAGTTCTAACAATTAATAATATAATTATTAATAATATATTCTTGACTTTAGTAGTATAGAATTAATTTTTATTTATTGTTAAAGTTTTTTTTAATTTTGTACCTGAAATATTTTTTTTTATCGTAATAGAACTAAGACGCAAACATCAAACCTTGAAATGATATTATATCAAATAAATTATAACAGTAAATAAACCTCCAATCTGCCTCACACTCTTATTTAGTACGTATGTGAGATAGTATACGAAATAAACTAATATGCATTTATTCACCTAAAATCTACATAAACATGCTGCAACATTATAATTTTACGGTTTTTAAAGACAAGTACATTAATTTTAAATATTCAAAAGGATACAGACGCGTTGTTGTTTTATTCTTTTTAATTTTTCTTTGAAATAGAATAAGAACTTAAATTATAACAACCTGGAATCTAGAGCACGCATTTTGATTACTGTAATTCTTATACAAATGATGTTATAAATTTTAATCCCTTCATTTAGTAGAAATTTTAAATAGATTGCACAGCAATTAAGATAAATATTATCACTGCCATTATGCAGCCTATGAGTATAAAATTACTTGAAATCCGGTCGATACCACAAACGTCCTCGTAATAAAGACCCATGTCCTATAAACATCTAAAGCACAAAACGAATTGATAGCAATGTTGTAAGGATACTCTATAATAATCTCTACAATATCGTGGGCTATCTAATCTTAAAAGGGGAGTAGATTGAGTTGATTTTGGCACGTCGTAAGCGGCGTAGTGGCGGCGCGTGGTGGAGCCGAGACCTGCGCCCGCGCAGCCTACACTCCCGATCCCGACATTATCCTTGTAATTGGTGATTTTGCGCAATTTATGGCGATCCGCGCAATTTACGACCAGCGGACAAGTGGGCGACGCTGCGCCTTTTCCCGACCTGTAGCAAAATTGGCTCAAGTTTCAATTAAAATTTTATATTCCACAAATTACCTGCCAATTATACTCCATTAAGCTACATAAAACAACCGCAAGGTTATTTGAAACTATTTTCGCTATTAAATAGCCAGTTTTTCAATACGTCTCAAACACACATCATAATGGACAAGATAACCACAACAGTGAAAAATGAATTTGCTTATTCTACTCAGTATATGCACCTAATAAATATCATCATTACAGTCATGGATTAAATTTAATTGGATCAATAAGTAAATTACTGAAATTATTTTCGTAACGGTCTTATAATATTACCGATTCGATCGACAATTATGTGAGACTACGTGACGGGGTTGGAAACAAGACGCAGAAAGAGAGCTATTGAGACCTGTGACAGCCGTTATAGTTTTGATGAAATAATTGTTTGCAAATTATTATATGTTAATTTAATGTGGCCCTTGGGCAATAAATTGCACGTAATTTAAGGCAGGAGCGACGCGAGCGGGGCCGCGCGGGCGCACGCAGCGCGCTTCAAGATAAATACTGCATACGTGAGTGAGTAGGTACCTATAGGTGCACCGTTGTCCACCAGCCTCTCACCACCTGCTGCTGATTAAATAAATACATCTCCTCCATATCCACTATTTACATACTTACAATATAATTTCGTACCATTAAAAAGCCGTTTATAGTTTTATCGTCAATAAACGTCAGCTACTACCCTAGTTATTATGGTGTGTTGGCAACAACAAGTAAATTCGATTAAACATTTTGATAATGCAAAGATGATCGAAGGATTTTACACTCGAGGCACGTAAAGTACATTGATGAGTATAGAGTCCTCAGGGGAGGTAGCCGACCGTGTCTGGCATTTGCACCCGTCACTGTCATTTTGTTATTGAATAAGTATAATTGGCTAGTTCTCATTGATGAGGGAACTGATGAGTGGCACCAGAAAACACATTGATCTGATGATAATATATTTTTCCCGATTTTTTATTTAGAAGTAAAGCCCTTTAATTCCTTAAGCAAACTGACGAAATGGTTGTATTTATTATAGATATTTTTAAATAATTATTTAAAACGTCGTTCTCTAGATTCCGTAGGTGGTGTCCAACCCTACTTTGCAAAGTGAAACTGAATTAAATCTTGTGTTTTGGTCATAAGTACATAGGTTTACTTACATATTGTTGGATAGTGATGGAGAGTATCATATGGTGACATTTGATAGTAATTGAAAAGTAATTTTGCCATAAATAATCTCGTTTAATCATTGGTGTCAAGAACTCGTATCATATCCAAACGCACCCTTTATGGCGCTTGTCATTCGTTAACAGTTAGATTGAGACGTATGATAACGCTGCCTACACGTTACCTTAGTCACCTCCCAGGATCTGAACGAGGCAGACACGTTGCAAATTAATGGAAATCCGCACAAGAAGCTAAGACATTTCAGATCTGTCATTTTGTTTCATGATTTTGTCATACCTTTCATTGCGATTTTCTCTAATTCTATGTAAATGTGAGTTTTTCTTTCAATGGAATATGATGTACCACTGCTAATTGAAGGTCATTGTGTGTAACATTCGTACTTGCTTGCTATCAGTTTGCCACAAAGCCAAAAAATATGCTTTGGTTATCAGATCCCTCATATCAGATCCATCACTTTCCGTCATCGGTGCAATGACGGATCTGATAAGGTGATGATGGAATTAAGAGATTCGGTAAAAGTGGGACAAAATCGGTGCCCACGGTTGGGTCTTTTGTTTATATTTTACTAATATATCCTTCCTACTAATATTATAAATGCGATATGTTTGTTACTTCTTCACGCAAAAACTACTGAACCGATTTGCAGGAAATTTTGCATACATATCGAGGTAACATGGATTAACACATAGGCTACCTTTTGTCATCACTTGAGGGTCTGGAGTACCTGATGTATACCACCAGGTGCACCACCAGGAGCCCACCTAAACTATAGGAGATACAGATATGACACCAAAGCAACAGTTGTTCAGCTTGATGGGTCGCTTCTGCAGGCATATCGAGTTTGAAGGTTTGGAGTATCTGATGTAGACGACCAGGTGCACCACCAGGAGCCCACCTAAACTATAGGAGATACAGATATGGCACCAAAGCAAAAGTTGTTCAGGTTGATGGATCGTTTCTACAAGCATATAGAGTTCTAAGGTTTGGAGTACCTGATAAAGACCACCAGGTGCACCACCAGGAGCCCACCTAAACTATAGGAGATACAGATATGGCATCAAAGCAAAAGTTGTTTATCCTGATGGGTAGCTTCTGCTAGCAAATAGACATGGAAGGTTTGGAGAATTTGATGTAAACAACCAGAAGCACAACCAGGAGCCCAAAAAAATCATTCAAAATAAATATTCAGATTTAAACATATCCTTTTATTTCATTTATTTACTTTCTCTCACTTCTTTTACTACTATATATTCCTTTTTATTATAAAATAAATAAACTAAAACTATGTTTTACAAAAACACGATTACATTTTATCAGATCCGTCACCCAAATCGTGGGCATTTTTATCAGATCCGTCACCTCAATAGTGGGACTCAATTTTCTTCATGAAAATCTCATTCAAATTCGAAATGGATTTTAAATTTTTCATTATACCACAATAATTAATGTGTATGTATATGTTACTCGTGTAAATACTAAAGAACAAGGCCAATTGAACCATATTTGTTAGATCCGTCATACACCGAATACAGTTCTCTTGATTCCATCACAGCTAATAGTGGGCTAGCTATATCTTTGTAATTACTCGACCAAAAAGCGGGCCTTTCACATAATTTTATCTGTATTCCTCTAAAGTATGACGCAATGCCCCCAAAATACCAAAAAACATAATTTGAAAAATGATGACGGAATTATCAGGAGAACGCGTTTCGAAGAGAACTAGCCTTTTATTGATTAATAAATATTTATATTACCAACACGAAATAGTATTTACAACGTACGGATATTGATTGGTATTCATAAATTCATTGAAATGACAGCATATGAAGACTACATAAATATTTCAAATATACGTCATATTTTTTAAAAAACAGTAGGACCTTTTAAAAAATCGATAAACCAATTACCTCGCTACGACTGCTACGACGACTACGACGTAGTATATATTATCTCGTTTTAAAGCTACTTTTTGCATATTCCTTTTCATTGTTTCAAATGCTCCGAGTGTAGATATCTAAATACTTATAGAGTACAAGCGAATGGATAAGTATTTATGTAGTACCTATAGTTATACCGAGGACACGGCGCTGGCCGGGACTTGCGGCTCGCGGCCGAAATAGCCCGCCAGATATCCGCCCGTCTTATGACAGCGCGCCCGATATTTATGTCGCGCAGCCCCGCCCACCGAGCGCTCCATTCAGCCTGTTTGTATTTATTTCGTGCCTATTTATTTGTATTTGCCTTCGGTTTTGAATAATGCATGAGCGGAGCGTTTCCGTCGTGTGTAGGCAGCGTGACGCCGCTCGACGTTCTCCACTCGACCCTTGCTCCTTCGGCACTTTCCGCTACTAAGAACGTCAGCGTTTTTTACCATTTGCGGTCATCGATATTCGAATCGTGAATTCTAATCCCCGATTACTAATGCTGTAGGTGTGCTGTTCTCACGGAGTTAATTAACATCGGATGGGTATTTATGAAATTAATTATCGATAAGAGCATTCGATTCGTTGTGTGTCGGTAGGTAAATCACGGTGGTATCGCGGCTGTATCGATTGGCCCCGCCCCCTATCCACTGCCCCTCCCGCCCCCGCCCCGCACTCGTATCACGCTCCGAACAGACACACAACGTGTTCTTCGCCACTATGAATATTCAGTATTATGATTTGTCTCATAAATTCTATAAAAACAACTTCCTCGATCGAACAGATACTGTGGCAATTTCAAAAAGACTGCTCATACCGGTTGAATTAAATTGACAACGCAAGTTAGCGTGATACACAGTTGTTAACCATTCAAATAACAATTTAGCAAATTTGATTAAAAAAATATTTTAAGTTTATTATCTCTGTAGCTAAAACTTATTTAGCTTGGCGCATAAGTGCGGTGCAATAAATCAATCGTACACGCGACTCGAGTCGAGACTACGACAAGCCAGCCAGCCCGCTCTATATCCGCTGTAATGAACTTATGTAAAGATGTTATGATACCTTCAATTATTCATTGACAACGTGCAATTGTTGCCAGCTCATAATTACCGCGCGGGATGGCAACACTTTTACGAAATCGCCTATCAGCGGCTATTACTTAGCGAACGCAATCTCGACATCGATCATTAAATTCATTTCATTATGCTAAAGCGGGAATTTATGCGTTCGTTTCATTATTTTTACTAAGAAAAAGTTAAAGATTATTTAAAAGTTATAGCTTTACTTGTTGTAAGATAATTAATTACCTAATACGATACGCTACACAGTAAAAAATAAGATTTTTTTCATAATGTGGATAGCCAAATTAAAAACAAGATGTGTTCAAAGTATTGTATGGGGTTTACCAGTCATCACGTGTAACGCCGACGAAATAAATTCCGTAACTACAAAACAAAATTACATGCACGTAACTTAACGGATCCGACCACGTGTCCGACTTAAACGGTAGACAGTCAATGACTTACGGCAATTATCTTCCTATGGACAATAGCAACACTTAAACACACTTAAGATTTTCATCTGACAGCATAATAGGCCTTAACAAAAAGACGCACGTGCTGGCTGCATGAGGCTCATCAACTCCGGACTGTTTTATTGATTGTACAGTCAAACTCATCAAGGAAAAGCTTTGATATTTTCAGCTCTACTCAAACGTATTAAAGGTTTCTACGAAGTAGTAGTGCAAACAAAAACAAACATCATTCGCATCACTACACTAGAGTGTAACACTTCATGCACATTAGCAACGTTTTGCTATTTATTCTGTTTAGTTTCTCGGTACAAGCTCATCAGCAAGCCGCTAAGCGCAATAGCAAATATTTCTTTCCGTGAAATAGTCGTCTGTTTTTTCTCCCTCGTGCTCTAGAGAAACTTTTAAGTTTTACATATCTATCTTATATTCCACAGAAGAAATTTGCTTTTCAAAAATATCTATCCCATTGATATTTGATGTACTTATGTATTAACTTTATTGTACCAAATCAGAAACGATGACAAAACAAGACTGAAAAGTTTAATTATGTTTTTTACTCTATTTAATTAAAAATCCATACTGAACTCCTATTTTTAATCTAACACAGGCACGAATTTAGGCTGCGTCAAGGAATTTCGGATTATTTATTGAAACACGACATCAAAAGTTTTCCACTAAAGTATCAGTGAATACATACATACTTAGGATAATGTCACGCCTATACCTATATCCCTTGCATTTAAGGTTAGCCTCATAATTATTAAGTATAGTTTTACCTGTTAGTAATTATGTTTATTGAATAGAGAATTTCATATTGTATTGTATCTATCGACAGTTCCACGTCAGTATTATGAATCGAATCATGCCGCATAGGCTCTGTTTTTCCAGTAGCTCCACTACCTACGCAAAAAATGCTGATACTACATCCATCATAATTTGTTACTGGCATTCAAGAGAACGTTATCATTATTTGCGTCAATCATATGTTTACTTTTCTCGGTAAAGAGTATCATTATATGTATACTCTGGTTATTCAGTCAAGATTCTTACCATTTTACCGCCTTCCTTCTGATGGCTGAGTTGATGAAAAACAATAACGCATCATTTCACTTCTGAGTAACACCTGAGTACTGTGCCTTAATGGTCTTTACGCTTGTGGATTATTTTTTACTAGATTTCCGCCCAGCGGTTTCACCCGCTGCCACTCATTTTACCGTGGTAATAGTTGTTTTCCCGCGGTAAAAAGTGTCCTATGTGTTATTCCGGGTTATACTCTGCCTGTGTTCCAAATTTCATATAAATCGGTGAAGCCGTTTGAGCGTGAAGAGGCAACAAACATACATACACACACACACAAAATCTCAGATTTATAATATTAGAACGGATTTGGATTTCATGGGTAAAATTCTATTAACAAAATAAAGCATCTACATAAATATGCACCTACCTACATAAATACACATTCATAATTGCTGTCTTGCATAACGCAATGTAAGGAAAAGTATCAAATTTTGAAATAATTTCTGGATTAAATGTGTATAGAAAGATGTACGTATGGGGTGGCGTAATCTAACCCAGTGTAAAATTTTATTTTTCCTAGAAATTCTGTTTCTCTCTTCAGTATTTAAGTATTTATAAAGCTTAGTAGGTATTCGCTCCGTGTAAAGCGCAGAACAGGCTACTCGTAAACACTTCAAGCTCTATCTCGATGTGCTATCGTCTTTAAGACACCGTAAACTTGCCATCGCACAAGTCACTAAAATTGTTTATCACTTATTTTATATCCTTGGAGTTTCAACTTCATAGCCACTAGCAGTTTGGTATTCGGGGTGTAAGGGACAGCTATCCAAATACTGATACGTGCATGCAGACCTCGAAACTGAACAACTTGTCCCTAGGAATATATGTCAGGAAACGACGATAAAATGACGACATCCCATACAAGCTCACGATTAGCTGACTAGGAAGTGCAATCTCGAACCAAGATTTACAATTCCAGATGTCAAGTCATAACTCAGGGTTCGAGATTAACCAACTCATACATGAACTCTAAAAACATTACACTTCTTTTTTGGTTGGGCAGTTGTGTAATAAGTATTATAAGCCGCTTCATCATCTCAAAAATTTATTGGTTCTGTTTTAAGTACGCAACCTACTATAAAAAGCATTCGTCTAATTAAAGTTTTTAAGTTTAATTTCGTTTTCACACCTATCAGTTCTACACACATCACTTTACACTTTTCACTTCTACACATATCAGTGGTTTTTCTATAGACTAGCGTCTATATTATACCTTATGCTAACCTACCATCGGACGTTAACAATCGACTCTGAAATCATTACTCTGTTGCCATAGCAACCGCATTTGTCTCCTACTGCCTCTTGAGTTTATGTGTTCATTAAGTGCCCCCCGGTTTATTTATATCCCCCGGGCTATTGTTATAGGTGGATTAGGTAGCGCTTTGTCTATAGCAGACTTTGCACAGTTTGCACTCAAGGGAGGCAGGGAAAGGAAATCCTGTTTATTTTCTTCTAAGGTTAGGGTGTAAACGGTATCAGCTTCTTTTCAGGGCGTGTTCCAAAATATACCTATGTGTGTGTGACACTTTAGTAAGCTCAGCTGTGAGGACCTAATATATACGTAATCATATAAAATAACAAGATAAATCTTATTTTATAATACGTATCCTAAAGAAGGACAACAAAATATCCACCAGAAGGTGTGACCGAAAGCGATCATTTTAATTTTAAAGCATGACATGACAAACAGAAAAATTGAAAGGATCATTTTTTCAAACCGCACGGTGACATCTTCCCGAGTGTAACTGTCACAAATATATGATTAACGCTTCATGCCGCTCAAATTCCTTGACTGCGGCCGCCCGTTACAAGTTCATCCTATTTAAATTTAGCGCGGCGCGTGCCGTGATGG
Source organism: Tuta absoluta (assembly GCA_027580185.1). NCBI lineage: Eukaryota > Metazoa > Arthropoda > Insecta > Lepidoptera > Gelechiidae > Tuta > Tuta absoluta. Next base: position 8,019,252 of record JAQAHW010000003.1, read on the forward strand.
GCCTCGGGGGGGTGTTGCGGGGGCCGGGAGGGGCGGCCGGGGCGGGACAAGCTACCATCACTCAAGTGACGAAAATTGACGGAAAATGGGCGGACACCGCTTGCCCGCGACGTCATCAATTACCGCGTCCTGACGGTCACCGCTGCACCCGCGGCCTCGGCTTCCCACTGCATACCTAATATCCATTTGAACTCCAACCGGGCCATTATTAGAACATGACTTATTCTAACTTACCGTTGAGACAACTTGTCTGCACGCTGGCAAATAAACTGGAAACATATTTTCCGCGAACAACGAGCGCAATTTGCTGCGAAGGCATTTCAAATTGTTTCCATAAAGCTCCAGCATTTCATTAGAGAATCCCGGAAGGCTTCGCTAGTAGCCGGGCACACGGCGCGGGGCGGGTAGGCAGGCGCAGCGCACGCTCCGGCCGCCGCAATCTGCGCGATATCTCCAACAAGGATTATTGAGATGCAATCTAGAAGCCATCGATCGCCCGATAATTCGCTCTAACTACGCCCGCTGTTGCGCAACCGCTCATCAGATGGACTCTCGATACACCGATGATACCTTTATTAAATGGTATGAAAACCTCTGCACCTTCCCATATTGAATCGGCCGCAATACATTTTCTTTATACTATAAGTTTTTAACAAAACTACATGGCTTCTTTCTTGTTAAACCTTTTGTTGGTAAAATAACCACGAACAAGTACGAACAAATAGCGGGAGTTTAACACTGCATATTTGCTTACATTTTCTCGAGAACGAGCGAACGCAGGAAGCCACAAGCAGTGCAAAAGCTCGACGATCGATTTTGAAAATTGCCCATAATTAGCATGTATCTCACTCGTCCGGACGACTGTGCGTTTAAAACTGGGAACCCAACCACAGGCTACATATTCCAGTAGCGTTTACCGAGTAACGGAAGGCGAAGGCGACGGACACAAATTGCCGGAGGAGCTGCCACTACGCAGAGTACGCAAATTGTAGTCCGCACTCGATCGATTGTTGTTTCCCTCAAGACCCTCTTCCGATCCCTCGACGCTCAGCGCTCGACGTTTGCTGCCTGCCATTCACGTCTCAGAGGATTGAATCTGGATAATTTTAGTTCCCACTCGAGGTGCCGCTTTCTTGTGTCATTACCATCCTACGACAGATCATTATGACAGAAATTGCGCTCCTTTAACGCCCACATTCACAAAGCCGTTATACACGTGGTTCTTGTCGACTGATTTAACTTTATTATCTGAACTGAGGCGCATTCGATCGTTTCTAATATCCTGCTCCAGTTAATGATTTATATGATAGGAACTGTTCCATCTAATCTATACAGTTAACAAAACATTTGTAATATTTAGTTACCCGTGTTACACACAGCAACTGGTTGTGGCTATGCAAGCTTCCAACGTTCGGGGCGATCTGTAAATCATTCGACAATCTAAAACTTATGAAAGCATTTGCTTTACCCCGGAGGCAGACATAAAACAGGCGCTATGTAGTGGTCGCCCCGGTGAATAATTTACTCTGAATCAAGATAATGCGTGTTGTATCGCCAGTGTTGCGGTCCAGGATATTTGGTCACATAAATTGGAGACCATATTTCATTTGACACGGAATTATCTTAGATCTTTGAAAGTGGTCGGTTTAATGTCATATTATTTCACGGATCGTAAAGTCTGGAAAGAATATCGCTCATAAAACGTTGATTTGACATGGAAGGACATGTAACCTGTCACTCAGTAAATTCAAAGTCAGCGCTGTGTAAAAGAGCAAGGTGTTAGGCTGTTTGTATTACGGTTTGCAATGTGTGTAATGGAGTATTATCAGTTGACCCCTCGCAGTTGGTTGTAGCTTGTAAATGTAAACGCAGTCGCCGCTGGCTGACGACTGAACTGACGAGCTGGAGTGCGTGTGCGCAGACTTGCTCGCATGATCTGTCACTGATTAACGGGACGGTTGAAACGATGATTGTGTACAATTTCACAATAACGCCTTCTTGGTGGTAAGAATGTCATATTTAGTCAATAGTAGTTATTTTGAACCTCGTTGAAAATCAGTTCAACTACCAAATTATTAACAAATAAATATGCTGGACATTTCACACAGCGCCATGGGAACTAAATAGCTGATATTATTACATATATACTTGTTTTTTAATAAATACATATTATACATAGAAAACACCCAGACTAAACACAAATATCTAAAACAACTTGTTGTCTTGTGGGGTTTGAACCCACGACCCTCGGCGTAGAAGGCAGGAGTATCCGCTACGCCATCGGGCCAATCAATTGATTTGAACCATCCTTGTACATACTATCTAGTAGTTTTAGGTAATTACTTGACATGTACGAGATAGAAGTAGGATCTCCAATAATTATCCTCCGTTTAGCGTTTGACCTGCGCCAAACAAGAGCACCAAACAAAATGAGATCATCAAAATAGCGAAAAATATCACAAAGTAAAACAACTCTACGTCGCAGCGTACGAAGTGAACAACGACGACACAATAAACCAACGAGTGGCAACGAGTAGGAAATTGCCAGCGCAGTCGGGCTCTTTGATGTCTCAATTAGTAACGCGAGCGGGTAATTGTGGCGAAAATTAATTCGCACTGCGAACAGAACACCCCGCTGCGCGACGAGATGGTGACGTCACTCGATCTTTGATAAGCCTCGATTATTTATAGTACAATCGGCAGCAGTTCGACTTATTCATGAGATTAACAAAATGCGCTTTTTACGGCGCTGCTGTCGAAAAGCTTGTTTTGTATGGAGTTCTCAAGTTCATTAACGATTTACTTTCATAACGTATAACAGACAAGTGATTTCCATGGAAAAATCCATTCCCAGTTTTTTTTCGTTTCTTCGTTTTATACATACTCTAGTTATATCGTGTCATTGCGGTATTGCTCGTTGACAACCAAATTTTTCGTCCAGTACGTAAGGTGATTCTATTGTGGTAACTCAAGCTGCTACCGATAGGTCTTGTAGAAATGAGATGAAATCGGAACGCTTCGGTTGTGCTTGTGATGATGAAAATTGATGTCGCTTGAAAATGTTGATGGAAACATTCTTACGCTTTCGAATTGATGAAAGTCATTGTTGCTTGCCAGTTTATTATAATCCCGTGGTTAGGTTAAGAACCATTTTAAACCCAACTAGGTACTACTTCCGAATTTACCGAATGACCCTCAAACATTTGTCAGACGTGGTGTAAATGGCCGTTTTTTGCGGCTGTTTACGCTCTGCCTACCCCGCAAGGGATTACATGCGTGATATGTGTATGTGTATTTGTGTATAGGTACTACTTAGGAACAGGCTGATTGTTTAATGTTTGTTTTAAGAAAATTTCCTGGAACATTTACTTTCTTTTCAAAGCCGTCGATACTTTGTTGAAGTAAATATTACAGCTCCTAAAGCAAACGGCGACGCCATAACTCTTGCCAACATGTGGAAGGTTAACAAAGTAAGAGTGATTCCAGTAAACGCAACGAAATGGGATAATCTTCCGAGAAACAGTCTCGCTCTCGCGCCACCTCCGCCACGGAGGCGAGGCTTTTTTACTCAACAAAAATCTACATAATTACAATAATAATCCAACGTAGAATGCCATAGCCTCGACATAACTTGCCCTGAAGAGTGGTTGAATGAAGTGGAAGTTGAAACTGTCAAAGTTTTTAATTTTTCTATTCTAAATGGACTTTAAAGAAATGATGATTCAAGAAACCACAAAAAACTAACTCCGTCAACGTGTTCCCCTTCAAATTGACTGTAAAAAATATATGCAGAAATAACTCGATAAAAGCGTATAATATTCTTCACACTAGTAACATTTGGAGAGGAGCCTTAATAAACCAATTACATTTCATTACCTAATGCAGGCCGGAAGACAGACATTACTCGGTCATCATTACGACCGCAAACTCCCCTGTGTAAAATATCGCATTTTACAAGAAAAAACAACCAACGGCTCTATCGCGAGAACTCTTCACACGATGCGACTGGCATTGATATTGAATTCCATTAGAGCTCTGTAAACACGCGTCAGTAGAATTAGAACACATATAAAAGTAGAACATTCAATGAAATGCAAAATTTACACCTCAAAGTCGTCGGTGCAATAGGGTGTTATATTTTTTCGTGCAGTGAAAATGAAAATACGCCACTCGCGGTGTAGTGTGTAGTATGATGAATGGTGCGGTCATTTCCCTTCCCGCTGCCCCATTTTGTTTGTCACAGCATATGGCCTCACCTCTGCGGGTATGGGGGATAAAGCGTTATTGTTTGTTTTGTGGCCAGCTGACGACCGATATTATGTGCCTTTATTTCTTTTGTAGCTTTCACGTTGAAAACAACGCTTTGGTAAAGCCTTATTACACTTCCAACAGGGCCCGTTTTAAGGGAACCTTTTTGTGTGTGTGTCATTTAAATGTACTGGGAAATCAGCAATGCGGCCCAAAATGGCCATGGTGACAGAGACCGAGTATACTTTTGATTCTTTCGTATGTAAGTAAGTATTAGAAAAGAATCTTAAGAAAAGCCTTTTTAAAACACTGCTCCATAATTTTTGCTGCTCGATTCTTGAAATTTATTTGGTTGGTAAGAAAGAACGAATGACTTCCGAGAACCGGCACTCAATAAAGTTGTCACGGCAGTATTGGGTTGCAAAGAGCCGGCTGAAACATTGTGTTTGCACAGGGAGAGGGGAACCTCTCTACTGAGACCAGAGAAAAAATTCAAAAGAAATTATAGGAATAAAAAGAGAACCCATTAAAACTCGTCTCACATACCAAAATAATTAAAAAAATATTATAGCGACAGCCGGGGTTTGTAAGTGCATACATTTTACCTTATTTACAGCCACAACACTGCTGAACATTTGACATACGATTGGCAGTCGGATTGGCGAGCGCAGTGCTAGATAGTGCATCTGCAGGGAAAGCTGCCACCCATTCCCTTAATTCATTTATCCCTTTGTCGCTTTTTACGACACCCACGGGTAGAATTAGGGTGCTTTTTTTCCAAGCCGGCATCACACGGCACGTATAGTGCATAAAATACTGATTCAAAAGACTCCAACAAAGCACTCTATCTATTTGTTTTTTTTATATATATCGTCGCATTAAAGGCAAAACCAACTAACTAGGCCAAAAATCACAAAGTAAAATCATGAGTAAATTTGATCCGAATGTTTATTTACTAAGTTGTGTCATTAATGATTGGTTTAGTATTTCCATATTTAGTCAAGTTGTTCTATGATTCAATGTTAAAGACGTCGTAAAATACTTATTAAAATAATATTCTTAATTAATCCGCAATTACCCTCGTATTAAAAATTAACCCCTAAATAGTTTGTTTTGCCTCTAGATCATAAAATCTGGTTTAACTTCGTAAATAACCAGCATAGACGTACCGTATGTAGTCTTCTTATCATTATACAGGTATGCATCATATTTATGTTATAACACTCAAAATAAAGTAAAAAAATAAGGTGTTATTTAAAAAATAAACAAAAGTAAGTTGGATTTGCTTCTAGATTTGCTGTGTAAAGCACATAGACACTTAAGAAGCAAAGTGGACTATTGTATATTTTAGGCATTTTTAAGGTTGTTCTAGTTTAAAAACAAACAAACAAACCGACATATCCTAGAAGACTTATTATTCATGCACTACGGTATTCCTGAAACAGTCATTTTAAACAACGGTCCCCAAATGACAAGCTCAGAACTAACAGACATGTTTCAGTCATACAAAATACCACACATACATTTCCAACCTCTTCACTGTCCTCAGGTAAATACTGTCGAAAGATACAACAGAACCATAATCACGGCAGTCGCATCATTTGTCGATGATGACCACAGAACCTGGGACAAATACCTCCATAAAATACAATTTGCTATCAACTCATATGTAACGAATCCACCAAATTTACCCCAGCCTTTCTAGTATTCGGTCGCGAACTAGTACCGAGTGGTTCTACTTACTCCCAAAAGGACACCACGGACGACCTCATCTTCGCGCCTAAAGATGTTTATGCGGAAAATCTCGGCCAACTTATTCCTATTTTCGACAAAGTACAATCACGACTACACTCCATACACCAAAATAACGCATCCAACTACAATAAACATCGTCAAAACCTAGATTTTAAACCTGGCAATATAGTTTGGAAACGTAATTATCCCACAAGCTCTTCTTGTGTATGTCACGCACTGCTGGGGCGAAGCCATCGAGAAACACGGCGAAGCACTTGCCGTTTCACGAAGGCCTTTGACAGGGTCTGGCATGCAAGTCTGCTGAGTAAGCTTCCTGCTTATGGCATCCCAGCAGATTTTTATACTTGGATTTCAGACTTCCTTAGTGAACGGTCCATCAGAGTAGTCGTTGACGGCTGCTCTTCTGACCTTATGGCTATTGATGCCGGAGTTCCTCAGGGGTCTGTTCTCTCTGCAACTCTTTTCCTGCTGCACATCAATGACCTCCTTCAGCATGGTATTGTTGGATACGCAGATGATAATACCGTTTCAGAGAGATACTTGACAGGTGCAGAAACCAGTGGGGATGAAATACGTTAGTTAAGAAAGACCATGGTAGAGCGAACAGATCTGACCTTAAGCCTTGTCTTCCAATGGGACGACGACAATCTGGTCTCATTCAACGCCACCAAAACACAAGCGTGTCTTTTCACTGCAAAAAGGAGTCCTTTCGACTGGACACCTACTTTTCGGGGTACATCTGTCCCTGTCACTGACAGGCTTGAGCTTCTAGGCATGGAGTTGACATCAAATCTAAACTTCGGCGCGACCATCGAGTACAAGGCTCAAACGGCGGCTAAGAAGCTGGGCATCCTGAATAGAGTGAAGCGATACTTTACGCCTGGACAGCTTTTAACTCTTTACAAAGCATAAGTCCGATCCTGCATGGAGTATTGCAGTCACCTTTGGGATGGCTCAGTCAAATACCAACTTGCCGCTCTTGACTCGGTGGAACGTAGGGCCAAGAGGCTCATATGCGACATAAAACTGGTGGACATAGCCTGGCACATCGCCGCAAGGTTGCCTGCTTGTCGGTTTTTTACAGATTGTACTTCGGAGAGTGTCCTCAAGAGCTTCACGACCTTGTTACACCGGCTCCCTTCTACCATCGGACATCCAGACACTTCGCCGGATACCATCCATACCTGGTTGCCATTCCACCAATTCGGACTAAGCGTTTTTTTTTGGTGACGAATTCCTACTCTGTACATACTCACTGTAGATATCACACACAGTCAAAATTTTTAATCACTCACCACTTACATTTAATATTAATTTATTTTGATTAACTTAAAGTAACTTCTATTTATTTTATTAACGTTTACACCACACTTATTTACCACACAGCATTTCAGAACATACGCCAAAAATCAGCATTTCATACCAATTAACATCATTTCATCTCAACCACTTCACGCAAAAATAAAAATTACCCAAGGGTAATTTTTTTTTTCTCTTGCCCCCCCCGGGTACTGTAGCAGAGTAAAAACTCTTCGTCGATATCCTTTCCAAGTAACCTCTTCTATCTCGAATTATTTTAAATTTGAAATCAAATCAAATTGGATTTGTGACGACTTTAGTTGTGGCATTCCCAGTATTGTGTCATTTTTTTAGGCCATAAGGCCAATCTTACCTGCCGCTGGCAGATACCGCACAACACATTTGCGGTTAGTGGCGTTATTGTAAAACAAGGAACTCAAAGAGGTACATAATATATCTATATACCTACATATATTTACCTACATCTATTTACCTACATCCATTTACCTGCATCTATTTACCTACACCTAGCTCATCTACTTTCACCCATCGCCACATTAATTAAACTTGTTATTTTAGAGTTTGTCTTTTACGCTCATCCTTGTATATAAATAAATAAAGAAGTCTCTACAACATGTTCTCTCCAGCTATTATTTACCTGTAGCCTACGGGCTACACACTGGTGACCAAATATACGGTAAATAGCAGTAGTTGGTTTTCCTCTCAAATTGCCTGAATGGTGCACACAAGTCTAGAGTAAAAAGCGATTATATCCCGATAGTATTTATAACAACTCGAGATTAAGATATAATTGACAGCCAAAATCAACTATCACCAGTTTGTTGATTTTGCCTGGTATGTTTGAGGAATGTTTATGATTATCTCTGGTAATTTGGTTTTTATCTTCTCGAATCAAATCAAATCAACCAAATAGCTGTTTTTAGAACTCGATAACTTCGTACATAATGGTCACAGACAGAAATCGGTTTTACCACTAGATAGAGAATTCCAAACTAAGCAGCATGGTGTAAAAAAGTAAAAACATCAAAAATTTCGAGATAGTCGGTTTTGCCTTTAATGCGACGATATATTTTGATCGGTTATGTGTCGGGTTTCCTCTGAAACCTTTGTTTCCTCCACATAATCATACTGAAGCGATTATGCAGTAAGGACTTCAAGAATGGCTTCACTTCCTCTGAAATATTCTTTGATCTCAGCTGCTTCACCACACAATGAGGCTGAAGCAAGCGAGCAATAAAAGTCACATTAAGTCAAGAGCAAGGACCTCCAAGATGCGACGCCAAGATTGAATTTGTCTGTGAGGTGAAGATGTTTTCACTTTTATTCATTTAACTGAACCGAACCACATTAATCGTGCAATAGATCCCCAGTCCAGTCGAGGCAATTCAAATTGTTTGAATTCGACATTACAATAAGTTGGATCAAATCTTTCTCTCATTTGTCGTTGCTGCGTAGTTTTAAAGCAGCGTAACGTATGGGTAAGTCTATTGACAGAAAGTCTAATTACATCCGTAAATATTAGTAGTATTTGTATGGGAATGAGATCGGAATTTGCAGTTTCCATTGCGTTGAAAATACGCAACGACGGACGGTAAGTAGGAGAACCGCCTACTCGAAAACAAAATTACAGTTGTCAAATATACCGCTTTATACCTATATAGGAGACTAAAAATATTTCACAAAACAAACTTAAATAATAAACATAATTTATAGTATTTAGGCATGTACAGGTATGCCTGTACAACCTACTTACCTGTTCAACGTTTGCTGTTTAATCTTGGTAACTGTATATAAGTAACAGTGTGTTTGTTGGCTTCAATAGGTAACTGAAGGTGGTGCGCCATTTTGCTCTGAATGTTATTTAATTAGGTATTTTCAAAAAGAGACTATGAGTTAACTTAGCCACCCTATCATGCCGTCCCCACTTATTAATTATCAGCAAAGCTAATTTCATGTGCTATTTCATAAAATATTGAAACAAGACAATACATTTTCAGCGTTTTCAATTCAAAAGGACAATTTCCATTCTCTATCTAGTATTCAAACGTAGGAATTCAAAGTTTCCTACTCTATAATCATAGAATATAGTCGAACAAATGGGGCAAAAGACATAATTATACGTTCGAAGATTTAATTAAAACTAGCCGCGTATAAAAGGTGTCCGCGTTCACGCGCACCGGCGAGAAGTAAGGATATCCTGAAACTTCAATCAAGAGACAATAGTCAGTAATTAGATCGATATGAAGGCCTATTAAATATCTTAATAGCCTAACTAGCACATGTGCCAACCCCCAACAATGGAACTTTGTTTGGACGGAACAATTAAAGAAAACTCTACGAGTAAACAATTTATATTTTTCCAACTTTCTTCGTAGTCGCAATTTATCATCGACACACGTGTGTCCAGAATAAATCACAAAAAGCACAGGTTATAATTAAAACACGAATTCGGGAAAGATTTTAGAGCAGAGTGTATAATTAATTTTGAATTTCGTTAGATGAATCACCGATGATTAGACGTAGAGGGCTAAGGATTGTTCCGTCGATGTGGACGCAGATGTTTATGTTATAATTGCTCTCGCTTAGTGATCTTTTCACAACAGACAACAATGTAAAATCATTAAGACCATTTATTTTCATCAAGCTTATGCTATAAATATACTCGTAAAAAGTGTATCGTGTAGGTACTTTCAATGTAAGCAAGCACATATAATAAGTTGGTGCGAGTGGAAACGATCTGATTAGTACTGTAATAAATTGCAGAATCTTCTCCATCTCCCTATCTGAATTGGGCATTAATCATAAACAACGCCCATAAATCAATATGAATTACTTTATGAAATTGTTTTTTCGCACGTCCTCATAAGGGCGATTATATGAAAATTATAATAATTGTGCGCGGCGTAATTACGTGACGCAATGCAAGCCCAGCGATATATAGCGGCGAATGTGAATTTATGTAAAATATCGCGCAATAAATTTACATTTTATAAGTTGCGGTCGTGGCGGACGTGGGCGCGATATCTCTGTTTAGGATCAGCCGGCTTTATCTGCAAATTGCGGAGATCGATCAGCTGGCCAACACTCGAGCGACCAATCACTGATTTTGGTGAAAAACTACTACTAATTGTGACCTAAACTGCTTCCTAGTCTCGTTTAAGTTGAGACAAGTAACCAATAACCGTAGGTACTTAGGTACCACTTAAATGTCGTTGTAGAACAGAACTTGTTACCGTGTGTGTTAACGAGAAAATCAATATGCAATTTTATAATTGGTAATCATTATAGTTTACTATAATTACGGTCATTATCCACACTAATATTATAAATGCGAAAGTAACTCTGTCTGTCTGTCTGTCTGTCTGCTACGCTTTCACGGCCAAATCGCTGAACCGATCTTCATGAAACTTGGCACAGAGATTGCTAGCATACCGAGAACGGACATAGACTACTTTTAATCACCATTCGAGAGTCTGGAGTACAGATGTAGACCACCAGGTGTACCACTAGGAGCCCAGCTATACTATTAGAGATACAGGCATGGTTCCAAAACAAAAGTTGTTCAGTATGATAGGCCGCTTCATTTCACAAGGACACTGAGAATCTGGAGTACCTTATGTAGACCACCAGGTGTACCATCAGGAGCCCAGCTAAACTATTAGAGATACAGGCATGGTTCTGTAACAAAAGTTGTTCAGTATGATGGGCCGCTTCTTTTCACAAGGACATTAAGGATCTGGAGTACCTTATGTAGACCACCAGGTGTACCATCAGGAGCCCAACTAAACTATTAGAGATACAGGCATGGTTCTAATACAAAAGTTGTTCAGTATGATGGGCTACTTTTTTTCACAAGGACATAGAGGATCTGGAGTACATTATGTAGACCACCAGGTGTACCATCAGGAGCCCAGCTAAACTATTAGAGAAACAGGCATGGTTCTAAAACAAAAGTTGGCCAGTATGATGAGCTGCTTCTTTTCACAAGGACATAAAGGATCTGGAGTACATTATGTAGACCACCAGGTGTACCATCAGGAGCCCAGCTAAACTATTAGAGATACAGGCATGGTTCTAAAACAAAAGTTGTCCAGTATGATGGGAATAAGTTGAGAAAGGACATTGGCAACTTTTTACCGAGGATTTTTTTGTTATCTACTGACTTTTGTATTCAATGGTTATAAATATTGATGTCTCAGGGCAGTACACCGGATAGCAAATTTTGAATTGTCCCTTTAACATTAGAAGCAAGCAAGTCATCCTTAAACAGTAGAGATAAGAACTGTTCTAATATCACTGTCATACTTACTGTGAATATACATATCTACTTTAGAACCTGTTTCTAAAAAAACTATCTAACGCGGACGAAGTCGCGGGTAAATGCTAGTTTTTGTATATAAATAATTTCACAGAAATATTTTTCTCGCAGGTATATTCATGTTTGACTGGCGTACAAGTCACGATTTATTTAAATTCGCTCCTCAGCAATCTTGACATAGTTCACGGGCCGCGATTATGGTAACATTATTTTTATCCGCGTAAAATATATTCTTAGTATGATAATGGTTAATTCTTGACATGTTTTATATAATGCAAGCCTGGGGCGAGCAAGCCGACACTATGTCTAATAAATTTATGGGCCTTCATTTTCATGTTGATCGCGCTCGAAATTATAATCGTCGTGCTCGGGGCTGCGCCCGCGCCGCCGCCGCCGCCGCCGCGCCGCGTGGCCGAGCGGCGCGCGCGCAGCGACACAACTCGCGACCACCTCAACATTCAAACTCAAATTGCCTCTGCGGCTACAATTGTTGCTATTAAATCTAAGTAGGTACTTATCTGTAGACAAAAACTTTAAGAAACGTATAGAGTTTTTGAGTCAAACAGTCATTTCAGCTGTATTTACCTACACCATAGCGCGAGCTGCGTCGTTATTAAAACACTTTCAAACACCCACATTCTACTGTTACGGTTTTTATGCATGGCGCCAATCTCACCCTGGATGTGAAATTCCATTGCCATTGAATTGAACATCTATTTGTGACAAGGAAAAAACAAGTATTGTAACTCGTCTAAACAGCTCCGGTTAGAGTGGAATATTCTCACGCCACCATCATGGCAGAAGAGTGGAGATAAAAACTGCATAAATGTCACAGCAGAGGCCGAGGCACGGAAACGAGCGGTGCTTAATGACATGGAAACGTATGGGGCGAGAAAACGCATGTTTTTTGGCAATTCGCTCGCGAAGGGGGTGAGGCCGACGTAAAATATAAAAAAGACGTAGCACTCTATCTCGCCTCGCCTCTTTTCTTGACTTTCTATTATTGTAATTTTTTTTTTTTATTTTACAAGCGTAATGTATAGTTTCTTGCTGTGAGCATAAAACCTATAATGATCTCAGATTATGTCTCACTCTGAGTGAGACTTTGAGTAAATTGCAAAATTATACAATGATCGGTATAGGCATGACATAAACTGTGACTCACTAAACTTTATTGTATCTTTAATGTCAAATTAGTCACAATAGTAGGTATAGTTATCTCGTCATATCAAAGTACAAGCACGTGCTATCGTAATTGTGGTTTTCAACTAGCATTTTAGCACATTCTTGATAGTTTATTGAGTTTGAGAACAACTAAGTAAAGAATAATCTGAGTACACCAACTTGCAAGATCAGAACCTGGCTCGTATCCTTTATACATACCAAAAATACCAACAGTTTATTGCATGTCGTGTCAAGCTCTCAATGTGCATGGGCGCACTCACGATAGTACTTGTAAAATAAACAATTTAAGATATAAAATAATATAACGATAAAAAACTTTCCAGAGAAACGTGACAGAGTCACCGCAAGCACGTGCGCGGAACGTCGTCTGCGCAAAAAGCAAACGGCTGTTTTATGGAAATGTCCCTATTTACCCGGGAAAGTATTCCAGCCGACGACAAAGCGACTTGTTCCGGAAATGAAACACTCGGCAACCCGAGGGTACCTATGTAGATTTATCTCCTTCGATGTTCAAAATGTTTCGGCATAAAAAGCTCGATGCGACGTCCTTTTGTCGTACTAACTGCCATAACATTTAGGGGCGACGGAAAAGAAGAAAATCAGGGCAGATTGTTCAAACACTGTTTAAAAAAGTTTTCCAGCACATTATTTGACCGAGTAAACAACTTAATCTTGAGGATATTGTAAGTGTACGCAAGTAAAATGATGATTGATTCGTGAATTCACCTCTTCAGTGTCAGACCGAGCACGACGCTACAAAATGTCAGCCTCACACTTATCGATGATCTCAGAAGGGAGGAATATTTTACAGCTTGTTGTAATAATGAGTGTTATTTCGAATAACTAGGCCATGCCATGCGCTTCAAATGTCTATTGCATTCGTAGCTAGTGTTCCGACGCATTCTTAGCGTGGCTATTGTGCAACGTAGCAACCTGGGACTAATTTGATTACAACTATTGGCTTGGTCTCTATTAGACTGGCACCTTAGTAATATAGCTATAGTACCTATTATTACTTACTGTATAATGTTAACTAGTTACACTGTAGAATAAGGTACTTCGGTAATAACTGACGCAAAATGTACACTTTCCTATTGAATAGAATAACGAGGAATGTTCGCATTTTCAGAATTGTCTTTGCACTTGCATGAAATTTTTATTTCAAATTGGACAGAAAATTATTGATGTCATATACGAGTACCTGTAAGTACTTTTTGTATATGAAAATAATTGTACCTAATTATTAATGTTAAAGTTTAACATAAAACGAGTGGCGCCCCCAACAAGATAAAAAAATCTAGGCTGAACACGCTGGCCATCCGGAAACCATAGTATCAGAGCGACAATTACGAACTGCAAAGATAAATTATTATATAGATAAAAATAAGTATCCATGAGTTATGGAAGCCGATATTGCTAAAAGTGGCCGCTTTTAGCAATATTTATTGGCATCACACACAACTAAAGCGCTAATAGATTCAATATAATCGTCTTTTGATAGTCGTTAATTCATTTTCAATTAGCTTTCCCAATCAATTGCGTATTATTTATTTATTTATTTAACTTATGTACATAAATGTACGCGGGTGGACTTAACGCCAAAGGCGTTATCTCCCAGTCTACCTTAGGGCATGTGGAAAGTATTCAGTCAGTCATAAAATAAAACTTCAAAAAATGAGCAAAGGACATTCTTATAGATTTTTGTATAAAGAGATTTTTTTAGAAGTGTCGCCACTGTCTAGGCCGTTCGCGACTACACTCGCCTTAAACTCAAATTCAAACTCATTAATCGTATTTTGTGTATATCTGCATATTATAAACTTATTAAAGTTCCACTAAAAAGAAACAATACGGTTCATACTGCTCAGTGTTTGTTCGCTCGTCCCATAAGATTTCAAATAAAATGAGTAAGACGATGCATTTGATACAGTAATAAAATAAAAGAAAGCCTCGACCGGACCAATCGCGCACGTTTGCGCCTGTATGGGCGAGGTCTGGTGAGGACTGCCGAGGTCTGTGTCACCAAGACCCCAAGACTGGTTTGTGAACGCGAAGGTATCTGATAATTGCGCCCAACAGGTTCCGAGAGGCCCTTGTGAATTATTATGAACAGATTTTTAAGAAAGCGAAATTATATTTGCGAATTTCAATGGATAAAGAGGAGAAAGGAGCTTGTTCAATCTTGCAGCTGTTCTTCTTTTAAAATTTTATCTTGTACTAGCTGTTGCCCGCGACTTCGTACGCATGGTGTAGTGACTTGTGAGTTAGTGAAGTTGATGTATGCATATTGTTTAGTATTAATATCATGTTTGTATAAACCTTTTTTCTTTTTTGCAATGAATAGGTACTGGTTAACTTGTTTTTCGGTTAGGTACTTGGTTTTGATACTATGGACATCAGCTACAAAATATCATTATAAACTACTTTGGTGGTTTTACCATCGGGTGCTAAAACGTACAAATTTTCAGGAGAACTGACTCGAGAGCAAGCGACATATAGCTGCCCGTGTGATAAACAGGAAATCGTAAGACCTACGCCTGTGGCTTTCAGCGTCTGTCCTTGCGATTTGTTTACAGTCATTGCAAAGAAAACGCTGACGGGAAACTGAATGCCCTGAAATTGAAATAAAAAGTTGTTGGGAATGAGTGGTATACGCGCCACAACCAGTGAAAATATCCGCCTCGAATACATTCATCTTTAAGCTTAAGATCTTCAGTCTGGTTCCATTGCACAGCTTTGGCGGAGTGAGATTGCAAAGAAGCATGATAGGAACACCAAGTTTAAGTAATATTTGGTGTGCAGAAAGACCATTCGCACTCAAGGAGTTTAGGAATTCTATTAGGTAGTTAGTGGCTTTGTCTTGATTCATAACAGTGGTAATTGACGCGTATACCACCATATCCCCAGTGATTTGTGACATAATGGTATAGTTTATTGAAGCAGTCTGATCATTTTTGGGTGCAAAAATAGCTCTTCCACGTAGCTACGAATCTTTCTTTTGAAGGAAGGAAGGCTCGCCATACACAGAAGAAATGATTCTCTTTAGACCAGAAACTATTTGGCAAAGCGTTTCAGGCAGACTTACTTGACCGTTATCCTCTGGTAAAGTACCTCTGCCCAGTTTTAATAAAGCTTGTGAAAACTCTTCAGCCCGTGGATTACCTCCGAGACGGGTTCGCATGATCACCGTCATGGTCAGCTTGTGAATTTGTGGCCAAAGAGCCGATGATTCATTCGGAAAATTGTGTATCGCCATGGTGACAGGTTGTCAGCCCATCGCCCATGTGAAAGTCCCTTAGTCGCCACTTACGACTCCCACGGAAAAGAAATGGGGTGATGCTATTGCAAGCCGGCATCACACGGCATAGTTTACAATACTATATTATTATTTTTTTAGAAAACCTGCCGTCTGACAGTGGCTTTGTTATATAATTTTGGAGAAAACATTTCATTAGCGGGTTTCACAAAACTAACAGCGACATCTATGAAGTAATTTTAAACAAATTTTACTCTAACATTTTTGATTCTAACTAATGAAGGTATTTATATTTTTTTAGGTTCCGTACATCAAAAAGAAACGTACAAAAAAAACGGAACCCTTATACGATCAGTTTGTTGTCCGTCCATCCGTCCGTCTCATAAGTCGCTTTATCTCGGGAATGCGCAGAGATATCGAGTTAAAATAAAAACTATATTGGTAAATAGGTTTTAGGCTGCAATATGGAACCCTTATAGGTTCACTCACTTTGTTGTCCATTTGTCTGTCTTTCAAGACTCACTATCTCGTTTACACGTAGAGATGTCGAGTTAAAATTAAAAGTATTATAACCTTTAACTCAGGCCAACGGCCTCTTGTAGTGGTAAAAAAATTAACTAATTTTACCCAAATCATAATTTGTCTTCGCAATAAAACAATTTTCAACGGATTTAAGTTGTGTTTATTTTGGATTTCACAATTCCTACGTTTCCACAATAAACACAACTTAAATCCGTTTAAAATTGTTTTATTGTGATGAGTAATAGTTGTGCAAACTCAAGAAAATATCACAATTCATCTGTCTTCCATCACATACCTTGACCATGACCAAAGGTCAAAGTAAAAGTCCGAAACATTTCTGTAATAGTTAGAACGGCCCGCATATATGTCAGACGTGGCGATAGCGATAAAATACTTACGGCCGTTGACGCTCAACCTACCCCGCAAGGATTAAATGTGTGATTGTTTGTTTTTTGTTTGGTTAGGTCGTTTCACGGGGTCGTTTAGAAGTTCAGATCGTATGTCAGTCAATACGTGGTCAATACTGCGTTTTACAAAACTAACAGCGACATCTATATTATTTTTTAGGAAAAAAATTCGGAACTCGCTTTGCGGAACCAGTTACTGTGTTTTACCATGGGAATGAAAGATTTTTTCGAGGTAAAAAGTATCCTAGATGTTGACCCGGGTAATAAGCTACCACAGTATAAAATTTTGTAGAAATCTGTGCAGTAGTTTTTACGTGAAAGAATAACAAACATACCGACAGACAAACAGACAAACAGACAAACAGACAAAAATCAATTTTACTTCTGTTTTGATGTCTGTATCTTGAACACAATTAGAAGCAAAAACCCTTTTTTGAATCTATTTCATGTACAGAATTGGTTTCGTTTCTGTTTTATTATATGTATAGATTTATTGTATCTTACGGCTAAAAATACATAAATAATGTAAACTTAATTAAAATATTTTATTTTCTTACAATAAAACGGATTTAAATTGTTATTATTTAGGATTTTATAGGTAATTCGTTTAAAATGGTTTTATTGTAATGAGTAATTGATTAAATAATATATTTTATTAATAACTTAAACAGACTAAACATACAGTAACTTATGGAATGATCTTATCACATCCTAATATTGTAATTTTTCTCCTGTCAGCTAGTATTGGTATGTTATGCCAAGATCCGTAGTTATCAGCGGCAATCATCACGAATTGACGAGATGAGGATGACGTATGACTTACCGGCGCCGGCGCAGCCAATATACATGCAAAGTCTTCCGTGATTAATTTATCTTGGGAAATTATTTTTCGTGTGGAAGTCTATTACGTGGAATGTAAGATCACAGTCTACTAATTAGAGAATATAGCTCTTTTTAAATTTCGTAAAACTTTCAAGCGCGGGCAGGTCTTGAACCTGCGACTTTCGCCATTACTAGTGGCGACGCCTCTTCCATCTGGGCTACCGCGGCTCGTTCCTTGCCCGCAAATTTTGCAAGTGTATCTCAATGCCAGTAACGCGTGGCACGGCTCTATCTACCGGGTTAGTTTTGCAAGTAATACCCAGCGACTGATTCATTCTACACATACACATATCACTTGCGGGGTAGGCAGAGCGTAAACGGCCGGAAAAACGGACATTTACGCCACGTCTGTCAAATATTTGAGGGTCATTCGGGAAATTGTGTATCGCCATTGTGACAGGTTGTCAGCCCATCGCCTAAAATTGCAATACACGCACACGAGTCCCTTTGTCGCCTCTTACGTACGACTCTCACGGGAAAGAAATGGGGTGATGCTATTCTAAGCCGGCATCACACGGCAAAAATCATATAATGCCCTACCAATATGTTTAAGAATAGAGGTCCATTGATAAATAGCGGAGAGAAGCTGGCTGGGAATCTACCTTCAGAACCAGTTGGAGCAATTACAGACCGCCATTCGCAAACCAATTAATTCCCTCATTAAACCTGAGATCGGAACACCAGATACCGACGTGTACCTTTCAAAGCATACTTTTTGTACACTGAAAATCTATTTCAGTTGGAAGAAATTGGGTTATGCATGAGATTTTATTTGACGTCATATTTTAGGAGTCGGTGGTATGGTAGACACGCGTGGATTGTTGGAATATGACATACTACATTTCCGTCCAGCAGTTTCACCCGCTGCCACTCATTTTACCGTGGTAATAGTAATTTTCATGCGGTAAAAAGTGGCCCATGTGTTATTCTAGGTTATAATCTACCTCTGTTCCAAATTTTATCCAAATCGGTCAAGCCGTTTGAGCGTGAAGAGGTAACAAACATTATTACTACACACACACAAACTCTCAGATTTATAATATTAGTATTTAAGTATTATTATTAAAGATTTTCTGCACAAATTATCATATTTATAATATTGTATGCAGTTTGGTTGTCAAGTATGTAAATTGCTCTTGTTTACCTTTCGTTCTAGTTTAAGTGCTCACGTGTCGTATCCTCAGAGGTTCTCAAGGGTTGACTGGAAGATATCCCTTAATGAGATAAGTCCCTCTTTGTGCCATTTCTTAAAATGTGATTTTGATTTAATATGTGTTTCCTGTATAAGTTTTAAGAAGGTACAAAAAAGAGATTATACATACACACATATTTCATGGAAATCGTACATTACTCGACTGATCTACCTATATAGATAGCTACGCAGCAAAACGTATCTTCTGGACATAATGTAGAAAAACTGTTTAAAATGTAAAAAGATGATACTATAGAAGATAGAAGAAACCACTTTCTAGTCATAACACTACTACCTACAGCGGTATAATTTTGAGAGAGATCATTTTCGTTTGGGACGTCTACATCTATGCTATTATCCCTTGTGGGGTAGGCAGAGACATTTACGCCACATCTGTATATATTTGAGAGTCATTCAGAAAATTGTGTATCACCATAGTGACAGGTTGTCAGCCTATCGCCCAAAATTGCAATACACACCCTCAAGTCCCTTAGTCGCCTCTTACGACTCCCGCGGTAAAGAAACGGGGTGATGCTATTAATCAGTTTTAATTAGTATACTATTTGGTAAACAGATTGCTCGGATAGCCTGCAGCGTGGATCGACTAGAAGTCAAGCGTTCCCACTACCTATATTTCAAACATATTTAAGGCGAGTGGTGCTGCAAAAGCGCCACTTCACAGAAAAAACCGTATCTCTTTATGCAAACAATTCACCAGAATTTCCTTTGCACATGTTTTTGATATAATCTTAAAGTAAAATTAAAACATGCAAACGCTATAAAATATTTACTGCGATTGAAGTTATGGAAGAAAGTGCCAAAAACGGACACTTTTAGTACTAAATGTGATAACTCAAATTACCTCGAATACTTCACCGAGTTCGTAAGGTCTAATTGAACTTTACGATCAAACCAACACTTGTGTAAAGGACATTTTGTACATCGGAATGACCTTTACATGAGGAGATATAATTTTTTAAAGTAAGTAAAGTGGCGCTAGTAACACTCGCCTACAAGGTAGTGGAAGTTGCCAAAACAAAAATAACTAAAATGATTTATCCGTGTTTAATATTCACGTCTGATACCTTTCAACGTTTTACGATATTTTAATTTTAAAGGACAGTATAAAATATTCAAGCATATTTCGAAAATGTATTTTTTTGGAAATACCTAATACAAAAGTGTCACGTCAAATACCTTGAATCCAAGTGTGACATTATGTAGGTATGATTCAAGGCTCGATCATTTGTTAAACTCAACAAAAAGGATTTTATTTCATTATAAATACGATCACGCTGTTACTAGTAAAAAAGAAGCCGAATTAAATAATTTAATTAATAATAAATCAGTGGAGTCACATATAATGTTGTTATGTATAGTGTGTATTTAAGAAATTAATATAATGTAATGTAAAAAATTCGTATAAAAATACCATAGAAACACTAAGGAGCTATCGTGAAACACATTAAGCTGCCAATCAATTATCGCCACATACAACCCCCTCTTTTTGCTATCAAATTAATTTAATATCTTAACTACGCTCTAGTCATCCGTATCAGAAAAACTGCGACAATCATGCGAAAAAATATACTCTAATTATCAATAAGCTTTATAATAACGGGGCAGTTGCCAGCTGTCATATAATCATAGCAATTATAACCATATATTGCAGTACAGTATGTACTATCAGCAGCAGCTCAAGTTACAGTATAATGGATCAACCTGTAACTGGCTTTTCTTATGAGCCGCCAGTATTTGTTGACCCTATGAATATGACTCAGACTGTTGCCGACTGTACAAGCCATAAATATTGTGAAAGCAGGCGCGCGTGAGCCTACGTGCTACATTACAACGTCACTTTGTTTTGGTCGTTAGGACACGTGAAACACTGTGTCCTTTTAATGCAGTTTCAAGTATAATTCATAATGCAATTTATTGTAAACAAACTGGGTGTCATGTAACCCTAATCAGAATTGCACCTTAATTATCAACAGCACGTTATTGTACTTACAGAGAATTAAGTTGTTATCTATAATATTGTAAAAAATGTGAACTCGAAGCATTGCATACAGTGTGACAATTTGAGTTTCAGTTATAAATAGCTTACCTACCGTCTTTTTCAATGCATGGGGACAAATTAATAGTTAGTAGCTGAGCTGAATAGGTAATTTAAATAAGACTGCTGTAAATGTCAATGGCGCCCGGAGCCGCATGCGCACGCACTAGTCGATGTGTACGCTATTAATGCGAAATAACTATAATTTGGGCGACGCCGGCGTTTGGCGTTTCGCAGCGGCCGCGGCTGCCCGGCCGGCCGCTGCGGCCGCGCTGGAAACGCGACGGAAGCCTGTCACAGGAGCAATTACAGTACCGAGAATCGGCATTAGTTCGTCGAGTTGAACTATTTATGTAAAATAAGAGCAACCGAGAGCGGCCGGCCGGAGCAACCTCTCGTACGGGGAAACGGCGATTGCACGCATCGCTCATTAAGCACTTTAGAGCAATTTGAGCTGGAGAAAAAGTCGGACGAGCCACAGCATCGCGTGGTCAATTAAAATGTTGCCGCACGGCTGCCGAGTGCGGGGAGTGCCACTCCGGGTAACCAACGGTATTTTCGCGTACAACAGCAAAATAACACAGTCCACTTGGTTTGAATTGCTCGTATCCTCTGTAACCTACCTAAGTAGAGAGCGGGACCTAGTCAAAGGCTCCTGGCGACATGCTAGGCCAACGGGTGTCGTGTTCACATCGGCAGCTGTTTCACTTGGCTCGATCAACTTGAACGACTCTACCATTTGCGGTATTTACTGATGGTAATTGGACTTAAGTAGTCTGAACTTTGAAAATCAAAGAAACGTATTTCTGCAAAATAATTTGCAAACGGAATTGTACGTTTAATGTGCATTTGTTTAGTTAAAAGGGAAAAATTCTCTGAAAGCAACTCTATCATTTTGCTACGCAACGGTCTTGTGACATTTTACTGTAATATTCAGGCGTAGGCAGATCAATAGCAATGAAATGTTAAATTATGTATGTAGAGTAGAGCTCGGGGCTATGTGCTATTCGAGGCATATTGTCTCGAGTCATCCAGGTAGCAGCGGCATTAAAACAAATACGGCGTGGTCCATTACACCGAGCCGCGGCGTGACTTGTAACTTGTAGCTCACGACTTGTAACCTGCGCCAGCCTGCGCCGGCGCAAGCCTACCTGCCTCAGTGTTGCCTACTCGGAAATTAATAAAGAGTTACAAAAAATGTTTAAAATTAAACACAAATTAAACTATATGGCATTATTGCATACAAATAACAATACCAAACAAGCATACACAAACAGACATAAATCGATACTTAGCCACTTTAAACAGGCTGCAATTTTGTGATTGATAGTAAAACTGACCATGGAGATGATAAGGAACAACTTTTCCCCAACGACCCAAGGCAGGAGATAAATTTACAAATATGTTCTCAGGTATGAATGTACTCTTTGTGTACATATATCAATGAATGCCAAGAAAATCTAAGGAAATCAAGAAATCTCAAGTGACTTTGCGGGCTACACGTGTTGTGTGATCAAGAAAATCATTATAAAAGGTTTTAAAATGTAAGGCATAAAACTGCTGCTGCAGGCACGTAGCAACACTGTAAGACTGCTACAGGACCCATAACCCGGTCCGTCCGCGTGCCCACGCACTATCACTCCACAGAAACACGTTTCGAAACACTTCCAAAGACGTATTGTATTGTGCTATCCACTTGCATGTACAATATGTTTCTATTGTACGTATCGGAACCAGTCAATAAACTGCTATTATGTAGAATGAGGAAATAAAGTTGAAAGATAAGTACGCGTAGTTACTTCATAACAAATTGAACTTAGAGATAAAGAAATAAATCATCCGGCTGAGTTTGAAGAGTGAATATGAATATGAAGTAGAAATATAGAGCATTCAGTGAGGTAACAAAGCGAGGGGTAATTGAAGCGGTCGGCTCGCGCGTACGCTCGCTAGCCGCTGGCCGCTGGACATCAATCACCGCGGACGTACAACGAAAACACTGTTAGTTTTACCGCCGAATTATTAATTACATTCCCACAAAAAACACTCACACGACGCCGAAACGCATAAATTTCTTCCTTTTTCACCGCACAAAGGAGCCGTGGCCCACAATATAACGCTAAACAGATTAGGCTCGCCGCGCCCGCCGCCCGCTACGCCCGTCGCGGCATAATTTTTGGCGCCAGTAGTCCTGCCTCTAGATTAAACTAATATGAAAAGGAAATTGGGTAGAAAATGGACGAAGGCTCTATGTGTCATTAAGAATTGGTTACGCTCCTCGAAAGCACCGGCCCGACCTTCATTTTGTTTGAACTTCCCTTAATTGAATTTGCATTTTGGTAGTTTTTACGAACTGCTAGTAATGTTCGGAACTAACGTTAATAGGCAATTTATAGATAATAACAATAACGTTTATGTGATGGTTATTGCTTCATAAATAAATTACCTGTCGGTTCGTGTCTTTAGGGTCTTTAATGAAATATGATATGACAATGGTTATGAGGACTAAATACCTTAGTAATTCATATAACAAGGCATAAAACGATAAGTTTGACAAATCAGTAGATTTATTATGTATGGTTTTAAATGTAACATCATACATAATGTAACCTATGGAAAAACCTATGTTACATTTGGTGAGATACCTAAATAACATCAATTATTAGAAAAGGTTTATATGATGTCAGTAAAATTTGTTTTAATATATTTACTTTCGATATTTTTTATAGTCACTTACCTTTCAGTTAATATTTCACAATAATAAACAACATAGTTTATGGTCACTTTTACATACCTTTCAATCAAAGTGAACTACTGAAAGAACTAGTCGCTTAAAGTATCTAATATTCGTCATTATCTACTGCTTGTAATATTAATGATCAAATCATTTGAACGAACAATGTATTATTCAGGGTGGACGAAAGTATCGGATTTGATATTCAGAGGGTAGTTGGAAGAAATATAGAGGTACTATCAGAGGCACCTTAAGTTATCTATTTATACAGGATGTACAAATATTTACTGCAAATATTTTTAGGGTGAACCAGCCTTTGAAACTGAACAACTTTCCCCAAGGAGCATAGGTAGAAATACCAAAAAAACAATTTAGACCTCCCATCCCATACAAATTGACCCGGTCGGCTGTAACATTTTGTATGTTAGGCCCAATTTATTTTTTATATTTCGACCTATGTTCCTTGGGGAAAATTGTTCACTTTCATGGGCTGGGTCAGCCCATAAAATATTCGCAGCTAATATTTTTCATTCTGTATATTGGTTATTCTTATCATATGTATGGAGAACCATAATATGTCGGTCCCTTATATGAGTATCTGGATTTGCTGCTGATAGAGGAAATCTACACATAATGTTTTCTCGCACGACCGGGATACTTTCTAGGACGATCTACTCAAGTGACTCGAATCTGTGAGGGAGGTCGACATGAATAGTAATCGAGGTTCAGTATGGGGATGAAATATCCTTATTGGAGTCCACAATGGTATCCTTAAATTATGATCTAAAACTATGTGAGACAAAACTGTTATCGTAGCGTTCTTAAAATCGATATTGTTCAATCGGAACAATTTAGATTTAATATATTATAGATATCACTCGGAGGCCCAGAGTAGAACAGGATGGAAAGAGAAGAGGGAGGCCTTTGCCCAGCAGTGGGACGATGTAGGCTAATTAAGATAAGATAAGATAATATATAATAGATATTGACGATGCGTCGTTTGCGTTTTATGACGTCATATCTGTGTACTAGATGTACCTAAGCGAGTAACAGTTTAATACACTATCCCTAAACGGTATACGCGTGTAACCTACATTATGTTGTAATATGCTCTAAACTCATCCATTTACTTTTAATATACCTTTGTACGTTGACCTGACAAGATGTCTTTCTTTTATCTTCCTAACACAAGAACCTGAAGTAAACTAAAAAGTATACTCTATCTATCTATCTATCATCCGATACTACGCTGTGGTATCAGAAACGCACCGCAATGCACCCTCGCCATATTTGCATGGGAATAAGATGGGAATTCGCAATATCCTTTCGTCTGACAGATGCATACGTTACGGATGTGCTAAAAATACGTAGCATCTTAACACAAGTGGTAGAACCATCCAGTATCACATGATAAAAAAAACATTGACATTACTCATTACAAACTTATACGATAATATATTTTGAACAGTATCTCATCTTTTATCAAATTGTAGAAAAAAATATATTACTTAAATGCATATCAAACTTTGTTGTTAATAATAAACATTAAACTTAACAGATGAAATTGTAAAATAATGATGACTGATTGAACTATTTAATTTTATTTCAAGTAATTGTTTTATCCTTTAAAACAATTAGTTTTAAAGGATAAAAAAAGTTAAATGTCATAAAAGTTGCAATAAAACCGGATTGCCAACACATATTGTACTCGCTTAGGCGCAAAAGATTTGTAATTTCATTTCATTGACTGAACTATAATGCTAGTAAACCGAAACTCCACGTCTCTCATTTGATGCAAAATTTTGACCCGTTTTATTGGAGTCAGTATTGAATCTCATAGTGTTTTTTTCTCTGGTTAGTTTTAGGAGTCCGGGGATGCTGGCTCATCATGGCCATACGCCGCTTATGGTGCGTGCTAAATCGACAATACCCAGGGGTGCACTCGTGGCTAACTAACCGTCCCGTGAACCCGGCTGAGGTTTGTTCTAAATTTGAGATCATATACCGTGAACTTTCCGTTTTAGGGGAATAATAGCTCTATTAATAGTGTTTTGTAGACTTTTGAAAATGGTGATGTTATTTCATACCAAGTTACATATGCCAAAAACGTGTATAAGTTAGGTCAAATTGTCAATTGTCGTCAGAGTAAATTATAATATAGCAATAGGAACATCAAATGTTATGTTAGAGTTCACCAGTGCCGTAATCACCGGCGAACAATATGACCCGAGGGTTGTGTTTACGAGTGCATGGGGTGTGGTGTGGATTGTGGGGTGTGGGCAGGACGTGGACTCACATTCATGAGTAGGTCCGGAGAGGAAGAGCCCTTGCCGCTCATGTTGGCGCGACTGCGGGTGCGAGCAGCGTGCGGCAGCAGCAGCGTTGGGGCGCATGTCACTCACTCACAGCTCACTCGCGGGCGGCGGCGCGGCGCAAGCGGCGGCGCGGCGCGGGCTATCTGCGTCTGCGTGCGCCGAGCAAACTGCCGCGCGACTCCCCCACACCACCGAGCGGCCCCCACCGCTACCGGCTGCCTCATTTCTCACTATAATTTGCGTGCTGCTCGTTTTTTACCATTATTACTCCCTCGTTTTGTTTTACGTATTATCGAGTGCATCCCGCTCGCACCGGCCGCCATGCGCGGCGAGCCGGCGACGCCCAGATAATAGCCGCGTGCAATTACGCCGCGGCCCGCGACCGCCGCCGCCGCCGTCGCCGCGCGCTGCGAATACGCGATACAACTACTAACCTACTACTAGCGCCATCTCTTACCGAGCGGCGAGACTATACTAAAAACAAAGCTGATCTTAATTAATTAAAGAACCATATAATTAAAATCCCACACATATACTAATGCAGATTTTATAAAACCGTTACCTAACTAAAAGCATGTTTTGGAAATTGATCGTGTACTTTCCGAGTTTATCGATTACATGCAAACAATCTTTCCTATTGCTTGATTGTTATAATTTGATTTTATTTTTATAGTTTTTTAATGATTGAACTAAAAAATATGCTTAAATAAGTATTATAAAGTTTAACTAAATAAGTTGTATGCTACAAAAGTTGTAGCAAGCTGCTACGCCGTAGCGATTTGTAATTTAAAAATAAAACAACGCCAACAAAATTTTGTTTCTTTTTAATAAGTTTATTGCTGTTTATGATATAACAAAAATAAAAAATATGTAGGTACGGTCGGATTCATAAGTGGAGTCATAGTTAGACCACTTGACAGATTGCAATACGGGTTATTATCCTCTGTACTTACTTTACTAACTTACGCACACACGTAAGATTATCGACTGTAAGTAGAAAAGTCGACCTTAAGGCGTAGCATTAAAACTTAAACAGATTACCACCTATAAGCGACATCTATGTAATCTTTGAAATAATTACTCGGTGATAGCCTATTCGCCACCACATCACCACAAAGTATACATCACACTGGTTTGTCTAAAACTGTATTATAGTTATCCTTATTCGTTCACTTGTAGTAAAGCAATAGATTACATATCTTTATTTCGTCGTATTGATCACAAGCTACCGTAGCTTAGCGGTAATAGTTCTTACCTTCTAATCAGAACGGAACCGGGTTCCCCTCCGATCTCTGTATGTTGATTAATGATTTTTTTAAATGTTTTTATCATATTTTCTCCAGTAATCATTATTTTATATAATATTTTTCTATATATTCATCTATGTATTATATCTATAAATGTTTATTGTAAATTATGTATCAAAATATTATATCTAAAAACATAAACCTATAATATTGTAATAAAACAAAAAGTAAGGTAAGAAATTATTTTATTGGTAGGTATGGTATAACTTTATGTAAATAACATAATGACATGAATGAGAACTTTTGGTAACCATAAGATACGAGTATGTAAAACTACATAAAATACTTGCTGTCGTAATACTTAGTTAATAGTTTTGTTTGAATGATAAAACACAATATTATGTAAAATGATATTAAGTGTTCATTAGCTGAAACATCGATAGGTAATTATTTATAAGATCATAGGAATGATCCAAATCTTGGATTGAATCTTTCAATAAAGTTATTTAAGTAATAATTTCGTTAGTAATTATTTTATTGTTCTATGTTTAACGATGATGCACTTTCCTCGGAACTAAAAGTAATTGTAATAATAATAAATCAGTTATTTGCCTACATCTCAAGGTTTAAGCTTAAGTACTCGTTTTCGTAATGAAAAGATATTGAAGCAAGGCCTTAAGATAACTGACTAATAATGATCAATCTTATATAAATATATATCGATGTTTTAGCATAATTTAATTGCTAATGTAATGCTCCACAAATACCTACTGCAATAGTAGGCGGGTAAGCAGGTAAACAGAGGTTGAGTGAGCAACGATTTATCGGGCCCGCTTCGGCATACATTGCTGATTATTTTGTGTATATTCATATATAATAATGAAATACACAAGATAATCAGCAATGTATGCTAGATCGGGTCTGATTGGAATCTTAAGTAAAAATCGCCGCTTACATAATTAGTATTTGGTGTTACCTCCGCTGTTTTCAACAACACTTAATAAACACTTAATAGACTCGATCAAATAAGTCCATATATCTGTTCCTCTGGTACTCTCCCACACTCCCAGGCAGTGAGCCTCTAAAGCTTCTGTAGTTCTTTCATTGCGCATGTCCCACCTTTGCACCATTAAACCCCATAAATTCTCTATGGGATTTAAGTCCGGAGATTTTGCTGGCCAACGAATAACTTGGATATCTGGGTGCTGGCTAAACCAATTATACACCACGGCAGCTCGATGCACTGGACAAATGCAAAACGAGGAACTTCACTAGCAGGATAAACAGTTAAACATTTCGCACCGTCGTCGGTAGCATGCTTTCCTGTAGCATATCAACATAATTAGCGGCAGTTGCACGCCCTGTTTCTTGTGCTACTAATTCGCCTGGACCAGCGGCAGAACCATTTTCTTCATATTGTTACACCATCATCCTCCGCTGTGAATCATTAATAAGACGAGTCGAGTTTTTACGCTACCTTCCTCTTCAAAACGTGTAACCCAACGTTTAACAGTCTTCCACTAAAACAAAGTAGCATTATTAATAAAAAAGTTTATACTAATCGGTTCACAGCTACCAACATACTATGAGTCAAAGTTTTTAATATTTAAAATACAATTGTAATGAAATAAAACTATACTTACGGCCAGACCAGTCTGATTAGCAATTTGAGTTAAATTAAATCCAATATCATGCAGCGCCACAGATAATTGCAGCGCAACAATACGCTGCTTATCCTGCAAACTGATAATAGTATGCATTTTGAAGAAATAAACACTGAAGTTTAATAAATAAACTTAGGTTAAAAAAAATCACTTAGCACACGCACTATCTCGCAAACGATCTAGCAACAACTAAAATGTAATTCAAAATTTACTAAATTTTGCTTCATTTGATAAAATAAAAACTACAACGAAGATATCGGGATTCGATCCATTGTCTCCACAATAACGGTCAAGAATTTGCCTGACCGCGCTACTGACCAAGCTACCGAAGCTAATGATTCATGTAGTGAAATAGTCAATACTACTCAGCCTATTATACAATGGTAGTTCGTCAAATAATAGTATGTTATACGTCATTTGTGTCATTGTGTGAGTGTCGCCGCGGGTGCGAGCGACTTGTTTTCTGAGGTTTGTGTTAACTATGACTCCACTTTTGAATGCGACCGTACCTAATAGCTATTTCAAATATTAAATATGGAAAGGTTGTTTTTCTGGGTAAGAAGGTACTACCCACGCAGAAGGCGTGAGAGTGTCACTGAATATTGAATAGGACTTTGTATTGTGCGTAATCGGACAAACAAATAGATATCTACTTACGTAAGAAATACTAATGTACAAGGCAAAGCAAAAAAGAGCGTGGTAGTGTCAAAAAGTTAGGCTTGGGTGTATTTGCTATAAGTGCCTTAATATTCAACTCAACAGGCTAAATTATAACCTAAAACATATTCAATCTTTAGGTCATATCTTACCAGCATTTGAGTCACAAAGTTTAGACAACTCGTACAGAAAAAGTTTGATGTTATACAAATTCAAACAATCGGTATATCCGTAACTGAAATATAGGTACTATCAGCAGCACATCAAGCTACCTATTTAAGGGATCAATTTAGACCTACTGGTTTATCATACGTTCCCTAAGACTAACCAGTATAAGTTGATCTCTTAAAAGTGTGATTTGAAACTTGTTAGAAGTAAGTTCATCATCACAATAAATCAATTTTAAACGGATTTAAGTTGCGTTTAGTTTGGATTTTACAATTCCTACGTTGTTGTAATATAGTTTTATTGTGATGAGTAATAGTTGTGCAAACTCAAGAAAATATTAGAAGTAGGTTATAAGTTGATTAAAGTTGAGTAGGTAAATGCTCTACTCGACAAAAAAATATCGAGGCATTATGCTTTCTTGAACTATTGTAACTTTATGAGTAAAAGCTTTATATAAGTTAGATACTTATCACTACTTACCTTACATTATATGTATCTATTTCATTTATATCAGAAGTGTAGCTACCATCAATCATGGGTTTTCGTAATTTAATAAATAAAACAAAAGGTTCTACCCCTTAGGAAAGGTTCGTCCCGAGTTTAGAAGGAGGTTCCCACGTTCGGGATCGAAAGGTGGAATTTTATATGGAGAAAGAAAATCATACATCTACGTATGAATCATGATTCCGTGAAGAACATTAATCGAAAGTAGATGAAATTAATAAAGATTACTCATATGTTTGAGGAAAATAATTTTGATAATCTTAAAATTGAAATTATCTGAAAGAACTTTTGATGTGATTTAAGTTTTTATACTTTCATTGAGTATTTAATTTTTTTTCAGAATTCTTGACTCTCTATATCGCAAAAAGAGGTGTAAATAAAAAATTATCAATATTTACATAAGTATAGAATTTATTTATGATTCAATTTAAAATTCGTCTTAAAAGGCACATTCATTACAAAATATTACAATGGCGGTAATAAAATTAATGATCACATTTAAATACAGTTTGGTAACTTAACGAATTAATAAAGATACCATCCCTCATTTAGATAAGCAACAATATTTACAAAAGCTTTTCACAGTCACCACAATCCAGCCAAGTTAACTTATATGTTCTTCACTTTAAACTTAATCGTCAAAGTGCCACAGGTGCTTGGTAGTTATAATGTCCCTGAAACACTGCGTAATTGTCTTTAGTGGCACACTGGTAAGAAGTCAGAGGAGCCGGATACTGCTGGTAGACCCTGTGGTCTCTGACCTGGGGCCTGTGGTAGATCATATCCTGTCGCACTTCAGGGGCCCAGCCAGAGTTCATCATGGTTCCACTGTACATTCCGGCACTGTAAGGGTTGGCACTCTGCACGCTTGGTGCGACCGCTGCATAGTTCAAAGACATCTGCTTCGGCGACGTTGTAGGCACTGTTCCGTAGTTCACGCTGCCGACTGCAGCTGATGGCATTTCGGAAGTAGCTTGCTGTATTTGCTCAACTTTGGCACTTGTAACTTTAGTAGTTTCTTCCTTGTCATCTTCTTTAGCTTTCTTGGTCTTTTTAGAGACGTTAGCATGTGTTTTTATGTGTTTGGCGAGGTGGTCCGACCGCATGAATCGCTTGGCACAGAGCTGGCAGGAGAATCTCTTCTCGCCAGTGTGCGTGCGCAGGTGCCGCTGCAGCTCATCGGAGCGCGTGAAACGCTTGCCGCAAAACAGCCAGTTACACACAAATGGCCGCTCTCCCGTATGCCAGCGAAGATGAGCTTTCAGATGAGAAGTTTTCCCGTACACTTTTCCACAGCCGGGGACGTGGCACACGTGTTCACGTTTCGCACCATCCTTGCCGTAGTTGGGGCCGAACCCGGCGGCTTCAGTGAGGCAGTTGGGGCAGCGGCACTTGGCGCAGCGTCGCTGAAGCTCCCGAGCCTCCTCGGCGGCGGCGGGCGGCCAGTAGGGCGAGTACTGCGCGGGGTAAGCCGGCCAGTACGCACTCGAAGACGCACTACTGCACGACGACAAGTCTGATGCTGGTGAGATAGCATCAGGTCGCCCATAACCACACCCGTATCCACCCATCACGGTCATCATCTGCAAATAAAAAAAACATTAGCCACAAAATAATTATACCTACACAATTTTTCAGAATGACACAAAGTATTTATATCACGAAAAATATAATTAAAGGTTACTAAAATCCCTTAAGGCATACCAAAATTACTGTTATCCTGGCTAAACGTTCAACCTTCTTCACATTACATGAAAGTTTGACACAAAAACTACTGAATATTGTTATGAAACACTGTCAAAGTGCAAGTTAATAGGGCGAGGGCGTGGGCGGGCGGACGAACCTGTTGCGCAGGCGGGTCCACGTACTGCATTTCCGGCGACGGTGGTGACAACGTAGAACGACGAAACTTCCAACTGGATAATTACAGGGCGGCGCACCGCTCGCGCCGAGACGTTTTTAATAACTGGCTACGAATAGAGGTAACGAGCGGTTGTCACCTCGCCCCGGCCCCGCGGCCCGCCCCGGGGGTGCCCGGCGGCGCGCGCGCAGCCCCTCGCACCCCCCCTGCCCCCACCGCCCCGCCGGCGCCGGCGCAGCCTCCCACCCCGCGTGAGTTATGAGCTTACGAGATCAAGAATGGAAAAGCGGTGCGAGCAAGAGGTACGCACAAATGTGCGTGCACTATGTTTACTTTCGGTGGTTTTACTCTTCTGCCTCTAACTGTGGCATGATTTACCATACAAAAGACATCAACGAGATGTGACAATTTTTATTTAATGTAGCCTGTCCTTTGTCCCATATACCTAACTAATGTAATTCTATAACCAATAATATATTTTTCTTTTGGTGTACAATAAAAGCATATTGTAAGCATATTGTATTGTATATTTTTGTACAGTTTCGCAGGTATGATTCCTAGTTTGATTTTAAGTCAAACTATAAATTTTATTTGTTGGTTAGTAAGTACCTGCACTACCTACTATGTATACTGTACGTTATACATTGCATAGAGTCCAAAAAATAAGTTTCTATACTTCGAAAAAATAAGATGTAGGTATTTATGTTAAACATAAAGAGCTATGTTCTAGAATAGCTCATAAAATCTCACTCGTAAAATAGCTCAGCTCTTCTTTCAATCTTCCAACTAAGCCAAGATCTACCAATAAAACATCAAATGACGTACTTACCTACCATAGACTTCATATTTTTCCTTTCCGACTCCAAATCCGAAGCGCTTAATGTTTTTATTTTTTTCTCTATTTCGGTCGGCAGTTCGCGGCAGACGCATGATTTATGCATATCCGAGCGGACCAAACCTTTAATTACACGTTGTTAAAATATGGCAGTTTGTTAAATGTTCCTCTGCTTTTGTTTTACTAAACGCCGCCCGGGCCCTCGGTTTCTTTCTCCCACCACTGACATAGCTTTAATATATTTTTATTAAACTAATTTCTCGGACGAGCCCCACTGACAACAGGATTACCTTAGTAAAAATAAAAATACTGACAGCTAGAGCAAATAAAATAAACTGCAGACGCCTCGACGCAAAACGAATGAAACGAAGTTCCTATAATAAGTTACCACTTTTCGAGGAAGAAAATCTGCTGCGTACTGAATTCAATCGTAGAATTTCGAATCAAAGACTTTCCGCCCAAGTAATAATTGCTGTAACTAAGTAAAGATAATACATACATAATTCATAGATATATCACGCCTTTATCTAAACGGACATTCACGCCACGTCTTACAAACATTTGAGGGTCATTCGGAAAATTGTTTATCGCCATAGCGACAGGTTGTCAGCCCATCGCCTAAAATTGCAATACACACCCTCGAATCCCTTCGTCACCTCTTACGACACCCACAGGAAAGAAATGGGGTGATGCTATTCTACGCCGGCATCAGACGGGTCATGCTTAGATAATCACAATTGTATAACTCTAATTGTACTACTCTATATACTATAACTCTACACAGTGTGTTAGGGATCAATTAATCAATCAAATATAGGTACTCTTTTGCACAAAAGGAGACATACCGAAAGCTACACAAAAATAAAAATGTATCATTGGCGGCCTTATTGCTACAGTAGCAACATCTTCCAGGCAACCAGGCAGTAAGAAGACAGCTTTTAAAAATAAGTCGTGCAAAAGAACATTTTTTTTTGCGAAAATAATGTTAAATATAAATAAACTCTTAACTACCTACGATATTAGGTAATCATAATTTATAGCAATCACTATTCTAATAAACTTACTTATTCATACATACTTACATACCGACACCGGGAAATAACTGAACAAACTTTCATGGCGTGTTGAAGTTGCGAAACTGAACAACGGAAAAAAAACCTCCCATACAAAATCACTCGATTGATTCGAACAACATTTATATGGAAAATGTTGTGATCAGAAATGGTAAGGTGGTTAGTGAAAATTGTTTAGTTTCACGTCTAGAACACGCCCTGAGAGTTTGTACCTACCTACAGACGTTTCCCTAACACACTGTAATAAATATACTTACTTGCTACTTACTTGAACTTTTTGTATTCCCACGCAAAATGCACTTGTTGCAAAGAAAGAAATTGCTTCCACAAAGCAGACATTCCTCGAACGCTACTGTTAATTTTACCAGTAGTAAAAGCTATGCATTTACAATACGCAAGTAACCTGTCGACATGTTTACGACCGTGTAGAACAATAAATGCCAACAATAGTTCCGGAGCTACTGTCCCGCTCGGTGCATCGTCAAAGACCCCATGTAGCTAACAATACAGGGTACTAATGCGCTATGATCGCTCTCCTCACGCCATAAATCTTGGAGCTACTGCGTTTTTGTGCCGCTGCCAAAGTGCCCGCTCAAACCATGCCGCTGGACTCTCGATCATTTTGCGACAAGATAACATGTGATGCAACCTCGCCGACCTTTGAAGTTTTGTGCCATGCAGTGATTTTGAATAAAAGTTTCGATTGTTCGGTCAACATAGCTTTGTGATGCCCTATGTTACCGATGGATACAATGTTTGCCTTCGTTCAAACTGTAAAGATCTGTCAATAATAATAAATGCAATTTATCGCCTCGTAAAAGTTACACTGCGAATTCGAGTTGGCATCCGTAGGTATATATCTACACTAATATTATAAGGATAAAGATTTGATTGTTTGTTTGGTTGAATTGAACAGGCTCTGAAACTACTGGACCGATTTGAAAAATCTATCACCCCGTTACAATCCTACATTATTCCTGATGAACAAAGGCTATATCTAAAATGTCTTATTCCCGGGGAAAAACGGTTAGGAGCGGATGAAACCTCTGGGCAGCACGCTAGAATAGTATAAATTCATACCTTCTTTCGTAGTGGCCGTGAGATGCCGGCTTAGAATAGCATCACCCCATGAGAGTCGTAAGAGGCGACTAAGGGACTCGAGGGTGTGTATTTAAATTTTAGGCGATGGGCTGATAACCTGTCACTATGGCGATACACAATAAATAAATAGCAGTTTTTTGCGGCCGTCTACGCTCTGCCTACCCCGCAAGGGATTATCGGCGTGATATGTGTATGTGTGTGTAGGCACTTTCGTAGTTTGCGACCCTCGCGCAGCGCAGCATGCGTTTCCGGCAGCATCTCGGATATTTTTCACTAATTGCAGGTTTCAGGTATCGTGGGCGGGTAATTGGTTCGATCGACTCACTTCCTGTCTTTTGGCCGTGCACTGCCGCTTTATAGGAGCTCCTGCCGGCCGTAGTGTCGAGTTTCAGTATTGTGTCGGTACCGCACCCACGCTTTACAATGCCGATAAATGAACGATATCGAAACGTGCTCGATTGAGCGATAGATGTTGTTTTACAACTAATTGGTCTGGCAAAATTATTACCGTAGATCTTTTCTTGCTGAAACATTTCTAATATACTTACTACCTAGATTCATACTTTAATTTCATCAAATATACAGCTGCATTTACGGCTAAGACCTAGGTACCTAATTTTATAGCGCAACCCAAGCCCTACCTATGGAATGCAGGGATGTTTTAATTTAATTTTTATATTTAGGTACCAAATCTTAAACGTGTGTCATTTAACAATGACGCCAGTAGGTAATGATGATCTTGGAATTAATGATCTTTCACATTGCAAGAGGTACCTATTTATTTTAATTTTCAATATTATTATATTAAGCACAAAAAATGCGTCATCTAAAAATTACCTACACCAATAAGTCTGTCTTCTTAAAGATCTTACACACTGTGAATAAGTTATACTTCTATTTAGATTGAATCAAATATTTGGCTTCCAATGGCTCCTAAACATTTTCGGTAGATATTCTTGACTCCACCAAGTCTGCGATTTCGTTACATTCCCATGCACAATTTTTGCGTAATTCGATCTCCTTGTGTAACAAAGAAGATAAAAAGCTGATACTTAAGCACGGATAAGTTTTATATTGCTATTGTATGGAATCGGACGCGGCTTTATCTGATCGGAACTTCTCCGGGATTCCATACTTTTGAGGATTTTAACATGATTTCAACTTTAAAGGAGTGAACAAGGCTATTGTCGTGGTGTAATAAGATCACTCGTGTACCTGTTTGTCACAATGCGAGAGACAGGTCCACACCGATGTTCCCTTGTCAGTTACTGCAAAAAAGAACTCGATTGTGTAACAGCTGTAAAAAGTTAAGCTTTTGTTGGTTTTGCTACTAAAGTAATAAAAAGATTTGGAGGATCATTAGGTTTCCTTTGGAAGCATTATGACTCTACAATGCTACTCGAAAAATAAGTAAGTAGTTTGCACTATTATCACTGCAAAAAATAAATACTTGGGTAAACACATCGTCTGTCTTCTACACTTCAGAGGGCACGTTATCTATCTATCCCGTCCAGTTGCTGTCTACTTACATTAGATCTAGTTGGCGGTCGTTATACAACCACGTCAGAGGTCTAGTTAGCAGTTTAAAACTAACACCAGTGACATTACGCACCTGATTAATAGTTATTATTATTGTTGGTAATCAAAGATTATACAATCGTAAAATCTATAAAGAAGGATCGTTATAGTAAACTGGTCACCGTCGGACGTAAAAAAAAATCTGAAGTAGGTAGAGAATTTCTGCGGATCGGTGGCACCCTGCGGCGCCGCGGCGGCTTCAAACGTCTCCACACGTCGGTCTTTCTCTGCACTGACAGCCGAAATTGCCCTACATATGTAAAAACCGTCAAAGACAGTTCCGTCTTTGCTATAGGGGCGCTGGGGGCGCACGCCCAAGGCCCCCATCGTCAGGGGGGCCCCCGGCCCCGGGAATGGCAAATAAAATATGTGACTCTAGGTTTCGGGTATCCCACACGCTAAAAGAGAGGAGGCCCCGAACGATCAAAATTTTCTCACACATAATTTTAACTTCAAATTAAATTTCGCGCGCTTTTACTCGAAAATATTTAAGAACGAAAATCGGTTAGTTGTTCGAATTCGATAAAACGCCATCTTTCGATAATTATGCAAACCACTCTGTCCGATATGATTCCATAGACAAGTTGACAATCTAAACGAGGCGTAAAATTTATTTCGTTCATTCATTGTCTATTCTAGGTTGATGTCTATGGTATTTTCCTTTGGAAAAAAGTTTGTTTTGGACTTTTATGTTTTTGTTTTGCACTTTTGCTGTTAAAAGTTTTAATTTGAAGACTTTGAAGTGAAAAACTGTGTAAAACTATTGCAAGTTTTCATTAGCTCGTTTGAACACTGTTTCAATATATCGAAAAGACAAATTAGAAGAAACTTTTCTAAATATAGAGGTTGGCACCCGAATATTTCTATGCCTAATGGCAACGAACTGTAGTGGAGAGCGCTCATTTTCACGTCTGAAGCGGATCAAAAATGAATTAAGAACAACTATGTTACAAGAAAGACTGAATAGTTTGTCAATAATGTGTATTGAAAATGATCTTCTTAAGACCATTGATTTCGAGGATATAATAGAAGATTTTTCTCAAAAGAAATCACGAAAAAAATCGTTTTTGGGCGTTTTTCAAAAAAGATGTACATAGCAAATTTGGCGTGTCCCATATGTTCAGATTAACTTTTTTAGTTTAGTATGGATCTGCCACTTGATATTTGGTCTTTTTTTGTTAAGAAATATAAAATCAATTAAGATTTTAACATAAAATATTACTTATTTATCATTATTTATGAAAAAACTTAAAAAAAATACATCGGAAGGAGGTAAAAATGTCGTGTCCCACCTTCATATTGGTAACTTTAAACCTTAATATTTCGACTTGGTAATACTGATCGGCATACTGTTTTAGGGTCTGTATATTAATGGTGGAGTAATAAAACGAATTCAAAACTCTAATACTATCGCAATAGAACTAAAAATCACTTAAAAACCTACATTTTTATTGTCCCAAGAAAATGTAGATACCGGAATTCCGGTTATTGACACGGTAACGTTTCTCCACTTTAGACTAAAATCCTACCAATGAATAGTCAGTTTTTGTGATTGGCAACATCATTATTGTCTTTGGATTACGCCATTTTGTAAACAAGAGGTCAGTGTCAAACAGGCTCTACAATCTTAGTACTGTAAAGATGGTAACTGAGCTATTAAAAACCTGGCAAATAAAGATGCACACTGATGGTACAGTTTTCCAATAACAGAGTAACGTCTTTTATATTTAGTAGCATAAAATTTACTTCTTATTAACTACGATAATAGATGGCGTATTACGGCTTCTCCTCAGATTCTTTACTACGTAATATCTTTGTTTGTCGAAAGATGTCGCTTATTGTAAAAATCAGTATGTTATCCTATGAATTGCCAGCTCGTTCATATAATCCCTGTTAGTAGAATTTCCTATGTTTAGCCCGAGGCTTTGAAACCCATACCTGACTATTTGGTGGGGAGCGAGGGCACACCCAGAGTTGCGTGTGTGGTTGATCAAACAACCAGCCAAATCGTGCCCGGAGTTGTTGTGGGAAGAACGGATCGGACTGAATCTACCCGGTACTTGCCGGTTATGCCTTAAAAAAGGGCATAAATGAGGGACCTTCGCGTTTGTGGAGTGTGATCTACAGCCATTAGAGTACTTTTTATTTACGCAGCACCGCCTACGGTGATATTTTATTTTA
Organism: Tuta absoluta; assembly: GCA_027580185.1. Lineage (NCBI taxonomy): Eukaryota > Metazoa > Arthropoda > Insecta > Lepidoptera > Gelechiidae > Tuta > Tuta absoluta. Next base: position 8,058,308 of record JAQAHW010000003.1, read on the forward strand.
TTTTACTTTATTGGAGAACAAACAAACATAAACTTAGTTGGTAAATACATTAGTGTAGCTAAATATTAAGAAAAATAAGTTTACATTCTTTGACATTCTCATTAAGACATAGATTGTTTTAATATCATCATCATTATCCGATAGGACGTGTCTGGGATGGCGTTTAAGACGCAAGGTTTTGACGTTGAACATCTTCTGTCTTTTTTTCAGTTTTGTTTATGGCATTGTGATACGAAAGGGTAATATTAATTTTAGTTCTTTAATTTGTACACTACTGAACTCTCTCTTTTCTTAGTAGTACCCAGTACCTAGGCCTCTGACATGGTTCACATGGTTAAGTAACGTCTGCCGTCTAACGAAGTGATCATAGACAGTATTAGACAGCAACCGGGACCGACGGCTTAATGTGCCCCTCCAAAGCACGGAACGGAACCATCTTTCTTTTCGAACAATCAGGTGGTTCAACTTGCGATGTCCTAACCAGACTAGGAACAATTTCACGAAGTGATTAATATCAACTTTTCGCTAACGCTACGTTTTCAAACTATTTTTTATACTGTTAAGCTATTTGGTACTAATTATTAAAAAATATTAGTGCCGTGTGATGCTGGCTTAGAATAGCATCACCCCATATCTTTCCCGTGGGAGTCGTAAGAGGCGACTTAGGGACTCGAGGGTGTGTATTGCAATTTTAGGCGATGGGCTGACAACCTGTCACTATAGCGATACACACTATTCCAAATAACCCTCAAACATTTGTCAGACGTGGTGTAAATGGCAGTTTTTCGCGGCTGTTTACGCTCTGCCTACCCCGCAAGGGATTATAGGCGTGATATGTGTGTGTATAAATAAATATCAACTGTGGAAAGCAAAATAACACTTTTGGTTTGTATTTTTGTGCTTGTCTAATCGATTGTGGCATGTTTCAACTCTGGCCGTAAAATCAAAAAAATTCTTTTTCATAGTCATTTGGTATGCCAGGCTCCATACTTTAATGTCGGATAATCTTTTTTTTACAAAAAACACATGTCTTTGACGCTTTCGTCTGCGGGCCCTCTTTCGTGTCGAGATCAAAATTCAAAATATGTAGGATGTAGATCGCGTCTGCCGCCTTCGCCGGAAGTTTTTTTTACCCTGCATGGCAACCCTACAAATGTCAATGCGAATTTGATTGAAAATCAACGGTTTTTGCGCAGGAGTTTTTCATTTTGATTTCACTTGTTTTTCTACTTTCAAATCGTTATTGATAGCGTTTTTCCACGTAAGTCCGTTGAGTAGAGCCTTTGCTCCTCCGGTCGTGATAAAATAGTATTTACTTGTGACAATTATAAACAAAAGACAGATAGGACTGAATTTGTTTGTGCTAATAAAGTGTTTTGAATATTTTAACATGTCAAACCACAAATGTTGTGTCCCAGGATGTGCAAACAGGGAAGGTATGAGTTTAATACATATTTATATCGATTATTAAAGAATAGAGTGAACCGGCCGGCATCATAGCTACCGATTACCAAGTGACGGTTGGAGTGCACTTATGGGAGCTGTCATACAAATGATATTTTTTCATTATTTTTAAAGTGTTTTCCACGGGTTGAGGTGCACTTAAAGGACTTGCCTATAGTTCCGAAAATTTTCTATGGGCAAAAAAACAATTTATACTTCTAGGGAACCCACCTAAGTGCACTCCCACGGTAGAGATTTAAAAGTTTTATTTTAATTTTTGCTAAGTGTTGTGGCCAGCTCCCCTAAGTGGACCCCAACCCAAGTGACCACTCATTTTTTATTTCAGGGTCTACCGCAGTTTTGCATAAGTTTCCCAATCCTGCTAAGGACACGGAATTATTTAACTCTTGGCTACATGCTATTGGTGGTGAAATTATTGGACTAAATAATGTGTTCATCTACAAATACCGGCGTGTATGTCATCTACACTTTGAAGAAAAGTATTGGTGTCGGAATAATCGACTTAGTAATATAGCCATACCAACAAGAAATATGCCAGGTCAGTAGTTTACTTCTCAGGGTATGCTGATGATTGCTTGTGTGGTGTCCCCCATGCATCAGATAAATTCTTTGTTACCTTTTACAACTTCTTTCCTTGGGTAGACCGACATGGGGCAAATAACCCATCATCATACAGGAAACTTAGTAGTAAGTAATAAAGTTTATTTCCAAAATAACATTTTAATGCTGCAAAACATATCATATTATGTGACCTAAGACCAAAATTACTTTGCATCGCCTATTATAATAGTAGTACAAAGTAAGTACAAAGATGTTATTGAATTACTAGCAGCCCGCCGAGCGGTTGCACCCACTGCTACCCAAACCGGGTAGCTTGGGTATAAGATATTATCCGCATGTATTATTTAAATCACTCTATGTTATTAAAACAACTGCATCAAAATGTATTGCAAGGTTTAGTTTAGAAGGAGTTAGTGGTGTTCATGACAGACTGACAAAGAAATGCGAAGAGTGACTTTATAGTATGTATTTATTTATCTAACCTACTATTCTTTAATTTCAGGCTTGACAACATTGAAGTTCACCATTGACCAGCAAAGATTGTTGAGACCTATTGAAAATATAATGGATGCCATCCCTTCATCCCAAGGTAATTTTTTTGGTTTACATTAGAGTTCAATTTAATTTAATTTAATTTTTAACTTTGTATGATGTTGACGTGGATGAGCAACATAGATATCAGAGATCCATTGAAGATATTAAATCGGCAGAATCTTCATCAAAAGGTAATTTACCTGGCCAATGTTCTGAAGTTGTTTAAATGCAAGATTCAACAAGATACTTTTGTGGACTGTTCATGCACTGCTATATCAATGTTATGAGGCAATGGTTGGGATTCTATTCCTATCTATTTGATATGAAACCATAATCTATTCTAATCTTGCAGCTGAACCAGTGACTATTTGCGATGTGGCTTTGCAATGTGATCCTCAAATTGCTAAGGACAATATTCTAACTAAAACAAATCTTGGTAAGTCTTTTTCATTAATACAGTATGTACTAGGCGCAGAGTAGTAGGGCTTCTGAACAAGTGTGCATTTGGGAAGTGTATGTTAGTCCTCGCATATCTCAAAAAGTACTAGTCCATTTTCAGTGATTCTTTTTATATATAAGGTTTTATAGATAGACACAATTTTAGTGCACAGATATAAAATTCTGGCACCAGGGTTCATCGTCGGATCGTTGGACGACTCGGTGTCCCACACGAAAAAAAGAAGAAGAATTACAAAACAAAGTAAAGTGATGTTTTAAATATTTCTAAATTACTAGTTGTTTTAAATACTAAGTGCAATCTAATGTAAGGAAACATTAAGGATTTGTAAATAACAATTTAATAATTTATCATTACAGAAGAGATTGCATCTATGACACAACTCGCTGAAAGTACAACTGTTACAAATGCTATAAAAGTATCTACTGGTAAGTAAAAAAAATTACATTTCAATACAAACATTTAACAGATAAAATAAGAAACTCAAAAGGACCCATTAAACTAATTCTTTATTGTCTAACAACCACTACAGTCAACTGCAGAACATGGGCCTCCCCCTTTTAGGGGGGTATTTGCCATACTCACCACGCTTGGCTGGCAGATTGGCGAGCGCTGTGCACGATGTTGTAATCACAGGGAACGCTGCTGCCTATTTCCTGGATGAATTTATCCCTTAGTAGCTTCTTACGACACCCACGGGCAGAATTGGAATGTAATATAGTATGGTCCCTGACTTATGACAATGTATAGAAGGTGACAGAAATTAATTCAGCAAAATACCTGATGTATAGGATAGGGGGACCTTATCTATTTTAAAAGTGTTGTTAAATTTTAATAATTATTTATTGTCTCTCATTAATTACATTACAGAGTCGGCAACTAAGCCGGATCGTCTAGATACATCAGATCTACAACACCAAAAAACAGCTGGTAGTGGCACTGAAATGGAAAAAAAGGGTGGGTGAAGTTATCTTATTTCTAACTAGGTTAATCTGTGGTTGTGGCAGTTAATGTGTACACCACATAATAACGTTTTTTAGCACTTAGTCATGAGCATATAATTTACTAGCTTTCAATTAATTATGCGTATTATAAGAGAAATATTTATTTAATTAATTGTGTCCTAAATATTGTTATTGCAGGGCGACGAGGTGGCCCGAAACTTGTTCTTAAGAAGTTACGGAAACGTGTGCTTGTTACTTCCGCTGAAGAGGAATTATACAATAAAGTGGTACGGCTTGGCGTCAAATTAAGTAAATGCCGAAGTAAAGCTAAAAAACAAGCCAAAAAAATTAAAGCATTGAAAAATATAACAAGTAACCCAAATTTCTTACAAACACTTGATAGCATGAAAAGCACAGCAAAAATCTTAACGATAATGCAGTTTCGAGAACATAAAAAAGGAGACAAAGGCCGACGGTTCACTTTAAAAGAAAAGATTCTTGCATTATCTATTATGAAACAGAGCCCAAAGGGATACAGATTTTTGAGAAAAATATTTATTCTACCATCGCCCCAGACTCTGCTAAGAGTATTGAGCATGGCAAATATAAGCCCGGGAATAAATAAGAATACCATGGCACAAATAAAAAAAGCCACAGAAAAAATGTCAGTGCAAGATCGCCTCTGCATTGTTTTATTCGACGAGATGTCACTAAAACCAAATGTGACTTATAACGATAGAAAAGACAGAGTGACTGGTTTTGTAACAAATGGTGAAGACACAAAGCCTGAATTTGCTGACCACGCGCAAGTCTTTATGGTAAGAGGCTTGATGAAAAATTATAAACAACCGGTTGCATATACATTTTCACAAGCTGCTACAAAGGGCGCAGAACTTGCTATGCAACTGAAGACTGTGATCACTCACCTACAAGCTGCTGGCCTTATCGTGGTGGCCACTGTATGCGACCAAGGTACAAATAATACGCAATGTATTAAACTCTTGTTGCAAGAAACGCGCGGGTATCTTTTGCGAAAAGGTGAAGAGCCAAAAGATAACATAATTTTGATCAACGACCAGGAAATAATTCCTTTGTATGATCCCCCGCATTTGATCAAATGCATTCGAAACAACTTGATTACGAAACATTTACAATATAAAGATAATACAAGTAATCAAGTTAAAACAGCGAAATGGGCGCACATTGAAAAGTTTCATCAGGAAAACCCGGGGTACAAGGGTATCCGCTTAGTGCCCAAATTAACTGACGCGCACTGCATCCCCAGCAAAATTCCAAAGATGAAAGTTAAATACGCATCACAAGTTTTTAGTCAAACTGTGGGTTCTACAATGGGATATCTCGCAGGTGAATGTGTGCCTTAATGCTATTTTAGATAGGTAACTACTATCATAAACACGTAGGAAAACTACGCCCCAGATATGACCTTATACATTCTATAAAACCTGGTGTCAGAACGTAGATAATAAAACTGAAAGTCTTGCTGACGCTTAGCGATTGCGAATCGCGAATCTTATTATCTGTCTGAGGACATAACTCAGTCTCATATAATCTAATATAATCAATATAAAAGAAAACTCACTTGAAACTCAATGTATTTTTGTTTTTACAGACAAGGGGATTCTACCATTGGAGTGCAAAGAAACAGCAGACGTATTGCTCTTCTTTGATGATCTTTTTGATTCTGTCAATGGGAGTTTTGAGAAAAATAAACATGCAAAACCGCTCCTGGGACCTGCGACCCCAACATCCTGCCACAAAAAAGTTTGGCAAGAAAGTAAAGCGGTATTAAGGGAAATGAAGTTTGTCAACCCCAAAAAAAATGCGATCGAGAATGTTCCAACATTGAAAAACTGGGTGTGGACGCTGGAAGGCATAGAGTTGTTATTAAATAAATTGAAAACTGATTACCAAATAACATCGGTTTGGTTGCGGCATTTAAACCAGGATCCAATCGAAAACTTCTTTGGGGCTATAAGAAGCCACGGATGCCGCAACGTAAATCCGACACCCGAGAAGTTTGAATCAGCGTTTACTACGTTATTAGTAAATAGCTTATCCAGCGTCCATGCCCCGGGAGCAAATTGTGAAGTGGATCCCTGCAATGCACTTCATGAAGTCATCATCACAGCCAAGGACTGCAATTATACTGATTGTAATCTACAAAATATCCCTGACATAACTATTACACCCCTTGAAGAAAAGAATGACCCACGTCAAATTGCAGGACTGCAATATGTTAGTGGGTACTTCGTGAAAAATGCAAGAAAGAAAGTTTTCAAGGGATGTAAAAAATGCAGGGATGATTTGATTTCTGAGAATGAACCCGAGTATCTCAGATACAGAGAATTTGCTAATAAAAAATGGCTTTGCAGTCCTAGCGATTCCCTATTACGGTGCATATCAGAACTGCAGGATATAATTTACAACACAATTAAAGAAAATTTAGAAAAACCGAATTTGCGAGAGTTAAATTAAAACTATGATTTTTATGTGTATAGATTTTAATTACATATCTTGCGAAAAACATAAAGATGATTTGATTGAATTTCTCAATAAGATATCCTGCAGATTTTTTATCTACAATTATTGTAAAGAAATTAATAAAATATTATGCAACAAGAGGGAATGTGATGATGACGAAGACAAATTTAAAATAAAAGCGAAAAAGATGTACATGAAATGTTTTAAAAGAAAGAAATAAAAATGATACCAGAATAAACTTTTGTTTTAATTTTTAACAAACTGTTCAGCCGTTTTTTAAAGCTCAAGACTTAAAATATAATGGTAATATTTTAAATCTTGGGGCTTAAAGAACGGCTGAACAGTAAAAATCAATATTCAAAAATAAGCTCTTATAGTACTACAGTACAGTACTATGCTATGGTCTATCGATACATATATTGTATAGGAATATAGTTCCTAACCTCGAGTTCAGAGAGCGCCACTTTCGCGTTTCCCATTTCGGTCATTGAGTGAGACCTCTATTACCCGTATTATAAAAAGTACTCTGTGGTGTCAAAAAATATTGCCCAACGCAACAGGTCGCGTCACGGTGGTTCAAAAATCTAGTTCCAGATAGACACAGGATTTTATGGGGTAAGTAGCAATTTGCCGCATTAATAAGTGCTTAAAAGTTATTAGGAATTTTATAAACTTATGTGAAATGGCATGGCAAAAGCCATCAATTGATCAGAAAAGGTACATTTTATATTTTAAACTGTTGTTGGTATGAATTTGTCACATCCGAATCGTCACGTGATGTACAGTCGGAACTTTTTCGTGACGCACTGGAATTGCTAAGCTTAGGTTACATAGGTAGCCGATATCATATTATTTTATAAAACGCTTCAAGTCATAATTTTCAGATAACAAATTTGAAAACAGTTGCCTAAAGATCTACTTTATCCATGTCAAAAAATTTGACTGAAATACTTTAAGGGGTGAACCAGCCCACGAGCCTACTAGTCCCAGCCCGTCTTTGTCTTCTTGTTATCGAGTAGGACACCGAGTCAACGACCCGATGAACCCTAGTGTCGGAGTTTTACAACCGCCCAGTTTTGCAACTAGGCCTCTGACATGGTTGCGTAACAATCGCCCTCTAAGTTATTATAGACAGCAACCGGGACCGACGGCTTTGCGTGCCCTCCGAAGCACGGAATCATTTCTCTAACAGACAATCAGGTGATTCAGCCTTTTAATGTCCTAACCAAACCGGGAAACATCTCACAAAATGATAAATATCAACTTTGTGTATCGAACCTGGTACCTTCGGATCGCGTGACCAATGCTCTAACCAATAGACCACGGAGGCATTTGTGATTGATTGACTGATTGTGACTGATGCTAATTGTGACTGATACTGACTATGACTGATACTGATTGTGATTGATACTTATTGTGACTGATACTAATTGTCACTGATTGTGACTGATTGTTAATTGTTTTTATGTAAAATGTTCCAGTGATCATGGCGCTGACGGCTGCGTAAAGAGCTAAAAAATATCGCGAGATGTTGAAGAGGACAGATCCCGAAAAATTTCAAGTTCAGCGAAATATATAATTAAATTTCGTTATGTATAATTAGTTACTGATCTCTCATTATTTTTGTCAAAGACTGAATAAAGACTTATAAATTATTGTAATAAGCTGTAATAATGTAAGTTGATGTGTACCTTGCCTTACTTTTTCCAGTTAGTCACTTCGTATTCCGGTTAGTCACTGTCCCATACTTTTTGGTTTATAAAATCTTTATTTATGGAGAGATTCTTGATTTCTTTGATTTAATTTTTATATTTTTTGTGTGTCAAAAAGTAGACATTATTTTGTTAAAAATCTCTGTGCCTCAAACAAGAGAAAGTATTATTTTATGTTAGTTTTTTGAGGTCTAAAGTCCCTACTGTGACGATCTCGATAGAAATTAGTGCGCTATGCGATAGTTACAGCTATAAAATACAATTTTACGCTTTGTTTTTATAAATATAGAAGTGTTTTTAATAAAAAATAAAGCCAACTTTACCTATTTGTCGTAGTTTCTTTTGAAATAAATATTTTCTATTGTGACGAACCGGATAGAAATTGTGTGTACCCTAACATAAAAACGTGTTTATTGGCAATATTTCTTTATATTTTTATATGATTTTTTAACATTACATAGGAAATATTATAATTGATTGGAATTAAGCAAAATTTTATTTAAAATATAACATATTCCGGTGACTGTTCCGATGCGTCACGTGTACATCTTTTTTGAAATTTAGTTTTAAAAAACAGCTGTATTGTCAATTTATTAGTTACCTACCTACATTATATTCAATTTATAAAACCATACTGTGATGCCGGCCTAGAATAGCATCACCCCATTTCTTACTCATGGGTGTCGTAAGAGGCGACTAAGGGACTCGAGGGTGTGTATTGCAATTTTAGGCGATGGGCTGACAACCTGTCACTATAGTGATACACAGCTATCTGATTGACCCTCAAACTTATGTCAAACGTGGTGTTAATATCCGTTTTACGGCCGTTAACGCTCTGCCTACCCCATAAGGGATATAGGCGTGATTTATGTATGTATGTATGTATGTATAAAACCATTCATATTTTTATTTTATGACTAGAGGACCGCCCAGCGGTTTCACCCGCTGTTACCCGGAATGAGACATTTTCCCGCGGTAAAAAGTAGCCTATGTTACTCAGGGATGTTGTAGCTTTCTAATGGTGAAAGAATTTTTGAAATCGGTTCAGTAATTTCGGAGTTTATCGATTACCTACATACAAACAAAAAAACAAACAAATCTTTCCTCTGTATTAATTGTAGAGAAGAGATAACTTAACAATCCACTCTAAATGATTTCCTTTTAAACTCGCAAGGCGGCGGCGGCGGCGGCGCGCAGACCGCCGCGCCTCGACCGCTAGGAAAATGTAACCGCGCCGCGCGCAATATAATTCATTCTATACATTTCCTTAGAAACTCGCGACGAGCGGCCTGGTCACAGCGGCCGGCAAGTCGTTGGGTATAAATCCGAACCTTATACTAAGCGCAGTATGATATTGTCCCAGAGGGCCGGATCCGTCGTGCAAGCAGCAGCTTGCATGGAATTGCGGGTCAGTGTGAGGTACCTCATGCAATTTTCTATACAGATCAAGATTTTAGTAAAAAATTCACTCACTCCTCCCAAAAAGGGCCCCCTAAAGCTTATGTGCCCACGGCCCCCAGATAGTCAAAGACGGCCCTGGTCAAAGATGGACAAAACTGGACAAAAACTTGTATATTCGGCACTAAGGCGCAGTTTGTTTAGCACAACAAGTCGTACGGAAAGGCCCCGACTTAGTTAATGACAGTTTTGACGCCGGCACATATAGCTCATTAGGATATGGGCAATTTGTTTTTGCAGTGGTCAGGTTTCCGTTACGGATGCGGTTGATAATTGGAAATTACTGCAGATTATTAATAGTGCACTTATCTAATACGCCGCCGCACAAAGCTATATTGAAATGAATAATACTTATTATTATTAGGCACAGAGCTAGTTCTTTATAATCCCTAGAAGTTTGTAATATGTGACCTTCTACTGGCGCCTGATTTGCGACTGTTACGTTTATTATTTAATTTTAGTACGTTTTATGCTAAAAATATATCCTATAATATGTGGGCCTATGAACCACTTAGGGTACCTACATTTGACTACAGTGCACAATTTGATACAATGATTTAAACTATAAAGCCTTGATATGCTGTGTTGTCAGTTTCTAACAGCTCGGCTTTTGGGCCGGTTTTTACTCGATTTCCCGCCTCGAGACCCTCGATGAACTGTATAGTATATCATATGTGACTCTTTTATGTAGCTTACAAGATCTTTTGTATCATATTTATTGGTAAATAAATTCATCTCATTTAATTACAAATACTGATAATATCACGACTAGATTATAGGTTTCGGGAACCAACTCAAACCACAGTACTAAGGCTCGAAAAATTTATTACAACACACGTCACAAAACATACATTTTGTACAACCATTTCACATACTTAGGTAAGTTATGTTATGACTACTCAGTTTTAGATCGAGGAATGTTCAACTCGCCACCTTATTTCAAATAGAGTAGAATCTAATTTTACATACCAGTGTGCTGAAGAATCTCACTTGATTAAATAAATACCTAGGAAAGGTAAAATTGAGGCACCACAAATTGCTAAATGTTATTAATTACTAATACATCTTACATAGCGAAAATAAATAAGAAGCGAAATATCAAATGGTTCCAAGTTGGAACTTTCGACATATAAGAAGAAAATTTGAAAATTTACAAACTGTACCAAAACAGATCTTTGTCATTATAATATTTGTTTTATAAGTTACTAAAGATTAAAATGAATTATTGGTAATGAGTTTTTGGTATATTCTTATGTGCCACAAATTCCCAATCAATGTGTTACAATTTTTAAATGCAAGCTATAATGAGATAGTTCCTGAAATTTGTAACAACAATAGTATATGGAGCAGCTGGTATGTTTGAACATTACAATGATTTTTCGCTTAAATACCGCTACAACTATTTTAAATAACTTTTTGAAATATCTCAGATCCGGAATCATAATTAGTAAATTCGCAAACATAAACATATCACTAAAATGTACAGCTAAACAACGTACCAACAAGAAACATAATTATTCTATAAAGAAAACAGAAGTATTTTTATTTTAGCTTATGCAGAGATATATGTTGGAACTTAGTGTAAATGATCGAGCACAGACACGCGACGTTTTGTTTTCTCAATCAATTTACACATATCACGCCTATAATCCCTTGCGGGGTAGGCAGAGCGTAAACAGTCGCAAAAAACCGTAGACAGAGAATACTATAGACTGCTGGAAATCTTTTATTTCACTCGCACAGAAAAAGATAGAAATATACAATTTGTTTGTAAAAGAAAGTGACAGAGCGTAACGTTTTTTGTCCCTTATTGCGTGTCACGTATTTCAAGGTCAGCCTATTATGAGCTAAACAAAGTTTGACGTTTGAGGCGCCTTCGCAAGAAATTTCCAACAAAATTTTGATATATTTAATTTGCCGTTTTGAGTTTTCTTACTATTTTGTGCTCAAAGTGTAGAGGATTGACGTAGGCATTCCGTCAATATGGTTAGTTGCAGTATTTTTGTCTGTAAAAGTGACGGTGAGAAGAAAATTCCCGGATTGTCTTTTCATTCGTAAGTAGCTATTTATTATAGTTTATTTCAAATGTTTCATAAAAGATTCAACTAGTACGGATGTTGAACTGTTTGACTTTACAAACTAATGTGATAGAAGATACAATAAAGTAGTGATTGTGAATGAAACTTAAAATCTTAATAACATAACCTCAAAACTCTAGTGTTGCCAGTAAGTCAAGTAGATATTACCAAAATATTACCCTATTTTAGGGGTAAATTATATGGGTACTGTTAAAGTTTTTTTTTTATAAATGTGAATAATTGTTATCATTACTATTATCCTAAATTGTTAATGTGAATAATACAAAGAAAAAATACTTCTTTGTTGTATTGAGACTTAGATATTTTTTTCGGATCGGTAGTCTGTAATCATAATGATCCCTCATTAATGAGGTAGCTCATCCATAATTAAAGTTAAGAGGGACGTGGCCTTAAGTAAACAAATAAAACATGTATATATTATTAATCAGTATTATTATCGTATGAAACTTCCCAGATTCCCCGCCTATCCAGAATTACGGAATAAATGGATAAAAGCAACAAAAAGAAATAACTGGGACCCAAAAAAAAGTTCAAGAATATGCAGCCATCACTTTTACAGAACAAGTTTTATGAAAGTAGGAAATAAAACATATTTGAACCCTGAAGAACCCTGAACCCTGAATTTTTTGCCCCATCCGTCATCATTTAGCTCTATCCAGCACCATTCTGCCTTATCCATTTCCATATACCCAAAGGTAGACTGGTAGATAAAGCCCAAGGCATTAAGTCCGCCCATGTACATTTTGCATAAAGTTAAATAAAAAATAAATAAAAAAACTGCTCTATCTAGTTACATCCAGCTTACTCTCAGAACTGTCCAGCACACTCTCAGAACTATCCAGCACACACGCAGAACTATCTAGCATACTCCCTGAACTATCCAGCACACTCTCAGACTACCCAACACACTCTCAGAACTATCCAGTTCCATACCCACATTACTAAAACATTTCTAATTTGTCCATTTACCAATTTGTCTATTTACTGGAATCGTTAATTAATAATAAAACAAAGGTCAGTAAAAGACAATGGTCACATACTAATCGGGGTAAAAATCTGTGTGTAGAGGGTAACCCCAACGATTCAAACCTCGCGATTTTCTGTCCCTTTCAGTGGCACGCTATGCCGCGGTCTATTCCACGTAGTGGTATATTATAAGTCTATGCAAAAAACGGACATTTGACACATCTGACAGATATTTGAGGGTCATTCGGAAAATTGTGTAATCGGGTGATACTGTTCTAGGCCGACATTACACGGCATCAATCAATTATGTGTTGTAATAAAATTATGTACAGTCAAGCTCACGTCTAGTTAGATAATCGAACCGCTAATGTAAGTCTTCTGCGCGCGGCATAAGAACGGTCCAAACTCCGTCAACGTCTAACCCAGCCTGATCTTGACTGTACATAATTGGTAAAATAATAATCTACCAATTTTTTTTTGTCACGGTGTCAATATACCATAAATGCTTATGTGATTCAGCTTTCTGCTTCACCAGTACACAAATCCCGGCATAAGGTTAAAAAATAATGGTCATATGCTTCTATAGGCACTATTAAATCCTATTTTCAAGAAACATGATGTAAATAACGAGGGCGCAGCCGCGGTACAAAAATATAGTAAGTAGTAAAGAAATAAAATAGAATTTGCGACCTGAATTACTAGAAATTGTCTTTCATAATCACGAAGATAAATTAATACTTGTTACAATGGCTGGGCTTCACCGCAATGGCCTCAGATATTTTAATTTCTTTAAGTTTTTCATTTATACACGCACGAAATGTACATCAATATATTATATAAATATAGAGTTCATAGTTTTGTTACTATCTGCATATTTAAACCGATAAAGACGTTTCACTTTCTGTGTATCAACTAATGAAAATCATAAATGTATATAAGCAATTTGGAAAATAATTTGCAATGTAAAATAAGCAGATAGGATGTTGCGTGGCAAAACATTAATTAGCTCAAAATATTGATATCGAATATTGATGTTTTTAGAATCTCAAGATAGTAAGTAAGGATACGGAGCATCCTAATTAATAATTTTAAAAAAAAGACAATTTTATATTTTTTTGCGATTAATTGTAATGAATTTACAGTTGATGTACTTATTATATTTAAATAGTTTGCCACGCAGTATGCTATCTAGTAAAATTATGGTTTATACTATGATAGCATCTAGCATAGGTTTGGTGACAACATGATACATGAATTAATCAAAAGTACGTACAAACTTGATCATAGGTAATAATAATTTCTTTGGCTGCACACGGCTGGCGCACAAAATAATCAACCCAGAAAGAGCACAATAGTAAACACGAATGTCTACCATGTCAGTACCGTATTCTTCAGTTTTCTGTCACGAAACAATATGCCTACTCTGCTCATAAACTACTTTCCAATGTTCACTGGGTATATTAATGGCAAAAGTGGTGTTGCCGACGGAGCAATAGACTACAACAGCTGGTAACTGCGCGCGTCCGCCGGAGACTAAGCCGCCAAGGGTTTCCTTGAGCAGAAACATGATCTAATGTTGCGTTCAGTTACTCGCGCTATAGTAAGAGAAGTGGGCAGCGCGAGCCTGTAAAGTGGAGCATGTTTTTCGGCAACTCATCATGCCGCTGCCATTTCCCGTGCTCCGGCGAGTGGCAGCTATTCGTGCGCGAGTCAAAGGACCGGCTGCACGAACGCAAGTGGAATGTGTTGTTCTCTCGCTCACTCGTATTGCCGCAAGAGTATGACGGCAGTGTGTGAGCACTCACTCGCGATAATAAAGGGCGGGGCACACCGGCTCCGTATGCGTTCCGTATCCAGCTCTCGTCCGTAGTCACGCACGAACTTATGACGTTGTAATGTATGGGACTGTATGAGATACGGCACACCGATTGCGTGCAGCACGGAACGGATACGCAACGCAAGCTGAGATACGGAACGGATACGGAGCCGGTGTGCATCGCCCTTACTTCCACGGCAGAAGCAGGTCGAATGCGTGAGCGCAGCAATAGAAGAATACGGAGACTAATATATTGTTGTCACCATACCCGCGCTCTATCCTACGCATTGTCTATTCACTGTGTGCTTATAACTCGTCGCGGAGCAGCGTGTATCTGTTCTTGGAGGGCGCGAGCTTCTTGAAGGTGGACTCTGGCGGGGTGGTCACCCGCACCTCGCCGGCGATGGCGGGCGCGGACGGGTCCGGCCCGTAGTGGAACTCCCTGGAACATAAATTACGTGTTTTAGTAATACTATACCATAAATGAAAATAAGAAATTGAAAAAATGACAGCGCCCGTCGGGACTTGAACCCGGGACCGTGGGGTACCGTCCCACTGCTCTGCCAACTGAGCTACCGGCGTCCCAATAAATTTTCATTTATGAAAATAATATAGCACTGTGAGTGCATAATAAAATCATAGTATACTATACCATGTTCAGACAGTAATCATTTTTTTTATGAACTCCTATATACCGAACTGGCAAAGCCTAGCACTGGACCGAGAGACGTAGAAAAAGAGGAGAGAGGCCTTTGCCCTGCAGTGGGGCAACACGGGCACCTAAATAAATATGGCTTGTGATAAGCCCTCGGTCTTGGTTGCTATCTATGATTACTAAGACGATGGTCGTTACATTGCTATGTCAGAGGCCTACTACTAGTAGTGGGCGGTTGAAAAACTTTGACACCAAGGTTCGTCAGGTCGTTGGACGACTGGGTGTGGCACACGAGAGAGAAGATGGTTGTTTTGTCCAAGGCACGACATGAGATCCTTCAAGAACGGTGTAATTTAAATTATTTTAAGCCTCATTAGTCGTTGCAACATCGCCGGCGTCGACACAAAACGTAACAGGCGGCGATGCCTAGTTCAGGGCACTGGTGTGAAGAAATTATAAATAAATAAATAACCTGGACAATTCACACAGCGCCATCGATGGCGCTGTGTGAATTGTGTGAACTGTGCGCTGTGTGAATTTGCTTAGTTTGGGGCTAGCCCCAAACTAAGCAAAGCTTGTACTATGGGAACTAGATAGCTGATATTAATACTTATATACGTTTTTTGTAAATAAATACATAGAAACACCCGGACTAAACACAAATATCTGTAAATTACTTAACAAATATTTGTGTTTTGTGGGGATTGAACCCACGACCCTCGGCGTAGCAGGCGTCTTATCCGCTACGCCATCGGCCCAGTCTGTAAGTCAATTGATTCATTCATAAGTTAAATCCGTAGCATAACTAATTATGACCTTTTGTTTACAACGGTAAATGGGTCAACTGTTCAATAGTATTTGACTTATCATTCACGTTTTCCTAGAAGCGTAAATAATACTGTTACTAAACGTAACGGAATGCATACAAACGCATAGCGCTTACGGAAATGACGAATTCTGTTTATCAACGTGATGTAATACAATACTCTATTAAACTGCTGATTATTACATAAATCAGTATCAAGTCTATAATCTCTTGCGGGGTAGGCAAAGCGTAAAAGGCTAAAAAACCTGACATTTACGCCAATCTGACAAACATTTGAGGGTCATTTACAAAGTTGTGTATCACCATAGTGACAGGTTGTCAGTCCATCGCCTAAACTTGCGATACACATGTAACTAAGCTGACATCACAAGGAATGGATGGTTATCATACTCGTATAAGGTCTGAGCAAATATTTTATGGTCAGGTCTTCTCGTGAGGCAACTTTCCCCAAGGAACATAAGTCGAAATATTAATAAAATAGGACCTCCCATACAAAGTTGTTACAAAAATTCGTCACTTGTATGGGAGGACTAAATTGAATTATACCGTAATAGCCATTTAATATATAGGGTACGTATACGTGTAATCCTACTAATATTATAAATGCGAAAGTTTGTATGTTTGTTTGTATGTTTGTTACTTCTTCACAAAAAACTACTGAACCAATTGTAATGAAATTTGGCACCCATATTGAAGGTAACATGGATTACCACATAGGATAGTTTTTATCACCACTTATGCGGGCAACGCCGCGGGTAACAGCTAGTTTAGTTATAGAATTTTCCCTAAAAATAATATATTCTACATTTTGAGGGTGTCGTAAGAGGCGATTAAGGGACTCGAGAGTTACCCTCGTCCGTATAATTATGATTATGAACGACAAAAAATCATTTTCTATTGCTTTTTCATGGCCGTGACAGAAATACGGACTAAATACGTGGCGTTTGATACCTGTGCAGTTTCCCGGAGTAGAGGTCCTGTAGGAACTGCTTGAGCGCGTTCGGTTTGTCGATGTCCTTGTAGTCCGGGAACAGGTACATGTGCCGGAAGGAGTCGATGGCGATGAGCTGGCCGTGACAGAAATACGCGGAGTTTGATACCTGTGCAGTTTCCCGGAGTAGAGGTCCTGTAGGAACTGCTTGAGCGCATTCGGTTTGTCGATGTCCTTGTAGTCCGGGAACAGGTACATGTGCCGGAAGGAGTCGATGGCGATGAGCTGGCCGTGACAGAAATACGCGGAGTTTGATACCTGTGCAGTTTCCCGGAGTAGAGGTCCTGTAGGAACTGTTTGAGCGCGTTCGGTTTGTCGATGTCCTTGTAGTCCGGGAACAGGTACATGTGCCGGAAGGAGTCGATGGCGATGAGCGGCAGGTCGGAGGAGGACTTGCCGAGGTGGTGCAGCGGGTGCTCGAACCGCTTGCCGTCCGCCGTCAGGAAGTTCACGTTCTCTGCAAAATTGTTACATATCACCATTGATCTACAACAACCCTAGATTTAGCGCCTCATACAAAATTACGCTAAGATTTTGTCACCTACTGAACTATACAGTCATACATAGCGATTTATAGATTCATTGCGTCCGCCTGATTCAAAATATCACAACGAACCTCACCATAATCTATTGAATTCAGCCTTATTTGTTAGCCCGTACTTGGTCATGTTAACAGTTTAGCGGCCAGCCACGCACTGTGGGAAAGAAGTGCTCGCTTGCAAATTGTGCACTACTTTACCGGCCCACCTTTTGAGCGTACGCGCGTAATCTAGGGTTGTTGTAGATCAATGCATATCACATAAAAACGGGGTTTCGTAATTCTACCAGCGAATTCATACTCGGAAATCTGCCAGCCAAGCGTGGTAAGTGCTTGCGGAGATCAAGTGAATGATACTTTATATTTCCGTAAACGATTTCCGAGCTAACGCGCTTATAATAATTACGTATTTTACAGTTCTGCGAAACGCGCGCTTTGAGAGAATTAAAAAAAAATTACTTCCTATAGTAATTGCAGTCAGCTGATCGTGATTTCGTATGGGAGGTATTTTTTTTTGTCGTTTCCTGTCATATACGATCCTAGAGGATAGTTGTTCAGTTTCAAGGTCTGCATGTACCCTATCAGTATTCGGAGGGCTGTCCCTTACACCTCGTATATCACGCCTATATCCATTGCGGACTAGGCAGAGCGTTAACGGCCGTAAAAAGGAACAGTTACGCCACGTATGACAATTGCGGGTCACTTAGAAAATTTTGACACAATGTAAATCAGGCTATAACACGAATACATGCATACGAGAAAAAAACAATGTAAAGTTTAAAAGTGTGTCGGTAACAATATTCACTAAGCTACCGCAAAATTATTTAAGTGAGTGTAAAATTATTGTACTTGATAATGCGAATGATAAGAAATCTTGTGGTGGTGTACTTGCAAAGTTATTTCATTTCAATGAACTTAGGTGAATGTTGTCATACCAGAGCAGGTTTGCTCACACATTCTCTTCATACATCCTTTAGTCAATTGAATACCAAATTTTAAAACACTTCCCGTGTTAGGTATACAATTTTTGAAAACTTACAAAATTTTCAAGCGCGGGCAGGATTTGAATCAGCGACTTTCGCCTTTACTAGTGGCGATGCCTCTTCGATCTGGGCTTCCACAGCTCGTCCCTTACCCACGAATTACTGGCATTAAGACACACTTGCAAAATTCGTGGGCAAGGATCGAGCTGCGGTAGACCAGATGGAAGAGACCTTGCCACTAGCAATGGCGAAAATCGCAGGTTCAAATACTGCCCGCGCTTAAAAATTTTGCATGTTTTCAAAAATCCTATAGTAATTTTTTACGCCATCGAAGGCTTGACATAGGGTGATGCTTTTCTAAGCCGGCACCACACAATAAAGCAATAAACCATTTTGTATCCTACGGAGAAAAGTATTTTTTTTTGTCAGATTGATATGAATGTTTGTATACTTAAACAAAAATATTATATCAAAAGATATGTTATCATCACTGTTAAAGAGTAGCTTACTATTTAAAGAAAATGTATTTGTGACAGACTCAGCAAAGCTTATCAGATGTTTATGATGATGTATAATATCTGTTTAAGATAGGATGATGACATTGATACTAAATTCACTGACTCAGTTCAAAAATAAATAAAACTCATAACATTTTGAACAAAAGGAAACACATCTGTTCATAAGATAACTTACGTTTCTCAGATGTTAATTCCCTGCTTATTATATCCTTGTATTTCTTCACACTTTCTGTATCATCGGGATGATGGAACAGGATCAGGAACGGAAGCCCCTCCTCGGTCAGCTCCTCAGCATTCTCAAACGTGATCTCCCTGACCAGCGGGATGCACTTCTCTTGCACCCAGGTGTTCAGGTCCTCAAAACTGAGGAGATTGCCTTTGTATGTCTCATCTGGTTCAGTGGATTTTTTTCGGTCAGTTCTGAATACAATGATGGGTTGGCCTGAAATATTAAAAATTATATATTGAATATTAAAACAATGTTATCATGTTAATAAACTTATAACCAGCATAGTTTCTTCTGAATAAAATGTGTATGTTCAATATAATTGTCTTATTTTTATGTAGGTAATTTGATTTATAAATAATGGTAATGGAAGTAATTCTTAATAAACAAAAAAGATAAAGATGAAAGAATATAAATCTAAATAATATTTTTTTCTGATCCTATTTAAGGGACAAATATATTTAATTTGGATAGTAACGTCAGTAACCGTTACATGTCCCAGAATGTATTATAATCTATTTTGTATACCTGGTGGATGCATTTGTGCAGAAGCATCTCCAAAGCCCACATGGAAAATACACTCGTCCTTCAAACTGGCAGCTACCTTGCGCAGGTTCTCGTACTCCGGTTGGTCTCTCCGGTCCATGTATGCTATGATATGCCTCTTGTCTTCACTCAACTCGGTCAGCTCTTTGAGGCTGCTGAACTGTACGACAGGATCAGTCAACTGCTTCTTTATAAATTCTGCAAAAGCTTCCTTTGAACGTTGACCTGAAATGAAAATTTTTATAACATTTTTAATATATTACAATAATATTTTTTAAATTATAATATTTTATAAAAGAAAATATAAATATATTTTGTCAAATAAAATTGACAACAAGCAATATTTTTTATAAATTGATCAATTATATCCATTTGTTACATAGGTAGGTGTTAAAAAATTATCCTCTCATATACTTGCATATATAAAAGTTTCGAGTTTGAGTTATACATCTTATATTAATATATTCAAAGACTGAAAAAGATTATGACTCTTTCAAACAGATATCAGGCACTGTTGAGAACACCGCTTTCGCTATTTCGCGTAAAACGGATATTAACACAACGTCTGACAAAAGTTTGAGGGTGCATCAGATAACTGTATATCACTATAGCTACAGGTTGTCAGACCATTGCCTTAAATTGCAATACACATCTAACCCACGAGTCCCGTAGTAGCCTCTTACGACACCCATGGGTAAGAAATGGGGTGGTGCTATTCTAGGCCAGCATCACATTTACGGTTCTATCATAACATAAATAATACAATAGCACAGTAAGAAATGTACCAAAAGAAACTCTATCTGCATCAAAAGTTTCTACAAGAAAAACCAAAAAGAACTGGAGTTCTCAGCAGATTTTAGAACTAAGAACCAGTTCTTTTAAAAGTAGTATATGTATGTATGCAAAAATTTGAGAGAATAAAAGAGATTTTATGGTCATAGTTCACCTTTGGAGGCGCTACAGGAAAAGCTTATTTTTTAAATGTCTTTATCATGTAGAAGGTGCATGTTACTACAAGCACATTTCATCCTTAGCACTTTTGGGCTATGATGCACACAGGCCAAGATTTAGGCCTTTAAAGTTAGTAAGGAAATAGTACAAATTTCGACCAAACAATTATTTATTATCCTTTTTCATTGTTTTTCCTATGGAGAAGCCAATTTCAAACACTTATTGTCCTTCGCAATTTTGGGAAAGGATGCACCTAGGCTAGCAACAGGCTAAACCTAGGTCTAAGATAGCCTGGGCATAACTGAGCCTAGGTGCTTCCTATCCCAAAATGACATACAACTAAAACTGTTTATAATGGGCTGTTCTATAAAAGGAAAATGTAAAAATAAAATATTAATATTACATAAATGTTATTCCTAAATTAGTCAGTCCCAAAATAAAAAAGTATGCTTATAATTATTTATTTTTATAAGCTTTTTCTCAACATTTCATAGCAAGCACATACATAGCAAGCCCTAAACATATACTCCAACCCACCCTTCCCACCTCGAAATATATACTCTTAAAAAATTTACTCTTCCCTGGTTTTACTAATTAAAAGTATCACCTCTGTATTCTTTCTTAGCAGGAATTCCATTGCGGAAGAGTTTTAATGTTGGGTACTTAGAAATGTGGAATCTGGTTGCTATTCCATTTTCCTGATCACAGTCCACTTTTCCCATGACCACTTTCCCAGTGTCATAGCCTGCCTTAGCAACCTCATCTGCTGCATCGTCGAATATAGGCATCAGCATGTTACTGAATCTACACCATTCTGCATAAAAATTTATGAACACAACCTCATTGGAAGCTGGAAGAAAAAAAATGTGTTACAATATGTGTTTTACTGGACCTTCATATTTTCAATCCGATCCAGGCAAAAGTGTAACAGTGACGTGGTGGTTTAATTGTTTCCCACTGCAAGTATTGGTATTGCCCACCAATTAAGCATAACTTACCTAACACCATGTCCAAATTGCTCTGTGTAATTTGAACAGCCCCACTATCGGTAGGATTGTAAAAACAGTGGCATATCTAAAACAAAACAATCTCTTCATATTTACGAAGCTATTACTTAGCTCTAATAAACCATAAAATCAACAATCAGGCGATTGAATACGTGTAAAAACGATTCATTCGGCGACATTTCTGATCAATGTTAGGGATGTTTTATCACTTACCAAAATAATAAATATAGCATAAAATTTTGAATTAAGGAAATTATAAGTATTCCAATTCATTTTCTAATAAATAGTAATGGAGATATTTTAGATCTTTTCCTAACCAAATACACCGATCGTCAAGAATCACCATGAAATAGTGTTGTACTTCATAAAACCGGCTCATAGAACGTGATTGACATGACACTGTAACTGGTTGAAGGGATATCGATTTTTAAAGAGCGGTTACAATCGATATGCCGATGCCGATCGTGCCGTTAGCCGTATTTAGTAGAGTAGACTGTACCTATATTCCTAGTTCTTATTTTTTTTTTTGCATACTTACTCGAAGAGCTCGAACTCGAACTCGAACACAGATCTCCTAGATAATGTCTTGTTATGAATTCTCTAACATATGGGTTGGCTGGAAGAGATCTCTTCTTAATTAAGGCGGCGCCGACCGTCCAGAGGTGCACCCATCTTGTTTTAATATTATTTTTAATTCAAAACAAGCATTAAGGTGGTTCGAGAGCCCAGTGGCGCCTCTAAACAGGAAAAATATCCCCGGCTGGACACGCAAGTCATCTGGAAACCAAAGTATCTATTCGCGGCAATGAATAACTACAAAGACTATTTAGAAATAATATAATCTTATGAGTTTTAGCTCGGCGGGATCTCTTGAAGGACACAGGAGAGTATGAGAGATTTTGACGTGCTGGTCTGGTCCCAAGCCCGGATTAAAGTGGAGGGCAATGGGGCGCATTTCACGATGGACCTGCCTGCCTGTCTCTGTGCGAAATATGTGCATAGAGGCAGGCCGGCCTGAATCATCGTCATGTGACCCACCACCTTCACGTGCAGCAGCCCTGCACACAGAACATGCAAACATGGAACCAAGCGCGAAGATAACTGTATCTACTCAGGAAGGTTCCGGGGAATCCCTGTCTGCGACGTCAACAGTGAGCCAAGCGCATGGCGCCGCATATCATCGCCCATCAATCAACGCGTTAAAGATACTGACATCCATAGCTGGGCATTAACTCGTTAATCCGTTAATCGTTAATTAACGAAGTTAACATTTTGATTAACGAATTAACTTTTAAGTTAACTTTTAAAAATGTTAACGGACACGTTAACTTCCGTTAATATGCAAAAGTCCGTTAATCGTTAATCTAATGCCTACTATTTACCGCACGGCACCGCGGCGCGGCGCGAAAAACAGGTTCAGACAAGTATGAAACGCAAACGAATGACAAGTGCCGGGCGGCGCGTGGCAGTGCATGAAACAAAAACAAAACTAGATATATTTTGCCGGGACGTGCGAGTGAGAAAACTGCGAATATATTTTTTCAGTTGATCATTTCATTACTTAGCGTCAGTGCTTAGAGTGACGAATGCTTTGTTTGTTGTTATATTTAACGGATTAACGATTAACGTTAACTTGCGTTAATTCTTCCAAAATGTAACGCTTTAACGTTTAACGAAGCTAACTTTTTTTGTAGCGGATTAACGATTAACGAAGTTAACAATTTGATTAACGGTGCCCAGCTATGCTGACATCCCATCGCGGCAGGCCTCGAGCCGAGCAGACGGTGTCGAAGCAACAAAGTCCAAAACGGAAAAAAGAAAGCAGCGTCAGGCAGCGAAGTACGATAAAAAAGCTGCGGGGGTTGAACCCGATTCTAGGAAGAGACTACCCAAAATCAAAAGAAAGAGCACTGATTCGAACGAGAGAACGGAATAGAACGCCTCTAAGAAGAAAAGTCCAAGAACGACATGGATACCGCCAAGCCAGTTCGCACGGGGCCTCACGACCCTCAGCGAAAGAGCAGAGCAATCTGGCCATTATTGTTAGGCGTGTAGCCTTGGACATCACAGCCACAGCCATCATCCGTCGTCGAATCAAGGTGATCTTGGATGATACGGTATATCTTGAAACAGAAGAGGCTTACATCAGCTTCGCTGCATCGGAACTTGCGGTCAAGGGCCTCTTCTTGGTCACACCCCTCACAAAGATGTCTCGACTGTGGTTTCTCACTAGGGACCTGGGTGAGATCCAAGGTGTTAAGGGCGGGGCACACCGGCTCCGTATCCAGCTCTCGTCCGTAGTCACGCACGAACTTATGAAGTTGTAATGTATGGGACTGTATGAGATACGGCACACCGCTTGCGTTGCGTATCCGTTCCGTGCTGCACGGTGTGCGGTGTGCCGTATCTCATACAGTCCCATACATTACAACTTCATAAGTTCGTGCGTGACTACGGACGAGAGCTGGATACGGAACGGATACGGAGCCGGTCTGCCCCGCCCTTTAAGCTCGAGATCTTCAAGTGGAACAGATTGAAGGCCACAATCTGGTGCCTATGTTATGAAACTACAGGCTACAAGTCTACAGGTAAAATTCTTGGAACATTGTGTAGCCGGTTCATATTCCTGGTATCATAATGGCTAACCAACAGCTACACAATGAACATCGAATTTCACCTGTAAAATTGTAGCCTGTAGTTTGATAATATCGGGAACTGGATGCCTGGCAAACCGAAGGATCTCCCCAGAGACGTGATGAAAACCGTTCGCGTCCAAAATAAAAAGAAGACGGCACTGAGGCTTCATGGCTGTTCAATTTATCGCGGGTTTTTATCGCTTAGACTACATTCAATCTGTAAACATAGAATTAGTCGCCGGGTATTAGTTGCAAAACTAACCCGGTAGATAGAGCCGTGCCACGCGTTACTGTCATTAAAATACTTATGCAAAATTGGCGGGCAAGGAACGAGCTACAGTAGCCCAGATGGAAGAGGCGTCGCCACTAGTAATTCGAAAGTCGCAGGTTCAAATCCTGCCCGCGCTTGAAAATTTTGCATGTTTTCAAATAGGTATTGTGTACCAAACACGGGAAGTGTTTTAAAATTTGGTATTCAAGACATCAAATAGCCTTTCTTTATATAAAATTTCAACACATATTTTAGGATTTAACTCATTATGCGTCGGGAGGAAATCACTACTACAGTCGGCAAAGTAGGTCAGTCAACTGAACTGTCGTCGCCACAGGTAAACCAGAAAAACACTAAAGAAAAGTTGTACTCAGATAAAAATATTTATTTAAAATAAACTCTTAAGTATGTACTCTTAAGACCACAGCATTACTTATTTCCCACTAATTGTATAAAACACATGTATGATCTAAAAAATAAAAGCTGCTATATTAAAAATCCCTATCTAAAAGTTTGAATAACAGGCACCCACTACTGGTTGTCGTATAGGAAATTAAACTACATGTCATGAAATACTTTTGGGGTAAAATAATTATGGGTACGACCCCAAAGAACAGAAATGTCTATACCTATATGGTGAAAGTTAAATCCATACATTCCTTGAAGAGGTAAGAGGTTGGTCATTTCCAACAAATACTTCCATAGAACTATGGGCCCAAAAGCATTAGTTATAAAATTAAGCAAACATTAAATAAGGACCTATTAATTTGCAAAATGTCTGATGGACCATAGTCAGTTGCATTTATAATTGTTACTCTGTTGTAAAAAATTGCTCTGGAAAAACTCGAACAAACTACATAAATTACTGCATTAATTAATTAATTAATGTCGCCTTTGCGGCAAAAATTGAATATTTATTTTTTTCTGTGTATTTTTTGTGCAATAAGAATATTATATACATTATAAATTACATAATATGTAATATGATATTAGCAGAATTTGGAGTGCAGAAACTGACTCAGCCTCGATGAAAATTTCTGCTTATAAAACTCACTCAAAATTGTGAACCAATAATAGTATTAGTTCGATAGATTGTTATCTATTAAATTAGGCTTAATATTATTGTTTAATTAAACATGGACGGATATAAACACAGATAGTTTCCTTCTTACAATAATGATGACTGTCACAACTTAACTTATTTACATAAAATGCCACGGTAATATCAAGTCATGCAGTAAAATATAACATTAAATTGAAAGTTCTGAGATTCTTCTAACTAAGACACTGAATCATTGTCTTATTTATGATGATTATGATTACATTAATAATATAAGATATGTAAAACTCATGATTTACCTCAAATACAAGTTGTTAATTAAGTAAACTGTTCTTTATTCTCTACTGTTATAAAATAGCTGCCAGACTGGCACCAGTAGAAATAAATCAGTATTAATCAGTCTGCTTTCTAAAGATAAAAAAGCTGTAGTTTCTTGCACATTCAAGTTTTCAGCTTTCAGTTGAACAATGGATAATATTTTTATTGGTCTAGATTTGATATGCCAAGAATGTTGTTAGAATAGATGCCAAAAGTATGCTGGTTTTAGGATTAGTTGCCATGGTGCCACTCTGAAAAATGAATACAAATAAAGTTAAGGCAAAAATCTTTACATCTAATAAATAATCAATAATTTGGGAATTATTATATAAATTTAGCCGTGTGATGCCGGCTTAGAATAGCATCACCCCATTTCTTTCCCATGGGAGTCGTAAGAGGCGACGATGGGACTCGAGGGTGTGTATTGCATTTTTAGGCGATGGG
Organism: Tuta absoluta; assembly: GCA_027580185.1. Taxonomy (NCBI): domain Eukaryota; kingdom Metazoa; phylum Arthropoda; class Insecta; order Lepidoptera; family Gelechiidae; genus Tuta; species Tuta absoluta. The sequence goes on from JAQAHW010000003.1 coordinate 8,084,791, forward strand.
CTGACAACCTGTCACTATGGCGATACATAATTTTCCGAATAACCCTCAAATGTTTGTCAGACGTGGCGTAAATGTCCGTTTTTTGCGGCCGTTTTCGCTCTGCCTACCCCGCAAGGGATAAAGGCGTGATATATGTATGAATGTATAAATTTTCCTTCAGAGTAGATAAAGCAAAATCATAAACATCTGGCTAGGTTCATACATGATTTTATTAGGCCTTAAAGATGCAATGTGATGCCGGCTTAGAATAGTCTCACCTCATTTATTTCCCATGGGTGTTGTAAGAGGCTACTCAGGGAATCAAGTTAAACATGTGTATTGCAATTTTAGTCGACAGGCTGACAACCTGTCACTATGGTGATACAAATTTTTTGAATGACCTTCAAATGTCAGTTTTTAAGGCCATTTACGCTCTGCCTACCCCGCAAGGGAAAGAGGCGTGATATGTGTGTATATGTTAAAGATGCAAAGTAGGATCTCTTTTTTTGATATTCCAGTTAATATGTATTTGACGCTCAGAATAATCTGATTTTCTGAGGTAATATAGGTGTACTTACAATAATGTAGTAATTGCAACGGTCTCCTTGGCAACAGTCTGAACACTTCCAGTCCTGATACCAGATGTGGGTGCAAAGCGGCATATTCCTCTGCCTCGTGAGCGCACACTCAGTCTTATTGGAGCATCTCTTGGAAACATAATACTGTTTCTGCGCGCCCTGCGACCAATACGGTGTGCTACCCCATTTGATCTCCGTCAAACACACATCCTGATTATAATCGCAAGTTTTGATGGTTTTAACACATTTCTCATTGTTGTCTTCTTGGTTTTCACAAACGTAACACTCCAAACTTATCACTGTAAAAAAAATACGTGGTACCTTTTAGAAAATTAAATAAATCTCAGTATTATTACGTGCACAAGTGACAAGAGTGATACTAACCTTTTGCAAGCGATATCAAGAAGATTATTGAGATAAAGCCGAATGCGTAGTATCTCTGCATTTCAATGAATATGAAATACCGCAGATAAATCTAGCAATACAGCCCCACTTGCTTAAATGGTTAATTTATTTACAACTTTTACAAGCACACCACACCCGAATTTTATGCAGCCATTGGAATCTCCGAACAAAGCTACCGGACCGTATACCTGTCCCAGTCCCACGATTATCTTCTGAGTTACGATTAGCTACATCGAGACGAGGCTGTATGGTTTTAAGACCTTTGCCTGTCCAATGGATAAATAGAATACAAAAGAATTTTATCTATGCCTGTCAAATTCAAACTGTCATTTTTTCACGGCCAACTTCTAACGATTTCTATTTCTTTAATTACATTTATCCTTAATATTATTGTAAACATTGACCATTTTATAACCATTTATTTTATTTTGACCTGTGCTATGGGCAAAGACGAAGAAAAGTGAACTTGACGAATACGAGGTGACGGCATTCGATAAAAAATTGTATTGCTGTTTTTACGATCAAGAATTTATTGAAACTGTTTAGAACATCGTTTAGAACGCAGTTTCGCTGCAATTTTTGTGGTATGTAATATAAGTAATGATATGACTTCAACGTTCATACTTATTCGCTATAGCAAATGTAAGCAGCTTCCCTTGATGTTGATATCACAATATTTTTTTGCTGATGTGTGTTTAAGTGTCTAGTTTCTTTGGTGCCTTCATTACGGTAGTGACCAGTTTAAAACAATCCAATGCTTTCTACTTTCAGAATATACCAAAGATTAGAGCAACTTAGATGTTGTGATCTTAGTAGACTGGTGATCTGTTGAGTTCCATACAAATGAAGATCCACACATTCGATTCTTCGTCGGCATCCAAACTGGTGAATTAAATGCATGGTGAGTTATACATTTTCTCTTTCCGCACGAATAACCGCAGTATCAGCGTATTTAAACTGCCTACTAGGCCGACGAGGCAGTGTAGCGATCAGCATTTAAGTAGAATCATCTTAAACATCATCCCGGCCTGATGGCTTGATATGCTCTCCAAAGCAATGTACAATTGAAATTGAGAACATCTACATCGAGCGATAAGTTGGTTAAGTATCAATAGACGCTAGACTACTGCATCACAGAAGGTGTGCGTCAATTATAGCATGATGTCCCACATTCTTCACCACCTTGCCTATAATAAATGAACTCACGACTTCCCTACACTTATTATATACAATAGAACAATTACAGCCTAACACTATATTAATGTTTCAGAATAGTGCAATTCTATGGGCAGTATCAGCGCTAGACTGATACGGTAGAAGGTAATGTCGCAGGTTTTAGACCAAAACCTAGTTTTGTTATCTTTTATATAAGACAAATTAAACTTGATTTTAGTTTAAACATTAGCATGGAGAAAAAATAAGTGTACCATATAAGCTTGGTGGGCTGGGTGGCGTTTTCGTTATTCAGCTCTGAGAACACATAATTATAAACCTGATATAAACAATCTAGGTTTGCACGTCTATTTTATCAAAAATCGGTTGTTCATGATCAGCAAAGTAAATAGAAACTCAAATTTCTTTGACACACTCAATTATTATTGTGTGGATCTTTATTTATCTTATCCTGTTGTAGTTAAATTGCATACATTCATTGCGACGGACAGAAGGCTCGTACTTTGAGATTTATCTATCGTATCGTTTTTAATAAAGTTTTCCTATGCTTTATTTTCAGGCTCCCAGAGTGATACGAATAAGAAACCGGCGTATGGCGGCTTGAGGTGACAGTCGTTTACTTCGTGTTTAGTTTGCTGTAATAAAATTATTCGTTTTTAGTTTGCTGTAATAAAATTATTTTAAATGATGTAACATTCATTTTATTTAAATTACCTGTATAATAAAAATACCTGTGAAAAATACTACCTATTACTGTGACTACTACACATCACTATTAAATACTAGGAGGTAACAATATAACGTAGCGAGTACGTCCATGGTACATCACAGCAAAATTACACAATCCATGGTCAATTCACGTAGTGGTATATTGTAAGTCTATGGTCAATTCAGTAAGGACTTCATGTACTAAGGCTAGTTGCTTATCTGTCCTTTAGGACATAATATAAGAGATCTGTGATTTTATGTCTGTAACGACAAACGACAACAACAACGCTGGCTGAAAGTTTGACGTTTGTGATTGATGTGGCCAATAAAATATTTGAAATTATAACAAGAACTTTAAAAAATATTTGTTAATGGGAATTTTTCTTGGGCTTCTTTAGTGTCACGTAGAGGTCGCTGAGCTTAATTAAAATAACGTTTCTTTAATACCAAATTTTTAAAACACTTCCCGTGTTAGGTATACAATTTTTGAAAACTTGCAAAATTTTCATTTCATTCATCCTGCCCGCGCTTTAAAATTATGTAAGTTTAAAAAAAAAACGTTTCTTTACACAAAAACTGTACCAAAAGTGGTAAATCACAAAATAAAATAAAAAATAATTTATAAAGATAAATTATTCTAAGGGACTCGAGGGTGTGTATTGCAATTTTAGGCGATGGGCTGACAACCTGTCACTATGATGATAAACAATTTTCAGAATGTCCCTCACATATTTGTCAGACGTGGCGTAAATGTCCGTTTTTGCGGCCATTAACGCTCTGCCTACCCCGCAAGGGATTAAAGGCGTGATATATGTATGTATGTAAATTATTCTTTATTTTGTGATTATTGAATTGTTCTAAATTTATAATTGGTTATTTGTTTACTTACACGAATGACACTCAATATAATAGCAAGGCGATAAATTTATTCTGTAGTAAATCAGACTAATATAATTAATTTGTAACGAACAAAACGTGAAACGGAACCTGTGACAAAACTATGGCTGCCGCCAGCCATATTGAAATGTAAAAATTTCAGTTTAGCACAGCGCCCTCTGGTTTGACATTCAGAACTATCAACAGAACTGTCAACAGAAAAACTAGTTTTCAGGACTTTGACTTCCGGGTTGAGCATAAGCACACGTGGTTTTGCGGTTATTTTCGAATTCGGGTGTTTTGATCAATCCTAGTGATTCATTCCTGTTGATTTGTGTTCTTGTGGTGGTTTTGGTTTTGTGTTTGTCATATAGTAAGTGATTATTATATATATTTGTTTATATACTGTGTAAATATGAACGGGGGGGACCCCCCCGATGACCCCGGGGGAGGTTATGATAAAAACAATGGTGGTAATCCTTTTCAAAGTTTATTAAATGTTGTCGAGATGGAAGTAGATGAGCAGCAGCGTCTTGCTAAAGATCAAGCTTCTAAGAGGCGTAATGTAGACGAACAGAATGTTTATCATCCCCCACCAAAGAAATCGGTAAATAAAATTGTTGCCCCCTCGATCCAATCCACATTCACACTACCTGAATATGAGAATGATAAAAGAGTTTATGGCGATCATGACGTTGCTCCTTTCATTGTTCACATCAGCAAAGTAGTATCTGAACAATCGGTGGATACTGGCACAACTCTGCGTCCCATCAAATTCGGTCATTTTATGTATCACAATAAGATACAAAACATTGTAAAGGATGGTATAAAGCGAGTTGGCCGCAACAGAATCTCAGTAGAATTCAAGACCGCATCAGACGCGAATGCTTTTCTGCAGCACCCATCTCTAGCCCCAGCCAAATATGAAGCCATTATTCCGTCATTTAATACGACACGAATGGGTATAATCAGGGATGTGCCTGTTGAGTGGACTTTGGAGGAGCTTGTTCATGCGATAGAAGTACCATCTGGGTCTGGCAAAGTAATAAGAGCCCGTAGGCTAAATCGAAAATCCATTGGCGAAAATAATGCACCTACTTGGATACCAACTCAAACTGTTGTGCTTACTTTCCTAGGTCAAAAACTTCCTCCACAGGTCTACTGTTTTTACACTTCTTTACCTGTTCAGACTTATGTTCTGCCTACAATTCAATGCAACAAGTGCTGTAGGTTTGGCCATATAGCTGCAAAGTGCAGGTCGTCAGATCGCTGCTTTGTTTGTGCAGGGAGTCACCCTGGTATTACCTGCTCCAAAAACATCCCAACTTGCCTTTTTTGCAGTGGTAGCCATAAAGCTACTGACCCTAATTGCCCGGAACATTTCCGCCAGAAGAACATTAAATTGGTAATGTCCCAGGAGAATATCTCCTACATTGAAGCATCAGCCCGTTTTCCTCAGGTTCGTAAATCTTTTGCTGACGCATCTCGAAACTCTCCTGCTCTTAATAGAAACCAACCTCAATTCCAACCTGACCATTCACTTTCTCAACCGCAAACTTCATCGTCATACAAAAAAACAGTGTATACAGAACGTCGTTCCCCCTCCCCTGCGTCTTCTGGTGGTTACAATAAGGTGGCGCACATGGCATTAATTAATACTCCAATATCATCCACTTCAAATGGCTGTGCTTTATCCTCCGATTCCCTTGACGTCGATTACAATTTCATTGCACTGTTATTATCAACTTGTATAAAGTTTTTATCTAAAACGAGTCAGAACGATATACCGAACAACATTCGCGACAAACTGTCTGAGCTAATTAACACTACTTACAATGCCAGTATTCCTTCAGTGGAACTGTCGCAGCGTAAAACATAAGAAGAATGAATTATTATTCCTAACTAACCAATATAAACCATCCCTTCTTGCCGTCCAGGAGATGTGGCTTAAGCCTGGGATTCCATTTAGGGTCCCTGGTTATTCCTGTCTCCGGGATGACAGAAGTGATGGTCGCGCTGGAGCTGCTATTTTAGTATCCAGATCTGTTATTTTTAATCAAATTAATTTGCCTTCTCACAGTGATATATTTAATATAGTTGCTGTGAGAGTATTTAATATATCTTTTGTATCTATATATATTCCTAATCCATCTAGCTCAATTCTTACAAATTTTAGGTCTATCATTTCTACCCTCCCACCCCCGCTTATTATTATGGGAGATTTCAACATTCACCATTCCTCGTGGGGCTCATACTACTGTGATTCCCTTTCTTCTCCTTTTCTTGATATCTGTGATGAACTAAATCTCTGCATTATTAACGATGGGTCCCCTACTCGTAGAGTCCCCCCATCTCATGACCCAAAAAGTGCTGTGGATATAACTCTTTGCTCTCCTGCTGTGTCTTCTCTTCTTACCTGGTACATTCTCTCTAATTCTAATGGAAGCGATCATTTTCCCATTGTTATTTCACAGCACGATTCTAGAAGTCCTGACCTTCAGAATATCCCCAGTCCTATGGCAAAATTTAACCTATCTAAAGCTGATTGGTCTCAATTTAAAATTACCCTAAATTCTGAGTTATCTCAACTTCCCCTAATTTCCACTGATAATGTTCTTTCCGTATATGTTCTCTTTAGAGATGCACTCCTACTTTCAGCGAAGAAAACTATTCCTCTCAAGAATTCGGCATCTGATAAAATTCGATCCCTACCCTGGTGGGATTCTGACTGCACAGATGTCTGTAAGCAAAGGAAAAATACTGAACATATCTATTCGGCTCATATGTCAAATGAGAACTGGATTGAGTTCCAAAGAGTTTCTGCCAATACAGTAAGAACATTATCGGAGAAAAAGAAATGTGGTTGGAATCACTTTTGTGAATCCCTTTCTCCTCGTTCACCGCCATCATTGGTGTGGAGTAATGTGAGAAGATTTCGTGGTGCTGTTTCTGGTGATGCAAATATAACTTCCAATGATCCATCTAATTGGTTACATGGGTTTGCTAACAAGCTGGCCCCCCCTTCAGCTCCGACCTTTAATGAATCATTAATCTTTTCTTCTAATGACACGCCTCATGACAAATTCGATGCACCATTCTCTCAGGAAGAGTTATCTTTAGTTTTATCTGAACTCAAAAATACTTCTCCAGGGGTTGATGGAATCCCATATGCATTCCTGGTAAACCTATCTTCTACGGCAAAAGAAATATTTTTACAAATTCTAAATTATATCTTCGTATCAGGCATTCCCCCTGAAGAATGGAAAACTCAAATTATCGTCCCTATACTCAAACCAGGTAAACCCTGTTCAGACCCTTCTAGCTACCGACCTATTGCGTTATCTTGCAGTATGGCAAAAATTTTGGAGCATCTTGTTAAGAATCGACTGGAATGGTTTATGGAAAGTAGGGGCATATTAGCTAAAAGCCAATTTGGGTTCCGCAAGGGTTTTAGTACCATGGATAGTTTAAGCTTATTTGTGACTGATATACGTTTAGCTTTATCTAAACGAGAATTCCTGGTAGGCCTTTTTCTTGATATTACATCCGCATACGATAATGTAATTCTTTCTGTACTCAGGCAAAAATTGCTTCAGCTGAGTGTCCAAGTAAAGATTGTTAATTTTATCTCAAACCTATTCTCTGTAAGATCTGTTCAAATTATGTACCAGAACCAGCTCTTTCCCCCTAGAACTGTCTGGAAGGGACTACCACAAGGTTCAGTTCTCAGTCCTCTGTTGTACAGTATTTACACCTGCGACCTTGATCTTTCAGTGAACAGTTTTTGTGACATTTTGCAGTATGCGGATGACCTTGTCCTGTATGTTTCCGCAAAAGATATTAATGATGCTTCTTCTAGATTAAATTCAGCTTTGTACTATCTTGGGGAATGGCTTCAAGATCATGGTCTTTCTCTATCTATCAATAAGAGCTCTGTGACTGTTTTTTCTCGCAGCAGATTAAATCCGACTGTGTCTATATCCCTGAACGGTCAAGAAGTTCCAGTGAAAGATTCATCCAAATTTTTAGGAGTAATCCTAGATTCCAAACTGTCTGGTGTTCATCATATTGACCATATAAGTAAAAAATGTGAAAAAAGTATTAATGTCCTACGCTCTCTATCTGGTGTCTGGTGGGGATCTCATCCATATACCCAAAAAATATTATATAATGCTCTGGTGCGTAGTCATCTAGACTATGGCAATTTCTTGTTGGAACCGTGTAATAAGAAATCGTTGGCTGTTCTTGACAAAATTCAATCTAAGTGCTTACGAATTGTTTGCGGAGCAATGAAGTCCTCACCCATTAATGCCCTTCAGGTAGAATGCACAGAACCTCCTTTACATTTTAGACGGCAATATCTTTCAGACAGATTCTTTTATAAATTAATTCAGAGTTCAGACCACCCTCTACTCCCTAAACTTCATTCTCTTTCAAATTTAATTTCTTCTAATAAATACTGGAAACAAAAAGAATATCCATGCCTCTTCAACAGTTTTGTAAAATATATCAGTCTTCCTTGTCCTGTTTTTCAATGCAAACTTAACCCTCTTTTTGACACTTCTTTTGATGCTATTATATATAAACCCAATGTTTTTCTGGACTTAGGCATTGAAAAAGATTCTCCATCAGCTAATTCCCAGCTGAACCGTCTTATTGGTAAAAATTGGAGTGAGTGGCTGACCTTATACACAGACGCATCTAAGATTTCTGATCAGGGTTGCGTTGGCGCCGCTGTTTGGATCCCCAAATACAGGATTATTCTTAACTTGAAATGCCCGTCTTTGGCCTCTATTTTTACTGGCGAATCTCTAGCAATCTTGGAAGCTCTTCAATACATTGAGTCTCATAAACTCGATAAATCTATCATCTTTTCCGACTCAAAAAGCTGTTTGCAAGCTATTCTTGCAAATCAACTAACTTCCAATTCCAAGTCTAAATTTCCATTTATCTTAAAAATTAAAAGCATTTTATATAAGTGCCAAGCCAGTAATATTAGAGTTATTTTGGCCTGGATACCCGGCCACAGTGGCATTCATGGTAATGAGGTTGCAGATACTTGTGCTAAAGATGCTACAATTTCAGGTGTTGAGACTAATGTCGTGTACTCTTCAGATTTAATTCATTTAGCTAAAAAACGTATGTTTTGTATATGGGAAGAGCAATGGAGAAAATCCAGCTCCCAGAAAGGTAAATATTTTGCTGATATCCAGGGCTCTATATCTCTCGTCCCGTGGTTTTTCAAATATCGCAAAGCTAGCAAACGTGTAAGTGTAACATCTACCATCTGTAGATTGCGACTTGGTCATTCATGTACTCCGGTTCACCTTGCGAAAATTCGCATAAAAGATTCTTCGATTTGTGAATGTGGACTTGATGAGGGTACTCCAGATCACATTTTCTTCAGCTGCCCACGTTTTTCTGTTTCTCTGTATGATGTTTTGCCACCTGATATCGCTCGTCCTACTAACTTTAAATCTTTGCTCTCTCTTGTTAATACTCCGTTTATTCAAACTCTTTGTAATTATATTAATATTAATAATATTAGGTTATAATAAAAAATTGTCTTGATTTTTCAACTAACCTACTGATTTTATGTTTCATGTTGTGTATTGTGGTGTGTTTGTCCTTTGTTGTAGGTAGATCCAACTCATCTCAGCGGAATCGAGCGTTGCAGTTAATTAAAAAAAAAAAAAAAAGTGTTGTCGTTTGGTTGTCGTCGTTCTTTTGTGATCCCGTGTATACGGTCAAAGTCGTCATCGAAACTTGACACTGGCGAAATCATAATGAAAACGCCATAAAAACAAGAAATTGAATTGAACTAGTTTTCATCACAATGAAATAGATCGTTTTCTGTTTGAAAAATTTTAGTATTCCAACAACTCTGTAGACACTTAACCAACCCCCCGTTTAGTGGTGTGTTAGTTTAAATGTTATGCTAAGGTTATCTTATCCGGAGCATGTCGAACGTACACCAGACAAAGGAGTTAGTTTCATTTCTACACGGTAGTGTTATTATTTATTATTTTGGTTGTAGTTTTCATTTATATGCAGGAAAACCCATGAAAGTAAATTATATTTCAATAATACTAGCTGTTACCCGCGGCATTGCTCGCATAACCCTCGAGTGCTGATAAAAACTATCCTATGTGTTAATCCATGTTACCTTCTATATGTGTGCCAAATTTCATTACAATCGGTTTTGTAGTTTTTGCGTGAAGAAGTAACAAACATACAAACTTTTGCATTTATAATATTAGGAGGATATAGGATATTTTGTGATGCGAGTGATGTAACAATGACAGGCTAAATTTTGTTTTACGGTCACATACATCCAATTGAAAAAACGAAACAAATTCATCATCCATCTGCATGCCCTTATCCCAATTTATTTGGGGTCGGCGCAACATGTTTTTTCTTGCATTCATCTCTATCAGCTGTCAAACCTTCGTTTACACCCTTTTACTTCATATCATCTTTTATACAATCTATCCAAACTTTATTAGGCCTTCCTCTCCTTCGGCATCTATCCACATTAATATTCAATACTTTTTTTGTCACATGATTTTCATCCCTCCTCATACACCTCATCTTTTCTGTAACTGGCGTTATTTTCAAACTTCCTTTAATATACTCATTCCTTGTTTTATCTATTCTTGTCACAATAGATTAAACAAGGTCACATAATTTTCTGTTTTTTACTCTATAGGTTCTATTCCGAAGCGAGCGGCCGACGACGGCCGAGTGCCACGGCACTACTGGTTTGTATGGGATACTATCCGAACCGAGCGGCCACTGCTCGGCCGCCGTGGCATGTGCAGTCGCCACTCGGTTCAGATAGTATCCCATACAAACCAGTAGTGCCGCGGCGGCCGATGTCGGCCGCTCGGTTCGGAATAGAACCTCATCGCACTAAGTACAGCTAAAGCAAACTCCCCATTGCGATGAAAACTGTTTAAAATAGCAACATTTTTAAACCGTAATGACGTTTCTAGTGATGTACTATGCGCATATCGAATTGATCAATCAGACTTCGTGTCAATGCGCTTAGATCGATTTTTATATATATTCTTTTAAAATTTCTTAACGAAAAATGGGAAATTTTCTAGGGATTCTCGAGTGTCATGTAGAGGGCGCTAAGCTTAATTGAAATAACGTTTCTTTACACTAAAACTGTAACACATTATAAATTATTCTTTATTTTGTGTTTATTGTATTGTTCTAAATTTATTATTGGTTATTTGTTTACTTACACGTATGATACTCAATATAATAGCAAGGCGATAAGTTTATTTTGTAGTAAATCAAACTAACATAATTTATTTGTAACTAACACAACGTGAAACGGAACCTGTGACAAAACAATGGCTGACGCCAGCCATATTGAAACGTCAAAATTTTCAGTTTAGCAAAGCGCCCTCTGGTTTGACATTCAGAACTATCAAGAGAACTGTCAATAGAAAAACTCCCATTAAGGGCGGAATCCTGAACGTCAAGTATTACCAGACGTTCAAAAATAAATCCTGTTGTGTTAATTTTATATCACGAAGTAATAGAGTAAAAAAACTAAGGGCGGAAATAAAATGGTGTTTTCTAGTTTAGTAAGTACTAAAAAGCTGCCTCTAAGCTGCCTCTAGATGTCTTTAGCGGAAAGCAGTGTACACTGTTACATTATACGATAGTAATAGAAAGTAAGTACCTACATATTTAAATATTAGTATACATTAGTGCACCTTTTACACAGAGGCATTTGGCAGCACAGGGGGGCGTTCAATGGAGCACGGATAATATATCTTTTGTCGCTCTTTTATACTTTGACAATTCGTAATATCGCGTTTAGTTTATTCCTAGGGCACGTTCATGCTGTTTCGGGCCAACTTCATTGCATGCACCTTTTTTCGTGTCACTTTTTTAGTGTCAACGTTTTGTCAAACAAAATGCGATGGGCTACGACGGTGACGAGAAAAACTGGGTAGGTAACTACGGTGACATTAAAAACTGGGAGTATCCTTTTTGTCCGGTCCGTTTTTCATGTCTGGTATGTTTTTTTGTCTGCTTAAGCGCGCAAATAGCATTTTAGTAGAGTGAGGGAGTAACCCACTAAGCAGGAGGACGGGGAGTGCGCTGGCCCCCCACAAGGGGGGGTTGCCCCCGCAGTAAAAATAATGTCGCAAATCCGACACAGTAGGTTTAGGTTAGGTTAGAGTTGTGACCCCCTGGAGCGAACGAAGTGAGTGACTGAGAGGCAAAAGCATTATAAATTATGTTAAATACAAACAAATATACAAATAGAGAATGCCGATGATCTGGCACTAGCGTCTCAGGCATCGTCATTCGATGAGGTTGAAAGGAATCTGACTGCAGCACTTGACCACCTAAGCAACTACTATGAGCAAAAATTAACTAAAACCCAACCCGTCGAAAACCCAGTCATGTGTCTTTCGTAATAAAGAAGCTAGGCGAAGCCTAACTAAACATAACATGCAAAAGCGTGCCAATCGCTAATTGCCTTCATCCGAAATACCTCGGTATTACATTGGACTGAGCACTTACTTACAAGCAACACTGTGCAAACATCAAACAGAAAGTGGGCACGCGTAACAATCTCTTGCGCCGCCTCACCTCTACAAAGTGGGGAGCTTCGCCACACGTCTTGCGGACTACTGGAATGGCACTATCCTTCTCTGCAGGAGAGTACGCTAGCCCGGTATGGAGCCGTTCCGCACATACTCAGCTGGTGGACACAGCATTACATGACACATGCCGCATTATTACTGGTTGTCTTAAACCAACCCCTGTTGGAATGCTGTATCCCTTAGCTGGTATAGCCCCCCGGACATTCGCAGAGAAGTGGCGAGCCGAAGCGAAAGAAAAGAGGCGGATTTGAGGCACCCAATGTATGACTATGCCCCGGTGTCTCAAAAACTCAAAAGTCGGCACAGTTTCATCAAAGAAGTGCCTCCTTAGATGGTGTAGCCTCTCAAACCCGACTTACTCTCTGGCGGGAGAAATACCCTACAGAAATTAATTTACCCTAATTTAGTCGACGTGGAAGTCTCTTAACAGACTCCCGGACCCAAGTCGGCCGCAGTAAGGAAAATATGTGCAAATGGGGCTTTAGCTCGGGGAGTGACTGTGTGTGCGGTGTTTCCCCGCAGTCAATGGCACATCTATTGTCTTTCCCCGCGTGCCTTAGTACCTGCACACGCGAAAACCTTTATGAAGCCACAAACAACGCTGTGCGCGTGGCTGAGTACTGGTCCAAACAAATTTAGCAACCGCCAGAATCGATTCGCAAAGAAGATTATAACAAACCAACCAAAAAAAGCGCACCAACGGTTCCTGACCTCACTTGACCTGCTGTCAATATTTTGATGGTTCAAAGAGTTTTTTTAGGTCCAATTTTTTGCTTTGACATAGACAATCTGGCCGCGTTAAATTGTGTCGGCTACGAAACTGACGTATAAAAAGTTGACATACATGGCCGGGACCCGCTCCTAGTCGGTATTTTCTCCGATGACAGGTCATAAAACCGCGTTTTAGCACACCAGTCAGCAGAAATTTTCTACCATGCGCTCCAAAACGTGGTTTTACGAACTGTCAAAGTATAAAAGAGCGATGACAGATATTTTATCCGTGATCTATTGGAGCGCCATTGGAGCGCATGGTAGAAAATTTCTCGTGACTGGCGGGCTAAAACGCGGTTTTATGACCTATCATCGGAGAAAATATCGACTAGGAGAAACAGCATGAACGCGCCCCAGCAGCACTCAAATGGATAACCATGGTGCATTTTACTTTTTATGTCTAATAAATCCACAAAAAATAACGAGAAAAACTGTGTTTTTACTTTTTTCATATCTCAAAAAATGGCCGAGATATTTAAGTTCAAAGTGTGTAGTTTCGGGCGAAGGTTTTTTAAAACGCGGGCGAGCGCAGACTAGCCGATGACGTCACGGCTCGAGTCATTCGGCACTCGCGCTTACGCTAGCACGCCGTCGCGCAGTTAAATTAAATATTATAAAATAAAATGCTAGGGAAATACTGTATTGTGCCGCAATGTTTAAACTCCACTGTTAAAACACCAAATAAACTCTTCTTTTATGTACCTAAGGACCCAAAAATAAGAAAAAAGTGGCCGTAAAAAGAGTTGATTCAATAGTCCTGATTCAAAGTAGGTATACTTTAACACAAACTAATGTTAAAGTATACCTACCTACATATAGACGTACTCACGTACTTAGATTAGGAGTACTTGGCCATCCTGATTGCTTAAGTACCTACCTATGTAGGTACCACCTTGTCGTACCTACTCTACTTGCAACGGTACAGGCAAATGTGTGTATGTGAATAAAGGATTACCTATAGTTCGATGCGTGGAGTAGACATGCGCCTCCTTGACCCACACTGTACGTATAACAGTTGGCTGAAGTAGGTTTGCGTATGCGCCTCCTTGTCGAGGAGGCCGCCGCCGTGGTACTGGCAAGTAGGTAGGTACGCGTGGAAACCCATCGGTAGGTAGGTAGGTAGGTACGTACTTCAGGATGGACGCTAATGCACTCGCCAGTTCCACGGCGAGTAGGTAGGTACGCGTGGAAACACATAGGTAGATACCTACTTCAGGATGGAAGCACATGCACTCGCCAGTTTCACGGCGTAGAAACGCATGGAAACCCATAGGTAGGTTTTAACGAGCGCGAACTGTAGGTACCTAGGTACCTTACCTAGTATTTTTATCACACACATTTTGATTGAGTTGAGGGAGTAGGTACAACTAGGAACCTTATGGGTAGGTACCTACTTCAGGCAGGATGGTCATGAACTCGCGAGCGAAAGTATTTTTATCTAAATAAAAAAAACACTATGATTCAGTTGAGATAATGCTTACATATACATTTTCATTTTTATTCCACGAATTTCGGCAGCGGTAAAATCTTTATTCATCATGAAATATTGGGCCACCATCAAACTATAAATTTTTGGCAGATTGTCGGACTGACCTTTCACTAATCCTGCTTCCATTTTACTCACTACACTTATATAACATACATATAAACACCATATAAAGTATTTCTTTGAAAGAACGAAGAAAATCGAAACAAAATCACCGAAACGTGCAGCGCGCTGTGTTGCGGTCGCAAGTAGTCCCGAGCCGTGACGTCACAGTCTTAGCGCGCGTAATTTCGGAAATTCAAAATTGGGGTAAAACTTCTCTTCGTCATAACTTGCGAAATACTGCATGTATTGAAGTGAAATAAAAACTAGTGTAATGTACATGATCTACGCTCCAATTTAAAGTGTATATGAAAGTCATATTTTGACCCCTCAGGCTTATCCATTGTCAGTTTATTTTTAAGCTGATGGTCTTGTAGCCAAAGCTTACACAATAAAAAAAAAACTCAAATTGTCATTTGCCATTGTTGACATTTTGTTTCTTGCGTGTGATCGTCAGGTAGGAACTAGACGAGATCAAATTTTTGTTATAATATCTCTTTATTGGAAAGCAAAGCTGGAATAAATCATGGAAGGCATATTGTGGAAATGGACAAATTACTGGAATGGTACTTTCTTGTTTACTATTGTGTTGAATGTTTCAATTGTGTATGTGATAGTTACATTACCTACGTATATGCAATTTCCAGGTTGGCAAACCAGATGGTTCGTATTGGAAAATGGCATTCTCTCCTATTACAAGTCGCAGGAAGAAGTAAGCCAAGGCTGCAAAGGCTCAGTGAAAGTATCTGTTTGCCAGATAAATGGTATGCCCTCATTAATGTTTTAAGTACATTTATCTTGTTCATGAAACAATTAAATTTAAACTTGGCCCTAATTTTTTTTCATTTTTCAGTGAATCCGATTGACTTGACTCGTATGGACTTGGTGATACCTGGCCAGCAGCACATGTACTTGAAGGCTCCATCACCACAAGATCGCCAAAAGTGGTTGGTGGCACTGGGCAGTGCTAAAGCTTGTGTTGACTCCAAAGGAGATATTGGTAAATAATTATTAATTAATATTACTCATTATAAAGCGCAGTATGGAATAGAATAGCCCCTGGTGCAAGATCACTAAGTCATACAAACTTATTAACTTATCATAAAGTAGGTATATGAGTACTTATTATTTGAGATTCATGCTTTACCAACTTAACATTCTTATATCAAAAATTAATGCTTGTTAAGTTTTTCCTATCTTTGAAACATACTTATTCCCTGCTTTTTATATTATTTTGCTTGTGTAGTTCCAGGTTTGGATGACAGAAACACATTGGGCCACAAGAAGTCAGAACTCCGGCTGTACTGTGACCTGATGATGCAACAAGTACATGCAGTGAAGAGTGCCGCCACTGCTGAGGAAGGCCCAGAAATGCAGGTACAGACTAAATTTATATTAGCTTTTGTTATAGGATAACAAGCTAGCTATCTCAATTCTGCCACTTAAGAAAATCAATCTCAATAATTTAATCTTATCATATGTTCTTGAAAACAAGTTTTTGTTGCAGAAAATTGATGATGCTTCAAGCCTGTTGACAGCAACATGTGATACTTTCATAAGAACACTCGAAGACATCATGAAATTAACCAGTGGTGTTGGAGGCAATGGCATTCCATATGAAATGCCACTACCCAACATAAAAAGTAATGGCTCTAGTAGAACACCCAGGCAAAGTTTAAACAGGTCCTTATCTCAAGAAAACAGGTGAAATTGTCAAATAGTTATTAAAGTATAAAAAGTATACCATGTAATCCAACCATAATTGCTTGTATATAAAAAATATATTTAATTAGTCAATTAATTTCACTGATCAGTAAAGATTGTGTAGGATGTTATGTGTATCCACTTATTGTCATGGTTTAGGTTATGAACATTCCCTTGTAAATTACATCAGCTAATATAACTTTTATATTGATAGTTGCTTATATTATCAACATATCAGGTGTTTATTAATATTATAACTAGTACATAAAATAGTACAGGTGTAAAAATATTTTCAGGAAATGTATTAAAATAACTTGACTGTCACCCCCTGACATCCCATACAAAATTACTTAAAAGTTTTGACCTATGTTCTTTGGGCAAAGATGTTCAGTTTTTGTTCACCTTGTACAATATTTTTACACCTATTGTGATTGATCTGACAAAGAGGCTTTATTTTACTTTATATGTAGGTATTATTTATTGTTATTTTCCTGTGATACTGTGAAAAGCAGCTACTTCTCAAGTGTAGCCAGAAAGGTACTTAAAAGTATGTATCATCGAAATTGTAGTATATTTGTTGTATTGTTATAAACATAGAATTTCCAAATATTCTAAAATATGTCTACATTCCTATAATCTCGTTATTTATGATTTACTGTAATTAATTAAACTTGTAAAGAGAACATTGTGTTTAATGTAGCATAATAATAAAGTGATTGAAAACCATAATAAAAGATTAAACTTAATCAAACACTTTCATTAAACTTTAATCAAAGCCTTTACCAGATTGGCTCTCCAAATCTTAATACATTTTTCTCTTGTGCATCTAGCTCCATACCCATTTTCTTCCTCATGTAAAATATAGTGCAATCTCTATTTGTGCACAATACTTCTTCATGAAGACTTCCCTGGCACCTTTGACATTCAGTCCATAGTTTTGAAAACTTATCTTGAAGTTGTCTTAGTTTAAAGACTTCAGAAATGTATAATTTTCCTTCCTTCTCCAAACAATGATTACAGAGTGCTTTCTTAACATTGTCAGGCAAAACAGCTTTACATCCAATACACTTCTCTTTTTTCTTAGTAAAGGCTGCTAAGGCTCCTACTTTCGAAGTTACCATTGCCTTTGTCCTTGTATGTTCTCCTTTCAGGAGGATAGATTCTGCCTTTTCGCCAAGTATTGGCTCAAAGATTCTCAGAAGAGGCTTGGACATTTGATTTTCTAAGTAATAATTAAAATCAATGGGAATACTATTTTCCAATACATATATGGGATCTTCTGCTTTCATGTAAGCAGGAGTATTCTTGGCAGCAGAAGTGAGAACATATGGAACTCTATCACCAAGCTTTGGTGCTGTACCTGGGTCTCTCTTTTTCATTTTATTTGCTAATTCTACATGAGCTTGCTTAGCTGCATAATCATTTTTGGTGAGTTCTTTTGTGATTACAAGCTGGGATATATCGATGCGATTACAAAGTAAATCAGCAATTGTTTGTTTAGCATAATTGACAGCTCCATCTGGATCTCTATCAATGAGTAGTTTCTGAAGGCATGTGCTCATCATATTTGAAACTAAAGGACAATTATCCCGCCGGACAGTTTCTATACCTTTGCAATCCATTTTGTCATATTTGTCAGGTCTTGTAAAATAAAGACCTGCATATCTTTTCTTGTTTATAAGGAGGTAAGGGTAGTACACCTTTTCAAATTCCAATTTAATAGGTTTGATGAATTTGGCTGTTACAAAATCAGCAGCTTCTCTGCCCAATTCCATGCTCTCCTCTAGAGATTTCACTCCAAATTTCACCATCACTGAATCAGTGTCTCCATAAATAACAACAGCATCTTCTTTATACCCATTTGCTTTTGTATATTTTTTCTCGACTTCCGATTTTGTGAATTCTATCATTGTCCTTCCATAAGCAGTGACACTGCCTGATATTTCTAAACAGGGTAGCTTTCCCACTTGAGCTCCAGTAAAACCATAAACTGAGTTAGCACTGATCTTCAAAGCTAACTGCCTGCCATCAAGCACTGATCTTTTAAAGGGATCTTTTTCTTCTTTCAAGTCTGCTTTAGCTTTTTTTCTTGCAGCAAGCAAGGATTCCAAAATTTCTGGCAGCAATCCTTTTCTAACATTAGCTTTGACAAACATGTTTTTGGATGGGGTTGTAGTTATATCTTCAGATTTAATATTTAAATCTTTTTGCATTGTAGGCGGCAGCAATGTAGTGTAGCATAAATTATGAGCCATCATAATACTAGGATACAGGGATGCAAAATCAAGTGTTGATATGGGGTCTGCATAATATCCTTTTTTTGGTTCAATAACTGTAGCTCCCTCAAATTGGTCATCAGAGCCTGACCCATGGTATGCTGGCATTAGGTAGCCAGCTTCTTTGGCTTTTCGCAATAACTGACTTACAACTTTTATCTGTTGTCCCCTGGTAAGCAGACACAATAGTGGCACACCTGTTACTCTTGCCATCTCCATGTAGTTGACAATGCTCATCAACTTATTCAACAGTTTCAAAGGCAGGTAAGCATCCTTCAAACAGTACATTGCCAATCTTCTTCTGGTTTGTTCATTTTCATTTTGGAGGTCTGAAATGATACTGTGGTGGACATCTTCCTTTTGTTCTTGAAGAAAATGGTAACTTACAGCATTCAAAGTGTATGATCTGAGTTTGTAATCTCTTACAAGTACCAGTAGCAAGTCAAAAGGCACTCTGCCTTCAAAGTTGATGCTCTTATTCTCCCTTCGCCCCATTTGTTTTGATTGTAAAATGGCATCTTTTATAACTGATCGGATATTTTTGATTCGTCCTAGAAAATCAAAACTGTTAACCTTTAAGTGTTTTGCTCTGTTTATTAGGTAAGGCCAGTCAAAATTACTAATATTGTAACCTGTTATTATATCAGGATCAAGTTCACGGAAAAAGTCCGACCACTTAGAAAGCATCTCTGCTTCAGTCTGAAAACTGAGTACTTGGCAGCCTACTATTGGGGCACATGTGTTCAATGTAAAGACATTTCTTAAGTATGGTTCCATTTCTCCCTGTCTGATGACCATAGATGCAATTTGAATGACAGGATCATGGTTGGGTTCAGGAAAAATACCTTTTCTGCCAGCACATTCAATATCAAAGCTCAAGATTCTAAATGGTGCCACTTTAGACCACTCTCCCTCAGGTTGATGAGCAATGAAAGCATTCCATGCAACATCAACTTCAATTTGGCACCTAGTCTCTGGTTTAATTTTAGTATCCTTTGTTCTCAGTGACCACATTCCTGGTGGTAGTTCTATCCAACTGCAGCCCACCACGTGAGTATCAACCATAAACCTTATATCAAAATCTATATTTGATTCATAGAATGATGGGTCCATTAACCCAAAAATAGTAGGTTGTCTGTCCATAAGTCTCTTAGCTGCAGCAATTAATTTGGGTAGTGCTACTGAAATTTTGGCAAATGTTAAATCATTATTTCCTTTGTAGAACATCAAAGATCGTGCTTTCACAAGACGGATTTCTAAGACAGCTTCTCTTATGCTTTCCTTATTTGAACGCATGTCTTCTAAGACTGCTTTGTTGAGGTTGGTTTTGAGATCATTACATGAAGACTCAAGAAAATTTGGTGGGACTGTAACATAAAAGTATGGAGTAAACCCATGCACATGACAACATACAGAATTTCCTTCCATAGTGACACCATACATTCGCATAATGGGAACAGGCGCGAGCTGTGAGCCAGGCATGCCTTCTATTGGTTGGCCATTGTAATGATCAATATCTATCTGTTGAAAGACTAGGCTTTCTTTCTTGGGATCCATAGGGGGCGGAGCAGGTCGTGACCACTTGACATTCGTTGACTGATTTTCAGGGCCTTCACCAATGACTTGCTGAGGTTCTGATTCAGTATAGTCCATACCCGCCAGTTGCTCTTCAAAACTGCATGGAACCTCATTTTCTTCATCGTCCTCCTGTGATTTAAACTTCTTTGGAGGCGGACCTTTAAATGGTTTTCTTTGGTCCATCTTTCCTTTGTGGAACTCCTGTAACGACGAGTGGACTTTTTGGCGCCAAAACCCTGCAATAAAAATATTTTTAGTTGCTGTTAACAACACAGAGGCATTCAATTACACATTTAATGTATCTAATAACACCTACCGGCTTTTTATATATTTATTCAAATAATTTAATAGTAGTTAACTAGTTTAAAACATGAAGAAAACGTACAAATCAAAATAATTTCGAATGCGAACGAATGTGACATTGACTTGACATTTCAGGGCTACCAGAGTTGAGATATGCAATACTGCATTTTTTATTTAAATAAGCCTTTTTTCCTTTCAAATGGACAAAACAAGTCTTGTCTCATTAACCTTTGGGTATACATAATGTGAACAGCCGTGAAAACGATCGTTACATTCGGTCACATATCGCCACTTTGGGTGTGAGGAAAGGACCATGTGTGAATTGTGTGAATCTATTTTGTTTATTTCCAGCAGTGGCGCAGTGATTGCTGGTCGGTGGCATAACTGTTTGCGCATGGACTATAATATAAAATCTAAGAAAAAAATAAGAGTTCTTGGCTTCCTTCAACTTGAGTACCTAGTCTGTGCGGAAATAGAATAGGCGTAGGCAAAAAGTAAACTAAAAATGTTTTCAAAGGTTGCTATAACATTTCTCATACCGAGGCATAGAGGCGCGCTCAATTTCCACGACTATTATCTTTCCACACAGATTTTACTCCTACCTGTACAAATACAAAGGCACACCCCGGAAACTCCCACACATCGGGCTCATTTTAAACAACTGCCATTTTTACTTGAAAAAAATGTCTATAACGTGGCTCATAATATCAAATGGGGTAAAGAACTGACGGACGGTCGGATATTCATCGACCTTCAAAGTGGGTTATAAGCTGGACAACAACAACAGAACAAAATCTGAACAAAAGCGACTGAACAACAACTGATTACCGTCGGAACAACAAGTAAACAAAAGCTGAACAACAGCTGAATGAACTATCTTCTTACAACTGAACAACAATGAACACCATCTGAACAACAACTGAAGAATACGAGCTTATTACTTACTACTAAATTTAAGCATTTCGAATTTGAAAATAGAAATGATAAATCTAGTTGGTCATGGGATTTGTTACAATCCTAGCACAAGGACACTACGCGTTTGTTGTATTGGATTGAAGCGTAATATTTTTTGTATTTGTTGTTATAACGGCAGCAATAATACATGTTCTGTGAAAATTTCAACTATCTTAGAACAACACTGTAAGTTCCACACTGGTAGTTTAGTAACCACAAAATATGTAAAATACTTCAAATTTAGTAGAATTTTTATAATGTGGTGCGGTGCAGTTCTGTCGCTCGGATAAACCAAAGAATAAAGATTTTTTTTTTTCGGCGGGAAAGCTAGAACTGTAAAGGCGCTCTGCGAGAAATTTATTTTTGAAAATTGTAAAAAATTGTATATAACTGTAATTTTTGCAGTGTTTTTGCTAATATCTCACGTACATAGTTAGGAGTGTACATAACAATTGAAGATGGGGCGGAAGGATAAGCCCAAAAAACGAAAAAAAGACCCGAATGATCCAGAGGCAAATTCGGATCCCGAGGACTCCGATATAGAGACGGAGGCAGATAAGTACCGGCCCTACAAGGTAAAAGAATATTGTAGAAAGTATCCGGAAACATCAGAACGTAAGGATTTTGTAGTTTTTTTAAAACATCAAGTCGACCAAAAGCCTTTTTCTGACAATGACAAGGTGGCCTTGTCGCAGGCGCTCAGGAAACATGCAGTATCGGGTGTTCTACACTTGAGACCTGTGAATAGGTATAAGGTGGCTATTACGTTCGACTTATCAAACAATGCCAACATGTTTTTAGGCAGTAAAATTTTAGATGAGTTGACATTATACGCGTCAATCCCCGCTTCAGGAACAGAGATAACCGGTGTTGTTAAGTCAGTGCCGGTTAACTTGTCGAACAAAAAAATATTTTCTCTAATTGGCAGTTCACGTAATGTTGTTCAAGTTCGGCGTTTCATGCGCAGGCGAGTAGAAGGAGGTCAGGTATCATACATCCCCACGCAAACTGTTGCAGTTACATTCGCTTCAACTCAGCTTCCGGAACATGTCTTTCTTGATTCCTGGAGACACGAGGTAACACAGTATGTTCCACCTGTAAAACAGTGCTTAAAATGCTTACAGTTTGAACATATTGCTAGCTATTGTAAAAATAATGACGTTTGTTCCATATGCTCAGGGCCTCATAATTTCAAAGTTTGTGATGCTGATAAAAACAAAAAACCTATCTGTGTGAACTGTAAGGGCGATCACGTGGCAATTTCGGCAATGTGTCCAATTAAAAAAGCTAAAATTGAAGAAAACAAAATTAAATCTCATTCAGCAACGTATTCAGCACTTTTCGACGAACAATCGTTCCCGCATTTAGCGGCAAGAAATACAAACAAATATTTACAAAATATAATTAAGAGTCAAACATTTATGAACATGATAACACAAGTTATCTTGAAATTGATCTCCAACAAAAATAATGATGAAACACCAATTAACACTGAAACCATACGCGCGGCGTTTCAGGACACGATCAGTGAGGGAGCCCATACGATCAAGTAATGGATTCTCTCAATGTCGTGCAATGGAATGCACAAGGTTTATTACATAATAAGCATCAATTTACACAATTTTTATATGACAGTAATATACATATCGCAATCATATGCGAAACCTGGTTGAAGCCTCATCATAGGCTTAATATTCGAGGTTACAATATAGAGCGCAATGATTGCGGAAACAATCATAATGGTGTATGTATTTTTATTCATAATAGCATTAATTACAATAAAATTAATATTTATTTTGATAACTCACTACAGAATATCTGCATTCAAATTACAATAAATGGTAAAAAAATTAGTTTTGTCAGCTTCTATAGCCCAACGAATTGTACTCCCATATTTGACAAGGTGAAGTTTGATAATTTAGTTCAGTCCATCCCTGGTCCATTTGTTCTTGCTGGTGATTTCAATGCGCATCATACTGTATGGGGTTGTGGTTCTGTTTCAACTCGGGGAAGAGCTGTCTTGGAAGTTGTTGATGATAATAATTTAGTCATTTTGAATGATGGCCAGCCCACTACAGTGGGTACTTTAACTTGGCGTCCGAATGCTTTAGATTTAACCATTGTTTCTCCTTCTTTGGCTCTTTGTTGTAGTTGGTCTGTCCATGATGATCCTCTTGGTAGCTATCATCTTCCTGTAATAACCAAAATCGTTTTGAATAATATTTCTAGCAATACTGAAATTAACAGTGGTGTACATATGCCCATCCAACCCAATTTTAGGAATGTGGATTGGCAAATGTATACTGAAAAAGTAGAGCATTTGCTGTCTGATTTTCAGTTAGATTCGTTTTCACCTATAGAGGCTTATAGTTTGTTTATCAAAATATTGTTCTGTGCTATAGCCCAATCAACTCAGAATTCCGGTGGATATGCTGATAACAGTTCTCGCAATCCCGATCGTTCAAGATCGGGAATGGGTGGACGTAAACGCAGATCTAGTCTCCCTTGGTGGAATAGTAAATGTACTATTGCTGTTCGTAATTCTAAAGAGGCATACATACGTTTTAAATATAATTCAAGTTTGGAAAACTACCTAGAATTTAAAAGACAACAAGCTTTGAAAAAACTTATTCTTAAGACAGAAAGAAGTAACTCATGGGTTACGTTATGTTCTTCTTTTAATCGTTGTACTCCTTTATCAATAATTGGGCGCTTTATGCGTAAATATAACAAAACATACATTCCTCAAAGTACAGATAACAATAATGATTGGATTTTTAGTTTTCTTCAAAAATATACTCCAGATTTTGTGGCAAATAAACTTGTATGTCCTAGTACTACTAATTCAAATAACAATTCTCAAAATAGTTTCATCGTTGAACCCTTCACCATACATGAATTAAGAGCTGCTATCTTTTCACGTAGGGACACTTCATACGGGCTAGATTGTATTCCATATTTAATGTTAAAAAAACTATCGAAAAGTAGTTTGTTGGTGGTGTTAGACATTTTTAACTCTTTGTGGTCTAATAATGACATACCTCATGAATGGAAAATTGATTGTATAATACCCATTCAAAAACCTGATAAACCTAAATTTGATCCTGACTCATATCGTCCTATAACTTTGACTTCTTGTGTAGGAAAAGTATTTGAGCAGCTTCTAAAGCAACGCCTTGAATATTATATAGAGCACAATAGATTGTTGCCAGTAAATCAGTTTGGTTTTCGTAGAGGCCGATCGGCTCGAGAAAGTATAAGTTTATTGCATTTAGATATTCTGAAAAGTATTGGCGGTAACAACAAACTCATAAGTGTGTTTTTTGATATTGCCGGTGCTTTTAATAATGTAAATATAGATATTTTATGTACAGAATTAATGGATATTTGTATTCCGCTAAAATTTGTTCAATGGATTCGTGCTTTTTTGTTTAATAGGAAAGTGTATGTTAGGTATAATGGTGGATTATTTGGTCCTCGTCTGTCTTCTGTAGGAGTATGTCAGGGTGGAATTTTATCTCCGTTGATATTTATTTTGTACATACGTCGATTAAACTTAAAACTAGGACCAAACATAAAAAATTTACAGTTTGCAGATGATCTTGTAGTTTATTTGTCAGGAAACAATACTAATGAAATTGTAAATAAAATTAATTTGGCTTTATGTAGTCTACATAAATACCTCTCATATTTAAATCTTGAAGTTAACCCACAAAAATCCAAGGTTGTTGTTTTTAGCAAACATAACACTGTTAATTTGACCCCAGTATTTTACAACAATGTTGTTTTGCCGGTTTCTTCAGATACAAAATTTTTGGGTGTAGTTTTTTGTCGTAACTTGTCCTGGAAAAAGTATACAGATAATTTGATAATTAAAGCTAATAAGGCTTGCAATGTTTTAAGATCATTGTGTGGTACCAGTTGGGGGGCAGATCCAAAAGTTCTGCTCATGTTATATAAATCAATAGTAAGGTCACATTTTGAATATGGGTTCCTGTGTTATGCGGGTGATTCCAAACTTATTGATATTTTTGAAAAAATACAAAATAAATGCATGCGGATAGTCACCGGAGCTTTCAGGACTACTCCAATTGTTTCTTTACAAGTGGAGTATAACCTGCCTCCTATGGCTTTACGTCTAGCTTATCTAAAAGAAAGATTTATTTTAAAACTTTACTCTGAAAAAAATAATAATCTTATTGCTGAGCTTACTCATCCAAGTATTTCTACAATTCAAAAACCATTTTATATCTTGCAGGGCTTTTCTGAATATATGACGTCTTTGGGAAACATTCCTATCTTTCAAAATAATAGTTATCTACTGTCCGAGCGCCTGATGAAAAACTATAACCGAACTTTTGCTTACATCAATTCTTAAGGCGTTCTCAGTGATGTGTGTGCGGTAGAAAAATAAAAAAATCACTTTTGATACAACCACGAAACTATTATCATCTCTGTACTTTTTTGTCCAAAATTATACGAAATATTCAAGATTTTTGAGTTTCAATGAAGAAATTCCATTCTTGGGCTAAATCAAGAAACATTGGCGACCGAGACTAGAACGACAACCAGCAAAATATTCAAGATTTTGTCAACATCTACGAACAAAGGATTTGTCGCCACGTCGTGACCTCTGCATTTCTTTGTCCAAAATTGCAATAAAAGAAGAGGTTTGATGCTGATAGAAGATCACGTTGTGACCCTGGTCAACGAGTCAACTAAAGATCGTGCCGGATAACAGTGTATTTTCTACAAAATAAGCGAGTTAAGTGCCATTCCTTTGTTCCCATAGTAAACCTAAATTCCGTATTTTTCCATTAAATATCCTAGAATATCCTTTCTTATCCTAATATTAATCAACACTGCTGCTCAGGCTAGCTTTTCACTTGTGCTTTTCATCAAATAAGTTCTAAAATCCTCACTTTTTTACCAGGTAAGACATTATCATACAAAACCTATATTTACAAGTAAACTGCTAAAAATACTTCAAAAAATAGTTTCTAAATTCATTAATAAATATGTATTTTGTCTGGTAATATAAGTGGCAATAGGATTAACTAAAATTTGGTTTCTAAATCAGACAAAATACGTTTCTATTTCATCAAGGCGTACAGTAGTGCGCAGGGCCAAGTTCAACAGAAAGTCCTACGCGTACCTATTTTATTTTGCTAATTTCATGATAATTTGGTCTAATTTTATTGAAAAAATACAAATACCAAACAGTTTTAAAACTATACATGACCCGATTCTGCCGAACGTTTCCAGGCTTTACCTGCCGTGCAACTACTTACCGGGCTTTTTAGCAGTGACGTGCTACATCAGGCCGTCATCAGCTTACCTGTGGTGTGGAGTGGCATCACGGCTGGCTTCTGTGCACGCCGGCGAAGCGGGAAGCGTGAGAATATTCCTTTTTATTCCTTTCAATTCAATCAAACTTTATTGATAGGTAGTATCAGATAACATTTACGCTACAAAACTACATAAGTATTTTTAACAATGTCGGACAGCGAAAAGGAAACTATAAAGGAACTCATGTCAAAAAGAATTTCTATCAAAGGGCAAGTGACTACTTTCAAAAATTATTTAGAGAAGTTTATTGCCAAAAAAGATTTTTCTAATGAGAAAATAGCAGAGCTACAATTAAAACTAAATAAACATGAATGTTTATCAGTAAGGTTTGATGATATTCAGACTAAGATAGAGGTTCTTAATGCAGCAAATATAGAACACGAACTTGGTGAGCGCGAAAGTATTGAGAATAATATAGTAGTTAATATAGCAAGGGCAAAAACTTTGATTGGTTCTGAAGAACGACGTCAATCCGTTGCAAATTGCGATCATCAGAATATCGGTTTTAAATTGCCGCAAATACAAATATCAAAATTCAACGGTTCTCACTTTCAGTGGCTGGAGTTCCGCGACACGTATACAAATTTAATTCATACAAATGAACGCATGTCGGCTATACATAAATTTCATTATTTACTTTCTTACTTGGAAGGTGACGCGGCACGTATCATATCAAATCTCGAGGTTTCTAATGCTAATTACGAGAAAGCTTGGGCCATATTGACCGAGCGTTATGACAACAAAAGAATTCTTATCAATCATCATTTGGAGTCGTTATTCAATATCCAGCCCTTGACTCGTGAGTCAGAAAAATCCCTTCGGTTCCTTGTTGATCATGTAACCAAAAACCTGCGCGCTTTATCGAGTCTTGGCCAGCCTACCGATCACTGGGACTTATTGATAATATTTATGTCAGCATCAAAACTAGACAGTCGCACGCTTCTTAAATGGGAAGAATATCGGAACACTTTAGATGATGTCCCAACTTTGGAACAATTTAGTAAATTTTTAATAGATCGAGCTGATGTTCTGGATACGATAAATCGCAGCAAATTCGGAAACAATAATTATTCAAACAAAACATTCACGCCGCGTCCCAACAATTCAAATGCATTAAACATGCAACCCCATGCAAATCAAAATAAATACAATAATACAAATCGATTTCAGAATGTAAATGCAATGGTATCCACCAACAATCAAAAACCATCGGGTTCCTATCTTTGTATAATTTGCAATGGCAATCATAGAATTTATGATTGCACAATTTTTAAGGCAAAATCCATACAAGACAAGCTGTCACTTGTTGCTAAATATAAATTATGTAAAAATTGCTTGAGACAAGGTCACCCTATTAGCGAATGTCATATGGGCCCTTGTCGTCAATGTTCTGAAAAACACAATACTATTCTCCACGAGCCTAAAAAAGAGAATACTGAAACTGTTGTTGCCTTTTCACATCAGCTAAAACCAACACTTCTAGCTACTGTCATTATAGAAGTTTGTAATCCACAAAATAATCAAACAGAAACTATTCGTGCAGTACTAGATAATTGCAGCATGTCAACATTAATATCAAAAGACCTTCAACAAAGATTAAACGTCAAAATTAATCCAATTGAAACAATTAATGTCATTGGTATAGGAAACAATATTACTGAAGTCAATGAAAGTTGCATTGTCACACTAAAGTCCATGCAAAATGACTACAATTGCACCACTTGTTGCTTAATTCTTGATGATCTCACTGGAGAATTGCCAAAGGCTCCAATTGATCTATCTAATTTCAAAATACCAGAATCCATAAAGTTGTCTGATCCTAACTTTAATGATCCTGCTCCTGTTGAATTGTTGATTGGTGCAGATCTTTTCTGGGACATCATCGGTACCGAAAAACGTTACCTTGGACCCAAAAATCCTAGATTACACAACACTGAATTCGGATGGATCGTCGGTGGTCCAATTAGTCAACACAAAACTAAACCCAATAATCAAAACATTCATTACAATCGTGCAATTATTTTCACACCCAATATTGATCAAAATATCTCAAAATTTTGGGAGCTAGAAGAACTTCCTCTAAAGAAGTTACAAGGCCTAAGTGACACCGAATGCGAAAAACATTATCGAAAAAATACAACTCGTTTGAGCTCGGGTCGGTTTTGCGTGAAGTTACCACTAAAGGACTCACCTGACTGCCTTGGAGACTCTTACCAACAAGCCAAAAAGCGTTTCCTAAACCTCGAAAAACGGTTTCGAAAAGACCCAAATCTTAAACAACAATACGTAAACTTCATACGGGAATATGAGGCCATGGGACATCTTTCAGAGTCACCTGTTCTTATTCCATACATATCCTACTTTTTATGCCATCACGCGGTTTTTAAAGACAGTGAAACGACACAGATCCGAGTAGTTTTCGATGGATCTGCTGCCACAAATTCCGGCTACTCGCTAAATGACATCTTAATGGTAGGCCCAAACATGCAAGATTCTCTCTTTTCCATTTTGATTCGAGCAAGGCAGTACAAGTTTATCTTGACTGGTGACATAGCTAAAATGTACCGACAAGTTAAAGTTGACGACAATGACTGCAACTTGCAACTGATTCTTTGGAGGGAAGATGAGTCGCAGCCTATCAAAACTTTGCAACTAGGTACCGTCACTTACGGCACCGCAAGTGCGAGTTATCTTAGCACCAGATGTCTCTGGCAAGTCGGCGAAGAGTGTGAAGACGAACTTATCAAAACCATAATTCAAAAGGACTTTTATGTCGATGATTTAATAACCGGTTGTGATGACGAAAATCAAATGCAATATATACAAAAATCAGTATACAATTCTCTAAATTCAGCATGTTTACCATTGAGAAAGTTCAAAACTAACTTACCTTCACTATTCCAAAATGCAGATATTAACACGAATGAAAAACTTACCTTTAGTGAATCGTCGAGTACTCTTGGATTGGGCTGGTACCCATCCAATGACAAGCTCCATTTTCCTGTAAATATACCTGAAAAAAACAATAAAATTACTAAGAGGTCAATTATGTCTCAATCCTTCCGCATCTTCGATCCGCTAGGATTATTGAGTCCATGCATCATTCAACCCAAAATTCTTTTACAAAAACTTTGGCTAAAGGGGCTTGATTGGGACGAAGCTGTACCGGAGGACATGAGACAAAATTGGTTAGAAATTTCACAAAACTTACCTTTACTCGCAGATCTTCAAATTCCACGTAGAGTCCTATGTGACGATCCTAAAATGATAGAACTGCATGCGTACAGCGATGCTTCCCAAACTGCATACGGCGCTTGCATTTACACGAGAACACAAAACGCGCAAAATAAGGTGACAGTTAAGTTATTATGTGCGAAGTCCAAGGTTGCTCCTTTAAAACCCACGACTATTCCTCGTCTCGAACTTTGTGCGGCCTTATTGTCGGCAAGGTTATGTAAATCTGTCTGCGACTCCATCAGATATACTCCATCAAGAATTGTGCATTGGTGTGATTCCAAGATTGTGCTATGTTGGATTAAGAATGACCCCAGAAAACTAAAAACCTTTGTTTCAAACAGAATAGGTGAAATTCTGGAGCTCACTAATCCTCAATCGTGGCACTATGTACCTACCGATGCTAATCCAGCAGATCTTATCTCTAGAGGAGTAAACGCAAACCAAATCATCAGCAATACATTATGGTGGCAAGGACCATCGTACCTTCATAATGACGAATCGCGATGGCCAAAATCCAACGGCAGTCATGATATCACTGATTTACCAGAAGTAAAGGTGGCTTTTGTCTGCATTCCTGAATCTAATTATGATTTAAAAAAAATTCTCGTCTTTTAACAAATTACAACGCACGTTTGCATATATTTTACGTTTTTTACATAATGCTAACCCTAAAAACAAAGATTCTAAACGCACAGGTATTTTAACGGTTGACGAACTAAACGACTCCTTAAACTTTATCTGTCGCATCGCACAAAAACAATGCTTTCCGCTTGATTACAAAAGACTTTTACTAAATAAACCACTTGAACCAAAATCTAAACTTTTGAGTTTATCTCCATTTTTGGAAGAATCAACTAAGGTGATAAGAGTTGGGGGAAGACTGGACTCATCTGATTACTCGTACGAAAAGCGGCATCCAATTCTTCTTGACTCTTCTCATCATGTCACAAAACTTTATTTTGAACGCGAACACATGCGTAATCTTCATTCAGGCCCTCAGCTCACTTTATCATCTGTTCGTGAAGTAATATGGCCATTAAATGGAAGAATACTCGCAAGACGTGTGTCTAAGCAATGTGTTAAATGTGCACGTGTTCGCGGTCAGACACTTAATCCTAAAATGGGAAATCTACCAGTGAACCGCGTTTCGGTTGATTTACCATTCAAATCTACAGGTTGCGATTATGCTGGTCCTTTTATGATACTAAATCGTAAAGGACGGGGTGCCAAGTTGATAAAATGTTATTTATGTTTATTTATATGCCTGCGATTTAAATGCGTTCATTTGAAAGCCGTAAGCGACCTCACCAAAGAGGCCTTTATATTAACTCTTCGTCGATTCACTTCGCGTCGTGGAAAGCCAGCCGAAATGTTTTCAGACAACGGTCGAAATTTCGTTGCCGCCGCGAAAGATATTGGTACTTTTCTAAAAAACAATATTGAACCTGTATCTGAATATGCTTCAATGGAAGGAATAAAATTTAATTTCATCCCTGCTTACGCTCCCCACTTCGGAGGCCTATGGGAAGCCGGAGTGAAATCCGCAAAACACCACATAAAACGTGTCATGGGAAACTCCCATTTAACCTATGAAGAGCTTTCTACTTTATTCGCACAAGTGGAAGCAGTTTTGAATAGTCGTCCCTTGTGCCCCATGTCATCCTCTCCTAAAGATTTCCTAGCCTTGTCTCCTGGGCACTTTATTATTGGAAGACCGCTTAACGCACTTCCGGCACCTGATCTCGAAAATCGCAAAGAGAACTGTCTTCTAAGATATGCAAGAATAGAGAAAATTCGTCAACATTTCTGGAGAAGGTGGCAGAAAGAATATATATCAGAATTACAAATGCGCACAAAATGGAAAACTGACAAAACATCACTGCATGTTGGGGATTTAGTCCTCTTGCAGGAAGATAATGTGCCACCATTAAACTGGCGTCTGGGTCGAGTTCTACGGCTGTTTCCTGGACGAGATGGTGTCTCCCGCGTCGCTGACGTGGACACAACGCGAGGCTGTGTGCGTCGTGCCTTGGTCCGTCTGTGTCCGCTACCCACCTCAGAAGAATTCACTGCTTGAAAGTCTACGCCTTTCAACGGGGGGGAGATTATGTCCGAGCGCCTGATGAAAAACTATAACCGAACTTTTGCTTACATCAATTCTTAAGGCGTTCTCAGTGATGTGTGTGCGGTAGAAAAATAAAAAAATCACTTTTGCTACAACCACGAAACTATTATCATCTCTGTACTTTTTTGTCCAAAATTATACGAAATATTCAAGATTTTTGAGTTTCAATGAAGAAATTCCATTCTTGGGCTAAATCAAGAAACATCTACCGTGTTATGACGGACCATTTAAAAGCAAATTCAGTCCGATGAATATAGTTATCGAGAATAATCTTTCTAGTAAGGAGGAAGTTTATGAAAGATTATCTTCTTGGCATGGATACAGATTTATATACACCGATGGCGCAAAGAACGAATCAAATGTATCTTTTGCAATATACGATCCTACTACTAAAATAGGTATTGGTTATAAAATACACAAACAATCCAGCATATTCACTGCAGAACCAACTGCTATACTTGTTGCACTTAAACACATATTAAGTCGTAATTGCGGTTTTCATAGGTGGGTGATAGTCAGTGATAGTATGAGTGTTTTAAAAGCCTTGCAAAATAATAAAATTAATGCAAACACAAATTATCTTATATATTCTATAAAAAATCTTTGGTTTGATCTTTATGTCAATCAACAAATAGTAGTTGACTTTATGTGGACTCCATCTCATATAGGGGTATCCGGTAATGAAAAAGTAGATTATTTGGCTCGTTCAATTTCAAATTCTCAAAATGTCGGCAATGATTTCAATTTATTATTACCATATTCTGATGTTGTTGCTGTACTGAAACAAAGAATGTTTGATAAGTGGAAAGAATATTGGGACCACATAGTACAAATAGAAAATAAAGGTTCTTGGTATGCTGCTTTAAATGTTAATTTGAAAACCGTTTCTTGGTTCCGTACGGGTAATACATACCGGTGCAAAAAGTTTTACTCCACAATATGTCGTTTGAGATTAGGACACTGTCGTCTTAATCATCACCTTTTTCGTATGAAAATTGTTAATAATCCTCAGTGTGATCGTTGTCAATCAGGAGAGGATCAAACCATTGATCATTTGTTCTTTTCATGCTCGTCTTTCGGTATTCAGCGCCTTTTGCTGATGGACGAGTTAATCCGTATTTACGGAAAACCACATCTGGTCCCGCACTCTGTACAGACTTTGCTCCAAAATAATGCCACATATTTATCATTGTATAATTTTGTAATATCTACTGTAAATTCCATTTAATTTAAGTTTTTGTATATAAAATGACATGAGAAATTATTGTATATAAAAAAAGAAGAAACTAAAACAAGCAGACATCATTACAAGGGAAAAAAGACAAAACGAAGATAATATGTTACTCGGATATGAAAACTTTTATAAAACTTGAACAAAGACGATATTTAAATGGAAAAAATAAACACAAAGTTGAGAAATACTGAAGACATACCAAATATAAAAATTACACTGAATGGACAAAATACTGAAGACGTACAATTTATAAAAATACATAAGGAGGAAAAATCACACAGTTAATCTGTGAATCACACTGAATGGACAATATACTAAAGACGTACAATTTATAAAAATACTAAAGAAGAGTACTTACTAAAGACGAGGCTGCATGGTTTTAGACCTTTGCCTGTCCAAAATGGACAAAAAGATAAAAAAAAAAAAAAAAACCAAAGAATAAAATCGGATACACACTGCACATATTTACAGTATGGATGATGACCTTGGAAGGATGGGCACCTTGATGGACATAGACTATACACTATGTTGATGATCACGTTGATGGACACCGAATCGTAGCGCGGTTTTGTACCATTACTCCAACATAGATGTCGCTGTAGGTTATTTTCTTCTCTTCTCTCTTCTCTTTTCTTGTGGGACATCGAGTCGTCCAACGACCTGATGAACCCTGGTGTCAGAGTTTTTCAATCGCCTACTACTAGTAGAAGGCCTTTGACATGGTTGTGTAACGACCGACGTCTAAGTATCTTAGACAGCAACCGGGACCGACGACGGCTTAACGTGCCCTCCTAAGCACGGAACCATTTATTTTTCAGTCAATCAGGTTCCTATGTTATGAAACTACAGGCTACAAGTCTACATGTGAAATTCTTAGTACATTGGGTAGCCTGTTCATATTCCTGGTATCATACATAATGGCTAACCGACTACGCAATGAACATCGAATTACACTTGTAAAATTGTAGCCTGTAGTTTGATAATATCGGGTACTGGTGGTTCACCCTGCTATGTCCTAACCAGACCGGGAACAAATTCACAAAGTGATAAATTATTTATCATTTATCATAAATATCAACTTTGTGAGTGTCCCACCGAGAATCGAACCCGGAACTTTTGCATCGCAGGCAATCGCACTACCACTGCGCCACAGCGATATCGTTACATTCACCGTGTCACAGATAATATAATATGATAATAATGTTATACCGTGTTTACGGTGTTTACCTAATATTACCCTGTCTAGTTGCACTTATGGTTCGCATTAGATCTCGCTCTGACTGTAGTTGCAATACTACATAAATAAATACTAAATACTTACTTATTTGTGCTTCGGCCCTCCTTCAAATTCGATTTGAATGCCTCAGCCTTTAGCGCATCTAGATTCCTACACTGGCAAACTATATTGCTGGAAGTGTAGTAGAATGTAGTAGTTTGGTGGTGCGCTGCTCGCCGTACTGTATGGCTTGTGGCTTCCACTTTGTTCTCGTTATACTTTGCTTCTGTTATGAGAGATGCGATTAAAACATTCAACGACCTAATTGAAATAAACTTGAGGACTGATAAGAGTATATTTGATATTTCCTTCTGATATACTCACTATACCTATTGTCCCATATTTTATTATAGTATCGAATACTTAGACATGCTTAGATATGCTCAAATGAAGTCCTAACTTTAGCTAGTCTATTCTTAGGTTGATCTACTTTATTTTTACTCCTTGTACTGCGGCTATGCATGTCACAATTTCTAGTGAAAGTATTTATATTATTTCTTAAATACATGATAGGTACTTTTATAAATATATTGATATGGTACAGTCATAATATTAAAGTTCTATGCTTTTAGACCAAGCCCAAGCGGCCCAAATGATAGATAGCGTGTAAAAAGTTGTTCCTTGTTAGCAGTCAATCGAGCAAATTGTGGATCCGGATGCATTTCAGCCATTTTTACGCAAATATAAGTAAAATGTACATACATACATACATAAATCACGCCTATATCCCTTACGGGGTAGGCAGAGCGTTAACGGCCGTAAAACGGATATTAACACCATGTCTGACAAAAGTTTGAGGGTCAATCAGATAGCTGTGTATCACTATAGTGACAGGTTGTCAGCCCATCGCCTAAAATTGCAATACACACCCTCGAGTCCCTTAGTCGCCTCTTACGACACCCATGAGTAAGAAATGGGGTGATGCTATTCCAGGCCGAAAATAAAATGTATGCAGGAAAATATATTTTTTTAAATAAAAATTTCCAATAAATTGCGAATGGCGTGAACCTGTAACAAAATTAATTAAGTTTGGAAACATGACGGATAAGCCATGCTAATACGAGCCGGCTTGAAGGATCATCAGAATGGTGTTTGGCGTGTAATAAGCCGGCACCATTAGTGGGCTGTCTACCTCAGTTTCATTAACCGTAAACTACGAAATTTCTGAAAAAATTATGGTGATTCCGAGCAATAGGGAATAAAATTGCTTGGAATAACCTGTAAATCATGTGACACCTTTCAGCAATTGGCATGTATCTTCATAAATCGCCGACCAGTTCGGCACCAAAACGCCAATTCTGAAGAGGATTCCGCGGGAGAACATACTAATACACACAGGATAGTTCACCAATTGATTGTCGCAATATTATCAGTAGGTAATTTGTAAAATACGTAATATGTAATGAGAGTTTTTCTGTAGACAGTTCTGAGTCAGCGCCTTAATTTCAAACTACAGGACGTAGTGCTAAACTTAAACTTTGACGTCATTCCAGCCAATCAGTAAAATTCAATATGGCTGGCGGCTGCCATAGTTTTGTCACAAGTTCCGTTTCACGTGGTGTTCGTAACTAATTCATTACTGTTAGTTTGAAGTGCTACGAAATTAACTTGTCTTCTTGTTTTAATATTGAGTGTCATTCATGTTAGTTAACAGAAAATCTATAAGAACTTTAGAAGAAATCAATAAACTTAAAAAAAGAATAATTAATAAATGGTTCAGATTTACAAGGGTAGAAACTATTTCAGATAAGCGCAGCGTCCTCTACATGATGCTTGAGAATCCATAGAAAACTCATATTCTCACTTCGCGAACGGCGCAAATCAATTATTTTACACCGAAAGATAGATTGGCTATGCTTTTCTCTCCAACCGGAAGAACAGAAATCGGGGTTCACAACACAAGTGGCCCTTAATCATACGAAACGAATTTGACTCGTTTCCGGTGCGTTTCCGCCGCACAGCGCCATCTCTCCGGTAGACACCGAACCCACAAAGCAGCAGTGTTGTGCCGAATGCATTGGCGTATTACCATTACCGCAATTTTTAAGATATTTAAGACGAGTGTAGCCGTCAACGACCTCGACAGTGGCGCCACTTCCCAAAAATAAGTTTTCTCTGTATACAAACAGTCTATCAAAATATGCGTTGCCCAAGTTTTTAGTAAGTATAATCCTTAATTAAAATTAGAACCTGCAAACTCAATGAAATATTCGCTGCAATTAAAGTTATGGAAAAAAGTACCTAAACGGTCACTTTTGGTATTAATTGCCATAACTTTATTTACAGTGAATATTTCATTGAGTTTGCAGGTTCTGATTTTACTTATGGATAATACTAAAACTTGGGCAACAGATATTCTGATAGATTGTTTGTATATAGAGAAAACTTATTTTTTTGGGAAGTGGCGCCACTGTCGAAGTCGTTGAGAACTGCACTCACCGTATGTTTTTAATTGTAGACTAATCTTTACGTAAAATAATATTCTTATGTTGCTTAACCAGACATTTCTATGTTTATTTCAACCTCAGTAAAAGGGAGTGAACTTTGATGAATACACGCGTAAAACGAATAATTTTACGTTTATTTCAGCATTTTTGTGTTTATTTCAACCTCAGTAAAAGGGAGTGAACTTTGATGAATACACGCGTAAAACGAATAATTTTACGACTTGTAATAAAAAGACGCTAAGGCATAATTATAGCGCTTTGCAAATATTCTTGTCTTTTCTGTTAGTACCCAATAAAATGTAGTATCTAACCGTCGCATTTATGTTATGGCTGCAATGACCGTGCTCGTGGGAAACAAAGCCGTTAAAGCAAAGATATTCGATAGTAAAATAGAATCAAATCAAGAAAAACCCATAAATGTTTCATTTTACTCGGTTTTACTGTTGACTCGCCAGATTTATGGTACAAGATATGTAGGTACCGTCAGCATAACTTGCAATTATGTACCTACAAGATTTTCTTAGGGGCATACCTGCGATTCTCGTCTCTACAAGCCTGTCAAAAGGTCCAATACTTCTCAGAAAAATTACTGAACAGGCAATTTACGCAAGTTTATGTTGGGGAGGATATCTTATTTCAGAGGAAACTTATAGATACATAAACTTAGTTTACCATGAATAGCTGGGTTACAGGCTATGAGCCAATGTCAGACGTGACTCTTAACGTAGAAAATGAAAATGAAATGAAAATGAAAAGTCAGAACTCTTGGTACTCTTTCGAGTAGTAGTACTTTTGCGTATGAATCACCACTACTATTTAGGTACTAAAGAAATAACAATGACGCCAGATTTAAGATCGTAGACTACAATAGCATGTAACACTTGACCCGACGTCCTTCAGTCGCAGAGACAAATCAGCAAATCCAGACATTACCTAATACAACACAAAGTTGTATTGAGAACTCCAACCAGCATTGAGATCATCAATGGAAACAGACCCACAAATAAAATGTAGCTGTTCATTCATTATCCAAGTTTGGGGATAACATATGTTTCAGAAGGGACCCTAGAAACAGTTCCTGTGAAACCATGAAAAACTCGTCTTATTCAGGTTTGACGCGCTTTGAAACATAACTCTTGATCCCATCAATGAAATCTTGTTTAGAAGGTTTATAAAGGTTTAATATCTCACGGCAGAGTGAGCCTTGAATGTAAATAACCACAATTTACCTGATCCTAATTTTTAAAATAATGTAATTTCCTGATTAGTTTAAATATATCTAAACGATATTAAGTTGTGTTTGAGCACGCGTCAAATCTGAGGGTGACGTCTTGACGAAATGCTTATGGATTCAATCTGGTTGTCCATTTGGTTCTTTCTGAAACGTTACTTTGCTCTGAGTTTCCGAGTGATCGTAAATCGCTCGTCATCCCTGTCTTTGGCTCCTTGCGCGACATTGCTTCTCAGTATCGATAATTGAATAAACTCATTCATTATTATGGAGTAATAAAACTGAACGCACAAACACACCGATTGTATCACTTTACGAGTCCGACCAGCTGCATAACCTGGCTATCTTTATTAGACTTGCATTGACCCCGCGTTTAAGGAATGTCGCTTGCAAGGAGAAATGGTAGGGCACGCCAATGGCACGCATGTATCGCCGCTATTATTTTACTGTAGCGACACAATACTCAGTGCATTCCGATCCGACAAACTTTGCAACATAAATGGACTTAAATAGGTACTTAGTGTGTCTAGTTATGAAGCCGAACTAAACACCAAAGCGAATTGAAAGCTAAATAACTTCTGAGTATGGAACGCCGGCGCCTGTCACGGTGCGAGCAAAATTTACGTAGAAGCGTTGAAACATACAGTCATAAATGCGCAAAAATTAGATGGCATCGGTTTCGGGCAGAAGTAAGGGCGGGATGATCTACCGGGAAGCGCCTAGGTGAGTGAGCGGATTGCAATGCAGCGAAAGGGCCGCTATCTTATCTGCGGAATGTGACATCCCTCGAGCGCAGCGCCGTGGGTTGCCACTTAGCGCTGCGCTACAAAGGGAACGCAAAGGAACTTTTGTTAACTCAGAATTCAATACCACTTATCTCTCCAGCTTTATGTGCATAACGGTCACGGCATGTCAAAGAAAAAGTGAATTTTTGGGCCATTAATCTCTGCTAGAGCGTCACTCGTCCAAAAAATAAATATTTATAAAGCTTTAAGATATGTAGGAATGCAAGTGAGATTTATCACACGATTTTAGTGTTGTTAAATAGGTGCTTTTTATGCTGGCGTCGCAGCTTACTGCGGGGACGGCTGCGACGGTAATGACGTCATCTGTGTGAAAAAGTGGTAAGTAAAGTAGCCACATAAATACGAAACTTATTAATAATAGATAGAACAATTTTATTAACCTTTCTAAAAAAAAATATACCTAACACGGAAAGTGCTTTAAAATGTAGGTATTAAATTTTACTAAGTACTAAATTCTTGAAACACGTTAACGTTTTGGGTAATAAATTTAGCAAACTGGCAAATTGCACCGCAGGTAGAGTTTGAACCTGAAACTTTCGCTATCACTAGTAGCGACGACGCCTCCACTGTAGGTGAGCCGCGGTAGCCCAGTCTGAAACCCAGCACGTTGAAGTGTTTTAAAGATTTTGAACTTAATTTATCTCGGGTTTTCATCGGTTTGGCTACCTACATTCAAATTCATTCATTCTGTAAAGAATAAATTTGTCGGTGGGAATTGATTGCTAAACTATCCTGATAGAGCCATGCCACACGGAGCCATGCTACACTTGCATAATTTTGCCAAGCGTATCTGAGGCGCTGTAGCCCAGCCGGTGGAAGCATCGCTACTAGTGATAGCGGAAGTCGCAGGTTCAAACCTTGCCTGCTGTGTAATTTTGCAAGTTCACCGAAATAACTTTATCTTTGTGTTTTATGAACTAGGAATAAGTTTTTAAGGATAAGGTATGAGTTCACACCCGAGTGCACCCGTGTCTTTTTTCTCTGGTTACCGTCTTGTTGGCCGGTAGAGAATGCCGGGTGGCATGAGGCGCCCGGTCCGCCTTTTGTACTACGTGCAATACAAAAATAAGTTACATTAAAAATTACTCCACGTCCTGCACTGTGGTACAAAGGGCTTAATAATAGTTTTGTTTCGCACTAAACAGAGCGATAAAAGCTTAAGTCACTCCGGTCTATCAATAATAAAAGTTTCTACCTGCATGATTTTCGTTTCTGATCATATCTTACGCTCTCTGATGTAGCTAGCTCTCCGGCCACAATTGCAACGAAAGTAGGTCAATGCACTGATGACAACAAATCGATGTTTTCTTTTGAAAATGGCCTCTTTATTATTAACCACTGTAAACAACAGCTAGTTCACTTGTAGTAGGTAAATGATGATGTGATGTGCTCATTCATTCATGAGTCGATTGATAACTGGCGGTCGTGAACTCAATAATTTCCATTTAAATATATGTTAATTGAATAATGGAGGCAATAAAAAATAACACTTAGTCATGTATGTTGCGCTAATTGTATTAACTTGCAAAATTTAAGAGTGCCCATATACTTATTAAGGTTTTTTAATTCCTAATCACGTCGTATTTAATCTATGTAAAGTCCTAGCCTACTTACACTTAGGTATAATAAATAGTGTTAGAAATAGAGTTAGTAGTTTAATAGGTTATTTTCAAAAATATGTTTTTTTCATTACTAAAACTACTTAGGTATTATAACTTTTTAAGCATTATAACTTTTTAAGCACTCGCGTCGCGATTACTTTCAAACATTTTAGTTTCTTAATTCAATGGACTTAAACTTAGGATTAAGTGTATTTTTTTTACAAATTATTATGCGAAATGATGAAGGCGCACGTAAATTTAATTTAAAGCAAAATTACTTTTGGATATTAGATAACTTAAAGAGTATTATGTCCACAATAAAGCCAACTATCGGCCTAAAGTGGAGAATCGGGTTTCACAAATAAATCTTGTGGTTTACAATTTATTTTGCGAAAATGTTGTACCAACAGGATACTTCCCATCGAGTTTTTAATACGACTTTTGTCTCCTTTAAAGACGTAAGTCCATTTTACTTTTGTACTAAAAACGTCCCACCTTAACCGGGTATGAACGCCACTATTACCCCAGAGTAGTGATAAAGGCAATAGAGATCAAGAAGAACACAAATTACTTCAATCGATGTATGATGGCTTACAATGATCTACATAATAGAGCCCAGTAATTGGCAAAATAAATACGCGTGATTTAGAGGTACAATCATCGGACCGATCGTTAAACATTGTGAGTATTGTGTGCCGGTCTAGTGTATAATGCTTCCTTCATCATCATGGTTGGCCACGACATCTTCTCAGAAGATTGTTGCAGCGAAAGTGAAGTCAGTTATTGTTGTTGTTATTTTATTTGCCACATCTTCGTTTCTTGCTATGGCAACTAAATTGTGTTAGTTTTATGTTCATATACAAAATAAACAATATTATATACCGAATATTGTGTAGAACAAAAATCATGCTATGTCAACGACCTCGACGGTGGCGCCTTTTCACAAAAAAAAAACCTTTTCTATTTATACAAACAATCAATCAGAATGCTCGATGCCCAAGTTTTTAGTATTATCCTAAAGTAAAATTTTAAACTGCAAACTCATTGAAATATTCACTGCGATTAAAATAATGGCAAATTTAAATTAAAGCGAATATTTTATTGAGACGCCAGACATACGCTGTTCAACCATATCCCGGCTACGTCACGCCTTAAGAGTCGAAAGAGTTTCCTTGGCCAACCATACTGCGAAGGAAATGATCCATCCAAGATCCGACTGGAGCAGTGGGCTAAATTATACCCGCCTTCAACAGCCCACCTTCCTCCTGCCGAGAAGCTTCCACCGGGTGGCAATCTCCCC
Organism: Tuta absoluta; assembly: GCA_027580185.1. NCBI lineage: Eukaryota > Metazoa > Arthropoda > Insecta > Lepidoptera > Gelechiidae > Tuta > Tuta absoluta. Next base: position 8,126,926 of record JAQAHW010000003.1, read on the forward strand.
TGGGCAGTCTGGAAGTCGCTCAACCGACTCCGGGCTGGTGTTGGGAGATGCCATGTAAACCGGAAAAGGTGGGGTTTCTCAACCAACGATAGGTGCGATTGTGGCGCTCTACAGACAATGTCGCATCTACTGAGCTGCCCAACAAACCCCTGCTCCTGTACATTGAAGGATCTGCAAGAGGCGAACGACAAGGCCATCGCCGTAGCAACACATTGGTCCAAATTACTGTGATCCTGTTTATGATTACTGTTTCCATTGGCTCGACGAAGGAGAAGATTGAGTTTGCAGGTTGAGTTTGCAAGCATCTCAGCATGCCCAGATACCACTTCTAGAGATCAACTGGTGGTGTGCTGCATTTTTTTCGAAAAACGTCATACTTTTGAAATTAGGTTTGATATGCACAGAATTATAGTTATCTATCAATAATAAAAAATGGGTTCAACGTACTAATTTAACAAATTTTTTATCTAAAAACGCAAGTAAACGGATCTAGAGGAAATTGTATTGACCTATCTTGTTATCAAGCCATTGAGCGGTGTCAGAAAAAGTCAAGTCATATGTATGACCTTTAACACTTTATCTTCTGTCCTAATGTAAGATAATTATTGATAATAGTGAATGAATGATAATTTAATTCATGAGTGTATATAACTGGACTGTTCTAGGTAGTTAATCAGATATTATTTGCGCGTTATAGCTCAGTACTCAGGAATATAGTAGGATTACATGATTTTTTCAATAGAACAATGTTTTTCGGAGATTATTGTTAAAGCTATTCCATTTTTAGGTTTCCGTAACCAAAGGGTAAGAACGGGACCCTATTGCTGGACTTTGATGTCCGTATCCATCTCATCAGGCTGTTTCTCAAAAATCGTGATATTGAGAGAGTTGAAAGGCGGCTCCCATTAAAAAAATGCGTTTGCTTTTGAGGCTGTATCTTATGAAACGGTAATAGTCAGAAATTTTTTTTTTTCCCAGAACATGTACAGTGGCTCATATAACTTATGGTACCAGGCCTACGAGGTGGTAAAAAAAAAATCTAATCATTTCGCGCTCAAATTTCGACGAGTTTTTAATTTTTTGACATAGAAACTGGAGAAATACCGTAATGTCTAATTTAGCCATTTCACTAGAAAAGGTATGCGTTTAAGTTACAACTTATATTTTTTTGTAATAGCTTTGAAACTGTAGACATACTATTGAAAAAATTTTAAAATGTAGGTTTTTTTGGATTTCTTCTATCAAGTAAAGTTTGTCAAATTGTGAGATTGATAGGTATATATGTTATCTATTAGATCTTCGATTAAAACATATATATTTTCAGAATTTTATGACTGAAATTGTCTTAATAAAACCGGCGCGCTATCCTCGCCTGAAGGAGGATCTCCTACAACAAACGTGATATTTATACATAATGGTACGGAACCCTTCGTGCGCGAGTGCCCCTCGTACTTGACCGTCTTTTTCTAATATATATTAGCGCATCGGCCTTTGTAAAGTATTTTGTGTTTTTTCTAATACTCTCTCTCTATTCGTGTGGGACACCGAGTCGTCCAACGACCCGAAGAACCTTGGTGTCAGAGTTTTTCAACCGCCTACTTCTAATACTATTAAGCTTTTACATAGATTTAATAGCATTTGGTCATATTAAGATACAAATTATAGGAACCTGAAGTACTTATGTGTTTCTTTGCCCGATATGTTACTAAAGCAATGACGTAAAACTGAAATACGCACGAAATACGTATGTTAGATAAGATAAAACGACAAGATTTTTCTGATAAGTTCATTTTTCTAAAAATAGTTCTGTTAGTATAAGTAGTTAATCATTGTGTTGTATCATTGCGTTGAACTATTGTAGAAATCTATTATACGGGGTGTAAGGGACGGTGTACCTACCGAAAACTTTGCAGGCATGAGCAGACCATGAAACTGAACAACTTTTACTATGGAAGCTATGTTGGTAAACGAGATTTTTATTTCGACCTCCCATACAAAATTCTCGATCAGCTGACTGACTGATTTTCTATGGAAACTCGAAAAAAAATTTCTTTTACCAACATAGGCTCCATAGTAAAAGTTGTTCAGTTTCATGGTCTGATCATGCCTGCAAAGTTTTCGGTACACCGTCCCTTACACCCTGTATAAATATTAAATATCCTGGACAATTCACACAGCGCCATCTCGCCCAAAACTAAACAAAGCTTGTAATATGGAAAGGGGAACTAGGTAGCTGAACTAGGTACTTAAATACTTTTTTTGTAAATAAATACATATATATATATATATATATATATATATATATATATATATATATATATATATATATATATTATGGCAATACCCAGATAAAACACAAATATCTGAAAATGACTTAACAAATATTTGTGTCTTGTGGGAATGAACCCACAAGACACAATTTTCAGACTCAGAGTACTATCCGCTACGCCAACGGCTCAGTCAAGGTACATTAATATAAGTATTTTACTAATTATCGTGTGCCGTGTGATGCCGGCTTAGAGTGCCGTGTGATGCTGGCTTAGAATAGCATCACCCCATTTCTTTCCCGTGGGAGTCGTAAGAGGCGACGATGGGACTCGAGGGTGTGTATTGCATTTTTAGGCGATGGGCTGACAACCTGTCACTATGGCGATACACAATTTTCCGAATGACCCTCAAACGTTTGTCAGACGTGGCCTAAATGTCCGTTTTTTGCGGCTGTTCACGCTCTGCCTACCCCGCAAGGGATAAAAGCGTGATATATGTATGTATGTATGTAAGATATCAAATTTAAGACTTAAAAACTCTGCCGTTTGCCTTTCCATTTTATTTTCATATTTTCGGAGCTTACATCAAATTGTACAATAATAATAATGATATATTGTATGATTGCAATCGTGCAACATTATTATAGTATAGATGGCTTAACAAAGGAGATAGCGTTACATGGAGTGTTTAATAAGTGCGTAGGAGGACAGCGCTAATCTGCTACAGACGCATTTACTCACCAACACTACATTATGTGCGTCAGTTTGCTCCAAGTGTCGTCATTACACGTGCAACTAAGATTATCGTTGCAGGAGAAAGTACACAAAAAACGTAGCAGCGTAGCATTGGATGGATTCGTAAATAAAACAAGCCATGCCTAAACTATACTAATAAACCTATACAAACAACAAATAGATAAATACATATACCACGCCTATAATCCCTTGCGGGGTAGGCAGGGCGTAAATGGCCGCTAAAACGGACATTTACGCCACGTCTGACAAATATTTGAGGGACATTCTGAAAATTGTGTATCGCCATAGTGACAGGTTGTCAGCCCATCGCCTAAAATTGCAATACACTCCCTCGAGTCCCTAAGTCGCCTCTTACGACTCCCACGGGTAAGAAATGGGGTGATGCTATTCTAAGCCGGCATCACACGGCAAATAGATAAATCAACAACTTATATCCGTAATACTATGTTATAAGGGGTGAACCAGCCAACTTGAACCTCTCATACAAGTAAAAAAGCGATTGGAAAATTTTGTATGGGAAGTTCAATCTTTAAAAAATATTTTGACTTATTTTCTTTTGGGAAAGTTCTTTAGTTTTATGGGCTTGTTGACCCCTTGACATATTTGATTTATTTTTTACCTTATATTCAATTACGGTGATACTGTATTACGAAGACACACAAATTCACGAAGCTTTCTACCCCGATATCATTGAAAAACGAAACTCCTTGGCACGAATGTTCTTATACTTATACCCCAATAATGGTATCCCGCATTCACGCGATGTAGGTATTTGTGTAAATGCTTACACTAAAAAGTAATTCATTCTAAAGCTGCATTATTGCACTTACGACAAGTTAACCGTTCGCAGCTCAACCAATCCCTTTTTTATGTTACTGATGCTTAGGTTCCTATCTTCTCTAATAAAAAATGTCTATTTAAGTTTTCATTACACCTTTTACTAATGCTCTGTCCAATTCTGCGAGCTTTCTTACCCCGTAGCCCAATCAACCCTTCGCTGATTGTTTTATAATTTGACGTCATCGTGACACCACGTACTAATAAGTGTCTACTTGATAAAACATTAGTTGTACAAATATTTATTTAATTGTTCATAATAGTCAGGTACACTGCAGCAATTACGTTATAATTAATGTCTGAGACAAGTTATAGGTACCATAGGAATTATTTATTTATTGGTCTTACATATGAAGTGTATTTAATGATTTTTGTATTTATTTTCTTCCAGTGCTTTTCTTTTGTGTTATCTTTTGTTATTAACTCATACTAATTGTGAGGAACGATTTCAAGAATCTACAAAACCGATATCGAAATTTACAAAATTTGGAAACAATTCACCTTGCCCTGCAGTGAGACAACACATTGTATGACATGCGGACACAATTAATTTCATTTATCTCGATCTAGTTATTATGTCGTATTTTAGCAGCCCCGATTTGATTGATTGTTCGTACATTACATACATACATTAATCACGCCTATATCCCTTACGGGGAAGGCAAAGCGTTAAAACGGATATTAACACCACGTCTGACAAAAGTTTGAGGGTCAATCAGATAACTGTGTATCACTATAGTGAAAGGTTGTCAACCAATCGCCTAAAATTACAATACACATCTAACCCTCGAATCTCATGACACCCATGGGTAAGAAATGGGGTGATGCTATTCTAAGCTGGCATCACAAGGCAAAGTTGATTCGTAGTTATGTTTTGTTGCGATACGATAATTTCCATAGTACTTTACACAGCCTTGTTTACGACCTATAAGACAACGCATCATGGGAACAACAAACCTATAACTTTACATTTATAGAGCTTTTAATGTGTTATCAAAAGGTAGGCATAAAATAGGCGCAACCTAACATACTTCTGTGATATAGCTCATAATATTATATACAGGGTTATTTTTTATTCACCCCGGAAAAATTACACGGTGATTCAATTCATGATTCTGATCAACTTTTATTATGGGGTCACCTGCGAAATCGCGAAACAAAAAACAGCTGCTCCATACCTACTCGAACAAAATGTATGGAACAGTTGATTTTTTTTCGCGATTTTGCAGGTGACACCGTAGTAAAAGTTGTTCAGAATCATGAGTAGAATCACCCTGTAAAATTTCCAGGGTGAATAAAAAATAACCCTGTATAACAGTAATCGAAGCTTCTACTCATACTATATTTTTAGGGTTCTGTACAAAAAGCATTAAAACTAGACCCTTTTATTGAGACTCGGCTGCCCATCTGGCTGTCACCAGAAGGTATCTCATAAACCGTGATAGATAAAGAGTTGAAATTTTGACCGATGACATATTTCTGTTGCTGCTATCACAAAAAATAATTGAATATAATGTAAATTTAGGTTGGTTTACATCCAAAAAACCTTCTGTATTGCTTCATTATGTCTGTAGAGGTTCGGAGGCTATAACTCATGAACGGTAATAGTGAGACATTTGAAATTTTCACAGAACGTTAATTACTCTTGACGCTATGAAAAAATATTCAAATTTGTTTATAAAATTTATATTGAAGGGGGGTTCCCATTCAACAAACGTGATTTTTATGAAATTTTGATACAAAACGGTACGGATCCTTTCCTGCGCGAGTCCGACTCGCACTTAGCCAATTTTTAAGTTTATAAACTTGATTAAGTACTACAAAGTATAAAATAAAATCGTTTCTTGTGTCCCGGTGGTATCTCGTTCGTTGCATATCCTTAGATCGTTAAACTAAGCAAAGGATTTTGATGTGGTTTCTGAATAGATAGAATGATTCAAGAGGAAGGTTTAAGTAGGTATATAATTCCCGCCGGGGTAGCAGCGGGTAAAATTGTTTGTTTCCTTTTACATACATACATACACATATCACGCCTATAATCCCTTGCAGGGTAGGCACAGCGTAAACGGCCGCAAAAAACGGACATTTACGCCACGTCTGACAAATATTTGAGAGTTATACGGAAAATTGTGTATCGCCATAGTGACAGGTTGTCAGCCCATCGCCTAAAATACACACCCTCGAGTCCCTAAGTCGCCTCATACGACTCCCACGGGAGATAAATGGGGTGATGCTATTCTAAGCCGTCATCACACGGCATCTAAGCCGGCATCACACGGCATTCTAAGCGGTCTTCTGTTTCTTTTTATCACAATAAAACAATTATAAACGGATTTAAGTTGTGTTTATTTTGGATTTTATAATTCCTACGTTTCGCGCTCTTATAATCCAAAATAAACATAACTTTAATCCGTTTAACATAGTTTTATTGTGATGAGTAATAGTTGTGCAAACTCAAGAAAATATTATGTTTCCTTTTATATTACGATTATTTTCATTGTTTTATTATATTGTAAATATTTGCTCCATCCTGTTTTACGATGAATTAATACTAGGGCTATGAGTCATAACCCTAGACTTAATTGGGTTCTAAGCTAGGGACTAATGTTTAACCTCCTGGGGAGTTAATAGAATGTGTCTGAACTGGCAAATTAGTTTTGTCAGACTGGTGCGAAATATAATGACAACAATTACATTAGATTCTATCAAGATATCGTTGGTCATATAGCTGCTACTCGTATATGAACATCTAGGTACGAACGAACATAAGAATAAATGTAAAAATTAAATCATATTGCAGGTTTTTAAGATGTAAACAACTTTCCCAAAAGAACACAGGTAGAAATATGAACAAAAATAGACGTCCCATACAAAATGACTCGGTCAGCTAACACTATTTGTATGGGAGGTCCAAATTTTTCATTCATATTTCCTCCGGGAAAGTGTTCAGTTGTACAGGCTGGTTTACCCCTTTAAAGAAATTTAGTACTTTTCCTAACACCCTAAGGGAAAGATTGTTATATTCATTTTTATAATGCAAATAATCTTCGTATCCGGGCAAGGCAAGAGCGTGTTGGACACGCACAAATATAGAATTAAGTAGTCTTAAACAATAAATGTAATCTTGTTTTATTTATAACGGTTTGAACATTATTTCACCTGGACAGGTTTGGTACAGATTTCTAAAGTGATTTTTTCTTGATATTTCTAAAATTATGGGTGCTACGATGTTTGTTATAGGTTTCATAGTAAAACAAAGGAAACATTTAAACAAATTTTAAGCATTTATACTTTTTCAGATACAGCTGAAACAAATTTAGGTTAAAAAAGCCCGTAATAAAAGTAAATAACAATATAAATATATTATTTGTGAGTGCCCCACAGAGAATCGGACTCGGAACCTGTGCGTCGCAGGCGTAGTGCCTACCACTGCGCCACATCGGCCGTTAAAAAAAGTGTGATTCTATCATAACCCGGCATCACACAGCATCATAAAACATCTGCTTGCAACAAATTCCATCAATAAGTACTCGCAAAAAGGTCTCAGAGTTGAGTGCCTTCTATCGGCCAAGTAAAATGATCCCAGACACAATTGAGATATATCAACCGCATCAAGGCTTCTTTCAATTAAAGGTTGACGGACAGACGAGGGGTTAACGAGGCCAATCAGCCCTTCAGTTCGGTGCAGATCAAATCAACACCACATACAGGGTATTATCAATGGCATGGTCTTATAATTTTTTTATTATTAAATACTAGCGGCCTGCCCAGTGGTTGCACCTGCTGCAAACCGTTTCCCGAGGGAATAAGACATTATAATATATCCTGTGTTTACCAGGGATAATGTAGCATTGTAATGGTATTTTTTATCGGTCCTGTAGTTGCGGAGCCTATGTAATTCAAACAATCAAATATATCCTCTTTATAATATTAGTGGAGATTTCAAGGTGTTTAAACAGTTCATATGGCAGAAAATATTCCACCACGCTGTTCTAAACGCCCGACGCATTGTATTTCGCTATAATTTTCAGGACTTCCACTAACTTACGTATAACTTACTCTAGTATATGCGCGTTGATTCTGTTCTTCTTCTATCGTGTCGATGGAAAGCTTCGATAAAAATTTCGTTCGACCAGTATTTGTACACAATTTTCCGAATGACCCTCAAATATTTGTCAGACGTGGCATTAATTTCCATTTTTGCGGCCGATTACGCTCTGCATACTGTTGTATTCTGTTGCATTGGTAATAAACAGGTAGCTAAGATACTATTTTTGTAGAGCTTTTTTCTAGGATTCGTGTGATGCCGGCTTAGAATAGCATCACCCCATTTCTTTCCCGTGGGAGTCGTAAGAGGCGACTAAGGGACTCGAGGGTGTGTATGGCAATTTTAGGCGACGGGCTGACAACCTGTCATGTCATTAAAATTGTGTATGGAGATACACAATTTTCCGAATGACCCTCAAATATTTGTCAGACGTGGCGTTAATTTCCATTTTTGCGGCCGTTTACGCTCTGCCTACCCCGAAAAGGATTAACGGCGTGGTTTGTGTGTGTGTATGTATGTTACTTGCCCATTAAATAGTTAAACTATTCGTTTATAGGCACTAAACTAATAAGCATTAAACTATTCTTTTTTTAGTAGATATTTTGATAAAGACCCATTACTCGTCACATTCACCCGCTAATTTCGACGCAGCGCTCACATTTCAATCAATTAATTTGTCATTATTGGCTTGAGCGCCACTAACCTCAATCGCGTTAATACAAATTACCTACCACGTTTTGATGCTGTTAATCATATTATCGTCAGGATATTTTGGCAAATAAAAGAGTTTCTTGGAATCACAATGCTTCATATTCGAATAATATTTTCCAATTCAATTTCTCAATTTTACAAAAAAGTGAAAAACGCCGATATCACATCAAACTCCAAAAAAAATGTAATGTCATTTTTGACACTTCTCTATGCTCTCCTCGCCTCCTCTCCTCCATAGACACAAATGTCTATGCTCACCTCGCCTCCGCACCTCACCACACCTCACCTCTTTGTATTACATCGCTCCACACCACTTCGCTTTACACTGCTCATCTCGCCAGCTTAGCTCCTCTCCTCACCAGCCGTTACAGTCGGCCATCCTGAAACCAATTGCACCGCAATTGGCGCAAGAAAAATCGTTAACTTTACAGCAGCTATATAAGATCATCCCCAAATACGACTTCCTCATCCATCACTTTGATCCACTACATTCTACATCACTATCACCACAGTGTGGCTACCAGGACGCTTTAAGTATAAGCCAATAAGAGAGAAACAACTGCTTGTATTTACAGATTACACTTATCTTTGCTAGCTTAGGTTAGGATTCAACTTATTGGGATTCAACTTATTGGGAATCCGACGTTCAAAAAATTCAACTAAATGGGAATTCAACTTTATGGTCCGGAAGGTGATACCCTATCTCCTTGCCAACTGTACTATGATGCTACCCTATCTCCTTTGCAGACTGTATTTACTAAAGTAGCAAATTTTGTTAAACACTATTACTCTACCCTATCTCATCTCTATCGCTTGTCGTCTGCACCTCTTTCTGCCCACACCGCAGTAATTAAAAATACCCACTCACCTCCGAAACACATTGCTCAGCTTGTGTGATCATGTCGCCCTCGATCCGGTGTATGGCATCCTCTCCCATGTTACACACCTTCAAGTATCCTACTCCATCGTGAATAATAGAACTGGCCATAGCATAGTGAGTACAGCCATTGCTGTGCTGTCTATGTCTTGCACACACGTCTCCTTGCGGCGTATATGCTACAACCACATTTAATAAGCTGTTGCCTACGGCAAATTGTCTTCAGCTACCTGTACTCCATAACCAGAAACTTAATCACAGGCATCAACATCTAATCTAGGCATCAAAATGTCCCAAAGGTGTCATTTTCAAATTTTCGTCAACCCTTTTTGCTTCTTGGAAGTTGAAAACATGATCGGATTGATAATGAACAAAAGCTGACAAAAATCTTTCATATACTTTGTCTGGCGTCGAATATTAAAATGCTTGAGCATTAGCTTGCAATATTATACAAGATACCGCTGCCTGTTCACTTAGCTGACATCGATAACACACAGCCAACTTCTCGGTAGTCTTTGGTCATACTTTCACTGGTCAATTTCTTACGTTGCATCATCTCTTCCAAAATGACGTGTTTACCACTCCTGCCATGTATATCCATAAGCTTTAAGTCTATTGAACCATATGCGTGCCTGGCCTTGCAGCTTCGATTGCAAGTAACGGGATTTCGTTTCATCACTCCATTTGTAAATTGCTCCTTGTTGTTCAATTTTCTTAATCCAACTCTGGACAATCATATTCTGGTCTTCCGGGTCAAAATCAAGAATACGTTTAGCGGTGTTGAAATTTTCAATGGAATTCGATTCGGTACTGACTATCTTCCTTATTTAACATAATTTGAAGAGCTGTTACCAGCGTTTTTTTGATAAAGTTTTCCAAATCTGGTCATGACTCACATATCCTGGCTTCTTCTTTTGTCGTACATACCGTCTAGGTTTCTCGCCTGAACCCCCCTGCAGAGTTCTCTTCATAGTGGACTTGGAATCATCCCGCTTCTGACTATTATCGTCAGGATATTTTGGCAAATAAAAGAGTTTCTTGGAATCACAATGCTTCATATTCGAATAATATTTTCCAATTCAATTTCTCAATTTTACAAAAAAGTGAAAAACGCCGATATCACATCAAACTCCAAAAAAAAATGTAATGTCATTTTTGACACTTCTCTATGCTCTCCTCGCCTCCTCTCCTCCATAGACACAAATGTCTATGCTCACCTCGCCTCCGCACCTCACCACACCTCACCTCTTTGTATTACATCGCTCCACACCACTTCGCTTTACACTGCTCATCTCGCCAGCTTAGCTCCTCTCCTCACCAGCCGTTACAATCATCTTAATTTTTTATCTGTAGTTCTGTCTGAGTCTTTTGTGGAACTTCAAATTGATTTAATGTGACATCAAAGTTGTTTCAGTACCAATTTCTCACGAGTTGTCATAACCTACGTATACTATTATATACCTACTATCCGCAAAAAGGTAAATAACTTCTTGAATAACAAATCTTTTTAGTCCAGTACCTAGTACCAGTCCTGAAAAAATAACAGAATTGTAGGTAGTGATTTTTTACAGTTGTCTTCTAAGTAAGTAGTTGTAGCAACAACATACAACACTTTGTGGACACATTTGTAAAGCCGCTAAATCTTAAGCTGTAAGCCTCGCTGTAGCCTCAATGCAGCTTTAACAAAAATCCTCATATTTTTCTTTCTAAGCTTTTCTCTCCTTGCTGGTCACCAAGCTCATCCAATCCTAAACGTCTGGAAGCTGCAAAAATAGGGCTCCGCCACGTTGTCGCCGCGCTACCCGCCCGCGCGAGCGCGAGCCTCCGTTATCAAGATAATACCATTAAATGAATGAACCGAGGGACGCCCACGCCACGCTCCAACCCCCACAATGAACTAAGAGCTCTTAAAACAGTCCCACTACACGCTTTATATTCCCCGCACAAATGATAAATAAGACATTGGCACTCTTCCTATAAAGCCACATCAAGTGGATTTAGTCCAGATTTTATGCAAACCATTAACGGGAGAAACAATGGCAGGATGAAAACAAACTCAATGACAATGCAAATAATTTTGGAAGCGCCTAAGTATATCTGTTATGTTGCATGACAGTTCCTTGAAAGCTTTTATTGCGTTTGTATGTATGATTGCTGCTATTAATGGTAATATCGTATTCCGTAGCAGTAGTTGGTAATGTCGCTAAGGTACTTGCAGTATGTTTTAATGGTTTGTGTTAGAGATGGGCCTATGGGTTTGGCTGACTAACCGACTACCGACTAAAAGGCTTAGAATCACTTTATCATTGTTCAAGTGGCGTTTATGGTTCTTATTTTTTTTAATTCTTTTTGATAATTTTCCTTGTGTATGATTGCTTTTGTTTGATATACTCCGTGGATATACTTAATAAATTTAGTAATGATGCAATTACACTATCATTTTATGAGAAGAGATTTTCGAACTTCCTTAAAAAGTACCTATGCAAGATTTTCTTTATTTTCCTAAGTATTCTTTAAGGACATTACTAGGTGGGCAGAATCACTTGAAACTTTTTAGCTGTGGTGCCTAGGTGTTACAAAATACAACTGTTTTTGTTTCATTCGAAAATTCCAAATAGTTTTGAAGTTATGGACATTGGAAGTTGAACAAAAATTCAGATCTCTGTAAAAGCGCGCGCTTTGCGTGTGACGTAATTGTACAGGCTCCGCCCACTCACACCGCGCGCTCGCCGCTGCTGCCGCCGCGCCGCCGCCGCCGGTCCGCCATGAACACACACATACTAATGCACCTACTTACCGCGCGTTACGAGATCTTCACCCGACAGATTATTGTTATTTAATAAAAATATGGAGGTTTCAAAAAAGGCAATCAAATAACTCCCCGAGATCAAATAACTTAACGGTTTGATGGTGGCTCAATATTTTTCGAAAAATGCTGATTTCGTTGCCGCTGAAATGCGAGGAATAAAAATAAAAAAATAAGTAAGACCCCATTTGTTTATACACATATCGCATGACATTGTTTCCTTACTTCCATTTAACGCGTCACAATAATACTGTAGGGTAGGAGCAAATAAGTAGATAGATACGTAAGTAACTTTGTAGGTATGTTGGAAACATATTATTTATAGGTTAGGCGCAGTAGCATTGGTACGTAACTACCAAAGTCTATTCTCGAACAAAATATAACCTAGTAACGATACTAACAATAATCTATCTCCATGTTCATAATCATAAGATTTGATTTTGCTCTTTGTCGTATTTCTGGCTGGCTGGGATGCTGGTGGTCTGCATCAGGTACTCCAGATCCTTGTTGACCATGTTCCAGCAGAAGCGCCCCGTCATGCTAAACAACTTTTGCTATGAAGCCATTTTCGTATCTCTTATAGTTTAGCTGTGCTCCTGGTGCCCTCCATCAGGTACTCCAGATCCTTAAGTGCTGACAAAAAGTAGTCCAAGTCCGTTTTCAATATACCACCAATATCAGTGCCAAATTTCACGAAGATCGCTAAATCGGTTTGGCTAATTTGGGTAATATCCGCTATATTTCCAGCTTTGCCTGCTTCTAACCGTTTTCCCGTGGGAATGAGGAATTTTCCCGTAGTAGAATGTAGCCTATGTTACTCAGGAATGTTGTAGCTTTCTAATGGTGAAAGAATTTTGGAAATCGGTCTAGTAGTTTCAAAGTTTATCGATTACATACAAACAAACAAAAAAACAAATCTTTCTTCTTAATTATATTATTATTATTATTTGACATAACTGTACCGTAATTATTATTTTCACAATGAATAAAAAGCAGATCGTCGCGCGCGTGTGCTACGACTGTTGAACAACGAGCAACACAGATGAATAAGATATTGTTATGAGCAACAAAGCGAGTCGGCGCGGCGGCCGGCCGGGCCGGTAGTGTTCAGTGACGTCACACATGCGAGCGCGGTCGAGCATGCCTTGCCAACTTTTAAAAAATTATATCTCGGAAACTACTTATCGTATCGAAATGATTCTTTCGGTGGTTTTTACCTTTTTTTTACAGACTTTATGAAAAAAATAAAATAAAAAATCGATGTTGAAATTAATTAAAGGGGTTGGTTTCGACAGTTTCAGGTACATTTCCGACTACAAAAACGCCCGATTAGTCATTGTTACCGCCCGACTTGTGGTACATTACATCTCTAGTTTTAATAGTTGCAATTAGGGGGTCGTTATCGATCACACGCGGCTCAGGCGGGTGCGCCGGCGCCGCACACCGACACATCCGCTCAGCGGGAGCACGTCCCATACTCTCATGCGATGCGAATACATTAATAAAATCTAGCGCAAAAACCTGACTGTTTCACTGAAAACATAAAATGATGACTTCTCAGTAAGTAAATTGTAGAGTACGATAGGCATGCAAGTTACGAACCATTGCTTCATGGGTACCGCACACAACTAGACCGGGAAAACCGAGAATAATTTTGGCTAACATAACTTGATACAAACGAGGCGTTGAAATTGTTACAGCCAGCTCGAATTCTTGGCAGTGAAGTTACACATCCGGGTACACGTAGTTTGTCATACGGAAACAGTCATAGGCCGTTGACTTTTTGGAGCTTTTCATACTAGGTTGCTCGGAATACTTATGATGAAATAGCGCATTCAAGTATACCGGGTGTAAGGGACAGCCCTCCGAATACTGATGAGTACAAGCAGATCATGAAACTGCACAACTTACCCCTAGAAACATGTAAACGAAAAAAATATCGACCTCTAATACAAAATCACAATCAGCTGACTGTATTTACTATTGGAAGTAAAAAAAAAGATCCTATCAGTATTTGAAGGACTGTCCCTTACAACCTGTATGTTAGATTACTGTAGCTTTCAGCTACTTACCATGTCGGGGGTTTATTAGAATAGGTTTATTTGAAATCGTTCAGTCACCAGAGTTTATCGGATCGCTTGTTGACTCCGTGTCCCCCATGAAAAGTGGAAAAAGCTACTCGTACACAGTGTAGATTACCTAGATTTAATAAATATAGACTACGATGTGTCACGTCTAGAATTACGATATGTAATATGTGGTTTATTACACGTCCATGTATGTTTATGTTGAGAAAACGTTGTAATAAATGCGTGTTGCCATGTTTCCTTGTTTTGTAGCATATGTTATCGAATATGGAAGTGAGACGGAATGGCGAGCAACATGACTATGAATAGGATTTATTGATTAGCAAGTATCACATATATAATGTGAAAATTGCAAGATTTTTTATGTGTGGGTTACTCAGTTGACTAGTAAACGAATATTGAACTTTGTCAACTATAGAAACAGTAAAATCAGATATTGTTTGGTTTACGTATATTATAAAAGGTAACATGCTACCTGCTTTTCTTGGAAGGTTTACTTTTGAACAACGTGTGTTCTAAGTGCTTGATGTATATCCAAAGACTCCAAACCTAAAAATAGATACCCTGAATGAATACAAGTGTGATTTAATGTAATATGTATCCATAAACAAGACACACGTCTATTCGATACTTGGAGCTCCAGAGTAATGACGATAACCTCATTATTAGAATATTTACTGGGCTTATGTAATTTTCCGCTGCAAATAGGACTCGATATAGTACGAATTCAACTCAATAGGGCTACCAATGGTGCTAAGTGGAGGCGTATTCCAATAGTATCATCCCTTTTAAAAAATTTAAGATATATAGATATAGGCGACTAAGGAATAAATTCTGGTAATGGGCTGCATCGTTCCCTGTAAATACTTACAGCATCTTACATTGCGCTGGTCAATCCACCTGCCAAGCAAGGTGAGTATGGCACATAGATTACATTCACAGCCACAACAATCCACTGTTGGACATGGGCCTCCCCCGGGGGTTATTGCCATACTCACCACGCTTGGAATGCGAATGGGCGAGCACAGTGCAAGATATTGCTTTTACAGGGAACGCTGCTGCGAATTATCTGGACGAATTTATCCCTCAGTTGCTTTTATAACACCCATGGATTGCATTTGATTTGGGTGATGCTATTCCAAGCCCGCAAGAGTAAGGCAAAGACCTCCTAATAAAAGGAATGCCCTTGTCTAGCAGTGGAAAAATTACGCATTTTTGCAATCATGAATTTAATTGAAAGTCAAGACATTTGATTTTATAGTTTGCGGCAGCGGCACCCAACCCTATTCATCCTAGATAGATGCAGTTCTACCAATGAATGCGCACACGCAGACGTCTGAAGTCCACAGTGATTATATTGTCTGCGTAGATTTAGATCGAATTATCATACTTTTATAGTAAACAGATAAACTATTGATAGTGAACAAAGCATTGTCGTAGGTAGTGAATGAATGGGCCTCCCTTTTTGTTTGCATAAGTACGTATGTAGCGCATGGGGGAAGCTTTTGTCCAGCAGTGGACGTCTCACAGTTGTTGATGATGAAGATTTCATATACATAGCTACGGTATTACTTTTGTCAGTAGGTAACATTTATATGGGTATCTTGGCTGCGAAGACTTACACATCATTATACGCATTATTAAGCGTTTAGTATGTGAAGCACGCGAAATTGCTTCGCCGACATTTTGTGCGAGCCGCGTATATCTCAATTATATCGCATCTGACAATCTACAGGCGTGCAGCGATGGCCGCGAAAAAACCGTGTAAAGTAAGCTACTGAGCTGCTTCAACTACAGCAAGCTATGCTGCCATTCCTGCTGGTGTTCTTGTAGGCTCCATCCGGCGTCACCGACGCGCCTGCACGCGCCCAGCAAAAACAGCCGCCAGATTGATTGATAGGACCCAAGAATTATTCAATAATTTATAAGCTGTTATATGGTCGAGAAATGTCGTGTTCAGTGGTCGGTTGTTAGTCGCTGACGTATTAGCATAATCGTCCTTTATGAGAAGCCGCCGGAGCTCGCAGAGCTGGCGCCGCGGCGCGTCGATCATATTAGATAGAACACGGGAAATTACACAGCTCGTTGAGATACCTGCCAATATACAATTATTTGCAACGTAATTATACCTACTGGTTTGCACTGGAAACATTTACAGAACACATTTTCATAATAGTTATAGGTATAATTTGATTTGACGTGCGCAGTTGTAACGTAACTGCCGTTTAGTGTTTTGACTCCGAGTTGTTGAGAACATTAAGTAGGTTGGTCCTTAGGGCTGGTATAGCAATATTGGTTCAATTCACAATAAACAAATCAACATACATAAATCACGCCTATATCTCTTACGGGGTAGGCAGAGTGTTAACGGACGTAAAACGGATATTAGCACCACGTCTGATAAAAGCTTGAGGGTCAAATAGATAACTGTGTATGACTACAGTGACAGGTTGTCAGCCCATCGCCTAAAATTGCAATACACATCCCTCGAGTCCCTTATAGAATGGAATGGAATGGGTTAGAAATGGGGTGATGCTATTCTAAGCCGGCATCACACGGCAAACAAATCAATGTTACATTTAATGACGCAATATCATTGAGTAGGTACTTATTGAAACAATTTTGTTGACTAAAGCGTGAATTATGTTATTTATTTTAAAGATCGTAAACCCATTTATTTAAGTTCACATATTTTAATAGTCTATTTAGATATTGCGTTGTGCAAGGTAGATGTGTATAGGTACCTAGTGTACCTACCTATACCTAAGAGCATGGTATCTTCGTTACTAAAGGTGTTTTACGTATCTATGACACTGATTTATTACCTATAAACTATCAATATCCAAGGTGTTAATTTTCCTACATAGATTAATGTCAGCTTCTTGACAAAAAGCTACTTTATACATAGTAACTTGAACTAGTTTTTCATGTTTCATGAGAAAAACGTTTGTTATTACGGGAAAGTTGTGCATGAAACTTGATTGAAAAATGCCTTCGGAAGCTTTTTCCCTTTAAAAGAGATAATTATGTTCCTAATCTTAAAAACAACTTAGCGTTAATTATTTTTTTACAATTGTATCTAACCTCATAAACTGGCCATTGCTCTGTGTTATAATAATATAATTTAAAGGTTTAAGAACAAAAACACGGCAGAAAACTTAGTTAAGATTACGTCGTTTACAATAAATGAGTGTAGTTGAGCGTTCAGGGCATGAAGTGGCAGTTAGCCGCTATTACAAGGTTGATTTAACTAAGAATCGAACAGGTAAAGTGGTAAAACTCAATAATCCCATAAAGGCAATTTATTTACGACAGGTTGTTCCTTTAGGTTCCATATTTATTAATAATAAGTAGGTTTTGGTAGGTCATAGCATAATATATTAGAATAGTATGGACTTTCTTATTTTGCCGCAAAGTTAGCTCTGTTGTAGTAGTTAGTAGTATAGGTATGTGGGAATGATCATAAGAACCGATATACTGTAAACCGAATAAATATAGGTTAGATAGAAAATATAGTAGCTGTTACAACGCCAAATTTATATTCACATTTATAATCTCAATCAATTAAAATAAATTGGGGTAAGAACGGGGCGCGCTGTGAGAAAACAGGGTATTTTTAGATGCATAAAATTTCGTTGGTGTATACGATAAATTCCTTATATAAGTATATAATTTTTTTTTTTAATATCTAGATTTTCGTCACAGAAAAACACGATTAAAGACAGGAACATAACACATCATTTTTTGCGAATACGATACGTCTTGGTTGTACATTACTAAATTCTTGTCCAATTTTTTTTTATTACTGGTTTTTTTGGCGCGAAATTTCTAAAAGTGTGAAAAATTCTCTTAATATTCTACATAGGCTATTCCGCTCTGTTCTCACACACATAATTTGCCATTAGTGAAAAAAGGGACGTTTAAAAGTTCGAGGCAGGCCTTTAAGTTAGATAAGTTTATGGTTTTTTGGTAACTTAGTTTTGGGGACACAGAGAACGGCCCCTTGCGAATGATCTATTTGGTCCGAGCTTATTATTACGATGCCATTATCACTTTAGTATAGTTAATCACACCGGTCGATAATGTCAGATAATAATCTGTGTTGTGTAGTATAAGAGTCGGGTGTGAATTGAGAAACCGAAACCTTTGTTGATAGTGCAGTCGACAGGTCTAGTATTCTGAACACACTGTAGCATTCTGCTACAATTACTACCATTTTTCTAAATATTTCCTGAAATCCATTTTATTTTATCAATTTGTTTGTTTACTTTCTTGATGTTATGTCAACCTCTCAAAGTTGACGGCTATCTATACATCATAGAGCCGCGTAGCTTTCTACTAAAAAGTTATTATACATTGATCTACCTCTTCGTATTTTCTGACCTCCTGGTACTTGTATCTAAATTTACTACGCCTGGCACTCTCCCTCTCCCTCTCCCTCCGGAGGAACTGAGGTCCCGAGCCCTCCAGCGTGCCTCGGAGCCATCCTCATAACCACCTCATCATCAAGCTAACATGAGATGCCAAATTGCCAACAGATCTCCATGGACAGCGACAACTGGCCACTGACAAGTTCCATGATCTCAAAATGACGGCTGACGAGGTCGACGATCGTCGAAGATTCTAGAACCGAAGAGGATGACGATCGGAATGAAGAGCGCGATCGTCATCGAAGCTTCTGGAAATGAACATGACTATCGAAATGAAGACTGTGACAGTCAGCGTCAGACGAGGGTATAAAAGCCACGTCAAGCAGCTAGGGGATGAGTTTTGGTCTGGACTCTAAGTTGTGATCTCGAAGACTCCCAGTATAGTCTCTCACTGAGTAACCACTGTAACAGTCTATTTTAGTCCTAAAAGTCTCCCCTCAAGTGACGGAAGCTTAAAAGTCTCCCCTCAAGCGCCTACGCCTCGTCGGATTGAAGATACAGCTGCTGCGAAGACGCTCCTCGCGCTGGACGCGCCGCCGTTACCTTCTGTGTGAGTGGCCAGGTTATAATTTTGGTTTTCGTATCAGGAGGTGGTTATCTGTTAATTCTTTAATAAAGCCTTATCGTTTACGTTCCCTCTTTTACTCCCTCGGCCCCTCACTTAGCGTGCGGGCGCGAGGCTTGCTAGGGTGCCTACACACAGGACACTCTACCCACACTTACTCACTCACGCCCTCCGGGGTCACAGGCACTCGTGTTCGCGAGAACACTCTACAAATACTTAGCTATAAGTATTCACCTGCGGTTACCTTGGCTCCCTGAGCGCCGGTGCCTCTCGGAGCCTAGATAACACGACAACACATCGCATCAGCTTACAGCAGTCCACTGCTGGACGTAGGCCTCCCTTAGCGCTATGCTTGCCTACGTGACCTCCATTAGATAGTCCATTTAACCGTCCATTGGTTCTAAGATAGATGTTACCAGCCCATATCTATCAAATTCAGTACAATCGCTTCCTGAGGAAACCAATTTCTGGCTGAATACGTGATGTCTGGAAATCAAAGGTGATGAAAAAAGGGTCCACATAGATATAAGGGCGGGGCAGACCGGCTCCGTATCCGTTCCGTATCCAGCTCTCGTCCGTAGTCACGCACGAACTTATGACGTTGTAATGTATGGGACTGTCTGAGATACGGCACACCGCACACCGTGCAGCACGGAACGAATACGCAACGCAAGCGGTGTGCCGTATCTCATACAGTCCCATACATTACAACGTCATCAGTTCGTGCGTGACTACGGACGAGAGCTGGATACGGAACGGATACGGAGCCGGTGTGCCCCGCCCTATAACCTACACATGCTAATGTGAAAATTGGTTACTTTTCAGTGGCTATTGTTTTCTTGAAAAAGCGCTCTTGATGAAACGTTACAACAGCTCCTATTGGTTTACCCAATTCAGTGATAATTCTATAATAATATGTAGGTACATATATAATGTTATTATAGCTTGATCACTTAATTGGGGTAGCTAGAATAATAACCAGTAGCTGTGGCTATTCTTATTCTTAACTTGATATGAAAGTATTATTTCAATGGTCTCTCGAAATTATGCTGTTCGTACAAAAAAATACCATTCAATTTAAAACCATTTGAATGTCTGCATATTAAAAATAAATATATATCATTTGATTGTATAAAATCTCCGTATCAATAACCGTAGCTTAAGCACAGGTGATAAAGTGTCAAACCTTCAGTTTAAAATGAACTATATTGCAAAGGGCAGAAAGCGCCTCAGGATACATGTGTTTGCTGTCGACTGCAAAGAGGTAGGAGGCAAATAAATTCAAAGAGTTAGCTACGTTGCAGAGTGTACAATTTTTAAAGTAAAAAAAAGCTTGAGTTTGCACAACTATTACAAGTTAAAAACTTTGTAGGTAGGTAGTATGATTTTTACTTAGGTTCTAAGAAGTGCTTTATGAGAACAGGCCCTTCAAGCTTTATGTTAAAGGAAGTAGGTATGGCAGGGCATCAAAAGTCCTAGGAAAGGAATAATAGCATACATTGATTCGCCGCGCTCTGATCAAGTGATCATATTATACTAATAAATTTTAGAAAAACTTACAAGGGTAGTGTTTTAAAAATTGGTATTCAATAACTACTTAAATTTTATAACAGTTGATGCTGTACTATCTACGGTAGTAGTGGTCAGTTTTAGTTACGTGGCACATAAAACAAATGTAATATTACACAATCTCGTAACTCAGCTCGTGAATTCCTACTCTTAGGCTAGTAGGCGTCTCCGCGGTCATTGTTTTGTTTACTCTAGTTTACCCTACGTGTCAGCAAAATATAACGTGATACACCAGTGGAAATGGTTAGCGAGCAATTCGACAAACAGTTCGTTCTCTAATGTAGCAAGCTCTTTAGTAGGCGTCTCCACTGTTGTGTTTACTCTACGTGTCCGCAAAATATAACGTTATACACTCGAAGAAGCGAAGGAAGTGGTTTGCGAGCAGCTTGTCAAACCGTACGTTCCCTTGTGTAGCAAGCTCTTAGTCTAGTAGGCATCTTTGTTCTCACTGTTGTGTTTACTCTACGTGTCCGCAAAATATAACGTGATACACTCGAAGAAGCGAAGGAAGTGGTTTGCGAGCAGCTTGTCAAACCGTACGTTCCCTTGTGTAGCAAGCTCTTAGTCTAGTAGGCGTCTCCGTTGTCACTGTTGTGTTTACTCTACGTGTCAGCAAAATATAACGTGATACACCCGAGGAAGTGGTTAGCGAGTTGAATAATTAGCACTGGACTACTTTGTAAACGTTTTTTTCTCGAGGCAAATAATATGACGGTAAATATTTTCTTGTCTAGTTTTACAGTAATTGCAATTTTAATAAAATAACAATGCCTGGATATTATTATCGGGCTAATGTGAAAACTTACAAAATTTTGCAAATTTTGCAAGTTTTCAAAATTTGTATACCTGACATGGGAAGTGTTTTTTTAAATTTGGTATGAAATCCTATGTGGTTGCAGACTTCTACGTAGAAATGGTAATGCTAAATTTTCAAACTAACACATAGGTACCTAAATCTTGTAAACTTCCATTAACATAGGAAGTGGTTTTCAATTGTATAGGGTGCTTATCTAGATCTGAATCATGCTCTTTCCTACGAAGTAAATCATAAGCGTTATATTAATATGCTATCTATTAATTTCAGGAAAAATATATCGAAGTGCCTGAAATTTCATATATGGGCTATTTAAATCTAAATTCATTCGTACCCAAAAATCGATAGCAAATGAAAAAGTGGTGGTAAAGCGAATAGTGCAAAAAAAAATCTAGTTATGTGAGTCACTATAACTACGTAAATACTTCCAAAGCGTAAGCTTAGGTTATTGGTTTTAAGTAAATCCTTGGAGTTGATTGTTTATAGCAGACTCCTATTTATAAGTAGATACCTAGTATCCATGAGAAAAAAACCCATTAAAATTGAATCAAGGGCGGGTCCTAACCGGTGCAATGCAATTGTAATAAATGTGTTTGTGATTGATAAGCACACGCGCAGCGCAGGCAGGAGACTAAACAAACAAATATGGCCATTGCAGTGTGTGGTCCCTCCCTATCTAACTGGAGTAAGTGCGCCGGGGTCACGTTGTTGCTGCACCGCTCATACTGCAAATACTTCATAAGCAAACTGAGGAACACTTCAAAACATCTTAAGTTCTTTTGAAATATGCTTATAGCAAAAGGCGATAGGTTTATTGCTTGTCTTAAATTTTTTTTAAATTAGTTATTAATTTTTCCCTATCAGTTGGCTGGACTCTCTGGCTTTTCCCGATTTCAGGCTTAAACTGGCGCATGTGCAGAGAGTGCGGTGCTCGCTGCAGGTTGGTGCAGGTTGGTGGAGGCTGCCGGAACAGGTCCGCGACGCAAGCGCGGGGCGGCGGCGTGGCGGCGCGGCGTGGCGGCCGGCGCGCCGCCGGGCCAGCGCGCCGCTCGCCAGCCATCGCCACTCAGTGCACGCGCCGCCTCGCCGCCGCCAGCCTGCCTGCACCACCCGTCACCGCACTGCCGAGGTGAAACATTACGCGATACACGATAACCCCAAACTTAGTTTAAACATTCACATCTACGCGAACGTTTCTCAAAGCGTCCTCCTTTCGGATCGCGGACTAACCCGCGCGGCGCCCGCGGAAAACCCGCAGTGACAGTTTTCGTAACTTAACAACTTTCCAAGTGCATCGCGAGTGAAGTTAATTTTTGACAGTGCTGGAGAAACATTGCGATCTGAATTTTAAGGTAAGCCACAGAACCCTTACAATTTATCTTTTAGTACACTCTTATAGATGTTTATAGAGTAATATTTGAGTTAGAAAGTCAGTTATACACCATTGGAACGAGTTAAAACGACTCGTACACGTATTTGAAGTGCGCAAGTAATATTGTTGATGTAACCTCGCTGTGCTCTATGTTAAATAATAAGTACCTACTTATTAGATTTGTTGATATTTGTTTATCGCTATTCATAATAAACCATTAATGCATGTCGTTCAGCGAACATTTTCCTTGTTGGTTTACCGCGTTTTTGCTCTAGCTTAGTGCCTAGGTACTAAGTTTCTTAAAGACAGAAAATTCTGAAAATCTGTTAAAAATATTTTGATGTCAAATTGTGGACATATTCATAACATTTTACATTAAAATTTAAATTTCCAGTACAAACAAATAGCGCTGATATGAATAAATTGGTTGCCCCAAAACCAGTAAATGATGTGGTAACTGGTAACCCTGATATGATATTCATCTACCATACCACTATACCTACTTGAAACGACACGACATTGCCGATACTAGTTCCAATCGTATACATTTAGAAAGTTACATTATTTTTACATGTGAGTATTTTTATAAGTAGGCAATATGTACTAAGTTAGAAAGAAAGACTTGAGACATCACATTAATTTTTTATTACAGAGGCAAAGTTTTGTTTATAAACGTATGTATATTAATACATTACCTTAAAAAAAAACCTCTGAATGCTAGCTTTTACCGCGGAAAAGTCCTGATGTCCGCAGAAAAACTGGTAGTAGCGAGTAAAACCGCGGGGCTGGGCACTTCACTTTTCTTGTCTCTGATACCTCATTAAATTGACGATCTGTAAGCATTATAATTTTTTGTCAGAAAGTCAGATGTAGTCAATATTAATCCATATACAATGTGTGGCCCACAACAGGGGCAAATATATTACGGGGTGAAATTACTCATGAAACAATTTTATTCTATTGTTTAAAAAATGGGACTTTCCATACAAACTGTCTCGGTCGGCTGGTACATTTTGTATGGGAGCCCGGGAGGTCAAATTTTTTATATTTTAACCTATGGTTGTTGGGGAAAGTGGTTCAGTTTTATGGGTAATTTCGCCTTGTAAAATATTGTGCCGCCCGTTCCTGGCTCTGTTTTTTAGTTCCCTATTAGTATTTTGTTACCTGTATTTAAAAAGCACTTGTAGATTTTGTAGTTATGTTATGAATTAATTATGAGTATGACTTTTAACAATATTATAAATAACAACTGCCTCTCACACTTCAACCACAAATTACGAATTTATTTTGTGCTTGAACTAACTTAATTTAGGCCAAAGTTAAAAAATAGTTTTTTCTCGTTACAAGAATGATTCATCGAATGCCAAAAGGTGTTTAGTTATCCATAGGTCGGCACCCTTTATTTCTTAGTTCTCTGCTCTAATGCTAATGTAACATCAGGCCTTAAAAAAAGTGATTGTTAAATCGAAGATGAATTTCCATGATATTGAGCTGATTGTTTTCTACTTCTACTTAAATCGGATTATCAAAATGATGATGTTATTAGTAAAATTCAGTTTCGCTCTGATTTATTTATTTGTAGATATATTAACCTTTAATACTGAACAGAACAAAAATACAGTTTAATAGAAATATACCATTAATTATTTATTAGTTTATTAACCGACATCTACAGAAGTAGGGTTATTTTAAAAGTATGCGATTCTGTCTTTTCGTTTCGTGTCCCGTGACGTGGCAGTTCCATGACACGTTATTAGATCACGAACATGTCACAATGTTTCATCGTTTCAGCGAATCCGATGATGACTCATGAAGTTATGAGCCATTCACGACTTTCAGTCACCAACTTGGGTATTATACTAGTTGTAAAATTCATTCATAACGTCGGCATTTGATGAAAGAGTACTTTTAGGTTCAATCATACTGAAGTTCCTGTTACTAGATGAAAAGAAAACTCTTTTAGTAGGCGATACATTAGTGTTCAAAAGTATTTTTTTTGGTTAATTTCATAATGATGTTTCATACATGTTTACCTATCTGTCTAACAGTGGTGAAAGCAAACAAATGTTTTTGGTAACAAGGTGGATTGACTAGGATTGTAAAATTCTGATAGGCAAAGCCACTCTTTACCACTGCGTCTTACTACGCATGTAAATAAGATTTATCTAATCCTATACCTTCAAACAAGTAATAATTCGAATATAATGTCGCCTTTTTTGTGTACGTTCTGCAATAAAGAATATTATATAATTGTATATTTATGTCTAATCGAGATCTTGGGAACTGCTCCAACAATTTTTGTATTTTTCGGGGGCTAGGTTTAATTTTTCAAAAATCGCGATTTATCAACAATTAAAGTTAAGCAACGCTCGGTCAACCAAGTTTGTTTATAATAAACCAAACACTAACGACAACAAGTTTTAGCACGTTTCCATGGTTTCATAACTTCATCACCTAAGTCTTAAAGAAAAACTTAATTAGTTAGCAAACAACAAATAGCCAAGCTTGACGTAGGTATACGTAGCTTAGCGACAAGTTAAGGTATATTTAATTAACAGTGTAAACTCAAGATAACCTTTAGGCAGGGAGATACTGGCGAGAGCTAAGCAGTATTTTCACTGAAGTTAGTGCATTTCTCACAAGACTAGATCTGCTAGCTAATTAAACCCTACTAGTACACACGGCGGCATATATCGCGGAACATTTAAAAAAAGCGTGGAAGAATGTTTCCTATGCTTAGGCTTCAAAAGAGAAACTCATAAATAACAGTATGTCAATTTATAGTATTTTTTTGCCTGGGCGATTTAAATTATAATAAATAGATTTAGTAAACATTAATTACAAAATCTATATTTTACGTAGTAAAAAAAACTGATTAGGTACCTACCTACCATGTAACATAGCTGAAATAAATAAACTTCATAGCCTTGTTCTGAATACACCTATGCACGGTTTTTTAAAACGGTTGAAAATCTTTAACATAACTTGGCCCATGAACGAATTTTGAATAGTTTGATGTTTTAGTAAGAAACTTCCACTTCCTTCAAATTATGCACTTGGTGAAATAGCTTGTTAGAAAGATAAGTCACAACAACGGCAAGGGAATGTTTCCTGTATGACTGTAGTGAAATTATTTCTTGTGAAAATTATTGGTTGTTAAAGAAAAATTATCTATTGCGAACAGTAAATTCCTATTGATCAAATACAATTTATTGGTAAAATTCACGTTCGTTCCATACACTTTGCCGCCGAGTATACTTGCACTTCTTGTACATACACTGGTCTGTAACTCTGATCCCTCGCAATTAGTACCCGGCTACCCAGGAGATATATTTACGATGGTTGTGCCACGAAAACGTCTGGAAATCCAGGCAAAGTGTGGTAAAGCC
The DNA here is from genome assembly GCA_027580185.1 of Tuta absoluta. Taxonomy (NCBI): domain Eukaryota; kingdom Metazoa; phylum Arthropoda; class Insecta; order Lepidoptera; family Gelechiidae; genus Tuta; species Tuta absoluta. The sequence goes on from JAQAHW010000003.1 coordinate 8,153,454, forward strand.
AGGAATTTTAGTTGGCCACTTAAGCCCCACTTCGACATACGCGCTTCAGCTATAATGACTTTGGAGCTTAAGATATTCCCTATTAACTATCTTTATGTCTTGTGTGAGGACAAACTACGTAATATATTATATAGTTTTACCTATGTCAGTGCCTACTAACTTATTAAATTAAGTACCCACCTAGATGTAATTTTCTTTTGCTGTTATAGGAGGGTCTCAATTCGACCCAATTAAATTTTAGATTGAGGTCGTATAAAGATTGCACCATAAGTTGTAATTTGTCCCGCTTCTGATTCATTTTCAACGACAGACTTGTACGTACAAGCCTTTCAGTGTATATTATCAGTATAGGTAGACGTGGCATGTGTGTAGGTAATATCACAATAAACAATTGTTTTCAATTACGATATGTCTATACGCAGTCTTACTACGTACGCTCTTGCGTAACTATTACGCCCTATTGCGAGTTCTACAAGTGTGATGTTTTTATTTTCTAGCAACCTCATCTATTTGTTTTTCATGTATGAAAATGTTTTTCATAAAAGGGATGTCCGGTTTTCGGAAAACATCTGTAGTCTTTGTAAATCAACAACAAAGTGAATCATTTAAGATAGTAGGTTAGATTGCTTACGTCGAATAGATACATGTGAAATCTCATAATCGGCCGAACAACGTCAAGAATTTGCTTCACATTATCTGATAAAACATTTCATTGTATTAAATAGGAAGCGATTGTTTTATTCATAATCTTAATTGGTCTTGATAATCGCATGCCAATACAGCCACTCACGATTGATGTAACACTGATAGATTTTAGATAACATTCTTTTGGGGATATAAGGTGTAAATGACTCATACACCACTTTTTAGATTCCCAGTAAAAAATCTTTAATTATAGATAAAGATGCCTTTGTGTTTGAAACATATTTATCTCTGCTTATTAAAACGTTTTAATCAAATATTTCATAAGTGCGGCCCGACCGCGAATATTTTTTGTCTTGTGATTGTGAATTTTTTACTCATGCATTACTGCTAATTTTGTTTATTTTACTACCAAATTATTATTATACGACCCATTTTCTTTATTCTACGGACCGTTTTTATTTATTTTACTGCTCATTGATTACTGCTGATCTAATTATATGCTACTAGCGGCCCGTCCCGGCTTCGCACGGGTGGACAATTATATTTTACATAAATGCACTTTAAATACACCCTTTTTTCACATTGGAGGTTTTTCATTATATATTTTTTATCCTTACCTACAGCTACTATTATATACACTTAGGTATTTATTATCTTAAAATATTTTTTAGAGTTCAGTATCCAAAGGGTAATAACGAAAACCCTATTATTGTCTGTCCGTCCGTCCTACAGTTACGAAGCTGTATCTCCTGAACCGTTAAACCTAGACAGTTGAAATTTTTACAGATGTTGTATTTCTGTTGCTGCTATAACAACAAATACAAATTTTATAGTTTTTGAAAAAACACATCACGATAGTGCGTTGAAAACTAACAGCGACATCTATGTTTGTATTATGGAACTAAAATATTACTTTTCTCAGTTTTCGCGATAGTATAAATGTTAAACTACTGAAGCTAGAGAGATAAAACTTGGACTTGAAGTTTTTTATGTAATGAAGCAACTATTAAAGATAAAATTCCGTTTTTTAAAATCCCCCAAGGGATGAACAGGGGGTTAAAAGTTTGTATGAAAGTTCGTTGTCCTAAGTGTGATCTGTTTCAAAATTAGTGATTAGACTTAGGACTTAAAATAATTAAACACGTGTTTCAGCATATTTGAAATTTTAACTCTTAATAGGGTCAAAAGGGGGTTAAGAGTTTGTATGAAAGTTCGTTTTTTTAAATGAATGTGATCTGTTTCAAAATTTGTGATTAGACTAATAACTTAAAATAATTAAACACGTGTTTCAGCATTTTTGAACTTTTAACCCTTAAATGGGTGAAAAGGGGGTTAAAAGTTTGTATGAAAGTTTTTTGTCTTTAATGTGATCTGTTTCAAAATTTCTGATTAGACTCATAACTTAAAATAATTAAATACGTGTTTCAGCATTTTTGAAATTTTACTCCTTAAAGGTGTCAAAAGGGTTGCAAAAGTTTTCTACCAGTTGGGCTACCAGTTGGGCTACCCGTTTTCCCATGGGAATGTGACAATTTCCCGGAATAAATTATGCTTATAAACCTTCCTCTCAAGTTACTCTATCTAATAAAAAAAAACCGCATCAAAATCCGTTGGGTAATTCTAAAGATATAAGGAGACACCAAACGGGAAGCGACTTTATTTTATACTATGTAGTGATTTTGTATTTTTACAGCCCTATGATGATTAAACAACTGCCACTTTAAATCAATGCTAAGGGCATTCTAGACATCAGCTGTGTAATAACAAAAAAGTTAGACATGGTTTAAGCTGTTTTGACAACTTCAAATCAAATCCTACCGAAAAATAATTGATTAATTCAGCTTACTTTTTTGTAATAACACCGCAGTAAGTTATTACCTACCTCTCTCTCTCTCTACCTACCTATTGTCGTATTGAACGTATTTGTTGTTGATATTCGGAGTTATCTATTGAGGGTACATTCCTAGTAACGAGGGCGCAATAGTCATTCATTTTATTTATTTAATTTCGAATGAACCTACGACCTCTTATCGCGCTGCTCGATCCCCAGTTCAAATTGTTGTGTAACTCGTGCCATGGCAACAGTTCATATGTTTGACTAAATGGTTTTAAGTGTCTAGGTAAGTAATACGACAATTTAATGACTGTTTCTACTACATTTGCTGTATTTACACTTATGAACAAGAAAAGGGAGCTTACTTTTTCAAATGAGATAAATACAATTTTGTAATGTAACTGAAAAACAAAATACTGTTCTTTTATTATACATGTTAATTGACAATGTCCATTACGCTAATAAGCTGTTGCTGAAGCAGCATTTCTTAAACCAGAGATCATTAGATCGTTCGTCTACCCATTCCATAGAAAAAGGAATTTCGTCATTTCTATAGATAAGCTAAGTCTTCTGAATTCCGCATATCGATCCTAACCTAACCTAACCTATGTAACAGAAGCGTCCCGTTCCTTGAATAGTTTATTCGCGCTCTTACAGACTCTCAATGTCTATGTGTCAACAGAAATGGCCCACCTTACTGCACAGCTTTTGCTACAGACCTATTTCCATATATTTTATAGTTTGGCTGGGCTCCTGGTGTTCCACATTAGACAAAACCTCGATGTAGGTATTTATGTGCTGGAAAAAGCAATCCATTATGTTGAACAAATTTTACTATTGAGTAGCATAAGGTTACGTAGGTACCTCCAGCCAGACCTTCTATATCTTAGTGCTACAGAAGCCGCTTACCATGCTGAAAAGCTTTTAAATGAAATGAAATTAACTTTATTCAATGTAGGATAGTACTATCACTTATTGACACCATGATCTGGAATTGTAAAAGAAATAAATTTGTATAACGCAATTTTCCTCTTTCTATAGGTATGTATGATATGAAGATATACTTAGATGTATGTCAAGTGTCACAAGTTGGTTAACAATCCGTATATTTTCACGAATAATAAAAAGTAAAGGTTTTGCTATAAGATTTAAAATAGTACGCAATTTTGATGTAACTGACGTGTATTTGATCCGATTTTCTGTTTTGTGTTTTTAAACAAAACTAATTGATGAAACTTTGGTGACGGATTGATTCTAAAGGTTGGCGATATTGTGATAGGTAGGTAATGTACTACTGTTCCACACGAAAAGAGAGAATACTGTTTTTCAAAGATAGGCATTTTATTATGAATCCCCGATTTGTCAAAATTCTTTTAACAAGAAAATCACAAACGAACGTCGCAGAATGGCAGTTATTATTTGGTATCTCAATTCAAACATGAGCTTCACTTTTGCTTGTGTAGTCCATCTTGGAATAGCGTCAACCGATTTCTACCCGTGATGTCTTGCATGTGGCGACGACTTAGTGATAAATTCGAGAAATAGTCAGCAGCGTCCCTGTCAGCCGCTACGCGAGGAGTACGATAAAAGGAGGTGGTCCATGCTCAGTGGACTGTTAAGGCTAAAATAAATCATAAAGTTGCATTCACTGTCAGGGTTTTTGATTGAGCGAGTTGGCGACAATCTGGCTGCGTGGGCTCTATCGCGCGCCGAGGTCGCTCGCTCACCCCGCTATCGTTATACGGAGAATACACCGCAGTCTAAAAAATAAATTTACAGCGTACCAAATTTTCCATATGTTTCATCATTGTCAGTAATGCTTGTTTGGTTGTATTAATTCACAAACCTTTTAAGGCGAGTGTACCCGCGAACGACAGTGGCGTGACTTCACAAAAAATATTTTCTCTTTATACAAACAATCAATCAGCATATCCCAAGTTTTTAGTATTATCCTTAAGTAAAAAGAACTTACAAACTCAATGAAATATTCGCTGCAATTAAAGTTATGGAAAAAAGTACCACTTTTGGTATTAATTGCCATACATAGTACTTTTTTCCATAACTTTAATTGCAGCGAATATTTCATTGAGTTTTCAGGTTCTAATTATACTTTCAACAAAATAAAATTAGGGCTACGGATATTCTGATAGATTGGTTGTATAAAGAGAAAACTTTTTTTGTGAAGTGGCGCTACTGTCGAGGTCGTTGACGGCTACACTCGCCTTAAACTAGTATCTAACTGAGTCTCCTTTGTTCAAAATATAAGCACCTGATAAATCACTTAATGGAAACAAAATATCCACGAACCTAACTACTTATTTCTGGTAAAGTGTGAAATTTCAAATGTCTTCGACAATAATTTTTCGATCAGTCATATTAGCACATTTTTTGTCATTTGTATGATACCCATTTACTTACCTTATTTGTGGTAAAGCACTTACGCCTTTTAGCAACATTGGTACACAGTTGCCAAAGTTTTTTAGCACTGAAACCTTTGTAAGTTTTTTTTCGGTCCGGGCGTAATTTCGACTAAAACGGCCAGTATACAAGTACCTCACTAGTTGTCGGGTGCGTGTGGCTGACAACATACTTACCAACCTATACAAGTAAAGTTCATGTCGTGTATGCTGTAGAATCTCCCGGAAAGAACAGCGAATGTTCACAAACATACAGACGAACAGACGCAACGACGCACCGACGGCCGGCGGCGGCAAGATATCGGCGTAGATTCTGGCAAACAATCTAAATAGGAAATTGTACAAAAATACCTATTAAGAATGCGGCTCCGGATTTTTCCGGCGGTCCGGAAATATAGATAAGGGAACTGCTTAGGGGTCCGCCGGGTACTCCTCACGGCATGTTATTTAATTAAAAAAATACATTATTATGTTTAATCTGTAGATATAAGAGTCTTGAGTGAAGTTTTTGGTCTAAGTATGAGTTAGCTTGTGAAAATACCCATAACTGTCATCTAATACCGTTAAATGAAAGTACTTTAAGCCCAAAACCACTCCTAAGCCCAGTCCGATCCGTTCTTCTCAGAAAAGCTCCTAAAGCCCAGTTGTGCCTCATGAGCGCGATTGGGCTGGTTGTTTGTACAACCACACAAACTTTACGGATGTGCCCTTGCTCCCCACCAACCAGTTAGGTGTAGGTTTCAAAGCCCTGGGGCTAAAATTGGAAGGTTCAGTCTTTTTAAAAAAGTACGTTACAGGTGTACTTTTAGGGTTTCGTAGGCTACTACTAGAAGAGAGAAAAAACTGGCGGCTACTCCTTGTATGCCGCGCCATATCAAGTTTTGTCAGTTTCGAACCTATTAATATGAAATTTAGTTAAAAGGTAAAAATGACGACGAAAAATTAAATTAAATGTTTCTAAGAGCCACTCTCATACAATTGCAATATTTTAGCAGTGTATCGTAGAATAAATAGGTCTTTTAAAACGAAGCGAAGGTTTCCTTGGAACATAATTATTTGAGTGTTCCTGTTTTGAGATATTTGCGTTTAAAAAGGGCATTTTTCAACCCCAATTTGTTCCAGCTGTAAGTATAAATGATAGAAAATTGAATAAAATGAAAAATACAGCTTTCAGGATCAAATTACCGTGAAAACTATAACGAAATTGGTAGCACTACAACTTTTATAATAATTAAATAAAAGCTTTTTCAAAAACATTAAAAATCATGTCAAGGTGAAACGATCTTTATTTCATTGAAATTAGGTTTGATTCATGTAATTGATGAAAGGAACCCTATATATGAGCGTGTCCAACACACATTGTTTTATCTTAGTAGAACGAAAAATTTACTTACCAAATGATTATTTTTTTGGGTAATTTTTTTAAGGTAGTTAGAAATGTTACTAGAATCGCCGCCACGTGCTCTCTCCGTGTTTGCAGACTCTTAATGGACATGTTGTGTTGGCCTGTTAATTCAATTACCAGCTGCCAGTTGCCAGCCGGTGGCATTTGCCAGTCAACGGGTCTCATTGTTTCCTGCTACCATCAAATCTTTAATGGGTTTCTTAGACATAATAATGTAAGCACAGGCTAAGCTAAGCAACTCTTAGACTGGACTCACTTATCCGCTAGAAGTCGGTGCCATTCATGATCGGTAGGTAGGTTTCTAAGATTGGATTTACAATATAACAGAAATGTACTATGGTTTATTAGGTATGCACTCACAGTTCTATCTTCTTCTTCTCCTTGTCGTGTATGACACCGAGTCGTCGAACTACCTGATGAACCCTGATGCCAGAGTTTATCAACCACCTACTAGTACAAGTAGGCCTCTGACATGGTTGTATGTGACCACCGTCATGTAATCATAGACAGTAACCGGGACCGACAACTTAACATGCCCTTCGAAGCACGGCGCACGCACAGTTTTATATTACTTTCATTAAGGAAAATAAGAAATTGAAAAAAATATATATTAAAAGCGGTTCTCTTACTTTTCGTCCGTCGTTCCGTTTTTTTTAACGTAACGTAACGCATGCGTCTGTCAAGCGAAAGGAAATTGCGACTTCCAATACAAAAAAGGACTTGACAGACGCCTCCGTTACGCACCGTACACCCACCGTAGCCGTATTTGTTTTGCAATAAGATTGAAATTCGCAATTTCCTTTCGTCTGACTGACGCATGCGTTACGTTGCGTTAAAAAAACGGAACGACATACGACAAGTGTGTGAGTCGCCAAAAATATCTAATTATCGAATTTATAATAATACTAGCTTTTACCCGCGACTTCGTCCGCGTTAGATAGTTTTTTTAGGCACAGGTTCTAAAGTTATTATGTATATTCATAGTAAGTATGACAGTGATATAAGAACAGTTTTTATCTCCACTGTTTAAGGATGACATGCTTGCTTCTGTTGTTAAAGGGACAATTCAAAATTTGCTATCCGGTGAACTGCCCTGAGAGATCACTATTTATAACCATTGAATACAAAAGTCAGTAGATAACAAAAAAATCCTCGGTAAAAAGTTGCCAATATCCTTTCTCAACTTATTCCCATCATACTTAACAACTTTTGTTTTGGAACCATTTCTGTATCTCTAATAGTTTAGGTGGGCTCCTGGTGGTACACCTGGTGGTCTACATAAGGTACTCCAGGTCCTCAATATCCTTGTGAAAAGAAGCAGCCCATCATACTGAACAACTTTTGTTTTAGAACCATGCCTGTATCTCTAATAGTTTAGCTGGGCTCCTGATGGTACACCTGGTGGTCTACATAATGTACTCCAGATCCTCTATGTCCTTGTGAAAAGAAGTAGCCCACCATACTGAACAACTTTTGTTTTAGAACCATGCATGTATCTCTAATAGTTTAGCTGGGCTCCTGATGGTACACCTGGTGGTCTACATAATGTACTCTAGATCCTCTATGTCCTTGTGAAAAGAAGCAGCCCACCATACTGAACAACTTTTGTTTTGGAACCATTTCTGTATCTCCAATAGTTTAGGTGGGCTCCTGATGGTAGACCTGGTGGTCTACATAAGGTACTCCAGATCCACAATGTTTTTGTGAAAAGAAGCGGCCCATCATACTGAACAACTTTTGTTGTATTCATATATTCATATTCATATTCCTTTTATTTCGTTACAATAATTTTTACAGTCTTATTTTAGAAAAATAATTCATGAAATTAGATTAATGTAACATGTCAATAGTAAAATAAGTCATGTCATACAATTTGTAAAAATTGTACTGTAAGTACTAAAATATTAACAAATAAAATGAATTAAAACAATGTCAAATAAAATAAAGTAAAACAATGTCATAAATCAAATAATTACAGAAAAATACAAAATTGTCATTTACGAATTATCTTATCAATTAATGTCAACTTTTAAAAATTCTGTATAGCTATAGAATGTATGCTCCAGTAGCCAGCGGCTCAATTTATTTTTAAAAGTTTAAATTGAGTTTGCCTCAGTTACTACGATAGGGAGACGATTGTATACCTCAGGGCCCATCACGTGAGTAAGCTTTTTTGATCGCGCCAGTCTATGCCTTGTGATCTGCAGGCGGTTTGCGTGTCGTAGTACTTTTACTTCCACATCTCTACGCTTTCTGTACTCATCGATGTGAGTGAATACGTATACAGCTACGTGAAAAATCACTATCGATGGGAGAGTGAGGATGCCTAGTGATCCGAAATATGGCTGAGCCGAGACGTCTTGTGGTACTTGCACTATTGCTCGTACTGCCCTCTTCTGCATGCGAAAAGCACGCTCCCATTCAGCCGCGCGCCCCCAGAGTTCTGCACCATATTGTAAGAGGGAGTGCACAGTGGCGATGTAGCACGAGCGAGCGACCTGACGTGGTACCACTCGAGCTAGTCGCTGCAGAGCAAAGCATGCCCCGCCCAACTTCCCGCACATGGTCGTGATGTGGGGTTCCCACGTTAGCCCACGATCGAGTTCAAGGCCTAAGAAGGTAGTCGAGCGAACCTGGTCGAGCTGAGTCGTACCTACTGCAACCACGAGAGGTCTCGGTACCCTTCCTCCGAGATGGAAGTGGAGGAAATGAGTTTTATTTAGGTTTAGAGCGAGACCGTTCCATCCAAACCATCGTGACAGTTGAGTGGCTGCAGCATTTAGTTTTTCCTCTAGCTCTGTCAGTTGATGTGCAGTTACCACGCAGGCGACGTCGTCTGCATACATAAAGGCTTCGCCGGCAGTGAGAGCTTCGGGTAGGTCATTAAGTAATAGTGAGAAAAGGATATTTGACACTGATGACCCTTGAGCTACGCCCATTGTGGTCGTGAGAGCGTCTGATGTTACGTTTCCGCCGCACGCAGCAACCACCTGTGATCGGTCACGGAGAATATCGGCAAGTAATGCATGCGGCGGTCCCTCGATGCCGTAATGACGAAGCTTGGCTCCAAGAACAGCGTGATCTGCCACGTCAAAGGCCTTCGAAGGCCTTTTAGAACCATGCATGTATCTCTAGTAGTTTAGCTGGGCTCCTGATGGTACACCTGGTGGTCTACATAAGGTACTCCAGATCCTCAATGTCCTTGTGAAAAGAAGTGGCCCATCATACTGAACAACATTTGTTTTAGAACCATGCCTGTATCTCTAATAGTTTAGCTGGGCTCCTGATGGTACACCTGGTGGTCTACATAAGGTACTCCAGATCCCCAATGTCCTTGTGTAAAGAAGCGGCCTATCATACTGAACAACTTTTGTTATAGAACCATGCCTGTATCTCTAATAGTTTAGCTGGGCTCCTGATGGTACACCTGGTGGTCTACATAAGGTACTCCAGATCCCCAATGTCCTTGTGTAAAGAAGCGGCCTATCATACTGAACAACTTTTGTTATAGAACCATGCCTGTATCTCTAATAGTTTAGCTGGGCTCCTGATGGTACACCTGGTGGTCTACATCTGTACTCCAGACCCTCGAATGGTGATAAAAAGTAGCCTATGTCCGTTCTCGGTATGCTAGCAATCTCTGTGCCAAGTTTCATGAAGATCGGTTCAGCGGTTTGGCCGTGAAAGCGTAGCAGACAGACAGACAGACAGACAGACAGAGTTACTTTCGCATTTATAATATTAGTGTGGATTTGATTAAAAGGCTTCTAGGTATATTTTCATTACACACCTTATGGGTACTTTTGGATGCACGCAATTTCGTTGGTGAATACGATAAATACGTTATTTTTATGTATAATGATTTTTCATTATATTATGTATTTACAAAACACGATTAAAGAAAGTTTACACGATAGATATATTTTTCAAAATTTGGTCTTTTTAACATTTTTTTGCGCAGTGTATAGCTTATGAACTTAACACCTTATTTTTGCGAATAAGATACGTCTTGTATATAACGAGATTTTTGTCGTACAGTTTTTTGATTACTTGTTTATTTGGTGAGTTTCCAACAGAGTAAAAAATCGTTTAAATATTGCGATTCCACTCTGTTCTTACACACATGATTTGCCGTTAGAGGGAAAGGGACAAAAATAAAAACAAAAATAAAAGTATTGATTCAGTCCCAGTTCTCCCTACCCGCGCTGAAAGTTCGTGAGCTGTCAATTGATTAAAATATTCTTATTTCATATTTCCTACCACCTCATCCCTCTTGCTTCTCCCTGTGGCCACAATATATATTCTTTTTAATGACTGGGTGTCCTACACGAAAAATAAGTATATGTCATACTTCTTTTTCGTGTAGGACACTCGTGTTCTTCTTTTAAAAGGACTCTCAAATTCATCGCTACACAAGTGGACGGGCGTAATCAATATGATATTGAAAATATCCAAAAGCATTCTTACATGCTTACATTTACTTATAACCTATCCAGCCCGTACTTACTGGCTACATGTTTCTCCACAATTTAAAGTACAAAGGCAAGGATTACAACGAAGATAAATAAGGCAAGGAAATACCAGGTCGCACTTAGCCGCGGTCCGAATATATCTGCGCAAACACAACGTAATTACGGATTCACCTTCAATATTTACCGGAGATATCGCGGCGCGGTGGCAGACGATAATGTTGCTTGTACTTGCTACATACAATACTGTCAGCAACGCCTCGAGTTACCCCTTGAGGAGATCAGTATATTTTGGTTTTTATACTGTTCTCTAGAAAGACCACTGTATGTTGATCAATGGGTAGGCTTAGGCGCTGCTCATCCTACCTACCTATATTTAATACCATCAGCAGCAGCTCAACTGCCTTTATTCCTGTCGGATGGGCACACTTCATATTTATCAATATGTATCATTTTGTAAGATTTTTCCTGTTTAAGATAATGCATGCTGAACCACAAGAAGAATACTGAAGATTCCGAATCGATAGACAAAAAATAAATCGTCATTTTATGCTAGCTTCAGGCACTTACCGGTTCTATACTTGCTCCTGGCTTTAAATTCAAGAATTACAATACGTCTGGCAAGATATGGCTTCAATTGGTTATATAAGACGATAACTAAATTACGTAAACATCCCAAATGATGAATTTACTTTCTTTTCTTCGATTGACCAGGCCTGTAAATGTCAGTGTAGTTGTAGGGGTTTTCCATTCATTAAGTACGCTCCTGGCGTCAGTTCCACGAACACTATGCGTTTGCTGGTTTTTGCTCAAGCAATCATCGTCCCATCCACGTTCTTATAATTAAATCGTTCGTTCGTGCGCCCGGTTATTGAATGTGCTTCCGTAGAGCGCGGAATGCGCAGGTGTGCATCTGAGCGCTGCGCTGGCGCATCGTGATCCGCGCAGAAACCATCCCGGAGGTGGCCCGCCCTGCCGATCATCGAACTTCCTTAGGAAAAAAAACCTGATCTTGTTTCGCTCCGAGTACAGTTAGCCGCGGAGCATTAAGTAATCGGAACCGAGAGCGATGAGATAAAGTTGCGCACACGTGAAATATATCCGAACGTTTTTATTGCGACCGCGTTCCGCTCTCGGGCTGGTATGCGTTGTCTCTGTGCCGAAGAAATTCTGTCGGCGAGTGGTTTGCCTCACGACGACCTTGCCGCGCACGCCGCCCGCCGCCGCCGCCGCCGCCGCCGCCGCCGCCGCCGCCCGTCGCTCCTCCGCTGCTGCCTCCGTGAAAGTAGGTGACGCTGCGCGCGAGCCGCCCGGCCGACACCCGTCTTCGCACTCACATACTGCTTTCGGGCCCTATGTTCAGTTTGATACGGCTTTCTAAATTACATACATTATCCTAATAAATATGCAGTCAACATTTTACAGTTGCGTAAATTATATCAAAATAAACAAACACGTTATGCATAATCCATGCAATAACACTCTTGGAAAAAAAAAACGCTCACGCAATTTTATCAAAGCGGAGCTTGTAGTTGACTTATTGGCCATGTAGGTAATCGGTGGAGTTGATTACTCTAAATGAATTCTTAATTAATTATTATCGTCGAAGTTTTCATTAGTGAGAACCAGTTTACATGTCTGCGTTTCAGTTGCAAACGGTTTTATAATTTTTTGCTCTACCTGTGTATGGTGCATATGCATGGTTAGCCTGATAGAAAAGTTTAAAGTAGCGGTTTACATACCTATTACTTCAGGACATGTGAAACTGTCTCGACAGTTTGCACAAGCTGCGTGAATATTCCAAGCATTAATAATGCTTTACTTTACTTGGGTGCAATATTTCAATATATTATTCACACGGTACAAGAAACAATGAGATTGCTTTCGGCGCATTCTGAACTTATCAATAGCTTGCCCAACGCATTCGGGGAACGCAGCATGAAATTGAGTCTTGACGCAAATGCTTACCCTGCACAGGCCTTCCTGGATCTCTGAGGTGGCTTGCGCTTGTGCACCTTCAACAATACTGCTAAGCTGATGAATCAAACTCAGACCGGTCTGAGCAACGCCAGTCTCAGCCTCAGTGTAGTCTTAGGCTAACGAAAGAAGGGTAGTGAAAGCTTGGTAACGTGTCGTGATGATCGTGGACGTACAGTTGCAGGTGGGATAGTAAATTGAATCATTATTCGTTCTCAATCCGTTATTTTAATTTGAGCTGTAGAGTGAACGGTACATGTGAGTACAGCTATCATGTCATTATAAAAACTTCCATCTAAAAATTGCAAGTGATAAAAATATTACATTGTTGCAAGTAGTTTACACCTAATCAATTAATCGATTACGCGATTGTCTGAAGAACACTAACAAATTCCAGTGCCCTTCTCGGCAACAAGATAACAATAAAATACCAACTACATAATGATTAATGCGAGATCAATTGTAGCCAGCTAGCTTGTAAAATAACAAAGGAATGCGATAACATTGCATAACTACTTACACGCTAATAATATGTTTTTTGTGACGTTCTTATATCAACATTATTTTTGTGGGTGCTATTGTCTGATGGATAATTTGTCGATTACCGATATCGGGCTGATTGACGTGTGGATAAAAAAAAGATATAATAAAACTAGTTAGAAAGATGCTTACTGCTTTTGACAGGAGGACAAATGCGCGGGAGCAGTCTGGCTTCTCGTGGCAATCCTATGTCACAACTTTATTCCTCCTCACTAAAAATAATCACATCCACAATTGAATTGAACTTCTACTAACTATCATCAATCATTGGCCTGCGTTTCTACTTGTTACTGGACAGTAATAATGGAGTGTTGTCAGTGTAACGTCGATAACGTATCGTTCCACTTGTGCTCGACAAAAAGAGAAGTTAAACGAGCCAATTATGCTTCGTGTTTTTTCGAGATTCCTAAATAGACCTATTACGAAAGAGGATCTGAAACCGGAACTATCGTAATTGACAATATCGAAAGGCTTGAAGCCAGCTGCGCCCGCGCCGGCCTGCGCGCGTCGTGTTAACATGGACCACTTTTTGCTCCACACTGATATTATTAATGAATAAATGCTATATGTCCGAGTACCGAGGGTCAATGATCGCGGGGAATGTTGTGAAAATGCTTTAAGGACGCTATTCAACATCTATCAACCGTAGAATCAGTGTTCTGCCAGCTAAAAGCTATAAGTCCTCTGATTTGTTTTGAATAATATGCCTGTGGATAGAATAAAGAGTTGCTTACTATTACCATTAAAAAGTTCTGGTATTCTTTAAAACTTTGGATTACTACCTTCTATTGTATTATTACTACTGTTCATCAGGGTAGGTCCTAGGTCGGTAGATACTACACTAAGTGAACCTATGCTTCGAGTGCTAAACCTTTTAATACAAAATACACGAAAAAAGTGTGTGTGGAAGGTTCTTACAATATGATTTTGGTATTTAGATTATATTACTCAGTCATGTGATGCTGGCTTAGAATAGCATCACCCCATTTCTTACCCCGGGGAGTCGTAAGAGGCGACTAAGGGCCTCGAGGGTGTGTATTGCAATTTTAGGCGATGGGCTGACAACCTATCACTATGGCGATGCACAATTTTCAGATTGGCCCTCAAATATTTGTCAGACGTGGCGTAAATGTCCGTTTTGCGGCCGTTTGTGCTCTGCCTACCCCACAAGGGATATCGGCGTGATGTGTGTATGTGTGTGTATGTACTCAGTCAATGGTAGTTATATGTAAATTGAGCGATATCTTTATTGATTCGTCGTCGTTGAACTGAAATTGTATCTATCAATCACGCACATTTTGTGAATAAACATAGCATATTTGACACAGATGGTGTCGTCAGTGGTAAATCATAAAGGAAAATTTTCTAGCCAATCTTCAAAGTGGAGCTGAGCTGAACTGAAAAAGTACCTTTTCATACAAATGTATGTAAATAAATGAAATATATTTATGACTCAAATGACAAAACTTCAACTTAGCACAACGCTATCTTGTAAGACATTATAAAAAAAAGCTCGATAACTGTCAAATAGAAAAATCCCTATTCACAGAGTGCGTTGCATGTTCCATTCCATTATTATGAATATTCGTAAGCCAAATCTTTTCGTCTTGCGTCTCGTTTCGTTTCGTTGTCTTTAGTCCCGGGACTTTTGGATCAAGACTAAATAAGATAGTCGATTAGATACTAGGATGACTAGATAATTGCAAAATTGTTAAGAATGAGTACGAGTATGATTTTTAACAAAGTTTGTTTCACAACTATAGGATTAAACTGCATAAAAGTGCATATGTGTGCGATAAAAAAATAGCAAAAGCATTATGAAGATTGAAACAATCAGTTAATTATAGAGATTTTATTGCCTGTTTCATAAGTGTTGATTTTTGCAAAGTTTTGCGGTTTTAAATAAGTTTGGTCAGAACTTAACCAATTTAGTTTATTTAAAAGGCTTAAATTAAAAACAGTAGGTACTTTAAAAAAACTAAAGTAAGTGTCACTTAATATTTTCAAATACTTTAATAGGTAAAAATAATTTTATGGTCATTTACTTAAAAAAATAAACACTAGCCGCAAGTTGAAAACCGCTAACCATCGGCATCTTGTATCACGAGCGAAGCTAGTTCGTCATTTGGCGCTTTAAACAGGCGAAGTGCCTTAGCATTAGCCCGAGAGGCAAACAGGCAAGGCAAGGCCATGACTAAGACATATCGTGAGCGAGCGGAACATTTCACGCAACAAACGAATAAAGAGACATGGCAAGAGCCGCAAATATAAAACAATATTTAATTAACACGCATTGTGGGCGTATCAAACAGGTGCAGAGACTTAGAACTTAGAAATAGCCTGCGCGTAACGCGAGCGAAGCAAGTTCGACATTTCACGCTACAAATGGATGCAGAGCAGAATTAGTTAGCACTAGCTCCAAATGTAAACAGCTTTTCCTTTTCGGGAGACAATTGAACCCCTTGGAGGTTTATGGACACAGTCAGTCATAGCCTTAACCCACTCGTTAACAAATCCTGTGTTAAGGGAATTCTCGGGACTTAAATTATTGGCTGTCTCGTGTTCCGGGACTTTGGAGTTGTCGGGTATTCCCAAACCCCAACCAGGACCTATCGCATCATTCTTCGACTCGGTGTGGAATAATATGAATGAATGACTAATACCTATGACTGACTGTATTCATAATCTAGAAATGTTATCGTGCGTTCGCCGGGCGCACCGGATGTGCACCTTCGGCACGTAATCAGTTTGTTTTGTTAATTGAAGACAGGTACCTAATGAATGCTGGTTTGTTTTTAAATCTAAAGTATCCATTAGGTATTATTTTCATAGAGATCCTTAAAGAACTAATTGTCCGAACTGCAGGGCAAGCGTTCTACCTGATTCTTGTAGCTTCTTTTTGGCTACAGAGCCGGGCCTATGGAAAAGATAACAACTTTGCCATATACATTTCTCGCAAAGTAAGTCCAACTTGTTTTGTGATTTACGTGGCCGAAGTTTTCGGTGGAGCGCGTTGCGTTGCGCGGTGTGGCGGCGCGGGCGCGTGTTCGTTCGAAACCCCGTTCCTCTCGCATCCTGCTCTATCAATCACCCGAGCATCGTATCTGGGTCGCCCCAGCAAAAACTCTCAATAAACATATTACATATCACTCTATAATTCCGAGTCCAATGACTTCTCATGTTATTTCGCTAGCCATGCGATGGACCAAGTTTTTTGCCCACCGATTTTGTAAAAGCTTTTTATAATTAAGCTCTACAACGTAGTACCTAATTTGCTAATTTGTGTGCTAAAAAAGAAACTTACAAAAATAAATCATTGTGCTCGATGCCGTTAAATTCTAAAATGAATAAACCGGATCTTCCTGAACAATAAAAGCATTTCATTTCAGCCTGAATTTATCTAGGTCAGACCTTATAGAGTAGAGATTGATTTCACTTAGCATGCCTCCTTTTAATACTCAAAAAATTATTTCAATTTAATTTCTTGCTGATTATTAAAGTAATCTGGATGGCATATTTAAATTTCTTGGTATTGTTTCAGGTGTTGCGCACGAGCGGCGCGGCGCGCGGGTGTGATGGTGTGCGCGCGGAGCAGCGGGCGACGGCGCCGCGAGTAGCCGCGAACATGCGCGGGCTGAGCGCCACCGCCCGCTTGCTCGCGCTCGCCACCGCCTGCTCGCTCATCTGCCACACCGCGCTCGCCTCCACCGCCCTCAGTAAGTACCACACTTACCAAAGAGTAGTGCCGGGCAACGGCGGCGCGAGTAGCCGCAAATATGAGCGGGGCGTCTGAACAGACTACTTGTTTACTCCAACCAACCTCCACATTCTTATTCAATTTCATTCATTTATATAGTTACCCTTTTTAAGGTAGATAAACATTAAAGCAAAACTAGGCCCAAACAATCAACTGAATTGACGATTATCTTTCTAAGAATGCAAAACCAATTTATACTCCATAGCGAATAATTTATGGCATAATCATGACATGCAATACGCCGTCGTGTCTTTAATACGCGCAATAAAACAATAAGTTTCTCACACAATAATATAATGATAGATAATTTTAAAGAAACAACTAGAATGAGCAATAAATTAGTAAGTAATTTGAATGACACAAAATAAACCGAAAATTCCTACATCCGCAATAAACTCGAATCACCTCGCTTTTACAACGAACTTATTCAAAACAGTTTTCTGTTTTCAATCTGTGGTCTCTTATAGTAAATATTCAAACAACTTAGTGAAACATTTTATTGATAATTTTATCAACTTAGTGAAACATTTTATTGTTTTTTTTGCGGGTAGCAAGTAAAACTAGCAAGAAGTAGCTCTCTATTTATCTTTAATTTTAAATTAGTTATATCTTTAAAAATAAGTCAATTTCAAAAGTTTTTGGTTAATAAAGTTTAGATTATAAAGTATTATTGTTATCAACGCTATATGTGAAGAATACTTAAAGATTCTTACCTGCTGGTCAGCTAGTTGAAATATCTACCCACTGACACTACACTTTCACTTGGTAAGCAATGGCACAAAAGGACATCCAAGTAGTTCTTGACACACAACACCGCCTGGAGAAATCACTGTTCGAGAAGATGAATGCTTTCACAGAAACCCTGAACAGGGCAGTGTCTGGAAAGGACAAAGACTCCATGGCCAAAATAAGAACTGATTTTGCCTTTTTCAAAGATGTTGTTTTTGGCACACTGGACATGTTACGGGACCAAATTGCAAGTCTGCATAAGTCTGTTGATGCAATTGAGATGTGCACACGAAGAAAGTGCCTCATTTTTAATGGTGTGGCTGAGGAAGGCACCAAGGAAAACACTCAGGCTATGGTGCTTCATATTGTAAATCAGCAGCTTGAGCTCAAAGACGTGACCGGAAGTCAGATCAAGACTTGTCACCGGCTTGGGGGACTACGACAGGATGGGCCTAGGCCAATACTCGTCAGGTTCTCCGACTTATCGACCAAGACTGCTGTGTGGAAAATCAAGACCAAGCTCAGGGGCACTAAGGTGTCGATGGCTGAATTTCTGACGCACTCCCGGCAGCATATATTCATCAAGGCTCGAAAGCACTTTGGCATAAGACAGGTTTGGTCAATGGACGGTAATATTAATGTCAAGTTGCCTAACGGTGAAAAGCGGATTATTCACTCCTTGTGCGAATATGATGATCTTGTCAAGATGTTCCCGTCGCCGGTGCAGCAGCCCCGAAACCCTAGCGCTGCTGGTGGGGCTTCGAAGTAGTCGTCGGCGTTGCGAAGTCATTATAAACATTGTTTCATCCATCAGCATCCATCACTGAGTCCACTACACGGTAGTTTGGAATTATTTGTGTTTTTTTTTTTTCACTTGTACTTTTTATTATGCACTTTTAGGTTATCTTATCTGTCAATGAATGAATGACATTACGTTCGGTTTCACGTATCAATTCGGTTAATTTCGTTCCTTCTCAGTATATTCTTTTTTTTATTATTATTTCGTTATTTCCTTTCATTATGATTTATGGTGAAACGAATCGGAAGTGTCAAACTGCGTTTCGTTATACTTTCTCGTTTTGTTATGTAATTTGATATTATTTTCTTTAATTTTATTGTTTTCTTGGTGTGTAAACGGCTGACCAGCGGGATAAATTGATCTAGTAAAAGGCAAATTTAATTTAGTTTAACGTTTTTGTATAACATATTCTTATTATATTATAATATTATATTTATATTTTCATGGATGATATACCAGATGATAATGATTCCTTTCACTCTGCACAGGAAAATAGTGAACTCAATTCTTCTTTTGACTCCTGTGAAAGTTTTGACACTCTCGGCAACCAATTACATAGTACATTTAAAGATTTTAAAAACAACTTGAATTTATGCCACATTAATGCCCAAAGTATACCTAAACACCACACTGATCTAGTCGAGACATTTTCTTCCCCTTATATTCATGGTGTGTTAATCTCAGAAAGTTTCCTCAAGCCCTGCCTTGACTCAGCTGCTTTCTCCTTGCCCGGTTTTGTCCTGATAAGAAACGACCGCATCGGTAAGGGTTGTGGTGGAGTGGCTATTTACCTGCGGAGTGATATTTCGTTTAAAATCTTGGTACAATCTCCTTCAACATATAGTCACTCTGCAGAATATTGTTTTATTGACGTGATTATAAATAGTGTTCGAACCCTGATCGGTGTTGTTTACTGTCCACCCACAGTCAACTACTTCTCCGATCTAGAGGCTGTTCTTCTGTCTCTTGCACCTGAATATTCCCATATAGTAGTCATGGGTGATCTTAACACTGATCTTCTGGTGGACAATCCACGGTCTTCTAAACTTAGGTCACTTCTTTTTGCCACAAATCTAAACTATCTTCCCCTCTCTGCAACTCACCATAACACGGTCTCTTCCGACACCTTCATTGATCTCATTCTGACATCTTCACTTGCTCATGTTACTACTCATGGACAGCTGTCTGCTCCTGCTTTCTCTCACCATGATCTTCTCTATCTGTCATATAGAGTAAAAACTCCTAAATTGAAACCAGTAGTTCTTTACTTGAGAAGCTTTAGCAGAATGAATGAAGAAAAGCTTAGAGAAGATGCATCTTCCATCGATTGGGCACCAGTTTTTGACAACCCTGAAGTTGATGATAAGGTCTGTCTGGTTAATCAGAAAATTATTCATCTTTATGACAAACATGCCCCGATTAAAGCCGTCAGAGTCAAACGTCCTCCTGCTCCTTGGATTACGAGGGGCGTCAGAATGGCCATGAGAAGAAGAGACCGTGCTTTTCGTAGGTATAAGAGAGATCGATGCGATGAAAACTGGACCTTATTCAAAACCGCCAGAAATAGATGCAATCAGATGGTAAGAGTAGCAAAGCGCCGCCATTTTTCAGATAATATCACCAACGCTTCTCCTCCAGAGATTTGGAAATTCCTTAACTCGCTTGGGTTCGGTAAGGCCAGTCATTCAAACTCTTCTACTCTAGACTTTTCATTGAATGAGTTAAACCAGCATTTTGTTACTGTTCCTGACTTCAATGTCAATACCAAATCTTCCACAATCGCTGATATTAACTCCATGGCTCCTCTGTCCCACCCTTCATTCACTTTCAATCCAGTTTCCAAGGAGATGGTTAGAAAGACAATAATGAGCATCAAATCTAAAGCTACTGGATATGACGATGTGAGTCGTACTATGGTAGTCAACATCATTGATGCTTTATTACCCGCTATTACACATGTCATTAATGCGTCTCTCACCACTGGTTTCTTTCCTTCTCTTTGGAAAAAGGCTTATGTCCGTCCCCTTCCAAAAATTCCTGTTCCAACTCTTCCTAGTCACTTTAGACCAATATCCATCTTACCCTTTTTATCCAAAATCCTTGAAGCTGTTGCTCATAAGCAGCTTTCTGCTTTTCTGTTCTCCCATGATCTTCTTAACCCTTACCAGTCTGGTTTTCGCCAAGGTCACAGTACAGCCACGGCTCTTCTTAAGGTGACTGATGACATCCGAGCTGGAATGGAGGAAACTATGGTTACTTTATTGGTTTTGATTGATTTCTCAAATGCATTTAATAATGTTGATTATGACATTCTTTTATCTATCCTTTCTTACCTTAAAATTGATTCCCACACTCTGCTCTGGTTCTCATCCTATCTCCGGGGTCGTCAGCAGGCTATTCGTGTCAATCAGTCTATGTCTGACTGGTGTGATCTGACTGCAGGCGTTCCTCAGGGCGGGATCTTATCACCATTGCTTTTTTCAATTTTTATTAATGAAATATCCAAATCTCTTCGCTGCTCTTACCATCTTTATGCAGATGACCTCCAGCTTTATGCACAGTGTCAAAGCAATGACATAAATGAAGCTGTTTATCGTGTGAATCTGGATCTGGCCAAGATTCATCAATGGTCCATTAAGTTTGGCATTTCCGTCAACCCTGGCAAGTGTCAGGCCATTATTTTGGGAAGTACACGCCAACTTGCTAACATTGATGTTTCAGGTATTAATGCTGTTACATATAACTACAACAAAATAGAGATCAGTCATCATGTTAAGGACTTAGGACTTATTCTTGATAGTACACTCAGCTGGAGGAATCAGGTTGACAATGTCAGTCGTAGAGTCATAAATACTTTGCGGCTACTATATCGCTTTAAAAATTTCCTTCCAACAGATACTAAGCGTATGCTGGTGCAAGCACTATGTCTCCCTGTCATAGATTACGCCGATGTGTGCTATCTCGACCTTACGTCTGAATTACTTGATAAACTTGATCGGCTCATGAATCGCTGCATCCGTTTTATTTTCAATCTCCGGAAATACGACCATGTGTCCAGCTTTCGCAAGCAGTTAGGCTGGCTTCCCATCCGCCAGCGGAGACATCTTCGGGTTCTGACCACCTTATACACGGTTCTGTATGACAAATTTGCCCCTGACTACCTGAAGTCCTGTTTCCGTTATCTCTGCGACGATCATTCTCGAGTTACTCGCTCCTCAAACACCCTCGAACTTGCCTCACGCGTTTGTAAAACAGCTTTTTACAATAATTCGTTCACTGTAGCGTCAGTCCGACTTTGGGATTCTTTGCCTGTTGATATCAGGAAAGCTGGTGATCGGGGTGCTTTCAAGAGGCTGGTATATAACCACTTCAATCGACGTCTTAATAATTAACACTGTCAACACTTCTTTTACCTTTTTTTTTTTTTATTATTGTTACGTGTGGGTATTTGTTTTTCCTGATCATACAGAGGACCAAAGATCACTTATATACATGTTCTCAGAGTACTGTCAAGTCAAACTCAGTAAATGTCAAACATTTTAGAATGTTAGATGGCGTTCATCCTATCTCATTTCTGTTAGCTTGTCGTTGGTATATTTTATTTATTTATGTATGCATGTATTTATTTTATGTATTTTTATTTTTCATGTTAAATTATTAAGTATAGTATTTTAGTTTATTCCTTCTTATGTATTGTAGTTTAGTGCGAAATTTAAGTACGATTATATTTCTTTTTTTTTTTTTTTGTGAATGGGCACCCGCTTTTGCTCTTTCTGTTTATCTTTTGGTTGGCCGGTAGAGAATGCCGCGTGGCATTAGGCCCGCCCTTTGTACTTTCTGTGCAATAAAGTTTAATAAATAAATAAATA
Organism: Tuta absoluta; assembly: GCA_027580185.1. Lineage (NCBI taxonomy): Eukaryota > Metazoa > Arthropoda > Insecta > Lepidoptera > Gelechiidae > Tuta > Tuta absoluta. The sequence goes on from JAQAHW010000003.1 coordinate 8,175,895, forward strand.
AATAAATAAATAAATAATTAACAACTGAAAATGGTTTTGCCATCTTATCCATACAAAAGACATCAACGCGTTCGAATTGAAAATTACTTCTAATGAAGCTTGTAGTTGTTTGTGAATAGTACCGTGTTGTAGCCCAGAATATTATAAAACTACTCTTACTAAAACTACTTTGCGTTTTCTTTTAAAAATCATTTGGAATTATATCGCAATTTCTCTTTGAAACTCTGAAGCTTTTGTGAAGTGCGTGAGTACATATCACTTTCGTTGCGGATCTGTAAGTTTCACAAGGCCTACAATGAGCACAACACCGGTTACATTACACAAGCCGAGCGAACACCGGACTGGTAGTATTTATTAAGGTAACTGTTTAAAACCAGCAGATATATGGAATAGATGTAAAAAAATGCTGAAAATTGTTATAGGTACATCATACCTGAATATGTAAGGAATGTAGCGATATTGTCCTTGCAAGGACGGGGCTTAACAGGGGTGACTTTCTACAAAGTCATCCAACTCCAATTCATTTGACGTGCTAGGTTAAACTGACTGCCCTAAGGGTCAGAAATTATAGTTCTTGTTTTCTAATAATAATTTTATCAAAATTTAATACGGCAAGATAGTTAGATCGTTATTTTTTTTGCCTTCGCTTCGCGTCGCATTGTCAAAACTCCACCTTAACCGCCCGGTGACAATTCTTCAGTTGCAAAACACGGAGCCAGTTCTCACATAGATCACAAGCCGGGCGAGTGGAGAAGCCAGTGACTTGAACAAGTATTGTACAGACTGGCTTAAAGAATGCATCAAACATTCACATAATATTTGTTTATAATATACCTAGTTGAAGATTTCCCTACTTTGTTTTTACAGTAACACAACAAAATTTGACTATGTTAATTTTGAATCCATCAAATTTGGAAATTAAGTTATAATAAAAAACATAGGTTTAAAACATATGATATGACTATTCTGTCATTTTCGTCAGCTTTGAGAAGCGGTTTCACGTTCTGGTTTGGTAGGTAAAATAAACTTTTTAGAATTAGATTTTTTGTTTATCACTGCATAAAACAAAGATTATACTTCATAAAAGTATACAAATAAGGAAGCAATCACGAGACATTAGAGTCAGGTGATCCGGTACCTAGAATGAGACTCATTCACTCCCTAGCTAGCCGGCAGGCCGGGAGCAACTTTCTAAAAATTATCCTCATCTAGTGATCATTAAGCAAATTACTAATAAACGCAGGCGTTATAACATATGGATATTTCACGCAGGTCTTTAGACTTAAACGTTTGCAGTCTGCTATAATGTGGCGGTATATGCCTGCTAGTGCTCCGAATTTAGTAGGTAATATTTAAGAAAAATTTGCGTATTTGGCTTATCAACCATGTGTTTAATACTTAAGAGCAGTAATTTCTAAAACTAGAAATTCTATAATATAATAAAATTTTAAATTTATCTTATGTTGAAAATTATATGTTTTACACAACTATATTATAATAAAGTTAAATGAAAATAAAATGTATTGTAAGTATAAAATATATTTTATACTTACAATACATTTTATTTTCATTGAATGTACTGGAATGTAATTGTGTAATAAATTACCAATTAAAAAATCTCTGTCTATGTCTATAAATATATAAGAAACCGAAATTCTTTTTTGATTTTCTTATCTCAAAAAGTAACCTTGTTTTCAAAGTAAAAATATTGGCTACTCATCAACCACAATTAAATTATTTTGACTGGTGAAGCACTGCCTATCAAATTAATATTATGTTTGGTTGATTTACGTGAGAGTGTGAAACTGTGTACTTATTAATCGTAGTTTCCAGCTTTGAAACTAAACCAAATGTTACACACGTAAATGACCTCAAGGACTAATTTCAATGAGTGCATTGATGTGGATAGCAACAGCTAGGCACATATTAAATAGGACACTTTGTCATAATAATTTATCAAGTATGGCCCACAACAGAGGCAAATATTTTTTATATAAAAGAAGTTGGAACTCCCTTACAAAAAGGTGCAAAAAAGATTTCACTTTGTATAAATAAGAGGACCAATTTCTTTTTCATATTCCGAAAAACATCTGATTACAGTTGTTCAGTTTCACTCACTCTTAAAATAACCTTATGTTATAGTAACATAAGTATTATAACAATAAAAACTGCTTGAAAAAATATTAAGAAAATTATCCGAATTATTATTAGTATATGTCAGTATTGAATACCGACGCGACAAGAACAATAATAAGTAAGTAACAGAATTGAATTATCGAAATATTTTAATGCGGATGGTATAAAATAGGTCAAAAATCAGGTATTAAGTAACATGTGCCTGATAAAAATACTTAATAATATGTATCTCACTCCATAGAAATAAAAACAAAAATTGATTTTTCAATTCAGTGGTACCATTTCATATAACAAGTATAATTAGGAAGATTCATCCAAACTCGACAATATAAATTTATTCATTTTAAATTTCTTGTATTATTCATAAATTCGTTTACCTTGAGAATTTTGTTGCTAAGATGATAATATCCAAAACAAAACTTCTCTTCATAGTATAAAACAAGCTTCCCGCTGTCCCCGTGTCCCGTTGTAAAGTGTGAAATTTTACTAGTGACTGATAGCGAAAACTCTAGACAGGCTGGTGATAAGGAACAACTTTCCAAAGGTCGAAATATAAAAGAAAAAAATTGGACCTCCCATACAAAATTGCCGATCAGCTGATTTGAGTTACTATGGAAACTCGAAATATTTTTGACATATTTTTACCTACATTCCTTGGGGAAAGTTGTTCCTTATCACCAGCCAGTCTTCAGATTACGTAATCGGTTACTAGTCAAATTTCACCGTACATGCTTAGATCTGTAAAGCTATGAAAACTGGTAGCAGCGGGTGAAACCGCTGTGCGGGCCGCTAGTTCTCTATAATGTACAATTTAATGTACTTCTTCTCAAATATTTATTTACTATTATTTCATACCTATTGCAGGGAAATCTGTATTTACATGCAAAATATTTCTTGTTTTCTTAACCGGAGAAACATGCTAAGTATTGAATTTTTAAATATATTTTTTCTGAATTAATAGGTATGTTATGATGGATGAAAATGTAAACGTGGGAACAAACTTCGTAAAACAGTTCGCTAGCGAACACACATTAATTACCAAAATATTGACTCAAAGAGCCATGTCTAATTATGTTCACAGGATGATATAACAGTTGTCAAAATACATCTTTGTTTTAATTGTACCTTGTTTCCAAGTATAGTAGGATAGGTATATCCTCGTTTGTAAATATAGGTCACAATTTTGCTCATCACATCATCACAATTTATTCACAACGACGAGATGAAACGCGAAACACGCTTATTTATTTTGGTCCGTGTGGTCGTGGAGCAGTTGAAAATGGGTGTTACACTTGCTTAAATTGTAAATGTCCATTTGCTTAATAGCAAAAATATCAATTTCAATTTTAATTGAAAAGCTAGACGAGGGCACAAAACGTGCTGTGGCTCCATAGGTCTTACCTAAACAAAACAGGCCAAGATGGTCGAAATCTGTACGAGAATGCGGATCTAGAATGCTCATCTAAAATGATCGATCTCATACTCGAATATCGTCTTCATGGGATTTACCTACTGATTTTATTACCGTTTTTATTGACTTATTTGTTTCTTTACTTATTTGAAGATGAGGCTACGCTACAGCGATATATCAAGTTTTAACGGTGGTTTAAGAAAATAAAAAATGTTGTCAAAACAATTTGATCATAGGTAGGGTTACGATAATTCCAATTTGATGTATAAATGTTTACACACAAGTAGCTTCATTTGCTGGTATCAATACCACAGCTTTATGACAAAAAAGGAAAAGAAATCCAATGAGCATAAATATGACAGCCTGTATACAAACATTGGGCTGATAGTGGCGTCGTCGGTGGCGCCCGAAATGTGTGTGTACCTAAGAAGAATGCGGATCTGGCTTTGAACCAAGGTGACTGATCAGCTGGCTGGACACGGTGTCATCTCAGCCCCACGTGACAACTAAACCTGTTGATTTATTTACTTACTTGTTTTTATCACTGTCTAATAATCCACGTTGTTTTGTTATGTTGATTTATTTTGACAGTGACTACTACTACTTATATGTGTTTTATGAGCAATGCTTTGTTCACAAAAAAACTGACAATCACATCGATTTTTACAATAAATAGATAAATCCTTAATTCTTGAGTAAAGAAAGACTTTGACCTTACTGGGGACGGTAAATGCAACCAGCAGCACCCAGAAATTTCCCTTTATAAAAAAGCCGACTTAACTGTGGATTCTTCAGTAACACAGTAACTTTTTTGTGGATTTTTCAGCCTCTCTTAAAAAAACAATCACTAATATAGAATAAGACTAGTATTTATTTGTATCGTATATCCTAATCCCTTCTTTGTACGGATTTTCAATGAATGCTGTGTTCACATCGAGGTAATATCCATCAGGATATCATTCTTTGTAGGATAATTATTAAGTTTTGTGCCCCTACCTTAAAAAAAGTGGATTTTAAAATCATTTCTATTAATAAATTAATAACTAAAAACCCACCTTAGGTAACTTGTTAATGACAAAATATAATCATTTTTCAAATTGACGCAACCTATCTTACTGGGGACGATAAGTGCAATCAGCAGCACCCAGAAATTTATCATAACCGAATAGACCCGATTTGACTAACACATTTAATTTTATTCTTTAGCCTCTTTTTAACAAACAATAACTAACATAGAATAATATAAGTGCTTAATATTTCCTATCGTATATCTACATATATCCTGATACATCCTATTTTTTTTTCTTGCTTTGTATGTTAATTATCCAGGTTTGTGAACCTACCTAAAAAAGTAGATCTTAAAATCGTTTCTATTAATATATTTATAACCTACATAATTCACACCTTATAAAACCTACATTATTAGATATATGTAGGTTTTATAAGTTTATAAGCATCGCGAACATTTTAGAAATTGACACAACTGGATTACAATTCGACAAAACTGGACAGTACACAAAGATAGTTCAAGAAAAATGTAATTTCGAGAATCATACATACATACACATATCACGCCTATAATCCTTTGCGGGGTAGGTAGAGCATAAACGGCCGCATAAAACGGACATTTGCGCCACGTCTGACAAATTTTTGAGGGTCATCCGGAAAATTGTGTATCGCCATAGTGACAGGTTGTCAGCCCATCGCCTAAAATTGCAATACACACCCTCGAGTCCCTTAGTCGCCTCTTACGACTCCCACGAGCAAGAAATGGGGTAATGCTATTCTAAGCCGGCATTACACGGCTATCTAAGCCGGCATCACACGGCTATCGAGAATCATTGTTTAAAAATATCTACTTATTATAATAATAAGAAATTGTATTAATACTATTTTGATATATTTAATAACATACATTTAAGATAACATATTTTTATAAAATATATTTACCCTCGATGACCTCTGTATTATGATGTCTCATAACCTGAATATCAATAAATGATTTTGCCATAGTAAGAAAAAATAATCGTAATTGGCACAAAAAGTGGTTAAATGATCTATATTTTCAAATTATATTACCGAAAAAATTTATCCAGTATACCGAATTGCAAATGAACAAAACATCTTAACTATGTTTACATACTTAGCTTTAGGTTTAGCCTGTAGACCTATGTGGGGACCAACGGCAAGCGAGCAGGAAACGTATTTTCGAGTCAGTGGAAAGTAATTTCACATGCTTCAGTCTGCAACTGGTAGTCTAATGTCTCGTAACACACAATACAAATACACTTTACCCTCTCTTCTTTGTTTTTTCGTGTGGGACACCGAGTCGTCCAATGACACAAGGTTCAACTTCCTCGTTCGTCAATTAGGTGTTCTACACTATAAGAAACAAATTATATTCGCTGTAACTCTTGCGTGAATGTATTCTCATATCAGATTCTATGCGAATGATGAGACTACTAATTGTGAATTATCGCATTCTATTGATTCAAAAATGCGTGTTTATGTTTGCGGAGGAGGCTGCGGTCGCCGGTCGCTGGTCGGTCTAGTGTGCAATATGCGTGGGAACCCACTGTCCTATATACAGCACGAACGCACCGCATTGCAATGCATTTGTCTATTCACTTGTTAAGCCGCATATCTATCACTCCACGCTGTACTAAATCCTACGGCGACAGTAATAATATTCTAATAGTTTAACTTTGTATTATTATTCATGGTTTTGTGAATGTTGAGCGGATGCGACGAGGTTGCGTGTGATCGCTTAGCTGTTTGAAACAGTGTATGAAATAAATAAAAGTGTCTGCAATAGTATTACGATGAAATTTTCACTGAAATTGCCTAAGTGGGGATTTCCATTATAAAACATAATTCAGATAAAAATCCAATTCTAAGCCACTGGTATTCCCTCGGACTGACGGACAATAATGAATTATCTATTGTTCATGAATACCTTTGTCAATTATAATTCTATCTTTTTAATCTATTGTGATTAGTATGAATTAATTGATACATGATTATTTGATATGCGGTCAGTCATGCTTCAGCATGTATGCGTATATCCACTGAAGGGAAAAATTACAAATTGGCAGCGACCCAAAAGCCTACAAAAATTCTGGGCTTATGGTTTTTGGCATTCGTAAATGGCGATCATTTTTGCCAAGTCACCCACCCTAGCTGGCTGTCCTCTAACGTAATTGAAGCTCGACGCGCTATATGTTGCTGGAAGGATTTATTCACAAAACTTGGAAAAATAATGCTATTAGACAGAAAACATTGTTATTGATGTGAGAAGTTTAGGAAACATATTGTGCGGCTTAGGGCAGTCCGCACACATGAGAATATGCCAGTATTTATGGCATGATTCATCAATTTGTGTAGATTCCATAACTTAGTCTTAGCTCTTAGGTCAATGACATTAAGTAGCGAAGTTTGCTGAGTTTATTTTCGAGTCGCATTAATATCTTACAATATAATGTAATCAGAATAATGGAAGCTATAAGTCATCTAAGCATATGTCGTTTCGGTTTGGGATAGTTTAGGTCATACATTTCAGTTACATACAGAATACTTGGCTTTGGCTTGAGGAACAAACGGTGAACAAATATATGCTTTCTTTAACAAAACATGGTACGAATCACAATATAAATAAAATAATATTTATTAATTTTATGATTCAACCACAAGAACTAGCATGTCTGTCTATTTTTAGTCTTCCCTAGCCGCGGATTCATATTGAGGGAACTATTTTTGTTGTTAATACTGTTATGAATCACTTTAGGTTATCATCATAGTAGAAAAGGTATGATGATTTATCATTCGGTAGAGATCAATTTATTGAATGAACCCAAAACATAAAACTAGCTATGAAATATCTGATATGTTTTTGTAATCAGACTGTTTAGTAGGTGAATATTTGTTGTCTTCGACTTTAAGCAATTATGAAAAGAATTTAGCGATGGTCTTGCGGATACAAAGATAGAAATTATCTTTGACGGATATTTAAGGCGAGTGAACTCGTGAACGACCTCGTCAGTGGCGCCACTCCACTAAAAATATTTTTTCTCTTTATAACAACAATCTATCAGAATGTCCGTTGCTCAAGTTTTAAGTATTATTCTTAAGTAAAATTAGAAACCTACAAACTCAATGAAGTATTATCTGTAATGAAAGTTATGACAATTAATACCGAAAGTGGCCGTTTTTAGTGGCTTTTTTGCCATAACCTTAATTACAGCGAATAAAATAAAGTCGTTCACGGGTAAACTTGCCTTAACAATGGATGGACTGGTAGTATGTTTCCTATCACCAGCCTAACTAGCTCAGCTTTGGTCCTTAGTACAATTTAACCAATGAGAAGGTAATAAATCAATAACACCTAAAGAATAAACTGAGCTTGTGCTTAATACTAAAGTAACATGGTGTTGTTGCAGAAGGCGAGCGCGCCCCGTGCTCAAACGAGGGCGAGCCTGTGAGTCTGCATGTGGCGCGCCTCGACCACGACTGGACCAGCTGCTTCCGCTGCATCTGTAAGGTAAACATCACCAACAGTCCACTGCTGGACACGGTGTTGTTGCAGCCCCGTGCTCAAACGAGGGCGAGCCTGTAAGTCTGCATGTGGCGCGCCTCGACCACGACTGGACCAGCTGCTTCCGCTGCATCTGTAAGGTAAACATCACCAACAGTCCACTGCTGGACACGGTGTTGTTGCAGCCCCGTGCTCAAACGAGGGCGAGCCTGTGAGTCTGCATGTGGCGCGCCTCGACCACGACTGGACCAGCTGCTTCCGCTGCATCTGTAAGGTAAACATCATCAACAGTCCACTGCTGGACACGGTGTTGTTGCAGCCCCGTGCTCAAACGAGGGCGAGCCTGTGAGTCTGCATGTGGCGCGCCTCGACCACGACTGGACCAGCTGCTTCCGCTGCATCTGTAAGGTAAACATCACCAACAGTCCACTGCTGGACACGGTGTTGTTGCAGCCCCGTGCTCCAGTGAGCCTTTGAGTCGACTCCTACCTACCAGCGCATCATAAGACAATTTTAAACGGATTTAACTTGTGTTTATTTTGGATTTTACAATTCCTACTTTTCAGAACTAAACACAACTTAAATCCGTTTAAAATAAGTTTTTGGTGCTCAAGTTTAGTTTAATGAATCTAAGTAGATATCAACGAGTGTCTGGTATCAAATATAAACCGCCTATAACAGCTTTCAATATTCTATCGCTCCACCTCTACTAATAAAAGTCGGCCATCAATGTGAATTTTATGCAAATCACCTACGGGCTAGTTGTACTCACGTATGTTTTGACTTGGAACTGATTTACATAGGCAGCTGTTTACTAGGACAAGGACGCACACAATCGAAGTATAGAAGTTAAAAATGCGACCGAAGTCATAGGCACTGCATTCTCTGTTATATATGAGTAAATACATTACTATCCACTTCTCCTTTGAATTTGACTTCGAATACTTACCTTCGATTCTTTGAGACAGGCGAGGAATATTGTCGTAGCGACAAATTTTACATACAAAAGAATTTTGTGAAGTCGAGGTGTAAAATAGTAGATGACGTTCGTAATTGTCTTTCGAGTTTTGTTTAAAGAGCGTTTGTATGCCTACACAGCGGCCACTGTCACCAAATCAATTTATCACGCTCCAAGTTTAGAATAACAATGCTAACTCACACGCGTGGCAGGCTCGCACCTAGACAATAACTGGCGGGTAATTTCATTAGTGTCGCGTTTCGGAGAGTTTCGAAACAAAAACTTCCCGCCAACCTAATTTACAGGTGTGAACATCGTAACAATTGACACTTGAAGATAGAAACACGCGCGCGACAGAATAAGACGGATTTTCACCCGCTGGCACGTGCACGGTAATCTTTTGTTTTCAAAGAAAAGTTCTTCATTCTGTATCCGTAGGTACCTATGTCTGCTTTGCACGTCTTATTTCATTGTATGGATAATGTGTATTTGTGATTATTAGACGCTCATATACGTATTTAGTTAAATCCATCCGTAGGTACGCTTGACTATGAAACGTATACGGTGATACGTGCTAATTGTTCCTACAACTACATGACGTCTCTGGCACACTATCAGCGGACAAGAAGAATAACCAGTTTTGTCAGCATGCGCACGTCAGTTTCGATGCAAAGCAATAAACGACACGAATTAAATTCTATGGAAGACTACAGTCACTTAAAAGTTGAATGTCTTGTGCGCTGACAAGCGTCCGCGTTAACGGGACACGATTGACGGCCGCAAACGCGGACTTGAAAGTACGGGCTGACGACAGATCGGATTGCGTAGGAAACTCTGGAATGGCTACACGTTTCAATTATTTATCAACTGTGTGCAATTAAAATAGCGAGAATTGTGGTGGGTGCGAGCGCCGAGCGTGCGGAGTCGCGTGGCCCGCCGCGGCTGCCGCACCGCCGCACCGCCGCCGCCGGCGGCGCCCACTCAACACAAAAACCTTCAATGCGGAACCGCTTCGGGCCCTGGAATCCAACGCAACTGTTCTTAACATACCCGTCTTATTTGCTGACAACAAACATTCTGTATTTTTTATAATGTTGTCATCCACACTTGGACTTAGTTCCTGACGTCTTTATTTTGGTATATTGATTAGGTTTGAAACTAAGAAGTATACCGATTTTGGAATCATAAATAAATACGACATAGACGCTCGTTTGGCGGATACAATACAATGACGTTAGTATGAGTGAAGCTGTACGTATACAAATATATCTACCTAAAATATTATAAGTTTATGTGAGTGGTATTTCCCAGACGATCTCACCTCGTCGGATGACTTGCGCGGAATTCGAAAGCCCATCGCGAGATTTATTGCTTATTCTGTATTAAAATATACATAATATGCTTAGGTAATGGGCTTTTTTGTCGCGTGCCACATAACGACCATGGGACACTGTCCCGGAGACGGTGGATTTTTTATTTATCAATCAATAGCCAGCATATTTGTGGCTGATGCAGTTCAACAGTTCCGTGTTCGATTAGCATGCGAGTTCGATTTATCGGAACGGTGTTAGATTACTAGCAAGAAGGTGTAGTCGGCAGCGGCGTCAAGATGACCCGAGGGTGCCATTAGCCTTTTTATGCAGTCAAGTAGCCGGTTGATAGTATCTCGCGGCTCCCGCGCACCGCTTATTTTAATAAGGCATGTCATTTCTCGGCCGCGGATTGCAGCCCGTTCTGCCGCCATATCGCCGCCGCCATTACTGCTTGCTGCCTCTGACGCCTATGATTATTAGGCTTTAGGCAAATTTATTAATTAATAATTATTTAGTTTGACAACCGAGACAATCTAAACTTCTTGTATTTTATTTAATACAATATATACGCCAAATATTGCACGAAACAAGTCCAAAAATAATTTATTACTTCAACCGTATATTTTCTTGTTAGCGTTTAGATCAAAATTGATTTAATAGTACTTACCTGACTTAAAGCTTTGCATATTGCTCGGTAATACAAAGTTACATAAAATAAAGCTAAAGCTATAAAGCAGGTTAAGTATGTATTATTATGTGCCAATTGAATTTTGTGCAATAAACCGCTGGCAAAATAAATAGCAAAATGTTGCTCTACCGTAATAATAGCGCTGGCGGCCCTTCATGACAATTTAATTGAATCCTGCCCCGTAATTCTAACGTGGAACAGTTAATGTGAAGCCATACCGGCGTTTTACTCCGCGCCCGAATATTTCGTTCGAATTGCTCTCAGTTTTTATTACATACTAGATTTCCGCCCAGCGGGTTTCCCTTATTAATAGTTGTTTTCCGGCAGTAAAAAGTGGTCTTTGTGTTATTCCGGGTTATACTCTCCCTGTGTTCCTAATTTCATCCAAGCCGTTTGAGCGTGAAGAGGTAACAAACATACATATATATATATTTATATATATATATACACACACACAATCTCTCAGATTTACAATATTAGTACGGACTAGCAGTCTGCCCAGCGGTTTCATCCTAACCGTTATCTCGGGGGAACATGAAATTTTAATTTAGCTTAAGTTTATTAGGAATAAAGTAGGATTTCTATAGTAAAAGATTTTTTTTGATCGGCCCAAAAGTGTAGGAGCCTATTCAATTCAAACAAACAGACAATCAAACCTTTCCTTTGTATGATAATTGTGGCTTAAAGTTTTTGATGTCAAATTCAAGCAATTCAAAATTTCTCGCGGCTGAATTTTCCGCAGTTGAATCCAACCCTTATGTGTCAGCAACGCGGGGCGTCGCGGCGCATAGCCCACAGCTCGCCACAAGCTTGGGGCTTTTAATTAAGTAATGAAACACGACACGACGCTATTTTTGTCGTAGCCCCGCGCTCTATTAATATCCCATAAATTGTGCTTTATAGTTACAAGTAAATTGCTGAGTCAAGTACCTGTAATGAGTGCATGCGCCCCACTCCGGACGATACGGCCATACCTACTAACAGCGTGGATAACGAGGATATTTCAAGAATATTACTCATAATTTTATTATCCCCGGTTATTATTCATGCTTTATTTTTGTTCTGGATCACTTTTTGTTACTATGACTAACTTTTCAGTTAGTTCCGTAGTTCCACAAACAGTTTGATGTTTAGTCATTTAGTGATCTCAATGAACTTTATGGTTGAATCATTTAGTTCATTCGTCTCAGTGTCCTACATTAGATAGTTTCGTTACTGAAGACGACGCGGACTGCTAATATATATTTTTTATTGAATTTGTTGTCGCTATACTTAAACTTAAGTTTAAGAGATTAAGCTTTAAAAGCTTAGGGATTTATTTACCTGTCACTTATTTAGAATATTAGCAAATTTTGTATTTATGAGTTTATTGGAACTTGTTGTGGAAGGTTTCGTGAGGGATGGATGTTTAAATGAGTGTCAGTACACGGTGTATGAGATGCCGGGTCCAAATGTGAAAGTGGGTGAGTGGCGCTGATGTTGCGCTGGCGGGCGGCGGCGGCGGCGGGCTGCGCGCGCGCAGGTGGCAGCGAGGCCTTGCCGCGAGCGCGCGCACGGCATGCGGTCGCACCGGTTCTTCTAGCAACGCGTATTTTTTACACACCACACATCATCCACATTGTTATTATGTTTTGCTACGATGCAAAAACCATAAACCTAAACTCCAACGATCTATTAAATCCTCATCCGATATTCAAATGACATCTTAGCAGCCTTTATAACATGTATATTTGAATTCCTTTTTTCGTATAAATTCAAAATCAGGTTGTCTGCATTACTATACAAAATTCCAAGCATTCCCTAGCGGTTTTTACTCTAGCGTAGCAAAGACATCAACGCGTACGTCTGAAATTCTTTGCCTGAGAGCCTTTCTTGGTTGTTTTGCAAATGGATTAATGGTTGTATTATGCGAGAATTTTAATGGGTATCGATTATATTGTAGAGGTAAATGAGTTGAGAGTAAAGAAGCGCGTGTTGAGTGCAAAAAACTGGAGTATGGCGCCGGTGGTGTGCGGCCGCAGCCAGCGGCCTTGCGATGAATGCGCCCGCGCCGGCGTCGCCGCCGCGCTGCCGCCGCGCCGCCGTCGGATCGTTTACTCGCGTAGATACTATTACATCGGGCACATACCGCGCTAAACGTATCCATGCACACGGCGACCAATTAAACGCGTAGACGCCACATAATCACCGGCTGTAGATCATTTTGATAGCACCCGCCTGAGCAGACAAGTATTAGAACTTATCTATCTGCTTAATCGTTTAGGGCTGTGTAATGAATATTTTATGATCTATAAGAAAAGGGCTTGCCTTAGCGTCCACATAATATATTTAGCCTTTAATAGTAAGTTTTTTTTCTATAATAAGTGCCGATATAGTCGTTAACTGAAATACTTTTATACAAAGGTAATTTTTGTTGTGTCAACATAGTTTTTAGATGAAATTCATTCATTTTTCTCATACATTACAGATGAAAGGTTGACACGAGTCGTTAATTTCATTTTGAAGTTTTAAAATCATGGCTTGCTTTAAATACCTACCATTCGAATATGAAATTTTTAATATGGGTAAAACAAATGGTCTAAAAAAGGACAACGCCTGATGATGTACTTTGTGTTACAGAACGACTGTTGCTATCAAACGCTAATAAATTAAGGACTTTAGTATAAGCAATACATTACTGAGTATCAGAAAACCCGACGACAATTTGCTACAGGCGAAGTTATACTTTCCTTCTGGCCTTGTATTAAAGGATAGTTTTGAAGACAAATGTGGAACTGTACGTGTGGTCGTGTGTACCTGTAGGTACGTAGGTACATAAATATGCGAATCGTTGAGATAGCGAAGAGGTAGAGTGGGTCGTGCACGCCGACCCGTCCCCTAGCAGTCTGCCCGAGACTCCATTATGAAAATTAAGAGATAAACATTTAAAATGAATGTCCACACACACACACACACATATCCAGTGTTTTTGCAACAACATCAGCGTAATGCAATGCGAGTTATCAACTAAATTGCGATCTTTACTCCTAAGTAATTAGGTGTCTAAAATGTTAGCATTTACATTTTTATGTCACAAGACGCGAATCACACAGTGACATAAACGTAATTCATTTGCTACGAGGAAATAAAATTCTTTCAGCGGGCAAAAGGTACATTATCTGATAGAGCAATTTCAACACATTTTGTTGATACGCCGTTTACGCAACTGTGAACTTGGTAGGTCTGAATATGGTTGCGTTTTACTAGCACTGCATTAGAATATAATTATTGTCATTGTCATAAGAGTATGGTTGGTTAATTGGTTACCAATGCACGAGTTACATGTTACACCAAGTTACTATTCTATGCATGCTGTACACCCATAAGGTCTTTAGTTCTGTGTGCCATGGCTACGAAACAATGACCCATGTCTTTGCCAGCAGTGTGATACCGGAGCTACGAATAAGCTAAGCACTGAAATAATTGTAAATTTGTTGTATATTAAGTATGTAGTATCGGCTTATACAGCCATGAAAAGTCTTGCCTCAGACACTGATTAAATCGTCTGTCACAGACGTGTGAGGCCAATGATGATGATGATGAAGTATGTAGGTAGGTAGTGTAATTGGTCCTGAAATGCATTCTATCATAAATTTACTCCATAATGTACTAATTACTTTCTGAGTGTAGTAATAGTACAAACAAGAAATGAACAATTTAAAATAAAATGAACGTTAATATTTTAATGGATGAATTAGTCTATGATCTTCAAGAAACATAGTCAATATATAAAAAAAAGCAGCCAAGTGCGAGTCGGACTCATCCACCGAGGATTTTGTTAAAAGCTCATCAAGTCCCTTTATATGATACACTTCTTGAAATACTATAGCCTCAATTTTATAATTTTGTTCTTTTTCGGACTCCCAAAAAAAAAACATTCATGAAAAGTTTATTTCGTAAACTTGTTAGGACTTTAAAACAATGCTACTTGCCAAATTTCATAATTTCATCATTGGAACATGTGCTGGTTTGCTATTAATTTTAATTCCCTTGATATTTAATTTTTTACAGCAATGACCGTATCTGTTTATTAAGCCATGAAATTGTTTTCGTTAAGTTATAAATTTATTTTTGTTGAGCTACAATCAATCATAGACTTAAGTATATGGTTCTAATTTAAGTCGATTTCGTTACGCGTTCCCGAGGGTCGTGACAGACGGGCGGCCGGACAACAAAGATATAGTTTTTTCCCTGTATGGTACGGAACCCTGAAAATTGGACAATATTATTATATTATTTAGTACATTACAGTACAGAATGACTCGGCTGCCTAGCACGTTTTGTATCGAAGGTCTAATTGTGGTTCACCACAAGAAAACATTATCAGCAATTTTTTAAGTCCTTTAATAGTGGAAGAGTCAAAGAAATTACTTAGTTTATGAAATTGAACAGTTTTTGTTCTACAATATAAGGAAAATCACTAGCATTGACAAAGGAGGAGCTCTCATGTCCTTAAATATGACAGAGGTGTCAATCAGTCAACAAATTGCGCAATACGGGAAGCGCGGAGGATATTCGCCAGCTATCTGAACGGGAAGCTGTGGCGGTCACCCGAAATCAAACGCGTGGTACAGTTACCTACTACATTACGCTGCAAGTACTTATTTATATGTTTAAAGTTTTAGTTATACTCGTTGAGGCCTTCCTATCGTGTGGGACACCAAGTCATCCAACGGCCCGATGAAACCTGGTGTCAGAGTTTTTCAACCGCCTACTACTAGTAGTAGCCCTCTTTGTTTGGTTGTGTAACGACCACCGTCTAAGTAATCATAGACAGCAACCGAGACCAACGGCTTAACGTGCCCTGCGAAGCACGGAACCATCTTTCTTTTCGGAAAATCAGGTGGTTAAGTCTGCAATGTCCCCAGACTGGAAACAAATTCACAAAGTGATAGATATCAATATCATAATAATTCACAAAGTGATATAGACCTTAAACCAAGGCCATAAACTATGGCACATATTTTAATGAACATCCTGTATACGCGCACTATACATACTGACTTGCGTATAGGTACTACACTATTGTTTATTTTAGGAACGTGCTTATGTTATTTGGACAGCGTGATGAAATGGACCACATTACAAGCCAACTAGTAACCCTTTGTAACAAACCCAGAGTTATATAAAGAAAGCGACTAGGTAGAGATACACTACAAGCATCTACAACGTGAACAGACTTAATGAAGGCGTTCTCTAATCAGTACTTTATTTTTTACATAAACTAGACAAAAAGGTAAAGCACAATAAATAAAATATTTTATCAGCTACCAAATTTATTGGTTTTAATAAATATGGTATGAACAAAAACCATGTAGTTTAGAAGCCGCGTATTTCTGAATGTTTCACAGTGTCCTTGCCTACTTAAGAGCAATTTCAAACACAACATAATCAAACGACCTCTAAACTGTATCAAATATCGTTTATCATAAAATTATACTCAAGTTTTCAATAAACTCAATATCTAAAGTCATAACACAAATCAATTTGTTGATTAATGTGGAAAATGGTTGTAAAAAATAATGAAACCATGTACCGCAAGTAGGTCAAATCGTTAATGTCAATCGCTGGTATTAATTAGAAATACATAACTATGTGCAGATAGTAGGTAATTGCTGGTAATACTCTGTTGTCTGTCTTGAGTGACATGGTTCATTTGTAACACTAATATTAAATGTTAGACAGCAATTGCTCAAAGCTGGCAAGCCCTAAATAGAGCCCTTATCATAATGATAGCGGCGCCAACGTTGACAGCTATATAAGGTCGAATAATCTGGACTAAATTTATGCTATAAATACTCAGTGCAAAATAATTAAATTTGAACCTTGAAGGAAATCGTCCACTGGGTCGGAAAGATCTTTAAAAGACGGGAAAACTTCTGGGTTTCATCATCATCATCAATCATCACGTGACAGTCTTCAGTAGAATACATGTAGGGACTCGAGAGATACCTAGACCTACCTATAATAATAAATCTTCTATCAAACCATTTTGCATCGTAATCATAACCATAGAACAGATCAAAAGCTATGCACTCAACAATTTTCAAACGTTATGAGAGATTTATTTCACTAAACTCTAATTTGTCTATCAAAACCAAATTTATTGGTAATCTGTTCTATTTTATATAAGGTACACATTAGAGCAAGTAATGGCCATTCGACAGACTTGCATATATTTATACCCGACCTGTAATGTAAATATTTCACGATGTGGGGGCTAGTTCAAAGAACACCGCGCGTAAAATTCAGCTGAAGTTTTGAAAAACAATAAACATGAAAAGTGGCGTCGGCGTCGAGCGCCGAGCGTCGGGCAGCCGCGGCCTCGCGCCTTCTGGCTACCAGCTCAGCTAAAAACTGGGTAAAGTAGCTCTTTCTTGCTAAACTTATTCTAATCGATTACGGATTCTGAGAATATTGATGAACATACGCTATTTTTGCCCGAAATTATAAATTCATACACGATTATAGGCGTCAACATGCGAAAGAGACAGACCAAATAACCATAGCTTTGCCGAATTTTATTAATTGGATAAAATACTGTCAACTTTGAAAGTAAAATATACTCGAGCTCATAAATAATGTTTCTAACAAGCTTATAGTCAACCTGTTTGGAAGTAGCCCAGGCAATGCTGTTGCTAATTCAAGTGCTATCAATAGGGTCATCACAATGGAGCTAGGCGGGCCCACGGCGACGACGGCTGCGGCGAGTCACGCGCGCACCACTTGTTCACTTCAACCTGCAAAACATGCTGCAACGACGACATTATCTTCAATATACATCGCTTGTGTTCCACCTGATATTTTAAGGACCTGTCAAAAAAATGCGGCATTGTGTGTTATATAACTTTTTCGATTCGTTAAAGATATTGTCACATCAACAACTGTTCTGGCGTTTCCGAGGGGCCATGGACATACAAATTAGGACGCAAGAATGTTTGGTGTTAAAATGCCTGATAAGTGTACAGATTTGTGCAAATATTAGTGGCCAATATTGAACATGTCTGCCGGCCACATGTTAATAAGGTGCTTGGATTCTTCGCATTGTTAAATGTTAAATAACCGTTTCCTTAAATAATCATCTGTCAACAGAATGATGAAGCACATCAGCACACAATATCAGTACCAGAAAAATTCACTAGCGTTCTTTATGCATAAGCCATTGATTTTGACTGTGATGTAGAGTTTGTAAATTTAGGGTTGGTAGAGTAAGGGCGTTTAGATTAAGAAATTTGACTCTACACGATTGTGAAAAATACCATGTATATACCATATATACTCATGCTGGCAACATATAACATGACAGTGGGAAAATCATATCAAATCTTTTGGATGCATAAAACCAAAAGTTTGGAATCTTCGCAAGAATCATATCCTTCAACCAGCGAGATTACACTCATGCTTATCCAAAAGCTTATGGATAATAAGATCAGTGCCGTTCACATAATTATTTATTGCGTTGTTTAACGGCTCTTTGTTCGGCGCCTGCGCATTAGCATAGCACGTGCGCACTTCGTAGCGCACTCGACGACTGAGCTGCCAAGACAACTCCTTGTACGGATGAACCTACCAAACTATATTTCTTTCTTTTTTATTGCTTGATTGCATACATCATACAAATATCAGGCAACGTTTTGCTCTGTGCACATTTACTGATAGCAAGGCCAGTCCCTCAAAAAGAGGATTTATTATCGATAAGACTTTTGATTATGAAGAACCAGAAAGAAAGAGAAAGTTTACCGTGTGATGCCGGCCTAGAATAGCATCACCCCATTTCTTTACCGTGTGATGCCGGCCTAGAATAGCATCACCCCATTTCTTACTCATGGGTGTCGTAAGAGGCGACTAAGGGACTCGAGGGTGTGTATTGCAATTTTAGGCGATGGGCTGACAACCTGTCACTATAGTGATACACAGCTATCTGATTGACTCTCAAACTTTTGTCAGACGTGGTGTTAATATCCGTTTTACGGCCGTTAACGCTCTGCCTACCCCGTAAGGGATATGGGCGTGATTTATGTATGTATGTATGAGAAAAATATTAACATGTTTCGTGTCAAATAAATCCATAAATTTCAAAGAAACAAAAAATATATTCAACTTTTGATTGTATGATAGTAGATTATGACAACCTGCGCGATAAATCTTTGATGTCATATTCAAACAATCCGAAATTCCGTGACTTATTATGCCGGTGTATACCAACTCCCGATATTGCGATATTTTGTTTGTTTGATCTTATGCGAGTACATTTTATCGCTTAAGTAATTGACTGAATTAACATGCAGCTGTGAGGTCAAAGAAAGCAGTTAAAGCCACGAATGAACAGATAAATTCCTACTGACCTTTGCTTGTTACACTTGCTTCCTTATTACGATTCTTATAAATACCTAACATACTTATACGTACCTAGGTACAATTATCTATTTGTTTGAGATGTGGATCAATATTTTTCAAATTAACAAGTAGATTTGCGATCAGATAATTATGTTTATGATGACAAATACATAACAATGCTGCAATTTTGTAAATAATCATATAAATTATTGACGCCGTATGATGCCGGATTAGAATAGCATCACCCCTTTTATTTCCCGTGAGAGTTGTAAGAGGCGATTTAGGGACTGGAGGGTGTGTATTGCTATGCGAGCTCAAATATTTTCCAGATTTGGCGTAAATGTCCATTTTTTACGGCCGTTTACACTCTACCTACCCCACATCACGCATGGGAATATAGGCGTGATAGGTGTATGTATGTATCATATAAATATACCTACCTACCTATAGTATCAAATACTTTATTAACCACTGCAAAAAGAAATATACAGAAAATGCAGAATTCAAGACAAGTATAGGTAAAGTCTTTTAAGTAAAAGCCACTGCATTTACTAAACATACTTGTTGAGTTGTTGACTAAACAAAGACAGTAGAGTCCATCGCATATTGGGAATATTTCATGAGCTGGAAGATATTCTGTGTGCACAGTTTGTCATCGTCGGCGGCGGCTTGACAACGCTCTCTGCTCAAGTTGGTATTACCCTGCCAGCAGGGCCCGATTTGGCATACATAGCTGGCTATGTTATGGTCTTCATCACAATAAACTCATGATAACCAGCAACGTATGCCAAAACCGGCCCTGTTAGCACGCTAGGGTAATACCAACTTTAGGCTTTATTCGCCCATGAATCGATTAGCATAATATTTCTCTTTATTCGAATGTACACGCGTAATCCCCGCCTTTACGTTGCTTGCTACGCGTTTAGCCTTTTTAACCATTCCCTAGATGAATCACAAGAACTTGGAGACAAAGCGACTGCCGTGCATATATCTACTATGTTGCTGTAGTTTCTTAATCGGTATATAGAATTATCGCGGTTTTTCGTAACGTTATTGAGGTCTTGATTTGATAACGTGGTGAAGGTCATATTAAAAAAGTTCGTTTAATGTACAAAGCTTATTTTTCATTCCGAGAAAGTTGACGTATTCATAGTACTTGTTACAAAAGCTAGATATAGACATCGAATCCAAGCAGGGATTGCCATACGCGATGAAAATTGATAGAAAGAGCAGGATAGCTGCAACAGTATCACCTCAGCTGAATAGCAGATACTCGTACGTTGTAACCAAGTATCCACTCCATTAGGTGCTTGGAAGTTGCGCTTGCGCTGGCCCGCTTGCCCGAGGCGCATTTCTCAAACACTAACCGACTTACAATGTATTCCAGCGCTCACTACTTATTGCCAGATAGATTATGCGAGTTACGCACATAAAACTACCTTTGTTTATATACGTTTATTCAATAAAATAAAACAGAAAGGGAACAAGGAAAAAAATCCACAATAATATTTCCGTATCGAGTTAACCGCAATCGCGGCCGCTACGCAGCGGGGCCGTAATTGGCACATTAAAATATTTTGTCTGTAACAACATTAAAAGCAATAAAAAATGTTTTATTTCCTTAAACTTAACGTGACACGGACTGATTTTTACTACCTATTAAGCTTTTGATAAAATAAATCACTTACAATATTTCCAATAAATACCTACATTAGTTTCGAATTAACTATCGATCACATATGTTTACCATATCCTGTAACTTTATGTGCTGCAGGAATTTATTGATTTGTGATATGATGTAAAATCAATCATCCTATTTACTAAGACGTAGAACTCTACTTACTTACTCTACTTTTTAGTAAGCTGGCTACAAGTTTCTTGACTCCGAATAACGACTAACAACTTTGAAAACTATAAGCCATTTTATTTGTATTTCAGAACGGGTTCGTGGAGTGCCGCAGCGGCGTGGAGGAGTGCGGCTTGATGGACGAGTGCGCGGTGGTGATGCCGCGCGAGGGGTGCTGCGCGCGCTGCAAGGGTTGCTGGTACAACAGCACTGAGCACGCCAGCCACACAGAGTGGACCGACAATGGGAAGCTCTACAGATGTGAAGCAGGCGTCGTCACGATATCAAGGCCCGAGTGCTACGCGCCCTGCGAAAAACCGATGCATCAGCGGCATTCGCATTACAACTGTCCTGTATGCGATGGTAAGTTTCATTATGTTTTCACTACCAGCTTTTCAAAGGGTTTCTGC
Organism: Tuta absoluta; assembly: GCA_027580185.1. Taxonomy (NCBI): domain Eukaryota; kingdom Metazoa; phylum Arthropoda; class Insecta; order Lepidoptera; family Gelechiidae; genus Tuta; species Tuta absoluta. Next base: position 8,197,564 of record JAQAHW010000003.1, read on the forward strand.
ATTTTCCGCAAGGGTTCGTCTCACTGATGACACAAAAGTAAAACAAGTGTCGTGATCGAGACAGTATCATAAAGACCCTTGTGAAACCCCTAAGCAGGCTCCAAAGATATAGCTTCGTATCATTCAGGCATTCAGGCACTCCATAAACATCATGAACGTTAACAATTACCCTTGTGATGCTTAGTAAGCAATTTCCAACAAATTAAGCCCGATAAAGTCATATAATAAAATAAAAACTAATGAATGATCAAGAGGAATGCGCTGCCTTTCACGCTGCCTTTTCCCACCGTGAGTACTTTATGTTCAGGGATATAATTGCCGAGCGGCGCGCGGGCTGCGCTGGCGCAGTCGTGTCTGCGGTGCGCCCACCCAGACGCACGCGGCAAAAAACAACCTCCATAATCCCTTAAGAAAACAAACACGGCCCGACACGCGAACTGAATAAAACCAAAACGGCCTCCAATTTACCTCCGCTCCCAAACCTTAACAAGTCTATTAATTCCGTATCAAATAATAGTAATTTACGAGATGACGACTCGAAATCGCTTTTGAAAACTGCCGACGCATTCCAATCTATGGTTTTATTGCCTATGTTTATACTTTATTAATTACCTACTAGTTGCTGACCGGGACGAGGGTTCCTGCCACCTTGCCGGTCTTGCTTTATCATTCGACCGTGATTAACATATTTGTTGTGTTTCATGTGTTGAGTCAGTGAATAAGGATTCTAATGGATCTGCTAGTTAGTGTTATGGGCTGAGCATATTTCATGTGTCATCTCATAGGAAGAGGTTGGTCGTGGTCGTGTTTGTGCGGAGAGCGCCCACGCGGAGGTTGACAATGCAGGCCCACCAGACTCGTTGCGCAGTAGCCTGCCTTCAGACAATGGACCACTAACTCGTCTCGGTTACGACTCTATACCTATAATTGTACATGACAACCGCTATTATCGAACAACGAAGTGATTTATTTTTCTGTTCATTATAAGTTCTGTATCACTTTTCTCAAGGTCGCCTATAAAAAAACGTATCTTACATAGTTGTACAAAGAGTTCACGAAGTTTTTCTAAGCATCTACTCAAACTATTATAATGAAACTGTAGATCAGTAAGTGGGCACATGTCTGGCGCCAAACGCAATTACACATAATATAAGTAAGTAATCCATGAAGTAATCATTTCGTGCTAGCAAATAAGTAAAGTAATAAAACCTTTGATTGAGGCGCCAAGGAAAAAAACATGCGATTTTATTGAGTTTGGTGGTCCAATGTTTATATGGCTAATGAAAGTGAAAATCGAAATAGCTTTTTGTTTATTCAGTTAAGAATGCCTCGAGATCAATGTGAAATTGCTTCGTAAGACCACCCGGGCGAGCGCGGGCGGCGATTCGCGGACCCTCCCTCAGAGACAAAAGAATCGGTTTCCATTTTAAAAACGAAACGAGGCCTTATTATGTGTTCACAGGGGTTCATTAAAAATATATATTTGTGGTGGCGCTGGAAGTCTCCCACGGCGTTGCATCTCTATTATTGTCCATAAATCAAAAAGTTAACAACGTACTTAAAAGGTTGGGGCGGTGGGTTTTTGTGCGGTGGTCAAAGCGCCGACGGAGGCGCGGGCGCAGGCACGGCTGCGGGCTGCGGCCGGCCAAACAATGTTTGTTTGTTTTATAATCCCAACGGTGCATTAGGTTTTTTGCTCCTTGTACTTAGTCGCTGTATCTTTCCTGCACAGCTTTCAATACTTGAGTCATATCAACATATCTTTTTTGGCCGCATTTTAAAAGATGATGGATATTGTTTCTATATCTGTTGTTTCTTAATCTACTTTCATGTGTGATATTTCATTAAGTATTCATCTTCTGTATCGTGTGGGACACCGAGCCGTTCAACGACCCGATCTGTCAACTCAGCATTCTTTAAAAATCATCATATATTTACGACGTATCAGTCTAATCACTTGACAAACCAAAATTCAAAGTAATATTTATAATGCTAAATTATCAGTGGAACTAATAGCCTGATTTCGCCAAATAGACAATAACAGAAATGCGTTCCCACATTTTCAACGGATTCTCAATTTCCCACCTGTCAGTTAATATATTATAGACGGCGGTCGTAACACAACCATGTCAGAGGCCTACTACTAGTAGTCGGCGGTTGAAAAACTCTGACACCAGGGTTCATCGGGCCGTTGGACGATTTGGTGTCCCACACGAAAAGAGAGAAAGTTGATATATACAGCGACTATGAACACTAAAACGCGGTTCTTACCGTGATACCCGATTTTGTTGAATTGTCCGATATTTCGGCCCAGTTGCATGGGACATGCTTACAGATTAACCTATTGTAGCGCAGATTGATACTAGTCTAGAACCAATAAAGAAGGCACTTGCTGAAATAGACAGCAGGATGGTTATACTCGAAAACAGATTTAAAACTCTAGAGATGGAGGAGGTCATTTATTCTGAACCTGTACCCGTACCAGCTGAAAAACATCAACAGCATCAGAAACGGAAACCGTCTCAGTCATTGGCTAGTGGAAGTGGAACTCAGAGCAATAAGGCCAATTCCACAAAGACAACTCACAAGCAGGTCGAGGAGTCATCCTTGCCACAATTACCATTACCACCTCGTAAAACAAATGAGGCTAGCAGAATAAATTTTTCTAAACCTTTACCTGTACAACCATCAGAACAGAAAAATATTGTGACTGAAAGTGGATCAAAACAGCAAGTAACCAAAACGGCAAGTGACGGAAAAAATGATACGGAAGAGAAAACTGAAGATACTGAGTGGAAAATGGTTGCAAATAGGAAAAAGGGAAAGAAGAGCGAACGGACGGAAGTGAAGAAGGGAGGAAACGACAAAATTGAAAGTTTGAAAGCAGTCTACCTAGAAAAAACTAAGTACTTACATGTGTGGTCATTGCACCTGGACACATCGGTAGATATTGTATCGCAACATGTAAAAAGTCTTTGTCAAAAGGATTCCAGTGTCACAGTAGACCAGATTCACCCAAAGGTAAAAAGAGATTACTCATCATTCAAGATAGGGGTATCTGAGAGTAACTATGATAAAATCGCCAGGGAAGACGCCTGGCCAGTGAATACTCGCTTTAGCGAATGGGTCCCATTTTGGTCCTTTCGAAGCCAAGCAAGGGCACCATAAAAAAGTTCAAAAGAAAACAAAAACAGTTGTTTTATTCTATCAAAATGTGAGAGGATTGCGAACAAAACTGAGCGAGTTTCAAAAGAATGTGCAGGCTTCAACGGCGGACTTATTCGCTATAACGGAGACCGGACTACATGAGTCCATATTTGACGGAGAAGTAATACCGCCCGGCTTTAATGTAATCCGCTGTGATCGCACAGATGGCCGAAAAATGGGAGGAGCGCTGCTGATGGCGAAGGCGGAATTACAACTGAAGTGGGTGCCATTACCACCAGAATATGATGTGCAGCAGGCGGCTTTCGAGCTAGTCTGTGCAACTGTGTATAATGGCTGTCAGTTTTTGTTCTTGTGTTGTGTATTTTACATTCCACCGGGAGCCGCGGACAGAGAGTACATGGCAATGTTTCACATATTAGAACAGATTTGTATAAAGTATGAGAAGGTTATACTAGTAGGTGATCTCAACTTATATTCTGCGTCTCATGATATACAATGTTACTATGCCTATTTTTTGTCTTTCTGTGAATTTCTTCAATGTAATGAAGTAGGAAATCAAAATAATCGCATGTTAGACGTTGTTCTTACAACCTTTTCTAATGCCGAAGTAAAGGTGAGTGAGGAAAGGGATCCATTGGTTGGGATAGATAAACACCATCCCCCGCTGAGCGTTTGCATTACTTGTGTACGGCCCCATAGACCACCAGCAGGACCAACATATCAAGCCTCAGTACCGTATCCGAAATGGAATTTTAATAAGGCGGATTTCTATAAGTTGTATACTTCTCTCGCTGAGGCAGACTGGAGTTCATTGTACGAAACAAATACAGTGGCCAAAGCGATTGAGGTCTTCTACACAATATTTAATAGTACCTATTATTGATGACTGTGTACCCAGGAAAAAAAAAAGTACGAATAAGCTAAGATATCAGTATCCAAAATGGTACACTCCTGATTTAATTTGTACCATAGTAGAGAAGGCTAAATGGCATAAAATTTATAAATGTTCTAACTCAGATCACGATTACGATGTATTTGCTCAATACCGCGCACTAGTAAAAATATTAATAAGTGAAGCGTACGATCAAAATCGAAGACGTGTGGAATCACAATTTATAGAAGATCCGCGGTCTTTTTGGGGCTACATGGCAAATAAAAGGGCTAATCTAACTGGGCAGTCTATAAGTAAGGATGGTCGGATCCTACCAACGGAGAATGGAGCACGAGAATTTGCGGAGTACTTTCATTCCGTGTATCTTAAAAAACCACCTCAACTTGATGTTCTGAAAGCAGATCGAGCAGCACAGCATCAGTGCCGCGAGCGTGAATGTATCAAGCCTACAAATAAAGGAGGTGACAATGGCCCTAGCACGCCTTAAACCCAAACTTTCCGTGGGTCCTGACGGCATCCCCCCTTTTCTAGTCAAAGACTGTAGGTTGGTACTAGCCCAGCCACTTCACTTCTTGTTTAATTTATGTCTAAAGGACAGTATATACCCCGAGGAATGGAAGTTGACGAAAGTGACGCCTATAAAAAAGACCGCTACTGGTTCAAACATAGATGAGCATAGACCGGTGGCAGTGTTGTCAACTTTTGCAAAGGTTTTTGAATCAGCGCTGCATTCTCGTATATACTCAAAAGTTAACGCGCGACTGGCTGATGAACAGCATGGATTTAGTCCGGGCCGTAGTGTGGATACAAATTTGCTGAGTTTCATCACCTATGCCACTAAAGCGCTTGACTCGAGAGTCGGAGGACAGATCGATGTCGCGTATTTCGATTTCAGTAAGGCTTTTGATACAGTGGACAATGACATTCTGCTACAAAAGCTATCTAGCTGTGGTTTTACTCCCAGTTTGCTTAAGTTTTTTACTAGCTATTTGAGTAACCGCAAGCAATACGTCGAGTATGCTGGCTATGCTTCGGACCCATATCCGACGTTATCAGGAGTAAGTCAGGGTAGCAATCTGGGACCGCTGGAATTCATTTTAATGGTAAACGACTTACCAAGCGTGGTCCAGGATGCAAACTGCCTACTTTTTGCGGACGACTTAAAGCTGTTTTTAAAAATAGAAAACTTAGAGGACTGTAGGCGATTGCAAAGAGATATTGATCGAGTGCTGGAGTGGAGTGGAGTGCATGGTCAATCGACTTTTCTTTAATTTTTCAAAATGCAACATCATGACATGTAGCAGAGCTGTCAGTCCTATGCTCTACCGATATGTTTTAGCTGACCAGACAATATCGCGGGTAGAATCTATAAGAGATTTAGGCGTGATTGTTACTAGCGACCTTACATTTCGGGAGCACATTTCCAATCTGACAAAAAAAGCGTTTCGTTCTTTGGGTTTTATTTTGCGCCAGAGCCAGGATTTCCAGAATATAGCAGCTGTTAAAGTATTATATAATGCCTTGGTACGAAGCAAGTTGGAAACAGCGGGTCTTGTTTGGAATCCCCATGAAGAAAAGTACATCCTCATGGTAGAAAAGATTCAAAACAAGTTCACAAGATTTTTGTACTTGAAACAGTATGGAGTGTATCCATTATTTCCATTGATGTACCCAAGCCTCTTTGTGATTGGGATGGTAGGGTACTTTAAACTTGAGGTAAGACGGAACTTGGCATTAGCCAGGTATGTGTGGAGGGTGTTGCGTGGTCAGGCTCACAACCCGCAGGTACTCGCGGAGATAGCGATGCTGGTTCCAAATACCAGGCTGCGACGGGCGCCACGAGACACTGCATTTGCATTACCAGCTTCCCGAACGAATATTCTGGCCCATTCACCTCTCACAACGGCTATACGAACACTGAATGCGGTTTCCCGAGAAGTTGATTTATTTTATTGTTCATTGCGGGAATTCACAGAAGCGACACAGAGTTACCTATCGAGATATAAGGGATTAAAATGAAAAAGTATTTATTATAACTTATATATTAATCTGATTTTTTTACTACATTGTCGACTTGGTTATTAACTGTAAAGATAATGTATGTTTATGAAATAAATAAATAAATAAAATAAATAAATATGTAGAATAGCTAGCCATGATCACGGTACTACCTGATTTTTGAGGGTGGATAAATAGAGTCTTCATGCATGCATTACATTTATGCATGGGTATGCAGAAATGTAACAGTCACAGAATCATAGGAAGAGGGTTCTTCCTACGATTCTGTCGATCACTACCCTACATAACAAACAGTTTATTACATCGACTCTATTTGTTGTTATACGCGGACGACTGCGCGTCGTCGAAGTAAAAGTACTTCACCTTAAGAACTACTGCAACTTTTATGTACAAAATATAGAATACAATGTTGTTCATTAAGTGCTTATTACAAATCGAAACGCGTTTGGTAAGGGGATCTACTCTACAATGCATACGACTCTACAACGATAGTGCTGTTCAAATAATTATCGACGACACGTGCTGAGCATTATCTATGCATGTTTTATTATATAGGGTGAAATTTTACTAGTGACCGATAGGGAAAACTCAAGACAGACTAGTGATAAGGAACAACTTTCCCCAAGGAACATAGGTCGATATACGAAAAAATAATTTAGTCCTCACATGAAAAATTGCCGATCAGCTGGATAAAATATTTTTGTCATACTTTAAACTATTTTTCTTGAGAAAAGTTGTTCCTTATTAGCAGCCCTCTTCTATCTCGTCTTGATCTTGAGATTTCGCTATCGGTCACTAGAAAATTTCATTCTTTTAAATATAATCTTTATGACTCAAGTTTAATTGTGTGATCGATTGAGATTACCATCGTGAACTTAAAGACAGCAGACCCTACCTACTCGCGATTGCCGTATTTTATAAATATTTTTTCGATTAAACAGAGTATCGTTTTTGCGTATTAAAGCCTAAACTTTTAGTACGTACATATAGTTGGAGCTTTGGCCAATATGGTTTATGGTAGAGGTAAGTCATTATTATCTATGTATGTAAACCTATCGTTAAATTTATTGAATCCAAAATTTCAGCTATTTTTAACTAGCTGATAAAAGTGGATCCGCCTTAAATAGAAGTAAAACATCTATCAAGGCCGTTTCAAAGCGTCAAACCGTGTAATATACAAGACAATCAGTAATTTAAAAGTCATATAAATACGCGTTAACTTTTATGTGTTAGTGTAAATGATAAAGTAAGTAAGTTAAATGTAAATAAAATCTAGACACCAATTACGTCGCCTTGTTGACGTTACCAGAAGTTACAAAAACTGGAGAAATCGGGTTGAATAGTTAGGACAATGAATGACCATATAGGTACTGCCACGTCCACGTTCTACAGTTTACCTGAAACGATGGTAAGTTAAACGATAAATCATTGAGATGAGTTACTAAAGTGGTTAGTAACCTATGTGAGCCTCGTGTGAGCCCGGCATCAGCACAGCAACAGCATAAGTAGGTACAGTATGCTAAGAAAGGTAGGAACAGGCACAGACACTCGATGAATACCTAAGTGTTTGCCAACAAAAGGACATGCTTCTCTGTTTGGTCGTCTCTAGTTTTACGACAGACACTTGGCTGTCATTGTCACAATCATAATATGCGTGCGCTACACCGCGGACGTCGCGCTCAGAATTGAGTGGCCATTCAATGAATGTACTCACGTAGCGTACAAGTGTCTCTACGACCCATCACAGATATTTATTTAAAGACTTAAGTACTTCAGCGACTTTACTAACAAACTACATAAATACTGGTAAAATTGATTTAACAGTTGCGCAAATTATTCAAAGTTGGACGAAATAGCTTGACGATGAGGTAATTTATTCGTGTGCTTTCGCGAAGGTAGTTGTGAAGTCCGGGTGGTCGATCGCGGGCTTGCGGCGCGCGGCGCAGGCGCAGGTCGGTGGTCCGTGGCCGGGCCCTGTGTGCGGTCACTGCCGCCGTTCATTAGCCCAACCCGCTTAGCCCCTGATTGATTAATCGTCCATCACCACTAATTTATGGACGTAGCGCTTTGTCGCACACAGGGCCGGTACGCAGTCCTCTTCATTCTATCAGAACAATGGGACAATTTTTTGTAACTTTTGTTGCACGGATCGTTCGTTAGCCATAAAAAGCTGCCAAGACAATTTTCCATTTGCATTCCTAATGTGGGATTGTTATTTTAATTGGTTTCCTATTGGCGTTTTACGAGCCTTTTGGAAATATTTCAGCATACTTTATCGCAGCAATTATTGCTGTTGTAATTTTCCCAGGCGTTAATATTGGTGTGTTTGTTGCAGAATGTGTGGTGAATGGTCAGCGAGTGTGGGAAGGTCGGGACGTGCGGATCCCGGAGGAGCCCTGTCTGTCATGCCGCTGCAATCGCGGGACACTGTCGTGCGTCAAACGCGCGTGCCCCGTCCTCCCCTGCCCCACATCTCAACAAGCTACCCCACTAGGCGAATGCTGCCCTCGTTGTACTCATCCTACTACTGATAAAATTCTACCTAGTGAGTTTGAAATTGAAATTCTTTATTCAATGTAGGATAGTACGAGTATTATCACTTATTAATGTCATGGTCCGTCATTGTAAAAAAACACAAATTTGTATCACGCAATTTTCTTTTTTTATAATAATTTTGTAATGTCCTAATAGAAAACCGGCTCGGGAGGGAAAAAAATAAAAGGCACTGCCACGGGGTTGGCCAGGTTAATCACACGGCATGTAACTTTACGCCATCACCATCTGAAACGATATTAGTTTCAAATTGAAGTCAAGATTTTCAAAGCGTGTAATTTATATGCGTATAATAAACCTGACCTCCTGAACAGAGAAAATCCTGTGATATTCGTAAGAGGCGACTAAGGGACTCGAGGGTGTGTATTGCAATTTTAGGTGATTGGTTGATAACCTGTTACTATGGCGATACACAATTTTCCGAATGTCCCTCAAATATTTGTCAGACGTGGCGTAAATGACCGTTTTTGCTGCCGTTTCCGCTCTGCCTACCCCGTAAGGGATTATAAGCGTGATATATGTGAGTTTTGGATAAAAAATATTATTTCATATTTAAAACTTGGCTCTAAGTCTACTTATGAAACAAGTTTCGACTTTATGGCGGAAAGTTTTTCTACGTTTTCTAATACGATTTTCCAAGAGAAAATCACATGTGACTGGAATTGCGGAGTTAAAATGTCACTTTTATTTTCCAGTGTCAGGCACAACCCGGGCGCGACCATGCATAATCGGCAGGAACTACCACGCTCACCTGACGCCCTTTATGGTGGATCCGTGCACTGACTGCACTTGCCTCAACGGCACGGCGGTGTGCGCGCGACACACGTGCCCCGTGCTGACGTGCGGGGCGCGCGCGCTGCCCCCCGCGCCGGGCAAGTGCTGCCCCGAGTGCCCCCAGGTCGAGCAGATGAACGTCGCTTGCGTCATCGGCGGGAAAACTTACCAGGTACGTCACTCAAGATTTATTTAATACAAAAGTGCACCTTTTAAAAGCTTTCATAACTTAGGCTATGTTTTTGATGTTTCTTATAAATTTTCTTGTATTTCCAGGATGGAGAGTCCTGGCAGTTGGACGCTTGTAAATCGTGCGAGTGCCATGGAGGAGAGCCGAGATGTGCCATGGAGCGGTGTCCAACGCTTTCGTGTCCTCCCGGGCAGACCCTCCGCCAGCACATCGGCCAATGTTGCCCCAAGTGTATCGAACTCGATGGCATCTGTACGGTCTTTGGAGACCCTCACTATAAAACTTTTGACGGAAAGTTCTACAGTTTTCAAGGGTCGTGCAAGTACCAACTAGTTTCGGATTGCGCTAATGGCACATTCTCTATCAGAATATCGAATGACGCAAGAAATACGACTCATTCTTCGTGGACACGGACAGCAACACTTCGGATAGGTGCAACCAAAGTAAACATGGGCAAGAAAATGCGCATAAAAGTGAACGGTCAAAGAGTAATGCTGCCTCACACTATGAAAGGAATAGCTGAAATTGTTCGCAGTAATGGATCCGTATTACTTAAATCAGATATTGGAGTCCAGATGCTGTGGGATGGTGATGGGTTTTTGGAAGTGACAGTGTCAAGTGCATATAAAGGAAAACTATGTGGTTTGTGCGGAAACTTCAATTCAGTGGCCAGAGACGATATGAGATCTCGCGATGGAAGATTACTGAACGATTCGTGGAGGTTCGGCTCTTCATGGCGAGTTGGTGGGAAACGCGCCTGCACTCGTCGTCAAGAGCGGCCGGGTATGATCACCCGGTGTCGGTCCTCGAAGATGATGAAGGCTCGTCGGTTATGTCGAGGATTCGAGAGGAACGAAGCGTTTGCGGAATGCGGGGCGAGGATGAATCCCCAGAATTATCGGGAGGCGTGTTTGTTGGACGCTTGCAGTTGTGGAGGCACGCGGTGTCACTGCGCAGCGTATCGGGCGTACGCGCGCGAGTGCACGCGGTTGGGGGCGGAGCCGCGTAACTGGACGCTGAGCACATGGTGCGAGGGCGCGCCGCCGCCGTGGCTGCGCGCGCGAGGCCGCCGCCCCAAGCACCAGCCGCCGGACAGCGAAGGCCCCGAGCTCACGCTGAAGGACATCCCGAAGCCAAGCAACGCCAGACCTCGGCCGCCGCCACCGATACTGCATTGAGTGAGATGCAGTGTCGCTTTTACTAGTCAAACCTGCCATAATGGCAAAGTGAGGTGAGCATGTTTTTTAATCCACCAAGGTTGTTCCTTAGATTGCCTTAGGCCGATTCACAGTTTGCTACGGCGTAGCGTTTTTCGTAGCATGTTAAAAGCGCAAGGGGTGAAAGTGGCTTTGTGTTAGAAAAGTAACTTTGTCAATAATACTCTAATTATCATTGCAAACCACCTTTTTAATATATTTAAAATACCTACTAACATTTTATTTGTTTCAGAGTATTATATGAGCAAAACGGATAATCGTAGAGCGCTTGAGCTGCGTTAGAATGGTGCGGCCAGCTTTACATGGAACCAAGATCTATCTGCTTAAACAGTATTCATACTACTTATACATAGTTAAGTAGGTAAATGATTCATATTATTATTATTTATATGAGTCGACTATTGTATAACGCGCCATCGGTTGATGTTTCGCATTAAACTAGCAGTTTTTTCGGCTTGACTCCTATTATCTTAGATGAGTTTATTCCATTATATAATAGTGTATATCTTTTATTGAAAACTATCAATATTCAATACGTAATTCATATTAACTTGCTGGTTGTAAAGAGTAAGGTTTCGCTGTACTATGAGGTGTATAAAATTACTTTTTTCACTTAAAGCTAAACTTTTCTATAAAATGTGATAATTAGCTTTGAATGTACATCTTCAGGCAGGAGAAGGATGTTTGTTGAAACCTTGGTGAAACATAGTTCAAATTGAGATCTCATCCGTAGGTAGTTTACAAAAAAAAACTTAGAATCTAACTATCCGAAGCCAAGAAGCTAAATGAAATCGTGAATCTGACGTATTGTACGTACATACAGTTATACCTAAACGCTTCTTATAGATATCTGTAATTAGTTACGTTTAAATTAAAGACAAGTGTAAACTTAGTTATTAAATAAGTTACCAATGATAAAAATATTGACTTATTTTAATCCCTGGTAGGTACTGTAGTGCGGAGGAGTAAAATGCCATAATATTTTATATTAGCTCGAAAAGTATTATCCTTGTTTGATTTTTTAAACCCTCAAGTTAGCTTTTTTAAATGCTTAAATAGTTTTCTTTTTGACAGTCAAAAAAATAAAATCAAATAAAAAAGGGGCAAAGTACCTACTGATTAGATGTTTGTAATTATTTGACTTCATCTTCATAATCTAACTTTGTTGTTATAAACGAGAGTAGACTCTCTCCTTGAATGACTGTGGCGCGACATTAAGTTGTTTTTTTGACCTTGCTTAAACCTTGAAAAAGAATTATGATTATAATTTATTTCCAAATATTTGTTTGAAGTGTAACTTATTAAAATAAGTATATTGATATTTTATTAACCAAATATTTCTTCGATATTTTATCTAACCCGCCCGCTACTAGAGTACTATTAGAGGGTATGCGCTACAGTCATTCAGGGTAGTAGATCCGATATATGCCTAGCTATGCTACGCAAGTAGTTAAGTACCATCAGCAGCACATCAACCTACCCATTTAAGGGTTCAACTTTTTTGAACTGTATGAGAAACCAATATAACATGTCAATAATTGCACTTATTGTGTTCTTACCTATAAACTTTAACGAAATTCTCTCTTTTAGAATAGATTTTTTATTCCTACCAGAATCTTTTACGTGATAAAGGGTTGGAGTGATAACGATAAGTTTATTGTGATTCTAATATTCCCGACCATGTAAAAAATCCACGTAGGTGTACATATATATACTTACTTATGTCTGATTTTCTTCGTAGCTATCTACTTATTTTATTTCGTATTATTAAGCTGAGTCTACGTTTTAAGTAGACTTTTTAAGTTATTGAGTATGTTTTTGTGTACAATTGAAATAATTATATCTTTCGGAATATTTTCTGGCATCTTTAAATTTTGATCTTAGTAAGGTCTGTTAAGCAAAAGGGTTATATTAATGTTTTTATGCGGTACCGATAAACAATTTCGTATGTATTCCTTACTTTACCTTTTCCTTTATTGAACGCCTTTGCTGAAACAGTGTCCTATTGATACGAATTGCCATATTTATTTTTATACATTGTAATTGTAATATTAAAAATATTGTAAATGTACTTATTGGAAAATTGTTATATGCCAGTTTATGCTGTATGCTGACATGCAAGCCCAGAGCGAGTAAAGTTTGTTTGCGATGCTATCTAATGTGAAAACAAATGTGTTGAACAAAAAAGAATTTACTTAATATAAATATAAAATTTATTAATGACACCTTTTTAATTATTTAAGTACATCATCAGCCCATATCCACCCACTACAAGGTTTATACTTTTTGAAATATTTTGAGTGTGATGTATATTACTTATATTATAGGAGCATATATTATTGCAAAAGTTTATAGTCTGCAGTGCAGAATGGAAACCAAAATAGAGTCATTAACTGTATCTGGCCAACCGCCAATATTCCTGGATCTCATGTCATCAAATTATCTAGGACAATTTGGACGACGCTTTGAAAACATCAGAATCATTATTTTTATCTCCACCGCAATCTCGTATCGTCAGACTAAAATGTTACAACACGAATTCATATACGAAAATATATAAAAAGAAATAACAGTTATTAATAGAATAAAAGATTTATTAAATAAAGTATAAACATAACACAGTCACACACATCAATAAAACAAATACAATATTGTTTTATATACATACTTAATACTTTTCCGTTATCCAATGAAGTGTGGTATTAAATTCATTGCTTAGGCCCTGTTCTTATGAGATATATTTGCGTCTGAGCAGTATGAGACTTATGAGAAATATATATGCTGACTTTAATTCAGCGAACAAATGAAGGTATCCAGTAGATCTCACTTATGTTCTAAAATCTAGCATGGTATGTACGTGGGTACACCTAAACACGGCTCTTCTGCTCACTTGAACGGGTCATGTTCAGTTCATATAGTTCCAAGACTCGAAAGGTTGAAGTACCGAAATGTAGAAATGCCTTACAATTAGTAGAAGAGTAAAGCTAGAAGTAGATGTTTATTCTCCCGTCATCATCTCCATGAACTCTGCAACAAGAATATCACAAACGATTAAAAACAATTCTATTTAAAACGTGACCTAAATATCGAGTTGTTTATTGTTCTCGAAACTGCATGTGGTGCCAAATTGCATTCTTTGTCGGTCGCTCCCTTCAGCTGATTTATAATATTGGCGTAGATTGTTCAAAATTTCTTAAAGTATTATTTATAAAAAAAATGGCCCACAGTGATGAAAAAAATCTTTACATTGTAGAGTTCAGTAGTGAATATGTTTGTCAATTATCGAGTTTATCGTATCAGAAGCGTTCCACTGTGTTTTTGTGTCTAGCTCTTAAATTAATATACACAACTTGACTCCGGCAAAACTACAACGATGAAACGAGCTGCTACTTCTATTTTTTTACATATATCAATATTCTGATTAACCAGTTTAAATACTGACCATCGAAGTCGACGGTGCCGCTGCCGTCAGTGTCGATCTCCTGGATGAGGCCGTCCAGCTCCTCCTCGGTCAGCTGCTCGTCCAACTCTCTGAGGATCTCGCGCAGGCTGGATGTGGGAATGTAACCATTGCCTGAAATACCAGAATGCCATGTGATGCAATATCCGCTGCGCCGAGGACTCGAGCGAGGAATATTACTCGATTAAAAATATGACAGCTAGGACGGAAATAATACATACATATTACACACTGATATCCCTTGCGGGGCAGGCAGAACGTAAACGGCCGTAAAAAACGAACATTTACGCCACGTCTGACAAACATTTGAGGGAATAATAACATGTCATATACATTGAACTTTAAATTCTAATTACAATCTAGCTAATTGTTTTGGATCACTTCTCATGTCATCACGTATTTTATTAGCTATATGACGACCACATACTATTTTAATTATTCATATCTTAGTATGATGAAGCCGTCCGATAAATTCTATGAATTCGTGGTTAAAAGTATGTAACGGAAACCTTAACCTACCTTCCTTGTCGTACAGTCTGAAGGCCTCCCTGAGTTCCTTCTGCATAGCCTCCGCGTCCTCCTCAACGATGAACTTGGCAGCCAGGGTCACGAACTCTGGGAACTCCAGGCGACCGGACTCTGGAACGAACAAGTAACTTGTCAGTATGTATGTATACATATTAGAAAGAGAGTAAGAGGTCGACCTAGACGCATCGCAAATATAGGAATTCAATGTTGTGTATGAGGTGTAAAAAAAACTGCAAGTCTTTTAAGAGGTGAACCAATCCATAGAAATGAACAACTGTCCCATAGAAAAAAAGGCTGAAAAAATGAAAAACATTTGTACCTCTAATACAAATAGTTTACACCGGCTCTACCGGTTCAATTTGCATGGGAAGGCCAAAAACCTCTTTTCATACTTCGACCTACCTATGTTCCTTGGAAAAATTTATTAAGGGCCTGCCTCGAACTTTTAAACGTCCCTTTCCCACTAATGGCAAATCCCGTGTGTGAGAACAGAGCGGAATCACCATAGTTAGCCAATTTTTCAATGTTTTGGAAATTTCTCGCCACTTAAACAAGTAATCAAAAAACTGAACGACAAAAAACTAGTAATTTACAAGACGTATCGTATTCGCAAAAAATAATGTGTTATATTCTTAAGATTGCTATACAAAACGCAAAAAAGCGTGAAAATAGACTAAACTTTGAAAAATAAATCTATCGAGCAAACTTTCTTTAATCGTGTTTTCCTGCGACAAAAATCTAGATAATATAATGAAAAATCATTATACATAAAAATAAAGTGTTTATCGTATTCACCAAAAAAATTGCGTGCATCCAAAAATACCAATTTTTCTCACGGCCCGCCCTTAATTTCATGGACTTTTTCTCCCTTTCAAATGTTTGCAGCAATTTTGTTTACTACCTGTATAATCAAGAGGTCAAATCAAGAGAAATGGGAAGAACGAGAATTATTCCATCGACAAGACTCTAACTCTTAGTTTAAAGAAAACTAAGAAATACATATTAGATTTAAGAGGGTGGAGAAACTTTTCAGCACAGAACCTAGCTAAGATGATGACTTCATCAATCGGTATCGAATTTACGACACTAAGAAGAAGAATTACGCATTTTCTTTAAAGCATTGCAACGGGGCAATGCGTTTGCAATTTTAAAATCTTCACGCATGAAACTGCTATACTTATCAATTTTGTTCAAATCTATTAACACATCTTTTTAGTGACCCCTTTGAGGTAGGTTTCAAGGAAAAAATATTTTTTTATAGAAGGGTTACACGAAAGAATATTATTTTTATAACATTTTAAGACAGTGATATAAATAGGTACCTACAAGTTACGAACTTCCGACACATGTGCTGTCTAGCAACATGTATAATTAAACTTTCTCTTTTTAGAACTGAAAGTGCTATAAAAATAATAGCGTTTCTATTTTCGTTGCGTTCCTACATCGCCCGCCCAAAGCGTAGCGCTTAGTGCTCGTGTTACAAATTAGCTAGATATTTTTTTATACTCAAACATTTTGATCAGAAATCTTGTTATGAATTTTCAAATTCTTATTTCGCGTAACTACTATAAAAATTTCGTTATTTGATAACATTTGAAATAAAACTTTACTTCAAGGCAAGACAAGGAACTATAGTCTACCCTAAAGTTTAATTGAAATGCATTAGGTACTTACTGTCAGCGTCAACCTCCTCGATGAGCTCCTCAAGGATCTTCTTGTTGAAGGGCTGCCCCATCATCCGGAGGATGTCAGCGACAAAGTCGCAAGGGATACTGCCCGAGCGGTTGTGGTCGAACCCATCGAAGGCCTTGCGAAGCACTGCAACAAACCACACACCCAGTCAGCCAACGATCTCCAGAATAAACAAATAGGGGTATACTTCAGCTATTACGCAACAGGAACTTTCACTCTGGGAATGGAACCGCTTATGTGCAGCAATTAGTCGAATAATGAAATTTACAAATGAGTGATCTGGTGGGAATACAGATTAAGTATGCCACTTTTGAAAGTATTTACCACAAAAAATGCTTTTACTAATTTTACCATCAATATTGAGATGGGGGTTCATTTTAACTATTTAATAAGTCTAGTTAAGGACTTGCAGAGTTGACGAATTGGACTGCAGTTGCAGTTTGGTCTAGCACTGACAATTAAAGGAGCCGGACTGATCATTCGACGGCTCGCGATGGGATTAGGATAGTTCAATGCACCTAGGTGCAGTGCAAATTTGTTGTGCAACCGGCTATTTCAGTGCAGCGGCCTATACCGGCCTATACGCGGCTATATACGCGTCGCAACGGCTACACTTTTACTGCACAGGACGTGCAATGAAATACAAATTTCCTTCTTAACTTCACGTTGACATTCTTTTATATTAAGCAAATCCATTAATTTAAACCCATACAACACTTCTAAGCTTGTATGACGCAGGTTAGACCTCAGTTAAACCTCTGATTGCCATTGTAGTGAGCAATATGCCAGATAGTAAATAAACGTATCCAAATAAAATCATCCTATGTGTCCCGACACGCTGAACTGAAAGTTCGACGCATATGGCTCGAATCAATTTGAACCATGTGGCCTTTACATAAGGGATAAAATCGCAAAAATATGTATTTTGTTTGTAAATAGGAAACATCTCGACATGTTCTCTAATCATGAAATGACAACGTTTACAAATTGATAATCAAGCCCAATTGCTGCTGTGAAATCATAATCATAGTTACAAAAGTAACTTTACATGTTAATGCTTACTAAGTATGTATTAATAAATATATGAAAAAAAAAACTGTAAATTGTGACCAAATCAAAGTTACATTGATGTCAGATGATGTCCACTTGTCGTCCGTCGCTGCGTATTTTTAACGCACCGTAACGCATGCGTCCGTCAAACGAAAGGAAATTGCAAACTCCGATCTTATTCCCATACAAATACGGCTCAGTGCGTTAACGTTGCTTAACGAATGCGTCTGTCTAGTCAAGTCGTTTCAACAAGTGGGAAAACCGACTAAATAGCAAATCCTAAAAGATATTTTGGATGTACATTGTTCATTATTCATTCGGATCGTGGCTTTAAGAACTTGCAGGGCTGTCATTCTGCTACGTAGATGACACTTTGCTTCTGATATTGGAAACAATATTTTTTGACAACAAAGTAAGATCTATCACTTATTTGCAATAAACTTATTTGAACATCTGTCCACATTTTAATAAAACTAACTATAAATCAGCAAATTATAGTTTGATCACTTTTTTCTATTATCCGAATATAAGATCAGTCCCCTAAAAATTAAAGTATATCGCGAGCAGCATTTATACCTAAAATAATAGATCTGTCACCTAAAAAAAGCTCAGTCCATTAATATAATGAAAAAAATTATAAATTTAAGAAGAACCCAATTAGAGAGCTTAAAAAAATTACCAATCAGCTTAACCGAATTAATGGCAATCTCTATTGAATCTGCACTAATACGAGTATATCAACAGTATTTGTTAATATGTAATTGATAGACTCCGAAACTCCCCCAGGAACAAAGGCTACTACTAAGGCTAGTACTATACTTATTCCCATGGAAAAATGGTTAGCAGCGGGAGAAACCGCTGGGCTGACCTCTAGTTAGATACAGGGATATTTTTATTCACCCCGGAAATTTTACAGGGCGATTCTACTCATAATTCTGAACAACTTTTATTATGGGGTCACCTGCGAAATCGCCAAAAAAAACAGCTGTTTCATACATTTTGTTTGAGTAGGTATGAATTCTTTTCTATGGAGCAGTTGTTTTTTTTCGCGATTTTGCAGGTAAATAAAAAATAACCCTGTATTAAAAAGGGATTAACTGTACTTTGAATAATTAGTATATCTCTTTGATTACTAATATAATTTTCCAGTGATTAAAAATGAATTTATATATTATCATTTTATTTGATTATGTTTTAGTAAATTTTTCATTATTTTGATACTTGATAGAATTATTTGGTGTTTGATATCATTTGAAGTAACCAACTAACTCCGTAGACTCAGCGACCTGAAGAGGATCTTGGGCTCCTAAACCAGCTCTCTAATCTTCTTGGCTTTCATTGCCAAGTAATTCCTAATATTTAGGGTTATCATTTTCATAATAGTTGGTCGATTACTATTATTTATTATTTGCCGTGTGATGCCGGCTTAGAATAGCATCACCCCATTTCTTCCTGGGAGTCGTAAGAGGTGACTAAGGGACTCGAAGGTTTCAAATGTACAACAACTTTAGGCGTCAGGCTGAGAACCTGTCACTCTAATGATACATGATTTATGTCATATTATATATGTTAGACTTGGCGATATCGACCGTTACCGCTCTGCCTACCCCGCAATAAATAAAGGCGTGATGTATGTAAATGTATGTATGTATGGTAATACAATTTAGTTGACCTACCTCTACTATTCTAGGAACAAACTAATATTAAATAAGTGACTGAAAACGCATTAATAAGGTGATCGATACAATCATACCCTTTGATAATTAAATTAGCAACATCAGGGAGATCTGATATTAAATAAAGGCTTATAAGTTTTGATTATAAAAGCAATATGAGTAATAAGAATTGACTTAGTTTTTTTCTTTAACAGCCAATTCTGCTGGACATGGGCCTTCCCTTATAGGAGGTTATTGGCATACTCTACGAAATTGACAGACGGATTGACGAGCGCAGTGCAAGATGTCGCAGTCACAGGGAACGCTGTTGTACATTCCCTGGATGAGTTTATCCCTTAGTCGTACTTTACGACACCCACGGGTAAAATTGGTGTGATACTATTCTAAACCGGCATCACACGGCAGAATTTCACTTACGAATATGTTCGCATAAATTGAGGCCAATATTTTTATTGCCCATTAAAATATTGCGTTTCTCATGTTTTCGAAACACTCGTAAATAAGAACCACTGAAACTTTTGCAAATAAATAAAGATTACGAGGCAAAGATGTACGGTAACGATCCGTGAAATATCTTATTTATATTATCGGGATTTATCTCCTCCAAAATAGTTTTAAACATGTGTCATTCATTATTTTTAAATAAAATATTATTTTTAAGTGAGATGTGCGTTTAGAAAATAGACCAGTACCGTGTTATAATAAAAAAGTTAGACACTCTTTTAGACAGTGTTTAAAATATTTTTCTAAACGATTTGACGCTGTAAAAAGCTGAAACCACGTCTGACTTTTTTGTAATAAAACCAATAGAGTTTTACTACAAACATAAAAAAAAACTGAAAGATTTGTAAATATACTTATTAAAATGTTACCTACTTATTAATTCATTGTACTATTATTACTTTATTATACTACTTAGGTATACTTATCATTATTTGAAACATGGATAAACATACAAACGTACACATTTACGCCACGTCTGACAAACCTTTAAGGGTCAATCAGAAAATTGAGTTTCGTTAAAGTGTCAGGTTTTCAGCCCATCCCCTAAAATTGCAATACACATGTAACCCTTGAGTCCCTTAGTCGCCTCTTACTACACCCATCGGAAAGAAATGGGGTGATGCTATTCTAAGTCGACATCACATGGCCGCATTTAACATGGATATGATGTATGTATGTTGTTATGCGGAGTACGTTCTTACTCATGGGTGTCGTAAGAGGCAACTAAGGGACTCGAGGGTTGGATGTGTATTGCAATTTTAAGCGATGGGCTGACAACTTGTCACTATAGTGATACACAGCTATCTGATTGACCCTCAAACTTTTGTCAGACGTGGTGTTAATATCCGTTTTACTGCCACAGTAATACATTTTATTTTTATTTTATTCATGTAGTAAGCACCTTATTTCACTTTTCAGCTATTAGTTGGAAGATTCGGTGTCCCACCCGAAAAGAAGAAGAAGTTAGATTTGACGTTCCGGGCTTTTGAACTGAGCAATAACCTGAATACAAAATAAGGGAATGAAACCCTCGAATTCATAAAAAATATTTATAAATAATCAATAATCACATTGCTTGTGAAAATGACGACGTTTACGAACGACCAACTGTTCGTAAACATCCTCGGCGAGATGCTGAGAAACCGCCGATTTCAAGTTAGCCTGAACTCTGACAGGAGCAGATGGCGAGTGCAGAAAAATGGTCTTCCACAGGGTAGTGTCCTCGCGCCCACCCTGTTTAACATTTATACTAACGACCAACCTCACCATCCTGCAACTGATCGGTTCATCTACGCGGACGATCTAGCACTGACATGCCAGCAGAAACGGTTCGAGGACGTGGAGGAGCACCTTTCGACAGCTCTGGCAGAACTCACAACATACTACCACGAAAATCTCCTCAGGCCAAATCCCTCAAAGACCGAGTGTTGCGCATTCCACCTCCGCAACCGGGAATCAAATAGGGAACTCAATATCACATGGTGCGGAGTGAGCATAACACACAACAATACTCCAAAGTATCTGGGCGTCACGTTAGACCGGACACTGACTTTTAGAGAAAACTGCAACAAGCTAAAGGCAAAAGTCAGTGCCCGTAATAACCTTCTAAAAAGACTCACCACCACCAAATGGGGTGCCTCCGCACATGTTCTCCAAACCAGCAGTTTGGCTTTGTCTTTTTCGGCTGGCGAGTACGCAAGCCCGGTATGGGCTCGTTCAGCCCATGCTAGCCAGGTAGATGTTGCCCTGAACGAATCCTGTCGGATAGTGACGGGCACACTAAAACCGACTCCACTTCCCCATCTGTACTCGTTAGCCGGAATTGCCCCACCTAGTATCCGCCGATATGCTGCCTGTTGTACGGAAAGAGTCAAGCAAAGTAAAGACAGTAGACACCCGTTGCACAACCATGTTCCACCACCATCGCGACTCAAGAGCCGAAAGGGTTTCTTAAGTGAGCCGTACTCAGACATAGACGAGGCACAAAAAATAAGGCTGGAACAATGGATAAAAAAGTACCCTCCAGACGAGTCACAAATCCCGCCGGCTGAAAAACTCCCACCTGGTGGTGACCTTCCCTGGGCAGTCTGGAAGTCACTAAACCGACTCCGGGCTGGTGTTGGAAGGCGCCACGCTAACAGAGTAAAGTGGGGTTTTTCATCCGACTATAAGTGCGATTGTGGCGACGTCCAAACCATGGACCACCTTCTATGCTGCCCCAACTGTCCCCAGCCTTGCTCTTACCAGGACCTAAAAGAGGCGAACCCAACAGCTGTCGCTGTGGCCAAACACTGGTCCAATCTCATTTAGTTACCATTTCGACTCGACGAAGAAGAAGAATAATCATAGGTAACCTAATATCGTTGATTAGGGGTTTCCTCAGTTCCCATTTCCGGCTGGTGGAACTGCGCGCACGCAGACGTTCTGTCTGACGCACGGCCGGCTTTGCGCCGCGGTTTTACCGGCAATCTGTGTTTCACGCCACGCGGCTAAAATACATAAACAAAACAGAATATCTACTCATCTCTCAAGAAACATTTTTTATATAACCTCGTTCTTATCAACAGATAACAGATCAAAACCAAACCGTACAGCTGTTTCCCAATATTTTTCCGAGAGAAAAACAAACTTTTTCTAATTTCGATGTTATTTTTATTTATCTTGATATCTTGGCAGTTGTTTCAAAGTCCCATGCGTTTTATTGCTCTTTTTTCTAGATTTTGTCTGTTTATTAATTATCCGCCCACGGCGCGGTGCCTGCTGTAGGCGGGCGGGCGGGTCGGCGCTCGCGCAAGACGGGGCATTAGTCACGGAATCCACAAACACATTATACATGTCAAAACTGCGAAAATCTTAGGAAAAAATCTGAACACTTAAAAAAAATTGGAACTCTTCAACACGAAGTGTCCACACTATGTTTAGATTCGACACTGCTCTGTAGTTTTAAATTATAAGTATGTTTGAAGAACGGGGTAAGAATAAGTATTTTATAAATATTTCTGTTAACATTTTCTATTTCTAGTAAGATGTTTTCTGGAGTGGCGATGAATCATACTTGTGTTATATGAGTCTGTTGCATTGTGCACCAATCTTGTCTGTTGGCCAGTGCATTTAACTGACTCTGGACACTGGAAACTCGTAAATTTTCACCACTTGGCAAATACTCCAGTAGAGCTGACGTTTTGCAAGACATTTTGTTGTAGGTGTTCGAAATATTATAAACTATCTGAAGGATAAGTATAGTGACAGCGTGACAAGTGAAACGAAAACTTCGGTATAATGTTTTGAATTTCTGGTCCCGAAGGCGGTTCTCCGCCTTTTAGACGTCTTTATACTTATATACTTGACTTCCGTCTGTCAGACGGAACATGGAAGGATATTTTGAATTCCCATACAAAGCGGATACCATGGCTCACTGTATCGTATCGCTTCGATTTGCCCAAGGTGTTTGACAAACGCACCCGTCATGCTGAATTCATTTTGTAAACAAAATGACACTAGCGCCGCGATGGCTAAAAAACATACGAAGTAGTTGAATCATACAGCAGTTTTTCAGTCAGTTGTTACGTTGAATGTTTCATATACTCTGAAATTTTACTATAAGACTACGTTTGTGGTTGTTTAAATAACTAGCTAGCTAAGCAACCAAACGACTGTTTTAACCAATTGGCTGCGACATTCACATAAATAAAAGTGAAACAAGGGCTGTACTCGTAGTTCTAACTATGCTCCCATATATAACTTTAATGTGCGTATATGACATCTAGGAGTTGGCACATATTTCTCGGATATCTGTTTTGTATGATACATATTCGTAATCCACTCTTGGCAGTGTACTGGCAGTTGTAGGAGCAAGCTGGATAGAAAACGTGATTTAATCTAATTCGGACATATAAATCTTCAGGTACTTAGCCTCTGAGTAATTATTGTATGTAAATGTTGTATGTAAGTAGTACCTAGAGTTACTCATTTATGGGATTCACCTGAAGAGAGGCTACTCGTATTCTTAGTAATTGTACTAACGAAAACCCAATTGAGTACCCCGATAGTACGTTGTTGTTCTAAGTTGCGGATAGTACGAGTATTCAAAACGAATCTATTTAAGGTAAGTTGCTCGTATAAATCTATAAGAGTGTAACGCGTCATTTATAATCTATACTGACTATTCTTCTCTGTTCTTTACAACGCTGTTCATAATTATAGAGTTAAAATACAGAACGTGTATAAACGTTGACGTATGATAAAGTCAGTGCTATCATCATTTTGTCTTTGTCCATAAAATATGACTACGTCAATATACATCTACATTTGTATGAACAATTCCTGTGTCATTGTACTGGAAACATAAAATCAGGCTTCGTACACGAAAGTTACTGTTACTATCAACAAATGTTCTACATTTAAGTATCTAACACTAGATATATGCGTTTAAAAAAATATACTTGGCCTGCTTGGCAATTAATAAACTGATTGAAAGAAATACCTAAGTACAACAAAATGCAGCCGTTTGCGTTTAAAATAAATTCAAAAGTATATAACTGCGAGATTTCTGTGAATTAATCCGTTCTTGAGAAATCCGCTACAGATTTACTAAACAATGAAGCGTTCTCCGCTTTCCACGATTAACTGGCAGTTTGCCAAGCGCGCTGTTGCCACTCGCTCTCGCAACACCCGCTCGCCCGCTACCAGAATTTGCCCTACAAACTAATATACAAAGAATAAAGCTGATTCGATTGTACCACACTCTACAGTGATATCAAGTTTTTATGTAACCATTTAAACATATCAAAAAATGTAGCTGAACCAAACATAAACACAAGTGAACCCCATTTTTTAATTTCATTTCATACTAATATCTATAACACTTCCCGTGTAAGGTATAAGTAAAATTTTTAGAAAACTTCCATAGCTTCTATCGCGCGCAGGATTTGAACCTGCGACTTCTACTATCACTACTCGCGACGCATCTTCCATCTTGCTAACGCGACTCATACAACGGTCGATGTAGCCATGGTACGCAGTTTTAGCATCAAGATAAACTTGCAAAAATTTCGCAGGCAATGGATGATCCGCGTTAGTGCAGGTGGAAGAGCCTTCTAGCTACTAGCTGCGGTAGAAAATCATACCAATTTTCTAAAACTAGTTAAAGTATATTTCTTACTTTTAGTAAGTATACTGGGGTTCCACTCATAACTCATTTATGACAAAGTTTGGATTGTTGTTCGAAATAATCTATATTTCGTAAGCAGTACGTTTCCTTACACCCTGTATTCCAATCCGGACTTACAACGCAATGTTGTAACTCCCGGATATAGGTAGTCCTCGCAATGGGGTTATGGGGTTATTGTATCGCATCATCCCATAAAATTAGTTTCAGTGGAGCTGTACGCAGTTTGTTAGCAGCGAAGCGTATTCATTAATACTTTTCAGGCGACATGTATTTTAGTGGAAATAAGTTTTTCAGAAATATATCTGTCAATCGAGAGCTATCTTGGGAACGAGTAGAGATAACGAGTTGAAATTTAAACCACATTCTCAAGAAGTACTCTACGGCCATTAGTAGATGTAAAAGTCAAGGTCCAAACTGAACGTAAAAAAAATATACGGACGTGTTTTTGTTTAACCGAAAGGAATCAAAATGCAACTTTACGGTTTCCTATAGAGCTATGACTTTTGTAGCTTAATTTTGAAGTACAAATTTAGGAGAAATTCCCTAAATTAGATATTTTTCTAAATATGTTAATTTAGGGGGCTAAAAAAGAACAAAATTTTTAAATTGAGGCTAGTAGATCAAAATGGGGTATCGTATTATATGAAAGGGTTTTATGGGAGTCGTAAGAGGCGACTTTACACCGTATTGCATTTTTAGGCGATGGGCTGACAACCTGTCACTATGGCGGTATACAATTTTCCGAAAGACCCTCAAGTGTTTGTCTGAAGTGGCGTAAATGACCGTTTTGGCGGGCGTTTACGCTCTGCCTACCCTGAAAGGCATTATAGGCGTGATATATGTATGTATGTATGTATGGTATATGTGAAAGATCTTCGCAAACTCTTTTACTACTGAAACTGTCACAAAAATAAATACTTTTCAGAACAGTATTTATTTGGTTATATTATACTTTAATGGTTTCTGTCAACGTAGCATGATTCTGTCAATGATGGCGGCTGCACAGAAGAACTATTTAAAACTAGCATAATGTTCCTATCACTACGCTAGCATTCGACGCTAAGCTCCTTGTCACCGAGTGTCACTCAAACTGTCAACTTGTCAACGGGCCATTGTTTCGGAGATCGACCGTTTAGTGCCACCTTTTATTTTCATTTCTTTAACACCTAATTTCTTTCATAAATGTAGTTTAATTTTTATTTTATTGATAAGTATGTTCCATTCTTATTTTTCGGTTAGGACCACACACCATTTGTTTTGTTCTAAGCAAATTGTAGGCATATTTATTGGAGTTAACGAAAAAAAAAAAATGTTTAAAGCTCACAGTTTATTTAGTTTATTTATAAAAATCAAAACAACTGCGTAAGTAAAGCATATGGACGATTGATGAAGCCCACACGCGACTATTTTCGAATTAATTGATTACAGTAGATTTGTTTTTATTAAGTAAGCATCTATTGTCTTACTGGCCAGCAGCCAAAACTGAGCTAAAGTTTTTTTCTATATGTATTTCTCATCTGGATAAGTATTAAAATATATATAAAAATTATATACCTAGTGCTGTCAAAACGTTTACTAATTATTTTATTAGTTCCTATACCATGCTTGTTTTCAATAACATAGGTACAGTTTTAAAATTTAGTGCAAAAATCATGTTAAAATTATTTAGAACCTAAATGTTTCAAAAATTAATCCATTCATTAATTTGTGGAGTGTCATAACATTGCTGTTTTATAGCAGTAATATGAGGCCTAGTTGCTTTTCGTTTGGATCGTAGCCAAATCCTAGCTGTAGTACTGCGCTTACGCACGTAAGCCACAGAGCAAGATATACCCTAAACTCAGAAATGAATGATATTGAAAACCTGCAACATTTTCTACTGCGGGCATGATTTGAACCTGCGACTTTCACAATCGCTAGGAGCGACGGGTCTCTCATCCAACCCGGTAGATGGCATCAACATACACTTGCAACATTTCTCGGGATGAACAGCGGGAGCCAAGATGGAAGAGGCGTCACTACTAGTGATAGGTGTAGGCTACACAGGAGTTTACAAAAAATTGTATTAGATGAATTTACGATTCAATCAAGCACCTTTTTTAATACGAGCGTTCGTGTAATTTGTTTGTCAGTTTCTACCAAAAACATATTGCAGAGTATGTGGGTGACTCTATACGTAGTGCATTAGTTGATACGGATGGCTTGTGCCAATTTATCTAATGGGGAAAATCCCTAATCCGCTCCGCTGAGCTCATTGTGTAGGATGCATCAGCGTTAATGAAACAAATCTAGTTTGCTAGTTATTTTATAAAGGGTCTGATTATAAGAAAAACTGTAATCGAAACTATTTTGTTAATATTTTTAAACTAGCGGTTCGCCCAGTTGTTTCGCCCGCTGTTAACCGATTTCCCACGGGAAACAGACCTTGTCCCGACATAAATCATACATAAAAACTTTCCTCTTGCATCACTCTACCTTTAAAAATATTCTAGATCCGCTAGGTGGTTATGATGATTTAAGCATACCTACATACATACATAATAGGGACAGACGCGGGAAGCAACATTACTTTATCTTACTATGTAGTGATGGAAAAATAGTTATGCTTACCGGCCATCTGTTCTGGGGGCAGCTCATCGGCCTGAAACAACATAAACATTAGTCTTCTTCTTTCTTGTGGGACTCCGAGTTAGTTGGTTACCTAAATGCAACAAGAATCTAATAACATTTGGAGAATATCCGTTATCCAGAGAATTATTGCCCAGTAAATCGATTAGGTTATTAGCGGTTTTGGATGAGAGGTCGGCAATTGTTTCTCTAAGATTTGATATATAATGCCTATGAATTTCTTATTTCACACTATTTGATGAGTCTCAATAGGTTACTACTAGAAGGCACAAATGAGGGAGTCTCAGTACTTTCCATCACAATGTTTATCTTTGACGTCAGATTCATGCAACTTGAAATACCGTGACTGAACAAAGCTAAAGGATCAATATTGGGGAAGAAAAACTTTATTTCTTATAGCAAAAAAGAGGAGCAATTTCGCAATTCTACCGTGGAAGGTCTACTTATCTGTAAATAAAGTTGGATAAAGATATTTCCAAAATAAACTGGCATCAAAGTAAATTGACGTAAGCACCTTCATATGTGCCTCGTAAAGGCAGGTCACCGTGGACGTGCGTAAGTAAGGAGTAATAAATTCGTTTTATGTGCAATTGGGGCTAAAATAGACGTAATAGCCTGTAAGCTCCAGGCTGTTACGTCCAACGTAATACAGCTCGCGTGTGTTGGTTTGCTACAGTTATTTAATAGCAAATGAAGTAAAATTCAATAGATCTAATGTGTTTCTTTTAATATAATAGTGTCTATAATATAATCTTCCTAGTATAATTTGTAGCGCACTCTACCAATGTAGACCCAATAACTTTATTGTCAGCACTTGTTGTGGTTTGGTTACATTCGGACTAAACATTTCTATTATGACGCTCCGAATGTAATTTTAATAATAAACATACATACATACATACATAAATCACGCCTATATCCCTTACGGGGTAGGCATAGCGTTAACGGCCGTAAAACGGATATTAACACCACGTCTGACAAAAGCTTGAGGGTCAATCAGATAACTGTGTATCACTATAGTGACAGGTTGTCAGCCCATCGCCTAAAATTGCAATACACATCACTCGAGTCCCTTAGTCGGGATAATATATAATAAACAAGTCATTGTAAATACACATAACCATTGCTCAGTACGACATTCTGTAAAAGCTTCAGTGTCGGTACTTTTACCTCCTTCAATCTCAAATAAATTTCGTTATTATCGAGTTATGTTTTTTTTTGTGATAAGATAAGGGCAGCGTATGCACATGGGATCGTCTGATCCCTAGGTCCTTTATAGCAACTTGTAGCATAAATCCCCAAGATAACGATGAAATATGAACTAAATACATGCATAGAATGTACGTCACACTTCGATTACAACGTCAAGCAGACAGGCTATAACATTTATTTACCTATTTTGAAAGCGGTACCTAATTATTATTAAGTACACTTTGAATTTATTTTTATTTTTGATTGTTTTGTTTGGGTCCTCGTTAGATCCTAAATGTTGTATATATTTGGAAGAATTCATACAACTAAGGATTAGTTAATTAAAAGTTTAACTTTGCGGGAGGTAACGATATAAAAAAGTAATAAAGATATTGAATTACTACTGCTATGTGAGCTAAATCTTTAAAAAAAACTTTTTAATCGCACACGCTGTTTGAAATCATGAAGACACCTACCCAATCTTCCGTGTCCAGAACCATGGTATATAAAGGTAGTTATTTCACTAGTAAGCACTGTGAGACGCACAACACGACTGACTGAAACTTTTCTGTTTCCCGCGTTCACGGTTATTTCGGCTGCTTTTACGAGGGGCAGCCGTGGGTGCTGCGGGTGTGGCGAGGGGCGCGGGGACGCGGGGAGCAGGAGTCCTCCCGGCTTCCTGCGCTGCGCACGCGCCGACCAATCACGTTAACCTCAAACGGCAGGAAGCTATCGTATTTTTAGGAAGAAGCATGGTTAAAACGTAAACAAGACTGCTGAAAAAGCTACGTTGTTCCCCCAGTGACCGCAATTTGCAACGACTTGTACCTGACCCTCTACTGTATTTTTTCGCGAGATTTTGTCTTGTCACGATGATACAAGTAGGTATTTACAAATACTGAAAAGTTAATTGTCTCTTTTTGGCAATAACAACCAGAAGATAAGGTAATGAACTTAAGTGGTCCTGAAAGTCCGTTTATTTGCTTTTGTAGATATATCTACGTAGGTAACTCAAAGAATATTTGAAAAACTAATATAGACACTTTAGTGCTGTCAGCGCGTCTTAAAAAGATTAGAAGAAACTATTTCGGATGTGGTGCGTAGGCCCAAGGAACAGCTTTTTAATAAAAACCTTGGCAAATTATAATGTCTGGCAATTCATTGCATACTTACCTACTCTGTTATAGTGTCAGACTTCATGGTAGCAACATGAATTTACGTATTTAACATCCTACTGTGAAAACACCGTGTTGATGTTTTTATTTCCCTTGCGCTTCGTTAAAATGTTACACCTTTTCTCATAGTCCGTAAACTTGTAGCAGTGGCAAAGTGGCAATAATCAGCAACTTTGTAAAGCAACAAGCAAATAATTTTACAGGTTTCAGCGAATGCCTAACCATGCACGTAGGATGACACTAAAATAGCAATGTATAAGTACCTACTAAACATCTGTTTTTTATTGCGAGTTTACAATTCTATAATTCCGAAAATAAAAGCAGGTCGAAGCCCGAAGCAGAGATTTTCTGAGAACTTTTGAAACGCGTCACATTAAGTTTGTCATCGTACATACCTATCTCTTGCGAGATGGCAAAAAATTCAAACACGTCCTTTTACTCGTAGACCTGGGTCAGTGACTCCGGGCACAGACAATGCTGTTTGTAAACAGATGCTTGCTGGGACAGTAGCTAGCAGGTGTCGCTAAAAACGGCTCAGTATTCTACTTGGCTCTACAATGGAGATACGTTTTATTCAAGAAATTAATGGGTGTGTCAAACAGAGAGGGCAATGGGTATTTGTTTATCTAGTAATAAAGTTTGTTTTTATCTTTCGATAGTATTCTATCTTCCGACCAAATTTCATTTGAATCAAAACAGCCGTTTTCGCGCCAATCCCTAACAAACATATACACAAACTGCGCTTTTATAATATTAGTAGGATTCAAATTAAAATGGCAATTTTAATTTGATCCCTCAAACTAGAAAATTGGAATTTGATGCTAAACCATTACCTATGTATGTTTTCTAGTAAAATAAGTACATGATGAAGGCATAAGTAAACTATGGAAGTTCTATCCTCATATACCTCTATAATGAACCTAAATGCATAACGGTCAGTTCATCTCTACGAAAAGTTTCTTCAAATAGCACATTATCAGTATGACAAATTGTCAAACTGGAATTACTTACTTACTTAACCAGTAACTTTTAATAAAAGATTTCGATTTATTTTTACGCTATGGTAAATCCGGAAAATGAATGTTTTCAGTAAGTTTCGTGTCTGGAGATATCTGTTTGCTGAAATAACAATGAGAGGTGCCAAGCACCGAAATACAGATGTTATGAGGTGATAACATAATATAATTGTAAATCAATCATATTTTTATGATCTTGTAGAGTCACAGTCGCGATTCGCGGTTGGTTGGATGTACAGATACAGTAAAACCTGTAGATCTAAAATTTCATGGTGCTTACGAATTATTCTTACTTATAGATGTTTATCACTAAATCAGTTTCCCAATTAGCGAGGTTTAAGATTAGAATTATCTAATTTATAGAGTTTTTTTTACTTACAAAGGTCAAAATTAACCAATTTATCATTTCAAGAGGTATGAAAATTAACTTAATTGTCCATGAGATACAGATGTGTATTATAAATTTATCCTATAGTGGTCTAAAATAATTAATTTATAAAAGGTCAGAGATTATTATTAAACTGAAACTTGTACTGATAGACAAGGACAGATGTATCAAAGCTGGAAAAAGTATGAGTCATTGTCTCAATTACACAGGCTATTAAGCTATTTGTATCAGTTATGAAGACAGATATGGTTAAAATATTCCATAATAAATCTCAGATAATGAGTTATTAATTCTCAGTTATAGAGGAATTCGATGTAAATGTGCCGGGACCTGGGTTGAGTTATCCAGGCAGGTCCCAGTTAACCAGGTTTCACTAGGTATCTAATTATATAGTTGGTGCATGTACTGAACAATTCTGAATTCAGTAAGAATATCTGACACGACCGTTTTTAACGTAGCATAACGGATGTCTGCGAAAAAAGCTAGAATGTACTCATCTAATTTATCTCACACGAGTGGTTTGGCAATTTGAAACAGTGGAGTGATGAGAAGATCAAAACAGCTTTTTTTAGCGGGTCATGCAAAATTTAACATTAACAGTCACAACAGCCCACTACTGGAGATAGGTCTTCTACTATCGGGGGGTATTGCCATACTCTGGCGAGTGAAAGATGTTGCATTAATAACGGATGCTGCTGTCTGTTTCCTGGCCGATTTCACGACCGCCACGGATAGAATTGATGTGATGCTAGGTATTCCAACCCGGCATCACACGGCAAAAAAGATCACTTTGCCTACATTATAAACAAGAAGCCCGCCCAGCGGTTTCACCCTCTGCTAACCGTGTTCCCGCGGGTACAAAGCCCATTTTTTCGGCGTGAATTATACATATAAACCTCTCTCTTGAATCTCTATAAAAATATATTTTTTGTAATATTTAAGTACATATAGGGACTCGGTAAGCGACTTCATTTTATTATTTGTTAGGGAATAGTAATAATGTCAAGGCAACAGTCAGAAAGTTTCAATGCACGCAAAATTTGCCGCAGACTTAGCGCAACACTATCTGCTTACTTTCCACCTACTTGTATGGTACCTAATTTAAAGGGCACTCGTAGCATGATTGCAGTTCTTTTTTGCATCATTCTGATTGTATATGGATTACTAAGAAGCTCACCCTACAGGGTCAATAAACTATGTCAATAAACACACCGTTTAATTTAGACCAATCCATCTAACTGCCTACGCTTGAAAACCAACTGGCAGCGACTAGTGCAAAACTCTGTAATTCTAGAAAAATGGCCGCCGGTATTAGCCGAAACCCGAGTCAGTAAATCCCTAATGTACACAAGCGCCTACGCATGTCTCGTTTGTTTACTAGATCGCGCGGCTGCGGATAATAATGATTCAGTGTGAAATAATGCCCGTCCAGTCGTAATCACCGGTCTAGTTGTTTTACAGTTTAGTTTAGATGAGATGGGCATGTATTATCAACTGCTGTCCGTTATAAACCTCGCGTCACGTAGTTACAGCTATCAGGTTTATAGTGCATTTAATTTACCTACATCTCAAATTTTGACGATAAATAACTTTCTTGGTTACAATCTAGCCAAAAAAAAAATTTATTATCTAGGCCATTGACACTTTTCTACCCCGCATGGAATAAAGATGTTGATATGTGTCTATTGTGTTTATGTGTTGTGTAGTATGTAGGTACGTATTCCAGCAAATCGATGCTTATCTAGTCAAGAGTGACTGTATAAATAGCCAACAATGACAATTTTATTACAGCTACGAAATAGCTACGAGTTCCTCGTAGAAGTCACACGCGTAGTAAACTAGTATAGTAACTAGGCTAGTTAGTCAAACTAGCTAGAAGTAAAAGTGGCCTCATTTGTAACAGGATACTTTCGTGGATCATTTTTATTTAACTTTCTATTCTTGTAAATTTTCCTGCATAAGCAAAATTACTCATTTGTTTCCATAATAGGTAACAAGTGGCATAATTAAGTAGCGATTAATTGGTAAAAATGCCAAGTCCCAATTGTACTCTAATTTCGCCTTGTTGAATCGATTTTCACTTTAACAGGCAAATGACGGAATGATTGCAGAAGGTGACAAGAAAAGTCAAGAATTTGTTGTGGAAATGTCCTGTACGAGAGCATTGTCGGCTGAATTTTGTTTCATTGTAGCACGTAGAGCGGCGCGGCGTCGGTCGTCTCGGTCCGGAGTTTTATTGTGGCTGCTATACTTACAGCTGTTTGCCGAATAATCGGGTAAAAATAGCCACGATAACAGAGACTCGGCTGTAAGCTTCGGGCAATAAACTTTTGCTCACTGCTGAACTGTTATTTTTTATTCTTAATTTTAGTTGCTACACTTTTATAAATTTGTTTTTTTGTTAATTAGAAGGCTTGGCAAATGATAATATATTTTATTTCTCTAAGATTACATACATACATACATAAATCACGCCCTCATCCCTTACGGGGTAGGCAGAGCGTTAACGGCCGTTCAACGGATATTAACACCACGTCTGACAAAAGTTTGAGGGTCAATAAGATAACTGTGTATCACCATAGTGACAGGTTGTCAGCCCGTCGCCTAAAATTTTAATACACACCCTCGAGTCCCTTAGTCGCCTCTTACGACACCCATGGGTAAGAAATGGGGTGATGCTATTCTAAGCCGGCATCACACGGCAAGATTAGATATTTTATAAAAGTTCTAAGCCTATGTGAGCAACTACTTGGGTCTGCGTCTGCCAGATTCCACCATGAAAACATTTTATAATCGCATTTTAAAAACTTGGTGTCGCCATCTAGGACATCCTCAAGACCTGCTCCGGCAGTTTAATAGGGGCTGATGAAAATTAAATATGAGTATAACGGAAGTCTACTTAATGTATTATCTATGTTGGGTACCAACTAGTGTAACAACTCAGTTGCCCTATAAAATGAAAATCTAATCGGCTGTCAATTTTATAAACCACAGTACTACAGCAGTTTATCGCTCATATTGGATGGTATAAACAAAGCGCGCTTTTCAAAAGCTGATCTTCACAGACTAACTATAGGTATATGCAGACTAGCTACGGTGTTGATATAGGTATACCTATAGCTACCCACATTATTATGAGCGGGCTATTGTTAATTTATTTTTAAACATACCAAGGTGCGCCCACGTAATTTTTTCGCAAATTAATTTCTAAATTGATTGAATTCCTCGAAAATAAAAATATGCCCCTGTAGTACCTAGGCGTTTAGGTACCTACATCTACATTCGAAGCCCAGCTTCGGTTAACCGTTTCCGCGATCTTGCGGTCTGAGTTTGTTGATTTTTGTCAATCAATAATTTTATTCACAGCCTAGCGATGTCAACTTCGGCGAGCTGCTAAGTGCCAGGATGACATTCCATACTCTGCAGTGAGAAGTTTTGGCTAGGTCGGACATTGAAGGCTGAACGTATTGTGTCTTTCCTTAAATAAATATGGTTCTTGGTGCATACTTTCTAGACTCTCCGTGACGCTGTCTGAGATTAGGAATTACGTACGGACGGACCTACTATTCAAAATAATGGCTTTCGTTCACATAACCACTAGCTAGTCTACATATATTATATCGTCACTTATGCTACCGCTTACATGTCAGTTATAGTTCAGAAAATTACCTTGATTTATGTCAAAAACACCACATACTTCCACTAAATAAAAGGCGTGAAATAGGGGATCTAACGTTTCTATTGAAGATTACTTCTGGTGTACTTGACTGTCTTGAACTCTTATCCCAAATCTTTCTTAAACTCCCTAATAGATCCCTTCGTTCCAATTCTTTTATATTACTTCCGTTTGCTTCTACTAACTACAGACAAAGTACCTACATGTTGCGAGCTTGTAATAACTTTAATAATGTCTCTGTCCTATGACCTAGACTAGAGTCAAGAGCAAACCCATCATTAATAAAAAAAAAAAAAATCTATCTACTGAGCTTAATCTAGATTTATTTAACACAAGTTGCGAATCAGTTAGGCGTCCCCTTAGCTTAGCCAGTTGTTTTTCAGCGGAGACTAATCAGCAAATTATGTAAATAGGTACCTACCTACTAACTTTATGTTTTTAAACATGCTTATTTCTATTAATATTACAATAATATGTTTATCTAATTTTGCATGAACATTTCATAATTAAATTTTTTGGGATGTGTGATTAATGCTGTTGTATTTTATTGGTATTTAATGTTTACTCTAAGTGTTCTTCTTTCTTCAACCTACTTTGTTGTCTATCTGTATAAACCTATATTAGGCTGTTTTTTTAAATATTTTTAAGTACTTTGATAAGTTTGCTGTTGGTTTTCCTATCAAAATAAAATAAAATAGTTAATCTGTGACTTCGATAGCCTACTAGCTTGGGTTGTGCAGTTGTGCTGTCTAGAAAGATAGGTAGCTCCGTACGAAGGAGGTAAGTAGGTACCACATTGTAATGGTAAGAAATTATTTTTATGCTACGGCCACATTATGCTTCTTTCAAAAACGATGCTTCTGCTCCTGCCGCTGCGGAAGTATTAACGCGAGTAAGTGTTCACACTATGCCGTCTTAGTCTTTCGCAGCATTACAAGTGACCTAGATAACAATTGGTACATTACACTCGCGCTCGTGTTGCCGTTCATTTGAATCGCGCACGAAAGCTGACACTAGCGGAAGCACGGGAAATGGCAGCGGCATGACGAGCAGCAGCGAGAGTAACCTGTTTACAGTTACAGCCATGCCCGTACTGGCAGTACGTACTGCCCACATCTCTTACTATTTCCCTGCTCATAGAGGCATTGTCTGAACGTGGCTTTAAAAGGAAATGGCGTTTATACCAAGTTCTAGGCCGCGACGGTGGTGTAGTGTCTGCCATCGACACGCTAAGAAGAAGAAATTGATAGTAAAAGTTTAAGGGCACAAATAAAAGCTTGTTATAAGAATTATTTTAATTATAATTTATCCACTCATTATTCAGATTTAGCAGGCTTTGCTGTTTGCGGGAGTACGCGGGCTTAGTTGGTTGTTTTGGATTACGTTGATATAGATGGCGCTGCATCAAAGTAAAAAAAATAAAGGTCGTTTCAAACCCATAACGTCAATCGGACAAAGTGCAAGTCGCCGCCCATTTCACGTTAATAAACTAGTATCCAGGTCAATAAAAGCCAACTTTAAAAAAAACAATGTCACCCGGACCGCTTTTGATTCACAGCTGGTACGTTTGCGGTGACAAAGAGGGAGAAGTATTGCATAACTTTCTTTTTTCTTTCTCTTTTCATAGTAACTTTGATAGTAAAAATTGTAAATAGTAAGCGCATTTTAAAAGTTTGTTGTTGTTGCATTCATTGCATTGCATTGTTTTTATTATTTTCCCTTTTTGAAATGAAATCTTATCGATATGGACAGCTACGTAGTATTATCGTTTATTGGCGAGGGATCTTTTGGTCGGGTTTTTAAAGCAAAGGAAAAGGAAAGCGACGCTGTTGTTGCACTCAAAGTTATTCGAAAGGTAAGCTTTCCTTAAACAAAACTGCATACTAACCTTGCCTGTCTTTCCAAACAATTGTAACCTAGGTACCACTCTCTTGCAGAAAGGGCGTTCGTCGAAAGACTTGAAAAATTTGCGTCAGGAATGTGATATTCAAAGGGAGCTGAATCACCCGAATATTATTCGTATGATAGACAGTTTTGACACTGAGACTGAGCTGGTAGTGGTCACGGAGTATGCTGAGAAGGAACTTCACAGTATCCTGGCTAAAGAAGGATGTTTGAATGAAGAACAAGTACAGCAGATCACCTGGGATCTTGTATCAGCTTTGTATTACTTGCATTCACATAGAGTGCTTCATAGGTAAGCTCAATTGTCTAGTCAATAGACCACAATAGTCTTGCATTGCTCTGGTTAATTCTGTGTAGGCAGATGTGCTTTTTATTCTATTATCATTGCTTTATCATGAACCTTACCTGGTACATGCTAAGATACAATTTTATGCTACATTCACACATTCATCTTGCGCTTGCCACTGTCACGAATTTGTCACTTGCCATTGCCAGAAATACTTTGTGGAAGTAAATGAGTGTTTACACACTGCCATCATACTTTTCTGGCAGCAGCAGCACTCTTGGTGAGCAATAGAGAAATACATTCCACTAGACCTCGTGCTGCCCAGTGCCCATCCTTTGATGTGCACGGGATGTGACAGCAGCATGACAAGTAGCAGCAGAAGTATCCTGTCTTTCCAATTTCCTTACAAGTTCCCTGCTCATAGTGTGAATCACTAAACATATTATACACAATTTGTGTAGGGTTTTGTGGCTTTCTATACTGACTGTTAACAATACTTCCATAGATTCTTCTTTTTCTACACCATTGTCTATAGAAGTATGCTGTAGTTGTTTACAATCAGCACCTTCTAATTGTGCAAAAAGTGTTATTAAAGAAATGTCTGTCAGATGTGGCATAAACATCAGTTCATCCGTTCATCTACCCCCCAAGGGATTATAGGCATGATATATATGTATGTATGTACTTACTAACTTACTAAGTAAGCAACTAATGAAATTATTTAAATATCTCTACCTACTGCTACCATTGATGTTTTTAAATTTTTATTTATTTACAGAGATCTGAAACCTCAAAATGTGTTGCTGGACAGCACAGGCAGGGCAAAGCTCTGCGACTTTGGACTGGCCAGGATAATGACCAATGCTACTCACATACTCACTTCCATAAAGGGAACACCATTATACATGGCTCCAGAACTCATAGATGAGAAGCCTTATGACCATCAGGTATTGTTTGTCTTATGTAAATAAGACAAATAAACAATAATAACTCTCTAAAAATTAATAGTACAATTGTTGAGATTACTGCAACAACTTGATTTCAGAGAAATAAGCAACTATTGTATACTTTGAGTACAACAGAAACAATGAAAAAAAGACCATTGAACCTTATTATCTTGCTTATAACATTAATTTCAGGCTGATCTGTGGTCGCTGGGCTGCATAGTGTATGAGCTGATTGCAGGCCAGCCCCCATTCTGCACCATGTCCATCTGGCAACTGGTCCGCATGATCCGACACAAACCTGTCCAATGGCCTAGTTTCATTAGCAAGGAGGCTCGCTCATTTCTCCAGGTATTCTACATACAATAGGACTTTTTACATTATATTTCCATACCCCCTTATAAAATAGAGAATGTTAAAACTAAGTGCTGCATTGCTTACAAGGTGTGAACCTGCTTATGAAACTCGAAAACCTTCACCAAGAAACATATATCACACCATGAAATATATTAGATTTCTAGCAATTATTAAAACATCTCTATCATAAAAAGGGAAATTTTAGTAGACAGATAGGAGAGGTTTTAGTTTTACTTTGTGCATATATCCAATTAAATTTCTGAAATTAATTCTTTATATTTTTTATTACAGGGCTTACTTCACAAAGATCCTATAAAGAGAATGAGCTGGCCTGAGATACTACAGCACCCATTTGTGTCTGGTCACATCCTCATCCTTCCGGAAGATGTGCAGAGTGAGTCACCATTCACCAAGCCACTCACACACAGCCAGCAGGAAGCTAAACAAGCACAAAAAGACAAACTCTGCAGTAATGCAAGGTATTCTATTTCTTATAGTATATTTTTTTTTATGAAATGGTTCCACGGAATGAGGGCAGTATTACAAAAGCTTTCTTAGAATCTTCATTTGTTCAGAATTTTTTATTCTTACTATTGTCAAGGTTATTGAATACCTAAAACACTTCCAATGTTATGTAAACAGTTTTTTAAAACTTGCAAATTTTACTATTCCAGAGCAATGAAACTGGAAAGCGAGCCAGCAAAACCCGAAAATCGGGAGCACGATTTGCGCAACGTGAAGGGAGTGATGCAAGCCATGGAGTGCGTGCCCATGTCCGACGACGACAGCGTGCGGGCCACCAGCGCCTTCAGTGTCAGGGACAGCCTCAAGACGGACGACGAGGACCAGTCGCACCCCATCACCGCCGCCCACGCTAAACTACTCCGCCACGAGTACAATGTCATGAACAACTCCAACCTCGTTGTCTGCAATCTAGAGAATAACATGGCGCAACTCATGGCAACGAACAAAAAGGCCGATGCGAATCTAAACAAAATGGACAAAATCGTTGAAGAGAAACATGTTGAAAAGCCTGTTGAAGAAACCAAATCGACAGCCAGTGATAAAAAAGATACTGAAGATGGTAAACATAAAGCAAAATCGATTGATACGGCCTCGCATAGCTTAGAAAACCCTAAAAATTCGACTAAATGTAGCAGTGATGTCAGTTCAGGGCTAAGTAGGAGTGTCCCGCCATCTTACAAGCAGAAATTTCTCCAATTCTCAAGAGATAAACTAAGATTCGGGAGTGGAGGAAATAAACTCACTAGAAGCATTAAAAGGTCATTTACTTTTAACCGCAGTTGGGATAAAAACAAGACTGATACTCAAAGACGTACAAGTGAACCAGCACTTGAAGTTGCAAGTATTATCGACAATGACAGAGAAAAGTGTTCGAAGGAAGAAAAGGATGAAGATATTGAAAAGTGCGAGGTTATAGAAGAAGTGTCAGACGATAAAGAAGTCGCCAATAACGACAGAGCGCTAAAACTTGAAGAACAAAAACATGATGATGGTAGGTAGTTTAGAAGAATATTTTACTAGCTCCTTTTTACTTTTCTATGTTGAGAAATTGCCTGTCCCAATGAAAAATGGGTAGCAGCAGCGCCAGGCGTTAACTTTTAAACATTCTGTGTAAACTTGGAGAGGTGAATTTGATAAAAGTAATATTTACAAGATTTTTTTTCAGTCAAGGAACCATCTTCAATTGAGCTGGAGGAGTGGGAAGCATTTCTGAACTCGAACATCACTGAAGTTATGGATGGGGATGTAGAATCACTCACGCAGCTCAATATGGTAAGCAAGTTGCATTAAGTGTCTCTCTTCTCTCTTTCTTCGTTGTCGTACTCATCAATTACTGAAGGGCGTGCCCGAATATAATTCTGTACCCATCCTAGTCGAGTCAATATTTTGCGTAAACGATGACAACGATTTTTTATGTGTATGTAAGGATATCTTATGCCTTTTGAATTGAGAAATGAAACGAATCGTTCAGTGTCAATACAGATTAACTGTTTAGCCGCCATCTTCCGCTAGGCATGTCACCCCTGTTTGTTTTATTTTACTGATTAAAGGTCTGAAGTACTTTTCCTATATTTTATAATGGAAATTGAAAGTGATGAGGAAATTTCCGTGCCACTTTGGACGCAGCGTAGAATCGCCGGTGCGAATGTTTGGAAAAGTGTACCTAGTTGAATTTTTCTGAGCTTTTTGTAGAGAGTAGATAAAATTGTATATGTAACTCCTATAATTAGGCATTAGAATGCTCGTGTCAAGCTACTCAGCCGTTCACACTCAGCTGCGCCTCGTGTGATAAACAGACACTCGCATTTTTATGCCCCCCATTGTATGACAGTTGCATAAACTACTCTAATAAATCTTACTATTTTCCATTGCAGGTGAGCATGGTAGTAGGCGTGGTGGGGAGCGCGGCGCGGAGTGGTAGTGGGGGGCGCGGGGGGCGCGTGTGTGGCGCGGTGGCTGCGTTACTGGCGCTACCGGCGGTAGCTACGTCCTTGCCGCGGCATACTCTACTCAATATTCAAGATGTAAGTAAACGTAAAAATCAAAAACGCCTTGAGTATAATATGGTCTGCATCGTCGCACGTAGCTCAGCTTACGGCAGCTCTACGGAAAATCTCAGCGATCTATGTGTTTTAACTGCTCGCGCAGGCATTTGCGCGTATCACGCACGGATGTTAAGGCGAGTGTAGTCGTGAACGACCTCGACAGTGGCGCCACTTAAGCAACGGACATTCTGATTGATTGTTTGAATAAAGATATTTATTTTTGTGAAGTGGCGCTACTGTCGTGGTCTTTCACGACTACATTCGCCTTAAGTTATGGTAGTACTTAGTGGGCGCTCGGTTTTTTCTGTCGTGAAATGTTCTAGTGACCGATACCGAAAACTCAGGGCGGGCTGGTGATAGGGAAGAACTTTTCCCAAGAAATATAGACCGGACTGTGAACAAAAATTTTGGACCTGCGGAAAAAATTTAACTAGCATTTTTGGACCCACCATACAATTTATTTGGACCTGCAGTCACGTGCTAAGCCACTACGACCAAAGATGCCATGTACTAAAGTGCAAAGAGCATATAACCACTTACGTTCTACTAAAGTGTGGCGTCCCGTGTCACGTGTTAATTGTATTCTGTTTGTTTGTTACACAGGTCTATCTGGAAGCGAAAGTGGTTTACAATTTCGTGGCCGCCATAAATACTCTAATGAAGAATAGCAAGGACAATGACGATGAAATCGATGATCGGTAAGTTAGTCTATTTTTGTGTTATCTTCATAAAGACGCATTCTTGAATTACATACAATGAAATGGATAAATATTTTTTAAGGCATAAAGTATCTTAGTCTTTCTTGTTGATCAGTCATTTTCTAATTCTTTTTAGAGTTCCGTACCCACGTTAGAGAGATTTTTTTTACAGATGCCGTATTTCTGTTGCCGCTATAACAACAAACACTTATAATAAGAATACAATAAAAATTAAAGGCTACCATACAAAAAAGCAAGATTTTACCTATAATTGTTCGGTATCATGAACAGCAATAGTTAGACAGTTGAAACTTTCACAGAAAATGGTTGCCGCTATAACAACAAATATAAAAAACAGAATAACATGTTGGTATATTTACGCTCCCATACCATAAATGTGATGTTTATCGATAATGGTACGGAATCCTTTGTGCGCGAGTCCGACTCACATTTGGCAGTTTTTTTCTTGTCTTGTTTAATTGTCTTAGGCTGCAAGGCGTGGCGCGCATGATGGAGGTGTGCGCGTGGCTGTGCGCGCGTTGCTGCCGCGGCGTGCGTCAGTGCGCGACCGCCCTCACCGCGCACAACGCGCATCCGGTATTCACGCGGCTGCTGCGCTGTGAGTACCCAGTAGGCAATGTAGCACGAGTAGACAGTAGGCTGCAAGTATGCACGTCACGCGCTTACACACGGCCGAAGGTGTGCGGCGGCCCTTATGAACCGATATCGACTGATTAGGTTCCACACAATGGTCTGGTTTGGTTGATAGAGTAGCATAAATCTTTTTTCGTTGACTTACTTTCACTTAAACACAATGTTTTGCACGGCTTACTATTATAAAAAATACTATTTTCTCAAACATGCTAGGAAATGTGTCCATTTCTTTCAGGAAAAGTAACCGCGAAGTTTCAGATTGTTTGTCACGTCTCTGATCACGCCAGCAAAGTTGTATGGAAATCCTTTGCTGGTGTCCATTAAGATAAATTCTTTATACGCTAAACCCACATAATTTGATTTCAAAATTATCTCGATGTCTCTCATAGAAACGGAACGTAATTTTGTATGAAACAGGTAACTAAAGACGAGGCTGTAAGCATGGACGTATTATTTAAACAGGACTGATAACTTCAAAAAGAGTTATTTACGAATAGTAACTTTATTGATACTGAAATATGGTCTATTTTACATAAAATCTTTCCCAGAGGCTAATCCGAGCCGACAGAGATAGCACGTAGAGAGGCTGTGTGTCTCGTTCTTTCATATTGCCAGTGTAGAAAATTACTAAAGATAAAATTTGTCTAACTTATTTTTGACAAATATAATTATAATTTAAGTAATAAAATAAAACAACTTGCGTCAGTTATGTCAAAAACATGTTGGAAATCATAAAATTATACACTGATAAATAATGATTATGTAAAAACTATTAATCAAATAATTTTCTTATGGTATCCCTTTAGGATTGAATTTTGGCGGTAAGTTTAAACTTTAGCGACAAAAAAATTACATTCCTAATTTATTACATAAAATCAGTATTTGACGAAATTTCTCACTCAAAATGGTGAAAAAATGTTGTGCTCGAGGTTGTCCAAGTGAACCGTATGTATGTAAATTTCCCTATCTATAAGCTCATTGTAATACAAAATATTGATACCCTATTAGAAAGAGACGAAAGGCCTCGGTGTGTGCGGTCTCGCTCGGCTCGTTTTTTCTGCAACAGTTATCAGTCCTGTTTAAATAATACGTCCATGGCTGTAAGACCCTTGCCTGTCCAGAATTAAAAAAGAAAAGAATGAACGAAACATTTAGTATGGCTGAATATTACGTAATACTGTGCCTTACAGGCGAATTTATTTTTAAAAATTACAATTGGTGGGAAAATTGAAAATTTTTATTTGTATCGTTGTGTTGTGGTCGCTATCTAACTTTTATAAGAAGTACAATCTTTCATTTCCTAGCCTTTTTTTGAGAAAAGCACTATGTAAGCCTCGGGGAAAATTACTTTGCTTGACTTGTATAATTGAAGTCAAACTATACTCGTCCAGCAAAGTCTTATTTTCCATACCTCGACAACAATGTACTATTAAACACTCCAAATTATTTACGGGCGCTGTTTTTTTTGCGGCATTATAATAACTGTTTCTTTCGAGTGTATTTTTTCTGCTTTTTGGTGTCATTTTTATTTGTCACGTATTATTAATATTATTTTCCGTTTTGTTTCCTTTGCTCTTTTCGGTTTTGTGCTTGTGCTTTCTTCATGATGGCTGTGAGTGAACTAACCTATGGATAACCTAAGAAAATAGGAAATAAGAAGTGCAATTTACGGTAAGTACAACTTTCTTCTTATTTCCAGATTCAAAATCCCCGCGTATTGCACTCAATATCGTTGGTCTTCTCATCACGGTGCTTCAAGATTTACCGGAACACGCTGATGTAGTAGAAAAAATACTATTCGACGACGAAAAATTCAATTTCATGACACTTCTAGAACAGCCTAGTGACGCTCTTCGAATGAGGGTCTGTATACTCATCAGCCTGCTATGTACCTTTTCTTGTACGGCATTTTCTGTCGCCATGGAGAGCAAGTGGAGTAAAAAGGAAAGCGATAGACTAGAGTCGTTGCATAGTCATTGCAACGGAACTTTGAACAGGGCTGCTAGGTTGGCGACTAAAGAGCTTAGTAATATGCCATTCTATTCAAGCTAAAAAGTGTACTGATAGAACAAGTGAAGTATTTAGAATATGAGTGAGTAATTTACTATTACCACACTATACCAAGGAGCAGTAGTTTAACTTCATACTAACGCCCGGTTTTCGCACCCACACATACACACGACCCGACCCGATCGATACTTACACGACTACTACATAGAATCTCGTGCGGCTCGTTTCACAGCGAACTGTACTGCCGCCGGGTGTTTTTGTTTGAGTATCAAGAAATCAGAAAAATTTATACCTAGAAACCTAACTAATCTTTAAATAATAATGTAATTCGTTGTTTTCTTACTTTAAATTACCATTATGGTACCTAAGTGTGACAACTTAAATTCGAATTCGCAAAACTAATTCGTTGACATCCC
The DNA here is from genome assembly GCA_027580185.1 of Tuta absoluta. Taxonomy (NCBI): domain Eukaryota; kingdom Metazoa; phylum Arthropoda; class Insecta; order Lepidoptera; family Gelechiidae; genus Tuta; species Tuta absoluta. Next base: position 8,242,371 of record JAQAHW010000003.1, read on the forward strand.
TGCTAATGCAGTAGATTCAAGCGGAAAGGTGCTCGAATTAAACTACTGCTCCTTGGTATAATTGTGTTATTACTATATTTTGTTCACAAAAACTACAATAGATCATAACGCTCACTGCAAGGCTGAAAAAATGAGAATTCCTACTATAAGTAGTTGTTTTGTCTATAAATGAAGTATATTTTTTACTTTTAGCAAGTATGTATATGAAATAATAATAAACTATGATCTGATTTTATAAGGAAAATAATCAAGTTCTTTGTTTCAATTCTTTGTTATTTAAGTATACATTGTTTTAAGATATAATAGATAATTGATCTCTAAAACTCTGTAATATACTAAGTAAACGTATTCGAATTGGTGCCATAAATAAAACTCTGTTTTTAAATGTCACAATTTTCTTTTATGTTTTTCCATTTTTCCAACGTAATAAGTGGCTATGATATTTAGTTCGTATCTAGTTTTTAATGCTCTTGTACTACTGAAGGTGTGCTTCCGAGATACGCACCTCTCTGCGACAAGCTACAATGCTACATACAATAAATGGCAAAGCTTTGTCGCATTGTTGTCCTGGTGTGAAGCGTTGACAAATTTGTCCATCATTTGCTTACTTGTCGTGTTGGACATTGGGTCGTCGAACTACTTAAGGAACTCTGGCGTAAGAGTTTATAAACCGCCTTAAACTACTACGTAGAATACTTGTACCTCTCGTATTATATAGTCAAGCGCCGTACGTTTAAAAGTCGCATTTCCTCGCTGCGCGTTGAAATTATAGGTATTCTTATTATATCAGGCGTTTTCGTGCAATGGTTAAAAAAACCAAAAGTTTACGATATGAATTTTACAGTGGTAAAACTAGAGAAGCATTTTTAGTTTAGAAGTAATTTGGCAAACTTAGATTTTCAAATACCGGCGGCGGTTATTGCTTCGCTAGAACCGTGAAAAACATATTTCGGCAATGATCAAATCGACACTCGACAACGAAATGGTTCCATAGCTAAAGCCTTTTAGCATGATGGGCTTCTGCTGGTGGCAAATAGGCATCGATGGTCTAAAGTACTTAATGTGGAACACCAGGAACCCAGTTAAGCACAGATATTATGTAAATAGTTCTGTAGCAAAAGTTGTTCTGCATGAATGGACCGATTCTGCAGACACATAGAAATCGAGGGCCTGTAGTACCTAATGTGGAATACTAAGAGCCCGGATAAACTGTACGAAATACGGAAATTACTCTGCAGCCAAATTTGATTGAAATGATGGGCCGCTTCTATTGATACATAAGAACCAAGAATCGTTATGTGAAATTCGGAGGACTTGGCTAATTTACAGAGATGAAAAACTGGCTTTTTTTGGAATTGGTCGCCGGACGATATAATGAAGTATGGTTTAAGTTAGAAACTACTGCTTCAGCATCAACTTATTAGCGTATGAACATTGTCGTGCTACCAGAGAACGCTGGTGTGGAAATAGTTTTTTATGAGTTAATGTCAGCGAAACGTAGTTTTCGGACTGTAATATAAAATCAAGTTTAAAATACTTGACTACTACACTAGACCTACCGAGTAGAACCACTAGTGGTTCTAGTGTAGGCAAGTAACAGTGCCAAATTATTAAATAAAAGTCACAAAAAGAAAAAGGAAAAAATTAAATTATAGAGAAAAATTCCTTTTTAAAAGTTGCGAGGGTTATCTGGTTTTTGAGACTCCGGTCTCTGGTAAATAAGCTTTTAATTTAATTTTTAATAATCCAAAACTTTGCAGTGTTTTAATTAGTACACAAGTTATATTTTATTTATTTATTAAATTTATGAACAAAATATGTATTTACAAGTGAATTATTGAAGAACGAAAACCCGACTGTGGCTCGTGATAATCAAATTTCAAAGTTCTATTTATGTTTAAAATCCACTATTTAGAAATTATGAAATTTTTACATTGCCAGTGTCAGTCGCGTTGCTGAGACAAATTTAACGACACCTCTTAAGTCAACATCCGTCTAGCCATTTGGGCTGTAGCCCGTGAAAATAAGAACTCCACATACATACATGCTACCGAAAAACATTACCCACCTTCTGAGCCAGTCGGGTAAAAATGTAAGGCGTTTCTTAGTTAGGTAGGAATTAAACCGAGCTGAGCATTAACCCTTTTCTTAATGAGGGTTTGCCAGCAAAATTGTAAACGCTTTAGGATTCGTAAAATTAATTGTGTTTCAAGTTTATTGACACACGCTAAACTTTTGTTCGAGGAATAATTTTGTTTGCCGTAATCAATCACATTTTAGTACATAGCTAGCGACTACAATCACTGTTCTGTTGAAACATTCAAATTTTGAAGATTCTCAGCAATTTTCTAGCAAAATAACATTAAGGTACCTATTGTAATTGATACATACACCAGCCTATTGCAGTCCACTGCTGGACGTACGCCAGGGCACCATCTCTCGTTTTCGCCATCCAGTCGCTACCAGCCGCCTTTTTAAGTCATCGGTCCATCTGGCCGGGGGTCGTCCAACAAAATATAGATATTTGAATAAAATTGGATAATCTGCTTGCCCTCACAGTCATCATTGATTGATTATTATCACTGTGAAATATCTAACTATTAACTTAAGGCCTGATAATTTGATCGATGATACATAACATAAATAAGCATCACAGGAACTCAGATCTCCAAATGGCAAATAAACAAACATTAAAAATCAAGTAAGTGGAGTCCCATCAAGATCAAGCGTCATCGAGTGCAGTGTTTACGTTAGATAACATGTTATTAGTTTACATTATAATTATGTAAACATGCTGGCTGTAGGTACATAAAGAACGTTAGATACGACTACGATACGACTCGACTGGGCCTATGGCGTAGCGGATAGTACCCCTGCCTTCTACGCCGAGGGACGTGGGTTCGATCCCCACAAGACACAAACATTTGTAAAGTCAATGTTCAAATGTTTGTATTTAGTCTGGGTGTTTTCTATGAATATCACAAAAAAAGTTTTATAAGTATTAATATCAGCTTTGCTTAGTTAGAGGGTAAATGGCGCTGTGAGTGAATTTTCCGACCCCAACCCAACCAAAAAAAGAGTGAAATTATATGTATGTTTGTATGTATATATGTGCGATTCTTTAAAGGGCTGAAACGTGTTAACCACTGAACAGATTAGGACAGGAATGGTATTGGATGAATCCTTACATTATCCTGAGTGTCATAGGCTAGGCTTTATCTCAGAAAGCAGTTGTGTTTTTAAATTTTAAAATTTACAGTGCATGTTTACTATCCAATTCTTAAATTTCCCGTATGTTCCTCTTTTAGGATTGACTTAATACCTACCAACCAACCATATTTTACGAATAATAATTTAGACATGTTTTTAAATTTTATCAGTTGGGAAGGTTCTTTATATGAATGTATGTTTTAGGGATCAGACGAACATATTAAGCTTGAAATTGATTATATTTAATGTGTTGCTGCAACGTTAATCTTCTGAATGCCGCAGAAGTGTCCAACTCGTGTATATCTCGGGCTAGTTACATAAGGGGTGATCGGCCGGCCTTGCGCCGCCGTGCGGCCGCGAGCGTGCGTTCACCGCCGAACATGCACTATCTGGACTAATATGCATTAGATACAGGGTGTCCACAGAAGTGTTAACCTATTGTATATCCCAAGACAATAAGATCATAATATTATACAGATGTTTTACAATAAACAAAATAAATATGGAATCAAATTATATTATTTAAATTATGACGAGACAATATTTCCCTTTCGTAAAATTTGTATCGACATATTTTTTCTGAGATTAGTTAGTTGTTAGCATGAGTTATCTCGCAGTGTTATTTTGATCAAGTTTCGAAGATTATAACACAGTTCAGTTGCAGTCTATGCTGGGTGTTCAGTTGTTCCCCAGCATGCTCCCTTGCTGGACCAACCTAAATTGGCACTTCTTTTCGTGCCACCCTTTTGTGGCCTTTTAACTTTATATCACCAAACCGAGTTATCATAAGACACTCAACAGACCGATGCCTCGCAGATTCGCACCGGTAGTCCATAAAGACACAGTTTCAACTTTATATCTAACTAAAAAACTAAGAAAAAACGTGTAACATACATGGGGGCGATTCAGGCTACATACGTACCTTAGTATATATTATCTGCGATTCGGTTACCCCTCTATGCCTGGCACGAGTACCACGTTCGGACGTCTCACTTCACTTCTTTGGCTTACCTTTACTATACTTACCAAATATACGCAATAGAAGAGGTCAATGCACTTAACTGATGATGTGCCTTAATAAAGTTTCAATTATTTAAAAACCTAAAATAGAGTAATGGCAGCTAAATAAAATTGCAGCTAAATTTCAATTATAAAAATATAGGTAGGTAGAGTTTGAAATGCTCCTAAAGTTACTTTTTACTTTATAGAAATCAGTAAGTTCATTACACAAATGCAAAGGTAGGTCAATGCCCTTCCTTTCCTTAGTACCTATAGAAAACGTAAGTCCATGAATTAGTCAACCGCAAATTACGATAAGAAAAATACTTCAAATTGACGTAATATTTTTTCCAAGCACCCACGATATTACCCTAATTTCTTAGTTGCGGTCAGAAAAATACTTACGCGGTAGGAATTTCCAAAATGAAGAAAAACGTTTGGAAAATGTGTTAAATTCGGTTTGCGATTTGCATAGATTAACGGAAAATTTTAAGTACTAGTACATTGGAAAACTCCAAAACACTTATCAGTGGAATTGAGAATCCACATAATTTACTTGTGCATATCGATGCAGTTAGAAGTGCATCTTGGGCGGTCGTTGAACCCACTTGCATTAGATCTACATTTCCACTAGATTGACGTCAATAGCCGATGGGACAAACCATCACTCATAAAACGATGAATAACAAGTACCCGTACCTATTCGATACATTGTTGTACCTCTGCATAGCTAGTTAAGTGATAGGAAAAGTCCTGAAAATTGCCCCTTTGTACCTACTTACTACGCCCTGAGTACTTATTTATTTATTATTAGCGGCCCGCCCAGCAGTTTCACCCGCTGCTAACCGATTTCCCTGGAGAAACAGAACTTCTTCCGACATGAATCATACAAAAAAAACATTCCTCTTGAGTCCCTCTATCTTTAAAAACAAACCCATTCAGATCCATTGGGTGGTTTTGAAGAGTTAAGCATACATACAAGAAAACAGACATAAGGACAGACGCGGGAAGCGACTTAATGCTATGTAGTGATTGCCCGCGCATGCTCTGTTTTGCCTGATTGCAAGGGTGTTATGAAAATTTAAGAAATTTTAGTTTCACAATACGTAGTATACCTCACTTATTTGTATTTAAGTTTGATATTGACTCAAGTTTTGCTACTTCCACTTGCTACATTTAAAACCAGTCGGTATTTTTTATTGAAACGATCAGGTTATTAATATCGTAACCAACCATAATTCATTCCGGAGTCTTACCTAATCAAATTCTATAGAATGTCATGGAAAACCCTTTTAGTACGTAGTGGCGTGTAGTAGGAAAACATTATGTAATATCCTCAACGGACTTACCAAACCAAAATACATACAAAATGATGTACACGAAACACATTGAAACAGTCCAGTTAACATAGAACAGCTGATATTACAAAATAGAAAGTAGGTGGGAGTGCCAGTGCCTTAACAGGCTTCTTCTGGGTGAGCTCGCTCCATCTTAGACTCTGTCTCTGTCCTATGACCCAGACTAGAGTCAAGAGCAAACCCATCATTAATAAAAAAAAAAAAAGGTAAACACTAAGTAACAATTTAAAAAAGTTGCCATACAAATGCATTTTATATATTTTTTGTTTTATTCATATAAACCTTTTTTCACTACATTATATGAATTGAAAAGCTTTGTTATTTTTAGTCATGGAAAGTCAGGGAAGAATTCCGAAGACCAAGTAACTAAACTGCAAAAAATGCTAAAATCTAGGTCCAAGATGAACGCCAATTGTTACATTGTAACGAACCTCGATAAATAGCTTATAATAAAACCTGTACAATCTTGCATATTACCTATAGATAACTTGCAGAATCCCAAGGTTTTCCTCATTTCATACTAGTTAGTACATATCCATCCGGCTCAATGAACTTAGCCGGAAAAACTGCACGAAGACCATTTTCTCAGAAATGACATTGTGTTAATCTGCAATTTCTTATAATTGCAGATTGATATTCGGTATCAAATAAACAAGTAAGTACCTTTACAAAAAAGAAGATCTATCAAAGTTTTTTTTTATTGAAAGATGTCAGAATGTTTTAGTTATTTTGTTGTGTACCTACCAACAATACTAACCAAACTACTGTTAGATCATCGTTGATCATGTAAATAACAAACTTAAGTTAAGGTATTCTGAAGATCCGCTCTATATTTTTTATCGATTTTCTAAGATAAATTAAATTACGTAAGTAGATAGGCACAACGTCAAAAAGCACATAAATCTGAGCAAATGACAAACGTAGTTTCCCGTAGGGTGAAGGGCGGTCAAAGTTAGTGTCGTTGATGTGTAGTATTTGCTTATCTTGTGCGCAAGCGCATTTGCATCACGTATGATAAATACAATGGTTCTTTGAAGCGCCCTCCTAACACAAGCATGTCAAACACTTCACACGTTGAGTATGTACATAGGTGCCATTTTCCTACATATTTACGAGTATGTGCTCACTATTTGCAATGCGGCTTTACCCGGATTTCCTTGTAGTAAAAGTATGCAACTTGTCGTCCATCTGAAATATTTATCGTAAGTACTGACAAAACTAAAAAACAAACAAACTATCAAAATTTTATATTAGTTCGAAGAATGATCGCCTTTTGGTAGCTTCAGTTTGTTATTATATTAGTTATGTTTATTCGATGTATCAATTATCAGATATTTATGCTTTACTATTTAAATTACAATAACATACCTAATTGTGTAATACGATAAAATTTATAAATATGGGCTGCCGGCTGCTACTTGAGTTAAAATTGCGACATAATTTTGCTTCTAGAGTAGATAATGATCGGTTTCGCTAAAAAAATACACAGTATCACAACCATATCATAGACCTCATCATATCTGCAAGTATTCGCATGTGCTAAAACTATCTTATCTGATAGACACCAAATTTGGTGACAAGTGGAGGTTACGGTGGTATCGACCGATAGGAAGTTTCGAATCGAAACTCGAATGTGTTACGTACTCGAATCACGTCGGTATTTCGCGCGATCGACCCGAGTTCAACGCCCGCGCATTCACTGTACCATTGGGTCATGAGAGTATTTTGACAACGCAGCGCGGGAATTATCTAATCGGCACGCGGACGAGGACACGGGATCAACGACACCGGACCGTTGTTGGTGGGCAGGCCCGATGAAAGTGAAATGTGAAATGGCCAGTAGCTTGCCGAAACCGCTGACTCCGTGACTCGCTGTACTCGGATGACCGCGTTTCGGCAGTTGCCAACTGACGAACAGCTGTTTGTGTCGCTTAGTCAGCCGTTTGGACTTTGCTGTGGCAAATTTTGCTGTAACTGCTGTTTCTCGTTGTATAAACAAAGATTAGACTTTGAACCTAGGCTCGATTCTAGATCTACAACAAGCTCAATGTGGGCTCAGCTAAATATGCTACTGTTCAATTAAAGAAATAAGTTTAGTATTAGTTCCGCACTGATATCGCAAAAATCTCAGAATACAGTGAACCTAGGTCTACAGGTTTTATAATAATTTACTTGGTTTCTAAACCTTCCTTCTGAAAATATGTACTACCTTTTACACAGTATAACTTCTCCTGGCTCTTAATTATTCTACCCGACCTTATCCTAAAAAAAAACTTTTAAACGCATTTACATATCAGTAATATAAAATTTATTATTTTTTTGACTCACCCTATTACTACTATTATTTAAAAATAGATACTTCAGAAATAATAAAAATGCATAGAACCTAGTACTCAGTGTTCTATAAAGCTATTAAAGATGTTAATTATGGGATTAATTCATCCAATTTGAAATAAATAGATAAACAGCAAACTTAAACCTAGCTATTGTTGTAGTAATTAGTACCAGCTTTTGGTAAATATCGAGTAATCTAATAAGTCAACAATAAATATGAGTTGTTTTATCAACAGTCAAATATCCATTTACTAGTAATCGAAACAGAAGCGCAGTTATTGCCCAATTACATCTACATAATTCAATATTTGATCAATATATTTCTGCGTCATTTATTCTCAATTATTAGTTCAAAGACCTCGGTTGCATATAAACAAATCGATAACTATTTATAAACAAGTATTAGAATCATATTATTATGTCGTAATATCGTCAGCGTCACAGTATCCAAAGAAAGACAGTTTCGAAATAAAGTGGAGGAAAGTAGTAAGAGAATAGGCGTGGAAACTAAAGGGCGCATCTGTGCCTCAGAAATGTCAACCAACCTATAAAAAAATGATCACTAATTTCTCACGTTATATTCTCTTTTCGCACAGACTCTATCAAAGTTATCGGCTCCATTTACGGTTGTCGATCTACATTATTTGCCAACTTTTCGCAAAAATGTTCTAGTTCTGTCTTTTGTTTCTCTTGCACATATTGTGAAACCTGTTGCAATGAAAAAGATAATACTGGTTGTACTCTTTTTAATTATAAAACATAATTCAATTTAATTTACTTTCTTGCATTTAATTTTGATTTAGACAGTAATAATACCAAATCTGGTAACATAAATATTTTCATAATTTAGACTGCGAAATACCGAAAACTGCTACGAGTGCTACGCCGTAGCATAACGTAGGTACTTAGAGACAATTGCATTTTAAATCGCGTGTTCCGTGTTCCCGGTGGCAACGTGCTTGTTTAGCCCGTACATCCAGCCAACCGCAACGAGGCCGAAACACTTAGGTTTATTGCTCCAGCTAGGTGATTGAATCTATTGAATTATTCGCCAGTACAATGGCTATCAATCTTCAATATCACCATAAATTCGTAGCTACTATTACAAACTGTCACCAGTAAACGACCGTCCTTGCGAGAGAAAGATCAATGAACCCGGAACATTATCGCAAGATAAGGGTCATCGAACTGTTATACAACTATTAGCTTACGTAACGTAATACCTAGTCGATAATAGAACGGCCTTCGTGGTCAATGCCCTTTCATATTAGATGCGTCACATGTTTACCTGAGTTGCCTAGTGTAATCGTAAAAACGTGATCGATTTTTTTAGATAAACTTATCGAAAAAAACCGTTTTAAGGTTTTTTTTTTAGATTGATGTATGATTCCAATTTCAACTGTCTCAGCTATTTTTGGAATTCGATACTAGCTCTCCGCCCGCAGCTTCATCTACAATTGTCTTGAAAAAATAATCATTTTTGCACTCAAACTCAAATTAGCCGACAGTTTTGGTAACTACATGTAGCTATAGTTAGTATTGTATGCTACAGGTCTGCTGGTTTAGTCAGTCGCAATTATGTGATCATGACCAACGGCGACCATGAGACAGACGGTTTCAATCAAATAAACTGTTCCTAGTCACGTGTGAACGTACACGTGAATGATAATGGAAAACATTTAATGTTCAACTACAAAGTAACGGAACAAAAGATTTTACAAAATACATGCAATAGATGTGCAGCACATTCACTGAACACGTGTTGCATCAAATATGATTGTAAAGATAATTTACAATATTTAGTACTTTAGTACTGTGAAAATGAATACCTAAAAGCGATTTCTTGCAGAAAGCCCTCGCAAAGTAGAAGCTTTAAATTTTAACTTAGTATGTTAACATGCCGTGCCGCTTTGAGTGGAAAATATTGCTAATCATATAATTTGTATGCATGAACGTTGTTTTAGATACCTCAACGGCCTTTGCTGTAAACATAAATCTAAAATTGTGTAATATCTTTTGGAACGCGTTCTTTAATAAAAACGATATCAGCCTAGCTTCATCAAAATTTCTAAACGGTTTGGACTAAATCCTTAAAGCAGAATCTCGTCATGGATTTCTATTAAATTTGGATTTCTTTTCTCTCGATCGGCTCTAACTTGATATTATATAAGTAATGCTCTACTTAATACTTTGCCTACAGATATAAGACAAGAAACGAATAAAGATAGTTAAAACTTAAAACTAATAAGAAGTATTTGTTATGTAGCTCGTGAAATGATAGTAACATTTATATTGTACCTAACGTAGCTAGGTATTGATTAGAATAATAAGTATATATTAATTTTATAGAGCTTGACGGTACTACAGAAAAACCTCGAATAGTGGTTTTGTGAGGCTATGTATTAATTTTAAGAATACTGTTCTAATTAATAAATTCATTCATTCATTCATATTAGTACGATATGATACACTTATAGTTATAATAATAAACGGATCATAAATGGATAAATAATGGATCAGATTAGAGCTGGGGGCTATTTTCAGATAAACACAATTTTAGATACTGACCCGACAGCAGGCATTATGACTCGACTCTGCTACTGCTTGTATTGTATACTCACTTGCACGTCGCTCCTACTGTATAAAAATAACATTTTATATTGAAAGCATACAATAAAGAAATATGATACGATACAGATATCCTCAGCTTCATTACTTGCTGACGACAAGCAAAATGTGTTGAAAACATTGCGAGTGACTCGATCGCCAGCTTGGCATTAGGCCGTAAAACCTACAACTTTTACTGCTTCGCATTTATTTATTTTTTAAATATAATTTTCCGTACCTAATTAACTGAAAAAATACATTTACATTTACCCGTAACGTAAGCTGCTCTAAGCTGAAACAAATCCTAATAAATACGGCCTTAAGAAAACGTTTTATTGTTTACAACGAAAAGCCTATGATAGAACCAATAAGTTACTCAAAAGTAATTTTTGACGGGCTCAATTTTGCTTTAGCTAATTGGTTTCCTAGTGAAAGTTAGATTAGGCAGTAACTTTAATGGCTAAAACTTACATAACAAACTTTCTTCCTTGCGAGAACTAGGTATGCTTTGTTTGGTAACTGCGATAAGCAAAAAAAGTTAGGCGGCTCATAAATTGCTACGCACTACGTTCGTTGGCGCAAAAAAAAATTTACTTTAAGAATATACATTTTTCGCATTACATTTTGTAGTGTCAAAATCTTGTTTTCAATCTCAGAATTTCGATTTTAATTCAGACAAAATCCGTCGCTAAAACTTGTTTCTGGCCATTTTTATCGTATTTTACTTCGGAGGGTTATTTGTTACGTAATTCTTGACAAACATCAGCGAATAATAATACCCAAGAAGGGGACCGAGGTCTGAAATAAAAAACATCAATTGGATTACATAATGGCTGATGTCAGACCAGTTCCTATTCTGATGTGGCCTTGTCATTAAGCATACAAAGGGCTGTAGGGAGAACTTATTCAATGTCGTTAATCAAATGAACTTTGCCGCAAGTTCAAGGTTTTAAGTGACATACTCTAGTGGTAAATGAATCTCTACTACACATTATGTTTTAAAATTGACGTTTTAACGCGTTATCTACACAGCAAGGGATAAAGGCTTTTATTATAATAACAACCTCTTTTTTTCTTCTTCTCCATCGTCAACCAAAGACTTAGGTCACCTTCGACATAGATATTCCCCTTAATTGTGTTTTGCGCTGTAAGAGTGACGCTGACACCTTGAAATTTTCTTTCTGTTCTTTGTAAATAACCGTGAAGTGACTTACCCTTAACGCGTCCACGTGTAAGCGTTGGTAGTGCGCTCGCGCAGCCAAGGTTGAAGGGTGTGCAAGTGTGCGGGCTTACCGTTTACGTACGGCCCAATCACGCCGACCTCGATTTTTGGGGACAGATTATGCGTGGTATATGTAGCTAGTACTTTGAATTAATTTGCCATGATCACAAGGCTTTTATTGAAATGACAGCGTATGCTATGTGTAATCAAATCACTAATCAATTAACTAAACCAGTAGTGAGTGCTTTACCCACCGGGAAACAAGCTTAACTTAAAGCAATCTGTTATGGAGACAATTACAGATATTTATAGTAAATCTAACTTAAAAAGTCATCGATGTAGACGATATACAGAAATAGGGATAACTTCAATTTTAAAGGATTGCATTTTACAGATAATTTAGTAACATAAATTTCAATTAGATCTGCCTATGTACTTTTCAGCAGTTCAAGGCCCCCGGCGGAGATGGAATTACCGCAGGTGGAAGTGGTCTGAAAGGACTACGCTGGTTATATAACGAGGCACTGTTCAGGCGAAATACCAACGCAGTAGTGGAATAATAGCATTGTCGTCCTATTGTACAAAAGAGGTGCTAAGACCAACCTTAAAAACTACCGCCCAATTGCACCCTTGATTCATGTATATAAAGTCGTCTCACGACTCATCACTTCGAGAATCACAAAAATACTTGATGAGTACTAGCCTAGGGAACAAGCGGATTTCAGAAAGCGATATAGCATAATCGACCATATATTTACAGTAAGACAAGTGCTACAAAAAGCTACGAATACAACTGACCACTTTACCTTGCCTTCGTAGATTATGAGAAAGCGTTCGAATTAATGGAACACTGGGCGGTTATGGATTCTATGCAGAGGTGCAAAAAAGACTATGGATATATTCAGCTCCTTCGAAACCTTTATAAATTAGCGACAATGACAGTATAGATTCAGGAATCTACGACGAGCGTGCCAATCAAACGAGGTGTGCGGCAAGGTGATGTCATTTCACCGAAGCTATTTACGAATGCACTTGAAGACGTTATCAAAACGATTGATTAGACCGTTATTAAAATAAACGTAGATGGACAGTACCTTATCCACCTTCGCATCACCGACGACATCGTTCTGCTCGCTAAGACGCCGAGCCAAATGACTTAAACCAATCCGGGTGAGCTCCTGCTTCCCACCATACAGTCAGGCGTAGATTTTAAAAGCCCCGGGGTTAAAATCATAGGGTCCACAACTAATTTAAAAAAAAATACCTGAACCAAGCGTCCCTGCGAGACAGCGTGAAGATGTTTGAGCACCAGTGGAACGGCCACTAGTTCGATAGTAGTAAATGGCATAACGATAGCACAGGTAGAGCAATATACCTATTTATCTGGGGCAGAAGATCAAACTTGGCCAGCAATCACTTGACGCGGAATAAAATAGGCGAACACAGCTAGCCCGGGCAGCGTTCGTTATAGTTCGGCGCCTCAAAGTAACTCACAGAGCTATGGAGCGCTCTATGCTTGGTATGACTCTTTTAGACAAAGTACGGAACGAACTCATTCGCCGGCGCACTAAAGTAATCGATGTCGGGAAAGGAGTTGCGTAATTGAAATGGAAATGGGCAGGACACGTGTGTCGTAGAGATGACGACAGGTGGAGCCATGGAGTGCTACATTGAAAGCCCCTTGCTTGAAGTCGAAGTGTTGGCAGACCACCAGCAAGATGGTCGGACGACATTAAAAAGACGGCAGGGCCGACCTGGACCAGAATCGCCGCTAATAGATCAAAGTGGAGGAAGCATCAAAAGGCAGACATTATTATGCTGAAAAGTACACTTGCACAATTTCGCACGCAATGACTGAGCTACGTTATCCCAGATAGAAGAAGCGTCGTTAGTACTGATAGCGAAAGTCGCAAATCCTTATATATATATATCCTTTATTGCACAATAATATTAAAAAGGTTATCAATAAAATAAGCACTCGTAGCAAAAGCGAGTTTATCTCTTAAGAACAGATCTCTTTCAGCCAACCCATTTGTTGTCAGAAATATCATAATTTTTAGGTAAAAGTATCCTGCCTGCTGCGGTACAAAATTTTGCAAGTTTTTATAATTGTCATCTAGTTTTTTTAAGTAAATTATAGTTGTTAAATGTATATGATTTAAACTATTATATTAACTCAACCTTGCAGAATGATAAGCTGAAGATCTTCCGAGGTCGTGTACGACAAAATTTTGTTTCGAAAGCGCGCAAAATTAAACGATGGTAGTGACCTTACGTACAGCGGTCGTTTCGCAAGGGCCGACTTGCCGTTACCCAACTGATCACAAGTTCTTCGTTGTCCGTCTATTGTGATTCGGGGGTTTTAGACTAGCATTCATATTCCGCTTGAGTGTCAGTTTGTATGCCAAGTATCGTGGCCCTGGCTGATGTGTTGAGCCCTATACTGTTGTATGACAACAGAATTTGATCCACGTTATCGACTCTTATGACTGACTGAGAATAACGCGTTTGCTTTCCGTTGAAACTGACAGGATATAGTCAAGTTATTTCTAAAAGTATCTATGATTTTGGCGACATTTACCTAGCAAATTATCTAAGTATATGTAAAGGAAATTGACATGTATTCTGTCGCTGCTTTGACAGATATGGTAAAAGGTAAATTAATAAATAAAATGCCTAAAATTATTCATAAATTATGGTCAGTATTACATAATATTTTCTTGAGTGCGCACAACTATTACTCATCACAATAAAACAATTTCAAACGGATTTAAGTTGTATTCATTTTGGATTTAGATTTGGATTTAGACAGTCTGCAGTGTGTGAATATATCATGGATAACCCCACCCATTATGTAAGGTTCGATAGGGCAGCGATCCTAGCGAGAGAAAAGAGATTCATTCCTAGGAAAGTACGGGAAGCCATAGAAATTCAAAAACATCCGAATTTCAATAGAGATACTGGATGGAATCTCATCAACTTGGACTCCGCTGATTACATAGCAGAAGAACCAGATCCAACATACTGTAAGGCCTACTACACAAGATACGGTTTCTGCATTTTGCGTGGAACCAGGACGTTATGCTAGGCAATTAAAATGTACATGGCGGTAGAACAAAAATAATTGATATTCTAAATAATGACGTCTAACACCTTAGTCATCCGTGACCACGGGCTCTGTAATGAGTTCAAAACTTAGGAGTTGTAAAATCCAAAATAAACACAACTTAAATCCATTTAAAATTGTTTTCTTGTGGTCAGTATTACACTAACAGTGGCAATTTTATATCGAGAAATTAAGTCCAGTTTTACCTATAATTTATATTACTGTATATTTTAACTTATTTTTAATTTATAACTCTTGTTAATAGTGGATCAACGGCATGAGGGTGTTAGCCGACAAGAGGTTGCCTGGTTTTCGAAAATACCCTAAGGTACCCGAGAATTACTTGTTTTCTCAGATTATTCCCGGTTTTTAAGATAGTATGATTGTATAATAATGGTAAATAATCACATTGTCTATTTAATCAAAAATATTTCTTTAAAATCTGGGAAAACAAGTGAATCTCGGATACCCTAAGTATTTTCCATAACTATCCAAATTTGTTCTAGGTGTTTGTGTTGGCTATCACCCACATGCCGTTGATCCATTATAAACGGTACTCCCTGTAGGTATATTAAATATTACCTATATCAATTTAAAAAAAAATTGTTTTGATTACAAATGGCCGCCACCTGCTTGTATCGATCTGGTAAGAACAGTGATGTAACGTAACTGTCGTATGCGTCCATGGTCGCTACTGATTCTTAGCCCTCTCTGAGGTTGTAGCGACTTAGAATTTCAAACAACCGAATCAGAGTTCAAGAGCACTGTGTTGTATTGTAACCTTTCAGATGCGATAAGCTCACAATCGGCTGATTTTCACGCCGTGTCATTGAGTAATTTGTAACTGTTTACAGTTTTACGATTACTATTATCTATCAGTTATCAGGAACCTTCAAAAACTCATAACATTACAAAGGCCAATGTTATTCTTACAAGTTGTTACAAAACGTATTGACGTCGGTAGAACATACAAGTAGGTAATCTTGACACGAGCCTTGATTGATGATACACTTAGGATTATATGTAAGATCATGGCATTCTTACGCAACTTCAAACCTTATGGACGAGTGAATGATTAAGAAGAATATTGTGGTGTGCATAGCTTCCAAAAGAATATGATAGTAATAGTGAAGTGATATTAAAAGATTACAAATTTGAATTAAATACACTTTCATGCTCAAACTAAAAGTTTACGCAAAAATATAAAATGTTGAAATTATCTTTATCGTTTTGACCGATCCTCAGAAAATTTTGCAACCTTTCTGGCTATATTTTCTTGGTTGGTTACGCTTAGCATAATACAGGGTGAAAGGTAATCGATACGTTCGCTAGAGGGGATAAGAAGCTATTCACAACATATTCTTCCATAGAGTTATGGGTTGGAAATCATTAGTTACGAAATATTAGAATTTTTAATGAATACCAAAGTAACGAACACAGTCTGGAAGTGTGGCAAACTGAAATGGCAGTGGGCTGGGCAAATCTGTCGTAGAACCGACGGTTGGTGGAGTAAGCGGTTTCTCTAGTGGAGTCCATGCATCTGCTAGCGTAGCGTTGGACGACGACCGGCCAGATAGACCGATGACTTAAAAAAGGCGGCTGGTAACGACTGGATGGCGGAAAAGAGAGAGCGTTTTCTATGGCGTACCCTTGGGGAGGCCTACGTCCAGCAGTAGACTGCAATAAGCTGATGTATGTATGTTTACATTTCGCAATAAATCACAGGTCCAGAAAAAGATAATGTATCGAATTACGTTTCACCGTCCCTGTATGTATAGAGCATAATAGGTATGTTTTGACTTGCCAAGCTAGCCTACAGCTAAAAAGTGATTACGTAGAACTTTTATTAAGGGTGGTTTTAGTTGGTGATGTTATTAAGGCCAAGGTCGTCATGAAGGCACCTGCTGCCCTTTCCCGCCCTGAACTCGCACATTTTACGCTTTATTTTCCTATTATAAGCCGTAAATCACGTTAATGTTTAACGTAATCAAATAAATGCGTTATAACTACATAAATAAGTTATTTCTTATAGGTAGATATACTTTCCTTTTATGTTGAACTTAACGAAATAAAAACATAATATACCAACTACTATACTACAACTTGAAAATGAGTTGAGAGCGTGAAGATAGGTAGTTTATTTACCCTTCATGATGCTTAATAAATAGTTCATGGTTTCTTAACCAATTTGGAAAGGCCCTGTAGATACCCAGAGATAAATATTTCAATAAGTGCTTTTGTTTTCAAAACAATCGCACTGCAATTAAACTACCGTAAAAACGTTAAGTACACGCAAGGCGACCCCGGCATTGAGATCCAGATAAGGAAAACTATGTATTTACTATTGCTTGTTACATCATACTGGCTAGACCTCCTAGACGGCTTTTTATGGCTTCGTCGTCGGCGCGGGCGCATGGCGGGCGCCGATATAAGGCAGTAATTGTCGCTCGAACGACTTCTCATTACCGACCGATTGATTCATTAGTGTCTTCTCAATGACTCCATTGAGAGTAGGGAATTATGAATTTAATTATCTGAAGGTGTATGGGCGCATGTTTGTTATTATTATAGGTACTTATAATTCCTACACGGAACTTAAGAAACTGACCAACTTGATCAGAAATTGTAATAAAAATATATACTAGTGATCTGTTACGTGAAAAAAATATCCATTAATAATTTCTTGCTAGACCGCAATATTTTTGTTTAAGGATAATAAAATAATGTAAATGATGATTGCACGCCTGTCCCAGGATCTTAGTGGGTTGGGTACGATTTAAGTGATAGTTGTTCTTCACGCATGAACAATATGATGTTGCCAGCTTGGCTTGTGTCGTCTCACGTGGCTGTCTAAACGAGTCTGCCGTCCTGAAGCCAGTCGGATAACTGTCTTTGTTCATGTACACAGATCGTACAATCGGGTCAATGGCGAATATTTATTTATCGTCAGATCCTCTTGCCGCGGTCGCCCACTACAATTTTCAACTGTTCAGAAGAGTGTCAGTTCAACTGAGCTCTAAAGTCGTAGCAAATGCTGAGCTATCCGTTTGATAGATAGCTTTCGTACGAGCTACTAAACTTGCAAATACAGCTCCATTTTTAGATACGTTTGTTCCAAAAGTAATTCTAGTTTGTCGGTCTTTTGGGACTTTTCAGAATATTGTTTCCAATTCAACATTGTTCGAGAGTTCACGTAGATACAATCTAACAAATTCCCTTGAGAATTTCATCTGTCATAAAACAGATTTAAGTTACTTGGATATAATATTTATTAAAAAGTGCAATTTTATATGAGCTAGGAATATTTTTCCTACCCCACGTCCGTTTTCTTATCGGATTTCTCTACAAGATATTCTTTATAAGCATGTGAGCTTGTTATTACTGCAAATATATTAAAGTTACTCAGTAATAAAATTATATATATATATATTAATATTACCTACTATAATTATACCTCTAAATATTATTTACTCTCGACAAATATGGAATAATTTCCTGACGTTATGATCATTGCTTCCTGCTTGATAGGTACGTAGTATACCTCTACGCTTATCTCAATGTTGTTTAAAAACTATTGCAAGTTTTTTTTATGTTGACTTAATCAGATATTATAAGTACGAGAAACAAAGGCAACTTCTGTCTTTTTGGTAACAAATCACTAACATTTACTTATTTACTAAATATACCTAGTCTTTCGATCGACAACTGCATACAATATTAGTACATCAGCTGTGCCCGCGGACTTTGTTTCGCCAAGGGATGCATGTGTGCGAACAGCATGCTTTTCAAACAACGTTTAGCCGTGCTCCTGGTGTTCCACGTCATGCACTCCTCACCGAGGGTCTGCCGAAAAATTATCATAGATGTTGATCAGGACATTCATCTATCACCATACTATATTGCATCAAAATCCATTGCTTCGTTTTTGGGTTATCCATGCACAAACATACATAAACACAGACAGACAAAAATAAAAATGGGGCTTGGTATCGATTACTTATTATTTCGTTAGGCTCCCATTCAAATATGTTCAATGTGAATACAGGAGCAGCTTATTTACAACGTTATAGCTGGTGCCTACGACTTCATTCGCACGGCATGAAATCGATTTTAAGTCGTTTTGATTTCAATGAGTAGTTTCACTACGCTTTGGGTAAATAATGTTGAGAACTTGGTTCGAACCCTGCCTGCGGTTAAAATTTGCAAGATCACAAATAATAATTGCTATCATAATTATATTATTTTAATACCCGTACCTATCATAATCATAAATTTGTGTGGTTGTTCAAACAACCAGCCTAATCGCGATCGGACTTCGAAAACAGACGTTGCCGATAGTTGATGCTGGTTACATTCCACTACCAAAACAGACGTTTTCAATAGTTTGTGTCTTTAAATACGGATGTTTAAAACCTAATTCTTACGCAAAACATGCTCTTCCAAACTTCATTTGGATTGCAAAATTCTACTTGCGTGTCAAATGATCAGAATACGGCGGGGGAATAAACAGATATTTATTACGTCCCTCTAGGCATGGCTTAAATAGCGCCGCCACCGTAGAGTCATGGTTGCCGACGCAAGCAAGGTTTTAGTTCAATCACATACCTATTGCTTTTTTATTCAAACGGCTTCAAAAAAAAGGAGGAGTTCTCAACTTCTGTTTTCGTTTCTATTTGAGTATATTTCATATTTTGTATTTACATTTACATGTACAGAAGCGGCCCACCATGTTTTATGGTACCTATTCCCGTATGCCGCATTTTTTAAATGGGCTCCTGCTGCTTCCTCGATGTTAATTTGTTAGCTGAAGCGGCCCATTATTTTATACAACTTTTGCTACTTAGCCATTTCCGTAAATTTTATAGTTTAACTGGACTCTTGGTGTTCTACGTAGTTTTCCCGTGGGAATGATAGTTCTCCCGCGGGAAAATTAGCCTATATGTTAAGTTGTAGTTCAAAAAATCAATTTCAAATCCGTCCGTTACGGAGGTTTGCGTGTAAAAACCTGCAGAGAAACAGGCAAAAAGTTGTTTTGAGTTCTATTGCGTTGCCCAAAATCCCCCATTATACTTATTTCCACTTATTTGCATTTATTTGCCATGTACAAACAGCGACTCGTTACAGTTCTATAATATGTATGTGTAGATATCACTAGGATAGCGTCGCCTCGACCTTAGACCAATGTCATTCCCTAGTCTATGAACGTGTCTGACCCTGTGTGTCCCGGCCCGATAACATCGAAGGAACTGCTCTATGCAATTAACTGTTGCTATTCCTATTTATTGCTCAAGGTTCTAAGGATACCTAACCTTGACCGTAGATCAACATGCTGTCTGTGCGTGGAACACGGTAGTTACACTTGTTACTAGCAATAAAGTTGCCTAACATACTTAATAGTATGTATGTCACAGCCATATTTTATGCAATATAATATTGACTTCGGCGATTTAGTTATGTTTTACTAATTTAGAAATAAAAGAAGTAAGTTCTCAAGCTAGCTTCAGGAAGTATGTAGGGTGGGTCTATATACAAACCATAAATGATGTACCTACATAGGTACATATATACCCGCTTCTGCTATCGCTTGCTTGTGGGATAGTGTCTGTACTGCCCTTTGGGAATAATCGTATCACGCGTATCTACTTCCATCAGGTTTGAGAAATTATGTAATCATATCGTGAATCTCTCAACATTTTAATGAATTTTATCCTTATTCAGCTACATATATATAAAATACTTTTTCCTTCAAGATTTAATCCTTGTTGTTTTCCTATAAAAAGTAGAAGATGCAATTAATTATTCTTAGATAAATTCAAATCCAGTGTAAAGATAAACCTGTTATAAATAAATGCCTGGTTTATTGATTCTACTATTCGTTTGTTGTTTGCGACTTGAACAACAAAAGTCCGGGTAAACATCTCCCTCATCAAATAAAAAGTGCAATAGATAAGTGGTACATTAACATATAATAAAGAGTTATAGGTACTAAAATGCAACGACTATAAGAACAAACAATATTTTGAAAAGAGGTTTCTTTTGCAAAATAATGCTCCTTGCCAAATTTCATAGTTCTAAGTCCAAGGGGTACCCACCCTAAGAATTTAGATGCCCTGGAGAAGGTAAAAAACAAGCGCTTTTTACCGAATAGACGAATGTAAGGTTAGTACTATTATATATTCTGTGTTAACAGCTTGATTGTTTTACAATTTCAAGCGGCCGTCGACCTGAGTATATGGTTTAAATTCCAACTCAATATCTCTACACTTTTACAGAAGGACAACAATGTGATCCTATAAAGGCTACCTTTTTTTGAGGTACGGAAACCGTTTTTTAGTATCGCGCGTAAGGGATTTTCGCACCTAAAATAAATCTATGTGATACTATTAGGTTTCATCTCCCACTTTTTATTTTAATTTGTTTGCGATCGGTGATTTATGAACAAAATATATCTATCAATATTCTTTAAACAGTCCACGACACCCTGTATAAGGTCAAAGAACTAACTCTGAATTTAATTATACAGGATTATTTTTTAGTCAGTGCGCAGCTTCAACATACGTAATGGTTATCAAATTTTGGAAAATATGTATTTATTTTTTACACCTGACTTAGAACAAAAAAATTGAAATAATCGCACTTAAACTTATCCCAGGATCGTACGTAAGTGTGGATCACCCTATTAGGTTCACTAGCTATCTTTCGATATGGCAACGTCGCGCGCGGCCCTGTTATACCTATCAGCTGACTGTGTTCTAGCTTCTACCTACAGCACAGGTCAATGACCAGTCCAGGTTAATGACCGCTATTGGTACCGTACCGGGATGCGTGCGGGTGATACCTACAACAACTAAGTACCTATCTCACAAGTACCTACACTTAAACTGCCTCCGTGGTGTAGTGGTTTGAAAGTTGGTCTCTTGATTTGATGGTCCCTGTTTCTAGTTTATGCGGAGAGACAAGATTATTTTGTTAATCACGTAGTTGGATTTTTCCCAGTTTGGTTAAGAATTAGCAGCTACTACTAGCATAAGCAAGACATGTAAATGTTTAATCCATAACGGTAACTCGGGATTGTACAGCACCTCGAGTAACCATCTACGTGATCAACTTAAGAATGGTTTTTCTTACAGTTAACAAGAATAACCAGAAAAGATTGATACCCATTTTAAAAGATCAACATTGAAAAGGTTTTTCTAATATTCTTTAAAAATAACCAGTAAAGACTTTAATGGCAACTGGAGCCGTTGCTGATAGTACCTAAAAAGCCTACACAACCTGCATACAACAGAGGTTGTGATGGTTTGACAACGTCGCGATTAGTCACCGCGTCTTACAGCGCCAGACATAGTGGCGCCAACGATTAAATTTTTAGAAGAAATCTGACGCCGGCGCCGGCCGCCCGCGCCGCGCCGCCGCCGCCGGCACGGCGTGGCGGGAAATTCATCTGCACTGCTAGAAAGCTTTATGTACACAGATGATATGAGGTAGCTCGTATTGTGCGTGCCTGCCCTTCGATGATTTTAACCGAATTATCCTTAAAGTACAACTGCTTTTAAAGTAAAGTAAACGGCAATTTTGTGCGCTTATGAGAGTGGAGCGAAAAATTCAGTAAAGTATGACAGTCAAAGTTGATTAGGCCACCAAAATGTTGCTACTACGTCAGTGTGAACTAACCTTGAGTGGTTATTTAGGAATAAAGATTAAAAACGGTCTACTCACACAAAAATAACAGGGTGTGATTTGATCGGGCATTCATAAAAAAAACGTATGGCCGGAACGCGGCTATCGCGCGCCGGTCTTGTGTAGCTGAGCCTTTAAAAATATGATTCCAATTTTCCCTTCATACTTTTACGGGCTTAGGACCGTCAAAATGAAAAGTTTACCTAGAACACTAGGTAGGCGTAGGCAGTAGGTAGCTAAGTACAATAGTCGTTTAATTAACATTTACTTACCGTAAACTGCCCGTGATCCAACAGCCGCTGCATAACGTTGAGGAATGTTCTTGGGTTCGGTAAACGAGGGTCCACAACGCCAGCATTACGCAGTCGAGGTAAACTTTCGTCCGCGTACATTCATTGGGCTACTCGGGTATTTTCCCCATTAAAAAAGTACGAACGCACCATTTCGTAAAACTCGCGAAACGTAAAATTCGACATCGCGAAATCAATTTGGGATCGGCGGGAAAAGTAGTGTCACGCAGGTGCGCGCCCGCCCGCGACGGAATCAAAGCGAGAACTGAAACTGACTGAAGGGTGCGCTGCGCGAGCGCTGTTGCCATTTTCACGCACCCCCGATTGATAAGTAGTGTGTCCATGATTTATTTTTTATGAGGTAGACAAAAATAAAAAAATAATAAAAATAAAACATATTTTTTTATTTGCCTAAAATGTCCTATTAACGATTCTGATATCATGGTATAAGTTTGCGCACTGACTAAAAAATAACCCTGTATATATTAATGGTATGATTCATTTTAATAATGTTTAACATATATTTTAATTTCATTTTAATGATAAAAAACAGAGCTTTTAAAACTTTTCTTAAAACAAATAAAAATACCCTATCCTTAACAAAAACTACCATAGTTCAAGAGCGTACATACCTATTACCCACATATTGAAACTTATAATACAGAATTTTATTTAAATTGATTATTTATTGCTCGATTTGATTAAACAATATTTATTATATTTACATCCATTAACAGCAATCAAACCACTCTTGTGAATGATCTCACTTTATTATAATCATTGTGGTATAGAAAAATATTAGGTAAATAATACAACTTCAACGTTGTGGGAATCAATAAGCAATGGCCGCAGGTTTCATTTATTTTAATTTTTTTCCGTTTTTAAAAAACGAACGTGGTTTTCAGTTCCTGGGCTTTTTTGTGTGCATTCTTTACCGATCAATCAAAGACATCTGAACTGATTTGTTTTTTATTTTTTTATTTGTTAAGGTAGATGAAGATGTTCTCCAGGTAGTGAAATGGTCGTCAAGTTCGGAATAAATCATAGGATCCTAAACAACTCTGGGAACAAATTGATATTGGTACTAAAAGATAACTTTAGTTTGTAACTAAACGCTTTTTTTCCTTTTTTTAAATAAAGTTTTAATTTGCCTGCTTGAATCAGATGGTTGCGCAACTCGTGGTGATCTCATTCAGTGCAGAGCAAAAGTTTATTGCTGTCCTCGACTGACCTCTCTTCATTCGATTTGCATTTACATTTTTCGCATTCATACCGAAGACTATTAATTTACTAGTCCGGTTTTAATTGAAACTCCTAGACGAAGATAAATTTATTGTTTTTTAATGTCTATTTTATTAACTGCTACCAGACGGTATAAAATTATATTGCTATTCGTAGCTACTTTTGTCACTTTCTTATAGTATAAATAAATAGAGGTAAGTAAAAGAATCATTAAATCATGTCAAAAAGACACTGCCTATATCATTATTAAAGTAAATAGGGGCAAGTAAAAGAATCATTAAATCATGTCATAAAGAAACTGCCTATATCATTATAAAAGTAAATAGATGCAAGTAAAAGAATCATTTAATCATGTCAAAAAGACACTGCCTATATCATTAATATCATATCACAGCATAACGCTATAGAGAATTAGTTATTAAATTGACGTTTAATTCAGACAGAAAGGACTTAGATATAGTATAGCATATACGATAGCCATTGCTTTTTGACAGAAAATGACAGCGCTAATTAAAGATAAGTTAAGAGTTTTCATTTCCCGAATTGAGGCTACTGTCTCTTTTATTTTATAATTTCAAAAATGATAGAAATAAAATAACTAAAAAATTGCAAAGAAAGATGTACGGTAATAACCACAATTCACACATAAAAAGCATCTGTACTTAATATCTGTTGGGTTCGTTCTTGTTCGTGTGTGTTTGTTTCTATACTCTTTAAGATATAAATATTAGATAAGTATTCTGCTTCTTTTCGTGTGGGACACCGAGCCGACCAACGACCTGATGAACCCTGGTGTCAGAGCTTTTCAACCGCCTACTACTAGTGGTAGACCTCTTATAATATGATTGTGTAACGACCACCGTCTAAGTGATCATAGAGAGCAACCGAGACCGACGGTTAAACTTGCCCTCCGAGGCACGGATTTTTTTAACGGATAATCAGGTGATTCAGCGTGTTAAGTCCTAACCAGACAGGGAAAAAATTCACAATGTGATAATATCAACTTTGTGAGTGCCCTATCGGGAATCGACACCAGAAACCTTTGCGCCGCAGATAGTCGCACTACCACTGTGCCACATCGGCCGTCATTTAGATGATTTGGTTTTTTCGTAAGTTTTCTTTAATCACGAGGATCCTTATAATATAGCTACCAATGTCGCAGTATCCTGCCAGTAGCAAGCAATCGTGCGCAGTATGCAAGGACCATTGATCACGAGTACACGAAGTCTATCCAAGTGATTTACTTGAGCGCGTTACTGGCGAAAGCTTTTACTTTTAGCGCTACAACAGGTTTGGCAGCGATCTGGCGGGTCAAGGTCGTGCCGAGGAAACCCCACAAAAAGTGGTTTGGCGTCCCACCGCCCCAGGCACATTCTTCACTTCGGAACAGATAAATTACCTCTTCTGCTCACGTCATTATGCGACGCAGATTATATTTTTTTGTAAATTTTCTTGCTTAAGTACATCTCTAATTTGTTATGTTTATTTGCTGGAGTACGATACTGACCATACGAGAAACGCAGGTGGCATTTACTATGGTAACCTACTCACGCTAACCAGAATCTAAGGCGATTGACTCCATTGACTTCTAAAATATCACGTGTCGTCTAGATAGTATAAAATTTCCATACAAATGGCGTAATTTTGGTCGTATTTTTAAATGGTATCTGACATCTGTTATTTCAAAAGGTTGCGAAGATTAATTTGCATTGAATGTGTGTAGGTAATTTTTTGGCAAAAATGAGGGCGGCGCCTTTCCACCCTTGACCCGCGGTGCGGCGGCGGCGGCGGCGGCGCGCGGCGCGCTGTGCGTGGTGGGTCGCTGGTTGTGTAAGCACTCCTGAACGCTGAAGGTTCCATCCGCCAAGGTTGCCGCATGACAACTGCGCCATGCGCCCATCTTTATCCTTACTGGTTTGACACACTTGACTTATTTATTTACCCGCACAGGGCCAAAGCTCGGAGTGCATACAAAGAGATTTGTATTGTTTACATACTTACTATTAATAGAACTGGATAACTCCTCTGTTTATAATGGACAAACACTGCAATTTTTCTTGTCTATAATGATTGATGTTTAATATCTAAGATAATGATAAGTGGGTGTTATTGGGCGGCGATTACGTACAATGCGGCGCTATCATAACGACGCCGTGTGTATATTTCACTTTTGAATGGTTGATATGTTCCCGCCAAGCTTATTAGGCGTTTACGGCGTTCTGATATCGATGCGATGTTTTAGATGTTGTGCCTCCAGACAACTCTGCAGAGCTGACGT
This sequence comes from Tuta absoluta, assembly GCA_027580185.1. Taxonomy (NCBI): domain Eukaryota; kingdom Metazoa; phylum Arthropoda; class Insecta; order Lepidoptera; family Gelechiidae; genus Tuta; species Tuta absoluta. The sequence continues at coordinate 8,268,697 of JAQAHW010000003.1, forward strand.
CAGCCTTTCGCATTTTCTTCTTTTTTCAAGAGCATTCCGGATGACGCAACATACGCAAGCGCGTGCAATGGCATGACGTGAGAAGCTACTTGCTTTTTATTTTTCATATAACCGTGTACACCACGTGAACACCTGATCACTGATCGTAATCATGTTTGTCAACAACGTTGACGTCAAACATGGGATGACAATGACCTTTGCTTATGTTGGTTTTTAGTTTCTCGGCACTTTTGAAAAATTATCTCAAGCTAATGATTTTGGTTGCCAGAGCCGCTTGTTGGCCGGGTCTGTTTGCAATAAAACGTGTTTTTATTTGTTTATAAAGCAATCAAATCAGGATTAAACACCCTGTATCATATCACAAATTTCTATATTACTTCCTTCCTTATTATTTTGCCGATTTAGCCAATAAGTTAGTAACATAGGGGAGAGTTGGCTATATTGTACCTGCAGATTAATCGTACCACCTACCTATTTTCTTCCAAATCACGTTTTTATTTAATCCAGCAACACTAAATAGTAGTTAGCAACACTCAGGAAGCCATGACAGTTTTTGACGGCGCTGCGTAGGAATGGTTCATGGTAAATAAATAATTAGGATTTCTATTGGTGCTGATAGTGTTTTTTGGCTGAAGAATCTAAGGATTAACAAAAAAACGGTAAGCTTTTTGAATGTTGCTATTTCATCACATTTAAGCTTGGTTATTTCCCTTTTATTCTGCATTAATGAACCTGCGCAATCATGTGAGGTTATGAAATGATAAATTGTTTTTGCAAAAAATGGGTTGTTTTCTAAATTGTACCGATCCGTCGTTTTTTTAATCGTACTGGTACAATTTAGCTACTTTAGGAAAATATTGCTATAAAAACTATTACATTTATTAATATACGGTAAATTTTGGTGAATAACAAATTATTTATTGCTTTTAATAAGTGAAGAAATGCCTAAATATTAGTTAGAATTTTGATATTTCGTAAGTTTTTGATATTATTGCAGATGAGTGAAAAGAAAACGAAAAGAAAATATTACAATTGGTCCCAAGAAGATTTAAGGCAAGCGTTGAGGACATCAAACAACAAAACATTGGATCTCAAATCAGAGGACTATGATTGATTTGTTTAAAATTTCTAAACAAATAAATATGTACAAAAATCACTTTGTTTTATTTTCGGTGTTTGTATAGAAATTCTCAAAGTACGATTTAGAGACCTCGCGGTACGATTAAACGTACCCGTCTCTAAATCGTACCGATAGCTACTTTTAAAAAAAAGGTCTCTTGTGAGAAAAGTACTCACTTAATTTAAAAATCATTTCCGGTAAAATTAAGCCAATTAACTTAACTTCATTACAAACAGACAAACATTAAGACAACCCTTACAGTTTTCTCGCAAATCTCGATAGAAGTTAGGGGGGACAATATAGCCAACTTTCCCCTACTTCTTAGCTCAGGAATTTTACTGTTGGATCTAATATAATAATAATGAAGTGTGGATATATATATTTTTTAAATTTCTTATTGAAAAACAAATTGCGTCTCGTATTATGTAATCTCTCTTGAGTAGGTTTGCTGTAAGAAATTTCTTTTTAGAAATAACTAAACCTGTTGTGTCTTGTCTCATTGTAATTTGTTGCTGTGTATTTTTTTGTGTTCAATAAATGGTTAAATAAACAAAGCTCTTCTAGTAATACAGAAGTATTAAAGATGAACGACCTCCGAATGACCTTCAAAAATGTTATGTTTAAGACACAAATATTTGTTAGGTAAATTTTCAGATATTTGCGTACAGTCTGGGTATTTTCTATGTACAATACGTATTCATTTACAAAATAAAAGTATATAAGTATTAATATCAACAATCTAGTACGATTTCACGAGCAGCTGACTGCATTTACTATGGGAAGTCCAGACATATTTGACGTTTCCTGAAATATTTTTTATGGAAAGTTGTTCAGTTGCATGGTCTGGATGCACTATATCAGTATTTGGAGGGCAGTCCCTTACACCCTATATATTCCACTACTTTTTTTCGAGTTTGTTCATGTATAAGGCTTCTCTGACCATACAAATTATAAATTTATTTTATTACTTATTTATAAATTGAATCTCATATTATACCTAAAGTCTTGACATTATTTAAATTTAAATTTATTATAAATGATTCATATATTTATTTTAATAATTTTGCGATTTCATACATAAGACTTTTCATAGATTATTAGACATTATTTTTATTATTGTTTTGAATCACAAGCCTGACATCCCTAATTTGCTACGCCCTCTTACAAGGGTTCGTGTACTGTGACTTTTATGTAATACTTATATTAAGACCTTTTCTACTGTATGTACAAACATGATAGCAAAATAAATGAAATTGATAATTGAAATTGTCAAAGACCTATACATTATCATGAGTGCTCTCATACGCGATATTATACGTGTCGCCTGAAAAAAATAATATGTTGATGAATTTCCGCATTCTCATGCATAACACTAACATTTTGATATTTTGCTACCACTGAGAGTAAATAAGTATTTCGGGGGCCTTGAAGAGAATAATAATGTTATTCATAGTTACGTAATGAGATGATTTCTGTTCCGTCTTGTGTGGTATGTAATATTTACTTACCGTTCGGTGCCGGGTTCAATCTCCGGCCATGAATTAGTCAATGGAAAAAATAATATGTATGCGATAGGCTCAAAACAACCTACAACGTAGCATTAGATACCAATTAGATGTATCATATCCGCCCCGGTAATCATTGGTATTAATTACCTGCTGGTTCAAGCAAAGTATAAATAAAAGCCCAGTTAATTAAAGTAGCTATACCTGGATAAGTAGGTACTCATTAATAATATAACTAGATTTCCGCCCAGCAGTTTTACCCGCTGCCACTCATTTTCCCGTGGTAAAAAGTGGCCTATGTGTTATTCCGGGTTATACTCTACCGGTGTTCCAAATTGCATCCAAATCGGTTAAGCCGTTTGAGCGTGAAGAGGTAACAAATATACACACACACAACGGATATATTATACATATATAGTACGGATTATGACATTGAATGGAGTATTTACTAGTGACATAGCGTCGTTACATGTCAATTCCTATACCATTTAATCAACCTAGTAACCTAACTTTATGGTAACGATCAGGTCCATTATTATTACTATCAACAACAAAACAACACCTTAACTTAGGTACAATTTAAGGGATCCACATAAAATTAATTCCTAAACAGTTCCTAAAAATAACCACTATAGATGGTTACTTCAAATAGTAACTAAAGGTACTACAATACTACAGTTAACCTTGGTAAATTAAGCACCTCCCGGCACTCATATAAGTACCTAAGTTATACAGCCAATGACGGTAAGTATAGCAAAGCTAATTCAAAGTGCGAGTAATAATTTACGCACAATAATAGTCAGCCTTGACTTTCAGATAAACTTACTGAGTCATACCGGACGGCTTTCCCGAGCAATGAATAAATACTCGCGCGGTAGGTGGGTTGGGTATGTTTAGCACTGCAGTACTTACATAAAGATAGCATTTGTTTTCCGACTGTTGTTACCCCAGCCGTCAGTGCTACTGCCCGCCTAGACAGATTTGTGATTTATTACTAGTCAAAGACCGGTCAATAACAAGGTAAAAATAAAACCTCACAATAATTGTTATTTTTGTTTCCGAGAACGAAAATATAAATCGTCTTATATTAACGACTTGTAAGCATAATTGATTGAGTATTTTTAGTCAGAACTGCATACCTACCGTTTACTCATACAACTAAGGTACCTGCTCGTACGGTACGGCATGTTTTCAATACTTTACTAGGTACTTATCAAAACTTTCCACTACTATATATTGGAACCAGAATAGTAGGTAAGTACCTACTGTTGACAGATAGGTAGGTAGTTCTGTGCGCGTATTTTTACTACGAAGCTGATTAGCATAGTAATGTTTATATTTGGCGTCGAGATATGGAGCCGTATTCAGAAGATAGTTTGATGTTATTAAGTAATTTACTTTATATAATATAGGTAATAAAATTATATTTTTTATGACTTTAAATAATTGAAAGCTACAGTAACAAAAGCTTGTGACGTAATTGCACCGAGTTTGAAGGTCTAAAATACCGCAGTTTTAGTATCGGTGTGTTGGTAAATTATTCCTTTGATGTTTTCGGTAGATAGCAAGTTACACGATTGTTCGGCGAGCCAACTCAGCCAATTCCTATGGAAACGCCTTCGCGTCTGACGTCTCAAATAGTGTATTGATCGTGTGACGCACGTGGGCGGACGCGGTACATCTGATCAAACACATCGGTGACAAACATGTGTACTACCTACCTATAGAAGACACACCACTAACCCTGAACTCTGTGACCGAGATGAAGTAGATCATAACTACACACAATTGGCGGAACTTGGCCGACAGGAACTGCTATAAATAGATCATTGTAATTATCTGATGAATTGATTGTCTGGTGAGCTAGTCCGTGTGCAACTGCGCAGTATTCGCGAGATGCAACTATGTTGTTGCACGGTAACCGACACCCGAGCACCCGCTACTCGGGTATTGATTACCTATCTCGTCTTGGATTTTTACTGTTTGCTCTTTTCGATCAGGTGTCGGGCGAACGCTGGTTTGCTGTTTGAAAAAGGCACATTGTTTTGTACTTAGATAACTCAGGCGCCGCCGCCGTTTCGAGAGAATCTATGATGAGGCCAGTTTTTTGAAGATTTTTAACGAATGCTAAACTGCAGGTGGAGTTTTATGGAATATGTCATAAATAAATATATATTTTTATGTTTTAGTACCTACTTAGTAAAATAGCGACAACCTTGGCCCTTTACATACATACACTTATCACGCCTATAATCCCTTGCGGAGTAGGCAGAGGTCCAAAATATTGAATTTCGATATGTATTATGAATCATACCTACTAAACAGTAGGTAATTTATAACCGATGATTATACCAAGGTATCACTACTATCAATCGGTTCACAATAAACCAATGATGAAATTGAAAATAAATCTTTAGTGCGTAGTTTTTTTAGTAACAACCAGCCCTGATTTTATAGATCTTATTACAACCACCGCTAATCCATTTTTTTTTTATTTATTTATTTAGTATGAACCAGATAATATTTATTGGGTTTCTGCAGAATAAAGCTCTTCAAAATCAATAGGACAAACGTGAGGTCAATAGTTAAGGGTCTCGAACTTTCATATCAATTATATTATCGTATAGAGTAAAAATTCTATCGCTTTGCAATACACACTGTATCAAATAACCCACATAAACAGTTTCGTGAGAAAACATTATAAATATTATAGACAAGCTGTATTGAAGTTCAATGCACTTATTTACGCAATATACAGTAGTAAATAATTTGTGGTTTGATACGGAGTCAATACACTCAAATACTCTAATTTCAAAGCGGTGTCTACTTATCGTTATATGAATGGATGATTCAGTAGGTACCTACTGACTGTCATATGCAAATACCTTCGCCAGCGTAAAACAAACCCACCACACCATTGAATCATATCCTGTGGTCGTGATAAACAAAAGATGTGTATGCGTTGCATATTGTGCTTGGCTTATTTCATAGAAATTGATATGTTTTGCGAACATTCTGAACTCTAGTAATAGTAAGTGGCACCTACTTATCTAACAAAATGACAAGAGAGAGTCGATCAATCGTTGACGTAGTGTCATAAAATAAGTACGTAGTGTCGAAATGGATTTAGAAAGACTTATTTGATGGTATAATGTGTATTAAGAGGAAAGTTTTTGTTTTTTTGTTAGTTGAAAGGTGTACTCCTGGACCGTCTTCAAAATTCTTTCACATCTACAACATCTCTGTAACATTGGCTACCTCTTCCACGAAATAATAAAAGAAAAACGATTAGCTGCGTTAGATTTGGTCCGTAGCCATTTACACTGTAATTAGAGAGCTTCACGACTTTGTTCCACCAGCTCCCTTCTACCGTCGGACATCCAAGCACCGATGGATCTTCAAAGTAAGAGTGAACAGGTTTCTAATGGATGAGCTCGCTCCATCTAAGTCTCTGTCTCTGTCCTATGACCTAGACTAGAGTCTTGAGCAAACCCATCATTGATAAAAAAATAGAGTAAAGAAAAAAATGGTTTAGCATAGCACCGCCGCTGAAATGGTTAGTTTTATTATATCCACTTTGAAAGGGTTGGCCGGTACGTAGCACTCACAGAGACTACGTCGTACCTAGAGTATGTAACGAATGTCCTGAGGTGCTCCTGGATCGAAAGAAATCTATATGTCTTAAAAAAAAATAAAAAAACGTTTATAATTAGATAAAAAGTAAATAGTTTAACTATGAAATTAAGTGGAAATACAATAAAATACAATAACTCCAGGATTAAATTGTAAAAAATATTTCATTTTCGTGGACCTTATCCACACTTATATAATAAATTCGAAAGTAAATCTGTGTGTCTGTTTGCTGTGCTTTTACGCTTAAACCACCGATTTGGTATTTTTACCGCGGGACAATAGCCATCCCACACACGAGCCTCAAGATGTAAGTACCACCCAATCAGCTAGTACCGATCACTCAATCTGCCTAATATCTTTGTGTCATCGAAAAAAAAAAGTTACGTCATACGTAACACATAATAGTCATAATGTTTTTATAGTATAGAACTGATAGTTTAATAACACAAGTTGAGATCTGTAACTCACCTTTCTTATATACACTGAGATTACACGACGTAATACTTATTAATTGTAACTTATCAAACATTTAAATGAATGGACTTCAAAATACATTAACTATCTGGTTACTTATCAGCAAGGTGACTCAAAAATACCTAGTTATCGTTAAGGTGCCCTGTCTCAGCATGTGCCAATGATAGGAATCGACAAGAATACCTAAATTTTACCACATATATTGAACAACAATTATGAAATAGGGGTCTGATATGGCCGAATGTAAGTAGGCAAAGATCATATTGACGGCTGATAAAGATATTTGTCCAGGAAAATTTCCTCTACTAAAGAAATCTTCCCTGAAGATTTACCCTGACTCTGAAGATAAGATATTTACAAATAATTATTTCACAGTAGGTGTGGTGCAACTGATGAAATTTGATATTATTTACGTATGACGTGTGATGCCGGCATAGAATAGCATTCATTGCCCCATTTCTTTCCCGTGAGAGTCGTAAGAGGCGACTAGGGCACAAGACACCCTGTGTATTGCAATTTTAGGCGATGGGTTGACAACCTTATGGCGATACACAGATTTCCGCATGACCCTCAAATTTTTGTCAGACGTGGCATAAATATCCGTCTTTGCCGCCGTTTATACTCTGCCTACCAGCAAGGGATTATAGGCGTGATATGTGTAGAGGTATATGTGTGTGTTATATACGTAGGTATATCATCAATCATCTTAAGCTTCAGTGCTTATTTTTAGTGTTTGGGACATATTATTGTATCGTATTCTATCGGGAATCATTTAATCTGTCAGCAGCGGTTAGAATGGGGTTATCATCTGACCTACGAATTGCGTCGCAGCGGTTTTGGGCTGACGTCATTAACTAGGTACTGAGTCGTTGATTAGATTTAGAGCACTAGTGTCAAACTGTACAAATCTTTATGAAAAATAAAATATCAGTGCTTGAAATCACTAGGTAATTGGGACTTTGCGCTGCGCCGCCGCTCTCTGTATTCTTGCAATATAATAGGTAGTTTATTTATTATTATGAGGAAACGCTAGAAGATTAGTGTTCCGTATAGTAGTCCCTTAGGAGGGCGGGCTGCGGGCTGCGGGCTGCGCTTACGCAAACCTCCTTATCGATTGGTTGCGCCTGCGTAATATCCACGCCGTTCTAAACAGGGTCGTTCACCCAGCCATTCACGCGAAATGCATACATTGATTCGGGTATGGGTCTTGATATCACTTGCTAAGTCAAAACTGGTTTTCCATAAAAAAAGACTGACGAATTCATTTAAATACCTAGGAATTTACGTATTGACTTAAGTTAAAAAAAAACGTCCAAGTGCGAGTTGGACTTGCCCACCAACAATTCCATAACGTGCACATCAGACCCTTTAATATGATATCCCACTTGATATAGCCTCACTTTATTTTTCAATTCAAGCCAAGAACAGACTGTGTGGCATATCATTTGAAAAGGCGTTTAGAGCACATTTCGAATATATAACAAAACATACTGTTTCCAGTACTTGGTAAAACACTTTATTCCAACACTTAAGAAAATATCAAAATTCAGATTATTTTTAATGACGTGTAGAAAGGAAAGTACTATATAATATGTATTATGTGAGATACGCATCCATTTTGCTAAGCATATTTATGAGTAAATGCGAAAAAGACTAATAAAAAAAAATGAATATGTGAGTGCGACTTGGTGCTTGAATGGGTGTATTCTTTATCGCAACTTCATAACCAAGCAAAAATCGTCTTCCCACTACGATGATTTAAAAAAGTAAGTAGCCCAGTTCGTATTCAGGAATAGCATACAACCGCTTTGAAAATAAATGCCTCTCTCACGGAAAAAAGAATAGCATACAACTGTTTTGAAAATCAAATCAGCGGCAAGCGGGGTTTGAAGGGAGCTTGAAAATGCAAACATTTCTGAGGTTTCCACTGAGCTTACAACAAAACTTGAGCTGAAGAATGGCTTTGTGGAAGATCAGTTACGGCGCCAAAGAACGAGTCGGTGAGTAAATTATATAAATATATAATATTGGTGGTACCTTATGATGTCACAACATATTCTTTCGTTTTGTAATGCCAGTCGCTAAGACTGGCATTAATAAGAGTATGTCCGTCCGTTCAGTTTTTCTTATAATATGCATTAAGTAAGTTTATGTACCTATTTAATAGTACCTAACTCATTGGAATTCCTGCAAAAATCATGTCACATTTCTTACATGAGCTAAAGACTAGAGACAGCTATTATCGTCATATTAAAATATTTTTCTTTTTTATATAAAATAATACCTACAGCCTCGCGTAATGTGTGCTGATACTATCTTCACTTACGTACTCATTATTATTATGGTAATATAAAATATTGTGACAGATTACAGTTCACGCAGTGTTTACGCATGCAGAACATGACGTTATTTTTCTAAAATGACGGGAGATCAAAATGTAGGCCCACCTGTATATAAGGCTGATTAACTTTGTGTTCTCGCTTACTTTACGTGCTACCGATTCGGCCAGAATACAATTTGTTTCAAAAAACATATTTTTAAACTAATATCGCATGGCTTGGTAATTCTAAAAATGTGAAGTCATTTTGTATCATGTATATTTTCGGTTATGGCTGGCTTACATAAAGTAATGAATGATGAACGATATGTTACGAGAAACGTACATAATACGTAATCCGAGAGGGTTTCGGCTTACGAACGTCAGAATTATTGTGTCGCAGTCCTGGGAAGACATTAGTATCGGACAAATATACGAAGACCTCTTGTCTTGTTCTGTGGGGTAGATTTGTGAGAGCAAGCGTCGGTGGTTGGGTGGTGTGATTACTATTTCGACACGGCACCGTTTGGCAGGTCGACTTCGTTTCCACGTAGAGTTATGCGACCCCGTAGAATGATGATGTCCCCACCTGCAACGCATTACTTTTTACTGTATCCGATATTCGATACTCTGTCTAGTAGCTTATGCCAGCAGCGATGCTTTATTTTTTTAATAAATTAAAACATACTGCATGTTTTGAGTACACTTTAGGCAAATGTTTTCTTAATAATACTTTTTTATAAAAACTTTCTTTATGACACATAGGTTCACAAAAAAAAAAATTCGTTAACACCTATATATGAAATGACGAACGCTTTTTAAGAACATAGTCATTTCATCCCTTAACGAAAATTATTCAGGACAGTCCTCTAAACAAAGCTCTCCAAATTAATGCATTTTATCCGAAACACGGCGTATTTCCTAATGTTTATTACTGCAAAATACCAGTGTATACAGTGGGCATCCATCATAACACGACTGAGATATTTTCACGCCTTCTTTGATATCTTTATAATAATATTATGCTTTTTTAAACTTTTATCAAGTATAGTATATATTTTTATTTGATCGAGAATAAACCAGATATTTCTACCTAAATTTTTAGTAAGTATGTACAATAAATACCTTTTTGTATCTAAAGTAGGTACATAAAAAAAAAGATTTTAATATATTTATAACTATAATTGTTCAATTCATTACTAACATCCCATTTCATTTAACGAAATGTACACAATACAGTGCGACCCAAGGTGTCGTGTGAGGGACTTAATGAATTAAAAAAAAAATACACTTAGATACCATCAAGTACCATAAACAATGTACCCTTAAACCGGTATTACAATAAGTAAACATTGAGTGAAATATCTCTAATTCAAGCGCTGGGCCTGAACTACTATAAAAATTATGGGAGGGACCATGGGATTCAATGAGTATGCAAGATATTTTGCTCTGGGCCTTACGAGGTAGTCTTATAACGTGGAAGGAGCTTTGCCGGTGCCGCCACGTAGGGCTTGTAATTCCTTATCAAGTGCTATGTTATCACGTCTCCAGTGCAAAAATGTGTCACCTACATTTTGCACACTGAAGGTCGGCGATATCGTCGTTTATTTCTCATTATTAATAATTATCCGGCAGTGACTTTTTAAATGACACCGAAGTCACGGACAATACGATAAAATATGTCCTAGACACCAATTAAATGATCCAAAATCACATTCCTACGTGAGTTTAGATAAATCTTTTTGCCACGATGCTTAAATTATTAAGTTCAATTTTGCGAACGCTATCAAAACTCGCGAGAAACTGATTATTTGACAACATACTTGCGAATTGCAGGTAGTGCATAGTAATTTAAAATATATAACAGGTTTGAGTAAGTTCGGGACAAATTGAAATGTTTAAACAACTAATAACTATCGTTTTGTTCAGGTTCGAATACCTTTTAATTAGAGGAGCTCTTCGGATAGTTATGAGTAGTGCTTGATGTATTAGGTCATGTTTTAATAATATAATTTACTTACTTCCTGATTTAGAAGGTTATTTTTAAATGTTACAAGGTTAACTACTTTTTTGTATTCCTATAAAAAATTTACAGCTATACATTTCATTAAAATGTACCGCATATCAATAAATTTTTGTTTTCTTATTTACTCAGTAAAAAAAAGTAATCTTTAAAAATCATTGATTATTGATTGCAGTAGTGACTGCAGATTTATAGATTAGGTAAAGGCAACCTGTTCCGCAGAATGGATACTAGAACTAAGGCTTTTCCTCAATTCGGGATATAAATTATCTTATCTTACCTTAAATTAGTGCTGTCACTTTCCAAATAGGTTTAGAAAAGGATAGGTCATGTTTTAATAATTATTTAAGTCTTATATTGCGACGTGTTATCTATCTGTCAAAATAAGGCGACGATGAAAACAATGGCGACTAAATTGACTAGAAATTGCGAAGAACCCATTGACATTTTTAAACATGACAGGACTTAGGTATCTCCTATCCTTTCCTAAACCTAATTGAGGGAATGTGACAGCAATAATTTAAGATAAAGAGAATTTATATCCTTAATTGTCAGCATTGTCTCCTTTGTTATATAAAAATATTTTTCCGTCGAAGTCCACTGCGCCTCGGCCTCCCCTCAGTTTGCGCATGTTTTGATTCTCGCGCTCGACAAATCGGCGCCATGAAAAAAACTGATGATACGTCTGTTCCTCACAATACTCACTATAGATCACGTAGGTATTTTGCTTAGTTATGGAACACTCTCGCGATTTGCCTAGTATCACTTTTTCTTAAATTACTTACACACTTCAGCAAATGCCTAGATATTGAAATACTTTTAAACGCTAGTTGCTGTGGATTTTCCCACTACTGTCTTGTTATGTAATACACTGGTTAGCAACAAAGTAAGGTAACCTGTTATGAACTTGTTAAGTACCAATTTAGTTTTACTGTATAATAATATTTACTTATTAATCTGATACGAAGAAAAGTCACCAACCAAAGTGTAGCAGATGTTTTGGTCGGGACTCTTAATTTATCCCTAATATTAATATAAATTAACCACCGAATATATTGAAACGATGCAGTCGTTTATTGTCGGTAAGGCCCTGAATGATACAATTCCAAAAAAATATCCTAGCTGAATTCCTAGGAATTTGGCCAAAAGCCTCAATAAGACAAAATCGTGACTTATCATCCTAAACTGATCTAAGAATTCGGCCAAATTTCTAGAATTTCGTCCGAATTCCTAAAGTTGTGTAGAAAGATGCCAAAACCAGGTCAAAACATATTTTTTTTTCTAATTAAGTGTCGTCATGAATATTTTTGAGTTCACTTTTATGGTGAAAAGAAAACTTTGAACTTCCGTTTGCCAAATCTGAAATCCCGTTTAGAAATTCATCGAAAATCTTAGGAATTTGTCCGAATTCTGGACATGTACAGGCATATGGTAGAGAAGTCAACGACCACACGAATTCCTTATTCTGCCACATTACTGCGACATAAAGGGAGTAACAAAAAGGGTTTAGCAAGCCGAAAGGAGATCTAGGTATTTAATTAACTAAACTGACCAACATTCCCCGTGGAACATGGTTCGAAATATTAAAAAAAAATTACCTCTCATACAAAATTGCCGATCATCTGGTTAATTTACTATGAGAGGGCCAATTCTTTTTCAAATTTAGCCCTTGTTTCAATCGGAAAGTTGTTCAATTTCATGATTACCTTAACCTACTTTCGGCTTGTATAACCTTTTTGTTTCTCCTTGTATAGAATGCTACGGCTAATGGGTGATGGTTATGCGGATCACTGTCGATCGTGAAGGTTTTCTCAAAACAAGTGAAAAGTTTGTCCTTGGTTGTTCAGCGAGGATGCCGCAAGCATCCTGGGATCCTCTGCTCCGGGTTTAGGTTAAGGTTTTATTGTAATTTTTATTTTATCTTATTTTATTGACCATTGGACATATTTGATTTTTTATGAATAAAAAATGATATAAAGTTTATTCAAACAATAACAGTAGCTGTATTCAATTTCTTGTTTTGTGGCGTTTTCACTGTACTTGATAGAAAACTTGTATTGATCTGGGCCCCGATTTTTTTTTGCCATTGTACTGTCAGCGACACTCAACTGTCGTTCTTTTGCCCCTGTGATATTCTATACTTCAAACTGTTAGCAGAATATAAAACCACCTAAACCATGCAACTGACACACTATCGACCCACAACTGAAACGAGTTTCATTTAGCAGACATCAGGCCCCGGTATCTGGACCGGATTTTCTTTTTTTACTCTTGCAATGCCAGCGACACTCAACTGTCATTTCATTGTCATCGTGATATTCTATACTTCAAATTGTTAGCGGAATACGAAACGCCTAAAGCCATGCCAATGATACTCTATCTACATACAACTGATACGATTTTCATTTAGCAGACTGAATGGGCAGTGTATATACTTATATTCAACAGGCACTAGATTACATCAATAAGAAGCAAAGTGTTGTAGGTATACTCCTAGATCTTAGCAAAGCGTATGATAAAGTTAGTTACTCCGTGTTACTTTCAAAATTATATAGATCAGGCATACGTGGTAAAGCGCACGATTGGTTTAAATCATACCTGGAACATCGAACTCAATATGTTCAAATTGAGCATTACAATGAAACTACAAATGCTATAGAAAAAATTCGATCAACTCGACGCGAACTCAAAGGTTCGATTCCACAGGGCAGTGTACTCGGCTGTATACTGTTCCTGGTATATATAAACCAATTACCTAAGAAATTAAATATCACATGTACCATGTTCGCTGACGATATATCATTATTATTTAATTTCCAACCAAACGAAAAAAATAACTGTGTCGAAAAGATAAATTCCACTTTAAAGACAGTTCAAGAATGGCTTACTAATAACAATTTACAGATTAATACCACAAAAACTAAAGCAATTCAATTTCATCCCCCACAAAAACAACCCTTGTCGCTTAATAATATAAATATTGATCAAAACCCAGTTCAGGAAGTAAAAACGCATAATCTATTAGGCATTAATCTCGACAGTAACTTAAACTGGAAAGAGCATATATCGAAAACCAAAACTAAATTAACCAGATTTACATATGCACTAAATACCATTAGAGCTAACACAGATGTAGAAGCAGCTTTGTCGGCTTATTATGCTTATGCGGAATCGTGGCTTCGCTACGGAATAATTTTATGGGGCAACAGTACCAATGTACACGAACTTTTCGTGATGCAGAAAAAATGCCTCAGGATAATTTTACGCTTAAAAAATCGGTAGAGCTGTAGACCATATTTTAGAAATAATCATATATTGACTTTACATTCTCTTTTTATATTAGACTTGGCAACATTCGTTCGCAAAAATATAAACAAATTTACCCAAGAAAGTCGATTCATCACCCATAATTTAAGATTCAAGAGTAACCTCAAACTCCCCACTACAACAATGACAATATATCACAAGAGCACCTACTTTACCGGAATCAAAATATATAATAAATTACCAGAAGTCATTAAGTCAGAAGTAAAAGATCACATATTTATACAGAAACTGAAATCTTACCTCATAAATAAATGCTACTACAGCCTAAATGATTTCCTAAGTGAAAAATAACGCCTACACTACAACCTTAGAAAATATAACAGAATTATTACAGCTACTTAATAAACATATCCTTAGACTTAAGTAGGTTAAGTAGATTAAGTATTAGTTTAAATAAGCACTAGAATTCGAATTTTAATTATTACTAAGTTTGTTAATATTTTATTAGCCCTCTCACCTATTGCAATACCCTACAGCCCCACTGTAAAAAGGGTTTCATGTGCTGGAAATTATATATTACCTACCACCTTTATGTACCATATGATTCGCAATAAAGATTATGATTATGATTATTTTGACGTGTTTTAGAGTGACAGAGAAACAAATTCAAATGTAAAAGGTGAAAGAAGAGGGTTGGATGCCAGTGTGTAGAATGAGAGCGATTTGAGGAGACGGCATCGCTACAATGTTAAAAATTAAGAACAGGCAAATAAACATCGGCTTCTAAAATGGCTTTTACGCCACACTTTACCCACGTACATTTTTAATCTACCATAGTTGGAATGGTAGCGACTGGATGACGAAACCGGGAGATCGTGCCCTATGGCGTACCCTGGGGGAGGCCTACGTCCAGCAGTGGACTGCAATAGGCTGATGTAGATAATGTAGATGTAGTTGAAATTCATTGATAACCCAAAATCCGAAATTTACACTGAATGAGTGTCAGAATTCAGATAGGTATGTGTATGATAAATATATATGAGTCCACGATTTACTTACGTATTTTGCATTAAAATTTGTTTCTTCTCGTGCTAAGACTGTATGATCGCGATCTCTGTACAAATAGTTTTTTTTTTATTCATTCGAGGATGACAAAGAGTCTTCTTCAATGGCCTTAATACAGTCTTTTACAGACGATAATTTGAAACTTTTTAAGGATATTTTAATTAATTTGGATTTATATAATTGAATTACTGTTGCGGCGCCCCACGCAGGGTTATTGTACCGAACTGCCTATATTAATTAAGATTTATTTTATATGCTTGTACAATATGCAACTTAAATAAAAACATGAAACTTGAAACTCGATTTAAAAATGTCGTGGTGGGTTACAGCTTTTTTCCATGGCTATATAATCCAATTATTGAGTGGCAAATGACAAGGAGTAAGTATGTACCAAATGAGGATAACCAAACAGTGCGCAGGCGCATCTGTCAGTTGCCTGAAGACAATGGCGCGTGCGCAAGTCGCTATTTTGCGACCTAATTGACGAATGCGACGAACTGTTCATGACAAAATAGGTATTTGACATACATTTTGGGCATACGTTATTTTAATTATTTATTGATTTGGATTTTGCAATCGATTTTGACTTTGGTACGTCATTTAAACCAGAGGCTGAAAAGAAAATACGTACATACATTGTTTTTCTCTTGCTTCTTGTTAATTTAGTTGTTTCAGAATTATAGAAAAAAACTACCTACTTACAGTATCCCAATAAACCATATTTGACAGCTGTCATCTCCATACTAAAAGATATGCCAACAAAGGAAAATGGATCCTCTGCCGTAGCACGTATCTGACAGCTGTCAAATATGGCTTATTGGGATACTGTAATGTAAGGTAGTTTTTTTCTATGACATGCTTCTTAAGCCTGATCCCTAAGTAGGTGTATTAGAAGGTTTTAAAGACTGATCTGATCTGACAAAGATCTTTTTTTTTTTCATTGTTTGCAGTAGGTATAGAAATTAGTCATAAGTACCTACCTACTTTATTTCCTTTGGTCTACCGGAGTGACTCAGATCACAGATGACACAGATATGTAAAGTATAGTATAACATATGTTAATATATCCGGCCTTAGTTTAGATCAGCTCAGGGTGAAGTAACCTTCAAAGAATTTTCCGCCAGCGTAAGATACCTAACTGCACAAGATGCATTTGAATACAAATTAAGATCAGGTTAAAAACGCGAATCTCTCTTCTGCTAATAATGAAGTATGACGATGTATAAGTATGCTCGGATCGTAAACGTATACATAAAAGATTGACAGTAATTTGCGCACAAAATAAAGATAACGTAGATTCGATACATTTAGAATATACGTTCTTAAAATTCTTTTAAGTAAAATATTATTTTTAATATATCGCACTAGCTAAAACATCTGCTTGCAGCTACTAAGTCACTGACCTCTATATTAGTATAATAGACACCAGTGTACTAAGTATATAGGTACTTAGTACATAGTATACGAACACGAAGGAGGAAAGACCCCAAAATGGAGTACACTGTTATCTGCACAATGCAAATGTTTGAGTCGGTTTTGTCAAGGAAACTAGCGCTGTAAATCGGTGCAGTGTCGATAAAGGGACGGTCATTGGCCTAGTGCCTAGCGCGTGCGACGGCACCCGTTCACAAGGCTTATCTAGCAAACGTGAATGCTCTATCTATGTTTAATACAATCATTATATATAATACAAACATTGGTTTAGTATCGAGCAGTCAATGATATCAGCAAACAATGCAAGCAATGTACAATAATTAAATCTGTTTTTATTTATTTTTTAATACTATTTTGTAAATAGAATATTATTAAATATTGAACAAATGGTATAAAATTATATAAACACTAACAATTTTGAGAAACCTGAATAAGAATGACTAAGGAACATAAATAAGGAGACTACCAAAAATCGGCTTTTACATATGAAAATAAAAATAAACTATTCGTCTAAAATGAATTAAGTAGATACGTATAATACAGACCAAATAACAGGCACTAAAATTTGTGTGTTTTTTAAATTTTTGAAGCGGTAACTTTTCCGTAGCTTGTTCAATGGCGCTTGCTGGAGAGATTTTTTCGTCAGAAACACTCTCATCTGTACAAAACTTGACCCATTTCTGCATTCACAGTAGTTTGTAGTCGAGCTTTCATCTCACTTTATCTTTACCCACTTTGTTCGTTAACACTTTAGATGCGCCCACTCCATTGAAACGGTCTACGCTTTTTCTACGGATTTAAATTTAAACAATTTTATTAAGTACATTTATGCCCGCTTAGAATGTGCCGTGTGATGCCGGCTTAGAATAGTATCACCCCATTTCTTTCCTGTTGGAGTCTGAAGAGGCGACTAAGGGACTCGAGGTTATGTATTGCAATTTTAGACGATGAGCTGACAACCTGTCACTATGGCAACACACAATTTTCCGAATGACCCTTAAATATTTGTCAGACGAATGTCCGTCTTTTGCGGCCGTTTACGCTCTGCCTAACTCGCAAGCGATTAAAGGCGTCATATGTGTATGTATGTTTTCAGTAATAGGGGTTCTTATAGTTATTTTTTAACAACATATTAATTACTGAGCAAGTATTTTAAAACCGATTTTTGTTTAGGCTTTGGGACGAAAATCTAGGTATCTAAAGGTAGGACGTAACATAAGAAACGTTTTGTGTAAGGAACCGTATATATTTTTCTGTTTCGAGTTGTAATATATTCAACGTGCCTTGGTCACCGTGTTATGCTACGAAGTGCTACGGCGTAGCAAAAATCAGTAGTGCAGTAGTTAACCGTGCGGTGGTGGCGCTGGCGTCACGAAGTCTCGTAGTTGTTGTTGTGGAGACATGATGCAAAAATAGAGTTGGCTCGACACAAAAACACTCTAGTCTCACGTGTCTAGACTGCGGCATTTTCTTAAGGGAAGACGTAGTTTATGCAACTATTGCGATAACATGCAAACCTACGGTACCCGGGTCCGTTTATACCCTGTTTTTTTCAGACTTTTTGTACCCGGCTCCAAACAACGAGTGTATGCGTGTGAATGAATAGACTGTTTTAATAAAAAACATTTGATACCTAATTTGAGTCATAGATTGATTAAGTATATGAGTAATATATTCAACAATATGTTTTCTTTTTTCAGAGCTGATTTGATATCTCTTATTTAAAGTTAGAAATTAAAAGTGAGATAGATTTAGGTAAGTTTTTGGGTATTTAGTATGTGTTATCATATGTAACTATTTATTACTACTTTTTGTATCTGAATGTGAGGTACTGAGAGTTAGACGGCCTAAAAAGAACGATTTTAAAAATGTTTGTGCCTTTGAATGCGTTACTAACTAAACAATTAAATACCGTTAGATTTAAAAAATTGGGCCCGATTCTCTGGTTACTTAGTAGTTCGGGTATTCTTGTGGCTCTAGTACCGACTATACGACGATTATAGCTCTTTTTATAGATCATATGATTCCCTTTGGGCAAACTTGGCACTTAATTATATCAAATATCATAGCGTAGGGAAGCCAAATATATAACGAAACCTGCCAACATTTCCTTTTAAATAAATTCCAAGCATTACTTTTTGGCGTTTGAACAGTACTGACCGCACCCAGAAGCGAGAACCAAGCATTATTCCAAACAAAATATTAAAACGGATAAAATGTAGAGTTGTAGCAAAAAAGGCAATCGTATTATCTGAGCTAGCAGTATCTTACTTTGTATTCTGTCCGAAATAATAAGTATGGAAGCCCTCATAAATATTTATTTTATTTAAATATTTAGTATTTGTTATCATAGCGGCATAACAATTTTCTGCAAAATTTAAACTGTCTGAGACATTCCTCCGTTTCATTATCAATAAAAATTTGCAATTGATAAATGAATTTTGTTTGGTATATACATATTTGCTTTTTTCCCCCAAAATATTTATTTTCTTCTAATTTTCAGTATTTGTTGTTATGACGGCATCAGAATTACATTATATCTGAAAATTTTAACTGTCTATCATGGTTTATGAGATACATATTTCAAATAAAGATGTACAGTAAAATCGGCCAAGTGTAAGTTGGACTCGCGCAAGAAGGGTTTACCATAACAGCCACAACAGTCCACAGCGGGACAAGTGCCTTCCCATATTTTGAAAGGGTTCCGTACAATTATCTATAATCATGCAAAAAAGAAACGTTTATTGTATGGAAGCCCTCATAAATATTTATTTTATTTAAATATTTAGTATTTGTTATCATAGCAGCGGCATAACAAATTTCTGCAAAATTTAAACTGTCTGAGACATTCCTCCGTTTCATTATCAATAAAAATTTGCAATTGATAAATGAATTTTGTTTGGTATATACATATTTGCTTTTTTCCCCCAAAATATTTATTTTCTTCTAATTTTCAGTATTTGTTGTTATGACGGCATCAGAATTACATTATATCTGAAAATTTTAACTGTCTATCATGGTTTATGAGATACAGCCTGGTGACAGACAAGCAGCCGAATCTCAGTAATGGGGTTAAGTTTTGACACTTTGGGTAAGGATCTCAATTAAGATGATTTTGTAATACTTCTAATACTTGTGTAGTACACAAGTATTAGAAGTCGTCTGCTGCGAGATGAGAAACAAAGCTGCTAAGGAATTAGTGTTCCTGTTCTACTACGAAATTTAACTGATTTATCAAAAAACACCATTCAATATCCTATATAAAATAAACTCCTATTACCAAAGAGTTCCCAATTCAAAAGCGAGTATTTGTTTGGTGGTTTATCATAAATCTACCTCTAGCGGGGTACTGAATAAGCCCAGCCGCGCTGACTTTCAGAGATACGCCGTGGGGCTCAACCGGTCAACCGCTAATCTAGGCTGGGGTAGCTTACTTTTGTACTTCCAACTGTATAGCTTCTTTATCAGCAGCCCACCCAGGCTATAAATGAAATAATCCTTGGCCATTCCATACTAATTGAGTAGGTTGACTAGGATCGAAATAACTGAAAGGTAAGCCGATAAGAATCGGAAGTAGAGACCCTGCTCAACTGTAAGACAGTATTGTTAATGAGCTCTCAGATTCATCACAGATCAGACTATCTTGTGATGCCGGCTTAGATAAGCAACGCCCTATTGCTTTCCTGTGTGTGTCGCCAATTAAGGCAGTAGACACACGCCTTTTGTTTTTTTTTTTGTAAAAAAGAAACAAAGTATAATCATTGTAGTAGAAAAACTAAACTACACCCAATTGTTGCATCTACCAACATTGTTCATACCGCAAGAAGCTTTATGGACGATTACTGTTTAATAAAGATATCACGACTATAATCACTCTTTTGTACATGGTCTATTGTCGAGGGTACCAAACTTATGCTATGCTGTATTGTACCTGTACCTTACTTATCTACAACAATTTCAAATCTAAGTTGTTAGGTGTAGGTAAAGACCAAATAATTTAGTAATAATAATAATAATATAATTTAGTTACTACAGTTTATTAGTATAAACCCATCACGATGTAGAACCTGTGACTTTTGCTGTCACTAGTAGCGGCGCCTCTAAAGACTTGCTCAACTACCCTTGGCGAAATTTTGCAAGTGTATCTTAATGCAAGTAACGCGTGGCATGGCTCCATCTACCGGGATAGTTTTTGCAACTCTCTCTCTCTCTCTCTTTTCGTGTGGGACTGGGAATTTTGCAACCTCGCAAATAATAAACAAGATCGTTGAGTAGGTATAATATATTGTTTTGAATACAAGCCCAAACAAAGTGAACCCAACCTTTTTATCCACCCTGTACTTTAAACCGAAGCTTCTTGCCAAATGTTATAGTTCTAAGTCCACGGGAAGTACCTTATGGATTTTGATTCCCTTGTGAGGGTCAAAAACACGTGTTTACATGACATGTTACCCAGTCGTAAGTTTTTTAAAGTTAAGTTAGCAGCTCGACTTTTTCAACTTTAAGTGGCCGTGAACTTGAGTAGGTATATGGTGTAAATTTCAAGTCAAAATCTTAACGCGTTTTTGAGATAAAATGTCGTGACAGACGGACAAGAAAATTATCCTTTATGGGTAACGTTTTATTATCTTATGAGGTGCGGAACCCTAAAAGTCATATCGTTTGTACTATTGTTAAAAGTTATTTCTACTAGAAACTGAGATTTATACAATGACTAAGAAAACCAAATCACACACAAGATTCATATGCAATAAGTTAATATTATTATCATATAAATATTTATCAGATAAAATTTGCATAATAGCAAATAACAGTCGATATCCACTATAAGTGGTTCTTGGTAGGTTTCCTTAGTAGTTTTCCGGAAAAACATTTCTTTACGTTTTTCATAATCGCCATAAATTTTCCAATTTGTGGTCAAGGTGCAATACAACTATTTCGTCGCAGGAACATACAAACCTGAGAACTATTCCACGCCCACGAGCTATTTCATGATTTTTGGTATCGATAAAATTTAACACTTCATTTAATTGTAGGTACACAGAAAAATATCAAACCATTCAAGTATTCCTACTATTTTATCAGAAAATATTACTTTTCTTATCGTAGGTAATTTCATCCGACTCCGTAACATTGGTTTATTTCATAAGATATACTTTACTCATGTATTTCATTTATGAATTTACGTTGCCATTACAGATAATAACATACGTTGGTCTACAGAAAAAAAAATTTTTTGTTTTGCTGATTAAGTGGCCAATTTATTAGGTTATGTCTCTTGATTTATCTTATTACCACCATAAATAATATCCTTAAATGTTGCCCCTTCTGTTTCTCCCATATTCTTCAACTTGTTGTAACGGCGCCGCAGCTCGTTTGGGGAAAGATAAAGAAAATAAGATATTACGTCTCCGAGAATAAAAGTTTTATATTTTGCCAGTGTTAACCACTGCTTACTCTGACAAAGACGTTCGACCTGATGAGGTCACTGCAGCGCCATAGTGAAATGTTAGGTAGTGGCTCGACGCTTAGAGGTCAGTGCGAAGCGCGTAGAGCCCGCCCAAGGCCCCGTGGAGTCGTCGACCCGCTCCGTCACCTTGCACTGCCAACTTACGCAATTCGTTATTCTTATCATTTGCATGCACAGTCGCGCGGCCTCGATAACCCCGCACCCCGCACCCGTCGACGAATTTCGACGATTGCTGTTTGACTGGCCAGTGGTGCAAACTCTGGCAGATGCCCAAAGGCTTTAGCAAAATCATTATCATCATATTTCTTGATATTTTTTCAAATTTTTGTTTCAAATCAGTTTTCAAGTTACACATTATAAAACGTACGTACCTTATCCAATTGAAATTGAAGTTGATTGAAATTATTTTTATTTATAATTAGCCTGCTTGATCCCACTGCTGGGCAAAGGCCTCCCCCGCAATCTTCCATTCTTAGACCAAAATTATTATCAGAACAAAATATCCATTGATATATTATGTTTCTTCTGTATAGGTAAGTAGCATACTCGTACAAATCGGGACCAGCAGTGCCCGAGGCGAGTAGAAGGGAGGGAGAATTAACGTCTCTACATTTGTTCATACATTTAATGGCGGTTGGTCATAAGAGTACTGCACCAATCCAAACAAGAAAGTCCTTCCTTCTTTCTTACAAAAATAATATATATAACTCTTGTAATAAAAAAGGACTCACAATTTAACTAATGTCCCAGTTGCGTATTACCTAATTTATCAATAAAATCTTGCTTTTAAACCAATTGAGGTTTGCAATTCAGTTAGCCACTTGTGCATCGAGACTAATTGCCACAATACGCTAAGGTCATCTCCAAAGTCAACAGCTAGATTAAAATTTAGTGACGCAGAACAGGCAGATTGGCATTCCAATGTGAACTAATGCAAAAAACGATTATCTAATTTTATTTATCTGCAGTAAATTCCAATCGTTTTATAAGCTACTCAAAAGATCGTTAGTCTACTTGCCAAAAAGATTAAAATTATCTTATTAGGAAAACCCCTTTGTTTTAGTTTTAGAAATAGGGCAAGGCTATTTATTACATTAATTTTCACTGTTGGAAATCTCAAAATAATGAAAATTTTATAAAGTAAATATATACAAAACAAAATATACCTACTAGCAGTAGGCGGTTGAAAAACTTTCTCGCATCAGTGTCCACAGCGTCGTTCGTCGATTCGGTGGTGTGTCAGACAGACCTCAGAAAGAAGATAAGAAAAAAATAATTTACAACTCAAAATTTAAATCATAGCAGATTTTTGTAATTTTCAATAGAATAGCCTTTAAATTTAGTATTTTTCGGTCTACGAGTTGCTACGGTGTTCGTAGCGCTCGACGTCGAAAAGTCGCAGAGAGAGGAGTCTATGCTAGTGGGATGCGCCGGCTTAACGCGCCACCCCAAGCACTCCAGCGCCGCTGCCAGCGCGTATTTATTCGCAAGGCCACTAAAGCGCCGCGCAGTGCGCAGACGACGCTCGCACGCGATATACTACAATCACAGCGTTCACGGCACTATCGCACAATCGCGATTTACGTTACGCGCACTAATGTTGTACGCGCTTGACGACTAGAGACTTTTCTTTTCGTTTTTACGTTCACAAAAATAAACTGTAACAATGTTGACGATCTTTGCAAATTCTAAACTATTGTGGGGCTTGTGGCAAGTGATGAATTGGTGTGCGTCGAAGACTTCGGTGCCGCTGCTGCTGACGGTGGGCGCGCTGCTGCTGCTGATGCGACTGGCTGCGCTGGTGCAGGAGTTGAGGAAGCTGCCGCCGGGTCCGTGGGGACCGCCCGTGGTCGGCTACCTCCCGTTCGTGGGCGTGCGGCACAAGACGTTCCTGGAGCTGGCGCGCAGCTACGGAGCTCTGTTCTCTGCGCGACTCGGCAACCAGCTGACCGTGGTGCTCAGCGACTACCGCCTCATCCGCGAAGCGTTCAGACGCGAAGAGTTCACCGGCCGCCCCAGCACTCCTTTGATGCACACACTTGAAGGACTCGGTAAGTACAGTGTAAATGATTTTGTTTTATTATTATTTCGTTATAAATAGTTTTTGTACTCAGAAAAATTGTCCTACATTAGAATAAAAAATATATATAATACAAATACCTTTAATAAAAATAGTTTTTTTGTGAAATAATAATCGTGATAAAAAAAAAACAGAATTTAAATATCTAAGTATTAAAACTAGACCTCGAAAATTCGATTATTTTCGCGAAATAAAAACAATCGTAGTTTGCCGGCTAGTTTAGTAAATACAGCGCGCACACGCAAGTGGGCGGGTGCGCGCGCGCGGGGCGGTGACTCGCGCGCCGCCCACTCGCTTGCTTCACGCCGGCCGGCGTTTCACTAGCGCGTGTCTCATTCCTCTCCTCTGCACAAACGCCTGAAATTCCACTCCCGCCTAACCTAGCGCATTCTTACAGGAATCATCAATAGCGAGGGCCGCCTGTGGAAGAGTCAACGCCGGTTCCTTCATGAGAAACTGCGCGAATTTGGCATGACCTATATGGGAAACGGCAAGAAAATCATGGAAGGAAGAATTAAGGTTTGTTTCATTTGGATATCTCTTTCTTTTCAAAAATATTTACGTGTATTTATTTCCAAGAAATACAGCTTATAGTAAGTATTAAAAATCTAACTGAAATGTAATTTTCAGAATGAAGTTTACGAATTGATGACCAATCTACACCGCTCCGAAGGCTCTCCCATTGATGTAAACCCCCTGCTTGCCTTAGTGGTATCTAACGTAATCTGCGGGATTACCATGTCTGTGAGATTCAGCCATGGAGACGAGAGGTTCACGAGACTCAACAACCTCATCGAAGAAGGCATGAGACTCTTCGGAGAAATTCATTATGGAGAATACATTCCCCTTTACAACGTAAGTAGCACATAATTGCAAAAACTGTGTATTACTTATTTAGAAATACCCTCCAGCAATTGCTAATAAATTAATATTTCCAACAGTATCTACCGGGTAAAGCCCAGGCTCAAGAGCGCATAATGAGGAACCGCCAGGAAATGTTCAAGTTCTACCAGACCCTGATCGACGAACATCGCGAAACACTCGATATCGACAACGCCAGAGATCTTATTGATGTTTATCTTATCGAGATCGAGAAGGCTAAAACAGAAGGCAGAGCTGGGGAGCTATTTGAAGGCAGGGATCATGGTATGTATCTGAAAATTGTTTGTTGCCAGCTAATGTTACCAAAGTTACGATTTTAAACCAATCTAAGGATTTAATGATCGCGATGACGACAATTAACCATACTATATTTATTTCAGAATTGCAACTGAAACAAATTCTTGGCGACTTGTTTTCTGCTGGTATGGAAACCATCAAGTCATCCCTTCTGTGGATGATCGTTTTTATGCTTCGCAACCCTGACGTGAAACGTCGCGTGCAAGCTGAACTGGATGCCGTGGTCGGTCACGAGAGACTTCCCACAATTGAAGATATGCCCAACCTGCCATACACGGAAACTACCATCCTCGAAACTCTTCGCATGTCTAGCATTGTGCCTCTTGCCACTACGCATTCACCCACTAAGTAAGTATCGAAATAGTCTGCAAAATTTTGGATTATCTCAGAAACGACTTAAACAGATTACTTACGTGTTTTCTGTCTTGTCTACAGGGATGTTCACCTAAACGGGTACAGAATTCCCGCAGGCTCGCAGGTGGTGCCTCTAATCAACTGCGTGCACATGGACCCTAACTTGTGGGACGAACCGAACAAGTTTAATCCGAGCCGGTTCATCGACGAGACTGGCAAGATCCGACGACCGGAGTTCTTCATGCCCTTCGGCGTGGGTCGCCGCATGTGCCTGGGCGACGTGCTCGCGCGCATGGAGATGTTTATGTTCTTCTCGTGCATGATGCATCAGTTCGACTTGCAGGCCGAGTCGGGCGCGCCGTTGCCGTCCTTGGACGGTATCGTGGGCGCAACCATTGCCCCGGAATCATTCCGCGTTCGGTTCTTGTCCCGGCAGCCGCCTCCGGAACCCTTCGTTCCGACGGCGGACCACCCCCACCTGCGCCACGTCGGGTCTCACTAGACGCCAGGCAGACGCGCTATGCCACTACACCCACCAGTATTCTATGATCACTCGTTTTAGAGCGCATCGACGACCATTATTTAGGTCTATATTATTTAAGTGACGATGTCGCGTTGGCGACTGTCGAGGCTGTGCATAAAGTGTTCAATTTAATTAACCGAACTTTTTACCTTTAGATGTATTTTAAATTCCCATCGCTGAGATTACCTATACTATACGTAACTACGTAACTTATTAACGTGTGACTTTGCAGTTCTACTGGGTCGATAAGTTGCCGATCCTTGAGATCGTTGAAAATCACATCGTATTAAATACAGACGTAGCGATAGGTTGTAAGCTCTAGTACCTATACCAAAATAAATGTATATTCTAGGTCATTATTTATTAGTAGGTATCACTTGCGAGAGTGTTTGAGTGTGATCTCATGTGTGTGCTGCGTTAAATTTACAAGTGTTCATTTCTTGTTATTTATAATGTGTTTATGTCTAGTGTAACATGTACCATTCCATGGTAGTGTAGAAACCGGCTAGTCTAAGGGCGATTACTATTGTCGCCACATAAGAAACAATAATTTAGCTTTAGCATCGATAATGAACTGTAAGTTAGCGTCGTAAAATTCCATTTTGTTTGCAACCAAGTTGCTTCGCACTGAAATACTGTAAGTCTGTTTTCACGTGGCTCTCCGTTGTTTGAGTACATTACATAAATAAAGCTTTGTACATACTGCTGTATTTGTATATGTAAACCTGATATTTTAGTTGAAAAATAAATGGTAAAAATTTGATTGAAATTAATATGTTGTTTAAATGTCTTGCTGTCCCGTAATTACGATTTACGAGCAGAACGTAATTGGCTGTTCCACAAGATAACAATATAGATTCAAAACAATTAAGACACCTACCTATTTCAACTACGCACGTGCACTAGTATCTTAGTCACGGTCATTCTGATTCATTCCAGTTGACTTTGCGTACTACCACTTTTGAAAAAAAAAGCGTCTTAGAATAAATGTAGATGAGGTTGATAAAAGCCAGAAATCACTTGAACACTTTTTTATTTATTTGTACTACTTACTCGTAGAACGTAAGTACCACCTACCTACATGTAAAAAGATATACCTAATAAAAGTACAACCAAAGTTGCTACAAAGCTCAGCTTGCGAAAGTCATCGATACATCACAAAACATCATCAAGTAGTTCGTTAACCTAGTGTCGCACCCAAGCAAGGATTTTCCTGATAGAATTTCCTAACTATTTTTATTTAAGTAACTAAAATAAATGCTTTATAATATGTTCTAAATGCAAGAAATTTTAATTGTCATGCTCAAGACTCTTCCTGGCCCCATGTAACGTAGGTAGCAGCAGAGAGGTCTGATAAAAAAGAGAAACTGAAATCAGGAAGTACTATCATAAAAAATTTAAAATCCTTTTTTACAAGGGATCGCAATAGAATTTCACAACAGGTGGCGCAAGAGTGACACCCACCGAGCCCTGCATCTCCTCTTCAGACGGAGGGTTGGAAGCTAGTCTTATACGCCTGCGCCGGAACAGTCGCGCTACCAATCCACATGACAACATGCGGGAAAGCTCGTCACCAGGGCACATTCGCTTACCTGCGGAACAAAGGTTATATTATCTAAGGAAATCTGTCACACGTCGAACGATCGCAAAGAACACGAAGCAGTATGTTGGTTCGAAACTTTATCGACAAGTTTTCTTTTTATTATTGATTGTTTGGTCTTGACTCTAGCTTGATCCAGACTGAGGATCAGATAAGGCTGCGAGATAAGAAACTAATATCCTACACACCGACAAAACTTAACAGGTAGTTCAGCGCAGGACTCATCCGATGATAGGAGGTAGTCGCAAGCCAGGCAGACTTCCGCTTAAGTGGTATCATTCAACCGGACTTATCCGTTGCCCAAAGTTCAAAACCCTAGACTAAGTTCAATACCTGCAGTTGACAGACCTCTGAATATTAATTATCCTAAACATTCAATATATAATAAGACCATTTCCGTGTGATGCCGGCTTAGAATAGCATCATCCCATGTCTTACCCATGGGTGTCGTAAGAAGCGACTAAGGGACTCGAGGGTTGTGTATTGCAATTTTAGGCGATGGGCTGACAACCTGTCACTATAGTGATACACAGTTACCTGATTGACCCTCAAACTTTTGTCAGATGTGGTGTTAATATCCGTTTTACGGCCGTTAACGCTCTGCTTACCCCGAAGGGATTTAGGCGTGATTTATGTATGTATGTAATAAGACCACCGCCCTTCCGAGTTCTTTGCCCTGAATAAAATGTCAAAATTACCATAAAAATTCCTTCAATCGGTTCGATTTCAAACGAAATCTTTTTTTTTGCTCAGTTCTGTTCTGATACATCTTTTACTCTTTTTTGAGAAGCTGTGTAATTTTTCTCCTGACCCTACTTAATTATTTTATGCAGATGAATTCATTGTCATTATTATTTCCAAATATTAAACGAAGTCATCGTGCTTACCGGTTTGAAAAGGTATAAATTCTTGTGGTTTAAGAAGAGTCCCGTCTGGAGCGAGAAACCGACTTGGTCTAAACTCCTCAGGATCCTCCCATACATCGGGATCCATATGCAGTGCCCACTGTAAAGGCACTACCATAGCACCTTTAGGAACTCTATAGTTTCCCAACCAAGTGTCCTGAAATACGTTGTATACGTTATCTTCTTTTTTTTTATAATCAGAAGATTTAATTAATCGTTTTAATTTCAAATACCTACTTCAAAATCATATAGTTTACGGAGTGTTCCATAATTTATTTGTTGGTAGGATTACCTGAGTTGGGTCATATCATGAATAAAGCACAAATACTAAAGCTTAAATCTGTGAACTCACTTGAATACATCCATGAGGAATGCCCACAGGGACAATGGATCGAATTCTTTGTGTCTCACAGATAGCAGCCATCATCTTTGGTAATTGAGCGCTCTCTACTTGGTCTTCTTCTGGGTATACAGACAATATCTCCTTTCGTACAATTTCCTAAAAAATACGCTTCTTGTGAAAATCCTGGATTAACATTACATGATCTGCGATTTTTATATAACATCTGCAACGCATCAATTGTATAAAATCGCATCATACACACACATCATGTCACAACATTACCTGCTCTTCAGGATACAGAGCCATATATAACAATGTGTTTTAACATTACCTGCTCTTCAGGATACAGAGCCATATATAACAAGAACCAAGACAATGTGACAGAAGTGGTGTCCAAACCCGCTCCAAACATATCTGCCAGGAGGTAGTGCATTTGTTCGTCTCTCACATAATAAGCTGATTCTTCTCCATTTTCAAACCTTCTCTTCTGTTCCATCAAAAAGTTGTCCAAGATACACTCATCGTCGCTAGCAATAAGTGTCTCAGGGTCGAAATAATGTTCCTCCGTGTCTAATGCATGTTTACTATACTTCACACATTTTATATGACCTTTAGGGTGCTCATTGAATAAGTTAGCATGTGGAGCATGCTCAGCTCCTTTGGGTGTCTCCAAACCCAGCATTTTGCGACGCCGATTGATGATGCTTGCATACAGTCTGTGTGTTTGAGCCTGACCGCGTAACAATATATCCATCGTTTTTCTTGTCGACGATGAAAAGAACCTAAATATAAAACGTGAATTAAGAATTATCAAGTAAAAAACTATTTGGGACGGGTTAACAACCTTTTGAAGCACAAAACTTATTCATTTGTATCAAAAGTGCCTCAGGTAAAATATTTTGGTTGGTGTAGGTCAATACACAATAAACATGACGTTTAAGGTATTAACTTACCGAATGAATGGCAAAAAGTTAACGACACCTGCTACGCCCATTTCATGGCACCCTTCTTCTTGGATCTGATGGAACCAGTGCCAAGTTTTGTCATCTGGAGGGAACTTGAAACCGAACATAATTTCATTGACAACATTTCCGAGTGAATTGGTGAGCATGCGTGCCAGATCCATTGGAATACCTTCATTTTTCTCCACGTTCTGAAAGTTTATAAAATTGCCTTTTAGTAACAAAATATCGCCACGGACTTGCCACGGACGCAGGTGATGATGACGAACACTTCGTAAAATAAGAAAATAAAGTGAACGTTCGTGTTATTTCCATTCGCCTCTTGAAGTCTGTGACATTAAAAAGGTCACAAGTTTTTATTGCACTCAAAAAACGTATTCGTGTTTGTGTGCTATTCAGCAAATCAATACAAAGTTGCAAATCCTCATTTTCAACTTGTGAATTAAGCAGGTAACTTTTTCTTAAAACGAACTGTGAAATCTTATTATTGATAACGATATGAACAATAGGTATGTTATGTCAAAACTACAACTACGTTTATTTGAGTAAGTACTTATCATCAATACTTTTAAATGTACTTTAAACTTGTATAAGGTCATAAACACGAGTAAATACATACACGGAGTAATTCGTAAACGCCGGCAGCGATTCGTTTCTCAAGTTTGTCTCGCAAGGCGCTATGCTTGCTCATGCCAAAGCTCTTCAACCACGTTGTTATCAGCTTCCTCTGATCTTTCCACAAACCTCCTTCAGCACAAATTATACCTTCAAGTGAAATTAATTGGGTTAGGAAATTAACATATCTACTTATAAAGCGGTAAAAAAATATGATACCTACCTATAGGTAAACCATAATTTATTTTGAACGAACAAATGAGATAGATTTGTTTCTTATGGGCTTTTTATAAGATACTCCTTTGTTCGGAAGACATTCTTCACATCACTAACGTATTACCACAAAACATAAAGGGTTGAGCTAACTCAATAGTTATTATGCTTTTTTTTAAACAAACTCACCATTTCCATGCATAATTCCGTGCGTTAAGAACAGAGGCGCTCGTCCGCTGAAGCTGTCTTTGGCGAAGGCTTCTCGTATCAGCTTGTGGTCAGACAGAACCACTGTATAAACGCTGCCCATACTTATGCCGTACATTGGGCCATATGTTTTGGCCAATTGCGCCAATGTCCGATGCGGTTGGTTGCGGTCGAGAAACGGCAAGTAACCGACGATAGGCAACCCTATGGGACCAGGTGGTAATGTTTGCCATTCTTTTATCTTTTTAAACACCCAGTAACCCAACACGAAAGATGCTATCCATAAGAATAGAAAATCCATTTTATTCTGAAATAATAATAAAAAAGCGTGATGTTAGACCGACACGATGGCGTAGCGGATAGTACCCCTGCCTGCTACGCCGAGGGTCGTGGGTTCGACCCTCACATGATACAAATATCTGTTATGCTATTTTCAGATATTTGTGTTTAGTCTGGGCGTTTTCTATGTATAATATATATTTATTTACAATAAAAAGTATTAATATCAGCTATTTAGTTCCCATAATACAAGCTTTGCTTAGTTTGGGGCTAGATGGCGTTGTGTAAATTGTCCAGAATATTTATTATTTATTAACGTGAGAGGAGTGGATCGCAAGCGTTAGGGCTGTCCAGGGATGGCGTCAACCACTGCCCCTCAAAGTTATATAAAATTAATATAATTAGTATTTAAAACACTTATCACTTATGTAGGAAATATAAAAAGTAGGTATCAAGTGCAACAAAAATGCAGATAATAATATGCACGGCTAATAGAGTAATAGAATAGGCACCAATAATGTTTATATGAATATGTAATTTAAATCCACGTTGCATCCGCATATGAAGGCAAATACCTACTTCATTATAATTTATTTAAATTTTGTTTACCTACACTTATCTCTGGTTAAATTAATTAATACCTACCTTGAAAAATATACAATATCGCTGATTTAATCTAATCAGTAAACGGTAACTAATCGGTACTGCCAACATAAAAATGTACAAGTGAGCACGCGCAGCAGCCGGCCACAGAATACATAATTTGCTCTTGGTCGCTAATAGATAAGGTCTCTTCGGAAATGTTTAGTTCGCACCTATTATGGTAACAACGAGATGCAATGAGAAGTGGAACTACAAGTTGATATAAATAAAACTCGCCTGGTATGTTTTTTGCAGGTGGTAGACGTTCTTGAGAATGATGTCACAAATAAAACAGCGACGAAGAAGGAGCGAGAATATTGTCGCCGGGCGCGGCGCCACCTATGCGGCAATGCGGCGTCTGATATCCGAGCGGCGCGCTGCTGTGGTCACGTGGCCAGTGGTTAGCCGACTGCTCTTCACGCGCCCGCCTCCTGTGGCCTCTACACGACTTCTAATTTGAAATTCAATAGTTCAAAATTCCAGATTGCTCCCATAGCTGTTTAAACATTTAAATCTTATTAATTTTTCGTTTCTTTTTTTTTAGATCAATGCTGGAGCCCCTCCATGAATGTTCGAATGGCGTCATTCGAAGACACGCAAGTAAGTAAACCTGCATTAAATTTGAATTATTTTTCATAAATTTGTATTGATCGCATGCAAAAGTAAGTAGGTACCTATGTTTGAGATTTATAACAAGATATTGTTTTTATCACGGAATAGTAAGAAACATTATTCGATCCTTGTAGACTTAGTGCCCGTGGACAAAGTCTTACCTCATATCATAAGGTTACCAATACTTACCTCATATCAGGAAGTATATTATTGCGATAAATAATATTCAAGATGTCATTAAAATCTAAGGTTGCTTTCCGATATCCTTGCAGTTTTGTTGTTTAGTTAAAAACTAATAAAATTTCCAGAAATTACATTTTACGGCTGTACAGTTAGAAACATTTTCCCACCCAAAAGCGCCTTAGGAGATAAGAAACCGCTAAGGTTGCCAACTTCAACCCTGACAGCTTCCATGAAAATTAAATTTACTTAATTTTATGTAGGATAGTTTTATCACTTAATGACGCCATGATCCGTCATTATAAAAAATAAAAAGTATAACAAATTTTTCTTCTTTTTATAACAATTTTGTATTGTCCTGATAGAAGACCGGCTCGGGCGGAATAAAATATAAGAATAAAAGCACTGCCTCTGGGCTGGCAAGGTTAATCACATGGCATGTAACTTTACGCCTACACCATATGTAAACGATATTTGTTTCAAATTAAAGTCAAGATACCCCCTGAACAGGGAAACCCCACAAAAACTAGTCCAGAAGTGCTCCGACTCTAAATAAACCATCTTTCTAGGCCCTAAGCTAGCCTAATTTAAAAAAAATATATGTATAGCCCAAAAATGGCTACATGTAATAGAAAATAATAATAATAAAATAAATGCAGTAGATAAATGCACCTGAAATTACACCAATGGAGATTTATCTCGCACATAGTCTGATATTTCATAATAGCCTTTCTTGATTAATTACTGGCTTTAATTTATGTAAGGGTAATAGGATATCTTTAGTTAGGAAGTTTGTTATAAAAGCGTATACAATTGCCCTTAAAAGTTTAACGTACTTTACTAAAACTGCTGCATGAGCATAGCAAACAGCAAGTTGTTCCTAATTCTAGTGTTAAATTTATGCCCGTCACAATTTTTTTAAAGAATCTATATTTATTTTTGCGTAAACTAAATTTTCGTATATATATTGTGACACGAATGTCAATATATTGATTTCTTTAATTTTTTGCCTCAAGGAGACTCTAGGCCCTAATTTATAAATTGAACGAACAGCCCCCGTTTCTGCAGTACAAATAATGTTGTTCACATCCGCAGCATGGCCCCATAATAGTAAGCCATAAGGCATTTAGCTATAGAAGTAGCATGGTCAGTCACATTCTTATCTCGAAAGGAACCTCTTTAGGTGGGAAAACGTTTAAAAAAGTATAGACGGGAAATATACTTTTTAGAAATTTTATTAAATTTCAAAGTCCAATAAAAAAACTGAAAAGATATCAGATCGTATCCTTAGATTTTCTTGACATATTGAATATCATCTTTTGCTATAGTACATTATATACACCGTTCTGTAACCTTATATGGTCCGACTTTATCAACGGGCGCTTAGTCTATTGGAGAAGAGACCTCAGTGCGCTTAGTCAACGATGCTGGCTGGATGGCCTGACGCAGCGGGCGAGACACAAACACAATTCTATGAAAAAACCGCGAAAGTCTTTTGTTTTTGTTAATACGAGTCTTCTTCTATTTTAAACTTACTACCTATTCAGAACAGAAACATTTATAAGACGACAAATTGAAAATCTAAAAGTTTAAATGACAATTACATTATTAATGTGATTTACCTTAAACCTATTTGAAAGTATAGAGTTACAACAGCAGCGTTTGCTCCAGATTGTTAGTTCAAAAGCATTTCATGCGCATGGCTACCGGGGCGCCATAATGCTCCTCGCCCTTTAATAGCGTAAAAGTGAGCTCGCTTTGCTCGCAATACGTGTCATACTCTGAGTGTTTTACACAGCGAAACATAACGAATAGTTTTTGGGCTCCTCGCACTTTAATACCGTGAAAAGTATTACACTCTCAAATTGACTCCCTTTCTCTCCTCTCTCAATTGGATATCTTCACGAAACCTAACCCTCGCCATCCAAAAACATTTCTGTTTAAAGTTTTAATAAAACTAGCTATTAAAATCCTTTTTCTAGAAAGTGTTGTCTGTATAATGACCTATGTATGAATAAAAAAGATGTCGATATATTTATTTCAAATCATTATTTATTTAAGAGATCAGTTTAAAAAATCCTCAACCTCAAATAGTTAATGTTCTTTAGGTAAATGTTATTCCAGAATCTTATTGTTAGCATGTTGCATGTAAAATTTTTATTTATTTATTATCCAACTATTGAAAAATCATGTCTAATTTAATAGTAGCCATTTGCCTAACCAAGCTGTACGTTCACGTTTCTGGTTTTCAATCTAGAATAGTACCTAAGATATGTATAATGTGTGAATCTGCATTGATTGTAAACTGTTGTGTACGTCTGTGAAATAAAATAAAAGTCGAACTCACTTTGTTTGTAATGCTGGTCATTCTCGAGATATTTTACACTAGCGGGTAGTGTTTAAGTTCCTCACCCTCTTGTAGTGTGAAATATAGTGCTCGCTTCGCTCGCAATACAGTTTTTTCTAGAGTTTTACACTAACAGGTGTTAAGTGCCCTCGCCTTTGTGCAGCGTGAAAAGTCAAGCTCGCTTCAATCGCGATATGTGTGTTAGATGTTGCGGAAGATTGAAAAAGAAATTGGAACTAAGGTACTTCAGCCTCAACAACCCCTCCCTCCGAAACTAAGGGCTACGCCGCGCCTGCCGCGTTCAGTCCACGCCTGCTTGGTTTCGAGTTTATGCTGTTATCAGTTATACATACAGGAAAATGTTGAGTAGTACATATTTAATACGGTGTAGATATATATAGTGTATAATGTGCATAACGTGAGTCCGTGTGAAGTTAGAGTTTGATATGGGCGGGCGAGGCCGGCGGGTGCGCACAGTGAAGGCCGGTCAGCGGCCGCGATTATACCTATCCAAATCACTAACTTCTAGCGAGATACATTGTGTATACAGGACTTTTTAAAAATCCTAAAAATATTTCGATGAAAAATCAGACCAGCCGATAAATCTGAACTATTGTCCAGATTGTATTGAATGAGTTAGGCGGCTGACTCATTTTCCAAAAGAGTGCTAAATTTATTTTTTCTATGGGAAAGTTGTCTAGTTTCACGGTCTGATCCACCCCTTGAAATATTTTCATCAATTTGTTTGGTGTAAAGAAAGATAGCGCATCACCACATACAAGTTCCTACGGAAGTCGTAACGGACTGAAAGTTTTCATATACATATTGTAATTTCAGGTGACGTGCTGAGTAGTTCTCGCTACTGTGATAGGTAGGTACGCAATTTCTAAAATTATTCTTGATATTTTTCCGGCGTTGGGGAAACGCCCGTTTTATGGCCGTTGACGCTATGCCTATTCAGCAAGACCGTAGAGCAAGACATAAATACGTGCTTATGTAGGTTTCCGTATCAGTCATCTCTCGTTGATTGTACAACTTTTGTTCTACGACATTTGGAACAGCGCAAGTTTTTTATCCATTTTGTCATTTTGGGTCAAGTAATTTGGCTATAAGACATTCTGCCAATTTAGATCGTATTGATTGTGTAATATTTCCAAATTTTATTTTTGCTCAGCTTTGATATTCTGTCACTTTTAACATTTTGCCAGTTTCCCGTCTAGTTCCTACACATAAGTACTTAGACACTACTTGCACTGCATATTATATAGGTAGGTACATTTATGAAATACCTTCAGACTAAGGCATTCTAAACAATTTAAAATAAAATGACACATTTTCATAATTAAACAGATTTGTACATTATTGCGCGTACGACCCCTGAGCAATACGAATCGCGAGCAGGGCAAAGTGGACTCAGGCAAGAGTGGAGTTTTTGCTATTCTCATTCAGCCACCGTACAGTTATCCCGCCAGTGTAACTGACACAATGCAAGGTTAACCTGAGGTGGACGCCCGCAGAACTGCCGGTGCCCAGCCAGACCACACTTAAAGGACATTTACGTTTTATCACAACGACAGATCAGCACAAGCAAACCCGAAATTCAATTTAACATTTCCAGGTAGGCCACGACACGTTTTTTTAAATACTTAAATATAAATGGAATTTCCTAGTAAATAATTTACAATAATTATAATTTACTTATAACGCATTTGAGTATTCCTCTCTCTGGCCTTGCATGTAAAAGAAGGTAAAGTCGGATCTCATTCGTTTACGAACTCCGCGGGACGTCGAAGTCTTTTTCGACGAATAAAATAAATAAAAACTTATGTTTTGTACTTACATACGTTGCAATTTATAAATATTGCAAATATTATAGATAGTAAATAAAATAGGTACCCTGAATCATAAAAGGTGAGTGAGTGTTAACTGGCTCTACATTCCATCGATGGAATGTCTTATTATTATAGAGTCGATGGTCGATTCACGTCAATAACTTCATCGATGAGTGTGCCATTGCACTGTGCATGAAGCAGTCGGAATCGCTAATGAGATACTTTTGTCAATGAGTGCCGGTGAATTGCCCCAGCCAGATCCCAATCGAACTAGCTCTATTCTGTTTTACTTCCAATCGCACGCAGCTGGGCAAAAGTCCCGAGTCGGCGGCCGCGCCCGCGGTCGTCCACTCCCGGCCCAGGCCACTGAACGGGTTAGATTCTTTTATTCTTTTTTATCGTTTACTCCCGCAGGTACAGTCTAGAATGCCTGCATCCCGCGTATACGTCTTCCTTCTTTTATTTTTAGTCGCGCGAAAAAGGTGGTCGACCAGCCGTAGAGGAGGGTCAACGTCACCGGCGAGGCTCTTACCCCTAGCTAGCCCGCAGCGGGCAGCTGTTGCACAATAGTCGAGAAGATTCTTAGAATTTTATACCGCGTGTAAAGGAAATGAATGACCGCGCACTAGCAGGAAATACTTTCAAAATTGATTAAGAGAGATATAACACTTCACCCCTAATGTTTTAATAGTAAATCAGTAGCTCCTGTTTTTCTGTAAGAATAAATATTCCCAGTGGGAATTTCCCACTATTGCAGGTACCATGTTTGTACCGTATCCAAAGGGGGGACAAAACGGGACCCTATTATTTCCCTTCCGTCCTGTCCGTCTGTCACCAGGCTGTATCTCATAAACCGTGATAGTTAGAGAGGTGAAACTTTCACAGATTTTTCCGCAATAACAACTAACAAAAATATACTTGGGTCGCCCAATACAACAAACGTGATTTATATGCCATTTGTATACATACATAATGGTACGGAACCCTTCGTCTCTGACTCGTATTTGGCATTTTATTGTTCTGATTGTGATAGAAATAATTAAGAACGGTTGATTAAAAACCAAACGTAGATATTAATTATATACCTACTACCAAAAATAAACAAGTCTTTACGTTTTTTATATACAGAGTTTTGAGAAAAGAACTGCGTTTCTTGTTAGCTTGCTTGATACTTGTGTTTAAAATAAATAAATAAAAATACTTATAAATAATTTTATTTTAAGTAAGATTTTTAATTAAACAATTGTTCAACCCCAGGTCAGAACGCGACATAGCGCGTCATTGCGGTTAAGTTCAGCTGCGGTTTTACCATTGTAGATCTTATTACGCGTGGCGTAGGGCCGGTACAAGATCGTCCGATCTTAACTTGACTGTAACGACTTGCTAGTCGCGTTTTGACCTAGAGATGAACAATTTTATAAAAAGTTTTGTAATTTTTTATAAAAAAGAAAATTTACATACATACATACATATATCACGCCTATAATCCCTTGCGGGGTAGGCAGAGTGTAAATGGCCTCAAAAACGGACATTTACGCCACATCTGACAAATATTTGAGGGACATTCTGAAAATTGTGTATCGCCATAGTGACAGGTTGTCAGCCCATCGCCTAAAATTGCAATACACACCCTCGAGTCCCTAAGTCGCCTCTTACGACTCCCACGGGTAAGAAATGGGGTGATGCTATTCTTAACCGGCATCACACGGCAAAAGAAAATTTAAACACGCTTAATACACTTTGTTATTATACCTATATAATGCGAGGTTCAAAGGAACGCAGTACTTTTTCTAACATCCTGTATAGCATAGACTTATCTTCATTCCGGAATAATAATAAATTAATAATCTAACAGTGCAATAAACTGGCCAAACCAATGTCAACGTCCAAGAGCAAATTATCACTGGAGTGCGCCTGTGCTACGACTTTGGCTCTTCTTATTAATTGATACTACGATTGTCTCACTAGTATCAGGTACTTGCAAATAAATAACAATTTAATCCGAATCATCTTCCTTCATACATACCGCAGGTAGAACTATGTAGTGCCAAGCTTGTTTACATTAGTATGAAAACGCAGTTATGCGCTTTAAGTGCTTGTGTATTTTGGACAATGTACGAAGAGTATTGTGACGTCTAAAAGGATATTTCGAAATGTGTTGAGTGTCAAACAAAGATCGCGCAACCGAACGCTTTTTGTGGCTGCGGCACGAGCGGAGCGGCGGCGGCGGCGGCGGTGGCGGCGGCGCGGCCGACCGCCAACGGCAGGCCATCGGTGTCCTTGCATTCTTCGAAGGAATAGCAGAATGGTACCGGTTCACTGACCCCTGACAATGTGAAGGGATCAGAGCAGCGCTCCGAGCTGTAGGCGCGGTCTCTTTACGTAATAAAACCTAGGCGTGAGGGTCGAGACCGTTTGACGGTCGCGATTACCGATTACCCTTTCGACTTTTGAGAGCAATCGTGTTCTATCGTGATTATCTTAAGAATGTTGTTCGAATGGTGGTATGTTACGAGCATAAACAGCGCCAACATGGCTATTACAGATGAGTTTAATCATCGGATTATTCAATGTGCTTTGCGAGTCGTGCATCAGCGTCGCTCTGTGAATAAATATTCAAGTATTGAGGTCAGATCTCGTGCACTGTTTAGAAACGCACAAAGTACTGCGATGCTAAACAATGAAGTAGGTGTACGTAATATTTGGGCAGCGGATTTACTCAATTCAACAAATGCAAACAAGTTTTTGCGAGCAAGTCAATATTTCACTGCTAAGTAAGTAAATATGGATTTTACGTGACCGGCTTGTAATAACTTAAGGTTTCTTTATAGATACCCGCAGCTTGCAATACTCTGGAATGATAACTTTATTAACTCACTAGAATGATAACTTTATTAACAACGATATCACGATAAAATTGAAGCTTTCGGCTTCAAAACGCAGTTTTTTGTAAAAGTGTGCCAGAGGCTAAATAAGACTAAGTACATATCTTGGCAGTTATTCAAAAAATTAAGACGGTTAGTACAATATTTTTTAGGAACCCACCTATGGATATCCCCC
The DNA here is from genome assembly GCA_027580185.1 of Tuta absoluta. Taxonomy (NCBI): domain Eukaryota; kingdom Metazoa; phylum Arthropoda; class Insecta; order Lepidoptera; family Gelechiidae; genus Tuta; species Tuta absoluta. The sequence goes on from JAQAHW010000003.1 coordinate 8,308,938, forward strand.
CTTCTGGGACTGTTTGTCTATCTCTATTACCACTACCGCTTTACTGGTATAGGGTCGGTCAGCCAATCATCACAGAAAAGCCTATGGCCCTGTTGCCAAGGGTGACCCGCTAGATGGTAGATCCGTAAATCTAACTAACTGATAACTGTATCGATATTTTTTCTGCATAGCCACAACATAGGTATTTTTATCCAGCTCTATTAAAGTTAACAATAGCAATTCTATAAAATTTTCGTCACATCCTAGATACCATCATGTCTAGACAGTTTTTTGTTACAAAACTTTATAGGTCAACCTAGGTCTACCAGATTCATCAAACAAAGGGTCCTTCCTATGCTTGTTTTTTTATCTTTGCTTTATCAAAATAGTTCTCTGTGTCTGACTATTTTAAAATACCTAGTGCTGGCCTGTCCGAAACATTTTTTGTGACGATTATTCATCTACGCGCTTTTGCTCTTCAAACTGTAGATCTTTTTTTATATTTTGGTGTTTCACTCAGTCAATCTTCATTATTTTGTGCTGACCAAAATCAAACTACGCATAAACATACATAGGTACCTTACATACTTATTAATCAAACAAGCTAAGTACAACAATATGTTCGTGTGCCGCCCTAGCGTGTGCCGCCCTAGCGTGTGCCGTGTGGCGGGCAGCGGTCGGTTGGCGGGCGGGCGGCTCGGCGGCGGGTCGGCGGCGGCTCGACGGCTCGGCCGCGCCGCCATGTTTACAAACAAAGAGATCAACGCTCGCCAAGTAGGTTACCGCAGCAGCGAGCTAGCGCGCGCGCAGGCGGCGCGGGCGCAGCCGATCCGTATTGCGCGGGTCGTGGTCTCCGGTCTCCGGTGCCCACTGCCCGAACTAGCCGCTCGCCAATCGCCGCCATTAGATTAGCAATACTAATGCCTAGATTTTAAAAAATTTGCGTATTTTGTCATTTCGCCAAAATTTAAAGAGCGTGCCTATGTTCATAATTTTCCTTTTGAATCGCTTTTAATGAAATCCCTACATTTAAGTACCTACAGAGTATTCTTTTTATGATTGCTGCAATCGAAATAAAAGATTGATAAAACTGCACTTACCAAAGTTACGGGTAAAGTAATAATAATGGTGAACTTCACATAAGCTGGAGAAATCGATACGATGGCCGCTCACGACCACGCCGGAAGAAAGTTCCTAGCGATTTGCATTGCGGTGCGAACTGAGCCGTACCGTAGCTAAGGCGCGATATCCCGCGGCCCGCGAGATGGCCCACATAGACACAGCTGTTGTTTATTGTCGCAGACCCATTTCCGTGGGTACACGCCCGCGCCGCCAGCGCCAGCCCGGCCACCCCGCGCCTGCAACTGCAGCCCGACACACTTCGCTCACTCCGAAAGTTTCTCCGATAGAGAAACCTACAATATCTAATAGCACCAACATCCGTCTATGCAGATTTCCAGAGCAAGCCTCCACAGAGACAGTGACCTAAATACGAACACTATAGGCACAATGCGAAGAACAGATTGAGAGAGAGGCCGTTTATTCTGCATGTCGGCGATATCTTTCATCACGATTGACCGTATAAAGTCACCGAGGAATTTATTACTGTCGCTAATGACGACAGTAATACTGTTAGGTGTTGAAATAAGTAGAAAGAAATGAGCATAATTGACGACATCCACTCGTTTTCATTACAAATGCTAGGCGACAAGAAAAACTTGCACTGGTGTAACGTTAGAAAGCGTAGACATTTCACCATAAAGCCTAGAAAGTGTACGTAAGAAGAAAGTGAAGAAGTAGGGGAAAAAATATGCAATTGAAGTGCACGAAGCCGCGGGAACGCAACGACGCTAACAGCTGCGCCCACGTCGGTGTGCTTGCAGTGAGATACTAGTTTCCAATGTCAATTCCAAGTTTCCATCCCAATCAACACGACTTTTCTCCAAAACGAAACAATGGAAACGCTAGTTCGCTAACAGGTTTTGCGCTTCACACGTTTGCCTAGTTCTTATATCGATGCACTCATTTTTACTTTCTTTTCCACTCGCTCTTATTCGTTTGTTCCTCAACGCTCTCAAGTCAACGCAATTTATGTGGATCTCTTCAGCTTAGCAGCGATGTTTACGACGAAAAAACGACATTTGTGTTCAATAGAACAATACATCTGCTGGAGGATAAAGCGACTCTCCAATTTTCACTTTCATGAAAATCTTCATCAAATAGAAATGGTTGATGATACAGCTGTGAGAAATAATTAAAGAGGTTTTAAGTAAGTAAGTATTTATTAATTAGATATGTTACGATGGGCATTCGATTCATAGAATGAGTTGGTTTGTTTCCAATGACCTCCTTTCCAATTTAACTTCGTCGTCTCGGCATAGATCCAGGTTGCTTTCATTGCATACTGTTTATACCTATTATTACCTATTTAAGGTTCGTGACCAGTTTGGTCCACTTTCTTCTCAGGGAGAGGCATTTCAAACTAGCTCGAGGGGTTCTAACGCTTATGTTCTTGTGTTTAAACAAAACTTACTAACAGAAGCATTGTTTACCAACAGTAAGAGAACCGGTAGACCTTTGAAGAATCTGTCACTGTCGGCACAAATAAAGTTGTTCTTGTTCACAAGTACTGTATTTGCTGAGAGTTTTCCTGAAAGTGAAAATCTAAGCCGCTTGGACATACTTCACAATCTGCGAGCGTCCGTAGATCACGCACTCACGCGCATGCCTCGCATCCAGCGGATCATTTTACGCTCGATACGCCCGACTCTTTGACAAATGCACAATAGGCACCTATTAGAAAAGCGTGTAGATTGAACATTCTCGTATCATTTGATATTTAATGGCAGTTTCTTACGTGTCAGTTCCGTCGAATAGTTCGGATGGTCACATGCGAGCAGTGTTCAGGAGAAAATAAACATGACGACGAGCCGACACGATACACTCATATCCGATGCTGCGGTGCGACAGTTTGATATTACTGCCTCCGTGGCCTAAAGTACTTAGCCATAAATCAATTAGCAACTCTAGCAACTGTTCTTTGCCGTCAAACAAAGGTGTAATTTGACCGAAATACCGCATTTATCTAATTATAAGCTGTACGCACAGTAGATTAGATAACCAGTTGTTCTTTAGTTCCCAAGATATGATGCCTGCATCCGGCGCAGTAGTAGCCTTTTTTGCTGCGTTTGTTATCATTTTCTTTTTCGAAATGAAATAGGAAAGGCAAGAACCTTCACAAGTGGTGTTTGCATACGTGCACTTATTAGCGTAGTAGTTGAACGTCTAGTTATGTACGTCACGAGTAAAAAGCCGCCGGTGCCAGTAAGATGGGAAAGCCGTCGCCAAGCGACTTCGAGAGAAAGAGTGTGAAGGCGAGAGATGGGCATTTCACCGCGCGGGGTCAACGCGCTCCACTCGGTATACTGTCACTGATTGTGCCCCAATTGCAGTATGTGGGTCTAGGCCGGCGTTCGTCGACCCGAGTGACACACATAGTGCGCCCGCGCCGCAGCCGCAGTGCTTTCACGCCCCACGCGGGGGTGGGGGCACGCTGCACGCGCCGGCTCTTTCATGGAAAGCTGAGAAAATTGACGCCGCTGGCGGCGCTGCCCTCTGGGCGGACTAACACGACGTGAAACTCGGCTCTTGAACTGCGGTGCCCTCAATTTGTTCGTAGGTACGCCCAGAAACCAATTCTTCTCCTTTACCATTAAGTCGGTGATATGATAACTCAAATTTGTTAAGTTTATCTGTCAAACAAGGAAAGATTACAACCCAATTTAAATCTTGTTATTGTACAGGTGAGTAAAGGTTAAGAAACTTAAAATGACAAGTGATTATTATTTGAATGAATGTGTGTCCTGTGTGCATCCATTCAGCGTCAGCGCATCGTCATTCTTGGTTTGTCGAATCATTGCATTTAATACACAAACTGTGGTGCTCATAAGTACAAAGCACTCTGCATGCTCATATAAAAAGGATTATCTATAACCTATAGGATACCCTTTCTCTTTAAATATTTTGAATGCATAGGTAATTAATATTTTCAAACAACAAAAATATATATTTTTTTAACTTGCAAAATTAATAAGCGCGGGCAGGATTTGCAAGTTGGATGCAAAATTGGAAAATTTGCAAAGATGGATCCAAAGTGGGCAAGGAAGTGTTTTAAAATTTGGTATTCAACAAATACATGATATTTTTAAGCAAATATGGGGTAGTATGGTAGATCAATTTCGCAATGGTTTAGTTAAGTTGATTGACTCCATTTACGGTAATGATAATGACTGTACGTACCTACCTCGTTGGCCTTGACTGAGTTCTTCCAATGTTTGAATCACGTGCATTGTGTCTCATGATCAAGTTTTGTTTTCAAGAAAACAAAAAATGGGTCAGTCCCTTTTCATAAGAATTCAGACTGCAGAGTCATTTAGAACTAATTACCTTGTGACTTTTTTGGTGATATTTTATGGATGTCAATTTATGTTTGTCGGGTATGAGGTTAGCAAGACAATTCGGGTTTTTCTTAGTTTGATCTATTTGAACTTGTAAATTCTGTCGGTGACTTTTCTATAAGAGTCATATTTTTTTCGCGCCACAAAGGTAAAATTTATGTTTTTGAGATTTAACCAAGGATTAGGAATAAATTGTTTAAATATCCTACTTCTTTTCGTGTGGAACACCGAGTCCAACGATCGACCCGATTAACCCTGGTGTCTGAGTTTTTCAATATACAATTGAAATACAAGTTTGGAAATTCTGAATGGCATAAATGAGAAGAACCCACCATCAGATCCGGATCCACTTTGAAGACAATGCCCTGCTAAGGCCTGGTAATCCCCGTCCTAATGGGCAGAGCAGATTAGTCGCCGGCCATTAGTGCACAACGAGCATTGGACAATGGCATTGCATCCCTAAGAGAATGTTGTTCAATTAAGTGCAATGGGGCAGCTAATGAAGTGGGCACGAGCTGGTAGGCAAGGCCGGGGATGTGGGGCAGGGTCACTCGGGCCAGCTCCTCGGTGATAGCGCGACCTCTGCAGCTTATCAAGATCACTTCTCGGCTAACGCACTTGGCCATAATAATACTGTGTAAGCTTGGACCTTTGACTCGGCTTACGTAGATGATATCCTAATTAGGTTTTATGGTCTGATTGGATTTATTAAATTTTAGAAATCTTGCAAAAGAAGATGCAATTTTAGTGACGGCGAAAGTCGCAGGTTTAAATCCTGGCCGCCCGCGGCAGAAAATTTTGCTAGTTTTCTAAAATTATATTAAACGTGATCCAGCATTTCGGCTACAAGGATTTTTCTAAATTGATGCTGCATCACTGCTTTTTCCAATTATGCTGCTAGTGTTTTGGACAGACCAGTCCATTTTTATAAAAAAGATGTCATGTTTTGAAAATTTTTTTTGTACTCCTTTTTTGAATAGAGCTCAAAACATTTCGATTCCTCGAGATTGCGAAACATTTGGAGCATTATTTTATTTGGTTATAAATTCCACATTCTCGGACGACAAGTATTGAATGACTTGAGACTCTTGATTACAACATCTTCCCTCCGAAAATGCTGACCAATAAAATGTATCAACCATTTTATAATGCACTCTGTAAGAAAAATCTAGGCATTTATAGACCCTGTTTAAATAAGGGGATCAGTAACATTTCAGTTTTCATCCATAGCTTGACAAGCAAGAAATTTATTAAATAACTTGGCCTTTGGTTTTACTTTTTCGCTGTCATCTTCACTGGCTCGACTGGAACTGTGGAAATATTGCTTGCCAGGAATACTGAAAAATATTAGGAAATATTGCATAGCATGGGTCAACCGGTACATAAGTTTTATCGTCAATAAATAAAATATTTTTTCCAAGTTCACGGAAACCTCGCTTGGCGCGTATTTCTTGATCTTATTACTTACTGAAAGAAAGTATGGGATGCTCAGGTAGGATTTCGTAAGGGGATGGGATGTACGGATCAGGTCTTTTCCTTGCGCTGCATAGCTGAAAAATTCCTGGCCAAAAACCAGAAAGTGTATTGCGCGTTCGTAGATTTGGAAAAGGCCTATGACAGAGTGGTGAGGAATGAATTGTGGTCGGCACTATCCATGCATGGGGTGAGCAGTATCTTGATACGAGCACTGAAATCCTTATATAAGAATTCCAGTGCTTGTGTCAGGATAAACGGGGCGTACACTGAACTTTTTAACATCGAGAAAGGTGTTAGACAGGGATGTGTTGCGTCACCGTGGCTGTTCAATCTGTTCATGGATAGTTGTTTGGAAGATTTGAAAGAGAGTGAATGTGGTCTGAGAATGAATGGTTTACTCGTCAAATGTTTTCTCTATGCTGACGACCAAGTCATCCTTGCGTCGTCGGCTGAAGGGTTGCAGGAGATGGTAAATATTATGAATGAGGCTTTGAAAAAGAAAGGAATGAAAGTGAATGTAAGTAAGACGAAAGCAATGGTTTTTGAGAAAGAGGAAAATATGACAGAGTGTAAAATTATGATAGAAGAAGAGAGGGTGGAACAAGTGAAAGAGTTTGTGTATTTGGGCTCCGTGTTCACATCAGATGGAAAGTGTGAAAGTGACATCGAAAGAAGGGTGAATGCCGGCAACATGGTGAATGGAGCGTTGCACGCTTTTATGAACAGCCAGAAAGTCTCTGATAAGGCTCGTCTGGCTGTGCATAGAGGGGTGTTAGTTCCGACACTTATGTATGGGAGTGAAAGTTGGGTATGGCAGAAAAAACATGAAAGTATAATAAATGCAGTACAAATGAGAGCGTTAAGAAGTATGATTGACGTAAAATTGAGTGACAGGATAAGGAATAGCGTGATAAGGGAACGTTGTGGTATAAAAGAAGATATAGTGACTGGTGTAGAAAAGGGTATGCTTAGATGGTTTGGTCATGTAGAGAGGATGAATGAAAGAAGATTAACGAAACAGGTGTATATGGCAAGTGTGGATGGGAACGTCGGAAGGGGAAGACCTCGACGAACGTACCTCGATCAAATCGGGGACGTGCTAAAGAAAGGTCAGGTCAAGAGTACCCTAAACCGACGAGCATGCATGAAGAGATTGATGAATGTGGAGGAGGCGAAAGAAGTATGCCAGGATCGTAGTAAGTGGAAGGAAGTAGTCTCTGCCTACCCCTCCGGGAAAGAGGCGTGATTTATGTATGTATGTATGTATGTATTACTTACTCAGGAGCGGCTAATTTGACAAAAGCTTCTATGCCTATGTCTTGAACTTTAATCCGTATTACACTGGTGTTGGATATTATCAGTTTGTCTGCCAAATCCTCACAGATGTTGACGGTACCTCTTCAAAAGCCTTTTTACGCTTTTTAATGTCGATCGATTTAATTGTTATTGTGTGTTTTTTCCATTACGCTGATAGTAATGAATAACGCTCTTTGTAAACAATTCCTGTTCAGATCGCTTCATTTTCGATAACAGACACCAACTTTTCAGAATTCTCAGATACCATGGCAATATTTCTTTTTTGAATATTTTTCACAATATATGTATTTATAAAATATATTTTTATCTGGGACTTCTATGTACCCTTCAAGTACCTATTTATGAGATAAAACTTGTGGGTAGGTCGGAACGTGGGTCAGAATTTGTGTTTTAAGAAAGCAAAAAATGCATTATTTATTTTTGTTTGAAGCAACCTGCAGCACTATTTTCGTGTCTTCATGTCGTCAACAGTTAAACGACCTTTGTATGAATCTTATTTGAAAATAAGAAAAATGGATATTTATTTTTGCGTTTCAAAGCATCGAGTCCGCTGGGGCTCTGGCCTGAGCAGGCGCATCGTGACAGTCATTAATGTGCGCGCGAAACAAAAAATAGACCGACGAGGTAATTGATGGCCGCGTTCGTTACACGGTCACAGCAAAATGAAGGTCCTAATAAGTGCAGGTGCGCAAAAAGCTAGCACTTATTCTTATTGCTTCGTAGAAGCGGGAGAGTTCTGAGAACGGGTCGTAAACGCCTGGAGACAGACGGCAGGCGCCCGCGCATCACCGCGTGACGTCATGCAAGATGCTGTGCCGCTGACTCGCCTTTCCGAGAAGGGAATGCATAAGATAAAATACTAGTTTTACTGACAAGACACTTTTTATTGCAATGCTCTTCTCCTCACATTTTTGCCTTTCAGCTGTCATCTACATTTTATTGGTAGGTGAAAACTAAGTGAGTAGGTAGTTACATACCTACCCATACCTTTTTGTAATATACCTACAAATTAAATATTAAATGTAGAGAGTCAGAGAAAAAAACTGCGTTTCTTTTAGGGAAACTTAATTACTTTAATTCTGCAAGTTCTGCCTTAAAAACATGGATTCTTAAAATATTAGCTGACCCAATATGGGGTCTATCTTTTCTTTATAGTTCAGAGGGTTTTAATAAGAACAGAGTAATTTTCTAACTATTTTCAATTTGACCCGGGGTCAGTGTGTGGTTTTTGTGATGTACACAGACTAAAAAGCTTGCGCGCGCGTGATGTATTAAAAGCTTGAAAACTTTCATACAAAAGACATCAACGCAGCCTATTTTTTGCGCGCGCCTCAAATTCTGGATACGACGTTGCGTTGCGGTGAATCATTGTTTTTCTCTTTTTCCTTTTCTGGCTGATCTTTCTACTATGTCAGTTCTCACACTTACCGCATGTTTTTCCGGTGTTTTACCGGAGACGAAAGGAATTTGCAACATCCCATACAAACACCGGATACCCCAAGCATCACACACGTCGCCGCATCAAAATTTGCGCTGGAAGTTCTCATTTGTATCACTAAAAAGCTCGCACCGCCTCCCTAATTTGAGTTCGTATGGTGGGTATCACGAGCCGCAATAATGTCCGGTGCGTGTGCGATACGCCCATGGTTTGCGTCATGGTGCAAAAACGCGCGTACAAATGGCGATACGTCTTTCATTCACCCCCAACGTCACCGCGGGCGCGTGACTCACATGCTATTTATAGCAGAAGCTTCGAGGCTCAAGTGCACGCGCACAGAAGAGCATAGTACTATAGTAACATTGCCAGAGCATTCCAGGCTCATCTGGTGAAAATTGTACCACAAAAATATGTACCCATACTTGTTTATCTTCAGAGCTGAAAACAAATATGTTTCGAAACACAATTATTAACTGGACCCCCCATAGTCGATTTAGTTACTGTATGTCGACTTTCTATGTACTCTGAAAATTTACCGGGTCTATCGCGATAGTTTCGAGGTAAATATAAACGATTAGCTGGATCTCGATGTTGAGTTGCTTCAGCTGTGGTCACGGGTAGGCTAAAGTACCAGCGAGCTTTCACACTTCATTACACTTTACTTAATCCATGCTCTGAAAATCTTTCTTACATCTTATCGCACAAAGCAGACTTTTTTAAACTAGGAACTTAAGGTCATACCATAGATGCTTTTGTTTTTTTATGTCTAACTTTTTAGCACCAGAAACCCGAGTTTAAGGATACGAGAATCAGTATTCATCAGTCAGTTACCTATTTGTCAATTTTGTACCGATATTTCGACGTGATCGCATTATGCTGTAAAAATTACGATAAGTAGTATAACTTCCGGCTTCTTGACATGAATATTACGGTTAAATCGATAGTATTATTATAATATTTTTTTACTACTCATACGAGTAGGTATGTGGTAAGGAAAGTAATATATTATTTCTTTTAGAGATTTTCATTTGCGGCAAACGCGGACGGGAGTTCTGGATACCTGAACCGCTTTTTACATAAGCTGCTGGACACTGGTCCATCTTTAGAACCATAATTTGCTGCAGAATAACCCAGAACGATTTGGTAATACTTTAACGTAGGCCTGCCTTGCATAAATTCATAAATAATTACGCGAATACAAAAAATATAATGTATGTGTATTTTTGTCACTCATAGTCAAATAAGTCTATGTACACTCATAATTACACGATACTTGTGTTCGGCTGGTCGAGCGTGTTGATTCATTTCGCACGCGACCAAGAAAGGCGCCAAAATTTAAAAATATATTGCAGGTGATCCAACTGGGGAAGTCTCCCGGACTCGCTCTACTGTAGGTAGGTAAAATTGCCTACATAAATAAAAATCTTAAAAACGAACGAACAGAAACATGCATCACACGATAGCTATGTCCTGTCTGACTGAGTTTATAGACCATTAATCTCATGGAAACTACCAGACTTTCTGGTTCAGAGCGGATTACCTACATTCGCTCGCGCGTTGGAAAAGTCGGAAAAGCCTGTCGCCGGATCCACAGAACGTCTTTCCATCCGGTGAGTTTTGCCCATCCATTACATTAATCCCGAGTATCTCCTCTCTGGTCAAGCTGTCTCGTTATATTTGCAGTGCGAGTGGAAAGCCTGCGCAAGCGCCGCAGAGCCGCCTCTCGTGGAAACTGTGCCACGTCGTGCCTTCCCCAGTAAAAGTACTTTCTTCGAGCCGCTTTCGGAAACTCGCCTAGAACAAACCTCGCTATAGTAACCTTGTAGTATGTGACATAAGGCTCATGTGTGCGCACTATAATTAGAAGTCTCGGTCGTTTATAGCCTTTCTGGGAACTGGATGTAGAACTCAGCCCCACCTCAATGGCATACACCGTGGGAAGCTCTCGCATATTGATAAGATTTTCCTTTATGAAAAACTAACGCATACGCCTACTTCCCTATCCCCCTGTGGCAACAGCACTAATTGTAAGAACAACCAATGAAAACCCAGGCAAAACCCACAAACGTACTTAAACTTTCTTATTTGAAGCAAGTGCATTCTTTCTCACCGCGTATCGATCGCGAAGTTGCCTAGATACTGCATAATGCGCACCTAAACATAGCACGACTACAATCGATTCGTTTTCCTGGAATCCTATATTTTCCACCCAAACCACGACATGAATAATACAGCCCTGACAAAGGTGGGGTAGAGGAACTACGTGCACGCCACACGGTAAAAATGGGGTTTCCATGGATTTTCTAAAGATGAATAAAATTTAAAAAATCTAAGTAACCTACATTATTGTTTGCGTGCAACAATGTTGTTATTCTTTGATTGGAGCCTCATTGAGTCTATTTTAATTTTAACGAGCCGTATATTGGAACAAGTATCGTTCAGTGCTAGACTTTCATCGAGGCACTTCAGATTTGGGGCGCGCAACACAACAAGCCCACTCACGCCAATCGTCGTACGGAAATCAAAACATGTCACGAACCACTAACAATATTTGAATGAATATTTGCCTCTACGGGCTCCTATTTAAAAATAAATGTTTGATACGCTCATTGTCAACCTGGATTGGTAGGTATTAAAATATGGTGGACATGCCACTTTTTAGGTTATCTCTACCCTAAATTGTGTGGAGTAGGTTATTCTTCTATCCCCAGCGCCAACTTTCTGGTATTTTGCCCCAGAATAATAATAGTAGGTACTATTATGCCAAGCTCTTGGGTGCGGTAGAGCACGTATTTTCAGAATTTCCAGAGTTCGACGTGAGCTGAAAGCTATTAAAACTTTTTCTTTCAGCTTTCTCTCAGTTATCCGCAATTTCCATCAAGGCCTTCGCGTTCAAGGCTTTGCTAACGTGTTATTATTGAAAGAAAATTATCTTTGAATAAAAATATTTTCCTTATAATCCAAACCTAGGTTGCTGAACTCAGTCGATGTCTAACGGCCGTTGATGATGATGAATCCATGGGTACATGAGCATACTATAGCGGCCGACATAATAATTTCAGAATAACATTTAAACAACCTATTCAAATTTGTTTTTTCGATAGTGGTCTTTAATACTAGTAACTTGATGAGGTAGTGATCATGCAGCGGCTGCTGGACTTTAAGCAACATCTAAAGAAATGTGATACTCGCAGTTTTGTCGCAAGGTAGCACTCTGTAAAGAAAACTAACAAATTACGGTAGACGTACGCATTTCCGAGTTTAGCAGATTATAATTTTTTTCAGGGTTCCCCGACAAAAAAAAATTATCCACAGAAATACATTCCGTTCTTAATAGTCTAGTATGTCCTATAGGTGTACTTATCTGCATAGGTTCGAGTAGGTTCCTTTTTTAAAAAATATTTTGATCAGTGGTTCAATATTAGGCTAAATTATTTATCATATTTCGACCCACGTGTTTTGTTATCATGATTTAATGGAATTTGAGTTTATGTTATACCAACCGAACAATTCTTGTATATTTGTTATCGGAATCTCGGAAACGGCAGCAATTAATTTCATGAAATTTGTTGTTTCGTGATTTTCTATACTTCAAACTGTTATCAGAATACGAAACTCCCAAAACCATGCCACTGACACGCTATCTACATACAACTGAAACAATTTTCATTTAGCAGACTTCGGGCCAAGATTATTTACCAACAGTAAAGTGCGTAGTTAGTTTTTAATTCATTGATACTTCTACACTAATAATATTATAACGATGAAAGATCTCCTTGTATGTTTGAATTTAATAAGCTCCGAAACAACTGGACCGATTTAAAAAATTCTTATAGTCTTATTCCTACGGGAAAACGGTTATCAGCGGCTGAAACCGCTGGGCAGGCAGCTTTTTAAAAGCTAGTTGCTAGTAGCTATGCTGCAGCTAGTTTTTAATAAGTTCGTACTACTAACTTACTGACTATGTAGCGAATAAAATCATTAAAAATACCTACACTTACATATCGTTTAAAGCCACATCGTAAACATTTTGTTAATATATTTAGATACTGAAATTATAGGGTACGGAAACAAGTTGCGCAAACCCTAACACAGTTTGCCGGTTTTTAGCATGTTTTGCATAATATTTATTATGAGAAAGTAAAATTAACTAACACACTTTAAATGACATTTTGTTTAAAATTTGCTGATCAAATTGTACCTTAGAAGAAATAAGATTAAAAAGATAGTATTATACAGGCTGTTAGATTGCATTATGCCGTGTGTTGCCGGTTTAGAATAGCATCACCCCATTTCTTTACCGCGGTTGTCGTAAGAGGCGACTAAGGGATTCGAAGGTTTCATGTGTATTACAATTTTAGGCGACAGGCTGACAACCTGTCATTATAATGCTACACGATTTTTCTAAAACGGCCCTCAAATATTTGTCAGTCTTGGCGATAGCGACGCTCTGCCTACCCCGCAAAGGAATAAGGCGTGATATGTGTAGGTAGGTATGTATACAGCGAGTCAAAAATATACTTACATATAGTCCGGGTCCCAATTTGGGACTTTGTATGGAGGTATGATACCATCTGGCAGAAAGCATGAAACTTGGCATGTATGTTGCTTTTATATATGTGTTTCAATAAACGAAGGGAACCACGTCGAGGCCCCCCTGTTTCCCCCCCTTACCCCCCCTTTTATGTCCCAATTTTCAGTTATTTTTATTTTTATTGAAAACGGGTAAAGATAGGAGTAAACCACCAAGGAAACAAATATTCCTTATAAAATTATCTATATAACAATCTTTGGGTGTATGTTGATAGATCTTATAGTTTTCAAGATATGCTTACATTTACTCCAATTTTGTGAGAATTAGCGGCCCATCTAGCGATCTCACCCGCTGCTTACCGTTTTCCTGCTTAATAAGACTTTGTTTTGGCATGTATTTCATACAAACCTTCCGTCTTGACACTCTTCAGCTATCAACAAAAACCGCATACAAATCCGTTGCGTAGTTTTGAAGAATTAAGCATACACGTAGGGGCGGCACCGGACCACTGGGACACGGCACGTGGATATAATTTTATTTTATTAAGTAGGTAAGTTAGGTTAGTAACCGTATTTCTTTCCCGTGGGAGTCGTAAGAGGCGACTAAGGGACTCGAGGGTGTGTATTGCAGTTTTAGGCGATGGGCTGACAACCTGTCACTAAAGCGATACACAATTTGTCCAATGACCCTCAAATATTTGTCAGACGTGGCGCAAATGTTCGTTTTTTGCGGCCGTTTACGCTCTGCATACCCCGCAAGGGATTACAGGCGTGATATGTGTATGTGTATGTAAGTTAGGTATGATATTAAAATGCAAATATTCATGTCACTTCGTTCGAAGACTACCGCAGTAGCTTTATAAATTATGTAAAGGAACCAAAAAGGGAACAGAATTGATGTAATTTTTGACGTGTACAAAGAAGACAGCTTGAAGAATACTACCAGAGAAAAGAGAGGAGAAGGACTTCGACAAAGGGTCACAGCAGCAGGGAACCACCAAAAAACTGGTAAAAATTTCTTCGCTGTTCTGACAATAAAATAGAACATTTTAATTTCCTATCTGATGGGCTCCAGCAAGTTCAATATGACAAAAGGACAATTTTATCAACAAAAGGCGAAAATGTTTTACGTAATGATGGCACAGACGTAGCTTCCCTGTACTCGAAGCAAGAAGAAGCTGATTCCCAAATTCTCCTCCATATTTATCATGCTGTGCGTGCAGCACGGTCATACCAAGGTTTTGGTAAGAACTGTGGCTACAGATGTAGTCGTCATTGCTGTTTGAAAGAATTTTGGATCTGTTTTGGGGTCGGAAAAGCTACACGTAACATCACATCGCATCCATGACCTGGCTAATTCACTCGGGCCAGAAGTATGCAGTGGGATTCTATCTTTTCATGCGTTTCCAGGCTGTGATACTGGTTTTAGTAGAAAAGGAAAGAAGTCACTTTGAAATCGTTCCCTCAAGCCACAAAAACCTTCAAAGAATTATCACAGCCTGTCAAAGCAATTAAAACCCCATCATTTGGATCTTTTGTCGAGGTATGTTATCTTTACATATGATAAGACATGTGAAGCAAAGATCTTAATGAAGCAAGGAAGGAAGGAAGGAAGGCCTTATTTATTATTATATTTTATCAGGCAGGCAGTTCAACTGATGGTGCCTGTATCACACACACTGTTCATAGTTCACTTTATCTCTTTCCATTTTATATTTTTAAGTGTTTATCAAGTTTGTTTTTAAACATATTGGTATTCTGTGCTGATATGATTTGTTAAGGGACGGGCCATGGATAGGTTATCACTCACGTCAAGTGCTCTTTTAGAGCACACAAAAAGGGCGTCTTTCCTAGCCGGCTTCACCTGGGGTCAGAGTTTCATACATAATCCAGAATATCCCAGTTTCGAAGATTAGGGTTGGAGAAAAGAAAATGGTTTCTGATTCCATTATGGAGCACAATGAAAGTAACAGGAGCCTCCGTAAAGGAATTGACCACCTGCAGTAGGGGTCGGTGCCAATGCAGGAAGTCAGGGCTTCCTTGTACTGGCCTATGCAAGTGCGTAGGAGACAATTGTGATTTTAATTGAATAAATATGTTATAAATTAATCTTCTTCTTGGCGTGTCGATGGCACACACTACACCGTCGCGGCTCAGAACTTGGCTACGATGACAGCGCTAAGAGACGCTGTCATAAGATCGTCCTGCGTGCAGGTGCTAGGGCACGCAGGACACGATGTTAGGTGGTTCATTGTTTGAACTGCACCACACAAACAGTTTACATCGGAAACCTTCAAGAAGCCCCACTTGGTCATGTTTTCCTTGCTCCGTCCGGTCTGAGTCCGAGGTCTATTTAAAGATTTCCCAACCGACCATGGCAAATTATGGCCAGGCGGCAAGCTCTCAGCAATCGGGACGAAAGGATCTGGTAGGGTAATAAATTATTATCCTAGACTTATGTTTTACTTTATCACTCAAAACCTAGCACCAATACGTTCGTTATACCAATGCCTTCGCAAAATATAATAACATTTAATGATAACCTTTATATAATATATGTCTCTCAACACAGGTGCTAAGCTTAAAGAGAGACATCGGCGTATTTTGTCAACTTTAAATGTATTTGAGGGAAATAAACATTTTTATTTTTATTTTATTTATTCATTTATTACATACATAACACACAACGCGCGCCCTCCCCTCCTCCTATTCCCTCCTTCCACCTGAAATCTCCCACCCCATCCCATCAACTCCGTGGGAGCTCGCTTATGGTGTCATCTTAATATTATAGGCATTATTTCTTGCAATAATAAAATAAATGTAAGCATATCTTGAAAACTATAAATCGTATCAACATACTTCCAAAGACTGGTATATAGACAATTTTATAAGGAATATTTTTTGTCTTGACGGTTTTCTTCTATCTTTAGTCGTTTTGAATAAAAATCCGGAAAACTGAAAATTGGGGCATAAAAGGGGGGAGAAGGGGGGGAACCAGGGGCGCCTCGATCTGGTTCCCTTCTTTTCCTGAAGCACACAGCTGTAAGCTACATATGTACCAAATTTCATGCTTTCTGCCAGATGGTATCGTACTTACCGAATAGGACCCGTACTAATAAAAAAAGGCTGCCTTTAGTGCCTATACCATTCGTGATCAAGTCATATTGTACGGGAGGCTTTATATTTTTTTATGTCTATCTTCAAACAAAGATCATATTTTTATCAACGTTTACAACTATGGGTTCTCTCCTAGAAAAAACGCAATACTTTTGTTTACACTACTGTATAAAACATTTGTTAACCCGTAACCTTGTCTTGTATAGGTACGTAAAGCTTAAAAATTCAATTTCGTTTTAATTATTGCAGTAGGTACTTATAAACCAAATCCCGCGGCACTGAAGGTCCGTTATCTCGTCATAAAAAGTATTTGTGCCCTCGGAGATTTTGGCAGTTTTATGTGTCTGGCTGTGTGTCTGTCTGCCAGTCTCGGCTGGACACAAAGAGTCGTTTAACTGTTCAGAATGGCAATAAAGCATTTCCCATTATTTTGGAACACGATTCTCGCACACGTGTCGATATGGGTCAAGCAAGATCGATCCCAATAAATCATTATATTGTTTGATTTTACAGTCGAAACTGATGGTTATCAACCATTGGATTTGTAACTGCATGGACAATTTATTAATCCAATAATACCAGTTTCCTTTTGTAGTGCCTGTGGGATGCACTTAAAAGAGTACCATTGGTAAATTATATGCATAATTGCACCTTGGTGTCAGCCTAGATATTATATCTTCACATTCACGCACCTATTATATCATCAATCTAAGATCCACCAGTTTATATGATAAATATTTGAAACTACAAGGTCTGTTATAAAAAACTGGACCTTCACATGCCTGCACTTAGCAATTACATATTAGGTTTATCTTACTTTCTACAGAATATATGTACTTTTCTAAATTTTCATTGAAGATAGATAAATCAGAAGGTTGTAATCTATGGTAAATAAAAAAGGTTCATGTTTCCGATACTGCTATTTGTATCGTTGTAGGAAGTACGCCGGAGCCCGCCGACGCCGAGGCTGCTATGGCCTGCCTGCGCGCGCGCGTTCTCTCGACTCACTCCGCGGCGAATTTCGCCGCTCTCGCCCACTGATCTACATTTCACCACCAATATGGGTCAATAACTGCCCACGCTCAGCCCCTCCGAGCGCGGCCATTCACCTCGCTACTCCAAATCATTGTTCGCCAAATGTAAATGTAGCTTGAGGTCGACGACCTGGTGGTGAACTGGTGTGCTTGCTGGCAGCGACAGCGCGGAGAACACTTGACATTTGGCTGGCGAAATGTGGTTACCAACTCAAACATCCTCACATTATTGAAGACGTGATGACTGATAAACTAAACAGATGCTAACTGTCACTGTACATGTAAGAAAGTAGAGACGTGGAGTAGAAAATTACAGATAAATGTTTCTGGATAAAACTGAGATAAGTATCTATATTTTGTATGATTTAATCAATTCACTATCCAACTAAAGGCAATTCAAATTTTTACAAACATCCATCACAGCATCATCATATCAATTAGTGATCCTTAATTGATAAAACTTGACTAGACAACCGTTAGTGCTAGGTTAGGAACCTAAGTACTTTGAACTTGGCAAGCTTTAGAAAAAATTATATTGATCCCAAACAAAGCAACAGAAAATGCCTATGTGACTGCTTCTATCTAAATACTTACAGACCCATTAAAAACGCTATATAAATTTAAAAATATAAACTTTGCAGTAAAAACGATTAAATACATACATATATCACGCCTATAATCCCTTGGGGGGTAGGCAGAGCGCAAACGGCCGCAAAAACGGACATTTACGCCACGTCCGACAAATATTTGAGGGACATTCTGAACATTGTGTATAAACGTTTAAATACAATATGATTATTGAAAAACTAAGTTATGCAAGTGTGATTTCCAGTCTAATAAAATGATTAAAAAGAAACTTTCACTGTGAAAAAAATACAGCCACATATCAAAACCGTTATAAAAAATCTGGTAGGCTTTTTACACCGCTAGCTAGATGTTGCTAGGCCGCCGCTATAAGTTCACAGAAGGTAAATCTTGCATTGACGTAATCGAGGACTTTGTATTTCGTAGAGCTCTCAAAGCGACAACTATGATTGTTGACCAAAATATTGGAAGGAAAGTGGCGCGTTGAACAGCGGGCGAGCTCGCCGGCTCGCCCCAAGTGTCACGTTGAACTCTTACATAAGGAATCACCTTGCTTTCGAAAATATAATCGGATATTTTTGCCATTTCTTCACCGAACAATACCTCGTCACATTAAAGCTGCTGACAGAAGAAAGCAGCTCGTTACACGAACAGACGTTATCTGGAATCGAGACCATGTACGGTACTTCTTTTCTACGTGATACAGCGCCTAAAAAGGCAGTCAACCAGTCAAATAACTTTGTCGTGTGTGTTATGTCCAGGTGCTTTTGTGCTCAGTAGTGAAATGCATGAAATAATGACTATCAGCTACCCAAAACAGTCTTGTCTCACACGAGCTTACTCAGTTGTAATGTTGTGCACATCTATACCATGTTAACAGCGAACTAGCTCATATTTTGGCCCGGGGCGGTAGTGGTGCTCGGACAGGTTACGCTGTGGCCCGTGGCCCGCGGCCCAAGGAGAAACACTCCGCCGCTCTACATTCAGCGAGTTTGGAGCCGATGACTCCTCGTGACCGTGTCCTCGTTCACGAGTGCTGCTTTATCTCGCCGAATTTCTCTCTTCTGTTCCGCATCATCACGAACAAAAAGTCGAGACCCGTTCGGTGGAAGCGCGGCCTAGTTGAGGCGGAGACATACCGGCATACGATCAACTTAGGTCTGAATGACGTTGCCTCGCTGGTAGAGGTGCTAAATGGCCGGTAGGTACTAAACACGTCGTACGAAGTATTCGAAAATACATGTTTAAATAAATGTTATATGAAAATGAAAATGAAAATGAAAATGAAATAACTTTATTCAATGTAGGATAGCATTATCACTTATTGACGTCATGATCGGTAATTGTAAAAAAAAGAAATTTGCATAACGCAATCTTCTTCTTTTTATAACAATTTTGTATTGTCCTAATAGAAAACCGGCTCGGGCGGGATAAAAAAATAAAAATAAAAATAAAGGCACTGCCTCGGGGCTGGCCAGGTTAATCACACAGCACGTAACTTTACGCCACCACCATTTGTAAACGACATTTGTTTCAAATTTTAGTCAAGATTTCCAAAGCGTGTTATTAACATGCGTATAATTAACCGGACCCCCTGAACAGGAAAAACCCCCCAAAAAACCTGCCCAGAAGTGCTCCTACTCTAAATTAACAATCTTTCTAGGCCCTAAACTGCCCTAGCTAATTTTGGAAATAACGAATAATATATATGTATAGCCCAAAAATGGCTACATAAAAAAAAATTATAATAATAACAAAAAATTGCAGTAGATAAATCTACTTGTTCGTCTAATAAAATATTTACTTTATACATTTGAATTAAACCCATGGAGATTTATCTTGCATATAGTCTGATATTTCATAATAGCCTTTCTTGTACAATTTTTGTTTAATTACTGGTTTAAATTTATTTAAGGGTAAGTCTTGAATATCTTTAGGAAGTTTGTTATAAAAGCGTATACAATTGCCCTTAAAAGTTTTGCTTACTTTACTAAGCCTGCTCATGTGCACAGCAAGTTGCTCCTTATTTCTAGTGTTAAAATTATGCCTGTCACAATTTTTCTTAAAAGAATCAATATTTATTTTTACGTACACTAGATTTTCGTATATGTACTGTGACACAAATGTCAATATGTTGATTTCTTTAAATTTCTGTCTCAAGGAGACTCGAGGTCCCAATTTATAAATTGAACGAACAGCCCGTTTCTGCAAAACAAATATATTGTTCACATCCGCAGCATGGCCCCATAATAGTAAGCCATAAGACATTAAGCTATGGAAGTAGCTAAAGTAAACTAGTCTTGCAGTGTCTACATCAGTGAGATGTCTTATTTTTTTAACTGCGTATGCTGCTGAACTCAGTCTCTTCGACAATTTCTCAATATGTGGCCCCCATTGGAGCGAGGCGTCCAAAGTTATGCCTAAAAATACAGTTGAGTCCGCAAGGTCCAACTTTTCATCCTTTACCTTAATAATTGTAGAGCTTGGTTTAACATTTGGTAATACAAATTTGATACATTTAGTTTTCTTTTCATTCAATAGTAGGTTATTTACTGTAAACCATTGCACAAGTATATGGTTTTTTAACTTAAACAAACTTTGTGGTTTGGGCCAATCAGCAACAACTGTATTTAATAAGTGTCTCCTACAACAAGCTTTTCGGAGAACCAGAGCAGCAGGTTTTACAAGATCTAAAGGTGTTTTTGTGTCAGACTAAATATGCGAACAGAAAATTAAATTGCACGACCGTCTCCGAGTGCACAAAGGTATATGCAAATGTTCAAAAATGGGTAGAAAATTTAAAAGCAGCTGAGGAAGAAACAACAGTTACAGAAATTGTTTCCAGTCAATATCTTGTAAGTACAGTTGTTGAAGCTGATTGCTTACTTACAAGAACACTTATTTATGTAATTTCTCCATCGGTGGTAATTAATATGTTTCCCTGAAACGTATTATTGCAATCAGCAGCTCTGTGCGAGGCACGATCGCGGGCCGTCGACGTGAGGTGAGGAACCGTCCCGGTGCAACCTCCGCCTTTTCGAATAAGCGATTACCACAACTAAGCTACTGTAGACCGGCCGTCTTCTGAAAGCAATATATAAAAACCTACAATACTCTATAACCCATTAGACATAGGTACTTAAGAGCTGTCCATAGAAGAGATCAACATTAATAGGTTTGGTTTTGCAAACAGTGTAGTTTGATCCCATAAATGGGTAACTCGGGGTGATGCCAAATAAAGTCGGATAGTTAGGTACACTATAGATAGGCATAGGTACTATAGATAGACTTAAAGGTTAACAATGTAGTCTTTATAATGCCGACAGTCTATTTTCAGTGTTTTCGTACCGCCAATTGACATCGACTTGGCTGAATTACAAAGGTTATTTGAAGTTATAAATGATAATGCTTTGTTGTAGTCTCACAAGTCTTCAATATTTACCTAGGTATGTAGTTCAGATAAGATTATTGTCGTTAAATATATATATTTTCAACAGAAATAAGGATATGCACATTCCGATTTTCCCTGGAAAGTATGTTTGATTAAACTAACTTCAACATTGGGTAACTTAAATATTTAAAAAATAAATATTAGGTAACTGGTGAAAATATTTACCCCTTTCCAAAAATGTTTACATTTCATCAGTGCTAAATAACGTCCTCGAAAAACTTTCTTTTGAAAAATAAATGTTGAAAGCGTAATTAAAGTAATTTACGCGTATGTTAGGTACCTTCTTCTTGTAGTCATATAAAAGCAGACTCACAAATCCTAATTTTATTGCAAACGATAACAATAGAGTCTGGTCAACATAAAATAATTATAATGGCCCGAAGCTACCAGATAGATATTGCTAGCATGAAATATATTTATGGTTTCTACCCCGGTATTGTAAGTAAATAGGCAAAGCGCAAACTACCGTAAAAGAAGTTCGTTATCGCCTGGTCTAACAAATATTTGAGAGTCAATTTAATATGGTTGTCAGTCCACCATCAAAAACTCTAATAGGTAATCATTTCAAAGTGATAGTGTTTTACAAAATATCCACCATAAAACCCTAAAGTGCTATCACTGTAGCGGGGGCAATATTAGTACCTACCTACAGTTATTACTCTGAACTACCTACCTACCTATCATTTTAACGCCTAAAGTCAAAATGTCCCTTTCGCACAATATATTTTCTGACGTTATATGATAATATCGTTCAGTTAATCATAAGTATGAATATTTTATTATAACTAGATCTCTGCCCTGCAGATTCATCCGCGCATTATTATTTTTGCAAATGGTATAAGACTTGTTTTCGTGTGATGTCCAAAAACGTCTAAGTGTTTCGGGTTAACTTTTTACTTGTGTGAATTCCCTTTTAACGACACCCGTAGAAAAGGATGGGTTGATGCTATTCTAAGCCAGCATCACTTGGCATTATTTAGCAGAAAAATAACGACGACTCGGTGTCCCACACGAAAAGAGAAGAGAGAGCAGAAAAATCAAGTCAGCCGACACACTTCCTCTAGGAAAGTTCCCAAATGTGAAAAGTTTACTGGTACATGACCTAGGGCCGGCTCAGGTGTACCTGCCACGCAAAACCTGTAGGTAACCTTTAGTTTTGTTACACTTTGTTCAAGTCACTTTTATAATAGGCTTATTAGCATTTAAAAATATATATTAGCTCGCGCTGCAAATTGAAATCTGTTGCCAACAGTTGCTATCTAATGAAGTACCTAATATCTTTGACTTTTTTACTGTTTGCAGGCAAGATCTACTCTCACACTGCTTGTTGAGTTGGATCAAAAGTTTGTTGGAAAAAAGAACTTACTTTTACATGTGTATCTTCCCAGCTCATTTATAATTATATTATAATAGATTAAAACATAGTATACGTAAATAATTATTACTTTTGAGCAGTAATGTTGGTTGGACAAGTTTTTTTGTACCAACTTACGATGTTGAACGTCATATTTATGTGCTAACTTTCCCTTTCCACATTAAAATGATATGATTATGATATTAATATGTTATGGTCGGTAGAGGCGTATGATACTCGGGTGTGCAATACTAGCGGGCGCAGGCGCAGCGGGCGCGTCCACCAAGGCACCAACAGCCGCTAAATGTCGCGCGGCCTCCGCACTCACAAACGGCCTTTGCAGTTCGGCGCGGTCGTCGACCTGCCACAGGTCATTGACCGGGCCCGTATTTAGTTTTCACTTTCGTTCACTAAGGATAACTGTACTAATACGTCACGTGAATATTTATTTACATCCATCCGCGACCGATTCGGCACTGCAGTTCCTGGAGCCTGCTAGGAATACCAACACGAAATTGACACACATTTTGGCAATGAGTTACACCTGAAACATTTTGCATTAATGATAACGAGTATGTATAAGTTTATACTTACTAGGTAAAACTCGACGTTAGATCAGTATATAAAATATATTAAATATTGCCCAAATTGTACTACCTACGTAGTTCCTAAAGCAAATCAATTACGTAGGCACATCTACCCAACACGTTATAAATGCCATGATTTCACGTGAACCGCTCAACTTGTACGTCCGTCACCCGCCTAGCAGAAGGTTGTTGTACTAATGATAGCTGATGTCGTAACTTGTGCTACGAACCGGTGTCCTTTTGGTGCATTTTGGGTACAATTAGGTAATTTCGGTGGGCGGTGGGGGATCGGTGCGGTGGTAGGGCGCGGGGGGCGCGGTGCGTGGGGTTGCGGGTTCGGTGGTTGCGCAAGCGGCGGTCGTCGACTCGGTTATGTCAGCGGTTTACGTAAGCCTCACCTCGCAACGCTCTCGGGGCAGGCGCCAATTGTAGCCCGCGACCATTTCGCACTTCGCGCGGACTATTTGCGGACACCCGTTGCTTGTTAGCGCCGCGCCGCCGCGCCCTGCACCGCAACCACACGCATCAGTATCGTTGCATTGTTCGCTGACTCTACATATGCTAACCAGTTTCATTAGTAATATCTGGATTTAGGTACGTATTCAGTATGTGCATATTGTGCATGAAGCTACGAAAACTAATTTGCTTAGGGAGTCTATTTAGGTTGCTCTTACGAATTTACAGTTTTTCAGTGGTGCAGTATTAATCTGAAACTCTAAGTAGGTAATTGTTAATTTATAAAAACAAATAATTAAACAAGATGTGTAATAAAAACAAAAAACTAAGATTGGTATCTGAATCTTACGCAAAACTGCTGCTGCCTTATAATTTCAACCTCCGCTTGTTTAGTTTATATCCGTCTATAGAGGGTATTCTTTGGAGTGCCCTGAAGGGACAATTATTAGTTGCCGTTGAAATAGAGAAGGGGCTGGAGAGATTGCGTCAGCGGATCAGCGGCTGAGCGCTCGGAGAGCGGCCGGGCTCAACGCACAAGGTTGCAGAGGTTCAATGATCTAGAAATATAAGGCCCGACCCCGCCCGATGCGCAGCGCAGCGGCTACGCGCCTTGCCTGCGCGCGCGCACCGGCCGGTGGCCCAGAATACGCCATCGCGAACCGCCTCCGCTCCACTGCCTGCGTAGCCTGTACTACGCGTCGTAGCCAACTTGAACACAGCTTACAAAAAAATTATTATTACTAAACACTAGCTTACAGTTTAGTTGGGGAATTATTTCCGTTTTAGTCCAAACCACTTAATTAATAATACAGTTACAGATAGAATGTACGAGTATAGTTGAGTTCTTGTTGTACACAGATCGATGACAGTTTTGTTTTAACAGCCCACGCACAAGTTTGCGGTGTAACCTTCAAAAGAGAGAACGTGGCGCCTTCGTAAGAAGCACGTCCAATGTGCCAACTCTTTTTTTATGTTGTGGTTTCGCAATTTTATAAACAATTTTGCCTTCGACCTTTTCGAGCCGCCCAATTTAACCCATTGGTATTCCTGTAGCGATGACGAGTATTTTTCGTAACCTGTGCTTCGGCAATGCTGAGAGTAACGTGACGTGATTAATATTAGAATTTTCAGGTATGTACCATACCGAAAAATTGGCCCTTATATGATTACTTCCTTGGCCGTTTGTCACTCCATCATGAGGAATGTGTAAAAATATTCGCGAGTAAATAACATACACTTTTAAATAGCACCAGTTTGCAATTTCAATGAGAAATCAAAATCATTGTGGTTTTTCCTTTTGACCTAAAACACATGGCTTGACGTAAGGTCTCACGGCACAAGTAACTATTGAAATGCATTTAAAAGCTATCAACTTAAAAAAAAAAACAATTTTCGTGATCATCATTAACTAATATTGGAGAAAAGAAAAGCACTTTTGAACGTTCCACGAATAAGTAATGTAAATGTTTTACACTTTATACAAATACCAAGTTAGAAAAAACGTTATCTCAATGGAACATGCTGTAAAATGTATTACAAATAAATAATTTTATGCGTTTTCATTGTTTGTAGAACATCAGAAAAACTTCTTTTGTAAATTATACAAATTAGTTTAATGTTACCTAGAAGCCTAAATAGGTACCTACTTATTATGTTGTCCGAAATTATATTAACGATCATTCAGACAAGTGCGAACAAACGTTTTAGTTACAACAAAAAAACGTCGGAAAGGTATTTCACTACTTCCGCCAACTCTTGTTTTATTGTTTCCATTTTTAACAGAGAGAACCGTTAAACTTTGTCAATTTCTCCGTTCACTTCTTTACTTATTCTGATTACATGGCGTAGAAAGCGTCACAGTGGTGCTTATACAACTCTTAAACAGCGCGTGAGCAACCGCACCTGGGTTTCAGTTACCAAAAGGCTGCTATTTCGCGATTGCCTGTTTAACACACAGTTCATCGACCCGCTGGCCCGCTCTTCGAAGATATCCACGATTTTGCAAACTGGCCAATACCGATACACACTATGCAATTTACGCAGCGAACGTTTGCTTGGCAACAGTTTTAAGTGTAGTTGTATTACATTTGATCTTTGATTTTAGCATTACATAGTTGCAGGAGGCGGGTCAGCTCGGCTAACAGGCAGGAAGCAGAGCGGAGTAGCTTTACCGGAACGCTACGCAAGCCTTTCACGCACTTAATTTGGCAGGACCCCCTTCGCGCCGCGCCTGCCGCACGCCTCACCGAGAGAAAGTAGCTAGCCTACGCAATTCTAGGGTCAGTGACCGTACTCGAAATGCCTACTTTTCACAAAAAGTGACACATTTACTGCGTGCATTTAATATTCAGTATGTGTGGTCAGTTTCTTGCTCGGTTGCTAAGTGGCCGGAGTGATTAGGTCAGCCCGGTAAGTGTCCATTGTTATTGGTTGTTGTATGCAGGGCGGGCACGTAGTTACAGAAAACGGTCAATGCCTATCCTAGGCTAGGCCTGATCTTTGTTTATGTTTTCTTGTCTACTGTAGCAAAGATTACGTGAACTTGGTAATATCTGAATACCAAAAAATGTGTAATACCTACCACTCTAAAAAATTCGACAGCTAACCCACAAATGTAAGAGATAGGTAGGTATTGACGTAAATAAAAGTCGGGGATTTCGCAATACCTAACAAGATAAAGTTATCCACGTTTTGAAATGAAATAAAATATGCAATTCCCTAAATCAAAGTATTTTGATAATTACTAATGCTTAGTTCTCATAACTACTTTTGGGTAGGTATGCAGGAGCAAACAAGTTATGTAATGAAAAAAAAATTAAGAAAATATTTAGAAAAGCTCTTTGCAAACTTGAAACCCTGAGAGTCCATAGTTGTCAGTTGTCATACATGCAAAAGATACAAGGGTTACATACATACAAACAAACATTACAAGAAAGTTGTCATAGAACAAAAACGAAGGGCCATTCTTGAGCCCAATCACAGCAACAGCAAAAAATAACCGTATTAAACATAACTGAATAGTGTTCCACTGGTCCACAAAGCTAAGCGCATGGCAACGAGCGAACGCTGCTGGAGCTTATTATAACAAGCACATAGATCGGAACAACAGATACCATTTTTTATACTGGCTAAGGTTATGTCCGAAAATGTGTGAAAGATAACGTGTTTGTACTTTTCGGTATAATGATAATTGATATTGTACTATTCTCTTTTCGTGTGGGACACCGAGTGATCCAACGACCCCATGAACCCTAGTGTCATAGATTTTTCAACCGCCTACTACCACTAGTAGGCCTCTGACATGGTTGTGTTACGACCACCGTCTAAGTAATCGTGCCCTCCGAAGCACGGAACCATTTCTTTTCGGACAATCAGTTGGTTCATCCTGCAATGTCCTAACCAGACCGGAAACAAATTCACAAAGAGATAAATATCAACTTTTGTGAGTGTCCCACCGAGAATCGAACCTGGAACCTTTGCGTCGCAGGCAGTCGCACTACCACTGCGCCACATCAGTCGTCGTATTATTAGAGATTACCGTATTATTAGAGTGTACTATTACAGATTACCTTTTGCTAAAATACACCCTTCGCCACTGATAGCTCTTCCCCGTTCATTCCTGCGGGTGTAGTGAGCGGCGACTAAGGCAGACTCGAGGATTTCATATGTATTTTAACAATTGTTGACAACAACCCTATGGGGGTAGTTTTCTAAAATGACGACGACGTTTTTAGGCCATTTATGCAAGGGATAAAGGCGTGATACATTGTTATTATGCGTGTATTTCAAACCTCGACATACCCTTATTGAAGTGATTTGAGATTTAGATCTGAGTATACGACCTTGTTGGCGTGCTATTGTGGTTTATGTTCCTTTCTCTTACAACAAAGTATTCAAAGACCTTATGTAGAGCAGCTTTTTAGTTAACAACTGTTTTAAAACGTTAGGATAACACAAAATAATAGTTGGCATATATTTTTTATGCTGGTAAGAACGTTCTGCTAGAAGAGTTGTTCTGCTTATTAAACAAAAACCTTTCCTAAGAGGTAGGTACGTAAAGCATCCAGGAGCCAAGGCGACATTGCATGATTATTTCGGTCTAAGATAATTTGGGGAAATAGTGACATGTTTTCAGTTTCATAACATGACGCACCGGATATCTGGTTTCTGGCAAACCACACACCCTGGCAAGAATTTAAGTTTTCAGTTTGGTACCGTTAACGGTACCTACCTACGTTATTGATTTTGTGGTTATGTTATTAAGTAGGTATAATGCTTGCAAAATTCGAGAGGATCTGAAATGCTTTCTTCGGGACTGTAGGAAAATAGACAAACTTATGCAATACAATTGGGACAGGTCAATAATTAAACCTTTAATGTATTAAAATAGACGCATCTTGCTGCACTAATCATCTCACTTTTTTGACATAACCATTAACTAATAATACTCGTATGCCGCTGGTTCTAGTATAAGAGCATGGTTTAAAGACAAGCCGCTTAAGTGCATGCTTCTGCGCAGTTGCTCGAGTCGTGCCCAATCAGGTGTTAATTTATGGTGTTGGTTTGCATGAGGAATGATGGCCGCAGGACACGTGAGGCTGGTGGCGGCGATCTGCGAGCTGCGCCGGCGCACCACACGTGCCGGCGCGCCGTGCCATGGAAAATCACAGAAAACAAGGACACAGTGCAATGGTTCATTCAACCAGACGTTGTTATTCAACGAGCGCACTATGATGAAACAAACGTAGATCTTCATTATTAAACAAAGCCCAGCGTTATGAAATATCGGACGATGTTTGACTTCGCTGGGCACGTACCGAGCCCTACGCAAACCGCCCAAATTCACCGCAAGCGCAACTAAATGATTTGAAAACAAACAAAAACATAATGAGTACGGTATATGCGTTCTTCTGAATCACACAGCGCTAGTCCGGTTTTACTCTGATCATAATCTTAACATGAGATTTACGATATTTCTTTTGTAGTTTAGGCCGGCTCCTGTGTCCTATGCTATCATTGTACAACTACAATTCTACAGGCGAAAAAGTGGCAACATCGCGCCAAAATTAATATTTAAATAGCAACACTGAGTGCTATGCCACACGATGCGGTGCGGCGCCGCACCGCAGGTCATCTCGCCGGACTACCTGCCACACGGTAAGTGCGGCGCCGCAACGATGCCGCAACGTTTTGCGGCACCGTAGCGGCGACGGAAGAGAAGGGTTAGGTCCCATTCCTGACTAACTGAGCGGTGCCGCTCCGGCGCCGCAATACTTACACCCCTCCCCGCCTCGTCTCCACTCCGGTGCGCCTGCGGTGCAACGCCGGAGCGCACCGGACGGCGCCGTGTGCCATAACATACATTTTTATATGTAGGAAACCGGAGCGGCACCGCTCAGGCGCCGCGCCGCCGCCGCACCGCATCGTGTGGCTTGGCCCTTATGAAAGTTACAACAACAGGCGTTTTATAAAGCTACAGGTCTAACATTTTACAAGTCACAGGTACAGGCACCTGTAGATTTTGCATTTAGAAACACAATTGAGCACTGGTGGTCTGCATCTGGTACTCAAGACCCTCAATGACCATGTGCTAGCAGCAACGGCCCATCATGTAATTTTCGTATTTTTTATAGTTCAGCTGGGCTAGTGGTATTCCACATGAGGTACTCCAGACCCTCAAGTGTTGACAAAAATAGCCTATGTCCGTCTCCCGTATGTTAGCAATCTCTGTGCCAATTACTAATAAAGATGCACGAGGCAGTGCGTAATTTTGTTTTATGCGTTTTATTTTTATACGTTTTACTAGATAAAGTCTTGTGTGAAATGATGGATAAATCTCAATTTTTTCAGTAAGACGACGAAATCATAAATCCATTATATCGTTTGCCGGGATTCCGTCTTATCCCTAGGAATGCCGTGGGATCCTTGATTCCATCATATCGCTGCGACATATAATCCAGATTTATTTAGATTGGAGGAGTATGAGGAATTAAGGATATATATTTACACAGCCTAAAGAGGCTGAGCAAGATTCCAACGAGCACCTGAATACCAGCGAGCCTTAAGAACAATATCTATTAGACTCCTGTGTGCATGTAGGATAATAATATTTCTTATTAACAATTTGTAATTAACATGTCGCGTGAACCTTTCATTGCCTCACTGGTACCTACATCAATTATTTCTTTTATTTTTACTCAGATTTTTAATTACTTGTAAACTATGACACAAACGTTATGTATTTTGCGGCTATGACGTCTGCGCAGTTATTTCACAATTTCTCTAATAAATTTTATATATAGGCTTTAGATATGACATCGAATAGCATTAAATTGAATATTTTAGTTGATTAAGTATTATATCTAATGAAATATTCAAAGATTATGACATCGGGGAAAAACCTAGTTTTAAATATTTTATCCTTATTACAACACAGATGATTATGTTTGAAGTTTTCAATTAATAAGATTTTTTACCAGACTAGCTGCTGTATGAATAGGTACCTACCTACTTCTTAAAGCTGACATAGGAATTATTAAACATTTATTTAATAAATAATGTACCTACCCGATGAACCCTGGTGTCAGAGTCACAAACCACCTACAACGACTAGTAGGCCTCTGGCAATTTTTACCGGTACTAAAAAAATCCCTGGATATTTACAAGCATCACAATTATGAATGTAGGTACCTACGCTAGATTCTTAATAAAAAATCCTTATATAGGAAGAGGTACCTAGCAATACCCATTAATAGTTGTAGGTCTTCTATGAGACATTACTAAACGATCAACCATATCCAAGCTGTGACTCTGTCGCCAATCAATCAACAATACATATTTGCCATACTTAGCGTAGTATCTATAGTAGACAAATGGCATTTGGCATTCAATCGCACATTGACACCTCATATTCCATCTAGTCACCCATAGAATATGTTCTTGTACAATATGCAGAGCAGCGTTTGCCGTGGCGTATCATCACATCGCGAGGACCGTGGTGAAATCTAAACTACAACCCTAAAATAAAATCCGCAATTTATATTCATGCCGTGGCGACAAATGCAGCCAAAACCGTCCGAGTGATGGTGTAACCGCGTGAGTGTGGTAGTAATGGGTTGTAATGTGCCGGGTTCGTTCGCCGATAAAAGCGAAAGTGCAGGGCATTGGGACAACGACCGGCTCCTGCGTCCTGCGGTTGTAGCCCGCCGCCGCCGGTTTCCTGGGCCTGCGCTCGCGCCGTCCCGGGCTCATCGCCAACGTTGTTTCTTTACAGAACAACAATGTCTACGACTGGTGGATGCCTATTTAATGCATTCTTGGTAATCTGCTATCTTTTGCACTATCGTTCAACCTGGCTTCGGCTCTTAATGTGCAATAGTCTGCTAGCACTTTTTTTTCCTTAATGTCTCTTTACAGTATCTAACTACCTACCCTTATATTAGAAAACATGCAATATTTTCTACCCTGGCCTGGATTTGAACCTGCGAGTTTCGTTTCGCCATCACTAGTGGCAACGCGTTTTCCATCTGCGCTATCGCGGCCCGCAAAATTTTGGTATTCAATCTACCTTTATTGTTTTGGCTCTTTATAGGCTCCTGTTGAATTGAGTTTGTTGGGTTTTAAAGAATAGATTATGGTCTTTGAAAGGCGAGACTCTAATTATTAAAAACTACGAGACGCCAATGATTGAAAGATTCAGTATTTTCACCGTTCGCCGTTTTGGGTGTCCTAAAAAATTATTAAATTTTTACCAAAATTATAACTTTTAGATACCAATTTGCCAGATCATTGAATATGCCGACAAAAGTCGTTAAACGTGAAATAGATGATTTGTGATTTTTACAAAGATATATGACTACGAATGCTTTTATTTTACCAGATATAGGGAGTATGAAGAATAATGGGCCGTAGATTCTGCAAAGAAAAGTAGCCAGAGTAACACTCCCTTCACATTGACCAATCACGATCCGAAACGCAACTCGAAATCCGATTTCTAGTTTTACCACATATTGCATTCCCTAAGCTAAATCATACTTACATAAACCGGTTTTCAGAACCGGAAAGCGCGAATATTATTAAAAAACGGTTTTGAAGAATCTTAATACTTAACTATCTCTAGTTTACAATTTTAATGGCTTAAATTTTATAGAAAAAATAGTGGTGCTTACATGATTAAATTAGACGTTTCACTCTTGTCGGTGGAGGCTCTTATCAGTCTACTTAATTTTTTGTTACATCCTAACTTTCTTTAGGTACACGAAATGACACAATTTATTTCTGATTCATGTGCGTTCTGCTAAGGCTCTCTTCCCTCTCCTGCCCTCAATATATAATACAATTTTAGTTTTCAACAGGTTCTGGTGTCGTAATTGATGTCTCAACATATTTCCTTTTCTGTGTTCTTTAAAGTTAATAATATCACCCTTCTTTTTACCAGATGTCTTTTTAGTTTGTCTTTATTTCTGTCTACCTTGTCGGTTCCATCCTAACGCGTCATCCTTACCGGAGGTCCGGTCACAGGCGGGGTCCTTTTCGACCTACCTTACTTAATATTGTGGATATTTCGATATTTTTGGCGTTTCCTGACATATGTTTTTAGGGAAAAGTTGTTCAGTTTTATAGTCTTCATGCACCCAATCAGTATATTCGGAGGACTGTCTCTAACACCCTGTATGTATCTCGTGTTCAGGCTCCTAATCTTTTTGTAACGTGAAAAGCCGAGTTCGCTTCGCTCGCGAAACCTGTCGTACCTGAGTTTGAGCCTTTAGGTAGTGTTTAGGCTCCCCACACTTTTGCAGCGTGAAAAGGCGAGCTCGCTACACTCGCCATACTTCTACTCGGGTTGTTTTGCCTAGCGGGTTGTCTTAAGGCTCCTCGCCTCTTTCCTAAGAGATGAACCAGTCTTTAAAAGTGAACACCTTCCCCCAAGAAAATTTATGTCGAAATATGAAAAAATTGGAGCTCCTTAAATAGCTGCATTATAGTTTTCCGCGACCGATGAAAAGTAATTATACTTTTGTGTTTAGTTTGGGAATTGCTTAGGAAAACAGCCGCAAGAGGCATGCCTTTACATCGACTTGATCTGAACAAGTGTTAAAATTGTGAGCTGGACGCCTGCGGATATTGCACGAGAACAAACGACTTTACGCAACGAGCCGATACCACGATATCGACAAGGATCAGGCGCTTGTTACAATGGCGGCATGGCGGCGCCGCGCCGGCAGCATAGTAATTAAAGGGGCCAAAAAGGTTGTCGGTTTCAGCGATCTGAGCGGAGTACCTACATACAATCCCAGTTCCTTAAGTGTTGTAAACCAACAGCTGCGTTTTATTTTAAATCCCAAGAGATAAGATATCATTGCATCTGTCAATCAAGAAAGCGGCATTCGCATACCTACATGCCTGCATATCATGAGCATAATTTTGTCCTTGACTAAATTATTTACCTTCCAATGTTATGAAAATAAATCTTAACCTGCATACCAACAGACAAAAAACAAACAAACCCAGATTTTGACAAACGACATTGACTTGACGCAGCGAAGGCAGCTGCATTTCAAATTTCCCTCTGGTTGGTGGAGACAGCAAGTCGCGTACCTGTCTGGGGGTCGCAATCGTTACCCGGGCGCGACGGTCTGCATCGGCAGGCATGCGCAGTGCGGCGGTCGCCGAGCGAGCACTCGCTAAGTAGGAAGTGAGGAGGAACGCTGCACGCCTGACGCGGGCGAGTGGCTGGTGTGTGGTGCGGTGGTGCGCCGCGCCGCCCGCTCCCGCAGTCCTCGCCGCGCCGGCTCCGCGCGCTCCACGCTAGCCGCAACGCAACATGGTGAGTCATCGTATTATGTGCGAAACTAACGTGACCTTTACAACCAGCGCAGATAAAACTAAAATAAATCGCTCCACTAACCGCTAAGTGTAATGCACCGAAACGAGTGACGTATTTGCATCCCTAGTGTGTAAATTAAAGGTCTCCAGTTTATAATCTCGCTAATCCAATTAAGACCTACCCGATAGTTCCACAGTTCCATGAAGTTAACTATTGAGGTTTGACTCAAAATACTGAAACGGGGGTTTTACCGCGATACTCGGTATTGTTAAATTATCCGATAGAGCTCCGTTTCAGTATTTTGAGTCATTATGTGAGACCACAGAAGTTGAAAACAGTTTATTAAAGAGTTTTAAAACAGTTTATTATTTACATTTCAGGTAATGGACAACCGCATAAATGAGGAGAACCAAAATGAGCCGAGTTCTTCGATATTCGTAACTAATTTGCAAAATGGAGACACCGTAAATTATTCCCTCATTATCATCAAAGGTTTAATAACAAGGAATAATTCTAACAATCAAGATAAGTTGTTGTGTACTGTAAAAAACAATGGTACGCAAACAACATCGCAATGGAACGTTCATTATGGAGAGTTTAAAGTTTTAGTAGAATTACAAAGAGGTGAGAATGTGATTGACTTGGAATACGCAGAGCAACAACACCGGACTCTGCTGCTGGAATATACTCCTCGTAAAACTAACCTACGAGTTACACCAGTCTACATTGTCTGCCAAGGGCACGATGGATGTTTCCAAAGTCCACCTGATGTTGAGGACTCAATCGAAAGCGCTTGTGCACGAATATCAATCGGTGCGAAACTAATCCAGAGTATTACTGCCGAGAAACTTTATGAAAGTGGCGTCGGACGAAAAACATTCCAACTAGAACATGAAGTAAATCCAAAAAAGCCAGAATGCATTGTATTCAGGAGCAGTCTAAACGTAAACAAAGCTCGCAAGATGAAACAGGCAGAACTGTGGGCCCACTTTGGAAGAGAGCTCATGCTATCAGATTTAGGAAGCAACGAAAGAAAATTTTTGGGTTTCATTTCTTGCACGCGTTTTAAAGGCACAGATGTTGATAAACCTATGACACATGATGAGATTGTTGCTATGACCGAAGCCTATGCTGCGCTAGGAGGAGGTGGTTTAGCGCTATTTGGAACGGCGTGTTTATACACATGGCCGACCACAATCGAAGAAATTGTTTTAAAGTTTTTAGACTCAACTCCAGTCAATGCACGACGGTTTATGGATGACAGCGGTTACAGAGGAACTTTAGGCGGATGCTTTGCAACTACTCTTGGATCTGTGTTTCATGAACTTGGTCATACATTCGATTTGGGCCATACGAAAGACGGCATCATGGGGAGAGGTTTTGACAATATAGACCGCGTTTTCCTAGTTGGTGAAAAAAGATCTGTTGCTGTGAAAGATAACATGAATAATTTCAGTGGAAAACCTGTTCAGCATTCTACAGTTTCTCTTCAGCGCAATATAAGTGTTACCATGAATGTCGCAGAGCCAATGAGGGTATTAGGCCCAAGGAGTAAAACTACATTAGGAAATTTTGCGTCAATGTCCAAGTCCGATATAGTAAGGAGGAGCCCGAATGTCACTCCTATAACAAGACCATCAAGTGTTTACTCTAACATCACGAACAGACTATCAGACTCAAAGAGAAACTTAAACAGAACGAACGGAAATGACTCCGTTTATTGGACAAGAAACTGTGCTGTCTTTTTATCATATCATCGATGGTTTAATAATGAGTACGGAAGGGAGAGGCAAGCAATAACAAGATATTTAAAATTTGATACAAATAAAATGTTGATTTTATCCACTGCTGGCATAAGAATTGTGGAAGTAAGAGACGACTCAAACGGCATGGTGCTAGATTCGTATGAGTTTACCGACCACTTGCCAGAGAAGAGGTTCTTAGTGCCCTTCACGTTTTCGCCTAAAACCAAAGTTTTAACAATAGTAGTAGAAGATGACTTAGGAAACGTTTTAAAGCAAACATTCGCATATTAGTGTTACAACAGTGTTACAGAAGAAAATTGACAATAACGTGACGAATAATATTAAAAGAAGTATTATAAATAGATACAAAATAGTAGGTACTTAGAGTACCTACAATGTACATAAATTATTTTTCATTACTGTGACTAATGTGTAAAAGCAAAAAAATGAGAACAAAAAGCCTAGTATCCAATCTGTAAACGAACACACACAAAATAATTTGGCGGCTGCTGTCATAACAAGGTGTCCGTCACGTCATTCTCGGCAAAACACCATTACTAGCGAAACTATCGTAGGTATCTATCCCGTCGAATCTAATGATTCGTGTAAATTAGAACTTGTGACTTTAAGTATTTTTTTGTGAATTTCCTTTGCAGTGTTTGTATTATTTAAATAAAGTGCAACTATTTCTGAGGCCATGTTCTTATAATTTGTTTAAATGGCCAGCAACAGTGACTTAGAAAAAGAACCCCAGAGATTCTATAAAACACTTAAACAT
This sequence comes from Tuta absoluta, assembly GCA_027580185.1. Lineage (NCBI taxonomy): Eukaryota > Metazoa > Arthropoda > Insecta > Lepidoptera > Gelechiidae > Tuta > Tuta absoluta. The sequence goes on from JAQAHW010000003.1 coordinate 8,345,071, forward strand.
TTTCCAACAGTTTTAAATGGGAGAATAAATGTAATAGAGTTTTTGGAAGCATCGCAGGATCTAATACGAGTAGTTGGTGAGTACTTTCAAAAGGAATCTCAATTATTTTTCAAGACTAATTTAAAGTTTTCAAGCCTTGGGCATAGATTAAGTATGTTAATCAGCATAATCACAGGCAAGGCCACCTATGGTAAATTACTATGAACACGTTTTATGTATTAACAGATCACCTAGGCACAGCAGTAACACCAGTTAAATATGATATGCAAGGAAATATTGATGTAAGTAAAAGTAACAGAAATTTAAAAAGTTAAATTGAAAAATAAATGGCACACACATATCACGCCTTTATCTCTTGCGGGATAGGCAGAGTGTCAACGGCCATTAAAATACTGTCGCCATTATATCGCCACTTCTGACAAATACTTATGGGCTATTTCTATTGATCTACACTATTTCAGAAAAAATGTGTATCTTTTAGTACCATGCCAGGTTGTCAGAATTTCGGTTAAAATTTTATTGTTTGATGCTTTAGTCTCAAAAGAGTATATAAAAAGATTACGTATCTCTATAATATTCTTCTAATTGTGTTGAATCAGAAAATAACTGTGGAGCCTAAAATTAAATGACAAAAAACTAAAATAATTGGCATCATTTCAAATGATGATTGGTATGAATAAATAGTTGAGTGAGATTAAAATAGACTAGTGTTTTTGTTTTTGAAGGTTAGCTGAAACATTAATGACACCTATTCATTTTAATTCCAGAAAATAAAAAAGTATTTCAAATATGACGAAAGTTCCTGTCTCTTAGAATTGATGTATAGTGAGACTGCTAAAGGCAAGCCAGGAACAGAAAGTGTTGTCTGGCTAAACAGGCAAGTTAACAAATTATTGTCTTGTAGTAGTCTGTGCGGAAAGAGAAAAGGCGTGGAAATTTGAGGCCGCTTATTTGCCGTAGTATGAGAAATGTCAACCTAAGAGAATATTAGTTCACTTTTAGCCAACACATTTTGTTATTTCGTTTACTATGCTCTTCCGCACAGACTCGATTAAATTAGCACGATTCTTTATATATTATACGGCTAATACCCGAAGTGCGGCCACTTACTCTTGGTTAAACCTAGTACGAGCCGATTGTTTTCGGGTAAAACTAGGTCTATCCTTCATCATGCCGGCTACAACTAGGTTCGGCCATTCCATATTGGATAAAACTAGGTCTATCCGATATAATTCCGGCTAGAACTAGGTCCAGACGATCCCTGTTGTATAAAACTTAGACGCGTGTCCCGTCAAGCCTCAGCCCCGCGTCACCTTCGGTTAGGTACCCACAACTGACATCAACTAACAGTTTCTTTTTCTTTATTCTTTGCAGAGCAATTTTATTTTTCGAGCTGACATTCCAAGAATTAATAGCACTATTACAAGAAAATAAACTGAATGTGCCTATAAAAAACGTCCTAAAAGTTGCATATGAGGGATCAGTTAAGAAGTACCACAACTGGGTGACTCAGCAAATATTTTCAGTAAGTCCTAAACAATGGCCTTATTTACGTGAATCGAGAGTACTTACTTGTATTTCTCAATATACTTATTTTATATTATTTCAGTTAATATGTAAAATGGCGCCAACGATACCTCAGTTCCTGAAATCAATAGAGGCAGACGACGATCTTGAAGTATTCAAAACGGCCCTAACTACTTTTAATATCAAAGTGCATTTAATAAGATGTAAAATTGATGACGTTATAAAGGAAAATAATCTGTATGATGCATGATGGTATTGGAATATTTTTCTTATATGATCATCACATCAGGAACAAAAAGGCGGCGCTTAACTACCTGGCGACTGGCGGTAAATGACGCGACCGCGAACCCTTTTCAGGAACAATAGGGAGTTTTCTTTTTATTTATTTTTAACTGGTTCCTAGTGGCTGGATAGATGTCGCTGTACTTTGTACGTTAACGTAAATAACGGAACGTCACATAATTTTTCATTTTTTGAACTTTGATATCGTAAAATCGATCGTTTGAGTGTAGGTAATCATTGTTACATCACTCGCATCTCAAAAATATTTACTTTCATGGGTTTTTCTGCATATAAACGAAAACAACGTACAAACAAAACAGTGTATTAATTAATAATAAAGCGCGAAACACGAGTATAGACTCGAAAAGAACAATTACTTTTTTCATGCCTTTTGGCCTTGGCACCTAGTAACGTAGTAATTTCAACGCCATCTACACAGTGCTTGGAAACTTAACTATTTTTTAATTCTCAAAAAGAAAACTTCCTATTGAAAAGGGAATGTAGTGTAGGTAATAATGATGCCTTTTGACAGCTGTTAAAAAAAACGTACAAAAAATCATCGCTAGATGGCGTTGAAAATCTAGGGAGCATCTTTGCTGGGGATTTCAATTCTTCTTTTCGGTTGGGACACAGAGTCGTTGAACGCCCCAATAAACGTCTTTAAAAAAAATTAAGAAGTCGATCGAAAGTTTGGAAATAATATTTGCGCTGCTAGTGGCACTTGTTAAGAATGCTAGGAATGCCAGCAAGGTTACGAGGAAACAAACAATTCACTAGTAGACTAGAACACGCTAATTTTATTCTTGCGTAGCTAATTGAGAAACCCTCAGATGTTTAACACCATCTAATGGCGAATTATTTTAAAGTTGTTAAACCTGCATGATGAGTGCATACGCTCTGGCGTACCTATAGCTACCGAGCACCTACGTCGTCGCGAGTGCGCCGCACAACAGCCGGTCACTCAAATACGACGCCGCCGGTGCGTGAGCATGTCGATGTCGATGTCGGCGGTTTTCAGTAGTTAACGTTTTGAGTCTAAAAGACCCCATTGAAATACATTGGATTGGTCTGGTGGCTGAACGACTCGCGAGTACGCCGGAGCCGTATGCCCGATTTTCACTTAGCTCCTGAAACTGCTAGCTCGCATTAGATTTGCAACTGCTCTAATTTATCGTGTCCCTCCAGCTGTAATCCTCACCTATGAAAACTTAACGAAAAGCAATTTTGGTTTTGTCAAATAATAGTACTGAAATAGTGACAAATAGTGACATATGCAAGAAAATTAGTGACTTCATATTACCCAAGATATGGCTATCGTTTGGTGAGGATTACAGATCGAGGCTCACGCTGTAATCCCAACTCTCGTGTGAGCAAACGGTGGGGTATTTTCACTTGGTCTACATTCCAAAAAATAGTGCCTAATTAGTGACTAATAGTGACAAAAGATGAGAAATAGTCGCTTTATAATTCCGAAGTTATAAAGGCATCTTTATGAGGATTATACCTATAGCAATTTTTGCTGTAATCCTCACCTCATTTCTGCTAAACGCTTAGGTCTTTTGACCTAACTAACTATTTTTTGGAATGTAGACCAAGTGAAAATACCCCACCGTTTGCTCACACGAGAGTTGGGATTACAGCGTGAGCCTCGATCTGTAATCCTCACCAAACGATAGCCATATCTTGGGAAATATGAAGTCACTAATTTTCTTGCATATGTCACTATTTCAGGACTATTTTTTGACAAAACCAATTTTGCTTTTCGTTAAGTTTTCTTAGGTGAGGATTACAGCTTGAGGGACACAATTTATCTTAGTACTTATGTCACGGCATATGACACAAAAAATATTGTTTATGGTAATTTTTGTGAAATAATTAAATAACTTTGACTTAGTTGAAAGGAAAAGGGTACTTGCTTAGCTTTGCTTTCTAATGTTGCGTAGTATACCTACTTCGTACCCTTATCAATTCGTCAACTCTGTCTGTCTCTCGTCCGTAACCCGTAATATCCGCCGTAATAACTTCGTTACTTTTGCAACGAAATTTGGTTTATAGAAAGATTGTTTTAATACAACTTAGAAATGTCAGCAAAAAAAATTAAATTATTTTGACGACCCCTTCCCATACAATTGAAAGGGCTGGAACTTGTTTTCTACTGTATTGATTTGAGTAGGGTATCGTTGAACAGGTCTTGTCAAAACAAAGAGGTTTATCTGAAAAATAATATGAAATTTTACAGTCATGAGATATTTGCATTCAAAAAGTACGTTTTTCAGCTTATACGTATTGATGCTAAATTTTAGAAAAATACAAGGATACTTTACTACCTGTAGTTACTAACTATGAAAACTATAACTAAAATCATGGCACTCTTAGCTTTTAAAATATTGTAAAAAACGGTTTTTTCAAAACTGTACCAAAGCCGTCAAGGCAAAATAATCATATTATATTGAAATAAAGTCCAATTCGTGCCTAATGAATGACTATGAAACCCTGTATTTGGGCGTGTCCAACATGTTCTTGACCGCTATTTAGTAGGTATCTATTTTTGATAAGTATATACTATCAGTTTTAGAAGTTATACTGATTAGTTATGATGATTACCGACAGGAGCATAGCTCTTAAATTTAATTGCTGAATGAACCATTATCAGTAACAAAATTGTACGTGAGTAACAAATTGTCATATTAAGTGAATTTGTGACTTGAAAAAGACTTTCATACCTACCTAATATTATCAGGTGTATGACAATGACTTTCATGCGTTAGGTTAGACTTAAGAGGCTATTAATAAATAAAAAATGTTTTAATTAGCTTAATTAATTTATTATATAAAGATGGGTGATACTGCATTTAGTTGCCAGTGCAATAAAATAAAAGTACAATTTTTAAGGATAGCTCATAGAAAATATTATAAATTGATATTTATTTTCATTGTAAATTGAATTTTGTTTAAGGATTGTATCTCAATATCAAAATGAATATTTCATAATAACAATTACCACAGAAAAACAATTATTCCTACGGGGAAACAACCATGAAACCGCTGGGCTGATTAATGTTCAATTTGTTTAACATTTTAGAATAAATACTTTTTGTTGTTGATAGACCGCATAATAAAGAAATGTATATTTGTGTAGCTCTTTAGACTACCACATTTCATCAACAGCAAAGGAGTTAAATAATAATAATGTAATATTTAAATACAATATGATCAAAAATTTAGTCTTTTAGTCAGATGTAAACTCTTTACATTACCAGTCCACTGCTGGGCCTCTACATTTGGGGGAAATTATCGGCGGATTGGCAAGCACAGTTCAAGATCATTCCCTGGACGAATTTATCTCTTAGTCGCTTTTTACGACACAGATAGAATTGGGGTAATGCTATTCTAAGCCAGCATCACACAGAGCTACAAATCTTTAGAATAATATTATTATTTGTTGTGTAAATACATACTTAGATGCTTACTTGTACTTTACTTAACAATTAGTTCCTGTGATATAATATTTTAAGACTTTTTGTTTGTTAGTTTAAGGCATGATATTTTGTGTAAAAGTCTACTAATCTGAATGTGCTGTGTTGTCTAACAATTGAATAAAGCCTTTCTTAAACTATTCTACTTAATTAATAATTACCTGTAGGTATCTTAATCTAAAAACTTTTCTTAATTAACATTTACAAAATTTTCTCTAATATCAGTCTCAATTTTAAGTATTAATAATAAAATACAATAGCTAAAATACCTGGTAATTAGTGTATGGTGGTTGAAGTAAAGTTTCAAATTCTCAAGGATATGGAATCATATACTTACCTCTCCTTTTGAGAACTTTGTGTAAAATAAATGGTCTTTGCAAAAGATGAAGCTTCCTTAAGAGCCAGGAACCCTAAGACAACTTCCAGGCAGCTTGTCAGCCAGACAAATACATGAAGTGTAACCTCAGTGGGGGTACTGAGTAGATATGGATTGAAGACAAAAAAACTTACTAATGGCATCTGCATTAGCACTGTCAGCATCAGGAACCCAGCCAGCTCTGGAACCTAAGAAAATAAAATTATCCTAGGTTTACATACTAAGAAACGAGTTGGCTGTATTATCCTGCTGGCTGCACAAATTATATAATTATTTTTGACGCTCAATGATAACCATCTATCTGCTTTTTATGCAGAAATAAAAAACAAATAAAGATATGAGTAACTGGTTACAGGCATTATCAGTCGCACACCCACTATCTGCCTGTTCACAAATTATAATAGTAATAATAATGTTTAATTTGAGGTTTTGAATTAATAAGTCTGTTTGGTTAGTTAGAACTGTGATCACAATGTGAGTGTGCCGCGGCAGGGGCTGGCAATGTGCCAGAAATGTCACACACAAGGCAAGAAATCATAACTTTGAAATGTATGAAAATTTGTGGGCTTTCAGCACTTCTCCCTTTTCAGTAGGGATTGGGGTTGGAGTTCACCCTTAAGAACACAAAGGGAAACGACTGGACAAATAATATTTTTTTAAATGTATTTTTGTCATGTAGAGGTCAAGCACATGTAGTTCTAAGCTGTTTTGGGCTCGGATTCAACTAGCCTGGGCTACAGCTGTTTTACTAAACTAGGTCTTAGATGGCCCTTGGCATTACTTATCCTAGGTGTGTCAAAATTTACAAAAGCTCTAAAAGTATATTCTGACTGGGATTCCTCTTAGCTCCGCGCCACTGGGCGACCATCTATTCTTATTTTTTCGTATGGGACACCGAGTCAACGAACGACCAGGCCTTTTGGCGGCAGGATACCTTATGAAAGTTACAAATGATACGTACTCTGCAGGCAAGATTCCCGTAATGTCCAAGATAGAGTCTGGCCGACTCTATCAAAATAAACAACCCATATACAGTTAGAGCTAAGTACTTCGTGAGGTGACCCAGAAGCTGCATCTGACAACAGAACAAGCAAAAATAAGTGATAGAGCTGGATTAGTTTATGGCTATTCAACAATACATATACAAATTGCAAACAAACTTGTCAACAACAACAAGTCTTACTAACTTTTTCCTGCAAGAAGAACGCCACTGTAAGAGTCCAAATGGTCGACAGATAGATATTCATGTATAGACACTTTTGTAAACGCAACATAGTTTGATAATTCATTATGAATTGTGGCTTTGCAAAGACTGAGATTTCCAAGAAAAAAATATTTAAACGTTTTACGGTCGTTGCCGGGGTAAAACGGAAACAAACATTGTTGTCAGCCATTGGAATCTCCGAACAAAGCTACCGGGCCGTATACCTGTCCCAGTCCCACGATTATCTTCTGAGTTACGATTAGCTACATCGAGACGAGGCTGTATGGTTTTAAGACCTTTGCCTGTCCAATGGATAAATAGAATACAAAAGAATTTTATCTATGCCTGTCAAATTCAAACTGTCATTTTTTTCACGGCCAACTTCTAACGATTTCTATTTCTTTAATTACATTTATCCTTAATATTATTGTAAACATTGACCATTTTATAACCATTTATTTTATTTTGAAATGTGCTATGGGCAAAGACGAAGAAAAGTGAACTTGGCGAATACGAGGTGACGGCATTCGATAAAAATTTGTATTGCTGTTTTTACGATCAAGAATTTAATGAAACTGTTTAGAACATCGTTTAGAACGCAGTTTCGCTGCAATTTTTGTGGTATGTAATATAAGTAATGATATGACTTCAACGTTCATACTTATTCGCTATAGCAAATGTAAGCAGCTTCCCTTGATGTTGATATCACAATATTTTTTTGCTGATGTGTGTCTAAGTGTCTAGTTTCTTTGATGCGTTCATTACGGTAGTGACCAGTTTAAAACAATCCAATGCTTTCTACTTTCAGAATATACCAAAGATTAGAGCAACTTAGATGTTGTGATCTTAGTAGACTGGTGATCTGTTGAGTTTCATACAAATGAAGATCCACACATTCGATTCTTCGTCGGCATCCAAACTGGTGAATTAAATGCATGGTGAGTTATACTTTTTCTCTTTCCGCACGAATAACCGCAGTATCAGCGTATTTAAACTGCCTACTAGGCCGACGAGGCAGTGTAGCGATCAGCATTTAATTTAAGTAGAATCATCTTAAACATCATCCCGGCCTGATGGCTTGATATGCTCTCCAAAGCAATGTACAATTGAAATTGAGAACAGCTACACCGAGCGATAAGTTGGCTAAGTATCAATAGACGCTAGACTACTGCATCACAGAAGGTGTGCGTCAATATAGCATGATGTCCCACATTCTTCACCACCTTGCCATAATACATAATAAATGAACTCACGACTTCCCTACACTTATTATATACAATAGAACAATTACAGCCTAACACTATAATTAATGTTTCAGAATAGTGCAATTCTATGGGCAGTATCAGCGCTAGACTGATACAGAAAAAAAAATAAGAATCGTATCCGCGCCTATTTTGCCTACCTGATAAGGTAGAAGGTAATGTCGCAGGTTTTAGACCAAAACCTAGTTTTGTTATCTTTTATATAAGACAAATTAAACTTAATTTTAGTTTAAACATTAGCATAGAGAAAAAATAAGTGTACCATATAAGCTTGGTGGGCTGGGTGGCGTTTTCGTTATTCAGCTCTGAAAGCACATAATTATAAACCTGATATAAACAATCTAGGTTTGCACGTCTATTTTATCAAAAAATCGGTTGGTCATGATCAGCAAAGTAAATAGAAACTCAAATTTCTTTGACACACTCAATTATTATTGTGTGGATCTTTATTTATCTTATCCTGTTGTAGTTAAATTGCATACATTCATTGCGACGGACAGAAGGCTCGTACTTTGAGATTTATCTATCGTATCGTTTTTAATAAAGTTTTCCTATGCTTTATTTTCAGGCTCCCAGAGTGATACGAATAAGAAACCGGCGTATGGCGGCTTGAGGTGACAGTCGTTTACTTCGTGTTTAGTTTGCTGTAATAAAATTATTCGTTTTTAGTTTGCTGTAATAAAATTATTTTAAATTATGTAACATTCATTTTATTTAAATTACCTATATAATAAAAATACCTGTGAAAAATACTACCTATTACTGTGACTACTACACATCACTATTAAATACTAGGAGGTAACAATATAACGTAGCGAGTACGTCCATGGTACATCACAGTAAAATTACACAATCCATGGTCAATTCACGTAATTCAAATATTGTAAGTCTATGGTCAATTCAGTAAGGACTTCATGTACTAAGGCTAGTTGCTTATCTGTCCTTTAGGACATATATATAAGAGATCTGTGATTGTTGTGCACCGTCAAAAAATTCAAAATAGCCAACCAAACAAAACAAATTTTTGGATTTAGAATCTAGAATATTTTGGCAATATTTAAAGACCTCACCACACTGAGATTATGTGTCGAGTGATTTTGTGATTGTGGTGCATAACATATGATGGACATGTCGTTATGTCGACGGATACCCAAGGCTAAAAACTGGCTGAAAAATCATGAGGACAACATCATATCAGCCAGTAGTCCACTCCTGGACATAGGTGTTCCGTGTTTTAACCATCCTCCATCGGTCCATCTGGCCGGGGGGCATATAACGCTACGCTGCCGAGGACATCTGAAGCAATTTAGGTTAATAAATATAACTATTAAAGAAGATTCCATAACTAAGGACGAAGATGTATGATTTTAAGACCTTTACCTGTCCAATGGACAAACCGACAAATAGATAAAAAAAAATTAATGCACGGCCACAGATCACCAAGAGAATATAATACACTTACGACAGATCACATAAAATCGTTGTCGGTTGTTGTGTTGTTTATTTCACAAATTAACTTGTAGACTAGCTGTTTACTTCGCCGCATTGTTTCAACGAGTTCTATCGGAATAATTACAAAAATGCCTACTTGGAATCAAATTCAGTCACAGCTCAGAAATCCAAACAACCCTGTTGTATTCTTTGACATTACTGTTGGAACAACTGTAAGTAACAGGCACGTATTTTGGTAACCTTTAAATTGGGTAGGTACTTGCCGGTAATGTACAATGCTTATTTTCCAGGAAATAGGACGAATGATATTTGAATTGTTCGCTGATGTCGTGCCGAAAACTAGTGAAAACTTCAGAGAGTTTTGTACAGGAGAATACAGAAGAGATGGTGTACCTTTAGGTTATAAAGGAGCTACATTCCATAGGGTCATCAAAGACTTCATGATCCAGGGAGGTGATTTTGTAAATGTAAGTTCGGTCAACAGTATACATTTCGGAACAGATTTTAAATAATATGTAGGTACATTATTATTACTGAGAAAACAGAAGTCATCAAACCAAACCAAGCATCAACAAATCACAATAACATTCAATAATACTATTCCTTATAAAGTGTAATTCCATGTTGTGTGAATTGACATTTTGCTTTGTAGAGAAACAAAATGCTAACACCTCTGCATTTGTTTTACTCTGTATCATCAGTTCTTGCACATGGCTTGCTGCTGCCATCCCAGCACTGGCCAGTTACACCAAAGATATTTTGAATTCATGCTGCTCTTGTTTTGTTTTAGGGTGATGGAACCGGTGTGATGAGCATTTATGGAGGCAGTACATTTGCAGATGAGAATTTTGTTCTTAAACATGATTCTCCAGGACTATTATCAATGGCAAACAGTGGAAAAGACACTAATGGCTGTCAATTCTTCATCACCTGTGCTAAGTGCAATTTTTTAGACAATAAGCATGTAGTATTTGGTAGAGTTATAGATGGATTATTAGTTATGAGAAAAATTGAGAATGTTCCCACTGGACCCAACAATAAGCCAAAAATACCTGTCACTATATCACAATGTGGTCAAATGTAAATAAAAAACTTGAAATTAATACTTGATTATAATCATTATAATTTTTTACCAGGTAACAAACAAAATTTATCCATGCTTTAGCTTCAGATAAGTTATCTCATAACAGAAGCATTTTCAACAGACTTCTTTTTTTAGGATTATATTTCTATTTAAGAATAATATCAAAAATATAGGCTGATTTACTACAAGTCCTAAATTAGACTTATTTACTTCCAAACATAGCTAATCCTTGGGACTTTTATGATATATTGTCTGCACCGAAAACAAAGTTTTCGAGCTGAAGTCTAATATGGCCCTGCTTTGTAATTTGTGAATGTCAAAATCAGGTCTAAGGCCTCAATTCAGGATATAAATTCTCGTAACTTTTCTAAATTAGTGCTGTCACTTTCTGTCAATTAGGTTTAGAAAAGGATAGTGTTATGTAAAAAAAATTCAAAGTATTTGCAGTTCCTTTGAGTCTAGTCAATTTAGTCGGCATTGTTTTCATCATTGCCTTATTTTGATAGATAACACGTATTTTGCGCCAAATTATAAGACATGACGACTTAAATATCTTCTATCCTATTCTAAACTAGTTGACGGAAAGTGACAGCAACAATATGAGGTAAGTTAAGATAATTTATATCCTGGATAGAGGGCATTGTTCCTGTACTAATGTCATTCCCACTGGCGCTGCGCCGACACTGCACACACAAACTTTGACACAGTTTAACAATATTAATATGTTGTAGCAAGTATGATATAATAGGTAGTAAAGGTAAATTTCAAAAATGTTGACCTTACTAGTAAAAGACAAATAATCTATAAAACAATAGGAACAGAAATTCTATCTGAGATAGTCATAAATAAATTAAAATGTACTTAATTACATATTGAATCACAATACAAACACCACATCTCATATGTGTAAGTAGGTAACAGAAATTATCTAGACAAATCCATTTTATATTATAATATAAATATCCTGGACAATTCACACAGCAAAATCTGGTCTCAAACTAAGCATATATTCGTTAACTTTTTAAAGTATCATTTGTCAATAAATTCATGGGCTGTAGAGTAGGTGGACCATTTCGTCTGGTTGCTTCTTTTATAAATGCACTCTCCATTTGACGTGCAACTTGATCAAAAAATAAGTTTGATAGTTGTGAGTGGAAAGCAGACTTAAATTCAAAAGAGATTTGGAAGTCAACCACACAAGACTGTTGTTCTCTCTTCAGCCCTGGGCTGAATCTCCACAAGGTGTTCATATGATTGAAAATCCTCCCATCAGTGCACTCAGCTTTGACTAGATTTGGTTTGATCATAGTCACACTGGAAGTATAGCTCTCATTAATAGGTGGAAAACCAACAATCAAGTCTGCTCGAAGATGATCAGCTGTTCTGTGCCACACAATTGATTTTTTGCACCAAGGCACAAACTTGTAATAATTTCCCACATCTGATACCACTTCAAACATTTGTTCCATTGTATATCTGGAAAATAAATTATGAATATGCTAATGATTAAGAAATTTAAATAAATTGTTATCAGACCAATGAACAATCTTCTCATGCATGATGTAAATAAATTATGCTAATACTGCTTAAACTGTTAAAACAATTAGGTTCCAAGCATTAACAATATGATGCGTCTGATTTTATTGTAGTGTAGGTGTAGGTACCTTGCTTGGTACAGACACACACAGGAATAGGCATAAAAAATTGGTAATATGATACGAGACTGGAGAGGAAAGTTTGGACAAAATATTGTATAGTTCACTACACAAGCTGACAGAACACAAATAAAAAATAAGTGAAACAAAGAAAGACAAGTAAATAACATTTCATAAATGAAAATAATATAGGTAGTACTGTGAGTGCATAATAACCCATAGTACATAAATAACCATTTATAATAATGAATGAAGGGTAAATTATTAGCTTCTTTAATACAGAACAACAATGAGATGTTTACTTAGTTACCTACCTGATTTAGCAGCAATATAACTAAGTCTCTTTACTATGACTCAAGTAAAATCAGGTAGGTATACACACTACACAGTACATATACATAACAAAATGTGGTAAGTATAGCAGACAAATAACAGCTGGACCTAGGAATTAATATAATTTCTCATAAAAAGTAATTAATACATGCTGACTTACCCCACCAATTGTCTTCCAGCATACTCTCTTTGTCTACTCAGTTTCGGGAATGTAATGAAAGTTCGTCTTTGCTCTGGCCCGTGACATTGGCATTGATCTGCATTTGCGCCACAAATTTTATTTACGTAATGACCCTGAAAACTGCGGAAAGGGAACAGTCATTTAGGCAGTCATCTAGATTATTCCTGGAAAACATACTTAATTTTTTATGTAGCTAGAAGATCGTAGTTAATATATGTTTGCTTACCTGAAGTTCTGCTTTCTCAAAATTCCAGTTATTATTAAACTACTGCACTGTTGATAAAGATTCATCTTTGCTTCTTCCGCAGTTGGCCACAGCTACTAATTTATGTGAAAGAAATATTTGCACATTTTTAAGCAAAGCTTACAATAATTAGTTAATTATAGAATCAAATATATCGCATTTACTAATTTATCTCGATATAAAGCCTATAATTTTTGGATCAACACTCTTTGTAGATGATCATCGTTTATCGTTCGTTTGATTGACAGTGTAGTGTAATTTTTTTTATTTTTTTTTTATTGTGAAAGCTTTGGCTACATGACCATCAGCTTAAAAATAAACTTAAAAAACATTAAGTGAGTGTAGTGTAATTTTTTGGAAGCCGTTCAACGCCGTCGCTTAAGATAATTTATTTGCGATGACAGTTTGTAAAACCGCGTTTTATAGCGTCTATCAGGAGCAGGGAATAGAAGTGGTCAGGGGCCTATTTAATAAAACTGACAATCCGACATAATTGTCAAAAACCTACAAATTTGTCGCATTGTAATGGTAAACTCGTTTAATAAAAATGACAATTATGTCACAAATCGACAGGTAAAGTATTGACAAATTGTCGCTATTGTAAATGCGACGTCAGTTTGACAGGTGCATAATAATATCTAGTGTTTTGGTGATATATTCCTGTTGTTAATTGTTTTGCACTATAAATTATGCTTTGATAAGTTTATATTTACGAAAATAAGAACAGACACCGCGGCAAATCTTTAGAAATAGATCATGATAGATGTGATGATGACATCTAACTGTCTTTCGTTCATTCATTTCGCCAAACGCCCGTTCACAGATGTGTGTGTGAGATACATTTTAAGCTAAGGTTATCTTATCCGGAACACGTTGAACGTACCCCTGATCAAATGAGTCCCTACAATACACGACAGTGATTTGCACAGTATAATCATGCATGGCCGACACTATCACGTCACTTTGTTTTGACACAAAGTAAGTATTGGCGGCGGCGCGCCGAGTTCTGATTCCAATAATAGCAGCCCTGGGACGCGTTCAATGCACCATCTTTCGTAGCTCTTTCGTCGCTCTTTTATACAAAAAAAAAAGTCTTTCGTCATCCATAAACATACTGTTCAGCAACGACGAAAGGCTTTTTTTTGTATAAAAGAGCGACGAAAGATGGTGCATTGAACGCGCCTCTATACAGTATTTGTCCCGGCCATTTTTTGAAGACGACTAGAGAAATGCGACGTCATCTGCGTTCAGGAGACCCATCGCCATGGACGTACATCGCTATGACACGCAGACAAGGCCACATATCCCCGATATGATGCTTATAGCTAAGAACCACTGTAATGAATACTGCCCTGGCCTCTTGAAAAATACGTTTGGAGTAGCGACATCTAGTAGAGAGCTAAATTCAATATATGAGAATCAATTCAATACGTTCGATTAGATTCACTAGTAGTTTAGGATAATATCGGTAGATGGCATCAATCTAAGAGGTTCATCAAATTGACAAGAGATGGCACTCGCAGTAAAATATAATTTCAAATGTTAAAGGCACAATTTAGGTGTTTATATACGCATTTTATGTTTGAAATAGTTAAAATTATAATTAAATAATTTTCTTTTATTTATAATGTGGTTTAGGTTAGGTGTAGTAAAAATATTTTAAATAAATTATGTTTCGAGAATATTCTAATTGCGACAGAAGCGACGTCTGGTGTTGAGTAGCTAAATATGTTTACTATTTAGGGATCCGTTTAAGGGTGGAATATAAAAACCTTTAAATAATAAGTAAACATTTTAAATTATCTGAGAAGAACTACATTATTGATCGCAGTGGATTACTGTTGGACTTGGTTTTCTTTTTGGGGAAAATGTTTACATTATTTTAAAATAATGGGTTAGAAATATATGGGTTACCAGCAAATCTAAGTCACATACAAAAACATCGGTGTCTCGCATGAATAAAATAAGAAAATGAAGAATACACTACTAAGTCTGTCTGTTTAACATATTCGCCAATCAACTTTAAATATTATATCATTGAATATTAGTTGAACGTAAAATAACCTACTAACAAAATATCAGTGATTAATGGGAAACACTCATACTAGAACAATCTTGATTCAATAACAAAGTCTGAGTTTATTAAAGGAAACTAGATTCTATGATTTTCATAATTTAAACTTAGAAAAGTAATAATTTTATTTTGTACGGAACCCACAATCAAATAAATATAATATGGATCTAAGATCGAATAGTCGAGATCATTCCAGTTCGCTAGCTCCACCTGGTGTCGAGGAGCGGAATAAGCGATTGTGCCGGAAATAGAGCTGGATTATTCTAGATTTAGACTTTTCGAGAAATTGTATCTGGACCTTCCGGTTTTGAGGGATATATAAGGCCTGGTGTGTTGGCGAAAGGGGGAAGTCTGATTTTAATCGGTGAAGTATGCGGATCTAAGAAGAATAGTAGTAAAAGTAGAAGAAAAAGAGGAGGGCAGTGTGAAAGTCCCGACCCTGAGGTGCTGCTGGATTGGTGTCACACCACTTCATGTGGAAGATGGATTTTGTCCCGTGGTCGCTGCTGCGCCTCTGCCCTGGAAAGTGGCTGCTGTGTGTTGGAGTGTAGAGATACATGTTTGGAGCTGTGTTCGTGTGTCTTCTGTGGATACCTATCAGCTGACTGCGAGTTGAGTAGATGACCTTGGAGTGCTGTGGGCTGGCCTACTATCTACCTAAACCCAGATAAGTGTAGTTTTGCCATCCTAATTCTTGTTAGATTGATAGTAAGAAAATATTACAAATTAGGCACTAAAGTATTGCCAAGCGGTTGGGTTTTGCTAATGATTTATAATATTTAGTAGGGGTTAGGTAGGAAATCCTTTTACTGATTCCATCCTATCTCCATTTATCTACCACACCATATAAGTATCAGATTGGACTGGTTATTACCTAAGTTTAGTTTGTACTTTGTTTCGACAGAAACTATTTATCATATAAAACCTTATGTTGCTAAGGCGACTATGGAATTTATTCCTATGTTCCTGTGTTTCATACATAATTGGAATTTGTCCAGCAGTGAAACAACATAATTTATACTTACCAATAATTTGATTTGCTTTGCAAACAAATTACTTATATCTCAGTATTGAGAATGGCGATGTCCATCAGTGGATTAAATATCTACTTATAAAGAAACCTTTTGTTGCTAAGGCGACTATGGAATTTATTTATATGTTCCTGTGTTTTATACATAATTGGAATTTGTCCAGCAGTGAAACAACATTATTTATACTTACCAATAATTTGATTTGCTTTGCAATCAAATTACTTACATCTCTATAATGAGAATGGCGGTGTTCATCAGTGAATTAAATATCTACTTATAAATTGTACTTGCTATTTTATAGTAGTACTTTCATCAGATTATATGGTGGGTAGATAATATACTCCCATCCTAATATCCTTCCCTGAAATGGGTTCAGATGTTTAATTTTATTGCATCTGCATACTTTGTTCGAGAAACCTATCATGACTGGCAGAATGATGCCAATGTGGATCTGTGAATACAGAATACTTACCTAAAGACAAATGATTGTCATCAGATGTCATGTGACAGCTTCTATCTTCCAGCATCAAACCATACCATATATTTTGCGTTCAATATTTCTGTACCAGCATTATGATCTAAGACCAATTATTTGACCACAGGCGGTTATTATGAGATTCATTTTTGCAATAGCCTTTCTCTACTATGGGATTTGCTGATAGCTTTCCCAAACACTCATCTGGCTCGCAATATGAAGCTCATAAGTACTGAAGGGTCTAGCATAAACTGCATTCCCTAACTAACCTCCGTATGGATCATATTAATTGTAGACAAATGTCTTGTGCAGATTATATCTGAACGTTGGTCTAAGGACCACTACTGAAATACTACAAGATACTAGTTGGAATCATGTCATTTGACTGATAACCTAACTTATAATACTTACTTCATCAACCAGGCACAATGGTGTCAATTCGGCTGGTCATGAGATTGGCTATACTAATACAAATATTAAAATATGTTGTTCTATGAACATCTGAATCTATTAGATTCCTAAATGCTTCTCCGTGGTGTCTAGTACATCACAGCACCTGTCTGTTGGTGCAATCTGTTCAACCCTGGGTGTCAAAACCCACTATCCAGTTCAGGGAGAACCAAATTAACACAGAATTCAGTTGTGATGTCTGCTCTTTTGGCTGGGTTTGCACAATTGATAGTTGTGCAAGGACGACTAAGGGAAAATGGATATCAATTCTGAATATCTGTAAGGGGTGAGGGTTCTACTTCTCAGGAGCGGAGAGGGGGCCCCGTGAGGCTCATATACCTTTCCCGATCCTGTCCAACCTTTACTCATGTCAGGAAATCCATGTACCTTCTTAAAGAACTGTTTGGGTTACTTATTTTATACATTAAACACAACGTAATGGGTCCTACCAACTATCTAGACGATCACGCTAATAATTTACATCACGAGCCATTTATCTATATTGTTTTGGGACATTGTTTGAGGTCTGATACTCCTTCAAGTGTTAGAACTTGAACAAGCCCTATCATCCATTCGATGATTCATAGCCGACTTAGTGGGGTTCGTTACATTTGGTGCCGTTGACCGTAGGATACAAAAATCCTAGGGTCTTGAGAACGGATGGAAGGTCACAAACATGGATTTCTTGAGTATTTGGTTGGACGGTGTCGGGCGGTAACTAGAGAGTCACGGGTTCCACTTTCTAACACATTTATACACTGTAAAGTTATGGGGGCGAGTATTTTCATACAGTTAGGCATCCGTAATATAATAATCTAGCCGAATTCCGCTCTTTTCCAATGATTTTTCTTGTTGATCGTTGTTGTGTTGTATGCGTTCATAAGATAAAAGTCCTTTTGCGCTTTACAGAAACGTCAAATTTCAATCGAGTTCTTTACATCTTTTAATAAACTTAGGTTTTAAAATAAGCATTCCTCGTACAAGATTAACAATAATTTAGTTTATTTTATGCTAAATTTTATGTTATTTCAATTTTATTTCATGATAAAATGATACAAATAATATCACTGCGGAAATTAAATAGCCATGTTTTGAACGCACTTTGTATTTTGACAGATAGTAGGGATGTGCAACTATTTATGGGTTGATAATCGATAGTCGATATTAGGTGGGTTGATTGTTATGTAAATAGCACTGAAGTTATGCAGTTGCACAAAAAAAATCCGTACCATTTTATACACTATTCATTTAATTTTGTGTTTAATAAATTGATCTAAATATCATTAATTTTAGTATGGTGGCGGGTCGGTAGGTTTGTTGCATTGCGGATCAGACTGACAGTAGTTGATTAATTAAGAGCACAATGCGATACAGAACGGAACATGTGATAGATTTATACCTGTTTCCACTGCCAGCCATGTTGGATTTTGCTGATTGGTTGGTAGAACGTCAAGTTTTCAGTTTAGGAATACGTCTTTTGCATTAAAATTAAGGTATCGACTCGGAACTAATTACAGAAAACTTCAATTTTAATATTATAGGTAAAATCGGTAAAATATTGATTTAATTTTAAATTTGAACATCTATTTAACTGATTTCGTGGTAGGTTTTGTCAATGTTTCATATCTGAAAATTCACAAATATTACTAAACTTTTATTATGTTATCGGATAAATATCGATTAATAATCAGTGATGCACATCACTCGAATAAGTTTGACATTCATAGCGGCGTGTCGTGTTTTGAATTCGAATGAATGAAAATAAAATTGGTATTTTCACATGTTTTCGTATGAAATTAGGTTTAAAAACTATTTTTAATTAATTTATTTCGTGGTTAGTAATGTTTTATTTAGAATGCGTGTCAAATAAAGTGTTGAAGCTAAAGTTTTCGGGTGAAAACATGTGTTCATGTTTTGATTGTGTTAAAAGTGTGTTTTCGGTAGTTTTACAACTTTTCAGTATAAAAGGATTGTTTCTTCGAATATTACGCATCATATAAAAGATTCAGGTAACATTTAAGCTCTGTTTTAAAGTAGATAAGTTGGCAAAATTTACTAAGAAAAGTGGCTTGGTTCAAACTTTAAAAGTGTTTGTTTGCCCACTTTAAAATATAAAAGGTGTTGTATTTGGACCAAGAAACAGATAAAACAATTATCTGGTATCAATTTTGATACAAAAATAGTTATTGTTACTCTTAAATTCACTTGGAATCTTAAATTTGGGCTTGATTCAAGTGTTTATCAATACCTTTGAATTAGATCAATGCTTTTTTTATCATATTATATCCATCCATACATGATTGATTTAAAGATAAAGTAACTATTACCTTAAGTGTGTTATTTTTGTTCGGCTATGGTCAAATCATTACACTACTCTGTATTACTTTTGCAATGATGATACTATGGCATGATTTGTTACGCACAATGGCAAGTTATTCTAACTTGTTCATCATTGTACAAGGTGATGCTGCAGGCAAGAACACTAAAGGAAATGCGTAGAGATACATATTTCTGAACATTTACCTTTTACAGACTGTACATAAAAAGGCCGGAGTGGTCTATCACATACTACAAATGACACTATTTGACCGAGGCTGGGTTTCATTTTTATTAAAAATTTAATTGCCTTATCATGTTATGGATGTGAATAGGGCTACGGAAATAATATTTACTACCATTATAACATTAATAACCTTATTTTTTATAAAAAGATCTTAACTGCTTTGAGTTAAGATCTGTTTAAGTCAAATCAAATCACCACTCTGGGTTATTATTTGTAGATAGTCGGCTGGAGGATGTTCTAGTTGTAGCAGCAACGAGGATATTTTCTGCTGGCTCGCTATTGATGATAGCTTTGCAAGCATCTACTCAAAGGGAGACCACGAGCGTGACCTCCTTACATGGCCCCTCTACAGACTTACAAGAGATTGCAATATGTTTCAAACACTTGGTGTCGGTAAACATATCTGCAATCAATAACACACTACAAAAAAAAACATTCCGATTTGATTAGGGTTTCGTTTTTCCCGGCCCTTTTCATTTCCCGGGAAACGGGAATTTATATTCACTTTTCCCGGGTATTCCCGGGAACCGGGAAAAGTTTAATACTTTTTTGTTTTGCTGTGTTTCCATAAAAAATGGAGTCAAATACATACATAAATCACGCTTATATCCCTTACGGGGTAGGCAGAGCGTTAACGGCCGTAAAACGGATATTAACACCACGTTTGACAAAAGTTTGAGGGTCAATCAGATAACTGTGTATCACTTTAGTGACAGGTTGTCAGCCCATCGCCTAAAATTGCAATACACATCTAACCCTCGAGTCCCTTAGTCGCCTCTTACGACACCCATGGGTAAGAAATGGGCCGATGCTATTCTAATTTAATTGCTTAAATTACATACTTAAAAAGTTAACATACATAAACTGGTCAATTAGCCTGAATTGTCAAATATAAACGCCATGGGAATCGAATCCCAAGATCTTCGGATTGTGAGACCATGGGTCAGACATTTATAGCTCAACATTAGCATTAACGGCCACAAGAGTCCACTGCTGGATATGGGCCTTCCCCCATAAGTAGTGTTTTTGCCATACTCACCACGCTAGGCTGGCAGATTGGCGAGTGCAGGGCAAACTGTTGTTTTTCACAGAGATCGCTTATACAGACGTTAAGTTATACGGTCAGATATTGATATACAATAATAAATAAAAAATAAATTATTAAAGAATGGTTATGATCCATTTTCATCATCTTCATCATCTTCATCATCATATCGTGAAGGACAACAAATCAAAAAACGACCCAATGAACCTTGGGGTCAGAATCTTAGTAGGAATTCGTAACTAACATGGTTAATAACCTCATGTATGGTGGTTTTCCTACTTATCATTCGTGCGTTTACGGATGCGTGTATCATACGACGAGACAGACGCATCCGTTACGCACTGTAGCCGTATTTGTTGGGGAATACGATCGAAATACGCAATTTTCTTTTGTCTGATAGACGTATGCTTTACGTTGCGTTGAAAATACGCAGCGACGGACGACAAGTGGGCGAACTGCCTAAGTATTCATAGACATCAGCTGGGACGACGGCTTAATGTACCCTCCGAAGCACCGATCTGTCTTTCTTATAGACAATTAGGTGAATCAACTTGCAATGCCCTATCCCAACAAAACTGGGTACGATCTCACAAAGTGATAAATTGACAAATATCAACTTAGTGTGTTTCCTTTGAGATTCAAACCTGTGACCTCCAGATCCTAAAACAAACAATCATATCACTAGATCATGGAAGCAGGAAAGGTTTATTATTGTTTAATTTTATATTCAGAAATTTTGTGGTCTGTAAATAGTTATCAATATGTAGGCTTTTAGAGCATTAAACAACAATTTAAATTATCCGGGAATTCCCGGGAAATGCACAAAAATTTCCCGTCGCCGGGAACGAAGCTTTTCCCGGGAATTCCCGATTCCCGGGTCCCGGGAACGAAACCCTAGATTTGATTTAAACATTTTAATTTTAAATTTGTTGTAAGCTGCAGTAAAATTATTTTGTTTTTATTATCAATACTATTCATCCAAGTTTTAAACTTTTATTGTTTCAATGAATCAGGCCAAATTTTGGATTCATAAATGTTTCATTATTTAATTTACCTTCACCATCTAGAATTATTTCTTATCTAAATACAACCTGAATTAAATCAATCATATTTCAAAAAAAAAAAAAAATTTATGATATTTAAGTAACTACAAATGCTAAGTAGGTATAGACTCATCTACAGTAGGAGGTATCTTTAGGTAAATAAATTTAATTTTCTTTTACAACATAGGTTGTAGACATTTAAACACATCATAACAAAACTTAAATATTGACAAGGGTTGAATGATATTATGGAAGTTTAAAGTATTTAAAATTAGTATATAATTAAAGTATATGGCAGGGATATTCTTATGGACGCATATCAATTTTATGTTTAAAAATATTTTAATATTTAAAAACCTAATTGTTGTTCACTATTTTTACAGGTTCTTAAACAGTGTGACCTCACCAGTTTTGGATTAGGGTTACAGTTTCAACTGGATTCTATTTTAACACTTGTTAATTTAACCTATAGTGTGCTAGTCATTGTATGTAGTTGAAGTGTAGGTTATGTGAGTTGGGAATAGGGAAGTATATTCAATTTTTGAATGTGCAGAAAGTTATTTGAATGTGATTTGGGTGTGTGAAGTGGAATGGAAGAAGTGTGATGGTAGTGTGCCTCTGTTGTGCTTGTTCAGCAGTGAGATATTGTGGCCGTTTTAGTAGTAGTAGACATTCTAGCTGTTTGTAGCAGGATAGCCATTCTTGGAGGATATTTCTAGACTTAAAGATTGTGGGGGCGAGAATCTTAAAAAATTTAAAAAATATTAACAACCTTGTCTAAGAGTTTAGTAGTCTGGGGGCGAAGTTTCATCTACACAATTATAAAGTGTGCCTGAGCTAAATATAATTTTAGGATATCAATTTGAATATCATGGCGTAAATTTTAAATGTTCTGTTCAATTTGTGTGTGTCATGAATTATTTCATATGATTAGAATGTAAACTTTGTTTTTCTGAGACTCTGACTAGTTTACTAACTTTTGAGGTTTTCCACCTTTTTGTATATTCTAAACTTTGTCTCCATCCATGCTTGATATGGTTTAATTTTTCCTGAAATTCATGTTAGTATTATTATGTCTTTTCATAAAAGGTTCAGGATCAAATCATTTCACAACACTCTGTATTTACTTCTGCAGTGATCTGACTGTGGGACAGGTTGTTAGCACAATATCAATCTGTGCTACGTTATATCGCTGTTCGAGGTATTTCTGCAAGCATAGTACTAACAAAGTACCTTTACAGACTTCACAAATTTGGTCAAGTTGGCCGATACACACTACATATTTCACGATTTGATCAGAACTATTTCTCTTACATTACTTTTGCTGACTTTATCATGTCATGGATGTGAGTAGGGCAAGTATTTGATTAACTTATCTTAATTAACATAATCCATTCTGATTGAGGTCTTAACTACCTTGGGTTAAGATCTGATTTAAGCCAAATCATTCACTACTCTGACGTTACTGTGGCAGATAATCGGTGAAGGGTCGGCTTGTTGAATGAGCAACAAGCCCAACTTTCTGCTGATTCGCTGCTTATGGTCGCTCTGCAATCAATAATACTAAAGGGGTGGTGCAGAGATGTACTGTCCTGAACATGTACCTCTTACAGACTCAACAAGGAGGTTGCAATAGGTTGCTGATACTTTAGTGTCGGTTAAACTATCTGCAACACAACCTACACACAACAGACTACATATAGATTTGGTTTAAACACTTAGATTCAATTCTTTTCATGTTAATATTATTTTTATTTTTAGTTGATCAACTTTTGCATAAAAAAATCTAAGGAACAGTCAGGGTATGCAGGAATAAATAAATATAATCCTTATAAGGTTTCTTTTTTGATTGACACATGCAGGTTGAATGGAATAATAACTGATCTAGTCTCTTGTTTGTATTTGGCGCAGTTTAAATAGACGAAATCATTTAATAAGCGTTTTATACAGCAAAATTTGGCGTAATAAACGCTTTAAAAAAGGCGTCGGTAAATTTTAACTTTGCTTTAACTTTGTTGCATTTGGCGTAACTTGCAAATTTGCAAAGGTATTCAACATGCAAAATTTTAAATTGTATTTGGCGTATATGATTCATTGCGTGTACTAACGTGTATCAAGACTTTCCATTACACTAGCGTAAAAGGGCTCTTGGCGTAGGTCAGGATAGTAACATTTGGTTCAGGCATACTCAGGACGGGATTTATTAGATGATTGAGATCTGTGGGGGTGGTTATTGGGAAATAAATAAACTTAAAACTCATGGGGGCGACACGAATTGGTTTTCATAAATGTTTTAACGATTAGAGGATTTTAAAGTTTTGGGGGCGGGAAATTAACTTGGAAATTGTTTAAAATTTTTCTTCGATTTAATAACTAAATCTCATAAAAATTTGGGGGCGAATTGTAATGAATACTGCCCTGGCCTCTTGAAAAATACGTTTGGAGTAGCGACATCTAGTAGAGAGCTAAATTCAATATATGAGAATCAATTCAATACGTTCGATTAGATTCACTAGTAGTTTAGGATAATATCGGTAGATGGCATCAATCTAAGAGGTTCATCAAATTGACAAGAGATGGCACTCGCAGTAAAATATAATTTCAAATGTTAAAGGCACAATTTAGGTGTTTATATACGCATTTTATGTTTGAAATAGTTAAAATTATAATTAAATAATTTTCTTTTATTTATAATGTGGTTTAGGTTAGGTGTAGTAAAAATATTTTAAATAAATTATGTTTCGAGAATATTCTAATTGCGACAGAAGCGACGTCTGGTGTTGAGTAGCTAAATATGTTTACTATTTAGGGATCCGTTTAAGGGTGGAATATAAAAACCTTTAAATAATAAGTAAACATTTTAAATTATCTGAGAAGAACTACATTATTGATCGCAGTGGATTACTGTTGGACTTGGTTTTCTTTTTGGGGAAAATGTTTACATTATTTTAAAATAATGGGTTAGAAATATATGGGTTACCAGCAAATCTAAGTCACATACAAAAACATCGGTGTCTCGCATGAATAAAATAAGAAAATGAAGAATACACTACTAAGTCTGTCTGTTTAACATATTCGCCAATCAACTTTAAATATTATATCATTGAATATTAGTTGAACGTAAAATAACCTACTAACAAAATATCAGTGATTAATGGGAAACACTCATACTAGAACAATCTTGATTCAATAACAAAGTCTGAGTTTATTAAAGGAAACTAGATTCTATGATTTTCATAATTTAAACTTAGAAAAGTAATAATTTTATTTTGTACGGAACCCACAATCAAATAAATATAATATGGATCTAAGATCGAATAGTCGAGATCATTCCAGTTCGCTAGCTCCACCTGGTGTCGAGGAGCGGAATAAGCGATTGTGCCGGAAATAGAGCTGGATTATTCTAGATTTAGACTTTTCGAGAAATTGTATCTGGACCTTCCGGTTTTGAGGGATATATAAGGCCTGGTGTGTTGGCGAAAGGGGGAAGTCTGATTTTAATCGGTGAAGTATGCGGATCTAAGAAGAATAGTAGTAAAAGTAGAAGAAAAAAAGGAGGGCAGTGTGAAAGTCCCGACCCTGAGGTGCTGCTGGATTGGTGTCACACCACTTCATGTGGAAGATGGATTTTGTCCCGTGGTCGCTGCTGCGCCTCTGCCCTGGAAAGTGGCTGCTGTGTGTTGGAGTGTGGAGATACATGTTTGGAGCTGTGTTCGTGTGTCTTCTGTGGATACCTATCAGCTGACTGCGAGTTGAGTAGATGACCTTGGAGTGCTGTGGGCTGGCCTACTATCTACCTAAACCCAGATAAGTGTAGTTTTGCCATCCTAATTCTTGTTAGATTGATAGTAAGAAAATATTACAAATTAGGCACTAAAGTATTGCCAAGCGGTTGGGTTTTGCTAATGATTTATAATATTTAGTAGGGGTTAGGTAGGAAATCCTTTTACTGATTCCATCCTATCTCCATTTATCTACCACACCATATAAGTATCAGATTGGACTGGTTATTACCTAAGTTTAGTTTGTACTTTGTTTCGACAGAAACTATTTATCATATAAAACCTTATGTTGCTAAGGCGACTATGGAATTTATTCCTATGTTCCTGTGTTTCATACATAATTGGAATTTGTCCAGCAGTGAAACAACATAATTTATACTTACCAATAATTTGATTTGCTTTGCAAACAAATTACTTATATCTCAGTATTGAGAATGGCGATGTCCATCAGTGGATTAAATATCTACTTATAAAGAAACCTTTTGTTGCTAAGGCGACTATGGAATTTATTTATATGTTCCTGTGTTTTATACATAATTGGAATTTGTCCAGCAGTGAAACAACATTATTTATACTTACCAATAATTTGATTTGCTTTGCAATCAAATTACTTACATCTCTATAATGAGAATGGCGGTGTTCATCAGTGAATTAAATATCTACTTATAAATTGTACTTGCTATTTTATAGTAGTACTTTCATCAGATTATATGGTGGGTAGATAATATACTCCCATCCTAATATCCTTCCCTGAAATGGGTTCAGATGTTTAATTTTATTGCATCTGCATACTTTGTTCGAGAAACCTATCATGACTGGCAGAATGATGCCAATGTGGATCTGTGAATACAGAATACTTACCTAAAGACAAATGATTGTCATCAGATGTCATGTGACAGCTTCTATCTTCCAGCATCAAACCATACCATATATTTTGCGTTCAATATTTCTGTACCAGCATTATGATCTAAGACCAATTATTTGACCACAGGCGGTTATTATGAGATTCATTTTTGCAATAGCCTTTCTCTACTATGGGATTTGCTGATAGCTTTCCCAAACACTCATCTGGCTCGCAATATGAAGCTCATAAGTACTGAAGGGTCTAGCATAAACTGCATTCCCTAACTAACCTCCGTATGGATCATATTAATTGTAGACAAATGTCTTGTGCAGATTATATCTGAACGTTGGTCTAAGGACCACTACTGAAATACTACAAGATACTAGTTGGAATCATGTCATTTGACTGATAACCTAACTTATAATACTTACTTCATCAACCAGGCACAATGGTGTCAATTCGGCTGGTCATGAGATTGGCTATACTAATACAAATATTAAAATATGTTGTTCTATGAACATCTGAATCTATTAGATTCCTAAATGCTTCTCCGTGGTGTCTAGTACATCACAGCACCTGTCTGTTGGTGCAATCTGTTCAACCCTGGGTGTCAAAACCCACTATCCAGTTCAGGGAGAACCAAATTAACACAGAATTCAGTTGTGATGTCTGCTCTTTTGGCTGGGTTTGCACAATTGATAGTTGTGCAAGGACGACTAAGGGAAAATGGATATCAATTCTGAATATCTGTAAGGGGTGAGGGTTCTACTTCTCAGGAGCGGAGAGGGGGCCCCGTGAGGCTCATATACCTTTCCCGATCCTGTCCAACCTTTACTCATGTCAGGAAATCCATGTACCTTCTTAAAGAACTGTTTGGGTTACTTATTTTATACATTAAACACAACGTAATGGGTCCTACCAACTATCTAGACGATCACGCTAATAATTTACATCACGAGCCATTTATCTATATTGTTTTGGGACATTGTTTGAGGTCTGATACTCCTTCAAGTGTTAGAACTTGAACAAGCCCTATCATCCATTCGATGATTCATAGCCGACTTAGTGGGGTTCGTTACACCACCATCCGAAATACGGCAATGTTGTGTTTCTTGATCCTAGTATGAAAGTAAAATCGGCTTGCCGTACATCGACGCGACTCGACAGTGTCTCAATGGGAGTTTTTCTGTTGACAGTTCTGAATGTCAAACCAGAGGGCGCTGTGCTCAACTGAAAATTTGACGTTTCAATATGGCTGGCGGCAGCCATAGTTTTGTCTCAGGTTCCGTTTCACCTTGTGTTCGTTACTAATTTATTTCTTTTAGTTTAATTTGCTACAAAATAAACTTGTCGTCTTGATATTATATTGAGTGTCCTTTCCTTCATGTAAGCAAACATAAAAACTATGAGAAATTTAGAACGATTACATAAATATAAAATAAAGAATATTTTGTAAAGTGGTACAGATTTTCATGTAAAGGAACGTTATTTCAATTAATCTGAGCGCCCTCTACATGATACTCGAGAATCAATTTATTCAAAATCAAGCATTTTACAGAAAAACGCATATTTAGTGAAGAAAATATTCAGTACTTTAAGCAAGAACTATCAAAAATCAACTGGAACACAGTAATATCCACCAATAAAACCGTTTACGAAAATCACAACTCATTCTTAACAAAAATTACACATAGTCTGAATAATTGCATTCCAAAAATTTTGATAAAATTAAAACCTAACAAAAAGAAGTCATGGCTAGCCACAGGATTAAAAAAATTATGTATCCATAAGCGACAATTAAAAATTCTTACATCGCAAACTGATAACGACATTCTTAAAGCACATTACAAACTGTATGAAAAACTATTGAAAAAATCTGTGACAATAGCTAAAAAGCTACAAAATATAAGTAAAATTAAAAAGTCTAGCAATATTATGAAATCGATGTGGCAAGTTATAAAAGAAAATAATAATAAAATCAATAAAAATAATAACAAAAACATAGCACTACAAATTAACAATACAATTACAGATAAACCACATATTATCGCAAATACACTTAACCACTTCTTTCTTTCCTTTGGCGGAAACACAAATGATCAAAATAAGAGTAAACCACAAGGCTTGCCTGTTGTAAACCCCCAAAATAATTCATTTTACCTATCCCCTGTCAATGAGCTGGAAATTTATAAAATTATTAAAAAACTTAAAAATAAAAGTAGTTGTGGATACGATGAATTGCCACCTAATCTTGTACGAAAATGCGCTGAAGAGTTAGCTTCATCAATGACTACAATAATAAATCAGTCTTTTTCAGAAAGTATTGTACCAGATCAGTTAAAAACTTCCATCATAAAACCTGTACCCAAAAACACAAACTAAACTAAAACTAATCTAAACTAAATAATTTAGAAAATTTTCGCCCTATTTCTTTACTGCCAACATTCTCAAAAATCTATGAAACAGCTATGTCAAATAAGCTTTACAACTATTACGAAAAAATTAATATTTTTTGTGAATGTCAAAATGGATTCAGAAAAAACAAATCAACAGCATTAGCGCTATATAAATACATACAAGAGATATTAAATATTATTAATAACAAAAACTATGCCATAGGAATCCTGCTCGATATGAGCAAGGCCTACGATCGAGTTGCTCATGATATATTATTGAATAAGGAGTAAGAGGCACTGCCCATAAGTGATTTGAATCATATCTATGTAGACGACTTCAATATGTAGAAATTAATCACACAAATGCTCAAACTGGTGAAATTCGAAACATAAAATCTGAGACTAAACCTATTACAGGATCCTTACCTCAAGGTAGTGTTCTAGGTTGCATTCTTTTCTTAATCTACATAAATGATTTACCTCGATCTGTAGATATACCGTGTACTTTGTTTACTGACGATATTTCTTTGGTATTTCCCCATCAAGATAATACAAATTCAGATTTAAATCAAAAATTAAATAAAACATTAAATGGAGTTTCTCAATGGCTTCACCAACATAACCTAGAATTAAATAGTTTAAAAACCAAAATTATGCAATTCAGACCATAATATCAAAAACGCACTCTTAATATAAATTTTTCATTTCACAACATACCCTTGCATTGCGTAGACACATCCAACCTCCTTGGCCTTGAAATAGATAGTTATATAAACTGGAAACCTCATATTCAAAAAATTACATCAAAACTATCTCGCTTTACATACGCTCTTTCAGAATAAAAAAATAAAAACGACGGATCTAACAACAGCTACATTTGCATACTATGCTTATGCTAACTCCTGGCTTAGTTATGGTATTATTTTGTGGGGAAATAGCTCAGACGTCGAAGATCTTTTCAAACTTCAAAAAAGATGTACCCGGATTCTCGTAAACATAAATCAGGACGAAAGTTGTAGGCCGCACTTCTGGCAACAAAACATACTTACCTTAACATCTATGTACATATTCGAAACAGCCAAATTTGTAAGAAAATATAAAAATATATTTCCAAACGATAAAGATCCTCCAAACTTCCGATTACGACCGAGAAACAAAATGGCTGTACCTTTTTCTAGGATGAAAATGTATTGTTCAGGACCCTATGCCATGGGAATTAAAATTTATAACAATATTCCGATTGTGATAAAGTCTGAAGCAAAGGATACAACATTTAATTGTAGGCTTAAGAATTATGTAATTCAAAAATGCTTTTATTCCCTCCAAGAGTATTTTAATGATATGTGATATATGTACTTAAGTAATATTAGTATAACATTTATAGTTATGTACCTACAGATAAATATAAAAACAAGAAATATTATTTCCATGTAAAAAATTGGTATAAAATATATTTAGTAGAGACATTAATAAAGTTATAGATAAGGGCATATAAGTTTTAGATTAGGATAAAGTATATTAAAGTCATGAATAAATATAACAATAGGAAAAATAATTTTAAATTTATATTGTAATATAATACCTAAGTATAAGAAAATTGTAGCGCCCTACCAGGGTTCACGCGTGGAACTATGTTTATATCTAAGACCTTTGTAAAACCCCGTGAAAGCAATAAATGAATACTGAATACTGAATCTCAAGAAAATTTACCATTGAATTAATTACGATACTTATTGAATAATATTATATTACATCGATTAACAAACCATCTAGCTTAACTTTTCACTTTAATTATCCTGAAAATTTTGACGACGAACCCACTGAAGTAATAGTTTGCGATTTTAATAGCTACAGTACGAGCTGGGGATGCCGAGAGATATAAATAAATGATAAAAATAATGGGCAGATGCGTGTGAGCTAGTTATGTAGCATAACGCGAAACTACCATCGTTTTTAATCGAAGGCGCTGGAAACGTCGGTATAACCACGATCTCAACTTCACAATCTCAAATGTTAATCAACAAGCTGTAAAAACCGTTTGCTTCTTCTTCTTTTCGTGTGGGACACCGACTCGTCCAACGACCCGATGAACACAGTTTGCTCATCCCTGCATAGACCTATCTTGTGTTCCGTTGAAGCAGTTCTCTGACCAATAAATATGGCTTATAGGCGCCGGTTTAATTACTCAAAAGCCGATTAAGAAAAATATGCAATGACCATTGATAACATTTGCGTATATTCCAAGAGAATGCCGCTCTGTATATACTGTCTCAAGAATCCACCAAAACTTTTGAACAATACGAGTGTCTCTATAATGAAGATCCTTTTCAGAGGAGACTGTACGGAAGGGTGAAAAACTGTTGTTTTAAGTTCAAGAAAACCGGCGAATAAAATAGCTAGATACAGTTTGAAATATAGGTATGACCCATAGCAGTAGAAGACCGTGGACAAGTAAGGTCACCAGCTCCTTTTAAACGACAAATTAAACGATTGTATCAGTGTAAATATAAATACCAACAGCAGTCTCAATCTCAATCATACAAATGTAATAATGATAATAGTTTGACACGAGCATCGTAATGCTTAATTATATGCAGTTACATACACAATTTTATATACACTCTACAAAAACAACTCAGTAGTACACTTTTCTAAACGCCAGCACCAGCGATTGCAAGGTCCAATACAAGAGCAAATTCAATACGAGAACGTAATATGACTTGACACGAATGTCTGAAAATTCTTTACTTCAGCAGTTGTTCAGATGTAAAGTCTCAACTGAAGGACAACTTAACAACAACGGAATAACATCTGAACAACATCAGTACAATAACTGAACAATATCTGAACAACAACTAAACAATATCTCAACAACAACCTAATAAAACAACTGAATAACAATAAATGAACAATTACCGTAGAACAGCATCTGACAGGTCTTTGTTTCATTTTTCCATTTTATCGTAAGAAAAGCCTTCTTATCCAAGACATTGCGCTTCTGAGTTTAGTAAGAAACCGTTATTTCTGTAGGCAGGAATGGCAGGATGTATAAAGCGGGTCAGTTAAATTGAATTGAGTTCTTTATACAACTGTTTCCAAGTTCATATCCCGAACATTATGAGGACGGGTGTAGATAAAAGTCGTTAGAAGACCTTCACAACGTAACTGACGTCGTTGTGCGTCTGGCTAAGACCAAATAATGACTGCGTCGTACACAGTTATGTTGTACAAAACATGTCGTGCGTAATCGTGGTGTGCATAATAAATGTCGTACAGTGAGGGTTAAATTATAAGTGATCTTTTTTTTTTTTTTTTTTTTTTTTTTTCTTGGCAGAACGCGGTTTGCGTATTACCACAGACAAAACACGGGAAATTAAGACGCGTATTTTGAAAACCGAATCAAGAAGTTAATGACATTATAAGATCAGTTAAGAGAAAAATAAACAAACTAAATACGAATATTATTAAGATTAATAAAGAGAGATAAGATATTATAAATAGAATAGTCATTAGTGGAAAGTAAGACAGGTATAGAAGTAGGCATAGGTATTTTGGCAAGTAATAAATTGTTAATAAAAGACAAACAGTCGTAACGAGAGCATGAGAAGAATAAATGATTTAAGTCGCCAACCTCGCCGCATTCACACAAATTATTATCAACAATGCGAAGTTTGCTAAGATGTTCTGGAGTGCAAGTATGACCAAGGCGCATACGAATTAATACACTAGTGGATCGTTTGCCAATTTGAAGTCTATGAAACCAGGGTTTACTTGAAATATTAGGTTGAATGTGTGCATAGAACTTCCCTTTTATTACAGAACTCTCTGCCCACATCTGTTTCCAAGCTTCAGTAAGATGGAACGCAGGTATTGACACCAAATCATGACAATAATTTATATTAGGAAAAGTATCACCACATAAAATTGCATCGTTGGCAAGACGGTCGGCCTTGGTGTTGCCAGAGATGCCACTATGCCCTGGAATCCAGGCAAAAGAAATTGAACAGTTAGCCTGAGAAGTGTAATCATGGAGCAACATTCGGATACTTATTATTATTGGAAAAATTGTTTTACAGTTGAATGGATATTTACTCAAAGCTTGCAAAGCACTCATGGAATCTGTGAATATAACAGCTCTTCTTAGCTTTGCGATTCGGACGTACTCAACCGCCTTATATAGGCCATAACATTCTCCCGTAAATACTGAAGTTTCAGGTGGAAGTTTAATTTGCTCGAAAATTTCTATTGGGAATGGTATACTCCAACACCTACATGGCCAGGTGTAGAATGTTTAGAAGCATCAGTAAATATATAATGATAATCGTCCCATTCTCTATCACGCTCATAATTGAAATTCATATTGCTATTTGGATCATCTTTCGTGAGACCTAAATTCAAGACCACCTTAGGAACATGAAGCAAAGCATTAAAAGAACCACAAAATAGAGGGTAACAAGGAGAAGAATGAGTAGGTGTTTCAAAGGATACAAACTTTTGGAAACTTTTAATAATACATGGTAATGACTTGTACGACCAATAACTAGATGACGAAATTAATTCAGAGAGCTTTTGCAGTTTTGAATGGAGAGGATGGTGGGAAAGTTGAAGAGATCTAAATAAAAATTTATCACATAAATATTGGCGGCGAAGTTGTAAAGGAGGATCACAGCTCTCCACCTGTAGGGCATTAATTGGGCTAGATTTCATAGCCCCCGTTATCAGTCTTAAAGCTTTTGATTGAATGTTGTCCAATTTTTTAAAAGATACTACGCTACCTGGCTCTAGTAAAAATGTACCATAATCTAAAACACTACGAATAAGAGCATTGTATACGAGCTTCATGCAAAATGGGTGAGCACCCCACCAAACACCAGACAGACACCTGAGCATATTCAATAATCTCTCACACTTGGCATATACATATTCACAATGTGGGGTACCAGTTAATTTAGAGTCTAATATTACACCTAAAAATTTTGCTTTATCTGATACAGGAATCTCAACATTATTATAAAGAACTGTAATCGGAGGAGGAAGTCGCATTCTCGAAAACAATACAACTGAGCTTTTGCTAGGAGACAGATCTAGGCCATTAAAGTCTAACCATTTTTTCAAATAGTCTAAAGAAACATTCAACGAAGCACTAGCTTTTTCGATAGATCTGTTGGTACTGTATAATAACAAATCATCCGCATACTGAAGAACACTCACAGTACCCCGTAATGAAGATTCTAAATCAAATGTATATATATTATAAAGCAACGGACTCAACACAGATCCTTGAGGTAGGCCCCTCCATATTAGTCTTGTCTCTTCTGTACCATCATCTAGGAACAGGTGAATGCGTCTTTCCGACAAAATATTAATTATGAAATTTGTTAAGCGGAGCGGAATGTTCAAAATCTGTAATTTACTTTTGAGAACGCTAAGGACCACATTATCATATGCGGCGTTGATATCAAGAAATGCTGCCAAGACCGACTCATTACTCGAAAAAGCTATCCTTATATCAGTAATAAAGATACTTATGCTATCCATCGTACTTCTGCCACGTCTAAATCCAAATTGAGTATTACTTAATAGACAATTTGATTCTATGAACCATTCTATTCGATTTTTGATCAAATGCTCAGCAATTTTCATGAGAACAGATGAAAGAGCTATTGGCCTGTATGATGAAGCGACCGAAGAATCTTTGTTTGGTTTCAAAATAGGAATAACCTCTTGGGATTTCCATTCTGGAGGAATGTTGCCTGAAATGAGGATGCTATTAATAATATGTAGAAAGTAGGATAGAGAATCATCACCAAGATGTGATATGAATGAATAGGGAATGCCATCTAAGCCAGGAGCTGAATCCTTAACTTTAGATAGAACTCCTTTTAGTTCGATTATAGAAAAAACTTCTTCGAGAGTGCCTTGGTGATTTATTAAGGGCGGGACAGAAGGACATATGGATAAATTTTCAGATACTGAAGGAGGGGCTAATTTCGATAAGAAACTATGCGCCAATGAAGAAGGAAACGATTTTGAGGATGACTCCTTAAAAGCCGACCGAAATTTCCGAATATTCTTCCAAACTTCAGAGGGGGGAACGTCGGGAGATAAGGAAAGACAAAAGGCCTTCCAACTTTCAAACTTTTTCTTTTTAATTAATTTATTAGTATTTTTAATCATATCAGTAAGTAGGTCAAAGTTTTCATCAGATCCGCACTCATTGTATATGAGCTCCATTTCTTTCCTACTTTTAATTGCTTCGGAACATTCACTATCCCACCATGGTGGAGAAGGGATATAATCACTACCCCATCTTTTAACAGGAAAAACATCCTCAGCCGCTTCAACAAAAGCTCTAGCTAAAGCTGTTGCACATAATGATTCAGAACCCTGTTGGACTCTAGGAAGAGACAAAATACGTTCCTCTAACTGTGTAGAAAATCTATCCCAATCTGCATTGTGTAGTTTATATTTCAATCGTGGAGGGCGCTTATTTACATAAGTGGCAGTAAAAGGAAATGTTATAAGAATAGGAAAGTGGTCACTTCCATGAGTGGATAATAATGTTTCCCAAGTTAACGTAGAAGCTAAGCTTGGAGAACACAGAGATAGATCAGGCGCACTAAACCCCTCGCTAGGGCTAGTCCTGCGTGTTGGAGTGCCTGAATTAAGAACACATAAATTGAAGGTGTCTTAAGGTGCGTACGGACTAGAGGCAGCCTCAGGTTGAGCAGCCTCGCCACGCACGGCTCGTGTAGAGGCTGCCTCGGTATATAATTTAAATCAACATGAGGCAGCAGACTGAGGCAACCTGCCTCAGGTCGAGCCAGGCGCGACAAGATGGCGCCGGATCGACAGCTGATTCACTCGTATTTCTGCGTCGGCGTCTTCCGCCATCAGTTGATAGCAGAATTATCAAATAATATGAACTTCCAATCTAATTTCAATCTTATACACAGATCGAAAATAAAATAACCTCAAATAAGAAAAAGAACTACCGACATAATTACTAATTAGTTTTTACAGAAATATTATGGCTTTACATATAAGGACAATTAGTGGTTTCAAGAATTTTTGTAGCTTGAATACACGGACTTTTCGCCATTGTGCGTGACTCGCCAAAACTGTGCCTCAAATCACGTCCATACTTGCGAGGCACGTACGCTGAGGCGCCTTTGAGCACAGTCAAAAAACCGACACCGAATGGCTCGCGCCGAGGCTGCCTCGGCGCGAGGCCCGCCTCGGGCTGAGGCACGTACGCACTTGAGGCAAAAGGGTGAGCCGTGCGTGCCTCAGGCGAGGCTGCCTCTAGTCCGTACGCACCTTAACAAGTCTACAACAACATTTCCGTAGTGGTTCGTATTAGAACTTCCCCATGACTGATGCTGAGCATTTAAATCGCCAAGAATTATATAAGGCCTTGGAAGAGATGAAATTATAAGTTCAACTTCATCAAAGATGGCATTGGAAGGGTGAGGGATGTAAATAGAAACAAAACATATATTTTTTACTATTGCAGCTATAACCGAGAAATCCTTATTAGTATGAGAAGTGGGAAAATAAGTAAAAGAAAAAGCATGCTTGATGAGCAGGGCAGAACCTCCGTACCCATCAGTTCTATCTTCTCTAAGACACGCATAGCCAGGTATCCTGAAACAGGAATCCGGCTTCAGCCATGTCTCTTGTAAGGATATCATAAAAGGATTATACTTATTAACTAAGTAAATTATTTCCGCTTTTTTAGACGTCGCGCTGCGACAATTCCATTGTATTAACTTGGCCATTGTTGGTGATTTTAGATATAATTTCAATTATAGGGGCAGCGTTGGACGGTGTCAAGAAATTGGACTTTAATAATGAAGTTATGAGAGCCAATATTAGATCAGCCACTGAACTTGAAGAATCATTGTTGTTCAGAGCACAACCATTGTTAGGTAGTGACATATTATTGTAATCTTTAATTAGACTATTATGAGCCTCGCGATCATAACCATTCGCAGATTTCGAATGTATTTTGGGAGTTATAAAAACGGTTTTCTTGTAAGACATTTTTTGCGCCTGAGTAGGTAAATAAGAAGGAGGGCCAGCAACATCAGGGGTGACGTCCGGAGACGATAATAAAGCATCTGCATATGACACCCTCGCTATAGGGGGATGAATTTTTGAAGCTTCAGCATAAGAAATACAACTTTTTGCCATAGATTCTTTGATTGCATGTTGTCGGTTGTACTCTAAACATGATTTGCTGGTAGCAAAATGAGATCCCTTGCATAAACAACATTGTATTTCGTCCTCATTGATTAAGCAAGTTTCACCAAGGTGGTTTTGGCCACACTTGTAACATCTAGGCGAATTTGCTCGGCATTCGGATTTTACATGCCCAAATCGGCAACACCTGTAGCATTGTATGGTGGGGAAAATGTAAACAGAAACCGGTAAAGCATTATAACACATAAAAATGCGTTTCGGAAGTACCTGTCCATCAAAAGTGAAAACAACTGTTTCAGTAGCTTTGAGTTGAGAAACCCCTTCTGTAACAACTTTCCTTTTCAACCTACGCACTTTCAAAATCGAACCACAACCGACTGGAACAGTGACATTTTCTTTAATTTCATCCTCTGTCCATTCTGTAGGCACGCCCCTTACAATACCCATACGAGTAACAGAAAATGTAGGAATAAATGCCTTGTAATTTTCACTTTTGAGATTTGAGTTATCCAAGAATTTGTTTGCTTCCTGATAGTCAGAGAAAGAAAGTGAAATTCTATTCCTACCAATTCGTTTCAAGCTTCCATTAATAATACTATGGATGCTGTTCCTTTTCAAAAATCTTCCGAAAGTAATTGGGTGTAGCGTCACACTGTCATTTGGAGATGACTGATGTCTTTGAACATGGACCATAAATGGAGCTGCGTCCGAAGATTGGTAAAAGAGTCGTGCCACTGATGGTGGTTTTGTTGTTTCAACTACGTCCATATTTGGTGACTTGCCGTCATTATACTGCGATTGGTTTGGTGACTGGAAATTAATAATGGGAATCTCTTGAGCCTTGTCATGTTCAGTTTTCTCCTGTTGCCCTTGGGCTTTATTATTGTTATTATTTGGTGCATAGTTATTTTGATTCATTTTCGTGGTGTTAATAGGAATAGACTTAATACGACCCGAAGCCGGAGGTTTCATAGATTCGTTTGAATTTATTTCGCTAACTTTAGCTAAAACCTTGCCTTTCAGAACATCAAAGTTCACTACGCATTGGCATTCATAGTCTTTTGCAATACCAGTGACATTGCCATCCTTGCTCTTGCTACGCTTTCGTTTTTTATTACAGTGTTTGCAAATACGCACCCCTGAGGAAGAAAGTTTCCTCTTGTTTTTACCCTGCGACACAACAGATCCATCCGTGTCCATACTTGAAAAATCATCATTTGAAATAGTTACTTCTTGCGCAATAGTAAGATCATTAACCAATCTAGTATGATCGGAAGGATCTCCATCAAAACCCCCCGGGTCGGGGGGCTTTGGCGCCGCCATGAGAAAAATACAAGAAAGACTTACCAATAAATATGTACAATTTCGTAACAAATTAATAAAACTATATACACTACAACATCTACATACACTAATCTACAAAATTAAACTGATCCTATAACAGAAAACAGCGTAAAAGTATTTTTAAAATGAAGAGCAAAAATTCTCACAACCGATCGGAACGAGATTTCCCGCGCTTTTTTTTTCATAAGTGATCTGTGTCTGTTTGACTAGCTGGGTGCGCTTTATGTGCAACAAATATTGCGCCAAAAAAAACACGCGCCGAGTTTTGTGCAGCAAAAAGTTGACGACATTGACAAGAATTCGCGGTGTGCACATTTTTTTACGCTCATTTTGTGTTGCATTTTACTGTCGTGAATGAGGTTTACGCGGCGTTTATTATGCAGAGAAAAATAGACAACAAATTAAATGCACCCCGAGAATTTTACCTGATAACACGAAATATTTGTTGCATGTTTTCTGTTGCGTATTCTTCGCGCGCTTGGAAAGTGTGCAACACGAGAATTCATGTTGCTGTCATTCGTTTTGTTTTTAATTTTTTAGAGGTGAACCCAGAACAAAGTCAGAAGCGATTCCATAAAATCTAAATCGATATCAGTAAATTAAACATGATCCTTGTTTTATCGGATTTATTTGTTTTTGTCTTTATCTTATTCTAAAGCGGAAAGATTATTTGGGGTTTACTCTTTTAAATTGTCATTGATTTGTTTTTATTGATAGATATCTGGCGAACTTCGTTTCGCTAACTGAATAGTAAGTGTATTATATTCTCTTGGAACTGAATGTTATGGTGTGTATTATATTCTCTTGGGTTATGGTTAGCCTTCCATCACCAGTGTGTATCTTGCCTTTGACTTCAACTGAATTCCAAGGACACCCTAAGATGTTAAATTTCTATTTCCGAGCCATCGTCCTTTCATTTACTTGCTATGAAGAAGAAGAAGAAAATGTCCATCATGACGCTAATAAGCTTTTGCTGAAGCTTCAGTTTTAAGCCACAGTACCTATCTACATTGGGTTGTTCATCGACCTAATGCACATAAAGGAAAACACTTCTGCATCCATACGTATAGTTTATTTTTTATAATAATTATTATTGGAAGAATTTAGTTTTGATCCGTGTGCCGTGTGATGCCGGCTGGGAATAACATTACCCGAATTCTATCCGCGGGTGGGTGTCGTAAAAAGTGACGAATGGTTGTGTATGTGATTTAGGGCAGGGATCTTGGCGCCACTTTGTACTTCCAGGGTCTTTTCAATAATAAACGGACTTGCCTTATAATACTCCAGTGTTTTATTGCACTTTGTCACGTAAATTCACAAAATATCACAGTTTTACAAAATATAAGCAGAGCACCGTTACATCAGCTAGTTCGTTCAATTAACATGTCCGCCAAACTAAAATACCCTACATTTAACATCACATTTTTAATAATTGAAAATTATTAATCTCCATACAAACTACCTACACACTGTGTGGGTAGCTCGGGCGTTGGTGCGTAAAGTACGCGTCCAGCGAAAGCTATAAATGTATCGCAAAGGAACAAAGTAAGAAATTGGAAATAATTACTAATGGTGGTTCGGGCCATAGTGTTGTCGTCAACATACCACCCCCTGTTGGTGGTTTCAGCCTAACAACACATCATCGGTAGGCAACACTATGACCTTAACCACTGGGCGACGCAGCACCCCTGTCGCAGTTCTTACATCTACCACACGCACCCTCCCGTCCGGACCGGGGTACACTTTTTTTACTATGCCCTTAGGCCACATATTTCTTGGCAGATTGCCATCACAAATTACAACCACATCACCTTCGCGCACTGCTGGATTGTCTACAGTCCACTTTTGTCGTTTTTGGAGGGTGGGGACGTAAAGTTTTAGCCACCTGCTCCAGAACACGTCGGCCATCGCGTTGACACGCTTCCACTGCGCACGCGCGGTGAGGTCAGCGGGGTCAGGAGCGGTCATCGTAGTATCACCTGCAGCCGTACCCAGCAGCAAGTGGTTTGGCGTGATCACGACCGGCTGGTCGGGGTCGCAGGACACGTAGGCCAGCGGCCGGCTGTTTAGCACCAGCTCAGCCTCCGCTACCAACGTTCGCAGCATTTCCTCGTGTGGCGCCTTTTCCCGCAGCGTAACCTTCAGCGCGCACTTCACTGAGCGCACCAAACGCTCCCAGCAGCCGCCCATGTGTGGAGCAGCGGGCGGGTTAAACACCCACTGGATTTGTCTGTTTTCAGCGGCTTCTCTCACCCGATCGTGATCGAGGGTTTGCAGCGCTGCTCGTAGCTCTCGGTCTGCGCCTACGAAGTTGGTGCCCCGGTCGCTGAAGATCTTTGCAGGTTTTCCACGTCGCGATATCAGTCGTCTCAGGGCCAGTATCGCTGAGTCACTGGTGAGGGTTGCAGCGAGGTCCAGGTGGACGGCGCGGGTCGTGAGACATGTGAAGAGCACGCCCCACCTCTTCTCTCTGCGCCGCCCGATCGTCACCTCCATCGGGCCGAAGTAATCTATGCCACAGAAGACGAACCCTCGACGAGTGTTGGTTGCACGCTCCGGTGGCAGGTCACCCATCTTTGGCGGCATTGGTTGAGCACGTCGCAGTCGGCACAGCTGGCATCGCCTCACGACGGTTCGTACGGTCTGTCTCGCTCGCAGGATCCAGAAGCGCTCCCTTAGATGGTTTAGCACGGCCTCGTGGTTGGCGTGCAGTGCACGAAGATGGTAGGCGTGGACAAGCAGCCGTACCAGGTGTTCACGGCCGTCCAGGATGATCGGGTGTCTCTCGTCGAAGCCGAGGTCCGGCGCAGCGCTCAAGCGCCCGCGCACACGCAGCAGGCCATCTTCATAGATGATAGGGTCGAGGGCGCGCAGGCTACTGTTTGCCGGCAGCGCGCGACCAGCCCGTAGCGCACCGAGTTCCGTCGCAAATGACGCCGCCTGCGCTTGTGTCAACAAACGCAGCTCAGCGTCGCGTAGGTCCTCAGCGGTGATAGCGGCGGTCCGCACGCTTCGGCAGACTTTTGTGAAGATCAGTACACGCGCCATGACGCGCTGTACGCGCGCCCATGTCGAGTGGCGCGCCGTTTCAATGAGAGGCGGTGCTTGTTCAGCGACCACATTGATGTGAGCGGTCTCGCTATCGTGTGCCTCCTCCACCGATTGCGCGCCTTCTGGTTCCGCCCCAGGCCACAGCTCCTGTGAACAGCGAAGAAACGGAGGACCCGAGACCCAGCTACTCCTACCACCTGGCCATGCCAATTTAGTGGCCTCGTCCGCGGGGTTACTTTCTGAAGGAACCCAGCGCCAGCTACCTCGAGAAACGCATTGATCGATCTCGGCCAATCGATGTGCTACAAATTTTGGATAGTCACGGTTGTCGTTTGCTATCCAAGCAAGTACCGTTTTTGAGTCCGACCACAAGAAAGTTTTACCTATGGACTTACCCAACTCTTTCTCTACCGTACCCGCAAGACGGCACGCCAGTACAGCCGCCTGCAGCTCCATGCGCGGGATGGACACTATTTTTAATGGGGCTACTCTCGCTTTGCCAGCTACCATTGCGACAGAGCGTTGCCCGTCCTCACCCTCACCCACGATATACGCAACAGCGGCGTATGCCAACTCGCTGGCGTCAGCAAACACATGAAGCTCAACTTGCTCCTCTGTGATCCTGTACCACCGTGGAATACTCACGTCTTTAAGCAACTGCAGGTCCTTCAACCATTCGGCCCACAGTTCCGACTCCGGCTCCTTCAGCTGCTCGTCCCATCCGATACCGGATCGCCACACCTTCTGCATGATGATGCGCGACTGGATGGTACACGGACATATCAGCCCAAGTGGGTCGAAAATACTCATGACGAAACTCAAGAATTGTCTTTTCGTCGGCGTTAGATGACCCTGTACAATTTCAGGTGGCAGTCTTTTAAATGACAAGTCGAATGAGAGTGTGTCTGACCTGGGTGACCACATCATGCCCAAGGTCCTCTCTTTCTCAATGCTCAGTTTTCCTTCTTCTATTCTTATAGGTTCCGATGAGACGGTTGGAAGCTGTTCCCGTAATTCAGGCGAGTTGGATACCCACCCCCGTATACAAAAACCTCCTGCTTTGTGTATCGTGCTGACGTCTTCGATCAGGCGCCGGGCCTGGTCTACTGTGGCTACACTATCCAAATAGTCATCCATGTAGTGTTTCTCATGAATGGCACTTACCGCCTCAGGGTAAGTATCCCGGAACTCGTCAGCATTCCGACGCAGCACGTAGTTAGCAGAGGCTGGGGAAGAGGTCGCACCGAATATCATCGATGTCATCACGTAGACATCGGGTTCGCGAGTGCGGTCCATGCCTCTCCACAGGAACAGCTGAGCTCCCCTGTCAGCCTCACGAATCTTCACTCGGAGGAACATATCCATGATGTCTCCAGTGAAGGCGAT
Source organism: Tuta absoluta (assembly GCA_027580185.1). Lineage (NCBI taxonomy): Eukaryota > Metazoa > Arthropoda > Insecta > Lepidoptera > Gelechiidae > Tuta > Tuta absoluta. The sequence goes on from JAQAHW010000003.1 coordinate 8,387,836, forward strand.
TGGCCCCAACCGAAACCTAAAAAGAATTCCCAAGAGGGAGTTGAGCAAATCTGGTCCGCTTAACAAATTGTCATTTAAACTGGTACCTTTGTATCCTGCTGCAGCGTCAAAAACTGGGCGGAGCTTGCCCGGTTTATTCGGGTTTTTGACGCCGAAATGAGGCAGATACCAGATAGGTAAGCTGCTCAAACCCTTTGTCACCTTCGTAGCGTAGCCTTCCCCGACAAGTCTGTGCAACTGCCGAACGTAGGCTGCCGCGAATTCAGCATCAGCATCCATCTTGCGCTCAATGCCCTGCAGTCTTCTGCGCGCATACGCATGGTTATCAGGCATTTCCACACCCGCCCGGTTCCAGAGAAGACCTACCTCCCAGCCGCCTTCCACTCGTTTGGCAGTTGAGTCCAGGATCCTCATCGCTCGCTCGTCGTTGGCGTTTACCCGAGGCACCTTACTTACACCGATGGCCTCCAACTCGAACTGAGCCTTTACTAGGCCGTGGAGATCTGCATCTGACACCTGTAGGCAATTAACTGTCTCGGTCGGACTCGAAAAGGCACCCACAGGGCCATGTACCACCCAACCTAACCGTGTTAGTGAGGCAACTGGCTTACCGGATTTACCTTGCCTAAATTCGGTTCCAACTATGAGTTCCCAGTTATCCTGGCCCAGGAGCAGCTTAGGTCGCACGCCCTCCATCGCCTCGCAGTCCAAGTCACGTAGATGGGGATTTGCCTCCAGCACAGCAACCGGCAGAGTATGCACCGGTAGCTCAGCGTTGCGCAGGGTGCGCAAACTGACCATGTGGCACTTCCCATTAGTGCCTCGAAGTGTGACCTTGACCGTGCGTGATTGATGGTCTTCGACGATGTTGCCCCCCGCGGTTACTAAGCGTAGCGGAACCACAAGCCCGCCAACGCCTCCAGCGCAGGACTCATCTACCACGGAAACTGTGGCCCCGTCATCAAGAAGAGCATATGTGGGCGTCTCACGCCCGCTATCGTCGATGATGGTGACAGGGAGCACCTTCAGCAGGGCGCTCGACCTCTCTCCGCCCAAGATTGTCACAGCTTCAGTTGTTTCTTGGTTTGCCGGCGCGATATTCTCGGCAGCCGGCTTCTCTTCATGGAGCAGCGTGTGGTGCTGCCATCTACACCTGTCACATCGTTTGGCTTTACAAAACTTCCTCAAATGTATTTGTAAAATGCATTTAAAGCACAATTTATTGTCCTTGATTAGTTTCCACCGATCTTTAATGGTCATTTTTAAAAACTGTTTACACTGTGGTAACTGATGAGGTAAGTTGCATAGGATACACTTACAGTCTTTCACTGCACTGTGTGCACTCGGTCTGACGTCATCATATTCTTTCGGTAGTGCTGCCTCAGCCTGCGTCATGATCTTGTGTGGAACAGGTCGTGTGAATTTCTGCTGCTCTCGGCTTCGTCCTGCAGGTACATTTGTAGATGGCAGGGCGAGTTGGTTCATAGGGGCGTAATACACCGATGCACGAGATAGTTGGCCCAGAAATTCCACCATTAGCTCAAGGCTTGGCGACACTCTCAGGTCTACGTCACTGGCACTGTCTTTCTTCAGTATGAATTCACCGTATTGGGCGCGCTGGTACGGAGTCAGTTTGTGTAAAATGTCATTCACTATCTGTGGATTATTCAAGTAACCGTCCGCGCGCACAGCTTTCAACAATGACACACAGTTTCTCACGACCGCGGTGAAGGTGCGTATTTCACGCCCACTGTCCGTTACGCGTGGTAAGGTACGCACCTTGTTCAAAGCACATTCTAGAAGGAGGGTAGGATGGCCAAACTCTTCTTCCAGAACTTTCATGATCTCCTCAGGTTCGTCAGATGCCCTCAGCAGGTCTTCTACCGCCATTTTTGCCGCCCCTTGTAAAGCTGCCTGTAATCTCGCAATGTTCTCAAATGACGTGAAGTCGTACATTTTCGTCGAAGCGTAGTAGGTGCGTTCAAACGCAAGCCAGTCAGCGGGATTTCCATTGAAACTAGGCAGTTCATAGGTTTGCTTTGGTGCCGGTCTAGGGCGTCGCACGGTGACGTCACTAACGGCTGCAACAAGTTGGTCAATACGTCGAAAATATTCATCAGACGGCACCAGCGGCGGTGGTCGGGAATTCACTGTCGATGATGTCGTAGGCGGTTGCTCTCTCACCTTGACAACGTCCTGCTGGAGAGGTACATGTTTTTCTGTATTGTGGGTAGGTACATATTTTCTACTAAAATCACGCTGTGTCGCGGTGGCACATGGCAGGTCAAAATTCACAGTCGGGAGAGGACGCGTAGGGGATTTACCACATTCGCCTCCACGCTTAACCCATTCCTCTGTTCGACTAATCTGCACTGACCTGACTGACCTTTCCTCCGCAGCTTCTTTTTCAGCAGCGATGCATGCCATATCATGGGCTAGCTTCTTCTCCAGTACCTTTTTCTGACCCATTGCCATCTCTATGATCGATTCTAACTGTGTAAGCTTCACTTCTGCCTCATATTCCTTGCGACGGCGCTCTACTTCCAGGTCAGCACGGCTAGAGCTACTACTCCGGATGCTCGTCGCCTTCCTTCTCATGGTGTCAGGCGTGGAACAGGTTATCTCATCCTTGCGAGTATTCAGCGGCGCACAATAGCTGTGGTCAAGGTGACCTTTGGCCTTTCCAAACGGCGTGCTATTTTTTCCAGCTGCATTCTCACTATTCACAAGAGATGGTTCCGAAACAAGTTCCAGGTCATCAACAACCCTGTTCTGGTCCATCGCGTCGCGTCGCTTTTGACTTCTTGTCTTAACGGTGCTCATTTTCCGTTGATGTGCGTTTGACCTCTAGCTACCGGTACAAAGTCGCGATCCGGCGTAGAACAAAGGACCAAAAATTGTATGTGATTTAGGGCAGGGATCTTGGCGCCACTTTGTACTTCCAGGGTCTTTTCAATAATAAACGGACTTGCCTTATAATACTCCAGTGTTTTATTGCACTTTGTCACGTAAATTCACAAAATATCACAGTTTTACAAAATATAAGCAGAGCACCGTTACATCAGCTAGTTTGTTCAATTAACATGTCCGCCAAACTAAAATACCCTACATTTAACATCACATTTTTAATAATTGAAAATTATTAATCTCCATACAAACTACCTACACACTGTGTGGGTAGCTCGGGCGTTGGTGCGTAAAGTACGCGTCCAGCGAAAGCTATAAATGTATCGCAAAGGAACAAAGTAAGAAATTGGAAATAATTACTAATGGTGGTTCGGGCCATAGTGTTGTCGTCAACAGGTTGAATCCCAGAATTTGGCAGCAGCGTTCGCTGTGAATACAACATTGTGCACTGCGCTCTCCAATCCGACAGTCAAGCGTAGTTAGTTTTGCAAAAGGGGGAGGCCCGTGTCTTGAGGTGGATGTTTAGCTGTTGATATTAAAAGTTTTAGCTGATGCTTTGGGCTATTCAAATGTAGGTAAGTACAAATTGAAGCAACTTATTTTGATTTGGATCACTCCATTTGCATTACTCGTACGGTATAGGCAGGAATCCTATGATCCACTTCAGGAACACCAGACCCTCAATATCTGTGTGCCAGCAGAAATAGCACATCATGTAACAATTTTTACTTTCAAGCCATTTCCGTATCTCGTATATTTAATCCTGGTGTTCCTCATCTGTTGCTCCAAACCCTCGATGTCAATGTTCCAGCAGAAGTGGTCTTTTATGCTAAACTAAATTTGTTATGGACCACTTTTCGCATCTCCTTTACCTTTGCTGGGCTGCTGCTCTTCCACATGTGGTACTCCGGACCCTCGATGTCAATAAGCCATGAGAAGCTGCCTATTATGCTGGGGTGCGTTCAATGGACCACGGATACTATATCTTTTGTTGCTCTTTTATACTTTGACAGTTCGTAAAACTGCGTTTTGGAGCGCATGGTAGAAAATTTCTCCTGACTGGCGTGCTAAAACATGGCTAAAACGCGGTTTTATGACCTGTCATAGGAGAAAATACTGACTAGGAGAAACAGCATGAACGTGTCAAACAGACTGATCACTAATGTAATGTAATTATGTAAACAACAAATGGACTGAAAACAAGGCATTATTATAGTTGTATCCCTCAAATTAAAAAAAAACAGAAAAAACAAAATTATAATCGAGATATTGCAGAAATCAAAATCGGAATGCTATCATTTCTTGAGGTGCACCTCTAGTAAAGTTCAACGACATGACACCAAATCTCGGGTTGCACTCTTTGTGTTGCGTATTTTTGAAGCGCTCTGAGAATTGATGTTTCATCAAAACACGAACTATTTACTGCGTTTTCCATGGCGCGTTTTATTTCTTGCACAAATTTTATGTCCATGTCGCTGGCTCCCCAAAGTATATATTTTTCAAAGCTGAGAGGCTCAAACGTTTGTGACCAATGGATGGACTCTTATTTTAAGACTGGTTTTCAATGTGACGCTACCTAGACTGAGATCTCAGGTCAAAAAATTGGGGAGCCAGCGACATGCTTTTAGGTTAGAATTTCGGAGAAATCTTCAGATTACTTGTTAACGGCGCAATGTGCCAAAATGATGGCTATGCCAAAGAAATGTGACGGAATATGTGACAGCTACAAGCACATTCAATAGTTATGTGACTCAACTGGAGCTGAGAAATAAGCCATGGAATGTTGCCAACCCATGTCGCTGGCTCCCCAAAAAACCGGCATCCGAAATCTCTGCAAGTATCACCTAAAACTACTAACCAAAGAGGAATTCTCGATTGTAATGTAGTAAAAACACGTTATTCAAACAATCTCCTCTAGAATCAGCTTCGTTTTTGAGAAAACACAACATTTGATTTTGTATGGATATGAGGGTGACTACATCGTTCAACCCTTTTTGGGACAGATTCAGGAACTTATGGTTTAATGATTTCCGTACAAATTATACTAAATATTACCTTGAACAATGTCCGCGAAGGGCTCTTAGTGTTTATATTGTGCTGGTACTATTAGCAGCAAATCAATTTACCTATTAAAGGTACTTAGATTTTTGACGGTATTTTCCACGGTTTATTATTATAACATTTTTAGTACAAATTCATTGTAGTATACACGATCTCGTTGTTGTCGTTCGGGAGAAATCGTCACCGGCGCGGCCGGCGACTTATCAGGAGCACATCGGAAGTCCCTTTCATTTTCGTCGAAAAGAGATCTTCATGGATAGGTCCGAATGTCACCCGGCAATAAAGATGCACGTGAGCGCTAGCGCGTATAAGGCTGTGTTTAGGTATTAATGTTTTAGAGTTTTATGCACTAACAGTGCTTTATTATTCTCATGTATAAAACTATTGAATTGAAATAATGCGTTTAGAGTATATTCATAAAAGTCTAGTCAAGTATTGATGAAACTGAAAAAAATTTCCCATGGAACACAGGTCCAATATAAAAAAAAATGGAATGTACACTTGGTTATAGCACATAAGGTAAAAGGGGTACTCCAAAAGAGCTGAATCATTTCTGTCCTTAGCAATATTTTTTTCTTGACATGTATATGTTTTAGTAGAAAATTTATTTATTTTATGAGAATAAGTTTAAATTTTGATTATGTATTAACTGGGAATAAAAATAATTCAGTTCTTTTGGAGTATCCCTGTTACCTTATGTGCTACAACTGACTATACCTACATACATGTTGTACAGACTGTGAAAATGTAACAACGCTACAGTTTTTTGAGAATAAACGATATTTATTTATTAATTATAGGAATCAATTCAAGCGGAGCACTTTCTTAACATTATTTAAGGTCATTTATAGTAAAATCTGTACGGAAATCAAAAGCCATAAGTTCCTGAAACTGTCCCAAAAAGGGTTGAACGATGTAGTCACCCTTATATTCATACAAAACAAATGTAGTGTTTTCTCAAAAACGAAGCTTATTCTAGAGAAGATTGTTTGAATAACGTGTATTTACTACATGACGATCGAGAATTCCTCTTTGGTTAGTAGTTTTAGGTGATACTTGCAGAGATTTCGGATGCCGGTTTTTTGGGGAGCCAGCGACATGGGTTGGAAACATTCCATGGCTTATTTCTCAGCTCCAGTTGAGTCACATAGCTATTGAATGTGCTTGTAGCTGTCACATATTCCGTCACATTTCTTTGGCATAGCCATCATTTTGGCACATTGCGCCGTTAACAAGTAATCTGAAGATTTCTCCGAAATTCTAACCTAAAAGCATGTCGCTGGCTCCCCAATTTTTTGACCTGAGATCTCAGTCTAGGTAGCGTCACATTGAAAACCAGTCTTAAAATAAGAGTCCATCCATTGGTCACAAACGTTTGAGCCTCTCAGCTTTGAAAAATATATACTTTGGGGAGCCAGCGACATGGACATCAAATTTTGTCATTAATTCACCGAACGCAACAAGAAAATGCAGTATATATTATGCGTTAAAAAATGTGCAGTCCGATAGTTCACGACAAGATTGCGCTTATTTCCGTGCTGCATAATTTTTGACGCTTAATATTTAGTGCACATTTTCTGTTGCGCATAGTGGCAAGGGCAGCCCGACTAGCTGACAAGAACACGTGCACGTGTTTGTGAGAACTGAGAAATTGTGAATAACTATGAGTGCAGTATCTGAATTGTGATTAATTAATTAATAAAGTCACATAAGTGGGGTTAGTAAAAGATGGGCCGTAAAGCAAAGTTTGACGAAACTAAACAGGTCAAGAAGGGCCCTGGCCGCAAAGCCAAAAAGCAGCGCGATCCCGTGTTTCCCAAATCGCTTTGTAAGTACTACCACGTGTAGAATTTAATTCTTTTAAAGTAAGTAACGCATTCAACTCTTCAAACAACTATGCAATGCATCCTTTTCATCAATTTGTACAACAGTGTTTGTTTGGTAACTATAGGTTTTAGGTTATATTTATTAGAGTTATAATAAAAAGAGCTGCCGTAGAAGCAGTTGAACCGGAGCGGTTTTCTCATTGTACTACAGCTATGTTTTGCCGCCTTGTGAGACAGGGCTTATAGATACTCAAACAGAACAACTTTTCCTACAATAGTACCACCTTCAATGTGCCAGTATCATTGCTAGTATACCTTGTGGTTAAAGAACAGCTAAAAAATAGTTATAGAATCTTAAATTGTTACCTACAGTGGAAGATGAAGATGACCAAAAGAAGCTGAGCCACAGGCAGAAGCAGCGGGCCGCTCGGAGAGCTAAAAAGAAGGCTGAATTGGCCGAAAAGAGGAAGGCTCTGAAACTAGTTAAGAAAAATGTGTCCAAGCAACAAGAGATTGTAGAAAATGGGAATAGTGCCTCAGAAGAAGAAAATGTAAAAGGTAAATAAAATAAAGCTCAGAAATATCTGATTCTAGGATAATATATCTTGACATTCTTAATTATGCCATGTGAGGCTGACAACCTGTCACTATAGTGATACTCAATTTTCTGAATGACCCTCAAATATTTTTCAGACATGGCATAAATGTCCGTTTTTTGTGATTGTTTACGCTCTGCTTACCCCGCATGGGATTATAGGTTAATATGTATGTATGTGTATGTGTACATTCTTAATTATGATTCTGTAAGAAATTTTTTCATAGTAAAGCTATTTTTTAAAGTGAACCTCAATAATTTGAATGTTAAGAAATGGAAATATGAAAAATTTCAAGTTATTGAGTTTTAAGGTAACTAAGTTCTAGCAATAACCGAAAAACTTAATTATAAGGCTATCTGACATACTTACTTGCCTTATAAATAAATATTAAAAATGAATGTACATACAGAGATAATTAGAAATTATTATAGGATTTTATTGATTTTGTTTCTGACACAGTTTTTATTAAAGTCAGTCATCCATTTGGCATCAATTCGCACATACTGAGTCTGTATTTTGAACTATGAGTTAAAAGCATCAAAATAAGTATTAAATATGCTTCCCAGGCAGGGAAATCATGTTCTTGGTAACAAGTCATTTGATTTTAAGATACTCTGTATTTTAGGGCTTCAAAGGAAGGAAAAAGCTTTATGTTTTGTCTTACTGACTTTTGGTGTATTTTGATAACCAAATTTTCAAACACTTCAATGTGTTTGGTATACAAATTTACAAACTCTGCCTGTGAGAACATCCATGTGTAAAATACTTAATTTACTTTATATACCAAACAACTTCAACTCAAATTATTTTACAGGTTTTACGGATGACAATAAGGAATGGCTCAAGCCCAAAGCTAAGGGCAAGGGTAAAAAGGCACAGGAATCTAAGAAAGTACCCAAGTCTGAGAGTGATAGCGGTCATGATGAAGGGTCCGAGGTAGAGTCCGGTTCAGATGAAGATGAAGCTGCCTCAGATGAAGAGGAGGCTGCATCAGATGAGGAGCAGACTGCGGGAGAAGATTACAAGGTCAGCTTTTTGTATTTTGTACTGCTGACTGACTTCAATAATTCTTTTACAGCAAGAAACAGCTGACCATGCCATACATTTTGACTGAGATGTAGAGCTTGTGTAATTTGGGTTAATAAAGTTAGGGCGTTTAGATGTAGAACCTTAGTTCCATTTGAGATCTGATATATTTTTCATAGGGTAAGCCATATACTTGTAGACATATAACATGAAAATGTTTTTGGTGGGATCATTCTTTTACTAATAAAAACTTTTAAACTGATTACAGTTAGGTATCATGATAATGCATCTTATAACTTACAATAATCCTGTCATTTTCCAGGTTGGAAAACTGGATGACTTGTTTGAAGATTCAGACAATGAAAATGGTGACGCATCTTCAGAGGACGAAGGGACAGCTACGAAATTGGAATATGACTCCGAATCCAGCGCGCCGGACGACAGCGACGCCAGCGATGATGACGACGACGACATGCTGCCTATTGAAAAGGCAAATATTAAACTGAAGAAAAAACAAAAGCAGGACAAAAAACTGGCTGATGAAGAGATGCAATTAAATATCGCTAAACAGGACGTCTTTGCATTCCCCTCAGAAGAGGAACTAAATAATCCTGCAAGTCTTCAAGATGTTCTACAAAGGATCAAGGATGTTGTCGCTGTTCTGGGCGATTTTAATCGTCTCAAGGAAGAAGGCAGGTCCCGTTGTGAATACACAGAATTGCTACTCAAAGATTTATGCATATATTACAGCTACAACGAATTTCTTATGGAAGTCCTCATGCAAATTTTCCCAGTTCAAGAACTTGTCGAGTTCTTGGAGGCCAGTGAGGTAGCTAGACCATTGACAATAAGAACGAACACTCTCAAAACGAGAAGACGCGACTTGGCTCAGGCTCTTATCAACAGAGGAGTGAATCTGGATCCAGTCGGGAAATGGAGTAAAGTTGGGTTGGTGGTGTACAGTTCCACCGTGCCTATTGGTGCCACACCCGAATATCTGGCTGGACATTACATATTGCAGGGTGCATCTAGTTTCCTGCCAGTGATGGCTCTAGCGCCGCAAGAGAATGAGAGGATACTGGACATGGCGGCAGCTCCCGGCGGCAAGGCGTCTCACATCGCCGCTATCTTGAAAAACACCGGCGCGCTCTTCGCCAACGACGCCAACAAAGAAAGATGCAAAGCTATTGTAGGAAACTTCCACAGGCTCGGAGTGGTCAATGCGATAATTTGCAACTACGATGGCCGCCAGTTCCCTGAAGTGATCAAGGGATTCGACAGAGTGTTACTAGACGCCCCGTGTACCGGCACGGGTGTTATTGCGAAGGACCCGAGTGTGAAGACTACGAAAGACCAGAAGGACATACAGAGGTGTTTCAACTTGCAGAGGCAGTTGCTCCTGGCTGCTATAGACTGTTGTAACGCGAAGTCTAGCTCGGGAGGTTACGTCGTGTACTCGACGTGTTCCATATTGCCGGAAGAAAACGAATGGGTAGTGAACTATGCATTGAAGAGACGAAACGTGAAGCTCGTGCCGACTGGGTTGGACTTCGGTACCGAGGGTTTTGTAAACTTCAGACATCATAGATTCCACCCGTCACTTAAATTAACAAGAAGATTCTACCCTCACACGCACAATATGGATGGCTTTTTTGTGGCAAAGTTCAAGAAATTCTCAAATACGATTGTAAGTATTTAAGCAAGCCATATTTATTTTGGCTTGAAAATTATTGTTTTCTCAACACTTTACAACAAACTTCTTTATATTACACAAGACCAATGCAAGCTAATATTAAACAAGACCAATGCAAGCATATATTAAACAAGACAAGGCCAATTTGCATTTTGTCTTTGGTATACCACCTTGCAAAATATCCATTTCATTTGAAATATCAAAATTAGTATATTTTTTCTTAAATGGCCCTCAAATGTTTGTCAGACGTGGCGATAGCGACCCTATTTTTTCGGCTGTTAACGCTCTGCCTACCCCACAAGGAATATGGCGTGATATATGTATGTAATTTTGATTTTATATACTTACAAAGTGACGTGATTTTTTTATATTTGCAGCCAGAACCAGTGAAAGATGAGGAAGATGAAGAAGAAACTGCAGAAGTTTCAGAAGAACATCAAAACGGCGATGTGGAGGCGACAGACAAACAGGCCGACAAGAAATCTAACAAGAAGAGGTCTGCCAGTGAGAGCAGTGACGCTGCCAGCCCGCTACAGAAGAAGAATAAACCCAACACACAAACCAGGTAACTGGGTTAAAAATGTACAGTACGAGACGTACCTTTTTCATAGAATAATTTTTACCCTGAATATACATGGTATATTTACGTAAACAAGTAAAGTAGTAAACTCAATCTGTAGATACATAAAAAGTAACGTCTGTTTCGTTAAAGAGTAGCATAGATACTGTATACAACAGTCTTCATTAAAATCCACGCCGACCCTTAGCTGTACCATTAAGAAATCCCTTTTCATTGAATAAAAAATGCAGATGATAGATAGATTATATTTTTCTTCAATATTAGTGGTACGGACAACAACAAAGCGATTCAAAGCAAGAAAGAGAACCAGAACTTAAATCTTCCTTGGACAACATGTTCATATCCACTTACAACACCACGTCGCTAAGAACGGATGCAAAACTAACAGAATTGGAAGAAGCTTTAAAATCAATAAAATGGCACATACTTGGATTGAGTGAGGTCAGACGTATAGGAGAAGCTATAGAAGACCACAAAGATTATCTACTCTACCACAAAGGAGAAACTCCAGGACAATATGGCGTTGGGTTCATGGTAGAAAACTCGCTAAAGAACAACATAGAGGAGTTTGTAGGAGTCTCAGAACGCATAGCAATGATGAATATCAAAATACCTAACCTAAAAACAACTCTCTCTATAATCCAAATATATGCACCGACTGAAGTCGCCAAAAAAGAGATAAAAGACCAATTCTATGAACACTACAGGAAACAATAGAAAAAGCACACAAACACTTGATCGTGATGGGCGATTTCAATGGCCAAGTGGGAGCGAACATCACATCCCCAACGAATCTTATAGGAAAATATACAACTGGAAAAAGAAATGACAATGGAAATAGAATGGTCGACATATCTATTAGAAATAATCTATACATAATGAACACTTTTTACAAGAAGAGAGCTAGCAGAAGATGGACATGGATATCACCAGGAGGAGATATTAAAAACGAAATAGACTTTATCCTCACGAATGAACCAAAAATGTTTGAAGATGTAGATGTACTTAACAAATTTAATTTCAACTCAAATCACAGACTAGCAAGAGGCAAACTTCAAATAGAAAATCAGAAAAAGTCGAGAAAAGGGTGTTCAGTACCAAAATTCCCAGGCCCTATCGAATTTCCAACAGAAATACTGAACCAAATGCCTCTGGATACAGTAAAAAGAACAGAAAAGCTTCAAAAACAATACGACCAACTAGAAAAAGCAATACAATATGTAAACGCCACACTACGTCCACTGAAAAAGAAGACAGACAAAATTGGCGACAAAGCAAGGAAACTCATGGAGCATAGAAGAGAACTTTTAGAACAGAGAAAAAGCAATAGGAAAGAAATAGCACAAATTAGTAAAGATATCAGTAGAAGTATTAGACAGCACAGGAGGAAAATAGAGACATCAAAACTGAAATACCATATTGAGAAAGCTGGAGCTGTAAGAAAAGCGCGGAAAGAATTACAAGAATATACAACATGGATACCAAACTTGAAAAACACAAAAGGAAAAGTAAAAACAAAAAGAGCTACAATCATGAACATTGCTACAGAATTCTACTCAAAATTATATGATGACACAGATACAATAAAGGAAACTAATTCAGGCACAAACACACAGTTTAACGAAGAAATAATACCATCTATTCTAGAACGAGAAGTGGAATACGCCATAGAAACCCTTAAAAACGGAAAAGCTCCCGGAGAGGACAAAATCACCAATGAATTACTGAAAGCAACCAAAGGAAAAATTGTCGGGCCTCTAACATCTATCTTCAACCAGATTGTACAGGAAGAAAAAGTGCCTGAGCAATGGAAAAAATCCTCGATAATACTATTACACAAAAAAGGGGACGAAAACCAAATAAACAACTACAGGCCAATAAGCCTGATGTCCAGTCTATACAAGATATTTTCAAAAATAATCCTGTCAAGATTAACTAAAAAATTAGATGAAAATCAACCAAGGGGGATTTCGTTCAAATTTCTGCACAATAGACCACATTTTTGTAGTTAAACAAATACTAGAAAAGTTTAATGAATACAAACTGGCATACTACATCTCCTTTGTGGATTATAACAAAGCATTTGACTCACTTAAACACAACGAAATCTGGAAAGCACTTTCTGAACAAGGGGTTGCAGGAAAATACATCAGAATACTGAAAGATATATACAAGGGCAGTACAGCAAAAATAAAATTAGAAAGTGCAGGACCAGAATTTGGAGTAAGGAAGGGCGTAAGACAAGGAGACCCCTTATCTCCGAAGCTGTTCTCTGCAGTTCTGGAAAACATATTCAGGAAACTCGAATGGGATGAAATGGGAATTAAAATAGATGGAAATATGCTGACACACTTAAGATTCGCAGACGACCTTGTAATCTTCTCGGATACCCCAACACTACTGGAAAGTATGCTACAACAACTAGCAGTTGAAAGCTCCTTAGTAGGATTGACCATGAACACAGAAAAGACCAAAGTAATGACAAACAGTACCAAAGTTCCGATAAAAATCAATGGTAACTCAATAGAATATGTAGATGAATATATATACCTCGGCCAAGTCATCGCACCACTGGATACAACAGCAAAAGAAATAGATAGGAGGACAACAGGTGGATGGAGATCTTACTGGTCACTGAAAAATATATTTAAAAATAAAGATATCCCCATGGAATGCAAAACAAAAGTATTCAACACCTGCATCTTGCCTTGCATCACCTACGGCTGCCAGTCTTGGGCCCTCAACCAAAAATCTCTTAACTCACTTAAGGTGTGTCAACAGAACATGGAGAGAAGTATTCTAGGTGTAAAAAGATCAGACAAAAAGAAGCTCAGCTACATACGGAGCCACACTAAAGTGAAGGACATTTCAGTCTGCATCAGAAAACTTAAGTGGAAATGGGCAGGACACATGGCAAGAGACAAAACTGGAAAGTGGACAAGGGATGTAATACAGTGGTACCCAAGAAATGGAAAAAGAGGAAGAGGACGACCATATATAAGATGGGATGATGACTTAAAGAAAGTAGCAGGTTCGCAGTGGATGAGGAAAGCACAAGATAGAAAGACATGGAAGGAAATGGAGGAGGCCTATGCCGGTCAGGCAGACTGAATGAACCAAATTTTAAGCACATTCACAAAAGCATGATGATGAGACTTTTGATAGTGAAAAACTTAATTTAATCTGATAAAAAAAAAAAAAAAAAAAACATATTTATTTATTGTTGTAATTAATATAATGTAAATGAATTATAATTATAAATTGCATGCAAAGATTGTAAAAACCATTCAGTAATAAAAGGCTATTGAAATTGAAATTGAAATTGAAATTGAAGTGGTACGGTCAGGAGGTACTTAATGAGGCCTATGACAGCTGTCTAAAAAATTAAAAAAGGACAAAAATCTTCGATAGATGGTGTTGAACATCGGGGGAGGTATCTGTGCTGGGAAGTTTGATTTTTCTTCTTTTCCTTTGGGAGACTGAGTCGTCCAACGATCCAATGGAACGTCCTTGACAATTTGTTAAGTTAAGATGTTAAAGTTGGAGTTTGATTGAAAGTTTGAAATAGTTATTTGTACAACAAGAGGGCAAAGGTAATTTTTGCTTCGAGTGCTTATTTTGAATCCCGGGGTAGCGTACACTCATTCAAAAATGTATCCTGAGCTCATTGAGGGATTCAACAGCACGAGATGCGAATGAATTTGCTCTCGTGTGGTACACACAACTTTTAACCTCTACCAGTGAGAAAATTCTGCAAGCTCGACTGCCTCAGACAAAATAAAAGTTCCCGTCAAATAATTTTTTTAAGATTCGTTCAGAAATATTACATAATATGTACCAATATTCAGAAATGTCAGAAATATTTAATAGAACAAAACGCTTACAAAAAGAAATAAATATCTGGCTGAAATAGTTTTCAGAACGCACCGCTGCCAATGTCACGATTAGTTCTGATAAAATGAGATGTTCGAAATTCAAATCACTTTTCTCCATCGAGTGGATAAAAACGACTTTTCGCCACTGAATTTTCGCGGCAAAACTGTTCTTTTCAAGCTGGGAGAGGTGAAAATAATATTTGCGTTGCTAGTGGCGCTTATTTAGGAGTAGAGCGAAACTTGGTTAACTTGGACCTGGATGAGTAAGAAACCATGTAACTGATACACTCAACCGGTACTTTTTAATCGAATTAGCTTTACATATAATTGATAATGAATAACCATATCTGAGATTTATTTTTGATATTTTTTTCTATATTCACCTCCATAACTGATACAAAAAGTTTAGTAGCCTCTGTAATTGAGACAGCGATTCATACTTTTTCCGGCCCTTTTACATCAGTCCTTGTGTATCAGTAGAAATTTCAGTTTTATAATATTCGCTGAAGTCTATAAATGAGATATTGTAATTAAGAACTCTATAAGTGAGATTTTCAATACACTTGTCTCCATATCACGAGCGTTTTGGTGAATTTTCATAGAAATTCTTCACCTCTTTAAATTATCTAAGTGAGAACCTCTATAAATGAGATTTTTTTTTTTTTTTTAATTAATGATGGGTTTGCTCTTGACTCTAGTCTAGATCATAGGACAGAGACAGAGTCTAAGATGGAGCGAGCTCACCCAGAAGAAGCCTAATTCTAATTTTAAGCCTCTGATTGGGAAACTGGGAAAGTGAAGTAATAACTATTAATGAGAAAAAAACGTTAGTACCATGAGGTCTGAGTTAAACAGGTTTTACTGTATTTTAATATTGCTAACAATGCGAACAAGTAATGCCAGTAACATAACGAGGAAGAAAACAGTTCACTTCTACTAGAACGCAAATTTTATTACCTTTCCTGGCTTCTTGAGAAACCCCCAAATGTTTAACAGTATTATTGTTAAAAAGTGTAACTTTTTTGATCCGTAAATAAAGACCTTTTACATAATTGTTCTGTTCTTGTTTACAGTCCAAAACCGCAACCCAATCAGCAAAACGACGCAAGTGCAAAATCCAAGAAGAAAAAAAAGAACAAAAATAATAACACACAGAAAACCGCAGGGGACAAAAAACAAGACAATAAAACAAATTCACAATCAACCACAGAAATAGCTGATGGTACAGCTGTGGGTAAACCTCCAGTAGGTAAGAAAAACAAAAAGAATAAAAATAAACCTGGTAACTCACAGATTAATCCACAACAAAACCCAAATAAAACTAAACCTGGGAACACACAGAATCCCAAGCAAACTTCAAATAGGTTAAAGGCTGGTGGCACACAGGGTGTTCCACAACTTATCCCGAAACCACAAAATGAACAAGAAACCAACCAGTCAAGAGTAAATCAGGGAAAACCCACCCAAGCAACCAGCGATGCTCAAAGCCCTAACAAGAAAAAAAAGAAAAATAAAAAGAACAAGCATACACAACCTGGACCGACTCCTCCTTTAGTTAAGAATGAATCTAAAGTAACTGAAACAGTAGAAATAGCTGCAGCAAAGAAACTTAAGAAAATACAGAAAAAGAAGCAAATAGGCCAATTGAACACAGATAAGGACAAGACGAAACAGACTGGTCAACAATCACAGGGATTAAGTAAGAAATTTAAGAAGAAGATGAAGGCAAAGTCATAGATTTTAAGTACATACATGGATTTATTGCGAAAGATCCTCGTCGAGTAATTAAAGTAATTAAATAAATTCTTTTCATCTGGGATGGCAGGTCAAAAATTACTTACAGTGTATTATATTATCAAACTACAGGCTACAATTTTACAGGTGAAATTCGATGTTCATTTCGTAGTCGGTTAGCCATTGTGATACCAGGAATATGAACCGGCTACGCAATGTACTAAGAATTTCAACTGTAGACTTGTAGCCTGTAGTTTCATAACATAGGCTCCAGGTCATTCAAAAATTATTACGTAGTTTGGTACAGATTTTTATTGTAACGACTTCGCGGTAGGAATTTGCACGATTTGGATCCTTCGCAAAAGAACATAATTTGATTATGTTTTATTGTAATAAAACTAATATCATTAAATTTCTTTTTTTATTTACGCAGTTCATAAAAGCAAAATGTAAAAAAACTAAAACTTTGCAGGCATGATCAGTCAGACCATTAAACTGAACATTTTTTACTATGAGACCTATGTTGGGTGGGAAATGGTATTTTTTTTCGAGTTTCCATAGAATTACAGTCAGCTGATCTCAATTTGTATGGGAGTTCGAAATTTTTCTAGTTTACCAACATAATTATACTCCATAAGGAAAGTTGGCCTGCAAAGTTTTCGGTACACCGTCTCTATAATTAGATGTTCCATTATAAAAAAAAAAAACAAAGAAAACTGTAGCAACCCTAGTAGTGTAGTGTGACGGCCGATGTGGGGCGCAGTGGTAGTGCGACTGCCTGCGACGCAAAGGTTCCGGGTTCGATTCTCGGTGGAACACTCACAAAGTTGATATATTTCACTTTGGGAATTTGTTCCCGGTCTGGTTAGGACATTGCAGGGAGAACCACCTGATTGTCCGAAAAGAAATGGTTCCGTGCTTCGGAGGGCACGTAAATCCGTCGGTCCCGGTTGCGATTACTTAGACAGCGGTCGTTACACAACCATGTCAGAGGCTTACTACTAGTAGTAGGCGGTTGAAAAACTGAAAACAGGGTTAATTGCGTCGTTGGACGACTCGGTGTCCCACACGAAAAGAGAAAGTAGTGTAGTTATCAAGCACCAAAAAGGGGGCGAGAGGTCCTTCTGTAAACTGTCTATTTTGTAGCTGCAGTCGAAATCAGGGTGCGGATTTGACATGGTTGATAACCTTTCACATGGTATAACCTTTTCGCCGCCAAGAAATACATACATACACATATCACGCCTATTATCCATTGCGGAGTAGGCAGAGCGTAAACGGTCGAAAAACTGACATTTACGCCACTTTATTCGGAAAATTGCATATCGCCATTGTGACAGGTTGTCAGCCCATCGCCTAATATTGCCATACACATCCAGCCAGCAATAGGGTGATGCTATTCTAAGCCGGCACCACACGGCATTAATACATACATACATTAGCCTATTGCAGTCCACTGCTGAACGTTGGCCTCCTCCAGGGTACGCCATAGGGCGCGATCCCTCATTTTCGCCATCTGTCAGCGCCAAAAAAGCAATATAGAAATGATACCTACTCGTAGATACCTGTAGAAAAGGGTGAACCGGGATGGCCGGGTGTATAGAACAAAACTGGTTATGAACTTTACTACCAATCAATTTTATAACCGTGCCGTGTGATGTCAGCTTAAAACAGCATCACCCTATTTCTTTCCCGTGGGTGTCGTAAGAGGCGACATTGAGACATTGCAATTTTAGGCAATGACCTGAAAACTTGTCACTATGGCGATACACAATTTTCAGAGTTAGATGTGGTGTAAATGTCCGTTTTTACGGCCGTTTACGCTCTGCCTACCCCGCAAGGCGTGTTATATGTATCTATGTATGAATTTCATAAAAAGCATAGAGCTTTTTAGCTCTCGATGCAAAGCATTTCGTATGATAATAAATAAAGGTTGACTGGAAGAGATCCCTTTGTGGGATAAGTCCGCATTTGTGCCTCTTGTTTTATGGCATCCTGGTATTCATCCATTACTGATAATGTCAATTTGTTTTGTGGTACAATAAAGTTAATACATACATACATATTAGTAGTTTATGCAACTGTCATACAATAGGGGTCATAAGAATGCGAGTGTCTGTTTATCACACGACGCGTAGCCGAGTGTAATAATAGTTTGACACGAGCATTCTAATACCTAATTATATGCAGTTGCATTCGCCAAATTTTAAAACACTTCCCGTGTAAGATAGGTAGGTATACAATTTTTGAAAACTTGCAAAATTTTCAAGCGCGAGCAGGATTTAAACCTGCGACTTTCGCCATTACTAGTGGCGACGCCTCTTCTATCTGGGCTACCGCAGCTCGTTCCTTGCCCGCGAATTTGGCAAGTGTATCTTAATCCCAGTAACGCGTGGCACGGCTCCATCTACCGGGTTAGTTTTGCAACTAATACCTTATTCTATCTCTACAGATTGAATGTATCACAATAAAACAATTTTAAACGGATTTAAGTTGTGTTTATTTTGGATTTTACAATTCCTACGTTTCGAGCTCTTTACACAGCCCGTGGTCACGGATGACTAAGGTGTTAGACGTCATTATTTAGAATTGAAATTATTTTTGTTCTACCGCCATCTATTTCTTAATTGCCTAGCGTAACGTCCTGGTTCCACACAAAATGCTGAAACCGTATCTTGTGTAGTAGGTCTTACAGTATGTTGGATCTGGTTCTTCTGCTGTGTAATCAGCGGAGTCCAAGTTGATGAGATTCCCCATCCAGTATCTCTGTTGAAATTCGGATGTTTTTGAATTTCTATGGCTTCCCGTACTTTCCTAGGAATGAATCTCTTCTCTCTCGCTAGGATTGCAGCCTTATCAAATCTGACATAATGGGTGGGGTTATCCATGATATGTTCACACACTGCAGACTGTCTGTCACGACGGTTTTTCACATCAGCAATATGTTCTTTTAGACGTGTAGATACATTTCTCTTTGTTTCTCCTATGTATGAGAGTCCACAGTCACAGTCAAGTTTATAAACACCAGGGTCTTGGAGAGGGATGTTGCATTTGACTGATCTGATGTACTGGCTGATCTTCCTCGGCGGCTTGAAAATGGTTTTGATTGAAGCTCGCTTCAGAATTCTACCAATCTTATCAGTTACTCCCTTCAAGTATGGTAAGTACGCTGGTTGTCGTTCGACTGTGGATGGTTTGGCACGGTTTCTGTGACGTTAACGGGGTGGCTTGAGGTTATTTTCATGGAGTACTCGTCTCACATGCTTGAGCTCATCGTCTAGGTGTTGGGGGTCACAGATACCGCGTGCTCTCTGAAACAAAGAGGTACCAACGGCAGCTAATTGGCTCGGATGATGGTGGGAGTTACCATTTAGGTACCTATCTGTGTGGGTTGGCTTTCTATAAACGGAATGACTGATTGTACCATTTGTGTTTTTAATTATAAGAATATCTAAAAATGCTAATTGATTATTTTGCTCTGATTCCATTGTAAATTTAATATTGGGATGAATTGAATTTAAATGATTTAGAAAAGCAGTAACTTGGTCTTGTGGAAGGATGGTGAAGGTGTCGTCTACGTACCTCTTATACATCTTCGGCACAGCCGGAGCGTGCCTCAGGGCTCGATCCTCAAAGTCCTCCATAAAGATGTCAGCCATCAAGGGGGATACTGGAGAGCCCATAGCCACGCCGTCGACTTGTATATAGAACTCATCATTCCACAATAGGTAACCAGATGTTAGGCACCATTCTAAAAGTTCTACATATTCTATTGCTATGTTATTTTTTGTGTGGAAAATTTTCGAGTGCGGGCAGGATTTGAACCTGCGACTTTCGCATTACTAGTGGCGACGCCTCTTCCATCTGGGCCACCGCAGCTCATTCCTGGCCCGCCAATTTTGCAAGTGTATTTTAATGCCAGTAACGCGTGGCAAGGCTCCATGAAGATGGAAGATGGAAGAGGCGTCGCCACTAGTAATGCGAAAGTCGCAGGTTCAAATCCTGCCCGCGCTCGAAAATTTTGCAAGTTTTCAAAAATTGTATACCTAACACGGGAAGTGTTTTAAAAAATTTGGTATTCAATTTATCGCGGGTTTTCATCGCTTAGACTACATTCAATCTGTAAAGATAGAATTAGTCGCCGAGTATTCGTTGCAAAACTAACCCGGTAGATGGAGCCTTGCCACGCGTTACTGGCATTAAAATACACTTGCAAAATTGGCGGGCCAGGAATGAGCTGCGGTGGCCCAGATGGAAGAGGCGGTGCCACTAGTAATGCGAAAGTCGCAGGTTCAAATCCTGCCCGCACTCGAAAATTTTGCAAGTTTTCAAAAATTGTATACCTAACACGGGAAGTGTTTTAAAAATTTGGTATTCAATTTATCGCGGGTTTTCATCGCTTAGACTACATTCAATCTGTAAAGATAGAATTAGTCGCCGAGTATTAGTTGCAAAACTAACCCGGTTGATGGAGCCTTGCCACGCGTTACTGGCATTAAAATATACTTGCAAAATTGGCGGGCCAGGAATGAGCTGCGGTGGCCAAGATGGAAGAGGCGTCGCCACTAGTAATGCGAAAGTCGCAAGTTCAAATCCTGCCCGCACTCGAAAATTTTGCAAGTTTAAAAAAAAAGAAAAAAAAAAAAGAATGTGGTCTAAGCTATGAAAACCCGCGATAAATTGAATACCAAATTTTAAAACACTTCCCGTGGTAGGTATACAATTAACAATATACAAAAGTAATACAAATTAGCATATGCCTATTAGGTAGCCTATGTTCATCGGGGATTATGTAGAATTGAAATGGATAGATTTTTTTAAATCGATCCAGTAGTTTCGGAGCCTATTCAATTCAAACAAACAATCAAATCTTTCTCTATAATATTAGTTTAATACTTAGTAAGTGCTTGGCGCTGTAGCAAACGCTAAAAGAGGGGTTGGAAGACCTATGCTGCGTTTCAAAGATTGCGCCAAGCGGGACATGGCTGCGTTTAACATTGACCATCAAAGCTGGGAGAAGCTTGCTGAGGATAGGGACGAATGGCGTAAGCGTGTGTTTGATGGGCGTAAAACACACGATAATGCCTGGTTTTCTGGTCTCGCTAAGAAAAGGCAAAAACGTCATCTAAACATGCATGTGCCAGTCTCAAATTCCACCTTCACTTGTAGAGCGTGCGGAAAACTATGCCGCTCCCGTATCGGCTTATACAGCCATGAAAAGTCTTGCCTCAGACACTGATTAAATCGTCTGTCACAGACGTGTGAGGCCAATGATGATGATGATGATGACTTAGTAAGTATGTAGGTACGCACAAGGCTTGCACAGGACCGTGAGGATTGGCGCTGTAGAGAAGAGGCCTATACCCCTGCAGTGGGTGGATGTGGGCTGAGGATGAATGAATGAATGTAGGTACGAGTAATGTAGGTGGTGATATTACGAATGTGATTACCGGCGGAGTGCACAAACATTAAAAGTCCGGCCACGTGCGAGTCGGACTCGCGCACTAAGGGTTCCGTACCATTATCTAAGTATACATAGTATGTATACATAGTATGTATACTTAGATTACATACATTGGCCGTGTGATGCCGGCTCAGAATAGCATTACCCCATTTCTTACCCGTGGGAGTCGTAAGAAGCGTCTAAGGGACTCGAGGGTGTGTATTGCAATTTTAGGCGATGGGCTGACAACCTGTCACTATGGCGATATACAATTTTCCGGATGACCCTCAAATATTTGCCAGACATGGCGTAAATGTCCGTTCTATGCGGCCGTTTACGCTCTGCCTACCCCGCAAGGGATAATAGGCGTGATATGTGTGTATCTAAGTATACCAAATAAACACGTGTTTTGTATGGCAGCCCTCATAATTTTTTTTTTTTTTAGTATTTGTTATTTAGCAGCAACAGAAATACAACATCTGTGAAAATTTCAACTGTCTAGGTATAACGGTTCAGGAGATACAGCCTCGTAGCTGTAAGACAGACGGACAGACAGACGGACAGCCTAGCCTCAGTAACAGGGTTTCCGTTATTACCCTTTGGGTACGGAACCCTAAAAATATAAGCAATAAAACATAATTACTCTTTATTATAAATGATATACAATAAATCTAAAATTAAAATTTGATAAATAATTGTCATAGTTTAAAAATTTAAACTTAAAAAGAATAATAAGTTAAATTATTGAAATGGTACCTATTATGTTGATAGGTAGATACCAAGGGTTTACTAACGAGGTAAATTTTAAATAATTCTAAAAATAAAATAAGATAATTATCTTAGTTAACAACTTTTAAAACATAAGAAGTATAAACTAATGAAATCATACGTTTTATATGGTAATGTCGTCTAAGTTGGTCAATTTTAATAATTCTATAAAATAAATAAGATAATTATCTTAATTAAAATCTTTGTAAAATATAATAAGTATAAACCAACTAAAAATATTTTTAAGTAGGTAAATTTAAAAAATCCTCAAAATCGGTGTCAATAGTTTCATAATTAACGAAGTTGGGATCTGCATAGGAGACCTCTCGTTCGCCGCTGAAGGCAGATGCGGCTGTGGCGGGCGCGGTCGGTGCCTCGTACGCCTCGCACATGCGCGCCTCGCGCTCCGCTAGGAATGCCCACTCGTCAGCCCTGTGAGCCTCTCGTATCTGCTCGTTTATCCGATAATCCTCCAAAGTTTTTGCCAAGAACTTAACAGGGTCCTCTGGCTGGCGGAGCACCACCAGCGCTATACACTTTTTCAGAGCAGTGCCAACGACTCGTTTTAAATAATCACTACTTTCAATCACTGACGGCTGTGGTGGACATTCCACATATTCCACACTTTTAATATGTACTAGGTCTCCCATGCCACCGTCGTTAATGCCATTGTCTTTCAGCGAATAACGGCTAAGATTGTCATACAAATATTCTCTGGCTTTATGACGTTCTTCAAGTTTTCTTAATCGAACCTGTTCAACGTGACAATCTTCACTGGCAAGTGTTGTGTATATTCGTTCATTTAGTTCGTTACAGTAGTAACGACCGCATTTATCATAAAAGTACATATGTTTTTCATCATCGCACATTCCTTCAAATTTATTCAATGCATCCAGCTGATACACACTGCCATTCTCATGTTGTACGTATATTTTTCCTCTGTTTTTGTTTAAATTGCTTGTATCCACTCCATCATTAGACATTGCTTTCATGTCCATTATGCTTAAAATAGATATAAGATTGGTGTCTTTGGGAACTGATCCTACAATAGCATTGGTCCACGCCTGTAATAGTTTTTCTATGAGACAGCAACGTTGCTGAGGAGGTAGTAAATGTTCAAACATATGCACAGTGTCTAGCATTTTACCCGAATCAGTTTTGTTTCTTAGACGTACCATTGAAGTTCTTAAATTTTCTATCGACCGTAATCGATCTCTAAAGTACATTATTTTGTGTTTTAATGCCGTAACTGCCGAAGAATCTTTACTTTTAAGCCGTTCCGTGCGATCCTCAAGATCTTTAATTTTTCCATGGATTGCCTCTATTTCATTATTTTTGGTGTCAACTTGGTCAACCGAAAAAGATAATTTGTGTTGTTTTTCCTTTTCGGGCTTGGTTTTGTGATTGGTGGAGGTAACTACGTCGTCAATAATTTTTCGCAAAATTATTGTAAGATCAGCCATTAGTTCTGTTTTTAAACCCATCATTTGACAAAATTGAATTGCAAGACTATCATTCAAGTAGTCCAGCCAATTCAGAAGTTCATCCGTCTCGTCTAATACTTTGAAGTTATAATCAGTTGGATCGACTATCATCACAGAAAAAGTTGTTAATTTGTCTTTTAAACTTGATTTAAGATTTTTGTGTGTTTGAGATAAAGTTTCAATTTCGTTTTGGAGGGTTTTGGCATTTTCGGGACTCGTTGGAACAGGTAACATTTCCTTAAGGATTTTTTGCCATTTCTTGGATCTTTTGCTGGCGCGTTGGATGCTGAATTCTATGGCGTTGGTGATGTGTTCGCGTGGCGTATCCTGGGCCCGTTTCTTGAAAACTTCGATATCTTTCACGGCTTGCAGCCATTCTAAATGTAACGTGTTGATGATATCAATCACTTGCGAGATGTCGGGTCTTTGTATTAGCGCTGATCGCATTTCCAGCAGCGAATTGACAATGTTCTCCGCATAATCTTTCATCGTTAATAGGATTACTGGCGACTCATAAGAACGGTTTATTTCAGCCGTAAAAGCGAGTAAAAAGTTTTGGGTCTGATTTAAATCCATGATTTACTTATTCACTTGGTTATTCATCTGAAGCAGTTTTATTTAAAAATGAAAGTTATCAAAACACTTTTCTCAAATTAAAATAATATATTATGAAAACAGCGTTATCTCAGCCGTAAGAAGATATGAGTTAATACTGACGATAAATACATTAAAATTGATGAATATTATTGTAAAAAACTACACAACAAAGACGAATGACACAACAAAAAAATACATCAACAAAACATCGAGTGTCAAATGTAGGATTGGAAAGGGGTTGTAAATATTTGAGGTTGATTATGATTACGGCACCCCCCGCTTTACGCGACCACGGTTTACGCGGATTCCATATAACGCGAAAACTTATATCATCGATCAATAAATATTGCTTGTAAATTTTTATTCATTAAAGGCTATAGGGCATTTTTTTCATTATGAAAATGAAAATGCGGGACGAAACTCATCCCGCGCGTAAATCAGGGGTAGCCCATATTACTACCGAACGAGACAACGATCTTTCTTCTGCTAAGTATTTCTAGTTACCCATGAATTTTAAGTTGAAACGTAGCTGAAAAATTGAAACTATAATTCATATATATTATAGAGTAGTGTTCATGTATATTATAGTAGAGCGTGCGTCCGGTTGGAGTGAACCCGTGTGTAGTCCGGAGCCTGGAGCTTTCAGGAGCGCCGGGCGCCGGGGCCGCCGGGCGCTGGGGAGAGGGCGGCAACCCGCGACCGCCGCTACGCCGTAGCTCGCGTCCTTAATGGAGCCGCGAACCGCGCAGCCCCGCGCGCGGAGGCTGCCTGCTGCCGGCCGCCAGTCACCCGCCGACCGCGCCATCGACACACGTGCGCTCGCGACGCCCATCGCACACTCATCTCACCTATATCCCAGTAAATATTAACAGTGAATGAAAAATGATTTAATTTTGAGTGCTCGTTTCATACATGGAATAGTTTCGGAGTCGCCGGTAGTGGTTGTATGTCAGGAAGTGGTTAGGGCGGGACGCTTTGTTCGGGCGTAGTACGCGGAGGCTGCGCGGCATCGCCATGTTGATCATCTCCCTCCGCCCCGAGACCTGCTCCCTGCTCCCTACTCCCTGCTCCCGACGCTCCGGCTAGGACGTTCAACTTCGTCTACATATTCTGGACTTTCAGATTTGTATTTAATTTAGCGGAGTTATTCACGGATTGTTTATTTATCTCGAGTTTATGAGACTGACGTTATCAAGATTAATTAGAACCGTTCAGTGCTATCTCAGTTTATTGTATCTATACATACATTTTAGGTATTTATCAACCATCTACCTACTAGTGAAGGAACATTATATTATTTGAAATTACTGAGTAGGTAGGTATCTCTACTTTTGCTACATTTGCATAGAAGCATTAATGGATATGAATCTCAGGTATGGTTACGGCCGATTACCGTTTGCTACAGAATGTTACTTTTCATGATGTAAGAGATAACGTTGTCGTGCTTAACTGGTTCGCACGAGTGCGAGTGAAACTGAAGAAACAACCGCCTATTACACCGTAGTACACCCTTTACTTCCATTGCCATATAAGTACATTGTCTTGTACCTGACTTGCCTATCTACACTTGATATACTTTAAGGACTCATTTCTGACTTAAGTCTCTTAGAAACTTACGAAGAAGCTGAAAGCTAGAAGCTCGCCCTTTCGTTGACCCAATTAAAACCACCCATAAAGAAGTAGGCATAAAACCATCAAAAAACAGTAGATAAACTGTTAAACTTTCCGTAAAGATTCATGTTATGAATGAGGTACGGGTAGATACCTACTGCCCCGCAGTGCTACACCGGAGGTCCCGTAGCGGAAAAGGCGGGTTTGTCTATCGCGCACCGGAGAACCCTCATTGCCGCTCGACGGAGCGTCCATATTAAATCTCCTATATCCTAGTCAGACGGTTTTACCTTGCAGCGTTTGTCGAGGTACCTAGATTCGAATGTATTGAGAAATGAAATTGGTTTGTATTGTCCGCTTCATCATGTCATGCGTGATCATGTTCATGTTGTATAATGGCTGAGATTACACTGGTATTAGAACAGATTAATCAATTACCAGCGTAACTTGACTTCTACTCACGTATATACGCAAGCGTACCAGCAATGGAGCTAAAATAATGCTAGTCGCCGAGATATTTGCTTTGTAACTAGCTCAGTTGAGCACCTTGATGGACCCTGATATCCGATGAACGATTAGGTTTTCTAAAGAGTCGCATATATTTATCTTACGCTGCTGAAAATCAAATAACTTTCTAATGAAATTACGACGACCGATGTGGCGCAGTGGTAGTGCGTCTGCCTGCGACGCAAAGGTTATGGGTTCGATTCTCGGTGGGACACTCACAAAGTTGATATTTATCACTTTGTGAATTTGTTCCCGGTCTGGTTAGGACATTGCAGGGTGGACCACCTGATTGTCTGAAAAATAATCGGTTCCGTGCTTCGGAGGGCACGTAAATCCGTCGGTCCCGGTTGCGATTACTTAGACAGCGGTCGTTACACAACCATGTCAGAGGCTTACTACTAGTAGTAGGCGGTTAAAAAACTGTGAAAACAGGGTTAATTGCGTCGTTGGACGACTCGGTGTCCCACACGAAAAGAGAGAGAATGAAATTACACGTCGGTATAAGTTTCGAGTGAACTGTTCGTGCTCTGAGCGCCGCGGCGGTTCAGCCTAATTGAGCAGAACCTGTACAAACTTCGTTACCTCACAACACTTCAAGTGCTGCACTTGTACTGATGAATATGTGATGCAATTCCATGAACTTGTTGTTTACTCATTGGTTATTGTGCATCAGTAATTGATAAACAATCTTATAATAATGTTAGGTCATGGTAAGAAAGATCGCTATTAAAAAAATCTTTCGTTTAAATCCTTTGCTCTTATTCATATTGGTTGAACAAGGACTCGCCAAACTTTAAGCCAAAAAGCCTCAAATTTGTCCGTTTTTAAAAATACTATGCATTTTTTTTATTTTTAGGTAATAAAACTTGCCTTCTTATAGATTTTAGTCTACTCAAAATAAGACGAAAGTTTAGCTCATCAGTTCAGGTTACATTTTTTTATGTCTGTTTCCCATATATAGGTAATTTGTCTCATGTTTGATCCACTTTACCTTTACATAGTTCTCAATATATCAGCATTCTATATCATTTTATAGTGGTTCATAGTTTGTCACCATGTGTGCCAGTAACTGTCTTAACACGGTTCATGCATACTATCGAACTGGACTACCTAGCTAGTGTCAGTACAAGCACTCTCTTTCACATCGCCATGATTAATCACGGTTTAAACCGAAAAAAGTGAAGATAGCAATTTTGAATCGACTCGACTCTAGCAAGATAAATGGCCGACTATATTAAACAGGCAGAGATAAATTCGCTGCGCTGCTACCGAAACAAACAAGCCAACTATTGCTTTTCTTCAATTTTACATCTTCCAACATCAAAGTGCATAAAGTACAGCGCAGACAAGAAATTCTGGTCGCGTAATACTTTCACGCACCACGCGCTACGCTGCACTTGCCATGCAAGTGGCCGATCGCCAGTATATTTGGCATCACATTGTTAGTATTCAAACTGGGTTCTCTGCGGTAGATGAAACTTTTGCAATATAACGCAATCGCGTTCAGCCTATCAACTTTATACGTTTTGGATAGGACAACAGGCTGTAACTGTTGGAACTGCTCCACAGGTTGCGAAATTTGTGAGAATAATAGTCTGTTAACGAGAATTTATTATTATTTCGATTTGATTTAAACTAAGCATCGATTTTCCAGTTACTTTAACAAGTTTACAGTTTAATTAGAATGTCTCTGTCAGTATTAGTGACATTGTAGATATAATTACAATTTTAACAGTACCTAGTGATTTATAATTTATACTTACTTAGTGTTAGTTTTAGTTTGCAGAATCGATATTTATCAACAACAAACAACAAGAATCCACTGCTAGATATGGGCTCCCCGAATAAGGGGGTGTTTTCCATTCTTGCACCACGCTTGTAAGCGTTGATTTCAAGCGATTGGTGAGCGCAGTTATATGAAAATTGAAATACTTTGTATGCACAAGGAACGCTGTTGCTTATTACCTAGATTTATAAACAACATCTACGGTTCGCCATAATGCCTTTTGAAGTTCGGAGTTAGAAACTTATCCCGGAACCATACAGCGAAGTAGCAATCCTATAACAATACAACGGTGCCGATTCCAGTATAAGCATTCCTCACTACGCACGCTTGCCAATGTGTTATTATAACTCAAATTCATCTGAAATAGACAAAAAACTGATGGATACATACATACATACATATATCACTCCTTTATCCCTTGCGGGGCAGGCAGAGCGTAAAACGGCCGCATAAAACGGACATTTACGTCGCGTCTGACAAACATTTGAGGGTCATTCGGAAAATTGTGTGTCGCCATCGACAGGTTGTCAGCCCATCGCCTAAAATTGCAATACGGTGTGTAGTAACTCAAGTCCTTTCGTCGCCTTTTACGACACCCACGGGAAAGAAATGGGGTGATGCTATTCTAAGCCGGCATCACACGGCAATGGATCTGAAAAACTGATTGATCATAGTAGTAAAGTCTTGTTGTACTGTTTCTATGTTTGCTGTGTGAAGATTTTCGCACTCATAGTGCTTTGTTTTTCGTGCTTGTAAATAAGACAGGCTATACGAGACAAGACAAGGCAGGAAAATTAGGCAGCGACCAATATTCGCTTCGAGACAAGCATCAAGAGGTCAAGAATTTGGTGATTTGGCTCCAGTAGGTCAGTTGGTAAAACAGTGGGCTGATACTTAACGGTCTCGGGCTCAACTCCCGATACAGTTCTTTTTCAATTTCTTATTTTTTATCATCTGTTAAAAAAAACCTATCGTGTGCGTGCGTCAGAATCGTCACCAGCATCAGAGAGGACCCGGCTCCGTCAGCGTCGCTATTTCCTGTTTAGTGGCCGCTGTTTGCAGTTGTTGTTTACGCCGAAGCCATTCTTTTGTGTCCCGCTCGCTCCGGTGCATAACTGATAGCTGTCATTCCTTTCTTCTCGTTAAGATATTCGCATTGTCTTACGATCAATGATGGCGATAAAATTGCTCGTATGTTTCGCGATATTACATCGTTTTATCTTTTATAGTATCTTTATTGTGCATTGTACATGATCTTTGTTCTAACTTCTGAACACATTATTCACTATAGTGCAAACTAATTAAATTGCACAGTACATTTTGCCGCGTGGTTTTGGCATACTTTTTATTACCTACTCCAACACATCTCGAACATGTCGAAAAATGCAGTTTTAAGATCATTGACGCACTGCTTACCTCGCAAAGTACAAAGGTGTGATTCAGTTTTTGTGAATACGCATAATATATTTGACAAACACGATTTTTAAATTTATTTTACAATAAACAAGCTACGTTCATACAGCCTTTTTGAGATTCGTAGAACTTTGCTACGAAACTCGTAGCCGTAGCAACTATTTTCGGTGCAAGGTCATTCACGTGTATAGCCGTTTCATTGCCGCTTATATTCATACTTTTTCAGTCTATTGTTAGTTCGCTCGCTTTATTGGAAAGTGGGGCGTTAGAAATTAAACGAGAGCGCCGTGAATAGTACACCGATCCTTGGGAAATATTAATTAGTTCTTGAACTTCCGACCTCAAACTTAAGACTAAAGATTCTTACTTAGATAAGAGAAAGACTATAAGATTATGTTTTTCACTCACTCACACACAAATAACATTACAATAACAGTCCACTGCTGGACAAGGGTCTCCCCCTGTAGGGGGTATTGCAACACGCTTAGCAGTCGGATTGGCGAGCGCAATGCAAGATGTTGCATTCGCAGGGAACGCTTCTGCCCATTCCCTGGATGATTATGTGTTAGTCGCATTTTACGAAACCCACGAATAGAAATGGGTGGATATTCTAAGCCGGCACCATACGGCAAGATACACACATACGATAAGATGAATTTAACCAATAACTACTCGTATATATCCGCTGGTATACTCCGAAATTATATTAATGAATTTTCATATAATATCCATTACTTACAATATAAGTTAAATTAAGGACTACAGGATAATAAACTTGGCTATAAAATACTATAGTAATCTTGTTTGGGGTAAGGCTTCCCCGAATAAGCTGTAGGTCTGTCCATCACGTAGGACATCACGTTGTACGTCAAAGTTAACAGACATAATACAGTCTTAAAGAGACCACTTTTCAGGCATAAATATTTATACAGCATTCATTTGATGTTGCTCGGGTGATAAGTTGCATAAGTACAACATTCTTTTTAAACGGGCTCTTTCCTCTTGTGAAGAAATTGAAGATGAGTTCAGTTATGTTAGTCAGTTCCTAGAAAGACGCATAAATAATAAAAATTTCTACTTCCCGTTGGTAAGCTTTTAAGTTTTGGTTCTTTAATTTTTTTGTGTACAATTAACAATTCAAGAAAGAAAAAAGAATAGTTTCTTTCTATTTAGTAGCATAAAGTGGCACTATGAGTGCTAAAAAATAACAATGCTTGCACGGCTATTTTTATCAATGGGAGTTTTTCTATTGACAGTTCTCTTGATAGTTCTGAATGTCAAACCAGAGGGCGCTGTGCTAAACTGAAATTTTGATGTTTTAATATGGCTGGCGTAAGCCATAGTTTTGTCACAGGTTCCGTTTCACGTTGTGATCGTTACAAATAAATGGGAAATTTTCTAGGGATTCTCGATTGTCACGTAGAGGGCGCTTAATTGAAAGAACGTTTCTTTTCACTAAAATCTGTACCAGTTTAAAAATTATTCTGTTTTTTTGTGTGTATTCGATTGTTCTAAATTTCCTATTGATCATTTGTTCGTTAACATGAATGATACTCAATATAATAGCAAGACGACAAATTTATTATGTACCAAATCAAACTAACAGAATTAATTTGTAACGAACACAGCGTGAAACGGAACCTGTGACTAAACTATGGCTGCCGCCAGCCATATTGAAACGTCAAAATTTCAGTTTAGCACAGCGCCCTCTGGTTTGACATTCAGAACTATCAAGAGAACTGTCAACAGAAAAACTCCCATTATGTTAGTTGGATTTACTACAAAATAAACTTATCGATTTGCTATTATATTGAGTGTCATTCGTGTAAGTAAACAAATAACCAATAATAAATAAAGAACCATTTAATAAATAGTACAGTTTATGGAAAAAAAAACGTTATTTCAATTAAGCTTAGCGCCCTCTACATGACACTCGAGAATCCCTAGAAAATTTCCCATTATCGACTATAGTCTTAATAAAAAAAATTGTACCGTCGTCGTACCCTGTTTTCTTTAACATTATAAAGCGAAAATGATTACTTGTATAAAGAGATTTTTTTTTGTGAAGTGGCGCCTCTGTCCATGCTGCACACGAGTACACTCGCCTTAAGTTATGATGTAAGTCGCCAAACATACAGCAAAAAATAAAGAAAAACACATCGTATAATATAATTGAAAAATCATGCTTTCTACAATGTTGGATTTTAGGGGGTAGTAAATCAACGTAAGTAATGCCACAGGCACACTTTTTTTCTGAAACTAACGAAACATGAATACAAATTGAATATTATCCAATCGTTTTTCAGGGGACCGGAATCCGGATTAAAATTCTCGCTTTTGAAAAACTAATTTAACATTTAATAAATAAACGCTGTTTTGGCTTGATATTGGACTTCGAAGAATCTGAAAATGTTTACTGAGGTGTGAAATCAAGTGCGAACTTTGAGAGTCCTTTAACTTGGACGAGTACCTACTTAACGCCGCCTTTTGGGTTCGTCAAGTCTGAAAATAATAATTGTAAGATACATAATTTGTTCTATACATTTACAGGAACATTAGAAGATAAAATTTGTTTCGAAGTCGAAAATAAGTTGTTTGTACCTAACTTTTACACGTCGAAAATTTATTTTCTTTTTTGTAGGATAAGTTAATTTGAAAGCTTTTTTACTATTAATTTATTTGACGTCCAATAAGATTTTTGAACTAGCTGAATGTGTATTCGTATTTGTCCATTACATTTTTTTAAGTCGGTTTCCCGCAGCTTGAAGTTCTGTAGCGATTGTTTAAATAATTAAGTATTTTCACCTAAAATAACTGAAATGCTCGCCTTAGCCAATTCTGGTTCATTCAATTAAGCACAATTAATTTAATACCTAAAAAACCGATTATTAATTACCAATATTTATTTTTTATTTTTTTTATTTATTTAATCATTAACAAAATACATTGTGTTTGACATTTACTGAAAATTAAAATTACATAAAAAATAATAATAAAAGTCATCATAAAAACATCCCAACTCTACATACCTACATTATTAATTGAATCATCTTAATAAGACATGTGATTACCGCGACATTACCATAAAATTCATAGTTTACTTCATTACGTAATTTCGCGAATCTACTCGTCTCATAATGTTCGAATTATGAATTCGAAAACAGATGCATAATGACCTACTTTATGCATTCTGCCTATAAAAACTAGGGTTTACTATAAATTACAGAAGCGTAATGACTTAATGACAAAACTCTTAATACGATAAAGTTGAGAAATGAAACGAAGTTTTTTTTCCAATACCAAATCGCTATCTTCCGCCGCACCTGACAGTTGTTGTTGTACGGTAATTTTTCGGATGTTGTTCAGATGTTTTAATAGGTTATTGTTCTGTTGTTGTTCAGATGTTGATTAGTTGTGGTTCAGATGTAATTCCGATGTTGTTCAGTTGTTGTTCAGTTGTTGTACAGATGTTGTTCAGTTGTTGTACAGATGTTGTTCAGTTGTTGTTTCGATGTTGTTCAGATGTTGTTCAGTTGTTGTTCAGATGTTGTTCAGTTGTTGTTCAGATGTTGTTCAGTTGTTTAGTTAAGTTATTGTTAAGACTCCACATCTAAACAACTGCTAAAGTATAGATTTTTAAAAATTCATATCAAGCCATTATTACGTTCTCGTATTGAATTTGTCCTTGTATCGGGCCTTGCAATGGCCGGTGCGTACGTTTTGAAAAGTGTTTCTGAGTTTTTTTGGAGAGTGTAGATAAAATAGTGTATGCAACTGCTATAATTAGGCATTAGAATGCTAGTGTCAAACTATTATCACACTCGGCTGCGCCTCGTGTGATAAACAGACACTCGCATTCTAATGACCCCTATTATACGACAGTTGCATAAACTACTATTGAAACCGTTGAAAGGGTTCAATATAGGTGGCCAAAATTAAATTTTTGGCCGTCCATTTTCAAACGGTCATACCGGTATCACAATTTGTATGTAGTTTTGTAAATTACCGTTGATATAAAAGAAGAAGAATATTCTAGAATCGAATATTATTTTTCGCTGCTGTGCTTAACAATAAAGGTTTTATTTTAGCGTCTGAAATTTTCCGCTTTTATCTGTGTCCGTATTTTAACACGCTGTAAAATTACCGCTCCCAGTCCCTTTGTGTCACAAAGTAACATGGTTAGGAGTGTCCCTGTCATTTATTTTAATGGGTAGTGTCACTTTGGAACTCCATTTTTTATGACACGAAAGGAAATGACTAAATAAATTACGACTCACTTTGTGTGTCGCTTTAATAGGCGAGGAAGAGTACTAGTTAGAAATTAGTTAAACTCAAAGTCACTGCGACAACCTTAAAGGAGAGAGCTGATTAAAAATGCTGTTGATAGAAAGTATGTACATTTATTGTTACTTATTTGAATTTTAAGATGATTTTGTGTAAAATTAAATAGATGTTACAGTAGAGCTCATGATAATAAGCACAGATATTTAATTAAGTGGATGATAGATAAGCGTAAGATTGTTAATTTAGAGTAGGAGCACTTCTTTGCAGTTTTTTGGGGGGTTTTACCTGTTCAGGAGGTCCGGTTACGCATGTAAACTACACGCTTTAAAAATGTTGACTTCAATTTGAAACAAATATCGTTTTCAGATGGTGGTGGCGTAAAGTTACATGCCGTGTGAATAACCTGGCCAGCCCCGTTGCAGTGCCTTTATTTTTATTTTATTATATTATACTAGCGGCCCGCCCAGCGGTTTCACCCGCTGCTAACTGATTTCCTACGGGAAACAGACCTTCTCCCTACATAAATCATACATAAAAACCTTCCTCTTGAATCACTATCTTTTAAAAAAAACTTCATCCAGATCCGTTAAGTGGTTTTGAAGATTTAAGCATACAAACAAACAAACAGACAGGGACAGACATGAGAAGCGACTTTACTTTATACTATGTAGTGATAATCCGTCTCGCTTCATTCACGCATTAGGCTAGGATGTAGATAAAATTTTGTATGAATCCCAGATAAGAGGTAATTTAAAGACTTCATATTGGCAAGATGCATTGACGGAGGTGGAAGCTAGAATTGTATAACAACATAGTATAAAATAAAGTCGCTTCCCGTTTGGTGTCTCCTTATATGTTTAAAATTACCCAACGAATTTTGATGCGTTATTTTTGATTAGATAGATTAACTTGAGAGGAAGGTTTATAAGTATAATTTATTCCGATGGGAAAATTGTCACATTCCCATGGGAAAACGGGTAGTCCAACTGGTAGTAAACTTTTGACACTTTCAAGGACAAAACTTTCAAAAATGCTGAAACACGTGTTTAATTATTTTAAGTCATATGTCTAATCACAAATTTTAAAACGGATCACACTTAAGAATTCGAACTTTCATAAAAACTTTTAACCCCCTTTTCATCCCTTGGGGGATTAGAAAATACCGGAATTTTATCAGCCTATGAACGGGATTTTCATTTTCACCGAATTTGGAATTGTTTTTGCAGCGGCCACTAACTCACACAAACCGCCATAAATATGCAGTAGGGACTCTCTCTCTCTCTCTCTCTCTCTCTCTCTCTCTCTCTCTCCTTGGCAATGATTATTCCCATCTGATGGTGGGGTCTATATTTAGAGGAATTAGATTAATTATTTCCATCTTCGTCGTGTGTTAGGACGGAAAACTCGCTCCAGTGCTCTACAACATAAGCGATTAATACTTTCGCGCGCCATGACTTGGGTGTCATACAACACAAAGGATATTGCTCGAAATAAGCAGGCGCGGTCGCCAATAAATGGCACAACATCATGCGGTAGCATTAATTGTACATTTTGTAAATAGTAAAACTTCACAACTTGGATCGATTCTAAACCCAAAAACAAATCAATTTGACAAACAATTTTAACCAAAGACCCAAACGTCCAAACAGATTCCAAACGTCACCTACCTCTATCATTTCAATTTCTATAAACTATAGTGTCAAGAAAGTTAGACAATATTTCATCGAAATTAAATGCAAATACCTTTTAGGTTTTGAAAAAACATAACTATAGTGCGTTTGAAAAACTAACAGCTACATCTATGTTTGTATTATGAACTAAAATATTTTTTCTCAGTTTTCGTGATATTATAAATGCTAAACTACTGAAGCTAGAGAGATAAAACTTGGACATGAAGTTTTTTATGTAGTAAAGCAACTATAATAGATAAAATTCCGTTTTTTTTAATCCCCCAAGGGATGAAAAGGGGATTAAAGGTTTGTATGAAAGTTCGTTGTCTTAAGTGTGATCCGTTTTAAAATAAGTGATTAAACTTATGACTAAAAATAAGTAAACACGTGTTTCAGCATATTTGAAATTTTAACCCTTAGTAGGGTCAAAAGGGGGTTAAAAGTTTGTATGAAAGTCCGTTTTTTTAATTGAATGTGATCTGTTTCAAACTTTGAGATTAGACTAATAACTTAAAATAATTAAACACGTGTTTCAGCATTTTTGAAATTTTAACCCTTAAGTGGGTGAAAAGGGGGTTAAAAGTTTGTATGAAAGTTTTTTATCTTAAATGTGATCTGTTTCAAAATTTCTGATTAGACTCCTAATTTAAAATAATTAAATACGTGTTTCAGCATTTTTGAATTTTTAATCCTTAAAGGTGTCAAAAGGGGGTCAAAAGTTTACTACCAGTCTAGCTACTCGTTTTCCCATGGGAATGTGACAATTTCCCGGAATAAATTATACTTATAAACCTTTCTCTCAAGTTACTCTATCTAATAAAAAAAACCGCATCAAAATCCGTTGGGTAATTCTTGAGATATAAGGAGACACCAAACGGGAAGCGACTTTATTTTATAATATGTAGTGATATATAAGGTGTAAAAAAATTAGCTAAGAATATTTTAAAGGGTGAACCAGTACGTGAAACTGAACAACTTTTCCAAAGGAACATAGGTCGAAATATGAAAAAATAATTTGACCCTCCCATACTTAGTGTATAACCCGGCCGGGATAATTAGTATGGGAGGGCCAATTTTTTTTTTCATATTTCGACCTATGTTCCTTGAGGAAAGTTGTTCAGTTTCAGGTACTGGTTCACCCCTTAAAATATTCTCAGCTATTTTTTTTACGCCATGTATTTATACCGCCCGAGCCGGTTTTCTATTAGGACATTACAAAATTGGTATAAAAAAAAGAAAATTGTGTGATACATTTTTTTTACAATGAAGGTTCATGACGTCATTAAGTGATATGATAATACTGTCCTACATTGATTATAGTTATTTCATTTGCATTTTTCATTTATGTACATTTATTGTTACTTTATTTGAATTTGAAGATGATTTTATGTCAAATTAAATAGATTCTACATTAGAGCACATGATAATAAGCACAGATATTCAATAAAGTGGCTCGTAGTAAAGCACCAATGTGTGCAGAAATAAATTGGCTCCGAGTCTGCGCGGGAGCAGCAGCGGGACGGATCTGCCTGCGTAGGTGCCTTCCCCAGCGTAGTGATTTGAGGCCACCTCAAATTGTCCTCTTCCTCGCACGCCACCAAACTATAATTGCTCTTATTCCCTCACGCGTAAGTCATACAGTGTGGCGACAGAGTGCCCCGGGAACGGGAATCTAGTTGTAAAGACTGGCAGGATGAAGGATTGCACTGCTTATTCACGCCTTTGTTCTAACAGACCAAAGTCGAAATAACTACAGCGTTGAGTCAATATCACTACTACTTCTATACCAAAAACCGCAGCTATTGCTGAGTAATTCTCCACCTGTGTGTACCCTACCCGTTAATAGATCAACAAGGGTTTCGTAGAAGCGGTGATAGACCATCATTGTACGACCGAATAAGTGTGATAATGAAACCCCAATAATACGTCGACATAGACCTTATTCCTTTGTCAGGTGTCCATGAAGTGTAGTCCTACTGACATTTGGTTCCTATCAACGTGTAATAGCTTGTTTAATAGATGAAACGAAAAGGATAACGGATACGCTTTTAGTTTGTACCACCTCGCGTCCGATGACATTTAATTATAGGTTGTGTTTAGGACAGGACACTGTTAATAAAACAGTGGTCGAACTTCGTCAATATTGATTGCATTTCTATTTAGGTATTCGTCTTCATTGCCACAGGTAAAGATGCGACTACACATTCCGATTTATCGAGCTCGTTTTTTCATACATTGCTGGTTATCTTGAGTTTGTTGTATATTGCCCATATGACAGCCAGCGTAAGTGTAATCACTGCTTAAGTGCAAGCAACAACTTGTCTTTTCGGAACTGAACTCGGTTAGTATTGTATTGTAGAAATACATCAACGATTTTCGAGACGAGAAAAATCTGCAGGCGAGTTCAGTCTTATGAAAAGGATTATGAAAGTTCTCCAAATAAAGCAAGCAAGTACCTCGTAGTCGAGTCAGTTATGTAACCGCCGTGGAGTCGAGACTCCTGTCCCCATTACAGGGCACTTGACGTTTCCAGCACGCTTCTGCACTCAGCACTATTTCCCAAAAAGGGTCTTTCAAATACTACTAGTTTTTTTTGCCGTCTATTAGTTTTCCTGCCAAAACTACCGCTACTGCTCGAATCTTAGTAATTGTTTAGTCTGGGTGTTTACTGTCTTTATGTAATGTGTACTTATTTGCCGTGTGATGCCGGCCTAGATTGCCGTGTGATGCCGGCCTAGATTGCCGTGTGATGCCGGCCTAGATTGCCGTGTGATGCCGTGTGATGCCGGCCTAGAATTTGCCGTGTGATGCCGGCCTAGAATAGCACCACCCCATTTCTTGCTCATGGGTGTCGTAAGAGGCGACTAAGGGACTCGAGGGTGTGTATTGCAATTTTAGGCGATGGGCTGACAACCTTTCACTATAGTGATACACAGCTATCTGATTGACCCTCAAACTTTTGTCAGACGTGGTTTTAATATCCGTTTTACGGCCGTTAACGCTCTGCTTACCCCGTAAGGGATATAGGCGTGATTTATGTATGTATGTATGTACTTATTTACAAAAAAAAGTATATAAGTAGTAATATCAGCTATTTAGTTTCCATAGTACATGCTTTGCTTAATTTTCTATGATATTTATTTATTTATTATATTAGGTTGAAATTAAAAATGAGCAAAGAAGCACAAAAGTTTTAATCGAAATTCGGGTTGTGTATGGGATCGACCACCTCCTGGCGGTCTACCTCGAGCCTCGGAAGGCCAGGTTAGGTCAGGTGAGCCTATTCCTCTTTAACCTGCCTCATCCTTATGTGACCCCCAAATTTGGCCCAGTCGAGCTAGAGTCAAAAGTAAACTCATCTTTTTTGTTTTAAACCAATCATGCGAACGCTCTAGGTCAAATATTAAACATCGTCCTGCTGGGGAGCATGATATGTTTAGTCGGTTTTTTGAGTAAGTAAGCAGTGAAGACTCCTGTCCTAGTTACTGCCAACTCGGTGCTCCTGCACTCGGCTCCTGCAGTGCAGCGTGATGACGTGCCTGCAAGCATACGCAAATTTTTCAACTAAGTATTTAATAGAGACAATGTTGGATGGTTATCTGTGTTTTTGATTGAACTGGTCGCTTTTTGACTGATTATCCAAATTGCTCTATTTTTGTCGGGTATTCGGGTTAGATCTTGATGAGTGGATGATGTGAGATTGAGATGGATGCATGCAACATTGTCAGAAACAATATTTTTTGAAATTCCAATATTAAGCCCATCAAAAACAGTGCATATGTTTGTTTCAAACCACATATAAATATTTTATATCTAACTAGTGAGGAAATTGCAATCCAGTTGGAATCGCTGGTGATTTCCCCTTGCTCACGATTCGAGCACCCCGCCATTAAATAACTGCTCTAGACATCTCTGGCTGAGACCACTGTGGATTTACTGCTGTTGGAAGTTGTAAACTTGTGTTACAAAGTATCTGATTGATAATGATGATTGTTTTACTTTGGGGAAATATTTTGTAGTTAAGTCGTATTTGGTGTCGAACTTTTCATTTACAATGTAAACAAGAATCGCAAAGCCGAATTGAGAAATATTCTGATGAAACCTTACTACGACTGGAGTCTCAAAAAATATAAAAGAATCTTACTTAAGACACTGACACCAGGGTTCATCGGGTCGTTGGACGACTCGGTGTCCCACACGAAAAGAGAGAGACCTAAGACAGGATTATTTGAGAAATTATATTTTTTATAATTGCGGTAAAATGTCGTATATTCGGCAGCGGGAAAAGTATTGATTACTAGTATACAAGTATATTAAGGCAAAACATTACATTCTAAGGGAGATGAAGCTTGTTTGTGTTTGCAAATGACATTTATTGACTTCAAATTTTCTCTATTTCCTGTCCCAGTTCTGCGATTGTAACGTCACATGCCATGCAAGTTCAAGCTATCTCAAGTCTCATCGCAAATCTCAAGCTCTACATCTATTACGAAAGGCTGCGCAACAAATATGGTTCAATTATACCACAAAATAGAGAATGTACAGAAGGCTCACTCGGCCCTTTTTTCGATTATTTCCGCTTTCGGCAAGGGCTGCCACAGTTTTCTTACGGATTTTATTCAATGTAGTAGATACCTAAACATACAGGAAGTAACAGAAAGGCTATATCAAGCCGAAAGGTGCTCATGAAACTGAACAACTTTCCCCATTTCCCCACTTGGACCTCCTTTCGGCTTGGTATACCCTTTCTGTACATAGCACAATTATTATGAAATGATGAATGACGAATAGGTAGATATCTGCTCTGGGGCTGTTTAGACTAAGCATCACCCCATTTATTTCCCGTGGGAGTCGTAAAAGGCAACTAAGGGACTTGAGGGTGTGTATTACAATTTTAGGCGATGGGCTGGCGCTATGGCGATACACATTTTTCCGAATGACCCTAAAATTTTGTCAGACGTGGCGTAAATGACCGTTTTTGCAGCCTTTTACGCTCTGTCTACCCCGCAAGGGATAATAGACGTGATATGTGTATGTATGTACATCAAAAATTAAAAGTTGCCCTTATTTAAGTAGAAACTCAAATCACATTATAAAAAAACATACTGATTAGAGTTATTAATCTTGTTTGTTCTTTTATGAAAGCAAGTTATTATTAAAGTTGGTACAAAATATTATAGGAACATTGTACAAATCACATCGTATTCTAATAAACCTATTTACCTATTACCTATTTATAATTGTGTGAAGCCATTTTGCACGTCCGCACCAAACGCGGTTGACACTCGACTACAAGTGTGTTTGGATTGGTTTGGATTTCCTTGTAAACGGCGGCGTGTCAAATTGTGGAGAGTTTCGTGACGTTTGCTTGTAGTGAGCTCTCTGTATTGGGCGCGCAGCCGCCAATACTTACTTTGTGATTATACTATGCCCAAGAGAATGTGATTCATATTTGGCGACTGCCGAACATTCTTATACTCAAATGAAGTTGCCTATTATATGATTCTCCAAATTCTTGGAGTCCTCGTTATTATTTTAACATTATTGTCGTGAAATGAGCGCAGACTCACATGAAAAACTGATTCTTACCTAATATTACTTACGGTATACCTAACAAACTAATAAATTACTTATTAGGTATTACATATTCATGTGCCTGTCATAATATATCTTGAGGGTATTGTCCGTTCGCTTGTTTACGGAATCACTTCAATATCGTTATGATTGTCATTAATTAATACTCACAATCAAAACAATAGTAAATGTGTGCAATACGGACAGAATGTAAAAAGATACAGAACTATTTGAAAGAGTGAATCAACCTATGAAACTGCACAACTTTTCTTAAGGAATTTGAGTTAGTAATCCAGAAAAAACAAAGCAAGTTATGACGTAATAGTATAGTACTTAATAGCAGTTATTTTATTATTTACTTTTTTTCGCCACACAAATTTACTGCAACCAAACACAAGTACACGAACTACACATGTAAGCGTTCATGTATAAATAATGCCTATTAGCATCCCAGAGGATCACGGGGCGTAGGGTCCCACTATTCGGTTGCGGGCTGTAGACGGAGAGCTAGCAAAGACATGGGGCGTACGACTTGACGAGCAACGGAACTTTAGGTAGTGAGCCAACAGGCATAAATAATGCCTATTAGCATCCCAAAGGATCACGGGGCATAGGTTCCCACTATCCAGTCGCTAGCTTTAGACGGAGAGCTAGCAATGACGGAGGGCGTATGACTTTATACGCAACTAATCTTTGGGGAGTAAGCGAACAGGCATAAGAAATAATGGAAACAAAATGAAATTAAATTATAAATGTAATAGAAAATTAATACTAACACCATAGGTTATAGTATTCTATTAACTATAATGTGTCACAGTTACATAATAAATAAATAAATAATAATAAATAATGCGTATTAGCATCCCAAAGGGTCGCGGTCGCGGAGCGTAGGTGCCCACTATTCGGTCGCGGACGCGAAAATTTTGTGATGTCGGCTGTTATAGCATCACTCCATTTCTTTTCTGAGGAACTCGAAGTCTACATGTATATTTCAATTTTAGACAACGGGCTGACAAACTGTCACTATACACAATTTTCTCAATGACCCTCAATTGTTTGTCAGACATTTCAAAAATGATCGGTTTTACGGCTGTTTACACTTTGCCTACCCGGAAGGGATATAGGCGTGATGATATATGTATGTATGTATATAGATAAAAAAGTTTAGTAAATTTTACGCCCGGTAGCGTAGCCAGCTCTCCGGCTGCTATCGCTGCCGGCTGCGCGAATATAATTCGTTTTTGCTCCGACAGTCGGAATTCCGAATGCGGTTATTGCTCCCCGGGGTTGCCTGGGAAAAAATAATGTCTTTACTCTGTTTTCTTTACGTTTTTCAATTCAAATATTACTCACAAACTCAAACATAACTTAGGTATACCTTCCTTCACTTACCTATCGAAGTAAGTACCTATAACCACAACTGAGATTAATTAACATTTCGTATT
The DNA here is from genome assembly GCA_027580185.1 of Tuta absoluta. Classification (NCBI taxonomy): domain Eukaryota; kingdom Metazoa; phylum Arthropoda; class Insecta; order Lepidoptera; family Gelechiidae; genus Tuta; species Tuta absoluta. The sequence goes on from JAQAHW010000003.1 coordinate 8,430,716, forward strand.
ATGTCTTGTTAAATGTAGAGCACTAAAATAGGTCATAAAGAAGAGCTTTATTGCATTTGAAACCAATAAAACCGACTCTCATTTATTTGAAATATCGAGATCCGCTAGCTGTAGATAGGCTAATATTTTCAGCTGTGTGTATTTCCATTGGTTCTTACTCGTAATAGTAATAGGTAATAATTGTCCCCTCTATAATTAGGCGGATTAAGACCACGATCCGTTCCCACGCTGAGAAGGAAAGTGCTTTGTCAAGCTTCACAACTTAGCTGGATGGCTGGCCACGTCGGGCGAGGCGAACAATTGCACAATGCAGGTCGGATTAGATGGTTGTAAACGTCTACGCGACGAGGTAATTAGGTGGTGTCTGTTCAGAGTTCTACACGGCACTCGTGCGCATGGGCATGGCTGCAGGAAATGTTAATAGAATAATTTCAAAGTTAAATTCACCTAATTCAGTCACGAGTTCAAATGAACCCCACTAACACGTAACGAATTCAATTATACAATCAAAATAGTCAAAAGCTTTGCTCCACCAAGCGAGTACGTGAGAAGTGCCGTCAATCATATTCAGGAACTTAAACATGTGCGAGGATCTATTTTGAGCGCGGAGTTACTTGTGGTCAGTCGTATGTTTGTAGTATAAACACAGGCGCATCCCGGGGCCCGCGGCAGTGAGGCAGTCCCTTCCGCGCCGCGTTAAGCTCCCGCGCCCCGTAATAGCATAGGGCGCCGCGCGCAGGACGAGGCCGTTGTCCTTCCGCAGTTTCGGTACACCGATTTGTTATTGTACATTCCCGCGCTACAAATTGACGCAGTGAACTACATTACAGTCCCCTTTCACTCTCAACTGAATTGATTACCATTTTATTTGACTTTGACGGAACTTCTTTTAACGCGTGTTCTACCGGCGACTCTGTAATAAAAACATCTATCATCGCTTGCTGTAATGTCTTGGAACGAGCACTCCCGATACTACAACAATAAATAACACATTAATCGGTTCCAGGTCCAAAGTTGTTCCGGAGATAGTCCCGAAAGTTGACGACATCTTATTGGGAAACTTGGCTTGTATCGCCAGGGTTCAGGGACGAAATCAGCCGGCACTGTCGCTGCAGGATTACTAATTGACTAACTCGATTGTGGACTTGACGCGCGAGTGTTCTGTGTTGCGTGCGCGTTCAGTGTGCTCAGTGTTTGCCGCCGGTCTGCCGGGGGTTGTCGAAGGTCTTCAAAATAGCCAAAGTGTCTCCGATAAAGTTGTCGGCGATGGACAGCAACACGGTGTCGCCGATGCCGGAGCTGGCGCCGATCGCGGAGTTCGACAAGTCGCCGCCCTCGCCCCCCAACGAGGAGGTGCCGATGGATGATCTGCCGCCGCCTCCTGCCACCATATCGGGCTCCGACGTCAAGAAGGTTAAAATGTGAGTAGTCTTATTGCTTTACCCACCTACTATGGGTTATAATGATTTGTATCAAGTACTAATCACAACTTGTACGTAAAATCTTTTGTATCAAATTCAAGAGATCCAAAATAAGCAACTGAACTTCACGCCAACAACAGGCTTAACAAATGATGTCCATTATTTATGTCTAAAAGAATGACATAAATAATAGACAATCTGTTGAAGTAGCTTTAGGTTATAAAGAGTATAAAAAGAACAATTTTACCAGATTTTGCGCATTAATCAATGTGACCACGTATGTATGTTTGTTACCTCTTCAGGCTCAAACGGCTTGAGCGATTTGAATGAAATTTGGAACTCAGGTAGAATATAACCTGGAATAACACATAGGCTACTTTTTATCGCGGGGAAAACAACTTTTACCACGGGAAAATGAGTGGCAGCGGGTAAAATCACTGGACGGAAATCTAGTCATAAATAAATTTTTGATAAAGACGTACTTAAATAATATTTTATAGGGGAAAGTTGGCTATATTGTCCCCCCTAACTTCTATCGAGATTTGCGAGAAAACTGTAAGGGTTATCCTAATGTTTGTCTGTTTGTAATGAAGTTTAGTTAATTGGCTTAATTAAACCGTAAATGATTTTTAAATAAAGTGAGTACTTTTCTCACAAGAGATCTATTTTTAAAAAGTAGCTATCGGTACGATTTAGAGACGGGTACGTTTAATCGTACCGCGAGGTCTCTAAATCGTACTTTGAGAATTTCTATACAAACACCGAAAATAAAACAAAGTGATTTTTGTACATATTTATTTTGTTTAGAAATTTTTAAAAATTCAGTCATAGTCCTCTGATTTGAGATCCAACGTTTTGTTGTTCAATGTCCTCAACGCTTGCCTTAAATCTTCTTGGGACCAATTGTAATGTTTTCTTTTCGTTTTCTTTTCACTCATCTGCAATAATATCAAAAACTTATGAAATATCAAAATCCTAACTAATATTTAGGCATTTCTTCACTTATTTAAAGCAATAAATAATTTGTTACTCACCAAAATTTACTGTATATTAATTAATTTTAATAATTTTTAAAGCAATATTTTCCTAAAGTAGCCAAATTGTACCGGTACGATTAAAAAACTACGGATCGGTACAATTTAGAAAACAACCCATCTTTTGCAAAAACAATTTATAATTTCATAACCTCACATGATTCCGCAGGTTCATTAATGCAGAGAAAAAGGAAAATAACCAAGCTTAAATGTGATAAAATAGCAACATTCAAAAAGCTTAGCGTTTTTTTGTTAATCCTTAGATTGTTCAGACAAAAAACACTATCAGCACCAATAGAAATCTTAATTTTTTAATTACAATGAACCATTCCTACGCAGCGCCGTCAAAAACTGTCATGGCTTCCTGAGTGTTGCCAACTACTATTTAGTGTTGCTGGATTAAATAAAAACGTGATTTGAAAGAAAATAAGTAGGTGGTACAATTAATCTGCAGGTACAATATAGCCAACTCTCCCCTAAAAGTCACAGATAAATTGTCTGTAATTTTTATGTAAATGTGGTAGGCACTTACTTCACTTGTAATTTTTATTTTATTTTATTCGGTAAATACAACAGGTAACAATCAAAATTGAATTAATTAATGATTTTGAATCACTCTTTTTTGTATGATTATTGTTGTTGGTATGACTACTTTTTGTAAAGCAGGATTAAATACAATACTTTAGATATAGAGGGTCATTAAATATTATTTAAGGTGGGTAAGTTATTTGAAGTACCTACAGCAATAATAAACGAACTTTATTAACTCACAAAAAAACGAGTTCCTGCATCACCATGGCACTAACATACTTAGGGATAATAATTCAGGGAATTGGCAGCAGCTTTCCCTGTAAATGCAACAGCGCTCATCAATCCAGTGAACTGATGTGGCTGTTAATGTGTAATACGAAATAGAAAATATATATCACGATATAATGAACGAGTAATGTGTTCCATGATTAATGAATGACACCTTCACAACAAACAACTAGCTACGATAGTGGTAGTGAATAATTGATTACAATATGAATGAGAATGAAATTATTTGACCCTCGTAAACCCGGTTATATGAATGAGAGCAATACGAACAGTAATATAATATATCTATCTACTCTTCGTAGAACGTATTTGTAGTACTTACTACTAGACAAGTTTTATATTTACTACAATAGGTTGATTGTGTTTGCTAAAACTGGAAACAGGCCAAAAAAGTTGTATCACAAGTTTTTCTTCAGTCATGTATAAATGAATTATGAATATGTAGACCTACGAGAATGGCTACCGCTACGGTAACAAAAGTCTACGAAAAATCTCTACATTTTCAATTTAATGAAAACAACTGCATGATATGGCAAAAAGCAAATTAAAAGATGACGATCGGTAATTTATCACCACTACAAGTAACTAGTATAATGACAGTTAATTGCACTGCACTTTTTTATTGATTGGTTGCAGTCCACGGAAATTTAAAGACGCTAAAAGTGTAACAGAACAATGAACCATTTTATTGCTATTTCAAATACATTTGTAATTTTTTACGGAACCAATTGCGACATGACCCTTTTACTGGCACTTAATGGTTAAAAAGTTTAAAAGCAGCTCAATCAACTAACGACTGCAGTAAATTGATCACTGACTAACTAACGCTATTAGGAAGGCATTTACGCGAGTGCGCCTTTGACCTTGTGCAAAACAAATCCCTAAAGACAAATGAAATACTAAAAACTTAGGGCCCTAAAACAAAAAATTAAATTCATTGCACGCCTAATGAACCACCTTATAGAGTTTTATTTTAATACGCGTTGAACGCATGTCTAAGTCATTTAACACAAAAAGTGTTAAATCCCTAACAGTTTTTTCTAAAATTGCCCTTAAAAAATCCAACAACCACAGCAAATTGCATGAAGTTAACGGCGCCATGCGATATCTCAACTGACAACCAGAGTAAACATGTAGCATCTAATGAACTGGTATATGCATGCTCGTTATACTTATAATAAAAACATGTAATAAGGATCTCTTCGTGTTAATGAACCCTGTTTGTACCAAGTAGAGAACTACTTGCTTACATCTGCAAAACAAATCAAGATAGCCTTTAATATCGTGTCGTTGATTTGAAGTTGTTGACGCATTCTTAAATGTGTTAATACGAATATGAGATACGTTTTAAAATAGGAACAGGAAGCATGCAACGAATATACAGGGGTAAGGGACCGACCTCCGAATAGTGATAGGGTACACCATGAAACTGAACAACTTCCAAAAAGAAAATATTTAAGAAAATGTCATTTTTTACTTTTCTTAAATGCAGTCAGCTGATTGTGTTATTCTATTGGAGGTTGATTTATTTTGTCGATTCCTGACATAACCTCTATAGGTATGTTCCCAGGGGAAAGTTTGTTCGGTTTCATGGTGTGCATGCATGCAGTATACGGTAGGCTTTACTCTCTTTATTTATTTGGAGTTCTATACATACATATTATACACAGTTTACATGCATACACATATCACGCCTATCATCCGTTCGGGGTAGGCAAAGCGTAAACGGCCCCAAAAAACGGCCATTTACGCCACGTCTGACAAACACAGTTTAGATTCTTCAAAATGGTTTAAATTGCTTTAGAGTTAACACTGCTGTATGTTTTGGAGGTAACGATACTTGAAAAAGTAGGTAGGATCCAAAGCCAAAGCTGCTAACAATAAACTTAAACTTTCACTACAAAACGATACTACTGTCCTCTTGTGATATTGCACACAATTACTAACGAGGGGAAGCCATCGTTAACCGCTAACCCAGTGTTAACTTACAAATGTAGAGTTAGTTCAGCACTTTGTCACGAGGTGGCGCTACTAGCATCTTATAGATCATTTAGCGGCGTTATGATGATTTTAGGAAATGAACGAAACACATGACTTTCAGGGTTTCAGCTGCTACATTACTGCATGATGACTGTATTTTAAGATTTTTCTGATAAAAGTCGATGTCGTCAAGTGGGTATCGTTATCTCTCTCTGCTTTATGGTGAGTGGTATGCCTTCTCTCTCAGTCACTGCAACTGGTTGTGTCGAAGTAGGGCGTATGGTGCGTCCGGAACGAGTCGACATCTCGGAGAGAGGCGACACGGACCTCGCGAGAAACATGCTCATGTGACCGATTGCCGCCAAATTATTTTTAAATTTCGAACTTTTTTATTTATCGAACGAACTTTGAGTGGTTTTGTGTTGAGTGAAAATACTGTTCCAGTTAGTGTTTTTTATATTTTGTGAGTGCAACAAGTTTAGCAGATATGGCACGTGGAAAAAGTCAAAAGTAGGTTCTATTATATGTTTTTTATTTTTATTTATAATTTATTAAAACTCACCACATTTCTGATCTATTTTATGTATTTTTTACTAATTTAATTTTATAGAATTTAAATGCACACTTGCGTAAAGTAAGTAAAGTTACTTTTTAAGAAAGTTTTACGAAAGCTTAGTGAACGTAGAGATTTGTCTAGTTTATGCAGGCAGTTACGAGTGACCAGTTTTTTTTAGATGTGTCTGTAGGTACAGACTGCGGGATAAAATATGATCTTTATTACTCCAATCATTCAATATACCCGCATGTATCGGATGCTTGCATTATAGGTATGAGAATGGGTCGGGTCGGGGATAAATGCATTAGAAATAATTTAAACACTTATTTTGTTCTCCGTCCCTAGCGTGGTCCCTAGCCCTTTTCATACCCTTTTTCATTTAAAGCATTATATTAATTGCTTACACTGATAAGAAAATAAATATTACGTCTATTTGTATTTTTGATTCAATAAATATAGCATAGAAAAGCGGCTCAAATTTTTAAGACAGCAGCGCAATAAAATATGTAGTCACCATTTATACAGTAATTAACAACATATCACAAAATAGCACTGTTAATTGCTTGCGAACAGTTATAGGATATAGGACTGAGAACCACAATGCAGCTTATTCTGGGTTGTTTTTGTCACCAAATCGGGGCTGTCACAAGATGTGCAGAAAATATACTTCACGAGAGAAAAAATAAGAAAGTATGTGAAGACCTCCGATGCATGTAGGTACCACACGTAAGGTAGAGTCACGCCATGATGACCCCGCTTTCCCTGGATCTGACCAGACAGGATAATTACAGGGTACTGGGGACAAAAAGGGAATGATAAATAGCTCGGACACGGGAAGCGCGTAATTACACCGAGGTTACATCGACGCGCCGCCGTAGACCTGTCATTATTGCGGACGTAGGTAATACCTACACCATGCACGAAAAGATTTTAGAGATATCGAACCACAAAACCCCTCTGTTTGTGTTACACTAGCGATGAAAGTCAATATTTCCTTTCCAAATGACGATCAAACAATCGCCTTTTCGATTTACGAACACAACTTTACGGAAACAAGGATAATGCACTCGACTTTTCCTAAGTGAAAACAGTTTGGATGACGTCCAAATTCTAGCACCTTTCAGTGAATATGAATTCGGAACTAAAAGTTTGTGGCAGATCATTTCTGTTGGGACTTGCCAGGTAACGGTGTCTGGTAAATGATATTTGAGTGTCTACGAGGTATACTGCTCACGAAAATCAATTCGTCTCGGGAATTAGAAGCGCGATTTGAAAACCGTGAAGAACGCGCGTTACGGTTTAAGGAATAAATTGTATGGATGTCGAATAATATTTTTGAATCAGTCATCTCTACTTAGTCAGGCTAAAAGTTGTTGCACATATATTTGAAACACTCAAACCAAATAGATTGAAGGATAGGTAACTCGTTCGGTTGGAGCGTGGCTTCCTGTAATAATGTGCGTCTCTCTCTACGCCATCATTCTGAATAAGAAAGAAGAGACAAGTGTTTAGGATTATCTTCCAGTTGGCTAATGATCAGTGATCCTGATCACATACGGGTACATTCTGTTTCCAAGTGTTATCTGATTAAGCCAATGATTCGCCGACGTAATGCCAGTTGGGGCGGTCTGGGTGCTCAGGAAATGAACTGGAATTGACGCTCTTTATTAATAATACAGTCCCAGTGGCACACGAGACCCGACTAGATAAATGTCTCATTTATCTGGTTTCTTTTAAATTTTACTAAAATCTTGATTTTCCGGTTAGATTTTGTTGTTTTAAAGTAAGTGTAGGTATTTACTGTTTATTAATTTTTCCTGGAATAATATATTTTTGGAACATTTTAGGTGACTGACTATTTTGTGCAAGCCTACATAAAATGAAGTAAGTATCTCACTTAATGTGGATGATATTTTACTATAGTGTAGGTGTTGTTTAGGGGGTCATGCATGCGTGAGCATTGTTGACCCTACCATGTCTGGTAACGCTGCCCACATTGTCTCACTTCAGCAGGTATTACCGTACGAAACATTAGAAAGATGTTCCGCTAAGCAAGTCAGACCTGTACTTTCTTTGCTTATCTTAAATCAAGGAACACTTTTTCCAGTCATAAAATATACCGTTTAAGGGCGGTGCTAAATCATGAACTAAATGGTTCAACGTGCTGTACAAATTGAGGGCGAAACACGGTCTTTCCTCAACCGGTGGGTAGGTACGTCAACCAGCTTGGAACTTGAACTACAGCTTGTATAGAGAAGGCAACACAGGCTATATGCTATATTAGCAACTTAAGGCCTATGATTATAGTTATGACGTGAATCTCTAGATATGAAACCACGTGATACTTATGTGGATATTACGTTACGTTATTATGCAATTACGTAAACATTCCAATATTTGCTCGATACATCTTGTTTAATTTTCTTTGTTGCTAGAAGATGTTGGTTTAAAAAAACATACAGAAGCAAAAAGAGATAGATTGAGAACCCCACGTTGCAAATGCTCTTATGCTAAATAAACCGGATGTTCAGCACATTAATCAATGAGAGGGGCAGGTTCTCACCAATCGCAGTAATTACGTTATTACGGAAACATTGAGACGCGCGAGTATGTACGTAGACGACTTTTTCATACTTTCATGCAATAGCAGACGACCACTTGTCGGGTATTTAACGCTGGATTAACTATGTAATGCTTGGATTGCTCTTAAGTTTTTGCGTTGTCCAGAGCTAACATAATGCGGTGTACTTGACGCCAGTTGACGCGTATACTCGGATCGGGTTGTACGGTAAATGCTTGCAATGTGATCTAGTCTAGTACATACATAGGCCAGTACCAGCAATAGTATTGCAGATAGAGGCGCATGCCGCCACATCCGTGAGCAGGCTGCTCACTTACGCTGATTTATTGCGGAAGCCTCAGGCTATCCCTGGAGACGTGACTCTATCTTCACACATTTTCTACCTACACAAAGATTCCATGTAGTACTTTATAGCTGATTTGCTTTTGGCTATGTTTTAGCTCCTATCTCTGATCTTTGTATCCGTTGTTTACATCTACACGACTTGTCTTCTAAATTTACTCGCATTAGGATACTTTTCGCATCTTTCCTTTGGGGAATCAAGTTTTATTGGGCCCCACCGCACTTTAATCTTTCGGTTCGCTACTTTTCTTTTGAAGGCCGAAAATCTCCTCCAAAACACTTTCTGTCAGCAGTGTTACGTATAGAAAAAGTTGAAAATACGTACCTACTTACTTTATGGCTAATAATAAAGTTATAATTGGGGTTTAAAATATAGTTGCGTTCTATTTTATTTCTACACCATGAGTGATCGCATTTTTCGATCAGGTTAAAACTTGTTTTTCAAAATCTACTCTGAATTCGCTTTTGCATCAATTTTAGATTGATTGTCTTATTTCTGCTTATTGTGATCTGATCACGTCTCGTTTGTTTTTGCTTTACACGGGATCTATTGACGTAATTTCAACTCCTGAAGAACAAATATTGACTTTTAACTTGTTAAGGTCATCGCAATGTCTTTCAAGTGCTTGAAAATTTCAGAGAATGATTTTAATGATATTTCATTAACGTAAAAAATCAGATCGTGGTTTTACGTATCTATCAATATCAACATCTCTTCCTTTGGGAGCTGTAGGTGAAATGAATGGCAAAGGATATGCAACTGATAAATAGAGGTAGGTAGGTACCTACTAATAGATCAAGCCCATTGAGACAGATAACTGCCTGTCGGTAGGGGAACAGGTATCGAGGAGGGGTATTCCCCATGGTTCCATTATTTTATAGATGTGTAACACTTTGTCACGCACGATCACATGCGTTGTCGTGTCGGACACGTGGGTTGTCCTTGTCGCACAACGGAAATCATTTTAGATCCTCTGATAAGTAGGGTAGGTAATTTTTTATTGAAACATTGTTAGTGTTTTCATTATGAGGTAGGTATTAACTATTTGTGTGCATCAATGTGATGTGATGTGATTGATGTGAAACTATGGAACAAAAAATATTCCTTCAAATAATTAGGTGTGAAGGAAACGTTATTCGTATCCCATAAATGTGTCGGCGTTTATTTAATTATCTATACCTATCTGTCGATACTGTATCAGGCAATCGGTTAAACTGCGAACCGGTCTGGTAATCTAACGTTTGGCTATCCACTTGCGTTTATTAAGACAGACATCTATCATTGCACCAGACCTTGATCTAATCCCTCGTATCCTCTCGTGTATGTTTATCCTGACAAGCTCGTCATTTGGATTTATTCGTTACACGATGAGCCATGCATTTCCCTTTTATTTTCAATTTAAACGTTAAAAAGTAAGGAGTTATTCAAACAGTTATGATTACGAATACAATGACTGTGAATTCAAGAACCGTTCCGTCAACCCTTTTGTCAGACTTTTTACAAGATGCAATTACGACTCCGCTGGGACAAAAGCGTCTTGTCTCGCGCACAAATAAAACAGAACGTTTCGTATCTACGCTGGTGCGAGAAAAATATTCTGTCGGGAGTACGAGCCCTCGCTCCACTTGCTAGTATTTCCACGATTCCATATTCAAATCTGTCGGTCGCAGTCGCAATCGGGATGACAATGGATGAAAATGTGCGGGAACTCTCCCATCTCATTTGTGCTGAAAGTTAGTAGGTACGTATTTGAGGACTAGACGTTCTGGGTATCAGATAAAATGTGACACTGACTACCGGTAAAACCTTCGTTTTTATATTTATGTTAATATCTCATCGAATGAAATTCGGAATGGTCCTTTTTGTCTTGATCGATTGGATAGGTACACATATAACAAATTGAGTAATGAAGTGAGTAACATTAGTGGTGTTAAAGCCAGGACTAATTGCGAAGGAGTGCATGTGAAGGCTTCATTAGCTGTGCACTCAATTTGAGTTGAGCTGTCGCCGAATGGGATCCATTTGCTGCACATGTTCACAAACGGATATGTTGGCGGGTTTATACGGCCGCAGGCGAACGACCTTTGAGGTTGCTCGCTATGTTGGTTGGAACTTATATTATGTCGATGTTGTCCTTATATTTGTCCGTACTAAATCTGATCAATACTCGTTGCAAACGTTTAACGAAGGTGTTATGTATGCGTGAAAGTTTCAAGCCATTCATACGCAAAAGTATGGCATAAGTCATTATGAGCGTATTTTGAAGCGATTGCAAGTTTCGTAGACGTCTTCTCTTAAACAAAAGCCTCGAAATCACTTTCATTGTCACCTTTCTCTCATATTGCTTGGGTATATGCGGTTAGATTGTGATTCTGTATATTTTCTTATTTCAATCTCGGTTTCATTCTGCCTGTTTACATTGTTCTTTGTTTGTATTATCTCAGTGTGTCGGCATTGATATATATTTACTAAATAATTATTAGACGAGTGTTTGACCTTGTTCATGTTCAGTGGTATAGTTGGCAGGAAACAAATTTGACTTTCAATATGGTTTTATGCATGCCACCTCTAAGTGTCTGCTCATACGCATAAAGTTTTGCGATTACTCTCACTTATCGTGATTACCTATAACTTATGCAAAGTCTGACTTTTACTTTTGGTTTTATTGTCTAATCATTAGACAAATCATACATAAGAATCTAATATATGATTTTTAAAATTCGCGTTATGAATATTATGGAACCTTTGTTAACACGTTTCCGACAGGCTAACAACATTTCACTATAGCGACACACGATTTTATGGCTGTTAACGATCTGCCTACCCCGCAAGTTGTGATATGTGCATGTGTGTCAAAGGTATTAACAAGCACAAAACAATTTATTTACACAAGCATGGTACATAAAGCAAGTAGGTGATATACTTGCTGGTATCTTAGCTATAGAGGACCATGACACATTTAAATTTGATAATGTCGTGTATGATGCTGATGCATTAGGTCTTAATTCTCATGATCCTGAACGGAGATTGCCATGACGTAAAGTTTGCTCTTGGTAAAGAAACTAGCTATGAGTTATTTTGGACGTTATAACGATAAGATAATAAAACGTGTAGGTATTATAACTGGTAAAATTGTAAATAGCAAAAAACATTACTTAATAATGCAGTAGGTTACGTAATTAAATTCCAAGAATATACTTTTAATGAAGCTATAAACAAATCCGAAGCAGGTTGACGAAAAAGAGTAGGTACCTACTTAATTAACCCAAATGAATGCTGCTGAATTTCACGCCACATGCAATTATCTAAGTTTGAACCTGTTTGTTTTGTTTGTCGAAAAAATACTTGATTGAAATCGAGGTGAGTAGACTCATAGTCGACAGAGCGGAACCAGTGCCGAATTACAGAACAAATTGTGCACTCACTCGGTCAATCCGTAAGATACGTACCTACCAGCAAATCTACACGACATTGATCAAAACATTATTACATCAGTTTTAATATCACTTTGATATTAAAATGTAGGTTAAGTACCTAATTTTAGCTGAATCTGGTAGAGTAAGATAGGTACTGGTTAGCATCATCTTGCAGTACGGCAATTTCAGTTCAAGCGTTTATTATATTCCAGAAACGTAACAGCTTGTTATGCTAAGATTGCGATGCGAGGATTTATATCTGCAAGGCGAACGTTGGAGTTGTTTACGTCCCGGACCACTCCCGGTATGGCTTACAGTCAATTGGCCTCGTCGACTGGTTCTATCCTGTCGGCGATTTGCATAAATTGATCGTACGTTGCAGGCTGGTGTCGCGACACGGCTCGCCGTTGTGCCTATGTCGGCTAGTGGCGAGGTGTGCATCGCGCGCTAGGCGCCTCGTCGCGTCCGCACCGGGCGGTTCTCGGCGCGCCCGCAGCCCGCAGTCGCGCACCCAACCGACAAACTGACACACGTTCTACTGTAATGCTTAATTACATCCTCGCTAGCAATTGTCGGGCAATTTAACATATTTTACAGCCAATTACTCATTTTCTAAAACGCTCAGCTCAGTTATAATTTCAGTACTGGTGCGCGTAGACTGTGCCCGTGGTTCATGGCATTGCCAATTCTGATTCGTCCTGTGCGGTTATCAAGTGAATAACCCATGCTGGAGTGATTTCATCTTATATTGTGTTTGTCTAGTCAATCATCACAATGCGGCAGAGGTATCAGCTGAAACAGCGACCGTACGTATTGTTGTTGTACCTAAGCGTAGACGTAGCTAGAGTAAATGACTTAAAATTGAAAAGCTATACCCGATGACCTAATGGCCAATAAGCAGGCATGACTAAACTATTGAGGAAGCTTATCTGTGACAGGTCAATTCAAATACGTGCAAGTGACGATATATACGTATTCTTAGGGCACACAATGGAAGAAAGTAATACACCGTTCACGTTCGAATTCGAAATGCCCGTATCCGTCGAAACAATAGCATTCCTTGTACGTGGTTCGGCGACAACCTGATAACATCGATATCTAAAAATTACTGTCTTGCTGAGACTTTTTGTTTTACAATGATAACCTAGCGTACAGTCATAGCCACCTTACGCGTCGTTTTTTTTGCAATAATTTCGTATAATTGCAAGAGATGCGAGTTGAATTTCTCAGGTTTGCATTCACGGAAAGTGAGTTTAGCTGTATATAGGAACACAGGCGAATGTTTTGTAATAAGAAACATTGTTTGACGGAAAACTTCGTCAAAAGTGCAAACAACGACTGTGTCGTCTCAAAGCAATGTTGTCAAACCTCTACAGGCGTTTCCAGCACTTTATATAACTGAAAACGTGCCACTTATAATGCTTCTTTTTGAATCAGTAATGTACTTGAATGTTCATCATAATATTAATGCTATGTATTTTTCTTGTTTCAGGTAAGTAGCCCCAATCTGTCTTCAGAAAATCTGCGGTCCCTAATTATCAAGTAAGAACTTTTAGGACCGCATTGCGTAACAGAAAATTACCTAGGGTAGACTGGGTACGGTTGTAACAAATTTGCTTTGATTGCCCTTTGCTTATCCACCTTGCGAATAAACCACGAGTTAACCATTTAATATGAAAGCTTGGACATTCTTTTATAAATTCTGATCATATCCAGATGCCTAAGTAATACAGTTTTGCCACAATAAGACGATATCATGACAGGGTGCATCTGTTACAACCGTAACAGTGATTGGGGACAGTTGTAACAATAAAAAATTTACGTTATTTAGGTATTTTAACAATTTTATTTATAATTTTATAGACATCATTAACCTTTTCAGTCACTGTTCACTGACAAATATAATTAAATTAACAAAAATCCCTCAAAATTTAACAAAAGTCGCTGAAAATTTTACAAAACCTAGATTTACAAGGTTTTTCTTGAAAATTGATATAAAAATAATTTTTTGTATGCCTAAACAGACTCTTAATGTAAAAATAACGATAAAATAATAGTAATTATCACCTTTAAAATTAAATAAGTATTTTTTTCTAACTTAGTTAGGCCAATTCTCCATAACTCGTCAAAAAAAATAACTTCAAGTTACAACTCGTCATGTTACTTTTACCTTTCCCAGTAGATATTGTGCGTTTTCTAGGCATCTGTGAATAAAAAAACATTTAAACTATTGTTACAACTGTCCCCACAAAAAGTGTTACAACCGTACCCACCCCCCCATTCCTTAAATAAAAAGGTCTCAGTCAGATGGCTTTAAACCCTAAGCGAAAAATAATGAGTCTATTATAATACCGAAACACCACAAAAATATATGTTAGAACTTCAATTCGGCACGTACACTAAAAATCAAATAATTTTACAAAGAAATTTGTAAAAAATACTTACTTTTCGTTGCCAAAACACAATAGGATTATTTTTAAACGTTTAAAGCATGCGAAGTGCGACGAAACACTGTGAATCATGGCGGGACTGTCAGCGCGCGTAACTCTCCCCTTGTACCCCTAACCCTATTGCGTATAGTTTCGGAAATAATCTAGTTGTTACAACCGTACCCTGTTACAACCGTACCCAGTCTACCCTACTCTTTTAGAATAATCAATTTTAAAGCGGGCATGATTTTAAACTGCGACTTTCGCCATATCGGCAGACGGAAGACGCGTCGCCAGCAGTTTTTTAGGATACGACAGATAAATAAATGATTGTATACCTACAGGACGATAACACAAACTTATAAATAAGAAGGAAAATTATCAAAGGGATCATACTAAGTCTAAATCTAGCGCCTTTAAACTAATAATCACTAATTTGGGTTTAAATAAATGGGTTTGTGAGTTCTTTATTCAGCTTACAGCGATGGACTAGTAATATTCAAGTGTAATAAATAGGTAGGTAGGTATAATAAATACAGTTTTATTAGGCGGATTATAAGATAATGCATACAGCAGAAAAAACAACTACACTCTCACACTCTCTACTTATTACTACTACAACAACATTCCGAAGATGAGTATACGAAAAAATTTATCAATTAAGTTGAGCTAAGTGAGACTGAATTAAACTTAAGTTTTCTTTGGGAGAAGAATAAGAATTTATATTTTTGAGCTCTTTGGTGATAGGAATTTTGTAGGTATAGGTACATTATTTCAATTTAATGCAATACATAAGGTAGATGAATTGATAAAGCGTTTAATGTATCAAACTATAAATAGACAATGTTCGCACAAAGTGGCCTTAATTGCTAAGCGTGACTACTATGATCTAGTTCAACAAATTGTTCCAACGTCGGTTGGTCGGGTTTTTGCAAAATCAATTTATAGAGGCTCAAAAAAGTTGAGTTTTAGGTGTGTACTATCGAATAATTTCTACTTTTAATACCTCCTTTGTGTAGGTTGTCGATTGCTGCTGTGTGTAGGTAGAAGTCGCTTTTTGATTTGATGATAAAACCCTTCAGGCACAGATTCGAATAGTTACAAGCGTACTTAAGGTGCGGTACGTCGACTTCCCCGAACGTAAACTCACGTCCAGTCTGCCCGTTCCCCGAACAGAACATCCATATGCATGATTTTAGCAGAAAGGCAAACATATTTAATTATCCAAGCTTATATACTATCCCTCAAATCCTTCTTGATATGTGCAAGTATTTATGATCGGGATATCACAAATGGGATATAACAGTAATTTTTGAAAAAAGACCGCAAACGTTATGGTGTAGACTGAGCCATGTTTAATACTGTACGGTAATATCCTTAGTTCATTCGTGGTCATTTTGATTGAATGTTTTTACATTTTACTTATACTTGAAAGTAAATTAATAATAATATTAGTGATAAATAGGTTGGTAGATGCGCTAACATTAAAAACAAGATTAAGATCAATTTGACAATATCTACAGATTAGCATAAATAATAACTTAGATGAAAGAATGGTCCTCGCTGTCGCTTGAGCGCAGGCGAACCAATCATTTATCTAAGCATAATAACTAGCACCCAGTTAGAAGATTAAGTACCCAGGTAGTAATTTGTTTGAATTTAGATATCTCGTCACCCGCATGCCTGCAGGTTTCTAGGCAACCAAAGTAGACAATTATAAAACTTTGCCGACTTCAAAAGCTAGGTAGGTTTAGCAAAACACTTTAGGCCTAACCATAAAAAAGTTAGACATGCGATGTACCTACACGTGCTTAAAAAATCTGTAGGTATACAAAAAACGTTAGGCCTTTAGTTAGGTTGATGCTTTTGAGGTATCAACCTTGTATTTTACAGCTGAAATTATCTGAATGTCTTTCACTCACAGTACCCCAGTTTAATATAGCGAAATATGAATTATTTATATGTATCGAGAACAGAATCATCCTTTTGAGTCGGTTAAAAGCTATGCCGTATGGCACTCACGCGCAGGCAGGGACGTGTTGACATCATTACCATTGTGATCGTGACCATGGTACTGCTACATGCTAAACTGAACGAAGGACGCATAGCAGAACGATAGATAACAAATAAAAAGGTGTTACAGAAAAACTAGTTTTATTAGACTATAACGATTTTATGGACTTTTTACAGTCTATTGCCGTGTGATGCCGGCTTAGAATAGCATCACCCCATATCTTTCCCGTGGGAGTCGTAAGAGGCGACTAAGGGACTCGAGGGTGTATATTGCAATTTGAGGCGATGGGCTGACAACCTGTCACTACAGCGATACACAATTTTTCGAATGACCCTCAAACATAAGATTCTTTTAGACAAACTTGAACTCTACGGAATCAGAGGTACAGCCTGCGATTTAATAAAAAGTTACTTGAACGAGAGATCACAGTGTGTGGTTGTGAATAATTTTACTGAGAATTCAGAATATATAGAGTATAGATCAGAATACAAGGAGAACAACGTAGGAGTACCTCAGGGGAGTATATTGGGACCGCTCTTGTTTATTCTGTACATTAATGACCTGCCTGACATAACATCACATCAATGCATTATGTTCGCGGATGACTTATCAATAGTAATAACAGAAAAGCAAATGTAAACTATAACCATGACATAAATGAAACTGTTCAAAAAGTTGTCGGGTGGCTGGAGTGTAATAATCTACGAGTTAACTTGTCCAAAACTACATTCCAGCAATTCTACAACAAAAACAGAAAGCCTCTTAAACTCTCTGTAGTTTATAACAATAATATTATAAAAGAGTCCTCTATGACAAAGTTTCTGGGCATAACAGTCGACTCAAGACTTACTTGGAAGGAGCATATCGATGCGCTGTGCAAAAGGATCAACAGGTTCACATTTGCCCTTTTTCGTCTCAAGAAAATTTCCAGCCAAAAAACAGCTTTGACCGCATATCATGAGTACGTTTGCTCAGCTCTGAGATACGGACTCGTGATGTGGGGCCATTCAGTTGACATAGAGCGGGTCTTCGTAATTCAAAAGAAGTGTGTGAGAGCAATGTGTGGTCTTGGTCCAAGAGACTCCTGTAAACCGTATTTTCTACGGTTAAAAATTCTGACTCCACCGGCAGTGTATGTGTTTGAGGTGTGCATGTTCGTAAAAAAATATCCTGATTTTTTCAATATTAAATCTTATAATTTCTCGACAAGGTATCCGAACCGACTTGCAGTACAGCACCACTCAACAACTTGTTTCGCAAAAATTGTTTAAATATGTCAATCAAATTATTTAATTCCCTTCCTGACTCTCTAAAAAAATTAAGTAATAAAGAATTTAAAACCAAATTGTATAAAATATGCATGGAGAACTGCTTTTATAGTGTTGACGAATTTTTGACTTTTATGAAATAATGTGAATTATTAGTAGTATAGGAATGACATGTGTTTTAATTTATTTGTATTTTTTTGTGTGACATGTTTTTAAATTTATCAATTTATTTTATTTTTATAATTCAATGTGGACATTAAATCAATTATAAATGTTTGCATGCCAGCTGCTGGCGCAACATGCATGATCTACTTTTGACTCTACCATCTGTTTTATGTACCATGTTTGCCTGCAAATAAATGAATCTTATCTTATCTTCATTTGTCAGACGTGGTGTAAATAGCCGTTTTTTTGCGGCTGTTTACGCTCTGCCTACCCTGCAAGGGATTATAGGCGTGATATGTGTATGTATGTATGTGTTTACAGTATACAATAGGGGATTTGAAATGAAACGTATGGACGCAAAAGAGAGCTACTAGGCTAGCGGCTGCACCTGCCAAAATAAATTAAAATTAATAAAAAATTAAAGATGATGGGGATTTCTAATTTCACCGTTATCTTCAAAATTATACCTCTAGATTACTTAATCTTGTTTGGACTACCGTCGGGTAAGACAGACAGTTAAACGACAGACAACTAAATTTACGGTTCATTAAATTCAATCTGCCGAGGTTAAGTGGGGTGCCGGACGGCCTTCCACCCTTTAAGAAGAGAATTACTCGTAATTATGTGGTTACATTACAAAATACTGCAGCGGTAGGTACCATAATGAGCATTATACATTACAACCCAAATATTGGCCTCAAGTCTGTCACTTTCTGTCAAATAGGTTTAAGGATAAAAGATATCTTAGTCACATATCTAATAATTTCACGCAAGGTACTTACATGTTATCCGTCAAAATAGGGCGACGTTGATAACAATGGCAACTAAATTGACTAGAAATTGCGAAGAACCCATTGTTATTTTTAAATACGAGTATGACAGGACTTAGATATTTACTATCCTTTTCTAAACCTATTTGACAGCACTAATTAATTTATATCCCTAATTGAGGACATTGTGTGTTCAAGTCATGCGGGTTTTTTACTTATCCGCTGTAAAATTTAATGTACCTACAGTCGGTTGTTTAGGCTTAAGAGGGTACGCTAATCCACCGATATTTGTCGCTATTGCAAATATATAGTGACTTGGGTTCTTAGTAAACCCGACGAACCGCAATGGTTGGAATTCTTACAATAATAGGACGGATCGCCTTTTTCATTGACCTCTAAGTATCGTTTAATTACTTCTTTATTATTCTTATCCGGCTAAGCGATGATCAATTGAACGTCCGACGGCTCTCTCCCTTGCCTTCTTAGTTTCCTTTGTTTTTCACAGGATATTTGCTTACATACCTATTTACCATCAATACTGTGCGTTGAAAGTAAATGTTAGTTAATGCTGTTCAGTTTTTAAGATCGGAACGGTAGCTTTCGAAGATAAAATGAAGCGAGACAAAAGAAACCAATTTGATCCAAATCTACGAGTAAATAAGTACGATTTCGAAACTGTTTAGCGAACGCAACGGTTTGGTTTGGTCGTGCAAAACAAAAAAAAGTTAAATGATATTAAGATTGAGCAATGGAAGCATTTACTAAGAAAATTTAATAAGAGGGTACTGAACTCCTTTGTTCTTGAAAAGGGCGAGTTGCTACACTAACCGCAGTTTAGTCTAGTCTCAAAGGGCTGCGTAGGCGCAGCACTTGTTGGTAGACTTGTTGCCGGAATGCGGAACAAAACAGACCGAGCGAGATTTGCGCCAATCATCATGTAAAAGGCCCGTTGTTATGCCTGGCCTGTTTCATGCCTCAATGTGCAGACCTCTTTAATGTTTACTAAGAATAAAGGGAACTTACAGCTTGAATACAGTTTTCAGAAGTGCCTACTTGCGGCGTTGTTCATTAAAAATTCTTTCACCTTTTAATACTGTTAAGGACTCCTTTACCGCGTAACAAGCGCGTGTAGGCGTTGTAGTACTATGTTAAGTGGATGAGCATCGCCGTTATTATCAACACTAATTAGTTTTTGGACACAATGCTTTAAAAGACCGCTCCTTTGTTGTGTTATTGCGGAAATGAATGAAAAGGTTATGAATTAAATCATATTATGGCCTATAGGTACTACAAAGCAACCCGCCTCGCGTGCGAAATAAAAGAAAAATAAATAATGAGATCGAAAAACAACAACAACATTGGTACTATAGGATATCACCTTATCCGGCGTGGGAGATTAGCAATTATTCTGTCATGTTTCTGTATCATAACTGGAATTCAACTCTTTACTCGTGGAACCAATTGGCCAACCTATTAAGTACACTAAAATTGAGCGGTTTACAACTTCATTTGCGTGCAGAATGCAGATACAGCCGAAATAGAGTAACAACTCGTAGACATTCAGACATGTTCATTCGAGCGTGAAAGGCTCAAACATTTCGGCACTTTGTATCAAAACTGTAATCGTAACTAGAGCATAATTACTAAATATTGTCCACTTGCAGCAATACAACTTACGTCGATTGAGTCAGTTTTTAGATAAGAATGCTTTTGTTTATAGAATTTTTTGTTTACTTTTTTTTATTTGTTAAACAGAACCTTGCAATCTGATCTGAGCTGCCATACTATTGGTATTCATTAATGGTGTTGCAAAAGCCGCACTTATTACGTATCTGATCTTAAAATCTTGAAAATTATGTGCTGTCCTGGATTTATCGAAACTGTAGTTGAATTGAATTACGATACGAGTACTTAGTGAATCTACCGGCTGATACAAACCAATGCGCCTGAAGTATTCACGAAGTGATTAGACACAAGATATCACCCTAATGTGTATTTAATGGGAAACCTTTTACTCATTTCGTGCAGAGCACTTTCTATTATGTAATTTTAGAAACAAAGTTATACTTGTTAAGGCATTTGATAGCAAATTGCTTTAAAAGCCTGTGTGAGAGGGGTTAGTAAAGAATGTGTTAGAGGACATATTTGTACAAGCGAAGTGTGGGTACGTTGTTTATGCAAGCGTCAAGGGGCGGACTCCATGTAATAGTGGGAAAGGGCCCTTTTCCTCGAATTGTTAATTAAGCTTGAGAGAATAACGTATAAAACTTTGCTACCTTCACAAGCCACTGTTTAAAACGCTCTCTTGTACAAATAAAACTCAGGATGGCAACGGTGAACAAAGTAGATAACAGAATAGAAAAAATCAACATTGACGAAACAGCTCGTCGTGAGCAAATTCTACGCTAACTAACGTTGTTACAGTTTTATCTTATTCACGTTACACAAACATATCACGCCTATAATCTCTTGCGGGGTGAAGTTATATTAAATTATATTCACGTTAAAATATATAAAATATAGCGAAAGTATGATTACTAACAGATAAGGCCAGTATAATATAATTTACAGGTGATTTTAGTTGTATTTACCAGTCGAGCCCAAGACTCAAGGTGGTCTAGTGTGGCAGGAAGAATGCAGTCACTATTCAGGCATAGTGATGTGGCTGTACCCAAACCTTGTTGTTAATATGCATCAATTCATTCACGGCTCTTGTTTGACAGCAAATTAGCATAATAATAACATGCAGCGAATAAGCAACCAAAGGTCGGAAATTCTGTACAAGTTATGCCTTCCTTTCGTCATGTTGATTGTTACCGAGATTTGTTTCATTTAGCAATGTTATTCAATCACAGAATAATCGTTCACCTCGATACACCATTTCACATTATGTTGCGTAATTTCCTAATTCCTTATTCGTCGACGGAAAATTACACAGTCATTTTACATTTAAGCAAATGGTTTCTACAATGCTTCATTACTGTGTAGGTACTAGCAAGAAATGCGATGGTTTGATATCTTCACGTAGGTGCAGGGTAGCCGCGGGCGAGTCTTGGCCAATCCACGCGATCTGCGGCATTCTCTGGTCAGCGTAAAGGTCAGAAGCCGGCAACCTGCCACACAACACACCCGCCTGATGATTTGCGACTGCAACCCGACATGCCACGACTGTTGCACAACTGCACAATGCACACACAACTGTTTGCAGAGCGCAATAAAGATGAGCTCGGAGATATGTCGCAGGCATTGTAAATTGTTTCGCTCGAGTCAAGAACAATTGCAGTATTAAATTCCTTTCCGTCAATTCCCATTAACCATTCTAAACTCTACAAATCAATTTATTCCGAACCATATCAGAATTAATAATGGTCTTTAGACATCGGAGCGGTTCAGTTAAACGAAACGGTTCAAATTCGTATCTGAGGTCAAAATTCAAATGTAAATAGTTCAGCGATGTCCATCGAAATAATAATATATCTATGTCTAGCTCCAAGACAGTTCCGAGAAGTTTACAAGAAGAGCTTTCGTAATGTTAAAACGAATAGCAATGACACCGCAGCCACCCACTGCCAAAGGTAGACAAAATATGGTTCAGTTGGTTTGTGCAATAGCACCACATTTTACAAGTGCCTCATAGCATTTACGATTAGACATCATTATTGCTTCTTAGTACATAAGTACAAAGATTGCCAAAATTGCAACAGTTGGTACTATAAGACATAAACATACCAAATTCAAAAAACGATTATTCTTCGTTGCGAAACTCCAACAAACAGAAATGGCTAGGACAGGACTGACATTCTCCGAAGTTATTAGTTCGCTACTTGAGCTTGAGTATATCTGAGGCGTAGTGTAATAATCACTGGACCACGGTACTAGAAGTGCATATAATTACATGCCGCAAAGGCCCAGCAGAGAGCTCTTAGCCATCACGAAGTTTTGCTTACAGAATTGTTTACAGCTTGCAACATATCGCTATAATTAGGAAGGGATTTGTCGGTGAAAGTTATATTTAGGTCCTTAATATTGAGAACTCTACCTACTAGTTTCTTTTTACAAAAACATTGTTCGAGAACAGAGATAACTGTACGTAATATTCTGTGTACATGAGTCTTTCCTTGTCAGCAGGAGCTCGGCGGAGCTCAATTAAGATTGACCCTTTTGATCCTCTCTGGAAGCGAGTGGGCATGTCCTGTGCACAATACCTACTACCGACCTACAAACATATAGATACATTCCTACTTATGTAGGCAATGACTGCAGTTGCAGAATCTAATATGATAAAGTTATGATTTATCTAAGTACCTATCTAGTAAGATTATCGTGGTCATGCTTTCAATCGAACTTGCGAGAACAAAGGGGCAAAAAGAGCCGCGATGAAAAATAAAATTACCGAAAAACTCTACATCAAAGCCAATATCTACGGCATTTTTAACAAAGGACAAAAACTGTAAATTATTTTCTCAGCCTCTTTGATACAGTTTCGAGAGCTTATCTAAATTGCATTGCTTCAGGTTTTCATGAATAATTTGCTGACAGAAAGGGATTGCGTCTCTACGGGCCGCTCTCATAATTTATTCGATGATGGGCGAGCTCCTAAATTCCTCGTCCCCGTCATTTGTCATTTTTATCTTGACTTTATTGTTTCACAGTTTCATCGTTGTTGGACATAGTCATTCCCCGTTTTTGGTTTTCACTAACACAGAAACTTTTACAGACGCCTCAATGCCAAAAGTTAAAATAATACAGTATAATATTTTCTTGAGTTTGCACAACTATTACTCATCACAATAAAACAATTTTAAACGTCATTTTTAAAAATCCAAAATAAACACAACTTAAATCCGTTTAAAATTGTTTTATTGTGATAATACAGTAAGAAAGACCCTTACCGGAACGATACGGGCTAAGACTTTGCCTATCCATCTCTTCGTAACAACGGTCTGATTATTCCTTTTGCAATATTTTATAAACCCAGGCGCGTCTCAGGTTATTGAATGTCGGTTTACTTGGACCGTTACTCTCTCCGCGCCTCGGAGGCTATTTCGCAAGTCATGTATTTATTGAATGTTGTATCCGCCGATGTCTGCAGTGATGTAGGTAGTATAGGTAGGTAGATCTTGAGTAGGGTCGTCATCCTCGGATTTCACTTTCATGGGGTATCAGAGCGTTGCCATGGCGACGGCGCCCTGGCCACGGCCGGTGCACTTGGTAATTACATAATCGTTACCGTTTCCATAAAGCGTTGTATTTTCACTTTCCAATAAATAAGGCAGTAAGTAGTAGGTATGTATTGCGGACGTAATTATTTACATTGAGGCTCTTACTTGCAGCGTTGGTAGTAACTAGTTTCAATAGTGTATTTCTTAGTTACTTATCAATTTCCCAAACAACTTCTGCGTAGGGTAGACTGGGTACGGTTGTAACAGGGTACGGTTGTAACAACTCGATTATTTCCGAAACTATACGCGATAGGGTTAGGGGTACAAGGGGAGAGTTACGCGCGCTGACAGTCCCGCCATTATTCACAGTGTTTCGTCGCACTCCGCATGCTTTCAACGCTTAAAAATAAGCCTATTGTGTTTTGACAACGAAAAGTAAGTATTTTTTACCAATTTCTTTGTCAAATTATTTGATTTTCAGTGTACTTGCTGAATTGAAGTTCTAACATACGTTTTTGTGGTGTTCTGGTATTGTCAGAGACTAATTATTTTTTGCTTAGGGTTTAAAGCCATCTGACTGTGACCTTTATAATTCCGAAATGGGGGGTGGGTACGGTTGTAACATTTTTTGTGGGGACGGTTGTAACAAAATTCTTAATGTTTTTTTATTCAAAGATGCCTAGAAAACGCACAATAACTACTGGGAAAGGCGAAAGCGACATGTAGATGAACAAGCACGCGTCGACGAGTTGTAACTTGAAGTTATTTTTTAGACGAGTTATGGGGAATGGGCCTAACTGAGTTAAAAAATATATTCATTTAATTTTGAAGGTGATAATTACTATTATTTTATTATTGTATCATTATTTTTACATTAAGATTCTGTTAGGGCATACAAAAAATGATTTTGCTACCAATTCTCAAGAAAAAAAAATTTAAATCCAAAAAAAATTCAAAAGTTTGTTAAATTTTGAGTGATTTTTGTTAAATTAATTATATTTATCAGTTAACAGTGTCTGAAAAGGTTAATAATATTTAATAAATATATTAAAAATTATTAAAATACATTAATAACGTTAAACGTTTATTGTTACAACTGTCCCCAATCACTGTTACAACTGTCCCCAATCACTGTTACAACCGACCCTGGTATGGGTACGGTTGTAACAGATGCACCCTGTCATGATATCGTCTTATTGCGGCAAGACTGTATTTCTGAGGCATCTGGATATGATCAGAATTTATAAAATAATGTCCAAGCTTTCATATAAAGTGCTTTACTCGTGGTTTATTCGCATGATGAATGAGCAATGGACAATCAAAGCAAAATTGTTACAACCGTACCCAGTCTACCCTATCTCAGTTCTGGAACTAATTACGAGTCTACCTGCTCCAGTCTAATATTTGACTTACAGTTTGCGGAACGTTGCCGTACTGTTTGATTTGACAACGGCTTCTGGCTATGTTTACAGTGGTTAGCTCAAATTTGGTCGAGTTGACAGCAGGAAGTGAGCTGTTACCAACCACAATGGCCCAATAGTTAGTGACCATCACCACTGTTGAGGTCATGGGATCGTTGAATCACAGTTATTACCTACTTGTACCTATTACGAGTGTCCATTATGTAACATTCAGAACCAATGTTTTTGTGATCTTTGTACTTAAAACTACAGAGCATCTGAGGGGTTCTGTCCTGTAGTTTTTACTTTATATTACATTTTCTTCGTTTCCTGCTGCCCTTACTCGTTTTCGTAACTTTATCTTATGAATTTATTCAGTTTTTATAACTTCGCAAACTAAAGTCATTTTCTCGGATAAGTTTTACTTCAGTGAAGATATTGTTTTTCTTCATGCTTTTTTGTGGTCATGTTATATCCAAGAAGGCAAAAAGTTAATGACATGAAAAATATGTTAAATCTAACTAAGATTATCATGATCTTATATCTTGGGCATCTTCTATTCCACACTCTATACATTTGTAACAGGCTTGCTTTATCTTGATTTTATAAAGGTTCGTTCAGTAGCGCGGTGACATCACTGAGATTGTGTTTTCTCTCTAAGTTATCCCCACTTTTACCCCAGGGGAATAACACTTACAAGACAGTTTCCGACAAAAAATATTATCTGTTTGCGTTTACCTTATTAATTTGTAGTAGCGCAATCTTATTTTTCTGTGGCTCTGCAGCATTAAGCTCGGTGAATTTAATTAATTTCAGTTATCTCTAAGTGGCGCGGCGTTATAAATTTTGAATGCTTTTTTTTTTTTTATTTCATTTTTTTTTAGTATAGTTTCAAACACGTGATTAAATCAACAATACGAAACCGTAATCGTAGTTACTTTTAAACAAGAACTGTTAGTAGGTTGCAATGATTCTTTCTATCGCAATGACTCGACGATTAAAGAAGTTAGAAAGCTAAACAAGTTTTCTGCGGTCAAGTACGTTGCAGCCCAAGGTTGGGATTCGCGCCCACAACACAGAGTCACAAGTTGACAAACTTTCATATAGGCAGGTACAATACAAGATCACTACTTCCCACAATCATCATAATGTACCTACGTAAACATTGCGCGTTTTGCAATGCGACATAATGTAGGTATGCGCATTTACAATTAGTCCTAGCGGCTCAAACCCCGAGTCTATTGAAATGCTGCAAATGAAGGTTTAGTAATTAAAGTCGGTACGATTGATCTTTAGGCTATAAGAATTTAGGCGATTTTGTCGAGAGGAGTTAGGACATCATAATTTTTTAATTAAATAATGTAAACATATAGGTTTGTCGATTACATTTTATCTAATCTTCATTGATGCAATCTAAAAATGTTGCAAGAACTTGACATTGCAATAAATAGCTTTTTAAATGGCGTGAAAGATGTTTTTGAGTAAGATCATCACAGACAAAGTAGAATTATACGTCTTACCTATCTTAAAATAAGATGTGCTTAACTACTAGTTTTCTCAGCCTTTCCATGTTTGTGTCGAATGAAGAAGTTAATAATAGATTATGGACTGAGACAATGTGTTTACACGACATTCTTCCTCACCATGAATATATTACAATCACATCCACAAAAACTGTTTGCTGTTCTTTCTGCAGACGTAGATGAGGCTTTATCGGAAGTACTTCAAAGGATACAAGTAGCGGAAGATTAGATCCGAATCAAGACATTACACCGATCAAATACCCTTCTGCATGAATGCTATCAGTTGTTGTTATCAAATCGTAGTCAAAGTAGCCTGTCTACATAGGAACCATATCAACATCTCGTCGAATCTTGTTAGCCTTGTGTTTGAGATCCCTAAATTATTCGTGATCGTTGTCGATAAGACCTACAAACAATGATAAGGTGACATTTGTGTATTACCGAACTGATATATTACTCTATTTTTCTTAGTTTTACTCTTGGTTTTGTAGTGCAAAGATCGTTGTGTGAAAGAACTGATTTAGTGTAAAGTATAATTTGGTGGAAGAAATATTGAATTTGGGAAATTGGTGTTAGTGGTGAACAAAAATGACTAAAATAGAAACTTCTAGTGCTACGAGTAGTAAATTTAAACGTCGACGCGATACTCCGTACCCTATTGCAATTCAACATGATAAATTGTAAATATGTTATACAATATTTAACGGCTTTATAGTGTTTATAGTATTAATACCAACTTTATTTTAAATAAACTGTATCTATAACAGTAAATGTTTTCCATAACAATCATAGTACGTTGATCATGCAGGCATTGTTTTAAGTATACATCACCGTTGTCTCTAAAAGGCCTTGGGTTATATAATAGGTCGGTTTCATAGCTACTCAATCATGATTTTTTGTAAGGCGATGGACAAATTTGGGTTACAAGGTTTGTAAAACATAAAGTCCGCTGTGATCGTGCATACAAATTAAGGTACTACCAATTTTCACTTGTTTGCAAATGTAGCGTGCCGTTATATTTTAGGACCGATATAGTTTTTAGTTTATTTTTTTGGAGGTTGGGGAAAGTGAAAGACGCTTGTAGGTAAATCTGGAGTCCGTACTCGGAAACAGGGAGTGCAGTCAAGAAATATAACCTCCAAATTCGTTGGATCCTTCTATATCTTTCTAATAGTTTGTAAGTAGGCTGATAGTAGTGACTGTAGTTTTATGCATGTAGGAAGTAACCGGGACTATTTTCTTTTAAACAAACAAGATAGAAAAAGAAATATACTTTATTGGTCTTTAGAAAGGCTGGTAGTTAAAAACTTAAATAACGTCGCTCTATTGTGTCATATTTATTGTGTTCGTATTTTATTTAGAACAAACATGATCCAAGTAATGAACTCAATATATTGTCAATTTCAAAATGGAAGTACCTCATTTCTTTCGGTATGCATACTGGCATAAGAATAGATAATAATACTGCGTATAGAAACGAAACTCCTTTGTCTGGGCCCCAAAAGCCGCGCTTTAAATACCTACTTCCCCCCGCAGCCCGTAACGCTCCGCACTCTCCCGCGCTTTAAGTCGGGGCTGTCACGTGCCAATAATTTTATTCCAGACTAGCGGCCAGTCAAGCGGTTTTGACCGCTGCTAACAGTTTTCCCGTGGGAACAAAATATTTACCCGTTTTAAAGTCTTACCTTACCATTTTATTGTTAATAGGTAGGTACAGAATTTTAAAATAGGTGCAAAACATACCTACGATACGAATGTGCTTATTTATCATTATCAGCTAACAATGACTTAGGCACCTAGGTAGTTTAAATTAGAAAATGGAAACTAGGTACCTACGTAAGTAAAAATAGGAGTACACACAACAATTACGTATAATAACGAATGGTAGGTACCTAGGTATTTACTGTAAAATCATCACTTACCTTGGCTCATCTTTAGGCAAATTAAAAAAACTAACTTTTGCAGCCATACACACCACAATAATTCGGCATTGCTAAATTTTTCACAAAAAATGAAAATTCGACCCGCACGACGAACGTTTCCGCGGCGAAGCGCACTCCCGACTGAATTATTCGCTAAGAGACAGCCAGACGGATTGACCTTGAGCGCGTCTGGAGCGGGAGTGTCATCTCTATGTGATTTCTACTCTATGATACTGGTTTCAAAAGCTGATTATATTATGTTATGGTCACCCTACTATCGTAGGTAAACGTCGGGTACCTGCACTCGGAAGGAACTCGGGGTTACTCGGGAAAATAAGAAAGAGAAAAGCGTAACGTCAAATAATTTATTTTCACTGTTCAATACAGAGTACGGCTTCCAGGTTGATCTATAGTTCCATGTTTAATAGTTTCGGTTTGATCACTATACGCCGAGAGATTATCCAAATCAACTTAGGCAAGGTACAAAATATATGTTACCCAAACGCCAATACATTCCATGAAAATTAAACTTGGCTTACCGGAATTGGCATCAATTACAACGTTCATTTGTTTTAACGAACAGGCAAGTTAATTACGACACAATATTGAACCGGCAATCTGCAATGTTAATAAAATATCTCCATTGTGGAGAGGTTGATTGTTTTGCTAATTATTAATGAATGATAGAACGCAGGTTGTGGATTTGAATTCGTGAATGCGCTTATCTTGTAACAAACGTATCCGTTTAAACTGCAGTATCCTCCTGCCTTGTTGTAAATTAGCCCACATATCTCACTCACGTTACATCGCCTAGCATTTTTGTTTTGTGATTGTTTTGTTACTATTCGTATAATTTTGTATTTTGAAGAGTTTCCTCAAGTTCGATTACCATATAAAACAGCTGTTTTATTACCTCTGTAAACCGTGACAGTAGAATACAGATGAGGTGCACGCGTTCGGTATATTAATAGATAGGTATCTGTTTCCCGTTGTCTAATGCACAGTCCTACACACAGATATCTTTAGTAATGGAGATTAATACTGGCTTCAGATAATACTGTGTGGTGAAGGCTATTGTACTCTGTGTCGGATAGGCCTATGATTGTATGTTTGGAGTCCTGGTAGATAGCAGACAATGCTTCTAGTAGCGTAGTAGAGGTTGGTACTTTGAATGCTTGATGAGTTGATAAAATTGAAATTTTCTTAGCAATGCCTCCGGCGACAAAAATATTCTTCCCGAGTCCTATTTCGTATGTTTTTAACTTTTAATGGGAATCTTTAGTACTTACCTATATACCATTTATAACTTAACTGACCACGAAACACACGTTGGCTATAGCTATTTGCTAGAAAATTATAGTAATTTTCTGCGTTTGTGCGGTTCTTTAACCAGCATGTTTTTACACATAAATTGTTATCCTCAGAAATGTCTAGGAAATAATTGCACAAAGATATAGCAACACACAAATAGTGAAATCTTTGGCAAAGCAAGTAGGTACCTAGTACAGTTACCGTTACCTAGAGATGGTCAGTGGGCCACTTTTTACCATTTATTGGTGCCTCTAGCTAGCTAGAGTAATGGTCATACTTTGTTTTTAGATGAGTTCTATACTTAATAAATACAAACAGCAATATCTTATTCTAAAGTGTAGTTCGAAAGTAGGCGCATAAACTTAGCATATAGATAGCATTCTGATAAATTACGTACCTATAATATTTCGACATTTGTAGAGTGCTCAGGCACGCTGAATCATGATGAGCTCCAATTTTGTAGATAAACGTATCAGAAAGGAGACCATAATTCAGTGGTTATTAAGCTTCATTTAGGAAGTGGAAGATATTGCCTTGAACTTTTGAAAATAATATCTTCTAATAGTAAAATAATCGGTGTTGATTTTTCCCACGGCTATCATTATTCTGCGGGCGTATTCAATGGGTTTTTTATACAAAAGTAGTTAGGGAAGATGAATCTGTTTATTTGATAAGATTAAGAGCAAAAGTTTTAAGTTTCTTACGTGAAATATGCACCATTCAAAATTATGAAAGCTTATAATATCTATATATAGGTACCTTATCACCTTTGAAAGGGCTCTTTTCAAGGTTTGTCAATACTCCGACAACTGTAAAACCCTATTTGTATGTATAATTATAAAGATATACATTTGGTTTCAAATACTATTGTCCAAGATCTTCATTAATATTTTCCACAAGATCTTTGAAAAACTTTCTTTCCGTTGTATAAAGGTCATTGGTACTATACCTCTTCGTACAAGACATTACATTTTAAACAAACAGTGTCAAAGCGCGTTGTAGCGTGGGAATGCGATACCGTTTACGGCAGCGGGTGCTCAGTACTCATTCAATTTTACGCCCCCAGCTCAGAACGACAATTAATATGGTTTATTGGCTAATTACATTGTGTTTAGTGCACTGTGCAGCTCCATGTGTACTGCACCCAATATGGCGCAATAAGCCTCTAATCTGCATTGCAACCATCTCCGGTTATTAATATTTTTGTCGCAAAATGGATTACCTAATAATAAAACCTTAAAACAGAAGTTCTACAGAAGGTAAATAATTAGATAGAAGCAAGTAAATGTCCGCGAGGCTTCGCGAACCCAATGAAAAAACCGTTACCGTACATAAGGGACTCAAGGGTCTAACTACGCATTTTTACAACGAGACAAAGGAATTTCTCTTAATGCAAGTTTTTCCCGGCGGGTATCCTCTTGTAATGATACCACATTAAATAAGGTTACATTTAAGTACATCTTAGGGGAGAGTTACATTCTCAAACAACGTGAAACCGGAACTTACAACTTTTATTAGAAACTTTTTTCAAATTATGAAAAGACAACGTGTCCCATAGTCCCATAGACACAAGTTCCATACAAAGTGAAATATTTTTTGCACCTTTTTGAATTGAAGGTCCAATTTCGATTCATATTTCGAAATAATGATTATCATAAAAGATTTACAGTTTCACGAGTAGAACGCGCCCTTAAAATATTTTCACCTAATTAAATATAACCTTATATAATCGTCACATTGAGCCTATAAAGCAGTCATAATCTCCCCTTTGAGCAAAGGTTACTGAGTAAAAGCAGAGCTTGACGGTTAATGATATTAAAACCCAATTTTAAGACCGAGAGTATTCATCTCCGATTATATAACTAAATAATAATATAGGCAGAGGGTAATTCTGTACCTATTTAATAATTGATGAGATGAGGATTATGCCTTTTAGAAAGTTCTCATAGCATTTGACGAATTTGCAGATATAGCTTATAGTAAGGTTTACGGCCGTAATTTTGTATCTGCCACCTCTCTTTATACCTATGTGTGATATCGTTGGATTCGTCGAGACGCCCTTTTTCAGGATCTCGATTCGTAAAGAAATCGTGTCATAAAAGGGGTCCCCCTTTGACAAAGATGGCGGATTGAAGTTTTTTTGAATTGTTTGTGTTGTTTATAATGAAAGCGCATTACAAGACAGTCTCAAAACTATATCGTATTAAAACAAATTCTGCAAATTGCTAAAAAACGGTTACAAACTTTAAGAGAATCGACTACCGAGCTCTCGTCCATACAAAAAGAGAAAACGTTTTCCTACCCCTAAATGTAATCCGATCCCAATGATTTTTTAGAATGTTGTTGACACAGTAAAAAACTAGGTTTATAGTTTTTCCTTTTTTCGAATTTTGCAATTGATTGAAAATTATAGGCGTCTAAAAGTCACTTTTTTAATGACAAAATCTTCCTTGAAGTAAAACGTTTGTATTTTAAAAACAAAGTAGTTTTCAGAAAAAATAAAAAGCTATAAACCTAGAATATAATATGCTGAAACGATGGACACCAAAATCAAAACTATTGGTTGTGATTTAGTATGTGGGAAACGTTTTCTCCCGAGACGCAAATTTCACCTTAAAAATACCTACAGTCAGTCGCGAGCGGCAACGCTCTCTATCGCACTATCGGGGGTCGGGGGGTGAAGTAATGTTTCACGTATTATAGAGATGTTAACGAAAAAGTCGATAGTAGAGATGAGAAAGGAATCGATATCCCTTAATACCAATTTCTGTTTCTAGATGTAAGGAGAAGATAAATTTCGCTCCTACTTACATACATTTTACAATAGGTTATCGGACTGCTCCAGAAAGATGGTATAGTACTTTACGATGCAAGTTTGGTAAATTGAAAATTACGATCAAGGCAAAGTAATCAACAACTACCAATTTTAGTGTACTAATTATTAACTTATTTTTCAATCGAGCTTGTAAATGTTAGTAATAGTAAACGAGTGTTTAACGTGATGACCCCTTTCTGCTGGCAGAATGCGTGGTTCTAAAGTTACATAATTCTTAAAACGGAAAAGTTGAAAATTTAATAAATATTTTTAAAAAACTGATTCCCGACAACGGGAAAATTCGAAACAATGAAAACGTTTTATGAGTTTTGATTATTTATTTATTTATTATTATTATGTCTTAAACTTCTTAACAGATTTCGATGAAACTTGAATTGTTCCCTAATTGTTGTTATAGTATATAGATTACAAAATGTTCAAAATATGTGTATACCTACCTACTTAGTGAGGTGTAGGTAGGTAAACAAAATACAAACCAAACATTATTCTTTCTCTTGAAGTAAAATTTCTTCTTGCGGACAAATAAACGTATTTGTTTCTTTTTGCCCCTTCTAAAAGTATTTTCCTAATTTTCCTCCATTTTTTTATATCAAGGATGGGTTTGCTCTTGACTCTAGTCTAGGTCATAAGACAGAGACAGAGTCTAAGATGGAGCGAGCTCACCCAGAAGAAGCCTGTTCACTCTTACTTTGAAGAGATTAGGGTTGTATGCGTTGGAAACACAGACGCAGGTAGTGAGTTCCACGCTTTAGCAGTGCGCATTATAAATGATGACTGGAAACGCTTAGTCCGAATTGGTGGAATGGCAACCAGGAATGGATGGTATCCGGCGGTGCGCCTGGATGTCCGAGGGTAGAAGGGAGCTGGTGGAACAAGGTCGTGAAGCTCTTGAGCACACTCTCCAAAGTACAATCTGTAAAAAACCGACAAACAGACTTGTGCTTTGTAAAGAGTTAAAAGCTGTCCAGGCGTAAAGTATTGCTTCACTCTATTTAGGATGCCCAGCTTCTTAGCCGCCGTTTGAGCTTTGTACTCGATGGTCGCGCCGAAGTTTAGATTTGATGTCAACTCCATGCTTAGAAGCTCAAGCCTGTCAGTGACAGGGACAGATGTACTCCGAAAAATAAGTGTCCAGTCGAAAGGATTCTTTTTTGCAGTGAAAAGACACGCCTGTGTTTTGGTGGCGTTGAATGAGACCAGATTGTCGTCGCCCCATTGGGAGACAAGGCTTAAGGTCAGATCTGTTCGCTCTACCATGGCCTTTCTTAACGAACGTATTTCATCCCCACTGCTTTTTTTACCTTGCAAGTATCTCTCTGAAACGGTACTATCATCTGCGTATCCAACAATACCATGCTGAAGAAGGTCATTGATGTGCAGCAGGAAAAGAGTTGCAGAGAGAACAGACCCCTGAGGAACTCCGGCCTCAATGGCCGTAAGGTCAGAGGAGCAGCCGTCAACGACTACTTTGATGGGCCGTTCACTAAGGAAGTCCGAAATCCAAGTACAAAAATCGGCTGGGATGCCATAAGCAGGAAGCTTGCTGAGCAGACTTGCATGCCAGACTCTGTTAAAGGCCTTCGAGATATCGAGTGAAACGGCAAGTGCTTCGCCGTGTTACTCGATAGCTTCGCCCCAGCAGTGTGTGACATACACAAGAAGATCACCAGTAGACCGCCCCCGGCGAAAGCTATATTGACGGTCACTGAGATCATTGTCTTCAAGGTATGTCAGCAACTTACTGTTGAGTACCCTCTCCATTATCTTGCATAGGATGGAGGTGATGGAAATTGGGCGGTAATGGGCAGGGTCAGCACGGTCGCCCTTTTTGGGAATTGGTTGCACATTAGCAAGCTTCCAGGCCCCTGGCACCGTTCTTTCTTTAAGAAAGAGGCGGAACAAGCGTGTCAGCACAGGAGACAGTTCAGGCGCACATAGTCATAGCCATTATCGTGTGACTATTAATAAATCGGAACCTGCAATAATTATAAAATAATGTTATACCTACATTAGGTACATACCTATTCAGTTTTAGATATGAGACCACGAATCCGAAAAAAAATTTGGCACTTGAAAACATTATAGTTAGTTGTAATGTGATAGATAATTATAGCAGCAAATGCAGTAGTTTTGTAGTCTAATCAAAGTAAAAAATCATAATATTTCGTAAATATCAACCTACCTACTACCTAGGTACAGTCTATTATGATTAAGCTACACAGGGGTACTCCAAACAAATCGAAATATTTTTATATCCAGTAAAAATATTAAAAATCTAAAAAAAAGACTGGTACAAAATAACTTCCTCTACAAGAATGTTTTATTGGGAATTATTATATTTCAATTTGTTTTAAGAATCCCCATGTAACTTATTAATTTTCTGTGTGTAGGTACTTACTTTTTTCAAGCTAAATCATCAAAAAATATTTAGTTTATACACATTACATAACATAGGTAGTAAAATACTTACTTGGATTTATCAAAATAATCCTCAATTTAGTTTCGGTTACGCCATAATGATCTATCTAAGAAATCAAAATAGCACCCCGCGTTGCGCAGTCGTCGTCGCTGCGCTCGCAGGGCTGGTGGCAGCGTATGTCTGTGTGCGTGAGGTTCTGTGTATGTGTTGTGCGCACTACGCGGGGACTTCAGCGCGCGAGCGACAGAATGAGTTTTCTTAAATACCTAATTTTTTGAAATGGCGAAGGTATTCTTCCCTCTTAAAAGTAGTCAACTAATGCCCAGTTTGGGGTCCTCTAGGTACGAAACTGCTGGCATATTTTTTTTTTAAATACGCCAAATGATCCGCTGCTATATCGTTTCGTAAATAAATCGTGCCATGGGAACGGAGGGGGGAACAAAAATGGCGAAATAATACTTTAGTTTTTACGATGTTATACTTATCAACCAAATGCAAAGTACACGTAAGGTTTTAAAAACGTTCAAAAAGTTCGACATTTATGATTTCTTCTTCCTGAATTAGAACATCATGACGAATCCAACGATACCACACACAGGTATCAAGAGAGGTGGTAGATAAAACTCAAGAATTAGAGGACTTTCCCTGAAAAATGTACTTTACCACCTACAATTCAAGTTGCTTTTCAATATAATTAGTTTATAATCAAACATTGGCAGCTGGTATTAACCCAAAACAAACAAGTTTACTAGTCATCGATTGAGTCACTAAAGTATTCAACTGTTGCAAAATGACTTCCAGCAATTTGTAATTAAGCGGTTCATTATGAAGTCATTCTGATTGAATGTACAGAACAGACTTTATTTATTAGAGCAGTCCTGTAAGTCACGAAGATTATAATAGAGATAGAAACTTTCCTTTGGTAAGCGTCCTAGTAATTTAATAATTAGAAAAGCGTTTATTTCGAGCAGACTATGCACGCTGCGAGATGGGCCTGTGAGAAATGGGGCGCTGTCTGTTTAAAATGGCTTCTAACTCAACTCCCAATTGACTGCAGACATGCAACGGCGTGACGCATCGCTAAGGGCCGGTACATGCGCATGCACATTACATTCTCATTAGAGAAAGCGCAGTTTTGACCGAGTAGGTACAGTTTGCCTGTGTGGGGGTATATACTTAATAAGTTTTAAATGGTTGAATTCAAAGACCAATAGATACCACACAAAAAACGTATGCATCAAGTTTTTTTTTAAAAGCTTTAAGATCAAAACAGTAACCGACAATACTTCCATCAAACACGTAATCAACTTGTAGATGTGCCTACAATTACGAATCAAGATCCCACACGTAATAGCTGTGATTGTTCCACAAACGCATTCAAAATATGAAAGAAGATTACTTCGGCGGGCAGTGCATCTCATTTAAAATTACGGGCCCAGTCGGTACACTAGCATTTCGTAACTATAATTGTAGCTAGTGTAGTTTTTCTAGAGCACTTCCTCATTAAATGGAACGAATGCTTTGTCCAGGAGTTGTTTATTCAGTAGCAAGTTTGTTGGGACAAAGCGCGTCCATGCCGAGGGAACATAGTGCAAGTTGAGTGTTATGGAGCCATGATGTAATTGAATGCCATAATGTTAATTAAGTCGCACTCCAATTAATTTGGCTCCCAAATTATTGCGCAACTTGAAATTTGTAATTTATTGCTGCCATAGAAAAGAAAATGTAGACCGTTGCATTAAAGAACACACATGTCGCACTATTTTTCTAGTTTCCTTTCCACGAAAGCGTAGCTATCGAGCATCGAGCCGGTGGACCTGTCATCGCTTTCTAGTTGCTAAAGGTACCCGCGTCTCGCCCGCGACGTTTCCGACGTGCATGGCAGCTTTCATAGTCTGCAACCGCCACCAGCTCGCTTTGCTACCAAAGACATCAATGCCCATTTATATATTAACTTGCGTCTTGAATATGCACGAATGTCGCCCGAGTTTCTATGTATTTATATAGTAGTACCTACTTATACAATATGCTGAGGTGAGACACGGCGGTCATCGCAAAGAAAGTTCTTGTCTGCACAATCATACAAAATCTTGCGTAAACCTGAGTGCGTAAATAAATAATAAAACATATTCTAAGAAGAGAAATTGTTAGTCAAACAGTTACTAGTTATAATTCTGTGGTCAAACTTTATAAAAGATTACTTTGATGGAACTTCGGACTGGCACGGTGCCTAATCTGACAGCTACAGATGTTCAAAGCTCGCCAAAGTAAGATGTCCAAACGGATAATCTCTTCAAAGAACACGACCGACACCCAGCCAAAGATTTGGTTTGAGTGGGTACACGAGCCAAAGTATACCTACTACCAAACTTGAAATCTCACGTAAAGTTACGTTTGCTGACCTAAAATTTGTACAAAGAAATATTTTGTAAGCTGGCCCAAGATGAATAGTGAATACTATTATGCTCGTGCCAGTCTGAAGTGAATACTGCTGTCAAAAGAAGTGAACTTACAGTTTGCTTAAAGTAGGCCGTTGACCAGCCGGCGTATAGTACAGTGCCAACGAACACTGCAGTGTGTGTTTATACACACGTATCTTATATCAACAGCTGACGGTGAACGGAACTATTTACTTAGCGAAGATGTGCAAAATGGAATTTATTTTGAAAGCGGCTTACAAATAGTACAACTTTCTGCAATTTTCTACAAACGTCATATTCGAAAAAGCGAAAATATTGAAAAATATGAAAAGATAAGAATCCACGTAGAATTAAAAATTTATCTTCTTACAATCTTCATTGCTCTTGTAAATGCGTATCATACCACAACTTTTATCAATTTACATCTGTCTTTATTGTCGCCTATGTCCCATGGCGAGTTTGCATCTGGTTATACCTGTTTCATATAGAGTTATTGAACTGTGCTATGGGTGTTCTTGTGAGCCCTTTCACTTAGCGTTATCCGACAAACTTTTCTACTTACGATACGTAGCGACCGTTTCTGCCAGTCTGTTCCAATTACACAGCCTCCTAATTGGAACAGATTAAGTTTGTTACAGTACAGTCTGAAATAGCTCTTATGTTATGCTACTTTGAGTTGATTATATAGACACAAACTGAGAGCCTAAGACGTTCAATCGCTTGGCACACTGATTACGACGGGAGGACACTCGAGACGGAGCGGGCGGCGAAGTTCTCAGAAGTTCCAGGATGAATGTGGTTAATTTAACGGTTCATGGCGAGATTGTTACACAATCTTACAAACATTTGTTTGCCGATGACAACAATGACGGGGCAGTGAAAAGGATCTTTGCAGAACTTAGAAATGGTGGAACATAATGAACCATAGGTAATAAAATTATACTCAAAGAAGGCGGCGCAGTAATTGCTGTATGATTTTGGATTTATGTAAATTTGACACTGGTCATACCAGTTGTTAGTGGTCTTGACTTAAATTCGCCCATCGCACCATGTAGGCCAGGAGTACCATGGCCGGTGAGGTCAATGACCGCCCCTCGATCCCTTCTCCCGCGTCCCTAGACCCTGCACTACTACATTTCTCCACTCCGGCGCATTGCACGAGTTACCTCGCACGGTTTGCCTCGCTAGATACGATTTTTACAGAACAGCTTTTAGTACACAGCTTTCTTTCGGAATGTTATAGTTCTGCACAGCTTATGAACCGGCCATCGCTCAGTGGTTACGATGTTATCTGGCCAAATGGCTTTGTTACGATACAGATAATGTGTGAATCTTTAATGAATAGTTGGAGAAAGTACTAAATTTCGCAGGTCTCTTAAGTAGTCATTCTTTTCTTTCTTAGACAACGCCGTTGAAATGTAGAGACTTTCAAAATGGTATGTCTATTACCGTCAAGAAATATCTTTGAGTTGGTTGTCCGTTAGCATATATGCATATTCATACACGACTTTTGGCAATTATCACGAGTCATTCGATATTAGAGATTTGTGAATATGTACGCGGTCTGAGGGCAGTCGTAAGCGTTTACGTGATCCAAGATGGTAGCCAAGTTAATCGAGTTATCTTTGCAGATTGCTGTGGAGCTCGCGACGTGAATAAATGATTGGCCATTTTCTCTTAATGGGGCCTATTGGATGAAGAACGGCTATCATTGAAAGCTTTCGCGGTTGAATACGCAAGGAGTATTGAGACCCACTCAGCATCCAACAATGTATCGCTATTTACTCGGTAAATTGGTTTGTTCCGTAACTGGTGGGGCTAGTTAACTAAGACGTCGATGAAAGCTTTCTAAGGATGTGTGTATTGAGAAGTAGAGCAAAAGCGCGGCAGGTTTTCTTCGGTTATTTTGATTGGTTGGAAGTAGAATGACGGACGGAGTAAGGTGCAGACAGAGAGTAATGACTACCGCATTCTGTGTCCACTTTCACGAGTGACCTATCACGACGACTGGTCACTACACTCGCCAATCCGCGCAAAATTGCGCAGAATATTTTGCTTAGACCGCAATTTGTAATAAGTTGAGTTAGCTTGAAGGCCCAATGAATAAATTACAGTTTAAGCTTCAGGAAGGAATTACTTGCTAAGTAAAACATTACCGTTAATATTATAGTGTCGACTTCTCGTAATTTAATTTCGCCTTGAGCATTCGGAAGTCAGAACTTTTCAATCAGAAAGGTTTATTCAAGTGTAGGTACATAAAAACAAGTAGGTCTCTAAGAACAAAAAAATAGACGGTCGATCGAGTAGCTATAGATGGATAATTAACAAAAGTTGTTTGACTCTACATAATACTGGACAGTTTTATTTTGGTTAATATTTAACTCAGTTTCTTTTCAACAAACCACTTCGAACATAGAGTATAGAAAATTTATTGAAATGCTTAACATAACACACATTGAGGTCAAGCGAGTTGCTGCCACTACTAATAGACAATTTGTGGTTAGTAAAATAAAATAAAAAAAACATATAATCCAGACTGGGAGTGGTGAAATTACAGTCAAACTAAGTGCAATATCGATAGATTTACAGAGTAACTACGTTAGCAAGCAATCGGTAGAGTGGGCTTTCTCCGTCTAGGTACCGACCGTCAAACCGCCATTGACACACATCGCACTATTGTTTAGAGAAAATCCCGACAAAATAGCAACTCGCATAATTATAGAGACGATTTTTCATTGAAAGTCTTACAAGTATTTTTATTGTCTTTTTATATGAGGTACTACTAGTAGTAGTAGGCGTTGGAAAAACTCTGACACCAGGGTCAGGGGTCGTGGACGATTCGGTGTTCCACACGAAAAGAAAGAAAGAACGTACTACAATTGGTTCTAGAATCAAACATTGTTTTTTCCGTTTCCCAGAGCACCTATCACGGTTTCGTTAGCACGGGATTTACAAAATTATACTCTCTGAAATGACTGTAGATAGGTACATTACAATCGTTCGTAGGTAAGTTTTTTCCAATGGTATATGTATATAAATACAATTTAGGAAATTGCCCAACAAATAGGAAAAGAAAAAATCATACGTAAAGTCTGTTCATTGAATCGTGATGCCAACCGCCAAACACGGCTACTGAAATAACCTTCTTAAAAAATATGTAGGAATTTGTACTCCGTATTTGCATAAGCAGTTAAGGCTTGCTTGCGTTTAGATAAGTAATCACAATTGGCGACGTACTATTTTCAGACTGAGACGAAACTACGTACAATGACTCTTTACGACTTTACGTAATCGATTTGCCTCATGAAATTGTAGCGTAAATTTTATAATAGGTATACTTGGTACCGTGTTTTATAGTTTTAATTAAGTGTAAGTGGGAAAGGGCAATGATCAGCGTTCCAGAACGCGATCCGGCATCCGGCGCGCCGTCTCACGGCACCTGACACCCTTGCGGTCCCTAATGACGTCGCTATAAGAACTTAAGCTGTATAAACACATGTCTACGACACCAGTTACTTAGCCGCAGGCACACAAATACACAATGTCTCAGTATCAATGGACCTGCGGTTTTCTGCCTCGTAAACTTCCTGAGCCGATACGTGTTCTGTAGAAAACAGGTTATTTGCCTCTCCTTTAGATAACGTTGTAGCGCTGTTTATTGATCGTAAACTGGGAGTAAAGCGAACTTTAAGGGTACTTAGAACCTTAAAGGTAACCTAACTCTCCTAATACTTGGGTTTAGATTTTTACAGCTACACTAAACGAGTAGACATTTAAAGTGCATTATCTAAACTATCTGGGTATACGATCAACGTGGTGCTTACGTAGAGAATTCCTACCCTGGACGGATAGCGTTCCGCGAAGCGTACAATAAGTTGTTTGTTGCTGATGATAGTTCTGAGAACATCGTGTTAGTTTTGTTTACAATACTATATTATATTAGTTGCCGTAATGAATTTATGTAAGGTGTTCACTAACCGTGACGTGTTTGTTGCAGCCAACGCAGTCGCTCGTACGAGTCGGACGAGCATGAGCGGGGCGCCTGCGAGTGGTGCGAGTATGCGCTCATCATCACGCTCGCCACCATCCTGCTCATCGGGGTGTCAGCCCTTACCATCTTCTGGGCGTTCTTCTACCGGGATGGCTTCGGCTGGGCTGACGATGCTATTCCCGAGAAACAGTTCAACCTGCATCCGGTGCTCATGGTGGCCGGATTCGTCACTTTCAGCGGTTTCTGTAAGTATATTT
Source organism: Tuta absoluta (assembly GCA_027580185.1). Classification (NCBI taxonomy): domain Eukaryota; kingdom Metazoa; phylum Arthropoda; class Insecta; order Lepidoptera; family Gelechiidae; genus Tuta; species Tuta absoluta. The sequence continues at coordinate 8,472,753 of JAQAHW010000003.1, forward strand.
CTTTCCATCTTCTAGGCATTCATATGGGCCGACGGTGCTCCCGAGAAACAGTTTTTGCTCATAGCTGCAAGATTCGTCACTTCCAAATTTATTGTCTTCAATAATAATATTTTATTTCTAATAAAATAAACTATACATCATGGATGTATGTTTGTGTAAACGACAAAGGTGCGGTGACATTGCATATTGTTTAGATGTTAGAAAGTAAATGTACTTACATATTCTATCCGGTAGTACGGTCTACGACGAAACATGTTTTAAATGTTATTTACAGTCCTCGTAAGCTTTTTTTTAACCACGTGGTGCCTCCATGAATTGTGGTTATTGAGTCGGTAAAATTTTGCTGAGATAAGAGTTTTTCTTTTATAGAATTTGAACACTTTGTAAACATGTATTTGTCTGAATTCCAGCGGTGCTGCTGTACCGTATCTGCCGGTGCTTCCGCCGCATTTACGTGAAGCTCCTCCACGCCATCTTCCACGCGCTGGCGTTCCCTTGCATCGTCATCGGTTTCCTGGCGGTGCTGGACTACCACAACAAGAAGGGAATCAACAACTTCTACTCACTCCACAGCTGGATCGGCCTGGTCGCCATGGGACTGTTTGGAATTCAGGTATCTATAACACACTTCAGACATTCTTCCTACAGGGCTGGATTTCCCTTGCATCGTCATCGACTTCCAGGCGGTGCTGGACTACCACAATAAGAAGGGAATCAACAACTTCTACTCGCTCCACAGCTGAATCGGCCTGGTCGCCATTAACTGTTTGGAATCAAATCAAACAAAAGAACGAGTCTGGTAATAGATATACTTATGTATATCGCACTCTTAGTAAAATAACGACTTAAATCAAAATTTGGCCAAAATGAGTTTTTGTGAAAAACTGACTTATTAAAGCAGGGCCCACAACATAGACTTTAAAATACCACCCTATCTCTTATACAATAAGGTTTAAAATAAGATGAGTCTATATCTTTCCCGCCCCAAACTCCTATCTCTTCAGTCAAATAATGACTGATTTCGTCTTGCGTCTGCGGCTGCATGCTACGTTTTTGTGAAAAGACGACTGATTTTGAAATGAGCCGTTGTTTTATCAAAAGTTGAGGCGAGTGTGATTGAAAAGTTTTTATAAAAGAATGACCGATTTAGTGTTTGGTCTTTGTTTTACAAAAACCTGCGATGTTTGCTTGACTCATTTTAAATTAGGTCTGTATTTTACGAAAATTTTGGAAAAGCTCACTGACCCATTTGGAGATAAGACTGTATCGTTTTGAAAATTTTGTTATTTATATGACTTAACTGAAATTAGGTCTTTGTTGTAATTCTAATGATGAAAATTTCTGGTAACATTTTTAGTTGAGTCTTTGTCTTAGCAAAAATAATGAAATGACTTCGGTATTATTTCAAATTTGAACTGTATTAGACTGATATCATAACATAATTCAACGTATTAACTTGGTGTCTCACTTCGCATTTTATCTTAATCTTAGGTTTTGTACCGAAAGCTATTTAAAAATAGGTTTAACGTTTTACTACTCTTGAAATTCAACGAATTTTCTATATTTTTAGTACATTAATTTAATCCTCCGACTGAAAAGTAATCATATTGAACCATAGTTGGAATCATCGGCACCTCGATTGCTGCCGTCAAACTCGACGATAAAACCAAGGCTAAATGTGTACCAACTCGATCTCATCTCCAGCCGCATATCGTAGAGCTCGCCTTACATCACTACTCGTACCTCACACGTCTATTGTTTGAAGTATTTACTACAGAACGTTCTACAAAAAAAAGCATTGAATACCGCCATTTATCTCTTAAACCACTCAAATTTACCTCGTCCATCACATCACAAGCCAAATAAGTGAGTACTAACAGGAGCAACAGATGGATTAAAATCTTGTCACATTGCAGACTGAATGGGTAAGGAAACTTGAAAAAATTTACACACGACACGCTACCAAGGTGCCACCTTCCCTACAGTTACACAATAAATCTCCTACTAAGAACACGTTTTCGTCGACTAGACGGCCAAATCAGCACGTCGCTTGTCATGACGCCGTTATCGTGCGAAGTAGCATGGCTGCCACCGACATCAAAGAGCATGCCGCAAGCCGTTCTCCGTAAGACAGATAGTCACACTGTGCTCACCTTGTTAAAAGACGGTGCAGGGTGTTGAGATCCATCCGTTTCGCACGGAATATTGGTAATACAATTATGTTGGTAATATCACAAAACGACAGATACCAACTAAATTCAAAGTCACCGATGACGCCCGAAACGTTTGCGACAAATTTGACTTACGATATCGGTAGTGCTAGTGTCATTATTCGCTATTCCAACATAGCCCACCGAGAAGCCCGCACCTGAAACATCCTGAGCCAAACACGGACGAGAAAGGACGTAACCTATTTCTCACTCAGCAAAACACTCCTTAATTCGATCCTGATCGATTTTACAAGGCCAGAGTTTACCACGTTCTACAGTCAATCGAAAACTTTTTAAAACCAGCATTGTCATTTGTCTATAATGGTAGGCCCGCCCGGCCCATCAGCGAACTAATAAGACACAAGAACTCCGCCTACTTGCCATTTAGGATCGACGGGGTCATCAAATTAAAAACGAAACTGAATGATACATCTACCATAGAACTAGCTCTAGAAGAAAAGGCGACCACAGTCATCGACGGCACTCGTGTGGCCCCCTTTTTCAAGCGGGTGTTACACCGTCAGCTTCATTACGCGAACCTCGACACGAACAACAATGATATAAGCGAACGCTGAGCTTGTTAATTATTATTGTAATCTGTGGCTGTGCCTGTGACTGACGACGCGTTTCACGCTTCACCGCTACTTTTCTTGCAAAATAAGTAAGATGTCTCCACCGCAGTTTGCCACAGTATACCACCCACCCCCTCGTCTGGAGCAACGTCATTACGCACTTTTATATAAGTCTATTTTGGGTCCCTTATCTACACGCTATTTATCTGGCTCAGCACGCACGCCGTGTATTTTTTGGGATCGCCGCATCGCTCACGAGGCCTGGCGCTCCATCACATGGAAAAAAGTTGGTCCAATATCCACCGAACTACAAGGAACCGCCAGAGAACTCCACCGAGCTATCGACAGTATAATACAGAAGACAGCTACGATTAAAATAACAGCTTGTGTTTCACAGCCTCTTAATGTCAGGGCCTGGAAAAGCCTAGTGAGTGTTAAGCCTAGTGAGTGATCGCCCGGTAGTGAGCTCACTACCGGGCGATCACTTTTAAAAGGAAGTACTCCACACTCTGATCACTGAAAAGAAGTTTATGGTCAACAGCAAACCTCTAACGCACAACTCCATCAACCTAAACAAACCAAAGCACAATCACTTCGGTACTACTGAGTGTCTTCGTACACGACTCGCTTGTCGTCCCTTTGATAATCATGACCTCATCGAGAAAAACACATAAAGAACGTCGCAGTGCCTTGCCGATGTATATTTCACCCAAATACTCAATATTAATATGGATTGATGGAGCCCCACATCAAGCCGCAATGAAAGTCAACAACATCGTGCAGATCGTGGACAACACTCTGCCATAAAACACCTGACAACTGGCCACGAGGACGAGCCATCGCTACGTATCAAGAAGCAGACAGCAGCGTGAGGAAAGTGGACATCAGAATAAAAGAGAGCATCTGAACGCCAGCAACTAATAAGTAACATCAGGTAGAAGTGCTGCCGACCAAACCATACTAGCGTACAAATATTTTCGTTTAATTTTCACTTAATTTTTCTTGTAGAAGCCGTCTCCGTTGCAATGAGAACAGCCACCGCACCATTTATAACGACCACGGCGCATTTAAGTTACATGCAAATACGTTTAATCAAAGGGTTAATTGGGTCATTTGTCGACTCGGTGTCCTATATGAATGACAGAAGAAAAATTATCCTTATATTTTCATTATACTCGTAATAGGACTGTGTTCTGTTGACCATTTGCTAGTCGCTATATCGCGATTTGAATTTGAGTCACATGTTTAAGTTATAGACTTATTTTTAAATAAATTGTATTTTCTTTAAGCTTTTTAGTAAAATAGTGACTTAATTTAAAATGAGTCAGAGATCTTCATGTTTGATTTGGTAAAGCAAAGACCGATTTTAATTTAGGTCAATATTTCTTTCAGATTTTTCATGAAATAATGACGCAATTCTAAAGGGTTACAAATAATTAACTTTTTTTAATTAATGGGTGTGAATATTTGTGTAAATTTTAATGCAATTAAAAGAACATATTCTTAGGATTAATTAGGTGGTTCAAGTTTCATCCTTTGCCTTTTACTTTTAATTCTACAGCCATTTAAAAATTATTCTGTTTTTTCAACAAACGTTTTTCATCAATACCCAAAAATTTGTGTTTTTGGATTAGGTCGTTATTTTATTAAGAGTGCGATATACTTATCTATTACAGACTCCTCAGAGTACGGTCGTTTAGATAATCCTATTTAATATTGAGAGGTAGCATAAGCTGCAAAGTCAGATCAGCTTACTTGAAACTTACCGGAATATCAACAACAAACTGTACGCTACACGAGCTTTAATTTACGTTGCAAATGTACGTACACATCCTGAAACGGTGTTTGCTTGCATCATTAAAACTTTGGTGCAGTAAGTTTAGTAACTAAACTTTATTTACCGTAGTTGTAAGTTTTAATGATTAACAGTGTGAAGCAGAACTTGTTTACAACTTATCATTATCACTACATGAAATCAGACCGAATGGCTTGTCCGAACGCATTCCGCCACATTCAGATCGATCAGGGAGATAGGAAAAGGGCGTTCGTGGTATTAGTCGACCTTATTAACTACTTTGTGGTCTGCACTCAGTAGTTACACGTAGTTAGCAAAATGTGAGAGGCGTGCGACCTTTCCACTTAGCTGAAACTACTTTGAGCTTTTAAGAGCATTACGATTAGACAGATTTACATTACGATCAATTAGGTACATTTTAGAACTAAAACTAGCTTGACTCAATATCTATGAATCACATCACAACATCATTATTATATTGAATTACTTGAGGTAGGTAAATATATCCTTGTTTAGCAAGGAACCAAGGAAGAAACGTGACCTGAAGCCACAATTTCAAAACTATTGTTGTAATAAAGGATTCTCATTTCTCTAAATTTCAGTACGTAGTCGGTTTCTTCAGCTTCCTCCTCTTGATGATCTGCAACAAGGGCACGGCTGGTTTCCGCGCATCTCTGGTGCCTGTCCACGCCGCCTTCGGTATCTTGACGTTCGTGCTCGGAGTCTGCGCCTGCCTCACCGGTCTCACTCAGAAGGCACTCTTCATTTTCGGGTACGTATCTTTCGTTCTCACTGTAGACCGATGTAGCCATTGTAAAATTAGTTCTTCTTTTATTTTTCCAAGGGTGTCTTACTTTTGCCGTTTTAGTTAGATTGTGTTGCACCCTTTTCCTTTACCTAGTTTTTTTTCTTAAATATATACTCAGTACAACACAAGACTACACAAAGTACTCGATACATATCCGAGGCATATCCATTATTGCACGTACCGTGTTTAGTCCATTTCATTGTGTCATTGCACGTTACTTTGCCACTGTTGTAATTGTAACCATCTCGGTCATTGTATGTCATGTTGTCGTGTTCTGTCATGTTGCTTATGTACGTGTATCTGCAGCAGCGACGGAGACAGGTACAGCCGGCTGCCCGACGAGGGCGTCATCATCAACGCGATCGGGGTCGCCATGATCGCCATCTTGGCCGTCGTCATGTTCATCCTGTCCAGGGACAAGTTCCGCGCGTCCGAGACTCGCGTTGGACACATACGCGCTTCTGTAGATCTGTAAAGCTAAGCGTGCTACAGTTTTGACAATTTGAAAGGAAGTTTGAGATTTTCACTATAAGATACTTTGATGTTACAACCTTACAATGTTGGCACAATTCTGTGAAATGATTGTTAAAGCGCATCCTTTTATAGCTCCAGCAAAATAATTTCACAACGATCCAAAGACATTCCATAGGTTCGTCAAGCCCGCAGAATTGTGACGCATTGAAAGATAACGCCATACTTTAAAGCACACATCTTTAAAACAAACACTATTTTATTATTTTCAAATCTCAAAAAATGCGGCATTTGTCACACTTACATGCCATGTTCAAGTTGGAAAGAAATAGTACAAATTGTACAGAAGTAGTACTTCAATATTATTATCAAATACAAATACCAATTTAAAACGCGTGTTGTGTATGATTGTGAAGATTGTGAAATGATATGATAGATAGAAATAAAAAAATATAGTATATTTCCATAGAGTACGGCTAGGTACAAAATTTTAGTATTCTTAGATAGGCCTAAGAAATTAATTGACTGACGATTTATGTCACAGCAAGTTAGCTGTTTGTAAAAAGACAGTAAATTTAATTTAATATTGAAATAATTTCGATGCGTTATTGTTATTTTATTACGCATATTTAAAGAATCTATTTTTATATTAGGTAATAAATAAATGTTCTTTTTTTTATCCAATCTGCCTGAATACCGAGAAATAGTCCACGGTTGACTACGATTCATCATTTAAATAGTAACATTGTAGAAGGCATCTTATAATTCTGAGGCTTTAGACATTGGTCTGTATCAGACCAAGAGATAACATAATTAAATACTGTTTAATTTTAGGACAAATAAGACTTCAGTTATCTTGTTACAAGAGAGATTACAAATTAGTAAACTTATTATTACTCGTAAGTTACACTGTATACTTTGTTGCATTACAATAAAAATAATTTAAGGTCCATGTAAGCCGTGTTGTGTTTTTATTTACCGTTATGGTAGCTTTGCTTTTGTAACCAGCAGCATGTTATTATTTAAAATGTTTAACATTTCTTTGTTCATATTTTTCCCATAATCATAATTATTATTATGCAAGCTTGTGTCATAATATATCATTAAGCATGCCTAATCGTTTTGTAACAATCAGAACATAAACATTAATCATACCGAAACAACACCTAACAACTAACACACATACCTACCTACCTACACATTTTCATCAGATCCGCTAAAAATCTTTAAAAGAAATCTTTTATTTTCTGAACTTCTATTTGTCATCTGTCTATATTATTTCTGAGTCGTAATATCTAGTAGAAATTTAAAATAAATTGAAATATTAATCCCTTTAACCATTTCTAAACTGATTTGATTTTATACTAACCCGGGGCATGCGGTGTTCAGGCAGGACGTGTCGACCACGCAGTACTGGCAGCTCCCGCAGGAAGCCATCATCATCAACGCCATCGCAATGTCGATCGTGGCCGTCGCCATCGTCGTGCTGTACACGGTGCGCGGCACCGGCGGCTACCGCTTCCGCAAGGCAGCCGTCGCCGCGCAGCACCCCAGCTAAACGCCCAGCCCGCTCCGCCGCCCGCATAGCAATAATCTTCACCGAGCTACAAGCGAATATGGAAAACGCACCGACCTGATATCGACTCGACTCTGAATTGCCTAATATTTACCTTAAAATGCGCTCTTCATATTCGTTTGGAGCTTTCTGAAACGCTCACGTTTGGTGACAATTCGTACCGAGCTTTATTAAATAAAGGAATAGGTCGGTAGAGTGAACATCTATTAAGGCAACTTAAATGAAGCAATTAAACACCAAGAGTATTGACGACACCGAAAAATATGACTCATTCCATCATAATAACAAAGAATGCCTAAAAATACTGCGTTTTGTCCCCAAACTTTATTTCGTACAATTTCTACGTAATTTTTTAAACAGTTTTTGACGTCGATTTATGCTTTTAGATTTTTGAACATGAATGCAATGACTAGATATTAATTAGAATATTGTCATAAGCATAAATTCGATGAATCCCTACTTCCAGTTTCTATGTATTGTATCGCGTAGAGTCAAATAATTTAAAATACGTTTAAGATGCCCCTAAAACGTTATTTTGGTTAAGAGGGGTACAACGATCAAATTAAAAATAATTATTAATATTATTGTTTAGCTCAATTTGTTACCTTTAGGTTTGGCAAATTCTATCTGGGTGACGTTATGTATTTATTGTTCCGCGGTTGTGCGTTGTTCCGCTGTGAAATCATTACGTGTTCGTGAGTTTATTCCGTCTTAGTCAAAATTGATTCGACTGATGTTAAGAATGTAGTCCTGTTTCTTTTCAGTTGTGTTTAAATATATAGCCAACCGATAGTGTAAGAGGTAATTATAAGTCGCTTAGGTTAGGTGCATGATGTACTCATCTTAAAATCCCCCGATATCAACATCTTCACGACTAAGAAGCATTTTTAGGCGACGGAGATTTTGGGAGAAAAATTGTGCACCTAAGCATTTTAAGCTAGTACGATGTATAACTGATATATTATGCGATTTAAATCGAACTTGACACGAGGTGGCGGGACTCGCATAGATCGCGAGCGGGCGACACACGCTCTTCCCAAATTTCACTACTTGTACTCGCTGTTCTGTGGTAACATTTAAACTAATAGCGAATAGTATTAGCTGACCGTAGTAGGTAAGGCATGAAACTAATTCAATGCAATTTCATAACCTTTGAACCTCGTTTACTGCACAAACAATAAATTCTTTCGCGACCCACTACAGTCATTTTCAAGTGAAAATAAATCAAGAGGCCATAGACGATTTAATGACGACGCTGAAAGTCAGAGTCAATCTAATTAAATTGGTAAGTTTATGACGAATAGTTAAGTTTACTTAGACGTAGGAACTTGTATATAAATTTTAATCTAATTAATGTAATGTGCGAGTGTTCGATAGCTGTAGAATGTGATCAAGTAGTAGAAAAATTGCAATTATTTATTGATCCGAAACAGATAACGTTGAATTAGCGAAACGATTTTAACATCCGAAATCTTTTTGAAGTTCCCATAACCTGCCACTTTCAAATTTTTACATATTTCTAGTAAAATCTATAAAAATGTGAAGTTAAAATTCAACCATGTAATTAGAATGATATATGCATAAAAAGTAGGTATAATTTGTGTAAGAAGTGTTCATCCAAGTTGCCAAATTCGGTGTAAATTCATGTGGTCATATGTTCGCTATAATATCAATTATTAATTACATATATACATACGTGTAGCATGTTTATCAATAATATAGGATAATGCTCAATGTGTTTATATACCAGGGGTACATATTCTTTCCTTGAGTAGGGTTGAGTAAATTTTCTATTAATTAAATAAAGAGATTAACTATATTCCATTTTGTAAAATTGCATTCCAAAACATTTGAAGGCTTTTAACATTATTTTAATGATGTATAATCAGTACTAAGACTGCATTCATAAGTAGGTAACTTTGTACTGGCTTTGTTATTTCTTTTTCTAAATGAAAAATTTACAAATTTTAATATCCCAGGTTTAGTGGATCCCTTTGTAAAAGCGGGGCCAAGTTTTTATAAGAATATAGTGCCCGTACAGAGAACATTGCAAGTATTACTCTTGTGTGGGATTCAGAGACGAATTTTGACAAAGGTACCTCACCTCTGCAAAGAAATAATACTTTGGACTAGTGAAACATCTAATCTACGCTTTGTAACTGCAATAAAATTTGAAAGTATCTATTATTAGTAGGTTTCAATTACATCACGCAAACGGGTACGAGATATTTTAACCACTAGTCCCCTACTAAATGTTAAGAAAGCTCATGTAGTCCCATACAAAAGTAACATTGCAGTGAGCCGATGCCAACATTTGGTTGACATAGCACCAAGAGAATTAATATAGTACCTGCTTATTAATGTAATAACATAAGGGTATTTACGAATCAGATTGTTTTCAATATTTGTAGTTCAAAACTTATATGACTTCATGCGATTTTAAATTGTAAATTATTTTCAACAGATAGCTATGACTGTAATTGAAATATAATTTCGCATACTTAGTTGAGTTGATTATGATTACAGTTATATTGGTTAATTATGAATTTTATCACTGTTTTGAATTTTGAAATATTTATACAGCATTCATATGGTACATTAAAATACTTGTATTAATTATGAGTTGTTTTATTTTCTCCTACAAATACTACTTATGAGGATATTAAAATGCTTTAGTTAGAAAACCGCAAGATCTCATATATTATTGAATAATTATTAATTAAAATAAAACCAAAGTTGAGACAGAACGTAATTTTGTTTATTAGTAACTTGATTCACTAAGTATTTAAGTAGATTATTATAACATGATTTCTTTAATATGATTTTTGTTTTCCTGAAATGTGTCTATTATTAATTGATTTAAATCATTAATAAAATTTCTACAACCTGTGATAAATTCAGCATTTTCAAATGCATACCTGCTTAAACAATTTGTACTCCATTTTAAGAGTGTCAATCAAATGCAGCTCAATGCAACACTGATAAATCCTAATGTTATATCTGTTGAAGAGATTCTAAGTACACAATTGCTTTTAAATTTGATAACGAACCGTTTTATCGAAATTACAAAACTTAAGTAATTAATATAATTCATAAGATAAACTACGAAAGGCTACGCAAAATTTGGCTTTATAAGCACCTTCGAAAAGCAACCTCAATTTACAATCCAAAAGTTTAGGCGCACGAATAATATAGGCTTAACTTAGTAACAATATTTGTATAGATTACAAGAAACAACAAGTAACTATTAACCCTCGATGTACTTTGTGAAAAAACTTACGCAGGGTACGACGTAGGGTACCATTGCCCCAATTTTAAGTAAGTTTAACAGTGAAACCACGATTGATATACAAGTTTATTTTAATTTGTAATAATAACTAACACAAATTATCAATTTTGGCTTATCAGTAAGAAAAAATAAATAAATACGATTAAAGTGAATGATGTATATAGCCGGCTTCGCCGTGTAGTGCTCAGGTCTCATTATCATGAAAATCATTGCAGGTTCTGTAAAAACTTGAATTCTATCTAGTGCATTATATTTGCTAGGATAACCTTACCTTTGGGTTAAAAACGATGTAGTAATTTAAAAAAACTACTGTCGTACACCGAGGGCTAATAAATAAGTACATACTAAAGTAAAACTGATGTTGTGCAAACATATTTTCATTGGTAACTTAGACAATATTTTGATCAGCATGAGTAAAATATACCTTATATTTTTTGACTAAGTATAGTAAAAGTTATATTTATAATATACGAACACCCTGAAATGTTGGTCGATGGTTAAACAATAACATGCAAATACTTTATAATATTATAGGTATCTAGTAAATAAACTTTCATAAACCATGAACAAATCTATAATTTTGATAAGTACAAAACAGAAACCCATCGAAACTTGAATACAGTTGTAAAATATTTTTTTTTTGATAAAGACGATGTAAAAAAAAAGTTCTAGCTAGCTTACATTTTTCGCAAAAAAGTGTTTTACCAATAAAAAAAGCCAAGCATTGCTCGCATTGTTTTTATTTGCCACTTACAATATATATATAAATCGTTATTATTAGTTTTATTATTGTATTCAAGGTTAAAATAAATGAACTTAAGTAAAATATAATATGTTCCGATGGGTGAATAAAATTTATTCCTTTAGATGAGGGAGCTTGCACAAATGCACAATACAATAAAACAATCTCACATATATTAACGAACCACTATTTCTTGTTCTTTCATTTGGTTTTATGCTCAAAACAATCCAATATCATTCTATTTGATTGAATCGTCGCACAGGGTTGTCCCAGACAGCCTCATGGAAAAGAACTATAATGATCATCAAAATTTTAATAATAGACCTGACCTAATTAATATTGTGTATGTTGAATAATGATTGTTGACTAGCAAAAATATTACATCTTTATATTTATAAGTACGTGCAAGTAGGTATAATTAATTACGAAACATCTTAAACTAGAAGACATTATCAATGGTATTCCGAAGATACTACATTTATTGACTGGTTTTAAACTACTTATTGTGGAATGCTACTTTGCATACTATTCGCAAATAGACAACAATTTAGGCCTGTTTAAAAGTTTTGGCTGTGGTTATTATTTAATAATGCGATTAAGTTCTGACACGGATGTATTTAAAGCATTATAATATCATTACATAATTGACTGTTTGATTGAAAGTAATCATATTATCTTTGGTAAAATGGCACTAGGATTAGATTTTTTTTTGTAGGAACTTGTGAAAATATTTTGAAGTTTATTGTTGATAATAAGAAAAATATATAAAAAATATAAATTAAAAACGGACGATGCAAATTATTTAAAGAAGTTTTAACAGCAAAATATTAAAAACAGAAAACATACTGTCAGGTATTTTGCTCAAGGAAGTACTTAGGTATAGTAAAGATATAGGTCAACATTTAGGAATAAAAGTGATTGCGAGTGAAATAAAGGTTCTTAAAAGTGAACATTATTTTTAAATCATGACGGAAATATTTACCCCGATTTGTATGTAGAATAAATGCATAAGTTTGTGCAAGTTAGTTAAGAAGAAATTGAATGCAAATTCTGAGTCACCGACTTAAAAGTCGTTCTACACTAAACTTCACGAAATGCGATTAATGATACCCGGAAACGTTCCAATCAAAATTAGACTCTGACGCATTAAAGAATTACGTATCTATTCCTAAAAATAGGAGGTATTTATTGCACCACATCTTTAAGCCAATATTCTTACGTATAACGGATCTATTTAAGATTATTTGAATTTTGAAAGATATTACTAAAATAGAATACAGACATTCATACACACATTTTCACACACATACAACATCTTAACGTGAGGCTGAATCAGCTTCCTAGCACAGCCAATTTAAAGGGTTCTGAGCAACCGGAAAGCTCAACACTAAACAACTATTATGGGCATCCACAATCAGGGATTGTATAACCGAAATTTTTTCGGTTGAAACGGTAAACGGTATGACGTCATACCGAAATATTACGGTACCATAAAGTGTCGGAACCGGAAATTTGTTGCTACCGCAAATTTAACGGTACCGGTATTTTTATGGTACCAAAACCGCTATCAAAAGGGTTTTGCAAGGTCATCTCCGACAATTCGGCCACCGTAGCCTACGCTGCGTTGCCGTTCCGTGCATGCGGTGGAAGGGTGAATGCCGCATCAAGCAGATCGCTTGCCCGCGCGTGTTGAATTGACAGAGCCGCCATTCTTCTAACCCTTTGGATTAAAAAGGTGCGTCGTGCCTGGGTAGCTTGGTAGTGCAAGAAGTCGTCGTGTTCGTTTCGTACAAGTTGTACTACTTTAATTAAGCGTGTGTACGGTCGTGTGCATCAAAACTTGTCATCGATCAACGTACATGATTTTCGGTCAGATCAAATAGTAAATAAATAAGTGGGATCATTTGAGGCTCAGGTTCCTAAGGTTCTAAAGTGGCACTAGGTCGGAAGATTTAGATTGGCTGTAAATTGAAAGGTTCTATTTTGACTGAAGTGCCACCAAATGAATGTCAATAAAGTTAAAAATCATTTGTAATAGTTAATTGGGAAAGGTTGAATCTGTTTAATATTATGTCGCCATAATTTGATGAGGTTAAGGTAAGTGAGGGTCAAATGGTGACTTCGAAATATAGCATGCGTTGTATAGAGCAATAAATTTCCCTTCTAAGGATCCCTATTTGAGGACCAAAAATTCCAAGATTTTGCAGATGGAAATGGATTTAAAACCTTAGTCGTACAGGCAAGCCTTTGAAGTCCTCTTGATTTTGAAATTTTCTCATTCAGGTATCACCGAAAATGCCATACTTTAAATGAAATGTGTATTTTGTTAATATTCCTGCGTAAAAAAATTGTCTATGTCCTTTCTTACTGTCTCACCGATAATCGGTGCCATTCCTAAGGGTCGCGAGTTTACAAGGAAATGTATGCAATAAATTGTGTTGCACGCGGCGCAGTCGAAATTTCCAAGCGGCTGAGGCAGCGGCAGTCGCGACCACGCAGCGCGTGCCGGCACTGTGCGACTTTACTTACAAGAAAATGTATGCAACGAATTATTTAGAGCGGTTGGGTTGAACTCCGGTGGCTTTGCGGTGTAGTGTATGGTGACAAATCTTTCAGTATGTTTGATATGGTAAAGAGCGTAGGCTTTAATTATAATGAATGGACTGGACTGAGGATATTAATAATGTCACAGAAAAATTGCTATTTTCAATACTACATACATACACATATCACGCCTTTATCCTTTGCGGGATAGGTAGAGTGTTAGCGGCTGTAAAATACGGTCGCTATCGCCACGTCTGACAAATATTTGTGTGCCGTTTCAGAAAAAAACGTGTATCACATTAGTGTGATACACGTTTTTTAGACACGTGTATAGTGACAGGTTGTCAGCCTGTCGCCTTAAATTATAATACAGTCCCTTTGTCATCTCTTATGACACCCGTGAGAAAGGAATGCGTTAATTCTATTCTAAACCTGCATCATACAGCCGATTTTCAATACTAGGTGGTAGAAATAAACAACAAAATAAAAGTAAGTGCAATTATCTCGAAAACGGTACGTCGCAGCGAAAAAATAACACGATTTTCAAAACCCCTTTCAAACCTATTAAATTACTAACTCCGTAATTTTTTTGACCTTAGGTTGACCTTGACCTTAAAGTGACCGAAAATTTCATACATAATTTTTACTTTCATTGCTCCCATGTTGCTCACCGTTCTCCCTGCTTCGCTCATTCCCCATATTCCCCAAATAAACCGCTCCGCCTTGCCATACCCTTTCTCTACCTCACCCCCTCCCACAAAGTTTAAAATCACTTGCATCAGGTAAATAATTGCATTATCAAACTAATATGGTATATTTCGGTGACACCATTTTACTTGACTGAGAAAATTTAAAAATCAAGAGCACTATTTAAGGCTTGCTTCTTCCATTAAGCTTTTTAAATCCATTTCCATCTGTAAAATCTTGTAATTTTTGGTCTTCGAATAGGGATCTTTAGAAGGGAAATTCATTGCTCTATACAACACATGCAATATTTCGGAGTTACTATTTGACCGTGGCTTACCTCAACCTCATCAAATAATGACAACATAATACTTAACAGATTTGACCTTTCGCAACTAACTATTACAAACGATTTTAAACTTTATTGGGTCTGTAGGCTTTCGGATCAGATGGGGGCTTGTCGTTTCCTTTGGGAAGAACATCAAGTTGGCTGACCTTCCATGCGTCTGGGAAGAACCAACCTGCAAGCAACGCGTGTACATGAGCAGCATCTCACTGCTACTAACCTTCCAGGCGTGCTTGATGATTCGGGCTGTATGGGCTGTCGGGCGTCCGTACCAGGTGCAGTGTTCGGGAGTTCCTTGATGATGTTCTCGAGCGTCTTAAGATTTGACGTTCTGGAGTCGTCATATGATGCACACGCGGCAGTGACGCGAATCGTGCGATGGTGGGCCGTATCCCTAGAGGGGTCGTCATCCGGGCAGCGTGCCGTCAACAATCCAGAAATTGTTCCATCCGCAGTAGTGGTGTAGGCCTGAAGCAGGTCTACACAATGGATCACATTCATGGGTGGACGCGACCTTCAGGAGTCCGCCCAATACGCTAGCCCCCATGTGTCTTCATTCCCAGAATCTGCCACAGAGCGAAAATGATTGAATTCAGCGAGCCTCATTGCATTTTTGTACTGACCTCTTTTAGCCCGAAGAATGGTGAGCTCCATGATTAGGGCTGCGTCGCTTTTTTGCACTCTGCCAGTTATGGCGCGCTGCCGCGAATATCCTACGCACGCGGTCTAGCGCAGGGTTCCATCACTCATAGCCGTTAGCACCGTCGTTTTCTCGGATATCGAGACATTTGTAAGAAGACGGGCAGCCATCTCCTGCAGCAACTGCAGCTCAGCCTCTTTCTGGGCCAAAACCTCTGTTATGGCCCTGCTTTCAGCATTCTCGTCATCTGACATGACTAAGCGGTCCGTGCCGAGGCGCTAGACAGATAGCTTAGTCGTAATAGGTGCTGATTATTAACCCTGCACGCTTGTCGTGCTCATAAAATCCGGAAAAGTTGAAAATTTAAAACTTGATGGGGGAGGAGGGTGATTTGAGGCGTCAATATACATATTACTGGGTATCCTGTTCAAAACTGGGATGTAAACCGTTGGTCTGAATGCCTCTACGATCCCGAAAAATACGCTTCTAAAGTTTGACCCCAAAAAGGGGGTTTTTGGGACGCGGCAACAAGAAGGGGGGGCAGGGTGGTTTGTGATGCATGAAATGAGTTCTTCTTGTTTTTGCGCAGCCGTTGAAGAAAACGCGGTGTGAATCGGACCAGCCGTTCCCAAGAACTTAGGGGTCAAAAATTCTGCAGGGGGAACGGGGGGGCAAGGGGGAGAGGTTCGACGCACACCCTTTTTTTAAAGAGTTTCAGTATAAACCCGGTCAAAATGTAACAAGCGGTTCAAAAGTTATGGCCGATCAAAAATTTTGGTAGACGAGGTGGGGGGCAACTTGCCCTGCCAAAAAAAATTGTCCGGGATGTTTAAGGGGGGTGAAATTTTGAACTGGAAGGGGGTGCAGGGGGGTAAGATATGTCAGGGGAGGCCCACGACACAATTGACAGGTATCGGTGACACTAGCCAAACAGCTATCACTAGAAAAATCCGTCAGCTCGTTAGTCAAACCTGATCCAGCCCACACCTCATTTATTATCACTATCATGGATTTACAGATATTACCCTTAACCGAACGCGCCGAACCACGCTTTAATTTCTATAAGTGTGATTATTCTAAAACCAATGCATTTTTGAAAAAAGTGGACTGGAACGAACTATTAAGCGTCGAGTCAGTCGAGGAAGCTGTTCAACTTTTTTACACTAAATTAAATGAGTGCATACAATTATTCGCCCCCGTATACTTACCTAATATAAATAGTTACTATCCTATGTGGTATAGTAAAGCCCTTATCAAAATAATTCGAGAAAAATTTAAAATACATTCTAGATGGAAAAAATATGGTAATCCCCGTGATTATGATGAGTTCTCCCTGCTACGCAAAAGAGAAGAACAAGTACAACTTGAATGTTTTGCCCGTTTTACTCAGAATGCAGAAAGAAACATTCGTTACTGCCCTAAATACTTTTGGAAATATGCAAAATCAAAGAAAGGTGGGTCGAATTATCCAAGAAAATTTGTTTATCAAGGTCAAGAGTTCACTGATGGATCTGTTATTAGTTCAGCTTTCAACAAATTTTTTGAAAGTGTTTTCATTTGTCGCCTGTCAACTGACAACCTTGACTCTCAGCCTCCTCTTGTAAGCACTTACACGTGTAATGACACAATGTCACATATTGAAGTTACCAAAGAGACAGTGCGTAAGTTACTTTCCCGCCTTAACAAATTTAAGGGTTCCGGTTCTGATGGGATACCTGCAATGTTTCTAGCTTCTTGTGCAGACAGTCTCGCCCTTCCTATATCAATTCTCTTTCGAAAATCATTAAAAGAGTGCACTTACCCTGCAGCGTGGAAAAAAGCACAAGTTGTCCCTATACATAAAAAGGGTTCTAAGTGTGATATTCAAAATTATCGACCCATTTCTATTTTGAACAGTATAGGCAAAGTATTTGAAAAATTAGTCTACAATAATATTTATCCTTTGATATCTCGTGGTATTCCGCAATCACAACATGGGTTTCTAAGAGGACGTTCCACAACCTCAAACTTGGCTTTATTTACAGACTCTGTACTTAAGCAAATGGAAAAAGGCGGGCAAGTCGACGTGGTCTACACGGATTTTGAAAAAGCTTTCGACCGTGTAGATCACGACATTCTGATCAAAAAGCTGCAGGCTCTAGGTATCCATGGCGATTTATTGAGATGGGTGCGTTCATATCTTACCAATCGTTCGCAGGCTGTTATTCTTGGAGGATATAGATCAGACTTCATATCCATCTCGTCTGGAGTCCCTCAAGGATCACATCTTGGTCCTCTTTTTTATAACGCTTATTTATTTGATATTAATGACTGCTTTACAAACTCTAAGCATCTTCTATATGCGGATGACAAAAAGGTCTTCATGCAAGTAAGATCTGTTGATGACTGTGAGCTTTTACAACAAGATTTAAATGTCTTATATAACTACTACACACGTAACAGGATCACGGTCAGTATCGGAAAATGCCAATGCATAAGTTTCACTCGAAAAAAGAGACCAATAACATTCGAATATCATTTTAGTGGCACTGTCATAGAAAGGGTCAATACGGTGAGGGATCTAGGCGTACATTTTGATAGTAAGTAGTAAAATGCTTCTTTCCAGTCACATTAACATAATCACTGATAGAGCATACAGAAATCTAGGCTTTGTTATTCGTACTTGTAAACCGTTTACGTGTCCTATCAGTCTTAAAGTAGTTTATTATGCATATGTGCGTAGCATCCTAGAATATGCAAGCCCCATTTGGTCACCCATCTATGATAAATACAAGACACAGATTGAGCGAATCCAGAGGAAATTCATCAAGCACCTTAATTTCAAGCTTCATATATCGGCTCCCTCAACCTCATATACCCTAAATTGTCATAGCCATAATCTGCTTACACTGGAAGAGCGTAGACGGATGCTGGATATGGGTTTGTTTTACGATATACTACACGGACGTATAGATTGCCCTGAAATACTGGAACGGATAGTATTTAATGTCCCCCTACGTCGTACAAGACACACTAAACTATTCCGGGTTCCATTCCACTCCACTAATTACGGTCAAAATGCTGTTTTCACAAGACTATTAAGAAGCTATAACTCGGAGTTTGATGAGATAGATCCATTTCTTCTAAGTAAATCCTCTTTTAAGGACAGAGTCAAGTTGAGAATACTCGAAGTTGAGACAACTTAAATTATTGTTATATAACCAAAAATATCATCATCAGAATTGTAATTTGCGTGAATGTGTCCGTACCTGGCACAACAAACACACACACACCACACACACACACACTTACACTTACACACACTCACACGCGCGCGCAAGTACGCGTGCTTAAACAATTAAAATTATTAGATTTAAATTTTTTCTCTCTTTTAAATTTATAAGTTATAGTTCTACTGCTCCATAAGAGTATCATGGATACCTACTTTCACTAAGTATATTTATGTAATCTGTGGACTGCTGTTATTGGCCTCACAAAATGTATTAGTAATATGTAAAATTAATAGTTCTTAAGGCTGTTGTAGTCCCAAATAAACTAAAATAAAAAAAATAAAAAAAATAAGCACATGAAACATCAGTTCACTTTGACAAGTGAAGCACGTGGGGCCAACGCCAAAGGTGAAAGCGAACACGACAACATAGAAACAAAGGAAACGTTAAAACCGCGTGCAACTTAGGTCTGACAACGTCGCTTAATACATCGCGCGCACTTCATTTTTCGATATCAAAATTAATACTGGTTAATAAAGGTTAAATAAATTTATAACGCTACAGGTATAAAATAAAGGTACCGTAATTTTTTACCGGTACCATAACCTTTATCATAACCTTTATCCGTCTACCTTTAAAAAGTATACCGGTACCGTTATTATACCGGTAGCTTAACCCTGTACCTTAACCTAAAACGATCCCTGATCCACATACGTGATCAAGTGGTCCAGCTTACGCTTGTTGGTTATATAGTAAATATCCAGCGAATAGTGATGCTTGATCTAGTCGCTGATATTCCTTGAGTACGCCTTGAACTCCGAGCGCTAAAGTTACGCTGGTTAAAGTTCGATCACATTTATAACTCCATTATAACAGCTATGAAATGTATTCTAATAATATGGCATAAAATCCATTGTCCATTGTTGTTGACATTACTTCTACTAGGGAATTTACAGCTATCAAACTAGGCTTTTAAATGAGTAAAAGACTAGTTTGACAGCTGTTTACTCTAACTCGAATGTGCCGAATTGCAAATCTGTATAAGTAACGATTTTCATACTCATTTTCACATTCATATCAATTCATAAATTTAAGATCAGAAATCACTAAAATGATCATTGAAAAGTTAATGTTATCTTTTTGAACTCGAATAGTTAAGATAAGTTTGACAGCTGTTAATTCCCTAACTCGAATGTATGCTGAGCCACTGCACGATGCGATGCGGACGCCCCCACTCATTACGGCAAAACACCACTAGCTGCCCACAAGATGGCGCTAAGCTACAATTTTTATAACACATCCTCTTGCTAATCAATACAACACACAAGTTTAATAATTATTTTATAGAGATAATGGAATAAATAGAATATTTCAATTGCTTAATATCTGAGATTTCAATTTACCATGTATTCGTTTCTAATCGGTCCGTGCGGTCAACTTGGGATCGTATATTTGATTTTGTTACCTGATACTGGCTGAATCGCAAAAGTAGCCAAAATACTTTTAAGGTAAGAAAAAATATGAGATCTTTGTAGTATACCTGGCATCAAAGTTGTTATAACTTATTTCGTCGACTTTCTTATCTAAATAGACCTGAGTGAGATTATCGAGAATGCCGTAAGCCGTTGACCACCAAACGATGTATACTTTTGTGATTTCAACACTCCAGTGACTTAACACGTGGATAAATTACCTTAGGCCTTGAAGTAGTGCGGGAACTCGTTGGAAATGGCCCTGACCAAGGCCTGGTCGTCTCGGCTGGACTCGCCCTCCTCGCAGAATATTCGTGCGAAACAACGCAGCAGGTCGTCGCGCCGGTGCAGATGCGCCCCATAGTCTGTGTTGCGGATGATGCCTTGTAGGATCTTTAGGTATTGTTGACGACGCTGGAAACGATTCAATTTGTTTATTTAATAAATTTGTAACCTAACAGTTAATAAAAACCAAATCGTTACAAATATAGTCAGTAAATAGTAATTAAAAAAATATAAAATAATATTACAATTCATTTGATGAAAATCAATTTCATGATTATAAATAAAATTTCATAAGGAAAAGTCAAATTGGCACTCTAGTCTCTCTTACATGCATCTCGTACATTCTCTGACACTCTCTCATCACACATGCAATCCTACTCGCAAACAAGTCACACTGCGGTGCTGCAGCGAGTACCGAGCCGAGCAGGGCGCGCGCGCGCTCCACCGGGCTGTGCCGGCGGTGCGCCGAGCGGCCCGCGGCGCGCGCCACTACGCTCCGCGGACGGTCGCGCAGTCTTGATGTTGTATGAGTGGAGAGTTGTATGTTGTACGATGATCAATAGCAATGATTACTGGTTCCGTGTGATGCCGGCTTAGAATAGCATCACCCCATTTCTTGCCCGTGGGAGTCGTAAGAGGCGATTAAGGGACTTGAGGGTGTGTATTGCAATTTTAGGCGATAGGCTGACAACCTGTCACTATGGCGATAAACAGTTTTCCGGGTGACCCTCAAATGTTTGTCAGACGTGGTGTAAATGTCCGTTTTAATAAACCTTTTATGCTCTGCCTACCCCGCAAGGAATTGTAGGTGTGATATGTGTATGTGTATGATTACTAGTGGTGTTAACGCTTTCTTGATTTAGATATACTTTAAATCCGAAACACTATTGTAAACTAGTTATTCAACTTTGTATAATGGCCATGGTAGTAGGGTTCAGAGGGGGTATAGTAATACGGTGCTATAACCATGATCAACAGCTGTGAGAAGCCTACCGATGGACACAGGCCTTCGTAAGCTTCTTCCTTGCGCTTCCATAGACCACGATGTTGGGTCAACTGTATCCAATGGCAGCACACAACTCTTACAAGCTCATTGGTCCACCTAGTAGGGAGGGGCAAACTCTCGGTGAGCAGGAATTAGTGAAACTATTCGGATATTTCTGACAAACAAAAGACACTATAGTGTAGTAGAGTTGTTTAAATTTGAAACAAATGTCGTTTTCGTGTGATGCCGGCTTAGAATAGCATCACCCCATTTCTTTCCCGTGGGAGTAGTAAGAGGCGACTAAGGGACGCGAGAGTGTGTTTTCCAATTTTAGGCGATGGGCTGACAACCTGTCACTATAGTGATACACAATTTTCCGAATGACCCTCAAATATTTGTCAGACGTGGCGTAAATGTCAGTTTTTTTTGCGATCGTTTACGCTCTGCCTACCCCGCATGGGATTATAGGCATGATATGTGTATGTATGTATGTCGTTTTCGGATGGTGGTGGCGTAAAGTTACATGCTGTGTGAATAACCTGGCCAGCCCCGAGGCAGTGCTTTAATTTTTATTTTTTTATCCCGCCCAAGCCAGTTTTTTATTAGGACAATACAAAATAGTTATAAAAAAAAGAAAATTGTGTTATATAAATTGCTTTTTCTTATAATGACGGATCAAGACGTCAATAAGTGATAATACTATCCTACATTGAATAAAGTTATTTCATTTTCATTGCAGGCTGAATCACTTCATTTGCCCGAAAAGAAAGATGGTTCCGTGCTTCGGAGGGCACGTTAAATCGGTCCCGGTTTCTGTCTATATAGTACTATCCTACATTAAATAAAGTAAGTTTAAATAAAAAAAAACAATTATTGTATCAACTGACCGTATCCCCCGGCGATAAGTCCGCTAGTTGTCGCACGATGATGTCGATGGCCACATTAACATCGTTGGTGTAGAAATGCTCAGCAGTTTTCTTGCGACTGAACAAGTCTATGACAAGCTTGAGGACTGAATGCGCCGGCGCGGGCTCGTGGTCGAATATGTGCACCGGATCCTCTGTAAAGAACAAATATTCTACTTTAGAAATCATATGTAACAAGCATTCGAAGCTGCGATGTACGTTATCAGTCCCAGTTCTAAAAACGCCCTTATCATCCAGGCCAGTGCTTTCTATGTTCTATCATATGAACAATTCTCTATTACTATTACTACTGTAATAAGTTGTTCTCTATGCATAAGTATGCCAAAAATTGTATGGAAGACAGGAAATGACCATGTCAAGTCAAACGACAAGTAAAGAATAAAGAAAAGGAATTGAAAACCTCATTTTTTCCGAAAGCCGTTTATGGAAACTTACCTTCACGGTTCAAAAGCAGCAACACTTTCTCACAGAACGTTTTAGCGTTATCTTTATTTTCCAACGCGTTTAGCAGTAAGTTGTCGAACGGGTTGTCGAACTGCAGATTGTAGGCCAGCAGCAGCGTCAGGAACAAGTCCGGTATCTGCTCGTCCACGTCGGTCTCCGGAGGGTTCTCGATCAGGTCTAATAAGAATTCAGCAAACTCCACACCTAGTTGTTCTAGAACAAAAATATTAATAATTACGAATACTTTCCGAACCATACATACCATATATATTATATAGGTACAGATAGTAGAGCAGTAGTGTGGAAAACCGTAAACATCGTGATTCTGGTCACGGTTTCGCTTTCGTAGCGATATTTGTAAGTAAGTAACACCATTCAAGACAACAGATAACTGTATCGTCTTCCTATAACTTGGCTAGTAAGTTAGAGAACTCAGTATAGATGCAGAACTCCGCAGTTCATGCCTTGATTTTACTCCTTACTCGCATTTTCTAAAACGAAATGGAGTGATGATATTGTAATTCCGCAAAACTTGAACATCCACTTCGAAATGAGTATCTAATAGCACGGTCACTCAATGCCACTATGGGCAGGGAAATAGTAAGGGAAGTGGGCAGCACGAATGTGTGAACAGGTTACTCGCGCTGCTACTCGTCATGCCGCTGCCACTTCCCGTGCTCCCTTGATTGTCGGCTTTTCGTGCGCGAGTCAAAGGATCGGCAGCACGAACGCGTGTGGAATGTATTGCTATCTCGCTCACTCATATTGGTGCGAGAAGAGTATATCGGTAGTGTGTGGACACCTTTCTTTCTTCTCCGTGGTGAACACTCACTCGCGATTATACTTCCACGGAAGTATTTCGAGCAATATTCGCGACAGCGGCAGAAGCAGGAGTAGGTGCATGGTGTGAACGTGCTATAAGGTCTTACCGAAGTGTTTGCTCTTGACTCTAGTCTAGGGTCAAGATCTCTGCAGGGTTGCTGGTGCTTACCGAAGTGTGTGATCGGCAGCTTGTCCCCCATGGACAGCACCATGGAGAGCAGCAGCGCGGAGTGCGACAAGCGGCTGACGGCGCGAGGGTTGTCCCTCATGTCCCTCGCGATCTCCGCAGGCAGGGCCGACAGGGCCAGGGTTGCCAGTGCGGTCCGCTCCAGGCCGCACATTACGCCGAAAGCCTGGAGAAATAGAATACTATAGCATCAGAGCATTGGATGCTGTCGTTAAAAAAGATTGGAAAACTCGAATATACTATCATCATTTGATAAAAACAATATTTATTGACCAGTTTCATATTTTATCAGTAAAAAGTCTGATTTAATGTTCTGCTATCGGTTTTCTATACTTTTCGAATGGTAAATATCCTAAAGCAGTCCAACTTTACCTGCAATAGGAGCTGTCGCAGAGGCCATCTGGTTTCCATTTGGTAATATTGGACTAGAGTGGAGACATACGCGTAGCGGTGACTGCTCAACACATGCTGGGAAATGTTCACATCTGCATTTGACTGAAAAATTTAAAAAACATCAAACTTAAAACCAAATCCATTTGATACCTATTGTTTACTCATTTTAATCTAATAATTTGACGAGTTTAAGGTTACCCAGAGAGATAAAAAAGCTCAAATAGTTATTAAAGGTAATCTGATTTGACTAATGTAGTCAATATCATCATTAAATAAACTATCTTATACTAATGATCTGTCTCCTATTCTTCTATTTAAGACATGGATGTAACATTCAAACAGGACGATAACTGTTGCAGAAAAAACGAGCCGAGCGAGACGGCACACACCGAGGAGTTTCGTCTCTTTCTAATAGGGTATTAATATTTTTTATTACAATGAGCATAAAGATAGGGAAATTTACATAGATACGATTCACTTGGACAACTTCGAACGCAACATTATTTCACCATTTTGAGTGAAAAATTTCGTGAAATACTGATTTTAAGTAATAAATTAGGAATGTAAAATTTTTTCATTTGCCGCTAAAATTTTTAGTTATATACTGCCAAAAATAAAACTTATAGGGATACCAAAAGAAAATTATTTGATTAATAGTTTTTACATAATTATAATTTATCAGTGTATGATTTTATGATTTCCAACAAGTTTTTGATATTACTGACGCAAATTGTTTTATTATATTACTTAAATTATAATTTTATTTGTCAAAAATAAGTTAGTCAAAAATTTTATCTCCATTCATTTTCTACACTGGCAATATGAAAGAACAATACACACAGCCTCTCTACATGCTATCTCTCTTGGCTCGGATTAGCCTCTGGGAAAGACTTAATGTAAAATAGACCATATAACAGTAATAATAAAGTTACTATTCGTGAATAACGTTTTTGAAATAATCAGTCCTGTTTGAATAGTACGTCCATGATTTAAGCTATTAGTTTGTCAGTGGAGGCGAGTTGTCTCTGTCTTCCGCCTTCTCCTCCTCCCTATATGACATGACCATAAATTCTCCATTACTTGATCTTAAACAACACTTTGTATTATTATTAACCATTTATTGCACTCAAGAAACATTACCAGAGACATAGTATACAAAGAACATTTTCTTACCATGACAGAAATAAGCTCGAGCAGTTGAGTCTGTATATCATGAGCATCATCATGGAGAGCCCACCCTCGCTGCTGGGCGTCATTGGCTGCCTTGGACAAGGAGTTGAGAGCAGTCATCATCCTCATGGCATCGGGCGCTGCATCTATAGCGTTTTTCGGGCAAGTTATGTTGCTGTTGGCTTCTCGGAGCAAAGCATCTATGATGGATCTTGCTGCGCCGCCTGGCAAGAACTCCTGGAAAAATAATAACTCAATAGTGTTATTGTTCATGTATTTTCCAAAGATAAATAACCTAATCAGCAATGTAAATGCTGCTACATACACACATACACACACACACACATATTACGCCTTTATCTCTTGCAGGATATGCAGAGCATTAACGGCCGTAAAATACGGTCGCTATCACCACGTCTTACATATAATTGATGGCCGTTTCAGAAAAACGTGTATGGCTATAGTTGGCAGGTTGTCAGCCTGTCAACTTAAATTGTAATACACATGATAACTTTTGAGTCACTTAGATGCCTCTTACGACACCAGCAGGAAAGAAATGGGATTATACCTACTTTATAGGCTGTCAACTGTCAATGGAAGCTAACCTGCTCCCGAAGATTTATTCAGTTTTGTGCATAAATAGTGATATTCATAGCTATAAACACTTTTAAAGTGCAAATAAACACCTGTGAAAACTGTGATAGTGTTATCTAGGCGTGGAAAACTGTTTTTCAACCATAAAACAGTCAATTAAAACCCGCGAGTGACATACATGGACAGAAAAATATTTGCCTACCCACATATTTGTTCACATCTCAGTATACTTCATTATGACATTTGTCATCTTAGATAGTGTTGCCATAACAGCAAAATAAACTCCCCAGTGAATAATAAACAACCGGAAGTGGATACCCAGGCTTCCGGAAGTCAAAATGCTACTGGCAAAAATACCAAAATTAACTTAGATCCCTACAACCAAGATGAAAGTGATGATAATGATTGGCAAACTATACCAATACTCAGCCAATATAAACCAAGAGGGTCAAGAGCATACAAGCGCATGAGAAACAGTGATACACCTTCACCGGAACAAGATGTACCAACAAATAACCGGTTCTCCAAATTAAATGTTGATGAGGAAGATGAAAAACTCCCTACTGTTAAAGAAAAAGTTAACAAACCTCCTCCAGTTGTATTGTATGGAATTACAAATGTCACCAAACTTCGAGAATGCCTAGAGGAAATATTGAATAAATCAGAATACTCATTCAAAATTGTAACCAAGAACCAACTACGTGTGACTACTGATACTATCGAAGCCTATAAGAGGTTGATGATATTAGTCCGTGACAAAAACCTGATAGGCCACACATTTATACAGAAAAGCGAGCGACCATATAGAATTGTTATCAAGAATCTACACCCAAGTACACCCCTTGAGGCTATTAAAGAGGCCGTGGAAGGCACTGGAAATGTTGTCAAAGGTGAAATCATAAATGCAAAACACGGGTCTACAAAGACTCCTCTGTCAACCTGGTTTGTGAACCTTGAACCTGGTCCAAACAATGAAGCAGTAAAATCTCTGAAATATATTTATCATACTTCAGTAAAGATAGAAGATCCCAAAAGGCAAAAATCTATTCCACAATGTAAAAGATGCCAACAATACGGTCATACACGAAACTACTGTATGCGGCCATACAGATGTGTAAAGTGCGCAGAAAATCATAATACAGCAGACTGTCCTAAAAAAGATAGGAAATCACCTGCTAAATGTGCTCTATGCTTAGGAGATCATGCAGCCAACTACAAGGGTTGCAAGGTATTTAAAGAAATACGAGACCGCAAGTTCTCTAGACATCAGTCATTTAAGCAACCAAACCAAGACAGACCTATCAACCTAAATCAGGAAGATGATGATAATACAAAAGAATCATATAAACCAACAGAACCAAATAAACAGTCAACTCCAACATACGCACAAGTCACAGCGGGATCGATGACAAACCTAGAAATAATCCTATCAAAACAAGCTGAAAAGCTAGACCGACTTCTTGACCAAATGGGTACCCTTATGGGACTATTAACAACAATCGTTACAAAACTTGTTCGGTAACATGGGTTTCAAAATTGCAACATGGAACATAAACGGCCTGATAGGCAAGAAACACGAAGTTGAAGTCTTTCTAAAAATGCAAAATCTTGATATACTATTAATCTCGGAGGCACACCTCACTGAGGGCACATCCCTGCATATAGATGGATATAATACCTACGCAACTTGTCACCCCGATAATACAGCGCATGCTGGTACTGCAATTATTATAAAAAGAAATATAAAGCACCACTTAATTCCTGAACACAGAACGGCTAAAATACAAGCTACCTCAGTTTTAGTTTATGGTAAACAAAGCACCATCACTGTCTCATCTATATACTGCCCACCCAAACAAAAGAGAAAGCCAGAAACAACTGAAAACGATTTCAATACTTTTTTCAAAACACTAGGAAATCGATATATAGCCGGCGGAGACTGGAATGCTAAACACATGCAATGGGGTTCACGCCTTACAACAACCAGAGGCCGACACCTAAGAAAGAGCATTGACGCCAATCACCTGAGTACCCTAACTACCTGTGAACCAACATACTGGCCCACAGATAACAAGAGACTACCAGATTTGCTCGACTTCTATATATACAAAGGCATACCATCGTATTTTCTTCAAATAGAGAGCTGCAACGATTCCTCCTCTGACCATACACCCGTTATAGCGACCATGAGTGAAACAATAATTAAATGCCCAACAAAGCCGTTCCTATATAACAAATTCACAGACTGGCTGACGTTCCAGCAGCACTTAGAAGAAAACATAGACCTAAATATTAGACTTAAAAGTGGAGAAGACATCGACAACGCCACCGAACTCATTACTAAAACCATACAAACAGCGGCTTGGCTCAGCACCCCACCTAGTAGGTGCAACCAAGCATCAACTAACCACTACAACTTGCCAGAAATTGTAAAACATAAAGTGCTAGAAAAGAGACGGCTAAGGCGGGTATGGCACTGTAGTCGCCACCCTGCTGATAAAAGAGATTTTAATAAAGCTGCTGCAGAATTGAAACAATTTTTGTTAGACATAGAGAATGAGACACTGCAAGTTCATTTGCAAAACCTGACGCCATCAGCTCCAGCGAAAGCTGAAAATTCCTTGTGGAAAACAGCTAAATCTCGTGATAAGCCTCTGCAAGCTAAACACCCACTTAAAGGTGAAAATGGACATTGGGCTAAAACAGATGCTGAAAAGGCAGAGGCCTACGGATGCTTTCTCCAGGATGTGTTTACGCCTAACAATGATCTTGGTACTGATAGCACAGATCTTGAAGTAAGGTTATTCCTGGAAAGTGATCTCCAACTCAGCCCTCCTCTGCAATGCTGCACACCTGCCGAAGTACGACGAACTATCATGCAACTAGATCTGAAAAAAGCTCCGGGCTTCGACCTTATAACAGCCGAGGTTCTAAGAAATCTCCCCAAAAAGGGTATAGTTTTTATAACGTCGCTGTATAATGCTATCTTAAGAACTGCGTATTACCCAAGTCCTTGGAAAGTATCAGAAATTAAAATGATCCCAAAACCTGGAAAGCCACAACACCTGACATCATCATACAGACCAATCAGCCTCCTCCCAGTACTTTCGAAGATCCTTGAGAAAATCATCAAGAGTCGCTTGAATGATCATCTTAAACATGATAAAATAATTCCTGACCATCAATTCGGGTTTCGAACAAGTCATGGAACTGTTGAACAAGTTCATAGGGTGTGTGAACACATAAGAGATGCTTTAGAGACCAAAAAATATTGTTCAGGAGTATTTCTAGATGTGCAGCAGGCCTTTGATAAGGTATGGCACGATGGCTTGTTGTACAAGTTGAAGAAGCTGCTACCCCACAATATGTATCTTTTACTGAAGTCCTACATTGAAAACCGCATCTTCTATGTCAAAGTCAATGACGCGACTTCAAATTTTTATGAAATAAAAGCAGGAGTCCCGCAGGGTTCGGTATTGGGACCAGCACTGTACATCATATTTACAGCGGACGTACCTGAGTCGGACACTGTAATGACAGCTACTTTTGCGGATGATACTGCAGTACTAGCATCTGATGTGGATCCTGATGTAGCCTCAAGCACCCTACAAGCGCATCTAGATAAAGTTCATGTGTGGATGAAATCCTGGAGGATCAAAGCAAGTGCCCCTAAGTCAAACCATATAACGTTTACTCTCAGAAAAAAAGACTGCCCAACTGTGAAACTTGGGCAAGATATCCTACCCCACAACACTTCTGTAAAATACCTTGGCTTCCACCTGGATCGCAAACAGATATGGAAAACTCACATCCAAAAAAAACGTGACGAACTTAACCACAAATTTAGATCTCTGGAGTGGCTAATAGGACGAAAATCCAGATTATCTGTTGAAAACAAGATGCTAATCTACAAGACCATCCTAAAACCTATATGGACCTACGGCATCCAACTATGGGGAACAGCTAAAACATCAAACACAGAAATACTGCAGAGGTTCCAGAATGGGGTGCTCAAAGCTATTGTAGATGCTCCATGGTTTACCAGAATGGATGAAATCCACAACTACTTAAAAATCCCAACCATCAAAGAAGAAGTAGCCAATGCATCAAAAAGCTACCAAAACAAAATTACACACCACCAAAACAGGCTCGCCCAGTGCCTCAGCGCCCCTTTGCAAACAAGACGCCTAAAACGGCTACATACCTGGGACAACACCTAAACCTCGCCATTATAAAAATAAACAAGCACGGAAATAAAGGCAGCCTAACATTGGGAGGGCGCGCCTACCAGCCATTATACCACTCAAAAAAACTGCTTATGGTCTGATGACCGATCGCATGTTAGCCACTTAATATGAAAAAAAAAAAAAAAAAAAAATACCTACTTTTCTAAGCCGGCATCACACAGCCCAATGCTGTTGCTGGTTATTGATGTAGGAATTTGTTCAAGTATTTTAAGCTAGTTTTAATTTATTTTCAAACATCAAATGTTATGAATGAAGGAGAGCCTGATATAAAATAGTGATAATGGGAAATAGTAATACTGGATGCAAATATTATTAGAAGCAATCACTAATAATAGAAGCAAACTATTAACAAGCAGGTTCAGAATTTAACTTACTCTAAGAGAAACAAGTACAGTTTCCACAGCAACTTTAGACATCTCATGACTGAGTTGAGTCTCCTTCCGTACAGCTTGAACAATCTCATAGATAGCATTGGGCTTGATACTGTCACTGCTGTCCTGACTGTCATCCTGGTTGTCAGTGTCTGAAGATATCTGGTTTGACGAGGTTCGGCGCACTGGTTTCTTCCCCCCTTCAGGTATGTCTGAAATTTTAATTTTAATTATACAAACAAGGTGATTAACTAAATAATATTGGAGAAAAATGTTTATCAGATTATAAGTAGGTAACTTAAAAATTAAGTTTTGCAAATTCTATAAATACCAGTGAGTAGGCAAAATGGAGGTAGGTATGAAAACTCCTGTGAACATAACTATAGACAAGCTAATTAATAAAAAACAAAAAAGTGACTGGGGCTTGAGAAAAAGAAATATCTAAATTAAATTTTTCTTTTAAAATGGTGAATTTATTAAATTTTAATACAGCTAATGTCACTTGTGAATCTAACAACACCTCACATGTCAACATCCATCTAGCGGTTTGAACTGTAGCTTGTGAAAAAATAATTTACTTAACAACATAGATAAAATCATAATCTCCAAAAACATTACCGTCCTTCTGAGGCAGATGGATAAAAAGTACATTCTCACCTTTTGAAAAACTATTATTGTTTGAAATAGGTGGAGACTGGGACCCTCTCTCTTCTTCTAAGTGCTGCTGAGACACCACAGGCCTCAGATCAAATGGCATCGACACTCCATTCTGGGGACTGCTGTCATCTAGACGTGGTGGGGGTTTTGGTGCTGGTGGCTTCTTGGCCTGCCTTTTCAGGCATGACTGTATCTGCTTCTTCTTCTCATTCAATCTACTTACTAAGTCTTGCTTCTGTGAGGCCATGCCTGTATCATTCAAGCTTTTCAGGCAATCATTCAGGAAAGTCAAAAAGAACTCTGGTTCCACCTATGAACAATATTTACCAATTGATGTGTGTCTGCGGACTGCGAAATGACAAGTTATTTCATAATTGAAATATGTAGTCATGTTACCTTGATAGTGGCGACGTAATTGGAGGGCACAAATCCAACCTGACCTTTCCTATTAACGACATGCCACCAGTTTCGCTGTTTGGTGTTAGTTTGGTGAAGGAAGAAATATTCGCCCTCTGTGAAGCTGAGGGTTTTGGCCAGCGTCGCGTCGAAGTCGTAGAGTGCTTTGAGCATCTCATTATCATCTAAAACGTACCAAAATATTAGAAAGAGGCTTCTAATCCACGCCCAAAAAGGTAGAACATTACCTACTATATGCAAACAACAATACTTACCCAAGCCGTTCGATGTATCACCCATCGTTGCGGTTATGAACTGCCGTCCACTGATTCTCAGATATCTTTCGCTTCAATTAGCATTTGTGTAATCTAATGTTATGTTATATCTTCGAAATCATCAACAAATCAATTTTCAGTTCCAACAATCTGACGTTGACGTTTGTAGGGTTGGGCTAAGAATATTGATCGATATCGAGATGGCTGTGTCGTCAATGGCACGTCAATGGGATCTTATATTTCAGATTAAAAACGTTAAGTTTCGCCACGCCAATAGATGTTTGACTAGGAGACTGTTTGTTCCTCGTAACATTGCTGGCTCTCCTTTTAAGGACCCGCTGGACCCGTAGTTCTTATTCATTGCTATCGATATCAATACGCTGAAATAATCGCTACTAAAGTACCGCCGCCGAGAGAAGTCGTATTTGACAGCTGTCAGATTCGTGATAATACTATGGCAGAAGTTCTATTTTCCTTTGTTGACATCTCTTTTAGTATGGAGATGACAGCTGTCAAAACCGACTTTTCTCGGCGGCGGTACTATAGCACCACAAATATTATTTCCAAACTTGAAATAAAACTGCAATTATAACTTTTAAATAAATTTTGAAGGGCGTTCATTGGATCGTTGAAATTGGTCGACTCGGTGTCCCACACGAAAATAATAAGAATCAAACTCCCCAGCAAATATGTCCCCCAGATGTTTCACGCCATGTATCGATGATTTTTAGTACCTTTTTCTTATTTAAATTTTGAAAAAAAAAGGCTTAATTCCTATCGATATATCGGTGTTGTCGCGTTCAAATTTCAGCTACTTCAATAGAAAGCAACCAACTTAAACACCGTCCGAGACACGTCCTTTCGGAAGAGGATGACGAAATCACAGTAGCCACTGCTGCAGCCATTGCGAGCAGATAACACTCCACAAGGTCCTCAAGCAACAGACGCCCCTTTCGGCAGGGGCGCGGAGGCCCCTCATTTGTTCCCCATTTTGGGAACTACCGGCACGTGCCGGGTAGATTCAGTCCAATACGTTCTTCCCAGAACAACTCGTAAGCCCACACACATTGAACAACCACAAAACTTCTCTGGGTGAGCTCCTGCTCCCCACCATACAGTCAGGTGTAGATTTTAATAGCCCCGGGACTAAAATAATAGGGTAAAAATACAACTTAAATATTTCATTCGTTTATTTTTCATAGCTATTTTGACACTTTTTCAAGAAAATTTGACAGGTGACTCCAATAAAGTGCCTGGCGGTTAGTGAGAAAATCAGACACAAAAATGTCGATGGTTAAAAATTTTACCTTGTAAGCTCTAGCAATTGTAAGATTGCAATAGGGAGTTTTGGAGTTTTTTTTATTATTATTTTTGAAACTCTTCCCTGGTCGCTGAATAGATGACGCCGTACTTGGAACGTTAACGTAAGCTATGATGATATAATATTATATTGAGTGTCATTCACGTAAGCAAACAAAAAATTTATAAGAAATTTAGAACGATGACATACAATGTACAAAATAAAGAATATTTTGTAAAGTGGTACAGATTTTCATGTAAAGAAACGTTATTTCAATTAAAGCTGAGCGCCCTCTTCATGACACTCGAGAATCTCTAGAAAATTTCCCATTGAGTTCATATAAGACGAAACTTTTTATAATTCTTCCATACTCACTGGATAGATAGCGCTGGGTACGTTATAGTATGGAACGGACACTTGGATGTATGAGATCGTAAAACGAACGCAAATAATCTTTTATTCAATACTCGAGTCAGAAAAATATTTATTTTCATGGGTTTCCCTGCATATTTACGAAAACCACAATGAAATGTAAACAGTGAACAAACAAAACATAATATTAATAAATATCACAGTGCGAATAACGAGTCAACAAGTCAACAACTATATCAGTCGGAAAGAATAATTAATTTTTTATGCCTTTTCGCTTTGGCATCTAGTAACCACAAACTATATAGGCTAGTAACGTAGTCAGCTCAACGTCATCTACAAAGTTCTTGGAGTACTTACACACACACACACACACTCACTTCGAACGATAGTGAGTCTCTATCCAATGCTGCGCAGCTTTCAAATAGTCTTCCAAAGACTATTCAAGAAAGCCCCTCAATCTCTAGTTTAAAAAAAAGGGGAGAAAGTAAATCATAATCATAAAGAGCACTTCATATCTGAACTACATTGATATATTAGTATTTATGTATACGAGTAGGTAAGTATATGTATCTATCATATATATGTACCTATGTATTTACTTAAATAATGTATATAATATGCATGTAAAGCACTGTACTACCTATAGTAAAAATTCGTTTTAATTGTTGCATTGATTTGTCTCCACTAAAATATTAATTCTCGCACTACCGATGGGTTGGCTGGAAGAGATCTCCTCTTGCCTGAGGAACTTGTCCCGCCACATTTTCTTTACGATGATATTTTGTGACTCTTTTTTGCGTACTAAGGCATTTAAATTGTTATAATTTTCTTAATACCTTTAAAAGAAGCTAAGTACCTAAATTGTGGTTAATTATTTCTAAATGGACCTCGGGGGGCACATTGAACCAATCTTGTATGGGGAACTTTGGACTGTGATTCATAGTGTCCATTGAATGTATTTTTTTAATTCAATAGCATTTTTAATTAATTCCGGTAAAAATAGTACGCTATCATCAAAGAAAAACTAATATCATATCATACGGGGATCATTCTCAACATAAGTGTTAATGAAAAAGTTAACTGTATTTGAGTGCCTACATAACCATTATAATTATAATGGTAAAACAAAATAACTTAAATCAAACGTAAAATACTTATTTGTGCCAATTAGGCAATAAATAGCTTGATTATGTGATTGATTACTGAGCAAATTTGTTTTATTTCAATACCGAAACAATGCAGTTCAGTGTGCCCCATTTACATTTGTTTGTTAAATTAAGGCACTTGCCTTAATTTAACAAATACTTATACTTATTCAGTTATTACCATAACTGGGGAACTATGGATTTATTTATTTATTTTATTAATTATTTTTAAAATATGTGTTGCTCTCTCGGAAACTTGTGTTTATTGTTCATTTTGATGTTTTATTGTATAGCTTAAATACCAAGTTACGACTAGTATAATATTACAACCCGTAGTAAAGATACACACACTAAGGAGCAAAATAAAAAAAACGTGGTTCACTGTGCCCCCCTTTCCCCTAGTACTCACTCTCAAAATATTTTAAACTAAATCAAATGTAACCTTAACATTTAGACTCAATTGAGTTCTTTAAAAAAATATTTCCATGACTATTTTGAAGGGTTATTCTTACGGTTTTAGGTATTTATTTGTATACACTTGTTAATGGGTACGTTATGGGAATAGTGCAAATAGCCTAGGTACCTACTCTCTATCTTTGTATATAAACACAGGATACAAAAGCCGTACTTACCTGCTTCTCAAATACTTACTGCTCTCGATCTAGAGGCACACATTATTACACTATTCTGGTCACATTCTTAAATTGTTATAAGCAAATTACACGTGACGAAAGCGACAGCGCATTATCTATCCTTCGCCCTACAATCTTTCAGTCAGCAGGCCACTAGATAAGTATCTCTATCCTCAGGCCAACAATACCACAAGGCTGTGCCTAACTATACCACAAGACTGTAACAAATCGCTGAGACAAATCGAAATTACAGCGGGACTTTACATTATTTTTTAAGATCAGTCGCGAGCTTGAGTCAATAGGTTATCAGGAAAACGCTTATGAGTGTGCGTCTACATGTTCGCATAATGGTAAGTAAACAAAACAATGACCTGTTTAACCGCACGGTGAATCCCTGAGTCTGACTGTATCTCACTCTTATCTCGGTAAAGAACCTGCCATTTCCTCAAACAACAGTAGCTAGGTATAAATTCTCAAGTCAGAACAGCACTCTCACATTCTTGAACCGAGTGTTGAATAGTAAACAAAATGGTAAAATCAGTTTTATTGGTAGCTGTGATAGCTGCGGTATTTGTCGCTGATGCCACCGGCCAGCGCTACATTCAGCCTACATTCCGACCTCCTAAAAGACCTCCACTAATTCTTCCAACATTGCGAACGCCAGTAGACAGACCTGTAATCAGCAGAACAGTTAGAGAAGCCAACGACGAGCCCCTATGGTTATGGCAGGGAGAAGATATAGAACGAGCACCATCAACCGCCGACCACCCCATTTTACCTTCAGTCATTGACGATGTCCAGCTGGACCCTCACAGGCGATACGCTCGCAGTAGAGACTCACCAAGCGCTAAGAGTTACAGCGGAGGACGCTCCTCAAGTGGCAATCGTGGTGATACGGGACCCACACACCCGGGTAACAATCGTCGTAATGCAAGAAGTATAAGGCATTCAAGCTTTGATGACCCCTGGCCACAACCTTGGCGTCCACGTGTACCGAAGCCTTATGATCCTTTCAACCCTCGGCCAGGCCGTCCTAGTGGACCATACCCGATCTACGCTCGGTCAACGCGCGATATACAGTTTCCCGGAATGAAGAAACCGTCTCACCGTGATGTCATCATTCCCAACTGGAACCCGAACGTCCGTACGAATCCGTGGAACAGTCTCGGAAGAAGACGCAATACTAGGAGTATTGGAAACCCGGGAAAAGAAGATGAGGAATATCACGAGTACTATGAATTGGTGAAGCAAGAGTAACTACTTAGTTCGGATTTAAAGTGAAATCAACTAAGTAAGCATCATTACTTACAAATAAACTTTTTGTTACATTACTGAGATTTTCCTTCCTTCGTTTTACATATTTTTCCCTGGAAATACAGTTTATTGGCTGTTAGAAATACCTGCTTAGAACTATTGTCCTGAGTACAGTTACTATTTAGAAACTTTTACCGAAAAAGTCCATATAGCACTGTCGTCGGTGCGGAGTTCCAGGCGGCTCGCTGTCGCTGAAACACGTATACGAGTGTGCCTGCGCTCATTTCCTTCAGGGAATTTGTACTAAATTAAACTCAACTTCTCGCCTTGGTTAGTAATGTTCGGGAAGTTTTAATGCGCTCTTAATAAATCATAATGTTGTTGCTAGTAGTGCTAAGTAGATTTTCTGAAAACAAGAAGCACTTACTCTTCCAAACTGAGTATCTTGTTGCCAACTGTCGCAAACAAGGACACAGATAAACTATATTTTCGTAGTTTTACTACAAATCATCATGGCAGCCTCAGGAAGTCCAGCATGATACTAACTTCCTCCAATCTTTCGACGAATCACTCGACGAACCCAGGTGACAAAGTTTGGATTGGGGGATGGGTATCAGTAGAGCAAATATAACCCTGCGTTCCTTGGCACAAATATTCATAAAATTACTGTCGACATTTGCTTTAAACTCACTTAAATTTAGAATTACCGATATTGAACTGTAAATTGTGATGAAAAGTATTCCATACGCATGAAACTAAATTCTTACAACGAGCACATTGATTCAGTTTATTTTTAGATGGCAAAATGATCGTAAAATAGGCGGTTACCCAAAAGCGAGCTCTACAACTTATCAGAAGCTTTTCATACTCATTATTTTCTTAAATATAGACTAAATGTGCTGTGGTATCTACTATGTGTTGTGTTAGTAAGTACATTTAAAGACAGTAATTTTTCAGTCTTTTGATAATAATGAAAAATGGGTTCAATTATTTGTTTTGTATCTCTCATTTCATATTTTGGAGTTAGTCAAAGATAAAACTCAATAAAACCAGATAAAGATAGACCAAGAATTACCTACATGGCTCCAATACGGCTAGAGGCAGAATCGGTCTCTAATTGGCAGTATCGTACGTTAGAGTCGTACAGTCAGCCTCAATTAAAATCCCCGTTGGGCTGCAATCATTCTCGACCCTCAGACCAAGGAATACGGTAGACTGTTCGCGACCAAAGTGATGCCAAGAGTAACGTAACGTGGTTAAAGATTGTGTTTATAGTTAGAATCCCAGCAGGAAGGACTTATTTTATAATTATACCTTGGTCGCACTGCACTTTTGATAAGCGAGTTAGCGAGCGCAGTAAACGCCGCTGCCAATTCCTTTGATTCATGACTTATATAGTCGCCTTAAACAACACCACCGAGAAAAATTTGAAATGGGATGATGTGATGCTGTTCTGTAATTTGGTATTTGTTACGTGCCTATATCTGTCTCTTCACAATCAGTCTAAGCTCGTTCCGGACGTGTAGTGTGCGATCAAACGGAACCCGTATAGACGCGCCGCCGATTTCGTTATGCTCCACGGCAATTGGTCCGAAAGCAATGAATTCAGGTAAACATTGGTTTACCATACTTGCAACACATACATGTAACTGTGCTTTGCTTAGGTTTCCTGTGAAATACAACACTTTACATTGCTCTTGCCAACACACCCGCCAAGCGTGGCGAGTACTAGGTCTTCACTCCCCAATACCTTTGTCCAGCAGTTGGTTTCTGATAAGATTTACAGGAGGTTCAGGTTTTAAGATTACCTACTGCAATAAATACACTTATTTAATATAACTAAAGTTCAAATATTTGACTCCAAATGCAAAATGTTAAAGAATTATTCTCTTTCACAAGAACTTGGATGTTATTCTGAAGCGTTCCCTGCATTCCTAATTAATCACATTTGCATAGAGGAAACTCGACTGGCTAGCAGGGGAACGAGGTATAACTTTGAACATTCGTCATTCTGAATGAATTCAGCTCTCTGAATAAGTTTACTTTGAACTCCTTTAATAATATGTAGGAAAGTGTCTTGCTTTAGTTTTGTTTGATACAAATAATAAGCGTCATACATAAAACAAACGTTTCGGGATTTTGTCTGTTTAGGAGGGGAACTGCCGTAAAGTGAGGTGAAAACGAGCTACGTTTTCCCGATTTTGCACGTAATATAGGACACATTATTATCAGAATGAATAAATCATTCCAGAAACCCTGTCTTATTTAAGAAAATAATGTCAAAATTTCTTCTT
Source organism: Tuta absoluta (assembly GCA_027580185.1). Taxonomy (NCBI): domain Eukaryota; kingdom Metazoa; phylum Arthropoda; class Insecta; order Lepidoptera; family Gelechiidae; genus Tuta; species Tuta absoluta. Next base: position 8,511,860 of record JAQAHW010000003.1, read on the forward strand.
TTGAATGCCCGCATTTGTCTGCTTTCTCATCAGCACATCAACCCACTCCTATAAAGGATCAATTTTTACTAGTTTTTCTTATAAACTGTATCTTAAAGGGGTATATTGATGTGTTGCTGATGTGTCACACAAACTACTACGTAGGAATACTTTCTACTATAACAAATTGTAAGTAAATTATCTAAAGAACAATTAAAATGAAATGCGTTTTAAATCCTTATCCATTCGGATGAATCATAATCTACATATTTTTAAATAAGTAAACAAGCGCTGTATTCTCATGATTTGAATTTCACTAAAGAAAATGGAAACTCACCTACTTGGCACAAGTAAAAACTTTTCCATTGACCTGTTTTAACACTTTCCAACTGTAGCAAGGATGTCGCAGAACTGGGACGAACTGATAACAAAGCTAAACTATCGACAACACCCAGGCACTCGCATTAAGATTTCTCTTTCTGCTTAAAAGCGTATACTTAGGTAATTTATAAAGTTTAGTGTAGCTACATCAGCAGTAATATGCTAGGTACCTAGTATTATTTTAATGAAATAAATGACAAAAACATTACCTTATTATAGTTAATTGTAAAATTTACTATCAATTTTATCCACAACGTATCTACTTGTAGTGCAGGCTGTAGTCAGAATGTCGTTTGCATAATATGAAGACCGGATTCTGGCTTTTGATATGTGTTGTTAAAAGTCTTTATTTTTATTTCACAGATGAATATTGTGATCGAGTAGAGATGGGGGGAAAAGATGACGGAATGATTTTTTAACATTTCGTGTGGGGTGCAAATGAAAGGGATTTACGAGATATAATAAATCGCATTAATGCATTTTAGCTACATTGTACCACCATACAATATCAACAATACATAACAAAAGCCAGAATCCGGTCCTTATATTATGCAAACGAACCTTCTATTGGATTGTTCTTACAACACCAACTTATCTCAGCAACCGATTTACATCACACAAGTTAAGGTTTAATATTAGTCAACTACAGTCTAGTTTTAGCTACTCCCTCTAGTGCACGGCTGGAGAAGAAAGTTTTGTTAATTTTCGCTACATTGTACCACATTACAACCTGGCAACATCTGTGGAATTATAGTCAGGGGTTCCAACAACACGTATCAAAAGCCAGAATCCGATATCATATTATGCAAACCCACCTCCTTTGACGGTCCTGGTCTATTGGGCTTTTCTTGGCAGACCAACTTTTCTCACCAACCGATTTACATCATACAAGTTGAGTTCAACATTAGCCAAATAGAGGCAAGTTTTAGTTACTCCCTCTAGTGCACGGCTGCAGGAGAAACTTTTGTTCAAATTAGTTGTCTACCCATAACCATCTTTGTTGCCTTGGCTTCTCTTTATCTGGAGGGAGGATTTAGACTGTAATATTCCAAGGAAAAGTAGTCAATACAAAACATTGTTCCAATATTCAGTGTAACACATTAAGCCACTGCCTACACTTCAATTTCCGTGTTATAGCGGTTACTGCATGAATGGAGTAGATTTATTCTTAATACAAATGATTCGTAAGTCGGCGGTTATATACAAAGAGAAGAAAGAAAGGTATTCGACTCGAGAGAAAAGGTGAAAGGTTTTGTGAAGAATAGTCGTCGTTTAGTTTTTTGGCGTTAAAAAATACTCAGACAGAGCAAAGTACAATTCTTTTTTGGTCACACTGTAGGTACAATTTTTAGTTAGAGTATATTTTATCCATTAACTTTCTACTTCTAGCATTCAGATGTATTTTTATTCGCTGGGGTTGCAGAAAATGTTCTATTTTTTTTTTAGTATATTTTTCTTCAGCAAAAGTATTTAGTTATCGTATAATTTTTCGACCTCTACCGGCCAGTACATACACCCAGGGAAAAAAAGTGATATAAAGAGGTGGAAATTGAAGTGCATTCATTTATTTTTGAATAGTTTTCAAGACAGTAAAAGAAAGCTAGGCACCCTGTTTACTTCCGTGCTATAGTCTTGCTACGTTCACACACTCATCTTATGCTCCTGCCCCTGGGGCTGCTGCCGAGAATATTGCCCGAAATACTTCCGCGGAAATATCAATGCGGATGAGTGTTCACACACTGCCGCCATACCAACTCTTCTCGCAGCATAACGAGAGAGCGTAAGAGAAATACCAAAATTCCACTCGTGCTCGTGCTGCCAGTTCCTTGACTACATGCTCGCGCTGCCCACTTCTTTTATTATTTCCCCGCCCAAAGCGCGAGTGTGTGAACTTGGCATAAAGTACCTAGACTATTTTTCAGTACAAGCACAGGACGTAATGCAGAAAGAGAATTTTCATAAGAGCGTAGGTACAGCGGATTAAATTACCTACGTCGCTGCCTGTTCATTCATCTTTTACCCACACTAGAGCTTCCTGCATTCATTTTTATTCTTTTAATTTTGTTACAGAGTCGTTGTAACTCAACTCTGTTAAAGTACTGCGCTAGCTCTCTTTCCAAGTAGGCGTGAAATAGCATACCTACATTTTTAAAGCATTGCGGAGAAAAAGGAAATCATATTAGATGCTGGATACTGAGTAGCTTATACTTGTACCTACTGAACCTCAAAAGGGTCAGCTACGACGAAATTGGCGCTATAAAGGCAGAGTGGAGGTTGTAGTTTACTTGAATATATAATATGCACAATTTTATCCACCGAAAAATAATGGACCGTGCACACTACATACATACATACATACATAAATCACGCCTATATCCCTTACGGGGCAGGCAGAGCGTTAACGGCCGTAAAACGGATATTAACACCACGTCCGACAAAAGTTTGAGGGTCAATCAGATAACTGTGTATCACTATAGTGACAGGTTGTCAGCCCGTCGCCTAAAATTGCAATACACACCCTCGAGTCCCTTAGTCGCCTCTTACGACACCCATGGGTAAGAAATGGGGTGATGCTATTCTAAGCCGGCATCACACGGCAAACCGTGCACACTAGGTAGGTAGATATAGCTCGGTTGGATGTGTATACTTACAAAAGAAATATCTAGTTACTTATTACATATAAAAAAATTAAAACAATGCATTTCCGTTGTACAGAACGGAATTAGTAGTTGGCACGGCACGGCTAATTAAAATGTTACGAGCAAGAATTGTTCTACCTACTATTATGAAGTACCTATCTGTGATAGGACCAAGCCAAACATTATGACTTAGATGTAGAGTTTGTAAAATGTGGTTTGGTGGATTTAGGGCGTATAGATTCAGAAGCTTGGTTCTATTTGAGATATATCCTTTACTTTTACGTACTTTCGTACAAACGAACAAAAATAGCGATAGTATAGTTCCAGTGATAATGGCTTATCTCTAAGAAAACGATAGAAAATATTTTACTTTTCCTTATTAAAAGTACCTATACGAGGTGAAAGGGACAGCCCTCCAAATACTGATAGGGTGCATGCAGACCATGAAACTGAACAACTTTACCCTGGGAACATTTGTCAGGAAACGACAAAAAATATTCGACCTCCCATACAGGATTACGATCAGCTGACTGCATTTACTATGGGAAGTCCAACATTTTTTGTCGTTTCCTGAAACATTTTTTTATGTGTAGTTCTTCAGGTTTATGGTCTGAATGCATCCTATCAGTATTCGGACGACTGGCCCTTACACCCTGTATATACATATATAAATTACGTTTATATCGTAAAAACGAACATTTACGATACGTCTGACAAACATTTGAGGGTCATTCAGAAAAAAGTAACAGGTTGTCAGTACATCGCTAAAATTGCACATTCCACATTTAATCCTTGGGTTCCTTAGTCGCCCCTTACGACACCCATGGGGACTCTGAACTCAAATATGGGGTGATGGTATTATTTTTTACCTAAAGTATTATAGACATAAATATTTACAATGTTTCCACTTGACTCACTTTATACATCGATGGTCCTTTCCAAATGGACCTTCAATGAGAGAGAATCAGCTCGAGTAATACTTGTCCCTTATTCAAATCAAGACAACACTGTAATGCCGAGTGGTTGCAGCGGCGGTGAGTGCAAATGGAGCCTGTGCAGGTGAGCGATCGCTGCAGCTTTGCTTGCTGTGAGCTGCTAAGTTCGCGAAAACCACTAACTGCGCGAAAAATCCCGCGCGCCGCACGAGTAGCGAACGACCCCATTCACGTTAATACTTCCGCTTCCGCAGCAGACCGCTCTCATACCGCCGCGGAAACTACACTGCCACTCCTAATGACTGTTATTCAGCGTTCCACAATGGCGTGTAGTTATGGAAAAATTAAGCGAGCCATAATGAAAACAGAATCTCCTTGCTACTTATGAACGAAATGTAAATGAGGACGCCGGCTAGAGCTTCGTCATGTTGTCGATTAAAATTTTAATGTACCAACCCTTCCTTACTAAAACATTGTAGAGATGTACCTGTCAGTAGTATTACCTATAGTATAATATAATTATTTAACAAGAGCTGAAATAGTCCACAGTTTATACCTTTGTTCAGAGGATTTTCTTTTTACTACAAAATCATTGAACAAAAGTCTTTTATAATAATTAGGTAGTTACAGCGTACCTCTTGTATCACAGGCTAGCTTGAAGTATTACGTGTTTAGCTTTATCGTGTGCTGCTCTATTCAGGAATACCAACTTTAGAATAGTTGCACGCTGAACTGAAGCTATTATTTAAATTGTGTTGTAAATGCAATGCTATCAACAATATAGCGGTGGTTTGTTTTCTGCGCAGCGTCTTGTCCGTTTAGCGGCATGAATAATTCAGCGCTGCAGCGGACCCGATATCGCTGAATGACCGCGTTCGTGAAAAGGCGGGATCGTAATACCGCTGTAATCAAACTCTAGCAAAATGGAAATTTCGGTTATACAATGAAAATTATCTCAAAATACAGTTTTTGTTAAACAAAGAATAATCATAGCAGCTGAAGAAACATAGTTTGTGAATTAGTTTACCGTTTAATTGTGTATGTCTATTAAAAGTAGTTTACTTATACGGCGGTCGTTACACCACCATGTCTGAGGCCTACTACTCTGACGAAAAAGTCTGACACCAGGGTTCATCGGGTCGTTGTACGACTCGGTGTCCCACACGAAAAGAGAGAGAGAGAGAGAGAGAAAAAGGGAGTTACTTCATTAGGCTAGAGCGCACGAGTTTAATCATCATTCAAAACTCATGCTGGCAAGTATAACAAAAAATAAAAGAGAAAAAAACTTGTACAATTTACATAGACAACTGAGTGGATGACATAATAGTTTAGTCAGGATTACATTTACTAAAGAGATACCTATGTGGGCAAGCTCTAAATGCCAACTATGACGAACTAATTAAATCTTGTACCCATAAAGAAATTTCACTAAAATATTCTTCAAAGATTTAGTGGGCTCCTCGTACGCAAACGAACTTAGATAGAAACTTGATATTATTCTGAATTCATACTTCTTGCTAACTTCGTCATATACCTCTTGTTAATATGTAAAACTAATTGTTCTAAGAACAAGAAATGTCCAAAATGTTATAAAGGTAGTTGAAAATATTATATAAAACTTTAAGTGAAAAATCTGGCCTTATCACGGTTGCATGAGTTCGGTGAATGCTGCTACTTTTCTGTAACCTCATCGATTGTTTCTATTCGTGTACCTACTCATGGTGGTAGGTGCTTTAGGCCACTGGGGCATCGAAGACTGGTAAATGTCAAATGCTACAATTTTAGGCCACTTATTTCCTATAATAAAAGTGAAATGATTGTAAGCAACATTTCTTAGAATCAAAAGTTCAAAGTGCACCAGGTCAATCGCGACATAGCAAATATTCTATGAGACATGAATGTCCATACTTAAACCAAGAACAACGTTCAGTAAAATTCCACAATCATTTATTTTTTCATCGGTGAAATTTAAACGTAACAGAGGGCACTTCATAATGGAACTCAAACAATTCATCATCGGAACTGTCAATTAACCGAGTATTTGTTGTGATAGTCGTCTGGTAACTTCAGCCACTATTGTGAACTCTGCACTTTGTTATATAATTTGCTCAGTTTGGTTGCAGCTGAAAACAGCATAATTAGTTGATTTAGTGGTCGATTAGCTTCTGAGTGAGCCGTGTGATTGCCGGTTTAGAAAAGCTTAGCACCTGATGTATATCCCGCGGGTGCTAAGGAAAGGTAACCGAAGGTTTCATGAGTGTAAAAATTTTGAGCAGTTTCTTAAATTACCCCTTTTATATATGCTCACCCTGAAAGATATATAGGCGTGTTTTTTTTGTTTGTGTTGCACTGAACACTTTTATCAGATTTTCTGCTGTTTGTTGAAACCATCGATTACAAACTATGTAATGTAAGCAATTCGTAGCCAAAGCTACAGTTAATACAGTAATAATACAGTAAAGATCTATCGTATCGTCTTTAAAAACTTACTATCAAGTAAGTAAGTAATACTCGTAAGAGTGTGTTACAATGGAGCATGTTAGGAGAGTAACCGAGTAACGACCCTTTCTCAGTTATAATAGGAAGCCAATTGTTAGTAGAGGGCCACCACTAGAGGGCTCTTAGCGTTTCACAGACGACCTTAATACTCCTCATCCGAACGGATGAGACGCGCTTTTATCTCCCTTTGACATCCACCTCCACGCTCAGGATATCTTTCTTTGAGAAGAAATCGATATAGTTGGAACGAGACTATAAAACAAAATAACGAGACGTGGGATGACTGGCTGACTATATTTTTAGCGAATAGAAAAAAAAGAAAGGACTGGTCATAATTTGTATTGCAGGAGTTTTATTTTGATTTAAACCTAGTCTTATCACCCAGACATGAATTCAAGAGGTTCAAAAGCCCTTCCCCATTTGCCATTGTTTTCTGAAAAAGTCAGTGCCTGAAAGGAAACAAATATTTTATTTTATTAAAAAGAAATCCTTGGATCGTATTAAAAATATATTTTAGAAACAATCCACCGTGTTATTACAAAGAAGTTAGACGCGCTTCAAGGCAGCGTTTACAATATTTTTCTCTGCGATTTGACTATAAACCTCATTTTAGGAATAAGACGTTCAGAATTAGGTGTTACAAAAAAGTTGGAAATGCTTTTGGCAGGTTTAGACACCTACTTTAAATAAAAATAGCAATATTTTAGTATATTGAAAAGCTTTCTTAACGTATTATTAAAAATTAAATGAAAAATAATAGCAGATAAAAGCAAATTGTACAAAAACAAATTGGCAGGGGGATAGGGCATAGGGCGGAATGGCAGGGCGGGCGCTGGTCCATTTAGCGGGATGGTTTTATTATGAAAATCGGCCCGCAAGGGACTTGTCTCTTTTGGTACTGCAACAGTTGCCGGGGACGCAGATCTCATTTCAAGATTAATTTAATGAAAATCTAGTAATACTTTTTACGAAATTTTTAAAGTGGTAAAATAACCTTCGGTATTTTCTGTGTTACAAGCCTAGGAAGGCAATATTTTTATCCAACCCACTGTGATAGTTATGTGATGCCGGGTCTATTTTTATGCTTAAATTTAAATTGTTAAACCATAATATGAACCAATAGTAATTGCAAAAGCGGCTGTGTGCTTAAAAAACCTAGAAAAAGTAACTTCTGGCTGGGAGTTTGTATATGAAAAAGTAAACAGTATTTTATCTACAGCTAAGTCAAGATACCAGAAAGCCAATAACTACCCAGCTAGTGTGATAGCCAGCAGTGTACAATACTGTCGTAGGTTCATCTACTACAGTAATAATCAGACACTATCCGTGTAATACGATCACTCGGAACAAGCCTGCAACTCTCGCTAGGATCGATGTTAATCGTATTATGTGCCTACAAACCATGTTGGGGCCCTGAAGAATTTATAATGTTCGATAGAAGGTCTGTAAAAGGTGCTGTAGAATCGTGTAAAATTAAATTCGATAACGTTGAGGAAACCTTGTATTATCGATACCAACCGTAGTTCAACAGTACAAAAGCACAGATTACAACAGATAGAATCCAATAGGCCCCGATCATCTTATTTTTAAATCATTGTAATGTCAATCGTCATGACAATGCTGTAATTTTCTATACTTAAAACTGTTAGCAGAACACGAAATGACCATAACTTCCTACTGACAGGCCATTGACTCACAACCAAAACGATTTTCATTTAGCAGACTTCATGCCCTGATACCTTGTTCGTTAGTGCTTGCTAAGTTCTTACCGGTGGCATTTGAGTAGAAAAATCCCAAGTCCAGTTCATGAATAAAGTTGAAAACAACTGCGTTTGCAAACTGAAAGTTCTATCTTTGAATGCATAAAAGAAGCGTTGAGAGAATGCGGCTTAACCGGACTTCACAATGACATTGTTTTTTTAAACGCTGACTAGCTCAGTTATCGACCTCTAGAACACCGCATAATGAGACTTATTAAAAATAACACTGATTTCACAATGTTAAATTTCTACTCCGCGTGTCAGAATTGCTATCGACCTAAATGTTTTCCAATATTGTTGAAGTATAAACAGCTACTACTGCAGCTCCAGATCCGCATAAAATATCACAAACTTGGCAAAACGTCGCCCATTGACCTTGTTTCAAAACTGTAAACTCTGTGAATCCCCACAAAGAATATATAAAGAAGCTCTTGAGAAATAGGAGCAAACAAATAAATAAACTGTGATAACGGCCAAACTATTAAATTTAAGTTTAACTGATCTCTCTCTAAAATGGTTTATCATATGCATCTTTATAAAAGAAAGCTAGATATGGTAGAAATAGAGATTAAAAATACAATTATGTTTTTTCAATGGACACAACATGACAAAATAAAATACGTTAGTTATTTAAAACTAAATTTCTAGAACTTGTATAATGATATAGGTAGCCACTCAGCAATATGCTATAATACTAAATCGAAGATATTAGATTCAAAGTTTTGCACTGATCGAGACAAGAACACTAACATTATTTAAAGTATAAACTAGAACACTATGTAAACTAGACTAAGGTATGAATTAGAATTAGAATTAGAATCGATTATTCGTCAGATTGTATAAACATTATTTTACAATAAAAAGTAAAACATGATATCAAAAAGACATGTCAAAAATTTAAAGAATTGATAAAATGTAAATATTAATTCAATACATTTGATTTAAGAATTATGTTTCATATATTCGTCTACTTATAGAATGGATTATCACAAAGAATTGATTTTACTTGAGCCTGGAATCCAGATACACTATCTATACCTTTAATATTTTCTGGTAAATGTTCATATAGATCCGGTCCAATAACCAGCGGATTTTTAGTTGCTAATGCTAATCTTCTGGGAACGGTTGCCATACGACTTGCGTTTCGAGTATTACGTGAATGTATTTGGTTATTACGGGTAAACGTGTGTATATATCGTTTAACATAAACTACTATATCAAGGATATACTGGCCGCAGACCGTAATTATGCGCTTTTCCTTAAAAATTGGTCGGCAGGACTGCTTTCTGGATATGTTGGCTATCATACGGAGCGCGCGCTTTTGAAGTATTAGCACCCTTTCGCAATCCGTAGAATCTCCCCAAAGCATAGTACCATACGCAATGATACTATGCTGCTCTTCATAAGTCCAAAAAATATATATATTACTTTATATGTAAATACTGACATTAAATAAATTATTCTTAAGGTACCGATTGGTAGCCGGCGACACGTAGCAGCAGCAGACGACGTGTCGCCGCGACACTACTGGTTTCTATGCATTTCTATGAAATTACCTCCGTAGCCAGTGACACGAAGCTAGCGACGCATCATCGAGCGACAGGCGCAAGTGTCGCCCGACCGCGGATCAGTAGTGTCGCTGACGTGAGAGCAACGATACGTCGAGAGAGCTTTTTTTTTTTCAAAATGAATTTTTCCAATTCTGAAGAAGACGAACTCATAAACAACTTCCCTCACTTTTTCTGCATTTAAGGATGGGACGTGTGGCTCTGTACAAATCATACATAGTTGATAACGGAAAATATATAACGAAAATAAACTTGCTTGAACACAACAATACATAGTAGATAACGGTTAAAATATAACGAAAATAAAGCTTGAACACAACCCTCGTAAGTATGTGATGTGTTCATCAAAATGTGAAGTTTCATAAAATGAAACTATGACTTCGAAGAAATCCAACTGCGGCTGGCCTTCGCAAAGACCAATTTATACCTGTGAACAGAACTAAACAGATCTTAATCTTGCTATCAACTAGCAATTTAGAAAATTTCTGCACTACTTAGTTCTGCGGGAATCCGTGCGGATATACAAGCCAGTCTGTACCCGCAAAAACTAAGATCAGAATATATTTAAAATTTGTTTTGCATAAGTTGAATCTAGGTAAATTTTAGTGTAGGTGTAGAGTGTAAGAAATAAAATTGCAAGTGTAGGCGCCCCACGCGATGTCTTTCTAATTTGTACACGTTTCATGCTGGCTTATAGTAGAAACAACCCCTTTCTTTCCCGTGGGTGTAACGCACGTGTACCAAGGTAACTTGTGTAGTAATAATATTGTGATGTAGGCATAGGCCCATCAACCTTGAATACAGTGATGCACATTTGCTGACAGATTTGGCGAGTGCGAACGCATTTTAAAGCCGTTGTCGGTCTGTTTACCCCGCATGTGATAAAGGCGTCCTTATGAACGGGAGTAAAATTAAGTAATTGCTGCCGCTTTTAAAATTCATCAATTTATAACATTACAGTATCGACCGAAGCGTTATAAAGACAGTCGTATTGCATAATAATTAAATGAGTACAATAGTACCTTCAAACAGTGTCAAGTTTATCATAAAAAAAAAGGTATTCCATTTCTTATATTAATTAAGTACAATAGTACAAACTACAAAATAGAACTGCTCTCCAGTTTTATCCAGCGCATAATTCATGCGCAAGTTAAAGAAAAGAGTCGGGCGCTCTTTGTTTGTAACAAAGTGTTTCATTTGTCTGCCAAGTAGCAAGTAAATGTCGTAGCAAAAAGTGGTAGGTGCTTTCAATTCTGCGCGGGAATAAAACTCGGAGAATGCATTGTTTCAACCTCGATGTTTCACCACTGCTGTTCGATAGCTACGGGCTACGTCGTCGTAGCCATTGCTACGAGGTACCTAGATACCGTGTCGCCTTCACATCGAGTCATCAATTTAAGAGATCAATACATACTGATAATTCTTGATAACCTGTATGGAGAACAAGTATATTCTGATTCCTTAAATGGGAGTGCTTATTTGTATAGAGTTTATTAAAATATTGAATACTACGAAATTTTAATCAGAGTTAGAATAGGTATACTTGCTTAATCCTGTTAGTATGTACGAGTATGCGGTGTGAATAATTAATTTAATTTTCTTTACTATGTAGTGTGGGTTAGCAAACAAACAAGTACTATGAAGGCTTAGCACGTTTGGCTTGAATCAATCTAAACTAGGTAAGTATATCGAAACAGCTTGCATGTTCCGACATGCCACCAAACTTGTACCCTGGATCTTAAGTAATGCACCAAACTTATCAATCTGGCTGTTCAACATTGTGACTGAATTTGCGTCTATTGGACGTAACTCTCTGTGTGAAACTATATCCATCCATTCGTGCTTCAACTTAGTTTAACCCACATTGGAATGTCGGGTAGAATTCCTGCTACAGCTGATATATGATCATTCCGAGTGCTCACCGCTTTTGTTCATACGATCACTACAAGTACTGAAATTCAAATAGAACTGAACACGAAATTCAAACAGATGTCAGTATGATAAAATAAAGGCCGTGAAGTGCCGCCTTTGAATGGCATTACCCCATTTCTTTACCGCGGTTGTCGTAAAAAACGACTGAAGGACTCGAGACTCGAGGGTTTCATGTGTATTACAATTTTAGGCGACAGGCTGACGACATGTCACTATATAATACACGACTGAAACTTGTCAGAAGTGGCGATAGCAGCGACCGTATTTTAAGGCCGTTAACGCATGGAATAAATGCGTGATATGTGTATGTGTGTGAATAAAATAAAGTGTTCTGTCGTATCACTGTTAATTGTGTCTTCACACTTTTGTTGTCAACTTCTCATGTGCTGGATTTGTTTAAAAAACCAAGTTTTTACTTACTTATATGTTTTCTCGTGAAGAAGCTTCTTTTATTCTTTGAGAATGCAACTCCCAGATAGAAGAGCACTTCTACAGGAGGGGTGAAATTTTCTCAACTCCGTGAGCATTTTTATTTTAAGCTTTTTATTAACTTTTTTATTCTCAAAAATTCGAAAAAAAACATACAAATTTAATGATGCTCATTTGCCATCACTTGCACTTGTGGTTTCTGAAATAATCGAATTTCAGTTTTTACTGTTCACGGAGTTGAGAAATATGGTCACGGAGTTGAGAGTTCTTTTCTATTTTAAGCTTTTTATTGAGTTATTTGCTATAAAAAAATCTGAAAAAATAAACAAACATAATGATTCTAATATGTCATTATTCGCACTTGTAAATTCTGAAATAATCGAATTTACATTTCGAGTGTTCAAGGAGTTGAAAAATTCAGTCACAGAGTGGAGGATTTTTAATTCTTTTTTCATAAATGTAAAGGAATATACACAAAAAGACGCACGCAAATAAATAAGAAAATAAGCAATTGTTTTGTTTCGTTATTGATTATGTAATTATTCGCTTTACTCAATCAAATCACCAAAAGACAAAAATTTTCTTTGTACAGTACAAATGTGCTATAAAATTACCAACAAAACAAAACGTTTGTAAACAAATTACAAAATCACTATTCGTATAATTTACACTTAAAAGCAAAAATTTTAGTTTTCATAATATTTTCCTGCTTCAAAGTTTTAAGTAAGAACTACATTAAATCACAGTCAAGAGATTCCTTCCTAGCATTCATTTCACTTTTTATTTATTAACTATCTTCTTCCATCCGAGGAAGAACAAGAACTATCTTCTTATATAATGTCTTTGTTTATCATAATCAAATCACACGTTCTCAATATTATTTTCTTAAAGCTTTCCGCTTGCGAGCACATCTTTCATGCCTTGTTTTAACTTTTTCTTTTGCAACTCTCCTTGCCCATTTTCTCTTTCTTTCTTTTTTTCCTTTTCATACATATACTCTTTCATACACTCTTGATTTTAGCTCGTCTTATACGACTTAACAATTTTCATTCCTCTTGTCTTTCTTCTTTACTATTTGTCATCTAAAAAGTGTAGCAAATTTATAAGGATACAACAGCTTTCTAAAATACCTCAACTCCGTGAACAAATTTCTCAACTCCGTGAGCATTTGCACACGGAGTTATGGGTCTCGGAGTTGAGAAAAAGTTGGTTTCTTTAAAAAAAAACGCGCATTCTACTACTTAAAACAAATCAAACATTTCTTATCTACTGATACCCTGACAAGTTATAATCACACAAAGAAACAAACTTGCAACCTTTATAGTTTTTAAAATATTCATGATCCGGAGTTGAGAAATTACCCTGCACCAAAGACGACGCGGAATTTCTTACCTTTGAAAATGGTAAAATCCGGCATCATGTCACACGTACACTGCACTCGCCTGCTCGGGCGTAACTTACAGTTTACGTGAACCGAATAGTGATGTGCATATTGCGAATATTTAGATATGTGCTCAAGTATTTTGTAAGTTGTACCCGATTAAGTCGTAGGCTTGGGACAAATATTTAAAGTGATAAAAAAGTAAAATAATTATACTTTACCGTTATTTTAGTGATAAATATATCTTTGATATACATCTATAGACATGTGAATATAGAAATTTTATAGTATATTCCAGTAATTTTCATTTTATGAACCAATTTACATTCAATTCCGGCAACGGGACAGGCCGAAAACAGGGAAATTTGGAAAAAAAAAATCACTTCGGTATTTTTTTTAGGATGAACTATTAATAACACAGTCATGAAAGTATGCTCTCCGAATAGATTATACATTAGGGCTTGTATGTAATTTTTTTGAGATTTTTAAATAGGACTTTAACATGATTTTTGGACCAGGACAAAAAAAACAGCGTGTCTGTAGAAATGCCCAGAAACAAAAATGAGGTCCAAGCACAAATGTGCAATTTGCAGTTCTTCGTTGATGTGAGAGCAGATAAAAGTTAGTTCACAGGAATGGAGTACTCAAAGATAAGAAATATTTCAGATGGAACCTTACAACCAACCAGAATTAACAATTAAAACCCGTCGCAACATTACAAATCAGAACATAAAAACGCAAGATACTACTTTAGACAAGTATGAGCATACCTGAATAAGGCTTCTCTTAGTCAAGGATATGTAGCATGTATTTGTGTGTTACACCACCTGCTAAAATCTGCTTGCGATGAGTTTTTCGTGGTTATTCGTTGAACCGACGGCCGGTGGAGTAAACGGGTTATTGAATGGAGGCCGCGCCTCGGCAAGCGTAGCGTTGGACGACCTCCGGCCAGATGGACTGATGACTTAAAGAAGGCGGCTGGTAGCGACTGGATGGCGAAAACGGGAGATCGTGCCCTTAACGTACCCTGGGGGAGGCCTACGTCCAGCAGTGGATTGCTATAGGCTGATGTATGCATGTATTCGTATGAGTGTTACTGAAACGTTTCCTTGTTCACAATCTACAGTGCGGTTTCAGTTGTACGTCGAAGTGAGAGCAGATATAAATGCAAGGTCGCAGGAGTCGGGCCAGCCTGCAGTCTGCCGCTAACAGAAATAGACAGGTTTTACGATACAGCCCGACAGCACTCGCCATTCTGCATGCGGCAGTAACAAAGTGGCTATTGGCAGTTACTTTGCGGTTCTGCTTGTGTTCTGTCCGCAGAGACGTCACTATTATTCCGCAGGATTAAAATGGCCGTCGTGGAAGCTCTGCAACAAAGCTGCATTGGAAAAAAGCAACAAGATATAAGTAATTAAAATTTCTAAGGATTGTTAATTTTAGGATAAAATCAATGGTCATTTTGCACTAAATTCTCAGAAATACGTGTCGAAGTATTGGAAAAGTCAAGTCTAGGTGTTCAGAAGAACAGGGATGTCGTAGGAAAATAAATTGATTTATACATGGGTTAGCTCGCTCCATCTTAGAATCTGTCTCTGTTCTAAATCGCGTTCAAATCGGTCAAGCCGTTTGAGTGTGAAGAGGTAACAAACATCATACATACACACACACACACAAACTCTCAGATTTATAATATTAGTACGGATTTATGTATCACGCCTTTATCCCTTGCGGGGTAGGCAAAGCGTAAAAAAGGTGCATTTACGCCACATCTGACGAACATTTTAATGTCATTCAGATAATTGCGTATGACCATAGTGACAGGTTGCCAGCCCATCGCCTCAAATTGCAATACACATGTAACCGTCGAGTCCCTTGATCGCCTCTTAAGATATCCACGGGTAAGAATGAGGTGATGCTATTCTAAGCCAGTATCAACCGGCATATAAATTGATTATACGTAAAAATAAGTCGCAGGATACCTACAATAAATAAAAACGGCGCACCGCAGTTGTTCGGTCGTATGGCCGGCTGTGCCGGTCATTAATGTGGACACAAATTTGAATCGTAGAAAATTACAAATTCCTCATTCATTATGCTAAGAGGATATATTATGTAAGTTGAAATATAGCTGATACATTTTTTTGATTCACGATTATTTTTTTGTTAAATGTAATCCTAATCTTATGTTATTTACTGCAGAGACCGCAACCCTGTATTAAGCACACAGTATACATAAACTTAACCGATGTTGCAAAATTTTAGCTGGTTTCGCCTGATATTTAGTGGAAGCTCTCAGAGGAGCTCATTATTGTGGTTGAATACGAGTAGAATACAAAAATGCAAGAAGCTACGATCAACTACTTTGTAAAATTTTAATACGGATTGAATGCAAGCATGTTACCCCTGCTATGATTTTATTTTTGCCTATCTAGCCAGCCGCTATGTGAAACAATTGTTTTTTTTCTCTTTATCTCGTGTGGGACACCGATACACCGAGTCGACGAACGACCCGTTGAACCCTGGTGTCAGAGTTTTTCAACCACCTACTACTACCATTAGGCGTCTGACGTGATATGTTTTCTTCCATTATGCCCGGGATGTGTATGGTCTCTTTTAAAAACCAACATTATACTTAATCAAGTCAGTTTAAGAGGACGTCAAAACTACAGTATTAGAGGGTTCAGAGTTTTCATGTCTAAATTACCAATATTCAATATATTTCGAGATAATCGCGAACTATGCAAGTATTTTATAAGTGGTTAAGTATACTAAGAAATAAGTAAAGTAAAAGGAGTATACTAAAATATAGGGTGAAATTTTACTAGTGACCGATAGCGAAAACTCAAGATTCAAACTTGATCCTTATCACCAGCCCATCCTCTGTTTTCATTATTGGTCACTAGTAAAATTGTATCTGACATTAGTCAAATAAATAACAAACGAGTTTAAATACTAACCACCAGGTTTTAGCCCCAATCTGTTATTTTTTTCTTATTTTAATTTTCGTTTATGGAAACGAAACTCTTTCCTACTTGTATTATGCAAGAAATGTAAATTAGCGCTTCGTCATGCTGACTTCAATTTATTATTCAAAAAGAAAAGCTCCGAGGAAATTCAATTAAAACGAGTTACTTTTATTTTACTACACAATATACATACACCTACTAACTAGGTGCCTATTTACGTTTTATTTTATTGTATACTATTACAATAAATCAACGCACTGGATTTTTCAGGTCATTAGTCCTGTGAAATGTAAAATCGTTTTTATAGTTCATCGAACAAATTACCTGCATGTTACTGTCCAAAAAAGTTAATGTAATTTAAAATACAATGGCATGACTAAAAACATCTCACTCTTCATAAATGAAAATAATATGTGAGTGCATAATAAAATCTTGGATCTTACTCCTCACTTATTTTGTTTCATATTTTTAAAGCTTTACCTAGCCCAGCCTAGCCCTTGCATTTTTTGTTCCCAGTAATTAATGACGATTCTTATGGTACCTCATTATTAAATAAATCATTTACTAAATAAAAGTATCGGTTGACGAGTTTGAAAGTTTTAGTGGATTACAAAAATACGACATGTATATTCTGCTTTCATATAGGTCGGGTAAATAAATAGACATAAGATCGAAAAAGCAGTGGTTTATTCTTATCATTTTAGGTAAACGGTATAATTTAAGTTATATAATAAGTAATACCTACTCGTATGTCTTTTGGAATTGCGACTCTGAAACTATCGTACCAATTTCTAGTATCTTTCCATCAGCAATCGCATTGATCAAATCTTTATTTATTCCAGGTAAATGTGCAGCACGCGCCGATCTCATGTGAACTGGGTATGGTCTTTGTGGAAAACCATGTCGAAGTTTGAATGAAGGGAACGGCATCGATGGATGCAAGGGGTTTTCTTCACGATCAACAGGTAAAATACTTCTTGGGTAGCGAGTCATTTCTTCTTCATTTTGGTATCCATGAGATTTGACGTTGGCTGCTTCCACACTTTGAACGTCTCTGATGTAATCGGCGATATGAAACTTTTGAGGTCTTTCACTTGTTGAAACGAATATAGTTGTTATAGGTAAATGTAAAGCATCTGAGTCAGTAATTACTGCTGCTAGGATGACACAAGCTAACAATAAAAAAATTGCCATTGTGACACTTCACAGTTTCTATTTGATGACTAGTGCGAGATCTGACTTGTGGACAAGATTATATATGGAGAATTCTTGGAAGGAAATCAAACAAACTTTTCTTTGGGTTTCTCAAACAGAACGTAAAGAAAAGGAAATCTAGTCAATGAATTGGTTAGGATATAAACAAAACTTTACCTGCCCACGGTGTCCTTAAAAACCCATAAGGTAACTCTACAGTTTTTTATATGACTCACGCAGGAAAGAATTGTAGGGCATTCCCACAAGGAAAAATTATGGCATTCATTTATTCAAAGAACATGCTGTTAGGAAACGAAGTATCCTTTTGTTCTTTTTTATTATTTTCCTTAATGGGTGGTACAAATACTGCTTGCGCTTGCTGTAGACTGATTATTCCATACGAAAGTTTTGCATCAACCACATTTACTTAAGATGAAAATAATAATATTAATAGGATGCGTGTTATTAGTAGTATTTGCTACTACGCATGCAACAAGACGCATTCCTGGAAAATCCAGTAATACTCAAGAGTATAGAAGTCGTACTAGAAGGAGTGTACTACCATCAGATATAAAAACTGGCCCATTGCAACCTTTCAACCACTACACCTCCCAAACAGGAATATCGAAAGGACCTGAAATGGTTTACGTAAGGGTGCCACGCGATACCAATCAGAGATCAGCATCAGGAATCATATCTGACACAAGGAAATCAAGGAATCAGGAAAAAATTACAGGACACCGTAATGAAAGGAGTGTCATTCTGCCAGACATGAAATTTGATCCTAAGGAGCCCTTTGTACCTGATCTCTCCAATCTGTTCAAAGTTGGAGAACATCGTCATGTGAGGAGTGTAGTTCTGCCAGATTTAGAATTTGGTCCTAAGCGGCCCAGTGTGCCTGAGCCCTACAATCCGTTCAGACCTCGTCCGGGATACCCTCGGGTGCCAGGACCAGTCTATGGGAGAGCAAAGCGTGTGGCTCGGCAGCAATGAATAAAAGAAAACGCATCAAAATGTAATTTCAATAAAAAAACATAAAGAGTTATCGCTTGAGATTGATTATGTTTTGCTTTACGTCGACTACGACGTTTAAGGGTTTTTTTTTTTTTTTTTTAGTTTATTTTTCCATGAACAAGTTTTACAAATACAGTTATGTATATTCTCCCAAACTTCGTAGAAGTTTATCGGGAGATCCGAGTTGCTACGCACATTCAAAACTTATTCTAAATTATAACTAAAATACCCATTAAATTTCCAAAAAACTTAACATAAATTTATTCTTCCGAAATTGGTGGAACACACAGTCCCTCTAAAATATATTTACTTATTTTATTTTTGATTAGTTTCCTAGAACCAGTAATACACTTGAGCTCATAAGGCAAGGAGTTAAATATAGTGGCAACTAGGTACTCTGCCGATCGTCTACCATACACATTATTAACCCTGGGCTGCTCGAGTAAGTGCTGTGCAGCTAGTCTGGTGTGTCGGCAGCGCTGCCGAGGGGTCTTGAATTCCTCACTCGAGTATTGTTGCACTGCGTGGAACAACACATACTTCTTTTCCATAGGAATGATTTGGAAGTGTTTGAACAAAGCCTCGTAGTTATTTATAAGTTTACACTCTTTCCGCATTCGTTTGTCCGCGAACAACTTCATAAAGCGTATTTGCATTTATCTTATATGTTTTAGGTAAGAAGTATATGTTGTACCGTAAGTTCCGACTCCATAGTTAATGATGGATTCTACTAATGCGTGATAAACGATCAGCAAGATTCCACGCGAAGATTTATATGACAGTAATTTAAATCTGCCTAGAATCTGCCTCAGTCTTGTGCCTACTATATCTATATGAGCTCCCCACCCAAAGCGCTCGTCTATTGTCAGCCCGATATACTTGTATGTAGGAACCTGTTCTATGGCAGGGCAGCTACACACCGCGCTCCCGTGAAAACAGTCGAATGAATGCCCTACGATAGTCGATGATTTTAACTTACAAATCAATAATACAAAAGACATCAACGAAGTAAAACTAAATCTGCGAACTACTTAAATAAAATGCATCATTGCAGGGTATGTCCAAAGGTTGGGAACATGTAGGGTACAAAAACATGTTAAATAATGTCACCATCATCTGCCTGTCTTTATCAAATTCAAATTCAATCCTTTATCCCTTTTTATTTATGAAAGGAATATAACTTAATAAATTAAATTCTGATTGAAATGCATATTCTATGTAAATCTTGAAATTAATAAAAGGAAAAGTATAGAAAAAGTTGTACCCTTTCTAGTGAGATGAAAGTTTAAGTACCTATTCCGACAATCGGTACGTACCTACTGCCTCATTATCGTAGTGTGGAAGTGGAGGGGTTCAAGCCTGAGAGCCGGGAGGGTTTGTCGAGAGTCTCCACTCACACTCGCAGACGGTGTAGAGAGCTGTTCAATACTTAGAAGTATTGAGCACCTAAGAGAAACTTACGTATCTACCTAACCACTTCCTGCCCATGTTGATTCACATAGTCAATTATTTTATACGTATTCTAATTGTCGATTTGAGAAACTAAAACATTTTGTTAAATCCATCATTGACAGCCATGCTATCATTTGAAATATTAAAGGAATGTGATGATGATGATGATAACTCAAAATACTGAAACGGGTTCTTACCGCGATACTCATTTTGTTGAATTGTCCGATATTAAGAACTTTGTTTCAGTATTTTGAGTCATTATGTGTGACCGCGAAAGTTTAAAACAGTTTAAAAAGTATGTATTAAAAAAAACAAACATAAAAGAAAATAAATGTACCCAAACCAATTGGCAACTCTCTGTGATTTGTTGTATCTCTTTGACGTTGTATGAGTACCTTGAAATTATGACAGTTAGACAGATTCTCATTATACTATAAAATCTCGCCTGTTTCTGTAACAATTAATTTTATAATGGTTGAGAGCGTGTGACAACGGCGTGCGACATTTGACTATTTTTTATATATATTTTTTTATTAATGATGGGTTTGCTCTTGACTCTAGTCTAGGTCATTGTTTTTTCCTAAGGCTACAGTTTTCAATATTCACATTTTAATTAACCAAATAAAGGCAATTTTATTGCATGAAATTGCATATAACAAATAGGTATTACAATTCCTGTTTTATGAGCGCGGTCATTCAGCGATATCGAGTCTGAATAATTCATGGCGAAAAATGGACAAGACGCTGCTCGGAGAACAAACTTCTGCCATATTGTTGATAGCATTGCCTTCTCCAACAATTATTATATAATAGCATGATGGTGCAACCATTTAGGTACCTACAACAACATCTCGAGTCAAACCAATTTGACTTTCCTTATAAAAATAATAAATAAGCAATGTGAAATACGAATTTAATTTTATCTATCGCATGGTTTTCTCGAGATGGTGCTACTAAAAGTATAATATGGTTAGTTTAGGTAAGGTATTGTAAATATTTGCTGTCATGTAAGAACGTGTCAGACGTGGCATAAATGTCCGTTTTTGCGGCCGTTTGGGCTCTGCCTACCCCGCATGGGATCATAGGCGTGATATGTGTATGTAAGAAAAAAAAATTAAGATTGGTAATAAAGTGACTGATGGTTTTACGATTGAATACCAAATTTTTAAAACTTCTCGTGTTGCAAACCTCTGATTCTTTCTATCTGGGCTACCGCGGCTCATTGCCTGCGAATTTGTGTACCTAAGTGTATCCTAACAATGTTTGCCAAAACTTGGTTTTACCACAATATACCAAGGAGCAGTAATTTAACTTCATACTAACGAGCGGTTTTCGCACCCACACATACACACGCCCGACCGACCTATACGTACACGACTACTACATAGAATCGCGTGCCGCTTGTGTCACAGCGAACTGTGTACTGCCACCGTTTTTGTTTGCGTATTAAGAAACCGAAAAAATGTATACTTAGAAACCGAATTATTCATTGAATAATAATATAATACACTGTTTTCTCACTTTAACTTAGCATTACCACGCATTGCGGTACCTACGTGTTCCATCACTTAAATTCGGGTTAGGAAAACCAATTTGTTGATATCCCTGTTATCGTAGAAATTCAAGCGGAGAGGTGCTCGAATTAAACTACTGCTCCTAGGTATATGTGGTTTTACGATGTTTAAACATAAATATTAATATTAATCAAACTACAGATAAAAACAAAGTTCTTAATGGTTTTACGTTAATTAACAAAACCGCACTATCGTTGGTACGTTGTCATACATGTCATAATATTTTTTATTTATTTTATTTATTTAACTTTATGAACAAAAATGTACACGGGCGGACTTAATGCCAAAAGCGTTATCTCCCAGTCTACCTTAAACAAAAAATAATAATTAAAGAATGGCTTGACTAGTTATAATAACACAGTAATATGTACGTACATACGTATAATAACAACAACAATATACAATAAATACTACACATATACGTTTATCATATATGAATATTCATATATATAAATAATACACTAATACATAAATATGTTTATACCTGACCACGGGCATTTAATAATAAATAATAATATTGTTCAACAGTAGATGTTCATAACGCGACGTTACGTACTTATGATGAACCATGCTGTAATTACTGTAAGACCCACCAACTCTACAAAGCTCTGTGAACAAAGCGGACAAATCGCAGGAAATAATTCACTCGCTCCTTGCTTCTTTGAAGCCTTCGGAAGGTATTATATGTAATTCAAAATGTGTTCCATTAGGTACTATAGTAACACGAACGTTATTGTGCATTAAAATTTTAATAGACAACAACAGCGTGGCGAAACGCTAGCAGGCGTCCTAATTTACATTTCATGCATAAGTAGCAAGGAGATTCTGTTTCCATTAAGACTCGCCTAATTTTTCCATAACTACACGCCATTGTGGAACGTTGAATAACAGTCATTAGGAGTGGCAGTGTAGTTTCCGCGGCGGTATGAGAGCGGTCTGCTGCGGAAGCGGAAGTTGTAACGTGAATGGGGTCGTTCGCTTCTCGCGCGGCGCGCGGGATTTTCCGCGCAGTTAGTGGTTTTCGCGTCGACAACTTAGCAGCTTGCAGTAAGCAAAGCTGCAGCAATTGCTCGCCTGCACCGGCTTCATTTGCTCACGCCGCAGCTTTGCAACCATCCGATATTAAGGAGCTGCTCCTTATTTGAAATACAAGTATTACCCGAGCGTAATATCTTCATTCAAATACAAATTCTAACGGCTTGTTCGAATAGACCGGCGCCGTATCTGTGAATTTAGTGACTCAACGAAAGAGAATCGTGATTGGGGTAGCAAAACATGCGACTT
This sequence comes from Tuta absoluta, assembly GCA_027580185.1. Classification (NCBI taxonomy): domain Eukaryota; kingdom Metazoa; phylum Arthropoda; class Insecta; order Lepidoptera; family Gelechiidae; genus Tuta; species Tuta absoluta. Next base: position 8,534,850 of record JAQAHW010000003.1, read on the forward strand.
TTCCTCCACATATTATTTTTATTCTACGATTAAGTAGAACTGAAATTTCGAAAAAATATTTCCTGCGTTTTCTTGTGTCATTCAAATTTTAAACAGTCACAACGTCCGTTTTTTGTCAAAAGTGTTTGAAACATAAATGATTAGCTGAACATTATTATCTGGATGACAATTTAAACACGGTGTGTGTTTAAAAAAAAAAAGAAGTTAGACGCGCTTTAAATGATGATCAAATTATTTTTCAGTTTAATTTACTGTTGACAGCCGGTTTAACTGGTAATGTTTAACTGGTTTAAATGTAAAACTTTTTTATAATAACACGGTTAAAGAGGAACCTTATTATAGAAGGTGTAGTGTGTAGACACTACAAAGGCCACTACACACTACAAAGACCTTATATAAGTTCAGTTACTTGAAGTTTTCTGCACATGTTTTGATATATATATTTTTAAAGTTTTAATAGATATAGCAATGTAGACACTCATAAATCTTGTCCAATCCTGTCTTTCTCATAATATGTTTCAACATGATGATTTGCGTTTAACCATGGTTTTAAACTCGTAATCCTCTTAACTGCAATGGATCACACGGCAGTTGAATAGCGTCGCGAATCCGCATTTCAAATTAGTGTCCACACGGTAATGGATAACGAACAACACATTACCCTCTCTTTACTATTAGATCAACATTTATGTGTTTGATGAACAGTATTAAATTCATCCTAATAAGGGTACATAGTACTGTACTTCGAACACCACACTTTTTAGTTTTAGAGTTGAAAATTAAAATATATACAAGTCTACGACCGCTTGTAATTGTAAAAATACAAGCTCATAACCTAACGGTAAAAACAGTTGCGGTTGTTATTGCTGTAAAAACGAGCTATTGACTCACTTAGGGGTATCAAAATTCATATTGTACCGTGGACCGTATTATTATTATTTAGCCCGAAGTGTTCCACTGCTAATCATTATAAAATACTATGAAACTATTGCAAAGTTGCTTTCCTCCTATAGGTACAGCGTAGTACCTACGAAGTCAGTAGCTATATAAAAGAGCCCCCGAGAGAGCGGCATAGTTTGACTAACAAGCTTGTTACGTCTTATGTTACAGTATATGTTTTAACGGCATAAAGTAACGTGTGTTGGGTCCATTATTTCAGGTTGCCAATATGCACGGAGGCGCATTGCGCCCTCATTAAAGTTATATTTAGGCGGCGTCTCCGCTTGGGCTTTATAGCGCGAAAAGTGCCAATTTTGTCGTAGCCGAAAATGAAAATCCACCCTCCACGCAAGCAGTCCTTTAAAAATGTATGCAATTTACTTCTACTTTACTTTTAAAATTATTTTTTGTACACGTAAAGTTAAGAGTATAAAGTTGAATGCAGTGCAAGTGTGGCTAAAAGATGAATGGGCAGCTCGCTTCAAAGCATTATTGTGTAGCGACATAATTAAATCCGGTGTACGATCTAATGAAAAAGCTCTTTCTGCATAAAGTTCTGTGTTTGCACGTGACAAACGGACCACCTTGGGGACTACGGAATTGTTAAATAGATTCATTCTTTAGCGTTCTTGTGACTTCACGATAGGTAAGTTGGTAGGCATATTTTAATGACAAAATATTAAGTATGAAAGTCTTTCCAAAAATACAAGAAATTTAATAAAAATTAGTTTACTTACGGAAAATGCTTGAAGCAAAATGAACAAAACGCTCGTTATTCGCTTCAATTTCAAGCCACCACTTTCAGCTGCAATGTAATCAGTATTCTAGAACCCTACTTTGATATAAACTTTTTCTCTGGAGGGGTAACTTCCAAGGTTTAAGTCGCAGACCTCTCAACGAAAGAAAAAGCAGACTTCCATGATCTGCTTAACGAATAATAAATCCTTAAAATAAAGAAAACCTTTTGATTGCACAAAGACAAACTAATTTAATTTCGCCTTTAAAATTGAATGCGGTCTGTGAACTGAAAAGTAAGTAATTTGATTAATTTGTTCTACGAATAGTTTACACCAAAATGCAATGCTCGGAACGAGTTTACGCTTAGTTTTAATTGCTGATTTAACTTTATGGACAATAGTAGACAGTTCTGCAGCCGCCGGAGCACGTAGGTAATTATAACTTATTTATTTCTCCTTTTGTCTATTGAATAAAGCAATCATTATAGGTGTAGTGATAAGTTGTAGGTACTGCATATTTATTAACATAATGCATGTGGGTATGCCAATAAAGTTTAGTCTTGGTCGAACCGGTGTTTCAATCACATCATGGTGACAGCGGTGGGATTCTTTCCTTTTCTGTCTGGAAAACGAACTTATTAAATATTTGTTTAACAAGAAAATGTACATATTTTCTGAGGGTTTTGCCACCTGAGGATAAATTTAGAACCCCTTTTTTTAAATCAAAATAGGTAGCATAGTTTTTGTGTTTCCTACTACCTAGTTCAGCATTTTTCTGTAGCGTTGTCATCTTTATGCTGCAACTTCGTTAACATGTTAGTTTGAAAGGAGAACTTGCACTCTGAGTGGAGAAAAGCAGTAGCGTAACGTGTCTCGGCGAGAACTCTCCGGCGGCGCTTTAATTAACCGTCGCGCGACAACCACTCATTCTATTATGTAAACAGGAAAATGCATCCTGACATACTTGCATTCACCAGGATTGCCACTTTCCCCGCACACACACTTATGTCACGCCTATAATCCCTTAAGGGGTAGGCAGAGCGTAAAAAGCCGCTAAAAACGGACATTAACACCACGTCCGACCAATATTTGAGGGTCGTTCGGAAAATTGTGTACCGCCATAGCGACAGGTTGTCAGCCCATCGCCTAAAATTGCAATTCATATCCTCGAGTGCCTAAGTCGTCTCTTACGAGTCTCACGGAAAAAAAATGAGGTGATGCTATTCTAAGCCGGCATTGTATCACATGCTCGTTAAACCGTCGGTCCCGGTTGCTGTCTGTGATTACTTAGACGGCAGTCGTTACACAGCCATGTCAGAGGCCTACTAGTTATAGTAGGCGGTTGAAAAACTTTGACACAGGGTTCATCGGGTCGTTGGACGACTCGATGTCCCACATAAAAAGAGAGAATCACATGCCAGTTTCCGCTTATGCTGAAAGATGAATCGGGTGGATTGTATACAGTATGAATGCCGACTTTAAGGTTGAAATAGTTTAATAACGGTAATTTAAAATATTTTTAATAGGAGGAGGTGAGTTGCATTATGTATTTGTACGTGTCATACAAATTAGTATTGACACAAATAAAACACTTACAGTTTAATTATAAAAAAGTTTGACGTGGTTTATGCGTTTTGACAGCGTCAAATTGTATAGGAAAATATTTTAAACACTGCCTATATAAGAATCTAACTTTTTTGTAATAACACGGATGTATATTTCTTTATATCATAATCCGTATACGTTTCATATTTGAAGCTGTTGTCGTGGTAATCCTCTTAGTATAATGAATGGCTCGTCAGTTGTAATTCCCCGTGATTCAAATTAGTGTCCGCGGTAATGGATCGCCGCGGCAAAACCCTCTCTTTGCCCGGGTGGAACGACAACAAAAATAAATGGACTAATTAATTAAACATTTCATCAAAAAACACAATAGCCACTGTTGGATATGGATAATCCACTTAATCCTATAATTTATCCTATGAAAGCTTGGCAGGCTGGCTAGCCAGTGCAGTTCAATGCAAGGTGTTGTATTTCACAAAGAAACACTGCTGCCCAATCCCTGGCTTCGTCCCATAAAACAAAGTCTTCGAACAAACGTACCAGTTTGACGTTTGTGTAATAGTCCAGCCTTATTTTATTACACTTGTGAAATTCATAGTTACCTCCTGCTATCACAAACGTCAAATCGGACCGTTAGATTGTGTACACTGATTTAGTCAAGCCAAGCGTGGTGTGTATGTCAAAACCTCCCATTTTACTATTCTTGTTGATAAAAAAAAAATTGATAAAGAAAAGCTTTTAACGACAGCCATTTTAATCTTGCGGAATAAGTCTCTGCGGACAGAACACAAGCAGAGCCGCAAAGTAACTGCCAATAGCCACTTTGTTACTGCCGCATGCAGAATGGTGAGTGCTGTCGGGCTGTATCGTAAATCCTGTTTATTTCTGTTAGCTGCAGACTGCAGGCTGCCCCGACTCCTGTGACCTTCCATTTATATCTGCATATTACTTCGACGTACAAATGAAACTGCAGAACTTCAAATCTGTTTGTTAATCTAACTAGGTCACTGTAGAATCTGATTCAATAATTTTATTCAGAAGATATAAAGTTATCTAGAACGGTTTGTTTCTTTATTTCAAAGCATTTTAGTTTCATTTGAATTTCAAACATTTGCGAGCGCTTTATATGATCGTATTTCATTCAGTTGTAGTGAGAATATTGTCCGACATTTCGATGCAGGTTCCCAACTTAGTTAGAGCTTAAATGAAGTTTCACACAACGTTCCGTCTAACTGACTTGATGCAAATTCTGTTTCAATGTCTAACGGGCAGATTGATAAATTTAATCTCAATATGCTCGTATAGTGTTTATAGTATTATGAATACGACAAATACAAACTGTTTGTATTGTTCATCACACTAGGTTAATTATTGACAGCACTTTACAGTAAAACGTGCTAGGGAAGTGTTGAAATTGTCTCTCGCTAATACGAGATCATTGTATTGCTTTGCCTACTGGAATGAAAAAATATCGTAGCATTTGCTACGCAGTCGTAGCACATAGTCAAACGAATTTTAAAACTTGAATGATTGTCCAACAGGCATTTGCTGTAGCTATCGAAAATAATCTTAGAAACAATGCATTCTTTACACTTTGTATTGTCTCGTTTATTCCGGCGCTGAATAAAAAGCGTCGGCCACTTTTTTCAGACATTTACTTGCTACTTGGCAGACAAATGAAACACTTTGTTACAAGCAAAGAGTGCCTTACTTTATAATTTAACTTGCGCATGAATTATATGCTGAATAAATTTACTGGAGCAGTTCCATAGTGCAATTACTTTCAGTCCTGAAACTGCAGATGGTTGTAAGCAGGTAGTCTATATTTTTATTTTCTAATGATGCATCATTGCATGCAGTACAATAAAGTATTATTGGCTGAAATCCTTTTATTTACGTAAGTAGATAGGTTACCTATAAAAAGGAGACAGATTTATGAATGAATTTTATTGACCTGAATAAATACCCAGGACTTAGTTAAAATGATGTTTCAACTATTCCTAATTTGTTCTAGTTTCTCTGTATTCTTACCGAAAACTTAAAAACTATTTAAATAGGTCAATGGGTAACTTTATCTTGTGCCAAGTAGGTGAACAGATGTCTCTTTGTATGGAGCTGGGTAGCTGTTTATACTTTCAACAATATTAAGAAACATTGAGGTCAATACGAGTAGTAGTGCCAAGTCGGACTGCCAAGTGAAATTTTGCATTCTACAAAAACAATGTTATTCACGATTATAGTTATCCCGGGTTTTCAGACGCAGCACTCAAGTTATTATTTTTTAATCATTATTTTGAAGGCCTATGAACACCGTTTTCTCTAATTATTATTATGAATTGTACTTGAGTTTCTCTTAAACAAAGTAATTAAGAATGCTACTGGTAAGGAAACTAAATAGCACCAGTACCACTCCGGCACTGAGTGATCATAAAAAATGCCATCATTATATTCTCTTTACTTTTAAAATTTGCATTCCTTTTTTAGGGTTCCGTATCCAAAGTTTCAAAACGGCCCCTTTTAATGAAACCCGGCTGTCTGTCTGTCACCAGGCCTAATCTCATAAAGAGCTACCGTATTTCTGTTGTGGCTATAGCAACAAATATTTATCACTAAAAACATTAAAATAAAACAAAAGTAAGTCCATCCAAAAAGCGTTTGTTTTTGCTTGATATCATCTATGTCTGGTTCGGAGGCTAGATCTCATAAACATTTTTAGACTTGAAAATTTATTTTTACCAATAAACGCTTGAATCTTGAATCTTGAATCATAAACGGTAATAGTAAGATAGTAAAAATTTTCACAGAACATGTATTACTATTGCTGCTATAACAGCAAATACTAAAACACGGAATAGCATTAATTTTGAAGGGGGCTCCTATACATAAACCTTAAACCTAATCACATATTGTGTGATAGATCGCATTAAAAAAACTATTTACGCGTAATTTTTCTACCCTCTTTTCACTCTCTCCTTTCAAAATGCTTTAAACGTATTTAATTATTTTAGATCCTCAAACTAATCTCCAATTTTAAACAGATCGCTCTCATGCCCCTTTCATCCGCTCCCACCGGTTTTCCCGTGAGAATGTGACTTTTTCCCGGCATAAATCATACATATAAATCTTTCTTTGGAATAACATCATCTACTTAAAAAACCGCATCAAACCCTGTTGCGGACAAAGGGACATGGCGACTTTATTTTATACTATGCATTGATGGTACGGAACCCTTTATGTGGGAATCCAACTTGCACTAGGCGTTATTTTTAATCAAATCTCTGTGCGGGAGCATCTGTAACATCGTGAACCGGAACACGGTTTGTGAGTAATTGTATTGGCATCGATCGTGGCAAGAGTCAGAGCGGCTAGGTTACGTTCCGGCTGATCATCCGCACTTACTGATTCTTGCAGAACTGTACGTCATACGATCCCGGCAACGAGTGATTCTACAGGGTTCATCGGGTCATTTGTTGAGTCGTAGTACCACAAGAAAGGAGGAAAACTGTGTCTTTGCTGGACGGATTATTGGTTTTGAGTTTACTATTTCCTTTATATCATTAAGGTGATTTTCACACGCATAATACACGTCCAATAGTCAATAAGTAAACGACAGCCTGTGACAGACACACATGATTTACTTCATCTACCATGCATGATATAACTGATGGCGTTTATATGCGAAAGTATGCAGCGTGTGTAAAAACAAAACAAAATTGTTAAACGCAAAATAATGTTTGAATGAAATCAGTAAAAATACAAGGGCAGATAGTTAACAGACGAACCAAACTACACAGCCAAACTAAAACAATATATATTTAGATACGGCTTTAAGGCGCGAGTCAGATCACACTATCTGTCCGAAAAGTGATTTTCACTTATACTGTTTTGTTTTTCTCCCCTGTCCATTTAATCTGAATGAACATGCATATTTCTCTATAATAATGTATATGTATTAGTTTATTGTAATATAAGGTATATAGTAGTTTACTCATATTGTTATTTATGTAAAATATGTAGGTGTTAATGTATATGTATTTTATAGAACCGTAAAAGCACTATCCCGCATCTCAAATCTACTCTCCTTTACCCTAAGGTTGTCTGGTAGAAATAGCTACCTAGCTATAAGACCGCCTATATTGTACTCTTTCTTTTCTTTATGTATGTCCATTTCTTGTTTTTGTGCAATAAAGTATATTTATGTTTATGTTATACGGCCGCCGTGCATTCATAGCTACCACCGAATTCATTGGTTAGCTATCAACTGTTTGATAGCAGTCAATCAAAACAAATTACGGACCGAAATAAAAAATACGACGCAACAAACAGATAAAAATTGCCAAGTCCCGCTTGGTGCAGGAATTACAACCTGCAGAGTCAATACTAATTGGTGGTGTCATAACAATTATATGACAATATAAAGCAATATTTTTTTATCAATACTTTAATATCAGAAATTGATTACTATTGAACGGCGCCGCCGCATACATAAGTTTAAGCTTCGATCTGTATAAATACTCATAAATAAGTGCGTTACTTTTTAGAGGTTAGCTGTGCCACAAAATTACTTAATACTTTGATAATTGTTATGCACCTACTAATAATTATTAATGCACGTATTTTTAACGCACCGTAACGCATGACGAATGGAACGACTTGACAGACGCACCGTTATGCGCCGTAAACGCATCGTACCCGTATTTGTATGGGAATAGGATGGGAGTTCACATTTTTTTTCGTCTGACAGACGCATGCGTTACGGTTTGTACAAAAACAACGTCCGGTAAGTCAGACAACCGACTCACTACTTTTTACAGACGGTAAAAGAAACTTGGAGTGCGCCGTTAGAACGGTAGGTGCAGTAAAAATCATTCTCTGGAAATTCTTAATTTGGCCGGGGGAACTCCCTGTATTATAGTACACCGAGTACGGAATGCTGCAGAACCAGACTAAGTATCGCAACATGTTTATTTAATTTTGAATTGCGATCATCACTGGTTTACTCATCATTTGATGTTCTGAATGTTACTAATTTTGGGCAACTTTTCAGTTGAATTGTATCGAGAGTTTTGTTGAAACCATCAAAATTATGTGTTAAGAACTTTTTATAAATTTCATGAAAATTTTGTAGTGTTTCAGTATTCATTTCACTTAAAAACTTAACCTTGAACATTGTAAATACCTACGTTCTGTACGTTTAGATACCTCTTGCGAATTTATTGAAGCTATTACCGTTATGAAATTGACATTTACGATTAATTGATGCCCCAGTTACCTGGAACAGCCCGTGTCCGCGATAATCGATGCCTTGCAGCAAAGTAGCTGTATTCTTCGAACAAATGCATTAATGATTAGGGTTAATTAACAACATGGAGCCCTGTAGGCTCTAGGTAATAAGAATTTATTTCAGAATACAAAATACGTAGTAGTTTCTAGAATATCAGGTGAATCAGTTTGTACATTTGCGTTGCGTTTTGTTCTTTTTAGTTTGCTCTTTCATGTCTACTGTCTCTTACAAAAAAGATGATGATATCGTAAATTTAATGCTTGGAATTCATTTTAGTTGAAATTTTTAGATATGTAGTGAAGTATGACAACTTGCTTGTAAGATGTCATAATATAATGTAAAAAAATAACACGACTGATTTAGAAGGTCCATAGGAGCGCGGATTTGTTATTTTTTACATTCAAATATGTGAATGATACTGTAACCACATGAAAGGATACTCACCACAAATGACTAGACTAGAAGGCAAGTATACTTCAGACAAAACCTATCAAAATGAATGCGACGCCCGGTTTGATCTCGCTTGCAAAACATTTTTGCTCACACAGATGTAACGTGTACACTTTATTATCTAATAATTTGCATGGCACTTAGGTTAGCGGGTGGAAGGCTACTATGTTTCAATGGACGCAAAAAATCACTGGAACAAAGTGTTCTCAAAACGTGGGCAACTATCCCCCTTGGTCATCTATCCGTACACATACATACACATTTCGTGACTCTTACTTTGAAAAGATATTTTAATTTAATAGTGTCGTATCAGTCTAGAATTCATAAGCTCGTTAACTTTGTCATTTACATTTATAACTTGCTTAAAATTATTCTTGAGCCATGAGCGCGTGTCGTCAGCTAGTTTACCGTGTAACAATATTTCAGTTCTCGTAGCCTTGACTGAATTCGTACGTACTAAACTCGTTATAAATGCTATAGCCACCCTTTATCTCTATTCCATACATTTATGGAAGATGTCACGCAGACACGCAACTTTGAAATTATTCTGGACCGTAATTTTCAAGGGCGCCAAATTTACCTCTAAGATTGAAATAATGGATTCAGATTGTAGAAAATTTATAAATTCTGTTCGTAATCTAATCTGCGGGCTAAATAAGCCTATATCGAAGCGCTCCATACCTAGTTATCAACCTTGAGTGGATTAGAAGGCGTGCTCTACCATACCATAATAGAGGTAATATTGTGTTTAATTTAAGGTAATGTTGTTGATGCCTATTTTGAAGGCGGCAGTGAAATAATTTATAACAATAGAGCAATCTTTAGGACAGGAGTGTTTGTTAACGAATTAAGGTAGGTTTTTAAAGTAATTTATTCCTGGCGGTTAATCCCCTGCTCGCCGCGATTTGATCCCGTTATCTGCATTGATTTAGGCTGAAAGGGAAACATCGAGCCGTTTGTTTATCTTACAAAAAAGCTACTGCTGTAGGTAAACACCACCTGTTATTATCTGCAGATAGTCTCCGTATTTTGAGATTTTGCCACATGGGCCTTGAATATTCTAAAGAATAATTTATACATATGTTCAAAAATTGTATAAAAAATATAAATAATATTCTACGTAATATAATAAAATGTATACATGTCTGCAGCATTATCCTGCCTGTCCTTGCATGCATTATTAACACATTAATGCAGACGCACGCACAATAGCGCGCCAATAACCGCCAACTACCTCCAACTATCGCCAACAAATACGAAACTACCCGCAATTTTCAAACTTCCATTATAACCTGCCGTCGAACGCCTTGATGACTTTCGCAAGTTTTAAACTAATCCTCGTGATTGCGACTGAGCGCTCGTGATCAAACTGATTAGCCCAGTTTAGGCATTAAAAGTGGCATTCAAATAAAATTTATGTTAAAAATTTTCAACAATATCAATATGAAGATATCTCTATAAATGCTGAGATAATAATATTAGCTTTATTTCAATTGAACACGTAATAAGCCAACTTCCGTTATAGATGTTATTTTGTAGGTAGAGTGACTTATAAGACACTTGATTTTTTGCCTTTAAAACCTTTATTTGCTAAGCCAATTTCGTCAGTAGGGAGCCACACCGGATCTCCCCAAATGGGATCTAAAACTCTCCAATCAGGTCGTTAATATAAATATTTAAAAGGCCCAGGAGGCAATCTCTGCCTGAGCATAGAGTAGAAATCACGCTAGTATTATTATCTATTCTTATGGCCTGAGTATTCCGCAGCAGGTACCAAGATGTCGCCCATTAGTCGAAATTAATTATCTGTCATGCATCGTGCTTGCGTTAGTTTTAGCAATAATAGCCATAACAGTCCACTGCTGGACATGGGCTTCCTCTTATTGGAGGATATTGCCATACTTACCACGCTTAGAAAGCGATTTGGCAAGTGCATTGCAAGAATTTATCGCCGTCTCACTTTTTAGGACACCCACGGGTTGTATTTGGGTAATGCCATTTCTAAGCCGGTACGATAGTTTGCATATTTTAACATATTCATCCCTTATATTTGTTTTTCATCCCTTATATTTTATTCAATTCATTCTACTCAATAAACGTATACAACTTCCAAAAACTGGGCGATGGAATTCCAATTGTATGAATATGGCATCAAAGATTTTTCATCCTACTATATTTGAAAAAAACGTGTTAAAGAGCATTATCTTTCCTTAATTCCGTAATTATCATTTATGTATTATAATATATTGTATATTGTATAGGTATATATAGTTATATATATATATGTGTATTTTTATTTTTAGTCATATATTTATTTGATTTGTGTTTTGATCATGATAAAATTATAAGTAAACTGTTATATGTGCACGTATTATCCGTATATCCTTAATCTACTCACGCTTCTTTAGGTCTGCTGGAAGAAATTTCTTTAGAAATAAGCAGTACCTGTTGTACCATTTTTCCATATGTTCTATGTTTTTGTATTTTCTTGTGTACAATAAATTGTTAAATAAATAAATAAGTAAATAGTTTTTTAAGGCATGAAATATTGCAAGTTAAATGTTTTCTTTTATGTCGAATATACACAATTAAAATTCCGTCATGTAATTTTCGGTAGGTAATTTCAAACTTCGGGAGAATGCCCAGTAATCCAAAATGATGCACTATTCTATTTATTCCATGAAGGCAAGAAAACAGACGTGCTACACAATTCTGTTACCTAGTATACAACGTAGCTACAGCAGTAGTACGTGCGTCTGAATTCCTCTATTGACACAGCGAGGCACGGCTGACGGCTCATACACATTCATGAATTCAGCTCCAGTTTGATCAGCAAACAGCGCGTTTTGCTTTCCCTGTATGACTGATTTATAGTAAATGAAAATAACAATATTTTGCCTACATTATTAATTGTGTGTGAGGTTTTTTCCAGTTATGCAACCTTGTTTGTGTTTGTCATTTTACTTGTAAGATTCAGAAGTCAGTTTATGATTATGATTAAAATATAGAGGTCAGTGGATTAAAATAGTAGTTTATGCAACTGTCACTATGGCGTACCCTGGCCGTCCCTGGCGGAAGCCTACGTTCTGCAGTGGACTGCAATAGGCTGATATATGTATGTATAAGCGACTGCCATATAATGAAGGCTGTTAGAAGGCTAGTATCTGTTTATGTAGCCAGATACAATAGCATGTGCATTTAATTAAGCATGTTCGTGTCAAACCATTATCGCACTCGGCCCAAAATCATGTAATAGACAGACAGTCTTCTAAAGCCTTAATGCATTAAAATACACTATTTTATCTCTATTCTACTCAACAATCCCTTAAAACAAACAAGGGCGAACTAAACTCATACAATAATTCAAGTCACGTCCCGGAGGCCATTTGTTTATTTTTCATTTAATTATTGTTGTGTGTATTCGTTACATTTCTTCATTTTATCGAATATCGAAAAATTATGACGAAAATTCTTTTACTGTTATATGCTTCAGCGTTTGAGAAGAAAAGTATTTTTATCTACACTCGTCTCATAATGTTCGAATTATGAATTCGAAAACAGATGCATAATGACCTACTTTATGCATTCTGCCTATAAAAACTAGGGTTTACTATAAATTACAGAAGCGTAATGACTTAATGAGAAAACTCTTAATACGATAAAGTTGAGAAATGAAACGAAGTTTTTTTTTCCAATACTCAAATCGCTATCTTCCGCCGCACCTGACAGTTGTTGTTGTACGGTAATTTTTCGGATGTTGTTCAGTTGTTTTAATAGGTTTTTGTTCTGTTGTTGTTGAGATGTTGTTCAGTTGTTGTTCAGACGTTGATTAGTTGTTGTTCAGATGTTATTCCGGTGTTGTTCAGTTGTTGTTCAGTTGTTGTTCAGTGTTGTTCAGTTGTTTAGTTATTTGCTGTTGAGACTCGACATCTAAACAACGTTTAGTAAAGAATCTTCAAAAATTCATATCAAGCCATATTACGTTCTCGTATTGAATTTGACCATGTATCGGGCCTTGCAATCGCCGGTGCGGACGTTTGGAAAAGTGTTCAACTGAGTAAATTTTTTAGAGTGTAGATAAAATAGTGTATGCAACTGCATATAATTAGGCATTAGAATGCTCGTGTCAATCTATTATCACACTCGGCTACGCCTCGTGTGATAAACAGACACTCGCATTCTAATGACCCGTATTATATGACAGTTGCATAAACTACTATTATCTACACTCGTGTCATAATCGAATTACAAACTCGAAAACAGTTGTATAAAGACCCACTTTAAATGCATTTTGCCTGTAGAAATTACAGTGTCTTCTCAAAAACTGTAAGCATTACGTTTAATGAGAACGTACGCCTTTCGATGAATTGGAGAAATGAAACGTAGTGTTTTTTGCATATTGTCTGTAATGCAAATCTGTTGTATGGTTGTTGGTCGGTTATTTGTTAGTAGTTAGTAGGTGTTCTTCAGCTGTTGTTGTTCAGCTGTTCTTCAGATGTTGTTCAGTTGTTGATCAGTTGTTGGTTGACTCGACATCTGAATAACTGCTGAAATATTGAATTTCCAAAAATTCACATCGAGCCATATTACGTTCTCGTAATGATTTTGACCTTGTATTGTATAGGACCTTGCAATCGCCGGTGCGGAGGTATGGAAATAAAGTTTATAACTGAGTTTTTTGTGTGGAGTGTAGAGAAAAAGTAATGTATGCAATTGCATAAAATTAGGCATTATATTACAGTTGCATAAACTACTATTAAGAGGCAGAATGTATAAAGCAAGTTTTATCAACTATAAACAACTGTTATCGATTTGTAATCCGAACATTATGATAGGAGTGTGGCTAAACACTTGTAGAATATTTGACACGCAGAAAATTTTATAGGTGTCTTTTTTTTAAGTAATAATATTTTCGAAATTTTTAACGGAATACGCTGAAGTCAGCGAAAAATTAAATAAACTTTTCCATAGAGCCAGCAGCCAGAAGCCATGTTTTACTGAACGAATCCCGTTGTTGGCAGAAAGAGACGGCGCTCGAGACTTTCCCCTTTTCCTTAAGAGCGCAATCCTACTCACATGTGTGACGTTATTTTTTGTGCTCTAAATTTCTTTTGTACACCCTGTGAGGAAAATCAAAGGAAACTAAATAGAAGTGTAGATTTTTACAGCTATTTTTGCTATATTAACATTTTTATCTTATGAAAGTACAGCACAAAGTAGTAAGTAGTTTATTATGTTAAACTTGAGTGTTTACTCTTCTTCAATAACACACTTTTAACTATTTATATATTTATTATACACTCACACAATCAGAAACGTAATACAAAATAATCATGGTATGCGGCTTATACCATAGTTTGCGGACAACACAACGCTACCGCGTTTTAAAAGTACACTAGCGACATCTCTAGGACGCCATTTGTACTAAACATTCCGCCCACCAAGGACCTTGTCCTTTATACACAGAAACTGCTGAATAACTTCAATTAAATGCACTAGAAATAACAATTTACACATAAAGGAAGCCGCCCACCATGACTCAACTTACACATCAAGATTTGAAAAAGAAAACAAAATACTTAACACAAAACTATTTGCCATGCAAACAACTCAACAAAATAAACTTACAAAAGTTGCATAAACAAACATTGCCGCTCACCGTGCCAATGTAACTTATTTCTCCAAAATAATAATTCTGTTAATAGCTCTTTTAGTAATTCCGTTTTTAGTTTTAATAGTCACTACACGAGTTACATTGTCCGGTCCAGCATGCTTATTAATTACAATGCCCATCAGCCATCGTGATGGTGGAACATTATCCTCTCTTAAAATAACAACATCATTTATTTGCGGTTCTGGTTTCTTAGTTTGCCACTTATATCTCTGACTTAAACCAACTAGATACTCTTTTGACCATTTTTTCCAGAATACGTTAACCATCTTTTGTACAATTCTCCATCTTTCTAAACAACCAACGTTCTTATCACTAAAATCCTCATGTTACATTAACTAAAGGTTCTCCTACTATAAAATGGCCTGGTGTCAAGGGGAGTGGGTCGTTAGGATCGTCACTTAAAACAGAGATAGGACGCGAATTGAGACACGCTTCTACTTGTGCTAGAACTGTCGATAGTTCTTCGTAAGTCAACGTACTATCACCTATTACCTTTCTTAAATGATTCTTGGCGCTACGAACACCCGCTTCCCACAATCCACCAAAATTCGGGGCATATGGAGAAATAAAATGCCAGTCAGTCTTTTCTAAAGTTAAAAGCTCCGCAATTTCATGAGGCAGACCAGATTTAGCACGTTCGAACATCTCACGCAATTGTTTATCTGCTCCGACAAAATTCGTTCCATTGTCACTATAAAGATCTTGACAATGTCCTCTCCTTGAAGTAAAGCGTTGAAAAGCTGCTATAAACCCTTTTGCGGTAAGATCTGTCACCAGCTCTATGTGAATTGCACGAGTGACCATGCATACAAAAAGACATATATACCCTTTGTAAGTCTTCGATCCTCTTCCAGGTGAATATCTTATATTTATTGGTCCAGCGTAGTCAACTCCTGTCGCTTTAAATATCTTACTCGGTTTCAATCTCACCTCTGGCAGTTGTCCCATCAACTGTGTAGTTATCTTCTTTGTATGTCTTAAACAGGTAACACATTTCCGAAAATATTTCTTTACTTGTTCTCTGCATCTAATAATCCAGTAATTGGCTCTCAAATAATTTCTCATAAGTTGTGGCCCTCCATGAAGAGTCTTGGTATGAGCGTCTGATATTAATAACTTAGTAAGATGATCGTTAGCGGGTAAAATAATGGGATTTCGCTTGTCATAATCCACTTCAGCTTGCTCGATTCTTCCAGCTGCTCTTAAAATACCTTTTTTATCCAAGAACGGATTAAGAGTATGGAGAGGACTCTTCTTTGGCACACAGCACTTATTCTTTAGCTTTTGTATCTCATCTTTGAATTCTCTCCTCCGAACTTGTTTAACACATTTGTGTAACGTCTCTCTCATTTCTTTAGCAGTTATATATTTAGGTTTAGTTTTCCTTTCTTCTTTTGTGTCTAGAAATCTTCTGCAGTACGATATTATCTTCAACATTCTAGTCAGGTTCGAAAACTTTTCCCACACAAATTCTTCTCTACTTTGCTGTGTTATAACCATGGTAGTTACTCTCTCTTCTTCGTGTGTCTCTACATCGGGTAAATCTTTACTCTTAATTTGAGGTTTCCACAACCATTCGGGTCCCCTCCACCAAACTGAATGTGTCTCTAGCTCATTAGGTCTAAGACCTCTCGATGCACAATCTGCGGGATTGGAATCCGTCGCAACATATTTCCACTGTTCATAGTCTGTTATAGTCAATATTTCAGACACACGATTACTTACAAACGTTGTCCATCTACTAGCTCCTCCTTTCAACCACGCAAGAACCACGGTTGAATCTGTCCAGCCATATAGATTCTCCGTTGGGATACTCATTACTTGGGAAATCTCTGACAGTAACTTCGCAGCCAGTGTTGCTCCACACAGCTCCAATCGGGGTATTGATTGCTCCTTTTCAATCGGTGCAACTTTTGTTTTAGCTGAAATCAAACTTACATTGACTTTACCTTGGGCATCAACTGTACGAAGGTAAACTGCGGCAGCATAAGCCGCTCTCGATGCATCTGAAAACGCATGTAGCTCTGTCTTGCAATCAGGTGTACAAAAAACCCATCTCGGTATGTTAATGTTCTTTATCTGTGTCAACTCGTTTCTGTACTTTAACCATTCTTCTTTCAGATCTTCTGTCAGCTCATCATCCCATTCTAATTTAGCTTTCCACAGGTTTTGAATAATTATCTTTGCTGATACAACTACAGGCGCTATCCATCCCATAGGGTCATACAAACGAGCAATGTCTGAAAGAACCTGTCGTTTGGTAATTGGTTCTACAATCTCAGGTAACTTGACCGTGTACTCAAAGTTGTCTGTCTCTCTATTCCATTGTAGACCTAGGACCTTCAGTGTATTATCTGCTTTGATAGGCACAGACTGTACGATTTCTTGATTGTCTTTCTCAATAAATTTCAGTAGAACTTCACTATTGCTACTCCATTTTTGAAGCTGGAACCCTCCTGATCTCATGAGCTCATTAATTTCTTTGTAAATAACTTTTGCTTCAGCCTCCATATGACATCCTGTCATTAAATCGTCCATGTAATAATCTCGTTTAGCAATTTCAGCTGCGGTAGGAAAATTATTTTTCTCATTATCAGCTAACCTCTGCAATGTCTTCACTGCTAAGTAAGGCGCACTGGCAGTGCCAAATGTCAACCTCAGTAATCTGAATACTTGAATAGGCATCTCAGGATTTTCTCTCCACAAAATTCTTTGAAAATCTGTATCTTCCTTTGACACGAGAACTTGAAGATACATTTTCACCAAGTCTGCTACGATGCAAATTTTATGCATTCGCCATCTCATCAACAGATGTCTCAAATCTCCCTGAATCTTTGGTCCAACCAGCAAGTTGTCATTAAGTGACACGCTGTTAGTCCCTTTTGCAGAAGCGTTTTTGACGATACGCACCTTTGTTGTCTGTTTGTCTTTCCTAATCACGGGGTGATGTGAAAGATACACAGATTTAGGATTATCCTCCTCCTCTTTCTCTACTTTCTCCATAAAGTTTAATCTCAAATACTCCTTGAAGATTTTTCTGTACTCCTCATATAATTGTGGATCTCTCAGTAGTCGTTTCTCTAACGACAGTAGCTTTCTTTTTGCTATCTGTTTTGTATTTCCGAACTGGACCTCTGGATTTTCGCTGTTAAATGGTAGCTTGACCACATACCTTCCGTCTTGATTTCTAGCTGTAGTTGTATTGTAAATCTCCTCGCACTTTTGCTCTTCTACAGTCAGCCTCTTTTGAATACTGTTAGGTTCAGACTCAATCTCCCAAAACTTTTTAATCATGTCGTCCTCTTGAATACGTATGTGCATACATACCACGTTCTCATCTAAGTCCATCGCTGGCTCTTTCTCTGATCGTCCAGATATAATCCAGCCAAACACTGTATTTTGTGCAATAAGTTTCTTGTCGGGACTCTTTACTATACCGTCCAGAAGAATTTCACTATAGATCTCAACTCCAAGCAAGATGTCGATCTTCCTGGGTACCTTGAATCGCGGATCAGCTAACTTCAGATTTTCTGAAATCAACCAATGAGATGAATCTATCTTACGACTAGGAAGCAAGGATGTTAGCGACCCCATCACAAATGCATTAACCTCAATAATAGTTTCTGGATCATAGCATGACTCAATTCGAAAAGAAACCATAGACTTGATTCTAGCTTGACCCTCTCCTACCCCTGACACTACACCATTTACAGGAATAGCTTTAAGACCAAGTAATTGAACCGATGATTGCGAAATTAACGAAATCTCTGAACTCTCTCTCTCAATAAGCGCTCTAATATAAATTTTACTCTTGTTAATAGAATTAGCCTTCACAACCGCCGTAGCTAGTAATCGACCACTCTGGTCTTGCATTACTCCTCTTGACAATCCTGCATGGACTCGCATTACACTCGGTTGCGCTGACTCCTCACTCGACTCAACTCTTTTCTCTTGATATCTACCGTGATTAGGTAGCCTCTCCTCACTCAGTGTATTAGTTGTGGTATTAACGTTCTGAATTGGTGGTGCGTCTCCTCTAAATTTTGTGTTGAACTGTGATGTTCTTTCTCTTTCAATATGCAAAAAAGTGTGATGTCTTCTCCCGCACTTTTTGCAGCATCCAGACTGTTGGCACTTCGATACGATGTGAGTTGGAGCCAAACAGTTGAAACACAGCCCTCTTGTCTGCACAAAGCATATTCTATCTTGCACAGTTTGCTGAACAAATCTCTTGCAATCCATACTAATATTATAAATGCGAAAGTGTGTTTGTTTGTTTGTTTGTTTGTTTGTTTGTCTTTCTTTCACGTTACAACAGAGCGATATCATGCAGTGTTTTTTAGGTGTGCAGTTAGGTGAGAGGCTGGAGAGTGACATAGGCTACTTTTTATCCCGGAAAAACATATTTTTCCCATCGGAAAAGCGATTAATGTTTAGCAATAGAATACACCCATACTACGAACATAGATGAGTATCATGCAGCGATGTAAAGCATTTTTTTTTTTGAGAGCAGCTAAATGTAAAGCTGGTGAGTGACATAGGTTATTTTTTATCCCGGAAAAACATATTTTTCCCTTCGGAAAACCGATTAATGTTTAGCAATAGAATACATCCATACTACATACATAAATGAGTATCATGCAGCGATGTAAAGCATTTTTTTTTTTGGAAAGCAGTTAGATGAAAAGCTGGTGAGTGTCATAGGTTACTTTTTATCTCGGAAAAACATATTTTTCCCATCGGAAAACTGATTATTGTGTAGCATAGAATACATCCATACCACATAAAAAAGATGTATATACAGGATGTAAGGGACAGCCCTCCGAATACTGATATTCCCATAGTAAATGCAGTGAGCTGATTGTGATTTTGTATGGGATATAGAAAAAAAGAATTTAATCTATGGCAGGTTGTTCAGTTTCATGGTTTGAATACACCCAATCAGTATTCGAAGGGCTGTCACTTACACCCTGTATAGCACTACTATGAGAATGTCTCTTGAATATGAGTTTTGGGATATGAATGTGGCTTTAAGGGTGATGTGGGTATGTACTTGAGATACTTCTTACCACAGTAGTAAAGTTAATTTCTACAGTTAAACATGATTTGAAAGTCCATTTCTATAATAATAACCATTTTTAGCACAGTAAGTTTGCCCTGCGTATACTTGCGAAGACACATAATAAACTTAAATTTTTTGGTACCATAGTCCTGAAAATTGAAGACTAGGCAGAAGACTAGAAATTCATTGGAGTTGTCAGGTGTGCCCTCACATAAGCTGCAATTAAAAGTAGGCGTTCCAGTCATGCTTATGCGAAATTTAGATGCCCCTCGATTATGTAATGGAACGAGACTTCGTGTGACACAACTAGGACGGAACATAATTGGAGCCACCATCTTAACCGGCGTTGGCAAGGGTGAAAATGTAATAATACCACGGATCCCAATTATTCCCACAGATCTTCCATTCCAATTCAAGAGGCTGCAATTTCCTATCAAGCTTAGTTTCGCAATGACAATCAACAAAGCGCAGGGACAAACTTTAAAGGTAGCGGGGGTCCACTTAGAAAAACCGTGCTTCTCTCATGGCCAGCTATATGTAGCATGTTCGCGTGTGTCCAATGCTCAGAACCTCTTCATTTTATCCCCAGATGGTAAAACTTACAATATCGTTTACAATAGCGTATTAAAATAGTGCTCTGTTCTGTGTCCATTAAGCTGTGTACTATGTCTTTAACACTCTTCTGGAAACAAACGCTCCGAAACACTGTAAAAGCATAAATCCCTCCCCTTTGAAAGACAATTTTTGTATACGCGCTCTCCATCAAGATATGTCTTCCATATTACTCACGATAATTTTTCCGGTTTAGTGACTGCGTCTCTATTAAAATTACGTTATCTTTACTTTTAACATTAAATGCCTGTTTTTCCTTACACTATAAATGTGTCATAATCTTCTTTCTAGCGTCGTAATATCTTCATTATTGAAGGTCGTAATTCCCCTGATGGGAAATATTTTTCTCATTCAGGATTCTTTTCCATCGCTGCGTATCTTTGGCGACATAGAGCGCTGAGTGTATTTAATGAGACCACCTAATTGTACTGAAACCTCTTGGTCGTTTGCCATCGACTTTTCCAGTGATCATGAGTGCAAAGTGGCAAAAGAACTCAAGGATCATTCTTGCGCCTCATTACTTGATTTTACAATAGCCTGTATTAGTGATGGTAGCGCCCAGGTACCACAAATTATATACTTTTTCAAGGAAGTGAACCATTCCAGTGTAGTGTCGTCTGTGTATCGGTGAATAGTGATTTTAGTGCCCTCCCAGTTTACACAGTTGTTCGCCTTACGATGTGTCGTTTAGAATACACAACTAATTAATAAAACTCTATGAGTACGCGGGCGAAGCCGCGGGTAACAGCTAGTGATGTAATAAATGTTGACCTCCACACATATGACATGACACAGATTCAGTTGATTTGCGCTCATCCTGGAATGATGAATGGTAAGTGTTGCTTTTGATTGGCTGTCTAAAATTATTCTGTGGTGGCTTTATCGGTCTGTTCGCCGCTGATCCATCAGTCATCTCTAGACATCTAAACCGTGTCTCCAAGAACTCTACTAACTGTGTCCATGTAGGCAAGTCGTCGCCAGTGATGAGTTGAGACTCCCATAGCTTATGAGACTCTTTATCCAATTTGGTTAACACATAGTAGATCACAATAGCATCCCAAGACTCAGTAGGTATGCCCATATTTTCCAACGCCTTCAAACAAGAACTTGTGGTATCTAACAATTGCTTAATTGCGTTCGCTGATTCTGTTACTATCTGTTTCTGCGAGAAGAATATCTTTAGAACTGCATTAGAGTTGAATCGCTTAGTTAGTAGTTTCCAAGCCTCTTCGTAGTTTTTCTCGGTTATTGCAAAGTTACGCAGCAAGTTCTCTGGTTCTCCTGACAGATTGCTCTTTAAGTAGTGGAGTTTCTGAACTGCTGATAAGTTTTCACTCGTATGAATTAATGACAAAAACATATCGTAGAATGTCTGCCATTCCTCGTATTTACCACTGAATGTAGGTAACTGTATTCTTGGAAGCTTGACTTCTGAACCACTGTTGCTCGAATTACCATTCGCTGGTCCACTACAACCGGGCGGTTTACCCTTATTCAACCCTTTCAGTTTCTCTTTCATAGTACTTTGGTACAATATATATTGTTCTTCACATTCACCATATTGGTCATCTGTAAAATAGGGTAACGATTCTTCTTCTGCATCAGTAACAGCCCCAACAATATCTAAATGATTATTGACAAATTGCGTCCATGTTTGCTCCAATGTCTGCAATCTTGATTCTATGTAACACTGAGTTATTCTATCTTTGGGCGATTTATTGAAATTTGTAAGTCCACTATCTATAATCTTCCTTAGAGCTTGGTTACTTTTTATGATTTTAGTGACTTCTTTTTCCGCCATATTTAACAGCAATAGTCAAGTCCAAAATCACAAGTTTTCCTTAATTTTTCTAAGTCTCAAATCATTTTTATCTTATGTAAGTACAGCACAAAGTAGTAAGTAGTTTATTATGTTTAACTTGAGTTTCCTATAACAAAAAAAGTAGGTATGAATATTCTTTATTGCATGAAAAAAAATACAATGATGGTGGCCATATAGCTAATTATACAATTAAGGTGGCCTTTGGAGGTTCTCCTACTATGACGAACTGACTGTCTGGTCAGTCCGTCATACGTCATACATACGTCATACGGTCTGGTCTGTAAGACGAAAAGACATTTCGAATTCCCATACAAAAAACGGATACCATGCCACACTACAACGCATCCAATTTAACCAAGGTGTTTGACAGACGCATCCGTCAGTCCGTCATAGTGTGGAATTGGCGTTAGAGAATATTTTACCAAGCAAACTTTTAAACCCTATCAAATAATAATGTTCTGCCGAAAATATATTGTCAAATACTTACTATTTATAACACTATCGTTATACATGGTGTAACAACAAGGGTATTACAAGCCCAAAGAGGTCTAGATACTAAAGAATTAATAAGATTTTCCTATGGAATATAATTGAAAAATTGAAAAAGTTGGACCTACCATACAAAATCGGCGATCACCTGGTTGATTTATCTTGGGAGGTTAAATTTTTTTATTTCATTTTTCGATCGGAATGAAAAGTTGCTCCGCTTCATGAGTACCTTGAACTCCTTTCGGTTTGTTATACCTTGCCTGCCTTTTGTTACTGCTCCGTCTAAAGACAATGTTTGATTTGCTTACGAACTTTTATAATTTGGTCATTTGAGACCATTTGTATACTAAGTACATACATACATATATCACGCCTTTAATCCCTTGTAGGCAGAGCATAAACGGCTGTAAAACTGGTCAGACAGAACATTTGAGGGTCATTCGGGAAGTTGTGTATCGCCATAGTAGTGACAGGTTGTCAGCCTATCGCCCAAAATTGCAATACACACCCTCGAGTCCCTTAGTCGCTTCTTACGAAACCCATGGGAAAGAAATGGGGTGATGCTATTCTAAACCAGTATCACACGGGATACTACATATACCTCTACTATATAAAAACCAAAAACATTACTTAAAATTCGTCATCAGACATTGCATGACTAAAATACTAATGTACTTACAAGAAAATAATAATATTTTATATTCTATATGTTTGAAGCTTCATTTTCTAAAATTGTACAACATGTAGTGCAAAATAACTTAAATGATAAATCGGGAGATTTTTGTAACGGTAACCTCTATACTCCTGAACTCTCATATTTCTCAAATGAAAAGAATCGGTACATTCGAGATCTCGTTCGGTTAACACATAAAGATAAAACTAGTTACCGAGATAGTTCGATGACAAAACTGCATGGCGATCCTTCGTGACTGTAGATGGTGATATTATGGAAATTGTTCTGTCCGAAACGTGCAGATAAGTGAAGGTTATGCATGACGACGCCGCGGTTCTGGGGCGGAGTAAAAGGACCTGTACTGAAAACACTGAACCAAGCAATGTAATAATTTGAATGTTCTTAACCCATCATGATGAAGACATTTTTTTATAGAGTCATTTCTGAATCTTTCATGGTTTAGCAGGGCTCCTGGTGGTCTGCATCAGGGACCTACTCCATACCCGCGATGTCTCAATGCTAGTAGAAGCCACCTATCATGCTGAAAAGCTTTTGCTTTGGATTCTATATTTCTATTTACTGTTGAATGTTCTTTCAATGCTTAAGAAATATTAATTTAAAATAAATAAATATCTTGGACATTTCACACAGCGCCATCTAGCCCCAAACTAAGCAAAGCGTGTACTATAAAACAAGATAGCTGATATAAAAACTTTTTTTTGTGAATAAATACATACAATACATAGGAAACACCCAGGCTCAACACAAATATTAAAAAAATAACACAAATTCTGAAAAAATGTGCTGCGTGGGTATTGAACCCATGACGGGTTCCCCGGCTTAGCAGGCAGGGGTACTATCGACTACGCCATCGGGCCGGCCAATAGCTTTTTTAGTTTTATCACGTAAATATTTGGTATAGTTTTCCAACGCTTTACGTACAAGTACATAAAGATACAATTGTTAAGTTCAATTTCTTTCCCAGTTTGCCAGTGGCATGCCGAACTCTCGTGGATACTAGCACGTGCAAAATGGAAGTGTTGCCGTGGTGTTGCCTCATTACTTTTGCATGAAGTTTTCGGGGCCGAACAAATTGCAACATGCGCTACAACATAGGTTCACACTTTCTTTTTGGGTTAAAAAAAGCCCTGCTGAATGAATATACATTATTTTTGGAAGCCAGTTTTTTGATTTCTATTTGTTAATTTAAGTCAGATAAAATTATCAATTTAAAACTCTGAACTCAACCTTAAAAGTTGCATTGCAAATCAAGAAAATCCGTAAGTGGGTAACATAGTTCATGAAGGTGCCCTTTTGTCAAACTGGCGGAAAATGCGGCCCGAAACCGAAACCGCGCGAGCGAGTATAAAACAGTCAGCGTAGCGATCAGCGGTGTTATCTCATACAGCGCTAAGCGTGACACACCGACACCTGCCTGGCAACACCGGCTTCTTGCGTCTCGCCTCTAACTTCTAGCACCCTGCAGCCGTCAACGTACCTATGCTCTCCATAACCTGTTAAAATTCACTTTTATTTCATAGCCCATGAAGTTCAATATTCAACTAAACATTTCTGCGAACATTCGTCAGAACTGTCTTTTATGTATCTTTTTTCTCATTTCAAATCCTTTTCCGTTGAAAATATGGTCGTATTTCGATAGCTCGAGGTCAGATGAGCCGAAAGACGGAGCAACGTTTCTGTAGCGATAGTACGGCGTGTTTATTCTGCCGCGTATATCGACCGGTCGGGCAGGGCGCGCGCCGCCCGGCAGTCACCGTCGCCGCTCCGTTCGCGCCGCGCGCCGTCGCCGTCACGCCGCCGCCGCCGTCGCGCTGCCGTGCACTGACAACCGACACCACGACCTCACAACAACACCACGCCACAACATTACAATACTGTTTCATACTTTTTATCGCTAACCAACGGACGCCAAACAATTACAATTGGCTGCAAGTGAAAAACAAAACCTTTGTTGTGTCATGTGAGAAGTGCTGATGTCAGGTTGCAGATCTCCAGGCAGCTGCTTTGACGGTAAGAGTATAAGCTCCTAATTTATAACAATACCTTATTACAATATTCTGCAAAGGTCAAATAGTGAGACCTTGAACTAGGTTCATTAGTATGTGGGTTCCTGTCGTGGCCAGGTTACCTGAGGAATGTGTGATAAGAGATTACGCTTTCTTTATAAAAAATCAAGGACCCTATGAAATATTAATAGGGGTTGATGCTTAAGTCAGGTTTTGATACGTAAAATGTTAATCTTGGAATATATCAAGAGCTCTTCGGAAGGCAGTATAAGGGCAATACTATACATAACCTCTATGTGTAGGTTAACCTCACTCAGTCATCAACTTAGTTGCTAAGGTTATGAAATAGCGTGATGCAATCTAGATACAATTTAGTTTTATAGCGGTAGTTTGCAATATTAAACAGGATATAACTATAAATTTCCGTGATAACTGATTTGATATACTTAGTTTGGCCCCTAGACTAGCGATAAATTTGATTATATTAATACTTTTTACTTTATTTTTAAAATTTTAATAATTCTTAGTAGGTGAGTGTATTTCTTTGGCGTATTTTTTCCATACAGGATCTTTAAGTGTGTTGTGATTTTAAGTGATCCAAAGATAAATCTAGATGTTATACATAGAAACAGTTTGACGTCACATTGAAAATGCTCTAACAGTAGGCACAATTAGTATTTATACGGGAGGTCAATTTTTTCCGAAAATATTTAATATAAGTTTTACTTGTTTGGTAGCTAAAGATGTCTAGAATTATTTGTTTGTACCACTAAAACCGGGTCACCCGGTATAAAAAAGGTTTTTGGGGTTTACCTTATGATAATATCATCATTTTTATTTGAACGTAAAGAATTTTGTTTGACATGATTAAAGCATAAACTTTATGATTTTGGATTGTAAGACTAATAGATAAACGCATTTTCATAAAGTTTAACAAATAAATAGATCGAGATTGTTAATTTAATAACTAATGGATAACCTTATGTTACCAAAATATTAGAAACAATGCAATCCAAGTTAGGTGACGCTAAATTAATTTTACCTAAGATCCAAGATTAGACAGTTACAGCTTTTAATTATACTTTATTAGCTTTGAAGCTATATTTTAAACAAGTTTGTGAGTTCTTCTCTTAAAAACAAATATCCTTCCATCTATTTTTTTTAAACAGTTAAGGCAAATAATGTGATACCTGTAATTTTTTTTACTACGCCCCGTGCGTTTAATCTGATCTGAATGATCCCCAGTACAACGACCTTCAGACTACGCCACCGTAGCGACGTAGCACCGGCGTAGCGGCGTAGCAATGTACCGCGATCGTAGCAACTCGACACAATTAGTGTCATGTTTCCCGTAATTCCTCTTCAGGGGATGCAAAAAGCGAATTGTTTTATTTTGAATTCTTTTTACGGTGAATATTCGGGGAAATTGTTATTTTAATGTAATGGTTGTGCTGTTTGAGAACATTTGACTGTCTAAGTATTCAATTACCAACTTTTATAAAATTTTAGTTAAAACATAATTATAGTAAGCATAGTTTGATATTCGTCTATGCAACAAAATGATAATAGTATTATTTAAACTGCAGCGGTGTCCTGTTTTGAGCGCCTTTTCAAAATAGTGTGAGGGGAACGAGGGATTTTAATGTAGTATCCTGAGAGAAGCGAGGACTGTACGTACATTACTGTTATCTATTGGTTCTAGTTTCTTCACAAGTTATTTTATTACCCTACATCTTATAAATTGTGTTAGAACCATCCAAAATCTCCAAAAATATATCTTTATTTTGATGCCATTAAAATTTGTCACATTACTTTTTAATATCTATTTTCGGTAGGTATAAGGTAAATACTAGGTGTTAAATACTTGTTAAAATAGCAGATACTATGTCATATTTCAATGAAAAGTGACTAGTTAATTAAGTTTGGTTGGCTGCAAATATTCATGTACCAAATTCAAATCACTTCTAGTCACCTACTAAAAATAAAAAATAATAATAATAGAGGGGATGAAACGTACTTAACATCTAAACCAATTCGGTGCCCTGCCCATTAGAAATACATAAGACGATCTTCCGTCACCTACTTAAACGGGCTAATGAGCGCATCAAACAACATATCTCATTAATGAGGCATGGCGATCTGATTGGAGCTCACACGAGGACATGAATGCAAAACTAGTGACTGATCCTAGTAAAAAGCATCCTGGTTTTTACGCAAGTAGGAAGACCTGGACTGGGTTAAACCGATTAAGGCCCAACCACAGGAAAACTAATCGTCACCTCCACAAGTGGGGCGTAAGGCACTCACCAAATTGCAACTGTGGGTGCCTGACCAGACCCCTTGTGAACGTTCCATCCAAACCATTGCGATAATTTCCCGTTGGTATTTTTTTATTTTTTTTTATTTTTATTAATGATGGGTTTGCTCTTGACTCTAGTCTAGGTCATAGGACAGAGACAGAGTCTAAGTGGAGCGAGCTCACCCAGAAGAAGCCTGTTCACTCTTACTTTGAAGAGATTAGGGTTGTATGCTTTTGGAAACACAGACGCAGGAAGTGAGTTCCACTCTTTAGCAGTGCGCATTATAAATGATGACTGGAAGCGCTTAGTCCGAATTGGTGGAATGGCTACCAGGTACGGATGGTATCCGGCGGTGCGTCTGGATGTCGAAATAGCGAAAGCGAAGCGTGGTATAGCGAAATTACATAAATTCACCCTAAGTGCTGATACTGGCTCAAAAATTTAGACGTCTGATCCAAGCAGGGATTGGCATACGCCCTGAAGAACATCATTAATAGGGTTAGTCTCGGTTTTTTTATTGAGTTCCCAATATTTCAGTGATGTTTTCATACCGAATACAACAAGCTGCTTGGTGCCGAAATATAATGGACAATCTGAGTATTGGATAATTTACGAGTAGGTCAGTTAGGATGATGGTAGGTACTCGTAATATTAAAATCAACTGTGATATCAATATGGGAAATTACACTGTGATATACTGTGTTTTCTGAATGACCCTCAAATATATGTCAGACGTGGCGTAAATGTCCGTTTTTGCGGCCGTATACGCTCTGCCTACCCCACAAGGGATAATAGGCGTGATATGTTTGCGTGTGTGTATATAAGTACATATATTATCTTCTTTAAACTTAAGAGTTAGACTCTCGTCGGTGAATTCTTCCCTCTTCCCCGTCAGTGGTTTAACCTCTTGATACGTCGCGAAATGGTGCCTAGGTCGACCTATTTCTCTTTCCTTCTATAATGTTTTTTATAATCTTATGGTGTCATGGCAAGTGGATATACACCTTTCCTCCTCGATTTTTATTGGTCTTGGACAAATGTCGTTTTCAGATGGTGGCGGCGTAAAATAACATGCCGTGTGATTAACCTGGCCAGCCCCGAGGCAGTGCCTTTATTTTTTTATCCCGCCCGAGCCGATTTTCTATTAGGACATTTCAAAAAAGTTATAAAAAAACTGTGTTATACAAATACATTTTTTTACAATGACGGATCATGACGTCAATAAGTGATAATACTATATTACATTGAATAAAGAATGTCAATTTAAATTACAACGAATCTCCGCAACTAGCGCCAACACTTCTTCATTTGTCTTCTTCTCTGTCCATCTGGTCTTCTCCATCCTTCTCCAGCACCACATCTCAAACACTTGCAACGTTTCCTTATCCTTTTCACATCCATATGTTAGTTTTTATAAGGCGTTTTCGGTAATTTTTGCAATAAAAATATGTTTTTATTGTGGAAAGCTCTTTCCGCCAGGCGACTCTATAGACAATATCAGTGCGCCAATATCTGAAAGTAATTACGTCTTTTAATTTTATATTGTTCAGTTGAATTGACTTTTGTGGCTCTTTTGGAGTTTAACATTGTCTTAAATCATAGTTGAAAATGAAAATGAAATAACTTTATTCATGTAGGATAGCATTATCTATCACTTATTGACGTCATGATCGGTCATTGTAAAAAAAAGAAACCTGCATAACGCAATTTTCTTTTTTTATAACAATTTTGTATTGTCCTAATAGAAAACCGGCTCGGGCGGGATAAAAAATAAATAAAAATAAAAATAAAGGCACTGCCTCGGGGCTGGCCAGGTTAATTAAACAGTACGTAACTTTACGCCACCACCATTTGTAAACGACATTTGTTTCAAATTTTAGTCATACTATATTCACATATTAGATCACAATTCCTTAAAGTAAATCCTGATTAATTATTTAAATAATTATTAGGCACTTAACCTATTTATTTTTTCAGTTTAAATCACTTAAAAGTGGGGTTAGAATTTATTTCAGGTTCCTAGTAGGAGCTTTGTTTGTTTTTTTACTGGTATAGAAGCTTTTCATTCCTTCCTACGTTATCAGCAGCACATTAACCTACCCAATGGTTCAAGTTGAACTGGTTTTTGTACAATTGTTAAGAAAAACCAGAATAAGTTGCTCTCTTAAAGGGTTAGGTTGATGTACCTACCTACCTACTCACAATATAGGGTGAACTGAACCATAATGAAAACATCTGTTCTTTGTTGGAATTATACGAACAAAGTACGGACATGAGTCGGCGCTATCTCCCCGGGGGAAATTTCAAATAAAAGAATTTCCATTCTGTTAAATAAAAAAGTTGCTTTATTTAATAATATGGGTCAAATATTTAATACCATGCTGTAATTGGAATTTAAACTCGTAGTCATTTTATATTAAGAAAGAATATTGAAAACAAAAATACCTACTTATTTTAAAATAAAAGAGAACATTCAAATTGAAATAATAGGTAATACATGTATAATTAATTATGAGTTGTGTTTGTTATTAGTCGAAATAGATGAATAGATTATAATTTATGAATTTAATAACAGGTTCATCGGCATATTTTTCTGTTCAATTAGTAAGTATATTATTTATGCAGAGGGCTACACTACCTAGACATACCCACTTAGGATAACATAATTCCACAGGATGTTAATTATGATGATACCACTAATTAGAAACATAGTTTTATAAGGTTATATCAGCGCTACTTGTGTCTCATTGATATCTTGAAGATTATGAGAAGCCTTTTTTGACTTCTAAGTATCTTATGCTTTATTCAGGATCAGAAAAAGATAAACTGAAAAGTAAAAGCCCTTTCATATTTTATGAAGGCCGCCTCTCGTTACAATAAAGTTGAGCTCGGAATAATTTTAATTTCAGAAAAAGCTTCCGAAGTGTCTCGCTGTAGAATTTTTGTTACAATTCTTTTGAACGGGCTGGAATCAAAGTTGCGTTCAGTATTTTTTTCTGTTCAATGCTGGAGCAAAAGAAAAGTTTGCTTCGTTTCGTTTTACTTTTGTCGTCATTGGGATTCATGTGTTCGGAAGCGGAGCTCTCGGCTTTGAATAAAGAGAGACGCTGCGGCTAACATTCCACTCGAGGCATCACTTACGGATTTGTGGGAGCTTATTTATTTGAATAAGTAATGACTAGAAATAAGAAAACATGTGTATTTTTAGGACTTACTTTATCAAAATAGAGGTAGTTAGTTTAGTACCAAAACTACATTTTAGGTGCTTTTTGTACAAAGAAGAAGCTAGAGTAGTTTCCGAGATATTCGCATTTTTGTGAAATGTATGTATGTAAGAAGAAAATCTAAAACGTTCTTCAAACAAGTTTTAACTTGTATAGTTGAAAATCAATCTAGAATTTAATATCAATATGTTATGTGCATACATTAGATGCAGTGTGGGCGATGCATTTACAAAATGTCACGTTTCGTAGGCGCCGCACGGGGGCGGACGTTTTCCTTTTAGCGTTTTGATACCTACTGCATCCATAGCAAATAATTTTATTTAAAATCTATGTATGATACAAGCACCGTGTTTAGAAATTTCAATTTTTTAAATTTGATTATCGGTTCAAAGGTCGAAGCAATTTTCTTTAACTTTTTCAAATCAGAGAAACTATAAGACGCACCTATTCATTTTTTAAAAACCGTTTATATAACGTCAGCAGGAAAAAAGGGGAAATTTCCCCAAGGCTTGCCTTGTAATATAAAAATACACTATATAAATTAGATAAGTATAAAAAAAATCACTCACCAATAAAAACAACCCCAAGGTAGTAAGGCTATGTTTTAAAAACACGATCGAAAGTGGGTTACATGAAAAAAGTGTGGAACCGCGCAGATGGAGAAAAGAATGAAAGAAAGAAAATAATTTTATTTCGGTCCACACAACACAACAACAACAAGACTACATTAAAACTACTAACGAAAATAGACCTCACTCAGCATGTGTGGCAGATAGCAGTAGCTATGTACAGCGCCATATGGGCGGAGAATAGACATAGAGGTACATTAACTTTGAAGTACCATAGATATTTTCTTCTATAAACTATACAGCGCTAGAAACAATGAGAGACATCAACCGAATACGTTTAAATCGTTTTTACCGCAGTGGATTAGACCAACA
Organism: Tuta absoluta; assembly: GCA_027580185.1. NCBI lineage: Eukaryota > Metazoa > Arthropoda > Insecta > Lepidoptera > Gelechiidae > Tuta > Tuta absoluta. Next base: position 8,566,647 of record JAQAHW010000003.1, read on the forward strand.
ACATATTACATAGGTACATACACATACGCATATCACGCCTATAATCCCTTGCGGGGTAAGCAGAGTGTATACGACTGCAAAAACGGATATTTACGCCACGTCTGAGTCTGACATATATTTGAGGGTCATTCGGAAAATTGCGTATCGCCAAAGTGGCAGTTTGTCAACCCATCGCCTAAAATTGCAATACACATCGAGTCCCTTAGTCGCCTCCTACGACTCCCGCGGGAATGAAATAGGGTGATGCTATTCTAATCACACGGCATATTAACAATATTTTAATTATGTAATAAAACCAATTAGATTATGGCTAAAGCTTTCGCTGGACGTTGTTTTATGAAGTTAGTAGAGTCGGTCGGTTACAAACAACAAAAAACAAAAATCTATCTGCGACACGCACATTTGACAAAAGAAACGCTTGCTGTCTACACCCTCATTTGTTTTATGTTTTTATCCTTTTATTTCGAATACCCTGCGGTACTTCCTTTATCATGCTCGTTTTATAGTTCAGTAAAAGAAACAGCTGTCAACCCTTATCATTACATAAACCTGACCATAGCGTAAAAAAGCGCTGAATCAGATAAAAACTTGTCATGAAAAGTATCCTGTACTTACCTACCTGCCTATGCCAATTGTACTAATTGATACTTTTGTGATGTGAGCAATGAAGTTAATTTTTATTTGATAGGATTTGCCCTTTCATAAAGAAAAATATTGAATTAAGTATAATTCTAGTACAATTTTTCTAAAACTCATGTAATTATGACTAAAATGTGAGCGGGCGTGCATTAAATGAAGTAAAGTGTATTCATTTTAGTGCATTAAATTTGATTTAGGTTAACATACAAGTTGACTAGTATTTGAATACATACATGAACTTATATATTCAAAAATCATCATAATTTGAAAGAAGATTAAAAAGCAAAATACAACATCTTTCATTTTTTATTCATATTTACCTACTACGATGACTGATTGTGTGTTGTAAACAATGACGATAACATCTTAACACCCTAAAGTCAAAGTGGCCTATCCCAAATTTACGAACAACGTCACAAAACTCTAGTTTATTTATGACATACAATCAATGTTGTCCTGTCGTTCTCGTGACAACATCATATTATAGTGGCAGACAGTAAATTCACAGTGTTGTTGTGTCACAAAAATAAAAGTAAACAAACAATGAGTAATGAATGGATTATTGTTTTATTCGATGACTGTGTCCTTGTTGGCCACTATAAAATCATTAAATATAGCCTTCAGTTTCGATAGAATAGATAGATATATGCGTTTCGCATTTTTGTGGAATTACTGTAAAAAAAGTGTTTAAAAATATAAAGTACTTTGTAGTATATGATTAAATTAAAGATTCCAAAATTAGTTCCAAGTAATTAATTCCAAAGTATCAGCTCATGTATGAACTACCTCATAAATGTACTATGGTTTTATTTTGCACTCACAGTGCTCTATTCCTTTCATAAATGAAAATAAGTACTTGAAAAAATGTCAGCGCCCGCCGGGACTTGAACCCGGGACCATATCCCGGCGGGCGCTGACATTTTTTCAATTTCTTATTTTCATTTACCTCATAAATACTTATAATAATAGCAAGATTGACATACCTACCTATGTCTTCAAACATTACGTAGATGCCTACTTCATTCAATTTGAGGGACCGTCTTTCTACTTCAAACGTAAGTAGCAGAGGAATACAAACTATGTTACTGAACGATTCTATTCCCTGGGTTATTTTGCCTTTCCTTTAGTTTTCGTGATGCGTGAATAAAATTTGTTATTCGTGACGTGAAATGTTGTAAGTGTTCTTGTCCTATGCACGGAAATTGTCGCCATGTTACGTGTATTGAATGGTTGCTCGCGGTCGCTGCATTTGCGAAAAGTCACGTTCTTGAGGGACTCCCCATTTCTTGTTATTCTTTTACCAATATCAAATGGTCCAGCAAAGTGTGCAGAGTACATCAATTTTGAGAACTTTCATACTTTATCTCATTATTTGATAATTTTGTGTTTAACTTTTCATTATTGATGCCATTTTGTTCATGATTGTAAACATTAAAATAAGTTACAACATGTGTTTATGTGGGACTAGCTGATACCCGCGGCGTTGCCCGCATAACCCTCGAGTGGTGATAAAAACTTTTTAATATGTTAATCCATGTTACCTTTTACATGTGTGCCAAATTTCATTACAATCGATTCAGTAGTTTTTGCGTGAAGAAGTAACAAACAAACTTTCCCATTTATAATATAATATTAGTTGGATTTTTGGAACGCCGATAAAGCTTTAGCCACAAAACAGTCACCTAGTGTAGAAGATAGATGTCCTAGCACCGCATTATGTAAAGCAACATTGAATAGGTATGCATTTTTCAGCCATGTTCTCGTGCAATATTTCATTTTTCCACCAGACAATATACGTGTTTCGTTTTCCCCCGAATCCAGTCCGTGTCGTATTCAATATAAATGAGTAGAAGCCGTCGCGGCACCGGCAGCCGGCAGCAGGCAGCCGGGCGGATGGGCAGCCTGTAGGCCTATATTTGAGGTAGGAATTTGTTGCACATGCAAAAGTCAGTCACGAATTGTCTATCCATCCATTCACATATATTCTAGACATGACTAGATTTAAGTAGTAAAAAGTGCAGTACGAACAGTTAGACCACCCGTTGCAGTATTTCGTATGGGAGTTGGATTTCTACTGATTCAAAATTAACCCTCGTAGCCGAATGCTGTTATGTAAGCGGCGCCGGTGCCGGTCAAGGTTGCAAGCTACACTGACACACTAAGAGGAAAGCTATTAAAAAATAACCTAAATCTGTATTAAAGAATAAATATAAAAGGTACCTTACCAAGCTATTCTTATAACTTTACAAAGCTTTTATTGGTGGTTATAATGGTACAGCTACAGTGCCTATCAGCAGCGTAGATACCCAAACATCTACGAGTTACTAATCGGCGCGCAGCCGCCAATACTTACTTTGTGCTAATACTACCAAATAAAGCGCGATAAAATGCCATGTTCCAAAGACGACCATGTAGAATATATCACTTATTTCACTTTTTGTCACTTCGAGTAGGTATGTCAAACACACCAAATATAATTTATAAAAATGAGATTTATGTTCCTAAAGACTGGTTACATCGGGCTGTTAAATAAAAAAGTGTATGCTTCACGCACGGAATTCTGAATTGTATGAATATGACAGCAAAGATATTTCACTCAACTTTTCCGAATGTTGGTATCGAAAATTATATGACGTGGTTAATTACTACACAAGAATCAGACTAAAATAGTATGTAGATTATGTATTATGCAAAAAGCACATCAAACAAAAACTCTGACAACTGGGGTACAAACGCGGTATAAACAAAGTGACAACTGCGTTTAAATTATCTCATCAAGAACTATAGGTAATTATGATCCCACATGGTTTTAATATTTCTTATTTGCCATTTTAAAATAACGATTGTACAATTGAATATGCATTTTTCATATACATTTATTTATTTATTTACCGTTTATTGTATACAAAAACATTACAATAGTCGCACATACAAAGACTAACGACACAGCAAGACAATCTATTTCTAGTAAGTATTTATTCCAGTGCCCGAATTTATCAAACTATAGGCTACAATTTTACGGGTGAAATTTAATGTTTATTGCGTAGTCGGTTTTCCATTATGATAACAGAAATGTTAACCGGCTACACAATGTACTAAGAATTTCAGACTTGTAGCCTGTACTTTCATTACATAGGGCACAGGTGATCTACGCTATGTATGAACGAACGAGCGATAATGCGACGTCGTGCGAACTAATTTGTCATATTTTACAAAAAGAATAGATATCTATATACCTATTAGTTCACCTAGAAAAATTGAGTCATTCAGCAGTTAACCCCAAAAAAGTGAAAGCACCGAATAATAATAGAAAAATAAACCACCAATGTTTAAGAGGAAAATACACACCCTTACCCGGAGGCAGCGGTTATAATAGCTTAGACGCGCCGCCGCGAACTAAATTTCGTGGCAACTCGGGTTTATGGCTTCCTTATTTTATGATAATAGGAACAAACCTCCATTCGGGAACATTGCGTACATAATGTACAGTTTAATCGACACGCAGCTTTATAACAGATCATCTATGTGCGCTATTAAAGTGTATACGACCCGGGTTATAACAGCGGCTTTATACATTGCTATAATACCTATAAGATTGAAAACATTGTAAGGTATAGTTAATTCAATAAATAAAATAAATAAAATAAAATAAAATTTCTTTATTTCAGACTTTTACATCCATACCTAGTTTGAAAATTTAGTTCATAAGTTCTTTTACCTAATAAAAATTAACATTCATAATTTATAATTTGAGACTTTACAGATTTACATAACTAACTAAAAGCTTTAAATAACTAGGTTTAGGTACATAGCTTGCTTTCATTTCAATTTATATTAAGTACATACATGACCAGAGTTTACTTAAATTTATTGAAAAAGAAAAACAGAAATGCCCTAGAAATTACAAATATGGGTTTGTAATGTGCATGTTTTGGTGCACCTTCGACCAGTGCGCTAGAAATGGGCTGTCAAATCTACCAGCTATCATGCACAGAATGCTGTTGGCACTGCCTCGAGTTCTCTGCAGTGCTGCCGCGCATCGTTTGCGGATCATGGCATGAAAATCGTCAACATGAGCGTCCGCAAACATGCCCGACGCACTGCAATATCGCGGCAGCCCCAACAACATCCTAAAAGCGTTATTATATTGGACGCGTAAAGCATTCCACGATTTTTTACAATAATTTGTCCACAAGCTACATGTATATAGTGATGTACAATAAGCCCTGAACAGCGTTACTTTGACCTGAGCAGAACAGTATCTAAATCTTTGAACAATCATATTTGCCCTGACCGCCAACGCTCTGCGTTCTCTATCAATATCCTTATCATCACTCAGATCTTCCGTCACAATATGACCTAAGTATTTAAAGGCATTCAATGTAAGGTTAAATACCAAATGTTTAAAACTGTTTCCGTGTAAGGTATACAATTTTTTGAAAACTTGCAAAATTTTTAATGTAAAGGTATTAATTTTATGTTGCTAAAATATAAAATACCTGTATGTACGTTATATTGTTACCCAAGCTGTTGTAAGATGTAAAATCAGTCAACTAACCATGTCAGAGCCGTCAGAGGCCTACTAGTGGTAGTAGGCGGTTGAAAAACTCTGACACCAGGGTTCATCGGGTCGTTCGACGACTCGGTGTCCCACACAAAAAGAGAAAAGAGAGTGAGAGAGCGAGAGAGAGTGAGAGTCAACTAAAATACTTCTCGAATTTTCCGAATGCCCAATGAAAACAGCATTATCAATCATATTTTGTACGTATTGTTTCAGGTGAATGAGCTCAAACTGCTACAATCAGGTAAGCAAATAGAAATCTAAGCAATACCTAATGTTAAGTATAAATAATACACACATACATATATCACGCGTATACCCCTTGCAGGGTTGGCATAAAGTGAACGGCCGTAAAAAACGAAGGTTACGAAACGTCTGACAAACTTCGAACTCTGAACTTTTAACTCCCATACAAAATTGCCGTTCAGCTTATTTGAGTTACTATAGAACCTCAAAATATTTTATCATACACACTTATCATATTTCAACATAATATTTTATCATACACACTTATCATATTTCAACATAATATTTTATCATACACACTTATCATATTTCAACATAAATAAGTTACTTGGAGACAGTTGTTCCAAATCACCAGCCCGTCAGTAGTGAGGTTTCGCGATCGGTCACAAGTAATATTCACCCTATATAAATATGACAAAACGTTTCTTTACTTGTAGGTACCTTGTAGCTAGGAATATGAAACAATAAACCATTATTAAATTAACGATATGTTTTCAGAAAAAGAGAAAATATTATATGATATTCCCTTTCAAATAATCGATTAACTAAAGGTTCCTTGAGGAAAGATGTTCAGTTTCATGGATAATTTCGAGCCGTAAAATATTTGCCCCTATTGCAGCCCCCCCCCCCCCCCCTCTATAAGATTCTATTCTAAAAAAAAAAACTATTTGTACCTCTTAGAATATATAAACCATCGCTGAACCGAAGTAAAAAAGGCGGCATGTCACTATTTTGTAGTACAAAGAGCGATAGAGATATAACACAAGGGCAGGCCTTTCGGGCCCTTCTTCGTTCATTGAATAACTTGCCCTTTGAACACAATAGGTTAGATCTCCGGACTCACGACGACGCTCCTTCAAACACCCTTTAACCTACCTCTGTTTTGATAGTGTTTTGTTTGATAGATCGTCGAACAGAGATTCTGTAATTTTCATTCGGAACTGTAATAACGCAAAAAGGAGTTCGTAACTATTAAACATGTAAGTAGAGGTTCCAGTTATTTATGAATCGGGTTCCTCTTAGTCGCGGCGTTTATTAGTTGGAATATGACATCCAAGATTTTCCGATCCAGTTGTCATAAAACTATTCGAATTGAAAATCTCGCGTATGCACTTTGCACGTCAAATCTGTAACTTACGAGTATGTCAGTAATAAATTGGACGAATGTCTCAAGTCATAAAATATTAAAAATAAGGATGAAGGAACTCGAAAAAAGCAAAATACCTATCTAACAAACAAAAGTACTTATATGGAGCATAAGGTGCTTGCGATAGAGCAAGTGGCTGCTGAGTTTCAACAAGGGAAGATAGCGCTCTAGAAGTAGCAGGCTTACCTAAAATGCAAGATAAAAATTAAGAAAAAATTGGCGAATCACTATCGGCATTTGAGTCGAAAGTATAACCGAAGTTCAAGTATCGCGACTACCCCCCGACGTATGTCATAAGAACGCACGGTAAGGAAACAAAAATGCAATGGATGACAGCTTATCGTAAGAAAAATATTGATCTACTTAGTGCAGACGCTCGAGTAGGCTTAATTCCAGTTTACGTCAGGGAAGCAATGACCCTGTTTAACAAAAATCTATTCTAGGCCTCGAGTCACTTGCTTTTTTGCCATTGTAATGCCATTGACATTCAATTTATCATTCCATTGCCATTGTGATTTTCTTTACTACAAACTGTTAGCGGAATACGAAACGGCAAAAACTAACCAACTGACACTCTATTGAAACACAATTGAGACGCTTTTCAAATAGCGGAATACAGAGGACCAGCATTTAAACATGTTTGGTTTAAGGACGGTAAAATTCTGACTAGCAAGCATGACAATGGCAAAATAACAGTATCACGCACTGAGTGCGATACCGGAATTTTTACTAAGGCCGAAAAACTTTTCCCTTCTCTCGTTCATAATATTTCTGTTGTAAACAAATCTATTCTACCTTTAATGGATTCAATTACCGAGAATGTTATGGAACTATTTGGCTGTAAAGATTAAAAAGATTATTTCAAAATAAATCCGAAAAATAACAGAAATTTTTCTATATTGCGTGTTAATATTAGGATTCTATCATGTGTGTTATCAAAAACGATCATAAATATAGTCAAACGTATAATACATAAACAAACGACTTTAATTTTACCAAAAGTTAAAATATAACGTAGCTAGGTGTATTTTTTGCATACTTCAAAAATTACATTAAAACCTTCTGGAGCAATCAAACCCTCAAACCCTTTTAAACAGTTCCCTTCAACGTTTTGCTTTCGTCTTCAAGAGTTTCAAAGCATTTAGTTTAATTACATCCACATAAGAGAGTGGAACCATTTTGTGTTGTTTGGAGATGAAATTGAAACACGTCTCTCTGTTAATTTGATTAACCTACAAACTTGAAAACTACCTAGCAGGTGCTTTACGACGCACTGCGGTGTACGTGCGGCATTCATGATACTAATAATGTTTTAATTAATATTTGTCAATCTACCTCTTTCTACGTTGTATCTGCAAAGGTGTAAATCCGTTACGGTATGGCATAATATTTTCTTGATTTTGCACAACTATCTATCATCATATTATCAGCATTATTACTGAACTCTGGGTCCATCGGATCGTTCGTTGACACGGTGTCCCACACGAAAGAAGACAAAGATTCCGAATTTGCAAAACTAATATTGCTATTTCATTGACGTCATACCTCAAGGTAAGCTCTTTATAGCGTGTCAGTTTTCGTGATGTTCTGAGAAAATATAGCGCACGTTTTAAAAGCTGACATGAAAATTGTAAAGTAAATTACCTATTCTAACCGCTTTAGGCTCACAACAACAGCGTGAATAAATACCGGATGTATTAGAAGGACGGATGAAGGCAAAACTAGCTATTTTGCTCGACCTCGGTTATGCTAAACCCAACATTATTTCTAGCAAAAACTGAAAAAATTTAGGCCATATTTCTTCGAAACTTACGCGAGGACACATACAAAAGTTAATAAGACCACCTTTCTCGCTCTTGGCTTTGAAAGAAAATTGCGAGCGACGGGAAAATGCATATTATTACTGCATTTCTACCGCGGTCGTAATGCATTGCAGTAATTTATGCTTTCTTGAAAATGTAGCCGTTAAAATTTCATAAAGTTCTTGAGATTTAAGGTAATAATAACAATAGTAAGTATTTTTTTAGGAATTCCAGAAATTGCAATACTATGCGCAAATACAGTACACATAATGTTATGATTCGGATTTGTTAGGCAACCTAGAAAGAATACTCTGTGTACAATCATATAGCGTTAGGTATAATTTATTCAATCAGTCTGTATGTAGTTCATTCATTAATTTCTTCTCAATACTCTTACTCAAAGCTGAGCGAAGTCAAAATTGAGGTAGGTACATCGGTACGTATATAAGAAATCTCAAACTTTAAACAATATCTCCGAGATATTATCTAAACTCTGACCTTCCAGTTACTTGTTTTATCTGATAATTATTTTGAGTACCTATTCAAGAAAGTAAAAGTTTGCTGAATATCTTTAGTCCTTATCTTAAAATCGATTGCGGTTGAAGAAGCGTCTGGTACATGTACGTGTAATTTAGGTGTATAAAAAACTTTACGTTGTGTCCTAAAAGCTTCTTTTATGATTGGCCGTAAAAAAGTCCTTGTAGGCCAATTTCATTCTTTAATTAGGTACATAACCTTGTTTTACAGGCTGTAAAAAAGTCAGCCAGTGGCTAAATAAATACGAGCGTTATTTAATTCTGATTGCTTAGCCTTTTGACTGCAGCTCTTAGGCTGTAGAATTTGTAGTAATAAAATAAAAGACGTACACAAAATGGATTTGGTACTGACATAAATAGATCTCTTTTGGGCTGACAGGTGGAAGTACCAGCAAGCATAATAAAAAAATAAGACATGACTGCTGTCTAAAATAAAGCCTAGCCTATGACACTCGATATAATGTTAGGATTCTTCCGATACAATTCCCATTCGAATCTGTTCAGTAATTAACGAGCACATATATACTTATATAAACTCTAAAAACATCACACTCCTTTTTTGGTTGGGCAGTCGTGTGAAAAGTATTAGTAAGTAAGTTTCAGCTCCGTGAAAACGAATGAACTCTTTTTTTCTCTTTCTTGCCTTCTTGAAAAACACCAGAACTGTAAAAGATCCCCCAAATAATCAAATGATTGCATCTCATACCGCCATCTGATAAAGTTTATTAGAAAATTATCCGAACGCGGCTCTTAGTTAGTTCAATAATAGAGTCAGGTCGTATCGTAGCCGGCTTTCGCTTGGAAATAGCAGTAACGTGACACGATCGGCGCCTACATTATATAAATACGGTGCAATCGCCCTTGACCCAGCCTTCACCGCAAGCTCACCACTCACCCTCACCCTGTGCCACTAAATACTACCTACACACTTCAGTAAAAATGCACCGCACATTCTGCCCGCTGCCTAATGGAAGGTCACTACATTCCGTGGCCGGTTAATTTCCAAGTTATTCTACCAGTGCTGCAACAAGCAATGGATGGAATATCACACCGGGAATTCCTTTCGTGAGTGGCCGTGCCGTGGTGTATTATTATTGTATGTATTTGTCTTTTGTTTTCCCTCGTGTCCCTGCAATGCCGGTACGAAACAATAAACAAATTATGACCGAGCCGAGTACTGCAGAAAGGCATTAACTAATTGCAAATTATATTTCTCATTTTGTACTTTTACCTGAGTATACTGTACTTTGGCAACAAAAATTTCAGATGAGTTTTACATAAACTTTGAATCATTCATAATTGCGATGTAGCGAGTTTCATAAATAAGGCCGGAGTTTACATTAGCATTATTAATTTAAAAGAATATTGTTTCCGAAAACTTTCCTAACAATGTTCCGTTTTTATGAATAAAACATAACTTCATGAATAAAATGTTACGTTATATTTAATTTAAATAAGGTTAATTTCATTAGTTTTTCTTTATTATGCATGAATGTAAAAGAGTTTTATAACTTTACTTCTTTGCGTTTTCGGTTTAAGTGATTTTCTTTTTCTTTCTTTACTATGTTTAATTAACAAGAGGCAAGATAAGAGATAATTGAATTCACTCAGTACCCTCATAGACACATACCTATCAACATAAAAAACGCCCCTTTCCCGAACGACGCTTGAAACTATTGCTACACTAAAATGCAGTCGATAAAAAATGTTTAAATATATTTGAAATTAACGTATTTTGTTTATTTATTCTTAGGCGGTGCATTTATTTGTCGTCCGTCGTTCCGCAACCGTTTTTAACGCAACGTAACGCATGTGTCTGTCAGACGAAAGGAAATTTCGAATTCCAATCTTATTCCCATACAAATACGGCTACGGTGGGTTTCTGAAGGCGTCTGTCAAGTCATTTGACACACGCGTCCGTTACGCACCTCAAATCCACCGTAGCCGTATTTGTATGTGAATAACGGAACGACGGACGACAAGTGAGTGAACCACCTTATTTTTTCTTTGTAGCTATGATATGTAGGACGATTCGTTAATTTGCCCCGAGAAATATGTGCAGGACGGACGAACGAAAAATAATCTCACAAACCAATAAAACGATTCAATTATTCCATCCATCATGTCATAAATCTTCAAAGAAATTTTAGGAGTCCCTGACATCATAATTTATGAACGGAAAATTATGACGTTTTCTGCGGTAGCCATTTTTAACCTGTTTTATTAAAAAGTTAAGTTAGCTTTTGAATTTGTTGAGTAATTTAAATCTACACTTTTACTATCCGGTCCAAACATGTAACTATATTTATGTAGAACTCTTCTTTTGGGAGATAAATATTTCAATCGATATGGTCTTTTTGTATAAGTATGCTTATGAGTTGTTGCAATGACGACAACAACCTAAATTAGAAAATACTTTTTTTCCATGCATGACGGAAAGTTTTAGCAAACGAAAAAAGTAACGTTGAAACCCACAAACGAAAATTCAGGCACATAATTTTTGTTCGCACTTAAAAGTTAATGCATGAAGAATCAAAACGCAAAACTTTTAACTTTCAACTCTCATTACAGCAGTGGGTAGATTCGTCAAACGAAAAACGAAAAAATTTCATATTCTCGAAGAAATGAGTCACAGAATAGGAATTGATAATTTAAAACAAGCTGCCTAGGCTATGAAAATTCTAGTAGGTGTTTCGTGTGTTTGCATTGTTGGCTAACATCGTACTAGCAGGCAACAAAGACATAGTAAGAGAAGAGAAGCAGTATGACAACACCTTGAAAATAATCCTTGCATCAGCTCGGCTGGCATTCGTAACTTTTAAGTACAGACGTGACGTGACAGACACTGCGGCGGCGGGTAGAAGGGATGTATAACACTTCTATCTACCTACTGTGATCTCACTGGCTGGCAGCAAAGGTGAAAATGTATAAAGCGAACTTGTTTAGCCGCAGAGTCGTAAACAGTCTCAAAGTGCGGACCGAACCACCCGAGAATCGAGACGGGTCCGGAGCGCCGTGATTTCACCCTCAGCTCGGCTTTTAACCTAACCATCTACCTATTTATTTAACTGTAAATGTTTGTTTTGACTTCTACATATTGTTTTCAACAGGATTATTTTTCGGTACCTGCTGATTTTCTGTTTTCTCTTTTCAGGTACGTTTTGGGATGTTATTGTTTGGGAACTGTGAGTAAATTAGGCAAATAAAATTCTAGCACAATATTGAATTAGAAAATTAGATATAATTTTTGTTTCAGAATCAACGCAATGAGTTTAACATATTTTCGTAGAAAATAAAGAAACAAAGACCGAAAAGATGTGTGTAAGGAAATGTAGGAGATATTTCCGGCCCTGCACTTGAGTTTGTTTTGATGGCCGTCGCATGGAGCCGCACGCGCAGATGAGTCACCAGCTCGCAGCCAAGTACCAGCGCCCCGAGGCCACCTATAGGAGCTGCTCGCAGTCCTTGCCTCTCGATATTCTGTAAGTATCTCCACATTATATGTACGTCTACATCACACAAATTTATGGCACTTACAGTAAAAAAACAGATTTCAATTTAGTCTAAAGAAGTGAATGGGAAATCAATCTAGATTATCGAGTGTCATGTAAAGGGCGCTCAGCATAATTGAAATAACGTTCCTTTACATGAAAATCTATACCACTTTACAAAATATTCTTTATTTTGTATTTATGTAATCGTTCAAAATTTCTTATAGATTTTTTGTTTGCTTACGTGAATGACACTCAATATAATAGCAAAAAAAAAGAAGAATTTGGAGCAAATCAAACTAAAATAAATAAATTAGTAACTAACACAACGTGAACGGAACCTGAGACAAAACTATGGCTGCCGCCAGCCATATTGAAACGTCAAATTTAGCACAGATTTCAAATTTAATTTAGTTTAGCACACTGCACTCTAGTTTGACATTCAGAACTCTCAACAGAACTGTCAACAGAAAAACTCCCATTGAACATATGTTTAGCTTTAATAGCTAAGCCGGTCTGAATTGCGGAGATATTGGTTCAAATCCCACTCTTGTGAAAATAATATCTTCTTGTCTAACATTTCAATACCTTCGCTTGCAGTCTGATTTCAATTCTGTGTTATCGTACCAGATGGTTGCCGCGGTCGTCGTTCCGGCCGGCGGAGGGCGAGCTGGCGGACTGCGTGCTGGTGGTCGGCGTGTCGCGGCCCAAGCTCGCCGCGGCGCTGCTCTCAGTCACGCTGCTCTCGCTGTTCCTCACCTTCCACGTGCTGTACGACAGCGCGCTGTACAGCATACAGGTAGGTAGCTGCCAGTGATCAACAGCAGCGAGTCAAACGGCAACATAGAACTCACGAACTCTCTCTTTTCGTGTGGGGAATCGTCCAACAATCCGATGAACCCTGGTGTCAGAGTTTTTCAACCGCCGACTACTAGTAGTAGGCCTCTGACATGGTTGTGTAACGACCGCCGTCTAAGTTATCATAGACAGCAACTGAGACCGACGGCTTAACGTGCCCCCCGAAGCACAGAACCATCTTTCTTTTCGGACAATCCGGTGGTTCAGCCTGCAATGTCCTAACAAGACCGGGGACAAAGTCACAAAGTGATAAATATATTAATTTTATGAGTGCCCGCCGAGAATCGAACCCGGAACCTTTGCGTCGCAGGCAGTCGCACTACCGCTGCGCCACATCGGCCCTTACTCATGAACTAAAAGATAGATACGTATACCATCTACCTACGCTACAAAATTTTACTTCCCATAGTAGAGGAGCATTTTATCATTCCTACGATTAAAAGTGTTCACAGTAAAATATTGCATAACTGTAACTATAACACTCTCTCCTAAATACTTAATGATGATAGCGAACTAACAATTTTCATATGAGTAAGTATTTAAGTAAAAGGTGAACTGAAATATACAATTTTCTGAAGTAGCTATAGGTTCTTGTAAGAGGTGTGGTGGCTTTTACCTTAATTACAAGTTACGACGTTGTCAGTGATGACTACACCAGATATCAACCAAGCAACAAGCAGCCAATTACATTAGCGTGATAACGTCAATAAAGACAAACATCTGTAATATAAATGGTCGTATAAATTAAATATAGAACCCTATTAACTATGTCTACTTATTTTGATTGGGAAGATAGTGATTGACTAAGAAATTTAAAGTAAAGTTAGTGGTTTTTATCATCCGAAGACATAACTGATAAAATATTTGAGGCATTACTCTTTGACGGTTTTATGACTTACGAAAAAGAAATTGGTTGGGGGAAACTAGTTCCTGATATTTGCTTTGACATCAAGTTTTCTATCGATTCCTTAACTTTAGTTTACGCGCCCTATATTGAAGTGGGTTGTGCATACAAAACCTTCGCACTTCCCGGCCTTGTCCTTGGAGTGGTTTGAAACTTTTAGTTTGACACTTATATTGCTTTTTAAATGATATGTAGTTTAGTTCAGTTTTTATCCTAAACTGGTAAAAGAGTACGAATGACGAAAAGTACTCAATACTCAAGTTTATTGCATACCATGTGTTCCATTTTGGTGATGAAATACAGATTACAAGGTACTTAAAACATGGACCCTGATGGGCACAACAATAGTGGGAGCAAAGTACATTTGCTAAATAAGTCTGTTTCGCTTTCGATTCAGCTCTTTCTGGTAATACAATTTGCCTTACTACAGTTGGGATGAAACATACAGTTTACCGATTGCCCTGCTCGGGTACAAGAAGCTTACCGAAGAGGACGAAACACATACATGAGTTGGTGTAAGACACTCATGAGACCGATTCCTGGCTGATTCGCACCAGTAGTTCATATGGACGCATTTTCATTTTAAATAATAGTCTTTTGAATGATAGATCTGAGTCCTACAAAACGAACCTGCAAAAACTTAGCGTAGCGGAAATGTAATTTATTAATGTTTTGACCCTCTGTAATAAATTTATTAACCTTATTAAATTATTTATCTGTTCACTCTTTTAAAAAATGCTACTAAAGAATTTTTGCCAAAGTTGACATTTTAATACCTTGTAATCCGTTAAGAACCGCAGCACACTTGTTTTAAAGATATTTGACAAAATATAATAGACTTGTTATAATATGGCAAAGTGAAGCTAAGTTTGTAATATTCATGTCAGTTTATGTTCCACAATATTTAATGACTCCATATTTTTTATTATTTCAAACAATTATAAACAAGAATGAATGTAGGTACCTACTAATGATGAAGCGATTCATATTAGTGACTAGTAATAGGCAAGTAGTTGATTCCAATTACAGATTGTTTGATAAGCAACTGTTGTACGAATTACAGGCATTCGTGGAAAAGTGTTACTGATGTTACTAATTTTGAGTAGCAGGTAATTGTCGAGTAGTAGCGTAGGGTGTAGTAGATATCCACACGAGGCATCTTCCGCCGTGCGTGCAGGATGAAGGCGTGGCAAGAGCGGCCACGGCCTACAGCCAGCAGCTATCTGTAATCGTAATTAATGTTCAACCTTCCTTCCCTTCAGATAACACCAACTCCGCCCGTTCTTTATGACATTGCAGTCCCCTGTCGTCTAAGTTGAATCTTTAGTAGAAATTTGGTTAAGGCGGGGGTAAGACTTCTGCGATCCTAATTTACAAGGAACTTTTTCTATCTGAAATAAAATATTTCGTCAATTCTTGATAAACAAAGTGCTCTATCCCAACGTTTCTAAGAAATAGCTGCCCTCGTTTCAGTGTTAAAAACTGAGCTTACACAGAGACTTGAGCTCAGTGACTTAATCAGGTCAGCTGCAGTCAGCTCGATGAATAGAATAAGTTCCCGACACGAAAGCAAACGTAGCAAGTTACATCTGCCGGCTATAAATAGAATATTCTTTGAACAAGATAGCTATTTCTGTTGTTATCTAAGAACTGAATAGTTCGTAAAACAACGATGCGATTTAATTTCTCAAATCCAAAAGTGAGTTCTCAGTCGTATACATAGGATCACGTCAAATCAGAATTTTTCGTTTTGAGGTGCCTACCGAGCAACGGATAAACGGCAGACTTTAAATTAATTTATTACTTGCCTTAATAAGTATAAGTAGTTGCTTTAAAAAAACTGCTTGTTAAATGTGATAATAAAAATAAAATACTTTTTTTACATCGCAATACAACTGCTAATCTATCCAGTTGTTTTCTTTACTTCAACATAATAAACTCTGTTGAATTGGTAGACAAATCAAACCCGTATGTTATTATTAATACCTACTCATGGCCGGCTCCAACAGTCTTCCAACATCCCGAAGTTTTCGGTTGGAAAAATAACGAACCTTGTTTACAATATACCCTCACATGTTTGATTTCTTTTAGACTCACCCTTATTAATGTAGCTAACAGGAAAATTATTATACAGGCAATTTCTTCGATCAGGAGGAAAAAGTATATCCAACGAGGTTTCCTGCGAAAAAACAAATAAGAAGTAGTTTTGAGAAATATAGGTTTGAAAAGCTTTCTTGGAAAACACTTTGAGTCAACATGTTGCTAGGTTGACAGCGCTACAGGCATACCGCTTTGTCATTTTGTATAGACACATCGAAAGAGCGCTATATTAATTACTTATTTTTTTCTCTTAGTCAAGAGGTTTTACTATGCTTTTTCATTACAACAGGCGGCCAGTATGGCATCAGCAGCAAGCGAAAGCCGTAAGATCCTGCAGAGCCAGGAGCAGGGGAGCGGGCGCACCATCAACCACCCTATGATGCTGCGGAAGAGGGCTCGGTCACCGCGGCCTATGAGGAGACTACCACAGGTAGGTCTTCAGTACGGCATCAGCTGCCAGCGAAAGCCGCAAGATCCTGCAGAGCCTCCTGGCTGGAAGGCAGCGGGCGCACCATCAATCATCCTATGATGCTGCGGAAGAGGGCTCGGTCACCGCGGCCTATGAGGAGACTACCACAGGTAGGTCTTCAGTACGGCATCAGCAGCAAGCGAAAGCAATAAGATCCTAGAGAGCCATCAGGAACAAGGCAGCGGGCGCATCATCAACCCTTAGATGCTGCGGAAAATCGCTCGGTCACCGCGACCTATCAGGAGACTACCACAGGTAGGTTTTCAGTACGACATCAGCAGCAAGCGAAAGCAATAAGATCCTGGAGAGCCACCAGGAACAAGGCAGTGAGCGCATCATCCATCAACCCTTAGATGCTGCGCAAGATCGCTCAGTCACCGCGACCTATGAGGAGTTACCACAGGGAGGCTTACTTTTTCATAATGAATAGGTAGATAACATGCACTAGCAAACAGTTATTAAGGTCTTTCTGGCTGCTGTCTTCTTGTTCGTGGTACACCCAGTCCACGAACGACACGATGAAGATTTACGTCAGCTTTGTTCAACAGCTTGCTACTGGAAGTAGGCCGCGGAAACGGTTGTGTAACGACCGCCGTCTAAGAAATTATGGCTGAAACCGGGGCCGACGGTTTAACGTGCCCCCTGAAGCACAAAACATCTTATTGACAATTGGCTGGTTTAGCCTGCAATTTCATGACCGGACTGGACACAAATTCACAAAGTGATAAATATCAACCTTGTGAGTATCGAACTCGGAGCACTATTAGGCACTTTAATATATCCACACCGCACGTCGTCTCCCTAATTTGTGATATATCTATGACAATCGAAATAAAATTCGTCTCTTCTTCTTCTTTTATATTTTGTTTCTTTCTTTGATTTCTCTGAGACTATGAATTAAAATATCAACAAATGGACTATAAGTACGAAAGTTCAGAGCTTTATTCATTCTGGTCATTCAGAGCCTTATCATAAAAAAGACATGCGTTAAAAGTTTTTTGGGGAACTTTAATTACAATGTTTCCCAATGTTTTTTTGTAAAATCTTTCTACTTAAGTAGTTGATGGTTACTTAAGATTGGTGTTACATATGTATTTATAAGCGTTATAAACCATTACAACACAAAAAGAAACTGATACTAATTTTAATATTCAACCTATCTGCACCTGTACTGGCTTAGGCGTAATAATTGGATTCCTAGAATAGATGTACAAGGCTACGCAATACATAGTAGGTAAAATATATTTTGTATTGATTTATACTACAATACCCGTTTGTGGCCAATCATTATTTTTATAATTAGTAATGTCCATAAACTCTTTTTTTCATCTGGTAATCAAATGCGACATATTAATTAAAAATACTTATATCGTATATTGCCGCCTTCTAAGAATGTTTAAGTAGTGCTTACTGTTTTATTTTGCCGTTTATTTGTTGATTTACAAGGCTTTAAATTACATAGTTGATCATGTTTTGTATTGATTTACAACTTAGTACAATATCCGTTTGTTTTGTACCCAATAATTATTTCCATTATAGATAATACTCTGTTACGTCTACTAGAGGCATTCTTCCTCAAATGTTTAGTCAATGAGTCATTTTAATTCAGGTCATTAGACAAATTAGAATATTAAGTCTTGTCTCCCAATGGAGCGACGACAATCTGGTCTCATTCAATGCCACCAAAACACAGGCGTGTCTTTTCACTGCAAAAAGGAGTCCTTTCGACTGGACACCTACTTTTCGGGGTACATCTGTCCCAGTCACTGATAGGCTTGAGCTTCTAGGCATGGAGTTGACATCAAATCTAAACTTCGGCGCGACCATCGAGTACAAGGCTCAGACGGCGGCTAAAAAGCTGGGCGTCCTGAATAGAGTGAAGCGATACTTTACGCCTGGACAGCTTTTAACTCTTTACAAAGCACAAGTCCGATCCTGCATGGAGTATTGCAGTCACCTTTGGGATGGCTCAGCCAAATACCAACTTGCCGCTCTTGACTCGGTGGAACGCAGGGCCAGGAGGCTCATAGGCGACATAAAACTGGTGGACACCAAGCTACATAGCCTGGCTCATCGCCGCAAGGTTGCCTGCTTGTCGGTATTTTATAGATTGTACTTCGGAGAGTGTGCTCAAGAGCTTCACGACCTTGTTCCACCAGCTCCCTTCTACCATCGGACATCCAGACGCACCGCCGGATACCATCCGTACCTGGTAGCCATTCCACCAATTCGGACTAAGCGCTTCCAGTCATCATTTATAATGCGCACTGCTAAAGAGTGGAACTCACTTCCTGCGTCTGTGTTTCCAAAAGCATACAACCCTAATCTCTTCAAAGTAAGAGTGAACAGGCTTCTTCTGGGTGAGCTCGCTCCATCTTAGACTCTGTCTCTGTCCTATGACCTAGACTAGAGTCAAGAGCAAACCCATCATTAATAAAAAAAAAAAAAAAAAAAAATTAAAAAAGAAATAAATATAGAAATTGAGTGGAACTCACTACCTGCGTCTGTGTTTCCAAACGCATACAACTCTAATCTCTTCAAAGTAAGAGTGAACAGGCTTCTTCTGGGTGAGATCGCTCCATCTTAGACTCTGTCTCTGTCCTATGACCTAGACTACAGTCAAGAGCAAACCCATCCTTAAAAACATATATAAAAACTTTCTACGCGGTGGTCCGATGATATCACCAAGTCGACGGGATCTCCATGATTGAGTTAAGCACAGGGCCGTGAAGATTGGCGCAATAGAGAAGAGGTCTATGCCCTGCAGTGGGTGGATGTGGGCTGATGATGATGATGTAGTTCTTAAAGCTTCCGTTTGTTCTGTTAAGGCATTGATCATCGGCGTACGTAAATGCGGCACCCGGGCGCTGCTGGAGATGCTGTACCTCCATCCAATGGTGCAGAAGGCTTCGGGAGAAGTCCACTTCTTCGACAGAGACGAGAACTACGCCCTGGGCCTCGACTGGTACAGGGGAAAGATGCCGCTGTCTTTCAAGGGGCAAATCACGATAGAGAAGAGTCCGAGCTACTTTGTTACGCCTGAGGTAAGGTATTTGTTGTCTGCTTAGAATAGCATCACCCCATTTCTTTCCCATGGGTGACGTAAGAGGCGACTAAACGACTCGTGGGTTACATGTGCATTTAAATTTCAGGTGATTGGTGACAACCGGTCATTACGGTGATGCACTAGTTTCAGAATGATCCTCAAATGTTTGTCAAACGTGCCGTAAATGGTAAAAGTGCCTACCCCGCAAGTAATACAGGCGTGATGAATGTGTTTATGTTTGTATTTATTCGAGTTAATAGCACTTAAAAACCAGGTTTAACCGATTTAATATATGTTGGACCGTTGGTCCGTCGTAATAAACCTCAAAATAAATTTTGTTTGAGATTACGAGTTCTAGCTTCATTTCTTCGCCAAAACACGAGTTAGATTTATTTGGGGTTTGATTTTTAATATTTACCTCGAAAGGTACCAGAGCGAGTGCGTGCAATGAACTCATCAGTGCGATTGCTGCTGATAGTCCGGGAGCCAGTGACGCGCGCGATCTCGGACTACACTCAGCTGCGCAGTCGAGCCACGCCGTCTGCGCCCGCGCCGCCAGGTCATCCTGTACCGGACGCAGCCAAGCCATTCGAGCATCTCGCCATTGCGCCCGATGGCTCAATCAATATCGCCTATAGGTAAGGT
Organism: Tuta absoluta; assembly: GCA_027580185.1. Classification (NCBI taxonomy): domain Eukaryota; kingdom Metazoa; phylum Arthropoda; class Insecta; order Lepidoptera; family Gelechiidae; genus Tuta; species Tuta absoluta. Next base: position 8,587,091 of record JAQAHW010000003.1, read on the forward strand.
TTCATCTTATGCAAATTACAATTAGGTATGCTTATGTCATGTCCAACCTGATAATTTAAAATATATTGAGCGTAGGACTCAAGCTTAGGACGCTAAAACCGACATCTAGCTAGTTCTGTTTTATTATTATTAACTATCCGCAGATGTTTTAACTACTCCGCTCGTAAAATCACACATGTGTGCTTGAAGAACAATACAAATCTATTGTTGCAAAATTCGACCTGAGCGAAGTGGTTAAGTGATTGTCAAACAACTGATTGTCTTCGTATTATTTAAAGGAAGGTAGTTTTGTATTGGATATAAGCATAAACTTAATCGTAAATAATTCATAACATCCATCAAAATAATAAGACTTTTCATCGTTACGTAGAGGTAACGTTTAACAGGTACTAAGGGTATCGTTAGGGAAAACGTTTTCTAAGAAATACTAAATTACAGGTGAATTTTTAAGAGCATTCGATACTCTCAGAGTCCCTTGCCCTTTCAAAGCTAATGAAACGAAAGAAATAAGGAGCAGATATAAGTATACTAACTTCAGATTTCTATTGGTTTCAATTTATTGGACCTAGTCGAAAACATATCGAATGTCGCTTGAGGATTTCTTACAACTTAATTTGGAGGCAAAGGGCTAACTTATTTTTCTTTTAAAAGGTTTTCATAATAAATTTAAGTACCTAGTTCTGACTCTGGGTAATAACTAAGTAGGTTTTTTTTACGTCTGGCAGGCCGATCGCCATATCGCTGTATCACTCGTACCTACATCGGTGGTTAGAGGTGTTCCCGCGCGAACAGATCCTGGTGGTGAATGGAGACCAGCTGATTGAAGACCCGGTGCCGCAGTTGCGTCGCATTGAGAACTTCCTTGGCCTCGAGCACAAAATCGGTAAGCCTAAAATAAATTTTCCTATTTTAACGCTCGATACTGTGACGTGCTGTTTTTAGAAACTGACGTAAACAAGACTATAAAATTACCTCTCCTCGTGTTGAGCTATTTCGGATTCCATTCACCGATCTGACATATTGATATTTCATTTAACAGGAAGAAGAAACTTCTACTTTAACGAAACCAAAGGTTTCTACTGCTTACGCAATGACACGACGGACAAATGTTTGCGGGAGACTAAGGGTCGGAAGCACCCGCGGGTGGACCCTCAAGTCGTAACGAAACTGCGAAAGTTCTTCATACAACATAATCAGCGGTTCTACGAGCTGGTCGGTGAAGATCTCGGCTGGCCAGAGGACTAGGAAACCTTGTTGTTTGGTACAACTCAAACATCTACAATCTACGGATTTTAGCTCGAATGATGAAATGTTGTGATCTAATACATATCAATGTAACGTTATACATATCAAAATGAAATATGACATATCACTAGACATGTAAGTTTTTTAAAGATCGTTTATGTATACATTTAGGATTATTACTAGGCTAAGTTATTGAATTAGAGAAAGATTTTTCCATTTATATATGTATACTAATTAATTTAATAACTTATTTTTACGTTTTATATTAAAATGGGAATTGTTTTTAAAATACGTCAGCAATGAATGATTTCAATTATACCTGTATACGATCAAATTCAACTTCTAGAACCAAGAACAATATTACCTATATATTATACATGTGGTTAATTTATGAATATAACATTTTTATCACAACAATTATGACAAGTTAACAAAGTGTTCATCAATTTTCATTGCTGCCGTACTAAGGCGGGGATCACACTTGACGTCCGTCGTATTTTCAACGTATGCGTCTGTCAGACGAAAAGAAATTACGAATTCTCATCTTATTTCCATACAAATACGTCGATGGTGCGTTGACGGATACGTCCTTTGCGTCGTTTGACACATTGCGTCACAAAGACGTAGCACGGGACGTCAAGTGGGAGAACTACCTTACAATTGTGAGTAGGTTCATTATCCAATACCAATACCACTTTTGTGTAATAAGAATACTGTAATGTATTGATTTATGTTACTTTTAAAAGAATTGGCATTGTAATAAAGGGAACAAGCCTTAAATAATATTATTTATAAAATATATATTTCCAATATTCCTTTGATGTCCAGCAATCCCATTTTGCATATTTTAATGTAAAATTATTAATATTAAAGATAACGCCCATGTAATGAAACAATTCGTACTGATTTGATAGACCCACTGAAACCCTGAGCAATATATTTTTATATATTATAATTAAGGCATTGTGTGCAATCTTTATATTATACACTTTATTATACAAATATAAAAAATCTGTTCGTGATTTTCGTTATTGTAGATTATTTTTGTTTATATAGGTCTAAGGTAGAACTTTTAATATAAATTAATTAATAATTTTAAAAGAATGAATGTTGTAAATTTTCGCTTTCTCCTTTTAGATGTCGTAATTTTGGTCGTGCAGTGTGTCTTAAATGTCCTTACTTTATTAGTGAATGTGATTTTCTGAAATATTAGATAAATTACATTTTTCAAAAATCAATTTCGGTAAATGGATTTCAGTAACACTCGTAGCTAAAACGTTGTTGAACTACTTTAGGTCAAAATTACAGTGCAATATAACCTACCTAAACATGTTCTGTACTTTTCTTAAAACTGTGAAACATATTGTGTGTTGGTGATACACGCAAATAGATAATGATGTAGGTACACGCTGAATAAATTTCACTTGGATTTAAAAATTTGGAGAAAACTGTATTATTCGACGCGGGTTTTAGAAGTATTCTATTTAAGTGTAACGTCCAAGACTGAAGAGTTAGTTAAATAAGTCTAAATAATACCTATATAGCATAAAATGTCCATAGGTGTTACGCGACGATACGAAAGCCCAACATCTCTGCTGAGCGTTTGCGTTAGTCTGTAAGCCGGTAGCAGGTCTATGTAAGTATTAGTAGGTAATAAAGCCTAGTTTTGATTTGCGCAGTCCTGTCTACTGACTTCGGTTTCATCAAAAACCGAGCTTTAAACTTGTCAATTTGGCATCAAATATCGGTTAATGCCTCTAAAATGCAACAAACATTACTAAAACCAAACCTATCTCACAATTTCTGCTCTACATTGTAGATTAAATTATTACGTCTCTACATTTTACAATGATGTTCAAACGAAAAGGATTTACTACGGGCTTACAGACTAAAAAATCTAAGGCAGTTTTAAAACACTCGATTTAGGAAAATGTTTTTATGTAGGACATTTTGCTTCCAATCCAAATTTCAGAATCAACGAATATTTATATGTTTTTATAAACCCAAGTAATCTGCTACCTACTTTAAGCACGATTCACGTGGATTCTCATTCAGCTATTGTGATTAATAAAATAAAAAGTGATAATAATTAGAGCACAAGCTGCTCAAATTTAGCTCAAGTTGTTAAAAAGGTTTGAACTATGAAGTTAAACAAGCCCATAAAAAGATTTACCTTGTTGTTGCACGGGAATTCCAATCTGTTCCTAGTTCTCTTTTTTTCGTGTGAGACACCGAGTCGTCCAAGGACCCGGTGAAACCCAGGTGTCAGAGTTTTACAACCGCCTACGACTAATACTAGGCCTAGTTATCAAAGACAGCCACCGGGACCGACAACTTAACGTGCCCTCAGCAGCACGGAGCCATCATTCTTTTCGGATAATCAGATATCTCCGATCACTCTCCAATGTCCTTACCAGACGGGGAACATATTCACAAAATGATAAAAATGAACTTTGTGAGTGCGCCACCAAGAATCGAACCCGGAACCTTTGCATCGCAGGCAGTCGCACTACCACTGCACCACATCAGCCGTTTTTTAGTCACTGGGTGTGTAAAGGAATCTGTTTCATTTTGGACCCCAAATCTAGCCCCGACTAAGTTATGAGCAAACCTGATATTAAAAATACATACCTTGAACGAAATCGAGTAACGTATTACTCACTCACAGTATTTTTTTTAGATTTTTAATTAATTATTTTATAGCATAAACTTTTTAACAACTTGGGCGAAACAAGAATATCAAGCATATCAAAAACCCGTAATTATAGGAAAGTTTTAATCTTAATAAAATAAAGTTCAGTTATCGTTTAAAGTTTGAGAACAGTTTTTATTTGTTTAGTACTAATTCACTAGTTGATAGATACCGTTTTAATCACTGTTAAATGTTGTGCACGTTCATATACCTAATATGAGTAGTTAAATTTTGAATAGGGCAATAATTTTGTATTGTTTAGAAAATAAATTAAATTACCAAAATCATTCTTGATAAATAACTGGCTTGTATTTTTTGTGAACACTCAAATTATAGTTAATTTTATTTAGTATCTATGTAAGTTAGGTTTACTGTAAATACTTACTTATTTTGTTAAAAATTCATTAAATTATAATCATAAATATATTTTATGAAGTTACCTTTATCTAAAGTTACATTTCCCTGTAAATATTCTCCAATTTCTTTGAATACGTTACTTGTACATTATCTACATCTTCAATTAAATATAAAGCAAACAATATGTATTTTTTTATTTCACAATTATAAAACATGGCAACTTGGTAACTTATCATTGACATCTTAGGGTATAAGTATCATACTTTGGTAAGTTCCCGCGAAGTAATAATGACTTTTTTTTAAAATACTATACAAAACAGATACAAAAAATTTGACGCCTATTTAATGAACAATGACTTTGTTACAAAAAAGTTGTTTTTGGATATTATGTCGTCATGAAATCATGATGACTGTGATAAACGAATGAGTAAATTCATGTGAATTATCTTATCTCAAACGTTCAAAAAATAGCGATTGAACTATACGGCCCCGTATTATCTTATTTTTTACCCCTTCAGTGCCAGCGACACTCATTTCATTGTTACCGTGATATTCTTTACTTTAAGCTTCGTAGTAAAATACGAAACTCCCAAAACCATGCCACTAACACGCTATCTACATTCTACATACAACTGAAACGATTTTTAGTAGACTTCGGGCTCTGATGTTTACCACAAATGTTTTATCTATTATAACCCCGCGGCAACGCAGCGAGTGTCATGGGCACTTTTGCGGCTGGTGTGACCCGGGGTGGTATATTTGATTGAACTTCTTATTTCTTTTTTTTTACTATTAGTATTGTAATTCTGACATTGTTTTATGATTAAATATGTTTATAACCACTAAAAATATGTGTAATATTTCTAGCGCTCATTTCTTTGACCGCTAAGTTTTTGAAACAAATAGCGTGACTTCAAAATATCAAAAACGGGACCTATTAAATATTTGATAAACTTACGTGACGTGTAGGTCCGTTTAATTTACGACGATTGATGCCGATGAACGCATAACGTGTGTGTGTGCGGCAAAATAAGAATAAGAATAAGAATAGTTTATTTCACCAATGATACACATTGAAGGTACACAAACAGGCATTTTAGGTCAAGATGACAAACCGGGTTGAAACTCTTTCTCCCAAACTAGGTTTAATACCTGTATCTTGGAAGATAGGGTTCCTCACATTCAAGGACAACCAACAGTGTCGTAAGAGCAGTCTTTTGGTGTTATAAAGGTGAACGTACAATAATTTTCAATGCGCTGGTATAAAACTACAACAACAGTAAGAACTATAAAAGAAAAGAAGAAAAAAAGGTGTATGTGTGTCTGTGTGTGTGTGTGTGTGTGTATGTGTGTGTGTGTGTGTGTGTGTGTGTGTGTGTGTATGTGTGTCTGTGTGTGTGGGTGTGTGTGGGTGTGTGTGTGTGTGTGTCTCTGTGTGTGTGTGTGTGTAAGAGATTAGTTATTGTGAAAGAGTTTAATTAAATGCGCAAAACATTATTTATAAAGTTTTCGGTATCTGTGTAGTCGAAAGCACTTAATCAATGGAACAATTTGGATTTACATTACGACGTTGTAGTATTACCTACATTATACATCATTACAAATATATTAAAAAGTTTTTTGCCCATACATATAAATTGCCTTCCCATAAACACTGTACGATACCTCTCAATCGGGAAAGGGAGACCTCCTGACATCCTCTTCATGGCAAGCACCGCTCGTAGCACAAAGAGCTGTCTTACGGTTAAAACTTTTGCTTCTGCAAAAAGGTCAACAGTTGAGAAGCGATAGGGTTTTGAAAGCATAACCTTTAAGACAGCCCTCTGAGCCCTTTCTAGCTTGATAAAGGAAGTTTTACAAGCTCCGCCCCACACCGGAATACAGTACATAAGAACTGATTGACAGAGAGACTTATAAATAGTTATAAGAGTCTCTTCGTCAACAGAACAACGCAGTTTCTTAAAGACAAAAATGAGCTTTCGAACTCGAGCGGAAAGATTTTCAATTTGTTTATGCCAATTGAGATTGCAGTCGATTTGCACACCCAAATATTTAACAGACTGCGATCGGGTTAGTGTTAGGCAAGAGCAAGTAGTATTGGATACGTCATTACAAGTGTGGGCTTTGATCGAGTAATCATCATGCGGTTGAGTAGTACTTATAATGGAAAAAGTTAGATATGTGGATTTTTCTACATTCAGGGTTAACAAGTTCTTTTTGAGCCAAGACATAAGAATCTGCAAAGCAAACTCGGAATTTGATTTAACTTCCTCCCAAGTTCTACCATGAACGAGAAGAGCAGTGTCGTCTGCATAACAATAAATTTTGCAGTTTGGTATGTTCAGTCTACACAGGTCGTTAATATAAATTTTGAAGAGAGTTGGGCCTAATATACTACCCTGAGGAACGCCAAACGATAACTTTTCCTCCCGACTTATGTACGAGCCTATCTTAACAACTTGCGTACGTTCCGTGAGATAGCTCCTAAACATATCCAATGCCAATCCTATAACTCCCACTCTCTCCAGCTTATCCAAAAGAATCGGTACAGACACAGTGTCAAATGCTTTTGATAGATCAAGTAAGATGGCAAGGCAGCGCTTGGATTTATCCAGATTTAGTACTACCTCACTGATGACTTCGCGTACCGCATCCTCTGTAGAAATTCCAGATCTAAAGCCAAATTGGTTACAAGAAATGACATCATAGGTATTCAAAAAACTATTGAGGTTCTTGTTAATAACCTTTTCCAATATTTTGGAAGAAACTGGTAAAATGGAGATGGGTCTATAGCTATTGACACTGCGCCTGTCACCACCCTTATAAATTGGACAAACAGAAGCCTTTTTCATTTGTGTGGGAAAAATACCATTAGCGATGCAAGAGTTAATGATGTAAGTTAAGCACGGAACTACAGACTCTCGGGATGTTTTCAAAATTTGAGCAGCAATACCATCCGCTCCTACCGCACAGTTATTTCTTAACGACATTAGGATTCGATCGATATCAGATTCATCAACAGGAAGTATGACCAGTGAATTAGATAGTGAGAAGTTTGAAAGTAGTATTGGGTTTTCGGGAAGGACTGTTTGATCATCTAGAAGTCTATCCGCAAGATTTTTACCAACGGTCGCAAAAAACTCGTTCACCGAATCAACGGCGGACAAAGGGTTATTATGAATTTTTAATAATTCATCCGACTTAGATAAACTTTCCGGTATATCTGCAGTTCTACGGATAACTTTCCAAGTTTGTTTTGGATTGCCTTTGGCCTCCAGAAATTGATTTTTATCATATTGTATTTTTATTCTACGCAGTAAATTGGTACAAAAGTTGCGATACCTACGGAAAGTTATTAAAAGGACCTGGTTATTCTGATCCTTCTTGAGCCTCTGGTGCATTCGATCTCTGTTGCGTATACACCTTAGCAGTCCTGGGGTTATCCACGGCTTAATAATTTTGTTTCTTCTTGAAACGGTTATTAAAATTGAGTGTTGCCTGGTAATTGTGGTAATTTTGTTTATAAATAAGTTATAAGCCATGTTAGGATCTGGACAACTAAGAATTTCCGAAAGGTCAACATTTTTTAATTCATGTGCTATTGCTGGATAATCTATTTTTGTTATCTGTTTATCAGCATGTTTAGTCATACTTCTACCTAGACTAACGCATAATATGATTGCACAATGGTCAGTCAAGGCGGGCTCGAGGACAAAAGTGTATCCCAAATTTTTAGACCTAAGCAAGGCATGATCAATGCATCTATGAAAGCGTGTTGGGAAGAAGTGAGTTGGTAATAGACCGTGACTAGCTGCAAGATTAAGATATTCGTCAGAGTGTGGTTCATCATCTCCAGGAATAATGTTGATGTTAATATCACCAATCACGACAACATTTCTAAAATGATTAACTGAAACTAAAATATCATTAAGGCTGTTGTTAAAGTTAAAATCTAAGTAAAGTCTAGTTAAATCATTAAGTAAGATTAATGCTTTTCGATGGATTACTTTTATATGGCATCTGAAGTCTTAAGGTGTTGATTAATTCATGTAGAGTGAAACTTGGGAGGCTTATTTGCGTCAGTAAAAACCGGTGATTAATGAGCTGGGTACGTGTTGGCTGGGGTCATAGGATTAATGGGTTCAACCGCCTACGCGGTCCTACGCTCGATATGGGCAAACGGCATGAATGAAAGCGTCCCACGCTTCTCTGATTGGTTAGAATCTTTCAAGACGGAACTAGCATATTATGTATTCATTTTGAGAGTTTTGCTCTTATACGAATGAACATATGTTTCTTCGATGTTACTAGCTGGATATTCAATTATTATTATTATCACATTTTTTGACGAAGCTTGTTGCTGATTTGTTCCGTATCTTTCGGTTAATTTCTGACGATGCATGTTGTGGATTAGTCGTTGTTTGAATCTTTCATAATCTTTTTTATAGGCTTTAAAAAATTAATATAAAATGATATGCTTTGAATACTTTAATAAGATAACCAAAACGTACCAAGGACTCTCTCGTCCCGTCACGCACCTTTCGTAATTGTGAGTAAAAATAGAGTCTTATCAATCGCTTTTGCGCTGGAAATAGAGGTTACGACCGGTTAAAAAACATCTTTAGAGGTCATGAAGGTCATGATAATCATGACATGACCGGTAAACATTATTCAAGCGAAAACTTTCGGAGAAGTATTCATATTTCGCAGGGGTCAAATAAAGCGAAATGGCCATTAGTACAACTACTTACATTTTTATGTCTGACATTTGGCTCTGGTAATTTAAAATTCGTAGACATAAATATTTAAAAATTTAAAAGATTGGCACATTAGGCACAAAAACTTTTTTTAAAAGTATCTGAAAGCTATTCGCTGTTTTCCTTTGGATGCGTAAATAGTCTTGAAGAAAAAATATAATTTTAGAATTGTCTAGTAAACTTAAAAGAGAAATTTATTTCAAAAACATCTAGCATTTCATTCATCTCAAAAATATACGTAACACAGTAAAAACCTGCTAAAATTGCCAAGCACCGCAATAGGTGCAGTCATTTGTACAAATTAAAACCGCTCTTCCTTATCTTCGTCTTGCTAATAGCATTACGACATTGCCAGAGTGAGAGGGAGATACTTGGTTCATTTTTCATCGTCGTCCGCTAATGCGACCGCAGACTAATTCAACCTGGCTACCTGGCTACTGGAGATTAGCTAGGTTACTATACGCTATGTAAACGTATATATATAGCTGTTGGGTTACGTAGTGCAAAGTCTGTTCAAACACAATTCAATTCTCTATTTTCATAGAAATAAGTTCGATCACTGGTCTAGACACAAAGTAAGTATTGGCGGCTGCGCGCCGAATACAGAGAGCTCACTTCAAGCAAACGTCACGAAACTCTCCACAATTTGACACGCCGCCGTTTACAAGGAAATCCAAACCAATCCAAACACACTTGTAGTCGAGTGTCAACCGCGTTTTGTGCGGACGTGCAAAATGGCTTCACAGAAATATAAATAGGTAATAAATAGGTTTATTAGTATACGATGTGATTTGTATAATGTTCCTATAATATTTTGTACCAACTTAAATAAAAACTTGCTTTCATAAAAGAACAAACCAGATTAATAACTCTAATCAGTATATTTTTTTATAATGTGATTTGCGTTTCTACTTACATAAAGGCAACTTTTCATTTTTGATGTACATACATACACATATCACGTCTGTTATTCCTTTGCGGGGTAGGCAGAGCGTTAACGGCTGCAAAAACGGATATTTACGCCACGTCTGTCAAAAATTTGAGGGTATTCGGAAAATTGTGTATCGCCATAGTGACAGGTTGCCAGCCCATCGCCTAAAATTGCAATACGGTGTGTATTCTCAAGTCCCTTAGTTGCCTTTTACGACTCCCACGGTAAAGAAATGGGGTGATGCTCAGTCTCAACAGCCCCAGAGCAGATATCTACCTTCCCCATTTTCCCCACTCGTCATTCCCCATTTCATAATAATTGTGCTATGTAGGTAGTATAAGTAATGTAAATACAGGGAGTAACAGAAAGGGTATATCAAGCCGAAAGGAGGTCAAAGTCGGGAAATGAGGAAAGTTGTTCAGTTTTATGAGCACCTTTCGGCTTGATACAGCCTTTCTGTTACTCCCTGTATGTTTAGGTACCTACTACATTGAATAAAATCGATAAGAAAACTGTGGCATCCCTTGCCGAAAGCGGATATAATCGAAAAAAGGGCCGAGTGATTCTTCTGTACATTCTCTATTTTGTGGTCTAGATCTATTTGACATGGCATTAAATATTAGTATGTTTTGTCGCCTGTCACTTTTGTTCATAACCGCCTGTAGCAAATGCATAATTACGACCTAGCACGTCTACGATGTAGAATGTACTATCAAAAACGGATTTATAACAAAATGTATATGTTTCTAATCGCAACAATTTTGTAAAGTAAAAAAGGGCAAGTTTACCCCATTCTCACCTACAGCACCTGGCGCTATCTTAGCGGAGGATTCGGTGTCGCCAGCATTAAATATTCAAACCCCGGCTGATCCTAATGAGACAATGTATTCAGGTTTGCTTTTCCGGGTGAGGGCGCCACTCGCCGGGTCAGGGTGACCAACGACGCATTGAATAGTTAAAACCCCTACGTTGTCCTTGCGGAGGATATACAGGGTACGATCAACAGGAGAGAAACCGGGCCTTAAGCCTTATAAGATCATATGCGGGGTCAGTTTCTCTATACTATATTTTCGGAATCGCTCATGTGCCGCACTGCACTGCCGATATCACGTTTTTAACTTCCAGCAAACACATAAGAGTTCGTTGCATTCACACTGACCAGCTATATTTTCCCTGTTTACTCGCAAAATAAAGGTAAAAGAACATATTTTTAACCACTAATTTCTGTGTCAAAATAAAAAGATCGTCATTTTGAGTTTAATTTTTTGCAATAAATGTAATTGCATTTGAGTCTATACTCGTTTATCTAAAGAAAATGAACTCAATGCAGGGGAGATGAGGCAAGTTGGGATGTTTAAGGTTTGAAAGCTTAGTACAAAAAAACAAATAAAGTGAATAAAAATATGTAAAACCTGCATTTGGATTTATTTGCTAACACCTTGAATCAAATGTTTTGAAAGCAATCCGTAATGACGATAATGATCTCTCCGACAGATTTTGGTCAGGTATTTAGGTCCCATACTTGGTTGCGCAGGTGTGTGTTTATAACTTTTTCAAGCTACAACGACTTGACAGATTTGGATAAAAACTAACACAGGATACCATGCATGAGAAAAAATTCTATCTCACGGGAAAACCAAAACTGTTACATGTAAACCCGCAGGGCAGAAATATAGTAAAAGTTGAAGACCTAGAAAACAGTCTGTTTTTAGGCCGTATGGCTAGCATATTCTAAAAGCCTGAGAAATTTCTTAGTAGCTTCAAGAGAATTTCTACTGAGGGAGAAAAATATATGTAAGACGTAAGGAATCGCAAGAAAAATCTGAAAGTAGGAGTACTACACATTTCTAGAGCTCAGTTTCCTGGAAAAAAACCGACGATTTTCTCAGAAACAATCGTAACTAAATAGTAACTAAGTATTATGAAGGATCATCAAACAATGCAAAATAATTCTGAGCGTGATAAAAGGTGAAGATGTCTTGTCCCTTTTTACACGACTTTTTACCATAAAAGGAGTGTAATGTTTTTAGACCTGCGATCCTTTAAATTTAACTCGTTAACTAATGAACAGATTCGAATGGGAATTGTATCGGAAGAATCCTTTCATTATATGACAGATGCATAAACTACAAAAAAACTATTGTGAAAGATTATTGCAGGATCCATCGCCATTATCATTTGTCATGTAATTTAGCTATTTAATTAACTACCCGACACAAACTGGCAGCCGAAGTTCTCTCATATGTCTTCTTCTTGAAAGTCACCTTTAATTATTGGAAGAAGAAGTCGGCTTTAATTAATTCGAAGAATCTTTTGTTCGTGGACATTTTACTTGGTTTCTTCCAAATTGAACTTTGCCGTGTAAATTATTTTGAAAAAACTAAATATACTGAAACACGTAAAAGTAAAAATGTGTTCTAATAATATACTCGAGTCTCATGAGCCTCATACTGAGAATTCACTGAAACTCAGAGCAAAGACATTATCACAAGCCGAGCGGAGATAACTGAGTCCCATGCAAATTACGCCATGGATAGGATACCGTATTAATGGCGAATTCGTAATGAAAATTATAAACAATTGTTACCTTCCACTAAAATTTTCTACCGCGGGCAGGATTTAAACTTGCGACTTTCGCGCATCACTAGTGGCGACGCCTATTCCCATACTATACCTGAAAAATTATACATAACACAGAAAGTGTTTAAAAATTTGGTATTCTTTAAGTAACTGGTTGACCGAGCGTTGCTGTGAGTAAAAATGATTCCTGAAAAATTTAACTTAGTTCGAACGACTTACCGCCCCCGAAACCCTCTACATACAAAAGTTCATAAAAACCGTTCAAGTTTAAGTACAAGTAAACAGTTTACGAATTGCTCGTTTGGGGTATAAGATAGTCGTAAAATATTTTTTTTAGTTTAATTTGTACACATTTGCGATGTGACCAAAGAAATACCGTTGCTACTTCTCGTTCTGCTTATATTTAAAATGACTTTCTTTAAAAATAAAGGACAGACAACTAACTATAAACTCCATCTCAGAATCATGTTTTTTATGACACAAAATCAAAATTTATCTTTGCATGAACACAGCGCAGTGTTTCGTTAATTATTCGTGTAATATATATGACGTTGTTTGTTATTTATCTCACATCCCATCGCGCATCCCATGGAAAATGGAACAATGCCTTCGACCTTCGGACCAAATGATTTATCACCCTCATATATCAATGTTCTAATTCTCTAATTTGATCAGCAGCACATCAACGTACCATAAAAGGTACCAACATAAACTGGTTATTCAAACAGTTACAAAGTTTAACCAGCATATGTTGATCCATTATGTTGGTTGACGTGCTGCTGATTAACGCAGTTACAAATTCTAATCACGATGGTCCCTTTACAGCCCTTAACATAATAAACTTCAATCTACAAGTGTAACTTTGTTTGGTTAAGTGTTTCCTAAGTTCTGTGATGAAATAAACCAACGGTAAACTTTTGATGAGTTCTCTGCTAAATTCTGGAACGTGGCATATAATTTACTATTTGTATTAATATTTGATGTTATTTGTGTTCAGTCCCTGTGTTCTTGGTCTATCTATAATGTACCTACTTTATTTAGTAATGCTGTTCTAAGCCGGCATCACACGGCCATTAAGTAACATTTTTTCAAATTCTTATTTCATTTATGCAAAATAAACCATTGTAAGTACATGTTGACGACAGTTTAATTAATGAGGCAGGATGAATATCCCCGCGTGATCGTATTGGATTGAATGTGGATGCTGGGTGAAGGGAGACATGAGGGAGCGAGGGGGATGACTCGCGTCCTCTGTCTGTTTACCCGACTGAAAACGGTGATTAGCTGGGTATAGCTTCAAATTAAAACCATCTGTATAAACAGCTGCCTTACAGTCTGAACTGCTTATTAGTTAAAAGTATTTACATCTATCTTTACATATAATGCTTCTCTTACTGTTGATAAGGTCGATGAACTACTCAATGTATTAACCAAATCAAAGGAGGCTGGTGCGGAAATATAAATTTAAGAAAATATAGGATTTATGGCTTCCACCAACTTAAGCACTTATACAATGGTTTGGCTAAGTACATAGATACCTACCAAAATAAATTAAAAATGTCATTCATAATATAAGGTTGGATAAACGAAGTTCGCGGGCAAAGGAGTTTCAAAAATCCCTTCAAAAAACCGGATAGCAATGCACACGTTACCGCATAAAATTGCGGCTTTCAGAAGTTGTCATTCCTATGGAGGCTGTCATGAACCGTAATATTGTCTGGTACGTATGCAATTCACCTCAGTATTTTTTATAGATCTGTTTATTAAAACAAGCTTTTGGTGTTTATCATTCAGTTGCACACAACACTGAATTAACAAGCGTGTTTCAGCTGATTGCAGTACATATGAAAATTTAATATTGCAGCACTACACGAAGTACTTTGTGTAATCACGTAATAACTTTAACACACGCGCAATCAACGCCGCGGTTATAATGCAGAGCAATAATTAATAATACAGTGACTAACAGCCATTGGTTAGGAAAAAACAATGATTGTTTGTTTGATTAGTATGTGGGTAAATCGATTACTTTTAAATCGTATTGCTTTTGACAAGGCATACCTTTCAACTAAATACAAGTATATTAGAAGTGTGTTTAAGTAAATCATGTGTATGTGTTAAGTGTTTGCCATGTGATGCCGGCTTAGAAATGCATTAGCCCAATTCTAACGGTGAGTGTGGAAATGCCGGCGATGAATTTGTTCAGGGAATAAGTAGCAACGTTTCCTGTGAATGCAACATCTTGCACTGCTCTCGCTAATCCGCCACGTGTGTTCACCAAACGTTGTGAGATAGCAATACCCCCCCCCCCCCCCCCCGTGTGTGTGTATTGTATTGTACTGTGTAGTGTACAGTGGACTATTGTAGCTGTCAATGAATATAAAGTAAGTACAAATAGCAGAGACGGTGACCGGGATGAATCTTGGAATCAGTAGTTACAATTATTAATGCATAATTACTACTAATGATTTAACTCTTAAAAAATGAATTTTGTGTTGAAACTCACAAATTCATACTAGTTAATACCAGTAAATAGGAACCAAAAAAATACAGTTCTGTTAGGTAACAATAAAATATTATCGAAGTATTCAATAGTAATCTGATTGCCAATATCTGAACAAACAAACCGAAAAAAATAACAAATCAAAAAGCAGTTACTGCGAAAAACCGTGCCTAGATAAACATGAATGAACGCCCACGCTCTACGCAACGCCTACGCCGACAATATACAGGGCGTTACATTTTATATGACATCGATTAACATATACACAGATTACTAAGCAACACGAAGGAAATATGTCGCTGGATCCATGATTTAACACTTGTCAGATTTGAAGGGTTTGTCCGTTCCGACCATAAAGTTTCAAGTTTTTATTTGCATTACCACATGGTAACATAGATCTTAAACTATTATACAAGTCCATAATGTAGCACCTCGTAGAGGCACCGCAAAATTATTTGGTAGCAACAATCATATTAAGTAAAAAAAAATGCTTTACTATTTGCTATTTGTAACATTAAACATTTTCATAAACGTATATCCGTGCGGAAATTTTATGTATTATATTAAATTAGACGTCATAAATTACGTATGTACGTGACGTGGTGACGTGATGTAGTTACGTACATATGTATGTATATAAATGGCATTAAATCTGCCCATGTGACCCAACAAAAAAAGAATTATGGCCTGATACCTTGTCTGATTATTAGCTCCCACATATTTTTAAATAAAGATCACCCAAGAGATTATGTAGGATAATAATTAGCTTACGTGTTATTTTTGTTGGCAGCTAACATCTCTATCGGTAGAGTTGTATGAGTTATATTCACATTCAGCATGCAATTTAAGTTACACGCTGTAGACATGCCCACGTGCTACTACGGTGCTACGAACCGGCTACGAGGCTACGAAGCGTAGGCGAGGGGAACTACCGCACTTGTTATCTTATGATAATTGAGACTTAAAAGACAAACTTCGTTCGGTTTTAAAATAATTGTCACCCAATATCTTGAATAATTCTTTTTCTCTCCCTATGATGGACTGACGGACGTTTTTTTTACGCACCCGTCTGTTAGACGAATGAAAATTTCAAATTCCTATACCATGGCACACTGTTCCGCATGCGATTTGCCAAAGGTGTTTGACAGACGCATCCGTCAGTCCATCATCCTGTAGAATCCACCAAACTCTGATTATCGATTGCCTCATGGCCAAGCGATCTGAGTTCGGATCGGATATTTCAGGTAAATCATCTGAATTTTCGTAATATAGAGGGTATCGAACTTTAGAGAAATGGTGTGAGAGGAGTTCGTTTATGAGTGCTAAGTTGCGAGAAATCTTTGATATCATATTAAAATAATAGGCAAATTTCTGCGAGTGATGTGATCTATACGCATGTGTCTTTCGACGCTATATTTTATTACAAACAATACTGTCCTTCCCTCCTTCCAACTCAACTCTCTTATAATAATTATGACAACCTGTCACTATAGTCATGCACAGTTATCTGATTGACCCTCAGGCTTTTGTCAGACGTGGTGTTAAAATCCGTTTTACGGCCGTTAACGCTCTGCCTACCCCGTAAGGGATATAGGCGTGATTTATGTATGTATGTATGTATGTAGAATAATCAACCTTCATTTATTTACAAGCACAGCATTATAGTAAATTACCAAATAATAGTATGGATTCGATGTATATTGTTATGGACTGTTTGTTTATCGTCTGTGTTTGTTTAAATTAAATGTAATTTCAGGCATTATATATTCTCTGAATAATAAACACGTAATCACGTGCATCTTCAACAAAGAAAATTCAATTAATAGCCGACATAAGCACATTCAGTGATATTATTTTGTTTTCCTATTAAGATTATATTATATTATCCTTGATTGTCATCACGTACGAAATGTAAGATGAAACAAACTCACTAACAATGTTGTACTTACACACAAAAACATTATATATTTTGCACCCAGTTG
The DNA here is from genome assembly GCA_027580185.1 of Tuta absoluta. Classification (NCBI taxonomy): domain Eukaryota; kingdom Metazoa; phylum Arthropoda; class Insecta; order Lepidoptera; family Gelechiidae; genus Tuta; species Tuta absoluta. Next base: position 8,604,138 of record JAQAHW010000003.1, read on the forward strand.
AACTGCTAAACGTAAACCTTATCCGTGTTCGTTTTAGCCGCAGTCTTACAAGTTTAAGCTCCAAAAACTGGCGATATGCTAATCGGGTGCAGCGCCTAGTTTTGGGCCACGAAGAAAGGTCAGAAGCATCATCAATCTTGTCAGATTTACGGCCCGGGGCGCGTCTAGTTTATCTTGCGACCGTGTTAGGGTTGCAAGGCGTTGGATACTGCAGTATAGGAATAGCTTTGGTCTTCCAGCCATCCGGAAACACGACAACAGATATCACCAGGTGTACGCGACAGCTTCCAGAAAACTATTTGGTTATATTCGATACCTAGTCCTGAAATTTAAACAGTGCATAAAATTCATTTGAACCTAAGATTTGGTTTGATTTGTTTTATACTTCGGCGCATCGCAAATTAAGGCAAATTGGGGTCACGCATTTCGCACAGACTAAGAAACAAGGTAACCAATGAAAGACTTAAAAGATTGTCAACAAAGAACACAACAATATCTAAGCGTGTGAATCACAGTATATGGGTTTATTATTTGCTATTAATGTAGTAAACACTTTGTATAGAATAAGTAAGATTACTTATTTAGTTTTACAAGACGTGATATTTGGAACTTTTAAAAATGGCTGTTCTAATAGTAGATATGCCTATTTTAATAGCCAAAATTATCACATTTTGATAAACGGCTGGCTAGACCGGCGTTTACCCTGCCAACCCTACGAATGCCCACGCTGGATTACTGTACCGTCCGCAAAACAGTCAGTTATACCCGACGTGTGTAGATTTGACACGGAGGAGCCCGGTTACGTGAAGCACCCAGATAAAGTTAGCCTTATAAATGCGGGTTGGGTCTGATAAACCTTGACGGATATTGTATCATATACCCAAATGAAAAACCGGGCTCAATTTTGGAATAACACTTTTTATGGATATGTGAAAGAAAACTACAGTATTTCGCCGCAGGCATTCCAAGTAGGTATTATGTTCATTTTTTTCTTTTCGTGTGTGACTCCAATTCAACGAACAACGCGATAAGCCGGTGTCACTGTTTTAAGGTTGTCTTCTACCACTATTCTGATATGATTTTTGTAACAGGCGGCCATCTAAGTAGCTGTAGACACCAAACGGAAGCAACAACTAAATATGTCCTCCAGAACATAGAAGTATCCTAATTAGGTGGTTCAGCCGGTTATGTCTGTATTTAACTCCGTATAAGTTCACTCTAACAAAATGATTAGATTCGAAATCAGTAAACAATGCAGGCACTTTTCTGAAGCACTTGCGACGATAATACATACGGATAACATTTGTTGAAACTCTTATTGTTGTTTCTAATTAATACCAATATAGGTAATATTTAACGTCGTTGAAATAATAGTTTTGCTGATCAATAAAGTATCTTGTAAACTTCTGCTATAAGCACTTAAAAGAATATCAGATATTCCTTCATGTAAATATTTGTTGATTTCACTATATTGTGACACAAGTAGTTTATCATAACATAACATAACAAAATTCTTTATTGCACATTAAATAAATAATACAACAATAGATAAACACAAATAAAAGAAACAGTACAACCAGGCGGCCTTAATGCTAGGTAGCATTCTCTACCAGGCAACCTTAGGGTGAAAAAGAGAGTGCGACATTGGAAGCGGGATAGTGCAAATATTACCTACGAGCACTAAAATACACAAAATATACTACTTGAACAGTTTTACACATTAATACATATATAATAGTGTAATTATCACGATAACAAAATATACATGGGTAGTTGAATAGTAAGTACACAAATTTTTCTAAGAGGAATAACAGTACATTTACATTATTACATTTACAGCCACAACAGCCCACTGGCTTGAGATGGGCCTCCCCCTAATGTGCGCTATTGCTATTATCACCACGCTTGGCAAACGTATCGGCAAGCGCAGTACAAGACTGCTGCCCGTTTCTTGAATGAATTTATCCCTCGATCGCTTTTTACGACTCCCACAGGTTGTATTGGGGTAATGCTAATCTAAGACGGTATTGCACGTCAGAACCCACAGTAGAACTGAAATATAAGGTGTGAATCGACGATCTAACATTTTTATTTTAATGAAACATCCATTGAAGGGACTTTAATCCCTAGAACTTTCAATAGCGTACACGGTCGGGAGCGGAAGTCCAGTAATTTACTAAAATTGAAAACGCTCGTGACCGTCCGTAGTAGTTGTGGGGGTGAAACCACTCGCCACTTACCTATTCGGTAGTCTTCCCCTTCATAGAACTTACTGTTATCACATAGGTACAATCTAAATGGTCACACCGAAATTAATATAATAAAAAGTTTGAGTTTAGCAATTCAAAGAGGGAATGCTGCCAGCCTATTGGGCACTTTGCCTCGTGGAGATGCGTTGGAAGGAATATATTATTTATAATTTTTAGTTTTAAGATGACTTTATATTGTAATTGCAATTGTTTGTTTGAATAAAGATAATAAAGATGTTTTAATGTGAAAATAAATATAATAAAAATATGTTTCATTATTATAAACTATATTTTATTGATCAGACAACATATTTAGTCCATATTTAGTTAGTAACAATGGCCTTATAACTAGGTAAGTAGACAAAGTTTATTAAAGAGAAACATAAAAAATACGCAAAGGCGGTTCTCCCACTTGTCTTCCATCGCTGCGTTTTTTTAACCCAACGTAACGCATGCGTCTGTCAGACAAAAATAAATTCTGATTTCCGATCTGATTCTTACTGTGCGTCTATGCGTCTGTCAAACGACGCAATCAACGCATGCGTCAGAATTCGCATTTTCCTTTTGTCGCATGCGTTACGCTATTATTGATTAATCGTTAAAGTTTTATTATGAGTGAAATAATATAGTTTTGTTTGTGCCCCTTGGATGCTTTAAACACGTAGGTAGCTCAGTCACAGGCTTCTTTTTATCTAGGTAATTAGTAATATAATACATGATTGTTTTATAAATCGAACACCTAGATTTAGGTATAGCTTCAATAATCATGATGATAGAAAATTTAATACACTACAAAAATCGAAGATTCTTAGTTGATACAATTATAGATGAAAAGGATCCCACGGGCTCCTTTCTCGTCATATTTTCTAACAATAGCTTATTTATTATTTACGTATAAAATTGTGTTATATCTAATCCTACGGGCTTTTAACTGACGACTTTATACAGGTGTACCAATATAAAATTTAAACACATTAAAAAAAAAACACGCCTAATTGAGAACCTACTTCGTTTTTTTTTCGTTTCTTTGTGTTATATTTACTGTTTTATGGTATTTGTTATGTTTAAGTTCTTTTGATTATTTATTGTTTTGAATTCAATAAGTAATTAATTTACACTAACAACATGTCACAAATTGTATAAGTAATATCACTAAGTAAACAAATGTATCCTTAGTCATAAACTCCGTGCGAATACTTCCCTGTGCGAATGTGCCCATAACGCTGGCCTCGTTTCCATGTTGCACTGCCGGTGATATGCGCTTGAACAGAAACCATTCAGTATGGTGATCTGCACTAAGGTTTCTCAGGCATCAAATGTCAAATGGTCAGTACCTTTAACGGGGTGTACTTCTGTGTTCTGGACTCTCCCTCGGCGTAATGCCACATACTTTACTTACTTAAGACTTTTACTTGACCTACAAAACTGACCTTACCTAAATGGAAAAATACAACTCTATAAAAGAGTTGTGGCGCCATTGGCTTTGCCACCATTAAATAATAATTATAATACATAGTTAATCCTATATTATACCTAGATATAATGAATATGTATTGCCGCCTATGTAGACGATCACGTCGGAAGCGAAGCGCGGAGAAATTATCGTTAACGACGACAACACGTCTCCTATGTATAATATCTTTCCGGAGTTGTTCAGATAATGCCACCGTTTTATCATGGCGTCGCGTAACGGTTTAAATTAGTCCCTCTCCCCCAATTGGAGAGGGTTCTGTTTATATGACCTATAAACATTAATGTGGGGCACAAAATATATTCGTGGTTAGTAGGGAGTTAGCCACCACTGGAGGACATCAATCTCGCGGGATTTGTGCCGCGAGCCGACATGAGGGCTGTTCCATGTAACGCACAAAACTATCGTATCTTCAGTACCTAATTCAGTTCAACGATATACAACGAGTATGTTAGAGAACGCTGTGGGTATTCGATGAAATGCTAACATTTCCTTCCATGCGGTTGCTAGTGGATTCTTGCACAACAAAACGCATAGTGCTGGCAACACGCATAATAGGCTAAGCGTTTTGTTCGCACGCAGATGGCGATCGACTGTAAAATAGACCAGAGCGACATTTGAGGCAAGACTTTGTATGTAGTACCTTCTCAAAGTGTTTGTCATTGGCAGCAACCATGATAGAGAAACGGAACGCTGCCAGTCAAGTGATAAAATAAGTTTGACAGCCAGTCATATCAGTTTCGGTCACAGATTAACTATACGGTTCCAGCCGAGGTGTCGTACGGTGTAATCATGTCAAGATTAGGTTTCAAAATCGTGGAAAATCATGAGAATCCTGGAGTGATTGGTGAAACTGTGGTCATCTTGTGATGGCGGAGCCCTAGATTCTTATTTCCGATGCTGTGAAGATCATGAAGTTGTCATAAATTTTATCGCACTACCCTCAGGAGGTTTGCGAAACGTAGAGATTATACGAGGATGGTGACAGTTTCTGCTCTGGTCTCTCTGTAGAACTGCGGGCATTGAATTGTAATGGTGTTCAGTTTTGAAGGTTGGTGGTGATCAGTATCTGATATATGATAATGACGCCCTGACGTGGATCAGCGTCTGTCTCAGGTTCTAAGGTTGGTTTGCTAAATGCACTGTGTCACTGTAGACGGATTGGTTGCAGTACGGTAACACCGTGCCTGGTGATGTTCTGCGCTGAAACAGCCACAACGTCCCACGTTGATTACATAGTGGTATGGATAGTGTGACTTATCATATCATAAGTTGGCGATGGCGTTTGACGATGCAGTATTTTTTCAATTTTGAGGTTATTTCACATCCTGATGTAAGTTTTTTTTGTGATGAAGTGTCATCCAGGATTGTGGTATTATTAGTATCGGGTCCATTCTTTATTGTTTTCTTTAGCGGACCTGATGTAGTGTCCTGATGTTGCGATATGATAATATGTGACAATGCCTTTATTGCCCCCTCTCTAGCTCACTCCTCTCTCTGTTCTCTTTCTTTTTGTTTCAACATGTTTATTTTTTTCACTTTCGCAAAGTTTTACATAAAACAAAACGAGTCTCAAAATCTTCTGCTTCCATGATATGGAGTCCTATTAACAACTTTCTCCAAGGAACATTGGTCGAAAGATAAAAAATAATGGATCTCCCATACAAAGTAACACAGTTTCGAAAATGTTATATTTGTATGTGTGGTCCATATATTTTAAAAATAACATTACATGTTCCTTCCTTCCAGAAAATTGTTCAGTCATAAGTAGAACTCACCCTGAAAATAATTGCACTGAATTTAATAGGATCTTATATACGCATGATAGCAACTTAGAGATCGTAGCTGATTGCTACGCGCTACGGTTTACTGTATCGCCGTAGATAATAACCCCAGTTCTGACGCTGACACACAGATGAATAAGATAATGTACGAGGGTACAGATAGGAATCGGACCAATCACAGGCGGAGACGCTAATTATAGTTCCATTATATCAAGTGCATGTCGCTAGTGTGCTCATAGAAAGAGACAGGTATATATAATGCTATCTCTTACCACCTGCTAGTGTTGCTAGTGATGTGCCACTGCTATCGATATGCATACCACGCTGTTCACTTAGTGAACTTGAAATAAAACTATGTAAGATTTGTTAATTCGTTTATTAACTGTTACATATATCTAGACACGCGGTAAGCGTGTAATATAAGAATGATTTATTTATTTTATTTTATTGAAAAGAAACACAGTCTTATTTTCTTTTAAATATTACAACTTACATAAAGATTTGTTTGCATGTTAAAACTATCCAAGGCAAATTTTATGGTATTGTAGAATCGAAGTTGGCTATATTTTACTAATGAATGCTAAACGATCCTATACCTGAATAAATTAATTTCAGAAGTGTCTACTCAACATGGCAACCATTTTACATATGACTACTTTTGTGGGTTGTACGATGAACTTGGCTTTTATCGTTCACATTTATGTTTTTGGAGGGAAAATAGTATACTATGCCTAAGATTGTTTTACATGATATAAAATGAAATTGACAACCAAAGATCTCTGAAGAAATACTTCGTAGACTTACATTTAAATTAAATAGTCCCATATTTTACTCAGACTCCAGGGTTGTGATCCAGTTACGTAAGGAAGGAACAGTGATAATTTTTTGGTTATCTTGCCTATCATGTGTCACGCAAGTATTTCATATTTTTAACAACTTTATAGCATCTTCATCTCCAAAACTCAACGTGGCCGTTGTTGACTGCAACAGGAGTACGCATTTTTCCCTTGCATCAAAGCTCCTTTTTGAGGAATGTACACTGTCGAAAAGTTTATCATAGAATAGTAGCAGAGCAGCGGTGTTACTCATCGTCGAATATTCGTCATTTTTCGCAGCTTAAAAGAAAAATAAATAATTAGTAGGTACTATTAATTTGTAAAGTGGCTGGAATAGACTAAAATAAGTAAAGCAGTGTTAATTTCTAATTGACCACATTATATTCCCTATTTTAAAGTAGCGTATTATGGCATTGTCAAAACATCGATAGTCGATAATTTTTTGGACATCCCTATTTTTCATACTATTGTACTTTTCTTTAAAATAAATATTATTATTTGAAACAAAGATGATGATTTGAATGAAACACGAATCTAATACCCTGACCAAAGTAGACAGAAGAATATAGACAGAAATCTATATTTCTGTCTATATTTCTGCCGCCGTAAATAAAGTTGGCTGGGCAATCAAGGAATTCAGGCGATCGTTTTCGTAAAATTTACGCTCGAAACGGTTGTTACAAAGTTTTTTTCTTGATTATTGATTAAAATTAAGTGAATTTAAATGTTTACTGTTGATTTTATTCAGCCACAAAGTCCGCCGGCTTGGCGGTCGCGGAAAATTGTGCATTTTGACGCCACTAATGCTTTTGGTTGAACAATTAGGTACGCAACATTTCATAACACCATAACATAAACAAATTTTGATGTAATTTATCTGATTTAACAATAGAAATAGCACACAATAAGAAACTGCAAGTAACTTTCACCGCGATAAAACTGCAGACCACAGATAACTAGTAGGCGTCGTCTGACAGTTCGTCAAACGTCATTGCATTGAACACTAGCGCTGCCTTCTTGAGATCCATGTACTACGACCTGGTAAAAGTGATTATGAACTCTATGACCAAACTATTAATGATTAAAATTGAGTTTGGTAGATAATGTCCCCCGATTCTAGTATGGTGATTCAATAGCGTGCGCTGACATCTCGTTTTAATTTCGAAACAGTTGTACGCTATTTTTTTTCCGTTAGGTCGTCAACCCCCCGTTTTGACGCTTCGGTTTTGTTTTCAAAACGGTTTATACTTTACTTTTTTTTACCATAAGAGCAAAACCATTTCCCGGTAAAGACGTCCTCATTTTCTTACGACAAGTTCCACGTAATTTTATAAGCCAACGTTTACTGAGTTCAAAGTAAAACACTGGAAGCTTAGCCACCTGCTTTGAGTAAGATAAACTTAGCAGAAATTATTTTCTTTCTTAAAGAGGGAAAAGTTCAAAAGTTTGCTTTGCTTTAGGTAGACTGCACTGCGGTGAAATTCTAAGTATATTTTTATATAAATAACTTCCTATTCACATATGAACTTAAATGTGCGAGAGGCTAACTAATTTAGTCGGCGTATTATACTTAATAGGTAGTTTTTACAGAGTTAAGTGCATAAACCCAGTATTAGCGGGCAATCACCTTTCATGTGTTAATGTGTTCTAATATAAGCAGCTGTCCGTTGTGTTAAGTTCGGGGCTGTTGTTGGTGGCGTGCGGGTAATCATTCCTGGGTCATGCAACTGCCGTAGCACGTCTTAAGTATACTGGGTCTTTGTAACTAGCCTTAAGACGAAATGAGTTTCGAGTAGCCAAATTACTGCGGAAACTACAACTTGAGCGGATAATTCTTAACGGCATACTATAACATAGCTATTTTAAACAGAGTTTTATTTTAAGTCAGTGCGGAAACCTTGCGGTGTGATTCTACATGATTGTGAATAACTTTTACGATACGGTCATCTTCAATACAAAAAGTTATCGGGAATTCTATACATTTTGGTCGAGTAAGTATTTAATTTTATATGGAACAGCCGCACATTTTTGCAATTTCGGTGATGGTCCCATAGTAAAAGTTTTTCATATTCATGAGTAGAATCGTCTAGCAAAGTTTTTTTAATTTAGGTATATAAAAAATATTTGCCTAAGGATCGTTGAAAATCATGTTCCTTAAGTGTTCTTTACAATATACCTAACCATCTGTTTGGATTGAATACCAACATTTTTAAAACACTTCCCGTGTTAGGTATATTAAACTCGCAAAGTTTTCTACCGCGTACTGGATTTGAACCTGTGACTTTCGCCAACCCTAGTGGCGATGCCTCTTCCATATGAGCTACCATACCTCATCCATAGCCCACAAATTTCACAAGTGTATATTGATGTCTCTAACGCGTGACACGGCTCCATCTTCCAGGTTAGTTACTTTGTGTTTGGGTTGCTAAATTTGATTGGGAAGGTACTGTCGGTTCAATTATTTACAAACCCCGTTGTGGCATATCCTCGGTAGACCATGTCTTAAAAAATTTACATCAAAAATGCCGATATGAAAGAGACTTTAAGGTAGTGGGAAAAGAGTTTCTATTAACAAGTTTATATGGATCTTAGTAAAATCCCAGAACCACTCCGCTACCGCTCCGGGCCTACAATTTTCTGTAAAAACCGAAGAAGTAAAAAATTACATTTTTTTGCAGTCTAATGAACAGTAAATCTCAGAAAACCCATAACGTTTAACTTTCGAATATATGACAAAGAATAATAATTTAAGTAGTATCATTGATCACTTTATTTGAAACAAACGCATCCCAACTAATAATATCTCTCATTTTAAGTATTAGACCGGGTCTATCGCGATAGCATTTAGGTAAATATTAGTAATTTACATGTGTCCCGACGTTTCAATACAGTTTCATGTATTTTGTGGTCGCGGGTTGACTGACGTCCCAGCGAGTTGTCATCTAGGCGGTGGGTGACAAGATGTACCCGGTCTCATACTTAAAATGAGTGAAAGTGATCGCGAGTGCTTACAAAGTTATAATAAAATTTCGTTAGAATACTCCAAAAATAAACACGATCCTGCACAATGCGCATAGCATAAAAGTGATAAATGGGCACAAGACCCTATATATCAAGCTAATACTCGAGAGCAGACTCCTTTAATTAACCTGACACTAGCGACTAGCGAGTAGCGTGCACAGGCACACTGCAGCGAACAATTAAAGTGTATGCAGATTATACTCCTGGGCACATGCATCATTTAAAATTGCACCTATGAATTTCGAATTTGGAATCCAACTTTCCAATTAAACTATGATTGGTGGGGTATGATTAAAATGAAAGTTAAATGGATAAAACTTAAAATTACCATCAGACTGTATGAATATGACATAAATTAAAATTCTATGTCGGTGGCATCTATTCCGATGAGTTTAAATTATGCCAACTTCAGCGAATTATCTTTGATGTTATATTAATACGATTTAAAATACCGACGACATTCTGCAAATTAAATTAAAGGCCGACATTAATCGGATAATTATTGACTCTATATTAATGAATTTAGGCTGTAAACAAGTACGTGCAGTTGTTATGATTCGAAACAAATAATCGAATTGAATATTCCATGTTCTATTAATATCATATTCTGATTAAGGCTTTGCTTTATAAATGAAATTCAATTACATTGTATTTAATAGTTATGTTATGTTTAATTTAATTTCCTGGGCTGAGGTTGAAAATTCATAATAGTCAGCGTTGATTGATTAAATCCAGTTTCAATTAAAATGGTTACGTGCTCAAGGTAACTTACCGAGGTTAAACCATCGTTAAAACCTTAATTTATTCTGTATTTTTAATTTAACGAAATTGCAAACACGCAAATGCGAAATAAAAACTTAAAAAATTGCATACTTTTGTTGTTATTGCAGTTAGTAATTTAAACTTAAGTAATTTTCTGCTAGTTGGTTGGCACTAAGGTACTTACCTAATTTATTTACTGAAAGAAATAATTTTATAATTGGCAGTAATAATAATACCTAAAACGGTTGGGATGTCGATTGAAAAATAAGACTTGGTTATCGAAGCGAAGCTGGAACTTGTAACAACACACACACACGCATATCACGCCTATAATCCCTTGCGGGGTAGGCAGAGCGTGAACGTTAATTCATACCACGTCTGACAATTATTTGAGGGTCCTTCAGAAAATTGTGTATGGCCATTGTGACAGATTGTCAGCCCATCGCCTAAAATTCAACACACACACCGAAGCCGGCATCACACGGCACTCAGCCGGCATCACACAGCACATTTATTACATTTACTGGTATCACTAGAGTGATATATTCTACATTTAGGTCAAAACACAACATAAAGTTCAGTCAGCGAATTACAAAAGATTATTAGATATTTTTATGACAAAAAGCAGTCACAGAGTGGTGGCTAAGGGAAGCAAAAAGGTCTGCCAGAACATCAGCCCGGTGGTCCTATGATATCACCAATGACATACGATGAGTTTATCAAAGGACCGTGAAGATTGGCGCAATAGAGAAGAGGCCTAAGCATTGCAGTGGGTGGACTTATGATAATAATGATCATCATCGTCATTATCATAACATAGACGATAGATAGAAGATAATCTTTAAACGACGCAAAGTTTCGCGACTGAACACGTGTGTTTCGAGCCTATTTTCACCCGTAGACCAGAAATTTTACTGTTGATCAAATAATAATTTAGTATGGTTATTTTTTTGAGTTCCTTATAAAAGGAGCTCTCCTAGAAATTAACAGAAATTAAAGATTCGTTTGTCCTTCAAGAATTGAATTTTATATTTTAATTTGTTTTTAAATAATTCCATTAATCACATCTCGAATTCATGATATACTTATCGAAAAAATAAAATTGTTTTCTTTTTAATATGCTAACTATTATAAAAAAAAAAATTTTAGAGAACTTGCAAAATTGCACCGCAGAGCAGGCAGGGTTTGAACCTGCGACTTTCGATATTTCGCGGTATTGCTTTCCTTAAAAATGTATTCCACTTATTTTTTTAGTAATTTCATAGAGGGCTACTCTGGCAGCCATTTCAGCCATTCAGAATGTTAAAGGCAAATACATCATTATTATAAGAGGTCCCATACAAAGTCTTGTAGATTTCCTAGAGTACTGTAAGTTCCGTCTGTAAGACACGTGTTGACTCCGACTATAATCTCAGCTTAACGAGATACAATGTTAGAAACATTTCTCTCCGCAGCTTTACCTCTCTGCAGCTGAGATTTCCAAATAATTTAAAGTGACAACATGGAAAGTCTAACTTGCTCTTGTTCTAACAATTTGTTCAAAAACATGAAGATTTACTTTATCATCTCTTGACAGCCACTAAAGTTCACTACTGATGATGGGACTCACTGTCTAAGGTGTGATGCTCAGCGCAGTGCAAAATATCGCTTTCACAGGAAACGCTCCTTTTTTAAAACTTGCAAAATATTCAAGCGGGTAGAATAGTTTTGCAAAACTTACCCGATAGATGTAGCCGTGCCACGCGTTATTGGCATCAAGATACACTTACGACATTGGCGGGCATTGGACGAGCCGCGGTATCCCAGATGGAAGAGGCATCGCCACTAGTAAAGGCGAAAGTCGCAGGTCCAAATCCTGCCCACGCTTGAAAATTTTGCAAGTTTTCAAAAAATTAAATTGGTATTCAACGCTTCTACCCATACCCTGGATTCATCCCTTAGCCACCTATTACGACACCCGTGGATGAAAATAGCATCCTGATCTCTCTCTAATAATCAGCATACAAACACGTAGGTACTTATCGTATAGTTGACGCAGGTGGAGTGGTCCACATCCGTATGCATAATGAAGCAGCATCCACCAGGCGGTGATATTACACTGTTTGCTCCTAGCTCCTAGTTACGTGCGTCAACATTTGCAAAATCCCTGGAGACCGTGAAACATGACAATAGTCCAGGATGAAATCACATTGCAGTTGATTGAGGCAAGATATTTCCTCAGCTAATTCATAGCTATTCTTAACTTTTTTATATGTATATTTGCAAAATCCGTGAAGACCGTGAAATATGACAATAGTCTAGGCTAGGACTAGTTCTAGATAAAATCGCATTAGTGTTGATTGAGGCAGGATTTTTCCTAAGCTAATAAATTTGGTAGTTATTACTTTCTGATACGGAGAAAAACAGCTAACTGATGACTCGCGCATGAAGGGTTCCGTACCATTAAGTATAAAAATAGCATAAAAATCTGGTTACTGTGAAAAATTATGCTGTCTAACCTTATAGTTATTAGTAACAGTAATAGTATCTGGAAGGGTAATCCGATCATGAGATACATCCTCCCCATCATAACACCATGAAATCGAGCAATTTGTATGGAGTGCCCATTTAATTAATGTTTTATTTAAAAAATAATATTTGGTCATAGCGCAACAAAAATACTGCATATGTGAAAATTTTCTATCTATACTAGCACGGTTAATGAGAATCAACCAGACAGACAGACGTCGAAGTCTCCGTAATATAATAGGGTCCCTTTTGAACCTTTGGGTACGGAACCCTAAAATAAGAGAGTAAATCTCATATTTCGCACTCTTAATAAAATAACGACCTAATCCAAAAACACAAATTTTTGGGTATTGATGAAAAACGTTTGTTGACAAAACAGAATAATTTTTAAATGGCTGTAGAATTAAAAGTAAAAGGCAAAGGATGAAACTTGAACCACCTAACTAATCCTAAGAATATGTTCTTTTCAATGCATTAAAATTTACACAAATATTCACATCCATTAATTAAAAAAAGTAAATTATTTGTAACCCTTTAGAATTGCGTCATTATTTCATGAAAAATCTGAAAGAAATATTGACCTAAGTTAAAATCGGTCTTTGCTTTACCAAATCAAACATGAAGATCTCTGACTCATTTTAAATTAAGTCACTATTTTACTAAAAAGCTAAAAGAAAACACAATTTATTTAAAAATAAGTCTATAACTTCTCAAATTCAAATCGCGATATAGCGACTAGCAAATGGTCAACAGAACACAGTCCTATTATAATGAAAATATTAAGATATTTTTTTCTTCTGTCATTCAAATGGGACACCGAGTCGACAAATGACCTAATGAACCCTTTGATTAAACGTATTTACATGTAACTTAAATGCGCCGTGGTCGCTATAAATGGTGCGGTGGCTGTTCTCATCGCAACGGAGGCGGCTTCCACAAGAGAAATTAAGTGAAAATGAGAAAATTAAACGAAAAGATATTTGTACGCTAGTATGGTTTGGTCGGCAGCACTTCTACCCGATGTTACTTATTAGTTGCTAGCGTTCAGCTTCAGATGCTCTCTTTTATTCTGATGTCCACTTTCCTCACGCTGCTGTCTGTTTCTTGATACGTAGCGATGGCTCGTCCTCGTGGCCAGTTGTCAGGTGTTTTATGGTAGAGTGTTGTCCACGATCTGCACGATGTTGTTGACTTTCATTGCGGCTTGATAAGGGGCTCCATCAATCCATATTAATATTGCGTATTTGGGTGAAATATACAACGGAAAGGCACTGCGACGTTCTTTATGTGTTTTTCTCGATGAGGTCATGATTATCAAAGGGACGACAAGCGAGTCGTATACGAGGACACTCAGTAGTACCGAAGTGATTGTGCTTTGGCTTGTTTAGGTTGATGGAGTTGTGCGTAAGAGGTTTGCTGTTGACCATAAACTTCTTTTCAGTGATCAGAGTGTGGACTACTTCCTTTTAAAAGTGATCGCCCGGTAGTGAGCTGCACAAGACTGTCTTAACACTCACAAGGCTTTTCCAGGCCCTGACATTAAGAGGCTGTGAAACACAAGCTGTTATTTTGATCGTAGCTGTCTTCTGTATTATACTGTCAATAGCTCGGTGGAGTTCTCTGGCGGTTCCTTGTAGTTCGGTGGATATTGGACCAACTTTTTTCCATGTGATGGAGCGCCAGGCCTCGTGAGCGATGTGGTGATCCCAAAAAATACACGGCGTGCGTGTTGAACCAGATAAATAGCGTGTAGATAAGGGACTCAAAATAGACTTATATGACAGTGCGTAATAACGTTGCTCCAGACGAGGGGGTGGGTGGTATACTGTGGCAAACTGCGGTGGAGACGTCTTACTTATTTTGCAAGAAAAGTAGCGGTGAAGCATGAAACGCGTCGTCAGTCACAGGCACAGCCACAGATTACAATAATAATTAACAAGCTCAGCGTTCGCTTATATCATTGATGTTCGTGTCGAGGTTCGCGTGATGAAGCTGACGGTGTAACACCCGCTTGAAAAGGGGTGCCACACGATTGCCATCGATGAATGTGGTCGCCTATTCTTCTAGAGCTAGTTCTATGGTAGATGCATCATTCAGTTTCGTTTTTAATTTAATGACCCCGTCGATCCTAAATGGCAAGTAGGCGGAGTCGGGCTTCTATAAGCGGAAACGAATACTACTTCTTGTGTCTTATAAGTTCGCTGATGGGCCGGGCCTACCATTATAGACAAATGACAATGCTGGATTTGAAAAAGTTTTCGATTGACTGTAGAACGTGGTAAACTCTGGCCTTGGAAAATCGATCAGGATCGAATTGAGGAGTATTTTGCTGGGTGAGAAATAGGTTACGTCCTTTCTCGTCCGTGTTTGGCTCAGGATGTTTCAGGTGCGGGCTTCTTGGTGGGCTATGTTGGAATAGCGAATAATGACACTAGCACTACCGATATCGTAAGTCAAATTTGTCGAAAAACTTTCGGGCGTCATCGGTGACTTTGAATTTAGTTGGTATCTGCCGTTTTGTGGTATTACCAACATGTTGTATTGCCAATATTCCGTGCGAAACGTATGGATCTCAACACCCTGCACCGTTTTTTGACAAGGTGAGCACAGTGTGACTATCTGTCTTACGGAGAACGGCTTGCGGCATGCTGTTTGATGACGGTGGCAGCCATGTTACTTCGCACGATAATGGCGTCATGACAAGCGACGTGCTGATTTGGCCGTCTAGTCGACGAAAATGTGTTCTTAGTAGAAGATTTATTGTGTAACTGTAGTGAAGGTGGCACCTTGATAGCGTGTCGTGTGCAAATTTTTTCAAGTTTCCCTACCCATTCAGTCTGCACTGCAATGTGACAAGATTTGAATCCATCTGTTGCTCCTGTTAGTACTCACTTATTTGGCTTGTGATGTGATGGACGAGGTAAATTTGAGTGGTTTAAGAGATAAATGGCGGTATTCAATGCTTTCTTTGTAGAACGTTCTGTAAACACTTCAAACAATAGACGTGTGAGGTACTAGTAGTGATTTAAGGCGAGCTCTACGATATGCGGCTGGAGATGAGATCGAGTTGGTACACATTTAGCCTTGGTTTTATCGTCGAGTTTGACGGCAGCAATCGAGGTGCCGATGATTCCAACTATGGTTCAATATGATTACTTTTCAGTCGGAGGATTAAATTAATGTACTAAAAATATAGGAAATTTGTTAAATTTCAAGAGTAGTAAAACGTTCAACCTATTTCTAAATAGCTTTCGGTACAAAACCTCAAGATTAAGATAAAATGCGAAGTGGGACACCTAGTTAATACGTTAAATTATGTTATGATATCAGTCGAATACAGGGCAAATTTGAAAAAATACCGAAGTCATTTCATTATTTTTGCTAAGACAAAGACTTAACTAAAAATGTTACCAGAAATTTTCATCATTAGAAATACAACAAAGACCTAATTTCAGTTAAGTCATATAAATAACAAAATTTTCAAAACGATACAGTCTTATCTCCAAATGGGTCAGTGAGCTTTTCCAAAATTTACGTAAAATACAGACCTAATTTAAAATGAGTCAAGCAAACATCGCAGGTTTTTGTAAAACAAAGACCAAACACTAAATCGGTCATTCTTTTATAAAAACTTTTCAATTACACTCGCCTCAACTTGTGATAAAACAACGGCTCATTTCTAAATCAGTCGTCTTTTCACAAAAACGTAGCATGCAGCCGCAGACGCAAGACGAAATCGGTCATTATTTGACTGAAGAGATAGGCGTTCGGGGCGGGAAAGATATAGACTCATCTTATTTTGAACCTTATTGTGTAAGAGATAGGGTTGTATTTTAAAGTCTATGTTGTGGGCCCTGCTCTAATAAGTCAGTTTTTCACAAAAGCTCATTTTGGCCAAATTTTGATTTAAGTCGTTATTTTACTAAGAGTGCGATTTATTTAAACATCGTTTACATACTATACACCCACTGCGCACAGTCCGAATTTTCACACATCGTCAGCTAACCTCAAGCTGGCATTATAACCAAGCACAACCATTCCATATTTTTATTCGGTTACTTGTATTTTCCGAGTCCCTCTATCACCTGCCTAATGTAAGCTAAACAGTCTAATAATCTACTACTAGATACTTCCTTGTATTGCGCAATACAGGAAGGCATCAAGGGGTAGTAGGAAATGCTGATTAGGCATTTCCTGGTTATGTTAATTTGGAATGTTCTACGACGTAATACGCACAAAGCACCCTTCATGCATGTAACCACAAACAAGACTAATGTAGAATATCAAATTTTAAAACACTTCTCGTGTTGGGTATACCATTTTTGAAAACTTGTAAAATTTTCAAGCGCGGGCAGGATTTGAACCATTATAAGTATTAGTTGCAAAACTAACCCGGTAAATGGAGCCGTGCCACGCGTTACTGGCATTAAAATACACTCGCAAAATTGGCGGGCAAGGAGTGAGCTGCGGTAGCCCCAGATGGAAGAGTCGTCGCCACAAGTAATGCGAAAGTCGCAGGTTCAAATCTTGCCCGCGCTTGAAAAATTTTGCAAGTTTTCAAAAAAACTAATGTAAATAATGGAGATAGGTATTTAAATATTTCTTGCCAACCTAAACCAAGCCTACACATTGACAGTTATAGTGAGCTTGTAATCTAATTGCAAATATTCGGGATCCAATCCACTACATCTAGTTTCGTGTAGCGCGACGCGAGCCGCTTAGGGAATCTCAAATTAGCGGCAATGTACACATGCCATGCCACAGTAATAAAAGCAGAAGTTTCAGAAGATATTGTCTGTTACTTGAAGGTAACTAGCAGTTGCTCGCGACTTCGATCGCAAGGTGTAGTGACTTGCGAGTTAGTTAAGTTTATGTATGCATCTATGCATGTTGTTTTCTTTATGTTAGTTTAGTTTATGTGTTCATGCATGTCTGTCGCAAACCTGCATAGCAGAACGTGACATCAAAGGGATGGCGTTAAGGAGTTCAAATAATTTTTCATACGCTGTCTGACATAGTCGATTTGGTAGAGTTTCTTTGTCTTCTTTAACTTCATACAGCATAAGAGAGCCCGCCATTAGATCATGTTTCAGTTGTTCGCACAAAGATGACATACCGCACCGTACTTCTACTGTACTATGATATGCTGTCCATTCGAATTACAAACAGCTACGTTGCTACACTATGACGTCATATATTTGCTTGTATGAATCAGCTTTGTTCTGTATGAGTGGGTGTAATCTAATTGCAAATATTCGGCGG
The DNA here is from genome assembly GCA_027580185.1 of Tuta absoluta. Classification (NCBI taxonomy): domain Eukaryota; kingdom Metazoa; phylum Arthropoda; class Insecta; order Lepidoptera; family Gelechiidae; genus Tuta; species Tuta absoluta. Next base: position 8,622,031 of record JAQAHW010000003.1, read on the forward strand.
CGTGTGCGGCGTTGGGCGCGGGCGGTGATGTGTAGATTGGGGCTTTGGATTTAAGCTGCTGGCTTTGCGACAAAAGTACGCGGATTTGCACCAATTATGTTCTGCAAAGAAGTGTGGTATATTGGTACGTTGAAGTGATTAAAATGCTCCAATTTTTCTTGTTGTCATTATATCACCTTCTTACTGACATATATAAGTGTACATTAGCCTAATTATGTAGGGTAATTTAGCTGGTTCCTAGTTATTCACTACAAATATCAAAACTATAAGTTAATTCACAAATAACTCATAAAATAAAAACTTCACAAAACAAATTTGTTAGCATTATAACTACTCCATTATATTGTCAGTTCACCTTCAAAAATTAGGGACGCGAAGTTAATTGCAAAATCAGTCAAAATACTTGGGCTTTGGTTTTTGCGAGTTAAATAAACTGTTGTTATTGGTGAATGGATATAAATATCGTTAAAGTGTACTTAATATGAGTCGAATTTGATATATATTAATTAAAAACGTACAATATTCAATACTTAGCATTAAAATTAGATAGTTAGATAATAGATACAATTTTGGGAGAAAACTATTTTGGCCTACTGTTTGCTAAATAAAACTAGTTAAATTTGAATTTCTTTTTAAATTTAATATTTAAAATCAAAAAGGTTACTAAGTATGGCGTTATTTTCCCTGAATTAATAAAGTTTATTTTCTATTTAAAAATTACAGGAAATGTATAGTATTCTAGACATTTTAAATTTCCATTGAACGATATGGTTAGCTGATTGGCATGCCCTTTCATACAAATATTAGTGATAAATTTTTTGTAAATAATTCTGTAACCGACAAGTGGGCTTTGACATTCATTGGGTCGTTGATCGACTCGGTGTCCCACCCGCAAAGAAAAAGACATCATAGTTCTCGGCCTAGGGTTCATGAATCAAGTTTTCGGTGTGCAATACGATGGCCGATAATCAATTTCCATTAATCAAATTTTCGGCCTATGGTTTCAAAGATGGCCGACTGAGTGCCTAAAATTAATCAAATTGTTGGCTGTGATAAAAACGATGTTCAAATAATTTTTTCATCATTTATAATGCGCACTGCTAAAGAGTGGAACTCACTACCTGCGTCTGTGTTTCCAAACGCATACAACCCTAATCTCTTCAAAGTAAGAGTGAACAGGCTTCTTCTGGGCGAGCTCGCTCCATCTAAGACTCTGTCTCTGTCCTATGACCTAGACTAGAGTCAAGAGCAAACCCATGATTAATAAAAAATAAAAAAAACTAACTATGGGAAACTTGCCAAGAAGTAGGTAATTTAGCGGCCGGAAACAGAATTGTGTGGCCTAAAATTTTATTAAGTAATTTATTTTTCGTGCAGTTTGGTAATAAAATAAGTTGTCAGTGCAAAAACTACAATATCTAACGAACTCAAAATAATTTTATGTTCTATTTTCAGTCATATTCTTGATACAAAAGTATTACCAATTGTTTGCAAGATTAGCCGAAAACGGGCCAAATACTAAGTAGGTACTAATAAAAATTTGCGTGTCTCGGATCTCGTGTTTGTACAAACGCAATAGGTACAAATGTTGTGTTATGATTATTGTGAAAAACGCCATTTCCGCGACACAGCGTGTGAATATTTGCAAAAATAATATTCATGTCACAGCCAAGCCATAGGTTTGTTGAAAGAGCCAATTTTATAGCTCAATGTTGACGTAAATATTTTGCGCACGTTTGATTTTGCTGCGGAAATGTATGGATTTGAACAGGAAAATGTTTAGGGACGGATATGCATTGTTGTCACCATACTTGATCGTCTACTCGCACACAAACACCTGCACCTGCACCGTCTCAATACGGCTGCATTCGCACACGCCACAGAACGCCGCCGCCTCCGCGGCTCTTTTATGTTAGAAGGAAGGGAAGATGGAGACGGAGCACCAGTAAACTTAGTACCCGAACCTAGGAATTAGGTGAAAAGGTTCCAAGGCATAGAGGTGATTACCCGTCTGCCAGCACCGCAGGGGTGTGGGACCCGAGGAAGAAAATGGCATTGTATGGACTTTAGACCTCGAGCGGCGAGCAGCGTAGTCGAAACGGTGCGGTGGCGTGTCTGTAAATAACACTCACACAGCACTCGGAATGCTCTCGGCCACACGTCGCCTCAAATTCGGTTATGATAATGTGGACGTGAGCTGGCACAGCTTGCGCCCGCACTCCCACACGAAGTCAGTTCACTTTTTAATGCGAAGCGAAATTTTTATATGCGCAGGGAGTACCTCTACCTTCTACACTATAAAAATAATAACGATAAGGAAGAAAGATTTGTTTTTTGCTTGTGTGTATGTAATCGATAAACTATAAAACTCCTTGACTGATTTCAAAATATCTTTCGCCATTAGAAATTTACAACATTCTAGTGTAACACAGGCCACTTTTTACCATGAGAAAATATCTTACTCCCACGAGAAATCGGTTTACAGCGTGTGTCTGGGCTGGCCTTTAGTAAGGAATAAAATTCACATCAAACAACAACAGTTTCTCGAGTTAGATGGGCCACTTTCAATCATTTGATTAAAGGGAAAAGTAGGACGGGGATCGAAAGAAAACAGGCGGCAGGATATTTGCCACTTGCTCGTGTAATGAACGGAATGTAATTAGTCGTATTTGGCGAGGCACTAACGAGGTCGGAGAAGGCAGTTGGAAGACAATTTACCGCTTCGAAGTTCATCGGCGATCGGCCGCGACCATGTGACGACAACACTCCCTTCAAACTAATTGGGCGTCGAATTTCAACTGCGTATAAGTAGTTCATATACGATTTAGCAAATCGCATAGAATATTATCTTAAATATTATTTTTTTCGTATTTAAACAAGACTGAATTCCGCGACAAAACCGCGTTTAAGAGTCGATACAGATACTACAACCTACCTGCAATACCTACTCATTTCCCTTTAGAATGATTGGATCCTTTCGTTTTTAATTATTATTATTTTAAAGTTGGTGTTTGCGTCTATAATCTAAAATTTAGTAAAGAGAAATAAAGAGGAAGTGATTGGCACTGCTCTGTAAACAGTTAAATTGCATGAACGGAGCGCGTGTGGGAACGCGGGGAAAGCGAATTATTTTTGAATCTTTTTCTTCTTTTACTGTTGTTTTTACCAGAACCTTACTCGAGTGGAATTTCCAAACGACTTGGTTTTTAAAAACTCCTTGCCTTCACAGAGTTACAAGCGCTTTCTTTGCAAGATCCAGTTACTTATTACCTCAGCTTTCCATTGGATAAGCTTTCGCGAGATGAAGGAAAATTATTTTGCTTATTCTATTCTAATAGAGCTACAGCGTAACAACTTGTTTTTTATAATAGCAAGTTTCATTTCAAGAATTTGTACGACCAGTTACTCAGTTGTTAATTCCATATTTTTATTTTGAAATTCCTATCATATACGAGTAGCCAGTGTTGCCAGGACTAAGATGATATCGTAGAAAAGTATAATTGTACTTATTGCATATTTTGTGTGCAAAGGTGTACCTAATCACATAAGTGCCAAATGAATTAAACCGATTGTACTTAATTGAAAATTATAAAGGTAAAACAAAGAAACAAACAATAATAATTCAGTACAATTTTGCCCTTGGTTATGGAGTAGAGTAGAAATAAGTTCATTAATTTGTTTATGGTGTGGTTAATTCCATCGAGAGAATTTTTACCCCACTAGTGGGTTCTTAACTTTGTTGCCGTACAAATATGACATTAATGGTACCTACAGGTGTTTCATTTCAGAACAGCCGATCCTATTTTCCTTAATAACTCAGGTTTTTATTTGCTGCGGTACAAGGAAACATTATTGTTTCGTAAATTACTTTCTCCCAGCGGTTTGAGAAATATTTGGTTGTTTTCAAACTGAAACCAAACTTTGTAAGTAAATTACCATCGTATTGATAAACATGGTTTACTTCACCGAAACATTTAATTATTTTTTTGTTACTGTTCGTCAAAAAATTGAGAGCATTATTGCTTAAGACAGACCACAACAAGGCCATAACACCAAATTTGAATCATAGATAAACCGTAGCCGTAGTTGGTACGCGCGTACGGTTGCGGTTGAGTCATCACAGGTATGACTGGGAAAGCTTATTTACAAACACACACACATATTTATTTACATGCACATATCGCGCCTATAATCTCTTGCGGGGTAGGCAGAGCGTCAACAGCTGCACGCAGCTCGTCTGACAAATATTTAAGGGTCATTCAGAAAATTGTGTATCGCCATAGTGACAGGTTGTCAGCCCATTGCAAAACACAACCTCAAGTCCGTTAGTCGCCTCTTACGACTCCCACGGAAAAGAAATGGGGTAATGCTATTCTAAGCCGGCATCCCACGGAAAAGCTTCTTTTCTTTAAAGTTTCTGCAATAATCAGCACACTTCGGCGGTTCTCCCAGACGCACCCGTACACGCACTGCCGCCGTATTTGTATGGAAATAAGATCGAAATTCACATTTATTTTTGTCTGATAGATACATGCGTTACGGATGTGCTAAAAATACGCAGCAACCGACGTCAATTGTGATCTCCGCCCAAGCGGGCGTCGTAGCGTAAGCACAATGCACAATTTAACAGAGAGTTCTTAACTGGGACAATTCCATACCATGACACACTTAAAATACATTCTGATTCCAACTATTTTAAGCATGTTTAGTGTCATTTGGAAACTTCTTAACTTTGACATCAGGTGAAAATCTATTATACTATACAATATAATGCCATAACTACAATAGTTTTATTTGAAGAGCACTCACAATCAATAAATACCTACCCACTGAGTAAGGATCAATGGTTCAATAGCTACGTATAGGTTATACCGTACTAGTATCCCATAAAGCTCTATCAATGGATCACAGTAGAAATAAGGTGAAGCCGTCTCTTCAGTGTTTGATTGTAAAGTATATCAAATTAATTGTAAAGACGACTGATGTAACACAAAGCCATACTCCGGAGTAAACCTAGACCTACGCGATTCGTTCCAAACGTTCTTCTATCTGTTTCATACTTCTACTGCAACATGTAGTGTAGCATTCAAGCGGGATTAGCTGGTATATGAGGAAGGATATTGTTCGAATTCCAGCTGCTGAGTGTATAATAGAGTGTAACTGTGCTTCAATTTGAATTCAAGTCGTGCTCTTAGTTCCGAGGGTAAATCTAACCGATACGTTAACACACCTAGAGCTCCGCCTAATTTCATAATAATCCTCAACAATAGCGTATAAATGTAAACTATTAAATAGTACTACTTACTTATTTACTTTATTCTCTAGATGTGGCAAAATAACAGACAGGCAGGTAGAAACACCTAATTGCTCACATTTATAATTTAAGCGATCTCTTCCAGGCAACCCTTAACAGTTTAATCACCAGTTGGTGGTCTTTTTTGATGGTCCTTTGATTGCTGCATAGCGTCTGGTCTGGCTTAACATTGATACTGTGATGATGTTCCGTAAATCAATTCCTGACCCTTAACGACCTCCGAACCGCTAAAAGGTTACCCTACGTTGAACAAACAGCAGTTATTTCGCTATGGTTTTATTCTCAAGTCAGAAAATAACAACGTCTGCAGTCCGGCAGACGGAGCAGCTGCATTCTTCAGGGGGAAGGTTATCAATTACTTGCACGCGTCGGCAACTGCACGCCCCGCAGCTGTGATGGATCGCCTCTTTACCTCTGCATTTGTCCCAATACTAATCACGCCATTTGTTCAAGCCGTGTTACCAGACATACGATTTGATCCCGTTATTCTTTGAACTAAGTGGAGCGATCACGAAATTTTTTATTTTATCGTTTTGATAGGATGATAAGAAATTACAGGTAGATAACTTGGAAATTACTCAATGTCACCGGCGGCAGTAGGGTCGTCCTAAAGATCGACAGGTGACGTCTCACGGCGCGGCGGGTAATTCAATACGCGCTCTCCACTTTGTAACGCGGATATACTACATTACATACATACATCCATATCAGAGTGGTAGGCAGAGACTACATCTTTCAACTTGTTACGATCCTGACACACCTCCTGACACACCTCTTTCGCTTCTTCAATATGAATCATACTTTTCATACATGCTCGTCGGTTTAGGGTACTCTTGACCTGACCTTTCTTTAGAACGTCCCGGATACGTGCGTCTAGGTCTTCCCCTTCCAACGTTCCCAACCACACTCGCCGCCTCTCTCTGCCAAATTTATAAAAAAAAAGTAATAACGCTAAAAGTGAACTCAAAAATAGTCATGACGACATAATATGATTGGAAAAAGTTTCAACTTCGTTTTTCCATAAACCAAAACCAACCAGATATTCAGCCGGAATCCTCATTCTGCAACATTACTGCGACAGTGTCATTCCAATGTCAGAGCAGATCAAACGCACTGCCGCCGCAGTTACTTCGTTACTTTGAGTGAGGGGGCGGCGGGGTTTTCCCCCCTCTCACTGTACCTACAAATTGAAGGACCGTGGGTCTTGTTTCACCACTCCGCGCTTACGTGAGAAACGTTTTAAATATTATACACCAACATGTAACGAAAACCATCTTTGTTTTTGTAAAAATCGTAGCAAAAGTTTTTATTCTTTTTGTTTGGAACTTTGGAACAAACAAATTTCATAAGAAGTTGAAACGAAAAACATGCAATTAACTTTTATTTGTCTTCATTGTTCGTGAAACTTATGCATTTGTGTTGTTGGCTTTGGTCCGAGGCACGTCGGGTGGTACTGGCTGGTAAATTTGAACTTGCGCTAACTGCTCTTTCCTCGAGGGCGTCTTCAGATGACCCTCCGCCCCTCCACTCACCACCCGCGACTAGCGATGGGATAATGAGGACCATTGTGCCAACTCAATGCATGAGATATGATTGGTCATTGTACTAAATGGCGCGCATTTGCGAGATAAGGAGAGTCTTTCACTTGTCGTCCGTCGTTGAGTATTTTGAACGCAACCGTATAGCGTTTAGGGTTACAAACATACATATAATCACGCCTCTTTCCCAGAGAGGTAGGCAGAGACTACATCTATCCACTTGCTACGATCCTGACACACCTCTTTTGCTTCTTCAACATGCATCAACCTTTTCATACATGCTCGTCGGTTTAGGGATGCGTCTGTCAAACGACTTGACACGTTCCGTAACGCAGCATAGCCGTAATTGTAGGGGAATGAGATCAAAATTCGCAATTTCCTTTCTTCTGACGGACGCATGCGTTACGGTTGCATTAAAACTTAGTGACGGAAATACAGGTTATATCAGCAAAGTTGTAATTCTTTTAAACCATGTGTTCATGAAACAAACAACATTACCCAAGAACTCTTATGAAAAAAATGAGTTGGACAGCGCGTAAAATAAACAGTCCGCTGTTCGATTTATTACATAAGAACATTTCACAATAAAATAAAAATTAACGAATTCAAGTTGTTATTGGAATTTTCCATTTCTTACGATTTGGCCCTTAGCAGAGCTGGCGGTCACGAGTGACTAGATGATAATGATGCTGATATGATGATAGATAGTTGTGCAAAATCAAGAAAATATTATGGCATACCGTAAAGGATTTACACCTTTACAGTTACACCGTATTTAAAATTATTTGTTACGCGTCATCGAACGACTCATATAAATTTGAGCATTTATAATAATTTTATTCATAATAAAATTTTAAGCAAACTTTTGTATCATGAAAGCCGCACGTACACCGCAGTGCGTCGTAAGGCACCTGCTAGATGGTCTTCAAGTTGGAGGTTAATCAAATTAACAGAGAGACGTGTTTCAATTTCATCTCCAAACAACACACAATGATTCCACTCTCACAAGTGGATGTAATTAAACTAATTGCTTCAAAACTCATGGAGACGAAAGCAAAACGCTGAAGGGAACTCTTAAAAAGGGTTTGAGTGTTAGTTTTCAACATTTTAAATTCTAGAAGGTTTTAAGGCGAGTGTAGCCATGAGCGGCCTCGACAGTGACGCCATTTAAAAATATATATATATATATATATATATATATATCTGTTTTGATGATAAGGTGTAGTTTAGCTTGTACTTTAATATTAGGATTTTTTAATAGAAAGAAACGTATGAACTGCTTGGTGGTTTATTTGCGACTGATTTTAGATCCTTACCGACATTGATACAAACAGATAGAACATACCGGCCCCCAAAGGGCATATATGACCTTTCTAACCTTTAAAACAATAATTATAATTGAAGATATCAATAGAAAATATTTTAACAAAAGTTTACAAAAAGTTTACATGTAAGTATATTGAATTTTTAAATAACAGTTTTGAAAATACATGCATTAAAGGTTTATATAATCACAATGCTACTTATTTTAAAAATAATTCCATTAATCATATAACAGGTAAGGGACACAATTTATTCATTGTCCTTTGAGTAACAGTATCTCCAATTTTCACACCATATATCCTTGTCACTCCATCTGCACCAGGTACTTTATTCATTATACGACCTAAGGCCCATTTTGAAGGTGGAAGGTTTTCATTCTTTATGAGTACAATTTGCCCAATCTCTAATTCCTTGACTTTTTTAAGCCATTTAGGTCTTTGTTGTAGTTGGGTCAAGTATTCTTGTTGCCATTGATGCCAAAAGTCAGATAATAGTTTTTGAACGTATTGCCAGCGAGATAGGTGATTAACTGGAAGGTGTTTCAAGTCAGGGTGTGGAACAGTAACTGGAGCGTCTCCCATAATGAAATGTCCGGGTGTTAATGAAATAGTGTTTTCTGTGTCAGATTCATCTATGGGCCACAAAGGTCTGGAGTTCAGACAGGCCTCGACTTGACACAGTAGTGTACTAAATTCCTCATATGTAAGGTTGCGGTTAAGTATCCTCTTTAAGTGATGTTTCATGGACTTTACGCCCGCTTCCCAAAGGCCGCCGACGTGTGGGCTATACGCAGGAATGAAATGCCATTGCGTACCTTCTAAAGCCAATGTCTCTGCAATGTGACCTTCAAAATCTAGTTTTGCTTGTTGTAAAGTGATAGCTAGTTCTTTATTAGCTCCAACAAAGTTTCTACCTTGGTCACTATATAAATGAGCGCATTTTCCACGTCTGGATACGAATCTCCTAAAGGCTCCAATAAAACTTTCTGAGGTTAGATCTCCAACAATTTCTATGTGGATCGCTTTTGTAACCATGCATACAAAGATGCAAACATATGCTTTTGTCGTCCTCACTCCTCTGCCTTTTGAGGCGAGTACTTGATATGGACCAGCCAGATCGACACCACTATTTATAAAAGCTTTAGCTGGAGTGACCCTTACTTTAGGTAGATCTCCCATGAGTTGGTTTCTAGCGGCTGCGGTGTGTCTTGCACATATTAAACATTGGTGAATTTTCTTTTTCACCAAGTTCTTCGCCTTCAATATCCAGTAATTTGTTTTCAGGTATCTCAACATCAATTGTACACCTCCATGTAGTGTCTTCAGATGAGCATCAGCTACTATGAGAGTGGTAAGTTCATTTTTATAATCAAGTATTATTGGATGTTTAAGGTTTTCAGCTATATCAGCATGGCGCAAGCGACCGCCTACCCTCAAAATACTGTCTTCATCCAGGTAAGGTAGTAAGGATTTTATTTTACTGTCCTTTTTTAAACATTTTCTTTTTTTCAGAGCTTCAATTTCTTCCATAAAATCTTTTCTTTGTACTATTGTAATACACGTCTTCAGTGATTCATTCAATTCATATGTTGTCATAGGCTTCTCTTTATTTTCTAAACCTTTACCCTTTAAAAATCTTTTACAGTATGTTATTGATTTTAGGAGTTCAGTCAAAGTGTCAAAATCTTTAAATTTCTGCTCTAGGTTATTTTCTTCCGAATTGCTGTTTATCTTTACGTTACATTGCATGTCTGGTAATTTTTCAGGCCTTGATAAGTAAACTTCTTCATTCTTTAGCCATTCTGGCCCGTTCCACCACAATTCATCATATTTTAGTTCTGCTGGACACTTTCCTCTAGACGCAACATCTGCAGGATTATGTTGACTTTGAACGTGGTACCAATTGTGTCCAATGTTATCGAGGATCTCTACTACTCGGTTTCTAACAAAAGTGTTCCATCTTGCAGGATCTCCGGAAAGCCATGCTAAGACTATAGTGGAATCAGTCCAAGCAAATATTTTATCATCAGGGATTCTCATGGCTTCTTTTACTTGTTTCAATAGTCTAGAAAGCAAAACAGCACCACATAACTCTAGCCGAGGGAGTGACACAGGTTTTACAGGCGCTACTCTTGATTTTGCTGCTACAATGCTGGTTTCCACTTCTTTGTTGCTCTTTTGAACGCGCACGTAAACTACAGCAGCGAAAGCTTTATTTGAGGCGTCACAAAAGCCATGGAGTGTAATCTGGTCATCATCAGTAGTTTCCAGCCATCTCTTGACTTTGATGTCATTGATATCTTGAAAGCTGTAACGTATGTCTTGCCATTCCTTTTTAACAGAGTCAGCTAATTCTTCGTCCCAGGTAAGTCCTAGTAACCATAATTTTTGAATGAGTAACTTCCCAGGTAATATAGATGGGGCTATCCAGCCCAGAGGATCAAAAAGTTTTTGCATCTCAGCGAGTATAGTGCGCTTGGTAACGTCTTCATTACATGGCTGTTGTATATTCAGATTATATTCAAAAACATCTTTTCCCATGTTCCATTGTACACCTAGTGCTCTGATAGTGCCATCTATGTTGATGTCCATTTTTACGTGACTACTTCTTTGTGAGGAATCAAACTCTGCTAAGAAGTGAGCGTCATTTGAGCACCATTTTTGTAAGACTAATCCTCCTTTCCTTAGTATCATGTCAACTTCTTTTGCAGTTTTAATAGCATCTTGCAGATTATCATTTCCAGACATCAAATCATCCATATAAAAATCTTCTTTTATAGTTTTGGCTGCATCTGGATAATCTTGACCTTCATCGTTTGCAATTTGGTGCATTGTTTTGACAGCTAGATAAGGAGCGCTAGCAGTGCCAAACGTGACTCTGGAAAGGCGATAATCTTTGATTGGTTCGTTAGTGTTACTTCGCCATACTATTCGTTGCAAATCACGGTCTTCTTTCGTTACTAGAATTTGACGGTACATTTTTTGTACGTCAGCAACGTAGCATATCTTTTTCATTCTCCATCTCATGATTAGGTTTCTCATATCTTCTTGAAGTTGAGGGCCAACCAGTAGTTCATCATTCAGAGAAATATTGTTCTTTCCCTTTTGTGAAGCGTTATAAACTGGTCTTACTTGTGTTGTTTCCTTTTCAGCCCTGATTACGGCGTGATGTGGTAAGTAAACAGCTGGTTTATTGATTTCTTCCTTAGGTACTTCTTCCATGTGGTTCATTGATATGTATTCTTCCATCACTTTTGCATATTCTTTCTTCAAATTAGCATCTTTTTCGAAACGTCTTTCCATTTGATATAACCTCTTGATTGCTATGTTTCTTGTATCACCTTCTTTGCATAAAAGCTTGTCTGTTTTCGTTGGTAATTTAACTATGTACCGTCCTTCTTCTGTTCTTGTGTATGTTTTTTGGTAGATCTCTTCACATCTTCTTTCTTCAGCAGTAAGAGTTCCCTTTGGGCTTGTGTCTAGTTCCCACATATTCTTAAGCATGTTGTCAAGGTTGAGATCTAAGTGTGCATGCATAACCATGATATCATTTCTGCGTGGTAATTCTTCTTCTGATTCGCCAAATAGAATCCAACCCAGGCAGGTATTTTGCGCACATGGTGTGCCTGGAGGACCTTCGATTATTTCAGCCTTGAAAATCCGAGCATAAACTTTTACACTCAGCAGCAGATCGACTCGCCCTGGTTGATAGAAGCTTGGGTCGGCGAGTTCGAGTCCTTGTATGTGTGGCCAGTTTTTAGCAGAAATGCGTTGATGTGACGGTAGCTGTGCTGTGAGTCGCGTTGATATGAAAGCCTTCACGTTTAATTGGAATAGTTTATCAGTTCTTGATAATAGTTGTATTTCTGCAGCGTGCTTGATGTTTACTTTGGTTGAACCAAAACCAGTGACAGTGCCATTGACCGGTATTCTTTTGATTTTCAGTGCTTGAGCGGCTCTCTCACTTATGAATGTTTCTTGTGAGCCTGGGTCGATTAAAGCTCGAAGCATGGTAGTACGACCTGATGCATCGCGTACTGGTACAAGTGCTGTAGCCAAGAGACCAGATGTAGACCGACCAACAAAGTTTACTGATAGTTCAACGTCTTCTTGTGGTGCAAAAATATCATCTTCTTGTTCAACGTTAGTGTGATGGGCTTGAATATTGTCTGGTTGGTTTGGTGACGTCATTGCTTGAGTTTGATGGACCATGGTGTGATGACGTTTGTGACATATGCGACAAGACATATTTAGCCGACATTTTCTAGCAGAATGTCCTGGGGCCAGACAATTGAAACATAAGTTGTTTGTCTTGACATATTCAATACGGTTCGGCATATCCATACTTATAAAATCCTTGCAGTGGCATAATGTGTGCTTGTCTTTACATAGAGTACAGTTTCTTTTTTCATTTGTGTCTTTTGTTGCAACATGGACTGTAAATTCTTTATTTCTTGTAGACCTTTCTTTTGAGGGGGGTGAAACCAGCTCCAATGTTCTGAATTTTGTTTGTAAAAATTTCATAAGATCGTCCCACTTCGGTAGTTCTTCAGAATCTTCCTTGTAGGCGAATTCTTCCCAGTCACGGTGAGACTCTGGGTCCAACTTCTGCACGACCAGAAATATAATAAAAGGATCCCAAGAATCGATGGATATATCTAGGTTTTCTAGACTTTTCAGACATTCAGTGGTTGTATCTAGCAAACTTTTCAATGAAACAGCTGATTGAGCAGTCATTTTTTTCTGTGTAAATAATTTCTTTAGTAGGGAGTTCACTATAAGTTTTTTATTGCCATATCGGGCTTGTAAGATGTCCCATGCTTGGTCATAATTAGCATCAGTTACTTGTATATTTTTCAATAACAATTCTGCTTCACCCCTCAGACTACTTTTTAGGTAATGTAGCTTCTGTACTTTATTCAATGCTGAGTTATTATGTACTAACGAGAGAAACATGTCTTGATATGTGGGCCATTCTTCGTAAACACCAGCGAAATTAGGTAGTTCTATATTAGGTAATCTTACTTGCACGGGAACTGATGAATTGCCTGACGTGCAACTATTTATCTGTATCAACATATCTTGCAGCTGAGAATGTAGTGATAGGTATAATTCTTCCGTTTCATAGAACAAATCGTCCGTAAAATATGAGTATTCTGACCTTCTCGCTTTGGGTACACATTTGACGAGTTTGTTGTGATTATCTCTGTAGGAATCCCAGTATTCATTGATGATTTTTAGTCTTGATTCGATATAACCTTTTGTTAGTCTTTGTTTTGGGCATTTTCCGAGGTTAACTTGTGCTTTATGTAGTATTTCACTGGTATTTTCCAACAAGGATATAGTTTCATTCACTTCCGTCATAGTTTAAACGATAGTCCACAATAGATCACGTCAACAATGTTCCAAATCCAAATTTCACTTGAATGTTTACTTAAATGTTCCGAAAATCCACGTGGTTTTATGAATATCACAGTCAATATTCACTTGAGATAACTTGATGCACAATAATAGCCCATACGCAGCCTATCGTTAACGAGCTCGAGCGCATTTGTACCCCTCATTAGCCTTCTTTGGGTAATCCGGTTCGAAAGTCGACCATTATGTTTTGATGATAAGGTGTAGTTTAGCTTGTACTTTAATATTAGGATTTTTTAATAGAAAGAAACGTATGAACTGCTTGGTGGTTTATTTGCGACTGATTTTAGATCCTTACCGACATTGATACAAACAGATAGAACAATATCTTTATACAAACAATCTATCAGAGTGTCTATTGCCCAAGTTGTTACGATTATACTTAAGTAAAATTAGAACCTACAAAGTCAATGAGATATTTGGTGTAATAAAAGGTACCTATGGGCAAAATTGCCTAACGATCACTTTTGGTATTAATTGCTATACTTTAATTACAACGAATATTTCATTGAGTTTGTAGGTTCAAATTGTACTTAAGGATAATACTAAAACTTGGGCAACGGACATTCTGATAGATTGTTTGAATAAAGAGAAAATATTTTAAGTGTGGCCACTATCGGGGCCATTCAGGAGTTCACTCGCTTTAATGTCATTGTAAGAGTTGTAAAAAATACACCCAGTTGCGGTAAATTTTAACTGTTGGTTAAATTAAATAAAATATCAAGAAATTACGTTAAATATGTTGTAAAATAATATAGTATTTATTAGGTAGGTACATATATAGTACTATTTACTAAAAAAATATCGATTGGTTTTATTTTTATATATAAAAAATAGGTAAGCATTTGTCTGCCATATCAGCTGATGTTAAGTGACGATGCAGACGATGTTGCGACATGCTCACCTAGATAATGCCTATTCCTGTTCTAGCGTTCCAGAAACAGATCTGCGGGCAGGGAGTTCCCCTCTTTAGCAGTTCACATTAAAAATGTAGAAGCAAAACGCTTTGTGCTAACTTGCGGGGTGTCTACGATAAAAGGGTGGAATCCCAACCAGCGTCTCGTGCCCCGGAGATGGAATGGTGACGGAGGTACCAGGACATGGAGAGGCTGTGCACACTCCCCGTTATGTATCCTGTAGAACACCGACATGCATATTTTGCGACGGTATTCGGGGCTCGGCAAGTCTGCGTCAATAAGTGTTCTATCAGCAATGAGTTTCTTGGCGCGTTTCTCAATCGAGTCGAGGGCTGCCAGTTGGTATTTGGCAGATCCATCCCATAGGTGACAGCAATACTCCATGCAGGAACTGACTTGAGTTTGGGAAAGTTGTAAAAGCTGTACCGGTGTAAAATATCGCACGGACCTTTGAGAGGACTCCGAGTTTTTTAGCTGCAGTTGTGGCCAAAGACTTAATATATTGTCCAAAGTTTAGGTCAGACGAAAGGTTCATGCCAAGAAGCTCGAGATGGTCGGAAATCGGCACGGATACACCTCGAAAAGTCGGAGTCAGGCCTCCGTTTTTATCCCGCAAATTATTTATTTTATAACTACATATTATCTTTTAAGTGTCAAAAGTTATCGAATTTGTGTTTAAGTTTGTTAGGTATGATACATATTAAGGTATCCTATTTTATTTAGTAGGTTCGTTTTAATTGACATTATTGCATTTCACAGATAGATAAACCCATAAATACTGTTGGCATACTATCCGTATGTAACATCAATCTTCACCAAGCTGGCTGTATAGGTCCTCCAATGAATATGCATCATACATTGCCATCTGCATCCCGAGTCGCATGACTGTGTACTATCAACAGCACTTCAAGTAACGTATTTAAGGAATCTATTTATACTGCATATTAATATTGTATGGGGAACCAGTTACAAGCTCATCTAGTTAGACACTTCAAGCGCCAATGTAACTTTTGTGCGCGCATGATAAGAACGCAGTCCGAAGTCCAAACTCTCTAACCGAGCTCATGCTGAGCTTGACTGTACCCCGATGGATAAAGAGGCATCCATCTCTTTTGGTGCAGCAACATATTGTTTACTACGACGATGTATGTAGGTATTCAATATTCATACACGAATTTATGTGATATTATTAATTTCTGTGATATAAATAATTTATGTGATATTACCTCTGAACTGATCCACATTATAGAAGTTCCGCATTTTCCTAAAAAATATTGAATAAGTTATAATACATTTTTCTACATACACATAAAGCTGAACCTATGCTAAAATAAGCAGGTCATAGAACTACAGTTCAGCATGTGAAGTGAACCCATCAATTGCACCAATCAATCAATCTCGTCCTCCCGCCAGTAGAGGTCGTGACCGATCACACGTCAAGTTTAACCCCCCGAGACATTTGCATGCAAGTGTCTAGGGATATGAACCAATTTCAACTTGTCAATTGAAAAAAATAAAATGCAATTACGTTGCTCACGTTGCTCCCATTTATAAGTCGCCGGATAATTCCGACTCTTCGCAATAATGTAGAAGCACCTTATTAAGTAAATTTGTTCTACGTTTTTAGACTGATTCCGTCTATCTTTTATATTTGTATTTGGTCAACAATCTTCACGCATTGTATCATTTTATACCATTTACAATATTTTTACTATTGCAATATTTCGTAAACAGTTCCCGACTGTCAGCGACTTGTATGTTGGAGCTCCAAATTTCCTAAAATATTGAAATTTGTGGTAAAAAGAATGTATACTTTGATCCTCTTAAAGATATTAACTTTATATACCTGCATACTTTTTTCGTAGCCAGAACTATATTCGTTATGCAAACATTACATACATAAGCAATATAATTTTAACTGCAGTAGACCCACCTATGTAAGTTTACACAAATTAAACGCGACTTTAGCTACTAAATTAGTTATATTTTAGCAGTAGGAAAAATTTACCGAACAACCGAAATTTCCTTAGCACTACTCATCTCATCATAGCAGTTTGCGTAAATAGTTTCTGCATCCATAGTCAACTTTCAATACCCTCCCTGGACGCAGATCCGTAGCAGGGACCTCTTTCCTTATCACAAAGTAGCCCCGTGGTCAAACCATCTGTGACTATATAATGTTTTTTTCTTAAATCGCCCTGGCAGTCTCTTAAAAAAAACATCTTGTAACTGCACCCCGAAAATTTAAAAATGTATCCTCTACTGGATCTTCTGCTCTCAGTTTGGCTCAAACTGTTTGCGTCTACAAGTAAACAAGTTGAAGGTTTCCACTTTTTGTAACTACTTATACAAACATTGATATAATAATACTTTGTGACTATTCATACTTTTGAATACCAAAAAAACACTTCTTGTGTTAGGTATACAATTTGAAAACCACACTTGAAAATATTGCATGTTTTAAAAAAAAATACTTATACTTTTATCATCATCATCATTATCATGACCGGTCTATTTTTCAGTTAAGTGAGCACTACTTCTTACATCTAAGAACATCCTGAAAACATATGTATGTTATGTGGTCCTCTATAATGTTAACTCTAATGTAAGAAAACCAATACCTACTCAGTACCTACTCAAGTATGGTATATAAAACATAGAATATATAATTAGTGAATCTCTCTAACATTTTAAGTTTGAAAAGTTACTGTCAGAATTTCCGGCATATTTCTCAACACCAAGTATAACGTCCTTGCTCAACACTCTCAACTAGTTGACGACTTTATTTTATTTTACTCAGAGTGGCCAGCATAAATAATTCACGACTACGCAATTTATTCAAATTTTACATAGTTTGCAAGATGGAGGCTTTTGGGGCATTGTTTGCTGGTAAATGCAAAAATAAGCTCTATCAACGTCTATCTTCTACTTAATTTTAGAGGCAGCCTGTGTGTTTTAAAAACATTTACAGTGTGTCAGGGAAATAACTGTACACATTTGCAGGGCGTGTTCTAGACGAAAACTTCTATCAAAATATAAAACAAAATTTGATCCTCACATTCGAGCATGCTTAGATTACGACATAATTGAGTTTTTAGTTTGCCAGGTGTCATTTGAATATTTTTTATATCATGGCGTCTGTGCGGTAAGAGAATAGGCGTGGAAATTGAGGACGCGTCTGTGTCTCAGTATGATAAATATCATAGAAATCTATGAAAAATTATTAGTGCCCTTTTTGCCCAGACCTACTCTTTTCGCACAGACTCTAATAAAGTGCATTCAGTATTTATTGTTTAATTTCTCACCTTCTGACAATTACCTTTGACAAAATCAGTAAATCGCGAGTTAAAAAAGAGACAAATTCAGAAAGCATCGATTTGTGAAAGTTGCGAGTAATCCCGAGAGGGGACGAGTTACGAAAGAGACGAGTTTATATAATAGACCAATTAAAATATGAAGAATTATAAAAGAGACAAGATCAAAAAGTGTTTAAATTAAGAAATTGTCGAAGTCGACCTGAGGGAAGTTTTGTTTGCATGGGAGGACAAAATATATTTTCGTATTTCAAATATTTCAATAATATAGTACTTAGAAAAGTTGTTTAGTTTCACGTCTAGAACACGCCCTGAACATTTGTGCAGTAATTTCTTTAACACATTGAATATTTGATTTCTTTGTTGTTACCTACGTCATTAAAAGCTTTTATTTAACTTGCAGTGTATGTAAGTATGTAAGTAATAATGTTTGTTCGGTGCAAATCTTGCAAGTTTAATTTGAACCACTTTTCGGTATCCGATTGAGTTGAAATTTTGCATGTTGGTCCAGGGCGTCAAATCTGGGTTGCTCACGAAATGTCAGTGACGAGATATAGCACGAGATATGGAAGTTTCTGGCTCAACGACGAAAAAACGCGCTAACATAGAAATACATTGAACATTTTGTACTGAACAAAATAACAAAATGCTTCATAACAATCAATGTATACTAAATTAAAATTTTGCAAATGTGTTAGTGATGGAAAACATAAGTCAAAAAATGGATATCATTCATTCAAATTCGAATTAAATATCAGAATACGGACCCAAATATCTGTCAAAATAGGATAGCTTTCCATACCTATTTTATGTCAAATACGAGATATAGCTTTTTGACATAAAATACCAAATCACAACATAAACAACACAGAATATTTTATAATTATTAGTTTTTTTGGACTTTTCGGCAAAATTTGAATGTTTTAGGTGTTTTTCAGTGTGTGTTTCAAGCTTCTGGTGGGAACAAAACTCAGGATGAATAGCACGAGCAGCCAATATGGACCCAATTGATCCATCCCAAATACTTTGCCTGCTTTGCCCCAATACTTCGAACAAAACTTACGAAAAGCCATGGTCTGGCCATCCTACTGCCTGGCCTGGCCACACTGGACGGAAACACCGCCCCCCTGCTCAAGATGATATCAATACTAGCACCTACAGCGGACTCACAGTCCCATCCCAGCACAGCTCTTTCTCACTCTTTGATGACCTCGCACATCTCAAAGCTATCGTCCCTGTGTTTAAGCACATATCAGGAGGTGCTTGATGTTTAGCTGCTGAAAAACGAAGCTCTACAATAGAGAAATACATGCCTTTCGCATACACATCATTCAGTGTTCTAGACTAAGTGGTCATTAACCACCAATGTGAAGCACAACGTAGACAGTGCTCCTCTCTGCTTGGAGGCCTCGTCAATCCAATTTTTCAAAGACCCATTTCAGTGTGAAAAAGAAATGAAACGAACGTGTATGACGGAGATTTGAGAGGAGCGGTCAGAAATTCTGACTCAGAATCCTTACGTCGGACTACGGAGTGGCTCCAGCAGATTCATTCAGACAAACAACCACCTCTTTCCAGACCAATTACGATCCCAGACAAGCCAAACCCCACCGCGCTTCACCTTGCTGTGTCCCCCTGATGACGTGATAACCCATCTATGGTAATTTCACTCTGGCTCTGCAGCTGGCCTGGATGGAATATGCCCTCAATACCTATGGAGCTCACTATAAATTGAAGGCACGGCGACAATGTCTGTGGGCCAAGTATAGAGTTTATTTAAAGCATAGCAATTGTAAACATGCAAAATTTATTAAATACACATAAAATAGATGCATTGTAGTTTGTATATTAGAAAATTCTAAGTAGCTTGTTCCTTGTTACACAAACCTAAGACCTAAACTGAGTTTATGCTTTAAGATCGATTTCTGCCACTAAAACAGTCGTGTTTTTGTATTCATATTTTTTACTTTACATCACATGCATATTTTTAATATTGATTTTCACATCATCACATTGCATCAGCCTACGGCAGCATTCCACTGCTGGGCATAGGCCTCCCTTAGGGTACGCCATAAGGCACGATTTCCCGTTTTTCTCTCGAGTCGCTTCTTTTTCCTCTTTTCGTGTGGGGCATTGACTCGTCTAACGATCCAATGAACGAGTCGCTACCAGCCGCCGTCTTTCATTCGGTACATCTGGACGGAGGGTGTTCAACGCTACGCTTGCCAAGGCGTTGCCTCAACTCGAGAAACCGCTTGCTTTAAATTAATTTTAATATGTTTTTATTTATTTAACCTCCCAGTGTTAGTGCTCCATACATCCGGTGTTGGTGCTACCTAAAACAAGTGGCATTTACAAAAAGTGTACTCGATGATTTCCTCTAGGACCACGAGAACCACCGGCACGGTGTAGGACCACCAGTGGTTCTAGTCTAGTGGTATCATCAAACTGTGGTTGCCTATGTGTCTATTACGGTGGCAACATATGGAAGTTAAAGTAAAACAAATCGAATTTCAAGTTAGTAAATTGTATTTGATCAATTTTCCTAGAAAATAACTATTAAAAAGGATCAACAGTTTAATTTGATATCTTAAAGTGCTGCTGATAACACCTATCTATCTAATAGAAATCATAACTAGTCAATGTATGAAAATCCTGTTTTGGCTGAGAGTTTTTATCGCATCTGATGTGTTCTTCTTGCTCGTGCACTACAATTTTTGCAACGAAACTTTCGGACGAATTACGCTGGCAAATTGTGTGAAAATCGCAATACTTTGCACCATTATAGGGTTTCCTGGAGACAGCTGCGCTGCAATGAAAACATAAAGTAGTTAATATCTGGTAAACATAAGCTTACTATCAAACCAGTGAACCAATATTCCGCCGGTATTTTAGGCAGAATCTGGGAAATTATGAGCCAAGTTAACACACACAATCACTCCTCCTAAACATTGTAGGAACTAAAATTGTGTGTGATCATCATCAAAGTAAAAACATATATCGCTCTGGCTACCAGTTTTTTTTTCGTATTGAAGATGGTAATGCTGGAATGTTGTGCATTGGGAAAGCTTCAAGGCTTTCACTAAAAGCCTTGTAACGTATGATGCCTTGTTACAATTTATTCGCCAATTTACGTTTATTTAGGCAAAAGAAACACGTAAATTTTTATTTCACGTTTGTTATTCTAGACTATGTCAACGTCAAAAGGTAAAATGACAACTGAATAAACGACAGCAACGACATTTTGTGATTCTTTGACATGACATGATTTTACCAAAAAGAATTTGGTAAAATAGTTCCGTTCACGGTTGTTTCTACCTTTGAATAATAAAAAAATATTTCTTTTCAATTTACCATCACGTTTCCTATTATTATTATTCTAATAATAAGTATAACATAAATATGGCGATACTCAATTTTCATATATTCGTCAGACGTGGCGTAAAACGAACGTTTTACGGCCGTTTACGCTCTGCATACCTCACAAGGGATTATAGACGTGATATATGTATGTATGTATGTAAAGCAACCGACTGCCAAACGTTACAATATAGAGTGATAGTCAACATTCACACATATCATGTCAATTCCTTCCGGGGGAGGCAGAGCGTTAAAGACCGTAAGAAATGCCCCTTCATCATCACGTCTGCTATGGTTTTTTCAGAAAATTGTGTAGAGATGTAGATAAACTGTTGGTCCATCGCCTCAGATTGTTATACGTAGCTAGGAACGTGAAGCCAGTCCCTTGGTCCCTTCGTGTCAGTAGTACCATCGATTCGATTAGTACCATTAATGGTACTAATGACACAGATTTATGTCGCTAGTACCATTGATAGTACAAACGACACTATCAAGTGTTACTAGTACTTGCCTAGTACTATTGTGTACAAACTGACATACAAACATGTCACCTCTTACGTATCTACTGAATAGTATGAGTTCTTACGTTTGTACAGTGGATTTTTTATATGTGCCAAACTGCAATATTTTTAACTAATCTACGACTACGATCTCTAAAAACGATGATAATTTATTGAATTATGATTACTCTTTCAAAGAGAACATACCAATTATAAACTTATTCTGTTTTAACATAATTATAATCCTTAATAATGATATACATCTACTGCTTAGAACTCCTTTGGATTGCATTTTCAGATTTTAATTATCTAGAATAAAACTTCTTCATGCTCAGTTCTATATATTTCTTGCCAAAATTTTGTGAAGGCCACGGCACTCCTAGTTGCCGTATTCAGATCCTACCTGCTATTGTTTGAGATGGGGCTCCACAGTCTCAATTGGTCCGCGTTTTATCCATAAAGCCTCATTTGCCGTGTTCACCCTGCTTGCAGTGGCCAACTTGACCGATGGTGTGATGAACCCCACAGGAGCCGGCCAACGGGAGTACCACAATTGATTCCTGGCTTGCGGCGCATTGTCTGTAAAAGATGTATTCCTAATAAGCTTTTTCGGCTTTTCAAACGAGCGCGAGACATTGAGTAGTTGTCCAGAGGGTGTCGAGTGTCTGTTTCTTGCTTCTGTTACTCCAATGCACAAGCTACTTCTCACCGGACGTCTGGTGGCGCTATGACTGCTTAAGGATACAGCATATTCAGAGAAATAGGTTTGAGGTTCTAGAATAAATAAAGTATCGTAAATCGTAATGGTAAACTGTGGGTTTGACAATATTAGCTAAGTAATAAACACAGACATTAAGCCACTAAACTTTTAAATATTTGCAAAGATTTCTGGGAACTGCAACGAATGCATAAATAAACCTAGCATAGGAGCGATTTTATTAGCGACTGAAAATAGTAAAAATCGTAGTGGGACTAAAGTATTTGTTAGTACCTTCACCAAATACATCTGTACAGTTTATCATCTTCTTCTGCAAAAAATATGATATGATGTCTTCTCGGGCCGGCTGGAACATTAGCTAGCCCAAAGCTAGCGGGTTTTTCCAGAAAAAAGCAGCCATTCACTCGATTCTTCTTTATTATTATGATTTGTGAAAATTACTTTCCTTTGGTTTGTTTTGATATTTTATTTACATTTGACATATTGAATGACCGGAATGAACGATATTTGAAACATTAGACTAAAATTTTTTCTGTTTCTTCTGTTACCATACAAACTGGAGGGGATGGAGTAACCAATTTGGTTCAGATACTGGCCAGAATCTCAGAATAGGGCCATATCTCGTTTTTGACATTATCAGCTGATTATGATTGATATTTAGCCGCTCACATGTGCGGTTTATAGCTTACAATATGATCCTACATTACTGGCTCTAAAGAAACCCAGTGTGATTTTGGTAACAAAATCCGTAATGTATAAGGCCAAAAGCGTAACCGAAGCCAGAACCGCTATATCTCGTTCGATATATGGGCTCAGATTTGGCCCCCAGAACCGATGACAATGCATGTTAATCATAAATTTGACCTGATGCTGCTGCCAGGATCGGCTCCGTACGAGAGATCTCCTCAGCGGTTTATAGCTGGGACACAAAATTTTGTATACGAATTCGTTTATTATAGGCAGTTGGTAGGCCCACCATGAATTAGACGCTTCATCCAGGGTTGTCTTCGAACTATGGAACTCCTCAATATTCAACTGCTGGGACTTGCAATTTTGTATACGAATTCGTTTATTATAGGCAGTTGGTAGGCCTACCATGAATTAGACGCTACATCCAGGGTTGTCTTCGAACTATGGAACTCTTCAATATTCAACTGCTGGGACTTGCAATTTTGTATACGAATTCGTTTATTATAGGCAGTTGGTAGGCCCACCATGAATTAGACGCTACATCCAGGGTTGTCTTCGAACTATGGAACTCCTCAATATTCAACTGCTGGGACTTGCAATTTTGTACACGAATTCGTTTATTATAGGCAGTTGGTAGGCCTACCATGAATTAGACGCTACATCCAGGGTTGTCTTCGAACTATGGAACTCTTCAATATTCAACTGCTGGGACTTGCAATTTTGTATACGAATTCGTTTATTATAGGCAGTTGGTAGGCCTACCATGAATTAGACGCTACATCCAGGGTTGTCTTCGAACTATGGAACTCTTCAATATTCAACTGCTGGGACTTGCAATTTTGTATACGAATTCGTTTATTATAGGCAGTTGGTAGGCCTACCATGAATTAGACGCTACATCCAGGGTTGTCTTCGAACTATGGAACTCCTCAATATTCAACTGCTGGGACTTGCAATTTTGTATACGAATTCGTTTATTATAGGCAGTTGGTAGGCCCACCATGAATTAGACGCTACATCCAGGGTTGTCTTCGAACTATGGAACTCCTCAATATTCAACTGCTGGGACTTGCAATTTTGTATACGCATTCGTTTATTATAGGCAGTTGGTAGGCCTACCATGAATTAGACGCTACATCCAGGGTTGTCTTCGAACTATGGAACTCCTCAATATTCAACTGCTGGGACTTGCAATTTTGTATACGAATTCGTTCATGATAGGCAGTTAGTAGGCCCACCATGAATTAGGGTCACGTCAATAGAAGGCCTCCTGATAGAAGAATTAGACTGTTCGAAATTAACTGGGACTCGGCCATGTAATAATGACGCCATCAATGAAATGATAAGACTAAGACATATTACAAGCTAATTCTTCTATTAGGGATGCCGGAGGAGTAGGTACCAACCTACTTCTATAGAATATAAAAGAGATAATTATACTTTATCCTTTTCCACGTGCCTTAAGTTTTTCTATTGAAGGTCTCTCCGTTTTATAGAAAGACTTTCGTATTGATCAATAACTATCGTAACATTAACTAAAAAATATAAAATAAAACCGCTTGTCTGTCACGTACCGGAAGCCGGACAACAATTTTGAACCTCAACTACCCACAATAAAATTCAAAACCAATGAAATTGTTATAGTATGAAGCGACAGACGAGTGATTATGTAAAAAAAAATTTAAAACAAGCTTTTATTTAAGTGCTCTGAAAAGATGAAAATAAAATTTTGAATGACATTAACCACATTCATTTATGACTTTACAGAAATGAAAATATAATAAAAGCTTGTCGCGAAACTTTCAATTTGTGATTGAAATTTTGTAATGAGGTACGCACCTAACTGTAATTAGGTAGTTTTTTCTAGGCATCGCGACAAGCTTTTATTATATTTTCATTTCTGTAAAGTCATAAATGAATGTGGTTAATGTCATTCAAAATTTTATTTTCATCTTTTCAGAGCACTTAAATAAAAGCTTGTTTTAAATTTTTTTTTACATAATTTTATTTTAAAGTACTTTCCACATAAGAATAATGACTGAAAACCAGAAACCTTCTTTATTTCTCTTGGGATATTACTACCGTGCCCATTTCTTACCCATGGGTGTCGTAAGAGGCGACTAAGGGACTCGAGGGTGTGTATTGCAATTTTAGGCGACGGGCTGACAACCTCTCACTATAGTCATACACAGTTATCTGATTGACCCTCAAACTTTTGTCAGACGTGGTGTTAATATCCGTTGAACGGCCGTTAACGCTCTGCCTACCCTGTAAGGGATATAGGCGTGATTTATGTATGTATGTATGTATGGATATTACTAGTTCATACTATGCTAACTACTGCACTACTGTATATTATGAAAGCTACAATGTAATAACATATTTCACTTCACGTGTGCCTTTGCAGCAAGGTTATAAAATTGCATAGGCAGGTTTATTCATGACTTAGGTAGTAAATTTATACATACACACATCACGCCTATATCCCTTGTGGGCCATTCGGAAAATTGTGCATCGCAATAGTGATAGGTTGTCAGCCCATCGCCTAAAATTGCAATACACACCCTCGAGTCCCTTAGTCGCCTCTTACGACTTCCACGGGAAAGAAATGGGGTGATGTTATTCTAAGCCGATATCACATCTATCTTCAAAAGCCTTTTTAATCTATTTACATTTCAATCAACCATGACAGAGGCCTACTAATGGTAGTAGGCGGTTGAAAAACTCTGACACCAGGGCTCATCGGGTCGTTGGACGGCTCGGTGTCCCACACGAAAAGAGAAGAGATTTCAATCAACTGTTATTGTGCGTTTTCTTTCTGGGATCTCTTTAAATTCGGGTTTTCCGATCCCTCATAACAATATATTATTCTATGTAAGTATACTCCTATAGCTCTTTTAATTAAATGATGAACTGTATCATCAGTTTTTCCATTAGGCATAACGCAAACAATTCTTGTTCAGCTCGCTTCATTTTGCATGACCAGCACCCACTCTTCTGGATTCCCGATAATTTAACCCATTGGCTACGCGTGGTTACCATGGCAACACTTTTATTTCTTTTTCAAGTAAGAAAATTATTGCTTATGCGATAATAACCGCTATTGACTGGCCACAACTCTGACTCTGAGTGTACCACAGTCCATTATGTTTGTAATGTTATTTAGTCCTCAATTTTTAATGTTATTTATCATCTCGTCAAGGTGAATAAACTAGGTCTCATTTAGTTTTGCTATGATGCATTTCTAATAAAGTAATTTCCATTTACACAATGACAAATTTTTAATCACACCGGTCCCTACTTCAATCTACGTGTAACTTTGTTTGGTTAAGTGTTTGCTAAGTTCTGTGATGAAATAAACCAACGGTTTACTTCTGCCGGCTTCTCTGCTTGGATGTATAATATGAGCAAGTATATTTTATTTTATACAGATGTTACAATGTCTGCAAGTTACTTTTTATTAATAAATATTTGTGCATATACTTACTAGGTGTATAAAAATACAAAGTATCACCAATTCACCATACTAACATCCAATTCTTAATTATTCTCAGTACCTTATTTCC
Organism: Tuta absoluta; assembly: GCA_027580185.1. Classification (NCBI taxonomy): domain Eukaryota; kingdom Metazoa; phylum Arthropoda; class Insecta; order Lepidoptera; family Gelechiidae; genus Tuta; species Tuta absoluta. Next base: position 8,648,688 of record JAQAHW010000003.1, read on the forward strand.
AGAAAACGAAAAGGACATTGGACGTACAAACCGTTTTCAACGTTAACTATTGTAGTAAAATTATAAAATAAACCTAAAAAATAATATTGTTGTTCCCGATAATTACCTGTTTTGTTTCGTTTTAACAACTTCTGATTAATTTTATAATTAAACATAAATATTTCAAATAGGATTAATGAATTGGAACAATATTGATGAATAAATAATTTAAAAAAAAAAGATTTTCATTAAAGTATATTTTTACAGTCCCATACATATATATGTTAAAAAGCATTTTTTTAAATGACATCAATGATTTTCTCGTCAGTTGTCATATATTTTATTAATGTGGTAACAATTTGTACAGTCAAGATCTTGACAGGCTAGACACTCAAATGCAAATTAAAATCTTAAACACTTGGCAATAAGGCGATCCAAATTCAAAACTGTATAGCCTATCAAAGTCTTGACTGTACAACCTGTATTGTGACAGCTAAATGATTCTATTCTTTTCTACAACTTTTGTGACTGACCTTTACGCAGGTGCGTTCTGATTTGCATACATGTATTTGCAGATGTTAATTCAATTCTTTTTTATAAATGGCCTATGTCAATTTGCAGATGTCGTAAATAGCAACTAATCTAGGAATAGGTTGCGACGTTTCCTATTGCAGTAGCAATGTGTTAGGGTTGCCGATTTGCTCGATAAGCTTTGCGTCCAGCAAAGGACTTCATCGGTATCAATAGATAGATAGAAGATGAACATTTTTTTGCTTACAACATTCACAAAAGAAACAAAACAACACCGAAAACGGTTTTATCTCGAAATATTTATTTACAGCAGTATTTGTTTGTATTTTTGTCATTTAAAATGTCATAACATTTGCTGTAGATGATATATATAACTACTAAAGAGAATAAGTAATTCATAATTTCATAAATACAAAACTGTTACATGCCTACAATGATTTATTAAAAGTACGCCACAGTTGATTACCTACAGTTACAGTGCATAGGAAATTTTAATATGGCGGCAACTGCGCGACAGTATTTTACTATAATCGCGTCGTAACTTTACAACGTAATCGAAACTACGGCTAGCCTGCTGCAGCATTATTATTTCACTTAACGAGTTAATTGTGATTAAAATGTATAATATGCAATCATTGCACTAAGGGCAATATTCAGCTTAAATGTTATTGGTTTGAAACGTAATTATCGTAAACAAATTTTTAACTGAATTAATGTTCATGTTTGAAAATCCTAATTGAGTTCCTCTCGGTTATTCGTTTATTCATACTAACATTGTGGTCTAGTAATAAACAAACTATCATTGTTGTGGTTATAACAACCGAATTCATATTTGATTACCGAAACCCATTAAATTTGTATTTGATTACTCTAATCTCACGATAATCCGCAATGTTTCAAATGAATGCGGTACAAATTCAAGCGTACAAATTCATCATACTAACCGAGTAACTCAAATTGGAGCGAAAAAGGGAATATAGATAAGTACCCACTTTATTTCAATTGTCTACGGACCAAAGAAAATACAATGGAAATAAGCTTCTTCAAAGAGGCAATTTATAAGAGAGAAATGATGAAATTTCAAGTCGTGATCCTGTAACTCTGCAACAATGAGTGGCGATGAATGTCCCTCCCCCTCCAACGCCTACGTAGCGGTCGCGGTACTCCTACGCGCTACGAGGTGCTACGATACGCCTACGCGCTACGGTAAGCCGTTACAGACACCAAAATGTTCAGTCAAATTGACTGTAATTATGTGGAGATTTAGTACGTACAAGTTATGTTCTCACCAAAAATTTAAAAAAGGGAGTTATAATGACCAGTTTTGGAGACATGATACTCATTGAATCATGTCACATATTTTACTTGTTTTTAATGTTCATCTGTACAACCACAAACAACGCGGTTTTTTTTGAATGAGCTATAAAAATGCAGGCTTATGGCAATAGAAAAAGATCTTAATGATATAAAAAACGGAAATAATTTGTATGCAGAAACGTGATAGTTACAACTATTTATTATAATGTGCAGTGAGATGGAACTTGATCTGAATCTAACCTGAGTGGACCAAACTGATACCAGCTGAAAGACACTATTTACTTTAGGTGGACATTTGCTTAATTGTATAACAAGTGACTTCGAAAATTGTTGTCAAGGCTCCAGTCAGAGGACAGCCAGTGTTGAAGGCCAAATATGTTGTAAAAATGAGTAGGAGAATGACGTGCTTTAGAACGACTGAAAACTAAATTCAAATATGATAGATTGAGGCTGGCAGAAAGATTTGAAATAGAACGGGTAGTCTTAAAGAGGTAGATCATAATAAGCGACATGTTATATGTCCATATTTGTCCATATTTATAGCCACTTAATGGGTCGGCAAGGCAAGCAAGATCGCCGTAGGCGTAACCTGCGATCGCCTTAACATCAATGGGTTATATAGTGAAATTGAGTATTAACAGCAAAACAATGTGTATAGTACACAGCTACCAAGTTGAATAGTATATTGTCATAAAGACAGTTTATGAAACCATCGCCTAAAATTGCAATACGCATGTAACCCTCGAGACCTTTCGTCACCTACGACACCCACAGGAATGAAAAAGGGCGTATGTTATTCTAAGCCGACATTACACGACATAATCGACATTCCATTGCTGATTATTATGGATGGCGTAATAATAAAAACACACACACACATCACGCCTACAATCCCTTGCGGGGTAGGCAGGCAGGGCGTAAAGAGCCGCAAAAAACGGACATTTACGACACGTCCGACAAATATTAGAGGGTCATTCGGAAAATTGTGTATCGCTATAGTGACAGGTTGTCAGCCTTTGCCCTTGCCCACCCTCGAGTCCCTTAGTCGCCTCTTACAACTCCCACGGATGCTTTTCGAATCCAGCATCAATAGTAATAAACATCAGTAATAATAAAAAGCAATGGCGAATCAGGCCAGTTATCAGTTTTCACCTCATTGCAGCAATACTTCAGACTCTCTTGTAGTAGTATTTACTAACAAGTTAAACACTCGTATTAAGTAAATAAATCGGGGTCTGGCCAAGAATCTCTACGAAAAGCGGCACGTGTGTCAAGTGAACGAGCCAAAGGTGCAATCTGCTAATGCTAATGGTGCTATCAGGTGTAAACCAACTGGGCAAAGCTGATCACATTCCGTTTTCTTCTGTTACTTCCTTCTTTGGTCTGGGATGCTGGCCAGCTGCCTTTGTGGCCAGCAGTTACAATATTGTCAGGCAGATGAGCGCCCATTAAATTATACCAGCTAGATCCAATTTAACTAAATCCCTAATGCCAATAAGAGTACTCTCGAGTATCACCTTCACTAGTTACTTTTATTGTAGTGATTACACATCCTGATTTAACAGGCTCAATTCGGCATACATTGCTAATTATCTTGAGATTATTGTTATGCCATCCATAATAACCAGTAATAGAATGTCGAATAGGGTCCAATAAATCGGAATGTTTACTTATTTGAAATCCTTACTATTCAATTAATCACACACATTATTTACCATTACTTCGCTATGAATGAAAATGAAAATGAAATAACTTTATTCAATGTAGGATAACATTATCACTTATTGACGTCATGATCGGTCATTGTAAAAAAAAGAAATTTGCATAACGCAATTTTCTTCTTTTTATAAAAATTTGTATAGTCCTAATAGAAAACCGGCTCGCGCGGGATAAAAAAATATAAATAAAGGCACTGCCTCGGGGCTGGCCAGGTATGCTTGATGCTCATCTAATTGGGCACCCATAAGCCTGCTGTTTCATTGCTTCTTACTCCCTGCTCATTGTCGCTGCATTTTGCCGGCGCAAATACCCTAAAAATATACTTTTAACACCAATAATTACCGCGTGGGTGAGTAGTACAAATGAACGTCAAAAACAAGTAAACATATTATGTCATATCACCTACTTTTTTACATCAAAGTAAGTTTGGTGCCTTCAACATTAAAACATCCATATTTCTAAAACCAGTCATTATACCTAGTAGATTTTCTTTATATTTTGGTGAAAGCATTACATACTACATCTCCCCAAAATTTCAGCTAATTTGGCTTTTGTTGAACATTGTGTGGGGTCCTTTGACTACTGTTAAATTGGCTAATGGTAGTGGATAATAAGGTCGAATATGTAGAATTAAAGTACGGCAAATATGGCAAACAATGGCTTCAATTCAAGAAATAAATTCTCTTAACGTACCTCAAATTAGCACTGACGCTTTCCGTCAAAAAAGTTTTGAAAATGATAGGAAATATCTAAGTCCCGTAAAGTTAAAAAATTTGAATAGCTTCTGCGCCATTTCTAGATTTAGACGACATTGTTTTCATCGTCGCCTTATTTTGACAGACAAAACGTATTTTTTACTTTGACATGATCTCCTATCCTTTTCAAAACCTATTTGACGGTAAGTGACAGTGCAAATTTAAGGCAAGTTAAGATTTTTTTTCCCGAATTGAGGCCAATATGTATCTAAAAAACTTATTCAAACATAAAATGCTAGAATAACTCATAATAACAAACAGTTTTTCCCAGAAAACGTGGGCCAAATTATAGATAAATCTCGAACCTCCTTTGTTTATCTTTCTATCGCCCACTCGTGAATTTTGTATTTTCCTTTATATTTTCATCTAGGTTTTCTAAGAAATTTGTTCTCATGAGATATTTTCTTAATTTAAGTTTGGTCTACTTTATGATACACACAATGAAAACGGAAAGCACATACAAAACATATTTATGTTACTTAACTGGGGCATTCGAAATAATAGCAGGAAAAACGACCACATTTTGAAAGCCCCTCAGGTTGAATGTGTCAATAGTGTCAGATTTTCACTTAAAGGCGTTTCTAGTTGATTCATTCTAGTTAAATGTTGTGACCCATGCTCCGGCTGGAATACTGTACCGTCCGCAAAACAGCGAGTAATATCTGACGTGTGTCTACTTCACACGGCGCCCCGTTTACGTGAAGCGGCCTGGTAAAGTTAGCCTTACAAATGCGGGGTTGGGTCTGATAAATCTTGACGGATATTGTATCATAAACCCGGGTGAAACCTAACCTAGCCGTCTGATTACCAGAGTCTTATCTAGCTAGACATCACCGCGCTATTTGAACAACTGAAGGTTTGAAATTATTTTGATGTTGTATTCGTTTGTAAGCGCTTTCATGGCAAAAAAAGGGACAGACTATATTTTTGGCTCAGCAGTTGGATACTGAAGGCTTATATAATAATAAAAAAATACTTACTTAGTCTAAAAGTAGCTTCTTTTTTATCCAAGGAAAATGCCTCATGTCTATGAGAAAAAAAATGCGAGTGATAACATGGGATAGAAAGCTAGGCAGTGATAAAATCTTTCATAAAGTTGTAACAGACACGTGGCTAAGGAAAGTTAGTCATCCACGAGGAACAGTTTCCCAAATTGGCTAAAAGTATTAAGTAACAGAGTCCCAGAAAGTCTCATTTGTTACATGTGAGCCTACTAGGCCCTCGAGGCCTCTTGCTTTGTTCCAGCAAAAGATTGGCTCTACTTGTCATCAGAAGCTTTATGATACTCATCTTCAATTTGAACAGAATGAATATTCAGACCTATGAAAAATCGAGAAGCCGATTTGAAAGTATGATTGTCTTGTTGCAATTAAAATGAGAAGACTCAAAACAACGCTTTTATTTAAAGAAATCAAGTGGATTCAATGCGGAATTTGTTTCTTTTCCGTGTTGATGAACCCGATGAACCCTGGTGTCAGAGTTTTCAACCGCCTGCTAATAGCAGTAGGCCATGGTTGTGTAACGACCGCCAACTAAGTAATCATAGACAGCAACCAGGACCGACGGCTTAACGTGCTCTCCGAAGCATGGAACTACCTTTATTTTCGGACAATTAGGTGGTTCAGGCTGCAATGTCCTAACCATGATAAATATAAACTTTCTGAGTGCCCCACCGAGAAAACCCGGAACCTTTGCATTGCAGGCAGTAGCACTACCACAGCTGCAGTCGGCGAAATTTGTGATTAATTTCTACTGAGTTTCGATCTTAATTTATTATGTATCAGAATGAGTTCTGGAAGTGCAATAACTCCATTACCTACTCCTCACCCTAAGTACAAGTTACCACTGTAGATTGGATAATCTACTGTGGTAACGTATACCTTCTGAACGTTGATGAAATTAAACTGATCCCTCTCGTTGCCTCTTGGCATCTAATTTCAAAATCTTTCTTGATTGTCAATGAGCCGTCTTGAAAGGCGGAATTTGGGTAACGCCTATTTTCCGCAATTCCTCGTCTTTGAAGTGACAGTTAAAGCCTTAGAGATCTACTAAAGCTAAAACTTGTATTGGCCAGGGAGTACTTAAATCGTTTTACTTTACAACACGATTTGTCATTGAACCGGCTTATCGGGAACTTTTTGTGGTGTAAAAACGAGGCTCTTGACAATTATTGATTTTTTCAAAGTACGCATCTTTCACTCCAGTGGTTCCACAATGTCTTAATGCTCTATTTACAAAATGTACAAAAATGTATCTGAAAATGGCTGAACGAGCCCATTAAAAAGACCGAGAGAGATTTGAGGGTGAAATATGAGAAGTCGAAATGATACAAATATACAATTAGTCAATAAGCAAATGATTCCAGTCATCATTTTTAATGCGCACTGCTAAAGAGTGGAACTTACTACCTGCATCTGTGTTTCAAAACGCATACAACCCTAATCTCTTCAAAGTAAGAGTGAACAGGTTTCTTCTGGGTGACCTCGCTTCATCTAAGACTCTGTCTCTGTCCTATGACCTGGACTAGTGTCAAGAGCGAACCCATCCTTAATAAAAAATATAAGCTGTGATTTTTTTTATGTTTCTATTCATTTTTTCTGAGGAATGTTGATCAGTTTTGTAGGCTGGTCAACTACCACAATTAAAGCAATTGCACCTTTGGCTTCAACGTAATAGTAGAAAAATAAATTACTCTTCCTATCAAACATACCCTCACGAACATTTTCACGTAATTAGTAATAAGTACCCCAACCTAAAACAACACTTTATGTTATAATGTTAATGAAACGTAAATAATAGCTTTGTAATAATTATGCAATTAACCAAATTGCCGTTGGATATGCTCGTTCCGCTATTGATCCTAATTCCAATTATAATATTGGATAATTGGTAGAGAGCGTGATGGGAACATCTTCTTCACGTTAACTTAAGTTATTCGATCATACGCATTTGATTAAAATCATCTGGAACTGTAACTTGAAATAGGAAGGTAATGTGTTAAGTTACTTTGGTTATTGTTTTTTCTCACCAATTAGATTTATTTAAAAAACAAGAAAGACTTAACGATTCGTAATAAAAATATAAATATTTGGTGAAGTTATAATATTGTAGAGTCATATGCAAAAACAGACAGCGTCTCATGTAATCAACTAAAAGCAGTTTAATCACAATATCATCATACTTGCATATAATTAAAATTAAATAAAATGTGGGAAACAGAAAGAATTTGATAGTCACTACACCCTAAAACAGTAGCTGCTACCGCTAAATCAGCGTTCCTAAGATTACGCTTAATCTTCTTTCATAAACGAAGTCTTCAGAAATTAAAAGCAAGTAGGCAATATGGCGGCAGTTTTATAATATCGAGGAGAGCCCTTCCAGATTGTCGGTGCCGGGGACCTGGGTGCTCCAGCACTCGACACCGTTGCTCGGCGACACGCAATGATGGCGGCCCGTACACAATTTTTATTAAAAATTATAGGTATATAGCCAGTGTTGAGATGGATATTACGAATTGGTTTTAATTTCATCTATTTTTTGTAGTGTTTCTGATTATTTAGAGTTCTAATTTTAAATGTGCTCGAACGAGTATATTGACTTACATCAAGTTTCACTAAGAGCCGGACAGATTTCACTTGCGACAATAATTTCGTATGAGATGTTTTTTAAAACGTTTTCTTGGACTAACAAACTGATCTTCTTCATATATTGTGTCGTTTTAATAGAATAAACTTGTTTAGGCCAGAACTCATTCATACACCCAAAGTTATAATGAAGAACTCATCTAAGAGATACTCGTATCATGGAAAACATGACCGATATATCAAGTGTCTCGTTGAAGGTTGAAATTGAACGCGTTACGTGCCGCAAACATCATGATTAATTGCCAACTTGCAAAACTGGGTGCTGGTAAACGATGCTCTGCGGTTTCGCTGACGCATTAAACGAGCATTAAACTAAGTAGGTTGACAACGTGACAATATTGAATATCAGGGTTACTGATTATAGTGACAAAAACTTTATTATAAACTTTATACTGTTTTTCTTTCTCATTCTCTTTTTGTTTCGTTGTTTACTTACTTACTTATTAGTGATGATTAAAATCATTGTCATTTCAGCTGCTGGTTCTAATATTACAAAACCAATCTATTCCATATTTTACAGAAAAATTGCCACTAACAGTTGAATGCGAACTGTGAAAATGAATGAAGCCTCACTAATGTAAATAATTGTATGGATATGACATCCAATGTTTTACCATTTATTCATTTCCCAAAACTATAGATTAAACATTGTTGAAAAAAATGTCTGATCTCGCGAATTTGCATTGACATTGATACATGAGGATACGAGTACCTTTGAAAATGAACTAGGAACTAAGTACTTCCCAATTTGTTTAAATGACCAACAGCGAACTCTGTCATTGAGTCACAATAGCCCTCATTATCCCATCGCTGGAGTCGGGAGTAGCGAGTGGGGGGAGGAGGGTCATGTAAGATCCTCTCGAAGAAAGGGCAGTTAGCGCTTTGTTGCATTACTTCTACCCCTAACAAGAGTAGTTAGCGCAAGTTTAGGGTATTTTTAGCAACCTACCCCATTGGACATTATTATTTAATCCGAATTGACAGGCCTTAGCATTTTCATAAACTTATTACTTTGTTCCAGCTCTGAGGGCTCCTAGTACAAGCCAGCAGCGCTGATTCACATTCGGCTCCTTGCCTCAGGTTTTAGACAAAAAACCAATCTCGCAAGTTACCAGACGCTATGAAAAATTTGTTTTTTTAACCCTCTATAATTATATTTAACTTTATATTTTAACGTTTTATTTTAACATTGGCTTTGTCAGTCTATTGCGGGAAGTTAAGGTACAATTTTAGGTGGGAAGATTATTCCCATTGCTTTATAAAACTTGCAGAATTTTCAAGTGCGGGAAGGATTTTGAAGCTTGTTTATGGCAATTTTCCAACAACAGAATATAAAACTTTCTTCTTTTCCATTTTCATCATCTTGAAGTGTCACGATCCCTTTTAAAATGATGTAACAAAAGTATCGTGTAACACTTTACTACTGTTTCACGTACGCGCAGAGTGACGAAATAAGATTCCCAGTACTATTATTAGCAGCATCTCGAGTTACCGTTTAATCAACTTATATGTGCTATTCTCAATAACTGTATGGAATTCCAGTGTATGTTGGTCCCTTAAATTAGTAGCTTCAGGTTTCAGGCAAGTGTTGATATTACGAGTAGTTCACGCGGGGAAACAAAACCCCTATCTCGCGATAAATGATCTGCTCTGTCATTGGAATGACTTCATCCATGAAACGAAGAGGTGATGATTATCAGCCGCGACACGTCCCATGTCACGCTCTATAACGACTCTTGTAGTATTGATTTATTTGTAAAGGTAGCCTGGTTATTACTCTGAACCGTAATTTTTTCTCCCCTCTTTTAAAACCCTGTTAAAATAAAAACTCACGGGGATAGGTACTAAAGTTTTATAGATTTTCTTCCAATATTTGTATGGTTTGAACAAACGGCGTGATTATTGTCGGGAGGAACACAGCGGTAGAGAAGCGATCCATCACAGGTGCGGGGCGTGCAGTTGCCGACGTGTGCAAGTAATTGATAACCTCCTCCCTGAAGAATGCAGCTGCTCCATCTACCGGACTGCAGATTTTCCAACCTCTTTTCCGTCTGAGAATAAAACCTTTACGAGATAACTGCTCTTTGTAAAAGCTTGGGTTGCCTTTCACCGGTTCTTGTCTTGAGAATTGCAAACAATAATGTCAAAAGATTTTAAATATACTAATGATTGGTATTCTAATCTGTTAATTTAGATTGACCAGAAAATCTGGAAAATACTTCATCTCCAGTCTCCTTTATTTGTTACTTTATATTACCTTCACAGTTTTGGGAATTCCAACAAATTAGACGTATTTCATACTAGGCGCGGTAAATTGTGGGTTAGATTCACCCTCTGATCCGAGAACGAGACGTGAATTCAAATGGAGGCACACTCTATACTAACAGCCGCTGGAATATGAACAATATCCTCATATTCAAGGTGAATGTTTGTGGAAACGTTGGGAAGCAAAGGCCTTGATACACGTACCTTGATCAACTCGGGAATGTCTTGAAAAAAGATTTAGCTCAAGTCAAGTGTAACCTTAGCCGAGTGTTCATATATGTTATGATTGATGAATGAAAATGAGACAAAAAAATCAGGATCCAGGGCTATGTCTATCTCTTTGAGAAAGGGTCGTGGTTTCGGTAGGTATATTATGCTTAAATTTGAACTGATCCTACTTGAATATAACATTCAATATGAGAAGCATTAAAACGTTTTATACACACACTCATATAATGCCTAAAATCCCTTATACAACCTAAAATTACGGAATCATACCGATACTACACTTACACCCGAATATTAATCACATCACACATTACACATTGCATCACCCTATGGCAGTCCACTGCTGAACGTAAGTCTACCCCAGGCTACACTAGCTAAGGCTAGATTGTATATTATTATTGTTTTAGTTTTTGTTATTTTTGAAAAGCTACAACAACATTTTTATAACAAATTTATTATTTTATTGCCACCAATTCGAAATCTTGGTTTGTGGCGCTATGCCGTTATTCTATATCAGTAGTTTTGCTACAATAAAGTTCATTTCAACGAGCGTACAGTTTTTTATCCAGTAGCAGTGTAGCTTGAACTTGCGTTACGTGACGTGACTTAAGTACCTACGTACGTGCGATATACTTACGGTGCTATTTACATAGTATACGTATACGTATCGATTGGTGCTCGAGTGCTATTGACTGAGGTGAGAGCACTTCACCTAAAACTTTCTCTTTGAAGTAAGGTGTCTTATCTTTATACGAAACCACAAAGAGAGAATGGTGCTTCAACTTCAGTATCGAATAGTATCTTTGTTCATTCATAAAGCTTAGCTTCCAGAAGTTAATGATTACGATCTAACTTCCAATGTTCACAAAGCATAAAAATTAAAGACTGGGTTTGTTAAAATAGACTTGAAATTAATTTTTAACATTATATTGAAGATTTTTTAATGTAACTGTCACATATCAATATTATTTTAAAATCTGCAAATATTTTGATGAACCCTAATAGAGATATTTAAAAAAAATTATAAGTCATCTTTAATTTCTTTTGCTTTTTTTTCTTGACCCCAATAACTCCTTAGAATGTCAAGCTAGTAGCACAAGTTTACAAAATACGTCTCAGCGCGAAGAAGTTTTCAAGCGATATCCTTACACCACACATGTTTGGAATTGCAATGCAGAAGTGATTTTAAAATTCTTGGTGAGTCGCGGTGTGCCCCAGTAAGGGCCAGCAAACATGTAGCTACTTGTGGCGGAAGCAGGTTGATAATGTATTCTATCATAATTAAAAGTAAGTCCATATTAGCCGGCTGTAAACAGCTCCGTTGTTCGCGAGACCTTTCGCAACCAGACTTATTACAATTACTACCATAATCTGTTTTATTACAATAACTAAAATACAATTGGTTACCGAAAATCGTGTCAAATGGCGTTAGATATGAGCTGGCCCTAATACGCTGTTAAATTGTGCAGTGTGCTTGCACTGTGCCGGCAATACTGACAGCTGCGGTGCTCCCATGCGTTTTTCTTTTATTGTGATCCGATGTGCAAACTCGCGCTGAGGACGCTTTGTATCGACATTTTAGAACGCACACAGTAGCATGTAACCTAGATACCACATAAAAGGTTTTCGATTTTAAAAACTTCACTGGGCGGAAATTTTCCTCACAGTAATTTTCAACCGCTACGCTCGTAGCACGCTACGGTTTTGCTACGATTTTGCGGTAACGCTCTTTACTGACGTTAAACTTTATAGTCGACTATTCCTCATAGGCAGACGAATTAATTAAATGTGAGTAGGTAAGTACCTGTAGGTCAACATTTTAGCAAAAGTTACTCCATTATAGTGCTCAATTACACGGTAGTGAATCATAGTCAAAAGTTAAATCTAAAGAAAACCTTTAAAAATCATAAGTACTATACCGGCTACCGGCTATTATCATTGGTGTGAATTCCCTTACGTCACGAGAAGTGCCACAATTTTATTGGAAATTATTACCTTCGAGGCACATCCTGTGTAATATCTACTGACAGCTAAACACTATTATTAATATTCCGGGCAGTGAAATTGAGTGGCAAGCATCCTGTTACAGCATTTTGCGCCTCGTGTACCAGGCGCTACATAATTGAAGGCTTTGTCGGCCCGAGCCTTAGTTTTTTGACCAGTTTTATATTATTTACTCGCAACCCGCCCGGCAGTTGCATGCACCCCCTGTTATCCCATTCTAATAATGAAAGAAATTGAAGTAGTTTCAAAGATAATTACAAAAAATAATAAGCTAAGTATTCACTTAATTAAATCAGATTGTTAATAGTTAGATTATGGTTTGGCACTTGACTCTAGTTTGCAATATTTCGCCAAATCAACAGTAAATACTAATGAAATCAAACTATATTCGAGTTAGCAAATAAATTGTAAAAAATATTAATTTTTCATGCATTCTCTATCAACTTTCAGTTAATTATGGCAGTTAACTCACTTGTCGTGACAAGTAAGAGGGTGATTTCGACTCTAGTTTTACATAACACCAGAATATACTTTACGGCAGATACATTTGTCACACACACACACACACACATATCACGCCTATAATCCCTTGCGGGGTAGACAGAGCGTGAACGGCCGCAAGAAACGTACTTTTATGCCACGTCTGACAAATAATTGAGGGTTATACGGAAAATTGTGTATCGCCATAGTAACAGGTTGTCAGCACATCGCCTAAAATTGCAATACACACCCTCGAGTCCCTCAGTCGCCTCTTACGACTCCCACGGGAAAGAAATGGGGAGATGCTATTCTAAGTCGGCATCACACATCACATTTGTCACAGCTGCTTATTATATAAATCATTTCCCTATATGAAAAACTACAAAACAAAATCAACAACATTTTAGAAATAAAACCAAAACTATATATATAGCGAGACGGGTCGTGTCCTATTCCTAAACAAATATTGTGGTCTTATCACATAGAAACGATAAGAACTGACTATTTAAAGTGCAACGTTCCCTGGACAAGTAATTGTTTTTAAGTAAATCGAACAGCTATCTAATTATTTAAATGCATTGCTGACCTACATTTCTCAGAAAATAAGAAGTTTCGGTACATACTTACATTTGTGTGTTTCTATACTCTAATTTCAAATTATTTCATTTCATTTTTAGTCTGTATCATAATTATTTTAAATCTTGCTTGAGCAAAACATAAACAGGGACATATGTAGGTACCTAGGCCACATATTTGATTCGAAAATTATTGGACACGGCCAACTTTATATAACCAGAAGTTTTGATATTGACTGGTGTTGGGGGCTTTACGAGTAATTATAGTCATAAATATATCGCTGGTATTTGTACTGAAAACCTCATTACTTAATTTTCCAATACGAATAACGATGCAAATAATATTGTTACATAAACATTCTAACCAAAACTCATTTTCATAAAGAGATACATTTGCATAAAACTGTTTTCACATGACATAATTTATTCCTAGAAATTGTTTTAATGATTAGTGAAAATAAGAAAGATTACTGATCATTTTGTTGAATTACTGATTTAAAGTAAGGAGCATTAATGTTTTACATTTACAAGTAGCCATAGACTTGAGTAAATGGTTTTGATTTCAACTCATATACTGAACGATAATAAATAAGTTAGACACTAACCCTATAGTGGCTAAAACTTCTTGAAGGTTGTTTTAATGAAATTAATCAGTAATCCCTTCATAATCGGCATCTTTGAGTTTGATTGTTACACTATATTTTTGTGGTACAAGCGTTATTATTACATTTTTTATTATTTATTTAAAATACAGTGTTTAAACTTATAATTATTATAATTTAGGTTAAAAAAACACAACTAACTAACCCTCATTATACTTCATACAATTTACCTGTGCATACATGTTTTGGAGTTATGGTCTAGCTTTTAAAGTTTACCCTGTCTATTATGCTTACATTGACTGTAATTTGTTTTGTGTGCCATTTAAACAAAATAAATAAATAAATAAATAATAATCTAAAACAGTGTCCCACAAAACTGCACAAACAGTTTGACTGTGAGATCAAACGATACGCGCTTTTAACTTACATAAATATTTCACTTATTGTGAAACTTAAAACTAATTAACATGAAGTTCCTTAGTGTAATGAATTTAGATATAACTTCTTTAATTTGTTTTTAAATAACGGTTTTTAGGTTTCCTACATATGTCTTCAGGTAAACTATTCAATAAATACGGAAGACGTTTCTTACACTAACTAAAACCAAGGTTACTCATTAAGCTATTTACTCGTATAGCTTTTCATATACATTTTATAAATCACCCGTATTTTTACGGCCGGTAACGCTCTGCCTACTACGCTAGGCATGATAGCGTGATATTGTGTACGTATGTATTTCTAAAGCATTGAACTTTATCAGAACCCAAATAGAAATCAAAAGATTTATGCAGCTTGGAAAGTTTCTGAGAGCGCTGTGTTCAAGGAAATAAATTTCTTTATGAATAAATGCTCTCCAGGGATTAGCAGGATGTAGATCGACGGCTGTTCCAGCTGAAGGCGTGACTTCCAGACAATTTCCCGTACGTAGAGTTTTACCTGAAAGTGCTATTTCCATGTCTGCGTATAAAAAATCCTTACTTAGTATCAACTACAATTTGAGCTGAAAATTGGGTTTTACTAAAAACAATAAAACGTAAACCTTAAAGCTATTTCAGTTTTCTCACATTATTTTGCTAGCACGATCGTGATTGTGTCAATTAACAGAAACAAAAATACTATGGCTTATTTTGCACTCTCAGTGCTATATTATTTTCATAAATGAAAATGAGAATTACAAACATTGAAATAAGCAAAAGACTAACCATAGTATAAGCTTAAATAACTTACACTAGATGTCGCTTGTACGTCGCTTCAAGACGAGTATCAAAAGGTTGAAAATTTGAAGTGTTCGGTCGGGGAGCCGGTAGCTCAGTGGCAGAGCGGTGGGATGGTACTCCACAGGTCCCGGGTTTAATCCCCGGGTGTCGCTAACATTTTTTCAATTTCTTATTTTCATGAATCACAAAAATAATTTCTAGGAAAAAATTACGTCATGTGAAAACAGTTTTATGCAAATGTATCTCTTTATGAAAATGAATTTTGGTCAGAATGTTTATGTAACAATATTATTTGCATCGTTATTCGTATTGGAAAATTAAGCAATGGGGTTTTCAGTACAAATACTAGCGACATATTTATGACTATAATTACTCGTAAAGCCCCCAACGCCAGTCAATATCAAAACTTCTGGTTATATAAAGTTGGCTGTATCAAATAATTTTCGAATCAAATTTGTGGCCTAGGTACCTACATATGGCCCTGTTTATGTTTTGCTCAAGCAAGATTTAAAATAATTATGATACAGACTGAAAATGAAATATTTCATTTCATTTGAAATTAGAGTAGAGAAAAGCACAAATGTAAGTTTCGGTACATACCGAAACTTCTTCTTTTCTGAGAAATGTAGGTCAGCAATGCATTTTAATAATTAGATAGCTGTTCGCTTTACTTAAAAATAAATTCTTGTCCAGGGAACGTTGCACTTAAAATAGTCAGTTCTCACCGTTTCTATGTGATAAAGAGCGGGGCACACCGGATCCGTATCCGTTCCGTATCCAGCTCTCGTCCGTAGTCACGCACGAACTGATGACGTTGTAATGTATGGGACTGTATGAGATACAGCACACCGCTTGCGTTGCGTATCCGTTCCGTGCTGCACGGTGTGCGGTGTGCCGTATCTCATACAGTCCCATACATTACAACGTCATAAGTTCGTGCGTGACTACGGACGAGAGCTGGATACGGAACGGATACGGAGCCGGTGTGCCCCGCCCTTAAGTCCACAACATTTGTCTAGGAATAGGACATGATCCGTCTCTCCTTAAAGACGCAATTTCATGGAATCAAAGGTTACAGATGTCAAATTTTAAGCCGCCAAGGCGGATCCACCTCATCTTAATAGAATTTTCATACAGTTTTGGTTTTTTTATTTTTCGTATATAGTTTATATAATAGGCAGCTGTGATAGAACGTATCAGCTTAAAAGTATTTTTTGGTATTTTGTAAAACTAGAAGCGAAATCACCCGATCAATGTTTTCACGCTTATCTGAATCTTGTTTGAGAATGCATGCAAATTAAATATATTTTACAATTTATACTGCTATTTCGAACATAGTTTGATGTCTTAAGTATTTCATCTGGATTTGGCGAAATATTGCAAACTAGAGTCAAGTGCAAAAGTATCATCAAACTATTAACAATCTGATTATATTAAGAGAATATTAAGAAGTTTTTTTTATAATTATATCAATTTTTGAAACTACTTTCTTTTATTATTAAAATGTGACGTTACTGTGGGTGAACGGATAACAGGGGGTGCATGCAACTGCCGGGCGGGTTGCGAGTAAATAATATAAAACTGGTCAAAAAACTAAGGCTCGGGCCGACAAAGCCTTCAATTGTGTAGCGCCTGGTACACGAGGCGCAAAATGCTGTAACAGGATGCTTGCCACTCAATTTCGCTGCTCGGAATATTTATAATAGTGTTCAGCTGTCAGTCAGTCACCGTGGTAATAAGAAAATTTTCCACGATTCCAAGTAACATATATATTTTTCCAAACAGTATTCCATCTTCCGAGAAAATTTAATTTGAATCTCAGTAGCCGTTTTCACGCCAATCCCTAACAATCACACACACAAACATCCGCCTTTATAATATTAAGTCATAAATACATACATTTGATTTACATAAAATAAAAAAATATCGGTACTAGATGATACCCTTGTAAGTACTGTTAATATATTTCTTTTTTTTTCAAACATACATATATCACGCCTTTATCCCTTGCTAAGCCATAAATAAGCGTGCACAAAAGGAAATTATTCTTTCTTTCAAACAAGCAAGGTTTTTTTTGTTTTTTAAATATTAATTCTCCGAAACTACTGGACCGATTTAAAAAAATCTCTTACCATTAGAATCCTACATTATCCCCTGATGAACAAAGGCTATATGAAAATGGTTAGCAGTGGGTGACACCGCTGGGCAGGCCGCTAGTTATTTTGAGAACAGTGCCTCTCCATTCTTAAGATTTGAAAATAATAAGTCAAACTTAATATTTTTTCCTCTTACTTATTTTCCTTAACAAAATAGCAGCCAGATACGTTTAAATTTTAAATTAATACATTATGTATATGCACAAGGTTTTCTGGTGGTGCTAAAAATAACGTTTTATTGAATTTAATTTGCACGACCTGACCATGCTGACCAAAACAGAAACGAAAATATACTTTTAATTTTCCAACAGTTTTAAAAACAACAGTCGCGAATAAGGCCAGTGTAACGGCGTGTAAATATTGTTGTAACATTTTAATACAGGGTATTTTTTAATATGAACAGCTACAATTTTACACGTATTTGTTATACTCACCACACTTTGCAGGCGGGCTGGCGAGTCCAGTGCAAGATGTTGTAGATATCTATTCACATGGCATGCTGTAGCTCATTCCCTAGAGTCATCCCTATGTCACCTTTTACGACACCCACGGGTAGAAATGGGGTGATGCTATTCTGAGCCGACACAAACTAACTATAGCCTTTCGATAAGCGTATTCTACATTTTTCCATCTTCTAATATATTTAAAATGGAGCAAACAATCACTCCACCCCTTCAAAAAGTTCTATCAAAGTTGAGTTTCGTTTCCACGAGTTCCGAAGCAATTACGCTAATTACATCCACATCAAAGAGTGGAGAACCATTGTCTCGTTCCAGCCTGTTGTTTGGAGATGAAAATTGAAACACGCCTATCGGTTAATGTGATTAATCTGCAAATTACAAACTCAGGTGGTTCAAAACGCACTGCGCAATAATTCCGGCCGGAAATTAAAAATCTTGTGTGATGGAACTGCAGATTCAGAAAAATCGAAATACATACCAAATTTGATAAAATATGTCATAGATTTTGTAATACTCAAGAAAAATATGACATAAAAGTTAAATTACAAAAAAACACGAAAAAAAATAAAAAAGTATTTTTTTGTTAATTGTATGTTTTATCTTAAGTCTAATTTAAAGATCTAGTAATAATTGTAATAGTCCGTTGTTCCGGTACTCTTAGTACAAAGCAAAGCAATGAAGTGCTGAAGCCGTGAAGAGGCTTGCACATGCAAAGTCAAGAAGACGTTTAAATGAAGACGTGGTTTATCGAGTTTATAACCAAGTTTACTGCCCTTTGCGCAGCAATTACAAATTTCGCAATATGTTTTGTAGAAAAATTTATAACCTTGACTGGCGTATGGATGGCCGTCTTGCCTTGGTACTCCAGCGACACTCAAATTTCATTATATTGCGACTGTCTCTCAAACTTTTAGGCCAAAACTATCCAATTCACTCTATGTCGATATACAACACACCTAAGTAAATTTTCAAATAACCGATTTTGGACCCTGTTCTGGGTTCAAACTCCTAATTGTTTAGAACGGCATCACCACATATCTTTTTATGCATATCATAAAAACCACTGAAATATCAGACACACTCATGAATATATAAGTTAAAATTGCCTTCTTTGTACGTCCCTATCAGAAAACCAATTACGTTTCATAATAAGCAGACCACGTAGTTAGGTGAAATTGTTTCGCCTAAGTAGTTACGCCGTCCTATCCTATTTCGCTTAGCGGTAAATAGAGGCGTGCTTACTAAAAGCGGTGCTCGGAACGAACATGTTCAACTTTAAACTTAGTTCCATGAAATAGAAGACCGATATTGCACTAAATTTACTATTTTATGAAGCTGAAAACAGGAGGAACGGACACTCAGTGTTTTACGGCATATTTTCCGGTGAGAGGTTCAGGTTACTGTATTTTTTATATACTTTGGTAAATGGTAATGATTTCGGAAAATACAATAATAACTTAGATGGGAGAAATACGCATTTCATTGTTTTGCCGGACTCGGTTTGCGTCGAAAAGAAATTACGAAATCCCATCGGTAGAAAAACTTAATAACACATCTCCGAATCAAACTACGGCTGTTACAGGTTTTCATTTTTATGGTGCTTATTACGAACCGCAATAACGTGCGGTGCGTAAGCACATGTATACTATGAGCACGAAAACCAAACCAAACGAAAATAAAAAATTGATAACTAGTACTTAGTAAGTACTTACAGAATGAAATAAACGAAGAAGCCTATAAAGACAAAACCATTCGCTTAAATCGTGTACAGCTGCAGTTCAATACCGTCGGGCGAACTGTCTCGATCGAGACAAGACTTGAGTCAAGGCACTCATAACAATAAAAATGTCATGTCCGCAATTCTGTTAAAAATATTTCATATCTTTAGAAATATAGATACTAAAGCTATATAGCTTTGAGTGTGTGTGTGTATTATTTTGTACATTTTTTGCGATAATTTTTATTTTCTGAAAAATTGTTTTCTTATCTTTTTATATCTAACAAGGGAATTATTTTAAAATTTGGTATTCAATTTACCGCGAGTTTTCATCGCTTAAACTGATTCAATCTGGGAAGAATGATTTAGTCGCTGGGTATAGTTGCAAAACTAACTCAGTAGATGGAGCCGTGCGTTATTGGCATCAAGATACACTTGCAAAATTGGCGGGCATACGATGAGCCACGGTAGCCCAGCTGGAAAAGGCGTCGCCACTAGTAATGGCGAAAGTCGCAGGTTCAAATCAAGTTTTGCAAGTTTTCAAAAATTTTATACCTAACACGGGAAGTGTTTTAAAAGTTGGTATTCAATTTTCTTTTGTGGTTTGATCCTATTTCAAAATTAAGAATGGGTATGTCGTTATAGCTAAGTAAAGTTCCAGACGTGCAGTCCGCTGCACTAGTTTCAATAGGTCGCCATTGCTCCCAGTCTCCAGCAAAAAGTAGAAAGAAGTAACTGAAGATTAATGAATGAAATTTTCAGCAGAATCGAGGCCATAGTCCACCAATCACGATCGAGCACTGAAATAAAACGAGGGTCCTGTTCGCCGCCGGGCAGACGCGGGCGGGAAAGGGGGAGGGTAACTGCATGTCACGATGACGTTACAGAGAAATAGACGGCGAATAACTAAGGGTTCTTCTTCCTGACTGCAGATGGTCAGAGCCCCGATTGTAATTTCAGCGGCACTCTACTGTCAATTTATTGCTACCGTGATTATAATTCAAACTGTTGGCAGGATACGAAACGAACAAAACATTCAACTGACATGCTGTCGACACACAATTGGGCCAATTTTCATTTAGCAGACTTCCGGCCCAGGTTGCAGGTGATAGCTTGCTCCTGGCCCCACACGTGTCGTCCGCATAATGAGAAAAATATGAATGAAATAATACGATGACACGCAGACGATATCTGTGCGCGTGCGAACATATATGAACTTAAGGCGAGTGCACTCGTAATCGCAATTGATACCAAAAGTGGCCGTTTTACACACTTTTTGCCATATCTTTAATTACAGCGAATGATTCATTGAGTTGGCAGGTTCTTAGTTTACTTAAGGATAGTACTAAAAAGTTGGGCAACGGACATTCTGATAGATTGTTTGTATAAAGAGAAAACTTTTTTTGTGAAGTAGCGCCACTGTCGTGGTCGTACTCGTCTTAAGGAATCAACCCACCTCATTTTGTTGATTACGTGGTATTATGTTTTCTGAATACAGTTGCATTCGCACTTTGCACAATAGCCACTTGTTACTGGCAGGAAAATTGATTTTGGCATCGCATGCAGCCAGTGGATTGAAGCAAACGATAATGGAAGTGAATTACTGTTATGTGTCTGATGCATTCCACCAATAAATCGGTCTTACTGCAGGATGTTTGGGATCATCTGTTTCGAAACGCTACAATAATGATTATAGAACTGTCAAATAATGCAAGAGTAATGCTTACACAATTCTGGTTAAAAAGATGGATTGCTATCTATCAAAGGTACTACCAGTATGCCTCATTTCTGTACGTAGAATGTTAGATTTCTCGGTCGTGGTAAATAGTTGCTGGGCCTACATATATAATTTTTTGTTTTGTGATTCTATGTGCAAACTCGCAGAAAACAAAAAATGTGAGCTCCTAACTTGTTCTACAAATATTGTGATCAAATATTTGGTATTCATTTCAACAACCTAGCAGGTACCTACAAATTATTTTATTCATTCACAGTTTCATTCAAACTAGGCTGTTATCCAACTATGACGTACTGACGGACGTATTTTTGCCGCAATCACCTGTCAGAAGGAAGGAAATCTCGAGGATGCCATGGTACACTGTAACCCACGCCGTTTGACCAAGTCCGTCAGTCCGTCATAGTGTGATATTCGTCTAAACCTTGTATCAATTTTCCTTGTTATTCACCCTTTATTGAAGTTCATTCATTCATTCATTTATTAATTTCATAACAATTATACATTGTGTCGAAATATAAAGTAACAAATAGCACAACACACAAAAAACAATTAATTCAATTAGCATCATATTAACCACTAGCATTTGTAACATACAATTAAAAGCATAGCAATGTCGACAATTAAGAAATAATAATATTTGCAACAGGTATTCCTAATTTAATTTAGATCTATAATTTCAAAAATAAAAATGTCAACAATCAAAAATAAATATATATAAAAAATTAGTACATATTAAATTAATAAAGTCAATTCAAATAATATTATTACAATGTCAGTGTTAATACTTAATTAATTATGGTCAGACAAGAATTCATTAATAGAATAATAACATTTTTCTAGCAAGAACTTCTTTAGTTTATTCTTAAAAGTCAATGGTCTATCCAACAAGACTTTAAAACTTATTGGCAATTTATTAAATAAATTGACTGCTTGATACCGCGGACTATGTTTAACAACACCGAGATGTGGTTTGATTCTATTAGGTAAATCCTTTCTCCTGCTTTCTAGTCTTGTAATATTGTCTACCTCTGTTATTATTTCTGTATGGTGTTTTGAGAGATCACTGAGCAACACTAGGATATACAGACAAGGAGCCGTTAAAATCTCTAACTTAATGAAGAATTCTTTGCATGAATCAATTTGTGGAATTCTAACAATAGTCCGTATGGCCCTTTTTTGTAGAATAAAAGCACTCTCAATGTTATAGCTGTAACTAAAACCCCATAACTTAATGCTGTATCTAAGTCTTGATTCGATCAGCGCATGATAAACTATTTTAAGTTCCTTAAGCCCTATCACATCTCTTAAGCTTCTCAAGGCATAGCACGCAGATCTAATTGAATTATTTAATGCAACCAGTTCCTGTTTCCAGTTTAAAAAGGAATCCAAATATATACCCAAGAACACAACAGAATCTACATTCGTAATAAGCTCTTCCTCAACCCTAACCGCTATTTTGTCTTTGTTGCGTGCCGTGGTCTTGAATAACAGGACATTCGTTTTGCCCGCGTTAAGCTTAAGACAATTTATAGAAAACCACCTCCAGAATAAGTCCAATAAGTTATGTAAAATTGCATTTAAAGATTCAATATTATTAGCTGACACAATCGCGTTAGTGTCATCAGCAAACATTACTAAAGAAACTCCTGGTGCAGCAGTAAAGATATATTTGAAAATGTCATTCATGAAAAGTATAAACAGAATAGGTCCCAAAACTGAACCCTGAGGGACACCTGTATTCATTCTCATTAATCTAGATTTTATTGGTTTTTCCTCATTTCCAACCATGGTATTAATTTCAACAAACTGATATCTGTTGGTAAGGTATGATTTAAACAATTGCCACTCTTTTCCTCTTATCCCGTAGTGTTCTAACTTTGCCAAGAGAATATTATGATCCACCAAGTCAAAGGCCGAGCTTAAATCTAAGAAAAGTCCAGCTACCTTAAGTTTTTCATTAATTTTGACTACTATGTCATCAATTAAAGTGTCAATGGCTTCTCTAGTTCCAACACCTACCCTATAGCCAAACTGTCTGTTATTTAAAATATTATATTTATCTAAGTGATTTATGAGCCTATTTTTAATTAGTTTTTCAAGTAGTTTTGATAGAGCTGGCAGCATAGATATTGGCCTGTAATTATTGCAATCTACTCTGGAGCCTTTCTTGTGAATAGGTATAATCTTTGCCAGCTTTAGCTGATCTGGGAACAACCCCTGCTCAAAGCAATTATTACAAAAGTTTGTCAATGTTACTGCTAAAATATCTATATTATTCTTAACAACAGTTATAGGTATTTCGTCATAACCACAAGAAAGTTTCGGTTTCATTTGATTAACCAATTTTTTCAATTCGGCCGGAGTTACTTTATTAAAATTAATATTATCTGTTACCCTATCGACACATTGAGTTAAAATATTCAACGCCTGTATGCCTGATGTCCCCTGATTTGCGTTATTTTTATCAAATTTATTCGCAAAACAGTTTACTACGTCCTCTGAATTTCCTGTCAAAATGTTATTAATTTTAAGTTTAATATTTTCTTTTTTTGATACGGATTTCTTGTTTCGATGTCTGTTAACAACTTTCCAAATTGCCTTAGAGCAGTTCTTTGCCTTTCCAACTTCTTTTTTTACAGATATCTGTCTAGCAGCTATGAGTATTTTACGGTATAATTTTATGTAATTCGACCTGTAAACTTTTAATGAGTTTTCTCCACTCTGTTTATCGATTGTATTGAGAAATCGTTTCATTTTGCTAGACACACGAACGCCATTCGTAATGTAACGAAGTTTTTGCTTTTTTCTCAAATTAATTTTAATTTTTCTTTTTTTAAAAGTATTTCTAAATATAGTATTAAATTTACTTAAAAAACTATTTACGTTAGTTTTTTCTAAACAGCCACTCTGTAAACTTTTTCTGAATTCTGAGTTGCTCCGATCGTTAAAAACTCTCTGTTCTGTCCAGATGAAAGACTCGTTTTTATTATTATTTGAGGCATGAAAGTTCATACCTAACTTACAGAAAATGCCCGAGTGCCCATCTGACAGTCCATTGTCATCGATATCAATATTAATGATCGATTCATCTGGTAAATTGGTGAGAAAAATATCTAAGCACGATTCAGCGGCTCCTCTTACAAAGGTAAGTAACTATTAGTCTCCGAGATTATCAAACTACAGGCTGCAATTTAGAAATTCGATGTTGATTGCGTGATTGGTTAGCCATTATGATTCCAGGAATATTAACCGGCTACGCAATGTTCTAAAAAATGTACCTGTAGATTTGAAGCCTGTCGTTTCATAACATAGAGCACTGTAAAGGTTAGAGTTCATTATTTCAGTGAGGAAAATCAGATAAATCTATTATACTTTACGTACTTTTAAGTAATCGTCCTTTTCTTAATCGAATTATTAATATTCCTGTGTAAATTTAGCTGAAGCCAAACTAAAAGTATGATAAGAAAACAAAATGATATTTTACGTATTATGAGCTAATCGTCTTTTTCTTATATCTAACTAATTATTTTTCTGTGTAAATTTTGCTTAAGCCAAACTAAAAGTATGAAAGGAAAACAAAACATTATTACAAATTGGATGTTTTTTCCTCTTTGCGAGTACCGTACAGTCAAAGTAAGTACGTTATTATTGATCGGTAACAGACGTGCCTACCGACGGAAATTGAATAAAAGCACAAAGCCTCAGGGACAGAAAACAAACACAAACCCGAAAAGCAATTTCAACCGATATGCATGTAAAAGTAAACAAGCAAGCTCTAGTTCTACCAGCAGTCAATAGAAGCGCCGGCAAAGTTAAGACATTGTGATAGAACCTTAACTTTGTTTGATAGACGCTACTAGTTCCTACTAAACCTGAAGTACACATGGTAGGTATGACGATAAACTTTAGAAGGGAATCTACCGCGCTGCTATCCAGGTGATGTCGACCTCAATCTATGTGATAGGAACTTTATCAATAAGGTTAAAGTTGGAAGTTGCCTTACAGCTTTAAAGGAAAGTAGTGACTTCGACATTACCTCGGCTCTCAGGGAAGTTACGAAAAAGTAAAATCCCCTTTTCTCTTATATTTCCGCAGCTCATAAAAAGCTGTGTAGCTAAGGAAAAGAGGGTCGGCTGTTGGTTGTTTTGAAACAAAACACCTGAACCATTATTGTAATTCTCTTATAGCAACAAAGTTAAAAACGCGGTGGGATAAAATTTTTCTTCGGCCAAACAAGATCACTTCGTGGTGCACTGTTCATGCAATTAAACTTTTTGCCGAATGTTTCCATTCCACCCAACTTCCTCGCTTATTCGATTACGAGATGGAAGTCAGAAATCAAACAATCACAGAGAAGCGTTTTCTTTTTACCGTATAAACTTTCCCCATTAAATCGCTTTGTATTTTTAAATGAAATAAGTTTGCATGAGTATGGGCTACAACCACAAAGTCTGTTTTGAAAATGTTTATTAGGACTTATTTAACACATACTTAAAGGATAAGTATGAAGGTATTTTCACTTCAGTATACAACCACAGTTTGCAAGTCCACAACAAGTATCTGCAGTTCAATCCTATTCACTGACAAGCGGATACAAAAGGGCAATCACTATTCCTCTGTGCTGTACATTCTAACCTTGTTCAGGTACCTGAATGATTCCAGAATGCTGGCAGCTAGACACATTTCACTTTGCTTCTATTCAAGCTGTACCTGCAGGTCAATACAACTTCTATTTTATGCAGATCAGTGTTCAAGCAACTATCGCACAACTGTCTTCTAGTTAGGAGTGCGATAGAGGTGAAATGTCGAGAAAGTTTCCGCCAAATTGATTAATTTGAAGGGAGAGTTGTCGTCACGTGGTCGCGGCCGATCGCCGACAAACTTCGACGCGGTAAATTGTCTCCCGACTGCCGTCTCCAAGCTCGTTAGTGCCTCGCCAAATACGACTAATTGGATTCCGTTCATTACACGAACAAGTAGCAAATATCCTGCCGGCTGTTTTCTTTCATTTTCCGCCCTACGTTGCCTACCTAATCGAATGATTGAAGATTAAGAGTGAAAATTCGGAGAAACTGGTTCTGCTATGCAAGATCTATACTTTGCTGTTAAAATTCTACTCCTCAGAGTGTCTTTGAGTGTAAACGATCTAATATTCTCTCTTCTTTTTCAACACGCGCGCTGCATGTTTAATAAAAAATGTCTTCTTAAAAAGTCCGTATGATATGTATGAAACATCTTGTAGAGTGGTGCCAACACGCTCACGTCATGATTATCATAACCAAATTTGCGGCGGTGTGTGGCCGAGAGCGGGCACCGTGCGGGCACCGTGCGGGTGTAGTGCGGGACGCAGGCCCCATTGGCCTCCACGCGATGAAAATTTCAGCCACTTTTTCGTTTGACATTTTCCCGAGCTAAAGCTGCAGTTTATTTCGCGACATGAATTAAATTTTATTCGGTATTCTAAAGCTAGAAAGCAAAAATATCGCAGTGTTAAATTTATTATTTCTGCCGAAACTGAATATTTGAGTTCTGCAAACTGAAGCGAATAAATTGCAGTTCAATGAACATCGGTATAACAACGACTGTCTGCTGTTAATAAACGGTACAATAGGCAATTAATTTTCGTGTATAGATAGAAAGCAAGTTCTATCAAGTTCTGAAATAATCGTGCTAATATTATTTACTATACAATACATGGCGTTGGTATATCGTTTTAAAAATATTCATTATATCTTAAAATATGGGATAGTTAGCTATAATCGCCTTGCGGTAGTTCGTCCACTTGACGCAGAAATTGAAAAGCTTTAGATTTGTTCGTTTTGCTTTCGTTGCTTCAATTCAAAATGATAATTGTAAATTTATTCATTATAATCGTTAATTTTCCTTAAGATATGTTTTAGTCGTAATATTGGGCTACTTACAAAACATTAACAATGATACGTTCATTGAGGCTTTCCATAGCGCCCGAACCGTTTCGCAAATGGCGAGCGGCGAATATTTACAATTAGATTACATTCACCCACACTGTACAACGCTGTTTCAGATCAGGACATGTGGGACGATCTGGTGACGTACTGGTTTCACCAGAGGAATATATTAATATAACAAGGTATATAAATACCCTGTGAGCATGAATAACTCCAATCATATTTTAATTTGAACCCCACGCTGTATGGTAGCTTCGTTTCCTCCAATGAAAGAAAAATTACCAATAAGTACTTACCCACATAAGTAGTCAATCACACGTAACACCTACGCAATCGCGAGATACTCTTGCTATAAGTGAAAACCAACATATGTTTACAAGGAAAAATATAAAAATACGCTGGTAACATTATAACATCATTGCTATAAACGTTATGAGCATTTTCATTCGTATATAAATTGGGGCCTACATATTAAAAGCAGCCGCTGATTCAGGATTCCTTTCACGCGTTTCCCTGAATTGAGCTCGTGGGTCCCGGATACTTGCAATTAGATTACAAGGGACATGAAATGCAGTGCTGATTGAAGCCAACTGATGTGATGACACTCCTGACGTAGCTTTTTATTTGATATAGTAGGTACGTGATGATCCTATTTACTAGTTGGTATATTTAGAGATGTGATCAATTTGGCTACATACAACGGCCACAGCGGGGTAAAAAAAGACTTGGACCTGTACAAACGCTGCAATGACGCACAAATAGATGCTGACTAAAGACGGTTCGCTCAGAATTACACAATGCAAATACCGCTGCTAGGAGAAATACGATGAACTTATAGACGTCACATGACGGGGACAGGGATTGTCCTATAATTAGAATTCATGTCCTAGGACATGAACTTGTTTAGACAGGTAGTTTTTCGAGGAAGGCAGATAAATATATTTATCCAATCTTCTTCTTTTTTCCATGTGGGACACCAAGTCATCTAACGACCCGATGAACCCTGGTGTCTATGGTTTTTCAACCGCCTACTACTAATAGTAGGCCACGACATGGTTGTCTATCGACTGGCGTCTATGTTATCATAGATAGCAATCGGGAACGACGGCTTAACGTGCCCTCCGAAGCACTCTTTTCGGACAATTAGATGGTTCAGCTTGCAATGTCCTAACCAGTTTGGGAACAAATTCACATAGTGATAGAATACCAACCTTGTGACTGCCCCGAGAATCACACCCGAAATCTTTGTGTCGCAGGCAGTCACACTTCCACTGCACCAAATTGTCCGTCGTAGTATAAACGCTGATACATGTTTTATCATCATTAAAAAGCTACGTTAAAACCTGTCGTTATGTTATTAAATTAAGTATTTGAGTTGACTCTACTGACGAAGCTAAGCTAAAAACAGTACAGCACTAAATTCAAGTGTTCAAAAAAAAATAAAAGCTATGAATGTTGAGTCAACTCAGTTAGACATTTTAGCGAGACAAATACGTGTTGTGAAAGCTTTTGAATGGCATGTCTGAATTATTGCTGCCTGTATCGTCCATTAAAACTTCCAATAGCTCATCAGAGCGATGTCCTCGGCCCAGCTGCTACTACTCTCCATGGCCCGTAACAGTAATTAAATTAAATAGAGCCAAGGCGACTAAGCGACTCGAGGGTTTCATGTGAGTTACAATTTTAGATTTTCCCTGGATTATTTATAATATGTTTTTTAACTTATTCTAATAAAATAAGTTATTTTCTACTAATACATATTTAAGTCAAGAAAAAAAGGGTAAGGGACAAAAATAATTAATTATTTTGGAGTACCCCTGGTATCTTAAGTGCTACAACCGACTGTACGTATGTAATAAAATCACCGGTCGGTACTTTACTACTTATGATTCTAGCGCCAATGTCATAAAAGGGCAGTTATTTGGCGTACTCCGGTGATTCCAGGAGGTGCACTTTTGAATCAGTAGACTTTTCGTTTTGCATGCACCAGTCAAAACCACTCTTGCCACTTTTATCGCAATTTTTACTACTCCATTGTTTTATTTATAATATAATATATATATTTTTTAATAGTCCATTCCCACATACTCGGCACTTATTGACACGGACAAGACTAGTAGAACGTGTGATACGAGTGGCTAGCTACTCGCACTCGAAATCGGATTTCTTCAAATTCAAAAATACGATGGGTGGCGTCCCTTCAAAAGGTACCTTTTCAACTCGGTTTTATTTTTTGTATTGTGCTTTACGGTATACGAAACGGATTCTGCACACAGAGGTATATTTATAACCGATTGCACCAACATATTTTGGGTGATACTTTGAGAGGAAAAAAATGCGATAACACTTAATTTTTTCAAGGGTACAAAATGTACATACCGTCATTAATATTCATATGAGATAATATTTTATTGACTATCTAGAATTTAAAAATTCCCATGGAAATTATAAAATATGATTAAGTAAAACTAAATTAAAAAGCGGGGTGAAAATACGCGTGTTCGCTTGTCAAAATTCATACATACATACATACATAAATCACGCCTATATCCCTTACGGGGTAGGCAGAGCGTTAACGGCCGTAAAACGGATATTAACACCACGTCTGACAAAAGTTTAAGGGTCAATCAGATAACTGTGTATCACTATAGTGACAGGTTGCCAGCCCATCGCCTTAAATTGCAATACACATCCAAGCCTCGAGTCCCTTAGTTGCCTCTTATGACACCCATGGGTAAGAATTAAGCCGGCATCACACGGCATAAATTTGTCAAAATTCAATTACATTTATCTAACTGTACATGAATATGATATAACTTTTCACGTATGTACCCATCGAATTAAATGATGTAGAATTATAATGAATAAAAAACTTACAATATTTACTTGCTAGTACCGATAGTTTGCCGTTTGATGCTGGCTTAGAATAAACATCCTGGACAATTCACACAGCGCCATCTAGCCCCACACTATGCAAAGCTTGTACAGTTGTACTATGGGAACTAGATAGCTGAAATTAATTCTTATATACTTTTTTAAAACATATACATATTATACGTAGAAAACATCCAGAACAAACACAAATACTTGAAAGTTGACTTATTAAATATTTGTGTCTCGGCATAGCAGGCAGGGGTACTATCCGCTAAACCAGTCAATAGCATCACCTCAACTCTGGCTTAACCCTTTGGCTGAAATTAGGGACAAAGGGATTAATTCATCTAGGGAATGGGCAGCAGCGTTGCCTGCGAGCGAATGCAACACCTTCACTGCGCTAGCAAATCCGACTGCCAATCGTGGTATGTATGTCAATAGCCTCTGAAAGGGAGTGGCTACGTCCAGCGGTGGACTTTTCTGACCTCGGGCAGTGGCTAAGTGGTTTATGTAAAAATACAGATAAAATGACGTGTTATGTTGGTCACAAGTTGCTGTGTTTTCTGAACACATGATTTAAAACGTCTCGTACGACGAAAAAGAGAGAACTATGAGCTAGGTCTCGTTTCCGCTTTGTGCCAGAAAAGCTTCATCATCTCTGGAGGGAGAACAGGTGGATCCTGGGCACTCTCAGAATAAAATTGTAGGTACTCAAAATTGTGTGCCTAAAGATGCCGTATGATGCCGGCTTAGAAAATCATCACCCCATTTCTTACCCATGGGTGTCGAAAGAGGCGACTAAGGGACTAGGGGGACTCGAGGTTACATGTGTGTTGCAATTTAGGTGATGGGCTGACAACCGGTCACTATGGTGTACATAATAAATGACCCTCAAATATTTGTCAGACGTGGCGTAATTTAACGTTTTTACGGCTGTTTAAGCTCTGCCTACCCCGCAAGGGATATAGGCGTGATATATGTATGTATGTTTATTTGTGATATTTCCCCGAGTGGGCTATGCGTGTAACCCTTTCGCTGTTTTCCCGAGACGTACATGGAGGAGTATTATGTTAATTTGTACCGCTCACTTGTAATGCAGGAAAAACATTAACCGGATTACGAATTTGAAAAACAACCCCTCTGTTTGTTTTGTGTTATCTGATAAAAACTGACACGTACCTGCTTATCTTATTATATGAAACGAATGTGGAATGATATAAAATTTGTCTACCAAAAAAGATCGAGGCTTTTTTTTATTATTTTGTTGCGTACTTTAGTTGTAGCTACGGTTTCTCTACGGATTGGCTACGTCACCGTAGCAAAAAGTTAAGACTCACTTGAATCCAAGGGCAATAAAGATCAATCTTTAATGTCCTTGCTTAAATCTCTTCTACGGTTCTGTCCTGCTATACTATTACTTCATGCGTACGAATAATATTATAAATCTGAGAGTTAGTGCGTGTGTGTGTGTGTGTATGATGGATGTTTGTTACCTCTTCACGCTCACACAGCTTGACCGATTTGGATCAAATTTAGAACACAGGTAGAATATAACCCAGAATAACACGTAAGCTACTTTTTACATCGGGAAAACTACTATTTTCAAGGGAAAATGAGTGGCAGCGGGTGAAGAAATCTAGTACAAAATAAAGTCGCTTTCCGGTGTAGTGTGCCTACGCGCCTCCTTCATTAGTATGTAAGTCAGTCTAATAAACGACACATTACGGACTGCACGCGTTTCATTGATCGCGCCCCCAACCGCCATCACCGCACCGGTAGGTGTGTGCCGTAGTATACTTAATTACTTAGATATTGGAAACTTTGCTATAGATAGATAGATAGATGAACACTTTATTGCTTACAACATACACAACAGAAACAAAACAATACAGAAAACTTAAGACTAAAAGTAAGCAAAGGCGGCCTTATCGCTTGCTATAGATCTTGATGCGTTTTTTTTTAATAGATGAAGTATTGCAAGAGAGATGTTTTTCCGTATAATAATACATACTGTAAAAATGGTAAGCAGCCGGTGATACCGCTGAACGGGCCGCTAATTTGCGAACAAAACGTTTCAAAGCTAAGCAAGTAAATATACTTGTGTGCAGGTGTCGGGCCTACGCGCCCTGTGATGAGGCGTGATACCTCTTCCTGTGTTCAATTTAACTGCGATAAACTGTAATGTAAGTTCATTTTTTTATTAAAGTGACAACCGAATAACCTCACTGTTATTTTAGAGCCAAGTCTCCAGTTCTTATTTCAGACAAAACAAAAACATCGAAATACATTGCGGGCATTGCGGCGTAGATATAGACATTTCTGATTTCCTCGACCGATGGAAAGCAATGTTTTTATCTTTTGTTTGGAAATGTCTTTGGAATAATGCGCAGGAGACCCATAGGGTGAACGTAACATTAGCAACGAATTCTTATTCTGTTTTGTTTATTCTTC
Organism: Tuta absoluta; assembly: GCA_027580185.1. Lineage (NCBI taxonomy): Eukaryota > Metazoa > Arthropoda > Insecta > Lepidoptera > Gelechiidae > Tuta > Tuta absoluta. The sequence continues at coordinate 8,681,328 of JAQAHW010000003.1, forward strand.
CTTGAGTGACAATGGCCTCAATTCAGGATACAGGCACCGCACCTGGCAGGTGGCAGGTGAAATAATAACACATCATGTCATGTTACACCTTTACTATTAGGCAACTACCTTTATAGATACCATGTAGATGTAGGTAGTAATAGCTTATTTCTGCCAGTTCAGAATAAAGTACCTACCTCCAATAACATCTAAAAACTGCTGCTCGAGAATTTATATGAAGACACAATTTATTTTTAAAATTGCCCGGCAAAGTGTTTTTATAACCTTTATAGCACGTTCACACCATGCACCTGCTCCTGCTCCTGCCGCTGTCAAGAATATTGCTCTAAATACTTCCGCGGAAGTATCATCGCGAGTGAATGTTCACACACTGATATTAATCTATTATACTCTTAACGCACCAATATGTGTGAGCGAGATAGCAATACATTTCACAAACGTTCTTGCTGCCGTTTCTTTGACTCGCGCACGAAAAGCCGACCTAGGAAGCACGGGAAGAGGCAGCGGCATGACGAGTAGCAGCGCGAGTAACCAGTTTACATATTCGCGCTGCCCACTTCCCTTGCTATTTTCCTGCCCATATTGGCATCGTGTGAACATGTTATTATAGTTTTAGTCTCAGCTAATAAATGTCAATAAATATAGGATGAAATTTTACTAATAACCGATAGCGAAATCTCAAGACGGGCTGGTGATACGGAACAACTTTCCCCAAGGAACATAATTTGTAATATGACAAGTACATATTTATAGTTGCTCAAATAAATCAGCTGACCGGCAATTTTGTATGGAAGCTCCAAATTTGTTTTTCGTATTTCGACTTTCGTTCGCTATCGGTCACTAGTAAAATTTCAAGTTATATTTTTCTATATTATATATCGATCAGTATGCCAGTATGGAATCCGATACGATATATGTATATATTTTTGTATCCTAGTTTATAATAAAGGTAAATAAGTTATAGTTTGACGTTTATTTGTATAATTACCATTTAAATAAAATTTCGAATTTGTATAATAAAAAGTAATAAAAAGCTTCCACTTGTTACTACTAAATAATCAATTCACGTACGGCTACGGTAGCGTACCGCGTAGCAATCCGGCTACGGCAGCGTAGCGCGTAGCAATTAGCTACGCTCGGGCTCAACTACGAGCTGCGAAGTGTGAAATTGCGAATTTTATATCCACGAAGCGTACAACTAACTACAACCAGTTGAACGGTCGCCACTTATTATGGAGGTCAATATATTTAAAAACTGCCGCCAGGGTTCATTGAGTCGTTCGTCGACATGACAGAAGAAAAATTATTAAAGGTGACAAGTAAATAAGTGTGTACAAATATCTTAAGGGTGAGTTTTACTCGTAAAACAACTTTTATTTGAATATTTTTTTCGAAATATGAAAAAATTGACCTCCATATTATGATCTTTATTTTAAAGGGAATGTTTAAAAATAATGTAAGTGATGATCGTGGACCGAGCAGGCGAACTTACGTCAACTGGAGAGTTAAAAGACCTGGAGTTTGTTAAGTTTGTTTGTTATGCCGTGTGATACCGGCTTAGAATAGCATCACCCCATTTCTTTCCCGTGGGTGTCGGAAAAGGCAACGAAGGGACTCGAGGGTGCGTATTGCAATTTAAGGCGATGGGCTGACAACCTGTCACTATGACGATACATAATTTTCCGATTGACCCTCAAATGTTTGTCAGACGTGGCGTACATGTCCGTTTTTTGCGGCCGTTTACGCTCTGCCTATCCCGTAAGGGATAAAGGCGTTATATATGTATGTATGTATGTAGTTTGTTAACGAATTTGTCTACCTGGGATCACTTATAAGTAACCAAGGTGGGTGTGAGAAAGAGATACGAGGTCGCATTCAGATGTCAAAAACAGCGGTGACCAAGCTTATCAGAATCTGGCAAGACCGAAATATCAGGAATTGTACTAAGATAGGGCTAATGCGGACGTTGGTATTCTCAATCTTCCTGTATGGAGCTGAGTCGTGGACAATTCGTGCTACTGAAAGAAAGAAGATAGATGCATTCGAGATGTGGTGCTGGCGACGCATGCTGCACATTTCTTGGACGGCCAAAAGAACAAATAAATAAATCTATTCTCGAACAGCTGAAAATAAAAACTCGTTTATCCACCATATGCTTTCAAAGGATCCTAGGCTATTTCGGACACATAGCCCGTAGAGAACCGGATAACCTAGAAAAGTTGGTCATATTTGGAAAGGTGGCAGGAAAACGCTCACGTGGTCGATCTCCATCGAGATGGGTAGACCAAGTGAAACAACTTGTCGGAGCCCCTGTAAGAAAAGCTGAGAACAGAGACAAATGGAAAACCTTAACATCAAACGTGCTTGAGAAACATTGTCGACACGACCTTCAGTAATGAAGATAACGACTAAGAGGAAGTTTAAAAATAATGTAACTAGATTAAAATCATATATTAGCATATTGCAGTCCACTGCTGGACCTAGGCCTCCCCCAGTAGATTAAAATATTTGTACTTAATTAATCCTCATTCTCAAAGCCTCATATTTAGAGATGTACTCATACATTTTTATTTTACAGCCATCATGTCGGCTCTTGGCGCAATTCCTGCGAGATTGATGTGTTCGAACGGCGACTGACTCTACAAACCACTAATATATATTTTTTCCACATGCACGTTTGTAGGTCATATAAATAGAACCCTCTAGGGACAACTGGGGAAATGGGACTAATTAAAACCGACACTCAAGTCCATGAAAATATAAAATATCTATCAGATTTGGTCAAATCTGCAGAGTCTTCGTATAGTTTTTAAGTATGTACTACATTCCAGTGAGGATTTTCACTAACTGATTTGTCAACCACACCACAATATACCAAGGAGCAGTAGTTCGAACACCTTACCGTTTGAATCTACCTACATTAGCAGATGTCAAGAAATTGATTTCACACTTTGATAGCATAATGCTAAGTTACAGTAAGAAAATAATGAATTATATTATTATTTATTGAATAGTTAGGTTTCCAGGTATTTATTTCCCTGATTTCCTGATGGTCAAGCAAAAATGCGCGGCGGCAGTACACTTCGCTGTAACACGAGGGGCACGAGATTATATGTAGTAGTCGTGTACATAAAGGTCAGTCGGGCGTGTGTATGTGTGAGTGCGCAAACCGGGCGTTGTATGAAGTTAAACTACTGCTCCTTGCTATATTGTGCCACACATAATTATTGAACCGGCACTAATACTTGAGCAACGAATTACCTCATGGACGAGAATAACTCGTACTCAGTGCGGTGGCTAAACAAGCTGTGCCCGATTGGGTATTTTGATTAAATGTTGACGTATAGGTATAAAAAGCGATTTAAACGAGGATGAAAGAAATAGATATCCGCTGATCTTGTTACTGTATGGAGGTACATACAATAACCAGTTCTGCGGATATTTAGCTGAAAAGACGTAGGAAGTAACCTGGGCTTCTTCAAACGGCGGTAGCTCTTAACCTACCCTCAGATCAGGCTATTATACGTATGATATAAAAATGAAAAATGAAAATATTTATTTGCAAGCACACACGGTAAAATTACATAGGTCAAGAAAAAATTCATTACATAAGAACATGCGTGGTGCACCAACAAATGGTATGCAAACATTAGAATTATCAAATAATATTGCAATTAAATACCAGTCAAACAGAAAAAATAATAATAATATAAAGTTAGTAAAATATATACAATGTCAATATGTTAATGAATTCATTAATAATTATTTTATATAATGCAATTTTATATTGGACGCCACCTTCTGAAATTAAACTTTTCAAATTCGCCTACTGAATAAAAACAGTTATCTTGAAGCATTTTGTGCAACATTTTTTAAATCTTAGCTCAGGTAATTCTTTTAGCCAGTCTGGTAGCAAATTAAACAATTTCACACACATGTTAGGGCAATTATTTTTTTTGCAAAGGACGTATAAGTGTTAAGAAGTAATTTAAGTGTAAGTATACTTATCGAAGTGTAAATCACCCTTAACTGAGGGTAAGTAGGTTACTTCCTACGACTTTTTCAATTACACACACACACATATCACGCCTATAATCCCATGCGGCGTACGCAGAGCGTAAACGGTCGCAAAAAACGGACATTTACGCCACGTCTGACAATATTTGAGGGTCATTCGGAAAATTGTATATCGCTATAGTGACATCGCCTAAAATTGGAAAACACACCCTCGAGTCCCTTAGTCGCCTCTTACGACTCCCGCGGGAAAGAAATTCTAATCCGGCATCACACGGCACATTCTAAGCCGGCATCACACGGCACATTCTAAGCCGGCATCACACGGCACACTAAGCCGGCATCACACGGCACAAGCACAAACCTACACATATTTTGGTACCTGATTTGTAGACTCTCTAATTAATTTTAAAATTTCCATTAAATCTTTACACTGATTATAACATTTATTTGCTTGTAAGAGGTAGGTTGTTGTAGCCGTTTAATAGTACTATTAGTTATTCTGTGCTGTACCCTACACCCTACGACTTCTGTGCAATGCAGCTTACGACTCTAGAACAATAGCAGCTTACGACACCGCAAAAAAAATTACATACTTAAGTAGGTTCCTAGGTATTTCCACACTTTTAGCCATAAAAGCCTGTAAAACTTTCCTTTCAGGCTATAAACCCCACATCTCGGCGGTGCACTATCCGCATACCAGTTAAATTGGTTTACGTGGCATGGAGGAACCAGTTAAGTTGGTTTACGCGGCGTTGAGAAGCTCTCTGGCGTTTATTGCGGTAAGTAAATTGTTGCCGTGTGATGCCGGCTTAGAATAGCATCTCCCTATTTCTTACCCATGGGTGTCGTAAGAGGCGACTAAGGGACTCGAGGGTGTGTATTGCAATTTTAGGCGACGGGCTGACAACCTGTCACTATGGTGATACACAGTTATCTTATTGACCCTCAAACTTTTGTCAGACGTGGTGTTAATATCCGTTGAACGGCCGTTAACGCTCTGCCTACCCCGTAAGGGATATAGGCGTGATTTATGTATGTATGTATGTATGTATGTAAACTATATACGTATCTACAAAAAATAAGAAGAAATTATTTTACAAAACAGTGGGTGCACTAGGATCTTTACGGCAGTGTTTGCATTGTAGCCTACCTCAAGTTACTGAAACCATCTTGCATAATAGGTAAACACTCTTACATATTAAGTAAGTAATTGTATCAGGCGTTACTTTGCGGAAGTCCATCTTGATTGAATTAGATAGCAAGGTATTTAGCTTCTTCCTGACTTCTTCTTCTTGACTCAGTCAGTGCTCGAAACTCGACTGTCGAACATCTCCTGATGATGCTCCGTGGAGGGGCGAAACACGTGTAGAGTGTAAAACGGTGGAAGTAGTGCGAGAAAAGTGCATCGCTTGTGCATTTGCATTAACTTGCGGTCGTACGCGTGGTGCATTCAACTAGCTGCATTACTAGCCATTATAAGTGCGGAAGAAGCTAAATACCTTGCTATCTAATTCAATCTTACATATTAAGCATGTTGAAAAACTCTGTAAAGAATAGCCATGCAAAGTTTTAAATCGTCAAGGACAAAGCCAAAGTTCCTTTTCGAATCGTCTCGACTAGACACTCTTTTGTCTCTGGCAAAATTACCCACTACTTAATGGCTACTTACTTGACGGCTGATGTGGCGCAGTGGTATTGCGACTGCCTGCGACACGAAGGTTCCGGGTTCGATTCTCGGTGGGGCACTCGCAAAGTTGATATTTTTCACTTTGTGAATTCGTTCCCAGTCTTGTTGGGGCATTGACTATACCACCTGACTGCCTAAAAAAGATAGTTCCGTGCTTCGGAGGGCACGTTAAACCGTGTCGGTCCCGGTTTCCGTCTATGATTACTTGACGGCGGTCGTTACACTACCATATAAGAGACCCACTACTAGTAGTACGTGGTTGAAAAACTCTGACACCATTGTTCATCGGGTCGTTGGACGACTCTGTGTCCCGCTGGAAAAGAAGAAGAAGAAGATCCACTACTTACACTTACACATAGAAAGAAAGTAGTTTGCAACACTGATTCGATGCAACGCGGCTGTGCGGCGCGTACGGCGTTGTCCGGTGAAAACTACAGTCTACAATAATACAGGTGAAATTCAATGTTCATTGCATAGTCGGTTAGCCATCATGACCGAGTATTAACTAGCTACGCAGTACTATACTAAGTATTTCGCCTGTAGACTTGTAACCTGTAGTTTTATAACATAGGGCAAGGTATTTGGTTTCAAACACTTTCTACGGTAAGGCCATCCCAATAAGCAATATTTGACAGCTGTCCGATTCATGCTAATGCTATGGCAGAGGATCCATGTACCTTTGTTGTGTCTCTTTTAGTATGGAACTGACAGCTATCAAATATGGCTTATTCGGATGGCTTTACTACAACTTTCGCACGAACTTGAAGGTTTTCTGGAAATCTATAAGGACAACTCGAGGAAAAACAGCACAATCAGACTTATGTAGGATTCGGAGCCATAAAATATATAATGAGATAGTATAAAAAAAGGTGAGGAATGTGTGTTGCAGAGATGGAAGGAATATTTTGAAAGATTATTTGAAAAGAAGAAGTACAAGAGGTGAACATACATGAAGAAGATGACAGCAAAACGAAAGTGAGATTGAAATGGATGAGATTATGAGAGCTTTGAAAAGCATGAACGCTGGTAAGAGTGCAGGGTATGATAGAGTATCGGTTGAGATGCTGAAGGCTGGCGACGACTACGGCGTAGCACGTAGTCAGCTGTACCTCCTTTTTAACCTTTTTTGGAGAAGCGGTCGAGTGCCAAGTGACTGGTGCAAGGCTGTAATAGTGTCATTATACAAGGGAAAAAGGTCGCAGCTAGACTGAAAAAAGTACCGCGGTGTAAGCCTACTCAGTGTCGTCGGCAAAGTGTATGCAAGGGTACTGATTGAAAGAGTTTTGAAAGAAAGTGATAAGAAAGTCTGGGATGCTCAAGCGGGATTTCAAAAGGGGATTGGATGTACAAATCAGGTATTTTTCTTGCGGTGCATAGCGGAAAAGTTTTTGTCTAAGAACCAAAAAGTCTTTTGCACATTGGTGGATCTGGCAAAGGCATAGAGTTCTGAGGAATGAATTGTGGTCAGCACTATTCGTGCAAGGGGTGAGCAGTATCTTGGTACGAACTACGAGCACTGAAATCCTTATATAAGGATTCCAGTGGTTGTGTCAGGTTTAAAGGTGCCTTCACTGAGCTGTTAAATGCATGTTAGACAGGGATGTGTGACACAGCCATGTTTAACCTATTCATGGATAGTACATATTTGAAAGATTACAAAAATGGTCTGAGAATGAATGGGTTACTCGTTAAATGTCTTCTCTATGCTGAAAACCAAGTTTACCTTGCCTCGTCGGCTGAAGAGTTGCAGGATATGGTAAACATTATGAATGAGACTTTGAAAAAGAAAGGAATGAAAGTGAATGTGAGTAAGACAAAGGCAATGGTTTTTGAAAAAGAAGAAGGTATGATGGAGTGTAACATTGAGAGGGTGGAGCAAGAGAAAGAGTTTGTAGAGGTACCTATATTTGAGATCGAAGTTTACATTAGAAGTAAAGTGTAGGTAGTCATAATGAAAGAAAGGTGAATGCCGGCAACATGGTGAATGGAGCATTGCATACCTTTATGAAGAGCTAGACAGTGTCTAATAAGGCACGGCTGGCTGAGCATAGAGGAGTGTAAGTTCCAACACTTATACGTATGGGAGTGAATGTTGGGTATGGCAGAAAAAGCATGAAAGTTGAATAAATGCGGTAGAAATGAGAACATTGAGAAGTATAATTGGAGTGAAATTGAGTGACAGGATAAGAAATAGCGTGTTAAGAGAAAGTTGCGGTATAAAAGAAAACGTAGTGACTGGTATAGAAAAAGGAATGCTTAGTTTGGTCACCTTGAGAGAATGAATGAAAGAAGATTAACGAAACATGTGTATATGGCGAGTGTGGATGGAAAACGTTGGAGGGAAGACCTAGACGCTCGTACTTGAATCAGATCGGGGACGTTATAAAGAAAGGTCAGGTCAAAAGTACCCTAAACCGACGAGCATGTATGAAAAGGTTGATGCATGTTGAAAAAGCGAAAGAGGTGTGATAGGATCGTAGCTAGTGGAAAAAAATAATCTCTGCCTACCCTTCTGGGAAAGAGGCGTGATTATATGTATGTAATGTAGGTATGTTAACTATAACTCTCTTTCAACTTTCCTGTACGCAGCTATACGGTGTGTAAGGGACAGTTCTCCGAATACTGAAAGGGTACCTACATCATCATTGGCCTCACACGTCTGTGACAGACGATTTAATCAGTGTCTGAGGCAAGACTTTTCATGGCTGTATAAGCCGATACGGGAGCGGCATAATTTTCCGCACGCTCTACAAGTTAAGGTGGAATTTGAGACTGGCACATGCATGTTTAGATGACGTTTTTGCCTTTTGTTAGTGAGACCAGGGTACCTACATACAGTTTCATGGTCTGATTACATCCTATCAGTATTTGGAGGGCTGTCCCCATAGATATAATAAACCTCTGTCCCTTACACCCTGATAATGCTGCCCAAAGAGCATTTAACCACAAAGTAAGTATTGGCGGCTGCGCGCCGATTTAACTTTAACCACTTACGTTCTAGTGCTGCCATTTTTGGGGTCCCGGCCATGTATGTTAACTTTTAAGACGTCTACGCAGTAGCCGTACCAATTTTACGCTGCCATTTTTTATAGGTAAACGCCAAAAATTTGATATTAAAAACTCCTTGAACCATCAGATTTATTTGACAGTCCTTAGCGTTATGTAGTACCCTGTTTTACGGCACATACACTTACAACTGTGACATTAAAAACGTCGTAAGCATAATGTCATTAAGCCGTTTTTCACGTTTCTGTATTGTACCACAATGTACCATTCCTTGCAAGACATCACACTTTGATGCGCTTTTTTTTCAATTATTTACTTCACAAGTTTACAGCAATGTTTAAGTGGTGGTGCTCTGGGTCTCTGACTAGGGCTCATCAGGTCGATCGTTGACTCGGTGTCCCACACGAAGAAGTTCCCCACTTACAAACAAATCACTACGCTTGTTTACTACTACTGCTGATGCATCCTAGAACACCAACTAGGTTTCAGGCAAATAGTCACACCCAGGAGATATTATGAACAAGCATACAGCTGAAATCCAAGTCAAAGATCTCTGGTATAAGATCTGCTGATTCGGATAATCCAAAATAAATGATAAATATGGGCAGAGTACCTATAGTTTTCGCGGCTGTATCCTGTAGAAACTGTTAAATGACCTGATTCTGACCAAGTGAACCAGTCATGACCTACGAAACCGAGACGTGGAAACTGTCAGCAAAACTGATACACAAGCTACATGTCACTCAGAGCTAGGTATTAATAGGTCTATGCATGGGATCTCATTAATAGAAGTTCAGACTAAGATTATCTGCCAGAAGACTAAAAAAAAAAACTGGATGTATTGGAAGCTAAAGAGGCAGTGGGCTGGTCACATCTGTTGCAGAACCAGTAGACGGTGGTGAAGGCCACGCCTCGGGAAGTGTTGTGTTCAACGCCTGATGATGATGAGGGTTGCTGGTAACGAACATCTGGCAAAACCATCAGATCCTAACGGCATCCACTGGGGAAGGCCTATGTCCAACTGCTTCTGATGTGTTGTGACCAAGTGAAGTGACTTGTTATAATTTAGAGAAATAAGCCTGATGTTGGGCCCAATGGCCTAATAAAAGTTTTTTTCTAGCAGTTTACATGCACTACTAGATTATGCAACATAAGAATGTAATTATGCCCTAAAACACAATAGAAAGTTGCTAGCATACAGGAATAACATCTACTTTATCTAGCTTGACTTGTAAAAATTTTGAGTAAGTGCTTTTTATAATTTTCATAGGAAAGCTTATTAATTTATTAAGCCTTTTAAGTGACCCAGTCCCAATTAGCTTAACCTCTTATTATCTTATCACTAATATTTCCTTTAAAATTTGTGTCTTTCTAGCCCTTGAAGAAAGTGGGGCCCATCTATTCTCTACTACCTTGCGGAATGGAAATACCTAGGTCAAGATGGAATAACATTATCTAGCTTGTAATTACTATTGATTCTAGGAAATATATCTGACAAGCTGTAATATTTAAGTACTTCTAAGTAATGGCATTAAGCTTTTAAATAAATTATTGTTATTCTTATCTAGGGTGAAATATTACCAGTGACCTATAGCAAAATCTCAAATGGGCTGGTGAAAAGGAACAACTTTCCCCAAAAACCATAGGTACCAGGTTGAAATATGACCAAAATATTTTGAGTTTCCTAATAACTCAAATCAGCTGATTGGCAATTTTGAATGTTTCTAGGGCTAAAAAATGTTTCTTATCACCAGGCATCCTGTCTTTGAGTTTTTTGCTATCAGTCACTAGTAAAAAGAAGTGAGATGAAAGGAAGAAAAAACATGTTGCTTTTATCCCAAATAAATTGGGATACGAGCAGGCAGATGATAATGATAATAATCTCTTAAATTGACAATAAAACAATTTTAAACAGATTTAAGTTGTGTTTATTTTGGATTTTACAATTCCTATGTTACAAGCTCTTTACAGAGCTTGTGGTCACGGATGACTTAGGTGTTACACATCATTATTTAGAATATAAATTGTTTTTGTTCTACTGCCATCTATTTCTAAATTGCCTAGCATAACATCCGGATTCCACACAAAATGCTGAAACCGTATCTTGTGTAGTAGGTCTTACAGTATGTTGGATCTGGTTCTTCTGCTATGTAATCAGCGGAGTCCAAGTTGATGAGATTCCCTATCCAGTATCTCTGTTGAAATTCGGATGTTTTTGAATTCCTATGGCTTCCCGTACTTTCCTAGGAATGAATCTCTTCTCTCTCGCTAGGATAGCTGCCTTATCGAATCTGATATAATGGGTGGAGTTATCCATGATATGTTCACACACTGCAGACTGTCTGTCACAATGGTTTTTTACAATGGTTTTTTACATCAGCAATATGTTCTTTTGGACGTGTAGATACATTTCTCTTTGTTTCTCCTATGTATGAGAGTCCACAGTCACAGTCAAGTTTATAAACACCAGGGTCTTGGAGAGGGATGTTGCATTTGACTGATCTGATGTACTGGCTGATCTTCCACTGGTATACGTGCTGGAGTTGGTGCAAAATTCAAGCCTATCTCTAATACTTTGATTGTTGTGGTGTGCAGTGTTGCCAGCCCACTTAATCGATTTCGGACGGTTTACCATTTCAAAACGGACGGTTTTGGCTCAAAAGGGACGGTTTTGTTTCCTTTTTCAAAATGGTCGATTTTGGCTTAAAAGGGACGGTTTTATAATTGTTTATGAAATCAAAGACATGTTTTTTTAAAATTCGTTTAATACTTAGTGCTTTTAGTAATCATCGTATTATCAGGTTCGAATTTTAAAACCCCTCCAGCGTAATTGACACCAGCGCTTGTAGCCATCAACGATGAATGAGATATGCTCCGTTTTTTAGACCGTTGCAGTGCTCAGTCTTTGTATTTTTTAAAACATTTCCCAATCCTATACCATTTGCAATCCCAATCTTGCTGTAACAACAAAATTTTGGGAATATTCACACTGGTGCGATTATAGGTTTAATTTTCTTGATATTTTTTATTTTTTTAAATTATATCTGTGATTTTTAGTAAACCGTCCGAAAAGGGACGGTTTTTACGAACGGACGAAAAAGGGACGGTGCCTTGTAAAAAGGGACGGAAAATCGTCCCTTTTCGGACGGTCTGGTAACGCTGGTGGTGTGGTTTGTTTTGTTTGACAGATTTATTACTGCGCGTGAGTGCGACCTGACGAATTTCCGAACGAATCAGACATAATCAGACGTTTCGTTTGTGCTACCGGCACCGATTTTTGCGTTTCGTTTTGAAATTATTTTATCACAGAAACAGATAGGTAAATGGTAACTCCCACCATCATCCGAGCCAATGAGCTGCCGTGGGTACCTCTTTGTTTCAGAGAGCACGCGGTATCTGTGACCCCCAACACCTAGACGATGAGCTCAAGCATGTGAGACGAGTACTCTATGAAAATAACCTAAAGCCACCCCGTCAACGTCACAGAAACCGTGCCAAACCATCCACAGTCGAACGACAACCAGCATACTTACCATACTTGAAGGGAGTAACAGTTTTGAGACAGAGTTACAGTTTACAGAGTAAAAAGAAGAAAGGATTTGTAGAATTCTGAAGAGAGCTTCAATCAAGAACATTTTCAAGCCACCGAGGAAGATCAGCCAGTACATCAGATCAGTCAAATGCAACATCCCTCTCCAAGACCCTGGTGTTTATAAACTTGACTGTGACTGTGGACTCTCATACATAGGAGAAACAAAGAGAAATGTATCTACACGTCCAAAAGAACATATTGCTGATGTAAAAAACCATTGTAAAAAACCATTGTGACAGACAGTCTGCAGTGTGTGAACATATCATGGATAACTCCACCCATTATATCAGATTCGATAAGGCAGCTATCCTAGCGAGAGCTAGCTAGCTTACACAGCAGAAGAACCAGATCCAACATACTGTAAGACCTACTACACAAGATACGGTTTCAGTATTTTGTGTGGAACCCGGACGTTACGCTAGGCAATTAAGAAATAGATGGCGGTAGAACAAAAATAATTTCTATTCTAAATAATGACGTGTAACACCTTAGTCATCCGTGACGTGACCACGGGCTTTCTAAAACGATGTCGTGATATAACATTATTCTGGTATGTGTACGAATATCACCTAAAACGGACATACGGGGAAGCGCCAGCATTCTACATTTCTACTCCAGGCAAGTAAGAAATTACTTTGTTCGTTAATTCAAAGCCACCGCTCAGACGCTAGTAGAACAGACCAGCTAATCGAGGCAATATCGGATGATATGAAACTAATATTAACAGAATCAGACTGGCTGATAGTAGTAGAATTTACTAATAAACGTGCAAATCACTATCACTACATAGTATAAAATCAAGTCGCTTCCCGTTTGGTGTCTCCTTATATCTTTAGAATTACCCAACGGATTTTGGTGCGGTTTTTTTTATTGGACAGAGTAACTTGAGAGGAAGGTTTATAAGTATAATTTATTCCGATAAATTGTCACATTCCCATGGGAAACCGGGTAGCCCAACTGGTAGTAAACTTTTGACCCCCTTTTGACACCTTTAAGGATTAAAATTTCAAAAATGCTGAAACACGTATTTCAGTATTTTAAGTTATTAGACTAATCAGAAATTTTGAATCAGATCACATTTAAGATAAAAAACTTTCATACAAACTTTTAACCCCCTTTTCACCCATTTAGGGGTTAAAATTTCAAAAATGCAGAAATACGTGTTTAATTATTTTAAGTTATGAGTCTTATTACAAATTTTGAAACAGATCACACTTATTTAAAAAAACGAATTTTCATACAAACTTTTAACCCCCTTTTGACCATATTAATTGCTATAATTTCAAATCATGCTGAAAGTGCTGAAACACGTGTTTAATTATTTTAAGTCATAAGTCTTATCACTAATTTTGAAACGGATCACACTTAAGACAACGAACTTTCATACAAAGTTTTAACCCCCTTTTCATCCCTTGGGGGATTAAAAACACTGAATTTTATATATAATAGTTTTATATATAACTTCATGTCCAATATTATAACTCTCTAGGTGATCCGTTTCAAAATTAGTGATAAGACGTATGACTTAAATTAATAAAACACATGTTTCAGCGTTTTTGAAATTTTAATCCTTAAAGGTGTCAAAAGGGGGTCAAAAGCTTACTACCAGTTGGGCTACCCGTTTTCCCATGGGAATGTGACAATTTCCCGGAAAAAATTATAGGTACTTATAAACCTTCCTCTCAAGTTACTCTATCTAATAAAAAAACGCATCAAAATCCATTGGGTAATTCTAAAGATATAAGGAGACACCAAACGGGAAGCGACTTTATTTTATACTATGTAGTTTGATGTAGTGATACAATTTTAGCGTCCACCTCCGCTAATGCATCTTGCCAATATTAAGTCTTTAAATTACCTCTTATCTGGGCTTCATGCAAAATTTTATCTACATTCTATAGCCAGCAATGCGTTAATGAAGCGAGACGGATTATCACTACATAGTATAGTAAAGTCGCTTCCCAAGTCTGTCCCTGTCTGTTTTTTTTGTTTGTATGCTTAAATCTTCAAAACCACTAAACGGATCTTGATGAAGTTTTAAAGATAGAGTGATTCAAGAGGAAGGTTTTTATGTTTGATTTATGTCGGGAGAAGGTCTGTTTCCCGTGGGAAATCAGTTAACAGCGGGTGAAACCTCTGAACGGGTCGCTAGTCATACATAAAATCATTGTAAAGAAAAACAAAAATTCGATAAATTAATCTCAAAACGAAACGCAAAAATCGCTGCAGGTAGCACAAACGAAACGTCTGATTATGTCTGATTCGTTCGGAAATTCGTCACACTCACGCGCAGTAATAAATCTGTCAAACAAAACAAACCACACCACAACAATCAAAGTAAGAGAAAGGCTTGAATTTTGCACCAACTCCAGCACGTATACCAGTGGAAGAAGTAATCTGCAACGTTGAGGAATTTATCTTTAAAAATAAACTACCCAAGGTGGGTTCTGAAGCGATTCGCCAGGACATTTCCAGTGTTCTGAGGCGAAGCAACTTACCAAAGAAGAATCTTACCAGACAAGAACTTGATGCGTTGAAGAACTTACGCAATAATGAAGATCTGACCGTCCTCCGTGCAGACGAAGGAAACGCCATTGTCGTGATGGGCACGTCTGAATATAACCTCAAAATGTCTTTGTTATTGTCGGTTGAAAACACCTATAAAAAAGTGAATAGAGATCCCACCAATTATATTTTAAAGAAAACAACCGAATTAATAACTAAACATAAAGACACGCTAGAATAAGATGTGAAATCATTATTACCAACCTGTGCAAAACCACCAAAAATATATGGTCTACCTAAAATCCACAAAACTGATGTTCCACTTCATCCTATAGTGAGCCAGATTGACAAACCAACTTACAAACTGGCCAAGCACCTAGCTAATGTACTATCTCTGCTTCGGGGCCAAACAAGTGCACATGTGAAGGACTCATATCAGTGTGTCGGAGATCTCAAAAACTTGCAAGTAAACAGCAATGAAGTAATGGTTAGTTTTGACGTCCAATCGCTTTTCACTGCAATTTCAGTCAAGGATTGTATTGAAATAGTAAAACGAAAACTCCGGGAAAATAACATAGCAATAGAATATACAGAACTTTTAGAATGGTGCCTAACATCTGGTTACCTATTGTGGAATGATGAGTTCTACATACAAGTCGACGGCGTGGCTATGGGCTCTCCAGTTTCCCCCTTGATGGCTGACATCTTTATGGAGGACTTTGAGGATCGAGCCCTAAGGCACTCTCCGGCTGTGCCGAAGATGTATAAAACATACATAGACGACACCTTCACCATCCTTCCAGAAGACCAAGTTACTGCTTTTCTAAATCATTTAAATTCAATTAATCTCAATATTGAATTTACAATGGAATCAGAGCAAAATAATCAATTAGCATTTTAGATATTCTTATAATTAAAAACACATAGGGTACAATCAGTCATTCCGTTTATAGAAAGCCAACCCACACAGATAGGTACCTAAATAGGTGCTATATAGTGACGAACTTGAACAGTGAATAATAGGATGCAGGCATTATCAGTTGTTTCAACTGCCTGCCTGTTCAAATAAATAATAATAATAATAATAATAAATGGTAACTCCCACCATCATCCAAGCCAATTAGCTGCCGTTGGTACCTCTTTGTTTCAGAGAGCATGCGGTATCTGTGTCCCCAACACCTAGACAATGAGCTAAAGCATGAGACGAGTACTCCATGAAAATAACCTGAAGCCACCCCGTCAATGTCACAGAAACCGTGCCAAACCATCCATAGTCGAACGACAACCAGCATACTTACCATACTTGAAGAGAGTAACTGATAAGATCTGTAGAATTCTGAAGAGAGCTTCAATCAAGACCATTTTCAAGCCGCCGAGGAAAATCAGCCAGTACATCAGATCAGTCAAATGCAACATCCCTCTCCAAGACCCTGGTGTTTATAAACTTGACTGTGACTGTAGACTCTCATACATAGGAGTAACAAAGAGAAATGTATCTACACGTCTAAATAAACATATTGCTGATGTAAAAAACCATCGTAACAGACACCCATTATGTCCGATTCGATAAAGCAGCAAGCCTAGCGAGAGAGAAGAGATTTAATCCTAGGAAAGTACGGGAAGCCATAGAAATTCAAAAACATCCGAATTTTAACAGAAATACTGGATGGGGAATCTCATCAACTTGGACTCCGCTGATTACACAGCAGAAGAACCAGATCCAACATACTGTAAGACCTACTACACAAGATACGGTTTCAGCATTTTGTGTGGAACCAGGACGTTACGCTAGGCAATTAAGAAATAGATGGCCGTAGAACAAAAATAATTTATATTCTAAATAATGATGTGTAACACCTTAGTCATCCGTGACCACGGGCTCTGTAAAGAGCTCGAAACGTAGGAATTGTAAAATCCAAAATAAACACAACTCAAAACAATTTAAAATTGTTTTATTGTGATGAGTAATAGTTGTGCAACTACCATGTGATATTATTCAATAAATACTATATTATGAATGTGAATAATATTCACATTCATATCTACAATTACATGAACAACTCATATATTATATGAGTTGTTCATGTAATTGTAGGTAGGTTTTAAAATTATCTTGTATTTTAGAACAAATAAAACTAAAATATTATTTAAGTATAAAATTATTTTTTAATGACTTCAAAGCGGGAACGAACTTTTAGGATCATATGGCATGGGCTTCTGTGTCTTTTTGGGTAGAACCTATGGTAGAACCTAGTATACTGGGGTGTAGTTTTTTTATTGTTTACTGGTAGTAGTTACCCTGACGTGGGTGTAGGGGAACATGGGGCAGAGTGGACCGTGGGGCACAGTGGTTAAACCGTTATACCTCTACATATCAGCACACACACGCTATTGCGTTCGTGAGTATGGCGTGCTTACACACCCGGTGCATCTAAACTAGTCGCCATCTCAGTTTCGGAGCGGGGGGCCGCGCGCCAACTCCTCAGTGGACAATTAAGCGTCAAAGTAATTATTTACGTGTTTTTGAAAAACACGTAAAAATTCAGTTTGACGGCTTTTTGTCCACCGGTGAGTTGGCGCGCGGCCCCCCGCTCCGAAACTGAGATGGCGACTAGTTAAGATGCACAGGGTGTGTAAGCACGCCATACTCACGAACGCACTATCGTGTGTGTGCTGTATATGTAGAGGTATAACGGTTTAACCACTGTGCCCCACGGTACACTGTGCCCCAAGTTCCCCTATATTCTATAAGTCAAGCATGGTAGAATGCAGGTGTCCCAATTTCCTTTTCCATGCTATGGTCATATCACTAAAGGACTAATCTTTTCCAAGCATCACCCCTATAACTAGTTCTTTTTCCATTCAACCCGTTGTGAATATAGAGTATATCTGTCCAAAACAAACATACTCCTTCACATAGGTATTACCTACCTAACTGAGAACAAACCAAATCATTTGCGAAACGTAGATAGTTTAGCTTTTTACCATTACTAGCAGCGGGGAGGACCTGACACTGCCGTTGCCATCGCCTGGCAAAATATTATCTAATCTAATACAACAATTGGACTCATAGACACGAAGAAGAATAACCATTTGTTGATTCCGATCATCTGCAGTACAGCTGTGAGAAGATAGGCATGAATTTCGGTGAGGTTCAGGGTCCCCTTGATAGGATAGTCCTGCCAAAACATTCCATAAATCTCACAGTCCGTTTGCAATTTCGCCTGGGATAGATGAGGCTCAGCTCATATATATATTCTTCTTTTTCGCTCCCAAATATACAAAGCACAAATTAACTATATGTAGACTAAAGTACTGTTCATTGCCTTGTAAACAAATATTTAGTTCAAAGAATATACTATAACGATTTAGTTTCTAAAAAAGCACATTAAAATACATAAAATACGTTTTGAAGTTGACAAGTCGTGTGACAGTCCTTTCCGTTGTAGACGTCATAGGATTTAGTGTAGGCAGGAACGACGGGGTAGGCTGCAATGGCCCAAGCTAAAACGGTTGCACCCGATATTTGTTCGAGTCGCCATAGACCAGTCTGTTTTTCATGTCACCGTTGTAACTAACCACGTTTTGTCATAAATAACCTATACGGTAAAAACGGAAACGAAATTTACGTTCCATTCCATGGCGGAGGCCCCATTTTTGGTTCTAGTTTGAGTAGTTTGACAGACAAGTAGTGTAAGTGTAGCCAACCTTACAAAAATTAAGTTGAAATTGTGGGGATGATTATGCACATTGATAACTGTTGCAGAAAAAACGAGCCGAGCGAGACCGCACCCACCGAGGCCTTTCGTCTCTTTCTAATTGGGCATCAATATTTTGTATTACAATGAGCTTATAGATAGGGAAATTTACATACATACGATTCACTTGGACAACCTCGAACACAACATTTTTTCACCACTTTGAGTGAGAAATTTCGTCAAATACTGATTTTAAGTAATAAATTAGGACTGTAATTTTTTTGTCGCTAAAGTTTAAACTTACCGCCAAAATTTAATCTTAAAGGGATACCATTAGAAAATTATTTGATTAATAGTTTTTACATAATTATAATTTATCAGTGTATAATTTTATGATTTCCAACATGTTTTTGATATAACTGACGCAAGTTGTTTTATTATATTACTTAAATTATAATTATATTTGTCAAAAATAAGTAAGGCAAAATTTTATCTGCAGTAATTTTCTACACTGGCAATATGAAAAAACGAGACACACAGCCTCTCTACGTGCTATCTCTCTCGGCTCGGATTGGCCTCTGGGAAAGACTTAATGTAAAATAGACCATATTCCAGTATTAATAAAGTTACTATTCGTAAATGACTGTTTTTAAAGTTATCAGTCCTGATTATGCACTACATGATCATGCCCAACAATGTTTTGTACTATTTTGTATGTACGACACAGTCAATGGGAGTTTTTCTATTGACAGTATTCAGTATTCATTTATTGCTTTCACGGGGTTTTACAAAGGTCTTAGATATAAAAATAGTTCCATGCGTGAACCCTGGTAGGGCGCTACAATTTTCTTATACTTAGGTATAATATTACAATATAAATTAAAATAATTTTTCCTATTGCTATATTTTTTCTTGACTTTAATATACTTTATCCTAATCTAAAACATAAATGCCCTTATCTATAACTATATTAATGCTATTACTAAATATCTTTTATCCCAATCTTTTACATGGAAATAATATTTCTTGTTTTTATATTTATCTGTACATAACTATAAATTTTATACTAATATTACTTCAATACATATATCACATATCATTAAAATACTCTTGGAGGGTATAAAAGCATTTTTGAATTAAATAATTCTTAAGCCTACAATTAAAGGTTGTGTCCTTTTCTTCTGACTTTATCACAATCGGAATATTGTTATAAATTTTAATTCCCATGGCATAGGGTCCTGACCTGAACAATACATTTTCATCCTAGAAAAAGGTACAGCCATTTTGTTTCTCGGTCGTAATCGGAAGTTCGGAGGGTCTTTATCGTTCGGAAATATATTTTTATATTTTCTTACAAATTTGGCTGTTTCGAATATGTACATAGATGTTAAGGTAAGTATGTTTTGTTGCTGGAAGTGCGGCCTACAACTTTCTTCCTGATTTATGTTTACGAGAATCCGGATACATCTTTTTTGAAGTTTGAAAAGATCTTCGACGTCTGTGCTATTTCCCCACAAAATAATACCATAACTAAGCCAGGAGTTAGCATAAGCATAGTATGCAGATGTAGCTGTTGTTAGATCCGTCGTCTTTTTTAATTCTGAAAGAGCGTATGTAAAGCGAGATAGTTTTGATGTAATTTTTTGAATATGAGTTTTCCAGTTTATGTAACTATCTATTTCAAGGCCAAGGAGGTTGGATGTGTCTACGCAATGCAAGGGTATGTTTTGAAATGAAAAATTTATATTAAGAGTGCGTTTTTGATATGGTCTGAACTGCATTATTTTGGTTTTTGAACAATTTAATTCTAGGTTATGTTGGTGAAGCCATTGAGAAACTTCATTTAATGTTTTATTTAATTTTTGATTTAAATCTGAATGTGCATTATCTTGATGGGGAAATACCAAAGAAATATCGTCAGCAAACAAAGTACACGGTATATCTACAGATCGAGGTAAATCATTTATGTAGATTAAGAAAAGAATGCAACCTAGAACACTACCTTGAGGTATGGATCCTGTAATAGGTTTAGTCTCAGATTTGATGTTTCGAATTTCACCAGTTTGAGCATTTGTGTGATTAATTTCTACATATTGAAGTCGTCTACATAGATATGATTCAAACCACTTATGGGCAGTGCCTCTTACTCCAATTCCATACAGCTTATTCAATAAAATATGATGAGTAACTCGATCGTAGGCCTTGCTCATATCGAGCAGGATTCCTATGGCATAGTTTTTGTTATTAATAATATTTAATATCTCTTGTATGTATTTATATAGCGCTAATGATGTTGATTTGTTTTTCCTGAATCCATTTTGACATTCATTAAAAATATTAAATTTTTCGCAATAGTTGTAAAGCCGATTTGACATAGCTGTTTCATAGATTTTTGAGAATGTTGGTAGTAAAGAAATAGGGCGAAAATTTTCTAAATTATTTAGTTTAGCTTTTTTGGGTACGGGTTTAATGATGGAAGTTTTTAACTGATCTGGTACAATACCTTCTGAAAAAGACTGATTTATTAGTGTATTCATTGGTGTAGCTAACTCTTCAGCGCATTTTCGTACGAGATTAGGTGGCAATTCATCGTATCCACAACTACGTTTATTTTTAAGATTTTTAATAATTTTATAAATTTCCAGCTCATTGACAGGGGATAGGTAAAATGAATTTTTTTGGGGGTCTACAACAGGCAAGCCTTGTGGTTTACTCATATTTTGCTCATTTGTGTTTCCGCCAAAGGAAAGAAAGTAGTCGTTAAGTGTATTTGCGATAATATGTGGTTTATCTGTAATTTTATTGTTAATTTGTAGTGTTATGTTTTTGTTATTATTTTTATTGATTTTATTATTATTTTCTTTTATAACTTGCCACATCGATTTCATAATGTTGCTAGACTTTTTAATTTTACTTATATTTTGTAGCTTTTTAGCTCTTGTCACAGATTTTTTCAATAGTTTTTCATATAGTTTGTAATGTGCTTTAAGAATGTCGTTATCAGTTTGCGATGTAAGAATTTTTAATTGTCGCTTATGGATACATGATTTTTTTAATCCTGTGGTTAGCCATGACTTCTTTTTGTTAGGTTTTATTTTTATTAAAATTTTTGGAATGCAATTATTCAGAATATGTGTAATTTTTGTTAAAAATGAGTTATAATTTTCGTTAACAGTTTTATTGGTGGATATTACTGTGTTCCAGTTGATTTTTGATAGTTCTTGCTTAAAGTACTGAATATTTTCTTCACTAAATATGCGCTTTTCTGTAAAGTGGTTATTTTTGAGTTCTTTAGGCGAATCTGGGATGCTTACCAATACGCCTTTATGGTCAGAAAATCCATATTCGTTTACAGAAGTGACTAAATCGGAATTATCAAAGTTGGTAAATAACAGGTCTATACATTTTGATGATATTAAAGTTATTCGTGTCGGATCAGATATGTGCTGCATGAAATTGTGACATCTCATTAAGTCCAAAACTGTGCGTGTTAACTTAGAGTTTACTAAAACATCAATATTAAAATCACCTCCTATTATTATATTTTTATTTTTGTCTGTTAAGCTAAGGCGTTGTAATATTTTTTGTAGGGTTTCATAAAAAGTTTTGAATTCTCTATTTTGTTCTGGCCAATAAGCAACTATGAGTATAGTGTTTTTCTCTTTTATCTCTATTGCACTAATTTCAAAAATATATTCTACTGACAAGTTTACAATATCAACACGTTCTATAAATTCAATTTCTTCTTTTAAAAATATACATACTCCGCCACGTTCATAATTTATCCTATAATAATGAGAAGCTAAGTTAAAGCCATAAATTTTTAGTAAGTCTAATCTTTTTTCGGTTATAAATGTCTCTGTGAAGCAGAGTGCGTGTAGACCTATTTCGTTTGTGAGTGCTTCAACTAAGTGCTTTTTGGTATTTATACCTTGTACATTTTGATATAATATACGAAAAGTTTTATTATTTGCGAAAACATTTTCCAGTTGGTAAAGGACGGGGCATATTTTGTGCCGACTGACGATGACGTGTGGAGGTTTGTGATGCACACGATTGCTCAAAATCTAACTGTTGTTGTTCTCCTGCGTAGGTTTCATCCGAGATTTGTCTTTCACTTGGAGGTTTGTACTCTTTTCCGTTTATTATTAGTATATTGTCTCGAATGATGGCGTGGTGTCCATTTTTCCTTGCTTCAAAAAGGTGGCTTTTTAGAAGCTTGATTTTCTCTAAGCTTGCTTCGTCTAGGATTTTAGAAACGGCCATGCCTGTGTTTTTAAAAAAGTGTTTGTTTTCTAGCAGATAATCGGTCATATTTTTACTTAATAATTCAATAACTACCGGCCTCCTATTGTTCTTTCGTCCTATTCTAGTTCAGTTCTCTTGATAGTTCTGAATGTCAAACCAGAGGGCGCTGTGCTAAACTGAAATTTTGAAGTTTCAAAATGGCTGGCGTCAGCGGTTGTCACAGGTTCCGTTTCACGTTGTGTTCGTTACAAATTAAGTATGTTAGTTTGATTTACTACAAAATAAACTTATCGCCTTGCTATTATATTGAGTGTCATACGTGTAAGTAATCAAATAACCAATAATAAATTAAGAACAATTCAATAAACACAAAATAAAGAATAAAAGTAAAGTGGTACAGTTTTTGTGTGAAGAAACGTTATTTCAATTTAGCTTAGCGCCCTCTACATGACACTCGAGAATCCCTAGAAAATTTCCCATTATGTAGAGAGGTGTTATTCGATTCAAAATAAAGTGACGTTATACTGAATGCAGTGATGTACAGTCAAGACCTTGATTTTTTTTTTTAGTTGCGGACCCTACGATTTTTAGCCCCGGGGCTGTTAATCTACACCTGACTGTATGGTGGGGAGCAGGAGCTCACCCGGAAAAGGTTGTGGTTGTTCAAACAACGTATTGGACTGAATCTACCCGGCACGTACCGGTAGTTCCCAAAGTGGGGAGCAAATGAGGGACCTCCGCGCCCCCGCCGGTGGGGGCGTCGGTTGCTTGAGGAGCTTGTGGAGTGTGATCTACTCGCAATGGCTGCAGCAGTGGCTACTGTGATTTCATCATCTTCTTCCGTAAGGATGTGTCTCGGACGGTGTTTAAAACGCGAGGTTGGATGGGGTAACATGAGGTTGGATGGGGGAACGCGAGGTTGGATGGGGAAACGCGAGGTTGGATGGGGGAACGCGAGGTTGGATGGGGTCAAGACCTTGACAGGCTAGACACTCAAATGCAAATTTAAATCTTATGCACCTTTAGGCAATAAGGCGATCCAAATTCAACTGTATAGCCTGTCAAGGCACATCCGATGTTGAACAAAAAGAGCAAACTCTCCCTTAGAAATAATGTGATAATTTACACCACCTGCGTAAGGCCTATTATAACCTACGCCAGCATAACCTTTGCTCAGACCTTCGAATCACAACTGAATATTATGCTACAGGTCATCCTTAACCTTTTCATGCGCAAAGCTGGGGGCACCCTGGTACATGCGGAACGCCAACCTCCACATCGACTTAGGTCTCCCTACCATTAAAGCGTATATGAAGGAAGCGTCTCGTCGCTTCTTCGACAACGCTCCCCACCATAAAAACCCCTTGATAGTTGCCGCGTCCAACTACTTTGCCCATCCAACCGCGCGTTTTAAACACCGTCCGAGACACGTCCTTTCGGAAGAGGTTGACGAAATCATTGTAGCCTCTGCTGCAGCCATTGCGAGTAGATCACACTCCACAAGCTCCTCAAGCAACCGACGCCCCCGCCGGTGGGTGCGTGGAGGTCCCTTATTTGTTCCTCATTTTAGGAACTACCGGCACGTGCCGGGTAGATTCAGTCCAATGCGTTCTTCCCAGAACAACTCGCAAGCCCGGTTGTTTGAACAACCACAAAACTTCTCCGGGTGAGCTCCTGCTCCCCGCCATACAGTCGGGTGTAGATTTGAATAGCCCCGGGGCTAAAATTATAGAGTCAAGAACAAAAAAACCCTGTCAAGGTCTTGGCTGTACTAGTGTTGGCTATAATCGACCCGAGCGCAGCCCCCCAAAAATAGGGGGTTTGCACTTTCTGACCCAATTCCATCACAGTAGGTTAGGTTAGGTCAGGCCTGTGTCACTCCGCGTGTAGGTATTGAAAACATACCTCCAGGCGCCGGCCACTGCGAAAAGGCTAATCTAGCGGGCTGCCGCAAGCGAAAGAAGTCACACGCGTGCGCTATTTGTTCAACTTTCTCGACAATTTTTTGCAAGATGGACAGACGAAAAAAATCAAAGACTCTTGATTTGATTACATTTATGTTCCTTTTGAAATGAATTTAATTCGAAACAAACCCTTTCTTTTTTGTTGAACAAAGTACCTACTATTCCAAAATCCTAAAAGTAAGTATTTAAAATTAAATAAAAAGGTTCGTTTCATTCGAGTTGCATTTCATCTGTCGTACGTATTCATTTACGAACTTAGACTAAGAGCCCAACGCAGAATATTTATATGTGATACGTCTATGGAATTCTTTTCAACTTAAAGAAAGTTTGCGAATCCATATTGTGAATTTCTTGCTTGGAAATATAATAAATAATTTTAAATATAAAATAATATTTTGCAATATTGCAGTTAAATTGTAGGTGCAAGATAAAAATTATATTGTGCTAGTTTCGGTGAGCACTATTCACACTCAGCACATATTTAGGTACTAGCTGATACCCGCGGGTTCGCGCGCGTCTTAGTTTTTATACTAATATTGGTTTTTAACTGAAGAATAATTTTAATCGATTTAGGTGTTTTCACAAAATTTCAAGATATGCAACCAGCGCCAGGACTTGTTATTACATACATACATACATATATAGGCAGAGCGTAAACGACCGCTAAAAACGGACATTTACGCCACGTCTGACAAACATTTTAGGGTCATTCAGAAAATTGTGAATCGCCATAGTGACAGGTTGTCAGCCCATTGCCTAAAATTGTTCGTCGTCGCCTTTTACGACACCCACGGGAAAAAAATTAGTATACATTATAATATTATTATTATTAGTATACATTTTATTATTATTATGTTGGTATTCTTTTCGGATCTCGGGCCCACATGGACCCGGTCCTTTGAGGCATGTGTGGGGCCAAAGCCAACAGCACAGAGGCCTTTTTTATTCCAAATAATGTGTACATCAAGCGAATATTTGCTCTGTCTGCACTATAGAAGTACACACAGAGCCAGCACCTGCCTGATGCAAGGACTATTGCAGGTTTAATACTTCATTGAATTAAATCTTCGGCAATAATCGTATAGCATATACAATTATGCTGCTAGGTTTTAGACTACATGAACGTACTCGTCGCTGCCTGCTGCGTGCCCGCCAAAAGTAGGAGTAAACGCTCGTGTTGTGCGCTAGATGGCGTAAGTAGTTTCTCGAAGTAAGCAACCCTAGACCGCGGCTCATATTCCCTCAAAAAAATATTTGGCAGGTATGTAAATGAAGACGTGGTCGACTGGAACGCGAGCTAAATTAAATCATATAGTCTATCAGATTGAGTACATATTTCTTTGAAAACCATTGCGAAGTAAAGCTTCTGTAACGCTAGTTACTAGTTATTATTCTGTGGTTAGGTTAGAGTTGTGATTGTGACCCACTAGACTACAATGAGCGGCCAAGCCACAACATATTAAATGATGTTAGAAAAAAAAACGATTAAGTTAAACGACTATGTAAAGTAATCTATAAGTCACATCACTACAAGCAGATTCAAGAATGGACAGATGATGTCTTCGATGAACATGTACCAACAATGTACAGTCGGTTGTAGCACATAAGGTACCAGGGGTACTATAACCGTACTAAGTGCTATAACCGACTGTACACACAATAATGTATATTATAATCTGTTTACTAGAACGACTGACACCCATGTACCAACAATGTACACACAATGTTGTAATGTACATTGTGTTAGTTTGATACGTGATGCCAGCTTCGAATAAAATCACGCCATTCCTTTCGTTTAGGTGTTGTGAAAGCTGACCAAGGGACTCGAGGGTTACATGTATTGCAATTTTAGGCGATGGGCTGACAACTTATCGCTTTGGTGAACACAATTCTCAGAATTACTTTCAGACGTGGCGTAAAGGTCCGTTATCTTATTACGGCCGTTCACGCTCTACCTACCCGGCGAGGGAAGTAGGCGCAAAATATTTATGTAAGTATTGGCTACATTGTTTTAATTCCATTACCACTGTCGTTCACGCTTGAGTTGTACATAGCTGTGTCGGCCATTGTTATACTGTGCAAAACACTGTCGTGCAGTGTAGGGACTCGATTTGTTTGAGTGTTGTGTTGATGTGTACTTAACTCAATTATTTTATGGAAAATCTCATCAAATTAGTCTGATATATTGAGATATAACGACTCTGTAAATTCTAATTATAGATACCATGGTTCGCCGCCAGCGAGAACCAAGCACCACCGAAGATGAAATAGTTATCGGTAGGTACCTACTAAACAATGGGATACATACTTGGTACTTACTTCTCATTTCTGGCAATTTATTTACTCATTTCTCCTTCAGACACCCCACCACTGAAGAAGCACAAAAGACACAAACACAAAAAGCACAAGAAACGAAGATTCGAAGATGATTTCGACAGTGACACTTCAATTGATGTTGCCTACGAGGACGCGATGGATAAACCCTTCAAAATCAAAACTAAAGCGGGGAAAGATACACCAGGAACATCAGCTGCGGATTTATTAAAAGCCCAAACTATGAAAACGTCTTCTGACTCAAGGAGGTCCATGCCTGGATCCTCATCAAGCACTCCACCTAAGATCCCTACGAAGAAAAAGAAGAAAGGTCGAGAAAGTGGGACCTCCAGTGAAGAAGAAAGGTGGCTAGATGCTATTAAATCCGGAAAACTTGAAGAGGTAAGTTTATCTGTTCAATAGGCACCAATGTCAAAATGCATTATGGATTATTATGCTTATTTAAAGTTAGATTTAAGCATTTGACGTGTAAAATATATTTTATTAATAAACGAACTGAACTGAACTGAACTGATGTACCCATGTAAATTTTATTTTATTAATGATACAGGTTGATGAAGAATTAAAGAAAATCAAGCCAAAGGACCCTAAAATGATGACAGCCAGACAAAGAGCTATGTATGAGAGGGGCACCGACAAGGAGACCAGTCCCAGTAGAGAAGTGCTACTTGCACTACCATCAGGTTATAAGGAGAAAGTGATGACAGCAGAGGCAATACAAAAGGCAGCAATAAAATCACAAAAACGTAAACAGTTAGCTGATGAAAAGCGAGAAAAGGATAAAAAGAAAACAATGGACAGATTACTAAAGAAACAAGAATCCAAAAATTTAAAAAATGCTCAAAAAGGGAAAGCAAGTAAAAAGCAAGAGCCTATGATTGTCTATAAAAATAATAATAATGAAATAACCTTATCACTACCTGTAGGTGTTTCTTTTCCATTACAACCTCAAACAGCCATTGAGCCCCCCAAACCAGTGTTATGTGGTGTATTAGGATGTGAGAATATAAAAATATATTCTTGTTCAAAAACTGGCACCCCATTATGCAGTCTTGAATGTTATAAGAAGAATATAGCTGTCTCTACATAAAGTGTCCTTTGATTTATTTAACCTACCCTACACAAGGCGATATTTAAAGTACTGTAGCATGTAGGAGGAACTACTGGTAAAAAATATATATAAGCCATTAGGACATAGTTAATAAAATACATCATAGACATTTAGAATAATGAGCATATATTTTGTGATACAGACAACTTGGATTTTTAAGATTATGTCAATGAGTCTCACCATAATGGCAAATTTTGTTAATTGTCTTAAACATTCAAGTGATGGCTACCTTATTGCTCCACTGATAACAGCCTCTATACATCATTAAACATGATGCTCTCAAAATACTGACAACATATTTTCTTGAGTTACTAGGTATTCCTGTCTGTTAGATTCACATTTCTTGTCCCTTTGTTAGCTTATTTAAGAAAGACTTAAAATTAGCTAAGAATTAGGCTAGAAAGTGTACTTTCAGAATCAAGACCAGTAAACAATTTATATGGCAAGATGAAATGGTGAGACCACAGTTAAATGCACGCCATTACCCATAATTTTTCATAGCAGCCATCAGACAACTTCAGGAAGTGAATGGAGTTTTAGCTTATCCTCGAAACATCAAGATTTATCTACTTACACATGTTTTGCACTATAGTATAATATTAAAATTGCTATTAATATTATGGTGATCTGCAAGAAGTTCATAAATATTGGACTAGATCTTCAAAGCAATCAAAAATTATATCTGCCCTTGAACTTTACCAGAATATTTATTAAAAATTCATAACTTACTATGGTTTTAATAAATATACAATAATTTGAAATATAAATAGTGGCAGTATTAATTGAAATAAATGAGCTTCATCTTTAAATTTACATGTCAGGAACAAGATCACATCTACTTATCCTACAACAACACTGATTTGGCAAAAATTTGAGCTGAAATGTGTTTCAATGTACTGCAAAGCTTGTACATATTATATTACACTAAGATATCTACTTAAGGTTTTATATAGCCTATAAACAGATAGTATACTACATAAATAGTAATAATGACACACAGAACTTGTTTATGCAGAATGTAGTTGTGTCATTTTAACATCTACCTATTATCAGAACATCAATAAATACTGAAGGTTTGGTACATACATCAACATATTAAAGTGATATTAAAATCGTATACTGCACAATCAATTGTGTGTACTCTGTATCATGCAAGTGATCTCTAAGATATGTCTCAACATTTTGAACTATTGAATGTAATTTAGTAAACCACTGATAATTTTCTATTCATATTACCTTTGACAACTTTTCTATTTTACTTAACACAACAAACATGTATGTATATGCAGACACATAAGAATTCATTTAGTTAAGAGGTCCATGATTTGTTTTACATGAATTAGTCACAATCACCTTTTGAATAACCACACCCTTCTATTCTGAGAGCTCACAAGAAAAAGACCCTGAGATCAGGGTGACAGCTTGGAAAAGTCTACAGACCAAAGCATGGTATCCAGCAAAGTGGCAATAAGAAACCAGCTTGGTATCAGACATTTGTCCGCTTTGAATTGCGAAGGCGTGCCAAGCCGGACTGTAACCGCTAAGATTGATTATTCTGTTTATTTGATCTCAGTCGTGCCAAGCCAGAGCGCTCCTCCTCCTCATCACTAGTACATGAGAGGCCCCCAACTGCTCCTCGTGATGAAGTGGCTTGTATCAAGTCTTGATCAGGTCCATTCCTGCTCTCATACAATAATATTCCTAGGGTTTCTTCATATATTCTGGCTTCTGGGAATTCAACTTTAGTGTGCTTTTTATCAGTTGCATAGACAATTGATGTGCAGCATACTTCAGCACATTTCTTGCCATGTCCGAAGAATGACCAGCAACATATCTCATTGGATCCAATAACATCTTTTATGAAGAGAACTCTTCCACTGAACCGCAGTGACAGTTTGTCAAATAGTTCAATGTTTTTCAGCAAATTGTCATCAGAAGTGCTTGTGTAGGAATACTTGTTATTATGTCTGTTGATCAGTAATTTTACTACAGGCTGTAATAAAAAAAAATTGTTTATTACTCAAAAATGCTTTCTTAATGAGATTCCAACTTATTCATAGCACAGTGGCTTGCAAGGAAACTTTGGTGATTTATTATTTAACAATATATCATCATCATAGCATATTATAAAGAAAGAATAATAAATCATAACAAATATAGCACAAAACATGGGATAAATAAAGCACAGCAACATCAAAAATCAAGGAAGAAAATGAAAAATTAAGTATTTTTATACCTTTGAAGTGGACATTATCAATAACTGTTCCTCTTTATGGGATGTTATCAAGGGAACCCGGCATATAGGCTCAGCTTCCCTCTCCTTTTTAGCCAGAGCCTGTTGGCATGATTCAGTCAGCTCTTCAATCAAGAAATATTTTGCTTCAGCAAGCAGCTCCATAATGTCACGGTAGGTCTCCGGAAGTGCTACTGTCCCGTCTCTAAGATAATTGAGAATAGTCCCAAAATGCTTCCCACATCGGTCTATGAGAATCCAACCTGCGAAAAAAGGGTAGAGGGTAAGAACAAAACATATACAATTAGTTACCAAATCATATGGTGTATTTGATAGGGACATACCTTCCGAATCTGTGAGCACTTCCATACGCCCACTGAACATGGTACGCAGCATGTTATCACTTTTCGTCAGGGTACCAATGGTCGTATAAAACAGCGTACCCCCCACGTTTAATTTCACATACTGCGATGGGCTACCTTTTATCAACGTTTTGTGATCGCCCGACATTTTATGAAATGCGAAATTCGGGATGGGTGGATCGAAAACTAAACTATCACTAACCACACCCCAGATGTTTATCATTTATCCAACTCTTATCTTTTCATATTCACAGTGAACGCTTGAACATTATTTCACGAAAACTCACTTCTGTAAATGATCACTGAGAAAAATATAGATTTCAACAAGTAAATGAAAAACCAGCGGTGCAAGCAACGACGTTAAGAGCCCTTGTAATATACAATAAAATATAATACTGCATGATAGTGTTTTGTGCACAGCATAATAATGACCGACACAGCTATGGACAAGCCAAGCGTGCACGACAGTAGTAATAGTAATGGAATGGAGTCACTTTAATGCAGAACAGTGGTAATGGAATCAAAACCATACATACACATATCACGCCTATAATCCCTTGCAGGATAGGCACAGCGTATACTGCCATAAAAAACGAACATTTACGCTACGTCTGTCAAATATTTGAAGGTCATTAGGAAAATTGTGTATCGCCATAGTGCCCATTGCCTAAAATAGCACTACACACCCTCGACTCCCTTAGGTCCCGAGGTCACCTCTTACGACTCCCATGGATAAGAAATGGGGTAATGCTATTCTAAGCCGGCATGACACGGTACAGGAAACAGGACATCAAAACAATGTCGCTCCCAAAAATCTTACCTAACCTAGATAGATAGATGAACACTAAATTGCTTACAACACACACAACAGAAACAAAACAAAACTTAAGACTAAAAGTAAGCAAAGGCGGCCTTATCACTTGCAGCGATCTCTTCCAGGCAACTTTAACATTAAAATAGGGACAAAAATTAAAAAATTTGTAAGTAGTTGCATTAGCAAATTAGCAACTATAACCTACTGCGTATTATTATTACTAGAACATCACTTCATTCACTATAACGTCACTTTGTTTTGATTACAATAACTCCCCTGTACATCATTTGCCCGAATCAGTTTTTTTTTAACTTAAGGCGAATGTAGTCGTGAATGACCTCGACAGTGGCGCCAATTCACAAAACAAATATTTTCTCGTTATACAAACAGGATACCAGTATGTCCATTGCGCAAGTTTTAAGTATTATCATTAAATAAAATTAAAACCTGCACACTCAATGAAGTGTTTACTGTAATAAAATTATGGCAAAAAGTGTCTAAAAAACACTCCTGTCAGCGTTTAGTTTTTATCAAAATTATCCAGCAGTATAAGTAAACAGTAAACACATATGCCAATCCCATTAGATTTACAGATTAACGACAGTTTTACAGTCGCTAAAGTTCAAATATTACAAAGTTGACAGATATCCAGTTACAAAAATTTTATAGTAGAATAAAATACACAATCATGATATTTTAAAAGTTAATTTTATAAGTTTTTTTTAGTCTACAACAACCACTAATTTACAAGTGAATATTCAGTTTGTGGGAGGTTTCCAGTAACTAATCTATCTTAAACAAGATAATGATGCTCGCTAAACTTTACGCAGGAATATCAAGATGAATCGAACAATATCCCTTTACAATTCTCACTTTCACTAAATTGATCTACACTACCGGCACCTTCCACACTTACACAATAATAACAGCGTAAAACTTATTTAAGAAAATAAAGTTGCGTCAGAACTTTTTGGATAACCGTTCAAAACCCATCTGAGCCAGTTATTGAAGATCAAGACTAACTCTGTGTCGTAAACTGTCATGTTTTACATTGTCGAGATTAGAAAATCATGTTGGGCATAATCGTGTTGAGCAAAATCAATGTCGTGCATTGATGGTTCCCGACGAGAGACGTCCATGAGGAGCCCAAACCACAGACAAGAGGAGAGGATAGTGACATGACAGCGATATGTCCATGTCGCTGGCTCCCCAAGGTATATATTTTTCAAAGCTGAGAGGCTCAAACGTTTGTGACGAATGGATGGACTCTTATTTTAAGACTGGTTTTCAATGTGACGCTACCTAGACTGAGATCTCAGGTCAAAAAATTTGGGGAGCCAGCGACATGCTTTTAGGTTAGAATTTCGGAGAAATCATCAGATTACTTGTTAACGGCGCAATGTGCCAAAACGATGGCTATGCCAAAGAAATGTGACGGAATATGTGACAGCTACAAGCACATTCAATAGCTATGTGACACAACTGGAGCTGAGAAATAAGCCATGGAATGTTTCCAACCCATGTCGCTGGCTCCCCAAAAAAGCGGCATCCGAAATTTCTGCAAGTATCACCTAAAACTACTAACCAAAGAGGAATTCTCGATCGTAATGTAGTAAATACTCGTTCTTCAAACAATCTCCTCTAGAATCAGCTTCGTTTTAGAGAAAACACAACATTTGTTTTTGTATGAATATAAGGGTGACTACATCGTTCAACTCTTTTTGGGACGGTTTCAGGAACTTATGGTTTCATGATTTCCGTACAGATTATACTAAACATTACCTTGAACAATGTCCGCGAAGGGCTCTTAGTGTTTATATTGTGCTGGTACTATTAGCAAGCAGCACATCAACTTACCTATTTAAGGTATTTAGATTTTGACGGTATTTCATACAACTACTAATTAAAATACAACATATGAAAAAAAAAAACAATATTTACCACGGTTTATTGTTATAACATTTATAGTACAAAATCATTGTAGTATGCCAATATGCTTGTATACACGATCTCGTTTTTGTCGTTCGGGAGAAATCGTCACCGGCGCGGCCGGCGACTAATCAGGAGCACATCGGAAGTCCCTTTCATTTTCGTCGAAAAGAGATCTTCATGGATAGGTCCGAATGTCACCGGCAATAAAGTTGCACGTTAGCGCTAGCGCGTATAAGGCTGAGTTTAGGTATTAATGTTTTAGAGTTTTATGCACTAACAGTGCTTTATTTTTCTCATGTATAAAACTATTAAATTGAAATAATGTGTGTAGAGTATATTTATACAAGTCTAGTCAAGTATTGATGAAACTGATAAACCTTTCCCATGGAACACTGGTCCAATATTTAAAAAAAATGGAATATACAGTCGGTTATAGCACAGTACCCAAAAGAGCTGAATCATTTTTGTCCTTAGCAATTTTTTTTCTTGACATGAATATGTTTTAGTAGAAAATTACTTCTTTTATGAGAATAAGTTTAAATTTAGAATAAGTATTAACTGGGGATAAAAATAATTCAGTTCTTTTGGAGTATTCCTGTTACCTTATGTGCTACAACCGACTGTACCTACATACATGTTGTACAGACTGTAAAATGTAACAACGCTACAGTTTTATGAGAATAAACGATATTTATTTATTAATTATGGGAATCAATTCAAGCGGAGCACTTTCTTAACATTATTTTAGGTCATTTATAGTAAAATCTGTACTGAAATCAAAAGCCATAAGTTCCTGAAACTGTCCCAAAAAGGGTTGAACGATGTAGTCACCCTTATATTCATACAAAAACAAATGTTGTGTTTTCTCTAAAACGAAGCTGATTCTAGAGGAGATTGTTTGAAGAACGAGTATTTACTACATTACGATCGAGAATTCCTCTTTGGTTAGTAGTTTTAGGTGATACTTGCAGAGATTTCGGATGCCGCTTTTTTGGGGAGCCAGCGACATGGGTTGGAAACATTCCATGGCTTATTTCTCAGCTCCAGTTGTGTCACATAGCTATTGAATGTGCTTGTAGCTGTCACATATTCCGTCACATTTCTTTGGCATAGCCATCGTTTTGGCACATTGCGCCGTTAACAAGTAATCTGATGATTTCTCCGAAATTCTAACCTAAAAGCATGTCGCTGGCTCCCCAAATTTTTTGACCTGAGATCTCAGTCTAGGTAGCGTCACATTGAAAACCAGTCTTAAAATAAGAGTCCATCCATTCGTCACAAACGTTTGAGCCTCTCAGCTATGAAAAATATATACCTTGGGGAGCCAGCGACATGGACATACAGCGATAGTTCCGTTCCGTTCATGCGCGGATGTTTTTTATGTCCATGTCGCTGGCTCCCCATAGTATATATTTTTCAAAGCTGAGCGGCTCAAACGTTTGTGACGAATGGATGGACTCTTATTTTAAGACTGGTTTTCAATGTGACGCTACCTAGACTGAGATCTCAGGTCAAAAAAATTGGGGAGCCAGCGACATGCTTTTAGGTTAGAATTTCAGAGAAATCATCAGATTACTTGTTAACGGCGCAACGTGCCAAAATGATGGCTATGCCAAAGAAATGTGACGGAATATGTGACAGCTACAAGCACATTCAATAGCTATGTGACTCAACTGGAGCTGAGAAATAAGCCATGGAATGTTTCCAACCCATGTCGCTGGCTCCCCAAAAAGCCGGTATCCGAAATCTCTGCAAGTATTACCTAAAACTACTAACCAAAGAGTAATTCTCGATCGTAATGTAGTAAATACTCGTTCTTCAAAAAATCTCCTCAAGAATCAGCTTCGTTTTTGAGAAAACACAATATTTGTTTTTGTATGAATATAAGGGTGACTACATCGTTCAACCCTTTTTGGGACAGTTTCAGGAACTTATGGTTTCATGATTTCCGTACAGATTTTACTATAAATCACCTTAAATAATGTTAAGAAAGTGCTCCGCTTTAATTGATTCCTATAATTAATAAATAAATATCGTTTATTCTCATAAAACTGTAGCGTTGTTACATTTTCACAGTCTGTACTAAGTATAATCAGCAATTAAAATACAACATATGAAAAAAAAAACAATATTTACCACAGTTTATTATTATAACATTTATAGTACAAAATCATTGTAGTATGCCAATATGCTTGTATACACGATCTCATTGTTGTCGTTCGGGAGAAATCGTCACCGGCGCGGCCGGCGACTTATCGGGAGCACGTCGGAAGTCCCTTTCATTTGCGTCGAAAAGAGATCTTTATAGATAGGTCCGAATGTACCTATATTTATGAATTTACATTATGATGCGACCGGTTTCATTGCACCATCGTCAGGAAGTAACTACTTAAAAAAAACTGGTTACTACCTGAAGACGGATTAACGAAACAAAAAAAATGTAATTAAAAAGAACTACCACGAGCCCATCAGGTAACACAACCAGTCGTATTATAATTTGATTTTATGAATATTTTAGTGGAACTACCTACTGGAATCGGTTTTAATTTACCTATCATATCATCATCTCAATCAACTAGGCATTTGTTGAGCGTGAATGTACAGTCGGTTATAGCACATAAGGTACCAGGGGTACTCCAAAAATACTGAATCATTTTTGTCCTTAGCAATATTTTTTTCTTGACATGAATATGTTTTAGTAGAAAATTTCTTCTTTTATGAGAATAAGTTTAAATTTTGATTATTTAATTACTGGAGATAAAAATTATTCAGTTCTTTCGGAGTATCCCTGTTACCTTATGTGCTACAACCGACTGTACCTACATACATGTTGTACAGACTGTAAAAATGTATCAACGCTACAATTTTATGAGATTAAACGATATTTATTTATTAATTATAGGAATCAATTCAAGCGAGGCCTTTTCTTAACATTATTTAAGGTAATATTTAGTATAATCTGTACGGAAATCATGAAACCATAAATTCCTGAAACTGTCCCAAAAAGGGTTGAACGATGTAGTCACCCTTATATTCATACAAAAACAAATGTTGTGTTTTCTCAAAAACGAAGCTGATTCTAGAGGAGATTGTTTGAAGAACGAGTATTTTCTACATTACGATCGAGAATTCCTCTTTGGTTAGTAATTTTAGGTTGTATTTTCAAAGATTTCGGATGCCGGTTTTTTAGGGAGCCAGCGACATGGGTTGGAAACATTCCATGGCTTATTTCTCAGCTCCAGTTGAGTCACATAGCTATTGAATGTGCTTTTAGCTGTCGAATATTCCGTCATATTTCTTTGGCATAGCCATCATTTTGGCACATTGCGCCGTTAACAAGTAATCTAATGATTTCTCTGAAATTCTAACCTAAAAGCATGTCGCTGGCTCCCCAAATTTTTTGACCTGAGATCTCAGTCTAGGTAGCGTCACATTGAAAACCAGTCTTAAAATAAGAGTCCATCCATTCGTCACAAACGTTTGAGCCTCTCAGTTTTGAAAAATATATACTTTGGGGAGCCAGCGACATGGATATAAAACATGGCTTTTGTGGAATAGCCTCAAGAGGGGTATATATGTTCCTTGATAGCCACACTTAAAACTTTTAAGTTTAGGGATTTTTATCTCACAAAATTTTGAATCCTGATTATTGAACTAAAGTTTTTTTTTTCATTAACATTTACAGCGACATTACAACAGTCTACTGCCACACATAGGCCATTACCATACATACTTACCATGCATGAATTATCCAAGTATATTATTTGTATAAAGAACCATAACTTTTCAAGATTTTCTGCCACTTACGTTTATAAATAATTCAAGAGAAAAACATTTCTCTTGATTTGCTGCTGTAAATACGGGGTATAAGTATAAGGGACGGTGCACCAAAACTTTGCAAGAATGATCAGACCATGAAATTGAACAACTTATCCTATGTAGGCTATTTCGGTTATCTAGAAAAAAAATCGACCACCTTTA
This sequence comes from Tuta absoluta, assembly GCA_027580185.1. Classification (NCBI taxonomy): domain Eukaryota; kingdom Metazoa; phylum Arthropoda; class Insecta; order Lepidoptera; family Gelechiidae; genus Tuta; species Tuta absoluta. Next base: position 8,718,812 of record JAQAHW010000003.1, read on the forward strand.
CAAAGTTTCCGATCAGCTGACTTTCTTTCTGAAAATGGAACAAAATATTCGTTTCCCATCATAGGCTCCATACTAAAAATTGTACAGTTTCATAGTCAGATCATGCCCGCAAAGTTTTCGGTACACCGACCCTTACAGGGTGAGTAAGATTAAAAAATACACGTGGTATTCGTATTTCTTTATTACTTAAACATATATCAACGTATGTGAGTAAAGTTAATCAAGTAAGAGTGTGGGTATTCGTGTTTGATTATTTCAAATTTACATGTGACTTAAAAAAAAAACATAATTTTGCTGTATATTATGCTGCAGTCGCACCTGATTGTTTTATTGGAAGGGAGAAATAATCTGACTTTCCGCTACCAAATCTTCGTGCGTCTTCCAATGTTTCTGGTAATTTTGTATTTAAGGTTTCGGGCAGAAGAAAAAATGAGATCAGTCCTATAAGAGTAATTGCAGCCAAGATAGCACCAGGCAAACGAGGATCAACTTGATTACCCTGAAGTAAAAAGATAAGTTTGATTAGAATCAGTATATCTCACATCATTATTAGCTCTACCAACAAAACCAAGGATAGGGTCATTACATGATTATCAACTCCCACCCACAACCTGGTGAACATTACCTCCTCCCTTACGTTTTCGATTCACACAACGCTTGGCAGGCGCATTGGTGAGCCCGGAGCACGCTGCAGTCCATTTCCTGGATTCATCCCTTGGTCGCCTTTTACGAAATTCACGGGTAAAAATGAAATGAAGCTAGTAATATACTAAGCCGTCACCACGCAGCGTTACTACATTACTTTTGGTTAATTAATAATTGGATAAATTGAATGTACTTACAAGATAAATAATGTAAGGTGCAAAAGCGGCGCTGCCACTAGATAATACATTGCCTAAAGACATTCCCGACTGTCGGAGGCAAGTAGGATATAGTTCCATATTAAATAAGTTTATAATGTAAAACGAAGTCACGCATGAAAGTCTACACATTGATCTAAATATTGAGCCTGCCCACCAGGTGGCTATCCAGGATGTCAAATCTAGAAATATATAAAACAAAATATAATTAATAGACACACTACGCTCATACTTACTATGTATTTGCTAAAGTAAGTACTTTGGAGTTACACCCTTTCCGGTGTATGCCTGCTGTCCCCGGTGACCGTGTCCCAGGTGAGGGTGGGACATGATTGGGCAAGTTGTGGCAGAGAATGGGGCAAGTTGGGACAGGTGGGGAAAGTCGTGACAGAGGGTGGGGCAGTACCTTACTATCCCACACCTTGCTAAACCCTGACCTACCTACCCTCAACACACGGTCACTAGGGACAACGAGAATACACCTTCTTCTCAACAGTCAATGCCTAAAGTGCTTTCTCGTAAAGGTGCCCACATAAGTAGATCGGTACATCTTTTCATACATGTCCGAGGCTTCACAGACGAACGCTTGTCGTTTTGCCAACTCAAGTCGATTTTCTATAGAGTCAAGCCAAGTAAGGCCCTGTCCGCACAGAGATTCTAAATCGCGTGGTTTTTCTAGCTATACTGCAAGACTGCAACACATTAAATCACAAGCATCCGTACAAAATAGAATCTCGCGAATAAACTGCCGCTCAAGTGTCTAGCATGTACCTACTTTTTGTTTAACTTATAATACTTACAAATTAAAATTATGGCAAATGTGGAGGAAAACCAATATTTTCATCAATACAATTTTTATGTTACAAATGGAGATTCTGTTCACTTGCGTGGTACCGTAGATTGAATGCGTCCACTAAGTTGGCAGCACTGGCTATAAAGCGTTATTATCGATAAACGATGGCGTTATAGCCACGTATATGGCCACCTTAAGCAATTTGTAGCAAGATATTAAAGTTTTCGAATGCCATTTTCAAACATACCAAAGTGGTAAACCAAAACACAATCCTTACGGCATATTATAGTTACGTAGTGCCGACTCTACGATACGGAATAATATTTTTGGGGCATGCAACTGATAAAGAGTCTATTTTAAAAGCACAAAAATGTTGAATACGTTCAATATGTAAAGTATAGCGTACCGATAGTTGCATACCTACCACACTTTAAGCGATTTATGCTGTTCCTTTGACTCGCACACAAAAAGCATAAACATGTGAAAGGAGGAGACAAGCATATTTCTTTACGCTGAGATGACATTCATTTAGTACTCTTAATAAGATTCCTTATCTCAGCAGTTAAAATATTTGTACCACTAGGATATCAGAGATATTGCCTTTCAAGATGGTCCTTTCCAGCTACATGATTTTTTAACCTTTTAATTGTAAATGCTTAGATATCTAGGCAGAGGAATGATCTACACACAAAATGATTACAGCGTTGCCGTTACAAATCACAAATCTCAATTCGTACCGCCTTTTTATGTCAGAAAATATTGGATGTAGATAGATCGTAGTCTTGCTACGGTTATGCACATCAGTACTTATCTATTTTATAGATTTAGTGTTATTAGCAATATGACGAGGATAAAATCAATCATACTTACATATTTCCCGGAATGAAATAAATGTCCACATAGATGTAGCAATAGCACATGAGGCCATTCCAGCAAATCTTCGACCGTAACGATTAGCTAAAAACGCTCCTATGAAACTTCCAGGTATTTCAATTACTGATTGCCACAGAACCTCCAGAAATGGATTACCATCCTTTTTTTGGCTGGCCATCATCATGAGTAATGTATAACCTATAGTTAAAATTATCCTGAAATTTGTTTAAAATTTTGTAAGTTTTTAGCAACTCTGTCTTCAGCAATACAACGCGAGAAACGAAATCAAATTTTGAGAACACAACAATAATTCTTTCCCCTATATCTTTTTTGTAATCAAGGCATGCATGGCTAACAAAACATAATTTTTTAAATTGTATTATTATTATTATTATATTAATTGGAAGTATTATTTCATCTGTATTTTTTCTTGACTAATTCATTACGATAAAGTCATATTCATATTGTTTGAATAGTTCTGATGTAACATGGAAATTAGCTCTGAAAATAAACCCTCTCCATGTAATGCTATGGGTGATTATCAGATGATTCTAGGGATGGGACAGTTTTTTTATCTGATCTGATCTTACTATTCTCCTAAGTTTATGTAACGGCTGGTGAGGAGAGGAGCTATTGGCTGGCGAGATGTGCAGTGTAAAGCGGAGTGGTGTGGAGCGATGTAATACAAAGAGGTGGGGTGCGGTGAGGTGCGGAGGTGAGGTGAGCATAGACATTTGTGTCTATGGAGGAGAGGAGGCGAGGAGAGCATAGAGACGAGACAGAAATGACGTTTGGATTCGAATTTGGAGTTAGGTGAGACAGCGGCGTTTTTTCCACTTTTTCGTAAAATTGAGAAATTGTCTTGCAAAATATTAATCGAATATAAAGCATTGTGATTCCAAGAAACTCTTTTATTCGCTAAAATATCCTGACGATAATAGTCAGAAGCGGGATGATTCCAAGTCCACTATGATGAGAACTCTGCAGGAGGGTTCAGGCGAGAAACCTGGACGGTATGTATGGCAAAAGAAGAAGCCAAGAAATGTGAGTAATGACTAGATTTGGAAAGCTTGATCACAAAATCGCTGACAGCTCTGCAAATTATGTTAAATGAGGAACGCAGTCAGTACCGAATCGAATTCTATTGAAAATTTCAACACCGCTAAATTTATTCTTGATTTTGACCCGGAAGACCAGGATATGAATGTTCAGAGTTGGATTAAGAAAATTGAACAACTGGGGAAAATTTACCTACAGCTGAAGTGATAAAACGAAATCTTCTTACTTGCAATCGAAGCTGCAAGGTCAGGCACGCATTTAGTTTAAAAGACTTGAATATTATTAAGGCAAAAGGGTGTTAACGTAGACTTGCCAACTGATAGAGATGAATGGAAGAAAAACATGTTGCGCCGATCCCAAATAAGTTGGGATAAGGGCAGGCAGATGATCATGATGATGAGACTTGAGTTTTAATCTTATGAACATACATGGCAGGAGTGGTAAACAAGTAATTTTGGAATAGATGATGCAACGTAAGAAATTGCCAGTGAAAGTATGACTAAATACTACCAAGAGAAGTTGGCTCTGAGCTATCAATGTTTGCAAAGTGAACAGGCAGCGGTGTCTTGTATAATATGGGGATTACTCGACGAGCTGCAAGCTAATGCTCAAGCATTTTAATGTTCTACGCCAGACAAAGTATATGAAAGATTCTTGTCAGCTTTTGATCATTATCAATCCGATCAAAGTTTCAACTTCCAAGAAGCAAGAAGGGTTGATGAATATTTGAAAATGACACCTTTGAGAAAATTTGATGACGTAGGTGCCTGTGATTAAGTATCTGGTTATAGAGTACAGGTAGCTGAAGACAAGGTGCCGTAGGCAACAGCTTATTAAACCACTCATATACGCCGCGAGGAGACGTGTGTGCAAGACATAGACAGCACAGCAATGGCTGTTGTACTCACTATGTTATGGCCAGTTCTATTATTCACGATGGAGTAGGATACTTGAAGGTGTGTAACATGGGAGAGGATGCCATACACCGGATCGAGGGCGACATGATCACACGAGCTGAGCAATGTGTTTGTGAGGTGAGTGGGTATTTTTAATTACTGCGGTGTGGGAAGAAAGAGGTGCAGACGACAAGCGATAGAGATGAGAAAGGGCAGAGTAATAGTGTTGATACAGTTGAGATAAGTAACATCTTTAACAAAATTTGCTACTTTAGTAAATACAGTCTGCAAAGGAGATAGGGTAGCATCATAGTACAGTTGGCAAGGAGATAGGGTATCACCTTCCGGACCATAAAGTTGAATTCCCATTTAGTTGAACTCTTTGAACGAGGGATTCCCAATAAGTTGAATCCCAATAAGTTGAATCCCAATAAGTTGAATCCTAACCTAAGCTAGCAAAGATAAGTGTAATGTGTAAATGCAAGCAGTGGTTTCTCTCTTATTGGCTTAAACTTAAAGCGTCCCGTTAGCCACACTGTGGTGATAGTGATATAGAATGTAGTGGATCAAAGTGATGGATGACGAAGTATTAGATAGATAGATAGATACGTATTTGGGGATGATCTGATGAGGATGCTCTATTTATCTGCTGAAAAGTTAACGATTTTTCCTGCGCCAATTGCGGTGCAATTGGTTTCAGGATGGCCGACTGTAACGGCTGGTGAGGAGAGGAGCTATTGGCTGGCGAGATGTGCAGTGTAAAGCGGAGTGGTGTGGAGCGATGTAATACAAAGAGGTGGGGTGCGGTGAGGTGCGGAGGTGAGGTGAGCATAGACATTTGTGTCTATGGAGGAGAGGAGGCGAGGAGAGCATAGAGACGAGACAGAAATGACGTTTGGATTCGAATTTGGAGTTAGGTGAGACAGCGGCGTTTTTTCCACTTTTTCGTAAAATTGAGAAATTGTCTTGCAAAATATTAATCGAATATAAAGCATTGTGATTCCAAGAAACTCTTTTATTCGCTAAAATATCCTGACGATAATATTTATTTTTGTTGTTATGTTTTTCTGTTTCCTTGTATGGTATTTTTAGGTTTATCCTGTAGGCTATAAATTGTATTTTATAATAAATAAATAAATTTATGCAAATTAATGCCTTGCACACTGCGCTCGGCGATACCTTACAGTATGCTTACAGACAACTGACAGTACTACCGACTAAAGCACCCACGCAATGCATGGCAGCGTAGTACGGTTCGTTGCTCCGTGGAGAGTTCGTATACAAACACTCACCAGAGTTGATTTACTCAATCAATCAAATAATTTTCGATACTTAGGTATACAAAAAGGCAACTTTTATAGAAAGGAAAGACCTATTATTTTGATTAATCGATCTTAATTTTAGATACTTACAACCAATTATTTTACTTACCAGATAATCAACTGTATAACTGTATTCATAGCTAACTTTTTACTTGAAAATAATGCTAGAGCCCCCAGGGTTTCATTATTGTGCATGGTTGACGTTAAAATTTCTTGTTCCGTATCAGATTTTAGTTTACGTTTGTTTTCTTTAGCAATATTTTTCAACTGCTTTACAGCCTCCTGTGTTTTCCCTTGTGTCCATAGCCACCTTGGAGATTCAATATATATCCTGTAATATTTCAGTACCTTTTTATCTATTTTTTTAAATCTTGCAAAATTTTCTAGCGCGGACAGGAAAATTTTACAAGTTCTCAAAAATTGTATACCTAACAAGGGAAGTGTTTTAAATTTGGTATTCTATTTATTCAAGTTGTTGAAATAAAGGTTAAGGCTAATGTTGAACGAAAATTAGCTTTTTTTTTACACCAGTATAGTATATTGACAAAGATAATTTTATTATTGTATGTATGTATCTATTAACTTTATTGTACCACAAAACAAATTTACATGATCAGTAAAGGATGGAATAAAACAGGAGGCACAAAGGCGGACTTATCCCACAAAGGGATCTCTTCCAGTCAACCTTTGAGAGACTCAGATTGTATTGAGAGTTAAGTTAAATCGCATTAGCAAGATTTTTTTATTGTGATCACGATTTAGTGTCAACAACAAGTAAGTTCTCATTCTTACCACGAAAATAATAGAAACGGTAGTAGCAAAGTTGTGCTAATTATGAGTAATATTTTCCATTCTCGCAGCCACCAGTAAAACAGTGCAAGAAGACATACACCACAGCTTGTAGATGTAAACCTATATATTGCTGCAGTAGTTCGTCCTTCATCAGAAGACATTTCCATAGATATAACAGTAACACTCTGCAGTATTGACCAAGATGGGAATGCAGCAATAACTATTCCGGAAACAAATAGCCAATATGAATTTGCAAACATGACTGATATAAATCGTCCAAGGACTGTAAACAGCAATGAAAATATGTATGTCGGGCGCCTTCCATACCTAAAAATTCAAATTCGGTATTAAAATTTTGCTCCGTTTTTGCCCAAAGTATTGGCATACAGCTATCATTGTTACAAAGTGTCGATGTCTCATGTATCAATGTTTTGTCGGAGAATTCATAAAACTAATGAAACTCTTGAACAAAACACACATAAACTCTTTACATTCTATAAAATGATTGATAAGTGTAAAGTAAATAGTAAGAGAATTACGGCAATGTAAGATATGATTTAATAGATAACTACGAACACCACACGCAATAAAACAATTTAAAAAGAATTGAGTCATGTATATGAAACGTAAAATATTTAAAACACTTATGTGACAATAGCACTTAGTGCTAAAAATATAATAATGACTTATAGTTCAATATTTGAATGCAAGGAATTTTCTCGTTACGCAGATCAAACTTTAAAGTACTATGAGAATGACTGAGGGTTATTCTTATTAACTGATAAAGAACCATTACGAGTTGAAATTAACTTATGTAGGCATTCATAGTTATAATTTAGGTTAAAATCACATTCATGTATAAAAACTATTGTCAAAATATATTTTTTACTAGGGTAGATACGCCGAATCTCGGCCCCCCCCTTTGCAATTTTCAACTTTGACTCTCTTTAGCTCCTTCAAATATTGACATAAAAATATGTTTGATACGTTTTTACGTAGCTTATTTACCCTGTTTCGTGAAACTATACAAGAACTGTTGTGAAATTTACGCATAAAAAAGAAACAAACGTTTTAGTTCGGAAAGGGCGAAAAGCTCTAATGTCGGCCGTTCCCGCTCTATTCTCGGCCACGATTTTGTCAAATTTCGGCCGTGTAAAGGATGCTCCAAATTAAGTAATCGAATCCCGAGTTTTATTGAGTATGTGTATGAGTGATTGATTTATTAGTGTTAACTGGGCAAATTATGATTAGTGTAAAAATAATGTAAATAATAGAGATGCACCGACTTTAGTTTAGGCCGTCTAGCTACCAGCTTAAAATCAGCTGACTAAGTACTTGTGTAATTGTCGGCTAGTCGGTCAAAGCCGAAGTCAAATTTTAGGTAAATTGATCCAAATTTTATTTGTTTCAAGTTAAATTGGGTACCTTCTTAATTTTTAAAACAAATAACCGTATTAATATGCGAATTGTAAAAACCAAATAGAAAATCTTTCTTTCATTACTTGTGAACATCCTGTACACTGCCATATACTTCCTTGGAGGGGGCCGACTTTAGGTTGTTTGGAATATCTAAAGTCGGCCGCATTTTTAGAATCCAAATTAGTCAGAAACTAGATTATATAGCCCCGGCCGGACTAATGATTATAAGATGCGAAAATAGTAATTCTGGTGAATGACTTTGCCAATTTCAACGTTACAACAATGGTCATAGGATTAATGAAATTATTAAATCTGAATGAAATAGCTAAAAGTCGGCCCCCGGCCGAAATTCGGAAATTAACGAAAATCGCAATCCGAATGTCGGCCCCCCTAATATATCCGTAATTAAGCCATAAAATAACTTTAATCTCCTATTAGAACATAATTTTGACAAAATACTAATTAATATACTAAAATAAAACATTAAAAACAGTTTGCTTAACTTCCAAAACGCACCTCCCGAAATGGACGTGAAGAGCTGCCTTTTTTTACCACCTCATACAAACCTTGCTCTCGCGCGTCTCGGTTGCGACTAACGCCTATTGCTCGAAGTGTGAAGGACGTAAAGGGTTGTCATTGCTTTTAAAGGAAAGTGGATATGATCAGGTTGTAGATAGAGTGAATAAGTTGTGAGTTTTTGCAATATTTTAGGAAAGCAAGCCAAAATTGTCCAAAGGGCCGAGATTAGGGGGGGGGGCCGAAATTAGGCATATCTACCCTATCTTTATAAACTATACTGACGGCGGGCGCCAAATTGTACGGCTATAACCGTTACATAATAATAATATGAAGTATGATTCAATTCTCAGTATAATATACATACGTATCACCAAACCATCCAGCTACAATGTTCCCAATAAGCTCAGAAATTGCACTATATGTAAAAATGTTCGCAACGTACAACTCTTTGTCGCATACCCAATTATTTTCAGACGGGACTGTCGTTTCATACCACGTCTTGTCATATTCATATTGAAAACATTCTGAAACAATACGTCAAGTTAATATCTCAATAAGAAATATTTATTAAAGGGAGATCAAAATATCATTTTCCTCGCAAAATTAAACCTGACAAAGGTTTTTTTACTTCTAGATCCGACATTTCAATCCTCTTTCTGAGGCAGTTAGGTATAACCTCAAAAGTAAGAAAACGTTAGGCGTTTTATTACTTTCATCAAAAAAAATTACAATCATGACAGAATAGGTCTGATTAGTATGAACCTCGTAGTTTGTTACCTCTGGTTTTGTTGCTCTTGTAGGGATCTATGTATATCAAACAGTTACTAAATCTTGTCTCTCCATTAACGTCTATTGATCTGTAACATAGAAAATTTATGAAGATGTATTTATGTGTTAAACAAAATCAAATAATCAATGAACTATTTTATAATTTGTACTTCATAATAGAGTATTACGAGCCCGACATCTCTCCTCAGCTTTGCATCGAGCCTCAAACTATACCCTAATCGGTTCTTCCCGCGTAAAGAAGTGTCTATACAGCGGGGCGCCCTGGCATATAGTGATTTAATCTATGTAGCAGGGCGCACTGTCGTGTAGCGTTTTGTCTGTGATTTGGCTATTTATCGGTGCTCTTATTGCGCCTTGTTACATCTGTAGGCTGAACCACCTGATTACTGGTCTGTAAGAAATATGGTTACGTGCTTCGGAGAGCACGTTAAGCTATCAGTCACGGTTTCGTCATATCATGTCATGTCATGTGGCATGTCATGTCATATGATATGTCATGTCATATGTCATGTCATATGTCATGTCATATGTCATGTCATATGTCATGTCATATGTCATGTCATATGTCATGTCATATGTCATGTCATATGTCATGTCATATGTCATGGCATATGACATGTCATATGTCATGTCATATGTCATGTCATATGTCATGTCATATGTCATGTCATATGTCATGTCATATGTCATGTCATATGTCATGTCATATATCATGTCATATGTCATGTGTCATGTCATATGTCATGTCATATGTCATGTTATATGTCATGTCATATGTCATGTCATATGTCATGTCATATGCCATGTCATATTTTATGTCATATGTCATGTCATATATCATGTCATATGTCATGTTATATACGTCATGTCATGTACTGTCATACGTTATGTCATATCATCCCTGGTGTTAAAGTTTTCCCACTAGTAGTAGGCCTCTGACATAATATGCAACAACGGCCGTGTTAGTAGTGATGAACAGCAACTGGGACTGTAAGCTTTACGTGCTCTCCGAAGCACGAAACTATATTTATTTACAGACCATTAATCAGGTGGTACAGCCTACAGATTTAACAAAGCGCAATAAGAGCACCGCTGAATAGCCAATTCACAGACAAAACGCTATATGACAGTGCGCCCTGCTACATAGATTAAATCACTATATGCCAGGGCGCCCCGCTGTATAGACACTTCCTATAAAAAAGGCTATTATTTTGTTATTTTTACTGGACTGCATCTATTTTAACTTTCTGCGCCCTCTGCTTTTTCTGCTCCACATAAATGACATTCCTGAGTGCACTAAATATCCTATGGTCCTTTTTGCAGAACATAGCACAGTGATTATTAAACATGATAGCTCTCTTGAGTATGAAGTGGAAATCAATGAGGCTCTGAAGTGTGTCGTAGAGTGGCTAAATGTTAATAATTTGTTAATTTACTGAAAACAAAATTAATGATATTTTCCCAAAAGAGAAAAATACCAAAAGTTGATGTGAGTTATGAAGGTGTGACAATTAAAGCTGTAAAGTCTACAAAAATTTTAGGATTAATTATTGACAATGACATGTCATGGGAATCGCAATCTTTAAATGTATGTAATAAATTGTTTTAATTTTCATAAGCTTTAAATAAATTTTATCTACACTCGTCTCATAATGTTCGAATTATGAATTCGAAAACAGATGCATAATGACCTACTTTATGCATTCTGCCTATAAAAACTAGGGTTTACTATAAATTACAGAAGCGTAATGACTTAATGAGAAAACTCTTAATACGATAAAGTTGAGAAATGAAACGAAGTTTTTTTTTTCCAATACTCAAATCGCTATCTTCCGCCGCACCTGACAGTTGTTGTTGTACGGTAATTTTTCGGATGTTGTTCAGTTGTTTTAAAAGGTTTTTGTTCTGTAGTTGTTGAGATGTTGTTCAGATGTTGTTTAGTTGTTGTTCAGATGTTGATTAGTTGTTGTTCAGATGTTATTCCGATGTTGTTCAGTGTTGTTCAGTTGTTTTAAAAGGTTTTTGTTCTGTTGTTGTTGAGATGTTGTTCAGTTGTTGTTCAGATGTTGATTAGTTGTTGTTCAGATGTTATTCCGATGTTGTTCAGTGTTGTTCAGTTGTTTAGTTATTTGCAGTTGAGACTCGACATCATAATCATAATCATCATTTATTTGCCATTAAACAAGGTATACAGAGGATGGTAGAATAAAATTGTTATAAACTAGGTTCACTTGTTTAGCCAGAAATAGCATGCAAATATAAATTCAAAATAAAATACAAATTGTCACATTTATGAATAAAAACAACTGTTAGTAAAGAATCTTTAAAAATTAATATCAAGCCATATTACGTTCTCGTATTGAATTTGACCATGTATCGGGCCTTGCAATCGCCGGTGTGGACGTTTGGAAAAGTGTTCAACTGAGTAAATTTTTTAGAGTGTAGATAAAATAGTGTATGCAACTGCATATAATTAGGCATTAGAATGCTCGTGTCAATCTATTATCACACTCGGCTACGCCTCGTGTGATAAACAGGCACTCGCATTCTAATGACCCCCATTATATGACAGTTGCATAAACTACTATAAAAATATAGCTAATAAAAATGCAGTGCTGACAGCTTATCACGGCTTTGTGCCATCATGTCTTCGTTATGGTGTCATCTATTGGGGAAATCCGAAATATAGAGATATTATTAATGAAATATATCATGTATTATAAAATTTGACAAACTTGATACTTAATATTGGAATTCTTAACGTAAGGACTTATTTTGAATCTAATCAGACATTGTATATTAATAATTAAATAATTTGACATGAACTGTTAGAATCTAGTATAATTTTAATGGAATCTATTTGTAAATTTGTAATTTTATGTGTAACTAATTCTTCGTATGCCGCAAGGTACGTTGCAGAGATGCTAAACAATGTATTAAACTGTGATCTTTTATACCTACCTGTAATGACGAACAATAAATTATTTATGATTTAATATAACATTTTACTTACTTTACTGGAATATTTTTTAATTTCCATTCATAATAACTTATATTTACTGGTGTTTCAGGGAGTTTGCAATTGTGTCCAGGAATTGCAAGTGCCAGATATAAGCTCATATATGACATGCACCATATTCCGCCTAAAACTACACCATATAGTATATCGAATTTTCTTTGATAACGTCCATCTGCACCAACTTCTTTAAGAGCACGATCGTAAGCAGATTCCATTACAAATACTTATATTTGGTTTCTCATCTAAACGCACGCGTTTATTTTGAATATGATGGTAATAGATAATAAATTTAAAATACTATAAAATACCATACATATCCCATTGGTTATTTAGTGTTTTAAAATACTTCAATAACATAAAATAAACTAGATACACACTTCGCAAGTGCAGAAATAAACTAAATTTAGAAGCGGGCAAATTATTAGAAGTTATCTTCATTTAGATAGTTAGTTCTTACCTTATCTATTTGTTCACTCATTTGGTATCAGTAGGGAACTGTAAAGATACGTTGTTTTTAATTACAGTGTTTAAGTCGTAATTAATACAAATACTAAGGATTTTTTATAATCTGTGCTAAAGATAAGCAAGATGTTAGGTAAAGTACCTACTCTAATTATTTTAAGAATCGAAACTTTCTCAGAATGTGAAAACTTTCACCAAGGAACAAAAAGTCGGAATATCATAAAAAGTATCAGACAAAATAAACTCGATCGGCTAATGTTTATTTATTTATTTTATTACAATACAACAGCTACAAGTATACATATCATGCGTCGTTAAACCCGATTAAATATGGGGGGAAAATATGTAAGTATTTTTATGTTTCGGTGAGTACGAAAACCATTACGCAAGGACACCGTTTACTCAGTTTTTATAGTAGTATTTTAGGAATATAAAATCTAGCTAGACCGATTTATCGCCCCATAATCTCCTTACACACAAAATTTAATGAAAATCGTTGGAGCTGTTTCCTGTAAAAAAAATTGCGATTGAAGAAAGACTAAACAATAAACACAATAAAAATGAATATTACATATTTTTTGGTATAGTATGCTGGAAACTTAGGATGGCCAGTCAAAAAAAAATACATCGTACCTCATGAAGCGGCATATCCTGTATTATTTTTTATTCACCCCGGAAATTTTATAGGGAGAGTCTACTCATGATTCTGAACAACTTACATCATGGGGTCACCTGCGAAATCGCGAAAAAAAAACAGCTGTTCCATACATTTTGTTCGAGTAGGTATGAATTTTTCTATGGAGCAGTTGGTTTTTTTTTCGCGATTTCGCAGGTGATCCCATAATGAAAGTTGTTTAGAATCATGAGCAGTCTCTCACTGTAAAATTTCCGGGGTGAATAAAAAATAACCCTGTATTGACATTTGACTAGTGACTGATACCAAAAACTCAAGAAGAGCTGGTGATAAGGAACAACTTTCCCCAAGGAACAAAGTCGAAATATGAAGAAAAATGTTGACCTCCATTACAATATGTACCAGACCAGCCGTCAACCTTATGTTCCTTGGGGAAAGTTGTTCCTTAGCCCAACCCAGCTGGTCTTCAGTTTACGGTACCGGTCACGAATAAAACTTCATCTATATTAGATTAGATTAGATATTATAAAATAATATGTAGATTGTACTCAACTCAAAAAACTATTTTGAACTAATGTTATTATTGAAATTATTTGTAGGAAGCTCATTAGATGAATATTACCTTTCTTGAAAAAATCGCATTCCATTTATTGGTCATGCCATGCATGCATTTTTCTTTTAACGGCGTTAGCGCTCTACTTCTACATTTTCTTCATATTTTGGCATTATTTTGGGGTAAATTAAGTGTCAATGCGTGTAACCCAGCTTTTAATCTGTGGTCTTGGCTCTTATGGGAAGGCAGGATCCCAGAGCCGTAAAAGGCTTTATAAACTGTGGTATTGACTCTGATGCCAACTTAGGTCTTTTGTTTGTATTTGAATTGGCTATTCATCGGTGCTCTTATTGCGCCTTGTTACATCTGTAGGCTGAACCACCTGATTAATGGTCTGTAAGAAATATGACATATGGTATATAGCATGAGATGGCATATGGCATGACACATGGATATGACGAAACTGGGACTGACAGCTTAACGTGCTCTCCGAAGCACGGAACCATATTTTTTACAGACCATTAATCAGGTGGTTCAGCCTACAGATGTAACAAGGCGCAATAAGAGCACCGATGAATAGCCAATTCACAGACAAAACGCTATATGACAGTACGTCCTGCTACATAGATTAATCACTATATGGCAGGGCGCCCCGCTGTATAGACACTTCCCTATTGAAACGAAAAGCCCTTGAACCAGGCTGGTTCGAGGCTAAATCCTTTGCCAGCAAAAATTGGGCCAACTTCATTGCATGCACCTTTTTTCGTGTAACCTTTTTTAGTGTCAACGTTTTGTCAAACAAAACGCGGTGGGCTACGACGGTGACGAGAAAAACTGGGTAGGTAACTGCGGTGACATTAAAAACTGGGAGTATCCTTTTTGTCAGGTCTATTTTTAATGTCTGGTATTTTTTTTTGCAATAGCATTTTAGTAGAGTTAGGGAGTAACCCACTAAGCAGGAGGACGGGGAGGGCGCAGGCCCCCCACAAGAGGGGGTTGGGGGGTGCAGCCCCCCGCAGTAAAAATAATCTTATGGTCGCAAATCCGACACAGTAGGTTTAGGTTAGGTTAGAGTTGTGACCCCCTGGAGCGAACGAAGTGAGGCAAAAGCATTATAAATTATGTTAAATACAAACAAATATACAAATAGAGAATGCAGATGATGTGGCACTTGCATCTCAGGCATCGTTATTCGATGAGGTTGAAAGGAATCTGACTGCAGCACTTGACCACCTAAGCAACTACTATGAGCAGAATAACCTAAAACCCAACCCGTCGAAAACCCACTCATGTGACTTTCACCTTCGTAATAAAGAAGCTAGGCGAACCCTAAACATAACATTCAAAAGCGTGCCCATCGCTCATTGCCCTCATCCGAAATACCTCGGTATTACATTGGACAGAGCACTTACTTACAAGCAACACTGTGCAAACACCAAACAGAAAGTGGGCACGCGTAACAATCTCTTGCGCCGCCTCACCTCTACAAAGTGGGGAGCTTCGCCACACGTCTTGCGGACTACTGGAATGGCACTATCCTTCTCTGCAGGTGAGTACACTAGCCCGGTATGGAGCCGTTCCGCACATACTCAGCTGGTGGACACAGCATTACATGACACATGCCGCATTATTACTGGTTGTCTTAAACCAACCCCTGTTGGAATGCTGTATCCCTTAGCTGGTATAGCCCCCCGGACATTCGCAAATCAAATCAAAAGCGAGCCGAAGCGAAAGAAAAGAGGCGGATTTGAGGCACCCAATGTATGACTATGCCCCGGTGTCTCAAAGACTCAAAAGTCGGCACAGCTTCATCAAAGAAGTGCCTCCTTAGATGGTGTAGCCTCTCAAACCCGACTTACTCTCTGGCGGGAGAAAGAGAAATACCCTACAGAAACCATAGCCTCACTCTCAGAGCAACTGCCCCCTGGACACAACCTTATTTAGTCGACGTGGAAGTCTCTTAACAGACTCCGGACCCAAGTCGGCCGCAGTAAGGAAAATATGTGCAAATGGGGCTTTAGCTCGGGGAGTGACTGTGTGTGCGGTGTTACCCCGCAGTCAATGGCACATCTATTGTCTTTCCCCGCGTGCCATAGTACCTGCACACGCGAAAACCTTTATGAAGCCACAAACAACGCTGTGCGCGTGGCTGAGTACTGGTCCAAACAAATTTAGCAACCACCAGAATCGATTCGCAAAGAATATTATAACAAACCAACCAAAAAAGCGCACCAACGGTTCCTGACCTCGCTTGACCTGCTGTCAATATTTTGATGGTTCAAAGTGTTTTTTAGGTCCAATTTTTTGCTTTGACGTAGACAATCTCACAGATGTATAAAGGGAAGCAGACCAAACATTTAGAGAAAAATGCGTGCTAATTACGCCCACATATAATTTTCACGCACACAAATACATTTCAAGGGGTCGGATTTAGGGACCAATAAAAAATAAAACCGTTTTCCGGTCACTCCAATCTGATTTCGGGAAACGGACCTACCAATTCATTTTCCTATCCTAGATAAGGATAAAAATTTTCATTATCCTAACACGCGTTTCCGAGAATCCACCAGAGGGTTGCCATTCCACCAATTCGGACTAAGCGCTTCCAGTTATCATTTATAATGCGCACTGCTAAAGAGTGGAACTCACTACCTGCGTCTGTGTTTCCAAACGCATACAACCCTAATCTCTTCAAAGTAAGAGTGAACAGGCTTCTTCTGGGTAAGCTCGCTCCATCTTAGACTCTGTCTCTGTCCTATGACCTAGACTAGAGTCAAGAGCAAACCCACCATTATTAAAAAAATGGGTGGATACTTTGAGGTGGCATCAGACAAGTTCGGGAATATTTCAGATTAGTAAAATAACATAAAAAATATTTATTTAACCATTTATAGTACAAAAACATATTATTTACAAAAATAATTAAGGCTTAACTTACAGCTCACCTAAGCCTAGGTAAATTCACTTATTTAATAAAACAACAAAAAAATAGTAAATAAAGAAATATGTGGGTGAATAGAAAAAGTGATTCATTTAAACCTAAAGTGATTATGATTACGATACCTAAAGACTATAATATAAATATAAAGTGGATATTATTATGTAAATATCAATACCTAAAATATAGAAATTGCCGTGTGATGCTGGCTTAGTATAGCATCACCCCATTTCTTATCCATGGGTGTCGTAAGAGGCAACTAAGGGACTCAAGGGTGTGTATTGCAATTTTAGGCGACGGGCTGACAACCTGTCACTATAGTGATGCACAGTTATCTGATCGAACCTCAAACTTGGTGTAACTTGTCAGACGTGGTGTTAATATCCGTTGAACGGCCGTTAACGCTCTGCCTACCCCGTAAAGGATATAGGCGTGATTTATGTATGTATGTATGTCAAATATACAAAGCCGGTGCAGCTGTTGTTGGTACTTCCTGAAACCAAATAATATGTATTGAAAATAGTTTGTCAAGTGGTTGATAATAATTATTGCTGTTTTTTTTACTCTACCATGACCACCAGTACGACTCCGTGTACATAGAATTAAAATACATCATTCATTATATCTGCCTAGCTATAAAACGTTCCTGGGACCATCGGAACAGAGGCTAAAAAACCACAGAACAATAACACAACCACGGCATCAAGTACCTATGTAGTCAATTTAATTTTATAGAATTATACTTACTTGCCGGGGAATAACATTAGAGGTACATAGCTGTACATTATGCACGTCTGGCAGAATATTATCACCAGGCGCAGTAGGTATACTCTGAAAAACAAAAAAGGTCCTTTTATATAAAATATATACATTTATGTCTCGTTTGTTATTTTGTAACAATATATATAATAATATCTTGTTTGATATTTTGTAACAAAATTATTGAAAATATTTTTTTGTTGTGTGTAACATTTTGGAACATTGCAAAGTGCAGTCGAGAACAACTCCGGATAAACACTTTGTTTTTTGTACTTTGTGTATTTAACTGGAGCTATTTTTGACTGTATAGTATTCACACATTACCATAATACTATAGTAATCTGTGACTGTGACCAATATCACTGGGCTAACACTAATCTAGGTGAAAGTAGACAGACCGGACTACAACTACGTATAGCAGGTGAAGGCCACACATACTGACTAGTTCTAGTTCGGTACCAACCTCCATTATAATACCTACATAATGATCAAATTTTCACTTTTTGCTAACACGCTGAAATAAAAAAAGGTAAGTACTCACCTCAAAAATTGTTGGAATCGCTCATGGTACAAGCACTGTGCGGAAACCACTATTATCTATCAAGTGAGCTTCAAAATGTTTTGAACACAGCACACTAAGTACACTTTGACGGCTGCCAGTTTGGTCTCTTCATCTTAGACAACCATGCTTACTTTAACCTCAATTTTTTTGGAAACCTGCAAACGATAAATGTTAATGTAAATTCCATAAAATTAAAATCAACAAGTGGAAGTAATTAAGTAAAACTGAATCCGGCCCCTCAAAAACATGCGAGTAAATGAAACGTCAAAATCAATCTGAGTCAATGAAAATTAATGAAAATCCAATAATATTTATCAAAACAAGCTGATAGAATGGATATTCCCGACATAGGGCAGTTAGCTAGAACGTCAGATCGATTAATTATCAGCAAAAACAGTCCATTGTACAAAAAACAAATGACGACGTTTCTACGTCGCTTCTATGACGCATTTCTATGCACAACAAACTTACTGGTGAAAAGTAATCCCAGTGCCATGTATTATCATTGTACAGGTACAGGTCCACATTTACAGGCGAAAATCTGCCTGTAGCACACTTGTAGTCACAGAACACTTATACTCCTGGCGGAGAAGAAAGCCAACTTCATACAAATTGGTTTACTACCGCCATCTGTGAACAACCCACGACACTAACTGGCAAAGCGCGGGAAAAATGAACTGGGCCCTATATATAGGATTTAATTTTCAAATTTTAAAAGTGTTTTTATATAAAGAAACTCAATATATGTTAGTTTTTTAACTTTTATTCCAAAAAAAGGAATAAAAGCGACTTATATATTGAGTTTCCTTACAATACATCAAACAACAAAAGTGAGAGATATTATAGAGGTTTATTTCCTATATTCGTCACAAACTGTACAAAATGTTTTACTGTTCTGTTGTGTAACACACCACAAAAAACCTACGTGAAGAGATACAAACACAGTCCATGTCATAACTATAGCACAATGCACAAGCATATGGATCTATTTCTTAATTGCTATGGCAATGCAAATCTGGGTAGCAATTTCTTACAAATTCTTGAAATTGTATTCGATGATCCATAAATAATTGTCCTAGTTAGTAACCTAGTGATCCATAAATAATTGTCCTAGTTAGTAACCTAGTAACTTTTAGAAAGAATAAATACACTAGCTAATACAAAAACCTTTCTTTTGATGTCAACATTAATGCGTTTTTGCAGTTGGCATATTTTTTGCACATATTTGATGCATTTCGCCTGTAGGATCTTTTCTTTCTCTGTCTTTCTTCGAGCAGGAGTAGTTGTTTATTTGTTGTTTTTTAAAGGGATCATTCTGAATTGTCCTTGTTGTGGTTGGTCTGGTACGAAGACGGGCACTTGTTGCTCAACCTAAAAATAAGACATGAGATATTTATTATTTTCAATAATCAAGAATCAAGATAATTTATTTGTCAGAATAATGTTACATTAGGTTTTAACAATTGAGGAAGTACATAATATTCGGCTTGCATGCAAGCATGCAAAATATAGAGTAGCAACTAGGTGGTCTTAAAAATCAAATTATTATCATAATTAAAGTATACTTGTCACATTATGTTATTAAACAATTCCGGGAAATGGACCAAACGCACCACGAGGAATCAGACAGCCCACATAACAGAAAAACAGACAAAAACAAGCCTTTTTTTTTTACTTACATCTACATCACATGGAACAGCAGTTCTAAATAAGTATTTTCTGCCGGCACAATCTCTGAAATCTTCATCTTTGAAATGCCTTGCACACAACATTCTGTGCTCATTGACAACTTTTTTTGAAATTCAATGGAGCTGACATTTCTGTCAGGGAACAAGTACTTGGCCCACAACTCGCACCTGAAAATAATGAATTGGCATTACATGTTATTCATATTGGTATTACAATATTATGTACAAAATACTACACTTAGTGGGCTAAACTGTAGTCTATGGGCCGCAGAGTTGGGCGTTGAAATTCTTATCTAATTATTTCCTGATAATTATTTATTTCTAAGGGTAAAATTGTGTAGTTTTATTTGCCGGAAACTTTTAGTGCTAGAGATATTCGTGATTGAAGCTTTGACTTTGTAGGTCCGTTTGGTATAGCCTAAACCTGAAAAGCGCCAGGTTAGGTCAGAACTGTAACCACAACGCACGAGCCAGGGGCAGGGGAAGTGCCAGAAACGACACAGGGCGGAAAAACATAACTTTAAAATGTATGAAAATGGGGGGGTGATTTCCGCTCTTAGCCCCCCCTAACCTCCGCGACACTCGGCGACCCATATATCTGCGACCCATATACTACAGTTTTTACCTTGTAGTGTGTTGTAGAAGTAAATAATCAGGAATAAAACCATGAAGTAGACATTGTTTACTTACCGAACTAGGTTCTTGGTTCCCGGTTTTAAAACTCGAAACAGTTTAACGCCGTCCGTAGAAGGCGAAGATCCACACTTAAAGCACGTGCCCCTGTTCTCTTTATCTGCCATCAAAACAGAGTGTATTTTTTCACAAAATAAAGGCAGTTCAAACTCGACGTTTTTGTGGCGATTTAAGAGTCCTTTCTCCTATATCACTGCACATTAATGTTAACAAACGTAAATTCTAACACTTAATCGGAGACTTAACACGATTTAGAACGAAAATACGACAGAAAGTATATGGCAAAGATATACAGTTCACGTAAACACGAAGAACCGCCATTTTGAATGTCATCTTTGTTGTCATCGCCGCCTGGTGTGGCTGCTATAGTAAACAAAAACTACTGATTATTTTATGTATTTGCATCTTATTAATTTACCAACTCATTTATTTCTAAAATATTATGGTAATTGAAAAATTCGTAAATAGAAGCGTGGAAAATTAAATTACAAAATGACTGATTTCAAAGTTAATTCAAGGTACGTCGCAAAGATAACTTACTAAGCACGTGATTACTCAAACATGTGACATGACATGATATATGACATGACATAGGACATGACATATGACATGACATAATACATATGATATGACATGACATAATACATATTATGCCATGACACATGACATTACATGATATGACGAAACTGGGACTGACAGCTTAACTCGAACCGAGCTAAACCGAAGCATGGAATCATATTTCTTACAGACCATTAATTAGGTGGTTCAGCCTACAGATGTAACAAAGGCGCAATAAGAGCACCGATGAATAGCCAATTCACAGACAAAACGCTATATGAAAGTGCGCCCTGCTACATAGATTAAATCACTATATGGCAGGGCGCCCCGCTGTATAGACACTTCCCCCATACAAAGTTGAACGGGGCTGCTTGTAGTTACAATTTACAGGTTACAGGCGTTTTATGAAGACACTTGTAAAGCTACCATAGTAAGTACCGCTCCAAAATCTCGACTACAGGTAAATTTTACAAGTCGATGTACAACACTATCGATTAATTCATTTCATTCACTCAAATTCAACGTCAATACAGATAAAATAATGTAAAAGTATGTATACACTTTGCTAAATATATAAGACATTACACTGAAAATTATTATTTTAATAAAAAGGAAATTACAAAAATGAAATCAACAATATTTCTAATAAAAATCATATTATTGATAGAGTACGTTAAAATAGTACTGTTGTGAATTAATAATAATAATCCACAATTGACGATAAAGTTTTGCTTTATTTAACGCCTCGAGCAAAATAATTTGGCAAGGAACGCATTTTGAGTACTTTTGAACATATTGAATAGAATATGCAGAAATCTTGCACTTGTAGAATAATTACGTAGGTCAGACGACCTGTAAAATTATTCACAAGTTGTAAGTTTTTACAGTTGTAGTTTACAAGTCTTTTGATGAACACCTGTAAAAACTTGCTCGATTGTGTTTTTAAAAGCAAAATCTACCCTATGGTTTGTCGATGGAAATCTACAGGTGCCTGTAGCTGTGACTTGTAAAATTGTAGACCTGTAGCTTCGAAAAACGCCTGTAGTTGTAATTTTCATCAGTGTTGCTATTTAAATAATAATTTTGGCGCGATGTTGCCACTTTTTCGCCTGTAGAATTGTAGTTGTTCAATGATAGCACAGGCCACAGGTGTTTTCTTATAACTTGCATTGCCGCACAGAAGCGCACTACTTTTTCTCATCTCATTTAAGTCTTTTTAGCACATATAATGCAATGATCCACAAAAAAAACGAAAACAAACACGGAGCCTCAGATGTTTACCAGTGTTATTTACCCAATGGCAAAATGGCGACGTGCTTCACTCCCTATTTTGTCTATGTGTGCGTTCATGTAGCAACAGTATGAACGAAAGGGATGCAATCATTGATCTTTCGTTGGAGAAACAGAGGAGAAGATATTAGTAATCCTCATCGATGTGTTTGTGAAACTTATGTTTGGTCTGCTTCCCTTTATACGTCTGTGGACAATCTGGCCGCGTTAAATTGTGTCGGCTACGAAACTGACGTATAAAAAGTTGACATACATGGCCGGGACCCCAGAAGCTCTTTTACGAAATTCAGTGTTGGCAGCACTGAAAGTCAAGTCAAGTCGGATATTACTAGAGTGATCTGTGGTCAAGTCTCGTTCTCGTTTCGCTTTGGGGCTTTGCCGCCTGTGTGTGTTATCGGAATTTTTCGCGCCTCCTTTGTTAGTTTTGTGTTATAATTTCGTTTAATGTACATAGTATTCCAACATGGGTGCGTATTTATCCGAACCAGTTACTGAGAAAGTGTCTAGCGATGAATCTAATGATAAATTAGAATGCGGCGCAAGCTCCATGCAGGGATGGCGTGTCAATCAAGAGGTATGTTGTTTCTATCTAATAATTTACAATTTACTTTACCACTGTGCGCTTTTTAACGAATAACATAGTTGTTAGACATTAAGTTTTGTAATCCCCGTCATTGCGTACCGGAACCCCTCACATGCGAAGGCGATTAGTGCATGCTTTTGTGAAACTGTTCGACCGCTAGCTATGCATTTCCGATTATAATTGCATATTGTGTTCAGTAGGGGTTATATTGAGTCGCATCCAGGTGCTTCCGCAAATTTCTTTGATAATATTGTCCGATACGTGTCTGTAGGATTCTCACAATACGATCCTCGAGTTCGATACTAACACGTCGCTGTTCGCGGTGTACGACGGTCACGGCGGCGCGGAAGTCGCGACGTACTGTTCACAAAAACTGCCTGACTATATCAAGAACACAGAGGCTTACAAGAATGGCGAACTGGTCAAAGCTCTTGAGGATGCATTCTTGGGATTTGATGCCACTATTGCAACTAAAGAGGTTATGGACATATTGAAAGAGTTAGCAGGTAAGATCATATTCACCTTTTAAACATTGCTACATCCTATTTGAATTTAAATAAAATTTGTTTTGGTTTCTGATATTCATTATAAATAATAAATATAACTTGAGACGCACCAAGTAGTTGAAAAAGGCCACTGATTAGGCATTTTTGTGGTTGTCGGTAAGTAGTGGCCAAGTGGCAGTGATGTACTGTTGTTTCAGATGGTAGTTTTAACAATTATTTAGTACAAAACTATAACGCAAATATTCCATAGATACCTCTGCAAGTCATTAAAATTGTTCTTAAATACTTAGGATTTTATTCAATATTATTTATTTGTAAATTTACATGTTTTCATTGTTTGTGCTAGGTGAAATAAACCCTCCAGGACCTAGTGACAATGAGGAATCTGAAGATGAGAATGTCAGCAACTTGTACCAAGAGGCCAGGCTACCATTGCAGGTATGAAAACTAAAAGGTTATGTGATTGAATTTGTAGTAAAGATATTAATAAGCAGTGACCGGAGTAGGTAGAGTGATTTTACGTACTTACAATGTTGTTGTATATTAACCACTTCGCTCAGGTCGAATTTTGCAACAATAGATTTGTATTGTACTTCCAAGCACACATGTTTGCTGTTATGAGCGGAGTAGTTAAGGAAGCGGGTCTTTTTTTCTCGGGATTTGGTTACACTTTAAACTAGTAATAATAAGCATATTATAGAGGTATTCCATGTTTTATTAAAATAAAACAGTTTTCATTCATACATACAGATAATATAACTTAACCTTTGTGTAGTGTGGAAAGTTCAGAGTTAGCCCCACAAATAAAAGATAGAGCTTGTTTAACAACTGTACTGTAAGGCTGAGTTGTACTTGTAAAACTGAACAGCTTTTCTCAACAAACAGGTCAAAGTATGATTAAAAAAAAAAAAAAATTTGGGCCTCCTAAACAAAATGACACATTTTTTTTATAATTTTTGTATGGGAGTTTAATTTTCTTATTGAGAAAAGCTGTTCAGTTTTTCAAGTATAATGCACCTTAAAAATATTAGCTCTAAATTAATAGTACCTTGATTTGGATAAGGAGACAAAGCAGAAGTGGTTTATTCCACTATCACTGAGCTTTGCTTGGGTGAAAGCTTAAACTTATCAATGAAAAGACATTTTCTGCATTCTTAAGCAACTCACCATTTCCTGCAGAGTAACTTGGCCAAGTAATAAGTAGGTTAAGAAATGTGCTAAGTAAGTTGTCTTTATTAATTTACTATCAAATGCTACTCTGCTATACTTAAATGTAAACTTAAATTTACGAAAAAATCCATTTGTGAACTTTGAATTGCAGGAAGTGTTAGCCAAATATGAGAATAAATTGAGCACTCTTCACCGCACCAGACTTGGTGATTCTGCAACACCCTTGTCTCCATGTCTGAGAGCCAAGAAGAGTACTGATGAACCAGGCTGTTCTAGTGAGTGTTTATTTACTTTATTTTGGGTCTCTTTTAATTTCTTTTAGCTTTTGTTATTGTGTGGGAAACCCAATTGCCTTTATGGCTTCTGGATAAGATCAATCCATCTTCAACTTGTCTTAGTTTGGTGCGTCTCTAGTTATAAATAAATATTGAATAAAAATGATTGTTTTTTTCAAAGTGAATTTCTAGCATTTAAACTCATGGTATGTAACATTTTGATGCGCTGTTTAGTTCCTATATGACCTACAATCAATTGTTACTAAAGATTTTCTACAGTTAACCATTTATCATATCAGGTGCTGGAGCTTCAAGCTCAAGTTCAGGCTGTTCAGCAGCTGCAGGGTCCAGCTCAGAACCAACGGCTGGAGCATCCTCCAGCAAGAATGGAGTTGACAACCCTGAGGGCAATGGAGACGAGGACACTGGCGGAGTCTCCTCCACTAATGAAGAAGACAAAGATGTTAATGGCGAGGTAAATCAAAAGTGATTGATCATGATCACTCATTGTGCCTGTACAGTACAGTACACAGGAACACGAAGAATAACTAAACCCTCGAAACAGAGACATAAATTCTGCATTCGTCAAGGCCGCGAATATTGCTCGAAAAACTTCCACAGTGCGGGTGAATTTTTACCATGGACGTACTATTAAAACAGGACTGATTACTTCAAAAACAGTTATTTACAAATAGTAACTTTATTAAACTGGTATCTGGTCTATTTTACATTAACTCTTTCCCCGAGGCTAATCCGAGCCGAGAGAGATAGCATGTAGAGAGGCTGTGTGTCTTGTTCTTTCATATTGCCAGTGTAGAAAATTACTGGAGATAAAATTTTTGACTAACTTATTTTTGACAAACATAATTATAATTTAAGTAATATATTAAAACAATTTGCGGCAGAATATCAAAAACTTGTTTGAAATCATAAAATTATACACTGATAAATTATAATTTTGTGTAAAAACTATCAATTAAATAATTTTCTTATGGTATCCCTATAAGTTTTAATTTTGGCGGTAAGTAAGTTTAAATTTTAGCGGCAGATGAAAAAAATTTACATTCCTTATTTATTACTTAAAATCAGTATTTGACGAAATTTTTCACTCAAAATGGTGAAAAAAAATTGTGTTCAAAGTTGTCCAAGTGAATCGTATGTATGTAAATTCTATATATGCTCATTGTAATAAAAAATATTGATACCCTATTAGAAAGAGACGTAAGCCGCGGTGTGTGCCATCTCCCTCGGCTCGTTTTTTCTGCAACAGTTATCAGTCCTGTTTAAATAGTACGTCCATGATTTTTACACACTGCCGCCGTTATAACTCGGAGCACGGGAAGTGGGAGCGTCATGACGAGTAGCAGCGCATGTAACCCGTTCATGCTCACGCCACAGTATAATTAATAGAACTAGCGTACAGTATGGTCACTCCCTGCTTCCCTCTACAAGCGCCGCCCACCCGCGCTCGGAGGACGCTCAGACACCGGCTAGCAAGGACGCGAAGACGAAGGTCATTTCATACTGCCGCACATTGCATTCCCGATTCGCGAACGCAAAATGGCGGCAACCCTGAAATGTTGTCAACACACAAGCAAGGTCCGCGTTCACCTACGCCAGCTTAGACTGTGTGCGTAGGCAACGCGTTTGTTTCATACATTTGAGCGCCAGTGCCCGAGGTGTACTCACGCTGCCCACTTCCCTTACTATTTCCCTGCCCATAGAGGTACTGTGGTTATGAGACGTTGACCTTTTCTTCTGTATAGTGTTTTGGTTTTAGGATAGACTCAAATAAATGTAAAACATGTCAAATACTATCAAAAACAAGCAACTGGGACTGGTCAGTTGTGAAATGCTGGACAATTAAGTTCCAAGTATTTCACTTGAATATTTGAAAACCTACCTTACATAACAAAGAGCAAACTTGACAGAGTTTTTTTTTTCTTTATCCAGGTTACAACAAGTGAACCAGTGAAAGCTAAAGATGCTATGGAAGTAGACAAATCAAACTCAACTGCACCAGACAGCTCGGAAGACAACCGTGACCAACCGGAGCAGAGTGGCAGTGTCAAAGCTGTTGCTGGGAACGGAGATGTGTGTAACGGAGAGGTCACCGACTCCAAACAGGTGGACAGCCAGGAGAGCAACATCACATCATCAAATGGATCCACACCGGCTAAGGGAAAAGCTAAATGTAAGTTTAATGCTGAATTATTAGTTCTATCTAGCGCTCTCAAAATCAGATTATATTGACCACACAATAGAATTTAGAGTACAACAAAGTAGTGCAAAATGAATACATATCTAAAACTGAAAATCTCTGACGCAAATGAATATATTATACAAGATTTCCGCCCAGCGGTTTCACCCGCTGCCACTCATTTTCCCGTGGTAATACTTGTTTTCCTGCAGTAAAAAGTGGCCTATGTGTTATTCCTAGTTATACTCTACCTGTGTTCCATATTTCATCAAAATCGGTCAAGCCGTTTGAGCGTGAAGAGGTAACAAACATACATACATACACACACAAACTCAGATTTATAATATTAGTACGGATTTGTTGTGTGTATAGCTTATTTAAGCGTATTTGGATAATGTTAACAATGAGTAAGGAGTGTTGGTCCGAAAAAGGAATGCCAGCAAGGTAAAAAAGAGTTTACAACTACTAAAACGCTTATTTTATTACCGAACGTGACTAGTTAGGGAAACCCCTAAAAGTTTAACGCCATCTATTGGCATAATAATGCTTTACTTTTTTAATCTGTAAAAAAAGACCTTATTCCAGTTTTGGTAAGTCATAAAAAATTACATTATCATAATTTTTCATTCGGAGTATAATTATAATTATAAATTATCTTGCAAAGAATAAAAAATATAGGGATAACACAAAAATATCTGTTTTTTTAAAGCTCTGAAAGCCGGAATTAGAACAACGGAAACAGAATTCCGAACTTATCAAAACTCACAGAGCGAGCCCTGAAACGGCAAGCCCGCGCGTCCAGACATTATTATGCGTCCGAATTAAAAGGCGCATAGTGCCTAAGTAGCTGTAATTCGACAAGGTGTCGTCGTAGTCGGCCGGGTTGTGCTCTCGTATATTGCTGAATCTAAACCGCGCGCGGCCGCCGCGTTTGCAGCCCGCTCGACACAGCGTTTGCAGCCCGCTCGACACAGCGTTCGCGCCGCCCGCCTAACGAAGCGTTGGTCCTAAAGCATAATACCAAATCCACCTCTACGAAGAGTTCTATACATATTATACAACGAGTTCAGTCGATCTTTTTCATTCCCGTTAAAAAAGAGATCAACTCAGTAAACTTGATTTGTATAAAAAGCAGATTGATGTGTCAAGTGCAATAGTGTGATTCCACTTGAAGACAGTTTGGCTCTGCGTTTGTGGGTCTCTTCCGTGGTGCGGACTTTAGCTGGTGTACGGTCGGTTGTAGCACATAAGGTACCAGGGGTATTGAATTATTTTTGTCCCCAGCAATTATTTTTCTTGACATGCATTAGTAGAAAACGAGTACTTTTATGAGAATAAGTTATTTTTTTATTATGTGTTTAATGATACAAATAATTCAGTTCTTTTGGATTATAATGGTACCTAATGTGCTACAACTGACTGTACCTCGACCAATCACTGCATAAGTTTGACTTTACACGTGATTACAGTGTCGCCAGTATCGAGTTCTGACAAGGAGCTCCCAGCGCGGCCGAAGAAGGCCAAGCTGCGCCGCGCCGCCGCCGCCGTCTACGAGACCCTGCTGCGTCACGCCGCTCAGGAGAATGAGGAGGATGACAGCGACTCCAATGATGAAAACTTTGAAGGCGGCGAGGTTAACTCCTCCGACGAAGAGAATGTCAACGGAGTGGAGGACTCTGAAGAGGGTAAGTTGACTTGTGGCCCCGCCGCCGTCTACAAGACTCTTATGTCACGCCGCTCAGGAGAATGAGGAGGTGACAGCTACTCCAATGATGAAAATTTCGAGGGGGCCGAGGTTAATTCCTCGGACGAAGAAGAAAATGTGAATTGAAGATTTTTAAGACTCCGAGACCTTTAAGACTCCGAGAAAGGCACTAAACTCTTGCGTCTATAAACAATTTAGAGCAATGATTCTGCCCATTCTGAAATTCCGAGTGGTGTCAAGTTAGAATAACATCATCCTTATTTGTGCACGTGTCGTGCAAGGCATCTTATGAATCTGTCAACAGTGGCAACAACCAAAATTTCCATTGATTTTTCTATTTGGATGAACGCATTTAAGGGCGGGGCACACCGGCTCCGTATCCGTTCCGTATCCAGCTCTCGTCCGTAGTCACGCACGAACTGATGACGTTGTAATGTATAGGACTGTATGAGATACGGCACACCGCTTGCGTTGCGTATCCGTTGCGTATCCGTTCCGTGCTGCACGCAAGCGGTGTGCCGTATCTCATACAGTCCTATACATTACAACGTCATCAGTTCGTGCGTGACTACGGACGAGAGCTGGATACGGAACGGATACAGAGCCGGTGTGCCCCGCCCTTTATAAGCTCCTGATTATATTCAAACAAATACTTATTTTTCATTCAACTAATTTGTAAGTTAAATGTTTCATATGATCTTTATTATATTACTTTATAGCGGCTAGTATCCCTGCCTGCTTACACAACTCATAAATTTCTGTTAAGTTATTTTCAGATATTTGTGTTAGTCTTTGTGTTTATATGTATTTATATATAAAAAAAGTATTTTAGTTTGTCCCCATAGCTTTGCTTAGTTTGGGGCTAGATGGCGCTGTGTAAACTGTCCAGGATATTTATTTATTATTTATTTATATCAGAAGCAGAAGGTGAAGAGGAAGATGACGAAGAAGAGGAAGAATGTGACTCCAGCGACGAGGACGGAGAAGAGGAGCTCAGCATGACGGAGGAGCCCGGCAACGACAGCGGCTGCACGGCCGTCGTCGCGCTACTCAAAGGTAATTGTAGTACAGTCGGTTATAGCACAAAGCACAGTATAATTAATAGTACTAGCGTACAGTATGGTCACTCCCTGCCTCCCCCTACAAGCGCCGCCCACCCGCGCTCGGAGGACGCTCAGACACCGGCTAAGCAAGGACGCGACGACGAAGGTCATTTCATACTGCCGCACATTGCATTCCCGATTCGCGAACGCAAAATGGCGGCAACCCTGACATGTTGTCTCACACACACAAGCATGGTCCGCGTTCACCTACGCGAGCTTAGACTGTGTGCTTAGCAACGCGTTTGATTCATACATTTGAGCGCCAGTGTCCGAGGTGTGACATAAGGTACCAGGGGTACTCCAATAGAACTGAACTATTTTTGTCCCCAGCAATATTTTTTCTTGTAATTAATATTTATTAGTAGAAAATCACTTCTTTTAAGAGAAAAACTTCATATTTTGATTATGTATTAACTAGGGATAAAAATAATTGAGTTCTCTTGTAGTACCCCTGGTACCTTATGTGCTACAACCGACTGTACATTGTTGCCGAGGCCGGGAAAGTAAGGCTTCTCAAAGGTTCTCGCGCTACTCAAAGGTAATTGTAGTACAGTCGGTTATAGCACATAAGGTACCAGGGGTACTCCAAAAGAACTGAACTATTTTTGTCCCCAGCAATATTTTTTTCTTGAAATTTATATTTATTTGTAGAAAATCACTTGTTTTATGAGAATAACTTTATATTTTGATTATGTATTAACTAGGGATAAAAATAATTTAGTTCTCTTGTAGTACCCCTGGTACCTTATGTGCTACAACCGACTGTACAATGTACATTGTTGCCGTAGCCGGGATACTAAGGCTTCTGGTTTCTGGTTTAAGAAATTTATTTATTCAAATAGGAATTAAATTTACTTACTTTGAAAAATAGAACTACTATACTAATGTTAATCTTCAAACGGAACTTTGCGTTGTGTCAGTGTATATACGTAGGCTTAGATGGACGATAAGAGTTTGAATTACTTCAAATATACGAATCAAGCTAAGTCCTTTACCCCCGAGGCTTACAAAGTGCTTTTCTCAAAATAATACTACGAAAAAAGTAGAAGTACTGGATAAAAAGTTAATTTACACATACACGCATATACATATCATGCCTATCATCCCTTGCGGGGTAGGCAGAGCGTAAACAGCCGCAAACGGACATTTAAGCCATGTCTGACAAATATTTAAGGGTCATTCGGAAAATTGTGTATCGCCATAGTGACAGGTTGTCAGCCTATCGCCTAAAATTGCAAGACACATCATCAAGCCTCTTAGTCGCCTCTTACGACTCCCACGGGAAAGAAATGGGGTGATGCTATTCTAAGCCGGCATTACACGGCACGGCATAATAAACTAGTCCTATTATTATGCCTCAGGCATGGTTTAAAACTACAACCTTCGCTAACAGTAAATACCCCACTTCGTCTCAAACTGTAAGCGGATTATAAAATGGACAATCAACTGACTATCCAGACACAACTGACATGCTTTACATACATACATACATACATATATACATACATATATCACGCCTATAATCCCTTACGGGGTAGGCAGAGCTCAAACGGCCGTAAAAACGGACAATTACCACACGTCTGACAAATATTTGAGGGTCATTTGAAATATAGTGTATCACCATAGTGACAGGTTGTCAGCCCATCGCCTAAATTTGCAATACACACCCTCAAGTCCCTTAGTCGCTTCTTACGACACCCACAAGAAAGAAATGGGGTGATGCTATTCTAAGCCGGCATCACACGGCTATACACATGCTTTACAGATTGCGAAATTCGATTTGACCGTGCATATCTTGTAATATGACTTCACACCATTTCGTGTTTCCCAACATTCTGCACTCTATCTTTGGTATGATTTTTGTTCAATTAACAATATGCTCGTTCTCCAGGCACAGAGTTGTTCGTGGCGAACGCGGGCGACTCGCGCTGCATCATCTGCCGGGAGGGCAAGGCCGTCGACATGTCCATAGACCACAAGCCGGAGGACGCGCCCGAGCTCCAGCGGATCACCAAGGCCGGCGGGAAGGTATCCAACGACGGACGCATCAACGGCGGCCTCAACCTGTCCAGGGCCATCGGGGACCACTCCTACAAACAGAACAAGGTAAAAAGACAAAAATTGGCGGGCAAGGAACGAGCTGCGGTTGCCCAGATGAACGAGGCGTCGTCGCTAGTAATGACGAAAGTCGCAGGTGCAAAGTCAGCGTCTGAAAATTTTGCAAGTTTAAAAAAAACATAACTAGGTATATGTCTGCCATAGAAATTTGGGAACCGTCACTTCGGTACGCTTTAGTTTTATTGCCAGAAGTTTTGAGCTTTTTTGTACAAAAAATAATTCAGCATAAAAAGGCATCATCCCTTTCGCTTCCCACCGGTGTAATAGACGACTAAAAGATTCGAGGGTTTCAGCTGTGTTACAATTTGAGACGTCGCGTATACGACAGCTGACAGCTTTACCTACCCCGCAAGGCATACAATAATCTGCTGTGTATTGCAAAATTTAAGTTTTAAAATTTGGTATTCAATTTATCGCGGGTTTTCATCGCTTAGACTGCATTCAATCTGTAAAGATAGAATTAGTCGCCGGGTATTAGTTGCAAAACTAACCCGGTAGATGGAGCCTTGCCACGCGTTACTGGCATGAAAATACACTTTCAAAATTGGCGGGCAAGGATTGAGCTGCGGTAGCCCAGACGGAAGAGGCGTCGCCACTAGTAATGCGAAAGTCGCAGGTTCAAATCCTGCCCGCGCTTGAAAAGGACAATGGGCAAAATGGGCCCACCTCTTAGGCAAAATGGGCCCACCACCAATAAGAATGACGTATATGTCACAGCGAATTCTGGCATGCGCCTTTCTGATAATGGTTGCTTGTAAACAGACCTTTAATTTAATATATAACTCATTTTTATTGGAAGTGGGCCCACGGTTCATACATTTTTGCCCATCATCCTTTAGCAAGTTTTCAATAATGTGTATTGTGATTGTTTTAGGAGCTCGGCGACAAGGAGCAGATGATCACGGCGCTCCCGGACGTGAAGACGCTGACCATCGACCCGGCCCAGGACCAGTTCATGGTGCTGGCGTGCGACGGCATCTGGAACTTCATGTCGTCGCAGGACGTGTGCGACTTCATCCTGCCGCGCCTGCAGGAGGGCCGCGACCGCTTGTCGCAGATCTGCGAAGAGGTACATACTTATTTTTATATACACTCGTCTTATAATGTTCGAATTATGAATTCGAAAACAGATGCATAATGACCTACTTTATGCATTCTGCCTATAAAAACTAGGGTTTACTATAAATTACAGAAGCGTAATGACTTAATGAGAAAACTCTTAATACGATTAAGTTGAGAAATGAAACGAAGTTTTTTTTGCCAATACTCAAATCGCTATCTTCCGCCGCACCTGACAGTTGTTGTTGTACGGTAATTTTTCGGATGTTGTTCAGTTGTTTTAATAGGTTTTTGTTCTGTTGTTGTTCAGATGTTATTCCGATGTTGTTCAGTTGTTGTTCAGTTGTTGTACAGATGTTGTTCAGTTGTTGTACAGATGTTGTTCAGTTGTTGTTTCGATGTTGTTCAGTTGTTGTTCAGTTGTTGTTCAGTTGTTGTTCAGATGTTGTTCAGATGTTGTTCAGTTGTTTAGTTAAGTTATTGTTAAGACTCCACATCTAAACAACTGCTAAAGTATAGATTTTTCAAAAATTCATATTAAGCCATATTACGTTCTCGTATTGAATTTATCCTTGTATCGGGCCTTGCAATGGCCGGTGCGTACGTTTAGAAAAGTGTTTCTGAGTTTTTTGGAGAGTGTAGATAAAATAGTGTATGCAACTGCTATAATTAGGCATAAGAATGCTCGTGTCAAACTATTATCACCTCGCATTCTAATGACCCCCATTATACGACAGTTGCATAAACTACTATTTTTACAAAGACGGTACATACTTATTTTTATGTTTTTACAAAGACAGATCATGACGTCAATTAGTCATAATACTATACTATCCTACATTGAATAGAGTAACTTCATTTTCATAAACAAACTGGGTAACAAAGAGGAATTTTCAGAATGAGCAATTTTTTCACACCCTAGATATTTATTTATTTACAAACATAGAGAGGAACGTGAGTCATTGTTTATGTTTTAAATCAGCGGGAAGAATATATCCATACAAATCGCTTTCTCCCCTTGGGAGAAAAAGATGTAACTATCAAAACCTTCGTAAAACGGAATGTGCCTTATATTTTAGCACAGAAACAGGGATGCATAATAATAATAAAGATGAATATTGCGTTTGTACGAAATATAAAAAAAAAATACTCTAACGCGCTAATTTGATTTGGATTTTCCTTAGCATTAATTTAAGGTTTATTCAAAGCACTATCTATCACTTGAACAAATAAAAACTATAACTAACTAGTGTGTATTGAGGTCCGAAGCGCAGTCGAGGGCCTCAAACTACACCCTCGTTAGTAATTGGCTTCTTTCTTTGCGCGTCAAGAATGTACTATTTATTATTTTTGCGTGTTTTAAAGGCGTTTGTTTTCCCTCAGATGTTCGACCACTGCCTGGCGCCGAGCACGATGGGAGACGGCACGGGCTGCGACAACATGACAGCCATCATCGTGCGCTTCAAGGACGGGCTCATCGCGGACGCCGCGCAGGCCTCCGCCCCCGCCCCCGCCGCCGCCGCCGTCCCGCAGGAGCCCAAGAAGCGCGCGGCCGAGGAAGAACCCAGCGCGGAGCAGCAGGACTCCAAGCGGCAGAAGGTCGAGGATGTATCCAGCTCGGTGGTCACCTCCAGTGTGTAGACTAAACGTAGTATTGTGATGGAGACTTTTTTTATTTAAATAGGATATTGGTTTTTAATGGGTGACCCGAACGGTTCTATTGCGACGCGGGGAACGTCCCCCGCCTACCTTTGACCGCCACAGTCGTCCAGTCATGACGTGTCACTGCTGGATGGCTGATCGAGGACTTCATTATTTTCTGTCATATCTGAATGACTTTGGTGGTCAAATTGTTAAAAATGAATGTGGGTGTTAAGTCTGATTGCCTTACTTTGCGGCCTGAAGTGACCCGCCGGTCGATCTTCATACTGTTACTGTTTAAGGATAAAATGTGAATCCAGTAGGACCTTAAATTATTAGTGGCGTAGAGGTACGAATTAATTTACACGTTTCGTAGTTTCGGGATCTAGCGATATTAATGTTAGATACTGCAGACAGCCAGCAACAGCCAGGCAAGATGTTTAGGACGGTGCATTTTTAAACTCGATTATGTGGACCCAGTATTTAGTAGGTTTTCAGTTCGGGCATTTAATAAGAGACTTTAATGGGCAACAGGATACTTTCGTGTCTTCTTTTGGGTGTAAGTAGGATCGTGAGAGGGAGGATCACAGGATAGTCTTTTGTAGATATGACACTGCGACGTGCGTCGGAATGGGGAGAAAGGATTGCTCCTTATGATAAATTTCAGAACTGATTTGTTGACTAGCGACTAGTTGTAAGCTGTAAGTGTAGGTTACATAATTGGTATCTGCAGTCTGAACTCCACCCCTGTGCTAGGTAATTGAAAAGGTTCAGATCTATTGGTTTGTTAGAAAATCACTTTTAGAAGTCTTGTCTATAATCCCAGTGTGATTAATATGAATGAATGATTCAGTTTTGAAATCATGGTAATAAAATGTACAATTTGTTTTATAAAATTCCTAGTAAAACATTTAATAAAATATTCTCTCTTCATAACATACTTTTTTACAACATGACCATGATCTGATAGATGAAACGTTTTGATCACATTTTGAGCCTTGATTCTATTTTCTATTCTAATCGTTGATTCTATTATAATTATGCCGTGATAACGTGATAAGATAAGTAATCATAAGTTTAATTATTTGTTTTCAGTTTCTAATTTTTTGACCAAAAATATCGAAGACCTTATTTTTGATAGATTTGGTTTTAATTTAAATGTGTACCTTACATGATGATGATGTGCCAGTGGTTTGAAACATATTGGTTGTATTTTGGTGATTGGTATTAATTATTGTGACCTTCATAATTTGACATGACCCAGGTTCCTAAAATTTCCCAAAATCAAGAATGTGTATGTAAAAAATCATAATTTATGTATGTTATTCATTAGTCATAGTTAGTTATATTTTTGTAATCGTAATCACAGTTATCGTAAAGTTAAATCCACTTATTTGTAACAATTATTTATCAAGAAGACATTTTGCTAACCAATTAGGTAAAATTTTCGTCATAAAATTTCGTCATTAAATTCCAGTGTCGAATTTTGTTATAAACTAATTTGTAATCAATCAACAGTAATTATAATTTCTGCAGGTGACCCGAAGTGTTTGATAGGACCTGCATTTTCTGTTTTTATGTGTGTTTCAATGAAAAATACATTTTTGCAGACTGAATGATCAAAAGTTTTTTATTTGTACACCATTGCAATGGATCTTTTATCTGATCTGAGTAAGATATTCTATGGTCTCCATTTGTGTAGCCTCTAGTATCTGCAGAGCATCATACTCGCTATCCAGCTGCTCAAGAATCATGGTTCTGTCATTTATTTCTGCCTGAAACCAGAAAACATAGTTAAAAGTTTACACAGAATGTTATTACTTAATTGATTACTCGTGATCATTAGTATATAGATTTAGCTATTTTAATTACTTGCAACTTTGCTTGTTCTGATTCCTTTTCCTTAGTTATGGACTTCAAGAGGTTCATGGCTCCAATTGCTGCCATCTTCTGTTTCTCCACATTGTCTCCCAACTCCCTGAGGACCTCTAGTAGTGAGTTTATTATCTTTCCAAAGTCTTGAACTTCTGTTGGCGATAAGAAGTAAGTAAGTGAATACCAAATTTTAAACTTCCCGTGTTAGGTATAAAATTTTTGAAAATTTCAAATTTGAGTCTTAAAATAAAGCAATTTGTTTGATTGAGTTCAAAGTCGAGCATGATTGTTGGTGCTGCTGGCGGAGCACTATTGATACAATCTTCTGTCTGCATTCCACGCATAATCAAACTAACAACGATATGAAATGAATACAAATTCATAGAATAGAAGGATTAAAACTTACTGGATTCATAATCTTTGCACGTATCTTTGAGATCCACTGTCTCCTTGAAGACAGAGCTTTCCAGAACTCTGATTTTGTTGATATCATCGTAAAATAAATGGGCCTTCTGAAGCTCCTCAGCCATTACAAACTATTTTTAGATTTTGATAAATCTTTGTTTATTTTTGGAGTTCAAGTGCAAATGTTTGATAGAGTCAAAATTAAACTTTAGATTTTGTGTAGAGTTTGTATCCAAGGAAACGTATTTTATTATTTATTTATGAACGCAGCTATACAAAGCCATGAAAAATTCAAGAACGAAGCCATACTGAGCCATACAAACTGTCAATTTGACATTGTTTGTTTGTAAAGATGCGTTCACGTTACCGCGTTCTCGTCACGTTAGACGCAGATACAAACTATTTTTACTTTTTACTTCGCACTTTCTTGCAAAGTTTTGAACAAACCAGTCAAATTAAACTATGGGTTCGTAATAAAAACATACATGAATGATTTACTTCGATAATTTACAGTAAAAGTGAACTAAAAAAAGATAAATATTCAAAATATAGCCAAACCAAAACAAGAATCAGCGAAAACGAAACGTAATCCTTATCACCCAGCCAGCTGCATTGTTTGCGTGATAAATTTTATTTGTAGTGTTTGTGGAAGTTTCTACGGTGTACTCGTATGAGCAGTTATAAGGGCTGTGGTAATGGAGGAGCTGTCTCAGAATGAGAAGATCATCTGGTCATGCTGGGAGGAGAAGGCGCCCCGGGATGTAGCGCGGGAGGCGGCCGCCAAGGGCACACACATCGCCCTTGCGATCAAGTATCTCATAAACAAGAACGGCTGGAATGAGGCTACAGCCAGAGAATGGTTTATGGCCGAGGTGAGTCCTGCTTCTTGTCTTACATGCTAATCTTCCTAGGTACTTTGCTTTAGAGAGCATTTAGGGAGGCTACCTGCAGTACCTGCTCACTGCGTTTGCAACTTTGTGTATCGGTCTCCGAGGGCTCTGTCCCCGAGACCTAAATAATTTGTTACTATGTACGTATGTACTATGTTGATTTGATAAAATATTGTAAGGTAGGTATGTAATCTTTGTGTCTTTAATATTATTATCAATGTCCCCACTTTTAGGTGAAAGCATGGACAGTGCAGCTACTTCTTCGCAAACAAATATTCAAAGTTCTTCACATATTAGGCAAAGTGAAAATCAACCCTGAGGAGCATCTCATGACTCTTGCTCAAGAGGCCACACAAATTGAGTACAGGGATTTCATAGTAGAGAATCTGGAAAAGCTAACAAAAGATATGCTGCCTGAAAATCTACCACGATGGCATGACTTTCAAAAACACTGGAATCTTCTTAGATACCTTGAAAAGTCATTTGAAGTGGATGGAACTTTTAAACAGAACAAAGTTTTCGGAGTTGGAAATGAACGGATATTTGTTAATGAGAGTGAAATCAAACCTTTAACTATAGAAAAGATTGCCAAGTATTCTCAGGAATGGAAAAGCAAGATAGCAACTGTACTGTTCTTTGAAACATTTGGTAAGTACCTAGGTAGTTATTATTTACCTAAGTTCAAGAACATTCAATAAAGTATCCGCCATAGTGACAAAATAATTGCTATACTCTTCTCACAAAATAATTGAGAATATTGATAAGTACAAATGATTGCATTTAATAAACAAATTACTTAACTATAGGCATATATGCATACCTAACCCATATTGATTATGATTACAGTATTATTACTTCAAAATACTATGAAATGAATGGAAGTCTTTGCTTTGCATATTGTTTTTTTTATAAATGCTTCATTACGAAGAAATCAGTATGGATTTGGAACAACAAATTGAAAACTGTTTGTTTTGTTATTACAGAGTTCTCTCTTTTGGAGTTCTCATCGCCATTACAAGTATGGAATCATTTGGTTCAACACAATAAAGCCATGATCCTAGTGCGTTGGATCAACATCCAGACTTCAGAGGTGGTGAGAGACATGAATGCCCGCTATAACTTCTTCAACAATGAAGGGTTTGTGAAAAAACTCCTCAATGTTGACACCAAGGGCTTCACTGACAATGTTTTAGATAAACTAGATGAGATTTTTAGAAATTGGACAATCACAGATGATATGATTGCCAGTATAGCCACAAGCAACTGCTTTGCTTTTACTAAAATGTGCATTTATGACACTCTTTCCTCTTATGGTATATTTAATGAAGATGAACGAAACAATTTATACCAAATCATTGCAAGACTGGCTCGTACCCAGAATTTGAAACTCATTGATGACATCTTTACAGAGTCTTGTGCCACTATATCAAAACAACACTTTTATGTAGAGTTGGCAAAGTATTGTGTGAAGAATAAACTGTATAAAGTTTTGACAATGTGTGTAGAAGGAAATATACTAGACACAGATCTATCCGAAGTGGAACAAGATGCAAAAGACTGTATCGAACTGTGGTTGCTCTTCAAAAGCATAGAGCAAACTTCAGACAGACAGAGCCATGTGGTTCCAGTTTACAAAACTTGCCAACAAATTGCCAAAGACGACATTGATAACTACATCTCTTCCAATCCGCATTTAGTTCTTGGAATGATTCTATTAGAAGACAATGCTAAGCTATTTGATATATTTTCTAAACAAGAATTCTTACAATTTAAAGACTTTAAATTACTAAATATGGGGTTTGCAGAAAATCTACCTCATCTTTATAATGTTTATAAAAAATATTCAGATTCAAATCAAACCTATGAATCTAAAGATGTGAATGTGTACCAGTTACTTTCTGGTTACCGAGGACTGGATGTTGCGAAAGTATTCGAATTTCAGTTAGTAAACCAAAACACCAGTAACTTTACCAATGAAAAACCAGACAGGCGTAGTTTGGGAAGTCTACTGTCAAATAATGTGGATGTGAACAATAGTAGTATAAAAACCTTATCACAGAAGTCCATGGATATGCCAGACTTCGCCAACGAAAGGCTCATGAAGAGATATGGTTATGTCGCAAAGCTCAATCACATTTACTATCTAAAACAATACAGACCTTGTAATGCGAGCCAAGCTTTTGTAGCGCAACAGTACCAAACATACAATCGGCTACAGGAGAAAAGCATTAAAAGCGCGTGTTGCGAGGCGCATGCTCTGGCTTTGCAAAACTGGTCTGACCCTGCCATGACAGCATGCGCGATATCCTTCGTTGCTATGATCGGGTGCAATCCCAGTAGATGCAGAGTTCACATGTCGGCAGCTAGAATGATTAAAAACCACTTGATAGAGAAAGGCGAATCGCAAGATAAAGCTAACAAGACTGTCAATGATTACATGTCAAAGTTGATCCAGAGCAGTGACGAAGCTGCAAGAGAAATTCTGCGCTATTTGGAGGAAATCACGATACGGAAATTGAGGGCATCTGAGGAAGCTACTGGGAAAGTAGACATGTCGTTGGTATTGTATGAATCTCAGACAATGGTCAAGTTCGCTGTGCTACACGATCTGCCTTTGCCAGAGATGCAACTCAAAGAATTTGTGAGGAACGATTCTTGGTTCAACTTCTTACTTTTCGGGGACGTATTTCGATATCCTCTGGCACAAATGCTGCAGCTCTCGCAAGAGTTCGCGAATAAATCATACGCTGAGCACTTGAAGCACATCATGTTGCATAGAAATGTCGAGGATTGTTCTGATAAAGACTCAAGGTCTAGCTCCAGTAATGGTCAAAGAAGAGCTTCAAGGATGAACTCTATGGAAGTGGTAAGTTAATATTTTCAGTTCTTGCCTTTTTCAGCTCATGATCAAATTGTATTTATATCTCAATGAATAAAATAAGGAATTATTTCACATTTTCTTGTTTTCTTTAGAGCCCAAGTCCGACCCAGAGCAGTTGCAGCAGCATATTCGAGTTCCCACCGACCGTCCAACTGGGCCGTGAGCTGTGGGAGGTGGCTGCAGCGTGTCACGGGCCCGAGGACCCTCCGGCGGCGCTACTGCGTGCTGCGGACATGTGCCGGGAGCCGCTACTGGTGCTCGTAGCGAGCTGCTACGAGGTGAGCTTCTGGTTCAATGCCAGAGTGACTGTTGCTGTGTTCTTTCGTCGTTTCGCGATCTAGCTTCCCTGGCTTTTGATTTACGCCAATATTTATACTTATTTATGCAATGAATCTTTCAGCCAAACGCAATAGACGTTCTATGGCCGCAATGGGTGCTGGCAAGCCTGCCTGCCAACCCTCAGGACCTGGAAGCAATACGCTCAGAGATGGCTGAGCAGTTGAGCCCAGAAGACCAGGTCCAACGGGTATCCGAGCTGTGCTTGAGGGAAGGGTATATCACCACGCTGTATGAGTCTATGCTTATTTTTATGCCGGTGAGTTTTACTGACAGCCAAGTAGAAAAAGATACTGCTGGTAAAATTACTGTGTTTCCTTTCTTCCCTTACGAACAAAGGTAAAAAATATAGAAAGAATTGAATCTTCCGTATTAATAGTGCTAGTTGATAGTAGCAAATTATTTGATTTTACTTAATAACATAAAAGTGTCAAGGTATTTACTCCAGAGGTCCTTACTGGTTTGCCGTGTGGTACGGTTTAGAGTAGCATCACCCAAATTTTAGCCGAGAAAGCCTTATTCTCTTCTCTTTTCGTGTGGGACACCGAGTCGTCCAATGACTCAATGAACCCTGGTGTCAGAGTTTTTCAACCGCCTACTACCACTAGTAGGCCTCACATGGTTGTGTTACGACCGCCGTCTAAGTTATCATACACAGCAACCGGGACCGACGGCTTAACGTGCACTCCGAAGCACGGAACCATTTATTTTCGGACAATCAGTTGGTTCACCCTTCAATGACCTAACCAGACCGGGAACAAATTCACAAAGTGATAAATATCAACTTTTGTGAGTGTCCCACCGAGAATCGAACCGGAACCTTTGCGTCGCAGGCAGTCGCACTACCACTGCGCCACATCGGCCGCCTGGAAGCCTTTATAAAGGGGATTTATTCAAGCAATAGAGAGCAGCATTTCCGATATGCAATACAACACCTTGCACTGCACTCACCAACCTGCCTACCAATTTTGCAAGGATGATCCCTTTTTGAACAGCACTTTTCCAACCACTTGTATTAGACTCTGCTGCTATGACAGATTTAAGATTTAGTAAGAGAAGTAACGATTTCACTCTGTTTTTTTAGGATAGCCCACTTTCAATGCTTACATCATTCCTGTACCGATGCATTCGCCACCGCACTTTCGACTCTGAGACCAGCAAGTTACTGTCGGGTTTCCTCCAGCACTGCCAGCGCAAATACAGCGTTGACACAAGTTCTACGGCGTTCCAGCTTTCCAAGGAAGCGTTGCAAAGAATTGCTGTTTCTTTGGTCAAAATCGCGCTGAGTCAGAGTTTTGATAGCGCCTTTCATCAAAGGGAGTTCTTGAGGTGTTTGGCTGTCGCGCAGTTTGAAAAAGGATTTGTGGGTAAGTAATTATTATTTCGATAGTTACAAATTCCAAATATGTATGTTGTCAGTTCATGGTATGTTTATTGCTTTACAGTGCCGACCCCAAACTTCGTCACTTTATACGAAATTCTGCAAATATCTATGGAGACGTCCATAGTTGTAAACATTTCCAAAATGCTCCAAGACGATTCGCAAGCTTACCTCTCGCAATGCGTTGAGATTTACACAAAAAATAGAAATTATGATGTGGCTTTGAAAATTGCCAAGCTAGCAGGTTTATCTGTGAATGAAATATTGATGGCAGAATGGACCCATAAGCATGAGACGTTGCACATGAGGGAAGATGCCATTGAAGACAAAGATTTGACGTTATTCATAGCTCAATGCAGCGAGGCTTTCAAGCATGCTCCTGTTACTTTCAACAAGGCTACGGAATTCCTTATATATCACGTCAATGAAATCACAAATACCGTGCAGAAGTTCTATTCTTACAGAATCATTATGAGTTGGTTTGAGGAGAATCTCGAATACGGACAGAGAAGAGAAGAAATTGAGCACATGATGTGGGATGCGTATTTCCAAAGTGAATCACAAAGCGATATATTCCTGAATACTTACCAGAGCACTTTACATTACGTTCTTCACGGACAAAAGGACTCGACGCTCTCGAAAAAAATCGGAGCAGTGAATGCGGAAAAACCATTTGCAATGTTGCTAAGTGAGATCGAAACCGAGTCGGA
The DNA here is from genome assembly GCA_027580185.1 of Tuta absoluta. Taxonomy (NCBI): domain Eukaryota; kingdom Metazoa; phylum Arthropoda; class Insecta; order Lepidoptera; family Gelechiidae; genus Tuta; species Tuta absoluta. Next base: position 8,762,128 of record JAQAHW010000003.1, read on the forward strand.
TGTCGGAAATATCGAAAACATCGTATCACTTGAAGAGCCCGAAGCTATTGACAATTGGAGAAAGGTCATAAACCAATTGCTCGAATTGAAGCTTTTAGTAGAAGCCTTTAGGCTGTCAGCATTGTTCAAAAGTCCTCCAGAATACCGCTATAGGCCGCCGGCTTGCCCAGTGCAGATTATAAGGACATGTTTGAAGCTGGCTGAAGGATCCTGCTCGCCGTATGAGCTGCCTCAAGAGTTGAGGCTGGTGATTTCTTCGCCGTTTTCACCGAGCAGACTATCGAGTAAGTGTACTTTTATCTATAATTGTTTAATACAGATATTCTAATGTATTTTTTGTGACATGTTTTTTTAAATTTAATGTCAGACCGTTACTCAAAACGTTTTAGTTTAGTAATATTTTTCTAATTGGTTTAAAATCATCAAAGTGAAAGTTTACGTACAGAAAATCAACTACCAGAAAAATCACTTAAAATAGTATAGATGAATTTAATCCTTGTTTTACAGCATCAGAAACGTCAGATGCCAGCTTCGAAGAGCTGGTAGTAATTCAGGAGAAGCAAGACAGTGCTTCGGAGAGCATTCCACATTTAGCTGCAAGAGAAGAAGCGGATAGATTGTCTGCTTTAGATGCTTTGGCCGTACGAAGCGGGATCACTGTCGCCAAACAGGTAGGTAAACACAAATTAATAGTACAGATAATACTAACAACTTAACACAGAATGTTGACCAATACAATAAGAGAAGCCGAACTTTTGATTATTAAAGAATGTTACCTCTAAATATCTGACGCCAATTAAATAAGCAGCTTCACTCGAAGCTATTTATCAACTAATTGTAGCTATATTTATCTTTTTATTACTCCAGATTTTTTAATCATAATCCATCTTGTTTTCTAGATTATGTAAAATTACATGCTCTTCATTTCATATTTCTAGGTGGCCAGTTACTTTCGTATTAGTCTGCAGATTGGCTGGAATTATACAGCAGTTCTGAAATACCAGCATCATTCCGTCGACTTCATCAACCTGGTCAGTGGACGAGCCAGAATGTCACTTGCCAATTTGGTTTTCAAGACATTCAATATACCTTCGAAACAGGTAAGTAACAACCTTTTAAACATTGTTGATTATTTGGTTGAGAGTTTAGCTCTTCAGCTGTGTTTGCCGAACACTGGGCAGTTAGGCTAAACGTGGAAATCATGAGTGTTAATTGTTCGTTTAATAATAAAACCTTATTAAACATGTATACTAACATTACTAACTAACGTGTATTTTGTATAGATATACTTATGATTGTGTGCAATTTTAGGTGGCTGAATATCTTTGTCGTGAAATGGTAGCAGCAATCATATCACCACATCTCGTGAAAACATCTACCTTTAGACAAAAAGAGCATTTCCAATACACTTTATGGGGTTACGCACTCACCTCCGACATAGAGATGTTTCTAAACATGCGTCCGGACGCTTGCAGCCACATCGGAAGACTCATATTGGACCATTTAGTGGCTTTTCAAAAGATATATAAAGCTACAACTGTCGCCAAGTTACCAGAGAATACGTTTGACGATAGCAACCTAGATATCGAAACATTGATCGACGAGGAGTATCAAAACATTGAAGGCGATGAAGAATCAATTGTTACAGAAGAAGGAACTCTTATGTCAGCAGACACAGAGTCTGTTTTCTCTGTGTCGACCGTGTACACTGTTGGTACGAAATTGACGCGTGATACTAGAAGGAATCTCTTCGATGTGGTCACCAGGAGTAATGTGCACATCAGATATGAAGTCAAGTCGAATATCAGGAAGATTACAAAAGGAGCGAAGTTGTCGACAAAACAGGTGTGTACTATTTTATATGTTGTGTTTACCGAAAATTTTTAAGTATTTCACACCACATAAGTCCTGTTAATTTCATCATCGGAACAGCCCTGAGTTATTTTGTGAATACGCCACCGGATTTTACTTTCTGACTAGATTACGCTGTCTTGAAAGTTTTAATGGTATATAAATACTGTCGCAAACAGTTCAATACTGTTTGACGGGCTTATATTAGCTTTTCTTTTTTCTTGCGGGTCAATGGCAGAAAACCCCGGGTTACGAATTTTGTGCCCAAAAAGGAGTACCTAGTAGCTTTTGTCAATGGCATTTTGATTATCTTTATATATGTCCTCCTGTTTGCAAGTAGCAGGGCAGGTAAGGCATGTTATAAGATGTGCCATAGATTGTAGGGCGCCGCTCTCGCATAATTATGTCACCTTAACCCGTGTACCCGTCAACGACTGTACTACAGCAAATATTTCATTGAGTTTCCAGGTTCTAACTTTACATAAGGGTAAAGCTAAAAACTTGGGCATCGGATATTCTGATAGATTGTTCGTATAAAGAGAAAATATTTTTTTTGTGGAGTGGCGACACTGTCGAGGTCGTTTACGGGTACATTCGCCTTAAGAAAACCCCGCGCCTGCTGCCCGCTCGACACAGCGTTGGCGCTTAGATTTTTGCACCTATATAATATTTTTTTTGCATCGAATTATACTACGTATCATACGTAAATTTTCTCATTTCACTCACATAATTCGTTGCGCGCATGTCTTTGTGATCTCGCAAGAAACGGCCTGGCCACTTTCGCGCCGCAGCGGCCGACCCGCTCACTTTAACCCGACCCTTAATTTGATTTCTTGCAGGTGAACATAATCTCGATCGAGCTGCTGGTACTGGCGCACGAGTGTTTCTCGTGCGCGTGCGACACGGAGGGCGTGGCTGTGACGCTGGTGTCCGCGCAGGCGCTGACGTCGCGCCTGCTGTCCTCGCGCTCGTGGCGGCTGATGGTGCGTCTGCTGTGCGGCTTGGCGCGCTACCAGGACACAGCCTACGTCTTCCAGGTGTGTGGAAAAGAAAAGGATCTAGCATTTTATGCCACGTTCAGACTATGCCATTATGGGCAGGGAAATAGTAAGGGAAGTGGGCAGCGCGAGCATGTGAACGGTTACTCCCGCTGCCACTCGTCATGCCGCTGCCACTTCCCGATGCTCCCGAGAGTGTCGGGTTTTCGTGCGCGAGTCAAAGGAACGGCAGCGTGTTCACGAACGCATGTGGAATATATTGCTATCTAGCACACTCATACTGGGGCGAGAAGAGTATAGCGGCAGTGTTGATACTTCCGCGGAAGTATTTCGAGCAATATTTGCGACAGCGGCAGGAGCAGGAGCAGGTGCATGGTGTAAACGTTCTTTCGATTCTGGTAGCACATGTCCATCGTGATATTAGCTAAAGTCGAGGGCAATTATAATTTGACTTTTTTGCTAGCCTCGGGACCCAATTCTATTTCGTTTGGCTGATAATTTTCTCTGTCAATTTGTTACTTAGACAGTATAATTTTAATCTGTCGTAACTTTCTTCCAGGCTCTTCGTGACAACCATCAATTCGAGTTCCTACTCGGTCAATTCGACTACATGCTGGGAAACCAGCCGGAGAAAATCGCCGAATTCAAACAGGGCCTGTTAGACTTCCTCAAGACCCACTGCCCAGGCGACACGGACACTTACATAATGGTCGCTTTACACTTCAATATGTACGCGGAAGCGGCGAGTTTGAAAAAGAAGCAAGCCTTGGCGTTAATAGATGATATGGAGAAGACTGCTTTAGATGCGGCGAGGGGGGGGTCCAAGAGGCCTTTCCAGCCGCCTACGTGGCTGCAAATACATGATAATGTTCAGAACAGGTGGGATCTTATATTGCTAACTAATTTAATACAACTAAATACATGACTGTAAACTTACTAGTGAATACCTTGTGGTGCTAACTTGAAATAGCATCACCCCATTTCTATTCGTGGGTGTATTAGAAACCGACTAAGGGATGTATTCAGGAAATAGGCAGCAGCGTCCCTGAATAAAACATTTTGCACTGCGTTCACCAATCCTGTCAAGCGTGGAGAGTATGGTAAATATCCTCTGATGTCCAGCAGATGACTATTGAATTGTTGAAGTTGATGCTCACTGGAGTTCCTTCCTATTTTAAGTTAAATCTGAAAAGCTGGGTCACCTTTGTTAAATTCTATGGTGAATTTCAATTGTTTACCATTCATCAGTAACAATTACCAATAAAAACTAAACACATAAATGTTAAGGGTGAATGAACCAGCCCTAGGAAAACTTCACCCAATATACTGTTGTTTTTTCAGGTAGGTTACATTCTGGTTAAGGCGAGTGAACTCGTGAACGACCTCCACAGTAGTGGCGCCACTTCACAAAAAATATATTTTCTCTTTATACAAACAATCTATCAAAATGTCCGTTGCTCAAGTCATTTGTATAATCCATAAGTAATATTAGAACCTTCAAACTCAATAAAATATTATATTAGAATATTACTTATGGATAATACTAAAAACTTGGCCATCGGAAATTCTGATAGATTGTTTGTATAAAAAGAAAATCTCTCGACTCAATCTCTCTCAAGCTCGTTGACGTCTTCACTCGCCTTAAAGTTATTTGATGTTACTTTAGGCTGCTTCTGGAGACTGCACTGAACCACTGCACGGACGCATCGGAACTGTACCTGCGCGGCGGGTGCATGGGCAACGCTGGGGACATGGCGCAGTTGGCTCAGCAGATCGCGCTGCAGATGTCGCTGCTAAACGCGTCGCCCACCAGGCTCATCCTGAACAGGAGCACGGAGCACCAGTACCGACTGGTCACCGAGTATTTGAGGTTGGTTAAGCTTATTTTTCTGATTGTCGTTCACTCTTAATGGTTTTCTAGTTCAACTATTTGTTATACGGGAAATGCAGAGCTATGCGAGCTCGTAATATGTATTGCGTTATTTATTATTAGTGTATGGTTGTTTGCTGAGGATAGGGACGAATTGCGTAAGCGTGTGTTGGATGGGCGTAAAACACAAGATAATGCCTGGTTTGCTGGTCTCGCTAACATAAGGCAAAAACGACATCTAAACATGCATGTGCCAGTCTCAAATTCCACCTTCACTTGTAGAGCGTGCGGAAAACTATGCCGCTCCCGTACCGGCTTATACAGCCATGAAAAGTCTTGCCTCAGACACTGATTAAATCGTCTGTCACAGACGTGTGAGGCCAATGATGATGATGGTTGTAGGCGGTGTAAAACTAGCGTCCTAATCAACGACAAGAAACAAATAAAACTAATGACTCCATACATACATACACAAATCACGCCTATAATCCCTTGCGGGGTAGGCAGAGCCCAAACTTTTACGCCACGTTTAACAAATATTTGAGGGTCATTAGAAAAATTGGGTATCGCCATAGTGACAGGTTGTTAGCCCATCGCAAAAATTGCAATACACACCTTCGAGTTTCTGAGTCGCCTCATACGATTCCCAAGGGAAAGAAATGGGGTGATGCTATTCTAAGCCGGCATCACACGGCACCACTCCATAAATATATACATTAATAGTCACAACAGTCTACTGTTGGACATGGGCCTCCCCCTATTGGGCCCCTATTGGGGGGATTCCATACTCATCTCATCACGCTTAGCAGTGAGCAGCTTTCTCTGTCAAAGCAATGCCAGCAGGTTTGCCAGACATGGCATAAATTTACGTTTTTTACGATCGTTTACGCTCTTCCTCCGAATGAAGACCTGATATGTGGATGTATGTTGTACGATCCCTGTGGATCGTACTGATGATTGCCTTGATAGATAGAAGTCGTGAGTGGCTCGCCGGCACTCTTGGATACGGTCGGACATAGACTGCCGGACTGACTCCCTTCCAAAGAATACTATACTCTCACTACTACATAAGTGTTATTATTATTATTATTTTTTTAATTAAATAATTTTACTGTTACGATTTTAATTTGCTTATGCAACTACTTGCAAATCATTTCTTTTTGTCTCTATTTATATGTAAAGGTTGCCTGGAAGAGATCGCTGCAAGCGATAAGGCCACTTTTGCTTACTTTTAGTCTTAAGTTTTCTGTATTGTTTTGTTTCTGTTGTGTATGTTGTAAGCAATAAAGTGTTCATCTATCTATCTATCTCTCTCCCCTTCCCTACCGAGGTGACGTATGCGCTCGAGACACTGATAGTCAATACACTACACTAGTCAATACACTTACTCGATACACTACATATGTCATGTTGTTCTTCATATTCGTCCCTGTTTGTTCCAGCTTCATGGAAGGCCTAGTGCTGCTAGCCGGGCGCAGTGACTCGGCCTGGCGCGAGTTGGCCTACCGCCGCGCCCTCACCAACGACCAGGCCTACCTGCGCGACATGGCGGCCTACCGACCCGACATCGCTCACCAGTTCCTCACCAGGTGAGTTGACGGTTTCATAATAGAGTTGTGTCCTGGGTACATACATACTTACATAAATTACGCCTCTTTCCCGGAGGGGTAGGCAGAGGCTACTTCCTCCACTTACTACGATTCTGGCATACTTCTTTTGCCTCCTCTACATTCATCAATCTCTTCACGCTCGTCGGTTTAGGGTACTTTTGACCTGACCTTTCTTTAGCAAGTCCCCGATTTGATCGAGGTTCGTTCGTCGATGTCTTCCTCTTCCGACATTCCAATCCTGGGTCCGCGTATTTTAAAAACTAAATACACGATTTAGATGTTAAAAACAGTGTCCTTTGGATGTCGAGAGTAGAATAATTCTCGTTTATCATCTTGCAACATATGCAAGGCAAGATTTATTAAATTGAGAAAGAATTAAAATGTTTCAATTTTGACGCCATCTTAAATAATGTATTGAGATTTTCATACAAAATATCGTTTTGAAAAGTAGCTCGTTTGCCTGGTAGGACACAAGCCTATTTGGTCTTTACAAGTCCACGGTATTTACTGCAGGCTGTTCATTCTGTATCTGTCATAGAAAAGTAATTTTAAGAGTTTTTATAACGAATATAGTTTTGTCGAGCACGATTCATTATATATCGTCGCCCGGCAGTGAAAACCACGTAAAGGCAAAAGCAACAACTTTACAGGAGACAGTAAAAACTGTCTGGTGAAAAAATTTGTATGAACAGAAGACACAAGTTCTGTTGTTTTATTACAACCACATGACTATATTTCAAGTGGTAGTAAAAACACAGACACTCTAATAGCGAAAATAGATTAAAATGGAGTTACGAGGAATTCGTACTAATTAGGTTATGGCGTACTATCAAATACGAGGTTTGACACCATAAAACAATAAGATTTACAGCTATTACCGTTGCGTTTGCTGCCACACCACCCGTACCGATGCTTCCTATTTATTCGTCACCTCCGAAGCTTCAACGTGAGCTGATTATCTAAGCAGTAAGACCTCGCTGCACTATAACGCACCGTTTCACGGCACGAAGCCCTGAATGCCCTCAAGGAGAGGGCAGCTGTCATGGCGCATTTACAAAAACGGGGAAGGATCATCCTCCTTCTCCGCTTCACCTCACCGACACCTCCGCCGTGAATCCACTCGGTTTCAGCGGGCATAGCTGACCCAGCAGGATCTCCCACACCTGGGAAACTGATCAGCTACAAAAAAACACCTCTGATTGTAGCGGACTACCTAGCGGTTTAAGTTTCGATTCGATTACCTAATCTAACTGGACACAACACTTAAGAGAGCTCAAGCAGGCCCTCGGATACGCGTGGACCGTGAGGCCGTATATACCGGTGGGTTTCAAATGCCTGGCAAGAACGAGGAGAAATTTTGAGCATACCAGCGCCATTTCACGGCATTGAGAGTCACCGGTACCGGAGTCAGACGTCCAAAAACGACCCTTAAAAACTACCAACACATTGCTAACGAAAAAATAATAATGGAGCTGCTAACCACCTACGAAGTTATACTTGCTTGCGTCAAATCAAGGTGCGCGGAGGACACCTAGTCGCTCTGCATGCCCTGAGTGTAGATTGAGAGATGGCTTGGATTGGACGACCAGCACAGCCAAATGCTACCACTGCCAGCAGTTCTCGCACATCTTGAGGAACTGTAACGGCAAGCTCGCCTGCGTAAAGTGCAGAAAGCAGCATACCTACTGCTTCTAATTCGTGTAAGCAGCCGACCACATTCCTAAACGTGGCGACGAGTATCCCGCCAACTACACCGCATCATGTCGCGAAGAACTGAACCTACAAGGGAGCACAACACCGCTTACCAAGCCTATCAATGTCGAAAGGTAGGAAGCTACTGCAGAAAAATATAAACGCTGGTTCTATCTTGGCAGCTGCTCCCCCCCAACCCAATCCAACCGATGAAGACGAAACGGAAGTAGACGAGGCTTGCTCCCCCTTAGGACAAGAAAACCCGAGTCAGCCACGACAAGAGTCAACAAACAGCCTGTTTGATGCAGTAGGCGTTCCTCACTGTATTCCTCAGCGATAGATACCGAAGCGTCAGCGGGATCCAAGACAAATGAGTCAAATAACAGCCGCCCCAGTAGAGACCAGAGTGATCAATAAAGACTTTAACTGAGGTCCGTACACTTTAGGCATCGTCAACAAGAGCAATTGCGATCAACCTCATCTCATCCTAATGCTAGGCACTTGCTGTTAGCTTGCTTGCTAGCTGGAGGCTCTTTGACTCAGACTGACTCAGCTTCACAGGGCACTGCTGACGTGACCTATAGCTGTCCATATCCACTACTGCCCGTCGCATAGTTTGGATCCTTCACTTTTATTTCTGGCACCCGCGCTACTTCTTTAGGACTAAACAACCTGTGATTCATCCACCTCATTTCAAGGAGGCCATCGTCGGAACAACCACAGGATATCTTAGTAAGATATCGATGGACACGAGCTTTGCCTTCCTCACTAGGGAATCACCCGACTGGTTCGACCTCATTGCAGTGTGAAAGTGGACCTACTCACCCTAGAAATGCAGACTCAGGAGCCTATGCGACACCCCAGAGACACTCGTACCTTTGAAGAAAGTGAGTTGAAACAACAAACAAGTGGCTAGCCTTGGTTAGGTAACGCAACGCAGCGTATTGCATTCATAGGTAAAGCTGCTGCCCATTATTCCCGAGATTGATTGCCTTTACGACACCCACGGGTACAAACAGGCTGATGCTATTCTAAGCCCGCACCACACGGCGCTCTAGTGACCTAATAGGCTAAGTTTGATTATGGAATTATACAATAACGAAAACCTCGCCAAAGTATTTATTGCAATGCTTTTTAATGTTTGGTAGTATCAATGAAAAACTTGCAACCACATATGCGAGATTATTATAGTCGTACTTTAATAAAATATACTTGTAAGAGTAATTACGTGTTTTTCACAACATCCTGGAGCACAACGTTAAACACGGCTAAGCAAATGCGAGGTTTTACTCGACAAAATGTGCATGTCGATCGATACCGAGGTTCTCATTTTCATCAATAGAAGGTGTTCCCAGTATCGCAGCCCCACCCGCGTTCCTCGTAAATGTGCCTTACGAGTTTTTCTTCCCAAAAATAAAAAAAAATAAAAATCATGAATTTGTGCTTTACGAGGTTTTCACTGCCGGGCGACGATATGCTTTGTAACGAAGCGTCCCGTCACAACGCAGTGTGTTGATTTTTCAGATTTATATATAATATTATTTATCATACACTCACAGTGCTGTATTATTTTCACCAGACTTCTTATATAAGAAGTCAATGAAAACTTGCTAGTTTCGGTCTAGGCGCAGGTAGCTCAGTTGCCAGAGCGGTGGGACGTTACTCCGCAGGTCCCGTATTCAAACCACGATTGACGCAAAAAAAAAGATTTTGCATTTATATTAGTAGAGGTATTTTACTAGTGAACGCATCTTCAGGCTTACAATTGACTTCCAGATACAAGACTGAGCGCAACAAGACGGCCGCGTCGCGCGCCGCGATGACCGAGCTCAACAACTTGTGCAGGTGATACCCGCACTGCAGGTACCGACATTCCTCAGCAAACGATCTCTACCCAGAGGGAATTAAACATTAATTCCGCATATATGTTCTATCGTATCAATAATGTATGCATACATATGTATTTTCACATATATAGAAATAAGATTATAGCTGAAAGCTAGAATATTAAAAAATGAATTATTTGTGATTTGATGCTCGCTTATCTCAAATAGTCTTGTTAAAAATTATCAAAATTAAATGCCAAATATCGTGATATTATTTACAACAAAATTTTCGATTAAAGCTTCTATTTTTGTTAATTGTAATTAAGTCATTTATAATCATTATATCATATTTAGTCGTTAACTGTGATATATACCTACTAGACTGAATTTACTCATAGATATATTTTTGTATTTTGACTCGTTAGTAAGTATAATAAATTTAATATAACTTTTATCAAATATTGGCTATTTCTTTAATGGCATCATAAAAATTGGAATGGGTAAAAATAAAATATAGCGTATTAATTTACTTAAAATAGATTTTAATATAAATTAACACAAACCCAACACATGACATTGGCTATATCCTACTACGTAAAGAGAGAGAATATAAAGCCCTAATTTAGGGTACAAGTGAAAAGAACCTCAGTCCTTCTAATACTTGAACATTCGTACGACTCAGTACCATCCGTAAACCTTTATAAAATCAACACTAAGGGTACTGATTGCCATTCTGTACAATGATTTAAACAAATGTTACAAAGATCGGTAAAACTATTTTATTTAGCATAATTACGCAAGTAATAGAGCTATTAGTCATAAGTTCATAACAAAAATACAATAATTTCGTATACACAATGATAGAAAAAATAACGCAGAACTTTTTGGAAAGGAGGCCTATGAAACACAATTTTTATTGGAAATATACGTAAAGCTTTTCTATATAAAGTTTCGCCCGATAATTGAAAAACTTATTTATTTTTAAGCAAAGTATAAAAAATATATGCAGTAAGTACCCGACTCCAGTAAGGTCAACGAAACGATATAGAAAATTTTATCAATGACTATCTATAATTTCTGTCCTTATCTCTCGTATTTTTTACATTCTTTAACGTTTCTTTGGACTTAATTATTTTTCTTTATTTTCACTAATACTACCACAACACTAGATATTTTCATTTATTTATATGTAGAGTGCGTACAGTGCGCGACAAATAATATTTAAAGAAAAATGTGCACAATGAGAATGTGCAACAACGTAATTGGCGACCGCCAAACATTGGCGGAACAGAATTTAGACGGCCGGCGATTGCCTGCTGCACATTATCGCAGGCGCATTGTTTTTTACAATATTTGTTGCGCTCAAAGTTCACCGCATTTGTCCACTAACCACAATCACCCAACCACAAGGCACCGTACATCCGACACACGACGGGACTGAGGAAACATTTTGGAATGTAAATCATTCGAAATAAATGCTATGTATTGTGTAAATATTATAGAAACAGAGCTATATAGTTATAGTATGTTAGGTCATTCATAGGTGTATATATATCAAGTCTAATATTGTTCCCGAAGTTTAAGAACAGTTCACCAAACATTCGCAAATGGATAGTGTCAATAATTAACACACAGCTAAATATAAACATTTTTGTTTCAGTAGGCAAGGCATAGGCAAGATAGTAGATAGATCTTATGCAAAATAGAAGTATGTATGCATAATAATATATGTAGTAGGTACAAGATAATAACAGTTCAAGTTAAACCAATATATTCTTTGCAGGAAAGTTACTGTTTGGGTATATTAGTTTTACAAGCGTATGTCTGTTGACTGTTCTTAAGAAAAATAGAAATACCTCATAAGAAATTTTGCCTGCGAGTCTAGAGTACATGTTACATTGCCATTTCTTAGCTATTCTAAGCAAAGAATACTATACTCTCACTGGCGTGATTCTAAGGAAATCCACAGCTGTCATTTACGTGTTAAAGTGACGTTTGATTCCATAAATACGGTTAAGTCAAAGAGCATATAGATATTATTATCAGGCAAATGACAGTTGCATATTTCCTGTCTTTTTCTAAGTGAATGTAATAAATAGCTAAGAATTAGCTAAATAATTGTACTCTCGGAATCGAGGTCTTTGATATTCGATAGAGATAGTAATCAATTAGTATTATGTAGATTTCTATTTGGCCTACTTTACAAGAAGAAATTAACATTTCATAGATATCTATTTTGCTATAAATATATGGAGTAAATTTACGTAGACGAGTATAATAGCAAATAATTTATGATTTAGCGCTATTTACATTATTATGCTTTACATAATTGACTCCGGTAACGCTGTACTCTACTCTACTATCTATTTATTGTACTTAATGGTAGCTTCACAAGTCTTAATATTATTTAATACTATTTTTAAGTGGAGTTCAAGTTAAAATGTACATAATTGAAAGTAAATTCTTTGAAAAACAAATTTACTTTCGCTATGTTTTCTAGGTTGAACTTATTAATGATTCTTACTGAAATGTAGGTAAGTCATTGCTTTGATTTGAGCAATAAAATAGAGTTGATTTTATCATAATTATTCGCTACGTATTCGTAGCTAAAGAATGATTATGAGATTATTATAATAGGGCCGCGATTCAAGCATATAACATTTCTTAGCTATTCCTGTAAAATTTTCTAAAGTTAAGTAATTAGTTTTTATGTCACTTCCTTGTATGTATATGAAAACAAAAATAAACAGGAGATCTACAGCTGTAATTCCACGAAAGTCAGGTAGCAGTTAGGGCTGCCGCAGATCAAACGTACGTTTTTGCGAGCGACTGATCGAGCACTTTTCATACAAATTCAAAAAAGAACCGGACTTATTTGAAATAAAGATAACATTGCCGAGAATGATAAACGCGACCGTAAGAAACGTTTTTCATTCTAGCCAATGTTAACTTAATTTCAATTACGATATAATTCCTTTTTGAATTTCTAGACAAAAGTGCTCCAGCTGTCGCTCGTAAAAACTGCTCTTACTCTGCGGCGGCCCTTAGAGAGCAATTAAATAAATGCTCCTCGTCACATTAGTTCGCCGAAGACATGCACATTTCCTGTTGCTTTCTTTTATTCATATAAGCATAGTGAAGCGACAAGAATAACAATACATTTAAGGTAGCTATATGCTAGAAGTGCGTCCAATGTCAATAAAATTCCGAATAGGAATGAGAACGTTTTTAACGTCGATATGTTACGTACGAGGACGAGGTAAATGCCCAGTTTCTCTGAAACCAGCAGCCAACATTCTTACCATAAACCTATGCTAATATGTACAAAAGTAAAATTCCCTATACACTTGTTCAGACACTCTGAAAATAACCACAAACATTTCACTTACTATAACAATAATTTCATTCTACTTCATCACAGTCTTCTCACATTTCTTATGCTATCTTCTTCCGTATGAAAAAATATCTACGTTTGTCATTCTCAACCTAATTAATAAATGTTACCGAAATCCTGAAAATAGTATTTACAAAAAAGTTGCACACAAATTGTTCATCTTACTGAGTACATTTCGTAATGCGTTAGGAACAAAAATTCATAAAATGCATGTCATGATTTGCTTTTAAAAGAAATGTGGTAATACTCGTAACAATAATGATTCCTCATAAAAATATAAATTCTCTTATAAACATTTGCGTATTATAAAATACTTTGTTCGTAATATCAAATATAATAATCACTTGGTATAGTCATGTGAGTACTGAAAGTCTTTAGATTATTTAGTTGTTCTGACTAAGAATGACTGTGAGATTCACATTAAAGTCAATATTGCTTCCAACACAGATATAAACATCACTTCACTTAGTTAAACAGCTTTATCTGCAAGTTACTGTGGTTTATCGTTTTTCCTTGACTTCTTCAAATGGAATTATACGACAGCTTTGCGGATAATTATGTTATAACTCTTCTATCCTACTTTAACTTTCTCTGTCTAAGGTCGTTTGTAATACGAAATATGGATGTCAAAGATTACCCTTAGCTAATACACTGACGTCAATTTCTTCCACTGGGCTGCTGTTGTCTAGTCCTGCATGAGTAAATGTTATTTTTGACTTGGTACGTTACTCGGTAGGAATGGTAAATCTTCTCCAAGTTGGTCAAGTATCATTCAAAGTGCTTGTAGTTCCATTGACGTCAATATGTACCGGTCCGTCGTAGTCTAGTCCTGCTCTCCTAAATGCTATCCCTTACACGTGGTGAGTGACTCGGTAGGAATGGTGCTTCTCCTCCAATACAGTCTCAATGGTATGATGCACATTCTCTGGTAAGTGGTCAAGCAACATCCGAGGCATCACTTGCAACTCCATGAAGTCCTCAGCGCACGCCCACCGCATCTCGTAAGTTGGCTCTTGGGTGCGCACTTTTCTGTAAACGTAATGGTACTTTAGTGGTGGTTTGGGGTGTTTTGAATTATGTTAGTAATGTACGTAGATGGAACTTTACCTCTCTTCGCTGCCTTCCTCATTGCTATGTTCAGACATGTGCACATAAGATTTGGATTAGGGGTCAGAAATTGTATTTCAATTCTATGAGAATCCTAGTGAGGGCTACTATTTAATAATGTATATATTATGCTCTCCAAGAATTATTGTGAACAAGAATTTTGCAGGTTAGCGTTACTTAAGGTTGACTTTGACTTTATTTACAGTCGGTATACTCACGAAGGAGAAGGGCTTTGCTCAGCAATGGGATGACGTAGGCTAGATTAGATACGAAGATACTCACTTTTCAATGCCCATGCGCTTACGCCGCACGATGTGCAGGATACGCCCCGCCGTGAACAGCCGCGCGGGCGAGAACCGACGCGCGAACACGTTGCGCGACACTAGCGCCGCCTCCTGGATGCGGGGAAACGAAACAGGTTTAGTTCCTTGTTATTAATGTTCGTAAAACATGGACCTATTAAAATTATTAGTATTTTATTTTGCTACTATGTTAAAACAATATGTTATACGCCATTAAGAAATTAGAGTTACGTACAATTTTTTAAGATTTAAAAAGTTACGTTTTACTACCAATATATGACGTGAAACATCTAGTTGTGTCTCAATTAGTCACGCAAGGCCCACACGAAACGAATAAGGATCAAACTCCCACCACACATATCCCCAGATGTTCATCGCCATCTATCGATAATTTAAGTACCTCTTTCTTTTTTGAACAGCTGTCAAAAAGGCGTTATTAAATTTGATAAATATTTGTCGAGATCAATAAAACAACTAATAATTATGCGTAGATAAAATATACATTACGTTACAAACACACTCACAAAAACACACTTGAAGCAGGACAATGTAATGAATATTATGAATAAATAAATATAAATACAAATTAGCATCAACAAACAAATCAAATTAGTTAAAAACGAACTCAAATCATAGAAATAAAGGAAAAAAAGCTTACCCCACAAAACTGCAACGAATAAGCAGAGTCTGATACAATTATGTACACATTGTATGCTGCAGATAACTCCAGGAAGCTTGCTCTAAATAAAGCTTTTTTATTACAATGTCTGCAAAGTATTTGTTGACTTGCCGTTTCAAAAATAATTATTTATTCCGTTCTTATTAAGATTTTGGATATATATAATTAATATAGAGTATTTTTTTACTTGTGACCGTAAGAGAGATCTCAAGATGGGCTGGTGATAAGAAAACAACTTTCCCCCTTCAATTTCTGATTTTAAAACAAAACTTTTTTTGGTATTAGAAAATCAATACAAGCATACCATAAACCAAGCCAACTACACGAGCGCGAGGAATGAGGCTTCCCCGTGCACGCACATACCGTCCCAAACCCCGCGTTTGTTAACAGACTCAGTTCTTTACAAATGCCAGCACGTTTGACATTCGTTTAGCAGGTTAGCAAGTCAGCAAACACTCGGCCGGAACATGCCAAAAATTCACAAATACAAACAAAAAAAACAACACAAGAAGCAGCACGAGTAACACCAGCGGAACACGAACACAGCACACTGTAATAGTTCAAGTTTGGCTCAACTGACAGCACTCACTGTTGACACGGTCGGCACGAGGGGGTCCGTTGAGTCGTCCGAATGCGTCGCCTCCAGGTCCTCGGGTCTTCGCCAGGTTGACTCCAGGTCGCGAGCTGGCACCCCGAACAGTGCGTAGCCGAAGCCATTCAGCATTATTCGGTACTGGAACAGATGTTAATAAGTAGGTTAGTTTTTGAATAGAATTTCATAGACCTTATCATCGAGTATCGACAGTAATTGCCGAGCCCAAAAAAGCAGATTCTTGTATCAAGACTTTACGTTACTAGAGTTTGATTTAAGAATTATACGTTTTAGACAATAACACACGAGTCTTGAGCCGTGAAACGTTCTACAAAATGTCTACAATTTTACAGAGACTGTTCCATATCTCGTTATTTGTGTTGTAAAGAAACGATTGCAGAGACCAATACGAAATTGATTGCCTTGCCTTGTTGCTACACGTTAAAAGATACTTCGTACAATTTGTAACCAATAATCTCCAGTCTTACCTTTGGCAGTTTGGTGGCATGTATGGTCTGTATGACTTTGGTCCGAAGGTTCTCGATGCTGTGGACCGACAGCCGCATCACCAGATCGTCTCCAACTCCCACGGTCAGCACGAAGCTCTCCGTATACCGCGCCGCCTCACGGCTTATCAAACCGGCTGTCGAGAAAAAAAAATTGTGTAAAGAGGAATTATCTGTATGGTAAATTTATTTCAGATAAGATCCGCTCCAAACAAGCAAAGGCTACTCGTAAGTTGACACAGTTTAAATTGTAAACAAAGTTGCTTTATCTTTTGAGAGCTTTTGGTTTTTGACCCAACATTTTGCATTTTCTGTGCTATGTTACCCACTATTGTCCACTTAGCTATTGTGAATCAAAATTAAAAATCTGAATATTTGAATGATTATTTTAGTTACTTACCAGGCGTTGAGAATGCAAATACTTTAAGATGAGGATATCTCGGCCTTAATTTTAAAGCTACTAATACTGCTACACCTGCACCTAGACTGTGACCTGAAACAAAAAAGACATAATTTTTCAATTCTTTTTAAAATTTTGATAAAATTGTTTATGTCGTCAATCAACTTAAGTAAGATAGAAAACACAATTTACGGATTTCTTTTCAAAATTCAATGTGTAAATAGGCACTCGTTACAACTTATTTACAAGACAGGTAATTACTAAGTACCAACAAAGTTATACGATGCAGAAGTTGGGCAACTAAAATTTTACGATTATGTACCTACTTACTTTGTTAATGTTTGGCAATAAAGTTACAAAACTCATCATAACTTTGTGCCTAATAAGCTCATAAATAAGTACCATACTTCGTGGTTCTGCTTTCATATCTGTAGGGTGAAATTTTACTAGTAACCGATACTGAAAACAGAGTACGAGCTGGTGATAAGGAACAACTTTCCCCAAGTCGAAATAAGACGAAAATATTTCGAGCTTCCATAGTAACACAAATCAGCTGATCAATTTTAGGGAGTCCCTATTTTATTTTCACCTTTGTTCTTTGGGGAAAAATGTTCCTTATCACCAGTCCGATCTCAGTTTTCGATATCAGTCACTAGTAAAATTTCAGCCTATATACCTGTGAACAGTGTTGTGATACTTATTACACAAATACCTACCACTACAGTACAAAAACGATTCTGAGTTCTAAGTCCGAAGCGACATACCCTTGTAACATAACTTATGAGCAAAACAAAAATGCGAACAAAAATGTGACTCTAAGGTGTAATTTCGTCGTAGATATACATTTCTCATTCATTTGTGTGTGTAGGTATATGTATGTATGTGTATATATACATGTGTATATATATGATATGTATATATAGTTTTATGTATTTATTTATAATTATTATGTTTTATATATTATTTGTTTATATTTATATTGCAATTTATATTTATATACTTTATTTAGATGTAAGTAATATACAGGGTGTAAGGGACGGTGTACCGAAAACTTTGCAGGCATGATCAGAACATGAAACTGAACAACTTTTACTATGGAGCCTATGTTGGGAAACGAATTATTTTTTTTCGAGTTTCCATAGAAAGTCAGTCAGCTGATCGGGAATTTTGTATGGGAGGTCGCAAAAAAATTATCTTTTACCAACATAGCTTCCGTAGAAAAAGTTGTTCAGTTTCATGGTCTGATCATGCCTGCAAAGTTTTCGGTACACCGTCCCTTACACCTTGTATATATTTGTTGCACTATCCCGCATCAACTACTTTTTAAAAGCTTTCTCCTTACTACCTGGTTGCCTGGAAGATATTGCTACCTGAGCAATAAGGCCGCCAATTGTACAATTTTTATTATTCACCTTTTGTTTTTTATATGTTTCTCTTGTGCAATAAAGTATATTGTATTGTATTGTATGAGCTGTAGCTTCAAGTAAACCCTAGGCGATTTCTGTACTTCTTTCTTATAGCTGGGGTAGACAAGCAGGTCCGTTGGTTGTACCTGTGAGTATGAGGTCGTAATGCGGGAACTGCTGGAAGGAGCGCTCGAGCACCGGCGCCAACCGACGCAGCATCTTCGCCGCTCCCATCGACATGCCTTTGTGGGCGGCTGTGTCTTCAGGCAGACCTAGAAATAAAATATTAAAATTGAAAATAAAATATTTCGTTCATCTTCACGTAGTTTTAGATTTTTATTAGTTTATCGATTAAAATTTTCTTGCTTTTGATGGCTATTGAGGATCTACCGTGTAATATATGTAATAATATGTAACAGGCCATAACATGCCATTTGCCATCAAAAAATAAAACATGCATCGTTAATATCAGCCAGTTTTGTTATTCGTTTTGATAATATCTTTTTGCTTGTAAACTATTTTTAGCAAAAGACTTTGTACTTCTGCTGTATCTGTTGTC
This sequence comes from Tuta absoluta, assembly GCA_027580185.1. Lineage (NCBI taxonomy): Eukaryota > Metazoa > Arthropoda > Insecta > Lepidoptera > Gelechiidae > Tuta > Tuta absoluta. The sequence continues at coordinate 8,780,920 of JAQAHW010000003.1, forward strand.
TTACCATCAGCCTCAAACTTTTCTGAGCCCGCAGTGAAATCCGTGAAGATATCTCGCAGAGAAATCGACCCTCGCACCGCCACCACGATAGTTTCCCGCTCGTGGTCCGCTATCACGCAAAACGGCAACTGAAAACAAATTATTTAATTTGACGCCATTTGTACGTAAAAACGACATAAGAACAGGACAATAAAATAAAACGGTGTCAGGTTTATTAGGCTAATGGAGATCCACGACAGAGGTGAAGGATCGCTAATAGCTTGGTTTGACGTGTCTTAATAGCTCAACGCACGTAGCTAGGTCATTACAATGTACTATTGTTGTTGTGTTGCCTAACAATGTAGTGCAGTGTAAATTATGCAAGTCATTTAATAATATCACTTCCGCACCTGAAGTATTCAGGGTTTTCCGGGTGCATTAGGAGAAACTACGATCTCTAAGAACCGTTGCATCAATTAAGTACCTAGAACTTAGAATGATTATTCGCAATGTTATGATTGACTCATTAGACTAAATTATGGTCGTGATTTTGCGGTCACGTAGGTAGTCAAGCGGTTCTTGGTAGGAATCATGATTGGTGGTCAATTTGACCTCCCTTTTAAGAATTGTCATGGCAATCAATGCGATTCTAGTTCTTAGGTTTTTATATAGGTACCGAGTAAAATCATACAACTATGGTCCAGAATTCTACATTTTTAACTTTGCGATTTTGTATAAAATGGAAATACGCTGCTATCGTGATACATTTCGATCCGAGGTATACCTTGATTATATTTCTTTAATATTTATAGGGTAGTATCTGTAAAAAACAAGTCAAGTATTTTGTAAATTTTTTTTTAAATTTGGACCATTGTTGTCTTACGAGCTTTCAAATATGGTCCAAGTTCAATTTCCCCTCAAAAACGTATGATAACTTAATAGAGGACTATAATTGGGATCATATTGTGTGAGGTTAGGGGTTTTGACAACATGTAAAGCAAAAAAAGAAAAAACGTAAAAAAATCGTATTTTTTATTAGTTGAAAGCTAAACATGAGATCAAATTTAACAAAATCTTCTTTCTTCTACTTAATACTTTAAAAAAATTAACAAAAATAGTCTTCTTAAATAGGACCAAAGTTGTATGACAGGACCATAGTTGTATGATTTTACGGTACTTGATTTCATACGTTTCATACTCAATTCAAATGTCTTCGTTAGAAACATTAGTAATTTTTGAGTCTCTATGTTATATAAACTCAGTAAAAAGGTGATGATGACAACAAGACATATATATAGAGGGATTCTAACATCAAAAGACTGGTTAATAATCGAAACGAGCATGTATTCTTTGGCGGAGGGATCGAACATGTAGGTAGGTACTTTACGCTGCCGGCATAAGAGACATAGACAGCAGTGCAATGCGTAACTATGATCGGGCCTGCGAAATTTACCTCAGTCTTACTTAAAAGGGATATTCTGCGGAGCACCTGACCGGACCTTGTTGTAAACCGTTTCCAGTGGTATAGCCGCTTTGCACAAGTGCACTTCTGACGCAGGATTACCATACGATATGATGATGAGGGGGATATTCTGATGGTCGATGGGGCGCAGTGGTAGAGCAACTGCCTGCGACGCAAGGGTTCCGGGTTCGATTGTCGGTGGGGCACTCACAAAGTTGATTTTATCACTTTGTGAATTTGTTCCTAGTCTGGTTAAAACATTGCAGGCTGAAACCACCTGATTGTCCGAAAAAATAGGTGGTTCCGTGCTCTGGAGGGCACTTTAAGCCGTTAGTCCCAGTTGTCTATGATTACTTAGACGGCAGTCGTTACACAACCATATCGGAGGCAGGCTGACACCGGGACCCATCAAGACGTTTGACGATTCGGTGTCCCACACGAAAAAAAGGAGATGAAGGATATTCTGTTTACCTCAAAAACCCGGTTATTAAAAGATGCGAAGATGATGTCGTCCGCTGAGAGATTGGACATGTATTTGACGCCGGCGAAGTGGCACAAACAGCAGTTGTCGTCCGTCACTATGGAGTTCTTCGGCCTGCGAAAAAACGCTTTTTATTAGAAAGTCGTCCAAACAGTTTGTGCATAGCAGCTTTCGAACGACGCGTCAATTCGTAACTGAATAAACAAAATGTTATAGCACCTTCACACTTTGCACATGCTCCAGCTCCTGCCGCGCTGTCGCGAATATTGGTCGAAATACTTCCGCGGAAGTATCAACGCGAGTGAATGTTCTGTTCACACAATGCCGTCATACTCTTCTCGCACCAATAACGAGTGAGCGAGATAGCAATACATTCCATTAGCGACCGTGCTGCCGTTCGTTTGACTCGCGCACGATAGGCTGACATTCGAGGGAGCACCGGAAGTGGCAGCGTCATGACGAGTAGCAGCGCGAGTAACCTGTTTACATATTCGCGCTGCCCACTCCCTTACCATTTCCCTGCATATATTGACATTGTGTGAACGTGCTATAAGGTTTGTGGAGTCTAGAACCATTACAGTAATATTAAAATAATTAGTAGCAAAACATCGTCTCTTTATAAGCACCTTTAACATACTTTCCCTTCGATTTATGTTTGCACGTGGTCACTTCATAAGAACATGTTAATATTCATGTCAGTGCTAGCCTTAGCGATTTATGGTCAAACAGTTCGAGGTAAGAATATCTACTGAACCTGTAAAGGTTCACTATGGGTGCACGAAGCAATATTTGCACGGTAGCACATGGTTATCTGACTACGTATGAATAGTATGAAGTAGTGGTATGCTTCATACATAGGTACTTTCCTACATAGGACATTACGTGGTACTTACTATCTGCATGTGAATAACAAAACTCTTGAACGTAAGTCTACTTGAGTGAGTATGTCTTTATTAGCATCACTATTTTTATTATTTACTGCAATATTTATGCTGCGTCAATGTAAAGTTATAAATTGATGAATTTATTGACTAACCAAGATGAGTAGTACCATCATATTATTAAATAGCGTAGTACAGCTTTTACTGACCTTAATAACGAAGATGCTTGTTCGGAGTTTATGTATGTATCGTTATTTATATTTAACGAGGAACCATAAAGACATCTTCATAAAATAAGAATATTATTGAGATTTTACGACGCAATCGCTGAGAAAATATTGCACACCTGGTATCTAGGGATTTCATTATCTACTGATTTATGTACATTTCTGAGTTTTTCTTTGTTTCAGTGCAAAGTTTAAGACTCATCCGCATTGCAATTGTTTTTAATTATATGGTTGTCATTAAAATTAACATACTATTACATCCTTTAAATACAATCATCCACAGTAGTTTATTCTTGTTTTTAGTTTCTTTTGCCTATCTTGAAATCTCGGCGCACGACCTCCATCGCCATTTTTAATATCGCAAAGTCTACCATTACAATCTTTGTCCCGAGATGAGTGCTTATTTCTTTTAACGGTTTCCGTAATCATTGAAAATGCAAGAAACATTTATTTATCTGGACAAAATAAGTACCTACCTAGTAACTTATTATAAATACATACGTACCTACATATCTATATTGTACGATATCCAAAAATTTTCATAATCAAATTAGTTCGTTCCTTTTGATGTCGGTAATAGAATAAGAGAACCTTTTACGTGCTTTTAACTCATTTGCCGGTGCGTCTTTCCAAATCACATGTATCCACACATTTTAGTAAAATATATCCTTGGATAAAAAATCACCTGCAACAACAGCAGGTCAAGTGGCGCGCCAGCTTGCAGAACCCGGTGAAGCAATGTCTGTAGAGGACGTAGGGCCACCCATACGCCGCGATCGAAAGCTTCAAGTAATGCAGAGCGTCCTCCAGGTTCATCCAGGGCGGAGTCTCCGAGAATATTTTGTTCACATCTGTGGTATAGATTGGTTCTTCGTCGTTGAGCATTTGAATACGCCGCATCTCCCTTGTTTCGCGCTTCTGTCGAACTCGCAGCAGAACGCAACCAGCCACCACGTCTGAAGGAACCAGATCCGTGGAGCGGAACAGTGCACTCAGCAGGGCTGGAATTAAACACGCAATCTAAAAGATTTTTCAGTAATTCCTTGCTTAGTAAACCGTTCTTATGGTCTAGTAATTGTGTAATCAATGAGAGTTCGTGCATAAGTTTTCCATATCGCTGGGTATTGTCGAACTTCAAATTATATTTGGAGTGGACGTTCGATGGATCTATTCTTAGACGAATGAAAATTCACGGTCAAGCGGTTTATTTACTTCGCATCTGTTTCACGCTTGTTTGCACAAAATTACTCTATTAAGCAAATGACCTTGTGCCTAAAGAGTAGGAAATTTCTCCTTACCTGCAACCTGCTGGAAAGCCTCCTTTCCATGCTCATCCCGCTTGAGCCAGCAGAAGGCCCACCGGAACCTTCTCGACCACAGCCCGGTGACCTTCCGATGGTGCCGGACCTGGTTGGGGGTGTCCTGAAGGTCGCCATAGTTCACGGAGCCCAAGGGGTCGAACACCATAAACAGGCCGAAGATCGTCAACGCGAGTTGCACCCAATTGAACAGGACTATACCTGGGAAAAAAGGCTTATTCAAAAAAGGTTGACAAGTTATCTTTCGCCTAGAAAAAAGAGGAAATATAAATACAATGCTTTTAGTTCGCGACAATCGGGAGAAATATTTCACGGAACGGTAATTTATTGCTTTTGTCGGAAACAGCCTTTTATTATATCCATAATTCAAATACCACGAACTTTGACCTTTCAAGGAAACAGTGTGTTCACGGTTATTTGCATATCGTGAAGTGGCGGTGGCGGTCATGATAATAGAATACATGAAAGGATTAGTGCGGTGGGAGAGATGTAACTTTATACAGAACTGTGGTTGGTAGAACTATGCAGTAGCCGCACGGAGTTCCCTATCGGTTCTCATACCTATCATATTAATACGTGTCATATTTTCCGATAGATTTATGTGTATTTTTTTTTTTGAAATCATGATAATATTGCGTAGGTAGATTAAAGATCGATTATCGAATAAAAATGCGACTGAAGGGGTTTTCTTTATTAGATTAAATGGTTGGAAATAATCCCTTACAACATGGTTATTCATTCGTCTGAAAGCATAGCATCGTAACTATAGGTACATACATAGGTACCTTCACCTGTCTTTTTACACGACTGCACGACCAAAAAAAGAAGTGTAATGTTTTAGAGTTCATCATGAACAGATTCGAATGGAAATTGTATCAAGAATCCTTACATTATCCCGAGTGTCATAGGCTAGTTTTATTATGCTCGTTATCTCGCAGTATCTACGCACTTCCACCCTTATTTCACCTAATAATCCCGGGCCTGCGGATCTGCCGATCGTGTTAGAGCTCGCGTTCACACGTGTGTCGGTTCTATTAATAGTGAACTATTTTAGAAGTAGTATTACGTGACAGGTGCAGGCAGCCGGTTGATGCCATTACGTGGGCGCATTATTTGGCCATTGAATAGTTTCGTACTATCGACTGATCTAACCAAAGCTTAGTACCTAAGTGTCTGTAGGTATACCGTGTGTCGGCCGTCGGCCGCTCGGTTCGGAATAGCACCTTAAGGTACATTTTCAGAGTGTGCATCGGTGGTGTCGCTCGCAAAAACGTCCGTATAGTCTTCGGCGGTCTTTATGTCACCAGCTGCGATGCGACCCGGTATCGGAAAAAAGATTTTATTATGAATCGTCTTATATTTAAAAACCTCTTTCTAAAATAATTAATTAGGTATCTAATTAATTACTCTTTGTAAAAACTATCTAAGTTATCAAGTTTAAGTTTGTATTTTGGAACGAATTTTTAATTTGGGACGCCATTTACGCAATCAAATAACTTAAACCATTTAGAAAGTCTCATCAACAGCTGTCTAAAACGCTTTTTGATTCAGCCGAGCCAGTGCTCTTTCAAAAGTTCGTCATAAATCAGGTACCTACAATATTTACTTCAGAAATTGTGGGAAATTGTCGAACGATCTATTGAGTATTGACGTCGGATTTCATTGTCGGAGCGGAAATCTTCTCAAAGGGAATTTAACAAAAGACGGGATCTATTGCCCGTTAAGAACTCCCCGAGAGAATAGACTGGAAGCTGTCGGGGAAAAGATACCTATTTGTCGAGTTGTTAAACTAAACTCCATTCCGATTTCAGATTTGTATCAACTATCACAATGGGTTAGATTTTGAATATTTTTGTGCGTATTGTGTACGTATTTTACTTTTTTATGGTTTTATTACAAAAAAGATAGACGCGCGTTTAGACGACGAAGTGTTAAAAAAAAATGTTGGCAAACGGAATGAACCATGTCTAACTTTTTTATAATAACATACATACATACACATATCACGCCTATAATCCCTTGCGGGGTAGGCAGAGCATAAATGGCCGCATAAAACTGACATTTACGCCACGTCTGACAAACATTTGAGGGTCATCCAGGAAATCGTGTATCGTGTTTTATAATAACTCGGTATTTTTTTTAACTTAGTAGAAGGTAGGTATTTAAATCATTGAATAAAAAGGTACTTGGAAGATACCGTCAACATTGCGTGTTCAAAAATGTGGTCTACTGTCGATGTGTAGAGGTAGATCGCAACTTTACCACTTTTCCTAATTTTGGATCGTCATCATCGAAACTCTTGTCGGTCGGTGAAGTATTTTCCAGTGTTCTCTTTTTGAAATTCTTCAAAAATACTTACTCTGCAAGACGATGGTGGAGAACCTGTCGGAGACGGAGCACTGCACCATGTCGCAGAACATCCACATGGTGCCCATCACGTTCAGCGCGATCTCCGGCAGCACCAGCAGCACCCTGCAACAACACCATACACTTGTAGGGAATATACATACATACATATATCACGCCTATAATCCCTTACGGGGTAGACAGAGCGTGAACCGCTGTAAAACGGACATTTACGCCACGTCTGACAAACATTTGAGGGTAATTTGGATGGAATATTGTGTATCACCATAGTGACAGGTTGTCAGCCCATCGTCTAAATTTGCAATACACAACCTCGAGTCCCTTAGTCGCTTCTTACGACACTCTTCCTTCTTCTTCTTCTTAGGAAATATACACATACACATAATTCCGTACTAAATCTGAGAGTTTGTGTGTGTGTGTATGTATGTTTTATAACTCTTCACGCTCAAACGGCTTTACCGATTTGGATGAAATTTGGAACACAGGTAGAGTATAACCTGGTATAACACATCGACTATTTGTTACTGCAGGAAAACAACTATTACCACGCAAAAATTAAGTATAGGTACACATATCATTATAGGGAAACAAACGATCATTCATGTGCGGAAGTTCATTAGGGTAGCGATAAGCGCTTTATGAAATTAGACACCAGGGTTCATCGGGTCGTTCGTCGACTCGGTATCCCATATGACAGAAGAAGATTATGGTAACAAAGGGATTTACTGGTAGTTATAATAAACTTCGAAATTAGTTTAATGCCTCACGGAACCCTTGAACAATCCGAGTCAAGCTATGGATTCCTTTTTAAGCGTTCGTGTTGTACCTACCTACCTACTTATTTGAGTGCGCGTCATAGAAATGGTTGAGACGAATGTGTGAAAACAATAATTTGCTCTGAGACTCTACATAACCTTCATAGGGCCACGTTATTAAGTCAAACCCAGACAAAATATATTTATCATGTAATAACCGGATTATATGTATTTGCATATTTAAGCTCTTTTACCGCAAATATTTCAAATAGCGCATATTATGGACACATTTTAAATACTTTTCGAATGAAGCGCGTCTTTTTTTCGTTCTCCCATATATCACACATGCTTTGCTTCTCATTGTTATCGAGCGCGCTCATTAATCTGAAAAAAATATTATGTGGACCGTGCCTCCCGAAAAAAATACTGTGTCTTCGTGGATCTGACTATCCTGGATCATTTTCATATGCCGGAATTACATTCTACATTGTTAAGTTTTGGAAAAAACAAATGTTATTTCGTTTTGATACTTAAAACTTTTAATTTGATCTTGTATATTTCAGACTTTTTTATGTTGCATATAACCCGGTCCCTAGTTATATTTATCAGTACCTATGCCTACTAAAAGTTGCACGCCACAAACGTAAAGTTTCTTATTGGAACATAGTGAAAACACAATGGGCACCGTGGTATTGTCTACAATAAGTTTCTTACAGCAGGCTTACTTCCATTATTATAAAAGAAAGAAAAAAATAATTGCACTGTTTCTACACAAGCACAAGAAATGACGTCAGATTATTATCTATGGCTGTATAAGGCCTATTATTTTTTTGCGTTTTGAATCTCAGAACAGAACTGGCCCACCGCATGAACTCTAAGAAAAAAAATGCTCTGAGATTGCTAAACCGCTTAACCTACTTATTAGCATTTTTCCTGTATCAAGTAATTAAATTTTTTCGCGCAATCTTGATAATCCTGTAATTCGATCGAAAGATTTTCTCTTCATTGTATAAAAAATAGTCACGCCTATCAATTTCCTTTTTTTAAATAGCATTTAAAATTTTGCACGTGCTTTCAATTAATTATTGTATCAGATCTGGTGGTTTCTTCTCTTGTTTTATGAATGACAATAGGTCAAAAGGACAAGCCTTGGCACGAGTTAGTCCACAAGCACCATTGCCACCTGCATACATACATCACGCTTATACCCGTTGCAGGGTAGGCAGAGCGTAAAAGGCCGCCAAAATGTACATTTACGCCACGTCTGACAAACATTTGAGGGTCATTCAGAAAATTGTGTATCGCCAATGTGCCAGATTTTCAGCCTATCGCCTAAAAATGCAAAACACATATAATTCTACAGCCCCTTAGTCGCCTCTTACGATACCAACAGGAAAGAAATGGGGTGATGCTATTCTAAGCCGATATCCCATGGCATAGTAGCCATTGAAGTCGCCTTTTATTGCTGGAAAGTCAGAAATAGGTATGATACTTTTGGATAAAATATTTTCAGTAGCTGCACCTCTACCAATTGGATAAAGAGTTGAAGGTAGATATCTACTACCTGCTATTAGGTATATTCTGTGCTATTAAATAATATTGATTAATATACGTCTATCCTCACCCGACATACTTATATAACATCATAAATATTATTATAATATATACTAAATAATATCATAATAGGCGGCCAATAATGTGGCGGGATCAATGGTATCGCGACTGCCTGCGACGCAAAGACTCCGGGTTCGATTCTCGGTGGGTCACTCACCAAGTTGATATTTATCACTTTCTGAATTTGTTCCCAGTCTGGTTAGGACATTGCAGGCTGAACCACCTGATCGTCCGAAAAGAAAGATGGTTTCGTGCTTCGGAGGACACGTTAAGCCGTCGGTCCCGGTTGTTGTCTATGATAACTTTGATAAAGGTCGTTACAAAACCATGTCAGAGGCCTACTAGTGGTAGTAGGCGGTTAAAAAACTCTGACACCAGGGTTCATCGGGTCGTTGGACGATTCGGTGTCCCACACGAAAAGAGAGAAGAGCCTATCGCCTAAAAATGCAATACACGTATAATTCAGTCCTTTAATCGCCTCTTACGACACTAATGGATAGAAATGGGGTGATGCTGTTCTCAGCCGACATCTCATGGCATAGTAGCCACTGTAGTCGCCTTTTATTGCTAGTTAGTCAAATATATGATATATTTTCAGTAACTGCACGTCTACTTATTAGATAAAGAATTGAGGGTAGATACTTCCAGCTATTAGGTATATTCTGTGCTATTAGGTAAATTTAATTCATAGGTAATCCTTACTCTACATATATCTATAGGTTTACTTATTATTAGCATTTGTTTATTTATAATTATTATTGTATTTTTATATTTAGGAAAATAAAATAACATCCATAACTAACATTGTAAATATTCAAGGCGGCCAGCCACGTCGCGTCGCTACCGGCAATACCAGCAAAATGGACACCGCTCCACACAACACAAAACAATCACTGAATTAATCAGTAGCTCCGTAGCTATTTTATAAACAACAATATCCCACGTATCGATCTGTTTACGATGTCCCGGACCGTGATCTTGACTCTTCTGCGACGAACTTAGAGCTATTTGACGTTGCGAATGAATGGTCCCTAGTGAGCCGTATCGTATAACAGGAAAGTTTTGCGAAAGTTCCGGCGTGGGTGAGATTTCGCGACTTTACATTTACACTAGCGGCCTGCCCAGCGGTTTCGCCCGCTGCTAACCCCTTTACCGCGGGAATAAGACATTTTAATAAAGCCTATGGTCATCAGGAAATGTAGGATTCCAATATTAAATCATTTTTTTAAATCGGTCCAGTAGTTTCGGAACCTATTCAAGTCAAACAAACAAACAAACAATCAAATCTTTCCCCTTTCCCAACTTATATTATATATATATATATAATTATTTACATATATGTAAGTGTAGATGTATTACTACGCTGTGAAAGCTCTATCATAAAATGAATACAATATGTAGATGTAGAGCCACATGGATAGTCACATTTGCGGCAGCCCGCAGCAAAGCTGTCATATTTACAGCCAATTCACTGCCGCTGCCATATCCATGTCACTGTACACAATATGACATTACCTACATACGGGATATCTTCGTGATATTGAGAGAATTGACAGGGGAGAAATTTTATTAAAGTTTGACGTGGATACACCATAGGTTTGTCCCGTAGGTAGGTACTATAATGAACTTTCTATATTTTATTCGCTTCACCAATATTGGCAGCTGTCAAAATCATACTAATGTTTTGACATAAGGGCAATTTTTCTTTGTTGACATGTCTTTATTTAGTTTGTTGACATGGCGTATATGTTTGACAACTGCCAAAATTTGCAGGCAGTGACGCGAATATAAATCACAAAACTATCGCGTACACATGTACAGACATAACTGAATACTGTAAGTATGTGGGTATATATACCTACCTAATTTTTGTTTTCCTTTTACAACGTGAACCTGTCATCGAACTATGCCAGCCAGCCTGTCCATTAAATGGAATAACGGCAAGGACGAAAAATTTATTCCCATTTCCCTATACTGGTGACATTGAAAATATTTGACGTAGCGACTTATTCCCTTGAGGGTCCGAGCTTACGGGATAAATCACAATAATGTCAAGATAAAAAGTATTTATTTGGGTTCCACTTACAACAATTTCCGCCATTTGTTCGAGCCCTTCAGTCGTTTCGTGAGGAAAGGTTGACCCTTTGGGCTTGTAACTGCCAATTTAGAGGCAAATGGTGCTTTTATTTTTATTTCCTAACTTAGACCTATTCCACTTTCTTTGAAAGGATACTTGTTTCATTACTTTGCCTAGTTAATAGCTTTTATAACTGGTTGAGTTGGTATGATTTAACTTTAGGTTTTATGACATAATTAAGTAAGCAACTTTACTGTTTTAATTGTCAAGTAACCGAATCCAGCACATTTGCATAGCCTACTATGTATAGTATATTATATTATGTATTTATAAAAAAAAGTATACAAGGTTATTTTGATTCACCCCGGAAATGTGAATCTACTCATGATTCTAAACAACTTTTATTAAGGGGTCACCTGCGGAATCTCGAAAAAAAAACCTGCTGTTCCATACATTTTGTTTGAGTAGGTATGAATTTTTCTATGGAGCAGCTGCTTTTTTTTGCGACCCAATAATAAAAGTTGTTCAGAATCATGAGAGGAATCAACCTGTATAATTTCCGGGGTAAATAAAAAATAACCCTGTATATGTATTAATATCAGCTATTTAGGTCCCATAGTACAAGCTTTGCTTAGTTTGGGACTAGATGGCACTAAGTGAATTGTTCAGGATATTTTTCTATTTATTTATTTACTTAGCCGGGAGATAAATTACTACTGTGCCACATCGGACGTCAACTGAATGAATGAAATGAATGATAAGGAATGCTGCGCCAGAGCTCACTACTCACTTGATCACCAGCAGCGGGGAGACCCACTTCCGGGAGTCGACGTCGGTGATGGTGCCGCGCGCCGACTGCTGCGCCAGCGCGCTCAGCAGCAGCAGCAGCAGCGCCTGCAGCGCCAGGGTGCCGCACAGGTACAGCCGCACGAACATGCCGCCCCTCCAGCCCTCGGACAAGCACTGCCATGTCACCGGGTACAGCACCTCCACCACCAGCGCTATTAACACCAGCCTGCAACAACAGGGAACAAGTTAATGGCCATAAATTACTTCTTACATTAACATTAGTCCACTGCTGGATATGGGCCTCACCTGTTGCGAGGTATTGCCACACTCACCTCGCTTGGCAGGCGGATTGGCGAGTGCAGTTTAAGATGTTACACTCACAGGGAATGCTGCTGCTAGTTCCCTGGACGAATTTATCCCTTTGTCGCTTTTTACGACATTCACGGGTAGAATCGGGGTGATGCTATTCTAAGCCGGCATCACACGGCGGCAATTACTTCTTTACATTGTTTAAAAAATATTCCTTTTAATACCTTACAAGAAGGTTTGTCGTACTAAACCAACACGTAACATAACGCAACTATAAGATATATCAGACGATAACATTAAAATAATAATTAATTATTTTGTTTTAAGTATGTGCATAATCCATTTGATTGTAGTCATATGTCATGTTATGTTGTTGTAGTCATATATTGTGTTTATGTATGACGGCAGCAGGTCATAAGATCCCAGATATTTTATTATAGCGTACGTACCCAATACAACTTTCTACCTACTGGTTTTATGTTTATATATATTATATAAAGGCCTTAAGGTGGATTAGGTTGGTGTACCTTACCAATAATAAATGAGCGCTCCAAACCAAACCAATCTCTTAGCCATAAAATAAGAAAACCATCAGGTCCCTAAAGAAGTTGATTTATGTGAGAATAAGTTCAAAAGAAATATCACCTTTCTTATTCGTGTAGCAAGGAAAAAGACCCTACGAAATAGGAGGAAAACATTCAGTTTTTCATTATATTTTTCCAAGAAGCTCTTGATACCCCGTGATTATTATTCTCAATGTTTAAAAAAACTTTGTACGGCGTTGGCCATATTCAGCAATAACAAAGGGCCAAAAGGGGTTAAACGATTCGTATTCGCCAACCAAGGTATTAAATCAATCTAAATGATGTCGTTTCAATTGGAAACCCATTAGGAGGCATTCGGGCTCCCGGGCCGAAGGTCGACGGACAACAGAACCGACGGAGACGAAAGCTCATTCATATTAATATTCAGCAAACAGCAACAAGTGCCTGAAGCGAAAACGAGACAACAATAGCGACCCTGCATGCTTTGGTAGCTCTACAATCTTGAGAAATTGAAGAGATCCATTATCAAAGAGAGTGCTGTAGATATATTGCAGGCTCGGAGCTTTCGTGATAAATATTTACTGCTCCCAGAAAACTTTGCTCGGCTTCAGGCACATACTTTACATTCTGCTTTAATGAGTTTTAATCAAAGTTTCATTGGGAGAGGTACTCCGCGCCAATTGACTTTAATAAAGTTCGGCAAACAGTGATTGAACAAACATCGACATAAATTAGATACTTCGCATACCGTGTTGCCTTGCCGACGGATATGTAGGTACCTACAGGGAATAAAAAAAGAATAATTGTTTTCAAATTCAATTTTAATGTAATAATGCTTCGATAAATTGGCGTCTATAAATAGATTCCGTATGCTTCCAAAATATCCACACATAGTTAAACTGTTGCACATTTACCGGACGAGTACCAGCACACATCGCACGTTCTGCGCGATCTTCCCAGAGACAAACGGTAAGAAAGATAAGTCGATCTAGGCACGTACACTTTCTTATTCTTGTAGCACGTTCACACCATGCACCTGCTCCTGCTCCTGCCGCTGTCGCGAATATTGCTCGAAATACTTCCGCGGAAGAATCAACGCGAGTGAGTGTTCACACACTGCCGTCATACTCTTCTCGCGACAATACGAATAAACGAGATAGCAATACATTCCATTCGCGACCGTGTTGCCGTTCCTTTGACTCGCGCATGAAAAGCCGACAATCGAGGGAGCACGGGAAGTGGCAGCGGCATGACGAGTAGCGGCGCCTAACCTGTTCACATATTCGCGCTGCATACTTCCCTTACTATTTCCCTGCCCATATTGGCATCGTGTGAACGTGCTATTAGTCTGCACTGAGCTTAGCACAAAGTGCACAAACTGTGTCAATGTCAATCGCACGCGCCCTTCTGAACCCGCTGCTGAGCCGTCAAGGGCAGCAGGAACAGCTCGCATCAAGTTTTATTTCACCCCTGTTTTATTGCCGCATGAGTCTGTGGAAGTATCCATAATGATAATTCACTAAGAAAATTGAAAAATAGTCCCTGGTTGTGAAAATATTAATATATAATATCAATTTTCACGATTTTTTATTAAGTTAAGGTGAAGTTGGAAAGCCTGACAGACTGGCAATACCCAGGGTTATGTGCACAACCGTATTTTGCGGTTTGCTACTGCTACCTGCTCGAGGTCAGACGGTGTACTCATATTTAAGACCCTTTTTAGACCCTAGATATTCAATAGACCTATATATCCGACCTCGACAGAAAAAAAGGGATACTATGGTAACGATGACTCGCATATTCGCAACCTCTCGTTATCTTCAGTAAGTATAGGTTGAAAAATAGCTATTACAAAAAGGTTAGCTCTTGATTAATTGGATCCTGAATAATTGGAACGGGCCAGCTGATATTAATGAATTCCCAATAAAATATTGCTTCAGTATTTTTAGATACCTACAGTGGAATTACTGATTGATTCTTAATTCGTTCATTTCGTAGAAATTGCCATTACTTGCGAGTGAATTACTTTTGTAACTCCAAACTTAATTAATCTTCTGCCAGAAACATGTAATAACTTTCTGGTTCTTTTTCGCTTTTGTAAATACAGATACATTTAATTAATAAATATATATCCTGGACAATTCACACAGCGCCATCTAACCCCAAACTAAGTAAAGCTTGTACTATGGGAACTAAATAGCTGATATTCATACATTTTTGTGTATATAGAAACACCCAGACAAACACAAATATCTTAAAATGACTTTACAAATATTTGTGTCTAGTGGGGATCGAACCCACGACCCTCGGCGTAGCAGGCAGGTGTACTATCCGCTACGCCATCGGGCCATAAATGAAAATGATAAGTAGAAAAAATGTTTGCGTAGGCTGGGGATTGAACCCGGGACCTGTGGAGTACCACGCCACTGCTCTGCCACTGAGGTACCGGCGCCCCGACCGAACAACCCTTCCACATTGGCAACTTCTTGATACTCGTCGTGAAGCGTCGTACAAGCGACATCTAGTGCAATAAGTTATTCTAACTAATAATTACTATGATCAGTCGTTATTATAGTAGGAATTCAAACCATTCGATAAATTATTGCTGATTTAAATGTACTATGGTTTACTTTGCACGCACAGTGCTATGTCAAATGTGCTGTGTTTTTAAAAGTTAGTTTTTATCCATGCCTGGGGGGCCGGATTCACCTGCTTGTGGTCGCGTCACAGACCTTTGATTTGTATGAAATACGACAGACGAGTCGACAACTCACACGGATAGGCTTTCTATTCAAACAATCTAAAATTTCCAAATATACACAGGTGAAATCCATCCCTAAAGTGTATCATGTGATTGAGAGGGTTACTGTAAGATCATCGTTAAATCCCTATGACAAAGATTTCAAAAGCGCTCAAATAAAGTGGCAGAATATCATATTCATACAGCGAATAAGATATTGAATTGTGATAGATGAGAGAATGTTGACAGAATAAACTGCATTGGTGAAAATCCGTACTAATATTATAAATCTGAAAGTTTGTGTGTGTGTGTGTATGTATGTATGTTTGTTACCTCTTCACGCTCAAACGGCTTTTCCGATTTGGATGAAATTTGGAACACAGGTAGAGTATAACCTGGAATAACCAATAGGCCACTTTTTACCCCAGGAAAACAACTATTACCAAATGAGTGGCAACTGGTGAAACCGCATATAACTTTTAATTTACTTAACGTGTTCACAAGTGTCGTTTGATGTGCGTTTTATGAATTTTAGAATAGCTAAAGCGAAATATAGACCACTTTTTCTACATTGTATTCTATAGAGTGCCAAAATGGTTGCCAAAATATTGCAAATAAAAAGAAGGAATTATGGCAGAAGTGACTAAATGTTATAACAATAATATACTTACAGGTATGTACCAGGATCCTATACTATGTAACTACAGGTTACCTCTATACATACAGGGTGTAAGGGACAGACTTCCGAAGACTGATAGGGTGCATTCAGACTATGATACTTCTATTCTTTTCGGAGGGCTGTCCCTTACACTCCATATTTTATGACATCAGAAGTCAGAAACAGTATTGAGTTGTACAAGTGGGTAGGTACTTTATCAATCTTGATTTAATGACTTGTCACGGCCTTTCCACGAACAGTTAGTTGGCATAGGCCCAGACTGTTGAACTTTAAAGTACCTCTCGTCAATGAACACTGACCACTGTAACTGTTCAATTGATACCTACTTAACTGTGTCGATATCAAGTGAAATGAGTCATGTAGAGTCGTGTATTATAGATATTCTTTCTGATCACGAAAGACACAACATGTTTGATTTCAAGAGTTTTGACAAATCGGGCTTATAATTAATCCGATAAATTGTCTATCACAGGGAATCCGGACGTCGATGTATATGTCGCAGGGATATGATAAAATTAGGAACTTGGTCAAATCTCTAAGTGTTTTGATCAAATCCCGGCAAATGATCAAAATATTTCAAGATTTTATCTTATCCCTAAACTAATCTAGTTATTTGATTAAATCCCAAAGCAAAGTTTAGTGAATTGATCAAATCCCTATATGATATCAGTGAAATGACGACAATACATGTCAGTTCTTGTTCTCACCTTTCTACACCCCACCGTACCACCGCACATACGTGTGACGTTTGCGGAAACGCAGAACATGTAATATTTGGCAAAACAACCGGCAAAGAAGGATATGGATCAAAAGTTTGATGCGATTTATGCCAAAAAGATCTGCTGAAAAGATGCTTGTTCAAAGAAATTAAAAGGTATTTTAGTTGGATCTACCGTTTTAATTGATGTGCCCAAGGTGGACAGAGGTCCACTCGATTCTAAAAATGTTACAGGAATCATACTAGATACGAAAAACAACGTATTTCAAATTGGCACTTCAACTGGAATAGTAAAAGACTGAAGTCTTTGCAAATTTCTACAACTGCATTTACTGATCCAGTTCCACCTATTGAGCTAAGTTTACGTGAGATAGCAGGAAAATTATCTTTATTTGGAGGTCAAGGGTACACGAAGTGTTCTTGCAAAAATCTAAAATACGATGCAAAACAAACAGCTGTGCTTGGTAGAAAAATAACGTTCTGTGCAACTCCAGATGCAATAAATCCGCTAAATGCTTTAATAAATAAAAATTCTATAATTTTTCTTGCTGATATTGATTTGTGAAACATAATTTTCCTTTTTCTTTGTTTGATTCGCTAAATGTTACGATTATTTGTGATTTTTGTCTTGTCTTGTAATTGTTCTTTGTTGTCTTGCTTTACCAATTAAGATTTTGATATAACACACAAACATTGTTTTCGTCATTTATCTATACCAGTTTCGAGATTTTATCAATTAACTAGATTAGTTTAGGGATATGATAAAATCTTGAAATATTTGATTATTTGCCGGGATTTGATCAAATCACTAAGGGATTTGTTCAAGTCACTAATTTCAACATATCCCTGCGACATATACACGTGTTCGTTGACGGAATTTACTAAGTTAACAGAAGATAACAGTATTATATTTCTGTAAATTTTAATTATGTGCGTATATTGATTGATAGGTACCTTGGGAGTGCTTGCCTATTAAAACTATATATTTGTGGTAAATAAATAAAAAAAAAATCTATCCAAACATCGAAATCACACTACCAGCAGTGGACTGTTGTGGCTGTTAATGTATTTAAAGGTGTGTTTCGACGTTAATGTCTTGCGAAACGACTCACGACACGAGTTTTATCCAATAACCGGCATCTGACGTTTTCCGCGCAAAACAGCAGCAAGCAGCGGTGCGATAATAAACAGTTATTACGAGGTTAGCCTACAATGCTCCAACCCACGCGGCTCGTTATTAGATTGGCCTGACAAAGCTTAAGGTCTGCGCAGACGGACTGCATCACAACTGCAGCAAGCGTTGCGATAATAAACAGTTATTACGAGGTTAGCCTACAATGCTCCAGCCCACGCGGCTCGTTATTAGATTGGCCTGACAAAGCTTAAGGTCTGCGCAGACGGACTGCATCACAACTGCAGCAAGCGGTGCGATAATAAACAGTTATTACGAGGTTAGTCTACAATGCTCCAGCCCACGCGGCTCGTTATTAGATTGGCCTGACAAAGCTTAAGGTCTGCGCAGACGGACTGCATCACAACTGCAGCAAGCGGTGCGATAATAAACAGTTATTACGAGGTTAGTCTACAATGCTCCAGCCCACGCGGCTCGTTATTAGATTGGCCTGACAAAGCTTAAGGTCTGCGCAGACGGACTGCATCACAACTGCAGCAAGCGGTGCGATAATAAACAGTTATTACGAGGTTAGTCTACAATGCTCCAGCCCACGCGGCTCGTTATTAGATTGGCCTGACAAAGCTTAAGGTCTGCGCAGACGGACTGCATCACAATTGCAGCAAGCGGTGCGTAAATAACCAGTTATTACGAGGTTAGCCTACAATGCTCCAACCCACGCGGCTCGTTATTAGATTGGCCTGACAAAGCTTAAGGTCTGCGCAGACGGACTGCATCACAACTGCAGCAAGCGGTGCGATAATAAACAGTTATTACGAGGTTAGTCTACAATGCTCCAGCCCACGCGGCTCGTTATTAGATTGGCTTGACGAAGCCAAAGACCTGCGCAGACGGACTGCATCACAACTGCAGCAAGCGGTGCGATAATAAACAGTTAATACGAGGTTAGCCTACAATGCTCCATCCCACGCGGCTCGTTATTAGATTGACAAAGCTTAAGGTCTGCGCAAACGGACTGCATCACATCACAACTGCAGGTATACTTAAGTAGTACGTACAATACAAATTTTAATCTTTCATTCATAATGACTTGCTTCTTGTGGACGTAGCCGTTATTGTAATTAGTTTGAAATTGCAATTTGATATACAATCCTTATTTCAAATCGATAATTTTGGCTAGCTGCGGTATTATTAGCTCAATAGCAGTTTGCAGTCCGTTAACAACTTCCCGTCTCTAGGTATCAGAGGTGTATACTTATAGGTAAAGTATCTGTTCCTCTTTGAATGTGTTCTATTATTAAGAGAGAATAGAGAGCAGACATTGAACGAGTCAGGTTATAATTAGAGATTTCTGCTGTTTCTGCATCTGCATTAACATTGAAGCGTGGTGCATATTAATTTTGAGAGTAATGTAGTAGAAAGTTATATTTTCATACTCTCTATTAAAAAGTTAGTATTTTAGTCCCTGAGACTAAAAGTGATTTAAGTTTGGAACAGATTGTCTGCAGCCAATCAAACGACATGGATGGAACACTTTTTACTGTCATACATTCGAGTACCTACCTATTTGCAATGTTATTAAGTATTTAACACCAAGTGCATCCCTATCTAAAATTCAAATTAAAAATGTATGCGTAATTGTTTTATTGCATCGCATTAGAGAGATGTTTTAGAAAATAACCTCCGAAGAAACGATAATTAATGGATAGCACATCGTGTAATAAATGTTTTTGCGACTTAGTAAATACCTGTATATTGTTTTTTATAGAGTATGAAAAGTTGTATATGTATGTACCATTCGAACCCAAAATTATTTATGAACGGGCGACGAACATTGAATCCCTCGCTTCACTCGGATACGACTTTCAAGTGATTAATACACTAGGATTCTTCGTTCCGCTCGGCTCGTGTTTCAAAATAGCGCCCTCGCATTAAATAAATTATTTTAGGCCCTTTTTCTAACATACACATATCACGCCTTTATCCATTGCCGGGTGAAAATACGGCCGCTCTCGCCACGTCTGACAAATATTTGAGGGCCGTTTCAGAAAAATCGTGTATCACTAAAGCGACAGATTGTCAGGCTGTCGCCTAACAGTGTGATACACATGACACCCTCAAATCCCTTAGATGCCTTACGAAAAGCGGAAAAGAAATAGGGTGATGCAGTGATGCTAGTCTAAGCCGGCATCACACGGCATCCTCGTTCTTAAAACTACTGTTATTCATTTTTCTTTTATAGAAT
This sequence comes from Tuta absoluta, assembly GCA_027580185.1. Classification (NCBI taxonomy): domain Eukaryota; kingdom Metazoa; phylum Arthropoda; class Insecta; order Lepidoptera; family Gelechiidae; genus Tuta; species Tuta absoluta. The sequence goes on from JAQAHW010000003.1 coordinate 8,801,239, forward strand.
GTCTGCAATATCAATTTCAATGGCATTCTTATTTACCCGACATAATTTATTAGCCAGGTACCTAAGTTAGGCAGGTATTAATGCACAAATTTACTAATTAAAATAATACATTATTTAGTCTCAAATCCAGTTCTACCGGTTCTAAGTTTTGTAAGCCACGACTTTTATTTAATTTAAACCTAATCGCCTAAGAGCTCACTGTAAAACAAATACAGTGTTTAGATTTATTATCATCAGGTTTTGTATTGTGTGGTCAAAGCAAAAATTACAAATCACATGGCATATTATATACAACTATTTTATAAACTATGTATATACGAGTAGGCCTATCAATAATCATTATCATCGGGCTTAACTACATTACATACCTAACTACAAGAGATTGCTATTGGCGATAAGGACGCCTTTGCGCGTTATACCTTCAGATGTTCGTGTTACTTGTAGTGTTCATATTTGTGCAAGAAAGTGTTTTTGCTAACTTACAAGTAATGTATTTCATTTAAATGGTCAAAAATTGCTGATGAAAAAATTTAAAAAAATTAAGTTTTTATTCGTGATATATTAATGTTTGCACGCCTTTATAAGGCATATTTTGTAAGGGATTAAGAAAATATAATACCTGTGTTGTGCTGACAAAATATGTTATGCAAATAAATGTTATTTCATACAAAATTTCATTACATGAATTTGGATTTGAGACATTTTATGTTCCCAAAGACTATTAACTATTATGTTTCATGTGTTTTGGTCATGAAAATAAGATAAATATTTAAACATTTCATGAGAAAAACAAAACGCTAACCATCCCACAATAGGGAGATTTATTTTCGTAATGAAAAAAGTTTTGTATTCCAAGAACTCTGTAGATGGCGTTGAACTGACTACGTTACGAGACGCCAAAGCCAAAAGGCCGAATCTATTCTCGATTTTAGCGCTTTGTTATTAATATAACATATAATATTAATATTCTGTTTTGTTTGTACTTTATTTTCGAAGTGATTTACGTTAATATGCAGGGAAACCCATGAAAGTACATATTTTTGTGATGCGAGTGATGTAACAATGATCAGTTACGTTTCGTTTTACGATCTCATACGTGTAGTGACAAATTCGAAAAAAATGAAGTTCCGTTCCTTACGATAACGTACAAAGCAGCGCTATCTATCCAGCGACTAGGGAAGAGTTTAAAAAAGGAAAAGAAAACTACCTATTATGTTTGTTTTCGCGTTCGGACGGATTCGAATTCACCTTATAATTTTTTACATTGACTATCTATCTACCTACCTCTATATCTCGAAGTTCTTGCTGCATCTAATATTTAGCGTACAAACTTGTTAGTCTTTTTTTGTTGACATGACACTGATGATCTTTATTTTGTTTCTACTTATTTTATTATGATTAATGATATTTGCCTGCTAATGTTCCTCAGCAGTGTGTCTACGTGCGTCTTCGTCGGTTCTTTGCGCTCCTTACTTGCTTGTTAACCTTGACTCGAATATCTAGAAAACCGCGTTAGTATACATATTTACCGTGACACTAATTTATACATAACGACGACATAATAGGCTCACTTAGAGACGAAGGTAAAGAGAACAGGTGGAGGTAGGTACTTCGTTTTTATAAAGGTGACCAAAAGTTTTACTGTCAGGATTATACTAAATGTGCGACGATGAAATTGTGCCGTGCACTGTCGTTATTAAAGCTGAAACACGGGTTAGAGTGACATAAAGTTACACCTACTGTATAATACATATTATTTATTCACAAATTCGTTGTATCGTCAATCACGTCACGTATCGACAAAATAATAAGATGTGTCGACTTTATCTAACTGACTTCTTGACACATATTTTTGATGGAAATTCTTGATGTAGACGGCATTATTACATGTAACGTAGATCAGGAGTACATCAATCTACCTACCCTTTTAAGGTGGGACGTTATTCATAAATGTTAATTAGAATTCCTATTAAAAAACTCGATAGGAAGTCGCGTGTCGCGATTTTTGCAAAATAATAAAATTAAATTGCAAACATTATGATTCCCTTGTTAAAACTGATTCACCACTTTACGCCAATAGATGGAGATACTGCTACAAAAAATTTGTTTGGTTTTATTGTGGACGAAATACTCTGCATCTTTTATCCAAAAGTAGTTTTGCCGTGTGATGCCGGCTTAGAATAGCATCACTCCATTTCTTACCCGTGGGAGTCGTAAGAGGCGACGAAGGGACTCGAGGGTGTGTATAGCAATTCTAGGCGATGGGCTGACAACCTGTCACTGTGGCGATACACAATTTTCCGAATGACCCTCAAACGTTTGTCAGACGTGGCGTAAATGTCCGTTTTTTCGGCTGTTTATGCTCTGCCTACCCCGCAAGGGATAAAGGCGTGATATATGTATGTATGTATGTATGTAGTTTTGCGCCAAATTAACGTCATCATTTCGCATAAGCATTTGTCATAAAATAGCTCTTCTATAAGTCCATTGAATTTGGTTTTACGTTTGTATGTAAAACGGGCCAACTTAAGGGTTCAACTAATACAGGTTTTTCATACAGTTTTTAAATAAAAACTAATATAGGTCGATACCTTAAATGAGTAGGTTGATGTGCTGCTGATAGTACTATGAATGTAAAAGTGGATTTGTGAAATGAGGTAGGTGGTTTAGTTTATTTATAAGTAAATAAATATATATCCTGGACATTTCACACAGCACTATCTAACCCTAAACTAAGATAATTATTATTAAGTACTTAAAACAAATATCATTACTCATATACTTTCTTTTTGTAAACAAAAAGATATTGTAAATAAATGAAAGCACCTACAATAAAACAAATATCTAAAAAATACTTCACAGATTCTTGTGTCTTATGGGGATCGAACCCACGACCGTTTGGCGTAGCAGGCAGGGGTACTATCCGCTACGCCACAGGCCAGTATTTAAATGAGATCTAGTGTGACGCCGCAAGTGGCTTGTTTATCTAACCCGTTCTCATTAGCAAAATGCGAATTTGTTCATTTTATTTGGTGCAAGCTCGATCAGTGTGACAAAATATTCGAACTGGTATTTTCTAATGCTCCATGACACGCTAAAGCAATATGAGGCAATAATTTCGCTTATCGGCTCCGATTTGTCACAATAAATACTGAATCGGGCTTCGAGTAAAATAAATCTAAGTTGTTTCAAATAACGCCTACCTTAAAGATAGGAGTTGTAGATATGCGTGTGCCAGTTACCAACAGAATGCTAACAACAAGATTACTTTATAAAGAGATCAATGATACCATTTTATTGTTTAGGCTTAGTTTCGTGTAAAAAATTGCAACAACAATTTATCCTTTATAAAAGAGACAAATGAACCCACCAACAATATAAAAACTAGCTGTATTGTACTTTGATAGGAAGTTGTATGAGGCAGAGTTGTGCTTTTATTCTTTGTTTTGAAAGCGACACGCGACGCCGAATAACGGAGAAACATGAATAAACACGGCAGACTTTTTCCGAGGCTTTTATTTAGCAGCGTGAATGTATTCATTTCTACGATTTGTTCTTGTTTTTACTTCTTTAATGTTTTTAGTTTTTTTTACTGCTTTTACCCTTTCCACATAGACGTAATTGGCATTTAGTCCGCCCGTGTACGTTTTTGTGCATTAAGTTTAATGAAATAAAATAAACTTTCTCTTTCTTTTTTAGGGTTCCATACCCAATTGGTCAAAACGGGACTCTATTGCTTAGACTTCGCTGTCTGTCCGTCCGTCAGTCACCAGTTGTATCTCAAAAACCGTAATACATAGATAGGTGCAATGTTCACAGATGATGTATTTTAGATGCCACTGCAACAATAAATACTGAAATTTGAATACAAGAAGTATTTAACCCATACTTAAAACTGTAGTTTTTGCTTATTTTCAACGATAATGGAACGATAGCTGTATCAGAAAATTTTCATATTTTATGTATTTCTGTTGACGTAATATCAACAAATACTAAAAAGTTGAATAAAATAAATATGTAAAGGTCCCACACAACAAAATTGTACGGAACCCTTCGTGCACGAATCTGGCTCACGCTTGGCCGGTTTTACTTCAGTGGTGTTGGTGGTGTCAGTTCTGGCTACCATATTTTCTAATAGACTGATTAACTAATCCACACCGGTAAATTTGAGATGCGTACACGTACAGGTTTGCACAAATATTGCTTTGTCACTTTTTTAAATCAGCAGGTGATACGCTTCTTTCAATAAAGTGAAAGATGAGTGAAGCCATACGCTGAAATATCTAGTATATACACGAGATTTATAGGCTATAAATAACGACATTGTCACACAATCGATCCGACGATCGTCTGGCTGGTCACGTAGTAAACTGATGTTCAAGTTTTAATTATGCGAAACTTGTCTCGCAAGTTTGTTTCCAACTTTGAATGAATATTCATTTACTTAAAACAACTGCAATATTTTGAATATTTTGCCACCGTTCTTTGTAGGTATCTCGCCGAATATTCACCAAGCTTCACTTTTTACACGACTGCCCAACCAAAAAAGGTGTGTTATGTTTTGTCCTGAATACTGTCAAATGTATTTGACAATTGACACGACTAACTCTATTCTGCAACGTGTCAACGGTAAGCCAAATGGAAAATAACATTGAAACAATTTACTGATCAATTAATTAATATTTTTCTTGAGCTAAACCCTTCGTAAATAGGTTGATCCGCTAAGGATTTATTAAAAAAGGGGAAAGCTTGTTATAAACAAACTTGAATGGGAATAAGTCTGTTCAAACTATGCGCTAAAATAGGCTGTGGGTATGTTAAAAAAACAAATTCCTATAGATACTTGGCAGTTGGCGGTTTATGTAGCAATGATTTCCGGTCCACATAAATACATATGTCAGGCCTATATTACTTGCGGGGTAGGCAGAGTGTAAGATCTACGCCAAGACAGACAAACGTTTGAGGGCCATGCAGAAAATAGTGTATCACTAAAGTGACAAGTTATATACCCTAAGCCTAGCCGAGCCTAAAATAGCAATACACATGTAACCATCGAATCCCTTAGTCGCCTCTTACGACACACACGGGAAATAAATGGGGTGATGCTATTCTAAGCTGGCATCACGCGGTAAGGTCCAACATGCAATAAGGTTTTCGAAATAGAGCAGATGGTCGATTTTCTCCCTCCCTCTAAACTTTTCATAGCTATCCAGGTAGTTTATTGTTCACCAGATAGAGACGTACTAAGTTTACTACACCCTGCAGCAGTTTGAGCAAAACACCTGCCATCAACTCTGGCACCACAGATCACTAGTCCTTATATCCAAGTACTAACATAAGTGCGGTTTTTGACACATTCAACCACAGAGAATATAATTATTCCACTTATACAATACTCTTCTGAGAACTGAACTCACCACACGAAGCGGAACAGCAGCTCGAATATGCTGGGGAAGACCAGGTCGTCGGACGCAGCCAGCCATTTGCGCCCCAGCAGCCGGAGGGCCGGCATCCTGCAACAACACAAATTATTCACTGTTAGTTTTTATTACTACTTTTAATATATATTTTTATTTTTTATTAAGGATGGGTTTGCTCTTGACTCTAGTCTAGGTCATAGGACAGAGACAGAGTCTAAGATGGAGCGAGCTCACCCAGAAATACGTAGCTAAATAAACTAAAGTTGTTACGGGTAAATTACGGGGTTTTCAGCGGACACATTTACACTAGGAGGAAGGTTTTGATCACTCAAATATTTGTCTTCATGTGGGAATACACGATTTTTGATGTATACGTCCTGTAGTTTTGTACCCACTGTGTAAGTACTTTACGCCTCATGTTGGGGAGTAGGTATGTGTCAAGCAGTATCGTCCCAGTACTCATACCATTTTATTTTGCCGTAATTGTTACTAACACTGGCTTAGAAAATTAATTTTCAAATATTTAATTAAATTGTGGTCCTCGTCGCTGTAGCGCTAGCTACTTATTTCAGATAGTTTATATTCTTATCTGAGGCACTTTACATCAACACTATAAATTGGAAAGTTTAATGGATAAACTCGTTCTAGAGTTCTAAAACTTTGTAATTTCCGAACGGATCTTGTAGTAGATTAGACGTGACGTAGTGCGGTGCGCGTACAGAAGATTACGGTTTACCGTAACAAATAACGTTCCAAGTTAATTGCGGTCGTCATTTCGGTTAGCCTATTGAAATTGTGTATTGCCGTGTCGTATCCTATTAATAATAACCGACTCAACACAAAACCGGTACAGTCAAGCTCACATCGTCTGGTAGACACTCGAGCCGACGTGCGGCATAAATACACGGTCCGAAGTCCAAACTGTCTAACTCAGCCTGAGCTTCACTGTACAAAGCGAGAGTAAAAACGAGTTTTCAATTTTCTTTCTTACAGGATCGTTTGAAAAAATAGATCGAGGCTCGAAGACTGATGAGTGCAAATGAATAATGCAAAGATTCAAGATAAGACTATTGATTACACATGAGGGTACTTACCCTACACGTAAAACTGGGGAGGGATAGGGAATATGCGTCTTATTAATCTGATTTTGTATGTGAGTGAGTGTGTGTGAAAATTGCTGTAAGTACCTTGTGTACACTTTTTAATACCTACTTGATTGATTGTAAGTGTATTTAAAGCCCGGAAATTGAGAGTTTCTCGCACATATTATGATTGGTTGTTGTTCGAGCTCACTATGACATGCGTGCATGAGTGTGCTACATCTGTCACATGCGTCCGGTGTCCGGCAGAGGCGTCCAAGCATGTCGGAGTGGAAAACAAACAGGGCTTTAAAGAAAAACTATTCTTAACTATTTGGTTTAGTTCTGTCCACACTGGCTCCACGGTCGGTTTGTTAAAAAAGTTTTGGCTGTGCAGTAGATATTTAATGGGTTTGGTACTCACCGCGGAACCTTAGTTTGTTTGACGACCTGCACGGTAAATCTTGTATGGATAGCTTTCATGTTTCAAAAATATTGAAGTCGTGTATTTTTGGATTATAGTTTCTGGAACATTGGCCGAACCCAATTTATTATTTTGTGTCATTTTAGATGTATCCTAACAAACTTTCGTTTGCTGTGAATAAAAACAACTCAAACTGGGTTTTTACATTGTGCTAACTGTCTCTTAGACATGTCTGGTACATTTTATAATATTAATATTTATTAAAGACTATTGTTGTCATGTTTCATCCGTGACCGAATTATACGCAGGTGTGTTTTGACACACTTAGAAAATTGCTATAGGTCAGTTTTGTTGTATGTCAAAGGGTCGTGCCCATTTTTAGTCCTGATTTGTCGCAAGCGTCATGATAATACTAATATTAAAATTATAATTATTCTACGTCGTCGTCTTGCTACTTGAAAATATGTTTGAAACTGGGAATTTTATTTTATATATAACTACGAGTAAATCTTGTTTAACAAAAACTGGAGGTAAATAAGTGGTTATAAATAACGGTTTAGACCTAATTCAGTTTTGACGCAATTACCTGGTGGGCAAGTTTCTTTTCTTATAAAAAAATGGGACAGCAAAGCCTATTGTGGAAGCATTTCTGCGAAGTGATGTGCTAGTTTATCATCATTTTCCGATCATTCGTCACCGTGGCCCACAGCCCCACAGCCCCGCTGGGCGGGCATCGAACCTGGGATATTTCGGGAACTCGCCGCTTTGTTTACCGCCGTCCCGGCAACCCGGTAATTAGATACGGTCAGTAGGCAAAGCAGGCACAAAAGAGTTTTCTCTGCAAACGCTCGAATAGGTAGAGTCAGCAGGAAAATCGTACTTCTGCCTATGGACTCGACGAAATTAAAATATGTTTCTCACCCATTACAAAATGTTTATAAAGTCATTTTGCTTGGGAGAGGATCCAATGTTTTAATTGTTGCGACCTATGTCAAGTTGTGTCCAGCTGTGGCTAAGGTAGGATGATCTGACGAATTACTTGAATATGACATCAAAGCTTTTGCGCGGTTGTTGTCATATTTCAAACGAGAAATAGGGGAAGTTTCTTCTTTAACAGCCACAGCAGTCCACTGCTGGGCATGGGCCTCCCCTAATTCGACGCTTGAGTACACCACGCTTGACTAGAGGATTGGCGAGCGCAGTGCAAGGTTTTGTATTCATAGAGCTTTCCCTAGATTTATCCTTAAGTCGCCTTTTACGACAGCCATTCTAAGCTGGCAACACACGGCCGACACCACAACAGGGGTAGTAGGGTAATTTAGGGGGTTATCGGCCAATCTTGCGAATTTTTGACTTGAAGATAATATATTTGTATCAAATATTTAGACGAGGCTAAAGCATAAAATGATTTTGAAATCAGTAGATATTGTAGTTTTAGTTTAAAAACCCACTATTATTCAAAAATGATTTAAAAATAAATAAAACGATAAAATATCTGAAATGAGCGAATTAGGGGGTTATCGGACAGAACATTCAGTTTTCGCCCGCTAAAACAACTACTTTTCGGTCACCATGTAATGCGTTGAAAAATAAGTCTTAGTGCTGTCAAGTAAGGATGGGTTTTCAATTAAAAATTAAATGTAAATGTCATGATCATTTTCTTATTCAATATTTATGTTTTTGCCATAGTTAAATACATGATAAGCCATTATTAATAATCAAAACTAAGTAGAAAATAATAATCTGCTTCGTAAAATCTTCTTAAAACAAAACTTACTAATAAATTGTAATAGTAACACTAATAAATATATGGCCGGAAACCAAAAAAACGGTTTTTGGTTCCCGGCCACATTAGTAAACTCTATGCCGATAACTAAAATGTACAAATTCAGCTGTCGGCCGTCAATTTCAAAATATTTTAAAGTTTATTTATTTTAAATTATTGTATGAAGGTGCATGGCCGCCTGTTAACTAAACCGTTGCCTTTGGATATTAGAACGCTTGAAATTATATAATACGTCTGAAGCTTTTCAAAATGTAATGAAAAATAGGATGTAAATTGAATGTTTATCAGCTAGCTATCGACCAGTAGGCCGATAGCTAAATTTCCCCGAAAATTGCTTCTAGTTATCCGGACATCTAATTTTAATGCTAAATATTGAAAATTTCAAGCTATTTAATAAAATTAACGTAAATTAGAATCACAAATAGTCACACTATGTCAATATTTATATCCAATAAATTATAAACAACGATGTATCTTACCTCGAAAAATGCATAGCTCCAAGATTTTTTCACTGTATGTGCACACAACCGAACTCGCAAATTTTAAGAGGTCAATTGACGAGACACTGGAGCAGTTATAGTGCTAACTAATTAAAATGTGATGGGAATAGTCGAAAAGTTTTGAAAGACACTGACTTTTCTAATAATTTACTTAAAGTTTTCATCTTCGGCGCAAATAACTGGGCTGTGTCCGATAGCTACTGGTGTCCGGTCAACCAGCTAAATTACCCTACCTATTGAAATATGAAAGGTGCTGACCATAATAACACAAAGTAGCTTCACTGTTCTTTGACACACGATGAGAGAGTTATCTACATGAAATTGTTTATAGCATGATTGTAAACTTTCCTAGAAGTAGGTTGATGTCAGTATAAGCTTACAATACTTGGGAAAATCAGCACTATGAAATGAACGTGAATCTCTGATACAACAAACATCAGCTAGTAGGTATAATTAGTATTACATGTTGACGTGTTGGTTGGTATAATGCTTATTTTGTCACAGATAATATTTTGTGATGTCTGACAGGCTATTTCAGGATTTTCTCACTTATAATATAAGGCAGTTCCTACACACGCCGCTTCATTTTCTGGTGTTCTGCCTGATCCGGTTCGTTGACGAAAGTTTCGAAAACCCTTACGAAAACCGAATGTAGCTGTTGCTGTCACATTTGTATGGGGGCTGTCACGTACCGCACGCAATATCTCCAGGCGCGTGTGCAATTCACCTATGTTCGTCCTTCTATGTTCACCTTTACCTTTGTCGGTCAGGTAGGTACTTAAATACCGCTTTTCGTAGGTCAGACACGTATGTAACGATCATTGTATTATACTTAATATTATTAACGTTCTAGAAAAGAAATAGCATACTTATTTAGTTATTTTTCATTCAGCTATAAACACAGTGTTTGTGTTCTTCACTGAATATTACTTTCAGCGAAGAACACAAATGTTCGTTTTTCTGGGAGAGTCCCTAACTTTTCATCTCACTGTTTTTTGCAGTAATAAAACAATTTTAATACAAATATTTCTTTATCTACAATCTCCATGTCTGTGTATTGTTTTTTGCCAATGTTGACGCATGTTGTAAGATCGCAATAAATATTAATGAGGTTGGTCAATAATCAATGTTACGACCAGATATCTACCGCAAAATTCTTGAAAAGTGGCCGCCTGTGACGTCAATACAGACTTATGCGGGATTTCCCATCTCTTGTTAATTAATAAATCAAACCCGAGCAAATTATTAAACTAATTCATCAGGAGTCAAAACCGAAGTGCCAGTTTTTTTAGCCGGTCGTCGTCGGCTATATTAGCTCTTTCTTGGAACTAGTACACCACCAAAAACATCGCCTTTATACTGATATGAGTTTGACGCTGTCTATTCGGTTCTATATGTGTAACCCCATTCATGGATCAACGGCTAATACAAGTCAACGATATCCATCAAAACAAGAAGGTTGTAGGTGGACCAGTGACGTAGACTGTTTCCTTGAGGATTTTCTTTCTCTCTCTCTCTTTTTGTGTGGGACACCGAGTCATCCAACGACTTGATGAACCCTGGTGTCCGAGTTTATCAACCACCCTACTACTAGTAGTAGTTGACATGGTTGTGTAACGACCGCCGTCTAAGTAATCATAGACAGCAACCCATTCTTCTTCTGATCATCACAAACATCGCATACGTCAGAGCTCAGATCCTATTTCTCCACACCATCGTCAAGTCTTGCCAGTTGCCACTTAAAATTAAAACTATATTCGATATTATAAAAAACTCTGATTAACCGCAAGTGAAGGGCACATGGGACGTCATGTCAGATTTACTCTGGATTTTCCGTCCAATGATGACTAACTTTGCCTACATAGAAAACTCAAACTCTATTCTTCTCACGTCTGCACTCGATAAGTTTCAAGTTGCTCAATTAAAATATGACCAACCACAAATAACGAAAGTGACGCCTGTGACGTCAATTCAGGTTTATTCTGGAATTTGCATTTTTGGACGGATTCAATGATCACTAATTTCTCATACGTCTCACCTAAAATTCTGATTCTCCATGACCGCAAATTCACCACTTAAAATTTTGAATTATCAGATTATGCTATAAGAAATTTGATCAACCAAAATCGGACGGAGGTAGTTCAGTAGTCTGTGGCATCGGAGGCTAACTTTTTGCACGTCTAAAATACTGTTGTTCTACTCGTATTACCCATCGCGGCAGCCATCCAAATTTTTTATGTTGCTGCAAGTGTTCCTTAGATAAAGTTGTTCAGTTTATGTACAGAGTCACCCCTTATAAGAAACGTAGGTACAAGTACTTTCATGTCTCTCCTTTTAACCACTACGTACCTACTTAACATGCTTTCTTGCCACGTTCCGATTATCCATTATAATTTTGCTCATTAGAATAATGTACCTGCACGAGTTGTGCTCATTTTGCTCACATCTCTTTCGCTTGAAAACTTGTAATTTATTCCACGTGAGCGAGTGTAGTTTGCATACGATTTACGTGGTTGATACCAGTACAATTTTAAACATATTAAAAGGGCAAAGTTCAACATAAAATTCTTATATACACACCTATTATACAGATGATATAAAATTCTAAAAAGATACTATGAAACTCAGCTTATAAATGGGACTCTTGACATACCGTCGTCTCACTTACCTACCTAAATTATAATGATTAATCTCGACAAATTTACGCATAAATTATAAAAGGCGTACTGGAAGACTGTCACTTACTTATTATCTGTGATAGGTTTCAAAACCAATGTAAAAACTCTAAAAGGTTTCGTGATCGACGGTTACTAGTGGAGCCTGTGGTTTGAGACTAAACGTATCAAATGATGTCGTTTTTCATCCGCTTTTAATTGCTGGTGGGCGTTGGACGTCACGCCAGTCTCGATGTTTGATGTGTGACGATTAAGGTTTGGCGAAAGACTAGTGGCGCCCCTACACAGGCAAAAATCCCTGTCAGCAGCGTGTTCAACGATGGTCATCCGGAAAATATAAAATTACTAGCTGTTACCCGCACCGTTGCCCGCATAAAATAAAAACTATCCTATGTGTTAATCCATTACCTTCTATATGTGTGAAAAATTTTATTACAATCGGTTAAGTAGTTTTTGCGTGAAGAAGTAACAAACATACAAACATTCTCATATATAATTAGTAGGATTTGGGACTAAACACTCGAACAAGACTAAAGTGAATATTGGCATACTTACATAACATGTACAATTTTAACTAGGTTCTGTAATGTTTATGGTTAATTTGGTGCGTGTTCAGGTCAAAGGGACTCGAGGGTGTGTATTGTAATTTAAGGCGATAGGCTGACAACCTGTCACTATGGCGATACACAATTTTCCAAATGACCCTCAAATATTTGTCACACGTGGCGTAAATGTCCGTTTTTTGCGGCCGTTTACGCTCTGCCTACCCCGCAAGGGATAAAAGGCGTGATATATGTGTGTGTGTATGTGTTCAGGTTTTTTACTCAGCGGCACTAGTTTCGCTGGTTGCCCCTTAACTGCTATTCTGCTGAACAATTTATTACTTGGTTCCGTTTTTGCGTCAGTCAAAACCTAGCTAATTGCTCAGGCCATTAAGTTTTGTCTACGTCAATAAAATAAGTCAATAACAATACTTGCGTTTCTATTTTAGTATTTTAAAACTTGCTTAAGGACGTCAATCACCTATTTAAATAAAGCTGAGATCAAAGATATCAATAATCAGGTTTGCAAACACTTGTGTCGAAGCGAAGGGAGATTTAAGTGGCGAGTGCTGACGTGATGTTATGGAGAAACAGGATTTTAGCTGTGACGTACGCGAAATTAGTGATCATTGGACGGAAAAACCAAAGTCCAGAATAACCCTAAATTGACGTCACAGGCGACTACCTCATTCCGATTGTGGTTGAGCAGATTTGTTATTAGCCAGCGAAGGTATTCATTTTAGGTGATAAGTGATGACGCAAGTGGTGGTTGAGAATTAAGATTTTTGGCTATGTGACGTACGTGCAGTATGTTTGATGCGGGACGATAATTATTAACTTATTTTCAACCTATGTTCCTGGTAGAATGACTCTCAGTTTTATGAGCTATTTCAGCTTTTTTCATCAAATATAACTTTAAATTTGAATTTATATTAAAATTATGAGCCGTTCTACTTTCCTTTTATGATTGACACAACCCCTGTTCGCGCCCTCGACCTTTAAACTTTGGAGGTCCGCTGGGAACTACGGCAGAGGGATGTAATCACACTCTATGGAACGCTTCCTAATTGAGTTATGTGTACTCTACGTGGAATTACTAGTTCAAACAGTTCGGAACAAGGTACGAACTCTACCTGCACTCGCGAAGAGAATGTTTGGAACTTCAGAGCAAGGTGGGCTGAACTTCTATGTTTGCATTTCCTAATAGCCTACATTGGCATTTTCAGGGAAATATTATAATATCAAGTGTAACTGGATACATACAGTTTTAGGAGACCTCAAACATAATTGTCTGATGAGAATAACCGCACATGAGAAGTTGTCACATTTATTTGTGCAAAATCTATCGTATTCGAATCACGCAGGCTACATAGCCGCAAAATTAGAATAGTAGGCATTAAATATTTATGACAAGAGTCCTACACTCGGTCGGAAAAACTCTGATGTCATATTCATGCAGATTGTAATTCTGCCGCGCGGCGTGCATTAGCATACCTAGCATAATATAAAACGGTAAGCTACTGTAATTTTCCAAAGGATTCTATTTTTATGTCAAAAAGGAATTACAAATGTGAACTTTAAGCTATGAACTCATAATCAACGGGGCTTTATAAACATTAATTAAGTGGTCGCAATATTTAGTGTTTGACATGAATATTGTCCAAATAATGCCTTTGCGCGATTATACTTTTTACAATTAATCAAGTAACGTGCTCATAGCTGGCAGAGCCATTGTGTAGAGTTAAAAAGGCTAGAATCTTCTAAATGTGTTAAGAAAATAAGTAACGATCTTTATATTTATTATGCGTACCGATTGGTCACATTCTGACAAAAAAATAATATAAGGATGGCAAGAATCTATATATGAGCAGGTGCTAGGTAGGTAGGTAGTAGGTGTGTCTTTTAACAAAATGAACAATGAGGACGTTAAAATATACTTCTATAATGAATTTTGACTGTCGGATCAAAAATTTGCCAAGAAAGATTCGAACCGCCGATATGCCTTGTAATGCCGGCTTCAAATAGTCTCGCACCATTTCTTTCCCGTGGGAGTCGTTAGAGACGACTAAGGGACTCGAGGGTGTGTATTGCAATTTTAGGTGATGGGCTGACAAGCTGTCACTATGGCAATGCACATTTTTCCGAATGACCCTCAACAACTTGTCAGACGTGGCGTCATTGTCTGTTTTTTGCGGCCGTTTATGCTCTGCCTACCCCGCCAAGGTATTATAGGCGTGATATGTGTATGTGTATATATGTAAAGATTCGAACCATGGCAGCTGGCTTCGTCAGCCAGCTCGCAAAGGGTTGACGAATGTATGCATGGGGCAAGTAGGTAATATTGTATGGAAGAGATATTTATCACATTTCGTTACGTAGGAAAACCTAATTTTGCTTATCGAGAACCGAAACCCAAATAAGAGGATTTTCTTCTCCAGCCCCCCATTGAAAATAATAAGGCTAGGAGCTTTGTGCATTACCCGTAATTGCGATTAGAGTGCCTTCAGCTTCGTGAGTTGAATGAACAAACGACTGTGCTCGTGGTTCAGAATAAGCATTATTGGATGAATCTTTAAGTGGCATGGAATCACGCGGATTTAATAAAGGGAGTGAGTCACAAGCATAATGAAACGTAGCTCATTATGAGTTCAAACCAACACACGATATGTCTGATGCAAACCATTATTATAAACCTTCTATGTACAATCGGTTGTAGCGCGTAAGGTACCAGGGCTACTCAAAAAGAACTGAGTTATTTTTAGCCCCAGTGAATACATAATAAAAATTAAAACTTATTCTCTTAAAAGAAGTCATTTTCTACACAAACATATTCATGTTAAGAGAAAAATATTGTAGGGGACAAAAATATTCCAGTTCTTTTGGAGAACCACTGGTACCTTATGTGCTACAACCGACTGTACCTATAACACGATCGTGTGTTGTCGGCATAAAGAAACACTTTGAAACTCTTCTTGAAAAGCGAGATACACACGGATGCCTTCCGCAGCCAGTCTTTAGTTCACATTATTAAAGCATGGAAATACCTTCCTAACGAGATTTTAGATATTCCGTATTGCCAATTATTCTAATTTTAGATCATAAAGTGTGGACACAAAGTGCTCTTGTGCGCTTGACGGCGGCGGCAGGCGGCAGTTATATTAAACGTCCTACTGTTGTCTTGGAGAAAATAAATGTATCGAAAGGAACAACTTGAGTGAAGCTATTTAAAACTCAAAATCTATGAAAACTTGTCTTATCTAAATTCATGATAACACGAAATACAACACAAGAAGTGATTTCTACTTACATTATGATTTGAGCACGACTGGAAATCTTTTTATGTATTTTCTCATCACCTCCATGAACATTTTCTTTACTTCTGCAGTAGGTTAGATACACTGTAGGTACAAATTTAACAAGATATGCTCTGACGTCAGTCGCAGCGCAGCCGGTTCATTGACCGGGTTTGCATACCGCTTCAACTATGCACTTGCCAACTGAATTCAAGTCGTTTTGCATAGTCTTATTTAAATCCAGCGTTGACTCCAGAATTTCCACTTTGTTCAGATAAAATAAGTTCAATATTTATTTAATACTTTTTACAGAACCTACTTACACATAAAATAATGTCAATAACGAGCCCGCCCTAGTCGTACCTGGAGGAAAGGTGCCCAACACGCTTGCGGCGTTTCCGCGTAAGATCGTCAGCGATATTATAATGTGCTGCACCAGGTACGATTCGGTGCGGGGTTCTAGTCGACATTGTCTGATGCGATGCGCCCTGCTAGTTCGGTGCTCCGTCACCGCAAAAGGCAGTATATTGCCCTAGCAGGGAATATTTAAGCCGTATTCCGAATCACTTTACAAAGTTTCTAATTTGAAATGTACCTACATAATGATTTGTTGTTGCGAAAGTTTGTTCATTCATTAAAACTGTCGAACACAACCGAAAGCTATTGGTATACATAGAAAACTGTTCTTGATATACGAGTAGCAAGTACTTTATAACAGTTACCGACGCAACGCATTCATTTTGTCGGTATTTTGTTATTTCTTCACATAAGCCTTGGTGCCAGCGACCATGGGAAATCATAACAGGTTACAAAACTAGTTAGTTCGGTTTACGAAACCGTCGAGGGGAGCGGAAGTGATCTATGAGTTTCGAAGATAAGAAGGGAAATGGAAAGGCATCCAAGGATGTACATTTTGTAAATTGGTAGTTCAGTTCAAAGGTTATAAGGTAAAGGTAACAGAACTACTAATCAAGTTTAAACATTCGTAGGTTGATATATTAATGTTGACTTAAGGTATCTTACGAAAGTGATGCCGAGTTAATCTTTATTGGTTATTCGAGATATCGTAGCAGTAACCCACAGAGCACCCAAACGTGATGGAAGGAACCAAAACTGACGCGTTGAAGAGTCTATTTTAACAAGTAAATTCACATTATTTGGTCATATAAGTTTGAAGTAAGGTGTAACGTTGGGCTGTAAAGATGAAAATTTAGAAAGAAGAGACGATATTTTATGAAGGAGTCATTATCATTATTTTAATGATGGAATAAATGCCCGTGACCGTGGTATAAGGTACCTTATATAGAAAAAATAAATATTATTTCCGTGTATAATAGTCGAATCAACACAAATGTAATCCTATTTCCATTGCACTTTGCGAACTTGTAGGGTGTAGGTACTACAAACTAGTTCGCAATTAGCGTCGACAACATTGTACCTTCTTGCTACTTAGAAGCAATTTGCCGCAAGTGTTGGGAATGGTACCTAATTCCACCCTCTGTCGAACCTACGTCAGAGAACTAGTAATATTGGCTTGATTCGATTGCCACTAAGGTTTTTGGATAGTTCTGCCATTTTGGGATGTGGAATGTTTAGTTGTGGCATTTTTTGTGTAATGAAATCACTTTAGCGGAAAATCTTTTCTAATATACTTATGCCTACTCAAAATAGTTTGATCGAAATACAATATTAATAGATATCATTTGAAAGACCTTTAAATCCGACGAAATAACTGCAATCTTCTAGATAACAGAGTGCACATTTTTTTTTTAAATAATCTAAGTAGGTAGCTCTAACTAACACTAAAGTATATACCTTTTATCAAGCCCACTGTCATGTTCGTTGTTGTTGTATCAGTTAAGTCAAAAGTCGCGGTGAAGAGGGACCAATTACAATTAGCCAATCCAATTTAATCAGGACGTAAACAAGATTAATTGGATTAGGAAGAGGGGATGCCCCCACCTGGGCCGGACGTTTGGCTGGACGATTTATCGCATTATTTATATAACTTTTTGGATAAATAGATAATTTATGATACAATACGAAACGCTTTCGTCAACAATGTTTATGGGTCCCACACGTAGCAAAAAACACTTTAACTCCTTAACAATTTCCTTAAAGTTTATTTAATCTGCAATACGGAAATAGCCGTATTTTGAATGAATAACTTTTTCAATTTTGCGACATCTTATTGTAAATGACTGTGACGGTCCCACCAGGCCATTAGTAAAACCACTTCGGTCGTCACAAAAAAATTTCCATGCTAAACTGTTGATAGGGCAGTTTCGTTTTAAAGGTCAATCTCTGAAAATGTTCAACCATTAGTGGTCGCATACTTTGCAGAAAAAGACCTAAAAAGAAGCGAAGAAGAATGGGTACTTTATTTAATGTTGTAAGGCGCGGTCCGCTGTTCCGCCCAATTCATGTTTTTCGGAAAAGCCCCTAAATCCTGTCGACGGGTCACATCACACTATAAACTCCTCGTAAATCAGCTTTAGTGTTGTAAGGGAAAATTGAAATAAACAGACCAAAAATCTATTGAAAGGGTCAAAAAAACCTTTGTAGTTTCATTTCACTTCACTTGTTGTTAGATTTATACATAGTTTTCTAATAAAATGTAAACATTGGCAATTCAATCAACACTTTTATTTCCATATTAACGTCAAAGGAAATGAACAACGTGAAAAATTGCTTTTATACCCTTTTCATAACGAATTTTTCTCATAATACAGCTAGTTGGTGGTTGTAACACGGATAAAATTGCTGTAGGGCACAGAAGCTAACCAGATTACATTGCATTTTACGTACGTGGTAAAGTCGATAGGGGGAAATGAAACATTGTTCTGTAGGTACTTTTCTGATGTACCACAGGTCCGTAAATGGGTACTGTAGCCTATTCTAATTTCGAGAAACACTTATTTTCTAAACAGGTAAGTGCACTGCAAATTTTGCAGTAGGTAGTAATGCTTCTCAAAAGGTACTTACCCACTTGTGTCGAGTAGCGCGTTATTAAACGCAGTGCGTCATTCCCACGTCGTCGTACTTCAAATCAACATATAACTTTTCAAGTAATGAACTAATATTTTTTTAAGATATTTATCGCGATGACCCGGTTTAATACTTCATATACAGATCAACTTATGAATGAAATCAAATAAAAAGCGATTTAGGGCAGCTTCCGGACGCGGTTTTACGTACCTATAAATAAATGAATATACTGAACGATTCGCCCCAAACTAAGCAAAGCTTGTACTAGGGGAACTTTACAAAGAAAACACCCAGACTAAACACAAATACTTGAAAATGGACTTAACAAATATTTGTGGGTTGTGGGGATCGAACCCACGGTCCTCGGCGCTGCAGGCAGGGGTTCAATCCGCTGCGCCAACGGTCCAGTCATGCCTATTAGCGGGATCTTGCTAGTCTTGGTAAAATTAAGTTTATCTTAGATATTTCATCATGACAAAAAGCTCTGTCATTTAAGTATTCGATCGGAGGAATGCGATTTATGATATGACAACTTGTACGGAAATATTTAATGTCATATTCAAACGACTCGATATTTTACGACCGAATTAATACGCAATTGGAGCCTAACAAGCACTCCGGACTCTTGCTTGTATACATATTAGTTAGTTAGTATACATAATAGTACGAAAGAACATTGTATTATGTTTAAAAAGCTCAAAATAAACGTAATTATTCTGGTCTGTAACTTTGTGTAACGAGTTTCTGTCCTGGAACACGATTAAACAACCCGTGAAATCTAATTTGAATGCATTACATTACAACGGTTAGTCAAGGATGTAGATTATTCAGGAGACAGGAGTAGGTTCCCATAATTCACATGAAATGACGGTAACATTTCGGGCAGTATGTGTAAAATGTGGGATTCTGTACAGCACGTGGGGTGCGGTTGCTTAAATATTTTAGACCCTCATACGCCCGGTGGATGAATGAACGCTCACCCAGAAGGCGCTAGGCAGCTCGTGTTCAAATCAAGTATGCCTTAACTTCAGACAGACTTCCAAGAATTCCCTTTGTGGAACAATATGCAAACTGCATTGTTGATTACCAGTAAAGGTGATACAATATACAGAATGTATAAGACGTGTACCGAAAACTTAGCATATTTGCATTTTCAGACCATGAAACTGAACATTTTTTTAACAGAAAATAAGATTATTGTAATCTGAAATTTCTATACAAAATACACCATAATCATGAATACCCACCTGTATGTATACATTCATATATCACGCGTATATTGCTTGCGAGGTAGGCAGAACATAAACGTCCGTACGTCCGTCCGTAATAAAACCGACATTTACGCCACGTCTGTCTGACAAACATTTGAGGATTAAATATTATATTTTACGTAATGGGGCTTTAGGAAATGAAACGTGAAAATTATAATTATGTTATTTTAGGTGACTGTGTTTGTAACAAAATGCAAATTTATTTTAGCTTAAAGTATTTTGCTTTGTACAAATCTAGAAGCGAAATAGACGTGCGTGACACGAATGTATAAATTTACTTGGACCCATTTTACTAAGGACCTTAATAAATATCATTACTTGGTATTTATGGAGGTTGTAAAACCAGTTTTGCTTAATTTAGCAAAAGACTGTGCAGTGCAATTAACTAAAATATCAGAATATCCAAAAATAAAATAGCCGTACCTATTGAAAGGTATAATTGGTACAGTAGGTAGGTACATACCTAAAAGCTGTATGTAAAATAAATGTATAAAAAATTCAAGATTTATGTTTGTATTGTGAATTTACTTGGCTAAAAATTTGGATACCATCTTAATTCCACTGCGATCAGTTTGGCACATAACTATTTGACACTACCACTGTTATTCCTACCTACCAGTAGCACTAATAGCTGCCCATTTAAGAGATTAACATATACTAGATTTTATTGAAACTGTATTTAAACCGCCGTGTGATGCCGGTTTAGAATAGCACCTCCCCATGTCTTTCCCTTGGGAGTCGTAAGAGGCGACTTAGAGACTTGAGGGTGAGATACAACCTGTCACTATGGCGACACACAGTTTTACGAAAGACCCTCAAATATTTGTCAGACGTGGCTAATTGTCCGTTTTTTGCAGCTGTTTGCGCTCTGCCCACACCGCAAGGGATTATGGGCGTGATATGTGTGTGTGTGTGTGTATTTAAACCA
Source organism: Tuta absoluta (assembly GCA_027580185.1). Taxonomy (NCBI): domain Eukaryota; kingdom Metazoa; phylum Arthropoda; class Insecta; order Lepidoptera; family Gelechiidae; genus Tuta; species Tuta absoluta. The sequence continues at coordinate 8,822,145 of JAQAHW010000003.1, forward strand.
GTTTAACATGATCCTGCCTGTATTATGTAATGGGTAGATATAACTCATGGTGCGGTTGATTGTATCTACCGGCGGCATCAGATAATTACGTTAACTAGGTATTATGTTAATAATGTTATATTCAGTTCAGTTCGAGATTAAAGTATTAATGAAAGATCTCTTAAAATGTTGAACAAGAAACTAAAACTAAACAATGTAAACATGACCTAGAATCTATTAATTAAGTACGAGCATGCTTAATAAGTATGTAAATGTTCGCCGATCTTTTAATCTTCTAAATGAAAAGAGAGAAAGTTTAATCCCCGTTCTTATTTTTATTCATGCAAGGTTAGCGGTATTACTGTGGGTAATACTACAAGAAAGGATTTAGAAAATCAATTTGTTTGCAAATTGCTTCAAATAGTCATGAAGTAATACGAGTCCTGTTTTTCATAATTTGTTATTTTTTACAACCACTCGTTTTCATCGTGTCAATTCGTTCATATTTTACTACTACTGAAACCCGAGGTAACTGAATTTTCAGTTACGAGATGTAAATAATCTCTTATCAGTATGAGGGAGGAAATATATATTGAAGGTATATCAGGTGAAATTTTACTAGTGACCGATACTGAAAACAGAGGATGTGCTGGTGATTAGGGACATCTTTCCTCAAGGAACATAAGTCAAAATATGACAAATATATTTTAGGCAGTAACCTAAATCAGCTGATCGGCAATTTAGTATTGGAGGTCCAATTATTTTTCATACTTCGTCCTATGTTACTTGGGAAAAGTTATTCCTTATCACACCAGCCTGTCTTGAGTTTTCGCTATCGGTAACTAGTAAAATTTCATTCCTATAGAAACAGGTAAAACTGTAAGTAGATTTAACAAATATCGCCCTTTGAATGCAATACAAAAACAGACGGTTTTCAGTCGATTTGTAATTGGCATTAAGGAAGCTTATTGGACAATGTGTTGAAGCATTCAGTTTGATGAGGGTGAAGGATGTTAAGGGCCCACAATATTACTTTTCTGTTACCTAATGACAGGCATTAAGGCGATTGTACTCGTGAACGACCTCGACAGTGGCGCCACTACAAAAAAAATCTTTAATACAAACAATCAATAATCTCTCAAGTTTTTAGTATTATCCTTAAGTAAAATTAGACCCTGCAAACTCAATGAAATATTTGCTGTAATTAAAGTTATGGCAAAAACGAAATAACGTAATAACTTTAATTACCAGCGAATATTTCTTTGAGTTGAAGGTTCTAATTTTACTTAAGGATATTACTAAAAACTTGAGCAACAGGTTTGTATAAAGAGAAAACTTTTTGTGAAGTGGCACCACTGTCGAGGCCGTTCACGGCTACATTCGCCTTAAAGCTATATAATACAAATAAAGTTATACAAGTCCTTATAATATAAGACTGGTTTCTACAAGCTCGTCTATTGTAGTAAAGATATAGTTGATATCTGAACTATTTAGGCGGTTCTTTCACTTGTCGTCCGTGACGCATCGTAACGCATGCGTCTGTCAGGAGAAATAAAAAAGAAGGGAATAAGATCATAATTCGCTATTTCTTTTATTCTGAGAGATGCATGCGTTACGGTTCGCTAAAAAAACGCGACGACGATAAGTGTATTAGTATTATTATATTATGAAGTTCTTAAATGTGACTTTAACTTTTTCAAAACTATTTAAAATTTATTTGATAAGTAGGCAACTAGGCAACACAAACACACATCTGACACCAAGTTACATTAGAGGAAAGTGCTTCAACTCGAACCACAAGGCAGGCAGGACTTACTCAACGTTTTGTGAAATTTAGAGCAGCATTTTCTGGAAATTTTATACGTGCCAGTACAAATTTGGACGGAAATTGAGTTTATTAAATAATAACGTTTTCCTGATAGGTAGTATTGCGGTTCACTTAACTTTTTTCATTTTGTGTAAATTTAGAAACATTAACACGTCCTAATGAAGTTAGAACTGGGTTAGCTAAAAGCTTTAAACAGATTTGTTTACATACTAGCGGCGTGCCCAGCGGTTTTACCTGCTGTTACATACATACGTACATAAATCACGCCTATATCCCTTACGGGGTAGGCAGAGCGTTAACGGCCGTAAAACGGATATTAACACCACATCTGATAAAAGTTTGAGGGTCAATTAGATAACTGTGTATCACTATAGTGACAGATTGTCAGCCCATCGCCTAAAATTGCAATACACATCCCTCGAGTCCCTTAGTCGGCTCTTACGACACCCATGGGTAAGAAATAGGGTGATGCTATTCTAAGCCGGCATCACACGGCGATACCTGCTATTAACCGCGGGAAAAAGACATTTTATTATAGCCTATGTTCATCAAAGATATTATAGGATTCTAATGGTGAAAGAATCCGTCTATTAGTTTCGGAGCCTATTCAATTCACCAAACAAATTATTTCTCGTCTATACGATTGTTGTTGTTGTTGAAATATATAAACGATCCGAAATCCTTGTTCTTGGGGAAAGTTGTTTGTCATAACATGACCACACACCCAGTCCCAGTAAGTTCAGAGATTTCTTGCAATACCTTTTATACGTACTTACATGTTGTCATTCCAGCAAGTGAATAAGGCCTCAATTACCATAACTGCTTGACCAGCGCGGGCGCAGGCAGACGAGCTGTTTGGCTTCGGACAACCGGATACGTTGCGACACTCAGTCTTGCAGACAGGTGCCTAAGTAGGTAAAGTCCGCGCCACGAAAGGATTCCCACTGTTGTTGTTCAAAGAATTTCAGCGCGTGGATTTACACCGTCAACACTATAGCACTTAACATAAAGTACATTATTAAGGTATCTTTCTCCGCGAACTCTTTTCATGGCGCAGAAGCGACATATTACACATAATTATATAAGTAAGAATTTCGTTGACATTTAAGTAGAGGGATGATATTCGAAAGCCGTCAATCTTATTATGCACTGTTATGGCTTTTACGAAAACTATACAGGTGGCCCGAATAGTGACGTCCAAGATCAAAATTTGTATGCTTTTTACTGAGGGGTATCCGAAGCACCCACATTATGTACCTCGTTTTTTCGTAGGTTCCCAGTTATTCTACTCTTGAAGTTGTATTGGAGGGATGATATTCGTTAAATAACTCGGAAACTACAAAAATCGCGGGACATACACGGGGGTGAATCGGATACCCTCATACCCCTCGGTATAAGGCATACAAATTTTATCTTTGGACGTGACTATTCGAGCCACCCTGTAGAGCGGTGAGATTGGTATGTTTGTTAATGTTATGACTGGAAAGCAAAAATTTACAGCTTGATTACCAACGATCCGGCCGCTGTAGTCATTTGAGCTTCGAAAGTTTTCATCGACAATGAATTAATTCAACGCAAACAGTGACGAAATGAAGTAATTTTAACTAAATTAGATTAGCAAGAGGGTATTTAATTAGACCATAACATTATGTTTACGCAAATACCGTGATTATTAGACTGCTAACAAATATTAAGTACTTTTGTTATGTAATTTAACACTTGTAATTTTTGTTATAACCTAAGAGCCAAAGTCTTTATTACTTACTTAGTTATTGGGTAGTGTGGTTTTATGTAAGACCTTGTTTTATTATCTCAGGTTCAAGGATGAAAACATTAAAAGCGAAATATATGTATGACGGCGCAGGATATTGTTTTGTTGTTTATTTAAATTTCCGAGATTAATGTAATCAAAAATGATTTTAATGTGCATAAAAATAGGAAACTTGAATAAGAAAGTCTCTCATTTGATTTTGAAAGAGTTGTATGGACGGTCAATTGATTGTTGTAGTTTGCTGTGAGAAAAAAGTTGGGCTCTGTCGGCCTCAATCGGGGTTGTGTAGAGTCTTGTGATATAGTTGAGGCAGTGTGGACCTATAATCGGTTCTGTTATTTATTATTTTTTGAGTTGTACTCGTAGCGCTGTGCAATCGCTCACAAACCCGCTAACTCTTTACGATTTCTATACAGTGCGTTGTTAAAGTTCAAACAAATAAATTACACGAATAAACGCAAAAGACAGGTAGGCTCTCCGACATTATATACCTATGCACATATGAACGAACGTCTCTAGGAATTACATAATATTTGTCTTTGTGCATACGTAAAAAGATACGTATTTATACGATATTATTCGATACGAGACGGTGACTTCATATGCATTTAGCAAGTTTTAATTTTAAACCCAATGTCATCGTCAGTGGACAGTAATAATTATAAATGGAATAATCAATACTCTGGCTCAGCAAGCTTCTCCGCTCGGCAGTCACAATAATTTTTGTATTTCAAAGCGTATTTTAAGATATAAAATCAATAGGTACTGTGATTCGGAGGGTACGCTTAGCCTTAGTCCCAGTTGCAGTCTATGCTTTGAGTAGCATTATATTATCTGTGGCTTTGATCGGGTTGTTCATCGATTCGGTGTCCAACACTATAGAAAAAGGAGTCTATGATTACTTAGAGACGGTTGTAAACCAACCAGGTCATGGGCCTATATTAGTTCCTATCTGGTAGGTGGTTTTTCAATTCTGGTACCAGACACTCGATATCTCCCAAAATAGGTATAAATAGATTCGCCTATTCTAAGATATTCATTTTTAAAGTGCTACATTGTGAAGTTTCTACAAAAAGACACTCTTAAATTGACGAGGGTGTCTGAAACTCAATTCACAGAAGAATACGGCAAGTGATAGCCTTCTGTGGAAAAGTATCGAATCGCCTGTTTGAAACAGGACACGAGACTTCGCAGTGAGAATAGAAATTTGAACGTCTATTCATCAACCCACGTTACATCCACACCTACGTAGTTACTATTTTAGTATTAAGGTGGCAATATTTTAGTGTTCTGCAAGGTAAACCTGCAAAGGTGAAAATGCTATTACACCATAGAACAATTTGCTGTTAGACGCGATTTTAGGCAGTGTTTAAAATATTGTTCTATACGATTGGACGCTTTTAAAAACCTTTTACCAAGTGTAACTTTTTTGTATTAGGACCGTTCTTTTGCGGTAGATCGTCAATTATGAAAAGTTCGTATAGTAGGTTAATCAAACAGATGCATGGCATTCTTATTAAAAAAAATCACGTACCTATATTGCCCATCTTGTCCACTATATACACATATCACACCTACAATCCCTTGAGGGGTAGGCAGAGCGCAAATAGCTGCAAAAAACGGCCATTTACGCCACGTCTGACAAATATTTGAGGGTCATTCGGAAAATTGTGTACCGCCATAGTGACAGGTTGTCAGCTCATCGCTTAAAATTGCAGTACACACCCTCGAGTCCCTTAGTCGAGTAATTCACATCTTGATCCCATTTTGTTAATTGTACCAAAGTATGGTTCACGGGGTTCTCACATTTGCATTTTCGCCCTGTAGAGTCCAACCAGCGGGTCATTTTAAAAGGACATAAACGTGGCCTGAAAACACGTGTAACGTAGCGATAACGTTTAGCGCCTCCTCGGGCTAATAGAAGGCACTCGGGCTTTTGTTTGGTTATCTTTGAGCACCAATTTGCTTATACCACCGTCAGCGAAGGCTACTCGAATAAAAGATACTTAACCTACCTGTATTTACAATCCTCAAAGGGTTAACAAGGTTTGTTGTTAACTCAGTTTTAACGATTTCTGAAGTCAGCAAGTAAATATAATAGAATTAGACATTAATGGCGGGTTACCGTGGCTGTGGCTACTAACTACAGGGAAACAATAGCTAGAAATAGGGAAACAGTCTTAATATATAGGAGTTCTTATCTAAAGTTCAAAATAACGTTGACAAATGAAAATTATATTACATAGTTGGTGGAGTCATATTTATTGGATTTAACTGATTCTTGAATTCCAAATTCTAAAACTTCCCGTGTTTTAGAAAACTTGCAAAATGTTTCTACCGCAGGTTCAAATCCTGCCCAAGGTAGAAAAACCACAACCAACCACCACAACTATCCGGGTGAGCTCCTGCTCTCCACCATACAGTCAGGTGTAGATTTTCATAGTCCCGGGGCTAAAATCATAGGGTCCAGAACTAAAAAAACAATGCCCGGTAGAAAATTTTGCAAGTTTTCTAAAAATTTTACTGATTTTGTCTGACAGAAGCGAATAATACTTAGCCAATATCTAGAGACCAAATACGATTTAGTATTTATGAGATTGACTTTATAAGACCGACCCAAAATATTAATCGAGCTAAAACATGTCTACTAGATAAAAACACCCGCGGAATTGATTTATCTCTATATGGCCATCTATAGTATTATTTTTCGAATCATCTTTTGATCCCTCAAACAAAACTATTTCGGGTTGCTATCAGCCGCTTTTTGAGTTTAACCATTTATGTGCTCAATATATACCAATATTCTACATACGTCTATAAAAATCAGTAAGTATAAGTTAGTATATTCCTGGGTACCTCGAGGATCTGCTAATAGTACCTACCGGTACCGAATGCGAAGGTCTTAAACAAACTCGGTTCCAGCTGATGGGATACTGATCAGCTCTATGTGCTGTGTAAATCTTACAGATCCCAGCTTCCACTGAACAAATAACAGCGGTACTCAATGCTGTGGTTCCCAAACGTCTAGACCGCGATTGAAATAACATCTCGGACTCACATAGTGTGATAATTGACTATATGATACAAAATTATGTAGACCTAACAGCTACCTACTGGTGAAATGGTGAAACCATAGTGTAATAGTGGTTCAATAAGATAGAGAGAGATTTGTTTTAGATTTGTTGACATTAATCTTGATTTTATAATTTTTATTCGCCAAGACAATAATCTACAAGAAGGTAAAAATGTAAATAGTTTTTTTAGGGTTCCATACCCAAGGGTTCAAAATAGACTCTTTTACTGAGACTCGGCAATCTGTCTGTCTGTCACCAGGTTGTATCTCTTGAACCATGTTAGTTGGGCAGTTACAATTTTCACAGATAATGTATTCCTGTATCCGCTATAAACACAAATTTATACTATAAATTACAATAAAATAGATAAATATCTGAGGCGGCTCCCATACTAAAAACACGTCTTTTTTGCTATTTTTGCACATAATTATATGGAACCCCTCGTGTGCGAGTCCACCTCGCCCTTGGCTTTTTTAAATTTAATAATAATCCTAATCTCTTCAAAGTAAGAGTGAACAGGCTTCTTCTGGGTGAGCTCGCTCCATCTTAGACTCTGTCTCTGTCCTATGACCTAGACTAGAGTCAAGAGCAAACCCATCATAAATAAAAAAAAAATATATTTAATCCTTGACTTCGGGTTAGAATTACATGACTGGTTGAAATATTAGCTAATAAGGTGTTGTCAAACCGGGAAACTAATGGCGCCACTCTCGGCTGTACCTTTTTTCGTGATTAGTTGAAAATGTGTCAATGACGACTTCCTCTACTTATTTTTGGCACGGTTACTTATACTCAGCTATGAGTTTTCTTATTTATTACCATGCAGTCCCTGAGTCAACCTGAAATCCGCTCGTGACTCTGATATACTGGTGGGTCAGCGCGTTGAAAACTTTGGGAAGCACTGGACTACAGTGGGACTCGCCGCCCACGTAGTACACAGCAAATAAAATCTGTTTACCCACTTTTCAACACAAACAGAATCAATAATCCATCAGAACATCTGATGTATGAACGTGGGAGGAACATTAAATGAAAACTTTGATGTTGGTTTGTATTGGTACATCTTTTGCATCACGTCACAGCTATGGGTCTGTGCTACTATATAGAAATATCATTCTGTTGTACAACCTTTAGAATATTATTTGACAAGTAATAAATTTTACTAGTGTAATAGATAGTAGCATATTTTACTAGTTTAGATTTTTTATCATTTATAGAGTTATACGTTGGCTCAAACTTTATGCGATACCTATATTTTTTACTAGATTTCCGCCCAGTGGTTTCACCCGTTGCCACTCATTTTCCCATGGAAAAAATTGTTTTCCTGCGGTAAAAAGTGGCCTATATGTTATTCTAGGTTATACTCTACCTGTGTTCCAAATTTCATCCACATCGGTCAAGCCGTTTGAGCGTGAAGAGGTAACAAACACACATACACACACACACAAACTTTCAGATTTATAATAGTACGGATTAAGACTTGTATTTTGAGGTAGTTTTTGGGACAAAATTGCATCTATTCGGCAATCTAGCTAATTAAAAGCATTGATACAGTTAAGGCGATTCGTGATACCTGTAGATCTCAAAAGTGTCTACTCGTAAATATACATATAACTTATTTAAGCAAAAACTTTAGTTACGTCACGTGAAAACGATATGAGTCACCAAATAGGTAATAGGTAAAGCATTTGACACGGTTAAGACTGCATCATGTTTGTTATCGAGTTATTGTTCATATCTTATCTACGATTCGCTACTTGCAAACTAGTCAAATAAGCTACTTTTTGAAACGATACGTTGCATGAATCTACCATTATAATGGCGTCACTCTTATTGTAAACAATGGCGTCAAAATAAAATCTTTAAAATTATTTTCCTATTAAATTCCTTTTAATCTTACTTTACATATTGTGGATATCATTGCATGATAATAAAGTAGTTTAATACCTACGTATTCGGACAATAATTTTAAATAAACCATTTTTTTACTACCCATGCAAGTATCGAATTATGTTATATATACATGTATCCGTAATTATGTTATTTATACATGTATTCGTAATAAAATGAAAAAACTTACAAATATTTTTAGATATTAAATACGCGGGGCTAAAATTAGATAACAAATAATTGTTTTGTTTGGCATATAATAAGTCATAAAAAATAACCCATACTTTTATTACAAGTTGGTTTAAAATAGTTTTGTTGATACGAGTGCGTTGTGTGTGAGTTGAGTTTACAAGTGAATCACTTGTAAACTAAAAGTGTGCATGTAGGTAATGTAAACATTACAACGTTGTAAAAGTGTTGAAGTGAATGATAATACTTCACACGTCTTTAAACGCATGTAATGGGAATTGAATTATATTGGGCAAATTAAATTCTTCTGGTAATTTTTGGTATTTATTGTTTACCTGGTTGCAAATATTATTGCCATATAACATACAAGATTTCCGCCCAGCGGTTTAACCCGCTGCCACTAATTTTCCCGTGGTAAAAGTTGTTTTCCCGCGGTAAAAAGTAGCCTATGTGTTATTCCAGGTTATACTCTACCTGTGTTCCAAATTTCATCCAAATCGGTCAAATCGTTTGAGTGTGAAGAGGTAACAAAAATACATACACACACACAAACTCTCAGATTTATAATAGTACTAATACCTATTATTGATTTGATACAAGAAGCTTTTCAGCGAAGGCCATCAGAATATTTATCTTCGTCGTAAGAGGCGACTAAGGGACTCGAGGGTTACATGTGTATTACAATTGTAGGAGATTTTTAATGGCGACAACGTGTCACTATAGTGATACAAAATTTACTGGATGACCCTAAAATGTTTGTCAGACGTAGCGTAAATGCCCGTTTTACGGCTGTTTACGCTCCGCCTACCCCGCAAGGGATATGTGTATCTCGTATGTACGGTCGGATTCATAAGTGGAGTCATAGTTAGACCACTTGACAGATTGCAATACGGGTTATTATCCTCTGTACTTACTTAACTAACTTACGCACACACGTAAGATTATCGACTGTAAGTAGAAAAGTCCACCTTAAGGCGTAGCATTAAAACTTAAACAGATTACCACCTATAAGCGACATCTATGTTATCTTTGAAATAATTACTCGGTGATAGCCTATTCGCCACCACATCACCACAAAGTATACATCACACTGGTTTGTCTAAAACTATATTATAGTTATCCTTATTCGTTCACTTGTAGTAAAGCAATAGATTACATATCTTTATTTCGTTGTATTGATCACAAGCTACCGTAGCTTAGCGGTAACAGTTCTTACCTTCTAATCAGAACGGAACCGGGTTCGCATCCGATCTCTGTATGTTGAATAATGTTTTTTTATATGTTTTTACCATATTTTCTCCAGTAATAATTATTTATTTTATATAATATTTTTCTATATATTCATCTATGTATTATATCTATAAATGTTTATTGTAAATTATGTATCAAAATATTATATCTAAAAACATAAACCTAAAATATTGTAATAAAACAAAAAGTAAGGTAAGAAATTATTTTATTGGTAGGTATGGTATTACTTTATGTAAATAACATTATGACATGAATGAGAACTTTTGGTAACCATAAGATACGAGTATGTAAAACTACATAAAATACTTGCTGTCGTAATACTTAGTTTATAGTTTTGTTTGAATGATAAAACACAATATTATGTTAAACGATATTAAGTGTTCATTAGCTGAAACATCGATAGGTAATTATTTATAAGATCATAGGAATGATCCAAATCTTGGATTGAATCTTTCAATAATGTTATTTAAGTAATAATGTCGTTAGTAATTATTTTATTGTTCTATGTTTAACGATGATGCACTTTCCTCGGAAGTAAAAGTAATTGTAATAATAATAAATCAGTTATTTGCCTACATCTCAAGGTTTAAGCTTAAGTACTCGTTTTCGTAATGAAAAGATATTGAAGCAAGGCCTTAAGATAACTGACTAATAATGATCAATCTTATATAAATATATATCGATGTTTTAGCATAATTTAATTGCTAATGTAATGCTCCACAAATACCTACTGCAATAGTAGGCGGGTAAGCAGGTAAACAGAGGTTGAGTGAGCAACGATTTATCGGGCCCGCTTCGGCATACATTGCTGATTATTTTGTGTATATTCATATATTATAATGAAATACACAAGATAATCAGCAATGTATGCTAGATCGGGTCTGATTGGAATCTTAAGTAAAAATCGCCGCTTACATAATTAGTATTTGGTGTTACCTCCGCTGCTTTCAACAACACTTAATAAACACTTAATAGACTCGACCAAATAAGTGCATATATCTGTTCCTCTGGTACTCTCCCACACTCCCAGGCAGTGAGCCTCTAAAGCTTCTGTAGTTCTTTCATTGCGCATGTCCCACCTTTGCACCATTAAACCCCATAAATTCTCTATGGGATTTAAGTCCGGAGATTTTGCTGGCCAACAAATAACTTGGATATTTGGGTGCTGGCTAAACCAATTATACACCACGGCAGCTCGATGCACTGGACAATTTATCCTGGACAAATGCAAAACGAGGAACTTCACTAGCAGGATAAACAGTTAAACATTTCGCACCGTCGTCGGTAGCAGGCTTTCCTGTAGCATATCAACATAATTAGCGGCAGTTGCACGCCCTGTTTCTTGTGCTACTAATTCGCCTGGACCAGCGGCAGAACCATTTTCTTCATATTGTTACACCATCATCCTCCGCTGTGAATCATTAATAAGACGAGTCGAGTTTTTACGCTACCTTCCTCTTCAAAACGTGTAACCCAACGTTTAACAGTCTTCCACTAAAACAAAGTAGCATTATTAATAAAAAAGTTTATACTAATCGGTTCACAGCTACCAACATACTATGAGTCAAAGATTTTAATATTTTAAATACAATTGTAATGAAATAAAACTATACTTACGGCCAGACCAGTCTGAGTAGCAATTTGAGTTAAATTAAATCCAATATCATGCAGCGCCACAGATAATTGCAGCGCAACAATACGCTGCTTATCCTGCAAACTGATAATAGTATGCATTTCGAAGAAATAAACACTGAGGTTTAATAAATAAACTTAGGTTAAAAAAAATCACTTAGCACACGCACTATCTCGCAAACGATCTAGCAACAACTAAAATGTAATTCAAAATTTACTAAATTTTGCTTCATTTGATAAAATAAAAACTACAACGAAGATATCGGGATTCGATCCATTGTCTCCACAATAACGGTCAAGAATTTGCTTGACCGCGCTACTGACCAAGCTACCGAAGCTAATGATTCATGTAGTGAAATAGTCAATACTACTCAGCCTATTATACAATGGTAGTTCGTCAAATAATAGTATGTTATACGTCATTTGTGTCATTGTGTGAGTGTCGCCGCGGGTGCGAGCGACTTGTTTTCTGAGGTTTGTGTTAACTATGACTCCACTTTTGAATGCGACCGTACAGAGATAGTTACTTACATAGATAGATACATTCCCTTCATCTATATAGGTGCAAATCTTTTAAATTTTACTAGGTAGTACTCGACAACATTAAAAACAATTTCATATGACATGTGTAAATATGAAAAATTTAAAAAAAAATTCAAAAATTTGCTAATCGGCTATTTTGCATGGGAGGTCCGAATTTCAGTTTCAGATCTCATTATTGGCTGGTTCAGTCCTTGAAATATTAGCACCTAATATCATGAATCCGGATTTGCGGTGGGCTAATACGATTCCATTATCTACGGTATTCGTTAGGATTTATCCAGGGATTTGCACTGAACGAGCGGACCGAACGGAACGCCAAAGACGAGGCGCAAATATTTCAACGGGGACTGAAAACTGAATTACAAGTTGGGACCTCGGAACCGTGATGGATGTATTGTAATATTTTTTTCAGATTCATTTGGCATTGTTCGTTCAAGTGGAAACCGTGAATTTGAGAAATGTTTCCTTTTAAAAGAAGCGTAAAATTGTAGTGTTGTGAGAAATCATAACAGTAATCAATCAAACAATGCATTTCCTTAGTGATCATGAGTTTAACGATCGACACGATCGAACAATCCTCTATGTTACACATGGTCAACCTTTGGCCCGCGGAACAATCTAGTTTCGGCTAGAAGTAACTTTGGTGACTAGAACGAGACCTCTGATAAAAATAACTTTGTAACACATGTAAAAATATAGTCAATTGCTCGATAATCATCATCAAGTGTTGTGATAATAATTCCACTACAACATCTCGGTAGAGTTTATGTGGCTGCTATTCTGCTCTTGCAATACGTGTAATATATATTGCACTTAATAGCATCGACGACCACAGATGACACTTTGGAGCTTTCTTCACTTTGCTTTGGTTGATAAAATTAGAGGTCGATTAGGATGCGTCGTCGGTGAGCGTACTATAATAGTATGCTGCGGACCACGAATTCAGTAATACTCTTAAAGGCAGCCCACAACTTATCAAGAATTGACCACCCCTGTCTATGTTACTGTTGGCTCTCGCAAGACCATCACACTTGACCGGTTCCCCTAATTGCACATTATTGACGTTATGCAGATATGATTAGTGCGTTGGTGATCCCTGACCTGAAAAACTCCGATGTACCAATACAGTAGCGGCCACAGCTGCGCCTGAATGCTCTTTTTAAATACTTACTAGCGAATCAGAAGAAAAACTATGAGTATCTATTAAGTATTAATTGAACTCGTAGACATAGTTACCTACCCAAAATGTCTAAAGTAAATCAAAGTCAAACATTTTGTATCAGGAATTTCAATTATCCCGCAGCAGATTTCGGATACCTATGATTTTATACATGGACCTTCTTTAATCAGTAATATTCCTGATTTTTGTTGCATGAGTTTCTACGGTGACGGAGTGACGGATCAAACAGCTTCGTCAAATCGCATGCGTGTTACAGTGTGCCATGGTATCCGATGCTTGCATGAGAATTCGGAATTTCCTGCCGTCTGACAGACGGATTCATCAAAAATATGTCCGTGGTCCATCATAGTGGGATGACCGCTTTCGACAGGGACGTTGGATTTGATACATTTTGGCGTATTTAGCAGTTTCTTGCCAGAGGAAATAATACGCAGGTTGATAGCTCAAAACACCTTGCCTTTGAGAGCACTGGTATCACTTGCCTCGATGATTGTCCGTAATTGCACCGGATCGATGGCTGAAGGTCATACTACTGAGCTACCTACTTCAATTACCCACTAGATACTAGTAGCTAACTAGTAGTCCATTAACAGACGTATAAATGTCTGGTATTTTAATTTATCTCGCGCTAGAGGCGCTTTCGTGCGCGTCGTAAGGGAAACCCGATGTTGTTATGTGCAAACAATAGCATATTAACGATTAAGTATGTTTACAATTGATTAAGTGCTGAAATGCCGTGTGTTGCAACCTTAGAATAGCATCATCCCATTTCTTTACCGCGGTGTCGTTAGGGGCGACTAAATGTACTGAGACTAAGCGATGGGTTAACAACCTTTCACTATAGTACTGCCGTTCCAATAAGTCGTATATGACAGCTGTCATCTCCATACTCAAAGAGATGTCAATAAAGAACAATGGACATAGTTTTATATCTGACAGCTGTCAAATACGACTAATTGGAACGGCGGTACTTAAGTGCCGCTATTCACAATTTTCCGATAAATATCTCAAATATTTGTGAGAGACGAAAACGTACTGTCTATTGATTAAAATTTAAAGTGTAATCTTGTTGAAGTTTGATACGGATGGATCTGTATTTGTGACCTGAATATAAAGTCTATTATCAGTTGATAAGACTGTGATGCTATTATCACTTCACCATTCATACATTCATATTAATAATCTCACCGAAGTCGGATTAAATATAAGCAAATTTGACTTGCGAATATCTACAAATCAAATTTGCTTTGGATACAAGAAACAGATAAAAATTAATAGGTATTTGCTAGCAGAAAAAGTTATCAGATAATATTTAAAATATGAAATTATCTAGTACTATACTCACCACGCTTGGCAAGCGGATTGGCGAGCGCAGTGCAAGAGCCTCTCACAGGAAAGGCTGCTCATTCCCTAGATGAATTTATTCCTTAGTCGCTTGCAAAGTTTGGTGAGTTAAGCAATATTCCCTAATAGGGGGAGGCCTATGTCCAGCAGTGGACTGTTGTGGCTGTTAATGTATATGTGTATGTATGAATCTAGTTCTACAGGGTTATTTTTTATTCACCCCGGAAATTTTACAGGGTGAATCTACTCATGATTCTGAACAACTTTTATTATGGGGTCACCTGCGAAATCGCTAATAAAAATCCAGCCGGTCCATACCATTTTGTTCGAGTAGGTATGAATTTTTCTATGGAGCAGCTGCTTTTTTTTCGCGATTTCGGAGTTGACCCCATAATAAAAGTTGTTCAGAATCATGAGAGGAATCACCCTATAAAATTTCCGGGGTGAATTAAAAATAACCCGTATACTAATCGAGATAATACTGATTGGACAGCGCTGGAAATGACTAGAGAAAACCTCGGTTATAGAGGAAATTAACTAGACTACTTTTGGACTTGGGTATATCTTCAACATTTTCCTTGTGGGGAAATTAGAATTGACGCTTTCAGAGCAATTTTACATTTAACTTGCTCTTGCTCCGGCAATCTCCTCATTAAAATAGAGAATAGTTTTCACTCCCTCCATGCCATAAAAAGATCCATTTTTAAACATACTTTGTTATTACCAAGAAAGTAAGACATTTTGACAACGACAAATCGTATACAAAAATAATTTAAATACTGTCTCCTAGTCTACATATAGTTAATTTGTGAATGTCTCTACGTGCGTATTTTTGTAATACATACCTACATACATACATATATCACGCCTATAATCCCAAGCAGGGTAGGCAGAACGTAAACGGCCGCAAAACTGTCATTAACGCCACGTCTGACATATATTTGAGGGTCATTTGGAAAATTGTGTATCGCCATAGTGATAGGTTGTCAGCCCATCGCCCATTTTTGTAATAACACCATAAAATTTGTGAAAATATGTAAGTAAAAATACATAACTGACAGTAAGTTTTAATATCGGCTCCAGAGGCAAAAACTCGAGCGAAGTTAGTAACAGTGGGTCATCAAGTCTTCTATTAACAAAGTTTGGGAATCCGATCCGTCGCGACGAGCCGCCCTTTGAGGTCTAATAGTACTTTATTAGCCTCGAGCTCGAGGGACTCCAGTGTCCTCTATCAAGGTTTATTGTTACCTTCGAATTGTGCGAGCTCTCGAATTTTTCCGCCCTTGGCCGTTTTCGTCATTGTTTTTACGTGAAATAGGTCGCACGCAAATGTGTGGCTATTTTCTCCACCGGCCAGGTATTGTTTTGAATGAGGGAAGGTCGTGCTTTCCCGTTGAAAGTCTTACGGTTTCCTAACTATTTTTATCTTTTAGCTACTTAGTTACGTTTGTATAGCCATTGATAATATAATAAAAAAAGAATTTAATGACAACCTGCCTACAATTTTGCGGTGTGATGCCGTCCGGAATAGCATCATCCCATTTCTTACCCATAGGTGTCGTAAGAGGACTACGGGACTCGAGGGTTAGGGTATTGCAATTTAGGCGATCGGCTGACAACCTGTGACTATAGTGATATACAGTTATTTGATTGGCCCTCAAACTTTTGTCAGACGTGGTGATAATATCCGTTTTCCGGCCAATAACGCTCAGCCTACCGCGTAAGGGATATATGTGTGATTTATGTGAGTATGTATGTATGCCTTCAATGTAACATGCGTCACCAGGTGCTTATGTTATGAAACTACAGGCTACAAGTCTACAGGTGAAATTCGTAGTATATTGCGTAACCGGTTGATTTTCCCGGTAGCATAATCTAACCGACTACGCAATGAACATTGAATTTCACCTATAAAATTGTAGCCTGTAGTTTGATAATACGGGGTACTGCTGAATATAGAAGCATGTGCTTTGTGGTTCTGTTCTTATGGTGTATTCATGTTGTTTGTCGTTTAGAGCACGCGCGTGCACGACGTGCGCGATTAAGCGGCATGCAAACACGTTTGGTGATCTTCTTCTCGTGTGGGACACCGAGTCGTCCAACGGCCCGATGAACCTTGGTGTCAGTTTTTCATCCGCCTACTAGTAGTAGACCTCTGACACGGTTGTGTGTGTGACTACTGACGTCTAAGTAATCATAGACAGCAACCGGGACCAACGACTTACAGTAGCCCACGAATAACGAAACCATCTTTATACGATCAAGTAAATGTTAAAATGGTAAACATTCGATATAAGTACAATACAAAAAGAATAATTCAAACAGCGTTCCATAAATTTCAAATAAACATTAAAATATCAAATAAAACGGCTTAATATACCCTTCCCAATAAAGTTATAGGTCCTCTTTCTTATTAGGTAGGAATAAAGAGTTTCCTTCAATATCAAATTTCCAATCACTTGACTTTTACAATCCATAAAGTTCCCTTTCGGAAGTGCCTATTCAGATGCCTACCGTCTACTCAGAGCCAATTTATTCAGTCATGAAAAAATACCAGATACTTATTTAAAGGTCAAGGGTCTTTATTTATCGGTATGTTGTTTGTGACATCTCGATCTTCAGAGAATATCATTTGGATACAATACGATTGATATATTTGATGTCGAAAACATAGAACTCTTGACTATGGTATTATTAGATGTTTTTATTAATAGAGAGTCGCAAATGTTTTAAAAAGACATAAAGCCATAAAGAAAAAAAATACACTTCTGCACACATTAGACAGACGGCGCGCTGCTTCTGTATGAATATTTTCCTTTCTCATTCATGTACAATGTCCCTGAAATGAATGAGGCCCGGTGTACTCGTAACATTAAAAGCAATTTGTTGTTCTGGGGTTGTGAGGGGTGAGCATGGTTAGCGGAGTGCCGTGAAACAACCACCTGCCCCCGGGGAGAGAAAATACTTCGCTGAACTGGAATGCCAAATTATCGCGTAAGATGATGAATGCTGTGAAACGTAAATGTCTTTGAATACATTGAATTGAATAGGCACCAAACTTGTCTAAAATTGTAAATATCTCTGTTAATTGCTGCGTTTTGCTCTTTCTATTCATATAATTTAAAGGAGAAAGCCTAGTAAAGCTTTGTACCTATCTTGAATTGGTTTTTAGAGAAAATTACAGACGAAATTGATGGCGATTACAGCCTAATTCTTTTGTCCTCTAAATTGAAATAACGCTCACGTAGATATAAGCTTTTATTATTTTACCAGTATGTGTGATACAACAAAATTTTCATAATTTAGCAACATGAACTGAACTCCTAGTATCTAAATAAATCATGTTTAATGAAACGTGATTGTACGATTTAGGCTAACCCTGATTCAGTTTTATAGTATGTGACAAACATTAATGTATTTATTTATTAACCAGATAGAAAGCGATGCCACCCCGGCTGCGGAAAATCCTCATAGCTCATAAGCCATCAGTCATCCGGAAAATGTTATCAGGATTTCAACCGACACCTGGCTTTATCGACCGTATAAACGGCAATCGCTAACTTTGATCGTTCCAAAGCGAAACTCAAATGCCAACTTGAAGGAAAAGTTGGATTTCTGCATCTTGCTGAAACTTTGGAAAAATACGTTCCAATTTGTCTGAAAACCTTAAGTAATCAGGGCTTATTCTTTTATATTGATGATGACATTCCATAATTAATAAAATACTAAAAGTCTGTACGGTTCGGGAATCGGTGAAAGACGATAACAAATTTCTTGTAATATATCAATAGAGGATCCATAAAATTAAATTTACTGTTTAATATTCGCATAACTGAACAGCTCTATTTTTTTCGAACATGGCATACACACCTCTTTCCTTAACGTTAATTTGCAATAAAATTATTAGGTTTAGATTTTCTTCCTCATACCACTAACGCCCATACCATTGAAAACATTTACTCTTAATACTTATTTGTTACGTATAGCAAAATTGAGGAACTCAGTATTTAATTGGCCTACTATTTTTAAATAAAGATCTTTTCTTTAGATAAATATTAAGTACTTATATACATTACAGACACTCACGCAGGGCACTACTCAGATATTTATATTTATTTACTTTTTTCGTTTTTTGCCCCGGGCTATGAAATCTACACCTGACTGTTTGGTGGGGAGCAGGAGCTCACCCGGAGAAGTTTTGTGGTAGTTCAAACAATCTGTTGTTCTGGGAAGAACGAATTGGACTTTGTAAATAATCTCATCTCATATAATACGGGTTGTAAGGGACAGCCCTCCGAATACTGATAAACTGATGTGAGTGCGTCACATCAGTTTAGTCTGAAAACTGACTGAAAGTGCGCCAGGAAACAACAAAAAATATTCGATCTCCCATACAAAATCACGATCAGCTGACTGCATTTACTATGGGAAGTTTAATTATTTTTGACGTATCCTGTTTTTTTATAGAAGGTTTTCAGTTACATGGTCTGAATGCACCCTATCAGTATTCGGAGGGCTATCCCTTACACCCTGTATACATACTCTAAATAACTTACAAACATAATGGTTTCGAGGAGGGGAGACACCAGCTCTCGCCAAAAAGGATACTATACTGTACGCGATAGCCCATCTATCGCTATCTTCAAAAAACGAGTTAAAGAACATTATCTTTCTCAACTCAAATTAATATAAATATATTCGTTTATATATATATATGTTTATATATATATAAATATATATATTATTATTATATAGTGATATATTTTTGATTAAAATTTAGATATATATTCTATGCATGTCGTATCCGCATTTCGTTTAATACCATTACTCTGTCCTAGGTCTGCTGTAAGAAATTTTTTATTAGAGATAAGCAGTACCTGTTGTGTCTGTATTCTTTATGTGTTTTTCCCTTTACTCTTCCTGAGTACAATAAATCGTAAATAAATAAATAAAATACTGAAATTAAAATCCACACGTAAATTTTGCTTCCAATGTTCCTGCTACATTATTATAACCTTCAAATGCGAAATGACTACTATGTCAAAGATTTCACTATTCATGCAAAAAGGACTAAAATCGTTGCTCGAAGGGGCAACCATCAAATATACTTATGTATATATGAGACAATATCCCTGTATACTTTTTGTGGGTATAGGTTCTACCTGAAAGTTTTCAAGCCGGTTTTCTATAGGGGCACTACAAGACGGATCATGTCGTCAATAAGTGATAATAACTGTCCTACATTGAATAAAGTAAATATCATTTTCATTTCAAATTGTTTTACAAGGCTACAAAGTGAGAAATGGCAATTCGTTCGTGTTGTTCCATTAGTTACTTAGT
Organism: Tuta absoluta; assembly: GCA_027580185.1. Classification (NCBI taxonomy): domain Eukaryota; kingdom Metazoa; phylum Arthropoda; class Insecta; order Lepidoptera; family Gelechiidae; genus Tuta; species Tuta absoluta. The sequence goes on from JAQAHW010000003.1 coordinate 8,842,166, forward strand.
CATTAACGCGACATCCTTACCTTACGTTGCGAAAGTGCCTATTCACGTCAATGACAATTGATATAACTTGTGCAAATTGAACTCAAGTTGAGAGCTGTGTAAGCAAGTCGATGCCATGTTGATACGATCGCAAGTGTGTTCAATATATACCTAGTAATAGTGACACGTTGATAGGTAGTGACGTGAATAGTTATAATAGGCAGCCCTTTATTGTCAGGTTTTCATCAATGAAAATGTAAACTAGTATACCTTTCAGAAGATTCGACAGTCAATTATCTTCGTCAGCTACACTATCACTGACATGTGAGTGAAAGCAACGAGACGGAAATTATAATAATACATGGAATGAAACAATGTGAAGTCACACCGTCAGGTACGAGACAAGTGGGGTTTGAATAGATACAGCACTGATATAGGTACGAAAGGAATACTAGTAGACTTAGTGTGTATCCCTGAGGTAGTTATGCATAGATTTCATTAAATATTAACCATTTAATATGCTACTTGCTGAAATTAGCTAATGCTGATAAGACGCTTCTGATTTACACAAGTGAAGTGTTTTGTTGTGATAGCATACGGAATAATTACTATCAGTGAAACTCTTGGATCTTAGCAAATCATACCGTCACAAGCATAGATTTCTTCTTAGCATCGGAATTGCATGATTTATATCAATCAACGTCATTCTTCTTATGGCTAGTTTCGAAACATGTAGCATTAACTATAGCCTACTCACGTTTAAAAGAGTGCGATCATATACAAGTAGTCGGCGATGCAAGACGGCTCGTGCCACTATTGGAACAGGTGCTAAGTAAAGTGGTGTTGTGGTAACACGCTCAGCCGCTCAGCGCCGCCGGCTACTCTCCATCCCAGCACGCTCTGCTCAGCACCATCCCGCCAGTCTGAAGCTCCACTTCACTTATAATCACTGCTCACCGCAACACAATTACATAGAATCACAAACCGCCGAACAGCGAACTAACTTTCACAAATCTTTACCACCAAATTATAGCTAACCGGACTTTTATCAATGCATCTTCAATGCGGCCGGTTTACTAGATTTTAGGTTTTGACGATCGTTTGCCCTTTGACGACAGGCAATGATGGGGACGATCGTATTTTGACCGGTTCTCATTGAATATTAAACGCGTTTCTGTCAGAGGTTAGCGATTTGTTTACAGCGGGCGGTGTTTGTCACGGAGTGGCGCGGATCGCACGTGCACGAGGCTCGTCGGTCGGCGACCGGCTGCCGTGCCGTGTGGCAGTCTCGGGTCGGAGCAGCGGCGGCGGCGGTGACGGCGGCAGCGTTCGGCGAGACCGAGTGCAGGGTACCCGGCACACGATACCGCTAATACACAACGAACTGTACCGAAACTGCCCGAGCCGGTGCCACTAGCAGACTGCCAACATTTTCCTGTTCGCTTCAACTAGTTTTCTTTCTACAAGTTGGAGAAAGACGCCGATATACGTGTTGATGTGAAATTATCTAGAAAACACAGTTATCTTTGACATTTGTGATAATGTTTTATTAACGTTTAAAGCCTGTGAATTACATTCATCAATGTGTCGACACCGCCGCCGCCGGCACGCGTCTCTTATCGATTGTGATGACGTTGCGTTAACGTGTTATGTAGAGCTCGATTCGAGGTTATTAGATTAAAATATTTTTCCTTCATTATTATCCTGAACGATCAACGTGCATATTATTTACCCGGTTTCAAATTATTTAATGCCGTGAGATGTCGGCTTAGAATACTTATAATCACCCCTTACCCCATTTCTTTACCGTTGGTGTCGTAAGAGACGACTGAAGGGCTTCGAGGGTTTCATGTGTATTACAATTTTAGGCGATGGGCTGACAAACTGTCACTATGGCGATACACAATTTTCTAGATGACATTCAAATGTTTGTCAGATGTACCGTAATATTCGTTTTAACGGCCGTTAAGCTCTGCCTATCCCGAAGGGCGTGACATTAGTTCATGTATTTTATTATTTACCGTTTTCCATCTCTGTATTGAATTTACTTTAGTAATTTCAATTTCGCCATCTAAAATTCTGCTAAACACGGGTAACTTCAAACATTTATATTGCCTGTATTAACAAGTGACATCTTACAATAAACATGAATCCTACACTACTCCACAAACATTATATGGAAACAGTACCTATTTAAAATAAATGGAATACCCCCCAAAGACAGCGCGTAGATTTGCAAAAAAGGCGCTATCGCCGCAAAGATTTTTCCGAGGCGTTTACAGAATAGAGCTTATTTGCATGTTATTACTTCATTCGTGGCTGAGACACCGCAATAAGCATCTCTTCTTATTCATAGCTCAAATAATGATCTCAGTTCATCTCGTCATAGCCTAGATTTTCTACACGATGATTCCTTAATGAGTTCATATTATTCCATTAGAATTTCGATTTGTAATGTTTGTTTGGGAAAGAGTTCCTATTTTATTTACCAACCTTTTTTGCAAGCCACCGTGATGTAACATTTGATTGGGCAATAATACTTACATTAACAGCCACAACAGTCCTTTGCTGGCATCCCCCTATTGCCGTACCCACCACGCTTGGCAAGCGTATTGGCGAGCGCAGTGCAAGATATTGAATTCACAGGGAACGCTGCTGCCCATTCCCTGGATGAATTTATACCATAGTCGCTTTTTACGACACCCACGCACATTTGGGGTGATGTTAATTTTAAGCCGGCATCACAAAGTGAAATACAAATAAATATATATATAAATATAAATAGAATAAAATATAGTTATTTGTTTAATTATTTCACCCCTACCAAACACCTAGTGGTAAGTGGTAACACCTACCAATTAGAATAGTCTTAGCATTTTTATCATCTGTAGCGCCCCCAAATAAATCGGGCTAGGTCGGAGAGATGATGATTTTTATAATTTTTTATCAGCATGTAATCATTTTAATTGGTTGGTGGTTTCCCTGGATTATCGTGAAAGAGGATTCACACTTTTTAAATCTGTATCGCAGTGGTTTCGATTAATTATGTTTTTGCGTCTTGTATCTATGTGCTTATTCTGTCTCATATTTTTTCTGGTAACAACGCATTCTCTGCTGGCTTCCAGACGTCTCGTGCGCAGCTGATTGCTCTTGATTGCTCCATTGTGTGTCCTTTTGCCGTAATCGGATAATCGTTCCTCGGTCCTGGCTCCATGGCTCGCCTGACCACGATAAACATCGAGTTGATCTTGAAAATTATTGTTAAGGAAAAATACTACTTTTATCTATTTAAGCCCACCGATTGTTTCAATTTGTCACGAAACAGACTTTCTTGATTCCTGGGGTACGTTCAAATGACCATAAATAATATATCTTTCGTAGCTCTTTTATACTATGCCCGTCGCTGAACTGTATGTTTATGGACGACTAAAGAACTTTTTAGTATGAAAGAGCTACGAAAGATATATTATTTAAGGTTGATTGAACGTACCCTTGGAGAAAAATAAATTTGACATAGGTAGTAGTTTTTTACGATGACATCGATTATTGTTAGTATATTAGTACCAATACGTGTGTATGTCAATACGTTTTAATAATTGCACAACGTTGACACGAAACCTATATACTTGTATTTACTGTGACGTTGATTCCGCGAATGCTGAACGCGTTATGGCTAAATACAAGTGACACACTTCAATAAAAAAAATTGTAGAGACGAAAAAATTGCTCAGTACAATTAAATTCACAGTTTTTATCTCACTCGCAAAATATTCAGAGGTTATACTTATACTTGAAAATATTTCGCATATTATATCGTATATTTCGTACAAACATACTTGTACATAGATACATATCCATATCACGACTTTATCCCTTTGGGGGTAAGAAAGCGTTAACGGCCGCGTTATGGAGCGTTAGCGTAAAAAATACGTAGGTATTCATAAACCTGTAATTTATCTATTAAAATAATGTGATAGGTATGGGTTTGAAATCTATTATGATACCGGAAAGTCAATAATTGGATATAAACACTGCACAGTACTTACTACAAGCTTACAACGGGTACACCAAAGATATATATCAAAACTAGCTGTTACCCGTGGCGTTACCCGCATAAGTGGTGATAAATACTATCCTATGTGTTAATCCATGTTACCTTCTGTATGTGTGCCAAATTTCAAAATCATCGGTTCAGTAGTTTTTGCATGAAGAAGTAACAAACAAACAAACAAACACAAACTTTCGCATTTATAATATTATAGTAGAACAAATTGCCACAACAGTCCATTACTGGACATAGGCCTCCCCCCTTTAGGTAAGTTTTTGCCATACTGATCGTATTTAAATACTTATTGGAAAAGCTATCGGTCAGCATTTACGGCTTAATATCTCAATCACTTCTAGAGCGGGTTAAGGCCGGGCTCTGATGAAACACATATTTAACACTTTCTCATAAAAAAACTCGAAATACTTGTTTTTAGGATAATTTCAACAAAAACTTGAACTAAGAAGTAACTTCAAAATATCACAATGTTAAATTCAACATATTGATGTTCTACTCCTATTAAAAAAACATATTGAATATTGAAAATAATGTTTTAATTATAATTTACACTAGATGTCGCTTGTACAGTCAAGATCACGTCCGGTTAGACATTCGAACTGCAAATGTAAGTCTTATGCGCGCGGATTAAGAACGGTCCAAAGTCCAAACTGCGTACCCACCTACCTAACTACTAACTACTACTACCTAACTACCTACCTAAACTACCTAGCTTGACGTTGACTGTACGTCGCTTCAAGACGAGTATCAAGATATTGATAGTTATTAGATATTTTAACAGGCAGAGTGGTTTAAGTTCACCCCTTAGTTTACAAAATGTAAGCACCAATTTCGAAAAGGGTCAATTATATATACTTACCTACAATAGTTTTATTAAGTGTTCACACAGTATAGAGCATTACTTATGTCATAAAACATTTAAAATGCAAATTGCCTTGTATTACGTAAATAGTGACGTGTTCTCAAAATATATTAGAGTTTTTAGATATCTGCACAGTTCTACCAACTAAATGCGATCCATATCTATAATATCAGAAGAAGCAAGCAACTCAGGTTCTTAGTTCTTCTAGTAACGGTGATTGAATCCGCGCACATATGACGCCTATAATCCCTTGCGGGGTAGGCAGAGCGTAAACGGACGCAAAAAACGGCTATTTTCGCCGCGTCTCACAAACATGTGAGGGTCATTCGGAAAATTGTGAATCGCCATAGTGACAGGTTGTCAGCCCATCGCCTAAAAATGCAATACACACTCGAGTCCCTTAGTCGCCTCTTACGACTCCCACGGGAAATAAATGGGGTGATGTTATTCTAAGCTGGCATCACACGGCATATAATAGCATCAAAATCAAAATAAAAAAGTCATCCTATCAATATATTGAATCCGCTTCAATTAAATAAGATGTCAAGAGAATGTCTAGTTATTCGAAAAAGTTTTGGAAATGCACGCACATCGAATACCTAATCCAATTATTAATAAATGCAACAATACAATACAGAATGCTTTTAAAGTAGGTACCTAAGTTATAAAGTAACATATTGAAGACAGATACACGTTGTGATAAAGAGATAAGATAGGAAAGTGTCAAGTTTGATAAAATTAAGTCGACCTGCGGGTTGTGCCCTGATTGAATGAAATAAGATCATTGTGATGGATAATCTGATTTATGAGACAGATAGTGATGAATGGATGCATGATGTAGCTGTAATTGTAGTGCCAAGTATTGCGAAATAAAATCTCTTTAATAAACTAGGCACTAACTTATAGTTTTTTTATTATTTAACAGGTATAAATTATCATAGCCACCTTCCATTGTTCTATTGATTTTTCTTCATGCGGAAACAAATTGTTTGTTGTAAGAATTATTTTACAAACAGAATAAATTACGCAAGTATTTTAAAATAATATCTAGGTGTTTGACATTTTAATTGTACGTAACAAACATTACTTCATTTTCTGATTCACCTTTTTGAATTTTTCGGTTCTGTAGCTTATTCCCGTCGATCCCAGCTAATGCTAATGACGGCCGATGTAGCGCAGTGGTAGTGCGACTGCCTGCGACGCAAAGGTTCCTGGTTTGATTCTTGGTGGGGCACTCACAAAGTTGATGTTTTTCACTTTGTGAATTTGTTCCCAGTTTTTTTTTCCAAAAAGAAAGACGGTTCCGTGCCGGTGCCGGTCCCATTTGCTGTCTATGATAACTTAGACGGCGGGCGTTACACAACCAGGACTGAGGCTCACTACTACTAGTAGCAGGCGATTGAAAAACTCTGACACCAGGGTTCATCGAGTCGTTGGACGACTCGGTGTCCCATACGAAAAGAAGAAGAAGTGTACCTACCGCGTTACGAAATGTGCTCGTTGGTCTTATGGTTCAACAAAACACGGACGTTGGAAACAAGTCCGTGATAAAAAAAAACTATTACTAAACAGGGTGAAGGTCGAGTACTGATAACCTCATTATCACTGAGTTACTATCACTTTGAGATGAATACGCGGAATTTCCTCTACTAGATCCTGCATGGTGGGACGTGGGTTATCTTATCAAACTCTGTTGTCGTCTAGCAGCCCCGGTTAGGTTTTTTGTGTAGATTCAAGTTCATTCACCCATTAGCGATGCGTAAAACAACAATTACTTATCCACAGAAATGTTTTGTTACTGTTGAGTAAAAAGTAAGAACAATAATAATAAGTGGGTTTTCAAGGCTTTTAGACTAAAACTTTGTTGGTATATTTTAAGTTACGAACATAAAAAGTGTGCAAGAAAAAATGGGTTACCTAACTCAAAAGAACTCAGTTTACGGAAACTGTTTCTTAGAAAACGCGTTAAAACGACTGCTAATTAATCCGTGTTTCTGCTAAGTCTGCTAAGTCATCCTTGATAATTATATGAGGGTGCAAAATGTTCGTCATCTTACTCGGGAAGGAGCTGCCTTTAAACGTGTTTAAAGCTACTGTATTTACTGTAGGTAATTAGATGCACCTACATTGCACAATTTTAACGAGAAATTCCTTTTCGATTTCTTTTTATCGTTTTGATTGAGTCGTAAAGGAAGTTACGTATTGTAAATAAAGATTTGATTGAAGAACCAATGTAATTTGGATGAAATAAAAATATCACAAATTCAAGCTTAGAGCAACATGGTCTTCTTCCCGTTAGGACTTGTTTGATTTGATTGAAGGACCATTGTAATTTGGGATGGAATAAAAAGAACCTTAAACAGGTTCTTTTAAAGATAGAAGTTTAGAGCGGGTAAGCGAGGCCGCCCAGAAGCTTATAGTATACTGGATCAGTTTTTGTCTTTGAAAAGTGAAGGAAAGAACATAAAGTTTCAATGGATCCCATCACATGTGGAATTGGTAGGGAATGATGAAGCTGATAAGATGGCTAAAATTGGGATTAGTGAAGGCATTGTCGTTAACCACTTGCCCTTTTTCACTGATCTTTTGGTTGAGGTTAAAAGTTACAAATTCTGGAAAGAATACTTTGACGAAAGATCCAAAGAGAAGGGCATTTGGTATAAAACAATCAACTCAGAACCGCCGAAAGTACCTTGGTTTTCAGAAGTTCGTATAAACCGACAGTTGGTAGTTATGAGTATGCACATACCATTGAACGCGTACGCACACATGATGAGGGTGGTAGATTCACCAAACTGTGCCGTATGTAATGTTAGAGAAGACACATACCACGCTTTAGTGGAGTGTGCTCGGATCAGGAAGAGAAAATTTGGAGATAGAAGCATGTTGTAAACTGCACGAAGTGGGCAATTTCAACATCATTTTGTCGAATCCTTCTTCTGCAGTTGCTATTAAATTGTACTGCATGTTACTGAAATTAATTAAGATTAGATAAGGATCTTTTTGTCATACCTAACGGGGCTGACATAGTCGCTCAGCGACTAAAGCCTTCTTTTTAAATAAAGATTTAAAAAAAAAAGTTTAGAGCAACACGGTCTTCCTTCCCGTTAAGCCGCGTTGCTCAAAGAATTCTTGTCGTATAGGAAGTTCTCATCATGTTGTAGTCTCTTTTGACAAGGGTATGTTTGAAAGTCTCGGCTTCCAATATTTACAAACAAATGCAAACAAGACGACAGCCTGGCACGCTGCCAACTAGTTTCCGGGAACTCTTGGACGATTATTTAAAAAGTCAGACATCTTTTAAGAAAGTGTAACTCATGAATCTAAACTAAACCAAACCAAACAATTCTCAATTCAGGTTAATGTTTCTAGTATAACATGTGAATTAAAACGGCAACACAAATATCTAACGAAAACCTAGCAGAGCCGATCCAAACAAGCTAATCAAGCAGTGTCGATCGGAATGTAATGACAAAGTAAAATTTTATTTAGTGGGTTAAGGTGCGAATTACGTAGAAATTTTTCCGTTGATTTTATTTTATGACGGACATTGGATGGTAGATGGAACATTCTCATTAATAGTGATATATCATATCTTACGGATCACTTTTTTAGTACAATACCTATAGTAAAAGCTATTGTTGTGAATACCAAGTATTGTTTTCTTTCTCTCCTTATGTAAACATGGTGATTATCTCAGAAAATGTAGTGAAATACGTAGTCAGTTTGTAGCAAAACTGCAACACATTGTGCTGATAATGTAAAAAGCACGAGTTATTTACTCGGGCAGTGTTGCGGTGCATCAAGGATGCATTGCGTGGTGACCTAGTCTGTCAGACTGTGAGCATAATACTTACTTGGCATAAACGTTGATTCAGGCTTACATAAGCACTTGTGCCCGTTTTTCACAGCCACATGAGCACGATCGCCGAACTCCTCATAAACCAGATTTCAACACTTTAACACTTATCTCCATTGCGACACAACACAAGAAAACACCTACACAACCGTATTCCGCGGTCGGCGCTAACACGGCCCGCTTTCGCTCGGTGGACAAACACAGCCTCTCGATCTCGAGTCTAGGTCCAAGCACCTAGTCGATAGATATTAAACAGCGACCACCAACCGCTTCTTCATAAGTAGGACACACTGCACTGTATAACCGGTAAAAGTTCTCGAGTCAGTTAGTAGGGTTGCTCAAGCGCAGAATGTGTTGCGCGATGCGGCGACGGCGGCGGCGCGGCGGCAGCGTGGCGGGCGCGGTGACGCGGGGCGCTGTAACACCATCGAGTGCGGAGCGCGGACTGAGGAGGAGCCGCCGCCGTGCCTGCGCCCGCGCCGCACCGGTGGCCGACGCGACGGCGGCGCGCGGTGAGGTGGCGCGGTGGTGGAGATCTCGTCATCTCGCGAGCACTGCCCGCTGCCCGGCGGCCGGCCGTCGCTCGACGCCCTAGAAACGGCCGCTGACCAGAGCAGGCGCATGCATAACTCACTTTCGCTGTCAGACGCCCCATTTTCATAACTCGATTTTCCTTCTACTACATCAAACCACTGACGATAGGAGTTTGATAGAATACTGATGGCAACCACGGATTACTTAAGTACCTACCTTCAAAGTGATTGATACGATAACCAAATCGTGTAATAAGTATAATTGCTTGAGTCAGAATATGATATGTATCACTATAACAGAACCTTTCTGGTTTCTTACAGATAAAGCTCATCGCATTAAATGTATATATTAATTTGATAAATAAACATAACAGCTTACAAACATTTAAAAAAGTTTTATAACCTCATTGAAATGCGTTAAAATCTTTTCGATCATTAATTGAACTCGTTGATGTCTTTTGTATGGAGCACGTGTGAAGTCGTATTGAAACTAAAATGAATACTAATAGGTAGTACCACAGAATAATAACTAGTAACTAGCGTTAGTAGTACGTAGATCAAAATTTTTTATGTGAATATATTTGTATAACTACTTACTAACTAAAACAAGAAATATATAATATTTCATTGATGTAATATGCACGTGAGACGACATCAAGTTCTTACAAAGCATTGACGTCATAGAAAGTTACCAACATAAGATTAATTACTTAGCGTAAGGTACCTTCTTATTTTAGTGGACCAAATCAAAGCACGTTATTCATTTAATTTAATAATCAAGTAGTTCTTCGACAAATCTGAGATAAGCTGCTTAAATTATTATGTTTAGTTTAGACTAAGTAAAGACCAGCTTAAAACCATGAATGACTTCGACATGAAAGAAAAAATTAAGCGAATGAAAATCCCCAAAGATATATTTTGTGGATTTGTGGGCACCTAACTGAATAAGCGTTAATAAGTAAGGTGAGTATCCATTTACATAATAATAAAATATTGATTTCCACTACTTATTTTATAGACATGAGTTTCTAAAAATAGCGATGTGGTAGAAATCAAAACGTGGCTAGTTATTTTCTGCCACTAGCTAGTAGCTACATCTTATTAGTATTATATTATCTGTGGCTATTTTAGTTAAGTAGTTGTAAACAATATTGGGGATTCCCACTAATAGAGACAGCCGCAGGTTTCGCTGCACGAGCTTATTTGTACTAGATTTTTAAATGTCATGGCCCATTATAATTTTAACTAATCATTGCGTGTTACAATCTAATGGTAATACATAGGTACATAACACATGACATGAAAATCGTGTGTAAACTGGAGTCACATCAAATGCAAATCTACTCCGCAGAATATTCAAGTATAGAAAAAATTGTCCTTATTGACAGAAAAATTATAAAAAGAATATTTAAGCGATGTTCTGCTACACAATGATTGTTGCTAATTGATGTATAGCTTATTTAAGACACACTTGTTTGAGGTCCCGTCTCGTAAAATGTCAACGCAATACATACGAACTCTCATAGTACTAAAAATCTGCCGATTGGGTCGAATTTCGATGTACGTTCGTTGAGGACAGTGTTACTTAGGTATCTCCATCACCACGGTTTGCAGAATTTAGAACATTTGCATATGAAAATATTGTAGTATTTCTAATAAACGACATAGAGCAAAATGGTTAATATTTTAAAAATATTAAATCTTTTAAGTGATTGATATTTATTTGACTAGAATAACTTCATAAAAGCTAAATATTCCGAAGGCAACAACCGCAGTTTTATGACGTCATGGGTATTTTCACTGCCTAAGCCGCAGTTTGAACAACATCTTAATGAATGGAAGCATTTTCAATTGCTCATTGCAACAAGCTGGATACATTTTATAATTAAAAACACGACTGCTTTCTGGAATAAAGCCAAGCCTATGACACTCAGGATAATGTAAGGATTCTTTTGATACAATTCCCATTCCAATCTGTTCAGTGGTTAACATGTTTCAGTCCTCTAAAATGAGTGAACAGCAGTAAACCGCTGGGCAGGCTGCTAGTTTGGTAATAAATCCGCACGTGCCAAATTAATAAACCAATTAAAGAATCGAAGATGAACTAAGACATAGTGTACCTACTTTGATAAGGTTTATCTAAAGCACCCTTGTCAATAGGCACAATTTTACTATATCTGAAGTAAAACATAAAAGAATAAAAGGAATCCTAATGAATAAAGTAAATCATGAAGAAAAATAATGTGCACAAATAGAAGATAATAATTTGTAGCCGAAAATAGCGATAGGAGTCAGTCGGCAAATTAGTAGAAGAGTGACGTTATTCAACCGTGACCCTGTCACCTGTATTGATTTAAAAAAATTGCAATGTTCAATGTTCACTGAGGATGCTATTTTTGTGAACATTAGAAGGAACGCGACCAGTATGCAGGAGCAACTGGTGATGGCGACCGACAATGCGGTAAGGGTGGCCTGAAGTCTGCTGAATATAAATCGTAACAATCGGACAGAGAGTTTTAGTATAAAAAACACAGTGGCATTATAATGACAGTGAAGTGTAGCTGGCATTGCAAGGGTAAAAAAATAAAAGAATTCGGGCCGTTTGAGGTATGGGCGTGCCATCGACTCAATAGAAGACGAATAGAAGGAACAAGTAAGTAACTACGTAATCATTTGCTAAAGGTGCTCCCAGATTGCTTGGCTACAACAGTCGCTGATTCTTGCCAACATGCAGTGTGGGAGGGCGTTTCAGTAGCACTGTTGACATACACGCTGTCTGTGAGCACCTCTAAATAAACAAAAATAAGCGAGGTTATTTTTGATCCTGTCGGCTGTTTGAGGTAAGTACTAGAATCTTAATGTAAGTAATTAGCACTACAATGTGAAATATTATTTTTGTTACATGTGCGTATTTTGTTTACCAATATACCATGTTTATAGATTTAATACCTCTAAAACTGTTATTTCCGTAGTAGCTGGGATAGGCGTTGTTCTTTTTAAAACTGTGATTAGTATGTGGGTTCGTAAATATTGTAAACTAGTGTTTCCGCCGCGGTTTCTCCTTTTACTAAAACCTTTGAAATACGTTTTTTATTATTCTATCTACTTAGTCAAATTATTTTTTAACAGATCACATTTAAAAACCATGAATTTTACCCCAGTAGGGGTACAAATTATGAAAATGCTGAATTGCGTAATATTTGATAACAATGCTGAGTCGCGTATTTTATAACTGTAGCTCCGTAGTTTAATTATTCTACTTCTTTGGGGGCTAAAATCAAAACCCCTTAAAACGTTTTCAACTATAATAGCTTCGTGATCTAGTTACCAATTTTAGAACAGATTACACCAAAGATTAAAAACATTCAATTAAATTTATTTAAAATTGTTAATGCTTAAAATTGTGTTTAAAAAATTTCACTCCTTAGTCTCATTGAATAATTCTAAAACCGATCGCATTTAAAAACCACAAACTTCCATCTGAATATTTTACCATTTTTGGGGTAAAACGTCCCGAAACACGATTTGGATTAATTTAACTCTAATCCTTTCTTAGCGGATGGTTATATGGTAAATAAACCTACTGCCCAAATTTTATGTTTCTAGCATTAGTCGTTTAGGGTGTGCGTTGATGAATGAGTCAATCAGTCAGTGAGGAGATTTGTTTTTATAAGTGTAGATAACGCAGGGAATAGGTAGGTAACTATTGAGTAAGTTATGTAGGTAAAATAAATTATACTTAAATATAGGTAGTAAATATTCCATCTCGTAGTCATGGCGTAACAGCCTCCTGTTCTTTCAGTTTCAAATTAAATAAAGTTGATTCATTACACGAATGCCCAACCAAAAAAGGAGTGTGTTAGATTTAATGTATTTAGGTATGTATGTATGTATATATGTGCGATTCTTTAATATAGCCTATGTTCATCAGGGATAATGTAGGATTCTAATGGTAAAGAGTTTTTCAAATCCGTCCAGTAGTTCCGAAGCCTTTTCAATTCAAACAATCAATCTTTCCTGTTCATAATATTAGTGTAGACAAGTATTACAGGTACCGACATACATAGGTACGTATAGAACGTTTACTTTCGTCGTTATTATTCTCGGGCTTCAATTCAAATAATTCGAGAGCGATCCCAATCCGTTGTATTGTTTTGTATGGGAATTAAACAATTTCCTGAAATCATTACACATTTCTCGTTTTTACTTAGTTGATTTAATGTAGTACATAAATTTAAAAGTAATCCAACAGAATAAATGACCGCGAAGAGTAATAATAACAATAAAAAATCTTTCATTGGTTCTTAGATTTAATTAAAATAATCAATCGGCTAAAATTATAGAGTCCAGAACTTTAAAATATATATATATTTAATTGTGTAGTCGTATTTTATTTTTATATTTTATTATTTAGATGAATAATGTTGTTTAACTGTTTACCTTAGACACAGAAATAACTATTCTTAGTTTAGGAGATAGTATAGCCTGATAATTGTTTTGTATAGTTTTACCTATTAGTAATTATATTAAATAAATAATTTGTATTTGTTCTTAGTTCCAGTCTCTTTTCTTTCGAGTATTATGAAAGTAGGTAACAGGAATACTTACTTCGAGTATTTATCCTTACGCATTTTTTAAATATAATCCAAAGTTGGGTATTTACCAAGTTCAAGCAAAGTAATGAGTTAAAATATAAACAACCAATCGACGTTATGCCAGGATGCGTTTGATTTTGTAGACTGACTAACCCATCATAAATATTATTGTTTTATTTATCAAAATAGAACTCTATTCGTAGTTTTTGCACGTTTAAGTACAGATACAGAGGACACTACAGAAATACAAAGATATACATCAGAGTGAGATAAGGAAAACCCGTCACGCGAATCGTAAGACGTGCGTCAGTAAGTGGTTAGGCAAAGGTAAGGCCGACGCAAAGGGCAAGCCACAATTTGCGATAGCGCTCACGCGACCACAGACCTTACCGTTGCGGTTAGTACCTAACCATCATAAAACCGTTTATTCTGCTGAACATCTTGTGTAATGTATTTTTGGAAGATGTTTTAGGAGTATATTTTTTCGAGTCTTATTAGTAAGTAGGATTATTAAGAATTACGCCGTGTGATGCCGGCTTAGAATATCATCACCCATTTCTCCCACGTGGGTGTCGTAAGAGGCAACTCAGGGGCTCAAGGGTTACATGTGGCTTGCAATTTTAGGCGATCGGCAGACAATCACTTTGGTGATACACAATTTTCTAAATAATCCTCAAATATTTGTCAGACGTGGCGTAAATGTCCGTTTTTATGGCTGTTTACGCTGTGCCTACCCCGCAAGGGATATTGTTGTGACATTTGTATGTATGTATTCGATTGTATAAGCTAAGCGCCTCTGGGTTATATATTTTTTCTATCCCGAAATAGTACTTCTGCTACGGCGCGGCGTAGCAATTCGTAGACATGCTACGAAGGTAACCAATCAGCCTATTTCTGTACTAGTTTGTCTAATCTAATAAATTTATATTAAATTCTGTTAAAATCGTAATCTTATGAATTTAATATAATTTTGAAAAGAATAAAGCAACAAACAAAATAAAAATAAAAGATCAGATGCAAAGATACAAGTGATTCCCCTCTTCAAACGTGTAATAATCAGACGGATCGTTATAATTATATGTTAACATCGTTCGTGTTGTGAAGCTCCATGGTTGATAGATTACAATCACGATACGTAAGTGTAAACTTAAGTCGGATTCCCCTACTATGCGTTTAAACACCAGAAAAATAATTATATACATACAGATATCACGCCGACGCATATATATAAAAGTTAAAATATATCTGATTACTAAGTGTTATCCTAAGCGATGCGGCCCGCCCAGCCCGCGCTGCTCTTGTATTTTGCCGAATCGAGCCCGCTCGACGCAGCGCTGGTGCTTACAATGAGGCCGTACGCGGTTTCACGCGCGGTCTGACAGCGCCGCCATTATTACCCGTCCAAATTTAGACGGCGCATAGTGCCTAGGTAGTTGTAATATGGCAAGTGTCGTCGTGTTCGTACGGGTTATACTTTGATTGACTGAGCGTGTGTACGGTCGTGTGCGAAGAACTGTGTGCCGTGAAAATTGACATGGATCAATTGATAGTTTATTATTTGGCAAAAAAACGTAGAATTAATACAGATAAGTACAAAAATAACCGTAGGTAGTAATGGTAAACAAGAAATAGGTATTTTGGTACGTAGTTAATAAAATAAACCTCAACAATAGGTTCCTACCAGCATCCTTTTTTTCCTGTTCACTATTTTCGTTAAAATTATGAAAATGCTCTGAAACCGCGTGACGGGGCGGACGGCCTAAGGGAGCGTACGGCCTAACACGAAGTAGTCAGATACTTTAAATTTTTTTATTACCCCGTGGAATCTGAGTTAGGTTCTAGCGTACACATAGTCACTAACCGTTTTAATGTAATTTTAATCTTAAACCGTATCGTAATAAGCCTATATTGGGTGTCAGCAATCCAATACTGACGTTTTTCAATTAGCTAGACATGCCATTTTCAAATCATTACTGAAAACTGCACACGCTAGATATCGGCATTACGTAAATTATTTGTGTATGCCTTTATTTAGTCGAGGAGAAATAAATATATTCTAGAGGTAGTTAGCAACAAAAAATATTTTGGGTGCATAAAGAAACTTACGTTTAAAAATTACCAAGGTATCAAATGAAAGATAATTTGCAGATACTTCATACTTTTTATTTACTTTAGGTACACATGGCCAATTCTCAAATAGAATATCTATCAATAAAAATATTCTATACAATTTCATATCGTTTCCAACACGTTGCTTATACATTGTATACAGTATGTACAAAATTATGGGCACTTCCGCGCAAATACTCGTTTGCGAATTAAATTACCTCTAAATATCCTGTAGCGTTACAGGGTGGCTCAGTGTATGCTGGTTATAGAGCAAATACCAAAGTAACCAGCGTAACTAGAGCGGGCGCGGCGAGTGGAGGTGTCAAGTTACTGGACGTCCTTCCAAACCAGCATAAACGGATCCATCATGCGTAAAGACGCTCTAAATAATTTGTTCAATATCAAAGGATATATCATTCAATCTAATACGTTTACAAAGTCATGATAATGAATAATGATACAAAAAATAATCATTACAAAATTAATCTCTCCAAATAATAATCTACAATATATTTACATGATCATACTTCTATAAATTGTATAACTTCAACGTATGTAACTCTATTAAACAGTACTGTACCGTCATTCGAAGCCTAATTAAACATGAGAGTAGCATTTCGTTTTCTGTAGTACATATTGCATACTTCCGGTCCTCCCACCTCCTTCCCCTTCCTGTTCTGCAATCAACTTCACTCGAATCTGACGTCACTAGCGCCACCCTTAGGGCAGTTGAGTTCTCGGCTCAAAATATTCGTCATTGGCAGTTCGTTTTCCGCCCGAGGCGGTTGTCTAGCCACTTCCGTGCACGTGGCCGTCTCGACTATACATATTTGTGTACTTATTAAATAAAAAAGTTAAAATAAGAGTTTTATAAAGGATTTTAAATCTGGTAAATATATTTACCGATAAAACTGTAAGTACTTTTTGATTTTATTTAAAATTTAACGGTGTTACCGTTCGATAAAAAAATTTAAAAAATCCGTTACTTTTTTATATGAATTGTAATATTGGTCAAAATTGTGTCCTAAAATCGTATTTGACTTTTTAGTGGACATGAATGAACCAGATCCGCCCACCTCAGATCAGGAGAAACGGAATGATGAGCGCATGGAGCGTGCCGAGGGCTCTAAGACGCAAAAGGCGGCTAAGCCGGCTAAAGCGCCCAAAAAAGCCAAGTCGTCCAAACATGTTGAGGACAAGAAGAACAAAAGGAAGCGTAAGAGATCTAGAAGCTCGTCGAGCTCTTCTAGTTCTTCTAGCTCGTCAAGCTCATCATCGAGCTCCAGCTCATCTTCCGATCATAAGCGCAAGAGGAAGAAGAGGAGAAAAAACATAAAGAGGAAGCCTGCAGCGGACCACAGCAACCGTAAGTTGAACGATTTAATTAAATCAGTGAGTGAAATTAAAAAACAAATCGATCGTCAAAAGATGCCCTCTTTACCCAGAGATGACGATATTAGCATGTCAAGTAGGCGGGAATGTGGTGAATTTGTTGATTTAGACGCAAGTGGTGAACTTTACGATGATATTTCTGATACCGAAAATAACGAAACACGTAGCAATGACGCAGAACCGGAGTTGAATTTGGTTGTAGGGACTAAAGTCAAGGAACCTTCTGTTCCCCGTGCTTCGAGTGAGATGCTTAAACAATTGAGTGAATTGCAACATTTCGATCAGGATGACTGGAATGACGTCCGTTATTCAGACGTCCAAAAATCGTACGTGCATACGCCAGGTTTTATTTCGCTCGACACAAATGAAGAGATTAGACGTTACGATAATTCCAAATTTGTGGGTAATATGGAAAAAGCTTTCGCGGGTATTTCATATGCTTTGCTAAAACAACGTGAAACGTTGCAAGCCGAAATGCGTAACTTTCTTACTTGGGCTCAATTGACCGATAATTTAAATTATTCGGAGATTCATTCAAAGATCAACCATATTTTTACGCAAGGTGATTTTGTTAAGACGTCTAGCGACGTTATCCAATTGGTTTGTGGCCATCGAGCTGAACTAATCCAAAGTCGACGTGAAGGAATTTTAGTACACGTCAAGGACCCTCATCACAAGAACACCTTGCGTAAAATTCCGCCATCTTGTACTAATCTTTTTCAAGCAGAAAAGTTTAGCTCTGTCATTGATAAGGTTGGAGGTGTGAACAAAATGTTTTGGCCGCTGAACAAAGATCGCAAACCTGCACCGCAGAACGGTCAGAGTGCTGTGCAAAGCACTTCTCAAGGGCAGTCTAGACAAGTTGCTTATAGAGGGCCTCAAAAACAAATATTTCAAGGAACACAGAGAAGGATTACGTTCACAAGCAACAATCGGGGAAGAACCGGTAAGCGGCAGCCGCCTCACCGAGGCCAAGCCACAAACAAGACACCGGGTGCACGCTCTCCCTCATCCCGCCGGGATAGGAGAGAACAGCCCACTAAAAGGAACTGACTCGCCGAGTCAACCTTTTCGTGCGGGGCAACTCAACCTTTATCGCGATCATTGGGAGTATCTTGGGGCGCCGCCTCACATACTTCAGATGCTAATAGGGTATCGCATACCATTCAAACAAAAGCCCCTTATGCGCATGCCAGTTTTTGCCCATCAAACGCCGAAATCACCAGAAATGACGCAAATCCTGGAAAAAATGATATCCCAAGGTGTCCTGGAAAAAGCTCCGGTATCACCAAGCTTTACGTCTACAATGTTTCTTCGCCCAAAAAGCGACGGAACGTCACGTCCAATTTTCAACCTAAAAAATTTGAACAAGTTCGTTCATGCTGGAAAGTTCCGGCTTGTAAATGTTCAGCGGCTTCCGGATTTCTTACAAGAGAACGATTGGATGGCAAAAATAGATCTGAGTCAAGCTTACTTCCATTTGCCTGTAGCAAAAAGTCACAGACGATTCCTTCGTCTGATTTATGCCAACCAACTTTGGCAGATGACTTGCCTGCCCTTCGGACTCAGTTCTGCGCCAAAGGCCTTTGCATGCCTATCCAATTGGATCGCCCAATGCCTACGAAATCGTGGTGTGCGCATCCTAGTTTACCTAGACGACTTCTGCTTGGTAAATCAAAATGCAGCCATATTACGGGAGCACATTGCTATCACAGTAGACCTACTGCGATCCCTAGGCTGGAAAATAAACACAGAGAAGTCTATTCTGACACCACAAAAAACTTTGGAATTTCTTGGTTTAATTTGGGACCCATGGCAGAACCTAAAATACCTTCCAGAAAGGTTAGCGACAAAAATAATTACCCACATTCATGTGTTATTAACAAAGAAAAAGGCTACATTACTAGACCTACAGAAAACTGTTGGCATGATGAATTTTGCAAGCTTTGCGGTGAAACGGGGTCGCCTACACTATCGCAACCTTCAGAAACAGTCCAACAAAATGCTGGCTCTTCACCCCGTGAAGACCTTACCTCTACCTCCTCAAGCTATTCAGGAGTTAATTTGGTGGAACAACAATTGTCGAACACGGTCACAACTACACCTTTCTATGCCATGTCACTACCTTACCACGGACGCGAGCGACCTTGGTTGGGGAGCTATGTTGGACAATCGAAGACTGCAGGGAACATGGACAAAGTCACAGGAAAAAGTACACTGCAACCAGAAAGAAATGCTAGCAATCCTAAACACTCTAAAGGGTCAGGCGGAGAACCTGCGCTCGAAAGTTTTAATAATACAGTCCGACAACAAGACAGTGATAGCGTACCTACGCAACGAGGGAGGAGTAAGATCAACAGCCCTCATGAGGCTTACCAAGGAAGTGTATCAAATCCTAGACCAACACGATATTCAAATATCAGTGTATCACATTCCAGGAAACTACAATTATCACGCCGATCGGCTATCTCGATACAAGACACCCTCCGAGTGGCATCTACTCCCAACCGTAACACAAGTGCTGTTCGAGAAATGGGGTACACCAACGGTCGACCTCTTCGCATCACGACGCGCTCACGTAGTGCCGACATACTGCTCTTTAGACCGGGCAGACAAACAAGCGACATTCTACGATGCGTTGAGCATGCAATGGAAACACGAACTAGCATGGCTGTTTCCACCCCCACACCTAATTCCGAGAGTCCTTGCACATCTAAACAGAGCTCAGGGGACGTATATAATAGTAGTTCCTCGTTGGGAGAATGCTTTTTGGAGACCAGACTTGAAAAGTCGCGCTCAAGACGCTCCCTTCACAATCAGGAACCTATCCAAGGTTTTAATAGATGTGACAACAATGCTCCCTCCAGCGAAGGTCTCAGAAATGACTCTGGAGGCGTGGAAATGTGGGGGTGGAATGAGGAACTAAAAGATTGGACTGACGAACAGAGAACTCTGTTATCTTCATCTTGGCGAAAATCTACGATGAAGACTTACAAACCAGCCTGGAAAAGATGGATTACTTGGTCAACGAAAAAGGGTGTCAATACACTCAACCCCACTGGATCTAATTTAGCCCGCTTTTTGGCTGACCTCCATCAGAAGGACGGTCTCTCTTTAAGTACAATTCAGGTACATAAATCAGTGGTCTCAACATTTGTTGATCCCAATAACCATGTCAAATTAAGTGCGCATAGTCTTGTGAAACAAGTCCTGAAATCTATAGCTATGGCGAAACAAAAACCAGAAAAGCCACCTATCTGGGATACGGACATAATTAAGAATTATCTTAAATCAAGAGACGCTGACACAGCAAACTTATATGAGGTGTCAAAATTTACAGCAGCTATTTTGTTACTGTGTTCAGGTAGAAGAGTGCACGATTTAACTCTGCTCAAGATAACGCCGCAGCACTGTACAGTCGACGATAATGTTATAATATTTAGACCGGCTTTTGGATCTAAAACTGATTCCTGCTCTTACCGGCAATCAGCTTGGAAATTACTTACCAACTCTGACGACAAGTGTCTTTGCCCTGTTCATTGGGTAAAACATCTTATCAATTTATCGGAAGAAAGGAGATCAGCGGCCAATTCTGACAATCTATTTCTTGCTTTGACGGGAAAACCGCGTCCAGCATCTCGCACAATAATAGCTGGCTGGGTAAAGAAACTTCTTCAACAAGCTGGTATAAAAGCAACCGCAGGCAGCTTCAGATCGGCTGTAGCATCTAAAAACTGGGTCGAAAACTTTCCACTTGATGATATTTTGGCCAGGGGTAATTGGAGATCGGCTAATACATTCTGTAAATACTATTGCAAGAATATTTCTAACCCTAATGCTAGTGATTCGGTTTCGATTTCAAGATATTTTGCTCCTGTTGATGACTAACGCAATTTATCATTGTCATTTCAGAATCGATTAATAGTCATAATAAATAATTAGACTGATTTTGCTTTGTTAAAGTGTGTTCCTACACAAAAGTTTTCTATAATTATGATTGTTGACAGTTGTAAGCCAAAATAAAACACAATTTCCTTTCTAATTGTAATGTTTTTATTTTTATACTAAACACATTATCCACCTTATCATATCAGTACATAGATCTTCATTCATTACTTGGTATTATTGTAATAATATAACTCACACAACACAATTCTAGACCTTTAACAAGTCCAAAGTTATAAAAATAAATTATATAATAATTACACACATCACTTCACTAGGCGTTCACTTTTATATTTTCACACTAAATAATTATTTGACATAATATGTCAATATCATATCACATTGGCAATTTAGCGCCACCAGGCGATAGTAAACACGTCTCTCATGTTTAATTAGGCTTCGAATGACGGTACAGTACTGTTTAATAGAGACGTTTTACCTGAAATTAAAACGTTTATTAAACATACTTACCTCATTCGAAGCCTAATATTTTTTAAACCTGCCTGGTAGCCATGAGACGCAATGACGAATATTTTGAGCCGAGAACTCAACTGCCCTAAGGGTGGCGCTAGTGACGTCAGATTCGAGTGAAGTTGATTGCAGAACAGGAAGGGGAAGGAGGTGGGAGGACCGGAAGTATGCAATATGTACTACAGAAAACGAAATGCTACTCTCATGTTTAATTAGGCTTCGAATGAGGTAAGTATGTTTAATAAACGTTTTAATTTCAGGTAAAACGTCTCTATTTAATTATATCACCATACATTATGGATCTTACGAACTACGAATACTCAAAATAGCTATCAAAATATCACAAAAACAGTGAAAAATATTGTGGAATGAGAATCGAACAGAACACAATCTTCCTAACCAAAACATATTTACTATTCTTGCGTTGATGCAATAATCATTCTAAAATAATTCATACTTCTAAATATAAATTAGGTTCAGTCACACTAACGTAAGTGTTTAGTAAGAATCAGATTGTAATGAATTTTATTACATCTAAACTAAATTTTAAAGCTTCTTTGATTTTATGAACTTATTAACTTCTACTAAACAGGAATGTATGTAATATACTTACATCACAAGATATTATTTACATATCACTATAATAAAAGAATCACTGCCTTCATAGTAAGTACCTACACTTAGACATAAATAAGTAATAGTTTAGAACATAGGTAGATCATGTCGCTTTTCACAATGCCAAACGGCTACATGTGACATACAAGTCAACGTAGCTACTATTTTTAAGATCAATATCAGAATATCAGAGGCAGAAATGGAGAGCAAACAGGTGTATTTATAGAAGGTTCAAGTTTAAGTGCAGTCTTAATATACCATAATTAGACTACTAGAGGACTAATACACTAATGGCACCACATTATAAGGCCACCCACACATAAGTATTAAATCAGAACTAGTGGATTTTCTTCACTTTGTTCAGACAAAAAAACTAGGTTATTTTGATTAATACAGATTAACTCCTTTTATAAGAGTCTGATGTCGTCAATTCATATAAAAAGATCCGGTATATAAATACACTTAACAAATATCAGTACAGAATTATACTCATATCAGACGGTTTTGCAATGGTACACATAGTCAGTAATATATAAAATATTAACAAGAGATGATGTATCATAATTATATTTATCTTGATTCACAACCAATCTAAAACAAATAAAGATAAATTATGTACTGTATTTATTTCAAAACAGAAACAAAAATAAAATAACTAAAGAGTATAGTTGCACAAGCTACAGGATCGCGATCAGTATATAAAAACAAAATAAAGTTTTGTAATAATCCTTGTGGTCATACAATTCCTGTGTGTTTATAATAGTCCTAAGTTTTATGATATGACATTAATAGTTCGGATTAAAATAAAATTGCAACTTCTACGCTTAACCCGTGTCGTTTATATATGATAAAATTAATATCAAGTCTTGGTGTATCGCACACACATCGCCCTCGCCCTAGCCAGAGGCACTTCAGTCTAATTATTAGACTAGATTCGTCTCATCTCAAGTCTGAGAGCCATATTGAACATACGTTTAAATTCAAATTGATGTCAGCATTGAGATGTTTGTTCAAAAGTGCCACGAGAGGAATGGAAGCCGCATGCGTCAGCAAGACCCTTAACTAGATATTCATTTGTAGTGAAAAATGTTGCTAATCATGTGGTATTGAGTTGGGATCGTAGCACCAGCTTATTATTCCTTAGAGATAAGGAAATAAAAGTCTAAATATATTACGTAAGCATCTACTTAGCGCGAGCGCGGTGACAATTGGTATAATAAAAGGCCCGTTCCATATACTTAGAGTACCCGCCAAGAAAGGAATCCCGCAGATACAACGATGTCCAAAGAATATCTGTCGTCGCGTGCACTATTCAGTACTCTATCACATATTATTAAAGCACAATTCATTTAATATTTTCTCCGCAGGACTCCTGTCGTGGCGCGGACTGTATTGAACCTATATGTTATATATAGCACGTTCACACCATGAACATGCACCTGCTCCTGCCGCTGTCGTGAATATTGCTTGAAATACTCCCGCAGAAGTATCATCGCGAGTGAGTGTTCACACACTGCCGTTATACTCTTCTCGCACCAATATGAGTGAGCGGGATAGCAATACATTCCACACGCGTTCGTGCTGCCGTTCCTTTGACTCGCGCACGAAAAGCTGACAATGGAGGGAGCACGGGAAGTGGCAGCGGCATGACGAGTAGCAGTGCGAGTAACCTGTTCACACATTCGTGCTGTCCACTTCCCTTACTATTTCCCTGCCCATATTGGCATCATGTGAACGTGGTATTAGTGATAGTGCGAGAGCTTGCCGGGCCTCCTCGGCGGCGCGGTCTCGTACTCGTAGTAGTTGGACTGCGGGCGCACGGCCACGCCGCCCTCTCTACAGGACCGCTGAGAGTGGTAGCCAGCCCCGACTGCACGACGGCTGCAACAAACACACACCATTAGTATCATCGTTACATTCTAGTAACTACCTGCATTTGCGGTTGCATTCACCGGTGTACCTACTTACTGACTTCGTCAAAACGTTTAAAGTTTTTCAGACAGAGCAGATAAATCGGCAAGCAGTTTTGAATACCTATTCTATCTCGAAATTTTCTTCATTTCTCGACGTTTTGCACATAAAGCGTAGGTAACGTAAACGGGTCGTTCAGTGTTCTTGTCTATGTTTTCTAAAATTGTATACCTAACACGGAAAGTGTTTTTTAACAATTTGGTACCTGCTCTTGTTTATAGTTTGTACAAAACATACTGATTGTCTCAATTCTTGAAATTTTGTATGAAATGACTAGGCAATTTGTTTATCCGCGTAACTATTGTGATCCTCTACTAAGCAAATGCGAAGTAAAACAGTCTCTCATCCTGTATTCAAAACTACATCAGTTATGCTCGTGCCCATTCCATTTTAAATGATCATTATAAAATTAAAATAAATGCTAATGTTTCTTTAATTACTACAAGACAAGGGGAAAACGCAGAAAAACTGTCGGCACTACAAGACAATGTACAATGGTAAAGTATAAATTAACTAATAAATAAGTCGCTAAGAGCTCAATTACATACGAGGATGACAGATTGAAATTACGAGACAAATGGGTTGCGTTTCTTAGTAGACTAGAATCATGATCGGCTGTCTCATGAGTTAGATGTTATATGAAAACTCACGTTAATTTAATGATGTACAAATCTACCACACAACATAGTTTCATATGTAATGTTACTTCATGTTACCTACTAATTTTTTTTTCTCTCAAATTCTAACAATTTATTTACTTAACTTATAAACTTATAACTAGGGTACAAAATATTTACTAACTATACAATTTAAACTCTAAAACACAAAACTAAAAAAAAACTAAATGTATGTATGGTACAAATGTTTGTCATAGCAATATGACAGGTACTGCGAATGAGAGTTCAAAGTGCAATTTCATGATTGCACTTATTTATATCACCAGAATAAGATGTAAGTATGTATGATACATCGTCATAGCTGCGATGCGAATAGTTACGTTTACACGAGAACATTATTAGGAAGCGTTACATAGCACATACACCTTACCCGTGTCAGAGGTTGCGGCAACCAGGAAAAAACAACCGACCGTTAATTATCGCAAACACGTATTTTATTACAACTACATACTATAAGCTGCATGTCAAGTTACCCATTTAGAGGATCAAACAATACTAGAAAATAAGAAACTGTAAAAAGTGCCTGCAGGGATTTGAACCCGGGACCGTCGGGTACCGTCCCACTGCTCTGCCAACTAAGCTACCGGCGCCTTGACTGAAACGTTCAAAATTTCAATTTCTTCGAAGCGACATACAACGACATCTGGTATAAGTTATTGTACCGAATACTATGGTTAGTCCTGTTTTAATGAAAATAATATACGGGCTGTAAGGGACGGTGTACCGAAAACTTTGCAGGCATGATCAGACCATGAAACTGAACAACTTTTTCTATGGAAGCTATGTTGGTAAACGAGAATTTTTTTTCGACCTCCCACATACAAAATTCCCGATGAGCTGACTGACTTTCTATGGAAACTCGAAAAAAAAAATTTCGTTTCCCAACATAGGCTCCATAGTAAAAGTTGTTCAGTTTCATGGTCTGATCATGCCTGCAAAGTTTTCGGTACACCGTCCCTTACACCCTGTATAAGTTCATAATAAACCATAGGAACAATACTAAATTTTCTTCTGAAATGTATGAAAAGCCAGTATAAGTTAATCCTTAAAAAGGGTTGCTCGGTGTGCTGCTGATAGTATCACCTAAATGATCCTAAACTTACTCGAGTATTGATCTTGATGATTATAATATTTTTGTCATTAATATATTGAGCGCCTACGTATTTCAGCGGTTTAACGTTTGCAAAAACAATTAATAACTTTGAGTACTGAGGTACATGTTTAATGGCGATACACAATTTTCCGAATGACCCTCAAATATTTGGCAGGCGCGGCGTAAATGTCCTTTTACGCTCTGCCAACCCTGCAAGGGATTATAGGCGTCATGTGTGTGTGTGTTTAAAAAACATAAGACATTACATTAGAGCCGGGTTCATAGAAGGTTGTCTCCATTCTTTCAATTACCCAGATTCAAATCATCACTGCTGACGTTGTTTCAATCTCAGGCGTAGGTTTAACGTCATAAGATCCATTACATAAATAAAGTTTCACTACAACGCAGTCAGGCTAATTACAATTAAGTGTTCACACGTATTACACCTTCATTAGATTTTAAGTACCACCGTGGGTTCAACAGCTATTTGTTACCGTTGTAAAAAAAAGTATATTCCCATTTATAAGATGGAGGCAGAAAGGTAGAGTTGCAAAATTACATAGTTAATTAATAAGTGTAACACAGCTCAGGTTTACCAAACATAATTAGACACTCGCTTCCTTTATAATCTACCTACATTTTACAGACTAGATCATGTTACGTCTAGTAGCTATTTTAAGGAAACACGAATTTTATTTCATATTACTCGAGTTCCTTAACAAGAATAATAAGAGACAATATTCTCAATTGCAACTTACCGACTAAAGTACCGCCGTTCCAATAAGTCGTATTTGACGGCTGTCATCTCCATACTAAGGGAGATGTCAACAAAGGAAAATGGACCGTCTGCCATAGTAAAATCACGAATCTGACAGCTGTCAAATACGACTTATTGGAACGGCGGTACTTAAAACAAAAAATAGCACTATCACTTTCTGTTACATAGGCTTTAACAAGGATAGCTGATGATCACCTCTTAAATTGTCTATGATTTATTTATATACATGGTATTTGTCAAAATGAAGCAGGTGTAAAAACGCTGAAAATAAAACACTTTTGTGCTGGACAACAACTACTTTATTCCAACATTATGGCGGGAGTGCAAGAAAATACAACCGTCACTTGTTTGTCCAAATGCAATCTCTTTTTCTAAAACTACAAAATGGCTGGCTGGCTGGCTGGCTTGGTATACAGAGTAAGAGCGATTCAAAATATGGCGGTTATACATACAAGCAAATCTGCGAAATGGCGCGAAAATCGTAGATTATTTATGACATGACATGACAAAAATAGTGTATAACATCCTTTCTAAACTTTCCTTTTCTAAAGTTATTAAACGGAAAGCGACAGTGCTATTTTTGATTGGCCGTTTTATTTAGTAATCTGCATTACCATATTAGCAATTGGGCCATTAGAAAAATGTCGGACCATCAAGTAACATTCAAAATTGATTGTATGGACGATGAGGGAGCTATCAGCTATGAGTGATTATTTCAGTTTTGACGTAATTAGGTAAGTGTTTAGGGAGTAGAGGCGGTCCATCCCTGCGTGACCGCATTAGTGGCACGATACTTGGAGAACCTTAGAGCAAAAGGCAATGTTCCAAAAGGAAACTTTTATGAATAAACAGAATGAAGCTATGAAAAACTCGTATCAATCTTTCTTAGACATTTTTAAACGGTTTACTAACGAATATACATATTGTATTTATTTTGAGTTACCGTTAATCAAGATAAGGTTGTTTATACCGCGATCGTTTAAAATTCTGACGTCTCAATAAGATTCGGCGCTTGCTAACTCTACTCTACCAAATGTGCAATAATACGCAATGTTTTGTGTAATGTATAAAAAAGAAAACTTGGAAGTATTTTGCATTTTTGTAGATTTAGGCAAGCAAAGCAAAGTGGTTGCGACGAATTATTCATAGCTTCATTCCGGGATTTCATAGGGTTCGCTCTGAAACATTCCCTTGCTCTGAGGGTTGGGCCTTGTGGCCGTTTCATATTCACATTAATTTCAGTTATTAATGTGTCCAGGGACCCATTTATTAATCTACTAATGTCGGTATTGAGGAAAACAGTAGAATGAAAGGAATTTATATTTTGTCCTAAAAGTTAATTCAGAAGGGATAGATAAATAGGGATTGTTAAACTTGTTAATGAGAATTTTAGACGCAGTTACGCCAGTTACTGAGTTTATTGCTCTGTAATTCGAATACGGAAAAAGTAAATATAGAGTCGTTTCTAGCAAAATGTTTGAACTCATAAAGTTAATTGTTATTTTACAAAGCATAAAAAACATAGTTTTCGAAGGTGTTTGAAAATATAATTTGTTACTTCAAGTATCTTGAACGCTGACGTTAATATCATGACTCGATGGCGTCAGATAGTTCTAAAGTGGCGGCCACGCGTCGGAAAGTACATCGTTGGACGTTTTCCTACCGTATGGACTTAGTGAGAGTTTCGGATAGCCGTTGTATACGAGTCGTCTATTTTCAAAAGTGGCTATCTCACTTCCTGTATTTGATCATTTAAAAAAATACAATAATGCCTCCACGAGCAACTACACAAACTTTCTATAGATATAGCTGACCTAACACCGCCCGGTGATTGATCAGTATGTACCTATGTATTAACTTTATTGTACCACAAAACAAATTAACAATAACAGTAAAGGATAGAATAAAACAAGAGGCACAAAGGCGGACTTATACCACAAAGGGATTTCCTCCAGTCAACCTTTGAGAGACTCCGTGGGAGGAGATGGCCAGCTTTGAAACTAAAAACTGGTTATTGCAACATTTAACTCTAAATCATCTTTTTATAAAAACCACGAAATATCCGCCTTTAATATTACCTAAACTCCGTTTATTTAAGAATGACCTATAATGTAAACAAACTTTGTATGTAACTGACAGTCTTAAATAAACGGAGTGTAGTCGACTCAATTACAGAGCCTTCTACAAATTGCAGTCTATGTCTACGTCCAGCAGTGGACATATCATCGATGACAATGAGCAAAGCAAGTAGGTAAGGTATAGTACTCACGTCTCCTCCTGTGCCTTGGCGCGCTGCTGCGTGACCTGCCGCCGCATCTGCCCGATCTGCACCTCGCTTAACTTCTCGCGGCGAACACTGCTTGGAATACAACACTACGGTTACATCACCAATACAAAACTATACCGTGCTAGCTTTAGGGCCTGCGAACATCTAGTGTCATTTAGCGCACAAAGTTAATAGGAAGATATTACTGCATCGTAGTATTGAATTAACATTATATAAGTAGTACTCTGTAAGGTCCAAGGGTACGTTCAATCGACCATAAATAATATATCTTTCGAAGCTCTTTTATACTAAAAAGCTGTATCGTGGTCCATAAACATACCGTTCAGTCAGCGACGTCAATAGTATAAAAGAGCTACGAAAGATATATTATTTATAGTCGATTGAACGTACCCCGAGAAACTTGTTTAGTTATGAATCACATCAATCAAAATATTTAGCGTTAGGAGTACCTACCTACCTACCACCTTAAACAATAATTTAGTAAAATAATTCTATTCGACCTGCAAACACTATCAAACTTTTTTCCGTTGCCAATATTTATCCACAGCTACAACTACAACACAATACTCTAAAAAAACAAACTTTTAAGACCCCAAAGAAACTGTGAGGATACTTCGTGACGTACTTACTTCAAATTGTGTTGTATTTCTTCGTAATTGACGTAATGTCCCGCCGGCCCCCACGCGCTGTCCATGGCCTGTGGGGGGTAAATAAGGATTTAGTTGCGCTCTCACTGAGATACGGATTACGGAATCTCGGACAGGATTACCGTAATCCTAAGGGTAAGAGCTCATAGAGCACCTAGATGTGGACCCTTTTTCTGTAGTCTTTAACCAATCCTACTTATATTATTTCTTTACGCAAAAACTACTGAACCGATTGTGATGAAATTTGGCACACATGTAGAAGGTAACATGGATTAACACATAGGATAGTTTTTATCACCACTCGAGGGTTATGCAAGCAACCCGGCGGGAAACAGCTAGTTTGATATACCTAGTAGGATACTGAACATTACGTACGATGACCGAATTTCTGGTTTCGTATGCGCAATTGCGCAATCCCAAAAGTGATTTATTTGATATGTAAAATTCTGAAACGAGTAGTAGAATTGCCGGAATAAACTTGAAATTATCTTGCAAGAGAGAAATATTCCGACTGATCTGAAACTTGCAAGCTAATCCCGATTTTATTTCAGATCAAGCTGTTTGCTCGCTAGACATTTTCTCGAGATAAACTCGTAAGTGCCCATTATGGTAAATCTTCAGAATCCCGCAATGAACGACGTATTTTACATAAAATAAGTACGTTATTGCGCTTTTGAAGAACTTATTGTGAGATCCTTCTGGCATTAGGTATTGTTCATTCCTCGAAAAAGGGTATAATGAGATTATTTTTGAGCTTATTGAAGAAGGTATTATGATGGAAACAAAGTTACTGTGCCATGGTCGGGAGACGGTCGGGCAATGAAGTTTAGTGATTGTGGGTAGTTGGGCACTAGCGAGCGACGAGCTGGATTTAGACCGAAAGCGGATTACGTTCAAGCTCAAGTGAACTTCATTAATTAGGTCGGATTGTGTGTTACGAGTGGTTACGAGGACTTTAAACTGAGTGTTTTGATTTCTAGACATGCAATTTTACCAAGCTTAAATGCTTCAGGCAAAATGAAAAATCCATCAAATTTAAAACGCAATTTTTTTAAGGTGCGATCAGAAAAAAAAAGTTTTAATATTCAGAAATTAATAATATTGAATAGAACAAATGCTTACAAAAAAAAACGAATAACTGGCTGATTAAAAAAACACAACGCCACCATTGTTATGATTAGTTTTGATACACGTAAAATATCACGTCTTTGTCCCATGCGGGGTAGGCAGCGTAAACGGACATAAAAATACAGACAGTAATCAAAATGTTAAATACAAAGTTCATTTAGCTCTTCATTTTCACAAGTTTTACAATATTCAAAAGATAACTAATGCTTCAAGTAAAAAAATGCGTTCAGAAATGTAACAAATGTCTCGGTATTGAGAAATGGCAATATGTAATCGAACAAAACGTATTTAAAAAAAATGCCTAATAGTAGTTTATGCAACTGTCATATAAGGCGCAAAACACATCAAAATGGCGAGTGGCGGCAGTGTGGCGTGGCGCGAAGGCAGTAGCGTTCGATTTTCGATCGTATTTGTATTATCATAGATTTACAAATGGCGCGGGCGCAGCCCAAATCGGGTGCGCGGGTGTGGCGTGCGGGAAGTGCGCACTTGCATTGCCATTTGTAAATCTATATTAATACAAATACGATCGAAAATCGAACGCTGCTGCCCTCGCGCCACGCCACACTGCCGCCACTCGCCATTTTGATGTCTTAGAATGCGAGTGTCTGTTTATCACACGAGGCGTAGCCGATTGACACGAGCATTCTAATGCCTAATTATATGCAGTTGCATACACTATTTTATCTACACTCTCCAAAAATTAACTCAGTTGTATACTTTTCCGAACGTCCGCACCGGCAATTGCAAGGCCCGATACATGGTCAAATTCAATACGAGAACGTAATAAGGCTTGATATGAATTTTCGAAGATTCTTTACTAACAGTTGTTTAGATGTCGAGTCTCAACAACAAATAACTAAACAACTAAACAACTACTGAACAACACTGAACAACAACTGAACAACATCGGAATAGCATTTAAACAACTGCTCAACATCGGTACAACAACTAAACAACATCTGAACAAAAACCTATTAAAACAACTGAACAACATCCGAAAAATTACCGTACAGAACAACTGTCAGGTGCGGCGGAAGATGGCGATTTGAGTATTGGCAAAAAAAAACTTCGTTTCATTTCTCAACTTTATCGTAGTAAGAGTTTTCTCATTAAGTCATTACGCTTCTATAATTTATATTAAACCGTAGTTTATATAGGCAGAATTCTAAAGTAGGTCTTTATGCAACTGTTTTCGAATTCATAATTCGAACATTATGAGACGAGTGTAGATAATAGTAGTTTATGCAACTGTCGTATAATGGGGGTCATTAGAATGCGAGTGTCTGTTTATCACACGAGGCGTAGCCGAGTGTGATAATAGTTTGACACGAGCATTCTAATGCGTAATTATAGCAGTTGCATACACTATTTTATCTACACTCTCCAAAAAAAAACTCAGTTTAACACTTTTCCAAACGTCCGCACCGGCGATTGCAAGGCCCGATATATGGTCAAATTCAATACGAGAACGTAATATGGCTTGATATGAATTTTTAAAGATTCTTTACTAACAGTTGTTTAGATGTCGAGTCTCAACAGCAAATAACTAAATAACTAAACAGCAACTGAACAACACTGAACAACAACTGAACAACAACTGAACAACACTGAACAACATCGGAATAACATCTGAACAACAACTAATCAACATCTGAACAACAACTGAACAACATCTGAACAACATCTAAACAACATCTCAACAACAACAGAACAAAAACCTATTAAAACAACTGAACAACATCCGAAAAATTACCGTACAACAACTGTCAGGTGCGGCGGAAGATAGCGATTTGAGTATTGGAAAAAAAAACTTCGTTTCATTTCTCAACTTTATCGTATTAAGAGTTTTCTCATTAAGTCATTACGCTTCTGTAATTTATAGTAAACCCTAGTTTTTATAGGCAGAATGCATAAAGTAGGTCATTATGCATCTGTTTTCGAATTCATAATTCGAACATTATGAGACGAGTGTAGATAAAATATTTTTCAGAACGCACCGCCGCCATTATTATATATAACTTTTAAATTTTTCGTATAAAATGTGTTGTTCGAAATTCAAATCGCTCCAAACAGTGGATATAAACACTTTTGCCCACTGGTTTTACGCGGCAAAACAGATCTTTTTAAGCTGGACCGATGCCTCGCAGATTCGCACCAGTAGTCCATATGGACGCAGTTTCATACCAACTGTAGTAAGGCAGATTACCTTACCTGATGAGCTGAATAGAAAGCGAAACAGTTGCCGACTTATTTTGCAAATATACTTTTCGTCTTTGTATTCCTCTACCAGTTCAGCGTAAAAACTGAACTAAACTACATAAAGTTCAGCGATTGCCCCGCTCGGGTACAAGAAGCTTATCGTAGAGGACGAAACTCATACACGAGTTGTCGTAAGACACTCATGAGACCGATGCCTCGCAGATTCGCACCAGTAGTCCATATGGACGCAGTTTCTTAAGCTGGAGAGGTCAAAATGTCGTGTACTGGTGGTAGGTTGCATTCCACACCTGAGGCCTTTTTATCCCACCCGCGGTTTACTATTAGGATAATACAAATTAGTTACAATGACGGATCATGATGTCAATATGTGATATCCTACATTGAACAAAGACATTTTGAATTTAGAGATTTTACGGTATTTACGTATAAAGCCCTTGTTCCATTACTCACTTGGTGCTGCGCGGGCGCAGGTCGGACCGGCGGGGCGCGGTACGGCGGCGCGTGGGATCGCTGTGACTTGTGCGAGGATCGCTCGCCGCTGCCGCTGCTTTGACGCGAATGCGCCGCTTCTAGCCTGTGGACATATTATTTAATATTAGGACAACAATTTTGCGATTTTTACTTTTTTGCTACCTAGTCTTGACACCAGGGTTCATCGGATCGGTCGACGACTCGTTGTCCCACACGAAAATAAGAGGACCTGGTCTATTTGATGGTTGTAATATTGGGGTGATGCCATTCTAGCCGGCATCACACGGCGCGTTTATTTGAAATACCTCTGTTGTGCTGGTGGGTTTCCTTCTTCCCTCTCCTCGGTCCGATTGTGTCGTTCGAGCGCTTCCCTGGAGAGCGACTTCTCGGACGCGCGGCCGGGCTGCGTCCTTCCGTAGATCTCACCGCCAGGTTCTATCTTCTTGTTCGGTTTGCCCATCCTGATAAAGAGCATTTTTAAATTTGCATTTGGATTTTTCACTCAAACTCATAAATGAAAATAGGAAATTAAAAAAATGGTTGCTGCAGGGACTTGAGCCCGGGAACGTAGAGTTAGCGTCCAACTACTCTACCAATTGAACTGCCAGAACTTTAACTGCTACCACCAAACGGCTGCTTTTTTAGATATAGCTTAGTATAAAATAACAGTTTTTGTGCTTGATGATTGTTAGGTACAAATGTTCATATCCTACCGGCTGCGCCAAAAACCAATATAGACAAATAAGATAATAGAAGGTATCCTACAGTGAAAAGGGGCAGCAGTTTGAAAGTACAATTCTATTTACCTGAACATAGACGATAAAGATTTCAATATGGACGGTTTCTTGGTAGATAACGATGATTGCTGCGGAGATCCACGGACCATACCATCTGGGCCGTGGTGGTCGTCTGTCAGCCAATGTTTCAACGCTGCAAATAATAAATAAAATCTGAACAACATTCTTCGTAGAGTGATTAAAGTAGGCTGTTGGTAAGTTTCAACTGACAATTCGAGACAATATGATTAGCGCAGTCCTACTGAAAAGATTTAATCAAAAATAATAGAATAAAACCAAAAATGTGAACTCACGTGGGTGTGCTCTTGCATAAATGGGTTCGATTCGAGGATTCCTTTGGTTTTCTTGTATCGCTGTTTGTAACGACTCTAAACTTGATGATTTTCTCATTCCTAGTGACGGGCCCACTTGCATTGCTGGAACAAAATAGAAATGACATATCTGTGCAACAAAATCAAGTAACAAATTAATTATCACAATATTTTTTTTGTATAAACATGCTCTATTAACTTGCTAACAATAAAATACATGTCCCAGGGAGACGTTTTCCTTTGTTTCTGCATGCAGGGTTGTAAGCGATAAGGTCACCTTTGCATTTGATAAGTTGTAAAATTATTGATCTTGTATATTTTTGTCTTGTTATTTCTGGGTGTCTATTAAATTACCTATACTCTTACCATTGATAGCCTTAGTTTCCTTGATTTTTCTATAAGTGCCGGTCTGTTTGGCGTCCATTGCGGCGTGCCTTTTTTCTGACATAGACCTCCTTCCAATAGCGTCTCGACTGAACCCCGCGCCACTTTCGCTACCGGACTCCGTTACACAGTCGCCACTGCCGCTGCCCCTAGAAATGCAATATAAATGTCACAAATAAGTCCTAGGAAAAGTGCAACCGACCTAGGATATCATCATAACAATATGAATTACAAATATTCTATAATATTTTCTGACGAAAATATATTTCTCGTCTTATAATTTTCCTTTAAGAGATGTTTAAGAAACTACATGAGAAATATGTGGAAAGCAAAGAGCATTAAGTCAGTTCTATCATTGTTTTTGATTTAAAAAAGAAAAGGGACAAACGTTCCACTACTCGCAAGATGTATTTTTTAGCTGTTGTAAAGCAACTTACCTCGTCGTAGTTCCATAGTCCTCCTCAATGATAACATTGTGGTGCGCGGGCGGCGACCTCGCCATGTGCACGTGTCCGTGGTTGGGCCGGTAGTGCTGCAGCGCGGGCGGCGCGGGCGGCGCGGGCGGCTGCGTCGCCATGTAGTAGCTCTCGTTCCGCAGCCCCGTCAGCCGGTCTATCACGGGGTTCCATCCGTCCAGCCGACTCCACTCGAAGCTATCCCTTTTCGGATCGTGCGGAACCGTATCTTTGTCTCTTTCTAAGTACCCTTTGCTGTCGTCCGATTGGTTTGACACCCAACTGTTGTTGTTGTTTATGGTGACTATCGAGGAATGTTTCTTGCTATGTCTGCCGTCGTGGTTGTCTATGCATCGTTCGTTGTTTATGCCGTTTTCTATAGGTTTGTTTTCTTTGTCCGATGATGAGTTTGTGTTGTAGATGACTGTGTTGTAGTTGTTGTTGGAGTTGTCGTTGGAGTTGGTGGTGTCGTTGCCGTTCGGTGGGGTGTCGTCTTTCCATCGCGCTAGGCTGTCCATACTATCTGTGAGACCATCAAAAATGACAGCATTTTACCTACCAATAAAATGCTTATTAAACTACTTACCTTCCTTATAGCCTTACTTATAGAGATAGACATCTTCCTTTGCAGCGATTGGTCGCACTTATCTGTTCCAAAGCTGTGTGATTGGTTACGTATGCCCCCACACCCCACCCCACTCCGACACGGCAGGGCGGGGCGAGTCGGCCCGCTTGGCTTCATTGCGTCTCATAATAATATTCTAATTAGAATATTATTACTACAAAATACACCAGGCAGAATTAAAAATTTAAGGCTATAAGGAAGGTAAGTAGTTTAATAAGCATTTTATTGGTAGGTAAAATGCTGTCATTAAACCACTGTACGTTCCTTATAGCCTTACTTATAGAGACATGTTTGATATCGCCTGGAGGAGTGGGAGCTATCGCCAATGTGAAAAACTATAAAAAGAAACAGGTATTATTATTCTTTAAAAAAGAAAAATGAATTTCTTTATCAACAATAATGATTTTGATCCACTATACTGAAAATTTATTTATATTGTATTTTTAAAAAATACTGTGATATCATAAACTCACCCTTAAATGACGATAAAATATAATAAATTATAATGAAAATGTAATTCAAAACCTCTTGTACTATATTACGGCATTCTAGGTAAACATAATAGAATGATGAAAATGATGCATTTGTAACATGCCATTTATAATGTCTTTGAAAAACTTTACCTCGTGTTTGATAAAAAATGCACATAATACAGTTATTCATTATGTAAGTCTCAATACGTTTTGATAAGATAGAAAGTACGCGGAAATTCATCTGAAAGTTTCCGAACAGTAAACAGAAAATTTCAAAAAAAATATTTGAAAAACTCAATAGCCAAAATAGTAAAATATAAAAATATTGAACCTTTAGTTAGAGGTAAATACGCATTGCAGGTCGTTTTTATAAAACCTTTTAAATATCTATTTACTTACATAGTAAATAAATAGCTCTTTTACACAGAAAAACATAGCTTACATATTGTAATTGTGCTTGATCACTCAAGCTATAGGTAACATGATAAGTAGGTTAAATTTCCCTACTATAAGGTCAACACTACTGTTTAAGATATGCATTGACCTAAACGGGCTTAAGCAGGTAAATCAAAAAACCTGGCCAAACGACTACCTAGTTTCCCAGGAGAATAAAAGGCATATAAATTTGTTATCAAATCATACCTTCATATGATTTTTTAAATATGATTCATTTGGGCTTGCCTTAATAATATTTGCTATAATACATAATTATCAATAACTAACCTTGTTTACTTTGTCGGAGTAACGGTCAAGCTTTATTTAAAACATCACTCGGGCCTCTGAATAAACTATATTGTATATAATAATATAGTTAATTAATATCTTGGTAAATCTACCTAAACTTGATATAATAAAAGAGGCGATTATTGAAATTGTTTTCTGCCATAACTACCTCTGACCGTCCCATGCAAAGCCCAGATCTCTGTTTAAAACTTGAAAAGGGCACAAATTTGCTTTAATTTTATGTACAATCAAAAACGAGCTAGCTATAAAAGAATATGAGCTAAAGTTTAAATTATAAGAATTTTATCATTTTGTTAACAGCTTACCTACGGAGAAAATTTAATCCGAAGGTACGTCGGTAAACGACGTTATTGTCTATTAGACAGTACAAACATTCCAACATTGCAAATTAATTGTGGTAGCCTAGATCTTACGTGGGTCACCGTACAAATATTATATATCATTATGATCACCGTTGGTAAAATATACTAGCTATTGAACGTAGTAGGTAGTTCCCAATATAATTCTCGCTAGGTATCTATTCTGAAAATATTTTACTTGATAGGCAAACTATTTACCTAGTACAAAGGTATATTCAAGCATTTTTTAAACAACGTCTTGTGCTCGACATTCAGAGCAAACATATTGGAACAACGGTATTATTATTTTAGGCTGACGTCTTACGATAGGCAATTATGTTCACTATCGTACGTTTCTAACAACGATCTAACAATGTTATACACAGGAGTAGATACTCGTATTTCAAACCCAAACAAGGCAGACAGGGCACTTACACAAATATCAATTAGCAAAAGTACCCTCTGATTGTAACCTTTTGTATATTTATTTAAAATACCCACATAGACTGTGGGTACTTGTTGTTTACTTGCCCAAAAGCTTTCATTCATTATCGAAAAAGTAGGTGTAGTAAGCATGACTACACTTGAGGAAATAAAAACTTAATATCGTCTGGGACAGTGTCGCATTATTGCTATTTGCCACTATCGCTCTAAAACTTTTCATCTCTAGAGGAGGTTGTTATACAAATTACGTAATATGCATTTCATTCATAATATTTCGGGCAATATAAACGCACCTGAAGAAAATATCATGTTCAAGATCAAGGCACTCGAGTAGGTAACACAAAATTTGGCATATACCAAATAGGTATATATTACATCACTCGCCTTAGCAGCTAGACAACCTTCCACTAGTTTTGATGTTATACAGCTTGATATAGCAGAATTAACAATAGGGTGTACCTAGCTCCCAAATTGCAACATGCTGGAATAAGTAAATTACCTACATACATCTCCACCTCACGAAATTTACTCCGTACACTCAATGCACGATGAATTAAAAAGTAAAAATTATTATAGTTTCGGTGTGAGATCTATTAAATGGGTAGGTCTTCATTATTTACTTATCCATTTTGAGATGA
The DNA here is from genome assembly GCA_027580185.1 of Tuta absoluta. Taxonomy (NCBI): domain Eukaryota; kingdom Metazoa; phylum Arthropoda; class Insecta; order Lepidoptera; family Gelechiidae; genus Tuta; species Tuta absoluta. Next base: position 8,881,073 of record JAQAHW010000003.1, read on the forward strand.
GGCCATTACAAAAAGGCCGTTTTCTCTCCCCACATTTGTCTGTTTCCATGTTGCTAAGAAAAACGTAGGACTATTTTAGTACAACTCTGCACTTAGAGAGCTTAGATTGTACACATTCCCTTCCGTGATTGATGCCAGAATCATAGCAAGTATTTAACGTAGGTACTCTTACGCCACTTTTTGATCATAGTTCAAAGAAGTAAACAAATGACAAGCGTGAGGGATCTCCCTCAGAAATGCGTTAGCACTACGAGGTCTGTGATAGCATAGAAATAGAAGTGAATTATTGCTACTTAGGACAGTGAGCAAGGGAAAAATTTATAAATTCAGTCGTTTTCACAGTTACCTAATAAATCAATATGTTTCTCATTTTCTTACTGCGTGGCCTCGGTAGGCCACTGAAATGATCATAAAGGAAAACTGTTTCAGACTTAAACCGTCTATAAATTTTCCTTAACCTGCGAGAATTTAGACTCGGCAGTAACGGTTACTAGGATGGGACTGAATGCGGTGAATCTACGACAAATATGTCTTCTGCTTAAGAATCATTGTAAAACGTTAGACAGCTCTCTAACTTTGAACTTTATTCCGAGTAGATAAAGTTCATACTTACGTAGGAATATTGTTCCCTGTACTTTCTAATAGCCAAGGCTTTTTCGGGCTAGGATGTTATATTTGAAACATTTTTTCAAACATTTAAGTAGGTATATTTTGCGTACAGATAGCCTATTTTGCAAATTCTCAGTGGAATCTAGCTATCGTTATTTGAAAGCGTAAGCTCATGGAACTAAAAGAGGAGGACCTTATGAACGCGTGCAAGGTAAAAATATTTTCAAATTAACATCTTAGGAATCCCCTCGCGTTCTATTTTCTAATACGCTCGAGGTAACACATGTGTCAGACAGTAAACTCCTTGTACTCAGGTCTGTAACACACCTTTCGAAGCTTTTATTTCTTAAATATATTTTAATACTTAACCTTAACCGTGTTAGGTAGGTATAAAATTATGGAAACTTGGCTAATTTTATACCACATGCAGGATTCGAACCTGCGCGCTTCACTATCAATACTAGTGCTACACACTACCCTTCGCTACAATTGCTTTATCTCATCGCAGGCGGTGGACCGGACGATGTACTTTCAGATAAGACAAAATTTAACGAGGGCATTTCACTGTCACGTTAGAAGACAAATAAGCATAGAAGTAAAGAAAGACTGCTTTACTTTGATCAGACAAAAGCAAATCATGCATGTGCCGGATGCCATCAAAACTTTTGGAAGTTTGATAAAAAGGTAGGTAGGTACCAAAAGTAATACCTATACTTAAAGCAATAACGTTTTATCAAAGGTGCTGGCCGACTCTGCACGAGGTATTAAAAATATATTGGTGGGTACATTTCGAAACTTTGGCTCCACGAGGACCCAGTTCTTTGAGTTGCATATCGTACCGAAACCCACAACACAAATACTTTTTAGTACTTGTTAGTATTTTTGGCAATATTTGCATCTAAACCGTCTATAATGCATGGAATTTGTATCGCATGTCGATTTATTAATTCGTCAAGTATACGAAAGGCTCGAGGACGGAATTTCAGGCCCTGCAAGTGCAAGCGAGGGCATTCTGCATGACATCAAAAGGTACAACCCCTGCGCGGGGATGTAGGAGTCTAAGGACACGTCATGCGCTGACGGCCTAATGAACTCCTGATGATGTTATAAAATAGGGTATACCTTGCGTTGCGCAGAGGTAGCTTATAAAACCGACGAAATGTAGCTTGGCTTGTGCTGCCATTTCATATCATAGCAATCAACTAGAATATATATTTTCTGCAATTTATTCTAGGTACAACGAAAAGATCCTTGAGGAGTTCTTATTACTCTATTTTATAAGACGTTCTACGGACTTGGACTTCCGTAAACTTTCTAATTACTAAGAGCATTTCACAGGGTCATGGCGGCCCCCTTTTAAAATAACAATTGTCGCTGTTCGACTTATTTATTTAAAGAACTTTGAAGGTATCCAAACAATACCTACAGATCACGTATTTGATGCGTTACTTGAATAACACGTTGCTACGTGAAAGGAGCATCTGTATACCATTACTAGCTCCAGTAAACGACATAAAAATGTATTTATGTCCAAATAACAATTTACAAAAAGACGTGTAAAAATAAAATAATCATTCACAAATGAAAATCCATAAATCAGGCACATTAATGAAAAACGTGCACGGGGGATATGTAGAAACTAGTTCGACGGGATAGTAACCTATAAATAGAAAAAAGGTATTACTTCTCTCGAGGAATACCTATCTATCAGTTCAAGGTAACTAGTTTGAAAACCTGCGAGGGATGAACATTTATATTGAAAATCTTAAAATAATGCCACTCAAAGCTTGTGCGAAGTGCACTATGATTATTGGATTTTCATTTGATCGTTCGTAAAGAATCGAACAAATTAATTACTTCCGGATTAAAAACGTTTCGTAAAAAAAATTCACTATTGTTAAATCCGGGTAACTAAAACTTCGATAGCAACCAAAGTTCTATAACACACTTTGCTTATTTATTTGGGATCATTATTCTTGACAAATAATTCCCATAAATTATTAACTATTTTGTTCACAGAATTCGGATCGCCAGGAACAATTTATTTATTCGTAAACGGTCTTGACAGATTTCAATAATAATTTATTAAAATTGTAAGAAATTGCAAAGTTGTGTCCGACGGAAAACCGCCTTCAGAAATTTGATTTGCCACATGCATAATAAAATATAAAGGACTTACCCAGTTTATACACACACTGATTTTAAAATTTATTTAAATAGGAACAATTAAATCACTAAATTTATTAATTTAAAAAACGAACGGTGCAAAACCGTTAAAATTGTAAGAAAATAATTTTTCTAAGTTTAAAATTTAAAACTATATCGAAATTTAAAAAATTATTTTCTGAGCGCGACCGCTCACTGCGAAAGAAAAATCGCCAATGAAGCCAAGCGGGCCGACTCGCCCCGCCCTGCCGTGTCGGAGTGGGGTGGGGTGTGGGGGCATACGTAACCAATCACACAGCTTTGGAACAGATAAGTGCGACCAATCGCTGCAAAGGAAGATGTCTATCTCTATAAGTAAGGCTATAAGGAACGTACAGTGGTTTAATATATCGTTATTGAAGTAGAATCAAACGAAGACTTAAAGGACAATAAAAGCAAAGAGATTGTTTTAACCTCGCAGGTGTCTGATATTGGATTATTTCGCTTCCACTAAAGAAAATAACGCAGTTATGGAAATCAGCACTGGTCCTGGGTAATTCCAATGAGTAGATTAAAAAAAAAAACAAATCTTGGATAGTCGAAATCAGTGTCCAAAAGTAGTAGAATTCTCATTCTACGTTTTTTCAGACTATACAAGATAAGATTTATTTAAACGTAAGAAACAATTTGAAAGTTCCTTTAAATTTTGACACCATTCTAAATTGTGTGTGTATAGTGACGTCACAACATCAACTTTTTATACAAAATACCGTTATAAAAAGCGTTACTAGTCAACTTGTAGGCCACAAGCCTTATCAAATATTCAAACTCAAATTATAACATGCATGGACATAAACAAACAGACAAGTATTAAAAATGAAATGAAGCAATTGAATTTTTTTACTGGAGCTAGAGAGAATGTCCTTGGCTCTGTGTGACTTTAAAGCAAGTTACCAGTTCTCCTGGCGATGGTGAGCGAGATGCTGCCGAGCACTGCTGGCCGCGCGTGCAGCAGCGCGCGCCGCAGTGTCTCCATCGCCTCCGCGTTGGACTGCCCCACCAGCGACACGCCGTTCACGCTCAGCAGTTGGTCGTTCGTGTGTAATCTGCAACAAAATTAATCATCAAGCATTACTCTTTATCGCTGTGTGATGCAGGCATAGCATCACCTCATTTTATTCGCGTGGGTTTTGTAAAAGCCAACTATGAATAAAGATTAAAGAAATTTATTGGCAAGCAAACATGGTACTACAGTAGATGGTAGATTTTTACAATGTAGATCACGCATGTTGCGCCAGTGGCTGACATGCAAATATTATAATTTGAATTTAAATAATTATGTCCAGTTAAAAGTACAAAATATAAATCAAAGTTAATAAATTAATTAATAAACATGCCAATAAATCATTATACAATACAATAAAAAAAATATAAATATAATCATTCACATTGTCGTCAGTAGTAATACACAATTTCCGAATGAACCTCAATTGTTTGTCGGAACCATTTTTTAGGCTATTTATGCTCTGCAATAGGCTGATGTATCAGTCCAGCAGTGGACTGCAATAGACTACTGTATGTATCCAGCAGGAGACTCCAATCCAATAGGCTGATGTACGCTATGCTTACCCCACAAGGGATATGGGCTTGATATATGTGTGTGCTACCAAGTGCTACTGTTTATTTTCGCAGACACGGTCGATTCTCCCATAATGACGGACTGACATGTGGCAAAAGCCGTCTTACCTACTGAAGAATTTAACTCACCTTCCATCTCTCGACGCGGCGCCGCCATGCAGCACGCTCTTGATGAAGATGCCCAGGTCTTGAGGATCTGATCCCACGGTCACCTTCCCTTTCACACTGATGCCCAGCCCTGCCTTCTCAGAGTCATGAACCGGGACATCCAACCGCAATATCAGCCGGTTTCGAAGACCGAGCACCTGCAATTCAAATATAATCAGTCTACACAAATTTTACATAAAAATCCCACTTCTGACTTCGTGGTTCTATAACTAAACTTCATATCCTAATAAAGTTTCACAATTCATCGTTTGAACGTTGCGTGAATTCAGATGTAATTAATAAATACAAATAGATCATACACACCATACACTATTGTTAGCACAACGTGTATTGTTTGTAATATTTAAAGGAAGAATTTAAAGCGTTCTACATCGCAGCATCAACTCAGACCTTCTCGAGTAGATTTTCTTTGAAAAATCCTTAATATTCGCCCTCTCATGGAACAATGAGCATGCTGTTTTTTTTAAGTAGAATAGCTACTTACAGAGTTAGAGGAAGAATTCAGCGCCTCCTGCAACGCAGCATCGACTTGGTCTTTCTTGAGGAGATTGTCTTTGGAGGAGTTCCTCGGTATCCTCCCCCTCATGGAACTATTCGAGCCATTGGAGTTGTTCTGGTTGATGGCGTTGACGATACTGGACACTCGGTTCTCAGCCTTCATGTCAATGGGTTTGCTGTTGTTGATAGTGTCTATGCTGTGAGGCGTTCCGATGGGCTTTTCTGTGTATTTCACTGGACTTTGTTGGGGTTCAACTCTCTGAAAAATAAATAACAAGTTGTTTAAAAACATAACATATGAGTGTGAACTCAAGATGGGTTCCATGCATTTTTAGGAACCTTATTTCTTAAGCATCTTTCTCGGAGAGAGATGTTCAGTTTCATTGGCTGGTTCAGTCCTTTAAACGCCCCAGCTAAACTTTCTGCATCCTGTAATCATGAGTATTTTTATGATATTTTAATTTTGGAGGACTTGCATAATTGCACAGAAGGCAGGATTTGAACCTGCGATATTCGCTCGGAGCGACGCCTCTGCTGACTGGGCTACGGCGGCTAAGCCACCCTTGGCGCTCCTCTCGACGACGATGTCGACGGTGGAGTCGGTGCGCGTGTTCCTCAGCAGCGCGACCACTTGTTGCTGCGTGAGGGCACTGACCTGTGCGCGATGCGGCGCGCTCCTCTCGACGACGATGTCGACGGTGGAGTCGGTGCGCGTGTTCCTCAGCAGCGCGACCACTTGTTGCTGCGTGAGGGCACTGACCTGTGCGCGATGCGGCGCGCTCCTCTCGACGACGATGTCGACGGTGGAGTCGGTGCGCGTGTTCCTCAGCAGCGCGACCACTTGTTGCTGCGTGAGGGCACTGACCTGTGCGCGATGCGGCGCGCTCCTCTCGACGACGATGTCGACGGTGGAGTCGGTGCGCGTGTTCCTCAGCAGCGCGACCACTTGTTGCTGCGTGAGGGCACTGACCTGTGCGCGATGCGGCGCGCTCCTCTCGACGACGATGTCGACGGTGGAGTCGGTGCGCGTGTTCCTCAGCAGCGCGACCACTTGTTGCTGCGTGAGGGCACTGACCTGTGCGCGATGCGGCGCGCTCCTCTCGACGACGATGTCGACGGTGGAGTCGGTGCGCGTGTTCCTCAGCAGCGCGACCACTTGTTGCTGCGTGAGGGCACTGACCTGTGCGCGATGCGGCGCGCTCCTCTCGACGACGATGTCGACGGTGGAGTCGGTGCGCGTGTTCCTCAGCAGCGCGACCACTTGTTGCTGCGTGAGGGCACTGACCTGTGCGCGATGCGGCGCGCTCCTCTCGACGACGATCTCGACGGTGGAGTCGGTGCGCGTGTTCCTCAGCAGCGCGACCACTTGTTGCTGCGTGAGGGCACTGACCTGTGCGCGATGCGGCGCGCTCCTCTCGACGACGATCTCGACGGTGGAGTCGGTGCGCGTGTTCCTCAGCAGCGCGACCACTTGTTGCTGCGTGAGGGCACTGACCTGTGCGCGATGCGGCGCGCTCCTCTCGACGACGATGTCGACGGTGGAGTCGGTGCGCGTGTTCCTCAGCAGCGCGACCACTTGTTGCTGCGTGAGGGCACTGACCTGTGCGCGATGCGGCGCGCTCCTCTCGACGACGATGTCGACGGTGGAGTCGGTGCGCGTGTTCCTCAGCAGCGCGACCACTTGTTGCTGCGTGAGGGCACTGACCTGTGCGCGATGCGGCGCGCTCCTCTCGACGACGATGTCGACGGTGGAGTCGGTGCGCGTGTTCCTCAGCAGCGCGACCACTTGTTGCTGCGTGAGGGCACTGACCTGTGCGCGATGCGGCGCGCTCCTCTCGACGACGATGTCGACGGTGGAGTCGGTGCGCGTGTTCCTCAGCAGCGCGACCACTTGTTGCTGCGTGAGGGCACTGACCTGTGCGCGATGCGGCGCGCTCCTCTCGACGACGATGTCGACGGTGGAGTCGGTGCGCGTGTTCCTCAGCAGCGCGACCACTTGTTGCTGCGTGAGGGCACTGACCTGTGCGCGATGCGGCGCGCTCCTCTCGACGACGATGTCGACGGTGGAGTCGGTGCGCGTGTTCCTCAGCAGCGCGACCACTTGTTGCTGCGTGAGGGCACTGACCTGTGCGCGATGCGGCGCGCTCCTCTCGACGACGATGTCGACGGTGGAGTCGGTGCGCGTGTTCCTCAGCAGCGCGACCACTTGTTGCTGCGTGAGGGCACTGACCTGTGCGCGATGCGGCGCGCTCCTCTCGACGACGATGTCGACGGTGGAGTCGGTGCGCGTGTTCCTCAGCAGCGCGACCACTTGTTGCTGCGTGAGGGCACTGACCTGTGCGCGATGCGGCGCGCTCCTCTCGACGACGATGTCGACGGTGGAGTCGGTGCGCGTGTTCCTCAGCAGCGCGACCACTTGTTGCTGCGTGAGGGCACTGACCTGTGCGCGATGCGGCGCGCTCCTCTCGACGACGATGTCGACGGTGGAGTCGGTGCGCGTGTTCCTCAGCAGCGCGACCACTTGTTGCTGCGTGAGGGCACTGACCTGTGCGCGATGCGGCGCGCTCCTCTCGACGACGATGTCGACGGTGGAGTCGGTGCGCGTGTTCCTCAGCAGCGCGACCACTTGTTGCTGCGTGAGGGCACTGACCTGTGCGCGATGCGGCGCGCTCCTCTCGACGACGATGTCGACGGTGGAGTCGGTGCGCGTGTTCCTCAGCAGCGCGACCACTTGTTGCTGCGTGAGGGCACTGACCTGTGCGCGATGCGGCGCGCTCCTCTCGACGACGATGTCGACGGTGGAGTCGGTGCGCGTGTTCCTCAGCAGCGCGACCACTTGTTGCTGCGTGAGGGCACTGACCTGTGCGCGATGCGGCGCGCTCCTCTCGACGACGATGTCGACGGTGGAGTCGGTGCGCGTGTTCCTCAGCAGCGCGACCACTTGTTGCTGCGTGAGGGCACTGACCTGTGCGCGATGCGGCGCGCTCCTCTCGACGACGATGTCGACGGTGGAGTCGGTGCGCGTGTTCCTCAGCAGCGCGACCACTTGTTGCTGCGTGAGGCCGGACACGGTCACTCCGTTCACTGACACCAGCTTGTCGCCGGCTCGCAGCCGCCCGTCTGTTACTGCGGCGCCCTGGAACAACAAATACGTAGGTTTTTTATTTTACTCTGAACAATTTTTCTACATACATACATACATACATACATATATCACGCCTATAATCCCTTGCGGGGTAGGCAGAGCGTAAACGGTGGCCGCAAAAACGGACATTTACGCCACGTCAGACAATTTTTGAGGGTCATTCGGAAAATTGTGCATCGCCATAGTGACAGGTTGTCAGCCCATCGCCCAAAATTGCAATACACACCCTCGAGTCCCTTAGTCGCCTCTTACGACTCCCACGGGTAAGAAATGGGGTGACGCTATTCTAAGCCGACGTCACACGGCAATTTTTCTAAGTTATATTAAATAGGCTTAAGTTATAATATATAAATATTTTTACTAGTGACCGATAGCGCAATCTCAAGACAAGCTGGTTTTAAGCTTAAAATAAAAAACAATTGTGTATGAGAGGTCCAATTTCTTCTTTCATAATAGACCTATGTTCCTTGGGAAAAGTTGTTCCTTATCACCAGCCTGTCTTGAGTTGTTGCTATCGGTCACTAGTAAAATTTCACCTCATAAACAGGGTGTAAGGGACAGCCCTCCGAATACTGATAGCTTGCATTCAGTCAGACCGTTAAATTTAACAACCTTCCCCTAGGACCTTGTCAGGAAACGACAAAAAAATATTGACCTACTATACAAAATCACAATCAGTGATGATTGACTTTACTATGGGAAATTAATTTTTTTTTACTTTTCCTGTCATATGTTCCGAAGAGAAAGTTGTTCAGTTTCATGTTCTGCATGCACCCTTTCAGTATTCGGAGGGCTTTCCCTTACACTCCGTATATGACACAAGAGAATAAGTTTGAGGAGACAAAATGCAGACCATATTTTTTTCTATATCTTCCTTTTCTAACTTAGACTTGTAATGAACATTACCTATTAAGTTTAATGTCTATGTCTAATACCGTTTTTTTTACATCAACTGTCTCAACAGTCCACTGCTGGACATGGGCCTCTTCCTATTGGAGCGGTATTGTCATCGTCACCACATTTGTCGCAATCACAAGGAACGCTAATGCCCATTCCCTGGATAAATATATCTCTCAGATGCTTTTTGCGACACACATGAGTAATAGTAGTTTATGCAACTGTCGTATAATGGGGGTCATTAGAATGCGAGTGCCTGTTTATCACACGAGGCGCAGCCGAGTGTGATAATAGTTTGACACGAGCATTCTAATGCCTAATTATAGCAGTTGCATACACTATTTTATCTACACTCTCCAAAAAAAACTCAGAAACACTTTTCTAAACGTACGCACCGGCCATTGCAAGGCCCGATACAAGGACAAATTCAATACGAGAACGTAATATGGCTTGATATGAATTTTTGAAAAATCAATACTTTAGCAGTTGTTTAGATGTGGAGTCTTAACAATTACTTAACTAAACAACTGAACAACATCTGAACAACAACTGAACAACATCTGAACAACAACTGAACAACATCTGAACAGCATCGAAACAACAACTGAACAACATCTGTACAACAACTGAACAACATCTGAACAACATCTGTACAACAACTGAACAACAACTGAACAACATCGGAATAACATCTGAACAACAACTAATCAACATCTGAACAACAACAGAACAAAAACCAATTAAAACAACTGAACAACATCCGAAAAATTACCGTACAATAACAACTGTCAGGTGCGGCGGAAGACAGCGATTTGAGTATTAGAAAAAAAAACTTCGTTTCATTTCTCTACTTTATCTTATTAAGAGTTTTCTCATTAAGTCATTACGCTTCTGTAATTTATAGTAAACCCTAGTTTTTATCGGCAGAATGCATAAAGTAGGTCATTATGCATCTGTTTTCGAATTCATAATTCGAACATTATGAGACGAGTGTATATAAAATACATAGTAATACATACAATAAAACTCAATACAAAATTTTATAATTTTACCAACTTTACACAGAATGTTTACTGTTCAGTATATTCAGACCTATTTTAAATACCTTGGGCAGTATATTCTTGATGTAGATGGGGCAGTGTCCACCGGTGGGGTTGTCGCGGGTGGTGATGGTGAACCCCAGCCCCTTCTCGCCCTTGACCAGCGAGACGGCGACAGCTTGCGACGGCTTACTGCTCGGTGACACGGGGACCTCGGTGCCCGATATCGCGCGCTCGCTCACTCCCACTGGAATGCGAATATATGGAAATCGTCATCATGGATAGTCGTGAGATGTCCACAATGGACAAAGGCCTACTCTAGGTGCTTTCATAGCCAACAGCTGCCCTCAACCCTTACTGGGGCCGTATTCCGCTATTTAAAAAGGGTCTCAATTGTGTTTCAATAGAGTGTCGTTTCGTATTCTGCTATCAGTTTGTAGTATAGAAAATCTCAGTGGCAATAGAATGACAATTGAGTGTCGATGGCATTACAATGTCAAGTGTCCAAGTAATGACGGATCCATCTGGTCCTACGCCACTTTTTCAGTTGTGTTAATGAAATATTGTTTTGTAACTCTCAGATCAAGTAAAAAATAACTTTTTTTTCTTTTCGTGAGGGACACCGAGCTGAATAACGACCCGATGAACCCTGGTGTCAGAGTTTTTCAACCGCATATTACTACTAGTAGGCATCTGACATGGTTGTGTAACGACCGCCGTCTAAATAATCATATAGTACGTTCACACCATGCACAATGCACCTGCTCCTGCTCCTGCCGCTGTCACGAATATTGCTCTAAATATTTCCGCGGAAGTATCAACGCGAGTGAGTGTTCACACTCTGCCGTCATACTCCTCTCGCACCAATACGAGTGAGCGAGATAGCAATACATTTCTCTAGCGCTCGTGCTGCCGTTCCGAACCGAATGTGTGAAAGTAACCTGTTCACACATTCGCGCTGCCCACTTCCCTTACTATTTCCCTGCCCATATTGGCATCGTGTGAACGTGTGAAAAAATTGATTCGTTTTGTTTAGAAATCCGTTTGTCAGGACCACGTACCTTCATGTGCGAGATCAAGTGGTCGTTCTTGTAGTGGATGCGCGCTGGCCACGTTGTTGACGCCCGACACCCAGCGCAACATGTCCTCCACTCTGGGAAACAAATACAATCATCTAAAACAAAAATATTTATCACTAAGCCCACTGATTAGGCTTAAGTGTAGGCTATCGAAGGCACGCTTCTACTTTGACCAGCTTTTGCCTGAAATATAATTTCATCATCATGATCATATCAGCACATATCTACCCAGTACCCACTGCAGGGCATATAGGCCTCTTTTCTATTGCGCCAATATTCGCGGCCCTGTGCTAAACTCATCCATAAAGATCCCGTCGACTTGGTGATATCATCGGACCACCGGGCTGATGTCTACCCTTATTGCTCCCGTAGCCACCACTCCGTGACAGCTTTTATCCGTCAAGCGTCAATATAATATAAAACTAAAACGGTTATACCTCTACATACGAGTGGAATTTATTGAAGTGTTTATCGGTATTATTGTTTCATACTGACGTAGAAGAAGAAGATACTGACGTATTTATATTACTTTTATCTGAAAACTGTCATACTATCACATCAAATACCTGTGGTTCTGATGATTGTTGACGGGCGTGTCCTGTCCCAAGGGTTCCCTCCGCGCGTCCCGAGGCAGGCTCTTGCTACCGTAGCTCTGCACCCGCTCCGCCGCGTCTAGCCACACTCCACTCCTGAAATTATATAAATAACTACTAAAAACACTATCTAACAAGCATATTAAATATTTACAAGCATATTAAAAGCTTTCTGAGATAAAGCCTAGTTATGACACTCGGTATAATGTAAGGATTCTTCCGATACAATTCCCATTAGAATCTGTTCAGTGGTTAACGAGTTGCAGCACTTTAAAGAATCGCCCATACATATACATACATGAACTCTAAAAACATACACTCCTATTTTTGGTTGGGCAGTCGTGTAAAAAGGGCAGAAGATGCTGATTGAAAACTGTTGAGAACTTGGACGTTGATATGAATGTGCTTCGTACTCAAATTGTCTCTTTCACACTTTCAGAGACTTACAAAGGCCTGTGACCCAGTGACCCTATGGGATAACACATAGGTATCATCTTTATTTAAGACTAGCAGCCCGTCCCGGCTTCGCACGGGTGGACAAATTATTTATCCTTACCTACAGCTACTATTATATACCTACCTACACTTTTTTATTGACTAAAAGTATTTTTTTTGTTATACATTATTTTATGTTTATGGTCGTCTTTTTTATACGGGGTGTAAGGAACAGCCCTCCGATCCGAATACTGATAGGGTGCATGCAACATGAAACTGAAAAACTTTCCCCTAGAAACATAATATGTCCAGAAACGCCAAAAAAAAACGACCTTGCATACAAAATCACAACCAACTGACTGTATTCACTATGGAAACAATTTTCTTTTTACGTTTCCTGAAATATATTCTTAGAGGAAAGTTGTTCAGTTTCATGGTCTACATTTTTTTATTTATTTATTGTGAAGATATTACAATAATTTACTTTACATGCACACTATCAGTATTCGGAGAGCTGTCCCTTACACCCTTTATTACAATCATGATTAAATATGATTATTACTCTGGTACGAATTATGTGGTGTAGTTTGTACCGGCGCTGTTGCAATCATGCAATATGAAACTGAACAACTTTCCTCTAGAAACATATGTCCAGAAACGCCAAAAAAATCGACCTTCCATTCAAAATCACAATCAGCTGACTGTATTTACTACGGGAAGTCAATTTTCTTTTTACGTTTCCTGATATATGTTCCTAGAGAAAAGTTGTTCAGTTTCATGGTCTACATGCACCCAACAGTATTCGGAGATCTGTCCTTTACACCCTTTATTACATTCATGATTAAATATGATTATTACTCTGGTACGAATTATGTGACGTAGTTTGAACCGGCGCGACGTTACTATTGCACATTTTTAAATGAAAAAGTATTGTGGCATTACTGAAATAGTTTGACATGTTATAGCTTTTGCGCACATTGTTATAGATATTGATGTCTTCTATCTGTAGTACATCAATTCGCTCTATTGTCCATAATTTCCACAGCGTACGCGATATAAGATTTTTTAGGTACATTTTTACACATTGGGTTACATTATCGAAATTTTCACGCGGACCCCTATGTTTTTCTTGTATTAAATATAACTTTTTTTTCATCGGGAATAATGTATAATTCTTATGGTAAAAGAATTTTTGAAATCGGTCCAGTAGTCTCGGAGCCTATTCAATTCAAACAAACAATCAAATCTTATAGGTTGCATGCAGCATGAAACTGAACAACTTTCCCCGAGATACTTATGTCCAGAAACGCCAAAGAAATCGACCTTCCATACTAAATCACTATCACTTGACTGTAGGTATTCACTATGGGAAGTCAATTTTCTTTTTACGTTTCCGGAAATATGTTCCTAGGGGAAAGTTGTTCAGTTTCATGGTCTACATGCACCCTATTAGTATTCGGAGAACTGTCCCTTAGACCCTTTAATACACTCATGATTAAGTATGATTATTACTCTGGTGTACTAATAATGTGGCGTAGTTTGTACTGGTGCGACGTTACTATTGCCTATTTTTAAATAAAAAGTAGTTATTGTGGCATAACTGTAATAGTTAGACATATGGTATCGCAGACATTATTATAGATATTGATGTCCTCTATAAAACTGTGGTACATCACTTTGCTCTATTGTCAATAATTTCCACAGCGTACGCGATATAAGTTTTTATTTGGTATATTTCTTACTCATTGGGTTAGATTATCGAAATTTTCACGCGGATCCCTATTTTTTTCTCGTAATAAATATAGCCTATGTTCATAAGGAATAATGTAGGATTCTAATGGTAAAAGAATTTTTTAAATCGGTCCAGTAGTTTCGGAGCCTATTCAATGCAAACAAACAAACAAACAAACAAACAATCAAATCTTTCCTCTTTATAATATTAGTGTAGACTAATGATTATCCAAGTTCTGACAACTATATAGATTATCAGAATCTGTAGTACTTCTGACTTAAGTGGTTCCCTCAGCTAAAAGAAGCTTTAGATGTAGGTAGCTTCTAATAGCTAAAAGAGTGCACGTTCTGTGTCTTACGGATGATATCGTTTCAGTACTCCAGCTGGGCTAACACGCGTGCCACGATAAAATGATGTCACCGCATTACATCGTCTGCGGCTCACTTCATACTGATTCACTTCCGCACTTTATTTCTCCTGAAGTTCTACGCGACGAGACGACAAAATAAGTAGTTTCGCGCATGTTAGTTCTACACTTACCCAGGTCCTGAGAACTGCATAGAAAGCCTATTGCTTTGTCGCTGGAAGTGGCCTGAGTGGTTAGTTGTCGGTGGGTCCGGTGGCCGGCCGTCGGGTAAGGGATGCACTTTCTGTGTCACTCGCACGTTGTCGTCCCGGCACACTACTGCCGCCGACCAGCGCTTCGTTTGTTCCCCGGACTGGAATGAGGAAAAGAAACATTTAAAGCTAAATGAAGCGTGTACTAAATAAATCACTGACAGGAGACATTTTTAGGCTAAGTACTTATAACACAATTTCACGTCTCATAAGAAAGTTAGCGCCCGTTTACCAGTAGGTACTGGTTAAGTTACCAACATATTAGTATCAAAAATCTCAAAGTTCTTAGGCATGCAAAGACCTGGAGTCCTGGTAAAGTGTGAGGTTTCTTCTGATCTTCTCCATACTGTCTGATGTATCCAAGAGATTGTGTACTGACATGACCTGGAAGGTATTAGCGACGATTGTTTTCTGCTCACCTGTCTCTGAGGCGGCAGTGTGTCTTGGTGCAGCGTGGGCTCAGATCCTCGCCGTACCTGCAAGCCATTGGAGCCGTCCTCTAGGTCAGCCGCGCCGACTTCCACGCAGGACTCCGTGTTAGGGACCCGCATGCTGCCACCGACGCCGCCGCCTCCCTGGAAGCAATAAAAAACAAGAATGAACATGGATTTTTTGCTTTACGATCATCTGTCAACCAAGGCGAAAAAGTTAGGTCTAGAAGGCGCCCTTAAGTACTTGAAAAGAAACCTAGATTCTAAACAGTGGTTTTGGTGGTATTATCAACTTCTTATTTTGATGGGCAAGTTCGTTCCGTGAGTCGAGCACTCGAGAGACAAGTGGTAGGTAGTATAATTCGAGAATACGCTAAAAGTGCTTAAATGCGGCGTGGCAGATAACAAGAAGATATAAGTATAACAGAATATAGATAGGTATACATTCGTCATTTATGTATGTTCATAAAAATTAATGCCTAGTTCTGATAACGATAATGAGCCCATACGCCATGTCCTTTACACCGAAACCTGTTCATGCGAGCCTGGTAAACTCAACAGAGGTTTCCACTCAAGATAGCTGGCCAACTTACACGAGCTCCACCACAATAGATACTCAGTATTCTTTAGTTGTAATAAGCTTAGCTGACGGCTGGCGAGACAGTCGACTGCGTGCCTTCGAATGTAATCCTGTTAGCATTAAAGCATACCTAGGTACTTCTAACTTATTATCTACTAAAACTGCGCCTGGTTTTGCGAGCGTGAAATCATCGCGGCCGCGCCATGTGTAAATCGCGATTGTAAACTATCGTGTTTTGATACAACAATGTGCTCATTGATAAGGTTTATTTGAAAGATGTTTGAAAGCATGTACATGCAAATGTATTGCCTAGCCTAGATTACATATGTACTTAGTGATAGGAATTTCAGCATTGCTAAGAAGGAACTTATAGGTTTACTGATGAAAATTACAAACAAAAACAAACTACGCACCTTTCTCGGCTTTCCTGCACAAGAACACTTGGAAAAACACAAACCCATATCTAAAGTACAATTTAGCGACCAACGAAACTCTTTTCGATTGCTCGACATGTCTTGAAATGTTTTTTAGAAATGCAAATTAGAACTGAAAAAAACAAGTTGCGACAAGTTTTTCAGCTGATGGCGCGAGAAGTTTTGGGTGCCATCAATGCACGACATTGATTATGCACAGCACGATTGCGCCCGACAATGTACACAACATAACCATGTACGATACAAAATGCACATAAGTGTTATATTGGAATTTAAAAATGTTTATATTTATTGCAGCCCGAACAGTAGGTTAAGTTAGGTTAGAATTGTGACCCCCTGGAGCGAACGAACGAAGTCAGCGACCAAGGTGCAATAAAGAATATAAAATGACTAGCTGGTACCCGCGACGTTGCCCGCATAACCCTCGAGTTGTGATAAAAACTATCATACGTGGTAATCCCTGTTACCTTCTATATGTGTGCCAAATATCATTAAAAGCGGTTCAGTAGCTTTTGCGTGAAGTAACAAACATACAAACTTTCGTATTTATAATATTAGTAAGATATAAGAAATAAAACACATCGGTTATGTAAGTTATACAAGTATGTTATATTTTCCGTGTGATGCCGGCTTAGAATAGCATCACCCCATTTCTTTCCCGTGGGAGTTGTAAGAGGCAACTGAGGGCCTGAAGGGTGTGTATTGCAATTTTAGGCGATGGGCTGACAACCTATCTCTATGGCGATACACAATTTTCCGAATGACCCTCAAATAGTCAGACGTGGCGTAAATGTCCGTTTTTGCGGCCGTTTACGCTCTGCCTACCCCGCAAGGGATAATAGGCGTGATATATTATGTATGTATGTACAAGTATGTAAAATTGTCGATCAAGTCACACCACCACTAGCAGATTTAAAAATGGTCACGTGATGTCTATGATGATTGTGGCGCGCATGCGGGGTGTACATTGTTCGTACAGGGGTGTTGTTACCGACATTGTTTTATTCCATTGCCTCTGTGTTGCAAGCATGAGTTGTACATAACTGTGTTGGCCATGATACTTTAATTTCAACAGCCGCAAAAGTCCACTGCTCGAAATGGGTCTGCCCCGATCGGGGGTATTTACCATAACCTCCACGCTCGGCAGGCGGATTGACGAGCGCAGTGTAAGGTGTTGTATTCACAGAGAATGCTGTTGCCCATTTCCTGGATTCATCCCTTAGTCGCCTTTATTTCACCCACGGGTGGAAATGGGGTGATGCTATTCTTAGCCGGCACCACATGGCAGTCGCCGGCACGGTGTCGGCCATGATATGCTGTGTGCAAAATACTGTCGTGCAGTGTAAGGACTCAAAGTTTTGCGCATTCCCGGGATTTTCTTTTTAAAACAGGCAAAGAAAAAAGCAAATTCTTTAGGGTTCATATGGTTCATTCACCCGGGACGCCTTCTTGACTTGTGGGACACCGTGTCAACGAAAGTCCTGATGAACTCGAGTTTTTAAACCTAGGTGAGTGCCCAAATGCGCTGAGTGCTTCAAATATTGTTCAAAATATTAAGTGCAATTATTTGTTGAAAAATTTTTGCAGCACATTCAGCGCAATGTTTTTTTTTTAAAGATGGGTGGTTAGGATAAGGATTTTTGACCAAACAGCCCTTTCTAACTTTGCCTACTTACCCGGAACATGTCGGGCGAGGCGGTGCCGGCGGAGGAGCCGCTGGCGCCGTCAGCTTGCGCGGCTCGTGCGGGCGGGGTGTGCGCGGTGCACTCGGCGGTGAGCGTCTCCCGGTCGTCGGCCACGTCGCGCACGCGGTCGTCCGGGTCCAGGATCCCGCCGGAACTCGCGCGTAAAGCCCGCACGCCCACCCATGTCTCTGGCCCCTGGAAAATAGAAAAAGATATTTTAATAAGAAAATGAAAAATACAAGATTGTCCACCAAGGTAGGGAGTAAAGCTCTGTTCCGGACAACCTTCGATTATATCTACGGCAATTCGTACCGGCGGCGCTACGAATAGGTAAGTATTATCGTTGTTAAAGCACAGGTAAATATGATTTTTTAAGTACATACATATATCATGCCTATATCTCTTGCGGGGACGACAGAACGTAAAAGGCCGTAAAAGTGGTACAACGTGGGTAAAACTGATATTTACGCCACGTCGGAAGAACATTAGAGGGCCATTCAGAAAATTGTGAATGGTAACGCCATATTGACTAGTTGTCAGCCTATCGCCTAAAGTTAGAATTAATTTTGTCTTTTCATTTATGAATATAATAAAGCACCATGAGTGCATATTATACCATTTTATATTTGTCTTCTCTATTTAGTAATTAAAGTAACTAGGTATAAGTATTTTACGGAAGTGAATCAACGTGAGGAGGCCATAAATCAAGCATAACAACAACACATAGCTCACTGAGACATGACAATAACAATGTGCGAAAACGGTCTCATCTCATTGTTCGCGAATTTAAAGTTTTTATTTAATTAAAAGCTGAATAAAGAGGAACCCAAGATGTTCCCACGCATATATCTGCGTCTTTCAGTCCTATTCATCTGATTGAAAGATTTGAAAGCCGCCGGTTTCTATAGTGCGCCGTATGTTTTGTCTGCTTGCTCGTCTCTTTGTTGAACTGTCGCCGAGATCACAAAACGATATCAATACGGAATCGTGCGTATTCATCTCGCGAATAAACGAAAGCCTTCGGCCAGGAATTTTCCAAACCTTTTCCTGCCTATGATTCGAATTTGATTTTATGCTAGGTTCATAGGTAGACGTACGTATACCTACGTAACACTATTGTTGAAGAGGAACAGAAATATTATTATATTATTATTATAAATGATAAGAAAACTGCAACGATAATAGAAGCTTTCAGTAGGTGTTTAATTAAAAACTTTTAACTAAACAATGAATAGGTATTTAGATACATAAGTATTGCACGCACGACGTACAGGGTGGTCAGGGTGTAAGGGACAGCCCTCCGAATACTGATAGAGTGCATTCGGACCACGAAACTGAACATCTTCCATAAAAACATATTTCAGGTAACGTAAAAAAAATACTTTCCATACCTAGTAAATACAGTCAGTTGATTGTGATTTTGTATGGGACATCGAGTTATTTTTGTCGTTTTCTGACATATTATGTTTCATGGGAAAATTTGTTCAGTTTTATGGTCTGCGTGCACCCCATCAGTACCTATTCGGAGAACTGTCCCTTGCCGCATAGTTTGGGAGCCTCTGCTCCGGCAATTCATTACGTGTCTCAAGTACAGCGCTGCTGATGGCAGAGATTACGTTCCACTACGAAACACGGTTAGACATTAAATGATTCAGCAGAAACGGAATCATTCGAACGTGGATTATCTGTGTCAGCAGTCCGTAAGCCGATTAACTTGAATCAAATAATACTTAGTTCATGAAAAACTATGTCCGTTTATCGGATTCAACTGCTCTGCTACCCGGTATCTCTTACGATCGAAATGTTTTACCGAAGTAAAAAGTAGTCACGATAATCCACAACATTTCATTTTACATTAGATACAAAATATTTATATATATCATTTAGAGTGTTTGGGATGCTTATTAAGATACACATATTTTCATAACTTTTAATGCAATCGTTTCTGAAATATTTTGAAAAGATGTAAAAACTTCCAAAGTTAGGATTAGCCTGAAAAAATCCTTTGCTTATAGTAGAAAAAAAAACATTGGAGAAGACTTCATTCATTCATCTGTCAATGCCAATCAGTTTTTTTTTAATAAAGGTCATAGAGGTGGTAGGCACATGAATTTTGTTTTCAGCAGCCTAGTTACATACATACATACATACATAAATCACGCCTATATCCCTTACGGGGTAGGCAGAGCGTTAACGGCCGTTCAACGGATATTAACACCACTTCTGACAAAAGTTTGAGGGTCAATAAGATAACTGTGTATCACCATAGTGACAGGTTGTCAGCCCGTCGCCTAAAATTGCAATACACACCCTCGAGTCCCTTAGTTGTTGGAACTAAACTAAAGCACTTTTTAAAATTTAAAATCTCTTATTATGAAACAAAATAAAATAAAAAGAACTTGCCCTTTATTTAATGATGCGTTAAACTATCTATTAAAAATATAAAAAAGTACATACACACATACACCTATCACGCCTATAATCCCTTGCGGGGTAGGCAGAGCGTAAACGGTGGCCGCAAAAACGGACACTTACGCCACGTCAGACAATTTTTGAGGGTAATTCGGAAAATTGTGTTTCGCCATAGAGACAGGTTGTCAGCCCATCGCCTAAAATTGCAATACACACCCTCGAGTCCCTATAAAAAAGTCTTGTTAGAAATTTGAAATGTTGTGGATTGAGCATTCCTATGCTAAAATATTTTTTCTATACGCTCTTGTATAGTTTCAGAACTAACCCTCTTCTGTCAGTTAACAAAATAGTGTAGATGTACCCATGTAACTGTTCTTTTGGCCTTCTCCTTGGAGGCGGCTAATCTGGCCAGCCGCTTGAACCTGGGCGGCGGCAACGGCGGCACCGGCGGCTCCGACGGGGCCACAGACACCCCTTCTTCCATCTTCCGCCACCATCACACATCACCGCATAGTCTCACAACACTACGCAGACTTTAGCACACCACCGCCAAAAATTGCATCACTTCATAACTTTTGATTTCACTGACTTTAGCAAACAAAGTCTAGAAACAAAACTCGCTTGAGGCGTCTACTTGCTGAATGCTGAGTGGTTCACTTGATGCTGTGATTATTCTTAGTTTAGTGAGGAGGTCAGTGATACGGATGGGACCTTGGCCGTCGCGCTCCATTGACCGAACACAGTCTCGTACTCACGAACCTTGCACCAGATGCTACCTCCTACAAAAGGTAATTCGTGACTCATTCTAATATTTCTAATGTTGGATCTTGTATATTTATCTCATCATAGATCTTGTATAAACTACATTAAATGTTATATCTTCTTTTTACGTAGGTAGCGTGTCGCTGCTCGGGATTTAACTTCCGATACAGTGTGATTAAAAACTCATTATCTGCTCATAAAGGCAGCTCTATAATAAAAATTTGGGCTAAGTATAATTAACTTTTAGATTAAGCTGTTTCCCTGGTAAAGTTAATGCGTGTACTGCGGAATTCAAGAGGCATCGCCTGCGCTGGCGCACGCAATGGTTCCGTGCAGATGAGCTTCACTGGTCACTAATGAAAACCCCATGAATATTTACACTTGCTACTTTGCCATTA
The DNA here is from genome assembly GCA_027580185.1 of Tuta absoluta. NCBI lineage: Eukaryota > Metazoa > Arthropoda > Insecta > Lepidoptera > Gelechiidae > Tuta > Tuta absoluta. Next base: position 8,902,372 of record JAQAHW010000003.1, read on the forward strand.
TTGGTTACAAGTAACTAGCATAGCGGTGAAATGTGACTTTTCTCTCATAGCTTCTATGAGTTTTTAGACATAGCAGCCCAGATGCCTTTTAAAAGGCATGCTTCTAAAATGTAAAATCCTTATATGCACTTCTTTGTCCTGGAAGCTTGCAGTTCCACCTTATCCTGGGTTTACTGATACAAAACATATCATATGCCTCAGGGAACCTCTTTTAAACAAGTTTGAACCATTAAATACACAGATATATATTTACCAAAAAAGTATAGGTACATGAATAAGGAATAAACATACCCGAGTTGATAGCTATAAGGTTGCTTTCTATTGTAGGTAATGTTTCCATATGCTTGGGCTCGTATAGAGCTACATACCTTCTAAAAGGTATCTGGGCGTTACAAGGATAGTACAAAATCGTGAAGAACAATGCTCGCGCAAATAATAATCATAACCCTTAAATCGACCTCTTCTAGAACTATGGAACTCTGTAATTGTAACAGTGAATATTCATGAGGTATTATCTAAGTGACCAATTTGTGCATGCCCTAATATAGAGCAACCATTGAACAGAACGGAAATGCACACCTTTATGGACACCACCACGCGAGGCGAATCACAAGCGGTTTATGGACGTCAATAGTTATTTCTTTTCAGTAAATATTTTCTATTTAGTCAGATAATTAACTAGGCATAAACTTCTCACCATTGAACCAACGAATTTCGAGCAATAGAACAAAGTCTATTGATTGCAAGTATTTTCGCTGAAAGTTGCCGAAATCTGACAAGAGCGAGTAACGTTCACTGGCTTAGATAGTATTGTGACCAGCGTAACTGCCGGTATACTACCTCACGTGAGTTTTCCGTGCATGGAGGTCAAATAACACTGGTCGTGACACTATCTAAGATTCTTAACAAATGATCTAGGTATAGGAACCTAAGTATTTCTAGGTAAATCACACACAGTGTCTTTGCAACTTCTGTTGTGCTTATTTCTTGCACATAATCTCCGGTGGAAATTGAAAGATCTTCTGCAATCAATCTCTGTCACCGGTAGAATATCTATGTGCTTGTTTTGAAGAGAATGTCTAAGCGAAGCCCCGGTCACTTGGTTTGCACTCGCCTCAAGGCGAAGCGCAAAATTGTTATGCAAATAGACATTGCCGCCTCGCATTGCACTTCTTCATTGTTGTACAACAACAGTTTGCTTTTTTTATGTAAATGTTCTGCGGAACAGTTCTCTTCGAGTTACCGCAGGTACTATTTCACGGCTCTTTTTAGTATTGTTTCACGCATATTCGACCGTCATTCATTAAATCAAGATATGTTTAAAAATCAACAAGTCTATACGTCTATGTCACAGTATTTTTTTTCAGAAATGCGATACTTTAAACTCCCGGCTTTTATCGTTACGTAAACTAACACCGCACCTATCTAAAAATATCAATCGAAGTAGGTTTATGTGATGCAGCGTGACAAAAAACCATTGTTATAAAGTGCGACGTTATGGAGATTCCCACGGTCCATCCCATCCAGTTTCACTGAACTTTTAGGCCGATATGTGTACCTAAGAACCGTAATAATATTACTGAAACACAATCCACTGGTAGAAATAAACATAACTGTCTGTATCGCGGAGAGTTGGAGGCAAGCGCACACTCGCCTCGCGTCACGTCGCGGTTACTACTGAACGCACGATTATAAAACATCGAGCAATAGTCACTCACTGATTCTTTCATTGACTTGCTATTTTTCCTGTTATAGTATCGTTATTTTTCTTATGTCATACCCACAGGCCTAACAATCATTATTTATCCTCACGCGTATCATCAGCGTCATCATATTTCATCGAGTTTGCGGCAATAACTAGACCTAAATTGAAAAACCCACATACATCATTAATCATTAAGCTTGTAGGTACATCGACAAAAAGCTGATATAAGATTTCTATATAATTTAATCTACCTAGAACCTAGCCGCTAGCTAGCTGGCAATAATGTTGAAATGAGTCACCCGTATAAAAATTAGATTTAGGTAGCTACAGGAAAATAGTTTTTTAACGACTTTAACTATAATAACGGAAGGTGTAAAATCTTTCACCACTTTTCTAGTTAAACTGTAACACGGTTGAGTAATATTGTGAACATAAAAGAGTTTATTCCAATAAATTTCAATGATTCACTCACGAGGGGAAACAGTAAACCAATCGGTGAGCTCAGGATAAATTAAGGTGTCGATGAACGAATTGGGGTTAATCTTGTCTGTTCATTGACTCTAGCAGGCAATTGAAGATGGTAGAGCCAAATAGACCGAATATTACCACCTTTTCGGAAGAAGATATAAGAAACAATTGCTTCCTTTTCGTGATAAATGATTACCTTATGAAGGAAATGCCAGGGGGTGATGTTAACATTAACATTTGAAAATGAAAATTAAATACAGGATAGGATCATCACATAATGACGTCATGATCCGTCATTTTTATAATACTTTTGTATTGTCTTAATAGAAGTTATTTACATGCGTATAATTAACCGGACCCCTAAACAGGAAAACCCCCAAAAAACCTGCCCAGAAGTGCTCCTACTCTAAATTAACAATCTGTCTAGGTTCTAAGTTACCCTAAATAATTCTAGAAATAAAAAATAAAGTCATGTATAGTGTATAGCTCAAAAATGGCTACATAAAGAAAAGAAGAAAAGGTTTGGTATGATTACTTGTGTCGTGTGATGCCGACTTAGAATAGCATCATCCTATTTCTTTCCCGCGGGTGTCGTAAGAGAGAGGGCTTCATGAGTATTACAATTTTGGGTGACAGGCAGCCTGTCTGTATATTGATACATGATTTTTCTGAAACGGCCCTTCAATATTTGCCAGACATGGCGATAGCGACCGCACTTTTACGGCCGTTAACGCTCAGCCTACCCCGCAAGGGATATAGGCGTGATATGTGTATAACTTGGAGAAAGACAAAACTTTACGTGGCTTATTTACACACACGTAGCTGTACCTATTATTCGTTGGAGCTGGCGATAACGGTGTATTTCAATGTTCTGTGCCCCGTTAAAACTAATAAATGAAGTGTGTTTACGCCCACATATGCAACAGAAATGGTCTGATGTTTACAAATAGACTTTCGTGTTAGGTCAACGAAAAATACTGGCCACAAAATGCGATTTATAACAATAAAAATCACAAATAAGGAGGCAAAGACTTAAAATATTATACAAATGGAGAAAGAATTTAAAAACCTACATCAGATAAGCTTGTATACATACCAAGGATACATACATACATACATCACGCCTATAATCCCTTGCGGGGTAGGCAGAGCGCAAATGATAATGATGATGATACATTTACGCCACGTATGACAAATATTTGAGGGACATTCTGAAAATTGTGTATCGCCAAAGTGACAGGTTGTCAGCCCATCGCCTAAAATTGCAATACACACCCTCGAGTCCCTTAGTCGCCTCTTACGACTCCCACGGGTAAGAAATGGGGTGATGCTATTATAAGCCGGCATCACACGGCTAACGGATAAGCTTGTATAACGATTCAAAATTCTAGGTACATTAATTATTTTTCACAAAATATTAGGCAGGTATTCCTTGGATAATCGATTGACGGTCGATAGCAAAATCAATATTAGTTATCATCAGTATAAAATTAATGCAATGAATGGTCGCATTGGTGGCCCAACCCGAAGCCTTATTTTAATATTTGTTACATACATACACATATCACGCCTATTATACCTTGCGGGGTAGAGCGTAAACGGCCGCAAAAACGGACATTTACGCCACGTCTGATATATATTTGAGGGTCATTCGTAAAATTGTGTATCGCCATAGAGACAGGCTGTCAGCCTATCGCCTAATATTGCAATACACACCCTTAGTCGGCTCTTACGACTTCCACGGGAAAGAAATGGGGTGATGCTACTACAAGCCGGCATCACACGGCGCATATTTGTTAAGTGATCGATAGGCCGGTTATCCATGTTGAAAAACCCCAAGCATATCAAGGCGCTGATACAACAACAATGACTCTATCTTAATATAGTTAATTTAAAACCAAATTTTTAAAACGCAATAGAATAGAAAACTTGAAAAATTTACACCGCGGTCAGTATTTGCACCACTTCACTTTCACTAGTAGCGACGCCTCTTCCACCTGGGCAACCGCGGCTCGTCCCTTGCCCGCGAATTTTGCAAGTTTATTTTATTCTACCCGTCCTTCGTAACCTCGTTTAAGGAAACTAACAGCGACCTTCTTTGTATCTGAACTATTATAAAATTGCTCTACAAAAAGAACTAGGTACGACATCATGAAAGAGTCTAATCTTTCTGACTACAATATCGAAGGTTGACGTGTCCCTACAATACAAATTGTACTGCAATCAATGTGACAAGTCACTAGAACCTTAGCGAGTTAGGCATCTTAACGTGCCTAAACCTTGGATCAAATAAATAAATATCTAAAACATTTCAGACAGCGCTATATAGCCTGCTAAACGAAGCAAAGCTTGAATTATGGGAACTAGATAGCTGATATAATACAGAAATATATCAATATTTTTTTGTAAATAAATACATACAACTCATAGAAACAACCAGACTCAACTCAAATATTTGAAATGTATGTTACAAATAATTTTGCTTTGGTAGCAGGCAGGGATACTATCCACTACGCCATCGGGCCAGTCATACATACATACATACATACATATAATCACGCCTCTTTCCCGTAGGGGTAGGCAGAGACTACATCTTTCCACTTGCTACGATCCTGACACACCTCTTTCGCTTCTTCAACATGCATCAATCTTTTCATACATGCTCGTCGGTTTAGGGTACTCTTGACCTGACCTTTCTCTAGAACGTCCCCGATCTGATCCAAGTACGTGCGTCTTGGTCTTCCCCTTCCAACGTTCCCATCCACACTCGCCATATACACCTGTTTCGTTAATCTTCTTTCATTCATTCTCTCAATGTGACCAAACCATCTCAGCATTCCTTTTTCTATACCAGTCACTATGTCATCTTTTATACCGCAACGTTCTCTAATCACACTATTCCTTATCCTGTCACTCAATTTCACTCCTATCATACTTCTTAGCGCTCTCATTTCTACCGCATTTATTCTACTTTCATGCTTTTTCTGCCATACCCAACTTTCACTCCCATACATAAGTGTTGGGACTAACACTCCTCTATGCACAGCCAGACGTGCCTTATTAGACACTGTCTGGCTGTTCATAAAGGTATGCAACGCTCCATTCACCATGTTGCCGGCATTTACCCTCCTTTCAATGTCACTTTCACACTTACCATCTGATGTAAACTTCGATCCCAAATATACAAACTCTTTCACTTGCTCCACCCTCTCTTCTTCTATCATAATATTACACTCCGTCATACCTTCTTCTTTTTCAAAAACCATTGATTTCGTCTTACTTACATTCACTTTCATTCCTTTCTTTTTCAAAGCCTCATTCATAATGTTTACCATCTTCTGCAACTCTTCAGCCGACGACGCAAGGATAACTTGGTCATCAGCATAGAGAAGACATTTGACGAGTAACCCATTCATTCTCAGTCCATTTTCACACTCTTTCAAATCTGTCAAACAACTATCCATGAATAGGTTGAACAGCCATGGTGACGCAACACATCCCTGTCTAACACCTTTCTCGATGTTAAACAGTTCAGTGAAGGCCCCGTTAATCCTGACACAAGCACTGGAATCCTTATATAAGGATTTCAGTGCTCGTACCAAGATGCTGCTCACCCCATGCACGGATAGTGCCGACCATAATTCATTCCTCAGAACTCTATCATAGGCCTTTTCCAGATCCACGAATGTGCAAAAGACTTTTTGGTTCTTAGCCAAATACTTTTCCGCTATGCACCGCAAGGAAAAGACCTGATCCGTACATCCCATCCCCTTTCGAAATCCTGCTTGAGCATCCCAGACTTTCTCATCAGTTTCTTTCACAACTCTTTCAATCAGTACCCTTGCATACAGTTTACCGACGACACTATGACAAAGAATTATATACCTATATCATACAAATATGACGTAGATATCGCTATCTTAATGAATCGAGATAAAAGACAGATTATGATTGAAATCCAGCTGAACATTATTCACAGATAATGAAAGTGTTTCGAATCTGACAATTACCTCTATTTTAAACGACTCTCTAAACTCTGTTTATTCAAGAATGACATATAATGTAAACAAACTTTGTATGTATGACAGTCGCGAGCTACAGAACAGAGCTGAGTACAAGAACTTCCGGTGTGCCATTCGTGCGGTTCACTTTAAAACAACCTTACTGTTGCGCGCATTTGCGAAATTGACTACACTCCGTTTATTAAAGAATGACTTATAATGCAAACAAACTTTGTATCTAACTGACAGCGAGCTGTCAGTGTAGTCATGGAGTGTAGTCAATTTCGCAAATGCGCGCTACAGGTTGTTCTCAAGTGAACCGCGCGAATGGCACACCGGAAGTTCTTGTACTGTGCTGTGCGCCGGTACAATGACGTCTAATCAACATCCAACATGGCGATGAAGGCTACGCCCGCGCCGCTAAACGCACAATGGGTAATGGGATCCAGACGATTGGACCCGCCACTCGACACTCGGCTATAACTCTAAGAAAATGGCGATTAGAAATGAAAGGTGTAAGGAAAAGGCTCGACTGGAAATACGAGTGTTTCAAGTGGTGATCCATGAAAATGAACAACGGTGGAAATACAAAATGTGCCAAAGGACAAAGTCATTTCCGGAGGGATACTTTTTAAAGTAACTTTTACAGCTTTTTCTTCTTTACGTGTGGGACACCGAGACGTCAAGCGAATCTGGATTCAGAGTTTTTTAACCGCCTACTAGTACTAGAAGGCCTTTGACCCCATGGCTGTGTAACGACCGCCGTCTAAGTAATCAAGTATAGATAGCAACTGGGACCGACCTCTAAGCGTGCCCTCCGAATCACGAAATCATCGTTCTTTTCAGACAATCAGCTGTCCAAACAAGAATGGAAACTAATTCACAAAGTGATAAATATCAACATTATGAATGGCCCACCGAGAATCGAACCCGGAACCTTTAAGCCGCAGGCAGTCGCACTACCATTACGCCGACATATCGGTCGTATTTCATTAAATAGGTGCACAGTTTAGCAAAGTTTTTTTATCCCAATAGAAGAAATAATTCGTCTCCTCGCTTACCCTACCCAAAACTGTTAATGTAGTTGGAATATTACCTGTAACAAACAAATAAAGATTAGTAATCGTAATTTAGGTACCTACATTAACTATGACATTCATACGTAACATACGTTATTATGGTGTTGTGATGTTTGTAAGTAAATAAATATGTAATTGTTTATAGTCATTATATTTATCATATCACTCACGTCACGTCACCATACAAATACGAGTATTTACCTAACCTGTAGGGGTACTTCTAATCCTGCTTCATGTGAAATTCAGTATCATTTTCTTGTGTTTATTTTAAATGAAACGGCATATCATGAATTTTTATATAAATTATTTTTAGCCTAATGAATTGAATACCTACCTATCTATCTACGTGATGTTCTGAAATCGTATCGCAATGGAATTTTGTAGATTAGACGCTACAAGGTCACATTCATTAGTAATTTCATGTAGGTAAGATCTTAAGTGCTCTTTTTGATAAATTTAAATTTCTCACTATAGAAAAACTAAATAAAGAAAGTATTTTCGGAAATGCTTTTATAAAAGATTCTAACATTTGAGATCAATAAAATATGAACTAGGTGAAGTGTGTGTCTAGCTAGTGTATCGATAAATACAGTTACAAAATATAAGAATTAATCTAAATAGGAATATTTTATTGGTAGAGATATTTAATAGAGGAAGCTTTTTGCTCTTAATATGTACTAATATTATAAATCTGAGAGTTTGTGTGTGTGTATGTATGTATGTTTGTTACCTCTTCACGCTCAAACGGCTTGACCGATTTGGATGAAATTTGGAACACAGGTAGAGTATAACCCGGAATAACACATAGGCCGCTTTTTACCGCGGGAAAACAACTATTACCACGGGAAAATGAGTGGCAGCGGGTGTAACCGCTGGGCGGAAATCTAGTAAAATATATAGCGCACATCACAATGCCGGTCGTAAGTGGCCGCCCGCGGTCCGTAGCAAACATTCACGCAACGTCGACCGTGTGACCACGACGGGCCAGCCAAGCTCTTTTTTGTTCCTGTTCTTCATTTTATAATAAAACATGGTATGTATAATGTACGGACAGTTCGTTGACTTAGAGACGAAATTTCGAATCAGTAGAAACCCAATGTCACCATCTCACGACGACGACAAATGGTCTCACAAACGATTCATTACGTTATGTTCTATCTATTACTCGAATAATTTTATTACGAAGTTATTTGCAAATGGATTTGTGTAACAGAACGTCGCAGGGTGGCGTATGCGAATAAAAATCTTGTGAATGTGAATTAAAAATAAGCGGCCTGATCGCGTGTTCCACTGGCAGCACAAAACGTGCTGAAGTCCATGTGTCCAGCAGAGTACCATCGAACATAATTGCACCTTGCAGGTGAAACTAATTAAGACCTTTCAAACACTTTCATCAACTAGCTAGATCCGTAAGTCCTGGAATCGATTTCCATGAAATGCATTGTCACATTCTATAGTGTTTTAGGACAATAAGTATATAATAGACTGATTTAGGAACCCGATTAATCCGACCGAACTACTTAAAAATATCCGTGATTTACAAGGCACACATTCCTAGAAATCTGACTCTGTTTCATAAAAGAAGAAACACTTTTAGATGATACCTACCTTACCTATGTACGTATAGCAGTATCGCGAAAGTAAGTTTGAACAATAGAGATCTCTTCTAATGTATTTTTAGCGGCGTTTATCTAATGATCTACGAACCATTATGTGTATGGGAACTGCGAGTTTCTGGTGCAGCGGCAGGTGTATATTTTCACTCAGAAGTATAGATGAAAAGGTTCTAAAATTCTTACATTTTGGATGCTAACGTCGCTTCTGCTTGCTGCTTATTTGGTTTATGCGAAACCACTTTGAGCACCATCTAACATATAATAAAGAGCAACGCATTTTAATAAATCTATTGGTCATTTATATACTCACTAGCTTTTACCCGCGACTTCGTCCGCGTTAGATAGTTTTTATAGGCAGAAGTTCTAAAGTAGGTATGTGTATTCATAGTAAGTGTGACAGTGATATTAGAACAGTTCTTATCTCTACTGTTTAAAGATGACTTGCTTGCTTCTGTTGTTGGACAATTCAAAATTTGCTATTTATATTAAACTAGCTGTTGCCCGCGACTTCGTACGCATGGTGTAGTGACTTGTGAGTTAGTGAAGTTGATGTATGCATATTGTTTAATATTAATATCATGTTTGTATAAAGTTTTTTCTCTTTAAGATGTGCAATGAATAGGTACTGGTTAACTTGTTTTTCGGTTAGGTACTTGGTTTTGATACTATGGACATCAGCTACAAAACATCATTATAAACTACTTTGGTAGTTTTACCATCGGGTGCTAAAACGTCCAAATTTTCAGGAGAACTGACTCGAGAGCAAGCGACATATAGCTGCCCGTGTGATAAACAGGGAATCGTAAGACCTACGCCTGCGGCTTTCAGCGTCTGTCCTTGCGATTTGTTTACAGTCATTGCAAAGAAAACGCTGACGGGAAACTGAACGCCCTGAAATTGAAATAAAAAGTTGTTGGGAATGAGTGGTATACGCGCCACAACCAGTGAAAATATCCGCCTCGAATACATTCATCTTTAAGCTTAAGATCTTCAGTCTGGTTCCATTGCACAGCTTTGGCGGAGTGAGATTGCAAAGAAGCATGATAGGAACACCAAGTAATATTTGGTGTGCAGAAAGACCATTAGCACTCAAGGAGTTTAGGAATTCTATTAGGTAGTTAGTGGCTTTGTCTTGATTCATAACAGTGGTAATTGACGCGTATACCACCATATCCCCAGTGATTTGTGACATAATGGTATGGTTTATTGAAGCAGTCTGATCATTTTTGGGTGCAAAAATAGCTCTTCCACGTAGCTACGAATCTTTCATTTGAAGGAAGGAAGGCTCGCCATACACAGAAGAAATGATTCTCTTTAGACCAGAAACTATTTGGCAAAGCGTTTCAGGCAGACTTACTTGACCGTTATCCTCTGGTAAAGTACCTCTGCCGAGTTTTAATAAAGCTTGTGAAAACTCTTCAGCCCGTGGATTACCTCCGAGACGGGTTCGCATGATCACCGTCATGGTCAGCTTGTGAATTTGTGGCCAAAGAGCCGATGATTTTAGTGAGGCATTCACCTCATCAGCCCTGGTACCTCGAGTAACAACTGGAAGTGTTTGGCGAAAGTCACTGGAAAAAAGAACAGTGATATGGCCCATGGCCCTATTATCTCTGCGTATGTCTTTCAAAGTCCTATCCATAGCTTCTACCGTTTTTTTGTTGGCCATCGTACACTCGTCACATAACTACCAGACAACAATATCAGAAAACCTTTGCCTTGTAACTATTACGTGATACAGCACATATTGGAGTATCGTTTGTGTCCAAATCGATTGGTATTTTGAAAGTTGTATGCGCCGTTTTCTCTCCTGGAAGCAGTGTGGCAGCGATATCAAGTATCGATACTACAGCAAGTGCAATCCTTCCTTGCCTTCTGATCTCTGCAAAAATGTTTAAGGCGAGTGTAACCGTGAACGACCTCGATAGTGGCGCCACTTCACAAAAAAAGATTTATCTTTAAAGAAACAATCTATCAGAATATCCGTTGCCCAAGTTTATACTTACATACGTATATCACGCCTATTATCTCTTGCAGGGTAGGCAGAGCGTAAATGTCCGTTTTTTCGGCCGTCTGACATATATTTGATGGTCATTCGGAAAATTGTGTATCGTGGTGACAGGTTGTCAGCCCATCGCCCATGTGAAAGTCCCTTAGTCGCCACTTACGACTCCCACGGAAAAGAAATGGGGTGATGCTATTGCAAGCCGGCGTCACACGGCATAGTTTACAATACTATATTATTATTTTTTTAGAAAACCTGCCGCCTGTCAGTGGCTTTGTTATATAATTTTGGAGAAAACATTTCATTAGCGAGTTTCACAAAACTAACAGCGACATCTATGAAGTAATTTTAAACAAATTTTACTCTAACATTTTTGATTCTAACTAATGAAGGTATTTATATTTTTTTAGGTTCCGTATATCAAAAAGAAACGTACAAAAAAACCGGAACCCTTATACGATCAGTTTGTTGTCCGTCCGTCCGTCCATCCGTCTCGTAAGACGCTTTATCTCGGGAATGCGCAGAGATATCGAGTTAAAATATTGGTAAATAGGTTTTAGGCTGCAATATGGAACCCTTATAGGTTCACTCACTTTGTTGTCCATTTGTCTGTCTTTCAAGACTCACTATCTCGGTTACACGTAGAGATGTCGAGTTAAAATTAAAAGTATTATAACCTTTAACTCAGGCCAACGGCCTCTTGTAGTGGTAAAAAAATTAACTAAGTTTACCCAAATCATAATTTGTCTTCGCAATAAAACAATTTTCAACGGATTTAAGTTGTGTTTATTTTGGATTTCACAATTCCTACGTTTCCACAATAAACACAACTTAAATCCGTTTAAAATTGTTTTATTGTGATGAGTAATAGTTGTGCAAACTCAAGAAAATATCACAATTCATCTGTCTTCCATCACATACCTTGACCATGACCAAAGGTCAAAGTAAAAGTCCGAAACATTTCTGTAATAGTTAGAACGGCCCGCATATATGTCAGACGTGGCGATAGCGATAAAATACTTACGGCCGTTGACGCTCAACCTACCCCGCAAGGATTAAATGTGTGATTGTTTGTTTTTTGTTTGGTCGTGGTTAGGTCGTTTCACGGGGTCGTTTAGAAGATCGTATGTCAGTCAATACCGCGTTTTACAAAACTAACAGCGACATCTATATTATTTTTTAGGAAAAAAATTCTGAACTCGCTTTGCGGAACCAGTTACTGTGTTTTACCATGGGAATGAAAGATTTTTTCTAGGTAAAAAGTATCCTAGATGTTGACCCGGGTAATAAGCTACCCCAGTATAAAATTTTGTAGAAATCTGTGCAGTAGTTTTTACGTGAAAGAATAACAAACATACCGACAGACAAACAGACAAACAGACAAAAATCAATTTTACTTCTGTTTTGATGTCTGTATCTTTAACACAATTAGAAGCAAAAACCCTTTTTTGAATCTATTTCATGTACAGAATTGGTTTCGTTTCTGTTTTATTATATGTATAGATTATCAATATTTTCAATATTTTAATGATCAATATTTTATATTAAATTACTCCGGAGGTGCCGATTTGAGCACACTAAAATGATCAGCATAAGTAGATAAGACAGATAAAAAGGTAATTTAAGTTACTGTAATACATTATTATACCTCTATACCACATAATATTTTGTTTTTCTGTCATCGGTAAAGAAGGCAATGTCCTTTCTCAACTTATTCCATCATACTGAACAACTTTTGTTCTGGAACCATTTCTGTATCTCCAACAGTTTAAGTGGGCTCCTGATGGTACACCTGGTGGTCTACATAAGGTACTCCAGATCCCCAATGTCCTTGTGAAAAGAAGCGGCCCATCATACTGAACAACTTTTGTTTTGGAACCATGCCTGTATCTCTAATAGTTTAGCTAGGCTCCTGGTGGTACACCTGGTGGTTTACATAAGGTACTCCAGAGCCCCAATGTCCTCGTGAAAAGAAGCGGCCCATCATACTGAACATCTTTTGTTTTGGAACCATGCCTGTATCTCTAATAGTTTAGCTGGCCCCCTGGTGGTCTACATCTATACTCCAGACCCTCGAATGGTCATAAAAAGTAGCCTATGTCCGTTCTCGGTATGCTAGCAATCTCTGTGCCAAGTTTCATGAAGATCGGTTCAGCGGTTTGGCCGTGAAAGCGTAGCAGACAGACAGACAGACAGACAGAGTTGCTTTCGCATTTATAATATTAGTGTGGATAGATCAGTTGGAGATTGCAAACTCCATTTACCTACCAGATCAGCACTATAATAAATCAATTTCAACATAATAGGGGATAACATATTGCGTCACCTCTTTGCAAATTAAAGTAACTTTAACCATCTACGAGTATACGTTCTAGATCATCTTACCGGCGATGGTTCTGGGGGCTTGGGCAGTAGACCTCTCTGCAGTTTCTGCACAGGATACGTCTGCCTCCAGCCGAACAGACGCACCAACTTGTCTGCCACATCCTCGCACCGATGTGCTGAATCTTTCATACTTGTTATACAACTTTACACTTCTTCAATACCACTGTAATCTTCTTGCACTTAAATTATCACTTGTTTTGCCTACATCACAGCTGTGCAATCATTGCACCTACAATGTTTGGGTTGCGTAAGTGAAAAGCGCTCTTGAAGGTTATAGAAAACTACCACACTTCATGAAACATGGCTCCGAAACTTAACGGTTTGAACAGGCAATTGTTTAAAAACACTGACCACGTTCACTTAAACAAACGGTGATATTTAAAGTTCTTGTTTTGGTGTTTTGTTCCGATTGGCCGTATATGGCGCGGTTCAGGCGTGGAGCCGGCTGCCCACACGGTCTACCGCTAGGCTGCCAGGCACGCAATTAGCGGCTACATGCAACTACTGGCGAATGGCGAGTTGTTTGGCGAGCGGAGAGTGTCGCGCCGTGCCATCGCGCCGCCGTCACCGCCGGCGCTGTGCGGCCTCGCCCGTTATCGCTCATCGTCATCGTAATCTGACTATCTCCCAGGCATGCATTCAGAGACACTGATTTCTCAGTTTATGTTATAAGAAATGAATATGAAGAATTATATTATAAATCGCCCTACCATGCTCTGTAATTCTGCCCAATAAAAAATATTCTGATATTTATTTACCTGAAATTCCAACTACATCCACGATCAACGCTACTTTAATCTTTCTACAATTGTTCTCAGTTGAATGAACTAGTTTCGGGATCCTTAAGCGTTGTTTTTCTCTCTATCAAGGTTTTTGAGAGAAAAATACAGGTTATTCGTAAACCCGAATCCGCATCTGTTATACTATCACTGCCCCCTCCATCAGCTTCTACGTCAGCACGCTACCAGACTGCGTAGGATCTTGCATTCTGCATACGTTGCATCAACCCCGGGAATCTCATTTGTACTACGTGCCTATCTGCAATCTACGCTTGACTAAGTATCTTTAGCAAGAGCACCGCGGGCATCCAAGCTATGAAGATGCAGATGATATGCACCGTCTCGGGTGAACGGACAAGGAAATCATAGCCATTTGACGCGCGCATGCCTTTCAGTCCAGCACATGTAATTATGTAGATACTTGTCCCGATTGTTCCCACGTACGATTTCCTAACTGATGATAGACAAAAATGAAAACGCCAATCAAATCCGAAAAGGTTAAACTCTTGAACCTTGCAAGTTGAATGCTTAACAGATTACCAATTATTCGCTTTCACGACAGCGCGTTTCTTCAAGTGTTGGCAAGTAAATTAGAATGTACATTCGAATGCAAAGGACTCGGACGACAAAGCAGTACATTCCAATGCCCATTAGTACTAATTACATGTGGGGAGTGTTGTGTGACACGTTACCGGTCAGCGAACAAGTGGAACAAAGAAAGCTCTATCTATAGCTATAGCTAAGCTAGTCAGGTTGGGTTACATTAGCATCAGTCACTGGACATACAAGAAGATAAGCCATAGATACGCCAACATTCGCTTCATAATTAACATACATGATTCAAATCAGCGATAACGTTAACTAGAAAATGAAAGTAAATTCTCTAATCTGTCTATAATTATATGGAAATTCGGCTTCGTAATTGAGAGGCTATTAATTTTAGCAAGCCTTGTTTGGCTAAACTACTATTATTTGTCTGCCGTCGTCAGGCGATATATTTTTATGATTTCTGCATTCTTCCGTAATGTTAAAGAAATGCTAAGAATTATGGAAAACGCCATTAATTTGCTTGACAAATTGCATATTGGACTGCACCATCCGTGCATAGCATTCAGTTCAATAAACGGTGCAAAAACGTCCGCGGGCCGAGGTGCCAGCGGCGTTGCAGCATGTAGCATAATTGCACAGTGCACATAAATGCATAGCTGCATAGCTTGCAAATCGTTGACTTCGCAGTACTAAGCACTGCCAAGGCGTTTTTAAATTCAGCTGTGAAATTACAGGCTCTCTTGCCTCTTCTGCCGACTCACATTGTATTCCAATGATATGTGAACGTGAGAGGGTTCTTGGAAGTGCGCTGAAGACAACTGTCACGTCTGCGCAACAATTATCGCCATTTCGTGATCGTAAAATTATTCCAAGTTGATAGACACTGTATGCGCATTTACGATGACGTCTAGTCACATTGCCACATATAAGTTATTATGTGGAGTTTTTTAAGAATTTTGATTTGAATTGCGTACAATGTAAAGAAATCAGGAAGGTAGCATATCGAAATGTAGAGTATTGAAACGATTATCGCCGATATGTAAATGAATTCATAACCTCCCAATTTGTACTTGGAATCGGGAAATCAAACGACTGACATCAACATCAGAACTCAAAAGTTGAAAATGACACATATTAATAACACCTGCGATCCTGCAACTTATATAAACTCTACAATGACGATTGTCATCTGATTAAACGAGCGCAAGTAACGAACCGAACAATTGTTAATTAAGAGGCCCAGCAGCGGTTTCTAAATCCATTCAAATCGAGACAATCCATTGTCGAGGCAACCTTACCCAGACCTGGTGGCATGCTTGTGGGAGCCAGATATTTCATACCAATGAACATTCAACACTTGCTTTGTAAATGCCCTCGCTTAATTAAAAGCTCTTGGTGTTGTGAAAACACGTGAACGGCCATGAGACTAATTCCAAAGCATTTTTCTAGAAGAATTGGGGACAATTAGGTAAGATAAATTTGGGAAGCCATGCGAATAAACTGTCAAGTCTTGCAAAGAAACGTGACTTCATCAAAAAGCTAGCTTAAATTGCCCCATTAAAATGGATGTCGGCATTAACTCTCTCAAAAAGTGTGACTTGGAAAGTTGGTTTCTATCTACCCTGAGTGAGATATAGGTATGTAGAGCGATTCGAAGCTGCCATTATGCGGCTCTCGATAACAATGCCGATGGAAACCCATGGCAATGATACTCATTAGCCACAGGCTGACAATACCGCCACACTCATTATTGTATCAACAGTATGGCAGCTTCACACACACATTACCCCGTTAATAAAAAAAATAACCATTCTTGACTTTGGTTAAGATTTGATGTAGCGGTATTAACAATCAAATTGCCAAGCAAATTAGTGATACTGCCAATTGTAAATTTTGTTGAACTAATATGGTATTTTTTGTGCGCCAGTATAACACAAAAAGTTGACTGACAAAGTTGCATGCTCACCGTGTAGCCAGCATGAAATTAAGTAGGTAGTTTTGGTAATGATTTAAGCTAAATAGCTCTTTAGCTACCTGTGACCCAACGAGATTCATTAATCTCAATCAGATTTGATAAGATATTCTTGGTATTTATTACTGTGGAAATGAAAATCACTTCGGCTATTAGCAGTCTGAGGCTTTGAGATATTTGAGGGCAGCGCGCAGTCATGCAACGCTGACTCCAAAACTCAGAAAACATGAATATGAATAATGATCATCCATACCTTGTTTTATTTTAAAACTACAGTAGGTATTAACATAACCAGATTCTTGAGCCGATACTTAGATGCTCTACAAATAAATAACTAATTAAACACGAATTTATCATTGTGATTGAGTAGCACTTCGTGCTGAATAATCTTATTGCACTCGTGATTCCAGTAAGCTGCAACAATGCAGATTAGATGGTGACCAAGTTACAAAACACCACGATACTCTAAGTACAAGACATTCCAGCCTAGTGCTACCTTAGTGCCTTACTAATAGCACCTAACCAACGAAACGTCAAGCGCAACAGTATGCCTTGACACTGCTCGACACCATCGACCACTCGGAGCCACGTTTCCAAACATTGCCTAAGTATCACAACACTTTTCAAAGTCACTTTTCCACTTACGAAGTGTTTCTTAGTCATAGATATTGTCCGTTTACACTTTAATTGCGTCACGTAATATAATCAATGTAAATAAACAGGAGGTTGCGCGGCGGGCAACTGGCTCGGTTTTCTGCGCGTGCGACGGTCGGCCGAGCTCGATGCGGCGGCGGCGGCGGCGGCGGCGGCGGCGGCGGCGGCGGCGGCGCGGGCGCAGGCGCGGGGCGGAGGCTCGCAGGTCGCCCCCCTCTCCGCGAGCCGGCAGCGGCGCCCGGGCCATTGAAACTTGAAAGGTGCTCGCGCGTCATGTAAACAATCACTCCACCTGTGTCACCACAAATAGAGCTCGAGTGTGTCGCTCATCTAGAAACTTGCAGTGGAAACAGCAGTGAATGTAGAGCACCCCCAATTCCTAATCACTGGTTTCAGAAACAGTTAGGTACATTTGCCTTTTCATCTGTGTAATCATTTGAAGAATTTCGTATGAACCTTCTCTACAATAGCATTTATGTAAATGTCGCAGATGCGCACCAATAAATTTACCTCTATTTAAAATCACGGGAAGAGGAAAATTACATCCAAGCAATCACGACTTCTTACAAAAAAAAAATTAATACCGGGGTTACATCCCTGACTCCTGTTCCTGTCCCTATTTAACGAACTGCACATCCTGTCTGCAGGTCACAGTGAGTAAGTAGGGGAGTTTCTCGAAGGATGTTCGTACAGGTCAGTCTACCGAGGACTCGGTGGGAATTGTCCGGAATGACACATAAAAGAGAGGGTCAGTGGCGTGGCGAGTATCGGACCGCGACGCAAGCGCATACTGCGGAACGGAAGGGTGCGGAATACCCTTTTTATCTGATACACCTACCTAGTTTAAACGTTTCCAGAGTCTTTTAATTTAAAGGCTGTTCTATGAACCAGCCTATAGAATCTTAAATTTTATTTAAAATGACAGGGGTACATATCATTTATTTTATTTCTTAACGTTATCTTATCAAATTCATATTTTGTTTAAACCAATACAACTTTCCAGTAACCATAATTTTGTCATAACATCATAACTCTTGCGATTAGTTAACCCTAGCTCCATCTATAGTTATATGCTTAAACTTTTAAGTGCTACGTGTGAGGCTACGCGTTCGCTACGACGAGCGTTAGGTAAGTCTACGAAGCCTCAAGCACGATTTGTTTACATGTGCAGTACAAGTTTTAAACGCTAGATGTCAGTGTATGTAGAGTTTACATACTCGTATATCCGAACGGAGGTTGTAAGTTTTTTTCATAACCAAACTGTACCTATTACCTATTACGTCCAAGAGCGCGATTGGGCTGGTTCTTTGAAAAACCACACAAACTTCTCCGGGTGAGCCCTAGCTCCCCACCAAATAGTCAGGTGTAGATTTCAAAGCCCCTAAACTAAAATTGTAATTAAAAGCACCTAAAAAATAATAGTTATTTAGAATAACTAACATTGATTGATCCCCTATATAGTAACCTGAAGTGGTGTTGATTAGGTACTAAGGTAGGTACCGAAATTATGAGCAAAGAAATCCTTAATTTTATTTTCACTGGAACTTTCTCAAGAGTATATTTTAGCATCTCTTTCAGGTTTAAAAATATCGACATGATGACCTACTTCAATTTAATATTAGGTTCAAATGCTAGTTAACAGTTCGCAAAGTGTTTATCGTGCTGGTCGGGACGGCAGAGGGTGCAACTGTCAGTTTCTCCACACCTGCACCACCTGTCACTGTTTGCTACCCTCCCTTCAATACCTTTATCGCTGTAGCACCAGGTAGGCGAAATGCCAACAACATCCTTTATAAATATTAGTAGACTTTTGCAAAAATACTAAATTTAAGACAGCCTTCTAGAATTCATCGGGTAATTCGTCAACTCGATAGTCAGACACGACAGAAACCCTTCTTCTTCTATGTATATAAAGGGTTTAAAATATATCATATAAGATGTGAACCAGCCTAAGAAACTGAACAACTTTCCACACGGAACATAGAAAGATATAAAAAAAATTGATCTTACATTTAAGCCGACCGGTTCCATTTGTGGGAGAACTTTTGTGTGATTTGTGGGAAAATAATATGTTCCTTGGGGAAAGTTGTTCAGTTTCATGGGCTGGTTCACCTCTTCAAATATTTGCGGCTTACATTTTTATATACTGTATCTTGACTGTATTGAAATTTTTTAAAGATTTGTAAAGAATTATTTAAATGACGAGACGGTTCTACGAAACTGACAGCTGTCGAATATGGGTTATTGAGATGGCCGTTCAAAGGCCTCCTATTTATTGTTTGTAATAGGTATATAGAACACACATACATACACATATCACGCCTATAATCCCTTGCGGGGTAAGCAGAGCGCAAACGGCCGCAAAAACGGACATTTACACCACGTCTAACAAATATTTGAGGGTCACTCAGAATATTGTGTATCGCCATAGTGACAGGTTGTCAGCCCATCGCCTAAAATTGCAATACACACCCTCGAGTCCCTTATATGTAGAAGATTGTAATAATTAAGAATACTTGGAATGAGTAGGATAATTTTGAATTCCCTTACACCCGGTATTAAAGTTCAATGACTTTACGAAGAGAAAGCTTCACAATACAAAGTAATTAACTTAAAAAATCAATCTCCGGAAGTCTTTCAAGTGCCTGTTCTGTATCTACTTGCACCATAACTATCTATATAAGTATAGATATTCTATAGTCAGGCAACTCTATTCTTCACAGTCATGGAGTACTACCCTTTTACAGGATTAAATTTGTTTTGTATGTAGGTCACTAACATGTTACGAGCGATCAACTTTACAACACATGCTATATAAATTTGTATACATATAATACAGGTACTTATTCATTAAATACATACGTCTTATTAGTATTTTTGAGTTTACGTATAAGTAAACGCGGCTTAGAACTAATTCACCCCATTTTCTTTCCGAGGGTGTCGTAAGAGTCTAAGGGACTCGACGGTGTCATGTGTATAACAATTTTAGGCGACATGCTGACAACCTGTCGCTATAGTGATACACGATTTTTCTGAAACGGCCCTTACAGCCGTTAACGCTCTGCCCACCACGCAAGGAATAAAAGCGTAATATGTGTGTTAATTGTGTAATATACGATCAAAGAACTTAGAAACCCCTCGAAAACAAAAAAATAAGGATCCATTTACCAAAGTTTCTAAGTAATTTACAAGAATATAGCCCGATAATTTCATTATATTTAGTGTCATCGTTCTACGTTCCACGTTCACTTCTGCTGATATCGCAATTTGCATAAATTGCAATGCGAGCGAGGTTTACAAACTCGATATCACGTTTAATATTGCCCTAGAAAATCGGATGACATATTATATTTATTTGACTTTCTTCGATTCGATATTTTTTCATTAAATTTCGATGTAGAAACTCAAAGAAACCTAATGAACTTCAGCTTTCGTCGACTTAGCTCAGCAAATATGTTCTCACGTCTTTGATCCGGAACAATAACTGATGAAACCTAACATAATGGGCTCGTAATGTACCATCATCGCGGCATGCAGAAGCATTTTGCACAATAATCGACTTTCTCGAAGGAAAATCATCGATTTATGTAGAAAAGTAGAATTTGTTGATATCAGATCTCTACTATCTCTCCATCGTGTTGAAGTAACGTCTTGTTTTAGATACATATGCATGAGTTATGGTTGATGGATCCTGAAAGCAAGCAAAGGTGCAGGTGTAAATTTGCACACGCAATTAAAATTGCAAAATAATTTGAGTTCAAATTCATCTCTATATATCATTTATATCACTCAACGAGATTAAAGGTGAAAAACGAATTTGAAAATGTTATAAAAATGTATTTTTCAAAAGGAAAATATCTGATGCGAATACGAAAAGTTCGGTTGTAGGTTTAAAGTTATGGTTCAATTTCATATGTATGACACAACCACCTATGATATCAAATAGAAGGATACCATTCATCCTCAATATTGAAGTATTTAGGACGAAGTACCTACTCTTGTAGATGTAGTCATAAGTATTACCGACTGTCCATAAGCAAACACTTGTGAAGTTGTGAAACAGCCAGCAGTGGACATTGCTCAACTGAATTAGTGGCTGCCGATGTAAGGGATTAAGATAACACATAAAACTACGATAGTTAATGTCCAGTTTAGTTTATCGCTGCCGTATCTCTATGAATTATTTTATGGAGACACTTTTACGTTTGAAGGTATACAAAGTGAGCAACGTTGTCGGTATATTTATTACGTTCTTGTAAATTAAAATATACATATGAGATTCTTATGGTGCCGTGTGATGCCGGCTTCGGATATACCGTGTGATGCTGGCTTAGAATAGTATCACCCATTTCTTGGCCGTGAGAGTCGTAAGAGGCGACTAAGGGACTCGAGGGTGTGTATTGCAATTTTAGGCGATGGGCTGACTACCTGTCACTATGGCGATACATAAATTACCGGATGACCCTCAAATGTTTATCAGACGTGTCGTTAATGTACGTTTTATGTGGCCGTTTATGCTCTGCCTACCCCGCAAAGGTTTATAGGCGTGATATGTGTGTGAGATTCTCATCGCGTAGTGTTCAGAGAAGATATTCCCACAATTCTCATTTAAATAAATGAATGTGCATAAAATTGTGGTATCGGACTACGTAGGACCACTTTCGATGTTGCGATCGTGGCGGAAACAGGCTTGGGCCGGAAAGTGGGTAATTGTAGCAGGCGGAGGCACTCGACCCTACTACGTATACTACTGGGTAGTAGTAGTACAGTCAAGCTCACGTCCGGTTAGACACTCAAACCGCCATTATAAGTTTTACGCTCGCGGCATAAGAGCGGTTCAAAGTCCACACTGTCTGACCCAGCTTGGGCTTGACTGTACCGCGGAACTGGTAGTACGGGACAAGAGTCACTAACTATGACTGTGACTGACAGTTCACTCGCGTGATACGTATTAATTCTATAGCGCCTGTAGGAAATAACCGGTAGGTAGGCCCCGGTACGAACTTTGTTATAATCCTCTTATCTTATCTAGTCGATGTCATCCAATGCTCTCAAATGACTGGCACATGGGGGCCCAAGATTGAACTATGAAGATGGAAAGAGGAGAGCCACCTTTGCCCAGCAGTAGGGTGCCGTTTTATTATATTATTACCTAATACCTGGCCGTGTGATGCCGGCTTAGAATAGCATCACCCCATTTCTCACCCATGGGTGTCGTAAGAGGCGACTAAGGGACTCGAGGGTTAGATGTGAATTGCAATTTTAGGCGATGGGCTGACAACCTGTCACTATAGTGATACTCAGTTATCTGATTGACCCTCAAACTTTTATCAGGCGTAGTGTTAATATCCGTTTTACGGCCGTTAACTCTCTGCCTACCCCGTAAGGGATATAGGCGTGATTTATGTATGTATGTATGTATGTAATACCTAAGATATTCATTACACGATCTATTCTCATTCCCACATCCAAATGGCATATTCATATACGCAGGTTCCAATAAAAAAGAAAAAGTAATCAAAACAAAATCATGAACGTACCTAATGTTGTTTTTATAAAACATTCAATAAATACTTCGCCATGGGTAGTAAGCTGGGAATACATGTTTTACACGCAATTATGCTGGGGGGTGGGCAGCGAAGAGTGACCGCTCATGGGAGAAAACGAGAGTGAATACCTACAGGCAGCAGGTTGAGATACAGCTACGCCAATTATTGCGGTACTTGCTGTTCGGCTACTGAACATCTAACCTCTAATAAATAGCAATTTAAAACAGCCGTATTATACGCTACATATTTAAGTGTCATAATGTCAAAAGAAGTGTTTTAATTCTGCTACCATTATCTGCAAGGAAAACATTGGGTAATTTGCGAATAATTAATGTATAACATAATCATTATGCGTAAGACCAAGTTGATAGTTGTTAATAGCTGTGTTAAATTTAACTTTTTAATATATGTAATTTGTGTTATCTAATCAAGTTTATGTGCGTGTAGGTAAATGTAATCACTTGCATCTTTATTATACCTACTTCAAACTCTTTTGATGAAACTGTATTTGAGGTTAAGTGTATGTTTTTCATGTTCAGGTTGAAAAAGACACCAGGATAGAAGATATAAATGACTGTATAATGTAGAACACACGTGTAATAAATTGACTTAAAATTATAGCCTGAAAATGTAGGGTACTACCGCTAAAACCGATTATAACTGCATCAACATGCGAGACTTTCTTCTTCTTTAAAACTGACGAAGTACCTTCTATATCTACCTACCTATAGGAGAAATTGTTTTACCTATAGTTCTAGTACCCTTGCATCCATGACCTTACATAACCTCTGTTATTGATGAGTGTAATACTGAATTTCGAAGAACACTAGTTCGATGCTACTTAACTTCGAAGCCTCTTTGCTTCGATGCATCTTTACTGCGAAGCCTCTTAGCTTCGATACATCTTTACTTCGAAGCTACTTTACTTCGATACATCTTTACTTCGAAGCTACTCTACTCCGAAACCTCTACAATTCAATACTACTCTATTTCGAAACCGTATTAATTTCGATACTTTTCTCTATTTCGATGTTTCTCTACTACGAGACTCGGTACTTCAAATAAAACATTTTTATTATGTATATATTTCTTCAAAATGTCTTAATTTCGTCATATTAAATATATTATGTGACAAATTTTATATACATTGTAATTTAAAAAAAAGACCGTAAAATTCAATCTCTCTCTCTCTCTTTTCGTGTGGGACACCGAGTCGTCCAACGACATTGACGATGAAGTAGTACTGCAATTAATTTTATATCAACTGTTGTTATATTTCGAAAATAATATCAATTGAAACAGTAAATAGGTAGGCTTTTTTTTTTAGTTCTGGACCCTATGATTTTAACCCCGGGGCTATTTAAATCTACACCTGACCGTATGGTGTGGAGCAGGAGCTCACCCGGAGAAGTTTTTTTGGGGCGCGAATGGGCTTACGAGTTGTTCTGGGAAGAACGTACTGGACTGAATGTACCCGGCACGTGCCGGTAGTTCCTAAAACGTTCCGTCGACGCGCGTGCTTCATTTGCGTAGACGTACAAGCCACAGTCTGCGCTAGCCTTAAGTGCTTCAGTACGAAAAAAAAACCCAGTTGGCAACCCAGCCAACTATGTACTTTGACGTGATTGACAGTTTTGGGGCTCATGGTGCGCTTTTTTTGTGGATTTACGTCTACAAACGGAAGTGTTTTTTTTGCAGGATTATCATCGTATTGTGATGTCACAAGCACGATTACAGAAAATTAATTAATTTTTTCCTAGATTTTGAACAGAAAAACTTGAATTTTCTTCACTATGAGTCTGCAATCAGAAATCTCCGAAATGGTCATAGAAAAAGTGGATATTATGTAATTTGAGCGCTTGTGGATTCTACCCATACATCACCCACGGGTAGAATAAAGCTGATGCTATTCTTATATTGCATGACATTATCTTGACATATACTTACTAATCCATACTAATATTATAAATCTGATAGATTATGTGTATGTGTGTGAAAATTGCATCGAACCAAAATCATTAATATCCATATGTTGTGTTTAGTAGTAGAATAGTTGTTACAATAGTATTTATTTTTGTTATCTCGAAGTAGAGAATCATCTAAATAAAGAAATATTGAGGTAGCGTAGCATCGAAATTAATAGGGTTTCGAAGTAGAGTAGCATCGAATTGTAGAGGTTTCGGAGTAGAGTAGCTTCGAAGTAAAGATGTATCGAAGTAAAGTAGCTTCGAAGTAAAGATGTATCGAAGCTAAGAGGCTTCGCAGTAAAGATGCATCGAAGCAAAGAGGCTTCGAAGTTAAGTAGCATCGAACTAGTGTTCTTCGAAATTCAGTATTACACTCGTTATTGATTGATTATTACGATTACGATTTTTCTACGCAGTTTCTTTCGTAGTAGTAGAGAGCAACTTTACTTGAAAACCTAAACACGGTTTATGATAAACAAAAACATAGATAGCGAGAAATTGGTTCTTTTTGTTATTTTTATGAAAGCTAAGCAATGAAATTATTGTATCCTGTAAAATTTACCTTATTACTATGACATTCGTTATAAAACTGCCAAATCGGGCCTTATGACTTTGCTCAATTGTAAGAAAGCAAATTAAAAATACTATTTGTGAGTACACCCAGGTATGCACCTGCTTACTACAATCTAAACATGATGTGGATTGAATGACTGTGTTTTTAATAATACGGGGTGTGTCTGTAAATAATTGCGTATCATCTATAAACAAGTTTTCTTTATCGGGCAAGTCATAAAACTGGAACACGGTGCTCTGATAACGTATCATTCAGCAATCAAGGATGTGTTGAGTACCTGCGAACTTGGTATGAACTAGAAACGATCTTACATTTAAGTTCCTATTTTGATGATATGTTTGCCCAAAACTGGATGGAGATGGAGGCGGCCCTGGATAGGAAAAAAAAGAAGGAGGCCTTTGCCCTGCAGTGGGACACGTGCTCTCCGAAGCACGGAACCTTCTTTCTTTTCGGACAAAATAATTGAAAAGACAAAAAGAAGAAAGTACTTACTCATTCGGAAAATGTAACAACATATACACAGGTCAGTCATTAACCTCCAAATTGTAGTAATTTTGTATTGTTGTTGCTTATCTCGTGGCGAGGTGAGAAACTTTTAAACAATGAAAACACGAGATAAAACTTGCACCCTTTCCGTGTTCAACTATTTAGATACGACTGATAAGGTTTGCGGAAGCTAACTTAGGTACTAGACTTATTATATTATTTTAGAACCAACATAAAAAACTCGTGACACCAGGGTTCATCGAGTCGTTGGACGACTCGGTGTCCCACACGAAAAGAAGAAGAAGAAGAACCAACATGGTACTTTAGGGGTGGGCTAAAATTAATTCAGCATTACGGAATGTCGAATTAGCGCATAGGTACCTACCTACCTCTACATAACTGAAAATCCTACGAAAATATATTTTTGGTGAAATTTTACACGCTTAGTATCACAATAAAACAATTATAAATGGATTTAAGTTGTGTTTATTTTGGATTTTACAATTCCTAATTAAGAAATATCAAATAGATGGCGGTAGAACAAAAATAATTTCTATTCTAAATAATGACGTCTAACACCTTAGTCATCCGTGACCACGGGCTCTGTAAAGAGCTCGAAACGTAGGAATTGTAAAATCCAAAATAAACACAACTTAAATCCGTTTAAAATTGTTTTATTGAGATGAGTAATAGTTGTGCAAACTCGAGAAAATATTACGCTTAGTATCATTATGACGAACTTTTTTTAAATAGGCGGACTCAGGAAAGTACCAACCTTTTTTTCGCATCTTTATCCCGACTATGGCTCTTCCTTAAATCTCACGTGTTTGTGTATGGGAAAATACATTTCAAAAATGACTGTGCTCGAGAGTTGAATCTATATGTATATTTGTCCACTAAATATAAACTCCGGTCGAATTCACATTTAGCACATCTTTAGTAAAATATACTGCAGGTCATAGTATAAACAATAGTTTAGCATACTATTTCATATTGTTTAGAGTTCTGTTGTATGCCTACGCATTTTGTTCATGAATCGTAACCACGTCCAAGTTATATTGTTATAAACTATGCTCATATAGGCAGCGACCTGTTATTGTTTTATAAGTACGGCACGTTGTGGTTAATGCGTTAGTATATCCTATATGAGGAAAATCTAGAGTAAATTAAACTTATTGTAAATATTCATAGTATTAAATTGTATTCAATCAATACAATATTCAAAGAGTACTATTCTTAGAAATCAATCCGCCACAAAATATAAGCAACAGAGTACGTCATTTCGTAAAACAGGAAGGAAATCACCACCTAATGACTTCCTATGAATTCACCCAAGACTATTCGACCATGCAAACAATTTTTGACCAATAACAACTTATTTGTATGATTTGAACAATGTTAGTACATTAACATTGCAACAATTTACAGTTTTTTACGGATTCAAACCGCCGACGGTTACAATGTTAGTCAGTAGGTACACACATATGTACACACACGCTTCTCGCCTTTATTCCTTGCGGAGTAGGCAGAAACGCTTATGGCCAAAGAAACAGTGGTTATCGCCTCGGCGTGACAAAATAAAATATTGAATTAAAAAGTAAGTTAGTGAAGTTAGCGATTACTTCAGCATAATATGTGAGTACTACTTTCACGACGATTTAATACCTACTATAGGAAACCCGTGTCCAGGAATGGACTGTTGTGTGTCTCGGTTAATTAAAAGGTACCTTATACTTTTACAATTTTAAGCGACAGGCTGACTACCTGTTGTATATGATTATGATATTTTTTTTTCTGAAACAGCTCTTATATATTTGTCAGACGTGGCGATAGCGACCGTACTTTACGGCCGTTAACGCTTTGCTTGCCCCGCAAGGGATAAAGCCGTGATATGTGTATGTACCTTATACATACATATCAAATACCTTTAAAGAATACCATGAAAAATGATAACTCAAAAAGAATCTTAATTGATCACAATGATTGTTGTGATTAAGGCCTACGCACATCGGGAGCGGCCTCGATGCGCACAGGCATGCGTATGCGCATCGCCCACGCGAAGAACGCGCTGAATGTCCTCGTCACGGGCGCGGCCACTGGTGGGCAGGCGTTGGCAAGACACGCCACGAACTCGTCAGATATCCTTGAGATACCTTGAGGAGATAAGCAGGGTCCGTCCGTAGAGTCCGTTTCTACTCAGGGGAGTCCGTTTCTACTCAGTGAAGCAGTCATATGAGGGTAAGGAGGTTCTAATCTCCTATCCCACAATGGAAAACCCGGGAGCAGGTTACGCCGCGCCGTGGTAATCAAGTCCTTGTCAAAACGAGTCTAATGAAGTCTTACACCAGGTAGAGCAGTATATCCCTTATTACAACAGTAGAACTGCGATAAAGCAGTTGTCGAGCACAGTGGTGTAACAGAAGCAGTACCAGTGTGAGTAGCGTACTACTAACTTGAGATTGTTCTACTGTTGCTTTATGACTTTTGTTGCATAATCAACACCTTTTTAAACAGAATTTGACTCCGATCCGTTATTTCCAGAACAACTCGTAAGCCCATGGGCTGTTCTGTTTGTCTGAACAACCAAACAAACTTTTTTGGGTGAACCCTTGCTCTTGCTCCCCACCAAACAGTCAGGTTTAGGAAGTCGAAGAGTTCAGTCCTAAAAAAACCTTTTAAGCAATCCAACACGATTGCTCATTACAAGAAAGCCACTTTACTTAATTATCAAACAGAAACATCCCTACATGATTTCGCCTTTGACTCCCTCTGCTCCCGAACATTGACAACAAAAACTCATCAATCTATCCATGTTATAAAACGAACCCCAAATCCGACGTGAATAGACAAGCCGCTCTATAAATCGTAATAGGATCGCAGGTAAGTCGGTAACATTCCACAGAGGCACCGGGGGCTTACCCCCCGGCCCCTTCGGGCTGCCCCATAATTACACACTGTATAAAAAGTAAAAGAAACCTTTCCCCGAAGAAAGACACTCTCCAGACGGCGGCAGGCCGAGTGTCCATTGTCTGCTTATTATGCGGACACTCCAAACTATTTTGTTTCTAACGCATCACTCACATCACATCATATACTCGTAAATAGCTAGGGCTTGCAATTTCAATGATATTATATGTCAATTATAATGTTTTTACAGAGTGTATTCAGTATACCTCGTGGTTTTCTAGTTGAAAAGCGATACAGAACGACACTTTCGTTCGTCTTGCGGATCTAGAATTCTGGAGATGTAGAAATGTTTGACTTCTGAGAAATCGTCGTCGGAAACAGGAACCTTGTCGTTTCACCATGGAAACGTGTTCTAATGACGAGTAATTTAATAGAATTATCCGTCACGATACCGACGTTCATTCCACCTCGAGCCGAGATCGAATAGATTCGGGTAGCTCAAGAAAAAACAAAAACTACTCAACTATCTTTGTTTTTGTACTCATCAAGCTGGTTCTTGGTACAAGAAGAACAGATGAAAGAATGAAGCAGAGATAGTGTGCGTTTGTGTGAACAGCTAATGACTAAAGGGTAGTGATAGGCGAATGTGAATGATTATTTCGAATGATCATTCGAATAGAGAGGTATTCGAATTATTCGATTGTTTAAAAGGACTATTCGAATTATTCGAATGAAAAACAATCATTCGAATGAATTCGACTCATTCGAATGAATTTGGACGATTTATATTTAAATCGCATTAAGAATAATCATAATGAAATGAAAATATGAAAAATAAAACTATATAAATATGTTAAAAGATCAATAAATTTTAATGAGATCTTGTATTAAATGATGAACTTTTGAATTTGAATGAATTTAATCGATCGAAAGCCATTCGAATAGCGAATGATCATTCGAATTAATAATTTTCATTCGAATGGAATGGCGAATGATCATTCGATCACCATTTACAAATTCATTCGAATAATTCGATTGTCCGTTTTTAGAACAATCGCCCATCACTACTAAAGGGCGTGCTGTGAAGCCTGTGAATGCACTGTTCCTGGGAACACGCATTATCTCTACTACAGTTTAGTTACTGCAAGTTCCAGGTATGGCATGTCAGTCTCGGTACGACGCGTCTATTATGTGCTTTTTCCGCAAGCTCTGTTATAGTGTGATTGTCTGTCTGTACTATGAATCTTAGTTTATGATCCGGCGACATGGAGGCTTTGGACGAGAACAGCTTGCAATTAAAAGCAATCAACTAGTCGAGCTAGTCGATCGTTTTATTTAGTACTGGTTCTCAGCCTAGTACGGTTTAAGTCTGCCTTTCAAGGCTTTGCAACTAGTTTCAACTACCATCGCGGATGATTTGCGGCCTACACCCTAAGGAACTAATTCTTCTTTATATTATGAACGAAATAAAACAGTTTTTAATAAAAATACCCTGTGGTGACGGCTTAGAATATCATCATCCCGTTTCTTTCCCGTGGGCGTCGTAAGAGGCGATTAAGAGACTCGAGTCGTTGGTGTGTATTGCAATTTTAGGCGATGGGCTGACGACCTGTAAAATATTTGTCAGACGTGGCGTAATTGTCCGTATTTTGCGGCCGTTTACGCTCTGCCTACCCCGCAAAGGTTTACAGGCGTGATATGTGTATGTATGTATGTGTTAATAATAATGACATACATTTATAACTTTATAACTGGGTCAAAAGAAGCACGTACTGATATCTTATGCATGATGGTCAAACAACAGTCTGTACTTAGACAAATATTGGATAAGCAAAGCATTGGTGACCTTGAATGCGAAACTAAACTGTTTTGTTGTTATATTTAGGAAACCCCGAAGACAATGATGGATTTTGGTTAACGTTTTGCTCATTGAGTCCATTGTTTTCGCTTCTTGTGATATTATCATCGTTTTCCACGATACCGGTTTACAGGCTTTTGAAAACAAAAATTTTATACATTAGGTTTTAGGTACTGGTTATATCTGAAGATTGCTCATTCGGCTACGTAAAACGTTATTGCGATGTTACAAGTTTCAACATGATAATGAATCAACACATAAAGCAAGTTACTATAAACAATCGTAAGAAAACGTTATAAAAAACAAATCATGCAATGAGTGTACCTACACGTCTGTTTGTTAGATAGAATCATATCCCCAGTGTCCTATAAATAATTATTTTAATTTTAAGTAACGATGCCGCTAAACAATTAAGATAAAGTAATGCTGCATAAGAATCTATTTATAGAAGAACTATTTAAAAAGCTCTATATCTCTTTGGTATAAGTAGGTAGGTACGTCTACTCACTTGACCTCAGGGTTCGTAGGTATTTGGTTAATAGTACCTACCTACTATTTACCAAAAAGACGTAAGTTGGTGGGTTATTTTGTGGTAAACCCTAACAAAGGTTGTCACGAAATAGTACATTCCTGTAGCTGATTGTCTAAAAAGACAGGAGGATGCTTCTTTGCCAAGCATAGACTTATCCAATAGCAATAACGACTCGAATCATTTCGATTTGTGAAAATGTTGGCACATTTGTTTATTTATTTATAATACAATTAATATTCTGTGCGTAAAAGGAACAAAACAATTCTAAAAAGGGCATGAAGACGACGAAAAAGCATTATTGTAAAGAATACCGGTTTATTTATCGAACTTATAACTAGGGTACAAATATTAATTTACTATCTATACAATTTAAACACTAAAACACAAAATTAAAATAAAAACCTTAACGACTAAACAAATAGGCCACCCCGAAGCGTATCTGGCTCGAATGTGCCCAGACCTTACTTCATAAGAATACCTAAAAAGGGATTGCTTGGATAGAGGAAGATACTAAGACTAATGATCTGCATCCCAATCACCTACGTACCGCTTGATCTCACCGATATTAAACGAATAATTTGCTCCAAAAGACCTTGAATTGGTTATCCTGTACTGACTGGTATGTATTATTGAATTATGCAGCATGGGCAAGAGTAGTCCATGCGTTAGAAGCCTTGCACTCGAACAAGGCTTTACATTTACAACTTTAGCACATGATAAAACACATTCAACACGACTTCACAAGACTCGTTTCAAGTTCTAAGTCGGGCAATGACTCAAGCCATCAGTCTTCGCATGTTTTGTAGGTACTTTTGTGGCATTGCGTCCGACCGCGAAGCTCTTGCTTGTTTCTCGGTAGTTGGTGAATGTGTAGTCGTATGGTAGGCTAAGTGACTGTGCTGCAGAGTAATTCAGTGCCTATTTGTCGCATAATTGGTTGGACTGTGGACATGACTGGCAGCGCAAGCGCACGTGCGCGTGAGTCAGACACTTCTCACACGGATATTCCACAAGATTTTCCGACTACTTGATGAACATTGCTGCTCAATTGTTACAAGTTCTTACTGGAACATTAGTAAAACTGCAATGGAAGTTGAAAGCTTCTTAGAACCAGGTCTTACTGGAGTCGAGACAACTTATCGCCCACGCGTGCACGAATGACGCAGTATGATTAAATCATAATTCATAAGTGAAGCGTATGCCTAATAAAGCATTATAACGAACCACATTGTGAAAGTTTGCAAAGTCATCTTTGATTAGTAAAAGAAATTTCTAAAATATATTTCATTCAAACACTTTTAACTTTTTCAAATCATACATAATTTATTTACGCAATTTCTTCTTTCTTTGTAGCGAGTGTGAAGTCATCATTCTTTTTATAATTTATTTCATTCCAACATACAAAAGAATCTTTTCCTATTTATCTGATTTCATCAGTTTTGTCCATAGGTAAGCATCTTCTTACCTAATCTTATAACTAGATCGTAGAGTAAGAAATTTTCTAGAATTGTTCACTATGAATCGATACAAATACAAATATAATACAATTATGAATACTCTCTTTGACGTTATGTTATGAAGTACCTAAGTAACTTCCAGTTTGCTAATGAGATTAGCAGAGATGGCATTATTGATCAACA
This sequence comes from Tuta absoluta, assembly GCA_027580185.1. Lineage (NCBI taxonomy): Eukaryota > Metazoa > Arthropoda > Insecta > Lepidoptera > Gelechiidae > Tuta > Tuta absoluta. The sequence goes on from JAQAHW010000003.1 coordinate 8,935,098, forward strand.
CAACTCTACGCACAGATGGAGTTGTATCCGGTGGGTCATACCAGCTAGTACATACTTGTAGGTAGTTGAGGAGTATATGGGACGACCATATAGCCAACATCTCGCAAATGGCGAGTGCATCCGCCGGCTGCCCTACAAAAACTAGCTTCAAGGAAAAACCCTAGAAGTCCATCTAGGTTCCATTCTACTTACGTACACACACATATCACGCCTTCATTCCTTGCAGGGTATGCAGGGCGTTAACGGCCAATTGCGGGCCGTTTTAGAAAAATCATATTTCACTTTAGTGACAGGTTCTCAGCTTGTCGCCTAAAATTGTAAAACACATGAAGCCCTCAAGTCCCTTAGTCTCCTTTTACGACACCCGCTGTTGTTCTAGTAGCCATATTATAGAGAGCCGATCATATTGCAAAGCTCGTAAGTTTTTACTACGTCTCTCGTCTGTCAAATTTTCCATACATTTACCGGAAATGCTCACATTTCGGACAAACCGAACGTGGCTGAAACGCCGCACGACTCAAACTGATGACAACTAGCCGTAAGAAAAAAATCTGGAAACATAATATATTTTTTGACATCCCATAGCAAATGCAGTCATCTGATCGTGATTTTGTACGGGAGGTCGTTTTTTTCTGTCGTTTCCTGACATATGTTTCTAGGGGAAAGTTGTTCAGTTTCATGGTCTGCATGCCTATCAGTACCTATTCGCAGGGTTGTCCCTTACACCCCTTAGTATAGTTATTTTAATATGAAGATATAAAATTAACGATCTAGATATACGAGTAATATTGCATTTTTCGGGCTGTTCAAAATATCCTATCGCTAAACGAACCCTGTATAACCGCAATCGAAATCACTTTAACTTTGAGTGTTTAAGATTCGATTCTTGAACATGTGCAACCTATTATCCACACGTAGAAAAAATAACTGAGAGATTTTGGACAAAGAACTTCCATACATCCACTTGACAGAAAGCTCGCATATGGCGAAGGCCTGTCCATGGGAAGCCGAAATTGTTGTTCTTTCCACGATAATGTTCCTTGATTTTATTAATTAAATACTACAGTCAACGAACCTTTGTTTGAATCAAGATGTTTTTGACAGTAATTTTGAAGAACTTCCATAGATTATTTATTGTAATTGGCTCGTAAATTATATCAGGCGGTTTTCAGTTTTACACCGGTATTCGGAAACCAAACAAAGGCAGTATTGTAACCCGACTCCTAGAAAAACTGCTGCAGAAACCTTGGACCTTTGTTTCTAGAGCATAACCAGCACAGCTATAAATTACTGCACGTAAACTCTAGACCGCAGCGCATCTACTGATGGCCTATATTTCACTCAACACTTTCATCTTAAAGACCACACACGCCGTCAGTCGAATCGAAAGCATATCATTTGAGATGGCAGAATACTCATATTGCATGACGCACGCAGATTCTCATATAGAACGTGTCTGCAATGCTCTATAGGAGAACCCATAAGAATGCTTTGCTCGTCATTTTTCTGAGAACCGGTCGCGATCTGTTCGGGAGGCATTTAAAGTACAATAGGTGTTTCAACTCAAGGTGCTCGGTCCATACCCGATGCGGTAGAACCTCGAAAAGAACCTATTGTTTTCCCTGGTATTATTTCGGGTTTGGACTGTTTTAAACAAACTGAAGGTTTGGTGCAAATAAAACGTGACGAGACAAAGGGATTGAAAGCAATCAAGTACAATATTAAAAACACTTGTTCGAAATTCACACGTCGATCGGCACGTAGCCAGCCAAGTGCGGCAGAAAAAAAACAGGTAGTGCCTACCATCGACCTAGTTCGAGCTGTTCAAGAAATGAGAAGCATCCTGATTGCCGACTGCAGGATGTTGCGTCTAACACGCAGCACGCTAGTTACCTCTTAAAATGTTAAAATTCTTTGCATTGCTCTTGAGGCAAGAAGCAGCGTGTTTCTGGTATCGAATCGTTGCGCCACTGGAGCGTGAAGCAGTTAGCCGGTAGTTACCTACCCAGTCCGCGACCTTTATATTACACAACCACAGTCAATCATGCAGAAACAAAACATTTGCCAAAACTGTGCTGAAATCTAGCGCAATACCGCCCTTATCCATAATGTATGACTTGATAGAAAATGTAAAGTTAAGAAATTCGTTGTAAACTGTACGTACCTACATTTCAAACGAAGCTGTTTTGATCGATCGAGGCGTTGCAATAAACTGTGCAGTTTACGACGCCTCAACGTCTAGTCTAGCCTGCAAACATTTCGAATTTTCAAGCTTAAATTCTATTACCTCCCGGCATAACAAGTTCCAAACATTACGTGAGTCTTGCCTCAGAGGAATGCCGCGATGGCAATAATGGCATCTATTCGTTTCGCACATAATAATTAGCAGTGCAGCACAACATGGAGTGTGACTAACAGAGAGGCAAGGCCAGCCTCCTACGGACGCATTTTACGAATGCTAACGACTGTGGGCTGCATGTACTGAGGCTGCAGGTGAACGGCTCGCTGTTGCCGACATAGCACCTGTTATGCCGACGATAACATCATTATGACTACGAACGAGCCCAAGAGTACAAGTTGCCCAATAGATACAAACACTCAGTCCAGTTCAAAGGTCAAATATTACGCTGTTTTTGAGATTCTGAAAAACAGTGAATTCTGGCAGGTTCAAAGGGCAAATTGTTGGTCTGGAGTATCAGAACTCCAATTCAATCTCCAAAGGTCACAAGTCAAACTACTGTAGGTATGTTCCCCTAAATATTTTGATTAAGAAATCAATTTAATTGGTATGTCAAGATTTGCATGCAATGTAATTTACCTTGAAAATTTATATTTAGGCAGGGGCCCAGACCTTCTGCCTACCTACTTAGGTACTTGTCTTGTGTCAAGATTATGATAAGCTGGTGCGCTCTGAAACAGGAATAACGACTTGTCTAGTTCTAAAAGCGTGTCGTCTCAGTCCCGTCTGCATTATGAAATTGTAATTTGACGCAGCTAGTTTGACCGCACCTTTGGATAGTTCTGTTATACTAGGTTCAAAATTGATTGGATACATACCTAGTCGCGAAAGTGGTTCTTGCTCCTTTTGCCTGTAAATGGGCATTAGCGTGCGCGAAATAGGCAAAAACGAGGTGCCTAGATCGCTCTGCTCCGTAACCTATCTCAACCAAGCAAGAACTTAATCAAAGTCGTGAGAGGTAGGTGATGAGTATAACATCATCGTGATGGTCTTTACCATTATCTTCGGGATCGATACACTATGCAGCTTTTTGTATTCTCTTGACTGAGGTGTCAGGTTGGTTTAATGGTGTTCTCATAGATTTCGCATGCTTAACTATTTTTAGTTTTCTACTCTACTCTAAAGAATGTTGCAATAATAGGTGTTTTTAAATTGCGCATTCAATTCTAGATAAAAGTTATAAACCAGAGTAGTAAGTACCTACCTAAGCTGCCTTTGCTAATCATAAGCGATGAATTACAATATTATATTAGGTAGGTACCATTGGTATTTACTACCTTTGGTAAGTATTATGGTATTACCACCCGAAAAGTATACTCTGACCTAATAATTTTAACTGTTCTGTTAGGGCTGCAGATGTACCTAATTCGAATAGGTAAGTATGTAGGTAAGTTTTAACAAAATTATTTTCCAACGAAGGTTTTATTTTTATATCTGCTGCTAAAACTAAGGTTGGTTGAAAACACTAATTAAATTAACCACCGACGTACCAAGTCGTCGTTCGACCAATAGAAACACGCGAAAAAGGCGCGAAAACTAATTAGATAACTGACATGATAGTGAGGATATGACACCAACCTGTCCAGTGGCTTTATTGTAGCGGAGGGTCGCTTCTCGCACGAGGTCCCTGACCAGCAGGTCGCCGGCGCCGCACGGCACCAGCACCCGCACGGACCCGAAACACACCGTCACCTTCATATCACACCACTCTGAATCACCACAACACCACACAGCACTCGCGCGCCGACTCACCACGCACCACAGTCACGAGCTGACATATTAGTTTGTCCACAAACCAATAGGAGCACGACACTATCTGGTGCACATGGTAAGGATAACCCTGCGTCGAAGCCGTTCACGGAGCACCGGTGAAACAAAAAGGACAAAAGCACTGGACTGGCCGTTTCCTGTCATAGCGTTGAGCTACCGTCTCCTGGCACCACTCGTACTTCACCGGCACGTCAGTTAACACGATTCAAACACTGAACACACGAATTGCATTGAACATTGAGCATATTTCGATAAGATTACGCGAAATACGGGCGCAATGAGCGCGCTATCGGCGGCAGCAACGGTCGTGGCAAGGAACATGAATAAGAATTCGTTTGGAAGTTGTTTGTAGCGTGGTGCGGGGGGCGGAGGCCGAGGCGCGCGGGGCGGCGGCGGACCGGTTCCCGCAGCCAATCGGCGGCGGCGTCGCGCCGGGCAGCTGTGCGCTTGTGGTGGTAACCACCATAGACTATACACTATATTTACAGGTATAGATAAGCAACTCTGGTTTTCAGAACAAAAAAGTTTGAATCCTCAGAAGTTAGATGGCGTGCGTTGATTACTACTGAGCTCGCTAGATGGCAGTACATTCTGTATTCATGATTAAAATATTAAAAATTATTCCGTGTGTATGGAATAATTACTGAAGAAAATGCTTGACTGAATTACATTATAAATTATATTTTTACTAATTTAAAAAAATATATTCTTACTAATATTGAATAGTCAAAAGCATTTCCTTCAGTAATTACTCCATACTTAATATTGAAATAAAAGTCACAATATAAACTTAACATTTTATTTTAATAAAGTCGAAATAAGTTCTTAAAATGAACGCCGTTCTGTTTTGTCTGCATGAAACAAAAGGAAAAATTATACCTACTACTAAACTGATTTTGTTTTTTTCTTTTTATTTCTAATTTCATAAGCTTGTTTTTTAATCAAATCGTTTTCGTCAAATTTATTGGTTCTTCCGTTTAATATTCGATTCACCCCATTGCACCAGCTATGAATCAACATATTTACAGCAAAATTTTTGATGAATTTTATTAAATCAGTTTTATGTTTTAAACAAGTAATCATTTTAAAATCACATGCAAAATCGATTGAAAAATTGATCTTCTGTTTTAATTTCTTTGATTCTGGGAATTTACGAAGGCATGCAGCAATAAGAGAGTAAATTTCATTCATCAATTGATTGAAGTTGTCACTGGGATGAAATAATGATTTTTTGGTGTAATCAATTTCATAATTAAAAGAATGAACATCGATTTCAGATCTAATCAAATCGTTACTGCAAATAATACAATCTTTAAAAATTTTTGTTTTTGACTTTTTGATAATGGCCCCAGTGACATATTTCTTAGATTCCACATGCACTAAAGAATCAGAATTTTTCATTTCATCTACGACATCCAATAAAGAATCAATCTCGCATGCATAATCACATTGTATTTCTTTTTGATTGTCATAAATAAAAGATTTTAATGACTGTATACAATTATCTTCATCAATTTCACAATTAGCATTTGGAGAATGGGGTGAGTTAAAATTATTGATAACCAACGTTTTAAAAGCACTCATGAACTGATTACAATTTGGATTAATGTTTCTAACACCATTACTCCTGATACTGCTGAAAAAATTTTCTAATGGATCTTGATTAAAATTACGAGTAATCAGACTATGTACATCATAATTATTTTTTAAATCATGCCATAATTCCATAAAACATTTAATATTATGAATCCAATTCTTGATTGATGGAATAGATTCATTTTTTTTTAATTCTACACCATTTTTCTTCTCGACAGATTGAAATTTTATTGATTCTAAAATTGGCAGTAAATCAGACCATAATTGAAAGTGTTTTGAATTATTTTTCATACCTGATTTGTATTCTTTTTTATCTTCTTTATAATTATGACCATTAAATGAATCAAATAATTTATCGAAAATCAACAAAAAATCAGCTGTGTCCGCGCATTCAGCCGGCAGGATGTTGTGCCCTGAAACAAACAGAAAGTGAACTTTAGGCATGCGTATCTCATCTAGGTTCTATGTAGATACTCAAATAAATTTAATTCTATCGGGACATGTGTAAAAACTGATATTTTTGGGATATCGTTGATCAACCTACCCGTTTAGAGATCAAATTTAGACTGGTATTTTGTAAATTTTATAAAAAAAAAAACAGTATTGTTTGATCCTTTGAAGGGGTAGGTTGATGTGCTGCTGAGTGTTGTAGATAATAAAAACAATGATGATTCAAAAACTTCAAAATGTTTTACATAGAGGTTAAATTTAATTTGACTTTGAAAACTACAAGACTTTAGGTAATGTTCGTAGTACATTGCGTAGCCGGTGAGATTTCTTGGAGTATTATGGTAAGCGGGCTATGCAATGTACATCGAATTTACCTGTATAATTATAGCCAGTGGTTAAAAACAATAAGCACAAAAAAAGTTGAGGCAATAAATTGAACCTAATATAATATTTCATGCACTATCTAAGAACAGTAAACTTACTCGCTGCAAACCTCAGCGCCGACGACACCCGCTGGCTGAATACTTGGGCTGCATGCTTTACTTTCATTTTCGGAATTTTATCTTTTATGACGTGAAATTCAGTTAATTTATTTACAAATCTAATTTCATCATCTCCTACATCCAAATTTAACAGCAATTCTAAATGATTCCATTTTGCACATTTTGTAACACCATTTTGCATAAATAAAGCATTTTTAATCAACAAATTATTTCTTACTCCTTTTAAAAGATGAGGTGAATCGAATAACGGGTAAACTTTAATATTGTCCACTTCGAAAGCTTTTGATTTATATTCTTTACCTTCTTTTAAATATTTAATTCGTGTCTCTTCTTGCAATTCTTTAATTAAGCTAACGTTTGTTGCTGCCTGGTCGCAAACAGTGCAGATAACGGTTAACCCGGTTTCTCTCAGCTTCCGTATTGCCTCAATTATAATATTTTTTAAATCATATTTTTTTGTTGCACTTTTGCAGAAAGTAAAGGAAATCGGTTGTTTTGTTTTGCCTTATATACCCTTAATCATTAAAACTAAAGCATGATCTGCTAAAACCTTTTTTCTTTTATCTTCCCCAAGATCTTCAAAACCAACAATTTCATCATTTGTTGAATCATATTGAAGCCCAGGAGATAAAGAAACTTCATCAAATAATAAATTAACAATCTTTTTCTCCGGGGGCATATTTTTTACTACATCTTTTAAATTATCGATGATGTGCTGATTAATACCAGGTTTAAAGTTAACTGCACTAAGGAGGTTGAGCAAGGTTCGCTTCGCAGGTAAAACAAACATTTTTCTTAATAGTCTATAAGATTTTGGACCTTGTTTATAAATAGATAGAGCCAAAATTTTCTCTTCATTTGTGAATCGACGGCCTCGAGCCTTTTTTTTGTTTTGTAGTTGCATGGTAGTGAATGTTTTTATCGAATTAGGCAGTTTTTCAACAAATTTTATGAATGATTTTGATGTGGACAATTTTTTGGCAGCAATTATTTCTTGTTTAAGATTTTTACATTTTTCCGTAATTTTTTCTATTTTTCCTTTCAATTTCATAACACTTTTTTGAGACACATCGCTATAGCAGGAGTGTTTTATGTTTCCTGAAACAAAAAGTATAATGAATAAAAATGCCTATTTTATAACAAAATTGATTTTCTATACATTTACAGAAATAAAAAATAACAATATGTGCCTAATATAAAGCTGCAAGTCTACGTAATAACAATGGTTAGACAACTACGAGCGTAAGAGGAATTTAGAGTGTAGTATTATGTAGTAAGTAGTAGTAGTATTATGACACCCGAATGGCTCGTGGAACGCCTCTCCAAAGAAAACATTATTTTGTGTGGATCGCTATTGGAACGCTGCGGTGGAATAGAAGCGCACTAAAATGACACACACACATATCACGCCTATAATCCCTTGCGGGGTAGGCGGAGCGTAAACGACCGCAAAATACACACATTTACACCACGTCTGACAAATATTTGAGGGTTATTCGGAAAATTGTGTATCGCCATAGTGACAGGTTGTCAGCCCATCGCCTAAAACTGCAATACGCACCCTCGAGTCCCTTAGTCGCCTCTTACGACTCCCACGGGAAAGAAATGGGGTGACGTTATTCTAAGCCGGCATCACACGGCACAAAAATGACCGTGTTTAAAATTTGAGTCATTGCCATTGCCTTTCTAGCAGTAAAATATTTTATTATGGTAACAAGTCTTTAAAAATAAGAACTGCTTCTTTTTTAAATAAAAACTAATTCTCTATTATACTTACTTATCGGTCTCAACGCTCTTTTTTTGTCATTTTCGGGTTCTTGCTTTTTCTTTGTATTTTCGTGTTTACGCTTTAGTGCAATCTGCAGTGATTCTGATGCTGAAATTAATATAAGGACGTTTCATAAAACAACTATCTCACTGTAATTAGGTGGTACAGAAGAGATCATGTCTCCTTAACGCGACAATAAAGGTATTTTTTATTTAGATGGTGTAAAAAAATTTGCTAAGAATATTTTAAGGGGTGAACCAGTACGTGAAACTGAACAACTTTCCCCAAGGAACATAGGTCGAAATATGAAAAAAAAATTGGCCCTCCCATACAAATTATCCCGGCCGGGTAACACACTAAGTATGGGAGGGTCAAATTATTTTTTCATATTTCGACCTATGTTCCTTGGGGAAAGTTGTTCAGTTTCACGTACTGGTTCACCCCTTAAAATATTCTTAGCTAATTTTTTTACACCTTATATTTTTATTTATTAACAGCCGCAACTGTCTACTGCTGAACATGGGCCTCCACCTATTTGGGGTATTGCTATACTTACCACGCTGCTTGGCAAGTGTATTGGCGAACGCAGTGCAAGATATTGCATCGCATTCATAAGGAAGGCTGCTGCCCACTATCTGGATGAATTTATCCCTTAGTCACTTTTACGACACCCAAGGGTAAAAAGTGTGGTGATGCCACATGTCTCCTTACCCGTATGTACATTTCAAGAAACTTACCTTGAATAGGTTTTGGTGATGATGACTCCTTTGTTATTTTAAAACTTGGTCCAGGGATGGCTTCAATGTTCTGAAGTGGTAGAGTCCCTAAAAGTTTAATAATAACTTATCATTTGCTAATTACGTATAAATTAATAGCCGTTTGATAGGCTGATGTGAAGTGATGTGTGTTTGAAACGTACTAACCTGAAACATTATCCTGACTTGGTGTCTTACTACTGGAGGATAATTGCAGAGACTGCTGCTGTGAGTGTGTTGGTTCTGACCCTGAAACTCCTGAAAGTTCAGTAAAAAGAATATTATTAAGTGAAGGTAGCATAATAATGTCATTTTAATTGTTCCTGCATCGTGTTTCGCATCTTATCACAATCAAAACCTAAAATATTTTTTCTGTGACTTAGCCCCATCGCCACCTCGCTCTGTCAAATATATGTCTATAAAACATATTTTATCAATTTACATAAATATTTTTTGTCTTACCAGAAAATGTATTTGGTGTCATTGATTCTGTTTCTATGACACTTGTTTCTAAACTTTGTAAAGACGGCCTCAAAGTTAAATAATTAATACTTTAAAATGTACCTAGTAAAATTTTGAACAAGTTACCACCCAACGGATATGGCTGCGGCGGTGGCTGTTTTGCCGCATATAAATTAATGGCTAGTTGGTTTTATGGTAATTTTTTTAGTATGTGCAATACATAATCATCAATCAATAAATCCTTTCTGAGGACACCGTTTAGAAGCGATAAGCGATATGATATCAAAATTAGATTCTTAGATAAAATTGTACTAAGTCTATATCTGTTTTAAAAATGAACTAGTTGATTCTTAAGGACAAACCATCAATTAAACTGACCTAAATTTATTTCATTTTGCACATCATGTACTATCATTGATGATGGTTCAGAACATGGCATCGATGCCTTGGTCACATCACATTCTCAAGCCGCTCGTTTTTATTTTGTTTTAAGTGTACTGAAGAGAAAGTAAATTATAAAATGTTATATTTAATACAGGTTTTAAATAAACAGATGATACAAAAAGGGGTGAACCATCCCATGAAACTGAACTACTTTCCTCGAGAAACAGTTCCAAATATTTAAAAAAATCAGGACTTCACATACAAAAGGACTCGGTTACATATTTTGTATGGGCTTCCCATACAAAATTGCCCATCAGCTGATTTGAGTTACTATGGAAACTCAAAATATTTTTGACATATTTCAACCTATGTTCCTATAGAAATTTGTTTCACCAGCTCATCTTGAGATTTCGCTATCGGTCACTAGTAAAATGTCACTCTATGTACATTTTGCAAGACTTAAAAATTAAAGATTAAGATGAAATGTTGCTATATCTGTGTGTCTTATTAAATAATTAATTTATACTATTAGACATACCATCAATCAAACTTACCTAAAACTATTTCGTTTTGCACATCATGCACTATCATCGATGGTGGTTCAAAGGATGGCATTGGTGGCTGGGTCACATTCTCAAGCCGCTCGTCTCCATTTTGGTTTGAATGTGCTGTAAAGAAAGTAATTTATTAAATGATATTTTTAATACAGAGTATAAAATACTCATTTTAAAATGTATATTTTTCAACTTGCTGTCAAAACTTTCTGATAGCCAAAGTGAGTCATGTCATGGTTATAAGAACTTGTCTGGTAATGAATGAAAGCCACTCTTATTTATTAGGTGTAGATATGTATAGCAGGTACCTAGTTTAATATCATATTGATAGACATAGTTTGTTTAAATAAAAAGTAATGCATATAGAGCTTACCAAGATTCAATGTAGGTATAGCATTCCGAGTCAAGTTGCGGCTGTGTTGGCAACGGTATTTGTCTTCAAAATGTCTGTAGCACAGCCGAACCGAATTAAAAATATAATTATCACCCTTGTTTTGTGTGTTCATTGAAAGGACGTCTTTCCATTTCAAAAACCTTTCTCTGTGGGGATATTCCCATCTGGGAAAGGTGTGTAGCGTACCTGAAAGAAAATAAAAGAAGAATAAAGTATTTTGGAGATTCAAATTATTGATGTGATTTAATGATATTTTTAATGGTTATATACAGCTTCATGTAGTAATAAGGAGAACCAATTCGTTTGATCTGAGCAACTTGCAAATATTTTAGTGAATAGTGTGAAAATTTATGTAGCAGTTCGTAAAATAATGTAGCATATATGGTACTTTACATTCACTTTATTGTTCTTTACATAGTTTTGGACTTACCATCGATAGAACAGCCAAAATAACATTTCAAACTAGATTTTTTCGGCATTCTTTTGTTATATTTCACGCAAAAGTCAAATCGTGAAATCAACAATGCCAGGGTCAAATTAGTTTTCAAATCCTTTGTTAGCGCCGGGTGTAGTCGTGTTAGGTTCCAATCGAGTCCGTAAATAATGCCTGGTCGTTTTAATTATCAGATGCCGTCGAGAAATTCAAAAACACAAGAAACTGGAGCAAAACTTTTCGAAGAAAACGTAGAAAACAAACATGGCGACAGACAACAAAATGGTTGCCATGTTGAGCAAACATTTTCACACAAATTAATTGTTTATTATTAAAATGCGTCACGTCGTGTCTCAGAATCAAAAACTTATTATATATATTTGACTTAATTCAACAAGATCTTTAGTATAATAATATAATTATCTGTAAAGATGAGATACCAACGTTTTGGTATTAAGACATACATTATGTAGAAAAACCACAAATGAATCCAATAATTTTCAAATGGTATCCCTGAAAAAAATGGAGGGTCTTTCATTCCGTTTTATGTTGTAAAATGGTTTTTAGGTAAAAAAAATACATTAAAAAGATAATATTTTTATTTTTGTGTTTAAATGTTGGATAATACAAAAACATTAATTATTACCTTTAAAATATTTCTTTCCATCATAATGGATACTTGTTCAAGTAGGTACGCCATCTAGCATACAATTTTGTTATTACGTAAGAAATAGTTTGCTGTGGCGTATTTCCTTTCACAATAGATGGCAGCACACATAAGGAAATTCGCATGTATGAGAATTGCACCCCCCTGGTAACCACGCTTGCCGCGTCATACCTGCCTCGCCACGGTTTGTATTTCACTCGCATTCCGACTATCCGTATTATTTTGAATGAAACTGTCCCTGATTACATGCCCACTGACTCATGAGTACCGAGAACTAATCGTAGCTTCAGGTATGGTACAGTTTTCCTTGTGCCTTTCAGGAGATCTTAATGCCTTTTCTAACTTTTATTACAACTTACTCATAACTTAGTTTTGATTGTGTGCGTTGGAATGTTAAGTATTTCGTTGTCTGTATACGACTACACATACAACGTGATCCATCACCATCATCTCCGTGTGTCAGAGGCCTGCTACTGGTAGTAGGCGGTTGAAAAACTCTGACACCAGGGTGATCAAGTCAGGTGAAAAACATGTCCCACTCGAAAAAGAAGAAGATCATCCCCGTTCCGTGGTTTGGCTTCCCCTCCGTCCACATCAAGAATATATAATATCTTTGCCCTTGCAGCTAATTCAGCCTTAAAATTTTTTCCTCTTTAAGGTTGATCAATATTACCATGCCAACCACTTTGCAAGGTTTGTTTACACTGTACTTTTAAGTGCTTTTTTAGGTACCTACCTGCGGCTGTACCTTCTTCAAGCAAACTGTTAACTGCCGCAACCTTGGCCTGTAACAGAATGAATAGGTACAACTTAAAAAGGTACCTACCTATCTCGATAATAAGTGAGTCACTACATCATAGTGTTATTTGTATCTATGTAGATACTTAGGTACTAATTTATATGTATATTCTCTAGCTCTACCCTAGGCACTTAGGCATGCATGTTTAGTCCACTGACATCACAGGAAAAAAAAAGAAGGTGCGAAAGTGTTTCTCCTATTGTGCATGGTTGCCTTTGCTCTCGGAATCATACGAGACATTAACCCGTCCTTTGGGAGGACAGGGTTACCTTCCCTGTCTTCCACCCAGGTTAGTCCTGTCCGGCGCGTCCTTGTCGCGGGGGTGGGCACCCCACTATTCAGTAGGCCGAAGAGTGTGGGTGGCGGAGTTCGGGCAGGGACCCAGTTCCGCGGGGTATATCGCGGACCCCGTGCCCAGGGTTACGGGTGAAGACCCTAACGGCAGATGTGGCGGAGAAGGCGGGCTTCGGTACGGCACATGTCGGCATCAAACTCAATGGGGCTACACTTGAAGTAGTTGACAGTTTTTGTTATCTGGGCTCCACTACAACATCAAAACTATCCAATGACAAAGAAATTAACTCCCGTATAGGCAAAGCATCGTCAACATTTGGAAAGCTCCAAGATCGCGTCTGGAGAAATGAAAAACTAACTATTGCTACTAAAGTTCTTGTGTACCAGACTTGCGTCCTTAGCACTCTACTATACGCATCGGAGACATGGACAACATACACTAAGCAAGAGCGTCAACTAAATGCTTTCCACATGCGCTGCCTAAGATCAATTTTGGGTGTGACCTGGAGAGCTAAAATGTCTAATGAAGCTGTTCTATCAAGAACAAATTCTAGCAGCATAACAGCAACTCTGAAACAAGGAAGACTTCGTTGGCTTGGACATGTGCACAGGATGAATCAAGACAGACTACCCCGACAAATTATGCTGGGACAGATTGCACACGCGAAAAGACCTGTGGGACGGCCAATGCTACGATTTAAGGACTCCTGCAAGCGCGATATGGAGAGTTTTGAGATAGGGGCTGAGGATTGGGAGAGGCGTGCTAATTTAAGACCCGAATGGCGTCAGCACTTAAAAGCAGGAAAAGTGAAACATGACGAAGCCTGGCTAGATAATTTAAAGCAGAAAAGGCTTCGTAACGCCATGCAGCCTCCTTCAGATTCAAGTTTTGTCTGTGAAAGATGCGGTCGTAAATGCCGGGCTGCTATCGGACTTCATAGCCACAAACGAAGATGTGGCAAATCAAACAACAATAACTGACTTCACGGTCGCTGCAACAATCATCTGAGAAGATGTCGTGGCCAATGATGATGATGATGCATGGTTGCCTGAAAGAGATCGCTTAAAGCGATAACGCCGCTTTAGCTTATATTCTGTTGTAATATATTATATATGTTATGATTACTAATGTGAGCAATAAAGTGTTTCTGTCTGTCTGTGCGATGAACGTTATTCATCATTTTCAGTCATTCAATGTGCTTTCCAAGAAATACCTAGGCTACCTCCAGCTCCTTCCATGTTAGACGATCATAGCCTAGCCTATCAAATACAATCCTTGGACTTATTTCGTCGACCCATCTCTTGGAACATATCCGCAATCACACCAATACTTATTCATTACTTACAATAAAACAAATCATACTAATTAATGACGCATATGCAAACTGATGATTGCATAATTTAAAGGAATAAACGCAACGCATGCTTTTATGAAAAAACGTAGTGTAATCAAATCAACTACGATAGAAACCCTTAGTATAATTTCCTTGCCTCCGTCTGTCTGGATACTGCAGTAGATGTACGACCGATGTGGCGCAGTGGTAGTGCGACTGCCTGCGACGCAAAGGGTATTTTCTCGGGGGGGACTAAAAGTTGATATTTATCACTATTTGAATTTTTTCCCAGTCTGGCTGCAGGCTGAACCACCTGATGACCCACGTGCTTCGGAGGGCACGTTAAGCCATTGGTCCCGGTTGCTGTCTATGATTGATTACTTAGACAACGGTCGTTACACAACTACGTCATAGGCCTACTACTAGTTGTAAAACTCTCAGTATCCCACACGAAAAGGAGATGAAATTGTAGCTTTTGTAGATTAGATGATGATTTAATTCAACCCATTGATGTCAGAAGAAAAACTATCTGGCTGTCTCAAAATTAAGCAGACCCAAAGCTGAAAATTTTGAGTCATACATCTTTTAATGTAACCTCTCAATTATCCAAGTTCCAAAATCGCGAATGAAGTAATAGTACATTGTTGTCGAGGTATGGAAAATAAGACTTTGCTGGACGAGTATAGTTTGAAGTTCGAGCCGCAGGCGAGGACTTCAATTATACAAGTCAAGCAAAGTAATTTTCCCCGAGGCTTACATAGTGCTTTTCTCAAAAAAAGGCAAGGAAATGAAAGATTGTACTTCTTATAAAAGTTAGCTAGCGACCACAACCAACACAACGAAACAAATAAAAATTTACAATTTTCCCACCAATTGTAATTTTTTTAAATAAATTCGCCTGTAAGGCACAATATTACGTAATATTCAGCCATACTAAATGTTTAAGTAGTTCATTCTTTTCTTTTTTAATTCTGGACAGGCAAGGGTCTTCACATCATACAGCCTCGTCTTTAGTTACCTGTTTCATACAAAATTACGTTCCGTTTCTATGAGAGTCATCGAGATAATTTTGAAATCAAATTATGTGGGTTTAGCGTATAACGAATTTATCTTAATGGACACCAGCAAAGGATTTCCATACAACTTTGCTGGCGTGATCTGAGACGTGACAAACAATGTGAAACTTCGCGGTTTCTTTTTTTGAAAGAAATGAACACATTTCCTAGCATGTTTGAGAAAAAGTACAATACAGGCGTTTTTTTAAGTATTAGTTAATAAAATGGGCTGGGGATTTGGAAGAGAACAAAGAACTACTGAAGTAATGTCGAAAAATGAAATGTACGTATAGAAAACATGGTTTATTTTATTTACTAAACTGTTTTGCAAAGAAACCAAAGGATAAATAGAAAGAGTCTTAAATCAGGACAGGAGTCAATAGCTGAAAGACCACGTGGCATGTGTTGTAAAAAAGTCTTTACATCCGTTGCGCGGTTCCTAGTACCGACCGAGAGCAGGTAAGATAAGGTGAGGTTCAAGGCAAAGGGCATTAGTATGCGGAAGGCGACACAGCCGACGACGTTGCCATATGTACCTCACCCGCGAAACTTAACCATAATAACATCGAGTAGGCGTGTGGAATCACAATGGAGGAATTTAAAACCAAGAGAAGATTGAATGCCTATTGCTCAATGTTAAAAAGGAGTTATTTGTACAAAATCCTACCCTGCAAGAAATAAAAGCGTTATTATTTGTCGTGTGTGAATTTGCTTATGGTGGTCCGTTTTATATACAAACGAAAAACTGAAATCCAAAGGACTTTGTACATGCGATGATGAGCAATTTTTTAACGAATGCTTATGCGTAATGAATGATGAAGTCCCACGTAAGTTTGTCGCAAAACTACTTTTGGTTAAAAGATAATGAGTATTTCGTCAGTAAAATCAAACTCATTTTTTGCAACCTACAACAGCAGTAGCTCCAACTACCTAATGGTGAAAAGTGGCGAATCGGCTATTACAAGGGTACCTTATGGCTTACAATTTATTTTTATTTTTTTGCGAAAATGTTACATCAACACGGGACTTGCCATCGAGTTTTTTTATTAGAAAGCGTATTTTAGTTAAATAAAACTAAAATACGCGAAAGAATAAAAGATAGATTAGTCATGTAGGTAAACCACTTTAATTGTAATTAATATTGCTTAATAGAGTTGAAATAAATATAAGTAAATACACAATACACATTTCTACTACATAAGGCGTCGTTTCGAGTACCTAACTACAAAAATAACAAAATATATTACAGATAAAGATAAGTCCATGATACTTTCGGAAGTTTATCTGTGACCTATTCACATTATTATTTTGTTATAAGTAGACATAACAGAGGTTTATCTAATTCCACTAAAGCAAATTGAACTTTGAACATTTTAAGATTTTTTATCTCACTGACATTTACATTTCGTTAGAGCGAGACACAAATTTTAACAACCATTTAAAAGAGCATTTATTTTAGTTTATGAGTTTGTATGTAACTAATGTGAATAGAATTACAGGAAAACAATACGTGACACTACAACGCTATATGTATGTATGTACGCTACATACATTTATCTGCCAATACAATTGTGACTTAGGTACCTGAGTCATATCATGGTAGAAACTTTTGTTTACGTTATTAATGTTATAATAAAAATGGATATTTTATTTGTAACTACTCATCTACAAAAATTTACTATAGTGAACATCAGTTTTTTATTTCAATACTTTTCGAAAAGAAGTTTTT
Source organism: Tuta absoluta (assembly GCA_027580185.1). Taxonomy (NCBI): domain Eukaryota; kingdom Metazoa; phylum Arthropoda; class Insecta; order Lepidoptera; family Gelechiidae; genus Tuta; species Tuta absoluta. The sequence continues at coordinate 8,952,284 of JAQAHW010000003.1, forward strand.
AGATTTTTAACAAAAAAAATGGTTAATAATTGTAAAACATAAAAAGAAATATCTTAAGTAAAATGTCGATTTAAGCAAAAATTTAAAATAGTTTGGCACTATGTCTAAATACAACAAGAAAACATTACAAATCACAATACTGAAAAATCAAGAGGATATTCGAAAAATAATGTCATCATTTCTATACATGCGCATGCGCTTACCTGCGTTTAAAGTGGAATAGCACTTGACAGATTAACAATATTTACAAAGATTAACAATTTCCTATATCCCACTAGAGCATCCGCTCCCAATATTTACAAATACATGATTTAAAGGTTTCAACACACCTGCTGGTAATGTTTCATTCATCTCACTGCTTCAATACGCATAAGATAGCGGATCAGTCGTTTAGTAATCATTACTCTTATTTATATTGCACAAACATAAAGCTTTTTCAGACCCGCTATATTTCATGGTAGTACCGATCAATAGATAGGTATGGTGAAACCTTAAAGAGCATACAGCTCGAAGCTACCTAACTACCATCACTTGAGAAATATATTGTAATATAAAACGGCATGATGTGCTACAGCAAGCTTAAAAAACGCGTTTATTATGTATAGGAGCTCAGAATAGAACGACCACAAAATAAAGCCTCCCAAACAGACATATTAGGAAACCGATGTTTGTAATAAAGACCAAACGCTTTAGGACGCTGAAAATTGTAACGAAACTCTTGCGCAAGCTTGATACAAGCAACAGTGGAAAAATAAATAATTCCAATACAATACATGTTTATATTTCGCGACCATTGCGTACGTGAGTCACTCGCAATACCGTACCCAATTTAAGTACATGCTTAGCCAAATAATGCGACTACAATTATAATGCATTTTGAACATAAATAGACAGGTATTATTTCCAATCTTACATTGCAAAAAATAATTGAACTAATTCAGAAATCCTATGAGAAACGCATGATCTCAGATTGGAAATAATAAATAACACATTCAATGGCCATAATATATAGCTTCAAATTATATGAATAATTACATTACATACCTATTCTAATAAATAACAGTCATTACCAGAAATTGACACAAACTTATAATTACAAAGTTAAATAATAATTGATTCCTAAATACGAAGAATATTCTACAACAAATATTCGCTACCTATATGTGTTTCTGATGTTTATGTTATGAATGGGTTGTACTTTTTGCGGTTCATAGCTCACTTTTTTACGTCTAAAATAATTACGTCGAAATATGGGATGAACTATTGGAAATTTGAAATGACTAGACTTTTGGATCAAAATTCTAATCGCTCCTAGTTATTATGCTCTTCATTCACACTGTTAATAGAATACAGATAAATTCAAAATAGAAAACATTACCTACCAATTAAAACAGTAGTTCACAGCAAGTGTAAAAAAATAAATTGTATTATGTATTTCTCCAGTCTATGGTAACATTTTCAAGTAACATAGAAATTGAAATGCACGATTCACTTAACTAAGTACATGATCTCCCTTAGATATCGTAAGTCCATTTTCTTTACATGAGTGTGTGAACAATCTAGATACACCGTAAGGGTCCAGCCCCGATACTTATACATTGACGTTACAAATTGGTCGATCAAATTCGAATTTCTAAACCATATCACAAGACGAACCGCGCATATTACTAAATTCAGAGCACCTTATAATTGTAGAGATCATTGAATACTCCTAGATGATGCGTGAAGCCATCACATGGCACTTTCGGCTGTACATAGAATATCATTATACATACATATATCGACAACATTTACACATCCAGTACAATAAGTCAGTTCAAAATCAGGCACGTTCGCTTATAAATAGCAACGATGAGAACTTTCCAAGGTACCTTCAACCGAAGAACTTAAATCGAAACTTACTAACCAACGAATTTGAGTATCCATCATTACTTCTCAGTTAGAGAGCCAAACCGCTAACTTCGCAGCCTCGTGCTTTTCTTTGGGATCACTGTCATGAGAGTTTCAAATGAGATTTCTAGTTCAATCACAAAAATAATCCTCGAAGAGTACGCGAGATAAATGTACAATAAGACACAACACTTACGAGGACTGAATTTAAATCACAAATCGTCTTATCACATATCAGACGTCACTCTCGCCATCTGTGACGTGCGCGGGCTGGCCGAAGTTTCGCGTAATGGACTCGCTCACCGTGCGGATGTTAGCCAGGTATCTATGTGCAGGTTCATCCGAGTCGTAGATGGCGCTGAGCGACTCGAGCGAGACCAGCGCCTCGGAGTCCAGCAGGCGAGACGACGCACGGGACGACACGTCGTCGTCGCGGTCGAAGTAACACGAGTTGACATCGCTAAGCGCCGCTTCTGCGTCTGTCAAACCCGCTTCGTTCAGCATGGAAACGTTCTCGAGTGCGGGATCGTCGGTGGTATAGCCGGTGCTTTCCGGATGCACGCCGTCGACATTGTCCTCGCCTTCCGAACACGAGGAGCTCCATTCGGACTGACTCTCCCCGTAGAGACCCATTTCTCTATGATTCGAAGTGGTCACCTGAAGTAACATTTAGATTGAATGAATGAGATTTATTAATATCATCAAAGTCTTTGGATTTAAGGTTTTCTGATAAAAATTTATTAACTACGTATCTTACCCGGTTATGTAGCCGTTCCTGAATTTCTTTCTGCTCTTTTTCTTTTTCAGTCGGTTTATCCGATTTCCTGTCACAAGGCGGACTGTAAGATAAAATTCGTAATCAGTATCTACCATACCTTTGAACTTATGAAAAACTTTAGCGAATAAAACTTACCTCGAATTTAGTTGCTCCCTAGAGTTGGCAGGAGATGGAAGTTCTACTACGACATCAGTAGGTAGAACTCCAGGGAATTCGTTAGTGGGTCTCAAAGGTGATGCAGCTTGTTGCGACACTCGACCGGGACTGGCCGCGTCTTGCCGCGCCAGCTGCGTGATCGCTGCCAACCCCACAGCGTGCAGAGGACTGCTGTTGTTATTGCAGTTCCTCACCGGCTCTAATGCAGGGTTCGCTTGACCCCTCAGTTCAAGTTTCAATTCCTTTCGTTCCGCGAGCGGCGGGTTGCTCTTGATAAGGTTCTTATCGTCGAGAAGTCTTTGAATCTCTCTCTCGAAAGGCTGGACGCAAGCTACGTCTGTCGGACTGCGTTTAGTGAACACTTCTCTTCCATCGTGGTTCAAGTGTTTCAAGTTGTTCGGTCTACTTCCTGAACTCGAAAACGAATTCGTTCTTTGGGTCAGTCTGTTTACATCTTTCTTGTCGGTCTGACTGCAGCTGTCCCTTTTTGCTGACGCTTGCAGCATGTTGATTATACTCCTCTGAAGTTTATCTTCCTCTTTGTGGATACTGTCGAGGAATTTATCGTCGAGGGAAGGTTTCTTGTTTAGTTTGTTGTGTTTCGCATAGATGTCGCTAATATTGTTGGTAGTAATAGGTTTTGGTCGAATGGGAGGGTAGTCGTAAGGGCTAGGTTCAACGCGTGGTTGTCGGTTGGTCCAGGCTTGCGGGCGGGGCGGGGACGGGGAGGCATCTGTTGTTCTGGAGTAGCTCTCATCAGAAGAACTTAGACTTGGCGATCTTGTTAAAGAACTGAGTTCATCAGCAGAGGAGTGGACTCTTGGACTACGCGCTAGAGGCAAGCTTTCGCTAGATCGAGGTCTAGGTAGTCTAGCTGGAGGTCTTCTTTTATGAGCAGCGGGAGGTCGTGGTTCTTGTGGTCGAGGCCATGGAGGTACTAAGGCTCTCGGAGGCGGCCATCTTGGATTGGACACGCCATGCGGCGGGGGCGGTGGAGGCGTATCTTCCGGCTCCTTATTCCTCCGTCCTTTACTGCCTTTATGGTTATTCCCATTCATCTGGCTGTGCCCATTGGATGGAAGTAAAGGTTCGTTTTCAGCGAGGGATGTTTCTCTCAAGGGCGGTAGTCTGGTTGGCTGCGCGGCGGCTCTTCGGGCCGAGTTCTGTAGCATCGCTAGAGGAGTCGCGACACCACCGTATGCCGTCGGGGGAGTCGGCGTAGGACCATTCGAAGACCCATTCGTATTGCTGCCATTGGTCGCTCGATCCGTCAAGAAATACGTCGTCATTTCCCCCTTCCCCTTCACTTTCACCTTCCCCCTGCACACAAACTGGTAAGGCATGTCTTTGAGCACTTGGTAGACTTCTTCAGTGACTTGCGTGTGGTTGGGTAGCCCGGTGGAGTCCATTCGTGACGCCACGTTCACTGTGTTACCCCAGATGTCGTATTGAGGTTTCCTCGCACCAATCACTCCGGCGACCACTGGACCGACGTTTATTCCTGAAATCACGAGAGAAACATACTTTGAACCCTAACTTCTGTTCTGCTATTCGGATAATTGCCTCAAAAACATACCTCTCTAAATCTAAGGTTCATGTCACATTAAACACGCCTAGTTGCGTTGGGACGCATAGTATGGGGCAATGCTTGAATTTGTCAAAATTTCATGTAGTTAGAATGACTGGCTTTAAGATGCACCACGATACTTGTATGCATGCTACTTGCAACCATCTTCAATCGTCTCTAAATTTACTTGACCCAACACATTACATTGCTTGTCATACACTTACCGACTCTAAGCATGAAGTTGTTATACGAGTTATCGTTGATGTCCTTCAGTTTGTCCCTCATGGCGAATACGAACTCCACGAGGGTGGCCATGTGTTTCTTAGCGCTGGCTTCATCGAGCATCTTCTTGTCAGGGATCAGGCCCACTGCAGCCATGTACGTTGAACCAACGGTCTTTATCTTGTCTATCGCGCTGAAACGGTCTTCGCCCAATAACTAGAAGCAGGATTTGAATTTGTTAGATTGAAGTTCTTACTATCACAGTCTATTATGAAGCTAATAAAAAGAAGCGAAGTAAATATCAAATAAAGCTGAAAACAGTTAGGTAAAAACCAAGGACATATCTACTTAAAGAGTCGAAAATAAACCTCTCTCCTATCAATGTTTATATTTGTGTATTGTCCTTGGTTGGATTTGCTGATACTATATTTTATGCACTGTCAAAAATGGCGACACCTATTCAGACATGAGTTACCCTCCACAACAAGAAGGTGGTAAGATTGTTCTTTTGATAATGACGATGCTCATTGGTTGTTAAGTTAGTTACTTATAGAAAGGATAGAAAATAAGAGCATTGATATTATTTCCATTGACGAAAATGTTGCAAAGAAATTTAACTTTATCAAACTTACAGTAACAGTAACTCACACTAAAACGGGGTTCTCACCGCGATACACCGTTTTAGTATTTTGAGTCATTAAGTGTGACCGCAAAAGTTTTAAACAGTTTATTACAGTAACATATTCTCACCTCGTCGAAATCCGCAATAATTTCATTGAGCAGCCTGAGACACTCCATCCCCTGGTTGTTGCCGTCGAGCTCCATGTAGAACTCGTGGTAGTTAGTGATGGAGGCGAACACCACTCCCACGCGCTGGTACGACTGGTGGTACAGGTCCTGCCAACGCCTCTGCACGGTCAGCATTCGGCCAGCGACGCCCGCGGGCGGCCACAGAGCAAGCGTGCAAGCCATGCCACACACACGTCAGGGTAGGGGAGTGACAGTTTACTTACTTTAGGGTCAGGAGCATTTCCACAGAATACAAATCAATATTTAGATGTTCACTTTTATTTTTCAGAATTTTCTTTAGACACTGTTGCCGAGGAGTAATAACGTCTCGAACAAAGCACAAAACAGAACTTGTTATTTTGATGTTTCTTCTTTTTCGTGTAGGACACCGAGTCGTTCAAGGACTCGATGAACCCTGGTATCTATTCTGATGTATATTTTAATTTCAAAACAAATTGTGTATAAGTATGGATTCAAAAGTAAATCACTAAAAGTAACCAACGATTTTATTTTTTTACAATATAAACTACCATCGTTGGCCGCAGCATCTATGTAGATAATTGTTGCAGATAAATTAGGGGTAAAAGTTGATGCTACCCCAGGTCGTTTAAATAAAACTATTTTTTTTATTAATCGACCTGGAATTTTTTATGGTCAATGTTCTGAAATTTGCGGAGCTAATCATAGATTTATACCAATTGTAATCGAAAGAATTTCAATTAAAAATTTCAATAATTGAATTAATATCTGCTCTTTCATTGATGCATAGTTATGAAAAATAAAATATAAATACTTTTAGTATTATCTAAGAACGGTTCACAGTGTATATTGTGCAAAGTAGACGTTGAATGAATAAAGGTTTGGCTTTTTAACTGTTGCTTTCGGATCTTGTCACTTCACCCATTCCCCATTGTGCTATGTGCATACACAGACAGAAGCGTCACAATACAAAATGTTACCAAAAACCCGTGAAAATGAATCGCTAGTGTTATGGTTAGTGTTGCTTTGCTAGTGATATGATGAGTGGGTAGTGCATAATGAGATTAGTGCAAACACGTTGATTAAAAAGTTAGTGCAAAACAGTGCAAATGCAATGAGATTATTAAAACGTGTTAAACATCGTAAAATCTAAAACGTAGCATAGTTTAAAATGTTAGTACATAAAAATAAATATACGCAGTTAGCAGTTTTAAGCACATAAAATAGCAGTCACATAAAATTTTTTAGAACTCCTAATCATAATAAGGCAAATGTAAAGCTCAACGCAATATTATCGAAATTCTTAGCTACGTATAAGTAGTTATTGAATCAATGCGAATCATTCAAAAAATTCACACAAGATTGACTTCACATTGTTATGATTCGAATCATTTGTCCTTTAAATTCTGTTCGCCTAAAATGGGTTATGGTGGTTCAAAATTACCGCCATTCCGAATGTTAACAATTCGGATTTTCAAAAAAATTACGGGACTTGAACCCGGGACTGAGTACCTTTCTACCGATCCGTCTTCTGAACTACCGAAGTCATGACCGATTTTTTCGATATATTATTTTCATTATTATAGCAATGTTGTTATCATTATACGAAACTGTTCGATGATTTCCAGACATATTTATAGCAATGTTGTTATCATTATACGAAACTGTTCGATGATTTCCAGACATATATCGACATCAGCGATAGCGACATTGTCGGTATTCTTAAAAGGCTTAAAAGTTTAAGAAATGTGTATGTCGCAAGCTGAGCATAAGTAATATTCACCATGTTGGTCCTGAATTGGTTGTCGAGGAAGTGCGTGGCCACGTGTGCCGGGAGCAAGTTGAACAATATCCGCCTGTTTGAAGCCTGGAACATTTTTAATAATAAGTCATTACACCAGATTCCCCGGAAATTCACAATTTGAAAGGATATCTGATTGCTCCAAGTTATTCTAAAAAAAAAACATATTTGCAATAATTTATTTAATTTAGTGATTGAGAGGCGTTTAAACGCCCAATAGAGAATCTGGCTTAAATGTATACTAAAGGTCTTACTAATAGAAAAGTTATTAGTTAAATGCGTGTCAAACATGTGAAACGCGCGTTTAACACACATGTATTTTTTTGTAGTAAGGTCCTAAGTGTCTCAACAGTATTAAAATGGCCGAAAATCAACCACCACCTAATTAAATAATTTAGTTTTAGTCTTTAGTAGGGTAAGAAATCCTTTATACGATGGCTTAACTGTACGCCATCCATTCTATAAAAAGATAATTATACTGCTATTCGGGACACGTTGGTTTACGTACAAACTAGCTAGAGTTTTATCTTTATAGGATAGCTGAATGACAGGAGAAGCTTTTAGTACGGAGGTGAACTAATTTAGGCTGATGGATAAAATAATTTGATAACGATCGATGAGATTTATTTACTAAACTGATAAATGGTGGTGTTTTGGTACAAACCTGTAGTGCGTCCATGTCTCTCTTCTCGTCTCTGGCTTGAGCCTGCCACAGGAAGTCCAGCCTGGCCGTCCATTCAGTCTGTCGCGCGTGTAATAGTACAGTCAACGCGAGGGCTAAAGTCCACGCACACGCCACGTACGCTGATCCTACTGGAGTTGTAGCTACTGTGGTATCCTACCTGTAGCGCATCCATGTCTCTCTTCTCGTCCCTGGCCTGAGCCTGCCACAGGAAGTCCAGCCTGGCCGTCCATTCAGTCTGTCGCGCGTGTAATAGTACAGCTAGAGCTAAAGCCAAAGTCCACGCACACGCTACGTACGCTGACCCTATTGGAGTCGGCCTGAAAATCACAATCATAATAGATAAGAAATAGATTATAAAAAAATATCAAAAGGAATTAAAGGAAGAAATTATGGTGACTTTTTATCGTTCCTTTAAATTCCCTTTATTGTACCTAGATTCTTATTATATGACTAGACAGTAGACAGACTATCTATTAAATATGTACCTACTTTATGTCATAGATAGACTAAAAATAAGTAAGTAACTGAAATAAAAGAAAATACGGTGCGAAGACGCTAGAAGTACCAATGTGGTACCAATAAAAAAAATGTGTATGCATTCATAAAAAGTTGCAATACTTGCAAAATACTTACAAAGTCATCATGTCGTAGCAATCGAACAAGTCTTTGTGGTATGCCATGATGACCGCCATGTAGCCCGCCGTCATGACCGCGAGCAGAATTCCTTTTACAAGGATGGGTAGCCTCAGGAACACCGCCACAGCCAGCATACTGAGGCAGCAACCTACTCAATAAATCAGGACATACATTATAGCACACAAATAGGAAGAGTGGTAGGTATATAGTTGCTGAGAGCATTTATATAGGGTGAAATTTTACTAGTGGCCGATAGCACAGATAATATAGTACTACTACGTACCCCGATAGTAAAAACTCAAGACGGGCTGGTGATAAGGAACACCTTTCCTCGAGGAACTAGGGTGAATAATGAAAAAAAAAATTTGGACCTCCCATACAAATTTGCCGATCTGCTTATTTGGGTTACCATGAAATCTCAAAATATTTTTGTCGTATTTCGACCTAGGTACGTTCCTTGGGGAAAGTGTTCCTTATCACCAGCCCGTCTTGAGTTTTTACTTTTATGTACGATGGATTGGTCTAGATTCTAATCTAAGCCCTAAACTCGATTTGACTCGAAAGCTTGATATTCCTGAACGACGACGGAACACAGCAACCTGCTTGCTGCCGGACTCTAAAAGTTGCAACCAGGCGGCCTCTACTATCTAATAGCACGTTCACACCATGCACTTGCTCCTACTCCTGCCGCTGTCGCGAATATTGCTGGAAGTACTTCCGCGGAAGTATCAACGCGAGTGAGTGTTCACACACTACCGTTATACTCTTCTCGAGCCAATTTGAGTGAGCGAGATAGCTATACATTCCACAAGCATTCGTACTGCCGGCACGGGAAGTGGCAGCAGCATGACAAGTAGCAGCGCGAGTAACCAGTTTATATGCTCGCGCTTCCCCTTTTTCCTTACTATCTCCCGGCCTATAGCTCGAATGTGTGAACGTCGCATAAAATTTGCAAGCCAGGCGGCTATCTGAGTACAAAAGACTAGTCGGAAAAGTGCCCGTTTCTCTTTTAGTTAACCTGCGAAACGAGGAAAGTCAAAGTTAAAGTAGTAAATAATGTACCGAGTGTGATGTATAGAGGTATGGGGCAAGCTCGATGGTCTTCGCTGCTCCACAGCGCGGCGGCAATGTCTCCGCTCAACATCCGCATTTCATCGATTGTCGAGTTGTGCTCAGTAAGTTTTGCGCATACATTCACTTCTCGACATGTTACCTAAAAAAAACATTAAAGATTTTCATTTACAGCCCTCCGTATACAGACCATAAAATTAAACAACTTCCCATAAAAAATACTATTTCAGAAAACGTATTTTTTTTTCCATAGTAAATGCAGTCAGCTGAATGTGATTTTGTATGGGAATTCGATTTGTTTTGCCGTTTCCTGACATAGGTATCTAGGGGAAAGTTGTTCAGATTCATGAGTTCCATTTATAGTCCTAGAAAATCTGAAGAATCATTTTCAATTTATAGTCCTAGAAGATTTTCTAGGACTATAAATGGAACTATCGCAATATGATAGGAAGTATTAGGATACTTTCTATCATATTGCGAAACATTTAGTATAGGCCTAGGAAGTAGCCAGTAGGCCGCATGACAGTTTGATTGGGGCTTCTATATTCTTAATATACCGCTCTTTATTTACCCAAATAACTATATTGACCTGCCCGACCACGTAATTTAGCACAATAGTAAACGTTGCAATCGCATTTTTTAATGTATATGCAATTCTATGGCCTCATCTCGACACATCGTACGGAGTGAACCTCTTTGTCACCGCCAGTGCCAGTGGCTAGTACTGAGCAGATGGCGAAGGGCTTTATACAAGAAGATAGTTAAGGATGCTTACCACATTGACCTGCCCCACTGCGTACCCCAGCACAATAGTGAACGTTGTGATTGCGTTCCTTAGCGCAAAAGGCCTCGACACATCGCACGGGATGAACCTCATTCTTGCCGCTAGTGTCAAGGCCAGTACTGCAGCAGACCAGGCAAAAGCCGTGACGAAGAGGAGTAATAAGATGGTGGTACGAGGTAGAATGGCTGCTTGGAGCGCCCCGGCGGCGGCTAGGGCGCCTAGAGCAGCGCCGAGGGAACCAGCCCAGCCGCCGTCTGTTGATGCTCGGTACTGTAAGTAAATCGTGAATGATTTAAACATCTGTGTTACGCATAAAAACGGTAGCGTAAAGGGATCGCTTGGGATTTTTTATGTGACACAAATTTCTCAACACCGGCTCGATTCTATAAGTTACACGGTTAGAAAGTTGGCTACTTGATTGCCCCATCTTTGGTACAAGAAGCCTATCGTAGAGGACGAAACTCATACACTAGTTGTCGTAAGACACTCATGAGACCAATGCCTCGCAGATTCGCACCAGTAGTCCATATGGACGCAGTTTCTTCCTAACTGTAGTAAGGCAGATTACCTTACCTGAAGAGCTGAATCGAAAACGAAATAGTTGCAGTTATTTAGCACATATTCTTTTCGCCTTTTGTACTTTTACTCTTTTACCAGTTCAGAGTAAAAACTGAACTAAACTACGTACATGTATGTACTTCACATGTTTTTAGATCGGCAAATTATTAAATTAGATGTGTCATATGTTTCTGAAAAGTTGGCAAATAAGTTAACAACTTAACAAAGAATGTTCCTCATATCTTATAGCACGTTCATACGATGCCAATATGGGCAGGGAAATAGTAAGGGAAATGGGCAGCGCAATATGTAAACAGGTTACTCGCGCTGCTACTCGTCATGCCGCTGCCATTTCCCGTGCTCTCTCGATCGTCGAATTTTCGTGCGCGAGCCAAAGGAACGGCAGCACGAACGCTTGTAGAAATTACAGCTATCTCGATCACTCATATTGCGGCGAGAAGAGTATAACGTCATTGTGTGAACACTCACTCGCGTCGATACTTCCGCAGAAGTATTTCGAGCAATATTCGCGACAGCGGCAGGTGCATGGTGTGAACGTGCTATTAGATTTATATAAGGCTAACTTTACCTGAGCTTCTTTAGCGGAGTCCTTGAAGCAGAGAGTGATCAGGTGCACGTGCGTGGCCTTCTCGCGGTGCACGGAGCGCGCGTCGATCGCTTGTGCCAGGAACTTGTTGACGCGGTTGCTAGGCTGGTGGTACACGGACGAGTGACGCTTCTTCAGAGGCCGTTTGAACTTCTCCGTCACTTTATTCTGTGAATACCAAGCTTGAGGTCAGGCTTGAGAATCGGTGAGGTTTTACAGCTAACACCGGATATGTGCGGGCTAAGATTGATACTGGCAGCAGTCAAGTATATCATTGAGTAATAACAATTTTGAATCCACTTAATAATAAAAACTTGGGTAGGTACTTAGCTGTTTAATCAATATTTTGAAAATATGAATAGCCTTGAAACTGAACAACTTTACCCAAGGAACAGCAGACGAAGTCTTTTTGTATGATAGGTCTTTTCTTCACATTGTGACCTGTTTCTTGGGGACAGTTTGTTCAGTTTCATAAGCTGATCACTTCTCGAAATATGCTCAGAAATATATACTACAGACAACTACTAGTTTCAATCTCAGCCTGGCGGATACACACCTAACACCCTACGGATCAGTACAGTGGGGGGCCAAGGGGTCATTTTAGAACTGGTGGGGTCACAAAGGTCGACGAAGGGTACACAAGGTCCACTGCATGCCGACTGCCGACCATGCTCCGTCCAAACAGATTTAACTGACCTTAGAAGTACCAAGTTCCGGTCTCCAAAGCAGCATCACATTATCAAAATAGTATGAAATGAAGAATAGTAAACAAAATTTACAGACTCAACAAATAGGGACTTTTCCAAATGAATTCTAACAGAGTTAAAGGCTATTGAAGTAGGTAAGATTCAAATGTATCTTTTGAATTATTAAAGATGTAGAGATATCAAGTCTTACAACTATTTTGTGCTTAATTACTTCTTGATAACAAAGTTAAAACGCAAAGCCTTATCTGGTACTAAGATTAAAAAGTAATTAAGCACAGAAAACTTATAGAATTAGTATAGAATGAGGGTCTGGGCGGGGCGGGGTAAGTCATGCAAGTTAGCTGTGGGCCATGCCATGCCGGTGCGGTGAGGTGGCGGCGCGGAGCCAGTGAAACACAGGTCGGTGCGTCCCGCTTTATTCTCAAACAAAATCCAAAACAATTCCAACGTTTACAATCAATATTGACAACTCTCAATCAAAGAAGAATAGACTCAATAAGATAGTAGTGGACAGTCTCAAGTGCACGCGTTACGTTTGTCCCTACAATATTTATCTGAATGTATTATTTGTGATTTGAGGTGCGATATCGCGTAGGGTATCCACAAATACTCAAGGTGGATAAAAGCCTACTGTAGTGGGGGTATTTGACGTGTAACCCGGTGAACAGTGGAAAACAATAATACACATGAACAACATTCGTCTGCGCTTACTGTTTCAGCAATTGGTTGAGGAAATAAAGTCCAAGGTCGGAAAATCTGAAAAATAATGAGCAGACATCTCATGTTAGTTGCTGGTGTATTTCAGTCTTCCACACAACAACCATTTATTTACAAAAAAAAATTAAGTACTGTACGATTATCGATAGCGTTTTATAGCTAAAGTACTTATAACATCCAATTTAGGTAATCTGATGTGAATCACAAAACAAAAGTTTTACAATACGATCTATTTACGAACAAATAGTGCTTTAGAACGACAGTCAGAAATTAATAAGTGAGTTTGAAACCAGCGACTAAAACGCAGATGTGCTGCAGTTGAAGAAGTTTGTGCTCTCACAGTGAATAGTTTTGTTGTGCAGTTGCATTGGGAATCTCGTGTACACATTCGGAGTCGGGGAGTGATTCGATTTTAGTTTCAAACAAGTTGTTCATAAAGTTAACATACTCAACGATATTTCTTCTTGCAAAGTCAAAATTAGTCAATCTGAAAAAGCTCGATGCGAACCTACGTATAATTCAAGAAAATCAAGAAAAAGCGGCATTAGATTTAGTCGAAAACCACCACTCAAAACCAATCTATCTACTAGAAAATCATTAAGCGTGGTTATAATTTCACACGCACAAAACACATTGTAAATTGCCAATGCGTTTCATGAAAAGTTATCGAAGCGCAAACTCAGAAAACTGCGGGAGAAATAGAAGTATGGTTGTGTATTGCTTTTAAACTAGACCTACGTTTGAACCATATTCTAAATCACCCCTAGAGTGTATGATCGGAACACGTACACATGTTCGGAATCGATCGCTAGTCGAAGCATCAAGTCAATATCATGTGCTCACATTCCATTTGTATAATACGCGTCATATGCAGTACGCGTGTATTATGTCCTACGAATTTAGTTGTGCATCTGAATGAACTCAAATTTTACTTTGCAAACTGAACTCTAAAATTTCAGGGAAAAAATTGCAGCATTTATGAGTAGACCGCGCACAGATAAATTCGTATGGTGTAACTTTGAAGGATTAAATGACTGAAAAAGACTACGCTGGTAGGACATCTCGTTGTCGATTGGAGGATTAGTTAATCTATGAGCTGTTTTAAAATACTCTTTCAAAAAAATGGTTTGTTGTCCCCCTTTTTAGCGTGTTATTCCTCATCAGTCATTTAATGTTGAATTGTAGTAGTGTGCTATGTGGCGTGTCGACCGTGGGCGTTGTGGGCGATGGGAGCGTGCGCAGGGCGTGATGCTGCATGACGGCGTCGAAGGTGTGTTGGTGTGGGGCGCTGGCGGGGGCGGGGGCGGGTGCGGGGGGCGTGTGGGGGCCGGGGGACTCCCGCGCGCTCACGTCTTCAGCCCGCAGCGCCGCCAGCCGAAGCGCCTCGGCGGAGCCCGGCTCCGCGTGCAGCGCCCGCCGCAGGTCCAGCACCTATACACACATACCACCTGCAGTTGCAAGCCAAAATACAGCTGTTCTATCTCAAGATGGTGGGCGCCCTTTATTTTGTATGACTTACGTAACCAACTTACATACTTCACTCAAATTAAGAAAAGGCTCGAGTTGTGTCGTACCAAGAGGCCAAACCCCGGCAGGAAGACATGAGTGGAAATTGCTCCACCGACAGGAGCATAGGTGCTAAATTTAAAAGTAACTTTTTCCAATAACACTGTTGGGTTGTTAATCAGTTTAGTCAAAGTTAAGTTCACAACCAAATAACCCAAAAAGAATCCGCTCGTCTACAAGTTGCCGACAAGTTAGGCCAATATTATTACAGTAAAGCCATTCCAATAAGCCATATTTGGCAGCTGTCAACAAAGGAAAATAGACCCTCTGCCATGGCAATGGCATTAGCACGAATGCAGTCAAATATGTCTTATTGGGATGGCCATACTATAAGTGTACTAATCTCGACACCTATATGCCCGCCGCAACAGATGCATTCAATTTGTGTGCTTGTCTGCGCATCTGCTAACACAAGTTAGACCAAGCCGCCATCATGAGATAAAACATCTGTATCTTTGCAACCTAACTACCTAACTACAGTTTGTATTCTCTAGCTCTACCTACTTAGTCGTACGTTAAGGCGTGGATTTGGGTTGACACATAAGTGGAACAAGTTGTTGGTAACATATACTCAAAATACCTACCTACTAGATAAAAATATTGAAGGAATACCCAAAATACTTAAACTACTGCTTGCTACATCCGCAAAGGAATTTCCATCAACACGATAGGATTTATGTAAAGAAATAAAGATAACTTACCTTTGAAGATAGAGACGTATCACGTTGACAAAATAATTCACTCGAAGTAATAAAGATTAAAGCCGAAGACATTGCCAGAGTTATAGGCCATGTCCAGTAGAAAACTATGTTATGAAGCCAGCTCTTTGGTAAAATTCCGTTACTAAGCGATTAATTTTACACTAATATTTTCTCTTTGCTAAAACTAAATCTACTAACTCGTTGTACCTAGGAACCGAAGTTTATTTCAAAGTACGGAAAAATATGTCGGTAGATCCATTTCATAGGTGGGTCACGCACTTGTCGTCCGTCCCGGCGTATTTGTAACGCACCGGTACGTATACACCGTCTGTCAGACGAAAGAAAATTGCAAATTCCGATCTTATTCCTATACGAATACGGCTTCTGTGCGTTTACGGATGCGTCAGTCAAATGACTTGCTAGGCTTCTTCTGGGTGAGCTCGCTCCATCTTAGACTCTGTCTCTGTCCTATGACCTAGACTAGAGTCAAGAGCAAACCCAATAATAAAAAAAAAACTTGACAGATGCATCCGGAATTCGCAATTTCCTTTCGACTGACAGATGCATGCGTTACATTGCGTTAAAATACGCAGCGACGGACGACAAGTGGGTAAACCGCCATAGCACAACAAAAGAACAAATACACTTCGAAACTTATCAAACGAAAATAAGAGAATTGGTTCAGTCACTCTTTCCTAACAGATATGTAAGTGAAATAAGTTTGTTACCTTCCTCGCTGCGTTGGCCTTGAGTTCCTGAGGCGAGGCGGCCATGTTGGAAAACGGTACATCCACGTTGAATTTGATCGAATGCAACAGTTGCACCACCACGTTCGATACGTTCTTGAAGGATAGCTTTCTGCGTGAGCCTGTACCTAACACGCCGCCTGATGATAGACACATCTGTAAACAAAGTTTACGTTAGTCACTGTATTAAATAGCCCTAGCATGTCTTGGCCTTTTTGGGCTGCCATACGTATATAAAAAACCCAAAAAATAAACGACTGCTTTTTCTATTTTATATTATACGGTGTAAATATAACGCTTTGCTGAAATAAAAATAAATACAAATATAAGTTCTAAAATAGTCTATTAAAGATCTAGATCGGTTTATAACCGCAAATCTTTGCAGACTCTACCTGCGGGGTATATCGACTTGGTATTTAAAAATAGCCGTTACCTAGTTCTCACGGAAATATCTATAAATTGCATCTGTGCCGCATACTTTAGCCGGTGGTAATAACTCACTTTTCTCCGCCTGGGCGGTGGTATAATGAAGTAGGTTTGAACGGAATGGTCCCGTAGATAAGCGTTGCGACTAGCACCGTGCCCCGGCTCCACCTCATAAGCACCGCCTAAACTGTCCAAAGTCGCTTGAGTAATGTGCACCCGCCTGAAAAAATACACAAGATATTGCTTATAACTTGGATATCGATTCACATGAATTATTAATGTGAGCTATGTTTTGCAAACAGTTTGTTGCAAACTTTCTCCTATTTCGATGTAAGCGACCCTTTACATATTCTTAACACGTACTTTTCCATACAATATTCAGGCTTTGAAACTCTCTAATAGGCACTATTGTGGCGTGACTACACTAATGGAGTTTTCAAGTCTGCGGATAAGGGTGAAACAATTCTAATTGAATACCATAAATCTAATACGCACCTATTTTTTCACAGGGAATGGGTAGCTCCGTACACGATATTAAAAGATTTATTGTCTTGAATTAGCTGCAAGTGTTTCCGAACGAAAAGGTGAGATTGCAAAAAGTAATACACAAAAAATATACCAACGCGGTTAACACTCAGAACCTGCCGAAGCTGGTAATAAGCAGCATGAAAAGGCTTAAGTAAAACAAATTGGCTTTTTGAAGGCTTCCTCGCGAATATAATACGTTGTCGAAATATAATCAGGGTCAAAGGGAAACTGGAAAGTAGAATAATAAACTGTATTCTATATGTTTTGTCTATTTTTGGTTTAAAGTATCCAATTGTCTACTGTGAGATAGAGTTACTAAATTGTAGCGAGATAGGTGCTACAAGGCAAAAAAAAGGCCTTTGCGGGTCGGCTTGCACGTGGAGTTTATATTACTTTAGTGTTATATTACAATACATTGTTGGTTGGCTACTGAAATTGGTCTATGTCAGAAGCGACAAACACATTTGACAATGTAATTGTTATTTTTTAAAGATCGTTACATTCATTAAATGATTATCACGTTCCACGCGTCGTACTACGCCCCGCGTGTGGCTGCGAGTGCACGTGCAGTTGCTTACCCGGGCTCCCCGCCGGCCTCCATGTTGTTGGCGAGCGTCACGTCGTTGGACCGCACGTCGTACTGCGCCCCGCGTGTGGCTGCGAGTGCACGTGCAGTTGCTTACCCGGGCTCCCCGCCGGCCTCCATGTTGTTGGCGAGCGTCACGTCGTTGGACCACACGTCGTACTACGCCCCGCGTGTGGCTGCGAGTGCACGTGCAGTTGCTTACCCGGGCTCCCCACCGGCCTCCATGTTGTTGGCGAGCGTCACGTCGTTGGACCACACGTCGTACTACGCCCCGCGTGTGGCTGCGAGTGCACGTGCAGTTGCTTACCCGGGCTCCCCACCGGCCTCCATGTTGTTGGCGAGCGTCACGTCGTTGGACCACACGTCGTACTACGCCCCGCGTGTGGCTGCGAGTGCACGTGCAGTTGCTTACCCGGGCTCCCCGCCGGCCTCCATGTTGTTAGCGAGCGTCACGTCGTTGGACCACACGTCGTACTGCGCCCCGCGTGTGGCTGCGAGTGCACGTGCAGTTGCTTACCCGGGCTCCCCACCAGCCTCCATGTTGTTGGCGAGCGTCACGTCGTTGGACCACACGTCGTACTGCCACTTGCGCAGCCCCAGCACCCCGCACAGCACGCGCCCCGTGTGGATGCCCACGCGCATGTTCAGTTGCACGTCAGTCGCCTCTACCACCGATCTGTAAAGAAGTTATAGCATCACTTACAGTAGTTACCTACACCAAAGACAAGTTCTCAAAATTGTCTGCCACCAACAAAAAGAAACAAAAACAGAAAACCGCAAAATATCAACATTCTGTTTCGATAAAGTAATAAGCCTTTCAGCACTTTTCAGGAAAAATTGCGCACGCAGTAAAACGCTACAAACAACACAACCGCAAAAAACTTAGATGAAATTTACCACAAGGGGGAACTAAAAGCCATTTCAGCGAATATTTACTTACTTTTAGTGCCCTTTTATAGTCTTTGTAATGCCAGTTTCGTATTGGCGTCAAAGTGGAATTCATTGGTGGAATGTAAATGGCGGTCTGAAAAGCATTGTAAAACATCTGCTGTTGTATTTTGGTAGGTTCTGCGTTTCAAACAATTAATTTTGAGAAATATAAAGTTTTATTGTTTCCTCGCGGTGGTGGCAGTAAATAACTAGATAGGTACCACTGTTAAATATGAATAGCCCATAAATTAGGCTTTTCATCGAGAGCAAAAAGCAAGACTTGCGCAGACTTGGAAAATTTTGATACGTAATGAAGTGGAGATATTTCTACCTGAATCAAGATAGTGAAATAAATGTAAGTTGCAATAAATTCCTGACTGAGAAAATATACACGCTAACATAATCTGTCAGCAAACTTACCAACACAGTTATAAATCTGGCCGGTGTTATAAAACACTCGATTCTATTCCACCACCAGCAGCTCATTCCACAATTTATTATGCACCTATGTCTGAGTTTTTACGTCGTATATTTAAAAGTTTTCAAGATGAGGAACAGTAACTATGAATTCAGTATGGTTGTGTCTGACTTATACCTCTATGAATATCAAATTGTTTGAAACATGTTTATAAATGAGAGTTATTAGGCAACTGATACGTAAAGAGGATCACGTCTAATGAGCGAACATACGGGGTGTAAGAGACAGCCCTCCAAATACTGATAGGGTGCATGCAGAACATGAAACTGAAAAACTTTCCCCTAGGAACATTATGTCAGGAAATGAGCAAAAATAATTACCTCCCATACAACATCAGGATCAGCTGACTGCAATTACAATGAGAAGTAAAAAAAATTGACGTTTCCTGAAATATTTTTTCTTGAGAACTTGTTCAGTTTATGGTCTATTGCACCCTAAATATTTGGAGGTCTGGCCCTTACACCCTGTAAACAGTGGGTAATATTTCAGTCAGTTCTTTCAATCATACATTTTAAGGTACTCGAAAGGAAGGAACTTTGAAAATGTTATTATAGAATTAATAGAATGAAAATTCACGTTTATAATAGTATAAATCACCTAAAACCACTTTTATGTGTTAATTAAAGTCTACGTACGTACACTAACAATTATATTCATCCAAGTGAGTAAGATTTAAGGGGGTAAGTTAAATGTCCAACACATTATATTACTGACAACGCAATTCACTTGAAAATAAATAAGAGTACCTACTGAATCTGCGACAATAACTAGCGCTAAACAAACATTATTGAGAACCAATAAGTGACCACTTTTAGCAATTTCGGCTTACATAACTCATGCGAACCAATTCTTATCTAATTGATTGAAATTGAATAATTAAATTACTTTATTCAATGTAGGATAGTATTATCAATCACTTATTGTCGTCATGATCCGTCATTGTTCTTTTTTTCACCATTTTCTTTTTTTATAACAATATTGTAAAATCGTTTTTTTTCGGGCGGGATAAAAAATAAAAATAAAGGCACTGCAACAGAACTGGCCAGGTTAATCACACGGCATGTAACTGAACGCCACCACCATCTGTAAAATATTTGTCATAATCTTTACAGTAATTTATTGTCGCCGTTTTTAATTTCCGGATAAATAGTGTGTTCGGCTAGGGTATTTTTCTTACTAATCTGTTGTTTAATCTTGAGAATAACGGGTAGCTCTATTATTTAAGATCATAAAACCATAACTCTATGAAGAAGACAAGGCAGAATTATGAACAAATTAATTATATGACAAGCAGTGGGTTCGAGGGGGCGTGGTGAAAACAATATTGTAGAGATGATGTCACAATAATTACTAAAGGTCTTTAGTATATCAAGCTCTTTGTAACATGGTGATTTGATTATTGAACTATCGTAACCTGAAATTTGACACTGACTCCTCAATAGAGAAACATTTAATACCGATAAACGTACGAACAAACAAAACATTGGACCTACATTTTGAATACTGTTCAGAAAGGGACCAGTATGTCAAAACAAGTTTGGTCAAACAAAGAAATGGTAAAGCTTTGATTTATGTATCCTCACAGATTCTTTTTGTAGCAAAAAAACTTTTTCAAATTATACCAGAGATTTACTGTTGACATTGGCCGGAATGATAATCATCAGCTGACGTATAAGATGATGACATAAACACGAGAAAAATGGACGTGTCGAGAGACCAAATAGAAAACTATACGATGTGGACTATGATGTCTTTCTCATCGTAACTCATCCACTATATTGCACATTGATGATGCTATACACTCGAGAGCAATAAATTAGGGTCACTCAAAAAATCTTTAAAATTTCGGGAACTAAGAATGATAGCAGAATGAAATAAACGGTGTTTAATAGAAACATTTAATACTCCTGAAATGAAGGGATTAAGACTTTGAAGGTTTTGTTAAATTATATCATAAAAACATGAAAAAATTTAAAAGCAGGCGTACGGAGATAGAGATAAAGAAATAGAGCTACGATATTACTCAATTTGTTATTCCTTTTTTTCTAAGCTTTTATTAATAGCGTAATTAATTTTGTCAAAATTAATTATTAAAAGGGTTCCTGTTAATAATATCACAAAATACAGAGGTTTACATAAAGTTTACTCGAGCCTTTTTTCGAATCTCGAGATTGTTACTTGTTAATAAATTAGGGTTGCTAAGTTCACAAATTACGTGAGTAAGTGTGACTACTGTATATAATTTCGAAAAACTTGCAAAATTTTCAAGCGCGGGTAGGATTTGAAACTGCGACTTTCGTCTTTACTAGTGGCGACGTCTATTTTATCTGGGCTGCCGCAGCTCGTCTCTTGCCAGCGAATGTATTCAACTTATTTATTTATTCATACAGTCGCAAAATGCCAACTTCGCAAAATGTTATCGTTGCAAAATATCAAAGGTGCAATACGAAAGTCGCAATCTGTTCAAGGTGCAATAAATTTACGTTACAAAATGTCAAAATACTAAAATGACAAAGAAGCAAAATGTCCAAGTGGTAAAGTTAGATAAATATCAAAATACCTAAGTTGTAGAATTCGCCTCAAGGACGCGATAGGTCTGGTAGTTTGAACAACCACACAAACTTCTCCGGGTGAGCCCTAGCTTTCAACCAAATAGTAAGGTATAGGTTTCTAAGCCTCGGGGCTTAAGTTATAGACTCGAGTCTGAAAAATCGTTTACAATATTGTGTACAATTTTTGGTTGAACACCATGTTTCGTAACCGATTTCTCGTAAGAATTGAACTCACAAATAGTTAAGACGTCTCAGGAACTAACCTAAGTGCATGGATAGTAAGACGATGACTTGCTGAAGCAAACTTAAAACCACTTACACTTGCAAACAGCCCTACAAACACCTTGGGCATCGTATTACAAGAGTAAGATATACTGAACACTATCAACATGGTTAACATAGCCACTGAATAAGAGATAAAAAATAAAAGCAAAAATCTAATTCAGTACCTAATTTTGTAGTACCATCTCTGAAAGTCCCGAGTTCAAATAAAAACCATAATTTTTATTTTAATAAAGAATTTGTAATACAGTCATTAAATAAGCATTGAATTTTCTATTAAACACATTAATTTCATACCGCTAGTCTCAGGCTTGTTTCAATAAGTATTCTTTGTTTTCAAGATTATTCGGATTTTGGAAATGACCCTAATTCTTTGCTCTCGAGTGTATTAGGACTAAAGATGTTGGAAAGAAACTCGATCACATTCTTTGCACGTATGAGCTGGGTACCTGGGTACCATCGAAGAGGAGTCAACACATGGTTCTTGATACATATGAACATATTGTCATACAGTTTTAACACTAAATGTTGGAGATTTTAATCCTGCATAACACTCTATGATTAGGTCACCAGACGGTGATAAACAACAATAATACGAGCTTTTGAAGCATGTTATAATCCGTACTAATATTATAAATCTGAGAGTTTGTGTGTGTGTTTGTGTTTATGTGTGTGTGTTTATATGTGTGTGTGTTTATATGTGTGTGTGTGTGTGTGTGTGTGTGTGTGTGTATGTGTGTGTGTGTGTTACTTCTTCACGCTCAAACGGCTTGACCGATTTGGATGAAATTTGAAACACAGGTAGAGTATAACCTGGAATAACACATAGGCTACTTGTTACCGCGGGAAAACAACTATTACCAGGATAAAATCAGTGGCAGCGGGTGAAACCGCAGGGCAGAAATAAAGTTATAGCAATAACGTGCTGACATTTTCCACGTATTATAAAATATGCCGTTTCTCATCGAAACTGGTGAACAATCACATCATCATCACTTTAATTTTTAAAGAACAAGAACTTGAAGCAGCCCATTTAAGGCCCTCTTGGTCTGCTTTACCAATGTTTCTAAGCATTTGACATACTTATTCAGATTTTTTAACAGTACGTTTGATTATCATGTTAGGAATTCCTGGCGTAATCATTTTAATAGTAGTTTATGCAACTGTCATATAAAGGGGGTCATTAGAATGCGAGTGTCTGTTTATCACACGAGGCGTAGCCGAGTGTGATAATAGATTGACACGAGCATTCTAATACCTAATTATATGCAGTTGCATACACTATTTTATCTTCACTCTAAAAAAATAACTCAGTTGAACACTTTTCCAAACGTCCGCACCGGCGATTGCAAGGCCCGATACCTGGTCAAATTCAATACGAGAACGTAATATGGCTTGATATGAATTTTTGAAGATTCTTTACTAACAGTTGTTTAGATGTCGAGTCTCAACAGCAAATAACTAAACAACTGAACAACACTAAACAACAACTGAACAACACTGAACAACATCGGAATAACATCTGAACAACAACTAATCAACATCTGAACAACAACTAATCAACATCTGAACAACAACTGAACAACATCTCAACAACAACAAAACAAAAACCTATTAAAACAACTGAACAACATCCGAAAAATTACCGTACAACAACAACTGTCAGGTGCGGCGGAAGATTAGCGATTTGAGTATTGGAAAAAAAACTTCGTTTCATTTCTCAACTTTATCGTATTAAGAGTTTTCTCATTAAGTCATTACGCTTCTGTAATTTATAGTAAACCCTAGTTTTTATAGGCAGAATGCATAAAGAAGGTCATTATGCATCTGTTTTCGAATTCATAATTCGAACATTATGAGACGAGTGTAGATAAAATATTTTTATACTGCCTAAGAGGTTTTAAAT
This sequence comes from Tuta absoluta, assembly GCA_027580185.1. NCBI lineage: Eukaryota > Metazoa > Arthropoda > Insecta > Lepidoptera > Gelechiidae > Tuta > Tuta absoluta. The sequence continues at coordinate 8,975,932 of JAQAHW010000003.1, forward strand.
AGGTGAAGAGATATCTCGACAAAAAAATTTCACGAGTCATAAATTACAGATTTTTATAGCTGCTATCAACTGAACCAGATTGTAAAAATTTATGCGGATAGCCAAATTTGTAACAAGCGTTTTCAGGTATAGTTGCGCAGTGCCTTCCCACTTCAAATATCAAGTTAAGTATCATCCCTATTTCCAAGATACTTATTTGTTATACAAAGCGAAGTAAAGGGTCGTGAAATTAAGAAAACTTAATTTTATTTTGGTAAATGATAATTGATAAAATGTAAGCGTCGGCCGGGGATTGAACCCGGGACCTGTGAAGTACCGTCCCACCGCTCATTTTCACCGTAATTTTTAATTTATGAAAATATTACAGCAGTGTGTGCAAAATAAACCATAGTACATTGGAGTTTATTTCATTTAAAGGCAACTATTTTTGAAATTCATTTACAGCCAACTCTACCTAACTTCATATTCCAAAATAGCCGACCGAACTAGCAGTTCCGGCAATTCCTATACTGTCCGGACCAAAAGACAATAACTGCATTACCCGTCAATTTATTTGAAGCACGTTTGCCTCGCCAAACAGTTTAATTGGTTATCCAGAGAGAAGTGGGTCACAACACTATACAGGATGTAACAACTACCGACACTAGTTTAGTTCAACAAAAAACACTGAAATACTATCAAAAATGTGTTCGAGTTAGAGGCGTATTTGCATACGCTTCGTAGCGGCGCCGTGCGTGATCACAGCTCGATTGGTTAGCTTAGGGTTATACTGGTTATGAAAAAATCAAGCTGCATGGTGGCGAGTGGACAAAAAATATCGCTAGGGATTTTTTCTATAGGCATTTGCTACGCTAGAGTTATGTCTACAGCTACCAAAAAAATTAATTGACCACTACGCACAGTGACCACGAGTGAAATGCCTAGCTTATATTGACACGCTGAACAAGTTACCCTTTTTAGTATAGGCAGAATGTGATTGTGAATTAGTTGTAAGTTATATTTGCTAACTAAATAAACTATCAATCATTAGAAAGGAATAATCCTACTTTCTTTAAATGATGTAAATGGTTACCCATATCAGCCTGTATTTCCTGCAGCGAGCGATAGTCGGGCCGGGAGCTCCGCTACGTTGCGCTGTCAGGAGCAGAACAACTCGCCCGGGAAATGGAGTTTATACATTTATTCTGTTCCGCTACTTTCCTTGTGCTAACGAAACGCCTTAGGATCCAATATCTCAACGTTCCCATTCAATTATCTGACGAGCTTCAATACTTAGGTATAGAATGCCTATTCTCATTAGGTCCAGCCCAGCCAATAAATCTTATTTTGAAACCTTAATTGGCAAGAAAATTCCACTTCGTTCGCCCCCGCATTGACATGTCAGGGCACCGATAAAACTCCTACTTCATTATGCTAGGTCGCGTCTCGTGGTTATTTACCGAGTTTTACAGCAGGCAATTTGCCCCGGGTGGGTATTTCAGCATGTGCTTATTTGTGCAGCACACTCGTATGTGCTCACGTACGGCACGTGTCGTATTAAATTGAATTATAAGATGGCCCAAGCGAGCGTGGGCCGATGAGAAGTTAATCCGAGGAAGTATGCGGCTTTATTATCATAATATGATAATTAGTCTTTGTATACCGTGTTGGCTTGCGGTCTGCAGGGATTTGCCGCTAGTTGCTATTCTATTACTGGTGTGTCCTTTGTTGTCGTTCTACGCTGTCACTCTTCTCATGGCTCCGTAGTCCGACGTATGTTCGCACTGCGTACAAGGGCCTTTTGAATACGAAATCACTCGGGTGAAAAGGATCCGGAAGGAACATCTATTTACTCAGTGATCCCGAGTGGATATGATACTTTGATGTCAGCCTATCACAACGCAAATATGAACGACCCGAGGGAATATTACATCCGAGACACTACGCAGAAAAGGTGTTTTACCATTAGGATTATCGCTGGGAAAATCTGTCCCAAAGCTCCGTGAAACAATTCAGACAGGTTTTTATTCCATCTTTATTATACCAACAAAATTAATGGCACGTAAACTTTCTGATGTTCAAAGTCATGCAAATAAAAATTACAAGTTTTAAGAGACCGATAATTTATGTTCTCTGGTACGCGCGTAGCAAAGTTGTACGAGTAATCTGCTCAAGTAAATTTGGCAACAGAAACTATATAAATTACCCTGAAAATACAAGCGCGTTAGAATTTCAGACTCGCGGTAGTCTTGACTAAAATAAATACCATGCAATCGCTCTTACAAGACATATAACTCTCAGCTCTGCGTTGTGGGTGTTTTATGAATTAGTATTTGCGGAGTCGTGTTCGGCACTAATAAATAATTACGATCAATCACAAAAGTAATTGCTCATTAGCTTGATTTGTGTGAGTGATTTTATACACATTCATAAACTGAACAAATCAATATCCGTAGTGCAGGCAATCGCGAATCGCGCCCACACTGTGTGTGTCAACAAGATGCATGTTGTGTGCTTTTGATCAGCTGTCGGGCAGTATGGCGGGCAGTCGACATACAGCCCGCAGTCGCGATAACCCGACACATGTTTACATTACTTACTATTCAAATTGGAGCTAATGGGTGCGCGACAGTGCACCATTGTAAAACACAGTAGAAGAAAACAGGGATGAAAAGAAAAGGCCCAACTGCAGCTTTACAGATTTGTATTGTTTACTTGTCTGAAGATATTTCTCGACAGCAAATATTGTACAAGGCGACAAAGGGATAATAAACAAGATACCTAATAAGAGAGAGAAAGAAGAGAATCCGGAGGAGAAAAGCCTCAATTCGCTCGCCTGTCTGCAGAGCGTGGTAGATAAATAAATACATATTCCTTGCGTTGCGAATGACAGCTATAGGAGACTGCATGGCAAACAGCTGTAATCGCCTGCGGCAAGAGTAATTAATTAAAATAAAAATAAAAAAACATAAAAAATTTATGGACACAATATACTGCCTGTATCTAGTTTTAAGCTATTAATGTTATTCTGTTCTTTTGGTGTACAATAAAAGCATATTGTATTGTAAAAAAGCATATTGTATACTGCCCAAATTTCTACTATGGTAGTTAATGAAACAGTAGATAGGTAGGTGCCTCCTAGCGCCGCCACACGCATGCAAAGTCTATTTTTGAAACGACATTTTGTACCGCAAATGACGAGAGCGTTAATTGGCAGTTGTCCGCTAGATTAGAAATAATGAACATGATTTACTAAACATGCCACTGGCTGTTATGATCGTGATGACATTAATATGAGGCTTAAATGCAAAATATTGCTGGCGGAAAAGCTGAATATAACAATTTTGAAAAGTCTGCCGCTACAAGTTTCAATTTCAATGAATAAATTTGATTCGATCACGAAAACTACGTAAATAAATCGCCCGTAGCGATATCATCGTCAAATACGACACACAAAATATTCAACTCATTCTGTAAACTGTATTTATATATTGTGTGATATATTCTGTGGTACCTAGACCACAGAATATATCACACAATATATAAATACTCTTGTTTGGTAGGTAGGTATGGATTTGTTTACTGAAAAGCGTTAGTCAACAAATTGAGCACGATATAACAGTAAGAAAACCGAAAATATGTAATTAGAATATATTTACGTCCATACCTAAGTACTTACTTCCACATCAGAGAATAAGAAGGATATTGGACAAATATAAATAGGTAGTACCTTATGTTTGCGAATAGGCAAACCTACATTAAATACTTCATATATACACATATCACGCCTATAATCCCTTGCGGGGTAGGCAGAGCGTAAATAACAGCAATGAGCTGATACTTATACCACGTTTGACAAAAGTTTGAGGGTCAATCCGATAACTGTGTATCACCGTAGTGACAGGTTGTCAGCCCGTCGCCTAAAATTGCAATACACCCCTCGAGTCCCTTAGTCGCCTCTCACGACTCCCACGGGAAATGATTGGGGTGATGCTATTCTGCTAATTCTTTACAGCTTGTTATTGTCTTGTTCTGTATAAATACCTACATGTAAACAAGCAGCAGCGTAATTGTTTATCGTTTTTCATTGTGATAATAAATAACAAGGTTTATGGTCAATTTATCCTACCTCTCCAAAGCTACTAGAATTTCTAGTTCATTTCATCGCCTGAAATGCAGCGAGCATTGTGAAGCACTTATTTTATACGGAGAATAGGTTATTGAAATAGCAATATTCTGTGGTAATAGGGTATCCACGAGCTTTCAAAATAAGAGAGTTAGGGTTCACTTTAATATCGATATCGATTTTGCTTTTACTAGTGTTAGTAGTCAAAGGTAAAATGATGCCTGAGGGTATCAGACTGCATAAGTAAGGGTACTCCGGTTTGTGGTCAGGCACCGGTGTAGAATCTACACCGCACTCCACACGGCTGGCGGTCGGCTTACACAAACCACCGTTATAATCAACTTATGTTACCTACTTTAGTACTGGCAAATACCCTCCCCGCAACATCCTGCTCTCCCGCTTTGCATACAGAATAAAACTGTTTAAAAAAGTCAGTGCCTTTAAAGAAGTCCGTGTGATTCCGGCTTGAAAAAGCATTACCCCAATACTACCCGTGGGTGTCGTAGAAAGTGACTGAGCGCTGAATTCATTCAGGGAATGGGCAGCAGCGTTCCCTGTAAAAGCAATATCATGCACTACGCTCGCCAATCCGCTTGCCAAGTATGGTAATAGGTAATACCAGTGTCCAATGTCCAGCAGTGGACTGTTGGGGATGTCTATGTTATGTCTAATGCTAAACAATTTTCTCAACGCGTTCTATTTTATCGAGCAGCAGGGCAAATATTCCGCTCCGCTAAACGAACGTTTCTGTATTCAATGAGTGCGTTTCAAAGCCGTTCGTTATCCTTTGCAAAGAATATCATTTGTTGTCACACAATTTCTCCGAGACATTAATGACAAAGGAGTCGGTTCTTATGAGGATAAGGTGGATCATGAGGCCTATTGACCTTCAGGAGACCACCGCGATGCAGGGGCTGGCTGCCGCTCGATCATTGGAGTATATTTAGCTTCTTTGATGAGCGGCGCGCAGATAAGCTGGTATCAGGACACGCTCCGCCGACCCCTCGCGGTCTCGTGAGCACAACTTTGATAAAAATGCCCAGATTCTCGGTACGCTAATGAGAATTATTTTAAAAACGGTAACGTAATTTACTTAAACTTTCTAAATTACATCAAATATTGTTCCACTTCGTTTAACATTAAAATAAAGTCTCTCTCTTTATATTCGAGACTCATCTCGGATAGATTACGAAACAAGAATATCTTGGGAAAAAAGTGTTTTGAATGTTCAAGGATTAGAAGTCAGAGACATTCTAATTTTATTACAGTACAACAGTTTGTAAACAATTTGGGAATCTATTCAGGATACTGCCACCGGAAATTCTTGCGACTTTGATTCTAGAGGATTCAGGAGGGATCAAAAAGAGTTTTGTTTGGGTAAATTTTATCTCTATTCGATCGCAATGATGAGGAGACGCCAAAATCAGAGCGGTGCTCTTATAGTACTTGATTGGGACCGATAATAAAATACAGTGTACCGATTCTCTTCTCAAGAATAATAACAGCCAAAACCTAGTAGTTAAATGACGTAAAGGTTTAGGTAGGCGAGATAGGCCGATTTGATTACATATTATTACAGCGAAATACCGCGCCGTATTTTGCAAAAGGACTCTCATGATCACGATTTCATCAGATGAACTGATGAATGTTTCTTAAAATGAACGGCGTGATTTTGTCTATCATTGTAGAAAATCCGCTTCGCAAATTTTCCCGAAAAAGGTCAATTTATGAGCGTCCTTTCGAAGTAAATATGTCGTAATCCAATAAAGTTGTCGGAACTTTTCCTGGCATTATGATTGATATGTGATCGCAGCCAGAAGCAACAAGAAGATTGTTACGCAATAAATTATTGCCATCGGAAAATCCCTCGGGTGGAATTAGTTTCTAGCAAGTTGCAGACAAAATCATTCCATCAATTCTTTTGATCTCTGGAACTATCGTCTAAAGTTTACTACTTATTACGGCAAAAGCACACTAAGACGGGTGTTAACATAAGATCATTAGAATGGCTAAAGATTTTTATGGTGTTTTAATTGAATTTTGCCTAAAGTTGCGCTATATGTTTTCACTACAGTTTACCTACACTTTATAGTTCTTAGATTTCTAATTTCCTTTGTCACTGCTGTGATATCATTCATAATAGTTAAACTGGATAGCTAAGCAACAGGTTAAGTCTTGATTTCCGGTAAAAGCGTTCGGCCCCTGCCGATTATTGATTGACCGATTTCTGATATGAATAAAATAGCAGCACTGTGAGAATGATACAATTGTTCAACTTAAAATAACTATGGTATGTTGTTCAAAGGAAAGTTATTCTGTTAGGTAAAAAATATAGATAAGAAACAGATGCCGCAAAAGCAGTCGCATGTAGCTTTAATAATGAACCTTGTTCCACCAGCTCCCTTCTGCCATCGGACATCCAGACGCACCGCCTGGTTGCCATTCCACCAATTCGAACTAAGCGTTTCCAGTCATCATTTATAATGCGCACTGCTAAAGAGTGGAACTCACTACCTGCGTCTGTGTTTCCAAACGCATACAACCCTAATCTCTTCAAAGTAAGAGTGAACAGGCTTCTTCTGGTAAGCTCGCTCCATCTTAGACTCTATCTCTGTCCTATGACCTAGACTAGTGTCAAGAGCAAACCCAGCCTTAATAAAAATAAAAAAAAACTGTAGAAGCAAGTTTATTGCAGCTTTCAGTACCCTGGATGTTGCGGAGGAAACAGATAAGGTTTGGGAAGTGGTAAGCCTGTTACAACAATTATCTTCTAGTCATGTGGGACAACAAGTCAATGTGCGACTCAGTAAACCCCTGGGTGACAATAATGATGACTCACGCGATGGCGTCGATCATGTCGAGCCCCATCTCGACGGTGCAGCGCGCGTGCTCCGACCGAGGCTCCGGCAGTCCTGACACGCAGTAGTAGCAGTCGCCCAGGATCTTGATGCGGAGGCAATGGTTGTCCTGACAGACAAACAAACACATTACAACTTGGGCAAGGGTGAATAGGCATTATCTAGGCAAGCATGTACCATAATCGTCTGCATCGTCACTTTCCATCAGGTGAGATATCAGACAAATGCGGAATGTAAATATTTTTTTTATATGAAAAAACCATTAACTGTTACTACGGCATACGTACAAATATCACGCCTATATTCCTATCGGGTTAGACGGAGCGTAAACGCCACGTCTGACAAACATTTGATCACGATAGTGACAGGTTGTCGCCTAAAATTGCAATACACAAGTAATGTATGTATGTATGTATGTAATAACTGTATTGCACCAAATAAAAATAAAACATAGAAAAACACAAATAACAGAAAAGGTTAGGCACAAAGGCGGACTTATCCCACTAAGGGATCTCTCCCAGTCAACCTTTGAGAAATCCAGAGGACATGGTGTGCGCAGGTAAACTATGGTACGAGGTAGATGCAAAAAAAAAAGTCAAATCGACACTAAATATAGCTGTCAAAGAATAATAAGTATATGTACATATAATCCTACTTAAATAATTAAATACCTATCAATATAGAAACATACATAGTATAATAAAATAATATAATATATTAAATATAAATACAAGCCCTATCAATCAAATCAAATTTATTTATTCACAGCAAAATATCTTTACATTGAATATTAAACACATCATTATAATTTTTAAAGTAAAATGCAGTAATTAACTTACCAAATTCTAACAATTAGCAATTAGCAAATAATCGTCAGAGTTATTTAAGTTAAAACCCCAAAGTTTTCTCATGTTCGTCTTGAATGTTCCGATATTTTTGCTTTTCCGAACGTCCGTCGGAACCTTGTTCCATAATCGTGCGGCGTGGATAGTAACCCTCAAGCTCTTTCGTCATCTCTTACGACAATCACGGGAAAGAAATGGGATGATGCTATTCTATATTTTTATCGCACCCGAGCCGGTTTTCTATTAGGACAATACAAAAATGTTATAAAAAGAAGAAAATTGTGTTATACATTTTATTTTAATTTGACGGATCATAGCGTCAATAATTGATAATACCATCCTACATTGAATAAAGTTAAAATTCATTTTCATTTTCTTAAAATAATGGAAACATAGCCTAACATAACCTAACTCTTTACATCAAACTAAACTGCACCGGTTGGCTTCGATTCTTCAAGTGGAATCAAATGTGTACATGCACTAAGCGAACAGACAACGGCAAAGTTGTGTTCTGGCATTTTGCACTACGGCCGCAGAAAATACAGGGTGTAAGGGCCAATGTACTGAAAGTTTTCAGGCATGATCAGATCGTGATGCTAAACAAATTTCCCCAAGGAACAAGTGACGGTAACGCAAGTGACAGTTGCGACCGAATAGGGATAATTGATGTCCCATACAATGCTAATAATGCTTACACGATCAGCTAACAACCATTTTATGAGACGTCAAAATATTTGTGTCGTTTCTTGTTCAAAGTTCTTGAGAAAATTGGTCCAGTTTCATTGACCGAGCATGAAGTTTTCGGGGGGTACATTGTACGTTACACCCTATATAAAAGTAGATATGCAGCTTAATGGAAAAGGATTCAGAACAGAACTTGATTCAGCAAATAGCAAAGTTTCAGAGTTATCTGCTGATAGACCTGACCTATTTCCACTTTAAAACATTGTAAGCCGCTCAATCAGATAAATTGAGCCGGTTGGATGGATTTGTCGTATCTCTCTGGTGCGTGCCGATACGAGTGATTGAAAATGAATGAAACGTTTGTTTACTGAAAGAGCTTTATAGTTTGTCTGGCAGACCGAAAACGGGTTCAGATCAACTATTGAACTTTGTGTAATTAGGTACCGGCTTTGCAATAGCCTTTGAGTACCAATATGCAGATCGCCATCGGCTTAAAGAGAAGTTTTTCAATTCCTCTTAATATACTCAGTTAACTAGATATGATGGTCGGAAAATATATTAGCACAGTTACCTTGGTAAAATCTATCTTCCTCAATTGCTACTTTGTTTAAAACGTTGTTTATGCTTATGTGTTAAAGAATGTCTACAATAACAGGATTAGGCCTTTTTCCACCAGCGATCGTCATCCATCAATATTCAGAGGCTACCCCCTACAGGTCATAGGTGTCATCTCTTGAAGATTCCTCGAGAGAACACGACTCACGTTTTGGCGAGCTTCTCGACCAGGCTGAACAGCTCGTTCAGCAGCCGCACCAGCTCCTGCGCGCTGCACTGCGACGCGAGCACTGTGAACCCCGCGCTGTTTACATCACACTGCTACAAGAACACGACTCACGTTGGCGAGCTGGTCGAACCGGCCGAACAGCTCGTTCAGCAGCCGCACCAGCTCCTGCGCGCTGCACTGCGACGCGAGCACTGTGAACCCCGCGCTGTTTACATCACACTGCTACCAGAACACGACTCACGTTGGCGAGCTGGTCGAACCGGCCGAACAGCTCGTTCAGCAGCCGCACCAGCTCCTGCGCGCTGCACTGCGACGCGAGCACTGTGAACCCCGCGCTGTTTACATCACACTGCTACAAGAACACGACTCACGTTGGCGAGCTGGTCGAACCGGCCGAACAGCTCGTTCAGCAGCCGCACCAGCTCCTGCGCGCTGCACTGCGACGCGAGCACTGTGAACCCCGCGCTGTTTACATCACACTGCTACAAGAACACGACTCACGTTGGCGAGCTGGTCGAACCGGCCGAACAGCTCGTTCAGCAGCCGCACCAGCTCCTGCGCGCTGCACTGCGACGCGAGCACTGTGAACCCCGCGCTGTTTACATCACACTGCTACAAGAACACGACTCACGTTGGCGAGCTGGTCGAACCGGCCGAACAGCTCGTTCAGCAGCCGCACCAGCTCCTGCGCGCTGCACTGCGACGCGAGCACTGTGAACCCCGCGCTGTTTACATCACACTGCTACAAGAACACGACTCACGTTGGCGAGCTGGTCGAACCGGCCGAACAGCTCGTTCAGCAGCCGCACCAGCTCCTGCGCGCTGCACTGCGATGCGAGCACTGTGAACCCCACGATGTCCGCGAACAGTATACTGCAACAAAATATTCATGTTCAGCATCATCTACAACATAAATTCACATATCTCAACTCCAGAGTTAATACAACATTAGGAGTTCGTACCTATTTACTCTCGAGCATTAAATATTATAAAAACACCTAATCACTACCTAACGTTAACGCATTACTCAGATTTATAGACATCAGTGTTTTTCAATCTTTTTGAATACACGTTAATTTTCCAGACAAGAAATAACTGGCGACCTCTTTGTTGGGTCGTAGAAAGACAAAGTTAGTGATAATACTCGTATCATAGTAATATGCTACAGTTATGACTGTTTTTATTGAGCTACCATATGATAGTATCTAACTCTAAAAGTAGCCGCGAGTGCTTATGATTCGTAAAGTATGTATGAGGTGAGGGGGTAAGTCATTCCATTTTATCGTTCGCGGGCCCTAGGGGTCGCGACCTACAGATTGAAAAACACTGGACTACATTAATCACTGTGGAAATAAACAAAGGTACATAATGGCTTTCCGGAAATTTAAATAAAAGAAAACGCTACGATTAATGTAAATTACATTCCACTACTTTATAGATCTTTTATTCTTTGATTGTTTCACGAGTAAAACTAAAGCTTAAACGGTAGACAACTAAAATACAAAAAGTTTGTAGCGTGTACTCATCTTGACTACGAAACATATATATTTTTTATTTATATACAGGATGGCCCAAAAAGTGACGTGACGAATGGTAACTTCAAGCACACAATAGAAAAAAAAAAGTCTGCATCCCGATTTTCGCCTATACAAACGTGAAAATTTAATAACTAGCAATCCTAAAAAATAAACTAGTGATTCGGATACCCCTTAGTATAATGCATTCAAAATGTATCTTTGGACGTCTGTATAAGTTTTTAGATTTCATTTCAACTCAAGAGCACTTACTTTCGTTGCTTACAATGTGTTTAACTGTGCTCCATACAAAGTGCGCTATGTTGACGTGAAAGGAATTTAAGCGTATGATTTCAGGAGTTAAGCTTAAGAGCGCATTGTTTGTACAAACAAAGCTTGAACTTCAGACCGACAGTACAAAGAAATGACTCCTTTGTTGAACGATCGTCTGTTTGGAAAACGCGAGCCTTACGATTACGACAATATATTATGGCGCAGCTCCGGTAAGAAGCAAAATATTGAAACGGTGAAAACAAATATCAAAACATTTCAACGTGAAAAAATGCACGCTTCATAAATAATGTAGAACGTTCCATTTGCATAGCAAACAGTAATAAATACTTTATAGATATATGCGATATAGGTATTGAAGTTTTGTTTAGGTTGGTAGTTTTGACAATTGAACGATGTGAATTACGAATGTAGTTATTAAAACAATGAAAACGCGTGTAAAATTAAATGGAATGAATAAAATTATTATGAATTTCTGGTATATTTCATTTTCCACATGGTATACGAAATACAAATAGCAGAAGCTGTTTATTAATTCATCAGAATCACCATTTCGCACTGACCGGCACATCGCGGTTTGCAGTCAGCACTCGCGCTGAAAAATGAATCCGAATTGAATAAGCATTCATCAGAGGCGAGCTTCAGAAATGAGCTTTCAGTTGCCGTTTCGCAGTTATGAATTACAAATTATGGATGATTTTGTATGACCATAATTAAGAATGATAAAGTGAATCTAATGACTTGCTGTCTTTAATTAATTCGCTTAACATAATGAGATCAGAGGTAGAGTGGGTCAATACACACATCAAATTAATTAAGGCGAACTTAATCCATCTAACTACGTAATTGTCAAAATGATTTTTGTGTGGCTTTCTACTAAATAAGTATCTACGTATCTATGTATACTAATGTGCCTAAGTAATCGTAGCAGACACCAGACCGTCCTGGGATGACTTATTTTCCAAACATAATTAAAATTAAATTATCTTGTTTTGCATAAAATTACGTAGGTAGGTATTCCCAGAGGATTTCCTGCCTGTCTGGCCGGTATGGATACCGCTGGTGGTAAGGATGGCAAGTAATCGGCTTACACAGGCCGGCTTGTCTTGTCCTAAGTGGTTTACAAGTAATCCTGCCTCCTCAAAGCTCCAAGTATCTACACCAGAATGTCTGCCGAACCTTGGGTGGCTTTCAATCAAGTTGCTAATTGATTTTGACATACAAAAGCAGAAAGCATAATTTCCCAAAAGTAAACTGTACAAATGAAACGCAACTTCAAATTTACAGTTTCTCGCAATTTCATGCATGTTTTTATGAAATACTAGCAGCCCGCCCAGCGGTTTCACCCGCCGCTAACAATTTCCCCCCGGGAATAAGACAGTTTAATATAGCCTATGTTCATCAGGGATAATGTATGTTTCTAAAAATCTTGACTTTAATTTGAAACAAATATCGTTTTCAGATGGTGGTGGCGTAAAGTTACATGCCGTGTGATTAACCTGCCCAGCCCCATTGCAGTGCCTTTATTTATTTATTTTTATCCCGCCCAAGCCGGTTTTCTATTAGATCATAACAAAACAGTAATAAAAAAAATTGTGTGATACAAATTTCTTTTTTCAGAATGACGGTTCATGACGTCAATAAGTGATAATACTATCCTACATTGAATAAAAAATTTCAATTTCAATTAACGGTAAAAGAATTTTTGAAATCGGTGCAGTAGTTTCGGAGCCTATTCAATTCAAACAAACAATAAAAAATCCTATTTCTAATATTAGTGTAGATTAGTGTAGATTATATTATAATTATTTAAGTGTGATGACGGCCTAGAATAGCATCACCCGATTTCTTTCCCGTGGGAGTCGTAGGAGGCGACTTAGGGACTTGAGGGTGTGTATTGCAATTTTAGGCGATGGGCTGACAACCTGTCACTATGGCGATACACAATTTTCAAACATATGTCAGACGTGGCGTAAATGTCCGTTTTTGCGGCCGTTTACGCTCTGCCTACCCCGCAAAGGATAATAGGCGTGATATGTGTATGTATGTATTATTTTGGTGTAGATTTTTTTAATGCATTATTTTATGTTTTTTGTCGTCTTTTTTTATACCGAGTAAGGGACAGTGTGCATGAAACAATACTGATAGGGTGCATGAAACATAAAACTGGACAACTTTCCCCTAGAAACATATGTCAGGAAACGCCAAAAAAATTTCCTTCCTACAAAATCACAATCAGCTGACTGCATAGTCAGTTTTTTTACGTTTCCTGGAATATGTTCCTAGGGGAAGGTTGTTCAGTTTCATGGTCTGCATGTACCCTATTAGTATTCGGAGGGCTATCCCTTACACCCTTTAATACAGTAATGATTAAATGTAATCATTACACTGGTACGAATAATGTGGCGTAGTTTGTACATTTTTAAATGAAAAAGTAGTTATTGTGGCATAACTATAAAAGTTAGACATATGGTATCGCGGACATTATTATAGGCATGATGTCCTCTATAAAACAGTAGTACATTACTTTGCTCTATTGTCAATAATTTCCACAGCGTACCCGATATAAGATATTTTTTTGGTATATTTTTACATTTTTAAACGAAAAAGTGGTTATTGTGGCTTAACTGTAATAGTTAGACATATGGTATCGCAGACATTATTTTAGATATTGATGTCCGCTATAAAACTGTACTACATCACTTTGCTCTATTGTCAATAATTTCCACAGCGTACGCGATATAAGATATTTTTTTGGTACATTTTTCACACGTTGGGTTACATTATCGAAATTTTCACGCGGATCCCTATTTTTTTCTGGTATAAAATGTAGCCTATTTTCATCAGGAATAATGTACGATTTTAATGGTGAAAGAATTTTTTAAATCGGGCCAGTAGTTTCGGAGCCTATTCGATGCAAACAAACAAACAAACAAACAAACAAACAAACAATCAAATCTTTCCTCTTTATAATATTATATTAGTGTAGATGTAGATGTAGATGGCTACGTTTTCCTGCAATTTCAAAAGCAAGAAGTCCTGACTCCACTTAGCTCAAGTGGCAACACCAGACCGTCTGTTGAACCTGGGGGATTGGGGTAGCTTTGTTCAATCAAATTGCTAATTGATATGCCAAAAACACTAGTGAAACCAACCAAAGAAAAAACATCAAGTACAACTACAGGAAATTCAAGGCAAGTTTCTGTAAAATAGCTCAACATTTCCGTGCAATTTCAGAAGCCAAATTAAATGTAACTGTAGAATAATCCACGTCTAGACGCAAAAAGGCTTGTCAGACGGAGTTTTTCCGGCAGATCGGGTGCGCGCCGCCATCGCGCTACCGTTCAGGCGCGGCGTCGTCAAAACTGCCTGCGGGCACGCGAAAGCTCAATAAAGTTACCACATAACGATATGGCTTGACGTAGGTCTGCTTCTATCCTATACATCATCTGTGGTGCGACCCTGAATTCAACATACTGGGAAAATACCATAATAGTCAACACATCTCTAGTATAGTAGCGAGTACAACTTATACAAATTGCAGTTTATACGACGGAGAGCACTGACAATTTGCCTCTGAATATACTGAAATTCATTCTTTATCTGACCTAATATCTGTATAATGTAAATTAGGTTTTCCTAAACCACGCGAAAATGTCATATCATGAAAAGACATGGCTACAAAGCAATACTACCAGCATATCACACAGCAGATACAATAACTTTGCGTATTGATTTGCAACTCAATTTCTGCTAGACTATTGTAAATGGCAGACCAGACAGACAATCCCATCGGCGGTATCCGCTTAGCCTAAATGGATCAACGGGAACTAACTTCCTCCTGTCACATTCCCGCTATGGCACGTTACTGTCACCTCGCGGACACGTGAGCCGAAAGCTTATTACCGTGTACTTGAGCTTGTAGGTAAGCTGAAAGCAAAAAGACAGCTAGCTAGCTTTAGCTAGTGCTCGGTGTAAGGCTGAGCGTGGAAGATGTTGGGACAATATTTCAGCTTAAATATCTATGTAGGGTGAAATAATGACAAAACGTCTTCTACGCTTTACCTTAGCACTAGCTAGTTCAGTATCTGTCTTTTCGCTTTGAGCTTGCAAATTTGCTTTGCCAGCCTGGTGTACCTACATCTGAGTCAGTTCCCTCCCATTGATCCCAATGGGAACTTTGATTACTTAGACGGCGGTCATTACACAACTATGTCAGAGGCCTGCTACTAGTTGTTGGCGGTTGAACACCAGGGTTCATTGGGTCGTTGACGATTCGGTGTCCCACACGAAAAGTAAGAAAGATTGTACTTCGGAGAGTGGGCTCAAAAGCTTCACGACCTTGTTCCTCCAGCTCCCTTCTACCATCGGACATCCAGACGCACTGCCGGATACGATTCATACCTGGTTGCCATTCCACCAATTCGGACTAAGCGCTTCCAGTCATCATTTATAATGCGCACTGCTAAAACGTAGAACTAACTACCTTTTTCTGTGTTTCCAAACGCATATCTACAACCCTAATTTCTTCAAAGTAAGAGTGAACAGGCTTCTTGTGGGTGAGCTCGCTCCATATTAGACTCTGTCTCTATCCTATGACCTAGACTAGAGTCAAGAGCAAATCCATCCTTAATAAAAAAAAGAAAGAAAGAGATAGCTAGGAAATTTTCAGCTCTTACGTTTCCTTATCGCATTACGAATTTTTATAGAGGACCGGTATCTAAGTGTTGATTTGATTTTAGAATTAAAAGAAGTTTAATGATCGATTGCGTTAATGCAAAAAATGCTGAAAGCTTCTCTAAGAATAAATGACATTTCCTGTATCTTTTCTTTTGCTTTCAAATGTAGAGCAATATGTTATTTCAGGTCAGATTGTTTCATGGTGGTCCCAGTGATAGCCCAAGAAGATAGTACAATCCATCTGTTCTAAAAACGAGACGTAGCTAGTATCTACAGAATCAATTGATTGATAAAGTCGTCTAGTTTGTTTGTTTCTTGACTATTAAATAACATCGAATAAAATACGTTGCTTGTATCACTAACGAACTATTAACTGTACTATCTGTTTCCTATTTATTATTTCATAATTTGTAAGTTTGTGTAGCTATATGGGTCGATATTGAACATGCAGTTGTCTTCTCATAACAAAGAGGTATCTGGTGGGTTTAATCTTAAATTAACTTCTTGCAAAACAAACAATACAAGTTTGTATACAGATGGGCCAAACATAGGTGTTCCCGTACACAAGTATTCGGCCGAATATTAGGTAAAAAGTTGGAACTAATTTTCCTTGTTTACAAAGCTCGCGGACCTCTCCGTTCGCTACCCATCTAGAAAAGTTGATGAACATGCCGAATACCAAACATATAACCAACTAGCTGCTACCAGCGGTGTTGTCCGCATAAAATAAAAACTATCCTATGTGTTAATCCATTTTACTTTCTATATGTGTGCCAAATTTCATTACAATCGGTTCAGTAGTTTATGCGTGAAGAAGCAACAAACAAACATATTATAAAACTTTCGCTTTTATAATATTAGTAGGATTTTCACCCATCTCTGGATTGTATTTGCAAAATTTTGCGAGTTATCTAAACACTTGTAGTACCTACCTAGTTTAATACAATATCCCACTACTGTTTTATTCTTGTTAATGTGATTACGGATTAGCACATTACTACTAACTAGGCTAACACGCAGATTAATTAGTAACGCAAATCATGTGTGAAATCGCAGGATAATGTTGCAGGACGGCAGTAGGTGGCGACTATTCGGGAGAACTTACAAAATTGCACCGCATGCAGAATTTGAACCTGTGACTTTCGCTATCACTAGTAGCGACGCCGAATAGATTAAATTAGCGACTGGCGTTCAACGTGTTAACACGTTGAACGCCACGCGGCCCACCATGTGGGCCAACCAAGGACCACGCATTGAGGCCAACAGAAAATCCTAATTATCTTGATTTTAGTCGATTTTGTTTTATTTCGTAGATCGATTGCAAATACTTCGAAACACATTGTTCATTAAATACTTAGCTGTTAATCTACCAAAAAGTGGGTAAATTTACAAATGGCACACTAGTGTCCCCCGTGGCCCTAGCGGAGGGAAATCACAAAATCCTTCCGCGGGGGCCGCGGGGTCAAGATGCGACCCACCCCGCACGCCTCCCCCGCATGCCCACGCGCCACGCGATTTGCTTTGCCGGCCGGCCTGCCAGTTCCGGAGAACTTGCAAGTAAACAGCAACGAAGTAATGGTTAGTTTTGACGTCCAATCGCTTTTCACTGCCATTTCAGTCAAGGATTGTATCTAAATAGTTAAACGAAAACTCTGGGAAAATAACATAGCAATAGAATATGCAGAACTTTTAGAATGGTGCCTAACATCTGGTTACCTATTGTGGAATGATGAGTTCTACATACAAGTCGATGGCGTGGCTATGGGCTCTCCAGTATCCCTCTTGATGGCTGACATCTTTATTGAGGACTTTGAGGATCGAGCTCTAAGGCAAGCTCCGGCTGTGCCGAACATGTATAAGAGGTACGTAGACGACACCTTCACCATCCTTCCACAAGACCAAGTTACTGCTTTTCTAAATCATTTTAATTCAATTCATCCCAATATTAAAACAATGGAATCAGAGCAAAATAATAAATTAGCATTTTTAGATATTCTTATAATCAAAAACACAAATGGTACAATCAGTTATTCCGTTTATAGAAAGCCAACCCACACAGATAGGTACCTAAATGGTAACTCCCACCATCATCCGAGCCAATTAGCTGCCGTTGGTACCTCTTTGTTTCAGAGAGCACGCGGTATCTGTGACCCCCAACACCTAGACGATGAGCTCAAGCATATGAGACGAGTACTCCATGAAAATAACCTGAAGCCACCCCGTCAACGTCACAGAAATCGTGCCAAACCATCCACAGTCGAACGACAACCAGCATACTTACCATACATGAAGGGAGTAACTGATAAGATCAGTAGAATTGTGAAGCGAGCTTTAATCAAGACCATTTTCAAGCCGCCAAGGAAGATCAGCCAGTACATCAGATCAGAGGCAAATGCAACATCCCTCTCCAAGACCCTGGTGTTTATAAACTTGACTGTGACTGTGGACTCTCATACATAGGAGAAACAAAGAGAAATGTATCTACACGTCTAAAAGAACATATTGCTGATGTAAAAAACCGTCGTGACAGACAGTCTGCAGTGTGTGAACATATCATGGATAACCCCACCCATTATGTCAGATTCGATAAGGCAGCAATCCTAGCGAGAAAGAAGAGATTCATTCCTAGTAAAGTATGGGAAGCCATAGAAATTCAAAAACATCCGAATTTCAACAGAAATACTGGATGGGGAATCTCATCAACGTGGACTCCGCTGATTACACAGCAGAAGAACCAGATCCAACATACTGTAAGACCTACTACACGAGATACGGTTTCAGCATTTTGTGTGGAACCCGGACGTTACGCTAGGCAATTAAGAAATAGATAGCGGTAAAACAAAAATAATTTATATTCTAAATAATGACGTCTAACACCTTAGTCATCCGTGACCACGGGCTCTGTAAAGAGCTCGAAACGTAGGAATTGTAAAATCCAAAATAAACACAACTTAAAACTACGTCCAAAACACGTAGTTTTTCTTATAGTTTGTATGGAGCACACTGAAGCGACCCTAACGATTGGTAAAATTTGCAAATATTTTTTAAGTCTTTTTCGATAGACGAGAACCAAGCTGACCGGACTGTTCTACAGGGCCATGCGGCACACTGTTTTAACCGTTTAGTTTGATACCGATGTCCTATGGCCTATAAAGTGCGTTTGAACAGAAGCCTACCGCTGGGTCACACGGTGAGTCTCGTGGCCTGAATGGTACAGCATGGTCGGGGTCACATGTGAGCCTCGTGGCCTGAATGGAAACATCATGATTTTTGCGTGGCGTTCAACGTGTTAAGTTGCAGGCACGTTCAAATCCTGCCTGCGTTGCGCAAAGTTGCACGTTCTCCAAATTGTATACCCTACACGTTTTAAAAATCAAGTACTTTCGCAGTAATAAGTTAATAATTATGTAAATACTTTACTTCCACAATTTCACATATATAAATTACAAGTACTACACTTTCATTAGTAATTTGTTTTGGTTCGAACCTACGGTTTGACGGTTTTATTTCTAAATAAAATGAAGTTCTTTAAACCTAAAATAATCTTTTCTGTTAACAAATTAACGCTGCGGCGAAAAAACACTATTCAAACGTAGAAATGCCAACAAAAGTAAGTAGAAAGCATTAATTCACAAATTTACGTTAATTATTAATAAGGTAAGGTTGGTACGGCAATAATTAAATGTAATTTCGTCAAAGCTTTCCTATTGTTACTCCGTTTCCAAGTGAATAATTAAACAACAGGGATGAATTAATTATTTCCCTCGTCTAACAAACAGCTAACACTACTAAAACAACTTGTAAATGAGCTTCTGAATACAATGAATTATCTCAAATCTGTGGTATCATAGACATCTATAGCGCAAAATATCTTGTGAGTTACTGAACAACTTGATTTTTATTCAAGATCTGCTTTTTTGTAACAACTTACTTCAAAACTAAATGCAAAATATTACATAACATAAATACAGAAAACCTAAAGGTTTGTGTCGGTGCTGCACATTCCTCTTAAAATAGTACGTACAAACCTAAAATAAAAAAGAAATCTTAAATATGTATGAGTCTTATGTGTTATTATTGTGTACAATTAATTGTTAACTATAAATAATAAGAACTTAAAACCTACCCAAACAATAACATTTGAAAACATACTAGGTAAACCTTAACATACTTAACCTGTGATTGTAATATTATGTATGATTAGAAAACCTAGAAGTAAGTAAACTTTATGTTGCGTCGTGAGCATCATCAGTCGCAAAAATGTGTTACGTTGGCTTGATTCAATATCCTGCATTCTTTGGAAGCGGGTAACAAATCTTATTACCTACTTTATTGCCTACGTAAGGCGTAAAACTCACACAAGCGACGTACGGCAGCAGGCGTGGGACAGGCGTGGCGCAGGCGTGCGCCGCTTCAAAACGATTTCATACAAAATGTATGCAGGCGACGTTTTTGAATTATACTGAAGCGACGTGGCGCAGGCACGCCGCTTCATTGCCTGCGCCACGTCTCTAGCAGTCGTTATTCGTGAGTCAGGCAAGGAGCACGTCGCTTGTTATTCGGTATGCTCAGTATTCTGAAGCCCAACTTTCACTTTTGACAATATAAAATCGTAACATTCTGGTAACATTTTATATACGTCGTGAAAACGATCAGGGCATTCATGTAATTGTTCCATTATTTAAAATATCTGTGCTCTTGTGACAATTTCTACACTGGGTGCAACTAATATCTTTTTAGGCCTTTGTATATGAATTAATTGCAGCAAAGCAAGCGAATCTTCGTGTTCTGAAGACGAAGACATCTCGCACCAAAGTCAGCCTGTATAATGCCGCATCTGAACGTTTCTTGCCTGTTCCACGCCTCTTCTGATGTAATTCAAATCGCGTCTGCGCCGTATCTTTCCCACGCCTGCGCCACGCCTGTTCCACGCCTGCTGCCGTACGTCGCTTGTGTGTGTTTTACGCCTAAATGAGATTTTACCAGCAACGGAAGCTCGCACTTCTTTACTGTAGTACTACTACTTTTAACACTCTTACGGCAGAGAAATACTAACTAGATGAAATCACAGAATAAACAATAGTATGTATGTAGCATAATATATGTTAGTACACAACTACACCACGAAAGTTCAAAATTCCCAACTATTTTAAATACTATTCGTTATTCACACCAAGGCGCAAAAACCAAAACGTGGCCAAAGCACAGAGTAAGTACTTTAATATTATATAGGGGTATAGGGACCTGTCTTAACTGTCAAAACTGGCAATGCGTAAGTAGCGCCTTCCGTATACTTTGTAGGAACTAAACACGCCTTTATTCCTTGTGGGTTAAAACTACGGTCGCAATAGGAACTGGGAACTGCAAATAAAGATATTTAAACTTATTGTAATTTTCTAATTGATCACTTTTATCATCTAATTCTAATTAATCTAATTGATAATTTTCATCTGAAGTGATGTGTGATGAGACCATAAACACACTCACTCATTGGATTCACTTATATACGAGAATGTATTTACGATAATTATTAAGAAAAAAAAATTGAAAACAAAAAAATAACATGTTATTGACACAATTTTTTCACAAGAAGACACAAGTGACACAAGTCAATCTACTTTTCTTGATTACCATGTGACATCTCAACACTAGCCAGTAAGTACTTTAGTCTTTACTCTGATTTTATTAACTGCCACGCCATCTGTGCAACTTCGTTAGAATACACTGATATGAGCCCCTGAACGTGTTCCCCACATGTTCCCCAAGACCCCAAAACAGTATTAAGATTGAGAACTATAGTAGTGTTGAGAACCCTGTGCCTGGTACTATGTCACTAATCAATCACTCTGTCATGTTACAATAAAAAAAATAACAAAAAAACCTTTATGGCGAGGTTTGATTCTCTAAAAACCTTTAGTAAGCGTGAAAATATGTAAATCAGCAGGAAGTGGTCTCATACATTGCAAATTTCCCGTTTGGCGCTATAGTTTGTCCTGCGTTCTTGCTCCGGCGTCTATTCTTACAAAAATAAATCGCTTAAGAATTTACAATCCTTGAAAATAAGTTTTAAATTAGTTTTTTATTTCAATTTGCTAACAAACACAGAAAATTATTCTATCATTGTCACCGAAGAACTAACGTTGTAAGTAAATAAATAAATGGATACAGTCGGTAGTAATTTAGCTTTCTAGATAACGTGACAAATTGATATAGCTACTATCGATAATAGTGGACATACGACTACCATCCAATTTGGGGCCATTCCATGTTATGAGCATGAAGTGACGAAAGTCAATGATTATATCGACCTACGTACATATAATACGATATGATTATGAAATAAATAAGGATGTAGCGCCGGTATGAGACATCTGCTGCTAAAAAGAGAAAGGTATAGTGAGTATTTAAATACTACCTATATATTTCATGTGGTTTCTCTATTTTCTTTAAGATGCCGGCATAGAATAGCATCACCCAATTCCTTTCTCGTGGGTATCGTAAGTGACGATTAAGGGACTCGAGGGTAACATGTGGATTCCAATTTTAGACGATAGGCTGACCAACCTGTTATTTAAAGGATCATCACATTGCAGAGTTTTTTACTTATTAGCATTTGGCATTAATTGTCCTAAAAAAACACCGCCCATTTTAAATCTTAATTAAAATACGTATTTTATTGTTTCCATCCCCTCTGGCCTCGAGTCCTCGACACCTGATACATTGCGTTGCTCGTCCCACTGCCATTTCATAAATTATACTTTGGATACAGTAAAGCAAAAGTTAGGAACAGTAACTTCTTATCAACATCTATTAATAAATCTCGTCCTGAATTACCCACGCTTTGCCATAACTTAAATTACAGCGAATATTTCATTGTGTTCGTAGGTTCTAATTTTACAGGATAATACTAAAAACTTGATAATATAGGTACAAAAGTACCTAT
This sequence comes from Tuta absoluta, assembly GCA_027580185.1. NCBI lineage: Eukaryota > Metazoa > Arthropoda > Insecta > Lepidoptera > Gelechiidae > Tuta > Tuta absoluta. The sequence goes on from JAQAHW010000003.1 coordinate 8,998,636, forward strand.
ACAAGAAAATATAGATGACTCGACAGTAGCGCCACTTCACAAAAAACATATTTTCTTTTTATAAAAAAATCTATCATAATGTCCGTTGATAAACGTGCGTAAAATTTTCAAATTCAGTAAAAAATATGTTTTAGAAGACATACATCAGTAGACTGTTAAACTGGCTATTAAATAGGAAGAAGAACGCAAAATATATAATAAAATAGTTCAAGTATTTAAGCAGAGTAACATTAAACGTACTTTTCATGTAGTCCTACTGTGGTGCTTGTGGGTGTTTCTTATTCACTCATCCTTTATTCATACACTGGGTTTTGTATAGAGTATTTTTATCGCATTTATCTTCCGTTTGACCTCAGGCCGAGGCAGACGAGGGTATAAATATGAAATAAGCAGGACGCGGCTGTCCAATCCGCTATCCGTCTAGGTGTATCCGATTTCCATTGATATTGGTAGTAACGATAGATGTCGTAAGATAACCTCAATTCGGGAAACTTACCTCAAAATAACGCTGTCTACTTTCGTCAAATAGGATTAGAAAAGAATAGCCGATAGGAGATATCTAGGTCATGTCATTTGTTTACACTAATATTATAAAGAGGAACGATTTGATTTTATGTTTGAATTGAATAGGTTCCGAAACTACTGGAACGATTAAAAAATATCTTTTACCATTAAATGCTACTTGATGAACATAAGCTATGTTGAAACCGCCGGGCAGACCGCTAGTGTCTTATAATTTGAATACGCGTACTCGTATTTTTAACAATGGCGACTAAATTGACTAAAAATTGCGAAAATAGAAGACATATATCTCCTAGCCTTTTCTAAACCTATTTGACAGAAAGTGATAGCGCTAATTAGAGTTAAGTTAAAAGAATTGAGTGTTATTCTTTATTATATGCTATGACATCATATTTTGTGTTATTTTTAAATATAGGCGTTTTTATAAGATCTAAATTAATAAAAAATCACACATTATTTTCATGAAAGTTATTGAAATCCTAGATTTAGGCATTTTCGTTCGACACGCTCTTATTTTTGGTCGGATTTTAGCTAAATTTTACCCTAAAGATAATTTAATAATTAAGTTAGTGTCACTTGCGGATTGATGACCGTACTCTACATAATACGATGACGTCATAATATCGATTGGTCACGGCTCGTAGGCATAAAGGGCTTCACCCTAAGGACATGACACCTGCCCTTACTCGTAATTACTTAGACAACAAGGAAACTGTCCACTAAACAAAGTATAACACAATAACTCGCCCTTTTAGGTATGAAAGGGTTGGCATACTAATTATGTTGAGTGAGTTTTGTTATTAGCTTTCCATCAAAAAGGGGAACAATATCATATTACTCTTTCATTTGTTACAGAAGTTGAGAAGTACAAATATCCATCCAATCCAACAACCACCTAACGTACTTTAATTGATACTAAAAAAAACCGATTAAATGCGAGTCGAACTCGCCCACCGAGGGTTCCGTAACATGCGCATCAATTAAGCTCAAGCCCTTTCATACGATACGCCCCCAAAAAAAAACCATTTAAAATAGTTATTTTTTCCTAAACTTGTAGTTAACGAAGCTTGTGAAATTTCATAGTTCTAGGTCCTCGCGCAGTACCTTATAAATTTTAATCGCCTGAAAAGGGTCATAATCACTCGTTTCTTACAGAAAAATAATTTCAAGTCGATATCTCTACGCATTCCCGATATAAAGGGTCGTGGACGGAAGGGCGGAAAACAAAGTTATCCTATGAGGGTACCGTTTTTTCCTTTTTGAGGTACGGAACCCTAAATTTTTTAAAGAAAATGAAGTTTATGTCATTTAGAAAGGTACAGCTAAATTATTCCTGTTACCTGAAAGTGTGTAGGCATTTACTACCGACTAGGTGATCCTTTTCTTTCATATGATACCATGAGTCGGTAGGTTTCATACTGCTATAGCCTAAAATAACTCAATTACCTACAAAGCTGTCTGTTAGTAATTGATGTTAGGATACGATATGAATAGGTATGACAAGACAACCAACCCTCGTAAGCCTAGGGATTACAGCGTAAAATCAATGCTGGCTTACATTGCATCTATATAAACCCGCTTTATGTTCTACCCCTTAAATTACAATGACAACCGTGAGACTCAAAAAGGGGGTTCTTCCACTATGACGGCCTGCCGCCGGGCGTATTTTTAACGCATCCGTTTTTCATTTCTAATTCCCATACAAAAAAAACGGATACCACGGCCACAGATAATATAATACTACTGCGTATACCATTGCACACTATAACTAGGGACTGTAAATTTGAAAAATTCTCATAACCGGTTTTGAGTTTCAATATAAGAGCTCAACTCCAGAATTCCGGTATGTATTAATGAATTAAGTTATGCATCAATACTTTTTCGATATCAGGAAGTTTTCGCAAGTGTCGTGAGTAGTTATTAGGTATTATCCTGACAAAATGCTTGCAAACAGGGTGTAGGCGGTAGCAAACTACTATGTTTTCAATGGTTATGCTCCGAAAAATGAAAGGCAAATATAAAAATAACTGTTTTCTTCCAAAACTGGTGTAAAAGCTCTGAAGACCAGAATTGATATATTGGAAAAATCGTCCCAATATTCCGGTTTTCCGGGGTTTTCCGAAATTCCGGAATTCTGGTGTCCATCCCCTAACTGTAAAACTGCGACTTGTCCAAGGTCTTTGACAGACGCATCCAGAAGTCCGTTATAGTGAGGGATTCACCTAAAAAGTATTCATGTTGTAATTTTACCACTGAACGGTGTCATGCCATCATCATGATTCTATATCAAAATGAACTCAGAAGAATTTTACACATAGGGCTATTACACAAAGTCATCAAACTTTTATCTAAGTATCAGATTGCCGCCCAGCGGTTTCAAGCGCTGCCACTCATTTTCCCGAGGTAATAATTGTTTTCCTGGGGTAAAAATTTGCCTATGTGTTATTATAGGTTATACTCTACCTGTGTTCCAAATTTCATTTAAATTGGTCAATCCGTTTGAGCGTGAAGAGGTAACAAACATACATACATACACACACAAACTCTCAGATTAATAATATTAGTACGGATGGATGGTATGGTATGTACTTATTCAAAATACCCTAGTGTAGATCTTTAACGAGATCTAGATATGTTTCATAGTTCTCGAACCTACTATTTCCCTATCTATACTAAGGATAAGATACAATAGTAACTAGCTAGCTTTGTTTAGCTAGCTCGTCGTTCTGCATGGTGAACTTATGACAATACACCTTCATAATTTAGATTTATATCTTAGATTCATAACTCAGATTGCCGTGTGATGCCGGCTTAGAATAGCTTCACTCCATTTCTTTCTCGCGGTTGTCGTAAGAGGCGACTTAGGGATTCATGTGTTTAACAATTTTAGGTGACAGGCTGACAACCTATTACAATAGCGATACACGATTTTTCTGAAACGGCCCTAAAATATTAGTCAGACTTGGCGACTGCGACCGCATTTTAATGACCGTTAACACTCTGCCTACCTCGCAAAGGATAAAGGTGTGATATTTGTATGTATGTATCTTCATAATTTAAAGATATAATTGGGACTGCGTCTTCTTATCACGCGAAAAGATAAGTACATAGTAATCGTCTATCGGGTAAGTATGTTGTGCATACCGTTGTAAAGGGAAAAGGATGGGTTTTATGAAAACTTAGGAGAAAAGGGTCAACCCTCGAGATAACGAAGGGCACCAAGATCTATGCTTAGGTATGCGTGTATTTTTCCCAACTAATAAATTATGTTGGACAGCAATATGCCAAAATATAAAAAGTAATGGACCTGCTTTACTAAATGCGTTTGTCATGTTGTAGTAGACGTCCAAATATATTTTTTTATATTTTTCCTTGAGGAAAGTTTTTTGTTTGAAAGTTTGGGTTGGGTAAACCTTTGAAGTGTTTTCAGCCAATAAATTGTTACATAGATGTTATTTTGTTTTGGGAGCAGGCCAAGCGACAATGTGCGAGCGAACGTTTAGCATGAGTACGACTGCTATTCTCAACTCCTCAATGAAACATTGCCCGTTTTAGCAGAGAAAACACCGAAATAGCCAGTGCGTTACATTGCCTTACAGTAGAAAGAAAGCGATCTTAAAATGATATGTTGGGTGAAATTTTTCTAGTGACTGATACTGAAAACAGAGGACGGGCTGGTAATAAAGAACAACTTTCCCCAAGGAACAAAGGTTGAAATATGACAAAAATACTTTCAGCTTCCAAAGCATCCCAAATCAGCTCATCGATAATTTCGTTTTTCGTCCAATTTTTTTCATATTTTCACCTACGTGCCTCGAGAAAATTGTTCCTTATAATTATAATATATATCGTCTTTAGTTTTCGCTATCGGTCACTAGTCACATTTCACACTATATAACGGTCACCAAAACATTCAAATTCTAAGCTAACGGCAATAAATTCAATTTGCATTCGAATTTAAATCAGAAAACCCGAAAGTACAAATATTCGCCCACGATCTTGATTATTGATTCAGTCGTGGATTTAAATTGGTGCTTCAGTGTGGGCAGCACGGACCTACAGAACTCCGGAAACCAACTTTCGCTACAAAAAACTGATGAAAAACCATCAATGGCCGATCGCAGCCATAAAACAAGGCGAGCTCGCAATATGTCACCGGACACAAATTAATTTATCGTGAACTTGCCGATAAAGTTGGTGCCGTAGTAAAACAACTTTTAAAAAGGAGCTCTTAAGAGCGAGGAGATAAAACAGTAAGCTCAAGAATAAAAGAGAAAGAGTCTCCAATGACGTTTAACAAAGAAGTTGCACTTAAAAGCTTTGTGCAATCGAGAAAGTATATTAAAAGAACCTTCAGAAAAAGATATAGTCCACTTTACACTTCTGTGAAGTAATTTTTATCACAAAAATATCAGAACAAGTATATAAATCTGTATTTCTAACTATCGTACTTGTCTTTTGTCTTGTCTTTTTAAGTATACGGGCTGTAAAAAATTTGCTGCAGATATTTTAGAGGTGAACCAGTCCATGAAACTGAACAACTTTCCCCAGGGAACATGGTCGAAATATTTCATTCTTATCAATTGCTACCCATACAAATTGACCCACCGCGATTTTGTATGGGACGTGAAATTTTTCATATTTTGACCTATGTTTCTTGGGGAAAGTTGTTCAGTTTCATGGAATGGTGCACCCCTTGAAATATTTGCAGTTTTTTTACACCTTATATAGGTAAAAAACAGACAAGGGTAATATTTTTTTTTTTTGATATATAAGTAAAATGAAATGAGGCGTTCTAGACACAATCGTGTAAAAGGTAATTTGTATTAGTAATTCTGGGACAAGAGTATAATATATTACATTAGTTGGCCTACAACAGAAGCTTAAAAAAATCCGTATTTTAAATGTCTTTGTATATTAACATGGCTGGCCTTGAGGCAGTGCCTTTATTATTATTATTTATCCCGCCCGAGCCGGTTCTCTATTAGGACATTACAAAATTGTTATAAAAAAAGGAAATTGTGTGATGCAAATATATTGTTTTTACAACGACGGATCATAACGTCAATAAGTGATAATGATAATACTATCCTACACTGAATAAAGAATTTCAATTCAATATAACCTGTTAGTGTTAGTTTATACCTATTTTGCGAGAAGTACCATCCACAATCCCAACACCGAGAACAACAAAAGCGTGCTAGGAAATATCTTAGTAGGTATCACAACGAAATCAGAGGAGCTTTATTTTATTTACTTTAATATTGTGGATTGCGTGAGCATTGATTGTTTCTTCAAGTAGGTACACAATTTCTGAACTTAAGAGTCCTACTTCGCCGGAAGGAACGAAATTCAAATGAAATTCGGAAGTCATGTCAAAGAGTATATTATAGAGGTGTCACCATGTCATATAATGTTAGTCTAACTGGTACTGATACAATACTTGACGACCAATGGTAGTGCGACTGCCTGCGGCGCAAAGGTTCCGGGTTCGATTCTCGGTGGACTACTCACAAAGTTGATATTATAACTTGGAAGGAATATTAACCTACATTATATTATAAGGACCATATTTTGAAATAAGCTGAACCATTCGCCAAGACTTAGCTGAACGCATAGTATCCATATTAATTATGAACTCTATAAACTGTAATGTCTGTTTGTTTGTTATTCTTACACTTTCAGTACATGAAAAGAATTCATCTAAAAATAAGGGCTTAATCAGTTCACAAAACACTTATCTTCATAACATCTCAAATCATATTTACAACTTTTTAGTTTAACGTTATTACAGAAGAAGCAAAGTCATTAAACTAAATAAAGCCAACTTATTAGTTCAGGTTTAAAAATGCAAGTGGCCAGTATCATGTTACGCACTAGGCGCGAACATATTTTTGTTTCGTTTTTGTCCATCCTGGTATTGTACATTTTTTTGCGAGCTTCGACATTAAGAAACTTTTTTTTGATATTTCTTTGTAATTTTCGTCATTGCATGCACCTTAAGCGCAACTAATACTGTCAAATTTAAATTTCAATTTTAAACGTTTACTTATTGCATAAATCAGTATACATAGATGTAAGTTCAAAATATAAATAGCAAAAACCAATTAGCGACGGCCATTATATATTCGAGTAAGATATTATGATATGATAATATATAGCAGTCGCATTCTCGCACCGTTCATTAGGTTTTGAACAATATTTGTTGACCATCCATACACAGAGCCGCATGCCTTAAAATTTTCAAACCTTCGAACACCTTTAACAATCTTTTTCCTTTAATCACCGACACCAGTTGAATTGCTTCATAGTTAAAAATTATCATACATTTTGGTGATATCTATTAAAGTAACTAAGAAAATTTTAAAATCGAAGGTGCTTCTAATTGTTTTTTTGACTAAGGTTTTTAATCCATTCCTATTTGGATAATCCTGTAATTTTTGGTCTTGAAATTGGTATTTTTAGAAAAGGGATTTATAGCCCTATACAATGTTTGGTATATTTCGGTGTTACCAACGAACCAGGGTGACCACAACCTTTAATATAATGATACTCTCGACCTTCCCGAAATTTTAATATTAGTATTGGCTTTTTGTTCTGTGACACTCTAGGACTTTCCAGCTAGGTATAAGTCTAGAACCTTTCAACCCAGTGTTACCCTAGCATGAACATCTTGACCCAGTGCCACTCTAGAACCCTTCTACCCCATAACACTAAAAACCTTCCGAATCAATTGATCCCACTCTTGAACTGAAATCTGACAAAAATCTTTTACTACATAAATAATACTTTTGTATACTAGGTACGCAAGTTGCAAGAGATAGTGGCGTGATATGTGTATGTATGTATGTACGTAAGTTCATGTACATAATTATTATCCTTGCTTTCTTATAATTTATCCTAAAACTGTGGTTGGTGGTGACCGTATGCGCAGCGCTCCATATTTACAATTAAAAATTTCCGCCGCGGTTAAAAAACTGCTTTTGTGCCGCCGTGCCGCCGTCTAGTGTTGCATATAAATCGAACCTTACTACTTTATACTAATCTGCACTAACAACCACATCATCCTATTATTTGATCGTAAAAATATTTTTAATACCTACGTCTAATCGGTTCATATTTTGCGTTTCGTTCGATGTATCAATCAACGTAGTATTGACATTGGCAAAATTATCCATAGCGGATAGAATGCCGTTGTTGTAGATAGTTGATATATTTTACGGCAAAATTCTAGCTACAATAATTTTTCACGGTCAAAATATCGAACAAATGTCGCGTCTGCATCATATTCCGTTTATCTATGATCAATTCCACGTCAGTTTTGACAGCAGAGGAAACACATCAAAACAAAAACCTTTATCCCAAGGAAATCAGCCGGAAACAGTAAGTGTTTTGCTAAATTTCATAATAACTAAGACGTTTTGTCAAAAAATAACCGCCCGGTGCAACGCAACGTGAAATTGTCATTAATAATCATACTAAGATCAATACAGTTCGATTAGCACTGGCGGAGGAAATCTCTTACGCCACGCTTCATCACTGAAAAATAGAGGTAACTTCAAATTTTAATTTCTCCGTAATTAAATATAAAATGAGATTTTGCGCTGCCCTGGCGTATTCCTCATATCTTGAAGATTAAAAAACAAAATTTTGTTGACAGTGATGTGCCTTAGATTATGCATAAAATGCATTCTCGTAGCTCGTTTTCACCTCACTTCATGGAAGTAGGCCCGTTAAATAAAAGTGAGGCCCAATTTACACCGCTGGACAGCATATCTTGATATTTTCTTGAGTTTTCACACCAATAACTCATCACAATAAAACAATTTTTAACGGATTTAAGCTATACAACGTTTGCAAATAGCCATGTACCGCAAAGTTTAGGAAGAGAAAGGGGGGTTTTTGCCCAGCAGTGGGACAATTTAGGCTAACATAATAATAACAATTAAGTTGTGTCCATTATTAGATTTAAACATTCCTACGTTTCGAGCGTCGAAATATCTTTGATAAAATATAGTATGATTCAAAATCACATACAGCTTTGATGAACAGCTATCGCTTATTTCCTATTGTTTCAATATGACATCGAAGATGAATCGCGTGGGTTGTCTTATCGCTTATAATCTATAACTTCGCAACTGAACTCTATGCAATTTCATTTCGACCCTTACCTACTACATAATACACACATAAATACACATTATAACGGTCGCAAACACGGAAATTTACGCCACGTCTGACATAATATTTGAGGGTCTTTCAGAAAAATTGTGTATCGCCATAGTGACAGGTTATCAGCGCAACGCCTAAAATTGCAATACGCACCCTCAAGTACCTTAGTCGCATCTTACGACTCCCGCGGGAAAGAAATCGGGTGATTCTATTCTAAGCCGGCATCACACAGCCACAGTATAATTAATAGTACTAGCGTACAGTATGGTCACTCCCTGCCTCCCCCTACAAGCGCCGCCCACCCGCGCTCGGAGGACGCTCAGACACCGGCTAAGCAAGGACGCGACGACGAAGGTCATTTCATACTGCCGCACATTGCATTCCCGATTCGCGAACGCAAAATGGCGGCAACCCTGACATGTTGTCTCACACACACAAGCATGGTCCGCGTTCACCTACGCGAGCTTAGACTGTATGCGTAGCAACGCATTTGATTCATACATTTGAGCGCCAGTGTCCGAGGTGTGACACAGCATTACCTACTAATACTAGTGAAATATGAACACAGCAGAAATCAACTGCAGTGATCATGATCCACACATCCGAAGTGCTCAGAGGTGCGTCCAACCCGACAATGCATAGCTCATGCAGATTTATACTAGGCCACGAGGACGAAACAAAAGACATCATTATTCGAATTAATTGAACTTGAGCAAGAATGCAATTAATTTACATAAGAATAGTATAAATAACCTGCAGTTCTTTATTTTCGTATGGAACACCGAGCCGACCAGCGACCCTAATACCCTATGAACCCTGGTGTCAGAGTTTTTCAACCGCCTACTACTACTAGTAGGCCTCTGACATGGTTGTGCAACGACCGCCGTCTAAGTTATCGTAGATAGGAAACGAGTCCGACGGCTCAACGCGCCCTCCGAAGCACGGAACCATATTTCTTACGGACAATCAGGTGGTTCAGAATGAAAATGCAATGTCCAAACCAGACAGAACAAATTCACAAAGTGATTATATTAACTTTGTGAGTGCCCCACCAGGATTCGAACCTTTTTTTTAAGTTCTGGACTCTCTGCCATTTTAGCCCCGGGGCTATGAAATCTACACCTGACTGTATGGTGGGGAGCAGGAGCTCACCCGGAGAAGTTTTGTGGTTGTTCAAAGACTGGGCTTACGAGTTGTTCTGGGAAGAACGGTTGGACTGAATCTACCCGGCACGTGCCGGTAGTTCCCAAAATGGGGAACAAATGATGGACCTCCGCCCGCGCCCATGCCGGCGGGGCGTCGGTTGCTTGAGGAGCTTATATTGCTTGAGGAGCATCGGTTGCTTGAGAAGCTAAAAGGGAATCGAACACGGAACCATTACTCCGCAGGCAGTCACATTACCACTGCGCCACATCTGCCAACAAAAGCTGCAGTGATCTACGAGTCACATAGCTGGAGGTGCGTCCGAGCCGGCGACTCGCTTCGACCCCTTCAGAAATAAACCAGGCCACGCAGAAACAAAAGACAATTAAACAAAGCTACAATGGAACTTGAGCAAAAATTAAATTAATGTTGGCAGAATGAGCAAAAATGCGAATGGCAAATAACGGGACCGTGCTTTTTTGGTGTAGTTACAGATTACGTTCGTGGATTTAAAAAGTGCGAGTCACACTCGAGCACGAAGGGTTCCGTACCATCACTACATACGACAAAATTGCTTCCCTTTATGCCTATGTATGCTTAGATCTTTCTTATTATTCTTTTCGTGTGGGACACCGAGACATCCAATGACTCAAGATCTTAAAAACTACGCTACAGATTTTGATGCGATTTTTAAACAGAGAAACGGAGACTCTTTCCGTGGGAAAAGCTTAATTTCAACAAAAATCACGTTTGTTGTATGGAAGTCCCGTTAAATATAAATTTTATTTTGTTTTTTGAATTGGTTATTATAGCGGCAGCATATACATGTCCAGTGAAAATTTCATCTGTCTTACTTATACCGTTCATGATATCTGCGAACCATAATAGATAAAATAGAGCAAATAAATTACGATTTTTGTATGGTAGCCCTCTTAATTTGACTGTATCCATATTTTGATTATTTATTGTTATAGCGGGAGCAGAAATACGGCATCTGTGAAAATTTCAACTCTCACTATCACGGCTTATTTACGAGAAACGAGACGGACGGACAGGCAGACTGCGAAGTTTTGTAATAGGGTCCCGTTTTTACCCTTTGGGTAAGGAACTCTTAAAACGAACCCTAGATGCCGTTGGCTACGCTACGATAGATCTTAAGTAATTTTGTGAATAAAATGCTTTATTGAATTTTAAATTGAGTTGAATCATATTTCTAAGAGCTCTGCTTCTAAACCCAACTATTACGGCTCGTCGATACACTAGATCTCCAGTCATAATAGTAAGTAATAAAAACACTAGTTTAAAGCACTTACTATCCAGATAAGATTTATGCAGTTGTTAAACTGATTTAATACCACCACAACGACCATGGGTAGGTAAAATATCAGTGTGACTAAACACAAATAAAAAACACACATACATACATACATACACATATCACGCCTATTATCCCATGTGGGGTAGGCAGAGCGTAACCTGACATCATATTTGAGGGTCATTCCGTAAATTGTGTATTGCCATAGTGACAGGTTGTCAGTTTATTGCCTAAAATTGCAATTAAAACCCTCAAGTCTCTAAGTCCCCTCGTACGAAAACACACAATTTCGTCAAAGGCAATTAATCAAAAATAATGATTATGCTGACCTAGCCTTCAAAGTTGAGTTCAATGTAACTAATAACGTGACATCAAAACCCAAATAAATCATATCAATGTTTGTACAAGCCGATCAGTAATAGTAAACAACATAATTTTATGCGCGCATTGACGTCACAGGATCGTCAACGGTAATTCAATTCTGCAGGTCATTTCCTTAGCCAAGTTAGCTAATTAATAATAAACAAAGAATTCACAAAAAGTTACGTTTGACTCTTAAGGTTTAGTAACCCTAGTACTATTCTCTGTTACTTAATAATTTATGTGAGTGTAGTTCATAATCGCAATCAACAGGAGAGAAAATATTTAACCAAGAAGACGTTCGTAAGAATTACAATAGAGGCTAAAGTACCGCCGTTCGAATAAGTCGTATTTGACAGCTGTCATCTCCATACTACAAGAGTTGTCAGCAAAGGAAAATGGACCCTCTGCCTCTGCCATAGTCACAAATCTGATAGCCGTCGAAAACGACTTATTGGAACGGCGGTACTATATAGTCATTATCGTCAACGTCACAGTAGTGTGCATAAGCGGTCGGTTGGCAGTTGTAGCGAGCCGAACTTCAGAACAGCGCAGCGGTCGAGTTCCGAGTTTCTTGGCAAATGGCATTGTCGGGTCGCCGCCGGCTCGCTCGTGCCAACGGAACAAGGGAATTTCTCCAGATTTTTCCGTTGCCGTGACACGCCTCATTTTACGACGCTATGTACCTACGTATGAATATGAAGCTAATTTATCGACAATCGATACGCATGAACAGAACAATTTAAGACATCTATGTATGTACTAGTAGTAGGCGGTTGAAAAACTCTGACACTAGGGTTTATCGGTTCGTTGGATGACTCGGTGTCCCACACGAAAAGAAGAAGATGTTTATACCAGTTTACCCGATATGCAATGTCTAGACAACTATATCTTAACAATAACCGACGACAGTTGAGGTTGATATTATAAACCCGTGACTAGACGCGATTCAATTTCAATTTTATTTGAAAAAACATAACATTACAGGGAACCCAAGGCGTTACATTTAACAATATCTATACTAATTTGAATCGTTTTCCACGTCGTGCTTCTATGCATGTGTTTAATTTTAATCTCACAGTCAAACTGTTTGTGCAGTTTTGTGGGACAGCGTTTAATATTATAAGTTCAAAGTAGGTGTCTCACTCGAAAAGAATAAGTTTAAAGACTGTATTTACGACAAACAATAAAATATAAATCAATCGCGTATATGGCAAAACGTAGAGAAAACCACAATGGTTGGAAGCCAAACAAGTAACAATACCCATTAGTCGAGTCAAATCACGAAGTCGATTAGCGGAGTAATTCGAATCGGCGTGGAATGTATCGATACCAATCTGGAGTTTATTGGCTTGGTTGGCACAAAGAAATACATAAACGATAGGAAACCACAACAATGTATATGTCCGATCCCATCGATACGTATTTACATATTACGTGACGCCGAGAACAACTTATTCGTCATATATTTTTGACGTACAAACTAGGTGGGTAGGTCTCTATTTATCATTATTATCCGCTCTTAAGGCTGCTACACACAGTGCCGCAAGCCGCCGGCCTAGCCGCCGTACACCCGGCGGCATACAAAGCCGCCGGCCTTGCCGCACAAAGGAGCCGCCGGCATGGCCGCCGGGGTGAGCCGGCGGGTTACGCGGCTTGCCGGCGTCACTTCGTTCCTGGCATTCGAGTGGTAGGGTTGTGCGGTTTGTGTGTTTAAACAAATTAAAATGTCGTTTAATTGGGACGACGAAGCGGTGCTGCTCTTAATTGAAAAATTTCATGAAAATGATATATTATGGAATCCCAGCAATGCAGACTATAAGAATAGAAACAAAACGAATAGACGCATTGAACATAATTGCAGCTGTAGCTAAAAATTCTCCTGTAGCTAAAAACCGCAACGTTACTGCCAATCTCTCTTTAGCGGGTACAGCCCTTCTTCAGCCAGTATTTTTTTTGCACATTTCAGTACTATTTAGCAAAAATTAAAAATCTTCATTATATCATTCTCAGAACCCAAAGAACATGCTGTTGCGGAAACGCTGACACCCCACCTAATTTTTTTTATACTCTTCTATCATTACAGTACCGTTCCGCCATTTTCTATTTTGTAAACTTGGGCGCACCCAAAACCTTCTCGTCCTTTTGTATTTTTTTCTTATTAAAATAAAAAATATAACTGCAGCGGCTGTGCTGATGATTTACGTATTCATTGTAACCAACCAACCATAAAATGTGCACTTCACTAGCGTTCTATGTGACTGTCACAACCGGAATGATGCTTGGCGGCTTTGCGCGGCTTGTGCTGGCGGCTTGTATTGCCGGCGGCATAGCCGCTCGGCATAAACCCGGCGGCATTGCCGCCGGCATGTGTGTAGTAGCCTTTAGGAAAGTCGAAAACATTGTGTATTTCTATTCAGCATTGACTCAGAACAAATTGTGGGACAAAGGTATCGTTAACATTAAAATTTTACTTACTACAAGACGTAAATGTTATCACGAGCATGTCGGTTATCGTGGGAACAACTATCACATTGAATACAACAATAAACTAGGTACGCGCTCAACTACAGCCGAGACGTATTTCAATAAAATGGACATAAAATGCATGTTAACGATTCCGATAACTCCAACCCTTCACATGGTATTTATAGAGTGATATCAAATTCGTGCAATAGGTGATATAGCATATTTATGATTGGTCGTTTATCGTGCTCTGGACAGCCGACAAAGTCCGCGTGCCAGAGTCATTGCTCCCGTGTGAATATTTTTATTTACAGTGGTCCTACAAGTCGCAGCCGGTCAAATGAAACGCACGGCCAGGGTGATATCGCTTACTAACGTCAAAACTGACCTCCTTTTGTTTTAATCTATAGAGGAATCTGAGTCGACGCCAAATCGTTTATCCGGAATATTAGACTAATATTACTAAACAACAGCAATAAACCGTAGAGCACGTTCTCGCCACACAGGGATTAGATTTCAAAGAGGTTCAGTGTTAGTATTAGCTCAGATCGAATGGCGCTGTGAGGAAGCTGAAATTTCTGTCTCACGGTGCGGTTTCGATCAATTTCGCTAACATGGCATGACGAGATAGTCGCGATGACGGTGGTAGGTCTAGACGTCAGAGCCAAATGTGATCGCGACGCCGCTTGTTTACTGATAGGCGTGCAGCGTAACGACTTCCAAGCCTAATGGGGCTTCAAAACATGTCAACTCGCGAATTCGCATTGTGATAAATGGCGCACCATCCACCGCCACCGCGGCAGCTGCAGCCGACAGCTAGATGACAACATTCTAATACAGCCAAACATTGCTTCAGCCACAATAGTAATCAAAACAACAACAAACTAATTACTGGCGATAAAGTAATCTTAATGTGTCAACCACTTAACGTGGTTGATAAACTCGAGCAGGGCTTACATTACAGCTTAAAGCAGTAAGAAACGGGTTAGTTAGGTAAGTTGAACTAAGTATGTACGGGTTCATAAGACGTTATAATTACTGGAGTTCCTGGAACACTTGTAATTAATGAAACGAAGCAGGTGCTGATGATGGGACGATGTGTTGTTACTTTGTAGGGTACAAAACTTCTAAACTAGAGTACATTCAATTACCTAGTTACCTAGGTTCTATAAAATAACTACTAAGATTCCTAGTTACACGCGGCACGCGTTAATGTCGTCAAATAAACTCGATTTTATCTAGTTTTTCTAAATTTATTCGTGTGCGATTATTGATTTTGCTTCTGTTACCCATATTTGATGCTTCAGACTGAGTTGCCAACCCATTTCTTCCTAACTGACAGGCAAACCCGACTTAAGTATGATCACACGAGTCCTTTTTGCAGAATATAAGGTTTGGATAGGATAATAAATAACTATAACGTTAGTCTTAAAATAACTACACTTAGTTTAGGTTAGTTTGTTTTGTTTACTCAGTGGTAAATCAACACAACAGAACTGTTTAAAGTCAATATTTATGTTCCTGGTATACGCAGTTCCGATTTTGTGCTCAGCTCAATTCATTATCGGAAAATTGCTGTCACTCAGCCGGGATTATAAAATAATTTCTTAATCTCCTGTTTTATTTCAACATCGTCGCGTCGACATGAAAACGATTTCCGTCACCCAGCCCCGCCCCGACGTAAATCAATATTACAATTAATTATAGCCACATTTGCAATCAAGTCAAGTGTGGCGTATAGGACACGTATTGAATCGGAGAGAATAGTGTCTGAATTTGGAGCTCGGCCAAACCGCGCTTTAGACAACGAACGCGCCATATACTGCACACCACGAGCGACAGAAGACGTATAAGGCCCGATATGCTATTAGTGGCAAGATTGATACCTAATAGCACTCGTTCTCGGAATGAAAAGGTTGTTATAACGTTATGATTAGTGTGACTCACCTGACTTGTTCGTGCTTCTGGATGTAAATCTTGTGGAACTGGCCCTCGACCGGGGAGATGATGTCGTTCTTCATCTCCATGGCGACGTGTTGCGGCAGCACCGACAGCAGCAGCCGCTCCTGGAGAACAAATAACATGGGGTCAGCAAACAAACTTAGTTTAAAATAATATTACAAGCGGCCCGCTGTTCCATTTTCCCGCGGAAACAAAACCATTCCTTAGCATAAAGCCCGGTTTACATTGTCTTAGTGTTTAGTCGAGTGCTTTAGTACAAGTTGAAGGGCAAGTTCAATTCAAGTAGAACTGTACTAAAATGTACTAAAGCAAGTAGCGTTTACACGTTTCAACTAAAGTACTATCCTAAAGCACTCGACTAAACACTAAGACAATGTAAACCGGGCTTTATACATATAAAACTTCCTCTTGAATCACTCAAAATCTGTTGCGTAGTTTAAAAGATCTAAGCAGGCATACAACAAAAATTTTCATGCCTACAAATTTTTCAACACTTATTTATTCGAAATTCTTGGTCTAATCACTTTGAAACAGATCGCAATTATAAACCACGAACTTCCATACAAACGAATTATCCCCTTTTACCCCATTAAGAATAATTTTTTTGAAAATTCTGTTAACAAGTACCTATTTGATTATTTCAGCTCCTCATTTTAACCCCAAATTTTAAAAATAGTGAATCAAATCAGTCCCTATTTATCAATTGTGATACCTAATACTAATATTAAATAATAACAGGTAGGTATAAGGCTTTAGAACTCGTTTGTAGTATTAAATTGTCTGTGGACTGTGCCATTAGCAATATAGAAGCGACACCTATCGCCATTCTGTTCTACTACCGGTACCTTTCATCTCTACACTGATTCAATATAATTATACACCTACAGCATCTGCACTCCCATTCCTGGTAGCACTCAGACCCAATATAGAGCTTCTGGCTTTAATATCTCCGGCTTTCAACACTTATCAGCCCTCGTACCCCAGAATAAAATGTTCGAATGTCTAAGGAATAACTTAACACATATAATCGACCCTATAAAATTAAAGCAACCCGTAATTACTTAGCCAACAGGTATACATTTTGTAAATTTTATTGCTGTAATATAGCTCATAAAACATCATAATTATTCTGTCTAGTGGTCCCGCAGCCATAACCCACATGTAGTAATAACAAAATTATAAGGCGAATTGCGCGGTTTGTTGAGCTGGGGCAATGCAAACAAAAAGCGAGATAATCTCGACGGTTCTTGCAACACGAGAACCTGGTGTTTGCCTGTAAAGAAACTCGTCCACTATCGGCTCAGCATCTCTATAGAGACATTTATTAATATGCGCGACCACGACCATTTAAGCCGCTAGCAGCATGCCGATTTTATGTTCGCGGACACAAATGGGCACTAACCCATTGACTTTTTAATTGGATTGATTGACGCATAAAAGTGCAAAACCTAAACAGTTTTATTTAGTGTCGAAATATACGAATTCTTTCGGGGAGTTTCGTATTGTTTAAATATGACATCAAAGATTTTCAAGCAAGTTGTCATATCTCAAATCCGCGACTGATATACACGTAAGATTTAAAATATAGAGGCCAATACTGAATCACCTCAAATATGACTCATATCTAGATATTTAACGCGTGACTAGCATGACAGGACTTGATGACATTAATTTTCATAAAGTAAAATGATGATATCATCATCAACGTCTGCAACACTCATTCATACGGTATACTACCACAATATATTATGCAGTCAGTTCGATTATGTAGTCATTCTTCACACACGAGGTAATTTTCGTTAACAACAACATATAACCACACATTCATAAAAGTACTTGACTTGACGTAGCTACCTAAGTTATAATTTTTAAATTTAAATAGTAGGGTCTATCTCAGTCTAATTTTTTACGTTTATTGATAAGTATGCTTTTAAAATAAACAGGGTTTGTATAATGCGGCTTACCTAGGTAGTCATGTCTTTTTGTCACATTGCCCTTCTTTGTTTTTACATTTAGTTGGTGAAACGAAATGAAATTAACAAATGAAAGCGCTTCACGCAAATGCAAAGTTTTAATTCAAACTGACGCAACGCAGATGTTTGTGATAACTTTTAGAGTAAACGACAATTAAAAAGATGTCTTGTAATTAAAACATGTGCTAAAATATCTGATATAAAATAAAATACCTACCCATAAGGTACCTAATTATATTTCGGTTAGAAGGTTGTGGAGGCCTTGGATGTTTGTAAGCTTGATAAGATTATGTTTTTTATGATGCCCCGTGGTTTCGAGGGGAAGCTAGTTCAGTGTAATAGACGACTCGGAGTCTTAAAAGACAGGAAGAAGTGTTCGAAACGGTAAAACGACGAAAGCTACTGAAGAATCGAAGTACTGCGCTGTGAAGAACTTTTTCGGTGAACATACTGACGACAACGGTATTTATAAGTAAAGTTCCAAGTAAAAAGGGGGTATATTTGAATTTTTGAAAACATGCAAAATTTTCAAGCGCGGGCAGGATTTGAACCTGCGACTTTCGCATTACTAGTAGCTGCGCTGCGGTAGCCCAGATGGAAGAGGCGTCGCCACTAGTAATGCGAAAGTCGCAGGCTCAAATCCTGTCCGCGCTTAAAATTTTTGCAAAATAACTAACACGGGAAATGTTTTAAAATTTAGTATTCAAAAGGGGGATAATGGCTGAAAGCTTTTTAGGCATTCCTTGCACTGAGCCTTGGCCATTTGCATCGCTGCAGCACACATGTGCGTTTGTATTTACCATATTTTATTCTTTATTTACTCATTTTATTGTTGTATGATGTGTGTGTTGTTAATTATGCAATAAACGTTTAATCTATCTATCTAAAAGAGTAAAGCCAAAAACATTCAAATCTACTAAGTATATAATCTCTGTCCCTGACCTAGGCAGCAAGTAGCCTTCACTCCAGTATATTAGACTGGCTGTCGTAAACTGGGATTTATAGCAATGGTTCTTCCATTCCCAAAAACGGATTAACCAAACTTAACTCGCAGATTTAAAGGCTTCGAATTAATATACGGTTTACCATTCAGTCACAAGGATAAGTTTCTGTAAGCCGGGGGCTGGGCTTACTTAACTTAAGTACTTGTAGTTGGTACTTAAATTACCACATCTAGGTCAAAAAGCTGTGGTGCAAAATTTTCATATGTACTATTTTAATCTGGTTACAAACTAACTTGTTCTTTACCGCTGAAAATGCTAGCTGCGGTTATCGCAATCACACGACCTATATTTGTTCAAGCTTATTAGGACGATTAAAATAACTTAAGCCTTAGTCAATAATCACAGATGAAACGATAAATTATACTGAACCAATTTTATATTCTTAGTAAATATCTGTATTATAATACGGAAAAGAAAATATGCCATAATCCAAATAATAAATACATGGTGTAAAAAAAATTGCTGAGAATATTTTAAGGGGTGAATCAGTACGTGAAACTGAACAACTTTCCCCAAGGAACATAGGTCGAAATATGAAAAAAAATTGGCCCTCCCATACAAATTATCCCGGCCGGGTAACACACTAAGTATTCCCATACTTAGTTTGTTAGTGGTCAAATTATTTTTTCATATTTCGACCTAAGTTCCTTGGAGAAAGTTGTTCAGTTTCACGTACTGGTTCACCCCTTAAAATATTCTCAGCTAATTTTTTTACACCTTATATAATCCAGTTGCCGTGTGATGCCGGCTTAGAATAGCATCACTCCATTTCTTACCCGTGGGACTCGTAAGAGGCGACGAAGGGACTCGAGGGTGTGTATAGCAATTTTAGGCGATGGGCTGACAACCTGTCACTATGGCGATACACAATTTTCCGAATGACCCTCAAACTTTTGTCAGACGTGGCGTAAATGTCCGTTTTTTCGGCCGTTTATGCTCTGCCTACCCCGCAAGGGATAAAGGCGTGATATATGTATGTATGTATATAATCCAGCCAGTGACACTTGCAGCAGCGTCTAGATAGAACAGCATATCTCTTAACGCCACACATACGCATATCACGCCTTATCCCTTGCGGGGTGGGCATTGCGTTAGTTGCCGTAAAATACAGTCTTTATCGCCACGTCTGTAAATAATTGAGGGCCGTTTCAGAAAAAATGTGTATCACTATAGTGAGAGGTTGTCAGCCTGTCGCCTAAAATTGTAATACACATGAAATCCTCGAGTCTCTAAGTCGCCTCTTACGACACCCGCGGGAAAGAAAGGTGGTAATGGTATTCTAAGCCGGCATCACACGGCCACCTGTTCCGAATATTCATATTCATACCAGCTTTTCATTCTCATCCTCCATATCAAGGCGCGCGGCGATGCAGTTCCGCGTGTCGAGGAACGCGCGCCGCTGAGCGTTCTCCATGAGGGAATGCATCAGGGCGCCGACCACGTTCACGCACACGAACACCACCACGTTGCCCACCATCTGGAACAAACACTGAGTGAGCACAGGTTCAGGTACGGTAGCACTGTATGGGGAAACTCATCGGGTACCGAAACCAGTGGTAAAAATAATTGGATTAACCCTGCTACTTACTTATAAGTATGCGAATTTAGGTACCTACGTAATTCACTGAAAAGGCTAACTTTTACCATCAAGGAATACAATCAACGTTTTACCAAAAATGCCAAGTTTGTATTCTTAGTATTCTGCAGCAAGTTAGTAAAAAGACATGTAACTTTTTGAGGCGGTTCACCTATTTGTCATCCGTCGCTGCGTTCTTTTAACGCACCGTAAAACATGCGTCAAGTCGTTTGACATACGCATCCGCAGCGTAGCCATATTATATGGGAATAAGATCGGAAATAGCAATGTCCTTTCTTCTGACAGACGCATGCGTTACGTTATGTCAAAAATACGCAACGATGGACGACGAGTGGGAGAATCGCCTAATCGAGTCCTATCGCGATAGTTTTCGCGTCGGGATTTAGGCATAAAGTTACCTAAAAGTTTTTATCGAGATAAGACTAGTTTGTATAAAATGTAATTGATATTAATGGCAGAGAGGTCTTTGCCCCGCAGTGAAACACCACAGTGTCCTAAAATAGATTAAGAAAAAGTAAAGCTATTACTATCCTCGATCCACTGAGTAGGTAATCAAATAAATCTAATTTGGCCTTCATGAAGAGTTGCGAGCGCGCTCGAAAGTGTAATAAAGTCAGCCTTATGAACACGTTGTATGGCTTTGCCCTTCAATTCTCCAAGGCCTAGATACGGCGAAGGCTTGCATTAGGACGCGGCCGCCAGGCGCTGATAACAGGCTGAACGATGCCTTTGCTGTATATTCCAACAAAGTAGCCTATCCTCTTATCTTAGAACACAGTCACGGTTCCCAAGAGACACACCACCTCGAGGAAACCATTTAGATATTGCTGTAACGGCGGAGGACAATTTGTAACATTTTATCGGCGCAAATATCTCGACCGTAATGAACGCGTACAAAATGGAAGTTTGATGTAAAAAATTGTTCTGCAAATGGAGCGCTATCAATCAATGCAGCGAAAATTCAACCTGTCTGATCGACTGGTGACTTTAGCGGTTATTGTCACAGTATTACAGCAATTACTTCGCATAACGAATGGTAAAACATCAGCACAGTGAGAGAATCACAACATTTGTCTTCTAATTCACGCTGTTTCGGAGTTTGCTTGGCAAGCAAATGTGTACAAACTCAAACATACAACTTTTGAATAAAGTGCTAAAATAGAACCGCTATTCAATTAAACAAGGTCTGTAAACACACACAGAGATTTCATCGTGTGGGGTGAAGTTAAATTAAAAGTGGAAAAAAAACCTTTAGCGTAAGCCTTCAGGACTCCAGGACCTCATTACTTTAATTAAGCCGCTGCACGCCTTGTTTTAACGAGTTCATTAAAACAAGAATAGACTGAATCAAATCAAAGCAATCTCGGCAAAGCCCATGATTCGTTGTGGACTAATCGTTTAATCGTTCGTGTCAGCAAGTTGTCGAAATCCAATTAGGCATTGGCCTCTTATTTATGGAAGGAAATCGTAGATTCTTTGGATTCCATAGACCCTGTTCTCAAGCGCTTTCAACTTGCAGTGTGCTTTACATTGCTGCATCACTCTAAGCCTAGACATCTACTTCAAATTAAACCAGAAATAAACGAGATCCATCCATAAAAGTAAGAAGGTGATTAGAAACGATACACCATCCATTAAGACGCTGCGGCTCAGAGTAATCAGTGATCACAGCAGGGTGGTATTACCATAAACGAGTCAGTGATCTTCCCATCTTGCACCTCATGAGCTCATAACGTGCTTGTATCTAAATATTTAACCATTGCAACTGAGCTCCGTGCACTCACTGTATCCTGAAATGCAAATGCACCTGCCTTGCCTCCGCTAACACATCAGACTAAACAACTACTTATTCATATGGAGTATTCCGGTTCCGACTGATCTACATTCAAGCTAAAACTCGTAGGTGGTAAAAAATCGGGCGCGGGCGTAACGCAAGCTAGCTCCGAAAGAAAATTTGGAATGATGAATGAAAGTAATTTATAAAACATTATTCAATTTTTTCGGTGTTTTTTAGCGAGTTACGTATTCGAATAAATACAGGTGAGAATATTTTACGTAAGTATAAACGTGGCACGGATACAAATAGCCCATTACGAAAAATCTACGGATAAATACCCTTTTAGTTCTGTGGCGTGACGCCAATCATGGACGAGTAAAGTAAACACTTCAAATCTTTCCGCAACGAATTTAAGTCACAAGCAATAACTGGTTTTAATGACCCTTTGTACTGGTGGTACTTAGCAGCGGTAATAAACGAACCAAGTTGATGTTGACGACGCCGCATGAATAGAGCAGATGCCTATCGATGACTAGCAACTCCTCCTCAAAGCTGTAGCATCAATCTATCAAATCGTACAGCGAATTTCACAAGCACGCGTGACATGACAGCAAGCACATTTGTCAGACCGCATGACATGACATGACATCATGGCAGCCAGTCGCAAGACGTCGCGACCACCGCCTCGTAGGTGGACACGCTTTCTGATCGCTCCGACGTTACCAAGCAGGTGGACGTTCACCAAAGCGGAACTGATCAATTAGATTACATTTTTAATTTACAACTCACTTAAGCTCGTGCCAACATTTTTTATAAAAACGTGCGCAAAAGTTCAGCCCATGATGCGAAAGCTTTTCCGGTGAATGAACAAATTGCATGCATTCGCCATTCAATATCCAATGCACATTTGCAGATACATATTTCAATGTGCCCAACAGGGATGTATTAAATCGCGTAGGAACTGTCTGCATGGACAACCACTGAGAACGCGAATATCACAATAAAAGCATATTTTTATTAACTCTATCAGACAATTTAAAGGTATTTTATGAGCCAAGGACCTAAAATAGAGTTTATTTTTACAAGGGGTCAATCAATGTACCTAGGTTCTTTACAAAATATTGAAATTACGGACTTCTCTTAGTGCTGCAATAGTATAATTTTATATCCTATCCTATTCGGTGGAGGGACAGAGTGTATACTGTACATAATTTTAAGCGAACTCAGAGACGACGACGACGGTGCCAGTGTAGACATTATTAATGAAAACATGAGCTAAAGCAGTTGGAAAATTCTACTCAGCATAAAAAAAGCTCGGCACCGCTGCTAGAAACAGAAATTCTATGAATAAATTTACACATGCAAAATGTGACTACAACTTGAAACAGTTTTCGAAAATAGAAACAAAGAAAATTTATATAATCACGACTCATTTGTGTCGAAACGTAAACAAAACTGGAAATAGAGTCGCAATACATCATCGTAAGTACTAACATTAAAGAAAGAGTACTGTCAATGAAGATATAGAGGTAGTATTCGTAGATGAGTATAGGCAGACAATAGACATGCTTTGTTAATACCGCACACGAAAAGAATAAGAGTGGGTAAATATTTACAAGATAAATTAGAACCGGGATTCCATGACGCAAAATTCAATCCACTCTAGACAGAGATAAATTATTAGAGCAATAAATAACTACATTACTATACCGTAACGATAAATAAACAGGATTGATTACTGAACAGTATGTGATAAATCATTTCATGCATCTGATGGAATAATCGAAAGTAACGTGCAGGTATGAAGGGTCAATCCATCTTTTGGTTCGCACATAAATCCCTATATACGGCGAATCTCTGATCGTTAACAAAGCGAATATGTTCCAAAAATAGACCGAAAAGTTTCGCAGCAGCCACGATTCACAAAGGTCGATAGAACATTTATTTTGTTACGTTACGGACGGACATCTGATTGAGTGGCCGTAAACCGATATACGCGACCGATTCGGGTCATGGGTTACATAAGATTTATCTGGTTTTAGCATTGTATTTACACGAAAACTGCCCTTCTTCTTATCGTGTGGGACACCGAGTCGACGAACGACCCGATAAACCCTGGTGTCAGAGTTTTCAACCGCCTACTAGTAGTAGGCCTCTGAAATGGTTGTGTTACGACCGCTGTCTAAGTAATTATAGGCAGCAACCGGGACCGACGATGACTCAACGCGCACGTAACCATAATTTTTACAGACAATCAGGTGGTTTCGCCTGGAATGTCCCAACCAGAGTGGGAACAAATTCACAAAGTGATAATATCAACTTTGTGGGTGACACTGGGAATCGAACCCGGAACTATTGCGCCGCCTGCAGCAGCACTACCACTGCGCCAAATCAGCCGTCCTGGTATCAGCGGAATATCTAATGACAGTTTGCTTAGGTGGCGTGTTCATTAATTTAGGCGAGAATACTAACAACTATTGTAAAACCAATCAGTTTAACATAGTTGCCTTAGTGCTTAATGTGGCCAACAAGAGTTCCCTTATCGTATATGCTCACATCTATAGGATACAGTAGGCAAGCTCAAATCAAAACAAGTTTGAAAAAGAATTGAACAATATTTTACTTTCACAAAGTTGAGCTGAAAGATAATATTGTGTGGAAAAGTCTCGGGGGGCGTTTCAATAAGTTAACTTGGAGGTCGCTGTCGTATGGATGTAGAATTTTCTCGTAAATACGAGTAACATGGTTTCAACCATGTGATGCCGGCTTAGAATAAATAGCTTCACCTCAATTTTTACCCATGGGTGTCGTTAAAGCGACTAAGGAATAAAGTGAATGCAACATCTTGCACTGCGTTCGCCAATTATTATTATTTATTTATTTATTAAAAAGACATATAAAGCATCAACTTTAGCCGTTAAACCTAAGAAAAGTTCACAGTTCGGCACTGCACATTCCTCAGTTATACAAAATAAATATAAAATAAAAAGACAAACCAATTTCGAAGATAACCTAAACTTATAAATATACATTATTTATTACACAGGTTAATTTGGAAAGTACCTATGCAATAGTATGCATGAATTGCAAATGGGAGGACCGCCCCTACTCTGCCAATCCGACTGCCAATCGTGATGAGTATGGCAATACCCTCCGATAGGGGAAGGCCCATGTCCAGCAAGTTGATGAGCGAATTTGGATGAAAGGATGTAGATCGACACGCAGTATTGTGGTTGATCATGATCAGCTTGACATGATCCAAATTTTTCAGTATTGCAGTTTTTGTAACCTGGCAACCCTAATCGGACTAAACTCTCCGAGTCTCGCGAGGGCCGTAACCAGGGCTTGCTTATCTCATCTTATACAAACCAGATGCAGCTAATGAATACCGATCGACATGATACAGAATCGAGTTAAAACAACCTCTTAGGTAATTTCCGAGTTTATAAGAACAGCGTCAGTTAAAAGTTGTTTTTATTACGTCAGCGTCTTATACATTTTAAGCAATAACGACCCTTCATTTGTCGTGGGATACCGGCTTAGAATAACATCACCCCAGTTCTTTCCCTCGGGTGTGGTAAGAAGCGACTTAGAGAATTGAGGGTTTCATTATGTGTGTATAATATCAGGCGACAGATTAACCACCTGTCTCTTTAGTGATATAGATTTTTCTGAATCGGCCCTCAAATACCTCTATTTGTCAGACGTGGCGATACTTCTACGGCTGTTAACGCTTTGCCTACCCCGCAAGGGATAAAGGCGTGATATGTGTGTGTATGACTCTTCATCGCAACACTTCCATTTTATATTTTTGCGGTAAGTATGTACATAGAAATGCACTGATTTTTAAAAGGTACAGTTATAATTTTCCAGATTAGGTGACCTTTCTCTATGTAAACAAAAATACCATTCACGACTGATTGATTGTTTAACTGAACTGGGTCATCCATGAGCTCATTAGCACACGACAAAAGCTCGTGGCCATACAATTAGCTGTTTGCAGGCATTTTGCAGGCAACAAATAACCACAAACGAACCATTTGCAGCGCCCTCAGTTATAATGACAGTCACAGCGACGATTTGTTTGACAGCTACGACAACGTTCAGAATTTTGTAAATATTACCACATAAACTGGCAACAGCGCTATATGCACACGAAGACTTTTTGTTAGGTATGAAAAATTCTACAAATCGCATTTGATTCTATTTACTTACTAATGATTAGCTACGGAGTTTGTTGTGATGTGTTGTGTCTACATTGACACCCAGATATTATATTGGTTACCCTTCGATATCGTGAACCTTTGATACAATTCCATGTTACCGGCTAATACCTGTCACTAAAAAAGCACTGTCACTTACATTTATATACTCTTAGACAACGATAAAAGATGGTCGCCTCTTAAATTGTCTATGGTTTAACGCATTTTACGCGGTATCTGACAAAATTAAGCGTCGATATAAATATGGAAGTTTAACTAACAAGAAAATCTGCAAAATGGCGCGGAAATCATAGACTTTTTAAAACATGATATGACAAAAATAGTCTATGACATCTACTATCCTTTACTCAACTAATTTAAAGGAAGTGACAGTACTATTTTTAATTATCCGTTATCCGTCCTTATCGACGGCCGATGTGGCGCAGAGGTAGTGCGACTGCCTGCGACGCAAAGGTTCCGGGGCCGATTCTCGGTGGGACACTCAACAAAGTTGATAATTATCACTTTCTGAATTTGTTCCCGGTCTGGTTAGGACATTGCAGGGTGAACCAACTGATTGTCGTTACGCCGTCGGTCCCGGTTGCTGTCTATGATTAGATGGACGGCGGTCGTTACGTTACACAACCATTTCAGAGGCCTACTAGTGGTAGTAGGCGGTTGAAAAAGTTCTGACGCCAGGGTTCATCGGGTCGTTGGACGACTCGGTGTGCCACACGAAAAAAAAATATCCGTTTTAGTCAGTAACGTGGAATCGAGACAATTATGTTCTTTCGATGTAGCTCTAGAGATAGCGACCTTTCCATGCTAGCCGGCGTTGTCAATTCAATTATCAAGTTATGTTAATGAGTTTAATGACTATTGATTACGATATTCAACAATTCATAATTTTTATGACTACAAATTTGTACTAAAAGGATCATCATGTATTTTAATTCTAATACAAGAATACGAAATGTTATTTTAATATCAAAGTTCTTGGTCATTCAATCGCATCATTTTCCAAAGAATTGTGTTAGAATCCCCGCGCTATACATATTTACTTTAGTAGAGGTAATTTCTTAAGACTGTCTCAACTTGCACGTATAGAGTAACGCACGTAGTACGTATACTACCTACACGAAAACTTTGGGCCTTTATTTCAGCAAGACAAGAGCTATCGAGGCTGTATGGGAGGCAAAGGCGAAGTTTGTGTACCAACCAACAATCGATTCCTCAAGTCAAGAGCCAACACAACATGGCCTAAAGGCTGCCATTTCGAGTTCTACGTAAACACAATAAGAATAGCTAAGATTGATAGAGGCACAATATAAGTACCTACATAGACTCAACATACTCGAGGCTGCTTTTTATAAGTATGAGTATAGGGTTACATACATAGATACACAAATCACGCCTTTATCCCTTTCGGGGTAGGCAGAGCATTACCGGCCGTATAATACGGTCGCTATCGCCACGTTTGAAAAATACTACCTTAGTCGACTCTTACGTTAATATAGGGTTACTTAAACTAAAGTAGTCTTTACTGAAATAATCAGCTTTTGCATATTTTTTTAATCAGGAAACAATATTACTTACACAACCTACAACGTCACATAGATTTCTATAAGAATTTACTATATGTCGTGTAGTTCAGCATAAAAACGGAACTTTACCCTCGGCCTTCGACTGAATTTGAAAAATAGTTTGGCACTCAATGCCGAAAACTTAATCATCGTATAAATTTCACAAAAAGCTGGCTACTTATCGAACGGAACGGCGCATTCAATTACTACTGTACAGTATTTGGGTACATTTAAATGGAAATGGAGGGGCGTACTACGAGAGCTAGTTCAGCCCAGCTCCAACTTTCTTTTAGAAACTTGATTCATTGAAATCACGCGCTAAAGATGAAAATACAGAGTATTTGGTAATAGTTTTTTTTTTTTCAAAACAACGCCAGCAGAAATCTTCGTTATAATTTGAAAAGAGTTTGATGTTATCGGGGTCATCAACAACAATAACATTCCACAGCTAGACGGGGTCTTCCCCTACCGATGTTTGCCATACTCACTGGTGTGGTGGCAATTATTGCTACTTCCCTAAAACATTATCCTTTTTGAGTAATTGAATTCTATGAGTAGATACATTGCAGGGCAAACTAGAGTTACCCAGAAAGAGGAAGTTTCCAGCTAAGTTTCCAGGCATCAGCCCCGAAGTGACGTAAGCGGCACACGCGAGACTCCTTCGGTTTAGGGTAACTAATAGCGCCGATAGTGGAACTTCTGATGGCTGTGAAATGGTTCTGATGTGCTAGTAGGTATATCTACTTGAATAAACGGGACTGACTAACAGCCCATTTGCAAGCATCACTTATTTACTAACTAATCGGACATAATTTTCATAGTATAACGTACACTAGCTTTTACCCGCGACTTCGTCCGCATTAGATAGTTTTTTTAGAAACAGGTTCTAAAGTAGATATGTTTATTCATAGTAAGTATGACAGTGATAATAGAACAGTTCTTATCTCTACTGTTTAAGGATGACTTGCTTGCTTCTGTAGTTAAAGGGACAATTCAAAATTTGCTATCCCTGAGAGATCAATATTTATAACCATTGAATACAAAAGTAGATAACAAAAAAATCCTCGCTAAAAAGTTGCCAATGTCTTTTCTCAACTTGTTCCCATCATACTGAACAACTTTTGTTTTGGAACAATTTCTGTATCTCTAATAGTTTAGGTGGGCTCCTGATGGTACACCTGGTGGTCTACATAAGGTTCCTCAGATCCTCAATGTCCTTGTGAAAAGAAGCGGCCCATCATAATGAACAACTATTGTTTTAGAACCATGCCTGTATCTCTTATAGTTTAGCTGGGCTCCTGATGGTACACCTGGTGGTCTACATAAGGAACTCCTGATCCTCAATGTCTTTGTGAAAAGAAGCGGCCCATCATACTTAACAACTTATGTTTCGGAACCATGCCTGTATCTTTGATAATTTAGCTGGGCTCCTGATGGTACACCTGGTGGTCTACATAAGGTACTCCAGATCCCCAATGTCCTTGTGTAAAGAAGCGGCCTATCATACTGAACAACTTTTGTTTTAGAACCATGCCTGTATCTGTAATAGTTTAGCTGGGCTCCTGAAGGTACACCTGGTGGTCTACATAATGTACTCCAGATCCTCAATGTCCTTGTGTAAAGAAGCGGCCCATCATACTGAACAACTTTCGTTTTGGAACCATGCCTGTACCTCTAATAGTTTAGCTGGGCTCCTGGTGGTACACCTGGTGGTCTACATCTGTACTCCTGACCCTCGAATGGTGATAAAAAGTAGCCTATGTCCGTTCTCGGTATGCTAGCAATCTCTGTGCCAAGTTTCATAAAGATCGGTTCAGCGGTTTGGCCGTGAAAGCGTAGCAGACAGACAGACAGACAGACAGAGTTACTTTCGCATTTATAATATTAGTGTGGATTATGTCACGTCTATAATCCCTTGCAGGGTAGGCAGAGCGTAAACAGCCGCAAAAAACGGACATTTACACCATGTCTGACAAATAATTGAGGGTCATTTGGAAAATTGTGTATCGCCATAATGACTGGTTGTCAGCCCATCGCCTAAAATACACACCCTCGAGTCCCTTAGTCGACTCTTACGACTCCCACGGGAAAGAAATGGGGTGATGCTATTATAAGCCAGCATCACACGGCAATAGTATGATATATGTAGAGTATAATATAGTATAGAGTGATTCCTTACGTGCGGTAGTTACGGTACAGAGATAACAAATAGATTTAAGTTAGTTACCTAGTATTGTGTCTAGAAAGCTCTTTTACGGCGGCGCTCTCGAAAAGCCTGTTTTATGAATAATGTGACGAAACACTCAGGTTGACTTCGTCATTTTCTTAAACTGGACACTTTCCTATCTTGTCTGTTTTATTACCCGCAATCTTCTTAATTGGTCTTTGTCTAAATTTGCCTAATTCCTAACTCGTCTCTTTTTACTTTGCCATTTTCCTACTAGCCCTATTTCCTAAACTCGTCTCTTTTATTACACTTCGACGGAGGAAATCCTTGTGGGGGTTGTGAGCTTGTTCCTTGTATTGGTAAGAAGGTATCTGCTTGTAAGTTGTTTACGATTTGATTGTTGCCTCGATAGCTTTTGCTTTTAAGTGTAAAGGGTCAAGTTTATACGGTGAAACCTGTCTATTAACACGGTTGTTAGTTCGGTAGTAAACTTTACAACAGTTCTAAGTAGTAGCTTGCATGCACTAGTTTAAACATAAAGTAAAGCAGCATAGTGCAAGGCAAGGCTGCGACCTTAGAATGATGCACTTTTAAGAAACTAGATTTATAGCCTTTTTACTCGATTTTTGTGTCACACTTTCGACCAAATTTTAATACTTATGTGAAGAGTCGGGTTAGGTAACGAATTGGCAGCCTCTGGGTGACTCAGGCGAGCCAGGGCCAAGGCCGACCGATGAACATGAATGTTCAAGGATAAAGCAATTTAGAAATTGAATCTTGTTGTTATTGCCCTCAATAACCATTAAGCTACGGCAGTGTTTGGTGCAATAAAATGGCTTGTACAAAAGTCTTGTAAATCACCCGGAAGAGGAAACACGAACAGTTTATTGCACAAAAAGAACTTGGTGACGTTACAAGTAGCGACGACGAGTTTTTATCATGGATCTCCTAAATAATAACGATATTCATTGTAGGAGTCGATCCAAAAGGCGACTGACCTGCTGCCAGATATGGTAGGGGAAGCGGTGCGCGACGAGTGCGGCGGCGATAGTGTGCGCTGTGGGGATCAGCACGCCGAACGCGGCAGCCACGGGCGCGCCCACCGGCAGCAGCGCGTAGGCCGCGAACACGGCCCACACGACGTGCACCGCGCCCTCGGCCGCCGCGCCCGGCCCCCACGCGGGCAGCGTCGCGGCCAGCGCGGCCCCGCCGCCGCCCAGCGCGAGCCAGCACGCGCGCGGCAGCCGCCGCTCGGGCGCCACGCCACCGGCCCGCCCGCACCACCACGCCAGCCCGGCGCACAGCAGCGCATGGCCGGTTAGAACGCCGACCTGCCAACAAGCAATGTGCTATTTTAACCAGCAATTATTTATCGACAAACTATTAATTAACGCTACGCTACGCAAACTCAGGCACGAGCGCGTAGCTACACAAGCTTTGTTACATAATTTGCAATCGTAGCGCGTAGTAAGCTAAGCTACGCTGAAGTTTGTTGACGTAATCCGTGTACGCGTAGCTTCTCCATCTCGGCTGATTGTGTCCTCACCTGCGGAGCTCTGCGCCACCCCCGCGTAGCGTCGACGGCGGCGAGCGCGGCAGCGAGCACGGCCCACAGCGCGAGCGCGTAGCCGACCGAGCTACGCTGGAGTTTGCACGCGTAGCGCGCGTACAGCTCCTCCAGCTCGGCCGACTCGAAGCGGCGGCGCGCTAGCAACCGCGCCAGCGGGCCGCGCGCTGACATCGCCTTCACCGAGTGGTCCATCTTCTACCCCCCCTCACCTCGCCGTCGAACGCAATACCCTCCGCCACCGCATCTGCAACAACGACATAATCGTTAAACGAAAATACATATCGGTTCGTACTTCACTACTTTCGGGCACAGCGCTTAAAAAACCATAAAAAGTGGTAGTAAAAATGACAACATCTTTTTAAGATTGCTTAAAAGCTTCTTAGGTGCAATTACAATTTCCTTAAAACAGGTTAATTTCCACTGTGCAATAAGCATACGAAGATAACGAAACGACACCACGTTAAAAGTAATGTCGTTTAAGGTTTTTTTCGGTCTCTAGAGAATGTAAAGAGCAACAGTAAATGACAACGATAAACGAGTCAAATAACGCCTACAGACAGCATCATTAATGCTTAATGTTATCATTAGACTACATCTTCGGACAGAGCACGTAGGAGTAAATGAGTAAAAGACAAGAACCCACAGAATTAGGTGTTAATAAGAAAACCACGATTTGCATTTAACACGAATCTTGCTGAAGGAGGAATTCAGGAGCACATTTTAAAAGCTAAGTTCCTTGCTTGACGTTTTAAAGTATTTTTTAGAAAAATCAAGTACGACGGGGCAGAGTGGAGCACTATCAAGAAGCTTTTAACCGTGCAGATTTAAACGACAGCCCCAAAAGCTCTCACTAAAATGACATCGTCGTAAAGTTAAAACTTGGAGGGCGTGTTTAATACTCGTCATTTAACGGTAATTGCTATATAAACACTTAATGCTGATTCTGCAGTTTCAATATGCATTGGCGCTTAAATTAAATAAAAAGCAAGTTTTTTAATTGACTGCACGTAGGTGGAATAATCGGTAATGAAAGATACACATACACCCCACTTCCCCTGGACTCGTTTGATTTATGACCTTTTTACGAAAGCGTCAACAGATTCCTGCAACATCCCGCAACATTGTTTCACGAAGTGTGAGTATGTAAACGGCGGCGATAATATTTATTTTTCGATGTTTTTTTTTATATTTATCCGGTGATGATATTGTACGTTTTAATCGGAATGAATACATGGCTGTTTAGGTATACTACATCCTTCTTATTACCACTAATAAAATGGGAATGAGGCAGCACTATCGGTAATAAGAGCGCTCTGCCTACAGTTGTTTAGTTAAGTAAGACTTCAGACGACGGCGCTGAATGGCAGCACGCGGCGTGGAACAGCAAATAGGATACGTGTTATGAATTCCGATGACGACGAGACACAAAGGTAACTTAAAGCGGGCTCACTTGTAGCCAGGGTTGCCATGCCTTCAAGTCCTTAATAATAACACAAAAAAAATCCTCATTCAGACACCGGACAGCCTATTTTTGGGATAAGGCCTGCACTATTTATAAACCCTAATCCTGTCAACCCTTCCCTGGTAAAATATTATATTAAATACCTAACAATATCTATACTTATTACGCGCAAAACTTGATGAAGATTCCAACGATAAAACTATCAAGTTTGGTATAAGTACTAGCACCTACAATATCTGAATGCCAATACCTTACAACGTGATGCCTATCGGGTATCTCGAATAGCTCGATTACAAAGCCCTAGAAAACAATCTCAGCTCTATGCTAGACGTCAGCTACTTATTACAACGAGATATTTCGAGAAAATTCTTCGATGATATTGAAAATGCAGTTTGAGCGCGTTTATCCGGTATTATTTGCATGAGGCACCTGCACAACTAACAAAAGACGAATAAAAGTCGTCCCCTCGGTGACCGCAGACCTCGACCAAGGAAAAACAATCAAATTAGCATATTTACGTCGCCTTCCAGGTCGATTTCCGGCGGAATCGATTTTATTATTGGCAATCGTGAATAACTGCGGCAATTCTAAGGAAACCGTGTTTACCGAGACAAACCGAAAACGCTGTGTTTGAATAAAATAAATGTCTTGGCAGTATCCGTTGAAAATTTAACAATACTAATTCTGATAAGAGTAAGACAATTTATTTTGACAATTGTACGAATACCTAGCCAAAGAAAGACGCTCTACGCCAGCTTTATTTACTTTCCGTAAATAAAGCTGGCGTAGAGCGGACGCAGCAGAAATGAACTAAATTACTTTGGTAATATTGTAGAACCTCTACTCCGTAGCACATTAGTAACATCTAAACAAAATTAATGTGAGAAATTTGGACGAATATCGTGAAGAATTCCAACTTGCAATAACCCAATTAGGAGATAAAAGGGGACGCCTGGACGACCATTAAGCGGAACATATCTTTATCTAAGTATATTGTAACGAGGAACATTCCACCGCACCGGTAAACGGAAAACGGTTAGCTTGTTTTTATTCCGGCCTGCGGTTTTATTGTACTTCAGACAAAGTTGGGGAAAGGGCTCGTTACTTACAATTTATTGACACTTAACAGCATTCTTTATGTATTTCAGAAGAACTCCATTTGCAAAAATCTTTATTCTCTCTTAAAAAATAGATTGTAAATAAAATATAATCCCCATCTTATCTATCATGCATGATTTAACGAAGTCAGATTATCTGGATTTAACTTATTGGGACTTGAACAAATAAGAAAAGGAAGGAACAGATCGAGGCGATAATCGGATTACAGTGCTGCTGTAGCAATTTAGAGAGTGTAAGCCGCTGCAGATGAGAGATCGAAACAACCCATAAATTGTTGATAAAAAAGAGCTTCGGCGTATGAAACTGAATAGAGATTTTTTTATTAACTAGATAAAAGTAACCTGGGTCAATTTCAAGGTTTCAATAAATGGTTGGTAAACAAGCATGCCCCAACATCGTCTGTTTCGTCACTTCCAAACAGGTGAGATTAAGATAGCAAAAGGCGTGCTACACGACACGATACAATCTTGTAGCGAAATATGAAAGAATGGGGGGTCACGGTCGCCCGGTCAATGACCGCAGCAAGCAGACAGATGAGGCACGCTCGAGCGCCGCGCCGCGCCGCCGCGCCGCCGCGGAGCGGAGCGGAGCCTGCAGGCCGCAAGCCCATATCTCCTACAAATACAAAGTCACTCAATGGAAGCCGTGAGCCTAGCGTCTAGTTGTGATTGTGAAAGCCCGTGGAAGCCCGTGGCCAGACAAAGCCACCATTATTACGATTTCGAGTTCCAAAGCACACACGGATGGGTATTACGGTCTCGTGGATTTTAAAATTGCTTTTGCGATTCTCCAAGTCGATGCGAATAATTTGCGTCTCGCATTCAGAGGCGAACGATGAACTTACAATGGGTATTAAGTTATTTTTCTTTATTTAATAAAATAATTTATTCTGGAAAGGTTGTTCAGTTTTAGGGACTGGTTCGCTCCTTGACGGGATCGTGTCAAATAAACAACTTTGCGAATTTTTTGTCTTTAAAAATGTTTTTCTCATTTTTATGGAGACGCAGAAGATAGAAAAAAATTATAACGTTGAGTGAGTCCCAGCTGACTGTTCGCGTTCGTTAGCAAAGTCAACAGTGGCTGTCGGCGGGAAGAGACATTTCTAATCACAAATTCAAACATTAATGGGGAGAGAAGTTCAGCATTCGCCGGCTTTACCGCGGCACAACTCTCAAACTTCACAATTGCCTTGTGGATTAAATTACTACTATACAGGAATAAATCTATTTCGTAGAACTTCATTCATAATCGGATTTTAACTACTCATAGGAGAGAAATGAAATGTATTTCTCATCGCAAATTGCATTTGCTAGTTCTTGGAATTTCCATCACAAACTCTAGTTGTTCTAGTTTGCATGCTTAGAGTTACAGTCTAATAGGAATAGTTTTAAATGTTATCAACAATCTTCTGTATAGTACCTTTGTTAAAGGTCATGACATGGGTTCATTGAAACTTCCGAAAATGAAACTTTTGGAATGTCAGATAATAAATCAAATCAGCCAATTAGCAGAACAATAATTATGTACGATGAGCTTTCTTCCACAACAATCGTTTTATTAGTTTGGTCGCCTCTCCAACACTTACAAACGACGGTATACCACACTTAACATAACAATAAACAACACCCAACTATCAATCGTGACGCATCACATCAACATTAGGTTCGTAGGTACTTATAACTTCATTATACTACCGCCATATTATACGCCGAGAAAGGATTAATGAGATCATTGTGTTACGTCCATCAACTATGAACGAATAATTTGATTCCAATGTACGTTAGTGTCATGTTGGTGCCAAGACAATAGAATTGCGAATCTTGCGAACAAGTTGTTTTGTTACACGTCAAAGTTGTCCTACGTGATTGTAGTGTGACACACTTGTGACAGGAACCTACCTACCCGAAAAATAGAATCCTGTTCCCCGAATTAATCAATATTCAGTCTGTAGAAGGGTAGTAGATACCAAAGTAAATCAAATGCATTCAGTAATTTAGTGAACTATTGTTAGAATCACGTACAAAAAAAGGTTACCCAAAATCATGATTTTTCATTATAACGGTTGAAATAATTTCATTTAAATATATTTTATGCGTGTGTGTAGGGAGTTTAGTACAATAACTTAGATATAAAGTAAAGTTTAGAGTTATTTACGCGCCACTTAACTAGCAAACAAGAAAATTATTGCAGAAAATTGCAATAAATGCACATTTACACGTCAGCATCTACAACTTGACATAGTATGACGCAGTAATAGCACTGTAATAGTTCTACCAATCTACCGTCATATATGTTTGTCAAAATTATAAGACACATAGTTACTCAGACACTTCTAAATAAGGGTCCCACACATAATTTGCGAATCATATATTTCGACAGATACTTGCGATGCAAATTCGCAATTATGTACGGCCACCGTTAAGCTGTTAATAATTCATACAATAAGTCATTGATGAAGAGCACTATACTGTCGCTTAGATGTGTTCAACCGACATACACTCAATGCACAACGTTAATACCACATTGATGTTCACACCCAACAATGACCTTTCGTCGCTGGCCCCAGTATCACAGAGAATAAAATTCTACTCTGTAGTCCAGTGCCAAAGCACATAACTACCTACTCTTAGCAATAAAACAGAAACAGCAACATTCGCTTGTAAGTACTAGCACTGAGCTAGACAGTAGACTTAGTCATGAAACGAGTTTAAAATCAAATACATTATTGTCTAAAGACAGCTAGTTCTTTAGACAATAATCCAAATTAGTGCTAGTTCATATTATTAGATTAAGTAATAGGTACTGATTGAGACTATCAGGACATAGAGTCGAATTATAGAAAACGGCCGTTTCTCGCGAGATTACAAGGGCATGTTTGCAACTAATCGTACGAAGAAATTGAGTATTATAAGATGCAGTATAATAATACGTTGCAAAAATTTCCTTGTATATTCGCGACAAAAATCCTGGCTGCTTTAGCGCCGCAGCGAACGAGTCGCTCAATCAATCTAATTCAACCTTTAGGACAGGCTAGATGCTAGGAGACTAATTACTTTGAAAAATGCTAATAAAAAGAAACGAAGCTTTAGCCCAGCCCGGTTAGCGGGACGGACACACGTAACTTATCGTATGCTCACTTAAAAGTGTTAAAAACGCTGTTATCACAGGCAAAAGATGACTCATTCATCATGATGATGTTGATTATCACAAAAAGTTCGAATTTTCACACTCGATTGGACGTGGATAGCTCTCTATTAGCTATTCTATGGCTTAGCTGGCTGTGGTTTCACGTGCGAAGAAACAAGCTTCAAAATATATTGAACATGATTTTCTTTATATACAGGCTGGCCCGTATAGTTACGTCCAAAGTCTAAATTTGAATACCTTATACTAAGGGGTATCCGAATCACCCTTAATTAGAGATAATCAGCTTCAAAAGTTGTATAGAAAATTTTAGACTGAAAGGCTTTTTTTTTATTTTTTGCTTCTGTAGCATAATCTTCATAATTAGTACTTTGTAGCGTACAAAAAAAAGGAAAATAGCTTCTTAGTAGAATTTTTCCCATACAAATTTAAATGTTGAATGATTCGGAAACTACAAAAATTGCGGAGAATACATGGGGGTTATTCGGATACCCGTCAGTGTAAGGCATTTAAGTTTTGTTTTCGGAGGTCACTATTCGGGCCACCCGGTATAACCGTGACTGTTGTGTTGTGAGACTTGTGAGTGAATGTGAATATAAAGGCGATACACGAGTTCTCGATGGAACACAACTTCATTACCATAAGCATACCTAATCAAGCAGTTTACACCACACACGTCTCTATTTGATACACTATTTGCTCCGGTCTAACATACATCTGCCTACCTACCTATGCTACATCCATCGTTATTAACTACAAAACGTTACAGTCACGGCAAAGTTGCGAATCTGAATGGTTAATACGTATCTTTGACAACATGCTTATTAATAAGGCACAAACAAATACCTACTTATTTGGAAGATTCGCGAATTTGCCATGTAAGCGTCAAATCAAAACTCGACGTAGAAGAAATAGTTGACACTTATAAGTTATCAATTGGAAAGTTCTGGGTTGTATAATTGCCTATCCATAGTCCTGAACGACTTTCCGCAAGAAAATATTTCAGGAAACGTTATTGTTTTTTACTTCCCATAGTAAATGCAGACAGTTGATCGTGATTTTGTATGGGAGGATATATTTTTTTGTCATTTTATGACATATGTTTCTAGGGGAAAGTTGTTCAGTTTCTTGGTCTGAATGCACCCACTATCAGTATTCAGATGGCTGATCCTTACACCCTGTATTTTGTTAGTTTTCAAGAAATGAAATTATTCACCAACTACTGCGTTCGGTTAACCGTCTGAAGCAAGTTTCACCTGGCCAGGCTCCTTATCTGCCTATTTTTTTTTTTTTTTTATTAATGATGGGTTTGCTCTTGACTCTAGTCTAGGTCATAGGACAGAGACAGAGTCTAAGATGGAGCGAGCTCACCCAGAAGAAGCCTGTTCACTCTTACTTTGAAGAGATTAGGGTTGTATGCGTTTGGAAACACTGACGCAGGTAGTGAGTTCCACTCTTTAGCAGTGCGCATTATAAATGATGACTGGAAGCGCTTAGTCCGAATTGGTGGAATGGCAACCAGGTACGGATGGTGCCTATTCCTTAATTTCCATGCATCACCCAGCATTGAAATAATTTTAGAGAAATATTTACGAGACTAAAATAAGAGTAACTCAAGGGTCTGTCATCGCCAGTGCGTGTTGCTAACGTGACGATGATGGCGAAAATAGATGACACGTCACCTCGGAATATGAATAAATAGAGGTTATTTACCACAGCCGGCCGAAACATAGCTCTGTCCTCAAAATATTTATCAACATTACGCCTACACGCGAAAGGCATTTCAAATGTACGAAAATCCGCATATTTACGTACGTACATTGGGAAGAACTTTTATTTTTATTCGTTAAACTTTAACAATTGATAACTTTTTCGGTTTTATCAACATTATATTGTGACCATTCACAAAACATTCTAGAGGATACACACATTTCTCGCCTGTAATCCCTTGCGGGGTAGGCAGAGCGTAAATGGCCGCAAAAACGGACATTTACGCCACGTCTGACAAATATTTGAGGGACAATCGGAAAATTGTATGACATTTTATGACATACCTAACCTACTCACTTCATTTTATCTTACTTTTATTTCCTATACATTATAGTATTATTTTGTACATTAGGTAAAACCGTGGGATAAAAGGCCCAGCTCCATAAGTAGAATTTGAAGTATTGGTGAACTTGCTTTTTTTTTCAATAAGGCTTCAAAGATTTTTTGCGCTGGGTGTTCTATACTTAGGTATATGTAGCAGTAAAATCAAAATCAGGAATTCGGCCAATTTCCTAAAATAACGGCCAAAAACAGGAAACGGCAAAATGGTGACTTCATTCTGTCTGCGTCCTAGGACAGACACTTTTTTAGAAGATTTTCAGAAGTATGAACCCATCATTACAACCATACGCCAAGAATTAACTTCCATTTAGGGATCAATTTGTAGAATATATCGAAATCCTAATTCTGCCGTATATCCCACATCCTTCAATTTGAACTTCCGCCACTAAACTACCTAGTATGTTTTGTTCAACACATTTAGTTCCATTATAACAAGCCCTGACAAACTTAGATTAGCAGCAGACTTTAAATTTTTTCGTACTACTGCAGTCAATTTGAATCCACCGTGTGATGCCGGCTCAGAATACCATCACCCCAATACTACCCGTCATAAAAAGCGACTGAGGGATTAAAATATCCAGGGAATGGGCAGCAGCGTTCCCTGTGAATTCAACATGCACTGCGCTCGTTAATCCGCTTGCCAAGCGTAGTGAGTACGGCAATACCCTCCAATAGGAGGAGGCCCATGTCCAGCAGTGGACTGTTGTGGCTGTTAATGTAATGTTAATGCTGCCCTCGATTTGATAAGGGCTGATCGACCATCGAACCGAGTGCCGTCATATACAATGACATTAGCCAAGGCAGCTTGGACCACGCTTGGAGGTTTCTCTCTAGAGGGAGGAAGACAGCTTAAAAGCTCGAGTTAACTGACGGCGCCACGCCAATCATAGTGACAGCTGCGATATCGACTTTCTGACAATCTACGTTATTGGTGCAGCTACTAAACCGTTGTAAAAAATTGTAATGAAATAAAAATTATATCTCTAAATACTCTTATTTCAACATCTGGTGAAATTAAGAAAGGTTTTCTGCATTTAAACTACAATAATTTATAAATCCAGTTTT
Organism: Tuta absoluta; assembly: GCA_027580185.1. Taxonomy (NCBI): domain Eukaryota; kingdom Metazoa; phylum Arthropoda; class Insecta; order Lepidoptera; family Gelechiidae; genus Tuta; species Tuta absoluta. The sequence continues at coordinate 9,039,351 of JAQAHW010000003.1, forward strand.
TAGGTCTACTTAAAAAAAGGTCTACTTAGCCCCATAAGCGGACCCCGTCGCAAGGCAATACAATATAACACGCTAGGAAGAAGAAGAAGAATCAATTTATGACTGTCCTAATCAATAGATACCTCCAAGGTCCAGGTAAAGTTACCACATAAACAGCGATACTAAGAAAATTTACTAGCAGCATATGCAGCAGTCATTGATTCACTCATCTCACTACCCAAGGTCTGCTGGAAGAGATTAATTTTTAGCAATAAGTAGACCTGTTGTGAATTGTTACATATACTTGTGTACAATATAATGAGTGACCGAGTTGACGGAACAACCCGATAAACCCTTGTTTCAGATTTATTAAAACCGTTTTGTCGACGTATGAACGTTCCGACATGAACGTTTGACTCCGAAATGGCATAGCAACGTTGTCAAATCAATTAATATTTTTAAATGGCCTTTGTGTGTGGCGTTAACATGTTAATCCTAAAAAAAAGCTCGAAACTGACAGTTGATAGGTTGTTGACAGGCCTCTCAATTCGCGAAATAAATTATCTTAACTTAGCTTAAATTAGCGCTGTCGCTTTCATTCAAATATGTTGAGAAGATATCTAAGTCATGTTCATGTCATGTCATAATGTGACTCAAGATACTCGTTATTTGTCAAAATTAGGCGAGGATGAAAATAATGGCGAATAAATTGACTAGGTATTACACTTTTATACATAACTGGACTTAGCTCCGATCATCTCCAAACCTTTTTGGCGGAAAGATTTCCCGAATTGAGGCCAATCTCATCTTCACTGAAACAATGGCAACGTCGTCATCATGACATACTGTCATCACACATCACGATGTGAGTTAATCTCGATTTTCCCCAACAAAATTAATCGTATTCCTGTCCGAACCTTGGCAGTGCACTTGTCTACGATATTCCTGGTACATCAGCAGCATATCAACCAACCTCTGTAATAGCACGTTTACACTATGCATGTACATGTAACTATTTTTATTTATTGACGATGCATGTTTAACACTAATAAATGACAGTTCGGAACAACGTTGTTCCGTTATCATGGCCCATGCAACTGGGTCGAAACGGACAATTCAACAAAAATAAGTATCGCGGTAAAAACCCCGTTTCAGTATTTTGAGTTATAATGTGTGACCGCGAAAGTTTAAAACAGTTTACTAATAAATTAATCTGAATCATACAAATATTACACCTGTATCTCTTGCGAGGTAGGCAGAGCGTAAACGGCCCTAAAAACTGTCATTTACGCAACGTCTGACAAATATTTGAGGGTTATTTGGAAATAATATTAATACGATGAAGACTATTTAATGTAGTCATGAAATTAATTATAAAACCTAGTTTCTTGATGTGCTATAAGTCCATATGTCGCACGTCGCGTGTCGCCTGTCACATCGCGGTCGCCATGCTGTTTGTTTGGCCTCAAGTCAAATGCTGTCGGAAGCGACGCGACGCGACGCGGCCGGCGCGGCGGCGGCGCGGCGGTCGCGGCCAAGGGTGGCCAAGGCCCGGCTGCGTTTGTCCAAACGACCAAACCCGACTACCGCACAGACACACGCGCATCGGTCTGACAGACAGACATCTAGCACTAGTACATCGCGAAATGGTACAAGTTGGCTATGATTATGATTTCTTTGGTTTTGCATTAGCCAGGGTTTTCGCATTTCTGCAAACCATTGTGTTACCACAACGCACGAGCCGAACCAGCAGAGCGAGCGTGCTATGGCAGCGGCCGGTGATGTGCCAGAACTGACACAAAGCAGCACGAAAATTACACAGTACAGACTATGTGTGTCTGAGCTGCAGTCGGTTTTGTATTTACGCGGCCCGGCTGGCTATTCCTGACCTCATGCAATCTACGAAACTTATCAAACTACCGTGTTTATTCAAACAAAATTATAGTGTAGGCTTTGTGATTCGAAATAAATTGGCTTATTAATCATTGTAACGGCCCTCGTTATTGTTTTAGATTGTTTAGTGGGAAGTTCGATACAGGGTAGTCGTTCATCATCTCAAAGTTGTTCAGCGGCAGGTGGAAAACTAAGCTTACCTACTAGCTACACCTAAGTCCTAACTAACTAAACTCACTACTATAAATAGTATAATAATAATAATACAATACGGTTTATTTGTACAAATGGAATAGATACAGTAAACAGAAAAGTCGGTACAATTTGGGCAGCCTTATAGCTGTAGTAGCAATTTCTACCAGTCCTTTGGGTGAAAGAAGAAAGAGTATGTATAGTAAAGTGGGATAGTGCATAGGTACACCTGTATAGGCATATTTTCGAATATTTAACTAAATGAATGTAGCCATTTTCAATATTGTCATGTTGTTTTTAGCATGTGATTACTAGCTCTGGAGATTTATTCGCGATACCTAGCATTAGAATTTCCTGTCTATATTTATGAGGCATAGTTGACTAACCAATGAATGATTTACATTACTTCCTAATTACTTCATTGAGGAGGATCAAGTCAGTACACCCAAATCACACTTCGTGTCAAAAGTTTTATGAGACTTGTAACCAGTTCGGTTTGTTATAGAAAAAAGCAGACACACGTGCATCGGTGTGACAGACAGACTACTATTACCCACCTGTAGTACATCGGAAAATGGTAAAGTTGGCCGGTGAAACCTAAGCTAACCTGCTACGTACTATTATTCATCTGTGCTACTACCTACTTTAAACTAACTAAACTTACTACTATGAATAGTCCAATACGATATGGTTTATTTGTACAAATGGAACAGATACAGTAAAATAAAAGTGGGTACAATTAAGGCAACCTTACTGCTGAGGTAGCAATTTCTACCAGGCAATCTTTGGGTGAAAGAAGAAAGAGTATGTATCGTAAAGTGGCATAGAGCATAGGTACACCTGTATAGGTATAATGACGAACATTTAACTAGATGATTGAAGCCATTTTCAATATTGTCATGATGTTTTTAGCATGTGATAACTAGATCGATTTATCGCGATACGTAACATTAGAATTTCCTGTCTATATTTATGAGGCATAGTTGACTAACTAATGAATGATTTACATTACTTCTAAATTACTTAATTGAGGAGGATCAAGTCAGCAGACCCAAATCACACTCCGTGTAAGTTTTATGACACTTGTATTATAACCAGTTCGGTTTGTTATAGAAGCATACACACGTGTCGGTGTGACAGACAGACATCTATTACCCACCTGTAGTACATCGGAAAATGGTAAAGATGGCCGGTAAAAAACTAAACTAACATACTAAGTACTATTATTCATCTGTGCTACCTACTCCAAACTAACTAAACTTACTACTATGAATAGTTCAATACGATATGGTTTATTTGTACAAATATAATAAGAAGTGGGTACAATTTAGGCTGTCTTATTGCTGAGGTAGCCATTTCTACCAGTCAATCTTTGGGTGAAAGAAAGAGTATGTATAGTAAAGCGGGATATTGCATAGCGTAACACGAACATTAAGTTAGATAAAAGAAGCCATTTTCAATATTGTCATGTGATAACTAGCTCTGGAGATTTATTTGCGATACGTAACATTAGAATTTCCTGTCTATATTTATGAGGAATAATTGACTAACTAATGAATGATTTACATTACTTCTAAATTACTTCATTGAGGTGGATCAAGTCAGACCCAAATCACACTTCGTGTTTAAAAGTTTTGTAGAACTTTATAGCAGTTCGGTTTGTTACAGAAGCATACTTGGCTGGGTTCGCGATAAATCCATATGAGGATGTACATACACGTTCTAACAATATTGTATTATCTAAGATAAATAATATAAATAAGAGAAGTTAATAAGGACTCATAACATTAACCACTTAAGACCTAAATAGTAATGAGGACTGTGGTTCAAGTGGTAAGCATTATGTTACCGATAATGGTTTTACTCATAATCAGTAGTTCCGAGAAGTGGAACTAAGCAGGTTGATCCCGGTTATCGCAGGGTTTAGACCAACACAAGTAGCCCAGTATGGCTGCTTTTCATGTTTCAAAAATATTTAAGGCGATTATTTCTTGCATATCGTTTCTAGCCCATTGGTCAAGTCAGACATTCGTTTGACACACGCGTCCGTTACGCTTACGCACTGTAAACCTACCGTAGCCGTAGTATTTGTATGGGAATAAGAGATGATGAGAGAAGATGTAACTTCTGGAGAAAAGTACGAAAAACTAAATAATCATCAGGCTTAAGTGATGGTAAGGCAAAAAGTGTCACTTTAATTTTATATAAAATTCGGCTTTGATAATTATTGCCTGACAAACATTTGAGGGTCATTTATATAAATTGTGTATCGCCATGGTGACAGATTGTCAGCCCATCTCCTAAACTTGCAATACACAGGTTACCCTGGGGTTCCTTAGTCGCCTCTAACGATGCCCACGGGAAAGAAATAGGGAGAAGCTATCCTAAGCGTAACACGGTAAGTAAATGACTAATAGACATCACAAAATGTTAAATGCAGGTTTCCGCAATTAGATTCGCAAACAGGTTAATTTAATAGTCAAATTAGCATATTTGTCGACATGTACAACATAAACGTTATTACTGTAATAAAAGGTAATAACACCAGTATTCTAACGAGCAAAAAGTGTTTAGATATATTCACGAACGCAGAAGGTAGGCGTTAGAATAACTAAGACTTTAAGTTTCTTTGTTTTAAAGGACGAATGACCTGAAATCATATTTTTTCTAAATAAATAAATCAAGTATCAAGATATCTGGCAAATATTCACAATAAAACAATTTGAAACGGATTTAAGATGTGTTTATTTTAGATTTTACAATTCCTACGTTTCGAGCTCTTTACAGACCTCGTGGTCACGGATGACTACGTAGTTAGACGTCATCACAGGCAAATAATATATATTTTTTGATCTCATTAAAATTATCGCATAAAGGCAGACCTAGTCACAAATTGGAAATACGTCGCGCGATCAAGTTCTTAGTAAAATATTATGTTATGTATGGTATGATATGCTAAGGCCAGAGTAGCATCATATAACGACATCATTTACATCACGAACTCGGTCGGAACTACACGACTCAGAAGCAGGTATGTTTTGCAGCTAAAAAATAAATTAATAAAAAAAGTTTTTTTCAAACATTCAGAAGGACTCATTATGGTAATCAGCTGTTCAACGTACAATTTAAAGGGTCAACCTATACGGGTTATTCTTAATAACTGTATGATGAACCGGTATTTGTTGATATCTTGAGGTACTGCAGATAGTTCATGATGCAGTAGGTGGGAAGCAATAATAAAATTATTAAACCTTAAACACCATTAAAATTTTATAAATCAAAGCCACATGTTAGTAGACTTGAGCGCACTTACGTTAATATTGAGGTTTAATTATGATTTCGTTAGGCATAAATTAATTTGTGTTAATCCGCAAAGCTCGTCGAAACGAATTCTGCGGTGAAAATTAATACCCCATGGGATGCTAATAGGATCTTAATTTGTTCCTGAGCTATGACCAAAAATAGAGATATAACTGCCTCGATGGTTAATCAGCTTTATCTATATCGGTTCTCCCACTTTTCGTTAGACGCATCCGTAAACGCACCGTAGCCGTATTTATACAAGAATAAGACCGGGATTCGTAATTTCCTTTCGCCTGACAGACGCATATGCGTCACGATGCGTTAAAAAATGGAACGACGGACGACAAGTGAGAGAACCACCTTAGTCCTCTGTACTCTAAGTAAGGTAGAATAAAATATCTATGCCAGCAAGAAACTGCTCAGAAATATCGCAACTGGCCTGTTTGTACATTCTATACATCCATATTGCAATTTTACTGTTTCCAAGTATATTTTTACGCTTATGTAAAATTTTTAACATCACAAAGAGCATGGAACCAAACTGGTATACCTATTGTTGGAGATATTGGAAAAAACACATTTTGGCGGCCAGAGTTGAAACATGTGCAAATCGATAGAACATAAAAATACAAACAGGAAATACTCTTTGGTAAAATGTCGTAAGTGATACGGTTTCGGAGTAAATGAGGGCCGAAGTTTTTTTTAATTAAAAATATTTTTTTTTACTTTTTATCAACTCAAAATGTTAAGGCAAGCATATAAAACATCTAATTTGTAAAAAAGGGTTTTAAAATAATACATTACTATCAAAACCAAAGTAATTAAATTAAACTCGAGCCATTTTTGCAGGCTCCATTTCATTTTCAGGTGTTATTTCATAGCATTAGCATGGATCTGACACCTGGCAAATCGGGCCTAAAAAAATGGCTCGAGTTACTATGATATAACAACATAACACCTGATAAATGGGAGATTTTGTGAATGTGAAATCGATCATAGAACATTGTGGGTGATAGAGAGACTATATAGACAGACAAGTAAAAAAAAACAAAAAGGCCTTCGTAATACAATGAGGGAAATATCCGAAAAGCCGTGAAAAGAAGATACTTTGATTAGACAACATTAAAATGGAAAAAAGTAAAGACCATAACATAAACAATACCTACATAGCTGTTCGATAGGTACTCGGTAAGGATTAAAATTCGTGAATGCAAAAAAATGCAGGTGGTAGCGGAAATACAGCGGAAATAACTCACATGCAATCTCGAAACCATTGACCATGACGAGCATTTTGCTATCGAAGTACCATCAAAATCCCACCCGGGTGTAAAAGATATTACTAGACTTACTAGTGTGAGCCCCCATTTCAAACAAATTGACAGATTGTGGGAAATACAGTCCCTCTAACTAACTCACATGCCAATCTCGGTGTCAGATCCATGCTAATGCTATGGAATAAGGTTCATTTTCCCTTGTTAACATCTCTTCTACTATGGATATAACACCTGAAAATGAAATGGAGCCTGCAAAAATGGCTCGAGTTTAATTTAATTACTTTGGTTTTGATAGTAATGTATTATTTTAAAACCCTTTTTTACAAATTAGATGTTTTATATGCTTGCCTTAACATTTTGAGTTGATAAAAATTAAAAAAAATATATTTTTAATTAAAAAAAACTTCGGCCCTCATTTACTCCGAAACCGTATCACTTACGACATTTTACCAAAGAGTATTTCCTGTTTGTATTTTTATGTTCTATCGATTCGCGCATGTTTCATCTCTGGCCGCCAAAATTTGTTTTTTTGTCATCGCGAATTGTAGGTATACCAGGCTTCATACTAAAATGTCCCATGCTCTTTAGAATCGTCACAGTTAAAAAATAAATAAATAAACACATGTTCGTTCGTACCTATGTAAACGTAACGCACTTTTACATAATATCTATTATTGTATGTATTATCCATCTTTTTCTTCCTAAGCTCTCTGCTAAGCTGGGCGTCAAATCTAGGCTGCTCAAGAAATGGCAGTGACGAGATGTAGAAAGAGATATGGAAGCTTCTGGCTTACTGGTTAGGTACTAGCATTTGCACACATACACAGACAATTAATTAAGAAATTCAACCCAGGCCAAAACATGAACAATTAATTCATAGAGCACCAGGTGGGCAAGTAAATTATTATTAATAAAGCAGCTTACATTCAAATTACTTAATAAGCTGTCACCGCATTAATATATTCTAAGCTCTAATCCTTTCACCGAATAATATAATCAAGTTATCTTTAAAGACTATGATCATAATATTAAAATAGCTTTAAAAGTATGACAGTATGTTTGTTTGCAATGTGAATTATTTCATTCTTTGATGTTAATAATTCTGTTGACAAATGTATATTGTGAATATTTTGATAAAATGTAGATTTAATTACATGTTTTAAAATATCACAATTGATAATTATTTTTAAAATTTCAATGACTTATTAATATCAAATTACTCTAATTGGTTTGTGCCGTTGTAATTAAATAAATTAATTAAGAATCTGAAAGGCTAAGGAAGGAGTACGGGCTACTTTTTACTGCGAAGAGCGTACCTACACATGTTATTCCCATTGGAAAACAAATGACCCCAGGGTAGAAAGCAAGAGTTATAAACGTTCACAGGTGACCAGGTTCCGTGCTTCGGAGGGCACGTTAAGCCGTCTCGGTCCCGGTTGCTGTCTATGATTACTTAGACGGCGACTTCTAGTAGTAGGCGGGTGAAAAAATCTGATACCAGGGTTCATCGGGTCGCTAGGTGACTCGGTGTCCCACACGAAAAAGAAGTAAGAACAGGTGACCATGGGCTTCCCACAGATAGACGTTTCAATTAAATAGACCACGACTTTTGGCAAACTACAAATGCTTTAAGTTTAAATTTGCTTTAAGTGAAAATAAAATCACAACAGATTCAGGTGCGTACGATTTTCGCAGTAGTGTGTGTGACGAACGCATAATAAATCTAAATTAAATCCTAATGTTAAAAAAAGGCAATCTACCAGGAAGCTTAATCTGTATTAAACACAGTAGAAGCACCAGAAAAGTAGGTCAGAAAGTAATTCAGGGAAATACTTTTAAATGCAGCTAACAGTATATCGAACGAACGAGTCCAGTTTCAATTTGCTCGTGAAATAAAAAAGCAAAACAAGCAAAGGAATCACTAATAAGTAATTAGAGACATACCAGACAAATACCTACATAGAAAAAATACATGAATGTACTGTATAATGAGAAGTGGCCATTAAGAACGAATATTTACTCCAGTTTGTGGTTTTTGCAGCGCAAACATTCTAATAAACATTATCATTAGCAGTGCATGTCGCATTGAAGGAAGTTTTAGGTAAATGGCTTCGTGTGTGGGCTGGGTAGTAGACACAACATAAATAATACTTCATATACCTACTGACCATAAGTAAATATATATTCTGTATTGTGCAAAAGTGCATCAACAATAACATATACAAGTACATACATACATACATACGAGTAGTTAAAAATATAGTCGCTTCCTTTGTCTGCCCTTATGTCCTTATCTCCACTTATGTATGATTAGATCTGTAAAATTATGAAACGGATTTTATGTAGTTAAATTCCAAGTTTAAAACACTTCTCGAATTTAGTTTTTTTTTTGCCTTTTCACAACGGGTGAAACCGCTGGGCGAGTCGCTAGTAACGAAATAAAACAAGAACAGACTTTAGTTTTTAATACCTATGTCTGTTTGTTTGTTACTTTTAGGTATGACAATGACAAGTGGGACGGCGGAGAAGACGAAATAAGGTAAGTTTGAATTCAGGACAGAAATGCTGAATGCATTTCATAATCCTATTTCCGCTGAAATTTATTAAACAAGCCTTGAAGAGCGAATTCTACCTGCGTTGTGTATTACTTTCATGTCAGACTTTGATAAATATGACAACTCACACAGAAAATCTTTGATGTCAATGAAAAATGAAAATGAAATAACTTTATTCAATGTAGGATAGCATTATCACTTATTGACGTCATGATCGGTCATTGTAAAAAAAAAGAAATTTGCATAACGCAATTTTCTTTTTTTTATAACAATTTTGTATTGTCCTTATAGAAAACCGGCTCGGGCGGGATAAAAAAAATAAAAATAAAGGCACTGCCTCGGGGCTGGCCAGGTTAATTACACAGCAAGTAACTTTACACCACCACGATTTGTTAACGACTTTGTTTCAAATTTTAGTCAAGATTTCCAAAGCGTCATAATTAATACCGCCGTCCTCTTTCTCAATCAAGGTGCATTTTTGTAGAAACGATACTGAACCGTGCACATGTTCTCTGCTCACGCGTTCAGCATATGTCAAATATTTGGGAGTCTTAGTAGATGAAAATCTATCATGGCAGCACCAAGTGGAGTCTGTCAAGAGCCGTACTCGTAAGTTAATGTACGTTTTCAAGTTACTGCGTACCTCGGCTGACGCCTCCATCATGAAAATGGTTTATTTTGCTCTTGTACAGTCATTGCTATCATATTGCATTTCCGCGTGGGGAGGAGCCGCTAAAACAACGTTACTTCCGCTTGACAGAGCGCAAAGAGCGGTAATCAAAGTGATCAACAGAAAGCATTTCCTTTACCCGACACATCAGCTTTATGCTGAGTACCGAGTCCTTACAGTCCGGCAGCTTTTTGCACTTCAGGCTATCCTTCATTGCCATAAAAATCTCGAATACTCCCCATGTCATCTTACTAAATCCCGCAGGATAGACCTCGTATGTGTTCGGGTACGTCATAGAACAACCTTTGCATCCCGCCAGTGTTGGGTCCTAGGCCCCAGACTATACAATCAGGCGAGTAGAAATTTTGACCTGTACTCACTTATTGTGTTCGAATGTAAGAAAAAAATTACGTCTTGGCTTTTGCAGCTCAATTATGATGAGACAGAAGACTTGTTGCAAGTAACCGTGTAATTGAATTCTTTTAGCCTTTCTATCACTGCACAAAAACTTCAGTACTTCTTATTCTTACCAATTACTATTTATAATAGCAATATAATTCTAAGATTTACATAATCTCTCTATTAAAAACAATGTTATTAGTATTCAATACAAATTATTTTTTACCTATAGTTATAACCGTGTTAGAATGGGGGCCCTGGTGACCTATGATACAGGTTTCATCCCGAAACCTAGTTTAGGCGCCAGTCTCACAAGTCTGTTTTAATTGTATTAGCAAGTTAAGAATTGATAGTGTATAATTATTATTTTATTGTGTTATATATAACTTTTTTACTTATTTGTGAGAAAATAAATGAAATTTATTTATTTATTTATTTATTTATACAACTTTAAATTCCTTTCCGTGAGCAAGTTGAGACACTCAGTACTATCTACCGCAATGAAAGAAGAAAAAGAAGCTTGTGGCGTGTGTCCGGTGGCATCGACCCTTCATCACCTGTTGAGGTATAGGACGAGCAACGGCTGACCGACGGACGCCACTTTGCCGCCAACGGGCGCCGCGCCGCCTCGGGCAATGAGCATCCACCCCAGAAATCCATTTCGCAAAACCAACCTTACGGGCGACACAAAATTAAACGCCCAAAAAGATTTATCCGTAGAAAATGGTATAATAACGTCCACCTTAATTTAAACAAACGTTCCCTTTATAACAAGTGACGACAGGTTGACAAGCCTGCTCGCTAAATAAAATGAATTGGGAAAAGCTGGCTTTTTTGCAAGTTGCTGAAATATTATTATAACTTTAATCAAACAGTCTTTTTATGGCAAAATTTCGGTGATTGTATTTTTTGAGATCTTGACCAAGGGTAAAAAACAAACTCGAAGGTGAAACATGAAAAGTAGGTTACTGGTAGTATTTAGCAAAAGTAAGATTACTGATATGGTTCGATGTTGTTACTTGTCCAACTCGCTAACAATCTAAAGTGCCGGAATGCATTATTCGGTGCACTAACTACCCAGAGTACCGAGACTATAGTTATTGCCAGGGTTTCCGTTCTACAAATAGAATTACTACTACACATAACCGCAAAGAAGTATAACAGTTTAGATGCAGAATATCCACACTAATATTATAAATGCGAAAGTAACTCTGTCTGTCTGTCTGTCTGTCTGTCTGTCTGCTACGCTTTCACGGCCAAACCGCTGAACCGATCTTCATGAAACTTGGCACAGAGATTGCTAGCATACCGAGAACGGACATAGGCTACTTTTTATCACCATTCGAGGGTCTGGAGTACAGATGTAGACCACCAGGTGTACCACCAGGAGCCCAGCTAAACTATTAGAGATACAGGCATGGTTCTAAAACAAAAGTTGTTCAGTATGATGGGCCGCTTCTTTTCACAAGGACATTGAGGATCTGGAGTACCTTATGTAGACCACCAGGTGTACCATCAGGAGCCCAGCTAAACTATTAGAGATACAGGCATGGTTCTAAAACAAAAGTTGTTCAGTATGATAGGCCGCTTCTTTACACAAGGACATTGGGATCTGGAGTACCTTATGTAGATCACCAGGTGTACCATCAGGAGCCCAGCTAAACTATTAGAGATACAGGCATGGTTCTAAAACAAAAGTTGTCCAGTATGATGGGCCGCTTCTTTTCACAAGGACATTGAGGATCTGGAGTACCTTATGTAGACCACCAGGTGTACCATCAGGAGCCCACCTAAACTATTAGAGATACAGAAATGGTTCTAAAACAAAAGTTGTTCAGTATGATGGGCCGCTTCTTTTCACAAGGACATTGAGGATCTGGAGTACCTTATGTAGACCACCAGGTGTACCATCAGGAGCCCACCTAAACTATTAGAGATACAGAAATGGTTCTAAAACAAAAGTTTCTCAGTATGATGGGCTGCTTCTTTTCACAAGGACATTGAGGATCTGGAGTAAATTATGTAGACCACCAGGTGTACCATCAGGAGCCCACCTTAACTACTAGAGATACAGAAATGGTTCCAAAACAAAAGTTGTTCAGTATGATAGGCTGCTTCCTTTCACAAGAACATAGAGGATCTGGAGTACATTATGTAGACCACCAGGTGTACCATCAGGAGCCCAGCTAAACTATTAGAGATACAGGCATGGTTCTAAAACAAAAGTTGTTCAGTATGATAGGCTGCTTCTTTTCACAAGGACATTGAGAATCTGGAGTACCTTATGTAGACCACCAGGTGTACCATCAGGAGCCCACCTAAACTATTAGAGATACAGAAATGGTTCCAAAACAAAAGTTGTTCAGTATGATGGGAATAACTTGAGAAAGGATATTGGCAACTTTTTACCGAGGATTTTTTTGTTATCTACTGACTTTTGTATTCAATGGTTATAAATATTGATCTCTCAGGGCAGTACACCGGATAGCAAATTTTGAATTGTCCCTTTAACAACAGAAGCAAGCAAGTCGTCCTTAAACAGTAGAGATAAGAACTGTTCTAATATCACTGTCATACTTACTTTGAATATACATATCTACTTTAGAACCTGTGCCTAAAAAAACTATCTAACGCGGACGAAGTCGCGGGTAAAAGCTAGTATTATATATATGTATATCATATTGTATGGGATATGACAACTTGCCCGGTAGATCTTTTATGTCATATACCTTTAAAACAATCTGAAGTTCCTCTTCTGTGTTTCAAGAGCAACTCAATAAGAATAAACATAGGCACCTACTCGTACAAAGTTTCACGGTTTTTTTTGTCTCATTAGCCTGTGACGACTCACATGTATTTAGTACATTTTGAGACGTGTGCTGCGTTTGACACGTCTGGTAGATCGTGGCGTGCTCCAGACTTTTTCATGAGCTATAGGATAATCCCATCCACACATATTGTAAGTGTTTTTGTTTTGCGAAGCCGCGGGTAACAGGTAGTTTTATTCTAAACGGATGCTATTTAAAGCGCGATTGCGTTTAGCACCTTGGGATTATTATTCTTGGTGAATCTTTTAATGTTTTGCCAAAACCAAAATGTGAACAAGCCTTGAGGAAGATTAGATAAACGTCAACGGTTCTAAAAGCATCAACTATTTTACTGTTTCAAGCTGGGAACGGAACAGACCAACAACCCGAATAGGGTCGAGTTGGGTGGGATTCAGATTCGAATTGCACTTGCGTACAAAGTGGTCAATTAGGACTAGAGGCGATACTATACGGACTAACAGTGCAGTGTCCATTCTGTCAACACGGTATTTACCTACTGGAGACATATCTTAAGTTATACGGGTGTTTGGCAACGAGGTAGACACACGTAGGTAGACTAGAAAGATGTTTGGATCACAAAACAGCTGTTACGATGTCGTCGACCTCAACCGCTCAGCGGAAGGCCGCTGGCGGCGCCGTACTTTGTTCCATTCCACGCAAAGTCACTCGAATTATGATAATAATAATATATAACTGTCTTGTCTGATTGCAACGCAAAGCGTATATTTTATTTTTACACGACTACAAGACAAGTGGCCCTGTGGTGAGTCCGCCATCGGTCAAATTAAAATATGATTTCGTGATAGTGCTCGAAATTGAACTTGTTTGTTTGCAATGACTTTTTTTTTCAGAATATAAAGCATTCTGGTTTATAAAGCAAGGGCAGGTCGCTATATAAGCGGGTAGAAATGCATGCTTAACACAATGGTTACTGATACCGTTGAGAATGAAGCACGATTTTGGCCTTCGGCATTTTGAGATAATGCGAAACGCTACAAAGCCATGTGAAGATGCCTTTATCCATATTAATGCTCAAGATGTGCCAATGCTATTATTATAAAAAAATAATAAGTTAATTTGTTTGTAGGAAGGTAGTATTCTGAAGTTTCTTGCCTACCTACTTACACCGCTTTTAAGAACTGTTTTACCAAGATGCTATATTATAAGGTTTGTTTTAATTTCATTCAAAAGAATCTATCAGTCAACATAATTCTTTTGATTCCTTGAGAGATCCCTTGTTTATCTCCAAATATATTTAAATAAAAAACAGATTCGTAGCTAACAGTGTAGAAATTTTCTATTTAAGGTGTTTTGACAATATTGTTCTCTATCTGCGAATAGTTGTAATTTTATTCTATTTAGCATTAGCTGCCTGCAGTGTGCCATTACCTTAAATCTGGCTAATAGTAATATAAAGTTGAGTTATGACTTTTTTCTGTTGTTTACTATAAATTGACGACCTCCTATAGGTATTATAGCCGATCGCCTTGAAACACCAAGAGAATAACAATTTGTTTCGTTTTGTATCTTACATACCAATTCGTACTTTGAGGAAGACATTACCACTTCCTTTTTATGCTTACTTCAATTGTCTTAGGAAGTTGCATTGAAGGTACTTGCAGGTACCTAAATAGTTTTCTACAAATACATAGCATAACTTTCCAGTTCAAAAAATAAAAAAATGAAGTTCAATAAATAAAAAAGGTCATACTGTACGTGATACGATAGAAGCAGTTTTATCCGCTGTTAACCGTTTTCTATGGGAATAAGATATGTTCCCGAGGTAAAAGGAGCATGAATATGACAATTAGACATATTTTTGTGTGTTAGGCGCAAAATACAACAAAATGGCGAGTGGCGGCAGTGTGGCGTGGGCAGTAGCGTTCGATTTTCGATCGTATTTGTATTAACATAGATTTACAAATGGCAATGCAAGTGCGCACTTCCCGCACGCCACACCCGCGCACCCGATTTGGGGCTGCGCCCGCGCCATTTGTAAATCTATGATAATACGAATACGATCGAAAATCGAACGCTACTGCCTTCGCGCCACGCCACACTGCCGCCACTCGCCATTTTGATGTGTTTTGCGCCTAATATTTTATAGCATCAAAACAAAAGAAAAATGTACAAACAGTGTGAGCAAAGGCGAGCTAATCTCCAAGAAGAGATTTCTACCCGTCGGCAGAGCGAGAATTGATATTTAAATATGTTTAAAAACTAATGATTTGCCAGACTGGTAGCTTGCCATGGTCAAAAACTAGATATTGTCGCGTTGACACTATCAAATTATACTTGGATCAAGTAAATTTGAAGTCTTTTTGGACGCTACTTTGATAATGGCAACACTAATCGATTGCACTTGGATGGCGGCGTTGAATCAAAGAAAACTGGGACCGCGTTCAACTTTTCTAGCATACTTGGACATCAAAGTACAAATCAAAATGGCGTCAACTGCGATAGCAGGTGCTCTTCCCGTGTCAAACCAAAAACAATAGAACATGAAGCGAATGGGAAACTGAAAAATTTGTAGGGAGAATTTCTTTTATGGGGGAAAAAATAATACTGATCAAGTCACAAACTTGGTCCAAGTACTTACACTTTGATAGTGAACATATAGTGGCAATACTACAAGTTAACTTGTATCAAAACTTTGTCATAGTTACGTTCAAGTACACTTTGTTAGCGTCAACGCAGCTTTAAACGAAATCCGCATGACGGTTCTAAACGATTGATTTGTTTTTTATTTAATTACCTACAGTTTTAAAACGTATCTGCCGCCAGACAAGCCAATTCAATTATAACATAAATATTATAAGAGTTAGCAGCGGCGAGACATTCTTTTATCTGTACTGAATAATAAATAAATACAACACAATTCTATATAAGAAATGTAGGTATTATAACAAGTTTAGGCGTGGCTATATATGCTGCGTATAGTTCAGTCATGAATCGTGATTCAATGTTTTTTGGAATGTACACGTAATAAATAATAATCAAAGATATCATATCATATAAACAAAGAAAAATTAAGAAGAGCCGTGTGATGTCGGCTTAGAATAGCATCACCCCATTTATTTCCTGCGGGTGTCCTAAGAAGCGACTAAGGGACTATAGGGTTTCATGCATATTACAATTTTCGGCGACAGGCTGACCACCTATCACTTTAGAGATACACGATATTTCTGAAACGGCTCTCAAATATTTGTCAGACGTGGCAATAGCGACCGTATTTTTTCGGCCGTTAACGCTCTGCCAACCTCAGTTAGGGATAAAGGTGTGATATGTATATGTGTGTGCATATAACTATCGGCGTGTCATACAAGTAGTTTGACGCTCATTAATTTTCTGGACGGATATTTCCATAACTAAACTAAGTAATTACTATACTTAATGGTTTCCACGATTAATTACATACATGAACGTTTAAGGACTTGATTTATATTTGCAAATATCGTTTTACGCTAAGGTAAAGGTATTATGTTATATAATTATATATTTAAATATACATATAAATCTATTGCATAAAGTAAAATAAATAATTAAAAAAGGGAAACCAAGCGTGATTTTATCTACACTAATATTATAAAGAGGAAAGATTTGATTGTTTGTTTGTTTGTTTGTTTGCATCGAATAGGCTCCGAAACTACTGGCCCGATTTTAAAAATTCTTTCACCATTAGAATCCTACATTATTCCTGATGAACATAGGCAATATTTTATACGAGAAAAAAATAGGGATCCGCGTAAAAATTTCGATAATGTAACCCAACGTGTGAAAAATGTACCAAAAAAATATCTTATATCGCGTACGCTGTGGAAATTATTGACAATAGAGCAAAGTGATGTACTACAGTTTTATAGACGGCATCAATATCTATAAAAATGTCCGCGATACCATATGTCTAACTATTACAGTTATGCCACAATAACTACTTTTTCATTTAAAAATGTACTAACTACGCCACATTATTCGTACCAGTGTAATGATTACATTTAATCATTACTGTATTAAAGGGTGTCAGGGATAGCCCTCAGAATACTAATAGGGTACATGCAGACCATGAAACTGAACAACTTTCCCCTAGGAACATTTTTCAGGAAACGTAAAAAACTGACTTAACGTAGTGAATGCAGGCAGCTGATTATGATTTTGTATGGAAGGTAATTTATTTGGCGTTTCCTGACATATGTTTCTAGGGGAAAGTTGTCCAGTTTTATGTTTCATGCACCCTATCAGTATTCGAAGGGCTGTCCCTTACTCCGTATAAAAAAGACGACAGAAAACATTAATAATAATGCATTAAAAAAATCTACACTAAAATAATACAAACATACACATATCACGCCTATTATCCCTTGCGGGGTAGGCAGAGCGTAAACGGCCACAAAAACGGACATTTACGCCACGTCTGACATATGTTAGAGGGTCATTCGGAAAATTGTGTATCGCCATAGTGACAGGTTGTCAGCCCATCGCCTTAAAGTTCAATACACACCCTCAAGTCCCTTAGTCGCCTCCTACGACTCCCACGGGAAAGAAATCGGGTGATTCTATTCTAAGCCAGCATCACACTAAAATAATAATTATAATAATCTACACTAATATTAGAAACAGGATTTTATTTATTGTTTGTTTGAATTGAATAGGCTCCGAAACTACTGGACCGACTTAAAAAAATATTTTACTGTTAATTGAAATTGAAATTCTTTATTAAATATAGGATAGTATTATCTCTTATTGACGTCATGAACCGTCATTCAAAAAAAAGGAATTTTTATCACACAATTTTTTTTTTTATTACAATTTTGTTATGACCTAATAGAAAACCGGCTCGGGCGGGATAAAAAAAAAAAAATATAGGCACTGCCATGGGGCTGGCCAGGTTAATCACAGGGCATGTAAATTTACGCCACCACCATCTGAAAACGATATTTATTTCAAATTGAAGTCAAGATTTTTAGAATCCTACATTATCCCTGATGAACATAGGCTATATTAAACTGTCTTATTCCCGGGGGGAAATTATTAGCGGCGGGTGAAACCGCTGGGCGGGCTGCTAGTGATTGATATATATGTTGACGATTTTGAATGATTTACTATGGGGTAGGTATGAAAGTAAAAATTGTCTTATAGAAACACAAAATGCATAGATACATATATCACGAATATATCCTTTGCGGATTAGGTAAAGCGTAAATGGCCGTAAAAATTTACATTACGCCCCATCTGACAAATATTTAAAAATCATTCATAAAGTTGTGTATCACCATAGAGAAAGTTATTAGCCCATCGCCTGAAATTGCAATACACATGTAACCCTTAAGTCACTTAGTCACCACTTACGTCACCCACGGGAAAGAAACGAGGTGATGCTATTCTAAGCCGGCATCACCAGCCAAAACGAAAAAATAACAAAGAAGAATTCTACCTAGAATATTTTTAATTTACGAAGAAATTATTCATAATTCCCATTCCGAATAGCGCCATCATCAAAGCTAAACGTAGTGCAGTTTGCGGGCGAGCAACGCAAACAGTGTGGCCATAGCGTCCGTAAACCAGCCGACACTCCCGCTGACTGCTGGTGCATGGTGCAGCGGCGTAGAATGCAAAATAATTCATTAAATTGAAAGCTTTCAATATAAAAAGTGCCGTGTGGTGTGGCTTAGAATAGCATCATACATACATACACCAGCCTATTGCCATCTATTGCAGTCTACGACATTGGCCTCCCCCGGGTACGCCATTAGGCGCGATTTCTAGTTTTCGCCATCCAGTAACTACCAGCCGCCTTTTTTAAGTCATCAGTCCATCCGGCCAGGTCGTCGAACGCTTGCCGGGGCGTGGCCTCCACTCAAAAACTCGCTTACTCCATCGTCCGTAGGTTCTACGACAGATGTGCCCAGCCCACTGCCACTTCAGTTGCAACACTTTCAGACTATGTCCGTTACTTTGGTCACCTCCCAATACATCACTCTAATATAGCATCCCCACAATTGTATCTACTCGTGGGTGTAGTAAATAACTACTAAGGGATAAACCAGGGAATAGGCTGCAGCGTTCCCTGTGGATGCAACATCTTGCACTGCGCTCGCCAATCTGCCTGCCAAGCGTGGTGAGTATGACAATACCCCCCAAATAGGGAAGGCCCATATTCAGCCGTATTGTTGTGGCTGTTAATGTAATACAGTTGTAATAATTTGAATTTTCTTGATATTTCTATTGGTTTGATCGAGGTTATGAATGATAAACGACTGCACCGGTGCGAATCTGCGAGGCGTCAGTCGCATGATAGATTTTCCCGGGTTGTCGGCGCTCACGCAGCGTCGATGCGACGCTGGCGCGACATCGCGCGACGCCAGCGCTGAACCACTGCCGCACGCCGGTGTACGCAGCGCCGGCGTCGCGTTAGCACGGCGCCAGCGCAACGTTTTTTGCGAACAAGTACAATGCACAATCGTCAAATGTTCGTCTTGGAATTCGTAAATAGTCATAAAAATATTTTTGATATTTGTTATACGTAATAATACGAAATAATCGCTTTCCTGAAGTCGAAAACTCCACATAGGATCCTCCCGAAATCGACGATGACGTTTCCTTTTTCTTTTACGTAATTTTCAGTTTAGCAGTAACGTTAACAGTAATGTTTCTTCGTCGGAATCCATTTTCACACTGACTTTACGCAACTGGCGCCATGCGAACGCGACGCCGTCGCTGCGTAAACCGACGTTCGGCAGTGGTTCAACACTGGCGTCGCGACGACGTCTCACCAGCGTCGCGTTGACTCGAAAGACGCTAGTGTAAGGGGTCTCTAAATGAGCTTTTTTCGATCGTCAATCAAACACAAGGAGCTTGTCCCACTTGTCGTCCGTAGCTGCGTTTTTTTAACGCACCGTAACGCATGCGTCAGTCAGACCAAAGGAAATTGCGAATTCTCAGCCTTATTTGTATGTTATTTGCTCGTATGACAGACGCATGCGTTATGAATACCCCGTGAATGAAGACAAGTGACAAGAGTAAGAAATGGGAGAACCGCCTATGTCTAGCTAACTTTATTGATGGTTATTCACCTTTTTACCACCCGACAAGCAAGTAAATACAAGCAAGCGACACGATAACCGCCTTCAAACGACTTGCTAATGCATCTCTAATGATTTATCTTCTCATTTCTCCTGACATTCGAATGGCTTTATTTATTGAGTTTTGCCGTAAGCTACATGCATAGTTTGTTTAGATAGCGGATTGAGTGCAACAATTCTATGAATCAATGTTTTAAGTATTTTGACTCTACCCTTAGCGCGGGCGGTACTTAAAAACACGGTTGTTGATTTTCAGAACTAGGCTGTCGATAAATATCCCTCAGTCTATGAGCCATAACTTAACTACGTAAGGTATATTCATGTCACAGTCATATGTCAGGATTAGGATTTCGGTTGAAAAGCCAGAGTATTAAAAGATAGTAGACTTCGTTCTACAATCTTCCTGAACCAATCCAGAAATTCAGGCAAATTTCTACGACTTTGGCCGAACATATGTCACAACAATATAGAAGAATTAGGATTTCGGATGAATTCCTAGGAACTTTGGCCTTAAGCTCTTAAAAAAAGAAACAATAACTTAAATTTTATTGAGATATATTCTACGAAATGATCCCTGAATTGAAGTTTATAGTAAATTATTATCGCATAGTTGTAATGATGGGTTCCAGATGGGTTGATTTCCTTCGTTATATTTCTGGAAATCTTCTTGTAATTTTCAAACAATCACTATTAGACGTAAATTTTTTATTGTTTTAAATTTGCAATCGTAATGGAATTTTGTTTAAGCAACTATTTTAATGTACTTAAGCTATTCTTTTTCTAAGAAATACCCTCGAGTTCCTTAGTCGCCTCTCACGACACCCACAGGAAAGAAATAGGGCAATGCTATTCTACCCGATATCATACGACATAATACAACAATTTTCGAAAAATTTATACTTTGTCGCTAAAAGAAAATACATACATGCTGCAAGCTCTTACACAAATGTTTGCAATGAAATAAAGTGAAATGGGTCTCGGCTGGCGCACCGCATACACTACACCACATGTGCAAATATCGTTCCACAGCCTCAAATAAAAGCAAAAACATGAAGATTCTCTTCTATATTTGGGACACGCGGAATGTAGCTGCAAGGAGCATGTATGCGCGATTTCGATCAAACCTGTTTTACGTTAATCATATATCGCGGAGAACAAGTGTGTTTATTTACTTACTAGCAGCCCGCCCAGCGGTTTCACTCGCCGCTGACAATTTCCCCCCGGTAATAAGACAGTTTAATATAGCCTATGTTCATCAGGGATATTGTAGGATTCTAAAAATCTTGACTTTAATTTGAAACAAATATCGTTTTCAGATGGTGGTGGCGTAAAGTTACATGCCGTGTGATTAACCTGCCCAGCCCCATTGCAGTGCCTTTATTTATTTATTTTTAGCCCGCCCGAGCCGGTTTTCTATTAGGTCATAACAAAATTGTAGTAAAAAAAAATTGTGTGATACAAATTTCTTTTTTAAGAATGACGGTTCATGACGTCAATAAGTTATAATACTATCCTACATTGAATAAAAATAAATAATTTCAATTAACGGTAAAATAATTTTTGAAATCGGTTCAGTAGTTTCGGAGCCTATTCAATTCAAATAAACAATAAAAAATCCTGTTTCTAATAATAGTGTAGATTAGTGTAGATTATATTATTATTATTTAAGTGTGATGCCGGCTTAGAATAGCATCACCCGATTTCTTTCCCGTGGGAGTCGTAGGAGGCGACTTAGCGACTTGAGGGTGTGTATTGCAATTTTAGGCGATGGGCTGACAACCTGTCACTATGGCGATACACAATTTTCCGAATGACCCTCAAACATATTATGTCAGACGTGGTGTTAATGTCCGTTTTTGCGGCCATTTACGCTCTGCCTACCCCGCAAGGGATAATAGGCGTGATATGTGTATGTATGTATTATTTTGGTGTAGATTTTTAATGCATTATTTAATGTTTTTTGTCGTCTTTTTTTATACCGAGTAAGGGACAGTGTGCATGAAACAATACTGATAGGGTGCATGAAACATAAAACTGGACAACTTTCCCCTAGAAACATATGTCAGGAAACGCCAAAAAAATTACCTTCCATACAAAATCACAATCAGCTGACTGCATTCACTATGGGAAGTCAGTTTTTTTACGTTTCCTGAAATATGTTCCTAGGGGAAAGTTGTTCAGTTTCATGGTCTGCATGTACCCTATTAGTATTCGGAGGGCTATCCCTTACACCCTTTAATACAGTAATGATTAAATGTAATCATTACACTGGTACGAAAAATGTGGCGTAGTTTGTACATTTTTAAATGAAAAAGTAGTTATTGTGGCATAACTATAATAGTTAGACATATGGTATCGGGGACATTATTATAGATATTGATGCCCTCTATAAAACTGTAGTACATCACTTTGCTCTATTGTCAATAATTTCCACAGCATACCCGATATAAGATATTTTTTTGGTACATTTGTACATTTTTAAACGAAAAAGTGATTATTGTGGCTTAACTGTAATAGTTAGACATATGGTATTGCAGACATTATTATAGATATTGATGTCTTCTATAAAACTGTTGTACATCACTTTGCTCTATTGTCAATAATTTCCACAGCGTACGCGATATAAGATATTTTTTTGGTAAATTTTTCACACGTTGGGTTACATTATCGAAATTTTCACGCGGATCCCTATTTTTTACTGGTATAAAATATAGCCTATGTTCATCAGGAATAATGCACGATTCTAATGGTGAAAGAATTTTTAAAATCGGGCCAGTAGTTTCGGAGCCTATTCGATGCAAACAAACAAACAAACAATCAAATCTTTCCTCTTTATAATATTAGTGTAGATGTAGATTATCTACTCGTTCGAGTATACAATGAGGCAACG
Organism: Tuta absoluta; assembly: GCA_027580185.1. Classification (NCBI taxonomy): domain Eukaryota; kingdom Metazoa; phylum Arthropoda; class Insecta; order Lepidoptera; family Gelechiidae; genus Tuta; species Tuta absoluta. The sequence continues at coordinate 9,062,413 of JAQAHW010000003.1, forward strand.
ACTTTACTTACATCATCCATTATTTCTTTACATATCATTAGAAGAGACGTTTGTTCCGCGTTAAATCTATACGACATTTTTACAAGTCCAAATATTGTCGTAAATATGATTTGAGGTTTGTTGCGATTTCCTACCTTTTCACGCGGCTTCATATCTTATATCGACGGTGCGGCCGTCGTAGATCATCATAACCCAGGACCGCTGCAACAATCATCTAGATAGATGCTGTGGCCAATGACGGTTATCTTATAGCTTTTATTCAACACAAATTTTGTCCACACTTGTCCACTCACTCGTCTCTTATTGTTCCGATTACAAATTCGAAAACAGTTGTTGCTTTATGCATTGTGCCTGCATATTATGCAAACGAATAAGATCTGGTAGATATTTTCTGTATCCAAAAAATCATATTATGTTCAGATTCAGATCCATGCAATTTTTTAATTTTTCATCAAGCTCCCGTATAGAAATCGTCTTAGATCTATGTTACATTCTCGTATTGAATTTTCATCTGTACAATATCACAGCGTGGGTGGACCTTGCACGCTGGTGCGGAGGTTTAGAAAAGTGTACCTAGTTGATCTTTCCGAGTTTTTTTTTTGTAGTGTAGATTAACTAGTGTATGCAATTGTATATTATTAGGCATTAGGATGCTCTTGTCACACTATTATTATGAACACAGACACAAAACAAACGTTCGCATCCCAATGCCGCCCCATTATATGACAGTTGCATAAACTAATATTGTGGGATGCCTTAGAAGTTTGCCGTAAACACAATGTCTGTGGTGTTACGTAGCGATGCTAAATGGCGTCAATTTATCGGGTACTCATAATGAAGAAGCGAGTTCGTAATAAGCACGTGAGTATCATGTCAAGTCTTATCCATGTCCTATCTATCACTCTTAAAAACCTATCACACGTTTCGTTCTTCTGTCTGACAGATAACATTAAGATAGTCATATCTGATTGATCAGAAATTTAAAACAAAATCTAGAATATTATGCGTAGACTGTAGCTGGCTACTTAATACAAAAAACGTTAGACGTGACTTAAGCTTTTTGACAGTGTCAAATTGTATAGAAAAGTATTACACTGCCTAAAAGCACGTCTAACTTTTTTGTAATAACACGGTTAGTTTCAGGTAGTATTTTGCGGGCGGAGATAATGGCAAATATTGCAATATTTACATAATGTAATTTGAGTAGTAAGTAGTAAGAATTTTTAAATTGTTTTGTTATTTAGCCCTAGCACATTTTCCTTGCCCGGTAGGTATATTAGGGAGATGGAAATGCTGAAAAACAGCACCGATGTTTTCTCGATCTCGATGAGTTCTCGACCACATCCTTTTGCTCAATTTGTCAAAGGCAAATACATATTATTATTATTATTTAGGTGAGTTTGTAATTTGTCCTGTGCCCTCTTGAAGATTAGCGAGTATGCCCCTGGGACCGTTTAACCGCTTTTCATCATGTTTGTATATAGCTAGGTTAAACCCAGTTCCTTACTCCTATGACTAGTCGTTAGACTAGCTTTACTCTCTAATGAACTTGTGACGGAAAGTGTGGCTAAGTACTCGTTGGGCACTGCAGTAATAATTTTCTTCTTCTTTTCGTGTGGGTCACCGAGTCAACGAACGACCCGAGGAACCCTGGTCTCAGAGTTTTTCAACCGCCTACTAATACTAGTAGGCCTCTGACATGGCTGTGTAACGACCGCCGTCTAAATAATCACAGACAGCAACCGGCACCAACGGCTTATTGGCTTACCTGTTTGTTTGTAAGATAGATCATGGAACCATCTTACTTACAGACAAACAGGTGGTTCAGCTTGCATTGTTCTAAGCAGACTGGGAACAAATTCACAAATTGATGTCATTTTTGGGAATCGAACCCGGAATCTGTGCGCCGCAGGCGGTTACACTACCACTGCGTCATATTAGCCGTCCAGTGATAATTTTGCGCATAGAATTCCCGGGATTAAATCCAGCTTACCAGACCAGAAGGATTCTATTGGTCACATCAGCAGCTTAGCTTCAGTAAAAATGGTATAGTTGCTACTCATAGATAGGTAGGTAGATAAGTAGATAGGTATTGCCTAGGTAGGAAGAGATGAGAGCTACTGTGTAGGAGCTTTGAGTATGATGGTACCTACCGACTGAAGTTTCAGTGGCCAGCAGTCTACTGTGTTTGCTTACGTAAACAGTGTTTCAAATCTCTTCCATACGCCACATTGCTCATCTCGAAATGGCAACAATCGGAGACTGTCCACAACACTGTGTGGCACCGCCTGTTTGTTTACGTAGGCCCCAATCAATTTCACTTATTAGGTGCGTAGGTAGGTACATTCAAATTCGCGGTAGGTAGGTATTCCATTCAACAATCACTTTACACTACCTACCCAAATAGGTAACTAGATGCCAGTACGCATATGTAGGTAGATTCTAGGTACCAGCTATATAAGTACCTATACGTAAGTACATAACTTTTTTCTTTATTATCCAGAGCAAACAATCAAATAGTTTCAGAGATGGTAAACCATCGGACCGGCTTTGGGCCAGTAATAAATTATAGTTTACCGCTTCTTAGCTCTAAGCGCTGCACCACATCAAGCTTCTCTGTCTCCATTGAAGCTAAAATAATCAAGACTCACGCCTCACCTCTAGTAGGACTCCTTGAGGGCGACGTCCCTCCAGCAAGCACTGCAGGCACGCTGGACGGAACGATCCCAACATAAACACTGCACCAAACGGTTAAAACAAACGCGGAAAAATTACAAATTACGACCGAAACAATAGCCACACTTCACCACCACTACGTTCTTTCACTGTAATCCAATTAGTTCGTTTGTTTTTAGTCACAATTTAACAATAATTATGCGCGCATGCCTTTTCATCAGTTGAAATAGTTTCGTACGCTCGACAATAGCATCTGGCAAGACCGCCGCTCGATGACTGACTGGCTGGCATCAATGTGTGTGTCCGTGTGGCGCGGCCGGGGCGGCGGGGGGCGGGCGGGGCGAGACGGGGCGCGCGCTGCCGGCCCACGGTCCTTGGTCGGGTTACCTCATGTAGGAAACGGGCTTTGAGGGGCGGAGGACCCGCGCGTCCGTGCGGGGATGACAAGGGAGCGAGCACCGACTCTCTCAACCGGCAAGGTAAACTTGAGAGTAGGAAGAAAATGAATGAACAATGAGGGTACACATAAAGTAGGTACTTACAATATTTGTACCTTTCCTACCCTCGATCACACACAGCACTGCACAGATCGCAACTTGACAACCCCGTTTTCTAAAACTATTGATTCAGAGTTGATAGCAAAACAAGTAATTACTCTAGGTAGGTAGGTACCTACTTCTACCTAAGGTTTTTTGTTTACCTACTGTAGTCTGAAAGCCTTCGCTGAAAGCGGTTTTGGATGACAGGCCTCGATTCTGACCAGACTGTTGTTAGGCAAAAACGAGGCAGTCGTCAGACAGATTTAATTTTCTCTTTCGAAATTTAGGGACAATTGTTCAGTTTCATGAGCTGGTTCACCCCTATTTACATTACCTACATTTTATGGACTCTAAAGTTGTTAAAGTTATTAAGTAACAACGCTCGACGGCCGATGTAGCGCAGTGGTAGTGCGACTGCCTTCGGCCTTCGACGCAAAGGTTCCGAGTTCGATTGTCGGTGAGCCACTTACAAAGTTGATACTTGATATTATCACTTTGTTAATTTGTTCTAGGTCTGGTTAGGACATTGCAGTCTGAATCACCTGATAAGTAGTCCGAAAAGAAAGATGGTTCCGTGAGGGCACGTACAGCCGTCGATCCCGGTTGCTGTCTATGATTACTTAGATGGCGGTCGTTACACAACCCTGTCACAGGACTAATACTAGTATGCGGTTGAAAAACTCGTGACACCAGGGTTCATCGTGTCGTTGGACGACTCGGTGTCCCACACGAAAAGAAGAAAAAGAAGCAATAACGCAGATTATTGGTGACCTGCCTAAGTCCACCCGATGAATATTATCATGAGCAGAACTAATTAGCATACCAACCTACCTACTTACAAGTAAAATAGGGGAATAAAAGGGATTCGAGTTACAAATGGGTTACAAAGGGTTAGGGTTGACTTTTTGACTCGCTAGAAAGAGATTGTAGAGACAACAGGTTACCCCACACAAGGGTAAACGGATTTTATAACTAGTTCAAAATTACAATTCAGAAGGTTAAACACAATCAAAAGCGATTATGCGACATAGCAATCTATTCGTATGTTTACAACGCACATTATCTCAACGACTACGCAGATTATGAGGCAGCCAGCGGAGGCAACTTCACCAATTCACAATAAGCACATGTAGCTGATAAGCTATCGGAGGATCGGATAGGACCGATACTGGGTGCCGCACTGGAGCACTCAATGGCTGTGTCAGCCATTCTACCTTTCAAAACACTAGAAAAGCATTTTTCAGCACGTTAAACTGCTTTTTTAAGGATGGGTTTTCTCCTGACTCTAGTCTAGGTCATAGGACAGAGACAGAGTATAAGATGAGCGAGCTCACAAAGAAGAAGCCTGTTCGCTCTTACTTTGAAGAGATTAGGGTTGTATGCGTTTGGAATGGAAACACAGACGCAGGTAGCGAGTACCACTCTTTAGCAGTGCGCGTGCATTATAAATAATGACTGGAAGCGCTTAGTCCGAATTGGTGGAACGGCAACCAGGTATGAATGGTATCCGGCGGTGAGTCTGGATGTCCGATGGTAGAAGGGAGCTGGTGGAACAAGGTCGTGAAGCTCTTGAGCACACTCTCCGAAGTACAATTCGTAAAAAACCGACAAGCAGGCAACCTTGCGGCGATGTGCCAGGCTATGTAGCTTGGTAAGCTGCTACGTGCAAATACAAACTTACAAATAATGACTCACCGACTCTACCATCAAATTATCTCTTCGGTATGTCTGTAGATACTATATCATAGTTACTGACTGAAAGATGAAAAATCCTGCATTTACTCGACCATGGATGGAAAAGACGGAGACCGGTAACTGATCCTGGCTGAATTAATGTTTTCACTGCTAATGCATGAGCAGCTCATAGTAGAGTTTGGCCTTAATTGAAACGATCAAATTAATTCACGCGTTATTTATTATTATTGTACAATTGTGCAGCAATTTGCAGCACAAAAGCGGGTCAACAAATGATGGCATTTACATTGTAATGAAATGGAAATTAAACACAGAGTAAATGGAAGTGCGTGCAGCGTACAGCTGTGGGGCAGCCCGGTATAAATCATGCACAAGTACCATGCATTCTCCGCTAATCTTCTTTTTGACAGTACAAGTCAAACGTATACAGAAATAACCAGCTCCCACGTCAGAGCCGGCCAATGCCCTTCTTGTTATACTCAAGCGAAGGATCAATAACAAGCAAATCTTCAAGTTTTTTACAAGCTTAATGTGAAATTGCTTTTGCACTCAATTTTCTTTCTCGTGTTGCATAGTGGGCTCTATTCAGCGCAAAATTCTCTTTCGAAATATAAATCCTTTTAATAAATGTTAGCTCTTAAAACCGACTATTGCTCTGGCAAAGCTTTAGGTAATTTTGTTACAACTCCCACGCATACTAACAAAGGATTTACAAGTGCATTTTGGTTTTATTTCTGCACTGCGCTGTGTCAAGGGAACCGTCTAATTCGCTCGTAGGTTTTTAATTAATTATATGCTTTGGTAGAATAAACTCGCGCTTCAAAGCGCTGAAAATAAATGTTTCCCTTCTATACGAATCCATGAAAACACTTTGTTTGCGATTATAATTTGGTACGTAGTTAGTAAATATTTTCCCGTACTAAGGTTTTATCATGCACTCACAGTGCTATATATCATAAAATTAAAATATGAAATTGAAAAAATATTAGCGCCCACCGGAAATTGAACCCGGGATCGTGGGGTACCGTCCCACTGCTCTGCCAACTGAGCTACCGGCGGCGGCGGCGCCCCGACTGACCCTTGCCAATTTTTCAATGTCTTGGTACTTACGCCGTAGAAAGTACGAATATTACCTCTAACACTTGCTTGTAGAAATTGAATTGTAGAGGTATTTGAAATATAGAATGTTGGATTAAATCCAGACCTACGCCTTCGTCTCTCTCAATTTGCGTCTCCGTAAAATATATAAATTAGTGAGCATCTCAACATCCGGATCGAGCAATAATTTATAAACCTGGTTAGGCTGGTAAAAAATGCCTAATAAAAAAAAGGTAAAAAACTTGTTTTAGCCAGGGGGTAGAGTCCAGTTGTAATTGAGTTAGTTACTCGCCTGCTCTGGTAAGTAATTTACTTCATCGCCATTTCCAACACGTTACAAATTAACAGTTTATCGAGTTAAAAACGGCCACACCACACCGCTACAAATAAAGAACGACACTGCACTTCTTCCGCCCTCATCAGTATCACTATCACTACATAGTATAAAGTTGCTTCCCGTGTATGACCCTACCTACCTATGCATAGATCTTTAAAATAATGCAACGTATTTGATGCGCTTTTTTAAAATAGATAGGGTGACTTAAGTTAGAAGTGAGGTTTTGAAGTACCTTTTACCGCGGGAAAAAGCTTCATTCCTACAGGAAAACGGGAAACAGGGTGAAACCGCTGCTGGGCGTTAACCGTTTTGTACTTACATAATATTTCAGAGGTTTGGTATCCTTTGTATGTATTATATGAGTTCAGTAGGTTAATCTTCTTCTTCTTTTCGTGTGTGTAACCCAGTCATCCAACGACCCGATGTACCTACCCTGGAGTTAAAGTTTTTCAACCGCTTACACTACTAAGTAGTAGGAGGCCACTGCCACGGTCTTAGTAAATCATGAACAGCAACCGGAATCGACGGCTTAGCGTGCCCTCCGTCCGAATCACGGATCCATCTTTCTTTTCGGTCAATCAGGTTGTTCAGCCTGCAATGTCCTTACCAGACATTGTACTAATTCACAAAGTGCAGTCGCACTACCACTGCGCCACATTAAGTGGGTAAATAGGCGATTGTTGTAATGCCTAATATTTACCAGCTTGCAAGCAATTGGTTATCCAAAGAACCAACATCCTGAGCTAAGGTCGGACGTTTCCGTAGTCCAGTAAATAAAACACGACATCCCACTCTAATTTAATGGCTTCACTTAGTTTCGCGTCATCCACACACATCGCAGACAGCGAAATAGCGCTCTTTTTCTTGTCCAATGTCATGCAAACGTCGTATCGAGTGCCAATGAGCCATAAATATTAAATATTGGTCAGCATCGGCCTCGACATAATGCTATCGTAGCATCGGCTATATTCGCGCACCGCCAGCCACTGCTCCGGAATTCTGATTACCCTCATTAGAACAATCACAATTTATAACCCAATGTTACGTCATATGCTTGTTCGATCTGCTCTTTGACTTCCTAATGATGTCTAACATATTTCCGGCTGTAAGGAAGGTCAAGGTAGGGTGCGACCTTACGCCCACCTTGATTCGTCTCCTGTGTAATATTCTGATCACTCGTCGCGGTCCAGACGCCGCCGGCAGCATCCGAGTTTAACCGCCGATATTGACGATTAGTCACCCTTCATTACGAATGCTAATAAATACTCACTTCTATCCTAATATCTTTGCAGATGGCCTCACAAAAAGAACTCGAAAGATATCAGGTGTGATTTCCTTATACTTCTTGGATAAATATTTGTCAATGGCAATGTGTACTGTACGAGGATAACTTGGATAAACTCATTTGATTTGAATTGTGAATCACATGTCGAAACTCACTATGAGTTTTGATTTTAGTACAAGATCCTATAAACTGTCTAATGTTCAGTCAGAAAATCAAATCGAATCGACATAGAAATTCTCTCACATATTTTCTATTCGCTGACCCACTTCTTATCTCGTCAAATATAGTTTTGCAAGTTGCATCCTAATCTGGGAGCTGTGTGTGGCAGTAGCAAAACGAAACCGTGTCCTAGTGTCACATAGGCTGGCGTAGCAAAACGTGTTTACAGCGTAGGAGTAGCAGTAGCACGGCAGGAAGTGCCGATAGCCAGGCTTACGGAAGCGCCTGGGGCTCCCCGTGCCTGTGCCTGCTTAGAGATAAAAGGAATCATGTCTAGAGGGAACCCTGCGAACAATCAGAAATCCTGATCTGGAAGTTGCGCAGTAGTGGTAGTAGGTAAACGTGTCCTCCCTCACTTACGAGTTAAATAAGATCTCACAATCTGAGTGAGATAGAACCGAAACAAGTTCAAGAAGATAATTTCTGCAATTTGTGCATCGTTAGAAACGTGTCCTAAGGAGTAACAAGTTTTCGTTGGTTCTCTTTTTATGTTCGCAGCATTCCTTCTATTGCTATATTCTTTTAGCAGCTCTGAGTTGCCTGCCGCCCACGTGAGCTGAACCTGCAACACTGCGCATCCTCCCGCCTGCCGTCTGCACGTTGCACTCGATCGAAACTTTACTCTCTATCACTTGGGTACCTCAGAATAAGCTCTCATCATAAAGTTATGTGAAAAATTTGATACTTGTAAATAGTAACACACAGAATACATACGTTCCTTACTAGGCAGGTAGAACGGCTGTTCTAAGTCGAACATCTCATTTATATTCAGGTCACGATAGCCTGATCTTTCAGACCTGAATAATATCCTCAAAAATTCAAAATAAGTCACTCGCTGACTACTGACTACGTTTGGAAAATCTATAATTTTATATGTGTATATTTAAATGACCTTTCGTCGCCCGCTCGGAGAATAATACCTATATCCTGTAGAGAAGCGAATATGTTAAATTCAGATGTTTTATATTCAGTGGAAGTTTTCTGTACTCTGTTATCTAGTTTAGGTGTTATTTAACATGTTTCTACTGTATTTAGAGAGGACAACGTTATTCTGGTAAATAAATGTAATTTAACATTAACAGCTACAACACTATACTGTTGGACATGTGGGCCTCTTCTACCCTTGGAAAACGGATTGGCGAGCGCAGTGCAAGATATTGCTTTCAATAACAACGCTGCTACCCATTTCCTGGATTCATTTATCCCTCAGTCTATTTTTACGACACCCACGGCTAGTATTGGGGTGATGCTATTGTAAGCCGCCCACACGGCAATATAAAGGCAAATCTCAGAACTCAGAACTCAGAACTCAGAACTTTATTTGTAATTATGGGTATAGTATAAAATACAGATAACAGGTTAATTGGGTACAGTCCTCCATAATTTGCCATCACAAAATAGCATACAAATATTTTGGTCTTAAAACTACTTAACACTTAACCGTATAGTAGGTACTTATATATTATCAATAACGTCAAAACAAAACAATAACCTAAGCAATGAGATCAAGAAAAATTAAACATTACATAACTACTTAATCTGTAAAATATTCGCTTAAATTGTAATAGGCTTTGTCTACTAAATATATAAATAGCTGTTTTTTAAATTGTTTTGAATTTAAACTCTTTATATTACTAGGCAACTTATTATAGAGTTTTGGTGCCATAGCGAATACACTATTATGTAGTAGAGTCGTTCGTGTTTCAACAACAGCCAAGTTATTTGTGTACCGTAAATTTAAATTGTGTCTTTCTGATACTTTACTAAACAAATGAGGATTATGTTTCACAAAAAGTACTACTTCAAATATGTAAAGTGACGTTAGAGTTAAAATATTTAAACTTCTGAAAAATGGTCTACAGCTGTCTATATTATTAAGGCTGCATATAGATCTAATGCAACGCTTTTGGGCTTTGAAAATAGTTTCCTTTTCACAGGAATTGCCCCAAAAAATTATCCCATACCTTAAACATGATGCAACAAACCCATGATATGCAGCCATGACAGTTTCTCTGTTAGCAACTTTATTTAATTCATATAAAGCATACGAAAATTTATTTAATCTTTTACAAATGTCTGATGCATGAGATTTCCACGTTAGTTTGTTATCAATGGTAAGGCCTAAAAATTTTGTGTTTTCTGTGCTGTCTATGATAGATCCATTAAAATTTATATTAACATTTTGTATGAGATTTGAAGGATTACGTTGATGAAAGTGCATCAATTTGGTTTTTTCTAAGTTTACTTTGAGTTTGTTTTGATCTAGCCAGAATATAATATCTTTTAGTGCATTATTGATATCACTTTCATATTCATTCGGTTTGTTGCATTTAATTACTATAGTGCTATCGTCGGCGAAGAGTAACATAGGTTGGGACACACTTTTAGGCAAATCATTGATGTATAAAAGGAACAAAAGGGGCCCCAGTACACTCCCCTGAGGAACTCCGGATGTTATTTTAAGAGCACTTGATAAGTATTTTATTTCTGTATTAGTTATAGGGCAAATTTTTGTTATACTAACATACTGCTCACGATGATAAAGATATGATTCGAAAAGTGCAAGAATATTACCGCGTATTCCATTTGCTTCGAGTTTCTGTAATAAAATGCGATGGTCTACAAAATCGAACGCTTTAGTAAGATCCATATAAATGGCGCAGACTGGATTACGTTTATCTACCTCACTAATGGTACGATTTAAAAATTCGTATAAAGCCATATTAATGGTATGGTTTTTACGGAAGCCTTTTTGTTCTCCAGCTAGTAAATGATATTTTTCCAAGAATGAATACAGAGCTTCATAAATAACTTTTTCAAAAATTTTAGATATTACTGGGATTAATGCGATAGGTCTATAACTATCCATGTCTCGAGTATTTCCTTTTTTAAATAGTGGCTTAACTATTACTGGTTTTAGCTTTTCTGGGTACTGTCCATTAGATATACTAAGATTTATTATGTGGCTTAGTGGCTTAGCTATGACTTCGGCAACATGTTTTAGAACTTTGGTGGAAATGTCATCGTAACCAACACTTTTTTTATTCTTTAGATTCATTATAATTTTAGCTATGTCGTTGTGTATTGTAGGTAGTATAAACAAGGATTGAGGGTTGTTATTTATAGTTAAAGATACTTTAGAATTAAGATTACTACTATTATCGTTTGAATTTGAATTTTTCGTTTTTTCTATCAGAAAACAATTGTATTCTTCAGCTATTTGTTTTGGGTCTTGTACAAGACTGTTGTTGATTTGTATTTCTTTTATAGATTCTTTAGGTAGATTTAATTTATTTTTATTTATTATTTGCCATATTGCCCTTGACTTATTTTCCGCCTTATTTATCGTGTAACTATTTTGCGCTTTTTGGGTTAATTTAAGTATCTTTTTGAGTCTGTTTGTATAAGTCTTTAGTGTATTTCTATTTTTATCGCTAGTATTTAGTCGGTATTGCCAAAGTAATGTACGTTTTCGCTTACTACACTTTCTTATGCCTGGCGTTATCCATTTTATTTTCCCTGAGGCGTTTATTGTAATGTCTTTTATTGGAAAGCATAAGTCGTAAAATAATTTGAAAAGTTCTAGAAATTTGTCATAGGCTTCATTAGGATTACAAGAGGTGTAGATATCCGAAAAACTTAACGCATTCAAACTAGAGTAAAACTTATCTAAATTCTCCCTACTGTAGTCTCGTATTGAAGTCCGCCAGAATTTAATGGTACATCTAAGGTAAGTTCGTCATATACCGCCTACGTAACTTCGAAAGCAAATATTTTTGATAAAAGATAATACTTTAAATAAGAAAACAAGCACGTCATATTAATTGAACAATTAAATTAGAAATAGCATCCAGCAGAGTAACGTAAGACTTTTGAAATATGAAATAATAAATAAAATAAAACACAGTCGCATTGGCAGAATTAAACTACATACACATACACACATATCACGCCTATAATCCCTTGCGGGGTAGGCAGAGCGTAAACAGCCGCAAAAAACGGCCATTTACACCACTTCTGACAAATGTTGAGGGTCATTCGGAAAATTGTGTATCACTATAGTGACAGGTTGTCAGCCCATCGCCTAAAATTGCATTACACACCCTCGAGTCCCTTAGTCGCCTCTTACGACTCCCACGGGAAAGAAATGGGGTGATGCTATTCTAAGCCGGCATCACACGGCATAAGCCGGCATCACACGGCATAGCCGGCATCACACGGCATAGCCGGCATCACACGGCATAAGCCGGCATCACACGGCATAGTTTAGAATTAAACTACGTGGGAGATTAATTCGCCTATGAGTATTACTTGACTATTACGTTCTAATTGAGATCCTTCCTGTACTTATTATGTAATTAAGATAATTATTATTTAAAATTTTATGCTAGTCAGTACTCTCCTTGTTTATAAATTATTATTTCTCACATTTCTAAGCTAAAACACAAATTCTTTTATAACTAACGTCATAGTTACTTGTAATTTTTTTAGTTACAATAACTTCAAAACAAATAAACAAAATAAGTTTTTAGGCCATATTTGAGATAAAAATAAATGTTTTATTAAAAAACATAGGTAGGCGCTATTAAAACTTGGAGCCTAATTACGCCTGCCTAGTGGCTAATTACGCCTACCATATAAAACTAACTATAAAACAACAAAATCTTAAAATAAAATGGTGTGAATTATTTTTAAAATAATATTAAAATTAATTACAGCCAATAAGGCAAGTAAATTCTTCTTTGAAGTCCTTCGTCAATCCGATGAGTCCACACGTACCGATTTATGTAAATCATCTTCCCTATCAACAGTATTCCCAACTCAGCAAATCGGATAATCCGTTTAACAAAATCGGCTTCTTGTGTCTTGGTAAATACAGATTTTCTTCTTAGCTGCCGTTTGAACACTCCACCACTTCTTCAAAATCAAGCCAAGTTCTCCTTGGCATTCCATACTGTTCTGAAGCTTAATAGCTAGAAATTCGTGATTCGACATCAGAAAATGCCGCCTTTAAATTTTCCTTCATCCATAAACTCTTTTTTCTTGTGGTAAACATGTTGTTTCATCTGTTAAACAAACATTGATAGTAACGCCTAGTGTGTCTATTTATGACGCCTACGGTTGGATAATACCGCCTAAGAGGAGTATATTGCCGCATAGGCGGTATTAAACTTTACGTCAACTTTAACAAATATTCTCACAAATTAAATATCCCTGATACTTTTATAAAAAAACTTATACATCATAGATTGCAAAATAGATACTTTAATTAAAATAGTTATTGAACGATATTAAATGCTTTAGAATGTAGTCAAAACTTACCTGGACATTTCCCATATTTTTATAAGCGCAGCAGCAACACCCGCTTTTCAACAAAAGATGCGCGGCTACTAGCATAAGGCGCAAGCTGGGAGCTTGTGGCGCTTAGTGTTGAATGACAACAATACTCTGTTACCATTCCGTGCAATTTTTATGGTATTATTCTTGTTTTACCAATTTTATGGAACCTAGGCGATTTAACCCGACAGGCGGTAATCGACTAACCTACCTTAGATGAGATTGGATACTTTAATAACTGAGCGGTGTGGTCTGATAAACCTAAATCTAAAACTTCACCTTTACTACCTCTCGGATTACAATGGGCAAAGTTATCTATGCACGTTCCCGAATCCGGCCTAGTGATTTCCTTAAATTGTAATTTTAAATTATATTGCTGTAAATAGTTTTCAAATTCTAGTGACAAACTATTATTTTTAAGTCTATCTATATTAAAATCCCCGCAAATTATAATTTTTTTGTTCATTTTTTGTAATTTATGCATAATTATATCCATTTTAGTATAAAAAATAGTCAATTTGTCATTCAAAAGGGAAGGTAATCTATAAATGCACAACACTATGATATTGTACTGAGGTAGTTCAATAGCACAACACTCGATAATATTCATTACAGACACTTGTTGTACGAATGGTATGTCTTTGAACTCGACGGTATTCTTTACCAAAATGCATGCTCCACCTCTTCTATAGTCTCTTGAATATGTAGTTGCCAGCTTGTAGTTAGGTATATGTAGCAAATCTTCTTGCCCTGAGGCCATATTATGTTCAGTAATACATACTATTTTAATATCTAGTTTTTTACTTGACAGTTCCCCTAAATGCAATATTAGTAAGTCTGACTTGTTAATAAGTCCTGATATATTTTGGTGGATTAAGTAAAGTAGGTATAATTAGACTCGAAAAAACTGGTTGTTGTCATTGCTTTTGTTTTCCTGTGACGAATCTTCTATTGAGGTATGGATATGATTTTGATGAGGTGGTAGTACGCATTCTTTATCTAGTTGTAGTGATGGGTAAAATTCATTTTTTATCCATGTCAGCAATTGTCCGAGTTGTACTATAATATTTTTAATTCCTAGATTATTGAGTTTTCCGGAAAAAGATGAAAACATATCCATGGAAAGGCTCATATTGCTATCAAAGAAAAATCCATAATCATACTTTACGATATCTTCATGAAGGAAACGATTGAAAACTTCGACTCTATAATTAAAAATTTTTCGTCCGCATACATAGGTTGGTGTACAAATTATGATATTTGTTTTTAACTTTTGAACGGATATTCTGATCTGATGAACAAGGTCAGTGTAGTCTCTTGTAGTCAGAAAATCTGCTTCTCCAATCATTAAAAAGCAATACTCATTTGCAGAGTAATCACTTACTTCTTGTTCCATATTACGCAATAACTCCTTAATAGATCCATTGGGTATGATACTGTGGCAATATTCAAATGAGCTATAAAAATTATCATTCTCGATAGTTTGAAGTATTTTATTTTTATTGTTTGTGCTTATTATAGATAACCTATTGCGTTTTATAGTATTATTTTCTATTGCTAAGCTCTCATTTTTTAATGAATTACTGGAAATATTCTTTGCTTTATAATTTTCCTTATGTTGTACTATAGCTAAGTTTGTTAATTGTTGCGAAGTTGTTTTTTGATTAACTTGCATCTGTTGTAAAGTCTTCTGTTCATTCCAGGTATCATTAGTTTGTGTATAATTATTTATACATTTTTTCTTTATAATTTCTAGCGCTGATAACTTCTTTTTTAGCTCATCATTTTCTTGTTGCAATTCATTTATTTTTAAGAGAACCTCTTCTAATTTAAACTTTAATATATCTGATTCATTTTCTCCTTTTTTTTCTGATGCTTTCTGTTTATGACTTTTCGACAATGGAAGTAACGTATCTCCGAGGTTAATGTCGTCGTAGGTGTCGTCATCACTATCAGTACATAGCGAATGGAAACTGTTTTCTGTAGAAACATTTATGACTATTTTTTGTTTTTGCGCTGAACCGATTAGTGGGGTAGACGTAGTCGTAACCCTTGTTGGTATATCCTGACGTAATGTAGCAGTCTCATTAAGTTTAGTGGTGGACTTTATTGGTGTAGGTGGTGGTGAAGCCTTACTTAAATATTTTTCTGGACTTTTCAGGCAATTATCACATTTCCAATTATCCTTCCTCTCTTTGTTCAGCGCATAAAAGGAAGAGTATCTCCGTTCTGTTACGTTAGTGCACGGTATGTGAAATGATTTATTGCACTTGGAACACGTTAGATATTGTCTGCTGGTCATGTTAGTATTGCATTTTGCACATGTTAACGCCATCTTGCGGCGCGAGTCACTATCTAGACCTTGGTCAGGATTTAATTTCTGATCCTCTTGGTTCTTCGATGTTTCATCCAAAGTGCAATTTTTTGATCGTGGACTGATCTCTTTAGATTGTCGTCTAATATTGGATAATTTTACCTTTTCCATCTTACAATTTGAACACGACCATTTGTCTTTTTGGTCTTTATTCATCAAATAATATTGCATATCAGATACTTTGGCGCAATTTTCATTAGCACAGAAGTCTTTTTCGCAAGAATTACACTTGAGAAACTGCCTTCCAAAAATTGTAGTTTTGCACTTTGAGCACGTAATTGAACACCGCCTTGATGTCTTTTTTTGATATAGTGACATCTTTCGGTTTCTTCTGGTACTAAGCTCTCCAGCTCCAACTAGTATTGAAGTAGCGGCACTAATTAAAATTGTATTAAGTTAGAGCTTTTTTCAATAGATAGCGCTACTAGTCCCGTTCGTCTTCATCATCACTTGGAGGAACGAAGCGCTATTTTAAATATTTTTTCTCAACTGTCTTAAAAGTCAAAAACGTTCACTTTTATTATTTCAGAATGTTATTTACACAATAATCACTTTTGTTTATGTATTATTAACCGTAATAACTGTATGAAGAGAGTCTATTTGTCTTTTCTGTAAGAAATCAGTTCAAAACACGTAACGAATTTTCACGTAATAAAATGTCTCATAACTAGTTATACACTGAAAAGTTTTTAAAGATAACACTAATCCTAGGTATTTGTACGTAATTGAATACAACGACTATAAGAGCACTAATATAAAGCAGCTCAAAACTATTTTTCACAATTATTTACTATTTATTTGCTTCCAACAATAGAACTAGCGTTATAAGCAGTCTGTTGACAGGTATCAAGAATACATAAAATATTCTACTACCTACCACATTTATTTATTACATACATACATACATATAATCACGCCTCTTTCCCATAGGGGTAGGCAGAGACTACATCTTTCCACTTGCTACGATCCTGACACACCTCTTTCGCTTCTTCAACATGCATCAATCTTTTCATACATGCTCGTCGGTTTAGGGTACTCTTGACCTGACCTTTCTCTAGAACGTCCCCGATCTGATCCAAGTACGTACGATCCATTTATTTATTTATTTAACTTTATGCACAAAAATGTACACGGGCGGACTTAACGTCAAAGGTGTTATCTCCCAGTCAGGGCATGTGGAAAGGGTCAAAGCAGGTGCATCAAACAAAAAAAGTATTAATAGAATTTTGGATTTGCTTGACTAGTAATTCCAAGCTATTGACTAACATTTATATCATTCCGGTAAATGTACTGTTATGTTATAAATTGTAATAAATGAAGAAATAAATATGTACATGCAGCTAGTTGGTTTGTGTTACACCACCATGGTTTTAATGACTCTACATTTTCATATAAAGTTTTTAAGAAAAATCATTATCTTAATATCTATTTGAACTTCGTGCCGTAGCGTGGACAGAATCTCACTAAATAATAGGTATACCTAACCTAAAAATATTGCACGTGCCACCTAGGAAACCTAACCAAAGGCAAAGGCGTTTCTTTTTCTAGCGTAGGCGGTATCCATGTTGACATCATAATAATTACCGGCTGACCTTTCCCCGTGAAACAATGTCAAATTAGTGTTCAGGCATCTAGAAAACAATCTGTCCAGTATCTGAAAGCTTTAAGATGATGACGGGGGCTATTAATTTCCATTACTGATGCGTATATCGACATCGCTCGACGTTTACAGCGGCTTTTCTTTTAGGAATTTATGTGACAGAAAACTTTGGATGAGTAGTTTTGGAAGCGCATCGTGAAAACGCTAGAATGGGGAAAGCGGAGTGTACTGTCACCTGAGACTGCAGGGTTCATAAGTACGACGAGTACGATGGATGTTTAACTTGGAAACTGTGCGGCGGCGACCGACGACGCCTCGTTGCCTCGACGCCTCGACGCCTTCATCCTGTGAAAAATAAATTCTTGTTATCTCAATTTCTATCCAGTACCTACCTACATCTCCTACACAGCTGATCTTTGTTTATTTTTAGCAAAAAAATATTCAGCCTTGCGACTGCATCCTCTACTCATCTTCCATTCACTCTAAATTTCTTAAGGTAGTGACATATATACAAAACAAGCAATAACAGCCCTTTAAACCACTGAGGTATAACCACAATCTCAGTACAAAGTTTGCGTCTTCAATTTCTTTGGAAGACATTCATTTGTATGGATTGAATGAGAATCGATCGGGCTGACGTTAGCCGACCGAACTATTGTTGGTGGCTGGCCAATAAACCTTCGTCCTCTTTAGGGCTGTGAGGGGACAGCAAAGGCCCCGAATTGGCAATTACCCGCCCACCTGCCGAGCAAGACAAGCACCTGCTGATTAATGAGAACGTTTGCCAACGGAGATTTCGAAGGCACATTTATGTTGAGAAATTCAGACAATAAATGAAATAAGATTTCGTCTTACAAAATAAGCAGGAGGTAAGTAGGTGCCTATAAGTAGAGACCCGATATCATTTCGGGATGTTTATCGAACTAGTATAATTTTCAAGTTCAATGGATCCGATCAGTCGCTTTTACCGACTATAGAGGGCCGGCCTTGGCTGATCGTGATAAGGATAGAACTGTAGGTAAATAATAGGGCTATAAACACGTCTTCCACCACTCACCACCGCCGCTGCTGCGCCCAGCCATCAGACTTGGGGCCACGTCGATACGATACTGATCTGATAACATTGACATTGCAAGGTCGGTGGTAGGGGCGCGGGCGCGAGGCTGCTGCCCAATGCACGCGAACTCACCATTTTGGAGGCCGACAGAAATAACAGGGAATTTGACGAGGCCAGATCCGATAAGGGTTGCAGTTTCATATTACCTATGTAGAACAACTAAAATAACAACGTTACGGTTAATTTCCGAGGTTGTTTGACCTTTCTAAATAAAAGTTCATGGACGCTATCGTGGTTCGTAGCATAATTCTGACGGTGAGATTAACATAATTGTTGTTTATGGCGCTTTCGGTACATAGTTAATTTAAGTAGAGCTTGGAACACAAATTCAGTTATATACCTAATCTTGGAAGTTAACAATTTTACAAGTCGTCAATATCCTGTAAGTATCTGCGAAGAAAGTAGTATACTTAGTATACCTATGTGTATGGAGACAAGCACATCGAATAAGGTCAAGTTCGTAGCGGTGAGCTGGGTGCGAGGCGAGCGAGGGTGAGGTATGAGCGCTGAGCAGCTCACGCTCCGCCGCATGCCGCCCAAGGCCGCTGAACATCAAAGCCCTAGGCCTCACAAATTATCCTCTCCGCCGAGCAGCTGTAAGCACACTCGCTGACGATGGCTCTCCGGACCGCGCCAAGCTAATTTTAGTTTTGTTAATCGACACTGCCGACTGGAAAATTCTGCGTGTCACTTGTTTCAACAACTTGAACTTGAAAAGTTGCAAGGGACATTTGGAGATCACCGAATTTATTGATTGTTTATTCAAAGGACTAGGTACTGCTGGCGGCGCGCAAAGGCATTGAATCTTGATTGGTCCCTATGCTGTGATGTCCTTAGTGGCTTTGAGCAATTAAATAACATCCAACCACCCCTCCTAGCATTACCTACTTACGGTTACGGTATAGTTAGTATTTTTGCTTACGGTTATTGTTGTTACACACAATTTTCGTTATCAACGGAAAAATTGAAAAAGGGCAAATAACTATCATGTGGAGATAGATGATAATTTGACACAGGTTCATTTGCGTAGTTGACAAATGTCCAAGCCAATTATATAAATATATATAAATAAATACCTTACACATACTCTTGTAAGTTTTTGAGACACATCCAAGGGTTTGTCTGTTTTCTGACTATCATGTGGATGGTCCAAGGATATACCTCTATTTGCATGTGTGTTGAAACGTCATACCTACCTATTACTTGTCAAACACACATAACAAACTATAGTGAATACGAATGATATATGGAATAAATAGCCAAGTGAAGTGTCAGCATTAAAGGGGTCAAACAGGAAAATAAAAATATAATTAAAAAAAGTTTTTTAAGGCAAGCTTTTATTTGAGTGCACTAAAACGAAAATAATAGCCCGAACTTGGGGACCGTAGTTTCATCTCTGAGATGCTATGACCACCTTCCGGCTCTATGATCAGACCCTGGCTACCATGTATTTGAGTGCTTGGCAATACGATTCCAATGAGCCCAAGCTCGATAGGGGTACATAGTTTCATCTCTGAGATGCTAAGACCACCGGCTCTTCCGGCTCCATCTTCATATCAGCTTTTGGACATCATAATATTGCATTGTCACCCAATTTACTGTCTATGCAAAATTTAAGATCAATCGGAGGTCGTTAACGGGCCTACTTCCATGAAGTGAGGTGAAAACGAGCTACGAGAATGCATTTTATACATAATCTAAGGCACATCACTGTCAACAAAATTTTGTTTTTTAATCTTCAAGATATGAGGAATAAGCCAGGGCAGCGCAAAATCTCATTTTATATTTAATAACGGAGAAATTAAAATTTGAAGTTCCCTCTATTTTTCAGTGATGAAGCGTGGCGTAAGAGATTTCCTCCGCCAGTGCTAATCGAACTGTATTGATCTTAGTATGATTATTAATGGCAATTTCACGTTGAACCCGCCCGGGCGGCTATTTTTTGACAAAACAACTTAGTTATTAAGAAATTTAGCAAAACACTTACTGTTTCCGGCTGCTTTCCTTGGGAATAAAAGGTTTTTGTTTTGATGTGTTTCCTCTGCTGTCAAAACTGACGTGGAATTGATCATAGATAAACGGAATATGATGCAGACGCGACACACTGTACATTTGTTCGATATTTTGACCGTGAAAAATTATTGTAGCTAGAATTTTGCCGTAAAATATATCAACTATCTACAACAACGGCATTCTATCCACTATGGATAATTTTGCCAATGTCAATACTACGTTGATTGATACATCGAACGAAACGCAAAATATGAACCGATTAGACGTAGGTATTAAAAATATTTTAACGATCAAATAATAGGATGACGTGGTTGTTAGTGCAGATTAGTATGAAGTAGTAAGGTTCGATTTATATGCAACACTAGACGGCGGCACGGCGGCACAAAAGCAGTTTCTTAACCGCGGCGGAAATTTTTAATTGTATATATGGAGCGCTGCGCATACGGTCACCACCAACCACAGTTTTAGGACAAATTATAAGAAAGCAAGTATAATAATCATGTACATGTACTTACGTACATACATACATACACATATCACGCCCATATCTCTTGCAACTTGCGTACCTAGTATACAAAAGTATTATTTATGTAGTAAAAGATTTTTGTCAGATTTCAGTTCAAGAGTGGGATCAATTGATTCGAAAGGTTTTTAGTGTTATGGGGTAGAAAGGTTCTAGAGTGGCACTGGGTCAAGATGTTCAAGCTAGGGTAACACTGGGTTGAAAGGTTCTAGACTTATACCTAGCTGTAAAATCCTAGAGTGTCACCGACCAAAATGCCAATACAAATGTTAAAATTAATTTCCAGGCAGGTACTTATTATTTCGGGAAGGTCGAGGGTATCATTATCTTAAAGGTTGTAGTCACCCTGGTTCGTTGGTAACACCGAAATATACCAAACACTGTATAGGGCTATAAATCCCTTTTCTAAAAATACCAATTTCAAGACCAAAAATTACAGGATTATCCAGATAGGAATGGATTAAAAACCCTAGTCAAAAAAACAATTAGAAGCACCTTCGATTTTAATATTTTCTTAGTTACTTTAATAGATATCACCAAAATGTATGATAATTTTTGACTATGAAGCAATTCAACTGGTGTCGGTGATTAAAGGAAAAAGATTGTTAAAGGTGTTCGAAGGTTTGAAAATTTTAAGGCATGCGGCGTCTGATGGTCAACAAATATTGTTCAAAAACTAATGAACGGTGCGAGAATGCGACCGCTATATATTATCATATCATAATATCATACTCGAATATACAGCGTGTTACAGAATAACAAGTAAAGCCGAGAGGGTGTAAAAGGGACCCTTATAAAGAGTCTATTGACAAAAAATTAGAGCCGCAGTGTCGATTTTGAAAATTACGGAAATTATAGTTTTATATCAAATTACTAAAAACATTTATCGTTGCACCACAGCACTACTTTGACAGTTTAAAGTTCAACTGAAGTTGCCAACGCGGCGCAGTGAAACTCGATATACATTGCTTGTTATTTCAGAGTGTAATCATTTTAATGAACTGAAGATAACCAGAAATGTATGCCAAATCGTAATTTGTTGGAATCGAAGTGTAGTACTGACCTAGACTAGTGCTGTTATTATTTCATCAACTGATAAAAATAAAGAATATTATTATTTTTGCGTTATTTTGTAACAGCTTGTATAATGGCCGTCAATAATTGGTTTTCGCTGTTTATATTTTGAATTTACATCTATGTACTGATTTATGTAATAAACGTTTAAAATTGAAATTGAAATTTAACAGTATTAGTTGCGCTTAAGGTGCACGCAATGACGAAAATGACAAAGAAATATCCAAAAAAAGTTTCTTAATGTTGAAGTTCGCAAAAAAATACAAGTACAATACCGGGATGGACAAAAACGAAACAAAAATATGTTCGCGCAAAGTGCGTAACATGATACTGGCCACTTGCATTTTTAAACCTGAACTAATAAGTTGGCTTTATTTAGTTTAATGACTTTGCTTTTTCTGTAATAACGATAAACTAAAAAGTTGTAAATATGATTTGAAGATAAGTGTTTTGTGAACTGATTAAGCCCTTATTTTTAGATGAATTATTTTCATGTACTGAAAGTGGAAGAATAACAAACAAACAGACAGTACAGTTTATAGAGTTCATAATTAATATGGATACTATGCCTTCAGCTAAGTCTTGGCGAATGGTTCAGCTTATTTCAAAATATGGTCCTTATAATATAATGTAGGTTAATATTCCTTCCAAGTTATAATATCAACTTTGTGATTAGTCCACCGAGAATCGAACCCGGAACCTTTGCGCCGCAGGCAGTCGCACTACCATTGGTCGTCAAGTATTGTATCAGTCAGTACCAGTTAGACTAACATTATATGAAATGGTGACACCTCTATAATATACTCTTTGACATGACTTCCGAATTTCATTTGAATTTCGTTCCTTCCGTCGAAGTAGGACTCTTAAGTAAAATTTTGCTTCCAAGATTTGACCCGTACAAACTAACAAACAAACGAACACGGCAAGTCAAATAAATGCTTGTAATAATAAACAAAATGTCTGCTATTTGACTGCCATATGTAGATTTACTCGATAGGCATATTTGCTTAACTACTCCGCTCGTAAAAGCACACATGTGTGCTTGAAGAACAATACAAATCTATTGTTGCAAAATTCGACCTGAGCGAAGTGGTACGTATTATAATATGTCAAACACAACAAACACCCAAAGGGAACAAGAATAGCCAAGTGAAGTGCCAGCATCCGAATCTACCTAGGTTTAGCTTTTGCTGAAGTACCAACCTAGTTAGGTACCAACTTACTTAGGTACCTTACTGCCCATTAACAACATAATTTTCGCGATTTTCCAGACATTTCCTAATTTATTACGTTTTCCTGATAAAATACCAGCTTTTATCACCAGTTGACAAGATATTCCTTCAGCAAATAAGTCAATTCAAGTTTCTTCGTAAATCTTCGTTACATAGGGTAAGGACCTCGGCGCTATAGCGGTATGGTTAAACTGAAATATTAATTTAAATACCTAGGTACCAAGGTAAAACCGATCTACCGGTCGTTATCTTGGAAATGGTTTCTCACAAATATTTAATACCTTTTTAATGATCAAATCATATGGGTTATTTTTTAATGCAGTAAGTTAGTTTTAACCAGCCAGTGTAAGGTAAGCGTATCTCTTTTAAATATATTATTATATAAAAATTGATCTAATCATTAAATAATAAATAGTCTGACAATTCACACAGCGCCATCAAGTCCCAAACTAAGCAAAGCTTGTACTATGGGAACTAGATAGCTGATATTAATACGTATATACTTTTGTTTCAATAAATACATTATATACATAGAAACACCCAGACTAAACACAAATATCTGAAAATAACTTTACAAATATTTGTGTTTTGTGGGGGATCGAACTCACTACCCTCGGCGTAGCAGACATGGTTACTATCCGCTACGCCATCGGCCCAGTCGTTAATTTTTTCATAGGTTGCTATTATGACATCTCTCATACTGAGGCACAGAGGCTCCCTCAATTTCTACGCCTATTCTTTTTCCGCACAGACTTCTAGCACTTACTATGAACTATGTAGATATATAAATATGTCGCACGTTTTTGATTAATTCAGCTCTTTGATTAGAGACCGGCAGAAGACAAAATCTAGACTCAATTTGATCATAATCCAGTTCATTTCTTTTAAAAACCTGAACTAGGTACTTAACACGTTGAACGCCACGCAAAAATCATGGTGTTTCCATTCAGGCCACGAGGCTCACATGTGACCCCGACCATGCTGTACCATTCAGGCCACGAGACTCACCGTGTGACCCAGCGGTAGGCTTCTGTTCAAACGCACTTTATAGGCCATAGGACATCGGTATCAAACTAAATGGTTAAAACAGTGTGCCGCATGGCCCTGTAGAACAGCCCGGTCAGCTTGGTTCTCGTCTATCGAAAAAGACTTAAAAAATATTTGCAAATTTTACCAATCGTTAGGGTCGCTTCAGTGTGCTCCATACAAACTATATAAGAAAAACTACGTGTTTTGGACTACGTCCAAATTTAAGTTGTGTTTATTTTGGATTTTACAATTCCTACGTTTCGAGCTCTTTACAGGTGTTAGACGTCAGTATTTAGAATAGAAATTATTTTTGTTTTACCGCCATCTATTTCTTAATTGCCTAGCGTAACGTCCGGGTTCCACACAAAATGCTGAAACCGTATCTCGTGTAGTAGGTCTTACAGTATGTTGGATCTGGTTCTTCTGCTGTGTAATCTGCGGAGTCCACGTTGATGAGATTCCCCATCCAGTATTTCTGTTGAAATTCGGATGTTTTTGAATTTCTATGGCTTCCCGTACTTTCCTAGGAATGAATCTCTTCTCTCTCGCTAGGATTGCTGCCTTATCGAATCTGACATAATGGGTGGGGTTATCCATGATATGTTCACACACTGCAGACTGTCTGTCACGACGGTTTTTTACATCAGTAATATGGTTTTTTAGACGTGTAGATACATTTCTCTTTGTTTCTACTATGTATGAGAGTCCAGTCACAGTCAAGTTTATAAACACCAGGGTCTTGGAGAGGGATGTTGCATTTGACTGATCTGATGTACTGGCTGATCTTCCTTGGCGGCTTGAAAATGGTCTTGATTAAAGCTCGCTTCAGAATTCTACCGATCTTATCAGTTACTCTCTTCATGTATAGTAAGTATGCTGGTTGTCGTTCGACTGTGGATGGTTTGGCACGGTTTCTGTGACGTTGACGGGGTGGCTTCAGGATTTTTTTCATGGAGTACTCGTCTCACATGCTTGGGCTCATCGTCTAGGTGTTGGGGGTCACAGATACCGCGTGCTCTCTGAAACAAAGAGGTACCAACGGCAGCTAATTGGCTCGGATGATGGTGGGAGTTACCATTTAGGTACCTATCTGTGTGGGTTGGCTTTCTATAAACGGAATGACTGATTGTACCATTTGTGTTTTTAATTATAAGAATATCTAAAAATGCTAATTTATTATTTTGCTCTGATTCCATTGTTTTAATATTGGGACGAATTGAATTAAAATGATTTAGAAGAGCAGTAACTTGGTCTTGTGCCAGGATGGTGAAGGTGTCGTCTACGTACCTCTTATACATCGTGTCGGCACAGCCGGAGCTTGCCTTAGGGCTCGATCCTCAAAGTCCTCCATAAAGATGTCAGGCATCAAGGGGGATACTGGAGAGCCCATAGCCACGCCATCGACTTGTATGTAGAACTCATCATTCCACAATAGGTAACCAGATGTTAGGCACCATTCTAAAAGTTCTGCATATTCTATTGCTATGTTATTTTCCCGGAGTTTTCGTTTAACTATTTCGATACAATCCTTGACTGGAATGGCAGTGAAAAGCGATTGGACGTCAAAACTAACCATTACTTCGTTGCTGTTTACTTGCAAGTTTTTGAGTTCTCCGACAAACGCTAGGCAATTAAGAAATAGATGGCGGGAGAACAAAAATAATTTCTATTCTAAATAATGACGTCTAACACCTTAGTCACCCGTGACCACGAGCTCTGTAAAGAGCTCGAAACGTAGGAATTGTAAAATCTAAAATAAACACAACTTAAATCCGTTTAAAATTGTTTTATTGTGATGAGTAATAGTTGTGCAAACTCAAGAAAATATTAATATTGTAACAGTCTAAACACAACTGGACGGAACTGGCATGCCGGCCGTTAAAGCACATCGCGTGGCGCGTGGGCATGCAGGGTAGGCGTGCGGGGTGGGTCGCATCTTGACCCCGCGGCCCCCGCAGAAGGATTTTGTGATTTCCCTCCGCTAGGGCCACGGGGGACACTAGTGTGCCATTTGTAAATTTACTCACTTTTTGGTAGAATAAGAGCTAAGTATTTAATGCACAATGTGTTTCGAAGTATTTGCAATCGATCTACGCAATAAAACAAAATCGACTAAAATCAAGATAATTAGGATTTTCTGTTGGCCTCAATGCGTGGTCCTTGGTTGGCCCACATGGTGGGCCGCGTGGCGTTCAACGTGTTAAGTAAGTTTATGATCAGTTTGATGTAGATTTCCGTTGACGGGGGGGGCTTCAGGACTTTCGGCGCTACTGTACTGTACCGCATAGTGCCGGCTAAGAGTAGCATCACCACTTTTTCACCGTGGGTGTCGAGGTGTCGAAGGGATCTTCTTCTTTTCGTGTTGTACACCGAGTCGTCTAACGACCCGATGAACCCTGGTGTCAGAGTTTCTCAAACACCTACGACTAGAACTAGGCCTCTGAAATAATTATCAAACCACCGCCATCTAAGTAATCAAACAGCAACCGGGACCAACGGCTTAACGTGGCCTCCGAAGCATGGAACGATCTTTCTTTTGGGACAATCAGGTGGTTCAGCCTGCAATGTCCTACAGACTGGGAACAAATTCACAAAGTGATAAATAACAACTTTGTGAGTGTCCCACCGAGAATCGTACCCGGAACCTTTGTGTCGCACATCGGCCGTCAATGTTGTGGGTATGGCAAATGTCCCCTAATATTGGGAGGCTTATGTCCAGTAGTGGACTGCTGAGACTGTTGATGTTGAAGGCTGCTGCTGAACCTACATTTTTGATAAAAAACATGCGATTTATGTTTCAATATAATAATCAGAAATGTTGCCCACCTACATTGTTATCGCAAATAATAGCCGATAACCGTGCGTGTTAAAACAATACATACAATACAATTTTCCCAATGACCCTCAAACGTTTGTCAGACGTGGCGTAAGTGGCCGTTTTTTCGGTCGTTTACGCTCTGCCTACCTCGCAAGGGATAAAGGCGTGATATATGTATGTATGTATGTATGTAACTTTATTTTTCTTAGAAAATTTTAAATTTGACTGTTACGTCGTCAGTGACTGTTACTACATCCACGGCTGTCCAGTCGCAATCCTATTCATGTAACTGTTATACATAAACATGCGCGCGCGCAACGACGTCACGGCAAGCGGAGCGTAATTTCGCTCTCAGTATCGTACCTTCGATAGCTCAGTTGGTAGAGCGGTGGACTGTAGAGGAGTAACGATCGCTGGCATCCATAGGTCGCTGGTTCAAATCCGGCTCGAAGGAATTTTTTGAATGAATATACGAGAAGTAAAACTATTTTTATTTATTCATATTGATCACCCTCTCAGACTTACAACTGACATTTCCCAGCTACCGTTCGCTGGTGTCAAATTTCGCAAACAAAAATGGCGACTAATTTCGCAAGGAGTAGGGTTGCAAAAATATAAATTATTTAAAATTTTTACGGTTTACATTCAAGCCACTACTAAATACTAGTGCGGAAATATATTACCGGTTTATTTACACATTTTCGGCATGTTTATGTTGTTTTGTTTTTTATTTTCTGGGCCTGGAAGTTGCATGTCTAGAAATTTTGCTGACGTCGCAATATATAATAAAATTACGAAAAATATATGATGTACCGATAAAGTTCAATTATTTTAGCACAATCTGTAATAAATATGTGATGCAATTATACATTTCTCCATTAGTCTATACATACATATTTTTTTCATATGAAAAGCACCAAAAACATCATCCACCAAAAATTTCCGACGGGCGAAAGCGGTTGATCAACTTTGACAGTTTGTTATTTTACTTTTTTTTTCTAACGCTTTACACTTTGTGTTGCTAGTATAATGAAAATTTTATTCTGAACAGTTCTATGCACGTTTCATTCACCAAAAAAGTTAAGTTTCGTCTATGAATCATTTTTGACGGACCGAAAACGCGCGAAAAACTTGACACCATACTTAAAGCACACATGTGTGCTTCGACGAGCGAACGGTAGGCGGCCATTAATGTACACATGTGTGCTTTGACGAGCGGGGAGGTTAAAATAAACGGAACTCAAGTATTCTATCGCGTTTTTGTAAAAAGCGATCACTTTATTTTATTTATCTAGGTACGGCAGTTGCACTGATTTTTCACACAGGTGTTCTAAAATCAAATTCTTCACAGTGGAGAATCTGTGACGTACCTATTGATGCTGAAAGTAGATGCGACTCCCTGTATAGCCAAATCCGAAAAATATTTTATTCTAATGGATATAAGTAGGTACCTCACCTACTTTTATGAAGTCGGTTAAAATCCTCTCGCTCGGCATCCACTCGGCTTCACACGCCTCCATAGTTCAGTTGGCCGCTGCACAAAAGGCAGGCGTATTTCTACTCCATTCCATATTTTGGAACTTGGCCTGCATCATGCCGCACTCAGCTACGCGCCCCTCGAGGACCATTCAGTCGTCGAAACAAAACGTGCTCTCAACACCGCTGTGTGAAAACTGCAAATGCAGAATGGACTGGATACACGGATACATTGCGATAAAATAATATTTTCTAGAAGTTTTCAAGAGCGTTTTTTATATTAGGAGGCTTTAATCATCAAAACGTCTAATTTTGGATCGAGATAGCCACAATGCCACATGGTCACGTATTTATAGCCCAATTTAAACTTTCTTCATTGCACAGAAACGATGAGGACGACAATTTTTACGACCTTAGGGGAAAGTGGTATAAGACGGGGTAGGGGGGTAAGATGGGAAATCAGCAAAAAACTATGTTCCAAACGCACTTTCAAAAGACTGCTTACGCCATCTTACGGCAATTTAGTGAAGTTATCCAGTGCCGCAAATGTCATGGCGGAAAGTGCGTGTATTGTGATTTCGTGAGTAATTTATTGTTTTTAACACTTTTGATGTAATATTTGGGGTCCGTAAACTACGTGACTGCATTCAATACATGACGAGCAATGCTGAGGCAGTATTTTTTTCGTAAAACTGAGATATTTTACTACTTTATGAGCGTTGCTTCAAGCAGGCAGGCTTTGTTTTATAACTTCAAAAAATTTTGTGTTTGAAAAATGATCGTTTGGGGCATGATGGGGTATATCTTCACAGCCATACAATCTGATCTAAATAAATCAGCATTTAATTAAATTAGCCTAAAACTACTGATGTCTTACCCAAGTATGACTCAGAAACAAAAGAGAGAAGTCCTAAGAAGAGGAAAAACTGCTATAATTACTACATACTACAGAATTAGTAGGACGACAATGATATTTGCCCAAATTGTGAAGACAGCGATTAATTAATGTAGAAGTGTATAAGAAATCCTATATCCCATCATGCCCCAGGGGATAACCCCGTCTTACCCCATGGGTGGGGGCAAGATGGGGCAAAGAAATGTTTTGATTTATTAATTATTTTTATAAGAAGTTGTTTATTTTTGCGTTATTGTTGATTAGAATATGAAAGAATATAGACTGTCGGATTCTCAATTAAAGTTCCTATGTCCTAGCATAAAAACTTCGTAGTTATTATTCTGTTTTTCCTTAAAGGCCCCATCTTATACCACCTTCCCCTACTTTTGACAGAGAATTAAAGTACTTTTTTACTAGTAGTGGGAAAAACCACTCACTTAAAAGAGCGGAGCGATTTGAATCTTTCGTACTTAAAGATGTGCATCACTCTTTGCGCTCAGTAACTCTTTTCGCTCAGCTGAGTATTTTGATCTTTAGGATTTGTTTGAGCTAATAGAGCTAGCGAATCTACGAGTGACTGATGAGTAAGCGATGTTATGATTAACAGGCGGAATGAATTAAAGTTTTTACGTTATTAAATAATAGTAGAAACACAAAAATCGTAATGAAACCCAAGAGCAAACCCATACTTCATTAAAAAAAAATAGTCAAAGGTCAAGGTGACGGTCACGCCGACTTACTTATTACTAAAATTAATTACCCTTAAAACAATCGTCAATTCATCAATCACTCAATCCAAACAAAAGTTATAGAAAACTTTAATATTAAATTAATTTATTTACGTAAACAAATTTCAGCCATGACCTTACACAATAATGTCTATTTTACAATGCAAAAACTCAGAAATCAAATCCGCCAAAACCGTGGGAAAGCATCGCGAAACTCGCGAGTCGCCTGCTTGGCGCCGCACATCGAGCGCTATAGCGCTCTTACTCTTTCATGAGAAAGTAACGTATGCATCTCTCGGGCGATCGAAAAGAGCTGAAGAGCGCTAAGAGCGCAAGATCTAACATGAATTGCACTGAACGCAAGAGTGAGTGAGTTTTTTGTAAAGAGCGCGCTCTTTTCATTCGTTCATTCGTGAGTTACCCACCGCTAGAACCCTCTAGCTGTTCACCAGCCTAGTTGAGGATTTTTGGAGGTACTTAAGCGCGAATGGTGGTGGTCTGATGAACATGTCATTTATAGAAATACTAAGGTAAAATCAACGCGTTTCATGCACAGCTATACCGGCCAACCAAACTAGCAAGTTGATAATACACAGTATTATATTATCTGTGATAATGATGATAACCGTGGCTAATGACAAACGTGTGATAATGATGGCCGTGTGATGGCGGCTTAGAATAGCATCACCCCATTTCTTTCCCGTGGGAGTCTAAGAGGCGACTAATAGACTCGAGGGTGTGTATTTCAATTTAAGGCGATGGACACCACTGTGGCCATCACATACACAATTTTCCGAATGACCCTCAAATATTTGTCAGACGTGGCGTAAATGGCCGTTTTTTGCGGCCGTCTATGCTGTAGCCTAACTAAGGAATAATAGGCGTGATATTCGTATGTATGTGTGATAACGATAACTACCCTACAAGTGTAGTCGTCGCTCCCAGGACTACTGAAAATATTTTTGTTTTACAAATTCTCATAAGTAGGAGTAACTTCAAAGTGAACTTGCTCTAATTGTCTAATTGCAAAGTCCTGGGATAAAGCTGGAAATATAAAACAAGGAGAGGACTTGCGTCGTCATTAGCCAGTTTCATCTTTGAGATTAATTTCAGTACAGCTTTACCATTTCCAGCAGTTACAGCACTAATTAATAATCTTTGTTACGAGTTGCAGTTGCTCAGTGCTAGCGGAAGCGCGGAATGAAACTAAAGAATAAACTATTATGAAATAAATAAGGTTGTGTCAAAGACATAGGTAGATACTCGTATGATTCAAAGTAAGTAATTGTATCAGGCGTTACTTTGTCTACGATACAAACGATTACGATTCAGCCTACCAATGCACTCAATCTCAAAGAAAAAAACCGTCAAGCAAAAATTTTATGAATATTTTCAATTTTCTCAAATCCGTTATAAATAGGTAGCCTAGCTATGCCCACATCAACACAATGTATAGTATAAAATGAAGTTATAATTTGTGATCCGCTAAGCATGGACAACGGATAACTAGCTCCTAAGCCACACAACAGATTTAGATGCAGTTTTTTTCATGATGTACTTACTTACCTAGTATGTTGAATGATTCAAGAGGAAGTTATACATGTACCTATCGATAATCATGTCATAAACTTACGGGAAAACGGTTAGCAGCGGTTGCAACCTTATAGCGGCCCAATACTTTTATAAAACAAGCTTAGTAAAACAAACTCAGTTAAACTAAGCTTGTTTCTATTCTGAACGAACAACATAAAAAGTTCCAAAACGCTTTGAAAATTGATTAACGAGCTCGCCCCGAGCCGTGAAATTGCAGCGATTGCTCGCATAAGCTAAGCTCCTCTAATTAAAATAACGCCGCCGCCGCGCCGGTCGACACAAAGACTGTACTCGCTGAAAAGTCGGGAATAGTTCACAGACTACTAATTACAGAATGACGATTTGCGCCTGTCCTCTGATTATCTTTATTAACGTGGTCCATTTAACATTCAAACGAAAAGCTGAAATCCAATGGCCTTCTACATGCGTTGAAGAGCATTTTTTTAACAAATCCATATGCGAAATGATGATTTTTTGCGAGTGACAGGTCGAGCACTTTTGACTCGAAATTCAAAAAGGAACTGTGTCGTAATTAATAGTAGTAGCAACTGTCATATAATGGGGGTCATTAGAACGCGAGTGTCTGTTTATCACACGAGGCGTAGCCGAGTGTGATAATAGTCTGACACGAGCATTCTAATGCCTAATTATAGCAGTTGCATACACTATTTTATCTACACTCTTTAAAATAAACTCAATTTAATACTTTTCCAAACGTCCGCACTGGCGATTCCAAGGCCCGATACAAGCGCAAATTCAATACGAGAACGAAATATGGCTTCATTCGAATTTTTGAAAATTCTGTACTTCAGCAGTTGTTCAGATGTCGAGTCAGCAACTGAACAACAACTGAACAACATCGAAACAAACACTGAACAACATCTAATCAACATCTGAACAACAACTGAACAACATCGAAACAACAACTGAACACGATTTGAACAACAACTGAACAACATCTCAACAACAACTGAACAACATATCAACAATAATCTAATAAAACAACTTAACAATTACCGTACAACAATATCAGACAGGTGCGGCGGAAGATGGCGTTATGATTATGAGTATTAAAAAAAAAACTTCGTTTCATTTCTAAACTTTATCCAAGTAAGAGCATTCTCATTAAGCCATTACGCATCTGTCATTTCTATGAAACTGTAATTTATATAGACAGAATGCTTAAAGCAGCTCTTTATACAACTGTTTTCGAATTCATAATTCGAACATTATGAGATGAGTGTAGATAAAATTATAAATAGTGCTCAGTTTGTCGCAAAACTAATAAATTTTGACAGATACCGCGTGAAACGGGTAAAATCATAGTAAATTTAAGAGGCGATCGTCTATCCCTGACAAAACAAAGTGTCAGATATTGTTCAATGGTTGATCAGATGTGGTTCAGTTGTTTTTCAGATGTTGTTAAGTTTTTTTTAAGAGTGTGGATAAAATTGTGTATGCAAGCACTAAAATGATTGCGTCGCCTCGTGTGATAAACAGACACTCTCGCATTCACATGACCCCCATTATAATTATGACAGTTGCATAATAGTTATTTGTACAACAAGAGGGCAAAGGTCATTTTTGCTTCGAGTGCTAATTTTGAATCCCGAGGTAGCGAAGGATACTAAAATTGAATCACGAGCGTGGCGAGTGATTCAAAAGTTGTATATTGAGCTCAGTGAGGGATTCAACAGCACGAGATGCGAATGAATTTGCTCTCGTGTGGTACACAAAACTTTTCACCTCTTTTTTTTTTTTTTTTAGTTAGCCTTGTCTGTGTCCCACTGCAGGGCAAAGGCCTCCCCTCTTTCACGCCACGAGTCTCGGTCTTGGGCTTCCAAATGCTAGTCTACCTATGAGAAAATTCTGCCATTGTCAAGTGGCTGTACTGCTCGAATGCCTCAGACAAAATAAAAAAATTCCCGTCAAATATGTTTTTTCAAGATTCGTTCAGAAATATTACTTTATGTAACAATATTTCAGAAATGTCAGAAATATTTCATAGGAAAACCGCTTACAAAAAGAAATAAATAACTGGCTGAAATAGTTTTCAGAACGCACCGCCGCATTTGTTCTGATAAAATGAGGATGTTCGAAATTCAAATCACTTTTCTCAATCGAGTGGATAAAAACGAGTTTTGCCCACTGAATTTACGCGGCAAAACTGTTATTTTCAAGCTGGAGAGGTGAAAACTACTATTATATCCTTGTTATAAAAACTACTATTACGAGTATCTACGGAAAAGGCCGCATATGGGCGAACCGTGTGTCAGCAAACAGTTGCTTAAATTGCATTACATTGATGAAAGGAACCTAATGTATTGCAATAGTGAATAGACTTTAAAAGCATTTAATGTTCTAATAGTACATCCTAAATTATTTTTAAATTATCGTCGTTGATAATGTCACAGGTAAAATTTCTCCATTTTAAATTTTGCGAGTTTGATTCGATTTGAACTTTGCGTTTTGAAATATTGGCGTACTACCTTGCATTGGCATCGCACTTCGGATCGATTGTATAATCTGAATTGAACAGAAACAAAATACAAAATAAAATAGGTGGAAAATGAAAATGCTAATTCTAATATTTTTAACTTTTTTAATAGGGATAACTTATATAATATGCAAGGGATAGTCCCAAGGATTTTTCTCTAGTGATAAAAGGATAAAACCATTCATAAATGGAGAATCACATTTCATCACCTGCTCAATAAATACAGTCAACAGTAAGCATAATCTTAAACAATTTATTTTACATCTCTGGATTAACCGACGTTTGATAACTAAAAATTACGCGGATAGCGTATGAAGGTCCAACAGTGAACATAACACCGTCCACCCGCCGCTGCCCGCT
This sequence comes from Tuta absoluta, assembly GCA_027580185.1. NCBI lineage: Eukaryota > Metazoa > Arthropoda > Insecta > Lepidoptera > Gelechiidae > Tuta > Tuta absoluta. The sequence goes on from JAQAHW010000003.1 coordinate 9,096,928, forward strand.
GCGGTGCGGCGCCGCACCCGCACGCGGCACGTCTCACGCCGCACTCCGCGGCCCGCCGGCGCAGCCACATCGTCTATGTACACAAGGCCGATCGAACCGGGCATGTATCACCACCTCACTCACTTTAGTCGCGGCACTTTCACTCAACAAGTCAAGAAGGGAGGATATTTATACACAGATTTCAGACCCGCTACGATCAGATTACACGTCCGCGTTAACTTAGTTTTGCGAAGTGAAATCATTCGAACAGTTCCGAAACGGACTTCTTTGCCGTCTGAATGCGAAGTGTCGGGGCTAAACGGAGCTATATTTTTCCGGTGGTCAGTCACAGGAGGCTACTGCCCCTGGGTCGGCGGCGGTTTGACGCGCTGGGCGGGGCGGGCCGGGCGGCACGGGCGGCGGCGGCGCGGCTAGGACGACGACCCGGCGCCGAACAGCGCGCCGCTGAAGGACGCGGGCGCGGCGGCGGTGGCGGGGGCGGGCGCGCCGCCCCCCGAGCCCCCGCCCACCCCCGCGCCCGCACCTGCGCCCGCGCCGCGCGGCTTGGGCATGGGCGGCTGCAGGTACTCGTGCCGCGCCAGGCCGAACACGTCGATGCGCTCCTCCTTGCGGTACGCCAGGCACGCGCGGATGAAGCTCTGCAACCAACGAAACGAATAGTGAGGTTACCATTATCAACAGCTGTGAGACATCCATTGGTTAACATGATTTCACAGGAACGACACATTGATTGGAGAACATGATTCCAAGGCATGAGACATCGATTGGAGAACATGATTCCCTGGCATGAGACATTGGTTGGAGAACATGATTCCCTGCCATGAGACATTGGATGGAGAACATGATTCCCTGCCATGAGACATTGGATGGAGAACATGATTCCCTGGCATGAGACATTGGATGGAGAACATGATTCCCTGGCATGAGACATTGGATGGAGAACATGATTCCCTGCCATGAGACATTGGATGGAGAACATGATTCCCTGCCATGAGACATTGGATGGAGAACATGATTCCCTGCCATGAGACATTGGATGGAGAACATGATTCCCTGCCATGAGACATTGGATGGAGAACATGATTCCCTGCCATGAGACATTAGATGGAGAACATGATTCCCTGCCATGAGACATTGGATGGAGAACATGATTCCCTGCCATGAGACATTAGATGGAGAACATGATTCTCAGGCATTATTATGTACATAATTTCGCAATATTATAGAAACGTCTCTGGCACATGTAATGATGCCTTTCTGACAGCTGTTTAAAATATGGGGAGTATGGTGAGTGACTATATATTTTATTACTTTGCGTGGCTAGTTCAGAAACCCCCAGATATTTAACGCAATGTATTGGCGTAAAAGAGCGTAACTTTTTTAAATCTAGGAGACCTTATTGTGACTCACCTTAGCCTCGTTGCTGACTGTGGGTTTGTTGGCGAACTGCACCTCGGTGGCCTTCAGGATGGTGTTCTCCTCGAGGATGGTGGCCTGGCTCTGGTTGTGACCGAAGGGTTTCTTCCCGTACAGGCACTGGTAGAAGATGACGCCGACGCTCCAAACGTCCACTTTGCTGCTGATCTTTGGTGGGTTTTTGCCGACTACGAAACACTCGGGCGGTAGGTACCTGGAATAATAAAATTCTAATTAGTATACAAATATTGCAGATTGAGGTTTGGTCAGGAGTATGTAGGATGAACTATCCTATCGAACGAATCATTTAAATTAGATTCATCAATTAAAATCATACTGTGCTTATGAAAGCGAAAAAAGTTTAGTTTCACACACGAAAACACTTTCAGTTAAAAACATGCCCATCCATAATAGACAAATAGAACAATTACGCTCAATTGTACTTTGGAGCAAGGTACACTTTCGTTTGATGTAGATAAAGGTGCCAAGTGAGCGACACTAGCGCTGCTCTGTGAAAAAGATTCACTGTCTGAATGCGCAATTGATCACGAAACCAAATTATGAATTAACGACAAACACTAGCCATAAAGATTAGATTAGTGACGTATTCAGACAGTGAATTTTTCTCACTGAGTGGCGCTGGTGTCGCTGACGTTACCCCTTTTTTTTCTGGAGTTTTTATTTTTTAGCCCCGCGGCTATGAAATCTACACCTGACTGTATGGTGGGGAGCAGGAACTCACCCGGAGAAGTTTTGTGATTGTTCAAACAACCAACCCATTCGCGCCCGGCCATCATCCTCTTCCGAAAGGACGTGTCTAAAACGCGAGATTGGATGGGGGAAGTAGTTGGACGCGGCAATTATTAAGGCTTGTACTTCGACGGAAGGAACGAAATTCAAATGAAATTCGGAAGTCATGTCAAAGAGTATATTATAGAGGTGTCATCATTTCATATAATGTTAGTCTAACTGGTACTGATACAATACTTGACGACTAATGGTAGTGCGACTGCCTGCGGCGCTAAGGTTCCGGGTTCGATTCTCGGTGGACTACTCACAAAGTTGATATTATAACTTGGAAGGAATATTAACCTACATTATATCATAAGGACCATATTTTGGAATAAGCTGAACCATTCGCCAAGACTTAGCTGAACGCATAGTATCCATATTAATTATGAACTGTATAAACTGTACTGTATGTTTGTTTGTTATTCTTCCACTTTGAGTACATGAAAAGAATTGGTCTAAAAATAAGGGCTTAATCAGTTCACAAAACACTTATCTTCATAACATCTCAAATCATATTTACAACTTTTTAGTTTTACGTTATTTCAGAAGAAACAAAGTCATTAAACTAAATAAAGCCAACTTATTAGTTCAGGTTTAAAAATGCAAGTGGTCAGTATCATGTTACGCACTTTGCGCGAACATATTTTTGTTTCGTTTTTGTCCATCCTGATATTGTACATTTTTTTGCGAACTTCGACATTAAGAAACTTTTTTTGGATATTTCTTTGTCATTTTCGTCATTGCGTGCACCTTAAGCGCAACTAATACTGTTAAATTTCAATTTCAATTTTAAACGTTTATTGCATAAATCAGTATACATAGATGTAAGTTCAAAATATAAATAGCAAAAACCAATTAGCGACGGCCATTATATATTCGAGTATGATATTATGATATGATAATATATAAAATAGCGGTCGCATTCTCGCACCGTTCATTAGTTTTTGAACAATATTTGTTGACCATCAGACAAACACAGAGCCGCATGCCTTAAAAATTTCATACCTTCGAACACCTTTTACAATCTTTTTCCTTTAATCACCGACACCAGTTGAATTGCTTCATAGTTAAAAATTATCATACATTTTGGTGGTATCTATTAAAGTAACTAAGAAAAATTAAAATCGAAGGTGCTTCTAATTGTTTGTTTGACTAAGGTTTTTAATCCATTCCTATATCCGGATTTCCGGTTGCGAGTTTGACAAGCGAACAGTGTCACCAATTTCGTCCCGAGTTTTTAAAGAAATCCTTACGTATAACTAATGCTAGAGACTTAAATGTGTAACCCAGTTGTGCATCCAGTGCCGGGCAGTGAAAATAAGAATAAGAAAATCCCGAAAAGTGCGAAAAAACACGTAAAAAAGGATAAATAACGAGTGCTACTACATACATACACAGTTATAGCTACAAAAAGCGGTTTCCATCAGCTAAGATTTGGACCAATCACAGACACTTCCGGCACAGCGCGAAATTCAAATTTGACACTTCAGTGTTGCCATTTCAAAAAAGATACTGTGAATTGGTAGATTTTCTCCCAACCATGGAGATTCAAATTGAAACTATCTTAACAAAAATTACACAACTAAGTGAAGACATGAAAAATCAAGCAGAGAAAATTACGACAACAGTTACGGAGAATCTAACTAAAACCATCGACGAGAAGATGAAACTATTAACAACAGAAAACCAAACTTTGCTAAAAGAAAATAAAGTGATGAAGGAGAGAGTCACCAAAATGGATAGAGAAATTAGAGCAAATAATGTTATACTACATGGGATACCCGAGACTGAAAACAACAAGATGGAACTTCTAAAATTATCACTAGACACCCTCAATATAATAAGTAAGAAGACAAACACAGAAAATTGGGATAAGTGGGAAGTGAATAAATTCTATAGGCTGGGCAAGAAAACAGAAAAAAAAAATAGACCAATACTTGTGTCGGTGACCACCAACTGGCGAAAAATGGAAATTCTCAGAAACAACAAACTGTTCCCAGATGGAATATATGCCACGGATGACCTTCCCAAAGAAGTACTAGCAAAAAGAAGAGAACTTGCAATAAAACTAAAAGAAGAACTGGGTAAAGGAAATACAGCATATATAAGCTATGACCGCTTAATAGTGAAGGAGGCAACAAAAGAAAAGAGAAAGAGATCCCCTACAAAATCTCCACCAGAACCCAGAAACCAAATGCTGGAAAATAAGAAGCCATCTAAAATCAACAAGATTAGCGACTTTATAGCCTCTAGGGCCTCATCATCACAAACATCAGAATAACAACTAAAACAAAGCCTCCGGAACAAACACAACGCAAAAATAAATGAATCAACTCCAAAACCAAGCACCCCAAGCCGGCCGGTCACCGTGGGGGAAGATGACCACTACCCTCCAAAAAACAAAAACAACAACATAACCAACATAAAAAACAACATAATCAACCTAAATAACAAAATAAATGATAAAATTAAGAATAAATTCAAACATTCATTCCCAAATCCAGCTGGTCACCACGTGGAAGTAGACCATAACCCTCCATCAACATATGTAACCACCACAAACAAACCAAAATTGACAACACAATTAAAGATCTGCACATATAATGTGAAAACTCTTGCTTCACCTCAACGACTACTGGAATTAACTCATGCACTAGAATCTATAGATTCTCAGATCTTAGGACTGGCAGAAATACGAAGACTTGGAGACAATATAGAAGAACACGAAAACTATATATTCTGCTACAAAGGACAAACCAAAGGATTGTATGGCGTGGGCTTTCTTATAAAGAAGAAACTCAAGAACAACATAGTTAACTTCAATGGAATATCTGAGAGAGTGGCTTTGCTCCAACTTGAGTTCGACAAGATGGCGCTATCACTAATTCAAGTCTATGCTCCTACATGTGATTCCAAGGAAGAAGATGTAGACAATTTCTATAACGACCTGATAAAGGCTCACCAACTAGCTAGTAATAGTAACTTGGTTATAGTCATGGGAGATTTCAACGCAAAAGTTGGCCAACCAAAGCCAAATGAACACCCCATAATAGGACAATACGGATATGGATCTAGAAACGAAAGAGGAAAAAGACTTATCCAATATGCGATGGAATCTAAGCTCTCTATAATGAATACCTATTTTAAGAAAAAGATATCGAGGAAATGGACGTGGAAGTCACCAAATGGAGAGACTTTAAACGAAATAGACTATATACTCATAAACAAACCTAAATACATAACCAACATTGAAGTACTAAACAAAATTAAGTTTGAATCAGACCATAGACTTGTAAGAGCCTCTCTACTATTAGATGCACCAAAAATGAGTAGAAGCAACTTTAAGCCTTCACCAAAAACCTTTAAAACCGACAAAGAGATCAAAGAATACCTACATAACCTAGAAAAAAATATAACGAAAAACAGTTCAAATTTAAACAACGAACAGGATATGCAAATGTATTACAATGTTTTAGAAAAAATAATCATCTCAAGCCTAAAAATTAATAAACAAAACAACGACAAAGAACACAAAATATTTACAAAAACTACGATGGATTTAATTAAAAAAAGATCTGAACTAACTACAAGAAAAAACAAAACAAAAGAAGAAATAAAAGAATGTTACAAGAAAACAAACAAAGCCATCAGAGACGATTATCAAAACTACAGAAAAAAAGTTATTGAGTCAAACCTTATCAACTTTAGGAGCATAAAAAGAGCCAATAAACAACTTAATACCCACAAAAATTGGATAAAAAAATTAGAAAAAACAACAACAAGACAGGAAGTCTTGCAATGTGCCACAAACTACTACAAACAACTATATCAAAGACCACCCGAAGATAAACATCATGCAGTAGAGATAAACGCTGAGAGGATAGAAGAAATCAAAGAAATCACTGGAAAGGAAATACTTGAAAACGTCAAAAAACTAAAACCAGAAAAAAGCCCAGGCCCAGACAATATCAGTAACGAAGCACTAAAAACAGGAATATGTTTACTGATAACTTTTCTCACAACTCTCTTTAACATGATACTGGAACAGGGAAAAGTTCCACATCAATGGTGCAACTCACACATTATTCTACTATACAAAAAGGGTGATCCACTGGACTTAGGAAACTACAGACCGATTAGTCTGCTTCCCAGCATCTACAAACTCTTCTCGAGCATCCTGCTGAAACGAATTACGAATAATATAGACATCAAGCAACCAGTAGAACAGGCAGGTTTTCGCTCAGGATTTTCTACTACTGATCACATCCACACTCTGGAACAAATACTGGAAAAATTCAAAGAGTACAACCAACGATTATATATAGGCTTCATCGACTATTTCAAGGCCTTCGATAGCATCTACCACAGCTCAATATGGGAAGCTCTAAAATCATGCGACATCAACTGCAAATATACGGAAATAATTAAAAATATATACTCAAATGCATCTAGCAGAATTAGTCTGGAAAACAAAGGCGAAGAAATACCAATACAGAGGGGCGTCAGACAGGGCGACCCACTATCACCAAAATTGTTTATCGCAGTACTGGAAAACATCTTCCAAACAATGAACTGGAAAAATAAAGGCATTTGGATAGAAGATAAATTTCTAAGCCATCTAAGATTCGCCGACGATATAGTAGTGTTCGCCAAATCAGCGTCAGAACTTAAAGAAATGATAACAGCCCTGAGCGAAACAAGTAGAAAAGTCGGTCTTCAAATGAACTTCAGCAAAACTAAAATAATGACAAACTACCACCAAGTACCCATCAAAGTAGACGACAACATCATCGAGTATGTGGATAACTATGTCTACTTGGGCAAACAAATATCTTTTAACCAAGAAAACAATGATGGAGAGGTCGAAAGACGAGTTAACACTGCATGGAAAAAGTACTGGATGAATAAAGAAATTTTAAAGGGCAAATACAGCATGAACCTAAAGAAGACAGTAATAGAGACTTGTATCTTACCCAGTCTGACCTATGCCTGCCAAACATGGACTTACAATAACAATATAAAAAACAAAATAACCACAACGCAGCGAGCAATGGAGAGGAGCATGATGAAACTGAGAAGAATCGACAAAGTAAATAGCAATACCATCAGAGAAAAAACTTCCCTCACAGATGCTCTGACGCATGCACAAAGTCTAAAGTGGAGATGGGCAGGACATGTATGCAGAGACAACAACAAAAAGTGGACTTTTAAGACTACAAAATGGAAGGGCCCATTAGGGAAAAGAAAAGTTGGCAGACCCACAAAACGATGGGCTGACGACATTACTGAGGTGGCTGGACGAGACTGGATGAACCTTGCGCAAGATAGGGAAAAATGGAAAAGTATGGAGGAGGCTTTTACCCGAAGGGATCCACTAATTGAAAAAGGAAAAAAGAGAAAGGATTAATATGAACTGAAACAATACTTTATATTTATAATGATTAAACTGCAAATTTTATTTACTTTGTATTGCATGCAATTCAGTTGTGGAAATAAAAAGCTTTATTATTATTATTATTATTATTATTATTATGATATGATAATATATAAAATAGCGGTCGCATTCTCGCACCGTTCATTAGTTTTTGAACAATATTTGTTGACCATCAGACAAACACAGAGCCGCATGCCTTAAAAATTTCATACCTTCGAACACCTTTTACAATCTTTTTCCTTTAATCACCGACACCAGTTGAATTGCTTCATAGTTAAAAATTATCATACATTTTGGTGGTATCTATTAAAGTAACTAAGAAAAATTAAAATCGAAGGTGCTTCTAATTGTTTGTTTGACTAAGGTTTTTAATCCATTCCTATCTGGATAATCCTATAATTTTTGGTCTTGAAATTGGTATTTTTAGAAAAGGGATTTATAGCCCTATACAATGTTTGGTATATTTCGGTGTTACCAACGAACCAGGGTGACCACAACCTTTAATATAATGATACCCTCGACCTTCCCGAAATGATAAGTACCTACCTGGAAATTAATTTTAACATTAGTATTGGCATTTTGTTCGGTGACACTCTAGGACTTTCCAGCTAGGTATAAGTCTAGAACCTTTCAACCCAGTGTTACCCTAGCATGAACATCTTGACCCAGTGCCACTCTAGAACCTTTCTACCCCATAACACTAAAAACCTTCCGAATCAATTGATCCCACTCTTGAACTGAAATCTGACAAAAATCTTTTACTACATAAATAATACGTAATAATATGGGCGTGATATGTGTATGTATGTATGTGCGTAAGTACATGTACATAATTATTTTTCTCAAACATGCTAGGAAATGTGTTCATTTCTTTCAAAAAAAGAAACCGCGAAGTTTCACATTGTTTGTCACGTCTCAGATCACGCCAGCAAAGTTGTATGGAAATCCTTTGCTGGTGTCCATTAAGATAAATTCGTTATACGCTAAACCCACATAATTTGATTTCAAAATTATCTCGATGACTCTCATAGAAACGGAACGTAATTTTGTATGAAACAGGTAACTAAAGACGAGGCTGTATGATGTGAAGACCCTTGCCTGTCCAGAATTAAAAAAGAAAAGAATGAACTAAACATTTAGTATGGCAGAATATTACGTAATACTGTGCCTTACAGGCGAATTTATTTAAAAAAATTACAATTGGTGGGAAAATTGTAAATTTTTATTTGTTTCGTTGTGTTGTGGTCGCTAGCTAACTTTTATAAGAAGTACAATCTTTCATTTCCTAGCCTTTTTTTGAGAAAAGCACTATGTAAGCCTCGGGGAAAATTACTTTGCTTGACTTGTATAATTGAAGTCCTCGCCTGCGGCTCGGACTTCAAACTATACTCGTCCAGCAAAGTCTTATTTTCCATACCTCGACAACAATGTACTAATACTTACTTTCTTATAATTTGTCCTAAAACTGTGGTTGGTGGTGACCGTATGCGCAGCGCTCCATATATACATTTAAAAATTTCCGCCGCGGTTAAAAAACTGCTTTTGTGCCGCCGTGTCGCCGTCTAGTGTTGCATATAAATCGAACCTTACTACTTCATACTAATCTGCACTAACAACCACGTCATCCTGTTATTTGATCGTAAAAATATTTTTAATACCTACGTCTAATCGGTTCATATTTTGCGTTTCGTTCGATGTATCAATCAACGTAGTATTGACATTGGCAAAATTATCCATAGCGGATAGAATGCCGTTGTTGTAGATAGTTGATATATTTTACGGCAAAATTCTAGCTACAATAATTTTTCACGGTCAAAATATCGAACAAATGTACAGTGTGTCGCGTCTGCATCATATTCCGTTTATTTATGATCAATTCCACGTCAGTTTTGACAGCAGAGGAAACACATCAAAACAAAAACCTTTTACTCCCAAGGAAAGCAGCCGGAAACAGTAAGTGTTTTGCTAAATTTCTTAATAACTAAGTTGTTTTGTCAAAAAATAGCCGCCCGGGCGGGTTCAACGTGAAATTGCCATTAATAATCATACTAAGATCAATACAGTTCGATTAGTACTGGCGGAAGAAATCTCTTACGCCACGCTTCATCACTGAAAAATAGAGGTAACTTCAAATTTTAATTTCTCCGTTATTAAATATAAAATGAGATTTTGCGCTGCCCTGGCTTATTCCTCATATCTTGAAGAATAAAAAACAAAATTTTGTTGACAGTGATGTTCCTTAGAATATGTATAAAATGCATTCTCGTAGCTCGTTTTCACCTCACTTCATGGAAGTAGGCCCGTTAAGGGGGCTCTTATTTAAAGAAGGTTGGTGCAGTGCAATGCAGAAATGATTTTGATTTCGCCACACACGTTCTTTAATGTTATCTCATGACAGATGAGACCTGCAAGTAATAATAAAAAATAATACTGACCAGTAGGTGCCGGCGCCCTGACTGGTGAGGTCCATGCCGTGGTCGGGGTTGTAGTTCTCCTCGTCCATGACCTTGGAGAGGCCGAAGTCGGTGATCTTGATCTCTCCGCAGACGTTCCCCTCGGTCAGCAGGATGTTGCCGGGCTTCAGGTCGTAGTGGATGACTGGCGGCTTGATCTCGTTCAGGTACTTGAGCGCGGACACCACTTGCATCACGATGGAACGCGCCTCGCGCTCCGGGATCGTTTTATGCTGGAAATTAGGATAAAGATAAGTTTAATATAGTTTATCATGAAATCATAACAAAACTATGGATCATACATCACGTCTTAAGATGGAGATGGTCTTTGTCGCTTGCCATGATACATCTCAGCCACCGTAAGTTAAATTAGGATCTTTAGCGCTAGAGTTTTAGTACGCGATCAATAAGAGAATTGCCTGGTAAGGAACGTTCCATTGCTTTTTGTGCAATTCGGTCCTTGACTGGATCATTAATAAAATACTAAAGTTGATTGCGCAAAACCATTGTCCAAAAGTAATACAGACTTCATGCATTATATTTCAAAATATTAAAAGTTGGAAGTGTGAAACACTAAAATTATACAAAATTTCACTATTCTAAAGCTACAACATCCATAAGTAACATAGGCTACATTATACGACGGGGAAATATCTTATTCCCACGGGAAAACGATTACCAGCGGGGGTAACAGCTGGGCTGGTCGGTATATTACTTTTTTTCGGCCAAAATCTTAACAGATCTTCTTTGCAGTGAAATTTAGCTAGTAAGCATATCTGAAACGGATATAAACAAATTTTTTCAGCACTCGAGGGTCTGGACTACCTGATGTAAAAACACAGAGCATAGATAAAGTGTAAGAGATACGGATAAAGCTACATAGCAAAAGTTGATCAGCATTATGAGCCGCTAATGCATGGACATCGAGGGTCTGAAGTACACATAGTAATCGACTTTTTATTATGGGCAGAGATCGATTTTGCAGTTCAAACAATGAACCACCTAACATCGTGTCCTGCGTGCCCTAGCACCTGCACGCAGGACGATCTTGTGACAGCGTCTGTCAGCGCTGTCAACGTAGCCAAGTTCTGGGCCGCGACGGTGTAGTCTGCCATCGACACGCTAAGAAGAAGAAGACGGCAAAACAGGTAAGAAGCAGCGGGTGTAACCGCTGGATGGGCCATTAATATTTCAATGCTTTCATACAAAATAAAGTTACAAAACTTTTTAAACAGTAGCTCATTTGACCTGTCATTCAAGTAGCTAATTATGATGTTATGTATGTTTAGTGAGGTTCCATGTTTCGGCACCGTACGGTAGGTTACCTGCTTGAGATAGAAGTCGAGATCGTGTCCGTTGCAGTACTCGAGCACGGTGCAGAAGGAGTTGCCGTCGATCTCGAACACGTCGTAGAGCTTCACGATGCGCGGGTGGTCCAGCGCCTTGTGGATGTTGTACTCCCGCAGCGCGTGTCTGCAACAACCAAACAACAATATTAGACAAAAACAAGTCATAGTCGTCACTGCACTACGATTATCTAAATGTATGGCCTTATCAAGCCTGGTACAGTATGTGTGCCAGTAATTTTAAACCTTACCTTACTACCGTCATTTAAAATACAAAACCAATGAATAAAACATAACAAATTTGTACCCGGTAACAATTGGTATCAGTAGCTTAAGATGCATTTTTCAGCAGCTAAGCAGTAGTGAAACAGAACCCCGAATAACACTACATTATAAGGAAACCAGGTGAACTGATTAGCATTTAAACTTTCAGAAAGAATAGAGAAGCCGATTGGTCGGTATCGGCACGTAGTAGTAGCAGGTTGTTGAAAAAGTCTAACACCTGGGTTCAAGAAAAAAATAAGAAAAAGACACGTAGTGATATTCGAACGGTTACGGTACGTAAAGTTTGGTATAAAGATATTCGAACCTTTCGGTATTGAATTATATGTATAACATATTATAAAAATACACCCGGAACACTTGCAAAGACCACTCAAGAAATCAAACCAAAAGAAAAATATACTTATTAACATGATATCAAATCTATTTTGGGATCCTCAATTTAGCAATGAGGATTATAAAATGTTAAAAAAAAGCTGCAGTTCACACTATGACGCGCAGTTAACCGCGTTCTTCGTCGACCCGCGAGCCAAGTGATCCACCGTACAGCGTAATGGTTTATGCTGGTATCATCTATGGCAGTTAAAAAACTACGTTACGTATTGTAAACAGAAACATTTGTTTGAACATAGCCTTAGTAGAATCCTTTTTCACGAATAATGAATAAATAAATTCTCTTAACTTACCTTAAATTAATGCTGTCACTTTCCGTCAAATAGGTTTAGAAAAGGATATGAGATGTTATACTTGTTAACTGTCGAAATAAGGCGACATGAAAACAATGGCGACTAAATTGAGTTGAATTTGCGAAGAACCCATTGACGGTTTAAAATATGAAAGACCTTAGATATCTCATAACCTATTCTAAATCTTTTTGACAGAAAGTGACAGCACAAATTTAAGGTGAGATAAAGATAATTTTTATCCCGAATTTAGGGTTAACATTACCCGTACCGTAGTTTGATTCATGTTTTATGTGTATTAACACGTCATTGCCTAGTGTTCTATGCAAACATATTCTTTCCCCTAATTGATACGACCATGACCTACTTATTAGTAAAACTGCAACACTGAGTTCATAGTAAGATAATAGAGAAACCTAAACTTCAACATGATATTAGCTCTATAAGCAAGGCAATGAGATTCCAAAGATTGCATATCTATTGACTACCCATTTATAGATAAATTTTTAATTAGATGAACGTATAGGTCGCATACAATTCAACTGCATTTTTAATTTGATTAACATTGCAACAAGTGTGGGACAGACACAAAAAAGCATTAAGTTTAATTAGGATTATATCGAAACTATTTACAATGTTCCCTTTAACTATGGAGATATTTAAAAATTAGATGGATTATGTTCTCTTAGGCTCTGTTAGCTTCACACACATCACTCATTTAAAAAAATAAACTTAATAGGTATAAATTTGATCAACCTGCTTATTCTCTAGCTTACCCCAGCTTCTACCTCAGGGCCTCATCTCCCCTTGAACTGTACAGCATGTGTCCCAGTCATTTTTAACCTAACAATCCTCACATAACGCTTAAAAACCAATGAAGAAACATAACAACAGTGCGTATACCAGGGGATAATCTCCCGTAAATGGGTAACTCGAATAGCTGCTGATACCGTAGCTGCCGAATAGATACTGATAGCTGATTCTATTGTCATTGTACCGAAATGTATAGTATGTAAGACCCACCTGTACCTACCTATTCTTTTGTTCTGTTTTGTGTAGCAAATAAATGGTTTTAGTGGTAGTACAACGACACACACACACACACAAAGTAATGAAAAGACGTATACAGACACATACGAGGAGGACGTGGTAGGTATCGTGTGGTGGTATACGGACTCACTTGATATAGTTGGCCTTCTTGTCCTCCTTCCAGTCCTTGTTGAGCTGGTGCACCTTGCAGGCCGTGTAGCGCTGCTCGCGCAGGTCGAACGCCTTGTGCACCTCGCTGAACCCGCCCTTGCCCAGCAGCATCAGCAGTAGGTATCTGCAACGAGAGCAACGTGATATAGCAGCTACTTCGACTTGGCACATACGCGTCTTGCTTGGTTACATCATGTAATTCCTGATGTAGGTTTACGTGACATACTTGTTTATAGTTTGGTAGAGAGTTTAGCTCTCTACGTTTCGGCTGGATAAGACAGTATCACGGAGGTCGATAGATCACATATGCCCGCTTGTCAACTCTTATTGTCGAACACTAGAGGGCTAAACTCTCTACCAAATAATAAACAAGTGAGTTACGTAAATCTACATAATGAGTGATACTTGTTCGTTTAATAATAAAATCATGTAACACTTCTCCTATAGACAGTTTCTTTTCGTATTCTCTCGTGTTTTCGCGTGGGTCACCGAGTTAACCCCATGAACCCGGTTGTCCCAGTTTTTAAATCTGATTTCTATATTAACCGAGGATACCGTCATGATTCTGAGAGATTGCTTGGGTATGGGAGATTATTTCTCACCTATAAAAATCACAGAATACAATCATGTCCTCAATATCTACAAGAGATTATCAGATTACATAAACAATCTTCCCAAATCGCGTTTCTGGCTTACTTGAGAAACCTTGATATCAAAATATATTCCTGGTGGGTAAGGTGCTTTTTAACAACAGCAGATTAACCTTGTAGGCGATACAAAACTAGGTATAGGATTAATGTAATACCTATATCAAACTGTTAAAAGTGATTGCCTGTAATTATAATTTATGTTATGGCCATGTTTGTAATAAAGCTAGAAAAACTTTGTATTGCATTGGTCTTAGCGATATTATCTTGTTATTATTAGAACAAGGCTGCAGTCTTATCGCCGTTTAAACAATTGTATCAGTGCAAATTTAATTACGTGTAATTTTTTATACACTTGTCAAACCTATAATTGCTAAAAAGTTATCGTTTATGAAACGCCAAATGTAAAAAAGGAAGTTAATTACGTAGGGTAAGTAGTAGGGAATGTTTTCTATTTTCATTAGTAGTTGAGTTCAGCAACCACATTTGAAACACAAAACTTTATAAGCATGTGGGTAAACAGACACCTACTTCTAAAAATTGGAAACAAAATTCAATACTAAGAGATACCATGTATTTGAAATTTAAATTACCTTCCCAGACTCGCAAAAGTGTATCTTATGAAATATTATCCTATTTGCGTTTCAGGTATTGTTGCTATGGAAGTTTTCATATTATACGTGCTCATATTTGTAAAAACCATTCTAGGCTTGTATTATTTACATGCCATGTTCCGGTTTTTGAAGTGGCTCACTTTAGAGAAACATGAACCGTGAAATAAATAACGCACTTAATTCATCAAATGCTAGTAAGAATAAAAACATTGTATCAATATGTAAAATAAGAATTTGCGAATTGAGTTATCACTACTTATCACGTCCTTATCCTTTGGTGAATAGTGATGGTCATTAAGGCGACTGGTGTGGTGCAGTGGCAGCGAGTCTTATGCCAAAATCCCGGCTTTGATTCCATGCCTAGCTGGTAAATCTTATACGAGTGTTCGTATAATTCGCCGTGTGGTGCCGGCTTAGAATAGCATCACCCCAATTCTATCTATGGGCATCAAAAAAAGCGACTAAGGGATAGTCATCTAGGGAATGGGCAGCAGCGTTCCGTGTGAATGCAACCGCAACCAATACGCCTGTAAAGCATGGTGATTATGGCAATACCTCCGGCTCATGTCCAGCAGTGAACTGTAAATATTTATTTAATAAAATATTTAATATAAAAATAAAAAAACAATTAATACAAAAAATAAACCTATAAATATAAAATATCTTCCAGAACCTCACACCTTAGCAGGGTTCCAAAAATGCTGGCAGCATTACCTCTCTGAATGGCTAAACTTATTCTTTGAGCAAAATAGCTGCCAGCCCTTGGGTCACCAGAAGCCTCAATGAGACATCCATAAATGTCATTTAAAAAACCCTTAGCTGCAGGACCCCAAGGGCCCATTGTCTCTACAGCGAAAGGGACAAAAAAGTACACATCCCCCAGACACTGAGGAAGCTGCAGCACCCGCTTGAGCAGAAGAAGAAGGTAAGTGCGAGGGGGCCATTGTTTCAACACAGTCGCATCCCACACCAAACATTAGCCGGTAACTATAACTGTAAATGTTATGTGCGTTTATAAAGAATGTGTGTGACCTGTCCGAGAGCACGGGATGGGCGGAGAAGCGGCTCTGGTCCTCGTTGTGTATCCGCTTGAGCTCGCGGATGTGCAGGTTCCGCTCGCGCTCCAGCTTCTCCATCTCCAGCTGGAGGTCCGCGTCCTCCTTCTTCAGCGCGCTCTGCCGCAGCTGAGGAGAGGCCACAGACAATTTAATCATCGAGTACATACACACATATATCACGCCTATGTTTCGAGAGCGAGAGAGTAAACGACTGTAATAAACGGACACTTACGCCACGTCAGGCAAAATTAAGTTATTCAGAAAATTGTGGTGGAAATTATTAAATCCTTCCATGTCCTCTTTCAAATATAATGTAATCGCTGCTGCGGGGCCAGGTAAGTTCACCTCACGGCATGTAACATTGCTACGCGTTTACCAGTGAACATCATAATCAACAGCCAGCCGTGAGACGCCCACTGATTCAAAACATTATAAAACCTATTGTTGTACCTTGAAATAAACTTATTGTATATGAAAATTATATGTCCGCCTTAGACTTTTAATGCTTGTTCTAGATTTGAAGAAATTATTAAAAAACAAGTGAGGGCGCCATTTAAAGGTAGGCGCCGACTGAAGAAAATGACAGAAAAAGGTGTCCTATGAGAATCATTAACTCTGTACTTTGGTTTCTCATACCTTGAGGATCTCGTCCGCCTCGTAGTACTCCTGCCAGGTCATGCTGGGCAGCGGGTCGGGCTTGAGGAAGGTGGGCGGGTCGGTGCCGTTGTGCAGGGCTGCGGGCTGCGGCGTGGGCGTGCTGGGGGCGGAGGCCGAGCTGGTGCGCTTGCCGCGCCCGCCGCCGCCCTCGCTGTTCGACGGCCGCTTCTTTAGTAGCAGCTTCTTTTGTCTGTCTATTTCTTCTTTCTCGGCTGTTATTTCTTCTTGCCGCCTGTTTGGATAAAATCCGTGAATCAGTACTGAAGTTCTACAGTTTTTTTTTTCTCGAAACTCAACCTAACGGAATAGAAAATGCATTTTATTTTGGTCGTAATTTATGCCTCAGTCTAAGAATTCCCTGAGTGTGTCTGGACCTAACGTGCATAAAAAAATGTTTTGACTGAATTTCTTCTGCTTCAAGAGAGGCGCCGTAATACCATATAAACAGAAAATGTGTTGCAGTACAAAAAAGTTAGAGAACCCCTTGTACTGTGGTGACAATGGTATTATTGACACATCTTCATACATATATCACGCCTATGTCCCTTGCACGGTAGGCAGAAAAACGGACATGTACGCCACGTCTGAGGGTCATTCAGAAAATTGCAATACACATGGAACCCTCGAGTCCCTCAGTCGCCTCTTACGACACCCACTGAAAAGAAATGGGTTAGTACTATTCCAAGCTGGCATCACACTGAATTATTCAACTGTTTACAATCATAAGAAATTCGTGTGTAATGTTAAAATATATAAAATAAAACCAGTATTGTAGAATTCATAAATAAGAGCGTACAGACCTAGAGAGCTCTTGGAAGGCGTATCCATCAGTCCAGTTCTCCTGGAAGGTGGCCCCGACGCGCTGCGTGACGAACTGCCCGAGCCGCAGCCTGTTCTGCATACACCGCTGCCGAGCCTCCTTCTTCTCTATAGTGCTCTTCTCGTTCAATAACTTCTTCACCACGTCTATACATTTGTTGATGTGTGACTTATGTTGCTCTATAACCTACAAATATATTGGATTCATTAAAATCGATAATATCGGCATCAACATCACATACAATTACATAACTTCACTGCGAGTCTGGGTGTGTCACCCATTATTGGAAGTTACAGTCATACTCAGGAACTAGGCAAGAGGATAAGTTCTTTTTCGTGTGGGACACCGAGTCGTCTAACGTCCCGATGAACCTTGGTGTTAGAGTTTTTCAACCGCCTACTACTAGTAGTAGGCCTCTGACATGGTTGTGTAACAACCACCATCTAAGTAATTATAGACAGCAACCAACCAGGACCGACAGGGGATAAGTGAGCAGCACAATGTAAAAACTTGCACTGACAAGAAGTACCAGTGTCCATTTTTGGAATGAATTTATCCCTTAGTCTTGTTAGTACATTTAAAGTAATTCTATGCTATTCAGGCTAAGAATATTATTATAAGTAGCTTGAAAACAAAAGTTGTTCACTGTAGCATACCTTGCTCTGTGCTTGCACCTGATGCTTCAGTTCTTCATTACTCCTTGTTAATTCTTCTATCCTAGTATTTCTTACTTCTAAGTCAGAGGTTGCTTGAGTTTCTAACTCTTGTATCCTTTGACACGTCATATCTGTTTGAACCTGGAAACAAGTGGATATAAACATAAGAAAATAAAGATCTGGTATTTAATTTTGTACATTAATTCACGCGAATAACAAAGACTGAACAGAACTAGTGAACACACCTGTTTAACAGATGTGTGAGGTCGCTGCTGTGAGGTTGAACGTAAAAAGTCTGCTCCGGAAGGCAGTAATGAAGAGGGTGATGGTGGGTACTGTGTAAAAACAAATACATAATGAATATTGCATAAATATACATTATCTAATAAAACTAGTGAAGAATGGCACCCAAATTTAAATCAATTAACAATCTCAAAAAGTTCTAAAACTGATCTTAAAAATGTATGACCTAATCCATCTGTTATCTCACTATGTTTCAGAATAACCTACAAATTGAGACTATAATTACAATAGCCAACAAGTTATTTTTGATAAATATAACACAGAATTTATTAATCATACCAAAAATAAGAACAGTTACCATAGGATAAGAGTTGGTGCCTTGCGGTGAGGGTGACTTGGACCCTGTGTGTCGCACGGGGCTGGATGAGGGGTGCTTAGAGAAATACTCCCGGATATTTTTGTCCGAGTTGTGTCGCTGCTTGCCGCCCCCTCCCCCGCCACCGCCGACGCCTTCTTCACCTGAAAATTTATATAAAAACATTTGCATGCAGCATCAGTAAAGCAAATGAAAATTATCTGAAAAGTAGCAGACCAGAGACCTAACTGTTTAAGTATTATTATATTTTTTTGTTGAAATTCAATTATAAGTCAAACAATTCTAAATTGAAATGCTCTACTTGATAATATTGACCCAAATTCATCACAAGGTATATATATCTACATGAGATTAAGATGAGATATGGCTTGCTCATTCCTCTGGGTTGTCATCATTAGTGTGGCAGAAGAATGACGGCCCCTAACAAGGCGTCGTTATCCGTCGATAAGGTAAGCTCAATGATGATAGAAATATTTTAGCAGTAAGTGACTATACTAAGATATCTCACCTTTCCGTTTTCGTTTTCTTTCAGGCATAGTAGCTATAGTAGGAGTGGCACCACTAGGGGGAACTAAAACCGTTCCTGGAACTACATTTGAGCCACGCATAGCTGCTGACTTCTCAGGAGTGAGGGCATCTACTTCTTTATCACTATGTGATGACCCTAAAAGCAATATTTTTATAAGAAGCAATAATATAAGTAGAAAAGATTTTTATGGTAATTTAAGTACCATAAATAGGCAAAATTTTATAAATAAGAAAGATTTTACTTTTGTTTTTTTGTTTATGCTTCATAATTAAGAATATTTCACAACTTTTTTGTAAAAGTATAGTCCAGTAAGGAAGCAACTTGTTTTGTTTTCACTGCTGGCTGAATTCAATAGCCAAATGATTTTTGATCATGCAGCCATAAAAATAGAACTGAAATATTTAAGAACAGTGCTTTTGTTTTTTCATGGAGGTCCTTATAGCTGGTACTGGCAGGTAAAACCAAGGAGTATTTTGTTTATGCTATATAGTAAAATTAAGTGCAACAGTATTTGAGTTATTGTTTGATATAACTAAAATGTGATTGTAAATAAGAGGGTAGGCTAATGAAAAAAAACCTAAGGCATCTTTATACGCACGAAACTCACTTTTTGACAAGGAGCCCAAGGCACCAACGAGATTTATAATAGCTCCACTTTTATAATCATGCATTGTAGCAGATAACAGTCTCGGTCTATAGAAGCGAAAACGGCACTTTCACAGTTTCCATTCGGCATCATTGCATATACTCGTGACGTCAGAAATCCCTCGATTA
Organism: Tuta absoluta; assembly: GCA_027580185.1. NCBI lineage: Eukaryota > Metazoa > Arthropoda > Insecta > Lepidoptera > Gelechiidae > Tuta > Tuta absoluta. The sequence goes on from JAQAHW010000003.1 coordinate 9,116,908, forward strand.
ATTGCGATTTTCTCATTGAGTTCATTCCTCAATTTCACTTGTAAGTTTAGTGTTCGTTGTAGGTATGTAAACCGGTTGCACTTTGTAAACACTTCGCACTAGACTTTTCACATTACACATTTAGTTTTATTACACGGCACCAAATCAACATTTACCTGTGCTCATATTGGAATCCTGGTTTTGTAGAGGCTGTCCCGTGTTGACAGTAGTTTGTGGTGCCATCTGAATTTGTGACCCAGCTGACATCTGTAAAGAAAGAAAGATGGCGTCTTTACATATGACTCGCCCAGCTTATCGTAAGTTTATCACATTTTTTCTTGCACATTACACATTTTCACGATTACAATACGTTTACTTACAAATCACATAGTAGTAAATAGATCCATAATCACGCATTTGTATAGTAAATCCACTTCAATCATCGAAATAACCTAACTTGTTTGACAAGCAAGTTGTATACGAAACGCAAGCTAGAGCCGCGACAATCGGATACGCATCCGCGGGGAGAGGCGGCGGCGGGCAGCGGTAGCGGCGAGTGAGGGGAGTGGAGATCGTCACGAAGTTTGCTCCGAATGTAATAATAATAACGACGGGTGAGGCGCCATTTTACAAGGATACAAGGCCGAAAGCATTGTTAATTCCGATGGAAAAATATTTGCCCTCACTTCGATGACATATCATCTGACCGTAAGTAAATTTTACTCGCCGATTTCGCAAACAAGTTCTTAAAGCCTAGATGGTTGCTATGTTCGCGTTCGTACGCACTACGCAGGCAAGTTAGTGGCGGCGGCAGGTCAACAGCCCACGATTGCGATCGTGATTATTGTTGGCCAATTGTTATTTTTGCACAAATTGAATTTAACAACGCAAGTCTTACAAGTGGGGGTAAATGTAGAGACTAACGGTTTTTAATTTTAATCACGGTAATTCTAAAAACGTTGCACTGACAGTAAGTAGGTACAAATTGGTTGACCGATTATTCCTGCAATGAGGTGGCGATGGTGGATAGCGGGCGGGCGGAATGCCACCGACCTGCCGCGAACGAGTAGGTACGTGATATCGGCGCTCGTGCCCCACAACAAACTGCTTACTGGACGTGTTACGTAGGCGTCTGAGCCGCGATGTACCAACATAAACACAGATAGGTAGCTAAGTATTATATCAACCCACCTAGCAGCGCGGACGATAACATGTAGAGACCTACCTTCTATGAAGTCACATACGAATACTGAGGAAAATAACGAGGTACCTAACATTTAACTTTTATGTTAGAAATATATGTTTATAATTTAAAATGAACATTCTAACATTGAAACAGAAATATATAATTAATAAAATTAAAATAATTTTAGATCAAACACAAGCAACAACGGAGAGCTATAGCATTAACGTCACCGGACTGTATGCTCCCTTGGTGCCTCTCGCCCCTCTCCTGTTCTAATTAAAACGACCATTTCCGAACCGCAGCTAAGTTTGCGAGAAAAGTGAGCTGTTATGTCAAACGCATTTTAATGGAACCGAATTATATAAGTCATGCAGAATAAAGAGCAATTGCCTACACGTATACCGTTCATAAAAAAAACACGTGATTAGTAATAGGATAGGTATAAAAATATGGTTTATTCATTGGACGAAGATATCTGGCTGACGTAGTGTTTTGCTTCGATTAAGATAACAGATGACTAGTTTTACAACATTAACATAGTATTAATTATCTTATTAAAATTAAGTTCTATAAGGTGTTTGCATTATAATGATCTCTCCCAATATAAAAATAATGTAGGTAAGTAGATTCTACATAGAGCAGACTAGAATTATGTGCAATAGATAGAAACTAGGCAGGAACCTAAGCCACAGGAAATTGCGACTCAACGTGAAAAGCAATCAATACTCAGTCACATCTCAGTCCTGCGTTCATTGTGGAAGCGCAGTTAGGCGGACCCCCTAAAATCCCCTCTTCCGGTGCGGCATTCAACGGCTGCTGTTTAACCCAATTTTCTAGTGCGAGGGGTGTACAGGGCGAGAGGTGCAAGAGGGGGAGGGCATAGCGCGCAACTTTAGCCGCAAGTGTGCAGCGCCGAGGCGCCACTAGATTCGAATCCGAGTCTGCAATATTGATTATTACTAGAGCTGACGAAGTGGGCTCACATGCAAGAACTTTTCTAATACAACAATGACAAGTCTAGGAATAATTAAACATATTTCAGAACTTAAGTGATTGATAACTGACTAAAAGAACTACGTTCTCTGTTATTTTTTAAACATTAATCGTATTAATCACAACTAATTCACTTTTAGAAAATAAAGATAAAATGGTGGCGGCCGACAAAGACCATAGCAGCCATTTTAGTGTAGCATATTTTATTATCAAAATGCATGCATGCTATGAGGAAAATGGCGGATCAAACGCATGTCGTCATCGCAACGCAAGTGTATGTGTATGGATCGTGGTGGAAGTGGAACACGTCATGTTAAGAACAACACTCAAATGCGGTATATTAAAAATCAACCCACTACTGCAACATTGTGAAGTGGCTGATGTTATTGCAGAATCTCTGCCAACTGTTGCCAGATAATTCGTACCAATAACTATTTTGTAACTTATCTAGGTATCATGCATTATCATTATAATTTATCACTCTGGATAAACGCGATAAGGTGAATCTTGTTTATCTTTTATATCAAGGCTACTCTGTTGTTGAATAAAATTTTTTTTGTTGAATAAATACAACTAATGTGAGAAAAAACTAAAATTCACAGAATGTTAATAACTTATTTTTGATTCTAAAATTAATTAATTGTAAAACTTTTTTAAACTATTATTTTGAAATATGTATTAATTATCTAAATAATAAATTAAACGTTCTGTAGTGGCTGACGAGCCAGCCAGCACAGTGGGTCAGGCAGGCGAGGCAGTACGAGCGGACCTTGCAATGTCGCAGCGTGACGCTCAGCTGACGAGCCGCCGCCGCTGCCACCGTCGCGCCGTAGGCCGCCGCCGCCCCGTTCATTGCCTCCGCGGCGGCCGGCGCGAGCGGACGCCTCATACATTATGCTACTTTATGTATTTTCATTTGCTGCAAATTATGTTTATGAACGCCAACCACATCAGAAGCCTAATCCAAGAAGAGGAGTGTTTTACTGCTGTGAATATTTGCAATAAGTTGTTTTGTGTGCGACGTGCGTAAATAAAATTAGTTATACTGGAGTGCGGTGACGACCGGTGCGAAAGGTCGGGCTGTGTAAAAATAACTGCGGAACCGGGCGGCAAAGCGGTGGAATGAGGTTTGACGGCACATTGTAGCCGAGGCGGGGCGAGGCCGTGTGCGCCATGTTATAATTTCCCTTCGCGTCGAATGTGCAAACCGACTGACTGAACGCTGCGGTGTGCCTACTTCTCTTTCTCTCAGTGCGGAATAAGCATGCCTGTTGTACGAGATATAAGTCGTTCACGTCTACAGCCCTACATATACATATACAAATCTACCTACCTCTCAAGCCAACAAGTATAAGTGATAAACTAATCTGCTACCAGTAGGCACGCAGACAGTGATTTCCATTCATTATTATCTTCAAAGTTTACTCATTAACATATAACAAAGTACAGTCATTAACGATTAAATTCTAATATCATCTACCTTTTAAAGTAACTTAAATAAATTATTGCAAAAATTATATAATTTTCTGCGTTTGTTAAATTAATTTGTAATATCCGAAAAAATAACCAGTTGGGACAACTCTATTATTGTGTAGCGCACGAACACGGGGTTATTGTATGTTTACGATGTTTAAAATTCTGTTTGACAGATCGCAATTTAATGTTCTATTTATATAATGGGACCATATTAGTTTAAAAATTATATAAACAAGTACTTTATATTACGTGTAATCTTTTTCTTTTCGTGTGGGATACCGTGTCTTCCAACGACCCGACGAGTAATTGATATAAGATACCTCACTACCTATTAATCAAACGAGGTTATTTTACTCCATATAAAATAAGTAGCTGTGCCTTAGGAATAGGCTTAAAGGAATGATATTTTTTGTTGGTAGCGTTGAGACTCAAGTTGGATTGGTAGGTTGGAAAGCTAAGTGAGCAGTAGGAGGGGCCGTCCGGGGTGGTAGTGACTAGTGTCAGGCAAAGTCGCTGACCCCGCGGCACGCGTATCTACTTTGAACGCGCGCCCCGCTCGTCGAGCTGCAGGCAGTCACTAAGCGGCTGGGCCAGCTTGCTTCTTTCAGTGTGACCAGATCTCGAACAGTTTTCATACCTACCTATTGTTCTACATGTAGGTGCTTTTATAGTGTGTCGTGCGAAGGCGCGCGTGGAAGGGCCGTGTGATTGCCGGCTTAGAATAGCATCACCTCATTTCTTACCCGTGGGTGGCGTAAGAGCCGACTAAGGGACTCGAGGGATGTGTATTGCAATTTTAGGCGATGGGCTGACAACCTGTCACTATAGTGATACACAGTTATCTAATTGACCCTCAAGCTTTTGTCAGACGTGGTGTTAATATCCGTTTTACGGCCGTTAACGCTCTGCCTACCCCGTAAGGGATATAGGCGTGATTTATGTATGTATTATTTATGTGCGGAGGCACGTCGGTTACTTGGCAGTAGTTAGGTAGATAACTACTTCGATGACTGTTTCCGGGTCTATTAATTAACTGGTCATCGGCAACGACAGCATCGCAAGATAACAGAAGTCGATCGATACCGTCGCATCGCATATCATATCGATATTTCTTTAACGGGCTTATCTTTGAACACTGGTTGTGATACGTATGTAGGTACATACCTAGTTAGGTATATTATCTGCGCACACAAACACGTCTTCCTTGTATGTTTAAGAATTTGCACTTATCAAGAAACTACGTATTTTTTTATTTACTTTCTTTAATATTCCAATAATAATAGAAAAATCAAAACATAAGTTTTCTTTTCCATGACATGAGCTTGGTTAACCCTCTTCGCAATAGTTAAAAAACCGGTTAAGCGTGAGTCAGACTCGCCCACCGAGAGGGTTCTGTATCATGCACATCAAGCCGTTTTATATACCCACTTGAACTACCAAATATCCACAAGTATAAAATTATGTTCTTTTTGGCCCTTTAAATTTTTGGATAAAGATATTTTCCTTAATTTGTGCTTCAAAACGAACCTACTCGCCAAAGTTCATAGTATTAGGTTCTCGGGTAGTAGTACCCTTTTAATTAAGTTTCCCTGAGAGGGCCGAAAAACGCACTTTTTACTGCATATCTTTTTTTGCGTTGAGTACAGGCGGCCGAAAACCCGAGTAGTTATATGGTTTTAATTTCAACTCGATATCTCTGCGCGTTCCCAAAAAAGAGGGTCGTCAACAACAAAGTGGTGCTAAAAGGGTTCCGAATTTTTCCTTTAGAGGTACAGAACCCTTAAAATTACACAAAGACGACCTATATCACCAATAGCAATAATACTCACAGAATGTGTCATAAAATAGTACCTATGTATAGTAAAGCTTACTCGTATAGGTATTTATTTATCTTTGATAGTCTTATTTAAGTTTTTTATTCTACATCTTTTTTTGTGTTGTAATCTGGTCACACTGTTCTGGCGGAGGCCGGCCGGCGCCGCCGCCGCCGGGGCAGCAGCGTAGCGCGCGCAACATACTTTTCACCTTAATTTATATCATCAACATTATCGTGCGCTACGGCGACGATGTTTGTAAAGTTTTAAACAGCTATAAATTCGGCAACTATTTTCGTTGTTTACTATCATCAATTGAATGTCCAGTTTTAATTCATGTTTGACAATGGAGTAAAATATCTATCAATAAGATCAATTGATCATACTAAATAATTGTGCGGCACACAGAGTGACCAAAATGATAAGAATTTCTGGTAGGAAAACCTATTAATGATGACTTGACATAACAAAACAATAAAACAATTATATTAAACGATCACGAAAAGGTAAAAACTAAATATAAATATTATTAAATGCATAAATTGAGCTAGTATCTTTATGTAGAGCATATACGACCATTAATAGGTAGGTTAGGTAGTATAGAACTAGATTTGGTTAGTGAGGCGAGTTAAAAGAGAAAGTACAACTCAATAGCATCGCTATTCGCTACGTAGCAAGCGATGATGGAACAAAAATGGATTCCTTGTTATTTTCTTATGCCGCTATTTATAGCTGTGTTTACAGTACATGTTACGATGCGATCAAATTTAATGTTACGCGGTTTCAGTACAAGCCAAGAAACTATGCGAACGATAAAACTAAATTATGACTAGATATAAATAAGTACTTAATAGGTAAGTGTCTACCAATAACCAATGTTTCTAATAATGTGTATGAAGTGGGTCAGTCGATGCCATGTTTCACAAAAAATAAATTATAAATGCTCTAACCAGAATGAACCGCTAATAATTCAGTAACCGCCTACACTTTGCAAGAAAATCAATACCTTAACATGTTGTCGACGAAAGCCTAATCGATATGAAGGTGACTGGCGCCGTAAACGTGGCATGATACTCTACAATACGTACGGCTAATAATAGCGCTGCCATCATGCAACGGTTTGACACACACGAGCGAGCTCGACCGACATTATCGCGATACAATAACTAAAAATGCAGCGGCAGTGGAGTGGAAATCAAATCATAATGAACGTACGTGGATAGTTTTACTCACCGTCTTGCATACGGTGGGTCGCCTTTCTAATGGCACCAGTATCTCCTCAACGCTCACCTGAAACAAACACGCGATCAATTTGCTCAATGTAATCTAAACAAAGCACTTATTTATAAATTCTTATGTTTCGTAATTTTCCTTATCGACTTATTTGGTTGGCTTTGCTTTCTGAGTGGTAACCTTGCAACAATACGATATTTTTACAGTATTTATTTACATAGCAACAATGACTTACGACAAACAAGTGCTAAATAACTGCGTAAATTGATTTCGCATATTTGCAATAGATAACGAATGAGAGGGAAGTAGGTGTACATATTACCATGGGAATGTGAAATGCGTTGCAAAATGTAACTCAAAGAATCCTGAGTTACATGCCCTCATTCGTTTGGACATGGACGTAGGTAGACGTAGCGCCGAGAGAGGAGAGCACTAATCTGTTTGTAGGTCGATAAGTCACACAAACGTACATTTGCCGACAGACTATTTATGTCCGTCCGCCATCTTGTCGTCGAATGACGAAATGTATCTCACCTAACAGCCTACGATCATCGACTAAGCACCGATCCGCGACAGTCGGGTGCCTTCTGCCTGCATGCATGCACTGTGACTGTGACGCTACTGGCTGGACTCGACGAGAGAAGAAAGCAATCAAAAACAATCCTAAGAAACAAACAAGCTGGTTAAATTTTATTACTCACTCGTTTTGATATCATACCGTCGTTGAGCGACAAGAGCCCGACTATAGTGTGTCGATTGTGGACAGTATTTGAATAATAAATAATACAACAAAACAACGTAATAAAACCGACGCTAGCGCGGCAATGACGCTGAGCTCGGCAGGACGAGCGAGGGGGGCGGTGTGTAGTAGGGAGAGGAGACGGACGGAGACGAGACACATAATGGAATTACATATCTACCACATCACTTACTTGGCCGAGAACGCGATATGTGCCTGCACAGAGGCGAGCTGCGGAGAGCGCACGAGGCGGCGGCGGGCGCGGGTGCGGGCGCGCGCCGGCAGCAGCGGCTGCGGGGCAGGTGGGCCCGCTGGAGCCGCTATCACACGGCACAACCGACATCACGTGATCCCCTTATTGCAATGCATATCAACCTCTGCATTCGATTCCCGCTCGGTACATGTTTGTTAGGCCGTTCTTCGCACAGCCCGATAAATCGTAATACACAGCGCCGAGACACCGACCCAATTAACCACACGCATACTTGTAAAAGTAGCATGAACTCACAAGTAGCTTTGAAAATGGACGGCACTTAGTAGACAAATGATTACACCTTTAGTTAACATCAAAGGTGTAGCTATCGACATGAAGAAATAAATTGTTTCTTATCGCTTATGTAATGCCAATAGTGTCAATACCATTATGGCTAATTCAGCAGCGCTTGAATATGTGTGTTTCAATTTACTACGCGGCCATTTTCTTTCGTACACGTATACATGCACAAACAATATAGGTACGTTGCTATGACGTAGGCCGATGATACACGGCAACGCCTCTGCTTAAACGATAAACTGAACTAACAGAACCTAAAGCGAGCGCAGGAAATACGAGAACAAAAGAATCGCAACGAAAACACGACGCTATTCCCCTGCTTTGATTTAACAAAGCACTCTATCGAATAGCTACGGTGGAATTTATAAGACACAAAGTATTTCCAGAAATGCATTGAAGTGGGAATACATAATGCAATCGGTCGTCTATCGGATCTGTATAATTGGGCACGACTCGGTGTCGAGTCTTCGAAGTAACACTTAAATCGCGAAATGGTTTTATGTTCTAAAATAGTGTGTTTGGCAAGTGCGGCAGTTTCAAGTTGGTTCAAAACAAAACAGAACAAAGTTGCAGTTTATAGAACTAACTAAACTTTCCCTCGTTTACTTCCTATCGGCTCTTCTTATCGGTAATACCTATGCTTGTGGAACATTTGATGCGTTTCGAGGGCACTTGACAGATCAGCAAAATATGTCAAATTTGCTATAATTTTAAAACTAAATAATTTGTTAAAATGAAAAAATATGTTTATTTTTTAAATTAATTATACTAAATAATTTGTTAGCTGACCATAGTATTTTTTTAGTACTTTTTCATATTTCGATCCATGTTCCATGATCACACTCATCGAAGTAGTTTCCTATTTCCTTTAGAGGCCTTAAAATACTAAGTGCAGTAAAAACTTCACCCTCTCGTTTAATTTCGTTTGCAATGCACTAGGGATAAAGCGAACAAACGGTTCAATGTTTAGTTTAATATAAGATGTTTTCATTACATGTATCATCTATCTCATTATGTTATCGCCCGTAATCGTCGTCATCATCAACAGCCACAACAGTTCACTGCTAGACATAGGCTTTCCCTAATTAGGGGTATTTGCCATGAGTGAGTACTCACTATGCTTGGCTGGCGGACTGGCACTTCACTGGATCTATCCCTTATAATTTTTATGACTCCCACGGGTAGACACGAGGTGATACTATTCTAATCCGACATCACAAGGTTATGAGCAGATGTATTTCGAGTGAACCAACCTTGGCACCTAAGAATCGCGCTTCCAGCAGCTCCTGCTTGCGAGGATCCAGCGCCGCCTGGAAGTGCTCCATCTTGACGCCAGCACCTGCGACAAAGCAGTTTCAACTGAGTAAATTTGCATTGGATGCTTACTTTGCAGGAATGATCAGATAATTAGCTCATAAAAGTGAACTACTGTCTACCTTGTAACTAATACATATATATTTTCTCCTTCAGTCCAATTATGCCTGCAAAGTTTTCGGCGCTCGCCGTTTACATATTTTCGTGTGGGACACCGAATCGTCAACGACCCGATGAACCCTGGTTTGAAAGCCGTTTACATTCCGTATATATATTAAAATTGTGGCATGTGGAATGGAAATGCTTGGGGAAGTTTGCTTCAGGGCCCTACAGCAAAAAAACACTGAAGTTCATGTTGAAAATTTGTGAGCTGAAGATGCTAAGGAACAACTTTCCCAGAGTAAAATCTGGGTCGAAATATGAAAAGAACATTGGTCCACAGCTGATTTGAGTAAGTATGGGGATCAACCATGAGGCTCGACGATTGTTTTCACATTTCATCCACTTGTAAGATTTCAGATCATACACGACTTGCATCATTATTCATTGCCCTAAGGCAGACAGAACATAACAACTCACATCTGCCATTAACATGTAGGTTAATTTACTCGTAAATAAAACATGTTTATTCATTGATTATGTGCTTATTCAATTTGTTGTGACCACTATCAAATAAGTACCTAGACCTACCTACAGACATTTAATCATGTAAGGTAAGTAAGTGTACACAAGTTGGAAAGTGTCCCAGTATCTGACAACTTTCTTTTAAACCCTATTATAACCATTACTAATAAATAAATAAAACCGTTTAAGAGCACCTTATACCTCAAATGCCGTTTTTCAAAAAGATATTACTCATTAGAAAAAAGTAGTAAAATTTTGAAAAAAATATATGTCGCAGTTGAGGATCTAACAGAGTAAAATTCGATTTCAATTACACAATCAGATGAAATTCGCTCGATAGAAAAAAATGCCAAAGTTGCCTCTATTCAAAATTTTATTATGATATTATGCTTAAAATATTCATCTTATTGAAATAATTTTTATACTACCCTTTAGATAAATCAATTATCTAGTAAAAATCGATGTGTTGAATGTTGTAGAACTAATTTATGAATTATGATGTCTAAATACCTACAAAAAGGCGAGGGGCGCGGCTTCGCGGGCTTCATCATTCGCGCGGTGGCGCTTACGGAGGCTGGACCTGTGCTGGTGCTCTACTCGCCGTGCGACGTGATTTGATTATTCGATTTATTTGTTACCCTTCTAGCGCCACAGTATAATTAATGCAGTATAACAACGGAAAGAAAAACAAAGGGCGGCTATATTTGGATATTAACAACATCAACAACAACAACGGACCACTGCTGGACATGGGTCTCCTGGTATTAGGGTGTTTGCCATGCTCACTGCACGCTTGGTAGGCGGGTTGGTGAGAGCAGTGGAAGGTGTTGTATTATATGTAGCAGAGAAATATCGAAATTCGAACAGTTTTTTTTTAACTTGCTAAATTTTCAAGCGCGGGCAGGAAAAAATATATAAATTGGATGGATCACACACACACACATACACATATCACGCCTATTATCCCTTGCGGGGTAGGCAGAGCGCAAGCGGCCGCAATAACGGACATTTTCGCCACGTCTGACATATATATTTGAGGGTCATTCGGAAAATTGTGTATCGCCATAGTGACAGGTTGTCAGCCTATCGCCTAAAATTGCAATACACACCCTCAAATCCCTTTAGTCGCCTCTTACGACTCCCACGGGAAGGAAATGGGGTAATGATATTCTAAGCCGGCATCGCACGGCTGGATGGATCAGTCTGTTTTAATTTCAACAAATGGTACACTAGGTATCCATGACGTCACAAAGATGGCGGCTTTACTATTTAGTTTTATGCAAATAAAATTGAGTTTTATTTATCTGATTTGAACATTTGGCGTATCATTTTAAACGGATTAAAACGTTTTGACATGATTTTCATGACTTGTATACTATGTTTTTTTTATATCTCGCATATATACTTAATAATTATTATGATTGTTTTAATTCTATACTTACACAGTTGGATATGCCAAACTCTAGGAAATTTAATTAGCTATTCAACAATGTATACAGATTAGGCTTTTAGTAATAAAAACAAAAGTTATAACTGTTTCGGTATAATAGGTATCTAAATAGGCTTAGGGTCCGTGAAGATTATGCCATGTTGAGCTTCCAAAATATAAGAGTGAGAACGCCAGTGACGGCGTCAAGAAGACTTTTAATCCATAAAGTAGTAGTTGGTAATGGACAAAGAAATCGGAACCAATAATAAGCAATAAAATGGTTTTACATAGGTACTAACTAATCTTACTATTGTATGCAATGATAACTTTTCAAACTGGCGGCAGAAGTGGCGCAGTGGTAGTGCAACTGCCTGCAGCGCGAAGGTTTCGGGTTCGATTCTTAGTAGGGCTGCCTGTCACAAAGTTGATATTATCACTTTGTTAAAAAAACAGTCTTGTTAGGACTTGCAAGCTGAACCACCTGTTTATTCGTAAGAAAGATGGTCGTTACACAATCACGTCAAAGGCCTAATAGTAGTAGTAGTAAAAGGCGGTTGAAAAACTCTGACACCAGGGTTAGCTACGTCGTTTTTTAACTCGGAGTCATCCACGAAAAGAAGAAGAACGGTAACTCTAATTTATTACGTTTTGCATTTACTTTACTTGGTAAAAAGTATCGGAAATAAACATATTTATGAAATATTTTTTGAAACAAATATAAAACGTTTCAATCCCTTTAAAATGGTTTGTCATATGTTCAAATCGGGTAAATAAAACTCGAGATATTTGCATAAAACTAAATGATAAAGCCGCCATTTTTGTGACGTTATAGATAGTGTACCATGGACGACGGACGTACTATCAAAACAGAACTGATTACTTCAAAAACAGTTATTTACGAATAGTAACTTTATTATTACTGGTATTTGGTCTATTTTACATAAACTCTTTCCCAGAGGCTAATCCGACCCGAGAGAGATAGCATGTTGAGAGGCTATGTGTCTCGTTCTTTCATATTGCCAGTGGCGAAAATTACAGGCGTAAAATTTATTGACTAACTTATTTTGACAAATATAATTATAATTTAAGTAATATAATGAAACAACTTGCGTCAGTAATATCAAAAACTTGTTGGAAATCATAAAATTATACACTGATAAGTTATAATTATGTAAAAACTATTAATCAAATAATTTTCTTATGGTATCCATATAAGTTTTAATTTTGGCGGTAAGTAAGTTTAAATTTTAGCGGCAGATGATAAAATTTTACAGTCCTTATTTATTACTTAAAATCAGTATTTGACGAAATTTTTCACTCATAATAATGAAACAATGTTGTGTTTGAGGTTGTACAAGTGAATCGTATGTATGTGAATTTCCCTATCTTTATGCTCATTGTAATAAAAAATATTGATATCCTATTAGAAAGAGACGAAAGGCCTCTGTGTGTGCCGTCTCGCTCGGCTCGTTTTTTCTGCAACAGTTATCAGTCCTGTTTGAATAGTACGTCCATGTAGTGTATCATTTCTTGAAAATAAAACAGGCTAATCTATCATCGGGAGATCATGACAAATCCAACGATACGTGATTTAGCTATCGCGTATGAAGTGACAAATAACTAACTTGGAAACTTGCGATTTTTCCTCCAGTCTTGTAAGAACTTATGGCGTCCAAGTAAAAAGCAAGGACATAGAGTGAAAGAGGCCTGCTACAAGACCTGACCACTTTTATTTCAATACCTATAATATACCTACCTACTTACCTAAAAAAGGGAATTAAAATTAAATTTACTTTAGACTTATTCATTTTTGTATACTGTGGCGTTCTAGCCCGCGGCCAAAGGTCACCGAAGTTCATTATAAAAAGGCTCGCCCGTAACGCGAACGCAAATCGCCTGAACGTGTGAAATACCTAAAGCTTCGGTAGAACGCGCCCTTAACAACTATTGTTTGACACGGTAAGATTTTACAACTACTATTTACAAAATGAAGTGGAGAACGGAAATTTTACTGCAACCGGGGATTAAATTATATAAAAAAATGAGTATGCGAAAATCCTATTATAGTTCTATATTCAACTTTAAAAAATTAGGTTATCAATTCGCCGCGTATGTAACACTTAAATTATAGTCTGAATTCTTACATGTTTTGATATATCCAAAATCTGGGTAGTGGTGTGGTGTATGTATGTATGCGTAAATGATTGTGTCAGCTGTCGAAACAGGTTAAGTGTCCAAAAATACTGATTATATTGACAAGAAATCTACAAAAATATTGACTTTTTTACTTAGAGTCTCGAAAAAATACTTTTACATTTGTTGATCTTTTCAACAATATACACTATTGAAGGCAATTTTAATTTCAAGTTTTAGTATTACGTCGCCAGCATTAAGAAAATCCACTGCAAATACCCTGGTTGCATGTGGTTTCAGCCTACTGCAGTCCAAGCCTACCTGTGGCCAAAACAGCTCTGATACCTGGCCACGTACTGTACGACACCCAGCTTTGCTTTGAAATTACAAATGACACTATTTGCCTGATCCCACCAAATTTATTATTTATACAGATATGCCTAATAAATATGGGCAAACTTCATCACACAAGTTTTCTTGAAGTAAAAAGTAAGCTTCAAGAGAAAATAACAACTCCTGTACACGGTAATCAGCTGAGACAAGAAAAAATACTTTATAGCAGGAATGACATTGTCAGTAGATTAGTATTTTATTCGGAACTTTAGTAATTTGCTATGAAAGTCTAGTATTTCTTTCGTAGAATTATAATTTTGATTAGGCAACGACTGTTTGTTTAGAACTCATTTTTAACAAGCTCTTATTTGACTAGCCGTGTGCGTTAGTTTGTACGGGTCGAATCTTGAAAGCAAAAATTTGCGCCACTTAACGACTTCCGATTGATATAAAATTGGGTGACAATGCAATATTAGGATGTCAAAAAGCTGATATGATGAATATGATGATGGAGCCGGAAGGTGGTCATAACATCTCAGAGATGAATCTATGTACCCCTATCGAGTTTGGGCTCGTTAGAATCGTCTTGCCAACCACTCTTCAAATACATGGTAGCCAAGGTCTGATGATGGAGCCGGAAGGTGGTCATAGTATCTCAGAGATAAAACTACGTACCCCTATCGAGTTTGGGCTCGTTGGAATCGTCTTGCCAACCACTAATCGAATACATGGTAGCCAGGTTCTGATGATGGAGCCGGAATGTGGTCATAGCATCTCAGAGATGAACCCCTATCGAGTTTAGGCTCGTTGGAATTGTCTAGCCAACCACTTTTCAAATACATGACAGCTATAAAAGCTTGTTTTAAAATACTTTTTTAATTATATTTTTTGTCGGTACACTTTTTTTTACATGTCCTGTAATTCATTATAACGCAGCTCAATTAATATATGGCACTACTGATTTTCTTTTTCTAACTTAGGAGTCACAAAAAAATCAAAATTGGTTCAATAGTTTTCAAGACAAATTAGGAATTCTGCACCCACGTCGGTTTAGCTCTGAACCGGTTCATCGTGTCGTTCGCTGGGTTTGTGCCTCATACGATAGAAGTTTATGAATCAGTGTTTCTGCACTGAGAACTCAGAACCCTTCTCTTCTCTCTTTTCGTGTGGGACACCGACTCATTAAACGACCCGATGAACCATGGTGTCAGAGGTTTTTAACTTCCTCCTACTAGTAGTAGGTCTCTGACATGGTTGTGTAACTACCGCTGTCTAAGTAATCATAGACAGCAACCGGGACCGATGCATTAACGTGCCCTCCGAAGCAGGGAACCATCTTTCTTCCTGACAAGCAGGTGATTCTCCCTCGTTTCATCGCCTGCAATGTCCTAACCAGACTGGGAAAAAATTTACTTGTGACAATATTAACTTTGTGAGTGCCAGCACCAGGAATCGAAACCGGGACCTTTGCGACGCAGACAGTCGCACTACTTCCGCGCCACATCAGTCGTCACCCCTTCTAAATATGTACTCATCATAGAAGCAAAAACTAACTTGTTTTCGTAGATTTATGTGTGAGGGGTGGTCTTCACTGTGTTCAATAGACTTGTGTCCTATTTGTCAATACTTTGTATAAAAACTGATATTGTGACGCCACTGTACACTATTTAGGATGGCGTCAATTTTTTTTATTGTGTCTCAGTTTTATAAAGTTATCTAGCAATTTTTGAAAAACTATTTATAAATACCACATTTTTAAAAATATTTTAATCACCTAAGTCTGGTTATTTATTAATTACCCAGGATACAACCTATTTCAGCCAAATCTATTTCAGACCTTCCCAGGCTGAAATGCCCGGCAACTTGTGTAGTGTGGTTACCATCGATCTAGTAGGCCTATGATGATTCAGGCATAAGATACGAGAAGTAGATCGTAGACTTAAAAAAACCCTTCTTTAGGAATCATTCAATTTGTTTTGTTGTGATTATATCAGAGCATGACGTCACGGATTTTTCCGTAGTGGGTTGATATGTTTTTGCGCGATGATAAGTTGACTAATTATTACTAAATGCCGTCGATTAGCGAAACTTGTGACCACATTGAATAATGGTACGACCCAATGAACTCCAGTGTCAAGAATTTTAACCACCGACTAGGCCTTTGACGTGGTTTTGTAAGGCCAATCATCTAAGAAATCGTAGACAGCAATTGGGACTGACAGCATAATGTACTATCCGAAGCATTCGTGTCTCTTTCGAATTGTGGGTGATTTTGGTACTTCATCCGCAGATTGATGCCCTAACTGAGCCGGGAAAACACATAAGTGAAGTAATGAAAAAATCAAAAGTATACCAAAATCAGGTATACACGTGAAGCGTTGTCGGTTGATATCTTGTGTCGTATACACACACACACACACACATGTGCTGGTATTATAAAAAAGATAACACCTGGCTCTGGCATCGTTATGGTTACGTTTATCTACGCGCTTGGGTAAGTTGACCGTGCAACAAAAATACCTCCAATATTGTTCAGTAGATAAGAAATACATACTATCAATTGCTATGTATAGTTCGTTGGGTAAAGTACAGTGGAAATAGGGCTTGGAAAAATACTTTGGACTTAGTAGCATTCGTATGCCGTACGTACGCCATGCCCTGTCGAGTTTTTAACAAAAACTGTGCTGGCTTGTATCTACAAACTCTACTTACAAATTGATAAGGAATTTTTGGTTTTGCGGTAAAAACTAATGATAATGAACAGTTACATACAAAACGTGTGGTAAAATTAAACCAATCTTTTCATTCTATAGGTTTCGAAAGTCTTGTGAAACAAGTGAGACTAAGGAGTTTTACACCAGACAGGCTGTTGGTAGGTAGGTACCTACAAAGTATATTGACGGGGGTCGGGGGTGAAGGGAACGGGGTTTTGGCGCAGTATCTGGAGCAGAATTCGAGTTGCGAGAAGTTAGGTACGGTTATTTATATAGGTACGTATGTATGTTGAATGTACATATCGATCGGCTCCCGGGCCACTCGCCACTATGATCTCACCTCCATCCTTTGCGACTCCCTACCCTACCCCCCACCCAGCTTGCACCCCCTCACACCCCCTAGGCCTACACAGAGCAAAATGTCGCAGTTGTTCTAATGATGACCGCACAATTTAGTCAAAAAAAAATCGTTTTAAATTTGCCTTCGTCTTGCTTACGTTTTACCTAAGACCTTTTCAGATGATTAAGCCCTGTTTTCAGGATTTCTAATGATGTTTGCTCGGTAACTTGGAGACAGTAGAAAGTTATTACAAAAATATCAATGCTTTGATTCGCAATAATAGGAATACTTCATGTCTGACCCTAAATGGTTCATGAAGTAGCCAGGAGTTGTATGTGATCCATATTCTTCAAACCTTGTGTACCCATTGAAAAGCTGTTAGACGAAGCATTTAAGTCTAATAGTACTTCTTTCATATTTTTAATATATTCAATATTGTGGATTTAATATTGACCATAAAATTATGTTTACTAATCTGCAAACTGTCACATCCCAACAACAATTTCAAGAGAATTTGTTCTTAGTCGGTAGAGCTCAGCGTAAAATAATAAAAATTTGGAAAAAAAATTGGATAAAAGAAAGTAAGTATGAAGGTATTTACTATATGAATGTATTACTTACTAGACTAGTAAATGTACTAATAGGGTTCAAAGTGTGTTTTACAGAAACAGCTCAAAGGGGTTCAGCCACGCCTGTCAATTATCTTTGCTTCATACATAAGTTCAAACACACAAACAGCCCTCTAGCCCTCATATGTCGATATCAAAAGGATAATTTAAACAGTAGGTAGTAGATTTGAATACATTAGAAAAACCTACAATTTGATAATTTAATGTTCAATGCTGGGATTGAAATAAAAAATTTGGTACAAAAGAGATTCCAAGTTCTAAGAAATGTGTTATCATAATTTGTAGTACAATAGTTAATCCCACAAAACCTGGAAAGAATAAACAAAAATAAGTTTTCCACTAATAATTCAGGTCTTGCAGCGCAACGCAGCAGGGTGGCGATTCCCATTAGGACTTGAGCTCCGGAGTTTCGGTTTTGGCTCAACTCCGGAGTTTCGAAGGATTTCAGCATCGTTTTGAAAACCGGAGTTGAAAACCCAAAACCGAAGTTTCGATGTTGAAAAAAATACATAGACAAACGAAGACATTCATGACCTCGTGCAGGAAGATTCGTCTAATGATGAAAGTGAAGTTGAGACAGATCATGATACCGGTTTCAATGTCGATTTAACGACTGCACCAAACAACCCAGATTTGAATTTTTGCAAGACGCAATTAACAAAAGGGTAAACGCGTCACACAAAGAAGGTTCATCAAGAATCACTTGATTTATAGAGCTTATTGAGGGTCTGTATTTAAAAATGGGGGTAGCCGAGGCAAATATTTGACTAAATGCTTCAAGTATTTAAAAACCATTCCACCTACAAGCGTAGAGGCAGAGAGGACCTTTTCAGCGGTAACATACACGTGTAACCGTTTAAGAAGCTCTCCCTGAAGATAGTTTGGACGCCCTTTGTTTCTTGAAATTCCATTACCAAAATAAATAGAAAGTAGGACCCCAACTAAGTTAGTTTTCATACAGTAAATTCAATTA
Organism: Tuta absoluta; assembly: GCA_027580185.1. Taxonomy (NCBI): domain Eukaryota; kingdom Metazoa; phylum Arthropoda; class Insecta; order Lepidoptera; family Gelechiidae; genus Tuta; species Tuta absoluta. The sequence goes on from JAQAHW010000003.1 coordinate 9,135,370, forward strand.
CTAATACATGATAAAAAAATGATTTAACTTTATATTTTGTTTTATTTAACTAAATGTATTTTGAATGATAAGAACAAAGTCATACTGAATCCTAAGTTAGGCTGGTAGACAAATGATAATGCCTCCTGCACGGCGCTACCTCAAAAAAATTATTTTAACATCGGAAACTCCGGAACTCCGGAGTTGGAAACTGCAGCATCGAAACCCAACTCCGGAGTTGAAAAATCGTCCGATGCTCAAGCCCTAATTCCCATGCGCTCGAACGGGAGAACTTTAATAAGTTCCGAGTAGGGTCGTGTTCAACGTTCATTCAACAGATTTAGAACGTAAGAGGAAGAGAGACGGCTGATGAAGCAACATTTCACTTCTACCACCTTCGTTCGTAGCACACGAGAATTCAGGTCTTGTTGTAGTCAAGGCTAAAACAAAAATCTGCAAAATATGCAGCATTACTAAGTGCTAACTATGATGACAGGAAAAGACAAGTAGTTGTAAAATGATCGGGCCAATTTTGATGATAAATGATGATATAAAACGAAGTAAACATACCTACCATGAGAAATTTTAATTAGTTTCGAGTAGTAGGTATTTGCAACACAATAATTCAGATTCAGAACCTTTTTTGTCGTGGCAAAAGAATACAACAGTCTAACTAGAAACACTGAAAGAACTAAAATGTGTATAAACTCTCCTGATCTACTTCACAGTTATCAAGGAAAAAGTTAAATTAATATTAAATTTACTTGTTTCCTTCTCTATCTAACTACCTATAAAAACCATACTGAGAATTGTGAAGACGAGACAGCAATAATAATCAGCTGATCACTGTATATCGTGCACAAATGGTAGGAAAACATAGTAAAAGATGAAGAATGTTGCTTTAATTTGCTTTTCATTGTTTTGGAGAAACATGACGCATCGATTTAAGAAGGCTTTGTTTCAAATATTGTTGAAAATGTTCAAGAATCCCACCTAAATGGCGAGTGTTTATGCGATAAGCCGACTCAAAACAATCCGCGCGTGTGGCGATGTTATGACGTGTAGTGTGCTAATGATTATTTTAAACATTTTCAGTTTATTGTTGATCTGTCGAGTCTGGTTAGAAGTGAAGGTGAAGTGAAGACACCCACCCTTGCCGCGGGAGTTGCGGCGACCGCGCTCGTTCGGACGATCGCTCATCCCGAACGACTCCTTGAAATGCATCTTCCGACACCACTCCGAACTCCATCCACATTCATGTATAGCATGGGAGAGCTATACAAAATCCACTCACTGTCACCAACAACACGTCACCGTTGTTCTGATAAAAAGGCCGGAGCCGTCCCGCCTAGCCGTCACCCGGCGAGATACACGCTCGCCACGGTCTCCGGAAAGCGGCACATTTTCAGTTTCAACAAACCGGCGAGGCGCCGCGACGAGCTAACAAAATATTGGAGGCGCGAACCGGTGCGACAGACGGCCTCGGGCGCGGACTGGCGCGATGCGAGCGTGGAGCGGCCACCGCCGCCGCCTCCGCTGCGAGCCGGACCTCGCGTCTCGGGGCGAGGATGCGGGAATCGGCTTCGGCGCAATACCCGTCACGAAAATAATAGGAACAGCGAGTGCACCTCAGAGGCGCGACACGACGCGGTCGGTGTGAGCGAGACGCGGATAAACACCAGACTGTTTACTTACGGTGTTCGAGCTCGGAGCGGCGTAGCGGGGCAGGCGGCGCGGGGCAATCGCCTGCAATCCGCGCGCTGCAATTACCTAGCTACTGCCTCGACAATATCATCCTAACTCTTGACAAGACTGAAATAAAACTCACATAAGTACAGACGCTTTCATCCTCTGATACGTAATAAATAAAACTACCAAAACAACTGTTCTGCATAATTAACAATACTTATTCGAATTAACTTGCAATGGCTAGAGGTGACTATAGCTGGTTTTCTATGTAGAGAAACATTGTTTTTTTTATGTAGAGCAATGCCATTTGGAACAAATGTAATATACGCCTACATGAACCCAGATCACCCGGTAGACACTGGCTACCCCGCGCCAGGTGGGGGGAGGGGGGGCTCAAAGTGCAGCGCGTCCGGCGCTCAGAAAAAAAATCTACCGGATTAGTTTGGACCTTTAAGATAAGTTTGGTATCGTTTTCAGGTAAATAAATGATGCTGAATTCATTCCCCATACCAGTTTTTTAGGGTTCCCTAGCAAAATAAGTCGCAATCCTTGAAATAATAAAATTTTTGTCGAAACAAAATGTAAACAAACCCACATATTTTAATAATTTTGTATGAAACTTTGTTTAAAAAAAATATTTATCAAAAGCTCATTTAATGCACATTATAAAAACATTAACATTGAATATACATAATACTACTTTTCAACTAAAATAAAATAAAATTGCACGTACCTTTCTCATTCTTGCGGACGGCCTGCGGACGTCACTCGGTTTTCTATTCAGAGTTGGAACGAGATTTTGTAGTAAAACATTGCCATTTAAGTACTAATTATATACACGCCCATTTAAATCCATATCGGCCGGTAGGAAGTTTCTAGTGGTGAGACAGATATCCGGTAACTAGCCGGTATCCGCCCTTACTTTTACAATCCGGCCGGATACCGGATAGCATATTACTACGTATACCGGAACGTAAAAAAGAGGTATAATCGCATTATTTTACAGAAGGAAAATCATATACCAATAATTTATGGACACTTGTTAAATTTTTCCCTCGTCATACATTATTATTTTACATTTATATTTAGTACTTATAGTTCACAAGTGGCAAATTGTGGCGAATATGAATTACTTTCCGCTTTTGTTGGGCCAATGTGTACCCATAGTTCCTTTCGGCCTTCTAACTTTGGAACGCAAGATATGGCTAGTACCTACAACGTCCGTGTCGATTGTTCGTACTATGATTTTTTCGTGTCCTTTCAGCACGGAATCAGCAAGATGAAGCATTATCCGTGTGTCGGCTTCCTCGTGGTTGCACGGTGCCAAATTTTCAATTGGAGTGGTTTTACTTAGAGCTTCTTCGCCATCGGTTATGATGAACTCTTTACCCATTTGTAAGTCTATCTCTGAGTGCCAATGAGATGACAAAAGGTTGTAAAGCTCTCCTTTATTTGATGTTTCGCGAAGGAAGTTTCACCAGCCTTTTGGAATTCTTGTTTGTTCACCAACTAACACACGTGTGCCAGTACCTCGTTTTTTTCGGGTTGAATTTTTGAAACTGTCTTTCTTGTATGTATCACTAACCACGTCCAGTCTTTCAACATTATCCAACTCTTCATCTAGTGTGAAATCTGACATTCAGCATGTCAGATTTCACACTAGATCTCATCAAACCTAAAGCTGATAGAGCAGGAGAACTGCTTTGATTTTCATGCGAAAATAATGTATCAACGTCTCTTGCTCTATGTTCTCAGGTTGCAATATAAAGTTTACTAAACTGAGTCGTTTTTAAGGGAACATATTTTAGATTTGGCTTTAGATTCTCGTTTTTTATTTATATTATGTAAAAGAGGGAATATGTTCTGAGGTAATGGGTCGTGTATACTTTTGCCTTCAATAAATCATTCTTTGCAAAAATTTTGGTAAAATTATTTTCCTTTGCTTTCAATTTGTTTTACTGTCTGAACCACTTCAATAGGCGCCACCATTTTCGTATTAATGTTGTACAATTCAGAAGAGTTTTCGAGAAAAGGATTTCCCGCTGTCTCAATCGTGCTGACCCTGCCCATTACCGTTCAATTGCCATTACCTCCATCCTATGCAAGGTCATGGAGAGGGTACTGAACACTAAGTTGCTGATCTACCTTGAAGACAATGATCTTCTCAGTGACCGTCAATATGGCCCTCGCCGGGGGCGGTCTATTGGTGATCTTCTTATGTATGTCACGCACTGCTGGGGCGAAGCCATTGAGAAAAACGGCGAAACATTTGCCGTGTCTGGCATGCAAGTCTGCTCAGCAAGCTTCCTGCTTATTGCATCCCAGCTGATTTTTGTACTTGGATTTCAGACTTCCTTAGTGAATGGTCCATCAGAGTAGTCATTGACGGCTGCTCCTCTAACCTTATGGCCATTGATGCCGGAGTTCCTCAGGGGACTGTTCTCTCTGCAACTCTTTACCGTTTCAAAGAAATACTTGACAGGTGCAAAAAACCAGTGAGGATGAAATATGTTCGTTAAGAAAGGCAATGGAAGAGCGAATAGATCCGACCTTAAGTCTTGTCTCCTATTGGGGCGACGACAGTCTGTCACTGACAGGCTTGAGCTTCTAGGCATGGAGTTGACATTAAATCTAAACATCGGCGCGACCATCGAGTACAAGGCTCAAACGGCGGCTAAGAAGCTGGGCAACCTGAATAGAGTGAAGCGATACTTTACGCCTGGACAGCTTTTAACTCTTTACAAAGCACAAGTCCGATCCTGCATGGAGTATTGCAGTCACCTTTGGGATGGCTCAGCTAAATACCAACTTGCCGCTCTTGACACGGTGGAACGCAGGGCCATGAGGCTCAAAGGCGACATAAAACTACTGGACACCAAGCTACATAGCCTAGCACATCGCCGCAAGGTTGCCTGCTTGTCGGTTTTTTACGGATTGTACTTCGGAGAGTGTGCTCAAGAGCTTCACGACCTTGTTCCACCAGCTGCCTTCTACCATCGGACATCCAGACGCACCGCCGGATACCATCCATACCTGGTTGCCATTTCACCAATTCGGACTAAAAGCTTCTAGTCATCATTCATAATGCGTACTGCTAAAGAGTGGAACTCACTACCTGCGTCATGGTTTCCTAATCTTTTTAAAGTAAGAGTGAACAGGCTTCTTCTGAGTGAGCTCGCTCCATCTTAGACTCTGTCTCTGTCCTATGACCTAGACTAGAGTCAAGAGCAAACCCATCATTAATAATAAAAAAAATTAGTCAAAATAAGAGATTTTATCCCAGACACAAACCTATTTTTTTTCGGAAGTGATGTCTGAATGATGGCGATATTCGGCCTAAAGTGATCTGTTATTTTTACCAACAAAAGCGGAAAAGTAATTAATTTTCGCCACAATTTGCCCTTTTGTGAACTATGAATACTAAATATAAATGTAAAATAATAATTCATGACGGAGAAAAATTTAAAAGTGTCCATAAATTATTGGTATATGATTTTCCTTCTGTAAAATAATGCGATTATCTCTCTTTTTTACGTTCCGGTATACATAGTAATGTGCTATCCGGTATCCGGCCGGATAGTAAAAGTAAGGGCGGATACCGGCTAGTTACCGGATATCTGTCTCACCACTAGAAACTTCCTACCGGCCTATATGGATTTAAATGGGCGTGTATATTATTAGTACTTAAATGGCAATGTTTTACTACAAAATCTCGTTCCAACTCTGAATAGAAAACCGAGTGACGTCCGCAGGCCGTCCACACGAATGAGAAAGGTACGTGCAATTTTATTTAATTTTAGTTGAAAAGTAGTATTAAGTATATACAATGTTAATGTTTTTATAATATGCATTTAATGAGCTTTTGAAAAGTATTTTTTTTAAACAAAGTTTCATACAAAATTATTAAAATATGTGGGTTTGTTTACATTTCGTTTCGACTAAAATTTTATTATTTTAAGGATTGCGACTTATTTTGCTAGGGAACCCTAAAAAACTGGTATGGGGAATGAATTCAGCATCATTTATTTACCTGAAAACGACACCAAACTTATCTCAAAAGTCCAAACCAATCCCATAGAATTTTTTTTCTGAGCGCCGGACGCGCTGCACTTTGACCCCCCCTCCCCCCCACCTGGCGCGGGGTAGCCAGTGTCTACCGGGTGATATAGGCTCAGGTGAACTTACAGATTACCCATACTATACTGGTTTTGCTCTACATAAAAAAACATATGTTTCCAATATCTTCCATACAAAAGTGCCAACAAAAAACTGACTACTAAATTAAAATGTAGTTAAATTGTATACTTTTAGGTCACAGTAAGTAGCTACGAGTAGGAACCTACGTAGACGATATTGTGTTGGCCCACCACGACCGAAGATAGGCACGGTTTATTTCGACTCTCATTCAACGATTTGACACTGTTGACAAGCATGAAACCGCAAATGAAATCGTGGGGGCAAAGGTGTACCTACCACTGAAGTGGAGTTAGGGTTGTCATACTTATATTTTTTGCATTTCGGTTCTGGGAGGTTTCTTTATTTTAAGAATTAATGAAGTAAGTTACACAACAACGTAGAGTAGGGATATAACCCCTCGTCAGGGGTGAATACTTGGAATGTTTTAAAGACGAAACAGAGACGACTGAAGATAGCAATGAGAGAGTGAATCAGTAAGTAGCTTGGGCTTGGACGATCAATCGGCGAGCTATGCATGGAGCTGTGGTGACTGCATTCCGACGGCCCTCCCCCCTCGCAGCGAGCCCTCTGCTTCACCCCCCGTCCTTCCGGCGGCCGTCACGTGACGCGCCGATTAGCCGCCGCCTCTGAGTGCGCCACCGCGACCGGCGACCGAAATAGAGCGCACAATCTCGTATCTCGTTCAACTTCACTAAACTCTCACGCTTCTTCTGTTGTCTGTGGATGTCGGATGCCCGTCGACGCCTGCCATGCCATGCCGCCCGCCTCTACGGTGCTTACGTTCGTGATCACTGTAACCACACCTACCGCGTCGCGCTTTCCAACCATCCAACCGAATAAGAAACATTTCAATTGAGGTCGGCATTTTATGTAGATATGAACTCTAAATCTTATTAACATACAAAAAAAACTACTAGATAATAAACGATACATGGTTAAAATTTATAAGTTGAATCAGGATAGCACCGTGCACGGTATAGCTTACCTATCTTGCACACGTAGCGCGTAGCAAGAAATGACTAGAACCGAGTTTAAATAACGCAACGAGGCAAAGGGCCTCATTGTGAGAGAATGTACATAAGCTAGATAGGTATATGTAGGTTTATGTGTACATGTACTGAGCAGTGTGCGAGCAAGCTGGCTGGGTCGATGGACGCTAAGCGTACTGCGACACCACTGTAATGACCAAGCAATATCATTTAACTATTTCAAACGCACTATTTTAAGACTTTACGCAATGGAATGTTTTTATAGCTTGCTTCCGGAAGTACTGCAAATAATAACATACCTTATAAATACGTACATTGAGGAACTATAGCAGTATAATGTTGGTTATGAATGTTAGAATACAAATACAGTGCTATTGAATGACCTTATCAGTTGAATGTTGTGAGTCTCACGCAGTAGCTAGTCGGTTCATTAAACAACCAGAAAAAGACGACAGGATCAATACAGGCTGCAAAATGTACACGTGATCGCGTCACTATATAACTCCCCCTACCACCGACCGCACCCCCTAAACACCCAACAAAAACCCCCCTTTACGCCCTCAATGTCGACACTAAAGGATTTTTCTTTGCCTCTCCCTCCTCTGTTTAAATCGTCACGCTCTATATCTGCGTTATTTTTGTGTCCCTAGCGGCAAGCGACCGCACCCTTGCGAAAGCACCTAGTGGGCATTTAGTTAAAATTCCATGCAGGTACTTAAGTAAAGTTAAATCTGTATACATTGCAGTTGGCATACGCTAGCTGACAAACGCGGTGTGAAACCAGTTCCCATGGGCAGGCGGTGTCGCCGCCGCCCGAACCAGGGTTGCCACTTGCTTGGTTTCCACCTACTTCGCAAAGAAGCCGACCAAACTTTTGCAACAACTTTCAAGCAAACATCTATTGTAACAAACATATTAATTGTTACTTATTCCCTTCAATGTCGTTTATTTTTAGCCAAGGAGAACTTGTGCCTGCGATTTTTCCTTCTGCGAATGCGTAGGTAGGTATTAATAACTCACATGGAAGGTTTTCTGTTCGCCAAATGAATTTGATTTGAGAGTTGTCCGTGCAATCGTGCAATAGGTGAATCGGAAGCTGCTCTGGGCGGAGATGTATCATTAGACGAGCTCGTGAATAAGTAAGCGAGGGCGGGCGAGGCAACCACTCTGCACAAAGGGTTGAGACTTGCGTTCTCGGCGGCGGCCGGTCGATAGCGACTGCGAAATTTGCCGCAACTACCGCTAGCAATTTATGGTTCCCCAATTACGTCACTTAAATTACTAAATTTTTTGCAGTTTTCCTGCACCATTTGCGGAAGACCACAGGTTACAGTTGGTTTTAAGTCATCCTTCTTGTAAAATCGTAACTCGACACAACAGCACAACACTACAAAATATATAGGTTCGCTGGTGCTTGGCAGGACAGTAAATCAAACTATTACGGTGTATCGTTCACGAATTATTGCACAGTGACCTTCAAATATAAAATATGTAGATGTTAAAGGTGCATCCCGGATTCAAGCGTGTTTATGATCATTTAATACCTGACTAGTATAATTTTATGCATCAATATCTGGTTGCTAAATTTCTCTTGATTCGCGTAAAGAGCCACCACCACTACAATCATGCTACAGACAGGCATAGCAATGCGTTTTACAACTTTCTATTGCTAATCAACCTCGCTTGTAGTTTTCTTTTTAGCGCAGACTAGTTTTTCGCTCGGCTACTTATATGAATAAATGTTGGTTGGTTGGTTGCAGTCTGCAGTCGGCTGTCGGTTGTCGGTCGACAGAATTGGTGGCAGCCAGCGGCGATGTGGCGATGCGCCGCGCAATATTCGCAACGGATGCAGCGAAATGAGCAGGTCGATGACCTCGAGCGGGCCTGGTTTCACTCGTAGAGCAGCGCCCAGTTCAGTGGCCCTATTATAAGTTGCCATCGTACTTTCTTTATTTCTAGCTCATGGTCGCTATTTGAATACGCTCTATGAGAGCTGCAGTCTAATCGCGTCTGAGCGTTTGACTGTGCGAACGTTGGATTAGAACACTCGTCTCACTCATACTATTTTAGGTTCTGCTACGGTTGAATGCTAGGCAGAATGGAAATATCCATGTCAGTTGTTTGTTGCAAAAACGTCACAATGAGCGGAGCAAGATTGCGAATCAGTATCCATGTATTGTGTAGGAGCTGAGCAGGTAAACGTGGCAACAACGCATTCGCTATTCAAATAGGTAGGTTCACGGATGTGTCCCATTACCATTTGTGACCATCGCAAACGAATCTAGCGCTCGCTCGTTCACTCGTCACTTTGTTCTTGTGCTACATTAATAGAGTTATTCATAGATGCTTCAAGCCAGCATAAATAACTACTTTACGAACTTTGTTTACATACATCTTCTTTAGACATGACTTTTCGCTTGCATCACGGCATTCGATTGTGCAATAGCTTAAAGACACCTGTGCCATGGATTCGATGGTCTTGTGTCGAAAATACATTTTATCCTGTACCTATCTATCTATAACAAAGGTGTACCTTACCTACCCTATAAGACGGACCAGGTTGGTATTGGACGTCTTAGGTGTCTCTGTCACACAACTTGTTGCGTGTTGCGTTAGATAGAGAAGCCGGCATCATAAACAGTGACAAACACCGTTACTTTAAACCGGATAAAATGCAGTCATTCTAGTTTATAATTCCAATACACACTGTACTTATTGGGAATTTTGCAATGCGGTGCAAAGTAGCTGTTGTGTTTAAAGCTTTAGCTGCTCTAGCCGAAGCTCTAGCTAGACGACGACGTGAGAAACTTTAGGTTTCGCACTTTGCTTATTTGTTACGTCGCTAACATAGCTAATCCTGAAGACAATCATGATACAGTAGCATTTCCGCCTGCTATTTCACTCGCACATTCCTATTTCGTACAGAACATCGAGTCGACGAACAACCCAACATACCTACTAAAAACTTTCAAATACGTTCTTTATTATTTAATCTCCATAGTTACATATCAATTTTGAAACAGATCCCATATAAAACCATGAATTTTCATACAAACTTTTGCCCCTTCAGGATTTAAAATTTTGAAACAGATTGCTTCAAAGTTATCCCCTTTGTGGGTTTAAATTCTAAAAATCTACTAAGCGGATGGTTGTTTGGTTGGATGGCGCAAATTTCATGCTTCTACCATGAGTAGTTCAGGCTGTGCGTTGATGAATAAGTCAGTTAGTCAGTGAGGGAAGACATTTGTTTTATAAGTGTAGATTAATAACATAGGACACATGAAGGAAGTGCCTATGGTAACCCGAAGGGAAAATATCCTGTCCCAAATAGGACATTGTTCCACAACACGGGACGGTAACGAAATTACGTCGGACGACGAATAGTAATGTTTTTCACTGGAGCCTCGGGGCGCTGCTGCATGGATATATCAGGAAACTAAAAACTAAAAGACAATCAGCCCAGCTCGTCACCAGACGACGACAAGGTCAGCAAGTTGCGCATGCTCGGTGACTTGGATGTTTAAAGATTTTTTGCGTACGCCACATCAGCAATCTTGGACAGATGACTATGAAATTACGAGTAAGTGTTGTAATCTATACTGCAGTTGATAGATGCATTGGGGTTTTCTTAATCAATCTCTGCTAGAGACGATATGGTTTACGGTGGAGATTTATGAGTTGACCTAATATACAACTTTTTCAGAACTTTGTCAACTAAGTATAAATCAGGTGAAAATCTTGGAGTAAATATTACAAAACACTTCTTTATATTCCACAAATAGACGAAGCAAGCACGCTTCGTGCCTACACATCGAGTAAATGATTGTTTGGTCGATAAAATATGTGCCTGGTGAAAAACAAAGGGCACAAATTATACGTGGAGATTGTATGCGGGGTGTCGGGGCACTCGGCACGGCACGGCAGCGGCACTCTCGGCCGCGGCATCGATCCGCGTCTTATGTACGCGCTTTACATACTTCCTCTTTATGTAGGGATTCAACCGCGATGCGTCAACCGATGCACATGCACCGCGCCCGCCCCGCGCGCCCCCGCTGCACGGCTCACCCCCCCAAACACCCACCATGTACGCAGCTAAAGGGCAGATGAATTCAGGCTATGTCGAACTCTATTCATTGTAATAAAATTCGACAGGAACTGGAAAGTTTCTTTTGGGTTCAACTTCTGGAGTAATCTTGAAACATTTTGCACGGCATCAGTAGTTTTGTTTTGCTAAGGTAAAAAAGTTCACTGCAAATATACAACTTTCCTTAAGGAAAATAGGTCAAAATATGAAAAAAAAATTGGACCTCCCATAGACTTTTTTCCAGCTGCACAGGACATTTTCTATGGGTGGGAAAATTTTTTTTCGTATCTCGACCTATTTTCCCTGGGGAAAGTAGTTCAGTTGGCTAATTCACCCCTTAAAATATTTGCAGCTTATATTTTTACATTCTGTATAGACCTTTTAAACTGGGGTTATCTGCGTTAAGTTTCGTATGGTACCTACCTAACCTACTTAGGTAAAACTGGTAGAGACGTGAGCAAGCACGCATGGGCCATCATGAAAGTTTTTGATGGAGGTAGACATAATACCTAACCATCCAAACGTAGAACAACAAACTCCAACTAAATAAAAGTTAGCATCCACTGTGTAAATAACAATGAACACGATTCTGTCTAAATATGGCGAGATTGATATAAATGCAGCCTTGACGACCTTTCATACGAATGACGGTGCGCTATTGCCCGTTTATGGCGCAGTATCACTGAAGATAATCGACTCGGTGTTAAGTTGTAGCACGTATACAATTGCAGTAAATTTACTACGTTGTTAATGTGCTACGTGGGTACGATACGATACATTTATTGGTTTAATAAGAAGACCAGGCATGTACTCAATGGCTGAAAAAAATCGACAAGTGAGTCTGGATTTAGTATCAATAATTAACTTGACTACATTTATTTACAGTCCACCTAAAAATTAAGATTCTTTGCACAATTACCATTGACCCAAATCCTATAAAGATTTCAGTAAACAAGTATAGTTCCAAGAAGTTAAAAGCGTGGGTATAAGTATATACCTAAGCATGGGATATTTTTCGGTCCTCGAATGTTGATGACTGCGAAACCTTTTTAAGACACGTCGTATAAATATGAAATTAGCTTTTAGCTTAGTACCAATGAATATGATAAAATTAAAAAGCCATTGTGTGCTTCTCCGGATTAGTAATAGTGTTGAATAGTCCCATTATAACCCAATAAAAGGGTGCCCATTACTTGGTAGCCTAGGGAGGGCGACACCAACAGAACAGATTGCGTCGCATCAACTCAGCACCCGTATTCTGTGCCTCGTTCGTATCGCCTGACTTCATCTCTCTCGCCCACTGAACATTGTTAGAGGGGAGAAATGAGACGGAAGAGTTGTGTCTAAATGTCGATCTGAATTCCGCACGGGTGTAACCCTGAATCGGCGTGCAGCGGGCAAACATGCGGAGATATCGCTCGCTAATCCCACAGGCGTGGCAGATTCGTCGGGACACGCCGGATGACCTCCACTCCTTATTGATCTGCTGACGGACCCGTCTTTGTGACGTCTGAAGACCACGTGACGCCTTCAAAACTTTATGGCATCTTTATGGCCCTACATGCAAAACTATAACTATTGCAATTAACAATAAAAGCTAGTAGTTACAAGGGAGACATCGCCACTTAGAAAACTATTATTTTAAGACCAATATGATACGTAAACATGACCATTTATTAGTATATGAAATAGGTAAGTTGTAATGCTCACCCGGGTGAAGTATTTTCTCCGTCATTCCTACGGATCTAAGCAGTCCATATAACTCTGTGAACAACAGACAAAAGAATAGTTTATAAAACTGCATACATGAGGTATAATTTCGGTTGTTACTAGGGTGAGGCGAGTCTTTGTGTTAAAACAGGTAATAAGTTGTTGTCCTTGAGTATTAGGTTCGCAGAGCACCTGTGGTCGCGCATTTAGCATTTTTACATCTTAGGGAGGGGCACAGCACAGAACAGACATTCTATTTGCGCTCTCTTTCCGCCCTTACTAATATAACGGATCTACGCAGGTAAACGAAATGAGGGCACGCAATCGAGCTGTTGTATCCTGCATATAATCCTGCTCAATGTAACAAAATAAAAAATAAAATTGTCTGTCTGGTTGAGTGGTTATCCTAAAGAAAAGTATGTTATATTTGTAAGGAGACCGTAAAAATACCATTTTTCGAAACAGTAGAGAATATACTGTTTCAATCAATGGCGTTTTTGACCATTCTAAAGTGGTCTTTCAAGTAGTAGAACAGTATTTTTTGTATCTACAGGAAGTTAGTAAAAAAAGTAGTGGCAAATATTATTAGGAGTGAACCAAGTCCATGATATTGAATACCAAATTTATCGCGGGTTTTCATCGCTTAGACTACATTCAATCTGTAAAGATATAATTTATTAATCGCCGGGTATTAGTTGCAAAACTAACCCGGTAGACGGAGCCTTGCCACGCGTTACTGGCATTAAAATACACTTGCAAAATTGGCGGGCAAGGAATATGCTGCGATGGCCCAGATGGAAGAGGCATCGCCACTAGTAATGCGAAAGTCGCAGCAGGTTCAAATCCTGCCCGCGCTTGAACATTTTGCAAGTTTACAATAAGTCCATGATACTTAACAATTTTACCCAAGAAAATAGGTCGACTCGACATACAGTGTCGCCCGTATAGTGACGTCCATAGATAAACGAGTGCCCTTTACTAAGGGGTATCACCCCCATGTATGTTTCTCGATTTTTTGTAGTTTCCGAGTTATTCAACTTTTAAAGTTATATGGAAAAAATCGACTTACAGTGTGGCTTCTCTCTCACCTTTTGTAACGTTAAATGTCTAACTCGCTTCGCTTGCTATACGTGTGACATAGGTGGGCGATGTGTAACTCCTCTTTTGTCTTATTTCGATGATGATGATGAGATGTCGAGTTCGCTTTGCTCGTAATACACGTTTTTTTTTTGGTCTGGGTTCTACAATTTTAGCCCCGGGGCTATTGTAGCGCAGTGTGGCTCCTCTCTTGCCATTTCTAACGAGAAATGTCGAGAGCTCGCTTCGCTTGCAATACGTGTATGTAGTGTTGTTTGTAGCACCTTTCTTGCCTTCTTAGCGTGAAATGTCAAGCTCGCTTCGCTCGCAATACGTATTTGATGGCTAAGTGCGCATTTTTGACGCGCATCTGGCCATGCATTTATTGTATCTGAGTGGAGCAATTTAGCGCCTCTTTCGCCCGATGCTGTACTGTGGTCCTATTGACTTCAGTGTAAACATTTTTGGGGTGAGTTCTACTCGTGAAACTGAACAACTTTCATATTTCGGCATATGTTTACTCTAATTTGTCTGTGTGTCCATAAAGTGTATAAATATGTATATATTTATATAAGTATGTTTATGTATGTATATTTATTTTTAATATACTTAGTAATTATAGTACATATTAATTATTATATTTGTATTATTTAGGTATAGATATAATTGGATAATTCTCATGCACTGCTCTGTTTTCTTTACCGGTTTTCTCTACACAAAGGTTGTCTGGAAGAGATCTCTTAGCAATAAGACCGCCTTTGCGCACTCTTGATTAAAATTTTTTGATTTTTAAGTTTCATGTATTTATTTTTATGTGTGTTATGAAGAGTATATACTAACAATGTTTTTGGGGAAAGTTGTTCAGTTTCACAAGTAGAACTGACCCTAAAAATATTTCCATGCAATTTAATAGGACCTTACTATAGAGTGAAATTTTACCAGTGACTGATAGCAAAAAGTCAGAATGGGCTTGTGATTAGGAACAACTTTTCCCAAGAAGCAAAGGTTGGGATAAGAAAAAACAATTTGGATCTCCCATACAAAATTGCTGATCAGCTGATCATAGTTACTATGGAAGCTCAAAATATTTTTGTCTTATTTCAACTTATGTTCTATATCTATAGCCAGTCCAAAAAAATAAAGTACCAGAAGCAAGAAGAAATAAAGATGATGGGATGAGATGATATATAAATAACCAAACCACACATAAGTTACAACTTATCACAATCATGAGATTTGATAAAGATCACAGGAAATACCTATAAAAATGAAGTATAGCAATCGACTCATAACAATTATTCAGAGAAAAAACTTTATGAGCTTATCTTAAATATCTTAAAATATTTTTATCATTTGAATATACAGGCTGTAAATTATTATTATTTTTATTTAACAAATCAACTATCTCCGTGCAAGATGAGGCCTTCTATTTTTGGCTAAATAAGGAAAGTGTGAAGAACCAATAACAATTAGCTAAGGAATTTTATGTAATATTCTAATATGTTATGAATACTATAAGTTTTAATCGTGTATTTTATAATATACCTGTATCCAAAAAAAACTGTATTCAAACAGTAAACAAACAGTGAAGCTGTTTTCTCTGTGATTAAATTTTATTGGGAAACATCGTAGCTTCATCCCATCTTCTTCACACCCAGGCTTCTTCTTACAAATAGCGACCCAGATGCCTTTAAGAAGGTATGACTCTCAAAGTAAAATAATTCTAATATTTACTTATATGTCCTGGAAGCTTGTTATTCCAGCATACATTGGGTGTACTGATATAAAACATTTCACATAAGGGAACCTCTTGTTAATTAGTTTTAACAATAACATATTAAAAACACAAATATCAAGTAACTTTACATAATTAAAGGATCAGGTAGTAGTAAAATAAGGTAGCTTTCTAATGTAATGTTAGCATAAGCTTGGGCTTGTACCACTATAGGGCTACAAATCTTTTAAGAGGTATCTGGCTGTGTTATAGGTTATTTATTACCTTTATGGGACAAAGATATAAATGGTTCTTTTTACATTATTTACAGCACCATATCAGCTTGCTCAATTCATTGAAAGATCCACTAATCTCTTGACTAGTCAACCTATTTTGTCTATTGAGGTCTGAATATATTTTTTTATATTTTGACCTATGTTTCTCTGGGAAAGTTGTTGAGTTTCATAAACTAGTTCACCCCTTGAAATATTTTACAACCTATTTAATGAAAAACCGGGCAAGTGCAAGTCAGACCCGCCCACCAAAGGTCCTGCATGCAATATGCACATCAAGACCTTTAATATGGTACCCCACAAGAACTTGGTCTTATTTTAAAATGTTGTTCTTTTTAGGCCCCCTCTAAAAACTATGTATATTTAAAAAGAGTTGGATTTTTCCTAAACTTGTATTTTAAAGAGGAAAGATTTGTCAGTGTGTTTACATGTAGTCAATAAACTCTGAAACTACTGTACCAATTTCAATAATTCATTAATCATTAGAAACCTACAACACCCTAGTAGCAATGTTTTTACACCTCATATTTAAAGTATAAAACTGTGCACACTATAGGTGCATTATAGTTATGTAAGTCTCAATACATTACTTACCTAAATCCATAGTTCAAACAGTAGAATATACAGCTCTAACCTGACCTAAACGAAGGTACTAAAGTAACTACCTACTTTCAGGCATGTTCAAACATGTGGTGTAAATAGGTGTTGATAAACTTTCCGCTTTTTGTCAATAGACAAAGCTTTACACCGATGGAAATACACCCATAGAATAATAAGATGGCTCATCACAACATCGTACTTAGAAAGTATAGATACCTACATTTCGTTGGATGTGTACAAAATTTACCGACTTATAATTTTTTTTCGTACGAAATAACAATTATCAATACCAACCTTTATCGTGTAGAAGCTGACCATGATCCAATCTTGAGGACACAATGCCAAATTGATCGTCAATCAACCCGTGAACTCGGAAAATTTATCGCAAATCAAATGCGATTTGCACTGCATTTAAAATTATTTCACTGATACAAATGCGCAAATGACAATCAAAACAATAGTCCAAATCCTTTTATTATTAGGCGAAGCACTACTAGTTTTTAACAACCCGCGCACACACAATACATAGGAATGGCAAATTTTTGATCAATCAAAGTGAAAATTAGAAAATATCAACAAGCACCCGACCATATTTTTTGTCAAACAAAATTACACCTCACCCATAAACAAGCAGAGGAAGAAGAACGAATACAATTCCAAAATTCATTCATTTATCCGTCTTTATCAAGTCATTCACCTGCCATTTCCGTTGAATTTCCGTTTCTGTATCTCCAGGATTTTATACTGCGTCTTTCCTTTTCATATACATACGAAAAGCTTTGAGTAAGCGAGATAGATTGATTACATAACTTTTATTGGCGTTGGCAAAAATATTCCATAGCAAATTAAAAAAAAAACGTTGTCTCTGGTTATAAATTTTTGAACGAATATCATTCTTCATTGACTCATTCTTCCATTCACTCACATCTGACATTTCGGACCGCAAAGAATATTGTCGCAAAAATAAAATGACGTGAAATATTTTCTCTGCAATGGTTTTTAATATTCAGCCTAAAGTTAATATCTAAAAGCAACAACCATGTCGTTTATAAGTGACCCAGTTCTTAACATAATTGTAGTTGGATTCCATCACAAGAAAGGGTGCCAGGTATGTAGTAGGCGTCATGCATTTTCGATAATCGATATACGAATTTTACCATGGTTTTATAAGAATCCTGCTCGTTACAAACGAAATTGAACCTTCCCTTACATAGTCATCGAATAATAGACTTGGCAAAAAGTGTTCTAGATAGTACTTCTATGTTTTATTACCATGGAATGTTCATCATTTATTCAATGAATCATTCTGAGGTGTATGTTGCTCTAGGTGGAACATTGCTATCCGGAGCTGGTCACTGGCGCCCCGACGGAACTGCCACCGGCGTGGCGACTTTTACCAGCATTGGCCCTTCCAGATGGCTCCCACAACTATCTTTCTGACACAATTTTCTTCAATCTGCCTGGTCTAACAGAACCTGAACATACAGTTTACGGAATATCATGTTTTCGCCAAATACCTGTTGAGGTAAGGGATGATCTTTTATAATTTATGGATATTACAACTTGGGGTGCATATAAAACAAGCTACGTATTGGCTAAAAAGTAATATAATAATTATAATATTTTTTTATTTATTATTGATCTCTTTCTTGTTTTAGCAAGTTGTACAGAAGACAGAAGATATGACCAGAAGTTCTGTACAGAAGAGTGTGTGTGTGATATGTCGATACCCATTATTTGGTCGACTTGCTGTGAAAATGGAACTGGTGGTGAGAGCTTGGTTTCTTCAGGGGGACTTTGCACAAACAAAGTTACTTGAGGATGCTTATAAACATCTCAACAGTTGTCCAATACAAATTGATCAGACTCTTGAAGGTAATTTGCTAAGATTTACAATTACTTAATAAAATAAAATAAATAAAATTACTAGTCAATTTTACCATTTTGAAAACTTCTTTATCAACATTGTTTTTTTTTCAGGTTTATCAGTTCAAAGATTAGTAGAAAATTGGAGGCATAAAGCCCTACTATTATTCAAGCTATTGTTACTGCGACGCAAGGTTCTCATTTATGGTGTACAGGCTGGCTCCCTCTCGTCTGCTCTGCTTACATTAGTTTCTCTGTTGCCTCGTTGTTTGGAGCATGGTTTGACCAAAGCTGCTAATGTCACGTTAGTATGAACTAGTAGTGATTATGGCATAAAGCCATGAATATTATATGATTTTTTAAAAAATATTTTTTGATCACTTATGTAAATCATCACTTTTTTATTTTATAAATTTAGAGGTGATCCTATGATAAACTTTGAAATTTGAACACCAGTATGAGGTCTATTATTAATTGTTTCATTCTGCATGTGATTAGAAACAAAACTCTAAACAATATTTTTTATTCTTGCAGGTTATCCAGACCTCTATCACCAGTAGCTGTAGCTCCAGATAACAAAATGGATGATGTGGATTCATGTATTGATGTAAATGAGTCTTACATGAATGGTATCACTCAATCAGAAGAGCTCACACCTAAGGAAACAGGGAACATGATTGAAGAGAAAGATAAAATAAGTAGACAAAGTTTTGATGAATCTACAATAGGGGATGTGCCAGATAGGCAAGAGCAGGATCAAGAATTATCTTCAGGATTAAGGGAAAAATGCAACAGTATTGGGGAAAAGTACAAAACTCAGAAGTCAACTCCTGAAGCACAAATGAGCCCAACTATGGCCAGAGATATGAGTGTAGATGGCCTGTATAATTTAACAGGTCAAATTGACCAAGCTGAATGTGGATTCCCTTTGCCATTGTTTGAGGATGGCTATCTATGTCTACCATACTTATCACTGCAGTACTTAGATCTGCTCTCAGATTCTGCTGTAGAGGCTTTTGTAGTAGGTGCATCTAATGTGTTATTTAAGCAGAAGAGGCAGCTGTTTGATGTTCTCGTTGAGTTGAATGAAATGAGGATAGAAACAGCTGATATGATGTTGCGAAGGCAGCTGACGCTCACTACTGAGGATCTTCGTTTCGCTGACCACGTTGTTCGACACGGCTCGACGCAGGGCGACGCGTGGATCCGAGACCAATTTGCAAGCTACTTAATATATCTGATGAGAACCTCTTTATTGCCAGGTAAAAGATTTTCCTTAAAAAATTACTGAAGGTATAAATTCGTGACCTGACCGCAGACGACGTTGTGTCGTAGCATTATTTTAGTAACGACGTTTTGTAGCATCTCTACTGGTGCTGCGGAGACAGATGACAGTCTCAACTGACGACGACTAGTCTTTCCAGATAGGGCATAATATTAAAGTATACTCCGTGGATAGGGCTCCTGTGTTTTGTCAATTATTTAAATATTCTATTTACTTTAAAAAAGGGACGAGTTTCCTATTTTAAAAGAAGAAGACTATAATATAAGGCGTAGAAATACGTACAAACATACTATTTCACGCCTTGGACGTGAATTAGTCGGTTTTATTGAAACTAAATAAGTTTATTCAATGTAGGATATTATTATCACTTATTGACGTCATGATCCTTCACTGTAAAAAAAGAAATTGTATAAGACAATTTTCTTTTTTTATGATAATTTTGTATTGTCCCAATAGAAAACCAGCTATTACGACACATCATCATCTGCTGCTTCTGCATACAAATGCAGGTTTACATCGGTCAGTTTTTAAAGATAATATAACCTCAGTGTAACTATGTTTTATCTTGCAGAGGGAAGTCGAGAAATCGAGTCATACAATGCTCAGTTTGTGGCGGCGCTGAAATGCACGCCTGCCTACCAGCATTGGCTGCTGACTACCAACAATGGAGATATAGAGGCTTTCTCAAACTTAGCGCCGATTCATCCTTTCTCTGGCCAGTTATCTGTTGCCGATATGAAGTTAAAGTTCGCTCAGTAAGTTATTCTCAATATTAACTTAAAATATGTATTTTTTATTGTAAAAAATTATGCTCAATTTAACGGGTTTTTTAAATTGAAGATATAATAGAGAAAAAGCTGCTTAGTATTATGGGCTGAGATAACCCACAATACATTATTGCATTATATAACTAACGTTATGTATTTTCCATTACATAGTCAGCATAGACATAAAAAGTGCAAGTTGTTTCGCCTTTATTACGGAACATCTGTTATAGAGTGTCCGTGAAGACAACTTAAACTTTTTGTATTTGATAGCTACACACTACACTACACATATCACGCCATAATCCCTTGCGGGGTAGGCAGAGCGCAAACTGCCGCAAAAAACGGACATTTACGTGGCACGTCTGACAAATATTTGAGGGTCATTCGGAAAATGGTGAAATGCCATAGCGACTGGTTGTCAGCCCATCACTTTAAATTGCAATACACACCCTCGAGCCCTTTAGGTGCCTGTTACGACTCCCAAGGGAAAGAAATGGGGTAATGCTATTCTAAGCCGGCATCACACGGCAAAGTTGTATGTAATCCGTAGGTACTAATATTATAAATCTGAGAGTTTGTGTGTGTATGTATGTTTGTTACCTCTTCAGGCTCAAACAAGTATAACCTGAAATAACACATAGGCTATTTTTTGCCGCGGGAGAACAACTATTACTACGGGAAAATGAGTGGCAGCGGGTGAAACCGCTGGGCGGATATCTAGTTACAAAATAAATCATAGAACATTATGGTCATAAAGCTAACAGTAACCGGTGTTTCAGTACGATGTCGACGACGGAGGGCGGTCGCAAGGTGACGGCGGCGGTGGCGAGCACGGGCCGCGCTGTGGCGACCACGTCGCGCGCGGTCGGCGGCGCGCTGTCGCAGGCGCGCGGCGCGCTCAGCGGCTGGTGGAGCGCGCTCACTGCTCCGCCACCACCAGACGTCTGCACAGGTCTCGGCTCTAGCGGCATCGTCATCAGCCCCATCCACTGATCGCACAGTAAAAAAAGTTTTTGCGAGCGACACCACGAGCACTTTACACTCTTCTTCTTATTTTCGTGTGGGACACCGAGTCGTCCAACAACCCGATGAACCCGAGTGTCAGAGTTTTTCAACCGCCTACTACTACTACTAGTAGTAGGCCTCTGACATGGTTTTTGTAACGACCGTTGTCTAAGTAATCATAGACAGCAACCGGGACCGAAGGCTTAGCGTGCCCTCCGAAGCACAGAACCATTTCTTTTCGGACAATCAGTTGGTTCATCCTGCAATGTCCTAACCAGACCGGGAACAAATTCACAAAGAGATAAATATCAGCTTTAGTGAGTGTCCCACCGAGAATCGAACCCGGAACCTTTGCGTCGCAGGCAGTCGCACTACCACTGCGCCACATCGGTCGTCAACTTTACACTACTTTACAACTTTACACTAGGAATCCGAAAAGAAACTATCGTAATTGATATAAAAGTGACATTGGCTAGAATGACAAACGGCTCTCGCGGTCGCCGCTGCGTTTATCACCTTGATTTCTATGAAAAATGCTCGTGGTTTCGCTTGCAAAATCGACGTTTAGTGTGCAGCGACGTTTAGGCAGCGTTTTGCGACTTTGGCATTTTGTGACATACGCTTTGCCAACTAGTGCGATGTATTATTTGCGGCAGAATCAGGAGGATTGTATATTCCCCTTGTTACTACTATCTACCGGGGGATTTGAACCCTTTGTACTTCTTTTAGTGCAACTCGTAATCATCGTCATTAGCCTTAGTCCGTCTAACAGACAATTGACAATGTCGTGGTGCGTGACAGTTATTTCTTTTTTAGGTTTCAGCATTTAGTAGTATCATGACGAATAAAAGGTCTTCCCTACTGCGCCACTCGGCACCTAACCTCAAATATTTGTGTATCGACAGGCGACGACCGCCTGCCCGAAGACGCAGAAGAAGTAGTAGAACAACTGAACGACGACAACAGAAGAGACGACAGCGACACTCCCGGCCCGCCGGACAAGGCCGTCGACGCCGCCGCAAATAACATTAGCAAAATACAAGTCATCTGAGGGATTTAGTGAACGATCTACTGTTCTTTGAACTGTATTTGTGTATTCAGACGATATAATAGACGACACGTCGAAGCCATCGCATATTAGACAAGTCATCTGAACGGTCAGAGGGAACCCTAATAAAGAACAGACTAAGTGAAAGTACACAAACTTTTCTTGTTCAGTTTTATAGAAACGCGCAGTTACATACCTTATGAATAAAAACACCTGTACGCGTCTATAGTAAGGCCATTTCATTAAACCATATTTGACAGCTGTCATCTTCATACTAAAAGACATGTGGACAAAGGTAAATGCATCCTCTGCCATAGGATTAGCACGAATCTGTAAGCTATCAATGGCATATTGGGATGGCTGTACTGTAATTCGCCAATGGTTACCAAAATATTATTTAATAGGACCTGCATATAGACCCGGTCATGACCGTTCGCCAATCCGCCTGCGAAGCGTGGCGAGTATGGCAATACTACCCGATGGGAAGGCCCAAGTCCAGCTGTGGCCTGATGTGGGGTAAATTACCAGTCATGAGAAGCCTGGCAGTCATTGAATCCTACATATACCAAGTCGCTGGCCGCCATGGTATGGCGCGACACGTTAACTGTGAAACAGTGTTTAGTTCGTAACCAGGACTTATTTGCCCGAATAGATCCCAGTCTCGAAGCTCCAGAAGTCTCCCAGAATCCAACTACGTCCGCTGCTAAATTAACACGCATGCTATTGAGCGTCAATGGCTTTTATACCACTCGCGCCACAGCATTAAATCTGCTATTGGAAATATATGAGGAAGTAGGTACATGTACAGCCAAAATATTTTATAATTCCTACTCAGCGATGCGGCCCAATTTCGCCGATTTTAATTACAAAGTACAAGATAGGTTCTTTTTCTAAAAACTTGCAAAATTTTCAAGCTCGGCCAGGATTTGAACCTGCGACTTTCGTCATTACTAATGACGACGCCTCTTCCATCTGGGCTACCGCAGCTCGTTCCTTGCCCTCCAATTTTGCAAGTGTATTTAATGCCAGTAACGCGTGGCAAGGCTCCTCCATCTACCGGGTTAGTTTTACCTAAAGTTCTATAGAACACTTCGTGTTTTTATTTGTTTAGGGTAACTATGCGGTTTTCGTGAAATCCGTTATTTTGTGTGGTTCCCTCTGCGCCTGAAAATAGGTCTTATCTAAATTTGCTATTTAATTTACTGCGATCTGTTAAACTGTGTTTGTATATTCGCAACTTAGAATCGTGTAAATAATTAGTTCTTCTGTGCTGTGGTAATAGATTTAACTTAGGATCGGCGTACAAAGATACCATTTGTGTGAGATTATTCTGGTAATAAGTTATTTGAATGAAAATGTGAAGTTTGATTAGTTAAATTAGAACACAATTGTTTGCTTCACACGACGTTTCGTGGCCACATAGTAGTAGAATTTTCTTATCTTATCACTATTTAATGATTCACGCTTGTTTCCGCTATGAGTAATGTAAACTTGTATGGCACTTGCGCGCTTCCATAAGTTATTATTTAAGTTAAAAATAATGTCTGACTTGTACATGTATGACTTTAAACTTGTAGATAATCTAGCTAGACGAAGTAGACTTTGATACAGGTAGTGATCTCTAAAAGTAATGTAACTATGTTGATACTAAGTATATTTTAAATTCTTGTTTCATTTATGTTATATTAAACAAAATCTATTTAATTTAAGAAATATTTTTTTACTGATATTTTTTATATGTTTTTATTATTTAGTCGATGCTCTCTTAAGTTATCTTATCCTAAATATTTCGAGGCCAATAACGATAATACTTTAAGTTATTTTATAATGTACACTTTCTGTTATCAGACAACTATCCATCACGAAATAATTATTATAATATTTATTTCAGTTAGCTGTGAATGTTAATATATGAATACTATAAAAATAAACCTATTTTTTTTTTTTTTATTAATGATGGGTTTGCTCTTGACTCTAGTCTAGGTCATAGGACAGAGACAGAGTCTAAGATGGAGCGAGCTCACCCAGAAGAAGCCTGTTAAGGCACTGGCACTCCCACACACTGACGGAACGCAGCAAGCTACTTGGCGCCAGACTTCGGTGGGATGGTGGTCGCGAGCCAGGCGGCCCCTTACGGAGCCTTCCACCGCGCACGTGGGATCGTTCAGCCGGACTTATCCACAGGCAAGCCTGTGTTGCCGTTGCCCGGGGTGGACCGCTAGGAGGTAGATCCCATACCACCCCTAATTTTAAATTTTATTTCCTGATAACGATAGGTCACGACATAAACCAGCAGGTTATTTTTTATAGCTACCAAACATTTTGCGAAAGTGACATTGAGATATACGAAATAGTGTCATTTTGTGCTGATCTGACTGAATAGATACAGAAAATTTAGCAGGCTGGCGTTTAGCTGTAATCAACAAAAATTTATAATAGAAATCACTTATTATTTTTTAAGGACAAATATATTTCCATATACTTAGGATTATAATTCATAATATCACAATTATGTTTTTATTTAAGTCATTTCATTACATTAGCTTTAAATGCATTACCTACTCGATACATGTCTTCATTTGTGAAATTAAGTACTCTTTTACTTCTTATGAGCTAGTAAGCTGCAGTCAATCACACTAATAAAATAGAGAAAATCAGTTTACCCGACCGGCGCCGAATCTTTCGGACACCATCTTACGAGACGTCAAGGCTTCAGAAGAGAGTATTGAATTGATAGTAATATCATGGAAGCTCCCCAAATACTTGAATAAACCTCGCGCGGTAAGGAGGCGTTCAGACGGCGGAGTCGGAGTCGTCCCAGGGCCAGGGCGGGCCCGCGTCCAGCGCGTCCTGGCGCCACAGCGAGCGCGCGTCCGACGCGCCGCGCGACAGCAGCCGCATGTTGTACGGCTCCACCATGTTGCACACGGAGCCGGTGCTCTCCGCCCGCGCCACTTGCGGCGCGTGTGCTCCTCCGCCGCGCTCTTCCTCAGTCTTCCGCTCCGGCAGCAGGTCGAAGTCGGTGCGCGGCGACTCCAGCTCGGTGAGGTCGGAGCGCGGCGAGAAGTCCGTGCTGGCCGTGATGTCCTGCAGGCTGCGCGAGCCGCACTCGACGCCGAGCGGGCGCGCCGCGGCCGGGGACCCGGGCGACGTCGACCCCGCGGCCGGCTGACGAGCCGCCGACGTTCCCGCGTCGACGAGCGGCGCGGACTCGTCGTCGCTGTGGTCGTCGCGCGGCGGGCTGCGCTCCCGCGACCCACTGCCGCGCCAGATCTTGTCTTTCAGCCGCGACAGCCGCTCGGCCGAGCTCACCTTTCGGAGGATCTCGGCGGTCTTGCGTAGGTTGCGCAGCTTGAGGTCGACGATCGGCGAGCCGGTCTTTGTAGAGTCCTCGACCGACTTGGAGCGCACGGAGAGGCGGGAGTCCGTGACGTCGTCTGTGGCCACGAGTAATGAGGAGGGTCGGGACCGTGGGGGCTCCTGCAGTGCGCGGGGTGAACACGTGGCTGATGGTCGCGGGCGCGCACTGAATGTGATCTGTCCGTCGTCGGAGTCCTCCTCGTTCTCGACGTTGAAGGTGACGGCGGGCGCGGGGGGGTCGCGGCGCCGGAAGGAGCCCACCTTCAGTATGGAGGGGTCCCTGCGCGGCGCGCGCGGGGAGCCGGCGGGCGTGGCGGCGGCGCTGCCGAGGCTGCTCTGCGGCCGCAGCTGCAGCTCGCTGTCCTCGTCTGCAACAGAGACTCGCGTGAGATCTGTGAAGGCTGCTCGAGCAGGGAGCGGGGGGGAGGGGAAGGGAACGGAACTTCACCTGCTAGCCGCCACTGGACGCGACGCGCCGCCGATCTAAGTATTGAAATCATGCAAGTCTCAGGACTGAAATCAAACAACCTCGAGTAACTCTTGTATATTTATTGACACCGGAAACGTTCAATAAGTATAACATCACAGCGAGGGAATGACGTATATCACTGATTCGTTTTACAAACAACAATCAACATTTGAGGAAAGGCGACATAACAGGTTTCAATATTTTCATACAATAACTAACACTTCCTACTATCACAACAAAGTACATGTTCTACAAACATAGCTACCATTAATTTTATACGATATGTTTAGGGAGCACTACATTTCATGCTGTGCAATGTTTATTCGATATAGTTTTACTACTTATAAGTACGTAGTCGGTATACAGGGTGTAAAGGACAGCGTCTCGATACTCTCGATTACTAAAAGCTTGAGGTTCTGTCATCAACTACCATGAATGTTATATCCCACTAAATTATGTTATCAATTCTGGTAAAAGTTTTTAACACAATTCATGATAATGAAATCAAGTGGATATGCTTTAGAATTATGGTCTGAATGAATTCTATGAGTATTCAGCCCTTAACACCCTGTACAGAATCTTATATTAATCAAAATAGTTAGCCATTTAATTCTTAAATATTATCAAAGTCTTAACAATGTCCATAAAATAGGTTAAGGTTACAGGAATGCTGCTTTCGGAAAAACTTATAATTTAATCAAGGAACAACATTTCAGTTTTTTACTAATGCCATTATCAACAATTTGTACACTAAGTAAATAATAATGTGAGATATCACCTCGAATTCAGATTTCTTATCTGTATGGCTTTAATTTAACTAAAACATAATAAAAAAATGATGTGTTATACTGCTGATTACATTACCATTTGTTTGCTACAAGATTTTATTTACGTATTTGTTTCATCTTTACGTATTATTATTACTATTTTATCTTCAGCATCTACTTATACTATTGCAAATCGATATACTAACACGAACATAATATAACATTGTTATTAAAGAACATTATTATAAAAATCTATACTTTTTTTCTGGATAGGTTCATCTACGTATTACGTCCGCAATGTCATATCAAAAAAAAACTTCATAGAGGGCGCTGACATTTTTTCAATTTCTTATTTTCAAACTTCATAGAGACAATAAAGCATTCTCTTTCTATCAAATAAATTTTATTCGTTATTCAGCCGTTACTATTTTTTGAGGGCTTATGGCACAACACTATAACGTTACGAGTGCGATACAATTCTACAACCATTGTTATATAATCTTAACATGTAACAAAAATAAGAAAATATTAACATAACTGTATAAAATCGAAGTTTGTATAGGTAATATGACTTTGTACATACGTATAGGAACAGTAGACATTTAGGCTGTAGACAAAGCAAAGCAATATATTTACGAGTAGCCGAACGAAACTATCATAGCTTTAGCACATTAAACGTGACGTAAGGGGATCGCCTCCGATTTCCAACTAAACCACAGAGAACAATCGAACCGTTCCGTATTCATTTTTTGGTGATTGTATGAAAATGTGAAGCGATCCCTGCACGTAGTATATAGGCCAACCTTTAGGCACATTCACAGGAAGACATCATCAGTGAGGTTGACGACAACAGTATCGTTGCGCTGCTGCGGCGGTTCCCGGTCCGAGGAGTCGTCGCTGCTGGAGTGTTCCGACAGGGCGGGCGAGGGGGGCAGGTGGGAGGCGGGCGGCGGGGGGGACAGGGAGGGGACGCTCTCGCTGATCGTGCGGAGGGGCTCACCTGGGTGGGAGGGGGGCTCCGACTGCAGCACGTCCTCCATCGCCTCCTCGTTGAGGGTCTGGAGCGCGCCGCAGATCATCTGCTCCTCCAGGGTTACCTGACAACGTACGAATTGGTTACAAACAGTCAATATTGAGGAAGTTACACATAAAGGTCCTAGAAAAGGCTAAGGGGTAATAAAGACTAAGAAATTTTATACTGTTTGCATTTTTAAATTTAAAGTTCAGTTTGTATATCATTGGAGTGGTTTATGCTTGATTGATTTGATGTGATGAGTCACCCAAGACCAAGACTTAAGTATGTGCAGTGCAGTAAATTGAAGTTTGCACTTACAGCGTGTAATACAGGTAGTGGTAGTTCAACTACAGCCGATATTATCAAACTACAGGCTACAATATAACAGGTGAAATTCGATGTTCATTGCGTAGTCGGTTATCCATTATGATACCCGGACTATGAACCGGCTACGCAATGTACTAAGAATTTCACATGTACACTTGTAGCCTGTAGTTTCAAGACAACCAGGTTATGGCATGATAATGTGTGTGAATCACACCCATAGATATGTAGCCGTCTGGCCGTCCGAGACCAACTGATGAGATTTCTATGATCACACTACACCTACCCATGACTATAGCACACGCTACTTTTAGAGTTATTCAGTTTTATTTTAACCGAAACATGGTTTTCCTTTCCATTATGTTATTAAAACAAAACATTTACAAAAAATAAACATAATAAATGTAAACAGTTTAAAGACAAGTGCTATGATGAAGACATTGACTAATAAGGAACTTACAGGGTGTAAAGGACAGCCCTCCGAATATTGGTAGGACACATTCAGAACATAAAACTGAACAACTTCCCATAAATAAATATTTCAGAAAACGTAATTATTTTTTTACTTCCCATAGTAAATGCAGTCAGCTGATTGTGATTTTGTATGGGGTGTTGATATTTTCTTGTAGTTACCTGACATATTTTTCTATGGGAAAGTTGTTCAGTTTCATTGTCTGCATGCACCCTATCAATATTCGGAGGGCTGTGCTTTACACCCCGTATACTGTCTACGTGCACATGAAGAAATAAAAAACACCGTGATATGTAGGTATACTACTATTCACCTGATATTCCGCATAGGGCTGCAAAATATATGACAAACAAACATGTATTTAAGGTCCTATTAAATTCAGTGCAAATATTTTTAGGGTGAGTTCTACACGTAAAACTTAACAACTTTACCCTAGGAATTTTGTATATTTTTTCATATTCGTTCCTAGGCGAAAGTTATAAGTTTCACAAGTAGAACTAACCCTACAAATATTTGCGCTGAATTTAATAAGACCTTACATAATACGGTAAGATTGAGTCGACTGAAATAGCTTGAATATTTCTCGCAAACTTTATTTTCTGTAGTTTGGTTCGCCGATTCATTCTCTCTCACTCATACGGGAAGAGCTAAATATAGCTTCATTTGAGAGAAATTAAATGCGTCCGATATTACAGCTAGATAGATCTCAACTGTACTTTACCACACTTAGTTTATTTTATTTCTTAATTTAAGACCCTGTGTTGTCCCACTGCATGGCAAAGGCCTCTTTTCACTTAATTATTTACTAAAATATTAAGGATACGTGTTTGTTTGTTTACTGTGTGTATAAATGTGTTTTTACCTGTTTTTCAACATTGGAAGGTCTGCTGCGCTGATGTTCGATGGCGGCGCGCGGCGGTTTCACCGTGTCTGGTTCCGTTTCTGCTGGTTTTTCCGGTATCACTAAAGAAACAGAAAACAATTACTCAGTTTCAAATTCGAATGTTGATTCAAGTCGAGTAATAAACCCGTGACTACGTCTTTTCAATTAAACTTTGTTGATTTAGATGAATAAAATTAACATAGAGGGTCTAAGCATAGATAAGGTAAACTAGACTTAATCAAATGTAGAGATAAAATAAGAAGAGGTCCTCCAGAGCACCCACCCGTATGCGACATGGTCCTCAAGCTGGCAGCGTTTCCCCATTAACTATTTCTATCTGTCTTAATATCGGCTAATATGTGATATTTGCTAGTGCCTGCACAAGTTAAGTTTAGTCGACATTAAATTTAAATATAAATTTATTTCAACTAGTAATAACAATGATGTGGATTTACGCCACTTACTTGTTTTAATTTTGTAGAGAGTTTATCCCTCTACGTTTCGGCTGCTTACGGCAGCCTTCTTCACGGAGGTCGACAGATCACATACGCCCGTCCGTCAGCTGTGATTGTAAGCAGCCGAAACGTAGAGGGATAAACTCTCTACAAAATTAAAACAAGTAAGTCGCGTAAACCCACATCATGAGTGATACTTGTTCGTTAAATAATAAAAAAGTAATAATAATGTTCGAAAAGAAACTACAATTATTTAAATCGATAGGCAAGGTTAAAACAGACGCGATTTTTGCCGAACGTCACCGAAGTAATCATCGGCACAGCCAAATAAACGGCTATTATTGTAGTCGCTTCTTTTATGGCGATTAGTCAGTAATCGCCCAAAACCATAGTCGATGCATCTCTAGTTATTAACATACCGTTGACGGCAGGGGCGATGGTGGTGGGCATCGTAGCTTCCAGCTCGCGAAGGTTGCTGATGAGGAGCTGGAACAGCTCCCAGTCTCCAAACGGAAGGTCCACAATCTGAAGAAACACAAAATACATAAGTTATTCTAAGCGAAACACTTTAAAAGTAGCGGATATTATACTGATTTAATTTAAACAGGTTATTGAGATTTAGAATCAGTAAGTGAGGTGAACATGTGAGGGGACAGCAGTGGACTGTTGTGGCTTTTAAGTTAAGTGAGGTGAGGTTGAAAAACTCTGACACCAGGGTTCATCGTGGCATTCTTCGACTCGGTGTCCCACATAAAAAGAAGAAAAACAAGTAAACTATTTGACGATGAACCCACTTACGACTACCAGTTAGTATCTGATATGGTTTTTGTAATACCATCTAAGTAACCCAAAACAGGAACCAGGACCGATGACTCAACGTACGTTACGAAGCACAAAATAATCTTTTATTCCACCATTTGATTCAACTTGCTATATCAGAAACACATTGCAAACAATCTTACCAAGTGTTATTTGATAAATATCAACTCAAGTGTCACCAAACCCCTTTGAAACCACGGACGAAGATATGGAATTGTATTAGAGATGCACCGACTATGGTTTTGGCCGACTAGATGACTACCGACTAATGGGCTTAAAATCAGCCGACTAGTCACCGACTACAAAAATTGCCAACTAGGCAACTATGCCTATCAATGCTTTGTTAACGTTTGGAAAAATAAATCGCATCTGTGTACGCGTTTGTGCCAATTACAAATTTATAGTAAAATGATAATTTATTGATTTATTAATTTAATATATTACTGATTGAAATAAATTATTATTTTAAAATTTAATGTCGTTATTACAGCCTGCTAATCCAGTTATCATGATTGAAATAAATTATTCTATTAAAATTTTATGTCGTTATTACAGCCTAGAAATCGGGTATTCAGCTGTCTATTCGCCGACTATAAATATGGTCAACTATCCGGCTTTCCCGAATAGTCAGTGCATCTCTTAATTTATTGATTAATTGGCTCTAAGTTTATTTTGTTGTATTTAACTACTGTCATTATTCAAGCTGTAAGTTTCCCAAAGAAACCAAAAATAAAATAATAAATAATTTCCATGTATAGTATTACTCACCGGCTTGAGGTCAGCCAGGCGACACACGGACAGGGCGAGCCCGCACACGCGGTGCTGATGCAGCGCGGCGGCGGCGGCGCTCCCGCCCGCGCCGAGCGCCGCGCGCACCACGCCGCAAACTTTATCCACCGTCATCGTCGACAGACGCAAGCCGGTCACGTCCTGTTGCACGGAAAATACATGCCTGTGTACTGGGTAATTAATAAAAATGAAACTTGGTATTTTAAATAAGTGTCTTAAATTTTAATAGTTATCATTCATCGTTTTCAAAACATGCAAGATTAAATTTATTAACGTAAGAAACAATTTAAAAGTTTATATTTTGACGCCATCCAAATAGTGTATGCATAGTGACGTCACAACATCGGTTTTCATACAAAATATCGTTTTAAAAACTAGCTCGTTTGACTAGTATATGATACAAGCCTTTAAACTTTATAGGTGTCAAAGTAAAATTCACACCTACAATCATTGTGTGCAAAACCCGCTACAGAGAACCAAATCATATTAACAAATTTAACATGCATTTGTCGACGACATGATTATTGATCAATGTTTATTTTGCTACGTGTTGTTTAGGACGAGATTACAAGAAATGGTAACGAAAACTTTTGTAAATTGGAATGTAAAAATGTTATCGCTTCTGTAATTGCCTTGTGATATCGGTTTAGAATAGCATCGCCCCATTTCTTACCCGTAGGTGTCGTAAAAAGCGACTAAGGGAGTCGAGGGTTACATGTGTATTGCAATTTTAGGTGATGGGCAACTCTATAGCTACAACCTAGTAGTTGTAGCTATCTATAGAGATGCAAAATTTTCTGAATGATCTCAAATATTTGTCTGACGTGGCGCAAATGTTTTTTTTTTACGGCCGTTTAAGCTGTTTCTCACCGCAAGGGAGGTAGGATGAAATTTTACTAGTAACCGAAAGCGTAATCTCAAGACGGGCTGGTGATATAATAAACAACTTTCCCCAAAGAACATAGGTTGAAATATGACAAATATGTTTTGATTTTCCACAAGAACTCCGATCAGCTGATCGGAAATTCTGTATGGAAGGTCCAGTTTTTTATTTTATTTCGACCTGTGTTTCTTGGGGAAAGTTGTTCCTTATCACCAGCCCCTCCTGAGATTTCGCTATCAGTCAGTAGTAAATTTTCACCCTATATGTATGTGTGTATATTATTCACTAGCGGCCCGCCTAGCGGTTTCACCAGCTGCTAACCGATTTCCCACTGGAAACAGACTTTCTCCCGTCAGAAATCATACATACAAACATTCCTCTTAAAACACTCTATCTTTAAAAAAACCTTATTTAGATCCATTTGAAGATTTAAGCATACATACAAACAGAGATAGGGACAGACGCGGGAAGCAACTTTATTTTATACTATGCAGTGATAGTGAAACTCACCAATCCTGGGAAGGCAGCTTTGAGCGTGTGATAGGGGTTGCCGGCGGGCGGTTGGTGCTGCATCTGCTGCATCTGTTGCATCTGTTGCATCTGCGGCAACTGCGGCATTTGCGGCATCGGCGGGTATGCCGTCGTGATGGACTGCGGCATGTAGCCGGCGCCCGTGTTCGCCCAACCCACCCACATCGGCTGGGCGTTCACGGCGGACGGGGCGGTTTGGTGCGGTGGAGATACTCGCTACAACAATTTCAAACATTGTATAAGTAGCCGTATATTAATTTTCAATTTCTTTTTATGTACAGTCGGTTGTAGCACATAAGGTACCAGGGGTACTCCAAAAGAACACATTTATTTGTGTCCCCGGCAATATTTTTTCTTAACAGAAAATGACTTCTTTTATGAGAATAAGTTATTTTTTTTTTTATTTATTAACTAGGAATAAAAAAAAACTGTTGTTTTGGAGTAGCCCTGGTACCTTATGTGCTACAACTGACTGTACACTATTCATAGTTATCATTTAAACGGATTATTACCGACAAACTATTATCGGAAGTTAAAAAAAATGATAATTCATCGGTATGAACACATTTAAATTACAACTATGAATAGCTAGAACAACCGCGAAAGTTCATTCAGTTCAGTGTTTTTTTTTGTTTTTATTTATATGGTAGATAAAAGACGATTATTTAATTATAGGAGTAAAAAAATTGGTATGCTTTCATAAGGTTTTTTTCACCTTGCTATGTTTCGTGGGAATTTTTTTTTATTGATCGCTAATATAACATAGATTTTTATGAATTTGTATTTCACTATTTGCTAGGGATTCTCTTCAATTACATTCTATAAAAGTATTAGTGGATAAACTTACATGTTTCCTGTGGAACAGTTTAGAATGCGCGTGCCTGGCTTGCTGCGCCGTGCCCCACGCCGCGCCCAGCTCCTCCTCCGCGCCCATACCCAACTGCTCTTCTGTAAGGAAATTATAAACATTACAGTGGGTGCGTCCACACCAAGCGAGCAGCCTCGTCCGAAACAATGGAAGAGTCGACAATCAATCTGTTATATGCAAGTGTAATTAACTGTGAAATGCGAGAGATATATTTTTAAAACTATTGGTAGAATATAACTATAAGCTGCCATAGCTGTGCGCACGTACGGCGCCATTTTGTTTTATCTGTCGTATTGCAGCTTCGTTTTGTCATTTGATTCGACCGAACTTGCCTGGCCCGCTTGGTGTGGCCGCACCTTTTGGCTTCGCGTTTTCCCGTAAATAAGACTTATCCCTGGGATAATATAGTCATAGACAATGTTACTCAACAATAATGTAACGCTCTCTAACGCCATTTTGCACTGCAGTGGTTTCCGAGATTATCAATTACATACACACAAAAAGCTGTTGCCCGAAAATACTACTTTTCAATGCAAAGCTAAAGGGACTGCAACAGAAACGATAATCATCGCGGGCAAGATTTGAACCAGCGAGCCGCGGTAGCGCAGATGGAAGAAGCGTCGCCACTAGTGATACCGAAAGTCGCAAGTTCAAATCCTGCTGCAGTAGAATTTATGCAAGTTTTCTAAAATTGTATACCTAACACGAAGTGTTTTATCAATTTGGTATTCGGTAATCACTGCGTTTCGTATATAAACTGACGCTAGATCACATCGCTAGCGTATTATAATACATTTTCTAATGTATTTCTATACTCTAGCGATACACACATAGCAAACATTTACTAAGAAAAACTGTATATCGCTATCGTAAATATCAGTACAGTGTTAGTGGCTATTGCTAAACTAACACGCTAATACAAAAAACGTTTAAATATAATTAATCATACCCTTGATGACTTTCTTGATGTAAGGGTCCAGGTTGATGGTGAAGGGCAGGAATACTTTGAGGTCTGCAGCCGTGAGGGTCTGCCGGTGGAAGCTCAGGAACACTTCGAGTTTCCTCTCGTCGCGGTCCAGCTCCATGAGGGTGCTGGCTTCGCGGAGACTGTTCATCAGTGGCTTCACTCTAGAAAACCATTTCAATACGTAAATTATAAAAAATATATATTATACGCCGTGTGATGCCGGCTAAGAATAGCATCACCCCATTTCTTACCCATGGGTGTCGTAAGAGCCGACTAAGGGACTCGAGGGATGTGTATTGCAATTTTAGGCGATGGGCTGACAACCTGTCACTATAGTGATACACAGTTATCTGATTGACCCTCAAGCTTTTGTCAGACGTGGTGTTAATATCCGTTTTACGGCCGTTAACGCTCTGCCTACCCCGTAAGGGATATAGGCGTGATTTATGTATGTATATATTATATGGTGTTGGGAAAAATGCTGTTTTCTTTTTCAACGGGTAAACCACCCCATTGAACCAAACCAAAATAACATTAAATAAAATAGAACCTAAATGAACCCAAATGAGCAAGATCGCTTGATCTACTATCTTGCTAACTCCTAGAAGGGCTGGTCATCTATTTCGACTGTCATCGTTCCCTGGGAAAAGTTCAGAATCGTGGGCAGGTTCAGTTGACTCTTGCGATCGCCTCTGGCATCTGGCTAGTTCTAGCTTAGAGTACGTACGATCAAAATCAAGCATAAAACTCCATTTGGCTGTATTGAACACTTGATCACAAAGTTCACAAACATGAATCAAGGTAATCTATCTGAACTTACTTGTCGTAGATATGCTTGAGCGAGGTGGTATCATCGATATGTTCCTCATAGGTCTCGTGATGGTAGATGATCCATGAAGTGCGGAAGGGCCATTGCTCCGTGAGGTTCACCCACGAAGCTAGCTGGTACCAGTTGAACTCGATTTGGAATGCTTTTAGAAGTCGACCTGGAGAAGGAATGCTATTGATAGTATGGATGTCGTGGTCTGATTGCAAACAAGCGAGCTTGCTAGCCGATGACTTAAAGTAAATCATTTTGAGTTTACACTATTTTTAACCCTGGTGTCAGTGTTTTTCAACCGCCTACTAGTAGAAGTCCTCTGATATGGTTGTGTAACGGCCGTCAGAAATCATAGCCAGAAAGACAAGGAATACGTATCTGACGGAAGGCAAGATCTCTTTGGATGACTCTGAGCCACGCCACGGTAAGTAAGACAACGATGGAAGAAAAAGACGTAAGCGCGAAAATAATCAAGCCACTCACATTACATACATCAGCCTTTTGCAGTCTAATGTTGGACGTTGGCCTCCCCCAGGGTACGCCATAGGGCACGATCTCCTATCCACTCAAATTATATTCATATCGCGAAAGAAGTAAGCACTCACTTGACTTAAGATATGAGGAACGAAATGACGAGTCCATTTCATGTAACAAGTATACTCACCCGTGACATAAAGTACGTTCATGAGTCGGCGCATGCTTCTTGGATTGACGTCGCTGAAGTAGTCGTCAGTCAGCAGCACCCGGTTCAGGTCCGCCGCGCCCGTCGCCGGCGCCACACATCCGGCCCTATACAAAACACAGTAGAATTATTCATAGTACTCGTAGAATTTATAAACCTGATAAAACGAGAGCAATTTTTTTTGCGCCATATCTGCATCGAGCGGGTTGCACTCTTAACTGAGCGTTGGGCCTTATAATTGAAAATAAGAAATTGAAAAAGTGTTAGAGCTAGCCGGGGCTTGAACCCGGGACCTTGGGGTACCGTCCCACTGCTCTACCAATTGAGCTACCGGCGCCTCGACCGTCACTTACAAATCTTCAATCTCTTGGCACTAGTCTCGAAACAACGTACAAGCGACATCTAGTATAGAATACTATGGTAAGTCCATAATAAGTTTAGGAATTGAAACCAAGCGATGAGGCTTTGCTTATTTAAATATACTTTAACAATTTCTTATTTTCATTTATGAAAGCACTGTGAACATTATAAACCATAGCATTTTTTTACCAATTTTTTAAGTTATTTTACTAAATTTCCATGAATACTGCTGTTAACGAAATATAAATACAAGGTAGATTTGTAACCTGTGTAGGCCTGACGCCACCGAACTGGCGACAGATTCGGAAGGTCGCAGTCTCCTCGCGCGAGCGGCGGCGCTGCTCTCTTTGGGTGGCTGCGGTTGGTTCTTGATACGCTCCTGACTCGACATCACTTCTGATGTCGAAGATAGGCGACGAGCTGATATCTGAACAAATTGAAAACAAAATTAAGTTGTATGCGAGTGCTATTATAAAAAAGACAACTGGGTATAAAGAGGTGTATGAAATGAAGATTTGACTGCTGTGTGATGCCGGCTTAAAACAGCATCACCCCAGGAGTAACAGTGGGTGTCGTAAAAAGCGACTAAGGGATAAATTTATCCCGGGAATGGGCAGGAGTGTTCCCTGTAAATTCAACACCTAGCACTGCGCTAGAGTGGCAATACCCCCCAAGAGGGGGAGGCCCATGTCCAACAATGGACTGTTGTGGCTGTTGGAGAACAAACATTCATACATCATGCCCATATCCCTTGCGGGGCAGGCAGAGCGTGAACGGCCTCTAAAAACGGACATTTATCCCAAGTCTGACAAACATTTGAGGGTCATTCAGAGAATTGCCTATCGCTATAGTGTCAAGTTATTAGCCCATCGCTCAAAACTGCAATACACATCGAACCCTCAAATCCCTTAGTGTACTTTGACGATACCTATCCGGTTTTCTATTAGGACAATAATTTTTTTTTGGATTCTGACGTGAATAATTGATAATACTATCTTACATTGAATAATGTAATTTTATTTTCATTTTAATTTTTCACGAAAAGAAAGAAATAGGGTGGTGCTATTCTAAGCTGGCATCACACTGTTGAAGAAGATGGTATAAAAACAAATGTTGCGTCGAAACCAAACAAATGAGATGTTGTACTCACGGATCTCTGCAGGCTGGTGGAGAAGTCGTCAGTGCCGGCCTGCATCCTCTTGGCGGCGGTTTGCTGCGCGGTCTTCACTCGCCGCAACGCAGAGTTCTGCAGGTAGAACGGCAACTGCACCATGTTCCTCAAGTAATCCCACCCACCGATGTTTGACTCCGTGAACGCGCGACGACTGTTGATTTCTACCGCCTGGGAGCAAATGCTAATTAATCTTCAGCTTCTATCTTTCTCTTGTAAATTATTCATCAAAACACCTGCCTTACCGAACACGTACACACTTTATACATATTGTTTTTTTTTCTAACACATCAAAAGCAAAATCCAATCAATCGATTTATACAGATGACGACAAATCACGAACCACTGATGAGTTTGATGTGACTGATGATTTTATAATGATGAATGATTTACATGCAACGATTTGACGACAAAAATTAGAGGACTAAATCTCTCTTTCTATAAATTGAGAGGGAAAAAGAGGTCATTTGTACAGGAAATACATTTTTGGCAGTCGCTTATTTGAAACTGAACACGTACATGTTTATTCAAAGAAGTTTTCATGCCGTTTGAATTAATTACAGCCAAAAATTAATTTCCAGGTTTTGATCGACAGACATATCATGCGATTGATAGGATATCGATATCACAACATCGATAGAAGGAAGGTATACACCAAACAGTCCACCGAGCGAACTAACCTCTGTCCAAGCAACCTGCACATCAGAAGCATGTTAATTCTAAGCTCACTTAAGTAAACATGTGAACAAGCGATCTTTCAGTACCAATATCATGTTAGTCTAAAGCTTACAAGAACAAAAAAATATTCTTGAAGTGATTTTTCTAAAAAACCGTGATGAAACTATAATTACAATTTTTAATTGAACGCTTTGTGTCACATACCCCATTTACTGAGAAGGACTAATAGAACAAAAAATATAGGATTTACAATTATTCAGACTTTATTTCGGTTCTCACAAGGTACGCAGTTTGGCCCAATTGGGCTTTTCTTTTTTCATTTGGTTCGATCAGTTCATAGTTAATTTATATTTTTAAATTTAAAATAAATACATTTAGTTACGGCAGTTAATAATTCGTAGCTTACTTCTAAATAATGATATAGCATTCATAAGAAAATCTTGATACAATTATTCCAAAAAGGTAAAGTGACTTACTTTGCTGATAATATGAGGGTCAATTGCCAGCAGCAGTATGAAGGGGCTCTTGGGGTCGGAGCAAAGCGCGTGCACAGCATTCAACATCGCCAGCACTTTCTCTTGTTCACAGCTGTCTAGTGCGTCTACTACGACTACTAGGCGTGTCTGCTGCCCCGTGAACGCGTCTAAGCATGATACCTAGAATACAAAGATTTGAGGTAAAGTTTTTGCCTACAACCACGGCTAAACTACAACCATAACTCATATTCTCGCTCTGGTATTGGTGGAATTTATTTACTTAACGAATACGCTAAAGTTCTTCCAAAAACACCGCGTATCCCGAGCGCAGACAGAAATATTACCGTTTTAAGAACTTATGACAAAATGCTGATTGAAACTCACTGCATGAGTCAAAGTCTGCACTTCTCTCTTCAATGCCCTCGTAAGCCTCACTCTTGGCGGCAGCACCAATGATGACAACAACCTGCCCCAAGTACAAGTTGGCCAACAGCAATACCAACTTACTACAGTTTATTGATATTTACCACATGCGTCAAAGTCTGCACTTCAGGCCGCGACGCTGATGTTGGGGCTTCACTCTACAACGTTGCCAACACTCTGTCCTCGGAGTACAGGTTGGCCAACATCGCATTACCAACTTATTAGAATTGTTTGCCAACAGCACGAATTTACCAACTTACGAAAGAATGTTGGTATGATTCTCACCACATGCGCAAAGTCTGCACTTCAGGCCTCAACGCTAGCGTCGGCGCTTCTCTCTTCAACGCCCTCTTAAGTCGTACCCTCGGCGGGAGCACCAATGCCGCCAACACCCTGCCCCAAGTGTACAGGTTGGCCAACAGCACTACCGACTTACTATAGAATCTACTCACCACATGCGTCAAAGTCTGCACTTCAGGCCTCAACGCTAGCGTCGGCGCTTCTCTCTTCAAAGCCCTCGTAAGTCGTACCCTCGGCGGCAGCACCAATGCTGCCAACACCCTGCCCCAAGTGTACAAGTTGGCCAACAGCACTACCGACTTACTATAGAATCTACTCACCACATGCGTCAACGTCTGCACTTCAGGCCTCAACGCTAGCGTCGGCGCTTCTCTTTTCAAAGCCCTCGTAAGTCGTACCCTCGGCGGCAGCACCAATGCTGCCAACACCCTGCCCCAAGTGTACAAGTTGGCCAACAGCACTACCTACTTACTATAGAATCTACTCACCACATGCGTCAAAGTCTGCACTTCAGGCCTCAACGCTAGCGTCGGCGCTTCTCTCTTCAAAGCCCTCGTAAGTCGTACCCTCGGCGGCAGCACCAATGCTGCCAACACCCTGCCCCAAGTGTACAAGTTGGCCAACAGCACTACCGACTTACTATAGAATCTACTCACCACATGCGTCAACGTCTGCACTTCAGGCCTCAACGCTAGCGTCGGCGCTTCTCTCTTCAAAGCCCTCGTAAGTCGTACCCTCGGCGGCAGCACCAATGCTGCCAACACCCTGCCCCAAGTGTACAGGTTGGCCAACAGCACTACCTACTTACTATAGAATCTACTCACCACATGCGTCAACGTCTGCACTTCAGGCCTCAACGCTAGCGTCGGCGCTTCTCTCTTCAACGCCCTCGTAAGTCGTACCCTCGGCGGCAGCACCAGTGCTGCCAACACCCTGCCCCAAGTGTACAGGTTGGCCAACAGCACGACGCCGCTGAGCACGCAGGCGCCGATCATCAGCCCCTGTTGGACATCACGCCGCCTGATCGACGACGACCCACTCTCACTGAGCCGTCGTTTGTCATGTACTTAACCTAACTTAAATCTAGTTATCTAGGCTCAGGTGGAATACAAATATAACTAAATAGATTTTTTACTTTCATTTGTAATTTAAATTGGCTTAATTCCAAAAAACTAAGTTTATAACTTCATGGGAAAAAAGTATAAGAGATAAAGATATATCTAGAACAAGTTTAGAACCATTTTGGAGTTTTGGAATATGGTAAAAATCTCTGAAACCAGGGCTGGTCTTGGGGCTTGTCAATGTTTACTGGAGAAACGATTGCAAAACTTATAATGTTTCTATGAAAGCAAAACAAAATAAGATCCGAATGCCAATAAGCTGTGTGATCCTGCCTTAGAATAGCATCCATCACCATCTAAACGTGGGGATCGTAAAAAGCGACTTAGGGATAAATCATCCAAGGAATGGGCAGTAGCGCTCCCTGTGAATGCCAATAATTAATAGTATAGCACGTATATAAGAGAGAAGTTATACATACATATCACGCCTTTAATTTCTGGCGGGATAGGCAGAGCGAAAATGGCCGCAAAAAACGGACACTTACGCCACGTCTGACTAATATTTGAGGGTCATTCAGAAAATTGTGTATCACCATAGTGACAAGTTGTTAGTCCATCGCCTAAAATTGCAAGACATACCCCCGAGTCCCGAGTCCCTTAGTCGCCTCCAACGCCGGTATCACACGGCACCGAAGTAATGATTGATTACACTAGCATTATAAATGGTATAGTGCTTACTGCTGGTCGGTTTCCCTGTCGGTGAGGTACATGATGAGCACACAGAAGCCCACCAGGATGCACGTGAAGCACGCCTCGAACGTCACGATGTGCGGCACGCAGCACACGCGGCGCCATCTACAAGAGATAGGATAAATATTATACTATTTAAACTTAAGTCTGGCTGGTCTCTGGCGCCAGCATGAGGACCGGTTTTAAACAATGGAGTGCCAGGGCTAAGTGCTCAGCCGAATTTCACAGTAACAGATAGTGTTAGTTCGTTCTGTCTACCGGGGTGTTACAACGCAACCACGACGACAGCGACGTCGGAATCGCCGCCGTCGCACCTAGCGCGCTCTGCGTCACCGCCAGCCGCCCCCT
Organism: Tuta absoluta; assembly: GCA_027580185.1. NCBI lineage: Eukaryota > Metazoa > Arthropoda > Insecta > Lepidoptera > Gelechiidae > Tuta > Tuta absoluta. The sequence continues at coordinate 9,177,344 of JAQAHW010000003.1, forward strand.
CCGCCCGCGTCTTGCGAGCAGCGGCTCGTTGGGCTAGCAGTGCCTGGCGAGAACGGTACCGACTGGTCCGAATACGTCGCGATAACGTGCAACAAAAATAACAGTGAGTTTGATCCGTGTTCACTTAAATGATTTACTTAAATGATTGTCCATATAATATTGATACACATAAGATTGTTCATATTTTGTTATTTACTCGTTGAAAGGAAACACGAATATGTCTTTTAACGTAGGACGTTCTTGTTAAAACTAAAATATTTTAGTGTTGAATACCAAATTTTAAAACACTTCCCGTGTTAGGTATACAATTTTGGAAACCTTGCAAAATTTTCAAGATGATTATTTTGCGAGGTGTTACAAATTTTTATACCTAACAAGTTTTTAAAAATTTGGTATTCAATTTATCGCGGATTTTCATCGCTTAGACTACATTCAATCTATAAATAATGAATAAGTCGCCGGGTATTACTTTCAAAACTAACACGGTAGATGGAGCCGTGCTACGCGTTACTGGCATTAAGATACACTTAATGCCAGTAACGCCAGTACTAGTGTTCTTCACCCTATTTTTGGCAGTAGTGTCAAATCATGAGGGTCGTGGGTTCGATACCCACAACTCAAATTTTCAAATATTTGTATTTAGTCTGGGTGCTTTCTATGTATAATATGTATTTATTTACAAAAAAGAAAGTATGTAAGTAATAATATCTGCTATTTAGTACCCATAGTACAAACTATTCTTAGTTGGGCTAGATAGCGCTTTGTGAAATGTCTAGGATATTATTTTTTATTATTATGATAAAAATACGTTAATGTTGAACAAGGTGTACTCTCATTGACATTGATTACAATTTGTCGATTCTGCGAGCGCAAGGTTTATCCATTTCAAATAGACGACGTATAATGCTATACGTCATCTATTTTAAAAGAACAGTACTTTAGAACAGAATTACAAAACCCAATAAGCCACTCAAAGGTCACGAGACAAATTACTAAAAAACTTTTAAAAATACCAAAATCTCATAATTTCTACGGCAAACGAACATCTGAGTATATAGTGCCATCTCTTATAAATTTGATACCACTGGAAACGAGAGAAAAAATAACTAAGAACAATATTTCCCGTGTCCTTAAAAAGGAATTACCCATATTGTTATCGAAAACATGGAATTTTTATCTAATATCCGACTACTTTTAATTGAATTGCAACATCCTGTATTGTTGAATTTGCAGACCGGTTTGATTGACTGGTTGGGGTGACGTACTTACTGCAGACCGCCCACCACGCCGCCTCCGCCACGCCGCTGCGCTGGCCGGCCGGCTACTGTATTGTACCAACATTCTTACGTATTGTTGTTGTCAGCTTGTTGCATACTATTAGGTATATTGTAAGTTCCTACTTTAATGTAATAATAGCTTAAGTTTCGTATTGTTTCTTTTTTTATAATAATAGCGGAATTATGTCATCGAGACAAACCTTTATGAGGTTTATCGAAGGCATTTGACTGGTTTGTATGTTTATGTATACTATGTTTAAATAAATAAATAAATATTTGGACTAAATCACCGTGCCGATTTGACAGATTTTTTATAAATGCAGATTATTATTATTTTGTAATGTGGTGTGGTAATGAATTCATGATACCATAATGTTTAATGAAATAACGTGTGACAAAGTTATCAATAAATGTTATCTTATCTTATTAGATCAGACTGATCTGATCAGTCAGCATAAAGTTGGCGGACTAAACTATGTACGTACCTCCATCCAGATGTAGACGATACAGGCTTGGGTCTGAATGCCCGCGCCAGTCGCGTACAGATCCGCCCGTACTGGCACTCTAACGCCTCAGCGAGGCTCGCGATCATTTGCACCACCATCGCCTCGCCCTCTTGCCCTCCGCCGCTTTTCATACCCTCCGTGAAATGAAATCTGCAAAGAGGTCAGAGTTTACAGACAAAAGCAGAAAGTTTAAGGCAAGCCTCATGACCTCACTTCATGAACTCTGCTTTTCTAGCTTAAACTCATTGACATGCGTGATATATATAAACGACACATTTTATACAGATCAGCGTCTATTCGCTTACACCGCAAGTTAATTATCCATCAAATGAGTCTTTGTTTCATCAAGGCTTACACAATTATTTGCTAAAATTAAATGAACAATACCTTATAGGTGTGGCCGGTAGCGCTCTAGGGTCGTTAGGTCCGGGTGGATGACAGAACACCACTTGAAGCACCAGTAACAAAGAGTTGAACTTGCGGCCTAGTGTTGATAAAACACCACCCGCCCACCACCACTCGTATCTGAAACAATGGGACATAGATACTAATTACTTCGATTCTACTAGAAAATAAATGGCACCATTTTACTAGCGCCCCATTTCTACCTGAAGGTGTAGTAAAAGGCGATGATTCAGGGAATGGGAAACTGCGACTTCTTCCAGACTTCTATCAGCGTTTCTGATAAGTAGGAGATAGTTTAATCTATCATAACATATAGGGTAATTTTTGCTCATCTTATCTTACCTAGCCTACTATTCCATTGCTTGGCAATGGCCTTCGTCTTCTCCTTCTATTTATTTCTATTCTGAGCTTCCGCGTGTCAGTCTTCTGACCATAATCATTAACGAAACTGACACCCACTGACAGCCCACAACGCACCTGCTCCGCGTGACAGAGCCACGTGCCACGCCCCCCACGACCCCGCCCACTACGCACCTGCTCCCCAAGTGCCACAGCATGTACAGCGCCAGGTAGATGCTGGCGAACAGCGCGAAGCACACGCACACAGCCACATAGGCAGGCGCGCCTCCTAGCGCCGCGACCGCGCCCACTGACAGCGCCACGTGCCACGCCCCCCACGACCCCGCCCACTACGCACCTGCTCCCCAAGTGCCACAGCATGTACAGCGCCAGGTAGATGCTGGCGAACAGCGCGAAGCACACGCACACAGCCACAATGGCAGGCGCGCCTCCTAGCGCCGCGACCGCGCCCACTGACAGCGCCACGTGCCACGCCCCCCACGACCCCGCCCACCACGCACCTGCTCCCCAAGTGCCACAGCATGTACAGCGCCAGGTAGATGCTGGCGAACAGCGCGAAGCACACGCACACAGCCACATAGGCAGGCGCGCCTCCTAGCGCCGCGACCGCGCCCACTGACAGCGCCACGTGCCACGCCCCCCACGACCCCGCCCACTACGCACCTGCTCCCCAAGTGCCACAGCATGTACAGCGCCAGGTAGATGCTGGCGAACAGCGCGAAGCACACGCACACAGCCACATAGGCAGGCGCGCCTCCTAGCGCCGCGACCGCGCCCACTGACAGCGCCACGTGCCACGCCCCCCACGACACCGCCCACGACCAAGTCCAGCCAGTTTCGGTCCATTGACGAGCGAAGTTTTTCATCTCCTCTGAAATAATATGTAGGGGCTTTTTACGATTCACATTGTTTGTTGGGCCTCCAAGTTATTATAGAGTGTTCGTAATCATTTAAGGATGGCTTAGCGACAAGGCACTAACAATATTACATATAAGAGGGTTTTCACAAAGATAAATGATACATGATACACATTTCACATATAAGGGGTAGTTCTTTAGTAATTATGATGTAATTCTGACCACTCACCCTTAAGCTTATTGAGCAAAAACGATTTCCCCGAGCCCCACCTCGCATACAGCCCCACAGTGATCGGCACCGACAGGCTCGGCTCCGACAACATATCCGCTAAAGCTGCACTGTACAACTCATACCCCAACATATTCTCATTGTCTTCATTCGTATTCAACTTGCGAGCACCAAATATCTGTCCTAATATAGTCTTGTTGTAACTCATGTCTATGTTGTACGGCGTTTCGTTCAGTTTGTTCGGCTTATACAATAATTGACTGTTCTTTGGATTTCTTAGAAGAATTTCTACTATTTGCTGAAAGAGAAAAACAAATTATTACTGTATGTTTAATGCTAAAATATGAAATGGTTCAGTTCAGTTCAGTTCATTTATTAATAAAATATATTTTACACGTCAAATGCTTAAATCTAACTTTAAATAACCTTAAAATTACTTAAAATAGATTCATTATTATTAATTGTATTACATTATTTTTAATATCATTATTAGGTATTTTACATTACATTCAGTTATCTTTCAATATTACGTTTAATTCTAATTTATTATTTCGCTTCATTATGTCAGTCATATTAATAAATTAATTTATCAGTCAGTTAGGCGCCTACCTTACTAGTACTACACTCAAGGTACCTACCTAATTAACTTGTTTGTCTTGCTTGTTGTGAATTCGTCTACAGAGTATAGTGCATCTTCTAATAGCTTTTTCTTGAGTTTAGATAAGAATAAATTGTTATTAGGTAAGTCTTTTATGTCGTTTGGAATGTGATTATAGATTTTCGGTCCTATTGAGTGTAAGACCTTTTTAGACTTTGCGAGTCGTGATCGAGGTGGTTATAACTCATTTTTGTTTCTCGTGTTGAAACTGTGTGTTTCTGCAACTGTTGTGTACAAGTGTAGGTTAAGCCGCACATATTTTGCGATTTGATAAACGTATAACGATGGTAAAGTTAAGATTTTCAGTTCTATGAATAGTTCTTTTGCTGGATGGTCCCACTGTTTACCCGCCATAATGCGTATTGGTATAAGAAATAAGCAAGTAAATAGTCATATGATTATTAATTTTAGTCTTTTCTGGTAGCAAATACAAAGTTAACATTGGGCCTAGTGCCGATCGAGATATTTCGGACATAATCATAATACGTAATTAAAACACAAGGCTAAAACAGGAGATTTGTCGATGGATATTATTTCTGTTAAAATCTGAATCTGTTCTTTGATTTAGTTTTTCATCCTTCTTTGGTTTTAAAATTACTTTGCGTGATCTATTTGTCATAGCTTGCTATTTTTTGACAAAAAAAGGGTTTTTAATAAATCATACATACATATATCACTATCCCTATCCCCAACGGGGTAGGCAGAGCGTAAACGGCTGTAAAAACGGAAATTTACGCCACGTCTGACAGGTTGTCAGCCCATCGCCTAAATTTGCAATACACACCCTCGAGTCCCTTATTCGCTTCTTACGATATGGGAAAGAAATGGGGTGATACTATTCTAAGCCGGCATCATCCGCTTGTTTAATAATAAACAGCCATAACTCAAAAAACCAAATTTGTGGGAAATCGTGATCAAAGTTTTGGTTCATCAATATCATTGAACGATTCAGTATTTTTTTAAAGAAATTGATACGTAGGTCCGTTTTTTTTTTGCCTGTCACTTTAAGAGCATACTTAGTACATTAAAATAATGATAAAAAAAATAGATTATTTAACTTGTAATCCGTATTTATGGGACTTTTCTGAATGGAGTTCAGACTTAGTTCCTTTTATGATTAAACGATTGCAAGACTTTCATGAATTATTTGTATATACTTCCGTTTAGTATTAAACAAAATAAGTGTATTCATGGACTAACTGCTACTGATGCAGTTTAATATTAAATCTTTTTATTATTCTATGAAATAATTCAGTTTACATAAAAATCTTTTTATATTTTAGTTAATTTAAATAGAATAAACTATGAATGTGATGTATGGTGCTAGCAGAGTAGAATAGCACCACCTTATGGTTGCACGTGGGTATCCTAAGAGGCAATTAAAGGCTTCCAGGAGGTGGGCAGCAGCGCTTCCCGGTATGACAAAATCACACTCAGTGGTCACCAACCTGCCTGCCCAACGTGGTGACTACGGGCAAAACCCCCCGATGAACAGCTCCGACAAGAAACCACCCCTTTCCTTCCGCCCTACTATTCAAAGCCACGGTAGCGGCCCGGTACATAGTAGGGAATGGTTGGACAGGGTATGACAACTGCCAAAACCGACGGATCCGGGGACCCGGTCTTCGACGGATGCAGTTTACGGTAGGACGAAAGCGTTTGAATCCTGGAGGCAGCATTAATAATGATACGGTGGGACAATTTTGGGTTGTCAAAAGTACAAATAGTGAGGGAGGACACGATAACTATAAAATCAGGCCACCTATTTATTATAACTGCAGCGTGTCGACCCGGGTATGGTTCCTCATCCTAAAATTGGCTGAAATGAAATATACTCTCTCAAGGTCGTACAGGTGCCAACTTCGAGCAGCTGTGGTTAAAAGCCATTTTCAACAAAGTGTTGAAAGCTATACACTGAACTACCCACTTCGCTGTTATCATGGGGGATTTCAACGTCAAACTGGGACAGGAGCGCGGCTTATCAGGTTTGGACCACATGACTACGGACGCAGAACGCAGAAAGGCAACGTCCGCGCCTCTGCATACTTACACTACTACATACTTACTTACATTGGGGCTTTTTTTTATAAAATGTGTTCAAACATAACATGTGAGAACATGAAAGGAGCTACAAGCGTCTTAAAGATAGAAAACAAATCGAGATTGACTCCATCATAACGGTTTAACTCCTAGTGTAATCACTATTGTTATGTTTTTTCATAGGTTTTGAACTTTAAGTAAGAGTGGTACGGTTTAAACTGTACCGGCGTAGATGAGGCCTTAAAGCATACAGGGATGTCTCAGGTTAACAACATGTTTCATACCGGAAGTGATCACTGATTTGCTAAATTAACCTAAATTTCCACTTCAGCCAGGAAATGAGCCACACTGGGAGGCCCTTATGTGCCCAAAATAAAATACGATGAGTATCAACTTCATTTATAAACCGATTAACAGCAGTAGAGACCCGGAAAATGTAGACACTTAGAGGGCATACTTGGGCTTTTAAACATAAACAAAACACCAGGCCCTGGGGACTTTAGCCAGATCAATAAGGTGCAAAGGATGGTGATAGGCGACCTACGTAGTTAGAAAACTCGCCTTATACGCAGGAGGCGATTGAAAAACATCTCTTTTTGCAAGTTTTTACCTAGACTAACTTCTTCTGCCACTTCACGGATTATCTTCCGGACGTAAGTATAGACGAAATTGGAGCGGCTCTCTGGCAGCTCAAGAATGCTCCCGGGGGTAGATGGAATGGCTTCTGAGCTTCTTTAGGCTGGAGGAAAACAATCTTTAAAAAGCTGAAGAGGCTATTCAAGTCCGCTATAGCCAATTAAACCACCCTGGCGTAAGTCGTAAGCGTATAAGTTTATCACACTTCTGAGTCACTGAATAACACAATAAGCTTTTAAGTCGTTAAGAAACGTTTGGTATTAAGATTTGACACCTTCTAGTCACCGGAACAGGCCAGATTTCTTAATTTTCTAGCACCGTGGACCACATCCATACTGTATGGCAGGTTAAACGGAAGTCAGAGGAATATAAGAATAGGAACAGCTGTTTATGGTTTTTGGAGTCCTTGCAGTGCTTCTAGGCCGACTGGCGATATGTGGAGGTCCTAAGAAATATTATACCAAATGACAACGATGTTCTTTCAAGTCCAAAACCACAAATCAAGACTCATTCAGCAATTCTGAGGTGTAAGACAAGGTGTAGTTGTATCCCCGAAAAACTTCACCAACACGCTGTAGGATTTCTTCAAAAGTCTGCAGTCATCAACGTTAGCAGTGAATATCTCAGACATCTTGGTTTTGCCAATGATATAGTCAATTATGACTATGTATCCACTAGCCTGAATTGCTATAGGTAGTATTTAGACGGCACAGACCTGCAAGGGGGGCTGTGCAGTCTATACTACCTCAAGGCATGTCTTGTTCATACAACACAATCATCCCGGTCCGGTCTCCTTCGAAGGTGTAGCTCTTACAGGTGTTCAGAAGTACGTATGTATTGAACCTTGGACAATTGCAGCTAAGTAAAGACAACTTAGAGAGTTAAATCACCATAAGAGTGCCGTTGGATAGGCAGTGTTTCGGAAGACGCGTCAAATCCTTGAGCTATCCTTGCCAAAATGCCTCTAGACCAAGGTTTTTGATCAGTGCGTCCTACCAGTCATACCTACGGAGCTAAAACGTAAAATCTGAGAGTTTAACTGGCCCACTGGTTGCAAGTCACTCAAAGAGCTATCAAAAATTAAAGTAGGTAAATCCCTAGTACTCTACAAATATAATAATTGTTTAATCGTAGAAAAATAATAATTGTATCATAATTAACGAAGAATTCAAATGAAATTTTCTAACGAAGAACATTGATTAGGTATTTATATTACTTAATAGACATTATAATTTCGGAAACTTATGAATAACGCCTGCATTAATTAAACGTTTTCACGTAAATTTTACTTAGATATAGAAATAAAGTTAAATGTTTGTATCAATAAACAAATGAAGTTAGTCATTAACGGAAATAACTAAAAATATTTCAGGCATTAACATTTTAGTTAAGTAATAAACAGAATTATCATGAAATATGACTTAAAATTAAATAAGTATTAAAACCTAAAGTGCATTAAATCGAAATAGTATACGTTTTTTGTAAAAAGTTTAAAAATAAACCGAAGTAACTCAAAATAATTCACTTACATCTACAAATATTTTGCTAAAAAAGGGAATTAAGTCGAAATGATTCTTTTTACAAAAAAAGAAATAGGATACATCATTACCTGCATTTAATGTTAAAGAGTATTATTTGGAGATGTTTCTTTTTTATAAAAATAATAATATTACTTCTCCCAAACATATAGGGAGCATAACAAAATACTTCTTTTTTACAGAAGCGGTTTCGTATTTTTTTCTATAAAAAAGAGAATCATGAATGGCGCAATCAGTTATCTCGCTCCGATTTCAACGCCGATTGAAGTGTACCTATTCTCCTCGTTAAGTTATTTCCTTTTATGATTAAAACTAAAATTTCGCATTTTTTGACTTAATTCTCTTTATTATTAAGCAAGCGGCTGTATTACAGCCTTTAATAAATCAGCTTTAAGGTTACCTTAGACCTGGCCCGCATAGCGATATGCAGCGCGGTGTCACCGCGGTTGTCGGCGACGTTGACGCGCGCTTTCCGCTCGATAAGTAGCTGCACCATTTCAGCGTTCCGCGACCGAACAGCCCGCAGTAATGGAGTGTCACCGGTCTGAAAAACGCATTTAACACTAGAGAATATATCAAGAGTGTGCGAACTATGTGATGAGCGTTTCCCCCAGAGCGAAGAGGGTCTGCTACAAGTACAAGCAGGTTGCATTTGCAGGGAAACGACAAATCAAACCATCCGGTATTGTCGTAAAATGTCTCTAACAAAGTATCGCAAAAATACATTAAAATAATGAAGTACCAAATCCTACTTAATATTATAAATGCGAAAGTTTGTATGTTTGTTTGTTACATCTTCACGCAAAAACTAATAAACCGCCGCGGGTAACAGTTAGTTAATAATAATTTCAAAAAACGCATTTTATAGTCAAGGAATTAGCCATTAAAAAGTCTTTGGTCCAGGGTTCAGCCAATTTATTCTACGCTGTTCGATATTGATACAGTAAAAACAAATATACTTTTTTTCTTTACTGAAAGCCGATAAATTGTGACAAGATATTTTTTGGTTAAGATTCTACTACTTTCTTTTTCTTCTCGTGTGGGACACCGAGTCGTTCAACGACCACATTCTACTTACCACAGTACAATGTTCGAGATCAGGATTGGAGGCGAGCAACAGTTTCAAAATGGCGACGTGTCCCTTCTCGACGGCCGTATACACTGGGGTCTTCTTGTCCTTCCCCGAGAGGTCCACATCCACGTGTTTCTTGAGCAATGCTTCCACTATGTTCTTGTGGCCGCCTTTCACTGCGTGAATGAGCGGAGTGTCTTTTGAATGATCCTGAAATATTATATTTATAGCGAGCATTTAAATTAAAAGATACGCAATACAATCACGTCTGTAGCTCTTGCCAGCAGACCGTCAAAGGCCTGACGAATATATGAGGGTCATTTCAGAAATTGTGTATCACTATAGTGATAAGTTGTCTGGCAGCCTATCGCCTACAACAGCAAATACGAATACCTAAGTCGTCTAGAAATAGAGTGATGCTATGCTGTAATAAAACATGTTTAAAGTATTTTAGACTATTTACATGTAACTAACAAACACAATGTGAACAAGCAAACATGTATTTACAGGTAACTAAAAAAAGTGCGTTGGACAACACAAGGGTTTCAGACATTACCCTCCTATCTATGTCGCGCAGTCGGACAAACCCCGTACCCTCCTGAGCCGTAGTAAAATAAAATAAATATTTTAAGGAAGAATACAGTTAGTTACTATTCAAACACATTAAATTGTTCCTAAATATTCACCAATACTGTCAAACTACGCTAAATTATGATAAGTTATGATAAGCTGGTTTTCCAAAGTGTTTAAGACTCTTAAAGATCCAGCATTTCAAACAATTTTTCAAGTATTGAAAATGAAAAAGTTTGTGATTTGAATATGCCGCCAATTAATATCACGTAAATTAAAGTACCTATCTGCAAAGGAAATACTTCAGGAACTTACCTGTACATTAATATAAGCACCAGAAGAGATCAGAGCCAAGGCTATGTCATAGTAGCCTTCCTTGCAGGCGATCGCCAGCGCGGTATATCCGTCCTTGTCTAAAGCGTTCACGTTAGGCTTATGTTCTAACAGCATTTGCACTATTTCGAAATGGTTCCCTGTGAAACAAGATGATAAATTTTTACATGATGTTTGTGAGAGGCGATTCGGAATAACCGTCAGTTGGCTAATTGGCTTCCAAAAATGTGATGGATTTGCCTGCCATATTATAGTTCTCAGACCTGATTCTTAGGTTCCTGAGATGCTTACTAAGTGCTAAAGAAAATGCTCAAATTGTCATTTTTATTTCATGCCATATCAGATAATAGGTCAAAATTTAATTTTTTAGTATATAAATTGGTTTACAAAATGTCCTCTCTTCGTTTTATAAATTAAAACATGACTTAAAGATGGTAGTGACCCGATTGCGAGAACGGGAGATCGAGTCCAATGGTGTACCCTGGAAGAGGCCTACTTTGAGCAGTGGTCTGCAACAGGGTGATGTAATGTGTTGAATAAACGAACCTTGCGTGGCCTGTAGCAGCGGCGTCCAGCAATACATGCCGGCGGTGTTGCAGTCTGCTCCGGCGCGAATCAGCGCGCCGCTCGACGTTACATCGCCAGCGCGCGCGGCCCACGTTAGCGCGGACGTTCCATACTTGTCGCAAGAGTTCGGCCGAGCGCCCGCCGCTAGCAGTCTAAGTACTACGCCACTGTGTTTCCTACCAGCTGCCCACACTAATGAACTGCAAATAAAGAAAAACAACGATTAATTTATAGTCGAAAATTGCTGACAAAAATTTAGATGAACCGCTAGACAAAAAACTTAACAGTGTCAACTGCAACAGTGTGGCTTTGCACGTATAGTCGCACGGTATGGGCCCTTCAATAAAAGTGATAGCGCCAAAACAAGAATTTTTCATAAGGAAACTTTTAAACGCAGTCATTCTCTCGAATTAAATAGGAAAGTGGGGGGCACTAAGTCAATATATAAAGCCCGGTTTACATTGTCTTAGTGTTTAGTCGAGTGCTTTAGTACAAGTTGAAAGGAAGTTCAATTCAAGTAGAACTGTACTAAAATGTACTAAAGCAAGTAGCGTTTACACGTTTCAACTAAAGTAGGTACTATCCTAAAGCACTCGACTAAACACTAAGACAATGTAAACCGGGCTTAAGCCGGTGCGTGACACTTTAGGTGCTAGGTGGATACGTAACACAACGTAGAATTTAACGAACTAGTTTATGAGCACTGAAATAGCTAGAAAAGTCAAGTTCAAAGAAAAACTGCATTCCAGCAATCTAGCCTGACTTTATTGCGCAATTTTAATGGCAAGCTATTAAACTTTTCTAATAAACTACTCAAGTTCCTACTTTGAAACCATATTACTTAGTATTGAGTGCATATTACATTCTAGCAAGTGTTGATTTATGAACAGTTTAATTAACACATAAGGAAAAAGTTGATGAAATCATTACGAAGAATTACCTATAATATAATAAGTATACCTATTTAACACACAATTGTCAAGTTTCGAACCTCATAAAATAAGCATAGTTCGAGCCAAACCACAAAACATAAAACTGAAAAACATATACCAATACAATGACACTTTATTTTATCGGGTTGAGTTACGCCATGGCATTGAGGGTAAAAATAGTTCAGAGAAAAAAAATTATTTTTGTTATTAATTACAATTTCAGCTTACATGTGCTATTAAAACTTCTGTGCCGACTATTTTAGGAACTACAATAGTATACTTTTTTACATAAATCAGACATAGAACACAATTGTATTTTAAAGAAGACTAGCGGCCCGCCCAGCGGTTTCACCCGCTGCTAATTTTAACCTCATTTTCATCCCTTGAATTCCGTGCTTCGGAGGGCACGTTAAGCCGTCGGTCCCGGTTGCTGTCTATAATTACTTAGACAGCGGTCGTTACACAACCATGTCAGAGGCCTACTACGAGTAGTAGGCGGTTGAAAAACTCTGACACCAGGGTTCATCGGGTCGTTGGACGACTAGGTGTCCCACACGAAAAGAGAAGATCCCTTGAAGGATTAAAAAAAACCGGAATTTTATCAGCCTATGAACGGGATTTCCATCTTCATCGAATTTCGTATACAACTCTCCATTGTTGGAAACCTCAAAGACGCAAGGATTTTTTTTGCAGCGGCCACTAACTCACACAAACCGCCATAAATAGGTATGCAGTAGGGTAGTTTCCACAAAATATTCAGAGGAATTAACGTAATTATTTTCATCTTCGTCGTGTGATAGTACGGAAAACTCGCTCCAGTGCTCTACAACATAGGCGATAATACTTTCACGCACCTCCCGAGCCACGACTTGGGTGTCATACAACACAAAGGATATTGCTCGAAATAAGCAGGCGCCGCCGCCAATAATTGGCACAACATCATGCGGTAGCATTGAACCATTAATGTTTAGAATCTCTACGACCATGTTGATCTATTTACCACCCTTTTTAATGTAAAAACTTCACAACTTTGATCGATTCTTAACCCAAAAAAACAGATAAATTTGACAAACAATTTTAACCAAAGACCCAAAAGCCCTATCAAATACCACATGACACCTATAATTTCAAATTCAATGAACGATAGTCTAAAGAAAGTTGGACAACTTTTTATGGAGCACCTCGAGCAAGCATCGAAGAACATAATTAAATGCAAATACTTTATAGTTTTTGAAAAAACAAAACGATAGTGCGTTTGAAAAACTAACAGTGACATCTATGTTCGTATTATGGAAATAAGATATTATTTTTTCTCAGTTTTCGTGATAGTATAAATGCTAAACTACTGAAGCTAGAGAAATAAAACTTGGAAATAAAGTTTTTTATGCAATAAAGCAACTATTATAGATAAAATTCGGTTTTTTTAAATCCCCCAAGAGATGAAAAGGGAGTTAAAAGTTTGTATGAAAGTTCGTTGTCTTAAGTGTGATCCGTTTCAAAATTAGTGATTAGACTTATAACTTGAAATAATTAAACACGAGTTTCAGCATATTTGAAATTATAACCCTTAATAGGGTCAAAAGGGGGTTAAAAGTTTGTATGAAAGTTCGTTTTTTTAAATGAATCTGATCTATTTCAAAATTTGTGATTAGACTAATTACTTAAAATTATTAAACACGTGTTTCAGCATTTTTGAAATTTTAACCCTGAAATGGGTGAAAAGGGGGCCAAAAGTTTGTATGAAACTTTTTTATCTTAAATGTGAACTGATTTAAAATTTCTGATTAGACTCATTACTTAAAATACTTAAATACGTGTTTCAGCATTTTTGAAATTTTAATCCTTAATAGTGTCAAAAGGGGGTCAAAAGTTTACTACCAGTTGGGCTACCCGTTTTCCCATGGGAATGTGACAATTTCCCGGAATAAATTATACTCATAAACCTTCCCCTCAAGTTACTCTATCTAATAAAAAAAACGCATCAAAATCCGTTGGGTAATTCTAAGGAGACACCAAACGGGAAGCGACTTTATTTTATACTATGTAGTGAAGAGATTTTGCTATAGGTATGGTTTTATCGCTGGGACTGCTAAGCTATTCCATAAGCTCGCTGAAAGCAAGCTTTTTTACATTTTAAGGCGCAGAATATTCCTTTTTTATAAAATAAATAATTACTTTGTTCAAGATAAAATAATATAACTAGACAACGAATTTCACCCGCTGCTCACCAATTTCCCATGGGAAACAGACCTTCTCCCGACACACACTATCTTTTAAAAAAAGAACCGGTCAAGATACGTTAGGTGGTAATGAGAGTTATGCATACATACAAACAGACATAGGGACAGACGCGGGAAGCGCCTTTACTTCATACTATGTAGTGGTGATAGTGATTTATTTCAAGTTTGTTGTTCTATCTGCACTTTGCTACAATGGTTTTATTGTTTATATTAGTATATCGTCGAAAAATTGTTTTTTCATACAAATAAGTCAACGGCTCCACCGTTCCACTTTGTTTTAGTAAATTTAAATTTGTGGGTTTTGCTAAAAGTGCTAGGGCTAACTTTAGTTTAATGAATTTTCATAGTCTGTCTGGCTAAGTAAAACTACAAGAGATTTACGTTATTTCTCAAACATCATGTATGCTAATCTTAGGCACTCACTTGATATTATAGTTGCCGTGTGCGTGAACATCGGCGCCCTTCTCCAGCAGCACAGACACCACCTCCTCGTGACCCTTGTAGGAGGCCCACATAAGAGGCGTCCATCCACCCTGACAAAAATAACAGATGTAAGGTACGGTGTACCAAAAACATTGCAGGCATGATTAGGCTATGGAACAGAACAACTTTTACTTTGGAGCCTATGTTGGGAAACGAATTTTGTATAAATCGTTTACTCACATAGCCTCTATGAAAAAATTTAGCAGTTTTATGGTCTGCGTAAACGTTCGTTTTTTTAAGCCGTTTACGCTCTGCTAGGGATATAGGCATGATATATGTATGTAGGATGTAGGTATGTATAATTATGGTCTGGTCATGTCTGCAAAGTTATCGGTACACCGTCCCTTACACCCCGAACAAACTTATTAGGAAAGTGTTCTTCGTTGAGTTAATGGGAACAGTAAAATTTTCCTTGACAAGTATTTGGCTTGCCTCTGAGGCCTTCTTGCAAGTCCTGGAGAGTTTTGGCAATTGGGACAGACCAGTAATCGATTCATTGTTTGGACGGGAACGCAGTTACAATGAGTTTTATGTTTCGGTAAATATTGATGAGAATTATGAGATAACCTATGTTTCTGCCCCGCGGCTTTTGCCGTGGCACGCCGTGGTTTAAATAAATAACAAGCAACTGAAATTCGCATTTCAATAATTTTGATGCATTTTTATTGTTCATAACTGTACCTCTACAAAATATATGCATAAACAGTATTTTGAAATATTATTTACTCAAAATGTTCTATGGCTATTACTGAGCAGATTTAATCCTACAAGCGGGATCCTCGGGGAATCCTACATTTATTATTCCCGGTACTGCAAGTTTTCATCAGCTTACGTAAGTACTTGCAACTCCCAGTGAAAACTTTTATAATAAATAGGAAAGGAAATAGATAGTAATAGTCGGAACACTTAAGGCGAGTGTATTCGTGAACGGCCTCGACAGTGGCGCCACTTCACGAAAATAAATCTTTTTATAAAAACAATCTAGGTGTTAATTTTACTTATGGATATTACTAAAAACTTGAGCAACGGACATTCTGATAGATTGTTTGTATAAAAGAAAAATATATTTTTGTGAAGTGGCGCCACTGTTACGACTACACTTCTTCTTCTTTGCGTGTCGAAGACGAAACTAAATTTCCTTTGACCAGTAGTGGCTGCCCACAGATTTTCAAGCGTGCAGGTGTCGGGACACGCTGGGCATTCTAAAAGATGGGACATGCTCTGTGGGACAGCACCACACTGGCACTGCTCAGAGTCGCTATAGCCCCACCGACACAGATTTTCCTTGCAACGACCAACCTGTGTTCGAAGTCGGTTCAGAGATTTCCAAACCGACCACGGGAGGTCGCTGCCTGGGGGGAGGACTTCTTGTGTCGTAATATACGGGGGTATGAGCGTTGCGACTACACTAACCTTAAACCAGAATGCACTCTTAAGTTTGCGCTCTTTTACCCCAGAAAATATGTCACGAGAAATGTCGCCGTGCAGCTGCAAGATTATAGTAGTAGAGTATAGTTTTAGAGCTGGTAAACTGGCATCCAGTAATAAAATAACACTAGAAGTTTATTTGTCTACACGCTACTAAAACTTTTAAAGGGATGGGGGTAACAGTTTACTGTTTTAACAGGTTCTGTTGAAACAGAAGATGTCATACTATTAACACCTGACACCTGTATGTACTACCATGTGATATTAAGCAAAAAAAGTATTTGAATATGAAAACTGGCCTAGATTCTAACAGGAGTCAGGACACTTTGAGGCTATACTGCCGGTTTCTTATACGTTTAATCAAAGAAGCGGCCCGTCCCGCCTATTATATGCTTAGATGTTCAAAAATCCGCAACGGATTCTCATATATATAATAATATATTTTTTATATAATTAGTCTATAATGTATAATTTGTGCCGGGGAAAGGTCACTTTGACATGGGAAAACGGACAGCAGCGGGTAAAACCGCTGGGCGGGCGGCGAATTTACAAAGGCTATACTATTTGAGTCACGATACAAACTCTAATAGATGAGCTTTTGTTTATACATATTACTCGACAATACCTAATCTATCTCAGTAAAAAAAATGATTTAAATGAATAAGCTTTTTGCCTTAACATTTTCAAAGAAAATGCACGTACAAAACCTATACTGTATTGTACATATTAACTCAAATAGATAAGCTTATGTCGAGACATATTCAAACATTACGTACGAACAAAACCTAGTCGAATAGGGGTAAAGACAAAGATGATGGTGAATGCTATCAAGTCGATATTGATAATGAGTGTTGCGATTGTTTTTTTGGACAAGGAGGAGAATACTGCAAGCACCTATGTGCAGTGGAACAAAAATATGACGTTTTCTTAAAACATTCCTAATTGCTGACTAAAATCGATAGGCAAGAGTTCGTGAAGATTTCTATACGTGAAAAACATCCAACAAATTTATATGATAACATTGACGACATGGATTGTAAGGATAACCACGAAGACACAATAATTGCTGCTTCATCTGGAGTTGTTGCACAACAAATTTGTGATTCTCAAGCTGTGAGTTTCAATTTACCAATTGCTGAAACAACAAATCCGAGTCCAACCAACATCAGTTGCTTTGCTAGGAGAAAGATAGATTATTACAAGGTAACAGCCGCATTCAGTCAGGAAGACCAACTAAACTTGAAAAGAAGAAATCCGTAAGACCTCACAATATAAGTATAAATATAGAAAAAAATCAAGCAAGTGCTAAAAAACAATAACGTAACTTTAATTATGTTAATATTAAAATAATAACAATTCCCATGTAACAGTCAACCTATTATTGAAGATAGATAATGATCGGTAAATATCGGTATCAAATTGATTAGCATTTGTTGCAAGAATGTTAGAATGAATTTATCTAACAAAGTCTACACGATTTCGGTAAATTTCTGTACTAGAATAGATTAGGGCTTTGTCAAGTTTTTGTCAAACAAAAGCTAAGCCAGTTCAGTTTGCACTTTTACCCAAATAGTATAGCCTTTGTAAATTCGCGGGCGGGCGGGCAGATCGTGCGGCGTTTCAGACACGTTCGGTTCGTCCGAATGACCGAATGGCCACACCTAAAAAAATATTTATTTCCGTTGGGTGTTTCGTCAAAATTCTTGTTTTCCATACATTTACCGAAAAAGTAACATCAGCAAGAAAAGTTTTAACATTTAAAGTGACTATTTCTTTTGAACTAATTATTTGTCACTCATCGTCATCAGTGACACCAGTGCAGAATTCAGTATAACTCGCAGAATCTGTAAATAGTAAGAGAGTAGTAATATGTAACCGGGAGGAGGAAAGAATCACCACTTAGTTCATTCAATCACCACCTTAGTTTTGTGAAACGCTCTGGCACGCTCTGGTCATTGATTTCAGTTTAGCCAATCACTACTTTCGTATTGGGATACGCGACCCCTTTTTTTAAGATTCATCAGTGCAGTGTTTTTCGGAAGTTATTTTAAAGGTTAGCATTTTTTTATATGAATGTCATTTATATTAATATATTATCTTAATTCTTTAGATTTTGTTTCTGACTGTACTTTTTCGAATAATTTGCCAAGTACAAAACTCGGACGAAACGCCCAACGGAAATAAATATTTGTTTAGGTGTGGCGTTTCGGCCATTCGGACGAACTAGTGGTTTTATCCACTACTGCCCGTTTTCCCGTGGCAAAGTGACCTTTTCCCGGCACAAATTATAAATATAGACTCTATAATTATAAAAAACAACTTATGAGTAGGATACTCATAAGTTGTTTAATTATAAAAAATTTAATTATAAAAAACAACTTATGAGTATCCTATGAGTAGTTTGACGATCTAAGCATAACGGGCGGAGACATCACCTACCAGAAAGCGACTTCATTTTATACTATGTAGAGATAGTGAAGAAAACCGATAGGTTTACACCTATTATTTTATTTTTGTTTAGAATAGCGTTTAATTCATTATTTATTTATTTTTATTTAGACTTGTAGATTTTTCTGTCTCGTTATCTTTAGATATTTTGTAAAAACTTCGCAAAGAAAATAGCCCGAGAGAGCTGCAATTAAAACATAAAGAAAGTCTGCCAAAATTTATAATGAAGAAGTTATAATTTTGGAACAATTTGCGACGCATATGGAGCCAGAAATCTGTAAATCTGTTAATGAGCAGCACCATGAGACGTAAGTCTATTTATGAGTCTGGAGTCGAACTGAAAAGCGGAAATAACTGTATTTGTTTATAATAAAAACAGTCATTATAATTATAGTTTAGTATGGCGGTAATTATATTTATAAAAATATTGAATATGAATATTTTTATATAGTACCTAGTAAACCCGAAGTCTACTGAATAAAAATCGTTTCAGTTGTGTTTTATTGGCCTGTCATTGGGACAGTTTTCATCATTTCGTATTCTGCTAGCAGTTTGAAGTATAGAAAATCACACTGGCATTATAATGTCAGTGGAGTGTCGCTGGCATTGAAAGGGTAAAAAATTAAGAGAATCCGTGACCTGGTCTGTCACTAATATTTAAAAGAATTAAACTAAAACGGGCTTTGAAACAAGTTTCAACATAATTATCATTAATTTGGTTCGTCCTAACATAATAACTTGGTTTATTTTAAGCGCAACACTGTCCAAATATATACTATACAATTGTCATTTGGTTTACAATACAGTTGTTGACATGATTATATTGACTGGATTTAGGAATGCACAGTGTATGTCAGTGACATTTTGGCAAAGGTCCACTTCAGTATAAATATACCGCAGCTTACCAATTTTGAACACTGTAGACGGTAAATTAATTTGGTCATTGCTCTATTATTGTATTATGTAGGTCACGCTATGTTGCAGCGGAAACTGAGTTACATTTTTGCGTTAAAAGATCTACAATCTAAAATTTTTGGCAAAGGCGAATTACCATTCATCTAAAATGTATGTAGTAGGAACTAAGACACTTCCATATTTGCCTACTATTATTTTTAGGGATCGCCTAAAATTTCAATACACGCGTAACCCTCGGTCGCCTCTTAGGACACCTACGGGAAAGAAATGGGGTGATGCTATTCTAAGCCGACATCACACGGTACATACCAAAAAAAAAAGCTTTTGTAAACTTTAATTAAAATACTGGTTTAATTTGAGAAAATGATTTACATGACACAGAACTAATAACTCGATTCTTTAGGTACTACGAGCGAGCATAGTTTACGGCTGGATCAACAAGTCTACACAAAAATAACGCGATTGATATCTACCAACAGCTGATGAGTATCTTTATAATGATTAACAATAAGAATACTAGTCTGCTACAGCATATCTTTTCTATAAATAATCTCATCACAAAGTATTTGGAACAACTGACTGTAAGAACAGTCGCTAAATACATGCAAGTGTTTACGCAGGTACATATTACTGCGTTTTAAAAATAAACAAGATTACAACTGGAATAAGTAAGTACTGGTACTACTAGATTGCGGCACATGTGCCATGTTGATAAAATTATAATGCAATGTAATTGCAGATAACATATCTAAGTTTCATGTTTCTGTGTCAGCAGAAGTTTTAAATTGTTTCAGGGTTTAATTTCTGCGTTTTGTCCGTTTTGCATTCCCATTGGCAAAATGTCAAATGCATTCAAACCTTCAAACTTCCAGCTTGCTCGCGTACTATTTTGTCTCTTTTCGTAAATGCATTCTGTTGCGTTATTTCTGAACAAAATAAACTTGTATAAAGTGGACTTGACTCATATTTCTTACAAGTTTTAAGTAACATATGTATAATATGTTGTTTTTATACACTTTAGCCAAACTGACACAAAATAAATAACACCTAAGAAAGCGCTTTATAACTTCGCCAGATTTGTGTTAGTTTTCTTTCCCAAGGTTCATGTTGCAGTGACGTCAAGATTTCAGGTTGATTGTCAGTAACATTATTAGGGCACGCTTGTTTTCTAACTCCATTAAGTATGTCGAGTATAATTTTGAATATGCAGTAGCATGTCACGGCAAACTTTCGTCGTATGAATTCTAAACAGCCGCATATCAAAGAGCTTTGCTTGAGTTCTAGTGGCTCATTCCAGCTAACCCCTTGTTAATCCTGTTTTCAAACTAAACTTTAGACTCTGCTTGGGTCAATGACTGTGTATGAAACCAATGCGATCAGGAACCGCTCTTGTTACTTTACTTGTCAATTAAAATTTTGTTAGTATATAAGGTCCTATTAAATTCAGTGCAAATATTTTTAGGCTGAGCTCTACTCGTAAAACTGAACAACTTTTCCCAATAAACATAGGTCGAAATATGAAAAAAAATTGGACCTACCATACAACAATGTTCAAAAAAAGTGTCACTTTGTATGAGAGGTGCAATTTAATTTTTCGTATTTCGACCTATGTTTATTGGGAAAAGTTGTTCAGTTTTACGAGTAGAGCTCAGCCTAAAAATATTTGCACTGAATTTAATAGGACCTTATATATTGCACTAGAAGGAGTCTCACAGTAAAAAGTAACTTAAATTGATTAGTTTTATGCCCTTGCCTCGAAAAAGATAACAACGCTGCGTCTGCGTCATTTCTTGGCGATGTCTTTCTTCATCAATTCTGTACTGCTGGTGACATCAGTTTACTCACACAGTCACGCGGGTCTACGCGGGCTCCGGCGTCCAGCAGCTCCTTGACGACCGCCAGATGACCACCCCGGGCAGCGAAGGCCAGCGGCGTCCACCCGTCAGCGTCCGCCGAGCCCGGGTCCGCGCCAGCAGCGAGCAGCAGACGCACCGCCGCCGTGCGCCCTTGCTCACTGGCTGCCATGAGCGCTGTTGTGCCATTCTGTAAAAAATAAAGAAGTGAGGGACGAGGGTCCAGGAAGAAAGTAAGACACTATAATGGGGTAATGGCCATGTAATTCATTCAGTTGAATTAAGTACCTATGTATAAACTCTAATACAATTTTATGACCATTGATTACCATTGTCGATTGATTAAGCTTATGTACAAGATCAAAGCGGATAATGACTGTATCGATTAGTTCTAATGAACATGACGATGCACGCACATGGAGAGCTAGTTGATAAGGACCAGACTTTTTACGGCAGATCAAGCTAATCAGTTGTTTTGGTTCAAATAGGTGTAAACCAAGGTTTTTAAAGGCAGACTTTGTATTCATCAACAGGAAAAGACATTTAAAAAATCCTTAAAAATTACCATTCAACCTATGAATGGTAATTTTTGATATTACAAATTGTTTCATCTATGAACTGGCAACTTTCACGTTAGTTTTGGACGTCATTCTCAAAATTATTATACCTACGCACACCGTTTTGCATTAATTAATTATGTCAACACAGTTTGTTTGTGTTTGCACATGGGAATTGCAGCACATTTAACAGCACATATTTAAGCTTTGTTGATAATTACTTTGAATGATATATGTATTTGCGTTCCTGCCAATAATTCGAATTGGAATTGTGAAAGTTGCCCGTTCATAGATCAAACAATTTGTAATATCAAAAATTTACTTTCAACCTACATTAAGGATTTTTTACGAGTACTTAAATAACTAGAGAAGAAAAGTGAAAGTCTTTGGGATAATCCGAAATTGGGCTAGCGACGCCATCGACTCGGCACCACGGGCCTTCCTCGTAGCGATATAGATGTCCCTGTCGATGATGCAGTTGGTAATGAGAGTCTTGAAGCATACCTCGTCGCGGTCATCTATGTTGATGTTTTTGTTGGCAGCGAGGTACTGCTGCAGCTCCACAGACGCCTCGTCGCTCACCAGCTGCGAGAGCGTCTTGAAACACGCCAGCGACACCATGGACTCGGTCCGATGGAGGCTCTGCACACAAAAATTACAACTTTAATTATTACATTACCTACATACCGACTTGTACAAATGAGGCTGGGTGTATTAGATAAGTAAAATCTTTTATCTTTATATAATTACCTAGCACGACCTCAAATGTAATATTACCCTGCGATAAAGCAAAGTCTCTTATATAAGTTAATTATAGCTTCAAAACCTAGTACTTTGTAGGTAAATACGAACTTATGGACATACCAGATAGGCTTAATGTTAAAACGCCTTCATGCATATGCAAAAGGTGCAATTGACATAAAAACTGAAACATACTAGGCTAATTTGTTTATGGCTTACCGCTACAAGTTTATTTTAGACGCAATAGCTATTCTAAATACAAACTTTGTTAGATAAATACACACAGTATACCTGGAGAATTTAATAAAACAAGAGGTTCACAATTTTGTTATTTAGCACCTAATAGATATTTCGTGCTTCGCAAATTCAGCAACAGTTCACACTTGTCCAGGAATTAATGACTAAACATCACCTCACTATTTCGTTCACTCCACCGCAGCATCTTGTATGAAACTTGACGAGTATTAAATGAAGAAGCGAAGTAATAACGACGCAGTAAAAAACAACTACTGAATATTTTCCTTCTTAAGGTGAACTGAATGTGTCACACGATGCAAACAAGTATAGTGAGTAAAGGATCTTTCAGTAGCGTCATACCTACTTGAATATTCACGCATCATTCAGTATAGATATAGTGATAAAGAGAGATATCACAAGGTAGCCTGATGAAGTATCTACATTATATTTACAGGAAATCTTTTGAGTTTAAGAGTATTTCTGCTTGATACAAATTATCTAGTGCATGGTCTTGCCTTGAACACTAACATAATGCTGGAAAGCTGACAAAATAAGAACTTTAATAACACGCACGTTGTCACTTTTAATTAATGCCTTCTCACTGACCTTCTGTTGAATTATTATCGAAGCATATACTGAATTTGTTTGTTGTCGTAAATTAGTTGCTGGTTAATGTTTCGGCCAAAAACATGCAAACAATCTCGATGTGGTTAGAATAACAAATATCACTTCCACACGCACACGAAGGCATACAATCGGAGAGGAAGTCAGACTCAGACCGTGTTAGAATGACGTCGAAGGGCGAAACCGTGGAATGCTGCGAACGCATGGCTGTGGCGGCGGTGCGGCTCCCCCGGCGGCGCCGTCACCGTGAACCTGGGCACGCTGAGGTGCGCGCCGGCCGACAGCGGGCCCGCCGTGTGCTCGCCCCCGAGACCCACGTTCAGGTGCAGGAACGAGCGCCGCCGCTTGCCCGGCATCTTCGGCGGCGCCAGCAGCGACCCCGCGCCTCCTGCAATGCTGTTGCTCTTAGCGCGTTTCGGCGTCGACGGCGGCACATCCCCATCACCGAACTCGTAGATCGACCGGTCCGACCCCGAAACCGAAACACTTTCGCTACGCTCCGAATCCGAAGACGGGGGCGATTCGCAGACGACCTCCAGTTGAGGTCCCAGATCGGACGCTCCAGGTGGCCTGCACACATTTCGCGGTCTATGCAAATTCGCGATGAGGCACCGGATGTGCACATATTCGTTTTCACCGCCGGCCGTGTTCGAGAGACCTCCGAGCGAGTTCGGAAGACCGCCGATCGAGTTGGGGAATTGCGGCGGAAGGGACATGGCGTCTCGAGACGCATAATAAGAGGAGCGCGCTCCGAGGCGTCCTGTGATAGATTTGTGAGAGTGTTGACTGAGCCGAAGTACGAGAAACACGGCGGCACGAGTCGCTTGGTTATTTAGAGCGCGGCGTGGCGCAGGGCGGGCGGGCGGCGGGCGAGGGTCGAGCGGGCGCGCTATGAATGAATGCGTGCACACCGTACGTACGTACAAGAGAGTAAGTGCTGTAGGTGCGCAGGGAGATTCTCTTGAGGAGCGCGGCTGCGGAGCGGTGCGCGGTTCTCTCTGGGGGCAGCATGTTGAGACTGTGCCCGCGACGGCCGCCAACTTGCGATCGAGCCTTAGCCTAAGCCCTCCCCGCACCACTACATCTTACGTTTTTCGTTCTAAACATACTAATGAATCGTGTTCACTCATTAATTTGATTGCTTATCGAAAACCACAATATTGTGGCTTTTATCCTCAACTGTGATTTAAATATTAGTAAATATGAAGCACATAGCCAAGTAGGAAAAGTTATGAAATGTAATAAATAATTTATGAATTAACAAATTTCTCCTAGTATTTTTAGGTGATTTTATCACAAGGTTTGAACCTATCAGTAGGAGTAGGGCCTGTTTTCATGGATTGTCTTGCCATCTTAATGGGGCCAACCAAAAATCTGTTTCTGTCTATTCAGGAAATCCAAACTTTACAAAGAGTGATTAAATCACATGTACCTACTAACATTGATCATTGATTTAAAAATTTAAAAAGCTTTTGGTACCGATTCAAATTTTTTACTATGCTTAAGGAATACGATTTCTCCAGGATCCCTACGTCTAGATGTTGACCTAAGGACTATGGGAAGTATGGAACCACATTAACAGCTACATAAGTCCACTGCTAGACATGGGCCTCCCCCTATTGGAGGCTATTGCCATACCATGCTTGGCAGGCGGATTGGCGAGCGCAGTGCAACATGTTGCATGATGATTACCCTTTAGTCACTTTTTACGACACTCATGTCATGGGCAGAATTAGGGTGATGCTATTCTAAGCCGGCACCACACGGCGATATGTAACCACATGAGAAGCAAAAAACTATGAAACAAAGATTTTTTAACTTAAGATCTTCTCGTCTGGCGGGCAAGAAATGAGCTGCGGTAGCCCAGATGGAAGAGGCGTCGCCACTAGTAATGCGAAAGTCGCAGGTTCAAATCCTGCCCGCACTCGAAAATTTTGCAAGTTTTAAAAAAAAAAAAAAACTTTTCGTAACTTGACTTGAATTTTGACATGTCTCTGAGTGATCACCTAATCACCGAACTGGAACATACCTACCTATAAAAAACAACCTACCCGACGTACTATTTTGTTATGCACTCACAGTGCTATATTATTTCATAACCTATCCGACGTACAGTCGGTTGTAGCACATAAGGTACCAGGGGTACTCCAAAAGAACTGATTTATTTTTGTCCCCAGCAATACTTTTTTCTTGACATGGATATGTATATGTAGAAAATGACTTCCTTAATGAGAATAAGTATTAATTTTTATTATGTATTAACTGGGGATGAAAATAATTCAGTTCTTTTGGAGTACCCCTGGTACCTTATGTGCTATAACCGACTGTACCTATTGATTTTTCCTGCTTTTTTGAACTCGGTTAATTAAATAATGAAAATCAGTAACACTACCCCACCAAAATACCACGATCCATTAACTACGAATGTACACGCATATGTACCTATATAGGCTGAAATTTTACTAGTGTCGGTCAGTCGTAAAGACGGGCTGGTGATAAAAAACAACTTTCCCTGAGGAACATAGATCGAAATATGTATAAAAAAAATTGTAACTTCCCATAGAAAATGTTCCACCTAACCGGGTCAATTTGAATGAGAGATTCAATTTTTTTTTTACATATTTCGATCTATGTTTCTTGTGGAAAGTTGGTTCAAATATTTGCAGCAATAATTTTTATATTCTGTATGTACTTTAAACAAAATATATTTATATTCTGTATGTGCCCCAAATTGCATAGAAAAAGTATTTGGCTTCATCCTGAGGCAACCAAGATCATAAGGAAGATGCACCTTACATCCTTAGCACCTTAATACAACCGGTTCAAAGAATATCGCAAAAAGTCGTAAAGTTAAAGTTCAAAATCCTCCCAGTACACGAAGAAACAAAAAAAAGCCTAAGTGCGAGTCAATACTCGCCTCCCAAAAGTTCTGTACCATGCCCATGAAGCCCTTTTAAACGATTCCCCAATTGAACGACTAGCCTCAATTTAAAAAAACAATCATTAATAAAAAAAATATTTAGGGTTATACCATAGAGTAGAAATCACATAGAGATGACACTCCCGCTCCAGACGCGCTCAAGGTCAATCCGTCTGGCAGTCTCTTAGAGAACAATTCAGTCGGGAGTGCGCTTCGCCGCGGAAACGTTCGTCGTGCGGATCGAATTTTAATTTTTTGTGAAAAATTTAGCAATGCCGAATTATTGTGGTGTGTATGGCTGCAAAAGTGATGCGAGGAAGACTCCGCATCTAAGTTTTTTTAATTTGCCTAAAGATGAGCCAATGTAAGTGATGGGCCTCCTTCTACTCGGATGGTACCTATTTGCCATAAGTACCTACCTTCTCACCACGCTTGGCGGATGGATTAGCGAGCAGAGTGCAAGGTGTTGTATTCATAGGGAGAACGCGTTTTACAAACAGAATGCTATTCTAATCTGGCACCACACGGCGCCATTTTTGCACCTATTTTAAAATTCTGTACCTACCTATTAACAATAAAATGGTAAGGTAAGTCTTTAAAACGGGTAAATATTTTGTTCCCACGGGAAAACTGTTAGCAGCGGTCGCAACCGCTTGACTGGCCGCTAGTCAGGAATAAAATTATTGGCACGTGACAGCCCCGACTTAAAGCGCGGGAGAGTGCGGGGCGTTACGGGCTGCGGGGGGAAGTAGGTATTTAAAGCGCGGCTTTTGGGGCCCAGACAAAGGAGTTTCGTTTCTATACGCCAGTATTATTATCTATTCTTATGCTTGTATTTCAAAACGAAGCTACTTGTCAAATTGTATAGTTCTAGGTCCACGGGAAGTATCCTATGAATTTTGTTTCCCTTGAGAGGGTTAAAAACACGCGTTTTTCCTACTAGCGGCCGTAGACTTGAGTATATGGTTTTAATTTCAACTCAATATCTCCACGCATTCCCAAGGCAAAATGCCTTGACAGATAGGCAGACAGATAGAAGGACGGCCAACAACCTAATCCTATAAGGTTTTCATTTCAAGGAGGTACGGAATCCTAAAAACTGGCCAAATGCGAGTCGGACTCGCGTTCAAAGGGTTCCGTACCTTCGTCTATAAAAATTGCCACATTGTCTCAAGACCAAGGTGTTCGATCAGGGCGTTCTACCAGTCATGACTAATGGAGCTGAGACTTGGAACCGGGCAGTAAGACTGGCCCACTGCCTACATGTCACTCAAAGAGCTATGGAAGGGTCTATGCTCGGTATCTCTATAATGGATAAAATCCGGAATGAAAATAACCGCAAAAGACCAAAATAACGGACATATGTAACAAACTGAAGTGGCAGTGGGCTGGGCACATATGCCGTTGAACCGACGGACGATGGAATTGAGTAACCGTAAAGATCGTGCCCTATTGCGTACCCTGGCGGAGGCCTACGTCCAGCAGTGGACTGCAAAAGGCTGATGTTTGTATCTATAAAAACTACAAAATGAACAAGGTTGTTGTATGGGATTGGGAGAGCCCCCTGTTGTTATTGCGGCAACACAAATACATCGTCTGTGAAAATTTGAACTATCTAATTAGACAGGCAGACAGACATCTTAGTATTGGCTCCCATTTCGATCTTTTGGATACAGAACCCTAAAAAGTAACGGGGATACAGGATTCCTCTTGTCCCGCCAGCCGATCGCGGCAGGCACGCGTGGCCGAGCACAGCCTTAGTGCTAATTATAGCTACAAACCCTACTCGAGCTACTGCATCATAGCCTACTTAACATGGCGGACCTCCTTTTCTAATCGGTGAAAGAAATGGGTCAGTTCAAGGCTTTGCGTGGACGGAACGACTCTGCTTGACTAGTCAAAAGAAATTTATCGATTGAAAGCACCACGGCACAGCACAGAAAATGAAATAAAAAGAAGTCAAGAAATATATAAAAGTATAAGTGCGTATGTACGACTAATATCCCGTAACGGCCAGCTTTACATGTTTCAAAAAATATTATTGGCCGATCCCAATTTATTATTTTGTGTCATTTTAGATTAATGTTTACATACATATGACATAACACTTTACGAAAAATGAAATTGTGCTTTATAGACACACAACACAAATGAACAGAAATAATAAGACTTCAGTTTTTTTTAAGTTATGCCTCAAAATAATGCCAGCAATAATAATAATAATAGCAAAAGCAGCAGTATATAAAAGAACCAATAAAATAAGTGCAAGAAACCTTTGAAATCCTGCCACTAGTCGGTACTGTGCTTAATAAAATAAATATAAGAGAAGCCTTGGAGTAATCAAACATGTTTAGTTCCATCGAGGCACATTTCCATCGGGACCACCTTCACCAGGCCAACGACAAGCTGTTATGTTAGAATTAGGGCACAATACCTGTCTATAAGTCCTTATAAAAGACGGAGCGCGAAACATTTTGGATGACATTATAGCATCACATTCGATGGCACCAATAAAACAATCTACATTTGCATAATTTTGATCAGAATTTTATCACAGGTTAACTGCATAAACTATGGAAAATACTGTTATAATCGGCAATAACGATGGCCACCTCGTCTTATACCCTATGGTGTTTAAAAAGAGATTACCATAGTTTACGGTGGGATAATCCGGTAGCACTATGTACAGAAACAATCGCCAGATAACAGGTAAAATATACCATTATTACGCCATAATTCAAACACCCACTACAATATATGTATAGCAAGATAAAGAAACAGTCTACCAACTAGTACGCATTCTAATTATCCTAACTTTCAATATTTGCGAGAATTCACGGACATATTCAGTGATCTAAAATTAAAGAAAAATTTCAGATCCAAAGCAAATATTATGCTATTCCTAAATATATGAAATAGAATATACCCGTTTGTTTATTCGTTGACGTGAGGCCGCCTATCGAATTTTGATTACTTTTCCGTCGGAGGTAGACAGCTCGCATATTGAATTGAACTGAATGTTCTAATGGCACTACGTTGTTAGATATTCCA
Source organism: Tuta absoluta (assembly GCA_027580185.1). Lineage (NCBI taxonomy): Eukaryota > Metazoa > Arthropoda > Insecta > Lepidoptera > Gelechiidae > Tuta > Tuta absoluta. Next base: position 9,206,821 of record JAQAHW010000003.1, read on the forward strand.
AATAAAAATAGACCAACAAACTGCCGCAGATTTCAAATAAATTGATGTTGACGACTGATAAATGCCAGTGGAGTAGTAAAATAAAAGAGAGCAGGAAGCGAATATTGAAACCGTGGTGTCTGGTATTTAGGGACAGGGGCTTTCAGCGATCAATCACTGCGGTATCCAGCGAGCTGCCAACAGATCTCAAGCACATGCAGCTGTCTCGAACGAGCCAACAATTCCATTTGTAATCGTCCGCGGCTTTACAGTATGTCCACATGAAATAACGGTCCTCGAGCGAAATAAATAAACAAGTACGAGTAGAAAATCTATCGCTTCGGGATCAATATGTCTGAAAAATTAAATTGAGCATTGAACGCGAACGCGACCTTTTAATGCAAAAATAGGAGTAAAAAATACTAGTACAGAATTCCTATCTCTATGCCTCTATGAGATTACGTTCGTACATGTTAGTATTTTCAGCGTGTATAAAATAGCAAGAGAGAAAATTACATCAGCCAAGCGAGCGATGTATGCTTTCAATAAACGATTTGCATGTTTTTTGTTCGTCCTTTAAAAAATTTAAAAGTGTGACATGTTTTTGGAACACGGATTTATATTTGACAATGCCGTAGGAATGGACTGAATGGACGACTGAAGCCAGCTGAGTCAGACAGTCGTCCGTCACGGACAAGTGGATATTATAGTCTAGACATTAGTAAATGAGCAAAGGTTTATTATGATAAACAAGGTGCCATAACCAATTTATAATCTTGGACTTGGCTGGAATAGTTGTATTTACTACATTAGTTAAATTGATTTATTTAATTACACAGTAATACGTTATGAACACTGTCACGTCGCGCTACCATCTATAAATGCCAGCATGGTTTTGTTCCAGTTTGCATTGGAGTTCAATAACATAAATACAAAATAGCCTATGACCTAAAAGGGAATCTAGGAATATTTAATTAAACGCATTTTAATATCTAGCTAATGCTTCCAATGGATTCCTCATTAGATCAGAATAATAGAATATCCGGCAAGCCTCAATTAATTAGATTCGTGATATCCCAATATCGCCTTTAACCTCCTACATCGGAACTTGTATCAATTTCTGTACACGATAGCAGTCCAGGTGGTTAACCTCGAGGAATAAGGAAGGTGACGCAATTTTTTACATAACATTGTATCATCACCAGCCATAATAGTCCACTGTTGGACTTAAGTTTCCCCCAATTCGAAGGGTATTTGCCATGACAGGCTTGACCGGTGTGCTAACGATTGCAATATACAGGATTACCTACGGCTTCCCTTTCTCGGCATGGAATGAGATTTATAGGCGAGATAACTTTGTGGTGATCTTTTCCCGGAACCACACCAAGCATCTATGTCGCTTCCACATTGGATTGTTCAGTACCTCAGGTTGCAAAACTTCGCCAACAGTGTCCCTCATGAACTTGTAGTAGGGAAACATGCTGCCATAGCTTCTAGGGATCTTGATGGGCAGGAGGAGCGCCCTGCGCTCCGTCGAGGGTCCGGCCCTTTCCAACCAAGACATGACGGACACTTCACTGCACCACTACCACTAATGTAACCACTAGTCCGAATAGGTTTAGCCCAGAGCATCGTGTGCCATCTCCGCATTTGCCTCGCTTTTGGATACTGCACTCTTTGGAAATTACCAAAGAACTCAATGTTGAATGATAATGGAATCACTGAGACAGCAAAACTATTAAATTACGCGGGTAGTTTAATAGAAGTAATTAAATTGACTGCTGATAGAAACGAGTGCAATCCTCCGAGGGACGTCAAAGTATGCTCCATCCGTATTATTGAATGATAAGATTTGATATACAGTGTAAACTAATATTAACGGGCATTAAATAAATTTATAGATACTTAGGTAGGTACTGAACTGAAGGAGCGCTTATCGAACTTATCTGTGTTTGTTTGTTTAGTTCTGAGTCCCTTTCCATACCTTCACTTGATTACACAACTACAACATTGTAAAATTTCTTACTACAATACCTATCATATTATTCATATCATATTAATCCTTTTTGATAAACAATAAATTATACGTTTACGTTTTATAACATGTTGCGTTTATTTAAAATAAGGTAACTAACGCCATCTAACCAAGTTCACCTGAAATTTAAAGAAACTACTTGTCATGCGCGTAGGCAAGCTACACGGTTCGTTTTTGTAAATACGTAATATGACGTGGTTTAGTTCGAATATCACAGATGGCGTCAGAATCTTTACGAGAGTTGAACTTGCGATAATGCAAGAGAAAGCATTTGCATTTAGCATGAGCATGACTGACATGAACTTTGACTGTTTCACTCACAGCTAGAGATAGCAAAAGAGATATCTAAATATCCCTTTGCAAGTTTTGCAACCCACACTTAGTGCAGGCGGGAGCCAGAATCTCGTTTGCATAATATGTGGACCTGATTCTGCCTTTCGATATGTGTTATTGTAACCCCTGACTTTAATTACAAACAAACTACGGTAATAAACAAAAACTTATTGAACGATGTGTCATTGTTTCAGGACAACGTGGACGAAGTAAGGAAGTGCCTCGTTCTGATCAAAACTGCTTTGAATGAGTAACCAGCATGAGCCGGCCACGTGCCAAGTCATTTTCAGTTCGTTATGGCTCGTTAGAATATCTATCAGGTCTTTCATCTAGTCTCATCCAAATTATTTGCACTTTATGTTTTAGAAGTTAAAATAAGCCTAATAGTCTTTGGCACTCAAGGTCTGTGACATGTAAAACATACTTTATCTACACTCGTCTCATAATGTTCGAATTATGAATTCGAAAACAGTTGCATAAAGACCTACTTTATGCATTCTGCCTATATAAACTACGGTTTATTAGAAATTACAGAAGCGTAATGACTTAATGAGAAAACGCTTATTACGATAAAGTTGAGAAATGAAACGAAGTTTTTTTTTGGTAATACTAAAATTGCTATCTTCCGCCGCACCTGACAGTTGTTGTTGTTGTACGTTAATTTTCAGATGTTGTTGAATTGTTTTAATAGCTTTTTGTTCTGTTGTAGTTTAGATGTTGTTCAGATGTTGAGCAGTTGTTAAGATGTTGTTCAGTTGTTATTCCGATGTTGTTCAGTTGTTGTTCAGTTGTTTAGTTATTTTTTGTTCAGTCTCGACATCTAAATAACAGATAGTTAAGAATTTCCGAAAATTCATATAAAGCCATATTACGTTCTCGTATTGAATTTGACCTTGAGCGGGCCTTGTAATCGCCGGTGCGGACGTTTGGAAAAGTGTTAAACTGAGTTTTTTTTGGAGAGTGTAGATAAAATAGTGTATGCAACTGCTATAATTAGGCATTAGAATGCTCATGTCAAACTATTATCACACTCGGCTGCGCCTCGTGTGATAAACAGACACTCGCATTCTAATGACCCCCATTATACGACAGTTGCATAATAGTAGTTTATGCAACTGTCATATAATGGGGGTCATTAGAATGCGAGTGTCTGTTTATCACACGAGGCGTAGCCGAGTGTGATAATAGATTGACACGAGCATTCTAATACCTAATTATATGCAGTTGCATACACTATTTTATCTACACTCTAAAAAATTTACTCAGTTGAACACTTTTCCAAACGTCCGCACCGGCGATTGCAAGGCCCGATTCATGGTCAAATTCAATACGAGAACGTAATATGGCTTGATATGAATTTTTGAAGATTCTTTACTAACAGTTGTTTAGATCTCGAGTCTCAACAGCAAATAACTAAACAACTGAACAACACTGAACAACAACTGAACAACAACTGAACAACACTGAACAACATCGTAATAACATCTGAACAACAACTAATCAACATCTGAACAACAACAGAACAAAAACCTATTAAAACAAGTGAACAACATCCGAAAAATTACCGTACAACAACAACTGTCAGGTGCGGCGGAAGATAGCGATTTGAGTATTGGAAAAAAAAACTTCGTTTCATTTCTCAACTTTATCGTATTTAGAGTTTTCTCATTAAGTCATTACGCTTCTGTAATTTATAGTAAACCCTAGTTTTTATAGGCAGAATGCATAAAGTAGGTCATTATGCATCTGTTTTCGAATTCATAATTCGAACATTATGAGACGAGTGTATATAAACTACTATAATGATTTGAACTATAAATTATCGTTTCGAATCTTGATTTATTTAATTTTAAATTATTTATTTATCACAGGCTCATGAATATAGGTACGAGTACGACGTACGTTCGTATGTTCTCTTTGGCAAGTTTTTATTTACTTTATTATCAACTGGAAGCATATTATATTAAAGACGTAGTGTAGTCGTAGTAGTGGTCGTCATCTAATAAGGCAGTGTATCAAAAATTACGGCGAATATCAGATACCTAATTATAAATAATAGAAATATTGAACAAAACCCGGATGTTAGCCACACTTTGTAAAAAAAGAAGTTCGCTGAACTTGATTTTATAAATATTGTAAAATAAAAACACACAACATGTAAAGAAAATAGCTAAACATTGTAATTCTTTTCATAATTGTCCTACCTATATCTTGGGGAAGATGATTCAATTTTAAGGGCTAGTTGTCCCCTACCCATGCTATTTTTACGCTGTAAATCTTAGTGCCTCTGTTTTAATTATAGAACACTGAATTAAAGACATCGTTAATGGGGTATGTTCAGTCAATATCAGGCTGGGTTAGACACTCAAACTGCCAATGTAAATCTTATGCGCACGGCATAAGAACGGTCGAAAGTCCAAACTGTCTAACCCAGCCTGATCTTGACTGTACGATCTCACAATACATACATACATAAATCACGCCAATATCCCTTACGGGGTAGGCAGAGCGTTAACGGCCGTTCAACGGATATTAACACAACGTCTGACAAAAGTTTGAGGGTCAATCAGATAACTGTGTATCACTGTCGTGACAGGTTGTCAGCCCGTCGCCTAAAATTGCAATACACACCCTCGAGTCCCTTAGTCGCCTCTTACGACACCCATGGGTAAGAAATGGGGTGATGCTATTCTAAGCCGGCATCACACGGTATAGCCGGCATCACACGGTATATCTCACAATGACAGCGCAGATTCTCAATTTTTGGCTACTAAGTACTTAGTTAGCATGTACTTAGAAGTCAATAGACTACAATAATGTTGGAGTCACGACTTCATACGATATCGAAATTACCGAATAGTCATTCATACTTATAGTCAATCAGCACGATGGAACGATCAGGCACCCAAAAAAAGCTTAATAATTAGGTAATTGGGTAAGCATTTGATATCAAGCTTTTGTAACGAGCTGTTTTTAGGTATCCGTACCGGTAGGACTGCGGTATTGTTATGGTCGAACATCATAATCCTCAATATGGTCTCCTCTTTTTAAACATACACATATCACGCCTATTATCCCTTGCGGGGTAGGCAGAGCATAAACGGCCGCAATAACGGACATTTACGCCACGTCTGACACATGTTTGAGGGTCACTCAGAAAACTGTGTATCGCCATAGTGACAGGTTGTCAGCCCATCGCCTAAAATTGCAATACACACCCTCAAGTCTCTTATTCGCCTCTTACGACTCCCACAGGAAAGAAATGGGGTGATGCTATTCTAATCCGGCATCACACGGCTATTTGTCTTATATGGTATTAATTACACTACTCAGAATCCTTTTATTACGCTATATATAAATTTACTTTTTCGTAATGTATTCTACGCAACTCAAACTTTTATTGCTTGTAACCCATCACAAGGTGATAGGTGTACAAGTACGCTGAAAATCAGTGTTTGCTCCCTGCGGGAAAAAATCCCACTGAGCCATGGCCTGATATCTGCAGTACACATCTCGCTGAAGTTTATAAATTGTAGTCAGTTTTTGCAGTTTTGGGAAGTATGTTTTTTCTGCATGCAAACTAGATGTGTATTTTCAAAATATACTGTTTATCTATCTATCTATCTACCTCAAAAGGCAAAACCGGAACCTATATAGGATAAAATACTATTCACCCCATAGGTTAAGCTCTATATAACTGAAAGTAAAATAGCCACAGGGTTTCTATTCTTGCCTAAAATGCTGGTTATTTATTTATTTTATGTTCTGCGGGTCTTGCGAATACAAATTTGTTTCATGGCAAAATCTTGCTTCGCCGATTTCGTCTCTTAGTAACTCTTATCGCCTATGAACAAAAAATATTTTATTATAATTTTTTTAGTATAAAATAGAGCATATCGGCAAGAACTATACCTTAATAGAAGTCCATTATTTATAAGCTCTCAAAGTGGAAAGGATAGCTGTGGGTGGAATTTCTTGAGAGCGGAGAAATATTATGAAAACGCTTGCAAAGGCTTAGCGTATTAAATTGCACAAGGTAGAAGTTCTTTGAAATACTGACTGATATAACGAGGTAGATATAACAAGATATTCTTTATACATAGCAAAGTTGAAAACGTTAGCTAGTACATACATATCACGCCTATATCAGGTAGAGCGTATACAGTCGTAAAAAACGACCATTTACGCCATGTCTGACAAATATTTGAGGGACGTCCGAAAATTGTGTATCGCTATAGTGACAGGTTGTCAGCCCATCGTCTAAAATTGCAATACACATGTAACCCTCGAATCCCTAAGTCGCCTCTTACGACACCCACGGGAAATGGGGTGATGCTATTCTAAGCCTGCATCATACGGCATATTCAATGCCGGCATAGAACCTTGCATAAAAATCAAAGTGGACAAGATCCTGATAAAAAGACACGAGGCACTTTAATTTACTTCAAAATTGTTTTCAGAATTACACATTAAAACAAATTGGTTTTCATAAATACGTGCCATGCTTGAAAAATGAAAGGCCATGTAACTACAGTTTGCCCCGGATTTTTATACTTAAACAAACACGCATAATATTCTGAAATAGACACATGTTCCCATAGTAAGTTAACCAGCTGATTAAAAATTTCGTATGAGAGGTCCAATTTTTTAAATATTTTGACTCAGTTTGTTCAGCTTAACGAGTAAAATTTATTCTTGATTATATGTTGATTCTCATAATAGTTAAATGACAAAAATGTGTGTATAATAGATAAGTTTTAAAAATGTTCTCTCCCACATTGTTAAAATTGTTATGCCTTAACAGGGTGCATGTACCATACAAACATTACATAATAAAAACTACTGAATGTACATGTAACACAATTAATAAAATGAATTATGAACTATAAACTCACCCTAAAAATATTTGCACAGAATTTAAAAGGAGCTTATATTTATACGGCACAAAGTATGACGATACCTTGGGGATACATACTTACCTAACAGAACACCCACATCGACAGGTTTTAGTAGATTATACAGGATAAGGGAAAGTAAATAATAAAATGCTTTGATTATAAAAATATTTCAATAATTTTTAGAATCTGTACCTACTTAAACATAATATTACATTAACAGCCACAACAGTCCACTGCTGGACATGGGCCTCCCACTTTATGGGCGTATAGCCATACTCACCACGCTTGGCAGGCGGATTGGCGAGCGCAGTGCAAGATGTTTCATTCACACGGAACGCTGCTGCCCATTTCCTGGATGATTATGCCTTAGTCGCTTTTTACGACACCCATAAGTGAAATTGGGGTGATGCTATTCTTAGCCAGCACCACACGGCGAACGGTGGCTCTTTTTAGTATGTCACATAAACATTATGCTAAGATATTAAAAAATACAAAACAAAGAACAATATGACTTTTAGAATCTACAAATATGAATGTATGTCATGTTAAATAGTAAAGTACGTACTTACGATAAAACACAACATCGATCATATATTTATATCCTGAAACGTTTTGGTAAAGATGAAGACAGATAGCATCATAAATAATATACGAGGACAAAAGAAATATTTTCATGTGATCAATTTTTACACTCAACGGTGAAAATTGTTACCGCATAATGTCTAACGCTGTTTACGGTTTAAAAAGTTTGGGCTGGCGCGCGATTCGGGGCATGTTACAAGACACCATCATCTATCTATGTCTGCCATCGAATTTATATCATCAGGGACGGCTAATGTGGCGCAGTGGTAGTACGACTGCCTGCGAGGCAAAGTGTCCGGGTTCGATTCTCGGAGGCGCACTCACAATCACAAAGTTGATATCTATCATTTTGTGAATTTGTGTCAAGTCTGGTTACGACATTGCAGGCTGATTCACCCGATTGTCCAAACGAAAGAGGGCTCCGTGCTTCGGAGGGGACGTTAAGACGCCGGCCCCGGTTGCTGTCTATGATTACTTAGACAGTGGTTTTTTTAGACAGCGGTCGTTACACAACAATGTCAGAGGTGGTTAAAAAACCCCGACTTAAAGGGTCGGACTCGGTGTCCTACACGAAAAGAAGAAGAAGAAAGGAACTGAGGGAGAGAACTAAATAAACACAGATTTTCATTGTCTCGTGCTGAGAGGCAGCCTTCATTCAACTAAGAGATTGCGCTTGTATGATACCTTATTTCGTATCCCTACTTAAGCTTACATGCCTACTCTTACTTAGAGAAAAGTTCTCACATGGTGACTTTTGATTAAGTGACTGCCAAAAATTGATCCACAGATTTGGGGTCGAAGTTTGGGGAGGATGATGTCATGCGGGCGGGAACACTGACGCGTGACGAGGTACCTATCAAACTAGCCTGCCAAGGTGACCTTGACTGATTCACTATTACAACAAACTCATTGGATTTGGTTTTCAAATACTTTTAGTTGAAATTGAACCTGGGTAGGTTCGTACAGATTGAACCCTTAAATGGGTATTTACAGTACGGCCATCCCATATTTGATTCATACTAAAAGAGATTTCAACAAAAAAAATGGACATAGCACGAATCTGGCAGCTGTCAATTATGGCTAATTGGCTGTATTTTAGGGTTTCAATCTGTACTGCTTGTGTTAGTACTGTATGAACAACCTGTATAATATTGTTTACTTAAACTGGAACTCGAGATGCTGCTTATAGTAAAAAAACTAGACGTGATCCCTAGAGGGTAATTGTTAAGAAATCCGAATAGTATTAGGAATTTTATTTTAATAATATACAGACTTTGGAAACAATTTTATCATAAATCAATATTGTACGCTGTATGTTTGAGTACCTAATCAAAATAATAAAATAAAAAATCCACCACAAACGGTTGTGAAATTACGTCAAAATGGTTCTAGAGGGGAAAGGTAGAGCCAGCAGCTAAATAAATCAACAAAGAATAACTAAAAATATAGGTAAAAATAATATAGCCACAGACCGGAGAGCCTGGAAGGAGAGAAAGGAGGCCTTTGCCCAGCAGTGGGACACTGTAGGCTAGTAATAATAATACAAATAGGTAATTTAATCAAGTTAAACATAGGGCTTTTTTGCTTATTAAGTCACGATTGTGTTTTTATCTGATTTGAATGTTGAAATTGAATAAAAACGTCTTTTGTGAAGCGTTTTATCTTCATATTCCAAGCGGGTGGGAGTTGGAGCCGTCAGCAAAACTAATTATCGCGATGCCTTTTGTGATGTCCTTACTCGAGTTATCAAGGTTGAGGCCACAATGTCAATTATTTGAGGCAAAAACAAAGTGATGTTTAACAAAAAAACAAAGCGATGATGTTTTATGATACAATCGCTGTTTTTGGGATATCATTACTATCAATATTACGAAAAAATTAAACATTGCCGCTATTATAGGGTAGCTACTAGAGATGGGCTGAATATTGGTTTTATGTTTGGTATTCGTAATCTGTCGAGTATTCGTCAAATTTAACGAATATTTTGTAAATTAAACCGGATTGTATTTTTATTAAAGATGGGCCGGACATAGGTTTCACCGGAATATGATACGCGTACGATATTCGCCCGAATATACGGGTAAAAGTTTACCGAACCGAGTATTCGGCTGAATTATTTAACAGAACCCATACAAATGACGCTTCTCAGAACTGGAAACAAGAGCTTGCCTCTTTGGATAGCGCCTTGAGTTCTGCTTGTTATGCCATCAGAAGTTTGCGGGATGAGGTGGGGTTAGCTGAGCTAAGGATGGTGTATTTCTCATTAATTGAGTCGAAATTAAGATACAGTATCAAACACTGGGGCAATGGGTACAATTACAATATAAACATGGCATTCACGCTGCAGAAAAGGGCAATTAGGACAATACTTCGACTTCCGCAGTCTGCTTCATGTAGGGAATTGTTCAAAGATCTTAGGTTTTTGACAGCGCCATGTCTATATATTTTAATTTTACTAGGTGACTTGGCAAAACATCACTGGACGATAGAAAGTGTAGATGAAAATAAATCCAGATTAAATTCAAGAAGAAAGGATTTGCCTGTAAGAATAAAACCCCGCTTGAAAGTTGCAGAATATAGCGCTCGATATCAGTCTGTAAAGATTTTTAATAGATTGCCTACTGATCTGAAAGCTCTGTTAGATAAGCCATTACTCTTCAAACTAAAACTTAAGACGTTCTTGCTGGAAAAATGTTTTTATACGGTAGAGGAACTTATGATGTTATAGGTAATATTGTAGTAAGATTTATAAAATTACTGATTGAGCAAACACTTGTCTTATCGAATTTAAAACTCAGTTTAAATATAGATATTTACATATACAATTGACATTTAAAAATAATAAAAATTATTTTGTAATACTTATAATTTATGGCTATGACATTTAATTTGAAAATTTTTGACATTATATTTGAATCATTTATTTACCTGTATATTATATTATTATCTTTTTAGTCGAATTTTTTGACCTAAAATAGGATTGTGACGGCGTAAAATAATAGTAGTGTTTTTTGCATATATATTGTATGAATTGGTCTCATTTTAAATTGAATTACCTAATGCATTTAATTGAATTATTATTAGATGTTTTCTCAGAAATGTCGTATTAAAGATTGTACATGTAGTTAATAATGTTGTGTTATGTTATATTTTCAACACAATGTATATTGTTCGGAAATAAAAAAATAAAAAAAAATGATTTAATACGCATGTTAAATAGATTCGAGTTTTACTTGTATAAGCTAACACCGCGCATTGTCACCGATCTTCTTCGCTCGCTACCCCTCTACATTTCCATATTATAAATACATATTTAGAAACATTGATAACTATAATAATTAAAAAAAATTACTGTACTAAAAAAACGTGCGGTGACAGGTCTGCCGTGTGGTGCCGGCATCGAATAGTATCACCCCAATTTTACTCGTGGGTGTTGTAAAAAGCGACAAAAGGATAGTCATCCAGGGTATGGGCAGAAGCGTTTCCTGTGGATGCAAATGCAACACCTTCATAGACTTGATTTTAAGTGCGATTAAAAAAAATCATATTGTATTTTTAATTTGACATTTACTAGTTTTATTTTTCGTCATTATTTTTATTCTATTGGCGATCATATTAACCTTACACATCTTGAACTAATTTTAAATAATTGTTATTGTGAAATTGATAGCATGAAATAAATAAATCTAATCTTATCTTTTCCGGGTGAGCCCTAGAGTCAGGTGTAGATTTCAAAGCCCCATGGCTAGAATTGCCGAGTCCAGCCCAAATAAAATCAACATCTTGCACTGCTCTCGCCAATCTGCTTGCGTGGTGAGAAGAGGACAGCATCAAAAATACCAACGGTAGATAAATATTAAAAATCTGGGAATCTAAGTGAATCTTGGGTACCTCAGGGTATTTTCCAATACTAGCCAAAATAGTTCTAGGTATTCGTGCCAGGTTTCACTCATGTACCGCCGAAAATTCGTGTCCAGTGAAATAATGTTCAGCCCATCTCTAGACCTCTAGTACCCACTACAGACATATATTAATTACCATACCATGCAAGGTATGAAATAAATGTTTTCCGTAAAATCACAGACCCAACTATTTTAAATTCTCAAAGACCCAAATAAGCAAAATAACAGCAAGAGTCGACGAGAGAGTAGCGAAATAGAACATACCTATAGTGCTAGTGCCTCAGCCTATACGAATGACCGAATGAACCCTGGTGTCAGAGTTTTTCAACCACCTATACTAAAACTAGGCCACATGGTTGTGCACCGACCGCCATCTAAGTAATTTAACGTGCCCTCCGCAGCACACACTCTTTCTTTTCGGACAACCAGGTGGTTCAGCCTGCAATGTCCTAACAACTAAGGGAGACCAAGCTCACCCAATCCGTGGCAGAAGATAGCGCAATACAGGGAGCAGTCAGTAGAGATCAAGAGTTCGTTGAAATGTCAAGATCCATTCAGGACCACTGAGTCAGCGGAGTTAGTTTCAACCTAGTTATGTATCCTCTTCGTTATTAGTTCACTTATAATAAAATGTCGACAGAAAAACATAATCCATTAAATAGATATACACAATATCAATATTTGTTTGGTTTAATTTTTCCCGACTATTTCAGAAGGAGGTTTATGTACTTCGTGATTATGTACGGACGTACGTATGTGTACATGTAAATTAGTTTTCACGATCAATTTTTCTTATTAAAAAATATTTTATAGGTCTCGTTGATGCCTTGACATCAGATTACGAACAGCCAGTGCTAATGAGTAAGTCTACCTCGTAATGTTCATTACTCAGGTCACAGTTGATAACGATAAGATAAGCAATGGCTCAGTTAAAAATTTAACCACATGCCTACAATCAGTAGGTAGGTAACTCTTTAGTATCTTTGCAAAGATTATAACTATCGTAATACTTGTCAATAGATAAGAATGAGAAACAAACAATGTGAGTCTGTATCCTGCTGAATACGTTTTAAGATAAAAATAAATGGTGAAAACATATACTCGTAATGTATAGTAATGGTATTATGGTATGGAAAGGTTGTCTCCAAAATGGTAATAGTTATATGCTAAAAGCCTTTTAGGAAAATGCCAGAACACAGAAACCCCTTGTACAATGAAACTGGTGAAGGTTATGTAACTCATAAAAGCTGATAAATGGACTCAATAATGACTAATTATGGCTATTTTTTACATTAAATGAAGACAGATTTCCACTCAAATTTTAACAAGTTTTCTCTGAGTCAAGAAATTTGAGTAACATGAAAAATTATGATTATAGTTGGATATTTGGCTTAAGCTTGAAGACATTGTAGGGACGTCCCACGACGTCTTACAAAACTTTAAAGACATTAACATATTCTGGCTCGAAACCCCGCAGCAGAAGTACCCATGGAAGATTTCCACACGAGTATTTGCAATAATAAATCGTGGAATAGTTTCATAACGTACCCGTAGTAACGCGGTAGTAATCATTTTAATTGCTAAGCTAGTGGTACTATCAGACGACAAGGTTTTATGTAAATTGCGGTGCACTTGGTGCATTCATAATGCTCAATTGCTCACCTCTACGCAAAACTGCTCCGGTTCGATGGTTCGACACCTGACAGGGTTAATTAGAATACCTTGCAAATGACACTGTTCTTACAAGATGCTCAACGATCCCGCCGCCCGGGTGACTGACAATCGGAATACAATATATCAATCGTAACTATCGTGCCAATGCATTAAGTTGGCACTGAGCACATGTGGTGACTAATGTATCAGGATTTAATTAACAACTATAGTTTCAACCGATGCGTAAAAATTCACGGTAGCCGGACAAGACTGTGATGTTTCGCAGTTCTTCACGTTGGAACAGACTTGTTTGCCAAAGCATTCGCTCGCGCTCATAATCCTATTGTTGATGTTGATAGTAACGACTCTACATTATGTATTCAAGGATTAGTATGACGGAAGGGTCTCTATTTTGAAGATAAGATCTTGTGATGTAGAATTCTTGAATAGTTATACATACGTACATATATATAACACACATATATTCTTGCGGGGTAGGCAGAGCGTAATCGGCCGTAAAAACAGGGCATTTACGCCACGTCTGACAAAAATTTAGGGTCATTCCGAAAATTGTGTATCACCATAGAGACAGGTTGTCAGCCTATCGCCTAAAATTGCGATCCACATTTACCCTCGAGCATCGAGTCCCTTAGTCGCCTATTACAACACCCGCGGGAAAGAAATGGGGTAATGCTATTGAAATGCTAATGGCCTTGTCTTCAGTGTTGCCGTTAGGGTACATTTTACACATTTGACGTACCATTTTGGGCTTCCATGTGTAATGTGTAATCTTGCCAGTACATGTGTAATTTCCTTGAACTCACCGCCAAAATATCTCAATCAAAGACATAAATGAGCGCTGCTGCATGAAAATAAACGTAAAGAAAGCTAACACATTTTATCTCCCTTGCTCTAGCAGAAATCCATATTAAAGTATCTCTTTCACTCACCACAGATACATACTTTTTTCTTTTTCTTAAATATTAGCTTGAATATTAGTTTAAATACACTGCTGGATGTCTGCTAAGCCCGCTTCACATTCCCGCGCGTAGGCCATGATACTGTGTCGATCCATGTCGCGTATTCCTTTCGTTCGCACTAGGGAATGGTCCCGGGAAATCCCGGTCCCGAAAGTCCGAAAAGTTTATTGATTTTTTATGAGACTAAAAAAGACAGGTAAGAGTTTGTTATGTTTGTACCATGGCAAAAAAAGGCGCTACACCATCCGTTTACCAAGCTACTTTTTCTACTAAGAGTTATCAAGTCTTTCTTTGTACATACAGATTAAAAGAAAAAAGTAATGTCATTTTCAATCCAAAAAATAGTACTATTTGGAGAGAAGAATATGTAGAGAAAAGCTGTTATGAGTGATATGCGAAAAAAAATTGTCATGTACACTTTTATCACAATATGTACACTTTTAGCGGCGGATATGTGTATTTTGGGACCTCGGTTGCGGCAACACTGCTTGTCTAGTTATCAAAAGTTCAACGCTGGTAAAATATTCTAATGTTTTACACTCATTGCTTGTGCAATTCTGTGAAGAAAACATCTCTCTTCGATCAAATTAATAGGCCGTTCGTGCAAATAGATTAACTCTTAATGTTTATTTTATGACATCACTAAAATAAACCCTAAAGCATTCAGTAATACTACGAGTAGGTACAGCTAGTCTCATCCCAAGAGAGTTTGTGTAGCTAATAGGTGTGTACCACTTTTTTTTCATGCAGTCCCACTCAATCTAATAATTTAAAGTGTACTCGTTTATGAGCGTTGCATCATAAAACAGATGCGGGTCTACACTGAGTTGATCCGCGTTGAATTGTCAGAATTAAATTGAGTGCAACCAGCTCGTTCTATGTAATTTATTGGCTTCGCGCGATCCAGATCGCATGGCGTGGTGGTGAGCAATGTCACCATGTTGTACAGTAGGAATGGTTATAATCATGGCGTTTCTAATTACCAAGGCTTTGAAACATAGCGCCGCGAATCCTGAACAGCTGATATTGATCATGCGTTGGCATGTTGTCACAGAAATTCCCCAATATACGGAAACAGGTGTCCGTAGAGTGTGATTGCAAAACCATTGCAAACGTAAACTGCGTTGAAACTATTAACTCGTTCGTATTTTAGATTCATGCATGGAATGCTAAGAATAGGTTTTCATTTTCCAATTTGAAACCTTTGTATGTGCATGAAAATAGAAAACTCGTAATTTACATGGCATTTCTCAAGGCTCTTAATGAATAAATCTTAATGCTTTATTTCAGTTACGAATTACAAGAACGTTTACTTACAGTTTGTAAACTGGCCGAAAATTTGCTAAGGAAACATCCTCTTTGTAGCGCTTATTTACCAAACCTCCGGAACTGCTATGCTGTAAAGGTGTCATTGTGTCAATATGAGTTGGCGATGTCGACGGGTGTTTCATTACAAACCGATAAATGAAATACAGTCCGATGACACGCACGCTCAATTATGAAGGTTACACTCTAATCAGTATTGCTACTTACTTGTGCCGCTTGTGCGCTTATAAGGCCAAGGCTAGGAAATAGGTACGTACTAGCAAAAACTGTTCCATTCAGTAGATATCAACAAAAAATACAATTATTTTATGGGTAAACCGTAAATCTATTTAAAACCTATTTAGATGTTCGGCGGAAATAATTTTAGTTACGATGAAGCCAAATGTTTGAATATGCAAGAGTCAAGACTCAATACAAAGTAGGCATTGTCCAGCAAACATGAATGAATATAATCGATAGCTGTGAGTGAGTAAACATTCACAAGACCGAAACAAACCCACGATTTCCATGACAAGAAGATGGAAGATAAAGACCACAACAGAACGATCAAAAACCGAAATTACGTACGACAAAAAGTCACACAATCATGCTCATTTAAGAGTGATTACAGCAAGCAACAATGTTGTACCTCGTTGCCTTTGTGAGGTTCACCCCAGATTTCCTTCCAGTGAATCAGGTGCTGTAAATGGTTCATGTAATGGTGGCGGTTGTGGTGTTTCTTGCGAGAGTCAGTGGGTGAGGGTGGCGCCGTGAGGGACTGCCGGCGCCCGCTGGCCGCCGCCACCACCGCCGCCGGCAGCTGCGAGCTCAGCAGGCGCTGCGTCTCCGGACCATCTTCAGAGGACAAGCTGTCCGTGAACTGCCTCGGCCGCGGCATGCTGCCACCTCTGCCCTCTCGGCTTGGAGAGCCTTGTTTCTTCATTGCGAGGATCACAAGCACTTAAGTCTTATTCGAGTCACCGAGAAGTCGAGAGAAAGCCTAGCGAGAAGCGAAGCCGGTGGCATATCGCGGACTGAGTGTAGAGCGGTGCCGCGATTCACAGGCTGTGTGCGGACGTGTTGCGCGGTCGCGGTCGGCGGCAGACTGCGGCGCGGTGCCGGCGCTCCGCGGCGCACGTGGCGGCGACGTCAAAACAACCGGCGACAGCTCCGCGGCCGACCACCCGCCATTTGGCTCTACTCACGCAAACAATCACTAACTAACTGACCTGACCATGTCTACAAAATATCTTTTTAAATAATATTTAACAGGGGTTTATCACAACATACAAGGCAGAAAAATAATAAATTTAAGATACCTCCCAATACAAAAATAAAATGCCAAATTAAAACTAATCTTATCACTGGTCTTTAACTATAAGATAAACTTATCTCTTTTTATTGATAAGATAAGCCATGAACTTATCATGTTCTTGACAAAGCAGCAAAATCAGATTAATGAGGTACCTAATCACATAATCAAGAAAATTATTGATTTATTTATATTGGATATATTATAAACAATAACAAGAAAACACAGAATGATACCTATGCCTAGCAAGAGAAAAACTTATTTTACATGAATCACACATTAATGTTTTTACCTATTTTGATACTGCTTATTATCAAATTTATTAAGATAAAAAAGCAATTAGTGGCAATAGTTTGATAAATAAATTATTGAGAAAACACTCCATCAAAGCTTTTCTTATCAAATTTCAGTTGCATTGGGTGTTTAAAGAATAAAAAATTAAATTATATTACAAAGTGAGCATTTTTCAGATCAATTTTTCAATATTGGAGCAGGTAAAGTACTCAGTCAAAAAATAATCCATTGCAATACCAGTCATAGTGCTTCATTGGTGCACAATACAAGATCATATGCATTGTTTCCTTTGCATGTTACAGATAAATATTTTTTTGAAACTTAACAATTCATGTTCACGTTAAGCTCTACTATCAAACAAACTGAACCTTGAAATATTTACAAATGATAAAAATCGCTTCATTGATAAAAAATTATGTGATGTATGTTGTTCAATCAACACTACATACATTCTGCCGTGTTATCAAGATAGGTAGGTTCGAATGGTTTGGCGAACTGAGTGAAGGCAGATAACTTATTTTGCATTGGCAGACAGGTACATTACACAATAAAGGAAGAAATTCGACTACCTTTTTGCTGTGCTGTTGCTTATAGATACATTTGGCACAAAAGCGTGTAAGATATGAATAAGCGTACTTACACTTAAATGACAAATACAGGCTGCTGATTGTAGATAACTTTCACGACATAATTACTTATTGAAACACCATTTCACTGACAAAATATTTCTAAAAACATACATGATAAAATTCAATACTTCTCACAAAACACCAGGTTTTTGACAGACCGCTTTTTGGCATATTTTAGCGCTAAACGACATGGTAAAACGAAATTGAACACAAAAATAAGTTAGTAGGAGCGGTGGTGGTGTAAGTGGCTTATCTAGCGCACAAGCATGAAATTTACGTTGCGATTGATTGATCAATCAACTAGAACGTAATGCAATCAACAAAACGTCACATTGAGAAATGCATGGTTTTGTTTGTTTGCAAAGTTTCAAAGAACTTTTCAAGAAATGTTTTACGGATTACATTGTTAAATTATTAAACAGACATAAAGTGATATAGTAAAGCATGGCTTTGCCACAGAAAAAGTATTATAGACAAAGGGCTCATTCTAACCCTATTGCTGACCATTGTTTTGACTAGTAAGTACATAACCTATAAAATAACTATTTATGGGATATTATCAAAACTTTTCATTGGGTAATTATTCTTGTATTTCAGTCCTGTACATCCAGATAGTTATGACTGGACTGTTTTGTTTCCTGATTTAAAAAAATATGAAGGACAGAGAGTTGAGTTTTTAGATGTTGGTTGTGGATATGGCGGCCTTTTGGGTTTGTATTATTTCTATTTATTGTTCTTCTACTTCTTTGCGTTTCGTGGCGAATTAAATTTTGTCGGACTAATGTCGTCCAAACTTATTTTTTACAAAGTACAGAACACATGTATATTTTACAAACACAAGGAAATAAAACACTCATGTTTCATCTATTAGTAGATTGAACTACTACACTTTGTGTTTCATGTTATCTTTTTTGTGTACTAACATTCTTTCTTGGTCAGTGTATACTTTTTGTTTAATAGTGTTTACTGTTTCAGTTACCTTATCTCCTATGTTTCCAAATAACTTTATGTTGGGTCTGGAAATTAGAGTGAAGGTGTCCGATTATGTGAATGATCGAATAAAGGCACTAAGGATCCAACATCCTGAACAGTATCAGAACGTAGCAGTTTTGAGGACTAATGCAATGAAATATCTTCCAAACTTTTTTCACAAAGGACAGGTAGAAGATATTTATTAAACTACATTAAACTTTAGGCATCAAAAAGACTTCAATTTAAAAATATATATATATGCTGTATGTGTCCAAATTCCATCCTTACATATAAAAAACTGTTGTGAATGGAACTTCATGAATCCTGTAAAAATCCATTCAAAGGATAGTTAAACCAAACCATTTTTGTTTCAGCTGAAAAAGATGTTCTTTTTGTATCCAGATCCTCATTTCAAGAAGGCTAAGCATAAGTGGAGGATTATCAATAAATGGCTACTGTCTGAATATGCCTATGTGCTAGCTGAACAAGTATTTATCACTAATTCTTATAAGAATACCTTTAAATTTGCCTATATATTTTATCTAAATAAAAATCTTATAAATGTTTGTTTCAGGGAATTGTGTACACAATTACTGATGTACAGGATTTACATGAATGGATGGTGACACACTTTGAGGAACATCCTTTGTTTGAAAGAGTACAAGATGAGGAGTTGGTATGTGATTGGTTCCTATTACATACATACATACACACATCACGCATTTAATCCCTTGCGGGGTAGGCAGAGCTCAAACGGCCGCAAAAAAGGGTTCACGCCACGTCTGACAATTATATGACGAGCTGTGTGATGCCGGCTTAGAATAGCATCACCCCATTTCTTACCCGTGGGAGTCGTAAGAAGCGACTAAGGGACTTGAGGGTGTAGTAAAAGATGGTAGAAGGCCTTATTTTGCCAGACATAGCCATAAATCCTTGTATAAATCACAAAGTGTTGCAGTTGTGTTACTTCTCATATATACAAATATCACGACTATATCCCTTGCGGGGTAGGCAGGGCGTAAACAGCTGTAAAAACGAACATTTACGCCTTGTCTGACAAATTTTTTGAGGGTCATTCAGAAAATTGTGTTTCACCATAGTGACAGGTAGTCAGTCCGTCATCTAAAATTGCAATTCACATGTAACCCTCGAGTCCCTTAGTCGCCTCTTACGACACCCAAGAGAAATAAATGGGGTGTATTCTAATCCGGCATCACACAATAAGTTACAACACTGACTGAATAGATTTTAAAAGTTTTGTTTTTATTTACAGAAAACTGACCCCATTGTTGAAAAGCTGTATGAGAGCACAGAAGAAGGCCAGAAAGTTACGCGTAACAAGGGTGATAAATTTTTAGCAGTGTATAGGAGGATTGCTGACAATTTTGAAGTAAACAATAAATAATATGTTTTATAAAACTTTATTTCATTTTAAATTCTAAATATAAGCTTATAGAGTGATAAGTTTTAACTGCATATCAATTTACCATATTTCGTAATCCAGTAATCAGTAAAAATAATTATTATTAAACAGAGAGAATCCTTTTTTCTAAAAGGTTGACCCACTTAATAAGTGGGCGTGGTGTATCAAGTTGGCGTCGCATGTATCCTGCAGCACCGAGGATCCACTCTTTCTTTTCAGTCCATTTCTTATGTGGTAGTAGAGAGAATAAGAGAGCAGCCCATATTTCAGCCTGTTGAGGGTACATGTGCAACCCTTGTTTGGCTAATGCCAATGACTTTTGGTGATTACCAGCAATATGCTCAGCTACACTTGCAGTGGCAATCAGTTTGGCAGGTTCGCTAAGAGACTCATTGTAATGAGCAGTACACAAGGCTCTTTGAGCACAGCAGCTGGCAATTCTCGCTCTGTTGGATGCCCTTAGACAATATTGAGCCATGCAATACCAAAGTAATGCATTGCTAGGATGGTCATGGAGAGAATCACTTAGGATTTTTATAGCTTCTTCAACATTATCCTGGCTAACATGAATGTATGATTTTAAGAATCCAGTAGCAAAGCCATATCTTTCATCCTTTTCGTATTTTTTCAATTCACCCAGAGCCAGGTTTGACAAACTTTGATCAGAATGAATAATGCCTAATGAGCAAATAGCAAATAAGCTGAATGCTGTAGGTTTCTTCTGTGATACTTGAATACTGTGAAACAGTAGTGTTTTCGCTTCATCTGCACCTTTGAACAAGTAGACTATACCCGCCATTGCAATTAGCAGATCCGCTTTTTCATCATCATCATTACTCAACCAGTGGAGCGCTGTGTCATATGCTGAATATGATTCTTCATAAAGTCCTTTCTTGAAAAGCGCCAATGCAAGTCCTGCTGCGGAGTTGAGACTAGCTTCTGTTATTGCTTTGAAGACTTTCACGGCCTCATCGTATCTTTCTAACCGCACTAAGAGTCTACCGATATTCAATAGAGCTATATTCTTTTTATCATCATCAGCATATTGGAAAGCTTTTTCGTGCGATTTTATAGCTGCATGGAGAAGGCCACTTCTTTCTTGAAGGATCCCTAGAATGGTGCATGCACAACCATTGTTTGGGTCAAATGTACAGAGCCATTCCATTAGATCCATTGCATATGGTATGGCATGAAGGCCTTCAATAACATATTTAGATTCAGGATCCTCTTCATAGTTCTGGTTCTTCAATGTGCGACACACCCAGTCTGCATATCCGAGAGCACTTTCTGGGTGGTAGCCAAGGCGACACGCGTGCCTAAACAGGTCCATCGCCTCCTCTTCACGAATTTGTTCTGCAATAAGTGCTTGACCAATCCAACTTTGGGGGTACGATGGGAGAGTCGACTGCCCGCGCCAAAAGCAATAGTTTGCCATTTTGTAAAGCTTTAACTTCACATACAAAGTTCCTAAATTGCACCATATTTTGGCAACAGACCATTTTCGCGTCATTAATAATGCTTTGATGAAACAATGTTGAGCCACATTGTATTTCTTGATATAAAGGCATATCTTGCCAAGCAAGTTCCAATTACGCCAAGATGAAGGGTTATCTTTGATGCAGGTAATTGTTAAATTGAAGGAGATATTACAGTTGACTATGTTCTTACTCTCATGATAATAATCCAGATATGCTGATGCAAGATCATAAGATGCAAGTTGTTGCTTTTGTTTTGCAATATAGGAATATGCTGCTATTGCTTGTGGGAATATTTCTAGCCTCTCTTTCCTGCTAGCTTCTTTGGACTCATCAAAGCCCGCTTTGATGTACACATAGGCATACTTGTTTGGCAATTTGGTGACGGATATAAGTGTGTCTGCCATTAACTTCCATAAACAGGAATACTGTTTCTGTTTGGACAATGCTTTAGTTATGTAATTGATTGCATTTTGTGCACAATCTCTGGCTGACCCGTACAATTTAGAAGATTCTTTTTTCTTGAATATCTTGACCCAAGTCTCAGCAATTCCTTTTAAGGCTAAAAGGGAACTAGGATCAATTTGAAGCACTCTCTGAAATGTTGTGATGGCTTCATCATACTGAGTAAGTAGTGAGTAAATGTACCCCATTCTTGTCAGGCAGTGGGAAGTCTGATCATGATTCAATGTCATGACTTTATTATAGGCCCTCAGTGCTGATGTAAATGATCCTCTTGAATAATAAGCATCAGCCAAGCATTCAAATGCTGTTGTATTGTTCTGATCACTTTTGATAACATTTCTGAAACTGATTATAGCATTTTCCCAATCTCTCTTATTCAAATGGTGTAGTCCAATTCTAAAATGTAACCATGGTACATTTGTTTGTACATTCTTTTTGGCTGTATTTAATAATTCAAAGTCTTCATCTTTCAAAGACAGCTTTGTGTATATTTCACTTAAGTTCCTCACAATATTGATGTCAGCATTGTTTATGCTATATGCCTTTTCAAAACATTTCTTAGCTTTCTCTAAGTCTTGCTTGTGGTTATGGTAGTAGTGACCCAGATATAAAAATGTTTCCGCATGTTCATTATCCATTTTAGCTGCTTTTAGTAAGTTGATAAGGCACTTATCAAATTGCTTGAGTTCCCAATAAGCTTGGCCTAAATAGAATAAACACATCATAGATTCAGAAGAGTTCTCCAATAAGTTAACAACTTCTGCATATTTTTTCTGCTTCAAAAGTGCCAGAGCTTGCAACTGCATGTAGCACTCTGTGTCTTTTAACAGTTCCATTATGTTTACTGGCGATTCATTTATTTCTATGTAACATTCTGCAAGCATTGCTAGTTCATTTTTGCTTAATCTATCAATGGGTATATCCTTTGCTACAGTAATTGCTTCTTTCCATTTCTGTTGTTTAACTAAAGATCTAAATAGGAATTTTCGTAATTCAAGAATAAAGTTAACATCCTTTGCTTTTGTTAAAAAGTTTGTCGAAAGTTTTTGCATTATGGACCACTTCTTCAATTTCATTGTACACTTGATTATAAATGTGGCTTCGGTACTGTCTGCATCTTGATAATTTATAAGTGGAACACATTGTTTATATGCTTCCAAATAGTCTCCATTTTCATACATCATCATGCATTTTAGTAAACCAGGATATTTAGAATTCTCTATTCTCTCTGTGATTTTTTCAACTTTTGATTCAATATTTACATTAGAAAATGTGTTACCCTCAACATACTTCTTGCATAAAAATTTACACAGATGTTCTCGAAGTAAAACATTAGTTGAAAAACATTTCAAAGCAATAACTTGTTCCACAGCTGATACAAAGTCTTTCTTTTGTAATATAGTTTTGCCTTGTAAAACTTCTACAGATTCACTGGGATCTTTAATAAGCATTTCACTCAAAATTGTATATACTTTATCAATTTCTTCCTCTTTACAATGGATTTCAGCTTTCAATATATCAACAAGTTGTTTTTCAGCTGCAGTTCTCAAATTGTGATCAAGATCTTTCTCCAGATATTTTAGTATTAAGCTGATAGCCTCATTGTCCTTTAGAGCACATCCAAGTTGCCCAACTTTAATTATTATTTCTAAAGATTTTTCTACTTCTGTTTGTAGATTCAATATCTCACTATAAATGGGAAACAGTTTGGTCTTGATGGAGTTGTCTTCTTTTCTTTCATAATAGTTAGCAAGCCCCTGCCATGCCAGCGGGTGATCTGGTCTGCTTGATATTGCTTTCTGGTAAGCGAGAGGGGCCTGATCAGAATCCTGCAGTGATTTACCAAGAAGTACCAATGCAACATAGTTTTGCTTATCTTTGCGAAGAATATTTTTACAACATTCTTGAGCTTCTTTGTAGTTTTTATCGTCTATAAGTTTCCGGGCTTCTTTGAGCAATGTTTTTACATCTGCCATCTGGGGAAACAGTGGAAAATATTTTTGAGGTTAGAAAATATGTTTAGGAAGTAAATAATAACATCCATTAAGCTTAATTCGCCAATATTTTATAAACATCAAATTTTCTTTACAAAGACTGATGTTTTTAGATAATTGTGATAAAAAATTCTACAAATCCGACTTACTATTTACACACAATTGGTTGATTGATTGATTGATTGACAATGACACAGATCACTTATATAATACATGTAAATTTTCTGAAAAATTTAAATTTTCAAATAGTAACCTTACACCGCCACGACTACAAATTATTTTTTTCTAACCTAGTATGTGAACTATAAAATACCTAAAATTTTTTGGTCTTGCAATACTTTTTAGAAACTGTCAATTTCAAAACGTCAATTTTCAAAAGTGTAAACAAACGCGAAAATGGTTTTTCGTTGTTTTTATTCAGATATTTTCGTATTTTGCAAGAAATTTACATGAACAGAGCATTTCTTTTGCATAACCGGCATGGCGTGCACTGAATTTATGTCTACTTACATTAAGAAACTGAGTAAGTGAGTGATAATATATTGTAGATTCAGATAACTTTTGGACCTGACTAATACAATCTTTTTCAGGCCACCCCTTGAAAGAAATACGTGAGCGGTCTCTTCAGTTGCTTGTAGCTAAGCTGCAGCTTGGCTGGCAGCTGGAAGATGAGTTGGCGGGAACGCGGGAGCTGTTGGAGGCCCTCTTGGCGTGGTTTCACGTGCAACAGCCTTCTTTGCAAAAAGAAGCCTTACATTTGCTCCTGTTTACCATAAAAGTGAGTCCAAGTCTAGTATTTCTATGTACACTGTTTTATGTAGTTCAACTAGGAGTAATTTACAACTAACTTCTTAATATTTCAACCCAAGATAAAAAATACTAAATATTTTTTATGTAGTTATATTTGTAGTGTATTTGTTCAGTGTGCCTCAAAGTGTATGTACCTATGAAGAGGTTTTGTCCATGCAAATCAAAAGAAATATATTTTGATGATTTTTCTTTTGATACTTTAGGAAATGTCTAACTTAGGAGTCATACAATAATATCATATGTATTACAGACTAAAGCAGGCACATACATAGCCCGCGAGTTTGGAATCAAAAGGATTATCTCAACACTTAATAAAATACAGTCCAAGATAGAACCAAACGCTATAGAGTCATACTATGATGTATTGGACACACTTAGATTCTTAAATTCTGTGGAATCTGAAGAAAATGTAGCTGTTCCTCCACTAACACTAAATTTTTTGCCTGGGTAAGTAGTGCACTCCTACTTTTAAAGTTATCAATATCTCTATCTATCTAACCAGCCCACTGCTGGACAAAGGCCCCTTCTTTAATGTACCATTCTTTTCAGTCCTGTGCCACATGCATCCAACCTTTTGCTACAGCCAATATGATATCATTTGACCATTGCGTTAATGGTCTGCCCACTGGTCGCTTACTGTTCCTGAGCCTGTTGCTTTCATTTGTTAATTCACAACCATTGTAATTATTGACATTTTAGATCAGAAAGTGATGATGGCTCGAGCTGTGGTTCCTACAACTTGGGCTTTAACACACAGTCCTCGAAAGAAACATCATTATCAAATGAAATGCCAGTAGAAAACACAGATCATGTGTAAGTATAACTTATAATGATTAAAAATTCCTTCAATATATGCATCTGGTATTTTAATTAAAAGAAAATGAGGTCTTTATAATGCATCTTTTAACTTATATTATTAACATAATAATTAAATATTCCAGGGCACCAAACTCAGATGGTATAAAAGTGCTGCTTTTTCCTTGGGTTGATCTATCTCCTTCTGACTCTAAAACTGTCCTGTTGGTAGAAGATGCTTTGAAACTGTTGAAATCAACCAGAAGATGTTTTAGGTTCATTTGCGATGTGTTTTTACAAGATTTTCCAGTGGAGATATTTTTAAACAGGCCTAGTATTATACAGGTAATACAATTTTAGGGTATTGTAGACTACTACAAACCCTTGATTTCTTTATCATATTTTTTTTACTTTAATCATTATTCATGATTTAACTTTGATTAACATTTACTTGCAAGCTGACTACTGGATTTGATAGACTTGTTTCTATCCTAAAAGGTAGGTAAAATTTAAATGCCATTAGCATAAATATCAGTTTGAGATTGGTGCATAAAGTTCTAAGACAAATCTGCTTCTACAATTTTTCACTTTATTTCAGAGTTTGCTATCAATAGCAGATAATCGCAATAAAGGGCGGC
Source organism: Tuta absoluta (assembly GCA_027580185.1). NCBI lineage: Eukaryota > Metazoa > Arthropoda > Insecta > Lepidoptera > Gelechiidae > Tuta > Tuta absoluta. Next base: position 9,233,295 of record JAQAHW010000003.1, read on the forward strand.
CGTGTGAGGCGCTGCACGTGCTTTGCTGCATCACCCGAGAGTTGCGTTTGCGACTTCGACAGCTCTCTTGCTTGGATCTCATCCATCAACCTAGAAAGGTATCTTCTCTTCTCATATTTAAGAGCATTGCTCTTGCTGGTGGAGTTTCCGCCAGTTTTATCTGTCTTCTACCTTCTCTTTGACTTCCCTGTACGACATGACCATTGCTTTTACTTTTATTTGGTTAGAGAGGTGTAGTTTACTGAAATTAGACCAAACATTTGAAACAGCACATAATTGGTAACAACTCTTCATATGATGTTTTTGTTGTATCTCAATTTAATTAGAATATTTGTTTACCTAATTCTTAGTAATACAATATTTATTTGCTAATCATTTAGAAATTCAACAATTATCTAGTTGCAGGTTCATTCAAACAAAGGCTCCACAGATGACATACATCTAGAGTTGGAATCCCTTGCCGGCGGGCCTGTTGACACTGGTGCAGATGACGCACTGGTAGCACTGAAGCAAGTGCCAGCCCCCGTGTACGCATTGGACACTGCAAATTCCGTGCTGGCTATGATGGCCAGGAGTATCGCTCTAGTTGAACCTGTCGATAAGGCTGAAATTTTAGATATTGTAAGTTTTACTTAAGCAAATTCTAAGGGAAGTGGGCAGCGTGAGCATTTAAATGGTTACTCGCGCTGCTATTCATGCCGCTACCACTTCCCGTTGCTTCTTTTCATGCGCGAATCTACAGAACAGCAGCACGAGTGCGTGTGTAATGTTTTGGTAACTCGCTCACTCGTATTGTTGCGAGAGAGAGAGAATAACGGCAGAGTCTGAACACTTATTTGCATTGATACTCCCAGGGAAGTATTTTGGGCGATATTTGCGGCTGCGGTAGGATCAAGAGAATGGTGTGAACGTAGCATTAGAATCGGATTTAGCTAAACCCCTGAATCGTCCGTTCAAAAATTTCGCGGTCACACATAATACCTTCTTACCGCGATACTTATTTTTGTGGAACACTACAAACGGGCAAATCACTGGATTCAATTTCATTAACCACGCATCTTATTAACGGAACGTCACTACATACCAGCAAAAAAACCCTAAAATTTCTAAATATAGGAATTGTAATCGGGATGACGGTTTTAAATTACGTAATGCGTAGATTCCAGTGATCAAAATGTGCAAAAAATCGTGCACATCGATCGTGCTATTAGTGACATTAAAAGCGAGGACACTTCGCTCGTTCTGTCGTGACTTTCAAGTAAGTTCCTGTAGTGATTGACAGAATCGTAGGAAGAGGGTATGGAGAAATGCATACCAATAATATGAAAATTCATACCAATAATATGAAAACTCCATCTACCCACCCGCAAAACATCAGTTGTTCCGTGAACGTGATCATGGCACATGCAACTGGGTTTCAATATTTTATGTTACCCTGAATCGTCCTCTCATCATAATGTAGATGTGGACAAATGTTGTCCATATCTCGCACCTACCCGCCTTAAGCTGAAAGCCGTGTGTAAAGGAGACACAACTTTTACTTTGTTGAACATTCTTTGTTAACTTTTAACGTTTTTTCTTGCAGAATGAGTTGAACACTTGTTTAAATCTAGTAGAATGTTTGATACAACTGTTATTGGATTGCGTTAGTGATTGTTTCTGGAGGAGCGAGCACAATACTAAAACACTCAGAGATATAGCACATAAAAGTTGTATGGTCATGCGTTTATTGGGCGATCTTTTAAATAAATATAGGTAAGTGATTTGGCTATTAATATTTATGGATTACCTTGTCGGAGATCTGTGAATCCTGTAATTTTATTGAGTAAACTTACGGACTACCTATTATCATAATCATCATTTATTTGCATAAATACACATTATTAAAGTTCTTATAATTACAGTCGGTATATTCAACTTGTTTACAGGCGTGCCAAAGTCCGTTCATGCGCAACTTTGTTACATGATAAAATTATAGTCAATAAAGTTCCATTCCAAAATAAAACTAATGTTTTAGACAAATAGTCAATTCAAATAATGTCAATCTAATCTAAATCATGGACTTTTTCTACTACATACTAAATATTGAATTTCTTGTTCATTAGTAATTACATACACATACAAATATCACGCTTATTACCCCTTGCGGGGTAGGCAGAGCTTAAACATTTGAGGGTCATTCGGATAATTGTGTACACATAGTGATAGGTTTTCAGTCCATCACCTAAAATTGCAATAATATATGCAATACACGTGTAACCCTCAAGTCCCTTAGTCGCCTCTTACGACACCCACCGGAAAGAAATGGGGTGATGCTATTCTAAACCGGCATCAAATGGCTTTTCAAACCATTACAGGAAATCGTTCAATGAAGACACGAGCCGTTCACACCACCGCATAGCCTGGTTGCGTCTCTGTGCGTGCGCGGAGCGGATGCTGCACTGGGCTCGCCACTCCGCGTTGCCCCCCTCTACCCTGGCAACGGCCCTGCAGATGGCGCTACTTGACCCCGCCCTGGAGCTGTTATATCCTCAGCTGAGCCATAGATTACGTAGCGCGTTAGAGGTACGTGCAGTCTTTGTTGTTCTTTACAGTATTTATCGGGAAGTTTTAGGGGGTCATGACCCCGCCCCCATGAAGCTAGAATTCTACTACTACTACTATAGTTGATATCACGTCTTTCATTAGATTATTTTTACCAGAAATTTCAATGTGCAACGTGTGACAATTACGTGTACTGTTGCCGAAGCGCAGTGTGCCTCTCTTGCCTTTTTAACTTGCTTTGCTCGCAACAAATTATATTCGTAAAGCGCAGTGTGGCTCCTCTGTTTCCTTTTTTTTGACGCAAAATGTCGAGCTCGCTCTTCTTGCAATGCATATTTGTGTGAGTGGGACAGATCTGAGTCGATATGTAAGTGTGGTGAGCCCCCTTGATATAAACCAGTTTACGTCACTGTGGTTTTGATGATTCTATCGCTATAAAAAAAGTGGGAAAGCATCTTATGCCCATTAGATAACTGGTAGAAGTAAGTTAAAACATTAAATACTTCGATATATTTTCAGCATTCAAGAATATCCATTGATCAAGAATACAAGAGCAAATATCGGGAGTTATCAAAATTATGCGCCAGTATGAAAGACGGCGCCCAGTTTATGAAAAACAAGAATTCCTGTAAAAATTCAAAGCAAGTTTTGACTTCTATAAAGAATTCCTTGCCACTACTCGAACTACATCTATGCGAAGCGTATTTGATAGAAATATCAGATATATTATTGAAAAAAATAAAGGATTTCGATTTGACGGATGCCGATTGGGCTTACGCTCGAAGTATAGCGTTGAGCCTTATGGCGCACAACACAGATTGGGTCCAGGGTAAATTCTACCGGTTGCTGGCGGAAATGGTCAGATCCGTATTAGTCGGTGACGAGGTTGACCAGACCGAGAATGAAAAATGCCTGACGCTGCTATGTGATGTTGGTATATTGACTGAGGTGTGTTGCCATGGGCTTTCGTCCAAATTAAAAGAGGTAAGTCAGATTTTTTATTAAAAAATATTCAGATTGAAGCAGTTTCTTTTGAGTGATTTTCCACCGAACTTCGAGTGAATATACGTACTAATATTATAAATCTGAGAGTTTGTGTGTGTGTATGTATGTATGTTTGTTACCTCTTCACGCTCAAACGGCTTGATCGATTTGAATGAAATTTGGAACACAGGTAGAGTATAACCCGGAATAACACATAAGCCACTTTTTACCGCGGGGAAACAACTATTACCGCGGGAAAATGAGAGGCAGCGGGTAAATCGCTGAGCGGAAATCAAGTTGATGATAAATACTGTTATTTTTTCAACTTTTTGGAACATGTCGTATTTTGCAGGTGGAAGTATGTGCGTCAGATATAATGTTATATTTGCTGCGAGGTCGGCTCGTGCTGAGTGAGCCGTGTTGGTGGCGGTTGTTGGCGAGCCTGTTACCCGTGCTGCCGCTGTTACATGTTTATGCAGCTCACGATACACAATTAGGTAAGAATTTTCTGTTCCTATATTTTTGTTATGTAAATTTATTTAATTTACGTACAATTTTACATACATACATACCTACATAGATCACGCCTATATCCCTTACGGGGTAGGCAGAGCGTTAACGGCCGTAAAACGGATATTAACACCACGTCTGACAAAAGTTTGAGGGTCAATCAGATAACTATGTATCACTATAGTGACAGGTTGTCAGCCCATCGCCTAAAATTGCAATACACATCTAACCCTCAAGTCCCTTAGTCGCCTCTTACGACACCCATGGGTAAGAAATGGAGTGATGCTATTCTAAGCCGGCATCACTTGGTACAATTTTATCATTTCAATAAAAAAAACAAGGGTACAAAAATTTTAAAACACTGATACATGTTGGGTATACTGCTATGGAAAACTTGCAAAATTGTCCCGCAGGCAGGCTTTGAACCTGCGACTATCGCTATCACTAGTAGCGACGCCTCTACTGACTGGGCTACCACGGCTCAGCTACCTTGGGCGAAATTATGCAACTGTATCTTAATCTTATTTCGAAGGGTACTTGAGCCGCGCTAAACACGTTAAAGCGTTGTAAAATTTAATACTCAAATTATCGCGGGTTTTCATCGCTTCGGCTACATTCAATCTGTAAAGAATGAATTATTCGCTGGGAATTAATTGCAAAACTATCCCGGTACATGAAGCCATGTTATGCGTTACTGGCATTAATATACACTTGGATTATTTCGTTAAGGGTAGTTGGGTCACGTAGCCGCTTTCGTAGAGGCGACGCTACTAGTGATAGCGAAAGTCGCAATCCTGCCTGTGTTGAAATTTTACAAGTTCTCAAAAAATACTGTGTTTCAATTGATTTTTAAGTACTATTCATTCAACTTATTGATTTGATTTAATGAGCTTCTTGTAAATTCTTTCACATCTTGAATTGAAAGTTTATTAGACCGCTGGACTCAGTCGGTTTAGTATTATATTCACAACGTGGTCGATAATGTATTCATAAGGTTGTGAATCTTTATTACTCAAAACATCGTAATAATAATTATGCTTTTATCCACCCACTGTTGGGTATAAGCCAACTCTCTCCTGCGCCATAAATACCTATTCTGTGCTAGCCTTGCCCAGGTGTCTCAAAACATTCGGACCCTTGCCACAAAAAACGCGCGATAAATGCGTGTTTAAACAAAAAACGCATTGTTAACAACTTTTTTGTGGTGACGCCCTCAATCATTATTTTATTTCTCTCTGTTTGAGAGTAGAGATGACAGAGAGAATGACCCGCCTTTTGTACGATGTGCCATCTATACTAATATTATGAATTCGAAAGTAACTCTGTCTGTTACGTTTTCACGCCTAAACCACTGAACCGATTTTGATACCATTGGGCATAACCGTAGACAGGAACGTAAGAACATACGCTAATTTTTACCGCAGGAAAATCTATCAATACCACGGGAATTGTAATATCGAATTCACGCCGCGCGTACGAAGACGCCGGCCACCAGATAGTAATGTAAAAAATTAATTAATTTTGTCAAAAAACACTTGTACTCATTTCACAGTTTTATTGCGGGGTAACCCGACCGGTTTCGCTTACATGATAAAACTGTGAAACGAGTACAAGTGTTTTTTTGTCAAAATTAATTAAACATGGAGTTTCACCAAGCGCCAACAATCGCAAGTATTAACTGTATGAAAATAAAATAATGATTTTAAATTGTATATACAGGTCAAGCGATCTGCAAGTCGTTGGAGCCGGACATAGCCGAGTGTATGGGGGTGTCGATGTCGGAGGTGACCACGGGGCTGGTGCGGTTGTTGTTTGTGCTGTGCCCGACTGTACAGATGGACGCAGCTACCGCACTATGCCGGCTGTTAGGTCAGTTCCTTCTTCTTTTCTTGTGGGATAAGGAGTCGATGAACGACCCGATGCTGTGTTTGGGAGTGATTACTGAATGAGCGATCAGTTCGTCTCAAATTGTTAGTATATACATTCGTGTCATCATTTCATCTAGAATTGTTAGTATACAGGATGTAAGGGACGGTGTACCGAAAACATTGCATTGCAGGCATGATCAGACCATGAAATTTAACAGCTTTTACTATGGAGCCTATGTTGGAATACGATTTTTTTTTCGAGTTTCCATAGAAAGTTAGTCAACTGATCGGGAATTTTGTATGGGAGGTCAAAAAAAAATTCTCGTTTGCCATTGGTATATGAGAGAAATTGGTAATACCAACATAGCTTCCATACAAAAAGTTGTTCAGTTTCATGGTCTGATCATGCCTGCAAAGTTTTCGGTAGACCGTCCCTTACACCCTGTATACATTCACTATCCTGGCATTATGGCGATACACAATTTTGTTGATGACCCTGAAATGTTTGTCACACGTGGCGTAAAAAGTCTGACAAACATTTGACGTGTCATTAAGATAATTACGTATCGCCGTAGTAAAAGGTTGTCAGGCCGTCGTCTAAAATTGCAATACACAAATAACCGTTGAGTCCCTCAGTCGCCTTTTACGACACCCACGGGAAAGAAATGGGGTGGTGCTTTTCTAAGCCGACATCACATTGTTAGTAGATTTGTCATAATCTATTCGGCTGGAGTGCAGTAAGAAAAGATCAGGGTAGTTTGTATAGAACTGCTACAGTTTTATTTAAAATTTAAAGCTAAATCAAAGCTGATTTATATTTGTGCTTGTGTTAAGCACAAATATAAATCAGCTCAGTTGGCAGAGCAGTGGAACGGTACTCCACGGTCCCGGGTTCAAGTACCGGCGGGCGCTGACATTTTTTCAATTTCTTATTTTCATTTATGAAAGTAATATAGCACTGTGAGTGCAAAATAAAACCATAGTACAAATATAAATCAGCTTTGATTTAGCTTTAAATTTTAATACACAATTCATAGTAACAATTTAATTGGGTTCTGATCAACGAATTTTCATTATTTCGAGCTCCCAATATTTTGACGCTGTTGCATGATCACGGGTAAACTGGTGGTACTGCGTGTGTGTCTGCTGTGGGGTGGGTAGACAGACATGGCCATGACAGATTTGGCCCTAACACCCACCCGCATTTCTACCAGTTTATTGAGATTTTTTAACTTGATTTTGTACAATGTAATTAATTTCGACTGCTGCTTTTCGAAGCATTAATATTTTACTGTTAACAGATGATGAAAAGTACTTACCACCAAGAGAAACTCTCCGCATGGACATATTGGTTACCGCGATAAGGAAACTAGAGCCTGAAGAGTTTAATGTTGACTACAGCAGCTCTCCCTCGAAAACCACCTCGGTAAGATACATTTCAAAGTTTCTATTCTACTTCATTTCAACGGCCAGAACAGTCCATGGCTGGACATGGGCCTTCACCAATCGCGGTTGCCATACTTATTAAGCTTGGCAGGTGGATTGGCGAGCGCAGTGAAAGGTGTTGTATTCACAGGGAACGCTGCTGCCGATTCCCTAGATTTTAATAATATATGTTTTGTAATAAACAAACCAAAACAATCTAGTGAAGTTTTAACCTATGTATTAAATCTGGGCCAAAGCTCTTATCATAGCACTCAGCTACCGCTGCACATATTTGCAGCACATTCGTTTGAAAATTTTGCTATCTATATTCCTTTTAGTTACATACGATTTTTGCATCCAATCTATTAAAACAATATTCCTTACAGACAACAGGTCTCATGCAAATCCTGGATGTGCTGAAACAGGACATAGTTTTAGACGATGAGGCGGAGTGTAAAGCGTACTCGGCGCCGACCCTCGAGCCGTCCCTGCGACGCAGCATGCTCCAGCAGCTGTCGGTTGTACTGAGACGCCAGGAGACCCACGACGCCTTCCTCAACTGCGACGGCCTGAACATCGTCGTGGCTACGCTCAGGTACGCTGATACTAAACTAAAATACCAAATTATAAAACACTTCACATGTTAGGTATACAATTTTTGAAAAATTTATAAATTTTCAAGCGCGGGCAGGGTCGTGCCACACGTTACTGGCATTAAATACACTTGCAAAATTGGCGGGCAAGGAACGAGCTGCGTAACCCAGATGGAAAAGGCGTCGTCACTAGTAATGACGAAAATCGCAGGTTCAAATCCTGCCCGCCCTTGAAAATTTTGCAAGTTTTCAAAAATTATACTAAACTTGTTTGTTTCTTAGTGGCGTATTTAGAAGTTTAGCGCCCTTGAGCAAATAAGATTTACCGTCCTGTGTTCGTGATTTTGTTTAAGTCATAAAGTCAAACTAACGACATAATACGTATTGCGAGCGAAGCAAGCTTGTCGGCTCACGATTAAACAATAACGCTACATAAATGACGAGCGGAACGACTCCGACATTTAATGTCAAAACAACAACATGTCACCTGTATAGCGAGTGAAGCAAGCTCATCGTTTCTCGTTTAAAGTAAAACTTAACGTATTATAATCGAAGCGAGCCAGTTGTTGTACGTAAAAACATCAAGATAACGTATGTTTTTTTTCAATATCTTATTTTCATTTATGAAAATAATTTAGCACTGTGAGTGCATAATAAAATCATAGTACATTTAAGTAAGCAAAGTTTCATCGCATGGTTTGAATTCCTACACTAATTGAGGACTAACCATAGTATTCGTTACAATAACTTATACTAGATGTATGTACAAGCGGTACGTCGCTTCGAGACGAGTACCAGGAGATTGAAGGATTGGCAAGGGTCAGTCGGAGCGCCGGTGGCTCAGTTGGCGGAGCGGTGGGACGGTACCCCACGGTCCCGGGTTCAAGTCCCGCCGGTCGCTGTAATTTTTTTAATTTATTATTTTCATTTATGAACGTACGTTAACTACTCCGCTCGTAACAGCACACATGTGTCCTTGAAGTACAATACAAATCTATTGTTGCAAAATTCGACCTGAGCGAAGTGGTTAAATATACCCTGGTAATGTTTAACAAACAAGTAACGTCCTCAGGAGGTCAATGCTGGTGGACGACTACCTCGCGTTCCCGGAGTGCGCGCTCAGCTGCGTGTCTGTGCTGAACAGCGTGTGCTTCCCCAGCAGGCACAGCCTGGCCAAGATACCTGACCTCCCACTACTCCTGCTTCGAGGTAACGTGTACTTACTTGACCAAAAAACCTTAGCGTCTAAGCTGCATGATCCGTACTAATCTGTATGTTTGTTACCTCTTCACGCACAAACGGCTTGATCGATTTGGATGAAATTTAGAATACAGGTAGGGTATAACCTGGAATAACACATAGGCTACTTTTTACCGCGAGAAGCCAGTTATTACCACGGGAAAATGAGTGGCAGCGGGTGAAACCGCTGGGCGGAAATCTCGTAGTAGGTCTATATTCGATTTGACATATTAAAAACTCCTGGTACTCTAACCACCGATATACCAGCCGTCTCATAGGCCACCCAAGGTAACCTGATACAATTTCTATGCTCTATTAATACCAGGTACTCGTTGCCATTATACTATGTTTGTGAAGTAGGATATTTTATCAGTATTTATTTTTCTATTGTTCAGTCAAAAATCAGTATTCGGAAAGCTGTCCCTTACACTCTGTATATGCAGTTAATTTATCTGATAGTGGCAATTCCTAACCAGGAGTATCATTTTTATTTTAAATACTCAGTGACGTATTTGATTGAATTCAATAGCGACACCACCAAGGCACGTATTGTTTATTTCGGGTGGTATTGTGCACTCAGTATTCTTACCGAGTACTATTGTTCATTGGTAATCGGTGCGGTTTGTGGCGGGCACGTATAGAATAACAATCTGTATGCAAATAGTAAGATTATGAGCAATAACAAAATATTGTTTATAGGTATTTGTTTGCGGTTACATTACTCAAGTTTTATGTAATGAAATACCTACAAGACCTTACAGAGCAACCCTTTTAAAATGGATTGGTCTGACAGATTTTTTTAATTGTCAGTTTCAATTGTAATTGTAACCCTTATTATTAGAAATCTCTTCAGCTCTGCCGTGCTTACAATATTGACCGTAAGTACGTTCGACGTGAAACCGAGAAAAGGGCGCGCAATTATTTTTTTCGGTTTTTACGTGTCGTGACTTTGTCTGCAAAGCGATTTAAGTTTAAGTTTTTTGTTAGATAGCTTGTCTGTGGTACTCTCAATTTGTTATCTATAGACCGTCCTATTTTAACTCTTTACATAGCAAAATGCCGTAAAACCTTTTGTGCTAAGTGAGGTTTCCGTTTGAGTAAAAATGATTGGCGTAGCATATTCACAGCAAGTCTGTAGTTACTGTTAATGTAGTAAGTGATCCATATAAAAGTGATTTAATCTGGGTTACAAAAATTAATCAATTTTTTGTTCCTGTAATTGTTTATTTTAGTTTACTTTAGAAAATAAAGAAATCATCTAAAATATAAAAAGCACGTAACTTCTTTAGTTATATCGGGCTGACGCGTTTGAGATCCTGACATTGCTCGAGGTTGGACGAAGCCAACGAGACTAGGGAATGCAATCTCGATCTCGCGAGATCTCGAAATCCCCAAGATCTCGAGAAATTTTTCGAGATCGAGATCTCGAAAAAGGCGATCTCGTCTCAGAAAAATCATTCGAGATCTCGAAAAAATTCATCGAGATTTTCGAGATTTCGAGAATGAGCTTGCGTAAGGCAATGACGTGTTCATTGATGTGCGTCCACGCAGTGTCGGGCGTTTGCCGGCGGCAGGACCTAGCAGTCGATACCTATTGAGCGAGTGCGTTGCGGGGGGTACGAGACAGGGGATTGACGCGACGCGACCGACCAATCCCAAGAGCTTGTTTATTGTTCACTTACTCGCATTTTCGTCACTGTGCATTTCGTGTTTTCGAGTGAAAGTTATTATTCATCTATACAATAACTAATTACATTCAGTATTATTCTATATTAGATAGTTTTCAATGTGAAATATAAATATGTCAAAGAACAATTCGAACATTTTGGTATGAAATTGCGTCCATACAGTTAAGCGTAAAAACTGGACAAAGCTACATTACTACAAGTTATTTGCCAGTTTGGAAATATTTCAAAAAGTCTGTGGATGGTTCGGCTGCAAAATGTGAAAAACTAATTTCGTTTTTCGTATCCGTCAAGGCAAGTCGATCTGGCATTGGAGTATCGATCAATTATATTACAAAATACGATGCAAAGTCAGAACGTGGTCTTTATTACTCTTACATTCTAATCTTTACCACTTCGCTCAGGTCGAATTTTGCAACAATAGATTTGTATTGTACTTCAAGTACACATGTGTGCTGTTACGAGCGGAGTAGTTAAAGTAAAAAAGTACAATGTTTACCAAAATGATATGAAACAAACAAAATCTCGATCTCGATCTCGAAATCTCGACCAATAATCCAACGAGATCTCGAGTTGGTCAATCTCGAACCCTGAGATCTCGAACGAGATCTCGAGTTGCCAATCTCGGCTCGAGATTGCATTCCCTAAACGAGACACAGCCAGAACTGTTAGTGTGAGCCTCCCACGGTTCAGACAGTTGTCCAGCGGTTCCGTGAAACTAGGTCTAATCTGAGAAGACCAGGAACAGGTCGACCAAGATGCACGATAGCGCGGGAGGACCACTATATGGTATCAACCATATATTTAAAAATCGCTTTCCTACGGTTGTTGATGCCAGAAATCAACATTTACGAGCTGGAGGAAACAATCTATGCTAATGCTGAAAATTGTCGTAGTTCAAAGAAGTGTCTTTGCAAACTGTATCAGATGCTGATTTGACTTGTTCTTCTTCGGGAATGTAGTCTTTGTCTCGACTGTCATCGGATGCTGCATATGGATCTTCTGGAAGAATATCAGAAGGCTCATCTGAAGAAAACATTTCTTCATCACAATGTAATGTGCCCACTTGAAGATGACTGGGCTGGGTTCCGCTCTCCCCCCCTTAAGTCCCTCACACATCCGAGTTTTGTTTTTGTATTAAGTCGCTAAAAGCATTAAAATATTAAATAATTGCTTGACACAAAACTGTAGGTCTACTTACAGCTAATATTTTAAGTGGTGCAATAATATTAACTTTTATAACGTTTGCTTAAATTTATCCACCGTATGTATAGTTACTACGGTAATGTTCAGTGTTCCATACGTAGTCATTATTGAATTTTCCTTAATTTATCCACAGTATGTTAAGTTACTGCTGCTATACTAGGTCAATTCCTAATGAATAATAATGAAACTTACTTATTACATCTGCAGTACGTGTAGTTACTGTTGATGTATGAAGTGAACGTTAACAATAAAAAAATAGGACGACGCGTAAATTTTAACCGTAAGTTTACTTACTTCAGTTAAGATAAGTACTCCTTTACTCAACAAGATATTTAAAAACGGGTCTCACTTTTGTGTAGTGCTTAAAATGCTGATTCCAAAACTATATATAACTCATTTTTTTCCAAATTTCGACTTACTGTTCTTATCGTAAGCGCGGCAGAGCTGGCCTTAGGTGTTAGACGACTACATATCGATGTCGAATTACTCAGTATTTAGGTTGACCTCAACTCGATTAATAGTATCATACTAAAGTCACCAATATGCAAGATGCATTAGTTTTCTCAATATAAATTATCTTTGAGCAGCGTACGCAACGTAAATACTCACCATCTGAGCACAGATTAACAAATTATTTTAGTGATTACTAGAAGTCTTCGCATAATGGACACATTTTTCCAGTGATCCTAGTATTCCCGGCCAACGACTCCACAGTCCAGATGTGTGCTCAGATCCTGTCTCTCGTGGCGTGGTCGGGCTTCGCCTTGCAAGAGCTGGACAAGAACAGGAACAAAGTACCGGCGCTACCGCTCTGCGTCACCCAGCGCGCGTACCTGCCGTTTGTAGTAAACAGCTACTGGAACACCAGCCCTAATGTCGAACATTCTTCTATCGGTGAGTGTGGAAATGTAATGCTATGTTCACACTATGCACCTGCTCCTGCCGCTACCGCGAATATTGCTCGAAATACTTACGCGGAAACATCAACGCGAGTTGTTCACAAACTGCCGTCATACTCTTCTCTCAGCAATACAAGCATTACATTGTCACGAAAAGCAGACACTCGCGGGAGCACGGAAAATGGCGAGTAACAGCGCAAGTAACCTGTTTATGTGCTCGCGCTGCCCACTTCCCTTACTATTTCCCTGCCCGTTGGCATGGTGTGAACGCGCTATTAAATCTATATCACATTATTTTCAACGACACTCTTTGTAAAGTTTGAGCATAGATTTGATTGAATTTCGCCTGAATACAATTTCCTTAGGACGCATTCCCATTGGGACACATTTGTAAAATGAGTGTAGCCTCATGAACAAAATCCATTTTTCATGTCCTAGATACTTGTATTAAATTTTAGGTGTTACGTTTGTGTCTTAAGTGAGTACTATGTTCTCGTACTAAATTAATACTTACACGGTTTCTCGCAGAATGGCTACTTGCTGACGAAGACGTACGCGCATCAATACGCGTACACTGGTGGTGCGCCTGCGAAGCTCCAGCCCGGGTCCTGCGCGGCGCGCCTCCGCCCCCTGCGCCCCTAGCGCTCCGCCCCACGGCCAAAGACCTGGTGGCCCTTAGGGCTTCGTGCCCGGTCTATAGTTGTACTAAAGCTTTACTTGATCTGGAGAACGCTACGTCGCACAAGCAGGTCAATGAAGCGTTGAGTTTGCTAGAAAGGTGGGTGGAATAAACTACTGCATTAGACACAAAAGGTAGATTGAATAAGCTACAGTATTGAAATGAAATTAAATGTTTTTTTACTGTGCTATGAAAATGGGTTACAATAGCAGTTACAGTTGATTATAATTAGGTCATTACACAACCATGTCAGAGACCTATTACTAGAAAGAGGCAGTTAAAAACCTCTATTGTATTAGTAGGGGTTTGAATAACTCTGACACCAGGATTCACCGGGTCGTTGGACGACTCTGTGTACCACTCGAAAAGAAGAAGACTTAGTAGCGCAGTTTTATATGACATACATACATACATACATACATAAATCACGTCTATATCCCTTACGGGGTAGGCAGAGCGTTAACGGCCGTAAAACGGATATTAACACCACATCTGACAAAAGTTTGAGGGTCAATTAGATAACTGTGTATCACTATAGCGACAGGTTGTCAGCCCATCGCCTAAAATTGCAATACACATCCCTCGAGTCCCTTAGTCGGCTCTTACGACACCCATGGGTAAGAAATAGGGTGATGCTATTCTAAGCCGGCATCACACGGCGATTTATATGACATACTTTCTGTATTGTCGAATTGCATCCTTATACAAGGCATATGGCGCCATGACTTTGTTAATGGCTTTATGTTAATTATATAAGTTACTCATAACATTATATTTTAGGCTGAAAGTATAAAAAAAAAAAAAAACCTCGTTGCCATTTGTTGTATCTTAAGTTAAACCACCAAAATGATTGGTTAGGGTTATTTAAATGAGACACACATACATGCATTCCAATGCCGAACAGAGAGAGGGAGAGAGAGAGAGCCGACCACTAAAACAAGACAGAGAGTAAATAATTTGGATACACTGCAATATTGTTTACCAAAATTGTTGTATTTTATGTGATCCTAGTTACACGCACCTGGTGCCCCTATCGTCGGCGGCGGGCGCGGAGCTGGGCGCGTTGCCATGGCAACACACGCGTCGCTTCTTGTCGGCGCCACCCGCGTCTTCCCGCGACGCTGCGTTGCTGACGTCACTACTACGGTTCACTACCGCCTACATGGAGAATGTTCCTAAAGATGGTAAGGCTCCAATGCAGAAAATTTTCTTAGAAACTTAAACGTGTAAATGTTTCAAGTACAGTTTTTCTATTATCGAGATTAATGAGAGAGTAATCAGAAGATAATCCACCTGCAAATTAAAATACAAAAATGTGTTAATTACAATTAAAATTACTTACCAATCATATTATCCTCTAAATGCCCCTAGTATATACCCACTATTGTTATGATTTTGCCAAAGGTTTTGAACTTTGATTGGGGGTAGTAAGTACCAAAATCATGGGTACACCTACTGTACCGGAGCAGATAAGGCTCTAAACAAAACTGTCTACAACTTAACAAAGAATTTTCTTTCTCCCATTTCAAAATATCCATATTACATTGTTAGGTGCAGCAATGAAATGGATACAGACAACATTTCTTGACGACGAAGCCAGCATCATATCACTCCTAAGTCGCGATGAGTTATACCTGGAACAAACGCCTCAGGAGAGCATAGAAGTGACGCAACTGCACATACATATCGTCAGAGTATTACTCAGGTGCATCATGCTACTGGAAGATGATGACTACTATAAGGATAAGATGGAGAGTTTAGTGAAGATACTGCTTGCTTGCCTGCAGAGGATAGATTTGAGGAATTTTCATAAGCTTGGTGAGTTGATAAAAGTCTTATCTCTGTCTTAGCTAGGTATGATCAACATTCTTTGTAAACTTGTCTTAGAACGCTACCGTGTTGGCATTATAACTGACTGTTGCCCAGATAGTTCAGGGGTCAGGCAGAACCTATGAACAATAAGTTGAAATATTTATTCTAATTCTATTTTTTTTTGCTTATCTATTATGGTTACCTCAGATATGCCAGTGTGGCACAGTGGTAGTGCGACTGCCTGCGACGCAAAGGTTCCGGATTCGATTCTCGGTGGGGCATTCACAAAGTTGATATTTATCATTTTGTGAATTTGTTCCCAGTCTAGTTAGGCCATTGCAAGCTGAACCTGATTGTACGAAAATAATGATGGTTCCGTGCTTCGGTGGGCACGATAAGCCTTCGGTCCTGGACAGTCTAGTTGCTGCCAATGATTACCTACTTAGACGATGGTCGATGCCCAACTATGTCAGAGGCCTACAGGTAGTAGTAGGCGGTTGAAAAACTCTTGACATCACAGTGCATCGGGTCATTCATCGACTCGGTGTCCCACACGAAAAGAAGAAGAATATCAGTTATGCATGTCAATACGACATCCAATACTATACATACATATCACGCCTATTATCCCTTGCGGGGTAGGCAGAGCGTAAACGGCCATTTACGCCACGTCTGACAAATATTTGAGGGTCGTTCGGAAAATTGTGTATCGCCATAGTGACAGGTTGTCAGCCCATCGCCTAAAATTGCAGCACACACTCTCGAGTCCCTTAGTCGCCTCTTACGACACCCACGGGAAAAAATGGGGTGATGCTATTCTGAGTCGGCATCACACGGCATTCCTATACTGAATATTCTAAATTCCATGATTAAATGGTGCCGTGTGATGCCGGCTATAGGCGTGGATGATATAGTGATACACAGTTATCTGATTGACCCTCAAAAATTTGTCAGACGTGGTGTTAATATCCGTTTTACGCCCGTTAGCGCTCTGCCTACCCCGTAAGGGATATAAGCGTGATTTATGTATGTATGTATGTAAATGTTACTCAGGCTACATGAACGAGCTAGTCCGCTGCATCCGTTACGCAGTGAACGGCCGTCATTGCCGGCTCTCAGAAGACACGTTAGTGCAGTGCATGCGGCAGATAGCGGCGACGGTAGCGACGTGCGGGGCGCGGGCGGGGGAGGGGGGCGGCAGGAAGGGGCAGGCGTGTCGGCTCGATGCTCTGCTCGCATTGCTGGCTCTGCTCGCTCGGGTGCTGAGCGAGCGAGTTCCGGTGCAGGTATGTGTACTGTTATGTTACGTTTGGTAAGGGAAGTGGGCAGCGCGTGCATGTAAACAGGTTATTCGCGTTGCTACTCGTCATGCCGCTGCCAATTTCCGTGCTCCCGCGAGTGTCGGCTTTTAGTGCGCGAGTCAAAGGAACGGCAGCACGAGTGGAATGTATTGGTATCTCCCTCACTTGTGTTTCTGCGAGAAGAGCATGACGGCGGTGTGTGAACACTCACTTTGATACTTCCGCAGAAGTATTTCGGGCAATATTTGCGGCAGCGGTAGGAGTAGCAGCAGTTCAAGTGTGTGAACGTAACATTAGCGGAGAGACGTAAGCGCGACACGGGTAGTATCTCACTCAACCTACCTGCTTCTGGCAGCAACCTCCCTGCTTCCGGCAGCAACCTACCTGCTTCTGCCAGCAACCTACCTGCTTCTGCCAGCAACCTACCTGCTTCTGGCAACAACCTCCCTGCTTCTGGCAGCAACTTCCCTGCTTCCGGCAGCAACCTCCCTGCTTCCGGCAGCAACCTACCTGCTTCTGCCAGCAACCTACCTGCTTCTGCCAGCAACCTACCTGCTTCTGGCAACAACCTCCCTGCTTCTGGCAGCAACCTACCGGCTTCTGTCAACAACCTACCTGCTTCTGGTAGCAACCTAGCTGTGTCTGGCAGCTACCTACCTGCTTATGGCAGCAACCTACCTGCTTCTTCCAGCAAACTACCAACATGATGAGATACACGTTGTCGATGGTTTGGTTCCCTTTAGCACCTTTTCTAATCTTACGATGAACCATTTACGTAAACCGATAAAGAAAACCCAATGATAATTAAGAACTGTTTTTACTCTAGATTTAATGATAAGATATATATCGTTGAAACTATAAAAATAATAATGGGTTTTTAGTCTCAGTTTGATTTGATTTAAACAAATGTTATAGTTAAGTAAGAATCAGTATTCATTTGTTATAAACTGTATACTATACGGATATATTTTCAAATGTATTTATTTACAATAAAATGTTGTGAGTTGTGACTTTCTATGAAGGATCTACTTCCGTAATTTTAGAAGACTTTACGATGAAACATTCAGGTTATGAGCAAATGACCGTATCGGAAACGTAATAAAATATAACAAATTATATCCTTCACTGTAACAACAAACGTTCATCCAGAAAACTTAAAAATTAAAACAATAGGCAATTAATAAAGGTTTATTTAGTAAAGGTTTGTTTAGTAGAGGTAAATTTATCGTCATGAAATGAAGAGGGTGATTTTAGAGTTCGTTTGGAATTGGTCCTAGCGATACTAGAGGTATATAACGAGCATTTTTTAAAAGGTCAAGAAGTTTTAAAATATAACCTTTTTAGTTAACTTATCTGGCTATTAACCAAGCTTTTCGACCAAAAGTCGGAAACTTTGCCTTTCTTTGATAAATTATATTTTAGGCTGTTGGTTTTTCGTCGAAAATAGAAAATAATACAATACAAATTACAATTTCATACTCAGGGACGCGGGCTTCATGTGGATTACAATTTTAGGCGACAGGCTGACAACCTGTCACTACACGAGTATACACGATTTTTCTAGACGGCCCTTAAAAATTACAGACGTGGCGATAGCAACCGGATTTTCACGGCCGTTAACGCTTTGTCTACCTCGCAAGGGATTAAAGTCTTAATATGTGTATGTATGCAGAATGTAATACATACACACATCACGCCTATATCCCTTGCGGGGTAGGCAGAGCGAAAACGGCCGCAAAAAGGACATTTACGCGCCACGTCTGACAAATATTTGAGGGTCATTCGGAAAATAGTGCATCGCCATAGTAATAAGTTGTCAGCCCATCGCCTAAAAAAGAAATACACATCCTCGAGTCCCTTGGTCGCCTCTTACGACTCTCAAGGGTAAGAAATGGGGTGATCCTATTCTAAACCGGCATCTCACGGCAGAATGTAATATAATAAACTAAAGTTGTTTGTACAGAGATGGAGCGAGGCGTGGACCGGTGATATGGTGCGGTGTGTGTCGTGGTGTGCCGGCGGCGCGCGGGCCGAGCTGCGCGCCGCCGCGCTGCGCGTCATGGCACAGCTCGCGCACCACGCACAGCTGATGCCGCATCTGCTGCAAGGTTGGTTACACACATGGAACTAGGCCTACAATCCTACTAGTATTATAAGTCCGAAAGTTATATTATAGTCATAGTGATATTTATCACTTTGTGAATTTGTTCCCGGTCGGGTTAGGACATTGCAGGCTGAACCACCTGATTGTCCGAAAAGAAAGATGGTTCCGTGCTTCGGAGGGCACGTTAAGCCGTCGGTCCCGGTTGCTGTCTATGATAACTTAGATGGCGGTGGTTACACAACCATGTCAGAGACCTACTACTAGTAGTCGGCGGTTGAGAAATGACACCAGGGTTCATCGGGTCGTTGGACGATTCGGAGTCCCAGACGAAAAGAGAGAGAAAGACAAAGAGAGTGCGAAAGTTCGTGTGTTTGTTACTTCTTCACGCAAAAACTACTGAACCGATTGTAATGAAATTTGGCACACATAAAGAATGTAACATGGATTAACGCATAAGATCGTTTTTATCACCACCCAAGAATTATGCGGGCAACGCCGCGGGTTACAGCTAGTCATACCATATAAACTTAAAACTTTAAGATAGATATGATAGATAGATAGATCTTTACGGCAATTTTAGTTTTCCATCTTAAAACGACCATTCCATTCAGAAGTTTAATGGACTTATGTCTTATAAAGATGACAAAAATATTGTACGCCGCGGGTCACAGCTATTCATAACATATACACTTAAAACTCTAAGATAGATATTTACGCCAATTTTAGTTTTCCATCTTAAAACGACCATTCCATTCAGAAGTTTAATGGGCTATGTCTTATAAAGGAGACAAAAACTGTTTCAAACTCGATGCGAAGTTTCATTTTCGATGTAACCTATTCGCAGAATAATTAAAATAAACTTTATCTACACTTGTCTTATAATGATCGGATTATAAACTTGAAAACAGTTGTATAAAGACCTGCTTTATGCATTCTGCCGAAACTACAGTTTCTTCACTTTCTTCTCAAACGCTGAAGCATTACGTCTAATGATAAGGCACTCCTTTCGATAAAACGGAGAAAATTAAAATAAAAAGGAAATTTTTGGCAATACTAAAATTTGTCGTCATCTACTTCTACAATGTCTGACGTCCGAATGTTGTTACTGCGGTTCTTACCATTCTTTCGTTGGACATTCTATTTAAGACTTACTATTTAACACAATCTTATCAACCAAAACAGTTCGGTGCCGCCCATGGGCCTACCTCTATTGGGGTATTGCCGTAATCACTACGATTGGCAGGCGGATTGACGAGCACAGTGCAAGTTGTTGCATTCACAGGAAACACTGCTGCCCATTCCCACCCACGAAAAGAAATGGGGTGAAGGGTGATGCTACATGGCACGAGTAACAACTTATTTGCTCACAATAATAAGTTATGTTTTTTCCTTATGTAGCGATCCACACGCAGTCCCTGGCGGAATATGCGGCGGCCATCTTTGCGGAGACGCGGGAAGCTAACGTTGTGCTGTGTGCAGCCGCCTCCCTCCTCACAGCGCTAGCGAGCCGCGCCTCTCCTCATACTGATGTAAGTGTGAAATGTTTTTCATTTTACGACCTATAATTTATTAAAAATATTATTATTTATTAAAAAGTCATATAAAGCATCAACTTTACTTCGTGCCGTTAAACATTAGAAAAGTTTATGTCGGCACTGCACATTTCTCAGTTATACAATAAAGAGACAAACCAATTTCAAAGATAACCTAAACTTATAATTATACTTATAACTAACACCCTGTAGCCTGTAGCTGTGTAGTAGCGAGGGTCACATAGCGATCCTTAAGCATCCGATATAATTTGGTAGACAAATAACAACTGCTACATTTCCTGCATATATTTTTTATTGGATAAAAATTGGTAGTAACAAAAAAGGAAGAACCGGCCAGAACTTGCAAAATATCCTGCAGAAGACTTTTATATACAACATATTACATTTCGTTTTTTTTTTAATTCTCTGAGTATTCTGCCATAACGATGCAAAACACGCAACAGTCTTGTTTTCTGTTAACATAATGGTAATGTTTTTTTTTAACCTTTATTTTATTTGAGTTTATAATTAAAGTTATTTATCGTTGTTTGTGCAGTTTATTATTTTAGGACAATAATAATAATAATAAAAAATCATTTATTTGCCATTAAACAAGGTACATAACAAAGATCAAGATAAAATTAGATATTAAATAAATCCGCTTGTTTAGCCATATAATAAATAGCATGCAAATGTCCACATTAAATAATTTAAACATAATCAAAACCTTAAATCATGATTCAAAACTCAATACATACTTGTACGTTATTCTTTTATGGAGAGAAAGGAAAAATATCGAGGCAAGCAGATAGTTTGAATGTGTATGAGGTAGTTTACAAATCAATTATAAAAAAATCGTTCATTTTCATGATCATGATTGAGTTATTCCATCGCTTAGGCTGTAATGTGAACTCTCAATGAAAAAATGCATTTTTCGATTTAAAATACCCAGGGTTTATTCGGTCGTTCGTCGACCACACACGATAAGAGAGGTTCATAAAATGGGAATAGGTCAAAGCAAAACATCCTATCTATAGGTATATTTTATCTATATCTCATGCAAATCACATGCAATGAAATTCAATAGATAATAAATATGCAATGGGTTATACGTTAGTCGACTAAATTGTAGTAGATGAAGACCATCCACTGATAAATAATCTTGACAATACCATTCATAATCGTAACGTAACTATTTCATTGCCGATATATTAATCAAGTTACTTGATGACAAACTTATTGATGATAAAGATTTAATTAATTCGTTAGGTACTTGATATTACAACTGCATAGCGTATTTTGGAAGGTCGAGGCATTTTTTGGCAGTAAGAGTGGAGTGGAGTGGAGGCGATGGGCTGACAACCTGTCACTCTTGCGATACACAATTTTCCGCATGACCCTTAAATATTTGACAGACGTGGCGTAAATGACGGTTTTTTTGCAACTGTTAGGGATTATAGGCGTGATATGTGTATGTGTATGTATGTAAGAGTGGAGTGGTTTTGCAGTCAAACTTTGAACCTTTATTTCCAAATCTTTATTGAAATCATACACTGCTTCTTTCGTTACTATTTCATAAAATGGGAATTGATTATTATCATGTTTTACTTGTGTATTTGAGTGTTTAGTGTATAATTCGGATAGTGTTTTAAGGAACAAACTGTTCCTAAAATGAACATTATATAGGAAATTTAAATTAATGTATAAATCTGGCATTGTGTTATGGTGACAAGCAGGTCAGCACGTGGAGCAGAAATTATACTATCACGTTTCTGTTACCACAAAAACTGCACGGATTTTTTTTCTGTGTACAACGACTCACCCTCGGCGTAGTGCCAAATAACTTTACAAATGACTATTGACTTAAAAAATTACCTGACTAAATTTACATGAATGGTGAAATATTCTCATAACGAGAAAAGAAGCCAGTAGCTTTGCCACATAAAAAAACATACTCTGGGAATTCATAATTCGTTTATTTTGAATAATAAAACGGTAACAAAACTTTGCAGAAGAACAAAGATTCGTTTTAAACATCCTGTGAAATTGATTATACCTATCATTGCAAATTATATTATTGCAACCAGTTTTAACTATTTAATAAAAAATATTATTACAATTTCAGATATTCTTTGCATACTCTAAACGAAAGTAAGAATTTTGTTTGCAATACCCGTGTTATTCACACTGTGAACGGTCATTGATTAGTCAGTTCATTACCGATTCTTTCGCTCAAAGTACAATAGGCAATAGCCGCGTGTGTGTATATAAGAGTCACGGGTGGGCGCGATACGTCAACATGGACGGCCTTGTGTGCGAGCGTGGTTGTGGCTGCGATAGTGCTGCGGTATAAGCTAAACGAAAGGCTTATCTGGCACTAGTTTCCCCGCATTCGCTCGCTGACCGCCGCGCCGCCGCCAGCGTAGCCCCGCGCTCACATTACGCCGCACACCGGCACACGCGTTGTTTTGTTTACCCACGCTAGACACTCCGACATGTTGAATATCTTACGACCGACGCCATAACTCCAGCAAAAAAGTGACTACCAGTGCATAATGGGGATCTTTCCTATCGTCATATTGACTCTACTTTCACTAGCCACTGTGTACTACAAAATAGGAATAGTTACTGTTGTGTTATTGATTATACTTTCCTTAACTGCTTTGTTGGCGGTTCTACATTACAGTACAAGTGGCAGAAAATATTGGCTCAATAAAAATGTGCCTTACAGAGAACCATGTCCAATATTCGGAAATTTTGGTGCTACGCTGCTCACCCGGCAAACTTACACGAAGACACTGCAAGATTTCTACAACAGATACCGACACGAAAGATTCGTAGGTATTTTTCAAGCTCGGCGTCCTGTGCTGATGTTAACAGACCTTGATATTGCAAAGAGCGTACTAATAACGGATTTCAATAATTTCTCTGATCGAGGATTAGTGATGACAGACACCAAGAGAGAGCCATTACTTCGAAATCTGGGCAATATGAGCGGCGCTGAGTGGAAGACGATGCGACATATCGTCACACCCACCTTCTCCTCCGCCAAGATGAAGGCAATGTTCCCGCTGGTAGCAGAATGCGCGATCGCATTGAAGAACGTACTGCTTCAGGAATCAACGGATGATGTCAATGTACCTCTACTGATGACTCGATACACTACTGACGTCATTGGCAGTTGCGCCTTCGGAGTTGAAGTTGGTTCACTGAAAGATGTCAATTCGCCGTTTTTGATAATGTCGCAAAAAATGTTCAGGATAACCCGTTCCGCGATGATCAAACGTTACTGCAGATCTCTCTTTCCGAGGATATTTAAATTGCTCAATCTCAAAACTTACTCTCCTGACGTTGAACATTTTATAACTAGTACAATAACTCAAGTCCTGAATGAAAGGCGAAAAACAGGTGTTGTGAGAAACGATATCATACAGCTAATGTTAAATGTTCAAAAAACGGAAACAAATTTTCAGATAACCGATGAATTGATAATATCGAATTCGTTTATATTTATGCTCGCCGGCCTTGAAACATCAGCCACAACATTATCCTTTTGTTTATACCAGCTTGCCAAAGATCAGGATTTACAAGAGCGGTTGCGAAAGGAAATACAAGAATGTTTGAGTAAGCACGACGGATTGACCTACGACGCAGTGTCAGAGATGAAGTTTACGTCTCTAACGATTCTGGAAACATTGCGAATGCATCCTCCATCGCCGATGACAATGAGGCTTTGCACATCGCCGTGCACATTGCCAGACACTGATTTGAAAATGAAAGAGAAAGATATAGTGCTCATTCCTATACAAAGTATTCATCGAGATGCGCAACACTTCCCGGATCCTGATAAGTTTGATCCTGAGAGATTCAGTGAAAATCTGAACCCGCCAGCTTTTATGGCGTTCGGTCAGGGGCCTAGGGCGTGTATAGGTAAGAAAACCTCATTAACATATTATTTATGAATTGTGGTAGGACCAACACTAGTTAAAAAAAACATTCTTGGTTAAGAATACCTACATTGTTTGCAAAATTATTTAAACAAATGTACATAAACGATGGCATTGTCAGACAAAACATTGTGGTTTGTTTTTAAACATCGTTCAGTGGTGGGAAAGATATTATAAATCGTATTCTCATTAAATAATTAATTTAAAATTTAAATTAGAATCAACAAGATGAGTACAGTTGTAATAAAAAATTAAACCACCAATGAGCCTCTGAAATACATCATCAAATTTATTATTGGTCAAACGATGTAAACAGCCAGCGATTTCATTGTATATATACAATTAAGTTATGTTATGATTTGAGCTAATATATCAATTTCAGGTGCAAGATTGGGTCAGCTGATGGTCGCTGCTGGTCTTGCTGCAATGCTGAGCACCTACCTAGTGGAACCCTGTGCTCGCACCACCTCCGAAATAGAGTACGACCCACGCAGCGTTATGCTGAAAAATAAGGGAGGCATATGGCTGAAATTCTCCCCTCTCAAAACCGTGCCCAATAAATAAAGAATATCCTTTCATACGGGCTAACAGAAAGGCCAGGTCTTGTTTGTTTGTATATTTGGATGATTGATAGAGTCGAATGTTTAGACTCATTAAGTTAGTTTGATGAATTGCTTTGCTATCTTATCGAAGTCCGTACTATGATTTATTGATTTACATTGATAATTTGTTATGTATGCTGCACTTTGTATAGTTATAATAGAAGTTATTGGTATGCAGTACTTATTGTGAAAACCGTGTTATGAATGAAGATTATGTTATTGTTGTCGAATATTTTATGCGATCAGCAGATTAGATAACATTTGACTAAGTACGTCAAGAATGTGATAATAATATTTTTTTATGATAAGTTTCTTGTTTAATAAGCTGTTAGTCGTATGTATTATCTCACCACGTGTGAAGTTTGCAGGGAAGTCCTGCGCGAATATTACTGTTTGAGTTTCCTAGAATAGCATTAACGACGTCGTAAATATAGCAGATTGCGAGCTTGAGTTGAGTACCTACTGCAAGTTATGATTAAGAGCCACTACAAAACTAGTATAGTACCTATTAATAGGTGTGACGACTCGGATCAAGATGTTCTGAACAAATACTAAGCCTAATATTAAATCTTTTCTTATCGGGCGTATGATTCTATTCCTTCTTATTTTTAAAGGTAAATCTAAAATCTCTGATATATAATCTGGTTTCCAACAAGTTGCCTTCTATATTGTACTTAATTTCTTAGAGCTTAATATTGTCTTGTACTAGTCTTGTTTGCTAACCCCTCAAAAACATTGACATGTCTTTTTGATATCATATTCTACCAAGTGTAAAATACTGTTTATTCAATCTGGCAGATAAACGATTCAACGTAATTTGAATCACGGCAAAATAAGGTTTTTTCATTCATTATTTCCTCCTCGCATCACATCACATTTCTAGATTGTTTTCGAAGAATTTATCATTAATGTTAATTTAATTTTTACATTGTTTTCATGTTCTTCGAAGAAAGTGCTTTGAACTCATTCACGTGTATTGTTAATTTCTGATAAAAGTATTACTAATTATCTCAAATAAAGTTTGGTACACGATTTTTGTATTTATCATTTGTCTATTCCACTCCATAATCGTTTCCTGATTAATTTGTTTACCCAGCCTATCTCTAGTTACATTTGTACGGTAATGCGTATTACAAAAAAACATATTGTATCTTAAGGCGAGTGTACCCGTGAACGACCTCGACAGTGGCGCCACTTCATAAAAGAAATATTTTCTCTTTTTACAAACAATCTATCAGAATATCCGTTGCCCAAGTACCTAAAAACATCCATTAATATTTCATTGAGTTTGCAGGTTCTAATTTTACTTATGGATAATACTAAACACCTGGGCAACGGATATTCTGATAGATTGTTCGTATAAAGTGAAAACTTTTTTTTGTGAAGTGGCGCCACTGTTAAGGTCGTTGACGGCCACACTCGCCTTAAGGCCCAATGCTCCGTTAAGCGGGCTGCATTCGCAAGCCGCCCGCGCGGCGACGGTATTATTATCCGTCTGAATTTAGAAGGCGCATCGTGCCTTAAGTGACTGTGATACGGCAAGGTGTCGTTGTGTTCGGACGGGTTGTACTTAATGGGCCCGCGCCGCGTGTTGGCGCATCCGCGGCGCGAGCTCGGCGCCTCGCGTCAGGCAGCGCTGCTTTAGTATTTTGCCGAATCTAGCAGGTGACATGATCACGCAGTGCTAAACTGTGAAAAAAGATTGCCGTCATATGGTAGGAACAAATGACGACTACGCGCGGCGTGTCTTATATCTCTTTGTGTAGTGATACGGTAGGGTAAAACTTTTCCCTAACATGGTATTGACAATAAAGTCCGTAATATGCATAAACTTCTGCAGACAATTTTGACCATGAAACTGAAAAAAATTTGTCCACTGAAACGCTTTTTTAATTTCTGTGAAAAGCCCTCAACAGTGCAATTCAACCGAAGCTTGAGTAGTGAAACTTGCCTAGCTACGATACATCATTTAAAATACTTTTAATGTTACCTACCTATTTATCATAGTATTTTCTTGAGTTTGTTGTTTTATTGTGATACCTATTTATCTTTGTATTGCAGGTTCTAGAATGTGACATCTTGGAAAATCTGAAACAATACGAATTTCTTGAAAACTACCTCGACATTTTGGTAGACTTTTGCAACGAAAAAGCACATGATTTCAATATGGGTGAGTGTCCTTTTTAATCAAAGTAAAATTTATTTACCAACACTAAACTCACATAAAACAGGCATTGAGCTTAAATAGTTAGATTTAACGTGCGACTTAAAGGATTAACATTCTTTGATTTAGAATTCGCTATCTTAATCTGTTTACACAGATAATTTTACTAAAAATGTTGTTATTGTCTAGAGCCCAACGTGCCCCGCTCGATTCTAGAAAGACGGAATGAGCTTGAGGTCCGAGCTCAGAAATGCGGGGACGTCCATGTATCACCGAGACAAATACCATTCAATGGCCGCCCACCGCCGTCGCCTGCCCTTGTTGCTGCAGCCGCCGATGTCGTATTCAACGTCAGCGCTTTTTTGAACTGCCCAATCCAAGCTTGGAACGAGAGAGGATTGTTCCGTCTGTTATTCAGGTAATGATTGAGCTTTATCTGCTCGCTCTGCTCTGCTCGCTTGCTCTGAAGCATGAGCATAACCCTTTATTTTATTTGATCTATACTCTTCTTATAATTTTCGGATTAAAAACTCGAAAACAGTCTATAAAGACCTGCTTTATGCATGCTATGCCTATGTAATTTCTGCACTTTTTTTCTCAAACGCTGAAGAAAAACGTCTAATGAGAAGGTACACCTTTCGATAAAATTGAGAAATGAAACGAAGTGTTTTTTGCCAATACTCTTTGTCACCATCTTCCGCCGCACCTGTCTGATGTTATATGGCTGCTGTTCGGTTATTGTATGTTTGTTGTTCAGCTGTTGTTCAGATGTTGTTCAATTGTTGTTCAGATGTTGTTCAGCAGTTGTTGTTCAAGTGAATCGATGAACCAAAGTGTTGAGGTTTTGAACCGCCAAGGTTTATCGATAATATACTTCCGGATTTTACATTGTTGCAATATTAATCCATACGTGGTTTCAGATGTGCATCATGGTCAAAAGGCTCAATTTCCGAGGTGTATCGGATACGGCTGTCAACATGCAGGGCGTTAGCCGCGGCTGCCGCGCACAAATGTGTCCGCTCCACGCTCGCTACTACGAAAGATTGCTTGCTAGCGTTACTGGCCACTTTGAAGCCTTTGGAAGAAGGTAATAGATCACACCTTCTTTTCGTGTGGGACACCGGATTGACGAACGACCCGGAAAGATCACATTAATGACCAGAAAATGTCTAGTGTCTGTTGATGAACCTTGCTTATTAAAACCTTCGACATTGTTTTTGTCGCCAAAGTGATCAGGACCACATACTTGATATACATAGTGTTAGGTTTGTGAAATCTTTCCCGTGAGGCTGAGCAACTTTTATTCTACCAGTTTTGGAAAATAACAAAGATATTTTTTGGTTTCTAGTTTCTACACAAATTCTGAATTTTTGATCGCTGGTGAATCAAACTTTTTTTGCCTTCTTTCAGAAGCCGTAGAAACCAAAGTTTAGTACGGAACTGGGTAACCATGTTTTTTTTTATGGGTTAAATCACTACATAGTATAAAATAAAGTTGCTTCCCGTTTGGTGTCTCCTTATATCTTTAGAATTACCCAACGGATTTTGATGCGGTTTTTTTTATGAGATAGAGTAACTTGCGAGGAAGGTTTATAAGTATAATTTATTCCGGGAAATTGTCACATTCCCATGGGAAAACGGGTAGCTCAACTGGTAGTAAACTTTTGACCCCCTTTTGACACCTTTAAGAATTAAAATTTCAGAAATGCTGAAACACGTATTTAATTATTTTAAATTATGAGTCTAATCAGAAATTTTGAAACAGATCACATTTAAGATAAAAAACTTTCATACAAACTTTTAACCCCCCTTTTCATCCATTTAAAGGTTAAAATTTCAAAAATGCTGAAACACGTGTTTAATTATTTTAAGATTTTAGTCTAATCACAAATTTTGAAACAGATCACATTCATTTAAAAAAAAACGAACTTTCATACAAACTTTAAACCTCCGTTTGACCCTATTAAGGGTTAAAATTTCAAATATGCTGAAACACGTGTTTAATTATTTTAAGTCATAAGTCTAATCACTAATTTAAAAACGGATCACACTTAAGACAACGAACTTTCGTACAAACTTTTAACTTCCTTTTCATCCCTTGGGGATTAAAAAACAACGGAATTTAACGTAAAGTCGCTTCCCACGTCTGTCCCTGTCTGTTTGTTTGTTTGTATGCTTAAATCTTCAAAACCACTAAACGGATCTGGATGAACTTTTTTGAAAAGATAGAGTGATTGAAGAGGAAGGTTTTTATATATGATTTATGTCGGGAGAAGGTCTGTTTCCCGTGGGAAATCAGTTAGCAGCGGGTGAAACCGCTGGGCGGGCCGCTAGTTTTTAATAAAAGCACTGAATATTTTATCTTTCAGAAGTGCTGGACGCAGATAAAGTAGCAGCGCAAGCGCAAACTCTGATGTTATTGGCGACACTGACCCCGGACAAGGCAGCTAGCGACACCTTGTGGCGCGCGCTGGCGGAAGCTCGCTCGACGACGTTTTTTTGCTGTTTGCTGCAGGGCTTGGAGGGCGATGAAATAGGTAGGACATTGGTCCCAGGCAAGAAAATAATTCAGTTAAAAATCCTACAGTTATCTGATTGACCCTCAAACTTTTGTCAGACGTGGCGTTAATATCCGTTTTACGGCCTTTAACGCTCTGCCTACCCCGTAAGGGATATAGACGTAATTTATGTATGTATGTATGTAAAAATTCTAAAACGCTTTGACGTGTTGGGTATACTATTTCAGAAAACTTTTTACCGAAAGCAAAATTTGAAACTCGGCTCATTTGTCTTTGGAAAATTAAGCAAGTGTATCTTGATCTCAATAACGCGTGGCATTGCTCAATTAACCAAAAGTAGTTCAACGCCGTGTGATGCCGGCTTAGAATAACATCACCCCATTTCTTACCCATGGGTTTCGTAAGAGGCGACTAAGGGACTCGAGAGTTCGATGTGTATTGCAATTTTAGGCGATGGGCTGACAACCTGTCACTATAGTGATACACAGTTATCTGATTGACCCTCAAACTTTTGTCAGACGTGGTGTTAATATCCGTTTTACGGCCGTTAACGCTCTGCCTACCCCGTAAGGGATATAGGCGTGATTTATTTATGTATGTATGTAGTTCAACGCTTATCCCTGCGACTCATACATTCAGTATCTTTTAGGATGAATCAGTACTCCAATATTTGTGTATTGTTTTCAGAATTACAAGATGCGGCGTTACTCTGCCTGACGCAGCTCGCTCAGTCAGCCATAAAAAAGAGCTCAGACCAAAAAGCAGACCAGTCTCGTGTGAAATTCCTCGACAACTTAAAGTCTCCATTCACCAAAGGTCCCCTGAGTGACAGGCAGGGCTCCGGTGACAAACCTGACGACTGTCAGCCGGAGTACATGGTTGAGGAGTTGTGTAAAGTGTTGATCCATCTCTACCGGAAGCTTGAAGTTGAAAATAGGATACTCACTAACTTGGGTATGTTCTGTAAGCTGGTCTGGCATTACACGATTTATATCAATTTAATGGATTTTGTGCAAAGGAGATTCTGATGTATTGTTTGCATCAAGATATATGATTAATTTCGTGCAGTGGCGCTAGTTTCGCGGCGTGTTTTTTCTAGGTTTACTGGCGATCTACTTTTGAAACGTAATTATTACTTTCTTTCCCTTGATAGTCGTAAGAGGCGACTAAGGGACTCGAGAGTGTGTTTTTCAATATTAGGCGATGAACTAACAACCTCTCTCTATGGCGATACACAATTTTTCCGAATAACCCTCAAATAATTGTCAGACGTGGCGTAGATGTCAGTTTTTTTGCGGCTGTTTACACTCTTCCTACCCCGCAAGGGATTATAGGCGTGATTTGTGTATGTATGTATTACTTACCCGTGTGATGCCGGCATAGAATAGCATCACCCCATTTCTTTCCCGTGGGTGTCGTAAGAGGCGACTAAGGGACTCGATGGTTAGATGTGTATTGCAATTTTAGGCGATGGGCTGACAACCTGTCGTTATAGCGATACACAGTTATCAGCCTACCCCGCAAGGGATTATAGGCGTGATATGTGTATGTATGTATTACTTTCCTCTTCCAGATGAGCGCTGGCACCGCGTCTGCTCGTGCCTCTCCTCCCTACTGGGCTGCAGTCCCCGCAGCCGCGAGTACGGCGTGCACCGACTACTGCCGCGGGTGATACTCAGCACCCTGCAGGCGGTCAGAGACCGGCTCTCTCTGCAGGGCTCCGCTGATGTGCTTAGAAATGCGGCTCAGGTTGGTATTGAGTCGTGCACCGACTACTGCCGCGGGTGATACTCAGCACCCTGCAGGCGGTCAGAGACCGGCTCTCTCTGCAGGGCTCCGCTGATGTGCTTAGAAATGCGGCTCAGGTTGGTATTGAGTCGTGCACCGACTACTGCCGCGGGTGATACTCAGCACCCTGCAGGCGGTCAGAGACCGGCTCTCTCTGCAGGGCTCCGCTGATGTGCTTAGAAATGCGGCTCAGGTTGGTATTGAGTCGTGCACCGACTACTGCCGCGGGTGATACTCAGCACCCTGCAGGCGGTCAGAGACCGGCTCTCTCTGCAGGGCTCCGCTGATGTGCTTAGAAATGCGGCTCAGGTTGGTATTGAGTCGTGCACCGACTACTGCCGCGGGTGATACTCAGCACCCTGCAGGCGGTCAGAGACCGGCTCTCTCTGCAGGGCTCCGCTGATGTGCTTAGAAATGCGGCTCAGGTTGGTATTGAGTCGTGCACCGACTACTGCCGCGGGTGATACTCAGCACCCTGCAGGCGGTCAGAGACCGGCTCTCTCTGCAGGGCTCCGCTGATGTGCTTAGAAATGCGGCTCAGGTTGGTATTGAGTCGTGCACCGACTACTGCCGCGGGTGATACTCAGCACCCTGCAGGCGGTCAGAGACCGGCTCTCTCTGCAGGGCTCCGCTGATGTGCTTAGAAATGCGGCTCAGGTTGGTATTGAGTCGTGCACCGACTACTGCCGCGGGTGATACTCAGCACCCTGCAGGCGGTCAGAGACCGGCTCTCTCTGCAGGGCTCCGCTGATGTGCTTAGAAATGCGGCTCAGGTTGGTATTGAGTCGTGCACCGACTACTGCCGCGGGTGATACTCAGCACCCTGCAGGCGGTCAGAGACCGGCTCTCTCTGCAGGGCTCCGCTGATGTGCTTAGAAATGCGGCTCAGGTTGGTATTGAGTCTTGTCTATGATATGTTAGCTATTTAGTCCATCCTGCATGAGGAACGCTGCCGCTAGTATCCTAGGTCATCACTCAGTCGACTTTCATGATGTTTTTTAAATGGGAGTGATGCTGTTCTATGCCGCCGGCATCACACGGCTAGTTGACTATGTTAGTGTGAGACAAGGGAGGCGAAATAGGAACACGTCTATCGTTTCGACCATTTATTCGACTGCCCGCTTTCTGAACATCGTCCAGGTAGGGCGCAACCTACCGCCGCTAACTTAACTCCTAACAGACTAAAAGCATTTATTTAAGGTTTTAAGACCTTACATCCTTCCGATTGAAACGTTTATTGGCTGTTATTTTTTTCAGAATCCTACTCTTCGCACGCTACAATGGCTGCTCGTCCTTATAGACTGTCACATGGTGGAATGCCCACCTGCCAAGGAGACTTTCGCAGACGATGGTTTAGCAGGTAGAATACGTCGACAAATATTTATGAAAACACCTATGTTTAACATTGCCCTCAATTCAGGATATAAATTCTCTTATCTTACTCTAAATTAGTGCTGTCACTTTCCGTCAAATAAGTTTAGAGAGGGATAGCAGATATCTAAGTCCTGTCATGTTTAAAAATGACAATGTGTTCTTTGCAATTTCTTGTAAATTTAGTCGCCATTGTTTCATCGTCGCCTTATTTTTGCAGATAACACGTACAAAGTACAAAGACATGGCAAGACTAAAATATCTCCTACCCTTTTGACGGTAATTGATAGCACTAATTTTATATTGATAGCCCGAATTGAGGGCATTGCGGCTACTCAGGATCGTGAATCGTTAATTTGTCAATTGACTGTCTCCAGTTATCAAGTTTTGCCGCCTGATATACGGCGCGGCGCTGACGGGCATATCCAGGTATTTGGTTATTCGATTGACCTATCTTTACGTACTTCGGTTTCAGAGTCGTTTCCCTTCCACGTTTTATTGTCACTTGTAATTGTAACACTGTTTTCATGTAGATAACTTACTTACAGTGTCGCTGGTTCGCCTGTGGTCGTGGTGCATGCTGGCGCCGGACACAAGGGACGGCGTCGCGCATTTGCTGTTCACTTTTACCAACGACTGTAGTAAGGGTAAGTACAACAAAAGGTGGAAGATTTGGTTAGGAACATAGCTAAGTAGGTAGGTAAACCTTAATTTATATTCAGATAGACTAAACTGACAGCTAAGAACAGCCTTATTTTTTTTTTAATGTTGCCAGCGTAAGTCTAGTGTTGTGGTTTGACTTATTCATTTTATTCATTGAACTGTTGTGAGATGATTCCTCGATGGAGTTATTCTTGTAAATATATATATGCATAACAAATACTTGACTCTCGGTCATGTTAAAGAGTATATATACGTTACTTAACGTTTATACGCACTTTTCGTTTTGTTTAAAGAAATCAACAATGAATAGTATTGTAATTTAAAATGTTAAGTTGAATACTTTACTACTTATGTTCTCATTTGCGTTCAAATAAACATTTGTAGTGACTTTGGTTGTAGCCAAGAAAACTAACCGCTAAGAAGCGACACACATTCCCTTCTCTGGCTTTTACCCCGCCCCGTTAGGTACGAATGGCGCCTGTTGTCCCCCGTGTTTCTTTGAATGGATATTTTGTTACTTTAAAGTGGTCGGCCTATAGTAACAAAAGAGTCATTAAAAACAGCCGCTACACCCGAACTCGGCTTTATTTCGAAACGTACGCGCATTGTGCCTACCTAAAATTACCTGCTTTGCTAATATATACCCCATATATAAAATAAACAAAAGGCAAAGGTCTGTGCGGTTGTTATTAATGTCACAGACTCAGACTCTGATACGGATTCATCATAAATAAATAGTGATTAAGAGAATTTTTCGTTTGTTTTATTATTACATTTATCTTTTCTAGATCTAAAAAAATGGATAGGTAGCTTAAATAGAAGACTGTAACATTAAC
The DNA here is from genome assembly GCA_027580185.1 of Tuta absoluta. NCBI lineage: Eukaryota > Metazoa > Arthropoda > Insecta > Lepidoptera > Gelechiidae > Tuta > Tuta absoluta. The sequence continues at coordinate 9,267,566 of JAQAHW010000003.1, forward strand.
CCATATGGTAAACTCATTTTATAACTTAATTTGCTGCTGTGGTGAACCTGGTAAATAAATTCAAATCCTCTGACGATAACAACAAAAACGTATTGTGGTCGGTCATCAGACAAGAAATAAATGTGAAGTTAGTTTGTTTAGAAAAAAGAAGTATGTCTTTTAGGCGAATTTATTAATGAAAATTGAAATTACCAAAATTTTTTTCAAAATGATTCAATCACACCATTCGAATCATAATCATTTGGGTACAACACTATTTATTATTTATTTTTAAATACAATAACGTGGCAACCCACCAAATGTCATTTTAGTCTATCTGATATAGGCTTAATATGTGTGTGTGTTAGTAAGTTTTTTGGTTTCAATGCTAATAACAAATGTTTTTTATATTTCTCAGCTTGGGGAGCAATGTCGTCGTGTATCGGCGGGCGGAGTCTCGCTAGCGAGGTGTGCGGCTTGGTATGTCGCGAGGCGTCTCTACAAACCCGCTCTAGATCTGACACCCTGCTTCTACACAGTCTTAAGACCCTGAGGCATATCGTGCCGCACCACCATTGCCGCACTATTATATTGAAGGTAAAATAAAACATACTTACCCTATTATGGCACGTGTAAAAAGTGCACATAATATCCGACAGTTGTAGACAACCGACGAAGATTAGATAACGATATTTTGGCTCATTCTTTAGGTTTATTTATTGCATAGGTACTCTACTCATATTTTATTATGGTTACACCTTACCTTAGCCAAAATATTTTTTAAGGATACTAGGATTATACCATTGGGAAACACTCGTGATAATTTGACGTATACTTAATAACTTAATACTTCAGTATAATAAAGAACTCTTTAATATATCACACCTTTATCCCTAGCGGGACAAAGCGGTAGCGGCCGTTAAAGTACAGTTGCTGTCGCCACGTCTAACAAATATTTAAGGACTGTTTCAAAAAAAACGTGTATCACTATAGTGAATGCTTGTCAGCCTGCCGCTTAAAATTGTTATATACACATCTCTCACATACTGAAACCCTCGAATTCCTAAGTCGTCTACGACATTCTATTACGACACCCGCGGGGAAGAAATGGGGTGATGCTATTTTAAGCCGGCTTCGCACGGCACGCCATGTCCTCTGGATTTCTCAAAGATGAACTAGTAGAGATCCCTTCTTTTGTTACTTTTTATTTTGGTACAATAAAGTTATTACACACATACCTAATTTCCAGAGCGAAGCAGTGACGTCCATGTACAAACTCCGCGTGCGCGAGCGGGGCATCTCCCCGGCGGCGTGCGAGTGGGCGCGGCTATGCGAAGCCCTGTCCCGGCACGCGGACGGCGCCGGAGCCCTGCTCGCCCTGCGCCCGATACTGACGGCGCCGCCCGTGCGCGCGCTGCTCATGCCGGCGCTGGCTCACGTCGCGAGACATCGCCGCTCCGCCGTGCTGCAAGCGAGTGAGTCATTGCCAATGGGCTTGTGTCCTACTAGTCAAACAAGCCACCTTTTAAAACTATATTTTGTATGAAAACTGATGTTGTGACGTTACTATTAACTATTTAGAATGGCGTTAATATATAAACTTTAAATTCTTCTTCTTCTTTTCGTGTGGGACACCGAGTCGTCGAACGACCCGATGAACCCTGGTGTCAGTGTTTTTCAACCGCTTACTACTAGTAGTTGGCCTCTGTCATGGTTGTGTAACGACCGCCGTCTAAGTAATCTTAGACAGCAACCGGGACCGTCGGCTTCACGTGACTTCCGAAGCACGGAACCTTTTTTCTTTTCGGACAACCAGACTGGGAACAAATTCACAAAGTGATAAACATCAACTATTGTGAGTGCCCCACTAAAAAATACCGGCATTAAGATACATTTGCAAAATTGGTGGGGATTAGATGAGCCGCGGTAGCCCAGATCGAACAGGCGTCAACACTAGTAATCGCGAAAGTCACAGGTTCAAATCCTGCCCGCGCTTTTAAAAATTGTTTGGAAGTTATCCCAAATTATTAATAAAAGTATTAATTGTTGGTCTCTCTCTCTCTCTCTCTCTCTTTTCATGTGGGACACTGAGTCGTCCATGCAATGACCCGATGAACCCTGGTGTCAGAGTTTTTCAGTTGTTGGTTTGTTTCCAGGAGATCTCCTGGAGCTGTTATCGGGCACGCTGTTGGCGGGCGACACGGCAGAAGTAGTCTCGGCGACGCGCGCCGTGTGGGCGTTAGCCGCGAATAATCATAAGGTATGGCTTTTATCGATGAGGGGGTCGGAAGGTTCTAGAATAGGGGTCTGCTTTTGACTTGTGATCCAGGTAAGGCTACCGAGTAAGATTTGACGATGTAGCCAGCTCAACAGAAAAAAGTGATTTTCGCCTGACTTTGATGGGAGGGTTGGTATAAAGCGGAGGGGTCACCCATACCGCTCCATAACGTTTCAACCTTGTCATAGCTCCAGAACTCTAGTGACCTACGTTCGGTGACCACACTTAGCTTAACAAGGAACCCTGACTCTGTAGCACACCACCTTGGACGAACAAACCACTGGACGCGAAACTATGTAATTTTACCCTTCACCCCTCTAGCTTGAAATCATGATATTTAACCATGAGAAACAAATCGCAATTGTCAGTCTGACTTCGGAGGTACGAGAGAAAATATCCCCACAAAAATGGTCAAATGTGCGGTGTTGTTTTTCAAAAACTAAAGCCATCGAACAAACAATATTTTGACAAATCACTCTTAAGTACATTTTGTGCTGTAGTTCTTGTTAGTTTCTCGTCCAGTTGTTTGTTCGTCCAAACACATTACATAACGAATAAAATGCAAGGTCGTCGATATGCTTGCAATGGCAAATGTTCAAGTAAATGTTAGGACTATGACAGTAAATAGTAGAAGGAATGACTATTTTATTGGACGTCAAATTATTTAAAGTGGTTTTGTTTGACCGATCATCTAAAATCCGTAATCAACGTTTACTCAATGCATGTAAGTATATGGTATGCAGTGTTAACTTAAATGTGTATATTTAATTAGCGTGCTAGCTATATATTTGAAAGTTATGACAATCTATTAAACACTTTAAACCTTTTAGCACTATTCGACTAAAGATCTTTTCCATTTACATCTAAATCCTAATATTTCGACATTTGTAGAATAGTTAGTAATTAATTTATAAAACCTAGTAAATTCAACAAAACCCAAAAATATGGCTGCTGTTTTTAATGCCTGAGCTAAATCGTATAGCAAAACGTTGTTGCAATATTAAACAATGTTTTATATTCAATCAGCCGATTTTAACTTGATGGAAGCTCAAAACTGTTTCAAGCTCTACCTTTGCCCATGCTGCTCGGGATTTGTAAAAACCCTAACGATACTACTGGGATATCTTATTTAACTAAATCAGTTTTATCTATTTTTTGGTCAGTCAGTCTATGCATTAATTTTATACATTAACAGCCACAAATCAGTTTTATACATTAACAGCCACAACAGTCCATTGGTGGACATGGGCCTCCCCCTATTGAAGAGTATTTCCATGCGCACCACGCCCAGCAAGCGGATGGCGAGCGCTGAGCAAGATATTGCTTTCTCAGGGAACGCTGCTGCCCATTCACGGGATGAATTTAGTCGCTTAGTCGCTTTTTACGACATCCATGGGTTACATTCGGATGATGCTATTCTAAGCCGACGCACTCAGAAGTCGACTCATCAAAACACTCATAGGTATATTTCTGGTGCAGGATCTAGAGGGCCCTGGTTCAATGCCAGGGGTATGCTGTGCTGATATATTTGGCAAAGCGGTGCTGTTTCATGATATTAAGATAAATTAACGAGCGTCACTTCAGGCCAACTTAGCTTCTACTAAGATTTGTATTTCTTTTTTTAGTTTGCTCTTGACTCTAGTCTAGGTCATAGGACAGAGACAGAGTCTAAGATGAAGCGAGCTCACCCAGAAGAAGCCTGTTCACTGTTACTTTGAAGAGATTAGGGTTGTATGCGTTTGGAAACACAGACGCAGGTAGTGAGTTCCACTCTTTAGCAGTGCGCATTATAAATGATGACTGGAAGCGCTTAGTCCGAATTGGAGGAATGGTTCATGTTCAATTTGGTAGGCTGAATAGAGCATGTGAGGTTTTCGCGCTATTCCCAAATATAACTACACAAACATAAATAGTGTGATCTTTTGAAATATTTGCTATTTGTGTACATGAGTAATAATTGGTATTCATCACTAGTTACCTTGCCGTCGATTTAGTCTCCTATTGTGACTGGGCTGACGTCTTCGAGCGCATTGTTTTCTTAACTAAACAGTTGGTAATTTAGTTTTATATTTACCGCAACTGTTTTACGAATGAAATGAATTAAACTAAAATAGAAATATAAATTGTACCATGCCTAGCTAAATATATTTGTTTGTTCCAAAACAAGCTATGAAATTGTTTGTTTAATTATAAAATGCGTTTAAAGAAGATTTAACTATTATTTTGCACTTAGACTGTTTATATTGCACTTAATTGTGACTATTGTTTTGCTTTTAATTGTGACTTTTGCTTCTTCTTTTTCATGAGTGGGACACTGCGCTGACGAACGACCCGATGAACCCTGGTGTCAGAGTGTTTTAACTGCCTTCTTTAAGACTTGTGCGCAACTAATTAAATGAATGAATTAAGTAAATAAATGTATGATGCGCAGTATATTTTGTTGCAAAAAAATCTTTGTGAATTCGCGACAAACGTCTTGGGCGCTTTCGCGCTGCAGTGGTTGAGTATAATCCGACCCTTATTGTGACTATTAATTTGCTTTTAGGTATTTATATGACGTTTTTAGGTATTTACATATATGAAAGTTAGGTAGGTTTTTAGGTATTTACATGACGTTTTGTGTTTGTATTTTAAATTTTGCATCTATAACATTTAGCTAACTGAAAATTTGCATACCTGACGTATTGCAGTAACAACACGAGTAAAACGTCCAAACATTAATTTCCTAATGATTCGATCCCGAGTCGCGACAAACATGGCCGTTCCACTCCCAGTTGAGTTTAATTTTGGGGATCTTGCGACTACGAAACAAAATATAACATTAAAATTTGTCGCAGGCGAAACTGCTGCTACGTAGTGCGGGCGTGGCCGCAGCGGTCCAGTCCGCGTTGCAGCGCTTCCACAGACTGCCGGCGGACGGCGCCACGCAGCGCGCGCTGCAGCTCCTGCTCTACACCAACTCCATACTGCAGACCACATGATAGCTACCGGCACAGGGTATTGCTGCTTAGTGCTGCAGCAGCGCAATTCACCTCGCAACCATACCCGACCGCGTCCGAAGAAGGGCTTATGTCATTCCCGTACAAATTGATCAAAGTCAATGCTTAGTTTGTCTGAAAAATATAAAATGTGTCTAACGATTTCTCAAAAGTCGTGGAAAAAAAGTGGTTCAGTTTCATGGGCTCAGTTAACCCACAATATGTTTGGCGCGTGTTTGGTATAACCTTAAAGATTTTGGACGCGATTATCTAAAATTGTATCCTTATAATAATGAAAATGTAATGTATGGTTGGTTGATTGTAAATGAAATGGCAATTTCCTTTTGATATGATCAAAGTTCCAGTTACGTTTAGTTCAAAGGCGCACTGATCTGTTTTCCTACCTCATTTTTTATGTGAATAGCTTTGAAGCGATTAATGAATGATTTTGTTTTGTTTATAAAACTGACTTATTTTTAGCCCGTTAATGAGAGTAATTGTAATGAATTTTATTTTTAATAAAAGTTTCAAAGGGATCTACCAACGTGTTTGTATAAAAATGTAAAACGACTGATATTTTTATTTTTTACGGCTGACAATGAAATAAATATTTTCGTTTTAAATAACGCGTTTTGTTTACATGATTCTTGTGTGTGTGTGTGTTGCGTAGTTCTACGACTGTGTATTCAGCCACTCAGGGAGTGACTAGTAGGTACTATGGATATATTTCATGAACACTCCAATACCAAACTTCTTAACATACTCACGGCTTAGAGCAAATACGTCATAACCGCAATCGAAACGCGTGTCTATTAAATGCAAACAATAAATAATAACACATAACATAGTTACTACCTACGCTCCTTGAGTATTCATGATCCGTGTGTCCATGTGCGCTAACGTCAATTGTTTATATTTAATTTAAAATTACACCGTAGGTACACGCATAAATGTGGGAAGTAGTCACGCGTACCCACAGTTCCCGATTTAGCTGACAAGCCGTCTGTCAATAACGACCTGGCAGTGCGCGACCGGTGTCGACCGTGATAAGGTTTGATAAAGCACAAGCGGCGTTGTGTTGTGGTAATCGTTATCGCGAAGAGTGATAATCGGTGTGTGCGATGTGTGAGCCCGCGGCCGGCGCTTGAGGCGTCAGTGCCCCGCCCGCGCCCGCGCCGTCACCAGCATGTGGCAGCTGACCCTACGTGTACACTGGTGATCCCGCTGTGTGCCGCTCGCCCCGGACCCGAGATGTCGTCACCGTTCAACTTCCCGCCGGAGACCTACTCGGCTGTTTACACCGGCGACGACGCGACTAGTGCAATTGTGAGTATGTGGCCGCGGTGGCGTCGTTATCGGCGTGCGTGTGCGCCGGCAAGGTCGCGCCGTGCGCCGCAAACCGGTGCATTCAACTCGTTTGTGCAACACCGGTGTTTGCGACCGGCTCTCTCCTTTGTTTGGGTGGCTCTTACCGGCATGTGGCAGCGGTCTAGATAGCACTAACCGAATGGACTAACTTATCTGCTTCTGCAAACATAGGCACCTATCATAATGTTAGATATATAAAAAGCATGCACGACTCCTCAAAGCTTATAATATCAATTTGCATATCATATTCGTCGTGGCATGCACAGCGTATTGTGCCACCCGATACAAATTGTTTATGTTAATCCGAATAAAGTATGGGCGCTCGTTAACCAAACGATCTTATGAGCACTCGACGCCACATCTGCTTGGCGCTTTGTTCAGTCAAGGTTAACACTGGCTTCGATTCTGCAGGACGTTTTCTTAGCAGTTTCTCCCTTCTACATCTGTCGCTAGTTATTGTGGTTGGCATTACAATAAACTCGAGCTAATGAATAACGTCTGCCAAATCGGACCCGATATATCGAGATGTGTAATCGTAATCACTGCTTTACTTAGCTCACACTAAGAGACAGGAAATATCCAGCGGTCGTTTGCCTGCTTTATTGTCAAAACAAGCCAAATAATAATATGATTCCAATGTTAATCGAACGCCACTCTGAGGCTAATGAAATAATACGTTTTTCCTGTCTCTTTTGTCTTGCTTACCCACATTTTTAAAGGATATCTAAGAATTTAGTAGGAAATGCGTATGCCAGAATCGTGGCTACAGTACGTACGTAAATGGACTCTTAGACATTATCGATTCGACACTTACAAACTCACGTGACCTTTTTGAATAATGATGAAAACACATGGTCCACTCGCACTGACGACGACGTGCTAATACACTAATATCAACAAAGGAAGGAAATAGTTAAGTATTTTACCAGTTAACAGGATAGCAACAAACATGTAGATCCACACAGTGGCCAAAAAGTAAAGGAGTTACAAAAAGTTCAGTACGTATTACACACATATCACGCCTATTATCCCATGCGGGGTAGGCAGTGCGTAAACGACCGCAAACGTGCCAATTTTTAATTACCCAAAAACACACACATACTTTGGCGTTTATAACATAGTGAGGTAGGACTAGATACTCCTAGACTAGAGTTCAATTATACTTTGTATGTGTCACCGTTTACATTGGGAACTTCGATTTATTATCAACATTAAGCGTAAAAGCTGCAAATTAATGTTTTAGCCTTTTGATCGTAGCGCGAAATCTTCGCGCGAGGTTTTCTGTCTCGTTCCGAGAAGGCCGCGTCGATCGAAACACGAAATTGACACAGTTTATTTTCGATGACAAATATATTTATGTACCTACCCCTTATGTACCTCCCTTTGTGGTACACAAAGAGGCGATATAGTTGCCTCCATCCAACCAAGCACTACCATAAAAATATGCAGAGCAGCCCATATGGGGTAGTTAAAAAGATGGGCAATAAATCTGAAAATCAGCAGATTTACATATGAAAGTTATAGGGTCTTGCTCGCTAAAATTTTACCTCATTTTATTACCTATGCCTTAGCCATGGTCACAGCTTTTCCAATGAGTTGTTCCATTATGGGAATAATGGGACGTTTTTGTCCCTGTTTTGTGTCCCTTGTTCAAACGAACAAGTGATCTCTCAGATCGTTGCGCCCACAGATTTAGAAACTATATCTGTGGAAAACTACCCCTGGCTAACATAGTATGAATTCGCGAAAAAAGACGATAATATCATAATTGTTTTTTTCAATTACTGAGCGTCGGTAAGTTTAGTTTTATTTGCACACACTAATATTCAAACTAAGTAGCTAAGTACCTACGTACGACACGGAGTTTCCTACTTCAGAATCAGAATGTTGTAATATTTGTACACACTATAAACTACCTACTTAATTATTTTTTTGCTTACTTTTATTAGCTTGGTCATGATCATGATCACACTGTTTGAGTTAAGTAAATAAATATATATCCTGAACAATTCACACAGCGCTATCTAGCTCAAACTAAGCAAAGCTTGTACTACGGAAACTTAATTGATATAAAAAACTAATGCATTTTTAAATAACGATAATAGAATAATAAAGACTAAACACAAATATCTGAAAATTGATTTACTAAATATTTGTGTCTTGTGGGGATCGAACCTACGACCTTCGGCGTAGCAGACGGGATTATTATCCGCTACGCCATTGGGTCTGTCGTTAAGTCCATGAGTTGCGAAAATCTTTAAAAATTATTTTTTTGTCGTTTTTAGTAATTTTTTTTATTACTTACTAATAAAAAGTAATTTTTAATATTTAATAAAATAGGGTTGGTTGTTGTACATTTGAAAGTATTGATGGGATTGCCTCAAAATTCATAAAGTACCCACAAATAACTGCAATAATAATAAACTACTAATAAAATAAACGCAACAGTTAGTATTTTTGTTTGTGTGTTACTTCTTCACGAAAAAAACTTTTAAATCGATTGTAATGAAATTTGACACACATATAGAAGGTAACATAGATTAACGCATAGAATAGTTTTTATGAGTACGCGGGCAAAGCCGCGGGTAACAGCTAGTCGTAGACATCTTCGATACGATGTGATATCGTGGTTATGTGTGGATTAAATAAAGTTTGTGTGTCCAGGCGGTGAGCTCCCCTGACCTTCGAGAACATCAGGACCTATCACCTGTGACGCCTCGCCCGTCCATCTTCGCCTGCTTCCAATGTGCTGCTGTAAGTATCTTTATTATCATACTATTATTATTATAATCATATATTCCGTACTAATATTATAAATCTGAGTGTTTGTGTGTGTATGTATATATTTGTTACCTTCACGCTCAAACGGCTAGACCGATTTGGATGAAATATGGAACACAGGTAGAGTAATAACACATAAGCCACTTTTGACCGCAGGAAAACAACTATTACCATGGTAAAATGAGTGATAGCGGGTGAAACCGCTGGGCGGAAATCTAGTAATATATATAAAGGGTAGTGTTCACTTACCTGCTTCTTCTGATAACTCAGTTAAATTGCCTATCCTTCCGCCCTCTACGCATCTACAGAGTAGTGGCCCACAATAAGGGCAAATTTTTTACGAGGCGAATTACCCAGGAAACTGAATAACTTTCCCCATTGAATATAGGTCGAAATATAAACATACGAGTAGACTTATGTTATGATACAAACTGACTCGGTCGGCTGGTACATTTTAAATGGGCGGTAATTTTTTTAATAGGTCGACCCATGTTCCTTGGGGAAAGTTGTTTGTAGTGGGTAACTTCGCCCCGTAAAATATTAGCCCCTGTTGTGACACATTGTATACCAGAGAGACTACTATAAGCTGTCAAATAATGTCATGCTTTTGTGTAAATACAAGCATTAAGTTTTAAAAATGTAGAAGCTAGTTAGCTTCTTTTCGCTAGGGAATCGTTACATTATATTTATCGTAGCATTAGACCACAGATTACACATTAATAACATAAAAATTAATAGACTCTGAAGTTATTTTTAGTTTGGCTTGAAATAGAGTAACAAAAAGGAAGTACATATCACTGACCTAACAATGCATTTGTCGACCCGAACTACTGGATTGTAAGAGAAAACATGCACGAGACCTAGTAAATTAATTATATATGCTCTGTTTATTAGCTAAGCCACGTGCTTGGCTTACCCACGTGATGATAAGAGGAACATTAAAATAAAAACAAATGCTACATGTTTGATATCTTCGATGGTATGTTATTTTATTAGACTAGGTCGACTGGAATTTTAAAAAACAAAAACATGCTTTTATATTTGTAAGAAAATACGAATTGTAATGAAATGGCGTGGTTATTGGTTCGTAGTATAAGATGGTTGGTTGTTGCTGAGGTGGTTATGTACTACCTACCAATAACATGCGTTTTTGGAGAACATTAGAATGTTTCCAATATGTTTCTGATAAACTTTGTTGGATACTATGGTCCTCATTGAATTGTTGGCCTTACCATAAAAAGTTGAACGCCTGTTTAAAAATACTTATCTTCATACAAAAAAAGTTTATGCGTTTAACGCACCTTTAACTCTTTGTGCTAATGTCCCATACCTAGGGACTTCAAAGTTAATAGGCTACAAGTCTACAGGTGAAATTCTTAGTACATTGCGTAGCCGGTTGATATTCCTGGTATCATAACGGCTAACCGACTATGCAATGAATATCGAATTTCACCTGTAAATTTGTAGCCTGTAGTTTGATAATATCGGGTACAGCTGTGTAGAACCCTCCGTAGAATAACTCATCTGTAAAATGACTATAACATGAGATGGACGGTTGTCATAATTATCTCTCGTCTAAAATTTCGCGAATGCCTTACAGCATGGTGGTATGGGATCTACCTCCTAGCGGTCCACCCCGGGCAACGGCAACACAGGCTTGCCTGTGGATAAGTCCGGCTGAACGATCCCACTCAGCGGTGGAAGGTTCCGTAAGGGGCCGCCTGGCTCGCGACCACCATCCCACCGAAGTCTGGCGCCAAGTATGTGAGAGTGCCAGTGCCTTTACAGGCTTCTTCTGGGTGAGCTCGCTCCATCTTAGACTCTGTCTCTGTCCTATGACCTACACTAGAGTTAAGAGCAAACCCATCATTAATAAAAAAAAGGTGTTTCCATTCCTGACCACAGCTTTCCTTGTTTCAGTTTCGGAATAGTATCAAAGTCATCCGCAGAGACAAACATGCTGCAAAGAACAACAAGGTATGTATTTATTACTCGTATTATCACTCAACTTAAGACAACACAGTAATATTCCATCACATTTTAAAATAAGTAATTAATTTTAATAATATAACGGAACTAGCCTATTTAAACAAACGTGATGTCTTTAATATGAACCCCGGGCAACAAACTGTTTTTAATGCAATTACCTAATTATGTGTACGAGGTACATACTACACACTTTACTTGGGTAAACATTTGCACGCCTACTTGTCTTAAACCGTGAATCATTTTGCTGTTGACCCAGCAATAAGTATTCTTTAATATGAAAGTATAGTTTTAGTATTTCTGTTTATTAAACATTTTGTTCTTTTACTGCCCCCTAAATAAACATGTTAAAAAAAACAAATTTTGAAGTTTCCTAGATTTTCATTTGCTTCGAAATTAAGCTTCGTGTCAAATTACATAGTTCTAGGTCCACGAAAAGATACGATACTTTCGGTATTTTGATTCCATTAAGAGGGTCAAAAACACGAGATTTCTACAGCATAAGCGGCCGTTTCTTTTTTTAAACGATAAGTTTAGACCTTAGTGTTTTTACAACTACAAGTGGCTGTAGACTTAAGTATGGTTTTAATTTCAACTCTATATCTCTACGAAATAAAGGCTCTTGACAGACAGATAGACAGACGTACGAACAGACGGAAAGTGATCCCCGAAGGCTTCCGTTTTTTTTCTTTTTGAGGTAAGGAACCCGAAAAAACGTGTCACGAACTGTTTTATATACACGGTAAAAGCTAACTTCATAGATTATTGTAGGCGTAACATTATATTAAACGAGTGATTTAATTCATTTTTTAACACCTTTAATGTAGCAAGTCAGGCCAACTTGGGTGCTTTGATAAACACAACAGTTTTGTCTTCAATCATCCCTCATAAACGAAGTGCAAGCAAGCAGGTAAACCCTGAGGATGGTCTAGTCGACTTGGCAAAAATATTTGATGAACTGGTATTCCCCAAGTCGTACAGCTCAAATATGTGCCGAATTAAGTATTGGGAAATCCCTCCGAATGTTTAAAATTCAAATATTTGACGGAATATCACGATTATAAACAAATAGATGTACGTAAACGTTCGCGTAGATGAGGGGTCGAACCGTGTCGTTCAAAGACACTTCTACGTTAAAGTACACTTCTTACCACTTAAATCAATTCGTGGAGATGACGATACACGTGATTTTCCATCTTAATACTTACTAAAGTAAAAAAAAACACACGCAGTCAATATAATTCGATACAATGACCAATGCCAATGATCTAATTCGTTATTAGACTAACACCGGGGTCAATCCTTGTATTTTTTACATACATACATATGTATGTATGTACATATATCACGCCTTTATCCCTTACGGGGTAGGCAGAGCGTAAACGGCCGCAGAAAACGGTCATTTTCACCCCGTCTGACAAACATTCGAGGGTCATTCGGAAAACTGTGCATCGCCATAGTAAAAGGTTGTCAGCCTATCTCCTAAAATTGCAATACACACCCTCGAGTCACTTCAATTTCATGGCTTGTACTAGACGTAAAACTTAACAATTTTCTATATTCTACCGCTATAAAACATTTTGTATTATATAGTAGAATATTTTACATTGGAAGAATAAGCTTTTTATACAATAAATTGCTGGTAAAGAATATAACCAGTTTTCTCCCTATTCACTCGGTCATCCCGATGCACCCCGTTTTACCGGTGCATGTTCAGCTTGGTGAGTGTCCATGTTTCGGTACCATTGGCGAGGATCAGCAGGACACATGGGTTATATACCTTGGTCTTCAGGCATTAAGGTAGTTTGATTTCGTGATATTTTTTTATTTATTATTACATTACATACCAGAAACTATAAGTAATATCTTTTACGTTAACCCTTTCCCAACGGCCCAAACTTAGAGTGTTTGTTCAAGTGCTTCGTCGATTCGCGTCACTCAATTTTATGGCGAGCTTTTTAAAATTTTTACTCATTACAAGTATTGACTGTGTAAACATGGAAATCCCACTTCAGAACTTCATTGGCAACTAAAAAAAGTATGCAAGTAGGTACATTGTTTTCAAATTAACTCAGTTCATCCAATAGACGCAAACGTTGTTCTGACAGACTTTGAATCCGGATACGTACTTTGATAAACGAGTAAAATGATATGATAGTATATACTTATTTCATCTCTATTATTAATTTAAATGCTTACAAATTAAACCGTTTGTTGTCATGGAGCAAACTTTAAAGCTGAGCTGGCTGTCCATTCATTTTATACAACTGATTGGTGATAGATGATCAGTAACCGCAAGTCACACACACAAACTCACGTAGTTCATAAATATGCAATATCTTTTATAGAAAACTTGCAAAATTTTAGGAACATTAGGAAGTGTTTTAAAATTTGGTATTCTATGCAATATCTGTTAGGAGGTAATATTTTTGCATTACTTTTATATTTCTTTTACTTGTATGTTGGTACTGCTGTTCCGACTAGTTACAATCATTAATTATTATCATGTTGGAATGATTGCGTGGTGTCGGCTTAGAATAACATCTCAATCCGCCCGTATAGAGTGGTAAGTATGGCAATATCCCCAAATAGGGCCAAATAGGGGGAGGCTTATGCACAATAGTGGACTGCTGGTGGCTGTGAATGTAATTTTATATGATGATAGTTGATAATCTCTGGCCAAAATATAACCCCCAGAGTAGGGCTGCAAAATTTTTTCACAAAAAATACGGTATAATGAGGGTTAAAGTGAGAAATTCAACAGTATTTTGTATATTTTGTTAGATCGAGCAAAGTCTTTGCGTGAAAATAGTATTTTTTATGTTTTATTTATTAAACATTATAGTGGAATAAAAAATAGTTTATCAATGCCCCCTACAGTATGGATGGAAACCCTACGCTAGACCCTCCGGTCGTTTTGTGGTAGGTATGTGTGGGGCAATTAACAAAGGCCAACTAAAAAAAAACGAATGTATTGTAATTACTTTTTTTAGCAGGCAGGCAGTTGTTACATCTGATATAGGTATGTCTCTATCTTGCTGGGCTTTTGTCTCTGAAATTATTTTAAAATATGGCTTGTATTTGGTCAGTTAAATTATAGTTTGGCTAAAACCTGCATTCGCATTACACAATAGTACAGGCTATCAATAGCATGTTACATATTTAAGCAGTCTATTGCAGTTCAATAAACCATTGATTCTTAGCAACCATTTGCAATTCAAAACTCCTTGCCCATTGGGGTCAATGGTCGAAGCCTCCAATTTTTCACTTGCTATAGCGCCACTCGAATTTTCCTCAAAAAACTCGTTAAATTATGTATTATATTTTGTAATATATTACGTCCGATTATATTGAAGGCGGTGAGTGACCCGGCATGCACGTTCCTCCTAACTGAACGTCACTCACGTTTTCTTCATGTTTTTGAATAGAAAAATTCTACTTTCCATTTTTTCTCCTGCCTGCACGTGACATAACGGGTGTTGAAAATTTTAAATACGAAATAACATCACCCGTTCAACCGTTTTCCCTTGGGAATCAGGCGTTAAAAAGTAGTATATGTTACTCAGGTATAATGTAGTAATCTTACTATGAAAAAAATATTTTAAAATCGGTGAGAGCATCGTTACAAACTTACACAGGAGAAATACACAGAGTATTAAATGGGACAACCAAATGACAATATGCAGACTGTAAGTTACAGTCTTGATAGTACTCCGAATACTGATAGGGTGCATTCAGACCATGAAACAAAACAATTTTCCATAAAAAAATGTTTTTGGAAACGTTAAAAAATTTTGGACTTCTCATAGTAAATGCAGTCAGCTGATCGTAATTTTGTATGGGAGATCGAACAATTTTTGTAGTTTCCTGACATACGTTCCTAGGCGAAAGTATTAATTTTCCTGAATGATGATTATCCCTTAGTCGCTTTTTACGACACTCATGAGTAGGATTGTAGTGATGCTATTCTAAGATGGCATACCTATGGTTAAATGTGTGTGTTTAACGGTGTGTTGTTTAGACAAGTACATACCTTATGTGTAGCAAATTTGTTCGTTCGTTCGAGAGGATTACAGGCATATATGGAAATGCTGGTTTACAGCTAAGGGTTCAGTCCTCGGTCACGGGTCATCGGTCACCGGGGGTCGACCACCCTGCTACGAACTATTGTCACTACGCACGCAGACGTGATCCCCCCTGCCTACCATCGCGTCAATACAGTTCATAAACCCCGTAACGAGATCCCGTCGCGTTTAAATACTCTAGGTGAAGCCCTATTATACATTCGATACATCAATTTTAACGAAGACCTGACATTTTGTTGAAAAAATTATAATAAGAAATTATGCCCGGTCGCCGACACTGCAACCCGGGTTCAATCAAAGCTGTTTACGTCAAATATCTTCTAATCACAAGTATCATAATGAGATTTATGAGGTTTTCACGTTTTCAGTGTGTTTTGGTATGAACCATGGGATATCACGTGGCTAATTGAATTTCATAATCCCACGGGGGAGATGCCATGACACGGAGAAAGCAGAAATTATTTGCGCACGTGGCGGTACATGTGATTATGCTAAATATGTGGCAATGCACTTACCCTAAAATTATGATTTATACATTAAGGTTGCATTAGTTAAAATGTTAAATATATGCACCCGATTTTTTAAAAAGCTTTCTGACTTGAGATGAGATGAGCGGTAGTGGTGGAGTAGGGACAAATGAAGTAAAAGATTGTTTAAAATTTAAACATAGGTATTTTGTTTTTATTTATTTCTTCTTCCTTCTTCTCCTTCCTATCTTAAGGACCTTTTCCACTTCTCACGACCTCTGGATAAGCCATGTCGTTCCCATGTCAGAACGATTCTTACTATTCCCATTCATCATTCGGATTTCTATAGCTATTCTTTTACTGTGCATGCGGCCAGGCTGTGGAACTCTCTTCCACACACAGAGCGCGACAGTCCAACTATCTCTGTGTTCAAAAGACGAGTTAAAGAACCATTTACCTATCTCTTTCTTAGTGATTCATATATATATAGGTATATATTTATCGAATATTTATACTCATATATATTTATTTTATGTTTTCATTTTGTTTCAGTATATATTTAGGTATGTAGTTTATGTAGGTTTATGTAGTTGTATGATATTGAGGGGTATTTTATGTAGTTGATATTAAAGAAAATTAAAATTATTATCTAAATTTTTAAATGATAGTGCACGCCTTATCTGCCTCACTTTATGAGATCTCACTGCCCAAGGTCTGCTGGAAGAGATTTCTTTTTAGAAATAAGTAGACCTGTTGTGAATTGTTTCATATATGTATGTGTCCTATGTTTTTATTGTGTGCAATAAATGGTTTAATAATAATAATAATTTGTTATAAAAAAGTGTACAATTTATTTTCTTGGTACTGCATAATTTGAAAAAAGTATTTAGGACTCTGAGCAGCTTTCTAATCTTTTGTAAGGTATGTATCCATCCCAGAAATAATAATGCTCCACTAAAATCTTAGTTGATCGACAGAAAGTAATGGCACCTTTGTGATATTTAAATTCTTCAAAAAAAATTAAAGATCGTAATTTTTTTTGGATATATTTTTAGCGTTATTTTTTGTTACTTTTGATAGGCTTTTCGTGTGAGACACCGAGTCGTTCAACGGCCCGATAAACCCTGGTGTCAGCGTTTTTCAACCGCTTACTACTAGTAGTAGGCCTCTGACATTGTTGTGTCACCACCGCCGTCTAAATAATCATAGACAGTAATCGGGACCGACGGCTTTACGTGCCCTCACGCACGGAACCATCTTTCTGTTCGGACAATTAAGTGGTTTAGCCTGCAATTTCCTAACCAAACCAGAAACATATTCAAAAAGTGAGATATTATCTTTGTGAGAGCTTCACCGAGACATAGAGTAGAAATCACATAGAGATGACACTCCCGCTCCAGACGCGCTCAAGGTCAATCCGTCTGGCTGTCTCTTAGCGAACAATTCAGTCGGGAGTGCGCTTCGCCGCGGAAACGTTCGTCATGCGGGTCGAATTTTCATTTTTTGTGAAAAATTTAGCAATGCCGAATTATTGTGGTGTGTATGGCTGCAAAAGTGATGCGAGGAAGACTCCGCATCTAAGTTTTTTTAATTTGCCTAAAGATGAGCCAAGGTAAGTGATGATTTTACAGTAAATACCTAGGTACCTACCATTCTTTATTATACGTAATTGTTGTGTGTACTCCTATTTTTACTTACGTAGGTACCTAGTTTCCATTTTCTAATTTAAACTACCTAGGTGCGTAAGTCATTGTTAGCTGATAATGATAAATAAGCACATTCGTATCGTAGGTATGTTTTGCACCTATTTTAAAATTCTGTACCTACCTATTAACAATAAAATGGTAAGGTAAGACTTTAAAATGGGTAAATATTTTGTTCCCACGGGAAAACTGTTAGCAGCGGTCGCAACCGCTTGACTGGCCGCTAGTCTGGAATAAAATTATTGGCACGTGACAGCCCCGACTTAAAGCGCGGGAGAGTGCGGGGCGTTACGGGCTGCGGGGGGAAGTAGGTATTTAAAGCGCGGCTTTTGGGGCCCAGACAAAGGAGTTTCGTTTCTATACGCAGTATTATTATCTATTCTTATGACCGAGAATCGTTTCATCGTCGCTTTGCGTCGCAGGCAGTCGCACGCACTACCACCACAGTATAATTAATAGTACTCTACCACTGTGCCACAACGGCTGTCCGTTTTCGTAGTAGTCTAAAGTAGTAGGTAGTAGTTGAGTGGCCTAATTTTCAAAAAAGTTTGCACCTTTGAGCCACTATCTTCTAATATATATATATGTTTATATACTCTGTTAGGAAAATTACTGTAAAAACTTGAAACTGACCAATTTTTCTTAATTTTTTCAAAATATGTATTTTGCTGTTGCTCTAGTGATTTTATATGGGAGAAGCAATCTTCTTTTTCGTATTTCGTAAAAATTGTTGTTCAGTTCACGACTAAAGCACGACCTGAGAGTTAGTACAGTCACTTCTCTAACGCAATGCATTTAAACGTAAATTAAATAAATTTACCTAACAATAATAATAAGTAAAGTGGTATGACGTAAATAGGATAAATACCCGCGGTTTACATGGACAACAAAAAAATAATGCGACACAGTTTCAGCCTTAGGCATTTAGGTAATGTTACTTACTAAAATAGACGGACGTAGGTATTGTGAATAACGATTTCAATTGTACAGGGTGTCCCATAGTGACGCCCAAAGACAAAATGTTAATGTCTTATACTGAGTATTGTATCCGAATCACCCCCAATGTTCCGCGATTTTT
This sequence comes from Tuta absoluta, assembly GCA_027580185.1. Taxonomy (NCBI): domain Eukaryota; kingdom Metazoa; phylum Arthropoda; class Insecta; order Lepidoptera; family Gelechiidae; genus Tuta; species Tuta absoluta. Next base: position 9,286,269 of record JAQAHW010000003.1, read on the forward strand.
ATAGTTCCCGAGTTATTCAACTTTTAAAGTTGTATTGGAAAAATCATACTGACAGGTTTTTTCTTTTTTTTTACCTTCGGAAAAAGATTTTTCGAGAGTTTCTTATTGTACCATACCAAATTTTCATAATTGGTCTTTTCTAGCATAAAATCAAAGAAAAAAATACTCGGAAATATACAAAAATCGCGGAACTTACAATGGTGATCTGGATACCCCTCAGTATAAGGCGTCACTTTACGGGCCACCCTGTATATAGTATTAAAGGAAGAGAACCAGTTCGATAGAATTAGAATGTATAGATTTTTAAAACCAATATAATAGTAAAGCTATCAAGATAAGAACAAGGCAATTATGCAGATATTTTTATTTTTGGAAAACAGGATATTGAAGGAGTTGCTACGAGAAAGATAACAGTTGAGTATGCATATTTAGCGTAGTCATTATTTGTCTAGTATAAGATAATTCATGAAATAAAGTTTCAAGTAATTAATTAAATACATTCTCCGTATTATGCTTCTAGCGTTGTTTTTTTTTTTTTACTTTTCTTGTTTCCTAAAACCAGGTACAAAAAACAGGAAATAAATGGCTCTCAGTAGCTTTTTTAACATTAACAGTCACAACAGTCCACTGCTGGACATGTGACTTCTTCTATTGTGGAGTATTGCCATACTCTGACACTCACCACGCTTGGCAGGCTGATTGGCGAGCGCAGTGCAAGATGCTGCATTCACAGGGAACTCTTCTGCCTATTCCCTGGATGATTATCCCTTAGTCGCTTTTACGACACACAGGAGTAGAGATAGGGTGATGCTATTCTAAGCCGGCACCACAGCTTACTAAAGTTAAAAGAGAGAACTCTCCCTGAGTCTATGGGAACAAATATAAAGTAAGTAATAAATGAAGTCGGTCTGCCATAGTTTAAAAGTAAATTTTTTATGTTCACAGACTAATTAAAACAAATACTATTACTATCATTGAATAAAACCTATAGCTGCAACTTAATAAAGGGAGTAATATAAAACTCGTTTATAACTTGTAAGCGGAGTGATATTTTTAACTTGAAAATAATTGCACTTTTATTTTTAGCTGATATAACGCTACTGACGTCAACAACGAGCATTCATATTTCATCAGGTACCTACGGACAGAGATACTGTCTATAAATGAAATCAGACAATGGCTTTGTTTATTAGGGAGTTGAATGTTGTAATCCTGAGGAGCGTGGCAACTGGCATGGTAGTCGGGCGGTTGACAGTTGCTAGTCGTGCGGCCATTTCGGCTGAGATAAGCTGGCCTGGCAGGAGGTAGGCAGCAGAGGTCAGCATTGACGTCAATGGTCACGTGGCGGTGGTGTGGCAATGTGGCAGTGTGGCAGGCAACAATGCGTATTGCCTGTTTACTGCGCGAGCGAGCCGTCAAACACTCGCAACTGCGTCTGCGGTAGTGTCGTGCTAACTCCACATTCATGCCTTAAACCTGTTATTTTTTTCTATGAATAAATTTGTGATTAGTTGATTGGTGCATTGTATTTCGATAAATCAATCGCCAATACAATATCGAAGCTGTTTTTTTCCGACAGCCGACAATCTAGTACCTACTTCTTATTAATAGGTATCAAATAATTAATATATGGATTATGGAAAATAGTGGACCCCGTGGACCACGTCCACTTAATATTGGTTTGGTACAGGTATTGCCGTGTGATGTCGGTTAGAATAGCATCACCTCATTTCTTTCCCGTGGGTCTCGTAAAAGGCGACTAAGGGACTTGAGGGTTACACGTGTATTGCAATTTTAGGCGATGGGCTGATAACCTGTCGCTATGGCGATACATAATTTTCGGAATGATCAAATATTTGTCAGTCGCAGCGGAAATGACTATTTTTAACGCAGTGTACGCTCTGTCTACCCCGCAGGGTAGAATAGGCGTGATATGTTTGTATGTAGGTAAAGGGGAACTGGGCATAACTGTATGGTAAACGATTTACAATTTTGCTTTAGGTAGGTACAATGTACTTTTTAGTAATAGTGTACTTTTAAACCATCGAACTGAATGCTAACGAACGTTTCCCCCCTAGGAACATGGACCGGACTACAGGAATTGGACCTTCCACAGCAATACAAATAGTATGTAGACTAGATGATCAGCCACATTCTATGGGGAGATATTTTCGTGTTTTGACCTACGTTCCTGGGGGAAAGTTGTCCGCTACTAAATTAAATTACCATTAGATTCCTACATTATCGCTGGTAAACATAGGCTATATTAAAACGTCTTATTCCGGGAAAACGGTTAGCAGCGCGTGAAACCTGGGCATGCCGCTTGATCCAAGAAATCTTACTGCTTTTTTATGTTGTCAATCTTCTTTAGACTTTAAACTAAGGAAAATTAAATTTGAAATCTTTCAAGGGGTGATCGATCTCATGAAACCGAACAAGTTTTTCAACTTAGTGTACCTATCATAACCGGAATATGAGAACATTGAGAAGTTATAGGTACCTAAGAAAACACCTGTCTAGTTAATTTCCTTTCATTTGCCAAGGTCGATGAGGATTCAACTTGAATGCTACCAATTAAAAGATGATGACCTGTTTGAAGTCCTTTGATGTAATGTAAACATGAAATAAAAACATCGTTTTATCGTTTATTTAATGTAAACGAGTTTTTGTTTTACCTAAACTTTGGAAAATAAACGTGGTAAAACAAATCGTCTTGAAAACGTTATGATTATTACAATACGGCATGCATGCGACAGCTGAAACAAACCAACCAATACTTAATTGGTTACTGAAACATGTGGTTCAAGAAATTTATTAACTCAAAAAAGAATTACATTCACTTACTTTGAGAAATATAACTACTATACTAATGTCAATCAATCAATGTAATCTTTAAATGGAAGTCTGCGTTGTGTTAGTATAACATAAGCAGGTGATTAGGTGAAATTGAAATTCTTTATTCAATGTAGGATCGTATTATCTCTCATTGATGTCATGATCCGTCAATGTAAAAAATATCCGTCAATGTATAGGAGGAAGCCATGTCCAGCTGTGGACTGTTGTGGCTGGTAAAGTAGTAGTATAGAAGATGGTCGCATCTTAAATTGGTTATGATTTTACGCTTCTTACGCGGCACCTGTCAAAATTAAGCGACGATTAAAAATATGGCGGTCAAACATAGGTACAAGGGAATCTGCGTAATACTAGACTATTTAAAACATGACATAACTAAAATAGTACATGACAACTATTATCCTTTTCTAAACCTATTTATCAGAATGTTTAATTAGCTGTTTAGTCAGTAACGTGGAATGTTTTTTTTATAACAATTTTGTAAATAAAAATAAAGGCACTGCCTCTAAGCTGGCCAGGTTAATCACACGGCATGTAACTTTACGCCATCACCATTTGAATATGACATTTGTTACAAAATATGGTCAAGATTTTCAAGGCGTGTTATTACATGCGTATAATTAATTAGGTGGCCATGCGTTGCGAATTGCCTGTAACTTTGTAAAGGCAACATTGTTCCGTTTCGTTCGTTTTGTTAGCCGCTAAGTGTCAGTCAGGCGTGTATCATTTTCTGTGTTTCTGATCGAACTACGTTCATTTCCTACAACTGTCTACCTTTCGTCACAAAGTACGTATTTTAAAAGTCTACACGTAGGTGTTTGACTATTAGGTAATATATTAGATTTTACGCTGGATAATGCAGATTTACTCTATTCAGTAGAATGGTTCAATGCGTTTTTTGTAACTATAACATGCAGCGTAGGTACAAATGTATGTATGTGTGTGAAAGTAAGTAGAGGATCCATAGCAAAATTATGAAGTTAATATAGTTGAATGGCGAAAGATTTCTTTAATTGACTACAATTATTTTGTTATTTTTATAAGTGTGACGCTATAAGACTACTCTTTAAATATTTATCGACCATTAGCGGTTTCTCCCGCGGGAATATGACGTTTTAATTTAGCCTATTTTCATCAGGGATAATGTAGTAAGTATTTTTTTTTATGTAGCCTGTTCTGTGTCCCACTGCTGGGCAAGTAGTAAGTATTGTAGTAAAATATGTTTTTTATTCGGTCCTGTAGTTTCGGAGCCTATTCAATTGAAACAACCAATCACATCTTTCCACATTATAATTAGTATTAGTGTAGATAATGAATAGTAATGCACTTTTCGAAACCTAGGTGACTACCTAGTACCTACCTTACGCTACACTATGCTACAAATGCGGCTGAATAGTCAGTACAAACAAAGCATTTTCCAAATCGATCTTCTTTGAAAAGTTTTGTTCTTTTAGGTTTTTTAATCTAAGCAATAATGCATCAACCATCACCTGCTTACTTATTCGTTATTGCTTCGTTATGTTTACCGTTAAGATGTGCGTCATAATAAAGTCTTGATGTTTGATTAAGTGTGAGACCGTGTCTTACCGGCGCCGGCGTCTTGTTATAAAGGTGCACCTAGATTGTGTGTTGGCAACAGAGGCCAGCAGTCGTTTACATTCATATTTTTTTTTTCATACATTTTACTGTCAAATCGCTCCCACATTGCAGTTGGCGACTATTGTCCACACGCTTTGTGAGAACACCTTTAGGGAAAGTTCAATGGCAGGCCAAAGGACTTAATATCAAGAGAAATTACGCATAATCAATTCAGTTTGTTTTTGTTACGAAAACAAGTATTAGACGATTTAGTACTGGCTACGGCGTCAGGAGATTTTCTTATTATCTTGCTGCGGTTACTTACAAACTCTTGTGTTTACTACTTATTAATACTTATACTTATATGTATATATGTACCTTAGGCGGTTCTCCTACTTGTCGTCCGTCGCTGCTTATTTTTACGGTACTTTAACGCATGCGTCTGTCAGACGAAAGACAAAAGGCGAATTCCGTATAAATACGACTACAGTGCGTTTACGGTGCGTGACAGACGCATCTTAGCCGGATTTGTATGGGAATAAGATAGTGAAATAGATAAATCTGACAGACGCATGCATGTTACCGTGCGTTGAAAATACGCAGCGACGGACGAAAACTGAGAGAACCGCCTAAATATTCAAAGAAAAGGTATTCATTAACAAATGATTCAATTACTCACCTGATTCTTATCTAAATAACAGGAGTCTGTAGATAAGTGGCAAAATATAAGGAAAACTCTTGGCGCCTAAGTAACCAGTCACAACTTACTTAATTACAATACCTTATTCATAACCTGTCTAATAAAAAAAAAGCAATAGTTCTTACATAACCACGATTAGGCTATTATACCAGCTTTTAACCCGCCATATTCCTTTGCTGGGATGTGTCTACGTGACTTTTTGATGTTTATTATTTATGCAACATAATGTTATGTTGTTTATCCGTTAATTTATTGAAGCAATAAATATTGCTAAAAGACAAAAAACTAGTTTACGTCCTTGAATGTTGTGGTTAGTTTAGTAGGTAAGTTGACTGACCTGCGCTGCGTGATACAAGACTACATTAGTCAACAACAGACAGGACAGAGATCAGTGCAAAGGGCTCGTTTCCAAGGCAAAGATCCATTTTGGGTCGCCGAGACTACGGAGTTAGGTCTCAGGAATATCAAATTTTAACGAGTATACTTTACTGTTGGTGAAAGTATGGGTAGGTTGGTACCTACTCCAAGAAACCCCGAAAATAATATAAGCACGCATAAGTTTCGGTGCGGTATTTGATTTAATTTGCCGTGTGATGTCGGCTTAGAATATGGGGTTCTTACCGATGATGAACGATGTTAGTTGAATTCTCTAATATATCGGTCCCGTTGCTTGAAATCGCAGGTTTATCTCGACGATTCCACATAAAGCAGTAGTAGGTACCATGAGATGCATCGGAGTTCCAGAGGCCGGCGCCAAACAGCTGTTGCTGTGTGTGAATGCCAAAGCCAGTTTAATTTTATAAGCTCGTTCAATCTTTGACTCTGTCAATCATTGCTTATTTTGTGGGCATACTTTAAAATGTTCGTATTCCACAATATTTGCCAATTCCAATTTCCTCTAACTAATGCACAAAAGGCACTTGGAACTATTTTGACGTTAATGGAAAGTATTAAATGCAAATTATTTACTAACTTACTTCGAACGTAGTAGAACATTGAAACTTAAAGCCAATCGAATTTATGAGTTGAGTGCTACATGTTCGCAGATGATGTCAAATTGTATCTTGGGGTTGGTGACCCAGCGGATGCATAAGCGCTGCAAACTGACATAGACGCTGTAGCAACTTGGAGTGGCGATAACCATCTCCTTTTCTATACGGCTAAATGCAAGCTTATGACATTCTGTCGTAAACGCACACCGATCAGGAGTGAATACACTTTGATACTAGGCTAGTGAGTGAGTGTCAGCGAAATCCGAGACTTGGGATTGGCATATGATAAAAATCTTGACTTAAGTATTTATATTCTGATAGACATCTGTTAAGGCTCTTATTTCACTATGTGGCTCTTCTTACACACAAGGCCAACAACTCCAATGCCCTTAACAAAATAGGTCTGGTGGTACCGAAACTGGGTGTAACGTTTTGGTGGCGTGGCTAACCATCTCGTCGACGGCGCTTGCTCTCCCCGGGGACTTGCTCATTCAAGACGAAAATGAAAACATATTTTATGACAGTTTAGCAGCTTTAGCTAGTAAGATATATCGTTAGATACAGTATTAAAGTTAAATTATTTATTTCATATTAAATACTAGTGTAAACTTACATGTGCTTTGGGTGTAACCTGTAAACTTATTAAATTGAATTATGAAGATGTATTCTGCTTAGATGTTACGTTTGTTTTCGTTTCGCTGATCTTATCTTACACAGCACCAAAGTCTCTCGTTTGACGTCAATTGCTAATTAGCTGACCATTTTTTCATCACAATTGAATCGCATTAGACAAGGCGAGATAACTTGCTATAAACATGAGAATTTCTATGAGACCAGTGAAACAATGAGGGTAGATATTACAAAATAACACTCTTAGCTGCTAGGTTAATTGGTGTGTGTAATCTATATTAAATTAGTCATCGATGATTATCAAAGTAGGTAATTAATAAGCCGGTCATCAAATTTATTTCTCATTAGGGACCTTACGACCCTGCCTAGAGTCACGTAGGCTTTTGGGCAGCTGTGATGGCTCGTGCCAAGCCTGTTGATGTGGCTAATATGCAACAAGGAACCATTTTCCTTATACGCATATTAAACAGAAAAAGTTAGGATAAACCATTTGCAAATCCAAAAACACGTTAGGCCGAACTAATGAGTTCAGCGGCCATGCATGCCAGACGGTAGATAATAGACTTAACCTACCTACCTCACACATACATACATACACATATCACGCCTATAATCCCTCGCGTGGTAGGCAGAGCGCAAACGGCAGCAAAAAACGGACATTTACGCCACGTCTGACAAATATTTTAGGGCCATTCGGAAAATTGTGTATTGCCATAGTGATTGGTTGTCAGCCCTTCGCCTAAAATTGTAAAACACACCCTCGAGTCCCTTAGTCGCCTCTTACGCCTCCCACGGGAAAGAAATGGGGTAATGCTAATTCTAAGCCGGCATCACACGGAGGTGTAAGCCGGCATCGCATGGATGATTTTCTGTCAATTAAACGGACAAACACAGTATTAAATAGTTACACTTACCTACACATTTCATTACAAGGTAATATTTTGATAAGTGCAAGTAATAATAATTTGGTTAATTTAACAATTTGGTGAGGGTTTATGGCTCGAGGCATGGAAATGAACATAAAACATACAATATAGAGTCGTAAGAGGCGACTTAGGGACTCGAGGGTGTGTATTGCAATTTTAGGCGATGGGCTGACAACCTGTCACTATAGCGATACACAATATTCCGAATAACCCTCAAACATTTGTCAGACGTGGTGTAAATGGCCGTTTTTTGCGGCTGTTTACGCTCTGCCTACCCCGCAAGGGATTATAGGCGTGATATGTGTATGTATGTATGTATGTACATACAATATTGTTGTCGATATATGAAAAAAACATTGTTACTTCCATACAAAAAGCGTTGATTATTGAGGCGCTTTTTGCAGAAAATCCAAAATTCTTTTGCATATTCCGTTACTTTTTACATGAGTGTTCAGTTTCATGCGCCTTGAACATAACTTTAAGTGCGTATTTGCGCTGATTTATCATACAACATCAATATATAAGAGTACTATTATTCTCGCTTTACATTTGTTGATGTAAACAGAGTATCGTTTTTTGTAAAGGTTAAATGAATATGCAAATAGATGTAATTTAACACTTAATTATTACCTCATTCACAAATGGTATACTCACAAACTTGTTGGGTGTTTGATACAAGTAGATACGTTATTAGAATATTTTGGCACTGACTAACATATTTCATTACGTAACAAGTTTACAAAATACAAACAAATGCAAATACTTTATTTTCATTGATAATTTTTGTACTATATTTGCTAATAGGGATGTTTCGGGGATGCATTACAGAAATTCAAATGTACAAAATGACTAATACTGAATGAAATGGTAGATTTTTTTTAATATTAGTTTATTGGATAGTTTGATGTTTCATATTTAAACTCAACATAACATTTAAATAAAATATAAAAACTCAAAAACTTTATAACAATATATATTTTAAATATTGCATTAACCGGTCCAAATATGCATTTACGTCAAAGTTTGATGATAATGACTTCAATTTTCTTGCAATTATTTCATCGGCGTGATTATGAGAATATAATATCGCAGACCAGTTATCTAGCACCTACTGTTATTAGGCCAATGTGGTTCTCTTGTGATTGCTGTTCCCATTATTCATATCTGATGTTTTGGACACCGCAGCGTACGTGACAAAATGCAAGTGAATGATATACTTGCCCTAAAAGACAGATATACCCCTTAATTGATTTTTAATTAACAATTGTCTACTCGGAAAAACGCATTCGTAGTGATTTTCCTCGTATTGTTTCACTATATCATGTCGTGTTTGCACCGTAGTGCGACGGAGATGGCAAGCGATGAGTCGTGAATGGTCTGCTCTTTCTAGGTGCTTTCAATTTGCGTCATACTACAGGATTGAAATTCAGCCGACCTGTAGCACTTTTGATACTTTTCCTCGTCTTTTGCATTGTTTCGATACTCTACATTGAAAAACCTGAGGAAAGAATTCGAAAACTGAGTTCAGCCAAGGTTTAAACACCTACCTAATGGTTTACCTTGTTGCATAATTTTATTGTCTGTTCAACCTCTTCAAGGGTTAATTTGGACTGACTTTTGACTCCACTACAGGTAAAAGGAAATCATTTCTTTTGAAGCGAGATATCTGTTTTCCTCAACCTTTCCCAACTTTGTGACTACGTACGCCTCATACGCATATTGTCATCTTTATGCTATGGTATATATTACCATGTTACATTGACCACGTATGCGGCTCGTGGTCCACCGAGAGGGCTCAGCGCTTGCGCTTGCGCAGGTCAAAGGGCAACGCACAGTCGGGACACCAGTAAAAATGCAGACGAGGTAAACGCACTCGCGATGCATAATGCACAGATGCAAGCCCGGGTGCGCCGGCGCAGGCGGAGACACATCTCAGGAACTAATCTACATCCGCTTTTCGCTAAACTCTTGGAAGTACGTTTTCAACAGGAAAATCTTGTTTTGGGTTTACTACTTTACTTATCGCAACTTTGTTGACTGGACTTAGGACTTAAGACAGTAAGATTTACATTAAATAATCATTTTTCCTCGATAATATCTGACAGACTATTAAGTTTGTAAATTAACAATAAGCTGGACTTACTTCCAATGTGACTTAACAAAGTTATGAAGATTATTTAATGGAGATAATCCGTTGGTACTACATGGGATTTCTATTAGTATCATACCAAGTCTTTTAAATCGCAACTAATAAGGTAAAACCTCATACTTTTTGAACAAATTGCGCACTATAGATAGTGTTCTCTGATAACGGGAGGAAGGAAGTTGAAAAAATAGTGGAATACACCACTGGTCTGACCTTGCGATAACGCGGGTAATTGGAACATGCCTTCATGAGTGACTTGTATTCATTTGTTTGTTTACATGCCTGTGATGTTTTTCGATAGTAGTGGTGAAATAAAAATTTTAAAATTTACGAACATAGGTACTTACTCCTTTTTATCGTATCAATTGTACTAATATTATAGCAGCGATTGCGAATAGGTATGTTTCAAAACTTTTAGGATGCCTTGTGATTTTGCATTAGACAAATGATAAAGTCGCTTCATATAGGTTCTGCGTATCATTCAACGTCCAGTCGCGAAACTTTTTGGTTGAATATGACATCGAAGATTTTTCTCGTAACTTGTCATATCCGAATGTGAAAATTATTATTATTTTCTGCGTAACAAAGCTCGTAGACGTAACTAAATATTTTTTTGAAAACTTGCAAAATTGCACCGCAGCAGTCTGGATTTGATCCTGCGACTTTCGGTTTCAGTACAGATGACTCTGCCGACTGAGCTTGGTGAATTTATGCAAGTGCATTTAAGCCAGTAACACGTATGTCTCAATCTACCGGGATACTTTTGCAACTACTCTTTGCAGATTGAATGTTGCCGTAGCGATGAAAACCCGCGATAATTGTGTACTTACTAAGTTTTAAAGCACTTCAATGTGTTGCATATAAGATTTTTGAGAATTTTCAAAAATTCTGTGGTTCAACTCCTGCCTGTGGTGCAATGTTTCCTGTTCTTAAAAACGTTGTACCCAACACGTTGGGGTTTTAAAATTTAGCACCTACACTACCTACATTTAGTTGATCTACTTGGTGTGTGTACTGCCGTTTAGCGTAACGTAAAGCGAAAGCTTTCGCTTCATGACCATCAGCTTATTTCTAACTAAGAGTTATTAACCTAGCTTTAATAGTCGTAGTTGTGTTTCTGTCCTATGTTTGTTGAAACTACATAATTTTCTCGCTGCTAGAGGTGAAAAGTTCTGTCTACCACGCGAAAGCAAATTTATTTACAACTCGTTCTTTTGAATTCACTGAGCCCAGGATAAAACTTTTAGTTTCTTTCGCTGCCTCAGAATTCAAAATTAGCAAAAATTAACTTTCCTTTCTTGATGTACAATAACCATTGTCCTTATTTCAAACTTCCTAGAAACAGTTACTACTACATGGAAACTAACTAATGACCTATACTTTAGAAACGTAAGCCGAAAAACCCAAAATGTTTCCGCAACTAATTCAATACGGTATTTACATTTCCAAATAATAATATGCATATTTGAACTAAACTAAGTAAAATGACGTAGATATTCCATTATGTGTATGTAGAAGGTATAACCTACTATGATATTCTTGCTGGGTTTACCTATAGTATAGGAGATCTTTTTTGACAAGGAAATAACAGAACTTAATCTTACGTAGGTATTTCCAACTTCAACTTCAAAAGCCACAAAAGTCCACTGCTGACAATTGGCCTCCCCCAATCAGGTCAGGGGGTTTTTACCATACTCACCACGCTTGGCAGGATGATTGGCGAGCGCAGTGCAAAATTTTGTATTCTCAGAATTCATCCCCTAGTTTCCTTTTACGACACCCACGGGTAGAAATGGGGGATGCTAAGCCGGCACCACACGGAACGGTACTCGTATTTCCATGATAATAACATAACATCGTGCGTAGTTATTTGTTGAATAGAAGAATATTTCTTTAATTTATTCTTTATTTATAAATCTTGGTAGTAGGGTCAATTTACCAGTAAGTACAATATTTGGAAAAAATCAACTAGTGTGCATTAAGATTGCAGGTAGTTTGTGATTGATTCACGTGCATGGCGACGGTTAAAAATGGCAGACTATTTTAAGATCAGAACAAGTTCCAACCTATATCCCAACTCAATATACTGACGATGCTACGTGTTAATACAGTATTTGCATCATGACTAAGTTTGGCCGCCAGTAAACAGTTCAATCGTGACATAATGCAGTGTAGAAATATCCAGAGCAAAACCAATTGAAAAAATTTATTCGTTTGTAGTGTAATGACCCCTGCGCGAACTCTACAATAAAATTGTAAGGTCACACGATGTGGCTAGATTTTACACGATTTGTAATGCATATTTCATTGAAACGAAACGTTCCTTGGATATTCTAAAGTTATTTAAGTGGTCATTTCTTAACATAACATAATTCTTTAAGATTCCGTGTTATTCTTCATCTTCCTTTCGTGTGGGACACCGAATCGTCAACGACCCGATGAACCCTGGTGTCAGAGGTTTTCAACCGCCGACTACTAGTAGTAGGCCTCTGACATGGTTGTGTAACGACCGCCGTCTAAGCAATCATAGACAGCAACCGGGACCGACGGCTTAACGTGCCCTCCGAAGCATGGAACATTCTCTCTTTTCGGACAATCAGGTGGTTCAGCCTGCAATGTCCTAACCAGACCAGGAACAAATTCACAAAGTGATAAATATCAACTTTATGAGTGTCCCGCCGAGAATCGAACCCGGAACCTTTGCGTCGCAGACAGTCGCACTACCACTGCGCCACATCGGCCGTCGGTGGTATTTAATGTCCTAAAATCTAAACAGTGGGAAAAGCAAGTTTACTAAAACAACCTTGTCTGCTAAATATTGTTCCAGAACAATAATCTCATAAAGAGCTTGCCCTAATAAAATTGAAATCAGCATTAAATGGTTGGGGTTAAATAAAACTTTGTCATAATCATAGTTGAGAGTGTCAGCTCCTGAATACATTCAATCAGCGAGTGATTTGTGGACGCACGCCGCTGGAGCGTGGACCACATACGGTTTGTATTCCCTTGCTGTATGTATACAGACGTAAAGACATGACTGACAAACGCCATTCATGAAAGCAATTATTCGATGTAGGTAGTATGTTGTTACCTAGATTTGACTCATTTCGTGTAATAAATCATCCGAGAAAAAGTGGTCATTATAGTCATTGAGGTGCGGAATGTAGGTAGAGGTGTTATTTGAATAATATCATAAACGATTAAACGATTATAACCATATTCTTATTCTTTAACCTTCTTGGAGATTTGTAATTTTTTTGGATAGGTTAAACATCATTGACTCCTCTGGTTGAGGATTTATAGGAGTTAAGCTGTAGGGTGGCGGAAACTGACTCTATCGACGATATAGTGTCGTCGAGATAAAAATGTTTAAAAATTATAGCTCCCATACAAAATGTTCCTGACGACTGGGCTAATTTGTATGAGGGGTAATTTATTTTCTCTGCGCTGCGCCAGAGAGAAACAGCTAATCAAATTGCGCTCAAATTTTCGCATTAGTGTAAATAAAACCGGTTTCAAAATCTAGCCTGCGCGCTATCCCCACCTTTACATGACTTCGACTCTGTGTATGAAAAAAATTAGATAGCGACACAACATAACGATGCAGAAATAACTCAACTAAGCAGACGAACGGATGCTCTAATCAATCTGGTCAGCCGGCATGCGCTTGCGCAGGCGGCGCGACGCATGCCGGTGATTGCCGGAGCCGGGGGCGTCTGCGCGCGACACTCACTTCCATCAGCGTGATTGAACAGACACACACCTATTAGATCACTTAGTCTTCATTCCCTCTGACGTGGTACCCGGGAATCACGAGGACACTGCATGGTACAACGCGATACATAAACCATTTCTCGTCAAAGTTTTATGGGAGGTCTACTAACCTCTATTGCCTCTCTGTTTATCGTGAGCAATTGTAACACATGCAAAAAATAATTCCTTGGTAGCTATCCATTATGTATTTGCGTTAGGTTTACGATCTTCCCATAAATGTTTCATGGTACACATATACATATTTTGCGCAGGTTTTTCGTAAATGTAGAGAGAATTAAGACACTTAGGTATCGATTCGTTTTGCATACGATTGCCTCTAAGACCTGGCGTTTACCTGTGGATGCCAATGCCCGATTAGTTATTTGTATTTCCATATAGGTGCCTACATCTGGGATTTCGAAGATTTCATGTAAAATGCGAATTTACAATTACTATGCGCGCACATTTTTATGCGAGAAGGGATTGATTGATTTGCTAATCCTGGTTTTTAAATAAAGTTTTTCATCTGCTTGACGCACGTGTATGCTTTTAGATTTGACCCCTCGTTGGCGTACTTACATACCTACAGACTTATCTTCTTGTATTTTTTATAAAGCCTGGTTTAGTGTTATTTTACTATTTTCATAATACGATACGAACTAACTTCTAGAATAGCAATAAATATTTTTTTTCGTGTGGGGCACCGAGTCGTCCTATGACATGATAAACCCACAGTGATATACAGTGTGTTAGGGAAACGACTGTACAAACTTTCAGGGCATGTTCTGGACGTGACACTGAACCATTTTAGGTTTTTGCAAAGTACGAAATAAATAAGGTCTACCCTTATAAAATCACACGAACAGCAACAAAATTTGTCAGGTTAGGCTAAATATTTTTCATATTTCGATAATATGGTTCTGAGAAAAATTGTTTAGTTTCATGTTTAGAACATGCCCTGAAGTTTGTACAGTCATTTGCTTAACACACTATATAGTATTGACGTGTATATTATTCGACGCGTATGTACCAACTTTGCATTACGGCCGGGGCCATACGTAAGTTTATCCATGGATAAATTTCCGATTTTTCCGGTCAAAGAACATTCCCGAAACAGTATGATATTTTAAAGAAAACGTATAACAAGTACTTACGTCGTAGGCACGCCGCGCCGGTCATTTGCCTCTCACCGGCCACCGTCTGCCTGCTCGTCATTAATTTATGAGTGTCTCTACGGGTGCATTCGAAGTGTCCTTTTAATATTAAAGCAGTGACGCTGCATACTCAAAGCCACGACACGACGATGCCCGTGGTCCTTTCAGTCACATGACTGAAGACACCTATTCTACGTACGTTAATATTATGCTACAATTTATAGCCCTACCCATCCTGTTGCTAACTTATTTGTAGTGTGCCAATAAGACATATCTCTGTATGGTCGGATACTGTCAAAAACATCACTTTCGACGGGTATAACTTCAATCAGATGCTTGTAGCTATACTAGTGCAACGCTGCGCTACGCGCTGTAGTTAAGGGGCCGAGACATTTATAAGTAATTTTTATCAACAATGCAAAAAATACCTTCTAAAATTTTGTTATTGTTTCGGAAACATGATACTTACTGATAATTCGGCTCGATAGAAAAAATCGATTCGAAACTCTAAAAAAACATTACATCGCGTACTGTGTAAAAATTCATACGAAATAGTGTTTGTTGTCATAATGATTGCCTTACAAAACTCTGGTTACGTATGAGATATTATCAAAAATACCAAAATACTTTCTTTTACCTGCTGCTTCCATTTTCCCGTGGAAATTAAAAACCCCCAAACTCCCTTGCCCCAATCCAACTTCCAAAAATCTAATGGTACTTACTCATAAAGGAATCGGTTTCAGATTTGGAGTTACACACTCAAACATAGAATCAATTGAAAAGAAAAACAAATATTTACTCTTTAGGATGATAGTGAGAAATTCTAGACTGTCGATATAAAAGTATAGTTTGTCCATTGTTTAGGTTCATACAAATATAAGCACCGGGACTTTATCCCTGTCTATGGGGGTCGTTCTTTTTCTTATTTTCGTGTGGAACTGGTGGAACACCTCGCGTCCAACCACCCGATGAACCTTGGTGTCACGAGTATTTAAACCGCCTACTACTAGTAGTAGGCCTCTGACATAGTTGTGTTACGATCATGGACAGCAACCGGAACGACGGCTTAACGTCCCTCCGAAGCACGAAACCATCTTTCTTTAGGTGGTTCAGCCTGCAATGTCCTAACCAGACTGAGAACAAATTCACAAAGTCATAAATATTTGTGAGTGCCCCGCCGAGAATCGAACCCGGAACCTTTGTGTCGCAGGCAGTCGCACTACCACTGCGCCACATTGGCCGTCAATATGGGGTCATGACATGCAGTCTTGGGTTTTGTCTGGCAGTAGAGAGTTCAACGCATCCTGCGCCGAGGTACCAGCACGTCACCGCCCTATCGGAATTGTTTAACAATAAAATACATAATGGATTAACCAAATACATGAATTATTATCTTTCCCCCTCGAGGGCAAGAAGTTTTTTCCCCTCTTTGGCCTTACACTCACAGTGAGACAATGACCTATTCTAATTAAAAAATAACTTGTTTAATTTCATTTTCGTGGTTACATATTTTATGTTCTTGCTGGCATTTTTAATGACCGTACAAAAACATATAGTAAACTAGATTTCCGCCCAGCGGTTTCACCCGCTGCCCCTCATTTTCCCGTGGTAATTGTTGTTTTCCCGCGGTAAAATGTGGCCTATGTGTTATTCCGGGTTATACTCTACCTGTGTTCCAAATTTCATCCAAATTGCTGTAATAAGCCATTTGAGCGTGAAGAGGTAACACACTCTCAGATTTGTAATATTATAGTACGGACTAGACGCGTATGTGACTAACCTTAATAACTAAGTAGATGCATTATTATAATAATAAGATGACCGGTTTGTAAGTTTTATTTATTGTTTTGTGTGTATGTTATAGATAAACTCCGAAACTACTAGACCTGTTTCAAAAGTTCGATTTTTGTTGAAAAAAAGTTGGATTTTGATTGTTTCTAAACATGTAAGCTTGTTTTTTCACTCATATCGATGGCGCCACTCTGAATTCATTAGGCCATTTACTTATTTATGAGCTAAATGACGTTGTGTTTTCCCACCAGCAGCGTCGTCAGGTTTTTAGATTATATTATAAGTATATCTATTGTTAGGGAAAATACTAAAATGCTCATGTAAAAAAAAGTCAAGTCCGAGTCGAACTCGCGCACGAATATACCTCTTTGTATAAAAATGGCGTAAAAAGTAGGTTTGTTGTATAGGAGCCCTTTAAACATTTATCTGTTTGTTTTTTTTGTTAAAGCGGCAAAAGTAATACATAGATATGTTCTGAAAATTTCAACTGTCTTCAATTTTCAATTTTATCCTCCGAACCATTGTATACGTCAATAAAGTTGAGAAACGATCATTAAATTAAACAAGTTATTTTTTCGATAGACCAAAGCCCACGTTTTTTGTATTTGATTTAATTAAATGTTAGATTTTATTAAATTTTTATTGTTTTCAAATTTTTTGCATTTGTTTTTGTAGCGGCAACAGTATTACGGCATCTATAAAAATTTCAACTCCCTACATATCTATCTATCTGGATTTATGAGATATAGCCTGGTGACAGTCATACAGATATACCTATATACAACCGTACGGAATCCTAAAAAATAAAAATACGCAAAATAAGATTCTTGTTGGTCGTAGATTTTGGGGTAAAACTGTTTCGTGTAGGTTAGGTACTTGCTTAAAAATGATTCTGTAAAAATCAAAACCTGTTATCAAGAGTTTTCATTCGTTGCCCACAGTTGCACCCAAAAAAAATATAAGTAGCTTTTTATCAGTGTGTCGCTTTGTCCGACAGTAACGATAGTTTCTTGGAGAAATTTGACTGAAAATAAATAATTATTAAGTACTAGCTTTTACCCGCGACTTCGTCCGCGTTAGGTAGTTTTTTTAGAAACAGGTTCTAAAGTAGATGTTTAGGTATATTCATAGTAAGTATGACAGTGATATTAGAACAGTTCTTATCTCTACCGTTTTAGGATGACTTGCTTGCTTCTGTTGTTAAAGGGACAATTCAAAATTTGCTATCCGGTGTACTGCCCTGAGAGATCAATATTTATAACCATTGAATACAAAAGTAAGAAGATAAAAAAAAATCCTTGGTATAAAGTTGCCAATGTCCTTTCTCAACTTATTCCCAGCATACTGAACAACTTTTGTTTTGGAACCATTTCTGTATCTCTAATAGTTTAGGTGGGCTCCTGATGGTTGGTAGGTACACCTGGTGGTCTACATAAGGTACTCCAGATCCTCAATGTCCTTGTGAAAAGAAGCGGCCCATCATACTGAACAACTTTTGTTTTAGAACCATGCCTGTATCTCTAACAGTTTAGCTGGGCTCCTGATGGTACACCTGGTGGACTACATAAGGAACTCCAGATCCTCAATGTCCTTGTGAAAAGAAGCGGCCCATCATACTGAACATCTTTTGTTTTGGAACCATGCCTGTATCTCTAATAGTTCAGCTGGGCTCCTGGTTACCACCTGGTGGTCTACATCTGTACTCCAGACCCTCGAATGGTGATAAAAAGTAGCCTATGTCCGTTCTCGGTATGCTAGCAATCTCTGTGCAAAGTTTCATGAAGATCGGTTCAGCGGTTTGGCCGTGAATGCGTAGCAGACACACAGACAGAGTTACTTTCGCATTTATAATATTAGTGTGGATAGTGTTGTGCTGGCTTCCGACCCTGAATCAAAAATAACATAAAAAGAAAATAAAAATATTTTCTGGGACATAGCCGAACTTCGAGCAAAAATTGGACATAGCCGAAATTTTGGAAATTATTTTAAAATCCCTATAAAATCGAATATAATCGACGAAAAGGCCTGAAATCTTTAAAAACACTAATTAATAGCATTATCTATCGATAACATGCATAAAAAGTGGAAAAAGACATAGTCTGAAAATCACCTGAAAACGACGTGCGGCCGACCGGTTCGTAGCATCCATATACATAGGGGGAGTATCGGTGCGGTGAGCCGGGAGATGAAAAATCGAAGTTTCACCGATTGAATAGGCGATCGGTGGAAAGTAATAAATTATGTCTAGAAACATAAAATAATATGTTTTAAATGGTTTGGTAAGCCATTAGACCTTCGATAAGAAAATATAAATTTTTCTATATAAATAAAAATCGAATTTGGGAAATTTGATTAAAAAGTTGTAAATTTATTTTACTCTTAAGAAAGACATCGTTAGCGATGAAATATGTTTTGGAACAACATATAAAAAGTGATTAAGATGGAATCACATAAAAATTGGAAAATTTCCTATGGGCGCGGATGGGTAGAAGTCTGCACCCTGAGCTTGAAAGCAGCAATTTTATATTATTTAAATGACATATCTGGCATACAGCCGCCTGCAAAGATGGGTTTCGTTGGGCCCTAAGCAGTATCACAGTATGTAATTGTACTGATACAACGTTACCATTTCGAACAGACATATAGATAACCTCTGGTCTTAGTAGTAGATGGCTGAGATTACGATAGCTTGGATAAATGACTCAAAGATTTAGTAATGAATGATTTGATGATTTATGCTCCACAAGTTCGAGGTACGTCAAGCGCTTGAAGCAAGAGGAAATGTTTGTACTATTTCGATTCTATAATTTGTTGCATGTCTAGGTCATACGGAATACTTATTCGGGAAACGGTGACTGCGTACGAGATGTTAATGAATTATAAAAGAATTGAAGAGACACCGTAGTCGGCGGGCTACGTAATGTCTACAGACAGGACTATCTTAGTAGCTTAAGGAACAGAATTGGTTTTGCGTATCTCATGGATCATTTTGAATTGTGAAACATCTTTTGAGTTAGTGTTGCGCCAAGACGGACACAAGCAGTGCTATGGCTATCGTTTGACTTTGTCAGATACCAACAGATAAGAGGCTCTATCATAGCTCTAACGTGGTTAAGTGGGGAATACTAAGCGGTCTTAAGATTAGCGCTAGTCCCCTCTACTTGGCACATTGAGGTGTGCACTCGAACGCAATACGACCAAAGTTGCAGGTCACTCTAAGGAGTATAAAATAATAAAGTAATTCAAGTCTATTTCATTTATGAAACTGACATAGGGGGGATGACACTGAACCCCAAATCAGATGCAGCTGATAAACATGACTCTAGGTATATGATGGCTGATAGGAGTGAAACGGTGCATTCCATGAAGCGAAGATGCAGAAGAGAGGGGCGAAAGCATAACAATCCTCGCAGGTATCTAATAAATCGCTGAAAGGGGTGGTAGTCGTGGAACGATAGTGGTTGTAAGACCCCTCCTGCTTATGTCAAATTTGTACGGAGTACTTCAGCGAGGCTAACTGATTAGTCGGTTTATTGGTCTGTCTGTGTGGCTGCCGCATCTGATAATTGAATTAACTTTATCGCAGCTTAATACTGCTAGTACTAACCATTTATCTATGAAAGAGATCGAACGCAAGACGACCTAGGTTGCAGGTCAAAACTCTATGGAGTAATGAAATAAGTATATAAACAAGTGCTGCCAGCCCATGGCATGCCCAAAAGCACTTTGTTAGCTTAAGAATGAATTAGGCTGCAACCACTCGAACGCATTACGACCGGGTTACTGGTCCTGTCTGTGTGACAGATAGTAACTGTATGACTCTTTAGAATACCGCTGGGAATCCGGCCTGTCTGTGTGACAACCAAGGTATTTGGCTAACTGGAACTGTAAAGTTATGGATATTATCCAAGAAAACTAACTAATGATGAAACAGACTACAAAAGAATTCTGATAAGTCTAAAGGACTATGTACGAGGTATCAGAGTTCTATTTTCGTCTGACCGATGAAGTAGACTGTTTGGCTTGCAACCAACTGCACATGAACGGAGACGTTCATAGCTTACAGAGTCCTGTAAGCAACCGATGGCATTTTGGTGAAACGGAGGGATCCTATAGGATCCTGCAGGTATGGCATCTGGGGATGCTGTACTGGAAGAGGGTCATCGTAGAGATGCGGGACGGGAGCCTCTCTACCTTCTCCACCACATTTTATTTTTTTATTTAAGATTGAAGTTGGTTGATGGGGTCTTCTTGATAGAGGATCTCTGATAATCTTAAAAATCTTCTTTCTGAATGGTAAGTCTTTTGTGGAAGCTTAGTTCAAGAGCATAAGCAGTAATTAATAAAATGGAGGAGATGCGTTTCTTATATCAAGCGTTGATATAACCAAGATGTAGATGTCGTCCATGGTTCGCCGTGAACGACATTTTATTCTATTTAAGGATATATTATGTCTTTCAGGGATAGACCTTGGGATGCATAATATATTTTATTTTTTATTTTTAAAAGAAATTAAAGGCACAATAATTTCTTTCATGGGATAGAACTAAACGAAGGCTCAAAATAAGAGAGTATAGATTCTTTCTGATGGCAAGTAAGTGACTCAAAATTATCTGGGTTACTATAAACATCGTGGACTTGGCCACTAGATGATCACTATTTAATAATATTTATGTTTATTATACAACAACGTCAACCTATTAGCGGCAGTTATTGAGATTTGTTAATGTCAATAATTGTATCAACGTTAATTTATAGGTTGTTTAAAGATAGAAAATCAAGCAAGTGATTGTCTCTGATTAGTATATCAAATAGCAGTTTGGGTTTTTCATCCGAACGTTATTATACAGTGGAATTCTCTCTCTTTCCGAGTGAAATTGAGATTTTATTGCATTTGAGCTAAGACGTTAGTGAAACCTTCGCTTTGAATGTTTCTCTGAGTGTCAGTTGTCGTGAAAGCGATCTGCGCCCTACAGACTTAACCAGCCTGGACTGGGTGAGATATCTTGGACTGGGGTCTGGAGTCACATAAGAAATTAAAATCTATTATTTTAGATTTTATAGAGGATAAGGTTCAGTAACAGTGTGGATGTGGATTAGTGTGGATGACGTTAGTGAAAAACGTGCTTGTAGGTTGGCAACTGTTGGGCACTATATTTTGTAACTCACATAATCGTAAATACAATAAAAATAAATGTATGTCACGGACATAGCCTGGAAGTGTAGCAAAATTTTGGTAATTTTTGATAGACTAATTTTTATTGTATTTACGATTATGTGAGTCTATGTCCGTGACATAGCCTGGATGTTTAGCCAACTTAAGTGGCAGTGTGCTGGGCACATCTGTCGTAGAACCGACGGACGATGGGGTAAGCGGGTCCTCGAGTGGAGGCCACGCCTCGGCAAGCGAAGCGTTGGCCTACCTCCTGCGGCCAGACAAACCGATGAGTAAACAAAGGCAGTTGGTAGCGACTGGGTCGCGAAAACAAGAGATCGTGCCCTGTGGCGTACCCTAGGGCGGCCTACGTCCAGCATATGTATGAATGTAAGTATATCGAAAAGGAATTCCGTACAGAATAAGATGCAGTAGCCAGTATCACTCATATTCCTATTAAACATAACGCCATAAACAATTTGAAGACAATTTGCAAAATTGATAATATTTATGCGCGGTGTCTAACTTGTGTGTCAGGACTCAGGATGAATGAACTTATGTACATTTTTCCCCTGACTATAAATATAAATCATCTGCTTCTAGGCGTATTAAATGAATCACGTGGACATTGATTTGGTCTATTGCTCTTCTCACAATACATTGTGTATTATTTGACTCATACTATTATTTATCATGCCGATAGAGTTCTAATTGAAAGTGACATTCAATTGAAATTGAAAGTATCTTTGTAGGTACTTAACCTCGTATAAAAACATTTAAACATTTCCGTTTTCCCATCTTTCATTCTTACTCTGAGATTTATTTTAATCAAAGATCATAAAAAAAAACTACGAGTGCATTAATGCAGTTGAAGGTAGCATGAACAGAAATTACGCCATGTTCTAGTCACAATGATACGTCATTTCATACAACTAATGGGAGTTCTGAAAAACTCGTAAAGTCATTACAAAGTAAAGTTGGCGTGGTCTCGCATATTAATATCAGATTTACCACCGACGGCGTGCGAAAGAATGGCAAGCCCACCCATGTAGCACCACCGGTACTTATTGGGTTTTGTAGGTGTATAAGGAGGTATTTAAACAATGTAGCCGTATTTAGTTCTTGGCATGAATATTTTATAGTTCCCTTTTTTTCGACCGGCCGGCCGCACCGCATTTTTTACTATAAAAAAGCCGGCCATGTGCGAGTCGAACTGGCCCCCTGAGGGTTTCGTAACGTACGCACCGAGTATTGCATATGATATGATATCCATATCCCACAATTCATGTCATTTCAATATGATTTTTGAGTACTTGCATAATTGCACCGCAGCGCAGGCGGGTTGCAATATTGCAAGTTCTTAAAAATGGTATAGCCTACGCGTTGTATTGTTTTATTATGTAGTACTGTTTTTTTTTTAATCTTGCAAAATTTTCAAGCGCGGACAGGATTGAAAAAATTTCACACCTAACGGGAAGTGTTTTAAAAATTTGGTATTCAATGTAGTACTTTATCTCATTAAAGCATAAAAGATTTTTCGCGTTACTTGTCATATCATATCTCATACCTACAATTTAAAATTACTTCGATCGTGGCTAGATAAAGGTAGATC
Source organism: Tuta absoluta (assembly GCA_027580185.1). NCBI lineage: Eukaryota > Metazoa > Arthropoda > Insecta > Lepidoptera > Gelechiidae > Tuta > Tuta absoluta. Next base: position 9,309,559 of record JAQAHW010000003.1, read on the forward strand.
CTGTGAGGATATACGTTGAATAGGATGAAATATAAAATTGTATGTGGTAAATAAGTAGGTATATAATGCCGATAAACTTTAAGGTACTTTGGTGCCTATAGCTAAGAAAGTAAATATTATTTATGGGCACGCCTACCTATCTCTTATCTTATCAGTTCAGTGACACACGGAAGTGAAACAATACCTACTTTGTGGTTGGTCCACAATATTATCTTAATCATAACATTTGCAATACTTTATCCATTTCAGATATCATATCGCCTTCCTATTGAGCATAAAAAAAAATATTATTTTAAAATACTTCACGTGTTAGGTATATTTTTTTTTAAGAAAATTTTTCTGACTTTCGCCATCACTAGTGGTGACGCCTCTTCCATCTGGGCTACAGCAGCACATCCTTTGACCGCGAATTTCGCTAGTGCTTCTTGATGCCAATAACGTGTTACACGGCTACACCTTCCGGGTTAGTGTTGCACCAGTGATGGCAAAAGTCGCAGGTTGAAATCTTGCCCGCGGTAGAATACTTTGCAAGTATTCAAAAAAAAATTGAGCAATTATTTAATAAACCTACTTAAAAAAACAGAAAGGAAATAGCTGGAAATGTTGAAAGGGGTAATATAGGCCAAAAAACTAAACATTTTCCTGTGGTTTGTAAGTAAAAAATAAAAATAGGAAAAAAAGTGATGTCCCATAAATATTTTTTTTAGCTCATCGACTCATATTGTTTAAGATATCAAACTACCTCGAATCAAATTTAATCAAATCAAAATATTTCGGAGAAATTGTTTTTATGAGCTGTATCACCATAAAATATATTTCCACCTTTATTGTTTAGTTGCAAGTTTTACATTACATTACATACATACACATACACATATCACGACTATAATTCGTTGCGGGGTAGGAAGAACGTATACGGCCGCAAAAAACTGACATTTACGCCACGTCTGACAGTTATTTTAGGGTCATTCGGAAAATTGTGTGTCGCCATAGTGACAGGTTGTCAACCCATCGTCTAAAATTGCAATACACACCCTCGAGTCCCTTAGGCGCCTCTAACGACTCCCACGGGAAAGAAATGGGGTGATAATTCTATGCCGGTATCACACGGATAAACATTTCTTTATTATTAATTATACTTATATTCTTTTGTGTACTTTTAAACGGTCTCCTGAATTAAAAGTGATGATGATCTAACAATGTTTTATCATAATACAATTTTTCTTTCATGCGTCATAAGAAAAAAATTAAAAATCTGCGTAAGTTGCTTGAGCAAATATTTTGTAGAAAGAATGTTGGTTTTAATTCAGTGCATACTTAATCACTCCTTTATATAGCCAAGAACTGTGTGTCAGTAAAAACAAAAACAGTCTGTTTTAAGCGAGATAGTATTGACGTCAAAACTGGTCCGATCCAGCGTGATGTAAACTGTTTCCATAAATAGTACCTATGTTTGCACAGCATTATAATTATTAACAATCTGGGCTAAATTACAGTTAAGTACTGGAATACAACGACTTAATTATGAGATGACTTCAGATGACACAACGCTCTTTGAGTCTTACTTGAATGTAAATATACAGCTTGCAAATAGTGGTATCGAAAATAACTAGAACGTTTGCATACCTTCGTACATAGTCGTTCTTACTTTGGAGTATGTCTCTATATGTCGACGACCGATGTGGCGCAGTGGTAGTGCGACTGCCTGCGACGCAAAGGTTCCGGGTTCGATTTTCAGTGGGAAACTTACAAAGTTAATATTTATCCCTTTGTTCCCGGTCTGGTTAGGACTTTGCAGAGTGAACCACCTGATTGTCTGAAATATAAATGGTTCCGTGCTTCGGAGGGCACGTTAAGCCGTCGGTCCCGGCTGCTGTCTATGATTACTTAGACGGCGGTCGTTACACAAACTTGTCAGAGGCCTACTACTAGTAAAAGGCGGTTGTAAAACTCTGACACCAGGGTTCTTCGGGTCGTTGGACGACTCGGTGTCCTACACGAAAAGAGAGAGACGAGTATTTCCACATTCCCACACGCAAAAAAAGTATGTCTTTATCAGATTTTATTACTTCTGTCTACCACTTTCTTACTCATTAGCAGCTCGTATGCCTATGAGATGAAGCTGGTCTTTAGGTCTATACCTACATGGGCTGGACGTTTTTAGCTCAACTCATTTCTAATTCGGATAAACTTGGATGTTGGCATTTTCATGCTAGCTCTGCTGGCAAGAATGAGCGAGTCAGTACTGTTCAAAACTTAGAGCCTAAAAATAGTTTATTCTTACAAGATGCGTGAAAACGTACCTACGACGGAACATCCATCTCTACTCGTACGTCAGCTCATCATCGCGCCATCTGAACCGCACACACTCCGATGATAACGTGATTTCATAATACGCGAGAGATAAGTTGGTACGTGACTTGTGTGTATCGGGAGATGTTCTCTGCTTCTTTCCCACGTTGGTCTCACGTAAATGTCTCGAATTCTCGGAGAAAGTGCAGGGTTGCGGCCGGCTATGACGTCAATCGCATAAGTTTCATAATCCCACGGCGGCGCGTGACACCACACTCTGTCGCGATAGTTGCCAGTCATGTTATCGATATTCGATGCTTGTGTTTTTATTTTAAATATCATGTCACTAGCATTGACGTAAATGCGTTTCTGGTTTGGAGGCATTGCGCTGTCGTTAGCATTTTTGAGGATTTGCAGTGCGTCAGTTGCATTGATGGCATTTTCCTCAACTTTACGTGATTTTGTTGCTAAAGCAAATTCATATGCCCTTAATAATTCCTTTTTGCCTTTGCGTCATTTTACAGTATGTACAATTTACGATAGAGAAGTTTCTTCCGTCTTGGCATCGGTCTAGGTGGGAAATCGTGCAGCGGTTGGGTAATACAAAAGCCTGCGTAAAAGCTCGATTGATGCTCGAGTCACGTCGGTTCTGTGCCCGTATGCGCTTGCGCCGGTCAACTTCCAATAAGTGCGCAAAAGAACTATTCCGAAATGCTCTACAGTAAAATATTTTACTCGATATTTTTTCTTTTTTGCCTAGTCACCTAGCAAACATTTGATATCTTTAAATAGATCTATTATTCGTTATAATATATTATTGTTTGTAGTATTTACATTCATTGACGTCAAATTAATATAATACATTGTGAGAAGAGCCTTCAGATATATCTAGTCATAGGAATGACAAAAGTTGTTAATATCCATTAATAATTCGGAATAGCTGCGTGTTTTTCTACTAAATACGCAGGATACATCGCGTGACGCATTTTAACACCGCACTAGTATTTTGCTACTTCTAATACATTATCAATACATTAATGAAGCAAATTCAAAACCTATTTAACATTTTTGTTCAGTTTATTGGCTACCAAATCACCAATTCTTGAACATTTTGTCTGTCTATATGAATGTATGAATTTACATAAATATATATTTACATAGCCTATACTTAGCTGTGGCCTGCTATAGGCCGATACGATGATATATATAAATAAAATACATTATTAGGATATAATAATATGTTAAAGCAGGCTTAAAGTACCGCCGTTCCAATAGGTAAATCGTATTTGTGAGCTGTCATCTCCATACTAAAAGAGATGTAAACAAAGGAAAATGAACCCTCTGCCATAGTATTTTCACGAATCTGAGAGCTGTCCAACTGACAAATACGACTTATTGGAACGGCGGCACTTTAGGAGTTTAATATTCGTAGTAAGTTCGGAATAAGTCGCGGTTTAGCCGGCGCGTGAGTGTGATGACGTGCGCGGACGCATCGCGCGGCGCATCTCAATGCCGCACCGTAGCAGGCCGCACTAGGAACTCGGCCTAATACGTCCACGTAGCAATACATTAGCGACCAGTAATCAAACTTCATTGACGTCAAATGAGCAACATTCTTACAAATAAGGGCGTCATAGACGCCGCAGCTTAAATATTCAATATTTGTTTTTCTTATAGGAAATTGAAAATCTGAATAACTAGGTATATAAGCCCAAAAAAACATTTTGTTCGTGAAGGTCACTTTCAAAATAAAAATACATGGTTTTTGTGCTGTGTTTGCTCTCAATCAGATCCACTCTATTTTAATTTGCCTATCTGCTACTAATTTATGTAAATGGCTAAAAATCTAAAGTTAGATGTTGCGGGTCATAAATCAATTACGAGTACTAATTAAAATTCATAGTCTGTAATCTCATAATCCCATTGCATAATTTACTTTTATTACTCATGGTCTGTTTTTAGACCATTTTTTGTGACAAATGTGTATTCGGCGCTTCTGTAAATAGAACCATTAAGTAAATCCGTTACATTCAGACAGGATGTTAGCGGTGAAGTTATATTTATAACTGACTCATATTGAAATAAAATCTAATATTCTAAACGCGAAAGTGTGGTTACAAATATCTATCAATATTTTGTCTATTCTCTATTTAGAGTGTGTGTGAGTTACCACTTCGAAGAATAATACTTGTCAACTATTATAAAATTAACTTTTAGGCGTAGAAGCTATCATCTACGTACATCGCTAACCAAACTAGTAATTATTTTGAGTTATTATTTTATAAACTCCTTTTTCGACTTCTTGTTCTTGGTTGTGTGGCATATTCATGTTACGTATCACTATGAAATTATTATTTTTCCCACAGCAAGATCCATGTTCTTCAGGAACTATTGTGAAAACAAGGCAATCGTTTTGTACTGTGAAGTGTTGATTGTTTTCCCATCTCATTCAGGTCGTTATAATATGGTACGTTCTCAAAACAATACCAGGGATTGTTGATGATCAATTATTGATCATATTCCAACATATTTGTAAATATTTTTGGTATATTTTTGCCACCTAAGTTTTTTTTTTCTACAATATGAAAGGAAATAGTGATTTTCGGTTGATTAGTATGACATTTTGCGTACAGACGTACAATTTCACAGATCGAAACAGAAAATGTTTTATTCCCAGGACAATATAATCTATAGAAAAACATGATGTCTGTTTCAAGCTTATCTGTGTGAAAGTCTAATTCCAAATAATAGATCTTTGTTTTATGAGAAAGTAAAAGTTTCTTAAATGTCAAAGAACCAACTTTCTGTTAGTATCTTATAAGTACTATACATGTTTGGAAAAGTATATATCGTGTCTTCTTTCTATTTGGGGCTGTTCTCTTTATCGTAGAGTGTGCCTACCGATCATGATACCTACACCAATGTCATACCAAACCCATAGAGAAATACAACTACAGAATTCTCCGGATGATTAGGCATCTATTTATTCATATCCTGGATAAATTCAGCAGGTCGTGTATCTGCCCGCGGTCAACGTTCGCATCTAACAAGTTTTTTCAGCACTGGTTAACGTCCTCTGGCATTCCGTGAATTTGATAGACTCGCAGAATATTTATTAGCTATTTTTATTCACCCCTCACGTCACGGCTTCGAAATAATACATTTTTGATGGCGCTTCAAAGAGTTCTACGAACTGAAGTTTCCTTGAACTTCCTGCTTTAAACGTGTAGAATAAATTCAATAAACACGTAAAAAGACCGCGTGCGCTAATTTACGCATTACTTATTTTCAGAAGCTTATTCATTGTTGTGTTTTCAGTTGAATTGCTTTAACTGGAAATCCGTTGATTTCATATGTTTCAAACTTTTCCCTGTTGTTGCGCAGAAGCATAATGAAATGTACATGTAGTAAATATTTATACCTATATTGCGTTGTCTATTGATTATAGTACCCTCGCCTTATCCTTCGGATATTTGTAGAAAAAATAATAGTAGTAGAATATTTGTGACCTAACCTAAGCTGTGTTGTGATAAACAATGAATGACGTAGGTAAAATCTTCCGGTTTTAATGGAATGCTTTTGCGTATTGCACATAACACATACTGTTGAAAGTTGAAAACAATAAACAAATCCACTGTTTTTTTAATGGAATTCCGGATAAATACCTACTTAAATAACCTCTAGCGGCTTGACATGTTTATAGTACAAAAAAAAACATGTTTGATTTAAAGTCGGTGTCCTATCGATATGCATAAACACACTTACAAAGTTAATGCAATTAACATCTACCTCCGAAATATCTAACGGAAAATGTGGAAAGCACAGTTCATAATAGAGTTGAATATTTAACGCAATTGCATCAAATTTACTTCTATGAAATGTGTGATTTTTTAAATTAGTCGTGCTTAATCATGGATTGGCGTAAATGTTAAATTTAATCTTTAAGATTCCCATAAAAAAATCATGCATTAACGATGGCAGCACGATATTTTTTCTTATTATGACATTTTGTTGTTATCATAAGCTGAACACGCATTTTTCGTTGGATTAACTGGCCCTATAGTGTAATGGATAGTACTCCTGCCTGCTACTTGTTAGATATTCTTCAAATATTTGTGTTGAGTTTGGATGTTTTCTATGTATTGTATGTGTTTATTTACTATATAATATTATAAATCTGAGAGTTTGTGTGTGTGTATGTACCTATGTTTGTTACCTCTTCACGCTCAAGCGGCTTAACCGATTTGGATGAAATTTAGAACACAGGTAGAGTATTACCTGGAATAACACATACGCTTCTTTTTACCGCAGGAAAACAACGATTACCACGGGAAAATGAGTAGCAGTGGGTTAAACCGCTGGGCGGAAATCTAGTATATTATATTTATATCATTGCATTGCGAGGTCTTAAGAAGTCACGTTGGTGGACTGCCGGTGTGGGTCTTGAGGATGATCTCGTACCCGGGCATCTTCTCATCCGGGTCGAAGGCAGCAGGGGCAGTGTTGGATCTGGTGGTGGGAGTAGTGAGGGGTCAGGCCCGCCGAATGCATGAGCACCACGACCGGCCAGGGTTTGTTATAAGTATATATTTTGCTTACTGGCGAAAGATGTGAGAGCTGGATGGCGCTGTGTGAAATGTCCAAAATATTTATTTATTTATTAAATTTGGAAGATACATATTGTACCAAGCAAGCAGAGGCTCATATTATGAACTCACGCGATGCGTGCGATGTAGGGCCCAATGACGTCAATGCAAACATTAATATTTATCGTACGAAACGCATTTAATTATTCATTTCCAGTTGTTAAATAAATGTAGCGAGCGAGTGACAGACACATTAAAATTTGCATATTGCAACTTGTTCCCCTGATCGATCTTAATCATGGACAGCGAGTAGATTTGTGACTAATTTATAGACTTCTTTTTGGATATACCGCGTGGAGTCGAACTAAATGTCTTCGTCCCATTAATGTCGTAGAAGGCGAATCAGTTGAATTTAGGGAATGAGCAGCAGCGTGTTCGGTTAATAAATTGTTGGACACTGCGCTCGCCAACCTGCCAATTTAGCATGGTGAGTAGGTATCTCAGACACTCGACAGAGGGAGACTCATGTCCAGCAATAGTGAACTGCAGTGATGTGATTATGTCAATTCGCTGCAAGACGCGATAAACCCTGGTACCAGGGTTTGTACACCGCTTTGACCCTCACCTTCCGAACACAGATAAAAGAGAATTAAAAATTATGATACTTTTACAGTCAAAAAATTATGTTACTTTTACACGTGGATGAGGACGGCAGTTTTTCACATAATTCGTGTAAAGCGGAGAATTTGCTTACGTGATTCATAAAATAATTTAACATATAATTATGTCATGTTAATTTATGCAAAATTTATTCAATCTTTTGTAAGTATCTTGTAAGTAAGGATCTTACTAATTCTCAAATGTCACACGTGTTTAACTGGTATAAAGTAGTATCGAGGTTTCTTACATTAAAACATAACAGAAGGGGTCGATAAACTAAGTTTATCCTGTGGTCCGACAAGGGTATAATATTGTCTGTGTTTCCAAACGCATATAACCCTAATCTCTTCAAAGTAAGAGTGGACAGGCTTCTTCTGGGTGAGCTCGCTCCATCTTAGACTCTGTCTCTGTCCTATGACCTAGAATAGAGTCAAGAGCAAACCCTTCATTAATAAAAAAAACTCATAAAATATCTACCACACAGCCAGGCAAAAGTATCTTTCTAATATATCCATGATGATATCACCTCTAACAGAAGTAAAACGAAAAGTTAAATATGCCTGAAATGCATACTGTTCAATGAAACACATACCTATTTAAATCAAAAACAGACATAAAACACAAAATAAACGCTATGGATGTATACAGACAGTTGTAACACCGACTCTTCTTTACGGATGCCAAACATGGCCACTTACTGAGGAGACTTTAATAGGGAATGCAATCTCGTTATCGCGAGATCTCGAAATTACCAAGATCTCGGCTTTTACTTGAGGCTGAGGTTTTTAAGCAGGCAATCTCGTTTACGAGAAGTCGTTCGAGTCGAAAATATTCGTCGAGATTATGAACGAGATTCCGAGATGGAACTTTTGGCATTGACGTGTTCATTGATTCGCGTTCGCGCAGTGTCCAGTGTCTGCCGGGCGGGGATGTTCATTTTATTTGCCAAATATCAATGCATCAGGAAAGGACTGCTGTTTTGACTTTTTTATGGAAGGGAAAAACGAGTGAGAAATGGAGATGGGCAGGCCATACAGCTCGAACTAAAGACGGTCGCTGGACCGAAAGTATGATACACTGGTATCAGGGCTGGTGGGTCGACATCTTGCTCCTCGCGGGCACCACCAGTGCCCGATATTTCAAACTACAGGCTACAATTTTTCAGGTGAAATTTGATGTTCATTACGTAGTCGGTTAGCCATTATGATACAGGAACATGAACCAGCTACGCAATTTCACCTGTGACTAGTTTCATAAAATTGGGCACTGAATGAGACTGGCCGCTGACCGGAAGAAGTGGAGTGAGGTGGAGGGGGCCGCTTAGTCCAACGTTGGGCGTTCGATGCAGAATAGTACCTACAAAGTTTCTGTTCATTTAATTTAAACTTGTTATAGTTTCACACTTATAAAGCTTTACATAACTACATATTGTGATGTATTATTTTATCATCCTTAAAATTAATTGACGTTGTACACCTGTTGCATTGAATCGCATGTTTTAATTGACAAGAATGATTAGCTTTTATAGTTTTAAGTTTCGTACTCTACATTTTATTTTATTGAAATGAAAATGTAGGATTTACTTTTAACGATTTTTTAAATTATCTAAAGATATACTTATAATATTACATAATTCAATATACCAACTAGAGGTAAAAAACGTCTGTAATAAATTGCAATAGTTTATGTTTTATACATGTCAATATATAATTTATTGCAACATGTTTTAAATTGATAAATATGATGAGATTCAGTACCTGCCTTAAGAATTTATTATAAAATATATATATTGAAATGAATTCTAATTATATTGAAATGAGATTAGTTATACACGTGTTGTAATTGTAAAAAAGCGTAAAATATTTGGCATGGGAAATCAAAGGCTTCCTGCGAAATTTTGTATGTTTGTTCATTTGTTTGTCACTTCTTCACGAAAATACCACTGTACCGATTCTAATGAATTTTGGCACACATATAACATGGATTAACACAAAGGATAGTTTTTATCACCACTTACGCGGGCAACGCCGCATGTAACAGCTAGTATTATATAGTACTATATTGATTTCACGTAGTGTTAAGTACTGACGATGGCAGTGTGCGTGCAGTAAGCTATCCGATGTGACGTTTCCATCCGTGACATGACACATAATTCGCAGGCCAGAATCCTCTGCCAGCGTATTCAGTAGGTATGTGAATTTCCATTTCACTTCGAATAACATTTTAGTAGGCTCATAGCATAGGCACCTTATGGTTGGCACCAAAGGCAGTGCGCAGTAGTCACATGAGGATGTAATATGACATATGATTCTACCGGAATCCTTTGCCAGTAAATTCGATAGATATTTGACTACCTTCGAGGTTTAACACATTTATCACATCAATTTAGCACCAACCGACGGTAGTCCGCAGTTGTCATCTGATGAACATGTGACGATTCCATCCGTGATAATGACACATGGTTCTACAGGCTACCGGAATCATTTGCCAGCAAATTTGGTACATGCTGATGAAGCGACGTGTGTCATGCTCGTAACACGTATACTTACCGGAACATGAATAATTCTTTGGTTGCAAATGAAGCATGTTATAATATAAGTACGAGATAAAACTATGTGTTTGTTTGGGCACAGGGAAAAAAAGTATTTGTGAAAAAGTACAAAAAATGAGTTACCAACATTATTATGTGCTACGATCCCACCATCGGTGTGTCTAGTTAAAACCAAAATTTGAAATTCGCACGTCAAACTTATTTTTATCACGAAAGCTCAGTTTTGAGACAAACCTTTTGTGAGATTTTCTACGTTAAGAGTGTTATTTTTAGGTTTTCAGACAGTTGAAATTAAATTATTATTTGCCGTGTGATTTCGGCATAGAATAGCATCACCCCATTTCTTGCCCTTGGGAGTCGTAAGAGGCGACCAAGGGACTCGATGGTGTGTATTGCAATTTTAGGCGATGGGTTACTATGTCGATACACAATTTTTCGAATGATTCTCAAATATTAGTCAGACAGGGCATACGATTACGATCTGCCCACTCCGCAAGGGATTATAGGCGTGATATATGTATGAAATTAAACTTTACTAAGTAGGCAAATGCAATATCTTGTAATACTTACTAGTACCTACATATTCCGTTCTATAGATCGAAGTGTTGTTATTTGCATATTCACGCACGTCACCGTTTCAGGCCATTGTTTACAAATTTCAGAATACTCGTGCATAATAATATATTGACATAATGGCTGATGATTCACTCCATAGATACCTGTAATGTAGGTAGATATAAAAAAGGCGTGTACTACAGAAAACAATTCAAGTTTTTTACTGATCACGAATTTTTCATAAAACTAATAGCTTACATAATCGCCATCTCATAGTTATAGATACTAACCGCGTTACTAAGAACTTCATGTACGTTCAGGTATTATGTAGGTGTTGCATTCAATAAAATAATGATAATGAAAAGTTTAGGAATTATTTGAAGGGTTCTACTGCGTCAGTTCATGGAGCAGATGACATATTAATGATTGTAATATAGTACATATAAATATGGTAGGTATTTATTACAAATAAAACACACTTGCATCGCTGGTTTCATTAAAATTCCCTATACCTAGCGGCTACATACTAGAAATTGACTAATTTGATGTTGCGCATGATATTTTTGATGGAATTAGTATAAGGTGTAAAAAAATAAGCTGAGAATATTTTTAGTGGTGAACCAGTTCGTGAAACTGAGCAACTTTCCCCAAGGAACATAGGTCGGTGTGTTACCTGGCCGGGTTAATTTGTATGGGAGGCCCAATATTTTTTTCATATTTACACCTATGTTCCTTGGAGATAGTTGTTCAGTTTCACGTACTGGTTCACCCCTTATAATATTCTCAGCTAATTTTTTTACACCATGTTTTATCTTAAATAAATTAAAAAATACGGCAAGCTTTAGATATTCTTATTTGCATTGCAAGGCTTCTTAATCAAATAAAATTGATATATATTTTGTACTAATAAAAACCGTAATGAATTCATTTCACGAGTACCATTTCTTAACGTATGTGCTTCACGTGTTAACGTAATTATTTTGTGACATGTTAAGTAATTATACTCATTACGTGATTTAGTATTTTATTTGAACAAATCATATTTAATTGGGTAGAAATATGGAATCTAATTAATGTATAGTACGATTTTGAAACAAGTTTTTCCTGTTAAGTTTTTTGAGCAACTGATGTCATGGGCGCTAGCTGTCCAGGGCTCAAAGTCTGCTGAATGAAAATCGTGTCAGTGGCGTGGTTTTGAGCGTTTCGTTTTCGTCCGTTTTTACGGCTGTGTACGCTCTGCCTACCCCGCCAGAGGTAATAGGTGTGATCTGTGTATGGCTGGTTTTTGTCATCTACTGGAGACAGAGTGGCTTTGATTCTGTAGCAAATTAGATAACCCATCTTTAGTTGCAAACGTTTTGGTATTTAATGCCTCCGCTGTACGAGTATGAGTATGTAGTATGATTATTCATTATATTATATATGATGTCAGAGTGTGATCTACCTACTCGGGAAACATACCTCTTTTTAAATGATGAATAACGTATCTCTTGCTGTGTGAGATCGGCTTAAAATAGCATCACCTCTTTCCCTTGGGTTTTCTAAGAGGCGACTAAAGAACTTGAGGGTTACATGGTATCGCAATATTAGGCGATTGGCTGACAACCTGACATAATTGCGATACATAATTTGCGAAGTGACTCTCACATGTTTTTACAGACGTGGCGTAGGTAATGTTCGTTTTTACGGACGCGCCTTTCCCGCAAGGGATATAGGTGTGATATATTTTTTATATGTAGGTATGCATTTTTTCACCGTGTGATGCCGGCTTAGAATAGCATCACCCCATTTCTTACCCATGGGTGTCGTAAGAAGCGACTAAGGGACTCGAGGGTGTGTATTGCAATTTTAGGCGACGGGCTGACAACCTGTCACTACAGTGATACACAAGTTATCTGATTGACCCTCAAGCTTTTGTCAGACGTGGTGTTAACGCTCTGCCTACCCCGTAAGGGATATAGGCGTGATTTATGTATGTATGTATGTATGTATGTATCTTTTAGATATTCACAGCAATTCTTAATTAAGTAGGTAGGTTGGGTAATAAACATTTCTTATGCGCAATTTAGAGTTTGTGGCTACTTACTGTTTTTTTCTACAATACAAAGAAGCGAGTTGTCGACGACTTGACGATAAGGCTAAAAATAATTCCCTCCGACGCTAATTGTAGCACTGCAACGCACTTTAAGTTATACAAAACAAAACATTGTTTATTTACTTACCTAATCATCATTATCATTTATTTAACAGTAAGAAAATTACATTGTTAACAGTAGGTATAAATATAAACAGGTATATAAAAATTCATTCATTAATTAGACATAGTTCGTAAAAAAATAATATAACGTGAAATAAAGTGTAAATAATTTCACTCGTCAATAAATTCTTTTTTAATATTTTTCATATTTAAACGTATATTAATTTGGGCAAGTTGTTCAGTTTTATGGGCTTGTTCACCAACTCAAGTGTGTGGTACACAACTCAACACTTAAGGTGTGTGTACCCGTGAACGACCTCGATAGTGGCGCCACTTCACAAAAAAAAGAATACTCTTTTTACCAACAATCTATCAGAAAGTCCGTTGCCCAAGTTTTTAGTATTAATATCTTTAAGTAAAATTAGAACTTTAATTAAAGTTATGGCAATTAATACTAAAAGTGGCCGTTTTCAGGCACTTTTTTCCACCACTTTAATTGCTGCGAATATTTCATCGAGTTTGCAGTTTCTAATTTTACTTAAGGATAATACTAAAAACTTGGGTATCGGACATTCTGATAGATTTTTTGTATAAAGATAAAACTTTTTTTTGTGAAGTGGAGCCACTGTCGAGGTCGTTGACTACACTCGCCTTAAGTAGTTTCAATCGCTATCCCCAGCTTTACTTGTACAGCAAATAGATATCTATAGACGGTGCAAGGAATACTGATAGGATACATTGAGGCCATGTAACTGAATATCTTCCTATTAGATAATATTTCAGGAAACGTCCAATTACTTTTGTCATCTCATAGTAGGTAAATGCAGTCAGCTGATCGTGATTCTGAAAAGTAATGGGAAGTCAAACTTTGTTTGTCGTTTTCTGACATGTTTTTGACGAAAACTGTTAAGTTTCATGGTCTGCATGCACCCTTTCAGAATTCGGATTGCACCCCGTAAGTACATACCTAAGTAAATTGTTGCACGTTTTGTGATAGATAATGTAACATATCAGATTCACTAACAGAATCAGTTCTTTACATGTATCACTCCGTAGTAGGAAAATGATTTTGTAGGATTCCTAAGGGGCCACCTGACTAATGACTGTGTTTTAATTGATAATTATGATGAGATTTAGCACCTACCTTTAGATTTTATTTGAAATGGATTATAATTATTTTTAAATGAGTTTAGTTATACACATGAAGTGCTGTAATTGTAAAAAAGGGGTAAATATTTGGCAATAGAAATCAAAGGCTTATAATACTATATTGATTTCACGACGACATTTTCATGCTTTCTTGCTTTTCCGTGCTTGCTTGCTTGCGATTACCTTCCCATCGGAAATCCCTTTCCGTCTTTGAGAAAGAATGCCAGAGTAGGTTCAAAAACAAACCCATTATTTATAAAAAAAAAACAGGTAATAGTTGATTAATATACAATACAATAACTTAACATACTTTACAGACAAGTTGATCAAAGTCCTCACGTGGACCACCATGCGTGTTTTCGACGTTATGGAAAGTAGAAGAAGTGACAGACAAACAGTTTAAATAGGCAATAGTAGTCTAGTCATACATATACAATTGCTACGGAAGAGATCAATGCGCTTGTGAGGTGGACTCCAGAACGAGATCTGTGTTGCCCGATGTAGATAGATTATTTTTGAAAACTTGCAAAATTTTCAAGCGCAGGCAGGACTTGAACCTGCGACTTTCGCATTACTAGTGGCAACGCCCCTTCCATCTGGGCTACCGCAGCTCGTTCCTTGTCCGCCAATTTTGCAATAGTATTTTAATGCCAGTAATGCGTGGCACGGCTTCATCTACCGGGTTAGTTTCTGCAACTGATACCCGGCGACTAATTCTATCTCTACAGATTGAATGTAGTCTAAGCGATGAAAACCCGCGATAAATTGAATACCAAATTTTAAAACACTTCCCGTGTAAGCTATACAATTTTTGAAAACTTGCAAAATTTTCAAGCGCAGGCAGGACTTTCAAAAATTGTATACCTAACACGGAAAGTGTTTTAAAATTGGTATTGAGTAGATAGATTAATCTTTTTCTGGGAGTTTTCTATGTATTTGTTTATAAAAAAAGGATTTATGTATTTTATCAGCTGTGAAGTTCATATAGAACCAGCTTTGCTAAGTATGGAGCTAGATGGCGCTCTGTTATATGACCAAAATATTGATTTTATTTATATTA
Organism: Tuta absoluta; assembly: GCA_027580185.1. Taxonomy (NCBI): domain Eukaryota; kingdom Metazoa; phylum Arthropoda; class Insecta; order Lepidoptera; family Gelechiidae; genus Tuta; species Tuta absoluta. The sequence goes on from JAQAHW010000003.1 coordinate 9,324,609, forward strand.
ATTATAAATTGAGATTTGTCTTGTTTGACTCGAGTCTAAAGATAGGGACATGGTCTGTGATAGAGACAGCTCACCCACAAATAGGTGGCAATAGGCATGTAGCCTTTCGGAAACACAGACGCAAGTAAGTAATTGGGTGCCACTGAGATTCAAAAACTCATAAAGGTCGTTACTTCTTATTTTTTAATGTTACGTGCGGCATTGTTTTTCGCGAGAATGTCTACTTAATTAATTAAAAGCTAGATTTGCTTTCATTTTGCCATGTAGGAAATTCAGAGTTTGTTTACTTTTTATCTCAACAAGTAGCTTATTCGAACAACTTTTAAGCTAGTAGCTTATTTGTTTAGTAAAAAGTTGTTCGAGTAGTCAATCAAATTATTTAGGTAAACATTGCACCGCGAGCGTCTGGCAATACCAAAACTTAGTTGATATGAGTATGCTTTATACGTGAATATGTTTTGATACAGGAGGCTCACTATCAATCACATCTTAATTTATAATTTAAATAACACTTCCCGTTCCTTCAAATCTAGAATGTTCTGATAATTTCGATGCATAAATATACTTACTTTAAACGCAGGCTAATTCAGCCATTTCCATGGCATATACCGACGTATCTACTTTCCAATACCTAATAAATAATAGTATAAGTGATAGATACTAAGTATAATTTATCCACAAACTTACGATCTTGTTGATTTAAAATATCAATCAGACATCCTGTTTCAGTAATTATGTAGATTTGAATGTAGGTAAAAGATCTTTGATTTAAAACTTTGAACAGCAATAAATAATCATCGGATCGTTGGACGACTCGGTGTCCTATATGAAAAGAGAGAGAACAGCAATAAATATTAATTTAATGAAAATTATTATAGGTATATATGTAAATGTATATTACATATTATGAACTTGTACTGGTACTACCAGTTGAAAAGGGCGGCGCAAAACCGCGAGGTTTTCTACATTCTGACCTCCGAACTTCAATTTGAAGTTGGCACCCCATGATGATGACACGTACTAAAAGATGACAAGATATTGATGTCTGGCTATTTTATGTACATACTAACCCTCTAACTAATACCACCTAATACTCACGTGAACCTCCACATCTCCACATTATAGATTGAATTTTAGGTAAAATATCCGGTGTGTGTTGGTGTTAAAAATAGGTAGATAGTTATGTCAGCTACCCATTTACCTATGATAAAGGAATTCTAATACTAACTTAGTTAAGAAAATGGGCAAACCAAACTATTTAAAATAAGTGTACCTATTTGTAATTCAGTTTATTAATACATTTAATCTTGTCTAATAACAAGTAAATACTATCGCGATAGACCCGGTCTAATACTTAAAATGAGTGAAAGTGATCGCGAGTGCTTAAAAAGTTATAAGTAAAATAACGTTAAAACATAATATTAATAGTTTATTTAAATACTTAAAGAAGAAATAAATGTTTCGGATCGGAACCCTACGAACAAACAATCCGAAATTATTCTGAGTGAGTCTATAGGAAACTTGACGAAAAAGAAACATATTTGATCCACGCTCAAACACAAATATACGCGAAAAAACTACTTTATGAGTAAAACTAGTGAATGAGTGCTTGTTTTTGTATATACATATAAGTGTGAATTCCACGAGGCTACCGGAGTGTCTGTCGTCCCTTTTGATTGATCATCATTTAAAAATTGTTAAATATTTACCAAGAGCTACGATAGAAAAAACAGCTAGGTATTGGTATAAGTAGTTAAATTCCATCAAACATTTTCACGTGTTCTGCCATGCGGCCTTCTCAATTTGTGTGCCATCATGGGGTAGATAGATTGTTTGTACATACATACATACATACATACATACACATATCACGCCTTTAATCCCTTGCGGGGTAGGCAGAGCGCAAACAGCCGCAAAAAACGGTCATTTACGCCACGTCTGACAAATATTTGAGGGTTATTCGGAAAAATTGTGTTTCGCCATAGTGTGTGTTTGTACATACATTTTGAATATATTTTAATGTATTTTATTTACCATTTTTTTACTTTCAAAGACTTACTTATAAATGCTGACGTGTATTTGTCTAATATTCCTTGTTGTCTTATTTGATTTTTACCTACCTTTGTGGTTAAGACAAATTAGCAACTTCATTGCCTTTTGTCATATTTATGAACGCTGTGTTTATCTACAACTATGTATTATATAAATAAGAACCAATTTGTACTGATTTTAAGTATTTGACCGGGTCTATCGCGATAGTATTTAGGTAAATATTAGTAATTTACCTGTGTCCGCAGATTACATCCGATGTTGAACAAAAAGAGCAAACTCTCCCTTAGAAATAAGGTGAGAATTTACACCACCTGCGTAAGGCCTATTATGACCTACGCCAGCGTAGCCTTTGCTCACACCTTCGATTCACATCTGAAAATGCTGCAGGTCATCCAAAACCGTTTCATGCGCAAAGCTACCGGGGCGCCCTGGTACATGCGTAACGCCAACCTCCACATCGACTTAGTAGGCCTCCCTACCATTAAAGCGTATATGAAAGAAGCGTCCCGTCGCTTCTTCGATAATGCTCCCCATCATAAAAACCCCTTGATAGTTGCCGCGTCCAACTACTTCCCCCATCCAACCTCGCGTTTTAAACACCGTCCGAGACACATCCTTACGGAAGAAGATGATGAAATCACAGTAGCCACTGCTGCAGCCATTGCGAGTAGATCACACTCCACAAGCTCTTCAAGCAACCGACGCCCCCGCCGGCGGGGGCGCGGAGGTCCCTCATTTGCTCCCCACTTTGGGAACTACCGGCACGTGCCGGGTAGATTCAGTCCAATACGTTCTCCCCAGAACAACTCGTAAGCCCAATCGCGCCCCAAGGGCGCGATTGAGCTGGTTGTTTGAACAACCACAAGCTTTTCCGGGTGAGCTCCTGCTCCCCACCATACAGTCAGGTGTAGATTGAAAGCCCCGGGGCTAAAAATCGTAGGGTCCAATAAAAAAAAAAAAAAAAAAAAAAAATTACCTGTGTCCCTGCGAGTGCCTAAAAAGTTATACAATTTGTACTGCACAATAAGATACTGTAAACGTATGTATATAGGGTGAAATTTAACTAGTGACCGATAGAGAAATCTCACGACGGGCTGGTGATGGTGGTTTTCGCTATCGGTCACTAGCAGACCCTATATATCCAACGTTACATACATACTCATTCATCGGCCTATTGCAGTCCACTGCTGGACGTAGGCCTCCCCCAGGGTACGCCATAGGGCACGATCTCTCGTTTTCGAAGTCCAGTCGCTAACAGCCACCTTTTTATTTTTTAAAAATCGGTCCATCTGGCTGGAGGTCGTCCAACGTCGTAGACTAGACAAAGGCATCTTAAGAAAGTTGTAATTTTATGATCACATACCAACCTACGTACGAGCGCACCTCTTAAACCGACCATGTGAAGAGCATCATGGTCTAACACGTGAGTCTATACTACGCTTAACAACATAATGATACGCCACTGTACATACACATTAATTTGCCTTATAATTCTAAGGCAATGGTATACTTTTGTTTGATCGACTCACATGTTTTTTTTAAGTGGTTTACTGGTCTGTAATTTCTTTGTTCATTATGGTGTTGATAATGCGTCACAAACAAATAACTAAACCAAATTGTAATACAGTCGTAAATTGTATTCGGGTCAGAACTTGCCTGCAGAGAGAGACATAAATATGACGGGATTCTCGATTTGGGATTAAAAAATGGGAGTGAAAATAAATATTTGATGTCATATATGCATGCCACGCCTCGGCAAGCGTAGTGTTGGACGATCTCCGGCCAGGATGGACCGATGACTTAAAAAAGGCGGCTGGTAGCGACTGGATGGTGAAAACGGGAGATCGTGCCCTACGGCGTACCTTGGAGGAGGTCTACGTCCAGCAGTGGACTGCAATAGGCTGATGTATGTACGGTATGTATGTCATATATATATACAACTCATGAGACTTTCCGCGGGAGTTATTCCGACACTAACCTAGACTATGTATGTATTAACATGTCGTTGTAAGTGATGTAAGCACAGTGAAAGCTTCGTCCTTTATTTACTTTACCGTGACTTTCATTCAAACGCTCAACTTTCTTTTAAAATATTTTGCTTGCGTGGCCTCGATACATTTTTGCTTCTTCTTTACAACATTAACCAATGAATGGAGTTAGGTAGCTAACCCCAAATTATCAGTTATTATTTTATTTTTAAACCCTTCATTTATATGTTTTGCCACTTTTGCTAATTTTCTTTCAGAACACGTCTGACGTAAATTGCACACTTAGTCTTTCCACCTCAATACGATGTAGCAATGAAATGAAATATTGATGCAAATTCGGAAAGGCAATTTATTTCCTTATTTATCTTGTAATTTGTTACAAAGTAAAATCGCATTCTGCGCCGCGTTGTCTGACTTTTCCGGAATGGTTTAATCCTCCATTTACATTCGGTTTTCGCTTTCGTTTCTGGCGATTATAAAAACATGTTGTTTAAAACGTACATGTATTAAAGCGGTTCAATAGCCTGTAATAAATCATTATTACCACACTGTGTCACAGCCGTGGTCTACAAGTGGATGTCGCCTCACCACGTAATTAAATATGAAACTCTATCTCGGTAATAAAACTACACCTAGGTATAAATTCCAAACAGCTTGGTGACAGCACGTATCTTTATGTAAATGTCTTAAACAAATCACCTCTTCGCTTCGTGTTAATCACTATAATCACGAACCGACCTGCACACGACACGACAACCATTTTGTTAATACTTACAATTAATTAATAGCGACTACTGATAATATTTATATATTAGTCGATGACTTTCAGAGAGGTATAAATTATCATAAGTACAATTAATTGATTGTTTACAGCTTCTAATTGAGGTTTTGGATTTGAGCGCCATCATGAAGGAGGAAACGGAGAAGTTTTTAGCGTGGAAGCACATTATATGACATCAAAGATTTCCGCGTAAGTTGTCATATCGCATGTGGATGTAGATAGGTACCTACATAATGCAATTCACCGAACTGTACACATTTTAGTCATCAACCGTGTTATTACAAGAAAATAGACGCGCTTTTAGGCAGCGTTAAAATATTTCTCTATACGATTAACTCTGTTAAAACGCTTAAACCCGTCTAACTTTTTTGTGATGAGACCGTAAAAGTCTATTATAAAATACATACATACATGAATCACGCCTATATCCCCTACGGGGTAGGCAGAGCGTTAACAAACACCACGTCTAACAAAATTTTGAGGGTCAATCAGATAACCATGCATCACTATAGAGACAGGTTGTCAGCCCATCGCCTAAAATTGCAATACACATCCAACCCCCGAGTCCCTTAGCCACCTCTTACGACACCCATGGGTAAGGAATGGGGTGATGCTATTCTAAGCCGGCATCACACGGCATTATAAAATATACTTAGTTAACCAATGGATCATTTATTTAGCAATTTGTTTTTTTTTTATTCTACTGGCAATATTTTTAAGATGTATGCTTACTTGACACTTGGGTATAAACGGTGTGCGAAGTTCTTCTGAAAATAATAACATTCATTAATTATTTCACTGAGCCAGGATTTAGATTGAGGACATTAAATACTGAGGCAGGATTCTTCCTTTAGCGATCTTAGCCCACCAGTGTTTCCCTAATGTGCAATTTCGTCTTCTCTCTTTTCGTGTGGGACACTAAGTCGTCCAACGACCTGTTGAACCCTGGTATCGGTATCAGAGTTTTTCAACCGCCTACTACCACTAGTAGGCCTCTGACATGGTTGTGTTATGACCGCCGTCTAAGTAATCATAGACAGCAACCGGGACCGATGGCTTAACGTGCCCTCCGAAGCACGGAACCATTTCTTTTCGGACAATCAGTTGGTTCACCCTGCAATGTCCTAACCAGACCGGGAACAAATTCACAAAGTAATAAACATCAACTTTGTGAGTGTCCCACCGAGAATCGAACCCGGAACCTTTGCGTCGCCGGCAGTCGCACTACCACTGCGCCACATCGGCCGTCAATTAAGTCTTGTCCTCTCATTACTTGAATATGCCGTGTAGTTCTATAAGGTGGTTCTCCCACTTGTCGTCCGTCACTGCCTTTTAACGCACCTTAACGCATGCGTCTGTCAGACAAAAAGGAATTACGTATTCCGATCGTATTCCCAAATAAATACGGTTACGGTGCGTTAAAAATACCGTTCGATTAACTGTTTATTTATTAAACCATTTATTGTACCCAAATACATACACAGGAACAATTTACAATGAGACAAGATACAACAGGTTTACTAACTATAATATTTTATTGAGTTTGCACAACTATTACTCATCACAATAAAACAAATAAACAATAGGAATAAAACGTAGGAATTGTAAAATCCAAAATAAACACAACTTAAATCCCTTGAAAGTTTTATTGTGATTGATGAGGTTTACTAATTTCTAAAAAGATATTTTCTTACAGCAAACCTACACAAGTGAGACTACACATGATACGAGACGCGGCCGTGGTGCACAATAGCAAAATGTACTAAATATACTTAATTATACGAATACAAAAAAACTTAAATACCTTTATGTTATAATACGTAAAAATATATTTAAATATGATATATACATACACTACTACGGACTTGCAAGATATACTGTTTATGCTTATGACTGCAGAACAGATTACGGCAATACAATAAATAACTGTAGATAGTAGAGATATGACGGGCCGGCCAAGCGCCGAGTGACGAGCGCCTGCGCCGCCGCCGGCGTCTGCGGGTTATCTCGGGCGCCCGGCTGTTTCCACTGCGCCTGCGGCTATCGCTAGTAGACTGGCGCAGCTTCCAGGCTGCACAGAGTCCAACATGGCATCATGCGACACGGCAATGAAACAATACCTAAAAGAATAAACTTGTCATCCATTCGAGGCTGGCGTGATCGTGCTTAACTCGTGTCGGTCATGTTTATATGGGTTATCGGTGTGCACGCGGTTCTTTCCGCCGCGCGGCGCGTCCTATCAAACTGGGCGCTATTTGTTGATCTAGGTACTAGGCTGAACTTTATATCGCTGGTGCTATGCGCTTGACTTAACATTAAACACCCGACTTTCACCTTATAGGTATGTAGGTTACCATGCAGGTCTAGAAACAATGTTTCAGTTTAAAACCTGACCGAGACCATAAGAATAGATAATAATACTGCCGAGACCTACTACTAAGGCAATCTTGTTTTACTGGGTACCAATAATTGGTAATGTTACTTGACTCAGTAGTGCTGATAAGTTTGTGATCTCCCTTTTCTCTATACCTACATAATTTACACTTGAATTAAATGCTTAGCGGGCGTGGGCGCGTCACACACAGCTATTTTTGGACAAAACCTGTTTAGTGTGTCGAAAAGATGATTGATATTAATGTATCAAGTTTTGGTAACAAACAATACGTAGAATGGTCTAGAAACAAGTCAAACTGAGGTCAAAATTTGGTGAGAATGAACACGAAAGATCGTGTTTCATTTTGGCATTGTAGAGTGATTCGGGGTAACCATGCGCACTGGGTAAGTGTGCGCATTGCATATATTTTGGAAACAGAATGCGGGAGGGTGTTTTGGGTGAATTTGTGGCAATAAGGTCACGTTACTTAGTTGTAACTATTGTTTAGACCGCATGGGGTACCGGCATGTTTTTTAAAATATAAAAGTTGGTTATATCTAAACCTTTTACTATTTTGGTAAACATTACTATATCACGGTTATTAATACCATACTTGGATCAAGTTCCGGTACTTGGGGAGTGCTTTATCATCTAAGTGTGACCTCGATGCAGAAGTCAATAGCAGAATAGGTGCTGCAGCAGCAGCATTCGGCAAGCTTGACTCGAAGGTCTTCTGCTCGCACGACCTGAAACTGGGCACCAAAATTGCTGTTTACATGGCAGTCGTGCTGCCCAACATCTTGTACTCGGCCGAAACGTGGACTGTATACCGTCGCCACATCCGCATGCTAGACCGATTTCACCTCAGATGCCTCCGCAAGATCCTTAAAATCCGATGGTCGGATCACGTGCGGAACACTGAAGTGCTGCGTAGAGCCAATGTAGGTGGTATCGAGGTTTACCTTATGCGGCGACAACTTCGGTGGTGCGGTCATGTGTCGCGGATGGCTGAGGAGCGAGTGGCTAAGCGCATATTCTACTCGGAACTTGAGGAGGGCAAGCGAAACCAAGGCGGCCAACTCCTCAGGTATAAAGATGTGCTTAAGCGGCACATGAAAAAGTGCAACATCAGCCCCTCGAAATGGGAGTGCCAGGCTGCCAAAAGAACTGAGTGGAGATCTATAGTAAAAACCAATATCTCTGATTTCGAAGACAAACGGCGACTAGATCTTGACGCCAAACGCGATGAATTGAAAGCCCGACCACCAGCGGCGATCAATTATAATTATATAGACGGTGTGCTCACATGCCCGCAATGCGCGAGAACCTTTGCAAAAAAGATTGGCTACATAAGCCACATGCGAGCTCACGAACGCCAACAACGGAGATGAAGCAGTCGCCATGACCGAAATCGGTCGGAGGATATATATATACTTGGATCAATAACCGTGATGCTTTGGCAGATATGGTATTATAATCCCTTAACCCTGTTTTTATATTGAGGTCAAGTAAACGTTATTTTTAAAACAGTGCTCGTGGGGAATATGTGCGCGGGTAAATGAGAGCATGTTTTGTCGAACATAGCTGTTTAAACTAATTTTTTATTGACATTACATACATAAATATTAACAGCTACAACAGTACACTACAGGACATGGGTCTCCCTCTATTTAGGGGGTATTTCCATACTCACTACGCTTGACAGGCGGATTGGCGAGCGCAGTGCAAGATTTTGTATTCACAGGGAACGCTGCTGCGAATTCCCGGTATAAATGTATTCCTTAGTCGCGTTTTATGAAGCCCACGGTTGGAATTGGGGTGATGCTATTATAAGCCAACATCACAAGGCGCATTATTATTTAATTTAGCTTATTTTTCATAAATATTACGTCACCTAAATTTTAACATCACCGTTGGACCTCAAAATCACATTTGCAATAAATGCAGTTATCGACCTTACTACTTATAGTATATACTTACCTCATAGGGCTACGCACACTTACCCGATATTAGAGGTAGGGTCAAGTGAGCGTATTACGTTTTTTTTTTGCAAATCGACATATAACGAGAAGAGTCACGAATACTGTAATCGTACTAAATTTTTATTTTATTATAGTCAGACAAATTCCCTGTCCAAAATTGGTTCATACGTTTGCGTTCCTAACGCTCATACATTTATTTGCGACGGCAGGGGTGTAAATACAAAACAGCGCCCAGTTTCCTCGAATGACTCTATAGGTTATTTCTATTTGCTGCACCCCTTGCCACTAAATATTACTTTCCACTAATAAAGAAACTGATGAACAGAATATCATGAATAGTAGCCATTGTACATAAAATATCGGCACCAGCTGAACTTGTGAATCGTGTAGAATATGTAAATTAAACGATAATGTCCTTTGGTGACGTCAATCGTCTGGCAAATTCATACCTATACCTCAATATATATAACTAAATAACTTTTTATCGTTTAGTTTACCTACCGATGCATTAATTATAGAAAGCTATTTTTAAAATTCTAGGTGGACCTGATTCTATAAATGGTCATTAGTAGCAATTTATCTAAAGCACAATATGTTTTTGACATTCAACTATATATTTATATAACAACAAACAAACACGTTCTTTTGAAAGGCATCGTACAAGACTGATGAATTGAAAGTTTGTCACCAGAACATAAATATTGAAGGAAAAAAAATAAACGTCGCTTTGAGACGAGTTCCAAGAGATTAAATTCAGAAGTATCAGTCGAGGCGCCGGTAGCTCAGTTGGCAGAGCAGTGGGACGGTACCCCACGGTCCCGGGTTCTAGCCCCGGCAGGCGCTTACATTTTTTCAATTTCTTATTTTAATTTAAAAGAAAAGGTATCCAAATGTTTGTTTCTGGTCCAATACTCCTAGGAAAGGAAAGCTTTTCAGTTACATACGCTGGTTCACTTCTTGAAAGATAGTATTTGTCTGAACACCCCATATATAAATTATTTACCATATATATTTTTATCCACTGTAAGTGAATGTCCGCAGGTGGATTAACTTTCCATGACATTCTTTTGTCATCTCGTTAGATATGTTTTCGTTTGCTTCGATATGATGAGTGACTGAAATAGATCTCAGCACATACATACATAAATCACGCCTATATCCCTTACGGGGTAGGCAGAGCGTTAACGCCCGTTCAACGGATATTAACACCACGTCTGACAAAAGTTTGAGGGTCAATCAGATAACTGCTAAATATGCTCGAAATAAATCTTTGTTATAAAAATAGATCTTTGTTGGATACATTATACATTGGCCTAAAATAGATTTGTTAATTAAATTTACACTAGTTTACATTTCCAGTATTTGAAAACACAATATGCACTAGTTTTGCTACGGCGTAGCAAAATCGTAGCAATTTAAGTTTTTAGGGATCTTTTCATTATTTTAAAAACATTAAAAATAGAGACAGCGAAGATGGGTTGCGATGTGGACTACAATTTAGCATTATTGCCTAGATTATAATGATTCCATCTCTTCTTGGAAAGCTCCCGGTTCTTATGTTTCGGAAACAGATCCGTAAGCAGGGAGTGTATGCGCTTTATGCAAACTTGATGTGTGACTTTGATATAAGTATAAGGAGGGGTGGGTACCCACCTGTTGAATTGCATTTCTTTACAATGGTCTTTGGATAATAAAGCATTAATTAATAAATAAAAATGGAATCTCTGCTGGGGTCTCGTGCATAGGCGATACTAAAACAGTACTAAACAGCCGCTGATATTTTTTTAAGTTCTGGACTCTTAAATGTTTAGCCCCGGGGCAATGAAATCTACACCTGACTGTATAGTGGGGAGCAGGAGCTTACCCGGATAGGTTTTGTGGTTGTTCAAACAACCAGCTCAATCGCGCCCTTGGGTCGCGAGTTGTTCTGGGAAGAACGGATTGGACTGAATCTGGCCGGCACGTGCCGGTAGTTCCCAAAATGGGGAACAAATGAGAGATGAAGACGTGGCATCTATTTGTTTTAGCAAAGATTGTAGGTATCCACCAGTAATCTCAGTTGTCCTAATCTAATCTCTGCGTAAGTACACGCAGCTTGTTATGGCTACGGGTTCAAGAGGGCGAGCGCTGCCGGCGCTAATTTGTCCGTGATATCGAAAGCACGGTCGCGAGAACCGGTTATAACCAGATAATACTAAGCAATAATCGTTTGCATTGATAAATTAACAAGACTCGGTTTCCAAGAATAAAAAGGTCAAGTTTTAAATTGCGTACAATTCTATATTTTGATATACTTACTGACTTACATATGACTTTTATTACTTACATAATATAATCTACGTGTTAAAATTATAATTTTATATATGTACCTACATAATATTTTCTTGAGTTTGCACAACTATTACTCATTACAATAAAAACAATTTTAAACGGATTTAAGTACTGTTTATTTGGAATTTTACAATTACTACGTTTTAAGCTCTTTACAGAGCTCATGATCACGGATGACTAAGGTGTTAAACGTCATTATTTAGAATATACAGGTAATTATTGTTCTGCCGCCATCTATTTCTTAAATTGCCTCGCGTATCGTCCCGATTTTTTGCAGAATGCTGACACCGTATCTTGCAGTAGGTATGTCGGATCTGATTCCGCTGTGTAATCAGTGGAGTCCAAATGGATGAGATAATATAAAAAGTTTAAATTGTTTTATTTTGATTAATTATTAATAAGCAAGCTCGGCAAGCCTAGTGTTGGACCGGCTAGGCTAGATGGACCGATGACTTAAAAAAGGCGGCTGGTAGCGACTGGATGGCGAAAACGGGTGATCGTGCCTTATGACGTACCCTGGGGGAGGCCAACGTCCAGCAGTGGACTGCAATAAGCTGATGTAGATTAATAAATACGGGGAGTGTGTGGTAATAGGAACCATTACAAAACCATTTCAGAGGCCCCATTACTAGTAGTAGGCTGTTGAAAAACTAGGACACCAGGGTTCATAGGGTTGAACGACTTGATGTCCCACACGAAAAGAAAAAAAAGAATAGGAAATTTTTGTACCAACAGGCTAGGATCCGAGTGGTCTACATCAGCTACTCCAGACCCTCGAGTGCCAACAAAAAGTAGACAGTATCTTTTCTTAACTTATAATTATGTTTTTTTTTAGAACGTGGTATCGACGTAGTTTTTACCTACACGTAAAACGCATTTCTACGTATTTACTTTGATTCCATTCGAGGTAACAAAATATTTATCCCGTGGTAAAAGGTAGCCTATGACCTTTTTTAGGTTATAATCTACTAGCGGCCCGCCCTGCGGTTTCACCTGATCCTAACCGTTTTCCGCAGAAAAAGTCGTTTTCCCGGCATAAACTATATATAAGTACTCGTATAACCTTTCTCTTGAATCACACTTTCTATTAAAGAAAAGCGCATCAAAATCCGCTGCAAACTTTTAAAGATCTAAGCATACATAGATACATACTATTTAGTTATTTTCTAGCCAATTTTCATTAAAATCCGTATAGCCGTTTTTGCGTGATGCTTTCACATATAAAAAGACAAAAATTCTAAAAAATGTGTTCTGTTATTAATTTCAAGTATCCTCAAACGATTTTTTTCGAGTATCTTTAATGTACAGACTCTTGACCCAAACTTTTAGCTTAATAAAATGTATAGAGAAGAGAAGAAGACATAAATAAGTAACATGACTGGCCCGACAGCGTAGTGGATAGTACCCCTGCCTTCTACGCCGAGGGTTGTGGGGTCGATCTCTACAAGACACAAATTTTTGTTAAGTAAATTTTCAGATATTTATGTTTAGTCCGGGTATTTTCTATGTATAATATGTATTTATTTACAAAAAAAGTATATTTGTATTAATATCAGCTATGTTTTTTTCTTTTTTTCTAATAAAAATAGGTCTGCATTTATCTGCTATCTCACCTGATGGTAAGTGACGATGCAGACGTGATGGTACATGCTTGCCTAGATAATGCCTATTCATGTGGGGCAATAGCACGGCAGCACCAGATTTATTCATACGCCAAAAGAAGCTTATCAGAATACTGGCTAACATACAAAGTACTGAAAGTTGCAGACCTTACTTCCGCAAATATAGAATTTTAACGCTTCCATGCATGTACATTTTTGAAATATGCAAATTTGTCAAAAAGTACCCTGAGCTATTTACCAAGCGCAGCGACGTCCCTACAAACCAGTCATTACGACAACAAGATAGCCTTATGTTACCAAGATAACGCTTAAATCTACACGCGACTAGCCCATATGTTATGTGCATAAAAATCGACAATAAACTCCCTACTGAAGAAAGGCAAAACCTCGTTCTAAAAAAGTTGAAATCTATTCTTATTACTAAACTAGCGACCCGCCCAGCGGTTTCACCCGCTGTTAACTGAATTCCCACGGGAAACAGACCTTCTCCCGACATAAATCAAATATAAAAACCTTCTTCATGAATCACTCTATCTTTTAAAAAAACTTTATCAAGATCCGTTTAGTGGTTTTGAAGATTTAAGCATACAAACAAACAAACAGACAGGGACAGACTTGGGAAGCGACTTTACTATACTATGTAGTGATAATCCGTCTCGCTTCATTAACGCATTGCTGGCTAGAATGTAGATAAAATTTTGTATGAAGCCCAGATAAGAGGTAATTTAAAGACTTTATATTGGCAAGATGCATTGACGGAGGTGGACGCTAAAATTGTATCCCTACATCAAACTACATAGTCACTACATAGTATAAAATAAAGTCGTTTCCCGTTTGGTGTCTCCTTATATCTTTAGAATTACCCAACGGATTTTGATGCGGTTTTTTTTATTAGATAGAGTAACTTGAGAGGAAGGTTTATAAGAATCAATTATTCCGGGAAATTGTCACGTTCCCATGAGAAAACGGGTATCCCAACTGGTAGTAAACTTTTGACCCCCTTTTGACACCTTTAAGGATTAAAATTTCAAAAATGCTGAAACACGTATTTAATTATTTTAAGTTATGAGTTTAATCAGAAATTTTGAAACAGATCACATTTAAGATAAAAATCTTTCATACAAACTTTTAACCCCCTTTTCACCCATTTAAGGGTTAAAATTTCAAAAATGCTGAAACACGTGTTTAATTATTTTAAAGTTATAAATCTAATCACTAATTTTGAAACGGATCACACTTAAGACAACGAACTTTCATACTAATTTTTAACCCCCGTTTCATCCCTTGGGGGATAAAAAAAAGAGTGATTCAAGAGGAAGGTGTGTATGTATGATTTATGTCGGGAGAAGGTCTGTTTCCCGTGGGAAATCAGTTAGCAGCGGGTGAAACCGCTGGGCGGGCCGCTAGTATAAAATAAAGTCGCTTCCCGTTTGGTGTCTCCTTATATCTTTAGAATTACCCAACGGATTTTTATTGCGTTTTTTTAATAGATAGAGTAACTTGAGAGGAAGGTTTATAAGATAATTTATTCCGGGAAATTGTCACATTCCCATGGGAAAACAGGTAGCCCAACTGGTAGTTAACTTTTGACCCCCTTTTGACACCTTTAAGGATTAAAAATTTCAAAAATGCTGAAACACGTGTTTTATTATTTTAAGGCATAAGTCTAATCACTTTATTATTTTTTATTTTGAAACGGATCACCTAGAGAGATAAAACTTGGACATGAAGTTTTTTTTATGTAATATAGCAACTATTATAGATAAAATTCCGTTTTTTTTAATTACCCAAGGGATGAAAAGGGGGTTAAAACTTTGTATGAAAGTTCGTCGTCTTAAGTGTGATCCGTTTCAAAATTAGTGATTAGACTTATGACTTAAAATAATTAAACTCGTGTTCAGCACTTTCAGCATATTTGAAATTATAGCAATTAATAGGGTCAAACGGGGGTTTAAAGTTTGTATGAAAGTTCGTTTTTTTAAATGAATGTGATCTGTTTTAAAATTTGTGATAAGACTAATAATTTAAAATAATTAAACACGTGTTTTAGCATTTTTGAAATTTTAACCTTTAAATAGGTGAAAAGGGGGTTAAAAGTTTGTATGAAAGTTTTTTATCTTAAATATGATCTGTTTCAAAATTTCTGATTAGACTCATAACTTAAAATAATTAAATACGTGTTTCAGCATTTTTGAAATTTTAATCCTTAAAGGTGTAAAAAGGGGGTCAAAAGTTTACTACCAGTTGGGCTACCCGTTTTCCCATGGGAATGTGACAATATTCCGGAATAAATTATACTTATTAACCTTCCTCTCAAGTTACTCTAACTAATAAAAAAACCGCATCAAAATCCGTTGGGTAATTCTAAAGATATAAGGAGACACCAAACGGGAAGCAACTTGATTTTATACTATGTAGTGATGCTATTACACAATTGACGAATACATGAAAGATAATCTAAATAACATAAATACGAATTAACCAAACGAATATATAAAATACCTTCTTAATGAAATTATAAATACCAAAATACATACAATTATCATTTACATAACAATAATCGAATAATAAATGCCGCCTCTTATAATAATCAATAATGACTTAAATAGATAACTTGATACCTATTACCAGTGCTGCATAGTACTACATACCTAATAATAAGTCTTTCTCTCGCCTATTAATATTGTTGTGCCCAACAGGGTCCATGTTTTAAGTACCGTAATAAACTACCACCTTTTATATCTTGAATGAAACATGGTATGCAATAAATATATTGAGTATTGAGTATTCACTGTTGCCTTGAAAAGGCCCAAACAAATCACATATCTAGAGGTAGTTTCCATAGTACAAGCTTGGCTTAGTTTGGGGCTAGGTAGCGCTGTGTGAAATGTCACACACATACACACATATCACGCCTATTATCCCTTGCGGGGTAGGCAGACCGTAAACGGCCGCAAATACGGACATTTACGCTACGTCAGACATATATTTGAGGGTCATACGGAAAATTGTGTATCGCCATAGCGACAGGTTGTCAAGCTAGACATACATACATACATCACACTATTATCCTTGCGGGGTAGGCAGAGCGTAAACCGCCTTTAAAACTAACATACGCGCCACGTCTGACGAACATTTCAGGGTCGTTCAGAAAATGGTGTATTGCTTTTAAGACAGTAATTAAGGGCTTTCAATAATTAAGGGTGTAACCTTCGGGTCCCTTAGTCGCCTCTTACGACTCCCACGGGAACGAAATGGGGTGATGCTATTGTAAGCCGGCATCACACGGCGAAATGTCCATTATATTAATATATTTATTTATTATAAAATAAGTGTGAAGCACTGAAACTGTAAAAATGTATTTCATATCTTGCATTCGTTTCTGCAATGTTACGACACAAACGAAGAAACTTGTATTTAAACATTTAGATATGGCGTCGTGACGTCAATGCTAATGAAGCAGCTGAGAGAATATATTTTTATATTCTTCACCATAAATACAAATTTCGCTAAATAAGTATTATTTAAATGCGTTTAAGTTGACTAAATTATAAGTAAACTAAATTAAAATACATAGATGATTTTAAATTTAATGCAGGTTGAGTGTGAGAATTGTGATGCCGGCTTAGAATAGCATCACCCCATTTCTTACCCATGGGGTCGTAAGAGGCACTGAAGGGACTCGTGGGTTAGATGTGTTTTGCAATTTCAGCGATGAGCTGACAACCTGTCACTATAGTGATACACAGTTATTTGATTGACCCTCAAACTTTTGTCAGACGTGGTATTAATATCCGTTTTACGGCCGTTGACACTTTGCCTACCCCGTAAGGGATATAGGCGTGATATATGTATGTATGTAAATCCCGCATCTAAACTTTTATGCAGGAGAGTTTTCACAGGATAGTTTCTAAGAATAAATCTAGATATAGTCATGTCTGAACATCTCCTAAGTGCGAACTACACGTTACATAAACAAGGACTAGCATACTCTAGCCACTTTTTGCTATTTTTATTCATTTCTAACCTGTATTTTTGTTTTTTTATTATACTAGCCTACAGTGTCCCACTGCTGGGCAAAGGCCTCCCCTCTCTCTTTCCAGGCTTTCCGGTCTGTGGCTGTTTCTGACCAATTGGGCTCGTAGTCGACCAGCAGGGCTAAGATGGCAGCACGACTCTACAAAAGTTCTATACGATTTGACATTACGGCGCGACTTCTAGTCTTCGATTGAGTCTTCGCGTTACAAACTGGACATTTTCTCATAGACGATTATCACTATCAAGACCATGAAGATTTTCATCGGAGGTTTTCACCCACTCAAAAACTGTAGTTTTTTCAAATTTGCTTATTGTGTAATAAGTTTGAAGAAATCACTTAAATGGAAGTAACGTTTACACTGTGATTTTGACTTATTTATTCCTTTTCTTTGTAATTTTACTATTATAGTCATCATCATCTACAAAAAACTGTGATTTATTATCACGTAATTTTTACGTACCGAATTCGACCTCATTGTTCCTAATCCTAAAAGCCATATAATCTATTTAAATAAAATACCATTTGACACTTGCCAAAAAGTTATTCATAGGGTTGCCTAGCTGAACAAAAATTTACTATCGATAACCTGAATATATAGGTACACATATCGCGGCTTTATTCCTTGCGGGGTAGGCAGAGCGTTATCGGCCGTAAAATACGATCGCTATCGCTACGTCTGAAAAATATGTAAGGTCCGTTTTAGAAAAATCGTGTATCACAATAGTGACAGGTTGTCAGCCTATCGCCTAAAAATGTAATACACATTCAATTCAAATTCAAATTCAAATTCTTTATTTAATAAACATAATTACTAATACGTAAAACTATACAAAACAATTATGAGGCTTAACTATTTCCTAAACTAAGAATAATCATTCCTGTGCCTTAGGTAAACAGTTTGCCAACATAACTGTTCTAAATAAAATATAAAAATAAAATACGACTATACCTACAAGTAAAATAAACTTAAATACACTTTAAAATATTACTATTCTAAAACCTATTCTAACGGTGAAGCCGTGAGCGGTAGCTTCCCTCGGAAGCGGCGAAACACGACTCCCTGCGGCCAAAACTCAGGTGACGTGAAGACGCTCACAGTAGCTGTCGGGACTCGCACCACGAACGAGTTGAAACCCACCCAATGGCGCGACTCCAACGGCACCACGTATACTCCAAGTCTTGGCGTATCATTGAAGGCACCTGCTTTATGCCTCGCGAAGATGTAATCCAGCACGTCTTGCTTGGTAGTAGAGTCGTGCAGGCGGGAGACATAAAGCGATGTCCTCGGCGTGAAGGCGCGCAGCTGTAGATTGGCCTCGACCGGGGCGGTGCCACACTTGTTCTGGCGGGGTTGCCTGCTGCGCTTCTTCTGAACCAAAGTAAACCCATCCGCGTCTACTTGGTCACAACGCTTGTTAAGGGGTGGCTCACAGAGTGATAGATGAGCCATGCCCTTTTTGTTTACCGCTGCTGCAGTGAGCGGCTTAGGAGGCCGGTTAGTGATGTTCCGGCGCCGACGTTTAATCGTGTCAGCAGCATTGCCGGGCGCAGCTGACAGCGTTGTTGGTGCAGCGGGGCGGGGCGGGGCGAGCGGTGCGGCGGCGGCGGGGGGCGCGGGCGCACGCTGGTCGGTTCGCTTGGCGGGCGAATTAGCTGACGATGTGCTTGTCGCCGATGCATATGATTCACCGACGGCACGCACTTCGCGTTGTTCCTTGTCAGCAGAACTCGAAGTCTCAGCTGACCTAGTTGCTGAATTTCGTAACAAATCTACTTCGGCACGCAGTTCAGCAATAGTTTTCTGTGAGCATTCGAATTTCCGCTGAAATTCTTCCAGCTTATTCTCCAGGTTCTTGACGTCCCTTAGCAGCCGGGTAACATCCTGCTGGTCGAGCGCGTTGGGAAGTGCCTTATGAGTAGCCTTCACGAACACTGGCACTTTGTTGTAGTCGGTCTCTTTAAGGATATTGATAATGTCCTGTCATGAAACCCTAGAGTCTATCAGCCGCCTCTTACGATACCCGCAAAAAGAAATAGGATGATGCTATTCTAAACCGCGGAGCCTGGAGGAGTTTGGCGGAGCAGTAACTCCCCATGGTTACTGCTCCGTCATTCCTAAGGAACGTGCCTTAGGAATGAGGCATCGACCGAGAAGAAGAAGATTCTAAACCGGCATTACACGGCAAATCGTTAGAGGCGTCAGTAGGACTGATTTCGAAAGTCGCAGGTTCCTGCATTATTTGAGATTTGAGATAATACTTTTATTTATTTAATCAATTATTAGTTATTTTTGTATTACATTTCATTCACGCGGTGCATGCCGTGTGATTTTAGACTTTGAATGACAATGCTGCGTCTGAGTGACCTCAATGGGTATTGCAAAAGTAAATCGCCAGTGGAAACAAGTCCATCCAATCGTCATCAATAGCTACAACCATAAAACCATGCACCTTTTCTTATTGAGGCGTACTACGAGTATAATACCACGCTTTGTAGGCGACCCAAATGTAAGGCGTTGCATTCACTAAAAATTTGAGAACTTTACTGTTCGTTACTACTGCTGATACTTGCCTTCATTGATTTAAGGACACCTAGAGCTAGAAATGGGTGATCAAATTCCGCCTGGCACTACTTGTAGTTTTCTCCTGCATTTAAATTGTTGAAATTCACAGCTAACTAACAATAATAATGGCTTCAATTCGGGATATATTAGAAATAAACTATTCTTCCTTACTTACTTTCTATGAAATGAAATATTGAAGAACACCCATTTTTGACTAGGGGTTAGCTTAAAACCAGCAGTGTGCTGTGCCGACACCCATTTCCATATTGTATATTTGTACTGAATTTATTTATTGTTGTGCCTAAGATGTGATGCGAAATAAATATATTTGTATTTGTATATAAATTCTCTTAACTTACATTAGTGCTGTCACTTTTTGTAAAATTAGTTTAGAGAAGGATAGGAGATATCTATGACTTAGATATCTCCTATGCTTTTCTAAACCTATTTGTCTGAAAGTGACAGCATTAATTTAAGGTAAGTTAAGAGAATTTATATCCCGAATTGAGGGCGATATTATACTACTCTGAAATAGGTACTACTTTGAAACTCTGATAATCGATATCGATAGTCTATTGAAAGTTTTCTATCATCGGTAGCACTACTAAAAATGACGTAACTTACGTTGTCAAATGCTTGGATTGAAGGAAAAAGTTATACAATGGACAAAATGATCATACTATCGTAACTTTGAACAAAAAATTTCATGTATGAAAAGCAGGAGAACTTTCATGGCGGCTATATCTGTTTCACTTATTTCCTTTTTCTTTCTTTTTTGTTAGCAATAATGTCAACATCATTTGATCTGTGGACTCAGTTCAATCATCAAACAAAGAAATTGTTTTTAAGTTAATACTGTTTATTTTGCTTTGCTTCTTATCAAATAATTTTAAATAAGTAACAAAACCATAGTATTTGGCAAAAGCAAAGGAATAATGAAGTATAGGAAGTGTGAAATTTGTGAATTTGAAACCGAAAGAAAGGATGGACAGAAATGGTATTTCATGGCTCAGTTTCCTCTGGATAAAGAAAGGTAAGTAAAGATAATCATTATAATGCCTAGAATATGACTCATAAACATCGTTATTATAGCAATAAACATTATTTTTGAGTTAATATGTTTATTTTGCTTAAGAAGTTACTGTTATATAGTACGACCAAAAATAATATATAATCGATATCGATACCATGCGTTGTCACTTGGCACAAATTAATTTTTAAAGGAGAATGTTTCTAACATTTCCTTACAACCGAGTTCTGGGTCAGAGTACCTATGTTTTTCGGGGCGGGGGGATATTGGAGTAAACGCTTCTGGGCCCTATGATACGTCGAAATTTACTATTGGCAAAGCCTCTTCCATCTGCGCTGCCGCGGCTCGTCCCCTGCCCGCGTAAGATAAGATACACTTTTAAAGTTCACGGGCAGGGGACGATCCGCGGTAGCCCACATGGATGAGGCGTCGCCACTAATAAAGGAAAAAGTCGCAGGTTCAAATCATAGCCACGGTTGAAAAAAAATGCGGGTTTTCCAAAATTTTATACATACACGGGAAGTGTTTTAACAATTTTTAATCAATTAAATTAATGTATTTATTATTTGATAAGATATAATTATATGTTTCAGGTGAAGAAGAAATGTACCGCTATATAGCCCTGAACGAATGGTACAACAAAAAATCTTCGATCTACCCTACAATGAAATTATGTGCAATGATTGAAAATATGGTCAAAGTTTTTGATGAAGAAATAGGACCTACACTAAAAATTGTAGACGATTAAATGCATGGACATGCTTGTATGAACTCCGCCAAACCAGTCGCTCTGTTTTCCTGTGGGAATGGGGTGTGAGATTTTTCTGAAGTAAAAGTATCCTCTAAGTGTTGACCAGTTCTACAAAATTTGGTAACATTTCGTCTAGTAGTTTTTGCTAGAAACGTGGACAAACAGACGGATAGAAACAGTCATTTTTTTACTGTTGTTTTAAGACCTATAACTTGAACGGAATTTTAAGTATTCAAATGTACAGACTTGGTTGAGTTACTGTTTTATTATATTTATTTAGAATTTTACAAAATTAATAATTATTGAAATCCTTTAGCTTGTTTTACTTAGAAAAAAGTCCATTAGTTATGTTTCGGCAACTTATTGTTATTGAAATATTGAGTTAAAATTGTTTCGATAATATTCAAATACGGGGAGGTTCTGAACGACCGTCTTTCCCGAAAACGCTAAGCTCCACCGGCTAAACTGAACAACTATACCCAAGAAGCATAGGTCAAAAATTAAAAAAAATTACCTTCCATCGAGTATTATTCGGTCAGCTTAATTTTTGTATGGGAGGTACAATTTTTTAATGTTGTCTATCACTTTTGATCCTCGGTGAAAGTTGCTCAGTTTGACGGGCTTAGGGTATTCGGGAAAGTCGGTTGTTGTCGGAACTTACCTGCTGTTAAATTGCTGAAACATAATTATTATTAGAATAAAAATATTATTTTGAGCTGCCGCGCCGTTTCGGCAGCTACGTTGTCGATATGAATAAATTGCAGGCTGTCACGTAGCTACACCACTACGTGTGTTTTTTATGTTGGCTTTACTAGACTTGACTTGTTTTGTCATGTTGGCAATGAATTGGGAACTGCGTTTTGACGTTTTGCGTCGTTAATTTTTTTTCTTCTATTCGGAGTTCAACTCTTAAAACGCTAGTTCTATAGTTCTATTATATTCTCTTTGAAAATGATTGTAAACAATAAAAACAACAACAAAGAAAAAATTATATAATTTTTGCAATATTTGGTTATATAATGATCATATACCATTGATTTACAAAATAATATATCTCAAAGTGATCTCAAATCACGTAAATGCTCAATAATATGTAAGTAACTAATAGCACTATTAGGATCTTTGATCTTATTATCAAGTATGGATTTTTTGTGTGATTTCCTCATCTCTCAATTATACCTATCCACCTACTTTACCTATTGATTACATACTTTGTTCACGACTCTTGTATTTTGTGATATTTACAGAGAAAGAAGCTTTACAGGACATAAAAACCTTACTGTTTCATGAATTAATCAATCAGTCATATCATCCTCAGCGTTCACTGCTGGCTTGGATATCTAGTTCTTGTTATGAACGCCACTAAGCATGATCCGCGATGCCCTTTCTACGCGCTTACCTAGCCTGAGCCTATAAATACGTTTTTGGATTCGCGGTTTCGACTCAAGAATATTTCAATCAGCAGTGGTTGTCGGATCTGCTTTGCTAATGAGCTGAGCTCTGTGGATAACTAAGGAAGGTAGGTACTGCTTATCTGCTGTGCTGCGTTTCATACTTCCTATTATATTTACTGGCGATTTTTTTGTGCAGTGATGCAATGCCATCAAAACAATGAAACATATTTCTCCTACAGCTACGGTTATTTATTTATTAGCCATGGTTTTATAAGAGTTTTTAGTGGGAGTACGGAGAGTCAGACTCTTGTGCATAAATATACAATAACAGTTCGTAAATAACAACATTATTTTTGTCTTTTCAGAATACCCTGCCACCATTTCATTTTGTTGTAATCCGCAATAAAGAAATTGAATATTTATCACATGAGGATAAGAATACCTAATGATTCATCAGCTTCAGCAAGCCACTGCTAAAATTCGGCCTCTCTCTCGTGTCATAAATAATAATTTAAGCTCTACAATTGTTTTATTTATTTATGTACCATTTCAGTTAAAATAGAACATTTATGGCTAACGGACAAAATAAATGGAAAAATAAGTTTATAGCTTATTCCTGACTGAATACCCTATCCATCCAAGAAATTAATGGGAACATTAATGGTTGAAATTATATTTCCTAAAATAAGTCTTTGAGCGTAGCTTGGGATAAGTTTTTGATGATTTTTGGATTCGTTGCCTGTTCAGACAGGGATGTATTGTCTTAAATTAGCGCACAACTGGCGTATATGAGCATAATTACAGGTGCGCGGGGGAAACGGTTTCGTGACTTGCATTGCAGCGTATTAGACCGTAACTATTACTTTTATTAAAGACGCTTCCAAAGGCTAGATGAAGCCTTCCGCTGGTCGAGTCGAAGTTCAGATACTGAAGCTTATTACAGAATCAGTTTAGTATTTCTACTTTACTCTGGACCACCGGTTTTTAATAAAATACCTTTTTATAGAGGTAAGAATTCCGCCTACCCCGTAAGGGATATAGGCGTGATTTATGTATGTATGTAAGAATTCTAAAGTAAAGGGGTAAGCACCTAGCCTATGGAGGCGTGTTTAAGAAAAAAACTATTTACGAAGTGTATTAACTACAAATCCTATCAATATAGGGATAAAACACACATCGCCATCTAGCCCCAAAGTCAACTACGTAATATGTTTAGGAACTATCATTCACCTTCAAATTTTCATACTGATTTTTAAAAACAATCTGTGCCATCTATTTCCTGTTAAATAAACGGGTATAAATAATAAATTTTATACAAAGCAAGTAACGTTTCACGTGTTGGGGTGTGAAATAATATTTAAAATTCTTTTTCACCTACTCCTTTATGTTAATCTTTATCTCATCTACTTACTTTATTTATTCCCATTTATTTTTGCCGTTTATGCGCAAATACTGTGTTTTCCTAAAATTTAAGTGGTTACCTACGTGCCTGTAGGGCATTATAACAACTTAGAATAAGTAAGTATGAAGCTAATATCTATAGTTAGATAGGTACTACATACAAAGTAAGAGCAAAAAGAATACTAAAGTGTAGATAATATAGATTACCTGCTTGGTAGTTGTAAATTTTTTATACAGAAACTATAAGTTTAACGTGCCCTCCGAAACACGAAAAAGTCCGGCGATATGATCACGTGATTTAAGCCAAAGCAGACTAGAAATTTAAAAAATATATCTTACCAAATTGGAAACAATCTCATAGTATAATAACTTTGCGTGTCCCGTCCGTGAGGTGAAAATGATACTAAAATAACCCGAGCTGAGCTTGATTGTACTATCAGCAGTTTTTTGTAGACATTTTGTGTGGAAAAAAAGTTTTTAATGAACAAAATCACCTCATTCGCTATACTAAAATAAATATTTAAACATAAATATTTCGTATTTCTTGAATGCGAACTTGAAGAAACTGCTACGAGATTTCTAATATCTAATCCTATTAATATCTTTTATCTTTGAATCAAATATCTCATATTTCCTATTTGTCATATTAATTGCCGTGTGATGCCGGCTTAGAATAGTATTACCCCATATCTTTCCCATGGGAGTCGTAAGAGGCGACTATGGGACTCGCGGTATATTGCAATTGGTGCATCGGTGTGTATTGCAATTTTGGGCGATGGGCTGACAACCTGTCACTATGGCGATACACAATTTTCCAAATTACCCTCAAATATTTGTCAGTCGTGGCGTAAATTTCCATTTTTTGCGGCCGTTTACGCTCGGCCTACCCCGCAAGGGATTATAGGCGTGATATGTGTATGTCATATTATAAGATACACGATTATGTTTCATATGCTTAATGACACCCTCCTACTTCATAATTGAAATTGTAAGTAATGTTTTCGTCTTAGTCTAGCGCCACATCTGCGGAACGTACGGCGCCGAACCTTCCGCTAAATACGCTCGTAGTGTATTTCAAGTTATCTATGACACATCTATGACACATTACGCCGCGTTCTGCGTAGTGCGTAACCTTCCTTCGGGCTGTTCTTTCAGCCAAAACGCATTTAATGTATTTTGCATAGCAAGCGACACATCACGCGACGCGTTGCGCGACCGAAAGTTCGGCGGGCAGCGGGCGTAACTGAACGTGCGTGTTGCCACCAGGGACCGCCAGCCATCAGATAGACTGGGTTTTATCATTAGATTATTACTGCAGTGGTTGTTTTTATATGTAATTTATTTAGATTGTTATCGTTGATTTTACTTTTTTACAACATTTATAGAAAATAATTGTACAGCCATACGATGCCTTTTATTTGATAAACACCTAAGAAAAATGTTTATTTGAAATTAATGAAAAGATTTGTACGATAATTTAGTTGCCGAAATCCGATAATTCTAGATTTGGGAGTTGGCAACACTGATCGCGGCGCGCGGTCTATAGTTGGTAGCGAAGAGCGGCAACGTCACTTTCCGTCGCGTAGCGCACTGAACAAGACGCCGCATTTAGCCGAACGTGCGGCGCCGTACGTTCTGCAGATGTGTCGCGAAACTAAAGCCGAACGTGCGGCGCCGTACACTCCGAAGGTTCGGCGCCGTACGTTGCGCAGATGTGGCGCTAGCCTTAGAAATTTAAAAATGGCAGCTTTTATTCTGAATTTGGGTTTAATAAGTAAGTTTTGCTGCCTTCTATCTACAGCCTCCGAGATCGCGTACAAAGTTATTCTGTCTTTGTTTTTCAAAGATATTTTACTCCGTTAGCCTTCTAATATTTAATTATGAAAGCCAAAAAGAAATTCTGGGTTTATCCGGAAATTATTTCACTTTGTACAATGACATGCTAAAATTGTTAAGTTATATCAATACAATATATTTCTTAGGTCCTACATATTTGTCAAATACATCTATATTAGACAGTCAAATATAATATTATCTTAGAACTAAAATATGTGTGTAATGTTTGTGTGTAAAATAAATTATTTATTTTTGCAAGAAGTTTTTTAATACCTACCCATGATCCAATTAAATACTTATTATAAATACATTTTATATATCATACATTCATACAAAATGGTAATGTTCCTAATTTGGGTAAAAAAGCGTGGTAAGACCTTTTTCCAACACTGAGACAACATAACGACAAAAAACCGGCCAAGTGCGAGTTGGGTTCCGACCACCGAGGGTTCGAAAAATGCACATTTAGTCATTTTATATGATACCCCACTTAAACTACTAGCCTCATTATTATTTAAATAAATAAAACATTATTTAAACGGTTCAAAATTTAGTATTTTTTTTCTTTAACTGGTACTTCGAAACGAAGGTTCTTGCCAAATTTCATAGTTCTAGGTCTAAGGGAAGTACCCTATGAATTTTGATAACAAAACCATGAGCTTTTTAGAGCATAATGAATCGTATCCTTTTTAAAATAAATACATGCATGCAGATTTTTGATATCAAGCAACATTTTTGGTTAAAATAATAAAGACACGCATGTCTTTGATGTAAAATAATACAATAATTATATCAAATATATTGCAACCAATAAATTGAGTTAAGTTTTTATTACTTAAAATTTTCATAATCTTAAGGAACTTTTTAATTGTTATGATAAATAATTATTCAGATATAATTTTTCCGAAAACGAGGTAATTAAAGTTCCCAACAGAAAAAAAGTTAAAAGTAGAAAGTAAATTTAAAAAAGGATGGTAAACTGCTGAACCCAGTGTTTTTATGTTATGTCCTTTTTTTCAACAGTGTATTTATTTTCTAGTACCTTGTTTAAAAAAATAGTAAGTTATTAAAACCATCATCATCATTCAAAACAGTATTCTGTTAATTCAAAATTACCGTAAAAATAAGATAACCAAACCAATTGAGAAATTTTTTATCTATAAAACTTTGTACACTATGAATATAGAAAGACACACAAGATAAATTATTTTGCGAGGAAACTGCAATCCAACGGGATATATCATGAAGTATAATGAGATACTTTAGCCACACTAAAATGTTGACATTCCTCGCATAGATCACTTGAACAATCTTGTCAAGAAATTTGCCCATTGTCGTTTGGCCAGCACAAAGGGCATGGTCTTGCCCCAACTGGCGCTGTTACCCTCCATTAGCAAGAAATTGGACAGAGGTCAGTATCTACAAATAAAAACTCAGTCTCATTATTCAAGTAAGTAAAGTAATTATTGTACAGAAGCCCAGCGTTTTCCAATAATAATATTAACCTATCTCTTAAATGACTCGATATATAAAAAGGCATTAAAATCGGTTGTGAAGTTTAAAAGATCGAAGAATATTTACATAGTGACAAAGAGACAGCGGGAAGCGACGTATGTGTCGAATTGCACTGTTAGTGATGATTTAAAGGTAATGATATTGGCAGTAGGCCTAAGTACTTATTAGTTATTACTCACTATAATATGCGTTGGCATACCTTCCCCATTATGCGGGTCAAGATCAACGCGTAAGGTGTCTACGAGATAGCGACCCATATACTTATTTATGCGGAATAGAGATTGAAATTCGCTATTCGGGATAGAAAATGGGTCGCATATATCTCTAATTCTGCCTCTTTGCACCTTACGCGCCTTCCTCTCCTCATAAGTAGTAAGGAAAAAGTTGTATAAAATATAACTTTATAAATTTTTAAGATTCAGATTCATATTCTTTATGCAGCTTTAACAACATCGTCAACAGAGTAAAAATAAATTATTCAAACATTTACAATAATTTGATAAATAGCACTCGCAATAAATTCTTTGAATATAGGCAATTTTTAATATTAATATCAATAAACATAATTTCATTTCATTGAAATCAATAGTACTTACGTCACGATTACCTCGACTTTTATCATATTATTTTTTGTGATAACTAGAAGACTCGCTTCAGTCTATCGAGTCGCCCAAGCTTAGATAGGAGACTCGAAATGTCAGATTCACTCTATTTGTAACTTCAATTGAAAGTCAGTTGATAATATTCTCTATGGTTTGTATGAGATTTTAGTCCTTTGTGTAACTTTTTGACAACTCGAAGCGACTCGAAGACTATTTTGCCATCTTAGCCCTGCTGGTCATCCCGCCAGCGTTTTCTCGGTCTCCCTCTACGGCGACGCTCTTTAGGGATAAATTCGGTGGTTAGTTTAGCCCATCTTTCCGGGTGCATTCGGCACACATAACCTGTAATGTTGTTTTAATTTTTTGTCTATTATATTATTGATTTGGTTTGACTTAATTCATGTCTAACGGTGTGGATAAGTTTTTGTTAGATGTTTAAACTATTTAATGTCACATCATCAACACAGTAAGGTTTTTGCCTATATACTTTATATAAGTTATGTCAAATTTGAAGGATAATCATATTAATCAACACTTCCTTCATCAAGGAAATATTTAAACAAAAAGCGTTTGTTATCAGATTTTTATTTTCTTACAATTGGTTACTTTTAAAGATTTGCCGTCTTTACGAGTATTAATCTGTATTTTAACTATTGAACAACGGGTAATTTGATAGTTTTAGTGATAATAACCAACCTTTAAATCAAATGTAATTTAATTTGATAATGATTGTAATGATCATCCTACCTATAAACTGAATTGGTATGAATTGGGCTGGGCTTTACGAGTTGCGAACAATTAACCATAACAACACGATTCGTCACTGTTAATAAAAAACGCAAGTAATTACGAGGCTCAGAGCAGGTCTGCGGAACAAATTCTAGCATGTGTTTTGTTTACAGTTTGTTTTCTTTGTCTATTTTAGATTGTATTCCACATTTCTTTTAGTGAGACAATTGTTTTAAAAAAGTATCCTTTACCCTGTATATAAGTTTTCTTTTAAATTAACAGGTTCAGTTTAGAATGGAATATATACCTTAAAATTCAGAGTTTATCCCAAAGAAATACGAGTACTGCACTAAGAATGCGTTTGTTAAATAATTTGTTACAAGTTTAGTCTTCCCGCGTGCGCACGCGCTTATCGCCTACAGATCACTTCAATCATTGACGTCACTGTACAGGGCCAGCCATTTTATTGACAAAACTTGGAACCCTGTCTCCAAGTATTCTTGCCATGGTTCTGTTCAGAAGAAAAGTGGAGGCATTTTCTTGAAATCTTACTTATCTCGCGCAAAAACATGTAAATGTAAAATATTAAAAGAATAGTGCATAATGGCTAAACATGTTTAAAAAATGTATCATCTACACGCTCTTACTTTATCAACCTCAACTTCACAAACCCACATCACAGTCAATCAATAGTTTGGTAGATACCTATCACAAATTAAGTTTTCTAAATGCGAAAAAAGACTTGCTAACCTTTATCTGTAGGAAACAGGAAAATATACCGAGATGTCGTCAACATCCGGTTTGCCGATGTTAAAAGTTCAAGAGATTAGGAAGAGTGATTTATTCCTTTTCAGCTGACCAGCAAATTAAAAAGAAAAAAAGCACCTCAACTGACCGCCCCACCGCCCTTTTCGTCCTTCACACGATGATCTTTAGCTTAAACATACTTGCATTTAATGTAACATAAATCAGAATCGGATATCACGTGGGAATGCAAGTCTGTCACACCCGAGTCAAAGGCTGTGCACGTGTTTTCTTACCGTGGCTACCTTACGAGATGTCACATGTGTATGTGCTGTACTTAGTTGCTTACTGGTCAATTGGTCATACAAGATTGTATATAATGTGCGAAATGAACAACTAAGTGTCTAAAGGTTTAAAGGTTTGGACTTAGGTAAAAAAAAGCTCACACGTAGAAAGTTTAGTTGTGGAATTTCGAGTGTATCAAAATTCTATGGTGGTAGTTACTTTAATAGTCATTCAAATATGTCAATCTGATACGGTGTTAAGTATTAATAGGTATAAGTTTAGACCACCGCTATTAAGTTGAATTATTTTTCGTCAATGACATTGGATGAATGATTACATTTGGTAACTATAAGGCCTCACATCTTTGCCTGACACTTACATTTTAAGGTGTTGTGCGCTGTGTTTTTTGTAGCAACGGCTACGCTTCTCACGGCCGTTGCCCCAACGGCATTGGTATACGTCACGATATACTTACACGTGTGACTTACTACGACTCGATCAGCAATAATTATATAAAATAAATATTCCGGAGCGAATCACACAATGGCAAAGCTACATCATCATATTTAAGAGCTATGTGCTTGTTGGTGGTAAAGCTTAGATAATTTATATACGTAGATGCGTAATGCTGTTTTGTCCGGGTGTACCTTTTTAACGGGTGAATTTTTATGCAGTCATGGGTGAAATTTCCTAGTGACCGAATGCGAAAATTCAAGACAGGCTGATGATAACCAACATCTTTTATCCCCAAGGAACATAGATTGAAATATGTCAAAATTTGTAATTATGATTTCATTATCAGTAACTAGTAAAATTTTACCCTTTATATGTATAACTGTAGACATTTTCATAAAGAAAATGCCGTGTGATGCCGGTTTAGAATAGCATCACTCCATTTCTTACCCGTGGGAGTCGTAAGAGGCGACGAAGGGACTCGAGGGTGTGTATAGCAATTTTAGGCGATGGGCTGACAACCTGTTACTATGGCGATACACAATTTTCCGAATGACCCTCAAACGTTTGTCAGACGTGGCGTAAGTGGCCGTTTTTTCGGTCGTTTACGCTCTGCCTACCCCGCAAGGGATAAAGGCGTGATATATGTATGTATGTATGTATGTATTTTCATAAAGATGAAACGACTATTTTTTGTGGACTCAGAAACACGCCCAGAATAAAATAATATTTTTAAGTCAATGTTTTTTAATAAGGGGGCAGGGCTTTGCTTACTCATTCACGCTTACGTCATGAACCTAATTATTCAGGTAGAGTTAAATTTAATACGATAAACAAAGGTGTTTATTCTAATGAGTTTGGCGTTCGTGAGCTGTTACAATTTTTTTATATACCTACTTGTTTACGTACCACGCCAACGTAGTATCAAAAAAATCAAAATCGTGCTGCTGCGTGTAGCAGTATTATTGAGAGCAAGTCGTGACAACCAGATTGCTAGATAATGGTATACCTATCTAAATGAATAATTCAGATAGATACTATCACACATTATTGTGACATTTAACTTATAGTATGTACTATAACTTAACTAGCTGGTGCCCGCAATAGTTCACGGCGCGAACTACGTTTCGTTGATTTCAATTCACTTCAGTAAATATTACACCATGTATAGTATAGCTGGGCTCTTCAGGTTAACCATTAGACACTTAAAATTTATGAATCTTTAAGCAACACCTAAAAGACTCTTATGAAACCTTAAATAAAATAATAATAAATATTGCTCCAGGATTCAACTATGAACTCCAACAAATCATTATAGTCATATTCGGTTAAAAGATAATGTTAGCATTTACTCAGGATGTTTTTTTTACTCTTAAAAACGTTTCATCGTAATCCATTAGGTCAATCCCTTCACTTTCGTTTCTCATTGAAACTTATCTAAATGGAGTTCTTGTCACTTTCTCTTAATAGCTGTTTGTACGTCAACAAACTTGACCTACCACAGGATATAAAAAGAATAGAAATAAAGCATATACATTTTTTTCTGAAATATGTACCTACTTACTTATGTATATGTACCTACCATTAGTAATACTAGGCAACGAAAAAAGAAATTGATAACGGAGGCATAGATCGAATTAGATATATTTGCTTTATTTCTTTGATATGTACCTATAGGTATATTTAATTTATTTTAATCATCCCTGTTGTTGAACATCTACATTACATAGACTGCATTTTAAAAATAAAGTTCTTTCTATTACTGTTCGTCAGTATTATTGGTCGTCCGGTCTGCTAGCCAATAAAAACGAAACCAAATCTCCTGCATCGGCTAAAGTTACCACACGGCGTTGGTGCATTTAGTTGCAACAACCCACCGCGTTTCTACTTCCCCTTCGCATTGTAAAATGAGCTCTATTATGCATCAACTAATGATCACTGTTGATTTGAAACCCTTTTGAGAAATCTGCTAGCACGTCTCTATAATAAGAATAACCGCTAAACCAACGGGACGCGCCGGGGTAGTGGGGAGGGGAGTCGACGGGTCCTTGGTGTACTACTCTACTCTAGTCTACACTGTCTAAAACGCGCTTAAATTCTACTACTTACTTACGAAACATTATAGAAAATTAAACAGTTCCTTAAAGTGATTCGTATATAAATATAAATTGTGAAATTTGGGTGTAAGTTCGTGATGTCGACGAAGCAGAAGCTATGGCGAGTGAGTATCTAGATTTTTGAGGTTATCTCTTTTTATTTACAATTTTAGCTACTACAATCGTGGTATCTTTTTAAGTGTGTTTAGTTTGGTGTTTGTGATAGTTACGTTATGACATAATATAGTTATTTATAAGTAATGTTTATAACATTATTGATTCAATTAACTTTATTTCGTGGAATTTTTGCTTGGCAGGATATTAACCAGGATCTGTTTGATCGCTTTGTATGGTATTGTAGTGAAGT
Organism: Tuta absoluta; assembly: GCA_027580185.1. Classification (NCBI taxonomy): domain Eukaryota; kingdom Metazoa; phylum Arthropoda; class Insecta; order Lepidoptera; family Gelechiidae; genus Tuta; species Tuta absoluta. The sequence continues at coordinate 9,357,544 of JAQAHW010000003.1, forward strand.
TTAGCGTCTTCTGACTTTGTCAATGAACAAACTTAAAAAATATATAATAAAAGATTATAAAACAAGTTTGAGGATGATGCACGAATGGAACCTTCATTAATATTATAAACAAATGACGTCAATAGCTCTCAATATTTAAGTTTTAATTTGAGTAACTAAATCATCATTTTCGCAATTGATTTCATTACAAGTAAAAAAAACGAAAGTTATTTGATTTAATCGTACTACTGTATGTGAGCAAGCTCAAGATATAGGTACCTAATGCAGTTCTCAGTTCTATAGCTCAGACTTTTATAGGTAGGTATATCTTGTTACGGTAATGTTTTTTCGTTTCATGCAAAAACATATAAATACAATCACCATGGCACAGTTTACTTATGTTCCGACTTACAATTTTGCCGTCCTAATCTGTCAAAAATATAATTTATAATTATTATACAAAAAAAAGTAAGAACCTGATTTTTATCATCGATATTTACTACGAGTATGTCACAATTTGCTTCTTTTTAAAATATATATACTTTTACGATCTGTTCAGGCATGAACATATCTACATACTTAGTTACCTACAGACAAAAATGATTTGCAAGTTACCTATATATAGAAGGTACGAGTACTTAGTTTATTTTAGTGCTGTTTAGCTTAGTTTTAATTGATATTTGTACCTTAATATTACTTTTATTTACCTGAAGAAAATTCACTTAAACTAAGATTTTAATACAAAAAGTTTACACAAGTAATCATAAACATTCAATTAGCAGATTGTGTTCGAATGACGCATGGGCCATGGGCATTGGCTCTTTAATTTTAGAGCTCTTAAAATTAACACTGTTAATATTTTTGTTATGTAACAATCAATACTTGCATAATACTTTGTCTATTTATTCACCATATACAAGCTATTTCGCAATTCTTTTATATCTAATCAAAGTAACAATACGCTGCTTCACAATGTGTTAAAAAAATTATGATTTTGAAACTGAATACTTGAAATCTGAAAGGATTCATCACCTATTGATAGAAAATATGATAAATGGATGTAATATTTTGATTTATACATAAATGATAAGTTTTAATAAATACATTGGGCATAACCGAATTGTTACCTCAACCGTTACTTTTTTAGTACATTTAAGAAAAAGCAAATAAATAAACCTTTATCGAATAAAACTCCTTGGTTTGGGTTCGAAATGACGCACGAAGCGTCGTAGGTAGCGGAGTTCTATAGTCTTAAAGTTAACACATACATACATACATACATAAATCACGCCTATATCCCTTTCGGGGTAGGCAGAGCGTCAAAGGCCGTAAAACGGACATTAACACCACGTCTGACAAAAGCTTGAGGGTCAATCAAATAACTGTGTATCACTATAGTGACAGGTTGTCAGCCCATCGCCTAAAATTGCACAAAGTTAACACCTTGTAAATACTTTTTTGTTATAATTTGTTATTTAATCTATCATCGTATTCATCATCGTATCAATAAGTTCCTAATAGGTTCAACAAACAGCGCTTTGACGTGTTTATTTAGGTATCTGCTAATGTGAATTCAACTGTAGAGTATATGCTAGTATACCTACTTATTTAATGGATACTATAGCACAGGAATATAAGCGATAGGAACATTAGACTTAAGGAACCTTCTCGAAGAATGTTTATAGGTAACTTATTTAATCTAAAATGCCTAGAATGCCTAGAAGTTGCTGGTAAGGGTAACTAAAATTGTTTCTAACGCACGTTTTAACGTGATCATGACATTCTTCTTCTTCTTCTTCTTCTTCTTCTTCTTCTTCGTGATCATGACATTCATGACCCGTTTTTATGTGTAAGAAGTTACCATAAATGTATAAAATGGCATACAATTAATAAAGTCTTTACAAATTCTTCGTTTTTTAAGAAACAAAAAAAGTACTACGTAACTGGTTTGGTTTACCACCAGCATCGCGAGCGCAGTAGTGACGCACGCGCGGTAAACGGCTTTTCGAGTTGCTATTGACAGTGAATCTAGCCGTTATCATCTCTTTGGCAGCTTGCAACATTTTAAGATGTCTTGTGAGAATTGTTTAAATATAAAATCATTCTTTAAATGGAATACGGCGGAAGCTGTCGCGAGGCAGTTGAGTGACGCACGCCCGAAACTCTACCTGTTCTGTCGCTCTGTATCTAGCTGCAGATAACGCCGGTCACAGAATTACAATAGCATGCATTATTCATTACCATTTCTTACACAAACTATACACCACCTGAAGATGTCTTGAATTAAAATGTTGCAGGTGTCTAAATGTAAAAAAAAGTCTTCCATGCATAACTAGCCCGCAAACGCGTCAAAGAGATTTTTCATGCAAGATTTGCCTATAAAACATCTTGACGCAAATACATTTGTAGCTGTCTCATTATAATGCTTATCATTTTATCAAGACGTCTATAGACACGCTTTTTTAAATCTTAGCATGTAATAATGTGCAAAAAAGGGTCAATTGTAGCCAATTCATCATTTCGTGTAAAATATTTACGATCGCGTCATATTTATTAGACATTCAGTTGAAAGAATTTAAAATATTCTTTAATGTTATACCTGTCGGAGACTGATCAAACTTTGGTAGGTACCTAATTTGATTCTTGCAAAACGAAACGCATAGCATTGGCAACAATTCGATATAGGTGGTGTGGTTTATTTGTACACTGTTGGCTACAGACGTTAAGATAGACCAGAATGACGTTTGAGGCGTTGTAGTATAATGTTCTCACAGTTCATTTTTGACTGCGTTTGTGATGGAGAAACGGGATGCAGGCGGGCTACGGAGTACTTTGATAGTACCAGTTGGTCTGTTGGTTGGTATAGTAATATATCCCAATAAGGGGGGCCCGTGTCCTGCCAGTAGCCTTTGTAATGTTATGTTTAGTATATCACAAGACACGCTTAGTACCTTTCCTAACTATACCTACGACTTTTCCGCTTCAAGTTAACATGGAAGTAGTTATAGCTACATGCTACAAATTTATTTGTGTGATCCATTCGCGCTACCATTAAATTTAACTGTTCGTTTGTCTTGACATGCAAATGACCAATCGGGCAGGCTGCTAAGCGCCTGCCTATCTCAACTCCATACTGTTAAATATACATAGAGGTATATTCTCGAACTAGTCAAGTTTATCTTTACACAATGTCAACAAGTTAATACTTTTATTCAATGATGAGGAAAATAAACTGATTCAACTGTAGTACTTGCATGTAACTACGAGCAAGTTCTATTACCAAGTTACGTTAAAGCTTGCGTTTTCTCTGTTTGCTTTAGTGGAGTAATAATATTTCTAGAACGACGCTTCCTTCAACATCTTCACTAGAGCAATTGTCGGTAAAAGCGGGTCAGGTCGTCGCCCGTCATTGCATGGCAGGGAAAGTCTGCCAAGCGTGGCCGTAGCAGCTGTAGGTAGTTTCTTTTTGCAATGGCGATGCCGGGTGCGCATGCGCGGGGCGTACGACCGACGACGTCAGTGTTGCGTGGAACCGACGTTCACTTCGGACGCGCGGTTGGCGCTGTGTCAGTGGAGGCTTCGCCTGTGCTGTGGAAAACAAAGTGTTTTGTGAGGGGTGCGCGATGAGCGGCGCGGGGGTGGCTTCGCACCCCACGGTGACGGAGTCTGTCAAGTCGGTGTTGCCGACGGACCTGCCAGTGCGGCTCTACATGAGAGCCCTGCGACAGTACCAGAAGCTCCTCGATCTGAGGCGGCTCAACTCCAAGGATAAAGTAAGCTTCGCTGGTCACTTCTACTCTTCGTATATTGCCTTTATTTTACTCCTATATCATATATACCGCAACTACTGCTTTGTTAATTAGCGAGGTCATTCCCCTAATGAATTCGACTTTTCATTGACGTACGCACTCCGGTTTTTAGTGAACCATACCATAATGAAGTTAATTTTATTGTTATTATGTTTAAACATACATTAAACTAACACTTAACAATCCAACATGATAATTCGAAGTATCCTTAGATGTATTTACTAAGTATTTACTTTAGATCTTGCATAGGTTATGAAAGAACTTTGAATTAAATTTGGTACTTTTTAGTTAAAATGACCAATGTATCGTTGTATTGCATCTGTGAGTAATTTTATTCGCAAAGTATTTATTGAAACAGTTCGAAGTCACGATGGCGAAACCAATTAATACAAGGAAAACGTGTATATATAGGTAGGCGCGTACGTAAGCAAGATGTAAGTTTATTACAACAGTGTCAATGACACTCGACAGCGATTCTTTGGTATTGTTGTCTCTACAATTTACGTTAAATGTACAAAGCAAAGAATATGATTATTTTTCATAGTTCTATCAAATACCAATCTGATTGGAAGTCATGCTATATTAACTCTTATCACGAACATTGAATTCAAAATTAACTTATGCCGTAACATTAACCGTGGAACAACTGATAAGTAAACGCCTTTTCTTGCTTTAACGAAACCTTAGGTCTGAAGTATGATATCGCAAAAGTAAGTAGATACCTACAATAATTACAATACCTACCTATATGTAGTTTATTTTGTTCTAACCTAATAATTACTTAAGTTTTTTCTCGTCCGTTTTCATGTCATCCGTCGTAAACAAGAAATAAAAAACTGCTTTGTATTAGGTTATGTTGTTGTTAAAAGTATCTACTACCTACACCATCGCCTGGCTGGAAACGTTTCTGAACAATCATGAACAAACACCCAGTGTGGGAGAAAATTTTGGATAAAATGGGCATCCAATCTAAATAAAATGTCAAGATTCTGATTATGCATGATTCTTCCATGAACATTTAAAACTCTATATAGCTAATATAGCTATTGCTATTTCTCATAAGCTTTGGTTTAGAATAATGCCTGTTCTACAGCTACAATGAAGCTTTGTATTACAGTCTGTATTCCGGCAACGCAAATAAAAGCTTAGAAGCTATTACATCAAAATTTAAAATTCATGTTTATTATTATAATAATAGGTGCAAGTTATTATATCATCATCAATACACAAATAAAAAAGAAATATCTAGACTACACAATTAATACGGAGTATTTTTGGTAGCAAAACTATATAGCTTAACCGTTTTTTATATATATATTATGTTATGACCTTATCCCCGTTGGATTTATGTTTATGTTACATCGCCTTATCTAAGCATTTAATCAGAATTACAAGATCATTCTATTTTGGTCAGACCATACAAAGCTCTACTCAGAATGTCGGCATACTTGGCGCATCTTTCCTGTTATTTTGGTCATATTAGGCAATACGGTTTATAATTGCGTGTAAGGTTGCTTGAGAGTTTTATTCACTTGTGGTCCAAGGTTGCACCGCCCACTTGTGTCCTTAGCTTAAGCTCTTCGCTCGCGCCGCTTGCGCATACTACCTATACTTTACGCACAACATTCATACTGACGGATGACAATGAAACAGTTTTAAACGGACTTGTTGAGTTTTGAAGTTTTTCAATTTCTGCATTTCGAGCTCTTTACAGAGTTTGTGGCTACGGATGACAAACCGTTTAACCGTTAACCGTTTAAAATGGTTTCATTGTTACACTAATGTGATGACTGGTATGTGTGCAAATTTCAAGAAAATATTATAAGTTATAAGATTCATACTATTTGAGTTGTAAATATAGAACGAACTTTTCTGAATCTGTAGGTACCTAAACTTTTTCTCAAGGAACATAAAAAAATGGTTTCCTATACAAAATGTTTGTTCCGTCCGAGTCGTATGGGACTGAATATTATTAGTCTAACTATATAATTCTTAGGGACGATCGTTCATTTTAATGAGTTGGTTCATCCCTTGAAATACGTCGTGTGTTCTTTTATAAGACGTCGAGGAAATAAATAAAGTGAAACATGGTTCTCGCGAAACTTTACGCTTTCAGTTCTAAGAAATTAAGGAAATCGCAACGTGCCTAAATACTAAGAAAATCTCTGTCATCCGCTGTGTTTGGGATATCTGTTATACTCGTACAATCATTGTACCTATTACACTACTTACATAAAAAGCTTTTTTTAGTCTTATCATAATATATTTAATTAAATTTACAACATTTGCATTGAGATAGTTTTTGCACCAATCTAAAAACATCTTATTGCGTCTTAACTAGTTTGAATTGATACTAAATAAAGGTGTTAAACTATTATTATAAAAAGCGGCTTTTCGTCTCTTCTATCTGAACGTTACTGGCTTCGCAAAATGGGCGACCAAACATTTGTTCTTTTTTTTAGTTGAATTTATCACTTTGTGAATTTGTTCACGCTAGTGGGAGTATAGTATTCCTTAATTTGTTCCCGTTTGGAAAGGACATATTGTATATAAAAAGATGGTATCGTGCTTTGGAGGGCAAGTACAGCTGTCTATGATAACGTACGTTATAGTTCTACATTACTTAGATAGTTGTCGTTACAAAAACGGTTAGGCGGTTTAAAAACTCCGAGACCAAGGTCCATCGGGTCGTTCGTCGATTCGTGTCGCACAAGAAAAGAAAAAAAAAGTTTTTATCCTAAATACCATAGGATACAAAACAAAAACCATGAATGAAAATCAAACTTACTTATGCCTCGTGTATATGCATGCATGGAGCCAGTATGAATGATTGCCCATTCAATAGCCAGTTTGAAAAGATCTTTACAGATAACCGATGACGTACTACGAGGATTGTATGATTCTAATTCATGGCATCCTGCATCAAAGTGATTCACCCTGAAAATGGTGTCATGATGACTTAGACTTTAACCACTTCTTTGTCAGAATAATTAATAAATAAATTTAAACGCGCAAAAAAAGTTGAGTCCACAATAACATACCTACCTACCAATACCTGAAAACAAAATGTAACTAGGTATGTACTTACAAAAATATTTCTAGCCTAGGCGAAACATCAAAGGCTGTATACCATATTATAGGTCGTCTTTGTCGATAGCATTTTTACACTTAAATAAAATCGACATCATTTGGCATTAAGGTAAGTGGCACGGGTAGGCATGTACCTAGGAAAAAATTAACAAGAAAAATCATTGCCAATTCACAATCTGACAAAAAATAATTACCTACCTACTGGTAAATCCTATAATTGTGCTCTGAAGGAAACATCGGTCGATATAAATGCAAATGACTCGAAAACCAGCTTAAGATGCGTGTCCACCAGTCGACCTTCCAGGATATCCGGGTGACCTGCATTACCCCGCTGACCAGGTCGTGACCAGTCCTGAATGCTACTCACCTGAATGTCAAGTTCAGCGAAAATGAATCAGTTTCGTGCGCCGTCAGAGCAATGCAACGTATCAGAGTGAACCCGTTGAACATGTCAAAGAAGACATAGAAAACGAGTCACAATCCGACTTTGACAGTGCAAAAACACAACAAAAAGCACAAAAATACAAAATATTAGTACTCACGTCAAGTAGACCGCATTTTAAAATCTTTGAACAAAATATATACCTGATAGCGACAAGTTTTCGGTGTTTCATTTTAGTTGTTCTTGGGTTCTCCATTTATTTGCTCTGAGGCCCGTTATAAACACAATGAATGGACCAATGGACGTGATTGTTTGCCTGCGCAAGCGCCGTACTTTCTACGTGCTGGTTCTTATACATAAGGTTCTTTCGAGTACCTGAATGGGCCCTGCGAAAATACTTTCATTTTCGAGAAAGTTATAATGAAAGGATCTGGCTTCCATAAAGTAGGTACGCTTTCTGTCGTTAATCCGATAAATGTTTAGGTTTCAGTCGGCCTTCTTCTTTTCGTGTGGGACACCGAGTCAGTTGGTGATTGTTGTACATAAGGTTGTTGTAATCCCTATTAATGATAGCGAACTTCTTCAGGGCAAAATATTGTATCAAATATTGTTATTTAATAAGCCCATCATCGGCAATTTTGTATAAGAGTTTCAGAATTTAATTTACATTAACTGTTGCCCTCGACTTCGAACGGAAGATATAATGACTTGTAAGTTAGTGAAATGAAATAAAAAAAAAAATGAAATGAAATAACTTTATTCAATGTAGGATAGTAGGTATTATCACTTATTGACGTCATGATCGGTCTTTTTTTTATCATCTTGTATGCATGGATTTGGTTCATATTCCTTAGAAACGTTGAGGCCAGACTGCATGTTTAATGCAGCCTTTGCATGTATAATTTTCAGACTAGTGTTGTAGGAGAGAATTAAAAAAAGTTTATTGTACTAATCAGCTATCTAGTTCCCATAGTACAAGCTTAGTTTAGTTTGGGGCTAAAGAGTGATGTGTGAATTGTCCATTATTATTTATTCTTCAGCTAGCTTAGCTTCTATTAATAACGTTAGATAGAACCGACGGAATCGAAGCTTGACTAGGAAATCACAGTCAAACTATACAGCTGTTATATCAAACATAATATAAGAGGCTCAGCGTCCGTTCCGCTTCCTGCCTCGTCGGTCGGCTGTCCACCACCTGCATTCTGCGTCTCTGCTGATTGCCCACTTCCGCACATACACACCACATTGTACATACAGGGTGTAAGGGACAGCCCTCCGAATACTTATAGGGTGTATCCAGACAATGAAACTGAACAACTTAAAAGTTGAAAGTAACAAAATATTTCAGGAAAGGTAAAAAAATAATAACCTCCCATAATAAATGCAGGACTGATCGTGATTTTGTAGGAAAGATCGATCTTTTTTGTCGTTTCTTGACATATGTTCCTTGGGGACAGTTGTTCATTTTCATGGTCTGCATGCATCCTGTAAGTATACGGAGGGCTGTCCCTTACACCCCGTATATGGTAGTACCTCAACATACGAGTATCTAGCTAAGATAACAGTTTTGCACCGTAAGAGAGTATTTACTATTTGTCATTATTATGGGAGGTCACATTTCTGGCTCTTATTTAGTCCATATAGCTTGAATTTTGTTGTTATCGTTACATAGAGACATAGCTGAATCTGAAACCTTTGTATCAAAAAATAGCTTATTGCACGTGTGTGTGTGTGGTATAGAGCAGATAATCACTTACTTTGACGCAGACAATCTTAATGTGAATAAGTTTTGTAATATTTTAAAATGTGCTCAACCTAGTAGCAGTGTCATAACTAGGTTACAAAGGAGGTAGCTAAGTAAGCGAGTCGCGGCCTCACGTTAGAATGTCCGCGTGAAATCAGCAAACCTGACTCGGGGTGCGGCAGTCATCCGATCTCCCAGAATTTAATGTCACAATAAAATACCAAATCTAAATTCTAAAACTATGTCTTTTCTTTTCATTGTCAAAACTGTTGGTCCCTGAGTTTTGCACTCTCAGCAAACTTGTATCGCATATTCAAAGTTTGTATTTTCAAAGTTATCTAGGTATCAAAATTATGATTAGAGAATGAAAGAGAGAATATTGTACCATTTTGTCTTTTTTTGCTACAAAATGCGTTTAAGCTAAGCAACTTGATGAATTAATTGCTTAGCTTACGTAATGTGTTACGTTAATTAGGGTAATTAAAATTCGTCCTCTCGTTAACTAGTGCGCGCGTATGCCGCTTCCGACTACGTGACGTCACAGACCCATGCTTTTGTTTGCACAACTGTATGATCATATTCGCTGAATAAGCAATTTTTGAATAGGTCCCATATATACTTGTAGGTGTCGTATGTCGTATCCTTCACAAAAATGCAATATTATGCGATAGTGAATAAGATCAGATAAGTATAAATGTACCCATCTATATACGGTCGAATTCTACTAGTGACCGATAAAGAAATATCGAGCTGGGCTGGTGACAAGGAACAATTATCCCGAAGGCACATAGATTGAAATATAACAAAAAATATTTTGAGTTTCCATAGTAACTCAAAACAGGTAATCGGTGATTTTATATGGGAGGCCCAACTTTTTTCTTTTCGTATTTCGGCCTAAGCTTATTAAGAAAAGTTCCTTATCACCAGCCCGTCTTTAGTTTTTACTATCGGTCACTAGTAAAATTTCACCCTATACAGCGTGTTGGCAACATTCGCCGATATTCGTCAAAATTTATTCAGATTAAATCGTATAACACGTTACGTTCAGAGACTATGATATTTGAATAACACAAATTGCGTTCATTTCGCCTTCTTGACGGTAACTAGGGACACGGCAATACATTTTGACATAGATGTAGAGTTTGTGAAATTTAGGTTGGTGGAGTTTTTTATTTTGATGTGTTTGCTCTTGACTCTAGTCTAGGTCATAGGACAGAGACAGAGTCTAAGATGGAGCGAGCTCACCCAGAAGAAGCCTGTTAAGGCACCGGCACTCCCACACACTGACGGAACGCAGCAAGCTACTTGACGCCAGATTTCGGTGGGATGGTGGTCGCGAGCCAGGCGGCCCCTTACGGAGCCTTCTACCGCTTAGTGGGATCGTTCAGCCGGACCACAGGCAAGCCTGTGTTGTCGTTGCCCGGGGTGGACCGCTAGGAGGTAGATCCCATACCACCCTCTATAGTTAGGTTATGTGTATTCAGAAGCTTGGCTATACTAGAGATATTTTTCAAAGGGTAAGCGATATGCTCCCGTCTGGCCACATTTTGCATAAAAAATTTTTTGGTAGTAGCTTTTGCTGCTATATAGCTTCCATAACGATACAGTGTGGGACAACTTCATGTAGATGATAACTTCAAGAAGTTAGGACCGAAATCCAGCAACACAGTTTCGGCTGGTTTAGTTTATATAGCACAAAACCACAATAGCAAAAATGATAGCTAGACTCTACTTATCAACTTTACCTATAGCGTAGTCATATCATATGACATGTCTCTAATTCAGCAAAAACACGTTTTGCTCTTGCTACAAACTAAAAAATGCTTAGGGTGGGTCATGGTGGGTTATCATTATCAGTTTAATTAAACACCAAACTTATATTCACTAAAACTTTACACAATACTTTATATTCCCTCTTATCAAACTTTATCTGCCTGCTACCTTAATTACACAATAAATTGTAGCACTGTATACCTACAAGACAGGGTGATGCTATTCTACTACAAATAAGATGGCTTCCTCAATTTATTGTTGGATTAATTTACGAAATATACACCGCGCAATTACGAGAGCAGCAATTACAAGTATATTTTTGGCACGGGTCGCACAGACGTCACCACATAAATAGTCACCAATTCTCCATGCTAATTCCTTTGTACCCAGATTTAATACAAAGGGATTATAATGCGGTCTACTTTCCCCGCCACCGCGTCACTGCGCCGGCGCACCCGGCGGTCCTCATAAATGTTCCTTTGTCTCAAGTAGTTATACATGCAGACTATTTTAAGACTCGTAACTATTAATGCTAATGATATTCACATAACTCCATTTCAACGCAATCCTTAAACCGTGACTGTACCAAGCTTGTGGCCAATATCAGCGTCCATACTTAGGTAGGTACCTACCTTATCAGTTTAGAGTTAAGATACGAGTTCCTAGCTAAACAGAAAAAAACGCTTGTAGTGTCGAGTTTACGAATTGTTGCTTAACAATTTATTAATTTATTTGTCGATGGAAGTTACCCATAACATAGAGTAGAAATCACATAGAGATGACACTCCCGCTCCAGACGCGCTCAAGGTCAATCCGTCTGGCTGTCTCTTAGAGAACAATTCAGTCGGGAGTGCGCTTCGCCGCGGAAACGTTCGTCGTGCGGGTCGAATTTTCATTTTTTGTGAAAAAATTTGCAATGCCGAATTATTGTGGTGTGTATGGTTGCAAAAGTGATGCGAGGAAGACTCCGCGTCAAAGTTTTTTTAATTTGCCTAAAGATGAGCCAAGGTTATTGTACGTAATTGTTGTGTGTACTCCTATTTTTACTTGCGTAGGTACCTAGTTTCCATTTTTTAATTTAAACTACGTAGGTGCCTAAGTCATTGTTAGCTGATAATGATAAATAAGCACATTCGTATCGTACTTATGTTTTTTAACGTAGGTAAGTAAGTAGGTACCTACTTATCACTGCTCGACTGTAACAAAAAGTTCATTTGATAAGAAATCCTTGAATAGGTATAACAAACAATTAATATTCAACGCAAATCTTTAAAAAAAATTGCATTTTGGTCAATCGGCAAGGCGGCGAATAGGTAGGTATCAAACGGAGGCGGGGGCGGCGGCGTGGTGGCGGTGTGCTTTGTGCCGTGTGCCGAGCGAGAATTTAGGCTGCCCGCACACGTCCGATAATCGGTGGCCGATTTATTGTAGGAGTAAAATGGAACGTATTGATTGCAATGGTGTAACGCCCACATCCTACAAATAGTCGGTCAGAAATGAAATCGATGCATCCCGACCGATCCGATTGTCGGTGAAAAATGGAACACTCGGAAATGTATGCGTTAACGCACACTACTCACCGACAGTCGGCCGTCCATGACGTGCTACTCCCTCGAAACCAACAGACGTGTGCTTTGAGTCGGTCACAAAATCGGTCTTAAAAATCGGAGGAAAAATCTGCCCGATTATCGGTCCTATAAAAAGTCTGACGTGTGCGGGCAGCCTAACCTAGATCGTCCGTCAATACCACGCAGTAGGAAGGTAGTTTGGTTAGGTAAGGTATTTAAATACATACTTATAAGCCAGTACAAGAGTAGGCTGTAATGTATTACCGATTAGCGTCATGTCATAGGTAGGAGACGGTAGGTAAGTATGTAGGTATCCATCGGGTACGCTTCGGGTAACTTCCTAAAATATTTTGTTCCCACGGGAAAACTGTTAGCAGCGGTCGCAAAGTCGCAACCGCTTGACTGGCCGCTAGTTTGGAATAAAATTATTGGCACGTGACAGCCCCGACTTAAAGCGCGGGAGAGTGCGGGGCGTTACGGGCTGCGGGGGGAAGTAGGTATTTAAAGCGCGGCTTTTGGGGCCCAGACAAAGGAGTTTCGTTTCTATACGCCAGTATTATTATCTATTCTTATGCCCATAATTTGAGACGTATTTAACGATATCTGTAGGGCATCATTAAACATAATTACGACATGATTTTTTCCGCACTACTTTTGATTTATTCACATCAAATCAAAAATAAAGACTCGTTATAGTTATAGGCATAAAATCTGTTTCCACTCTGCTGAACATCCGTTCAAAGACCTTGTCAGATGATGAGATGTGTAAATTATACCCATTACTGATACATCATCTACAATAAGGCCGATGATTGTATATTATTACTATGTTAAGTTTTTATTTCTTACAAAGACGGACTTATGTATTCTTGAGTGATCTGATCTGAGCATGAAGTATGAAGTACCGTATGGGACAATTAAATCTGGCTCCGAACAAAATTTATGACTTTGTTACATTTAAAGGACAGGTTTAATAAACAAGCTTCACATCAAAATATTTGTATAACGCCTAACTCTAATCAGGCATGTGTGACGTAGTATATACCACCAAACAGAATGTAGGTGACTTTATGATTAACGCAGTCATTGACAGAAAATGAACGAATCACAAGCAGTTATTTCATCAGCTACACGACATACGACATTTAACCGTTTAATAAGAATCGATAGTTAAGACCACGCTCTGAGATAACGAATGCCTTATCCCAAAATAGACTGGTTCGTGCTTTACTCATTGTTTTAAAACAATGATAACCTATGACACATGAGGCTATTGTTAAATATCGTCATATATTTATATCTTAGAGACATCAAAATCGTACGATCAAATCAAACACGCGCGTCTCCTAATATCTCTCTACATATATCACGCCACGCCTATATCATATATCATGCCCATATCCCTAACAGGGCAGGCAGAAAACACAGACATAGCTCTCAAGTCCCTTTCCTCTGATACGATAACTAAGGGATAGTAATAAGGATAATGCTTTTCTAAGCCGGCATCACACGGCCTTTTGTACTTATATTATATTTATTTTGTGCAATAAAGTCATTGATCTACAACAACCCTAGATTTAGCGCCTCATACAAAATTACGCTAAGATTTTGTCACCTACTGAACTATACAGTCATACATAGCGATTTATAGATTCATTGCGTCCGCCCTATTCAAAATATCACAACGAACCTCACCATAATCTATTGAACTCAGCCTTATTTGTTAGCCCGTACTTGGTCATGTTAACAGTTTCGCGGCCAGCCACGCACTGTGGAAAAGAAGTGCTCGCTTGCAAATTGTGCACTACTTTACCGGGCCACCTTTTGAGCGTACGCGCGTAATCTAGGGTTGTTGTAGATCAATGAATAAAGTAGGTACATAAGTATATTCGATTTGATTTGTCTATTTTCTAGAAATAGAGTATCTTAATGCTTTTGCTCAATAAAATGTGTTTTTCTATTCTGTAGTAAAATGGAAAACTATTTTCGCTGGCATTATCATATTACCATGGAATATTTGAGTTTGTTTACATCGGATGGAAGCTACCTATCTGTTATATTGATAAACTTGTTATATACGTGACGCTGACGCCCAGTGAACGATATCACTTTACATTCACTCAGTTGCTACGAGTGAAATGGTATTATTTGTTATTGTTTAAAATCATAACATTGCTTATACACTATATTTTATATAGTTACAACATATTATTATCTCTAAAACTTGTAATGTTTTCAAGGTTGTGTTTTACAGTGTAGTGATCAGCAAGTATCTATGGACGTCGTATAATGTAAACTCTAGATTGCTCTAGCTTATCGTGATGTTGCCTTAGAAAAGCATTACCCTATTTCTTTCCCGTGGGTATCGTAAGAGGAGACTAAGGGACACGAGGGTTACACCCTTAAATTGTTCCCGCGTCTAACAATTCTCAACCTCGCGCCTTAAACGCTGTCCCAGACACGTCCTTTCGGATGATGATGACGACATCACAGTAGCCACTGGCGCGATTGGGCTGGTTGTTTGAACAACCACACAAAGTTCTCCGGGTGAGCCCTAGCTCCCCACCAAATAGTCAGGTGTAGATAGCCACGTGGCTAAAATTGCAAAGTCCAGTCATAAAAAAACCGAGTGTTATATGTGTATTGCAATTTTAGTAATTTGTTGACAACCTGTCTTAAAAGCAATACACCATTTTCTGAATGACCCTGAAATGTTCGTCAGACGTGGCGCGTATGTACGTTTTTTACGGCGGTTTACGCTATGCCTACCCCGCAAGCATAATGGTGTGATGTGTGTATGTATGTCTAGCTTGTTATCCTTAACAGCATATTATATTAGAAACGGTCATTAATTTTTTATGACTAATCTAGTCAATAAGCATGTAATTTTATCTTTTTTTATTTTATTGGCAAATAAAATTATTCACAGGTGCCAATAATTCGAATATCCGTCAGTCTTTTGTATAAAGACAAATTAAATCTAATTGTGCACGATATAATTGCATATATGTTTCCATGTTTTTACTTATATATGTGTTTTTTTTTAACCGGTTACACGCCGGTTCCGGTTTGCATTTGCTTTAAATGATTATCTTCAAGCAAGTTCTTACAGAACCACGTGCAGAATTAAAATTAAACTGGTATTTTCACGCGAGTTTAATTTGTTTACTCAGTTATTAATTTCAATCTGAAACTCATGTTGGTTGTAGTATTTTCAAAAAGCAAATAATGTATCAGCGATAATGGCTTTCGAAACTTTTCATGAATAAAATTCGATACCTTTGTACCAGAAACAGGAAGGGACAAGATGTTGAAGTAAGCCAAGATATTTTTTATAGCTAAGTTAAGTATTAGATAATTATTTAGTTATATTGTACACATTAAATTGCGGCTTAAAGTAGCAGTACCCCCATTTTTTCCCGTGGGTGTCGTAAGAAGCGACTAAGGGACTCGAGGGTTTCATGTGTAGTGTACAATTTGAGGCGACAGGCTGACAACCTGCGCTATAGTGATACAAAAAGTAAAAAGTATAGTTTTCTAAAACGGCCCTCAAATTTTTCACAGACGTGGCGATAGCGTCTGTACTTTAAGGCCACTAACGCTCTGTCTACCCCGCAAGGGATAAAGGCGTGATATGTATGTGTGTGTACACAATAAATAATGGCAGTTGTCTCTAGTTTTTAGAAATACAGATAGCGGCTTCACTGGATTCATACTCACTACTCTTATAACTAGGTAAGTGTATCTAACATAATGAGGTTGCCTACGAGTACACAACTCACCTTTTACATCACGTCAGTAATACCGGAAGTCCAGTGTCGCCACTTCCTCCTTGCCTACCGCTACATAATCATAATACATACACATAGTATGTTATTCTATTATTCACTGTTGAGTGCATTCATTACTAAGTAGGTAGTTGTTTGTATAAATACACGATAAATACTGATATTGACGTAAATATATGTTATATTGCAGCTAAGTATTAGATTGACCCGAACATGTTTTGTCTATTAAGTTAGGTACATTTTCAAAGCTACATAAAGTAACTAACTTGTTATGCTCTTGTTATCTAGGATAGATAAGAAGAACTAGTGATACCACAGAATACGATCAGAACATGAAACTTTTTCTATTAAATGTAATCTAATCATTTCTTTTAGTAACCATAGAATGTCAGTCAGCAGCTGAATTTTGTTTGGGAGATTGAATATCTTTTCCGAAAATAGAGGCTATTTGAAAAAAAATAAACCTCCCATACAAAATTCCCGATCAGCTGACTGACTTTCTATTAAAATTCGAAAAAAAAACATAGCCCAACATAGGCCTCATAATAAGAGTTTTTGAGTTTCATGGTCTGATCATGCCTGCAAAGTTTTCGGTACCCTGTCCATTACAACCTGTATAATAGTTAGCGATACGATATGATACATATAAAGCACAAGTTCTCCTTTCGAAGTCAGGTCATCATCATCTAAATAAAGGGTTAGCAAGTTCATGATGACCAACTTGGCCTTATAGTAGAAACAATAGCTAATTAATTCTTAAGGCGGTTCCCCCACTTGTAGTCCGTCGCTGCGTATTTTTAACGCACCGTTACGCATGCGTCTGACATGTAGAGAACCGCCTAAAAACTGCTGAAAATAGCAACTATAGTTAGATCTAGGTTTATATAATACTAACTTGTTTTGAAAATTATGTTAAAAATGTATACAAATAATGAAAAATAAGAATTATCTTTGCGATTAAAACATTCTGGAGATTTGTATCGCGTTATAGAATCTTTTGAGATACAATAATATATATAGATACTTACGTACTTTGTACTGATCTCTTTTTATTAATGGTGTCCTGACTAGAACACATTTAAAAATGTTAGCTACTATTACCATTAATAAGGCGTTATCATAATGAATGATACTTGAGAAGCTAAATAAGATTCTTTCAGAAGATATGTCTTGCAGAGAACGTACCTAGATTGAGATGCAAAAATACATCTATGTATTTTATTATTTTGCCTACTTATCTGCTGATTATATTCAATTCGTTATTATTAACATCTACCGCCATTTGATGTAATAGGTACTTAAATTATGATAAACCTTTAGATTTAAATTCTCCAATAATGAAAATTTCCGAACACTCGCGTGGCAACTATTTGAATTTGAACAAATGTCTTCAATTGTATTAAGACAATAAAGGGTGTGTCGTAACGTAATTAATACTCTTACGTAAGTATGTCTCATTAAAATTTAATACATTCAGGTACGTACAACAATTCGTCATGAAAGTAGGTTCTAGAAAAATCCTACAGGTGTAGTTAGGTAAGTTACTATGTCAAATACTTTGTAAATGAAACTATAAACCTAAGTTGATTTGTGAGCATATTTCCTCCCTTTTTGAATTCGGTGAAAAAAACACAAGCGGATTGAATGGGTTTAGTCCTATAGAGGGCGGCACTAGTCATGAGTAGACAAACAGACGCACCGGATGGACTCAATTGGGATGTTGGTTGAATACACGTCATCATCTCATATATAAACCACGTGTTTCCGTGATTTCAAATTCCTTGCCACTATTGTACGTAGAGCCCTTTATACGCCTTCTAATTATACTTATATTGGTTCTACTCTACATCACTGATGTCAAAATCTCATTTCAATTGGTCCACATAAACTGTAATTAGAAGTGCTAATTGCAAATTCAGTGTATTAAACGTATAGTGAATTTAGAATGTATATTTAAATATGCTAATAGCTGAAACTCTACCTTGCTGAAATTTGTTGTAAAGAGTTTTTAGACAATGTAGAGCTAATCAGATTACACCTGCGGTATAGTTCAGTTGCAGATTTTCAGATCGTTTGTAGGAATATGACATCAACGATTTTCGGCGTACCTAAAGTTGACATATTTCATACAAATAAACATCTGCTATTACAAGTAGTATCAAAAGAAGGTCCAAGAAAAATACCAAAAAAATATGGCCTAAAATATTAGCTGGTAAGAGTGAACAGGCTTCTTCTGGGTGAGCTCGCTCCATCTTCGACTCTGTCTCTGTCCTATGACCTTAGAGTGAAGAGCAAACTCATCCTAAATAAAAAAAGCAAGCTGTTTTCTTTGTGATGGAAAATTACTTATATCTTTTTTACCAATGACAATGACAATAAAAATAACAAGTTTGTAGTGTAGTGTAGCTAGTGAACTGCCCTCATACATACTTCATAGATTTTTTAGGATGTGGCTATTCCAAGGCCCAATTTTCCGGTCATTGGCTTGTATGTATTATGGCCTAGTGCGTCGGAAGAAACCTTGTTTGTCCAACCTGAAAGTGAAATATTTATAAGATAGACGGCATAAAACATCAGAATTATGATAATCACCTGTGGGATATTATGTAGAGTGATATAACGACCTAAACAAAAGGAAATGTTAAACGCATGTGGAAAGGTCACTTTGTATTTTTTTGTTTTAGGAAAACAGTAGGTGGTTAGAAAAGGTGCAAAATTGAATACACAGGGTGTCAAGAAACTTAACTTTCAAAATATAAAACAGCTCTTATTTATTTTTCTTAAGTTTATTTTAATACTGTTGTAATATTTTTTTTAATACGGTTTCTTATTACTGTGCATTAATTTGAACATAAATATATGTCACCGTAATAGATAGGCGAATTCCACACGTGTCACAGTACCTGACCACAGTATAATTAATAGTACTAGCGTATAATATATACATATAGCGTATAATTAATAGTACTAGCCTGACGGTGTTTTGCCGGATCCGGCTGTCAGTCCAAAGAAATATCCCATATAAAACCGGATACCACGGCACAAGCTGTGGTTGTCGTTTGTATGGTGGCTGTCATGAACCGTCCGGTCGTCGGGTGCCGGTGCGATCCGCCATAACTTGATACCTTATGATAACAGACATATTAGCATAATTCAGGTATATATTTATCATGGATTGGAATTATTGAGAAGATCATTCCAAGTTCAGCACTCATTCTTCAGTGCATATATTATGATCCTGTATAAAACCTGCATACATCAATCCAAAATAGGTAGATAGTCGGTAGGTATTTCGTAACTTTTCCAAGTCACGTTGGGGAGATTTATGTAGATGGTGGTCAAAAGAAAATGAATTATTGACAGATAATCCGAAACGAGAGTTTTCAGCACGTGATCAGTGAGAGAGAAGAAAGCGGTTGCTTTTAACAAGGACTAATGGTTATAATGTTTGTTTTTTCCCGTTCTGAATTTTATAACCAATACATGTACGTGCACCATCCCCATCCCATCACCATCAAGCTAAACCCTTATGTCATTCAGTATTCTTTTTACTTGACGGTATTTTACCTAACCTTGATCAGATGGCGCTTTGCCAAGAACAGTGATAAACTACGATATTTTTCATGAATTAACCAGCATTTAGATACATAATGTCCAATTCCCAAAATGTCTAAATCTTAGTGTTGATTTGATACAGACTATTTCAATCAATGTATGATTCAAATGAAAATAAGAAATAGGTAGATTTTTTACTGCAACCAGCATTGAACTCGATACCTCCGAACGCTATTCTATAACTGCAGAGCAGGCGCGCTCCAAGCAGCTAATTATAGTTATATTTAAATATAATAATTTGAAATATTGGCACTGTGAGCGCAAAAAATGTTATACATTTACCATATGTTCTTTAGAAAGACACTACATCCACCTAGGTATTGTGTTAGGATTATTCATGCCATGACTACACTGATGTCTTGTAAGAAAGTCGCAAAATTTTGTAAGAATTCCGTATTAATAATTAATGTATTATTTCTGGAAATATTCCTGACTGTGGATTCTTGTAAAATTTCGGAATAATCGTGTGAGTGACGCAAATTCAAGCCTTGAGTGAAGCGCGTGCACTATTTCGTAACCTGTGTTCGTACGTTGCCGTATTGAAAAAAAAAAGATACTTCATTTGACTAAACCCCGGTCGAAACAAACGCAGCTGCGTTTTGTTCAATTGCAAAATTTCGGATTGTAATATGTCGTCAAAGATTCTTCGAGTCAATCTCATACAATCTAGAGCATTTTGCTACTGAAATACGCAGATGTCGATTTATTTAATCGGATGGCAGAATCAAATGTCATTTATATAATTAGTTGGAGATATTTTGGTGAATAAGAAATCCTACGTTTTAAGTTTGATTTATTATTATAAGTAGTAAACAAATTATTATCAAATCAATCACGATATACAAGACAGAAAATATACGATATACCAACTTAAACTCTTTGATCTATGAAAAAGAATTATGTTTTACATACAAAACAGTAGGTATACGATACCTTCCTGTAGGTAGGTACATCTCATATACACAGACAAAGAGATTGGCACGTATAGGTTTTTTACTCTCACCAAAAATAAAATATCTTACACTAGCTTATATTTAGACAAATATTTATTTAACATGAATACAACTCAACTTCTGAGATGATTTCCTACGCACTGTACGTTTATCGCCTAGGTTCTAAGGCACAATGCCGGTAGGGGAAAAATTTGCACAATTTATAAACGAACACACTGACCGATTGACAGTACAATCAGATTTTATTGGTCTTAATTCACTTCCCTTTCCTCGATGTACCCTGAATTTATAATGACATACATAAAACAATACTGTACTGCCAGCATATGACTAACATATAATATTTGAGCAAAACTGACAAACTATTTCCTAGTAGTAATATTGCAAAATAATGATGTTGCGATGAGTAATGTAACATCTAATGACTGAGGTACTCCACGTCACGTCGAATAAAGAAATAAAAAACAGTAATGATGATTTTGAAAATCTCTTGCGTAAATCTATGACGTACTTACGCTACGAGTAGTCTGATGGTCTACCTTCGCTCAGTCGGCTTAGTACATGCCTTCAGGTCAAACGAGTTCAAACCTGACTGTATTCTAACAAAGGTATAGAAAGAAAGATATTATCTATCACAACACAAACAAGTTCATAAATAAGATTTATCTTGTTTCAATTGTTAATATTTTTGATTAAATCTTTAGCAAATTTATTTGATATGGTATCAGTTTCGTGTTGTGTCTACCAGTTTGAATACACTACCGTTGTACGTATTAGGTGGCATAAGTGCTATTATACTCTATTGGATTACATTTTAATACCTCATTACAAGGTATTTGTATGCTACTGCTAATGCTCATCAAAAAATTTAAGTAAGTGCTTATTGTCACCCTAATTTGTTTACTGTTGCTCATCTATTTATAGTCGTCTGTCAGTTAAAGGAATAGTCCAAAAGTACTAAACCAATGACGCATGTGTTAAGGAACCGAATATTTTTCAGTTGTACCTTTAGGTAAGGGTTTAATATGACCATTTAATATAGTTAACATATCTGTCATCAGAAGAAGAAAAAATACAAGCTTAGCTTCAATATCGTCTGCTTCTGAAATATATATAATAACGCTTTTAAAAATCAGCAATATTTTGCCAATATTACAGAACGTTGCACCCATGAAACATGATTATATAAGTTTTTGGGCGGCGATTGGACTTTTTTGCGTTGCGTTGTACAAACTACATAGGCTCCTCTTCCTTTTTTCTTTCTGATTCTTTGTCAGAAGTAGACAGAGCTATATCTAGGTCCGGTTTGAGTACGATTTTTTTGATACGCTAATTGGCGATGTATCCTATGTCACCACGCCTCACCTTGACCCTGCTCATCATTTTCCTCACTGGTTCCGCCTTCTTGTGTCTTCGACTTTGTATTCGCGACCACCGCTTTCCGGTTGCCGATATTATTAACATCTGACCCCCAATTTGTAAG
This sequence comes from Tuta absoluta, assembly GCA_027580185.1. Classification (NCBI taxonomy): domain Eukaryota; kingdom Metazoa; phylum Arthropoda; class Insecta; order Lepidoptera; family Gelechiidae; genus Tuta; species Tuta absoluta. The sequence goes on from JAQAHW010000003.1 coordinate 9,379,728, forward strand.
CCTCAAAATCACGTCTGTTCCAAAACGTTGAATTAAGTTAAATACAAGTGGTTGTTATCTTGCCGGTCACATACGCAAATTGTTTGGCAGCGACGCAAGTAGGTAGTTCTGTTTTTAAATTTTAGGGTTCCTTAGTCGATCATATTCTTCTTCAGCGTGTCAATGATCCTAACCAGACTCAAATTTAGTTTTGCTAATATTTGGCTACGACAACGATCATAAATTGTCATAACTCATAAAATTGCCTCTGTTTCGCATTTACTGCAGCTACTAGTAGTTATAAGTTTTGTTTAGGGTGTTAGGAAAATTAGGCACTGCGTTCTTTTAATCACGTGTTCTATAGGTTTAATAAAGTATTTTTTTGTATATTGATACGTATTTTTTTAAATAAAATTATAAAAAATATTAATTTTCTGGGTCAATTTTATACCGTTCCTTCGCCACCCGCAATGAGGTCTACAATTGGTTCGGTGCAACCGGAGCTGACCTTGACTGTAAAGCCACGTGCTATATCGCGTTCTGTACATACTAGGGTTGAACATTTTGTTTATCATAGCATCACCCCAATTTAAACCGTAGATGTCGTATAACGCGACTAAGGGAAAAAATCATCCAGGGTATGGGCAGCAGCGTTCCCTGTAATGCAATATCTAGCACTGCTCTCGACAATCCACGTGCCAAGCGTCACAAGCACGGCAATACCCCCCTATGGGGGAGGCTCATATCCAGCAGTGGACTGTTGTGGCTGTTGAAGTTGATTTTATTTCAACACAGAGTTTGTGCGGAAAGAGAATGGACGTGGAAATTGAGGGTGCCTGTGTGCCTTAGTATGAGAAATGTCATATTAGTTTACTTGTCTATTCTCTTTCCGCACAGACTCTATCTACGAAACTCGTGCTTTAAGGAGCGCAAATACTTTTCCTAACACCGTGTACAATCCGACGTCGATTCAGATGATAGAGAAAATAATACTTAAGTAAAATACAAGATTTTGCACTTCAGTGGGTTTGGTTGCCTAGAGGCGGGCGGGTCATATTCTATGCTACCATTATCTGTTACTTTTAGACTACTGGTGAATCCACCACTGATAAAAATGCCCCCGATTTAGCTCCAATCTCGTTTTCGTCTATCCCATCGTCGTTATCAACTTTGTTCATATAGTATCTGTTGTGTTTTTGGAATACAATAAGTAATTATTAAAGATTGTGGCTGTGTCTATGAGTGGAGTCTAGCTACCGCATGCCCACATGCAGCTTCCCGTCGTTTAACGGCTGATTGTCACACTTTTTGCCTCTGTGTGTACATAATTCATTATCACAACTTTACTACCTGTAGTTGATATAGGTAGATATTATTAAGTGCAATTTACTAGACATTAAAGTTATTCCACAATTAGCAGCTCCCGATGTGGTACCATAGTCAGGACAGGGTCAGGTAAATGGGATCCTGGAGAAATCGAGGTAATTCTTGAAATAGTCGCGATTGAATTCGGTACCAAAGTGTTCAAATTACAATATTATTTTCAACGAGTACTCACTGCACGAGTGTGAATGCAGCTTATATGAGCAACGACGTTTCTCAATGTATCAGGGCAATATGTATTTTTTACTTAAATGAGTCACGTTATTTCAAACTTAGAACGCTGCGGCCCCAGCTGAGCCAACATCGGCACCTGCTTGCGCCTGCGCACGCCCCGCCCTGCGTCACGTAGTTACACCCAGCTTATTTCGAAACAGCAAAACACCGCCAATGACAGAACATTTTAAGTCATTGAGGCATATTCTTTGCCATTTTCCCACAAAAGACACTTTGACGTCGAACAGGTGTTTTTGTATGAATGAAAATCAACATAGTTTTATGTAGATATACTGTTTTATATGAATGTAATATTTATTCGCTAATTATGTACACCTACGTACCTGAACAAAAATTATAAAATTCTGGTTAAATATGATATATCGCTTCAAATTAGGCAGGTTCATCGAATCGTTATTGTCAAAAACCATGTAAATAAGTAAATGTTTTTAATCGATCAGTGCATGTAACAAAATCGACCGCTGAATAAACACCAAATGAGTCATAGTTCAATTTATGTAGAAATGTGGAAAACAAGCATGTAAATAACGATTAATTGTGTCCATGTAAATTAAAACTCAATGATATGTTCGTCAAAGTCATGGCGCGACCTATGCTGTGGGCCCCGCTTTACTCGCCAACAGTAAATATCGCTGTATTTGTATTCCATTTCTGTTTACAACCGAGTTAACTGGAGTATACATTCCTGCCAACCAGAGACGGAAGCTTACCGCGCGTAGGAACCATGTAAGTAACGCGGCGCACCCTGCCGTAGGTCACCCTGCAAGTGACTCACTGAACTATATTGTTCTTTTTCTTCTTTATACCTTCTATACTTTTAAATTATTTTCAGTTCAAAGCCCGCTTGACTCGTGAACGTTTCGTAATATATTTTGACCGCAAGGAGGTGGAGCACTGTTTATCCGTAGGTGTTAAGTTTGGCATTTAGATGCGATTGATTTTTATTATTTATCATCTATTATCGTGCTGTTAGCTGAGGAATAAAACATGCATACAACATACACACTATTAGGCACTAGTTGTCACATTCCGCTTCGAGTGACTTGTGGTATACGTATACCGACGAGGTAAATATTACGTTGCATTCTTTCCTATTATAATTCTTCGAAATAACTAAACCGCAAGCGCATACTTTAAATACTACGCATATTGCATCGAGTATGTAATGTACGTGAGTACGTACCTATGCTCTAAATTCATAAATAAGTAAGTAGGTATATCCACGCACAAAAGACAACATTAAGGCAAGCAAATAAACACACATATCACGCCTTTATTCCTTGCGGGGTAGGTAGACCACTCAAGACCGCAAAATATGGTCGCTATCGCTACGTATAACAAACAGATGATGGCTGTTTCAGAAATTCGTGTATCACTAAAGTGACATGTTGTCATCATGTAGCCTAAAACACAAGTCCTGGGGCGCCTCTTACGACACCCGCGGGAAAGAAATGGGGTGATGCTATTTTCGAAGCCGGCATCACATGGCAAATCAAATAGAAGACAATCTAATGAGGCGTGGTCAAACATATTTGACGCGTGTATTACTATAAGGAGGTGCTAAATAAGATCAACACGAGCTGCACCGGCGATCGGCGATGGCGAACAAGCAAACATTGGAAAAGTACAGAATGTAGAGACCTAAATAAACTACATTGACATTGGAACCTTTTATAGAAATAGAAATAGAAATATTTTATTAGCTTGCATACACGGTAAGGTAACAATGGTCTTAAAATAAGTAATAAATAACTTACTTAATACTTACATAATTTTAGTACATGCGTGATGCGCCAGTATCAGTATCATTTTGTTAGAACCTTTATTGTCGTTGACTGTCCCGATGGCGTAGCGGATAGTACCTGCTACGCCGAGGGTCGTGGGTTCGATACCGACATGACACAAACATTCGTAAAGTTATTCTCAGATATTTGTGTTTTATACAAAAAGAAAGTATATAAGTGTTCATATCAGCTGTCTAGTTCCCATAGTACAAGCTTGGCTTAGTTTGAAGCTAGATGGCGCAGTGTGAATTGTTCAGGTTATTTACCTGTTATTTATTTATTTGCAGATTGTAGATAGGCTATCTATTTTCATGAGATTTTTCCTTAAATTTTTTGATTTACCTCCTTGAAGCTCATTAGACATACAGTCCACTAAAAATAAGCGTTCCTAATTGCACGTCACGATGTGTCGGTTATTCTCGTTAACTTATTTTCAGTTTTTGTTCTTTTATGGAAATGTAAGGACACAAAAATCATGAGTGAAACACATCCTTCATACTTGTTAGGTAGGTATTTAGATAATTATGAAAACCATTACAGACACATTGTATTTGACACGCCATAGAGAGGACATGGCCTCTACATTCTAGCTACGGGTACCTACTTAGACTATTCTACACGTGTCGGACGATATTGCGGTATTTGACATCCAGTCAACAATTGGCGGTGAGGCGTCGTATCGTATAATAAGTAAAACCGGACCGGCGAAACACCGCAAAATTATACGGCACGTCTGAGCACTTATTGCTTTACAATTAGCCTACATCATCGACGTGATTGTTTGTTTGTACACGTTGGCTACATTTCTCACGCTACGTATTGCCATTATAACAAGCAGAATGTTCTGTTCCACCCTCCTATTGTGTATTAGATCATGCAAACCTATTGTCGTCTTGTATACTTGTTATTAAAATATTTTCCTCAGATGACTCTACAGGACTACTGATAAGGTAATAGGTTGGTACATAAATTTAAACGTTCCTGCGTACTAGATGATCCTAGTTAGACTTAGTAATTACGACTTGACAGACGCATCTGTTACGCACCGTATCGCACCGCAGCCGTATTTGTATGGGAATAATATCGGAAATAGCAATTTCCTTTCGTCTGACAGACGCATGCGTTACGGTGCGTTAAAACTACAGCGACGGACGACAACTGGGAGAAGATAAAAGGGAGGTCGGGGAAAAGAGAGTTGTTAGAGTACCTAATGGCGGGCATTTTTAACGTAAAATAAAACTAAAATGTGTAAAAGTACCTTTGCTACGTAGAGTAATATTCAAAACAATTTCAGACTATGCAATCCATTAATCTATGTTCAAAGTGTGTCAAAGCAACTTTAAAAATATTGTTCAACCTTTACAGGTAATGGTTTCTATCTGTCTAGTTTCACTTTATATTCACCGTGGCACTCCGCATGCATTTAACGGCTGAATGCAAAAAAATGAATACAGATAGATAAAACAATAGGTACCGATAGAAAATAGACTGATCGCCTGAAGATTCTGGCTCAAAAGTTATGATATAATTAAACTTGGATTTTGCTTTTTTATTATCTTGGAAGCAGCGTACTCGATATATTAGTAAAAAATGAACTATATTTGTCATTTGCGTTAGCCATAAAAATCACGAAAACTAAAATTGTTATCAAACTAAGGTATTTTTTAACATCTTAAAATTATGTATATGTATATAGATAGGATAACATAAGTAACCAAAATGCATGGTAAGTACTTAATTAATTATGTCATAAGTATTTTTTTGCAATCGTTGTTCTAGAATGAGAATGGAACCAAATTGACTGCAAAAGTTATAACAGTATTAAGTAAACATACATTTTGTTTCTACGCAAGTAGATAGTTTATGTTATTTAATTATATCATAAGTGAATTTGGGTGGCTACTAGGGTACTAAACTAGTCATGTACATATACATCTTAACAAAATATAATGCAACAGAAGTGGATTGAGGAATTAGATTTTACCTGAGTAAGAAACATGACATACAAGTGCAAGCAGTAAGTAGCGTAGAATTTTCTATTTGTATGAAATATGACCCACGTTACCTATTTTATATGATTTGCGTTCGATTTATTTTAACATGACACCAGCTATATAATGAAGGTAGGTGGGGTACCTATGCATGTTCATAATTCATTCTTGCTATTATTGGCGCCTAGGCATATTCGATTATGTAATATTTTATCCTGTGACGTTTAATACTCTACCTACATAAAGGTGCAGTGTTATCTACGCAGCGTGAGCGCAACGTTCCCGCGGCCTCGAGACGAGCATTAAAGCCACGCGCCGACATGACACCAACACCACCGTCGTCTGCGCCCGCGCACCTCACTGCTGCATTTATGCAGCTCTGCTTGCCTGCACTCACAGAGCAAAGAAACATTTGAAATGTTTAGAGAGAACGAATTGGTGAAGCTAAGATCATTCGTCTCACAGTAGAATGCGGGTATAGATCGCTTAATCCAAGCACTAAAACACACATCTTTCAATACTGATTTAAAACGTACAAAGTACCTACTTGTATTATGAACATACAATTATAAGTATGGTTTAACGTGGTTATTACTTAACGGGCTCTTTCAGACGAATTGAGATTGATTATTATAAATATAGTATTGTAACTGCGAAAATATAAAACTTTTCGCGCTAGTTGTTCTGTTCATAGCGCTGTCTCTAAACAATTGTTTGCTCTGACGCCTGCAGTCTGCAGCGGCCGTGACCTGACCTGCTCTAGCACACTCTACAGATTATTTCACAACATCGCAGGTACTGCTATGATCTCGGGGTACACAGAACATTACCTGTTATAGAATTATCCTTAAGCTACCCGTGGGTGTCGTAAAAAGCGACCAAGTAACAAATGCTTAAGTTAAAAAATAATAATAAATGTAATTTCTTTATTTAATGTACCTCTACGATAGTATTATCACTTATTGACGTCATGATCAGTCATTGTAAAAAAAAAGAAATTTGTATAACACCATTTTTTTTTCTATCTGACAAGTTTGTATAAGTAGTCTTTTTTTAAAATGAAATGAAATTACTTTATTCAATGTAGGATAGTATTATCTATTGTCCTAAAAGAAAACCGGCTCGGGTGGGATAAAAAAATAAAAATATAGGCACTGCCTCGGGGCTGGCCAGGTCAAACACATGGCATGTAACTTTACGGTATGGTTAGTAGGATTCCTTGAATATAACACCGTAAACTGAGTTCGCCTGACCTGAGTATGGCAAATACTCTAATAGGGGGCGGCAGGGATCGGGGGATTGTTAGGCGTTTTAAGGCTGCTAATGACCAAGTTTTATCTAGTTATATATTTGTCTCTGTCGCAAACGTGACATAAGCAAGCATAAATTTAAAAGCTGCCAAAATGGAGTTCAGTTTTACATTAGGTATACCTTACGTTAATCGTACATAAGTTAGATAAACTGCTATTGGTAAAAATTAAAACTAGAAATACACGTAAGTAACGTCGAGGTTGTAAGTACTAGTACTTTTCCATTTGAAATGTTTCACTCACAGATGGCCAAGTCACGTACAGATTAACTGTAACAGCTAACAGTTAGGTAAGTTTATTTTAGTCATAATTATTATCGTGACTACCTGTAATGTAACAAATATTACTATTAAATTATGTGTGGAAACATACCGTTTTTCAAGTAGCTATAAACCTTCTCGTTAGTATGGTATTTTATACAGTCATAGGAACGTTTCTAAGTCTTTGGTTTTTTAAGGCTTCGTTTACGACAAATAAGAAAATCGCATCTAACTTTAATTTTCTTAGAATCGATTTTTATTTTTAGTTTAAAACGAATTTTCTTCTTTATCTTTGCAAGAACAATTTTTAGGTTGACGTTTACAATTTTGTTTGATAGTAGTCATGTTGTAAACGATTTTCCACTGAAATGATCAATGATTTTATTTCATTAATTTTTATAATACTCACGTATCTTTTGCCTTGACATATTCATATGGACTCTAGTTTAATGACATTTAATGTAATTTTTTATGAGATCTATGTCATTAAAAAAATTGATTGTTAGTTCAAAGGGTTTGACGAATTTATTAAAACAGGCTAAGCTTTGCCATATTTAATGCATACTAAATCCATTATATATCAAACATTACAACTTATTTCACTAGATCTTTATGCTTTAAATACCATACGTACTAATACCAAGGTAGAAGCAGCTTTGTCAGCCTATGCGGATTCTTGGCTTCGCTACGGCATCATTTTTTGGGGCAATAGTAAAAACGTACAAGAGCCATTCGTCAAGCTAAAAATTATACAACACCATAATGTAAGCCATATTTTACTAGTAACAAAATAACTCTACATTCACATTACATACTGGAACAAGCAATATTTGTTCACAAAAATATAGGTAAATTTACATCAAAACCCACCCACGATTTTAAAATCACACAAAAATGACCCTTTGTCATAAGACCACATACTTTACCGGTGTTAAATATAAAATAAACTACCAGATAACTTAAATTGAAATCCGTTACTATACTTAAAAAAAACTACATCCTAAATGATTTTCTAAATGAGATATGAATTTGGTGAGTACTTATATTATTTTATCTCGTAAAAATTTTAGAGTCTTGAAACTTAAGTTTAGTAGATTTAAGTAATTTGTAAGTACCTACCCAACCCCTCTCAACTGCTGAACGCTGCAAGTGCTGAACTCTATGTAGCTATTTTATAAAACCTGAATGTGCCGTATGACAGCAATAAAGATATGTACAGTAAAGTTTTTTAGAAAAAGCTTGTAAAATAAGCTAGAATAAATTGAAGCACTCTGTGAGGCGCCTAAGGAGCCTTGATCTCTTCAAGGGTCACGGTAGCAAGGTGAAGCCTTGTCTAAGTCATGCATGATATCCTATTGACTTGCAGTATTTGTTAGTGCCGGCTACCGGAGCGAATGTTTTTACCATATCTTACAGTTTCATGCATGCTATGATGCTACTGTATTTTACTTCGTAGGTATGGACGGATTAACGATAAAAAAGCAGTTTTGTTTATTAATGCAACAATTGTAAAAGAACTAAGAAGTAACGTCTGGGGATAGCGGAATTATTTATAAAAAATGGTAAAAGAATATCTATAAATCCAAATAATTAGGGTCTTATTTATTTACAGATAATTAGAATTATTTATACCGGGTGGAAAGTCAACAAATCGAACTGAACAACTTTCTAAATGGAACATAGATCAACATATAAAATAAACTCCCATAGAAAATTACTCGGTCAGCTGTTACCTGTACCTTCGGTCCTTGGGAAAAGTTGTTCAGATTAATGGATTGAGCGTAGCGTAATCGGGAAAGTTGGTTATCGAGAAAGGCAATCTCTATTTTAAGTCATTATAACATTAAAGATTTTTTTTACCTATTTTCTTTCGATTTAAATATCAAGCAGATTCGATTACAATCGCTATCGGCGAAACGCGTTGATGTCTTTTGAAGGTGTGTTGTAATATCAGTAAAAAGGATCTCAACTAATACAAATATTGGAACATGAACCGTGTTATCTAAGAAAACATTATCCTTCCTTATCATGAACGAGACAAATTGCCTCTGTGTTTAAGTAAAGATTAGTTATTTAAATATTTTTCCCGCCTTGAGCGTGCCGTATCTTTCCAATGTTTACTTTTTAGAGCCAAACCCCAAAAACCAATAAAAAATACTATTTGGTGCCCCAATATCAACATTCCTTTTTTTACGCTTTAATAGTGTCTCAGGAATCGGTAATTAAATTTTCTCCTTAGAAAGTTTTATGATTTAGAAATTGAATCCTATCTGATAATTGTTCATCTTTAAAGTAGGAAGGTATTGGTTTAAAAAGCTTTTGAGTATTTTTACTTCTTTTTAATCTCCAATATTTTACGTCACTGTTTTGGAATTCCTTTACTGTACTTGTAAAATGTAATTTGTTCGATATTTATTAATTTTGCACGCAGGTAATTTAATTACGTTGTAATGATAATGCAGAACTAACGGCATCATAATAATTATAATTACATTACGCTACGCATATTGTTATTTAGACATCAAACGTCATACAAGTGCAACAGACGATAGACATTGCGACGTACCTATGTAATTAATGTAATGGTCGAAAATCATCTACGTTATGTTAAAACTTACTTGCAGAATCTCATTCTATGATTATTTCCTAGATTTCGTCAATATCGCGGCTAAAATATACTCAGATGGGTTTCGTCAAACGTTTTCTTTCTATAAAATATTTAAACTTTATCGAAAAATTATACTCACAATTCGTAACTCTGCAACTCTCAGCAAGTGAGTTTCAAAGATAAGTTATTTTCACACGTCATATACATACTTACTACAAAGTTCCTACTTACCATTATCCTATCCTTAAATCCCTTGCGTCATTCTATTATGTTATGAATAAGTGCATAGGGGCACGTCATATTCGTGATTTATATAAATGCTTTATATTTGATTCCACGTAAAATATGACACTACATTATATTTACTTCGAATACTTATAATAACATCGTCGCGAGGTCAGGGTCGTTTATGCGACAAACTAGCGGTTATTTGGGATGAGTCATTGATTGCTCATAAGACCATGCTGATTCTATGTCAATAATTTGATCATTCGGTTTGATCACAATCTAATCTACACAAAAGGAGTGCCTATCATCTGCTTCTATTTTTAAATCTTATTCATAATTTACTTTAATTTCCATTACCTATGAATTCGTAAAACTAGAAACGCTATGTCACTGATTCGCCTTTTGTAAAATGTAATGACATACGGCTAGTCCTATCTGTAAATAAGCTAGTCTTATCTGTCCTATTAAATTTTATGTGCAAATGTTTTTGAGGTGAGTTCTACTTGTGAAACTGAATAACTTTCCCTGAGGAACATAGGACAAAATATGAATTAAAATGATTTCCTATAGAAAGTGTTTAATTTTTGTATGGGATGTCCATCATATTGGCCTACGATCACTTCTAAAATATTCAATAATTCAATATTCAATAAATTTCATAGGATTCAGAAAATCATATCTTCATAGGTTCTTCTGAGACTTATTTTCCATAAAATATCTGGTACTGAATTGAAACCGCTGATCTAATTGTTAATATATATGTTTTGATAGTTTGCTAAGTGTCTAGCCGCATATTTTACCGGGGGAAAAATGTGCTCTAGTGTTAAAAGTTGTTAAATTCCATACTAACTAGTTTTAAGGGGGTCCTACATGAAAATGTTATAACTGTGATGGGCTATATGGTCGTAGCACTCGTAGCTCATTAAAATTCTATAGACTAAGATAATGTGGTTTTAACTTATCCAAACTCATTGTAAGATTTTCGTTGCCATTCATCGAAATCAATACAGTAAGTTAGCGCATAGCGTGTAAAACTAAAATAAATTTCATCGTAAATAATAATTTGTAAGTAAATAAGTTACATGTAGGGTAATCTATAGGAAACTTTATCAAAGGATAAGGTAGGTACCTAGTACTGACAGTGTAAGATATTAATGTATGATAAGTACTAAATTCTTACTCTTACCGCTTGATCTAAACCCCAGTAAAAAAAAAACTTAATAATTTTCACGCACGAGAACTTTGCATTATGTACAAGTAAACAATATATGAAATACTGAACATCTTGCTGGTAGATACTAAACAGTGTGTAAGTAAGTATCGTGGGAAAGCGGCGCAGGTAGAGTTCCCGAGCGACGTGACGAGTGGCTTGCACGAAATCGAATTGTTCAATACAGTTTACCTTTTGAGAAAAACAGAGGCGCTAATAGGAAAACTGGAAGACGGCGGGCGGCGTGGTGAGGCGCGCGGCCGCGGCGGCGCCGACGTCACGCGAAAGCCGAGGTCTCTATAAAACCGGCGGCGTCCCTCCCACCGCCACACTCGCAGTCAGCAGCCGCTCTAAACGCACGTTGCTTACTTTCGCATTGTACCACTTTACGTTATCGCTCACTCGTGTTCGCGCTACAGCCGCTTATACTCGTTCGCCATGACCGTCTCCAGCAAGATGAACAGTGTTTCGCGCCAATCGGTGCTGAACCGCTTCGGCCCAGGAGGGCTAGTCTACGCCGCAAATAAGATTTTAGCGGTACGTGTCATTATAGTGTGAAGAAAATTTTAGTGGGTTTTGTGAATTATAGATACAAGTGAATTGTGTTTTTGAAGTTCAGTGTTTGACGGTTGTGTTTGTGTTGTCCTCAGGTCGCTGTGCCTGGCAAGGAGGAGCACGGCTGGCGAGGCAAGGAGGAAGGCGCGCTTTTCAAGCGTTGGCGCCGCACCACCGCCCCCGCCGAGACCACCCCTGCCACCGCCCCTACTGCCCAGACACCCCCGCAACCGTCAGAGCTTCTCAAGTTCCTAGCTATTGTAAGTATTTCAATTATTATTGTAAGAAAATAGATAGTCATTAGGTTTTATATTTTTATTTGCAACAGTTTGAAGTCTGTTTTGTAAAATATCCAAATATATTAAATAAAACATCTAACTTTTGGCTCTCACTAGTAATTTAATATTTAATCTTTATAATTTAATAGATAATAAAGAAATATAATTTTCTACATAAATCTATCACTTTACTCAACCAACAGATTTTTTAACATAACTAACGAAATATTTTAAATTGTTGCAGAATGCGCTAGAGTTATCAGCGCCTGCATCAGACGCTCTCTTGAAGTCGCGCTCTTCGGAGTGGTTCCAACTGGCGGGTCACCCCGGGTCGCTGGCGCCCGCCGGCCCCGGCACGGTGTGGAAGCGCCGCGCGCCCGGAGACAACCCGCTCCACAACCCCGAGCGCGACGCGTACGAGGCGCTCGCCGCCTGCCCGCACATGCGCTCCGTCATCCCGCGCTACTACCGCGAGCTCGAGTACGGGGGCGAGAGCTTCATCGAACTCCAGGACCTCCTCCACGGATTCCGCGACCCCCACGTCATGGACATTAAGATGGGCACGCGCACCTTCCTCGAGGACGAAGTCAGCAACGCTCGCGCTCGCGCCGACCTCTACGAGAAGATGGTGCGTCTCGACCCCAACGCTCCCACCGAGAGCGAGCACGCCGCGCGCGCCGTCACCAAACTGCGCTACATGCAGTTCCGCGAGCAGCGCTCCTCCTCCGCAGAACAAGGCTTCAGGATCGAGGCCGTGAAGCTGCCGGGCCAGCCGCCCCTCACCGATCTGCAGAAGATCCGTGAGCCCAACCAGCTCGCCGCGACCGTAGCTCGCTTTCTCGGCAAGGATGAGCGCGCCCGCTGCGCCATCGTCTCTCGTCTCCGCGAAATCAGACAACAATTTGAGCGCTCGGACTTCTTTAAAACTCACGAAATCGTCGGGAGCAGCATATTCATAATTTATGATGAGGAACGCGTCGGAGCGTGGTTGATAGATTTCGCCAAAACGAGGCGTGTTCCGGAGGGCGCGGAAGTTAACCACCGCGCTTCCTGGAAGCAAGGAAACCACGAGGAAGGTTTCCTGTATGGCTTAGATAGACTGATTCACACTATAGAGACTGCACAACTAGAAGCTCCGGGTGACGATAAGTGTTCGGAACCGGACGTGTCACGTTGAAAGTTCGATGGTTCGAACAGCTTGGATACGCCCCGCGGTGTGCCACCGCCTGCCTCCCCCGCGCCCGCCGCGCCCCGGTCGCGCCCTGGCCGACGCACGGAGATGTTCAGTTCACAAACTTTGAAGAAGAAATTGTGCACGTGAAAGAGAAATGCGAAATGATCGCTTATGTTTTGATCTAGTCCTTAATTACTTATTTAATAAAATAATGATGAATAAATACTTACTTGTATTATTTTAATTTTAATTATGACTAAGAAGAGTTACCTACCCATCTCACACTGAACACGCTGAACAGGCTTCATAAAAATATATATGTCATGTTATAACTTTTTAGGGTTCCGTGCCCAAAGGGTCAAAACGGGACCATGTTTCACCTGTAGACTTGTAGCCTGTAGTTTCATAACATAGGCCACAGGCTGTATTTTATAAAACATGATGAGCAGTAAGTTAGTTGAAGATTTTCATAAGCCGTATTTCTGTTGCCGCTATAACAACAAGAACTAAGGTACGGAGGTTGAACCTCATGAACGATAATAGTTAGACATTTAAAAAAAAATCTTAGAAAAAATAACATATAACAACAAACAAAAAAACAGATTTAAATTTATATTTAAAGGGGTTCTCATACAACGAACGTGATTTTTATACACAAAATGGTTCGAGACTCTTCATGCACGAGTCCAACTCGCACTTAGCCATTTTTTGTAGTTGCTAATAATCAAATACAGAGTCAGTAGACCAAACTTTAACATTTTAGTTTCAAAACTAAATTCGGCTACTAATTAAAAATCATTTGCGCTCGAAACAGTCATGGTAACGCCATCTAGTGTGATTAATGAGTACTACATAAGATTTTTAGGGCTTGTGTTTAAATGCCTACCAGAAATGCACTTATCTTACTTCCAATAAATTCGAAATGCCTGCCAAAACAGATAAATGCTCAACAAATTATGTATCACGAAATATTGTAAAAATAAAGCTATTTTTCTTTTTATTACATTCTATAAAAATACATAAACACCTTTAAAGTCAATTTGAGACCAAATTTTGTAAATTGTCGCTAAAGAGATGTTACCAATATTTTATTTTATTACTTGCATTTTAGTTATCTATGCTGAGGCAAAAAAAAATGGTCGACCACAAATATTTTTTTCATACCAAATATAATATTGACCACACCAAACACAAGTTACTTATTTATTACATTATGCATTTAATTTATTATAGTTTTATGTAGTTAAATAATTACTTTGTTGTCAATTATTGCAACAAAACGAAAGTAAGGGTTTTTGTCGTCATTAGAAAGTTCTCCTAAGCTAATGGTAGACGGTCCGTACTTTTTTTTTACGAATTTTGGCTAGGTAATTTTTCAGTTGCGTTTTAGATGGTACATTTATTCCTTCTTTTTTTGCTAAGGCATTCATTATTGCCTTTGGTTTCAGTTTGAGTTCAAACAGTTTATCTATTTCATTACGGGCTTCCTCGGACATACCACGTGCCGCGAGGGATTCCGACGAACTATGATCGTGATTCTCTTCCGTTCGATATAATACCACTTCGTCTGATGCGGCGGCATCGAATAACAAATGAATCGCTGCCGAACACTGAAATCCAAATTCAAATTCTTTATTTAATAAACATAATTACTAATACGTAAAACTATACAAAACAATTATGAGGCTTAACTATTTCCTAAACTAAGAATAATCATTCCTGTGTCTTAGGTAAACAGTTTGCCAACATAACTGTTCTAAATAAAATATAAAAATAAAATACCACTATACAAGTAAAATAAACTTAAATACACTTTAAAATATTACTATTCTAAAACCTATTCTAACGGTGAAGCCGTGAGCGGTAGCTTCCCTCGGAAGCGGCGAAACACGACTCCCTGCGGCCAAAACTCAGGTGACGTGAAGACGCTCACAGTAGCTGTCGGGACTCGCACCACGAACGAGTTGAAACCCACCCAATGGCGCGACTCCAACGGCTCCACGTATACTCCGAGTCTTGGCGTATCCTTGAAGGCACCTGCTTTATGCCTCGCGAAGATGTAATCCAGCACGTCTTGCTTGGTAGTGGAGTCGTGCAGGCGGGAGACATAAAGCGATGTCCTCCGCGACATTTTACTTTATTTCAGCGATATTATAAGTGATCTGTGAGTGATAAAGGTAAACAATTGTAATCTTAGCTTGGCCATAATATATTTTGGATTTAGGTTAGATAATGTGATTACAATAAAGCAAATTTGAACTGTATATTTTGGTGTCAATGTTACTGTTTTAGTGAAACAATATTTGGTGAGCATTTATCCATTTTGGCAATCAAAAAGAATATTTGTACACAACGTACAATTATTTTGACGTGTGTATACTTGTTTTGGAGCTTAACACGTTTTACTTTGGGAAACTAAGTTTAAAATGATTTTATTTTATATGGAGTTAATTTTTTTTACTTGGTATTAAGTTTTGGGAAAAAAAAACTATTTTGGTGATCTCTTAAATTGTACCCGATTTTTAGTCGGTGGGAGTTGGAATGGAACTTGATGGTGTGAGTAAAGTTGATGTCACAGAATATAATAAATGGAGTTCAGGAGGATGTGATGTAATGATGTCTCAGACCTATTGATACGTGTCTACACTTCCTGTACATTTTTCTAGTTAGCCAATCCGATTTAATGGGTCAGTCCATTTCATTTAGGTATTAAATAGAACCGATATCCATTGAACTCTTGAATGTAATACTTTATCATCTAACTACCAATAAAATACTACCTTTGCCTGTTATTTTCTTAGGGATAGACAGAGCGTAGTGCAGTTGTGAAACATAGGAAACACGCTGAAGAAAGCGCTAGTGGTGCCCTCTAGTTAGGACTAGCCTATTCACATACACGTTAGGGCCGCCGCCGGCTTACAATGTAGCGCATCAGTCACAGGCGTGAAACAGCGTGGCTGGCTAAGTAGCAAAATGGCTAAATTTTACTAGTAAATCTTAAGCCAGGGAACAACTTTCCCCAAGGAACATAGGTTGAAATATGACAAAACTATTGAGTTTTCCATAGAAACTCAAATCAACTGATTAACAATTTTATATGGGAGGTACAATTTTTTTTTCGTATCAACCTATGTTTCTTGGAGAAAGTTGTTCCTTATCACTAGCCCATCTTAAGATTTTGCTACTGTTCACTATAATCATAGAGTATATTAAAATATATAGTAAAATTTCGCGTTATATGAATTGAAGTCGATTGTGATCTGGAATTTGCATCAGTTCAAATCAGCTAATCCAATGGGACTAGATGTTTCACATATTATGGCGATGGCATGCCTAGGCTTAAAATTTGGACTTTAAAATAATTTGTTTTTACTTATTTACTTTGTTCGCCGAAAGAGCAGCGTATTCTAGCCAGGACTGTTTTTCCTACACTTATAGAGCTTGTTAGTTAATGAATAAAAATCCTGGAATACAAACTAATAATTATTTATTAATGAAAACTAATGATTACATAATATAAATGTTAAATCCATACAAGTACCTTAATTTAATTCTTGTATTCCAGTACTAATATATTAAATTGGTACTATTTAACTCATCCTTATCAAAATCAATCGAATATGCCATAATTAACATTATATGTAATTAAAATAATCAAAATAATAATAATAGCTAAGTCACGTAAAACTAGTATGGAATAATTCAGTATTCTACAAGTACGAAAGATCTAAATCTATAAGTTGTCAGAGTACAAGCAATGACAACTTAGTTATACTGTATGTTTTAACATCACATAACACTAAAATAACTATTCAGTTTAACATTAAGTTCAATAGAAAACTACATAAGTTAAGAATCAACCATAGTGAGGTTTTTCTTTGCCTTGATTGTTCTGCAACTGTTCACTTTAGTTGCAAATCTCAGGGAGTTCAATGTCTCACTGAAACATTCATCGAACTGGTTGATATTGACCAACATAAGGGTTTTGGAGTTTCCACCGAGGCTGGGCATCAACAAGTGTGTCAGCTTTGAATTTCTGTAAGGAATGTGTGCCTGGTTTGTCTGCAGGGAAAGAATCACTTTAGACAGCTCTGAGAGTGACCTGTTGATATGCTTGGTTTCATCCATCCTCTGGGTAGTTTTTCCACTTTCTGAACCAGCCAGGTCAACCAAATTTAAGTGGCTTGTAAACTTCTCCTTACGTTTGTTATGTATTGCAGATATTTTAATTTGTGCCACTGAATGAGACCGAGAACTTCTCTCATTATTCAGTGTGGCTGCTGTCTGTCTGTTACGTTGGGCAAATATCATCAGCTTGATGAAGTCATGAGAACTCTTAACTTCCTCTTCTTTTAAATTAGACACATATACATCTGAGCCTTTAGAATCCACCATTTTTATGTCATGTGTTTCTTGAGTCTTGCTAGAGTTCAGCAAGTCATAAATTACTTCATTGTATATTTCCAAGAATGAGGCTTTGATTGTTAACTCCCAACCCATTTTTTTCAAATCCTCCATTGAGGTGAAAATCATGTTGAAAGCCCTTGGTATGATTCCATACTGTTCTTTCCCACATCCTCCTTCCATAGTGTATGTCTTTCCAGAGCCTGTTTGGCCGTATGCAAATATACAAACATTGTATCCATCTAAAGCAGACTGCACCATGGCTGAAACTTCATTGAACACATCTTCCTGAGATGCATGTGGAGTAAAAATTCCATCAAACGAGAAAGAATGTTTTCCTTTTCTTGTGGATGCATTACACAATTCCACTTTCTCTACTTCTATGGAGCAGGCATCAAGGACATGAACATTGAAGGTTGGCTTGGTCTTCTCGGACTCCAAAGGTGGTCTGACTCTGCAGTAAACCCGAATATTGCCTTTTAAATCTTGGATAGTGTTCCTCAAATCTCTTTGTTCCTTGTACATTGCAGCTAAGATGTTTTGTAGTGCTTCTGTATCAGTAACATTCTTTGATAGAGTCATCTGTGTTTCCTTGTAATCCAGCTGTAATTTGTCATGCTCAATAGATATTTTCTTTAGATGTTCTGAAAGAACTCTTAAAGCTTCCGCTTCATCCTTCAGGCTATTGTGTCGCCTAGTCAGGTCATCATAGTCAGCCTGAAGTTTGTCAAATTCTTCAGACTTTTTCTTCAAACTGGTTGTGATTTCTTCTAGAAGTTTTGTTTTTCGATGCAGATCTTCTATTTCATGTTTCTGTATTTCGCAATCAATCTTGAGTCTGTCATATTCTGCAGATTTTTGTCCCAAATCAGAGAGAGCAGCTAGCAGTTTTTCTTTGAGAATGTCTCTTTCATTCCCACAGCTGTGGGCTGTTTCTTTTACTTTCTCATATTCCTCAGAGATTTCGTCATGTTTTTCTTTGAGAGTAGTATAGTCAGTTCTCATAACTTTATGCTTCTCCAGCAAGTTATTGAATTTAGCTTTAAAGTCATATGGAGCAATTTTAGGCGCAATCGTAGCTGGTTTTCTTTCAATTTTTGCCACCTTTGCTGGTGGTTCTCGGCTTGTTGATGGAAGCGTTTGCGCTCTCTTGAACCTTGGTGCAGGTACAAGTTTTGATACTCCATTGGACATGCCATTGGCTGTACCGTTTGGCAGTGGTTTAGTCAAGGGTTTAGTATGATTCAGAAGTAAGTTTTTTTTGTCAGCATCACTGAGACCGCTAGCCAAAGTCCGTCCAACTGGCGCATTTCTGGTAAAACCAGGTCGGTTCTCTTTAGAAGCAGTGGTGGGTAGCTTCGGTATTCTCGACATCTGGAAGTTATAGAAACAAATAGTAAGTAACTAGATGTAAAAAATCATGATATAATAACTAGATGTAATCATTTCATCAAATGCCACAAACTTACTTTACAGACTGGTGTGATTGACAGAGCTTCTTTGAAGGTTCGATGAAAACAGTAAGCAAATAACTTTCACGCTTGATTCATAATAAATAATTCACAACGGTGTAATGCACCGTTTGAAAACACACAAAATAAATCATAAACACTATGTAAAATGCGTTGTAAAGCGTCAAGTGTGGAAATAAACGGATTTCCATTCAAAATTCAAAATAGAACGATGCTGAATGGTTTTTTTCGGTGCTGCCATAATTAAAAAAATATCGTAGGTGTTTTAAGTGTCCAGATATTAGCTAGTATCGAACTGTTACTTATTATTTTGTTTGAAATAAGGACAAATCTGTACATGCCGTAAGTAAATCTTATATCTCATTCGCACTAAAGGCATTCTTATTGCGTGAAAATATATCTCCTTTTCACTTTACATCGTGAATATGGACGTTAGAATTTGTTGTTATAATGGCATGTTTTTTCTTTATGGCAATACTTCTCTGAAGCTTCTGTGTTTTCATTGCGTGTTTGCTTCCGATATTATTATGTGTAGAAGCTGTGATTGGTTCTGCAACTAAGTGTCAAATACTTTTGAACCAATTAAAGTTCTATAATTCGTACATGTTTGACAAAGAAAACATACCCATAAAATCAAATGTCCATTTTCTCCAACAGAGAAGTGTGTAGTCTACTGTGGATTTGGAATAAGTTACATAGGTTGCAGCCGCTAAAGAAGTGTAAATTGCAGTGATTTGTGTAATTTAGGCGAAATAGTTTTCGTATTGTTGCAATCATGCGCTCATTGTCTCTCTTTGATTATAAAAACAAACAGCATCAGCATTGTTAACCTGTTTATCACAGTTGACGGATGTCCTTGTGCATTTTGCAAGTGTCGAAGTGGCGGCAATTTTGATTTTTCTAATGTAGTGTTAATTTCTGCAGTTCGTGATTTAACTACTCACGGAATGGGTAGCCCAGAAGAAAATGTGATCCTTTGTGAACGGAAAACTTTAGTTGTAAGTGAAGAGACCGGTACAGCTGGAAAAGTTTCGGACAATGATGGTTCAGTTTCATCTTCGTATCTTCCAACGAATGAACCGACCGTCTGCAAGGAGCATGATGTTACTGATGAGGTAGCTTCGGAACAATCGGCGAGTGATGCAAATACTTCTAAGGACAAAGATCTTTCTACTTTGAATGCAACAGACCAAAGCGATGGAAACACTTCCAAAGAGTGCGATCTTTCTGGTGCTGCTTCTAAGAAGTCGAAAAAGAAATCTCGCCATGGGAAGAAGTGTCTGGGACCTGCTAAAGAAAGTACCGATCGAAGCACCGTCCGCAGGGTGCACTACAACACAACCACCAAATTCAAACAGGGCAGGAAAAGGGCGCAAAGTTTTCCTTCCATTTCTAAATTCTTTTTACCACACAAACGGCCGCGCAAAGACGTGTTCATTCCACCAACAAAGTTTCTTCTTGGTGGCAACATTTCTGATCCCCTGAATCTAAACAGCCTGCAAGATGAGGATGTAAACAGAGCTATGAATGCTGTAACTCCAGAGTCGTCTCCCTTGCCTACACCACCAAGGCACAAGGCCAAAATTGATGTGATAATTCCACCAAACATAAGAGACCCACTAAATTTGATGGAGCCATTAGATAATGATGAGTATGAAAAAAGGTTAGAGATGCAGCAGCGTAAACCACGTAAGAAAGCGAGATTACGACGGCGAACCACCGACAACAGCAGCATTGCATCACCGCCACCAGAGGTGGCTGAAGTGAAAGATGAAGGGATCAAAGAGCCTTTGCCACCAGAACCTTCAACTTCTAAATCTGCAAGAAAGCGGTCTTGCAGTGACAGCGACAATACATCACAAAAAGGAAAGGATTGCAAGAAGATACGTAGAATGGACTCATTAGACAAAATAGTGAGTCCAGTAGTTCCACAGCCGGGTGCTTGGATGCGGGCCAGACCTCAAACATGGACAGCTCCACCAGAAAGACCAGCCTCACCACATCGAGCCAAGACCACTTCTGAAGGAGAACAGAAACTTCCTACGTTCCATCCTAAAAATTCCAAATATCAATATGGGAACTATGATAGGTAAGCCTGCAGTTTTAAATTGTATTTTATGCTATGCTAGACCTTGTTGTAAACATCCTATAGTAAACATCCATCCCAGCCTTTTTAATGACATTTTCCAGAAAAGTATCTATTTTATAATATCTCAAGGTTTCATCTTAATTTTTATAAATAAAATAATTTGTTATGAATTTCCAGGTATTATGGTTACCGTAATCTCAACGCCACAATGGATGTACGCCTGCAGGTGTTTGAGATGCACCGACACCTCTTCCAGAACAAGGATGTGTTGGATATTGGCTGCAATGTGGGTCACATCTCTATCGCAGTAGCAAGGACATTGGGAGCCCGGTCTGTGGTTGGGATTGACATTGATTCTAACCTTATAGGTAAGCAAGATTTACATTCTGTTATGTAAAAAATGCTACAAAATGCATAAAATATCTTATAACTAAACTTTATTAGTTACAGTTTTATTGCTGAAGTAATCAAATTCTAAAAATAGACATGCAATCTGCAAAGTAAGCATAATTTTATACTACATACTCAATAAAAAATAAAATACAGACTGTTAACAATACACTAAACACATATTTTTAAAATAGTGTTTAGTGTATTGTTATTGAGTAAAATATATTGTGTCATGGACTGAGTACCTACCCACCCATTTCTTTTATTTAAGCCATAAAATGCATGTCAACATACAGTAAAGTTGTTGCCTTCACCCCACACTTGCATGGCAGGTCTTGTACTATTTCCATAATACACTGTTTATCTAATAGTTAATAATAAGATAGGGAGCAGTTGCCACTAAATTTATGCAATATAATATAAGTAACTATCTGAGAGTTACTATCAATGAATCTGAGAGTTAATACCTATCTGTGTAAAAGTTACACAGCTCAGATTACAGAAGATTATGCAACATCCCATTACATGCACAATTTTGATGCAATTGAGATAAGTGTAGAGATAAACGTAAATTACTTACTTTAAACAGTTCCTCTTGCACTTTCACTTAATGACATTCTGTGAATGCTTATTTCTGCAAGCAAAGTAAAGATAAGGTAATTTATCAGTGTTTTTGCAGTTTGACAAGATGTTATTATTCTTTTATTAAATAGTATCTGGACTGTAAAATCTACATTATCGCTAAATGCTATAAGCCTTTTTACAGCTGCAAATGTTTTATTCCCATTGAAAAGTGACTTATTCATTACACTAAAATAAGTGATATTTAAGGTCTCATAACATTGCTTATGGCAACTGCTGTGCAAGCCATTCATTATTTAGTAGATACTATTAATTATCTTGTTCTTTTAGGAAGTGGCTTATAATTTAAGTCATAATGTATTTGAAAAACGTTTCAGGGCGGGCGCGAAAGAACCTTCATTCGTTCATACCAGTCCCCGTCGAAGCAACTAAGAATGATGACGACAAAAAATGCGAAATGGAATTGGAAGGAGACAAAAAACCGTGTGACGAAAAGTGCAAGGAGGAAAAATGTGATGAGTGCCTAGACGAGACTAAGGATGAGTCGAAAACTTTGGAAGGTGATGATAAAAGACTTCATGGGAGGAGAATCAAGCGGCCCAAGAAGAACAGGAAGGCTGTTCAAGCGCAGACCTTCTTCCCGATGTCAATGAGCATGCTGTACGGCCCGCTGGTGGACCCCGCCGCCGACGTCACGCCGCCCACCTTCCCCTATAATGTCACTTTCAAACAGGTAATTTATTCACATTCACACTTTGTGTATATATTTTTTTCGTGGTAAATGTAATATAGAATATAGTATACAAACTACTGGACATATAAATAACTCGCAGTAAGTCATAAAAGAGACCCCTTTTCCGGAAAATTAAGTGCACTGCACAGATCTATAAATTATCATTATTATTCCTACTTCAAATCATAAGAATGTACTACAAAAGCTAATTGAAGGGACAGAGAACGATTCTCACGAATATCACGCCTATGTTTGCGATGAAATAATGAAGACTTATTTCGACCAATAAGATACATACATACATACATACATAAATCACGCCTATATCCCTTACGGGGTAGGCAGAGCGTTAACGGCCGTAAAACGGATATTAACACCACGTGTGACAAAAGTTTGAGGGTTAATCAGATAGCTGTGTATCACTATAGTGACAGGTTGTCAGCCCATCGCCTAAAATTGCAATACACACCCTCGAGTCCCTTAGTCGCCTCTTACGACACCCATGAGTAAGAAATGGGGTGATGCTATTCTAGGCCGGCATCACACGGTAAATAAGATAGACTGATAAAATACCTTACCGAATACTGCCTGGCCAGCCGAGGGCGCATTTGAGGAAGCAGTACATTGTGTACTAATGCTACAACCTACAACATTTCATTTGGGTGAAATAGTTCCCGCCTAGCGGAGCTGATCACCCGTCTGCGAGCTCCGCAGACATCCCAACCCGAGGAATGTTACAACATTTATTTTTTGTTTTTAACTAAGAAAGTATGCTTATCACATTGTTTTATTATTTCAGGGCAACTACGTCCCCCGCGAGGAGGTAGCTGTGGGGTCGGCGGAGATCCCACAGTTCGACCTGATCCTGTGCCTGTCGACGACCAAGTGGCTGCACCTGAACTGGGGCGACGCCGGCCTCAAGCGCGCCTTCCGCAAGATGTTCGCGGACCTGCGCCCGGGCGGGAAGCTCGTGCTCGAGGCGCAGAACTGGGCCAGCTATAAGAAGAAGAAACGACTCACGGTAACACAATTATTATTATACTACACCTACATTGAAAAT
Organism: Tuta absoluta; assembly: GCA_027580185.1. Classification (NCBI taxonomy): domain Eukaryota; kingdom Metazoa; phylum Arthropoda; class Insecta; order Lepidoptera; family Gelechiidae; genus Tuta; species Tuta absoluta. Next base: position 9,403,452 of record JAQAHW010000003.1, read on the forward strand.
AGAGAGGAAATTGAGTCATGATTCACGTTTAAAATTAGTGGCAAGGAATTATCCATACAAATCTTTTGCTCCCCTCGCGAGTAAAATGCTACTCACAGATCACTTATAATGTCCTCTCTAATATTTTAGTACACAGAATGGAAGACTTGGCTGAATGCACTTATTGCGTTTGCTTTGTATGAAATATACAACGATTAACGCCTAACGCACGATATTGCTTTGGAATTTTCGTGGAATTAATTTGAGTTTTATTGGACTGTTGTTATGTTTTTATTCATGTAGATTTAGTATGTATAAAGCACTATATCACTTGGAAGAAGAAAAATTACTAACTGGTGCACATTGAGTGTGGTATGTATAATTATTCAACAAATACACCCTAGACATCCTTACTGAGGTTTATTTGCCATAGTTACCACACTTGGTAGGCCAATTGGCGAGCGCACTGCAATGCGTAATGCGATGTATTCATAAGGAACGCTACTGCCCATTCCCTGGATTCATCCCGTAGTCGCCTTTAACGACACCAATTTCAAGTTTTATTCATAAAATTGGAACACAACGATAGATACTCGATAATACCTGTTTTGTATATATTTGCCGTGTGATGCCGGCTTAGAATAGCATCACTCCATTTCTTACCCGTGGGAGTCGTAAGAGGCGACGAAGGGACTCGAGGGTGTGTATAGCAATTTTAGGCGATGGGCTGACAACCTGTCACTATGGCGATACACAATTTTCCGAATGACCCTCAAACGTTTGTCAGAAGTGGCGTAAATGTCCGTTTTTTCGGCCGTTTATGCTCTGCCTACCCCGCAAGGGATAAAGGCGTGATATATGTATGTATGTATGTATGTATGTATATAGAAGATAGAAGCGAGGTGCCTCTCACATCGCAGCCGTGTATCGTAAAATTTTACGTCCTTAAATGTCGTCATATCGCGGTATGATTCAAACAGGCAAACAAAAACGCTGATAGTAAGTCACTCACGTCACGTTTACACTATCTTCATCTCTCTACGTCTACACTATGATGAAAAAACAACGATTTCTGTGTGTGTATGTTAACGATAATCTTTGAAAGTACTGATGGACCAATTCTATAAAAATTATGCCTGATATATAATTTACATAATCCCTGGGTTATGTAGACCTTTTATCGTCATTAGCAGTACTATATACACGCGGGAAAATGACGAATACCCGCTGATAATTAACCACCCGTGGGTATGGTGAAGTTCAACCAAGGGACACGAAGGGCACAGATAAAAATATAGTGTATCGAATTGAAAGAAATGCAAATAAGTACATATTTACAAGTCTTATATGCAACGATGTTCGCATTATTATACATGATATCAGTCATGCATGAGTGTGATTCAATACAACCCACGATCATTGACCTTATTTGCAATTTGTTTATATACAAAGTCAGTATTTATAAGTTAATCATAATATAGATAGGCTATAAAAAGGTTTAAAAAAGAACTCGGTCAAGTGCGAGTTGAACGCGCCCACTGAGGCGCGAGGGTTCCGTAACATGCACATCAAGCCCTTTCATGTGATACCCCACTTGAACACCTAGCCTCAAATATTAAATTTTGCACTTATATTTTAAAATAATTTCATTTATAAAAAAGTTTTTTTTTATACTAATTGATGTATTTTTTCCTATATTTGTACTTCAAAAAGGAACTACCTGCTATATAGTATAGTAGATATAGTTCTAGAATTTTATTTTATGACCCTATGAATTTTGATTTCTTTGAGAGGGTACAAAACACGCGTCTTTTCGAAGAATCGCATGTTGTGATTTGACGCGATTATCTATTTAGAATATCATCAAAATAAAATCATTGAATCTGTTTTTCTGTTTAACAAGTCTTTTTATCTTATTTTGAAATATTTTGAATGAGTTGCATTAGTTACAATGTTTTTAAATACTTAACCACATCATTCATTTACGTTATGTGTTAGCTAGAAAGCATAAATTATTCACTGAATAATTTTAATAAGAATGAATCAAGCATCTTTAAATAATTTCCGTTTTATCTTCCCAGCCGACGATCTACGAGAACTTCAACTCGATCGAGCTGTTCCCTAACAAGTTCCGCGACTACCTGCTGTCGGCGGAGGTCGGCTTCAGCAAGTGCGCGTACCTCGGCGTGCCGCAGCACACCAGCAAGGGCTTCCGCCGCCCCATACAGCTCTACATCAAGGGGGACTTCACGCCGAGCAAGGCGTGCTGGTCGGACGCGTACGCGCCCTCCAGCCACCACCGGCCCGAGGCGGAGCCGCCGCGCCGCACCGTGTACGCGCCCGCGCCCGTCGCGCCCGCCTACCGGCCCAGCGACGACGCGCCGTCCTGCGGGGCCGCCACGCCCTACTCCCCCAACCTCGACTGCTGCTTGGACGACTCGCCCTTCTACAACCCGCGCAGCGACACCTACGCGCCCTCCTACCAGCCGCCGCGCCCCACCGTGTACGCGACGCTCCCCTCCCCGCTCGGCAGCGCGTCCCCCGCAGCCTCCCCCGCCGCCTCCCCCGCGCCGCACGCCGACCCCCCGCACGCCCCGCACATGTCCGCGCGCACGCCGCGCGTACACGACGAGTGAACTGAGCAAGAGGAACAGACCGAGCAATAACTAGATGAGCATTGAGCCGAGGGTTGACGTACATTAAATAAACGTAAACGGTAAGCCTTAATTTTTTGATAAACTTCTAACAAGTTACGGAAAGACTCGATTCTTGTACATGGTTTGTGCCCGTTGACATCAAGTTTTATGTGCGATGGCCGTAAAAGTAGTGGCGAATTGTAGTGATAGACTTGTGGCGTGATTTTGTCTACGTTCCAGCAGAGTCCGTTGAATCGTATAGTGAGAACGATGGTGTTCAAACTTTGACAAGTGTTGTCTTTTATATAAAATCAAGTCTGCGATATCGATGGATGCCTTGAGGCGCAGTAAAATATTACGTTTTCGGACTTTTTTGTATTATTTTCATTCTCTAAATGATAGTTTTGAGAAAACCGATTAGGTATCCCTTTTTTCCAGTGAGTATTTGCAATTCTCATATCTAGATGGTACCAAAAATATTTTTATGTTTTGTTGTTTATATATAAAGTAACAGTTGTTTTCTTATTTTACTGTGCCGATTTAATCGATATTGTAAAATTTGCGCGGAAAATATCTTTCTGTTATTTTATTAGTTAAGTAAGATATTCGATTAGTGAGGGGACGACTGCCGCTAAGCGGCCATTCCGCCTGCACACGTGTAAATATCCATTTAGTATCTGTAGAATTATGTTTTAAGCTGAAAGTATTTTATATTATACTCGTACCGTATTAACTTAAGATGGTATTTTTATTAATCTCGAAAGGGCGTCGGCTACGTCACGCGTGTAACGGTTTAGGTTATGCTGGTAAAAGAAAAAACATCTCTTCGTCCAGCGTTACTTGAGCTCGGCGCGCTAGTAGGTGCGCGGGAGATCAAGTTACACTGAACGCCCAGTATTTTGGATGGAACCTTGAATCTTCATGGCGTGATCCGGAGTAGCGGTCGCGCGAAACCGATACTTGATTAACCATAAAGGCCGTCACACATCCAGCGCCATCTGGCGCGCGCTGTTTTCAGTAGCTAAAGTAGATATTGGTCTGGTTGCGGAGCAAAAAATACATTAAGGGCGCGTTCTTCGGGAGCTTTAGGTATTTTACGCGCCAAGGCGACCCGCCTCTGCTTTACGCGCGGGCCGTTTTGAATTGAACTCCGCTGACCTTACGCGGCGGGCGATAACGCCACAGTATAAAATTATGCAGTAGGCAAACTAAGTTGGTCATTGTGTTTGTTAGTTAGTTATTTTATTATGTGTGTTAGGATATTGGAAGGACAGTTAAGTAAGCTAATTTATTGCCTGTTACTATTCACCTGTGTTAATACTCGAAATTAAAATTACCAGCTTAAATCAATTTTGACTCCGAAAATCAACTCACAATGTTAGTCTCATCAACTTTCGTGATCTATATTTTAGTTTATATTCAAAAATTATAATTTACGTCGCACGTCAGAAGGAGCACTGGCACAGGTCCGTCGTCTGTAAGCGTCTCCGCACGACTGACAAAGCCCTTGGTGTCGCGCCGCTCCCGCTTTTGTAGGTATTTAGACATCATAATTAGGAAAATAGCGATTTTTACTAGATAAACACTTTATCTTTTAAAGTTGGTCTAAAAATTAAGTCATTGAGTTTATTATTTTATCTACACTCGTCTTTTCGTACATCGTTCGTTCTCATACTATTCTACTATCGAAAATGGTCAAATGCGACTGTTTAGTTAAGATGATCCTAAAGATCCGATGAACCCAGCCAACCGATGAACTCTGGCGACCCGATGAACTCTGGCCACATAATGAACCCTAACGACAAAATGAACCCAACGACCCGATGAACCATGATTACCCAATGAACCACGATAACCCGATGAACCTAGCGAACCGATGAACCCAACAACCCGATGAACAATAACGACCCGATGAACTCTGGCCACATGATGAACCCTAACGACACGATGAACCCTAAGGACTCGATGAACCCAACAACCCGATGAACCTAGCGAACCGTTGAACTCTGGCTACATGATGAACCCTAACGACAAGATGAACCCAACGTACCTATGAACCATGATAACCCGATGAACCACGATAATCCGATGAACCTAGCGAACCGATGAACTCTGGCGACTCGATGAACAATAACGACTAGATGAACTCTGGCCACATGATGAACCCTAACGACAAGATGAACCGAACGACCCTATGAACCAAGATAACCCGATGAACCATGATAAGCCGATGAAGCTAGTGAACCGTTGAACTCAGGACACATGATAAACCCTACTGTAAAGATGAACCTAACGACCAGATGAACCATGATAATCCGATGAACCATGATAAGCCGATGAAGCTAGTGAACCGATGAACTCTGGCCACATGATGAACCTTAACGACAAGATGAACTTAACGACCCGATGAACCATAATAACCCGATGAAAAATAATAACCCGATGAACCATGATGACCCGACCAACCTAGCAAGCCGATGAACTCTGGCCACATGATGAACCTTAACGACAAGATGAACCCAACGACCCTAATAACCCGATGAAAAATAATACCGTGTGATGCCGGCTTAGAATAGCATCACCCCATTTCTTACCCATGGGTGTCGTAAGAGGCGACTAAGGGACTCGAGGGTTAGATGTGTATGTGCCATCGGCCGTCGGAAAAGGTGGTTCGGAACAGCACCTTAAGCCGGCATCACACGGCTAACGGTATACATACATACATACACATATCACGCCTATAATCCCTTGCGGGGTAGGCAGAGCGTAAACAGCCGCAAAAAAACGGACATTTACGCCACGTCTGACAAATATTTGAGGGTCATTCGGAAAATTGTGTATCGCCATAGTGACAGGTTGTCAGCCCATCGCCTAAAATTGCAATAAACACCCTCGAATCCCTTAGTCGCCTCACACAACTCCCACGGGAAAGAAATGGAGTGATGCTATTCTAAGCCGGCATCACACGGCAAACGGTATTATTGCATAAAACTAAATAGTAAAGCCGCCATCTACGCGGACGTCACAGGTACCTAGTGTACCAAAACAGTCTGATCCATCATTAGGAGATTATGATGAATCAAACGGAACGTGTTATAACTATCGCGTATAAGGTGACGACGACTTTTCTCAAAATCGAGTCCTTCGTCCAGACTATCTGGCCCCAAGAACTTTTCAGCAAGTCTTTTATAAAGGACTATGGGTGACCGGAGTTTTGAATTATGTTGAACTTCCTGTGTTTGGCCCTGGATGGCGTAATTTCAGTAGATGGATTTAAGTATAAAATTATTATTATTTTGTAATAAGATGTTATAATAATCAATCATTTCGACATCTGGTGGGATTTCAATATTTCTCTGCTACATATAATACAACACATTCCACTGCACTCACCAACCCGCCTACCAAGCGTGCGGTGAGCATGGAAAACACCCTCTAATACCAGGAGGCATATGTCCAGCAGTGGACCGTTGTAGTTGTTGATGTTAATATCCAAATATTACAAGACCCTTTTTAAAAAGTTAGAATATCTAGTAGCCTTACTTTTTCTTTCCGTTGTTATACTGCATTAATTATACTGTGGCACTAAATGGTAACAAATAAATCGAAAAATCAAATCACGTCGCACGTCGAGCAGAGCACCAGCACAGGTCCAGCCTCCGTAAGCGCCACCGCGCGACTGACGAAGCCCGCGGAGCCGCGCCCCTCGCCTTTTTGTAGGTATTTAGACATCATAATTCATAAAGTAGCACTACAACATTGAACTTGCCGATTTTTACTAGATAATTGATTTATCTAAAGATTAGTATAAAAATTATCTCAAAAAGATTAATATTTTAAGCATAATATCGTAATGAAATTTTGAATAGAGGCAACTTTGGCATTTTATTCTATCGAGCGAATTTCATCTAATTGTGTAGTTGAGATCGAATTTTTATCTGTTAGATCCTCAACTGCAATATATATTTTTTTCAAAATTTTATGACTCTTTTCTATTGAGTAATATCGTTTTGAAAAACGGCATTTGAGGTATAAGGCGCTCTTAACAGCCATGACAGTCTACTGACAGACATATTTATCTCCCCTATTAGGGAGTATTGTCATACTCACCACGGCTGGCAAGTGGATTGGCAAACGCAGTGCAAGATAGTGCTTTTAACAGGAAACGTTGCTGCCTATTTCCTGGATGAAGTAATCCTTCAGTCGCTTTTTACGACACCCACGGGGCAAAGCGGTTGCGAAGCGACCCGCGTGAAATAGCCCAGTATTTTTCTTTTTCCTTTACAAAAATAATAAAGTCGTTTATTTTTGGCTTACAGTTTCTGTACCATTTAATTTTGTGTCATTTTAGGTATGTGCCGTGTGATGCCGGCTTAGAATAGCCTCACCCCATTTCTTTCCCGTGGGAGTCGTAAGAGGCAACCAAGGGACTCGAGGGCGTGTATTGCAATTTATAGCGATGTGCTGACAACCTGTCACTGGGGATACACAATTTTCCGAATAACCTTCAAATATTTGTCAAACGTGGCGTGAATGTCCGTTTTTTGCAGCCGTTTACGCTCTGCCTACCCCGCATGGAATTATAGGCGTGAAATGTTAGGTATGTGCAAACATACTTTCGTCTGCAGTGGATAAAAACCACATAAACTGGCTTTTTACGCTGTGTAAACTGTCACAAAGACAACCTTGCACATTCTAAAATAGTAATTGAATTATAGACAATTCAATTTTGTTTTGTTAAATATGAGCTACCATACATTGAATTGAAAATTTTACAGACATAACGCAATCGTTCTTATAAAAAATAAGCAACTATAGATTTTTTGTAAGTAATGCCTTCAAATAATGCCAGCCGTACCGGGTTAAAAGCTCTTGTCTGCCAATATCGACTTATTTGAAATATGAATTTTCTATTGAAAATGTATCGCACTAAATAGCGCTAGGTGTGAACCGCCTCTAAGTTAGATTCAATAAGAAATAAATGTCAACAGTCTTAGCTACATTCTTCCATTTCTGTATGGAATTAGAGTTTTTATTTCTTTTTACTGTTATTATTTTTCTCAGCATTATTGTTTTGTGTGATTGTGACGAAGTGCGTTCGTCTTTTAAGTAAACATGTTGTTAAAAAAATAATAAACTGTGCGATGTTTCACCTTTATATACTTTTTGATTTTCTTTCACTTCTCCCTTTTTTTTATTAATAATGATGGGTTTGCTCTTCACTCTAGTCTGGGTCATAGGACAGAGACAAGAGTCGATGGAGCGAGCTCACCCAGAAGAAGCCTGTAACTGGCACTTCCACACACTGACGGAACGCAGCAAGCTACTTGGCGCCAGACTTCGGTTACTTAGGGCTAGAATGAACACGCTGGAGGGACTCATATCGCACGAGAGAATTGGCGAGATTACAGAGCAGTGAGTCTCCCGTTTCGCTCGCACCGCGCGCGAGGATGACAGTCCATTTTCATGCTCTGTGGAGCCGCACTCTTTGGTGTTTTATTTATATTGTGATGTGATAAAAGTCTACTAAAAACAGATGTCAATCAGATTATGTCGGGTCGTGTATTGCTGGCATTTCAATTTGAGTCGTAGCGACTAGCTAGTCTACATATAGTTAATTTGTGGTAGCGACCCGGTAGCGTAGTCGGGCGGTGCATGGGCGGTGCCCTACCCCCACCTTTCCCTAACCATTTTTTTTTACAAATATGCGGCTTGGAACGAGACGGAAGACCGTGTTGCTCGAAACAAATATAAGATAAGATAAGATAATCGTTTATTTGCTAGAATACAGTCAATCAGGTCTTAACAATTTAAATAAGTACAATGTATTCAGCCTGCTCGCAGGCATGCAAATATGACTCTAATTATGTAAGTTATTATAAAACAAAATATTAAAGGCATAGGTTTATAACATTCATAAAATTAGAAACAAAAATGTCAAGAATATAAGAATTAAATATAAAAATTAAAAGATTAAAAAGAAAACATAATAAAATCATAATTTAAAATTTAAATATTCCCGTATACTATAGAAGCAATGCTGTAATAACCATTTTGTCAAGTTATTTTTAAATGAATTTCCCTGGTGCAGTTTTAAGTCAGACGGAAGCTTATTATATATTACGATACACATATTATTAACATTTTGTTTATAGATATTTTTATTACAACGTGGCTGATATAACAAATTCATTATATTACGCCTTCTCTGTCGAAGCATAATTTCACCCCGTGTTTTCCAAAATTCGGGATGGGAGGAAACGAAAATGCAAACATCTCTAATATATAAACATGGAAGCGGTAAAACATTGAGCGCCCTAAAAAGAGGTCTGCAGCTTTCATCAAACCAAGCATTAGAAATGGCACGGATACACTTCTTTTGGACTTTAAATGCCTTATCTATGTCCACCGAATTACCCCAAATTATTAATCCGTAGGCAAGAACGGATGACACATAGCCGTGGTACGCGGTCAGAGCAGCTTCAGCTGACACTGTTTGTCTCAGTCGCTTGAGGGCAAATACAAAACGGTTTAGCCTACCACAAATAGAATCTACATGCTCTTTCCAATTTAGGTGTTTATCAACTATAATGCCTAGAAATTTCACACTATCAACTTCATATACTTTATCGTTATTGTGCTCTATAGTGATTTGTGGAGGAGATACATTATATGACCTAACTTGCATAAATTGAGTTTTGCTGACATTGATTTTCAAGTCATTGACTATCATCCAGTTAATGATATCCTTAAGTGCACTGTTTACCTCAGATATGTATGAAATGCATGGGAAGTTTTACGATGCGACGACGTCACATGCCATTTATGTGTGATCACCCTAAATAATTTAGATGTCATCTATTTGTTTGTTTTCCGCCTTTTTCAGATACGAAAGGCCGCGTTGATCGAAGACCGTAGGCCGTGATTGTAGCAGTTTGCTACGATGCGACGTAGCTACACGCACATTCATTCTAAGAACATACAGAATCATTATTTAATATACTTAAATTATTGGAAATCACTATACTTAGTGACATTAGTACCTACTGCACGAAGGCTTCCTAACACGATGATAGACTTAAATCTTGAAATGCGTTGCTTTGCTGTAGTCGTAGGTATGATTTAATTTTCTTCCAATGGAAGAATTTAGGTAGGCATCTACTTACTTGAGTTTATCGTAGCAGTTTGATACGTCGCGTCGTAGCAACAATCACATCCGCACAGTCATTTATTGTTTGTTACCTTGAGTTTATCGTAGCAGTTTGCTACGACGTAGTTACAGGCACATTTTATTTTTGTAGCAAATTCCAATCTCCACCAGGGACTTGACCTCCTGATAGTCCACGACTTAGACTTTGTTTTTAGACTTTTCTTAATTTGGGTACAGTAAGACGTTGACCCTGTGAGTCTACCTCTGCATCTCTTTCCTGCTACCTTCGCTTCAAAAATGTACTTTAGGCCGTCCGCCCCGTCACGCGGTTTCACGCGCGGCCTGGAGGATGGAGAAAAAGGATGCTGGTAGCAACCTATTGTTGTGGTTTATTTTATTAACTAATAAAATAAACCACAACAATATATACCGTAGGTACTAATGTTAAACAAGAAATACCTATTTCTTGTTTAACATTAGTACCTACGGTTATTTTTGTACTTATCTGTATTAATTCTACGTTTTTTTTCCAAATAATAAACTATAAGGCGTGTCACACACAGACTCAAGAGTCGAGGCGGAAGCGTTCAAGAGGCGCACCGCCTCTGGCTCCTATATACAATCAAATAGGTCAACGCATACTGCCGGGGTCGCGGCGCGGTCGAGGCGGCGACGCGGCAGAGTCGAGTCAACGTCGCGGCGAGGGCGCGCGGCACGCCGCCACCGCCCCGACCCCGCGCCATTTTATCATTCCGTTTTCGAGAGCGGGTGCATGCATGGACGTCATATAACGATGCTCCGCGACTTCGCCTCGACTGTTATATCGCGCCGCCGCCTCGACTTCGACCCGACTCTGGCAGTGTGCTATGCGCCTAAATTGATCCATGTAAATTTTCACGGCACACAGTTTTCGCACACGACCGTACACACGCTCAGTCTACCAAAGTATAACCCGTACGAACACGACGACACTTGCCACATTACAACTTCCTAGGCACTATGCGCCTTCTAAATTTGGACGGGTAATAATGGCGGCGCAGACCGCCGCGCGGATCCCGCCGCGCGGATCCCGTCCCGCGTGACCGCGCGTGATACCGCGTAAGGGAGCGTACGGCCTTACTCCTACAAAAAGGGGTTCGCCTATTACAGTTTTTTTTAGTTTATTTATTTAAACATAGTATCAACATCTACTCTTTTAGGTATTCCTTTATACCAGGTATAAGCATTAACTATTTCTAGAATTGGAGGATTAATCCATTTCCCACGCACACTTTATTTTTAAAAATGAGACACGGGTTACACTTAGACCACATAGGTACTTAGTTATTTATTTGACAAATTAAACAGCAGTTGCGACGATCCAGTCGGTGTAAGAAGCAACCCTGGTGCTAAGGCCGGGGTAGGAGGCGTTGGCGCAGCCCTGGCCCCAGGAGACGATTCCGACGAGGATGCGCGTGTTGGCCGCGTCGTTGTAGTACATGGGTCCTCCGGAGTCAACCTGGCAGGCGTCCTTGCCACCCACGTCCAGGATACCAGCGCAGATCATGTTCTCAGTGACTGGAAGCGGGTGGTCCACGTAACGGTCCATGCACAATTGGCGGTCAATGGTGTAGATGGACACGTGACGGAGCTGTTCGGATACAGAGCCTCCTTCCTAAAATAAAAATAAACGATTGTTCATTTTAGTTTTAAGTGAGCTCTACTTTTGAGCCGCGGAGAAATGACCAAGCTGTCATTCGTTGGATGGAAAAAAGAATTGCCGGGTCAGCGCCATCTAAGTACACTTTAAGATTATTTCGAAAATTACCCATAGAGTTTTTCGAATAATAAAGCCGACTAAAAAAATTTTTATGTAACTTAACTTGTAAATGTAATTTTGTCAATGCAACTTTAGGTGCTTTGATGAAATAATATAGTAGTTGATAGTATAGAGTAGTTTTAATAAGTGGCTCACAGAAGTGTGTCCCCATCCAGCGTGGACGACGGGACTGTTGTTGGGCAGCTCGAAACCTTGCGACACAATGTTGACGTTTGTCACGATTGGGTTGTATTCGAGCGCGCTCTGCAGCAGGATCACGTTGATGTCTCCGTCAAAGCCGAGTGAACCGTAGCTGGGGTGCTTGTGATCGATGACGATCCCGATCACCTGACCGCCTGTGTTGCGGAAAGACGAGCCAGCGCGGATACGGCGACGAGAGGGATTGTAAAAGCTGGAATATATGCACGATTCAATAAGTTATTGCGTTTACGAAGTAGCTTCTGCTAGTCAACGAGCTTTAACAAAAGTTTAATGTTATGGGCCGCGTTGATTGGCACAAAGAGATAAAGGGCCTGAAGTACATGTGGAACACCAGGAGCCTAGGTAAACTATGCGCTATTTGCAAATGTAATGCAAACTCACACGCCCTCAAAGCAATGGGCAGCCGAGACGATATAACGCGTGGTCAGGATACTTCCTCCACAGCTCTGGCTCCAGGTTTCGGTGTTCACACTCAAACTCTCTATGGCCACGATTGCGGGGTACTCTTCAACGGTCGTCAGCTCTCCACCGACGATGCGTTTACCCGCAACGGAGGCAAGGCATGCCCCTGGGAAAGATGAAAGATTTATTTTATAATGCTTTTTATATTTGTTATAGAAACGGATTCATTAAAAAAAAAGGCAGATTTAAAAGAGCTTGCTAACAAATTTTTTGTTTATTCAATAACAAGCATGAACCTTAGTTTATATGTAATAAGTTAACTCAGCTATTGTCATTGGGTACCGTGAGTTCAGACATGATTAAACGTTATTTATTTCATAGACACGATTAAACGAAAAGGCTTTTCCTTAAATAAGTGAGTAAAGATGATGGTCAAATGAACTCACCAGCTAACAACACACAAATTAATGTATTCATAGTTTCGAGTATCACTTCCGAAGGACAAGACCAAACAACGCTCTTTACTTTTATACTTTTACTATCGTCGACTATTATCTTAATTTACAACCCAGCAATAAATATACTTTTGTGGTATTCCACGAGTAATTTCCAGTTTCGATAATCCGGATAAGATAACTAAAACAAAATAATGAATCTAATTTAGATACTGATAAGATCTGCCGACTGAATCCTATAATATGTGAATGAATATAGTTAATTTCATTCGGGCCCAAATTAAATTACCCAAAAAGCAATCCGATGCGTACAAATAAGAAGCAAGAAGATTAGATAAAAACTAACTTACCTTAAATCTAAAAGGAGTTTGATGTTGAGAGGTTGTGCCTTGTTTCTCTGACACGATCTTAGAGCCTGGTCCATAATTGATGATAAGCTTTAATTATGCGTAACCTTTCGGGTGACTGGACTTAGGGGAAGAACGGATCGGACTGAATTCACCCGGTACATGCTGGTAGTTCCCAAAATGGGTAATATGGGCTGACATCCTGGGACTATAATACTATAGTGATACCGAAACGGTCCTCAAATATTTTGGCAGACCTGACAATAGCGACCGTATCTTACGGCCGTTAACGCTCTGCCTACCTCGCAAGGGATAGAGGTGTGATATGTGTATGCATAATTTATTAAGTCTCACACGAAAAGAGAGAGATTAGATGTGCGTCGTACTGTTTAACACCTCGACGGAACTCGACCGAATTCAGGCGTCGTAAAGCCCGCATGTGTCATTCCATACAAAAACCAGCCGGCCGTTTTAAGCTTTCTAGACCCCCTGTTATGAAGATAACTAAAACAAAACAATGAACATATATACTTACCTAATTAAGATACTGGCAGGCACCTACCTAAACTCTTAAATTACACAATAACAAATCTGATGCCTAAAAATAAGGAGTAAGAAGATTCAATTCTAACTAATACCTTCACTACGTGTTTGTTTTAAATTTATTCAGTCGCACATAGCGACCTCAATATCTAATCGGTACTAATGTAAAATAATTCGCTGCAAATATTTCTAGGCAGCACGGGAACGATCCATTCCCCGATAAAAAGGTCGATTATTAAAAATTAAAGTTTTGGACCTTCCATAAAACCTACCAGCCGACCGAGACAATTTGTGTTATTTTTTTTCATATTTCGAACAATGTTCATTGAGAAGTGTTGTACAGTTTCATAAGCTTGTTTATCCTGTAAAATACCTATTCGCAGCCATATTTTTTAAGAGATATATTTATATAAATCAACATAAACTAATCATTGTTAACTTTCAAGCAACGTCTTGTTCCGACCAGGTTGCAATCGAATTGGTTAACACTTGTGATATGTCTACTGTGGACATTTTACCTAACCGTCTTGGTACCCTGCGGTTTTTTAATACAAATCAAGATTTTACGACCAATCGCCGTGTGATGCCGGCATAGAATAGTATCACCCCATTTCTTGCCCGTGGGAGTCGTAAGAGGCGACCAAGGGACTTGAGGGTGTGTAATGCAGTTTTAGGCGATGGGCTGACAACCTGTCACTATGGCGATACACAATTTTCCGGATGACCCTCAAATGTTTGTCAGACGTGGCGTAAATGTCCGTTTTATGCGGCCATTTATGCTCTGCTTACCCCGCAAGGGATTATAGGCGTGATATGTGTATGTGTATTTTACGACCAAAGTTTTCTCTCGGATCACCGATCAATGCGGCGGTGCCCGATGCAGGTTCGGATTACCCATATTACAAAAGTAATGTATGGCCCAACAAACTTTCATTTAATTTTTAATTAATAGGTATACCTCAGAAACGTTTACTTCTTAGTAAGGAGTGTCAGAGGCGTGAAAAATCGTGCTCGCTTCGCTTGCAATTTCCCTTTATTTGTGTGTATCGCTGCCGTCAGATTCAGACGTGGCGTAAATGTCCGTTTTTTACGGCCGTTAACGCTCTGCCTACCCCGCAAGGGAGGTAGGCGTGATATATGTATAGGTCTAGTCGGGTTAGAGAATACCGGTTAGTTATTCGCGATACGTCGTGTGTAACTTGTGTTTGTCGGTGCTACCTAACACCTTTTCACTCCGCATTTGTAGTTGTTCTTTTATCGACAGGGGTAAAAATCATGTACCTAATAGGATCGTAAGTGTACCAATGGAGTAGAGATTGCATTACAAAGATGAAAAGTATGAAGGCCAAAAGGGCCCCGTGCAAGATTTTAATACAGGCTCCACCCGCGCGATCTTAATTTGGCACTGGCTCGGTATAAGGCGAATCTCACATTGTTGAGATTTACCTTATATACTGCGCTTTTAAGCCGATTTCCCGCATCTCTTATGGCTTGCCACAAAGCGCCGTCTGCCTTATTTATGCCACCTTTTTACAACAATAAATCGATATTGTTATTTTTATCGACCAAATCTATTTTTGATAGCTCATTATCTTGCATCTACAAAGTCCTTACAGTTAATTTCTATTAATACAATCTAAATTACATATTTAATACAATAAGGTATAGTAATCTTATATTTATGACTTATTATTTTATGAATTGAAGTGACAAACATAAAACGTATAATATTTTCATGAGTCAGCTCAACTATTACTCCTCACAATAAAACAATTTTGAACGGATTTAAGTTGTGTTTATTTTGGATTTTACAATCTGAATCTGTGACCCCCACACCTAGACGATGAGCTCAAGCATGTGCACAGATCTCTTAAATATATGTCCTAGCATGTGAGATGAGTATTTCATGAAAATAACCTGAACCCACCCTGTCAACGTCACATAAACTGCCAAACCAACCACAATCGAACGACAACCAGCATACTTGCCATACTTGAAGGAGTAACTGATAAGACCGGTAGTATTCTGAAGCGAGCTTCAATCAAGACCATTTTCAAACCGCCGAGGAAAATCAGCCAGTACATCAGATCAGTCAAATGCAACATCCCTCTCCAAGACCCTGGTGTTTATAAGCTTGACTGTGACTGTTGACTCTCATACATAGGAGAAACAGAGAGAAATGTATCTACACGTCTAAAATAAGAGAACATATTGTCGATGTAGCCGTGAGATGGAGCTGTGCCACACGGGAATGCAATTAAGATACACTTGCGAAATTGGCGGGCATTGGATGAGCCGCGGTAGCCCAGATGAAAGAGGCGTCGCCACTAGTATTGGTGAAAGTCACTGATTCAAAACCTGCCCGAGCTTGAAAATATCGCAAGTAAAAAAAGTTTAACTATATCTCAGAAAGCAGTCGTGTTTTTAGGTTTTTAAATTTATTATGCTTGTAAGCGGCTTGCTTGTGCTAAACCAATTTCAATAATTTACATTCACTCATCGTTCTTGTTTGAACGAAACCACGTGAAACCTGCTTTCGTTTAATTTTAGAGGACACCATTAAAATTCATAGTTAAAGTTTTGTCAGCATCCCATCTACGTTGTCAAATGATTAAGCATGTTTTATGCATGAGCATGACTGGCTGGTGTACAGGTGTCAGTCAAGCCTTCTTGTGGTGGCTGCAGACAGCTGAAGGACGGATATTGCAAAATGAACTCGATGAACTAATGAGCTCGAACAAATTATTACAACCCTTGTTTTTATTCCGTAACATGATTAGTATTTAGAATAGGGAAAATATGAAAATATAGGTATTGAATCAATAACTAGGTACAAATCACTAATAATATATGAATATCTATAATAATTTTTTCTTTGCGTTTCACTAACGCTTGGATTTTGTATGAATATGACATTAGATATGCATTTGCGCACAAGTTGTCATATTATAAATTAATTCCGTGACTGATACGGAAGCAAAAAAGACCTATCAAAAGTCTTCGTTTCGATATTTAAAATATGACATGTTTCAGATAATATTTGATGTCGTATTCAAACAAAGACCGGAATGGAAAGGTAGTCAAATATTTTTTTACATTTTCTGTGAATTATATGGCGACTACAATTAAGATGCAGTATTAGATGTATCTAATTAATGTACCTCTTAATTCCCAGAAGAAGAGAATCGAGTGGGTTCTATCGTGAATTATTTTATAAATATGGATATTCTGTGTACGTGCTTCTGTAGGTATGGTATCTCCAATACAGTGACACTTGGAGGCTATGAGTTACTAAAGCTAATTAAATTGTTTGACGCATGCACTATTGCGCACTAGTGTGCTCCATCCTACACAAACTATCTATTTTTAGGTTCATTCATTCGCAGTCTGCTATCCGACGTGTATAAGGGTGTAACAGGATAAAAATAGCATGGAAACTCTTCAGGTGGATTTATGGGTTCAGCACGTGGACAGGGCGCTAGATGCTGGTGATTTAGTCTCACTTTATAAGCTAGCTAGCGTGGGTGATTGTAAGCTATAAAATAGATTCACGATTGTAAAGTTAAGACCATCTTTGCGTATTTTGTTTGATTTGTTCTTGAATTTGTAATGATCTATTATTGTATGCAATAAGGTAATTTTGTATGTTTTTCTAAATGTTAAGTCACAGATTTTAGATTGTTTGAAAATAATATAACAGATTCCTGTACTTTAATTTAATTTTTAAGTGAGCAATGCATGTCAGACTGGTAAATTTTCTTGATGAATATAATGCTTTACACCCCAAGCAATACGGCTTTCGAAAGGGTAGTTTGACAACTCTTGCATGTTTTGCATTAATGAAAATGGGCACACGACAGTATTAATAACAAAATTCCAGCCACCTCAATATTTTTCGGTGTGAGTAAAGTATTTGATTTTGTCAATCATGAAAATCTTCTTAATAAATTAGATCCTTATGGGATAAGAGGAAAGGTTTATGATTGGATATAAACTTATTTGATAAATAGAACACATTGTACAGAGGTCTCTAAAACGACATCAAATAGCAAACCTTTAGTAAAATTTTAATGGAAATGTTAATATAAAATAATTGAAACCATTGTTAGTTTACTGTATATAAATGATTTACCCTAGTGATTCTAATACAATGTCATAAAAAATATATGCACAATTACACGTGCAAAAAATTAAATTATGAAACAGACATCTTAAAAGCTTTAAAGGGTATAATTGACTAGTTAAATACAAATAATCTTGTAATTCAAATTCGAGACATTGAAATATTTATTGTAATGTATGTCTGTAGATCGAGTAGACACAAATAAGTTTCTAGGACTTACAATTGGCATCCATTTGAACTGGAAGGCACATATTAACTAAATTTGTAAAAGACGTTTGCACAAAGCGATTCGCAAAGCAAAATTTTTCAAAAGTAGCTGTATATTAGTCGTATTTTCAGTGATATATTTGTGATAGAAACGTGATTATCACTGGAAAATGGCCCCTCATATAGTACACTTAAGCACCATATAGGCCCTATTGTAGCTCCGCTTAGGACTGTTTAACCGTATATTAATGATATAACTGTGTCTATTTGTGCTTTCTAGTCATATACTAGCAGTTTTCAAGCTGTTCTATCCCTAGGAAGTGCCACATGAGCAACATACATACATACATACATACATAAATCACGCCTATATCCCTTACGGGGTAGGCAGAGCGCTAATGGCCGTTCAACGGATATTAACACCACGTCTGACAAAAGTTTGAGGGTCAATCAGATAACTGTGTATCACTATAGTGACAGGTTGTCAGCCGGTCGCCTAAAATTGCAATACACACCCTCGAGTCCCTTAGTCGCCTCTTACGACACCCATGGGTAGGAAATGGTGTGATGCTATTCTAAACCGGCATCACACGGCCATCTAAACCGGCATCACACGGCCATGAGCAACATCAACACTAATATAGCGCACATTGATGTTAAATTGAAGATAGTGACACCATAGTAACACAATTGGCATGGTGTCCGTAGTGTAGTGCGTGTTGACAGAATTAAAAGCGAAAAATTTAAAGTTTTGGTCATTAATATTAAATGTTTTTAATCTTATACTCATAATTCTTACGTGCGAGAAGTACGTGTGAAAATTTCGTGAGTATAGGTCCATATATACAAATTTTACATGCGCCTGTTACTTTACTGATAAATATGTGTTATATTTTTATTATATTTTTATTGCGCCCCCCAAATTCATAGTATTTAAATAAATAACAATAATTTAATTGAATCATGGTATCAAACTGCGCCATTGTTAAGCTAAGTAGTGTTACAGTTGCTGATATATAGTTGAATAAGAGCTCCTTTTTTCGGTTGGATATTTAGGGCTCATCAGTAGCAATTAATAATCCTTTTCACAATTAAATCAATGTTATGTTGCAGTCTTCCGCGGAAAACAATGATTGAAATAATGGGCGTAGACTGTTTTTTAATCAAAAATAATTTCAAATGGCTCAAGAGAATGGGATGGCCGTGGAGAAAGACACACTTTATTTTAAGAAAATAACTTTAACACACTCAGATCAGCAGCCATTTATAAAAAGTTATAATACAACACTATAAATTCTCAAATAGAGCTACAGGTTTCTTTAACTGTGTTATCGAGTAATGATAAGTCACTATTTTGCCCAGTTATAGAGATGAAAATGCTGTTATATAACCAGTGACATAATGGCACCATCAATGCTTTAATAACTCTGTGCAGTTTTAATTTAGATTCATGGCCACTTATTTAACACAAGTGTTAATAACGGCTAATATAGAACTCAATTGAAAAAAAATTAAAAGCTTTCTTGTTTCTGTTATATCACGACCTAGCTTTAAAGGTGATTAATATAGCACCAGCTCTATAAACGTGATATCGGAGCCATATTAGCCTGCTTTTGCGTTATTGCAGAGTTTGAGAAATCAGATATATAACCTTAATGCTCTAATTCAATGTTATGAAAATCATATTACAGCTGTGATAAGAAACCTGTACAAAGTAGCTGAGTAAACGTTACTATCACTAGTAATATCACCATTTGGCTGTATAAACTTATACAGCTGAAAAGGATTACTCGTTGCGTATATATCTCAGGCCGATATAAGCATCGCTTATATATCCCCGCAATATGTCTACTTCATGTTAAGACCTGGCTTTATATCACAATTTTGCTGGCTGGGTATAATAGGTACTACCTTGAAAGTTTATTAAAGATGCTTGTTTTGGAAAGATGTTACATGTCTTCCCGAAGAGTTAAGTCACAGTATCCGCGTCTGCTATATCAATCAACCCTGCGCACCCATATATATAAGAGAAATGCCTTCTATTGATTATCAGACAATGCGATGCGAGCTTCCCTATAATTTTAAAGCTTTATCGTTAAATAAGGGGCTGAGCGATAAAACGATAACTGAGTGAGAAATGTTTCTACTCGGTGACGGAGTATATAAATAAGTAGTTATTTTTATTATTCAGAGCCTGAGGTGTCCCACTGCTGGGAAAATAAGTAGTACCTACTAATGCAATATAAAATGTTTTAAAATGAGCGGATTTTATTACCCCGCAAGGGAATATAGGCGTGATATATATATGTTTATTGAATAAGTATTGTGTTTAGTGTTTGCACGCCTGCGACCAGGTAGAACACATGGACAATTATCATGATAAAACCTTTGTAAATACTGTATTCATGCAAATAAATAATTTACTTAATGAAAATCTTAGGTGTCGTATTACCTACATCAAACAATCTTCTGTTTGCCTTATAAGTCCTAACATCGTCTGGATATCTTTATATATCATTAAGTTTAAAAGCCTACGTGGTAAATGGTCCGTGAAAGAACAACTTTACAACAGTTCATTGAATTCCCATGAAGACTTAGCGCATCACGATATATACTCTTTTAGCGCCGATATACCTAAATACTACACTACAGACAGTTTGAGGATCAAAAAGCACTAGAGTTAAAAGCTTAGCAAGAAAACTTATAAACAGTTGTTTTTACAGAATGTAAATTAGATGGAAGATTAATTTTTTTTTTGTTAGTGAAATTGTGCACGTACTTAAGTCAATATTAATAATGATTTTTTTTGTCGCGAAATGTTATTTAATTTTTTCGTCGACTATTTAATTAAAATGTTTTTTTTTTATTATTTTCATTCAAATCAAGTTTTAACGCCTTGTAGCAAAACCGTAAATTAAAAAATATATATTTAATTAGAATGAAAGTTAACAAAACTCTTCTTTTAATTTTGAATTACAAGTAAATCTTTTGTAAGCCTCTGCAATAAGGACACCTGAGCTCAATTTTGGATCATTTATATCGCAAAATTAATAACATTCCCCGTATTTTATAAAAACTGGCCAAGTGCGGGTCGGTCTTGCCCACCGAGGGTTCTGTAACATGCAAGTTAATCCCTTTCATAGGATACCTCACCCCAACAGCCTTAATTTCGAGTTTTGTATTTTTTTCGGCCCCTTAATCAAGTATATTTTTATTAACACTACAATTTTTAGAGAATTTTTTACATCAAAACATTGCAATTTGGCGAATTTAGTAGTTATAGTGTACCTTATACATTTTTATTAATTTGAGAGGGTCAATATACGCTTTTTTAGAGACATAAAAGGCCGTATCTTTCTTAGCGTTATCTTGGAAGTTTGATCTTTTTACAGACAAAAAACTGCAGTATTGCGTATAAGTAATGGTTTTAATTTCAACTCGATATCTCCAAGGAATCCTCAGACGGACAGATAACAGACAGATCAAAATAAAGTGATTCTATGAGTGCTCGTTTTTCTTTTGATCTAAGTATATTATATTCTTTATTGTGCATTAACAATACAATAGTTTTTGTCTTAAAAGTAGTTCACAAAGGTGAGCTTATCTCTATAAAGAGATCTCTTCCAGCCAACCTGTTAAACTTAGCAAGAAATAAATACGTGCGGGGACAAGATTGCACACAAAGTTAAAGAAAAATACAATATGATAAATAAATATTTGATAAAAGTCAAATAAATACACATACCCAAATAGAACCCTACAAACACAAAATTGCCGTTAAATTAGATTGCCTCAAGGAAAATATTAGAAAGGCTCCGAGACGTAGGTAAATTGAACTTATTTCACAACTTCTTCACTTCAGCAACGTATGAGCAAAGTTATATACATTTTCATTATTTCTCATTTCTTGAACTGTGACTTAAGAACTCATTTCGCCGAAGTATTCAACTAGTTATTTTATTCTGACTGAAATGGGAACAAAATTTTTAGTAATTCTACAAAATCATTTACCTACCTTATATTACATATCTATCCGCGCATTCACCCTAATTTGTGTAATTATGTATCTATATAAGTAAGGACACTTCTGTGAAAATATTATATTTTCAACCAATAATATAATAAAAAGCTACGTAAAGCCACAGAATAATAACTAGTAACTAGGTAAAGCTTAACTACAAGTCTGAAAAAATAGAAACATACACATATCACACCTATATTCATTGCAGGGTAAGCAGAGCGTAAACTGCCGTATAAAACAACATTTACGCCACATCTGACAAACATTTGAGGGTCATCAAGAAAATTGCGTATCACCATAGTGACAGAAACAAAATAGTACAGTAATAATACCCACGACGAATAAAAATGTACTTGAAAGAATCCTGGTGAGTTGTAACATTTATCTACAACCATGCACCAATCAAACCCAAACCTATCAGTCAAAACTATATTACAATCGGAACAGTGGTTTTGAAGATAACTTGTTAATTATTATAGAGTATTTACTGCAGCGCCCCTGGTGAGATGTTAGTATACGAGAGCATACATAAATCAGAATCCATCACTGAACCTGGTGATAACAAAGATACCTTCGTAGCTTACCAGAGATGCTACGACTACGGCGTAGCAGATTTGATCTACATGATAATAAAACTAGCAAGTACTGAAAACACTTTTCTTATTGATTAATTTTTTAAATTTTACTTCCCCTAAAAGACCATACCAAAGACCCTTTGTTGTTTGTAAAATAGCAGTAGATACGTGAAAGATGGGTCAATTTTGTTTGACCTAAAGTTGATAGTCTTAAAGTCGATTGTTCGAAATAGATAAATAGTTGAACACTTTACTGCTTTCAACAGAAACAAAACAATGCAGAAAACTTAAAACTAAAAGTTAGCAAATGCAACCTTATCTCATGCAGCGATCAATTCCAGGCAACCTTTGCATTAAAAAGAGACAAATAGAAAAGAATAACAAGGAGTTGCAGAAGCAAAATAACAGTAAAATTCTTAAATATTAATATTAAATATTGATTATTCTAACATATTGTTTGTCCTTATGATTTTCTAATCATTGAATTCTAATAATTGATTTTGATTCTCCTACAAAGCATTAGTTCTAATAAGTAGTAAGATTTTGCTTTTCAAAAAAATATCTTGTTAGTTCAAATTTGGTTAGTGTTTGAGGCAGTGACAGCTCTACTCTTTGCCAACCTTGCATTTGCTTAATATTTAACTACCTTATCTATTTCACACCTTTTATACTGATAACGTTAGAACATGTTGTTATTAACTTTACATTTACTAAATTATATTTACAAGGCACTTCAATTGTATTGCATTTTAGGTTTCGTTAGGATTTCAAATATTACTAAGGCTATAAATGTCATAAGGTAACGATAAAAAAATGTGGACAATGAATATAAGGATTATCGAAATTAGGGTGATAGATCATTAGGAAAATCGATAGATAGGACTATAAAACTGAGGACAATCAACTTTATGGTCATCAAATTTAGGTCAAACAATAGAAAACCGTAATAGATATTTAATGACGCCCCAAAGTAATCAATAAATTGAGAAACAAGATTGTTTTCGGAAGCTTGGATTGAAAATATTTCTGATGATTACTACAGCGAATATTTATTATCATAATAAAAATATTCTAATACTAGCTGGTGCCTGCGAACTTCGTTTTGACAATAGGTGTCTATGTAATTTAGCCAGACCTTTGTATAGGTAGGTACTTAAGTTGAAGGAAGCCGAGAACTCTTTATTTTTTCTCTCTGAATCTCTATTTTCTCACCAAAGTCCTCCAGTTTAGTTACTTGCACTAGGAGTAAGACAAAACATATTACATGGAGTGGTTCATCTACCTCATCAACAATATGAGAATAATTTTATACCTTCTACTAGCTTTTACCCGTGACTTCGTCCGCGTTAGATAGTTTTTTTAGGCACAGGTTCTAAAGTAGATATGAAGAGGTATATTCATAGTAAGTATGACAGTGATATTAGAATAGTTCTTATCTCTACAGTTTAAAGATGACTTGCTTGCTTCTGTTGTTAAAGGGACAATTCAAAATTTGCTATCCGGTGTACTGCCCTGAGATATCAATATTTATAACCATTGAATACAAAAGTCAAAAAATCCTCGGTCAAAAGTTGCCAATGTCTTTTCTCAACTTATTCCCATCATACTGAACAACTTTTGTTTTGGAACCATTTCTGTATCTCTAATAGTTTAAGTGGGCTCCTGATGGTACATCTGGTGGTCTACATAAGGTACTCCAGACCCTCAATATCCTTGTGAAAAGAAGCAGCCCATCATACTGAACAACTTTTGTTTCAGAACCATGCCTGTATCTCTAATAGTTTAGCTGGGCTCCTGATGGTACACCTGGTGGTCTACATAATGTACTCCAGATCCTCTATGTCCTTGTGAAAAGAAGCAGCCCATCATTCTGAACAACTTTTATTTTGGAACCATTTCTGTATCTCTAATAGTTTAAGTGGGCTCCTGACGGTACACCTGGTGGTCTACATAAGGTACTCCAGATCCTCAATGTCCTTGTGAAAAGAAGCGGCCTATCATACTAAACAATTTTTGTTTTAGAACCATGCCTGTATCTCTAATAGTTTAGCTGGCCTCCTGATGGTACACCTGGTGGTCTACATAAGGTACTCCAGATCCTCAATGTCCTTGTGAAAAGAAGCGGCCCATCATACTGAACAATTTTTGTTGTAGAACCATGTCTGTATCTCTAATAGTGTAGCTGGGCTCCTGATGGTACACCTGGTGGTCTACATAAGGTACTCCAGATCCCCAATATCCTTGTGTAAAGAAGCGTACTAGGCCTAGCATACTGAACAACTTTTGTTTTAGAACCATGCCTGTATCTCTAATAGTTTAGCTGGGCTCCTGGTGGTACACCTGGTGGTCTACATCTGTACTCCAGACCCTCGAATGGTGATAAAAAGTAGCCTATGTCCGTTCTCGGTATGCTAGCAATCTCTATGCCAAGTTTCATGGAGATCGGTTCAGCGGTTTGGCCGTGAAAGCGTAGCAGACAGACAGACAGAGTTACTTTCGCATTTATAATATTAGTATGGATTTACCTGGTGTCATCAATATCCTCTATTCATATGTACTAACAAATGCGGCTTGTTGAAGCCATTTCCGTATCTCACAGAGTTGAGCTAACTAAGCTCCTGGTTTTCCATATCAGTTCCCCAGACTTTTGAAGTTTTAGTGCCAGCAAAAGGCGGTGGTATTGTATATCATACTGGAAAACTTTTGCTTTGGAGATTTTTTGAATCTCTCATATGTAAACTGTGTAATTTGCAGTTCCATATCAGGTACCCTCGATGTTTATGTACCAGCAAAGGCGGCATAGCGTGATAAACAACTTTTGCTATATTAAACAATTTTCGTACCTCTTATAGTAAGGCCGTGCTGCTGGTGTGTCAGAGCAGGTGCCTACTCTAGACTCCATATCTGGTACTTCTGTACCAGCAGAAGCGGCCTATCATGCAAAGCAACTTTTGCTATGGAGCCATGGAGCCATTTTTGTATCTCGTTTAGTTTAGCGATGCTCCTGGTGTTCCACGTACTCCTGACCTGCAAAAATAAAAAAAACTGTTGGGACTTGTTCTGTTATCAAGTTTAAGATCCCCAACATATTTTTTTCGAATATATTCGTTTTACAGATCTCATTTCATCATATTTTTTTTGTTGCCTCTGCCCTAAGGTAGACTGGGCCCGTTCTGCTAAATTAAAATCGTTTCAGTTGTATGTAGATAGCGTGTCAGTCGCATGAATTTGGACATTTTGTGTTCTGCTAACAGTTTGAAGTATAGAATATTACGGTGACAATAAAATGACAGTTGAAAGTCGCTGGCATTTCAAAGGTAAAAAAATAAGAGAATCGGGGCTCAGTAGATAATGCTACTGGTATTAAGTCTGCCCATGAACACTGTTTTGTGCATACCTGAACATCAATAAACAAATAATATGTATAGAAGATAAAGATAAAGATAAGATATATTCGTGTGTAGATCTATTTATTTTTATCTTATTATATTCTATTGTGCACGTCTTATCCGCCTGTCTTATAAAGTCTCACTTTGCGTAGGTTAGCTGGAAGAAATTTCTTAGTAGAAATAAGCTGTCCTGTTGTGTTGTTATTCTTTGTATGTGTTTCTCTTGTAATGCTTTTGTGTACAATAAACGGTAAATAAATAAAAAAAAGTATAGATTGTATACTTATAATACGCGTACGCGTATATTTCACACTATCACATACACAGGGTTTATCGGGCGATTTGTTGACACGGTGTCTCACACGAAAAGAAGCAAACTATCAGTAATCCAGATTTCGCTGAAAGGGTAGATAATTTTGGCATATATAATGCTCATATCTTACCTTAAATTAGTGCTGTCACCTTCTGTCAGTTAATCATGTCATGTCTTATAATTTGAAGCAAATTAAGCGAAAGTGTTATTTGTCAAAAAGGCGACGAAGAAAACCATAACGCCTAAATTGACTAGAAATTGCGAAGAACCCATTGTCATTTTTAAACATGAAAATACATAGATATCTCCTATTTTTCTATACCTATTTGACGGAAAGTGACAGCACTAACGTAAAGTAATTAAGAGAAGTTGAGACCAATTTCATTGAAACATAGGCCCAGCCTCAAGGTACAAAAATAACTACTTTTAAACCTAAAAACAACTGGACAACAGAACTATTTTTTTACTCTGTTAAACTTGCTTATACCCTATGTATTTTCTGTGTTCAACCCCGACAAATTATTAGAGCAAATGAGCCAACAGGTCACAGGAACTTTACAAGAAAGTAAAAGGCAAACAATTAGTAAATAACAAAACTTTAGAGGCTTTGCTTTGTTATTTCGGCTTTGTTACATCTTTTGAAGTTCAGACACAGTCAACAAATTACTTAACTTTGGTACAACCATTTGACCCCAACGCTCGGTATTCGTGAAAGAATTTTCAAAATTTGTTTAGTAGTTTTGAAGCTAATCCGTACTAATATTATAAATCTGAGAGTTTGTGTGTGTGTATCTATGTTTGTTACTTGAAATTTGAAACATAGGTAGAGTATAAACCTGGAATAACACAAAGGCCACTTTTTACCGCGGGAAAACATGTTACACCACGGAAAAATGAGTGGCAACGGGTGAAACCGCTGGGCGGAAAGCTAGTTAATTATAAACAGCTCGCTCAGCGGTGTCACTCGCTTTTGTCTGTTTTCTCCTATACAGAGAAGACGACAATTTAGCGTAAGCACGTAGGAACGTCTTGGCGGCTAATGTTCAGAAATGTGCCACGCGTTACTGGCATTAAGTCACACTTGCAAAATGCGAAGGCAAGGGACGAGCTGCGGTAGCCCAGATGGAGGAAGCGTCGCCACTAGTAATGGCGGAAGTCGCAGGTTCAAATACTGCCCGCCCTTGAAAATTTTGCAAATTTTCAATTAGAGTATAACAAGCCGAAAGGAGGTCAGTGCACTTGCTCACCAGCTCATTTGACAATTTACTTGTAATTATGCAGGTAAATAACTATTCTTCCTTTATTTCTCAACCGTGGAATAAAGTAAGAAGCTTTATAAAGCTTTATTATTCGAAAAATATTTTCGAGTAATACTCGTATTTTTTATCTTAACGTGTCAATTCCCATTTTCCATTACGTACAATAGAAGTAAATTAAGCACGAAGTTTGACTTTTTACTTACCGTTGATAAAAATGTCCTACTTTGACGTACAGGTGTTGTCGAAAACATTGTAGTAAATTATCTTCATAATAAAAAATCGCAAGATTTTGAATTTGTGTGTAATAGTGACAACTTGGTCAAAGAGTTATTAATGTTCTAGTAACCTGTTTAATAGTTTACTGGGTGTCTACCAATCTGTGGCATCAGTGGGGGGAAATACGTCTTCGGTAAAACGTTATATCACTACAATTAATGAAAATTTTCAGAATATTAGGGAATTTCGGACCTCTTTTGAATTTTTCCACATTCCAGCTAAACAAATCGAGAAATATTGCTGATTTTTTGCAAGAAATATTCTTTACTTATTAAGCCATCTATCGAAATAAAACTCAATTTTTAAAAATCATAATTACTGCAAACGTATAAAGTACTTACATTGCACTTTCAGAATATTGTGATGAAAGAAATATATATTGAAGAGCACGTGCACATTATCTTTAAAAAGTTACTTGGTATGTGATAAGCTATGCGTTATTTTTTTTCTTGCATTGTTTTATTTTAAATGTCTTTTTTTACAAAAACTTAAGATATATCTAGAGTGCAAAAAATAAAGAAGATCCGAAAATCCCCCAAAATCGGAAAACACTATCGGACGACACAGAATGGTAGCTAGAGATGCAAACGACTTGGGTTTTGACCCATGGACCATTTGAAACGGCACACCGTGTACAATACCTACTAACCAGCATTATTATCAAACGAACAAGTATCACTCATAATGTAGGTTTACGCGACTAACTTGTTATTTATCACTACATAGTATAAAATAAAGTCGCTTCCCGTTTGGTGTCTCCTTATATCTTTTGAATTACCCAACGGATTTTGATGCGGTTTTTTTTATTCGATAGAGTAACTTGAGAAGAAGGTTTATAAGTATCATTTATTCCGGGAAATTGTCACATTCCCATGGGAAAACGGGTAGCCCAACTGGTAGTAAACTTTTGACCCCCTTTTGACACCATTAAGGATTAAAATTTCAAAAATGCTGAAACACGTATTTCATTATTTTAAGTTATGAGTCTTATCAGAAATTTTGAAACAGATCACATTTAAGATAAAAAACTTTCATACAAACTTTTAACACCCTTTTCACCCATTTAAAGGTTAAAATTTCAAAAATGCTGAAACACGTGTTTAATTATTTTAAGTTATAAGACTAATTACAAATTTTGAAACAGATCACATTCATTTAAAAAAAACGAACTTTCATACAAACTTTAAACCCCCGTTTGACCCTATTAAGGGTTAAAATTACAAATAATTATGCTGAAATACGTGTTTAATTATTTTAAGTCATAAGTCTAACCACTAATTTTGAAACGGATCACACTTAAGACAACGAACTTTCATACAAACTTTTAACCCCCTTTTCATCCCTTGGGGGATTAAAAAAAACGGAATTTAAAGTAAAGTCGCTTCCCACGTCTGTCCCTGTCTGTTTGTTTGTATGCTTAAATCTTCAAAACCACTTAACGGATCTGGATGAAGTTTTTTTCAAAGATAGAGTGATTCAAGAGGAAGGTTTTTATGTATGATTTATGTCGGGAGAAGGTCTGTTTCCCGTGGAAAATCAGTTAGCAGCGTGTGAAACTGCTGGGCGGGCCGCTAGTTTGGTATAAAGTTAAATCTTCTACGTTTCAGCTGCTTAAGACAGCCTTAATCGCAGAGATCACAATGACCGCGCAATGTTAGGGCTAAATTCTTTATCAATACAAATCAGTCTTGTTTTGTAACTTTTTCTTTTGGTACAATAAGTTTTGGATCCCGGAAACCGCATAGAACTCCTGCACTAGGTAGAAATACGTGGTTTTACTTTTGAAGCCATGTCACAGTACGCAACACTCCTGTATTTGAAACAAATACTGTTGAATTTCTGCACTCACCGCATTTCAAACTAAATTAATCCCGACTATGTAAAGTGTTTTCGTAATATTGTCTAGTGTAAGCCCGCTGGAGTAAAGTTACCCTTGTCATGTTGGTTTTGTTTGTCCCACGTGCATATGTGATGTGATTGCTCCGTCGCCACGTGAGAAGGTCGGAGGACCCCTTGACCGACCCAATTACCATACGGGTTATCTGTCGATTCCCGAACTGATTCAATATTTGGACACCTGTGTCATCTTTGTCGTCGCTATCAGTTACCCATTTATGCGTTCAATATTCACTATAATAAAAACTTTTTACTAATAATTTAATAATAAATTACAATACATGCGCAAATGCGAGTTACATCCATTCGTAGTCCGGAATGCAGAACAGAACAATAAGCATCAAGATCATCACCCAGGACACGTTATGGCTACTAGGAGCTCCTTTGCTAGACAAGGACATCACACCCTTCATCCAAGAACTGGTTGCCAAGATACATAAAATTGTATTGTTAATACGTATTAAATATGATACTAATATTTTCTTGAGTTTGCACAACTATTACTCATCACAATAAAACAATTTTAAACGGATTTAAGTTGTGTTTATTTTGGATTTTACAATTCCTACGTTAAATATGATACTACATCTACATAGAAAGTGCTCTGTAGTTTTTTCAAACAAAGAGAGGAACGTCAGCCATTGTTCACGTTTCAAAAAAGAATAATCCATACAATCACTTTCTCCCCTAGGGAGTAATGGATGCGACTGGCAAAACTTCTTGCACGGATTAGGATCTTTGTGTTGTGGACTCTCCCTATATAGTTAATTTGTGATCTCTTTCAGCGTAATGCCATATAATAATAAATAACCTTACAACGACTTGACTAAACCTGTCAAAAGTCTCAGTTTATGAGTGGCTGCGGCGTTGCGGATCCTTAATCTAAATAAACAATATAATGCCTTTGCTTATATTGCGTTGTTTGTTTTTGTTCTTGTATATGTTATGATTATTAATGTGAGCAATAAAGTGTTTCTGTCTGTCTGTCTGTATAATTTTAATATCGTAAGCCCATTCTTCGTTATTTTATGTTTTTGCGAAGAATGGGCATGGCTGCACAAACCAGAGGAACTAATTTATTGTTTAAAAGTTCATTAACTAACGATTTTCACCAAAGATTTTACAGAGATGTTTACCACTATTACAATGTTTACCGTAGAGAAAAAATTACATACATACATACATAAATCACGCCTATATCCCTTACGGGGTAGGCAGAGCATTAACGGCCGTAAAACGGATATTAACACCACGTCTGACAAAAGCTTGAGGGTCAATCAGATAACTGCGTATCACTATAGTGACAGGTTGTCAGCCCATCGCCTAAAATTGAGAAAGAATTTATAACAAAATACACGAATAAGACTCAAACATCAATCACTTTTGTCTCGTTCAATGTCCAATTTTATTCAATAACACCAGAATTCCTGTCCTAATCAAATAAACATCTGTTGAAAAAAAGTTAAGTTATAATCAGACTCTACAATTATTTAACTTTGGCTTTGATGCGTGGCCTGCAAGTGGTGTCACAAGATTAATGCAAAATCCATACTTTCGTGGGCATGATCTTTTGCCAAATTTTTACTAAGTATCCAAATTTTAATCAACTTTTTTCAAGTTATGGGCGTGGGCTAAGGTGTTACGTTACATTTAGTATCTGGAATAATAGTTAACAAGAAAACTTCGGGTTGTTAATTTGTAAGGAAGAAAGGACAATATCGTACCGATATCAAGTTCAAAGAGACTTTGATAACTATGTTTAAGTAGGTAAGTAATTAATATCAAGTTCACGAGTCTTCAGAAGGAACAATGACATGATCATACCTTTCATGGCGCCCTTATTTAGTATTATTATAACGAGTATAGGTAGGTAGGTAATCAGTAGCGTTTTAGTCAATTCATTTAAAAAATCAAACTGAACTAGTTCAATATTAATAAAAGTATGAAATGAATGTATACGATACTTTGTGGTTAAGTAAGTATTATTTCTACCTCGTACATATAACAAGCTTAAACACTTCTGGTTTATTTTTATTTTTTAGTCATTGTAATGCCATCTAATGTGAATTGTTATTTAAATGCCTCTGTAATTTTATACTTCAAACTTTTAGTAGAATACGAAATGACCAAAACTGTCCCACTGATAGGCCATTTGACACAGAACTGAATCGATTTCCATTTTGCAGTCTTCAGGCCCTGTAAGTTCGGTAATCGTTGAATGAAATTGATCTGTCTTTATTGGTATATAGGTATTTAACTAACATACACTTGAAAAGTCTTTAAATAAATTTCCGACTTACTATTAATGCAAAGAAAAATACTCACTTAGAATGGAGCGCTTTTAGTCTTCGCTAAGGAAATTGCATTCTAGAAAAGGCAAAAATCTAAAAACGAGTAACTCGTGTTTTCCGCAGAATAATAGACTCGAGCTTAGTAGCCTACAAGATTCAGGTAATTTCCTATCAGCTGCATGCAAAAAAAGCTACGACAATATCCGGTATAACAGTGTGGTGTAAGGTAGCATCGACTTACGCTATTAATACAAAGCAAGATGAACAAATGGTATTTGTCCTAATGCTTTATTATCAATAAAATAAAAAATGTCATCCTGAAACGGGGTAATATTTGGGTTGTTCTCATCGACCGCGTTTTTCGTACGTTCCGCTTAAAAAGTGCTGCTTCCTCTGGGACGAGCGTTATAAAATTTTACTTCAAAATACTTCAGCACTTCTCACATATGGTCAAACATTTAATTCATCAAATATGTGGTCAGTTTTTTGTAAATTTCCTGTCAAACATGCATTCTCTCACATCCATGGCATGGTTCTTTGCTACCTTGCGCTAAAAAGACTGTTATAGATCCAAAAATTACAAGTCTATGTCGTGTTAAGCTTTCTTATCTTTTAAACAATTATATTTTCTATCTTTTAGCATGTTTTTAGTTTCCACAACGGCAGAAACTTTTTTATAAACACGGGTTTTAGCGTTGAAGCCCTGAATCAGCCCACAATTACCTCGCGCTACTCTTTCACTCATATATTCATGACGGTAAAAGCTATCTGTCGATTTTACTCACGAATTCGTAGCGGCTAGTACCGCCGACAACGTCGTGGGGGACGCAGGCTCCACTCGCCGATATATCTTCGATGGCGTGGGTAAGTTTCTCACATTTACGACTTTGTCCAGTACCAACCTCATTTCCATGCTAGTCGATTACCAATTATTCAGTTATTAGGTATTATCGATATTTTTTCTGAGGAATACCTTTGATATGCTTAAAATAAGAGGCGGTACTGTATTAAATTTTAACGAATAGGTTTTAATTAAACTGCAAAATAAGCTTTCGTTCTCATTTCTATGTTCTCATTTCCATGTCTTTCCATGGTTCGAGATGGCATGGAAATGAGAAAGTGACATGGAAATGAGAGAATGATTGAAATTTTGCAGTCCACAGTTGGACAAAGTTTTTAAATTATGAATATTTATTCTTAAATTAATCTAATGCCTGTTTTAATCGTAAATATGTGGAAGTACGGGTATTTATCATTATTACCTATTTTTATGAAATGAAAGCTTTTGTAGTTAATTTTATATGTCTTTTTACCGAATGTCTCAGAAGGAGGGTTAAAGTTTTTCGGGGGTCTGTCTGTATGTATGTATGTATGTGTTTATGTATTATGTATGTATGTATGTGGACATGCAATTTCTTTTTCGTTGGTTACAGCCCAAACGGCTAGATGGATATTGACATGTGGGGTGTCATGTGATTCGCAGCGCATCAGCGCGAGTGACATTTGCTACATTTTAAACAAGATACCGCTAAGACGCGGCACTCCCACCCGCTCTCTGATATTTCACCGCCCCGCGCTCGCCCGACTTAGAAGCAGTTTGAAGTGGTCATCAACTGGTTACGCGCGCTTTATACTAGTTTAGAGTGCGTTGCGGTTTCGGTAGTCCTAGTTTTGGCACGCACATATATACATGTAGGAGTTTTGCTTCTAAGCGGTAGCCATTATTATGTATTCTTTTCTATAAGAGACATTCTATAGAAAAAAGTGGTTCTATACCAGGTACTGCAAACCCGCGATATCTGTACGCCAATAAAAGTAGTCCATCATGCTAACCACTTTTTTCTATAGAATGTCTCTTATAGAAAAGAATACATAATAATGGCTACCGCTTAGAAGCAAAACTCCTACATGTATATATGTGCGTGCCAAGACTAGGGCTACCGAAACCGCAACGCACTCTAAACTAGTATAAAGCGCGCGTAACCAGTTGATGACCACTTCAAACTGCTTCCCAGTCGGCCGAGCCTATAATAATATTAATATTATGTTGGTACTCTTTTCTATCTCGGCCACAAGTTACTTTTACAAAGTGTTATAAAACTGTTTGTTGCATTCTGCAGTCGGTCACTATGTAAAAGTTATCAGTATCCACACCCTCATGTTCGTGGGATGCTAAATAAAAATTTAACTAAGTAAATAAAGCTTATTTTCTTTATATTTCCTACAAATCAAGTAGTGGACATCTCATTTCCATGACAAAAAATAGTGGCCCTCCTTTTTTTATATTTATAATTGTAATTTATTAATTATTTTTACTAAAATACGTTCTTTAACACGTTCACAGCGGCGCTATTTTGTAAGGACTTTCAGACAGTGCGGATGAGGCTTTTCTGAGCCAACGTTGAACTTCTTTTCAGTGCGTATGAGACCTTTTCGGCCTCAGAAAGTTGGTTTTAAAAAAAAACCTCTTATACAGGTCAACAATGATTCTATGTTATTGATTTTTGACGTGTGTAAATTTAGATATATACTTCGTTGAATTCTAGCTTCACCAGCGTTTACGACATTTCGTTTTTGAATAAATAAATAAATAAAATATGTCATCTATTCTGCCTCATAACGCACTGAAAGAAAGTTTGATTTGTATATCGACTAGTGATGGGAACAAAAGAAAGTTGCAAGTTACGATAATCATAATTTTTATTTGAAGAAAAATTAAATGCTTAATCAAAATGTTTTTCATAGAAACAGGGCAAACAAAGAGATTTTTCACACTGGCCGCAAAAAGTAATATTTTTTTTAATATAAGAAAAATTTAAAAATTCAAATTGAGAAAATTTAAGAAAAATTATATGCTTAATCATAATGTTTTTCATTGAAACAGGGCAAACAAAGAGCTTTTTCACACTGGCTGCAAAAAGTTTTTATTTTTTTAGTCTTTTTTGCAGCTTGACTTGCACTTAAAAATAAATGTGATACGAGCGGGCTAGTGGTAGCGAAACGCGGCGTGCTCCCTTATCGAAAGTTAGCGCGTCACTAAAAGAAGACGACCGGCGCCCGCGCTGCCCGCGCCCCGCTCCGTGCGTATGGGAGGCCTACAATTCATGAGGGAATTAAAACCTCAATCCGCACTGAACGTGAATAATTTACCTTCAGTGCGTATGAGACCTTTTCAACCTCATTTACAAATAAATGTGCCACAAACATAGACTTCACGAGAGAAGCAAAAATTTATATTTGTCTCTGTCACACCTAAAAAAATACCAATGGAGAAGCTCCCCGCACAGACTGAGATCGCGCGATTTTGTGCGCCGCAACAGGAAGAAGACACGCATGATGCACGCATGTGGCTTTTTCTACCTCATAACGCAACGAACGTGTTAAGCTCTAGCAAACATTACTGACTACTTATATATTAAAAAACATTTTTAATTATTTTAATATGAAATAAAAGAAAAATTGCCACGGAATTCTCTCATTTCCATGTCCGCAAATAGTGGACATCAAATAACTCTGAAACTAGTGGTCCAAGAACCGGGCAATTTCAATCTAGTGTTTGTAATGAGAAAAACTTTGATAACGTATATTCAGTTATCCAAAAAAACTAAATTTGAAAAATTACATGGAAGTGAGAAAATTCCGTGTCATTATGAGAATGACCCATTTGCGTTCTTTATTTTATAATTTATTTTTTACAAAGTACTCGTTCATCCTTAATTAATGTTCATTTGTAGGAGAGTTTTGTTATTCAATAACCAACAAAAAAAATATCCATACTCAATTAATATTTGATCCAACAGTAAAATTCCTCGGCTACTCGTATTATATGGTACATTAATGTTTACTTGCATATTATTTAAATGAAGCGTCGTATCGAATAAAATTGTATTCGGCAGACGGCAAGTCACGTCTTCGTGTGATGAACTCCACATTATGATGCAGAGCATGAGTCGGCTATGCTATAGGTTTTTTCACCGGTTCCCACGTATGAATAGTGTGCCAAACTCTTTTTTTTATGCGTCAACAATGAGATAAGTAGGTTAAAAGGAGCAAAATTTTTACATTAACAGCCATAACAGTTCACTGTTGGACTAATACCCTTATTAGGGGGAGACCCATGTTAACCTGCCAAAAGTGGCAAATATGACAAAATCCCCGTTTTGCCATACTCTGACATACTCGCCACACTTGACGGCCAATGTGGCGCAGTGGTAGTGCGACTGCCTGCGACGCAAAGGTTCCGGGTTCGATTCTCGGTGGGGCACTCACAATAGTTGATGTTTATCACATTGTGAATCTGTTCCCAGTCTGGTTAGGACATTGCAGGCTGAACCACCTGATTGTCCGAAAAGAAATAAGGTTCCGTGCTTCGGAGGGCACGTTAAGCCGTCGGTCCCGGTTGCTGTCTATGATTACTTAGACGGTGGTCGATACACAACCATGTCAGAGGCCTACTAGTGGTAGTAGGCGGTTGTAAAACTCTGACACCAGGGTTCATCGGGTCGTTGGACGACTCGGTGTCCCATACGAAAAAGAAGCCACACTTGGCAGGCGGATTGGCGAGCGCAGTGGATTTTTTTTTGTATTCACAGGGAATGCTGCTGCCCATTCCCTGGATTATTATTCCCAAGTCTCTTTTTACGACACCTACAAGTATAATTGGGGAGATGCTGTTCTAAATCAGCACCACACGGCAAGATAAGCAACTCTATATTGGGTGAAATTTTACTAGTCACCGATAGCAAGCTCAAGACGGGTTGGTGATAAGGAAAACTTTCCCCAAGAAACATAGGTTAAATCATTAAAAGAATATTATGAGTTTCCATAGTAACTCAAATCAGCTGATCGACAATTTTCAATGAGATTTCAAAATATTTTTTTGTACTTCGATCTTTGCTCCTTGGAAAAAAATGGTCCTTATCTTCGGCCCATCTTAAGATTTCACTTTCGATCACTTGTAAAATTTCACCCTTTAGAATGGGCTGAGTTGGACTCTATCCTCAATAATGTGTTTTAAATTTATGTCAAATATGAAAAGCGGTAGAAGGAAGTAAGAATAGTTTTTTTTATACGGAAAGTATATATACCTCATAACTACGTCTTCATTGTAAAAATTGATCATATAACTATTTATGTTAGTATATGCCGTGTGATGCCAGCTTAGAGTTGCATCACCCCATTTCCTTCCCGTGGGTGTCGAAAGGCGACGATGGGACTCGATTGCAATTTTAGGCGATGGGCTGACAACCTGTCACTATGGCGATACACAATTTTCCGAATGATCCTCAAATGTTTGTCAGACGTGGCATAAATGTCCGTTTATTGCGGCCGTTTACGCTCTGCCTACCCCGAAAGGGATAAATGCGTGATATATGTATGTATGTATAAATGTTTCATCCATGTGACGTTGAATGATGTTAACAAATTACTCGGAATGACAGCAAACTTTTTCCCATCAGTCGCTACTCCCTGGGCGCGAGCTGCCCACAAAGGGACAATAAATGTAACAACTTCTTACAACCCTTTGTGGCAATTACTATATTTTGTTTGCCACAAGAGAAACATGTTTATACCTACCGTTTCAACCAGATCCCAACGTTGTTTGTTGTTTATAACATAAGTTAAAAAAATAAATTAAATGTATCTTTATTCAACTCTCACTTATATTTCAATGTGTGAGGGAATAGGTATGTTACCTACACATATTTGTTTTGCTATTGCAATGTTATTTATGGGCCCTCGCCTTACTACAAAAAAGTAAGATGCGTGTAGAACGTCACACGTGTACACGCGTTCAACGCGCATCTAACTTTTTTGTGATAAGGCCCTATGTGTTTCTTCTTCTTCAAATTTAAGAGTCAATCTCTTGTCGGTGGAAAAACTTCAATAACTCCTTTTTTGGGGAAAGTTTTGTGCGGTGGTCATTTGCCTTCCGCACCGCAGTTTAACATAATTAAAAAGTTAATTTAAACATAATTTACACATTCTTTGAAACGTATTTTGTTGTATTTCACTAGTTCGAGCAATTTACAATTTATCTCATGGCGTATTTGTATTATGTTTATTTATTTGACTCAAATAAAATTATTGAACATTTTAAATACTAAACTGGGTCTATCGCAACAACATTTCGGTATATGTGAAAGTAATGGTAAGTGGTTAAAAAGTTTTAAAATATTTAAATTCAAATCCGGAATATCAGTAAATCTTTTGTGTTTCCTGCATAATAATATCAAAATAAAATGTACTTAATTCTTATCTAGTTTAGCTTAGTATAAATTATTATTTCTCCTTTATAGTACCTTTGTTAACCTGATTAAAAATAAATTTAAAAAAAACACGAAGGGTATACTTACCCACCTACTTACCAACCACTACAAAGATACGTAAGTACTTAATTTTCTAAAATTCTACTATACAATATCAACAGACTAGCAATAAAATGAATAGTTTACACGTAAATGGAGGATAACAACTTCCGGCGGATAGTAAAGCTTTTAAACGTCTTTGAAGCAACCGTTTTTGCATTGTTTCGAGCAGAAAATAGAACTTGGGTAAGATTGACGAGTAAAAAGCATTTTTATATATATTTGCCAATACTCTCATATACAGTATTCTTTATTTAGACCATAACACTGTGAGCGAAAAAAATACAACTTATTTAATGTATGTGTTGTAGTGTACCAGACTACGGAGCTACGAAATACTACGCCGTCTCGTAGAAGTGCGTAGCTCAGGTAAAGCTCACATTACACCGGACTCGGCTTTGGTGTGCGGTGACCCGGAAAAACCGCATACACACTTATACAAAGTCGAAGTATGGTCGGACATAATTTTTTATGAGATCTGTAAGTATGGTATAGTCACAAAATAGAGAATGTACAGAAGGATCACTCGGCCCTTTTTTCGGTTATTTCCGCTTTCTGCAAGGGCTGCCACATTTTCCTTATCGATTTTATTCAATGGAGTAGGTAAGTACCTAAACATACAGGGAGTACCAGGAAGGCTATATCAAGCCGAAAGGTGCTCATGAAACTGAACAACTTTCCCCATTTCCCCACTTTGGCCTCCTTTCGGCTTTATATACCCTTTCTGTGACTCCCTGTATTTACATTACGTATACTACCTACATAGCACAATTATTATGAAATGGGGAATGACTAGTAGGTAGATATCTATCTGCTCTTGGGCTGTTGAGACTGAGCATCACCCCGTTTCTTACCCGTGGGAGTCGTAAAAGGCAACTATGGGACTTGGTGTGTATTGCAATTTTAGGCGATAGGCTGGCAACCTGTCACTATGGCGATACACAATTTTCCGAATGACCCTCAAATTTTGTCAGACGTCGCGTGAATATCCGTTTTTGCAGCCGTTTACGCTCTGCCTACCCCGCAAGGCATAATAGACGTGATATGTGTATGTATTGTACATCAAAAATGAAAAGTTGCCTTTATTTAAGTAGAAACTCAAATCACATTATCAAAAAATATACTACATACTGATTACAGATAACTTGTTTGTTCTTTTATGAAAGCAAGTTTTTATTTAAGTTGGTACAAAATATTATAGGAACATTGTACAAATTACATCGTATACTAT
Organism: Tuta absoluta; assembly: GCA_027580185.1. NCBI lineage: Eukaryota > Metazoa > Arthropoda > Insecta > Lepidoptera > Gelechiidae > Tuta > Tuta absoluta. The sequence goes on from JAQAHW010000003.1 coordinate 9,442,933, forward strand.
TAAACCTATTTATTACATATTTATATTTGTGTGAAGCCATTTTGCACGTCCGCACCAAACGCGGTTGACACTCGACTACAAGTGTGTTTGGATTGGTTTGGATTTCCTTGTAAACGGCGGCGTGTCAAATTGTGGAGAGTTTCATGACGTTTGCTTGAAGTGAGCTCTCTGTATTCGGCGCGCAGCCGCCAATACTTACTTTGTAGTATAGTCATGCAGAATGACAGAAAATCAGTTGTCATAGGCCGACAAAGCATAGACAAAGTGTAAAAAAAAACTAGAATGAGTTGATATTTCTATAGGAATCACTTGTCATACCTTAATTTGAAATTTCGTCAGGGCGCAGCGGACTTCGAGCAACACGGTCTTCCGTCTCGTTCCGCGAACACTCAGACCATTGAAGTAGTTTAAGCGGACACTATTTGGTTGGCATTAATATTAAACGAACTCAGCTCGGTCGCCCACCTGGTACCTAACAGCGTCAGATAATGGGAATTAGTGCTGGGAAAAAATACTTCACATACCAGCCAAGCATTTCTTCCATAGGTAAATTAATAAAACAATGGCTGACTGGCCCGATGGCGTAGTGGATATTACCCCTGCCTGCTACGCCGAGGGTCTTGGGTTGGACCCCCACACAGCACAATTATTTGTAAGTTACTTTTCAAATATTTGTGTTGAGTCTGGCTGTTTTCTATGTAGTGTATGTATTTATTTCCAAAAAAAAAAAATGTATTATATCAGCTATCTAGTTCTCAGTACCAGCTTTGCTTTATATGGGGCTAGATGGCGCTGTGTGAAATGTCTAAGATATTTATCATTATTATTCTTATTAGCTTATTGAATTATCAATAAACATTTCATCATGTTAATCATATTAATTAAATAATTATCAATACCGTTGTACTAGCTGTGGTTTGGTTACCTAAGGCAACTGCTTACGATTGCCTGAATAATTAATTTGCAATTTGCACTAATTACTTGCCGTGTGATACCAACTTAGAATAGCATTACCCCATTACAACCCGTGGGTGTCATCAATAGCAACTGAGAGATAAATTCATCAAGGAAATAGGCAGCAGCGTTCTCTGTGAAAGCAATATCTTGCACTGCACTCGCCAATTCACTTGCTAAGCATAGTTAGTATGGCATAGTAGAGGGAGGCCCATATCCAACAGTGGACTTTGTGGCTGTTAATTTAATGTAATGTACTAATAACTATTTTAAAGGCGCATAATTAGTAACTACTGAACTCGAGCCAAAATAGTATTAAATGATTTTCCTTAGTGTCTACAGAAATGCATTTTTCTTTTCTCTGCCTTTTAAGTCTGAAATTTTAATGAGAATTTAATGCCAGTGCGCTGTACAAAGGTGCTCTTCGAGTCGACAAAAAACAAGGAAATGAGTTCACAAATTCGTAGCACCAACGACCCGTACGCAGCAGAATACAGGTTATGTCGTCGTAAGGTGATCTTCCTCTTCTCGTGTTGGACACCGAGTCGTCCAACGACTCGATGAACCCTGGTGTCAGAGTTTTTCAACCGCCTACTACCACTAGTAGGCCTCTGACATGGTTGTGTTTCGACCGCCAATTGAGTTATCATAGACAACAAGCGGGACCGACGGCTTAACGTGCCCTCCGAAGCACGGAATCTTATTTCTTTTCGGACAGTCAGGTGTTTCAGCCTGCAACGTCCTAACCAGACTGGGAACTAATTCACAAAGTGATAAATATCAACTATTGTGAGTGCCCCACCAAGAATCAAACCCGGAACCTTTGCGTCGCAGGCAGTCGCACTACCACTCTGCGGCACATTGGCCCTGAGGTGATAATATAGTAATATTAACAATTAACGGTGTTATGGGAAAGAGTTAGACGCACGTTTAGACATTGTTAAAATATTTTTTTATAAGATTTGACGTTGTCAAAATATTAAACCATATCTACCTATTTTTGTAACTCGTAACAAGATAAGGTATTTTTTAGTCCGTAGAAAATGGTCGGTTATAGAACATAAGGAGTTAGGAGGAACATATATAGGAGTCCTTTCGACTGGACACCTACTTTTCGGGGTACATCTGTCCCAGTCACTGACAGGCTTGAGCTTCTAGGCATGGAGTTGACATCAAATCTAAACTTCGGCGCGACCATCGAGTACAAGGCTCAGACGGCGGCTAAAAAGCTGGGCGTCCTGAATAGAGTGAAGCGATACTTTACGCCTGGACAGCTTTTAACTCTTTACAAAGCACAAGTCCGATCCTGCATGGAGTATTGCAGTCACCTTTGGGATGGCTCAGCCAAATACCAACTTGCCGCTCTTGACTCGGTGGAACGCAGGGCCAAGAGGCTCATAGGCGACATAAAACTGGTGGACACCAAGCTACATAGCCTGGCACATCGCCGCAAGGTTGCCTGCTTGTCGGTATTTTATAGATTGTACTTCAGAGAGTGTGCTCAAGAGCTTCACGACCTTGTTCCACCAGCTCCCTTCTACCATCGGACATCCAGACGCACCGCCAGATACCATCCGTACCTGGTAGCCATTCCACCAATTCGGACTAAGCGCTTCCAGTCATCATTTATAATGCGCACTGCTAAAGAGTGGAACACACTTCCTGCGTCTGTGTTTCCAAAAGCATACAACCCTAATCTCTTCAAAGTAAGAGTGAACAGGCTTCTTCTGGGTGAGCTCGCTCCATCTTAGACTCTGTCTCTGTCCTATGACCTAGACTAGAGTCAAGAGCAAACCCATCATTAATAAAAAAAAAAAAAAAAATAACCTACAAAAGAACTGAATTATTTTTGTCCCCAGCAATATTTTTTCTTCACATGAATATGTATTAGTAGATATAGCTCTATCTAACCCACCTTGCGACTGTACAGACTATGCCACACTTGATGTCTTGCAGTCAGTGCCCTAATACCTGCATCTTGTCCGACTTGTATGACGCCACCGACAGCGCCGTAGCCGTGGCTAATTTCTGGTTGAAATATATTAGAGTCGTAGACATGAAAGAAGAAGATAATGACTTCGTTTATGAGAATAAGTTAAAAAATTTCTTATGTATTAACTGAAGATAAACATAATTTTCTTCTTTTGGAGTATCCCTGATACCTTATGTGCTACAACCGACTGTACACAAATTACTCGAAACAGAAACATAAATGACTTTGTTCCAAAGACTTAGCAAGACCTATTCAACGATACCCTATTATATAACAAAAAAAAAAAATTATGAGTTTGTATCATCCACTTAAAGTGATACCAAATTTCGTATATTAATGCAATAAATAGGCAGAGTTGACAAAGTGACAAGAGTTTTTAGTTGCTTTGCTCCTTGACAGAGTTGGTGAAGTACCTATAACGGCCGTGAGAATTCCTTCGTGATCTTAGTTTTCATCTTTATCATCCTTTATCAGCCCACTACTGGGTATAGGCATCTTCTTTCATTTGCCTCCCTTTTGTGGTACTGTTCCATTTCGGTTACAATGTTGTTTAACCATCTGGCTGGTGGTCTGCCCTTTACGCATTTAGGAATCATTCCATTACCGCTTATGTCCAACAGGAATCGTTTCGTCTAGCCCAATTTCCAGCCTACGTGATTTGAAGACGTCCTCCAACTTGCCAAAAGCAGCCCACTCGACCTGCATACGATCTTTATATCCTTGGGCTCTTTGACAAAGGATAAATGATGTCCAAAATATACGTGGTCATCTATTAGGACTATTACCAATAATAATGTTTGGAAAGCCTTTTCGTAGTCTACAAAAGCGAAACACAAGTGCTGATTAGAACTTTTGCTCCTCTCCTTATGCTGCTTGATTGTTAAACTTTACTACAGCTTAATAACATGAATTTTGTATGCAAGCACGGGAACGAGAAAATATGAACAAGGTATAACATAAACATTAAATTATACTATTTTCCATCACTAGAATCTATAATCATGTTTATTGAGTGTACTTGACCGTGTTTATCTGAATATTTTACAGCTCTTTTGCTCTTTATATTGTTGCAGTGACTTTATGTATGCCATACGATAAATAAATATATTACAATACAATACAATACAATATGCTTTTATTGTACACCAAAAGAACAAAATAACATTAATAGCTTAAAACTAAATACATTAGTGCACAGTTAGGCGGCCTTATTGCCATTAGGCAATCTCTTCCAGGCAACCTAGGAAAAGGAAAATATTTTAGAAGCAGCGGGAGCTGACTATGAATAACAAAAAAAAAAAAAAAAAAAAAAATAATATGTCCTCTTCGGAGAGTTATAGAAATATAAATACATAATAATAATAAACTACATACTATAAAATACTATAACAAAGATAAAATATAATGTACCTAGGTATTATTACTATACATAAACTACATGCTAATACTTAATTAATAAATAACTGACTTTACACAAAACTTTTTCAATATATGGTAACAACGAATAGCTCTATATTTAACACCTACATATTTTTAAATTTGTATAGTCAATTAGTCTCCCATAACGACATAAGTATTAGCACTAATATGAGTCAGCTCAGCTGAAATCTAATCAAATCTCTGACGTTATAAACATTTATATATAAATATTATTTTCTGATGTTCAACGTAACGGTACCAGGTAGGCTCTTTTAGTACAAACGGCACTTGAAACTGGTTCAAAAACAATTTTGTTTCGACTATTTAGTTACATAGCAGCACCATATTTTTTCTAGTGAGTGCAATATGCAACTAAGGCTAGAATGCAGGGCATGATCAGCAAACCTGTAAACGTAAAATAAGATAAAATAAAGTAACATCTTGCACTGCGCTCGCTAGCACTTACGTCTTCTGCTAAGCATGGCGAGCAGGGCAAACGCTCCATAAAAAAGGCGGGCACATTCATCAGTGGACACGTTGTGCCTGTAGATGATGGGGACGCATCGGTGATAGTGTGACATGAGAAGAGTTTTATATCTTTTCCTATTCCGAAAACATCTAATAGGTACCTACCCTTGATAAGGAAAACAAGTCATTGATGTTCACTACTTACTTATTTCACAAGAAGCACAGAATTATTGTCTTCAAATTTCCATGAGCACAAGCTTCTTGGTGTAAGTAGCTTCGAGTACCTAGCTGTTAATAATTATTCTTAGAAGTTCGGATTAACGCGGCGTTATTACTTCAGCTTATGATTTGTGTATCCAATTAAATTTTAGCTTGTTTGACATCAACTTGGCCGAGTTCAAGGCTTTTATGTGTGTGATATGAAATTAACGGTTGCAACGCAACCTACTTGTGGCCGATGCAAATGAAAAATGATACAGAAAACTTGAACAAAGATCATTATTTATGTCACGCAAAACAAAGACTCAAAGGTAAAAATAAAAATAGACATACCATTTTTTCAATATTGGCGGCCTAATAGCTATTCTAGCTACAGTCAATCTTCCAGGCATAAGGAACGCAGAAAATATTGTAATTGAAGAAAAAAGAACAATGTACCTAGTTGGTAGTTAGAAAACAGCAATTATTAATTTGGAGTGACATTAAAAATGTCGATGGGGGCTACGAATTTAATGGTATTAGTCAGTTCTAGTAGGGTGCGCCAGGGATGTGTCCCAAAAGGTGTTTCATTTGCACCCTATACGTAGGTATATCCGCAGATATACATTACGTAGACTAATGCTACAGTAAGATTAAGCGCTTCAAGTAGACTTATTATGTGAGTGGCATCTGTGAGAGGATTTGTAGTAATTCTACGCAAACGCAAAAGGAGATAGGTTTCAAAGACATTATTTCCGTTTTCACCAAAATTTGTTATAATATAGTATAATATTCCTGGTTTGCTTTTGTATATGCCTATATATTAGATAGATAGATAGATAAAATGCTTTATTCATATTTCTGCATCACACACATTTACATTTATAGATAATCACGTAAAATTATATAAAATGCAAATTCTTAAAATTATTTATCTCACAAAATGCACACAGGTGTGCTGCAGTGATGTGAAAGGGCTAAAGCTCAGTGTATTTAGCCAGGAGGCAACACTGGTTTTCAGCTGTCACCCGCGAGTTAAAGCGGGAAACAAGTCCGAGCAGAAATAAAACTTATAGTAAAGTGTAGGTAGTGTAAAAGATAAAAAGAAGAAAAATTGCTAAAAATAATACAACAGTAGTGAGCGCATTTCATAGTGACTATTGTGTATTTATTTGTGTGTCTTTGCAGGCACTTTGGCTGTGATGGTTAGTGTCGTGCATTGTACTTTCGCCATTCCAGACAACCATCCGGAATCTGTAGTTTAGTAACATTTAATAAATGTTGTTTATAATGATATTTAAATGAACCCTTGTAAGTAATATTCCTTATTGGCGGTGGAATGTCATTCCAGCACTTGGTTGCCTGAAAGCGAAAACTACCCTCGAAAGCGACAGTCCGATGTATTTGACCAGCAAGCGGAGCACGCGCACTTCTACCAAGGTACCTATCATAGAAGGGCGAAATTTTAATTTTACTGTACAAGTATTCGGGTTTCTGAAATTTCATGACGTCAAACATAAGACTTGCCAGGTGATACTGTCTACGAGACTTCATATTCAGCATACCAGCTTCGCTCAGATATGGAGAAATATGGCTGCGTGGAGGTATTTTATAGCAAAAACGGCAACAAGCATTCTGAACCCGTTGCAAGAGACGCTTAGATTTTTCTAGAAGTCGTGGCCCAAATACTATGTCACCATAATTAAGCCTCGATAACACCAGTGATTCACATAAGGTAATTCTTACTTTTTCGCTAAGAAGATCACGAACTTTATACAGTACCTTCAGTCGGTACATACTATTTTTAACCATATTCAGTACATGTGATTCGAATCGAAGGGTACTGTCAAATAAGATGCCTAAATTTCTGGCTTCATCTACCCGTTCTACATTCTGTCCATTTATATTTACAACTAGATTTAGACGCATCATCCTAGAAACCTGTGTTTTGGTACCAGTGAACATGTATTTTGATTTTGCAGGGTTCAAGTGCAAAGCATTTTTTCGCGACCAATCAGCTATTCGCTCCAAATCATCATTCAGCTTAGTAATGGCGTTAGGCATGTTATTGGGAGTATCAGATATATACAACTGGATATCATCGGCGTAGCAGTGATACTTACAATGCTCAATCACAGTGACAAGATCGGCACAATAAATTATAAACAATAGTGGCCCCAAGATCGAGCCCTGGGGTACACCGCGCATGATTGGTTTAGGAGCCGAAATAACAGAACTGTTGCCGCTATCATTATTTGCAAGCCTGACTGACTGTACACGATGACTGAGGTAGCTTTCAAACCATTTAACTGAAAGGTCATCACAGCCGTAATACATAAGCTTTGATAAAAGTAAAGGTATACTAATACTATCAAAGGCTCGTGAGTAGTCAAGCAAAGTCAATATTGTTCCCCGACCCATATCTTGCTCAGCAAGTAAATTATCAACGACATCCAGCAATGCTGTACTTGTTCCACGGCCCTTTCGAAAACCTGACTGATGCAATGGCAGAATATTAATATCTTAAGCATACTTGCTTAGTTGACCATACACAGCCTTTTCCAGTATTTTAGATAGAAACGGCAATATACTTATGGGTCTAAGGTCTTTAAACTCTGAAGGGTTATTAACTTTAGGAAGTGGAGTCACTAGCGCTTCCTTCCACATAGAAGGAACTGTCCCGGTAAGAATGGATGCATTTATTACATCAGTGATGACTGCAAGAGTCCGCGGAAGTGTTAAAATAATCATGTCTCTGGTAATACCGTCACTCCCGGATGAATTTGAAGAAATTGCAAGTATAAATTTATAAACATCATTTTCAGTAATTGGTTCTAAGGTAAAAACAGAACTTCCCAATCGTTGTGAGTCAAAGAACGTCATTTGTGATGGAGGAACATCGCATATACCAGGTATTAAGAGGAAATGGTCGTTGATTTTATTAGGGTCGCTAATACAATCAGGCAACTTGTCATTCTGAGAGGGATCCACCAATATCTTAGATTTCATATTTTTCCAGAAAGTTTTTCCGTCACTTGTCTGAGAATTTATATAGTGATTAAAGTAGGCACGTTTTTCATTGAAAATACTAGTAGCTAAAAGTGTTTTAAGATCCTTCCATGCTTTCTTGTCAGTGTCAGCTTTGGTTACATGATATTTTTGGTGAGCTTCATTACGTAAATCAGTCATATACCTAATATTATCAGTGATCCAGGGCAACGTAAGTTCGTATCTTAATTTAATAGATTTAACCGGAGCGTGTCTATCAAATAATGAAACTATCATATTGTTTAAACTGGATACCTTTTGATCGACCGTTGGCAACGTCAGGATAGATTCCCAATCCAAATCATTCAAATCGCCATTGAAAGCATCTAAATCCATAGTTTTTATCGGCCGGTAGGTAAAAAACTTGGGAGGCAATTTAGCTTTTTTAATCTGCAAAGTTACATTGACCATTGCATGGCCAACATCACCCCTAATATTCGATACGGTAACATCCCGAACTGGAGCATTTGTGCAGACAACATCTATTGAAGTAGCTGTCTCACTCGTGAAGTGAGTCAGCTCAGTCACAACTTGCCTAAGGTCCATGTAAGTCAAGAACTGCTGAAACTTTATTGACGCACTACTCACTTTATCCTTCATCATATTAATATTAAAATCGCCTAGCAAAACTATGTGATCAAAACTAGAAAAATAAGTCACTGATTCAGTGATCGCGTCTATAAACTTATCAACATTAACCCAATGAGGCCTATACGCTGTACCAATTATCACCCGCTGCCCATTTACCTTTGTAGAAACCCACATTTGTTCTATATCCGCCACAGGATACGTCTCGTAACGAACCCGTATATTACGCTTAATGTAAAATCCTACGCCTCCTCCCCACCCCTCCTTCATGTGCAGCGGTCTAGGAGTGCATCGCAGTCTATAATTTGCCACGGTCGGGGCGCAGGCGAGCCGTTCGGATCCTAGCCAAGTTTCATTAATCGACACTATGTCCGAATTAAACTTAGTCATGGCAATAATAAAGTTATCGTGACCTGTGTTCAACGAACCGGCATTATAATGTCCCAACTTTAGATATTTACAGTTGTCTGTCATCTTAAAAGTTCAAAAACAAGTATAGCGTCTGTGCGCAAGCAATAAATGCAAACTTGTAGAACAAAACAGACCTTGTTACGTAAGCCGGAAAGTGCTTGAAATATTGAGACAGAAGCATGGTGAGTAACTTTATACATACGTACAATTTTAAAATAAGAAACCATCATTTCACCCCCATGAATAAAAAATAATATTGATTTATAGCAAATCAACGAAAAGCCAATGTTATAAATTACTATAATATTGCAGTATAATAATAATATTATTATACTGCAATATTATAGTAATTTATAACACCATATTATGGTGTTGTTGTGATAATGAATTGCGTTGAAGAGATGTTTATGTAAGCGTAATGCATGCATGTATGTGTATTTTGTTTTGATCGGTTGCAGTTGTTCTCGGACCGGCTTACCACACACACACATCGCGGCAGCACACTGAGTTGCAGTTATAGTTAAATATTGTGACACAATAAGACGAATCCACAAAAGCTGATAGGGGCAAACCCGCCAAACAAAACAAGGTAACGGAAAACTCTTTGGTAGCACACTATAATGTAACAAACGTTTCAAATTGTGCATCATGGCAGATTTTATATAGGCAGTGAAACCAGTATTTATTAAATTTGTCATATTGCTGTAATTTAATTCCAGGTGCCCAGGATGAATTACAGCCTGCAAAATTAAGCCAAAGAGATATATAAATAAGTAAAAAATTGTGCTATAATCATCATAATATTGAATGGGATACCCACGGAGATACCTACTCGGCGCACAACTCGCAATAATTACATAACAGGTAATACATTTTAAGAGTAGCTTGACGTAAGGAGTAATTAGACACAAACATAGTCCAATAAGTACAATCATGTTAACCATTTTATTATAAGTATAACTGAATTCGTAAGCCCTATAGCAATAAGCATCATTGCATAGTGTTTTGTTTTGTTTCAGAAGCTCAAACGTTTTCGGATTTAAAAACCCGTTGGAGATCAGATTCCACACGGATACGATGGCGTGGGGCATCACGACCAGCGTGTTGGCGTGCGTAGATCCTACCATCTCTAGTCCAGACAAATCGCCATCCCTTTTGGTCTCCGAGGTCGCGTGCACGCCGGAACAGCAGACGGTTGACCCGCGTGAGTCGCTCGTTCAGATAAAAGCGACGAGGTGGACCCGGGAGATCGGTGCCCTCTGTGGTGGCACCCTGGCGCACTCTGGCCGCCTGCAGCAGCTGGTCACGAAGAGCTCGACGCGCCAATCTGACGACGATGGGTCGCGGGCGCCTCGCTGGCCCCACATCCACCGACTCCTGGCGACCGACGCGCGACGCGTGCACAATGTCATTTTCGGATACATCTACACCTATCTTTTTAGCAAGTGCCATTGTAATGTGCTCGAGATTTTCATTGTTTTGCTCAGGTATGCAACTTAACTCCACATCATTTAGTAAAAACTCTTGATCACGAGAGTTCAGCTCAGCCTTAAGCTCCTCCACTGTTTCCAGCATGGATGCACCGTCAGGTTTTTCCGTTGCATCTATTTTATTTATACGATGTTCAATATTTTCTATGCGGCTTGTTAGAGCATCAATTCTGTTCTCGCATACCACCACTCTTGTTGCTAACTTAGAGAAAGATTCATCAAGCTTTGAAAGTTGTAAGCGTGAAGCAAGCATCTCCCTCTTAAATTCACCTCGAAATAAATTCAAAGCATTGGTCAAATCTTGAATAGTAGCTTGAGCACCATCTACTTTAGGGATTTTAAGTTCATATAGATCATTTTGTGTTTGGTTAGTAGAGCCTCCCCTGCGCGTGTTTACGTTAGCAGGACCGTCTCGAAACGGGGCTGAAGCAGAAGCAGACGAGGGAGTTGCCGGTGTGTCATCATTCCTTGCCACATATTTGTCCGAAATGCAAGAGACACATTTCCAGCTTTGTTTGTGTTCAGTAGTCATTGTATTATAGAAGCGCTTTTCTGGCACATTAGCGCAATTGAGATCATAGTTTGCCTCGCAAACACAACAGTGCAAGTATAATCGTCCATCAATAGCACCCATACACCCTGCACACGTTAATTGTTGATTAGCTGAGTTCATATTTAAAGATGTACCTAGGCACGAGTAATTTGACGTGTAGGTAGGCAGTAGTCAGAAAAATAATGATGCACAGACAGCTGTTCGCGCAGGACAAGACGATACACAGAGACGAATGCGCAAAAGAGACGGCACTACGCAAACGTTTGATGTAGAAACTAGGTCAACGGTTGACCGGTAGCAGGTGTATTATCACAATAAACGCACTTATTTTGATATAATTCGGAATGTTTTTTATTTTATTTCAGTATAATCACTAAGGATATTTTATAAGCTTTATTTTGATGTATAAAAAAGCACTAAAGAGTAACTTTTACACTATTTACGTTAATACAAGCACGGACGCTCGGTATTGTGTTGTGTTACGCTCGGATCGCAACCGCTAACTCTTTATTACAAGTTTTGTTAAGATATTGCGCACATATTTCTACTTCCAAAAATCCGACAAAATACAAAATTAACGAAATTACGAACATAATGCAGCAAAATTCTAGTGTCACAACATTTTATAGGTGTTCGACGTCCTCGTCGCAAAGGGTTGTCAATATGAAACAAACCATACAGACATAGAAAATGGCAAACTGGTATCGAAACTAATAGAATTAATTACCAGTGGCCGAAAAGCTGCACACTATTTCGCCCAGTGCAGCGCCTGTGTTGCGACGTGCAACTTAATTTGGGTTTTCAAATACACTCACAACACCATGCACTGCGCAGAATACACTAATGATACCCTCGGGTCCAAACTTATCTAAATATTAGGGATGCAAAATATATTTAAATTGATTCAATCTGAAAGTTAGAAACCGCGCACCACCCAACCAACTAGTTGTATATTATAGATATAGAGGTATAATAAGTAAATTATGTTTTATTATTGGGGATATCGTATCAAGGTACTCCGTACCCATTATGAGATTACTACGATTCTAAAAGGATAATAACAACGAAAAAAAAAATTTACTTCAGTTCAGTGGCCGTATGATGCCGGCTTCGAATATCATTACCCTATTTCTTTCCCGCGGGTGTCGTAAGGAAGCCACTAAAAGAGACTCGAGGGTTACATGTGCGTCACAATTTTAGACGACAAGCTGACAATCGATTTTTCTGAATCGGCCTTCAAATGGCGAGAGTGACTGTATTTTACGGTGGTTAACGCTCTGATTATCCCGCAAGTGATAAAGGAGTGATATGTGTTTGTATGTATGTAAGTTGAAAATAAGTTTTTATTTCTAGATAACAGAAATTAGTTTATCTAACAGCTGTCATCTTTATGTAATTTGAATCGCGATAGTGCTAAAAGGATTTGGCTGACATACCTACGTCAGATTCTTAATTAGTCAAACCCAACTGACGGAAACTAATTTGTTGGATGCCATGAACCACTTCGGACCCCTGAGCTACTAGAGTTATCGTAGTAGGTAGTATAAGATTATACACACACACACACATATCACGCCTATAATACCTTGCGGGGTAGGCAGAGCGTAAACGACCGCAAAGAGCGGACATTTACACCACGTCCGACAAAAGTTTGGAAGGAAATTATTGGGGTGATGCTATTCTAAGCCGGCATCACCCGGCTATAAGATTATACAATATAATAAAACCAAACTTTAATTTGCCATAGCTTCTAAATTTCTTATTTTTAGTGTGATAGGTGCTTAATTGGCCGCATAGGAAATAGATAAGTAACATTGAATGGGTCTAGCTAAAAGAACCGGACGGAAACGAATAAAAAGAGGATTGACATGTAAGCAGCTGACAGGCATTACGTCTTATCTTTTTCAGGTCGAGTCGTTAAGGAGAATGCACATGATTTATGTACCTTATGTCATGTTCTGCTCGTTATGCTAGTTACTTACAAGATTAGATACATGCGCATTCAAAATAATGTTTTTCATCTTTTATCAGGTATTAGGTGAAAGAAGGACCAATATTGATCATCCATCCTTTAGCAGATATAAGGAAAAGTAGGACTATATAGATTTAAGAAAAAAATATTAATACCCGGCTAAAATGAAAAACCGCAGCGTCCAACACGATATATATAAAAATTTATACAACGCCTAGAAATATATATGCCATATATAAGAAAAGGCACAATTTTTGAATGACCCGATGGCGTAGCCCAGAGTACCTCTGCCTGCTACGCCAACCAAGGGTCGTGGGTTTGATCCCCTCAAGACAAAAATATTAGTTAAGTTAATTTTCAGATATTTGTGTTTAGATTGGGTGTTTCCTATGTATAATATGTATTTATTTACAAAATATATATATATATATACGTATTAAAAACAGTTATCTAGTTCCCATAGTACGAGCCTTGCTTATTTTGAGATTAGATGGCCCTGTGTGAATTGTCCGAAATATTTATAATTATTTATTTTTGAGTGATACATACATGCAAAAACAAAACTTGCGGTTCTTCACAATCTTAAAACACTATTTGTGCCTACATTATATAGTGGTTGCAGCGAAGCACTCGCGTAGCAATTTGATCCGAGAAAATGCTGAATTTTCAATCCTTAAACGTAAAAAAAGGCAATCGGCATCATAAAATTGAAATTTACTTTGTTCAATGTAGGATAGTATTATCACTTAATTGACGTCATGATCATTCATTGTAAAAAAAGTGTAATTTTCTTATTTTTAATAGAAAAATTGAAATTATATTATTATTAAATTATAATAGGAAACCGGCTCGGGCGGGTCATGCCTGCCTGCTTGTTCTTTAAACAGTGTGGTCACGTTATACTAAAATTACCCTGAAATAAGTTTACACATGTAAATACCTATTTATATAGTACACAGATGGAATTTTGATAAGTTATATAAATAATGTTCACGTTTTAATCAGAAAAATATAAACGGGTGGCTAACCATAAAACGATCGAACGTTTACTTTTAACGCTATGTTGGACGGAAGTCCCTTATCAGGTAAACAAAATTCTTTCACATTCCCAAACAAAAAACAACTACCATGGCACACCGTAAGTGCCATGATGGCCGATCTGGCGCAGTGGTAGTACGACTGCCTGCGGCGCGGAGGTTCCGGGTTCGATTTCCGGAGGCGGGACACTCACAAAGTTGATATTATCACTTTGACTTTCTGAATTTGTTTCTAGTATGGTTAGGACATTGCAGACCGAACCACCTGATTGCCCGTAAGAAAGATGGTTTCGTGCTTCGGAGGGTACGTTAAGCCGTCGGTCTCGGTTACTGTCTATGTTTAGATGGCAATTGTTACACAACCATGTCAGAGGCCTGCTAGTAGTAGAAGGCGGTTGAAAAACTATGACATCAGGGTTCATCGGGTCGTTCGTCGACTTGGTGTCCCACAAGAAAAAAAAAAGTAAGAACTCACCGCAAGTAACGCATGCGTTTTGGCCAAGGTGTTTAACAGACGCATCCGTTAGTCAGCCATAGTGTGAATTCACGGATTCACCTCATAGCTACTTACAAGTTGTTAACAAGTAAGTTGCTTCATGTACCCTATTATCTGACACGAACTAGATTGGGGCGTAATAACTAATAACTTTGCTAAGTCTTCTGGGACTGTCGTGTAGCGAAGAGGTTGTATGTAGACCTTGCGTGTAGTTATTGATTAATTTATCGAACATACCTTGTATATGCACACATTAGGGAGAGGGCACGAAGAGAGTATGTAGGTACTTATTAGAAACATGTGTTGGATAACTTATATGAATGTGATGCTTTTTAAAACAAAAATATTTTCATTCATATGTTAGATACATACATGAACACTTTATTGCTTACAACATACGCAACAGAAACAAAACAATACAGAAAACTTAAAACTAAAATAAGCATAGGCGGCATTATCGCTTGCAGCGCTCTCTTCCAGGCAATCTTTACATTAATAGAAAGGCAAATAGAAAATATTTGCAACTAGTTGCAGAAGCAAATTGACAGTAAAATTCAAAATTTTTTAAATTAATACCTATAGTACACAAAAAAAATCAAAGCTAAGCAAAATTTACGAGATGTCTCTCGTTAGAAGTTATTTGTCTGGAAAACTTATAAAAAATTTTATTCTGCATAATTTTTACTTGTATTACTGTATTTCTATATAAATAGTTGGTTAACGGATTGACCATTTCCATTACATTAAAAAAAAAGTGAACGTATTTGTGTATATTTGTATGTAGTCCAGTATTAAAAAATTAAAATAGAAGTACAGCTAACATCTACGTGTAAGTTTTTAGTCACGGAGTAAATATTTAATATCTTTTTCCATAAACTATTTTCAACTGACAGCAAATATTAATATAAGTCTGCTTGGTGAAAATCACTGGCCACCCATGAACAGATTTTTATTTACATATTTTTGAAGAAGGAGTCGTAAGAGGCGATAAGCGCGTCAAGGGTGTGTATTGCATTTTAGGCGATAGACTGACAACCTGTCACTATGGCGATACACAATTTTCCGGTTGACCCTCAAATGTTTGTCAGACGTGGCGTTAATGTCCCTTTTATGCGGCTGTTTATGCTCTGCCTACCCGAAAGGGATTATAGGTTTGATATGTGTATGTATGTATGTATTTTTGAAGATAATCTGTTACTCTTTTTTTGTTTGCAACAATGGGATTATGGGACCTTCCTTCCTTTAGGACATATATTATTAGTGATCTGTGCAATGGGGACGTCCCACACTGATTTTCTATGATTACAAACGAGGTTTAACCTTCAAGCAATCTCACGAAAATTTACAAGCTGCTTTTGGGGAGTCTGTTCTTGCGTAAGAAAAAATAACTTATTGGTTCCGAGAATTTAAACGTGGTAAAGAGAACCTAAACGATGACCCCAGACCCGGCCGACCTCCAATTGCAGTAGGTAACTCATGAAAACGTCATCAGTGTGGAGTTGCGAGAGAAAAAAAAACATTACACATCAAGAGATTAGGCTAAGATGATGGCTGGAATGGAATGAATAAAAGTTTGGATCACGAGCGGTTTCCGCCATCTTAAAGTTACAAAGGTTGCTTCGCGATGGATACTTCATTTTCTCACCGAAAAACTAATTTAGGAAATGAGAAATGATGTTGTTGTTAAGTTGTTGTTGAGTTATTGTCCTAATACTGTTCAGATGTAGGCCAGTTTTTGTTCGGATGTTGTTCAGATTTTGTTCAACTATTTTATAGCTGTTGGTATAGTTCAGCTGTTGTTCATTTGTTGTTGAGCTGTGCTTTGTTGATGTTTTTAAGCTGTTGTTCAGTTGTTACTTAACAACAACAACTGAGCAGCAGCTGAACAACAACTAAACGATATCTGAACAACAGCTGATGTACTGAATTTTCAAAATTTCTCATCGAGCCATATCAGTTCTTGTATTGAATTTGACCTCGCATTGGACCTCGCAATCGCCGCGCCGGTGCGGAGGTTTGGAACAGTGTATGAATGAGTTTTTTTCGAGTAGATAAAAATAGTGTATATGTCGTGGGCTTATCGTTAGATTGGCCAGATAGAGATATGCCCGGGCACTTCTTGAAACGCCGGCACATCGTGATTCAGCCGGGCATGTCGCGATGTGCCGAGTAAAAGGTTGGGCAGATCGACGAGAATAACGTATTTGTCGATATTCCGAGCTAACCACACGGCGGATCGTGAAATAGTTGCATTTCGCGCCGATAGTGGCGCTGTCTTCGCGCGCTCCGCTTTGTTTACGCGAGTGGAAGATGGCGGCGTTACAAACAAGTGAATGTGGTGTTGATATTATCAAAATGGACAATGAAAACGAAACAAAAGTGCATTTAAAGAACAATATTAACATCAGTTTCTTGATTTCTATGAGGGACATAAATATTCTTTGCACAATGTGAAAAAACTATGGACTTTTCTACGTATTTTAGAGATCAGTATTTAGTTGCTAAACAAGTGTTTATTTTTACATAATAATGTGTAGGTGATGCGTTTCTCTCATGTCATTATGTATTAAAGTTATTAGATTAATTAAGTAAATAATGTTTGTACGCTAAAGTAACATTATATTTTTTAGGTTATTGAACAAATCAAGAGAAGTAGGGTGACCATGCAGCGGGTCTCGTCGGACTATTATTGGAGTTCAAATATGATGTCATATAAATTTCTGAAAAAGATAATTTTCATTATTTTTTTAACATTTTAATTTAATTCTAGCCATTGCTCGTCCGTGCCGTTCTCTACGTGATGGTTGTGTTAAGATTTTATTAAATTTTACTGTTATTAAGATTCTTAATTTGCCTCAAATAGGCATTTTGTTATTTTCTCTCCAAAGAACTGTGATTCTATTGTGCCAGATTTTGATTTAACAATAATTATTTTAAATTTTAATAAAAAAAATAATTCTTAACTTTATTTTCATTTGCTAAAACCTTGGACACCCTACATAATCGATATGCCTAAAGTATCGCTGGCCAAATCGCTAAACGTTAAGCGTTGAACGATATGCCCTGTGTTGGATAGCCAGATCATGATGTGCCGGAGTATCACGTTGTGCCTGGGCATATCTCGATATGGCCAATCTAACGATAAGCCCACGACATATACATCTGCATTTAATTAGGCATTGCAATGCTCGTGTAAATGCTCGTGCAAACTAGTAGAACACTTGCACACTTGCATTCTAATGCACCTCATTATAATTATGACAGTTGCATAAACTACTATCATGTAGGAGCTATGTTTATTAATAATGTATACATTTATGTTCTTTCAATATAGAACGTCACGTGATTTTTAGGAGACTAAGCTCCACGATAATGTAAAGGTTGTTTGGAAGAGATCAAAGCAAGCAATAAGGCCGCCTTTGCTTACTTTTAGTCTTAAGTTTTCTGTATTATTTTGTTTCTGTTGTGTATGTTGTAAGCAATTAAATGTTCATCTATCTATCTCCACGAATATAATAAGGCTTTACGAAATACTATGAAGGCTTGTGGCTCTTTTGCAGATAATTAATTTTGTTCTGCCTAAAGTATTTGTAATTAAACTAGTCCAAGTTTCCGATTGAGCAAAGTTGTATATACACTCGAGAGCAATGAATTGGGGTCACTTCAAAAATCCGAAATGTTTCGGTAACTAAAAATGATAGCTGAATGAAAAAAAAATATTTATGAGACAATTGGATACTCCTTAAATAAAGGCTTAAAGTCTTAATAACTTTGAAGGTTATGTTTAATAATATAATAAAATCTTAATTTTTAAAAAGCTAATTTTCGAAGATTTTCTTTCACCTCAGTAAGAAAAGATTGTTTCTTGGGTGCACCATTTATAACAACTTTCGATTCGAAATCGAATTCACAAATTTCGACGTCTCTGAGAAAGTAACCCAAGTGCAACAACAGTAAGGCGATGACTTGATGAAGCTAACAAAAACTTACTGTTTCCGGATGCTTTCCAGGGGATAAAACAATTTGTTTTTAAAACTATGTGCTTCCTATACACCGGAATATGAGGCAGACGCAACATACAGTTCATTTGTACCATATTGAGTACGTATAAAATTATCAAAGAAGGGTTTTGTCGTAAAATACATACCTACATACATACATACCTACCTACATACATACATCAGCCTATTGCAGTCCACTGCTAGCAAAGATGTCATAGGATACGATCTCTCGTTGTCACCTTCTAGTCGCTACCAGCCGCCTATTTCAAGTCATCGGTCCATCTGGCCGGAGGTTGTCCAACGCTACGTTTGCTGAGGCGTGGCTTCCATTCGAGAACCCGCTTACTCCACTGTCCGTTTTTACGACAGATGGGCCCAGCCCACTGCCACTTCAGTTTGCTACACTAACAGACTATGCCCGTTACTTTGGTCTTTTTGCGGATAGTCTCATTCCGAATTTTATCTTTTATAGAGATACCGAGCATAGACCTTCGCATAGCTTTCTGACTGGCATATAGCCATGGTGGGCCAATTTCACTGTTAGGTCCCAGGTCTCGGTTCCATAGGTCATGGCTGGCAGGACGCACTGATCGAACACCTTGGTCTTCAGGCATTGTGGCGAGGGTGATTCCGGAATATGACGCATCTTCTAAAATGCTGCCCAGCCCAGCTGCACTCTTCTGGTGATTTCAACCTTAAAGTTGTCTCTACCCAGCTGCAAAGTATGCCCAAGCTACACACACTTTTGAACAACTTCATGGGCTATACCTTCGACGGAGACCGGCTTGGGGATGACGTGTTGATTGATTGTGACTTTTGTGTTGTCCAAGTTCATCCCGAGTCCTACACGTCTCGAGGCGATGTTGAGACTGGTCAGCATTTTTTGCAGATCCTGCAGCGATTCAGCTATTATCACTATATGGTTCATATATATCACACTTAACGGCCGTAAAAACGAACATTCAAGCCACGTCTGAAACATTTGAGGGTTATCCAGAAAATTGTGTATCGCTATAGTGACAGGTTGTCAGCCCATTGCCTAAAATTGCAATTCACATGTGACCCTCGAGTTCTTTAGTCGGCTCCTATGAGACCTACGGGAAAGAAATAGAGTGATGCTATTGTAAGCCGACATCACACGGCATAGCATGTAGTAGCGTGCCCATTAAAAATTCTTTGAACATTGAAACAAACTATTATTTTTTATTGTTCGGTCTCCATTTCCTTTGTTTGATATTGTATTGCGAACTTTGAACGAAAAAAGGGATCAAAAAGCTTCCAATTCCTGTTAGAATAACAAATGTGAGCTCATCGGCTTTCGTCCTTGGTAAACGTTGGTGTTGAATCTCTATCAGTCTGTGTATTTGTTTATATAATACACACATATAATATTATATACTAATCATAAGAGTAATCAAATGTCATCATGTTAAATAAAACCCAAGATGATGAAACCATGATGCCGTCAACTGAATGTTATCATGAATAAAAGTAATATTATTATGGCCGATTAATTAACGCTCTTTTACATAATGTAACCTATTTGTCATTAATACTTGTTCGTATATATTATATTCGTACCTATTACTTAAAATAGCACATCAATTACAGTATCAACTTTTATTTATTTCTTACGGTATGAAAAACCAGTATAAGTTAATCCCTTAGAGTATAAGTTAGAGCGCGTATCTATAACTATAGAACTTTTTAGTACCGGTTTTACCTATGTAGGTCTATACAAATATTTTTGAATCCACGACCTTCGGCGTAGCAGGCAGGTGTATTATCCGCTACGCCATCGGGCCAGTCATCGGGCTGCTAATAGTCCATTAACTATTACTTAAATATATAGGTGTAACTTATCAATCACCAGGGGATAGAAAAGGGAGGATGATCCATCTCGTTGTGTATATGCAAAAATAAGTAGGTTCTCACGAGACTAGTATTTATTGGGTAAAATATAACGAAAGACAAACTTGGATAAACTACTGCTAGTCTGAAACTGTTCCTCGGTTCAACATTGACTCGTTCACCGGGGGTCGCTTCGCTCTAAACATTTCAATACTTTTATTGCGAAATATTGCGGGCAGGAATAAATGTAATGTCTTTGCTTTCTATTTGTGTCATGCTTCGCTGGATGTATATTATAGGGATTAGAAAACTGCACTTTATTTTAAAAGGTAATGCTGGTGGAATGAATAACGATTCATTGGAAAAGGAAACTGAATGACAACAATAAATTTGTTTTTCTAAAATAAGTATTTTTATTCTTCAATTTTATTAAATCCAAGCAATTTTTAGAACAAGCTTTGAAAGAAGGTAAGCTTTTCTTAGTTCGGTACTATAGAGTAAGGTTCTGGTCCATATTCCCATGCTTAACTAAATATAAAAAAAAAACACATTTAAACTCATTTGTCAGCTCATGATGTTGTACGTTAGTAGCAAAACCTTTGTGTTTTATTTATTTATTGTAGAACATAGACTATACATAGACATTTGCAGCTGTCATGTTCTGCAATTTGATGGATTGGATGCGGCGACGTGTGTCATGATGATATCATTTTTTCGCCAAAAACCGGACTAGGAAAATAACACCGTTTTTATGCAGTGCGTGTGTTCGTTCAATATTGGACTGCGATATGCTAATGTGATGTATGTGTTACGCGTCTAATAGACATAACTGAACATGAAACCCTGTAATACCTATCTACATATATACTTGCTTAGTTGTATCTAATTAACAAAGTGACGTCTATTGTACCATTTGACTTCTAGTGACAGATAGATAGCTTGATAGTGGTGGTAATGTTTACAATGCTAATTGAAATGAAAAGTTTTTGCTCGAAAGGAAAGACATTAAGTAAAGTAGCTTTGTTAGTCGTGGAGCATTATCTATATTGCAATATTTTCCTTTTACATTTTCCTTTAGTTCCAGTCTTCTTATGTGATATTTTTTTTCTTATAAATTGATAAAATGAACTGTTTTTTTATCAATTTATTATATATTTTAAATTTAAGATAATTTTGACTACTTAAAAATATTTTTCTTTAAACGAGTAGCTGTAATTGTTTCGCTTTCATTAAATGCCGCACACGATAGATTCCAATTATGTTTTCGTGGCCTGCAAAAAAACACAAGTCCGCCATCTTGAAAACTGGTGGATGGAATTTTCATTTCCGTCTATGAAATAATTTTCAATGGTCTCTTGCATTATTGAACAAAGCGGCATACACTCCATCAGCCATGGAACTTTTTCATTGTTACCCACCTACACTGCTCGTAATAAAGCATTTCTCTTATTTCAGATGTTGACATTGCATCCATAAGGGACAGCATACCTAGTACTTATAACTTCCGATCTACACTGAAAAACCCAACCTACTCATACTATACTATTATGGTTAATTAGGGTAAGTGTAACTGCAAATAGAAAATGTCTATGTAGCTGGTTACTAACATGTTTAGCTACGAGACGAAAAGTACGTATATATTGAATTTAAGAATAAAGACTTGTCGCGAAAAGTATCATATGGACGCCAGAGCCAATTGCTCATTCCAGCCAATATCGACTTCATTTTAAATACAATACATTTCATTTTCTACTTGCCACTGAAAACCGCTCGCACGTGGTACTAAATGTGCAGCGGCCCTCATTTCCACGAATTGTTGCTTTTCAAATTTTTCCTTTAGTCATTCTTAAACAGATACTGGAATAAACGCGCGGTTCTAGGAAGTAACTTCAAAGTATCCTGATACAGTTAACGAAGTTGTTAGAAGTTAGCAACTAGAACTTGTGTCAATTAACTGAACATTTTGTAGATTAAACTTTTGAAAAGCATCCTTTCTTTTTAAATATAAAGAACTAGCAAAGACAGCGAAAACTGATTATTTACGTATCCAACTTTGAAAAATAATAGATAAGATAATAGATAAGATAATTCTATAATAAAATAAACTTAATTTAATTAGAAATAGGTACACTTATATGAAATAAATATGAGGCTTAGCCATTTCCTAAACTAAGAATTGGAATTTCTGTATCTTAGGTAAACAGCCAGCCAACATAACTATTATTTTATAGAAATTACTATACTATACCATTCAATACAAATAAACAAATACTTAATCAAATGTAAAGATATAAATTTTCTATGAAATAAACTATTTTTCACATAATATAGGAACACTGCAGCCTATATTTAATAGTTTTCAGTTCTTTATTTACACATTTTGGGTACACAAAACAGATATGATTAAATTAACTTATTTGAGAAATCTTTGATATCATACGTAAACGAATTTTCATATTGTCATAATTTGTTTGGTTGCATTTACTCTTTATAATGAATTAAAGTGAGTACAGACGAGAGTGATATGAAAATCGAACGTCACCGCTATGAAAAATTTGTTGCCGGATTTATGACAATTTGTGGCGACTTGTAAACAAGACAAGTACTATCTCGGAAACAAATATTAGCATGCCTGGAAAACCTATTGTTTTTATTTTAATATTGTCTACATATGACTTATAATACGTTTAATACAAATAAAACAACTTTTTATTAAGTCCGTATAGTCTTGAATTTCTGAACATTTAATGTAAAAATAGTTGTATTTTGTGAGAAAATCACTGTGTAAGCCTCGGGGGTAATGAGATAGATGACTTTGCTAGACTCGAATAGTTAAAATCTGAGCCGACTTGTCCAGCGAAGCATTATTTTCCGGCCTCTCCAACAATGTACTATTACTGCACATAGTATAAAATGTTACATAGTTGTAAACTAAAACTAAACATGTGCAACGTGCAAACGTGCGCATCATCATCATATCGTATGGCGTCGCGCTGCGCCGGAACCTAAAACAGCCTTATCTCTGAGAGCGATATCTTCCAGACAGCGTTTACTACTTAAGGTAAGCAATTCTCAGTATATTTTTAAAACAAATATTCTTATGTACGATAAATACATTTTTTGTTAACAATAATATAATCAGATAAAGGGATAATAATAGATTCCATTAACGCAATTTTCTTTAGAATCAATTTATCATTTGCCTGTTTCCAAACAACAACTCATTTGACCTTTCGTGGAAAACGTTCTTTGTTATTTTAGTACCTTAAAATGTTATTTGCTTTTACGTTTCTAGTTGAATAAAATATAATTATTTCATTCAGAAAACAGTCTGTTAGCAAGTGAATGTTACGGAAAGAAAAATTGAAGATATTTCCTTCGTTCCGTCTATAGCTCGTTACAGATGGAAATAATCCTAACAAGGATTATGAGGAAAACGAAAATAAATCAATTCATGCTACGATGAATCGGAGAGTCCGGCTGAACAAGTTACTTGTGAGTTTTTAATTAACAAAGTAAAGCATTAATAAGACTGTTAAAATACAAACTGAAAACGGTTTTCAAAAGGTTATTTTCTGTAAGCGTTTTATGCAAGTCAACTTAGTTACATTACCTACATTATAGTTATACTAGTAACAATTACAAACATACGTTGTTTTGTAAAAGACCTTTTAGAAAACATAAATAAAGTTCAGGATTACCAATAACTTTATCATTATCGATATTATGACTATTTAGATTCAAAAAGATCGTTAATAGCTACCGTATTAATTTGAGAACTTAATGTAGGTATAAGTTAGATGCTCTAAGCCCAAGGGCCCAATAACTTTGTACTCAAAATTGTATTTTACTCCGATGTCACATTTGCATTGACAAATCTAAGACCCCAATAACACCTCCACAGGACCTCTCGATATTTGCCTACCAACTCAAAATTGCAAATTGAAAGCTTTGATTATGAGAATAAAAGAAATGAGATGAGAAACTATAAAATTTAAGATCCAAAAATAAGAAGATCATGCCAGATTAGGTATAGAATAATAAAAAATAATAAAATACATGCAAAATTTTAAACAACCAGGTAATTATTTTATATTTACCTCAAAACTATCGTCATAGACCCTGTTAAATATCTTAAATGTGTAAAAGAAAATCACCTTAACACTAGCACATACCTACCTAGCCTGTACTTTCGTTTACCTATTCGCTACGGGGCAACATTCAAATTTAGTATCTCGGTCTTTTCAAGACATTGCCTACAAATAACACTAAGATTGTAAGTGAATAGTTGTAGTAGAAGTGGTAGGCAGTATGAAAATTCTAACCCTAGGGTTCATCAGATCATTCGTGAGAGTCGTTCGGTGCTTCGGCCACGTTCGGTTGCCACATCTAAAAAAATATTTATTTTCGTTCGGTGTTTTGTCTATATTCTTTACTAGACAAATTATTGATCAAAAAGTACAGTCAGATACAAACTCTTCATCATTATAATATAACACGCTAAAGTTTATACCATATTTAATTTAATCTTCAAAATCAACAAAAGTTATATTTTAAAGATAAATCAGTCGTTTTCACATTATACTAACACTTAAAAAAATAATTCTCTAATCGGTCTTAGGATCTTCATGTCTGATTAACATCCAATTACATACATACATACATAAATCACGCCTATAATCCCTTGCGGGGTAGGCAGAGCGTAAACGGATGTAAAAAAAACGGCATTTACGCCACGTCTGAAAAACATTTGAGGGTCATTTGGAAAATTGTGTATCACAATAGTGACAGGTTGATAGCCCATCGCCTAAATTTGCAATATACACCCTAGAGTCCTTTAGTCGGTCCTTACGACGCCCACGGGAAAGAAATGGGGTGATGCTATTCTAAGCCGGCATCACATGGCATTTCTAAGCCGGCATCACACGGCATATAAATCAATAACATCTTATTTATCTAGTAAAACTTAAAAAATATCCAACAATCAGAATAAATCGCATCAAAAATTACTCATAATTAAATAATTGCTCTCATTCATCAGTCAGGCTTAAAAAATATTAATCAATCAACAATCTGTTTTACAAAAAAAATGTTCTTAATAACTTGCTTTCAGTTATCTTATCAGTGAGACTAAATAAATATCAAACAACTTAAAAAAAATCACATCGAAAAGGCAATTACGTATACATTTAGCATAATAAGCCTCACAAATAAAAAAGGATCTGTAAATGTTTTCATCATGTCTTCGCGCTTGCACTGAGGCTCGCTCGTATACTGGATGGTTAATCTTTCCCCCATAGATGGTTACTTAGCTGCCGCCATTTACAGATTCGGCGAGTTTAACAACTTCTTCAACTGTAGTGAAAAAAAGGTTCATAAAAAATTGTTGACATTTAATGTTTGAACTTTTCTTGCTGATGTTACTTTTTCGGTAAATGTGCCTGCCTATGGAAAACTAGATTTTGGACGAAACACAGAACAAAAAAAATATTTTTGTGATGCTGGCCATAAGGACAAACCAAACGTGGCCCATCGGCCGTGTATTACACGACATAAAAGTGATTGGGACAACATTTTTCTGCGTAGGTCTTGTTGTGTGTTAATAACGGTGGACGCAACTTGGTGACTTCATATTGTAACATCTAATATATCTATAATTTCTACTAGTCTAAGATTCGAGGTAAGTAAGATCGACCCTCTCAATTTGTAATCTAATAAAGTCGCAAATTATTTAGCTTTACAGCTCCGTTAAATGGTGTTCATTATCAGTAATTGACCATTAATAGCGTATTACTTCGTTAAAGTGGTCCAAAAACTTTGAAGGACGTTCAAGAGGCTATCAAAAGTCGGAAAACTAATCAATCCCAATAAACGAGACGCCATCGAATTAAATTTTTACAAGCAACCTACAATTTGCAACTGAGTCTGATGTTTGTTGAAAAAATTAATGCTTTTTATGGTAATTAAATATTACTTTTAAAACTTATGGCACTCATATTAAAACCTATGTACAGATGTCAAAACTGATTATTTTACGGAATTATCACGTTTCTCAAAATTTATACACCTACATAGGTGACATAGTATCAGGTTTTAATTTTTTTTTTTTTTTTTGTGAAATTACAATTAATTGTGATTCTGATTTGACACGAGTACATACAATTTTATAAAAAAAAATTGCCCTATTCATACTAGGGTATTATTTTGGTGCTAATTCATTCTTGTTGTACAATACCTATCGCAAGAAAATGGCTGTTCCATTTTAGCCCAGGATTATACAAAGCTAGGTGGCAAATACCTATCTTTTAATATTTAAAATGAGCAGCGAATTTCGTGACCCACGCATGAAATTTCGTAGTCAACTCCTCGGGGCAGGCAAACAACGCCTTTCCACCTTTTATAACGATTTATTTTTATGTATTTTTTTGTTTAAGGTACCTTAAACAATACTTTATTGCGTTTGTTGTTGAGAATAAATAACGTTGTCAAGTTAATTATAATTCATTTACTTTATTGTTATCGAAAATATAAAGTGAAATAGGAAGTTACCTTTTTTCAATAGTTCATTTATAATTAAATAAGTGTTAGATATAGATTTTAACAGTCAACATTTAAAGTTAAGGCTGTAGGTAATTGGTGATAAAAAAATGTAAGTTACTTTATTTTGCCTTTACTAAATTTTGTATCCAAACTACATTTAAAAAGTATTAACCTACGAAACTTAAATACTTATGAGTCCCTCAAGTAATTTGTTTCAAACATTGTTTTGACGAACACGCTGCGCTTCAGTTTTTGGTTAAGAACAACTTGACAAGAACTAAGTTTTAAAAGTTATAAATGCTTAAATTAAAATGATATGGCTTCATTGTTTAGTATATCGTTAGTAAAGTATTTTTTTACTATGTTAAATGCAAATTAAATCAATCAGTGACTTGAAAATGTTTAGCAATATCAATGTAACTGAATTGAATTCATTACATTAAAGTAACATGAATAAACATATTATTAAACACTTATCGAATCACTTATAATAATTTAAAAGTAGCTTTTTGTTACATTGCAAGCTTGAAATTGTTTTGTCACTTACTGAAAGTATTTTAAACGGGTATTTTAGATTTATTTTGAACATTGCAAGTGCTTTTAAAGATTACAACAAGTTTTATTTTAATTTCCTTGATTAGGTGTTAATTACTATAATTCGGAACATACATGGGGGTAATTCGGATACCCCTTAGTATAAGGCATTCAAATTTTGTCTTTGGACGTGACTATACGGGCCACCCTGTATACACATGTGGGCTTGAACACTAATATAGTACCAACTAATAAATATGGATAGGTACGGTAAGGAAACGTACCCTTTTCGCTCCTTCAAACAGTGAAAATATTTTATAAATTTGCCACAGAGTACTGGCAAGGGAAAACCTAACAGTTTTTAATCATTTATATGAAGAAGAAACACCAGACGGTAAAGACAAGCAAAATATCGCTCGCTATACAATTTATATGAAGCATCACTAACGGTGTTGATAGTTTATATTTATGTATCTCAAGATACAAAATATACTAATTAAATTACTACCATCAGATATTGTATGATGTGTAGAATTTATTGTTATTCCTAGCATCTTAAAATAAAATTATATTTGCACCATCTGTGATGCACTTTAAGCAGTAGTATTATTTCGCCGTAAAACGTTTATGGATTAGTGGGATCCCGTTGAAGTGTAAAGGGTATTACGTAGGATCACCGCGCAGCGTCGCAGCTTTCAATTGAAAGAGACGAAGCGCTGCATTCAGTATTAATACACGTTGTATTGCAACATGTGATACTATCTGTAGCACCGTAAGTTTAGGGGATCAGCATATTATACTGGTGTGCATACAATAACTGAGAATAATGGGAGTGAAAGTTGGGTATGGCAGAAAAAGCATGAAAGTAGAATAAATGCAGTACAAATAAGAGCGGAAGTATGATTGACATAAAATTGAGTGACAGGATAAGGAATAGCGTGATAAGGGAACGTTGTGGTATATAAGAAGACGTAGTGACTGGTGTAGAAAAGGGTATGCTTAGATGGTTTGGTCATGTAGAGAGGATGAATGAAAGAAGATTAACGAAACAGGTGTATATGGCAAGTGTGGATGGGAAATTCAGAAGGGGAAGACCTCGACGAACGTGCCTCGATCAAATCGGGGACGTAGGTCAAGAGTACCCTAAACCGACGAGTATGCATGAAGAGATTGATGAATGTGGAGGAGGCGAAAGAAGTATGCCAGGATCGTAGTAAGTGGAAGGAAGTAGTCTCTGCCTACCCCTCCGGGAAAGAGGCGTGATTTATGTATGTATGTATATATTACAAGAGGCTGCTTTTTCCGAAGTAGCATAGATAATTTCTGCATACACATACATTCATACATCTCGCCCATAATCTCTTGCGGGGTAGGCAGAGCGCAAACGGCCGCAAGAAACGGATATTTACGCCACGTCTGACGGTCATTCGGTAAATCGTGTATCGTCATAGTTACAGATTGTCAGCCCATAGCCTAAAATAGCAATACACTCCCTCGAGTCCCTTAGTCGACTCCCACGGGAAAGAAATGCGATGATACTATTCTAAGCCGGCATCACACGGCATTATTTCTGGCTACTTTAGAAAAAAGCTTTAGCTTTTGCTTGCAATGAAAATTGTATTTCTTTAATACCAAATTAACCACAGCCAACTTTCAGAATGTACAAAATTTCATTGTTGAAGCATAAAGCATTTTAAAAATTTCATTTACTTTTTATGTTAGGTCTACTGTGTCATGTTGGTAGGCCCCTAGGCACTTGGTCCTACCTACATTTTTGTAATTAATATTTGTAATATTTTATAAAACCTGTGTGTGTGTACTTTTGGAAACAAAGTGTATTATAATTATAACCAATTTTTAATTATGAACTTGGATCAGAACAGAATGATATGTAAATGTATTAACTTAAAACGGAAGTTTAATGAAAAACAACATGGCGGTGTCGCTGTGACGAGATAAGATTAGCATAATAATTACATACGTCAGTGGATTTTGGAGAAAACTGTTACGTGATGGCGTACGGTACGCATGTGAGATTTAGTATGCTTTATTCACGTCCAGTGTAGCTTAGTGCCTAGCAAAAGTAGGTTACAGAATTTTAAATATTTATAAAAATGAATAAACGTGTAAAATAAAATTGGAGATGAATCTTTAAATTCTATTAAAGTGCTCTACATATCCTACTGATAATAGTCGCCAACACTTACCGATAGTCGACAATATTTTCATCAAACTCATCGTGCTGCCAAATTACTATTTACCGTGACTGTAATATTTAGGTGATTTGATCTAGGTATTTGACTATTTATAAATTATAAGACGTGTGACGTAACAGGTAGACTAGAGACACTTTACAATGCAGATTTCATAATGTGTTGAATGAACTTATTTTGCCCAAGCCGTTTTTCTATTAGAGCAATACAAAATAGCTATAAAAAAAGAAAATTGTGTAAAACAACTCTTTTTTTTGCAATGACTGATCATGGCGTTAATAACTGATAATAATAACCTACATAGAATAAAGTTATTTCATTTTCATTTGCAATTTATTACTTTAATATAGCAAAAATCCTTTAACTTGTACTCCTTCCAAATTGATTAAATAAAACTTTCTCAAGTATATATACGGCCATATGATAAATTGTCGCCAAATAACTTATTACTGGTTGTTCCCACGAGCAAATTATTAATCTGGCTAAATTACTTCAGGGTTCAATCGGCAGAAAGTTACAATGAATTTCAAAACCGTGCTCGCTTAAGTGCTTCAGGTATTAATAGGTACTACATAGTTCTTTTTAGGTTATTTAATACTTATGAATTACCTGTTAATATTTTTAGGGTTCCAACCTCAAAAGAAAAATTGGAACCCTAATAGAATCACTTTATTGTCCGTCCGTCCGTCTGTCACAACCCTTTATCACAGGCACGCATAGAAATCGAATTGAAATTTAAACTGTAGGTACACGTAAGTGTACGGTCCTAACTGTAACTATGTTTTAATTGATAAGATAAATGACTTACAAAATAAAAATATAGTTTATTTCACAATAACAACCGCGTGTAGTTGTAAAAAAATCAAGCTTTTACTTTTAAAAAAGATGCAGCTGTATATGCTGCGAAAATGCGTTTTTTACCCTCTCAAGGGAAATAAAAACCCGTGGACCTAGAACTATAATTTTTTTTTTTTTAATGAACTGATTTTTAGGGAGCCGTTAAAGAATTCTTCTACGGCGAATTTAGTTAAATTTTTAAATTGAGACTAGTAGTTCAAGTGGAAATCATTTTAATTTTTTTAATCGTATGGCAATAAGTTCATTAGAAAAAATACTATCTAAGTTGTAAATTACAAATAAAAGTTTATTTCAGCCATTTAGTGGCGCTGTCGGTGAGGCGATCAAATCATCAAGTGGGATATCATAAGAAAGGGCTTGATGTGCATGTTACGGAACCCTCGGTGCGCGAATCCGACTGGAACTTATGAAACCGATAAAACATACGAATAAAAGTATTTGGATTACAAAGCAGCTCCAAAATACCGTTAAAAAGTATACTTAAGCCCGCTGCTACGAGTAGCTACGCCGTAGCCCTGTCTACGCTTTTAAACCGTCGACACAGTGCATTTATAGGCTTAGCTTGGGCCTAACCTGCGTGACTTCAGTCTACATCTATTTTTATACCTATATAAGTACACAGATGTACCGTATCATTTGCCGATGTTTTGCGTGCGTGATCCGGTTTATATGTTGAAAGGTGTTTACGAAATCCCATGCAAAACCCCGATACCATGGCACACGTCGCCGCAGCAAATTGTGAGTGTAACAGATTGTCATTTGTATGGTAATTGTTACGTACCGCAATACCACCTGGTGCGTGTGCAATTCAACTTCATGCGCTTTACAACGTTGCTGTTTCTAAGGTTTGCGGTTTAATCGAAGCTGTCCTTGAGACTGACATTATCTACAACTGGAGCAACCGTAGCAAATTGCTACGCGCTACATGAAGTAAAGGAACCTACGTAGGATGATAATTATTACTTATATGGAAGGCAGGCGTATTTTAATATTCACAGTGAAATAATAGTTCACCTATATATACATAAATAAGTAAACACAAAAGATATACATCCGTTTGGTTTATATTATGTTTGGTTAACAGATACTGCGGTGGATTTACCTCATTATTGTTTAAAAATATATAATTCCCGTAAACATTTTAACATCAATAACTTGATAACCTGATTATATTGATTAAATATTGGAATGTGTGGTTTTCAGATATACTATTGAAACTTGAATCAGCATGAACATTGCATGCTTATTATTATAATAGTTTAGTTATTATTATAATAATAATTTAGCATTCTTTGAGAGAAAGAAGCGAAATCCATAAAAAGTTCCACTAGCGCAAAATCCACATTCTGAAACTGACAGGGGACGGCCTTATGTTTGGGACCTTTTGTTACTCTATGATAAAGTAAAACATAATAGGGTTGTGTCTTGGGTAATTAATAAAATGCGAGACTTGATATTATAAAATACGTCATAATTAATGTTCAAAAGTACAACTGTTCTCGTTCATCGTTTTAAACTAAGAAACAGTTTAATTATTTCTAGTTTGACCTTTTAAATATTGTAACAAAATCAGTTTTTTATACATCAAAATTCTCGTTTGGCTATTAGGAAACATACCTTTCAGTCACTTTCTTTCAAAAGATATCGCTAAACAATTCTGTCGTGTATAAAAGATCGTGTATAAAGTAAAGTTCGTCTAGTCCGTGCACTTGTATTTTCAATATTTTTGTACGGTTCCAAAACTTGGTCAATAAAAATACGCGATAGCAGTAAAATGATTTTGAGATGTGGTGTTGACGGAAACTGCTTCGAATACCGTGGGCTGCCATGAGAACAAATAAGTTAATTTTGAAGGAGCTTAACATAAAAAAAGACTTTCTCCAATCTGCTAAGAACGCGCTCTCGGTTTCTTCGGACATATTATGCATTTTTTTGGGTATGGTGGAGGGGAATCGTGCCCGGGGCAGGGCGCCAACTAGATGGTCAGAACGCTGTGAGTGGTAGCATTTGTATGTCCACACTACCTATAATAGCTCAGAATGGAAGAAGCTTTCATGTGGTTGCTATCCTCTGCATCCATGGAACAAGGAAAAAAAGAAGAAGACAAATGATATGAAAATTTTTATACAAACAATTTAGTAATAACAAAATGTAATAAATACAAGAAAAAACGGTAAATCAAAAAATACAAATATTTACTCAATCTTTTTCCTTCAAAAACAATTTGTTCTTTACACTTTTATGAAATAGAGGAAAGATGTAGTTGTGTATATGTAACCGATAATCTCTGAAATTATTGGTTCACTATCATCATTATAGATATAGCGGCATTCGCAGAAACAAGTTCACAACTACAAGAATTAATTGAGTCAATGGATAACATATTTAAACAAATTGGACTAAAAATAAATATAGCTAAAACAAAAACAATGGTAACTTCAAAAAAAGCCACTCTACCCAATAGCCAAATTCACTTAAACAATATTCCAATAGAAAATGTAACTAGTTTCAGATATTTGGGTAGTGTGATAACAAACGACTCAAGATGCACTCCGGATATTGTCTCAAGAATTGTAATGGCCAAAAGAGCCTTCCATAATAAAAAACACCTTTTTATCGCAAAAATAGCCAAACGAGTTAGGAAACGTCTTATAAAGACATACATTTGGAGCATAGCGTTATATGGGTGTGAGACGTGGACGATGACGCAAAGAGATAGAGAGAGGTTGGAAGCGTTTGAGATGTGGTGTTGGAGAAGGATGGAAAAGATCAGTTGGACAGAGAAGAAGACAAACGTAGAAGTGCTGGCACTGGTAGCGGAAGAGCGTTGTCTTCTGAAGATCATAGAAAACAGGAGAGGGAAGATGATTGGCCACTTGCTACGACACGACAGCTTCATTAAGAACATTATTGAAGGGAAGGTGGAAGGAAAGAGAGGCAGAGGTAGACCTAGACGCACTTACTTTACCCAGATAACAAGAGGTCAAGTCACTGGCGGAGAGGAGAGAAGATTGGAAGTTACTCCACCGACAAGAGTTTGACTCTTAAATTTGAAGAAGAATCATCATTATGACTATTTCTTCGCAAAGTTTGCCTTAGTAGTAACTAAAATAGTATACGAGTTTCATTTAGACGAGTTAAATCGTAAGGTAATCGAAAGTGTGCCAAAGACACGTAACCCATATTTTATTGTTATCAGAGATATTATAGGGTAATTTCCGAAATTGGAGTTGTTTTTGAGTTTCTCGTAGATAAGTTTAAGAACAACGTGTTCTACTACTAAAATCGCAATAATTCGTGTTTCCAAATTAAAGTGACACTGATTTACTTAGATACTGCAATGGAGAGTCCATTTAAAGAATCTTTTTTGAATTAATGTGATGCAAAGGAAACGATCCAGACTTAATTTAAAGAATCTTTTTTGAATTAATTTGATGCAAAGGAGACAATCGAGACTCCATATAAAGAATCTTTTTTAAATTAATGTGATGCAAAGGAAATAATCGAGACTCCATTCAAAGAATCTTTTTTGAATTAATGTGATGCAAAGGAAACAATCGAGATTCCATTTAAAGAATATTTTTTGAATAAATGCGATGCAGAGGAAAGCAAGTTCTGGAAGGGTCTTATAAGGCATTATTGGTCCCGCGATGTACTACACGACAGAAGCAGAAGATAATAATAAATATTACAATTGGTCTATTCAAAACGTTTGCATAAAAAATACCAAAACACTTAATTACCATTAGAAAACAAACTCACGGAACTGGTTGTTTTTAATATAAAAACCGCTTATACAAGGAATTTTTTTATGAATGTATTTTTATATTGTTTTCCCTAATTATGTTTAAAGCCACAAACATGTATTTAATGACAACCTGCTTTGTGAAAAGCGCTGCGCAGTTAACAAAGTGCTTATATGTGTTTACCTCTGAACGTAGTCTAGAACGTAAATGTTTAGCTAGATTGAAAAAATAATCCTTAAATATGAAAATTATTCTATAATAACATTAGCCCGCAGTAAAAAGTAGTTTACTCCGTTCCAGCAGAAGTAACTCAACAGGACCAAGTGCCAGCAAAAGCGGCCCGTCATGTTAAACAACTTTTTATTTGATGCCGATACCTTTTCTTCTGTAGTCTAGATGGGATGCTGGTGGTCTGCTTTAGGTACTCCAGACCCTCGATGACCATGTACCAGCAAATGCAGCCCGTCATGCTAAACAACTTTTACTTTGAAGCCATTACCGTAGCTCTTCTAGTTTAGATGGGATGCTGGTGGTCTGCATCAGGTACTCCAGATCCTCGATAACCATGTGTCAGCAGAAGCGCCCCGTCATGCTGAACAACTTTTTTTATCAAGCCATTTTCGTATCTCACATAGTTTAGCTGTGCTCCTGGTGCCCTCCATCAAGTACACCTACCTACCTATACAATCAGGCCAAGCTACGTTGTCCTGTCCTACCCTTGCGTTAAAATCGCCCAGAATGTATAAGCGGTCAGATGGTCTTAACCCGCGTAGAGACTGGTCGAGCTGGTCATAAAACTGTGTTTTGGCTTCATCCGTTGAGGATAATGTTGGTGCGTAAGCAGAAATAAGTGTTACGTATCCATAATTCGTATTTAACCGCACCAACATAATGCGTTCCGATATGCTGCAAGGTGCCTCTATAGATGTTAAGAGGTCGTTGCGGATAGCCAAGCCTACACCATGCTTACGCACAGCGCTGCTGTCCTTTCCTTTCCAATAGAATGTGTAATGTGTCTCACGCAAGGAACCCTCGTCAGGGAGTCTGATCTCTTGTAAGGCACAAACAGCAATGTTCAGTCTGTTGAGTTCGGCGTCGATAATGGCAGTTTTACGCAGATCTTGTGCGTCAGTAGAAGAGCCTCCACAGGTGTCAGGGAGGCCTGTCCTCATAGTACGGACATTCCATGTTGCAAATCGCATGGATAAGCGGTGTTGGGAATTGTTTCTATTATGCCTTTTAGTCGCAGGTGTACAATGTAACGGCGCCGATTGTCCAGTTGAGGCTGGTGCTCTCTACACTACACTCTACGTACGCCCATATGTGCGGACTTATAACCGGTCACTGCCACTTCCCGTGTTGGTATCCGCGTGACGCGGGTGAAGTGTCCTCTCCACAGACACTGCGTTGCCTGGGACGCAATTATGGAAAACGCAGGGCTGCCCAGGACCTGCGCCACCCTCTCGGCCTTCCTGGCTGGATCCGCAGGAACGACTTAGTCGATACGTGCGGAGCCAGGTCGGCTGCAGGTGTCTGCCGCGCGGTAGATTTCTGTCACACGCGCCTGACGGAGACCCCGTTCCGGGTTTAATTGTGGAGTTGGCCTCTCCAGGAACGTTGTGCTTGGGTCGGATTTATCCCTCGGTCGCTTCTTACGACCCCCACGGGAAGAGATGAAGTGGTGCTATTCTACTCTGCCGGCACCATACGGCTAGACACATTAGACATACATACACATATTACGTCTTTATCCTTTGCAGGGTAGGCAGAGCATTAACTCCCGAAAAAAACGTCGCAATCGCTAGGTCTGACAAATATTTATGAACCATTTCAGAAAAATCGTGTTTCGCTAGAGTGACTGGTTGTAAGCCTGCCGCCTAAAATTGTAATACACATAAAATCCTCGAGTCCCTATGTCATCTTTTACGACACCCGCGGTAAATAAATGGGGTGGCGCTATGCATCGGCATTCATTTCAAACATCTTAATAAAAACTACTTTTAGAATGGTAATGCACTGGTACTACAGGAATCGCATTGTTTAGTATTATATTATACAAGCGGCCCGCCTAGCGCTTGCATCCGCTGCTTGCAGTTTTCCTCTGGGAATGTAACTTTTTTCTGGAATATTTTATTCATAAATACCTTTCTCTTAAGTAATTCTTTCTATTAAAGAAAAATTCATCAAAATCCGTTGCGTAGTTGTAATGATCGCAACATATACCCAGGACATCATATACTCAAATACTGGAAACGACTTTACGAGTATTTATACTATACTATGTAATTTTGAATGCTGCAAATTCAAGTAATCAAATATGCTTCAACTATGGATTGCTTGTATGCAAATAATGAAACTCATAACATACAACTTTGTGCCCTATCAGAAGCTGTTCAGTAATGTTTGAGTTAGTATTCGGTCTGATACACGTGTACTGAGTGCGTTGTGTACAGCAAAATTTTAATAACTTGGGTTACAACTCAAATATATTTTATTGAAGCAACCAAAAATTCAGTAAAGGGCTTTCATTATGTATAATATTAAGGATGTAAAGTAATTTTCATAGAACTGTTTGAAAAACCAGTGATATTAATTTAAGAGTTTAATTATTGTCGGTGATCGTCACTTCTGTGGACGTCATCCTTGAGGTTTCTGACGGTTGTCACACTAAGGAGAAAAAGAGGATATTGTTAACAATCAAAAACAGAAGAGGCAAAATTTATACGACACCTCATACGCCAGGACGATTTTATATCAGTTATTATGGAAGGGAAGATTGAAGGAATACTAGGAAAAGAAAAACCACGGAGAAGTAATTGTGACTCACTAAAAGAGAAGGCAGGTGTGACAACCCACAGATAAACCAGAAAGGATTGATATTTTAAATGGGTAAATCGACGAGTTGCTAATACTGCGCGGCTAAGAAAACCAAGGTGAAAAACGGCTACGTGTTACGGTCATACTTAGCTTTACCTTTTTTGATTCTCAGTTACTTATGCGAGTACACTAAAACTATTCTTGTCTGAATCGACCCTTATCCATCACTCTTGTTTGCACGTAACTACTCTGTAATCGAATTCCCATTTTCCGTTTCCGTAGGCGTTTCGTTTGCAAACCATAAACTATACAGGGTATTAAGAAATGTAATTGATTTCCAATCAAATGGTGATCTCACCGTGAGACTCAGCAACTTCGACCAAGCAACATGGGTCTAAAAAATTGCAAGTATATCACATGATTATAAAAGTATAATTATTCGAGGTCTGATTTTTTCATATACGTTCACCATCATTCTTAGTTAATATTTGTTCAGTCTTTGGGCAGCTGCCGTCATAAAAGGAAACTAGTTCTTGTCCTAAAACCTCATATAACTTGTTGCTACGGAAAGCTATACATATATCTAGTAAATTGGCAAAATCAAGAATTCGGCCGAATTAATTTCACGTCGGTTGGTGATTGTTTGATAATTAAAAGAATTTTCAAAAGCTTTTGAAGATTTTCAGAAATATGGCGAAGGAAACCAACTCACCCGCAACTGTCCATTACAATTATGTGCCAATAATTTACTATTTACGCCAACAATTTAAATTTAAGGATCAATTCAATATTAGTAATACCTCAATAAAATTATACTCAATGATTTATTTTCTTCGTAAGTTATTATTTCTTGGTTAAAAAACAAGAAATATCCACAACAGTGAAATTGAAATAGTCATGACGACATTTGATTGAAAAACAGTAAAGGACAGAGTTTTTTGCAGGAAGGAAAGTTAGGCCACTCACATATTGTAGTGTTTTGTAACGAAACTTTTATAAATTTAGATCGTATAAACTCTAGTTACCTGTGGTGATAATCAATTTACCAAATGAAACGGTTCAGGCGGTTTAGAGCGTGAGGTTGTTACTAGGGGTAAACCTAACTAACTCGGGTAAGGACGTCTGCGGAGCTCGCAGACGGGTAATCAGCTTCGATAGGTAGGAATTATTTCACCCAGGTACTAACTAGTAATAACTACTACTACTGTAGAATGCAAATGCATATTCACTTCGCTAATCAATCAGCCTCAACAGCACAAGCAAAGGTATGGTACCTTGGACAAAATGCCTTTAAATCCATATTATTATCATAAATCCAAAGGTTTGTGTGTTCATTTGTTACCTCTTCCCGCTCAAATAGCTTAACGTATTTAGACCTTATTTGGTATATGTATAGAATATCATTTTAAATTGTACATAATATGCTATTTTTTCCGCGGGGTAGCAAAGGCGTCAATGGCCGTAAAAATCAGACTATTATGCAACGTCTGACAAACATTTTAGAGTCAGTCAGAAAATGGTGTATCATCATAGTGGAAGAAAATACGCGGTGATGCTTTTCAAGTCTCACATAACACGGCAAATACACACATACATATTATGTTTATAGATATGCGGTTCGTGAGTGAGTATTTTGTATAATATTTAGGTGGTTGTTTCACTTGTCGTCGTGTCGTTCCGTTTTTTTAACGCAACGTAACACATGCGTTTGTCAGACGAAAGGAAATTGCGCATTCCGATCTTATTCCCATACAAATACGGTGACGGTAGATTTACGGAAAAGGAGGAGAAAGGGAGGCGTCTGTCAAGTCGGTTGACACACGCATCCGTTACGCAGCGTAACGCACCGTAAAATCCACCGAAACCGTATTTGTATGGCAATAAGATCGGACTTCGCAATTTCCTTTCGTCTGACAATCGCATGCGTTTCGTTGCGTTAAAGAAACGGAACGACACGTTTAGAGGACTTGACGCTTCCATACATAATTTTAAATGTGATATAGCATCTATTTTACCTGCGTACTAATAACCAAATTGTTAAAAACTTAATAAATGCAAATAAATAAATAGAGTTTTATATTGTTTTTGTTTCTGTTGTGTATGTTGTAAGCAATAAAGTCTTCATCTATCTATCTGAATTCAAAAACAGTTCAGGTTTTGTTGGTTTGTCAAAGATTTCATTGATTTTAACTTATGTTCGTCTGAAGAGTTTAGTCTACAGATGTTTCCATTGTTAGCTTTTAAAGTCTTGCATAATGATCCTTATGATTCATATGTATTAGTATATTATCGTATTTCATTTGTGTATTTGTATAGTTTTGTAGTTTATTTTGTTACGTCCATAATATGTTTACCTATAAAGCTCAATAATTGTAATTTAATTTATTTTCAAACTCCCGCTTTTTCTCCTCTTTCATATCCATTGGGTTGGCTGAAAGAGATTTCTTTTAGAATAAAGCTCGCCCTTGTTACTACTTTTAATTATATTGTTCTTAGAAGCATCTTACATAAATTCAATTTGAGCGAATATCGAAGATCGCTTAGTATCTAATGGATGAAATCAGGAGCAATTAAGATTCAGAATATATTTTAATAAAACAATACCTGATGTTCATATTGTAAGTTCATTAAACTGTATTCTACAAGGTCGAGCTTTGTAAAGATATCAAATAACTGCGTACTTGTTAAATTACTAGCTACTATTTGTTTCAATCTTATTTGTAGCTAGATAAATGTCTGTTTACGAATTATATCGTTTTTTGCTTTAACCATTATAAGATCGCGGAATGAAACATTATAATAACTAACCCGCTATGCTAGATTTATGCAGTGACAGAGAGGCGTTCGAGGGACAGCAAGCGGACCGATGATGGTCAAAGCATATAATATCGGCTATAGAGAAAGGTTGGATGCGAGGGGCACTGAACCGAAGACAATGGCGCAACAAAAAAGAGGCCTTTGTCCAGCAGTGGGCTAATATACATACATACATACATACATAAATCACGCCTCTTTCCCGGAGGGGTAGGCAGAGACTACTTCCTTCCACTTCCCCCGTCAAGACGTGTTAATAGAAGCTCTCGTATTTTTTAAAATAAATTGTCGGAAAAAGTTAATGAATCGCCGTAAAACTTATACCAAAAGTTTTGCAACAGTTTATTTCGTGTTATTGAACATATCAAGTACTTAAATTGTGCATAGTTATCTCGAAATATCAAAAATAGTGCGAAATTCCAACGGATTTTGCAGACCGAACTGTGAGTAGGAGCCTATTGTCCTATTGTGTTAACATGATTCATCACGGCACTCGAGACTCTTGCGCACTAACGAGGCTGGACTTCGCTCACATCAAGAACCTCTAATTCGGCGCCCTACGTTAAGTATTCGTAGCCTAGCGGATATAGGGTGCGCCTGCCACGCAAGGGAATAGAGTTCGAAACCGACCGCTACTTGGAAATTGTGAGACTTTCTTTTTATTTATCTTTTATATTTATTTTTTGCTGGAGTTTATTTTTTCTACTCTGCAAACATGAACAACACATGTAAGAAGTGCTATAGAAAAGTACTAAGAAAGGACTGTCTAACATGCAATCAATGTCGTGGATTATTTTGTGGAAAAATGAGATGCGCGCATATTACGGAAAAAATATTTGATTCTATGACTCATGCGAGAAGAGGACATTGGATATGTAGTATATGTGTAAATAATCAACGCACTAATACTAACAAAGAACCCAAAATCACCCCTAAAAATACTCCAAAAAAACACAAGAAGAGTAAAAATGTACTCGTTGAGATAGTTTTACAAGGCTCAGAGTCAAAAATGGAGTCACAACAAGGCGCTTAGCAAACAATCAGAAAGGCAGTCTTCCATATCAGTACACGAGCCAGTTTCTATACTTGAACAGAATCCGATTCTTTCAACTACTATAAATAATGATGTCCAACTAGTACCTGTGCAACAACCATTGGAAACTGATGAAAAAGCTTCTGTAAAGATCTCGAGACCCGATGACGGAGATGTTTCATTATTACTCAACCTAAATTCTGAAAATTCCGCGCCTAGAGCACCCAGCGACATTGAAAATAATTCAACTGAACCACAAGTTATTATTAACGTGCCAATATGCAATTCTTTTGAGGCCTTGGCGGTAGAGGGATTGGATATAGAGATAGAAACTAATAATAAACAGAACGAAGTTGTGGTAACCAATTCCAATAACAGCAGCTCATCGGCATGCTTTATTACACAGAGACAGAAAAAAAATCTAACAGTTCACCATTGTTCGAGTTTATATCGGAATCAAAATAATGAAAACTTTATAAATCTCAGCCTACCGAACACATTGGATGAAGATACCACCGAATTAAAGGAAAAACTAGAGAAGCTAAAAATAGAGTTACTTTCGGCGGAACAAGCGGTTGAAAACCTGTGTTTGGAAAACCATGGTTTGAGGATTAGGATAGAGCAATTAGAGCATATTATAAAGCGCTATAAATCGGTTGGGCTCGGAGTGGACACAGTTTTCACTCAAAAATTACTTTCCCCAAGATATAAACGTCTAAGAAAAAGTCGGCACTGCGAAAGTATAGTTCAACCTGATTTGAAGAGTGGTATTAGCCAAGATTTTGAAGATCACTGTAACGATCAAGAGAAATGTTCTAGTTTTTCGAAAAATGACCGCCGACTTGTTGCATCATCACCAAAATCAACTGCAAAATCATCGCATCACTCGGGCAATAAAGAATACGCTGTAAGTAGCCAGTTACAGAGCTGCAAGAATAAGAACACTGCATCGAGTAACAAGTTTAACTTGCCAAAAATGAGTTCAATACATCCAACAAACTCTACTCACAGCCAGCATCATGTTAGACTATTCGCAAATGAACAAGGACGGGACATGAGAAAAAAACTACAATATCTCCTGGGCCCTAGTTACCTGGTGACGGCAATGCTGAAGCCCTACGCAGACTTAGAAAGACTGCTAGACACCTGTGTCACAGATTGTATTGACCTCACAAAAAATGACTACGTTGTAATTATTGTACCCAAGGAACGCGATTCAGATTACTCACGGTTTTATGCCACGTTGAACGAAATCTTGAATAGTCTACAGAACACAAATATTTTGATTGGACATGATGATTGCAGTAAATTAAATAATTTGTCAAACTTCTTATACACAATTACTGGACATGTAGAGCAGTTCGAACTATTTTGGCGTAGATATAATTATAATCTCCCAAGGTTGGACAAACTCAACACTTCTAGATCAATTTGGAGAACAATTATGTTTATTAAATGCACGACTGAAAGAACTCTACCTGTAAAACAAAACATTGAACTGCAGCAGTTTTTTCGTGAATACCAGTTGTGTTGAACTTATGAAAACGGACGATATCGACATAGTGGACAAAAACGAGAAAAGTGGAGATGTGTGTGTGTGTGCAACCAAAAATATAACATTAAATGTGTTTCATCAGAATGTTTGCGGTATTACAAGCAAGAAAAACGAGATAGAAGTTTATTTAGATGAATTGAAACCGAATTACATGTGTGTCACTGAACATTTTTTAACTAAAGATTCCATAGGTATTTTTAATTTACAAAATTATAATATTGTGTGCCATAACGTAAGAACAAACATGAAAAGGGGTGGTTCTCTAATACTGAGTCAAATAAATAATAATAATTACGAATTGCTCTCAGTCTGTACTAAACTATATAAAAGAGAATCATTCGAAGTTTGTGGTGTGAGAGACACAAATACTAATGTTAATATCTGCTGTGTCTATCGCAATCCTATCGTAGATAACTTTGGTGATTTTATGGAGCGCCTAGAGAAACTTTTGTCGCATTTTTTCAGTAAGAAATGTCTTGTAGGCGGTGATTTTAATGTAGATTTGCTGGCCGATACAGGTGTAAGGGAAAAGGAAAGGAAGGAGTTTGTCTCGCTTTTGCAATGTTACAATTTCAGACCACTTCACAATATTGTTACTTTTCAAAGGGGTAACATTAGCTCTTGTCTTGACAATTTCTTAACAAACATTCATGAGGACGACGTAGTTAATGTGGATATTGATGATAATGGTTTATCTGATGGACATTCTGCAGTTCTTTGTCAGTTTTCAGTAGAAATAATTAATAAAGGTGCTAACAAAAATAAAGAAAACATTTTGTGGACCACGAAGAGAG
Source organism: Tuta absoluta (assembly GCA_027580185.1). Lineage (NCBI taxonomy): Eukaryota > Metazoa > Arthropoda > Insecta > Lepidoptera > Gelechiidae > Tuta > Tuta absoluta. The sequence continues at coordinate 9,486,316 of JAQAHW010000003.1, forward strand.
TCTTCAATGGAAGAAACAACTTAAGTTTCCGGGAAAAGTTACGTGCTAACAATCTAAAAATACTTAATCTTAACACATTCTTAACTAAATTAAATCTAAATTTCAAATTGAGCTTCAATAAAAAGAAGAGGAAAATGGATTTGACTAAACAGCAAAAGTTGACTTATGTCACAAAGGGATTGCGGGTTTCGAGTCGGATGAAACGTTTCCTCAACACCGTCGATAAAAACGTGAATGATAAATCTGTAGTTAATTTCCAACAGAGGTATATCACGATCTATCGCAGGGTTCTTAGAGCTGCACGTAGGCTATCTGTTCAGTCAGAAGTGATTAAGGCAAAAAATTGTAACAAAGCATTGTGGACTGTTGTGAATAGACACAGAAATAAGAAAATTGCAAGCATAAAGGAAAACATGAAATTGATGCTAAATAATAGGATTACGGACGACCCAAAGGAAATTGTTAGGGCTTTTTCTGAAAAATTTACCAACAGTAACAATACAATAAACGGGGATACGCAATTAGCTTTACAAATCCTGAATCAATATGTTGGTAGAGTACAGGATTCTATGGTCTGGGAGAAGGTTACGGCAGTCGAAGTTAGTAGGATAGTAAAGGCTATGAAGTCAAAAACATCATATGGCTACGACGGTATGCCTATTTGCATTTTTAAGGACAATATTGATTTATTAGCGGAACCCCTATCTATATTTTTTAATAATTGCTTTGAACAAGCATTGTTTCCAGAACAACTCAAAATTGCTAGAATAAACCCAATATTTAAAAAGGGCTCTAGAACCGACCTAAATAATTACAGGCCCATTTCTGTGTTACCAACACTGTCTAAAATCTTTGAAAACCTGATAAAAGTGAGACTAGTCAGACATCTCAACAGGCATAACATCCTACATAAAAGACAGTTTGGTTACAGAACAGGAATTGGTACAGCTGAGGCCATCGATACTTTAATCGATGATGTAATAATCCAGATAAATAACAGACTTAGAGTGGCTGGACTCTTTCTGGATTTGAGCTCCGCCTTTGATTTAGTCAATCACGAAATCATTCTTGCTAAACTGGAACATTACGGAATTAGAGGTGTGACATTGCAACTGTTCAAATCATATTTAACCAATAGGTATCAGTTCACAGAAATAAAGTTTGTGGAAGGAATAGAGGAGAAAACTGCTTCCTCTAATCTAGCGAGGGTTTGCAGAGGCGTTCCACAAGGGTCTATTTTGGGACCAATTCTGTTCATATTATTTACAAATGATTTAGCGAATTTTATAACCGGAGTTGCCCCTGGAACTTCTTTGATAACGTTTGCTGATGATACGAATGCAGTTGTTTCCGCTTCTAATATAGATGATTTAAATGAAAAAATTAACTGTCTTTTGTCAGAATTTCAGCACTGGTTTACTATCAATGCCCTTAAATTAAACACTAGCAAAACTAACGCCTTACTTTTCAAGACAACTGCTCGTAACAAAGATAAACTGAGTATAGGTAGCGGAGGTAATCCTGTTCCGAGTGTTGCCTCGGTTAAGTTTTTAGGAGTCCACATTGACGCTTCTCTGAACTGGAAACAAGAGCTTGCCTCTTTGGATAGCGCCTTGAGTTCTGCTTGTTATGCCATCAGAAGTTTGCGGGATGAGGTGGGGTTAGCTGAGCTAAGGATGGTGTATTTCTCATTAATTGAGTCGAAATTAAGATACAGTATCAAACACTGGGGCAATGGGTACAATTACAATATAAACATGGCATTCACGCTGCAGAAAAGGGCAATTAGGACAATACTTCGACTTCCGCAGTCTGCTTCATGTAGGGAATTGTTCAAAGATCTTAGGTTTTTGACAGCGCCATGTCTATATATTTTAATTTTACTAGGTGACTTGGCAAAACATCACTGGACGATAGAAAGTGTAGATGAAAATAAATCCAGATTAAATTCAAGAAGAAAGGATTTGCCTGTAAGAATAAAACCCCGCTTGAAAGTTGCAGAATATAGCGCTCGATATCAGTCTGTAAAGATTTTTAATAGATTGCCTACTGATCTGAAAGCTCTGTTAGATAAGCCATTACTCTTCAAACTAAAACTTAAGACGTTCTTGCTGGAAAAATGTTTTTATACGGTAGAGGAACTTATGATGTTATAGGTAATATTGTAGTAAGATTTATAAAATTACTGATTGAGCAAACACTTGTCTTATCGAATTTAAAACTCAGTTTAAATATAGATATTTACATATACAATTGACATTTAAAAATAATAAAAATAATTTTGTAATACTTATAATTTATGGCTATGACATTTAATTTGAAAATTTTTGACATTATATTTGAATCATTTATTTACCTGTATATTATATTATTATCTTTTTAGTCGAATTTTTTGACCTAAAATAGGATTGTGACGGCGTAAAATAATAGTAGTGTTTTTTGCATATATATTGTATGAATTGGTCTCATTTTAAATTGAATTACCTAATGCATTTAATTGAATTATTATTAGATGTTTTCTCAGAAATGTCGTATTAAAGATTGTACATGTAGTTAATAATGTTGTGTTATGTTATATTTTCAACACAATGTATATTGTTCGGAAATAAATAAATAAATAAATAAAAAACTTACTACGATCCTGGCACACTTCTTTCGCCTCCTCCACATTCATCAATCTCTTCATGCATGCTCGTCGGTTTAGGGTACTCTTGACCTGACCTTTCTTTAGCACGTCCCCGATTTGATCGAGGTACGTTCGTCGAGGTCTTCCCCTTCTGACGTTCCCATCCACACTTGCCATATACACCTGTTTCGTTAATCTTCTTTCATTCATCCTCTCTACATGACCAAACCATTTAAGCATACCCTTTTCTACACCAGTCACTACGTCTTCTTTTATACCACAACGTTCCTTTATCACGCTATTCCTTATCCTGTCACTCAATTTTACGTCAACCATACTTCTTAACGCTCTCATTTGTACTGCATTTATTCTACTTTCATGCTTTTTCTGCCATACCCAACTTTCACTCCCATACATTAGTGTCGGAACTAACACCCCTCTATGCACAGCCAGACGAGCCTTATCAGAGACTTTCTGGCTGTTCATAAAAGCGTGCAACGCTCCATTCACCATGTTGCCGGCATTCACTCTTCTTTCGATGTCACTTTCACACTTTCCATCTGATGTGAACATGGAGCCCAAATACACAAACTCTTTCACTTGTTCCACCCTCTCTTCTTCTATCATAATTTTACACTCTGTCATATTTTCCTCTTTCTCAAAAACCATTGCTTTCGTCTTACTTACATTCACTTTCATTCCTTTCTTTTTCAAAGCCTCATTCATAATATTTACCATCTCCTGCAACCCTTCAGTCGACGACGCAAGGATAACTTGGTCGTCAGCATAGAGAAGACATTTGACGAGTAAACCATTCATTCTCAGACCACATTCACTCTCTTTCAAATCTTCCAAACAACTATCCATGAACAGATTGAACAGCCACGGTGACGCAACACATCCCTGTCTAACACCTTTCTCGATGTTAAAAAGTTCAGTGTACGCCCCGTTTATCCTGACACCAGCACTGGAATCCTTATATAAGGATTTCAGTGCTCGTATCAAGATACTGCTCACCCCATGCATGGATAGTGCCGACCACAATTCATTCCTTACCACTCTGTCATAGGCCTTTTCCAAATCTACGAACGCGCAATAGACTTTCTGGTTTTTGGCCAGGAATTTTTCAGCTATGCAGCGCAAGGAAAAGACCTGATCCGTACATCCCATCCCCTTACGAAATCTTGCCTGAGCATCCCATACTTTCTCATCCGTTTCTTTCATCACTCTTTCAATCAACACCTTTGCATACAGTTTGCCGACGACACTGAGGAGGCTTATACCGCGGTAATTTTTGCAGTCCAGCTGTGACCCTTTTCCTTTGTATAATGGCACTATTACAGCCTTGCACCAATCACTTGGCACTCGACCGCTTCTCCAACAAAGGTTAAAAAGGAGGTACAGCTGACTAGCCACAACGCCTTCGCCAGCCTTCAGCATTTCGACCGACACCCTATCATACCCTGCAGCTTTACCAGATTTCATACTTTTTAACGCTTTCACAATCTCATCCATTTCAATCTCACTTTCGTTCTCAATTTCATCCACTTCTGTAGTAGTTATTTCTTGCGCTAGATCTTCTTTCTCAAATAAGCTTTCAAAATATTCCTTCCATCTTTTCAACACACATTCCTCACCTTTTATTACACTACCATCCTGGCTTCGAATCCTACTCAACTCGGACGACGTGGTTTTATTTCGAGCTGTCCTTATGAATTTCCAGAAAACTGTTAAGTTGGAACGAAAGTTTTCCGATAGCCTCCTGTCAAATTCATCCTTATTCTTATCCTTCATTCTATCAACCGTCTTTTTAACTACATCCTTCACACTTTTATACTCCTTTCGTGCTTTCTCTACATCTTCATCCGTCGCTTTTAACATTCTTCGGTTAGCTTTGGTAGCTAACCAATCCAACCATGCTTTCTTCTTCTTCTGCACAACTTCTTGTACCTCTTTGGTCATCCACGCACTCCGTTGTGTTTTCCCTTTCATCCTTTTGGAAACTCCACACACTTCTATCGCGACATCCACAACACCATTTTTAAATCCTTTCCATCCTTCTTCAATGTCAGACATCTCCTATAGGTCATAAATTCTCTTTCAATCTTTTAATATACTCCTTTTTTACCTCTTTATCTTGCAAATTTTCTACTTTCACTCTTTCTAACGCACTACTCCGCTCAGTTACCCTGTGCCGCCACCGTTTGAAGAGACCACTTATTCGTGATAGCACCAGGAAGTGGTCTGTGTCAATACCAGCACCGCGGTACACTCGGGTGTCTACAACTTTACTCTTCAATCTTTCATCCACAATCACAAAATCAATCATAGTTCTTGATGCACCTTCCGTTCTTGTATAAGTGTGGATCTTTTTATGTTGAAACATTGTATTCGACACAAAAAGATCCCACTGTAAACAAATCTCTAACACACTCTTTCCATTTTCATTTACTCTTTCATCACCAAACGTACCAAGAACCTTATCATACCCATCTCGCTTTATACCTACCCATCCATTAAAATCTCCCAGCATAATAATTCTTTCATTCGCCTTGCAGTTTTTCAAAACATCTCTTACATTGTCCCAAAACTCCTCATTTTCCTTTTTCGCTTTTGTGGAGCCACCCGAACCCACATCCGTCGGTGCATAGACACCTAGGATAAAGATTCGAGTGATTCCGACCTTCAGCCTAATCCAGAGGAGTCGAGGGCTCACACTAGGGTTTCGTTTTTCCCGGCCCTTTTCAGTTCCCGGGAAACGGGAATTTATTTTAACTTTTCCCGGGAATTCCCGGGAACCGGGAAAAGTTTAATACACTTTTGTTTTGCTGTGTTTCCATAAGAAATTGAGTTAAACACTTTATTTAATTGCTTAAATTACATACTTAAAAAGTTAACACTGTCATACGAGTACTGAACGAGCCTATCCTGGTCTCTGACTTTTTTAACCGTCTAAACAACTTAATTAGTGATCAGTGTAACAAATTCAAAACTGCGACCGAGATCGACGGCTTAACGTGCTCTACGAAATCAATAATTTTATAAATAAAAATAAACTGGTCAATCAGCCTGAATTGTCAAATATAAACGCCATGGGAATCAATCCCAAGATCTTCGGATTGAGAGACCATGAGTCAGACATTTATAGCACAACATTAGCATTAACGGCCACAAGAGTCCACTGCTGGATATGGGCCTTCCCCCATAAGTAGTGTTTTTGCCATACTCACCACGCTAGGCCGACAGATTGGCGAGTGCAGGGCAAACTGTTATTTTTCACAGAGATCGCTTATACAGACGTTAAGTTATACGGTCAGATATTGATATACAATAATAAATTAAAAAAAAACAATAAAGAATGTTTATGATCCATTTTCATCATCTTCATCATCATATCGTAAAGGACAACCAATCGAAAAACGACCCAATGAACCTTGGGGTCAGAGTCTTAGTAGGTATTCGTAACTAACATGGTTAATAACCCCATGTATGGTGGATTTCCTACTTATCATTCGTGTGTTTACGGATGCGTCTATCATACGACTAGATAGACGCATCCGTTACGCACTGTAGCCGTATTTGTTGGGGAATACGATCGAAATTCGCAATTTTCTTTTGTCTGACAGACGCATGCTTTACGTTGCGTTAAGAATACGCAGCGACGGATGACAAGTGGGCAAACTGCCTAAGTATTCATAGACATCAGCCGGGACGACGGCTTAATGTGCCCTCCGAAGCACCGATCTGTCTCTCTTACATACAATTAGGTGAATCAACTTGCAATGCTCTAACCCAACAAAACTGGGTACGATCTCACAAAGTGATAAATTGACAAATATCAACTTAGTGTGTTTCCTTTGAGATTCAAACCAGAGACCTCCAGATCCTAAAACAAACGATCATATCACTAGATCATGGAAGCAGTAAAGGTTTATTATTGTTTAATTTTATAATCAGAAATTTTGTGGTCTGTAAATAATTATCAATTATGTAGGTTTTTAGAGCATTAAACAACAATTTAAATTATCCGGGAATTCCCGGGAAATGCATAAAATTTTCCCGTCGACGGGAACAAAGCTTTTCCCGGGAATTCCCGATTCCCGGGTCCCGGGAACGAAACCCTAGCTCACACATTCGAACTCAGTCACGCATTCAGCCATTCGTGCGGAAAGAATCACGCCGACTCCCTTACAGCCTCGGTCGGAACTAGAAACCCCAGACCAATACGCTGTGTAGGGGCCATGTTTCGTCGTGTCGCAACCTTTCCGCTTTGTTTCATTCACACACAAAACATCTATGCGCCTCTTATCCATCATCTGACATACTTCACCTATTTTATCCACCATTCCTCCCCTAACATTCATCGTAGCAAAGCGGCTCTCTGTAGCCCGCAATCCGCACCCGACAGGAACGAGACGTGATGAGTCGCGAACTCCTACATCGCCGCCATATAGATTTGGGCTAATATAGGCTAAGATTTACACATCCACAAATCAAGTGTAGAAGTTCTATGTTGTATATACATGGTGTAAAAAAATTGCTGAGAATATTTTAAGGGGTGAACCAGTACGTGAAACTGAACAACTTTCCCCAAGGAACATAGGTCGAAATATGAAAAAAAAATTGGCCCTCCCATACAAATTATCCCGGCCGGGTAACACACTAAGTTTGGGAGGGTCAAATTATTTTTTCATATTTCGACCTATGTTCCTTGGGGAAAGTTGTTCAGTTTCACGTACTGGTTCACCCCTTAAAATATTCTCAGCTAATTTTTTTACACCTGTAAAAGAATTTTACCAATAATACACAGTAATATTATAATAATATATTTTATTCCAAATATATGTGAAATATTCTATATATAAATCAACCCCTCAAGATTTATTCAAATTTCTTTCAGTATTTTACAGAATCAAAACCTAGACACAAATTATATATCCAAACAAATAAATATGTACTCACAGAGATATATTCGCGCTGGAATAGAACTGCACTGTTCGGAAGCCGAAGACAGAAAGGCCGGCAAACGTGGCGGCACCCGTATTTATACACGGGAGGGGAGGGTGCCGCCATGTTTGCAGCTGTGCGACAAACAACTACTGCGGAGTCAAATTTGCAACTATTCCGGTGTTATTCTTAAATTTAGCTTATTTATTTTATAAATCTAATAATTTCTGTATTTTGTATTTCAAACCAGAACCAAAATTTACTATACTGTACAAATAATCAAAATATATTTGCGGATATGCTGACACACCTTATATATTTATTTATTTAACTTTATTGCACAGAAAGTACAAAGGGCGGGCCTAATGCCACGCGGCATTCTCTACCGGCCAACCAAAAAGCGGGTGCCCATACAAAAAAAAAAAACAAATCATAGCATAGCCTCAAATCTTTTTCAGAAAGGATAAAACTACGGATGTTATGATGACTCCGACTGAAATCATACAACCTGACAGGCGTCATTGCACCGTAGGTATGTAGTATTAAGTACATATTTTTATCAATATATTATTATTATGTATATTATATTTATTATATATTTTAATCAAAGTAATTTTAATTAATATACATACAGTCTACTAATGAATACCAATAAAATACTCAGTGTGAGTTTAAGCCATTGTTTAAGCCATCAAAGCGTACGTGACCAGACTCTCAAAGACTTTTAAAATAATGATCATATCTAATCGCATTATTTGTATACAAAATTGAACATGGGCGGCGTATGTTCTACGTAATTGCAATAAGGGATTATTACAGACCTGAATACCAAATATACGTGATGAAGGCTCGTTCGTTCATTGCCGAACTAAAATGGGTTAAAAAAAAGATTGATAAATTTATGAACTAACTATAAAGTTAGTACCAAAGTTGTCTCTTCTCTGGATCTAATAAAAAATCTTCTCTAATAAGTGGGTACAAACTAGTCATCAGACTAGTACAGCCATATAATTTAATAGAATCGTAAGGCGTGTCCTGTCCGTATTATTTTATAGGTATAGGTACATTCATACATCCTGGATTCAATGCAATTTAAAGTTATTTTGTATTTATGACGTTGATACACAATAAAGGCTGTATTAAAAGCTTTCATTGTGAAAGTAAGTATTCGATAATATCACAAAATAAGAATAATCGTTTTAAATATGACGGCCGGATCGATTTGTTGTGATGGAAAAGCTTATTCTTTTATATTAAGTTTTTAAATGAGCTCGCGGAGAGATTACTTAAGCACCTTTCATTTAAATCCACTTATAACAATGAAATTAGAGTATTTATTAAATCTCTTCGAATAAGTACAACGTTTTAATATAAAATAAATGAAGAAACATTCAGTTGTTGTAGATATTTAAACTGTCCATACAGGGTGTAAGGGATGGTGTACCAAAAACTTTGCAGGCATGATCAGACCATAATACTGAAAACTTTTACTAGATATTAAGCCCACGTTGGGAAACGAAAGCTTTTTTTGAGTTTTTGATTAAACATTTAATCAGCCGATTTCCTAATCAGTATAAAATGATCAGTTTGAAAGTCTGAGCATGCCTGTAAAGTTTTCGATACACCGTCCCTCATGACTGGGAATAAATTCAATAAGTGATAAATATCAACTTTGTGAGCAACCCACCGAGAATCGAACCCGGAACCTTTGCGTCGCGTGTTGCGTCTGCGCTTCGCAGGCAGTCGCACTACCACTTCGCTACTTCGGCTGTCAATATTCTGGACTACGTCGACACTTGTTTCCCAGATATCACAGAGGCTTAAATAAGCTTGAGCGTCTTACGGTATATCATCGGACCCAGGTGTCGCAATTTTTAATTTTCTAGCTAACCCATGTGCCCCTAAATATTTGCATGAGCGCTTTAATTTCTCACATCCTCAGGACCAACCATGTCGCCCGAATATTAGAACTGTTCTGACTAACCATCGCACTGACTTCTTTTCATATTCATTGACTGTGCATGCTTTTAGATTATGGAATACGCTACCACACACTGTTCGTGACAGCCCTTCCATCGCTGTCTTTATGAAGCGAGTAAAATAATACTATATTTCACTGTCGTAAATTGCAAGACTATGTGTGTGTAAGTAGATATATTTATAAATAGGTAAATGATGATGATTGATGATGATGATAATGATGATGAATTATATAAGTATTTCTTTCAAGGTAGAATTTATATACATGTAGGTATATTTTTGATAATAAGTTTATTTAGGCATATTAATAATTTCGTATGTAGGTTTATTTTATCTTATTATATTCTATTCTTCTTTTCGAGTACGACACCGAGTTATCCAACGCATCAACGCCTCTTTGATTAGGAGTTGAAGTAGTCGCCATGGCCGAAATCGGTCGGAAAGATCATCATCCAACGACCTGATATTCTATTGTTCACGCCTATCTTATAAAGACTCACTTTACGTAGGTCGGCTGGAAGAAATTTAGAAATAAGTTGTCGAGTTGTTTCGTTATTCTTCGTATGTGTGTATCCTTTGATTTTTTTGTGTAAAATAAACGGTAAATAAATACTTAAAAATACTTTTTCTTTTCTTGTAAATAGGCTGTAAGTTTTGGATTTCATAAGATGTTTAATTATTTTTGTACGGTTGGAATGAAAAGCTTTTCATTTATTTACAAACAAAACGTTAACTTACTTTTTAAAAACTGACCTATAACTTCGATTTACCCTATGAAGGTTTGCTAAGTCCACATTCTATTACAAGCTTAAAGGGCAGGGCACACCGGCTCCGTATCCGTTCCGTATCCAGCTCTCGTCCGTAGTCACGCACGAACTTATGACTTTGTAATATATGGGACTGTATGAGATACGGCACACCGCTTGCGTTGCGTATCCGTTCCGTGCTGAACGCAAGCGGTGTGCCGTATCTCATACAGTCCCATACATTACAACGTCACAAGTTCGTGCGTGACTACGGACGAGAGCTGGATACGGAGCCGGTGTGCCCCGCTCTTAAGCCTGCGCCGAGCGAGACTCGACCGTCCAATGGCCGCCTTAACAAATATAATATAGTGGGTGATAAACTGATGACAAGATTATTTACTTGGATTTACTTATTTAATATAAAAAGGTACATTTTGATAAGGTATTTTTACTTTCCTTAAATATAACAGAGCCCGTTATTATTTTATGAAATAAACGTGGAAAAACATAAGAAAGTTAAGTTCCATAAATATATTAAGCCGGTCAAGGAGAGGTTTAAATCTTTTAAGGCCCTCGTAGTCAACGTGAAAAAGACGTAAAATAGGTCAATTTATTGGAACCGAAAATAAATTGCCTACCACGATCACATTTTTGAAGCTTTTAATATGATCGTCGTAACTCGTGCGATATTTTCAATAGGCTTCAATTTTGTTCCTAAATTAAACTCGTAAATATTTGCTTTATCGGCGCTTGCAAAAATATCAATCTACTTAACATTTGGTCACAAGAGCGGAGGTGGGTGGGTGTTTTTGCGTTGAACGTTATTCTTTTTTTCATAACCAAAATAGATAGCAGATAAATAGAAAAATAGAAAGAACCTGGATGTAAGTATGCCTTTTGAACTCTGACACCAGGGTTCATCGGGTCGTTGGACGACTCGGTGTCCCACACGAGAAGAGAGAGAGAGTATGCCTTTTAATCTTACAGCTATTTTTACTCATCTGCAACAATTTTGCTTGAAACAAGCAAAACCTCACACTTCAATATGTTCAGTCATTATTACCCAAAACACGACAGTGTGATTTTTATTGATAAATATTATCCATTGGTAATATTGGAAAGTTATCATTTGGAAGCATACTCGTACTTATAACTAAACACCGACTGTTAATACCAAGCAGCCTATTCCACGATGGCTGCTTCCGTTTCCTACTGTCCAATAAATCCTTGTCATGTTTTCGTGATGACAAGGCGAAGTGATTTGTTGGCTATTCTTGTAATTCTTGTTGTTATCTGAATACTTTTTCATGTTTTCTGGTGAATATTTGTTACACGTACAATTAATATCTTTTTTTGGACTTTTTCGTCGAATAAACTTTTCTTACGAGAAATGACAGAGTTTTAAAGTGATTGGGCTATTATTAATGGGAGGTTCCATAAAAAAAAGACCTAAATTAACATTAATTTGCCGTGTGATGCCGGCTTAGAATAGAATCACCCCATTTATTTCCCGCAGGTGGGTGATTGAGGGACTCGAGGTTTTATGTGTATCACAATTTTAGGCGACAGGCAGAAAACCTGTCAATATGATGGTACATGATTTTTTCGAAATGGCTCATAACTGTCAGACGTGGCGATAGCGACCGTATCATACGGCCGTAAGTTAACGCTGCCAACCCCAAAAGGGATGATGGCGTGATAGGTGTATGTATGTTTGTTTTGTATGTATGTATTAAAATGATTACATAATGAATCGCGTTTAACCCCCGTTAGGCCGTTTTAGGCCAGACCATTTATTCCACAAAATATGAGGTTTTATGATAGAATGAGAACCATTTTAAATTGGGTGATTCATCACTGGGGATAAGATAATACTGAAATCTGTAAATATACGGTGTGAACACATACAAATGTAACAACTAATACGGGAATCATAAATAGTTCTAATTCTAAGTAATAGTAATACGTACCAACTAGAAGGACCCGAGTTGAAATTTATGAATATCACATGTAAATTCTACGTATGCTTGTAAAATATTAGTAAATGTCATAGATATATTTTATCCATTTAAATAACCTTTTAAATATTGGCACTGAGTCAACGAATGGTCCGACCAACCCTGGTGTCTGAGTTTTTAAACCGCCAACTACTAATACCTTGCAAGCTTCTGACATGGTTGGCAAGGTATTACGGTAACTTATAGAGCTGTAAGTGCTTATCAACCTACCTTTCGTAGACCACAGTATGAAAACAGACCACACAAAATTTGTAATTTATCTAAGTACAATGAGAATGAGTTTACTAATAGGATACCTAATTAATCTGTACATATAATCAGCCGTGTGATGCCGGCTTAGAATAGCATCACCCCATTTCTTACCCATGGGAGTCGTAAGAGGCGACTAAGGGACTCGAGGGTATGTACTGCAATTTTAGGCGATGGGCTGTTTTCGTGCTGTTCTTTTTGCATAACTATTTGTTTCATCACAACAACAATTTTACAAACTTTTAACATTATTCATTGCTGTCATTATCGTAATTACTATTTTTCATTAAAGCTAAACTTAATGTTTTCTTCGAATTCGGTATGAACGGTATGTATAATTTAGATGGAATAGGTACATAAAAAGATAATCAATTACGATTAACGCTTAACCAACGTTGTATAGAAATTTAAACAAAAATAAGAATGATTCTACAAAAAGGCCCGAATGCTCTAAAAAACAGTTATTTCACATCTTTCATCTTCTTCAACAGCTACAACAGTTCAGTCACGTTCAATGTAGGACATGGGCCTCCATTATTTGTATTTGTCTATTCACCACGCTTGGCTAGCAGATTGGCGAATATTAGTAGATATGTGTTATGCGATGCATAAACCTTATTACATACAAACATACCCATATCATGCCTATTATCCCTTGCGGGGTAGGCAGAGCGTAAAAGGCCGCAATAACGGACATTTACGCCACGTCTTACATATATTTGAGGGTTGAGGTTGTCAGCCCATCGCCTTAAATTTCAATACACACCCTCAAGTCACTTCGTTGCCTCTTACGACTCCCACGGGAAAGAAATCGGGTGATGCTATTCTAAGCCTACATCACACGGCACTTTATTGATAATGGTAATGTTTTTAATTGAAATTTAATTTAAATCTAGTTACTATCAAACTTCTATCCACTCAATTTAAAAACGTCCATAAAATTCACTTCTAGCGAAATAACTAGCTTTTTTTCCTTAGAAATCACCAGTATTCGCTAGAATACATAAAATAAATGCATTTTTCTAGACAGTGTCCAAGTTTAACTCGCAAACGTTGAGTTGAGAAACTTGATCAGTTGAATAAAGCTTCTCTATCTGAAAGCTAAGAAAAGAACAATAAAGCTGTTTAAAGTAAACAAGAGGTGGCTAGACAACTCCTAGTTACCGTTTTACTATTTGTGATGGCGAAGAACCTTGACAAACGCCACCATAAAAAATACGAGATAGAAAATTAGCTCTTATTAACTTATGCAAAATATTTGTTATCTTGTTGCTGTAAGTATAAAAAAATCCTTTAAACCCGTCAACGCTGCATTGCTGCCACCAAAAAACAATTGAAAACTATTCAATTGTCTGGCGACTACACTTGTTTTTCGCAAAAAATTGAATCTACCAACTTGTCATGCTTCTATGCTAACGCACGTGTATAATGATAAAGAAAGACAAAATTTTATATGCTTCTAGATACCTCCTACCAATGTACACATACATAAACATACACAAATCACGCCTATATCCCTTACGAGGTAGACAGAGCGTTAACGGCCGTAAAACGGATTTTAACACCATATCTGACAACATTTTGAGGGTCAATCAGATAACTGTGTATCACTATAGTGACAGGTTGTCAGCCCATCGCCTAAAATTGCAATACACATCCCTCGAGTCCATTAGTCGGCTCTTACGAGTTACGACACCCATGGGTAATAAATGGGGTGATGCTATTCTAAGTCGGCATCACGGACGGCACATGTACCTGCCAATATACATTTACTACAAATAAAGACTCTGTATTCTGTACCTATACGGTGCACGATGAATTTTAGAGCCGCTATCTTCCATTTAATATATTTCAATATGAAAAAGTTAAATGAGGCTAAAAGCTAATTATGAAATTAGTCTAAATGTTCTGAGGGCGGTATTAATTTTATAAAACGAGGGCAGGTACCCGGGTATACAGATATATATGTCCTCCCGGGTATGCATTAACCGTGACAGATCAAGGTAATCAAAAAATTTACTCGATGTTTAACATCCATGTACAACTCAACGGAGAAAATTGTTGGAGCACACAAAATAAATATTTACAAATTGCACGAATTTATTTCGTTTTGTGTTTGATATTATCGAATGAGGCAGTTAGAACCGAAGATAATCACGAACGTACAATATATCACGATAATTGGTAAATAAGGACATATTTTCGACGCAGCCTCATGTCAGACGAAAGGAAATTTCGAATTCCCATACAAAAAACGGATACCAGGGCACACTGTGACGCATTCAACTTGACCAAGGTGTTTGACAGACGCATCCATCAGTCAGTCATGGTGTGAGATTTGCCTAACTGCTCAACTAAATAAATTTTTGCTATTAACTTTGAACCAGGCGTTTTTCGTAGAGGCTTCAAATCAATTCAAATGCTTTTTTTAAATATTCGCATGCGTACAAACGAGGTATTAAACATGTCTATTCCTTAAATGTTCACACATAACTTGATTATTAAAAAATCGATGAGTAGATACATACATACATACATAAATCACGCCTTTATCCCTTACGGGGTAGGCAGAGCGTTAATGGCCGTAAAACGGATATTAACACCACTTCTGACAAAAGTTTGAGGGTCAATCAGATAACTGTGTATCACAATAGTGACAGGTTGTCAGCCCATCGCCTAAAATTGTAATACACACCCTCAAGTCCCTTAGTCGGCTCTTACGACACCCATGGGTAAGAAATGGGGTGATGCTATTCTAAGCCGGCATCACACGGCAGTAGATAGAGTAGATAGATTTATGATAATTTAAAAAATTGCCGTGTGATGCCGGCTTAGAATAGCATCACCCCATTTATTACCCATGGGTGTCGTAAGAGCCGACTAATGGACTCGAGGGATGTGTATTGCAATTTTAGGCGATGGGCTGACAACCTGTCACTATAGTCATACACAGTTATCTGATTGACCCTCAAGCTTTTGTCAGACGTGGTGTTAATATCCGTTTACGGCCGTTAACGCTCTGCCTACCCCGTAAGGGATATAGGCGAGATTTATGTATGTATGTATGTATGATTTAAAAAATAACTTGCATAAATAGAGCTTCAGATGTGCTGATGATAATAATTTAATCAATCTATTTTTTATATTACATTTTTGGTTTTTATACATACTTAACCAAAATATGTGGTATATTTGGTACCAAATTGAATAGTACCAGTTTCCGATGTTTACCCAGTGTAATCGTATCTGATCTTGCGTTATACGCTCTGTTTGATAAACGAGATATCCGCACAACGGGGCATACCATCCTTGCCCGTACGTACCCATGCAATAAGGTGCTGATCGTTGCAATAGTTGCCGTGTGGTGCCGGCTTAGAATAACATCACTCCATTTCTACTCGTGGTATCGTAAGCGTACATGTAAGCGTGAGATAGAAAAAATTACAACTTGGGTCAGACAAAATCATTCTTGTCATATTTACAAAATTTTGAAGCAACGAATGAACTTTCCACATTTTTAGTTCCATTTTTAACCTGCTTTGTCCTGAAAACACGAAGTAATGTTTGGAAGCACTCAGTCATTTGAGGTGTTTATTTGTTAGCATTTCATCGGACTACAAACTGTGTTCCCTAAAGAATCGTTGGCCTTAAAATTGTTGATCGCTGGAAAACACTTTGAAAACACTTTCTGAAGAAGTCTTATTCGTTACTTTATTGTTTTGTTTGGTGATATTAATAGAATTCCCATATTTGTTTGAAGTGTTATTTTTAATGCTCGAATTTTGTTTATGTTAGAAAATAATAAGTAAACATCTGAAACATTTAAATGACCTGAAAGGCAATGTAAATGTAAAATATTTAATTGTGCTCAAATAACCAAATTGAAACACAAAGTAAATTTAAACGTATAGTGCTATTTACAAATTCAACTCAATTATCGTTCCATATAACTCGTCAGTAACATTACACTTAAATGTTAAATGGTAACAACTCTAAGCAGACTTGTAGCAGACCCAACTACAACAAAATTATCTGCCTACTAATTTAATCAGTTTGAAGGTTCCTACTTGGAGCAGACAAAATACACTTGTGTATTTTAGTCGCAAAATTTTCAAGTTTGTTTAAATATGACAGCTCGCGCGGAAAATATTTGATGTCGTATTCAAACGATTCGAAATTACTATAGTTACGCAGGTTGGTCACAAAATAGAGAGAGTACAGAAGAATCACTCGGCCCTTTTTTCGATTATTGCCGCTGTCGGCAAGGGCTGCCACAGTTTTCTTACCGATTTTATTCAGTGGAGTAGGTACCTAAACATACAGGGAGTAACAGAAATTCTATATCAAGCCTAAAGGTGCTCATGAAACTGAACAACTTTCCCCATTTCCCCAGTTTGACCTCCTTTTGGCTTGTTTACATTACGTATACTACCTACAATTATTATGAAATGGGGAATGACGAGTAGGTAGATATCTGCTTTGGGGCTGTTGAGACTGAGCATCACCCCATTTTTTCCCGTGGGAGTCGTAAAAGACAACTAAGGGACTTGAGGGTGTGTATTGCAATTTTAGGTGATGGGCTGGCAACCTGTCACTATGGTGATACACAATTTTCCGAATGACCCTCAAATTTTTGTCAGACGTAGCGTAAATATCCGTTTTTGCAGCCGTTTACTCTCTGCCTACCCCGCAAGGGATAATAGACGTGATATGTGTATGTATGTATATCAAAAATGAAAAGCTGCCTTCTCTCTTTCTCTCTCTCTTTTCGTGTGGGACACCGAGTCATCCAACGACCCGATGAACCCTGGTGTCAGAGTTTTTCAACCACCTACTAAAACTAGTAGGCCTCTGACATGGTTGTGTTACGACCGCCGTCTAAGACAGTAACCGGGACCGACGGCTTAACGTGCCCTCCGAAGCACGGAACCATTTCTTTTCGGACAATCAGTTGGTTCACCCTGCAATGTCCTAACCAGACCGGGAACAAATTCACAAAGAGATAAATATCAACTTTTGTCGAACCCGGAACCTTTGCGTCGCAGGCAGTCGCACTACCACTGCGCCACATCGGTCGCCACTGCGCCACATCGGTCGCCACATCAGTTGCCTTTATTTAAGTAGAAACTCAAATCACATTATAAAAAAATATACTGATAAGAGTTATTAATTTTGTTGCTTGTTTTATGAAAGCAAGTTTTTATTTAAGTTACTATATTATAGGAACATTCTACATATCACATCGTATACTAATGAACCTATTTATTACCTATTAATATTTGTGTGAAGCCATTTTGCACGTCCGCACCAAACGCGGTTGACACTCGACTACTAGTGTGTTTGGATTGGTTTGGATTTCCTAGTAAACGGCGGCGTGTCAAATTGTGGAGAGTTTCGTGACGTTTGCTTGAAGTGAGCTCTCTGTATTCGGCGCGCAGCCGCCAATACTTACTTTGTGGGTTGGTTGTGACACTAAGGTATTTAACAAAGCTTTTATCACCTCTAAAAAAGCTAATTAAGAATACAATTAGTAAATTAGAAAGTAATTTCATAATGGCCAAGTTACTATTGCATAAGGTAGCGAATTGAAATATTTTAAAAATGCGTTAATTTAATTTAGAATTATTTGGAAAACTTACAGCTAAATTATAATATTCCTTATAATAAAAATATGAACATAAAACAAAGACATTTAATAGCTTTTACTTATGAAATCATTTCGTTTTGTTTAATGCTTGATGTACCTCTTATATCGTGATTTATTATTAATGCAATAAGATAATTAAAATTTATTGTACAGAAAAACGTATTGTTTTACCGTGTGGTGCCGCTTTAGAATAGTATCACCCCATTTCTACCCGTAGGTGTCGTAAATGGTGACTAAGGATGTTGTGGCTGTTGAAGAAATAGTCAAAAATCCAAGTAAAAATAGGCGATATGTACATTTTTATCTCCTTTTGCTCCCCTCATGTACAACATTCATAAGTAACAATTTTAAATTATCAAAATAGTGTAGAACCAACTTAAGTGGAAAATGCCGCTGTTATCTGCTCTCAGTATTCTCACGGCGACTGCGCAATCTGGCATCGTCGCCTTCCAGTAGCGTGGCCTTCGTTCAGCAAACACTAACCAGACACACTCGTAATTTACATAAATTACACAGCTCAACTTGTCACGAAAACACTGCATCCTAAAACTGCACTGTCATAGTTTTTTAACGATGTCAAACTTGGACTTCAGGTCCATCGGTATTTTCTTGGGGTCAAACTTCTTTTTTTCGGCTAAACGTGCTCGCATTTCAGCAGCTGTCATCTGTAAGTTGAGCTTTGGTGCGGGCGTCTCTGGCGTCGTCGTAGGGTTAGAGTTGTTGGGTTGTTCTCCGGAGTTGATACGCTCAGGTGCTTCAAGGTCAGGGAGGGATTCGCCAGGCGCTGGTGCCACTACTAGCAATTCTGCGTCGTCAGACCGCTCCTTGATGCGCGCGACGACTTGCTTGTGCGTTTCATTGCCGATGCTGTGACCGTTCACCTCCAAAACGCGGTCGCCAGTTCGCAGCCCTGCGGTTTCAGCTGGTGAGCCGGCGTCTACTTTTCCGATGTAATGGCCGGGTTTGCCTTTTTCCGCGTGAAGATTAAACCCGTAGCCATCGAAGTCTGGAACCTTCTTAATGCGGCAGAGGCGCGGCGCGATGGGTGTCGTACCGTTCGGAGACATGGTAGTGCTCGCTGCAGGTGCCACCTGCGTACTGATGAAAGATAACACAGACTATACCACCTGTTACAAAGTTCACTTATATTTAATTACGCACCATGAGTCACGATGAGATAAGATTAGTTAAACAATATCATGTTCCTATGCTCGTACTATTACGCTTGCAATCATTTACGACGTATTATGCGATTGGAATTTGTAAATTAATGATCTAGTTATCATTTATATACCTAGAAATATTTTTTAAAGCTAATGAATGTCATCAGAGAAAATCGGTACTAGGAAGCTCTAATTATTAATTGACAATAAGTAAAAAAATGGGAACACCGTTTTATAATATTTTGGATATAGAGTAACTCTATGCGCATAAATGTAGAACACCGTATTGATTACGAAGTAGGTACTATCTACCTTGTACTTATACTTTACATAAATAATGCGAAAGCTATAATAATGTATTGTGCGGCGTTAGGTTTCCAATATCTGTGTATCTTTGTTACACTGTCAGTGCGGATCAAACGCTCAACTACATCTACTAGATGAATATAATGGCTTTGCCATCTCATTTGCTTCCCATATCCCCTTATTCTATTCAATACTATGCATAATAGTACGTGGGTATTGGTAGTATAGAAAGGTGGATACGAATGGATGTTATCTTATCTAATCGAGACGGCAAGATTGCCCTCCACTGGGAGATAAGTAGATGATAGTTCAACAAAATTCCTTATTATCCTACTATTTTACATTTAAAGATCGGGTAAAAACACATTTCTTGCCAGAAATTGTTGTATAGAAACTTATCCCTCTAACATTGTGCTGAACTGTTATCTGTCTCTTATCTTTGTTTATTATTTATCTAGATTGGCTATCTATATATCCTATCTGCCATAGTTAAGTTTATATTTATTAGTCTATTTAAGCTTATTTATTAGTTTATTATAATATATATAGCTTATGAATGTATTAGTGTGTACATTAATTTATGTAGTTTATGTCAGTATATGTCATGCACTATCCCGCTTATCTAAACGCACTTTCCTTTCACCCAAAGGTTGCCTGGTAGAGCTTGCTACCATAGCAAGAAGGCCGCCTAGTTGTACTTTTTTTTTCATTCTTTTTTATTTATTTGTAAACTTACTTTGTGCAATAAAGAATTATATTATTATTATATTATTATTATTATTTTTTATTTGGGAAGGTAAATCAATGTGGAATCGTTTAAAACGACAATGATCGAGCAATTTATAACTCGATTTCTTGTTTACACAAATGTTAATGTAGAGGACAGTGTCTGAATTTATTTACTTCTGTTTGTCTATTAAGAACTGGCTACCTACGTATTTATGTTCCATTCATTGTAGAGTCTTTTACATAAGTAATATATTTGTTATAATAAAGAAGAAGAGAATAGACAGAAAATATAGCACTGACAAAAGTTTATTTTTATTACATCATCACATCAACCTGTAGCAGTCCACTGCTTGACGTACGCATCCCCCAGGGTACGCCTTAAGGCACAATCTCCCTTTTTACATCTTTAATTTATTATAAAGGCTACCTAAAACATAAAATGTAGCGCAACATAAACAAGACTCACATGGCCTAATAACCAACGAGACGAAATTGCCGAGTGAGGAAGTCACGTGCTTTTCACATTTGTGTGAAACTGCCCTCTTATCCGTAAAATTGTGTAGGCACCTTTTTTTTCCCTATTATAGCACCAGCTTATCTAGGATAACTTGTTAGGGATGGATAAGAAAACTAACTATCTTGATTATGGGAAGGTTTGGCGAGTCCCCATCTTGCCGATAAACAGATATTACATGAAGGTTTGAAAGTATAAAACTTCCAAAATATTGACAATAATAAAAGTTTTCTTTCATTTATGGGGAAACTACAATTATTTTTTGTTCAGTACACCGTGTTAATCGCAAATTCGTCTTTCTCCACTGTCCCCGTGTAAACAACAAAAGTGTACCTTTACAAATACTTTAATAATTAACACTCTCTCTTGTCGTGTGGGACACCGAGTTGACGAACAATGCGATGGACCCTGGTATCAGAGTATTTAATACTGAAAATATATATTTATTTGTACTGCTTTTGGTAACCTCAATTTCGTCTACGTACCTGATCGTGATTTGTAAACCAGTTAGTACTAACAGGATTGTTAAAAATAATGACCAAATTTATTACCAGATAAAAAATATTTTGCTACCAATATAAAAAAGTACAGTATTTTTAAATAATTATAACTTTTTAAGCACTCGCGATCACTTTTTAAATAATTATTAATAATACTGATAATTATATCAACGTTCAAATATTATAAATAAATGTACTTATATAGTAGTGATTTGAATCCAGAATCCAGCATGCAAAACTAACATTAGTACCTATGAGACATGATTCAAGATTTTGCAAGAAATTGCAACAAAAGATGTTAACAATACAATATGTAAAAAAATCTTAATTAGATTACGTTAACTCAGACAATAAAACATTTTGTGCAAACATTTGACAAATAAAAAAAATACTGAGATATACTTTGTCAAAAGAAAGGTAATTTAGACAACGTAGCAACTTAGACAAGTATCACTTGTAGGTACTAAGGAATCGAATTTGTTGCTTGAAAGCACGCTAGTTCGCTGACTTTAATATGAAACAAAATTTAACAGATAAAGGTATATTTAATTTATTAAAAAAAGAAAATTAATTTAAAACCCTGACGTTAATGTCTTATAAAATATGACTACGTAGCTAGTTTTGAAATATTAAAAGAAAGCAATATTTTATTTGAATATACCCATGACATTTTCATGCAACGAAACTTTGATAAATCAAAGGGTTGTTGATGTGGCTACATTTACGGTAAACCTAAAATAAATTGCCATTGAAGAAGAAGAAAATCAATCAAATAGTAAATGAAAACAGTCTAAAATTTAGCAGATTGACAGCAACGGTTCAACTAGCTAAATGAATGATACAGCATATTTGTTAAGGCGATTCTCTCACATGTCGTCCGCTGCTGCGTATTTTTAACGCACCGTAAAGCATGCGTATGTAAGAAAAAAAGAAAATTGCGATTCCGATCTTATTCCCGTACGTTTACGGTGTGTTTGCGGATGCGTCTGTCAAACGAATTGACACCCACTTGTCGTCCGTCGCTGCGTATTTGACAGACGCATCCGTAAAAGCACCGTAGCCGTCTTTGTAGGGGAATAAGGTTGGAATTCCTAAATTCCTTTCGAAAGACGCATGCGTTAAAAGTATGCAGCGACGGACAAATAAGTATGATTATGATTATGATGACAAGTGGGTGAATCGCCTTACAAACAAGTAAATTGCTTTTCTTTCATATTAACAGTAGATCAAATGCTGCTCTATGCTTGTATTTTTTGTACAAGCGTTGCATAATCATCATTTCATTATATACCTTTATAACAAAAAAAATATATTTGCTTGACAAAATAATATTGGCCAGCCGGGTGATTTTGTACAGGAGTTTTAAACTTATTTTTCAAATTACGACCCTTGTTCGTTGCGAAAATTTCGTGGGTTGATTGAACAAGATTGAGTTGCAGATTTTCACCCTTATTAATATTACCTATCAGTATCATGTTTTGGTTTGTTTTATGAGGGTTTTTTTTTCACATCAAAATTGTAACAACATTTGTCGTAACAATACATACATACATACATACATATATCACGCATATAATCCCTTGCGGGGTAGGCAGAGCGTAAATGGCCGCAAAAACGGACATTTACGCCACGTCTGACAAATATTTGAGGGACATTCTGAAAATTGTGTATCGCCATAGTGACAGGTTGTCAGCCCATCGCCTAAAATTGCAATACACACCCTCGAGTCCCTTAGTCGCCTCTTACAACTCCACAACTGTCGTGATAATA
Organism: Tuta absoluta; assembly: GCA_027580185.1. Classification (NCBI taxonomy): domain Eukaryota; kingdom Metazoa; phylum Arthropoda; class Insecta; order Lepidoptera; family Gelechiidae; genus Tuta; species Tuta absoluta. The sequence goes on from JAQAHW010000003.1 coordinate 9,509,511, forward strand.
TTATTGACATTACATTATTGGATCAGTTTATTTGTTTGTGTTAATATTACAAGTTGCATGTAGGTGTTGAAATTATAAACAACCCACATGTTAATACATCTGATTAACCTCCGCACCCTTTTGTGCCCCCATAATGGTTATAACCTTCCGCGTTATAAATTACCGACTAGACTACTAGATTAAAAAAGGAAGGGCGACAAGTTTGTAAATTATTTACAGCTGTCCACAAAATGTTAAATTTTTTGCTAAAGTTTTACTTTTTATTATTATCATTTATTTTTCCTGAACTTTTTCTTCAAAACAAAGCTTTTCGCCTTTTGTAGCTGTAGGTGCTCGTGCAAGATTATCAAACCACGCGTAAAACCAGCAAACGTTGATCTCTTTTATGAGATTGTCGATGTGCTATTCATTTTCATTTTATGTTTGTCTACTCTGTTAGATTGAGGGGATCATTTTCCTTTTTATTTTACTTATTTCTTTAAATCTTTCAGTGTTCTAACGACATCTTGTTTAGTTTACATGCAAAGAAAATACATTACATAATTTCCGCGAGGAAATTGAATTTATAAAAAAATGTTTTATAAAATCGATATTATATTTGATAAGAAATATTTATCCGATACATGTGGTGCTTGTATTTGTATCCGATCAAAGTAACCCGAATACATTTTTATGGGACGTCAAACTTTTAGAGCTTTAAAAAAAAAAGATTCGATGAACATTAATCAATTTTAAACCCCGGACCCTAAAGTTATAATCTCTTATACATAAGCATCATTGGTATAATTATAATTTTAGTGATCCTTTGTTGGTTTGTTTGGTTGTGCCTTGCAAATGGGTGTTCAAACGGAAGATAGATCGTGATAGTACTGAGACATATTGTGCAAGGTTAGTGGCTAAGGGATATGCCCAGAAACCAGGTATTGACTTTGATGAAACATTTTCTCCTGTGTTAAGACATTCTATGTCAATGAGATTGTTTTCTGCTTTAGTAGCTCAGATGAGACTTGATGCGACTCATCTAGATGTGAAGACTGCTTTTCTTAATAGCTTCTTGAAAGATACAGTTAACATGAAAATGCCAAAAGGCTTAAATTGTGAAAATAATAAAGAACTTACTCAAGAAGGCGATCTATGGGTTAAAGCAATCTTCAAGAGCCTGGTACCAGAGAGTAGACAGTTGTTTACAGAGTATTGGATATAAAACATCTCAACTTTAACTAAGGTTTTTTTCTAAGATCATGAAAAGCGTTTTGCTTACTGTAGTATGAAAATAATAACACGGCGAATTCAGAAATTGCACCTTTTTTTGAAGTCGGTTAAAATATCATTTTATTTTTGGGGGTTGGTACTCACGTGATAGTGGAGGCATAGAATATTTATAATACTGCGATGTGACAAGTTGCGCAAAAATCTGTGCAAGCATTGTTTGAATGTTGTCATGTATAAACATTCTAGCAAACCGAAACACTGTGGAAAACAACTGTTATATTAGGCGTGTGCTTTGTTTCGAACTCGTTTCAACGTTGATGTGGAAAGTTGCGAAGTTACTATTTATTTCCAGACTTTAGGTACCTACGTCACTGGAATAATCAATTGCCTCGCAACTCAACCCTTGGGCTCGTTAAGTTATTTCACTACCTTTTCTACCGTTTATTACGAGTCTTATTGATACGTAGAATAATTATTAGAAGCGTAACATTCAATGATGCGTCGTTATATCTTTATTAGCAAGAACGTAATCAGTAATTAAGTACCGGGGACTCTTTTATTGCATTTCCAGTGAGATAGTCAATAACACAAAGGAAATCAGTGGACAAAATTATGTTCATGTGACAGATACACGACGTTGTATTGTTGAATTGTTGACGATAATTGTTAGCAGTCACGCTGCGTGTTGTTTTATGTGCTTGATTTTTAAATTTTTCTAAACCATAGGATTAAAAAGTAAATAAAATCCTTATAAACTTTAACGAAAATGAGAGTTTTATTTGTGGAAATAGCTTCTTTTTTAGATACAAATAAAAAATAATAACGGGCTGTGCTAATTTATTAAATAAGAAATAATTAACAACAGACGAAAAAAACCAGGTAGATCAAACTTAGTTTTTGGCAGTTCCTCCACATGTCATCCGTCGCTGCGTATTTGACAGACGCATAATCGTATTCGTGTTTGTATGGGAATATGCTCGGAGATCACTATTTCCTTTCTATTGATTGCCGTGTGATGCCGGCTTAGAATAGCATCACTCCATTTCTTACCCGTGGGAGTCGTAAGAGGCGACGAAGGGACTCGAGGGTGTGTATAGCAATTTTAGGCGATGGGCTGACAACCTGTCACTATGGCGATACACATTTTTCCGAATGACCCTCAAACGTTTGTCAGAAGTGGCGTAAATGTCCGTTTTTTCGGCCGTTTATGCTCTGCCTACCCTGCAAGGGATAAAGGCGTGATATATGTATGTATGTATGTATTGATAAACGTATGCGCTACGGTGCGTTAAAAAAACGCAGCGACAGACGACAAGTGGGAGAACCGCCTATGTTATCTCATATGTTTTAATGAATCTTTAATTTTCACTGCAATCTCAAATCTACAAATTAACAAATTCTTTTCGGTAGATACCTATGCCGCGTATAAATAACTAATAAATTTAATTGTTAGAATTTTTCATCTGAAATGTTAAAATCTCTATGGAATTTAAAAAATATTGATGACACTGTCTTGTGATTTGGTGAATAATATTCGGAAACAAAGGAAATTTTAATTTTTAAGTATTTTGATCAATTATCCATATTTTTTGTGGACCTCATTTTTTGCAAAATGATCAAAATGACGAATTCCACGTGAAAACCAGGAACTGATAAGAGGTATATAAACTAGAGGCCTCTTTTAACTTCCAATAAAAATTCAGTTTCAATGTCCGGTAGAAGTTCAAAGCACTTTAGGAGGAAATTACCTATTTAAAGTCGTCAAACAAATTGAGGGTTCGAAACCGATCGTTTGTAATTTATATTCACAGGAAACATATCCTTCTCAAATTGATAGAACAGTAGGTGTAAGGTACTGACCCTTAAATACACCTAGGACATTGGCACATGTAGCGCCCTTTTGCGAATTTTTTGCTTACCGTAACACGCTGCATAAAGACTTTCTATCAAAGAAATATAAGAAAACAATATTTTTTGTCGTGATACATTCGATCGATGCCATCCCATCTGACTAATATTATAAAGGCGGAGGGAGTTTGTGTGTTTGTTAGGGATTCGCGTTAAGTGCTGTTTATATTCAAATGAAATTTCGTACGAAGATGAAATCGTATCTACGAGTAGAATATTTTCGAAAAAGGTGGCGCTACTGAGTCAATTCGCGTTGTGGGAAAACTTACAGCGACATCGTCTATCGAGTAGGTGAACCAAGATTTTCGTATATTCCGCAATGGATGATAGTCCGAGCGGTAGGTGCTAACTGCTAATCCTACCTTACAACATAATAGAATATGCTAACTATCTGCAGCTAAAGGACCTCTAGTAGCTTGATTTAGTCATGGATGGATCGATACGCTTATACTAATTTCGTAATTTCGTAGTTCTAATGAGCATTAATACATGTAAGTACCGATGCCATTTTGATTAATGTCTGTAATATCGCGATAACTGTTTTAATTGGTAATTGATACTTAGCTCAAAACATCCTTCAATAAATTGATTAAATTTTCCAGAATTTACTAGAAGCTCAAGGTTTTTAAAGCAGGTAGTAATATGTGACTCTTCTTGACTTGTAAGCCCCTTCATAGCATTTGATCAAAGAAAAAATATAAATTCTACTTATGTCTATAATCTTGAAGATTTACCCAGCAATCCGGGAAATTATGGCCCGTTATTTCGTGTGTGAAACAGAGTCGTCCAACGACCCGATGAACTCTGGTGTCGAGAGTTTTTCATTCGCCTACTACTAGTAGCAGGCCTCTGACATGGTTGTGCAACGACCGCCGACTAAGTAATCATAGACAGCAACCGGTACCGACGGCTTAGCGTGCCCTCCAAAACACGGAACCATCTTTCTTTTCGGACAATCTGGTGGTACAGCCTGCAATTTCCTAACCAGACAGGGAACAAATTCACTATGTGTTAAATTTAAAATATGTAAGTGCCCCACTGAAAATCGAACCCGGAATCTTTGCGTCGCAGGCAGTCGTACTACCACTGCGCAAAATCGGCCATCAATGGCCTAATTACTATTATGTAACGAGTAGAGTGGCGAGACAGTGGGCAGTCAGTGCTATCGGCCCAAACTTACATTGGAAATTCGAATTCTAGATATTTTTAATAGTAATGAATTTAATAAACATATTCCTATATTACTCATATTCCATGTATATAGGTCTGTGAGAGATATCAATGGAAAACAGAAAAACTTATATATAAATTATTTTATGAATATAATTTTAGCTACCTACCAATATTTTCTATTGACGATATTTGCAGTAACTTTCCGAAGGTATTAAAAAGTAACAGGTTAAGGGCTAATTTGTTAATTTATATTTCCATTGCCGTGTGATGCCGGGTTAGAATAGCATCACCCCATTTCTTCCCCATGGGTATCGTAAGAGGCGACTAAAAGACTCGAGGGTCAGATGTGCATTGCAATTTTAGGCGATGGGCTGATAACCTGTCAATATGATACACAGTTATCTGATTGACTCTCAAACTTTTGTTAGACGTGGTGTTAATATCCGCTTTACGGCCGGTAACGGTCTGCCTACCCCGTAAGGGATATAGGCGTGATTTATGTGTGTATGTATATTTCCATTCCTCGGCTCAAATGTGACTCATCGTTTAGTTGGCTAAGCCTGCCTTCAACAAAGTAGGCAGTTTGCATTATGATATCAATGACAATATTTATTTAGGACTTTTGTGACAGTGACAGATTGGGGCAGTGTTAAAATGTCGTCTTCCAAAGTTTTATTGAACTATAGATGTGCAGGCAGGAATTTAACAAACTTATATTAGCTGTTCTTTAAATTTAATACAATAAGTACCTACTGGTGTTCTATACTGCTACCCTTCTTATATAAGAATATTTTTTTTCGTTTCAAACTTTTATTACACAGACTTGTACCAAGAAAATTATAATATGTAAGTAGGTACTTATCGTATACCGTAACTACTGTTTATTATACCCGAATATCTATGAATGCCGTGCCGTGTGATGCCGGCTTAGAACAGCGTCACCCCATTTCTTTCTCATGGGAGTCGTAAGAGGTGACTAAGGGACTCGAGGGTGTGTATTGCAATCGTAGGCGATAGACTGACAACCTGTCTCTATGGTGATATACAATTTTCCGAATGACCCTCAAATATTTGTCTGACGTGGCCTAATTGTCCGTTTATGCGGCCGTTTACGCTCTGCCTACTCCGCAAGGTATTATAGATGTGATATGTGTGTGTGTGTGTATCTATGAAAAGTTTCAGTGAAACTGTTCGTAAATTACCAAACGTCGATTATCCTGGGATAATTTAAATCTTCCTATTTTTGTTATTATATTAGGCTACTTCTAAAAAGGGTTAATCCATTTTCCTAGGGTGGAACCTGGGGTAAAAGACAAGGGCTTAGGTAAGGCCCGGGTGGGCTCGAAAACTAAATTCCCGTTAAAAAAGGTGATTTAATTTTCCTATCGAGATTGACTTAAATTCGTCTCCATTCTCGTCTTACCATATTTTATAGTTATATAAGAATACAAACGGATAGTATTTAACGTACTCACGCCAGTTATTATTACATGATTAGTGACACTTAATATTATTTATGACTTAATTACCTTACCAAGATACGTACATACCTATCTATCTGCCTATGTAGTATGAGTATCAATCTGGTAGGTATTATTGTAACTATATTAAGTAAATCGTCGTCAATCTCAAAATTGATTGTTGAACATAAACAATCAATATCGAGATGGAACCAATATAACCATACAGGATGAATCAGCTGCAGTAAGTTACTAATTTTAGATAAGATAATAATAGAATAATTTATTTATAAGCTTAATGTCAGTATTTACATATAAAGGAAATATACTTAGAAGTACTTAAATATTACAATTTAGCCTGAACTAGGATTACCCTGTATCTCAGGCAAACAAGGTCATATTTATTAATTACATAATACGTCTTTTTTATAAATTATATAAAATACCTAAAATGTTTACATTATCTAGGTGAATACAGTTAAAATATTAATACTTATCAACTAGGTGTGTGACTTTTTTACTAGTAGCTTCTGATACAGGGTCTAAGAAAAGACCGTCAATAATTTCTCTGTTTCCTCATACGACAACAACTGTAAGGCTTCTTTTAGTACCCTTTTACATTCATTGTAACATAAAGGGTAAATCGTTAAAATTGCGTTTAGTCGATTGTAAAGCCTGGGTCCTAAGAACACAAAAAATCTCGATGAAAAGGCGAAGTTTGTTTGTGTTTTCTGTGTGCAGACAATATCTTTACGTCTTTTGTTAGTTATATCCGTGCAATAGGAAAGTGCTGCGTGTTGTTTTAGTACAGTGCTTAAAATGAATAATTGTCGAACTGTTAGTACTTGGCATGACTTATATAAAAGGTTAGTAGGATACAGGAACGGACGAAAACTTAATACCTTTAGGACAGCTCGTTGTGCCCTTTCAAGTGTTAGAAGGAAAGTTTTAGAAGAACCACCCCATGACGATATGCAATATGTAAGAAGTGATTGACATAGGGCAAAGTAGACTTGTGTAATCAGTTGAGAGTCCGCAAAAGAGCGTAATTTTTTAAAAACGAAAATTAGCTTGCGAACTCTACCGCTTAAGGCTTCAATGTGTGGTCTGAATGAAAGCAAATTATCTATTATGATGCCCAAATATTTTATTTGGTGTGCGGGTGAAATTACAGGACAGTCGCAATTTGTGTCCGTTGGAGAATAACAGTGATGGGCGTAAATGCTTGGACTGGGATTTGCTAAAGGATAGTTGCTCTTTGAGAACTTTACAAAACTTGTTTTATCGGCATTGAGGGTGAGCTGATGATACCGCAACCATTTACATACAACATTAAAACCTCGCTGTGCATATTCGAAAACCTGTTTATCAGTTTTGGCGGAAAAGATTATGGCTGTATCGTCCGCATATGAAATAATCTTACCGCAGTCTAATTTAAGGTCGCAAAGATCATTGATTTAATCAAAAATAGGGTTGGACCTAAAATGCTGCCTTGTGGGACCCCAAAGGATGTATTAAGTCGAAAAGAGCTCATTACATTACCTATTTTGACGCATTGACACCTATTTGATAAATAACTTTCGAATAGTTTCAGTTGCGTACCTCTTATGCCTATGTTTTCAAGCTTACGTAAGAGGATTGGGGTGGAAACAGTGTCGAAAGCTTTAGCAAGGTCAAGGAATATACCTATAGTTTTTTCTCCTTTGTCAAGTTCCTTTGTAATATGATCGGTTAAGTGGTGGACAGCATCGGAAGTTGAAAGTTTGGCTCTAAATCCAAATTGCATACTAGATAGAATGGAGTACTTCTCTAAATATTGAATTAGTCTGGTATTAATAATTTTCTCAAACACTTTAGATATTGATGTCAATAGGGATATAGGCCTGTAATTAGTAACAAGATTTTTAGGACCGGATTTATAAATGGGTACTACGACCGCTTTTTTCAAACAATTAGGAAAAAATCCTTCAGTTAGGCATTTTTGAAAAATGTGTGTGAGTGGTAGGACCAGTAAGTGCTTGATTTTTTTTAGTATTTTGTTTGAGATACCATCCCAGCCTACTGCACAATCCTCTTTTAATCCTGTTATTAAACTTTCAACCTCTTGTGTATCCGTATCCAGCAATACAAAAGACTTTGACGTAGTTTGTGTGTTAGTATATGGAAGGTGGGCATCGGTGCTCTGTATTTTTTCAGACAGGTTTTTGCCTACATTAACAAAAAAATCGTTGACATTATTAACAGATTCTGTTTCAGAAACATGTGTTTTTAATAATTTTGAGGATGTTTCATGCTGCTTTGACGTGTAGGTTAAGGTCTTAACATGTTTCCAGACTTGTTTATTATCCTTTCCAGCCTTTGCCAGTTCACTCCTATCGTAATTACTTTTTACCTTTTTTAACAAGTCATTACAAAAATTGCGGTATCTTTTGTAAGTTGTTAGTAGAATTATATTTTCAGAGTGTTTTTTAGCCTTCATATGAAGCTTATCCCTGTTTTTCATACAACGGATTAAACCCGGAGTGATCCATGGCTTAATATTATAATTTTTCCTACTTATTTTCACGGTCACAGTGTTATCTAATATAGCTTGTTGAACAGTTTTTATTAAATGCAACAATGCAGAGTCAGCATCAGCAAAATTGTAAACTGGACTGAAATCGGTCATGCATAAATACTCTTCTAGTTTATTTATATTTAATTTGTTGACAAACTGTGTTTGTCGTGACCTCGTTTTCTTTAGACTAAGTGTTATTAGAACAGCATAATGATCGGTTATAGACGAATTAGTAACTAATGTAAGTGATGGTAAGTTGGTTTTAAGCATGACGTGATCTAAGCAGGAACCAGTCTGAAACGTGGGAAGAATGTGAGCAGGAAGAAGACCGTGAGATGAGCATAGATTGAGATATTCCTGACCGGGAACGTTATCGCATCCTACCGAGATAATATTTATATTTATATCGCCCGTTAATATTATATTTTTAAACTGAGATAAACTTTTAAGAAGTTTATCTAATGAGTCCAGAAAAACTTCAATTTTCACAGTAGAAGGAGATCTATATATCGCAATAATTGCAGTATCCATGCCAACCTTTATTAATAGCCGGTTACATTCTAGTAAAAGCGGCTCCTCAACAATTTTGTCTAAGTTATTTTTAGCATATAATACTACTCCGTCATTTTGGTAGTAGTTTAGCTTACTATGAAATGACCTGTAGCCTTCTATTATAGGTAGATTTAGACTACCACGGTTTGTCAGCCAACATTCTGTTAAAATAATTAGGTCACAGTTGAAATTTAACCTTTGTTGGAGTGTACTGAAATTATCAATATTTTTATAGATACTGCGAATATTTTGTGTTAGTATTGTCAGCGCATTTCGGTAGCGTGAAAGATATTGTTTACAGTTTTCAACTTCACAAGATTTTGATTCGTAAACAGAGAAATTATCTAGGTCATCCATTAAAAGATTAGTCATGGCGAATTAAAAATGAAACTAAAACTACTTATACAAAATATAGATCTAGACCACTTACTTATGGACGGCGCTCTTAGGCGCCTTCATAATCAATAGAATTAATGTACCTTTGCTCGGCCATTTTTTTTGCGGGGCATTCATCATCACCGGTTTTGTGATTGCTGGGCTTTTTGTATAATCGGCAAGTTGCACATTTTGGAGCTTCCGCTTTGTTTACGCAGTCCTTGGCCGAGTGACCCACATCACCACAATGGGCACACGTATCTGCTGGATTCTTGCAGGTCTTAGCAGCATGACCATACTGCTGACATTTAAAACACCTAGTGACTGTGGTAAAGTCACGTACAGGGCAGGAGGACCAGTTCACAAAAACTCTATTTTGATTAATGAGGGCTTTTCGAATAATTGCTGGTACTTCAATGATGTAGTTGCAGGTTTCAGCGTCTTTCTTACCCGATTTATGGCTCAATTTAATAGAAGACGAGAATTTTTCCCAAGACCAGTCCTGGAGCTTGTCAGCTAGATTCTGCTCATAAATGCATTTATAAACGTCTTTTTCGGGCATTGTCGATGGTAATCCAATAACAATGATTCTGGGCTTGCGCTTGTGGGGCTCATCAATAGTGATATCACAGGAATTTAGTTGTACTGACTGCTTTAGCTTCTCGATGTCTTCTTTAGAGTCCGTGCTGATGATAACGCCACCATTTCTCACCTTGCGTAATCCTCTAACGTGTAACTTCATCTGTTCTGGATTAACGATCTTCTGGACTAGGGTTTTGGTCTCCTCGCTGGTCTTCAATTTATCATTGGGATAGATTACTAAAGAGCTTAGGTTTGATGGACGAATTAGGTTTTTGGTACCTGTTTTGATGGCATCGGCAAAGGTCAAACTTTTTTGTGGTTGGGCAGTCTCCTTGATACACAACTTCATTTCCTGAAGTTCCACAAAGATGTCCTCTTTTTCTACAGCTGCCTGATGAGATTGGTACTTAGATATAGCTTTTTGCTTAACGGATTGATATTCCACTGCAACTTGGCCTGTACCATTAGATATTTTACGGCAAAGAGTTTGGATTTTCAGCTTCTGCTCCGAGTTGAGCTTGCTTTCTCCTGTTATGGTACATATTTCGCTGAGGCAAGTTTCAACAGCGTTCAACCAAACATGTATTTGCTCTGTCTTCACCAATTGCGGGGGGTCCACCGGCTGCTGAGGTGGTATGGGCGGCGGTGTTCGAGCTGTCCGCTTGCTGCGACTTCCAAATGGACTTTCCTGACCCGTCTCTGCCATATTTCTTTTGATCTTAAATTGCCATTAAATAAACAGCAAACTAAACTGTTATTCACGCACTAAACAAAATTAATACAAATCATAGTCGTACGTGACTATACTGCTCACTTGAATCTAGGGCAAATATTTATATAATTTTATTATTTTTAAGACACGTCTGCTTGCTATGAAGTCTAGCTTAATCCGAATTAAAATGATAATTTTGATATACTGATTTTCCATACAATTACTAACAATAATCAAATCACTAACAAATTCTTCTTTTTTAAAATTTCCTAAAATAAACGGTCGAAACAAAATGTAGTAATAAGTGCTAACCAGCGAGCAATTTAATCTATTATTTCAAACCAAATGCCTGTAGAAAAGTTAGTCAGTTTTATAAGTATTATATCTTCACCGTATTTCCGATACGAGTATAATCTTTTTGCATATCAATTACATCACAAGCTTGAATTTATGCCAATTACCGATCATTTGAAATAATTAGGTACAGTTACCTGGAATATATAATGTAATTAAATAGGTAGGTATAGGGGAATTGTGCTCAAGATGACATACTCTGATAAGACGACACACCATCAGTCTTGGTTTAAATATTCGCATTAGAGCGGGGCCCAGGACGTTTTCGAGAGTGCCTGTAGATGGCGCTGCTACCCCAATTTAGTAATGGCGAATTTGGAACACACGTGGGTAATTATCGCATATTTTCGCAATTTTGTGTTGGAAAAAGTTTTGCTTGCGCTTTAGTTTGGTGAAGAAAACATAAATAAGGTGAGGATCTTTGGTTTGGAGTATTTTGCAATGTGAAATAACATTAAAAAAGGGCACAATTAACGCTAAAAGCGCTTTCAATCCTAAAAGTATTTGTCACAACAAGTAAAGTTTGACTTGCGGGGCTTATTGGGTAAGACGACATACAAGGCGTCTGTCTAAGATGGCATACTACTGCTGCAATGGACTATTTAGCCGTTCTAAGCCAAAAACACTGGGTAAAGTGTCAGCTGTGTTCCAGCTGGTGCCATACGCTATGCGCTGACGTACCGGCTAAAAAAAGCAGTTTACTTGCGAATTATGTAATTAAAAAAATATATTATTGTCAGGTCGACGGGTCTAAGACGACATACCGTAAAAGTCTAAGATGACAATACTATGTCATTTTATCCTTATGATATGTCGTCTTACACACGTCGACCTACGTGTGATTATTGTTTAATTTTTCATTTTATGTTAAGCTAATTGTTTAAAAATTAGAAGAATTTGGTTAATTTTGAAACGTTTTATAATACCAATAAATAGCTGTTCTCATATGTCTTCATTTATTTCCACAATCTGTTCTCAAACAAAAAGTATGTCATCTTAAGCACAATTCCCCTATCCATACCAATTACAAGTCGCAAATTTTTGCACCATGGTTTACCGGGTCGTTTGTCGACTTGGTGTCCCACTCAACAATAACGAGAATAGTAATTGCTGAAAACCGGCTGACAAATAATACTGTCTCGACTCAAAATGTTGTCGTTACATAACGCAATCACAGTTAAGCGTTTCAAAGCACCTCTTGGAATCCAAGTGCGTAATCTGGTGATATTATCATTGGCACAATATTTCCACTCTTTAGTGATATAATCCTCCTATTTATGTCATCTCATCCTCGGAGGAATGATGCAGGTATTAAAATAAATGAGAAAGAAAACTGCGTGTTGAATGTGCTATATTAAAGAAAATTTAAAAATAAATCTCTTTGAACACGATGAAAGAGGATTTTTTACTGTATTTTGGTAAATAATTTGGTATGTCAGGCGGCCATTACACAATATCCTACAATTTAGATGAGATCCGACCCCCTGCGTGTATTTCCAATTGTTTGAATATGAAATCAACAAATATCTTTTGCGATGTGTTTTCTATATATAATATGTATTTATTTACAAAAAAAAGTATCTAAGTATTAATATCAGCTATTTAGTTCCCATAATACAAGCTTTGCTTAGTTTGGGGCTAGATGGCGTTGTGTGAATTGTCCAGAATATGTATTTGTTTATTGAACTCTACACAGGTCAGTTCAGGTTAGTTCGGTTAGGTCACATTAGAGGAAACCTTTGAAACCGTCAATATATACAGTTACCTTCATATATCCAAGTTTTTCCAACAAACTGTTTAAATTTACAGTTTCGCGTCAATGCCAGTCGCGAAAATTAAATTCTGTAACATGCCCTCAACTTTATTCAAGTGGATAGGTGCCAGCCAACAAAATAAGGTTGTTTGTTGAGAATTGTGCTGTTCAGCGAAAACCACGCAGTGTAGCTGAATCCTGAAACAACAACGCGTCGTGGGAATTTTCACATGTGGCTTCTCCTGATTCATCAAACCATATTTGTTAGCTGCCATCAAAAATCAAATCTCAGATAAGCTAGAAAGATAATATTTTAGCTAATTGGGTCGTTGGTTTGAATTAATTAACAGCACTTAAATTTACCCATTTATAGGATCAAGTTTATTCTGATTCTTATTACAGTTATTGAGAATGACCAGTAATAAATTATTATCGTAAATGTAAAATCGGAAATGCAGGCAAAATAGTTGACGGCCGATGTGGCGCAGTTGTAGTGCGAATACTTGCGACGGAAAAGTTCTGGGTTCGATTCTCGGTGGGTCACTCATAAATTTAATATTTATCACTTTGTGAATTTGTTTCCAGTCTGTTTAGGACATTGCAGGCTGAACCACCTGATTGCCTGTAAAGGAAGATGGTTCCGTGCTTCGGAGGGCACGTTAAGCCGTTTTGCTGTCTATGATTACTTAGATAGCGGTCGTTACATAACCATGTCAGAGACCTACTACTAGTAGTAGGCGGTTGAAAAACTTTTACACCAGGGTTCATCGGGTCGTTTGATGACTCGGTGCCTCACACGAAAAAAAAATGGAGAAGACCGTAAATGCGTAGGTTAAAGGGCTGAGAATAGTACGTTGGTATGACTTATAAATTATATAACATACTAATGGCGTGATGAACCCTGGTGTCAGAGTTTTTCAACCGCCTACTACCACTAGTAGGCCTCTGACATGGTTGTGTTACGATCGCCGTCTAAGTGATCATATAGCAACCGGGACCGACGCCTTAATGTGCCCTCCGAAGCACGGAACCATTACTTAGTCACGTCATATTAAAACAGTATTTACTTGCATACCCACCTTAACAGACTATTCCTTATTTCGTACTATAGCTCTGATACAACAAAGTATCGATCAACAGAAAGAGGGTTAAAAGGCCATACACATATACAATGCGAATTCTATGTTCCAAAGTTATATTAAAACAGAAGTGACAAGCCGGGTTTTAATACTGTATATGTATACAATAAATTTAAATTCACCAAATTACTCGGTTTTTTTCATGAATCCGTCTGTTAGACGAAAAGAAATTACGAGTTCCCATACAAAAAACTGATACCATGGCACACTGTAACGCATGCGATTTGACCAAGGTATAGTCTGTCATCGTGTGGGATTTGACTAATATAAAAGCCTAACAGTATTTGTGTTGCACTGAAATAAATGCTCTCTATTTCAAATAAAAAAAACAACAACTTCGAAACAAAAAGCAGTTTTATTTGGCTTGATGAAAACACCGGAATGAAAATACAAACGTATTTTCACGCTGGCTATTTCAAAGCTGGCTAACAACTGCACAGGTTATACAACTTGGCGCATATATTGTACCATATAAGTGAGTAGGTACCTATATTGCCTCAAATCTAATAAAGTGTAGGTACCCACTGTCTCTAGCGACTTCTCAAAAATAAATAACTCCAAAGAGCTTCCTTATTTTACCGCGACATGTTGCGAAGATACATTTGTAATGTGTTATTTTAATACAGATTTTTGCACCACCTTCTTTTTGTGTGGTTTTTATTTTTTTGTTAATTATAAAATAACATACATAATCCATTATGGAGAGTGAAGTTATAAAGCGAAAGTCTTGTGCATATTATGATTATACAAACAGTACTTGTTATCACACTCTGACCTCAGCATTTTCCCTCCTGGGGGTATATTCATGGCTAAACAAAAGAGGATTTGCTGAAGCTAATTACCTGCTGAAAGTCTTCGAGTTCTGCTATCGACACGAAAAGAATATGACGAGCTTCGTCGCATTATTTCTCTAAAAGGTAGGCGACTTATTGTAGAGGTAATATTTAGCGAGGATAATTTTGTGAAATCTGCTTACTTATTGCGACTTACTCGTGGTGGGTTGATGTACTGAATTAGTTATTTCAAAGCTGAAGTTCGCCGGGTAAGCTGCGGCAGCTAAGGTAAGATGAAACAGGAAGCTCTGCATTTGAATATTCATGTCAAATCTGGTCTTTAATCAGAAGGTTCCAGCATCATTTGTTAGTTACAGGTAACTTTCTATATTTACGGGTTGGCTACTAACGCGATGGAAGCTCGTTATTGACTTGTCATAAAGTTTACAGGTGCACTACGCTATGCCTACTAACTTACAAAAAAACGTAAAGAAACGAAGTCACGCTTTAGGTTCACTCGGCTTAAAGAAAATATGTGACTTATAATAACGTTGGTTTTCGATTACATCTGTATTTATGACATGTAAATTAATTCGTTTCGTTTTTTACATTATTTTGTCTTAAATTTCCATCTTACAATTGTAAAACTTTGGTTTAAAGCTTATCATCTGCAATATTATACAATTTTCTTTTCAAATGAATCTAAATCTGAAAAAGAAAAAATACATGAAAAGCCAACGGATTTATTATGCAAAAATAAACTGTTCCATAGATATTATCTAAAGAAAAAATTACAAAGAGCCAAAAATATTTAGGGAGGTATTTTTAGACATAAACAGAAACTCGCCGCTTTTCAGCAATTTAATATGATTTTATGGAGGTATCTATATTATTAACTAGCTTTTGCACGACCAACAAAACATCTCTACAGACTTAAGGCAGGAACTCACTTGCGTATACACTTATGCACAAACAAACCAAAACAAAAAAAAAAGTATGATAATGAAGTGTGTTGTTAATAGAAGGTAGTTTAATCGCAGAACTTTAGATATTTTTTATGTCATATTCAAGCAATCCGAAATTTCGTGACAAAACTATATCTACAAAAGAAAGTTTCTAATAGTTCTGTAGATTTCATTTAATTTAGATTCATTTGAATAGGTCTGCTTAAAATCCAAAATGATAAAACCTTGTACTTCAAAATGAAGCTAAGTACTTGACAAATTCAATTTATATTTCTAGGTCCACGGGAAGTACCCCATAAATTTTAACTCCCTTTTGAAAGGACCAAAAAAAACGTTTTATTCAGAATAAACGGCCGTATCTTTTTAACGTTTTGTTAGGTGATATGCCCACTTGACGTCCGTTGCTGCGTATTCTTAGCGCATTCGTAAAACATGCGCCTGGAAGGCGAAAGAAAACTGCTAATACCCATCTTATAGCAATACTAATACGGTTATGATAATTGCGTCGTTTGACAAAGGCTTCCGTCAACGCACCGTTAACGCACTTCCGCCGATTTTTTTTTGATGGATAGAACATGCCATTTTAATTTCAACTCGATATCTATATGCGTTCCTGAGATAAAGGCGGTACTGCCATTATGACGGACTTACGGACGTATTTTGACGCATTCGGCTGTCAGACGAAAGAAAATTTCAAATTCCCATGCACAAAGCGGATGCCATGGCACACTGTGATGCATGAAATTTGACTAAGGTGTTTGACAGATGCATCCGTCAATCCGTCAAAGTGAGAGATTTGCCAAAGGGTTTTGGCGGACGGACGAACAGACAGCTAAGTAATCACTTACGAGCTCCTTTTTTGTTCTTTTGATGTACGGTATCCTAAAAATCCCAAGAATATGCAAAACAAGACGGTATCTTATACACATATAATTAAGTGACTAAAAGGAAATTAAGCTTATATTAAACAGATTTCTAATTAAACTGAACTTTTGGAACTTTCGTTCATTTTGTTTAGTTAGGATGTTTCAAACACTAAGACACCTATTACATGATAAAACATTCCTTACCTTCTAAACTTCGTTCAAACAATGTTACAGTCTCTCAGCAACAATTGAAAACTGAAACAAAGTTTTCCACTGGGACCTCCACTCATTGTTTTCGTTGAGGAAGCGTTTTTGAACATTCTCTGAACATCTCACGTTTCCGAGTAAAATTATATTATTAAGCCTTCCTTCTTCAATTATTAAATGGCTTTACATTGAGATTGTGTGTACCTACCATTTAATTAAAGTATTGTTTTGATTGATTAGGATTTAATCCTATTTAATTTCTCTTTAGTCGAATCATAAAAAATATATGTTTATTATTTAGTGAACAGGGATTACTCTTTCGGTGCAGATCTCATCGTACGACGTTACAAACAAAATATTACAAAATTACCAATTATAATACCTCACGTTATTTTATCTAAATAATGTAAGTATCAAACACGCCGCACGATTTTAAGATATTTTACCATTCAGGTTCTAATTATGAAAGATGCTGTATGAAATAACATAGACACGCCGCATATCATGGCACAAAACGCCGCATTACTTTGCGGCTGTCATAGGCTATCATTTGCTTGCCGGCAGTTAAAAAAATGTATTCTATCTTGAATTAAATATTTTCCTTTACACCACTTATTTTTTTATTTTTAACAAAATATAAAACCTGTTAAAATAAATTTATGTGTGAAATATTATATACACTATTTTACACGCCAATCAAAACATATGTCCGTCGACACCAATAGTTAACAAAAGATAATAATTTACCATCACTAGTTCGACTAGACACTTGGCACACGATCAGAAACTATATTAAATATATTTTCAGCACTTAAAACATCTGCGATGTTCCGTCTGCTCTCTACTAGTTATATAAAAATACTTTATATTTCATTTAGCAATTTATTTACTGGGTGTTAGTAAACGTATACTGCGTCCCTTTGAAGTCAGCTAGCCTATCAAACTAGATAACTTCCACCAAGGAAGAAAGGGAATAATTATTATAAATGAATCGATTGACCAACGTAATAATTATAATCACATAGAAAGATTTATTTTTGTACCAACCTCATTAAATTTAAAAAAATAACTGAAAATGATAAAATAAAACATAAATCTACTTACTTTCATTAAATTACCGCAATAATATAAATCTGTTGTTGGTTTATCAATACACTGATTGTGAATTAATTTTGACAGGCTAAACGTGAATATTCAGTGCCCACGAAAACATAGATTTGAGTAAGCTTATTCGACACGCACTTTGCACGCTTTTACGAGTACTTTTTCGGTATCAAGTTCTTAGATTCGAAAACTCCGCTTTGCTCACAAGGATTATATACCTCTTTCTTTATTTCTATAGGTAAAGGAATATAATACTAATCAGTATAGCTACTTGCTATTCAATTTGTCAAGAAGCTTCCATTGCTTACTTACGTGTTTAGTCTACTTCAGTCATTTTATTCACCATCGGCGTCGTTGGTATCATTTAGTTACTATATATAATTATGTAGAGCTGGGTTTAATTGTAATCATCATCATGTGTTTTAAAGTTTCGGCATACAGCTATTGAATACCTGATAATCAAGCTTATTGTATTTCAATCATTTTAAATTTGGTAAATTAGATTATCTACCTATATCCGGCGTGAATTACTGCGATCTAATTCACTTTGCAAATCCTCCTAAATGGCGGTTCTGAATTTTTCAGCTTTTGAACGAAAGTTCTCGACTGATCCCTGTACTAAAAAGTTTCAATACCGGCACAAATCTATACATATAATAAAATAGTATAACCATTACATTGAACAAATTTAATAACCGTAGGTGATGTTAAAAGAGGAATAGAACAGTTTTTTCGTCTGTCCGTTTGTCCGGGCTAATCTCTGAAACTATTGCAATTTAAATTCGAGGGCACCAGCTAGTGTTAAATACAAAGGACTGGCTTTTCGAGTGAACTTTGTCAAAAAAAAAAATTAATGCTGACACACCTAACAAAATTTGCCGAGTATATGTAAAAGGGTCAAATTTATTCAAAGTCTAAATTTCGGTATAATTCGCTAAATCGCCCAGAGGTACCTACGTAGTAGCCTTGGTAGTAGGTAGTACCTTAATAAGGGTGGGTCTCCATTGAGGCGGAGCTGTGAGGATGCCCAGCGTTGCAGGAATTTGCGCCGTATGATGTCGTAAATAAGGGGCTCTAAGGTTACATTTTTATTGCAATTTTAGGCGATAGGCTAACAACTTGTCACTATGGCAATATAAACTTTTCTGTGAGACCCTAAAATGTTTGTCAGACACGGTGTGAGTGTTCGTTTTTACAGCTGTTTACGCTCTGCCTACCGCGCAAGATAAGGGGCAGCCCTCCGAATACTTATAGAGTGCATTCAGACCATGAAACTGAACAAATTTTTATAAAAAAAATATTTCAGGAAACGCCAATTTTTTTACTTGTCATGGCAATTGCAGTCAGCTGATCTTGATTTTGTATGGGAGGAGAATTCTTTGTCGTTTCCTGATATATGTTCCTATGGGAAAGTTGTTCAGTTACATTGTATGTGTGCACCCTATCAGTATTTGGAGGGCTGTCCCTTACAACCCGTATATCGAGTGTGTGTTTTACTATGCCCGAGTAAAAGCTATTATTTTCTATCCTTCTCGTATGCATAATATTGTCCGTCTGTATCTAGATTTTACATTTATTTTAAATACCTACTAGGTCAGAGTTTAAGGTGGTGATGTGTAGTGTAACCACACAGGTGTGACCATTGATTTTTACCCCAGGGACGTTCCGGTAACAAAATTCCTAGTTAACGATCCCTGAAATGGAGGGATTCGGAATCGATTATGTCTACAGTGCTATATATTATCAAACTACAGGCCACACTTTTACAGGTGAACTTCGATGTTCATTGCGTAGTCGGTTAGCCATTATGGTACCAGGAATATTAACCGGATACGCAATGTACTACGGATTTCACCATGAGACTTGTAGCTTGTAGTTTCATAACATAGGACACAGGTGGTTGATGTGCTATACGATTCTATAGCTATAACCTATCCATTTAAAGGATCAGCTTATACTGGCTATTCTCAGTTACTTTATGAAAAACCAGATTAAGTCCATCTTTTTAGTGAGAAGGTTGATGTGATGGTGATAAAAATAAAAAGATCTACTACGTTTGGTCAAGGAAAGCTTAACTTATTCTGTCCGCAATTCTCAAATTAGGCTTAAAAGGCCATTGATTTCAAGATTTTTATTCGAGAACCGACATTTATTTTATCGGTACTTTTACTCTGAATAACAATTTATTCGATTTTGCAGTAAAAATATACAACTAGTTGTTATTCCGAATTTCGCCCGAAGTTATTCACTCGAAGTAGAATCTAAAGTGGGTGTAATATTGAGAATTGTGATGTGTCGGACAATCCTTCTAAATATTGCTTGCTTCTGGCATGTATAATTTTTTTTTTTAAACAAACGGACAAAACGAAAATATTTGAAAGCTCTTCTTGCATGATTAAGCTATTGAGTTATAAATTAGGTCTGAATAATAATAAATGAATTGAATTGAATGTCATATTTATTTTAAAACTTAATCGACAACCAGTACGTAAATTGTACTACGATTTTGTATAGAAATGTGTCATAAAAGTACATAGAAAAAAATATTTATATAGCGCGTGATTTTTCTAGTTGTTTCCTTCAGGGAGTTTAAAGGTCGCGGCGCCAGGAAACGCAAACTGAATGTAAAAAGCAGTCATTAATTTTCAGTTTAAAGGTTTCCTATGTTATGTATGCATGACTTAGGCGGTTTTCCCACTTGTCGTCAGTCGCCGCGTTTTTTTAACGCACAGTAACGCATGCATTTCCATTTCCCATTTCATATAAACTCACCGTAGCTGTATTTTTCAAAAAGATCGGAATCTGCCAATTCCAGTCAGCTGACAGACGCATGCGATACGGTGCGTTAAAAAACGCAAACCGCTTTATTTTCGCTATTTAATAGAAAACAGATTAGGGTCGGAATAAAAATGCACTTTTAAAATTACATTATTTGTAAAGATAAAAAAAAACTTTAACTGCAGCAGTCACAACAGCCCACTGCTGGAGATGGTCCTCCCCTAATTAGGGAGTATTTGCCATAATCACCAGGCTTGGCAGCCGGATTGCCTGGAGTCATCCATTAGTCGCTTTTTACGAAACCACGGGCAGTGGGCTGATGTTAATCTCATGTGCTACCACACGGCAATAAAAACGCAGTCCATTTTAATTACTCGGATAGAAAGAGACCAAATCTGTACAGGCTGTACAAAACTTACAGAAAACGCTGCACATTGTATGCACCGGTACGGTTCCGTGATCTCTTTGATTGTTTGTCTCGATTGCAACGAAACCAAAATGAACGAGGAGTTTGAGCCGAGGGTTCGTCATTGGTCTGAGTTGCCTGCTGCGATGGGCGAGCAAGCCAACAGCCAGTTGAAGTGAAGCCAGTGCGAGACTGCTAGCCGAACCGGCGGCACGCGTCAGAACGAGACAACTCGTGTCGCACTCGCTCGTGTTTCAGCAGATCGGAGTTTAAAAAATAATTCTGGATATTACAACAGTGTCGATTTTCTGAACCAGGACGGATCTAATGGATTCTGCGTGTCAATTTGGAACCGGTAAGTTTTGAAATTAGAAAAAGTGTTAAAAGTTTATTATGATATATGTATACCTAGGTTACAATTATAATCAAGCTTTTAATGTTTCTGGATTTGTTCAGGTAAATACTCGTAAAGGTATGATAAGACAAATAATAAGTAAATTTTATTCAATTTTGAATTTCTATGTCATATTTTTAATTAATTAATTATTTATTTATGTGCCAGCTATCTTTATGCTTTTACAGGTTTTGCACTTTAAGTGAGGGTAGTAAGGTTCAAAGTCACTGGTACACACGTTGTACCACGACGGTTATGTGAGGGTCTAATTTCCAAATCTAATAAAATTAATTATTTTAATAGTCAGTTATTGCTAATGCTATAACTGATTTTAATGAGTAAAAAAAGGTCGCGTTAAAGGACAGATGGTTCATTCACATTATATCATGAATGGAACGATATGTTTACGTAGCAAAAAGACGTATTGAGTTTTTATACCAGGAACCAATTAAATGAGGAAATCATCATAATATTAACAAAATAATTTTTTGACCAATGGATATTATAATATTAATCATGCAATAATGTAGAAGAGAAGAGCCTCATCCGTCATACTCATAATCATTACAAAACAACTCTGCTCAAAAACGTGGTCAAACATTGAAAAAAAAAACGGTCAAGTGCAAGTTGGACTCGCATACCGAGGGATCCCTAAGCCCTATAAGCCCCATATATACCCCACTTGAACTAATAAAAAAAGGATATTTTTAGCACCCTAAAACATATTATTTAATATTTTGTGTATAGTTAAGTAGGTAGGCAGGTAATAATTAATTTTGTCTTTATTTTACTCTAAATAACCTTCTAATTAATTTAATAAACGTTTATATTTATACATTTTACAAGCCTTAGACTTTTTCTGGGAAAAGACAAAGCCATTCGCGAAATTTTATAGCTCTAGGTCTGCGTCTTACCCATGAGTTTAAATTCCCTTTTTGAGGTTATTATAACACGCGTTTTTGCAGCAGAAACTGTTGATTTTTTTACGTTAACTAACAAGAAAAAAATCCCTTGTACAAGCGGCTGTAGACCATAGTACATGATTTTATTTAACTCAATATATCGTCGCGTTACCGAGATAAAGTTTCTCAACAGACGGACAACAGAGTTATCCTATACAAGGCATCCGTGTTTTCCTGTTGAGGTATGTAACCCAAAAAACTGTCTTCCCATACATAATCCAAGTATCTTCTTCACCTTTCCCGATTATTGTGCCCTGTGATAAGGTATACCTCATATTTATGTATATATTTTATATTATTTTTTTATATATATAATTATTAATAACATATATTAGTGATACTATTTTAGTGTATTGATTTAGGTTTATTATTGCATTTATTTTGCACCGCCTCGGTATTAAGTCCGCCCATGTAGGTAAATGAATTGCATAAAGTTAAATAAATAAATGAATGAAAAGTTTACATAAATATTAACGAAGTATAATTGAAGAGTAAATAAATATGTATAATAAATAACCTTTTAAAAAAGCTGCTTGGGAGTCTTCAATAAAAAAATGAAAGTACTTTTTTTCTGAATTGTACAATTTCAGAGCTCTGTTTAAACAACGTGTACCCATCTAGTTTAGTACGTACATAGCATCGAAAAGGTAATAATGTTATAAAATTTACGGGTTTTCATTCATAGTTTGTTATTTACCTTAGTATTTACGACATATAAGACCGACCCGCTCAACAAAAATAAACCCGTTAAAAATGTATATTAAGGGCGGGCCGTGAGAAAAATAGGTATTTTTGGATGCATGCAATTTTGTTGGTGTTACGATAAACATTTTATTTTTATATATGATGATTTTTCATTATATTATCTAGATTTTTGTCGCAGGAAAACACGATTAAAGAAAGTTTGCTCGATAGATTTATTTTTTAAAGTTTGGTCTATTTTTACACTATTTTGCGTTTTGTATAGCAATCTTATGATAATAACACATTATTTTTTGCGAATACGATACGTCTTGTATATTACTAGATTCTTGTCGTACAGTTTTTTGATTACTTGTTTATTTGGCGAGAAATTTCCAAAAGAGTGAAAAATCGTCTAAATATGGCGATTCCGCTCTGTTCTCACACACAGGATTTACCATTAGTGGGAAAGGGACGATTAAAAGTTCGAGGCAGGCCCTTAACATACTTAGTTATAATAGATATCTGTGTAAGTTTAAAGTCAAGCATTATGTATGTATATGGAAAATGTCTTTAAAAGTTGTTTTTTTTTAGTTAGTGGAAACATTAAAATTGCTTTAAAATCGCTCGCGGTGTCATTGACACTCTTATGACACTTTGTCACTGTCATTAGTACAAGTACGGTGTAAAGTCCGAAGAAAATTCTAAAATAATCAATGAGTTGTTTTTCATATTCAAAAAATATTTAAGTTTGTCGAAGTTAATTTTGTTAAGTATTTGGTACAGAGATAGTGGGATAACCCAGTATTTTAATGTATTTTAATTTAAACAACTTTTGAGACTGAAAATTCTTTGTTATCACTTTTAGGACCTACCTGTCGGAAGTTTATTCACAGATGTAGCATAGGCGTTAAGATACTAGTTATGTTCTTATAACAATTTGATTGGTTGGCTCAGTTGGTAGAGCAGTGGTACCCCACGGTACCGACCGGCTTCAAGCCCCGGCGGGATCTAACATTTTTAAGGAGTTAGGTTTCATGACAAACTGGGGACTGAATAAAAAAGGACGAATTATCAAGTTTCAAATAAGGAAGAATTAATTACGTACCTATTCAATGTGAAAATTTTCTAACAATTTACACATCAGCACTGTACCAATGTAAACTGTTTATCTTTTACTTTTTTAAAACCAGTCTCGTTTGTCTGTTGTTCGAAAAATAAAAACAAAATATGATCGGGCTATCTGATAGTCAGCGACCAATTTTTTACTGCTTTTGAATCTTTAAATTTAAAAAATATTCTGAATGACGTGGCATAAATTACCGGTTTTTCGGATGTTTACGATCCGCCTACCCCGTAAGTGTTATACATTTCATTATTATCTACTTATTGAATGCTTATTTTTTTATAAATAAACATAACTGACATATGACTGTCTCGATGTCATAGTTTTTTATTTATTTAACTGTTTATTGCACACAAGATAAAACACAGGACACTTACAATTAAGGAAAAACAACACAACAGGTACTACTTATTTCTACAAAGAAATCTCTTCCAGCAGTCCTACGGTAGAGAGATAGCATAAGGTGAGGCTGATAGTAGCCCTGCCTGTTACGCCATGGATCGTGGGTTCGATTCCCACAAGGCACAAATATTTAAGTTATTTGTGTTTATTCTGGGTGTTTTCTTTATATAATGTGTATTTATTACGAGAAAAAAAGTATGTAAGTATTAATATCAGCTATCTAGTTCCCATCGTACAAGCTTTGCTTAGTTTTATGCTAGATGGCGCTGTGTGAATTGTCCAGGAAATTTATTTATACCGCACATTCGGTAAGTTGTCCAACAGGGTAAATACGTTCCTAAGACATAAATTTAGATGGAACCAAAATATGTGAGAAGCGCAGCGCATACGCACTTACAGCATCTGCTGCATATTTTAAATTTTACAAAAACCATCTCTATTGAAAGAATGAGCAGGTACCTACGAGTATGAGAAATATCTAAAGGGAAATGCAAAGGTTTTTGGACTCCCAAACCTCCTTCTCTATAAAAGGTCACAGCCGTTACCAGACAGATGTAGGTTTCAAAGCCCCAGGTTTAAAATAGAAAAATCCAGTCTTAAATTAAAAATAGTCGCGGCCGTGGTGAATTTGGAGGGACCCCGTTTATATAGTTGCATTTTCAATAAATACCATGAAATTGCTCATTCTACCTCTACAGGTTATAGACAAAGCGGCGGAAGAAATTTTAAAAAAATACTTAATATTTTCTGAATTGAGGCTTGTTTTCTGCTAAACGCAACCACTCTCGGTTGTCAGACTTTGACCCAAGTATTCGTCATTAAGCCTAGATTTTGATAGTAATAATAATTTTCTTTACAAGATCACTTTGGAAATATGTCAGTACCTCCCACTCTATTAAGATAACCACCAAATTTCTTATAACAAACGCCAAGCTTACTGGCATATGACAGGTTATGTAATGATACAATTAACGCGACTGTACCCGTGAACGACCTCGACAGTGGCGGCACTTCACAAAAAAATATTTTCTCTTTATAAAAACAATCTATGAGAATGTCCGATGCCCTAGTTTCTAGTATTATCCATAAGTAAATTAAAACCTGCAAACTCAATGAAACATTAGCTGTAATTAAAGTTATGGCAATTAATACCAAAAGTTACCGTTTCTAGACACTTTTTGCCAAAAAGTTGCAGCGAATATTTCATTAAGTTTGCAGGTTCTAATTTTACAAGGATAATACTAAAAACTTGGGCAACGGACATTCTGATAGATTGCATGTTTAAAGAGAAAACTTTTTTGTGAAGTGGCGCCACTGTCGAGGTCGTTCACGGCTACATGTGCCTTCATAATCCGAAATTGGTTGATTTGAATGAGGCATCTGCATAAACGCTAGGTGCTCAATTTTAGTGGCGTGGAATCAATATTGGGTGAAATTTTACTATTGACCGATAGCAAAAACTCAAGACGGGTGTTAAGGAACAATTTTGTCAAAGGAACCATGGTCAAAATACGAAAAATAAAATTGGACCTCCCATACAAAATTGCCGATCAGCATTTACTATGGAAACTCAAAATATTTTTGTTACATTTTCAACCTATGTTCCTTGTGGAAAGTTGTTCCTTATCACCAGCCCGTCTTGAGATTTCGCTATTGGTCACTATATATGTAATTTGCTTATTTATATGATCACACACACACGTTACGTCTTTATTCCTTACGGGGTAGGCAGGGGATACAAAACTAGTCCATAGTAATAATATAGAATTATTGTTGTAGATTATTAATTATATGTATTACCATATTCCAAGTGAAAGCACCTGACACGTCTTAGAATCCAACAATTACGCTGGAACTTATACAGGAAATTATACGTTAGAGAAAGTTTCTACCCACTTCTTTCTGAAGTTAATATTCACACATGGTTTATTAAGGCTTGGCACGTGGAAAACTGTAATCAGAGAAAGGCGTGTCCGAGTTAGAGCCTGTCTATATCAGTACGTCACGTAACTCACGTTGCGCCGTGCGAATTCACGGTAACTTGACGTAAAAATCCGCGTCACGACGCCGGGATGTTGCACGTAGCTGTGCTGTGCCTTGTAAAATTCTGTGTCCATCATTTAAGCACGGCAAACAGCAAACTATAAGTACCTGTTAAATTCCAAACGATCCTGACATTGTCAATAATACGGTCGAAAATCACTTCCACAGTATTATTTGCTTTAAAATCGATAGTAAAGTCAAATTCACGACGCGACAACGTGCCACGGCACGGTGCTGTCCCACGGTGACAATGTCATGACGTGAAGATATAGACAGGCCGTTATATCTAGACGACTTTGTCGGTAGACTATTTAGCTAACCAGGTACCTATGCGCTTCGTGTTTCCTTTACGAAGACATGGTTTATCACCTTGATACCAAAAACAAGCTTAAATATACAGGTTTTTATTTAACTAACTGGACATCACTTTTATTGCCGGATCTCAGTTGGGTAATGACGCGACAAAGACGCTGCGATGCAGTAGATTGCAGGGAGATACCTGCACCATTGTTGCACCGCTGCGCGCCGTAGGTACGCAATTTCTGTTGCCTGGAAGAATTCTGCTCGGCAGGCGGAAATTTATTCCGTCATAAAAATGTGTGCTTTTGTTCTTGCGGGTAACCGCGTATGGTTGAGAAAACGCCAAAGAGGAAAAACAAAGGTAGCAGGTATGGCAAGGAAGTGAATAGGAGTAGGTACTTGCTTTATCCATATAATCTGTCTTAGTCCTGTAACCTAGCCTAGAGTCCATGACAATCCCATTATTTATATTTATATAACAGAAATATGAGACACCTTCCAATTAACATCACAATGTCGAACATATTATCATAATAAACACCCAAAGCAGATAATTTAATTAGTTATGTACATATATTCATTATATTAAGGAACTAGTTCAGCATGCTAATATGACATATAAACTGTTGACCAAATAGTAAATATTAGTGTAAGTAACGCGTAGGAAGCTAAAATAATACTTTACGATTGTTTTTGGTGATCCTTTATCTCATGACGTGTCAATCGTGTGGAACTAAGTGGATAAACTTGTTTCGTGTAGCAGATACAAAATACTATAAAGGAAGGTAAACAACTTTTTTGTGTTATGCAGTTCTATACAAGTTGTCGTCCGTCGCTGCGTATATTAAGTCGTATGACAGATGCATCCGTAAACTCACCGTAACGCACCGTAAACAAACCGTAGCCGTATTTCTATGAGAATAAGATCAGAATTGTCAATTTCCTTTCGTCTTACAGACGCATGCGTTAGAGTGCCTTAAAAATACGATGCGACTGATGACAAGTAGGAGCACCATCTTATATTTTACTATTGCCTTTATGTACTAAAAAACCATGTTCCTACTTAACAGTCCTTACAAAACAAACTATAACGACACTCTCAGCTGTTAAGCCCACTGGTACGCGTTATCCTCTTGTTAAGAAATATTTATTTCCACGCGGCAAAAAACTTAGGATGACATTCAGTATAAGTTCTTCCTAAAGTAGTAGCTTGGTAGTGAGCTTCTTAAAGTTTTGTTTGCAAGTAAAGTAGGGACTTAAATTACCCTACCTACACTATGATGACATCGGAATATTTTTAACCTTTGTACTGACGCTTAAGGACAATGTCACACATTAGGGACTTAAAGTGAGACGTAATGGACGTAGGACGTAGGAAAGTTTTAAATAGATCCACCACTTTAGGCACTCAGCAAGCAACTTACTAGGTACTGTAGGTAATACCGTAATATTTCTATGGTCTCATTATTCTGTGACTAAGTAGGAAAGAGCAATATTTAATAAGTATTTTTGTTTTATATATTATCTGATACGTCTCTCTAATACACAGGCAGGTAAAAAAGTAAATGAGTTTCCTTTTTGATTATATTTTATACTAGCTTTTACCCGGACTTCGTCCGCGTTAGATAGTGTTTTTAGGCACAGGTTCTAAAGTAGATGTGAAGAGGTATATTCATAGTAAGTATGACAGTGATATTAGAAAAGTTTTTATCTCTACTGTTTGAAGATGACTTGCTTGCTTATGTTGTAAAAGGGACAATTCAAAATTTGCTATCCGGTGTACTGCCCTGAGAGATCAATATTTATAACCATTGAATAGAAAAGTCAGTAGATAACAAAAAAATCCTCGGTAAAAAGTTGCCAATGTCCTTTCTCAACTTATTCCCATCATACTGAACAACTTTTGATTTGGCACCATTTATGTATCGCTAATAGTTTAGGTGGGCTCCTGATGGTACACCTGGTGGTCTACATAAGGTACTCCAGATCCTCAATATCCTTGTGAAAAGAAGCAGCCCATCATACTGAACAACTTTTGTTTTAGAACCATGCCTGTATCTCTAGTAGTTTAGCTAGGCTCTTGATGGTACACCTGGTGGTCTACATAATGTACTCCAGATCCTCTATGTCCTTGTGAAAAGAAGCAGCCCATCATACTGAACAACTTTTGTTTTGGAACCATTTCTGTATCTCTAATAGTTTAGCTGGGCTCCTGGTGGTATACCTGGTGGTCTACATCTGTACTCCAGACCCTCGAATGGTGATAAAAAGTAGCCTTTGTCCGTTCTCGGTATGCTAGCAATATTTGTGCTAAGTTTCATGAAGATCGGTTCAGCGGTTTGGCCGTGAAAGCGTAGCAGACAGACAGACAGACAGACAGAGTTACTTTCGCATTTATAATATTAGTGTGGATAACATCGACAGCAGAATAGTTTTGTTTGTTTGTATAGCAATGTCACGCTCATCACTTACTCTCACAAAAGAAAATTAAACCCTTTTGAAACCAATAGCATTGTACTTAGACGGCTGCGACAAAAGGTTTGTCGATACCTATACACAAGGAGCTTTTGTCCATATCCATCCTGGATATACACATGTATTAGAAATGAATTTTTACGTTCTACTATAGAAAGAATTGAGCGTATGCGGGGCCCCGGCTAATGGCATTACTTTATCGATATTTTGGTTCCTTTGTATGTGAAGGTGATTTCCTTAATTTCTTCAACTTCAACAGCCTCAATAGTCCACTGCCGTGTTTATGGTAGTTTTTAACAGCACCACCCTATTTCTGCCCAAGGGTGTCATAAAGGGGATAGCTATTAAGTCATGCAACAGGGACGTAGCGTTCCTTGTGAATACAACACCTTGTACTGCATTCGCCAATCCGCCTGCCAAGCGTGGTGAGTATGGCAAATAGGAGGGTGACCCACGCTCTTATCTAGATTGTAGAGAAATACCTAGCAAATATGTAAATTGCCTTAAAATCTTTTCAGCAGTGGTCATAATCACGACAACATCAAGCATGTTGGAGCGTTAGAGCAAATCTCTAAAAAATGATCATAAAAGTCATTCTCTTCGTCTGATAGTGGAATAACCATCTCCATTTTTTTAATTAATTGTCGTTGCCCGCGATCTTTGTTTCGGCAAGTTTAAATGTCTGTGTTTTATTTTATTTTGTACTTTGACCAGACCTTTGTATTGGTACTTAAGTTAACGGAAGCCAAGAACTCTTATTTTTTCTTGAATTTATATTTCCGCACCAGCGACCTTCAATTTAGTCACTTGCAATGGAAGTAAGATAGTACGTAATTCATCGACCTTAATAATAGAAAGAGAAGCATTTTCTACTTTTAGCTGGTCTCTCTGAGTTCCTTTTCTCAATGAGGTTCTGTTAACCAGCAGAGGCAGACCATCATGTTTATAACTTTTTGCTATGATATGCTTTGCTAGTCATTTTCGTATCCTCGTTAGGTACTCCAGACCCTCGAGTGCTGGCCAAAGGTGACCAGGACATTCAGCTATCACCTCACACCGTAACCTTAAACTTATTTTGATTGTAGTGCCAATCCCCCTTTAGGCGTTATTTTTATAAGCTTTTTTAATCCATGACGCAAATTTTGTAGTCGAATTCGTGAAATTGTCATAAAATACTTTAAGTGGGTATACCGTGATGTTTTGACATCTAAACAGATAAATAGACAAAAAATCTTTAAAAAAATATATGACGTATTTTAAGTATGGGCGGATACTTACATATAATTTTTATTTCAATTTTTTTCTATGTACAGACTTTTGACCGTCTTTAGCTTTAATCTATGTATAGATTTAACGGTTTATTAGTACTCATGATAAAGTACAAAGGCATATACATCAAGAAAAACAAAGCAAGTGGTACTATTTGCAATCAATGTTAGCTGGATATCCTAACTTTTTATAACATTTGTTCTAATTATCTGTAATGACTCAGTTGGTAGGTGAAACAAATATCAGTTTATTTCTGCCAGTTTTTAATCTTTACTATTTGTCTGTTTTATGGTAGAATCTATAAAAAAGATAATCAACTTGGCACTCCAAGCGAGGACATCCAACGATTGCTTTCGTGATAAGAGGATACTCTTCACTTCAATATTTCGCGACGGCTACGGAGGCCCTTCTAGATCAAAGGCGCGTGTCTTTTTAATTATTTCTTTTTCATTCGCGACTAAAGCATACTCACCATGTTGTATTTCTATAAAATATTATAGTCATCATCAACGCAGAGATGAGAGATGTCTACTGCTGTTACTACTGGACGTAGTTATAACACAGACCTTCTACAGGAGCCTTCATAGACTGGTTATTTGGCTCACGCCAACTGCATCCCATGGTAAGCCGCAACCCTTTCAAGGTCATCGGTTCAACGACCGCCCTATGCTGCAATTTCCGATGCGTGGGTAGCACTTCAACTTTATTAATTAATAAAATAATAAAACGGTAACGATGGTACCGAGGATTACCTATTGGAAAATAATGAATGTTTTATCAATTTAACAATTCTAGTCGTCTAGATAAAACATTTTTCAATTTAGTTTTTGGGCAACACACTCCGCGTAGCAAATAAATAATATATGTATGATAAATCCAAGGACTTTTAAGGATTTCAAAAAGATTTTGTAACAAAATAATTGTGATAGACTTGTTTTTGTCAACAACAACAACAGTTGAACAACAGTTTTTTTAGGATTGATAATTTTATGTAAATTTAAGTGTTGAACCAATATTTGCAAATCCATCAAAAAAGTGTGCGTTTCCACGGAGTGACCACCCCGTGGAAAAAATTTAAACAATTATAAATATTTAGTACAAGTTAGAAATAGAAAAAAAGTTACACAGCTTAAGGTGTGGTCACTCCGTAGAAACGCCATTTTTTCAGATCTCGGGAATGCATGCATGTTGGCATGAAATAACCTAGCCATGATTTAGTACACTTTTTGTAATAGGCGTGTATTAAATATCATGTTTCTAAGCAGTACAGTTTTTGAGATATTCGACCTTAAGTGTGGCCACTCGGTTGAGCACCAGTAAAAATCAGAATGGCCACATTATATTTTATACTCAACGTTTACAGACAAATCTAACAGTACCAAAATAAAAGCTCTAGCTTTGCGTAAATTCGTACAACAAACACTTTTCAATTGTTCAGTCGACTTTTTTTTTACCCATTAAAAAAACACCTTTACAAGAACTTTCACAAGGAAACATTAATACATAATTTTTGAACGAAATGTGTACAAAAACATTTCATTCATAATTTTCACGTTTATTTCGTATTTTAGTAGATATTTGGCTGTCTAAAAATGAACTAAATTTGCACCGTATAGGGTGACCACACGATTTACGCACGTGGTATTGTGGGTGAGGTACTGTTCTCTCTTTTTCGTGTGGGACACCGAGTAGACGAACGATTCGGTTCCTGTTAAAGCGCGAACAATACAATGCAGCAAGCGTTGTTACGATGTCAAAACAGGTACGTGGCGTGAGTTTTACCCAAGTTTTACCTCTATGTAACAGTCGCTTCTAAAAAGAGAAGGTCTAGCCAAAATCCTTGTTCCATATACTCTACAACTCTGTGCGACATGACTTGTATAATTCGCAAACGACTTGAAAAGTCCAAACTAGTGAAAGATGACATCATTTTCAATATGAAGAAATGTTAGCCGCAATATACTGATTTAAGCAGGCCACAAAATACAGCGGAAGGTTTTCCGCGTTTACTACATAATATCTCGTATTCCAGGGCTGAATAATTCCTGTTTTTTCTTTGCTCATGCCAACTCATCGAGTGCTCTCTGCCTTATTTCTTGCTTTGAAATTGTTTAGGACGTGAAAATATCTAGAGAACAAATTCGCTCCACTCATTGTAAGATTTAAAATGTATTACGAAACAGTTATATTATAAATAAAATTCGATATTATCTGTTGATTATTTGTATAACTTTAGTCAAGGGTTCGATCTCTATGCAAGTAGGCAACCTTATAGTTTATACTATCTGGTGAATCGAGCTCGCTCGGTTTTTCCTAGCTAGATCGGTTTATTGCCCGCGAAACGTAAAAAGAGGTGATTATAAATAAATAAACACAAATAATTAAATGAATATACGAGAAATGCTCGTTTAAAGGTACAAGATTACATTATATAGAATACTAGATTTCCACCCAGCGGTTTAATTTTCCCGTGGTAATAGTTGTTTTCCAGCGGTAAAAAGGCCTATGCGTTATTCTTTCTACCTGTTTTCCTAATTTCATCCAAATTGTTCAAACGTGAAGAGTTAACAAACATACATACACACACAATCTCTCAGATTTATAATATTAGTACGGTTTATTCATATATTGATATCTAGGAATGTGCCCAAACATAATACGCTTTGACCTTAGATTTTTTTAACTTCACCTCTCTATAGCTTTGGCTTTCATCGGGAATAATTTACTCGTACTTAATAAGAAACTTATAGACGCTGCGCTGCAAAATCTCTTAAAAAACTGTTTTTTTAGGGTATCACTTGTTTATGCTATTTGACATCTCATCTATAAATAAGCCATAAAAACAGGATTTCTGTACTCGACAGCCATATAACCTCCCTGCTATGTTTGGTGTACGTACCAGGGTACAGCAAAGATTTTTGGAAATACGCACGTTGCTAAAATTAAAGACCACCTACCATATCAAAATCTTGTCTAACACAAATATTATAGTGTTCTATAATTATTTTGTGTACAAAGCAGAAACTGGGTCATTATTATTGTTTATGCGTAGGTAGGTAGGTACTTTGTTATGCTTACGTACAGGTCTTGTACCAAAATACTGCGATACGAGAATATCTGTTAATAGATAGCTGTAGTGGTACCTATATTAATATATATAAGGTGTAAAAAAAGGTCAAGAGTACCCTAAACCGACGAGCATGCATGAAGAGATTGATGAATGTGGAGGAGGCGAAAGAAGTATGCCAGGATCGTAGTAAGTGGAAGGAAGTAGTCTCTGCCTACCCCTCCGGGAAAGAGGCGTGATTTATGTATGTATGTATGTATGTATGTAAAAAAAATTGCTGAGAATATTTTAAGGGGTGAACCAGTACATGAAACTGAACAACTTTCCCCAAGGAACATAGGTCGAAATATGAAAAAATTAGTTGTATATATTATATTATAAAATTATTAATAGGAAAATGTGGAATGATTTTGGCGGAAACTTACTAAACAATAGGTTAATAAATATTGGATATTAATAATTTAAACGGAAAGGCAAATGACTGCTCTTCTCTTTTCATTTTCAATCTCGTGTGCGTGTGCCATGTGACGCCGGCTGAAAAATAGCATCACTCCAATTCTACCCGTGGGTATCGTGAAAGGTGACTCAAAGATGAATCCAGGGCATGAGATGCTCTCTTCTCTTTTCGTGTGGGACTCTGAGTCGTCCAATGACACGATGAACCCTAGTGTCAGAGTTTTTCAATCGCCTACTACTAGTAGTAGGCCTCTGACATGGTTGTGTAACGACCGCCGTCTAAGTAATCATAAACAGCACCCGGGACCGACGGCTTATCGTGCCCTCCGAAGCACGGAACCATTTCTTTTCGGACAATCAGGTGCTTCACCCTGCAATGTCCTAACCAGACCGGGAACAAATGCTCGTGATAAATATCAACTTTGTGAGAGTCCCACCGAGAATCGAACCCGGAACCTTTGCGTCGCAGGCAGTTGCACTGAGATGCTAAAATGCACTAAGCTCGCCCCTGCCTCCGTCTGCCAATCGTGGTGAGTATGGTCCCCTCCGATAGGGGAAGGCCCATGTCCAGCAGTGGTTTGTTGACTGTAGATAAATGAATGTAATATATCGCGAGCGCGAATTTTTTCTACACCTTTTTAGTTTGTACCCACTGTAAGTTTTATACCGATTTGAATGACAAAGAATACAGAATAATCTTTCTTGCTTGCGTCTTAGTTGAGCTTCGGAGGGCACGTTAAGCCGTCGGTTCCGGTTGCTGGCTATAATCACTTAGATGGCGGTCGTTACACAACCATGTCAGAGGCCTACTACTACTACTGTAGGCGGTTGAAAAACTCTGACACCGATTCTTCGTGTCGTTTTACGACTTGGTATCCCACACGAAAAGAGAGAGAGAGAGAGTTGTGATCAAAAAGTAATTATTACTTTCCAGCTACCCTTTAGGTGGTCAGTGACCATTTCTTGAAGTGACTTCATCTAGATATGACCCACATTTTGTATGCACCATTTCGAATGGATTTGACCTCCTGATCTTACACTGTTCTATACGGGTAATCCTCAGTAAAAATAAAGTACTTATTTGTAGAGCTATCTCCCTGACAAACGTTATAAATAATTCTCATGCATGAAATGTTTCATTTGCATGATTGTTATCGACAAACAGAACAATGAAAATACTCGAAGTGTTAAATACAATAAAACAAATGTGATTTGTTATCGTCAGATATTCGCGCTTATTGCAAAGATAGTGTAAATAAACACTGTTTATTCCATCCAGACAGACAGGCATTCACCTCGAGCGTAGGTAGGTGTAGGCAGGTATTAGTCTCAAATGTGCCGACAAAAAGGAGATCAATTTAATAACAAAGGTAGCCTGCCGCCCGGAAGTCGTCGTTTTCGTGTGGCTGCCTGTCTTTCACCGCTTCATTCGGACTAATGCCTATCATCATCTTATCAACGCACCATTACATCTACGTAAGGTGGTTCTCACATACACCACACGATTACTGACGGAGCCGGATTTTTAGCCCTAATAAAATCCCATACAAATACCGGATATAAATAAATAGGTTGTAAATATCCTGGAAAATTCACTTAGCGCCATAATCAAGCAAAGCTTGTACTGTGGGAACTAGATAGCTGATATTAATATTAATACTAAACACAAATATTTGAAAATTGACTTAACAAATATTTGTGTCTTGTGGTTGACCCTCGGCTTAGCATCCTTTACGCCATTGGGCCAGTCATATCATGGTAGATTTGCGGCAGGCGGCGGAATTGTAACAGCACCGGTTGTGATTTGTATAGCGGGTGTCACGAACCGCAATATCTACCGGTGCGTGTGCGATTCACCAAAGTTGGGTTTCGAGCGTGGAACAAGCCGTGTTTGAAAGTTGTGTTATCATGGAATAAGTTATAGCCTGCCTATACAGGCCGCACTATGATTGCTCAGTTGTCTTACTGAGTAAACATTCATAAGTATTCGCTGTCTGTATAAGGTAATGAGAACGTGATGTTACGCCAAAGAAGTTTTTGTAGTTAAAATTGTATTTACGTAGATATGTTGGTAGATATGTCTTTTTCGTAATTAAGTATTGCAAGTACAAAATTATGTAATTGCAAATTTAGGTACTTTATGAAACTCAAAACTTTACAGACGCTAGATAAAGTTTACTCCTGGCTAACAATAAATCTCGAATTAAATATCACAAAAACCGAACCTCGGGAAATCAGTGTTAAAAATTAATTTAAGAACATACATAATTAAAACAGGAATATTAATAATGTTGACAGTACTATATTAAAAGGAATGAAATTAGATAATCACCTCACTTGGAAACAGTAGATTCATGAATTTATCTACAATCGACACATTATGTACGGATTAACAAAAAAAAATATATATGTATTAAGACCCGCTTTATACAAATGTTATTAGGGGGCATTAAATTAGTTTAATTAGAGTGTCTACGTAACGCTACGCCTTGTATGATACCAGTCAAGCATTCTTACGCCTAATCTTTTTATTTTTTTCGTGTGGGACAGTGTCGTCCAACGACACTATTAACCCTGATGTCAGAGTTTGTCAACCGCCTACTACTAGTAGACGGCCTCTGACATGATTGTGTAAAGACCGCCATCTAAAGAATCATAGGCAGTACCCGGGACCGACGGCTTAAGTTGCCCTCTAAAGCACGGAAATTTATTTTCGGACAATTAGGTGGTTCAGCCTGCAATGTCCTAACCAGACCCGGAACAAATTCAAAAAATGATTTAATATCAACTTTGTGAGTGTCCCACCGAGAATCGAACCCGGAACCGTTGCGTCGCAGGCAGTCTCACTACTACTGCGTCACATCGGCCGTAAACGTTATGTGTATGTAGTTGCATTTACTATTTTTATCTACACTCTACAAAGAGCTCTAAAAATCAACTACGTACACTACCAAACCTTCGTACCGGCTCAGAATAGTACCGGCGATGCCGCGTCCAAGATGCCAGGTGGCGCGGTAATGTCCTCATTACTTTAAATTTTAATAATATATAAAACATTTGAATTGAACTTTAAACAAGAAAAATAACAAACCAAGCTAACCTCACAACATTATATGGTACGAATGACAGGTGTGGCGGACGATAGCGGCAAATTTGAGTATTTAGCTATGCGATAAAAAGGCACTTAGTTTCTTTTTATCGCATAGCTTACAACATCAATGATACAGTTTTTGAGAAGAAACTGTAATTTTTAAAGGGAGAATGCATAAATCAGGTCTTTATACAACTGTTGTCAAATTTGTAATGCGAACGAGTGTTAATAAATGACATTATGTTATGTATGAATATAAAGATAATTTTACTAAAGAGAATAAGTGTAATACATATTTTTATTTAGTAAAATGTTACAAAAGATATAGCAATATTTTGTAACCTGTTATGATTGTTGCTACCAAAATAATAATTTCTTAGAGCTTCTACATGCTGGTCTAGTATTATTGTTTAAGAACTTTGTTAGTTTGTGCAAATAAAAAGTTTAGGTTAAAAGTGAATTTAATTTATTAGTTTATGGGTCCGATTACCCAATATCATCTGCATGTATATATAATAATATATATATAATAATCTTAGAAATCTTGTTTTTTTTTATAATTTTTCATGTAAGTAATTGTGTAATCGCTACTGAAGCTTATTTATACTTTTTACCTTGGTACAATCTGACCTTAACCACCCTTAACCTTAAGACTATTTTTCTGACATCAATCAACACGCTGTCATCGCCTTAGTTTACATGGCGATGGAAGTCTAAAATAAACAAACAGACAAAATCAACAAACATGTTATATTAACGTTTATTGATTTAAGCTTCTGCCACATACGGCTTCGTGATACGTTAAAATTCATACTACCTACTCATATACATTGGAAGATATGATGACTTTTTCTAAACATGGCCGTCAGCAATATGCAATATTGTAATTTGTAAGTGAAACTGACATAAGTGTTGCCTTTATAGCGAAAAAAAAGTTGTATACGATCAATGTGTGGGATTTAGGATTACTACCTTTGCCGTCGCTATATAAATATCTGAAATGTGTGTTTTCAAACAAACAAATATGCACTTGTTTAGAAATTCTTGAGAAGTGAATACAAGATCCCAAACAAATCTCGACAGGCTTATAAATGCTTCCTGACACACCTCGAACATTAATGTATAATAAAATTTGTCTGAGTACGTGTGTCAGAATATACAACAAGTTACCAGAATATACATACAACAAGATCTTTTAAACCCAACTTGTACAAATGGCTCAATCAAAAAATATTATAAAAAATTAATTCATGGAAAATAACTGTACATACAAAAAAGTTTTTAAACCACAAGGGCTATTCAAATCTGAGGAGAGTCGAAAGTTGAAACTAGTGGGTAAACTAGATTAGTGTTTGAAACACTACCGTGATACAAAAACTGACTTGTTTCTGACCGTCAAAATCATACACCATCTCACACTTTAATAATGCGCACTGTCATATCACACTTACACATAGCCTACAAAAAACAGCACATGATTTGACATTCGAGTGTTATCATATCACGACGCGATGCTATCAAAGAAAATGAACAAGTCGTCAGTTCTCGCAAATTCACTAAGCTTGGATAAGGGTTGTGCTTGTAACGGTCCTTTCTTGGAGGGTGAAAGAAAACCAACTAATTATTTTTTAACCTTTTTATTTATAAGGTTTATAAGTTATGGGGCCTTACATTTGCTCGGTGAGCCGCCACTTTTGTGTGTATGGGTGTACAGGTTATATAAACAGCCGACATATAAGAATTTAACAAAAGAAAAACCAATTTATGCAAATTGGGTACTAAAGTAAGGGCGCACAACTTACGCCTAACGTATGAAGTGGTTAAAGTGAACTAAGGCGAGGGCCACATATTTACGCCCAACAGAAAATGTAAAAAAAGTAGGTAATCATTTAGTACACATTAGTTTACAATGAAAACTATTCAACTTACACAGATTTGGTACAAAAGTGAGGGCAAACACATTTACGCCCAACGGAAAAATTGTTAGAAAGTACACAGTAAATTATCATTCAATAGCTTACATCAAAACCATTAAATTTACTCAGATTTGGGATAAAGGTGAGGGTCAACACATTTACGCCCAACGGAAAATGTAAAAAATACGTAGTAAATTAGCATTCAATAGCTTACATCGAAAGCTATTAAGTTTACTCAGATTTGAGACGAAGGTGAGGGTCAACACATTTACGCCCAACGGAAAAGTGTTCAAAAGGTAAGTAGTGAAACAGCAAAACCGAATCCACACTTCCACGACAATAAAATAGTCTAGTTCGCAAAACCAACACTAGATAAGCGTCGACACCATTAGACGGAGAGAAGAGATGCAGATATTGATGCTTCGGAGACAATGTCCAAAATTTATACGGATGTGTGCCTGGCACAGGTGACACCAAACGTGAATAATCAAACGTTACCGACCTCACAGCGGGTGGCCTACCCACAGTAAAATTCCACTTCCTCACAAAGAAACTTCATGTCTCTAAACAAAACTGCAGCCGCTACCAGGAAGAATTCCTCATCCCTCCGGATAAAATCCCCAGCTTTAAAGATGTACCTTCATCCCTCCAGAAGAACCCCTGTAATAGAATATAAAAATAGTCAATACAGGTAACTAAATGAACCAGGAAGCACTATGAGCTCGACGGCAAGACTTAAAATTCTTAACTTACAAAATTACATGAAAAATAAACAATATTGATAATGGGCGTTTTGCCCACACGAAGAGGCTCTAAATACCATGCTAATAAAAGGATATTTATCAATTCAAACACTCAGGTTTTTCCTGGAGGAACCTACTTAGGTCCGTCAACTAACTTCATGAAAATCTCAGAAAATAACAAAACTTTGCCCAAAATGTTTACTAGGCTGGGGTTTCTAGGTCGGTGCCAAGGTGTAAAAAGCCTCAAATCTTTCTAAAATGTAGAACTTGACCAGAAATAAGTGTAACAAAGGAACATAACCTCAACCATATTTGGGGCAAATCTAGCAAGAATTTTCATGTAAAATTGTGAATAATTAAGTCGAAATGCGTAACCAACGCCATGGATGAATGAATTTTGAACAAACTAACCTGTTTATAGGGGTTTTAAAGGCACTCGACAAGTGGCCATGTGACAAACAAGGTGGCGGTCATCTCGACTCCGCGATCCGATGCGCCCTGGAATTAATGTAAAAGTAGGTTTGTAAATACGAAAATACAAGCCGATAAGCACTCGATAATCACCAAGAATACTTACATTTTGTAGGAAAGCCGGTTGCGTGGGCTATCAGAGCCAGTTTCAACTACGGAGCTCGGTCGGAAAAATCTGTAAGGAAATCAAGATCTTACTCCCAAAACGGAAAGATAACGATAAAAGAACCACAAAACAATTCAAAAAACAAGGCTTACCTTAGCGACCACACCAAAATAATTTAAATTAAATGTCGATCCTCGACAGTCAGTCAAGTCAACGACTCGCAAAAAAAAACTCGTTTACTTTTTTCAACAAGATGGCCGCGCAGAACGCAAATCGGCCAGTGTCAAGTGCACAAAATAACGACAGAAATACCAGTGAACGAACAAACGAACGCGTTATAAAAAATGGTGTTACAATTCCCCCTTTCCCGGGTAAGAATTCACGCAGGGAATTCGATCAGACGCCCTCGTCTGCCTTCTATCCTACATAAAACTTAAAGATCTATCAAGGTGACAAAACAAATTGTAATGCTATTCATACAACAAAACTATTCTACGACTTAACCGTACGACAACACAAGGTTCACGAGGTAACTATGTACAACGCATGCCACTCCACTTCACTTCAAAATTAAACACGAGTTCATGTTCCTGAGGACATGACTCAAAATTTCACCCAACTACAAACCAACAAAAGCAACTCCATTTGGAAAAAGTTTAAGTCTTGGTATAAGGCTTATTTTGTAAGGAGTTAGCGACCGCTCCTGAAACGACAAAAACTTGCTAAAGCTATCAAGAGTACTTACAAATATAATACAAGAGTTAGTGTCTTCATATTTGGCTTCTTTTTGGTACGGAGTTAGAGACCGCTCCTAAAACGACAAAACTCGCTAAAGCTAACAAGAATACTTAGAAATATAATACAAGAGTTAGTGTCTTCATATTTGGCTTCTTTTTGTACGGAGTTAGAGACCGCTCCTAAAACGACAAAAACTCGCGAAAGCTAACAAAGAATACTTACTAATATAATACAAGAGTTAGTGTCTTCATATTTGGCTTCTTTTTGTACGGAGTTAGAGACCGCTCCTAAAACGACAAAAACTCGCGAAAGCTAACAAAGAATACTCACTAATATAATACAAGAGTTAGTGTCTTCATATTTGGCTTCTTTTTGTACGGAGTTAGAGACCGCTCCTAAAACGACAAAACTCGCGAAAGCTAACAAAGAATACTTACTAATATAATACAAGAGTTAGTGTCTTCATATTTGGCTTCTTTTTGTACGGAGTTAGAGACCGCTCCTAAAACGACAAAACTCGCGAAAGCTAACAAAGTATACTTACTAATATAATACAAGAGTTAGTGTCTTCATATTTGGCTTCTTTTTGGTACGGAGTTAGAGACCGCTCCTAAAACGACAAAAACTCGCTAAAGCTAGGACAAAAAACTAATCTAATAAACTAGATGGGACAAAAAAAAGAACTAAGTCTACAAAATAGAAACGCTATCGGGACTAACCCAAAAAATAGCATGCCGGAGCATGGGAAATCAACCTTCTGGAAATCGCAAACCATGGAAAACCAAACGTCAGGACAGATGACAAAACAAACAAAATATACCTTACAGTCCGGACATAGGCGCCTCCTTTCTTCTTCAACAAAGTTCCCTTCTACCAGTAACCAATCCAAAAATAGCCAAACGTCAGGACAGTTGTTACAAACCAAATTAATCTCTGCAGTCCGGACATTGAGGCTCTTTACTTCTACAAAAAAGTACCTTTCTACCAGTAACCAATCCTAAAAAT
Source organism: Tuta absoluta (assembly GCA_027580185.1). Classification (NCBI taxonomy): domain Eukaryota; kingdom Metazoa; phylum Arthropoda; class Insecta; order Lepidoptera; family Gelechiidae; genus Tuta; species Tuta absoluta. Next base: position 9,551,632 of record JAQAHW010000003.1, read on the forward strand.
AGCCAAACGTCAGGACAGATGTTACAAACCAAATTATTCTCCGCAGTCCGGACATTGGGAAATTCGACGAAACTTAATAAAACAAAAAAACATGGTAGACCTAACTAGACACTGCGTTACCGTGTCCAGAGGTACACCGCATATAAGATACGGCCACAACAACAAAACCACCTTTGAGTTCAATGCCGTAACAGCAATGAACTCGTAGCACTAAACAAATGCACGCCCAAGGCCACCAAAGGAAAGCCCAAAGCCTTACACAGCCCGTAAGGCCCAACATAAAAGGTAAAAACTTCCTATACGAAAGCAAAAGAAATAAAATAATTGCGTAAACAGCACGTCACGCGCAGATAAACAAATGACGCCAAAGGTGTTCACAAACCTTCAACATCCTCAACGTACAACCATCCAACATACGACATTTAAATAACAACATATCAACCAACTCGGCCACCGTGTCCAGAGGCACACCGCGGACACAGCCACAACAACAAAACGACCCTTGAGTTCAATGCCGCAACGGCGATGAACTCGTGGTACTAAACAAACGCATGCCCAAAGCCATCAAAGGATAGCCCAAAGCCCCACACAGCCCGTAAGGCCCAACGTAAAGGTAAAACCTACCTATACAAAAGCAACAGAAATATAAAATAATTGCGTAAACAGCACGTCACGCACAGATAAAGAAATGACGCCAAAGGTGTTCACAAACCTTCAACATCCTCAACGTACAACCATCCAACATACGACATTTAAATAACAACACATCAACAAACGACACGTAAAAAAAAACGCCCTTAAAAGAAAAGAAACAAAATAAATTTAAACGAGATCCTTCGCCTTCAGATCCCTGATATGCCTTTCGTCTACATTTTTACCGTTTTCGTCCTCTAGTTCATACACAAGAGGAGAGAACCGACGTATTACCTTGCAGCGTTCAAATTTCGGGGCCAATTTTGCCGAGAAATATTTCGGTGCCGAGCTCTGTTTGAAGGTTTTCTTCCAAACCAGGTCGCCTACCTGGTAAGCCTCATCCCGACGTCCCTTATTATAATATTTCGCATTCCGCTCATGAGCCTTCACAAGTGCTCCCTTCACCTCGTACGTCAGTTCATCTTTATGCAATGCGTTAAATTTGATGGGTCTTTCCGCCATGTTCAACAAAAAAAACTGTATAAAAGTCGTAGAGAATTTTTTCTTTTAACGAAGTAAGTTTACAAGGTAAGTTGTAATAAAAAAGTAATGGTTACTCAAGTGTAGTCCAGAAGTATTTTCGGAGTTACAGAAATAACAATGTTACAAAAGAAATTAAAACCCCCATACACAGCAAAAGTGCGCCCGACCAACCAGCTCCGAGCGAAAGACCGGTAGCCGAGGAAGTATATTCCGCAAAATGAATGCCCACCCGGGGGCGCCAAAATTGTAACGGTCCTTTCTTGGAGGGTGAAAGAAAACCAACTAATTATTTTTTAACCTTTTTATTTATAAGGTTTATAAGTTATGGGGCCTTACATTTGCTCGGTGAGCCGCCACTTTTGTGTGTATGGGTGTACAGGTTATATAAACAGCCGACATATAAGAATTTAACAAAAGAAAAACCAATTTATGCAAATTGGGTACTAAAGTAAGGGCGCACAACTTACGCCTAACGTATGAAGTGGTTAAAGTGAACTAAGGCGAGGGCCACATATTTGCGCCCAACAGAAAATGTAAAAAAAGTAGGTAATCATTTAGTACACATTAGTTTACAATGAAAACTATTCAACTTACACAGATTTGGTACAAAAGTGAGGGCAAACACATTTACGCCCAACGGAAAAATTGTTAGAAAGTACACAGTAAATTATCATTCAATAGCTTACATCAAAACCATTAAATTTACTCAGATTTGGGATAAAGGTGAGGGTCAACACATTTACGCCCAACGGAAAATGTAAAAAATACGTAGTAAATTAGCATTCAATAGCTTACATCGAAAGCTATTAAGTTTACTCAGATTTGAGACGAAGGTGAGGGTCAACACATTTACGCCCAACGGAAAAGTGTTCAAAAGGTAAGTAGTGAAACAGCAAAACCGAATCCACACTTCCACGACAATAAAATAGTCTAGTTCGCAAAACCAACACTAGATAAGCGTCGACACCATTAGACGGAGAGAAGAGATGCAGATATTGATGCTTCGGAGACAATGTCCAAAATTTATACGGATGTGTGCCTGGCACAGGTGACACCAAACGTGAATAATCAAACGTTACCGACCTCACAGTGGGTGGCCTACCCACAGTAAAATTCCACTTCCTCACAAAGAAACTTCATGTCTCTAAACAAAACTGCAGCCGCTACCAGGAAGAATTCCTCATCCCTCCGGATAAAATCCCCAGCTTTAAAGATGTACCTTCATCCCTCCAGAAGAACCCCTGTAATAGAATATAAAAATAGTCAATACAGGTAACTAACCTGTTTATAGGGGTTTTAAAGGCACTCGACAAGTGGCCATGTGACAAACAAGGTGGCGGTCATCTCGACTCCGCGATCCGATGCGCCCTGGAATTAATGTAAAAGTAGGTTTGTAAATACGAAAATACAAGCCGATAAGCACTCGATAATCACCAAGAATACTTACATTTTGTAGGAAAGCCGGTTGCGTGGGCTATCAGAGCCAGTTTCAACTACGGAGCTCGGTCGGAAAAATCTGTAAGGAAATCAAGATCTTACTCCCAAAACGGAAAGATAACGATAAAAGAACCACAAAACAATTCAAAAAACAAGGCTTACCTTAGCGACCACACCAAAATAATTTAAATTAAATGTCGATCCTCGACAGTCAGTCAAGTCAACGACTCGCAAAAAAAAACTCGTTTACTTTTTTCAACAAGATGGCCGCGCAGAACGCAAATCGGCCAGTGTCAAGTGCACAAAATAACGACAGAAATACCAGTGAACGAACAAACGAACGCGTTATAAAAAATGGTGTTACATGCTAAGGAAGGCAATTTCGCGACATGAAGTCAACTTTGGTGTTGTTTGAAGGCTGACAAGTAAACACGGGCTCTAATAACGACGTGAACACATGAATATGAAGGAATGAACAAAAAAGAACAAAAACCTGTGTCTGTTACTTATATTTTAGTATTTCAGCGAATGTGTCTTTAATGTGTCTGTTATTTTAGTATTGTCTTTTTTTTTTTATTAATGATGGGTTTGCTCTTGACTCTAGTCTAGGTCATAGGACAGAGACAGAGTCTAAGATAGAGCAAGCTCACCCAGAAGAAGCCTGTTAAGGCACTGGCACTCCCACGACGGAACGCAGCAAGCTACTTTATAATGCTTTATTAATTTATACACGCTTTAGTCTAGGTAATCGTTCTTTTTTGACACGTTAGGAAGACTTTGCCATTTCAATTTATATAATCGATCTTTTATGACATGGCAAGTCGTGTTTTCTGGTCGGGTCAACAAAGAATATTGTTTTTCATATTTGTTTGCCTAGTTAATAACAAAATGAAGATTTTCTATCAAGCTTCTTTGATGTTGATGCTATTGTTCAATATTCACTTTCTCCCGATAAATTTGACTCAAGTAAACATTTTTATTTATGTATATTGATCCCACCAAAATTATATAATGTATAATGGATGTGACAAACTTCCGTCATAATATTTATCGAAAAAGTCATGAGATTCAATGTAAAGTATAGAAACTTGTTTCCTTATAGTAGAGTATAGTCTCTGACGGCCCAGTCTCTCAATTATTCATAATTTATACACATATACTGTATGTAATCATTAAAGATCAAATAAATATTAACATTTCTGGCACTAGACAGATTTTACAGCAAGACCTATTATAAAAATATAAAGGTAGATCTAGGTAATAAACATTATTATTTTCTTGAAATTGCACAACTATTTCTCATCACAATAAAACTTAGGAATTGTAAAACCCAAATTAAACAAAACTTAAATTAGTTTAAAATTGTTTTATTGTGATAATTATTTTTATTTGTAATCCATTAACTCGATGATATAAATTAGTGTGATGTCGGCTTAGAATAGCATCACCCCATTTCTGAATCGTAAGAGGCGACTAAGGGACTTAAGGGAGTGTATTGAAATTTAAGGCGATGGGCTGACAACCTGTGTAGCCATGGCGATACCTAATTTTCCGAATGACCCTCAAATATATGTCAGACGTGGCGTAAATGTCCGCTTTTGCGGCCTTTGATGCACTGCCTACCCCGCAAGGGATAATAGGCGTTATATTATGTATGTAATCCGTTACAGTTAGAAATCATTTTTATTTCGTTAACACTAAAACCTAAGTAGGTTCTGAGGAGGCGACATTTTCTCGTTATCCCTCTATCATAAGAGCCTTATCCCCAATGTTATTTTCTCAAGTGACTCTCTTCCTTTATGAGTGTGGTAAAAGTTGTCGTTCCGAAAGTTTGGTACATAAGTGCCTCCTGAAAGCCATCGAAGTGATAAGTTGTTTATGATACTGCATAATGTATGTAAAAGCATACAGTTTTTGCATTTAATAGTTATGAAATTATCTTTATGCAAAAGAAGAGTCCATAAACTTTAGGCAGGTGAAGTTAAAAATACGCTAATAAGTATGAACATTTGACTTTGAGAGTGCTTAGTTTTATGAGATTACCGACCTTTATGAGTATTTACAAAGAGTCCCCAAGTTACTTGAACCCACGCCTGAACAAACTCATTAACCAATAGCTTTTTAATTAATAAAACAGTCAGCTTTATCACTACTCGCTTAGGGATTCGCCTTTTTTGTGGTTGTTTGTAGTAATGCAATGCAAATGAAAGATTGGACCACTGAGAAAATACTAACCTATGTCACAACTAAAACAAAGAAACATAACGAACAAAAAAGCAGCTCAGTTAGGCATAGGCATAGACATCTGAATAAATAATATTTACACAAAGTATGGATTTACGCACATGACTGTCGCTCGGCACTTGATTACAATAAATTATTAAATGTGTTCAATAGTCTCTCTTGCTCGGTAGCCTGGACGCTATTAATAAGATATTTACAAACAGTCCGACCGAAAGTTCATACGAAAATGTGTCATTAAAATAAAGAGCTCAATCTCATTTCAGTTTTAAAAGTGTGTTGTGCCAAGATATATATATTTCGAGTACGGACATGGATATAAAATCACAATTTGTTTGTTTTATCTGTTACAGGAGACAATGGGACGTCGTCAAATCAACGAGAGTGAACCAAGTGTAGCGTGACTGCAGCGCTGATGAGCGGTCACAGCGGTGCGCGCGTGCACCATCATGGCAAACGTTACGGACGCGTACTGCGTGCCGGGCGCCAGCGACTTCAACCGCGCCTACAGCCGCCTGCACGGCTACATTGCTCTCGTCATCTGCGTCGTTGGCTCCGCTACCAACTCTATCAACATTGCCGTCCTCAGCCGCCGCGAGATGACCAGCACCACCAATTCAATCCTCACCGGACTCGCCTTTGCTGACCTCCTCGTTATGCTCGAGTACATACCCTACGCCCTCCACATGAATATCAAAATAGGACCTCAGGTCAATAAGAACACCTACGGCTGGGCAGTGTTCGTATATTTCCATTCAATCTTCAGCCAGACTTTCCACACGATATCCATCTGGCTGGCTGTGACGTTGGCCGTGTGGCGATATGTTGCCATCGCAATACCTCAGAAAAATCGAACTTGGTGTAGTAAAAAAAACACTACTCTCGCAATAGTGAGTGCGTATGTGATCTGTCCGTTTTTGTGTCTTCCCATATATTTCGCAATGAATATAGTGCCAAGTGAAGTGACATCTAAAAACAATTCAGAGTTTGCAGAGGATCTCGCTTTGCCTGAAAATCGGACCGTGTACGTTTTGGAAATGTCCAAAAATGTGGAATTAGTGACCGCAATAATGTGGATTTACAGTGTCATATTAAAATTAGTCCCATGTATAGCTCTATCTATATTAAGTACGTGTTTAATATCTAAGTTGACGACCACGGAAAGGAGGAGACAAAAACTGCTCAAAAGGTCAACAGTTGGACCTAATGAGGTGAGTTCCAAAAATTTTACTATAACTACTGGATTTAGTTTATTTTAAATTAGACTGGCATTTAATTATTTACTGAAATATTCTCAATTTTGTGGTTGCAGTGGTTAAACAGCTTAATGTTACATGGTTAAATACCTTCCTGCTCCGTGTTAAATACCCAAATGTAACAAAAAATATATTTTCACTGCGCGGGACCCGAGTCGAAAAACTATTCGAATAATATTGTTTCAGTCTAATATGCATGAGATATAATATAACACCAATAGTTAAATATGGAATGTATAAGTACTTATTTTTAAACATTCTGTAGGCATGAGGTTAGGTATCGATTTTAATGTCCATCTAGGCCAAATAAAAATAAAACCACCAAAATGCGCGTCGGCCTCGCACGCCGCCGTGCCGTAGTTCCCAAAATAGGGAACAAATGAGGGACCTCCGAGCCTCCGCCGGCGGTTGTGGGTTCTGTAAAATGCATATGAAACCCTTTTATAATGATACTCTACAAAATACTCTCTACTGATAGACTACATTTTAGCCGTTGGGCCAATTTTACTGCCAGGCTCCACGTCTCGGCACCGTAGGTCATGACTGGCAGGACGCACAGATCGAACACTTATGTCTTAAAACATTGTAGCAAGTGTGATTCCAGAATATGACGCAACTTCCTAAACTCTGCCCAGCCGTGCCATGCGTTATTGGCATCAAGATACACTTCCAAAATCCGAGGCCAAAGGCCATGACCTAGACTAGAGTCAAGAGCAAACCCATCATTAATAAAAAAAAAAAAAAAAAAAAAGATCACAGATGGAAGAGGCATCGCCACTAGTAATGGTGAAAGTCGTAGGTTCAACTCCTGCCCGTGCTTGAAAATTTTGCAAGTTTTTAAAAGTTTTATACCTACGCAGCACGGGAAGTGTTTTAAAATTAGGTATCCTTTAAATGCCATTGGCGTGTAAGATACCGAGAAAAAAACGCTTAAAAGTAATACGGCTTCGGGTCGTTCCAATCGACAAGGGTGGCATTTATTGAGCAAACAGATGGCGTTGACGTCACTCTTTAGCAAAAAATGCGACATTGACTTATTGCTCTTCAAGAAGCAAGAAGAGATGAGACCGTTCAGGCTGAGATTTACTAGTCACTTGAATGATAAAGTAACATTATTCGTACGTCAATTAATACCCCATCAAAATGACATTCCACCTTTTATTTTTATCCTATATTACATTTATTCAAATGGAAAACAAGGAAATAACTTTGGGTAAAATGCTGACGTTAACCTTAAACTAAGCGATAATTTTAACATGCCGGTTTTTATCATTTACCAATAGAACTGTGTAGGTCGGAAGTAAGTACGACAACCTTTTAATTCCATTAAATGCAATGGCTGAATAGGTAACCGATATTCAATTTCATTAGGCGAGTATAAAACAATTTGCATGCAAGGCGTGGTTTCTCGCAAATTGACCAATTAAATAATGATTTCTGCTATTACTAGGATATGTAATTAAATTGGTTCACGTGGGACATGTGCTCTGATAAATTAAATGAATTTGATCCGCAAAGTTACAAGCACGTAAAGCCCTATCGTTAGTGAAAGGGATAATTTGTAGATAACTACTACTACCTTGGATGTTACATAATTGTGATTGTGGCGTTTCTCCCACTTGTCGTCCTACGATGCGTATGTTTAACGCACCGTAACGTATGCATCTGTCAGACGTAAGGAAATTACGATTTTCGATCTTATTACCATACAAATACGGCTACGGTGCGTAACGGATGTGTTTGTCAACTCGTCAAATACACAGCGGCGGACGACAAATTAGACAACCGCCTACAATGCAAGTAATAGATTTTCTTGTCGTTTTCAGTCTATGTCGTTGATGTAGCCGATAGTAATTCATTCATATTTTATGGCCAGCCAATCACAAAGAACATATTTTATCAAAAAAGGCTATTAGCTAATGTGTAAACACTCTATGAATGATGACACTTATATATTGTTGAATTCATCATACTTGTACGTACATCCATCAACAGTCACGACAGTTCACTTCGCATTGAACTAGGGAAATAATAATAATGAATCCTTTATTTATTTCATATTTCATATTTATTTATTTGCAATCATGTACAAGTACAAGGTGTTATAATATTATGCTAGATAGGTACACGAACCCTGTTAGGGTGTAGCAATTTACTTATAACTAGAGTTGAATTAATAGTTATTACATCATATTAAACACGTAAGCATGCGTAACTTAAAATCAATAATTAACAAATAATATACTAATAATAAAATCAAATAAAACAATAATCCTACGTCATATTAAGTATTACAATTCCATTACATTATTTATTTTAAATTAAATTATATTATTCAATTGATTGTCATTGACTAGATTGTTGTTAATACATAAATTAATTTATTTTGTTAGTTTTTATTTTGCAATAGTATATGATTTGACCTCTTTATCTTCTAAGTACTCATTAATTGTATAGTAACTTTTATGCAGTAGCATCTTTTTCATCTCTCTATTAAAAGCAGTTTCCGTCTCAACTTCTTGAATATTACTGGGTATCTTATTATATATTTGAATAGACCTATAATATGGACTAGTTTTGTATAGTTGTGATTTAGGTGGTGGAAGTTCTATTATATGTTTTCGGCGAGCACTCTTTGTGAATTTGTATAGGTGCAAGTGCTTTCTTACAAAATTTGCCGTTTCCAGGATGTAAATGCACGGGAAAGTCAGTATTTTAAACTTGTTGAATATGGATCTGCAGCTCTCCATTTGCCGAATATTGTAAATAATACGTATGCATTTTTCTGCAGGATAAAAAGATCTTTTGCTTCCGTGCTATGGCCCCACAAAATTACCCCGTATCGTAACCAAGCGAAGGCGTAACCATAATAAGCTGATAGGGCACACTCTATATTTGTATTCGTTTTTAAAACACTTAAGGCGTATATAAATTGCGATAATTTTGTTTTTAATTTATCCGTATGGTTCTTCCAATTAACGTGGGTATCAATGTTAATACCTAACAACATGCATATTTCATCTTTGGCCCATATAAAATGGCTTAAAATGTAACAAAATGACTTCTTCTTCTTTTCGTGTGTTTGAAAAGTCGTCCAACGACCCAATGAACCCTGGTGTCGAGTTTTTCAGCCGCCTAATACTATTAGTAGGCCTCTGACAAGGTTGTGTAACGACCGCTGTTTAAGTAATCATAGACAGCAACCGGAACCGACGCTAAACGTGCCCTCCGAAGCACGGTTCAGCATGCAATGTCCTCGCTAGACTGGAAATACATTCACAAAGAGATAAATATTAACTTTGTGATTGCCTCACCGAGAATCGAACCCGGAACCTTTTGCTTCGCAGGCAGTTGCACTACCACCGCTCCACATCGGCCGTAAAAATACTATAAATACAATACAATAACACCAAAATGATGAAATGAAATAAAATATAGGTAGAAAATAGGTAGGTTATAAAAATAAACTTTTTGTGGGCTGATCCGACTTCAAATCTAGTCCTACTGATCTTTAGGTTTTGATTAGGTCATCAGCTAGCACTAGCCGTAATTGAATCATAGTTAGAGAGGCACAATAATGAAACAGGAGCCCGCTATAGTGAAACGGCCGACATATCATACGTCATTTCTATGCACTATAGAACCTACCTATACATTATAGAACTTACATACCTAGTGCGTGCACCAAAGAACCTACTTGTTGGTAGCTATATGCTGAAGTATTGAGTACATTGAGTGCTGGCGGGTTTACTTAAAACCTGAACTTAAAAATAAAATAAAATGAATTTAAAACGACACTCGAACTGTAACCAATACCATAGCAATACGTAGGTATTTTGAAAATATTACAATCCCATTTTGAAGTAGGTCATATTAAAATTAAAATTAGTCAATTTTAATATTTACAACACTTTTCTTCGATTATGTACTTTGAATTCTTGTAACCTGCCAACCATCTAGCATACAATTTTATTGGGTTCCGTACGTCAAAGGGAAATAAACGGAACCCAGATAGGATCACCCTTCTTGATCTCGGGAACACGTAGAAATATAGGGTTTAAATTAAAACCATGAAGGTCGACGGCCGCTTGTAGGTAGTTGCAAAAAAAGCTCTTAACTTATAAAAAGATAACCGCCTATTTTTGAAATCTTTTTTCTATATAGTGGCCTGGGGTGATCATATGAAAGGGCTTAATGTGCATGTTATGGAACCCTGGGTAGGCGAGTCTTTTTGTATAAATATAAAAAAGGCCCGCATTGGGCATGGTAGGTAAGTGACGATGCAGACGAAATGGTACATGCTTGCCTAGATAATGCCTATTCACTCTTGCCTTGAAAAGGCCCAAGTTATAATGAAACAGATCCAACTCATACCCGTCCGTTTTTTAAACCTAGTGGTTTACCTACTACGGTACACACCCGCATACAAAATTGCAGCTCGTGTGAAATAACGAATGGCAGCTATCTATTTTTCAGCCACAGAATCCTGGTCCATAATCAACGGAAAGTTTTTAAGCTTTTAGTAACATATTTTAGTAAAATGTTCTGGAGTCAGAAAGTTGAATAACTAAAAGTAGTGTTAGTAAGCGTATGACCTTGTTTGAAATTGTTAAAATTTGAGTACAAAGTTATAATTTGACTTTGCACACAGACGCAAGTATTTATAATATAAACACGTAAACAATGCGAGTCCTAAACTAACGAAAAAGGATTTAGTATGTTTACTCGCATACTATTGGTTTGCTAGAGTACTAGAGAAGGTATGTGTAGTATTTCCACTTTTAAAAAACGACACGTTTAATAAAAGGAACTATCAAACAATCCTAACTACTCACAGAAAGATAAACTAGACATTAAAGTTATATGAATAGAATTTTACTTAGTACAGGCCGAATTAAACAAGAAGAAATTTAAAAAGATTTGCAGCGTTTCGGTCGCTGTACCTACCTATGTATACTCTCGTAGTAGGTATATGTATGTCAACCTACCTATGTTTGAGATCGATTATGCACAGAACACACTTACAATGTCTAGCTAAAGCTTAGTCGACATTATGTTCAACGTAAAAGAATGCATGAGCTATGCAAATGTTTGCAAGTCATTGGATCCCGTCTATCCAAGCTCCTAATTTGAATCTTGCGCGGCTATTGCACAGTCTTTGGAGAAAAACTAGTGTTGATACTTGTGATACAGGTCTTTTTCATCTGTCGTATTGGACACCGAATCGACGAACAGCCCAATGAAGCCTGGTCACAGAATTTTATATACAGTTACTAATACATAGATAGATGTGAAAATACATAAAATGCCAGGCTAGCAGACTCTATAATAAACTAAACTTTTTATCTGAAATTTCAGTAAAGATAAAAAGTTGGAAATTATGAAAAGCACCAATATTTTTCAGTAAAAGAGAATATACCACAGTACCTACACTTTTCTTGGATCGTATTGTATTTTTCAAACCAACACCTCTCATAATTGTTGAAAGGAATATCAGACTAAAATATCTCTCGTGTAAGGGTTTTTGTGATAGGTCTTCACAATACCGGTATCTTTTGTGTTTTGTTTCATTTTAAATAAGCTGTAGGTATAATATTTACAGGACTTTAAAAGGGGGCGTTTTACTGAAAATTCGTGTGGGTCATTCTTTATCTTCCAGAAGTCTGACCCATAGATTAACAGGAGAAAAGACATAAAATTAATGAAATGAAATTAACAGAAAAAAATTGACGACTGAAAAAATTGACGGCCGATGTGGCGCAGTGGTAGGGCGACTGCCTTCGACGCAAAGGTTCCGGGTTCGATTCTCGATGGGACACTCACAAAGTTGATATTCATCACTTTGTGAATTTGTTCCCGGTCTGGTTAGGACATTGCAGGACCACCTGATTGTCCGAAAAGAAATGGTTTCGTGCGTCGGAGGGCACGTTAAGCCGTCGGTCTCGGTTGCTGTCTTGATTACTTAGACGGCGGCCGTTACACAACCATGTCAGAGGCGTACAACTAGTGGTAGGCGGTTAAAAAACGCTGACACCAGGGTTCATCGCGTCGTTTGACGACTCGGTGTCCCACACTAAAAGACAGAGAGGCAGAGAGAACTGAAAAAAAAATTGATTTCATGATCCGTCATCGCAAAATAATAAAATTTTAATAACTCATTTAAAATTTTGTACTGTCCCGATTAAATACCGGCTAGAGCGGGATCATAAAATAAAAATTAAGGCACTGCGTCGGGGCTAGCTAGGTTAATCACACAACATTTAATTTAACTCTACCACCACCAGTTAACGACGACGATAATATTATTAGTAGGTATTTACCTACCTATCTTGTTTATATTAAAGTTGTTTTTTCGAACCTACCCAAACTCAAAACCAGACCACTAATATTTACGAAATGGGAAAAATCTACCAAACGATTAAACCTTTTAAATCTAAACCTGACTATTTGGTGGGGAGCTAGTGCTTACCAAGGTTTAGTGTGGTGTTTTTTTTCACCGGGTATCTTGGTTTGTCTATATTTCCCTCAAAACACTCAACGAACTTCATATAAAATGCGTTGAAAGGCAAATTAAACCATTCTCAATGAGCAGAGTAACAAAGATTCGACTAATTTGAAATAATAAAAGTTTATAGAATTGGGGGCACTAGAATGCGAGTGTATGTTAATCACACAATGCCTGATCATACGAGTATGCAGTTGCATACACATATTATGTACTACACTCTAAAAAAAACGTTATTATAATTATCAACTAGGTAATTGTTCCAAACCTTCGCACCGGCGATTCAACGCTGCGTCTAAATGTTACACCTGGGTGTGGCAATGTCCTCATCAAAAATCAAAATTAAAAAATCTAAATTTTTAAAACAAAATAAAGAGAAAAGTAGGTTTAAACAAGTAAAATAACAAAAAAAATACTATAAAAAAAGCTAAGCTCATAACACGGTACGGGTGACAGGTGGCGGAATGCTGAACTTGATGATTCTTATTCTCTCAATCGACTAAATTAAACATTTCACCGATCGTATAAAATACCTATAAGATGAATAAAATAGATTCAGAACAGACAGAACTAGATACCCCACTTATTTGTTAAATTTTCCGTACTTTATTTAAAATCGACTAGTACTTATATACAGGGTGTAAGGGACAGCCCTTCAAATACTGCATGCAGACCGTGGAAGTGAACATCTATCCCCTAGAATCATATCTCGGGAAACGACAAAAAAAATAACCTCCCATACAAAATCACAATCAGCTGACTGCATTTACGATGGGAATGTCAATGGGAAGTCAAAACATTTTTGTACGTTTCCTGAAATATTTTCTCAGTGAAGTTGTTCAGTTTCATGATCTGAATGCACCATATGAACATTCGGAGGGCTGTTCCTTACATCCTGTATATTTTAACAAAATTATAAGCATTGTTTTGTTTTTAGTTAGCGAATGCGATCATATTATTTCCTCGTCATGCCACAACTAAAAATAATATTTTACGTGCCGAAATTCTCGGGCGAAAAATCTAGCGACAAAGTAGGAAAAATAATAACTATGCATAACCCAGGGCATGGAGAGAGACGAGACTTAGGGCTGCAACACAGATTATCATTTTCATATTATACTTTTCATTGAATTTACTTACTTAGGTAAATCTGAAGACAACATAGAGATAAATGAACTTACGTTAAACATAATATTATACAAGAAAAATTATTACTTTTTATATAAAATATGTATTTCAATCAGCTGACATCATTGTCAAAGGCTCCGTTGGCTAGTTTGTGTGTGAGCATAAAAATTTCATAATCACAATATCTTATTATATCATTATGTTTTGGTGGCTGATGTGAAATGTGTGCGACTGCCTGCGACGCAAAGGTTCCGGGTTTGATTCTCGGTTGGGCACTCACAATGTTGATATTTATCACTTTATGAATTATTGCAGGCTGAACCAACTGATTGTCAAAAAAAATAAGGTTCTGTGCTTCGGAGGGCACATGAAGCCGTCGGTCTCGATTGATGTCTATGATTACTTAGACGGCAGACGTTACACAACCATGTCAGAGGCCTAGGAGTAAACAGAAGAGAAACTCTGACACTAAGGTTCATCGGGTCGTTGGACGTCTCGGTATCCCACACGAAAAGAAAAAAATTATGTTGTACAATTATAGTGACTTTCAAGGACCGCAGTAATCGTCTCGAATCTTAAATCCGGCAATCCGTTGATATTTAATGTGCGGTGAGCCTGTGAAAGCCCTAATAACACAGTATTCCCAGCTAGCGATGAGGGAGTGCTGAGGTCCTATTAGGGCTAAAATATATGGTTGTGAAAAGAATATGGTTTATGTTAGAGGACCTTTATTTCGTTACACACCGGCTGTTAATGTACGCTCTGGGACTAGACACGGTACACGTACATGTGATTTCTCATAACCAAATTTAGGCTAACATTCATACAAATGAGCATTATTTAAAGCGGAAACATGTTTTTCTATAATAAAATATAGTATTTTTTAAATAATCACGATGCGAAACAAGATGTAAAAACGAGCAATGTTCAAATTTTATTGTTCTTGTGTCCCATTTTAAAGATAAACTATAATATTTAATAACAAGCGTTTCCACTCGCGTTTTCACTCTTGCAATCTTTTTTCGTACGAGTACAGAGACTAAAATTAGTAATATAAGTTATGCTTTAATATTATTATGGATAAGTTTTCGCTATCTACATTTTGAAAACGTCTAATTTGATTGAATACAGTGCTCCATTTTTGGAGGTCGTATCTTTAATTCCTGTTTATTTCTAGGAAAGCTTTGATTTTCATTTAAAACAAAAAAAAATATCCATACAAAATTTTTACTTGATCCAAAATTAAAATTTCTGGACTAAAGTGGAATTGCAGTTTTTAACAGCCAGGAGCCAAGTGACAGTCGCATCGCAATGCGGTGTCGTATGTCATGATAATGCGGCGTTTAGAAAACTCCTCTCGTCACTAGACCGGAAAAACAATGCAGTACGTGTGAGAAACATCCTAAATAATTGGGTGTTCAGGATACCCATAGCAGGTATGTAGGTATTCGTTTTAAGGGTCCTCAAACATTCTTGTTATGAGGCTCACGATTTCAAAGATGTAAGTTGGGCGTTAGAAGTACTTTTTAGTATGTTGGTAGGTAACGTATACTCTTAAAACTTTGTTTATAATACCATGCGCTGTGGAAAGCCTGTAAAGTTTACTTAGCTAAAGTAAACATAATACGCATTAGGTAAATTCAGAACTTTCGACTTCCAAACCTAACATAATATAATAGATGTAAGTACATCAACAATAAACACAACATAGATGACCCTATAAGGTCGCCGTGTGATGCCGGCTTAGATAGAATCACACCATTCCCGTGGGTATCGTAAGAGGCAACTTAGGAACTTGAGTGGTACATGTGTATTGCAATTTTAGACGACAGGCTCACAACCTGTCACTATGGTGATCCACAATTTTCTGAATGACCCTCAAATATTTGTCAGTCGTGGCCTAAATTTTTGGGGCGTTTACGCTTTTCCTACCCCCGTAAGAGATATAGGCGTGATATATTTATGAATGTATATACATAAATAACCTTTACGCCCGGAAATATGAAAATATTTCGAAAGAAAAACATAGGAAGAATCAACTCACGCCTAGCTGCAGAATAGGTACTCCATTGAGAGGCTGTCAAAACCTTTAAACAGTAGATTGGAATCAGCACAGTGGCGAGTTCCTAAAAATAAAAAAAATACACTTTCATCAAGCTGGTGCCCACACTTAGAATAGCATCAGTGTCGTGTGATGCCGGCTTAGAATAGCATCACCCCATTTGTTGCCCGTGGGAGTCATAAGAAGCGTCTAAGCGACTCGAGGGTGTGTATTGCAATTTTAGGCGATGGGCTGACAACCTGTCGCTATGGCGATACACAATTTTCCGGATGACCCTCAAAAGTTTGTCAGACGTGGCGTAAATGTCCGTTCTATGCGGCCGTTTACGCTCTGCCTACCCCGCAAGGGATTATAGGCGTGATATGTGTGTGTGTGTTGTCCACAAATTTTGTTTCACCAAGGCATTTTAAAACATCTACTGTCAGCCATTTTGGTATCTCTTTATAGTAAAGCCGAGCTCCTTGTGTTCCACGTTAGGAATGCTGACAACAAAAATTATCATAGATGTTGATCAGGCCAACCAACCAACACCGGTAGCCTAGATGGAAGAGGCGTCGTCACTAGTAATGAAGAAAGTCGCAGGTTCAAATCCTGCCCGCGCTTGAAAATTTTACAAGTTTTCAAAAACGGATATGTTTTAAAATTTGGTATTCAATTATTAGGAGCAATCTTTGCTGTACCCTCTGCTTATACCGTATCATGTAGAGTACAGAGCTAGGTATAATTTATTCGTTTGATTTACTCACCAGGGAAAATATAACGATCAAAAATAGATATAGATTTCTAAATATTACTCCAATTCTTAAAAATACCTAGAGGCAAAAGAGAATAATAAAAGCTTTTGAATAAATTTTTCGAACTTTTCCTAATATCTTCTTCGTTAATAAGTCAAAGTTGAGAAACCCAAACAATAGGTTTCGTAAAATAATACACGTTTTGAAAGTAAACCTTCGACAAAGTACAGAAAAATAAAAAGCTATAATGAAGATGGGTCTTCTTGAGACTGGTTTGTTTGTCAATTTTGTTTCACTGAGGATTAAGTAAATAAGGCCAGTTTTTTCATGCCCCAGGCAGGATAAGATAAGTTTAGTTAATCTTTTTTGTTAATTTGTTTGTACAAGTGGGTACATGGATAAGTCTTTTACAGAACAGTTTTTTATTCATCGGGCGTACAATATGATTATTGCTGTCGAAATCCAGAGAATAGGTAACATTTTTAGTAACGCTTCGTCTATTTAATCATTGTTTTTTGCGTCCATTTTTAGATTCCAGCAAATAATAAATTATTAATATTGTAAAATAGTATTGTTGACAGGATAAGGAATAGTGTGATTAGAGAACGTTGCGGTATAAAAGATGACATAGTGACTGGTATAGAAAAAGGAATGCTGAGATGGTTTGGTCACATTGAGAGAATGAATGAAAGAAGATTAACGAAACAGGTGTATATGGCGAGTGTGGATGGGAACGTTGGAAGGGGAAGACCAAGACGCACGTACTTGGATCAGATCGGGGACGTTCTAGAGAAAGGTCAGGTCAAGAGTACCCTAAACCGACGAGCATGTATGAAAAGATTGATGCATGTTGAAGAAGCGAAAGAGGTGTGTCAGGATCGTAGCAAGTGGAAAGATGTAGTCTCTGCCTACCCCTACGGGAAAGAGGCGTGATTATATGTATGTATGTATGTATGTAATATTGTAAAAAAAGGAACATTTGAGATGCTTGCATTGTATTTTATGTTTTTTCAAGTAAGTATCTACCTAAGTTTGGAGCTTCATTTCCCAAGTATCCGCGTAGTTGCAATTCTGCACATATTGGCCCTTTTCTTATGCGCTATCCCAAAATTGTTATTTATAATGTGAATTTTCCCCTGAATCCGAGTGATTCACAATGTGTGGCCTTACCACTCGTATCAAGCCGTGAAAAAATATTACTACTCTCCTAACAGCTGATTGTCAGAAACAAATGACAAGGTGAATGTCTTATTTAAAGTACTTCTCGTGCAAAAATATCAAGCGCGGGCAGGATTGAAACTGCGACTTCTGCCAATACTAGTGGCGACGCCTCTTCCATCTAGGCTACCGCAGATCGTTTCTTGCCCGCGAATTTTTGCAAGTGTATCTTGATTCCAGGAACGCGTGACACGGCTCCATTTAACGGGTTAGTTTTGTAACTAATACCCGGCGACTAATTCTACCTTTACAGATTTCATAAAGTTTAAGCGGTGAAAACCCGCGATAAATTAAATACAAATTTTAAAACACTTCCCGTGTTACGTATACAATTTTTGAAATTTTGCAAAATTTTTCAAGCGCGTACAGCAGCGCGAACCTGCGACTTTCGCAATTACTAGTGGCGACGCCTCTTCCATGTCGTAATCATTTGATCAAAGACTACGATTTGAAGCAATCACGTATAGAAAGCTACGTAGTTATATTTTTTGTATGAATATGACATCTCAGACGTAAATTTCCGTGTCTGATCTTTTCGTAGATGAGATCCAAAACATACATTAGACGTCAAAAATGCTTGGTATATGACATTCTGTGTTGTCGGTTCAAATCTTAGTTTTATGTCTTGTTACAAGTAATCGGGACTTACAGCAACAACGTTATTTTAGGTTGTTTAAAACATGTAATTTAATGACCGTTTGAATTCCGTGAACATGCCATGATATCAACTTTCTGCTTGAGAAGCGACGACCTCAAATTAGATTTTCGATTGCTGTACAAAGTATAGGTTTACGTGCCCCTAGCGTTGTCGCAAAGGAAATCTCATTAAGAAGCCGTTGTTTGCTAAGTGTTCGCAATTTGCTTAATACATACATATGTTGTTTGACATTTAGTTAGCTTCGTTTTTTACGGCCGTTTACACTCCTGTTTATTTGTATAAGTAATATTATTCATTCAAAGATATTTAATTTAATTTAATCTCATTCAAACGGACACTAAACTAAAAGTTGATATCCTACCTAAAAACCTCGTAACACATTTCTCAGACACAGTCTGTGCATTCATTTCCTTTACAAGAAAGTTTTTCTTTTCATTTCCGTATCCTCACGATACTTTGTCGAGAAGTTTTTATGGAATTTTCCGTGCATCGATTCAACCCTCTAATAAAATTGTTACACCGACATTCTCTTGAAAAAATAAATTTATAATGTAAATAATTCAGCCTATGTTTCTTCGAAAAAGTTTGAAAGTTTTATAGGCTAGTTAACCTAAGAAAATATATATTTTTTTATTATTTTAACCTAAATATTTCTTCTAGCCTGAGAAGCAGTGCCTGGCCGACGAGTCGTGCGCGCGGCGGTCCAGTCGGACAGACCGCACCACACGCATGCTCCTTGCCGTGCTGGGGCTGTTCCTCTCCACGGAGGTCCCTCAGGGTCTGCTGGGCCTCGTCAGCGCCGTGGCACCGGATTTCTTCAAGAACTGCTACGGGATGTTCGGTATGAGTCATTTTATCTTTTCCACCGATTCTTAGGCATGGCTCCCCTCAAAAAAGCTGATAAATTATGTTCAATGAATATATTTTTTTCTATTTGGCTCAGAGAACTTCAAAAGAAAGTTAACTAAACCGAGCGAGTATCCAAAGATAGGTAAATAGGAGTCTGCAGAACTAAATACTTATTGAAATGGAACTATCATAATCCGCTGTATGAGATAACATGTGAAAAGAGCTAATATTATCCAAAATATAGAACCAAAAAGCCACAAGCAATAATAAAAGTAATAATGAATAATAGCATTATTCTGTTAGATGTGATCAACTCGGAATATCCTGAGGGCATAACCCTCGCAAACAAATGAAACATATTTTACGTTCTGAAATAGATAATGAATGCGTAGGGGTAAAAGCTCAGGTACATTTCCATGATTGATTGATTGGTAGAGGTAGCGAAATATTTTTAGAAGTTTAAATCTATTTTTATAATATTATTTCTATAAGAAACCCACACATTATTAAGGAATAACTGTTCGTTTTTAATGAACGATTTAGGTGAGCTTTACTCTAATCACTAAATAGTATAAAATGAAGTTGCTTCGTGTGTCCCTATCTCCCTAAGTATGATTATATATTAAAAGTACGTAGCGGATTTTGGATGCAGTTTTTTTTAAGTAGATGGAATGATTCAAGAAAAAGATTTTTGTGTTGGTTAAATTTATCCCGGGTAAAAGTAAAAAAGTTCATTGTACAATATTTTTAACTTGGTTTAGGATATCCACATTTAGATACGTACTTCTCAAATTATCTATGTCTCTCATTCAGAACGTGAAGATCAACCGAAGTATCCGTAGTATTAAATCTACTTCAAGCAAACAAGAATAGAATAACGACAGACAAAAATCGATTTACTAAAAATATAGTTTTAAAAGTCTAGTGATGGCAGACACCCAAACGATACAGATAAAAAGCTTTTAAGTGATTATTATTTTACGCAATGCTACTGCTGCGGTTAAAATCATGCTCTTTTAATTTAGTCTCGTAGAACACTATTTTGCTTTTATAGTAAACAGATTTTTAATCAAAGTCTAGTTTGTTATTTTTTAGCTTCTGTGTCGCTTAATAATGCTACGTTCACACACTCAGCCTACTCATGTTTCTGCCGCTGCCGGGATTTTTTCCCGAAATACTTCCGCGGAAGTATCAACGCTATTGAGTGTTCACCCACTGCCGTCATATTTTTCTCGTAGCGCATGTACTGCCGTTCCTTTGACTCGCACACGAAAAGCCGACACTCGCGAGAAATGGCAGCGGCATGACGAGTGGCAGCGCGAGTAGCCTTTTAACATGCTCGCGATGCCCACTACCCATATTATTCCCCTGCATATATAGGCAAAGTGCGATCGTCCCAAAAGTATAGAATGTTTTTTTTTAATAAAGTAAACAATTTATTAGGGCCGTTAAACTTTCAAAGTTTGTCTAGCTCTTTTTTCAAAGATTGACAATTTAATTGACACAAGACTCCTTAGATACTATGTCTATTAGGTACAAAAGAAACGTAGAGGTAAGATGTGGTGGTGTGGCATCTACCTCCAAGCAGTCCACTTCGGGAAACGTTACCACAGGTTTAACGGTACGAGTCCGACAAAACTACCACCATTTACACTCCCGTGAGATAGACATGTTTCACTCTTCTATCTCACGGGAGTGTAAATTGTAAAGCAAACTAATTATTAATCATAAAAAATACGTTTTTAGGTATGAATAGACGATTGTCATTTTGTTTTTCCACATCACGAACTACGTGAAAACGTGTTAAATTCGTGCCAGTTTTTGCTCCAAAACAAGAATCCTATTTTTTGACAGATATTTGCTATAAGGCTTGGAATATTCTATGAAGCTAGGTGGGAGGGATAAGTTACTAGTAGGACTTATTACGAACGGAGGAACTACGTGAGCAAAACGTTATGAGAATAATTTGATACTTATAGGACCTACGGTATATTCCTTAAAGCATCAAAATAAGAATTGTGATATAGTTATGGTGTTTCATGATTCATTCAAGATTGAAAATTAAAGTAGAAGTGGAAAACAGGAGACATAATTTTCATGTTTTTTTACTAAATATAGAATGGTCCAGGTTCCAACTTAAATCGTAAAAGTATATACAAGTGCCTATCTAAGGACGGATTTTAAAGAAGCTAGAGAGTGCTAATTTAATAATTAATATTTAAAATATACGTAGTTATTTATTGTTTTTTTTAAGAGAATCTTTTTTGTTACAAATAAGATGATATAGAACACCACGAAGTCATTAGCACTCGCAGCAATTATTTATCATGAAAAAGGAAACTGAGCCGATAAAACTGAAATTTAATATTCATTTAATTAGAGATTTGTGGTTGCAAAGTTTGATAATGATAGCAAGCAAGGACAAACTCCGCGATATCGCTATCAAAGCTGACCTTGAACGTGAGGGCTACCAGACACTGGTGCACAATTATCGTGGTTCGGTAAAAGCACAATTTCGATTCAGAATTCGTCTGGCGCTTTTTCGGACTAGTGATCTTGGTTGAGCGGTCATTCAGACTACGGTTCTTCGTTTCAATTATCTTTTGGACTAGGATTCTATGGGCCATGGTTAAGTCAGGGTTCTTATATACAGTTATCTTTCGAAGTCCAGCATAATCCACAACTCTGACAAAATGTGGATTTTAGTTGTCTTATATTGGACTAAGAAAACATTTCATATGCTTTTTTTACGTGTGAGACACTGATTGGACGAATGACCCGGTGAACCCTGATTTAGAGTTTTTAAGCCTATACATTTCACATTATTAAGGATATACATTTTCACGATCAAAGAGTGCTGGATAATTGCTTTAATTTCATAAATTTTATACAAAAACTAGATGTTACCCGCGGCGTTGCCCTCATAAGTGGCGATAAAAACTATCCTATGTGTTATTCCATGTTACCTTCTATAGGTGTGCCAAATGTTATTATAATCGGTTCAGTAGTTTTTGCGTGAAGCAGTAACAAACATACAAACTTTCGCATTTATAATTTTAGTAGGATAGTTACAGATTGAAACTGTATGCACTTTGTGGAACTAATAAAAAACACAATACAAATAGAACATAGGCAACCCTATTTTCAGTCAATGTAGACTAAGCCAAACTTCGGAAAACTCATTTTAACTCGACATTAAATGTCTGGTGATCAATCACGATTGTTTGTCGTCTCGCATGGCCCATATTCTATTTCTAAAGCTATTGCATTAAGTTGCTAACAACATTTGTGAGGAATGAGGAGCAAAACAACGCATAGAGAATGGAGTATTATAAATTCAAATTCTAGGTAAAACTACTTTTCTAAACTCTTCCCGCAGCACGCCATATTTTCCAGACCTCGGCAACGCAGCTATTATTGTGAAGAAACAATTGAGTCAAACTTCAAAACGTGTACGAGCCACAGCAACTTAAACTTCTTTCGTGCAGAAAAACCGAATTTTAATATGCTCCTTTTGCTCTTAAACTTTCATGTCAAACTTCTCAAATCCAATTATTCATTTTCAAAAACTACTAAATACCTTCTTACCACGTCATACTTTTTTGGCTTACGAGTGAGTAGGTACAAAAAATATAGCAAAGGTAATAAAAAGTCTACAGAATTAAATGCTGGAACTGTCACAAAATAATTATTTTTTTCAAACTAGAACGTTTATTGTTCTAGAAAATACAATAGAGCGAATTAGATACAAACAATAAAAATTGTAATAGAAAGATGAATGTAAAGTTTATAATTAGTTCTGAATTTTATTTTCATCTTAGATAGTACCTTAACATAGTAGATATTGGTACTAGAAATGATCGTTTATTTTCCATGTTTGACCGAGTAGCAAGAGTAGCCAAACAACTTGTACTTTATTATTTGTATCGAGTGCGAAAGCGAACGCATAGTGGCGATATCAGAGCGCACGGACAAATCTTGACGGGTTTGTATTGCTTTCTATTGTAATTGTTGGTTTTTCTTTTTTGTAGATGATATGTAGTAATTAAAACCACTCTTTCTTTTTGGATTCCAAATCATTACATATGAGTAACGCCGAATTAACAAGTGATCCGAACAATCCTGGTAAAATCATATCGAATATGTATATAAATTAATGTAAGGGACATTTTGGCGATTCAAAATATTGAGCTCTATCGAAATTTGTATGAAAAAAAAAACTTTCCTAAAACAAAATAATTGTGCTAAAATATCATAATTTAGGGATATCAATAAAGCAATATGTCTGTTACGTTATGTTTGAAGCCTCCTTGACTAATTAAATTCCGACTTAAAATAAAGTAAGGGACAGAAAGCTACTGTGATAGTATTATTTTAGACCTTAGTTTGAGCTAAAATGACTACATTAATAAATTAATACCCTATCTCTGCACTTTAATGAATGTTTTCTTTAATTAAATAATCAAACTGAAAACATTATTATGACTCTTTTATAAAAATACTTTTATGATGAGGAAAAAGTTTCTATACAATTTTATAGCTATAAATAAGGATCGGAAACTTTGCAGCCTATACGGGACAGGTCCTGCAATAGTAACCCTTTTAAATCAATATAAAAACAATCCAAAGTATTATAAGTAACTTGAAAGCCTTACCTTGCATTTAATTCGGAATAAAACTTTTTGTTAATAACTTTGCCGGAAAATTAGGTGGAGATACAAACCCACAGAATCGATGCCAAGACTGCGCACTTGAAATGTGTCATCATTTATGTTTCAAATCAGATCTCAAACTGTAATTCATCAGATAGTTTTAAGTTTGCTTCAGGTATTAATAATTAACAGCTATTGAAGTTATTTTTTTACATAGTATCTTTCTATGAAGCATATAAACTTATTTTTCATTGAAAATCAATGATTTTCATATTTTTTTAATGTTATTTATCCAAAATACCTTAAAAAGATATCATTTACTGCAATGAAATTTTATTTCTTAATTTTTTCTGCGACTTTTTTGAAATGTTGGCAACAAAAATGTATGTAAGGGACATGCCAATTCCTGAACAACAGAAATATCCTAAATAATGATATCATGATCATAAAAAAATAAAAATAGATAAGCAGTTTAACCATAGAAAATATTTAAGCAGATAAGAAACAAAACGATACAAAGAATATAAAAAATATGTGATCGTTTATTGGCTCTCCTGAAAAAATGAATTTTGTCCCTTACGCTAATTCATATCTTCGTAGTCGACATACATACACAAAACACATCTACACGCACGTCCATCATGATTTTATCCCATGCGGGGTACGCAGAACATAAGACGCAGTAAAACTGTTGCTACGCCACGTCCCATAAATATTATAAGATCATTTTTAAAAACATGTATATGTATCACACGTAAATTGTAATACACTTATAATACTCCAGTCTCATCTCCTAACGACACTAGCGGGCAAATACCCTATAAAATAACAGCTAACTAATGTGCCAATTTGCTTACTTTCGATGTATTTTTCGTTCAGTTAATCACATTTTGAAGGCATTTACCTTGATAAAACATACATACATACACATATCACGCCTATAATCCCATGCGGGGTAGGCAGAGCCTAAACGGCCGCAAAAAGCGGCGGCGGCTTGTTCCACCAGCTCCCTTCTACCATCGGACATCCAGACGCACCGCCGGATACCATCCGTACCTGGTAGCCATTCCACCAATTCGGACTAAGCGCTTCCAGTCATCATTTATAATGCGCACTGCTAAAGAGTGGAACTCACTTCCTGCGTCTGTGTTTCCAAAAGCATACAACCCTAATCTCTTCAAAGTAAGAGTGAACAGGCTTCTTCTGGGTGAGCTCGCTCCATCTTAGACTCTGTCTCTGTCCTATGACCTAGACTAGAGTCAAGAGCAAACCCATCATTAATAAAAAAAAAAAAAAAACCTTGATAAAAGCATTACTGATTTTGATGTAAAAAACATCTTACATCGTACGCTCTATACCTTTATAGCTAACAGCGCCACAGTGGACTTTATATAGCCTCTCATCAAGAGCCCTAAAACTATCTGAACCCTTTTTTGTCATGAAGGCTCAGGGTGAAAAACTTTACTTGATCGAGTCACTTACTTTTATGAGAGGTCTTTAATCTTTTTTGTTCCGTCCTTCATATGTCTATTCTGGATAAAAATTCAGATTATGAAAATTCATAGCTGACGAATACTAAAAACTTTATTGCCACACATTGACTTCCATTGAATTGTTATTGAATTATACCTTTATAATTATTAGGATGGTTATTAAATTTTAATTGGTCACCACACAATATTTGAATAATTTAGTAGGTGGGTAGGTTCGTAGATATTTAAAAGCCACATCACAAAATTATTTGTCTACACTGTTATGCTATAGATAGGTAACTATAGTGTGGCACATTTTATTTTTTCTAGGTTCATTTTGACCTACGTTCCTAAAGTTTTAAGTTGTCGTGAGGACGTGCCGTGTTTTACCTAATAGGTTTTTACTTTAGCAGATACAACTTATTTAACAATCACCAAATAAACATCTATTTACTCGTTTTAATAAAAAAACTTTGCCGTGTTATGCCGGCTGAGAATAGCATTACCCCATTTATTTCCCTTGGGAGTCGTAAGAGGCGACTGGAACTCGAGGGTTTGAATTCCAATTTTAGGCGATGGGCTGACAACCTGTCACTATGGCGATACACCCTCAAGACCATCAAATATTTGTCAAACGCAGCGTAAATAACCGTTTTTGCGGCCGTTTGCACTCTGCCTACCCCGCAAAGAATTATAGGCGTGATATGTGTGTAATATAAAAAGCTTTCTATATTGTCAACAAGTATGTTATGTCGGTACTTACATAACTTATTATTTAATTTAATCAACTGGGAGCAGCAAGAAAGGCATGTCAAGAACAAGAACTAATTTATCAGACTTGAAAGGCAAGCACTCGAACCTATTGCGTCCTATAAACCAATTATTGTGGTAATTTCATGGAACATTATAACCCGTATTAGGCTTTATCAACCAGATAAATTACATTATTTTTACAAACTAGAGAATTATTCTCACCTCAACGTAATATCTAACGTGTAGGCGAGGCGAGGCAACGTAATATCTCTAGTAGGTATGTGAAAATAATGTTATTTATCTGGTTGATAAAGCCTAATACGGGTTATAATGTTAATTTCATCATAAAAGAACCCTCTAAGTACACAAATCTATGGCGACAGACCCAAATCTTATGTTTGTGTAGTGTATATTTAATTTTGTTTATTAATGCACAGCTAAGTTAAATTTTCATAAGGACTAGAGTGTATCTTTAGGCTTGATGAGGACCTTGTGCGTAGTATTTTCCTCAAGGAAAGCTGTTCAGGTGCATCTTGCATGAGTTTCGTTGACACTTTGAAATATTACCGGCAATATTTTCCTCCACGTTTTATTTCAAACACTGGCTGAAATAAAACGTGGCTGGGTTAGGTAAACAAATAATAATATCTCCTATTTCACTTAAATATCTGCCAGATGACATTTTGATGCTCTTCCGGCTAATATCTGAGCCACGCAAGTGATTTTTATTTGTACTGCGGAGGATTATTTGCTCCCATATGTAGTATATCGTTCACTTACTCGTATAGTATATGGCACTGCGGGCGTATATTTGCTCCCATATGAACTTTATAGCACTTACTCGTATACGTAGTACATTATGGTACCACAGAGGAATATTCGGTCCCATATAAAGGGTGAAATTTTACAAGTGACCGATAGCGATAGGTCAGGTTGGTGATATGGAACAACTCTCCCAAGTAACATAGGTCGCAATATGTCAAAAAATTAGGCCTTCAAAATGAAATAATGTAATTCTTTGTAAAAGAAGGTAAAAAGTACAAAAGGCCTTCTTGCTATAGTAGCAAACTCTACCAGGCAACCTTTGGGTGATGGAAAAGTGCGTTTAGATAAGCGGAAAAGGCCTTAATCCACAGAACCTATAATTCAGGTTAAACAAGTATATTTTACCGGAGTTATAGGTTTAAAATAAAGCAGAACTTATGAATAGGATAGGCCCATGAAAATAACTTTTAAGTAGTATGGAATTACCACACGAGTTAAAAATTATTATCTACTCAGCTTTCTGCTTGCTATTTCCGATAGACACACTGAGCGGTGTTTTATAGTTTGCATGTACTTAATTCGTAACTGGGTTAACAGTAGGGACTGTACTACCCTTTACCGGCACCGGCAAGCCATTTCAGTGCGCGGCGCAGATGTTTCCGGTGCATAAAAGCACCGTTTTAGAACATTTTCTTTGTATGGCTACTTAAGTTAGTCAGTACTTTTTACTATGATAATATAGTTCCGTAGCTCTAAACTCAACCTCATCCCTTCCTTCAATCATATAGATCCCGTTATGGGCGGTGATTTTATACCTAGTGTTTCAAGTTTACGTATGGATAGTAATATTTTCGTCCCTGTAACAAGTTGACTGTGATCAAATAATACTGAACTCATCTTAAGCTAATTCAGATTGGGTTTTTTCATGAAGAGGTATCTATCTACAGACGGCTGGCTATAAATTGGAAACTTTCTCTTAATCCCCTAGACAAAAAGGACCCCGACTTGCAATCGGGATTAGCTTCTGAACTATTATGTGAAATGCCACGGTCGCACACTCGTCCTACTTCTACTCCTGCCGCTACCGCGAATATTGCCCGAAATATTTTTCACAAACTACTCTTTCATCAAACGGACGAGTCAGTGAGAGAGCTTTACTTTCCATTCACGCTCGTACTGCCGCCAGTAATTTGAGTCCCACACGAAAAGCTGTCACTCGCAGGAGTACAGGATGTGGCAGCAGTATGACGAGTAGCAGAGCGAGTATCCTGTTCACATAATCGCAATGCCCACTTTCCTTACTAATTCCCTGTCCATAGCGCAAGTGCGTGATCGTGGCATGAGATGATAAAGCCCAAAGTGCCATCAATTAGTACGATTGATGGTACTATACCGCTAAAAAAGTGACCCTTAGTATCACAGTATCTGTGTTTTTAATAGTATGATGTGGTCCACCTGTCGAAAGATTGTTCAAAATCCGTGAAAATTCATAGCGATTCGTTGAGGTGTGTAAAATCGTATCTAGTAAATCGCCGTCACAAGCCTTAGTTTTTGGTGGTTACATGCTGGACTTCATTTCGTTCTCCCCGGAATTCCCCAGACCTCACACTCCCCCCTGTTCTACGACGCAAATATTTTTGATATTGATGAATTTTTTAGCATAGTCTAATTATTATAAATCAGTTTATATGTAATATAAAAAACCTGAAATAGGCATGCATATTTGCATGAAAAAAGCTTGAAACATTCACAAAAACTGGCAAATTATGCAAAGTAAAAAATAACAAGTTTAAGGTATTAACAAACATTTTCCATCCAAATTCAACCAAGTACAATATTTCCGCCGAATGAAAATGATCCAAGATATAGGTAGGTAGTCAGATTTCACAAAGACACCGTTTTTTCCGGAGGCAGAGTCCGCAAACAAATTTTAACAGATCAATGGCGCACTCGCAAAGAATGAGAATAATTTTAATAAAGTATGCGTAATATACTGGAGGAAACAATAAAAAAGCGCGCTGCGCTTGAAAAGTATTTAAAATATGCAAATGCATATAATCGGGTCTCCAACCATCATTTATATGCACATTTTTTATACAATTCCATATAAAGCTACGACAAGCAACCTATCCAGCATAATTCGTCGGCAGACTGGTAAAATCCGAGCATATGAATCGATGGCGATTTGAGTAACTGTAATCGCGCTGAATTGTTTAAAGCGTCCATGTTTAGTTTGAAATACTTTACACTGAGGGGTGCTATTTTCAGCTTCACTCTTTTTTACCTTGTCTTTTTTATCGTCAGGTGACCTAATGGACGTGCTGGCGTTGTTCACGTCATCGGTGAACTTCGTGCTGTACTGCAGCATGTCGCGGCAGTTCCGCTGTACGTTCGCGCGGTTGGCGCGCCGCTTGCTGTCCGCCGCTGAAGAACCAATCAAAGGAAACAACAAACATGAACCTACCACGCAGGTATCATTTGATTGCTTTTAGGGTAAGGCATGAGTAGTTTGATCGTTTGAATTTCAGGGTACTCTTTACATCTCTTTTTTCTTAGCTAGCTTACGTCATCTGTCAAGACAAAGGTCCTCATCTCCCTAAATTGTTATAAGTATCCATAACAAATATTGATAGTTTCATAAATTTCAATATCTCGAAGATAATTAGATACGACATAGATATTAAACCTCTAGAGCTTTCTTCAAAGTTTGCTTAGTAGTTCAAAGTAGGTTCAAATCTTTAAGTGAGAGTCGTGTTAAAGTTTATCCGTTAAGGTTTCACCCTTTGATATATTTTCAAGAAAATCTATCAAGTTTCATAGGAACTTTCATACTCTATTGGGTGATAAGATTTTTGAAATACTTTGCTATTATTTATTTCCCTATTCCAATAACCTCTATGCAAAATTTCAAGTTCCTAGGTCTAGCGGTTTCGGCTGTGCGCTGATATACAAGGTGTTCGGAAAAAACGCAACAACTATCAAAATTGATCTTTATGTTCCACGACAAAATGTTTACTACAACTAAACAAAAGTAATTTATTTTTGTTTTTCAAAAGTCATTATTGTACATTAATTTATCAGTTTTGAGAGGTTTTTGCGTTTTTCCTCACTACCTTATTATATCAGCGCACGGCCGAAGCTTGTTTTTAAATGCAAGCATTGTAGCATTCATGAGCCATGCAAAGCCTTTGATTTCAATGAGTTTTCAGCAGAAACTGCCATGTTGTAAAACGGTTTACTTCTGAACTACAAGATTATAAAAAAAAAACAGAAGTGAAGTTGCATACAAATTTATACTTACTACATAAACATCTATGTTTTAAGAAGATTTTAAAGAATAGCCTTAATATTAGTTACCACCCTATAAAATGATTCGTAACTCTCGAAATTCTTTTGTATGGCGATTTATACCTACTATATCATACGCATAGTCTACTGTTGATTGACACTTTAAATTTAAAGTTTAATCGTACAAGATTCTAATCGTGAAAGGAATGAAAAATCTTTTTTTTTTTATTTTTTTTTATTAATGATGGGTTTGCTCTTGACTCTAGTCTAGGTCATAGGACAGAGACAGAGTCTAAGATGGAGCGAGCTCACCCAGAAGAAGCCTGTTAAGGCACTGGCACTCCCACACACTGACGGAACGCAGCAAGCTACTTGGCGCCAGACTTCGGTGGGATGGTGGTCGCAAACCAGGCGGCCCCTTACGGAGCCTTCCACCGCTTAGTGGGATCGTTCAGCCGGACTTATCCACAGGCAAGCCTGTGTTGCCGTTGCCCGGGGTGGACCGCTAGGAGGTAGATCCCATACCACCCCAAAACTCAATAAAACTCAATAATTCATTATGTTCCTAAGTATAATAATAAAATGAACAAGATTTTATCGGACAAAACGCGCACCTATTTACATACTTTTGTACGTTATAATTCAGCCCCTAATCTTTCTCCTAAATAAACTTCCCTAACTGAGTCTTTTGGAAGATTTTGGAGCAGATTATAACACATTAAATGTAAATTAAATATTTAATACGAAAACGTTATTGCTCTTTTTGTCGGTGTACATAAGTACAATTCCAATTTAACTTGGTTCAAATGATGTTTAATACCTGAGCTTATAAACTCCGATTGTTTACTGATTTTATTTAGTGCTGTGAGTTTTTTGACTGTAATAAAATAACGTAAGCAATATAGATAAACCTTATCCGAATCAATATCATTCATAAACTAAAAAAAAACACGGGAAGTGTTTTAAAATTTGGTATTCAAATAAGAATATGTTGTTAAGTTCATCTGACGCAAACTATAGGTTAGTTAAACTAACCTATAGTTTGCGTCAGATGAACTTAATATATTTTTCTCCAATTTGCTCGGAAATGGCTTCATTACTTTAAAAAAAGAATACGTCAATGGGCTCATTTATGTAGTCAAGGCGCAGAGGACTGTAATAGAAATTTCCGGACTAGGCCGGAAAAAAAGGTTCTTTAACTTCACACTTTCGTGTTTAGATGTTTTGTGGTACACAATACCATGTTCAGGAACACTTATACCGCGCGCGTTCCATTTTTTAAATTCTACCAAAATGGAACGCGCTTGGGCGTGCGCATGCGCGGTGCGACGGTGCGAGGTTGTTTTGGCGCCAATTTGGTTTGGTCAGGGAAATTACTGTATTATTATTGTTATTTCCTTGCAAATGAGAGAAAAGTATTGTACAATCCACGGCCGAAATAACAATTTCTGGTCTCGTTTACTTTAGAAGGCCTTGACTTCGTCTCGGCCTTCCAATGCAACTCCACCAGAAATTGCTTTATACTCGGCCTGTGACATAATGTACTATTACCTCAGATAAAATATTTGTGTCTAACATATTGTAGTAATAGGGTCCTTTCATTTATGTCAGCGCAGTTTGTTCTACAAACTGACCAAAGAGAAAAGAAGTCGCGCGATGGGTGACAACGCATGACGTTTAGGTACTCCGTGCAACTGACCATTAATCACAAAGCTGCCTCCATCAGAAGATAAGTTATCGATTGATTGGTTGAGTAATGTATTGTTATGTCACCCTCAGGTCACCGGGCCGCTATAGCGACCGATCCCCGCCCTGATCAGGGTGGTAGAGGAGAGCATCGTATTATAGAACCTACGGTATGTACATTAACCCTCCCATTATTCTAAGACATAAATTGGAACTATCAGTAGCACCTCGACTTACACTTCTGCAATTATTACCGTTAGCTAAAGAATTTATAAAAGATCTCTCAAGGCGTCTCATTGAGGCATCCCATGAGCTGTAGTTATTTAGGCCAAAGAATTAGCTTGGCCATCCAAAGAGGCAATGCTGCCAGCCTTTTGGGAACTTTGCCTCGGTGCGCCGCTCTGGGAGAAATATATATACTTTTTTGTGTCGATAGGAATATTTTATTTATAGAATTGAGGATAAAACTATTGTAAATAAACATAAATAAAAAAAAGGGAATAGGTTGAAGTGCTGCTCATTAGAGAAATATGTATTCGCTCTATGAACTGAAATTGCTAGCTCTTTTTTTTCACACCAAAACTGAATACTACTCTAGCTCTAATATTTTTTCGACTCATTACAACTAGTAAAATGAAGTGGAATTCATGATTAGAGATAGTAGTTGGACAGCCAGTGATACCATGTCCTCTACCAGTGCTGCAAGTGTCGATAAAATAGATAATTACGGTTTGGAATCTAGGATTTTTAGTAATCGATAAAAATAGTGCACCGGCTAATAAGATTATCCTCAGATTATTTGGCGTTACTTGGGATAAAGTTTTCGCAGGAGAACTTATAAAATTATTATTATCGTGCAAATAAGTCATTGAACTCGAAAAAATTTAGTTAAGTTCCAGCAGCTGATACCGATAACTGATAACGTTCATAGCACGACATTTGTCGCCAGCGACTATCTGCAGGTTTATTGACATTGAATGGATGGCGGTGCACAAACGAGAGTTACAACAAAGGAATAGGTAGGTTCATGGATAGTAATGGATTCGGTAACAGTTATCAAAGACAAAAGACGCTCATATACGTAATTACATAGGGTGAAAGAAAGAAAGAAAACACATCGTATTTTTCTACACATCGTATTTTCAGTGGGAATTCGTACGAGTTCAATAAATTTCTCGTTTCAGTGAATAAAAAAAAATTACAGTTATGCATCGTAGGTACAAATTTTGCAATCATGTGTGGCCGCCGTAATGACCAGTTTGCATTTAGATTAGTAACAGTGCGGTTAATATGAATGAGTTAAGTTAAGTCCGAGTGATAACGAAGTGGTCATAAATAACAAAACACGCGCGACCCCAGTTTAATTATACCCGCTCTACAGTTAGTTCGCGTATCGCGTACGTAAGGCGAAAGTGTAAAGCCTATTCGCGTAAAATGCTAATAAGTTAAAACCGATAAACCTACTCGTATCGATTAGTGAAATATTGACATTTATCCCAACACTATCTTTTTCATACTGCAATTGTTAGTCTACTATCTCTTTTAATGGAATTCACTTTAGCAGGTAGGAAAACGTCAAAAATATATTACATGATTGTTTTTGGCATTAGGTAAACATAGAGGTACATACCTCTATAACATACGTACATACATAGTTTTACATGATAAAGTCATTTTTAAATAAACCGAGTATAGAAACTACCATACCATTAAGTATTATACTCCTATGACGGCTGATGTTGCGCAGAGGTAGTGCGACTGCCTGCAACGCAAAGGTTCCGGGTTCGATTCTCGGTGGGGCATTTATAAAGTTGATATTTATCATTTTGTGAATTTTTTATAAGTCTGGTTAGGACATTGCAGGCTGAATCACCTAATTGTCCGAAAAGAAAGATGGTTCCTTGCTTCGGAGGGCACATTAAACCGTCGGTCCCGATTGCTGTCTACGATTTCTTAGACGGCGGTCGTTACACAACTATGTCAGAGGCCTACTACGAGTAGTTTTGTCTTGAAATGCATGCAAAAAAAACAAATTGTAGCATTGTCCTATCTGTTTATTACAAACAATCTACTAAAACGTATTTCCTATCTTTTGTTTCCGCCATGATTTCTGAGCTTCAACAAAACACCCGTCGTTTGTCCGGCGGTAAGGCGTAATCTAAAAAAATAAAAGTTTTTAAAAAACCGCCTTGAAAAGCTTTTCATAAATGAGGCTCTGGTAGCGTATCATTTCCCCGCGTTTTATGTAAGGTCGTTTAATCAAAATACATAAGTAACGTAACGACAAGGAAATTATAATTAGTCCAAATCGAAGAAACAGGAAAGTTACCTTAGGAGGTTGAATTTGCGCCATTGAACATACTTTTTAATTAATATTCCTATTAATGTAAATGAATAAAATTACACCTAAATTACTTTACTTCACTCATTTCATTTCTCAAATGCTAATGCAGCCCGGTTATTGCTCCTCCTCTAGAAGTATATAAATTACTCTCCAAATTACTTTAGTATTTAATTAATCAACGCTGAAACACGATCTCGAGATTTCGAGCATTATTTCAAACGGAAAATTAAATAAGTAGCTACTACCTCGGCACAAAGGATACAATATATGAACAACTCGCGTGGAACGAACGTCGAGGCATCTTTTTCATTTGAATCTGTAATCACCTTGTTGAGCACTCTATAGGGCGTTTTATAACTCTCAATCATTATACAGGCAGCAAAATATCACTGGCAACTGAAATTAACAACCTTATTTGATAAAAATAGCAATTTAATTAGAAAATGAATGTGAAATCTTTTACAAAGTCAGCATAAATTCAAATCAGCATTCAAAGAATCCACCAGGTTCCAATACAAATGTGGCTTTGATGTGCCTATTGAGATAGTATCGCCAGTTTTATTGACACAATGTCAGATAAATAATAATGTTAATGTCTTTAAACTTCAAATTTTGAAAACTATTGTTTATGTGTAATATATATTACAAAACAATCAAAATAGCTTAGTGCGATTGGGAGAAGAAAGAAATTAAGTGTGTGAAATTCAGGAAAATATTATATTTTTAATGCCAATTTTAAGTTTTTGAAAAGAAAAAAATCTTAAATTAATTTTCAAAATAGGTATATAAAAAATGCCATGTATTTTTTAAAGACATTTTTACAATTCTTTAGAAGAAGTAAGGCTTCAAAGATAGGTGAATTTAGTGATTTCGTGGCTCTAATCTGTACTTACTAATAATATAAATCTGAGAGTTTGTATGTGTGTGTGTATGTCAGTTACCTCTTCACGCTCAAACGATCAAACATCACGATTTGGATGAAATTTGGGACACAGATAAAAAATATAACCTGGAATAACACAAAGAACACGTTTTACTGCGGGAAAACAACTATTATCATGGTAAAATAAGTGGCAGCGGGTAAATCACTGGACGGAAATCTAGTTGCCTTATTAATATGTAGAAAAGTACAAGAGGTTTTTGTGTATTCTTACAGAAAAATGGAACGTAAGTGAGCTGATAAATGCGACAGCGCTGTTTCAGCATATGAATAAGGTTAAATGCAGGAAAAAAGAGAAAATATTCCTTGCTGCTAGTCACAGACACGCAAAATTTGTTATAAAAGCCAGAGAGCTAGTTACAAGGAAAGTTGTACGATTTATTTCTAGAGCAACGAAAACGGTCGTGTGATGCCGGCTTAGAATAGCATCAACTATTTCTTACCCATGGTTATCGTAAGAGGCGACTAAAGAACTCGAGGGTGAGATGTGCATTGCAATTTTAGGCGATGGGCTGATTACCTGTCACTATAGTGATACACAGTTATCTGATTGACCCTCAAACTTTTGTCATACGTGGTGTTAATATCCGTTTTACGACCGTTCACGCTCTGCCTCAAGGGATATAGGCGTGATTTATGTATGTATGCAACTAAAATAACTTGGTGTACCTTGTCACAAATAACAAATCATTACTTTTTAAAAAACGTTTTTTAAACACTTTTATTTTCTTAGATTACGCCTTACCGCCGGACCGACGACAGGGGGTGTTTTGTTAAAGTTCAGAAATCATGGCGGAAACAAAAGATAGGACATACGTTTTTGTATATATTAAGGTGACGAAAACATAGTTGATATCTGCGGCAGACATTTATTAGTACCAGCCATGACGGTTTGGTTGTTAAGCTGATTTATTATAGAGGTATTATCACAGCAACATTTTTACATATTTTTTATAATACATCTTTAATACTTTCATCTTTAATCAAAGTTTGAACTTAGATCCGTCAGAGAGTGGTAGAGGTAAATTATAAATCTGAGTTTGTGTGTGTGTGTGTGTGTGTGTATGTATGTATGTTTCTTACCTCTTCAAGCTCAAACGGCTTGACCGATTTGGATTAAATTTGAAACACAGGTAGAGTATAAACCAGAATAACACAAAGGTCACTTTTTATAGCGGGAAAACAACTATTACCACGGGAAAATGATTGGCAGCGAGTGAAACCGCTGGGCGGAAATCTAATAGCGTTATAATACTCGTAATATTCAAACAACCAAACAAAGGCTAACTTCAAGTCATCAAAAGTCTGGCAGTATATATGTTTATAAGGAAAGCTTATTTTATTTGTTGCAAATAATTTGCTCGAATAACTTTCACACACAATATTCTGTATTTCAGCCTGTACAGTACAGACAGTCCCTTTGACATAGTAATAGGAATATGGTGTTAGGGAAGTATCGCAAAACCTCTTGGTTGTCCGGTTGGGTATACACTCTATGGATGCAATGGAAAACATTTTGTTCTATAAGTTTAAAATAATTATTTTGTATAAAAATTCTTATAACAAAATCCCCAGAAATTGCAAAGGTTTCATTTTCACGGGCAGGATAAACTCACGAAGGGTTTAACCAATGCAGTTTCAAAGTTAAATTGTTTAATACATCTGTGTACAATATATGAAGATAGTTTGAATGACATATCTAAATCGCATCATTTATTTAAAATGTTTTATTTTTTACAGATATCCGCTCTCTAGATCCGGAACTCATCCTTATCATCGAGTACCTGTGTATAATATATTATATATAATTAATACACTCATTAAGTTAAGTTATAGAAATGTATAGAAATCTATGTCATGTTCTATTGTAGTCTATATAACCTAAGTGTTTACGTTTACTAGTCTTTGCGTCTTTTGAGCCATGACGCAAAAACTAGTGTTCTCTTATCTAGAATGTATAGTTGTATTCTTAAAGTAGATTTTATAACCAAACCAATTATATCAAATAAATTTGTTACTTTACGTCTAGGGTCCAAAATGTGATTTAAAAAATTCTTACATTTACTTAATATGTATAATATTATTGAACGAATTTAAAGGCATAATTTAAAATTTTGCATTTATATTCTACCTAATGGTACTTTTACAGTCAAGTCATGTTAGATAGAGTTTTTAGTATTAGGTATATATTAAGTTCGGTAGGTAGGTATGTATTCTTTTATTTGTTACTAAGAAAATATATCAGTAAATTAGAAAGTAATTTGTGATTTTTAAGCCAAATAAATAATTATTTATGTAGAATTGAAAAAAACGGTAATACTTTATCATAGGCACTTTTGCAGTTCAAAAATGTTGTTTAAATAAATCTAAATGTCATGTGTTCATTTTAATTAAAATTAAATGGGCATATAACTTTGTTCTGAAACCAAATTGATCTGAATTGATAGTGTTCAGTTTTATGATTGCACAAATCAAGTAATAAAGTCTATGCATCTTTTTTTATCGAGATGTTTTATTTAAATAGTAATTACTTTCCTTGGTAATTTCTACATCAGAAGGCCACCGCCGCCGCCAGTCACTGGTATGAACCTTTAGCAAGCAAAGCATTACCTAACCGTCGGTAGCGTCAAGAGATTAAAAAAATGCATTGGTTATTTCCCTCCTTACTGCTAGTCTAAAGCATGAACACATAAAAAATAAACCTGACTTATCCTTAATCCTTTAGATGATTTATTTCGCGCAGCCACGCTTGAAATAAAATAATTTCTATCTCGGCTTAGTTTTACATCCTAAAAGAGAGAAAGCTGAATCGTTAGATAAGTAAACTTGAGTGAACGGCTGATTAAATTCAACTTTATTTTGCTAAAATACAAGACATAATAATTTTCTTCTTTGATTTGCATCTCCACACAAAGTTGACTTTACACAAAATGTCATCACTTAAGTGGCAAAAAATATATGAAATACTTAACAAAAGTTCTCAACTGAAACTCAGGTAATGAATGGTTTGAATTTCAAAGCGCAATAGCATGAATACTGCAATCAGCGGTCTCATAGTGTCCTTACAGTAGGATAATCCTAGAAGCCCTAATAAAATATCAAGTAATCGATCGTATTGTATTGCAGCTAAATGAGAATTTCTTTTCATCGCAATATAATACGACAATACAATACAAATATATTTATTTCGCATCACATCTTAGATACCACAATCATTAAATACAGTACAAATATACAACATGAGCTGAAATGGGCGTAGGCACAGCACACTGCTGGTTTTGAGATTACCCCTAGTCAAAAATAGGTGTTGTACATATTTCATTTCATAGAAAGTAAGTAAGTAAAAATAGTATAATAACAAAATTAAATCAATAAAATAAATATCAAATAACACATTTTGACATTATGATGACTCATACCATACCCTCCTTATTAGCATGATTAGTAATGTATTGTACTCTACTCTTAAAGGGACAGACGATTATATTCAAATATTTTTTTAAATAAGTTGTTTGCATTGCTCAACTTATATATTATTTTTGAGCGCATATAGTCCCTTAATAGGTACCTAAGTAGTAGGTATTCGGTGAAAGCATCTCATGACAATCAAAAATATTAACTTTGCGAAATATTATAATATATTTATTCAATAGTACGATGTAATTTTAATCACGTTTTTACATAATTGATCATGAAAAATGTGCATCCTCGAGCTTTTAATATAACATTACTTTTCTCGTGTTGAAAATACACAAAAAACACAAAATTATGGCTTACCATAATCCAACAGAAACGTTGCTAAAATAAATACTTTTGAGTTAAATACTAATAATATAGCTAAGGAATGTTTATATGAAAACATACCGGTGTTACACCGTAGTCGTGCTATCTTGACCTCAAGCAAGAACGAACAAAAATAATAGAGCTTTTGGTGTGCGGGGGACTTTACTTCGCTGCGAGATAAAAAGGGTCGAAGAATGGGGGAATTGAAAATGACTGCCAGCTAGGAAAATCCTTTGAACGGTTTAGACAGAAACAGATGGCATTTGGTAGAAAGTCCCACACAAGAACTACTAGCAGCTTTTCAAGCTGCCCATTTAGGAGATTAACTTATACAATTTTTTAAGCAAAACCAGGATTAACTTTTGAGTTAAATTTCATCTCTCAAATAACATTATTTAACAGTACATACAACTGATAGTAGGTGCCTATCTTTTTAAACGCAAATACTTGAAAAGCCTCAGATAAAGATCCGTAGAATTGTTCTGAGCTTTTTCTCACTTTTACAGATGTAACCGTTCAATCTTAATCCAGTAATCACCACAAAGGATAATCACGTTTTGCTCCAACACATAAATTAAACTTTTTTGCGTCATTTCGGTAGGTAGGTTGGTATTATACAGTCTCATTAGTAAATTCCAATTAACTTAATTACTTACCTTCTTCTATATCATTTGCTTATTACTTTTTTTGACGGCCGATGGCCCAGTTATAGTGCGACTGCCTGCGACGCCAAGGTTCCGGGTTCGATTCTCGGTGGGACACTCACAAAGTTGATACCACTCACCTTGTAAATTTGTTCCTGGTCTGGTTAGGACATAACAGGGTGAACCAACTGATTGTCTGATTGGTGAACTTAGACGATGGTCGTAACACAACTATGTCAGAGGCCTACTAGTAGTAGTAGGCGGTTGAAAATCTCTGACACCAGGGTTCATCGAGTCGTTGGACGACTCGGTGTCCCACACGAAAAGATAAGAGATTACTTTTATAGCATTGCGCTGTAGCTGTGTAGTTCATAACGTGCTGGTGTAAATTATTACCTAGCTTTTATATCAAATTACGTTTATCTAAAGCGCAGATAGTTAATAGATCCTAAGCTCGCTGTTATAACTATTTTAAAAGCCTTAAGTAATAAACTTAAGGAACATTCTGAAAAACCCAGCTGAAATAAACTGGTGCCGACCGCATACTAATGAAGTAATATACCTAGGCGTAGGTAAGTACTACGTCAGAAATCGGCGTAGCGTAAGTGCTACGAAAGTGTAGCAGGTAAGTTTGATTATGTAACTTTTTAAGATCGTAGAAAAAAGACTGTTCGTCTCGTTTTTATCCGTTGCAAACCTTTAAGGTTAGCGTCCTCAACTATAACAACAAGCAGTTTACTGTTTTGGCTGGTATAGTAGTAGAAGTAGCATATGCAGCAGTCGTCAATTTTGCACATGAAGCTAGAAAGATGAAAATCGGCATTAAGATACTTCTTCACTTTCTCATCAAAATTTGGCACCATCCCCTTCATTCGTAACATTTGTTTTGCATCTATCGGTGAAAGTGTGCATTTCAGTTTCTTTACTGTTTATCCAGATGGCGCTCAACATTCTTTCATTCTTTACGGTGTATACATAATATAGTAAATGTTCTATTTTGGCAACATCAGAGCCACAAAGTAAGTATTTTCGGCTGCGCTCAGAGCTAAATTTTTTTGGTAAGACGACTTGTCAAATGAGCTCATCGATTTTCTTAACTTATCTTATCTTATTAACCCTATATTTAATATTGTTTTAAATTCTGCAACAGTATAATACACAGGTATGATTCGACGTTATGAATGTTACAAGCAGTGGTTTTTGGATTGCTTTTTTAATTTATGATATTTAGGAAATAATTTTAACTCAAAAATAAGGTCAGTGCAAAGTTGAATGTTGGAACTGTTATCGTTATAGGTTTAACATAATGAAATAGGTAGTTCAATGACCAACTCAGATCAACGCTCAGACGATTACGACAATCGTAATCGTTGGTCTTGAGGATCCGGAGGTCCCTTGTACAATTGCTGGGGAAGAACACCCAAATTAGATATGAAAATTTGTCAATATATCACTTTATGATATCATCGTCAGTTATTTTAGGACATTTCAAGCTAACCACCCGATCATCCGTAACCCTGTTATTCTGAGGGTCCAGGACCCCGATTGCTGTCAATTAATATTAGGTACATTAAAGGCTGTCGTCACCCCTGCGGTAAGTGGTTTCATAACTTCAACTCCGGTGTACATACATAAAAATACGATGAAGTGAGAACCTTCTCCTTTTTGAAGTCTGTTAAAAGCGATTAAATATATTTTGTCAAATGGTTTGCGAATTAGTTTATTATCTTCGGGTATCGTAACTTCATAAAATAGTATACAGCTCTAAACATTTTTATCGGTCAAGCGATAAATGCTGTTTTAAAACATTTATAGCTTGTCGACAGTAAACATTAAAGTTTACTGCGCACTCTAGAAGTCAAGATGTTCTTGCTTTGCTTTTTCTAATATAATATTATAATTAAGTGTCACTTAGAATAAAACCATTGCTATTTTATCATTTGGTGGACTGTCGAAGGAACTTTGAATTTAAATAGTTGGAAGGCTGTGTAAATAAATACAAAAAGAACTATCTGAAATACCACCTAACGCGTATGCTTTTTATGCTGCCATATTCCCACATTTTTATTAAATGCAATTATTTTAACATTTTTATAGTGTGGTTCGTGCTATAGTCTTGACCGTATGAAACTGGATAGTTAGTTATAGGCTATTAACGTACATGAACCGCAGGGAAGATTATGTTATAAAACCATGTCGGTTAATCAAGTTTTTTTTAAATAATTTTAAATATATTCAATCACAAATATTTGGTCAAAAACAAAGACTGGA
Organism: Tuta absoluta; assembly: GCA_027580185.1. Taxonomy (NCBI): domain Eukaryota; kingdom Metazoa; phylum Arthropoda; class Insecta; order Lepidoptera; family Gelechiidae; genus Tuta; species Tuta absoluta. The sequence goes on from JAQAHW010000003.1 coordinate 9,593,494, forward strand.
TGGAACTTGTAGGCTCCTGAAAAACGCCGAAGCAGAAGAGCTGTTAGCTGACGCAAACATCATTGTAGAAACCAAAGCCCATTGACTTCGCTGGCTTGGTCACCTAGAAAGGATGGGTGAAAATCGGGGAGTCAAAAAAGCGTACATAGGTCGACCGACTGGCCGAAGACCGGTCAGTCCGGGGCGCCCCCGGTACCGGTGGTATAATGTGGTGGAAGCGGATCTTCGCGAGCTTCTGACAAGCGATTGGCGAGATACCACATAAGACCGAGACAACTGGCGAAATCTCGTATTGGAGGTCAAGGCTCACTTTGGGTCGTCGTGCCGGCGAAGTAAGTAATATTCAATCACCGTACGACCCACTCTACTCCAGTTTTATAAATAAGTACCTATCTCGAAATTTTATAATACCGAATTAACCTGAATTTGGATTTTCATATCATATCACTATCTAGTATAAAATAATGTCCCTTCTCGATGGGTGGTGTCTCGGTCGGTAGTGATCCATTGTATGCTTACCTAGATCTTCAAAACTACGCCACGGACAGACATACATACAGAAACACTTCATTGCTTACATTAATCATCATAACATATGTAAAAACAAACAAGACAATATAAGCAAAGGAGGACTTATCCCTTTAAGCGATCTCTTCCTGGCAACCCTGTATACTAAGATAATATTAAACATTTAAAAACACACTGTAAATAGAAGTGGATCAACAGACTTTAATGGAGTGTTTCAAGAGAAAGGTGTTTATGTAACACGCCGGTAAAAGGCTTTATTCCCGCGAAAAAATTATACTTAATAAAATTATCAATCTAACAGCAAAACTTTATAACTATAGATTTAAACATAAGAAACTTTGGGTGTCTCAGAAATTTGGGTGCTCAACCATGGACAGGTCACCCGTGATATAGAGCAACTCTATAATAAAACATTTGATATCTACAAACATCTGAAATCAAGCACCTTTGCATTGTATCATTTAATTTGTGATGAGACACGCCACAAATTGAGTTTCTAATTGCGATCTAAATTGAAGCTTAAGTCCTTACACACACCACGTGATATTCTGGTGTTATGCCAGATCCGGTTTTTCTACAAAAGGAATTTACGGAATCCCTTACAAACCCAGACATCGTGGCACAAGTCGACACATCAAATGCTGATTGAAACAGGTTGTCCTTTGTATGGCAGCCGCCATAAAACGCAACATTGTCCGGCGCGTGTGTGATTTACCTAGGTAGTACACGTGTTTCGTATTCTTATTGCGATGTCTGTCAGCGGCGCTTCTTCAGCTTTGAGACTTTCTAAAGTTTGAAATCAAAAGTTTGAGACTGCTTGAAACTATTGAGAACAATAAACATGAAAGCATTTTGATGCACAAAGAAGCTGAAGAAGTCTCAAATAGTTTCAACTTGTCAAGTTGTGCCATGAGAAAGAGTCGTAATAGCTGTGATGCCGGTTTGGTTAGTGATATTTTAAATTTTATCTACACTCGTCTCATAAAAGTAGGGTTACAGATTCGAAAAAAAAATCATAACCTTTATGTATTTTGCCTATAGAAACTAGCCTTTTTTTGCCTAGTGTTCACTTTGTTTATTTTTGTTAAATTTCTTGTTTAAAGTACTCTTTCCATATTTTATCATTAAAAATTAAAATGATGAGGATATTTCCGCACTACCCGACATCTTGGACGCGGCGTTGGATCGCCGGTGCGAAAGTTTGGATAAGTGTTCGTAGTTTAGTTTTTTTTAGACCGTAGATAAAATAGTGTATAGTAAGTGTAGTGCAACTCCATATAATTAGGAATAACAATGCTCGTGCAAACTATTCTCAACAGACGCTCGAATTCTAATGCCCCCCATTATATGACACTTGCATGAAGTGCTTGTAGGTAATTATAAAAATATTTTAAAGTTATATGTACCACAATTACTGATTGACGGGTGTACTATCAGCAGCACATTATACTAGTTACGCGCAATGAATGTACGGTAAACCAAATTATGTTGGTTCCTTTAATAGGTAGGACGCGCTGCAATCAGTACGTATACCTACCTTTATTCTTAATTGAGCTAAGAAATGTTTCAGAAGGAATTCTACCAACAATCAAATCGGAGCCATAAAAACCGTTGGTAGCAGATCAAGCAATTTTTATTTGGTTTTATCTGTAGGTAAACAAATCTCATCTAAGCCAATAAACCTATTAAGGCTGTATACAAACAACAAGTTATGCTGTATTTGCATTATTCTTCAAATTACCAGAAATATGTACCGCGTAATTACAAAAAGTTAAACACTCTTATAGACAGTGCTTGAAATATTTTTTTATACAATTTGACACTGTCAAAAAGCTTTAACCATGAAGAATATTTTTTTGTAATACAACTGTTATCGTGCAATCACAAAAAAAAATTACACGGTTTAACTGTTACTGTTTGACAACGCCAAATCGTATGTATGTATAATTTTGAAACTGTCTCTACGCGCGTCTAACTTCTTTGTAATACGACTGTTCGTCGACTCTTCAAAGACTGTTTAGTCTTTAAAGAGTCGACGGTGGTTTATCTGTCTTGTTGACCAATTTCAATTTCAGAGCAAATTGGTGCACGTCTATTTTGACATTTATGTTCTCGCCACTCTCCGACTAAGATAAATGACTGCCTACCACCGATGTAATCAGTAAGTTTGAAAACAGCTGTTAATTACTGTACAAGCCATTGTAAAAAAATGAAAATACTTGTTTACTCTTGTAGCTATTCTTTCTTTGCTGCTAATGCGTTGTAACAAAAATTTACATTCATATCTTCAATTAGACTAAAAATATTGTTTTTTTTATAAAAATTATATAAACATAAAACACCCAAATATAATAATTATAAAACACCGAAAACTATGCCACTGAAACTCTATCTACATACATATTCACACACACATCACGCCTATATACCTTGTGGGGTAGGCAGAGCGTAAACGGCCGTAAAATACGGACTACACTTACCTGAAACGATTTTGATTTAGCATACTTCGGGCCCCGGCAACATGTTCTGTCCCAAAACTGGCAAAAGGTTGCTCAGGATGGAGAAAAGTGTCTGAAAGAGAAGGAGGCCTTTTTTAAATAACAAAATTAAAATTTATCCAAACGTTTCTTTCTCATGGTGAAGAATTTATTTACATTTTGGCACAGCACTCGTGAAATTGCTATCTTAAATAAATAAAACATACTTATAAGATATTTAAAAACGTAAATTTTATGAAACAAAGTATTCAAGTCATAAAAATTCAATTATTTTGTGGGTCCTAAAAAGCTGCACCTTATAAACAATTATCTTTGTAACCGTTGGTATACATTTTGCAATCTTCTTCTTCTTTTCATGTTGGATCGACGAGTCGACGAACGACCCGATGAACCCTGTTGTCAGAGTTTTAAACCGCCTACTACTACTAGTAGGCCTCCAAAATTGTTGCATAACGACCGCCGTCTTTCGAAAAGCATGATGGCAGACTTAAATTCCTACTACAATATTTGTTTTACTTTTATCCACTAACTCAATATGGCGTAACTATTGGAAAAAATTACACTGGGCCAGTCCATGTACCTATTCAAAAGGATCACGTTGAAATCGATTAAAGATAGCCTTTATCCCGACAGTAGGGATGCCCCCTTAGATTATTTTGAGCTACTTTTGTCGCTTACGTAAAAAAGCTACATAAGAGAGGCAGGTGTCATCTAGTATATTCTCGTCATATTCTTCCTTCGTATTTCAGTTCTGCACAATATTTTCTTGTTTTTGCACAATTATTACTAATCACAATTAAATAATTTTAAAACAGATTGAAGTTGTGTTTATTTTAGAGCTCGAAACGTAGAAATTGTATATCCAAAATAATCACAACTAAAATCCGTTTCAAATTGCTTTATTCTGAGTGTTTTGCACATTGTGTTACTTACATCTATGTATATAGATTTATGCAAGAAACGATTGAAAGTAAATTATAAGCAACTAAAAGCTTCGATGTAATGGATCTACTATATTGTCTACAAGCAATGTAAACGTGAATTTAGGATGCTCAGAGTTTAATTAAATAGTTTGTTTCAACACTGAAATCGTACATTTGAACGAGTTCACTGTTGTGGGCAACGGATAACCACAGGAAGGGATTGATGCTCAATTCGATACAGTTTCAAAATTATCGTATAACATTTATACTAATGCCCAAACACTGGTTCATTGATTTGTAAAACACATGCTATCGTCATGCGGGAAATTTTACTCGAAAAAAATATAAACCCGTGTGTTTTGGCACGATAGGAAATTTTTCGGTTCTATACGGGGTGTAAGGGACAGCCCTCCGAATACCAATAGGGTGCATGCTGACCATAAAACTGAACAACTTTCACCTATTAACGTATGTCAGGAAAAGACAAAAATTTCGACCTTACAAATCTGAAAATCACGATCAGCTGACTGAATTTATTATGGGAAGTCCAAAAATTTTTGACGTTCCCTGAAATATTTTCTTATGAGAAATTGTTCAGTTTCATGATATGAATGCAACCTATCAGTATACGGAGGGCTGTCCCTTACCCCCTGATTTATTTTCTCCCGATAGGGGGAGACCTATGTCTAGCAGTGGACTGTTGTGGCTGTGTATTCTTCAATAGCCACAACTGTCTACTGCTGGACATTGTTTAATACTTTATGTTATTTTTATCATTAAGACGTGTGCTTCGATGTCAATATGCAACTTTTATATATTTTACATACAGTTATGGTGATCAATTAAATATTAATGTTGAAAGTAAAGAAACTTGGAAACTAATAAAAAGTTAGTGTTAAGTTTACAAAACATAGGCAAAATAAATAAAGAATTAAGCTACTAACTGAATTAGCCCAATTACTAAGACTTTTGTGTATCTATCGTAAATTATTGATAAAAAAAATCTGTATTTCATCATAAACCTCATCTAGCTCAGTTTTTTTATCAAACAACTGAAAGTGACGGTAAGGTTTAGTATTTGATCAAAAAGGGTCTAGGTCTTTGAATGAAAAACTGTGACATATCTACCAACTTGAAATAAAACAGCATTAAATTTCAGTCAGTTGTGCGATTCTAGTTTGACTGGTCCGATGGCGTAGCGGATAGTACCCCTGTCTGCTACGCCGAGGGTCGTGAGTTTGATCCCCACCAGACACAAATATTTGTTATGTAATTTTCAGATATTTGTGTTTAGTCTGGGTATTTTCTATGTATAATATGTATTTAGTTACAAACAACATTATAAAAGTATTAATATCAGCTATTTAGTTCCCATAGTACAAGCTTTGCTTAGTTTGGGGCTAGACGGCGTTGTGTGAATTGTCCACGATATTTATTTTATTTATTTTTGTTTAATGTTGAATCTTTAACATTCTGGTAGGTATATGTATTAGGTGTGTGTAGATAAGTAGATACTGTCAAATGTAGAGAAACTGCATCACTTCTTCCATTAAAATTTATGGAACTACTTACTTCTACGTGTCTCATTTCAGCTGCCTGGGAATGGAGCAATCTATATGCAAGACACCCAAAAGCTTCAGCCACATAGCCTACTAGACGGTATACTACAGGCAAATACTTTCTGGCAAGACATTGCATCTGTCGTATTCCTGACGTGAGATTGCACGCATTGTTCAGCGGTGATTTATGTGATTTCGTGACACTAAACTGGCCATTTGGTATGCATCCAATCCGCAGGGTATTGGATTGAATCGGTGTCCGGTGTACATTAACCTGTTGACTTATATTTTTTCTTAGAAAAAATTACATTAAAACCGTCTAGTAGGCTATTTGGTCTTTGCGCAAAATCAATTTATCGTATCGTCTTCGTCTGTTTTACGAGCGACTGCGAAATTCAAGGATTCCAGTCATCTGAATAAAGTGCATCGGTCTTATTGCAGCTATTAGGTCATCAAGGCCAGAGAAGTAATTTTTTAGGAATTTTAGTTTAAGAATCAGTAAAACGTTAAAACAGTTCTGGTCAAATCAAAACTGGAAAGATAATGCCAAAACTTAAAAAAAATTTCTAAACCTTAAATCCCAGACTTGATTTAGTGACACCTGAAACTCGAGTCTTTGATTGACTGGAGAATCCATCCAAGTGAATGACCGTAATAACAAATGTATTAGTCTCACCCGCTTCAAATTAAATAACTTGTGTGGTTGCGATTTTATGTCGATGTAAATTAACGTGTCTCTACCTAAGCAGTGGAATAACTGAGGTGAAAAACCTCTAATAAGATGATAGCTTGCTAGACAAGATAGGTAGGGATGAAACTACTAATCGAAATGCAGTTTCATCATGGCAGTGCTAGTTTTACTTTTAAAGTAAACCTACAGCGTATATTTTTATTGCAGATTGCTGTGTGTTCTAGATATTATTTTAGAATTGAGGTTTTTTTACTTTTATCATAAAGTACGTACTTGCGGCGGCGCGTCTCTATTTTGTGCTTTTATACACTTTTTAATTTACCTAAAAGAAAGTGGTGAACAACCTAATATGACAGGTATGCTCCTATTTAAATAATGCGTACCTGCTGCATCTTTAGTGCTTGATTATAAAAAAAACATTATCATGAAAGTGACAGGGATCATAAAGAAGATAGATTAAGTAAGAAAAGCGCACTGTCTCCCTAGTCTAGGCATATATAAGTCCCTGTTACGCCATAGTTTCCACGAGTGTATCAACTATCTTTGATTTCACTTAAAATTAACAAGAGAATGCAGTTACAATGAACTGAATCACAGAATTGAATGCTTCTAAATGTTCATGCATTCTAGAACAATGATATAACATGTTCGTGTCTGTCGGATTACGTATCTATTCCGTCTACCTGTCTATGCAGAACTTCAGGTTCTACAAACATTTACATAACTAAACGTTAGAACATGCGTTAGCTTGCAGGAGAGTTTGGACAATTTGACGTTTTCGTAAATGTAGAGTAAGTATTATTTTAATTCATATAAGATAAAAATAATTTAAAATAAACAAAGGTAGGTGTCAACTAGTGGTTAGTCCATCAATTCTGGCATGCAATTGTATTGGGTGGGTCTTTTGAATACAACTTGTAATATTCACTACTAAACTATAATTATGTGAATTATGTGAATGTGAAATAAGTTCTTCCCGCCCTAGAGCATAATTAAAATCTTTTAATTCCCTTTGTATTGCCACACTTCTGCAAGGTTTGCTACGTGATGTTCGCATCAATTAATTTGGCTGCCGAAAAAAGAATTTAATCACGTTTGTTCCATTTACACGTTATGTGAGGAAAATGTAAATGTGTTATATAAGAAGGTTGACATGCAATTTCTTCTTTTAAACTTTCATTGAAAAGATGATAAGCGATTTCGGGTTTCCCAAAACAAGCCTACATTATGAAAGCATGATGTCTTTTTTTACTTTTGTAGCACTTTCTGTTTTCAAAATAATTTCGCATGAAAGTGCATCTGCAGATAGTAATTAGTGCTAGAGGCGTGAACGACTCGCGACCCAACTCCAAGCAGATAAGCATTTTGCGGGGCGCTGCTCATCTTTAAATAGCTGCGGCCATATTGGAATGTATTCCTGAGTACCTACTTTGTCGCTCCGATATACCTGTTTCTTGGCCGAACATAAGAAGTTCATACATACAGGTTGTAAGGGACGTTGTACCGAAAACTTTGCAGGCATGATCAGACCATGAAACTGAACAACTTTTACTATGGAGCCTATGTTGGGAAACGAAATTTTTTTTTCGACTTTCCATAGAAAGTCAGTCAGCTGATCGGGAATTTTGTATGGGAGGTCGAATTTTTTTTCTCGTTTACCAACATAGCTTCCATAGAAAAAGTTGTTCAGTTTCATGGTCTGATCATGCCTGCAAAGTTTTAGGTACACCGTCCCTTACACCCCGTATATACACAAATCACGCCTATAATCCCTTGCGGAGTAGGCAGAGCGTAAACGGTCGCAAAAAACGGTAATTTACGCCACGTCTGTCAAATATTTAAGTCATTTTAAAAATTGTGTATCGTCATAGTAACAGGTTGTCAGCCCATCGCCTTAAATTGCAATACACACCCTCGAGTCCTTTAGTCGCCTCTTACGACTCCCACGGGAAATAAATAGGGTGATGTTATTCCAAGCCGGCATCGGCATAAGAAATTCGTCTACTATAAGTAAAAAAACAGCCAAGTTCGAATCTGACTCACACACGAAGGGTTCCGTATTTTGAATAAGGTTACGTACATGTATAAAAATAAGATATTTAAATTTATGTTGGTAATTAATTTAATACCGTCCATACAACTATTGCAACAATTTCTAGTTCAATTTAGTTCAACTAGTTCTACGAAACAAATGCCTGCACCGCTGAATATTTGCTAAAACATTCACAAACTATAATATCGCTCGGTCTGCTCAGCTTATGTCGACACACAAATGCAAAAGTATCTACCTATAGCTAAGTCGCAGAATTTCAAATTGTTTGAACATGACATCAAAGGTACAACATAGGTTGTCATATCACATACAATCTAAATCAATTGCTGTCAGCAAGTTTAATTCAGTTATTACAGGGTTTGTTATCATATTTCAATTTCTGAAACGTACATTTGTATTATATCTATGATGAATAAAGATAGGGCATTGGCCATTTGTATGAAATGTGTCAATTCATAAAAAAAAACTTTGATACATACATACATACATAAATCACGCCTATATCCCTTACGGGGTAGGCAGAGCGTTAACGGCCGTAAAACGGATATTAACACCACGTCGAACAAACGCTTGAGGGTCAATCAAATAACTGTGTATTACTATAGCGACAGGTTGTCAGCCCATCGCCTAAAATTGCAATACACATCTAACCCTCGAGTCCCGTAGTCGCCTCTTACGACACCCATAGGTAAGAAATGGGGTGATGCTTTTCTAGGCTGGCATTATCTGATTGACCCTCAAACTTTTGTCAGACGTGGTGTTAATATCCGTTGAACGGCCGTTAACGCTCTGCCTACCCCATAAGGGATATAGGCGTGATTTATGTATGTATGTATGTATCACACTTCAGTGATAAAAAAAAACTTTGATATGATTCTTAAATTCTTTACTGAACACACAAAACTAAAGTAAATAAACTTAACTTAATACATTAATGCATAAAGGCGAGCTTAACTCAAAGTTAATGAGTTGTCACACAGCTGATCAAGTAAAAGGATAGATTATTTGTAATAGCAGCGGGCAAAGCGTGTATGTGTCTATAAGCAAGAAACCTAACAACGGATGTTGTAAGTATAAATAAGACAATAACGTTAAAAGAATAGTGTAGAGCTAAATATATCAAATATGTATACTAACAATAAATAAATGAATATATATAAGGTCCTATTAAATTCAGTGCAAATATTTTTAGGGTGAGTTCTACTCGTAAAACTGAACAACATTTCCCAATAAATATAGCTCGAAATATGAAAAAAAAAATTGGACCTACCATACAACAATGTTCAAAAAAAGTGTCACTTTGTATGAGAGGCGCAATTTTATTTTTCGTATTTCGACCTATGTTTATTGGGAAAAGTTGTTCAGTTTTACGAGTAGAGCTCAGCCTAAAAATATTTGCACTGAATTTAATAGGACCTTATAGATGACTATGTATATAGGCTGAAATTTTACTATTTGACCGATATATAAATCTCAAGACGGGCTGGCTGGTGTTAAGTAACAACTTTCCCCAAGGAGCATAGGTTGATACACGATGTAGCGACCTCTGGGAGCTACGACAAGAAGCTCACTCAAAGTGGTTCACGAGCAAGCAAGACGCAACAGAAGTTCCAACATATCTGCAAGATGGCGCCACGTGACAGAACAAAGAGCCTGAAACGCGGTATCGAAGTGTTTCACCGCGCAACGCATATATACAACTTCCAATTCTATCCAGGTGGACCAGTCGGTCCCCTGGCCACAACACCCGGCCAGGCGGGTAGCTACCCTTTTCCCGACACCACCTGGAACCCTCCATTCCGCCTATTGGCATCACTCCTGTCACCCGCCATATTGGTGACCCCTACCTTGGACTTCGCAGCCTTCAACCACGCACCAACCACTACAGCATGCAGCCAACTACTACGTCATCAGCACCCACCGCAGTCACAGCACGGCAGCTTCACTGGTCTTCCATCATCGTCTCGACTCACCGTAGACGTCCCGACTCACCGTGGACATTGGAACCAGCACTGCTTCGCCACGCCTGACTGCATCATCACGCTACATGACGTCATCAGCCCCACTTCGCTCGCTGACAGTATCGACCTCCGGTCTTGAGGGGGAGTACTGTAGCGACCTCTGGGAGCTACGACAAGAAGCTCACTCAAAGTGGTTCACGAGCAAGCAAGACGCAACAGAAGTTCCAACATATCTGCAAGATGGCGCCACGTGACAGAACAAAGAGCCTGAAACGCGGTATCGAAGTGTTTCACCGCGCAACGCATATATACAACTTCCAATTCTATCCAGGTGGACCAGTCGGTCCCCTGGCCACAACACCCGGCCAGGCGGGTAGCTACCCTTTTCCCGACTCCACCTGGAACCCTCCATTCTGCCTATTGGCATCACTCCTGTCACCCGCCATATTGTGTGTGTAGCGACCTCTGGGAGCTACGACAAGAAGCTCACTCAAAGTGGTTCACGAGCAAGCAAGACGCAACAGAAGTTCCAACATATCTGCAAGATGGCGCCACGTGACAGAACAAAGAGCCTGAAACGCGGTATCGAAGTGTTTCACCGCGCAACGCATATATACAACTTCCAATTCTATTCAGGTGGACCAGTCGGTCCCCTGGCCACAACACCCGGCCAGGCGGGTAGCTACCCTTTTCCCGACTCCACCTGGAACCCTCCATTCTGCCTATTGGCATCACTCCTGTCACCCGCCATATTGGTGACCCCTACCTTGGACTTCGCAGCCTTCAACCACGCACCAACCACTACAGCATGCAGCCAACTACTACGTTATCAGCACCCACCGCAGTCACAGCACGGCAGCTTCACTGGTCTTCCATCATCGTCTCGACTCACCGTAGACGTCCCGACTCACCGTGGACATTGGAACCAGCACTGCTTCGCCACGCCTGACTGCATCATCACGCTACATGACGTCATCAGCCCCACTTCGCTCGCTGACAGTATCGACCTCCGGTCTTGAGGGGGAGTACTGTAGCGACCTCTGGGAGCTACGACAAGAAGCTCACTCAAAGTGGTTCACGAGCAAGCAAGACGCAACAGAAGTTCCAACATATCTGCAAGATGGCGCCACGTGACAGAACAAAGAGCCTGAAACGCGGTATCGAAGTGTTTCACCGCGCAACGCATATATACAACTTCCAATTCTATCCAGGTGGACCAGTCGCGGTCCCCTGGCCACAACACCCGGCCAGGCGGGTAGCTACCCTTTTCCCGACACCACCTGGAACCCTCCATTCCGCCTATTGGCATCACTCCTGTCACCCGCCATAACGATAAAAATATTTTGTGTTTCCATAGTAACTCAAATCAGCTGATCGGCAGTTTTGTATGGGAGCTCGATTTTTTTTCATATTGCGACCCGACGTTCCTTAGGAAAAGTTGATTCTTATCACCAGCCCGTCTTGAGATTAGATATCTGTCACTAGTAAAATTTACCCTATATTTATATACATACTTTTCTATAGGTACGGGGTGACAGGGACAAAGCAAAAAACTCAAGACGGGTTTTTTATTATTTATTATTATTTTTTTATTTATTGATACATTTACAAATAATTATACAACCCTCAGAATACTGATATGGTACATGCAGACCACAAAATTGAACAATTTCCCATTAAAAACGCAGGAAACGCTTAAAAAAAATTACTTCCCATAGTAATGATCTTGATTTTGTATGGGAGGTCAAATATTTTTGTCGTTTCCTGACAAATTTTCATCGGGGAAAGTTGTTCAGTTTCATGGTCTGCATGCACCATATCAGTATTCTGAGGGTTGTTTAATTATTTGTAAATGTATCAATAAATAAAAAAAAAAGAATAATAAAAAACCCGTCTTGAGTTTTTTGCTATCGGTCGCAAAAAAAAAATTCTCATCATACATACAAATAAAAATAAATACACTATAACTAAAATGAACGAAAAATTCAAATTAAATCTAGAATTCTGCAACTAAACTATATTCAGGTGGAATCCGAGTTTTAAGTGGATATGGATTCCATTATTGCTGAGAGAACTTTTATTCGGTTCGCCATTTCAATTTTAGTAAAATGGCCCTATCACAGTTTAAAAATCCTTTTAGCACGAAAATAAAATACACGCACGTAAAAACCATCAAACTGACACTACTATTAGAAAACATATGAGAAGCTTTTTAAATGGCGGAATATGGCCCCAGGTTGGCCCGCTAAAAACTAAATTTGGGACATTCCAAGTCTCAATTTATTAGAAACAGAAAACTAGACCTCTTTTATAATATCGCTGACTTTTGATAATGTATTGCTACATTCAGAGCTTGAGTCCATTTTTTTAAATGATCTGTAGGTATGCAAGTATAAAATCAGTACGCACCGATCGATCACGCGTCAACATTACTTTCTTTGATAGATAGGCTAATAAATCAAAATACCATAAATGAAATACGACTCCTTATTGATGTTGACGATGTTGACATTCTCTTTAATACGAGTAATATTATGTTATGAATGATATCATATAATGGCCTGAGGTAATTATTCGCATTTGATTCAGTGTGCCTTTGAAGATATTTTTGCTTCTAACGAAATGTAAGGATTGGTTTCCCTGTGCAAATAATCCTACCGCGGAGTAGCGAATTAAGTTCTTAAAATGTTTTCCGCCCGTGTAATCACCCACTACGCCGTATATTGCATATTTTTTAAATTATACTATTTTTCCCTTTCAGGCAATGCTCACACCTATTGCATATTATTTCGGTGTTTTGCTGGATCCGGTTGTCAGACAAAAGGAATTATCAATCTCATACAAAATCCTGTAACCATGGTTTTTTTCGCCGTATCTCGTATTTGAATTGCGACTGTCACAGGTTTTCGTTTGTAGTAGTAGATTAGTAATCTATTAACGCTGTTTAGTTTTCACATGTATAATATTTTGTTGGCAAATAGTAAATGCATTATATAGTTCACAATACTGTTTTATAATTTACCTAATTGTGCTTCTGTTCAAAATATATCAACTTTATACTTATACCTCCAACTTCTTGTTGGTAGTTTCTCATTTTGGAATTGTAAGCCGGTCTTCTTCATGACTTTTAAGGCTCCGAGTCGAGAAACGACCCAATAAACCGGGTAAGAATTCTTTATCATAAAGCCACTGGCGTTTGTTGGTAAGTAATTCTTAACAATGAAAAATCTCTACGATGATTGATTTGCGTTAAAATCACTTTGTAATTACTTACTTTTTGTTTGTGTAATAATAAAGCACGGGTAAAAGCTTCGTAAACTTTGATGAACCGGGCTTAGGGCTCATAAGTCAGGGTTTTAGAAGAGCGCACGACGCCTCCGGGTACAAGTAATAAATCAAAGAGTAAAAAAGACATACGGAGCCCTCCGCAGAGACCTAAGCGGAAAAACTCGACTATTAAAACTACTTTTGAGTACTTCTGCAGTCTATACATAAGTTCACAGTGATAGCATACTGAGTCCACCTGGTAAGGCAGTTTCAATGTGTGTGTGTGTGTGTGTGTGTGTGTATGTGACTCGTACCGGACGATATTGCGGTTCATAACAACCACCATACAAATGACACTGTCTTTCAGCCGCAATTTTATGCGGCAGTCTACGTTTATTGAAAATAATTTTATAAATTCCTTTCGTCATCGAACCGGCCAAATACCGGAAAATCATGCGGTATATATGAGAACCACTTTATTTTTGTAGTAGGTGAGGTGATTTTTTTTTACTTTTCTTAGTTTTTGTAAATTCACGTCTTCCTTATCTTTTAGTCGGTATTCTGAGAGCTAATAAAGGCGCTGAGGTTGAATTAAAGAGGTCGGATTAGAGCGAACAATACGGCGTGTACTCCTAGTCTCATTCTGCCCGCCTAATTTCACGTATACATGTACTTTTCAGACTAAATAAGTCGGTCGTAAACCAGCTTCCAGATGATAATTTTAAAGGGTCCACACGAACATGCTAGACATGGAATATATACGGTAAAGAAAATTTTTAAAACATATTTAATCTGTGCTCATTTCATGAAGTGCGATAGAGTCAGAAAGACCGAAACACAAGAATGTTAAACTGTGAAATAATGTACCTACTGCTTTACTTTTAGTGCCTTTGGCGTCAAGCGAACGGGCAGAGTCCACAACACTACTATTAGAGCAAAACCCAGAATAGCTGATGTAGAACGCAAGACTACCAACTTAAAGTGGGATTTGGCAGGGCATTTTTGTCATCATTGGGCAAAATTGTTTCCGAACCGTGGAAACCTCAAATCGGGTCCCGGCGTAGAGGTAGGCTCTAAAAACGATGGCGCGACGATCTTGTTACATACTCATAAGAGTGGACGACAATGGCACTGGGTCGCAATTAATGGAAGACCGCGGAGGAGGCCTTCGCCCAGTAGTGAGATTTCTCAGAACAATAAAAAAAAAAACAAGTTTAAAAAAGATTACCACCAGCTGAGGTATCTGCATGTGACATTTAAAGTACTCTCACTCTGCAGTATTTAGACCATACGCTTTATCAATACATTAGTAACTTCATCAACTTATTCAAATTTGACTTATATTAGTATAACATGTCTTACATCCGAAGTAAATACTACATAAAATATTATTTCATATATTTCAAAATACAACAATTTAACGTAACATGTCAACTTAAAACTAGAAACTTACTATAACTATAAATAATAAATACCCTCCAACGCGTCCCTGCGAGGCAAAGTACCCAAAATACTGGCCCTCTTTGAATGGCTACACTAATTCTTTAAGCTAGGTAGCTCTGGAATCACCCGATGCCTCACGAAAACGCGCCGCAAGATCGGTAATGAAAGCCCTGGCCTCCAACTCCCACGGTCCCAGAGTCTCTACTGCAAAGGGCACGAAAACAATTATGAACAAAGTCTCGGTATTTACGCCGCTGCTGGTGTCCTGCCCCAGCACCTCAACATGTAGAAGGTAAATGAGTTGGAGCTAACGTGTCAACACAGGTAGCGTCCCATATCAGACATTTACCCAGTTTCCACGGTATCATGGACAACCTATCTGGTCGTTTGCCATCCGCACGCAACAAACCGTTAGGCTACAAAACCGCTGGGATACTGGTGGATGTTAAAGCCCTGCGTATTATGTCATTTAAGGGCGGGGCACACCGGCTCCGTATCCGTTCCGTATCCAGCTCTCGTCCGTAGTCACGCACGAACTTATGACGTTGTAATGTATGAGACTGTATGAGATACGGCACACCGCTTGCGTTGCGTATCCGTTCCGTGCTGCACGCAAGCGGTGTGCCGTATCTCATACAATCCCATACATTACAACGTCTTATGTTCGTGCGTGACTACGGACGAGAGCTGGATACGGAACGGATACGGAGCCAGTGTGCCCCGCTCTTAAGACTGGCATGTCGAGAGAGTCGACCAGCGCTTCTCTGACATGACAAGCCGTGGTGACCCAACTCATTCACCAACTCCCCACAGAAGTAGGCAACCTAGCCTTTGAACTTAAATTCAAATTTACACATGAATTTAAGTTCAAAGGCTAGGTTGCCTAATGTTAAACGCTCTAAATACCACCTAACACGAATTAATCAAGATAATAGATCTATTATCTGGATTACTCCGTGTTAGGTAGTACTCTCTCCATAACATTACACTTATTCATAGAGTACTAATAATCAAACTATTAGGTTTTAATAATTCCTTCTTACGTTAATTATCTTGACGAAAATAGTAGGCATATTAAAATTCTGAACGCAATTTAAATTTTCATTCCACTTTTCTTAGTACAGCCTTTAATAGCTACTTACTGCTAGGTATTATTATAGATTATAGCGAAGCCATTCCTAGTGTTTTTTTGAGTTTAGAGTTTTTCGCAGAATATTAATATATAATTTGCAATCTCAGATGTTATTATTAATATCTTCATAAAATGCAAAATATATATTTTTTTAATTCAAAATGATTAAAAAACAAAGTCATTAATATGCAATGAACATAGAGACGGGAATATTCCATAATCCATTATTAAGACAAAAGACCCTAGTGAGCAGGAAATCCCTATCCCTCTCCTCTCGGCGAAGCATTATTTATTTTTGGGACAGTAGATAGATAGCTGCACATAAGAAGGTAAGTAGATAATTACATGGTTTCAGAGGAAATGCAATTTCATTGGATTCATCGTCTGTTTGAATGAGGAAATGCATTCAATTGGACGGATTGTAATGAAAATGTACAGGACATGTTCCATGTATTAAATGGTTAAATATAATTATGTTAATATCGTAGCAGTAAAGAATTATCCCTTATACCAATAACCTTTGGGTGCTGGCGATAGTACGCGATTCAGTTTGTATCTTTGTTAATACCTATCTATAAAATATGACGGCTAGGGCTAGGATAGAAGAAGGTCTTTAAAATTCTCCGTAGCCATTGTAAACAAAGTTTTCAACGCAAATTCCCTGGAATACTTACCACGGAGGATGTTTATGTTTACATTACCAGGTAGAGCTTTTTTCAACCAAGAAATAATTTTGTAATTAAAAAAGACTAAATAAAATTGTACTTTGAAAATAACAAAGTCATCGTACAATTTGACTACGTTACATCCGCTGCACGATCGCATTGTTGACCTAAATACCCATTTTTGCGATGGCTGCTATACAAACACATTGACGAATTTTCTCAATTGCTTTGGAGTATATATTCCAGATTGCTGCGGTGATTTATGACTTACAAAAATTCCCTTACATAAATTAGGTTAAGCGTAAAGTGCGTGGTAGGGATCGAAGAGTTTCTTATTTATATCGGTCCCTAAGCCCGTGTCAATAGGGTCTTGTGAGTCAATAGGGCCGTTTGTCAAGGAACCTTCGTCATGAGTGACATGTCATCCCTTCGGCCTAGTGAACTATTGAAGGTGAAGGGCTATAAGAGAGTGTTTTCGCTCTAATGAATCGTATGGTAAATAGGTCATTCTTTGCATACTGAAAGTATGAATTATTACTACAATGATCTATCTAATGCTACCACTAAACTGAATGGGTCACTAGATATAATTATCCATTTCTCTGAACTCAGAACTTGCTTCGTAGTTCGTATAAAACATGGAGGAAAATGATACTGCTTTGTAAACAAATATTTTCCTTTATTATCTTTAATTTCGAACCTTACATATTAAACCAATTTTATAATGAGTTTTGATCACTCGTAGCAACAGAATAAAATCCAATTTGTATCAGGGCATGTATCTATACGTGTCTACTTAATTTCCTCGTTATTTTAACCTTAGGCTGTACAATTCATTAGGTATTTTTTATGTTATCCTTGTTTTGTAACCTTGTATAAACAAGGTTATTAATTGCAGACTACTACAAAAAAAACATATTATTGTGTGTAGTGTAGACGCTGTTAAAATTATTTATCCATACAATTTGACGTTGTCAAATGACGACACTGTGTAACTTTATTTTATTAACACCGTATATTTTTAAATGGTAAAACATTGGAAGATTTTATGTCCAAAAATACAAATTAATTGAATTCTTTGATCATGTTTCATAAATATAGCGCAAACAAAAGATCTGAAAAAATGTTCCATAAATTTTCTTTGCAATAATATTCTTTTCTATGTAATATTTGATAAATTGATTAATTTGATTAATGGTTTGACTAAATAGGCAGCTGAATATTTTGTTAAATATGTATTGGCTTCGATAATTAGTTTTTGTATAAGGTTTTTACCTAATTGTATTGCTTACTTCCTCAAAGATAAAAATTTAGAACATATACTTTAATTAGATATCGGTTTGGCAAGCATATTAAGCTATATTATTATGTAACCAAAATGTTGCATAACTTTTGCTCCAATCCTTCTCCACAGTAAAAGTTGAAAGGGAAACATGTTCTTTGTTTAGAGCCATGGCCTAATACGGAGATTGTGCGAAGGCGAGCTTAGGCCGCAACAATAGCTGTCATTAGGCCTAAACTACAAAATCTTGGAGAAATCCATCTTCTACCTCCGTTTTTACGCAACTGAGCGAAGAATTGCCCCTAAGTACATATTTAGTTTTTCAGACATAGAATATTAGTGGAATCTTAAGGGTTGAAAGTAATGAAACGAAAAAGGGGCTTCATCTTTATATTTTGAATCTAACCGAATTAACTTTTTCTCAATTCGTCCATGTTTTTTGTTAACCTAATTGTGGACTGATAGTTTTTTACAGGTTTTGAAGGAGTAAAAAGGATGTTGGTTAGAAAGTAGATGCATACGTGCCTCACGATGTTCATAACCGTAAAACAGTTTTTTTTAAATAGTGGGATAAGACATTTCCTACGGCGGTTTATTTAATTTTCGTTTTTCATGTATTTAAACGTCAAAATCAATCGAAATCAAATATATAATATAGGTATTAACAATAACTTAAAAATGAATGGTAAATTAATAGTCCAGCAACATAGTTAAATAAAATATTTCAGCGACCGAATTTATACTTTTGCTTCTAATTTGATAACTGAGCGACAAATGTTGTAAGTTGGCAACGAAATTCAGGGCGACGCTAAGTGGAGGCGCTACTTAGCTAGCAATGAGTGTGGTAAGGTGGGGTAAAATTTGGCAGAGTGGGGCAATATGGTACAGTTTTGTAGGGAAGGAGGAAGTTTGGGGGGCACCATGCCCTACCCTGCCAAACTTCTAACAGTAAAGATAGTTAGCTGATCGAGTTCTGTATGAGACGACGAAATTTTACTGTCGTTTCTTGACATATGTTCTAAGGGAAAGTTGTTCAGTATCATGATCTTCATGTATTATAAGTATTCGGAAGGTTGTCTCTTACACCGTAGAGTACAGACGTGGACTTTTCAAAGGCAGAAAGCTCATAATAAGCAAGTTACAGGTACCTAACTACAATAATTACCACGCCGTAGCAAAAATCTACAGTTCATTTGTAATGAATGTGAATACGAGACATTTCTCCAAGAAACAAATAAAAGTAGAAAACTACTGTCTGATAAAGTCATAATAATACTGTAGTATTAAAATCATAAAAAAAGATATCAAAAAACTTGTAGTATGGTCATGTCAAAAAACACTGACCTACAGAACTGAAATAACACAGATTAATTATTCTGATATCTAAGTAAAAATAAGCATTCGGCCAGTAGTAGGTATAGTAAACACCTAATATTCTTTAATATTTTTTTTTATATTAATATTTTCGTGTTGCTATACATTATGTTATTTTTGTGTAGTTATACAAATTTGGAAAACTTGCAAATTTATCTACCGCGGACAGGATTTGAACCTGTGACTTTCGCTTTAAAACTAGTGATTACTTTAAATCTAAGCTACTTGCTAGCAAAAATCACAGGTTCAAATCCTGTCAGCTAAAGAAAATTTTGCGGGTCTCATAAAAAGGATAACGGAAATATAAGCCTTTGTTTGCCTATAAGCCTTGCTCTTGTTTTATTTATCTCCAAGGAAAAGGCACAAGAAAATAATTGTAAGGGATCTTTGTAATCCCTCAGGGCGAGCTCTCTATCACGTCAACAACATTAAGTTGTGCAATAGAAGCAAATTTCCTTAGAGACGAGTCAATGAAATCTTTTATTATATTTCGTCTGATTAGAATTAACAAAAATATTAGCCACTTTTCTGGGATAAAACTCGTTCTCTCGTGCAAGAATGAAGTGTTTTTTGGATATTACTACCTACCTTATATTTCGTGCTACTAATAAATTTAAGTGTGCGATAATATTCGATTCATAAATATCAGATCTAAATGCGATCAACGTTTTCTGATTTTCCACTAAAAGAACATAAAATTATTTCTTCTATCCTTAGTAAGACATTGGGAAATTATTTCCCACCACACTTTAGCTTAAGATAACGCATTGAAATTTTTTGGCTATGGTTTTTATTTAAATACTCTGAACGCATCCATAGCCTATTGTATTTAACAATTATTATTATTGATGGTAACACCTTTACCTAACATGTCACCCGTCAATTTCAAATGCACGCTCAGTTGTTTGAATGCGTAAAATGGTCAAATATTGTAGTTTTGTGGTTTGTGTGTATTTGTTTTACGTCCAGGAAAATTCTTTGTAAGTATATTGAATGGTTATTTTTTCTAGAAAATAAATCTGTAGTAACGTTTTCATGAAAAATACACGCATAGCTTGGTATTTTCTGCAGCATTCGGGCTTTCAAAGTATCAAGTGGGAAATAATTTCCCTATGTCCGTTTAGGAATTCAGTGAGTGGGAAACTATTTCCCTATGTTCGTTTCGGGGAATTAATTTCATAGCTATGATGAAAACATACGGTTGGTCTGTATGTTTGTAAAAATATTATAGTTTTAGTTTTTCAACATATTGTAGTTATGGAATAATTTTGCTACGATATTACTGAGTTACTATAATATGCAGTTAATTTAAGAACGAAGCGGGAAAATGTAAAAATTAATTTCACCTTTGAGTAAGAGTTTCTTTTGTTTTTTTTTTTAGTTTATAAAAGTGAACTATTCATGAAATAGATTACTAAATGTCACGTTGGTTCGAATCAAGTAAACAGTATGGCATGTAAAATTGATAATTTGGTGTCAAAATGTGTCAACAAGGTAAAAGGCAACTACGAAACGTATTTCATTATCACAAGTCCGCCATAAAATAAAAGAATTAATAATATGAAAAGTATTCGATGGGTAAACCCATAAAACACATCTACTCATGTAGCAAATAGCTTTGCTGTGGACATAGGGAAATAATATCCCACTTCTTTTTTGTCCAAACGAACATAGGGAGACAATTTCCCACTTCAAAAAATCATACTTCCAAATGTTGTTTATTGTTTTAAAGTAATTTTATAGAGTGCCATAACTTTTATTGACCGAATCCAAGTTATATTTCAAGAAACAAAAGAAAAATTTGTCGCATTCTATTAAGGGTTAAGTCAAGCTTGCCCGAACCTAACATAATCCTCAACATCATCTAGATAGTATGACATTATTATTATTTGGGTACTAATGATTCATGTAACCTACAAATTACGAAGAATGATTTTTGTTTTACTTATCTTGTGAACTGAAATACTTACCCAAAGTTTAAAAGATATATGAACTAAATAACTTACATTATTAGGCCATACTTAATTACTTACCAACTTTTTCTTTGATGGAATAAGATAAATAAAATGATGATGCAAAAATTAATAAAAAAGTACAATAAAAGGTAATAATGAGGGTACGGCGTAGACATTAACAAAAATTTACGACGCTAATTAATGGCAGAGTAAATAAATATTTCATGACAGCCTGAAATATAATACTTTTTTAACAATTTGAGGAATTACTTTAATAATAATATTAGATGGCAAATTCAAAACCGAATATACATTTAAGTGTACCTTCATCGATACTTGCTATGTACGTACATGTACCACAAATTAGGGAGACGACGTGCATGTACCTAATAAATTCTATATCTAAAGGGCAGGGCACACTGGCTCCGTATACTTGCGTATCTTGCGTTGCGTATCCGTGCAGCACGGAACGGATACGGAACGCAAACGGTGTGCCGTATCTCATACAGTCCCATACATAACAACATAATAAGTTCGTGCGTGACTACGGACGAGAGCTGGATAAAAAACGGATACGGAGCCGGTATACCCCGCCCTTAAATCCTGATTTATCAAAGTTTGAAATTTAAACACGCCCGAAAATACGTCGCTGTGAAGATGAATTATTTTTGCTTTACCTTACCTCCTCCAACAGTTGTAGACAAACACCAACAGGGCCGAAGATAATGGCAAAGATTCAACTAGGCAGGTCACATTTTGTCGATAAGATTTGGCTACTGCTAGCAATATATAATAAATATAAGGTGTAAAAAAATTAGCTGAGAATATTTTAAGGGGTGAACCAGCACGTGAAACTGAACAACTTTCCCCAAGGAACATAGGTCGATATATGAAAAAAAAATTGGCCCTCCCATACAAATTATCCCGGCCGGTCAACACACTAAGTATGGGAGGGTCAAATTATTTTTTCATATTTCGACCTATGTTCCTTGGGGAAAGTTGTTCAGTTTCACGTACTGGTTCATCCCTTAAAATATTCTCAGCTAATTTTTTTACACCATGTAGATAGGGGTGTTGATGCTGTTATAGCATTGGAGAGCAAACAGGCAGGGAGAGATATGCTTGATGAGAAGTGTTATGCAGACTAAAAGGATAGCAGATGACTTATTCGGCCATATATATTTTTTGGTACTCGATACACCGCATACCCGAATATTAGGTCCTTACATATGAAATTGGCGTTTTGTATGGGAGGAACAAAAAGTAGTTTTTTTTTAATATAGTATATTTATTTAATCAAAGTATGAGCCCTTGTAATCTATGCACTTTTGCCATCTCATAGGTAGTTCATTGATCCCTTTACTAAAAAAACCATTCGGACGGGAATCAATAAAATCTTTGAAGGCGATTTGGACTGCCCCATCTGAGTTGAATTTTTTCCCTTGCAAGAAGTTATCCAAATTTCGAAAAAAATGGTAATCTGTTGGAGCAAGGTCCGGGGAGTACGGTGGATGCCTTAGACATTCCAATTGAAGCTCTTCTAATTTGCTAGCCGTCTGTTGTGCAGTGTGTGGTCTAGCGTTGTCCTGAAGCAACAGTGGCGTAGAGCGATTGACCAACCTCGGTTGTTTAGCAGCTAGCTTTTCCATCATGGTTTGCAATTGCTGACAGTAGACATCTGCCGTAATCGTCTGGCCAGATTTGAGAAAACTGTAATGAACGACACCGGCGCTAGTCCACCAAACGCTTACAAGTAACTTTTTATTGGTCAATTTTCGCTTGGAGCAGGCTTTGGCTGGCTTGCCAGGGTCCAGCCATTGCGATGAGCGCTTCCGATTATCGTAGAGAATCCACTTTTCATCACAGGTAATGATTCGATTTAAAATCCCTTCGTTATTGTGCCGGTCAAGTAATGTAACGCAGCAGTTGACGCGCGTTTGCCGGTTTGCTTCACTCAATTCGTGAGGAACCCACCTTTCAAGTTTTTTAATCTTTCCAATTTGCTTGAAGTGGATTAAAACAGTTTTATCACTAACACCGAAGCCTGCAGCTAATTCGGACGTGGTTTGCGATGGATCCGCTTCCACAATTGCCTTCAATTCTTCATTATCAACTTGGGTCTCCGGCCGTCCACGGGGCTTGTTTTGCAGGTCGAACATTCCAGAACGAAAACGTTGGAACCAAAAACGCACTGTGTTTTCTTTTGCGACACAACCGCCATACACATCATTAACCCTTCGAGCCGTTTCCGCAGCACTGGTGCCACGGTGGAACTCGTACTCGTAAATAACGCGATATTTCAAATTTTCCATTTTGTAAATTGAGCGATGCAAACAGAAAAAAGATAAGTAAAAAAACAAATGAATGACGGTTTACGAAACACAACTACATGTGGAAATAGCTGTATAAATTTGAATTTCGAATTCCTAACCAAATAGGAGAAATTTGTGATCAAAGTGGCCAGTACGACAAAACGACAATTTCATATGTAAGGACCTAATATATCACGGTAAAGCTTTATTTTCATTTTGTGGCCTATACTTTAGCTAATAGAATAGTCAATCATACAGAGTGTGGCCCGAAAAAGAGACAAATATTTTATGGGGCAAAACTACCATTGAAACTGAACAACTTTCTCCACGAAACATGGGTCGAAATATTGAATAAACAAAAATTCTTTGTTCAGTAGTTGTTGTTCAGCTGTTAGCCAGTTGTTATTCAGCCTTTGTTAAACTGTTGTTAAATTTTAGTTGTTCAGCAGTTGGTCAAATGTTGTTAAGTTGATATTTTTCAGTTGTTGTTCATTTGTTCCTAAACAACCTGAACCATGTAACAA
Organism: Tuta absoluta; assembly: GCA_027580185.1. NCBI lineage: Eukaryota > Metazoa > Arthropoda > Insecta > Lepidoptera > Gelechiidae > Tuta > Tuta absoluta. The sequence goes on from JAQAHW010000003.1 coordinate 9,617,661, forward strand.
CCTACTTTGTAATAAGTACCATCATAGGTAGTGATTACTTAACGTGTAGTGTACTGAGTCATAGCTGCAAATTGATACAAAATTAGGTACCTACTGCTACTGTGGTAATAGAATTGATTCTCAAAGACAGCTCACAATCCGTTTTAATAGAAATCAATACAATGTATTTATCCTGGTGGATGTTTATAGTTAACGTTAAAGTGCTACCTCCAAGGATTAATTAAATTATTACTAGATTTTATAAACCTGCAGATATTTTTCGACTTTCCGGTGGTTTCAATAGCATGTTTACCCGGGATAAAAAGTAGCTAGTGTTTCTGAGTTATCTTGGTTATGCTCTATCAAGACTATTGCCGTTTAGTAATATAAAAGATTTATACGAATCCATCAAGCCGTATGAGCATGAAGAGGTGACAAACATACACATAAACACATGGATTCATACTATTAGTATGGAAAATTGGTCTAGGTTAAGTGTACCTATCTTGGTTATGCTCTATCAAGACTATTGCCGTTTAGTAATATAAAATATTTATACAAATCCATCTAGCCGTACGAGCATGAAGAGGTGACAATCATTCACATAAACACATGGATTTATACTATTAGTATGGAAAATTGGTCTAGGTTAAGTGTACCTACCTATTAATAAATAGGTGATATGATGGATTAATGTAGCAGGTAGGTGAGTAGATACTAATCATTAACTTTACACCTATAATAAACAAGCAAAAGTGGAACATAACTTTATCGCGACTGTAAAGTTTTATTTTTATTACAGAGAAAATAAAAACAGCAAGTGTTTTCTTTGCTTGCGGCGCTTGGCGTGGCCGCACGAGCGTAAAAATCACTAAGAGTATTACAGTCCTTTAACGACGATGACTTGACCTACCTTGTTGGTATTAACAGCGAAACTTCATTTCCTTTCCTTCTCTTCCATTATTTTCAGCCTTTGTTTTGTGGTTTTGTTGTGTATAACCACAGATAATATAGTATAACTAGTTACTATTTACACCTAAATAATGAGAAAGTAAGTAATAACTTTCTGGAAATGGACCTCCCGCAATGTAATAGTATTCAAAAAGATCATTTATTACCATCATACTGCTCTTAGGCCTTATAAAATTAGCTCACTAATACGGACCTAAGCTTATGGAAACTAGCATAAAAAAACAACTTTATAGGTCTACTCTACTTATTAAAGTAATTGCGGTTTATCCCTTATTTATTTATACTTCTAAAGTTAAAATCTGTGTCTACATCACACACAGATTTACATCTATCTAGTGGTCCCTGAAGCATGTGACATGGTTTATGTCAGTAGAACCAGGATGTATTGGTTTGGTACTGCAAGTATTCAGGACAAAGGAGTGCAAAAAAGGTATATTTCAGTTAAAAGAATCAGACCTATGGGCCACTATCAGTAAAAGCTCACAAGCTAGGCAAGGCTATCACTAATTACTTAGTACGAGCCTTTCAGATAGGTCTCAAAAGCATTAAATATATCTTCCGATTTACATTTTCAGCAGTAGCGTAGGTATTCGATAACATGTGTTTTTTAAATATATGCTTAAGTAAATAAGTATCTTCTCTCATGTTCTACTATTTAGTATATCTATGCGCAAAATTTTACAAAAATAAGGTACGCACTTGTTATGGATGGACCAAGTGATAAAAATAATGTCCTCCCGATGTTTTAAACAGTGAAAGTTTAAACTTTAATATAAAAACTTGTTTTTTTAGAAAAAATATCAAATTAATATCCAACAATAAAATTCATAATGTGGTTTTGGGTCATTGTCCTGCAACACAATATACTGAATTGGGCGTGCTTTCCTGGCGTGGTCCATGTAATTGAATTGAAAACCTGCCGGCCAGCCGGGTGCCGCAAAACACAAAAAAGTGCCATCACGGATTCACGAGCCCAGTTGACCTCGTGACACGTGACAGACCTATTGAAAAGAAAAAAGCCGAAACGAAAGGAAAGACTCCACTCACGGACGACTCCGACATGGTTAATTTGAAACCGTGTAAGGTACCTGTAATTTTTTTTACCATTTGAGTACGAAGGCTTTAGTCACATCGAGAATCATTGCTTCTGTAAGGGCCCGTTTGGACGAAGCATTCAGCTTGAGAGTAATATGTTCGACAATGCGGTGCACTTGTTGATTACAAGAGTGCCGGTGCCGAAAGCCAAATTGCTCGTCAGGTATAAGGTTTTTAGTTTCCGCGTGGTCTCGATGTCGGCAATAGATCATGCGTTTGTATAGTTTTGCGAGAGGGTTCAGTAGGCTGTCCGGGCGGTAGGCAGTGGGCTCATTCGAAGCTGATCCCCACCACTACTGGTGCCAAGCGCTTATAAAGACTGCTCCCTGGTCACCTCTTTATGAAACCAATTGAGCGAGTAATGTTCATTAAAAAACTTACAATACGAAACTAATTATTTTTTAAGTTTGGAACATTCAAAATGATTTTTTTAATGAAAAAACACATAATAATACGTTACACAATTTTACGAGGCTTTTATAGCTTTCTACGTTAAATTGAATGCGTTTCGTTTTACGCTACGCGCCGTCGTCATATAGATTACCTCATACATAAATAACAATTTGAACACGCAAAACGAATATGGTAAAGTATAATAGAATAAAAAGAAGGTTGTGGATATACCTAAATTTAAATATGACGTGACAAATACGGACTACGTACGAGTGTACTGTGAGGATAAAAAATGACCTGACCGCCAGTACCTAATGCTCCCGCAACTTGGCCTTGAAAACTCCTGACGAAGAGGGGCTTCTTCAACTCAATAAGGATCGAATACCAAATTTTTAAACACTTCCCGTGTTAGGTAAACAATTTTTGAAAACTTGCAATATTTTCAAGCGCGGGCAGGATTTGAACCTGCGACTTTCGCATTACTAGTAGCGACGCCCCTTCCATCTGGGCTACCGCAGCTCGTTCCTTGCCAGCCAATTTTGCAAGTGTATTTTAATGTCAGTAACGCGTGGCACGGCATCATCTACCGGGTTAGTTTTGCAACTAATACCCGACGATTAATTCTATCTTTACATTGGCATTAAAATACACTCGCAAAATTGGCGGGCAAGGAACGAGCTGCGGTAGCCCAGATGGAAGAAGCGTCGCTACCAGTAATGCGAAAGTCGCAGGTTCAAATCCTGCCCGTACTTGAAAATTTTGCATGTTTTCAAAAATTCAATAAGGATTTCATTCCACAAAAAAACTGCCTGGGACGAGTCACCAAGAAAACTAGGGCTGTATTTTGGGCCTAGCGCCCAAGAGATTATGCGACGACCGGGATTGGCGTTCATATGAATTGTGCGGCCTATGTGGCACAGTGGTAATGCGACTGCCTGCAACGCAATGGTTCTGGGTTCGAATCCCAGTGGGGCACTCACAAAGTTGATATTTTGTGAATTTGTTACCAAATTACAGGCTGAAGCACCCAATAGTCGGAAAGAAAGAAAATAAGCAATTGATATTTACAATACTAACTGTGGAAATAAACAATTGATATTTATTATATAAACTGAGGAAAGAACCAATAATAAGAAAAGGTATTTTACAATAAATCAAAATTTTATTTTTTGGTGAGGACACGTTCAGCCGTCGTTCCCGGTTGATAACTATGATAACTTTCACGGTGGTCATCACAGAACCTTGTCACAGGCTTACTAGTAGTAGTAGGTGATTGAAAAACTCTGACACCAGGGTTCATCGAGTTCTTCGTCGACTTTGTGACACACACGAAAAGAAAAATCAGTATCGCATCGTATGCATCGGCAAAATTCCTTCAAATGAGGCGGCGCGTAATTCCTTCAAATGAGGCGGCGCGTTGGATTATTCAGTATCAGAGAATCCATGCGTTCCGTCGTCGCTACCGTATTGAAAGCCACTTCAGCTTAGTAAGTACGATGATACGATGCATGTTCATATTTGCGAATTCAATATCAATACAAATTATAGTCAAAATGAGAGGGAAGATACAGAATAATAAAAATAAATAATCCTGCCCGCGCTTAAAAAATTTGCAAGTTTTAAAATTTTTATACCTAACACGGGAAGCATTTTAAAATTTGGTATTCAACAAAATAATAAACCCCTTTTTATTTCACTCTGGAGATTTTCATTGAAACCAGCGAAACGTAATTTTAAAAGAGATGTAAAAAAATCAAGTTCACCTACATTCAGGATGAACCAGCCACGAACCAGCCCATGAACAACTCTTCAAATAGAAAACAGGTTGAAATTAAATATAAAAATATTTTCCACATACAATTCAACGCGGTCGGTTGCTAAATTTAGTAAGGATTTTTTTTTTCATATTTAGACCTATACGTCTCTTGAGAAAGGTTATTCAGTTTCATGAACTGGTTCACCCCTAAAATATTAGCAGATTGTTTAACCTTTACAACCCACTAGAAGAAATATTCGTTACGTAATAGAGCGACGTAAACATTTACCATGCAAACATAGATCACTTAATAACGTTGTTGGCACAAAAGGATTGATCGGCAGAGAAAACATTCGGTTCAGTGCTCTCCTATTTTTTTGTATCTAAGTACTTTCAGTATCGGTGTCCCACACGAAAAAGAAAAAGAACTACATTTCCTACAATCCTTTGCACCTGGCTAAAACATTAGCTTGTTTGTCTCGATAGCTACAGCGACAGGATATAGAGTCATTCGAGGTAACCGAGTGCAGTTGGTAAGTAAGCGCATCGCTTATATCGCGGAAACGGGATGCTTTAGGGGTGGAGTGTGTTTTCGAGATCATTTTGTGACGATGGGGTTATCCTACTTAGTTACAACAATCATTTGAGTCGCATGGCGTACCGCATTTTTTATATATAAAAAATACGAAATTGATAGTTTTATTGAAAGTATGTTTTGAAAAACATTATTACACCACGATTATTGATCCAAATACGACAAATTATATTTGAATTGTTTTTATTACATATTTGGGCAGATATCTATACATATAATAAAACAGAAACGAAACCAATTCTGTACATGAAATAGATTCAAAAAAGGGTTTTTGCTTCTAATTGTGTTCAAGATACAGACATCAAAACAGAAGTAAAATTGATTTTTGTCTGTTTGTCTGTTTGTCTGTCGGTATGTTTGTTATTCTTTCACGTAAAAACTACTGCACAGATTTCTACAAAATTTTATACTGTGGTAGCTTATTACCCGGGTCAACATCTAGGATACTTTTTACCTCGAAAAATCTTTCATTCCCATGGTAAAACACAGTAACTGGTTCCGCAAAGCGAGTTCCAAATTTTTTTCCTAAAAAATAATATAGATGTCGCTGTTAGTTTTGTAAAACGCGGTATTGACCACGTATTGACATACGATCTGAACATCTAAACGACCCCGTGAAACGACCTAAACAAACAAAAAACAAACAAATCACACATTTAATCCTTGCGGGGTAGGTTAAGCGTCAACGGCCGTAAAATACTATCGCTATCGCCACGTCTGACATATATGCGGGCCGTTCTACCTATTACAGAAATGTTTCGGACTTTTACTTTGACCTTTGGTCATGGTCAAGGTATGTGTTGGAAGACAGATGAATTATTATATTTTCTTGAGTTTGCACAACTATTACTCATCACAATAAAACAATTTTAAACGGATTTAAGTTGTGTTTATTGTGGAAACGTAGTGAAATCCAAAATAAACACAACTTCAATCCGTTGAAAATTGTTTTATTGCGAAGACAAATTGTGATTTGTTTTAATTTTTTTACCACTACAAGAGGCCGTAGGCCTGAGTTAAAGGTTATAATACTTTTAATTTTAACTCGACATCTCTACGTGTAACCGAGATAGTGAGTCTTGAAAGACAGACAAACGGACAACAAAGTGAGTGAACCTATAAGGGTTCCTTAATGCAGCCGGCCCTAAACCTATTTGCCTATATAGTTTTTATTTTAACTCGATATCTCTACGCATTCCCGAGATAAAGCGTCTTACGAGACGGATGGACGGACGGACGGACAACAAACTGATCGTATAAGGGTTCCGTTTTTTGTACCTTTCTTTTTGAGGTACGGAACCTTAAAAAATATAAATACCTTCATTAGTTAAAATCAAAAATGTTAGAGTAAAATTTGTTTAAAATTACTTCATAGATGTCGCTGTTAGTTTTGTGAAACCCGCTAATGAAATGTTTTCTCCAAAATTATATAACAAAGCCACTGACAGGCGACAGGTTTTCTAAAACTAATATTATAGTATTGTAAACTATGCAGTGTGATGCCGGCTTGCAATAGCATCACCCCATTTCTTTTCCGTGGGAGTCGTAAGTGGCGACTAAGGGACTTGAGGGTGTGTATTTAAATTTTAGGCGATGGGCTGACAACCTGTCACCATGGCGATACACAATTTTCCGAATGATCCTCAAATATATGTCAGACTTGGCGTAAATGTCTGTTTTTTCGGCCGTTTACGCTCTGCCTACCCCCCAAGGGATAATAGGCGTGATATACATGGTGTAAAAAAATTAGCTGAGAATATTTTAAGGGGTGCACCAGTACGTGAAACTGAACAACTTTCCCCAAGGAACATAGGTCGAAATATGAAAAAAAAATTGGCCCTCTCATACAAATTATCCCGGCCGGGTAACACACTAAGTATGGGAGAGTCAAATTATTTTTTCATATTTCGACCTATTTTCCTTGGCGAGAGTTGTTCAGTTTCACGTACTGGTTCACCCCTTAAAATATTCTCAGCTAATTTTTTTACACCTTATATGTACCTATGTAAGTATAAACTTGGGCAACGGATATTCTGATAGATTGTTTCTTTAAAAATAAATCTTTTTTTGTGAAGTGGCGCCACTATCGAGGTCGTTCACGGTTACACTCGCCTTAAACATTTTTGCAGATATCAGAAGGCAAGGAAGGATTGCACTTGCTGTAGCATCTTCAAGTATCGCTGCCACACTGCTTCCAGGAGAGAAAACGGCGCATACAACTTTCATAATACCAATCGATTTGGACACAAACGAAACTCCAATATGTGCTGTATCACGTAACAGTTACAAGGCAAAGGTTTTCTGATTATTGTTGTCTGGTAGTTATGTGACGAGTGTACGATGGCCAACAAAAAAACGGTAGAAGCTATGGATAGGACTTTGAAAGACATACGCAGAGATAATAGGGCCATGGGCCATATCACTGTTCTTTTTTTACAGTGACTTTCGCCAAACACTTCCAATTGTTACTCGAGGTACCAGGGCTGATGAGGTGAATGCCTCACTAAAATCATCGGCTCTTTGGCCACAAATTTATAAGCTGACCTTGACGGTGATCATGCGAACCCGTATCGGAGGTAATCCACGGGCTGAAGAGTTTTCACAAGCTTTATTAAAACTCGGCAGAGGTACTTTACCAGAGGATAACGGTCAAGTAAGTCTGCCTGAAACGCTTCTTCTGTGTATGGCGAGCCTTCCTTCCTTCAAAAGAAAGTTTCCTGGCTACGTGGAAGAGCTATTTTTGCACCCAAAAGTTATCAGACTGCTTCAATAAACTATACCATTATGTCACAAATCACTGGGGATATGGTGGTATACACGTCAATTACCACTGTTATGAATCAAGACGAAGCCACTAACTATCGAATAGAATTCCTTAACTCCTTGAGTACAAATGGTCTTCCTGCACACCAAATATTACTTAAAGTTGGTGTTCCTATCATGCTTCTTCGCAATCTCACTCCGCCAAAGCTGTGCAATGGAACCAGACTGAAGATCTTAAGCTTAAAGATGAATGTATTCGAGGCGGATATTTTCACTGGTTGTGGCGCGTATACCACTCATTCCCAACAACTTTTTATTCCAATTTCAGGGCATTCAGTTTCCCGTCAGCGTTTTCTTTGCAATGACTGTAAACAAATCGCAAGGACAGACGCTGAAAGCCGCAGGCGTAGGTCTTACGATTCCCTGTTTATCACACGGGCAGCTATATGTCGCTTGCTCTCGAGTCAGTTCTCCTGAAAATTTGTACGTTTTAGCACCCGATGGTAAACCTACCAAAGTAGTTTATAATGATGTTTTGTAGCTGATGTCCATAGTATCTAAACCAAGTACCTAACCGAAAAACAAGTTAACCAGTACCTATTCATTGCACATCTTAAAGACTTTATAAAAACTTTATACAAACATGATATTAATTTAAACAATATGCATACATCAACTTCACTAACTCACAAGTCACTACACCATGCGTACGAAGTCGCGGGCAACAGCTAGTTCTACAATAAATTACTTGAACTTATTTTGTTATTGAGATCTAATCAACGTTAAGTTTAAAATTAAGCTTGTGAGAAATGTGTGCGCGGTTAAGATAGCGCATGTTTTGTCGAACAAAGTTGTTCAGATAAATTATTAAGTTGACTTAATTTTCTTAAATATTACGTTATTTTAATTTTGGTTACACCATCCTGCATCGAACACTTCTTTCAATAGTGCACACTCACCCCATATGGCTGCGCTCAGTTACCCGCAACAAGGTTCAAATGAGCGCATTCGATTTGTTATTCAAAGTTGTTGCATTCATATTTTTTGCAACATGATGTAAAGAAAAAACTGCGCCCAGTTAACCCGAATAAAAAATGTTTCCTCGAATTCTTAAAGTGGCATACTCAATTTGTTCGAAGACTTCTGAATTACTAATGAATAAATGTTTTAATTTGGCACTCAAAGTGAACCAAGAATCCTTTCTGATTCTCATTCGACTTCGATTTACAAAAGCGTATATTCAGACAGGTACAATTATTATCGATACAAAAAATGAACACAGCCGAAATGGGCCTTGAAAATGCACTTGAAAGGGTCTGCGGGAGGGCAGAGGCTTTTCAAAGCCACAAGCACGCACGCAATTTCATTCAGGCATTCGATGTTCAAGAGCCTCTTTTCAGTCAACAGCTCTCTTACGACACAACAATCGCTCGTGATTTGTCGACTAAAACCCAGCACGTTCTTAGAAAATTAATCATCATTGTGTGCAGTTCCATCAACAGAGTGTTAGGTAAAGTAGGCGTTTCGTTCAAGAGGTGACAATGCTATAAAATTTATTGCCTAACATTTCATAAACAATTGGACCTCACACACAAATTGAATTGACCGAACGAGAAACATTTTTTTCACAATTTCGTCGTCGTCGTCTTTAGTAGGTATGACGAAATTATATAATTTTTTCTTTAAATAAATTATATACATACATACATACATAAATCACGCCTCTTTCCCGGAGGGGTAGGCAGAGACTACTTCCTTCCACTTACTACGATCCTGGCATACTTCTTTCGCCTCCTCCACATTCATCAATCTCTTCATGCATGCTCGTCGGTATAGGGTACTCTTGACCTGACCTTTCTTTAGCACGTCCCCGATTTGATCGAGGTACGTTCGTCGAGGTCTTCCCCTTCCGACGTTCCCATCCACACTTGCCATATACACCTGTTTCGTTAATCTTCTTTCTTTCATCCTCTCTACATGACCAAACCATTTAAGCATACCCTTTTCTACACCAGTCACTACGTCTTCTTTTATACCACAACGTTCCCTTATCACGCTATTCCTTATCCTGTCACTCAATTTTACGTCAACCATACTTCTTAACGCTCTCATTTGTACTGCATTTATTCTACTTTCATGCTTTTTCTGCCATACCCAACTTTCACTCCCATACATAAGTGTCGGAACTAACACCCCTCTATGCACAGCCAGACGAGCCTTATCAGAGACTTTCTGGCTGTTCATAAAAGCGTGCAACGCTCCATTCACCATGTTGCCGGCATTCACCCTTCTTTCGATGTCACTTTCACACTTTCCATCTGATGTGAACATGGAGCCCAAATACACAAACTCTTTCACTTGTTCCACCCTCTCTGCTTCTATCATAATTTTACACTCTGTCATATTTTCCTCTTTCTCAAAAACCATTGCTTTCGTCTTACTTAAATTATATTATTATAAATTATATAATTGGTTCGGTATCAAAGGCCTAAAAATTTACGCAGTCTTTTTCCTTACACTTATAAACGAAATAAGAAAGCTGGTTTGAATGCCATGAAACATCTAGGTATGCATACGTACCAACAATATTAAGTCATTGCTTAGCAATAAGGAGTACCTTCAATATTTTCTTGGGCTAGGAACACTTATTTTTAATAAGATTAACAAATTTTAATAACTCCAAAATTAGGACATGGTTGTGCGCAATACACTAATAGAGAATTTGCCGAAGCTTGATATTTCAGGTAAACAAAACTTCTGTCTTGACACTTACAATAAAATTATGTATTTCACATCAAATATTTTTTATTTAATTATTTTTTTTGATATTTTCTGAATAAAATAACAGGGGACTATTTTATGATTTGGTATTCACGGTTGAACATTTTGATTTTAGTGATAGTAGAATACGATACTCCCATCCCATGGTGATGCATGCCGTAACCAAGGAGTTAAAATTATATTTTTATTGAAATCTGAGATTGGTTTTGATGAGCTGATCAATAATTATTATAGTAGGGTGTTTGCACACGTGCCGCACAATTTTACGGCATTTCACGGTCCGTGTTCTGATCACTTGGACCAGTAGTGAAAAGCCTGTTCTGTTCTGAGCAGTCGGGTGAAAAATCCCCAGATGTTTGACGCTATCTTTTGGTATAAAAGGCGTTATTTTATTGCCTTATTCGACAACTCACGGGTAACCGCGTACTTTGTTTTGTTGCACTATTGAATCACTCGGCGAGTTCCTTCTTCAATGAACTTCATTGTGAATCAAGTATTTGACTTTTTGAGTATTTGACTCGACCTCCATCTCAATTAATGTCAGTGACGCCATGTGTGTTTACAATATATCTCAACGATAAAAAAAGGAGTAAATTAAATTATAATTCGTTTAAATTCAATGAGCTCCTCTGGTACAAAACTTTTGACCTTTGTTCTACAACTCGAAAGGCGGCTTCTTTGAACTTTTTACTTAAGAACATCTAATTAATGAACAGTCATAAACAAACCTTACAACTTAAAACTTCGTGAAATTCAATTCATTAAAGTATTTCCGATAATATAAGTTTGATGCCGTGTGATGCCGGCTTAGAATAGCATCACCCCAGTTCTTGCCCGTGGGTGTCGTAAAAGGCGACGAAGGGACTCGAGGGTGTGTATTTACTTACCTACTAGGAAAAAAACTCTTATGTTGGAATTGAAATTGGCACTGAAGATTTGTATCAAATAACAAGGAAAAGCACTTTGTTTTATTGCACCTTAATCGCTCTTTGTTTAATGGTGGGGAAATAAAAGAAATTTACGTGATTGTAAAACTCTCATAAAACATTTGTGAGCAGCGGCATCTATTGGTTATGTAGCATATCACAAGGTTAAATTACCTATAATTTTTTTTCATTACGCTTTTACTTATCGTCGGCCGGCAGTGAAAACCTCGTAAAGCACAAATTCATGATTTTTCTTTTATTTTATTTTTGGGAAGAAAAGCTCGTAACGCACATTTACGACGAACGTAGGCAGGGCTGCGATACTGGGAACACCTTCTATCGATGAAAATGAGAACCTCGGTATCGATCGATATGCACATTTTGTCGATTAAAACCTCGCATTTGCTTAGCCGTGTTTTACGTTGTGTTCTAGGATGTTGCGAAATACACGTAATTAGTTTTACAAGTATATTTTATTAAAGAAAGAGTATAATAATCTCGCATGTGCGGTTACAAGTTTTTCATTGTTACTACCGAACATTAAAAAGCATTGTAATTTAAACTTTGGCGAGGTTTTCGTTATTGTATAATTCCATTATAACACTTAGGAGATAAGGTTACTAGAGCGCCGTGTGGTGCGGGCTTGGAAGCGTCACCTTGTTTGTACTAGTGAGTATCATAAAGGTGATCAATCAATATGTTGCGTTGCGCTACCTAACCTAGTATGGCCACCTGGCCGTTAATTCAACTCACTTCCTTCAAAGGCATGAGGGTCCTCGGGGGTGTCGCATAGGCTGCTGAGTCTGTACTTCTTGGGTGAGTAGGTCCACTTTTGTGCTGTGGTGAGGTCGAACCAGTGCAGTCGGGTGATTGATTCCCTAGTGTCCATCAGCCAACGACATCTAACTAAGATATCCTGTTGTTGTTCCAGTGATGGCCTTCATTATCCTCCTTGAAATGAAGTGGAGAGGCACATGTTACTTTGTCCTATAAATGTAGCGCGGGTGCCAGATATAAAAGTGAAGGGGCCCACGATCCTAACTTTGCGACGAGCAGTAGTGGATATGGACAGCAGAGCTGTGGGCCAAGTCAACAGTACCTTATGAAGCCTTATCTGAGTCAAAGAACCTCCAGCTTGCTTTCAACAGCAAGGGCCTAGCCGTAGGATGAGATCAGATCGCAATGGCGCCTGTTGACGATGCTTGAAGCGTCCGTACCTCAGTTAAAGTAATTATTGATAAGAACCTTTCTGGCCTCTTCTAGAGCGGATGTTTTTGAGTCATTTGTCATGGATCCCGCTGTCACTTCGGCATCTGTCCCGTAAGGAATACCGCAAAGGGACGCCTACTGCAGGCCGTTAGTTGGCTCTTGTCGTGGCTGTCTCGGAGTTTTCTTGTCCTGCTGGAGCGAGTCTCGTCCGCTTTTGCTTCGTTTTCATCGGTTGCATTGGGTTAGGGGCAGCTGCCAAGACAGAACCAGCCGTATTTATATTTTCGAGCAGTGCAGCCTCCTTTCTTTCCACATCGATTGGATTCGTGAGCGGAGTTGTGCTCTCTTATCGGTTTAGTCCTTCGCGGCATGATTCGGTGTAGTTGGCGAGAGACGCGTCGCCACGTTGTGGAAGGTGGTCGGCTGCTTACATGAGTTAGCAAGCAGCAGGTATGCTGTTTCCTACACTTTACGCAGGCGAGCTTGCGGTGACAGTTCCTCTAGATGTACCAGAACTGCTGGCAGCGGAGGCACTTGGCTGTTCTGGTACTCCCATCCACGCTATATCTCATTCTACACGCCGGGCATGCAGAGCGACTAGGTGTCCTCCACGCGCCTTGATTTGCCGCAAGTAAGTATCACTTCGTAGCTCAGGGTGGTTAGCAATTCCATTATTATTTCCTTCGGCAATGTGTTGGCAGTCTTTAAGGGCCGCTTTTGGATGCCTGTTTCCGGTACCGATGCCTTTCAGTGCCGTGAAATGACTCTAGTATATTCAGAATTTATCCTCGTTTTGCCAGGCATTTGGAACCCACCGGTCTATACGGCGTAACGGTCCACGAGTATCCGAAGGCCTGCTTGAGCTCTCTCAGGTGTTGTGTCCTGTTAGATTAGGTTATCGAATCGAAACTTAAACCGCCAGGTAGTCCGCTACTATCAGGGGTGTTTTTTTTGCAGTTTGTCAGTTTCCGGGGTGTGAAAGATCCTGCTGGGTCTGCTATGACTGCCGAAACTGAGTGAATTCACGGCGGAGGTGTCTGTGAGGTGAAGTGGGGAAGGATCTTCCTCCTTCTCCACTTCACCTCACAGACAGCTCGTCTTTTTTGCAAAGGCGCCATGGCAGCTGTTCTCTCTTTGACAGCATTCAGGGCTTCGTGACGTGAGACGGCGCTTGTATATAGTGTAGCGAGGTTTTGCTGCTTAGATAACCGGCTCACGTTGAAGGTTTGGAGGCAACGAATAAATAGGCAGCATCGGTAAAGCTGGTGTGGCAGCAAACGCAACGGTAACCGCTGTAAATCTTATTGTTGTATGTCGTCAAACCTCGTATTTGATAGTACGCCATAACTTTATCAGTATGAATTCCTCGTAACTCCATTTTAATCTATTTTCGCTATTAGATTTTCTGTGTTTCTACTACCGCTTGAAATATACGCATTTGGTTGTCATAAAACAACAGAACTTGTTTCTTTTGTTCATACAATTTTTTTCACCAGACGGTTTTTACTGTCTCCTGTAAAATTGTTGCTTTTGCCTTTACGTGGTTTTCACTGCCGGCCGACGTTATGCAAGGTGTTAATTTAATTTACAATTTGACTATTCAACTGTTTGACTATTCAATACAAAAATTGGTATTTTCCTTAACTTACCCTTGATGTGAGAGTCAAAAACACGCGTTTGTTACAGTACACGGCTGCCCACACATAAATGCGATGCGACGTCGCATCGGAACATCGTTCTATGCATTTCATACATTTCTGACAAAAAATGCTTGAAATGCATAAAATGTTTTTCCGATTCGACGTTGCATCACCATAATGTGTAGGCCGCTTTAACGGCCGAATCTTTTTATTTACCTAAAGTTAGGAGCTTATTTTTTAAAAGCTTTTATTTAACTTGACTTGTATGTATGTATGTTAACAAATCTTGCAAGTTTAATTTGACCTGCATTTGATTTTGCATGTTGGTCCAGAACTGATGACAATGCATGTTAATCATAAATTTGACCTGATGCTGCTGCCAGGATCGGCTCCGTACGAGAGATCTCCTCAGCGGTTTATAGCTGGGACACAAAATTGTGTATACGAATTCGTTTATTATAGGCAGTTGGTAGGCCCACCATGAATTAGACGCTACATCCAGGGTTGTCTTCGAACTATGGAACTCCTCAATATTTAACTGCTGGGACTTGCAATTTTGTATACGAATTCGTTTATTATAGGCAGTTGGTAGGCCCACCATGAATTAGACGCTACATCCAGGGTTGTCTTCGAACTATGGAACTCCTCAATATTCAACTGCTGGGACTTGCAATACAAACTCTCAGATTTATAATATTAGTACGGATTTTATTTGTAAGGTCCGCTTTTAACGGTGAAAGCCTCCTCCAAACTCTTCAACTCTTCTCTATTTTGTGCAGTTCTTGACCACAGGTTTCTACAACGTAAACAATGTCGTCACACCATCTTTTGTTCGGCCTACCTCTTCTTCGGGACTTGTCATTTCAAGTTGTTACAACTTTTTACCATCTATGATCATGCACTCTTTGGGTGTGACCTGTCCATCTCCATTTAATCTGAAGTACAAGCTTGCCAACATCCTTGGCTTTAGTTTTTTTCCTTATAAGGTGATGTCTTACTCTATCTTTTAGTCTGATATTCATATAGCTTCCTTCTACCTCTTTGACACACTCTTATTTGGTTCAACGTTGTTTGTGTTAATGGCCAGGTTTAGCAAGCGTAAGTGAGTGGAGGCAAGGTGTTAAACAAATTTCCATGGCTTGTTTTTAGCTCTACAGGAAGTAGTAACTATAACTCATAACTACCTCGAATGGTGTAACTATCACATCGGTTCCAGAAATTCTCGCTGTAATTGAGGACTTCTACGGAAATCTGTATGCCTCTCATGCGCAGAAACCTCCACCTGACGCGACCACAGACCCCAGAGCTTCACTCTCTCGCCACTTTACAGACGATCTCGGGCGTGAATGTAGACGAAATCGGGGCGGCTCTTATACAGCTTAAGAATAGGAAGGCTCCCGATGAAGACGGAGTAGCCTCTGAGTTACTTAAGGCTGGTGGAAAACCTGTCCTTGAGGAGCTGAAAAGGCTATTCAACTCTGTTATAGCCAATAACAGAGACAACATGGACAACCCCGAAGGCGTGAAGCAGAGTTGTTGTGGCATTGTTTTTCAAGAAAGGAGACAAAACGCTCCTCAAAAACTACAGGGCAATCACACTTCTGAGCGACGTCTATAAGCTGTTCTCGAGAGTCATTACAAATCGTTTGGAATTAAGATTTGACGCCTTCCAGCCACCGGAACATGCCGGGTTTTGTAAAGGCTTCAGCGCTGCGGACCAAATCCATACTGTACGGCAGGTAATACAGAAGTTAGAAGAGTATAACCAACCACTGTGTATGGCCTTTGAGGACTACAAAAAAGCCTTCGACTCCTTCGAAACCTGGGCTGTTTTGGAGTCCTTGCAGCGGTGCCAAGTGGATTGGCGATAAGTGGAGGAGCTAAGAAGACTCTATCAAATGGCAACAATGTCCGTCCAAGTACAAAACCATAAAACAGGATCCATCAAACTACTCCGTGTAAGACAGGGTGACGTTATATCCTTGAAACTCTTTACCAATTCGCTGGAGGATATCTTTAAAACTTTGCGGTGGGATTGACTAGACATCAACGTCAACGGCAAATATCTCACACATCTCCGCTTTGCCGACGATATAGTAATAATGGCTGAATCGCTGCAGGATCTGCAAAAAATGCTGACCAGTCTCAACGTCGCCTCGAGACGTGTTGGACTCGGGATGAACTTGGACAAGAAGAAAGTCATGTTCAATAAACACATCATCCCCGAGCCGGTCTCCGTCAAAGGTATAGCCCTTGAAGTTGTCCAGAAGTATGTGTACCTTGGGCAAACTTTGCAGCTGGGTAGATATAACTTTGAGGCTGAAATCACCAGACGAGTGCAGCTGGGCAGCATTTGCGAAGTTGCGTCATATTTAGGAATCACCCTTGCCACAATGCCTCACGACCAAGGTGTTCGATCAGTGCGTCCTGCCAATCATGATTTATGGAGCCGAGACGTGGAACCTGACATTAAAACTGGCCCGCCTGTTACATGTCACTCAGAGAGCTATGGAAAGGTCTATACTCGGTATCTCTATAATGGACAAAATTTGAAATGAGACTATCCGCAAAAAGATCAAAGTTACGGACAAAGTCTGGAAGTGTAGCAAACTGAAGTGGCAGTGGGCTGGGGCACATTTGTCGTGGAACTGACGGACGGTGGAGTAAATGGGTTCTCGAGTGGAGGCCACGCCTCAGCAAGCGTAGTGTTGGACGACATCCGGCCAGATGGACCGAGGCCTTAAAAATGGGGGCTGGTAGCGACTGGATGGCGAAAACGGGAGATCGTGCCCTATGGAGTACTCTGGGGGAGGCCTACGTCCAGCAGTGGACTGTAATAGGCTGGTGTATGTATGTAATCTATACATATAATAAAACAGAAACGAAACCAATTCTGTACATAAAATAGATTCAAAAAAGGGCTTTTGCTTCTAATTGTGTTCAAGATACAGACATCAAAACAGAAGTAAAATTGATTTTTGTCTGTTTGTCTGTTTGTCTGTTTGTCTGTCGGTATGTTTGTTATTCTTTCACGTAAAAACTACTGCACAGATTTCTACAAAGTTGTATACTGTGGTAGCTTATTACCCGGGTCAACATCTAGGATACTTTTTACCTCGAAAAAATCTTTCATTCCCATGGTAAAACACAGTAACTGGTTCCGCAAAGCGAGTTCCGAATTTTTTTCCTAAAAAATAATATAGATGTCGCTGTTAGTTTTGTAAAACGCGGTATTGACCACGTATTGACTGACATACGATCTGAACTTCTAAACGACCCCGTGAAACGACCTAACCAAACAAAAAACAAACAATCACACATTTAATCCTTGCGGGGTAGGTTGAACGTCAACGGCCGTAAGTATTTTATCGCTATCGCCTCGTGTGACATATATGCGGGCCGTTCTAACTATTACAGAAATGTTTCGGACTTTTACTTTGACCTTTGGTCATGGTCAAGGTATGTGATGGAAGACAGATGAATTGTGATATTTTCTTGAGTTTGCACAACTATTACTCATCACAATAAAACAATTTTAAACGGAATTAAGTTGTGTTTATTGTGGAAACGTAGGAATTGTGAAATCCAAAATAAACACAACTTAAATCCGTTGAAAATTGTTTTATTGCGAAGACAAATTATGATTTGGGTAAAATTAGTTATTTTTTTTACCACTACAAGAGGCCGTTGGCCTGAGTTAAAGGTTATAATACTTTTAATTTTAACTCGACATCTCTACGTGTAACCGAGATAGTGAGTCTTGAAAGACAGACAAATGGACAACTAAGTGAGTGAACCTATAAGGGTTCCATATTGCAGCCTAAAACCTATTTACCAATATAGTTTTTATTTTAACTCGATATCTCTGCGCATTCCCGAGATAAAGCGTCTTACGAGATGGATGGACGGACGGACGGACAACAAACTGATCGTATAAGGGTTCCGTTCTTTTGTACGTTTCTTTTTGATGTACGGAACCTAAAAAAATATAAATACCTTCATTAGTTAGAATCAAAAATGTTAGAGTAAAATTTGTTTAAAATTACTTCATAGATGTCGCTGTTAGTTTTGTGAAACCCGCTAATGAAATGTTTTCTCCAAAATTATATAACAAAGCCACTGACCGGCGGCAGGTTTTCTAAAATAATAATAATATAGTATTGTAAACTATGCCGTGTGATGCCGGCTTGCAATAGCATCACCCCATTTCTTTTCCGTGGGAGTCGTAAGTGGTGACTAAGGGACTTTCACATGGGCGATGGGCTGACAACCTGTCACCATGGCGATACACAATTTTCCGAATGACCATCAAATATATGTCAGACATTTACGCTCTGCCTACCCTGCAAGAGATAATAGGCGTGATATACGTATGTAAGTATAAACTTGGGCAACGGATATTCTGATAGATTGTTTCTTTAAAGATAAATATTTTTTTGTGAAGTGGCGCCACTATCGAGGTCGTTCACGGTTACACTCGCCTTAAACATTTTTGCAGAGATCAGAAGGCAAGGTAGGATTGCACTTGCTGTAGTATCTTCAAGTATCGCTGCCACACTGCTTCCAGGAGAGAAAACGGCGCATACAACTTTCAAAATACCAATCGATTTGGACACAAACGATACTCCAATATGTGCTGTATCACGTAATAGTTACAAGGCAAAGGTTTTCTGATATTGTTGTCTGGTAGTTATGTGACGAGTGTACGATGGCCAACAAAAAAACGGTAGAAGCTATGGATAGAACTTTGAAAGACATACGCAGAGATAATAGGGCCATGGGCCATATCACTGTTCTTTTTTCCAGTGACTTTCGCCAAAGACTTCCAGTTGTTACTCAAGGTACCAGGGCTGATGAGGTGAATGCCTCACTAAAATCATCGGCTCTTTGGCCACAAATTTACAAGCTGACCATGACGGTGATCATGCGAACCCGTCTCGGAGGTAATCCACGGGCTGAAGAGTTTTCACAAGCTTTATTAAAACTCGGCAGAGGTACTTTACTAAAGAGAATCATTTCTTCTGTGTATGGCGAGCCTTCCTTCCTTCAAAAGAAAGATTCGTAGCTACGTGGAAGAGCTATTTTTGCACCCAAAAATGATCAGACTGCTTCAATAAACCATACCATTATGTCACAAATCACTGGGGATATGGTGGTATACGCGTCAATTACCACTGTTATGAATCAAGACAAAGCCACTAACTACCTAATAGAATTCCTAAACTCCTTAAGTGCGAATGGTCTTTCTGCACACCAAATATTACTTAAACTTGGTGTTCCTTTCATGCTTCTTTGCAATCTCACTCCGCCAAAGCTGTGCAATGGAACCAGACTGAAGATCTTAAGCTTAAAGATGAATGTATTCGAGGCGGATATTTTCACTGGTTGTGGCGCGTATACCACTCATTCCCAACAACTTTTTATTTCAATTTCAGGGCATTCAGTTTCCCGTCAGCGTTTTCTTTGCAATGACTGTAAACAAATTGCAAGGACAGACGCTGAAAGCCGCAGGCGTAGGTCTTACGATTCCCTGTTTATCACACGGGCAGCTATATGTCGCTTGCTCTCGAGTCAGTTCTCCTGAAAATTTGTACGTTTAAGCACCCGATGGTAAAACTACCAAAGTAGTTTATAATGATGTTTTGTAGCTGATGTCCATAGTATCAAAACCAAGTACCTAACCGAGAAACAAGTTAACCAGTACCTATTCATTGCACATCTTAAAGAGAAAAAACTTTATTCAAACATGATATTAATATTAAACAATATGCATACATCAACTTCACTAACTCACAAGTCACTACACCATGCGTACGAAGTAACAGCTAGTAAAGAATATATGCATATCTCTTTGAGAGATGGTCAGACTGATTTATTTGATTATAAGTGTCTAACTGTATCGCACGTTGAAAGCGTTACCGTCACTATACGAAATATGCATGTTTTTTAGTAAAAGCGCCATCTGTGTTTACACGTTGCAAAGAATATAATGCAAAGACACCTATTTTTCTAGCTACATTACAAGTGCCTGGGTTAAGTAGTGTCGGTATGCAGTTTTTACCAATTTGGTACTAAGTAAAATGTAATAGTGACATATTTTGTATAGTGACATGTATGTCATATATTATAGAGTAAACACTGAGAGGAAAATCGTCATATTTTGTTTAGTGTCATTCTGATATTAATTTTCTTTAATAAAGTGTTGAAGAATTACTGAAATAACGTATTTATCCATAAAGTGTCATTTTTATATTTAACTTTTATGAAGAAATGAAATGAAGAGTTAAAATTAAAGCGTCATTTTGAGTATAGTGTCTATATATCTTCACAAATTGATACTAAACATTTCAAACAAAACGTCATTTTCAATTTAATGCCACTTTTCCTTTCATTGTTTAATAACAATTGGAACATACGTTTCAAATTAAAATGACCGTTTACGTTTAGTGTCTTTTTTAATGTCTTACAATTGAAATTTTTCTCTCAAAATCATGTCATGTTAAAAATAGTGACAGTTTAGTCTGAAAATATTTTAACTTATTTTGTATATGATGATACCGCACAATCCTTTCATTTAATGCTTTAGGGCAGTGTTATTAGAGTAATTTAATGAATTTGACTAGTTTTTTAAAATCAGGAGTGTATTTGTATACATACAGTCTTTAATCTTTGCAATATTAGAAGTTATGTATCCAACGAATCAATACCAAATTGACAGATTCAAAAAACTAATTTACTTCTGATATTTTGGTTTGATCGGCTATAAATTTAATTAGTATGGTCTTATTTGATTTAATGCCCAAAGTCCTTTAATTTGAAGTAGATTGATAAGGGATCGGTAAGTGATTTTAGACTCTATTGTATACATATTTGACGTGAAAGTTTTTTATTTCCATACTAAATAACTTAAATAATAATTGAATTAATTGGTTTTGTAATGATCGTTTTAATTCGTAGAGCAAGTTCATAAAAGCATCATACTTAGCTTGTAATTGCACATAATTCGTTTGAATAGTGTAATATGGTCCAAATTCTCCAGTATACTGTGTCATTATGGCTTATGTTATACCTAAAGTTTAAAGTTTAAGTTTAAAAAGAAAATAGGCAAGGAAAATAAATTAATTTATCTCATTATTTAATCCATCAGTAGTTGAATTAGTAAGAGTGTTAATAGGTATAGGATAATAATTCTTAGAATTCTGTGCATCGGAGCTTTAACCGTTATCCCCCCTGCTTACACAACATACATGTGATACAAATTGAGGACTAAAGGTGCATATCAAGAAGATTTTTCTTGATTTCATGATGTTTATTCTAATCTTTGACTATAATGAGTACCATGACATGAATCAACATCTTTAAAACCTTTTTTTAAATTAGTAAACTGTTCTATGTTTATCATTGGTCAGCAAAGGTAGAGAGTCAGCACTGATGTTGGTAACAGTGGAATCGTCCTTGTTTTTCATTAGTACTTAAATTTAAATAAACAGAAGATAAATACCCATAGTCGCGAGACTTTTGGGGTTGATACTGGATCGACAATTATCAATTTCACTCCTGCTCTATTTATTTAGCAGTGTACGGCATATATCGTGCAATAAACGTTTACGTTACAATACCAAGATTGTTTCAGATGTCAAAAAGTAAATTTTTAGCACTGTGAATACAGTTGTAATGGCAACGCCAAATTTATTTAAAAAACATGTTTTTGTCAACCGGAGGGAATAATTTATACACAGTCGTTCTGTAATGTAACCATGTAACAGTTCTTTAAAGAGTACCTACTCAACAGTAAAATTTACCTACCTACTACTTGTTTAGACATTCTTCAATTTATAAGAAGTGAAACATGTATTATTTGAAATCAATTAGCTGAGGTTTTCTTCAGGCAGCTCATGATACTGAAAACGGGGAGGACAAACAAACTATAAAAATAAAAAGTGACATATTTAGGAGGAATGGATATTTTAAAATGCTTTAAATTAATACTTACATACATACATACATATATCACGCCTTTATCCCTTGCGGGGTAGGCAGAGCGTAAACGGCCGCAGAAAACGGACATTTACGCCACGTCTGATAAAAATTTAAGGGTTATTCGGAAAATTGTGTATCGCCATAGTGACAGGTTGCCAGCCCATCGCCTAAAATTGCAATACATACCCTCGAGTCCCTTCGTCGCCTTTTACGACACCCACGGGCAAGAAATGGGGTGATGCTATTCTAAGCCGGCATCACACGGCAATTAAATTAATACTTGTTATAATCAAAGTTCAGGGGAGAGGGGTTAGTTAGGGTCATTTGTTTCTTGTCTGTAGGTAGTACAGTGGAAAAAGTATAATATTCTTATAATATGCTGGCAACGGCAAACTAACTAATAGTTCTTATTATTTGGCTAGATTTTATATCTATATTAATAAATTTTGTTTTACGATGCTTATGTCACTAAACGAAAAGTATTCTTATTTTAACTGTAATAATGACACTATACAAAAAAATACACGAAAAACATAAATAAATAATTTAAATATAATCATGCGGGTTTGAATTCATAAGCAGCTTAGAAGAAATACATTTTTTTATATTTGTCAAAAACAACGAAAACTCAAATATTTTTTATTTTGTAAAAATGTTAAAATTAAATTTTAAAAAATTGACCAGCACTTTTCTCAAAAGCTGGTTTTTTGTATAGTGACGGTAACGGTTTCAACGTGCGGTATGTTAAAATATATAATAATCCATACATTTTATTTTTATGTTTTTTTTAGACTGATTTATTTGATTATAACTGTATGCATATCTCTTTGAGAGATGTTCAGACTGATTCATTTGATTATAAGTGTCTAATTGTATATTCAAATATATAATATTTCATACATTATGTTCAAATTTACTTTAATATAAATGGACACAAGTGATAATTATAACAAAATGTTACATCACGAATAGGCGTAAGTGGATCTTCAGTGAAAAAAAGTAAAATATCTCATTAATTTATAAAGTTATCGGAAATCTTTTAATAACTGGCTATAAAGGATTAAATTTACTATGAAATAATTGAATTACCTTCTAAATAAATATTAAGATAACTTTTGTATGACCGTCAAACTGGTCGCTGAGTTCTTTAATTTGCTCTCCTGTAAAGTTATAAAAAAACAGTTACGCCCTTTTATGATTAAACCCACGATGTATGAACTTTTTATGTTTGGCCATGAAACATGTATATCGGAGCGACAAAGTACTCATGAAACATTCCAATATGGCCGCAGCTATTTAAAGAAATTTAGCAGAAAGCGCAGCGTCCCGCAAATGCTTATCTGCTCGGAGTTGGGTCGCGGGTCGCTCACATCTCTAGCACTAATTACTTTCCGCAGATGCACTTTCAGACGAAATTATTTTGAAAACAGAAAGTCAGTTTTTATTTTTAGTAGACGAATTTCTTATGCCCATTGCCGATGCCGACTTAGAATTGCATAATATATTATAGTATAATATATTTTAGTCTATTCCATTTATACTGTCATCTATTTTTCCCTTCGGAGTAATCGCATTAACCACGCTTCCATAGTATAGTTTAAGTATTATTATGTATTAGTTTATTAGGTATCTATTAAGTTTATTATATTGTCTATGTATGTATTAGAGTGTATTATATAGTATAAGTAGTATATGTAGGTGTTGGCACTATCCCGCTTATATGTTTGCACTTTCCATATCACCCAAAGGTTGTCTGGAAAAGAATGCTGCTTCAGCATTAAGGCCGCCTTATTGTACTGTGTTTTGTCTTTGTTTTACTTTTCCTCGATGTTATTTTTGTGTGCAATAAAGAATATTATTATTATTATTATTAGCATCACCCCATTTCTTTCCCATGGAAGTCGTAAGAGGCGACTAAGGGACTCGAGGGTGTGTATTGCAATTTTAGGCGATGAGCTGTCACTATGACGATACACAATTTTCCGAATGACCCTTAAATATTTAACAGACGTGGCTTAAATGTCCGTTTTTGCAACCGTTTTCGTTCTGTTGAACGTTTATTAGGTATCTATTAAGTTTATTATATTGTCTATGTATGTATTAGAGTGTATTATATAGTATAAGTAGTATATGTAGGTGTTGGCACTATCCCGCTTATATGTTTGCACTTTCCATATCACCCAAAGGTTGTCTGGAAAAGAATGCTGCTTCAGCATTAAGGCCGCCTTATTGTACTGTGTTTTGTCTTTGTTTTACTTTTCCTCGATGTTATTTTTGTGTGCAATAAAGAATATTATTATTATTATTATTAGCATCACCCCATTTCTTTCCCATGGAAGTCGTAAGAGGCGACTAAGGGACTCGAGGGTGTGTATTGCAATTTTAGGCGATGAGCTGTCACTATGACGATACACAATTTTCCGAATGACCCTTAAATATTTAACAGACGTGGCTTAAATGTCCGTTTTTGCAACCGTTTTCGTTCTGTTGACCCCGCAAGGGAAAAGGGGAGTGATATGTGTGTGTGTGTGAGTGTTGTTGAAAGGTTGTGGATTTTCAACTTAAGCTGTCTACTAGTGCCCTCTACATAACAACTTGCGTACTGTAATGTCCTAGTCCCTCCCACCGAAAGATTCAGAGGGTATACCAAGGTACAACCTCATTCTGAGCTGTTCCTCTTCTCAGGTTGCCATCACGAAGCGAGTTCATTTCATGCGACCTTCAGTCGCTAGAGGTCGTGATTTTGTTTTCAATCCCCTATGTTTAAAATCTTTCAGAAGTGTCCTAATTCTTGATGCCGTAAAAGCCTATTTCCGGTGAGTTTATAACCAACCGGAGACGATAAACTAAGATTATCCAAACATTATACGTATGTAGATATCTTCAGCCATATGTCAAATTAATAGTTATAAACGCTCAGCATACAGAAATTACTTAATATAATACGGTGTCGGTAGCAAAGCTTGATCAATGTAATCCTTTGTAATTAATATGTAATTGTATTATCCTTATATGTAAAATAAGAACCTGCAAGCTCAATAGATATATAGATAGCAATATTACAGTTTGAACGATTTTTTCGTGTAAGTATTTGTTTTGTTTTGTCCTTGATTGCCTATTAACATTAACGTTTACATACCTAATTATTTCTTTTTACTTTATACTTAAACATACTCAACTATTTATTACTTTACTTTCCGATTTTATACCAATTTTGTTTTGCTGCGGTTTGAGTCCATAGAATGAGCGGTGTTTCCTAACACAAGCGATAAGCTTTTACTGGAAAAACCGGCCACTAGTTTATAAACACTTTGTTGTTATTGAAAATAATCATTTATTTTTATTTGAGTTTTAATAAAGTATATTTATAAAAGTCTGTACATTCAAATAATTTTAATTAAGATTCTCTATTTATTTAATTGACTTTAGTTAATTGTTTTTATATTTTATGGTTTTTATATATATAACTGTTTAAGACATGCCATAATTGGTAAAACATATTATTTATATATCTGTAATTTGCCACGTTTTATGTGATTAAAGTACTGTATTTATGTATTGCCTCACGCAGGAAAAATCTGGTAGGTACATAAGTACTACGTATGAAACTTTCGTTTCGTATCAGTCTCTAAACCAAATTTTAAAATATATATATATATATATAAATTATTTACAAAAGCTTATCCTAATTACAAATTTAAAATAACATAATTAACATGTGTAACGTGTGACAAATATGCAGTGAAACGCAGGGGCCCGAAATTAGGATTGAATAAAATATCAACGGGTTAGCACGTAGCCTTTTTAAATTCTATTAGAAAATATAATAAAACGGTAATACAAAGATAAAATGTAAATAAAATAAATGTGTGAAAGAGTAACGAATTGAAATAGCTAATGGTGTTTGCTTGCGATTGCTAAATTACTTACGATAATAAAATATTTAAAAAAAAAACAGTTTTGGCTTTACATTGGATATCACTGATATCGGTATGTTTTTTTCTTGTTTTTTTAGTATCACGTACTTTTGGCGTTTGAGGCTTTGCGCTTCATTTATTTTGATGGGATATGATTAACATATGATATTGTATACTATTGACATGCTATTGACGATATCACGACGACGGATACATGGTTGTTATCAGCGTCACAGACCAAAGCGGCATAAATTCTGCCTGTAAACTTTCGGCATGAGACAAACCGGTAGTAATAATGGTCATGAATATCATGAGTAGTCATGACACTTTACATCCTGAAAAAAAGTTAAGGTTATAATCGCTTAACTTTGAATGAAAAACTGACTGTCACTCGAGGTCAAAGATATCAGAAACTCATGGGGCCAACATTATAAGCAAGTCTGCATAAAATCAACGACTCTTGAGCCCATAAATGCCAGAAGATTACAAACTTATAGTATGTAATAGCTTTAATAGGCAAGTCATAAGACCTGAGTACAAATTGTAATCCCAACAACCGCAAATCGAATTATGGCTTTCAAAAAGTGTCCAATCCTGCTCGTAAAAAAAGCATTAACACAAGATTAAACGCAAAGTGCGGGTCTGTTTTAGACGCGCAAAGATTGAATAATGAGGCTTGAGTTCACGACTGAACAGTTTTTAATTGAAAACAGGAAGATCTAATGACAAACACGAGCGTGTTCATTTCGAATCCGATTCAAAGTAATTACGACAGGATATTCCTTTTCGTTAACAGAGAATTAAGAGGGAACAATTTAGGTATGCAATTCACTGAAGCAAGCAATTTGCGGCTGTTACGAGTTATTTAGTTGCGGTTCTATTGTTCGAAGCGTTTATATTGTGGAAACTGAAAAAGGTAAGCAGTGTCTATAATAATAATAAGTAATTTCGTGTATTTAGATACCTATGCGGTGGCATAGGTATCCAAATACACGAAATTAGGTGATAGTAATTTAAACGATCCATGCGGGCTGACTATTAAACTTCCAACCGCACGATGCACACGATATTCTGATTATCGCCGTTTATCCGAAAAGATAGAATACAGTTTCTATTGATACCAACATACTATACTGCCAAAGCTTTTATTGTAAGTACTTTTACTGTTTTGTGTACAATACATTTGGTAGAAACTATTTATTCATCAACTTAAACGGAGTTGTAGTTATAATGAGATTCATTTCTAAATTCAAACTCATTTTCAGGTCGTGACTACATACATACATTAAGCTTATTGCAGTCCACTGCTGGACGTAGGCCTCCCCCAGGGTACGCCATAGGGCACGATCTCCCGTTTTCGCTATCCAATCGCTACCAGCCGCTTTCTTTAGGTAAGTCATCGTCCATCTCGCCGGAGGTCGTCTAACACTACGCTTGCCGAGGCGTGGTCTCCACTCGAGAACCCGCTTACACCACCGTCCGTCGGTTCTACGACAAATGTGCCCAGCCCACTGCCACTTCAGTTTGCTACACTTCCAGACTATGTGTATGGATAATATCCGGAATGAGACTATCCGCAAAAAGACCAAAGTAATGGTCGTGACTTTTTGCTAATTATTTAGCCAAGTAAAAGGAAAAAGTAATAAAGACCATGACCAAGACCAGCCCCTGTTTAATTAACTTGCAGATCTAATCAGGGCAAGTTTCCGCATTTAATTAACAGGTTTGTGGCAGAACTTGTGTTGTTAAAACTTACCTTATTATGTAAATGTTTACTTACTTATCTTCTAATTACCGAATGGCGTGACTGCTGACTCTAATAATTACAAGGTGTTAAAATGTTCTGATAAATAAAAGTGAAAAAGGTGAGTAAGCTTACACTATTCATAGGTACTATCATTATAAATATATTGTAACACATAAATTAATATCAGCAGTTTACTTAATGTCCTAAAATTTTAGATCCAGCCATGAAATTGATCTTAGTACTCATTTTAAGTATTAGACCCGGTCTAATACTTATAATGAGTGAAAGTGATTGCGAGTGCTTAAAAGTTATATTGATCTTAGTAGTTAGTAGTAGGCGATCACTTTCACTCATTTTAAGTATTAGACCGGGTCTATCGCGATAGTATTTAGGTAAATATTAGTAATTTACCTGTGTCCCGACGTTTCAACACAGTTTCATGTATTGTGGTCGCGGGTTGACTGTTAGTAGTAGGCGGTTGGAAAACTCAGACGCTAGGGTTTATCGGATCGTGAGACGATTCGGTGTCGCACGCACAAAAAAGATAAAGAATTTGATCTTTAGCTCAGATACAGTAAGTGTGAAATTGTGATAACACACTTAGCATTTAGTAAGTAGGTACCACACAGTCTTACACCAATAAAAATAACATAAGACAATACTTTAATGTACAAATTTGAGACAAAGGTAAGTTAAAGTGGTTTGCGGTTTACCTTTTACTTTTACCACAACAAACTAAGATTAACAGTTCATTTTTCCTTCATATTTTAACTATTTTACCTTGACTTATAGACATGCATAGCATAGCCCAGTACCTACAATCGTAAAATAGGCTCATAATGTTAGGTGTAGGTACAGGTACATAATTTCTACTCAATGATTCAGTAGGTAAGTACCACTCACAAAACCCATTCTGCGTTTCGCATCACATTCCTAACAATACATCAACTATAAAGTTTTGTTTGATTGCTAAACAATGAAATAATGTTTCTCTTGTTAACCTGGGTCACTGCCTATCAATTTTGTTTGTAAACTCTAGCTAACGATGTTTTGAAAGTTATTTAATGGAATCGCTTGAAACTAGAAATCTTTGTATTTGTATATTTAATAATAAACAAACAAAACAAAATACTTAAAGAACATTATTATTTGTACACATATATAAGAAGAAATTAAAGTATCTAATAGATGAGACTAGTGTATAATAATTGCACTAAGATGTTTAATTACTCGTATCTTTACTTATAGATGATTGATTGAATTAATTATTAATATTAGGATATTATGTAGGCAAGCGTAATAATTATGTATGTAATATGAGAATGGGCCTAGTAGCATTCGTTTACTTAAAAACATTAATTCAGTAATTGGCTAAAATCAAAGTCTAATTTCCTGTTACTAAATTCATTAATATGTTAATGCTTTCAGAACCATTAGGGTACCCTTACACGTGTCGTACCATAGAACTATATCTGTAACTGTGTCGCACGATAGTGTGGAATTTGATAGTTTATACAGCATTTATAACTTGATTAACTGCATAGGCGCGGAGAAATCACCTCGAAGACATACAAATTATTTGAAAACTATACTCAAGAATATCCAACTACGTTTGAGTTCGTTTGACAATGACACGGGTAAATTTTATATTGCTGTCTTTTTTCTTCTATCGTCACCAAACGACGTTAAAAAGAGACAAGACATAGAAATAAAAATATATTATATTGACAGCTGCCAGAGACCTGGTTTTTTGCCACAGTAAGAAGTTTTTATCTTAAAGAAGGATCTAACATTAATTATTATTATAATCACAAGGCGGTAGATTTTACGTACCAATGTGTCTGCGTGATTTCCTGTACAAACAATGTGCGTTCTAAAAAGCAGAATATGTATGACATTTGCAATTAATTTTCGTGAGTGCCCGACACGGATGTAGCACAAATTAAGTATTGGCGGGCGCGCCCAAGACAGATGGACGGCGGCAAAGAATCGTCAATATTTCACGCACACATCTACACGCCAGCATTAACGGGCGAAACCAGTTCGCCCTAGTAGCGGAAGTAGTCGAGAGGGTAAATGATTATATGATTGCAGTGTTTCTGGTTGTTTGAATACAATAGGTACACAACAATTTGTGTTTTAGCATTTTTGAACATTACGGATTATATTGGAAAGTAAATCAAATTCAATAAAGATCAAACTAACAAGATTTACTTACCGTATTGTTTGATAAAATGCAGTAGAAATGGAGTAGTACTAATTAAATGTATTTATATTTAATTATCAATTTGACTTTAAATACAGTAGAAATGGAGCAATATAAATAATAAGATTATTTTGCTCTTACAAATACCACCTAAAGCTCGTACAATACTACTGTTTTAGGTTCCTAAGTAAAATACGGTTGCACTTGCGATTTTGCTCTGGTAAACAAAAATACTTTTCTTTTCCCGTGATAGGTATTAATTACGAGGTGTATTGTAAGTAGTGTAACTATGTTTAATTTAGATAATCTATTCTAAAAATTCAGTAAAAAACAGTAGCAACCCTAGCAGAGTAGGCATCAATCGTCGAAGAGGGGCCGAGCCGTCCTTCTGTAAATTGTATATTTTGTGGATTTTGGTAGGTAGAAACGTAGGTACCGCCTGGAATGTTTCATGTTGTGTCTAAAGCCAGATTAATGTGAAAGCCGGATTGAGGGTACGCTTTTGAAAAATAATGCTGGAACCATTTGCAAAATTACAATACTCACGTATGAAAATCCATCAACAAGGTTGGTATATGCTCGGTTACATGTTGGTTAAACATCAAATACAAATACAAATACAAATTATATTTATTGTTCACTGTGTTTACAAAGAACTTATAAGTATAAAAGTTTCAACAGTGTATCCTTTTCGGATGTACAATATAATTATAATACAAATAGCTTAGACATTTCAAAATAATTCTTTCATTGATACCATTAAAATATAGTCATAACAAAGTAGATTAGTTATAGGTATTTTTTATTTGTAAGATAAAGTCAAATTAATTATTTTAAATAAGATATGTACAATGTCAAGTCTAAATACAGATCCAAATAATTACATGTCTAAATTATAAATAGTTTGTTACAAAATATTCATTTAAACTATAAAAAGACTTAGTGATCAACCACAACTTTAATTTATTTTTAAACATATTTCCAGTTATAGTCTTTAAGTGTTCAGGTAGGTGGTTGAATATTTTTACTCCAGTATAAAACGTACTATTGCGCATAATCACACTTTTTATACGGAAGCCTGGTGCACTTATATCATCTTTATATTGTTGACGTACTTTAGTCTTTGATGCTGCTATTGGAGTGAAATATTCTGGATGTTTTTTGACGAACAGACAGATTTCCAGAATATATAGTCCAGTTAAAGTTAAAATTTTATTTTCAGGGAAAACATTCCTTAAAGTGTCGGTAGTGCGCATTCTAAAAATGGTCCTCAGACATCTCTTTTGCAAAATAAAAGTAGATTGAGAGTGGGCTGAGTTACCCCAAAATATAATGCCATTAGATAAGTAAGGGTACACATATCGATAATAGGCACTCATTGCTACTTCAACTGATGTCACGTTGATTAAGATTGATAAAGCGTAACAACAGCTAGAAATTTTCTTATTTAAAGTTTCAATATGATTAAACCAATTCAAGTTCGAGTCAAGAGTTACACCTAGAAATTTTGTGTTCTCAATTTGATTAATAACTTGGCTATCATTAGATATCTGCAATGTTAGTGGAGGCCTTTTACAATTTTTAAATTGCATTAACATTGTTTTGTTCACATTAACTTTTAAATTAATTGATTGAAGCCAGCTAACGATCGTATTTAAGGTGTTATTTATTTCACTCTCGTAATCATTTAGACTTAAACTGTTCTTCGTTATAAAGATTGAAGCATCATCAGCAAACATTACACATAGATGCTTAGTGATTAAGGGCAGCTCGTTTACGTATATAAGAAATAGCAATGGGCCAAGCACACTGCCCTGCGGGACACCCAAATTGGTCGGTACAGTTTCTGAAATGACACGTTCTACAGTTTTTGTGCTTCTATTGTAAGTATCTAGCATAGTAGCCTGCTTTCTGTTGGTAAGATAAGACTCCATAAGTTTTAGGGCATTTCCCCTTATTCCCAACCGTTCTAACTGACTTAAGAGAATTGAGTAAACCACACAATCAAAAGCCTTAGACATATCTATAAACAGCCCAACGCATTCTTTCCCATCATTGACTGTTTTCCAAACTTGAAGCAAAACTTTAAAAACTGCAAGGGTGGTATTTTTTCCTGCTTGGAAACCAAATTGATTTTCATTGAGTATAATATGGTACTTGTTGAAAAATGATATCAATCTTCCGTAGATGACTTTTTCAAAAAATTTTGATATGCACGGAAGAAGCGCTATTGGCCTATAATTATTTATTTATCTATCTCCTTTCTTGTGAAGAGGCCTGACAATGGCTATTTTTAAATCATCAGGAAAACAACCAGTTTCAATTGAAAGATTAATAATATAGACCAAAGGTTCCACAATGTATTTAATACTACCCTTCAACACTTGCATTGAGATGTTATCATGACCGGTACTTTTTTGGTCTTAAGTGATTTAATAATTTTTACAACTTCATCATGATTAGTCGGAGCTATAAAAATACTACTTGAGTTTGTGAAACCCACAGGATTATAAATATTTGAGTTATTGAAGGTGCATAAGTTTATAAAATGATGGTTAAAAGTTCGAGCAATGTCTACAGGTTCCTCTGTCAACTCTCCATTAATTTTGAGTACTTTAACAGTGTCCTTGATAGTGTTGGTCTCCGATGTATTTTCCCTAATAACATGCCATGTTGATTTTCCTTTATTATCACTATTTTGTATGTATCTTATGTTTGCTAACCTTTTTGATCGCTGTGTTACGGATTTCAATAATTTATTATATTTTTTGTATTTATCACGAATATTACCATCTCTTTGCGAAAGTAGGTACATGTGCCTTTTTCTTTTGCTTGATACGAAGATACCTTTGGTTTTCCACTTCGGTTTCTTTTTAAATGTAATTTTTGATTTAATAACAGGTATGCAGAGATCATATAACATTTTAAAATAACCTATAAAGACTGCGTATGCAGCGTTTACGTCGTTTTCTTTGTAAACGTCTGAAAAAGATAATTGGGATAAATAATGCAGAAAAATGTCAGTGTGGTAATTGAGATTTCTTTTATAGATAAACCAGAATTTTTCCCTGTAACTAAGTGAGCAAGGTATCGTTAATAGTTGACCAGTATGATCCGATATGCCAAATTTCAAGACTTCCGCTTTATATTGTTTCACACTTGTGATTATATTATCAATGCAAGTAGCTGTAGTAGGCGTGACTCGGGTCGGTTCATTAATTGTGGGGTGTAATTTGTAAAGCTTTAAAGTGTTCATGAAAGTCACTGTTCTGGGACTCTTTTCTAACAAATTGATGTTGAAATCCCCGCAAATGAATATTTTCTTATAACAATTTCTACATCTCATTCTTATTTTTCCAAGCAAATAGTCCAACTTAGAAACAAAAACATCGAAATCACTGTCTGGTGTTCTGTATATACATAGTATGATCCAATTTAATTCAGGTATTGTTATACCACAGGCTTCAAAATGCCGCTCATTAGACAATTTAGAAATCCAGTCATTTTTTCTGAAGTTAATAGATTCTCTAACGTAAATAGCTACTCCACCCTGGCTAGCATCTTTCCTACAAAAGTAATCAGCTATTTTAAAACTTTCAATTTGCAGTATTGCCATTTGATCATTTTTTAAATAAGTTTCGCTAAAACAACAGACGTCAAACTTATGTTCCGATATTAACAATTCAATTTCATCAAGTTTTGGTTTTAAGCTGTTGACATTTTGATGAAATATCTTAAAATTATCGGAATTCAAGCATGGCGGTGGGTTTTCTAACGTTAAGTTATTCTCATTTACGTTATTCACGAAAAAATGTTTTTCGTTCCTCTGAGGCGTTCTCGATTCTACCTTTGTTCCGAAAACAGCCAGTATTAGGTATGTGACTTGGTTTTTGACTTTGTGTGTTATTGGTTTTGGGTGTAGTTGACTCCAAGTGGTGATAATCTTGAATAGTTACAATCTTTTCCCGTAAATCCCATAATAAAGTTTTCATGCCGTTAGTGTTTATAGACCCTCGTTTAAAGAACATTTCAAAAGTATACTTAAGGTTTAAATTGGAATCTATTAGGTAAGCATATTGATTTTTTTCATTATCTAAGTACAAAATTTTGTTAAAAGTTTCAATTCTGCTGTTAAACAAAGTGGTATGACGGCCATACTTAAAAGTTGGTACACATATCAATATGTTAGTATGTTGTATCTTCATTATGGTGTCCTTGATTTTTTCTACAAGTTGAAAGTAATTTTGAGTTTTGCGAAAATCATCTTCTCCTATAAACAGAACTCAGTAGTCCTCCATGGTATATTGTCTAGTTAGATTCTCTAATTTTTGCAATATATGTTCTACCGGAGCGTTAGGATATCGGAAGTGGATGTAATCAAAATCTTCACCAAAGGCTTTTCTACTCAATTCCGTTGGTTTATTACCTCGTTCACTGCTCACCATACATAGCTTACTCTTGTTTGTCGCAAATCCTTGGTAGGTTTCAGGGATTTCCTTGTAGTTTTCTCCACTCTCCTCGGATTTGGGTGAGGAAACAGGAGAATTCATTTCTAACACGT
This sequence comes from Tuta absoluta, assembly GCA_027580185.1. NCBI lineage: Eukaryota > Metazoa > Arthropoda > Insecta > Lepidoptera > Gelechiidae > Tuta > Tuta absoluta. Next base: position 9,652,181 of record JAQAHW010000003.1, read on the forward strand.
TCATTTCATTCAATTCAGCGGGCATTGTCTTGTTTGCTCTTCTCCTCTTGCGTTTTTTCATGTTTATAGCAAGCGGCGCAGTACATAGGTGTTTTAGAGTTTCAAACTTATTTTTATATAGTGATAGCTCATCTTTTAATTTGAAGTTCTCTGATAGAATATTTTCAATTTCTTTCTCTGCTGAATGAAGTTGGTATTCCAATTGCATTACTGTAGTCTTTAAACTATCCAATTCGTTAGAAATTATAATATTATTCAATTCGGGACAGCTCCTTCTAAAGTCCGCCTGTTGTGTGGTGCTACACTCTACCTCTTCTTCGTCTTCAGAGTCCAAAGTATTAGCTAAAGAATCGAAAGAATTTTTTGTCTCCACATTAATTATTTCTTTGTTTCGTTTCCGTTGCGTTACATAATCATGGTCAATCTGTGAGAGCTGTAGCGAATGAAACGATTCGGTAGATTGCAAAGACTCTTGTCTTGTAGTGCTGGATGATAAGTCGTCAGTCTTGTTTACTTTATCAATTGGGTTATAATGTGAACTTGTACTAATTTCTGGTCTCAGACTCGGTACTTGCACAATTGTATGGCTGGTGTTATTATTTTTTGAATTCAGTGGTGTGCTGGACTTTTGGATACATATCCTGCATTTCCAGATTACTCGCTTAGGAATTTCCATAAGGATGTATCTTTTCGAAGAAACCCCAGAGCATTTATCTTTATCCAAGCACAGTATTTTTTTACACACTGAACATTGAATGTATTCATTTCTCTTTCGAACCGTAGAACACACTGAGCAGACCTGAGTAAGTGGCGCCATAATGATATCTTAAAATACTAGTAACAAGTCCTGAGTAAAGGATCTAAGTAAGTTGCTCTTTCGTCAACGAGTCTCAATGGTCAATGCAATGCGCGTGACCTTATTATCTAACGTAGCAGCCTCGCACGTAGCAGTCTGTAGCACTTCTTAACAAGATATCGTAGCCGTTTTGTAGCACAGTGCTACAAGCTACATCGATATCTAGTCCTAATTGAGGACTCCCAAACTAGTAGTCTAATTGGTGGACTGACCTATGTTTCCTTTCTACAACAGAAAGGAAACAGTTGTTAACGTCTTGTCGTGTGATGCCGGCTTAGAATAGCATCACCCCATTTCTTTCCCATGAGAGTCGTTCGAGTCGAGGGTGTGTATTGCAATTTTAGGCGATGGGCGGACAACCTGTCACTATGATGATACAAAATTTTCCGAATGACCCTTAAATATTTGTCTGACGTGGCGTAAATGTCCGTTTTTTGCGGCCGTTTACGCTCTGCCTACCCTGCAAGGGAATATAGGCGTGATACTTGTATGTACCTATGAACGTGTCTTGCATAAAAGTAAAACTACTTAAATTGTCAATACCTATAAGTTCGTGTACATTTTATAAGTATTGAGACACAAATTAGCTGAGCGCCTTTATAGAAGACTCACTTAGTACTTTGCGAGCATTTTGCTCAAACACACCACGTGACATTTACAAGAATCTCAGAAGAACTTAAATCCACTTAGACTGAGGTTGCCTCGCATGAGCAATTTATTTATTTATTTTTATACTTTATTGCACATAGTACAAAAGGCGGGCATTATGCCACGCGGATGCTCAACCGGCCAACCAAAGGGTAAACACAGAGAAAAAAGACACGGATGCACTCGGGTGCGAAATCATAACGATGCAAAATAACAAATCAAACTACTACGAAATAAATAGATAACGTACATAGTAATCGCTGCGTATTCCAGCCATATTGCGTTCTCGTATTGTAATCAGCCATATTACTTTCTCGTATTAAATCTAACCATAATTATAACGTTGTCGTATTGAACTTAAAAAAAAACGTATCAGAAAAAAAAGTATAGGGTTCTTTTTTTATTCTTTCGTAGTCGCTCGATAGATGACGCTGTACTTGGCATAAGGAACGGAAAGTCACATAATTTTTCGTTTTTTTTTTCAGTTGGATGAGATCGTAAAACGAAATGTAACTTATCACTGTTACATCACTCGCATCACTAAAATATTTACTTTCATGGGTTCCCTGCATATTAACGAAAACAACGTACAAACTAATAACAAAGCGCGAAAAACGAGGATAGATCACGGGGATAGATATGTTAAAATTAAAAAAAAAACATGCCTTTTGGATTTGGCATCTAGTAACGTAGTCAGTACACCGCCATCTACAGAGTTCTTGGAAACGAAATTTTTTTTTATTATGAAAAAGAAAACTCCCTATTATAACCTAAAAGTAGGTGAAGGCCCATAAATAACAGATTCATAAAAAAATATACACATTACATTTCATAACCTAAAATTGCGTTTATCTTGGAAACTTTGTATGCTAGACTATATTTTTTTTTTGAGGAAGTTGGAAACTTTGATGAGATTTACATTTCAGATGACAACAAAAACTCATTATTCCCAAAAGCTTTGCATACCTTAGTAAAAACTCGTAAACTTTAACAGTCGACACGTACCAAAACTATTAGTTTTAAACGTCGTATCATATTATATTACATTGACTATATACGAGGTGTAAGGGACATTCCTCCGAATACTGATAGGGTGCACACACACCATGAAATTGAACAATTTTCTCCTAGGAACAATTGTCAGGAAAGGACAAAATATATTCAGCCTCCTATCATGATCAGCTGACTATGTTTACTAGGAAAAGTCAATTTTTTACTGACGTTTCCTTAAATATTTTCTTTTAGGAAGATGTTTAGTTTAGCACAGCACAGCACTCTATCAGTATTCGGAGACCTGTCCCTTACATCATTTTATTGAGTTTGTAGGTTATAATTTTACATATGGATAATACTAAAAACTTGGGCATCGGACATTCTAATTGTTATTTTTTTATTGTAAGACTTTTTTTGTGAACTGGCGCCACTGTCGAGGTCGTTCACGAGTACACTCACCTTAAAAGGTGTTAATCTCGAAAACTGTACATGCTAGTCTGCCAGTTTCTTACAGAAAATTGCATATCCTGATAAGATCTAAGTACTTTTCAGATAACAGCTATTAAACTCAAAACTCGCATTAGGTAATTAAGCTATACTTGCCATTCTACAACTTGGGTATTATTTCACTTAAAGCTATTTTATTATTTATAATTTTTTGTCATTTTGCTATTGGTTCTTAGCCTCTTTGTCATTTTGCTATTTCGATAATCTGATAATTTGACATTTGATCATTTTTTCACGATAGTTTATGCATCTTTGACAGTTAGCAACTTTTTCATTTTGCACATATGATATTTTGCCACAATAATATTTAGTTTAGTTCGTTTAGGTACATAATGTCCAATACCCAAAATGTCCTGAGTTCAATGCCCGGAATGTCCAATGTCCAATTCCCAGAATGTCCAATTCCCAAAATGTCCAATCAAGTTAACGTGCAAGTTTAGTAAAGTTAGGTTCCTTTCCTAAGAAACTAGTTAAGAAAATTAGGTTCCGTAGCCAAAGTTTAAATTTACAGCATGTTTGAGAGAAAATGGGGCCTTGCCAATAAAAAGTTACACGCACCTTAATCGAATGTAAAAAAAAAAAACAATATATTAAAAAAAGAAATTGTGAAGCATGCACATTTTCCTGTATAAATGAAGTTTTAGTTTGACAGCTGTCACCTGAAACGTAAGGCCTACAACTTTTTCCCGTTTATTTTACAATACTATATTAGTTGTAATTTTTCCACTGTTTAAAAAATCTGATAAATGGAATGCAGTGATAATCGTGAGAATCGAAAAAGGCTCAAGTGAATCTTTGGTTTGTGATTGAGATCAACAACAGGTCCGGTTACAAGTTATTTGTTTCGGTGACTGACGTGGTAGGTCACGGCAAGGGAGGGCAATGGTTCCAGCCGCGCACCGTGTGTGGTTCAATGTACCTACCCACATATCTTGAGCGGGTAAAAACTGATTAGATTCTAAACATAATAATAGTAAAGGCGTTGGATCCTCCCCATTCATAAACCCAAGCGATCCCTTCAGGTAACCCAAGAAATCCAAAACTAATTTCAAACTTCGCTTTTACTTCGCAACAATTTACAAAGAAATTTATTTCGGATCCAAATCATGATATCTTTCAAGTTGTAACATTCAATCGGGAACTTTTTTATATTTAAATAACCCCCGAATCATCTTTATCTGTTATTGTATCGAATTTATTATTGTAGAAAATAACCTTCGTATTTCCTGATTGTACAATACATGATGTCAAATAATTGTTGAGTTCTCAGTTTAAAAAATATTTGATCATATCATCGAAAAGATAATAGTAGTTTATGCAACTGTCATATAATGGGGGTCATTAGAATGCGAGTGTCTGTTTCTCGGCTACGCCTCGTGTGATAATAGATTGATACGAGCATTCTAATGCCTAATTATATGCAGTTGCATACACTATTTTATCTACACTCTAAAAAATTTACTCAATTGAACACTTTTCCAAACGTCCGCACCGGCGATTGCAAGGCCCGATACATGGTCAAATTCAATACGAGAACGTAATATGGCTTGATATGAATTTTTGAAGATTCTTTACTAACAGTTGTTTAGATGTCGAGTCTCAACAGCAAATAACTAAACAACTGAACAACAACTGAACAACACTGAACAACAACTGAACAACACTGAACAACATCGTAATAACATCTGAACAACAACTAATCAACATCTGAACAACAACTGAACAACATCTCAACAACAACAGAACAAAAACCTATTAAAAAAACTGAACAACATCCGAAAAATTACCGTACAACAACAACTGTCAGGTGCGGCGGAAGATAGCGATTTGAGTATTGAAAAAAAAAACTTCGTTTCATTTCTCAACTTTATCGTATTAAGCGTTTTCTCATTAAGTCATTACGCTTCTGTAATTTATAGTAAACCCTAGTTTTTATAGGCAGAATGCATAAAGTAGGTCATTATGCATCTGTTTTTGAATTCATAATTCAAACATTATGAGACGAGTGTAGATAATAGTAGTTTATGCAACTGTCGTATAATGGGGGTCATTAGAATGCGAGTGTCTGTTTATCACACGAGGCGCAGCCGAGTGTGATAATAGTTTGACACGAGCATTCTAATGCCTAATTATAGCAGTTGCATACACTATTTTATCTACACTCTCCAAAAAAACTCAGAAACACTTTTCTAAACGTACGCACCGGCCATTGCAAGGCCCGATACAAGGACAAATTCAATACGAGAACGTAATATGGCTTGATATGAATTTTTGAAAAATCTATACTTTAGCAGTTGTTTAGATGTGGAGTCTTAACAATAACTTAACTAAACAACATCTGAACAACATCTGAACAACAACTGAACAACATCTGAACAACAACTGAACAACATCTGAACAACATCTAAACAACAACTGAAGAACATCTGTACAACAGCTGAACAACATCTGAACAACAACTGTACAACAACTGAACAACATCGGAATAACATCTGAACAACAACAGAACAAAAACCTATTAAAACAACTGAACAACATCCGAAAAATTACCGTACAACAACAACTGTCAGGTGCGGCGGAAGATAGCGATTTGAGTATTGGAAAAAAAAACTTCGTTTCATTTCTCAACTTTATCGTATTAAGAGTTTTCTCATTAAGTCATTATGCTTCTGTAAATTATAGTAAACCCTAGTTTTTATAGGCAGAATGCATAAAGTAGGTCATTATGCATCTGTTTTTGAATTCATAATTCGAACATTATGAGACGAGTGTATATAAAGGTTTTTATCTACACTATCTAAAGTTGAGAAATGAAACGAAGTTTTTTTTTTCAATACTCAAATCGCTATCTTCCGCCGCACCTGACAGTTGTTGTTGTACGGTAATTTTTCGGATGTTGTTCAGTTGTTTTAATAGGTTTTTGTTCTGTTGTTGTTCAGATGTTATTCCGATGTTGTTCAGTTGTTGTACAGTTGTTGTTCAGATGTTGTTCAGCTGTTGTACAGATGTTCTTCAGTTGTTGTTTAGATGTTGTTCAGATGTTGTTCAGTTGTTGTTCAGATGTTGTTCAGTTGTTGTTCAGATGTTGTTCAGATGTTGTTTGGTTAAGTTATTGTTAAGACTCCACATCTAAACAACTGCTAAAGTATAGATTTTTCAAAAATTCATATCAAGCCATATTACGTTCTCGTATTGAATTTGTCCTTGTATCGGGCCTTGCAATGGCCGGTGCGTACGTTTAGAAAAGTGTTTCTGAGTTTTTTTGGAGAGTGTAGATAAAATAGTGTATGCAACTGCTATAATTAGGCATTAGAATGCTCGTGTCAAACTATTATCACACTCGGCTGCGCCTCGTGTGATAAACAGACACTCGCATTCTAATGACCCCCATTATACGACAGTTGCATAAACTACTATTATCATCTAGGATACTCGCGCGCCTGCGGATTGCTGTCTTGCAAATGCCTGACCTGAATCATAAAACAAAACAAAAACCCCGTAAACTATTGGAAAAATCTTTTTGCGTCAATATGAAAGACGATAAAAAAACGTGAACACGGTTTTGTAATGGGTCGATTAGTTACTTTATGTTTTGTCACCGTAATCTCAATGTGTGAATCACTAAAAACCCTTTTTGAGTAAGCCAGTAGGTACAAAAATAACAATATCAGTAGGGAATGCAAACGTGTTGTTCTTGGTCGTTCAGAAACATGTTGTTTTCGAAATAAATTTTCCTTTTATTACATCAAAAAGCCATTTTCCTGAAAATCTTGGAATCTTAGAATTCAGGCCTGTTGATCCGCTGAACGAAAGCTTTCATCTTTTTATATGGTATCTTTCTTTTATGGAATTATTGACCTTTCTTTGAAATCCCACAGTGCGCTTAAAATCTGAAGTATTTTCGGACGATTAAGTACTATTACGACGATGAATATGTTTGAGCATGAATTAAAAACTTGGTACTTATCTTTTTCGTAAACGCCCAAGCTGCTGGTTGGAGAATCATCTGATTCTTACTGCCTATAACGACGTTTCTGCCTCAACTAAACTAAAATGTGGTTCAGGTTAGAGAAATCTATTAAACTTGAGTGACTTTCTATTGTCATATCCGCTTAATCAAAGAACAGTGGTGGTAAATGAAAATAAAAAATTGAAAAAAAGTTAGCTACGGTGCGTCTAGGGATTGAACCCGGGACCTGTAGAGTACCATCCCACCGCTCTGCCACTGAGCTCCCGGCAGCGCCCCGACCGGACAAAGATGTTAGCGGCGACAGACGGGGATTAAACCCGCATATACCTAAGCAAAGCTTCATCGTATGGGTTGTATTCCTTCTGTAAAGAGGAATCGACAAAAATATACCTTTTTTTCTGTATAGGAACGGTTAATATTGAAGAAAAACTGCCAACTTTAGAAACTAATAAGTCCTTACTTTTAGGCATTTGTACTCTAAAACTTTAACTAGTCCTAATAATAAAAGGATAATTATTTATTTCAAAGCAGAAAAGACATAAATTTATGTCATTATTACGGATTTATCCGACTTAATGGTTTTGTCATCATACAAACATGAAGCAAAAAAAGCATGCCACAATGCCTTGGTACCTTACAAGCCTTACTTAAATGGGTAAAAGAGAAATATATCTTTAAGTCTTTTAAGGGACCTTTTGAATTATTTCTGTCGGTTTTGTATAAATTATCAACAAATGAACGTTTTGTGGCTTTACCTAGAAAAAAGGATAAGTTCACGATACTTACTAAGAATAAAAACCTTAAGTCTGTTTTTGCTTGTAGCTAATTTTATAGACACATTTAGCTAATTTTGAAAAATGCATACACACGTCAAGAATTTTCCCTTCCGGGGTAGGCAGAGCGTTAAGAGCCATAAAAACGCGGTCGTTATCGTCACGTTTGACAAATATTTGCGACTTACGTTTTTTTTTCACTTGTATTGTAAAATTGGGGTGGTATGGGATCTACCTCCTAGCGGTCCACCCCGGGCAACGGCAACACAGGCTTGCCTGTGGATAAGTCCGGCTGAACGATCCCTATAAGCGGTGGAAGGCTCCGTAAGGGGCCGCCTGGCTCGCGACCACCATCCCACCGAAGTCTGGCGCCAAGTAGCTTGCTGCGTTCCGTCGGTGTGTGGGAGTGCCAGTGTCTTAACAGGCTTCTTCTGGGTGAGCTCGCTCCATCTTAGACTCTGTCTCTGTCCTATGACCTAGATTAGAGTCAAGAGCAAACCTATCATTAATAAAAAAAAATACTTTATTTTTGAATTTTACCTACATTAGTTTTCAGGTATTTTTCTTACTTTCAAAAAAAATGTTATAGCGGAACACCACAGTATTCTAAAGAAATGTAGGTATATAAATTCGCCATACTATACCTACAACAAAAAGTTGTAATGTTATTTATCTATATTGGAACTTGAGGTAGGTATAAAAGTCCAAAGTTTTTTGTGTTTTTCTCGAAATAAGTAACCTTGGACTTATGCTTTTTCTTTTTAGTAGGGCAGCACGACACATATGGACGGGCTGAAATTTGTTTTATAAACTTTGGGTTTTAAATAAACTAGCTTATTCAATGTAAAGTGAACTAATCACATGTTTTATGGTATTATTAAAAAACAAATTATGAAATAAGTACAATGTTTTTTTTTTTGTTTTGTGACAGACATGACATGACAGTTTAGTTTTTAACATGGTAAAGTTTCATGTGATTTCAATGGCAATAATCCATTTAGAAGTGTGCACCTTTTGACCTTTCGTCTTCAGCTACCCGATATCTAAATACAAATACAAATCATTTATTTTCCATTAAAATACATACAGAAATAAAAATATAAAGCACAACATTCCAATATTAAACTTAGGTACACAAAAGTAAGCACGGAAAAAGGTATGGGCACAGCGCAGTGCTGATTTTAAGCCCACCTTTAGTCAATTAAAATTTAAAAAAATATATCTACCATTGAACGGCCGTTAACGCTCTGCCTACCCCGTAAGGGATATAGGCGTGATTTATGTATGTATGTATGTATCTACCATAGATTGGAAGATGTATTTTAGTAAGTCTTATTTATATTATATAAATTCAACTATGATTTCAGTTTTCGGATAAACCGGATACGGCGGACTTTATACTTAAAAGTTTGTGAGTTATTTCTAAACAACGGAATGAATAACTTTATATTTAGTAAGTGCCAAGCCATACTCCAGAAAAACTCCGCTGTAGAAACTAAGTTCGAAAACCTGTTAGTGTTTTACTGACGTTTACGCTCTGGGTACCCCGCAAGGGATAAATGTTTGTCTGTGTCCATATTATTTAGGATGAGTACCAAATAATCACAACATTGGCCCGCAGCGTTACTGAGCAAAAAAATATATTATACCAGAATTAGGAGTATATTCCATGACTACGTTTGGTATTGGGTAGTTGAGTAAAATTTTGAAAATGCTGCCGGATAACAAACCGCACCACACGACGTCACTAAAGACTTCATTTTCACCTCGGCCTCTAGTATGTTCTCGTAGTAACTTATAAAATGCTGATTTTTTTGTAGATATTTCCCTATTGAATTAACACATTTGTAACGCTTTCTTCAAAATAAATCTCAAACGTGTATTTTTGTACCAAAATACTCTTGGAAGAAGTCTTTGAATATTTTTAGAAAGGATTTGCATATACGTCTAGTGCTTTTGATGTCTGTTATACCTTACCGATATAAATTCCTGGAAACATGCCTATCTACCGACATACATTATATGATTTCGCATCTTCTTTACATTTACTGAGATAGGAGGCCAATATTGAAATAACATGATTAAGTAAGTATCTTACAATCAGACAATCTTACTCCAATCCAAACGCCTATAAATTGTATTTTCAAATTATTATCATTGAAAGTTATCAGTTTTCATCTATCAGTGAATTAATAATTTATTGTCGAAAGATGAAACAACAGAACTCCTCCTCTTAATTTGTTAGAATTGGAAAACACGCGCTCGGCAAATGAGAATCTGATAGCTCAGTTTTGCTTTCGAAGCGTTTGTTTATTCTCAGAAATTATAGTTTAATGAATTAAAGCACAAAGTTAATAATGAACTCTATACTGTCAGCAGAATTTCAAGTACTTACTTGTTTGAGGGATGAGCTGATATTGGTTATTCTTTATAAAAACCAGTCAAAGTGGATCATTTAAATGATCATGCATCGAGGAAGCGAATGTGTCATGCGACGTAAATTCAGTACGTATGGACCTAATATTCATTAAAAAATAATATAATAAAAATAGAACCTAACAGCATATAGCACACGAGACACAACCGATATTGTAATAGATAGGTACAAAGATATGCCCGAGGCTTTGATAAAAAAGGGTCGAACATAAAATCAAATATACTCAAATCAGACGCCCCATTGACTCTACTTTGTGATCAAAAAGTTGGTAACTAGCCCCTTTTTTCTGAATCAGTCATCAAGTTTATTAACTTATCTGGAAATGTCAAAATATTTTCATGAACATACTCTTTAAAATAAAATAGATTGTAATTACTCGTATTTACGTATTCGTGAGCAGTTCATGCCCCAAATAGACGTTATGACCGCTGACCGTGTTTCTGAAGTTTCATTTTAGTGAGCATCAAACGTAGTAGAGGCTATCAAAGTTATTGCCTACTAACTTTAAGCTATCTATTGTAATAACGGTTGGCTTGATAGTTCGAAATATCTCAGGTTGTTCCATGAATCTATATCCAACTTTGTATTTAACCTGGAAAAAAAAATCTTCTTTCTCTAATCTGCCAGTTTCATAGTAAAAAATATTTTTTCATTGCGGGCGAGTTGCCTTTCACTTCAAGTCAAATATCATGCTGTTCAGAATTATAGGAACGGGACGAAAAGTGTATATTCTGTAACTTCTATGACCCAGTATACAGTAATGTAACCTTCCTAGAAGAAGTAGTAAAGCTCTTGCGTAATGTCGCGAAAGTTCCTATCAAATACGTTTACGATAACTTTGCCTAAAGTGACACGCCGCCGAAGATAACTCTGTCAAACCAAAAAACGGTAGGTTTACTTGCAAACTTGATTCAAAGCAGGTTTTTTAAAATAACCGAGAATCAAGCTTGGTTAGAGTCTAAAAAATTTAAGCTAAAAGTCGAGTTTTTGGAATCCGTAACTCAAAAGGGGAAAAACTAAGGATAAACGTTGTATTACGTCCGTCTGCCCGTCCGTCCGTCCGTCCCTCTGTCAATATCATTCATCTCGGGAATGCATAAAGATAACGAGTTAAAATTTTAACCATATACTTAATTTTAACTATATATGTACTTAATTGCTCCTATCTTATAATTAAAAATAAATACGGCCGTCTATGATGTAAATAACGCGTGTTTTTGAAGGGAATCAATATTTATAGGGTACTACTGCACGAGGATAAAAAGCAAGTAGCTTCTTATTTAAATACATGTTAATAAAAAGCAACACTTTAAAATTGGGGCTATTAGTTCCAGTGGGCTATACATACAACTTCGAAACATGTCCGAACAGAACAGCCGGTCGTCACAACATATTATATACCTTTTTCCTCACAGTGGTCACTCGGCCTACTGGCCCTATCATCAATTCTCCTAAAGGCTTGATGGGCATGTTACGGAACACTCGGTGGGCGAGTTCGACTTGCAGTTGTCTGCTTCATTTATTGGCAACCCCAGAAGGAAACGTGATATGCCAGAAACTTTCCATTGGTGTAGCTTTTACACATAGTATAATTCTAACTGCCAAGCTTTAAAATCGTCCAAAGCCACGGTACTTTAGGTATAACCCGAGGTTCTAGCCTTTCTAATCGGGTCGGGCGGGATCCAAAATATACATAAATAGTGTTGAGGGGCGAACTTTCATTCACAGATTAATGTGTAATTGATGTAAATGTAAACTAGCCTTTATTCCTCTAAGTTTATGCCTTTTTCAAAGTACTCTTTGGTATGCGGTATTATTAAAAAAAATACTATCAATATTCTTTGTCTTTATGTTTGGGTATATAGTTTATCTGTGGTTTGGGTTCCCATTTAATTCGTAAATAATCAATTTATTTGTTTTCATTATTTCATTACTGTGAACTATAAGAATGTCAAAAGTTTCCAAGAGTCTATCTGCTTTGGACACTGAAGATAATATTTCGACAAAAATTTGGAGTTATACATTTAGTGAACTAAATGTGACTGATGCGCCTAGATATAATAGACCAGGTACTAGATCTCAATGCAACCAATTTCCTGTAAAGATCTTTGTGAACAAAGCTACTGGTGTTAATGTAAAAGAACATAGTGTTCAAACGGTTCATCAGGAACAAAAAAGACGATTGACGCACTCCAAACGATGCCAAGTCGAAAGCAGTTTTTATAAGGTATTTGACACTAGCACTCAGACCACTCCGTTCCTTGACTTGCAGCAAAGTAAGATGGAAAATACAATTGTAGTAAATAAAAAACCATTTGAAAAAAGTTCACGCTGTATCGGTAATAGTACTTTTCTTACAATGAAAGATCATTTTATGAACACGGATAATCCTAAATTATGCGAAAATCATCAACAAGTGTTAAAACTACTCTCTGAATGGGAACCAAAAAAGCAAGAGCACCTTCCAAAAATATGTGAAATTATAAAGTCTACCTTTGTCGTCTTATATAGAACTTTTAATGTTAACAAAATAACCATTCCGGCTAAACCAGTTGTTCAAGGCATGACATTGTATGAGTGTGTTAGTTCAGAAAAGCGTGTGCATAACTGTAATCATACAAAAAACAAAAACAAAGAAAAAAAGGTTGACGCTAATGCAGAACGCACTCGCAAGAAAGATACTATAACAATTAAGGCCTAATTTAGTGCGTACAAAATCACAGAAGCACTACTTGTTAGGTTTGGTACCTTTTGGGAAATAAAAAAATAATTAAAGAAAAATAATATTTAAGGACTGCCTCGAACTGTTAAACGTCCCTTCCCCACTAATGGCAAATGATATTTGTGAGAACAGAGCTAAATCGCTTCGCTCCTTTCGCTCTTTTTGAAATTTCTCGCCATATAAACAAGTCATCAAAAACTGTATGACAAGAATCTAGTAATGTACAAGAATCATATTTGCAAAAATTAATGTGTTATGTTCATAAGATTGCTCTACATACGCAAAATTGTGTAAAAATAAACTAAACTTTAAAAAATAAATATATCGTGCAAACTTTCTTTCATCATGTTTTCCTGCTACTAGAATCTAGATCATATAATGAAAAATCATTGTACATAAAATAAGGTGTTTATCGTATTCACCAACGCAAAAGCGTGCATCCAAAGATACCCGTTTTTCTCAAGTCGCGCCCTTAATTTATTCCGATACAAAGCCACAAATTCAGAATGAAGAATAATAAGTATCTTACCAAATACTATATTGTAAGAAAAAATCTGAGCATCTGGGCTGATGTCTACGAGGACTCCTTCATAAGATTTCTTATCTATCTACAGGTGAATTTAACATACATGTAAATGTGATTTATACCAAACGATTCAATAACCTAGCCTAGAAAGACCTGATATTTTATAAGAAAGTCCTTTGGATAAACTTAATTTGGATTACGGATACAAAGGCTGTTCACTTTCTTTAGTCAACTCGATGTCTCACAGATACGTATGATTGAGTATCCATCCATCTTTTGAATATTCACTTACCTACACATTCACTTATATACACATCGTGTGAGATAAATTTAAAATTCAGAATAGTATATAAAAAAAATACAGATTTCGTTTGTGGTTTTAATAGTTTCCTCTATGGAATTCCACTTTACCAGGCTTTATTGAAAGATTGGGAGATTTCCAAAGTAATTTTGTAAAGTAGAATAATATTTTCGAAATCTTCTGAGATTGGTTTCATTTAGGAGCACGGATAATTGAAAAGGCTAAAATTTGTCCAACTAATAGTCTTTTTTATATAAATAAACATATAATATCCACTTCGCTCAGGTCGAATTTTGCAGCAATAGATTTGTATTGTACTTCAAGGACACATGTGTGCTGTTACGAGCGGAGTAGATATATGTTGCCGGATTCATCTTGTTGTTAAGCTGCAATTTTTTTGGTAAGAAAGTAATTTTATAAACACTGTTTTTTACATCTTAGACTACGTGCACCCAATACGCGTACGTGTACACACTAAGTCAATGAACCTTACATTTCTGGGCAAATACATCGTGATACAATTGTATTTTAATACTAGTCGCATACTGGTTAAGACAACATCAACATCATAAAAAAACTGTCCTTACCTTAATCACTGTACTATGTCCAACATTTTTGCAACGTTGTCGTAGTCTAGCAAGTGTTTAGCAACAAGATACGAGAACATCTAACAACTTTTTATATGTTTTCTTATGTATAAAGCTATTGGTTGATATAGAGGTATATTCTAGCTTATAAAATTTCACTGTTCAAAGCTTTGAACGTTATTTTGAAGCCTTAATGAGAGTAGCGTACTTGACTTCCTGTAGCGAGTCGATCATACCTTGGAATATTCCCCGACGTCAATTCGTCCCTCCCATCACAAACTGGCTCAACTAGCATTTAGTAAAATGTTCAGGGCAACCCTTTTGCGGTTTTGGGTTTCAAATTCCACTCCATAACTTTTGATTAGCGCGTGCTATCAGAAAATTAAAAGTATATTAATGTTGAAAAAAAAATCTAGTTTTTTATTCTATTAACCGCTATTATTAAATATTTACATTTCTTAATGTTTTTTATGACTGAAACAGATGTGACACTTTGTGATAACTTTGTTTTTCTTAGTACGGATACAATTTGTAGTTAAGTCGATCTTTTCTAGTAGATTAACAGATTTTTTCGGGATAACTGAAAGTGAAACTAAAATTAAATAAATACTTATAGTTAGTTGAGAATGTCCTGATTGTATATCGTTTTTTTTTTTACATTTATCTTTATTAGTCAATAATTTAATTGAAACATATTCCTTTTTGAATTCCTTTAGCTTTTCTTTCAAATAAGAATATCGAAACTAGTTTAATTACAATTTGAAGGTAGTTATCTCAGTATAGGTAGGCTAATATAGGTTAAATAAATAAATATACCTTATCACTTTTATTGGTAGTCCCTATAAAACAACCAAAAACGTTTTTCTTCTTACAAACAAAACTAATCACTTCTTATTTTCAGATAAGAACGGCTTACTTTTTATTTATTAAAAAGAAATGAGAACTATGTAACAGTCTCAATATCAGTGAAAACTACTAAGTACTATGTAACAGCCACAAAATTAGTAAAAACTACTGAGTATTATCTAATAGTCTCAAAATTAATAAAAACTTTTAAGTAAAATGTAACAGTATCAAGATAAATAACAACTACTAAGTACTATTTATCAGTTTCATTTCAAATTTTTAAACATGTAACTGGAGGCACTTTTGGAAAAGGCGAACAGATAAGAAGTCTTAACTTTCAAGCGAGACCTTGGAACTGATGCGAATTAGACGGGAAACACTAGAGGATGCTTTGCCGGATCCCCGGTCGTTTAACAAAAAGATCCGAAGTATGGTGAGACGTGACCTCCGAAGCTGGAACACTCGTCTCATAAAGGAGGCGATTGAGAAAAATCAGGGGTCGAAAGTCTTTACCAAGACACTGGGAAGGAGTCATCTAGCAAAGCTAACTACCTCGAATGGTGTAATTGTCACATCAGTTCCAGAGATCCTTGCTGAAGTTGAGGACTTCTACGAAAATCTATATGCCTTGCATGCGCAGATACCTCCACCTGACGCGACCACAGAGGTCCAATCTCTTGCCACTTTACAGATGATCTCCCGGACGTGAATGTACGGTCGGATTCATAAGTGGAGTCATAGTTAGACCACTTGACAGATTGCAATACGGGTTATTATCCTCTGTACTTACTTTACTAACTTACGCACACACGTAAGATTATCGACTGTAAGTAGAAAAGTCCACCTTAAGGCGTAGCATTAAAACTTAAACAGATTACCACCTATAAGCGACATCTATGTAATCTTTGAAATAATTACTCGGTGATTGCCTATTCGCCACCACATCACCACAAAGTATACATCACACTGGTTTGTCTAAAACCGTATTATAGTTATCCTTATTCGTTCACTTGTAGTAAAGCAATAGATTACATATCTTTATTTCGTCGTATTGATCACAAGCTACCGTAGCTTAGCGGTAATAGTTCTTACCTTCTAATCAGAACGGAACCGGGTTCCCATCCGATCTCTGTATGTTGAATAATGTTTTTTTAAATGTTTTTACCATATTTTCTCCAGTAATAATTATTTTATATAATATTGTTCTATATATTCATCTATGTATTATATCTATAAATGTTTATTGTAAATTATGTATCAAAATATTATATCTAAAAACATAAACCTATAATATTGTAATAAAACAAAAAGTAAGGTAAGAAATTATTTTATTGGTAGGTAGGTAGGTATGGTATCACTTTATGTAAATAACATAATGACATGAATGAGAACTTTTGGTAACCATAAGATACGAGTATGTAAAACTACATAAAATACTTGCTGTCGTAATACTTAGTTAATAGTTTTGTTTGAATGATAAAACACAATATTATGTAAAATGATATTAAGTGTTCATTAGCTGAAACATCGATAGGTAATTATTTATAAGATCATAGGAATGATCCAAATCTTGGATTGAATCTTTCAATAAAGTTATTTAAGTAATAATTTCGTTAGTAATTATTTTATTGTTCTATGTTTAACGATGATGCACTTTCCTCGGAAGTAAAAGTAATTGTAATAATAATAAATCAGTTATTTGCCTTCATCTCAAGGTTTAAGCTTAAGTACTCGTTTTCGTAATGAAAAGATATTGAAGCAAGGCCTTAAGATAACTGACTAATAATTATCAATCTTATATGAATATAAATCGATGTTTTAGCATAATTTAATTGCTAATGTAATGCTCCACAAATACCTACTGCAATAGTAGGCGGGTAAGCAGGTAAACAGAGGTTGAGTGAGCAACGATTTATCAGGCCCGCTTCGGCATACATTGCTGATTATTTTGTGTATATTCATATATTATAATGAAATACACAAGATAATCAGCAATGTATAATGTGCTAGATCGGGTCTGATTGGAATCTTAAGTAAAAATCGCCGCTTACATAATTAGTATTTGGTGTTACCTCCGCTGTTTTCAACAACACTTAATAAACACTTAATAGACTCGATCAAATAAGTGCATATATCTGTTCCTCTGGTACTCTCCCACACTCCCAGGCAGTGAGCCTCTAAAGCTTCTGTAGTTCTTTCATTGCGCATGTCCCACCTTTGCACCATTAAACCCCATAAATTCTCTATGGGATTTAAGTCCGGAGATTTT
This sequence comes from Tuta absoluta, assembly GCA_027580185.1. NCBI lineage: Eukaryota > Metazoa > Arthropoda > Insecta > Lepidoptera > Gelechiidae > Tuta > Tuta absoluta. Next base: position 9,669,616 of record JAQAHW010000003.1, read on the forward strand.
GCTGGCCAACGAATAACTTGGATATCTGGGTGCTGGCTCAACCAATTATACACCACGGCAGCTCGATGCACTGGACAATTTATCCTGGACAAATGCAAAACGAGGAACTTCACTAGCAGGATAAACAGTTAAACATTTCGCACCGTCGGCGTCGTCGGTAGCATGCTTTCCTGTAGCATATCAACATAATTAGCGGCAGTTGCACGCCCTGTTTCTTGTGCTACTAATTCGCCTGGACCAGCGGCAGAACCATTTTCTTCATATTGTTACACCATCATCCTCCGCTGTGAATCATTAATAAGACGAGTCGAGTTTTTACGCTACCTTCCTCTTCAAAACGTGTAACCCAACGTTTAACAGTAACTAAAACAAAGTAGCATTATTAATAAAAAAGTTTATACTAATCGGTTCACAGCTACCAACATACTATGAGTCAAAGTTTTTAATATTTAAAATACAATTGTAATGAAATAAAACTATACTTACGGCCAGACCAGTCTGATTAGCAATTTGAGTTAAATTAAATCCAATATCATGCAGCGCCACAGATAATTGCAGCAAACCAATACGCTGCTTATCCTGCAAACTGATAATAGTATGCATTTCGAAGAAATAAACACTGAAGTTTAATAAATAAACTTAGGTTAAAAAAATCACTTAGCACACGCACTATCTCGCAAACGATCTAGCAACAACTAAAATGTAATTCAAAATTTACTAAATTTTGCTTCATTTGATAAAATAAAAACTAGAACGAAGAAATCGGGATTCGATCCATTGTCTCCACAATAACGGTCAAGAATTTGCTTGACCGCGCTACTGACCACGCTACCGAAGCTAATGATTCATGTAGTGAAATAGTCAATACTACTCAGCCTATTATACAATGGTAGTTCGTCAAATAATAGTATGTTATACGTCATTTGTGTCATTGTGTGAGTGTTGCCGCGGGTGCGAGCGACTTGTTTTCTGAGGTTTGTGTTAACTATGACTCCACTTTAGAACGCGACCGTACCTAGACGAAATCGGGGCGGCTCACAGCTTAAGAATGGGAAGGTTCCGGTGAAGACGGAGTGGCCTGTGAGTTACATAAGGCTGGTGGAAAACCTGTCTTGGAGGAGCTCAAAAGGCTATTCAACTCTGTTATAGCCAATAGGACAACCCCGAAGGTGTGGAGCAGAGTTGTTGTGGTATTGTTTGTAAGAAAGGAGACAAAACGCTCCTCAAAAACTATAGGCCGATCACACTTCTGAGCCACGTCTATAAGTTGTTCTCGAGAGTCGTTACGAATCGTTTGGCATTAAGATTTGACGCCTTTCCTACACCGGAATAAGCCGGGTTTCGTCAAGGCTTCAGCACCACATAAATACTGTACGGCAGGTTATGCAGAAGTCAGAGGAGTATAACCAAGCGCTGTGTATGGCCTATGTGGACTACAAAAAAGCTTTTGACTCCATCGAAACCTGGGCTGTTTTGGAGTCCTTGCAGCGGGGCCAAGTGGATTGGCGATATGTGTAGGTGCTAAGAAGCCTCTATCAAATGGCAACGATGTCCGTCTAACTACAAAACCACCACTGTGTACCATGCACTGGTAGAATCGTACATAAGTTACAGCTTGAGTGTGTATGGTAGAATATTTACTTCATACTTGGATCAAGTTAAATCAATTCAGATAAGATTTTTAAAGATGTTAGTTAGTAGTGAAACTAAACACAAATGCAAGGATTACTACAAACAGCTGTACCAGGTGTGTGGGGTACTGCCGGTGCATGAGAAAGTTAAATATCTGATAGCTTTAAAACAATGCAACTGCGATGACTATAAAATATTGAAACCACTAGTAGATCACTTAGGGCCGATAAGAGACGGGAGTATATTGAACCAAGGAGCTGTAATTATTACGGAGAAAGAACCCTTCGCTTTGTTGTACCTAGGTTATGTAATACCATTGATATACTTAATAAAAGTATAAGTAAGCCTGTCATTAAAACAAAAATAAATAAAAAATACTTGAGGAGAGTCTATAGCTGTACAGCTGGGCTGGGCAGCATTTGGGAATAATAATTTGGAATCACCCTTGCCACAATGCCTCAAGACTAAGGTGTTCGATCAGTGCGTCCTGCCAGTCATGATGACCAATGGAGCCGAGACGTGGAACCTGACAGTTAAACTGGCCCACCGGTTACTAATGTCACTCAGAGAGCTATGGAAAGGTCTATGCTTGGTATCTCTATAATGGATAAAATCCGGAATGAGACTATCCACAAATCAAGGCACATCTGTCGTAGAACCGACGGACGGTGGAGTACACGGGTTCTCGAGTGGAGGCCACGCCTCGGCAGGTGAACCGATGACTTAAAAAAGGCGGCTGGTAGCGCCTGGAAAACGGGAGATCGTGCCCCATGGCGTACCCTGGGGGAGGCCTACGTCCAGCAGTGGACTGCAATAGACTGATGTAGATGGAACTGACTACTTCGCGGCGATCAGTAGTAGCTTTCCCCGCTAATGTATTAAATTCAGGCCGTAATGATCCTTATGAATTAGTAAATAAAAACTAGTTTTTCATAGTAAACTTATTTTAAATAGTCTCAAATGCTTGAAACTTAAATAATGTTACAACACTTAATGACTTAAGTTACATATGTCTCTGATAAAAGAGAATAAAAAAATATTTTTTATCATTACTAATAGTCGTATGAAACTTACGTCATTTAGTAAAAATAAAAATTAATGATTCTGTAGTTGCGACATTTCTAAATATGAAATATCTCAAGAACGGTAATACTGAGAGGTGCGACACTTCGTGACATTATAAAGCATAAAAAATCATAAACTTAGGTAGTCTTAGCTCAGTTACGCCCTTTATGTCAGTTAAGGCAGTTTGTAATGCGAGGAACGAATTGACGTCACATCCTGTGCTCTAGGTGGGGATAGTGTCTATCTCTCAGTGCTCCGAAGCGCTCTTGGCTCATTTGCTTCTGGTTTGTCGTAGTGATCGGTCGTCTGAGTGAGTTTACTACGAAACATTTTTTATATTTATCACTTTGTGAATTTGCTCCCAGTCTGGTTAGGACATTGCAGGCTGAACTACCTAAATATCTGAAAAGGAAGATGGTTCTGTGCTTCGGAGGGCACGTTTAACCGTCGGTCCCAGTTGCTGTCTATGATTACTTAGACGGCGATCGTTACACAACCATGTCAGAGGCCTACTAGTAGTAGGCGGTTGAAAAACTCTAACATCATTGTTCATCGGGTCGTTAAACTCAGTGTTACACAAAAAAAAAACAGAACTAGGAATAACCAACGTACGTAAAATGCAATACAATGCATGTGTACGGGATATATCATGCAGCACTGGAGTATAGTCATCAGGGATTTCACTATTCCAGGATTCATATTTGTTCTGTTTGTAGCACAAATAACCTGACTTAAAATTCAAATCATGACCTATTTATGAGTAAATTGTCACCTTGTTTTAAATTAGCTCTTGATTTGCTTCTGACCATAAACCGTGTAATTCAAATGAAAAACTTGATGAAGAAGCGAAAGAAATATACCAGTGGAAGGATAGAGCATCTGCCTACCCCTCCGGGAAATAGACGTGATTTTTGTTTGCATGTATGAGCTCGAGGTCTCAAAATCCAGAGGTACAGGTTCAATTGATGTTACATTGTTTCTATTCGATTAAGACATTGAAACTAGAAATCAGGGAAAACCACCCGATTGTGCTGGGTTTGACTGAGACTTTGGCGATGATGGCTGATGGCGGTCTATACACACCGCGTCAGGATAGGAGACGGTTTAAAAACTCTGACGCCGGTGTTCCTTCGGTTGTTCATTAATGCGGTATCACACACGGTCTATATTTTAGCAGTTTTTTTTATCTGCAATGTTACTAAAATTCTATGCCCAATACCTATTATAATAAAGCTTTAAAGGGTCGAAATTTTAAACATACTTACTTAGAAGATATTTTTAAAATATATGATCAGGAATACCATTTTCAAATTGATAAGAAAAGACGTTACAACAATTTTTGGAATTTTTATTTGTTCTTCTTCTTCTTCTTCTTTTCGTGTAGGACGACTAGCCAACCAACGACTATGTTTATCTGCTTAGTTATTTATATTTCGTTTGCACGTAAAAGTAGGTGACGGATTTTGGTGGAATTTTATGTGGTAATAGCTGAATGTCTTAGTCAACATCTAACTAAAATTTGGCTAGCACTTGAGGGTCTAGAGTACTTAACGTAGAATAACAGGAGCCCCGCTAAACTATATGAGATACGAAAGTGGCTCAATAGCGAAGGTTGTTCAACATGATGGACCGCTTTTGCTGGTATATACATCGAGGGTCTGGAGTAACTACTTACTACCTGATAGAGCCCGACTAAACTAAAAATGGCTTAGTGGCAAAAAAAAAAATATGCCGCTTCTGCTGGTACACTAAGGCTCCATAGCAAAAGATTTTTCATAAAACTTCAACTCAACACAACTTTTAAAGTGTTTTCCAAGACTATAGAAATATTAACAATTTGAGTAAAAATAGCGTCCCACGTCCCACACACCATTTATTGTTACATCAAAATATGTAGCAATTTAAACGTCATGTCTACTTAATCTGATAGAAAACTTAAAAGTTGAAGGTATGTCGAAATAAGTAGTAGAATAAACGGTTCAAACCTTGAAAAATACGCCATAAATACTGTGCAAGATGGCAAGACATGTGTGTTCTTGCAAAACCAACTCCATCTTACTACCATACTTTCACTCGGAAATATATTAAGGTACTATCACAAATACTTCAGACTTTACAATTCAATAGATGCTGGTATATTACACATTGAAGTCACTCCATAGAAAACGTAGTTGGATGCCTTATCTTAGAGGTTAGGGTAACTTAAGGTGTTGCTTATAGTATCTACCCATACTTCATGTCGCCTAAATGCAATTTTTCTATTCACATGATGCACAGTGCACTACGGAACTGCAGTTGCACCTGGTGGACATTCCGGGACTAAAAGCTTTTCTACATCATTCATAATGCGCACAGCAAAGTAAAATCCCCTTGCCAACGAATATGCAAGAATTTTTGAGCACATACAACTTTAATGCCTTTACACGTGGAGAACGAACTTTTGATCGAAAAATTTCCACAGAAGACTTGGTTGATAAGACTATTGAATTTAATAAATATTATGATCTTAAACCAGTCCAGCTGCAAAATAGCCTTTGAAAGAGGCAAAATCTTAAATGAGGTCAGCGGTTAAATTTGCAATATTTTGGGCAAATCTATCAGAAAAAAAACAGATATAAAGGGTGAAATTTGACTAGTGATCGATAACGAAATTTAAAGACGGGCTTGTGATAAGGAACAACATTCCCCAAGGCACATAGGTTGAAATATGTCAAAAATAATTTGAGTTTCTATAGTAATTCGTAACAGCTCATCGGCAATTTGGTCTATTTTTTTTCCTCCCGTCGACAAATGTCACAGTAGCGAAATGTCCCGGTGTCGCTAAAAGTCCCTGTAGCTAAATGTCCCTATAGCTAAAAGTCCCTGTAGCTGAATGTCACCCTTTCGCTTTATCTATCTAGTGGGAATATGGGTACCTACATGAAATAATAGATTTAATAATAAATAATAAACCGACTCATTCAAAAAAGAAAACTTTATTTTCTTAAAACGAAACATTTTTCCTTCTTACATTTATGAAAGCAAATAATAAGCAAAATGTTCAATGTTACTTACTTAATAGGTGTGTGTGTGCCGGAAACTTAGTGCTATCGTCTACGCCGCTTAATTTTTTTCTTAAAGTTTAAGCAGTGCCAACTTTGCTACGAACTGTGGGATTGTTATTTTATCAGGCTAAGCCATTATGAAAGTCAAACGTGATAACACTAGTACGAAAAAGAGACACAAATTCACACAATAAAAACATACTTTGATTTTTGGGTGCGGTGAGCCGTTGTGATGAATACGCACATACCTACGGCTTGTACCTACGTAGTATTGAACTTATATAAGTAGGTAGGAACTAACTAGGTACTAAGTTCGATTAAGGAAGTGACATTTGCACCACCTACTTGTACTTTTTATAGCAAGAATTATTAGGTCGGTGCCCGCTTGGCCCAGGGTTCTACTCACGGTTCTACTTCAGGGCTCATCCACGATAGCCCAGTTGGCTGAGGCGTCGGCAGTACAGATGCCGAACGTCGCAGGTTCAAATCCTGCTCGTGGTGCAATTTTGCAAGTTTTTCAAAATTGAATACCCAACACGTTGAAGTGTTTTAAAATTTAAGTACTAAATTTATCGCGGGTTTTCATCACTCCGGCTATTAATTAATTAATTTACCATTTTTTTTTACGCTATACGGGAGTGTGACATTACACGAATGTGGCAATACGCGAATGTAACTTTACGCGAGTGTGACATTTAGCTACTAGCAAAATGTCCCGATTTCAAGCGGGACATTTCGCTACTTTGACATTTGTCGACGGGAGGTTTTTTTTGGCGCATTTTTTCGACTTATGTTCCTTGCGATAAAATTTTTCTTATCACCAGTCCGACAAGAGTTGTCGATATCAGTCACTAGTAAAATTTCACACTATACCTATACAGGAAAAGGTAGGCAAGTATACTTGGTGTTTTTAACATGCTTGTTTGTCTTTTATTTTTGTAAGATCATTGCTTTTTTCATTTGCCTAGTAAATGCTATAAATAATGTTTTACTTCATTGAAATCGATTGGAGTAATGCAAAATGCCTATTAACGCACGCAAACGCTGCACAGGTGAAGTAATCAATCATACAATATTAATTTGACAGTCCGCTCTGATGGGAACACATTAATTCTGATTTGGCAATACCAAATAACATCTGCTAGGGTCTGTATAATGAAAGTAGATATAGGAAAAAATCGAAAATTAAAAAATATATTGAAGGCAACCCCAATGTTAGGAACAATTGAGAACAAACAATCGCGACAACTACCATCTTGACTTCATCTTGAGCAATTTGACATAATTTGACATGGCACTAGTGTAACTTCAAAAGATTGCAATCAATTCGATTGTCCACTTTCATTAGCCAGACTCTAAATCCACCGCTATCACCACGTCTGGCAAATATTTGGGGGCAGTTTAAAAAATCGTGTATCACTATAGTGACAGGTTGTCAGCATGTTGCCTAATATTGTAATACACATGAAACTCTATAGTCCCTCAGTCGCCTCTTACGACACCCGCGGGAAGAAACTGGGGTGATGCTATTCTAAGCTGGCATCGAACGGCTATCACAATTCTCTAGGTACTTTTTTTATTCAAAGAACAAAATTAAAAACTGGCCGAGAGTTGGACTCGCGCACCGCGGGTTCCGTAACATTCATATCAAGCCCTTTAATAGTTATACCCCACTTGGACTACTATCAGTCACTTCAATTTTCTTTTTTTTCTGCTTCCTCAAACGTATTCATTGAAAAAAACATTTTATTTTTTCTAAAATTGTAGCTCTACAAAGCCAATTGCCAAATTAAGTTCTACGAGAAGTACCCTATGAATTGAGGTTCTTTTTTTTTACATCTACAAGCGGTTATAGACTTAAGTATATGGTTATAATTTCTCCGCTTCGTTTCTTTTTGTTTTGAGGTGAAACCCAAAAAATTGTAAAGGCAAGAATTTTTATAAAAGTAAGTATGAGCACTTGAAATTCACCTTACCTTCCCTCATGTGAAAATTCCTTTACCAGCAGAATTCTTTTGAAATAAGCTGAAATTGCTTGGAATAAAAAAAACTGTGTTTTGGAAACACTACTGTTTTCATTCTTGTATTTTGGGTATAATATTTAGATATATTCTAAAATAGTTCCTAAACAATCAATTTTTATTTACTCCTAAAATAGCTTGACACAATTGCTATACATACATGCAAACCAGCTGATATTGTCCGTAAATTACCTTACGAATAGAATTTCACGTGTTAAAATTTGAAATTTCACGAGCGATCAGCTGCCAGTTCTTCATTAGGTCCCCAAGGGAGTAGGTTTGGAGTATAGTATTTCTTATTATTGGCTCTTCTCTATTTTTATGCTACATAAACCAAAAACAGTTACCGATTACAATTCACTGTGGATGCAGCTCCCTCTCCCTACCGCACACAGTACGTGACAGGCCTTCACTCTCATGGAAAGAGTAAAAGATCATCAACTTCCACTTTCTAATTTCTACATAGCGCCGTGTGATTGCCGGCTTAGAATAACATCACCCCATTTCTTACCCATGGGTGTCGTAAGAGCCGATTAAGGGACTCGAGGGATGTGTATTGCATATTTAGGCGATGGGCTGACAACCTGTCACTATAGTGATACACAGTTATCTGATTGACCCTCAAGCTTTTGTCAGACGTGGTGTTAATATCCGTTTTACGGCCGTTAACGCTCTGCCTACCCCGAAAGGGATGTAGGCGTGATTTATGTATGTATGTATGTACCTACATACATGTTAGTTTTTTGAGTAAACTTTCATTCATGTTGGACGACTCGGTGTCCCACACGAAAAGAGAGACACCGCAGGATTGCTAGAAGCGATTTATTTTTAGGATTAGGTAAGTGGCGCCCGTAGACAGAGAATACTATAGACTGCTGGAAATCTTTTATTTCACTCGCACAGAAAAAGATAGAAATATACAATTTGTGTGTAAAAGAAAGAAACAGAGCGTAATGTTTTCTGTCCCTTATTACGTGCCACGTATTTCAAGGTCAGCACATTATGAGCTAAACAAAGTTTGACGTTTGACGCGCCTTCGCAAGAAATTTCCAACAAAATTTTGATATATTTTATTTGCCGTTTTGAGTTTTCTTACTATTTTGTGCTCAAAGTGTAGAGGATTGACGTAGGCATTCCGTCAATATGGTTAGTTGCAGTATTTTTGTCTGTAAAAGTGACGGTGAGAAGAAAATTCCCAGATTGTCTTTTCATTCGTAAGTAGCTATTTATTATAGTTTATTTCAAATTTTTCATAAAAGATTCAACTAGTACGGATGTTGAACTGTTTGACTTTACAAACTAATGTGATAGAAGATACAATAAAGTCGTGATTGTGAATGAAACTTAAAATCATAATAACATAACCTCAAAACTCTAGTGTTGCCAGTAAGTCAAGTAGATATTACCAAAATATTACCCTATTTTAGGGGTAAATTATATGGGTACTGTTGAAGTTTTTTTTTTATAAATGTGAATAATTGTTATGATTACTATTATCCTAAGTTGTTAATGTGAATAATAAAAAGAAAAATACTCCTTTGTTGTATTGAGACTTAGATATTGTTTTCGGATCAGTAGTCTGTCATAATCATAATGATCCCTCATTAATGAGGTAGCTCATCCATAATTAAAGTTAAGAGGGACGTGGCCCTAAGTAAACAAATAAAACATGTATATATTATTAATCAGTATTATTATCGTATGAAACTTCCCAGATTCCCCGCCCATCCAGAATTACGGAATAAATAGATAAAAGCAACAAAAAGAAATAACTGGGACCCAAAAAAGTTCAAGAATATGCAGCCATGACTTTCACAGAACAAGTTTTATGAAAGTAGGAAATAAAACATATTTGAACCCTGAACCCTGAATTTTTTGCCCCATCCGGCATCATTTAGCTCTATCCAGCACCATTCTGCCTTGTCGCGTCGCCACGACACTCGTCAGTGCAGGCAATGAAACTCTTGTTTGGTTGGTGTATGGTTTTATTGTGGGGGGGAAGAACCCTAGAAAATGTACATTGATTAGAAATGATATTTACAAGGTTTACGGACTATTTTAACAAAGGTCTGGATCTAAATAAGGCCGAGGCAGGCGACTTACTTCTAAGGGTTCAAAACAGTGATCTGGAAAGATTTGGTGAACACTTCACGAACTACTGTACGAGGGCTTGCATACGGTTATAGCTTAAAAACATTTTGGAAGTCTCGTCCAGCCTGGGTTTTACTTTCGACTGCCTGATCTGCTGGAAAATGGCGTCTTGGAACGACAGCAATTCAAAATTCAAATGTGAAAGATGAGATAGAAGTTGGTGGTGGACAGTGTTGACAAAATAGTGCGATGCCCGGAGGTCGCATTGCTACAGCCTTATCCATTTCCATATACCCAAAGATAGACTGGTAGATAAAGCCCAAGGCATTAAGTCCGCCCATGTACATTTTGCATAAAGTTAAAAAGAAAATAAATCAAAAAACTGCTCTATCTAGTTACATCCAGCTTACTCTCAGAACTGTCCAGCACACTCTCAAAACTATCCAGCACACTCCCATCCCAGGACTATCCAGCTCCATCCAGCACACTTCCAGAACTATTAAGCATACCCCCAGGACTATTTAGTATAATCCCGGAACTATCCAGCACACTCTTAGAACTATCCAGCACACTCGCAGAACTATCTAGCATACTCCCAGAACTATCCAGCACACTCTCAAACTACCCAACACACTCTCAGAACTATCCAGTTCCATACCCACATTACTAAAACATTTCTAATTTGTCCATTTACCGATTTGTCTATATACTGGAATCGTTAACAAAGGTCAGTAAAAGACAATGGTCACATACTAATCGGGGTAAAAATCTGTGTGTAGAGGGTAACCCCAACGATTCAAACCTCGCGATTTTCTGTCCCTTTCAGTGGCACGCTATACCACGGTCTATTCCACGTAGTGGTATATTATAAGTCTATGGTACAAAGTCTATAATTCGTAGGATTTTTCAATGGCATTGCAATGACATTTCATAAGATTTCAATGGCAATTATCCATTGAGAAGTGTGCACCGATAAATACCATTTGACCTTTCGTCTTCAGCTACCCGATATCTACCATAGATTGGAAGATGTATTTTAGTAAGTCTTCATATTATATTTAAATTCAACTTTGTTTTTAGTTTTTGGCTAAACCGGATACGGCGGACTTTATACTTAAAAGTTTGTGAGTTATTTCTATACAACGGAATGAATAACTAATATTTAGTAAGTGCCAAGCCATACTCGAGAAAAACTCCGCTGTAGAAACTAAGTTCGAAAACCTGTCAGTGTTTTACAGACGTTTACGCTCTGGGTTCCCCGCAAGGGATACTCAATACTCAATACTCAATATATTTATTGCATACCATGTGTCATTCAAGATATAAAAGGTGGTAGTTTATTAAGGTACTTACAACATGGACCCTGTTGGGCACAACAATATTAATAGGCGAGAGAAAGACTTATTATTTTAGGTATGTAGTACTAAGCAGCATTGGTAATAGGTATCAAGTAATCTATTTAAGTCATTATTGATAATTATAAGAGGCGGCATTTATTATTCGATTATTGTTATGTAAATGGTAATTGGCTCAAGAACCACTCGATGTGCTGACCCTCAACAAGCGTTCTGACCAAGTAGACGCGGATGGGTTTACTTTGGTCCAGAAGAAACGCAGCAGGCAACCTCGCCAGAACAAGTGTGGCACCGCCCCGGTCGAGGCCAATCTACAGCTGCGCGCCTTCACGCCGAGGACATCGCTTTATGTCTCCCGCCTGCACGACTCTACTACCAAGCAAGACGTGCTGGATTACATCTTCGCGAGGCATAAAGCAGGTGCCTTCAAGGATACGCCGAGACTCGGAGTGTACGTGGAGCCGTTGGAGTCGCGCCATTGGGTGGGGTTCAACTCGTTCGTGGTGCGAGTCCCGACAGCTACAGTGAGCGTCTTCACGTCGCCGGAGTTTTGGCCGCAGGGAGTCGTGTTCCGCCGCTTCCGAGGGAAGCTGCCGTTGCCGTCTCCACAATAGTTAGAATAGGTTTAGAATATTATACTGTTAAGTCTATTTAAGTATATTTTTATTGTATAGTATAATTAGTTCATTTAAAATAATAGTTATGTCGGCTATCTGTTTACCTAAGATACAGGAATAATTATTCTTAGTTTAGGAAACAGAAGCCTCATAATTATTTGTATCGTGTTACCTATTTGAAATTAAGTTTATTATTATTACTTAATAAACAATAAACAATAAACAATTGTATGTATTTTGGTATTTATAATGTCATTAAGAATGTATTTTATATATTCGTTTGGTTAATTCATATTTGTGTTATTTAGATTATCTTTCATGTATTCGTCAATTGTGTAATAGCATTTAGTAATAAGAATAGTTTTCAACTTTTTTAGAAAGAGGTTTTGCCTTTCTTCATTTTTTAAATGAGTAGGGAGTTTATTGTAGATTTTTATGCACATAACATATGGGCTAGTCGCATGTAGATTTAAGCGTGATCTTGGTAACATAAGCCTATCTTGTTGTCGTAATGACTGGTTTGTAGGGACGTCGCTGCGCCGTTTGTAAATAGCTCAGGGTACTTTTTTACAAATTTGCATACTTCAAAAATGTACATGCATGGCAGCGTTAAAATTCTATATTCGCGGAAGTGAGGTCTGCAGCTTAAAGGATAAATGTTTGTCTGTGTCCGTACTATTTAGGATTAGTACCAAATAATCACAACATTGGCCCGCAGCGTTACTGAGCAAAAAAATATATTCTACCAGAATTAGGACTATATTCCATGAGTACGTTTGGTATTAGGTATTTGGGTAAATTTTTTAAAATACTGACGGATAACAAGCTGCACCACACGACGTCACTAAAGAGTTCATTTTCACCTCGGCCTCTAGTACATGTACTCGTAGTAACTTATAAATGCTGATTTTTTCTAGATATTTTCCTATTAAATTAGCACATTTGTAACGCTTTCTTCAAAATAAATCTCAAACGTGTATTTTTGTACCAAAATACTTTTGGAAGAATTTGAATATTTTTAGAAAAGATTTGCATATACGTCTAGTGCTTTTGATGTCTGTTATACCTTACCGATATAAATTCCTGGGAAACATGCCTATCTACCGACAATGTAAAGAAGAAGCGAAATCATATAATCTACATTATATGATTTCGCATCTTCTTTACATTTACTGAGATAGGAGGCCAATATTGAAATAACATATTATTAAACTTTAATAGTTTAAGTATAAGTATCTTACAATCAGACAATCATACTCCAATCCAAACGCATATAAATTGTATTTCCAAATTATTATCATTGGAAGTTATCAGTTTTCATCTATCAGTGAATTAATAATTTATTGTCGAAAGATGAAACAACAGAACTCCTCCTCTTAATTTGTTAGAATTGGAAAATACGCGCTCGGCAAATGAGAATCTGATAGCTCAGTTTTGCTTTCAAAGCGTTCGTTTAATATCACAAATTATAGTTTAATGAATTAAAGCACAAAGTTAATAGTGAATTTTATACTGTCAGCAGCATTTCAAGTACTTTCTTGTTTGAGGGATGAGCTGATATTGGTTATTTTTTATAAAAAACAGTCAAAGTGGATCATTTAAATGATCATGCATCGTGGAAGCGAATGTGTCATGCGACGTAAATTCAGTACGTATGGACCTAATATTCATAAAAAATAATATAATAAAAATAGAACCTAACAGCATATAGCACACGAGACACAACCGATATTGTAATAGATAGGTACAAAGTTAAGCCCGAGGCTTTGATAAAAAAGGGTCGAACATAAAATCAAATATACTCAAATCAGACGCCCCATTGACTCTACTTGGCGATATAAAAGTTGGTAACAAACTAGCCCCTTTTTTCTGAATCAGTCATCAAGTCTATTATCTTATCTGGAAATGTCAAAATATTTTCATGAACATACTCTTTGAAATAAAATAGATTGTAATTACCTAATCGTATTTACGTATTCGTGAACAGTTCTGTTCATGCCCCAAATAGACGTTATGACCGATGACCGTGTTTCTGAAGTTTCATTTTAGTGAGCATCAAACGTAGTAGAGGCTATCAAAGTTATTGCCTACTAACTTTAAGCTATCTATTGTAATAACGGTTGGCTTGATAGTTCGAAATATCTCAGGTTGTTCCATGAATCTATATCCAACTTTGTATTTAACCTGGAAAAAAATTATTCTTCTTTCTCTAATCTGCCAGTTTCATAGTAAAAAACACTTCAAGTCAAATTTCATGCCGTTTAGAATTATAGGAACGGGACGAAAAGTGTATATTCTGTAACTTCTATGACCCAGTATACAGTAATTTAACCTTCCTAGAAGAAGTAGTAAAGCTCTTGCGTAATGTCGCGAAAGTTCCTATCAAATACGTTTACGATAACTTTGCCTAAAGTGACACGCCGCCGAAGATAACTCTGTCAAACCAAAAAACGGTAGGTTTACTTGCAAACTTGATCCAAAGCAGGTTTTTTAAAATAACCGAGAATCAAGCTTGGTTAGAGTCTAAAAAATTTAAGCTAAAAGTCGAGTTTTTGGAATCCGTAACTCAAAAGGGGAAAAACTAAGGATATACGTTGTATTACGTCCGTCTGCCCGTCCCTCCGTCCGTCCCTCTGTCAATATCATTCATCTCGGGAATGCATAAAGATAACGAGTTAAAATTTTAACCATATACTTAATTTTAACTATATACTTAATTGCTCCTATCTTATAATTAAAAATAAATACGGCCGTCTATGATGTAAATAACGCGTGTTTTTGAAGGGAATCAATATTTATAGGGTACTACTGCACGAGGATAAAAAGCAAGTAGCTTCTTGTTTAAATACATGTTAATAAAAAGCAACACTTTAAAATTGGGGCTATTAGTTCCAGTGGGCTATACATACAACTTCGAAACATGTCCAAACAGAACAGCCGGTCGTCACATCACAACATATTATATACCTTTTTCCTCACAGTTGTCACTCGGCCTACTGGCCCTATCATCACTTCTCCTAAAGGCTTGATGGGCATGTTACGGAACACTCGGTGGGCGAATTCGACTTGCAGTTGTCTGCTTTATTTATTGGCAACCCCAGAAGGAAACGTGATATGCCAGAAACTTTCCATTGGTGTAGGTTTTACACATAGTATAATTCTAACTGCCAAGCTTTAAAATCGTCCAAAGCCACGGTACTTTAGGTATAACCCGAGGTTCAAGCCTTTCTAATCGGGTCAGGCGGGATCCGAAATATACATAAATAGTGTTGAGGGGCGAACTTTCATTCACAGATTAATGTGTAATTGATGTACATGTTGACTAGCCTTTATTCCTCTAAGTTGATGCCTTTTTCAAAGTACTCTTTGGTATGCGGTATTATTAAAAAAATACTATCAATATTCTTTGTCTTTATGCATAGTCTTTATGTTTGGGTATATAGTTTATCTGTGGTTTGGGTTCCCATTTAATTCGTAAATAATCAATTTATTTGATTTCATTATTTCATTACTGTGAACTATAAGAATGTCAAAAGTTTTTAAGAGTCTATCTGCTTTGGACCCTGAAGATAATATTTCGACGAAAATTTTGAGTTATACATTTAGTGAACTAAATGTGACTGATGCGCCTAGATATAATAGACCAGGTACTAGATCTCAATGCAACCAATTTCCTGTAAAGATCTTTGTGAACAAAGCTACTGGTGTTAATGTAAAAGAACATAGTGTTCAAACGGTTCATCAGGAACAAAAAAGACGATTGACGCACTCCAAACGATGCCAAGTCGAAAGCAGTTTTTATAAGGTATTTGACACTAGCACTCAGACCACTCCGTTCCTTGACTTGCAGCAAGGTAAGATGGAAAATACAATTGTAGTAAATAAAAAACCACTTGAAAAAAGTTCACGCTGTATCGGTAATAGTACTTTTCTTACAATGAAAGATCATTTTATGAACACGGATAATCCTAAATTATGCGAAAATCATCAACAAGTGTTAAAACTACTCTCTGAATGGGAACCAAAAAAGCAAGAGCACCTTCCAAAAATATGTGAAATTATAAAGTCTACCTTTGTCGTCTTATATAGAATTTTTAATGTTAACAAAATAACCATTCCGGCTAAACCAGTTGTTCAAGGCATGACATTGTATGAGTGTGTTAGTTCAGAAAAGCGTATGCATAACTGTAATCATACAAAAAACAAAAACAAAGAAAAAAAGGTTGACGCTAATGCAGAACGCACTCGCAAGAAAGATACTATAACAATTAAGGCCTAATTTAGTGCTTACAAAATCACAGAAGCACTACTTGTTAGATTTGGTATCTTTTGGGAAATAAAAAAATAATTAAAGAAAAATAATATTTAAGGACTGCCTCGAACTGTTAAACGTCCCCACTAATGGCAAATGATATTTGTGAGAACAGAGCTAAATCGCTTCGCTCCTTTCGCTCTTTTTGAAATTTCTCGCCATATAAATAAGTCATCAAAAACTGTATGACAAGAATCTAGTAATGTACAAGAATCATATTTGCAAAAATTAATGTGTTATGTTCATAAGATTGCTCTACATACGCAAAATAGTGTAAAAATAAACTAAACTTTAAAAAATAAACATATCGTGCAATCTTTCTTTCATCATGTTTTCCTGCTACTAGAATCTAGATCATATAATGAAAAATCATTGTACATAAAAATAAGGTGTTTATCGTATTCACCAACGCAATAGCGTGCATCCAAAGATACCCGTTTTTCTCAAGTCGCGCCCTTAATTTATTCCGATACAAAGCCACAAATTCAGAATGAAGAATAATAAGTATCTTACCAAATACTATATTGTAAGAAAAAATCTGAGCATCTGGGCGGATGTCTACGAGGACTCCTTCATAAGATTTCTTATCTATCTACAAGTGAATTTAACATACATGTAAATGTGATTTATACCAAACGATTCAATAACATAGCCTAGAAAGACCTGATATTTTATAAGAAAGTCCTTTGGATAAACTTAATTTGGATTACGGATACAAAGGCTGTTCACTTTCGTTAGTCAACTCGATGTCTCACAGATACGTATGATTGAGTATCCATCCATCTTTTGAATATTCACTTACCTACACATTCACTTATATACACATCGTGTGAGATAAATTTAAAATTCAGAATAGTATATAAAAAAAATACAGATTTCGTTTGTGGTTTTAATAGTTTCCTCTATGGAATTCCACTTTACCAGGTGTAACTAAAATCTCCCTAAGCCTATAGTAATTAATAAATGAAGCTTTTATGTATGGCCAAAGAACATATATTGTGATCGTCTAGATTTCTGTCTACGTTGTGTATTTTTAATCGTATTAGAGGATTGTACGCTTCTATTATTTAACAAATTGCTGAAATGTAACAAAACATAAAGGAACACAATAATAAGTTTAAGAAAGATGCCACTTAGCTGGAAATATCCCGGATGTTTCAGGCACTCGCGCATGTCTGGTTCCGTCCTCGTGGTCCTCCCTTCTAGCTCTGGATATAGTAGGTACCTGTATTATGAGAGAAGAAAAGTGGACACAATTTGACTGTAGATCTGTAGCTGCACCATGTCTCACGTGCTGTAAAAGAATGGACTCAAATTCCAGGGAATAGGAAAGATATGTTTTGATTGAGACTTTAAGTCTAAAAGGGACCTAGCAGCTAAGAATTTTATGGACCTCCCAACACACCATATAGTCCACCCAGCACGCAAAACCTTGAAAGTTTAACCCTAACCAACTATACCTACTCTTTCTAACTTCCAAACCTTCACGCTAACATTTCGATCACCTTAGATCACAAAACCTTTCACAAACTTTTCATTCATACTCATTTTCACACACCTTTCACGCTTAATTTACCTATGGTCTGCAAACCTTAGATTTCCACCTGTGACGGCGGCTACGTTTGGGCTCCTTAATAACATATAAAAATTCAAGTATGCACTTAAGTGATACCTATAATAACATACTGCACTACACTTTCAGTTTGTCCAGGAACGCTAAGTCCTAGGTCCGTTAGCCGTGACTGTGTAGTTACATAGGCCACATGCATAGGTCAGTAATCATATATCACTAAGTCACCCAGATGTGTTCCTATTCGCTTGTTTCTGTATAGCTCCATAACCAACGGCTACTTCGTCCTGATTATGACAATTATACATTTGTAATGAGTGTTTGTAAGTGTAACGCGGACGAATGATTTTAAAATTATAATATAAAATATTTATAAAAGAAAACCTCTTTAATGTTCCGTACATTTTTTATGTGTCAGCACCAAACATGAAAGAGTAATAACGAATGTAGTTTATTTTTCTAATAAAATAAAACATTTCATACATCATTCACACTTCTAATATGCACTTCACAAGTCATTCGCCTAACCCTAGTCTACGAATAAATAAATAGTACACCCCTATAACATTCTAACCACGACGCCCGTCGGTCGCTCCGCTTCCCATACCTATTGAAACAATAAAATATGACACAACAATAAGCTGATAACTAGCAACTTCTAAGCCCGGAGCCCCGCCGCCAGTCGTCCGCCGAACAGTATCCCTGCGAAAGGAAAAACCCTAACGAAAGACTAGAAGCTCGCCGAGACTCTGAGAAAAGAAAAATTAGGATTAGTAAACACTTTCACATTTATGCAAGATAGTTTTCGCGCGCGTCTATCTCGCTGGGCCACTCGGGGCTAACTTCCCAAATCTCT
Source organism: Tuta absoluta (assembly GCA_027580185.1). Classification (NCBI taxonomy): domain Eukaryota; kingdom Metazoa; phylum Arthropoda; class Insecta; order Lepidoptera; family Gelechiidae; genus Tuta; species Tuta absoluta. The sequence goes on from JAQAHW010000003.1 coordinate 9,688,179, forward strand.
ATCCTTACATTTCTAATGTACCAAATACCAAAAAACATATTCAGTCCTTTAAGCAATAGCAAACCCTATTACTATTATTTTAACTACCGATGCAAACGCATCTCTTTTGTGTCAAAGAGGCGTCTGTGTTTGCACATGGTTCCCTTTTTTTTATAAAGAATGTCCTTATGACTTTGTATCAAACTACGTATTTTTAAAATCATGATTTCACCATAACACGTAATGCATTTTCTGATTCTGTACGGGTTAAATATCCGTTACAGTCGCCCCTACGAGTCTGAGCAGTTTAAATATTTGTAAAAATGTTAGAAACTGTGAAGAATCGAACACTAGGAATTCTAAGGAATTCTAACTCATTATTGAGTAACTAAGTTTCATTTTTTTTTAAGACTTAGATAAATTCTGCGCCCCTAACACTTTCAAAGCATCCTTGCCTTCAAATAGTACTTACTTACTTTCTTATATCAGTAACCTCACAGGAATTTAAAACTCTGTCAACAGGTTTTTCGTTTAGTGAAAGTATTCTAGACTCCTTTTTCCACCACATCATCTTCGCATCACATCAGTCCAAAGGCGTTTTTTTTCTCAAATAAACCTTTGTGGCCTGTCTTCACTCAATAAACAAACGCATTGTTTTTATGTAGACATAAAATATTCGCCCCTTGGTTTTGAATTTCGTTCCCATCTATTTATTTTTAAACTGTCAAGTGTTTCAGTAAACCTTCGCTTATTAGCTTCGTCCTAAAACATGACATAAATAACCTTTTGTCGTTTACTTAGTGTCATATGCTGAAAGTCCAAGTAAATTTTTTTTAAACTCTTATCTCAAATTCCCATGATTTCTCAAGTGCATCATTTATTTGAATGTGTCAAGCTTTAAGTTATGAGACAAGTAGATACGACTTATGAGAAGCAATAAATATACACCGCTTAAACTAAAATTGCGAGAAACGAAACTATTGACTGATAAAATGTTATGGCCCACTTACATAACTAATGGCAAAACTGACGTTTTATACACATTTTTGAAAAAAAGAACCCTTATACACTTCGAAACTATTCTAATTTATTAGTTTAACAAAAACAAAAATGGTATTTTGACGACTCTTAGAACATGTGTTAACGATTTACACCACAAACCGTCGTCAGTTTCGTCACCTACTGAGAGCAATAAAAATTGGGATAAAGCAAAAAATAACAGACGGTTGACAATGCGCCTACAGAAAAAGCAAATTTTAACAGCGTGCCTTTTCTATATGTGATAATATATTTAATTTGAAACGTTTAACTCAACAATTCTTGTATGGTTTCAAAACTCCAACCTTCTCATTTGATACTAGTTAATGACACTTGTTTCTCTCACAAGAATTACACGCCCCTAATCATCAAAAGTCATCATAATATGTCCACTTCTTCTTCTTTTCGTGTGACACACCGAGTCGTCCAACGACCCAACGAACCCTGGTGTCAGAGCCTTACAACCTCTCTCCAAATAGCTATGTCCACTGCCGGACAAATACTCCTCATAGGAAAAAAATAAAGCCAAAACTTCGTTCACTCATGTACCTATTTAATAAATGTTCATACATTTGTCCGTACCTCAAACCAGAATCATAGGTCTAGGCTCCCGTGCAGTTGGAAAATAAACGCTAACTCCTAATTTCTCGCTAAAAGATATGACCGTTTACGCTGTAAAACACGTGGTGTGATACATACATTCACGCCTTGTGGGGTAGGCAAAGCATAAACGGCCGTAAAACGGTCACCTACACCACGTCCAACCATCATTTGAAGGTCATTCGGAAAATGATCCCTTCAATAAAATCAAAAACCCTATATCACGTCTGTGAATGTAGAAATATGAAACTTAAAAATATTTGAAAAAACACAGGTTAAGGGAAATCTAAACTTAATTGTGATAAAATACAGTTTTCGTAGGGGGCCGAAACCTAAAATCAAAGCCATACACGATGATGTTGCCATACTGATTTGCACGACACGGAACCCTTGGTGAGCGAGATCACACGTGTTAGGTACTCATCATTGTATATTTGTTTACTAGAACTATTGTGTACCCCTTATGGCTTCTTCGCCAAAACTCATAATCTTCCTTTTACGACTCTCAAGATCCGGGCGACATAGACATAACCTATCTTTTACCCACAAGCTACTTACTATAAACGACTGATAAAGATACGGAATTACTTTAAGCAAATCCTTTTAATCTTTAACTATGGCTAGATTTTCTTCTTCTTATTGTGTTAATGGAATTGTTTATGGCCAAAATTCAGGCATCCAAACTGGACCATTACAATACATACATACATACATCACGCCTATATCCCTTGCGAGGTAGGCAGAGCCCGAACAGAGGAAAAAGGAAATCCACGCCACGTCCGACAAACACTCGAGAGCCACTCCATGTATCACCACAGCGACGGATATCAGCCCATCGCCCCAATTGCAACACACACGCAACCCTCGAGTCCCCAAATCGCCCTTCACGACAACCGTAGAAAAGAAACGGGGCGGGCGACGCCACCAAAGGCCGGTATCACACGCCAACAATTACAATCTATAAATTTAATCAGCCAGTAGTTTCTTATCCACCATTTAATGTTGTTCTCAATAATGGTTTAAAAACTCTTAATATTAGGCAATTGTTGCGTAAGGTCACCCATTCATTCAAAGGGAAGAATTATTTTGAGAAGTTACACTCTTTTTTTTCTAACATCCAAACATACTATTCCGGATATTAACTATACCTACCTACTTATAAAAAAATTGGTTGTTCCCTTTTACGGTCTATTGTTCTGAACTCACTTGACCCACTGCGGGCCTTTATTGCTCGGCACATCTTTTTTTCTTTTACAATACAATGTACCAGAGGCATTCGAAAGGTATATAATTTGAGATAGTATTATAACTCGCTCAAAATAAGTTAATTTATTATTAATTACAACTAACTACAAACTTATTATGGATATAAAACATTTTAATCGCTTAACAAACCTACTTTATGTTTCTATCCTGATTTTCTACTTTAAAAAATGCGTAACCCAAATTCATTAAATCCGTGTTCAAATCAAAATGATTTGCCCTTTAAGACGTTTTAATCCTATCACGGTACCACTGTAACTAAAATCTCCCTAAGCCTATAGTAATTAATAAATGAAGCTTTTATGTATGGCCAAAGAACATATATTGTGATCGTCTAGATTTCTGTCTACGTTGTGTATTTTTAATCGTATTAGAGGATTGTACGCTTCTATTATTTAACAAATTGCTGAAATGTAACAAAACATAAAGGAACACAATAATAAGTTTAAGAAAGATGCCACTTAGCTGGAAATATCCCGGATGTTTCAGGCACTCGCGCATGTCTGGTTCCGTCCTCGTGGTCCTCCCTTCTAGCTCTGGATATAGTAGGTACCTGTATTATGAGAGAAGAAAAGTGGACACAATTTGACTGTAGATCTGTAGCTGCACCATGTCTCACGTGCTGTAAAAGAATGGACTCAAATTCCAGGGAATAGGAAAGATATGTTTTGATTGAGACTTTAAGTCTAAAAGGGACCTAGCAGCTAAGAATTTTATGGACCTCCCAACACACCATATAGTCCACCCAGCACGCAAAACCTTGAAAGTTTAACCCTAACCAACTATACCTACTCTTTCTAACTTCCAAACCTTCACGCTAACATTTCGATCACCTTAGATCACAAAACCTTTCACAAACTTTTCATTCATACTCATTTTCACACACCTTTCACGCTTAATTTACCTATGGTCTGCAAACCTTAGATTTCCACCTGTGACGGCGGCTACGTTTGGGCTCCTTAATAACATATAAAAATTCAAGTATGCACTTAAGTGATACCTATAATAACATACTGCACTACACTTTCAGTTTGTCCAGGAACGCTAAGTCCTAGGTCCGTTAGCCGTGACTGTGTAGTTACATAGGCCACATGCATAGGTCAGTAATCATATATCACTAAGTCACCCAGATGTGTTCCTATTCGCTTGTTTCTGTATAGCTCCATAACCAACGGCTACTTCGTCCTGATTATGACAATTATACATTTGTAATGAGTGTTTGTAAGTGTAACGCGGACGAATGATTTTAAAATTATAATATAAAATATTTATAAAAGAAAACCTCTTTAATGTTCCGTAAATTTTTTATGTGTCAGCACCAAACATGAAAGAGTAATAACGAATGTAGTTTATTTTTCTAATAAAATAAAACATTTCATACATCATTCACACTTCTAATATGCACTTCACAAGTCATTCGCCTAACCCTAGTCTACGAATAAATAAATAGTACACCCCTATAACATTCTAACCACGACGCCCGTCGGTCGCTCCGCTTCCCATACCTATTGAAACAATAAAATATGACACAACAATAAGCTGATAACTAGCAACTTCTAAGCCCGGAGCCCCGCCGCCAGTCGTCCGCCGAACAGTATCCCTGCGAAAGGAAAAACCCTAACGAAAGACTAGAAGCTCGCCGAGACTCTGAGAAAAGAAAAATTAGGATTAGTAAACACTTTCACATTTATGCAAGATAGTTTTCGCGCGCGTCTATCTCGCTGGGCCACTCGGGGCTAACTTCCCAAATCTCTATCCTTACATTTCTAATGTACCAAATACCAAAAAACATATTCAGTCCTTTAAGCAATAGCAAACCCTATTACTATTATTTTAACTACCGATGCAAACGCATCTCTTTTGTGTCAAAGAGGCGTCTGTGTTTGCACATGGTTCCCTTTTTTTTATAAAGAATGTCCTTATGACTTTGTATCAAACTACGTATTTTTAAAATCATGATTTCACCATAACACGTAATGCATTTTCTGATTCTGTACGGGTTAAATATCCGTTACACAGGCTTTATTGTAAGATTGGGAGATTTCCAAAGTAATTTTGTAAAGTAGAATAGGCTAGTTCTCTTCGAAACGCGTTCTCCTGATAATTCCGTCATCATTTTTCAAATTATGTTTTTTGGTATTTTGGGGGCATTGCGTCATACTTTAGAGGAATACAGATAAAATTATGTGAAAGGCCTGCTTTTTGGTCGAGTAATTACAAAGTTATAGCTAGTCCACTATTAGATGTGATGGAATCAAGAGAACTGTATTCGGTGAATGACGGATCTAACAAATATGGTTCAATTGGCCTTGTTCATTAGTATTAACACGAGTAACATATACATACACATTAATTATTGTGGTATAATGAAAAATTTAAAATCCATTTTGAATTTGAATTAGATTTGCATGAAGAAAATTGAGTCCCACTATTTAGGTGACGGATCTGATAAAAATGCCCACGATTTGGGTGACGGATCTGATAAAATGTAGTAGTGTTTTTGTAAAACATAGTTTTAGTTTGTTTATTTTATAATAAAAAGGAATATATAGTAGTAAACGAAGTGAGAGAAAGTAAATAAATGAAATAAAAGGATATATTTAAATCTGAATATTTATTTTGAATGATTTTTTTGGGCTCCTGGTTGTGCTTCTGGTTGTTTACATCAAATACTCCAAACCTTCAATGTCTATTTGCTAGCAGAAGCTACCCATCAGGATAAACAACTTTTACTTTGATGCCATATCTGTATCTCCTATAGTTTAGGTGGGCTCCTGGTGGTGCACCTGGTGGTCTTTATCAGGTACTCCAAACCTTAGAACTCTATAAGCCAGCAGAAGCGACCCATCAAGCTAAACAACTTTTGCTTTGGTGCCATATCTGTATCTCCTATACTTTAAGACGGCTCCTGGTGGTGCACCTGGTCGTCTACATCAGGTACTCCAAACCTTCAAACTCGATATGCCAGCAGAAGCGACCCATCAAGCTGAACAACTGTTGCTTTGGTGTCATATCTGTATCTCCTATAGTTTAGGTGGGCTCCTGGTGGTGCACCTGGAGGTATACATCAGGTACTCCAGACCCTCAAGTGATGACAAAAGGTAGCTTATGTGTTAATCCATGTTACCTCGATATTTATGCCAAATTTCCTGCAAATCGGTTCAGTAGTTTTTGCGTGAAGAAGTAACAAACATATCGCATTTATAATATTAGTAGGAAGGATATATTAGTAAAATATAAAGAAAAGACCCAACCGTGGGCACCGATTTAGTCCCACTTTTACCGAATCTCTTAATTCCATCATCACCTTATCAGATCCGTCATTGCACTGATGACGGAAAGTGATGGATCTGATATGATGGATCTGATAACCAAAGCATATTTTTTGGCTTTGTGGCAAACTGATAGCAAGCAAGTACGAATGTTACACACAATGATCTTCAATTAGCAGTGGAGCATCATATTCCATTGAAAGAAAAACTCACATTTACATAGAATTAGAGAAAATCGCAATGAAAGGTATGACAAAATCATGAAACAAAATGACAGATCTGAAATCTCTTAGCTTCTTGTACGGATTTCCATTAATTTGCAACGTGTCTGCCTCGTTCAGATCCTGGGAGGTGACTAAGGTAACGTGCAGGCAGGGTTATCATACATCTCACTCTAAATGTTAACGAATGACAAGCGCCATAAAGGGTGCGTTTGGATATGAGACGAGTTCTTGACACCAATGATTAAACGAGATTATCTATGGCAAAATTACTTTTCAATTACTATCAAATGTCACCATATGATACTCTCCATCACTATCCAACAATATGTAAGTAAACCTATGTACGTTTGACCAAAACACAAGATTTAATTCAGTTTCACTTTGCAAAGTAGGGTTGGACACCACCTACGGAATCTAGAGAACGACGTTTTAAATAATTATTTAAAAATATCTATAATAATTACAACCATTTCGTGAGTTTGCTTAAGGAATTAAAGGTCTTTACTTCCAAATAAAAAATCGAGAAAAATATATTATCATCAGATCAATGTGTTTTCTGGTGCCACTCATCAGTTCCCTCATCAATGAGAACTAGCCAATAATATTTTCGAAATTTTCTGAGATTGGTTTCATTTAGGAGCACGGATAATTGAAAAGGCTAAAATTTGTCCAACTAATAGTCTTTTTTATATAAATAAACATATAATATCCACTTCGCTCAGGTCGAATTTTGCAGCAATAGATTTGTATTGTACTTCAAGGACACATGTGTGCTGTTACGAGCGGAGTAGATATATGTTGCCGGATTCATCTTGTTGTTAAGCTGCAATTTTTTTGGTAAGAAAGTAATTTTATAAACACTGTTTTTTACATCTTAGACTACGTGCACCCAATACGCGTACGTGTACACACTATGAACCTTACATTTCTGGGCAAATACATCGTGATACAATTGTATTTTAATACTAGTCGCATACTGGTTAAGACAACATCAACATCATAAAAAAACTGTCCTTACCTAAATCACTGTACTATGTCCAACATTTTTGCAACGTTGTCGTAGTCTAGCAAGTGTTTAGCAACAAGATACGAGAACATCTAACAACTTTTTATATGTTTTCTTATGTATAAAGCTATTGGTTGATATAGAGGTATATTCTAGCTTATAAAATTTCACTGTTCAAAGCTTTGAACGTTATTTTGAAGCCTTAATGAGAGTAGCGTACTTGACTTCCTGTAGCGAGTCGATCATACCTTGGAATATTCCCCGACGTCAATTGACGTCACATCCTGTGCTCTAGGTGGGGATAGTGTCTATCTCTCAGTGCTCCGAAGCGCTCTTGGCTCATTTGCTTCTGGTTTGTCGTAGTGATCGGTCGTCTGAGTGAGTTTACTACGAAACATTTTTTATATTTATCACTTTGTGAATTTGCTCCCAGTCTGGTTAGGACATTGCAGGCTGAACTACCTAAATATCTGAAAAGGAAGATGGTTCTGTGCTTCGGAGGGCACGTTTAACCGTCGGTCCCAGTTGCTGTCTATGATTACTTAGACGGCGATCGTTACACAACCATGTCAGAGGCCTACTAGTAGTAAGCGGTTGAAAAACTCTAACATCAGGGTTCATCGGGTCGTTAAACTCAGTGTTACACAAAAAAAAAAAACAGAAATAGGAATTACCAACGTACGTAAAATGCAATACAATGCATGTGTACGGGATATATCATGCAGCACTGGAGTATAGTCATCAGGGATTTCACTATTCCAGGATTCATATTTGTTCTGTTTGTAGCACAAATAACCTGACTTAAAATTCAAATCATGACCTATTTATGAGTAAATTGTCACCTTGTTTTAAATTAGCTCTTGATTTGCTTCTGACCATAAACCGTGAAATTCAAATGAAAAACTTGATGTAGAAGCGAAAGAAATATACCAGTGGAAGGATAGAGCATCTGCCTACCCCTCCGGGAAATAGACGTGATTTTTGTTTGCATGTATGAGTTCGAGATCTCAAAATCCAGAGGTACAGGTTCAATTGATGTTACATTGTTTCTATTCGATTAAGACATTGAAACTAGAAATCAGGGAAAACCACCCGATTGTGCTGGGTTTGACTGAGACTTTGGCGATGATGATGATGGCGGTCTATACACACCGCGTCAGGATAGGAGACGGTTTAAAAACTCTGACGCCGGTGTTCCTTCGGTTGTTCATTAATGCGGTATCACACACGGTCTATATTTTAGCAGTTTTTTTTATCTGCAATGTTACTAAAATTCTATGCCCAATACCTATTATAATAAAGCTTTAAAGGGTCGAAATTTTAAACATACTTACTTAGAAGATATTTTTAAAATATATGATCAGGAATACCATTTTCAAATTGATAAGAAAAGACGTTACAACAATTTTTGGAATTTTTATTTGTTCTTCTTCTTCTTCTTCTTTTCGTGTAGGACGACTAGCCAACCAACGACTATGTTTATCTGCTTAGTTATTTATATTTCGTTTGCACGTGAATTAAAAGTAGGTGACGGATTTTGGTGGAATTTTATGTGGTAATAGCTGAATGTCTTAGTCAACATCTAACTAAAATTTGGCTAGCACTTGAGGGTCTAGAGTACTTAACGTAGAATAACAGGAGCCCCGCTAAACTATATGAGATACGAAAGTGGCTCTATAGCGAAGGTTGTTCAACATGATGGACCGCTTTTGCTGGTATATACATCGAGGGTCTGGAGTAACTACTTACTTACTACCTGATAGAGCCCGACTAAACTAAAAATGGCTTAGTGGCAAAAAAAAAATATGCCGCTTCTGCTGGTACACTAAGGCTCCATAGCAAAAGATTTTTCATAAAACTTCAACTCAACACAACTTTTAAAGTGTTTTCCAAGACTATAGAAATATTAACAATTTGAGTAAAAATAGCGTCCCACGTCCCACACACCATTTATTGTTACATCAAAATATGTAGCAATTTAAACGTAATGTCTACTTAATCTGATAGAAAACTTAAAAGTTGAAGGTATGTCGAAATAAGTAGTAGAATAAACGGTTCAAACCTTGAAAAATACGCCATAAATACTGTGCAAGATGGCAAGACATGTGTGTTCTTGCAAAACCAACTCCATCTTACTACCATACTTTCACTCGGAAATATATTTAGGTACTATCACAAATACTTCAGACTTTACAATTCAATAGATGCTGGTTGATTACACATTGAAGTCACTCCATAGAAAACGTAGTTGGATGCCTTATCTTAGAGGTTAGGGTAACTTAAGGTGTTGCTTATAGTATCTACCCATACTTCATGTCGCCTAAATGCAATTTTTCTATTCACATGATGCACAGTGCACTACGGAACTGCAGTTGCACCTGGTGGACATTCCGGGACTAAAAGCTTTTCTACATCATTCATAATGCGCACAGCAAAGTAAAATCCCCTTGCCAACGAATATGCAAGAATTTTTGAGCACATACAACTTTAATACCTTTACACGTGGCGAACGAACTTTTGATCGAAAAATTTCCACAGAAGACTCGGTTGATAAGACTGTTGAATTTAATAAATATTATGATCTTAAACCAGTCCAGCTGCAAAATAGCCTTTGAAAGAGGTAAAACCTCAAATGAGGTCAGCGGTTAAACTTGTGATATTTTGGGCAAATCAATCAGACAAAAAATAGATATAAAGGGTAAAATTTTACTAGTGATCGATAGTGAAATTTAAAGACGGGCAGAATTGTTTCCTATCACCAGCCCGTCAAGAGTTGTCGCTATCAGTCAGTAAACACCCTATACTTATACAGGAAAAGGTAGGCAAGTATACTTGGTGTTTCTAACTTGCTTGCTTGTCTTTCATATTTGTAAGATCATAATTTATTTTCATTTGCATAGTAAATGTTATAAATGTTGCCATTTTTACTACATTAAAATCGATTGAACTAATGCAATATGCCTATTTACTAATCAATCATTCAATATTAATTTGACAGTTTGCTCTGATGGGAACACATTAATTCTGATTTGGTAATACCAAATAACATCTGCTAGGGTCTGGCTAATGAAAGTAGATAGGTAATTAAAATCGCGAAAAAAATAATTAAGGACGGCAACCTAAATATTAGGAACAATTGAGAACAAACAATCGCGACAACTGCCATCTTGACTTCATCTTGAGCCTTCGAGCAACGACGGCCTTCCGTCCCGGAAGGGAGTAGGCATAGAAAGTATTTCCCCTCTGTCAAAGTACAAGCCGAAATGGGCATTGGCGTTTATAAAAACCAGTTCCGTTCAGATTTTTTCCTAGACCGAGTCCAGTCGTGCAAGAGAACACATGTTAGTTTTTTAATGTGAAAAGAGGTCTGGAACATCAAGTTCACAAAAAGATGGTGTAACATTTCACATGTAAGTAAATTCTTAACATATTATTGCTACTTAATACATTTAAACACTAATTTCTTAAATAGTTGTTGGATTTTTTCAGCAACATCTGGTCCGCTCGCCCGTACAAATTACAGATCGATCGCACGATAAATCCGACTTCTCGGCGATAGCAACAATAGTAATGTTACCGTTTCATGTCATAATGTTTGTCGGTGAATATTATAGGAGGCGGGTATTATGTAATCACATGTATTAGACAAATAATTGTTATCATGGTTTTATATGTACCTGGATAAGCGAGATATCAAGGGACCCGAATATTATTCTCGCTCATAGACGTTTTTTACTAAACCAGTTTGTCATTTATGCAGGTTTGGGAGCAGTATCTCTCATATATAGATGTGAATGAAATATTTTTATCAAGAGTTTGTTTAATCAATTCTCTGAGACACTTTTAAACTTCGGGAAATTCAACAACTTTGTCCCTTTGAATATTTCCATGTCCTTCCGCACACTGCAGTTTTATAAAATCTTTATTTTTTATTTTGTTAAAGGTAGATTCCGGCAAGTCAAAATCATTCATAATAGCGTTATGCGACTGCCCGGCTTCGAACACCACATCTGGACTGCCTTCGATAATGTCATCATCTAGACATGGCGGCTGATGTGGCGCAGTGGTAATGCGACTGCCTGCGACGCAAAGGTTCCGGGTTCGATTCTCGGTGGGGCAGTCACAAAGTTGTTATTTTTCACTTTGTGAATTTGTTTCCGGACCTGTTAGGACATTGCAGGCTGAACCACCTGATTGTCTGAAAGGGGATGGTTCCGTGCTTCGAAGGGCACTCGTCGGTCCAGGTTGCTGTCTATGATGACTTTGACGGCGGTCGTACGTAACACAACCATGTCAGAGGCCAAGTAGGTGGTAGTAAGCGGTTGAAAAACTCTCTACACCAGGGTTCATCGGGTCGTTGGACGACTTAGTGTCTCACACAAAAGAAGATTATCTAGATACCAAATGTTAAGCAGCTTTTAGTTGGTGATTGTGTTTTGTAGGGCCATGGTTCTTATAATTACTAGAGGACCCCTAAAATGGCATGATTTGACTACTTAAAAGTTTATTATTATGTAATTTGCTTTAAATATAAATAAAAAACTACACAAGCGTCTTAGTACCTACACTTTTGAAATTCATCGATAGTCAAGCATCGATATTGTCAAGCACTAACTTGACAGCTTTACCTACCTCTCCCCCCGCGCCCCGCAAAAAACGACAGAACTATTTATATGAAGTAAATTGGCTAAGGCTCCTCCCTTCCGGGTCGGAACGAGACGGAAGACCGTGTTGCTCGAAGTCTTGAGCAATTCAACATAATTTGACATGGCACTAGTGTAACTTCAAAAGGTTGCTACCAAGATTGCAATGATTGCAATCAATTCGATTGTCTACTTTCATTAGCCAGACTCTAAATTTGCCGCTATCGCCACGTATGACAAATATTTGGGGGCAGTTTAAAAAATCGTGGATCACTATAGGTAGTGACTGGTTGTCAGCATGTCGCCTAATATTGTAATACACATGAAACTCTATAGTCCCTCAGTCGCCTCTTACGACACCCGCGGTAAAGAAATAGGATGATGCTATTCTAAGCTAGCATCGCACGGCTATCACAATCACTAGATACTTTTTTATACAAAGAACTATATTAAAAACCGACCAAGAGTTGGACTCGCGCACCGCGGGTTCCGTAACATTCATATCAAGCCCTTTAATAATTATACCCCGCTTGGACTACTAGCAGTCATTTAAAATTTTCTTTCTTTTTCTGCTTCCTAAAACACCTTATTCATTGAAAAATACATTGTTTTTTCTAAAATTGTAGCTCTACAAAGGTATTTGCCAAATTAAGGTCTACAAGAAGTACCGTATGAATTGAGGTTCTTTTGAGAAGCATAAAAACACGCGTTTTGGAGCTTGTTTTTTTTTACATCTACAAGCGGTTATAGACTTAAGTATCATATGGTTATAATTTCAGTTGAATATATTTACTCCGCTTCGTTTCTTTTCGTTTGAGGTGGAACCCAAAAAATTGTAAAGGCAAGAATTTTCATAAAAGTAAGTATGAGCACTTGAAATTCACCTTACCTTCCCTCATGTGAAAATTCCTTTACCAGCAGAATTCTTTTAAAATAAGTTGAAATTGCTTGGAATATAAATTTTCAGTGTTTTGAAAACACTTCTGCTTTCATTCTGGAACTTTGACTATAATATTTAGATATTTTCAAAAATAGTTCCTATACAATCAATTTATTTACTCCTAAAATAGCTTGACACAATTGGTATACATACAAGCAAACCAGCTTATATTGTCCGTAAGTTACCTTACGAATACAATTTCACGTCTTAAAATTTAAGATTTCACGAGCGATAAACTGCCAGTTCTTCAAGATGTCCCCAAGGGAGTAGGTTTGGAATATAGTATTTTTTATTATTGGCTCTTGTCTATTTTTATGCTACATAAACCAAAAACAGTTACCGATTACAATTCACTGTGGATGCAGCTCCCTCTCCCTACCGCACACAGTACGTGACAGTCCTTCACTCTCATGGAAAGAGTAAAAGATCATCAACTTCCACTTTCTAATTAGTCGTATTTTATATATTATTAGTATAATTATGTTAGTTGTACTAACATACATGTTAGTTTTTTGAGTAAACCTTTATTTTATTATATTCATTAAGTAAATTGTGCGCGAATTATCAGCCTCACCTAATGCTAACTATATACCGCAGGATTGCTGAAGCGATTTATTTTTAGGATTAAGTGGCGCCTGTTGTGTGGTTTTTCTTAAATGTAATGGTCTTGTGTTTCATTTCGTGTGCAATGAACAGTATGTTTTATCCTATTGGAACTTTGTCCCATTATCTCATACGCAAATGACACAACCCTGACAACTTTACATACAACATACGATTAAAAGGCATTTCTTGGCATATTCCGAAGAACCAACCAACTTTGTCTATTATTAGAACAAGCATATTAAATAAAAAAAAATAAAAACATGACTGCTTTTTTAGATCTCTCTTTGCGTGTGATCCAGATAAAACCTAGCCTTTGACACTCGGGATAATGTAAGGATTCTTCCGATACAATTCCCATTCGAATCTGTTCAGTGGTTAACGAGTAGCAGTACTTTAAATTATCACATGTATACATAAATACATAACTACATAAACTCTAAAAACATAACACATCACAATAAAACAATTTTAAAAGGATTTATGTTTAATATTTAGCGTTGTTATGCTGGGGTGAGTTAGGTATTAATGACGGTCTATGAATGCGGCGCGGTGCTCGATCGCACGCGTCGCTCTGGGCGTGTGTTGTCCCTTTCTCACTCGCAGGGCGAGACTGGCGACGTGCGCGCAGACCGCCTGACGGCGCCACGCGGTGATTTCTGCACCGCACTGGCAGTCACTCAAAACCGTTCGGACGGGAGGGTATCGTATTGTGCGGATTTCCCGCCACGCGTTTTGTGATGCCGCGTGAATGGACGATTCAATTTGAGATCGCGCGTGTTGATGCATCGTATTATTGCGTTTCTCCTGGGTTGTACTGGAATGCCAGGCTTAGTGATTGTTGGATGTCTCGACGTCTTCCACGTGAGCGTCGCGTTGAATAGGCATCAGGTGGCCATTTTGGCCCGCGTTTGTACGGCCCAAATTCGGGTTGGGTCACGCGTAATGACTAATATCAAAGTGGAATACGAACAGAAGCTGTGAGTGGTTTGACGTGAATAACGCGCCAAGGCTGTAGTGGAATGCTGGGTGTCGATATCTTTTCCACCCAGCCCTGTAAGTACCCACGGAATTCCCATTTGATCCATTCCCTGAACTTCCTTTCTCCGTTGGGTATTTTATGCATTTGGACCGGCGTTAACTGTAAGTGATAAATCTAGTTGTTTTAGTATAAAACTGTTTATGGTGTGTTCCCTTTAGTCATATTTGTTGTACCATATCATTGTGACTCCTTAGTACGAATTGCGGAATTCGTGGGGTGATATAATTTGGAGGTACTTACTTATAATCTAGTGCTAATACGTGTGACGTAACGCCAGATCGGCAGACGGTATTTACTACCGACTTGAGTTATGTAAAGGTTGGAACACATCATTTGCCAATTTCACTCAACTTAGTTAATTAGGTTAAATAGATTTAGGTTCACGTTTAATTCATAGTATGCGCTGCTATATTGTGCAGCGTATGTTATTTAGCGCTGCGTAACGCAGCCATTGTCTGCCTCCAGTTGAACTCCTGGTATTTTGCTCGAAATTTACCTGTGTAAATCGCTTCCACTGCGGGAGTTTAGCTTGGAATTAGACAATTTAAGTTGTGTTATTTTGGATTACTTAGGTGTTAGACGTCATTATTTTAAAACATAACACTTTTTTTTTGGTTGGGCAGTCGTGTAAAAATTACTTTCATCATTGATTCCTGATTTTGAAGGTCCTAGACTTTACATTTGTGTTAATAAAATTGAAAAACGAGTTGAAGAAAATAGTGACCCGTTGGCTTCTCACGTTAGATTAATTATGAGTAGACTTTAAAAAGACCTCAACAATGAAGCATTATTTATTTTAAGGTATAGGTACCTAATAATAATAATTCGGCACACTACCTCCTTATCCTACCTTAGCTGTTTATGTCCTACTTTTTTTCAAACTTTTTATAATTTTGGATAGTTTTCTGTATAGGTACACTCCATTAAAAATAGGTATGAATATCCAAAATATAAGATAAGATAAGATCATTTATTTGTCATAGTATAAGTTAGTACACATTTGGCGATCGACAATGATATAAATTCATTTCTAAGTTGGGGCCAAACTCGGACACTCTGTTATCAAAGTTTACTAATTGAATCAATCTGTTCTAGCCCTACCGTTCGAGTGTCTGACCCTTTCAAGTGGGATATTTACTTCCCTTTGTCTCGCAGCCCTCAGAAACCGGATGTCGTCTGAAGAGTATTCAAAAGTGAATACATATTCACATTCAGTCTTTCGTAAACAGGGTTTCTCACACGATGTAGTTGTCCAATTCTTGAGGAACAACTACTGAATAAGAATTAAACAGCATATAAACAACAACAGAACAACAACTGACCAACGGCTGAACAACTACTGAACACTATCTAAATGACACCCTTACATCAACTGAACCTCGACTGAACAATAATCGAACAACAACCATGCGTTTACACTATTTTCGAGTTTGTAATCAGAACATTATGAGACGAGTGAAGAGAAAAAAAAATTATACACAATCAAGATATTTTCAAAGAAAAAATAATTAAACTACAATAACAACTAATTTACAAGAAAATACCTATTCAGTTTGTGGGAACTCGTAACTTACTACTCTTACTTAAATCAAACCTAGTATCATTGGAACTAGATAGTGACGCTCGCGTTCGAATGCTCACAGAACTTTGCACGGGAATATCAAGATGAATCAAACAATATCACTTTACTTCTCACTTACACTATATTGTTTTTTACTACCTGCACATTATTAAGTTAATCTCACCACAGTTACTTATTAATAAGGACGAAAAACCAACTTACAAAAATTAAAAATAAAGTTGCGGTCGAAGCCTCAACATTGAGATAAAAGAGATACAAAAAATGCTCCATAGCTAAAGTTTTTCAGCATGATGGACCGCTTTAGCTGACACATACAGTTGAAGAGTCTAGAGTACCTTATAAACACCAAGAGTTTAGCTAAATTCTACGAGATACGGAAATAGCTCCACGTGGGCTTCACAGCTAAAGTTTTTCAGCGTCATAAGCCGATTCAGTTGGTCATATGAGTCGAGGATACTTTTGTGGAACTCATAGAGCCCAGCTAAACGGTAGAAAAAGCTTCTCTACCTATTAATTAGGTCAATGAACGACTCAATGTATCATGTATTGTCTTACTCCCAGATCAAATTGAAAATCGAAGTGTAAATAGTACTACACTAGTCATGGCGAATGTCACAGGATCAAATCCTGTACGCGCTTAAAAAATTTTGCAAGTTTCCAAAAATTGTAAACCTAATACGGGAAGTATTCTAAAATTTAGTGTTCCAAATATAATGCATTTTAAATTGAATCGAACGAACGATGAGAAAATGCGAAAAAATATAGGTATTGCCTATTCAATCAATAATCTAGGTAAATATTGCCTATTCAATCCATATAAAATGGCAAACCATTAGAGGTATTTAGGTACGTCAATCAAAGAAAAAATATTTTATAAATGTGAAAGCTTTTATCAAGAGCAAACATTATTTTTAAAATGTTTTTTATTTTTTGTGAATGAACCTGGTAAAATCGGAACTTATTGTTTTGAATGTTTTTTTACAGCCAAATATTTAATTTTTGCCTAGAGATAAAATTGTTTTTGTTCCATTTGGTTTGCGCTCTGGATTGTTGATCCTGGCCTCGTTTATATCGAGAATAATACCTAATATATATGTATGCCCTTCGTACTTAATAGTATTAAGTACGAAGGGCATACATACAGACTTAGGTGGGGATCACACTTGACGTCCATTGCTTTGTATTTTTAGCGCAAGCGTCTGTCAAACATAAGGAAATTGCGAATTCCCATCTTATTCGCATGCAAATACGGTTACGTTGCGTTAACGGATGCGTCTGTCAAACGACGTAAACGACTCATCCGTCAACGCACCATCTTAGTATTCTAACAGACGCATGCGTTACTTTTATGTCTAGTGGGAGAACTGTATTATATGAACCTTTCTACACTCGTATTACCTGCACATTGAAAAAAAAAACATTACAAGTTCCTGAGAATAACAGTTATAAATGTGAATTGAACTCTTATAGCGTACCAACGAGGTACCAAGAGTCTCATATTGCCGCCCTCCGCGTGCCGTCTTCCTTTGACATGTCGTTGCGAGGCGCCTGTAATAAACATATTGAATCTCTATCCAATTCACGACTCACTTTAGCTCGTGAATTGCTCAATATACACATCAACATCATAATTCAATTGTCGGGGAAATTCGCCAGCAATGTCGACAAGTGATGTAGGACTA
This sequence comes from Tuta absoluta, assembly GCA_027580185.1. Lineage (NCBI taxonomy): Eukaryota > Metazoa > Arthropoda > Insecta > Lepidoptera > Gelechiidae > Tuta > Tuta absoluta. The sequence continues at coordinate 9,706,053 of JAQAHW010000003.1, forward strand.
TTTGGAAAATAGGAGTGAAATTCGTATTTCATACACGTAATTTACTAGATTTTACCGTTAGAATTTACTAAATTCTGTCATTTTCAGTTCTGTTGTTTTGAATTAATTTGTAAATAAAGGTGAACCTCAATCTTGCCTTAATGGTAAAATACGGGAATTCATTTAATTTTATAAATAATGATGATTCATTGATTAGATTAAAATATTGGAAAGACCATAAGGTTTTTGTTTTCCCGTGAGAATCGTATGTTATCCCACAGTAAAAAGTACATACATACATACACACAGACACATATCACGCCTATAATCCCTTGCGGGGTAGGAAGAGCGTAAACGGCCTCAAAAAACAGATTTTATGCCACGTCTGACAAATGATTCAGAAAATTTTGTATCGCCATAGTGACAGGTTGTCAGCCCATCGCCTAAAATTGCAATAACAGTAATAAGTAGACTAAGAATAATTCAAGGATACTTTATCCAAAAATCAAGGATGTTTTTAAATGTCATCCAAATGCGCCTGTAGCCATTTGAGCGTGAAGAAGTAGCAAACACACACACAAACTCTCGGATTTTTGATAACAGTTTGAGGAAGGACAGTATGTAAGTCATTCGATCGAAGGTACTTTATCCAAATTAATCATAATACGTCGTCAACGAAATGCTAAATTTGTTTTTTTGACAATTTTGATTTTATAACGCTAGTTCACACTAATGATGTAGAATGTATGGGTTAGTCACATATTTTAAATTAGATTTATGAAATAATGCATTTTATTTACCTCAAGCATTCGAACTGCATCTAATTGACTCCTTCTGGTGTGGGGCACCGATTCAACGGACTTCTTCTCATTTGATCGTGTGGGCCGTTAACACTTTGCCTTACCCACTAGATATATAGGAGTGATATTTGTATTGCATATGCGAGTGCCCCCAATGAACCTGGGATCTACAGATCAGGTACCAACAACGGCGAGACCGCTAGACCTCGGAGGTCATCGAACTTCTTCTCATCGTATCAATGTACGTTTTCCATCGTAGAACCAACTGATTGCGCTCAATAGATACATAATAAAGAATGGTGATATTTTTTATACATACATACATAAATCACGCCTATATCCGTGACGGGGTAGGCAGAGCGTTAACGGCCGTAAAACGGATATTAACACCACGTCTGACAAATATTTGAGGGTCAATCAGATAACTGTGTATCACTATAGTGACAGGTTGTCAGCCCAACGCCTAAAATTGCAATACACATCTAACCCTCGACTCCCTTAGTCGCCTCTTACGACACCCATGGGTAAGAAATGGAGTGATGCTGTTCGAAGCCGGCATAATACAACAATTTTTTTAATATATAAAGTAGGCCCGTATTTTTCCCCTTATTTGCGTCTTCTGTGGTTGTAGCTAGCAAAAGCATTTCACGTTTACCCAATTTTTCCCGATGCTTTTAGATACCTACGACGCCAATTTTACTACAACAGCTGCCTTAATATTTTATCTGTAACGGACATTCAGGCATTCCATTCATTGAGATTCTAAAACCCAAGCAATCCTAACGTTCTCTGTTTGTGATGTTGACTCCTCAAATCCCATATTTTAGGATTAATGAGCGGACGGACTCTTTGGCCCTTTATTTATTTTCGCATATATGTAAATTGTGCAAAACCAAACGAAATCTTTCTGCTCCTGATTCTTTACTAATTAAATTAAAAACATATATATTTATAAAATGATTAACTATAATACTAGCATTCACACTTATATTGAAATAACTAATTAATAAACATAGTGCACACTCTCTAGATTTGGTACGAATAAAAATATTTTGTAATTATTTACTAATAAGTTTTAGCCATATTTGAATATGTTCTTACCAACTTCTTTTATACCATTGCAAATTAAGGGCGGGCCGTGAGAAAAATGGGTATTTTTTGATGCATGCAATTTTGTTGGTGAATACGATAAACACTTTATTTTTATGTATAATGATTTTTCATTATATTATCTAGATTTTTGTCGCAGGAAAACACGATTAAAGAAAGTTTGCTCGATAGATTTATTTTTCAAAGTTTAGTCTTATTTCACACTTTTTTGCGTTTTGTATAGCAATCTTAAGAACATAACATATTATTTTTTGCGAATACGATACGTCTTGTAAATTACTAGTTTTTTGTCGTTCAGTTTTTTGATTACTTGTTTATGTGGCGAGAAATTTCCAAAACATTGAAAAATTGGCTAACTATGGTGATTCCGCTCTGTTCTCACACACGGGATTTGCCATTAGTGGGAAAGGGACGTTTAAAAGTTCGAGGCAGGCCCTTAAGTAAACATTCAATTTAAATTTAGTATACAAAAATTAAAAGTAAAATAGTACATTTTTTTTTAATTCTAAACAACGATTCGGATTCAGGTACAATTTGCGTCATGCAATAATTGCAATTCTTTGCCTTCCGTTGGAGCTTTTACTTTTAATCCCACAAACGTGTGATGGCAGAATTCACAAGTTATATTTATTTGTGTAACAATGTGGCTGATTGTATTTGTACGGAGTGCGATCCAGAGCTATGGATTGTTCCACAGGGAACCCGAACAAAAAAATAAGCAACGAAAATCTTGTTGCAACCAAATGAGCGCAGGGTGCAAAACGCAAAATGTATTATTGATTATTGTGAGGTCTACCGCGCGCCCGCTTTTCATTAAGAGGTACCCAAATGGCTTATGTTTTTTGGCATCCTGGCGATGTAAATAGTCCAATCCATTTCAAGAATGCTGCCTTTAGAATAGTAAGTACCTTTGAATATTTATTATATAAGTGCTTCTTGGATTAAGTGTGTATATAAGTGTTTTTTAAATCTATGTCTAGAAACCAGAATGTAACATGTTTTGGCGCATTTACTTGTGTCACATTTATTTAAGCCCAAGTCTGGTTGGAACTAGTTTTTCATGGCTTCATCTGTTGTTCACTTGTTCGTAGGTTTCCATCTGAAGCATGCCCTTGCTCTGAGGACGCGTCACGCACGTTCTACTCTAATTTCGTTTCCGACGGTGCTTTTGTGATTATGACACATTGATATTCATGAAGGCACCGCGGTCGATTTTCGACATCAGCCGACGACGTGCACGTCATATGTACAACATTACAAACAGACATAAAGTACCTACTTATAAGCTTGGCTTTTAGGAATTTTAAACCGGATGAGTGGGACAGGCCTTTGCAACTTTTTTAAATATCAATACATCACGAGGATTAAACAGATATATTGTGCAAAACATTGTTTCAATAAATTCACAAGACACAAATATTTACGTGTTTTTTATATATGATATGTATTTAAAATTTATTATTTTTTTCAAAAAAAGTATTGATATCAGTTATCTAGTTGTCATAGTACAAGCTTTGCTTAGATGGCCCTGTATTATTTGTCCTGGAAATTTCCAAATAAGTAAAAAATAAATAATTAGATGGTTTATTTAAAAAAAACTTAATGTACAAAATAAATAATGAATTCACACGAAAAAGTTAAAATGAAGTGAGTATAACTTACTCAGATTTTAATCAAGTTAGATAAAACGTATAAGTAAGTTCATCAATCGCTGGCTTTCGCTTCTACGAAACCTTGTCGTACAAGCACATTTTTTATATCACTTTACGAATCCGGAGCAAAAAGTACCGGATGGAAATAGCTTTACATATCCTATATTATCTTATCATATCTAATCTGTTTAATTTAAACGCAGGTATTTGTCTCTACAGTGCGCTTAAATAAAACAGATAATTTACTCCAACAAATATAATTAGGATATTTAATCTTTTGTACGATTTTCCAACCTATGTTCTACATGTTCAAAGTCATGAATGAAATAACCCGCTGAATCAGTCATGAGTCATTCATTACATTAAATTTAATTTGCATTCTGTATACGTAGGTAGATATCAGCAGACAAAAAAGCACAGACAAAGATTAATGTCTCTCCCTCGTGGAACCAATTTGAACAGTATCGGTCAAATCTACAACAAGCACCCACCCTATCTACCTATTGTTTACTCAATAAGGGACAAAACAAAACGTGACTGATCAAAATTGCACAGGTGTGTTGTTCAATAAATAAAAAGGCAACAAAACATACCATTTTGGTTTAGAAATATTTTATGTTAGGTAACTACTGTATGTAGAAGTACTTATATTATACTTACTTAGTAAGAATATTGGCCAAGATCCTCTTTGGGTCACTGAGCCACCGCAGTAAGTGAGTAAGTAAGAATATTGTCTGTTAAAGTGAGCACATTTGAATCAGACAACTAAGACATCATAGATACATGTAAGTCACCTATGTAGTCATACACGTGAGTCACCTATGTACATTTTATTTCATTCGTAAAATTTTATTCTCCACGCATCTAAGACTAATACTCGTATATGAAAGCTTTATACATAAAAGATATACTGGTTACACAGCAAAGTTATGCAGCTAACTATTAAGTTAACTACAAGCGGCAGCAAGTAAAAACGCTATTTTCTTGAGGAAAGAAATTAATCACTTTAACGTTGTCAAGGATAAAACAGGAACGGTCGGTCGTCCTATGTATCGCTGGACCGATGTCGTTCAGTCCGACTTGCACGACCTTCAAGCGACAGATTGGCGTAAAGCGACCTAAGATCGGGATAAATCGGCCAAGACCCACTTTGGTCGCTGATCCACAGGTGTAAGTGCCGATAAATAGATATGGTCAAAATTTGGGTATCTAAATGCTATGTTTCCTACTGCTGATGCAGTACATTTTCGAATTTTCACTTCTCTTTGATTTTCGCGCATCACACTGTTTGTGTGTTTTCTTTTTCTCTGTTTCCTGCAAATATAAAACTGGTTTATCCTTATGTCCTCGGGGAGTATGTAACATAGTTAGCGTATTCTTATGACAAACACGCGTAGCAGTAATAGTGTTATGGGGAAAGGTGGCATTATATTATTTTTATGATCAACAAAACGACATAAAACAGATGTGAAAGGAAAGTGCACCACGATCTCTCTATTGCGGTAAGTGGGACGCCATGTATAAAAAAAACAAACACTCCGCAGGCAATAAATACGCTTTGAAATGCCGTTAAGTAAATACACTTTTCAGCAAAAAGCTTTTCAGCATCAAAAGGGTAAATCAATGTGGAACGAAAGTTGAGTACATATTTTGTGACTGAAGTTTAGGTACTATTCTCTCCTCAAACTATTTTCTCAAAATACATTTGCAAGGTACACCTTGTACAATCAATAAAACATTGCACTTTATTAAAGCTTATTACGTTAAGCAACGCAAAATAGACTGTTAATGTGCTTTTTAAACAATAAATTAATTTTATAGTATCTTCTATATCGAGGTAGTACCAACGTACCTAGTTATTACAATATACAGGGTGTAAGGGACAGCCCTCCGAATACTGATAAGGTGCATTTAGACCATGAAACTGAACAACTTTCCATTAACAAATGTTTCAGGAAACGTAAACAATTTTTGGACTTCCCATAGTAAATGCAGTCGGCTGATCGTAATTTTGTATGGGAGGTCGAATGTTTTTTGTCGTTTCCTGACATATGTTCCTTGGGGAAAATTGATCAGTTTCATGGCCTGCATATACCCTATCTGTATTCGGAGGATTGTCCCTTACACCCCGTAAAGGTATGTCTCCTATGAAAATTGGTACATAAGGCGAATCTCACATTGCACCGGAGCGAGCTCTTTGGTCTTTGGTCGTAAAATCTTGATTATCCGAATGACGGCACCAGAGCAAACTTAAAACTTTAGTCGTTTATATGTTGTCTCTGGCTAGCTGAAGTTTCAAAGTGAGTTTCAATTTACAATACAATACAATACAATACAATAATTCTTTATTGTTCACTGTGTAGGTACATAGGTCTTATAAAACAAATTTGAGTTCCTCATCATAAGACTTGCAAGTCAATGTGATGTAAGATAAACCCAGTAACGGAACTACGACCGACCCGCATGCTTTGCTTTACTTAAACGCGGTTCTCACGATTTTCCGATATTTTGCCGGATACGGATTTTTAACTAACGGAGTTTACGAAATCTCATACAATCCTATATCTAATTGCAACTGTCATGGGTTGTCATTCGTATGATGGATGTACTGAAACGCAAGCGGCCTGTGCGTGTGCGATTACCTTACTCATATCGGAGAGCGATCCATTGAAATTGATTTCTGAATAAACATATGATAATTGGGCGGAAAACCATACTCCTCCCACGATCAAAATCAAAAAGAAGAAATGGAATAATAGAACCTAAAGTGTTTCTTTACTTCACAGTATTCATTAATAAGAGTAGTTATTCTTCGGAGGGCACGTTAAGCCGTCGGTCCCGGTAGCTTATTTATGTCATGTTCAAATTCAAGCACTGTATCTGCTGGGTACTTACGTGGGTACTAAAATGCTATTAAGCATGTTAAAATGTTCATATAATATTAAAATTATAGCGACAAAATGTATTAGTGTAAAAATGGTTTATAAGCAAATAGCTACTTACATTAGCCACAAAGAACATACTTTAAATGGACGTTAAGTAAATAGAAAACCTTACAATCTTTTCACTGAAAATACTAAAACTGAAATGACGCGTAACGTTCACGAGGGGAAACAAATTCGACAGAACTTTTTTATGAAAATGAGACAAACGCACTTTAACAATAGAGAGTATCCTTTTAGATTTTCTTTTCCGGTTCTATTCACTGTTTTGCAGAATCATCTAGGCTTCGTTTACACTCGAGTCGTTCACCCTACCTACTGATAGTATTTATTTCTGTATGTTTACTTTTATCTATTATTCTGTACATTCGTCATAAAAGTCACTTATAGAAACGAAATAGTATCAACCGGAATAACAGATAAACAACTTTGCACCGAGGGAAAAGTTTTTTTTTATTACTCTGGTAAAATATATATGTCGTGGTAAAAAGTGTTGCTATTGCATTAGGAAATTACGTTTTAGGAAATTACAAGTAATACCCTCCGAAGATCTGAACTATTCTACTAAATCGCAAGCGCAACCTACTATGAGCGATAAATAAGCTCAGTAAAGAAATTCTTCCATTTCTACTGTATTTGAAATTAAATGTAATGTTTTATCAAAAATAATGTTGTATTCTAAATTTACTTTTAGTATTTTGTATTTTATTGAGTTTGTTTTACTTTTCGATATTATCAGGGATCTTCAAAAGTGTTTAAACACAGTTAGTTGTATTTACATTTGCGAGAAGTCTTTTACCGTGCGTACCAAACGCTTTTAACACTCGACTGCTCGCTTCGGTGTTTGATTTGGTTCCATTTCAACAGTAAACAGCTGCGTGTAGATGTGTGCGTGAAATATTGACGTTTCCCTGCAGCCGCCCATCTCCCTTTGGCGCGCTCGCCAATACTTAATTTGTGATTTGTGTATTAGCTATAGCAACATGTTTATTACAGGCCAATCAATCACAGGCAATGTCTGAGAGGTACGACGTGGTCGCGATCGGAACGATCTTTCTAACGGTGGATCAGGAAGTTCAGTATTATAATACTGAAAAAAGTATTTAACAGAACTAGTTGAGTTAACTGTCAAATAGCCAAACCTCGATAACTAATAAATACATTTCATCTATGTATTGATCAACGGCTTTTGTTGCATTTTACAACAATATTTCAGTTAACTGACTTGGTTGTAAGCTACTAAAGTTTATGTTATAAACTGTCATTTTCGGTTTCGGTAAATTGCAACAAAATATGTTTTGCTTTATCGAACATACTTGTGAGTTACAGTTGGCCTAGCTTATACTAATTTTTAACAAAATTTGATGCAATGTTGTAACTCGGTTTTAAGTTTGTTTCCAGCTGTTAAGTATTGTTGAGATTTCTGTTTTAAAGTTGCTAAAAACAAACCAAAAAATGATTGAGATCAACTCATATTCATTATGTTAGTTATATAATATTTTTGGTTGTAAATCACAAAGAGTTTAATAGGCAATAAAGTAAGTTATGTTGCGCGTAACGAAACGTTTTGTAATTTTTTCCCGCTCGCACTCGCGTCAAAGTCAAACGGAACGAACCTGTAAGAACCTGTTCTTTTCGTTTTGCGCGTCGCATCGGTCGCATGGCGGCCGGGTTGTTTGAGATTTTGCTTGTGTTCGTGCATGAAGGTATCAAAACTGAGAAAACCTTCGAAGATGGTCGCAGAAAAAACGTTAGCTGACTATCTCCAGTCTTGGGGATTGGAAACGTACATCGCAACATTTTTGGGTGAGTTACCAGTGCTTATATATTTCTATTCCGGGCAGCCATTGCGGGCAGCGCTTTCTACCGGGTCTGTAAGCACTGCGATCTGAGGCCAATTATTTACCAATTACCAGTTACCAATTACCCCACATCTATATTATGAATATATTTTCATATTGTTTAATATTTTTGCAGTCTCATAATACTTCGGACTCAAACAACAAAATAACGCTGCATACAGTACAAAGCGTACCACTTGAGACATACTCTGAAGACCCACCTGAAACTCCTGAAGCAAATCCAATAGAAGAAGACAAGACTGAATATGATTGCGTGAGTTTTTTTTTTCTTTTCCGCAATATGATTAAACGTGGACCAACCATACAACTGTTCAAGTAATTTTGTATGGTTTTTGTCTGATAAATCGTAATTTAATGTCCTTGTAACCTACACAACGATGATGATAATTATTTTCTTTATACATGTAGACTTATTTTATTACTTTACTCCAGAGCAGGGTTATTAACCAATTCTCTTTTTTTTTTACAGAATCTTATGAAGAAAATGTTGATATAGTCGCCTTAACATCACTACCTTTCTTGATGAGCACAGCAAATGTTACGTTTTCAAAGCAACCAAAAATAAACAATGGAGACCATCGAAGCTAAGTTAAGCTAGTGTATTAGGTCATTATTCAAATAAGTTCCTATTCTACTTGATTAATTAATAAAAACATAAAGTATGTCAATGTGAAAATTAAGATATTAGTTCAAACTCATACTGTAATTCATTTACTTAATAATTATTAATAAATACATTATAAATGTGATGCAAATACATTGATTTTACTTAATCTATGTAGGGATCTCAAGTTTGTAGACTAAATTAACACTAACATTACTTTTCAGTTACTAATAGTGTTTTTTTTGCAGCAGCCAACTGATATACCTATATTAAGTTTGAGTAAGATATGAGAAGCGTTAGGAATTTGGGAAGGATATATCTTGCTAAAATTTAATATTGGTATTACTAAGTATGGCTATATGCTGCTGAAAACCTATAAGAAAAAAAACACTACTATTATCTGAAAAGTAATATTGCTTTTAAGCAGTAAGTTCAGTTATAGATAACAATTTAATTTGGTTACTGTAACACAGTAGTGAAGCAACCAATAACTAAACCCATGACTTTTAACCAAAGAGTTTTGTGTGTGCTAACAATAAAATGTGGCTATTTTTACACAACACTTTTGTTCTTAATACACATACTAAGTCATAAATTATTCTCCAAACTATTTACAGATAACAAGATAGTTTGGTTACTGTAACACAGTAGTGAAGCAACCAATAACTAAACCCATGGCCTAATTTTAACCAAACAGTTTTGTGCGAGCTTACAATAAAATGTGGCTATTTAAACACAATACTTTTGTTATAAATAGACATATTGAGTTATTTATTCCAAAACACTTTGGTACCACGTAAATTATACACTTGTTAGAAAGTAATAATTTTTTTGAGCCACTGATAACAGAACTACTAATAACAAAACTGACTTTGGCTACTAGGAACTGTAGTTATGTAGTCACTATTTTTATGTAACAGTTAACTCAGTTCTTTGTTATTTGTAACTCAAAACTTTTTTCAGTCTAATCAAAAACAATCAAGCAAAGAGATAAATTAAGAATATCAGCTATAGCTATCTACGTGAGTGTGTGTTAGAAATAGAACCAGGGACCTCCGGAATCTGCGACTAACTCTCAGACCACTAGACCATGAAAACAGTGAAAATTTATTGAAGAGTGAATGTTTAGCAGAAATTTCTCATTTGCCTACAACAACCCGCTTGCTTTTCTAACTCAACATTACATTTTGAATAATGGTTGGCTGACTTTATCTCACTCACAACGAAGAATTTATTTACAGAACGAGAGCTTTCCCAACGCATTGCTATTTTCAAAAAGCGGTTGGAAAACAAATGTTTTATATATTATGTGAACAATTAAGTTAAGGGTATTGATTCATTCCCTTTAATTTGACATATATTTCCATGTTTATTTGTCATTTTGGCATTAACATATAAATAAAAAAATGTGACACAAATTAAGGCCTGGATTCACCTAAAAAGTTTGTCCCTTTCAACAGAAACAGACACTCTTTTTGCACTCAGATTTACGCGACTGGAGAAATACCGTTAGAATAACTAATTTAGGTATTCGTACTAGTATACGTAACGCTATGTATCTAAATTATAGCATATTCGTTTGCATTAAATTTTGATATGTTATCTGTTAGAGCATCGACAACAACTTATTTTTTCCTCACAAATTTTTGGCTGTAATTATCTAAATAAAACTGGTTTAAAAATCTTGCTCGCATTATATTTCCGCCTTAAGTTTAGAATGCCTTGCCACGAGCCTAAAAAACTGTTATTGATGTCAGACTATCATCGGTTGGATAATTCTTTGTTTTACTTTACAATCCATTAAATTCTTTGGTCTTTCAGCCTAAGTGTAAAACATTTCATCAGATTTGTTAAGTGCTATTCACCGCATGTATGTTGAGTTACCCACAGCATATGGGATGAGATATATTTCATAAAGATATATTTATCAGAAACAAAAGTCCTGTTGGGCTATTGATAATTTACGAATAGCCTCGCATAGCTGGAATTTATAATAAAGTATTGTCGCATGGACACTTAATGATTCGAATTAAATATAAACAACCTGTACCTTTCGACCATTCCGTCTTCGGTGTTTCAGTGGGTTGGTAATTTGGTACTCCTTATTTCAGCTTCAATGCCGACTCAGTACCTACTTAAAATATGCTTTCAAAGGGTAGGGTTGCAATGTATTGGCTGAAATTATTGGTACCTATAGATTGATAAGGGCAATGAAATGTACCTACCAAAAATCAACCTAAACAGACAAACATCAACCGCCTTTTTTGTATTCAGTCAAGTCATAAAGGAAAATAATAATGTTTATCACTTTTACACTAGACAGGAGGTAAATATCGTAACCTCCCCACAAATCGGGTCATGTCATTCCACGGCGGCACTCGGTGTGGAAACGGGTCATGTTTATTTTTATTTCCATAAACCTTGCCATAAATAATAAGTACGTGAATGTTATTACAACGATGAACTCTTCGCTGTCATTAGATGAAATTATAGAAGTTGTAGAAAACATGCAAAATTTTCTACCGCAGGCAGGACTTGAACCTATGACTTCCGTTATCAATACTAGCGACGCCTCTTCCATCTAGGTTACCGCGGCTAAATTGTTGCCTGCGAAAGTGTATTTTGATGTTTTAAAATTTGGTGGTCAGTCCATTTCCTAAAATTGCAAAACATACCCTCGAGTCCCTTAGTCGCCTCTTACGACTCCCACGAGAAAGAAATGGGGTGATGCTATTCTAAGCCGGCATCACAATGCAAACAAACTAGGAAGTTTTGTTTACAACAAAGAGAGAGTCCATGTTTTAACGTTTGCAAATTAGTGACACTTGATAATCTACTTTTATAGGTAGTATCTTCATAAACTATTTCCTTATATTATCATAATTACTTATGAATAACTAAACATATTTTTTATTGCATAGGGCGCAGTCAATTGTAGAAAATTAAATATTACTTAGTATTCGATTTACGGACAATAAAATCCGCTTGATTATTATACGTCGCAGTATTATGGCAGAATTAGGATTTCGGCCGAAATCCTAGGTTTTCGTCCAAAAGCCGGATTGTGGCAAAATTGTAGACTACATTCGACCATCGTCCTAAGTAGATCCAGGATTTCGGTCAAAACCCTAGGAATTTATCCGAAATCCTGGATCTACGTAGTAATATAGTAAAACGAAGGCTCATGGACACTTTTTATAAATTTTGTAGTGACTATACACATACATACATATATACTTGCGGAGTTTGCAGAGTTTAAATGGACGAAATTCTAATTCTGCTATAATACTGCGACATATACAAATTGGAAAGTAACGTAAATACGCACAATGAAAACATAAACAGTAAATTCAAACGAAATTTAATTTAATTTTCCTCTTTTAAACAGCTCATAAAGAGCCAATTGTTTAAATAAGTTAAAATGAAAACAGCTGTTAGGCTACAACAGGTACTTTAATTGTTTATACACACAATTTTCTATTACTGTTTTGACCAGTTTTATAAAAAGGGAGTAAATTCCACTGTCTGAAAAACAGTACATTTAACTGTTTAAGGCAAACAGTAAATTTAACTGCTAAACTCAAACAGTACATTTAAAACTCTGACACCAGGGTTCATCGGGTCGTTGGACGACTCGGTGTCCCACACGAGAAGAGAAGAGAGAGTACATTTAACTGTTTTTTTTTACAACAACATATTATTTAGTTCTATCTTTTTTAATTTTGCCCGTACGCAAAGCCCGTCCGCAATAAAACTTACCAAACTTAACTTATTTCAAGGTGTGGTCACTCAATTGAATATTCGCATTTGTTAAATCTTCAGAAAGCATGCATGAATTCATGAAATAGCCTAGCTATCATTTAGTACGGTTTTTGTATTAGGCGTGTAATAAATATAATTTTTTCAAGCCATACAGTTTTTGAGTTATTCGAGTTTAAGTGTGTTCTCAATTGAAAACTAGTCAAAATCAGAACGGTCACAATTATAATTTGAAAGTAACAAATAGAGGCTTTATATTGAGTATAGTATTTTGAACATTTGCAGAAATACTCAATATCTTTATTGCTTTTTCTTGTGTAGGTTCGAGGTAGGTAAAAATCTAACAGAACTATAATTAAAGCCCCAGCATGTCAGCAGCAACAAACACTTCCCAAAATGGTCACTCAGCTTCAATAATTACGCCTTAAAAAAAAACACTTTCACAAGAACTTTTCCAAGGAAAAAGTAGTACCTACATTATTTTTGTACATGAAGCCCACAAAAACTTTTTTTTAGTTTTTTCTCTTTTTGCACAATTTGATGCGTGGAATCCAGTGATCAAAGTGTGCAAAAAGAGTGATCGTGCTAATAGTCACATTAAACGCGAGGACACAGTGAGTTCGTACTGTCGTGGTAGTGATCAACAGAATCGTAGGAAGAGGGTATCCAGAAATGCATACCAATAGTATGAAAACTCCATCTACCCGCAGAACATCAGTTGTTCCGTGATCATGGCCCATGCAACTGGGTCAAAATATCGGACAATTTAACAAAAATAAGCATCGCGGTAAGAACCCTGTTTCAGTGTTTTGAGTTTGAATTAACTGACTGTAATAATTTTGAATAACTTTTTTTTCTGAAACATTTAGCAACCGTTTCAGTTTCGTTACCATTTTTATCAGTTAATTCAGAAAAATATAAACAATTGTTTATTTCAATGACTAGACAGAACTAACTAATTGTAATAAGTTTAAATATAATAAATGGTTTACCGTTTCCACCAAATGTAATAACGCAAAAAGCAATTTTCATGAAAATCATATCGCAAATTCTATAACATTTCGTAGAATATGTATTTCGGGAAACACCCTTTTTACTTATCACATTTCATCATTATAGCGGTAAAAAGGTAAAATTTTGCGTACCTACCTGCCTAAGTAAATTTTTGTGTTTTGATGAGTTACGCGAATGGCAGTCTTTTTTTTAGGTGCCTACAATATTTAATATATTGTGACTTACACTCATCTATTCTATTCCTTCATGGTATAACTATAACACTCCAATAAACAAAACAACAAAGTATTTTTATCAACTAGTGGTAAAATACGTGGCCCGATCGCCAATAGGAAACACGTGACCGACGTGACCCTCAAATAGACGTTCAACGGATAAATCTGTAAAATAGTGCCCAATACTTTTAAGTGCTGAATAGAAGTCTATTGTCTACTCCACCAAAACAATATTTTCGATAAATTGATCTGAATCTGAAATAAAAAATACCATCTAATACGTCAACTAGACCAATAGTGGGAAATAATTGAGTTTTGATAATATTAAAGTTCTCCAATTTGTAATACCTGGTAACTGACATATTTTTAGCCAATTGTTTAAAAAGTTAGAAATTTTAAATACGTGCTTTAGGTACTGTTTAAACATTTACATATTTATCAACATTATCAGTCAATATTGAATTGGAGTAGAAAAAAATAATTGCATCTAAAATGAAATAACAATATCTAATTGTTATTAAATTATTAGAAACCTGATGTACGTGGTACATACCAAAACGAAAAAAAGCTTATACTTTCGCTAATATAAAATTTAAGTTGCTCTAATATTTGTTAAATACTCTATTAGCTTTTACTGAGTTTGTCCATAAAAGTTTAGAAGCCTAGGATTAATGCTTTAATAATAACAAACATTTTTTTTCATATAAGTGCCAATATTGAATTAGATGATATAAAGTTAATACTACTTTCTCAGAATCATCTAATAAACAACTATTCAAAATATCAGAAGTTTATCTATACGGCAACATAGAGATTTAACAAACTTTTTTTTGTAATTTACTGAATATAAATGTAATTCCTACAGGTTCACATGGGTTCACATCGGAGCTATCCAATAATCGGTAGTACTACCGATTCCGATTTTCATCTACCGATTGTATTCCAAATTCCTTTGGTAACTAAAATCAAAATTTGCCTATAAATTGCAGTGTCTATGTCTAGGTATGTACACTTTTTTAGCCAAAAATGTAAATCTACCGAATCAAAAATATTTTTTTGTTATAATGTAAATCTATCGAATCAACTTATCGAATGCCTCAAGGCCTACCGATTTATGGTTTGGAAAACTCTTTTGTCAAGTCATAGAATGTAAATGAGAGGTAACGATGACAAAAAAAAATCGGCGAATCATTATTTTATAAGATTAATTAGTTTTTTTAACACAAGTTAGAAAAAAGGTTGAATAAAAAATTAATTATTCGGTGAAGTGCATGGTGGTAGCTTAGAATAGCATCAGCCCATTTTTACCCATAGGATATGTTCCTACATCTTTAAAATCTTATATTTTATTAATGTCAATAGGGTCTAAAATTGCTTGTACTATATTTTTAGCCTCCACTATCGTTATGTAAGCTCATAAAATTGTGCAAACTATTTTCATATGTATTGTATTGACATTATCAGGATAGGCAGGATTTTGAAAATTTTTGATAGAAAGATATGATAATAAGGATGAATTCTTGCCATGTAAAACATTCTGAACGTTTTGTCACCATACACCCATCTTAGTCCAATTTAGGTCTATTGCGGATTATCCGGATTGTCCAATTTAAGTATTGAACTTTTTTGCCATCCGTACAACATATCGTGGGAATGTCAGTCATCCATCAAAACCATTCCACAGTACGGTACGGCCATCCCAATAAGTCATATTTGACAGCTATCAGATTCGTGCTAATGCTATGACAGAGGGTCCATTTCCCTTTGGTACATCTCGATAAGTGTGAAACTGATAACTGTAAAATATGGCATATTGGGATGGCCGTACTGTAGTTCCCATTCCGTGTATTCCGTGTATTCAAACATGTGAAAAGATTGCCAAGTTTGGTAAGATTTTCAGACTACGAGAATTTAATATCCAAATTAAGTTCAGATGTACAATTATTATTTTTTGCTTTAAAATACATTTTCTGTTACCTTTTTATAAGAATATATGATGTGCTTCATAATTAATGAAGCCTGGACATAGTTCGGAAGTGTAGTGATGGACGCCCTCCGGCCAGATAGACCGACGGCTTAGAAAAAGCGGCTGGTACCGACTGGATAGAGACAACGAGAGATCATATCGTGTTATGTTATAGCGTAACCTAGGGAAACCCTACGTCCAGCAGTGGACCTCAATAGGCTGATGTATGTATGTATACTATGTTCACACTGCGGTTTCACTCGGTGAAAAATAACTTACACTATATGTCGCTTGAACGTCGCTACAAGAAGAGTATCAAGAGGTTCACAAATTTTAAGGGTATGGTCGGGGCGCCGATAACTCAGTGGCAGAGTGGTAGGACGCTTACATTTTTTTCAACTTCTTATTTTCGTTTATTGTGCAACTTATTTTGAAAAGTTTTCAAAGTTTACTGTTTTGTACAGCATCTGACATAATTAAGTACTTACTGCTTAACAAAGTCTTAATAAAATATGTAAATGATAGGTCAAACATTATAAGGCATTATTTTAGTTTCTTGCAATTAACCAGATAGTTGCAATAACATCATATCCCAATTTTTAGTCATAATAATACAACTATTAATATCTTAACTAATAATTAGATCAATCTGGTATTATAACGGCTCAAAAAACAACTAATCACTTCGAGAAAAGCTTCACCTGTTGTGTCACATTTCTTTGCTTTGTGTCTTATCTGTATTGTTGTTGTGTGCAATAAACTGTAATTAAATAAATAAAATGTAGTACCGTAACGCTTCGCTTGGCTCGTCTTGGCGGGCGCACCACCATGCCCGCCAGCCCCTAGACTACGTACATTTGTAAAATTCCTAATATTTTCTAAAGCTTTTGGCCTACATTTCTAATATTTGGAATTATAGATTGGTTTATTAGTATAATGAAATGGATTCGGACTTACTCACTTAGATTTAATATTACTCTTACTACGACAACAAACATCGATAACTAAGTCAAGCCGAGTTCTCAGATTTCTAATCTTTTGTTGGTAGCTTTATATGAAGCTTTAAAAAATATTTTATGAATTTCATTAACTCTAATTCAATATAACCAAAATTAGAAGCTATTTTTTATTTTCCATATTCGCAGGTATTTAAATTTTCTAAAATTTATATAAAATAAAGTTAAAACGTGTGTATGTCAGTTACAATCAAAATATTAAACTTAAATTTTATATTTACTTAGTTATTCAAAGATATTGAAAATATCTATTTTATAGAAAACACAAATGAGAAAAACTTCTAATATTTTTTTAATATGCCGAGAATAATAAAATTCTCCTAAGATAATAAAAAAGCAAAATCTAACTTTAATAAAATTATAACTTTTGCGGTCAAAATCTCGTTCCACTATCGGTCTAAACACGTTTTTAAGTAAGTAGTAAATTTAATGGAATATAGTATTGACTTTAATCTGCTGAAATAGTTTTCTGCTCAGTGAAAACTGATAATTTCAAAATAAATGAAATTTAATTCACTTGTCGGTCGTGTCTAAATGACACTATTAGAAGGTCTCTGGTTTCCTCCAATGTGTCTTCATTTTTTGAGCCAAATGAGATTTTTTGCACGAACGGCAAGCGTCCTGACGGAATGACCTTGGTGCCCTGGCAGCACGGCAAGAATATGGTGTGGGATGCGACTTGTGTCGGCTCCCTCCCATTTAGGCGCGACTTCTGTGCCAGCAGGTGGTGCTGCAAGTGAGATTTTAGAAAGGTGGAAATACTCGAGTCTGGGGGATGTTTATACGTTTGTGTCTTTTGCCGTCGAGACAATGGGCCCCTGGAGCCCGGCTTCCAAAGCTTTCTGGAAAGACATTTCGGGGTGGCTTATCGAGACTTTAGGTGACCCGAGGGCTGGTTATTTCGCTCAAGGAATAAGTTTGACAATACAGAGAGGCAATATTGCCAGCATTTTTGGTACTCTGCCTCTGTGCGCCGCTCTGGAAGAAGTTTTTTATCTGCATTAGTTTTATTTGTTTGTTTATATGTTTATTGAATAAAAATTATAGCCCGACAGACAGATAAACAGACAACATTTAAAAAAATCTTTTTTTTTATTTCTATTGCGTTTAAAAAGCTAGTTTTTGCCTTTATTTTCCATGTACAATTGCAATTGCAATTGGTTACAGTTTTAATATATACTAAAACATTTTACATATATTTGAGGTCCTGTCCAAAAGAAAAGAACAGTTGTTTTAAAAATGTATCTGTAGTCGGCGTTATAAACAGTCACTTATGCCGTTATTATATAAAGTACTATTAAAATCGATTTTATACTTCAGATCACAAAACTTTCAAAGCTGAGGCGAGTTCATGGCTAATTGCTAAAAGTTGCTATTGTCTGCTCATTACAATAGAAAGTTGCCCTCTTCTTCGCAAAAATCCTTATTTAGGAATAACCTACCAATATTTTCATGGAAAATATGTAAGACAATGAAATAAATAGAACTTAAATGAAATGTATTCAATAAAATTTGTTAACTAATATCAATTTATTAGAGATATTTTTATGTCTATTTGATTGATTCATAATGTAAAATAATTAAAGTCTCAAATAATACACACATATCACCCCTTTATTCCTTGCGGGGTAGGCAAAGCGGTCGCCTCTAAATAAAGAAAAGAGGTGATAAATTCTAAACCGGCATCACACGGCAAATGGTTTCAATTAATTTGTAACGCAAAAGGTAGTGCGTTTAAATACAATGTCAGTCCCTAATAAAATTTGCCGGGTCGCAATCAGTACACCTCCTTACCTTCATCGTCCTTAATTGATTGTTTTGTACTTTTTGATTTAAATCCTAAGTATTGGAATTGTATTTATTTGTCACCACACAGTCAATAAATCCGCGACATCCAAGACAGAGTCTTCTAAAAAGATAAATATGTCGTCTGTGAACGGTTGAGAGACTTAACGTACTTAAGAAGGCCAGTTTTTATGTCATGTTTATGGTTTTGCCAAAGTCGGTCATAAATCCCCAAATACTATTACGCAGAGGTTGGATTAGGTCTTACCAAACGGGAAATTAAAAAGTGAATGTACTATAGTACTTGTAGCCTTTGCCATTTCTCAATGCATTATCTGTTTATGCAAATTTCATCAAAATCAGTTCAGTGGTTTAGGCGTGAAAGCGTAGCAGACACATACCTATACAGACAAACTTACTATCGAATTTATAATATAAAATTAGTAAATAGTAAATTATTAAAAAAGTTGTATTAGTAATTAAATTAGCATGGATATACATCAGCAACACGTCAACCTGCCCATTTAAGGGATCAACTTATACTGGTTACTCTCAGTTAATGTATGATAAACCAGCATAAATTGATGCCTTAAATGGGTAACTGTAATTGTAAAATGTAAAACCTTTTTCGGAAACGGCCCCATAGGCCGTCGGCGTCGGATGTAAAAACATGTTACGGTCTCGTATATTGCCACCTATATTTCACTGTTCGGGAGGAATTTTTCACCTGTGATTGGATTTACTGACTTTGCAAACCGATTTAGCCAACCCCAAATGAAAAATAACGCCTGGGATGCTTTGTGTGTCCACATGCCGAAAATTTTCAGTCACTTTAGTCAAAAATATAGGAAGTATTATGGTTTAGTCACAAAATAGAGAATGTACAGAAGGATCACTCGGCCCTTTTTTCGATTATTGCCGCTGTCGGCAAGGGCTGCCACAGTTTTCTTACCGATTTTATTCACTGGAGTAGGTACCTAAACATACAGGGAGTAACAGAAATTCTATATAAACTGAACAACTTTCCCCATTTCCCCACTTTGACCTCCTTTTGGCTAGATATACCCCTTTTGTTACTCCCTGTATTTACATTACGTATACTACCTACATAGCACAATGATTATGAAATGGGGAATGACGAGTAGGTAGATATCTGCTCTGGGGCCGTTGAGACTGAGCATCACCCCATTTCTTTCCCGTGGGAGCCGTAAAAGGCAACAAAGGGACTTGAGGGTGTGCCTCCTATTGCAATTTTAGGCGATGGGCTGGCAACCTGTCCTGTCACTATGGTGATACACAATTTTCCGAATGACCCTCAAATTTTTGTCAGATGTGGCATAAATATCCGTTTTTGCAGCCGTTTACGCTCTGCCTTCCCCGCAAGGGATAATAGACGTGATATGTGTATGTATGTACATCAAAAATGAAAGGTTGCCTTTATTTAAGTAGAACCTCAAATCACATTAAAAAAAAAATATATTTACTGATTAGAGTAGTTATTAATCTTGTTTGTTCTTTTATGAAAGCAAGTTTTTATGTAAGTTGGTACAAAATATTATAGGAACATTGTACAAATCACATCGTATACTAATAAACCTATTTATATTTGCGTGAAGCTATTTTGCACGTCTGCACTAAACGCGGTTGACACTCGCCTACAAGTGTGTTTGGATTGGTTTGGATTTCCTTGTAAATGGCGGCGTGTCAAATTGTGGAGAGTTTCGTGACGTTTGCTTGAAGTGAGCTCTCTGTATTGCGCGCGCAGCCGCCAATACTTACTTTGTGGTTTAGTTTTGCGAAGTTAGTTTTGTCATCCAAATAACGAACTCCTTAATCGGAGCATAAACAATATTTTACCATGAGAGTAATTTGTCATTCCTAAGTACGGAAAACTATATTATTAGCAAGTAAAACTTTTTGTCGGAAATGCACTACAATCTTAACAATGGCATATATCCCCTGTACAGGACTAAATTTAGCACCCGGATTATAGAAGTCCAAGGGTTCTAACCTTTTTTTTTTTAGTTGTGGACCCTACGATTTTTAGCCCCGGGGCTTTCAATCTACACCTGACTGTATGGTGGGGAGCAGGAGCTCACCCGGAAAAGCTTGTGGTTGTTCAAACAACCAGCTCAATCGCGCCCTTGGGGCGCGATTGGGCTTACGAGTTGTTCTGGGGAGAACGTATTGGACTGAATCTACCCGGCACGTGCCGGTAGTTCCCAAAGTGGGGAGCAAATGAGGGACCTCCGCGCCCCCGCCGGCGGGGGCGTCGGTTGCTTGAAGAGCTTGTGGAGTGTGATCTACTCGCAATGGCTGCAGCAGTGGCTACTGTGATTTCATCATCTTCTTCCGTAAGGATGTGTCTCGGACGGTGTTTAAAACGCGAGGTTGGATGGGGGAAGTAGTTGGACGCGGCAACTATCAAGGGGTTTTTATGATGGGGAGCATTATCGAAGAAGCGACGGGACGCTTCTTTCATATACGCTTTAATGGTAGGGAGGCCTAAGTCGATGTGGAGGTTGGCGTTACGCATGTACCAGGGCGCCCCGGTAGCTTTGCGCATGAAACGGTTTTGGAAAGGGGGGTTCTAACCTCTAATCCCCGACCCGAGTACCGAGAGATCTGGTTTATGATAGGACATGTTTAATTGCCTTTATTTATTTTTTTACTGTTCGATTTATGTTCATGTTATCTATATTTATGATCAACTAACTGGCTGAATTCAAATCAGTCGGAATGTTTTAATACATTCCTGAACAAAATTTTTGGCATGGCTGTCTGAGACAAGTTTTAACCCAATTTTATACATCATAAGGTGTACCCTCCGATCTACCCTATCTGCTGACTCTATAAATGAGGCTTCGAAAGTTTAGTGCAAGTTAGTAATAAATATATGTTCAAAAGTTATAATAACTAGCTAGGTATGTAGCAACCTCTGGGAGCTATAAGAAGCTCACTCAAGTTCACCTGCAAGCAAGTTGCAACAGAATTTCCAACATATTTGCTAGATGGCACCATGTGACAGATTGGCAGAAAACAATGGGCCTAAAACGCGGTATCGAAGTGATTCACCGCGCAACGCATATATACAACTTCCGATTGTATCCAGGAGGACCAGTCTATCCCCTGGCCTCAACACCAGGCCTGGCAAGGTAGCTACCCTTTTCCCAACACCACCTACACCTCTCTATTCTGTGTACTGGCATTACTTCTGTCACCCGCTATAGGTACTACACATAAATAAAAACTAATAAAAAAAAAGGTATTTACTTAGGTACCTTCTAAGAAATTAAAATAACATTATTACAAGTTTCAAG
Organism: Tuta absoluta; assembly: GCA_027580185.1. Classification (NCBI taxonomy): domain Eukaryota; kingdom Metazoa; phylum Arthropoda; class Insecta; order Lepidoptera; family Gelechiidae; genus Tuta; species Tuta absoluta. The sequence goes on from JAQAHW010000003.1 coordinate 9,728,077, forward strand.
TTTCCAGACGATTTCATTTACCGTTGATAAATCAATTTCTTAAAAGTTGTGAAAACGTTTGGTAAACCAAAGGGGAATTGTTCACTTTCGAATTTGGGTCTCGATATAACCTATCTATACAGTCCTGGAAATATTATACCAACATGATTAAGTTTTCCACACATGACTGCCAACTATGTCTATTTTTGAATCATATTATTTTATAACGTTACTAGCGGACCGTCTAGCGGTCAACCCACTCTTAACGTTTTTCCCATGAAAATAAGAAAATTTCCCGGCTTGTATCATACATATAAACCTCAAATCCTTCTATCTATTAAAAAACGCATCTCAATCCGTTGAACTCTGTCCTAGACTAGAGTCAAGAGCTAACCCATCATTAATAAAAATAAAAAATAAAAAAGTTACTAAAATGAAAGCATATATACGAACATAAAATCATGTGGAAATTGTACACGGAAATTGACTTTATCTTATATTATTTTTTATATTATGTAGTGTTTAACATTTACTGAAGTGTTTAATGCTGGTGTATTATATAACCTACCTATTTTTATAATTTCCTAGTATAGATCAAGCTCCACTCAATTCTTAAAACTTATAAATAGCCCTACAAAACCACTATTTGATTTTGTCTGGTCTTTAAGTCTCTATAAAATTAGTGTACGAGTATACCTGGGTATTCTAATCAATACCAAGCTATGTTAGGTACAATATAAATGTACCCTTTTCATCAATTTATTTGTCAAATAGAGATAAACTTGAAGATCGTAACGAATGGTTAGACTCAGTTTACAGCACCATCGTTGTCAAATTAAAGCATCCCCTCCAAGTTCTTCTCAGTTTAAATCACGATGTTCACGGCCAAGTTACAAAAGAAGGCTTTTACGAAAGGGCGTCAACGACTTAAATACACAACATGACACGACAGTAATTGATATTCATAGAACTTGCCCGCCCTTGACCGCGTAAGTAAACATAGGAATCCATTGCTGATGTCTAGGCCTTTTAGGTTTTTTCCGGAAATGAGTTACTTTACCAGCAATATTTCTAATATTTTTGTTTCTTTCAGGGCGAACACGATAACACATACATACATTAACAGCTACAACAGTCCACTGCTGGACATATTGCTATACTCACCACGCAAACATAACAAAACCTTTTTCTATTCGAATCCAGGGATCCACCGGACCGGATTGCAATATAATAATTGGTAGCTAGGGAGGGTTCGGATTCTCTTATTTTTTTACCATTGCAATGACAGCGACACTCAACTGTAATTTAAATGTCACCGTGACATTCTATACTTCATACTGTTAGTAGAATACGAAACGCCAAAAACCATGCCACTGACACGCTATCTACATACAACTAAAACGATTTTGATTTAGTAGACTTCGTCAGGCCAGTTTTTTCCCCTTCAACCACTTAAATCGGGACATCCTGTATAATATTACTAACTTTTCAAGTAAGTGGTTTAACCCGTTTTTCCCTGGCAATAAGATATTTTCCCGTATTAAAAAGTAGCCTTTATTACGCGGAGTTACTGTATATTTTAGCTTGGAATTGGTCCAATAGTGTAGAACTTTGTCGCTTAGAAACAAAAAAACACATAAGGCAAACTCTGTACGATACACTATAAGTTTTATTATTTATTGTTGAAATAAATACATTTGTGCGAGTTGCAAATGTTTTACAGGGTTAGAATATTTTTAATTAATTATAACCAGCAGCCACTGAAAGTGAACGATTCCTTACAAGGAATATGTTCGACCTATGGGTAGTAATATCGAAAAATCGACAATATACCTCACTAGGTATATTGTTGATTTTTTGATGTTTCGAAAATGGGCACTCCCATTTTTTTATTTGTTCATATGAATAATTATGGATTTATTGTATTTACACCTAGGTACATACAAGGGGTAAGTATAGAATAGGTATAAGTATCTGCCTTTTTGCGATTGTTTTAGGCCATTCTGAATTTATACATAAATACATATATCACGCCTATATCCCTTGCGGGGTAAGTAGAGCTTAAACAGCCGCAAAAACAGTAATATACGCCACGACCGTCAAAAATTTGAGTGTCAATCAGATAATTATGTATCACCATAGTGACAGGTTATCAGCCCATTGCCTAAATTGCAACACACATGTAACCCTCGAGTCCCTTAATCGCCTCTTACGATACCCAAGATTACAAATTCAAATACAAATATATTTATTCAAACAATTTGTAACACTTTATGGAAGTCCACGAAGAACTCGTTGTCCAATTTCTCCGAAAATTAATTTAAACGCGACGTCTTCCGTAAATAAAACATTGTCCTTGATTGCCTTTTGTGTTCCTGTTGAACGAAACCAGATACAATTTATTTGTAAAGTACAAAATGAAGTTATAAAATTGGCGATCAAGTATCTAAAGGTGGGCGAACGATATAAACCAGAAGACATCGTTTTGAATAAGGATGACTTAGGTGTCATTTTCACGACTCTTTTTTACAATAGGTATGAGTAAAAACAAAATTTAGAGCGAAGGTTGCCGCCGCGCCGTGACGTTTCCTTGGGGACCGCGAAGAGTGACAAAAGACAACAAGGTTATAAATTATAATATGATTATAACCAAGCCCTGTTTGTTTGTGTCGCCCTGAATAGGGCTTGCTGCTTTTGTAATCATTCCACGCCATTCCAAAGTGCTGAATTTTCAAAAAGAGAGGTTTTACGAACGACATGATAATAAACTTCACGGGATGTTCTAGGAATGAAATTGAGCAACTTGTATAAAAAACTTTTGGCATGGAAGTGCAAACCTACTTATTTATTCCGCGACTTCTGGTCTGAATTTTTCATTGTATTTATTTACAAGGAAAAAATTTTTGACGTTCTTATCTACAACAAAGTTATTAATCTATTATCTATCTATTTATCAGTGAATAAAATAATACATCTGTAATGACAGCTGCATCAACGGGACGAGACAAGCCAAGAAAAAAAGGAAACCTTACATGTAAAAGTAAACACTCGTACCTAGTAACATGTAAGTACCCAGGTTGAAAACCCTAGTCGACTGAACTGCTTATTAGTCGCCTTATAATACTCCCTGTTGGACTATTCACACGCAACAGGTTTTCAGAAAACACGACTAGTTCGGAAGTCGGTTCCCCTCAATAAATGAAAACCCTTGTAAGGTTAGCGAAAAGTCTAATCATGACTACAAAAGAATATTAAAAGACCTTATTACATAATAAGTGGAAATCTTTTGGTTGACCTCAGGTTGAACGGGAAAAGACTCAAAAGGTTATTTTTATATTAGCTTCTTAGGACAGTTTTTTTTATAAGTGGGCGTGATTTATTAAGAAATAATATGCTTGAGACGTCGAAAAAAGTACCTCGCGTTCCTTTTTATTATTCACTATAGAAGAAAAGGCGTAAGTATTTAATTATCACAACAGTTATCCGCCCCGCAGGTTCGCCGCGGCTATTTTATACCGTAAAAAGTATCCTAAATATTATACGTAAGAGGCAAGAAGGATAGGGAGTTATCGCAGAATACGTTGACAACGACGTCAAACATTGTGATATTTCATTCCATGACTAAATACTTTGAATATGACATCAAAGAATATGTGCTAGTGTAACTACGAAACATAGATTATGCTTATCCGTATTTTTCAGTGTCGTACATACTCTTAAACTACTTTTGACCTCAGAACAGGACAATAACGCATCTACGTGAAAAGGGTAGGCAGTTAACCGTCGAGCTGATAGCTTTTAATAAACAGGTAAGTAAAACAGTAGGCCTGTTGTGAAGACCCCTGCTAAATTTATCTTAGAATTTCAAAGTAATTTTACCGGCAAGCGCTCCTTAAACCATTTATTTAGGTCAGAAGCTTACCTTTCAATTTCAGCTGAATTAGTAAAACAAAGTTTTAACAGAAGGGTAAATAAGATATCGAAGTAGACCGACAAACGAAAAAGTGAAGTCTGTAAAAACTGGTACCCATAGGTTAGGTATTTGGTTTTATTATCTTGGAGATTAATTACCTGTGTTTTATTTAGTTAACGTGAGCAATTAACTTTTGACTGTTCTTCTGTGAGTAAGTACAGGTAGGTGGGTCTGTGAGTAGGTATACATTACAAGGACAACATAATAATATTCACATACCAAAAAAGTATTACATATTTTGTTTCTTTTTCATATTTTTGTGCCTGACCATGTTTTGGGGAAGGGCTCTTTTTATTCACAGATCCTCTACCTAATTCTCTGAGTTATCTTATTTTTTGCCATTGTTATGCCATTGAAACTCAACTGTAATTGTACTGCCATAGTAATATTCAATAACTCAAACTGTTAGCGGAACACGAACGGCCATAACCATCTTACTGACACTTTATTAAAACACAACTGACATGTTTTTCAAATAGCGGAATACGGCCCCTGGTCTAAGAATAAAATATACCTACAGGTACCAGCGAATGAAAGTTTATTTACATGATCCTGTACAATCCGTTTGGTATTGTTTTTATATTTAATTAAAATCCATGTTGATTCCAATATTCGTGCGGAACAAACACCACCTCGTTGAAATTGGGCGCGAACTGGGAATAGCTGGCAAATTCTGTCTGCATGTCCAAATAACGTTTCATTAGGCCGAACATGTTTGGTCATACAACCTATCCTGTGCTATTCTATCCTACTTCCTACTAATATCATACAGATACAGGCAAATTGTACTTCTTCTTCTTCAAATTTAAGAGTTAAACTCTTGTCGGTGGAGTAATTTCCATTTTTTCCTCTTCTCTGCTAGTGACTTGACCTCTTGATACGACACGGATATTAACTGTTTCAGTTATCCTGATTTATATGATACTTTTTTCCTAGGTAAAATTGTACGTATACCACTGAAAACTACTTAGCTGAAGGAAATCCCCGGGTGACAAGCTGTATAGATGTAGCGGGTATACAATTTAACCCCTGAAATAGGCTATTCACGCTGCCTTCAATAGTACACGCAAACGTATACATTCCCTACCTCAAACTGCTCGGTAAGCCTAGTCTGGGTATCTAATTAATTCGACCCCGATGGTATTTGATTAATTGGTGAACTATTAAAGCAGACGTCAATTCGACACAGAGGCGCAGGTGCGACTGTTGCTTTTTTTGGAATTAAGGTCAAAACGGAAAAACCTACACCTGTTTGCGTGGGTAAAGGTTGGAATTGCAAATAATTTCTATAAGTGCTATAGAAAATGAAATTCCCAAAGGACATCAAAGATTTTACAAGTAAGTTGTCATATCTCTTACAATACAATTAAAAATTTGCGATACGATACTTAGTATACGTAATGTAAGTTCCGACCCGGTACTTACTTACGTCTTGTTTACATTAAAGGTTTACATGATAAAATAGCCGTCATCATCATCATCATCCCAAAGGGCTCGGACAAAGGGACTCGAGGGATGTATATTGCAATTTTAGGCGATGGGCTGACAACCTGTCACTATAGTGATACACAGTGATCTGATTGACCCTCAAGCTTTTGTCAGATGTGGTGTTAATATCCGTTTAACGGCCGTTAACGCTCTGCCTACCCCGTAAGGGATATAGGCGTGATTTATGTATGTATGTATGATAAAATAAAAAATAAATAAAGCGTTTATTCTCATAAAAACAGTTTCGTTATTACAAATTTTACATGCCAAACTGTACAAAAGTTTGTTGGCAGAGAATAGCTCCCCTTAACATAACTGTATTTTTACAAACATATTTATTTATTTTTAAAGTAACTTTGAAAGAAAAAAATAATGTATTAGTATTTTGTGTTTGAGTCTGATGTCAGACTTTCAAACTACGACGGAGATGTAGACCTTGACGGATGGTACCTTCTGAAGCTTATTATCATACCAGCTACGTCTTTAAATAGCACCACCCCATTATGCTTTCCACATGTGTCGTTAGAGGTGAGGACTGAAAGGTACCTAATAAGGTAGCTGTAATGATACTTTAAATACATTTTCGATCTTGGAGTGCTACTTATAGCTAAGCAATAAATCATTTGAACTTTAACTTGAAGGTTTCATGTGTATTAAAATTTAAGACGATGGGCTGACAAACTGTCGCTAAAGTGTTATTCAATTTTCTTAATTTACTACCAAGCTGTCTGATCCCGCATGGCAAGCGTGATGTGTTTTATAATTTCATTAGACAAAATGCCAATCATAACCTACAGCCACAACAAGCATACAAAACTGAGATAAGTATTACCTAGAGACGTAGATATCACTGGTAGAGACGATATAATCTCACAAAGTAATTAGTACTAACTGCGACTAGTGAGCCCATAAGCTCATACCACTAGATCACAGCATATCTGATTCACGTTAGATCTTATATTTATGAGTATAATATTGTGCAGCAAATAAAATACAAACTCATTTCACAAACATAAAACCATCTTCACAGTGAAGGACCACTTCTGTATCTTGAAAACTTCTGACCCTGAACTCCTTAGTAAGACTTTATAAACCAATAGCTAGTAAAAGAATCACAGAAGTGCCTTTTGAAATATGCGAGGACAAAAATATACTTACAGTTTTTAAATTAAGCATAGGTTTACGTGCTAAAATAACCTCTTAAGGTTATTTTTACGTACCTACATATGGATGACCTTAATTTTGGAAGTCAGTATATTAACCTCCCTTTCTATTAAGAGGAAGCTCATGTCCAGCTGTGAATAACGAACTTTTTCTTGGCTGAGCTGTCATGATTCGTGGCATGTTTTATAACTCTTTTCTTGTCTGATTATCCCAAATTCGATGGCACTGACTTTTTGATTTATTTCCTTGTTTCTATTATCTTCTAACGTGTGTACCATTTAAGTACTCAATTGTGTAGAGTAGCCATTGTTTAATCTTTCAGATTGTGCAATAAAAACAACTTGTAGGTATGTACAAAACTGTTGATATATAATCCAACAAACTGAAACTCCGCGACTGTACTATACGTAGATGTCACAAGCTTTTATATGAGATATGACGCCACCAAAGAAACAAACTTGTTTCAACATGGTGTCAGACTCCGTCGGTGTGTTGTCCGTTGTTCAAGTTAGAAATTGGCAAGTTAGCGCATTAAGAAGTTGAGCGCGGCTGAGATTTACACCATTACCAACATCGGGATAGGTAGGTTCATAGCTTTATAACTCACTAGATCCAATTTTTTTTAGTAACAAATTGAAAAAAACTAGGCTTGGGAAACTAGTTTTTATTACGCTTATGTTATGGTAGACATACGTTTATATATCACGCCTATATCTAGAGTTAGACTAAAGTTTGAGGGTCATTTAGAAAATTGTGTATCATTATAGTGACAGGTTGTCAGCTCATCGCCTAACATTGCAAACACTTGCCACACTCGAGTCCCTTAATCGCCCAATGAAATAAATGGGGTGATGATATTCTAAGCCGGCATCACACGGCACAGATGTATGGTAAAGTCAAAGCAAAAAATATATTCTCTAAAGACTTGAAAAGACAGACAAGTTTTACCTTAGCTGAATCTAAGGCCTGTCCTCCGTGGCAAGAGGTTATATTATTTTATCTAATATTAAATTGAATGGAAATTATAAATCTCTGTCATATCGCAGCCAAAAACCGGACGGCATTATGTTTGGGCGTTCTGAAAGTGGCTTAAATGGTGCGGCCGCGCGCCTATCGGGCGTGACAGTAGTCACAGTCGCCATGGCAGCGGCCGCCTCGCCGCACGCCCGCTCCGCGTCGCTCGCGATCTCGTAAATAATTCCAGACACGACACTCGTCGCGACAAAATCATAAATTATTATTCTCATGCATCTACCTTTATCTTCTAAGCGTCTCCCGGCTCGCCGCTCAAAACGCGATCGACCAACAAACAGAAATAAACTTTAAATATACCTGACGTAAATTTTTAATTGTGGTGCTGTTTGTGAAACAGACTTTAGTGATGGTGTCTAATTAAAAGTTTGAATCAAGGGAACATTATTAGAACTATGATTAATGTAAGTATACTATGTAATTTTGATATTAATATCACTGAAAGTTCTTTAGAGCGTATCGCTTCCGCGCGGAAGAAAAGTTTATCAAACTTTTCGATAGTTTCGTTGTTCTTGAATAATTTGACTTTTTTAACTTCACGTGTCTCTATATCTTATTGATGTCTCCCTACTTACCTATCACAATACTCCTCTTTAATTTTCCTCATAAGTATAAGTATAGGTATCTAATATGACAGTAGGTAGTTTAGGTGTATTAACTTTCTCAGAGGGGTGACATTGTAATTATTAGGTAATATGTAGCATTCTGATGTTAAACATAGGATGCTATAATGGTATAACATTACATTAATAGCCACAACAATCCACTACTCTGTTATTTAGGGAACTCAACGAAAAAGACAAAAACTGTCATTTGTCAAAAGGATGTTCTTACCTGGGTATTAACTATCACAGTACATACCTGGACAAATGACGCCCTCGTTCCGTTTAGGACAGATGGAGACAGCGCGCGGGGCGCCTATACAGATAGCTCATTTAGTTCTTTCCGAGCATATTGCTTACACGCACAAACACACTCACGTTTACAGGAATCTCATAGGAACTTAAATGCACTATGAGTGAGATGGCCACGCTTAAGCGATCACCGTGTATTTCAGCCATATACCGTTCTACCGTTGAAATTATTATGTTCTTGTTTTGAATCCAGCTATACAACGTTCTTGTATTGAATTCAGCCGTATCGCATTCTTTTATTGAAGTTACTTTTTCGGAATTAAAAAAGTTTAGTATTCCAGATTTCTGTAGACAGCGTTGTACTGACTATGTTACTAGATGCCAAAGCCAAAAGGCATGAAAAAAAGTTTTGTTCTTTCCGAATCCATCCTCGTTTTTCGCGCTTTATTATTATTTAATATTCTGTCTTATTTGTACATTATTTTTAATATGGTTTTCGTTAATATGCAGGGAAACCCAAGATAGTAAATATTTTTGTGATACGGGTGATGGAATAATGATAAGTTACGTTTCAGTTTACGACCTTATACTGATACTAAGTTTTGCTTGTAAAAAAGACCTTATACTGATACTAAGTTTTGCTTGTAATAAAATTATGTAAAAAACTTTTAAAACAAGCTTTTATTTAAGTGCTCTGAAAAGATGAAAATAAAATTTTGAATGACATTTACCACATTCATTTATGACTTTACAGAAATGAAAATATCATAAAAGCTTGTCGCGACGCCTAGAAGAAACTACCTAATTACAGTTAGGTGCGTACCTTATTACAAAATTTCAATCACAAATTGAAAGTTTCGCGACAAGCTTTTATTATATTTTCATTTCTGTAAAGTCATAAATGAATGTGGTTAATGTCATTCAAAATTTTATTTTCATCTTTTCAGAGCACTTAAATAAAAGCTTGTTTTAAAAGTTTTTTTACATAATTTTATTTTATATTTTTTAGTTTATGTTACGATAGTTATTGATCAATACGAAAGTCTTTCTATAAAACGGGGAGACCTTCAATAGAAAAACTTAAGGCACGGGGAAAACTAACATTAGGATAAAGTATAATTATCTCTTTTATATTCTATAGAAGTAGGTTGGTACCTACTCCTCCGGCATTCCTAATAGAAGAATTAGCTTGTAATATGTCTTAGTCTTTTCATTTCATTGATGGCGTCATTATTACATGGCCGAGTCCCAGTTAATTTCGAACAGTCTAATTCTTCTATCAGGAGGCCTTCTATTGACGTGACCCTAATTCATGGTGGGCCTACCAACTGCCTATAATAAACGAATTCGTATACAAAATTGCAAGTCCCAGCAGTTGAATATTGAGGAGTTCCATAGTTCGAAGACAATCCTGGATGTAGCGTGTAATTCATGGTGGGCCTACCAACTGCCTATAATAAACGAATTCGTATACAAAATTTTGTGTCCCAGCTATAAACCGCTGAGGAGATCTCTCGTACGGAGCCGATCCTGGCAGCAGCTTCAGGTCAAATTTATGATTAACATGCATTGTCATCGGTTCTGGACCAACATGCAAAATTTCAACTCAATCGGATACCGAGAAGTGGTTCAAATTAAACTTGCAAGATTTGCACCGAACAAACATTGTTACTTACTTACTTACATACACTGCAAGTTAAATAAAAGCTTTTAAAAAAGACCTTATACTGATACTAAGTTTTACTTGTTTAAGTAAAAAAGTATGTGACGTTCCGTATTTTACGTTAACGTACCAAGTATAGTGCCATCTATCCAGCGACTAGGGAAAACAGTCATTTCAGACATTTCTGGTATTGACTACCTGTTACTTACTGATCTTGGCATTCTGCATTTTAGGTATTTTTATACTTAAAACTTTCCCTAGTTATCTTAAAACTTTATCATTTTGCTTATTTGACATTGTCTACTTTGACACTCTGCTTTTTTGACAATTTGTGACGATAATTTATTGCACCTTCGACAGATTGCGCCTTTGATCTTTTGCAGCGTTTACATTTTACAAAGTTTTTATTTTTCAATATTAACATTGTGCAAATTTGGTATTCTGCGACTGTATATAAAAACTTATGCACGCGAGGTGTAGCAGGTGTGCTTACTGTATGTACCCTTGCTGTCCCGCGCGTCGTACGTACTTAATTTGTGACAGCAGCAAATCTAGCAACTTGTGACAATCGAAAAAAGGCTTGAGTGAACTTTCTGTAAGCCTCTCTATAGCGTATCTGTGGTATCATCAAAGATTATCCTATGGCCGAATGAAGGTAATTTTGTTTCTAAACAAATAAATTAATATACACTACAATACTAACTGGATTTTGTAGTTTTTAAGTGTTATGTATCTTTAGTACTATATTTATGATCATTATGTAGTTACCTGTCATTATTAACGTCATTTGAGTAGGTACCTGCAAGGATTTTACCCCACATTGCAACCGGTGTACCCCAATGTTTTCATAACTTTTTCATTTTATTACTGTGAGTAACTGTAAGTATTTTTGTAAATGTATCAATAAATAAAAACCGGCGTTAAATCACGCGTTATTTATATTCGTTTACACAAATATAACACTAAAGAATTTAGCTATAGTCACTACAAACAAAAATTTTGTGAAAAAATCAAATATAAGTTACAACTGATAAGGGAAAAAACCCTGTTTTTTTGCATTCATTAATGCATCACAAATTTTGAAAAGATAGGCAAAATATCTGGCTGAATTTGTACCCAGAAACCAAAGTCAGTATTTCTGGAAATACCGCTAAGAACTATTAAAATACGAGAAGTTATTTTAATGAATCCCTAAGACAGTCAAAATTAAAGTTCGTAAAACTGTAACCAATACTAAAAAGCAAAGACCAAGTAAAAAAAACGACCAACTATGAAAATCTCCAGACCAACCAGAACAAACCGCGACAAATCCAAATAATAACAAAAGACTCCATTAATGTTATCAATCAAACCCCATACTCGTAAAACATCCTAAACTAAAATAATCTTCAATCTAAACCCAAAAATTCCTATTACAAAAAAGTACTACACAATTAGGAACTTGATGATCATTGAAAAACTTCTTGCTTACGCAACTATTCCAAGAACATCATCTAAAACCCTGACAATATTTTGAAACCTCCCAAAAATCTCTAAATTAGTCGGAAATATGCTGCCCAGCAATGTTTCCGGGAACGTACTGGAAATATTACCGGGATTATTCCCAAATTCCCAATAGGCTGGAAATTTTTGCATATAATCATATTTTCAATCTGTTTTAAATACAAGTGCATAGATATTAGTCTGACAGCCCAAGATTTTGTAATAATGTTAGATATAACCAATATAAAATCAAAGTTCCCATTAAAAAACCCAGTTTGGGAATGCTCTCGGGAGCGCTTCCGGCAATATTCTAAGCTGCTAGGAACGTTTCCGGGAACGGCACATCATTAGCTATAAGTGGCCGTTTACGCAATTTCAACAACTAAGTACCTATAACTTGGTGTTTCTTCTTCTTTTCTTCAAAGAAATCTTTCCTACCGTTACCGGGACAAAAGGTTTTGGTTTCCGGGTGCATTGCGAATTTAGCGTTGCGTGAGTATCTAAAAACTGTGTACTGAACAATGCAAGTTTTGTGAAAAATAAAAACTAAACTCGTTATACACTTTTATAACGAATAGTGCATTTAATTTTAAATTATTTTTTAATGACTGGATTCTCAAAGGTGAAGCAGTACGGTTATTACGACATACATTAACGCGCATTTTAGTATCAAACCATATGGCACATGTGGGTTTTCAAAGGGGGATGAGAGTTGGTAATATCTCGTCATTTAATAATGTGCTAATCTTTCCATCTTGAACGTGTTCCGTGGCAGCTACTGGCATGGCAATAACTGTCTTTATGAACTAGGGATTGCAATCTGGACTGATTCTACGAATCTGGTCGCAGTTTACCGGATTGACAGTACCGGACTGGACCGGAATGGTATTGTAGTAAACACAGCCATTCTCCCATATACTTTCTTGTTTTTGATAACAAACTAGCTAGAAGTTATAAAACGAATAACCTAATCTCTCTTTTTTTTTCTTTATTCGTGTGGGACACCGAGTCATCCATTAACCTAATAAAATTATTTTACGGTGAATTAACCTACAGTTTTTTTTATCGTAACAACAAACTCGTGTCAGTTGTCTAAACCATCACTCATCAATCTAGCATGTAATTGGTTGGTATGATAATATGACGAAAACATCACATCAAAACGTTACTTCCCAGTTTTTTTTGCGTTTACCGGATTCGGTGCCGGATCCGGTATAGGGCTAAAATGCACCAAATCTGGTGGATCCCTGGACCAGATTACAATCCCTAACCTAGCCATTCCAGTCAGCATCGTTGAACAACTGATGATACTATCGGCTCGTATTGAAATATTGAATCAACAAGTTTGGAAATAAGTTTTACTATGAACATCTATCTTACAATGACTGCAAACTAGAGTTTATGATCAGGGATGATGAACCAACTACCTGATGAGGTCTGCTGTTACTTTAGTTAGTTTTTGCAATTAAATTAATGCTTATATATTTATATCTGATAAAATACCAACTCATTAAAAAACAAATAATGTTATGAATGGTATAAAATTATGTCTTCTTTCAAGCATGAATTAATCAGTGGACTGAAAATTTAACTATTCATTTTCACCGTAACGAGTTTTCTGATTTCTTGACGAGGTAAAAGAAAACAAGGAAAAAAGGTTTATTCGCTCGGGGTGCTCAGTTGCTCCGTTTGTTTCATTTTATGATTTACTCTCGTCAGGGGCCGCACTGTAAAGACAAATTTAGTTGATTCAAATTGAAATACTCGTTTACTTCTTTGCCAAAATAAATAAACACGATAATGGTGGTCTTTACATGCTTTTACGATAAAAGTACTTCAAAGGAAGAGGAGATCAATGAAAAACGTATTAACGTGTGTTAAAGACGTGGTGGCCTTATTTGTATTAGTTATTCCCATTCGTGGGCTTAAATACGGTACGAGCTGTCTTGGTATATTGAATCAATGACATTTCCTGTCTTCTTTCTCAACTTATTTTAAGAAAGTGACAAGCATATATTCTTAGGAATTAACTAAGAAATTTTTCGTGCGGATTGAAGAACTTAATACAAATCAAGGCAATCACTTCTCATTCTACCTATATATTAACGTACCTTATTTATTGTTATTATGTAGTATATATTAATCCTCCAGGTCCGGATCTGTTTGTGAGAAGTGTCTCCGGTATTTCTTCCCATTGTTTCCACTATGAGAAACTACAATAATAGCAGTCTTAATGGTGGCAGCGAGACATTCTTTCTTAACATTTCTGTATGGCAACCCACTTTTACAAGGAAAAATCACATTCAAGCGAAAACATAATTTTCAAGTTTTCTACGAACAGCAAAATTAAATAAAGTACTTACCTACAACATCTAGACTTGCCAAAAGTTCCCTAAACTAAGTAGCGCCAACCCGGAAAAAGCATTTTTTTACAAAGTTCCCCAACATGATGACGATTTAAAATAAACATATGAATGAGTACATTGAATCAATGCAAACAGCAGATGGACAAGGTGAAATCAGAATAACAAGTTATTTTTTATTAAAATCCATATACCTGTCTAGTACTTTGAGAAACATAGGTATAAATAAGTAAAAAATAGCTGATTACACTGCAGAAGAACCTGATCCAACATTCTGTAAGACCTACTACACAAGATACGGTTTCAGCATTTTGAGTGGAACCCGGACGTTACGCTAGGCAATTAAGAAATTTGGGGTGGTATGGGATCTACCTCCTAGCGGTCCACCCCGGGCAACGGCAACACAGGCTTGCCTGTGGATAAGTCCGGCTGAACGATCCCACGTGCGCGGTGGAAGGCTCCGTAAGGGGCCGCCTGGCTCGCGACCACCATCCCACCGAAGTCTGGCGCCAAGTAGCTTGCTGCGTTCCGTCAGTGTGTGGGAGTGCCAGTGCCTTAACAGGCTTCTTCTGGGTGAGCTCGCTCCATCTTAGACTCTGTCTCTGTCCTATGACCTAGACTAGAGTCAAGAGCAAACCCATCATTAATAAAAAAAAAAAAAAATAGATGGCGGTAGGACAAAAATAATTTCTATTCTAAATAATGACGTCTAACACCTTAGTCATCCGTGACCACGGTCTCTGTAAAGAGCTCGAAACGTAAGAATTGTAAAATCCAAAATAAACACAACTTAAATCCGTTTAAAATTGTTTTATTGTGATGAGTATTAGTTTTGCAAACTCAAGAAAATATAAATAAATAAATGCAAAAACGTTTTTTATGACATGTGAACTAACAAATTCATATGCCGATGTCTGCTTAGAAATGCCGTGTGATGTCGGCTTAGAATAGCATCATCCCATTATTTTCCGAGGGTTTCATAAAAGGCGACTAAGAGACTTGAAAGTGCAATTTGAAGGTGCAACTTGAAGGTTGCAATATTTGCAACTTTAGCCGAGCGGCTGTCAACCTGTACTCCAAATACTTGTAGAGTGCATTCAGACCATCAAACTGAACAACTTCCCGTAAAAAAAAGATTTCAGGAAAGGTAAAGAAAATTGACTTTTTATAGTAAATGCAATCAGTTGATCGTGATTTTGTATGTGAGATGGGTTTTTTTGTCGTTTCCTGACATATGTTTCTAAGGGAAAGTTGTTAACTTTCATGGTCTGCCTGCATGCACCCTACAAGTATTTGAAGGGCTGTCCCGTACACCGCGTATGTGTGTATGTATGAACGATTCGACAGAAAGTTACGTACTAGTACCACGAGACGATCCGGCACAGCGAGGGTGTCGACTCGTTGACAGTTGGCAATGTAAATATATCGACGGCTGGCATCTACTCCTTGACGGCTGCCGCTGTTGTCACCCGACAGTTGACGACGGTTGCCCAGCCCATTTTACCATGAAACCAAGCAAACCTATGTTTTTGTCAATTTTAGGCGATGGGCTGACAATCTGTCACTATAGTGATACACAGTTATCTGATTGATCCTCAAACTTTTGTCAGACGTGGTGTTAATATCCGTTTTACGGCCGTTAACGCTCTGCCTACCCTGCAAGGGATATAGGCGTGATTTATGTATGTATGTATGTGAGATTAGTTTATCTCATCTGCCGGTGTTTAATGAAAGATCTAGGTTATTGATCAAAAAGCTGATCTTTCCATACATCTGCGAAATACATATCAGTGTTTTTATTTTTGTCATGTGGGACACAGAGTCGACGAAGTACCCGATGAACCCTAGTGTCTGAGTTTTACAATTTAACAGATTAGAAAAACGCAAAAAGATAACTTTCGCATAATTCAATAACCTTTGGCTAACTAAAATGTGGCACCTCTTATCATCAGGGCAGATTTGATTTAGCCTTAAGCTTGAAATTAAAATGAATAAGTCTTACAAATCTTTTAGGAGAAATTAGTAACATGAATGGATATTTTAAGGGGTTTCGTAGGCTACTACAAACTCTTATAATTCCGCCAACTCCGTCTGTCTGACTAAAAAGATAGATCGTATTCATGCAAACTTAGAAATGAATCAAATATTTATTGGATTCCCATTCAAGTGAAACGCGGGTTTTTTTTTTCTATATTGAGTAAGGTATCGCTAAATAGGTTTTAAGAAAAATGATAGATTTAGAATTTTCTTTTCTTTTCTCTTTTTTTATATCTCAACTGCGGGTTGTTGTGAAAAATAATTTAAAACCATATACATCTACACTAATATTATAAAGAGGAAAGATTTGATTGTTTGTTTGTTTGTTTGTTTGCATCGAATAGACTCCGAAACTACTGGCCCGATTTAAAAAATTCTTTTACCATTACAATCCTACATTATTCCTGATGAACATAGGCTATATTTTATACGAGAAAAAAATAGGATTCCGCGTGAAAATTTCGATAATGTAACCCAACATGTGAAAAATGTACCAAAAAAATATCTTATATCGCGTACGCTGTGGAAATTATTGACAATAGAGCAAAGTGATGTACTACAGTTTTATAGAGGACATCAATATCTATAATAATGTCCGCGAAACTATATGTCTAACTATTACAGTTATGCCACAATATCTACTTTTTCATTTAAAAATGTACAAACTACGCCACATTATTCGTACCAGTGTAATGATTACATTTAATTATTACTATATTAAAGGGTGTAAGGGATAGCCCTCCAAATACTGATAGGGTACATGCAGACCATGAAACTGAACAACTTTCCCCTAGGAACATGTTTCAGTAAAACGTAAAAAACTGACTTCCCATAGTGAATGCAGTCAGCTGATTGTGATTTTGTATGGAAGGTCATTTTTTTGGCGTTTCCTGACATATTTCCTGTTGTATTTACCGAATAAAAAAAAATATATATATGTTTCTAGGGGAAAATTGTCAAGTTTTATGTTTCATGCACCCTATCAGTATTCGAAGGACTGTCCCTTACTCGGTATAAAAAAGACGACATTAAATAAAGCATAAAAAAAATCTACACTAAAATAATACATACATACACATATCACGCCTATTATCCCTTGCGGGGTAGGCAGAGCAAAAACGGACATTTACGCCACGTTTGACATCTAGGGTCATTCGGAAAATTGTGTATCGCCATAGTGACAGGTTGTTGTAAAATGCAATACACACCCTCAACTCCCTTAGTCGCCTCCTACGACTCCCACGGGAAAGAAATCGGGTGATGCTATTTTAAGCCGGCATCACACTAAAATAATAATAATATAATCTACACTAATATTAGAAACAGGTTTTTTTTATTGTTTGTTTGAATTGAATAGGCTCCGAAACTACTGGACCGACTTAAAAAATTCTTTTACGGTTAATAGAAATTGAAATTCTTTATTCAATGTAGGATAGTATTATCACTTATTGACGTAATGTACCGTCATTCTAAAAAAAGAAATTTGTATCACACAATTTTCTTTTTTTATTACAACTTTGCTATGTATGACCTAATAGAAAACCGGCTCAATAATAAATAAAGGCACTGCCATGGGGCTGGCCAGGTTAATCACACGGCATTTAACTTTACGCCACCACCATCTGAAAACGATATTTGTTTCAAATTGAGTCAAGATTTTTAGAATCCTACATTATCCCTGATGAACATAGGCTATATTAAACTGTCTTATTCCCGGGGGGAAATTGTTAGCGGCGGGTGAAACCGCTGGGCGGGCTGCTAGTATTATATAAAATCCACCATTTTGAATTTGTTAAATTTTAATACAGCTCGTGTCACTCGCGCTGCTGAAACAAATCTAACAACACCTCGTATGTCAACATCCGTCCAGCCGTCTTGACTGCTCTTCTATAGTAAAATTGGCTCATGAAAAGAATTGACTTTTACACATAAACGTCATCATGCACATACATACGTACATTCAGTCGAAACTCTCGACTCTCCAAATCATAACCCTCCTTCTGAGGCACTTTTACACCCTTAGTTTCATTAACAAACAATGCTGTACATGGGTATCTCCCTATCGGGAGGTATTGTCCTAATGACGTCGCTTGGCAGGCGGATAGGCGCAGTGCAAGATGTTTCATTCACAGTGAACGCTGCTGCCCACTCCCTGTATCAATCCTTTTTTTATAAAAAAATGGTAAGCATTTGTCTGCCATCTCACCTGAAGTTGAGTGACGATGCAGACGATGTTGGAACATGTTCATCTAGATAATGCCTATTCACTCTCGCCTTGAAAAGGCCCAGGTTGTAACGTTCCGGAAACCGATCCGCAGGCAGGGAGTTCCAATTTTTAACAGTTCGCATTAAAAATGTAAAAGCAAAGAGAATTTGCGGGGTGTCTACGATATAATGTTGGGTGGAATCCCAACCGGCGTCTCGTGAGATGGAATGGTAACCAGGTCATACCCGACATGCAAGCTACTTTGCGACGGTGTTCGAGGCTCTGCAACCTTGCGTCAATAAGTGTCCTATCAGCAATGAGTTTGTCACTTTTTTACGACCCCCATAGGTAGTATTGGAGCCGGCACCAGACGGTAATTACGGCACCACCCTTAATTTGTTTCAGCTCCTAAAATATAAATGCTAAAACAAAAGTTAAATTTTCAATCTTAGTATAAAAGAAAGGAATGAACAATAATCGTAGCACTCGTCGTTTTCAAAATATTGTGCGTAACCCATTTTTCAAACCTGTCAAGTAAAAACGATTTTTATGGCATTAAAATAAAGTTAAAGTTAATTCATATTTCAGGACTACGAAGTCCTATATTTAAGCGTGCCCGTCACGCTCAAATAATCTGCATATTTATAATTTTCAAAATAACTTCTCACCTTACTAATTAAACATGAACAAATCGGGGAATAGTAAACAGTTGAAATATTTGTCTATCCTCAGCTGTCAGTACCTATCAGAAATCAGTCTAGAAAAAAATCACCTAAATGTTTGACCGGGTTTTCGCTTGATCAGCTGAATGAGCATCGGCAGTGAGCCCGAATAAAGCAAGATAGGATTGACGGTCCACAGGTTGGTTCAATAAAATAGGAAATCTAAATGTCAAGACATTTAGACGTTTCTCCCACTATGGCGTACCGACGTAGGAACTTATTTTTGACGCATCCGTCTGTCAGACACAAAGGAAATTTCAAAAACGGATACCGAAGATTTAATCAATGTGTTTGACAGACGATTCCGTCAGTCCGTCATATTGTGGGATTCGCCTTCGACGGTTTGTAAAGATGCTGAATCTCAGAAATTATATAAAGTTGTATTGTAAGTGCCGTGTGTGATGCTATTCTAAGCCGGCATGGCTTAGAATAGCATCACTCCATTTATTTCCCGTGGGAGTCCTAAGAGGCGACTAAGGGACTCGAGGGTGTGTTTTCCAATTTCAGGCGATGAGCCTGACCTGTTCCCTGACCTGACCTCACCTGTCACTATAGTGATACACAATTTTCCGAATGACCCTCAAATGTATGTCAGAAGTGGCGTACATGCCCGTTTTTGCGGCCGTTTGCGCTCAGCCTACCCCACAAGGGATAAACGGCGTGATATGTGATGATGTATTGTAAGTAAGAAACTAATATAAACCACCAATACATGTAAGAAAGCGATAAAATCTTCGTTAAAATATTACTTAGATTCTGACACAAAGCACATATTTTCTTCATTTTTCAAAATCTCATTTTCACATGAATAAAAAAAGACAGAAAAGCGAGTATATTTAATAATGTTTAATTTTCTCAAATTTTGTGAACAGACACCTAAAGAGACCAACGGATTAAGATGCTTAACAGTTCTAAAAATGTTACATACTTACTTGTTCTTGCGTATTTATGACTTTCTTATTTAAAAGTCAGTTTATTCATCTACTATTTGAGACTTGACTAGGTATTAGCCGCCTGTGTGGATGGCAATCATGGACTTGTCTATACAAAGTGCACTCATGTGAGTAATGCTTTCTGATTCGATTTTTGATGGAATTTAGATGAAGCAAACTTTGGCTGGTAAAATGAAGAGTGGCGCAAAGCGGCCAGTCAGGTTACATCATAACACAGTTTGGCGTCATTGGACATTAACCTGTTTTATGAACTAAATATGAAATTTGCATTTAGGTCGGCTAAAGTTCACCAAATCAAAGAAGAATCAGCCAACTGTTTACGCCTAGATTTGACCGGTCGAACCATTAGTATATGTGTTTATTGTAAGCTTCTTGTCAAATATATCATATTATGATATAAAATGTTTATTTTAGTATGGTATAAAGTTGGGTATGGCAGAAAAAGCATGAAAGTAGAATAAATGTAGTACAAATGAGAGCGTTAAGAAGTATGATTGACGTAAAATTGAGTGACAGGATAAGGAATAGCGTGATAAGGGAACGTTGTGGTATAAAAGAAGACATAGTGACTGGTGTAGAAAAGGGTATGCTTAGATGGTTTGGTCTTGTAGAGAGGATGAATGAAAGAAGATTAACGAAACAGGTGTATATGGCAAGTGTGGATGGGAACGTCGGAAGGGGAAGACCTCGACGAACGTACCTCGATCAAATCGGGGACGTGCTAAAGAAATGTCAGGTCAAGAGTACCCTAAACCGACGAGCATGCATGAAGAGATTGATGAATGTGGAGGAGGCGAAAGAAGTATGCCAGGATCGTAGTAAGTGGAAGGAAGTAGTCTCTGCCTACCCCTCCGGGAAAGAGGCGTGATTTATGTATGTATGTAGTATGTACTTTTTTACTAGCCTACCGATTAAATGCTTGGTTATCCTATGATGTGAAACATCTAGTCAAACGAGCAAATATAGAAGATGAGATAGATTTTAACATTTAATGTATCTTGATTATAACAAAGCTAATCATCAAAAGAGAATGATTTAGTTTGCTATTCATAGTGATTTCACAATGGAACTATCTAATTATAACAAATGCGTAGTCTGAACGGGTTGACATTGTATAATTATGTCACAGTGAAGTGACAATATCATGAAATCGCAAAAATTCCTAAATTCCTAGGAATTTGTCGAAACTTTGGAAGATGGCATAATCTTCTATACCATCAACTTATGCCGTCGTACTAAACAGATCTAGGAATTCATCCAAATTCCTAGGATGTAATCTGAAATCCTAAAGTTGTTAAGCTAGATGGGAAAACGAGACTCAAGAGATAATTTCTTCCAATTAAATGTCGCCATGACCATTTTTGTGTTTACTTAAGAAAAGAGAATTACTTACAAAGGAAATAAACGAATAAATAATGTTTATTCTTGTTCGGTTATGCAACATATACAGAGGTTTGCACACAATATTCAGGGTAAAGGTATCTTTTAATATCTTAATATTAATGCACTTTCTTGTTATTGTAATTAGTAGATATTGTAAATCCGTACTAATTATATTATAAATCTAGGAGTGTGTATGTATGTATGTTTGCTACCTCCTCACGCTCAAACGGCGTTCAACACAGGTAGAGTATGACCTGGAATAACACATAAGCCACTTTTTACTGCAGGAAAACAACTACTACCACGGGAAAATTAGTGGCAACGGGTGAAACCGCTGGGCGGAAATCTAGTAAAGTATAACTCTCGAAATGGTTATGAGAACTTTCGACCATTCTTAGCATACCGAATTGCAGGCTCAAGGATTCATTAGTAACATTCAAGATAATACAAGTATAATAAATAGGAATGTCTTACTCTCATTATAACTAGTTTACCAGTGTTATTATTATCTATTCTATGCTGGTACTGTATCACTGTCAAGCTTATTACTTCCGGGCTTTCGTCTAATTGGTGAAGATTGCTGCAGTGCTGTACTAATAAGCAACACTCCATCTTAAAACAAAGCTATTTGATACGACAGAAACTCGAAGAGATCTTCGCGTGTCTATAATAGGTACCAGTGTCTATAAAATTAGTGTTTGTTTTTTTTAAGAACACTGACTTTCTAACTTTTGGCTGACTAAATGGACGGAATAAAGAGCAGTTTTCCCTCATCTGAAACTGCTTTAAAGACTTGTTTATTTTTTCGTTTGTATATATACAATACTAGAGATCTCAACAATACTTTTACCGAAGGCTACATTTTTCAATAACTTTTCCTACTTTTTACTACAGAAACTTTTTATCGCCACAAGAAAACGTTAAGAAACGTGGTGGGTGGCCACTATTCAAAGAAAAGTAAATTTCTTCTATGCGAGAAAAACAAGAAAAATGATAAATGAAAAGTCTCATACATACAGCCGAAAAAACGGATTCTTATACTTCGATCTATGATCCGCTTACCAAGTAAGACTCTGCCTAGTACCATCTAGT
Source organism: Tuta absoluta (assembly GCA_027580185.1). Classification (NCBI taxonomy): domain Eukaryota; kingdom Metazoa; phylum Arthropoda; class Insecta; order Lepidoptera; family Gelechiidae; genus Tuta; species Tuta absoluta. The sequence continues at coordinate 9,750,468 of JAQAHW010000003.1, forward strand.
ATTAAAGTATACTTATTTATAGTAAAAACAAACATACCTTCCAGAATTTGCCCAACTTCACATGAACAAATAAAGAATTGCTATCATATTAACTGCTTAGTAACTCTACCTCTCCGTTCTGGGATGAGCTGGTGCTATTTTATCTTACCCTGCAACTCACTGTTACCGATCACCCCATTCATATTCATGATTTAACCATTCCGATCGGTTCTCTTCGAATTCCCCATGTTAAAGGCGTAAGTATCTGTAGGTTTTGCTAAGCTCGTTTTGTATCTACCATCGATTTAAACACAGCATCAGATTTCAGCCCCGTTTCAGGAAATTCAATAAATTATGAATCACCGGTGAAGTTAAAAGGACGTTGATTTTACCTTTGCCAGCCTTTGCATAGTATTTTAATATTTAACCTTTCATTTCAATAACAGTACCTAATGAATGAATGACGTTAAAATATTATCTTTTGGTTAGGTATTAATTTAGGATGTTTACACACGAGCCAGCGGCGGCGCCGCAAGCTAAAGTAATGTTAAATAATTCATGTTTTATACAAATTCATGGAATTCTCACTATATCAGTAGGTATGTATGTAAATAAGATTCAGACAGGAACAAGTTCTGAACACAAATGGTATATACATTGTTCTTAATTATTTATCAAAGTTGTGTAGACTGACGAAAAATTATACTTTGAGTTGAAATAAAGTATGGTAATAAAATATATACTTACTAAATCATAATATATGTCGTAAAAAGCGACGAAGAGACTCGAGGGTGTGTATTGAAATTTTAGGCGATGGGCTGACAACCTGTCTCTATGGCGCTACACAATTTTCCGAATGACCCTCAAATTTTTGACAGACGTGGCGTAAATGTCCGTTTTCTGCGGCCGTTTACGTTCTGCCTACCCCGCAAGGGATAAAGGCGTGATATATGTATGTATGTACTAAATGAAAATAAGAAGTTGAAAAAATGTTAGCGCCCGCCGGGGCTTGAACCTGGGGAAGTAGGGTGCTGTCCCACTGCTCTACCAACTGAGCTATCGGCGCCTCGACTATCACTTCTAAATCTTTAATCTTTTGGTACTCGTCTCGAAGGGACGTACTTACAAACGACAACTAGTATAATTTATTGTAACTGATACTATGGTTAGTCCAAAATTAGAGTAGAAATTAAAACTTTGCTTACTTAAATCAATTAAAAGTCTCTAATCACTTTTTTTACTTTTGAAGCCGTTGATTTCTGTTGCTACCTAGGTGTGAAGCTGGCAATGAAAAATTACCTTATTTGCAAATTATATTATAGAGAGTTACAATACCAGAGGCTCTTCCGTGTAAAAGTAAATTTTCATTGTCGATATCTAACTCTTTGTTTCTTTTTCAACGTTAACCCAATACTGTTGCTTGTATTTGGCTACGAAAAGTTCAGTAACCCTTTTCATGTAACTAAAGTTAATTATGAAGGTTTCTCATTTCAATATTTGTTTATTCAGCAAAACCCTCTTAACCATACTTACATAACCTACCTACAAAGATACGCTAAACAAATAATGTAGGTGGGTTGCGTTATTAGGAAAAGTTCGCTGTGAGTTTGAAATTACAATAAAACGTACGTACGTACATATTTAAAATATTGGCATCTGTGAATTTGAACGTATAAGTAGGTGGCTGGTGGTTGATGAAATTGTGTTTTTTGCAAGAATCAAAAAGCAATAGAACGGAAGAAAGTATTAACAAACGCGAACTGTCAATTAATTTCAGCCAATACCCACCAGAGTTTGATCAATCTCCGACATATATACATGTTTTATAATAAAACATAATCAAACAATTATAAACGGAAATCCGTTGAATAATATTATGTGAAATAGAAATAGAAATAATTTATTTGCAATAAATGTGGTACAAATGGTGTTACAATATTAAAAATCCTCACATTTAACCAATTTTATACTGGTATGCAAATAGGGAGGGACTACTCTATTATTATGTATGACTAAAACAAATTTATAATAATTAAATTAAATACCATTAAAATTTGAATTAAATATCATTAAGAATAAAATTAACTAACAATTCATAAATTCATTCATGGAATAGAAACATTTTTCACATAAATAATTAAATAACGATTTCTTAAACAAATTCAGTGGTAAATCTTTAAATTTATCGGGCAAGTTATTATAAATTTTAGTGCACATAACATAGCAATTTCTTTGTTTAGATGTTGTGGAGCATGGTGTGTTTATTATGCATGTTTACAAATTATGACGAATAATTGTTGTGAAAATAGCATGAAAACACACCTTGAGATGAATCGCTCACGCACCGGTTGATATTGCGGTTTGTGACAACCACCATACAGCTGCAATTGGATGCAGCGGCGTGTCAAAAACCCGGATCCAGAAAAAAAAAAACAGACAAAATCGGAAAATCTTGCCATGCATGTGAGAACTGCCTTATCACCGCTTAGACATGTATAATAATAAGATCTTCGAAATAAGTAGAACAACATGTGATTAATTTAATCTTCCTTTAAAAAATAACGTAAGATTATCTCGTGATACCTATTCCTATAATCACAAAAAATAAAATCAGAACTGACTCCTACCCACGGCTTCTTTTTAATAATCATCCCTTTTTTCTCAGTGCCGCTCTACCTCTTTAGCTAAATCTAGTACTTACTTATCAAAAATCTACTAATACACGTATATTTATATTTCATAAGACTCCACGCCTCCTCACACTAACAACATATTGGTTTTGTGGTATTCCAAGAAGAAACCCTGATTTTCTTAGAAGGTTTTTGTTGATGTAAGGTACTATTAACTGTTAATTTGGTAACCATGTAAGAATGAGTTTTATGAAATGTTTTTATTGTATTTAAGGTTAACAGAACACGAATGAAAAGAAAGACAGATTTTTTATCTCGCACTCGCACTTGTCGTACAACTTGGACATTGACAGGTAAGATAAACGTAAAAGTGATAGGTAGGTATTAGAATAACTTCCTTTAGAATCCAATTTTTTCTTGGGAAATAAACCAGCTACGTATATTTTATAGTTTTCACATAAAGCAACCATTCTATTCAAGATGCAACTTACATCTGGCATGATTTTTTGCGATTTGCGTACTTCCTTTATGAGATGAAAACAAAATGTGTATTTGTTCAGATGAATAATTACAAGGTTATTTACAATAAATAAAAAAGCTATTTAACTAGTAACTACTTATCTATACATATATACACTAACCTAGCAGCTTATGCCTGCTCGTACCCGGTCCGAAGGTACTCATTACTCTGGCTGCGTTGCCACGCTGAATGATGAGGACAATCTGTTGAACCAGGTACGAACCGGCACGAGGATCGCGGCCACAGTCCCTCAGGCGCTGTCCTATCTCTCGAACGAAACTCTTGCCGCCGCACACCATACACCGAAAACAAAATAAGCGCACATACGATAAGGGGTCATGTCAAAGAAGATGGAAAACATATTGGAAAACAATCTGTCATGTCATGATATGATGATATAAATATGATTCACGTGTTTTTCATGTATATAGGTGCGTAAGAAAATGAAATAAATAAAGGTATTGTAATAAATATTTCATTTTGATATTATTTACGCCAGCCTATGTTCGGACGTATCTAGTCTAGGTAGGCAGTAGCGAAGGTCCATACAACAAGATTTTCTTCGGTTTACCTTTTGAAATATAGCGACAGAGTGACTTATTTTAATTTGTAATGTATGTATACTTCTAAGACTATTTCGAAATGAGAAATATCTGCGTATCAAAAGAAAGCAAATACGTACGCTAATAATACACAATACTAGTGCAATAATTTCATAAAGCGTTTAGTAGGTAAAGTACTCGGAAACTCGGTTCCCGGCGTGTTATAGTGTATCTCTTTCTTACGCCGCGCGCTATCGAGATCTTGGTCGTTCGTTTGAATGCAGACGGCCGCGTTCCTTATACTTTGGCGAATTCACTAGGTACTGAACATGAATTAAACGCGGCTAAAAGCCGGATTGTGGTGACGAGTTGTGGGATGATTACGCATTATTTTTTGGTGTCATTAGTGTTCAATAATCTTCGTTAAAGTACAAAAGTGCTAGTCTAACACCTATGTTATTGGTGTATTGTTATATTAAAGTGGAATTTAAAAGGATAATTTTATTATTGTCTTTTTGGATCTGGGTGATTTTCTACTACGGCTTCCCTTTTGAAAAACTTTACCCCTCGCCACAGGTAGGTAACTTAATTTGATGTAGAGATCAGATGGGAAGTACTAAAAGGTTTCTACAATATTTTTTACTTAAGGCCCTGTATATGGTAAAAATCTTACCTATCTGGTATTCCAGCCATATTGCTTTAATATAACAGCAGAGATGTGGTAGACAAATCCGCTATTGCATCGCTTGAGACATCCCAAGCTTGTCGTGTATTGTATACGAGTCGGGGTCGAAATTTGTCAGGATTATAATATCACAAGTGGAGATATATGAAAAGATAGCGTAGGATCATGAAGGCTATTACGCTGAGACGTGATATATCACTGAAACGGGGAAATGCCTCCAGTTTGGCCCCGTTTTACTTGTACTATAGAGGGTCATTGACAAACTAGCAGCTTGTTCTCAAGTGATGATTTTGCGGAACATGTATGAAATAACATTTGTTTCGGTGATCCAAAAGTTTCGTAAAAATATTCTTACGTCTGTGAACGTACAAGATAAGAATAATGGCTCACTTAACAGAACACATTTACGGCTTCTGTATTTGCATTTTCCCACTAAAATATACAAATTTTTGGCATTGTCTGTAAGGATTCCACTAAAGTGATTTAACCAATAAAACAGCATCACTGAACAACCCCTACTTTCAACATTTTCGTGGATAAAATCGACAAAAGTTTTTTATCAAGCGTGAGTTTTTCCGCAGGGATTCACACAAAATCCTCTTTTAAAGTATTTTTATCGTTCGTATATTTTTGCTTCTGATGCTGGAAAGATAAATCTTCATATAAAGTTATTTTTATTTGTAAAGAGGTAGGCACAATTTCCAACAAACTTTTAATTGAAAGTACAACTCTACATTTTCCTAAAGTTTACAAAGCCTAGCGTTTGTAAAATGTTTATACTTCAAATTTTTTCTTATGAGTTTTAAGTTTATTTATTTTTATCATCGCCAAAGTACCTTATTGTTTGTCTCACATTCTGAAGATCTCCGAAAATGGACGGGCATTAAAATCGAACAATGCTTGTTTTAAAAACAAGCGGTACTTACTTAAAGGAGTAATATGTGAGAGGCTACATTGAACAGCGAAACCGATTGTTGGTTACGGTGTCGGATCATCCGTCTCAATGTGACACCTTGAATAGAGCGCCATTAGGAATAGGAATACTGTAGTATCTATTGTGAAGAGGAATATTGTCAGTGCACGATCGTAACGCAGAGTTAGGAAATGTTTCAAAGGAAAACCTACGAGTTAGCACTATAAAGCCATGAAAAAATAATTTCAGTCCGATTCAGCATGCATTGAATCACTTTTAAATGCACGGAGGTCTACATTAATTAAGTTTGAGAATGCTTAATAAATTTGTAAACAGGTTATTTTTTCAGTGTACGGTTTCAGCACGCGCAAACTTTGATTGCGACGTGTAAGTAAGTAAACGTAATTTATGACATTATTCCGATATTCGCAGTTTCCTCTGAAGCATTTTCTCACTCTGAGAATGTATGAAGCACGAGCTGCGACGCGATCACGGCTGAAATTCTGCAAACGCACTGCGTTTTTTATCTATCAATAATGTCGTATCCTCTGATCTTTACTGTTTGATTAAATTTACTGGAACAAATAGAGTATCAAAATATTTTTATACAAATATTATTAGTATTGCATAAACAAGAGGATTCACGTAATCAGTGGCCTTGGCTCGCTTCGGTGCCGTGTGGCCAATCTTTTTAACAAACTCAGTATTCACACCCAATTTACACTCAATAAATTCGCTAATCTTACGTTACACTGACTTCGTGTGTTCGTTTGTTAAGGTTTTTCGTATAAACGTTGTTATGGACTATTCGTTTGAGTTTACATTCGCAAAGTGAGTCGATACCCAGCATAATTTGAGTAATAAAACATTTTGGTACTTGGGTACTGTTTTTAGCAACCAGCCAAAAAAACATTATTTGCGTTGTGTTGTTCTCTTGCTCACTATATGAAAATAAGAAGGTATAATATTTCTGCTGAAATGTGCACGTAAATTACTACCTTGAGTTGCTACGAGGCTGCTTTCATAATATGCTTCGTAGCAAAAATAATAAACAAACTTACTTACTTACTGAACTTGGGAAATAAGTAGGGAAAAGTTGCCAACTATTTTGCGGACTCTTGTCAAAAAATAAAAGACCCCAATTAGCTCGCAAATGATTGGTTTCTTGTTCATTTGGAATCGAATGTTGAATATATTTTTCCTCATACCTTCTAGAAATCATTGAATAAAGTATCGAACCTAAGAAACGCAAAACTTCCATATAATGAGGAATATTTCGACCTCTTATCATGAAGTAAGTAATTCAAATGTGTTTAAAAAGTGTAATAGGTAGTACAGGAAGGCGAAAACTGGAGATCGTGCCTTATGATGTACCCGGGGGGGAGGGGGCTACCACAGATGAATAAGATAATATACTAGGGGGCTACGTCCAGTAGTGGACCAAAGTCTGATGTGATGTGATTATGACACAAGTTTGACAGTGTCACAGTATCCAACGACAATTTTATAACCATTATATTTTTTCTTTTACCAACTATTTAAAAGTAGGTACTTTTGTTGTAGTTACACATTTCTGCTGTTATTGTGCAATATATAAAGAATAATACTTCTAAATCGTAGGTAATAAGTACATAAAAAAGTTTTATAGAAAGTTGTCGGATACAGGGACACTGCCAAACTTTTGTACACTTTTCATAGAGCAAGGAGCAAGTTAGTTCAGTTTGGTTTAATTTTGAATAAGGCTAAAGCATGTCATAATAAAAACTTCAGATTGTGTTGTGTTGTGCGTTGTAGTGTAAGTGTTTGATACAAAATTATTGGGGCATCCCCAAAAATAGGTTTTAGTAACTAATTTTCACCAACATTTATCTTCAATATTTATTTCTTTAATTGACGAGTACCTTGTATTTTTTTAGGTGATGACGGCGATCTGTTCCTTCGATATTCTCATAATTCTCATAAATAATTCATAAGTTTAGTATATTTTTCAGAATCTTTCGCTCTTTGCTCGTAATATATGAAAACCGAAACAGTTTTGCTAAAAATAGATATCCAATGTAAGAAAGAGTGACTAAAATTACCACCTAGCTAGACAGATTAGAAGTTTAATAATTTATGAATGAGGCTGTGTAAACTGTCATGGTTTAGTGTGCTGTGATAAATGAGCTGCCGGTAATGATGTATCTACATACCTAGTGTGTGTTTATCGATATATAATAGGTAAATACACATTATCACTCAAAATCTATTAAAAGAAGTGATAATGGCCTTGAGAAGAGAAACGGACTCGTACACTTAGAGTTGTTGTCGCGAATATTTATACATACATTGTTATTGCTGTTTTTCTATCCATTAGATTGATTGTAAGAATGTCGACGCTTGATAGGAAAAGTTATTCAAACGACATCAGGGTTGCTTTACAGTAGAGCAGTTTAAAGCTTGAATTTGAAGATAAAGAAAAACATGAAAATTCTTGCAATGGTAAACGTATTTTTTTCTGTTTAATTTTATGAAATACCTTACTATTCGAAATAATGCTTGGTTTTAAAATGAGTGTCGCTTAATCAAATTTTCTCTTAAAGTAGAGACGGTAAAAACAAGACAAGCTTTAGCTAGGAAAGGTACTATGAAAATTGCCTTCAGTACTAAAATTTGCATTCCATTCATTCAATTTACAACAGCTACCAAAATTTTAAAAATGTGTCGGTTGGTTAACAAGTTTATACTCGCGAAATCCAAAATGTCAAGCGACATCAAAAGTCGTCGTTGACAACCAAACAACGGCGATTCCAACAATGTTTAGGTAGACTTACTTTTTACTTGTGGTATCTAACAGTTTTATCCTACATTGAATAGGAATTTCACTTTTTAGTTCTATAGGACACCGAATTTAAATTTAAATTTCTAAGAAGAAAGAAAATTGAATTTGCAGAAGTATTCCAACAAGATAAAAACAAAGTAGGTGCTATTCATGCTGGTAAATGTACTAAGAAACGTTTTATTAAGAACGAATAAAAAGCTAAAATGAAAAAGAAAATAAACTTTATTTTCTTTGAGGCTTTGTCCAAACAGTATAGACCGGCTAGATTTAGTGTTACCTTTATATTTCATTACATTTATTTAGTAGTTCAGGTATTAATAAAATAAAAGCAATGAACCTGCATGAAGTTTTTGGACTGTTAAAGTGGCGGTCTGATGATAAACTCTTGATTTAATTTGAAAGAGTGAAGCGACTGTCCCTTTCATTGCCGCTGCATCAGATAGAAATACCCAATCAGGTTTCTTGCAAATTTCAGCGGGTTTGAGGGGGTTTATAATAATACTTTTAAATAGTATTAAAACGGACAGAATAATTCGTTTAATTTTAATTAAAAACATTTGTAATAAATGACCGAAACACAACATAAATTGCAATGCAATTTATTTAAAATAAATGAATATATAAATAAATAAAATAATTGCTTAAAAACAATCTATAACATTATTATTTTTCTTTTCAGATTATAGTTTTTCGAATTTGACTTATATGAACGTAATTTTAGCATTTGGCTTACTTAAGGCATTAAAGAGAGCTTTTCTTGCTAGGCCTCTCTAATTTGGCTATTCAATATAATGTCCATTCATGAGGCGTCTAACTAAGGTGACTGAGGAAGTCAACAGAGCGTTTTTTATGTCTTTTGCAAAACAATTAGGTAAATAACGATAGTTCACTTTAAACAGTACACATGGTAAGACTGTAGTACCTAAAGGACATTAATATCTACCGTAGTCCTCGCAGAAGTAAGAGGAAAATTATGAAAACTGTTGTGGATTCAAACAATCTGAAGTTTCATATTTTACTTTAGGTACCTACCTACTGCAAATTGGCAAACGATTGAATGCCACCGTCAAAGAAAAGAGAAAAAGACGTTCTTTCTACTTTCTGTCCGTACCCGTTTCTACGCTTTGTCGAACTGTACGAAAACGGTGAATGCATTATCCATGCACTTAAACTTTTATTTGCCAAGTTTCATATTATTATTATACTAAATAATATTCAGTCAGTATTACCTGAAAAAAAAAATGCAAATAATATATTTGAAGTGTACCTAGGTAGGTGTTAAAACAGAAAGGTCAAAGAGTAAACCGCGCAAGTTGTCTGGCATTCTAAACGCAGGTGGAGTCCATCCCTAAAACCCTTGATGTGCGGTTGAACAAATAGCCGTCAAGCCATCCCCAAAATAATAGGGTGTTTCGGTTAATAATAATGGCATCTTTGTCTTTGAGCCCTGTATTTGGCACAAATTGACATCGTGATGTATGGTGGCTATTGTGAAGGCATTTTCTACCCTTGCGTCAAACCAGACTAGAGACAAGGAGAACAGAAAGTATAACTCCGTCTATGTACCCTTTTGTCCTAATCTTTTGTCCAAATCCACCACAATATCTTTATCTTTACCTACTTTGGTTTCCAGTAGGTACAAGAGAGAACAATTATCTTCATTATTATCCTTTTTTTTTGAAAATGTAAAAGCGTATAAGATAATCTGATGTTAAATAGGTACTTACAATCTTTTTCTAGAAAAATCATCGCTTATTAATTTCTCATGAACTCTACATTTGAATTAATAATAAATATTTCACTCAATCATTGTTGTTCATTCTGAATAGATGCCTATTTAAACGTAATTATCTGTTTCACGGGTTGATTGTAAACAGCAACAGTACATTAGGCAGTGGGCGGTGAAAGTAAATTATCCTTTGGCCTCACAAAAGCCGGAGTCCGTGTGCACGGAACCGTAATAGGGTAGAGGAATCCAATCTTCGAAACAATTTCGTATGCGAAAGTGCAACTAAAGTCTAACCACTCGTATTACATTTTCTACTAATCAGTTCATGTTAAGCTATGGGTTTGTGTACTAGAACGTGTGATACGAGCAGCGAATAGAGCATCCATAGCAGAGTTTCGCATGCGAGTTTGATTCCAAAATAGAGCCCCCCCACGGCCGGATACTTAAGTACCTTACCTTTAACGACGGTGTTTAAACTTCTTAGCACAAAAACGCGAATGGGTTCCAGGTCGCTACACATTTATTGGTTTTTGACGGAATACCTCGATAAGAGGCAGTTCTCAGTGAAACTGTGACAAGAGTCTGTACATGAAAAGATACAGACAATTTAGTCATAGTGACATCGTGTAGTGCATCTTTATGTGCTGGAAATAATTACAAATAAGACATACCTATCTAGACTCATGCCTAGAGTCTGTTGCAGATAAAGAATAGGCCGCTATGACATTTTTCATAATGAGGCGCCCTTAATTTCCCTGCCTTTTCTTTTTCCGCACAGACTCTAAACGTTATTCAACGGAAGGATCAGGTTTTTGCAACTCTGCCTAACCGCCCCTCAGAGATAAGGGTGTGATTGATGTAATTTCGGTAATGAAATAAGTATTTACGTAGTGTTTTTTACTGTGCTACTAGCTTGTACCCGCGAACTTCGTTTCGCTGACTTTAAGTAACTGATGAAAATCTATTTCTACATCAGCGCAGCGTTACTCAAATAACATGCTCTGGGAGCAAGACAACGTCTACTTCGCTAATAAGCTGTTGCTGAAGCACCATTTCTTAAACCAAAGTTCATAAAATTTCTTAAACCTTTTTTTGAAAACTTGCAAAAATTTTTCAAGCGCGGGCAGTATTTGAACCTGCGACTTTCGTCATTACTGCCCGCGCTTGAAAATTGTGTCAGTTAAAAAATAATAATATACCTAAAACGGGAAATGTTTTAAAATTAGGTATTCAATTCTTAAACCAAAGTTCGTCGAAACATTTAAAAGAAAAACGGCATTTTGTAAATAAGCTTGGTTTTTTGAATGCCGCATAATGATCCATAAAGATTGTTATCGTTATGCAGACTCATCTTCTACCTCTACATAAGGTAATCCAGATATTCGATGCCTATGTGCTATGAAGCTATTTCAGTATCTCTTATCGTTTAGCTGGGCTCTTGGTGGTCTATATCAGATACTCTAAACCCAGGATGTCCATGACTTAGCGAAAAAAATTTTTCATGCTAAAAAGATTTTGCTATGTAGCAGTTTCCGTATCTCTTAAGCGGGGCCCTGGTGATCTACATCATGAACTCCAGATCCGCGAGTCTAAGTGCCAGCAAAAGCGACTGCTGATAAACTTTTCGTTTCGTTTAAGCGTGAAAGCGTAGCAAGAATTTATTATATTAGTATATTAGTGTGCGTCGCGACGAATCTTGGTGTTACCTGACTCTTATTGGCTTATGACGCAATATTTCGGGTGCCTTTAGCTTTCAAGATGATCTTGCGGTAAGCAGGAAGATTAATAAATGTTTACTCGTTGACAATAACCCGATTTATAATATCTCCAAATCCTTAAGGATTTCTTAAACAATCTTATTCCTTTACACATGAACGCTGAAGTATTTTTACCCCGAAGAAAGCTATTGAGAAGAGTGGTTAGGAGTGAGAAAAACAGAACTGAAAAGTAATTGAGATGGCGGTAGGCATATTCTGGATGTAGACATACAATTTTACAAGACGAATCGGTACAGAAATGACTTTCGAACCGATGTAGATAAGCAACATGTCGACGGTACAGCCTAAATTTATGACTTACCTCATTTTATCATTTTAAGCTGAATTTAAATTCTGTCAAGTGTGAGTCGGACTCGCTCATGAAAGGAATCCGTACCATTTTGTATCAAAATGGCATAAAAAACACGTTTCTTGTATAGGGAACCTTAAATATCAATTTCATCCTGTTTTTGAGTATTTGTTATACATGTTCTGTCAAAATTACAACCGTTTTACTATTACTTTCCATGAGATACAGTTTCCGAAATATTGAACAGATAATCGAGCAAATAAAAAAAGTTTTTTTGTATGGGAGCACCCTAAAAAACTAGGAAGCACCTATTCAATTTGTTAGAATCTTTGCTGTGTTTTCATTTTGGTTTCTATTTACAAATGTTCTCCTTTTACTCAGACCGACTAAAAATTATATTTGTTTAGATGTGTCTATCAGTACATTCTTCTTATCTAAGATTTATATAATGTTTGAATATACGTATAGTGCAAATATAGTGTTAAGTTTCCTCTTATATAATTTAATCAAACTTACAAATAAATGAAATTAGGGCGAAAAGGCACAAAAAAGTTAATCATCGTAATTCAATCAGAATTTCACATTTAATAAAAATATCCGTTGCCCAAGTTTTTAGTATTATCCGTAAAATTAGAACCTTTAAACTGAAAGAAATATTCACTGCAATTAGTTATGGAGAAAAGAACCTAAAAACGCCCACTTTCGGCATTAATTGCCATAACTTTAATTACAGTGAATATAATTATCATTGAGTTAGCATTTTGTAATTTTGATAATACTAGAAACTTAGGCAACGGATATTCTGATAGATTGTTTGTATAAAGAGATTTTTTGTGAAGTAGCGCTACTTTCGAGTTCGTCCACGGGTACACTCGCCTTAAGATATAATTACCTTCAGATACATTATATACTTAAGTTCTTTATTGCTCTTACAAGTATTAGTGATAATAACTATTTCTAACGTACCCAAGTCATCGAGTAGGTTGCTAAGCTCCGATGGTCTTGGCTCTTGGCAGCCGAGACGAGAGTGGATCACTAATTCTACGGATTAATTAAACTTGGCTCGCTCATCACCTAACTTTTATACAGGGTGTAAGGAAACGAACTGCGTTCCTTTTAAGGGTTGAACCAGTTCATGAAACTGAAAAACATTCTTCAAGGAAAATAGACCAATATATTTAAAAAAAAATAGACCTCACTTACAACCACACTTGGTCGGCTGCTATATTTCGTATGGGAGGTTAATTTTTTTTTCATATTTCGACCTATGTTTCTTGGGGAAAGTTTTGAAGTTTCATGGGCTGGTTCATTCCATAAAAGGAATGCACTTTTTCTAACACCCTGTATATCTACAGCAGTGAATAGGTAGGTCGATAATAATACTACATAATTATATATAGAAGTAATAGCACATCGAGAAGAATACTTACTCTCTCAAATACCTACGTATCTCGCCAAAATGACAACAGGATTGTGTATAACTTGATGAAAATTACAAATATAAATCTTCACATGGGTGCGAGTTGACCTCGTAAATATATCCTACACTACCTTGAAAAAATATATCTTATTTAACATATATCTAGATCATACTTGCTAGATGGTAACACACAGTCACCCAATACCAGCACTATGCAGTTGTTACCATTATTTAGTAGAAAATTGAGTCTGATCTAGTCTAGAACTGAACTGAAAAGAAACAACAAGTTTTCCTACTTACCGCACTTATTTATTTCATTCCCACTCATCCCACTCAAACTGTCTACTTGGTAGATAAAGCTCAGCTGCTGTGGGCGTTTATAAAATGCTTTTGATGTTTTCCCAAACTCTCAGAATAACATTTCTGGCGAGACTCCATCCGTTTATCGATACATGATTTATGCTAATACTTTCAGAAAGCCAATCATTTACAAAGAAACATTTCAAACAGTTATCGGTCGGAGTAGGTGTAAATGGTACTTATTGCATTTTTGTTAAACACTCAACAAGCAATCTTCGCAACATTGAAAAGTTACATTTACTTCTTGAGGGTTGTAAATAGGTGTTTAAAGATAGCTCGGTAATTATCCTGCAAGTACAAACAAAATGGATCATTCTCAGCTCGTCCGTTTGATATTCTCTTCTCGTCTTGGGTTCTCGGTTCTCGCCTAAAAGCATACTCTAAACTAGTTAGGGAGCTTGCCCAAGATTACACTGTAGTAGTCAAACTTTCACTAAGTCTTTTAGGAACTTTGTTAGAAGTGATCCGTGTCCGGAGATCCTTCAGATATTCCTGTGATATTTAATATCCCTCTAAGATAGATCCAATATTGAAGACCACGATCAACTTTCATCATACTACTGATAGAGCCAAACTTAAATCAACACAGAGAGCGCTAGACAAATTATTTTCCAACCAAAATCGACAGTAGCTGTTTGCTAGCAAAATTAACCAAAAACTAATTTCAAACGTAGGTAGGTAGGTAGGAATAATATTGAAATCTAAATAAAATATGTAACGAAAATCTCAGTAAATTAAAATACTGCTGAAATAGCACTAAAATTAATGTTTGTTCAAATTTTCTCTTTATTTGGCTGGCGTGTTTGACTATCTACAAACTCTGGCGAGCTATCAAATGAACGCGGAACAAATTCTCAACCATTCTGTATGTTTAGTCCGGGCGGCCGCTGCATGGTTGCTACCGCATCGAATAACTAGATAAATGATTCCATTTTCTGCGAAAAGTAATCCTTTATGACCACGTATTCAGACTTCGTTTATCACGTGGCTTCGTGTTTTCAAATCAATTACATGGTTTCATCCCGTGAGGTAAAAGTCGGACAAAGTGATAGCTTTTTTGTTTAAAGTTGCCTTATCCAGTCACTCGATGAGGTAGTGATCATGCAGCGGCCGCCCGTATTATTTGTGTATTTTTCGTACAAACAGCAGTCACGGACGGGACTCGACATCTCGACAAGCTGTGGGAATAGCGTGTAATACTCCACATTTCTCTCAAACCGTTAAGCTGACAGGAGAAATACTAAAGTTTCGAAATTTCCCTTTCCTTTTTGTTTTGATTCCCTATATAAATTCCCAAATAAGGTTGCAAATAAATAACTATAGATGTGAACCCAAACCTACTGTTAGCTTCGGAAAAACTAAGTAACTTTTTCCTTTCCAGATCATTGAACATGTCGAGATCATGCTACGATAGAACGAAACTAAGCAATATTTGAGTGGAGACAAGATGTCGGAGGTCGGCGTGGGCGAGGCGCTGACCACGGCAATGCCTGAGCAGCAGGTGACGGCGTACTGCGAGCCCGGCGGGCTGGAGTTCCAGCGCATGTACGCGACCGTGCACGGGTACATTGCGTTGCTCATCTGCCTGCTGGGCTGCGCCGCTAACTCCGTTAACATCGCGGTGCTCAGCCGCAAGGAGATGATGTCCTCAACTAACTCCATCCTCACAGGCCTCGCGGTCGCCGACCTACTAGTCATGATTGACTACATTCCCTTCGCACTTCACATTTACATAAAAATATTTTCTGAACTCAACAAGAACTCTTACGGATGGGCTGTGTTCATATACTTCCATTCTATATTCAGTCAGACGTTCCATACGATATCGATCTGGTTGACTATCACGCTGGCTGTGTGGCGATTTATAGCGATCAAGTTCCCTCAGAAAAACAGGACACTGTGCAATAAACAGAACACGAACATAGCTATAGCGGTAGCGTACGCGGTGTGTCCGATATTGTGTCTTCCTATTTACTTCGCAATGAATATTCAGGAAGTAACTCCGAGACAAGGCGTTGTAAACGAAACTTTGAATGGGACAGACTCTGTGAATGCGACCGCGAGTAGTGAGCCAATGTACCAGTTGTCGATGACGGACAACAAAAGTTTACTTACCGCGATATTTTGGATTTATAGTGTGTTTTTAAAACTCATACCGTGTGTAGTGTTATCAATTTTAAGTGTGCTCCTAATATTAAAAATGAAATCTAGTGATAAGAGAAGACAGAAGCTGCTGAAAAAATCTGCAATCACAGCAACTGAGGTAATATAACATTTACTTAGTTGAATTTCTCTTAGTATTATTCTCTGACGGAATTGATTAAGTTAAGCCATTTATTGTGCAGCCGTCCAGTCCCAAATGTTAGTTGTCATTGTTCCGGAGAGACTGTCTGGACGAGAACAATGCTTATGGCGACAACTAGACTCCCTTGTCCAACACAGAGACGTGCGCTATCGAAATCTTGCGTAACTAACACCTCGAGCCTATATCTGACCTGGATTTCAATTCAACATTGTTTGATTTCACGTTGTAGATCTGATCTGATTGTATTTACCCACGGGTATTGGAGATAGCTAGGCTAACCTGGATTGGACCTGGCAACTAGGTAATCCACCCAAGTGCACTACCTATCACTTCATTTTGATAAAGAAATGATTTAATGTTAATCGCATTTACTATAAGTATATTTAAATCTTTTTTTTTGAAAACTTGCAAAATTTTCAAGCGCGGGCAGGATTTGAACCTGCGACTTTCGCATTACTAGTGGCGACGCCTCTTCCATCTGGGCTACCGCAGGTCATTTCTTGCCCGCCAATTTTGCAAGTGTATTTTAATGCCAGTAACGCTTGGCATGGCTCCATCTACCGGGTTAGTTTTTCAACTAATTATATTTAAATCATAATCTTGTAAGTCACAAGCTTGTTTTAGGTCGAACGAGCTAATGCACAATATATTGTGACACAGTTACCACCCAAGCACTCTCAAATATGCTTTAAACTCTATCATATAAAGGGTAAAATTAAAATATAATGCTTAAAATTTTATAAATATAAACTTAAACGAACATCACATTGGGCTTTTCTGAATGCAAGATCTTGCACTGCCCTCTCCAATCTGCCTGCCAAGGGTGGTGAGTAGGGCAAATACCCCTGATAGGAGGCCAGTGTTCAGCAGTGGACTATTGTGTTGTGCCTGATATAGTACGTGACATTGTACTAATATCAGCTACACAAGAACTAACCCATTTAAGAGATCACCATACATCGGCAATTTTAAGTAAATGTATGAAAAACCAGTATGAGATGATCTCTGAAGGGATGGGCGTTTATGAAATGTTTTTTATGTCTGTGCTGGAGCTAAATGTAACTTTTTACAATAATAGAATAAACAATGGGTGCGAGGATAATGAGTGTAAATAAAATTTATCCGACGCTAGAATATTCACTGACGGACAGACTACTGCAGCTTTAAGACCCCTAGAGGAATAATGTACCTTCATCGTTTATTCCATAATGACTGCTATTTTCAGATAGAGAATTGATCGAAAACGCGTCTTGTATGCGCATGCCAAAAAATTTGAAACTGGATTCAAAGGGTGAACAGGCCCTCGAACATGCCATGAAAAATGTGTGAGCCAACAGAACGATGAGAATATAAATAGGTGATGATTTTTTTGGGAATGAGCTGGTTCGCACTTCTTAAAATATTCTCAGTTATATTTAAGGCGAGTGTAGCCGCCAACGACCTCGACAGTAGCGCCACCTCACAAAAAATAAGTTTTCTCTTTAAACAAACAATCTAGCAGAATATCCGTCACCCAAGTTTTTTGTATTATCCATCAGTAAAATTAGAACCTGCAAACCTAATGTAATATTCGCTGCAATTAAAGTTATGGAAAAAAGTACCTAAAACGGCCACTTTTGGTATTAATGGCCAACTTTAATCACAGCGAATATTTCACTGAGTTTTCAGGTTCTAATTTTAAGGATAATACAAAAACTTATAGGTATATATATAATATTCTGATAGATTGTTTGTATAAAGATAAAAAAAAATTGTCAAGTGGCGCCACTGTCAAGGTCGGTCACGGGTACATTGTATTTACTTGTCAGGGAGAGAAGAAACGCCTGAACGACGACGGCAAGCGCGGCGGAGGGGGCCGCACCGACCGCACCACGAGGATGCTGGTGGCGCTACTGGGACTCTTCCTAGCCACGGAACTGCCGCAAGCACTCTTCGGACTCCTCACCGCCATCGCGCCACATCTCTTCGAGATTTGCTATTATTCTTTTGGTGAGCAAAAATGAAAAATATCGTGCATATTTAGCCTAAAAAGTAAGTAAGTAAAAACACTTTATTGCACAAAATAACAAACAAGAGTAACAGGAAAATTCAATTACAAGCGATCTCAAAGTATCATTTATGAATTATTAAATTTGAAATTTATACATTTAATATGCAGAAAGGTTAATACTCCATTAACGGGCACAGCATGACTAATTTTTTCAATGGTTTTGAAATCTATTGCGGGTAGTTAAGATTCAATTTTGGGTGAGAACATTCTTCCCATTGCCTTATAAAGGGTTTAAAATAAAAATAGAAAGTTAAAAATCTTACTGGTTTCGTAATCGTAAAAATTCTCTACACTATGGAGTAAAGAGATTTCTGACCGTCGGCGTCGTTGGAGAAATAACCTTGCCTAACTCTATTTAAAAATGTCTCTCATCATGTACGTTTACGAAAAATATGAGTTGTGGCTCTGCACTTACTCGTAGGTACTATCAGCAGCATATCAACCTACCCTTTTATGGGATCAACTTATCCTAGCCATTCTTAGTAACTGTGTGAAAAGCCAGAATAAGTGAGTCCCTTAAATGAGTACATAAATGAAGATAGTAATCTCCTACTTGTTGTTATGTATTACATAATTAATTACTGCTATACAAATTACCGGAATCAGAAACCAATTTAAATCGAAACTACCGCAGACAAAGGAATAGAATGTGAATTGTATTAATGAGGCCTACTTCAAAGTATTTAAGTACAATTACTTAGAAGCCTGATCACAGTTCACCCTAATAATAATCTGTTGTTTAAAGTTCTTTGAAGTCAATCTATGTTGTGAACGTGACGTCGGAACAGTCTTGTTTACTTACAATAAACAGTTCTGAAGCAATGGTAAGCATAATAACCACATACAAAATGCCAGTAAGTATCTGAGCTCATTGAACATTGATCCACCTGTATTAAATTAATGCAATTTTAGGCGATAGGCTGTAAACCTGTCATTATGGTGATACACATTTATCTGAATGATCCTCGATGTTTGTCAGGCGCAGATCGCAAGGGATATAGGCGTGATATATGTATGTATTAAATATACAAAAAGCATAAATGAAACAATAATACCTAATAATAATAACTTATTAAGAAGTATTGGTACAAGACCTATTGAAATGTTTGGTGGTTTTTACTCGGTGCCGCACGATATCGCGGTTTTTGATAGCAGCAAGTAAAATTATAGCCTGTGTTAGCCGCAGGGTGACGATGTCTGTAACATAAATAACCTTTAATGCACAAAAACAAGACATAGACATACAGATAGAAAAGAAAGAGCACAATGTAGGCGACCTTATAACTAGGTAGCTATTTCTATCAGACAACCTTATTCATACATCTACTTTTATTAATGACGGCCGATGTAGCGCAGTGGTAGTGCGACTGCCAGCGACAAAAAGGTTCCGGGTTCGATTTTCAGTCACAAAAGTTTATGATTATCACATTCTGAATCAGTTCCCGGTCTGGTTCGGACATTGCAGGGTGAACCATCTGATTGTCCGAAAAGAAATGGTTCCGTGCTTCGGAGGGCACGTTTAGCAGTCGGTCCCGGTTGCTGTCTGTGAATACTTAGACGTCGGTCGTTACACAACCATGTGAAAATGAAAATGAAATTACATTATTCAATGTAGGATAGATATTATCACTTCTCTGTCTGAGACCTACTACTAGCAGTAGGCGGTTAAAAAACTCTGACACCAGGGTTCAGCGTGTGGTTGGACGACTCGGTGTCCCACACAATAAGAGAGATCAATAAAAGCGGACCGGCAAAGTGCTACTTACAAAATCGTGCGTTGCGTATGAGAACCACCATTGAGGTTCATTACATTAAAAGCCTTTAGTCCAAAACACAGTTCCGAGTCTAACAGTAGTTCACCAGACCACATAAATAGGGATAATCGCAATAAATTCTATTTTAGTTCAGTTAATTCGTTTTCAAGGTGGGTCGTTTTTCATTAAGGCGATATCCTCGGAATCTGTTATGTGTTTATTTGCTTGGGCACGCCATTGCAATAAACTTCGAGTGCCTCATTTTCCGGGATTATACGTGTTTCATGTCGTGCAATATCTGGAGCTTACTATCTTATGTACGCTACGTACGGTCCTGTTTCTACTCTCATAAAATTTACAAATATATCGATTAAACTTGAAGCTCTAGGCTAGCTTAAGTTATGTAAATCCTAACAATTTGCTAAACAGTTACTGCAATCGAGTTTCTCCACGGTCTAACTTCGAGGAAACATTAAAACGATCACCATAGAGGCCTCGATTATCCACAGCTGTCCTGGAGCGACCAACTTCGTTACAAGATATTATGAATGGAAATGAACTTATCAACCTAACCCAGCTTTTCGACGCAGCCATCGGGTAGTAATTAGAAGCGCTTTAACAAACTAGTAACAACAAGGTTTTAGTTACCACTCCGGGGAAGGTTTATACGCCTCATTATTCATCCATTAGAGAATGAAATTTGGATAGCCTCACGCCTTCAAGTCTGGCAACACACAGTTTCAAACAGAAAATTGTGTATTTTGTGTTCGGTCGGGCCCTGGGTAATTAACTTAATACGATTTTTGTGTATGTTTAAACGTTTTAAACTTCTCGTGGGAAATTCCAGCAGAAATCTGCAATAATGCATTTTGAATGAGCTTGAGATCTACTTTTTATGCCACTGGTACTTAAATGTTTTTGTAATGGCAGAGTAAAACACACTAATAACACTAACATGTACTTAAGTGTAGCTTTTATAGATAACAGTCGGACACAATGTTTAAAAAAAACTTGGGTTTGAATCGTTTGCATTGTCTCGAAAATAAAGTTTTATTTAAATAATTACCTTATGTCTCACTTCTAGTAATAATTTTATTGCAGATTCATTAGAAGCACTATAGAACTAATGACCGTGTTGTTTATCTGGTGATACTTTATGGATGCATTTTTTTTTATTAAGGGTGGGTTTGCTCTTGACTCTAGTCTAGGTCTGCCTAGAAGAAGCCTGTTCACTCTTACTTTGAAGAGATTCTCTCATTTTAAACTTATTCCCGCAAAACGTTCATTAATCCTCGAAGAGTAATTATCAAAAAAGTAGGACGAGGACATAAAACACCTAAGATCTCCTTTAAGAAACGCGTTCTGTTTTTAAACACATTTTATCTATTTTCCCCCTAATGTGGTAAAGTCATATAAAACCAAGAGAAACCAGCTCTCTTGATTGAATTTGTACATTTTTACGACCATTTACGCGTTGACACGTCGCGAAGCCTGGAAGCTTCTTTCCCCAATAAAATACGTCACCACTAATGTACGGAGAGCTTCAACAAATAGGTTAGTAGTGCCTTGTTGGGGTAGCCTACTTTTAATAATAGTGAGTACTTGAGTGATGTGTGTTTATGTTCTATGCGAATTTAAGTAGGTAGAGGTACATACCTATACTTCAAAGTTGAAATATTTTTTTTATTATATTGAGTACTTAAATACAAACATTGTACACAATTAGACAAGAACGACTTAAAATCTTTGGTTTGGCAATTGTAGCTGTGTAGCTTTTTCATTAGATATTTCTTTTTTATGATGGGTAGGCGGTATGGTAAGCCAGGTAAGCCTCTTGCAATAAAAAGCCTCAAGTTATAAATAGTTAGGTATTAAATTCAATATCTTTGTAATGAGTTAAATATCTGTTACTACCATCGCGATTTGCGTTTAGTATTAATGTTTGGTATATTACAAATTAATTAACAAAATATCACCAACGCTATTACAAGAAATTATCAATAATTATTACCGAAATTCCAAGAGCTCATTGTTAGGTAAATAAAAGATTCAATCCACTGGATTGAACAGATTTAATCCCAGTTTTTAGCATAATATACCAACCTGTATTTCATCATTTCTAGTAAGCGGAGAAAACTTTTAACGCGTAGGAACAGTGAACAAGCAAGTTATCCAAAGCTGAAAAAGAGAGTTTAATTTTCGAGTAAATTATTCATCATACTAATCTAATTGGAAATTCAGAATGAAAAAACTGTAAATTTATTAAAACACTATTATAAATATAAGAGGTACACTAATAAAAATATAATAAAAAGATTTAGGGCGATAGCAAACTCCGTGTGAGAAGCATGTCCGTAGACGCAGCAAAATGCTGACTTGACAACACCTTTGCCTTTTTTTACCCGACTGCCTCAGAAGGAGGATAATGTTTATTTATTAAAGTCGCCTTTATCCATAAATATAGGCATAATAGTTATCCAAGTAAGGATCACGACTTACATAAGTTTAGCCTAAATTAACCAAATGCTTATATATTAATTATGTTCTAAAAAAGTTTTATAAACAAAAAATATGCAGCGTTACGCATAAAAAACATTGCTATGTAGACTACCTACTCTGTTTTAGCGAGAATTTGGAGAGACCTAAAGAACTTTTTTCGCTGCTTTACTTTCACATAATATTTAAATTTTCATGTGGGTCGACCTCGTTAGTTTCCCTTTATACAATCAACACTGTACCTACAAAATACCTGTACCTGCAAAAATTGAACCATAAAATAAAATAATAAAAATAAATAAAATAATTTATTTTTCTTTAACAATTAAAGCCTTATTCACATAGGTGTTGGTGTCTCTATTTAAGCGAAAATAGACTGTGTTTAGAGACACCTCTCCTCTATAACAATAATAACAAATAAGTGAAGGCCGACGGTGATATATATATACAGAAAGGCAAAGTTAAGTTTTATATGAATTTAGAAATATACATTTTGAAAAAAGGAATAAGTCCAAGCATACATACGCCTGTGTGTGTGTGTGTATGTGTGTGTGCTTGCCATGTTATACTACATGATCCATCAAAATCTCAACTTCTTCATACAATTGCGGTTGAAGCCAATTTATTAATAGTTTTTTACATTCCCGAAATTTTTTGTCGTATGTGTATAATTCTTTATTAATTTTGTTATACAAAAAAATTGACCGTGAAATATATTGCCTGCTGGCAAACGTAGTTTTGGTTGAAGTTGACTGTACTACAATATCTTTTGGTCGTTTTGTCAGGAGATGAGGGTTAAAGCATACAGACTTATGCGTTTTTAGAATAACCATTAGTACGTATAATTTTCTAAAAGAAAGTAAGCCACTAATACGATAAAGGTCAGCGGTGGGGTAACGTCTTTTTTTGAAGTACATGACCTTAATGAGCGTACGTTGTGCTCGTTCTAAATCAAGGAAACGAGTCTTTGCAGCACCACCCCAAACTGGAATACAGTATGAGATAATAGATTGGGCAAGAGAAATATATATTTGATTGAGAAAATATTTAGATGTGTCCTTGTCGCAATTATGGTCAGGTAATACGTGTCTTAAAGTTTTAAAAATCCACACTAATTTTCTGGTTCTGCTTATAACGCGGTCTAGATGAGGGTACCACGATAACCTTTGATCTACAAATACACCTAAGTATTTCACTTTTGTAGTTTTGTCTATTGTTGGACAGTTACACAAGATTCTATTAGAACCATCACAACACGTATGTATTTTCAAACAAAAATCGCTTTGTGGTTGTGAGTTGTTGTAGATGCTAAAGCATATGAAGTTGGTTTTAGAGGTGTTGAGCGTTAGGAGGTTATCTTGGAGCCACCGAGCAACCTGTGTTAGACCGAGTTCCGCACTTCTCCTATTTCCAAGGATTTATCAGCAAAGACTACGGCCGTGTCATCAGCGTATGATAGGATTTTAGCGTTCGGTATCCTCATACTACACAAGTCGTTGATGTAGATGAGGAATAGTGTGGGCCCTAAAACGCTGCCTTGAGGCACGCCACACAACACATCCGCATCCTCGCTAACGCATCCAGGAAGTTTTACTCTTTGTTTCCTACCCGATAAATAACCATCAGGGAACCAACGTATCTGTTATAGTTTATTACAGCCATGGTGGTCTACAACATGTACCTATTCCAGATCTTCAATGTTGATGTGCCAGCAAAAGCGACAACTGTTGCTATAGCGCCATTTTCGTACCTCGTTTAGTTAAGCCGGTGTCCTGTACCCGATTTTATCAAACTACAGGCTACAATTTTACAGGTGAAATTCGATGCTCATTCCGTAGTCGGTTAGCCATTATGATACCAGGAATATGAACCCGCTACGCAATGTACTAAGAATTTCACCTGTAGACTTGTAGCTTGTAGTTTCATAACATAGGCACCTGGTATTCCCCATTAGGTACGTCAGGTCCTTGATTCTATTTTTCATCAGAAGCCATTACTCTTGTGGTTTATCTGGGCTACTGGTGGTCTACATATACCTACCCTAGTGTCAACTATGTTTATAATTATACTTTTTTAGACAATTTACTTACTTGAAGTATAGCGGCGCGGTATGTCATGTTTTCTGATTTACTTTGATTCCCGTAGGAATAAGACATTATCCCGCGGTAAATGTAGCATATGTCCTTTCTTCTTCTTCTTCTTCAACCCGTTGCCACCCAATTCTGAGTGTAGGTCTCCTCCAATGTTTTCCACTTCTGACGGTCAAGGGCCTGTCCCATCCAGTTCTTCCCAACAACTTTGTAGATGTCGTCTGTCCATCTAGCCGGCTGTCGTCCCATGTTTCGTCTTCCCTCTCCCATACGTACTTTATCAATGTATAATTTATGTTTATGGCAAATTTTGTTATAATTGGTTCAGTGGTTTAGGCGTGAAAGCGTAGAAACAGACAGTCAAACAAACAGACTATGATAGCTAAAAGCAATGTCGTACTTAAAAAGAGAGCAAAAATATAGTTTCAAGACGATCAAACAAGACTGAACTCTCCCGCAGAAATTCGTGTATCGATATTATCTTTTACCTATAAATATGATATCTAAGTTTTACCGCCTATATTGTCTTATCTCAAACTTCACGAATAGTATCATCAATAGGTACTACATGAGGAAGGTTTAAATGTGTTTAAATATTTTGACCCGAATCTGCGCGACTGAACTTTCTGCACTAAGTTCTTTATTTTGAATCGTGTTTAGTACACACCTGACTACAACCCTAAATTGCTTTTCATGAGATTTCATGAAAAGCAATTTAGGGTTTAGCACGATTGTGCCGCTCTAAAGATCTAAAGATCTTGCCTACTGATTATGAACATTAATCTAAACTGACAAGGACAAGGGTCTACCCTACGTCAAGGTGAAAATATAGCGGACATAGATTGATTTGATTTATACTTCTATTTCTTCAGTTGATCAAGAAATTCAGTGGTGATATTGAAATTTTATTTTATTTTTTGTGGGAAGCTTACCAAAAAATGGGCTATTGGTTTTAGTACAACACTAAGCCATCAACAAAGTTCCGCCTCTAAAACGACAACAGCTTAATTAGTGTTATACACTTTACTGCGTTACTAAAAACTTAAATAAAATTTAAGAAACAAGGAAAAAAGTTAAGTGACAGTAGCCGTAAATCACATAAGTTTGACTTGAGGTTGATTTAAAAAGTGACTTCTAGTGAAAACTCAAGACGTATGGTGGGCAATATTCCCAGGAAATAGGTCAAAATACGTAAAAAGAACTGGATCCCTCCCATTTAAAATTGCCGATCAGCTGATATGACTTACTAGGGAAACTCAAAAAATTACATATTTCAATCTATGTTCCTTGGATAAAATTGTTCCTTATCACCAGCTCGTCTTGAGACTTGCTATCAGTCACCAGTCAAATTGCTCCTCATATAGTTGCCATAATAATTTTAAAAATAAAGTGTTGGGACAGCTTTTGGTTGATTTTTTGATCTCAATGTTCTAGAAGTAGGTATAATAAATTAACTAAAAGCCACTAGAAAAAAAGATAGTCAATTCACTTGTATCTTTTCCTGTATTTCCGTATAGCTTAATCGACATATTTCTCAATGGCGCAGCTGGTATCACGTCTTTATTTTTACCGCACTATTTCTGGAAATTAAACTGGAACGCTCTAAAAACTAACGCACGTACAGGTGTACTATTATCTCTTGAGGTTGTTGTACACTACGTTAGCAGTATTATATTTTCTGTAAATGTGCATTGGCCAACATGCAGTGTTACCGCAGGAACATAAGTAATGGAACTTTCAGATAAGTTTGAAGAAAACTGAGGTTTATTTAAAGATATCAATTTCATTTTTATTTCTTGTGTTTCTTACATTGGAACTAAAAATGAAATTGTGCAGACACCAACCAGATTAAGTGTGTGCTACTTGATGCACGTTACCTACCTGTGTGGAGTGGGACATTGTTTTATTATAAGCTCAATGCTGTATTTACAATAAACGAATAAAGTAAAGTCAGAAAATCATATAAAAAAACAGACCAAACTTAAATAAAAACCAATTGTCAAGAATACTCTATTTTCGAAGACATATTACAGGACAGAATATTATCTTAAATATAAAGAAAGACGTCTGGTCTGTAGCGATAGTTGCTCCAACAGATTGCATGATATACTAAGATAGATAGATCATATTAAAACATGAATTCGACATAGGTTCTAACGTTAACATGCATCTTTTTCAAATTACTGTACATTTATTATTTATTTTTATGTTATGTTATGTAGGCTGTGACTTTCTAAAAGAGAATCTTGTAAATTCATACTATATACTTACGACTCAATGTCCCACATGAAAAGAAAGACGAAAAGAAGATACTTATCTATACAACAATAACAAAACAGTAAAACCCGCGTGTCTGTACATTGAACAAATTCACGAAAAACCAATCGTAGACGATGTAAAAATAATACTAGAACACAATTTTAATTCATTTTATTTTTTTTGTCTGCCTGTTTGTCTGTTTGTCCGGAACTATAACTAAGCTAATCTCCAAAACTACGAGACAGATTCGAATGAAACTTTTTGTTGTGTATAGTTATTAAACCTGGTCAACATCTAGAATAATACTTTTTACTGCGGGATAAACACTCATTCCCACTGGAAATACGTTTTAACGTATAATATTTAGGCCGCTAGGAGCCCAGCTACAGTATAAGAAATTCAGAAATGTCTGCGTTTTGCCTGGCACATTGACATCGAGGGTCTGGAGTACCAGATATGGTACACCAGGAACCCGCAAAAACTAAAAGAGATACGGATATTGGTCCATAACAAACGCAATTGCCCTGTGTGCCTAATAAGTCAAAGGCAAGATACACTGGTACTAGCGGTGGTATGCTAAGCATAACATTCAGTCAACGAAAAAGAAAGATGACGGCTGTTGGCCAAAGTTACCGACACACAATGCTTCTAGCATCTTTAAAATACAACTGATAATCGCATTTATACAGGATGTAAGGGGACGAAGTACCGAAAACTTTGCAAGCATGATCAGACCATGAAACTAAATAACTTGTTCTATGGAGCCTAAGTTGGGAAACATTAATTTTTTTACTTTCTATTTCCATAGAAAGTCAGCTAATAGGGAATTTAGTATGGGAAGTCGAAAAAATTCATGTTTACCAACATATCCTCCATTGAAAAAGTTGTTCAGTTGCATGGTCTGATGATACCTGCAAAGTTTTCGGTACATCGTTCCTTACATACCGTATTAAATATGAGTATTACGAATCCATAAACTTCGACTTCACATACTACGATAATATTCCGTTACTCAGTCGATAATACGTATTCTTTTAGAGCTGGAACTTTTTATTTCATTTTGTGGAAATCGCGCCGTAGTTAGCTGAGCGAGTTTGAGTTGGGTTATCTTCCTTTTGCAATAAATCAATATGGGTGCAAAATAAACCCGGATACGGAACCAGCGCAACTACATTCTGAATTTTAAAACCCTAGCGCAACTTGAATGCGGGCCGTATCGAATTTGAATTCGAAATGAGCGAAATCGTACTGTACGGAGAAACTCATTCGTCGCATACGAAACTAGTTGCCAAGTCAACAGGTGATATTTTATATAGTATAATCATTTTAATTTAGCTGAAATGTGTATAATTATGACTTTCTTTTTGTGAAGATATAAAACATTACCTTAAAGGGTTCTTTTTTCAAAGGTTACGTAGATAGATATATGTATGTATTAGAAAATTTTAAGTTAACAGTGTAAAACGTTGAACGTTGGAAGATGGATCATACCATTAAAAATTAATCACGATATAGTCATTATTTTAATGTAGCCATTTATTTTAATGTCCTTCTTGAATAAAATAAGATATATTTATTCGTACCTATGATATGTCCTTCATACAAATAATACCTTATATTTTTATTTGCCAGGTGAGGTGATGGACCTGATGGCGCTGGTGGGATCCGCGGTGAACTTTGTGCTGTACTGCAGCATGTCGCGCCAGTTCCGCTCGACGTTCACGCGGCTCGCGCGCAAGGTGCTGCCGCGGGCGGCCGGCGCGCAAGACGCCGAGCTCACCGCCAACAGCGTCGAGACGAAAGCGTAGCGAAAGCCTACGGAGACGCCGTCCACTGCGCTCCTGTGATGGTGTCTACGAAACTTGATATAACGTTAAATACTAAAATAAAATATGGATCGAACCATGAAAATCAATTTTTGAGGTGAAACCAACGTTAGCGATGAACCATACCTGCGTAAAGTAGCAGAAAATAAAAATTGTATGTCATATTCAAACAATCCTTACTTTGCACATATTGGTTAATCAATCGGGGTTATCGGAATGATAGAATAAATATAAACGAGTTACGGATTCCAATGATACTGTCAATAGATTTTTTGTATGTAGGATATTCGGATTTCGACCCATATTTTATAACGAAAAGGATTTGAAGATAAATGTATGTCTAATAATGTCTATGAACTCTTGTGCTTTATGTGTTCCTAGTGTAAGGGTGTAGGACGACCAAAGAATGTAGTAATAAGTAGTGAATGAAATTACCAAGCGAAATGTGTTGTTACATGTAAAAAAAATGTAGCTGTTTATTGTACATAAATACATAATAATGTATGTTTTATAAATTGTAGTGAATCGGTGTGTACCTAATGATTAATTTTGACATGAGTGGATTGTATAAACGAACGGCGAGCTAAAATGTTATGTAAAAAACTGATGTAATTTTCAGGAAATTACAAAAGTTTTCTTTCCTTTACTAAGTATACTATGTAGTCAAGTATGCCTCTGTGCGCAGTTAGGTAGGTACCTTAAATAATTGAATTGTAGTATATCTAACTGTTGAACTTCAAGCGTCTAATACTAATTATAGATCTTTAGGAATTATCCCTTTTATATTAGCACGATGTTGACGAAAGCAAATTAGCTAAATTAACACCGGCAAAACATAATTTTACAGCTAAAGTGCGGCCTGCATACCAAATAATTGTTTTCCCATTGGTTTACTGTAAATATGGTGCCCAGGAAATTGGCACCATGATTCACTTGAAGAGAACAAATATTTAGTTTAACTATTTACTAAAATACATTACCATGCCTTGTAGGTAGTTAGGCAGATCGTCACAAGACACAAAAACGTAAAATTTCGCCAAATAAGACAAAGGTTTATGATGTAGGTATACGAGACTTACTTGTTTATGACTTACTCGGTAGAGTTTAGCCTTCTACGTTTCGGCTGGTTAAGACAGCCTTCTTCACGGAAGTAGACAGATCACATACGCCCGCCCGTCAACTGTGACTGCCGAACTTTGCGGGCCGCGGCTTGCTGCGCTTGCGCCGAGACGGTAGGTGGCGCTCCAGTAGCGGCAGTTCATGGTTCTTGCCGTGGTTGCGGTTGACTTGTAGAGTCTATCACCGAAAAGTCCGAACAATAAATACTTACCACATCATTATTCTTCACTTGGATTGCTGACGCCGGTGATACCGTTTTTAGCACTGGCTTCCATAACAGCGATACCTACCAACCACTATCTCTATTGAAATTTAGAAGATGGCTTAATTCTATAGCTTCCCGAACTTTGCGGTTTCTGTGGTGCAAAGAACTTTCCCTAGCCAGAATCGCTGTCGCGTAAACCCACATCATGAATGATAGTTGTTCGTATAATAATAAAATGTTTGAGGGCTATTTTCGGCAAATTGGTATAAATGTTAATTACTTACACATGACATACCTCGCACCTCATCGTCGTATCTTACGAAAACACCCTTGGTGATGCTAATTTAAGCAAAAAAATGGTTTCGGTTTTGTCATCTCCCGGTTTTATCTAAAACCTGTGACATACCTATACATGTTACGATTACACACTCATTGACCACTATAGTTTATAGTAATATATATCTATCTACGATATAACGACTCTTAAATATTTAGGTAGGTAGGTATGAAAAAAACCGCCTACGGACGATATAGCACCAGTCGCTAAGTAATTGAGAATCTCGAGTCCCTCTTTTGGCAAAATGCTTCAGCACAATGATGCGTAA
This sequence comes from Tuta absoluta, assembly GCA_027580185.1. Classification (NCBI taxonomy): domain Eukaryota; kingdom Metazoa; phylum Arthropoda; class Insecta; order Lepidoptera; family Gelechiidae; genus Tuta; species Tuta absoluta. The sequence continues at coordinate 9,780,843 of JAQAHW010000003.1, forward strand.
CGTTCACTGTTCACAAGGGGATATCCCTACATTCAATAAATTGTTTGGAAATAAAGGTTTTTTCGGTATTTTCTTTCGAGAGTTTCTTTCAACTGACTTTTCTTTGATTTACTTGTCTGTAAAGAGTATTTGATACAGTTGTAAGTATTCATAATTTTTACCATTATTCTACCCTAACATTTTTTTTACTTCAGTACGAAAACTTGTTTACCTAGACATAGTCCAGACCGCAAGGCTTTGATCTACGGAAACATTGCGCACTCGTATTGGCCTTGTATTCTTTTACTAATTGAGGGTCGCGTCGTGCTAGCTATTATAATTATTTTTGCAACGATATAGCGCCTTATTCCTACTCTAATGATGGTTTTATTCTGGCATAATAATATGAAGTAAGGATGCGTTATTTCGCCTGATGTCAGCGGGGATATGTTTTTGGAATTATAAACTTTATTCCAAATAATTGTACCATCCACAATAGTAGCAAAGCATAGGCATAACTATCGGTATATGATACGCCATTGTATCTCAACTCGTAGAAAGCGGGTTTGGAATAAAGTTCTGTGGGTAGTATGACAATTGGGCCAGTAAGTGGCACACTTTGAAGGGACGGCGGGGACTCTTGATTCAGTTAGTAAACTTTGTGATCAGGGACTGGAACGCATTACGCTATGGCTAAGCTTATAAAATAGGTTCTGTCATACGTGACGTGTATGTCGAGAAGATCTATATCCTGCTGGGACGATCTGTGCATTTAAAAAAAATTATCGTCATCACGCTGGACACTAGCTTCACCCTTCTGGGACTTAGCTTTTGCACGCTGTGCAGGTGGGCAAATATTTTCTATATTATAATCCATATAAGGGGCTCCCTTACTTCCTTACTTCTACGTGGACAAAATTTATTATACGTAGAGAAAAGGATTACACATTGGGCTTGATCGTGGGCTTTGCAGAACTCAACGCGCTACAATTCATTGTTTAATTGGTTCATCCTAGATATACTAATAATTTTACGTACTTAATTACTTTACTTAACTTATTTCACGAAAATATCGCTTGGATCTGCCCCGCGTGAAATTTGTTATATTAGTAAACTTTGAACAAATTCTGTCTTTTGGAAATACTTTAGGAATAGAACAAATTGTACCCTAATTTTGTAACTGGTAATACGCCTATTCAGAAACGATAGGTAGCTTAATCGAAGCGAGCTTTATCATGAAATTTCTGGGACCCAAAGGGATTAATATTCCAAAGTGGATTGAGCCATCCGACTGAACGAATTATTGCGAAGGAATATTGTAAACAAGGTGATGGTTTAATATTCCAAACACACGCCTCGTTTCCTTCGAATTATATTTTACTTTATATCATTTAGGTTCTATTTACTAAGTTACAGATTATAAGGACACTTTCACTTTTGTGATTGGCCAGCAGAAAAATGTTCTTTCATTTTACTAGGAACTTGATGGTGTGGTGACCAATCTACAAATTGATTATCTATTGAAGTATTATATTTCTTACTAGTAGCTTCTTTGTGAAGCTGTTTGCTGTAAATTGAAAAAGAGTTATAAAAGAGGAAGCTGCTACCACAATTAATAAATTCTTTTATCTACACTCGTCTCATAATATTCGAATTACGAACTCGAAAACAGTTGCATAAAGACCTGCTTTATGCTTTCTGCATATAGAAATTACATACATCAGCCTATAGCAGTCCACTACTGGACGTAGGCCTCCCCCAGGGTACGCCATAGGGCACGATCTCCCGTTTTCGCCATCCAGTCGCTACCAGCCGCCTTCTGTAAGTCATCGGTCCACCTGGCCGGAGGTAGTCCAACACTAAGCTTGCCGAGGCGTGGCCTCCACTAGAGAACCCGTTTACTCTACCGTCCGTCGGTTCTACGACAAATGTGCCCAGCCCACTGCCACTTCAGTTTGCTACACTTCCAGACTATGTCCGTTACTTTGGTATTTTTGCGGATAGTCTCATTCCGGATTTTATCCATTATAGAGATACCGAGCATAGACCTTTCCATAGGTCTCTGAGCGACATGTAACCGGTGGGCTAGTTTTACTGTCATGTTCCACGTCTCGGCTCCGTAGGTCATGACTGGCAGGACGCACTGATCGAACACCTTGGTCTTGAGGCATTGTGGCAAAGGTGATTCCAAGATATGACGCAACTTCCCAAATGATGCCCAGCCCAGCTTCCACTCTTCTAGTGATTTCAGCCTCAAAGTTGTCTCTACCCAGCTGCAGAGTTTGCCCAAGGTACACATAGAAATTACAGTTTAATAGAAATTACAAAAGCGTAATGTCTTAATGAGAAGGGTCTTATTTCGATTAGGTGGAGAAATAAAGTAAGTTATTTTTTTGCCAATACTAAAATCGCCATCTTTCGCCGCACCTGTCAGATGTTGTACGGTAATTATTCGTTTATTGTTCAGATGTTGTTCAGTTATTGTTCAGTTGTTGTTCTGTTTTTGTTCAGATATTGTTCAGTTGGTTAGTTAAGTTGTTGTTCGATTGCTGACTCGACATCTAAACAACTGCTGAAGAATTTTTAAAATGCATATTAAGCCATATTACATTCTCGAATTAAATTTTTTTATTGGGCCTTGCAATCGCCGATGCGTTTGGAAAAGTGTATAACTGAGTTTTATTATGGAGAGTGTAGATAAAATAATGTATGCATTAGGCATTAGAATGCTCGTGTCACACTATTATCACTAACAGACACTCGCATTCTAATTACCCCATTATATGACAGTTGCATAAACTACTATTATGTGATCGCAGATTATTCTTAAATTAACAAATTATTTACCGGTGTACTTTATTTATTACTTATAAAGTTGTAATCCTGAAAACAGAAGGTAGAAGTTTAAGGATGACCATTATGAACTTAGCTGAAGTACTCGTAGGTGGATAAATAATTCTTCCAACTCTACCACTGTTGATGGATTATTTAATTTCATTATGTACATATCCTCAAATAAAATGAGACGTATAGTGAAATGTCCTAGAATGTAAATACATAAGTACTTAACTCATAAGTCATTTAATGTTAATGTGAAGTTTTTTGTATATTCAATGTTATTCTGAAGAAACAATTTCACTGTGTGGAACTATGTGTGAGCCTAAAACCTTATAGTAAACGATTAGAATAAACAAATTTGCTATTAAGTATGTGTTTTGTGTCATTTAAATTCCCATTATATTTTCGGTAAGTAGGTATTCGGTAAATACTTGACAATGTTTACCTTATAAATCACTGTCTAAACTAAATAAATACCTAGTTAATGTTCTTTGGATGTGTATTGCAATTTTGGGCGACGGGCTGACAACCTGTCACTATAGTGATACACAGTTATCTGATTGACCCTCAAGCTTTTGTCAGACGTGGTGTTAAAATCCGTTTTACGGCCGTTAACGCTCTGCCTGCCCCGTAGGGGATATAGGCGTGATTTATGTATGTATGTATGTTAATGTTCTTTTTATGAGAACGTTTTAAGGGTTCCTTTGTATTTTTCAAAAACATTGTCTTTTAAGTAAGAACTTGTCTAATTCAATACCTAAGGCTTTTTACTTTATACCTAGTCAGTACGTAAATCTTGCATCAAAAAGGTAATATTCTCGTAAGGATTTGATTTTTGGTAGAACAATTAAATTCGCAGGTAGAATTTATTTGCTTGTCATGAAACCACCATGAAACACTTCATCAAAAAATATACAGGTTGTAAAAAAATGTCCCGTTTGTGTATCCCGTTATATCTAGTAGCTAAGTACTTGATTATATTTATAATCTACACTCACAGGATGCAGGTAACTACCGCCGCCACCAATACTTTCTTTGTGTAAGTTCGGCCGGTTCTAGCACATAAGGTACCCAGGGTTCTCCAAAAGAACTGAATTATATTTGTCCCTAGCAATTTTTTACTTGAAATTAATATACTAGTAGAAACTTATTTCTTATGAAAATGTATTTAAATTTTTATAATATTTATACAAGAAAAAATTCAGTTAATTTGCAGTACAGACCGTTGTAGCCCATAACCTCTTATGCGCTACAATAGACTTTAACATTATTCTAGAAAGTTCCGAGGGCCGGATAAGGCTGAGGAAGACACGGCGATGGATTTAGCTCTCCCTAAATCCCAAAACAGCTCTAGCAATTCTAACAAACAAGCTGTCAAGCGCCGGATTCCGATATGAGGGTACGCGATATATGCCAACTACAATTTGGTGTGGTGAGAGTAGCTGATTACTGGGCACCAGATTTATTCTATTAACTTGGTTAGTGATATTTGCGGCAAAGGCAGGCCATCGACTCGACACAAGAGAGGAATCCTTCGATATGGGAGAATGGACGGGGAATTTGCAAGTCAGACCGACGACGTTTTCCTAGCGAACCACCACTTTTATATAAAGGAAAATTGTGTATCGCAATAGTGACAGGTTGTCAGGCCATCGCCTGAGATGGCAATACACACCCTCAAGCCCCTTAGTCACCTCTTACGACTCCCACGGTAAAGAAATGGGGTAGTGCTATTCTAAGCTGGCATCACACGGCTACAAAATACACCTCGAATATATGTTAATTTACCCGGTCGGCTGAAACTTTTTGTATGGGAGTGCCAAGTTCATATTCAATTGTGTATTAACAACGTCATCCATACTAATATCATAAATTCGAAAGTAACTCTGTCTGTCTGTTACGTTTTCACGCCTAAACCACTTAACCGATTTTGATACAATTTAGCATAAGCATAGACAGGAACCTATGAAAGGACAAAGGCTTTTTACCACAGGAAAATCTATCAATCCCACGGGAAACAAAGTAAATCATAAGAAACATAGCACATAACGCCGAAGAAAATCATCAGAGGACGATTCGCTGTGTGGATTGCTTTGCTTTTTTGTGTCAGGCACCTTTTTTACAACTACATACCTATATAAGTACTATCTAATGCGGACGAAGTCGCGGGTAAAAGCTAGTTCCATAAGTTTAAGTTGGATACTATCAACACACAAATTATCAGTAGGTTACGCATACTTTTGCTTCTTACACATCTACATTGAAATATACAAGTTTCATAAAAATACTATTGATAAAGTATAAAGACCTGGTTTAAAAAACAAACAACCATTTATGTATGCTAAAATGAAGCCAAGGATTCAATCACGAAAAACAACAAAGTAAGCAGCTGTAGCCGATCATAAATTTTGTATATGGAGATTTGGCAATCTTACTTTCCACCGCGCATAAACAAATCCTCAGATTTCAGCCGACAGCTGTTATTTATTTATAAAGAGAGATGCCAAATATAATATTTTTTTTCGGTCACCTAAACATAGAAAGTCTATTTACCTACTTAGCCCGAGCGACGAAATGGAACCAAGGTATGAAATTGAAAGGCAGAGTAGGGTCAGAGTAAAAATTGACAACTGAACAACTTTTTATTCTCCCGTTTCGAGGGCTCGTTCATTGAGTAGCATGATACTCATCAAACTATAACGAAAAACATACAAATATATGGGTCTCACTCAGCTCATCTGTTCCACTAAAAAACTTAAAAATGTGTGTCAGACTTAGCAGGATATTATTATTGATTGACAGTATTGATACACCTTTGGCAAAATTCACACTATGACGGGCTGAAGTTCCTTGGTCAAATCGCATGCGTTAGAGTGTGTCATAGTATCCGTTTTTTGTATGGGAATTCGAAACTTCGATCATCTGACAGATGGATGCGTTAAAAAAACGTCCGTCCGTCCGTCATAATAGAAGAACCGCCTTAATCATGCCTAGACGAACATTCGGTCTAGAGCATCATGGAAATTTGCCAAACTGAAAATTAGTCCCAGCAACTCACACACAGTTGAACAAATTACGTCTTGCATCTTCTGTCTTACGCGATTGTAGAGTCATACATCCGCACTTACTTGCCCTTTTGCAACTGATTACATTAACTAGTTACGTTGTGTCGTCCCTACTACCATAAAAAACGTTTTGGTTTGTCCAAGTTATCACGTTAAAAAACTAAACATCATAACTTGTATGAAAGTCAACTACAGGCAGGTAGGTATAAAATCTTCATCCGTGACCGTGTGAAAGGATGAGGATTATGTATAGGTGAATTGGGTTACCAATATTTTGCCTAGCTTTATTTTCTGTGACTTGCCTAAGAATTTATAGCAGGTTCTTGATACATTTCAAGCTATGACTAGCATAGAAGTATTTTCAGCATGTACTATGATTTTATTATGCACTCACAAGTCCCGGCGGGCGCTGACATTTTTTCAATTTCTTAGTTTCATTTATTTTCAGCATTTTGGTATTTCGATCAAAAAACGTTATGAATCATATTTAGGCACCGAAAAGTGTCGGTAACCTTTCAGCCTGGTTTCTAAGAAATAGAACAGTAAGTTGGAAGATCCAGTTAAGATGGGGTCGTCGTATCTCTAGGAGGGAATACAAAGGACTTTGTTAGTGACTAGTTCGATTTTCGGCCAACTAAAGCAAATTTTCCCAAAGCTCCTCATTTCATAGTGTAATCGATCGATCTCGCTTTACGTGTGACAAAAAATGACGTACCTGCCCTAAATCAGGGATTTCTAATTTGACCAAACATTTGACAGAAATTGACATACACTGACAAAAATGTATGTACGGTCGCGTTCTAAAGTGGAGTCATAGTTAACACAAACCTCAGAAAACAAGTCGCTCGCACCCGCGGCTACACTCACACAATGACACAAATGACGTATAACATACTATTATTTGACGAACTACCATTGTATAATAGGCTGAGTAGTATTGACTATTTCACTACATGAATCATAGCTTCGGTAGCGTGGTCAGTAGCGCGGTCAAGCAAATTCTTGACCGTTATTGTGGAGACAATGGATCGAATCCCGATATCTTAGTTGTAATTTTTATTTTATCAAATGAAGCAAAATTTAGTAAATTTTGAATTACATTTTAGTTGTTGCTAGATCGTTTGCGAGATAGTGCGTGTGCTAAGTGATTTTTTTTAACCTAAGTTTATTTATTAAACTTCAGTGTTTATTTCTTCGAAATGCATACTATTATCAGTTTGCAGGATAAGCAGCGTATTGTTGCGCTGCAATTATCTGTGGCGCTGCATGATATTGGATTCAATTTAACTCAAATTGCTAATCAGACTGGTCTGGCCGTAAGTATAGTTTTATTTCATTACAATTGTATTTTGAATATTAAAAACTTTGACTCATAGTATGTTGGTAGCTGTGAACCGATTAGTATAAACTTTTTTATTAATAATGCTACTTTGTTTTAGTGGAAGACTGTTAAACGTTGGGTTACACATTTTGAAGAGGAAGGTAGCGTAAAAACTCGACTCGTCTTATTAATGATTCACAGCTGAGGATGATGGTGTAACAATATGAAGAAAATGGTTCTGCCGCTGGTCCAGGCGAATTAGTAGCACAAGAAACAGGGCGTGCAACTGCCGCTAATTATGTTGATATGCTACAGGAAAGCATGCTACCGACGACGCCGACGGTGCGAAATGTTTAACTGTTTATCCTGCTAGTGAAGTTCCTCGTTTTGCATTTGTCCAGGATAAATTGTCCAGTGCATCGAGCTGCCGTGGTGAATAATTGGTTTAGCCAGCACCCAGATATCCAAGTTATTCGTTGGCCAGCAAAATCTCCGGAGTCCGGACTTAAATCCCATAGAGAATTTATGGGGTTTAATGGTGCAAAGGTGGGACATGCGCAATGAAAGAACTACAGAAGCTTTAGAGGCTCACTGCCTGGGAGTGTGGGAGAGTACCAGAGGAACAGATATATGCACTTATTTGGTCGAGTCTATTAAGTGTTTATTAAGTGTTGTTGAAAACAGCGGAGGTAACACCAAATACTAATTATGTAAGCGGCGATTTTTACTTAAGATTCCAATCAGACCCGATCTAGCATACATTGCTGATTATCTTGTGTATTTCATTATAATATATGAATATACACAAAATAATCAGCAATGTATGCCGAAGCGGGCCCGATAAATCGTTGCTCACTCAACCTCTGTTTACCTGCTTACCCGCCTACTATTGCAGTAGGTATTTGTGGAGCATTACATTAGCAATTAAATTATGCTAAAACATCGATATATATTTATATAAGATTGATCATTATTAGTCAGTTATCTTAAGGCCTTGCTTCAATATCTTTTCATTACGAAAACGAGTACTTAAGCTTAAACCTTGAGATGTAGGCAAATAACTGATTTATTATTATTACAATTACTTTTACTTCCGAGGAAAGTGCATCATCGTTAAACATAGAACAATAAAATAATTACTAACGAAATTATTACTTAAATAACTTTATTGAAAGATTCAATCTAAGATTTGGATCATTCCTATGATCTTATAAATCGATGTTTCAGCTAATGAACACTTAATATAATTTTACATAATATTGTGTTTTATCATTCAAACAAAACTATTAACTAAGTATTACGACAGCAAGTATTTCATGTAGTTTTACATACTCGTATCTTATGGTTACCAAAAGATCTCATTCATGTCATTTTGTTATTTACATAAAGTGATACCATACCTACCAATAAAATAATTTCTTACCTTACTTTTTGTTTTATTACAATATTATAGGTTTATGTTTTTAGATATAATATTTTGATACATAATTTACAATAAACATTTATAGATATAATACATAGATGAATTTATTGAAAAATATTATATAAAATAATTATTACTGGAGAAAATATGGTAAAAACATTTAAAAAACATTATTCAACATACAGAGATCGGATGGGAACCCGGTTCCGTTCTGATTAGAAGGTAAGAACTATTACCGCTAAGCTACGGTAGCTTGTGATCAATACGACGAAATAAAGATATGTAATCTATTGCTTTACTACAAGTGAACGAATAAGGATAACTATAAACAGTTTTAGACAAACCACTGTGATGTATACTTTGTGGTGATGTAGTGGCGAATAGGCTATCACCGAGTAATTATTTCAAAGATTACATAGATGTCGCTTATAGGTGGTAATCTGTTTAAGTTTTAATGCTACGCCTTAAGGTGGACTTTTCTACTTACAGTCGATAATCTTACGTGTGTGCGTAAGTTAGTAAAGTAAGTACAGAGGATAATAACCCGTATTGCATTCTGTCAAGTGGTCTAACTATGACTCCACTTATGAATCCGACCGTACGATTCAATCAAACACTTGTATCAATAAGAGTATTTTTTGCTGTTACTAAGGCAGTTCAGTCACTTGTCGTCCGTCTTTTCGTTTTTTTAATGTCAGGGGTGTAATACTGAATTTCGAAGAACACGAGTCAGACGAAAGGAAATTGCGAATTCCAATCTTATTTCCATACAAATACGGTAACGAATGCGTGTGTCAAACGCTAAACTTGACAGACGCCTCCGTTACGTACCGTAAACCCACCATAGCCGTATTGGTGTGGGAATAAGATTACAATTTGCAATTTCCTTTCATCTGACAGACACATGCGTTACGTTGCGTTAAAAAAACGGAACGACGGACGACGACTGAGTTAACCGCCTAAGCCCCTTGTTAAGATCTATCAAGCACTTGTTTAGATCTGTCCAGTGATTGATTTATTTTACTAAGGAACTTAATTGCAGCAAACTAATTACTTGAAGTGTTCGTATTAAAACAAGTGCTTGATTGATTCAAATATTTATTTTTGAGAGAGTTGTCTTAACAGCCTAAAATGTCTGCAATGCTATATTTATTGCCGTACCATACTGAAGCCTCCATTTTATAAATACAGTTACTGACACTTTGTTTATACAGAACATGACACCATTTGAATCCTATAAATTACTTATCCTACCATTTTGTTTTTGGCTCCTTAAAATCCTATTTTGTTACTCTCAAAATAGCAATAGATCAGATAACTCACCTGGGCCTACTGAAAGCCGATCCTCTTTCCGAACAACGGCTACGACAAGACAACGTCACAGACAAAATACCACTTAATTGGCCAATCCGTGTACTAGGTACGAATCGTATGTACTAGGTACTGGTTACTTTGTGGCCACCATAGGTGCCACACGGAGTTGACATACTTTGCGAATCCGAAATTAATGATAAGAAGTTGTGGGAAACCGCATGTAAGAAGTACACTCACCTCTACACCACCATGCGGCCACAAAATAGAGAATTTAAAGAAGGATAGCTCGCCCCTTTAAGAATAAGCTATAAAAAAATAAACTGCTCTATTTCTATTGTATTTGAAGCGGTAATTTCTTAACTGAATCTAAGTGTTTTGCTCTATAATGAGTGTTTAATTTAGCGTTGCTATGCTGGGGTAGGTTAGGTATTGGTGACGGTCTGTGAATACGCCGCGATGCTCGCCCGCACGCATCGCTCTGGGCATATGTTGTCCCTTTCTCGCTCGCGGGTGGCGGCGTGCGCGCGGGCCGCCTGTAGGCGCCAGGCGGTGATTTCTGCACCGCAGTCAGTCACTCAAAACCGCTCGGACAAGCGTATTGTGTTTTGTACGGATTTCCCGCCACGAGTTTTGCGATGCCGCGTGTAATGGACGATTCAATTTGGGATCGCGCGTGTTGATGCATCGTATTATTGCGGTTCTCCTGGGTTATACTAGAATACCAGGCTTAGTGATTGTTGGATGTCTCGACGTCTTCCACGTGAGCGTCGCGTTGAATAGGCATCAAGTGGCCATATCGGCTCGCGTTTTGTACGGCCCTAATTCGTGTTGGGTCACGCGTAATGACTAATATCAAAGTGGAATACGAACAGAAGCTGTGAGTGGTTTGACGTGAATAACGCGCCAAGGCTGTAGTGGAATGCTGGGTGTCGATATCTTTTCCACCCAGCCCTGTAAGTACCCACGGAATCCCGATTTGATCCATTCCCTGAACTTCCTTTCTCCGTTGGGTATTTTATGCATTTGGACCGGCACGTTGACTGTAAGTGTAAACCTGTTTATTCGTGTTAATGGTGTGTTCCCTTTAGTCATATTTGTTGTACCATATCATTGTGACTCCTTAGTACGAATTGCGGAATTCGTGGGGTGATATAATTTGGAGGTACTTACTTATAATCTAGTGCTAATACGTGTGACGTAACGCCAGATCGGCTGACGGTATTTACTACCGACTTGAGTTATGTAAAGGTTGGAACACATCATTTGCCAATTTCACGCAACTTAGTTAATTAAGTTAAATAGATTTAGGTTCACGTTTAATTCATAGTATGCGCTGCTATATTGTGCAGCGTATGCTATTTAGCGCTGCGTAACGCGGCCATTGTCTACCTTCAGTTGAACTCCTGGTATTTTACCAGAAATTTACCTGTGTAAATCGCTTCCACTGCGGGAGTTTAGCTTGGAATTAGACAATTTCTGGTAGCAGAGCGTGGTTCAAAAAACCACTAGATTTAAGATTATTTTAGTATAAGATTTTTAATCTACCTACATAAAAAAAAAAAAAAAATTATTGTGATTGTAGTGTGTGCCCTGTGTAGAATATCCTATCGGTAGGATCAGGGCCAATCAATTAGTGAATTGCTTGTTATTATCGTTGTGTTTACCCTGTGCGGATATCCTAACGGTAGGATCAGGGCCGATTGTCTATTTTTTTTTATTGTAAGGTTCGGTGTTACTTTGAGTTGGTACCATGGCTCCCACAATTAGGCAGCTTCAGGCGAAAATTAGAGCGCACCTAATGTGGTTCGCGACTAAGCAGGCGATGGTCGGTCGCGGGGACCGAGAGGACGCACTCATCGCTTGTGCGCAACGGATTGACGAACGGGTCGCGGAGGTGTTGGATTGCCTCACTGGATGCGAGGAGTTATTTGATGGGACGCCTGATGAGGAGGTCAAACTTACGGTCCGGGCGAATGTGACCCAGTGCCTGGAGATAGGGCAGGAGATCCAGCAGGCGGCTGCTGTGATCACCAGGCGTAGGGCTGGGGAGCCGGACCCATCCCATGGTCCGCGGGGACCGGGGGTGCAAGTGCCCCTGCCGGCTGTGGCTATTCCGGTCTTCCACGGGGACTACACGGATTGGACCCGATTCCAGGATCTGTTTGACAGTGTGATTCATAACCGCACTGACTTGCAGCCGGCATATAAAATGGCACAATTGATGGCCAAGCTGCAAGGTGAGCCCCATGAGCTGGTAAAGCATCTACCAGTCGATGATGCAAGTTACGAGACGGCTCGCGGTTTGCTGATCGAGAGATACAGCAACAAACGTCTCATGATTGACCAACTCCTGGAACAGTGGCTCACCGTGCCGACCATCACACGAGGGACGGACCTCAGGGCCAAGGTCCTCAACCCTGTCTGCGTTGCAGTGAACGCTCTTGAGAGACAGGGGATGCCGGTGTCAGGCTATGATTATATCCTGGTCCACACGTTGTTGCGCCGCCTGCCGAGCGACATGGCCGCTCGTTTTGAACAGTCGCACGGAGGTAAGACATCTGATTACCTCCCGACCTTCGAGGAGCTCAAGTCCTTCCTCGAGGCCGAGTGCAGGCGGGTAGATGCCCAATTTGGAGAGTCGCCTCACGCGGAGTCTGCGGCCGCTCGCCGCCCGGAACGGCCGGGTGCACAGGCGCGAGACGGTAAGAGTAGGCCACCCAGGCGATACAATGTCGCTAATTTGGAATCGAGGTGTGCCTACTGCAGAGAGGCGGGGCATCAGGTGACTGCGTGTGAGGAGTTCGCTGCACAGCGGGTGCAGAAACGTCGTGGTGTGGTGCAGCAACGGCGTTGGTGCTTTAGGTGTATGGGGCCGCATCAGGTGCGAGAGTGCCCATCAAGCACCAACTGCAGGTACTGCCAGGGTGCCCACCATCAGCTCCTATGCATGAACCGCAGCGGAGATTACGGAGGCAGAGCTGACGCGGGTCAGCGGACGGAGTCTGCCCTACCTAGACGGGAGCAACGCTCCCCACCCCCTCCAAGGAGGAGTCCTCTTCCACCAGGGTTTCAGGGACGAGGCCAGGGACATCAGCAGGTGATGCCCCCTTCACCACGCGCGAGACAGTCACCACCTCGGCAGCAGGTGCCGGAACAGGGTAGGTGGTCACAGGTCCAAGGTCAGGGGCACCCATCACAAGTACGTGATGCTACGGGCGGGTGCCAATACCAGGGCCAGTACATGCAGTACTCGGCGGGACTGAACAACATGGTGAGGTCTCATGACCCACGCATGCCTCTCCCCTTGGCTGAGCACCCGCGGCTACAGGCGCATCCACGGTACGCGCGCCTGCCGCAGGGTTACTATAGGCTGCCAGCCATGGCGTACAGGACCAGAGGTCCCTATCAGCAGGAGTGGGACCCACTCGAAGGTGTACGGAGAGAGGGGACCCACCCGCAGGACGCGGACACTCCGCGCTTAGGTTCCTGCTAGGTAATCGCCGCCTACACGCCAGCTTCGGCCCCCCGGCCAATTACGGTATTGTTGCCTACGGCAATGATTTGGGTATGGGGATACGGTGGCCGCAGCATACAGGTAAGAGCCTTGTTAGATACAGGGGCTCAGGGTTGTATTGTGTCTAGTAAGCTGGTGAGTAGGCTACGCTTAAATATAAGGCCCACAACGGATGGGGCTGTAGGTATTGGAGGTGTAGATGTGCCTGACGTTCGGGGTCAGGTGAACTTCGAGTTCACATTAGGTAATACAGGTACAGGGGTCAGCTATCATGCCTCAGCAGTGGTGCTGGATGAAGTGGTAGGGAAACTTCCTCAGGTTCGGTTACCGTCAACGGTACGAGGGTTAACCACAGGCTTAGAGTTAGCTGATCCTGAATTTGATACTCCTGGTACGGTGGACGTTCTCCTCGGGTCAGACGTCCTCGGGAGGTTCTGGTGTGGCAGAAAACGAGTACTTCAGCAAACTGGTTTAGTGGTCGTTGATACCACAGGGGGGTATGTTATTTTTGGCCCAGTTTGGAGACCTCAGGACCTACCAGAGGGCGATACGGTTCTCTATGGTAGTGTGTTGTCGTGTGTTGTCGGAGGTGCTGCAGAGGTTTTGGGAGTCTGAGGAGCCACCCACAGCGGATAGACGGAAGCCAGAGGATGACGAGTGCGAGCGGTTCTATCAGTACAACACTGCACGAAGTTCGTCAGGTAGGTTTGTTACCAGGCTGCCATTTCTCCCAAACCGCCCCTCCTTAGGTAGTTCGCGACAGATCGCGGAACGGAGACTACTGGCTATGGAGAGAAAGATGAAGCGAGATGCAGCACTTCGGCAGAAGTATATCGAATTCATGAGGGAGTACCTAGAGTTAGGCCACATGTCGGTGTCCAGCATAGATTGGAGGTGTGTCGAGCATTACTATATACCACACCTGGCTGTTTTGAAGTCACCGGAGGCGAAGATACGGGTAGTGTTTGACGGTTCTGCTCCTACATCGAATGGTGTGTCTGTGAACCAGTGTCTGCACGCGGGTCCCAAGTTGAACCGGGACATTGTGGACATCCTCACAGATTTTCGGTTGCACCAAGTAGCGTTCGTCGCGGACGTCAAAATGATGTTTCGCCAAACAATTATACACCCGGATGACCGTCGGTACCAGCTGATTTTGTGGCGTGAGAGCCCAGACGAGCCGATGGTCACTTATGAGCTCAACACGGTAACGTATGGTCTGAAGCCAAGTCCGTTTTTGGCAGTACGCACGCTGCGAGAGTTGGCCGCACAGGAAAGGGTAAGATTCCCTCGGGCCGCAGCAGTACTGGATCGCGACGTCTACGTGGATGACATCTGCACGGGTGCAGATAGCGTGCAACAAGCACTGCTACTACGAGACGAGCTGATCGCGATCATGGAATCAGGAGGTTATAAGTTGCGGAAATGGCTGTCCAGCTGTCCAGAGCTCCTGGCCGGGTTGCCAGGTGAGTTCCAGCAGGACCCGCACCTTTTCGAGAACCCGGACAATCCAAATACGTTGAGCATCCTAGGGGTGCAATATAGGCCAACGCATGATGTCTTTACGTATCAGATCGAGCCAGACCTTTTGCAGAAGACTTGGACGAAGCGTTCGGTATTATCGACGATCGCCAGAACTTTCGATCCTAACGGGTGGATCGCACCGGTGACGTTCATGGCGAAGTGCTTCTTGCAAAGGTTGTGGATAGCAAACTTGGGTTGGGACGACCAGCTCTCCGGAGAGCTGTTGAATGATTGGACCAAGTTTGTGACCACCTTACCAGGGATCGTACGCATCGCCATACCTCGCAAGTTGCTCCCATTGGTGGGATGTAAGGCTACCCTACATGGGTTTTGTGATGCCTCGGAGCGAGGGTACGCGGCAGCTGTCTATTTGCGGACAGTCAGTTCAACGGGAACTGTAGACGTGCGTCTAGTTATGGCCAAGAGTAAGGTGGCTCCGGTTAGGACAAGATGGACCATTCCAAAGTTGGAATTGGCGGGAGCAGCGCTTCTCACGCGCTTGCTACATCATGTCGCTAGTAATCTACGCGGTACCATCACTTTGGATGAAACGGTGTACGCATGGACCGACAGTAGGATAGTTCTGTGCTGGTTACAGACGTCGGTACATACTCTTGAGGTTTTCGTGGCAAATCGGGTGTCACAGATTAAAGGATCGGAAACTCCGTTGGTATGGAGACACGTACCGGGAGAACAGAACCCAGCGGACTGCGCCTCACGGGGATGTAGGGCCCCTGATTTGGTAGGTCACTCACTGTGGTGGGGACCTCAGTGGCTGACTGAGTCACCTGAGAGATGGCCATACAATGAGTGCGGGTCGCCGCTTGGGCCACCTGATCGAGGTTTGCGAGTGAACGTAGGGCAGATCGTACCTAAGCCTAGTGCGGCTTTCTTGCTGGAACGATACAGCTCCCTCGACAAACTTCTAGGGGTGACAGGTTGGATCAAACGGTTCGTGAACAACTGTAGAAAACCTCAAGCAGAACGGAACTTGGCACCTGTCCTCTCGCCTGCGGAGCGGAATGCGGCTCTAAGTTTATTGGTTAGGGTCGTCCAGGCGGAACATTTTGAGGAAGAGGTCAGGCTGCTCAGGGATGGCCGTGGAAAGCTGAAGGGAGGTCTTGTGCGCCTCAACCCGTTCGTGGACGAGCATGGAATGCTCCGGGTTGGAGGTAGACTTCGGAACGCTAACCTGCCCTTTTCAGCACGGCATCCGCTGTTACTCCCAAAGAAGGGACCTTTGGTAGAACTTATAGTTAGGGATCGTCACCAGAAAAACTCGCATGCGGGCTGCAATGCACTTTTGGCTATTCTGCAGCGCGAGTTTTGGATCTTGTCTGGACGACGTACGGTACGGAGCATTGTGTTTCGGTGCTTGCCTTGCTATCGGTTGAAGGCAGCCACAATGCAACCTCAGATGGGAGACCTCCCACCGGACCGGGTGACGGAAGCCTGGACGTTTGCGGGTGTGGGAACGGACTTTGCGGGGCCTTTTATGGTAAAGGCATCACGCCTTCGCAACGCGAAGTCAATCAAGGCGTATTTGTGCGTGTTTGTGTGCCTAGCAACCAAGGCCGTCCACTTGGAACTCGTGGCCGACCTCACTACGGAGGCTTTCTTAGCAGCTTTAGATAGATTTGTGTCGCGAAGAGGGCGACCAGCGCTGATCAGGTCGGACTGTGGTACCAACTTTAAGGGCGCTGATCGATGTATGAAAGAAATTATAACGTTTTTATCGGAAAACGAGGAAGCTATCGGCACGAGCCTCTCCCGTCAGGGCATTAACTGGGTGTTCGATCCACCAGGATGCCCCCACTGGGGTGGTATATTTGAAGCGGTTGTAAAGTCCGCTAAGACGCATTTGATGCGCGTTATAGGTTTAACGATATTAACCTTTGAGGAGCTAGCGACCGTGTTTTGTAAAATTGAGGCCGTTCTCAATTCACGTCCTTTGTGTCCGCTTAGCTCAGATCCGAATGATCTGGAGGCCCTGACACCAGGGCATTTCTTAATTGGCCGACCACTTAACGCCTTGCCAGAGTACCCCTACACAGAGGTCAGTAGCAATCGTTTGACGCGTTATGAGTTGCTGCAGCAAATGTCTCAGAATTTTTGGAAGCGATGGTCGCTTGAGTATTTGCACATTCTGCAGCAACGCCTTAAGTGGACGGACAGAACTGAACCCCCTCGCATCGGAGATCTCGTTCTGGTTAAGGATGCCAACCTGCCGCCACTGCGATGGCGCAGAGGGCGCATTCTCAACTTGTTCCCAGGTAGTGATGGCACTCCTCGAGTCGCGACAGTTCAGGTAGGGGATTCAGTTCTTAAGCGAGCAATAGCAACGCTATCTCGTCTCCCCAGTAGTGAATAGGCCTAAGGGATTCGGCCTAGGGCGGGTGAATGTTTAATTTAGCGTTGCTATGCTGGGGTAGGTTAGGTATTGGTGACGGTCTGTGAATACGCCGCGATGCTCGCCCGCACGCATCGCTCTGGGCATATGTTGTCCCTTTCTCGCTCGCGGGTGGCGGCGTGCGCGCGGGCCGCCTGTAGGCGCCAGGCGGTGATTTCTGCACCGCAGTCAGTCACTCAAAACCGCTCGGACAAGCGTATTGTGTTTTGTACGGATTTCCCGCCACGAGTTTTGCGATGCCGCGTGTAATGGACGATTCAATTTGGGATCGCGCGTGTTGATGCATCGTATTATTGCGGTTCTCCTGGGTTATACTAGAATACCAGGCTTAGTGATTGTTGGATGTCTCGACGTCTTCCACGTGAGCGTCGCGTTGAATAGGCATCAAGTGGCCATATCGGCTCGCGTTTTGTACGGCCCTAATTCGTGTTGGGTCACGCGTAATGACTAATATCAAAGTGGAATACGAACAGAAGCTGTGAGTGTTTTGACGTGAATAACGCGCCAAGGCTGTAGTGGAATGCTGGGTGTCGATATCTTTTCCACCCAGCCCTGTAAGTACCCACGGAATCCCGATTTGATCCATTCCCTGAACTTCCTTTCTCCGTTGGGTATTTTATGCATTTGGACCGGCACGTTGACTGTAAGTGTAAACCTGTTTATTCGTGTTAATGGTGTGTTCCCTTTAGTCATATTTGTTGTACCATATCATTGTGACTCCTTAGTACGAATTGCGGAATTCGTGGGGTGATATAATTTGGAGGTACTTACTTATAATCTAGTGCTAATACGTGTGACGTAACGCCAGATCGGCTGACGGTATTTACTACCGACTTGAGTTATGTAAAGGTTGGAACACATCATTTGCCAATTTCACGCAACTTAGTTAATTAAGTTAAATAGATTTAGGTTCACGTTTAATTCATAGTATGCGCTGCTATATTGTGCAGCGTATGCTATTTAGCGCTGCGTAACGCGGCCATTGTCTACCTTCAGTTGAACTCCTGGTATTTTACCAGAAATTTACCTGTGTAAATCGCTTCCACTGCGGGAGTTTAGCTTGGAATTAGACAATGAGTTTAATTAACATTTCAATATGATTCGAGAACTTCGAAATGTTAAAGAAAATCTTCGGTTATAATTAGGCAACCAAAAACACTGCAATCGTATTTACATATACGAGAAGATTTATGCCGTGAGCACCGTACGCTGTTGACACTCGGCCGCTTGCGATACCAGGACAAACCGGTTTCGCCCATAAACAGCGGTATGTAGATGTGTGTGTGTGAAATATTGACGTTTCCTTGTAGCCGTCCATGTCCATATGTTTCTGGCGCGCCCGCTAATACTTAATTTGGGATGCAGCTGCCATTTACCGCATATGCTAAAAACTATAAAATACCGCAACAAAAAAACTATATTTTATCATAATGTTTACCTACCTACAGTACGGTCATCCCAATAAGCCATATTTGACAGCTCTCAGGTTCATGCTTATGATACGGCAGGTTCTCCATTTTCCTTTGTTGACATATCTTTTAGTGTTTTGATGACACTAATCAATTATGGATTTTTAGGATGGCCTTACTTTAAACAACTAAGAACCCTCTTGGTAGAGCAGAATTACATACATACATACATACATAAATCACGCCTTTATCCCTTACGGGGTAGGCAGAGCGTTAACGGCCGTAAAACGGATATTAACACCACGTCTGACAAAAGTTTGAGGGTCAATCAGATAGCTGTGTATCACTATAGTGACAGGTTGTCAGCCCGTCGCCTAAAATTGCAATACACGCCCTCGAGTCCCTTAGTCGCCTCTTACGACACCCATGAGTAAGAAATGGGGTGATGCTATTCTAGGCCGGCATCACACGGCAATAGATCCCTAAATTAAATGAAGCGAAGGCGATAAAGATAACACTCACAGTGTTATTACAAAAAATAAACGGCCTACGGTTTGACAGCGTAAAAAAAACTTATTTCCGTGTTTTCCACATTTGCCGCTTTGTTGATACCAATCTGCAAACTCGACAGATTCGTTTGTTCTGGAAAAATGTTGACAGGAACTCAGCTCGATTCGAGGATATGCAGCAAATATACAATTGTAAAGAACTGCTACACTTATTTATAATAAACACTTCTCATAGTCGTTTTTAGACGGAATTCACTTGTAATAATTTCCAAGTACCGTAAACTTTTCCTCTATTCCTAAACCCTTAGAGTAAGCCTAAACTATTCGGATTTTCTGAAAAAAATATAAAAATACAAGCTTTTTTATGGTTGACCTCAATACAACCAGTTTCCTGATTCAACTCATCTTTATTTACATACATACATCAGCCTATTGCAGTTCACTACTGGACGTAGGCCTCCCCCAGGGTACGCTATAGGGCACGATCTCTCTTTTTCGCCAACAGTCGCTACCAGCCGCGCGCATTTTTATAAGTTATTGGTCTTTCTGGTCGGAGGTCGTCCAACGCTACGCTTGCCGAAGCGTGTGGCCTCCACTCGAGAATTTGCTTACTCCACCGTCCGTCGGCTACACGAAAGATGTGCATTAAGTGCATGTTTACTTAAATTTGTAAAACCACAATAGTGGTATGATAGATAGTATTTACTTATATTCAACTGTTTGTACCAAAATAAGTAGATATCTATTAACGTCTCTGAAAACCTAGCTATTTGTCTTGAGTGCTTTTAATATAAGGTTGTAGATGCTATCTACTTTCATAACATGTAAATTATGTCGTGTAATAAAAGGTTACATTTTTATCATAACCCTACTCATTCTTGACAAATATGGTAAAGGTTATGATTATGTCGCTATAAAACATAATTTCAAAAAATAAGGAACGCAATTTCACCCACGAGGTTTGTTTGTTTTTCATATCTATAAAATCCACAACATCCCTATTCAAAATTATTACAAATTAATGTCATAATAAGTAAGGGGGAATCGCACACGCCCCGGACGATATTGCGGTACGTGACAGCCTTGATATAAATGACAATCTGCGACAGCTCCAAACAATAGCCCAGTATGACTAGCTTTTCGTCTTTCAAAAGAATTAAAGTCGTTTATATTGCAGTGGACTGCAATATGCTGATGTATGTATATTTAGCTTATAGTTTCTGGACTATTGGCCGACCCAAATTTATTATTTTTTGTCATCTTAGGTATATGCTAATATATTTTCGTTTACAGTGGATAAAAACGACTCAAACTGGGTTTTTACACTGTGTAAACATAGACAATACTAGTATATTTTATAATTATAATTTGATTGTTTCAAAATTTGATTGTATTGATAATTTACGCAAACCTAAAAATTACACTAATTTGTAATATGTGCTTTACAGACATGGGTGCTTCTTCGGAGCGTAAATTTTCATTGTCCGGGGCCAAAACGCTATAGTTTTTTAAAAACAAAGACACGATATATTTTTTATTGGATAGTTCATACTTGATTCTAACTGGTACATTATAAAATTTCAGTATAGGATCATGCCAAGATAGTTAAAAAAAAAACAAACTGCCGAAATCTGATTCCCGTAACGTGTCCGCGCCCCAAAATTCGATACAATAATGCATATATCTTTTTTTCTGTATTACTTATCTATTCAAACTATTTCTACATGATAAAACAGATGTACAATAGTCAAGGAAAAAAATATTTCATTTCTGTGAAAATATTAGATTTTGTTCTATAAGCTAATTTAAAAATGTCCGGCAACAAGTTCTGATTCCCGTGGAACGTCACTAAAGTCCGCGCACATCCCTAATTAAACGCCCCTAAAGTTAGGTCTATCCCCCCTCGTTATCTCTCAGTAGTGCTCTGTGCGTCGTGGGAAGCAGAGGTACCGATTGTGCAGCATTCCCGAACTACGAAGGTAAGAAACTGATTCCCGTGTGTTGGTTTTAAATTAAAGTAAAAGTAACAGGGTGACTTCTTCATACCAAATTTAAAGACCTTAAGGTTTACTAACTTATATTTTTAAATTATAGCATAAGACTGCGTCAATTCGCAACAATCGCCATTTTTCGATTTTTTCTGATTCCCGTCACACTGATTCCCGTGTATAAAAGACTACGGAAATCAGCTTTTCACTCATTTTTACATCAGACTTGTCATTGTTTGTGCCTAAATCGTTCAAAAGCATTATCCTCTTGCGTAAAACGTCTATTTTGCAAAACATCTCAAATGCAAAATGTCACATTTGCAAATATTTTTTTTCGCTATATTTTTCCCTGTCGTTTTCCCTTTTGTCTTATATCGACACGTAGCTAAGTTGGGGTATTAAATAAGTCATTTTTCACACAATTATTATCAGAAATATCCTATTTCTGGTTCCCGTGTCACAGAATCTGATTCCCGTGGGCGGTTAATTTTTAAATGCCCAGATCTCGAAAGCTATTAATCTTGGATGAGTGCCTATTTGAAGTATACCTTTGTTTTATACTAGAATTTGACCTGGAGTATCACATTCAGTCATATCATGAGAATGAAAACGACTACGGGAATCAGCCGAAGAACGCGATTTCGAAGAACCACCCACATATACCTATAACGCAATCGTACAAATAATAAGCATCTTTAGAATTATTTAAAGTTATGCCATGTAATAGTGCCAGCCGTACCAGCCTAAATTGATACAGCAAAGCATGCCATGACATTTGGAGTTCGTATGGGATTTTGTAAAAAACTCGGATCAAGCAAAACACTGCAAAATCATGCAGTGCGTGTGAGAACCGCCTAAATCTAGAGAAAAGTAGCCCTTTACATACTAAATATACATGTGCATTATTCTCATGGCAGGGCTCATGTATTGTCATGAAGCCTGGCTATATGGAAAACCAAATTAAAGGTTATATTTATGTTTCCATGTGTCAATCTTCAGGTCGAAACTTAGATGGTGCCATGATAATCAACAGGAAATAAAAATAAAAATGGACATAATTGCCGATTACCACTTTATGAAACATTTTTTAAAAAAATTTAAAATGGCTATTAACCTCAATCACAAAACTGCCCTACCTGCGGCCGTTGTGTGTGAACCCGATAATATTGCGGAATCGTTTAATTTTTAAATTGAACAATCCTTTTGAAGTCACATTCATCTGTAATCAAAGTTATTAATAAGTATTTTATTCATAAAATAGCAACTGAAAAATATTATCAACTAGATTTCCACCCAGCGGTTTTACCCGCTGCCACTCATTTTCCTGTCGTATTAGTAGTTGTCCCGCGGTAAGAAGTGGCTTTTGTGTTCCAAAGTTCATTTAAATCGGTCAAGCTGTTTGAGCGTGAAGAGGTAACAAACATACATACATACTCTCTCAGATTTATAATATTATAATATGGATTAATAAAATTAATTAGTAGAGAAATGTTAATAAATACCTTAACCATCATCTTATTTAAAGAGATCGGGTATTTTCGCGACAAAGCAGTTTATTTCCACGGAAATGTTTAGCGATTCGAAACCGGATGACACCTAGCCGGAAACTGTGAGAGTACCTACTTACAATCGGTTAGAGTCGCCTTGAGTTACCGAATTTGACGTTTGTCTATCCAAATTGGCACACTCGGACAAATTCATCATCATGGTCATTTAGTCTTAATAATGTGTATAAAACTTGGTAAATAGAAAAAAAACGTCAAATCATAGATTACAGATCGAAGGACCCTAATTTATGTTGGTTGAATTTAATAAATTAATGAATACATATTACGGTTAGATCTTAATGGGAAACGCTCTTCTGCCAATTATGATTATCTCCATGCCATTATCCCAATCCATTAGAGATCGGCGCAACATTTCCTGCCGATTGAAACTAAATAATTTACACACAAACAGAATAAGCAAAGCGCACGAAATCGAATCAGGCACTTATTTTAGCAAAATAATGTTTCGCTCGTGTGATACATATTCCAACTGTTATTTTTTCTGTTACACCAATAATAATATACAGCTGAGGTAGTTAGAGATACAATTAAGCATATATGTTTTAATTATTATAGTATAGTTACGACAGTACATTATCCTTTAACATTCATAAGGACTTCTGTCATATTTTCGCGTCTCGATGGTAACTATACAAAATATACTAGACATGGTACTCTAGACAGAAATCAACCATGCTTAGTAAATGGTTTTTATTCATTTATAAGATAAATTTCTTCAACCCTTGTCATGCGTTGCGGCAGCATTATTTAAATATCTGACAGGTTTATCGACACCCATCTATCAACAAAACACCGATCTTTAATATTTAGTTCTACATTTTTTTTCTAATATGTATTTTGTATTCCTATAGCTTATTCATGTCGCTTGCTTATTTATTATGTGTTTTGGAATTATGAGAGAATGACGGCATGTTTTTCTCATCATGTAATGCATTCTGGTTTCAGACATTTTCGTTTCCTTTAACACTATTATAATATTAAAGGTCCAAACGTCCAAACTGTAGCGCCTACGCCGTAGCAAAGTCGTAGCTAGACGCTACGCAACATCACACAACACCATCACGAATTATTATCCTTGTGGGGTAGTATTTCTCGTCACCGGATTTAAATGTCAAATAACTTTAATTTAATCAAAAGCAAAATTGTGGGAAATACGTACAGAATAAACTTGCTCGACAACCATAAAAGGGTAAGTAAGTGAATCCCTGTCTGTACAAGAAAGGAGATGTTTTCCCCATCATTGTGTTGATAGCTGGACACACACGACCAGCATCATCTAGTTTGAAGTGTGCCGGAAGACGTCGTTAACACATTTTATGGGATCTGGAATAACGTCTTCACCATCGGCACGTATAATAAACAGGCCAAACGCATTTTTAATGTCTTCTTCTATTATATGGGCACTATCAAAAACTGCTGTAGGTTTCCATAAATAATATAGAGAAGTTTCGCATCGCAGACTCGAAAAAAAATATGTAGGTACTATAAAAAGAGAACCGCTCCTAATCTTGCATAGAAAACATACCACGAGTCTTATATTTACTATCAAAAAGATAGTTAAGTAGTTATGTTGTATTAAAAATCTTACTAACAGAAAAGTAAGTAGTTATTAGAAAAAGATAATCTTTGCTAAAAACTCTTAAACTTGAGTAAACTTTCAATTGCAACAAGATCTAGAGATTCATTTTTCTCGTTTTATTGATTTTATGATCCTATTTTTAGGATTTGGTATAATAATATCGGCCACTAACTAAAGTTTTATTTACTTCTAAATCTTCTTCTTCTAATTTACTTGAAGACGTTTATGTCTCTTTATAGAAAATTGTACAACTTACCGTTTTATACATATTGAAAATAGACCACTACTCGATACCTATTATGGCTATACAAGAGAGATCTTTATATCATACTAGCAGCCCGCCCAGCGGTTTCACCCGCCGCTGACAATTTTCCCCCGGGAATAAGACAGTTTAATATAGCCTATGTTCATCAATCATCAGGGATAATGTAGGATTCTAAAAATCTTGACTTAAATTTGAAACAAATATCGTTTTCAGATGGTGGTAGCGTACAGTTACATGCCGTGTGATTAACCTGGCCAGCCCCATGGCAGTGCCTTTATTTTTATTTTTTGTATCCCGCCCGAGCCGGTTTTCTATTAGGTCATAACAAAATTGTAATAAAAAAAGAAAATTGTGTGATACAATTTTTTTTTTTTTAGAATGACGGTTCATGACGTCAATAAGTGATACTGTTTGTTTCTAATATTGTGTTTCTAATATAAGTGTAGATTATAATATTATAATTTTAGTGTGATGCCGGCTTAGAATAGCATCATCCGAATTCTTTCCCGTGGGAGTCGTAGGAGGCGACTAAGGGACTTGAGGGTGTGTATTGCAATTTTAGGCGATGGGCTGACAACCTGTCACTATGGCGATACACAATTTTCCGAATGACCCTCAAACATATGTCAGACGTGGCGTAAATGTCCGTTTATGCGGCCGCCTATTAGCCCGCAAGGGATAATAGGCGTGATATGTGTATGTATGTATTATTTTAGTGTAGATTTTTTTAATGCATTATTTAATGTTTTTTTCCGCGTCTTTTTTTATACCGAGTAAGGGACAGCCCTTCGGATACTAATAGGGTGCATGAAACATAAAACTGGACAACTTTCCCCAAGAAACATATGTCAGGAAACGCCAAAAAAATGACCTTCCATACAAAATCACAATCAGTTGACTGCATTCACTATGGGAAGTCATTTTTTTTACGTTTCCTGAACTATGTTTCTAGGGAAAAGTTGTTCAGTTTCATGGTCTGCATGTACCCTATCAGTATTCGGAGGGCTTTCCCTGACACCCTTTAATACAGTAATGATTAAATGTAATCATTACACTGGTACGATTAATGTGGCGTAGTTTGTATATTTTTAAATGAATAAGCAGTTATTGTGACATAACTGTAATAGTTAGACATATGGTATTGCGGACATTATTATAGATATTAATGTCCTCTATAAAACTGTAGTACATCACTTTGCTCTATTGTCAATAATTTCCACAGCGTACGCGATATAAGATATTTTTTTGGTAAATTTTTCACACGTTGGGTTACATTATCGAAATTTTCACGCGGATCCCTATTTTTTTCTCGTATAAAATATAGCCTATGTTCATCAGGAATAATGTAGGATTCTAATGGTAAAATAATTTTTAAATCGGGCTAGTAGTTTCAGAGCCTATTCAATGCAAACAAACAAACAAACAATCTTTCCTCTTTATAATATTAGTGTAGATGTAGATAAATTACGTGGCCGTTTTTAGATTCAAACAACAGGTGATTAATTTAACATTTATAAATAGGTAGGGTAGATATTAAATTAAATTTGAATGTGTCACGCGTAGGCACTTTATTCCTAAGTATCACGTTTCGTAACTCGTTTTACCTCGTAACAAAATCAATAACTCTTGTTTAATCAATCAAATGTAAAGGTCAAATTACACGCAAAATGTTTGATAAAATTTATGTTTGACGAAATAACAAATGTTATATTGGCAAAAAAATATATACGAATTGTTGCGGTTGTCGGCATTTGTTACAGAAACGTGTCGGCATGAAACGAGTTGAGGGAGGACGATGGAGGCTGCATTCCCGGTAGAGTAGCGTTTGTAAGCATCGATACGAATAGATATTTTCGACGCGATCCTTTTCAGAAGTAGGACAGTGGTGACATCGACTATTTCACGAATTGCAATCATGCCCTCGAGGCTAAAATAAATAAGAAACGCGAAACTGTGGGCCACCTTCAGACATTAAGGACAATGCTATAGTAGGTCTTCCTATTGCAAATATACATACATACATACATACATAAATCACGCCTTTATCCCTTACGGGGTAGGCAGAGCGTTAACGGCCGTAAAACGGATATTAACACCACGTCTGCAAATATAGATCAAATATAAGTCTGGCATGAAATTCTTTCTGGAAATAATGTAAAATAGTAAAAATGTTGAGTACCAAATTTTAAAACACTTCCCGTGTTAGGTAAGTATACAATTTTTGAAAACTTGCAAAATTTTCAAGCGCGGGCAGGTAAAATGTAAGTAAAAATGTTATAAATGCTTTAACCTTAAAAGTTTGTTTTATTGCAAAAAACAATTTAAAAAAATATATATTAAGTTTATTTTCGCATTTTACTTGTCACTACAACAAAGCGAAACTCTTCTATGCAAAAGTTTGTCACAGAGATTTTTATTCGATGAATATAAGTATATATCGTATGATATAAATATGTTATACATTTAAGTTCTTCATATCATCGAATATTCTTGCGACTGAACTTACCGCTAGCTACGTTAGTTCCGTTACCCTAAAATGAGAGGTAGTTACATATTTTGCGTCAGACAATCGCTATTTCTGCGTTCACGGAAGAAGTTATATCCTCCGGCAACGTCCTTCTAAATGTGAGTCGGAAGTAATCGAATGTAATGAATGTGTAACGGAAAAGTAAACTAAAGTAGGTGAACCAGCAGGAAAAATTTGCCGTTGGAAATAGGATAAAAACGAATGTACAACGAGAAATTTTCCACAAATCTGTTTACCTTTGGTATAGGTAGGTACTAGGGCATGTAAACCGGAATTCTAGAATATCGTAAGTCCGGAATATCGGACCGATTTTTCCGATTTTTTAATTCCGGTTTTGGCAGATTCAATATCGTAAAACCGGTTTTGAGAAATGGAAAATACAAAATTGTTTTGGTGTAATTTCGATCATTTCTAAAACAAATAATTGAAAAACATGCATTTTTCTACCACCCGTGCTAGGTACTTTCGTACCCCTCACGGTGGCACGTTTTTTGTCGGGAAAAAACATAACTACCTACACTACTGAGCCGTGTGCGCCGCGTTCATTTTCGCGCAATCATTTTCGAAAAAGAATCTTAAGTTATTTTATCATGATCACCTACTTACTTGTACGAGTATGCTATGCTTGAATTATTTTGCATACATAAAATATAATTGTTTTTGTTTTTGTTGATTACTCATATAATATTTTATCTTATAAAAAGTAGTGTATATGTCTAGAAGAAGTACCTGATTTGATCTCAAGCAAGTTTCTCATTTGTTTTAATTAATACCATTTTAGAAGAATTTCATATTTAGTTATGTTATGATTACGAATGTGCGTGCATAACTTTATGCTTGATTATTTGCATACAATACATAGTACAAGATTGTTTTGTTACTGTAGATTACGCTAGTAAATTAGTTTTGTGACAATAACTTGATTTAAAAGCTGATTTGAAAAAAAAAGTGTATAATTATATATTTCAAAAAAAAACACCAGAACCGGAATTAAAACCGGAATTCCGGTTTTGAGCGTCCAATATCGGAACTCAAAACCGGTTTTGGGGACCTTCCGATTTTACATGCCCTAGTAGGTACCTAAATGTGTTAGGTCAGTTATAGTCTAGGGCCGAATTCAAAAATAGTTTCAGCTAGAAGATAGTCAGGAGTTAAGAATAGAAAGTGTTGCTTAAACATCACTGTATCAAAAAATCACTAAGTTAGCATTTTAAGAGAAGAAACAAATTTTCGTTTACATCCAGATTATTCTATTTTACGTACTTTCTTCGTTTTAGGAAAGCGCTAAAAGTTGCTAAGTTCTTATTTAGGCAGGTACTTTACAATGTTTTTTTGCACTCTCTTCTCTTTTCGTGTGGGACACCGAGTCATCCAACGACCAGATGAAACCTGGTGTCAGAGTTTTTCAACCGCCTACTACCACTAGTAGGCCTCTGACATGGTTGTGTTACGACCGCCGTCTAAGTAATCATAGACAGCAACCGGGACTGACGGCTTAACGTGCCCTCCGAAGCATGGAACTTGCACTCATATTCCAAGACTTCAGTTCGTCATTCGTCTGGATAGCTGTGGAATATTTACTTTATTCTTTATTTTCTCAGTTACGCAAATGAGAAATGCCGTCTGTTTCAAATTTCATAAACTTGTGAACATTCATTCAATCTCACAAATTGTTTTATAGGTCGGTACCACCCGGCTCAAATGGAACTTTTGTTATTGAAATTCTAAAATATCTACGATAAACACTTTCTAATCCTTTTCGCCAACTGGACCACGAAATAAGTTAAGAATCTTCAGAATAATAATCTAAAACTTTAATGAATTGTGAATGTGAATTAAGTCTGTTACTTCTGAAACTTTTGGTTTCAATAATTTTGTTGGGGTTGAATTATTATAACAGCTCTACCAGCTCTACATTAATACTCTGATGGGGATTTTTTCATAACTGCTGTAAGGCTTGTTTTGATCTAGAACTGTCAGTGATCTTAATCGCCATTATTTATTTGAGAAGGTAGTTTAATAAGTAAGTAAGTCAAATAAATTATCAACTGACATATGACTTTACTAATATGTTCCCCAAGTACAGGCAGATTTGCTACCAGGGAGAACAACTTGGACAAGAAACTCCTTTGGCATAGCATCTTTTCAATTTGCTTACGACATAATAAAATATATACGTATATTTATGAGAAAATTGCTAAATACAAAATTATTTAAATTTGTTTCATCAGTTTTTTAGTCATTAATTTACTTTAACAATACATGTCTATGAAATAACTGAAGTTTGCCGTGTGATGCCTGAGAATAGCAGCACCCCATTTCCTTCCTGTGGGAGTCGTAAAAGGTGACTAAGGGACTCGATGGTGTGTATTTCCATTTTAGGCGATAGGCTGACAACCTGTCACTATGGCTATACACAATTTTCCGAATGACTCGCAATATTTGTCAGACGTGGCGTAAATGGGCGTCTTTTTGCGACAAACTGGTCCACTTATTTTACACGATCGCTACTAAAACAATTTAGTTTCTAACGAAATCTATATATTTTTTTTTCATATAAATTCTTCTTCTTCTCTTCTTCTTCTTCTTCTTTTTTTCAGTAATTCAGTAATTCATTTATTCATGTTAAGTAATCAGGTACATAATCAGATATAAAAGCAACAAATATTAAGTTTCACTGAAAACTGCCTTTGCAGGCATGTACGGTCGCGTTCTAAAGTGGAGTCATAGTTAACACAAACCTCAGAAAACAAGTCGCTCGCACCCGCGGCGACACTCACACAATGACACAAATGACGTATAACATACTATTATTTGACGAACTACCATTGTATAATAGGCTGAGTAGTATTGACTATTTCACTTCATGAATCATTAGCTTCGGTAGCGTGGTCAGTAGCGCGGTCAAGCAAATTCTTGACCGTTATTGTGGAGACAATGGATCGAATCCCGATTTCTTCGTTCTAGTTTTTATTTTATCAAATGAAGCAAAATTTAGTAAATTTTGAATTACATTTTAGTTGTTGCTAGATCGTTTGCGAGAAAGTGCGTGTGCTAAGTGATTTTTTTTAACCTAAGTTTATTTATTAAACTTCAGTGTTTATTTCTTCGAAATGCATACTATTATCAGTTTGCAGGATAAGCAGCGTATTGTTGCGCTGCAATTATCTGTGGCGCTGCATGATATTGGATTTAATTTAACTCAAATTGCTAATCAGACTGGTCTGGCCGTAAGTATAGTTTTATTTCATTACAATTGTATTTTAAATATTAAAAACTTTGACTCATAGTATGTTGGTAGCTGTGAACCGATTAGTATAAACTTTTTTATTAATAATGCTACTTTGTTTTAGTGGAAGACTGTTAAACGTTGGGTTACACGTTTTGAAGAGGAAGGTAGCGTAAAAACTCGACTCGTCTTATTAATGATTCACAGCGGAGGATGATGGTGTAACAATATGAAGAAAATGGTTCTGCCGCTGGTCCAGGCAAATTAGTAGCACAAGAAAGAGGGCGTGCAACTGCCGCTAATTATGTTGATATGCTACAGGAAAGCATGCTACCGACGACGGTGCAAAATGTTTAACTGTTTATCCTGCTAGTGAAGTTCCTCGTTTTGCATTTGTCCAGGATAAATTGTCCAGTGCATCGAGCTGCCGTGGTGTATAATTGGTTTAGCCAGCACCCAGATATCCAAGTTATTCGTTGGCCAGCAAAATCTCCGGACTTAAATCCCATAGAGAATTTATGGGGTTTAATGGTGCAAAGGTGGGACATGCGCAATGAAAGAACTACAGAAGCTTTAGAGGCTCACTGCCTGGGAGTGTGGGAGAGTACCAGAGGAACAGATATATGCACTTATTTGGTCGAGTCTATTAAGTGTTTATTAAGTGTTGTTGAAAACAGCGGAGGTAACACCAAATACTAATTATGTAAGCGGCGATTTTTACTTAAGATTCCAATCAGACCCGATCTAGCATACATTGCTGATTATCTTGTGTATTTCATTATAATATATGAATATACACAAAATAATCAGCAATGTATGCCGAAGCGGGCCTGATAAATCGTTGCTCACTCAACCTCTGTTTACCTGCTTACCCGCCTACTATTGCAGTAGGTATTTGTGGAGCATTACATAAGCAATTAAATTATGCTAAAACATCGATTTATATTTATATAAGATTGATAATTATTAGTCAGTTATCTTAAGGCCTTGCTTCAATATCTTTTCATTACGAAAACGAGTACTTAAGCTTAAACCTTGAGATGTAGGCAAATAACTGATTTATTATTATTACAATTACTTTTACTTCCGAGGAAAGTGCATCATCGTTAAACATAGAACAATAAAATAATTACTAACGAAATTATTACTTAAATAACTTTATTGAAAGATTCAATCCAAGATTTGGATCATTCCTATGATCTTATAAATAATTACCTATCGATGTTTCAGCTAATGAACACTTAATATAATTTTACATAATATTGTGTTTTATCATTCAAACAAAACTATTAACTAAGTATTACGACAGCAAGTATTTTATGTAGTTTTACATACTCGTATCTTATGGTTACCAAAAGTTATCATTCATGTCATTATGTTATTTACATAAAGTGATACCATACCTACCAATAAAATAATTTCTTACCTTACTTTTTGTTTTATTACAATATTATAGGTTTATGTTTTTAGATATAATATTTTGATACATAATTTACAATAAACATTTATAGATATAATACATAGATGAATATATAGAACAATATTATATAAAATAATTATTACTGGAGAAAATATGGTAAAAACATTTAAAAAAACATTAATCAACATACAGAGATCGGATGGGAACCCGGTTCCGTTCTGATTAGAAGGTAAGAACTATTACCGCTAAGCTACGGTAGCTTGTGATCAATACGACGAAATAAAGATATGTAATCTATTGCTTTACTACAAGTGAACGAATAAGGATAGCTATAATACGGTTTTAGACAAACCAGTGTGATGTATACTTTGTGGTGATGTGGTGGCGAATAGGCTATCACCGAGTAATTATTTCAAAGATTACATTGATGTCGCTTATAGGTGGTAATCTGTTTAAGTTTTAATGCTACGCCTTAAGGTGGACTTTTCTACTTACAGTCGATAATCTTACGTGTGTGCGTAAGTTAGTAAAGTAAGTACAGAGGATAATAACCCGTATTGCAATCGGTCAAGTGGTCTAACTATGACTCCACTTATGAATCCGACCGTACATGAAATTAAAATTATTGTCAACTCTTCTATTAAAATTACAACGTCCAAAATCTAATAAAAATTAAAAATCAATGTCCAAAATAAAATAAAAATTAAGGAAATAAGAAATAAAATAAAATCTATACAATAAAATTAAATAATGAATAAAAACGACACAATAAAAATAAAAATCAAAGCAATGAGTAAAAATTTAGATCTATACAATAATAAATTAATCCAGCAATGTCAGATTGCCATACAAGTATTATTATAATAAAGTCAGGGCAAAATAAAATCTCGAATCAATTAGTAATAAGTCAATAAACACAATTTCAGGTTCAAATAAAATTAATAGTTTCAAAACAACAAACAGAGCAATTAACAACATTCCATGTATTCATTTAAGTCGTAGAAACATTTTTCTGCGAGCCAAAACTTAATTGTTGTCTTAAATTTTTTGAAATCATATGATTTGTATTCCTCTGGAAGTTTATTAAAAATTTGAATGCACATCATATAGGCATTTTTCTTAATCAATGTAAGTCTGACACGGGGTTTATATAATCTATTTCGATATTGTGAACGTAGTTCACGGTTGCTGACCATATGGTTTTGTCTAAATAAAGCACCATTTCTGTGAACAAACACGCAAAGTTCCAGAATGTACAAGCAGGTAACAGTTAAAATCTTGTGTTTGACAAAGTACGGACGACAAGAATCCATTTGATTTAGACCGAATATAGCTCTAATGCATTTTTTTTGGGCTATAAAGAGCCTCTGCATATCACAACAGTTTCCCCAAATTATAATGCCATAACGCAAAATAGAATCAATATAACCATGATAAGCAGTAATGGCAGCTTCTCTCGATACCACTAGACTTACACGTCTTAATGGAAACACAAAACTATTTAACCTTGAACAAAGACTGTCAATATGTTGTTTCCAATTATCGTGTGGGACACCAAATCGTCAATGATCTGGTGAACCCTGGTGTCAGTTATTTCCGTAAAATCATTGCTTATGTTTATTGAAACCCTTTCATATTTATAAGTGCGTAAGTCCACGCATCCACATAATTCTGTACAAATCATGCGTGTGCATATAAACACAAATCGTCGATTATCCAGTAGGTTGGGGAGAATTTCAGTCGCGAAGAAAAAGGTATATTTCTAAGAACATCACTTAGACGGCGGTCGTAACACAACCATGTCAGAGGCCTACTAGTGGTAGTAGGCGGTTGAAAAAACTCTGACACCAGGGTTCATCGGGTCGTTGGATGACTCGGTGTCCCACACGCAAAAGAAGAAGAAGAAGAACATTACATCTTGGTGACAGTCATGTCACAATAGACTAAGGAGCAGTAGTTTAACTTCATACTGACAACGCCCGGTTTGCGCACACATGCACATGCTCGACCGACCTATACGTACACGACTACTACATAGAATTTCGTGCAGATCGTGTCACAGCAAACCGCACTACCACCGCGCGTTTTTATTTGATTATCGGGGAATAGGAAATAATAATGTCATTCATTCTTAATTTACAGTTACTTAGCATTATGGAACCTAAATAAGACAATTCGTGTGTAGATTCGGGTTCGCAATACTAATTTGTAGACATCCCTGCAAATGTAGGTATTATCAGGCGGAAGGGTGCTCAAGTTACAACAACTACTGCTCCTTGTTATATTGTGGCCATGTAGTTAATTACGACTCTCCGTATATTTTGTTTGTACAGTAGGTTGCCATCCAGCGCAAACTTGTCGAAAGGGGCAGAGTGCTAAATTTTGTTGACAATAGGAATTTATCTTTAATCAACTTTCTAGTATCAGTCGAAATAACTTGAAAAAGTACAATAACATACCTTTATGTTATTTAAATGCTTGCTTTTATTTGCTTAAAATTTTACACTGATCAGAACTATTTTTCTTTTACTCTAATTACTCTGTTAGCACAAAATGCCCAGGGCAATGTCTAATGGACGCAATCGGCTGGACATTCAAGCGAAACTTTTTGCACGTTGTTTTAGTGAGTTGTACGTGACCAGTGGCTGTTCTCTACTACGGCTGTTGATAGATTTAAAAGAGCAAACTAAATTCGTAATCAAATATACGAAAATGTCACAGAAAGCAAAACGTGTCATCTCCTAAATTGAGAAAATGATACACAACACGCCCGGAAAAGTTGTTCATGGGAAAAGTTTGATTAGCGCAATTTTTTATGGTTGTGCTGTATGAAATGAAGTTTGTGGTTATGGCATGAATAATATTAGGAGATACCAAAACTGTTTTAAGCACGTACAGACGTGAAAATCTTTTCAAAAATATACGATGGGAATTGATGGATTTTGGCTTACTTTTTTGGGCGGCCATAGAGCAGGTCAACCAAAAAAATATACCCTGGGCCCGATACTCTTATTTTTTCTATTTCTATTGTAATTATCTATACTTTAACCTGTTGCTGAATACAAAACGACCAAAATCATCCAACTGACACTCTATTTAAACACAATTGAGACATTTTCAAATAGCGGAATACGGCCCTATTTCTCTTGGGGTCAGCGAACGTAAAAGTCTCGCAATAATAGTAGTTTATGCAACTGTCATATAATGGGGGTCATTAGAATGCGAGTGTTTGTTTATCACACGAGGCGTAGCCGAGTGTGATAATAGATTGACACGAGCATTCTAATGCTTAATTATATGCAGTTGCATACACTATTTTATCTACACTCTCCAAAAAAAAACTCAGTTATACACTTTTTCAAATGTCCGCACCGGCCATTGCAAGGCCCGATACAAGGTCAAATTCAATACGAGAACGTAATATGGCTTGATATGAATTCTTGAAGATTCTTTACTAACAGTTGTTTAGATGTCGAGTCTCAACAGCAAATAACTAAACAACTGAACAACAACTGAACAACACTGAACAACATCGGAATAACATCTGAACAACAACTAATCAACATCTGAACAACATCTCAACAACAACATAACAAAAACCTATTAAAACAACTGAACAACATCCGAAAAAATACCGTACAACAACAACTGTCAGGTGCGGCGGAAGATAGCGATTTGAGTATTGGAAAAAAAAACTTCGTTTCATTTCTCGTCTTTATCGTATTAAGAGTTTTCTCATTAAGTCATTACGCTTCTGTAATTTATAGTAAACCCTAGTTTTTATAGGCAGAATGCATAAAGTAGGTCATTATGCATCTGTTTTCGAATTCATAATTCGAACATTATGAGACGAGTGTAGATAAAATATATTATAAAACCTTACTTTCTTTAGAAGCAATAGATGAAACCATTAGGAAAATGCAATCTTGAACGTGTATTAAATACCAACTCTATATTTGTATATCTGACAAATAATTTACGTTCGCTTTTTCATTATTGAAATGTGTTTCTTCTAACTGTTTGTGTTTGCATCGGTAGTTAGTTTGTTTTTTGGGAACTGACCAGTAGTTTATCGTATCTTTAAAATATTCAGCTGTATTGGCAAAAAAAAAACAAATTACATAATAGAGCACCAGCTAAGACCATTTCGTCACTACGTTCACTACTACACTACACCACATAAAATTTTCTTGTGAAGGAGTCTCTTGCAAATCAAAACACAAAAACTTTGCTTTTGAATACAGAAATGTCTATTGTCGCGCCGCAATGCATATCGATTTTTTGGTTTTACATACAAATATCACGCCTATAATCCCTTAGAGTAGGCAGAACGTAAACGGCCGCAAAAAACGGAAATGAATTCATATTTATTTATTTATTAGTTTTGTTTGAAAAAAAAAAAGCACCAAGAGGCTCCTCTTTACAAAAACAAGAACATGTCATGTACAAGGAGAGGCACAAGGAGCGTGATTGATCGCCTGAAAGCCTGTGGCTGAATCGCCTCATTAGTAATCGAGACATCTATTTGTTGGCTCATCTAGGCATAGACCCACAGAATATAATAATAGTACAAGACAAACCCGAATATATAAAATAGGACAATACCGCAACTATTCGGGGTGTAAGGGACAGCACTCCGAATACTGATAGGGTGCATAGAGACCATGAAACTGAACAACTTTCCCCTAGGAACATATGTCACGAAACGACAAAAAATATCTGACCTCCCATACAAAATCACGATTAGCTCACAATTACTATGGGAAGTAAGAATTTTCCTGACGTTTCCTGAAATATTTTATCATGGGAAGTAGTTCAGTTCCATGGCTGAATGCACCCTATAAGTTTTCGGAGGGCTGTCCCTTACACCCTTTATAATACTTACCTCTACATTAGGTGGGAGGCTGTGAAAGATCGACGATACTTTATCGACAATAATCAACATCAAACTTTCCGTTTTCGTAAGTCCCCGCTGCATGTGGATGATCATGATTATGAGATCAAGTTCGTAGTTGTCATATTGTATACAATTGCATTGTTTCGTACACATTACATAGCAACACGAACGCTTAAAAACTCACTCACCCAGGAGCACGACGCCGCTACACATAATCTCCGGCAAAGAAACAAACGACTGCATAAATTCTTTAACTTTGCTGGTTCCGGATTTTGTTTAACTGTGTGTAGCTACTCGCGTAGAACACATGTTGCACTCGCGTAGAGCACGCGTTTTACACTAGTAGAGCTCGCATTGCATACGTGTAAAGTACGTGTTGCACACGCATCGAGTACAAGTCAGCTGATCGGCAATTTTGTGTGGGAGGTCCAATTTTTTTTTTCATATTTAGACCTATGTTCCGTTGGGAAAGTTGATCCTTATCACCAACCTGATCTGAGTTTTCGCTAACGGTACTCGTAAAATTTCACCTTATGTATCCGCTCCTGGTCTGGGTCCACCTGCCTCCGGCGACGAGAAGACAGGTCGTCCAAGCGGTCCAAAGAAGGCCCATCCGCCTGATCTATTTTCGCTGGAATTGTACACCTCCAACCATCGAATATTGCTGGACTTTTCGATTTTCGTATCTACAGAACCTATATGCCCATTTCAGGCGTTCTATTTATCGCCTACTAGTTGTGATTCCGTTTTAGAACACTACACAATCAATAATAAGGAGCCGTGGTTTTTTTTTTCGCCTGGTTTTCCAATAAATATCAACAAGGAAATATACGTAGGTAAGTATTTTATTTATCATATTAATGTTCGTGTCTGTTATATACATTCCTAGCCTAAAACTTTTCCCGTGTTTTTACAAAAACGCGTATTTCAATGCTATTATAATATTTTTCTATATGATTTGATGTTGTCAATAGACTTAGACAATGTGTAACGTTTTATGTAAAAACATCGTTCATTTTCACCAAAACAGTGATAAAATTGAGGCCAAAGTTTAATGAAATATGACAATGTCTGAACGTCAACACTTTGAAGTATAAACTCCGTTATAATAACAGTATTCAATAGAAATGAACGAAAACAGTTGGAAGGGTAAATTATTAATTCAATCGCGGCGTAGACATGATTTATTCAAGTACGGGTCACAGCTAGCACGTGTTCCTATTTCAGTCGCGGAAATTTATAGAATGCGATGAGACCCGCGCGCCGAGCGGCAAATCTTTGTTATTTAAACCATCGAAGTTCCACGATTGCTTTGACTAATTAAAAGATACCGCCACTACGTTTAGTTAATACATGATAATAAAATAAACGAACACAATTTGTTTCTATGATCGCTGGCTAAAGTGAACTTATTAACTCCATTTCTTAATTTCCTGTTTACGAATCTTATTCAAGTATGTACCATTTGTTTACGTAGACAGTAGCCGTCAAGAACCAGTCCGTAGATTAGATAAGATGAACCTGCTACGCATTATAAATTGCATTGTAATAAAAAAAATATTAACGAAGTTTTGTGAAACAGCCCACTAATTGGCTCAATTAATGAAAAGTTTTTGCCCGTGATTTCTACAAACTATCGTGGCTATTGTTCTACTGCTACGGAACCAATTCTCTCGCTATGCAATTACAAACTGCCCCAGTTAGCATGCTGAAAGGAAATTGTGGATATCGATCCTCTTTCTATTACTTCCTAACGGTGCGTAACGGAAGCGTCTGTCAAGCCATTTGACAAACCCATGCATTGCGGTGCGTTCGGAATTCGCAACGATGGACGACCCGCCTTAATGAAGTATTTTATGATTTTATTGTTGAAATTATTTTAAGCTTATTTTTAACATTCTGTATAAAGCTATTATTCAGTGGATAAATTTAGTACAGTCAGTCAGATTATACAATGTCAGCTCTCATTCAACTTTCTGACAGCTCATTCAAAATAATTATATTTGCACATATAAATATGTCTAATCGTAATACTAAATCAAAAACTTCATACATAATTTAGGTTGATATAATTATGAAATGCTCCTATCTTATATTTTGCTCCCTGCCTTTTGCGATTTGCCTGCGATCTAGTTCAGTGGCTGCGCTGGCTCAGCGCAAGAGACTTCGTATAGTGTTCATAGCAAAGGAAAATCTGCGCACACTTATGTACGTTCGTAACATAAGTTTACGTTAATCGAATCGATACAGAAAATCCGCAGAGTCCAACTTACTTATAGGTATGAATGGGCTCACCCTGAACTGACTGCGGCCCCTCTTGACTGCGTCCAGCAAAGGACAATGAGCTATGACATTTTCACCAAAACAAAAGAAAACTTTGACGACAAGGACAGTGATTGATCGCAGATCTAATCAAGTGACTAATTGCGTAAAAGAGACAAATTTAGACGCCCGAACCAAGATTTTCTTGACCGCTTTTTTTCCTGTGGGAGACAAATTACCTATCTCCTTCAATTTTATCACGAAAATTAATTCTGTAATGCAATATTAAAAAAATATTGATTATTAAATTAATAGAATAATATAATACCTATCAAACCATGACTAAAATTTCTATAAATAAATATTTTCGTTTTTTTCATCTCTAATTTTGTATAACAATTGAATTTGAAGCACCAAGATTAGGCAAGTATAAGTTTATCTTTAATTTTTAACAACAAGTTTAAGAAACAAGTATAAAATATGTCAAAGAGTAGCACTTCTGCTATTTATATGGGTGGATAAAAGCCATTCTGGGTATGTTGTTTTCATGTACGTTTTTCCTGGTATTAGTATGTAAGTCACGTTGGTCATTTCGTCATTCTTCTCTCTGTAGCCTGGCAGAGAGATTGGTGCTCATGCTCAAATATTTGCAAGACTGTATCCGCATATCTAAAAGGATTCACGGTTATGATGGAGAAGAAAGATGAGCTGCTACTAAAAGTTGTAGGTACAACCATGTACAACGCCGGATTCATTCCAGCTCAAGACACTGTTGTCACATTGACACTCCAATGATTTAAAAATTTACAACACGAGATTATTTTGCAAAAAACTTGGTTTTTGTTACCGACAGGGCACAATGCATTTCAGAGATCGTGTTATTGCTTTTGCTCACCACAGAACGAGAATTCGTTTCGGCCACTACGATTGCTTGGCACACATGAATGAAGAATAAACCAATCAGTCCCTGTTCATAGTTTTAGTTTTTGGTTGCAAAAGTATTCAATATTATTCAGCCTAAGTTGTGTTCCCTTTGAATCGATTTTTTATTATCTATAAAATACAGCTCTCTACTCAATACTAGTAGTTTTAAGTCAAGCAATTACCATCTATCACCATCCTCGGTCAAGAAATATTCTATTCGTACGATAACCACTTTGGCGGAAAATTCCATAGAATCAATTTCCGCCACTAAATTCGATATGCTACGATGGTCGATTTCAAAAAAAATCTCAAAACCATTTCAAGAATTATTATTTACTAGCGGCCCGCCCAGCGGTTTCACCCGCTGCTAACTGATTTCCCACAGGAAACTGACCTTCTCCCGACATAAATCATACATAAAAACCTTCCTCTTGTCACTCCATCTTTTAAAAAAAAACTTCATCCGGATTCGTTAAGTGGTTTGAAGATTTAATACATGCATTGCATACAAACAAACAAACAGACAGGGACAGACGTGGTAAGCGACTTTACTTTATACTATGCAGGTAGTGATAATCGGTCTCGCTTCATTAACGTATTAGGCTAGGATGTAGATAAAATTTTGTATGAAGCCCAGATAAGAGGTAATTTAAAGACTTTATATTGGCAAGATGCATTGACGGAGGTGGACGCTAGTATTGTATCACTACATAGTATAAAATAAAGTCGCTTCCCGTTTGGTGTCTCCTTATATGTTTAGAATTACCCAACGGATTTTGATGCGTTTTTTTTTATTTGATGGAGTAACTTGAGAGGAAGGTTTATAAGTATAATTAATTCCGGGAAATTGTCACATTCCCATGCGAAAACGGGTAGCCCAACTGGTAGTAAACTTTTGACATATTTAAGGAATAAAATTTCAAAAATGCTGAAACACGTATTTAATTATTTTAAGTTATGAGTCTAATCAGAAATTTTGACCAGATCACATTTAAGATAAAAAACTTTCATACAAACTTTTAACCCCCTTTTATCCCTTGGGAAATTAAAAAAACCGGAATTTTATCAGTTTATGAACGGGATTAAACTAAACTACTGAAGCTAGAGAGATAAAACTTAGACATGATTTTTTTTATGTTATAAAGTTCCGGATTGTTTTTAATTCCCCAATGATGAAAAGGGGGTTAAATGTTTGTATGAATATGAAAGTTCGTTGTCTTAAGTGTGATCCGTTTCAAAATACGTGATTAGACTTATGACTTAAAATAATTAAACACGTGTTTCATCATATTCGAAATTTTAACCCTTAAAAGGGTCAAAAGGAGGGTCAAAATTTTGTATGAAAGTGCGTTTTTTTAAATGAATGTGATCCGTTTCAAAATTTGTAGTTAGATTAATAATTTAAAATAATTAAATACGTGTTTCAGCATTTTTGAAATTTTAACCCTTAAATGGGTGATAAGGGGGTTAAAAGTTTGTATGAAAGTTTTTTATCTTAAATGTGATCTGTTTCAAAATTTCTGAATAAACTCATAACTAAAAATAATTAAATACGTGTTTCAGCATTTTTGAAATTTTAGTCCTTAAAGGTGTCAAAAGGGGGTCAAAAGTTTACTACCAGTTGGGCTACCCGTTTTCCCATGGGAATATGACTATTTCCCGGAATAAATTATACTTATAAACCTTCCCTTCAAGTTACTCTATCTAATAAAAAAAACCGCATCAAAATCCGTTGGGTAATTCTAAAGATATAAGGAGACACCAAAAGGAAAGCGACTTAATTTTATACTATGTAGTGATTTACAATATCTACTGAATAATAAAAAAATTATAATACTAAGATATTTAATCAAATATATTATCTGAAGGTATGGGCCTCGTAACCTAAATAGGAATAAATACTTTTGCCATAGGTACCTAGACAAAAATTACAGTAGTTTACATTTTTCGCGTCTATGATTAACTTTTTTTGTACAGGCAAAAACCTTTGAAAAATATAAATAAATTAAATAAATAATATTATTTCGAAATAATGCAATTAGGTTCTATAATTGACCTATATTTTCAAAACAAACCATAAAAAAATCGTCACACTCTATTATACCTACGCAAACTATACCCATATTCCACCAGCGCAGCAGCGCATAGTTTAGTAACGGACTTTGGGGGTTTTGAGAAAACGTTGTCACAACATAATAAGATTATAATAAAGTCATATTTTTACACATACCTGCTTGTTTAACAGTTGTCCATATTGATACAGTTACGAAATACAATACGTCTATTTCTCAGCACGTACCTTCCAAACGGTGGTGGATGTATTGTACGCAATAAATTCTAACGTTTTAATATATCGGTCAGCCAATATAAATCATTCGTAGATTAAACATTTGCCAGTTATCCAACATAGCTGTTTTTAAAGTTATGGGCGGGTCGGGTCAGCCTCAGTCAAATCGTTATCATAAATAACGAGTTTCAATTAAATTATTACTCTCAATCTAAATTCGTTATTTGAATCTGCTCTGAAATATGACCCGTATTTTAAATTTTAAGGCTCGTAACTTTTGTAAATTATTAATTCTCTAGTCTAGAGTTATAAATCATTTATATAATTTACAGTAGGCTATGTTTAGGAACTGCGGTAGATAATCCACATTCAAAGACTTTTTTACGATAGCTCTGCATTTAAGAAAAGAATAAAATTTAATTGTTAAATAAGTAGAAGAAAATTATACATGATCAATTCAGATGGATGTGCGCCGCTTATCCGCCTGCCAAGTGTGGTGAGTATGCCAATATACCTGCCCCACCCCCCTCCAAAGAGGGAGGCACATGTCCATGGACTGTTGTGGCTATTAATGTTAATGTAATGTAATTCAGATGCATTCATG
The DNA here is from genome assembly GCA_027580185.1 of Tuta absoluta. Lineage (NCBI taxonomy): Eukaryota > Metazoa > Arthropoda > Insecta > Lepidoptera > Gelechiidae > Tuta > Tuta absoluta. The sequence continues at coordinate 9,823,699 of JAQAHW010000003.1, forward strand.
CCCGCACCTCAAATATTGACAAAAAAAACTGATAATTTACATTGAAATTTGTATAAATGCTGCGGATGCTGCTTTGTGGATCGTCTTATAAATCTTTAAGTCAAGTACTTAATTAGGTTTGCTTTCAGTCGATGATGGATGATTCTGTTTGATAAGATAATAAATCCAAACAAGATATTAATTTCACGTCAGCCTATAGGAGTGCCCTGCTGGACGTAGGAACCCCAGGTACGGCATAAGCCACAATTTCCTGTTTTCGCCATCCATTAGCTATCAGCCGCCCATTTTAAGTCATCGGTCCGTCTAGCCAGAGGAAGTCTAACGCCACGCTTGGCCTCCACAAGACAACCTGCTTACTATATCGTCTATCGGTTATAAATCTGACGAGGCCAGACAACTGCCACTTCGATTTGCTACACTTTCAAATGAATAAATATCAACTACAAGTTGATGAATATCAACTGCGAATCCTAAGTGAGACCAAGCTTTCGTGTATAATGGTATCGAATAGTAGCTAAGTACACTCATTAATTCATTATGCTACCTTTTAGAATCAAGAATGAGCTTTTAAATAAGAGATGTTAATCTTGTTGCCATACTGAATAAATTATTACCGGGTAACCAATTTAGGGGATTAAACAGTGCCGTTGCCTAATGAAAAGTAATAGCACATGGGTCTTAATTTCTGTGATTTAAAGCTCAAAAACAAATGATGTATATAAAGCAGGCAATTAACGCTTGGTGTTCCATAACGCTGAAAGTCCTAAGAAAACTCCTAAAACATTATTTAAGTAGGTACATGTGAGGGTTTTAGAGTTTTGCAGTTTTTCGCAATATACTGACAACCTGTCACTATTATGGATACACAATTTTCTCAAGTTACACTCATGTTTTTCTCAGACGTGGTAATAAAAAACTGTTTTTTACGGCCGTTGCCCCTCTGCTTACTCCGCAAGGAATGTAGATGACATGTGTATGGGATAGAGACATGGCTTCTATAAACATAAATTTAAAAAAACATGTGTAGCGTAAATAAAAACTCTAAAGTTGTTTTTTTTTTGTCATAATATCAAATGCTATTGTTTTGTGGTTCTTAGTTTAGTCCATAGCCAACATGTTTCACTTTAGGTAACTATTTGATAATCATTAGGTTATGAGGATGTAGCATGAAAAACTTGACTAAGTATTACTAAAACTCATTGCTAATATTGCCTTTGCTCGTAGCGACATTGCTACGAAGAACCACGGCCATAATTTCGCACTTTTATGAAGCAATCCATCACTCCAGAAAGATAATAAGCTTTTAACCATCTTATAACGAAAATAATATCTGAAATGGCTATCCTAATATTTTTAGATCGAAACTTGATTTCATTATACTATATTATGATCTTGACAAATGATTAGTGATCGATCATCCAGGCTTCAACTCGAACATCCTCGATAAGAATTCAACAGGAGCAGATCCGTATTATACCTATGAAATTGATCATCAAATAACCAAATTTGCTTTTTTAAACTTTTACTTAAAATCGTTTTTGACGAAACGACCACTGACATAAAGTTTATGTGCCTTGTCTCAGTATAATATGAAATAAAAACATAAGTGCGTTATAAACATAAACAGCAGATATACCCAGAAGTTTTCTTTTTATCTGAGTAAAACAGATTTCATTTTATGTAGGTAGGTAACTATAAGAGGCGTAAGGGACGACGGTATACTGAAAATTCTGTAGGATAGAAAACCATGAAACACCTTTCCCCCAGAAACATATGCCGGGAAAGCAACATGTTTCTTTGATGTCCGGTACAAATACTCGATCAGCTGACTAACATTTTATAAAAAGACAGAAAAATTTGTCAGGCTGGGTAGACAGTTTTTTTTTTTTTTAATTATTGATGGGTTTGCTCTTGACTCTAGTCTAGGTCATAGGACAGAGACAGAGTCTAAGATGGAGCGAGCTCACCCAGAAGAAGCCTGTTAAGGCACTGGCACTCCCACACACTGACGGAACGCAGCAAGCTACTTGGCGCCAGACTTCGGTGGGATGGTGGTCGCGAGCCAGGCGGCCCCTTACGGAGCCTTCCACCGCGCACAGTTAATACTCTTCAGTCTTATGCCGTACGCATTAGACTAACATTAGCGTACATACACATTCTGATTATTTATGCCTGCGGTACATAATAATATGAAAATAAACAACATCTACAGAAAACCTACAAGGCTTCAATACCCTCTATATTATAATGAATAACAGACCAATTCTAGAAAAAATTAAAGAAAATCTGGAATTGTTAGACTAACATGGTAAAAGTTTTGAAAAAATTGAATTCAACATACCTACTAGTTGCAAGATTGCAAAAAAGCAAAAATAATTAAATATTTTACGGTGAATACATGCATGGCGATGATAACTTTGTGTAGGGGTATTTGCTACGACGACGACGTAGCAAAAGGTCTACGTCAGCGTAGTAATTATTAATTATTATATTATCCACAAACAAAGTTCCCTTGAGTTACACGTTTTTATTCGTGTTATCCTGGGATTACATATTTTGTTATTTTGGCCCGCATTTGTCTGCCATCTGACTATATAATGAGTACTTAAAAACAGAAACTTAAATTTCTATAAAACTACAGTTCGAAATTTTCTCTTTTATTTTTTTTATTAATTGAGTATGCCTTCGTAATATAAACCTTTTTGACAGAACAATCAAAAGGTTTTATAGCAAGATACCACTGACGTAGGTACCTACACAGGCGGCAACATTATCAAATATTATTCATAAAAATTATGATACGACGCGGATGTTTTTTATGATAAAGTATTAATTTCGTTTACTTTAAGACCCTTCTTGAGCTGTCCAAACCTATTAGTTAAGTCAAGGATAACACAAATAAACAAGGTTGGACTAAGGAAGGAGTAATTAATAAAGACGTTGATTTTTCCAGTTAGTATCAGCAAATTCTGAAAAATACTTTTTGAGTGGAAGGTCACAGTATATGGTCTAAACAGTAAAGAAACTGCCAATTGAATCGTAAGGGTTGTCACTTTCGGTTGTAATGACGGCCGATGTGGTGCAATGGTAGTGCGACTGCCTGCGACGCAGAGGTTCCGGGTTCGATTCTCGGTGGGACACTCACAAAGCTGATATTTATTACTCTGTGAATTTGTTCCTAGTCTGGTTAGGACATTCCAGGGTGAACCACCTGATGGTCCGAAAAGAAATGGTTCCGTGCTTCGCAGGGCACGTTAAGCCGTCGGTCCCGGTAGCTGTCTATGATTACTTAGAAAGCGGTCGTTACACAACCATGTCAGAGGCCTACTACTAGTTGTAGGCGATTGAAAAACTCTTAAACCAGGGTTCATCATGTCCCACACGAAAAGAGATTGTAATAACTTTACAATAAATATCTTGCACCATTTAAAATCAGTATTATCCCTGACAAACGAAGTCTACTTTTAATGTGGGAAAATACCTTATTCCCACGGGAGTGCGGGAAACATTGGGTGCAACCGCTAGGTGGACCACTAATAATCGATTATCTATCTCTGTTGTAACTTCTAAGCGAGAGCAATGAGTGGGCTGCGCGAGTGCCTAAGTTTAATCTAACGTACGGGGTTACCCGCGCAGCTTCCGTGTACTACGCGTATCTGACGCGTGTTCCATGTTTATGCTACGCGTGTTCTTCGCATGTCTGATGCGTGCTCAATGCGTGAGCTACAACGCGACCTCTACTCGTGTTCAACGGGTGCTCTACACGTGTGCAACGCGTGTTTGACGCGTGACGAACAAGTGCTCTATGCGTGTGCTACGCGTACTCGATGCGTATGCAACGCGTAGTTTCCGCGTATGCAATGCGAGCTCTACGCGTGTACAACAGTGTTCTACGTATATCCAACGCTTGCTCTACGCGTGTTCAACATAAGTCAAACAACATCGGCACCACCAAAATAAATTCGAATTAATGCAGTCGTTTGTTTCCTTGGCGCGGCACAACCTTGATTGTCGCGACGACATGAATCAGCGGGATTCCGTGTAGCGGCGTCGTGCGTCTGTGTGAGTGAATTTTTGAGCATATGTATGAAGTTTATTTTCTGCTGAGCAGAAGCCAAGCCTATAGAATAGTATATAGTACTGGGGTGACGTGGTTAGAGAAACCTACTTATAAAATCACCCTTTTCCTTGATTATCTTAGGAATGACATTCGTTTTTATAATGTGTAGAAAGATAAATCATGTACCTATGACCACCTACGTCATATTCAAACAATCGAAATTTCGCAAAAGTATTGCAAAGCAATATAATTACGTGATTTGATAACATCAATTGACTTTTAATTGAGTTTGATACCGTATGAGATTGGATAATTTTGATAATAAGCATTAAGTCTTTCTAAATATGTAGTAGGTGTGCATAAAAAAATTGTTCGTTGAGAAAATTAAATAACCTAGTAATAAAATATTATCTTACTACTAGTGATAGTAGGCGGTTGAAAAACTCTGACACCAGGGTTCATCGGGTCGTTGGACGACTCGGTGTCCCACACGAAAAGAAGAATACTATCTTCTTCATTTTGTAGGACCACCGTGCCTTCTTACAATATTTCCTCCTTAGTTTAATCTTTTTACAACTTTATATAAAATTTGAGTAAAGTCTCGTCGAATACTCCGGTTTTCATTGAGTTATTTTCTTCTCTTAAATTGGATAAATATTTTTTGCGTGGTCATTATTTTTAGAAATATATCTCTCCAGACACTTCTACATAATATTATACAAATCAAATATCAAAATATAAATAGAAACTACTAAAGTCTATACAAGTAATTCATCTCATTCATTCATATCAACCAACATCTATCTGCCTACTACTGAGTATAGGCCTCATCTTTTTCTCGCCAACTTCGCCGGTCCTGTGCCTCCCGCATCCACTATTGCCAGCAATGGTCGCTAGGTCGTCCGTCCATCTAGCGGGTGGTTTGCCTACTGGGTGTTTAGGTTATTTTTAGCCGCCACTCTATTTGCGCCTTTGTCCACCGTCCGTCATGCCGTCTAGCCAAGTGTCCTGCCCACCCCTATTTCAGTCTCGTGATTCGTTACCCGACATCGACGACTCTTGTTCGGCGTCTTATTTCCTCGTTGCGAATCCCATCCTGAAGTTTCATATATTCAGCGGAACGCTCCATAGCTCTTTGTGCTACCTTAATTTTTGTGCAAGTCTCAATTGTGAGCACCTGAATGTATTAATAAATAAATGAATATTCAATAAACATAATAACTACTGATAAGTATATAACTATATAAAACCACCAGCGGTCTGCCCAGCGGTTTACCCGCTGCTAACCGTTTACCCGCGGGAATAAGTCATTTTAATATAGCCTATGTTTATTAGGTATATAGAGGATTCCAATGATTAAATATTTGTTTAAATCGGTCCAGTAGTTTTAAAGCCTATTCAATCTTTCCTCTTTTAATATAAGTGTAGATTAGATCATATGTGATGCTACACAATTTTTTAACTAATAATAGTAGTTCCTGTGTCAATGGTGAACAGTTACCCATAATATACATACATACATACATACATAAATCACGCCTACATCCCTTACGGGGTAGGCAGAGCGTTAACGACCGTTCAACGGACATTAACACCACGTCCGACAAAAGTTTGAGGGTCAATCAGATAACTGTGTATCACTATAGTGACAGGTTGTCAGCCCGTCGCCTAAAATTGCAAAACACACCCTCGAGTCCCTTAATATATGTATAAATAATAAAAATATAAAAAGAAAAGATGTCTACATAATTGAAATAAAGTCATATTAACGTGATTTTAGGCATTTGTCGATACTTAAGGCCTTAAGCTAGTATTGTTAGTTTCCGAGATTATGATTTTGCAAGTGACTATTCATTGCATTCGAGGTGAGGTTAGGATTGAAATTACTGACGTAAAGTGTTAGAGCTTGCTCAGTCATAGTCACTCAACTGACGAGACGACCGGACATAACAGAGAGCTGGTCATTTTGTAGGCGCAGCTGGTAGGACATCAATGTCGCCCGAATGAGGAAGTAGCTACTTTAATACCCTCCCTGCTACTTATACTAGTTTTATTCGCTACGAACTTTCTTCTATAAGTTATCATAGAATAGGTATGCGAGTTGATAGAGTAAATTAATTATCTAAAGGTCAAAGCATGAACTTGCGAAAATACTTAGGGAAAACTTTAGTCTGCGACTCTACAAATTGAAAAGTTTGTAAAGCGTTTTATATTGGTACCTGGCCTAATGAAAAGAGTTCCTAAGTAAACCGTTTTGAGGTTCAATTTGTACCTACCAATTATGTGGGCAACAAATGGCTGGGCCAAAACTGCTTGCACGCCTTAAAAGATTCAGATTCGTAGATCGGAACGGTGCAACCTAATTTCGCAGGCGGTTGATTGTGTCGCTTTCCTTAGTATTAATTAAACACTCAAAAGCGGCCTAACAACAACTTTACGTCTCTTGTTCGTTTTGGTATAAAACTGCAAGTCACTCTCTTCGCTGATACTTGAGTGTTAGGAAACTGTATATTCTCCAAACTATTTTAAAAATGCACAAATCGTTAACGTACAAACCAAAAACTGCTGCAAGAAGAAGGAAAGATATAATAGCTTCAGTCCCTCACACAAAGACCACTTTTGCTAGCCTACAATACGTCGGCTTCTTTGTACAATAAAATTAACAAGAAACTATATATCTATGATAAAAATACACATGAATGCAAAAAACTAATCTTAACTTATCTAAAAGCCCTAAGCTATAACGAAATAGAAGAACTTCTGTAAGAAAATGTGATACCACAGTTCTGTACCAACTCCACACACACCTACACACACACTCACTCACACACACACACACACACACACACACACACATACACACACACACACTAACACACAATATTCCATTACATTTCTGGCTTTTATAAATTTTTCTTTTTTCATTAATGTGCTTGCTTAAGTTTTGTAGTACTAAACATTTAGCTTTTTTTTTTTTCTTTGTTTGTATAACGTTCGTTTATTTTACGTATGCATAACGTTATTTCGCTCAATGCGTTGTTTTTTTTTCCAAATGAAATGTAATGTTATGGAAGAGTGGCATCGCCTGTCACAGGCAGTTTTTATCTGCTTAAAAGGCGATTCCTAACCTTAGATAAGTTTTGTAAAATATTGGAAGAAAATAAATTATTATTATTATTATTATACTTTCTACAAGCAAATAATAAATAGATTTTTATATCTACTTACTACATATAATAAAATTGCACTTGTCGTATGTTTAGTCCATAAAACAGTTTCACCATCACTATTGCCAAACATTTTAAAATTTCAGTGGTAAGTGGCTAGGTGGCTACAAACCTATTATTCTCGGTTTAGGAAATATTCGTATGCTCTCTGTATTATTTACACGTTTCTTTACGACACAGGTCTAGTTAGCTACTTGTTTTTACATATTTATTAATACATATCTGATGCTTACATAGACTTACCACTTTTAATTGCCGTCTTCTCAGTATTTTTCTTTATACATATGCAGGTTTAGGAGGAGTGATGATGAGGCCAGTAGGCCGAGTGACGACAGTGAGGAAAAGGGTAGCTACCTGCCTGGTCGGGAGTTGTGACCAGGGGAACGACTGTTCCATCCGGACATATTAAGAAGTTGTATATATAGCGATCGGCGAAATAACTTCTTTACCGCGTTTCAGGACTTGTATGTGGAGCGCATGCGCGCCGCCACATCGGAATATTAGAAAGTTTGCTCCAAGTTTAATGCAACACCTAAATCCAATATCGACTCAAGTAACTAGCAACCTAAACAACTTCCCTACTGAAAACTTACTCCTATTACCATCTATTACCTACCTTAATCGAGGTAGCTACGAGTATAGTGTGCATACTTTATCAAAGAACCTTAAAGAATAAATCTTGTTGAGTACAAGACTGAAACCCTACAAGAAGACTAATTAACTAGATGAAGATGCTTAAGTTATAATACAGTGTAATAATTTACAGAATTTTTAATTATTCGTTGTTCATCTACCCTTGGTCTTGCCTCATACTTTATACCTACTGAGCGATGGCAAGTGATGGTAATAATTGGGATAACTAATAATCGTAGGTACCAACATAAGCATAACCGACATATGATGTACTTAGGTAAGTACGTCTATGTTTGCAGATTTTTGCTTGCTTGGATTTTTACCACGATAAACATAATTAGTTCAAACAATGATTAATTTCGTCTGTATAGGTATCATTAATCATTAATTTATGTATTAAATTAAAATATGATGTAATCTGTAGACGTATGAAATAGATTGCATTATTAATCTTCCCACGCAACATGTGTTCTAGTAATTTCGCTATCACGTGACTGCTATACATGCAAGCTTATGAAGGCGTGTGTTGTGATTTTTAATCGGTTTACAGAAGAACTTGATTTTATCAAAAAAAAAAGAAAAAATTCAATAAAGACTGTTTCCAGTCCATTGTCGAAAGTATCACACTGTTTACGCACGCCGAAGGATGTCATTCCATTTCAGAATGCAGGAGTGTATAAAGTACAATGCAGCTGCGGTAAATCTTATATTGGCCAAACGAAGCGAACTGTCAGCGAACGGGTCAAAGAACATATCGCAGCTGTAAAAAACCGACATATGCATAAATCGGCAATAGCAGAACACCTTCTATCATCCGGTCCGAATCATTGGATTGAACTTCATGCCCTGAAAATCCTCTCTGTGGAACGCCACTATTATCCAAGGATCGTTCGCGAGGCTATTGAAATTAAGAAGAACCCTAATAATTTCAACCGGGAGGACGGGTTTAAATTGTCATCCGCATGGAGTTCAGTCATTGATAAGTTGAAACCGCGCGATTTATCATCGGAACAATCGTCGGATACAGTGAGTGTTGTGTGCCGGCAGCCTAGTGCAATGTTTACAAACAATCAATAATATTAAAATTATAAAGACAAATGTGGGTAGCAGAACATCTCGTTACCCGCCGCCTAGATGACAACTCGCTGGGACGTCAGTCAACCCGCGACCACAATACATGAAACTGTATTGAAACGTCGGGACACAGGTAAATTACTAATATTTACCTAAATACTATCGCGATAGACCCGGTCTAATACTTAAAATATTTGTACTAGATATGTACTTACTGTAGGCAAATTGTTACAGAGTCAACAATTTGCGTGCGTGCGCATTAGAAACCGCGCAACGAAAGGTAAAAAAAAGGCAAACCAAAAAGTAGATGTGCCTTCATAATATGTGCAATACCTACAGTGACAAATTGGGTGATTCTACGCGATGGCAGATGTTATTTGGGACCTCTTTCGCGGCGCGCACTCTACCTATTACCTTTTGAGACAGTGCCTAGAGCTTCGAGCAACACGGTCTTCCGTCTCGTTCCGGCCTAGAGGTACGCTTTTTATTTATCCTATACAGAATATATTCTTCATAGCTCAACAGGAGCGCAATGAGGCGCGTATGTAAATATAAATACCAAAAAGTATTTCTATTTTCTGAATTATCATTGGACACTTTACATTATTTTTGATTCCGTCAAACAATAAGGGCTCCGACAAATCGTCCAGCAATTTTGTTAAGTAATTCCTTAGAAAGGACTTTCTATAAAACGTATCTCGCCGTCTTGTAGCTGTAAGTTAGGCAATATTTCCTGCCACGAGACAGATGATGTGAAATCTGTCTTATTCAGGAGCTGCTTCTATCTCCAAGGAGTTTGGTGTTTTAAACTGAGTAAATTAGGAAGGAGGAATGAAATTTTCAAAAAAAGAACTCAACAAAGTAACAATCTCATTTAATTATATCTGGGACGAAGCAAAACGTAAACAAAAGTCCAAAGGTAAAACAGTCCTGCATGAGATAGGTAGCTAACATAAAGCAATTATCAGCAAAACCTTTTAGGAGTAGGTAATTTACGAATAATAAATTATACTTACCTGATTATACCCCCATTAAGAATAATTAGGACCCAGGTGCCGCCTAGCCTTGGTTAGTAGGTATCATAGAGTAAAGGTGTCAAAATAAATCACTCCAAATAAAGTCTAACCTCCCGTAAAATGGGATTAACTTTTGAATGTATGGGCGGTCTAATTTTTTATTTCATTTTTCGACCTATGGTTTTGGTGGATAGTTTTTCAGTTTCACGTGTGAAACTCACTCTTGCAATATTTTTTATTATCATTATCAACAGTTTTTCATTTATTTTACTAATAAAACCACTTCCTTTTTTTTAATTTTAAAATTTTTTAAGCGCGGGCAGCGTTTTAAAAAAAATTGATACTCAACCACTTGTTATTTGTACTGAGTGTTTTATGCTACATTGGCATTTGTTACCTTACCAGGTCTAATCTCTGTACCTCTAACGATGCTTTTTTAATACACGACGCAGAAGAAAGTAATGTGATGATGAATGATGTGGCGCAGTGGTAGTGCGACTGCCTGCAGCGCAAAGGTTCCGGGTCCGATTCCCGGTGGGGTACTCACAAAGTTGATATTATCACTTTGTGAATTTGTTCCCTGTCTGGTTAGGACATTGCATGCCGTGATCCACCTGATTTCCCGTGAGAAAGATGTATCTGTGCTTCGGCGGGCACGTTAAGCCGTCGGCCCTGGGTGCTGTCTGTGATTACTTAGATGGCGATCGTTACACAACCATGACAGAGGCCTACAAGTAGTAGTAGGCGGTTGAAAAACTCTGACACCAGGTATTCATCGGGTTATTCTTCAACTCTGTGTCCCACACGAAAACAAGAAGAAGAACAATAATATTGTCTTTTATTTATTTCTACAGTGCTTTCTAGATTGCAAAGTTAAATCGTTTCTAGACGAGGACACCTACTACATAATTTATAAATTGATATATTTGCGAGGCACTTCCGAGACTGTAACTGTCGTCGATTAAGGAAATGAGCACTTCAAATAAGATTCGAGTGCTTACCTACCCACTCAGCTATCTTCTTTTCGGTAAATAAATAGTGTTTAAAAGTATCTTCTACAAATTATATTTAAGAAAAAACCGTATTTAATAAGAACCTATTAAGGCACTAAATGAAAAATATATCTTATCCAACCTACTTACTTATTTAAAAAATATAACTATTTTATTTTTATTTTATTTTATTAGGTACAATAACAGATAACAGAATGAGAAATTACATGTTTTCTTTACATCTAGTGTAGCATTTTTAAACTGAAATCCTATGAAAATTGTACACAGCATTCGTTTAAAAAGCAAGGCAGTTAACAATCAAAATAATACATAAAAATACAATAAATTAAATTAAATTAAATTACAACATTATATATAAAAAAATGATACAAGACAAAAAATAACCATTAAAACAGAGTGGGGTTAAATGTAGAAACAATCTTATTCAATGTAGTTTTAAAACAATTGATATTGCAGTTAAATATGTCTAGGTGAGAACAGACTTGGTTGTAATTCTTTGACATTCTCAGTAGAGGACTGTTCTGTGACACATTATTGTTAGTGGCTGGCACGCTAAATAACTGTGGAATGCGCACAGACCTAGTTGGGACTTTAATGAATATCTAATCTAATAACTATGCCTAGGTAAGAACCTAAAATTTCCACCTACCGAATTACTCGCAATTTTGTTATTTCTTTAATTAACAACACTTACTAACGTACCGAAATAAAATATTATTATTATAGCGCACTTGTATGAAATCTGCGCGCTGGCCGAGCGCGGGGGCAACGTGTGGTGAGCACGCAGGTTTCGCAGGTAGACTTTGTACTAATACGCGCAGCCCAGTGCAATGGTGTCAATATGAAATAGGTACGTAGGATAAAGTAAGTGGTACACATCTATGTAGCTGTCTCGGCCGCCCAAGGCCAGCTGATACGATTTCTATGGTGGTGCATAGTGAAGAATACTTCGCAGAGTGCATCTCATTATGAGACAGCGCCGTGCGTAGGGGTCTCTAGAAGAAGATATGCGCCTAGAGCGCAACAAAAAGGGATATAGAGCACAGAGCCTCAATTTCTGAAACGGTAATTTCTGTAATCTTTCACGAAAGTCCGCAGCGACTAGTTTAGCCGTATCACACTTTCTACTACTCGTATTTTTAATTTCAAGAGTACAGTACCCTATTTTCCTCAACTTAAAAATTTCTGTAATTATTTTACCCGAGTAGGATGATGTTTGATCTTAAGTACTTGGTTTTTTTTTACAAAAATGTACTAACTGATTTTGCACTAAAATTTTACTACAATAAATAAATAAAATATTACCACTTTATTTGGTTGTTGGGCATGCTCTCCAGCAGAACCCTAAGCCCAATGATTGATTTCGGTTGTTTTTTCGCAGTACAAAAATAATGAACAAAAATTGTACTTAATTTGTACTACCTTGAAAAATTAAGTTGAGAAAAAAGTAAATTAGATAGAGATAAACTTTTCCTGCTGGAAAGCATGCTCCAGCAGAACGCTAAGGCCGCCTATTAGTTTTAGTTTTTTTTTTGCATTACAAATACTGTACATAAATTTTACTAGTTTGTACTATCTTTAAAAAATTACCGCTTTGGTTTACCGAGTACAATTTATGGGATAATTCTTAGTAAATGTATGAAAACGAACGATGTCGAACTCCCCAACACGATATAGGTAATAGCTGATATTCGGTACATACATAATAATTATAATTATTATGCACACCATTTCACATATTTAAAAAAAAACAATTGCCGTTTTATTTTATTTATTTAACTTTATGCACAAAAATGTACACGGGCGGACTTAACGCCAAAGGCGTTATCTCCCAGTCTACCTTAGGGTATGTGGAAAGGGTCAAAGCAGGTGCATTAAACAAAATTTTTTTTTAAAGGAAGTCTTAAATATATATAACACAGTAATATAAACATATGTATATTAACAACAACAATATACAATAAATACTACACATAAACGTTTATCATATATAAATTGTGTTACGCATGCTTTTTTGTTGGGGAAATGTGTAAGTAAGTGGTGGTAGAGCCAATGGCGCCAAAACTCTAATGTGTTGTGGAGTCGTATTTTTCCGTCTGAGTAAGGTCAGTTTTGTAGGTTAGTCGTATTCGTATGTCAGTAAGGTACCTATGTGGCATCACGCCGAGGGAGAGTGCGCAACAAAGAGAACCTAGTCTTACGACTAGGGGCTGTGTTGCGCAGTTTGTGTAGCAACAGAAACGTGATCGTAAAATTTCTGCACTACGTGGTAATTCGCTCGTCACTACAATGTCAGATATATGCCTTAATTACAATTTCCTATTTAATGCTCAGTTTAAGAATAGTTTGCTGTTTAAAACACTATCAGGTTTATCCACCAAACGCTTCCAGTCATAATTTATAATGCGCTCTGCTAAAGAGTGGAACTCACTACCTGTGTCTGTGTTTCCAAACGCATACAACCCTAATATCTTCAAAGTAAGAGTGAACAGGCTTCTTCTGGGTGAGCTCGCTCCATCTTAGACTCTGTCTCTGTCCTATGACCTAGACTAGAGTCAAGAGCAAACCCATCATGAATTAAATAAAAAAAAAACACTCAAATAAAAAATAAAAACAAAATTATAACCAAATGGTTTCTTAAGGAAAGTTGTAGATATCGTCAACTTCGATCAACGCGGCCTTTTTTGGTTGCTCTAAGATCGTCAAGATCTACAACTTGCCCATAAAACATCAGTATAAATAACGTGCAAAGATACCGAGATAAACGAGTTTTCAGTTTGACAGTTGTCATCCGAAATTTTTATCTCGTCAATAACCACAACTTTTTCCCAAGAATCATCAGTCTAGCGTGCTCAAATACCGAGATCTATTTATATTAGTATTCGTAATACTTAGTTATTATGATTACTAATTATTTATTTATTGTAAAAACAGTGTTTAAACTTTATTCTTATTTATTATTTTTCCGTTTCTTCGTAAAGAACTTACCTCGCACAAAAACGGAATTGCGGGACAATAAGTAGTTTAATAATTGTTTATCAAAAATATTCAATAGATATGTATAGATAGATATTGGAGAGGCCCATATCCGGCAGTAGACTGTTGTGGCTGTTGAATAAGAAGAATAAATAAGTACTTTTATATAAAATCATGGACAATACGTAACTTATGCCAAATTTTCTCGTGAAAAATGCATCTCATTACAAACATAAGTCGTACTGCGCAGCAACTCGATTTACCCGACAAGCCAATTAATTTTTAACTCAAAATACTGAAACGGGTTCTTACCGCGATAAGAACCCCGTTTTAGTATTTTGAGTTATTATGTGTGACCGCGAAGCGTGTTTAAAACAATTAATTTTTAACTGCAATTTTATGTAGTAAGGTTAGAAAAGAACCATTATGGCACAGGAAATAAAGATTCTAAGAAGTTAAAAACCGCCGTTTCATTCAGTAATTTAACAATTAAATGTAAGTTGAGTTTATTATCCCATAAATGGGGTAACACAATTTTGTTTCTTGAACAAAAACTCACTTCACTCTATAACCTTTATGAAGGGAAATATTTTACCCCCAAACAGTTGACGAACCCCATTTGATTTGAACCATTTGTACAATCAGATTTCAAAATCTATCAAAACAAAACATTATATCCCTCCAAATTACACTGCATTTTAAAGCATATGTACCTAAGTATAACAGTTGGAAATTATAACATTTAACATTATAACATAATCACTTATATATAAACTCAGAAACTTAAAATAAAATAAAAACCTAATCAATTAAATTTAAACTAGAAACTAAGATATACATCAACTTACATAACATACTTCAACTTTAGGTCAAATACTAAAAACAATCCATCAAACATACAATTACAATGCAGCAGTCAATTGCATGTGAATACCTCAACACTATAAAAGTTCTTTTCAAGTAACCAATTGTTTTGCCGGACCTTGAACATTTTATAATCATTGATAGATTTAAATTCTATAAGTAGGTGATTAAACATAGTATGGCCTGGTATCTTACGCTACGAGTCACAACTCTTTAGTTTTGGGATAATAGCATTATTCATATCTTTTCTCGAGTAACTTGCGTTTTCTCTACAGTTTCAAATCTATCCATTCTCTTAGCAAGGTCAATAATTAATAACCAGTATATAAAGGCAGGGCACAGTTAATATTTTTAATTCCCGAAAATGCTCTCTCCCTACAAGTCTGATATTGCGGAATACACATGATTGTCCAGATAGCGCGCTTTTGTATAAAAAAAAGCTTTGTTAATATTATATTCATAACTGTTGCCCCAGAATTGAATACTTTATCGCAGACGTGACTCTAGCAAAGCAAAATATAGTATTCCAAGCTGCTGAACTCATATTACTTCCCTCAGTGTTATTAAAGCATAGCAAGCTGAACTGATTTTAGATTCGATTGCCGCTAATTCGTCTTTCCAATTAAGGCCTGAATCTAAATGCACACCTAAGAACCTTGTTGTGGAAATGCAATCAACTTTAGAATCGTTTATCCCAATTTGTATGACTTCTTTATTTCTGGCTGTGGACTTAAATAGTAGTGCATTGGTCTTTCACGTATTTAATATCAATATTTAATATCTTTATCTTACTACCGCCGTGTGGTGCCGGCTTAGAATAGCATCACCCCATTTCTTTCCCGTGGGAGTTGTAAGAGGCAACTAAGGGACTCGAGGGTGTGTATTGCAATTTTAGGCGATGGGCTGACAACCTGTCACTATAGCGATACACAATTTTCCTTATGACCCTCGAATATTTGTCGGACGTGGCGTAAATTACCGTTTTGCGGCCGTTTACGCTCTGCCTACCCTGCAAGGGATTAAAGGCGTGATATATGTATGTATGTATGTTTATCTTAATAAGGGATAACACAAGAAAACAAAAAACCTAGCTAGCTACTTTCCAATTTTTAAAGTTATCCCGCTTTTTTCTCCTGTACAGCATTCGGATTTTTTTTCAAATTTCCCGCAGTTCCCGCTGCTGTAAAATGTTGCCATTTTGAGAATTGTTAACTTCTACTGTCAAAATCCAGTGGCCATATATGAGCTGATTGAGCCTTTTATTTTTTTAAATATCGCTCATACACTACACGTCATGGGGCACGTTCATGCTGTTTCTCCTAGTCGGTATTTTCTCCGATGACAGCACTGACAGGTCATAAAACCGCGACCGCCAGTCAGGAGAAATTTTCTACCATGCGCTCCAAAACGCGGTTCTACGAACTGTCAAAGTATAAAAGAGCGACGAAAGATATACCGTGGTCCATTGAACGCGCCCATGCATGCACACGTTTCATTTTGTTTACTCTGTGGTACACTCACTATACGTCAGCCATTGGAATCTCCGAACAAAGCTACCGGACCGTATACCTGTCCCAGTCCCACGATTATCTTCTGAGTTACGATTAGCTACATCGAGACGAGGCTGTATGATTTTAAGACCTTTGCCTGTCCAATGGATAAATAGAATACAAAAGAATTTTATCTATGCCTGTCAAATTCAAACTGTCATTTTTTTCACGGCCAACTTCTAACGATTTATATTTCTTTAATTACATTTATCCTTAATATTATTGTAAACATTGACCATTTTATAACAATTTATTTTATTTTGACCTGTGCTATGGGCAAAGACGAAGACAAGTGAACTTGGCGAATACGAGGTGACGGCATTCGATAAAAATTTGTATTGCTGTTTTTACGATCAAGAATTTATTGAAACTGTTTAGAACATCGTTTAGAACGCAGTTTCGCTGCAATTTTTGTGGTATGTAATATAAGTAATGATATGACTTCAACGTTCATACTTATTCGCTATAGCAAATGTAAGCAGCTTCCCTTGATGTTGATATCACAATATTTTTTTGCTGATGTGTGTCTAAGTGTCTAGTTTCTTTGGTGCGTTCATTACGGTAGTGACCAGTTTAAAACAATCCAATGCTTTCTACTTTCAGAATATAACAAAGATTAGAGCAACTTAGATGTTGTGATCTTAGTAGACTGGTGATCTGTTGAGTTCCATACAAATGAAGATCCACACATTCGATTCTTCGTCGGCATCCAAACTGGTGAATTAAATGCATGGTGAGTTATACTTTTTCTCTTTCCGCACGAATAACCGCAGTATCAGCGTATTTAAACTGCCTACTAGGCCGACGAGGCAGTGTAGCAATCAGCATTTAAGTAGAATCATCTTTAACATCATCCCGGCCTGATGGCTTGATATGCTCTCCAAAGCAATGTACAATTGAAATTGAGAACAGCTACACCGAGCGATAAGTTGGCTAAGTATCAATAGACGCTAGACTACTGCATCACAGAAGGTGTGCGTCAATATAGCATGATGTCCCACATTCTTCACCACCTTGCCTATAATAAATGAACTCACGACTTCCCTACACTTATTATATACAATAGAACAATTACAGCCTAACACTATATTAATGTTTCAGAATAGTGCAATTCTATGGGCAGTATCAGCGCTAGACTGATACAGAAAAAAAAATAAGAATCCTATCCGCGCCTATTTTGCCTACCTGATAAGGTAGAAGGTAATGTCGCAGGTTTTAGACCAAAACCTAGTTTTGTTATCTTTTATATAAGACAAATTAAACTTAATTTTAGTTTAAACATTAGCATGGAGAAAAAATAAGTGTACCATATAAGCTTGGTGGGCTGGGTGGCGTTTTCGTTATTCAGCTCTAAAAACACATAATTATAAACCTGATATAAACAATCTAGGTTTGCACGTCTATTTTATCAAAAAATCGGTTGGTCATGATCAGCAAAGTAAATAGAAACTCAAATTTCTTTGACACTCAATTATTATTGTGTGGATCTTTATTTATCTTATCCTGTTGTAGTTAAATTGCATACATTCATTGCGACGGACAGAAGGCTCGTACTTTGAGATTTATCTATCGTATCGTTTTAATAAAGTTTTCCTATGCTTTATTTTCAGGCTCCCAGAGTGATACGAATAAGAAACCGGCGTATGGCGGCTTGAGGTGACAGTCGTTTACTTCGTGTTTAGTTTGCTGTAATAAAATTATTCGTTTTTAGTTTGCTGTAATAAAATTATTTTAAATTATGTAACATTCATTTTATTTAAATTACCTGTATAATAAAAATACCTGTGAAAAATACTACCTATTACTGTGACTACTACACATCACTATTAAATACTAGGAGGTAACAATATAACGTAGCGAGTACGTCCATGGTACATCACAGTAAAATTACACAATCCATGGTCAATTCACGTAGTGGTATATTGTAAGTCTATGGTCAATTCAGTAAGGACTTCATGTACTAAGGCTAGTTGCTTATCTGTCCTTTAGGACATATATATAAGAGATCTGTGCTATACGTCAACTTGCTACTAGAACGCTAGCTATAGTTAGTTTTCTGCTGATGAAGCTTTTCAGCGCCGGGTATTTTCTGCATAAAATTATGATATTATCAAATCATTTATCATCAAGATATTGAACTCAGTAGTTAAATATGTGTAACTAGTCCAAGTTTATTTTTGTTCCTAGTTGGATTGTGTTTATTGGTCCTCAATCGAACTGAAAGTGACATCGGACAGCAACTATGTATCGGCTGCTGGTTTTCACTGCAATATGCATATTTTCTGAATTAAAAAGTGCCACAGGTTTAGGTGAGATCATATACGCTATAAATGCTGGTGGTTCAGCACATACCGATATATACGGAGTGCATTATGAAAAAGACCCTTTACAAGGACGAATCGGCACCGCCTCGGACTATGGCAAGCAGTTGGTTATGATCGGACGCGTAAATCCAAAGGATGAAATACTCTACCAAACTGAGAGATACCACCACAGTACTTTCGGATACGACATCCCAGCCAACAAAGACGGAGACTACGTGCTGGTTCTCAAGTTCAGTGAAGTGTACTTCAATGCACCTAATATGAAGGTGTTTGATGTTGTGTTAAACGGGGACCACACCATCGTGGCAGATCTCGATATATTTGACAAAGTCGGCCGAGGAGTAGCTCATGATGAATACATACCATACTCTATCAAAAATGGCAAGCTCTACTACAATGAGGAAGAGTCTGATATAAGAGGAGGGAAAATTAAAGTAGAATTCATTAAAGGATACCGGGACAATCCAAAAATTAATGCTCTCTATGTGATGCAAGGTACCATTGATGAAGTTCCTAAGCTGCCTCCACTGGTATGGCCGGAAAGTGACAACGAGGAGCTGAGAGACGAGGTTGAGGAGAAATCAGCCAAAAGCAAATTGACTAGCGGCCCTAAGCAACCTGACCCTTATTCAATGGATGAGAGTTCAGTGCTTATCCCAGTATTTATAACCATTGGAGCTTTCGTTCCCCTCTTATTTTGTCTTTGCAAAATTTAACTGGGCTTTCCTTACCTTATTCTATGTTAATGTGAGGTTTAAATTCCTTATTTATTTATTCAATTGTTGAATAGCTTTGTCTTTAAGAAATTAAATAATACAACATTATA
Organism: Tuta absoluta; assembly: GCA_027580185.1. NCBI lineage: Eukaryota > Metazoa > Arthropoda > Insecta > Lepidoptera > Gelechiidae > Tuta > Tuta absoluta. Next base: position 9,843,262 of record JAQAHW010000003.1, read on the forward strand.
TTGATGTTTATTCTTTGTTTTCAGACAGATAGTACAAATTATTTAACTAAAGTGAGAACTAGAGTGCCCGTCCTATACTTGCAAATTGTGAATGTATATTAGTCATATAGTGTATTTTGCCAAGAGAGCACAAGAGTTCTGTTATGTAAATAAAGAATTCAATCTATTTATGTCTTCTCTATTATTTTAGTTAATTGTAGCAATATATTAAAAGGCTTCAATATTCAGTGGCACAATCACAAATCTAACAAACCAGTAAATGCATGTTATTACTTATTTTATTACTCATATAATTATTTTTTTAAATTATATTGCATCACACAACTCTACTTAAACAATAACTTTGTTACAACTACCTACTCCTTAGAAATATTTTGTAAAGCAGTCTTCATTTACCATCTTACTTTAAACCAATCAGTATGTGCAGCATAATAATATTAATGTACTTGTTACATAAGGGTGCTAACTATTTTTACATTCATGCTGTGGATTCTTCCTTGTTTCTGTTTTCTCTCCTTAGTTTCAGTTTTTGTGACAGTTTGACCAGTTTCAATAAGCTAAAAAAAATAAACAATCATTATTGAATGGACTTGATTCTGACAGAGCACCTTAGTTATACGAGGTTGTAACTTAACGCCTTCTTCTGTCTTATCTTCGCTTCGTACTATATAATCGCCTGCGCCGAGCGAAATCCGACCGTCCAGTAGCGCCCTCACATGTTTTTAATTAATTTCTTCAAATCTAAAAAATATCAAAAATCTAAAACGAAGACATTGTTCTCCTATATGATAAGTTTATTTCAAGATACAACAGTGAGCTTTTTCTTGTGTTCTCAATTTTTAATCAACTTAACGGATTGTGGTTTATTAAATATACAATTTTTAATCAACTTAACGGATTGTTAAAGACGCATACCAATATAGAGCTTAATGTTGTATCTTGAAAGAAAACTTAGCCTATAGGATAACAATTTGTCCGTCTCAGATTTTTGATATTTGTTTTTGATTTCAAGAAATTAGGTAATTAATATCATGTGGGGACGCCACTGGACGGTCGGCGCCGACTTAAGTACGCAATCAGGGGTCGTACACTATTTACGCAACGCAATTTGGTCTTTATGGGGACAACGGGACATTATTATATTTCTGTACCGTTGTCCCCATTACGCAAATACCGCCAAGGGGACAACGGGACGTCAGGATTTCACGTGTCGTTGTCCCCCCATATATTGCTGCTAAGTTTAAGTTCGGGAAGAACAAAAAAACTCAACTTGTATCGCGCAGCCGCCAATACTTACTTTGTGCTTGTATGGAATCACTACATTACTATTACACTATAATCAAAACTTAACTACAACTATTTACAAAACAGTACCACAATCATATATTTTTATCACAGAATCAACAACAGTGCCTCTATGTATATCAACAATAATCAAAACTTGAGTGTATAATTTAAAAATAAGTTCCTATCACGATGGTGATGTCGCAGTCAACTGGTTAAAGACGCTGTTCAATTGCACAGCTAGCTCGTTAGTCAAACGACGCCATTCAACTACACCACTAAACGTTCATCAGCTAAGTGGTTGAAGACAAGACAACGTTCTACACTACAGCTTAACGACGCCTAGCCCACTGGTTTACGTTCAATTTGCTAGGGTGACCATCAGTGTTAGGGCGAATTCAAACGTACGCGGGCTCTATGCGTACTCTAATTATGCTTAACTGTCACTTTTATTTTAGCACTTGACATATGGCGTTTATGTTAACTGAGCTGTAGTGTGAAACAGTTTTTTAATATGAAATGCGGACCGCAATATTACTGCCAGTTCTGTGAAATTTTGTTTAGGATTTTTCACATTCACTTAATCGCTGCAGGACGTGATCATGAACATGAGCACGTGCACGTACATGACTTCATATGACATACTTAATGTGAATGACATGCATGACATACATAATATAATGAAAGACATGACATACATACATGACCTGTATGACACACATGGCATACATGACATTCACGATGAACATCACATACATAACATCAGAATGTCGAAATTTGCGTACCATCTACTATTTTTGCGTCTTAATTTTATTTTATTTCCTCATTCACACATTTATATTTAAGATAGTAAACATTCAAACCAAAACCTTTTGATGTTATTAAATTTGAGCCACCTACCAGTTTTACTTGCGCTGCTGAGACAAATCTACAACACCTTAAATGACAAAATCCATCAAGCCGGTACAGCCCGTGAAATATTATTTACCTACTCGTCCACAAACCCACCTACATACCCAGATACATACATAGTATATACGTACTTACATACTCTTAAAATCATATCCCTCCTTTTGAGGTAGTCGGGTAAAAATAAAGAAAATACCATTAACTTAAACTGATAGCCCATTCAGATGCACCCCAGTCTCCCCAACAGTCGTATAGTTTGTAGGGTAGGGTAGGAAACAGTGACTCAGGCGGGTACTCTGACTCACGGCTGTATCTCCCGAATGGACAAAAGTATCTACCTGTCTCCCTCACTCATTGGTAGTTCGCGACAGCCGAACGCGCATAAACCAGTCACCCGCCTGCTCCGGCGCCGTTCAGTAGTGAAAAAAGTGTGTGATAGTTTTTGTGCCCTCAAAACAAAATTACGAGGTAAGTTACACTTCGTTTTATTCATTGATAATTAAAGATTCGTACAATTGTCATTGTTTTGTTGGATAGTGGTGTTAATATGCTAGGCAATGCGATAGATTTGCTGGCCTTTCGGGAAGAATTGTAAGATGTGTCACCTATTATATTCAAAATGGCGACGAAGCCTCACTGACTCAATTTTAGGAAGTACACAATGACTCGCGAGTCAGTGTGTACTTTTGTGAGTCAGTGTTAACTTTAGATGGTTAATACAATTAAATAGAAAAATATAGTTATACGAAGAATATGTTAATTACATACTATGCGTAGGATATCAGAACGGGAAACAAATCTTTTTAACACGTTTGTAACCTAAAAATGCTTACTTATTCTTTGTTTTACTGTCATGTTTCAATATCGCTAGAATAAAAAATATAGGTATGACCATGACCATATATTCAGAGGATATCTTTAAAGTCATTCCAAGACAAAAGTTTTAAATTCTAACAGATTATCTGGAAGCTTGAATTCTTAAAAAGTGTTATTAGTGTTATTAATACGATGGATTTCACGAATTGTTAGTGATAGCCAATTTATAATATCCAATCATTTACTAAATATTTGTTTTTATATTATTTTAGAATGCCGCGTCGCAAAAGCGACACCGGACGGAAAGTTGGAAACCACACTGAGGATGTCAAACTAGCGTGCTGTCGAGATAGCGTTTGTCGAAATCTATCGAAATACTGTGTGTCGCGATTATGTGCTGTCAATCTACCGTCATCTACTCCTACTTTGAAAACAAAAACAATCAGGACCTTTTTTTTCTACATAAAAGTTAAATAAATGATTTGATACATGAACATGTGAACAATGATTACTGTATAGTTAATACTTGCGATTGTTGGCGCTTGGTGAAACTCCATGTTTAATAAATTTTGACAAAAAACACTTGTACTCGTTTCACAGTTTTATTGCGGGGTAACCCGACCGGTTTCGCTCACATGAGCATTTTCAAGGATTTTACAAAACACAAATCATTATTCAAGAAAGAACATCACATCCACTAAATTATAATTATTTACATACTTATTTAATTTTGTTGTATCTGTGTGATAAATGGTAAACCGTTAACTATTGTAGGTAACAAAATTAAATAAGTATGTAAATAATTATAATTTAGTGGATGTGATGTTCTTTCTTGAATAATGATTTGTGTTTTGTAAAATCCTTGAAAATGCTCATGTGAGCGAAACCGGTCGGGTTACCCCGCAATAAAACTGTGAAACGAGTACAAGTGTTTTTTGTCAAAATTTATTAATGATTACTGTACCTAAGGCATAAGTTGTGATAATAAACATTATTTGACTGATTAGAAAATTGACGTTTTATTATAATGTTTTATTAACGAGCCAGTGTGTACTACTGAAATGAAATAAGACTGGTACTGGTACACACTGGCTCATGTCAATGTTGGGCCAGTGTGTACTGCAAAAAAATGTTAGAGTCATTGTGTACTACAGGGTTGAGTCATAGTAGTCTGGTACCGGTACAGAGTGGCTCATTTCCCATTTTTTATAAAACCGTGCCTGAAAACTTTACTGCAGTGTAAATCAAATAAGTGACAATGCGAGGAGAAAGGCAAATAATCAATGCATATAAGGTATAAATTTCAGTTTGCTACTTTAACATTATCTATAAAATTTTACTCTCCGAAAAAATCCGAGTCACTGTTGCCGCCCTGACCCTACTGTGTACGTTAAAATCACTGTATTGAAATTACGCGATGAATTGTAACGTTACAAACAATGTTGTTTTTGGGACTGTGATAGTCAAAGAAATATTTAATAGCTCAATATTCATGAAATAACAACAAAATTACCTTGATGATTAATTTCATATTCTCGCAGTGTTGCCTGAAAGTGCTGCTTGAATTTGACCTCACCTACGAGGGGGCGTTTTTAAGTTCGCGGAATGGGAGGGTAGTTCAAAAATAAGGTGATTACCGTTATGACAGCTAGTTAAGCAACTCAATATAAGTATAAATACGAAATTTTGTCGCAATCTTATCATTAGTTTTTGAACTATCATCATCCAAACAACTAAATCTGGAAGAAAGTCAGAACAATGAAAAAAATCTAGTACCGAGCCGTTATAAAGTGCCTTACCAAGCAAGGAAAGTCAGTTAAAACCATACTGGAAGAGATGTCATCCGTTTACCAGGACTCTTGCCTTTGTAAAACCATGATTTACAAGTGGCATAGTCTATTTAAACAGGGTAGAGACTCAATTAAAGACGACCTTCACCCTGGTCGGCCAATCGAAGTGACTACTCCGGAAATGATCGAAAAAGTTAAAAATATTATATCGGAAGATGCCAGACTAAAGAAGAAACAGCTTGCAGAAATGGTTGGAGTATCGGATACAATAATTTTTAAAATTCTACATGATCATCTTGGCATGTCAAAGGTCTGCGCAAGATGGGTGCCGCGAATGCTCACACCGCCTCAAAACAACGCCGCGTTGAGTGTTCTCGTTCGATTTTGGCTCTCCGTAGTGAAGACAAGGATGGAGTATTGGGTCGAATTGTTACTGGAGACGAGACTTGGGTTCATCATTATGAACCTGAGTACAAACAAGACTCCATGCAGTGGCACAAAAAAGGCACACCACCACCCAAGAAGTTTAAGGTGTCACAGTCGGCTGGAAAGATCATGGCCACAGTCTTTTGGCATTCAGAAGGGATCCTGTTGATCGATTATAAAGACAAAGGTGTTTCTATAACCGGAGAATACTATGCGTCAATTCTAGAGAGGTTGAGAGAAGCAATTAAAGAAAAGCGAAGAGGAAAATTGGCCAAAGGTGTCCTGCTTTTGCACGACAACGCGCCCGTTTACACCAGCCGCGTTGCACTGGCCGCGCTGCACAAAGTGGGCTTCGATATTTTGGAACACCCACCCTACAGTCCTGATCTGGCTCCCAGTGATTATTATTTATCCCCAAAACTAAAAAAAGAACTTCGTAGAAAGAAGTTTTCAAGCGATGAAGAAGTAAAGGACGCAGTTTCGGCTTATTTTTCGGGTCAAGACAAAACATTTTTTTATGAAGGTATACACAAGCTAACTGAATGATCTGAAAACAGTGTTAGAGTAGCAGGTGAATATATTTTAAAAGAAAAATAACTCTGTCCTTTTATTTTCACTCCTTATCCCCCGTTCCGCGAACTTAAAAACGCCCCCTCGTAGGTTGCCCGTAGGTGCTTCCATCACGTTTAATTGTTAAACTCCACAGAAATCAACTGTTTAATATTATTTCACCATAAAATAACAAAATGCGATCAGTAATTTTGTGCGGCGAACGCCATCTTGTAAACAAAACCACAGTAGCGCCGCAGTGGCCGATAAAATTACTAATTCAATTAGACAGCGGTTTTTCGTTCAGTTGCATTGTTGAATGTTTCAAATGCTCCAATATTCAATCACTCAACTAGGTGATAGGTGTGTGGTTGAATGGCGTTGTTTGATGAACGAGCTAGCTGTGCAGTTGAACAGCGTTTTTAACCAGTTGACTGCGACAGTGATACTGTTTAGTGGACAACGGTACAGAAATATATAACGTCCCGTAGTCCCCATAAGGTGGCATGGCCAACGGGGACAACAGTACTCGAGGAACGTTACGTCCATGCTACAAGGAAGGCTTATAAATTTGTAAATTGTGCGTTACGTAATTTGTGGACGACCCCTCATGGGCCAATCACAAAACAATGCACAGAAACTAATAGTAGTTGATGCAACTGTCATATAATGGGGGTCATTAGAATGCGAGTGTCTGTTTATCACACGAGGCTACGCCTGGACCTTGCAATCGCCGGTACGGACTTAAGGAAATGTGTATTGCGGAGTTTTTTGTAGAGTGTAGATAAAATAGTGTATGTAACTGTAGGGTCAGGGCGGCAACAGTGACTCGGATTTTTTCGGAGAGTAAAATTTTATAGATAACGTTAAAGTATCAAACTGAAATTTATACCTTATATGCATGGATTATTTGCCTTTGTCCTCGCATTGTCACTTGTTTGATTTACACTGCAGTAAAGTTTTCAGGCACGGTTTTTAAAAAAATGGGAATTGAGCCACTCTGTACCGGTACCAGACTACTATGACTCAACCCTGTAGTACACAATGACTCTAACATTTTTTTGCAGTACACACTGGCTCAACAATGACATGAGCCAGTGTGTACCAGTGCTAGTCTTATTTAATTTCAGTAGTACACACTGGCTCGTTAATAAAACATTATAATAAAACAATTTTCTAATCAGTCAAATAATATTTATTATCACAACTTATGCCTTTGGTACATTAATCACATGTTCATGTACCAAATCATTTATTTAACTTTTATATTGAAAAAAAAAGGTCCTGATTGTTTTTGTTCTCAAAGTAGGAGTAGATGACAGTAGATTGACAGCACTTAATCACGACACACAGTATTTCGACAGATTTCGACAAACGCTATCTCGACAGCACGCTAGTTTGACATCCTCAGTGTGGTTTCGAACTTTCCGTCCAGTGTCGCTTTTGCGACGCGGCATTCTGAAATAAAATAAAAACAAATATTTAGTAAATGATTGGATGTTATAAATTGGCTATCACAAACAATTCGTGAAATCTATCGTATTAACAACACTTTTTAAGAATTCAAGCTTTGTTAGAATTGAAAACTTTTGTATTGGAATGACTTTAAAGATACCCTCTGAACATATGGTCATGGTCAGTCATACCCATATTTTTTATTCTAGCGATCTTGAAACATGACAGTAAAACAAAGAATAAGTAAGCATTTTTAGGTTACAAATGTGTTAAAAAAGATTTGTTTCCCGTTTTGATATCCTACGCATAGTATGTAATTAACATAATATATACTTCGTATGACTATATTTTTCTAATTAATTGTATTGACCATCTAAAGTAAACACTGACTCACAAAAGTACACACTGACTCGCGAGTCATTGTGTACTTCCTAAAATTGAGTCAGTGAGGCTTCGTCGCCATTTTGAATTCAATAGGTGACACATCTTACAATTCTTCCCGTACGGCCAGCAAATCTATCGCATTGCCTAGCATATTAACAGCACTATCCAACAAAACAATGACAATTGTACGAATCTTTATTTATCAATGAATAAAACGAAGTGTAACTTACCTCGTAATTTTGTTTTTAGGGCACAAAAACTATCACACACTTTTTTCACTACTGAACGGCGCCGGAGCAGGCGGGTGACTGGTTTATGCGCGTTCGGCTGTCGCGAATTACCAATGAGTGAGGGATACAGGTAGATACTTTTGTCCATTCGGGAGATACAGCCGTGAGTCAGAGTACCCGCCTGAGTCACTGTTTCCTACCCTACCCTACATAATTAGGCATTAGAATGCTCGTGTCAATCTATTATCACAGATAAACAGAGCATTTTATATAGCAGTTGCATAAACTACCATTACCTACACTCGTCTCATAATATTCGAATTACAACTCGATCGAAGACAGTTGTATAAAGACCTGCTTTATGCATTCTGCCTTAAGCATTCCGTCTTATGAGATGATACGCCTTTCGATGAAATGGGGAAATTAAACGAATTGTTTTTTGCCAATACTCAAATTTGCCGCTATCTTCCACCGCAACAGTCAATTAATGTCGTATAGGTAGTTTAGTTGTTGTTCGGTTATTCTTTGTTTGTTGTTGTTCAGGTGTTTTGTTAAGTTGTTCAGCTGTTCTTCAGTTGTTTTGTTAAGTAGTTGTTAATATTTTGTTCAGTTGAGTGTAGATAAAATATTGTATGCAGTTGCATACAATTAATTTCAACATCCATTTTTATTTTTATTTTTTTCATATAGTCTGTAAAAAAAGGTAAAAACCGCCGAAAGAATCATTTCGATACGATAAGTAGTTTCCGAGATATAATTTTTTAAAAGTTGGCAAGGCATGCTCGACCGCGCTCGCATGCGTGACGTCACTGAACACTACCGGCCGGCCGGCCGCCGCCAACTCGCTGACTCGCCGACTCGCTTTGTTGCTCGTTACAATATCTTATTCATCTGTGTTGCTCGTTGTTCAACAGTCGTAGCACACGCGCGCGACGTTCTGCTTTTTATTCATTGTTAAAATAATAATTACGGTACAGTTATGTCAAATAATAATAATAATATAATAAAGGAGAAAGATTTGTTTTTTTGTTTGTTTGTATGTAATCAATAAACTTCGAAACTACTAAACCGATTTCCAAAATTCTTTCTCCATTAGAAAGCTACAACATTCCTGAGTAACATAGGCTACTTTTTACTACGGGAAAATTCCTCATTTCCACGGGAAAACGGTTAGAAGCAGGAAAAGCGAGAAATATAGCGGATATTACCCAAATTAGCCAAACCGATTTAGCGATCTTCGTGAAATTTGGCACTGATATTGGTGGTATATTGAAATCGGACTTGGACTACTTTTTGTCAGCACTTAAGGATCTGGAGTATCTGATGGAGGGCACCAGGAGCACAGCTAAACTATAAGAGATATGAAAATGGCTTCACAGCAAAAGTTGTTCAGCATGACGGGGCGCTTCTGCTGGAACATGGTCATCAAGGATCTGGAGTACCTGATGCAGACCACCAGCATCCCATCTAAACTACAGGAGATAAGGTATCGGCATCAAATTAAAAGTTGTTTAACATGACGGGCCGCTTTTGCTGGCACATGGTCCTATTGAGTCACTTCTGCTGGAACGGAGTAAAGAAGTAAACTACTTTTTACAGGCAAAGATCCAATTACTACGGGAAAACTGGTAAGTAGCAGCGGGTGAAACCGCTGGGCGGGCCGCTAGTGTCAAATATAAAGACTTACAAATGGTACATCCCTAAATGTGTGTCAACAACAGTCTGTTCGCCAGAAATACGACAAAGAGCAAAATCAAATCTTATGAACATAGGGGTAGATTATCGTTAGTATCGTTACTAGGTTATATTTTGTTCGAGAATAGACTTTGGTAGTTACGTATCAATACTACTGTGCCTAACCTATAAATAATATGTTTCGAACATACGTACAAAGTTACTTACGTATCTATCTACTTATTTGCACCTACCCTACAGTATTATTGTGACGCGTTAAATGGAAGTAAGGAAAGGAAACAATGTCATGCGCTATGTGTATAAACAAATGGGGTCTTACTTATTTTTTTATTTTTACTCCTCGCATTTCAGCGGCAACGAAAAGCAGCATTTTTCGAAAAATATTGAGCCACCATCAAACCGTTAAGTTATTTGATCTCGGCAAGTTATTTGATTGCCTTTTTTGAAACCCTTCTTCCATATTTTTATTAAATAACAATAATCTGTCGGGAGAAGAACTCGTAACGGGCGGTAAGTAGGTGCATTAGTATGTGTGTGCACAGATCACTATTTATAATTGTGTGTGTTCGTGGCGGAACGGCGGCGGCGCGGCGGCGGCAGCAGCGGCGAGCGCGCGGTGTGAGTGGGCGGAGCCTGTACAATTACGTCACACGCAAAGCGCGCGCTTTTACAGAGATCTGAATTTTTGTTCAACTTCCAATGTCCATAACTTCAAAACTATTTGGAATTTTGGAATGAAACAAAAACAGTTGTATTTAGTAACACCTAGGCACCACAGCTAAGAAGTTTCAAGTGATTCTGCCCACCTAGTAATGTCCTTCATTAGGCATTATATTGCAGTTGTATAAACTACTATTATCAAGTACCCATTTCGGTTGTATTGTGTGATTTCATTAGTGACACCCACAAAACAGACAGTTTATGACACCTCTAATATGACTCACTAAATTTTGGCGCATTCAATACATTTTATACTCTTCTGTTGTGAGCAGATCTGCCGGAGGTAACTTTGTCATGTTTGAAATAGTCAAGTTACCTTCATAGTAATTCTTCTATGAGATCCTGGAGTCCTCGCCACAAAAGGATTTCCGCAGACACGGCGCTGTCGGCCAAAGAATATTTCTGTCATCGCGTGAAATTATTCACGAGTATCTAAGTACCTAACTTGTTAAAAGATATGTAAACTATTAAGTGATCCTTTTTCCCCACGGGATTCCTCTTGTGGTGCAGACTCTATCACAAAATTAAAATCCCGCCAAGTTCAAATGAGCAATGAATCTAAAAACTTAACTAATTGTAGTTAAATTTCAACATTGGCCTTGGCTTCCACTTTTTTGATTCATTTATTTTTGTGGTGTGGTGGGGTTTTCTGCTTCAGTGCATTTCATGACATGACTTTCAAAACTTAAATTTCATAAAAATTTACTGTATGATACCTATAGGTACAATGCGTCTGCCTGCACATATATAACATAACTTGACAATAAAAATAATATAACTGGCAATGTACCTATGCCAATGGGAAATTTTCTAGAGATTCTCCAGTGTCATGTAGAGGGCGCTCGGCTTAATTGAAATAACATTCCTTTACATGAAAATCTGTACCACTCTACAAAATACTCTTTATTTTGTATTTATGTAATCGCTCTAAATTTCTTATAGATTTTTTGTTTGCTTACATGTATGACACCCCTTCGGCCGACAACCAAGTTTCGAAACTACTCAATATAATAGGAAGACGACAAGTTTATTTTGTAGCAAATCAAACTAAAAGAAATAAATTAGTAACGAACACAACGTGAAACGGAACCTGAGACAAAACTATGGCTGCCGCCAGCCATATTGAAACGTCAAATTTTCAGTTTAGCACAGTGCCCTCTGGTTTGACATTCAGAACTATCAAGAGAACTGTCAACAGAAAAACTCCCAATTTTATTCTCTGAATCCATCCATACAAGTGAACTATGCGCATGTTGAATACCAAATTTTTTAAACACTTCCCGTGAAAATTTTGCAAGTTTTCTAGTAGCACGTTCACACAATGTCAATATGGGCAGGGAAATAGTAAGGGAAGTTACTCACGCTGCTACTCGTCATGCCGCTGCCTCTTCCCGTGCTCCCTCGAATATGTGCTTTTCGTGCGCGAGACTTTTCGTGCGAGAGTCAAAGGAACGGAAGCATGAACGCGTGTGGAATGTATTGCTATCTCACTCACTTGTATTGCTGCGAGAAGAGTATGATGGCAGTGTATGCAAAAATGTGAACACTCACTCGCGTTGATACTTCCGCGGAAGCATTTCGAGCAATATTCGCGACAGCGGCCGGAGCAGGAGCAGGTGCATAGTGTGAACGTGCCAAAATAATATGCACATGTTCAATTCACTTTTGGTATGTTTAAAAAGATTGCCGCTGTATTTACTTACGCATTTCCAGCTCCTTGCAACTTAAGCTCGCAATCTCCTTTCTGATTTAAAACGAACCCCTTCTTGCAGCCACTCGTCGTGGTGGGTCGGGGAACGGCAGTTGTGGCTTCTCTAGTACTCCATAACTCAGGTATTTCCGTTGTGACTGTTGTAACTGTATCTAAAGTTTTTACAGTTGTTGAAGTCTCGTTGATCAGGTTATAAGATGCTTCTTCAGCGGCGTCTAAGCTTAGCGAACTGTTACTTTTTATGGCTAAAATTGTTTGCTCTGTAATGGCGACCGCAGTACTATTATTATCATTGATGGTATCAGCAACAGTTGTACCGTTCAATGGTTTAGGTGTAGTGCCGTTTTGTGGTTTTATTGTCATTTCAGAGTAATCGTAAGCGTAATCATAGTCCTGTAAAAGAAAATTTATACTTTACAATTTTGTTCGTACACAATGTATCGTGCATGCGTACTACTATCAGCAGCACCTAAAGTTAACCATTCAAAGGATCAACCAATACTGGTTTTACATTCAATTGTATTAATAATCAGTTTTTCTTTGAATGGGCAGCTCGAGGTGATGCTTATAGTAATATTACTAAGGTACCTATCTACCTAATTTCCTATCTTCATCCGTCTTACATCAGGCAACGCAACGACACAGAATAACCAATAGTATGTAGTATATATATGGTATATATTATACATACAGAACAGACACTCACCTTCCCGCACCCCAGCCCCCGACCCGCCATCACCCGAAAAATTTCAAAATACCAGTGGAGAATTAAGAAGAAACTAGCGCTAGGCTTGTTACATCCTCTTTGGTAATAGGTAGTTGTAAATGTATGTATTCATCAGGTTAGGTATAAAAATCAACCTGCATGCCAACCCTGCACTCACACATCTGTGATCACCCACACATGCACATGTAGAAATGACAGTTGTCTATAAAGAGTCCGCTGTATGGAGTATCCTAAATGTGGCAACGATGTCATCGCAGCAGACTGTCCTAGGTACCTGACTGAACTTTTATCCAAGCTGTTATCTAGCCAGGTCAATACTTACAATAACAATGACAAGGTTGTTTTCACATTAAATAATTTATTTTGCCCTTACAATAAAGTATGCCGTGTAATGCCGACTTAGAATAGCATCACCCTATTTCTTTCCCGTGGGTATCGTAAGAGGCGATTAAGCGACTCGGGGTTCATGTGTATTGCAATTTTACACGATGGGCTGATAACCCGTCAACACTACGGTGATACCTACACAATTATCAGAATGACCCTCAAATGTTTGTCAGACGTGGCGTAAATGTCCGTATTATACGGCCATTTATGCTCTGCCTACCCCGCAAGCGATATAGGCGTGATGTGTGTATGTATGTATGTAAATTTTTTTATCATTATTTTCAGTGTACCTATGTAGTACACCAGCAAGTACCTATTACCACTCCACATTGTGATAATAAATAATACGTTTGGAATATAAATTTAAACAAGTTGACTCTATCAGAACATTGTATAGTATAGTTTGATAAAAAAGTAAATAAATGTGCAGTCAACCCACAGTTATTTTATTACATACATACTTAGTTTAGGTACCTACTTCTTCGTATTATCCGACGTTATATACAAATTTTACGATGTAAGTATTCATCATAGGTACTTGCTTTGTAGCAAGTGTTAAAATTGACTTTATCGTATACCTAGGGTAAGGTGGGTCGCAGTGAAACAGAAAAAATAAATATTTTTTATGTTTATATTTTCAATAAACTCCTTTCACGAAAACAAACTTCAGTCTTTTCTCTAATAAATCACAATATAAAAAACTGGTTATACTTAAAACCCAGTTATTGACATTAAGGAGATCGTTTTTTTTGTATTGTGTAATGTGCTCCGTGTCTGGGGTAGAGTGAAACAGGGGTAGGTAAAACAATACGAGACACAGTGCTGCTGCTGATTAACTTAAAAATCAACTTATGTGTATAGTTGTGTTAGTGTGATTTTGTGTGTGTGTGTGTGTGTGTGTGTGTGTCTGTTAGTGACTGTGTGTGCATGTGTGAATGTTCATTGGTATTTCTATTTCAGTTTGAAATAATACTGACTATGCTGTGGAAAATGATAAATATTGGCAATAATACATGTTTTATTGAGCCTCGTTTCATTATTCTCCATGAGCACCCGACAAAAAAAAACAAGTTTATAAATTTTAAGGTTTTGAACATATTTTTTCTAATAAGCTTGAAATAACAAGATTTAATTCTCGTGCACATTAAAAATGGCACTCACCCCTGGCAAACCTTGTTTTCTCAAAAACAAAAAGGAGTTTATAAAAAGTCACTGAATTATGCATAAAAAACAATAAATTCTTAAAATGGTTATCTAATTCAAAAACTAAAATTGCCCTAAGGTAGACAGATTAATGAATATCTCAAATAAGCACAACCAATTCGCTAGAAAGAGATGGAGTTATTGTGGTTGTTTTACTGTGCCCCGTGTCAGTGTGCCCCACCTTACCCTACTTGATGAACCTTTACCCATTTATTTATAAAACTAATATTTACTTAATCTGAATTTAATGCAACAGTTTTCGGTCATGCATTTACAAAGTGTTATACACGGGCTATAACGCTTTTAATTATTTTTATTTTTGGGCCTCGCTATAAAAAGTTACACAGGCTTGAAAAAAAGTGGTTCACCTTCGACCACTTCACGCTTGGAATTGTAAACAAAACTTACCACATATTCTTCTTTGCCGCCTTTCATCAACGCAAAAATCCTCAAGTCCTTTAAGTCTACCTGGACATTTAGTGCCCCGGTTTGCCTCTGATCGTAAGAAGTAGCAGCTGAGCTTACGTATCCGATCACGGCGATCACGCAAGAGCAGACAACAAAAATAATTTTCGCACACATTTTTATTGAAGATGCGCAAGGTCTGGAATTGCGATCGAGTCCCGGCGAAGCGCTCGACTGATGAGTGGCCCTGCTCGCGGTGCCATCAAGTTATTTCCAACTTAACAGTTATTTCAAGTAACCGTGGGAAGGTCGATAGCCTCGGCTAGTGCACTGGCGTCCTCGGATTACGCAAGGACCGCGGATAATTTGCCTGATCGACCGTTACGTCGAAGAAATTATGTACGGAACCTTCTGCCGATTAAATTGTAGGTACCTCAGCACCTACTTGTAAAAAGTGTACCCAATTGACTATAAGGTATTTACTAATAATTGTGTAGCTACAATAGCTACATTGATACATTATACGTTAGGAAAGTATTTCATCATTAATATGAACTATGTTTATTCATATTTTGTATTGCAAAATTCTTTATACAAAGGCTTTTGTTTCTGCACGGAGCTATTTTATTTTAAAGCGCGTAGTAAAGAAAATTACACTTTATTTTTATGAAATAACTGCGTTGCCTCGTCTTATTATTTTAAGTTACGTAATAAACAGAACACAGAGCACTTCTGCAGTACTGTTCCTTCCTTACACTCTTTATAAAACTATACTTGGTACTATTAAATAATAGCATGGTATGTTTTTGTATAGACAGTTAACTAACAGGCGCGCGCGCCCTCTCTATTTTACTCTATTTCTTCGGAAAACTTACAGTCTAAAATACTTATAATGTAAAGAGTAACTTATGGTAACTTAATTATTTAAGACAAGGCCAATATCAAAGTATTTGTCTATAGGTTGAAAAAGCTAATTAATGACATGGCATTGATGACATTTTGTGATAGATTATACCTAATTAAGTTGATGAGGACTTCTCTTCCACATCCGCGTTACGCGGAAGCTCCGCAATTTTTGAGGTTCCTCATCCGCTATCGCTTCCACATAAAGAAAGTTCAAAAACTCCTTCCGCTTCCGCTTCCCTCATAGATTACGAAGAAGTTAGGATGTATTCGATCGAACAAGTGCGTAACTATAGCGCGTATAATCAGCCAATCTGTGATTTTTCATAACTATGCGCCAATAATCTACTATTAACTTCAAATTAGGGATCGATTCGGAGAATAAGGAAAACCCGGGTGATAAGAAGGCTCACGTAACTTTAAATTGAAATTTATATTTAAGTATCTATTAATTTATTTATTACCCTTTTTTAGTTTTTAATTAACTCATTTAACGTTTCATAAGTCATTGTTATATTTTAAGTTCAAATGATTGGGACAATAAAAAGTTGATTTTTAGCCTTACTAAAATTGGTATGTTTAATAAGGACCATGCCATTCAAAACGTAAAAAGATGAACCATATGAATGTTTATAGATTGTTGAATTGAAATAAAATAAAAGCAAACGGTAACTTAATTCTCAATATTTTTCCAAAAGATTACAGTTTTTCAGTGAGCAACTAAAAAGCCCGGCTTTAAATATTTCTGGAGCTTAGTCAAAAATTATACCTATTCATACATTAATTTGTATTTTTTTTCAGGTATTCGATTTTGAATGTTTATACATTGGGCCTTATTACCCATATTCGGTTTAGTTAGATGGCCTAAATGGTGGCCTTCAAAAGGGATATAACGTGTTAAAAATAAGCTGCTAATAAATTAAGGGGTGAACCAATCTATTGCAGTGATCAACTTTCCATATACCTAGGTCGAAATATCAAAAGAGGAATTTGGACCTCCCATACAAAATCTGTTGGCCACCCGGATCAATTTGTATGTAGGGCTACTTCTTTATTTTCATGGACTGGTTCACTGTTTAAAACATATGCAGCAATTTTTTTACGTATATATTTTATTAGCTTATTCTTTGTGCCAAAAAGGTTAGAATAGGCAATAAAAAAAATTACGAAGTGACAACCTTTAAATTAAAAAAAATGATTTGTAGCATGAAACAGGTAATGGCTTTATCAAAACGCAACAAGTGATCGTCCGAAAAGAAATGGTTCCGTGCTTCGGAGGGCACATTAAGCCGTCGGTCCCGGTTGCTGTCTATGATCACATAGACGGCGGTCGTAACACAACCATGTCAGAGGTCTACTAGTGGTAGTAGGCGGTTGAAAAACACTGACACCAGGACTCATCGGGTCGTTGGACGTCTCGGTGTCCCACACGAAAAGAGAGAAGAGATATCTAGACTACCACCGAACGAAAAAAATAAATTCATCACGAGAGAAGCGAGCTAGACACTTAACGTTAAAAAAAAGTCAAGAGTTGAAACATATTGCAGTGGAGCGAGCTCTATATTTAAGTTGATATGTGATACTAAGAACCACACTGCGCTACACGAGCTCGATATTTCACATAAAAAAGCCAAGAGAGTTGTGCGCTATTGCAACATATAACACATCCTATTGCGAGCGAAGCGAGCTCGCAATTTTACATTAAAAAGGCAACAAAGGAGCCGATTTTGCGCCACAGCAACACAAGTGACGCGACACACTGCGTAACGCAACCACGCTTGACATTTCGCATTGAAATTTTTGATGATGAAAATCATCTCATTGGAAGACATGATGATGTGTTGTAGGTCAAATGTAAATCAGTTATAGTAGTAGGTACAGTTCTTGCTTCATGGTCGGGGTCGGAATGGGGGTCGGGGAGGATATGAAATGAAAACTATATACGCCCCCCCGATATACGCCACTGAGAAAGGCTCACAAAACGTGCACAGACGCTATTTTCTATTTTCAACCGAAACCAACCGGCTCACCCACGTAGTCGTCGACCTTTTTTGTAGTCGGTGACTAGTCGGTTGTCGGCTAGTTGGCCATAACATAACCATAGTCGGTGCATCTCTACTCTACCAATTTTAAGTAGGTACTTGAACCTGCGACTGAACTGACTGAACCTGAACTTTTTTGAGTGACGCGTAAACTGTAGTTTGTTTTGTCGTCTCGGACCTCGATGACTTTCATGGGTTTCCAAACGTGGTTATAATCCTCTTTGCTACAACGAAAACAACGTACAAAAAAACATAATAATAATTTATAACAAAGCGCGAGAACCGAGGGTAGATTCGGAAAGAACTATTACTTTTTTACATGCCTTTTGGCTTTGGCATCTAGCTCTTTTATACTAAAAAAGTCTTTCGTCGTCGCTGAACGGTATGTTTAAGGACGACGAAAGACTTTTTTAGTATAAAAGAGCTACGAAAGATGGAGCATTGAACGCGCCCCAGAATAGTTTAAGACACACCGAAAATGAATGGAATTGTACCAAATCTGTAAAATAATTTTACAGTGGCAACAATACTGAGCTGTCAATGTCATTTTTGAGAGTAATTACGTGACGTACAACAACTGAGCCGACACTGCTTTACATACAGTTTCGTAGAATTGTTTTCATTTCAATATTATTGTTTACTTTTACGCCTAAATAGCAGACTTATGAAGAACTTACACTATGCACGGTTCAAATTCTTGTTGATAGCTGTGCACGACACATCTGTCGTAGTGAATTCGCGAAAATGATCAAGTTTTGGAAGAGCGCAGGTAGCAATAATTGTTTTGTTCTAAGCGTCGTTTTTTTATCCATTTCGTAGGTAACTAGTTATCGTAACACGTTGATGGTATGATTGTGTTTAATGTTTTAGCAAAAGGAAAATCCGGTTGTCCCGTCCGGCCACCAGAACCATCAAAACTGACTGCGGCGTGTAGTTCCAATTCTGACGTCAAGACTATTCTAGACATCCCAACAGACAAGGAAAATACAGGTTTTAATTATTCCTAGACTACCGTGACTGATTTTAGCACGTTACCCATGAGTTAATATCAATGTTTACAGAATGTTTAAAATAAAAATTCATTTCAGATAACCTGTGCACATTTGAGAAGAAATCAAAATTATCTTTGAATTTATGGAATATACTAGTTGAAAAGAAATCTCTAAAATATTTTATACTGTACATGGAAAGTATTAGTAAAATCATGCTTGTTGAATGTTGGCTTGAACTAGACAATTTTAGGAGTCTAGTTTGCAATAGCATCACAAAAAATTATGATTATGAAAATCAGTCCAAACTAAGTAGAACAAAAAGTTTTGATCTTCAATGTAAGTGCATCAATCCTGCTTCACAAAGATTCAGCTGGAGAGGAAGCAGTTCCTTTGATAACACTAATGAAGTAAAACTAAATAAAAATGACTGTTCTACAAGTTCTTGTTTGAACTTATCAGAACATACCAAAAATAGATGTGAAGCATGTGAAGACAATGTAAAGAATCCAACTGAAATTGCAATTGACTTATTTAAAAAGTATGTTGCTTTGGAAGCTCCACATCAAATGGATTTACCAGACAGTTTAAGAAAATCAGTAATAACAAATATATGCCAACCAGAAGGACAAATACATGAAGACTGTTTCAAGCCAGTGCAAGAAATTGTTTTTAACCAAATCGAAACTCATTATTTCAATGGGTTCTTAGAGAGTCATTTTTACATTAAAGCACAAATTGACATTTTAACCAGTGGCTCTCTAAGCCTGGAAGATATTTTGTACAATGAATCAGTTCTATTTTATTTCACTGAATATTTAGAGCAAGAAAGCTGTAGTGTCTTATTGGAATTTCTGATTGCTGTTTCTCACTTCAGAGATAATCTTCTGAATGGGACTCCCCCTAACCCTGAGCAAACTCAAGCAGATGCAATTGTGCTGTATGACATATATTTTTCTCTGCAAGCTACAAAACCTGTAGGATTCCCTACAGATATAAGGTTGCAAATAGAAAGTGACATTTGTAGGGAAGGTGGCCCTTTAGCCACATGTTTTGATACACCTTATCGAATTGTGTTTAACACTTTAAGTAAATATGTTAAGACTTTTTTAGAATCTGAATTATATTTTAAGTATCTCTCTGAAATGTTGCACTCTGTTGAGCAGAGGTGCTCTAATCTTAAATCTCATTCTGACTGTAGCAGTGAATTTAGTATAAGTACTCAAAATACTCTTTTAGCCATGGGAGATCCAGTCTTCCGAAAAAAGAAACGCAATCATTCTGTACCTGACATGACAATAGACTCGAATCAATTATACAATGCTGATGCTTTATGGCAGAGGAAAAAGAATGATGGATTAAGCCTTGGAAGAGTAAACAGTCTTGGCAGATTTGAATCAAAATTTGAACCAGACCCTGACAAAAAAGACAGATCTGTTTTGAAAAAAATGGTTAGTAGATTTGTGCCAACAAACACTTCCAAAGTTGAAGAGGAAATGGCTTGGCAAATAGCACATATGATTGTCAAAGATGTAACAGACTTGACCATGGCCCCACCAGATAATGAAGATGTATGAGTATTGTGATAATAACTGTCTAATTTAAATATGTGAATGATGATCTGACTATGTATATATTATTATAATTAAAGTATTAAAACATATTTTTATATTATTTTCTGTTTAGCTTTAACATACATACATACAAAAATCACGCCTATATCCCTTACGGGGTAGGCAGAGCGTCAACGACCACAAAACGGACATCAACACCACGTCTGACAAAAGTTTGAGGGTCAATCAGATAACTGTGTATCAATATAGTGACAGGTTGTCAGCCCATCGCCTCAAATTGCAATACACACACACCCTCTAGTCTCTTTGTCGCCTCTTATACTCCCATGGGAAAGAATTGGGGTGATGCTATTCTTAGCCGGCATCACACGGCACTAGCTTTAAAATATAGGAAAATTATATTTATAAAATTAATAAAATGAAACATTTGAATTTATTACAAATTTGTAAAAGTATATTGATATCAAAAAACATTTTCAAGATATAAAAAATAATTCATAGTATGTCATATCATAACATAACCATACCTAACATAACAAACTTAACCTAAAAAAATCCATTAGAAAATATAAAACAACCACTTCTGTTAACATGAATATACAGGGTGTAAGGGACAGCTCTCCGAATACTGATAAGGTGCATTCAGACCATGAAACTGAACAACATCCCATAAAAATCCCTACTTATTAAAATGTAAACAAAAAAAATGAATATACATTTTAATAAGTAGGTACCCACTAAATTAAGTGTTTTGTTTAGGAAGTAGCAAGCGGTAAGCTTATATTATAATTTTTTAAATAAATAAAAAATGTTTCAGTAAACCTAAGAAAAAATTGACTTCCACATAGTAATTACAGTCGGCTGATTGTGAGTTTGTATGGAAGGTCGTTTTTTTGTCGTTTCCTGAAGTATGTTTCTAAGGGAAATTTGTTCAGTTTCAAGGTCTGTATACACCCTTTCAGTATTCGGAGGGCTCCCTTTACACCCCGTATATTCTGGTTTAATTACTCGGCTTAGTGGTTAATGATTATTCTTTAAGTACTTACTAATAAATATACACCCAATGAAAGCCATTTTATACATGAAATAATTTAAAGTTGAAAGTTAATCGTGTCCGTTCGAACGCAGATACATGCGCCTGCGTCTACTCGTTAGCGCCAACGCTGTGTCGAGCGGGCTGCACGCGAGGTGTCCAGATTTGGCAAAATACAAGAGCATCGCGGGCTTGACGACCAGCGTCACGCAGTGCTGCTCTTGTATTTTGCCGAATCTTGCCCGCGCGAGCAGCTCGACGCAGCGTTGGCGCTTAGACGCACACTTTCTATGCGTCAATTGTCATAGTATGAAAATGTATTGCGCCGAGTTCGAAGTGTGCATCTAGGTACGCGCGCGTCTAACAGACGAACGCTAACACATGCGTCTGAGCTAGATATAGCCGCGTTAGTAAGTTAGTACCTAGGTCAGGAGAAAAATTCCCGGATTATCAAATGATTGTTGCTTTTGAACAGTCGCGTCGTCAAGAAAAGCATTTACGAGTTCTGAATTTTTATTTGTATGTAAATTTTTCGTGTGGTGCCGGCTTGGAATAGCATAATGCTATTTCATAAAAGGCAACTAAGGGATGAATCCAAGGAATCAAAGGGTTCCTACTTCCTTGTGAATACATAAAATAATAAAAATACAAGCAACACCCTTGCACTGCGAATTCTTAATCTCCTGCCAAGCGTGGTGAGTAGGTATGGAAAACACCCTACACTAGGATGAGGCCTGTGTTCAACAGTGAACTGTTTCGTGTACAGTGTATAGGTACTTACTTATTTGGAAATCAAGATAAACCAACCAACGTCAAGTTATTTCGACGTTTTGGGGAGTTTGTCGTTGAGTGGATCTAAAAGCTACCTCAAAAATATACTAGAAGAGTTGTACCTACCTCATTTTAAGTATTAGACCGGGTCTATCGCGATAGTATTTGGGTAAATATTAGTAATTTACCTGTGTCCCGACGTTTCAATACAGTTTCATGTATTGTGCTCGCGGGTTGACCAACCCGGTTGTTGTTGTGGGTTGTTAAAATGAGTGAAAGTGATCGCGAGTGCTTAAAAAGTTATATTGTACCTACCTATCACTAAAAGTAGGCCTACTTAAGAACTTGTCTAAGACTTAAATTATGTTCTGCTCAACTGTACCAAGCATATAGTTGGTATTCGTAGTAGCCTATTGAAGCAGTAAATGACTATTTTATACAGGGTGTCCGGCGGAGAGGTGCAGGCATATTAAGATATGTTTGGTTGGGTTATTCGGTATAGTACTAAGTCGTCTAAATATTAAAATAGGTATGGACATTTTAAACTTTTTTGAAGATTCCGGGCTCTATATATCTTCTTAGCGTGTCTATGGCAGACACTACACTACACCGTCCCGACCCAGAACTTGGCCATGTTATAATGTAGGTATACTGTCTTTGATATTTTGCAAGTATTTGCAACTTTTATTTTTTTTAACAATGCTATTCTGCATCGGCGACATCGTACGACTCTAATTCATCAAAGGAATATATGAACAGAACTTAAGACGATTTTTGAGGCAGCCGGGAAATAACTAATAAAAATATTGCTCCCTTCAAGATTTCGTTTTTTTGCCTGACGGTACAAATGCTGCAAAAAGATCAGATAATACGGGAATTTGTTGGCGGGCGCACGCCACCACGTCCTTACGCGCGCATCTGACACACAGCACGGAAGTGACTGCATAGAATTTAATACTATAACTAAAGACGCATCGAACGCGCGCGTCTAAATCTAAAGCATGGCCACAACGAACGGACACGACGAACTTGCACCTTAAGATTGAATAGTCAATCAACAACTAGAGGAACGAGTTTTTACAACAATACTTTGGGTAATTTTTGGATGGTTTCAACATCAACTTGAATTTGAGAAATCTTGCAAAATTTTCTACCGCCGCAGGCAGGATTTAAGCCTGCAATTCTCGTGCGCTATCAGTACCAACTAGCGACGCTTCTTCCAGCTGGGGCGCGTTCAATCGACCATCTTTCGTAGCTCTTTTATACTTAAAAAAAGTCTTTCGTCATCGCTGAAAGATATGTTTATGCCCTGGGCTACCGTAGCTCAAGGAAGAGGCGTAGCTACTAGTGATAGCGAAAGTCAGAGTTTGAAATCCTGCCTGCGTTAGAATTTTTTTTACATCCAATACGAGAGGTATTTTAAAATTTGGTATTCAATTAACTTGAATGATTTAATTACTTAAAGAAGTAAATTTAAGCAGTCTTCATTTTATAGTTACCTACTTACTTAGTGTACTGGTGTTGGCTTTTATACTATTATCTAAAGTACCTATCAAGTAACATCATAAATATCACTAATACTTTTCTTTTAACTGGTGGGCCAGATATAGCTGGGTAGTAGTCAAAGACGGAGCAACATCGCCCGGAAGGCAAAGCGGTCACTGGCATTCCCACACAACAAGAGCTGCCCTTACAAATACTTTTCATAATAGGGAGTTCACTTTCCCCTAATCGCTGGATAGATGGCACTGAACGTGTTACGTTAACTTGAGGAAAGGAACGTCACATAATATATATTTTTCATTTGGATGTATAAAATCGGTTAACGAAACGTAATAATCGTTATTACATCACTCGCATCACAAAAATATTTACATTCATGGGTTTCCTTGCATATTAACGAAAACAATGAACAAACAAAACATAATATTAATTAATACCGAAAAGCAAATAAAGAGGATAGATTCGGAAAGAACATTTTTTTTTTTCATATCTTTGGGCTTCGGTATCTAGTAACGTAATAAATTCAACGTCATCCACAGAGGTCTTGGAATACTATTTTTTTTATAAACTCCCTATTACAAAGTTGCATAATCATTAATACTAGGAGGTGTAATTGGGCCTAGCTGTAGCCGGGGTGGTTCTGAACCAAGAAGAGGGGATTGCTCATCATAGAAGTTGAACTCTTTTTGAGATCTTGGAAATGATGGTCTGTACTTAGGACCATCAGAATTCCATTTGCGGTAAACCATCGCATTGAGCAATGCCTGCATTGGATTGAAAACAGCCTGTAACAAAACAAAAAATAAATTTGAAAAAGAATTATGAATATACGTTTCAATAGCGTTTCCGGCGTATTTCCGTACGGAACACCGAATCAACGAACAACCCGAAAAACCTACTAAAAACTTTAAAATATGTACTTTATTATTTCAAAAACCATGAATCTCGATACAAACTTTTTATCTCCTTTAATTTATTAAGAAAATGCTGAATCGCGTATTAATAACTTTTGCTCCTTATACCTTTAAGAAATTGCATCAAATGCCCATAATTTCATAGTAACATGTATCTTTTTTTTACCCCGTTGGTTCAAAATCAAAATCCCTTAAACACATATTAAACATTTTTGGCTCCATGATCTAATCACAATTTTGTGCAACATGTCACTTCATATACTAAAATTTTTTATACAAACTATTAACTCTTTTAAAGGTTCCGTACCCAAAGCACAGAATAATAACTAGTCACTAGGCCCAAAGGGTAATAACGGGAACCCTATTACTGAGGCTCGGCTGCCCGTCTGTCTGTCCGCCCGTCTTACAATTACGAGGTTGTATCTCCTGAACCGTTATACCTAGACAGTTGAAATTTTCACAGATGATGTATTTCTGTTGCCGCTATAACAACAAATACTTAAAAATATAAATTGATACGTTATAACTAATAATATTGTACGTTATAATCAAGAACCCCTTTAATGTGTGTCCAACTTTTAATTTAGCTTAATTACAACAAACTTTATCACTGTGACATATAACCTTTGATTTACTTATTAAAGTGTTTTCAAATTAAAAACAGCTTACCATTATGTACCAAATAGTGATGATAGCTTTAACTGGGATGTTAAACCACATAGTCCAAAGCAGTAAGCCATTAACAAGGTTTGGCAACCAACAGATGTAAAATACTGCATTGATCAAGCAGAACTTTAATTTCAGTGTGTCAACCAATCGCCTCTCTTTACTGGTAAACTGAAACAAGTGTAGATAAAAAAACAGTTCATAGTGGAGAAACACTTCAACTTATATAAAAAAATATCTACAAATTTTGATAACATTTAAATTAGTCATCTTAAGTAGAGTGTTTCTAAACCAAAACAACAACAGTTGATAGTTACATAAATAACTTATCTTTTTATATAAGTTATTGTCTTGTTGTAATTTATGCAAAAAATCATAAACAAACCCACATTGGGCACACATTAACACCTACCTGTGCTAGTGGCAATGCTACAGCCATTTCAATATCCTTGCTTGCCAATAAATACATAACAGGGTTGACTATCATCACCATTGCTATAGGCAAGTATGTAGCACAGTAGTTAGGAAGAACTTTCAGCAAGGCTGAACTTACAGATGTAAAGTTGTGGCATCTGAAAGGATAAAAAATATTGGCTTCTTGCATTATAAGTACCTACTGTAAATGAATGCTTGATATCTGATATAGACGACATGGGAGGTCCAGCCTGACTTTATTTCAGAAATAGTTTTAGGGTCACTAGAAGATAAACATACTAAAAGTACTCGAGTTCAGGACTCTTGGCTCTTGAGATAAAACACACACATATATATCACGCCTATAATCCCTTGCGAGGTGGGCAGAGTATAGATGGGAAACCGGTTAACGATTTTAACCAGGTGGTTATTAACGGCTTTTTTGGTTATTAACGGTTAATAACCAGTCAGACTGGGTTACTACGGTTATTTTCATATATTTTTTTATTGTATGAAGTTTTTAATAAATGTTTTTGAAAGCAGTTGGTTAGGTGTATAATTAATTATAATTGTTTTCAGTTAAATATTTTTAGTCTACAAGTAAAAGGTACATTTAGTCCGTTCACACGTTGTGTAGGTACCCCGTAAGGGATGTAGGCGTGACTGTAGGTGTACCTAGTGCCTGATCGACCGAGATCTAGCTCAGTAGACTACCATGAGAAGTAAAAGAAGCGATGGTAGGTAGGTAGGTAGTTCAATATTATGTAATGCAACGTTGCCACGTCGTCGTCTCGTCACCCGCCCCGCTTGCTTCTTTACTAAAGGAAAGAGCAAAAGAGTCGACGTAAGTAGTTTTCCGCCTACCCGCTGCTTCGTGCTTAGTAGTGGAGGTTTCCTAGGTACCCTACGCTACGTGGCCGTCGTGTTCGAGATCGAGACGATCACTGGGGGGGCGGTGCGTGTGCGTCAAATAAACAAATGACGCCGCCGCCATCGCAACATCAATGACTGTCGCTATTGGTTCGATATCGAAAATACCTTCCTATCTATTGCAGTAAAAAAATAACCAAATGTTTTTAAATATACCTAGTGTTACTATATACCTACAGTTACTAAATACGTATGGGCACCTACATCTTTAGAATAAAATTGGTAGTTAGTACGGGTCCTATTCGGTAAGTACGATACCATCTGGCAGAAAGCATGAAATTTGGTATATATGTAGCTTACAGATGTGTGCTTCAGGAAAAGAAGGGAACCAGATCGAGCCCCCCCTGGTTCCCCCCCTTCTCCCCCCTTTTATGCCCCAATTTTCAGTTTTTCGGATTTATATTTAAAACGACTAAAGATAGAAGAAAACCGTCAAGACAAAAAATATTCCTTATAAAATTGTCTATATACCAGTCTTTGGAAGTATGTTCATACGATTTATAGTTTTCAAGATATGCTTACATTTATTTTATTATTGCAAGAAATAATGACTTTAGTATTAAGATGACACCATAAGCGAGCTCCCACGGAGTTGATGGGATGGGGTGGGAGAGTTCAGGTGGAAGGAGGGAATAGGAGGGGGGGAGGCGGGCGTTGCGTGTTACGTATGTATTATATGAATATATTATATACTTATAAGTTATCATTAAATGTTATTATATTTTGCGAATGCATTGGTATAACGAACGTATTAGTGCTAGGTTTTGAGTGACTAAGTAAAACATAAGTTTAGGATATTAATTTATTACCCTACCAGATCCTTTCGTCCCGATTGCTGAGAGCTTGCCGCCTGGCCATAATTTGCCATGGTCGGTTGGAAAATCTTTAAATAGACTTCGGACTCAGACCGGCCGGAGCAAGGAAAACATGACCAAGTGGGGTTTCTTGAAGGGTTCCGATGTAAACTGTTTGTGTGAGGGAGTTCAAACAATGAACCACCTAATGACCTAACATTGTGTCCTGCTTGCCCTAGCACCTGCACGCAGGACGATCTTATTACAGCGTCTCTCAGCGCTGTCATCGTAGCCAAGTTCTGGGCCGCGACGGTGTAGTGTCTGCCATCGACACGCTAAGAAGAAGATTAATTTATAACATATTTATTCAATTAAAATCACGATCAGCCCTGACATCCTGCATTGGCACCGACCCCTACTGCAGGTAGTCAATTCCTTTAGGGAGGCTGCTGTTTGTTGTTGTTGTTGCATTGTGCTCCATAATGGAGACCAGAGACCATTTTCTTTTCTACAACCCTAATCTTCGAAACTGGGATATTCTGGATTATGTATGAAACTCTGACCCCAGGTGAAGCCGGCTAGGAAAGACGCCCTTTTTGTGTGTAACCTATCCATGGCCCGTCCCTTAACAAATTATATCAGCACAGAACACCAATATGTTTAAAAACAAACTTGATAAACACTTAAAAATATAAAATGAAAAGAGATAAAGTGAACTATGAACAGTGTGATACAGGCACCATCAGTTGTTACAACTGCCTGCCTGATAAAATATAATAATAATAATAAATAAGGCTTTCCTTGCTTCATTAAGATCTTCTGCTTCACATGTATTATCACATGTAAGGATAACATAGCTCGACAAAAGATCCAAATGACGGATTTTAATTGCATTTACAGGCTGTGATAATTCTTTGAAGGTTTTTGTGGCTTCAGGCTTCAGGAAATGATTTCCACGCATTTCAAAATGACTTCTTTCCTTTCCACTAAAGCCAGTATCACAGCCTGTAAACGCATTAAAAATATAATCCAACTGCATACTTCTGGCCCGAGTGAATTAGCTAGGTCATGGATAGCGATGTTACGTGTAGCTTTTCCGATCCCAAAACAGATCCAAAATTCTTCCAAACAGCAATTACCTAAACCTGGCTATGACCGCGCTGCACAGCATGATAAATACGGAGGAGAATTCGGGAATCAGCTTCTTGCTTCGAGTACAGGGAAGCTACGTCTGTGCCATCATTACGTAGAACTTTTTCGCCTTTTGTTGATAAAATCGTCCTTTTGTCATATTGAACTTGCTGGAGCCCATCAGATAGGAAATTAAAAAGTTCTATTTTATTGTCAGAACAGCGAAGAAATTTTTGCCAGTTTCTTGGTAGCTTCCCTGCTGATGTGACCCTTTGTCGAAGTCCCCCCTCTCCTCTCTTTTCTCTGGTAGTATTCTTCAAGCTATCCTCTTTGTACACGTCAAACATTCCATCAATTCTGTTCTTTTTTTGGTTTCTTTACATAATTTATAAAACTGCTGCGGTAGTCTTCGAACTTTATATTGGTATCTCCAGAAGTGACGAGAATATTTCCATTTTAATATCATACCTAACTTACATACACATACACATATCACGCCTGTAATCCCTTGCGGGGTATGCAGAGCGTAAATGGCCGCAGAAAACGAACATTTGCGCCACGTCTGACAAATATTTGAGGGTCATTGGACAAATTGTGTATTGCTTTAGTGACAGGTTGTCAGCCCATCGCCTAAAACTGCAAAAAACACCCTCGAGTCCCTAAGTCGGGAAAGAAATGGGGTACCTTCTAACCTAAATTATCTACTTAATAAAATAAAATTGTATCTACGTGCCGTGTCCCAGTGGTCCGGTGGCGCCCCTATGTGTATGCTTAGATCTTCAAAACTACGCAACGGATTTCTATGCGGTTTTTGCGGTTTGATAGCTGAAGAGATTCAAGAGGAAGGTTTGTATAAAATACATGCCAAAACAAAGTCTTATTAAGCAGGAAAACGGTTAGCAGCGGGTCAAAATCGCTAGATGGGCCGCTAATTCCTCACAAAATTGGAGTAAATGGAAGCATATCTTGAAAACTATAAGTCCTATCAACATACATCCGAAGATTGTTATATAGATAATTTTATAAGGAATATTTGTTTCCTTGGCGGTTTTCTCCTATCTTTACCCGTTTTTAATAAAAATAAAAATAACTGAAAATTGGGACATAAAAGGGGGGGTAAGGGGGGGAAACAGGGGGGCCTCGACGTGGTTCCCTTCGTTTATTGAAACACATATATGAAAGCAACAAACATGCCAAGTTTCATGCTTTCTGCCAGATGGTATCATACCTCCATACAAAGTCACATATTGGGATCCGGACTAAGTGTTTTCAAGCAAAAATGAATAACTCGAACATTTATCTCTGTTACTTTCTCTAAATGCTTCTAAGGGAGTATCCGACCAACATTTCAGTATTATAATGTGACCGATAACAATCATCTACGCATAACAAACTTAAAAACTCAATATTTTGCTTCTCCGTTTCAATACCGCACTCGGTTAAATAACCATAGTTAACGGGTTAAGTATTGGTAGCTAACGGCGAATTTAGTTAAATAACGGTAGTTAACCGTTAATTTACATCTATAGGGCAGAGCGTAAACGGCTGCAAATAACGGACATTAACGCCACATCTGACAAATATTTGAGGTAATATATAAGAGGCTCCTCAAAGGCTAAAAATCCCGTTTTTTGAAGTTTTCAAGTTTCAAGTTTTTATTGCATAATCAAGTTATTTGCTCATAACACGAAAAAGATAGATAATAGAGAAAAAATATCTACGGCAACATTAAAGCTCATACAGTTTGCAATATTTTTCACTCAGATAAAAATCTTGTATCTTTTATAGTTCTTGAGTGAAGTATGCTTCTCATTATTTTTCAAAACAATTTTATCAATCATATTTATTACTAGCTTTTACCCGCGACTTCGTCCGCGTTAGATAGTTTTTTTAGGCAGTAGTTCAAAGTAGGTTAGTTTAAAGTAGGTTTGTGTATTCATAGTAAGTCTGACAGTGATATTAGAACACTTCTTATCTCTACTGTTGAAAGATGACTTGCTTGCTTCTGTTGTTAAAGGGACAATTTAAAATTTGCGATCCGGCCTGAGAGATCAATATTTATAACCATTGAATACAAAAGTCAGTAGATAACAGAGTACTTACTCCAGAGGTGCTGATTTGAGCACACTAAAATGGTCAGCATAAGGCTAGCGCCACATCTGCGGAACGTACGGCGGCGCCGAACCTTCGGAATGTACGGCGCCGCACGTTCGGCTTTAGTTTCGCGACACATCTGCGGAACGTACGGCGCCGCACGTTCGGCTAAATGCGGCGTCTTGTTCAGTGCGCTACGCGACAGAAAGTTACGTCTTACGTGTAATGTAA
Organism: Tuta absoluta; assembly: GCA_027580185.1. Classification (NCBI taxonomy): domain Eukaryota; kingdom Metazoa; phylum Arthropoda; class Insecta; order Lepidoptera; family Gelechiidae; genus Tuta; species Tuta absoluta. The sequence goes on from JAQAHW010000003.1 coordinate 9,873,942, forward strand.
AATAAGTTAGATACATTTTTATATACATTTTATACTGTAGATTGTATGGTAGGTTGTATGGTAGATTGAATGGTGGGTTGTATGGTAGGTTAAATAGGTTGTATGGAAGGTTGTAAGGTAGGTTGTTTGGTAGATTGAATGAACCTTCCATACAATCTACCTAATCTACCATACAAACTACCTTACAACCTTCCATACAACCTACCATACAATCTAACTAACCTACCAAACAACCTACCATAAAACCTACTTTACCTACCATACAACCTACCTAGCCTACCGTACAACCTACCTTACAACCTTCCATACAACCTACCATACAATCTACCTAACCTTCCATACAACCTACCGTACAACCCACCATTCAATCTACCATACAACCTACCAAACCACCTTAACCTACAATACAACCCCCGCTGGCGGTCCCTGGTGGCAACACGCACGTTCAGCTACGCCCGCTGCCCGCCGAACTTTCGGTCGCGCAACGCGTCGCGTGATGTGTCGCTTGCTATGCAAAATACATTAAATGCGTTTTGGCTGAAAAAAACAGCCCGAAGGAAGGTTACGCACTACGCAGAACGCGGCGTAATAAGTCATAGATGTGTCATAGATAACTTGAAATACACTACGAGCGTATTAAGCGGAAGGTTCGGCGCCGTACGTTCCGCAGATGTGGCGCTAGACTTAGTAGCTAAGACAGATAATACCGGGTCATAAGACCGGGCATTATTTATTTAGTTGCTGTGTATTTTTAATACATATCCATAACGCATGCGTATGTCAGACGAAAGGAAATCGCGAATTTCTATTTCATTCCCTTACACTTACAAAATACGCCGCATCGGACATCAAATGTGATCCCCGCCTTAACGTGTCATGTGTATGATACTTTTTTGTTTAGAACATGGTTGGTTACGTAGGTATCACCTAAGTAGATATGCCTAAGTACAATGAAGGTAGCCCATACGAAGAAAACGGCGGCGGCACAGCGGTATTTTTCATATAATTTGCTTAATTTTAAAGTCATGAAAAAAATCGTCGGTAAAAAGTAGGCAATGTCCTTTCTCAACTTATTCCCATCATACTGAACTACTTTTGTTTTGGAACCATTTCTGTATCTCCAATAGTTTAGGTGAGCTCCTGATGGTAGACCTGGTGGTCTACATAAGGTACTCGAGATCCTCAATGTCCTTGTGAAAAGAAGCGGCCCATCATACCGAACAACTTTTGTTTTAGAACCATGCCTGTATCTCTAATAGTTTAGCTGGGCTCCTGATGGTACACCTGGTGGTCTACATAAGGTACTCCAGAGCCCCAATATCCTTGTGAAAAGAAGCGGCCCATCGTACTGAACAACTTTTGTTTTGGAACCATGCCTGTATCTCTAATAGTTTAGCTGGGCTCCTGGTGGTACACCTGGTGGTCTACATAAGGTACTCCAGATCCCCAATGTCCTTGTGAGAAGAAGCGACCCATCATACTGAACAACTTTTGTTTTGGAACCATGCCTGTATCTCTAATAGTTTAGCTGGGCTCCTGGTGGTACACCTGGTGGTCTACATCTATACTCCAGACCCTCGAATGGTGATTTAAAGTAGCCTATGTCCGTTCTCGTTATGCTAGCAATCTCTGTGCTAAGTATCATGAAGATCGGTTCAGCGGTTTGGCCGTGAAAGCGTAGCAGACAGACAGACAGACAGAGTTAGGGTCGAAACAGGTGAAGCGGCCGCGCAGCAGCGACCCGGCAGCAAATTTTAGCGGCCGCGACCGGGCCGCAGAACGATTTATGTGGAGCGCCCGCGCCGCCGTCCGCCGCACGCGCGTTCTCCACAGTTTCGGGACAAGTTCAGGACAAATGTGGGACTACATATGAGATGTTAGTTTGTATTTTGCTATTGATAATTTGTTTGTTTTTATTGTTTACTAGCTGTTACCCGCGGCTTCGCCCGCGTACTCATAGAGTTTTATTAATTAGTTGTGTATTCTAAACAGGGCGACAGCACACACAACACAGGTCATTACTTTCCGGTTTAGTGACTGCGTCTCTATTAAAATTACGTTTATGGGTCACTTATTTAACTCCTACGCGAATATTATAATACAAATATAGTAGTAATGGTTATGCCAAATTATATCGCTGATATAATTTGGCATAACCATTACTACTATATTTGTATTATAATATTCGCGTAGGAGTTAAATAAGTGACCCATAAACGTAATTTTACCTGCATTATTACACAATGCAGCGCTACATCTAGCAATACTACTAAACTACCAATACACCTATATTTATGCCTAGCTATTACACTCAGCGCTCTATGTCGCCATAGAGTATAGCTACCTTATGAATATTGTGAATATTGCCTAGTGTTATATTGGTGGTTAATAAATAATAAGAAAGTATAGATTGCTATATAGCTTTAATTTTTTTTTAATATTCCTGCTATTTTGAAATTTTTATTACATACAAACATGCTCCAAGAAGACATGAAAGAAAGGAGTGGGTATGTAATCAAGGATTTGAAAACCTATATTAGCTCCAAACCAAATTAACTTGGGGATGGATGTTCTTGGATTGGAATTATAATAATACTAGCTGTTACCCGCGGCTTCGCCCGCGTACTCATAGAGTTTTATTAATTAGTTGTGTATTCTAAACAGGGCGACAGCACACACAACACAGGTCATTACTTTCCGGTTTAGTGACTGCGTCTCTATTAAAATTACGTTTATGGGTCACTTATTTAACTCCTACGCGAATATTATAATACAAATATAGTAGTAATGGTTATGCCAAATTATATCAGCGATATAAATATAGTAGTAATGGTTATGCCAAATTATATCAGCGATATAATTTGGCATAACCATTACTACTATATTTGTATTATAATATTCGCGTAGGAGTTAAATAAGTGACCCATAAACGTAATTTTACCTGCATTATTACACAATGCAGCGCTACATCTAGCAATACTACTAAACTACCAATACACCTATATTTATGCCTAGCTATTACACTCAGCGCTCTATGTCGCCATAGAGTATAGCTACCTTATGAATATTGTGAATATTGCCTAGTGTTATATTGGTGGTTAATAAATAATAAGAAAGTATAGATTGCTATATAGCTTTAATTTTTTTTTAATATTCCTGCTATTTTGAAATTTTTATTACATACAAACATGCTCCAAGAAGACATGAAAGAAAGGAGTGGGTATGTAATCAAGGATTTGAAAACCTATATTAGCTCCAAACCAAATTAACTTGGGGATGGATGTTCTTGGATTGGAATTATAATAATATGAATACGCAGTATAATGATTTTGCCTAGTCTTCAATTTTCAGGACTATGGTACCAAAAAATTTAAGTTTATTATGTGTCTTCGCAAGTATACGCAGGGCAAACTTACTGTGCTAAAAATGGTTATTATTATAGAAATGGACTTTCAAATCATGTTTAACTGTAGAAATTAACTTTACTACTGTGGTAAGAAGTATCTCAAGTACATACCCACATCACCCTTAAAGCCACATTCATATCCCAAAACTCATATTCAAGAGACATTCTCATAGTAGTGCTATACAGGGTGTAAGTGACAGCCCTTCGAATACTGATTGGGTGTATTCAAACCATGAAACTGAACAACCTGCCATAGATTAAATTCTTTTTTTCTATATCCCATACAAAATCACAATCAGCTCACTGCATTTACTATGGGAATATCAGTATTCGGAGGGCTGTCCCTTACATCCTGTATATACATCTTTTTTATGTGGTATGGATGTATTCTATGCTACACAATAATCAGTTTTCCGATGGGAAAAATATGTTTTTCCGAGATAAAAAGTAACCTATGACACTCACCAGCTTTTCATCTAACTGCTTTCCAAAAAAAAAATGCTTTACATCGCTGCATGATTCTCATTTATGTATGTAGTATGGATGTATTCTATTGCTAAACATTAATCGGTTTTCCGAAGGGAAAAATATGTTTTTCCGGGATAAAAAATAACCTATGTCACTCACCAGCTTTTCATTTAGCTGCTCTCAAAAAAAAAAATGCTTTACATCGCTGCATGATACTCATCTATGTTCGTAGTATGGGTGTATTCTATTGCTAAACATTAATCGCTTTTCCGATGGGAAAAATATGTTTTTCCGGGATAAAAAGTAGCCTATGTCACTCTCCAGCCTCTCACCTAACTGCACACCTAAAAAACACTGCATGATATCGCTCTGTTGTAACGTGAAAGAAAGACAAACAAACAAACAAACAAACAAACAAACACACTTTCGCATTTATAATATTAGTATGGATGAATACGCAGTATAATGATTTTGCCTAGTCTTCAATTTTCAGGACTATGGTACCAAAAAATTTAAGTTTATTATGTGTCTTCGCAAGTATACGCAGGGCAAACTTACTGTGCTAAAAATGGTTATTATTATAGAAATGGACTTTCAAATCATGTTTAACTGTAGAAATTAACTTTACTACTGTGGTAAGAAGTATCTCAAGTACATACCCACATCACCCTTAAAGCCACATTCATATCCCAAAACTCATATTCAAGAGACATTCTCATAGTAGTGCTATACAGGGTGTAAGTGACAGCCCTTCGAATACTGATTGGGTGTATTCAAACCATGAAACTGAACAACCTGCCATAGATTAAATTCTTTTTTTCTATATCCCATACAAAATCACAATCAGCTCACTGCATTTACTATGGGAATATCAGTATTCGGAGGGCTGTCCCTTACATCCTGTATATACATCTTTTTTATGTGGTATGGATGTATTCTATGCTACACAATAATCAGTTTTCCGATGGGAAAAATATGTTTTTCCGAGATAAAAAGTAACCTATGACACTCACCAGCTTTTCATCTAACTGCTTTCCAAAAAAAAAATGCTTTACATCGCTGCATGATTCTCATTTATGTATGTAGTATGGATGTATTCTATTGCTAAACATTAATCGGTTTTCCGAAGGGAAAAATATGTTTTTCCGGGATAAAAAATAACCTATGTCACTCACCAGCTTTTCATTTAGCTGCTCTCAAAAAAAAAAATGCTTTACATCGCTGCATGATACTCATCTATGTTCGTAGTATGGGTGTATTCTATTGCTAAACATTAATCGCTTTTCCGATGGGAAAAATATGTTTTTCCGGGATAAAAAGTAGCCTATGTCACTCTCCAGCCTCTCACCTAACTGCACACCTAAAAAACACTGCATGATATCGCTCTGTTGTAACGTGAAAGAAAGACAAACAAACAAACAAACAAACAAACAAACACACTTTCGCATTTATAATATTAGTATGGATACAAATTACGACCGATTTTGATACCATTTTAAACATTTTGTTGTAATTTTCTAAGTTAATTAGGTAGGTATATTATAAATATTATAATAAAAGGATTTCGTTAATCTAAAATAAAATTCCACTTCAAACAAATAAATTACAAGTAAATTAATACTTATGTAGGTATGTATGTACAGATGTAGGTACTATACTTTCATTCATTCTCTCTTCGATTAAACTAATGAAGAGTTCGGTATCGAACATATTGTCACACTATTCCGCGCAGCGACGCGTCCGCTCCACATGAACCGTTGCTACTGAGTCCATAGAAACTTGCAATGGCGGCGAGGCGCGGCGACCGAGTCGACAGTCGGCAGCGCGCGCGCGTCGCCGCACATAAATCGTTGCATACAGTTTCATAGAAACTGGCGAAAAGCGGCTGAGTCGAGGTTGCGCGGTCGCTCTACCTGTATCGAGCCTTACTTTCGCATTTATAATATTAGTGTGGATTAGTGTGGATAGTGTGGATTACGGCATAATGAATAAAAAGTTTAAAAATTGGGTCTGAGGATAGAGATGACACTCCCGCTCCAGACGCGCTCAAGAGGTCAATCCGTCTGGCTGTCTCTTAGAGAACAATTCAGTCGGGAGTGCGCTTCGCCGCGGAAACGTTCGTCGTGCGGGTTGAATTTTCATTTTTTGTGAAATATTAGCAATGCCGAATTATTGTGGTGTGTATGGCTGCAAAAGTGATGCGAGGAAGACTCCGCATCTAAGTTTTTTTAATTTGCCTAAAGATGAGCCAAGGTAATTGATGATTTTACAGTAAATACCTAGTAGTTACCTACCATTCGTTATTATACGTAATTGTTGTGTGTACTCCTATTTTTACTTACGTAGGTACCTAGTTTCCATTTTCTAATTTAAACTACCTAGGTGCCTAAGTCATTGTTAGCTGATAATGATAAATAAGCACATTCGTATCGTAGCGTAGGTATGTTTTTTAACTTAGGTAAGTAGGTACCTACTTATCACGGCTCGACTGCAACAAAAAGTTCATTTGATAAGAAATCCTTGAATAGGTAGGTATAACTAACAATTAATATTCATCGCAAATCTTTTAAAATTAATGCATTTTGGTCAATCGGCAAGGCGGCGAATAGGTAGGTATCAAACGGAGGCGGCGCGCGGCGGCGTGGTGGCGGTGTGCTTTGTGCCGTGTGCCGAGCGAGAATAACCTAGATCGTCCGTCAATACCACGCAACAGGTAGGTAGTTTGGTTAGGTAAGGTATTTAATTAAATACATACTTATAAGCCAGTACAAGAGTAGGCTGTAATATATTACCGATTAGCGTCATGTCATAGGTAGGGGACGGTAGGTAAGTATGTAGGTATCCATCGGGTACGCTTATGATCTGATCAAACTGATCAGTCAGTTTTTGTTTTTATGTTTGAAGATATTTTAGGTAAGTAAATAGGTACCTAGGTACTTAGGTAGGATAGGAACCTAACGTACGGGGCAATTTTTTTTGTGAGACCTATTTTAAAATTCTGTACCTACCTATTAACAATAAAATGGTGAGGTAAGACTTTAAAACGGGTAAATATTTTGTTCCCACGCCACGGGAAAACTGTTAGCAGCGGTCGCAACCGCTTGACTGGCCGCTAGTCTGGAATAAAATTATTGGCACGTGACAGCCCCGACTTAAAGCGCGGGAGAGTGCGGGGCGTTACGGGCTGCGGGGGGAAGTAGGTATTTAAAGCGCGGCTTTTGGGGCCCAGACAAAGGAGTTTCGTTTCTATACGCCAGTATTATTATCTATTCTTATGTCTGAGGTTAGGATGATGATATAATATAACATGATGATGCCGTTCTTCGGAGCAAATTTTTAAACTTTTTATTAATTGTGCCGTGCATTTTTTTAAATTTATTGTTTAGTTCTGGACCCTATGATTTTAGCCTCGGGGTCGGGGCTATTCAAATCTACACCTGACTGTATGGTGGGGAGCAGGAGCTCACCCGTAAAAGTTTTGTGGTTGTCCAAACAACCGCGCGATTGGGCTTACGAGTTGTTCTGGGAAGAACGTATTGGACTGAATCTACCCGGCACGTGCCGGTAGTTCCCAAAATGGGGAACAAATGAGGGACCTCCGCGCCCCCGCCGGCCGGGGAGTCGGTTGCTTGAGGAGCTTGTGGAGTGTGATCTACTCGCAATGGCTGCAGCAGTGGCTACTGTGATTTCATCATCTTCTTCCAAAAGGGGGTCTCGGACGGTGTTTAAAACGCGAGGTTGGATGGGGGACGTAGTTGGACACGGCAACTATCAAGGGGTTTTTATGGTGGGGAGCGTTGTCGAAGAGGCGACGAGACGCTTCCTTCATATACGCTTTAATGGTAGGGAGACCTAAGTCGATGTGGAAGTTGGCGTTCCGCACGCACCAGGGCGCCCCGGTAGCTTTGCGCATGAAGCGGTTTTGGATGACCTGCAGCATATTCAGATGTGAATCAAAGGTTAAGCTGGCGTAGGTCATAATAGGCCTTACGCAGGTAATGTAAATTCTCACATTAATTCCAAGGGAGAGTTTGCTTTTTTTGTTCAACATCGGATGTAATCTGCCCAAAACGAACGCCGCGCGGTTTCGAACTCTCATTATGTGGCTACGGAAGCTAAGTCTGGAGTCGAGGGTGACTCCTAGATATTTGGTCTCGTTAGCCCAGGGGATGGGTCGGCCGAAAAGATTTACAGCGGGGACGTTCAGCCGGTTTGTGCCCCTACGAAAGTGCACGGCTGCACTTTTTTCGGGATTGACCTCGATTCTCCATTTGCGGAATCAGCTCCCGAGGGAGTCTAGTGCGTTCTGGAGAATCTTAACTAACTTTAAGTTGTTACGGTGGGACGCGTAAATGGCAGTGTCATTAGCGAGCATAGCCAGCTGTGACATGGGCGATTTGGGGACGTCGCTAGTGTATAGCGTGAAGAGTGATGGGGACAAGACGGAGCCCTGAGGGACTTCTGCCTGTATGGTGTGGGGTGAGGACAGAGTGCCTTCTACTCTGTAGCGAAAGCTTCGATTCGAAAGTTACGTACTAAAAGCACGAGACGATCTGGCACAGCGAGCTGGTGCAGCTTGTTTTCCAGCCCGTTGTGCCAGACCTTGTCGAAGGCTTTCGCCACGTCGAGAAAAACTGCTCCTGTCGGGGTCGGTTTGGACGAGACATTTAGCTTAGGACTGTGCCGTGCTAATAAATATGATCTGATATAAGCGCTTGTTTTGAAAAATATTCAAAAGCATAACTCAATAGATAGAGTAGTTAAAAGAAGTATTAGGGAAGATTTAAGACAGCATAACACTAAATTAGTTCAAGTAGCTTTAGAGACTAATAAATCATTAAAAATAGCTCGGCAAGGAATTTCAAGAGGTAAGCCCCGGATCACCGCTCTTAAAGACAAAGAAGGAGTGAAGCATAGAAATAGAAGAAAAATAATCGACATCAGTACTGACTAGGGTTTCGTTTTTCGAATTCCCGGGAACCGGGAAAAGTTTAATATTTTTTGTTTTGCTGTGTTTTGATAAGAAATGGAGTCAAACACTTTATTTAATTGTTTAAATTACATACTTAAAAAGTTAACAGTGTCATACGAGTACTGAACGAGCATATCCTGGTCTCTGAGTTTTTAAACCATCTTAACAACTTTATTAATGTAACAAATTCAAAACAGCGACCGGGATCGACGGCTTAAGCTCTACGAAATAAATAATTTTATAAATAAAAATAAACTGGTCAATCAGCCTGAATTGTGAAATATAAACACCATGGGAATCGAATTCCAAGATCTTCGGATTTAGTGACCATGGGTCAGATATTTATAGCAAAACATTAGCATTAACGGCCACAAGAGTCCACTGCTGGATATGGGCCTTCCCCCATAAGTAGTGTTTTTGCCATACTCACCACGCTAGGCCGGCAGCTTGGCGAGTGCAGGGCAAACTATTGTTTTTCACAGATAACGCTTATACAGACGTTAAGTTATACGGTCAGATATTGATAAATAATAATAAATAAAAAGGAAATCAATGAGGAATGTTTATGATCCATTTTCATCATCTTCATCATCATACCGTGAAGGACAACAAATCGAAAAACGACCCAATTAAGAGTCTTAGTAGGTATTCGTAACTAACATGGTTGATAACCCCATCTATGGTGGTTTTCCTACTTATCATTTGTGCGTTTACGGATGCGTCTATCAAACGACTTGACAGATGCATCTGTTACGCACTGTAGCCGTATTTGTTTTCGAATAAGACCGAAATTCGCAATTTCCTTTTGTCTGACAGACGCATGTTTTACGGTGCGTTAAAAATACGCAGCGACGGACGACAAGTGGGCAAACTGCCTAAGTATTCATAGACATCAGCCGGGACGACGGCTTAATGTGCCCTCTGAAGCACCAATCTGACAATTTACTTTCTTACAGACAATTAGGTGAATCAACTTGCAATGCCCTAACCCAACAAAACTGGGTACGATCTCACAAAGTGATAAATTGACAAATATCAAGTTTGTGTGTTTCCTTTGAGATTCAAACCAGAGACCTCCAGATCCTAAAACAAACGATCAGATCACTAGATCATGGAAGCAGTAAAGGTTTATTATTGTTTAATTTTATATCCACATATTTTGTGGTATCTGTCTGTAAATATTTATCAATATGTAGGTTTTGAGAGCATTTAACCACAATTTTAACTTTTCGGGAATACCCGGGAAATGAATAAAAAATTCCCGTCGCCGGGAACGAAGCTTTTCTCGGGAATTCCCGATTCCCGGGTCCCGGGAACGAAACCCTAGTACTGACTTCTACAAGCAATTATACTCACAACCTTCCACACAATCTCCCGAATCAATTTCTTCACATGCATGCCCCGATGATATCACTCCAATAACCGAGCATGAAATTCGTTGTGCTATACGCAAAATGAAATACAATAAAAGTCCCGGACCGGATGGCATCTCAGCGGAATCACTTAAAATTGGTGAACCTATTCTTCTTCCTTATATTAAAAATCTATTTAACTCCATTTTGCAGACCGGAAATATACCTGAAGCAATGTGTCATTCCGAAATAATACTACTTCACAAAAAGGGTGATAGGTCAGATATAGGTAATTACAGACCTATAAGTCTTGTCTCGCACCTGTACAAAGCGTTAATTAAGGTTATAGAATTCCGCATATCTGGCGTACTTGACCTAGCCCAACCACCAGAGCAAGCCGGTTTTCGCCCAGGTCTCTCAACAACAGATCACCTTCACGCTCTAAATCAAATTATAGAGAAGCACCACGAATATCAACTACCACTATATTTGGCATTCGTCGATTATTCTAAAGCATTCGATAATTTAACCCACAATTCCATATTTCAAGCTTTAGAAAACCAAAACATTCATGCTTCATACATTAGTTTAATCAGAAACATCTACAAAAGTAGTACAGCAGCAGTAAAGTTAGAAGATTCAGGACCAGCATTCAACATACACAGGGGCGTGAAACAAGGTGATCCATTGTCTCCAAAACTATTTACATCAACCCTGGAGGAAGTATTTCGGAATTTAAATCCAAAATGGGAAAACAAGGGAATTAGCGTCGGCGAGGCAAAGCTCACAAACCTTCGCTTCGCAGACGATATTGTCTTGTTCTCATCAACAACTTCTGACCTGCAAGAAATGCTTCAAGATCTGAGTCGGGCGAGCCTTGAGGTTGGACTGAAGATGAATATGTCGAAGACCAAGTTAATGACAAACCGATCTGAGCTTAATGTGGACGTGGATGGACAGAGAATCGCATATGTCAATGAGTACGTACATATACTTAGGCCAAATAGTCTCTTTTCAGGCCAGGCAAGACAAAGAAGTCGAGAGACGGGTCGAAAACGCCTGGAAGAGCTATTGGTCTATGAAGGAGCTTATGAAGGGAAATCTTCCATTGACACTGAAGCGCAAACTCATGGACATGTGCATTCTGCCCATCCTTACCTACGGTGCTCAAACTTGGTCTTTGACTGACATCCAGAAGTCCAAACTCAGGGTTTGCCAACGAAACATGGAACGCAGCATACTCGGGGTCAGGTTAATTGACCGAGTCAGGAACACAACGCTGCGTTCCCGTATTCAAATAGTCGACGTAGGTCAGAAGGCAGCACATCTCAAGTGGGATTGGGCTGGACATGTTGCCAGAATGCCTGCTGCACTATGGGCAAAGATAACAACTACTTGGGTCCCACCCAACGAAAAACGGGCACATGGTTGTCTAAGAAAAAGACACATCCACGCCCAAAACTGGGTGGAGGCGGCCCAGGATAGGGATAAATGGAAGAAACAGAGGGAGGCCTTTGCCCTGCAGTGGGACATGTCTGGCTCAAAATAATAATAAAATAAAATAACTCAATAACGATAAAAGATACAAGATTTTTATCTGAGTGAAAAATGACGGAAATTGTATGAGCTTTCAAGTTTCCTCAGATATTTTTTCGCCATTAACTATATTTTTCGTGTTATGAGCAAATAACTTCAAATAAACGGGGTTTTTAGTCTTTGAGGAGTAATATTTCAAGAGCCAAGCTCACTCTCATGAGCCAAGAGTCCTAAACTTGAGTAGTTTTAGTATGTTTATCTTCTAGTAACCCTGGGACGTCTGCGGAGCTCGCAGACGGGTGATCAGCTCCACTAGGCGGGAACCATTTCACCCATTCTAGTAACCCTAAAACGATTTCTGAAATAAAAACAAGCTGGACCTCCTATGTCGTCTATAATCACTTACTATTAACAGGATCATATTAATAAATATAAGTACAATTCGACAAGCTTTCAACCCAGCATTATAAAGTAAAATTTTCAAAATCTGTTCATTAATATAACCTACTTTTTCTAAGGGTGGGGTTTAGGCCCAGAAGACCTATTTGTACAAAGATGTGCCACTACTGATACAAGTAACTACTTACTTACAAATAAATTTTTTAACATCAATGTATTTCTGCAATAACTCACGTAGCATTTGGAATGTAAAGTATTGAGAGGCCTATGCCGGTTGTGGCAGCAGGCACGCCCCAGGCCAGGGAATGGTACAGTAAAGGGTGTGAATCTCGTCCTTTTACAACCAGCCAAGTGTCTATAGCATAGAACAATGTCCAGAACCATGTGACTGTGTAGAAATATTGGGTCCAGGCCTAAAAAATTATAGAACAAAGCATTTTATTTATATGTTTCATTAGGTAAGTATTTACAATTTCGTATCTTAGTGTACTCACAGAAATAATGCTGCAAAACAGAACACTGACATCATCATCAGGCATTGGCATGATATTTTTATACCTCAGCCATAGGGAGGAACGGACCAGGACACCTTCAAAGGTCGTAAATATAAATCTTTACACAATATAATTTTATTATTTATATATTGGGGCAACCAAAATTCAAATTGGTAATATGACAATGGTCATATTTCAGATTCAGATGTTTGTTTGCCAAGAAAGTGGTCCAGTAATGCAGATAATAGGCTCAAAATTAGAGTTCTACATTTTCAGTCATGTAAATAGTAACATGCAAATATTAAATAATACAATATCAAAAAATTATTAATTACAATGTCATAAACATACACAAAAACGCACAATCAAATACCAACAAAATAAAAACTTAAAATTAAAGTATTCACATAAACTATAAAACCTCCTCTGTAGTAACATGTTATATAAATTAATTTTAAATTTGTTAAGTAGAAGTTCTTTTATATTATTTGGAATTTTGTTTTCAAGGTTAGGTCAAAAAGCGGCATAGCAAACAAATATATAGTTACCGAATGATGCAAATAGGTCGGCGACAGCTAACCACACTATGATCCTGCGGCCACGGATCGATGATAATGATTGTCCTCCCGAAACCCCTTTAGTCAACTTCGGGAAAACCTACAAAAATATCGGAAGATTAGCGATACCTTTAACATTTACGAGGACTAAAACTTCAACCTAAAAGCACTGGACCACCTTTACCTGATACAAAGACCCCAAAATACCTATTAATGAGGAAACTAAACAAACTGTGTTGTAAGAATCGGTGTTAAATTCGCTCATTATTCTGACCGCCATATCCTCTTTATTTCCTGAATGATGGCAACAAAATGTTTGTATTGTGGGATCTGACATTGTTGTTGGCTGAGCGGATGTGTGAAATAATTGCTCAAAATTGTAAATATAATAAACGAATGAATTAACTATACTTATGAACAACACAACACTTGTTTACTAAAGTTGGTCGAATTCCAGACATTCCAGTTTTTGATTGACAGTATTTTTTTACTTACAGTTTCTGTTTCTAGCCTGGATACGAGTCTTTTCAGTTTAGTACTGCTAGGCCTGCCTGTTCTACGTTTTAATCATTTAAAGATTCTGATTGATTCCCCCAGCAGGAAATAGTGAAAATAGATGTAGGGTATAACCACAACTATAACCAAGGGGATTCTTGCGCAAATAACACTGACCTCTATATAATTTAACAAGTAGAGACAAAAAAATTAAAATATTAGCCTCTCCATATCAAATTTTGAGTTAGAACCTTTTTGTTATCTAACTTTTAAAATTTGTGACTGTACTGTACAAAGAATACTATACTCACTGTACCTAATGATGAGTTGATATTTGGATAACAAATGAACATTTTCTATTTCTATAAAATAAAGAAAGGATCCCGAAATGACCACATTATTATTGTATCTAATCTACACTAATATTATAAAGAGGAAAGGTTTGTTTGATTGAATTAATTTCAACATTGGTTTTTATTTTTATTTTTTTCATATAGTCTGTAAAAAAAGGTAAAAACCACCGAAAGAATCACTTCGATAGGATAAGTAGTTTCCGAGATATAATTTTTTAAAAGTCGGCAAGGCATGCTCGACCGCGCTCGCATGTGTGACGTCACTGAACACTACCGGCCGGCCGCCCGCCACCGACTCGCTTTGTTGCTCGTTGTTCACCAGTCGTAGCACACGTGCGCGACGATCTGCTTTTTATTAATTGTTAAAATAATAATAACTTTACAGTTATCTACACTAATATTATAAAGAGGAAAGATTTGATTGTTTGTTTGTTTGAATTGAATAGGCTCCAAAACTACTGGCCCGGTTAAAAAAAAATCTTTTGCCATTAGAATCCTATACATTATATCACGTACGCTGTGGAAATTATTGACAATAGAGCAAAGTGATATACAGTTTTATAGAGGCCATCAATATAAGGAAGAGGAAAGATTTGATGGTTTGTTTGTTTGTTCAAATTGAATAGGCTCCGAAACTACTGGACCGATTTAAAAAAATATTTTACCGTTAGAATCCTACATTATCCTTATTCCCCGGGGAAAATTGTTAGCGGCGGGTGAAACCGCTGGGCAGGCTGTCAAATATATATAGGGTTCTTACTTACTTTTTCATTTTAACTCCTCGCTTTTCAGCGGCAACGAAATCACCTTTTTTCGAAAAAATATTGAGCCACCATCAAACCGTCCACCCTCGGCAAGTTATTTGATTGCCCTTTTTGATAACCTTCTGCCATATTTTTATTAAATAACTATTAAATAACTATAAAATAACAATAATCTGTCGGGAGAAGAACTCATACAGCGCGCGGTGTAAGTGGGCGGAGCCTGTACAATTACGTCACACGCAAAGCGCGCGCGTTTACAGAGATCTGAATTTTTGTTCAACTTCCAATGTCCATAACTTTAAAACTATTTGGAATTTTCGAATGAAACAAAAACAGTTGTAGTTCGTAACACCTAAGCACCATAGCTAAGAAGTTTCAAGTGATTCTGCCCACCTAATAATGTCCTTCATTGAATAGGCTACGAAACAACTGACCCCATTTAAAAAAAACTTTTTACCATTAGAATCCCTGATGAACAAAAATAGGGATCTGCGTGAAAATTTCGAATAAGTAACCCAACCTTACCCAACGTATGAAAAATGGACCAAAAAAATATCTTATATCGCGTACGCTGTGGAAATTATAGACAATACCTAAAGCAAAGAGAAGTACCAGACCTTTACCTTTGTGCATAAAGTTAAAAACATTTTTAAAAAAATGAGTGTTATTCGGAAAATTGTGTATCGCCATAGTGACAGGTTGTCAGCCCATCGCCTATAATTGCAATACACACCCTCAAGCCCCTTAGTCCCCTCCTACGAATCCCACAGGAAAAAAATTGGGTGATGCAATTCTAAGACGACATTACACGGCAAACTAAAAAAATAATAATATAATCTACACTAATATTAAAAAGAGGGAAGATTTGATTGTTTGTTTTGAATTGAATAGGCTCCGAAACCACTGGACCCATTTAAAAAAATCTTTTACATCGTAAGAATTCTATATTATCCCTGATGAACATAGGCTATGTTAAATTGTCTTATTTCCCGGGGGAAATTGTTAGCTGCGGGTGAAACCACTGGGCGGGCTGCTAGTGATTATAAGACTACATTTGCAAATGTGTATTTTAGGTACCTACATACATAAACTTACTTAGAAATTATAGTTAGCCTTTAGACTTGACTTGACTGGCCCGATCGCGCAGCGGATAGTACCCCCGCCATGCATGCCGAGGGTCGTCGTGGGTTCGATCCCCACAAGACAAAAATTTTGTTCCCATAGTATATGCTTAGTTTAGGGCTAAATGGCGCTGTATGAAATGTCCAGGATATTTATTTATTTATTAATACCTCTTTTCTTTCGGAAACTAATTGTAAGTTGTTTATGTGACTGTGAAACAAACTTTCGAAAAAAAGGAACGCCAGCAAGGCACTACGGAAGACAATAGACCGGAGCGCTAGAACGCTAATTTTTTCCTTGCGTGGCTAGTTGTAAAACCCCCAGGTGCCTATGTTATGAAACTACAGGCTACAAGTCTACAGGTGAAATTCATAGTATATTGCGTAGCCGGATCATATTCCTGGTATTATAATGGCTAACCGACTACGCAATGAAGATCGAATTTCACCTGTAAAATAGTAGCCTGTAGTTTGATAATATCGGGCACAGATGTTTAACGTCATCTATAGGCATAATAAAGCAAAACCTTTTTAATCATATTTCATATTTATGCATTAGAAATATGAAAATATTAAATATCTGTTAATAATACCTTTTATGAGGCCTGTTTCACGAAACTACAAATTCAGATATACAATTCGATGTTCATTGCGTAGACGGTTGAATAGCCATCAAGTCACGTTGATATTTATATTATTTTTATATAGGTATACGGTGGGATCCCGATGGCTCTATAAGATAAGATAAGATAAGGTATATATACTGCCGTGTGATGCCGGCTTAGAGTAGCATCACCCCATTTCTTTCCCGTGGGTGTCGTAAAAGGTGACGAAGGGACTCGAGGGTGGGTATTGCAATTTTAGGCGATGGGCTGACAACCTGTCACTATGGCGATACACAATTTTCCGACTAACCCTCAAATGTTTGTCAGACGTGGCGTAAATGTCCGTTTTTTTGCGGCCGTTTACGTTCTGCTCTGCCTAACCAGCAGGGGATAAAGGCGTGATACACATACGTACAATAATATATATATATATATATATTATATGAATATCATATATGTCAACAAAATAAAAAAAAACGTTTTAATTCCCAGATGTTCATTACGAAATTAAGTTGTATTATTAAATATTAAAGTCATTTTTATTTAATTTTGTTAATTTATAATGTTAACATAATATTTTACGAACAAGCTCCTACGTAGGTCAAAAAATAAAAAATTTACATTTCAGGTCTTTATTAAATTTAATAGCTATGTTCTTGTCTGTTTCTTTTCGATATATGGGTAATAAAAAGACTACACAAGTATTTTGATGTAAATAAGTATGTATTTTTGCATATTATTTCTTGTGTTCGCACATGACACATGATTACACGATACACTTATTTTATAGTTCCATTTAATTCAATATGTGTAAGAAACTCACATAAACAAAGGGTGGTGGATGATGTATTCCTAAACAGTAAATCTCAATATCATATTAATATAGGAAACTAGTCTACTTATTTAAACTACTTACTTATTAAGTAGATACAAGGATTCCCTTTGATGTAGTTGACCAAGTCATAAAGCGCAATTTGAAATGGATTACTTGATAATTTATGTTTTACAGTATAAACTTGGAACCAGTCTAGTTCCATAGTTGCTGCGTAGTACAGACAACTGAGAAAATACGCGACTTTTTTTATTATACCTATCTATTTTAAATCACATCGAATACAAAACCAAGCCTTCGTTTCGTAATCTTATAATATATGTAACATAGCGATACTAAAGCAAACTTATTTATGACTCTTTGAGCACTTCGCTTAAAATACAATATTCATCCACCCAGGGTGTAATACCAACGTTGGTGCACAAAACGGATTTTAATGACTACTAGGTACACATGTGGTAAGATTAAATACGGAATGTAAGGGACAGTGAAAGCATAAAACTAAACAACTTTCCCTATGGAATCATCAGATTCGACCTACCTATACAAAGTACCAACTCAGTATATTAACATTTTATGAAATTCGAAAAAGTAACGAACTTCTCAACATAATATGATCCGTAGGGAAAATCTATTAGTTTCTTGGTTAGATAATACTTGCAAACTTTTTGTTCGGTACACCATCACTTACACTCCATTACGATTCTACCTATACCCTAGGAGCACATTCAGTAAAACAGTTTTTATTTAAATCAATTATCCTAAGCAATAGGCGGAGTAGTACTAGTTGTAATTTCAATCTGCAAAGGAACAACCGATAAATCTGAAGTCACAGCAAAACAAGGGTTAATAGGATCCCTATCGTCTCCCTGTTCAGGGGTGCAATTCAGATTTGCATATTTAATATCACCTGCAAGAGATAGTGGAGTGGGCGGGATAGGGGCGTTCATATTAACATCAGGAGCACCAGGAGGTAAGTTTCCATCAACCATATCTGTCCCATTTGCCATTAAAGGAGGCTCTGTAACATTGTTTTCAGCAGCAGTATTTAAAAGAGTAGAACATGGAATGGTAGTCATAAACTCTCTTCCCGTCTTGGTAACTACAGTCACTGTGCATTTCGTGTTGTCATTGGGATTGTTATTAGTACCTGCGTCTTTTACATCTGCTTCAGGGGTGAACGAAGTGGCAATAGCACAAGGAATTGCTAGAACTTCCGTAGCGTTATCTGTGCTTATAGTAAGAGTGCAGTTGACTAAATCTCCCAATATGGGATCAACCACTGGTTCAGTGCTATTACTAGGCGCTACTGCTACAGGTTGTCCTCTGTTATCGTAGATGACAGTGTGGCGATGCTGGCCAGTAGAGCGAGCTAGATTCCACAATGCTAGGCCAGTAAGTATTGTTCCCACTCCAGCTCCAGCGATACCGACACCAGTTAGAATATTGCCAGATCGACCAACACTAGTTCCGTAACCACGGTTCCCATAATTTCCGAAATATCCTGGCATCTGGGGCGTGTTCATCGGACTATATCCTCCATGTCCACCGTAGCCACCACCATAACCGCCGCCATAGCCACCATGACCACCATATCCTGCACCGTAGCTTGGCGGTGGAGCTGGGTGATTGTAATTATTACCGTAATTGCTGCCACTATACGGCGGGGGTTGCTTGGGATATCCACCAGAATTCGAATAAGCTGGCGGTGGTCCTTGCGGGTGATAATTGCTACCAGCAGCGCTGTACGGAGGTGGAGCACCTGCACCAGAAAGTCCTTGATTTGTTTGTGGATATCCAGCTCCGGATCCCGATCCTGATAAACCTGTATTTGAAGAAGGATACCCGTGAGATTGTGATGGGCTTTGTTGTCCAGATGCACTTTGAGCAGCATTGCTTTTTTGGATGCTTTCTTGTTGATGAGTCTGAGTTTTAGCTGGACTGTTTCCAGATAGACCAGTGTTACTTGCAGGATAAGATGATTTAGCTGGACTGCCACCAGAGAGACCAGTATTACTAGAAGGATATGAATGGGTCTGAGGTTGTTTCGGCGCTGGAGGCTGCGACTGTCTTGGTGGAGAGGATTTTCGCTGAGCTGTAGCTGTTTTTTCTTGCCATGCAAAAAGAGATGGCTTCGGAGCTGGATGTGCGGCGCTCGCCTGGCTTATAGATGTTGGTTGAGGATTATAATTTGTCTTTCTACTGGAACTGGAACCGCGACTTGAACCGCGACTTTTCGATAACTTCCTTCCATCGACGCTAAATAATATACCAAACAACAGTAACACAATTAAAAACTTCGTATTCATTGTCACCGATTGACAGTTTCGTAATCCTAGTATGAGAACGATGCACTAAAGCAACTGAACTTAAAAATTCACTAAGCGCACGTGAAGTCCAGACCACGGCGTGACTCAGTTTGATTCTAGAACACTAAGTGCCTGAGTGGTCAATTACTGGTCGCCCACCCTTGGTTGTAGGTACTCATGTTGTTCTGCGCGCTACACTACATATAATGGCTACGTACGTGGTAAACGGTGTAATAAATGTTCTATGAACTTTTCCACGTTATAACACCCCGTCTCTACGTCGTGGACGTGTTTCGTCGAATCAATACCACCATGGTCACGAAATATAAACACAGTACCTACTTTGATGATATTATGTAGGTATCTAGTTTGTATAAGTTAGGTTTATATTATTGGATGCATTCGAAAAAATATAATACTAATTATTATTAAAAATATAGTTTACGTATTCGATACGATAATTAATGAATTTACCTAATCAAAGCTCGATAATCTCATTCGTGTAAATGAAATTGTAATGAAATAATAAGAATGTTGGCACTGATAACATCCATACAACATCTGAGTATTCCATAAAACATGCAAGACAAGTACCTACCTACCTACTTACATTAGTTATTACGAGTAAAGCTTCCGGGTTTGAGACAATTATATTCTTGGTCTTCTTTAGCTATATTATAACTAAGATCTTTTTATGATATCATTTATTCCTATCTACTTTACTTCCATTGTCTTTATTTTTCAACATAGTTATCCACAGTACAAGTAACTTTGATACGGATAAGTATGCTTAAAGGTACCTACTCTGAATTCTGAGGAAGGTATTAGTATCTCGCTACTTTAGAGCTCAAGATTCTTGGCCTTATGATTATGATGATTATGAATGTAATGAACTAGCTAGACAGTATATATAATTATATATTGAGAGTATAAAATTAAATAACCTCTTCTATGTGACCTGACCTGACTATCGTACATAATAACAAGAACCCCGCAGTCATCATCAGTCAATTGGTAAATTGCGTCTCATGTCGATGGAAGGTACTGGAGATTGCCGTTCTTGATGACGGGAATGGTTAGGCCGCAGACGGCCACAGTTCAACCGGACGTTCTCCTTAGATGATACAATCAATGTACAGAAGGGCTGCTGTTTATGTATCTGGAATAGAGCACTTAAAGAGTCATATTAAATTGAAATATGACGTCAAAAATATACCTCATCAGATGAAGAATACGTTTTAATTGATGTGGGTAACTGACTTGTCTTACATTTGTGACGACATTTTATTTTAAATTAGTATTAACATTTGTCAAAATTCAGCTTGTTTGTTTGTCATACGAGTACTTATGCGAAGAGACGCATCTATCACACGACATGTCATACTATAATGTCCGCATAACAACAAAGCGATGTTTAGAGCGTAAGTTTATGATTTCATTCGCAAGCACAATGCATAAACTATCCTCAACTTATGGAACTGTTTCACCTGTAAAGTTGATCCCTTTCATTCTCCAGAGAGAAACAGCCACACATTTTGCGCTCAAAATTTTTGCGAGAATTTACGGTTTCTTCGACATAAAAACTAAAAAAATGTCCGCTCTTACTGAAACGGAAAAAGGTATGTATTGAGAATAGCATTTTTTATACCTTTAAAACTGTAGACATAATATTGAAAATAAAACAAATAGAGGTTACAATTATTTATTTATTCAACAATTTATTGTACACAAGAAAATACAAAAACACAGAACATACGGAAAAATGGTACAACAGGTAGGTACTGCTTATTTTTAAAGAAATTTCTTCCAGCAGCAAAAGAAGAATTATATTTTTTCTACCAAGTAAAGTTTGTCAAATTGTATGGTTATATATCTGTTATCTGTTAGATCCTCGACAATAACATATACTTTTTCATAATTTTAAAACCGGGTTGAAAATCTTTCTCGCGGGCTATCCAACGGTTTAGAATAGTTCATTAAATTCTTTAAATTGAAACAAGTTTTGAAACTTTGTGTTCTGATTTCTTCGTGTTGTGAATTTTGACTTACTTTTCTTTTGAATTGCTGCATAGCTATTTTTGTATTACCGACACTTTCATAATAATTATAATAATATTAGTTTTGTTTTTTAAATACGCTTGCGACGATGTTGTACCAAAACCGGTCGCATCGTAGTTTAATTTATGAATAAACAGGGTGTTAGGGACATCCGTCCGAATACTGAAGGGTGCATTGAGACCATGGAACTGAACAACTTCCCATAAGAAAATATACAAACGTGTTTTTTTTACCTGCCCGAGGTAAATGTGCTGATCGTGATTTTGTATGGGAGGTCAAACACTTTCGGTGGTTTCGTGACATACGTTTCTAGGAAAAAGTTGTTCAGTTTCATGGTCTGTATGAAACTGAACAAATTATCAGTATAACCCTATCAGTATTCAGTGGGCTGTCCCTTACACCCGGTGTAAGTAGAACCAGTGTAAAAAGTTTTTAGTTTACTTCAAACTACGTTGATCAAAGCCACGGTTTTTGAGTCAGCCCTCACCAAACATCATGAAAAATATGCCTTGCACGAAAAATTTTGTCACGAGATTTAAAAAGGTAAAAGGTTCATAGATGGGTAATTTTATTTATTAAAACCTCATAAAAATGAGCTATATTTCTCGGTGTTTTTTTTTTTAAATATAATTATCCTGTAAGTGCCCTGTTTATGAATACGTCTTAATATTTTTTATGCCAATGCTTCCTTAATTTTGGAACCAACAGTCATTGTTATATTGATGGTAGTTTTATAAAACGGTTGTACTCTTTACCGAGGTCAAAAAACAGTCAACTAATGCGTAGGAGAACCTTATTATTTAATATGTAATGGGTGGATAGAGTCAATCAAGAAAACATGAAACCTAAAGATACAATGTTCAATTCAACTTCTTGATTTTATAATGTAACGATACAATAGGTGGTGATTTTAAATAAGACTGATCACACTTCTGTTTTGCGCTATCACGACGAAGATATTGCACTGTAAGTATAAAATTTTACAAATCAGATAAAATCAAGCACTTCATACAAACAATGAAGTGATCTTATCCGTTTATCAAATGCTCGCGTCGTCAGTTATCAGCAGAAATAAATAAATGAAACATAATCAAAAATCAATTACATTTAATGTACAGAGCTATCAACAGACACTAGCTCCGTAGCGTACAGAAAAGTTATTTTGCAAAATGTTAAAGCTAGTTACACTAGCCGCAATTGTAGTGGTTATTAGTGCTCGACCAAATCTAAACATTGGAACACAAAATGTGGTAACAGTTCCTCCTAACTGCCCGCCTGGTCAAGAATGGATCAATGGACAGTGTCGTGAGGTGTGGAGACGAGACAAAAGCGAATTTAACCAGAAGAACGTAATCAATGTCCCGCCAAACTGCCCACCTGGCCAACAGCTGATAAACGGGAACTGCCGCGACGTATGGAAGTTGATAAAAAATTATGAAATCAAGAAAAATAATGTCATCAATGTTTCACCAGACTGCCCAGCTGGTCAACAGTCTATTAATGGTCAGTGCCGTGATATTTGGAAGCTACAAAACATAGATCTTACGAATGTAGTGACCGTGCCCCCTAACTGCCCGGAAGGCCAGGAACTTATTAACGATAAATGTAGAGATATTTGGAAAAGACAAAGTTCGGTTTCTAAGATCACAGTGGTTACACCGAATTGCCAGGAAGGCCAAGAATACATTAGCGGCGAATGCAGAGATGTGTGGTTCGCACAAAATGCATTCAATACGGATTTCATGTAAGTTCTTTGTCGTACTCGTAATCATATTTATCCATATCTCTTACACACATCAAATAAAATTTAATTAAGTGCAACTCTCCGCAGGCATTTTTTGAGTTCCGTATCCAAGGGGTCGAAACGATTGCCGTTATAACAAGAAATTTAAAAATGATTAACACAATGAAATACGGGGGGGCTCCTATAAAAAAACGCGTTTTGTTTTTATGCTCCATTTGATCCATGGTGGTTCGGAATTTGTATCTCAAGAACGGCAATAGTAAGAGAATTATAAATTTTACAAAATATGTATTACTGTTGCCGCTATAACAACCACTACTAAAAAGAGTAATATGTATGCACTATGTATGTATATATAAGGGGGCTCCCATACAACAAACATGGTACCTACGGAACCATTTGTGCGCAAGTCCGACTAACACTTGGCCGATTTTTTACACAATGATAGAGAACCCTTCATACTCGAATCCGAATCACATTTGGCCACTGAGAAGTTAAAGATACTTAATGGTTCAATGCACCTGGCCTTTTTTTACTAAGGTACGCTATCGCTCTATTCCAGGCAAACGGAGTCAGAGCTCGCAAACTTGTTAGAATCCTTATTGGAGAGTTTGCAGTCACAGAGGATCACGAGATCAGCCGATGAAGGCAAGGCCGGAATACAAAACAGGAATATTATAAGTGTGCCCAACCAGTGCCCAAACGGACACAGGCCAGATGCTTTGGGCATTTGTCGACCAGTCTTTGGTTGGTGATCGATCACAATTCAATTATTCAATTTGTATTTAACTTTGAAACATATTAATTAATTACCTACATTGTACTCAAAAATAATACTTCCAACGCCAAGTAGGAAACTGTAGTGATACAAACTAATTATTAGATCTTTTGTTTAACCTACAGTTAAGAATGAAATATTTTATTGATTGATCAATTTCTGTCAATTTTACCAGTGAAGGCGCTGATTCATTTGACAAACTGTTTATTTACATGGAAGGTTGATTATTTTTCTGTCATGGAGTACGTTATGTTTGACATAAATAAATTACTAAAATTTTATCTCTTCCTTTACTCACTCATCAAAAACTGAATAATTGCCCACAATAATTTCAAAAATTATGTTCGTAGCGTTTCACTTTTAGATAAGTATATACACTGTAAAGGTATATTTTTTATCAGATACGTCGCTATAAGGAACGTCAAACTGGCAAATCGAAGAAAACAGACTACCTACTTATTGAATAAAATACATACTTCGATTGTCGAAATGTGAAATAGATTCCAATTAGAGAAGAGTAAGAGTAATAGACCAATTAAAATTAAATTATGGGTATTTACATACATACTTAGGTACTTAAACACTTGGGAATTGATAATATCGCTAATCTTTGTGTTAATCGCTTTTCAGAATTTAATATTATTTATCTACTTGATGATAAGTTAAATTTAAAAATTATTGTTTGGTTAATTGTATATTTATAAATCAATTTGCCTTGATTAAAATTATATAATATTTGATTTGTACACTACCTATTTTTAATTTACGGACATACCTATTTTGCCTGGCCTGTATTCATTCATTCCTTTTATTAGTGGACGCATTACGCAATGTCTTTGTCTACACCAAGTCACCTAGTATTATACGCAGTGAACATGGACTTGTAATTGTAAATTTATGAAACAGCTCCATGTAGCGCAACTCGCAGTAATATTTTTCCTTTACGGTGGCTTCCCTACCTCGCCACCAAATAACCAGACATGAGTAGTTTTCAAAGAATCCAACAAAAAAATATCTACTCTTATTTAAAAATAAAAAAGACCTCTACATTGTTCCTGAATACCTTACACATTCCGGCATACATTACATCTGGAGTTAATTGGAACGACACCCATCCATATAATAACCAGCAATGTATGCCGGACCGCACATGGTATTACGGCCTTAATGTGAACGCACACTAGTTTTTATCTGAGTCAGTCAGTTCAACCATATTTTGTAAAATTTTGTAAAAAGAAGAAATTGCCAGTATTGCCATACTCACCACGCTTGGCAATTGCATTCACAGGGACCGCTGCTGCCCATTCCCCAGATGATTATCCCTTAATCACTTTTTCGACACACATGGATAGAATTTTAATCAACACAGAGTTGATACTATCACTTCCAGCAGTGGATTGTTGTGTTGTGAGTAGTGCCCCTCCGAGAAACTTTTCTCAGCATATCCTACTATCTCATCTTGCTGCACACTGTTGGGAAATTTTAGTCGCCGTTAAGATAGGCGCTCAAAGTTTTCTTTGAGAAGGTATGATTGTTCAGTCAATAAATTTTTGTAATAGTTAGAAACTGTTTATATTTATCAATGTATTGTAGCTTGACAATCTCTTTTTGTTTTGTCTCGGTTCTCGTCCTGCTTCTTTTTTGAAACCGGTTCCGACAGCGGAGGCCAGCCTTAAAAATTTATAAAATAGAGATTTAATTTAAATTGATTTGTGGTATAATTAAAAAATTAATTAAATTAAATATTCTTTATTTTAAGCATAATAGGATTCATATAAAAATTATTACTGTCAATATTACCTACAATAAATTATTGGAAGGATAGAATAGTGTTATCGCACTGATAATATTAGTCGCCAACCCATGATTTACATATGTATATTTTTTTATAAATTATGCCTGCATTTTTCCGCTATGACATAATATAATTTCAATCTTTTAGAATAATACTACCTTGAAGTCACCGCCGTAATTTGGCTTTTTATGAAACCCTGTATTTGCAGCATAACTAATATAATTAAAGCCAAAATATTGAATCACTGCCCAGTTATATTTATAGACGGCAATAGGTGGAACTAGTACTCCCTTAATTTTTTAGTCACCTCGCAACGCGGAACGGAAAGCGTTAGTTTAGTTCGCAAGGGATAAAGGCGTGATTAGATTATGTGTGTATGTTCTTATGTGTGGGCACGTTCATGCTGTTTATCCTAGTCTGTATTTTCTCCGATGACAGGTCATAAAACCGCGTTTTAGCACGCCGCGCCATCGCCAGTCAGGAGAATTTTTCTACCATGCGCTCCAAAACGCGGTTTTACGAACTGTCAAAGTATAAAAGAACGACGAGAGATATATTATACTTCGCAACTTCATTCTTAGCGATTTAGGTTTAACATGATGTAGTTGAGCTCCAAGCTACAGCCTCGCACGGTGTTTAAAGTTAGCAGGAATTTGAGTTTTATTCCTGGCAACCCTAACTAGCCCCGACCACCGCCGGCGCCGCGATCCAGGCTTCATTCTGTGTTTCCGTGCTCACAAGCTTCGCACGTCAACAGCTACCCCGTATTTCACAAGAAAATTTTTCCGTTTTCTTTGTTTGATTTTCTGGTAAAATTTTTCGTGCATTTCGAAAATCATGCCGAAAACTAGTGGTAAACGCAAACGTGAGGATGATTACGAAGAGATTCGCAAGGAAATTCGAAAATTAGAAGCACGTTTAACGGCTAAATCCAGGAAACGTCATTGTCGGATTATTTCATCTTCGGAGAGTGAATCAAAAGGTTAGTTTTCTTTATATTTTAATTACCTCGTGTTTATTCAAGTTATTTTTTCGTGATATTTCAATGCAGTGAAAATGTTTGTGCGTAATTATTTTTTACCAATTACCCTCAAATATAAGCTTTGCGTCGTTCATATCGAACCGATAAATTAGTGATGCGAGACGCCAACTGGGCTATCTCTATCACGAAACATAATATGATTGTGATGCGAGACGCCAACTGGGCTATCTCTGTTACGTTAATCATATTCTTTGCTCATAGGCTATCTCCTTAGGGTAAAAAGATATCTTGTGATGCGAGACGCCATCTGGGCTATCTCTGTCACCTTAATGCATGCCTTTCGTCCTACTCGAGCTAAATCTACCCGCAGTGTAAACATGCTCGTTCCGTTCGTTACAGACTCCGATAACGACACAGCTACGACGCGACCGCGTCCGTCTATTACGTTGCCTGACACATCGAATCCCATAGCGGAGTCGGCTACTGCGGCGAGTTCCTCAGCCAGCACAAAAACGCAGGTGCACGCTGCGCCAGCACCTACAGGAACACAAACCGTGTCAGATCCTGTTGCCGAACCACAAGAACCGGAGTTGGACGAAAATATACTTGCCCTCTTGGGAGATGCACCCAAGATCGATACCAATCTTGGAAATGCCACCCATAAAGATTTGGCTTTGAGATGGCAAGAAATTCTCGGTAAAGGTTTACCTAAAGAAGGAAAGGAAAAATTATTACAAGAGTATTTAATACCAAAAAATTGCGACTTACTGGTAGCGCCGGAACTGAACCCGGAGGTGAAGTCGGCGCTAGCAGACGTAATGATTAGACGAGATTTTTCGCTGATGACAAAACAAAAGCAACTCGGAATGGCCATAGCCGCCATTAATCAGGCGATTGAGTTATTGATTTCCAAAGAAAATCATCACAAGATCCTGAAGCCTGTAAGTGATGCTTGTAGATTGTTATGCGACATTCACTATGAACAGACAAATACTCGTCGCGGTTTTGTCATCTCTTCTATCAACGCTGATATGAAGGAAACCCTCTCTGAGGCTAAACGAGACAAGTACTTGTTCGGCGAGAATCTTTCCGAAAAACTGAAGACTGCAAAATCGATTAAAAAATCCGGAACGGATTTGAAGCAAACAGTCAACAGAAATGACAAGTCTTCTGTTTGGAATAAAAATAATTTTTTGAAGACATCCAAAACCACAGGTCGTTTAAACTGGAAGACCCTGCCTCGGAAGACAACGGCCAAGCCCGAGACAGGCAAACCTCGCCCCAACCAGGGCCGAGCAGCAGCGGGCAGCAGCTCTCAACAAAGGGGGACGTCGTCGGCGGACCAGTCAGCGGCGAGGACGTACAGGAAGCGATAGATATAGAGGTAAAATACGCAGGTCGTCTGAGATACTTCGTTGATAATTGGTCACAGATAACTGATGATCCTGTCATCTTATCATGGTTACGGGGCTACAAAATACCTTTCACTTGCACTCCATTTCGTAATGATAATCCTCAAACTTATCCTAAATCTGAACAGGAGCATAAAGAATACATGACATGTATTAATTCCCTGTTGGAGAGTAACGCCATCTCACGATGCGCGCACGAGGAAGGCGAATTTTTGTCGAATGTGTTTATGGTCCCCAAACCAAATAATAAGAAAAGATTCATTCTCAATTTAAAATGTTTAAACAAGTTCGTTAATACTCAGCATTTTAAGATGGAGGATTATCGGACGGCCTCCAAACTTATAACTAATAATTGTTATATGGCTTCTTTAGATATGAAAGACGCTTACTTTTTAGTGCCAATTCATAGTGACTTCAAAAAATATCTTCGTTTTAGGTATAATGGCACCTTATACGAATTTAACTGTTTGCCCTTTGGTCTTTCCACTGCGCCATATGTATTTACCAAGCTTTTAAAACCTATTATGGAATATTTAAGATTGCATAA
This sequence comes from Tuta absoluta, assembly GCA_027580185.1. Taxonomy (NCBI): domain Eukaryota; kingdom Metazoa; phylum Arthropoda; class Insecta; order Lepidoptera; family Gelechiidae; genus Tuta; species Tuta absoluta. The sequence goes on from JAQAHW010000003.1 coordinate 9,902,920, forward strand.
CATGATGTCAGTAATATTTTTGGATGACATTTTCTGTGTTGGTAGAACTTACGACGAGTGTCATGAGAACATAATGTTCACAAAAGAATTGTTAACGAGATGTGGGTTTTTGATTAATTACGAAAAAAGTTCTCTCGTACCAAATACTACCTGCAAATTTCTAGGCTTTGTTTTTAATTCAACAAATATGACTATTAACCTACCAGACGATAAAAGATTAAAAATAAAAACAGCATTAACTAAATTTCAAAAAATGAGTCGTTGCAAATTACGTGATTTCGCTAAGTTTATCGGATTATTGACTTCCGCTTGCCCTGCTATGCAATACGGATGGGTGTACACGAAACAGTTCGAGCGCCACAAGTACCTTAATTTACTTAAAGACCCTAGTTATGAACAAATAATTTGTTTGCCTAGTAATTTGCTCAACCCGGACATTTCATGGTGGCTAGAACACATCGATCACGGTTTTAATCCTCTACGATTTAACAGTTTTCAAATTGAAATATATTCTGACGCGTCACTGAGTGGCTGGGGCGTTTATAGTGAGGGTATTGAGTCACATGGGTTCTGGAAAGAAGATGAAAACCATTTACACATTAACACTCTTGAAATGAAAGCAGCCTTCTTTGCGTTACAAATTTGTGCTAAAGATTTACGTAATTGTGAAGTCTTATTGAGGATCGATAACGTAACAGCAATTTCCTGTATAAATAGAATGGGAAGCATACAATACCCTCACTTAAACGAAATAAGTAGGAACATATGGCAGTGGTGTGAAAGAAGAGGTCTGGTAGTCTTTGCTTCATATGTTAACACGAAGGATAATTATAAAGCTGATTCTCTATCACGCACTAAGTTCATAGACACTGAATGGGAGCTCTGTGATTCGGCCTTTGTAAAAATCATAGAACACTTTGGTAAGCCAGACATTGACTTATTCGCCAGCAGATCTAACGCCAAATGTTCTAGATACATCTCATGGAGGATTGATCCCGGCGCTTGGGCCGTGGATGCTTTTACCATCTCCTGGTCGAATATGTTTATTTATGCCTTTCCTCCGTTCGCCTTAATATTAAAGATGATTCAAAAGATTATTTGTGATAAAGCTGAAGGTGTAGTAGTTTTGCCGTACTGGCCGACACAAGCGTGGTTCCCTATGCTACAGAAAATTATGATTTCTGACTGTCTTCATTTTGGCCCTAATAAGAATTTATTAAAATCTCCTTTCAGATTGAGACACAGCCTGAGCAACAGTCTTATCCTGGTTGCCGTGAAATTGTCAGGCAAGCTTTATTACGACAATGTTTGACTGCCGAATCAATAAATATTATCTTAGCTTCGCTATCAGAAAATACATACAGACAATATGATGGGTGCATAAAAGCTTGGCAAATTTATTGTAAGAATCATTCGATTGATTATATGGAAGGATCTGTGCAAGATGTCATTGATTTTTTAACTCAGGTTTATCGTAATGGCGCAAAATATGGCACAATTAATTCATACAGATCCGCGCTGTCACTATTGCTAGGATCTATGTCGGATGACGATAAAATGAAACGTTTCATGAAAGGAGTTTTTAGATTGAGACCTCCAGCCCCAAGGTATGATTCCACATGGGACACTAATATTGTGTTAAATTATTTATCACAAAAATGGCCTAACGACAGTCTCAATCTAGAAACACTTTCGAAGAAAGCTTTAGTTTTGTTAGCGTTGGTGACCGCACATCGAGTGCAGACTTTCTCATTGATCCAATTAGATAATATAACTGTTACAGAAAATACTGAAGTCACAATCAAGATTCCGGACCACATAAAAACATCAAAAGTAAATGTTTTCCAGCCCTTACTTAAAATACCATTTTTTAACGAACGACCCGAAATTTGTCCTGCTAGAGCTCTAGTTTCATACATTGAAAAAACAAGCACATTACGTATTGACTCAAAAGCAATACACTTATTTATAAGTTATAGAAAACCTCACAAAAAAGTTTCCTCACAAACAATAAGTCATTGGATTAAGGACACATTGCAGCTTAGTGGCGTGGACACATCCGTTTTCTGTGGTCAAAGCACTCGACATGCGGCCACCTCTGCCGCAAAGAGATTAGGCGTCAATCTCGATGTGATTAGAAAAACTGCGGGTTGGTCTAACTCTTCTTCTACGTTCGCTAGATTCTATAATCGAGAGATAATACATGATCGTAATCAGTTCGCACTATCATTATTAGCAGATAATTGTTAAATTTATTGAATGAGTACAAATTATTGTTATAATAAAGAGTAAACTTTTATTGAGTTCACATGTTATTGTATTATTTCGCTCTGAACATCCTACATCATGTTAAACCTAAATCGCTAAGAATGAAGTTGCGAAGTATAATTATTGATCAAACGAACTTACCTGTACGTGAAGTTCGATCCATAATTATATGAGCAACTTCATTCGATGCGATTTATACTATCCCACCCAAACGAAGCATTACCTTCTTCCCATCCCTCTAATAAATGTGAACTAAAATATGTAGGGGTAGCTACTTTAAACTGAATGAAGCCTGGATCGCGGCGCCGGCGGTGGTCGGGGCTAGTTAGGGTTGCCAGGAATAAAACTCAAATTCCTGCTAACTTTAAACACCGTGCGAGGCTGTAGCTTGGAGCTCAACTACATCATGTTAAACCTAAATCGCATCGAATGAAGTTGCTCATATAATTATGGATCGAACTTCACGTACAGGTAAGTTCGTTTGATCAATAATTATCCGTGGTCCATTGAACGCGCCCTACAAGGTATATACTTACGCATTGTCAGTTTTGTTTTGACAGATATCCCTACATAACAGTACTCTGTGGTTGCCACTTAACCAAAATTAACGTTTGTATTTTATTGCTATAGTATTTTAAAGCAGATTTTTTTAATTGTTTCGTGTTCAATCGTGGTTTACGGTACAATAATCTTGTTCCTAAAACTCAACACAACGATGAAGCTCGATAAAATATCAAGGGAGACCACGATTTGTGACTCACTCGCATGACGACTACAATACATAACTTTTACTTCGCTGTGTAATAGTTTTTTAAAGTTGAAAATGTCTGAAAGGAAGGGAACCCGAGCGTTGGAGTTGTGGTGTAAGCGGTTAGTGAAAGATTGCCCTAATGTTAAAATCGAGAACATGACCACATCTTGGCGAAGTGGCATGGCATTCTGTGCATTGGTGCACCATTTCAGACCTGATCTAATGTAAGTACCTTTGCAGTGTCTACCTTTTGATGTTACTAAATTTATTATAAATTCCCTGGATCCGTCTTTATTGATTTTATTTTCCAGTGATATGTCCAAACTGAAACCAGAAAACATTTACGAAAATAACCAACTTGCGTTCAGCATTGCCGAGAAACATTTAGGTATTCCCGCCCTATTGGACCCTGAAGACATGGTGGAAAATGAGGTCCCTGACCGATTATCAGTACTGACTTATTTGTCTCAGTTTTATCAGCGGCTAGGGCATACAGGTATATAAGAATGATAAGTAGATAACATCACATTATTTACATTTGCATGGCATGCCACAGATGAGTATTTACTATGAGTTGATTATTTACATGCTGTCTGTCGGCTTAGCTCCGAAAAATGTTTGTTGTGTTCAAAATAGAAAATTAACTAATGGCAGAATAATTTTTTAACTATAATATTATTTCATAATTTTCGAAAGATAACTTTCAATAAATAATATTCTCGTACTTAACTTGTTACACCATTGGATAATGTTGATGTAAACCAAATGTCATAAAGAAATCATCTCATAATCTATTGCTAATACATACATATATCACACCTATTGCCCCTGTGGGGTTGGCAGAGCGTAAACAACTGCAAAACGGTAATTTACACCACGGCTAACAAAGATTTAGGGGTCATTCGGAAAACTGTGTATCGCTATAGTGACAGGTTGTCAGCCCATTGCCTAAAATTGCAATACACACCCTCGAATCCCTTAGTTGCCTCTTACAACTCCCAAAGGGAAAGAAATGGGGTGATGCCATTCTTAGCCGGCATCACATGGCAAATACTGCTTTTAAACATGTTTCAGTTATGTTCTATTTATTTACAATCATCCACAGGAACTATATGTACAGATGTGATGTACCAATGACTGGATTTTTGTTACAGTGAACACTAAATCTTCAGAAAGTGACATAAAGATGTCACCATCATCATCAACTAACCATTCTACCGTTAGTAATTTATTTAATTTATCCTACTTTATGAAATCAATATAAAATTGTAAATATTCTTTGAACCGCTATTTTACACTTATTAAGTGGGATTAGTGTAAGCTGAAACTTGATGTCTAATGTTAGCAACACTTTCACTGTTGTTCAATCTGGCATGTACTTCATGAAATGCTGTAACAGTGTGGTAATGCAATAATTACTTTTAGATATAACCAAGCAATGAACCTTCTTATCTGAGCATGAAACATAGTATTCACACTACAGATTTGTTGTAATTAATTAAAGGATACCCAGATTTGCCTAATTGATTACATGAATGAAATAACCGATAGTTAGGCTGATAAATAACAAATGAAAAAATATTTAAAGTAGATTAAATTGTTGATTGTAAATTATTGCACTGCTATGCTTAATGGCCACACTTGCAATTTATCTCTTGCAACTATAAATTCTTCCTGCATCTAAATCTCTTCTTTTGACTACTTATAGGCACCAAACAAATTTGGAAAAACAGGCCTAGATAAATGTGCTGCATGTGGCCAGCTAGTTTACCTCGCGCAAAGGCTCATGGTTTCACACAAATTGTACCACAGAAGATGTTTCCGTTGTTCCAAGTGCTCTGGTCACTTAAACCCAAAGAATTTCGAAATAATTGAAGGATCTGATTTTACTTGTGATAGTTGTAAAAATGAAAAATCTTTATCAAAAATTCTTATTAACAATGATCAAATGGGTATGCTGGCATTCAGTGATGATTTGCCTGATAAGCCAGATGAACCAGTGGAAGAACCTATCAGTCCCCTACAGAGGGCAAGACCCACATCTATATTAGGTAAGTTCATACACCTACATGACCTACATCTATCTTTACTAGCTTAAAACTTTCCTTGTAACTCTTACCTTGCTTCATGTTTGTGTGATATTTTCTACATAAAATATAGACTACAACTTCATGCTTGAACTTGAGAGCACATTTTAAATTAAACTAATAAAGAACGATTTTATCGTTAGTTTCTAACTAAGCTGTTTCTTTTACAGAAAAAATAAGCATGTTTGAAAACAAAACAGAAAAAGATAATAGCATTGACAATAAATTATCAATTCTATCTTTAAAAGATACTTCAATTAATAAGGATAGTGAAATAAATACATTTAGTGTAAGTAGCACTAGTAATGCACAAAGTGGAAAAGCAAATTGTGAAACTGATTCAAAAAACGTATTGGATAAAGATGATTTACAGATAAACATGGAAAAAAATAAAGAAATGGAAACACCGGAAAAAGTCTATAAAACGAATTTAAACAAATTAAATTTTTTACACACACAACTGTCAGGAAGTAATATGGATCTTGATTGTGATTTGGATGATAAAGACGTAGTTATGTCTAAAAATAAACCAAAAGACTGCTGTGGTGATAATGATGAAAGTTGTAATAATGCAGACAAAAGTGATATAAATATATCTAACTGTGTACTTACAGAAGATAGTAATGTAACGGATGATATTAGATTAGCTAAAAGCCATAGTATTTCCGATAAGGGTTCTCCTTTAAAAGAGGAACCTGATAATGACCTAGTAGCTAGTGTAACAGTCCCTCCACGAAGAAAGAAATTACTTAATACTCCTGAGAAAAAATCTGGAACTAAAGATAATATTGCAAAAGTAGATGTGGAGAAGAAAATCAAAGATTACCCTGACGATTTAAACCCATTTTCCGACGATGAAGATGAGGTTTGTGAAATAACTTGCTTGGATATATATTACGAACAAAAACAGTACCTCTTTCATAAACTTATTGCATTTTTAGGACGACCAGACAAAATCAGCACCGCCTAAAAGAGAAAGCACGAATCCTTTTGGGAGTAGCGATGAGGAGGACGATGATGTACCCCCTATAAAGCTTCCACCTCCACATACAGTGTCAGGCAGTGAGCGATCTGGTAGCCCTGTGTAAGTATTTTTTGTACCTGTACTTTTTTTCTTTGTCCCTATATGCTGTAATGGTACCCTGCTAAGAGACAAAACAAGTTTCTTCTGTACCGCTCAAAACTACTGAGCCATTATTATGATTTCATTGGAATATATTGAATATACCGTTTCCAGCAAACGCCTTATTCACGCCAATCCATTTTGGTCAGACGACGAAGAACCATCCAGTGACGAAGACACAAATGCAAGGTTAGTCAGCTGGACGTACCCTTTAGAAAACAATTTATGGTTCGTAATGTTTGCCTAACAGATAGATACTACTACTTCCGATGTCTATCAAAATTTGCCAGTAATTCCTGATTATTTTATAGACCTTCAGTACAGACTGATCGAAACCGGCTAGTTTTTAACAAGGGAAGTAGGTATCATGAACTGTTGCTTGAATTGCTAGTTAAGTCTTGAGTGAGGTTTATGTTTCCCTGTAGTTCAAAGGCATACAACTCCTCAATGGCTACAAGTACTCCGAATATGCAGTCCACCACGCCTCGCCACAAGAAACGCCGAGCCCCGCCGCCGCCGCCGACCATCAAAGTCACGGCGAGTCACCTGGCACCTGCAACGTCCATGGACGATGTCGCCAGCATATCGTCGCTCAGCTCATATAACTCCACTGTACATTCTGATCAGGTAAGCTTAAGAAGATGCTCCTTTCACGTTAGTTATGGAAATAAAAATAAGCGCGGAATCTGCCATTTCCCTGCTAGTTAATGCTATCTTTGATTTTCTAAAATTGAGCGGTTTTAGATGGCAGCATTAACAAACATCATATCTCTTAGCAGGCTTATTACAGCCATGCATTTCCAGTCTCTTTTCTTTTCCTTATTTAGGAGAACAACAGGAGTTATTTAAAAAAAAAACTAAATTTAAAAATTACGTTGTTATGTCTGCTGATACGGCGAAGGAACATGAAGAGATGCTTCAAGGTTAAAGCGCAGCAAACTTTGAGGTTGAATTTCAAATAAACGGGACGAAGACACAGCTGACGACCAACAGCACGAATCGTAGGGTACAAGGTCGATGGGCAGACAATACGTTATTATGTATGTTGATGAGCAAATATACCGAAGCCAGGCTGTCTCTTTCGATAGCATGCAAGAAAGTGAGATCGATCGTCGGATCGAAAACGCTCGGAAAAGCTGGTCATTAAAACAAGAAAAGCTATCGAACTTTATCACAAAAAAAAACTCATCACCATGTGTATTTTGCCCGTCCACGGTGCTCAAGCATGGTCAATAACAGAAAGTCAGAAGTCCGAACTCAAGGTTTGCCAAAGAGCGATGGGTATCCTTGGTGTCAAGAGAACTGACAGAGTCCGGAAGATTAAACTTCGAGCTCAGACAGCCATCACCGACGAAGGTTACAGAAGGGCCAAGTTGAAATGGAAACTGGGCTCGTCTGCAGTATGAACCTGAATTGGTGGGCTAAAGTAGTCACGGACTATTGGGTACTTTAAGGCGGATCTTGCCGCAGAGATAGACCCCGAAAAAGATGGCGTGACGACTTCGATACTTATTTGAAGCAGTGGACTGAGGTTGCAGCCCAGCAGTTGGATCTAGCAGCTAACTACATCTAACTTTTGTAATATAATAATTCAAAATATATTCCAGAAACATTTTGACAAGCTAACTCCGCGGACTAGAAAGAGGCTAGCCCCTACTCCACCGGACAGCATATCTACTGTATCAGACGGCACTGGATCTATTGAAAAGGGAATCGATAACGAAAGACGCAACAGCACACCAGATGGTAAGAATGCCTTTATTTCATAAGTGCTTACGACAATCATTTTTACAAGCAATGTAGATAGATCCGATATTGAGACAAGTGGGTATTATAATATGGAATTCAAACAATTCGTGTAAATGACTTCTATAGGTACTTCCCCTTTGATAAGAAATTACGCCACTTGATTTCACTTCTATTTGATACTATGTTTGCGTGGGTACTTTTCGAGAATCACGCAAAAACTATTACATATATTTCGACCTACTTATATATATTCCTTGGAAAAATAATTTGTTATCACTAGCTCGAAAATTCACAAATAAATACTAACTTAGTATTACTAAGTAGCTATTAGATGATAAATGGCCTGCACTGCACGTTATCGTACGCTAAGGCGTTCACTCTTTCACAAAGCAAGTGTCAACCTCGTCAAATAATTATAACATTTGACAATCTCTCTTGATTAGGCTTATCAGCTTAAGAAGGAAATTGCACGACCTGTTGCAAATTATTAAGTACATGTATGGTTTTATATACACTCGTCTCATAATGTTCGAATTATGAATTCGAAAACAGATGCATAATGACCTACTTTATGCATTCTGCCTATAAAAACTAGGGTTTACTATAAATTACAGAAGCGTAATGACTTAATGACAAAACTCTTAATACGATAAAGTTGAGAAATGAAACGAAGTTTTTTTTTCCAATACTCAAATCGCTATCTTCCGCCGCACCTGACAGTTGTTGTTTGTTGTATGGTAATTTTTCGGATGTTGTTCAGTTGTTTTAATAGGTTTTTGTTCTGTTGTTGTTCAGATGTTGATTAGTTGTGGTTCAGATGTTATTCCGATGATGTTCAGTTGTTGTACAGATGTTGTTCAGATGTTGTTCAGTTGTTGTACAGATGTTGTTCAGTTGTTGTTTCGATGTTGTTCAGGTGTTGTTCAGTTGTTGTTCAGATGTTGTTCAGTTGTTGTTCAGATGTTGTTCAGATGTTGTTCAGATGTTGTTCAGTTTTTTAGTTAAGTTATTGTTAAGACTCCACATCTAAACAACTGCTAAAGTATAGATTTTTAAATATTCATATCAAGCCATATTACGTTCTCGTATTGAATTTGTCCTTGTATCGGGCCTTGCAATGGCCGGTGCGTACGTTTAGAAAAGTGTTTCTGAGTTTTTTTGGAGAGTGTAGATAAAATAGTGTATGCAACTGCTATAATTAGGCATTAGAATGCTCGTGTCAAACTATTATCACACTCGGCTGCGCCTCGTATGATAAACAGACACTCGCATTCTAATGACCCCCATTATACGACAGTTGCATAAACTACTATTATAGCTTAGGAATTGACTAAGTTAGATAGCAAACGATTTGATCAGAACAGAAAACTATGTGGTTAGTTAGACTTCTTCATAACATTGTCTAAAGTCAACCTTGTTAGGTATAGCGGGTATTAAAGTTTTCAAAACTCAGAATAAAAGCGTATGATATTTACTATTCCTGTTTCTATTGGATACCAGAAAAATGAACTACCTTTTTCGATCGTCCTATTTCCATTATGAATAGGTTTATTTATTTTTTGAGAATTAAGAAAAAGTTTAGTAGGTATTCCAAGAACTCTGTAGATGCCGTTGTACTGACTACGTTACTAGACGCCAAAGCCAAAAGGCATGAAAAAAAGTCATTTTCGTTATTAATAGGAATTTTTCTATTGACAGTTCTCTTGATAGTTCTGAATGTCAAACCAGAGGGCGCTGTGCTAAACTGAAATTATGACGTTTCAATATGGCTGGCGTCAGCCATAGTTTTATCACAGGTTCCGTTTCACGTTGTGTTAGTTACAAATTAATGATGTTAGTTTGATTTACTACAAAATAAACTTATCGCCTTTTTATTATATTAAGTGTCATACGTGTTAGTAAACAAATAACCAATAATAAACTTAGAACAATTCAATAAACACAAAATAAAGAATAATTTATAAAGTGGTACAGTTTTTGTGTAAAGAAACGTTATTTCAATTAAGCTTAGCGCCCTCTACATGACACTCGAGAATCCCTAGAAAAATTTCCATTAGGTAATATTGTTTTGTTTGTATGTTGATTTCGTTATGGTTTTCCATAATATGCAGGAAACTCATGAAATCTAATATTTTTGAGATGCGAGTAATGTAACAATGATTAGTTACGTTTCGTTTTACGATCTCATTCATCCAAGGGTACGTTCAATAGACCATAAAATAATAATATCTTTACCAAGTACAGCGCCATCTATCCAGCGACTAGGAAAAAATAAAAAGTTTTTTTTTTAAACTTTTTCTCATCACTTTTTTGAACAACGGCCTACTCATAGGAAGTATACAGCGTAACGAAAAATAATTGCAAAAAGACTGCCGGTTTCAGTTAGGTATTAGAATAGAATTGGAAAAAGAAATTATACACACGAACTGTTGCTATCGCTGCGTGTGTGAATGGATTTGTTGGCTATTTCCGATAGCAGAGTTAATTTATTACATTAAAATATATACACCTATGAAAGAAAACTAGACCTTCTACATATTAATGCGTGTGTATCCAGTAAGACTACTTGTTTTGAAGCAGACTACTAGTGACCGCCATCAATAGCAAGTTCTATTGTCAATTGATCATGGTTGCATGGGCACGGCAGCCATACAAATCAATACAAAACTACTTCTTTGTATTTATATTGACTCTGTAACAGTACAAGCAAACACACGGGAAATAATCCGAATACTTAGTATAAAAAAGAATACCGTAGTAAGTACGTAAAGTAAAGTTAGGAGCATTTATCCATTCATACTTTTAAAAAGTATTTCTTATCTGCTTAGAACATTAGAAACAGAGATATTCTCCTCACACTAGTTTTTTTTTACGTTTTGAATTTGATATTTTTTTGTGATTGCTAGTAAATAACTTAACTTTAACGTAATAATTTATTGAACGATTGTGTGTGTAGGTGGATCCCGTCAATCGAAGCGTCCCGCCCCGGGCTTACCGCTGCCGGAGCGGCGTGAAGTGAAGCTGGTGATCTCGCCAACTGAACTGCAGGAGCAGCTGGAACTGCTGGAGACGCAGCAGCTAGGCCTGGAGCGCCAGGGTGTGCTCCTCGAACAGATGATCCGCGACAAGTGTGAGGGTAATCACAGCACCGCACCTACTTGCCTAGCTTAGCTTTACACCACTACTGTTTTTAGGGGTGAAGATTGTGATAACTGCAGGAGCAGCTGGAACTGCTGGAGATGCAGCAGCTGGGCCTGTAGGCTAATAGCAGCACCGCACATACGTGCCTAGCTTTACACCACTACAGTTTTTAGGGGTGAAGATGGTGATAACTGCAGGAGCAGCTGGAACTGCTGGAGATGCAGCAGCTGGGCCTGTAGGCTAATAGCAGCACCGCACTTACTTGCCTAGCTTAAATTTACACCGACACTATTCTCACAATGGCGCATTTATTTTAGGTTGTATTTTTCTTGACTGTCGTCTAATTGAAATGTGACTGCAGAAAGCCGACAAGAAGTGGCTCTCAGAAGCCAATGCATGTATAAACCCGCCCCCCCCCCTTAAATCAACCACTACAAAAGCACGATCGATCGAAAATCGCGAAGTAGAAGGCAACCTCGCAATCTTGCTGAAACTTTAAATTATAACTTTTATATACTAGTTTTCTTAGGAGTTTACGAGTTGATCTAATTGAGCAGCTATCTGGTATAGTCTAGTCTAGCAAGTTTCTAATGATGATTCATTCAGTGATAACGCGACTATGATATCGATAATAGCATAATGTGAATTGAACTGTTATGTTCGCATGTACTCGTAACTCCATGAATCATCGGCCATCGCACTTGATACGTATACGTACATATGTTACGCCTTTTAACCCCTTGCGGGTTAGGCAGAGCTTATACGTCTGACAAACATTTAAGGGTCATTTAATTTTTTTTTTTTTTTTTCTATAGTGACAGGTTGTCAGCCCATCGCTTTAAATATAACCCTAGAGTCCCTTAGTCGCCTCTTACTACGCCCACGGGAAAGAAATGTGGTGATGCTGTTCTAAGCCGACATTACACTGCCTCGCATTTGATCATCTACAATATACTTGAAGCAAAAATACCCTTGTTATTCACATTCCATCTAGATTGTAATTTGCAGATAGATAGATAATAGATACACAATCGCACGGCGGCAGTAGAATCAAAATGACCTTGAGGGCACCTTTGTTACGTTACAATAGACATAATATATTTATTAGGTGCTATCAGCAAGGTTGCAATATACCAGTGTGGTGCATGCAATCGCCCGATTTAAAATCTAAAATAGAACAAAGCTCTTAAAACGATTGGGGTTTTCTTGTCGAGGCTCCCGCTCGAGTGGCCCTATTGGCGACAAATCGCCCAATCTAGCATATATTTTCAGTATTATCACCAACTAGTCTGCACGAAGTGACAGTCTTGATGTTTTTAATGAGTAACTTGAGGTGCTGCTAATACTGTCAAGAAATCGAAGCCTTCTAAGCAAATTTATTAAATGTCAGGTTTAGGTTGCAAGATCTAATTATTATCGCTCATCAATCCGTAATATTATAAATCTGAGAGGTGTGTGTGTGTGTATGTATGTTTGTTACCTCTTCACGCTCAAACGGCTTGACCGATTTGGATCAAATTTGGAACACAGGTAGAGTATAACCTGGAATAACACAAAGGCCACCGTTTACCGCAGGAAAACAACTATTACCACGAGAAATTGAGTGGGAGCGGGTGAAACCGCTGGGATCGGTACCTCGGTAAATTTATTCCAATGACGTACGTTGGCCTAAATCATACGTTTAAAATACCGTTACGTGAACCGTCCAATTGATTTGTTTACAGGCGACGTGGAGCCGGCCGACGTGCCGCAAGAGGAAGTCGAGGATTTAGTTATTCAGCTGTGCGAGCTGGTCAATGAGAAAAACGACCTCTTCAGGAAACAGACCGAATTGATGTACATGTAAGTGCGAGTTGTTTGACACATACCTATTCGTTATAGGTATTTTTTCTCCCTATATCTAGGTTTATCTCGTCGCACATATTAGGTAATAGTTCAATAGTAACAAAAGTACACAAATTTATGTTATTTTGTTTAGACCCACTAAATCAAGTCCAAACAGAGAATGATTTAAAGCGAGTGTATTCGTGAATGTCCTCGACAGTGGCGCCACTTCACAAAAAAAAACTATTAATACAAACAATCGATCAGAATGTCCGTTGCCCAAGTTTTTAGTTTAATCCTTAAGTAAAATGAAAACTTGCAAACTCAATAAAAGATACACTGTACTTAATTAAAGTTATGGCAATTAATACCAAAAAAGGCCGTTTCTTTTTTACTTGCTTCCATAACTTTAATTGCAGCGAATATTTCATTGAGTTTGCAGGTACTAATTTTACTTAAGGCTTGTACTTCGACGGAAGGAACGAAATTCAAATGAAATTCGGAAGTCATGTCAAAGAGTATATTATAGAGGTGTCACCATTTCATATAATGTTAGTCTAACTGGTACTGATACAATACTTGACGACTAATGGTAGTGCGACTGCCTGCGGCGCTAAGGTTCCGGGTTCGATTCTCGGTGGACTACTCACAAAGTTGATATTATAACTTGGAAGGAATATTAACCTACATTATATCATAAGGACCATATTTTGTAATAAGCTGAACCATTCGCCAAGACTTAGCTGAACGCATAGTATCCATATTAATTATGAACTGTATAAACTGTACTGTATGTTTGTTTGATATTCTTCCACTTTCAGTACATGAAAAGAATTGGTCTAAAAATAAGGGCTTAATCAGTTCACAAAACACTTATCTTTATAACATCTCAAATCATATTTACAACTTTTTAGTTTTACGTTATTTCAGAAGAAGCAAAGTCATTAAACTAAATAAAGCCAACTTATTAGTTCAGGTTTAAAAATGCAAGTGGCCAGTACCTATCATGTTACGCACTTTGCGCGAAAATATTTTTGTTTCGTTTTTGTCCATCCTGGTATTGTACATTTTTTTGCGAACATCGACATTAAGAAACTTTTTTTGGATATTTCTTTGTCATTTTCGTCATTGCGTGCACCTTAAGCGCAACTAATACTGTTAAATTTCAATTTCAATTTTAAACGTTTATTGCATAAATCAGTATACATAGATGTAAGTTCAAAATATAAATAGCAAAAACCAATTAGCGACGGCCATTATATATTCGAGTATGATATTATGATATGATAATATATAAAATAGCGGTCGCATTCTCGCACCGTTCATTAGTTTTTGAACAATATTTGTTGACCATCAGACAAACACAGAGCCGCATGCCTTAAAAATTTCATACCTTCGAACACCTTTTACAATCTTTTTCCTTTAATCACCGACACCAGTTGAATTGCTTCATAGTTAAAAATTATCATACATTTTGGTGGTATCTATTAAAGTAACTAAGAAAAATTAAAATCGAAGGTGCTTCTAATTGTTTGTTTGACTAAGGTTTTTAATCCATTCCTATCTGGATAATCCTATAATTTTTGGTCTTGAAATTGGAATTTTTAGAAAAGGGATTTATAGCCCTATACAATGTTTGGTATATTTCGGTGTTACCAACGAACCAGGGTGACCACAACCTTTAATATAATGATACCCTCGACCTTCCCGAAATGATAAGTACCTACCTGGAAATTAATTTTAACATTAGTATTGGCATTTTGTTCGGTGACACTCTAGGACTTTCCAGCTAGGTCTAGAACCTTTCAACCCAGTGTTACCCTAGCATGAACATCTTGACCCAGTGCCACTCTAGAACCTTTCTACCTCATAACACTAAAAACCTTCCGAATCAATTGATCCCACTCTTGAACTGAAATCTGACAAAAATCTTTTACTACATAAATAATACGTAATAATATGGGCGTGATATGTGTATGTATGTATGTACGTAAGTAAGTACATGTACATAATTATTTTTCTCAAACATGCTAGGAAATGTGTTCATTTCTTTCAAAAAAAGAAACCGCGAAGTTTCACATTGTTTGTCACGTCTCAGATCACGCCAGCAAAGTTGTATGGAAATCCTTTGCTGGTGTCCATTAAGATAAATTCGTTATACGCTAAACCCACATAATTTGATTTCAAAATTATCTCGATGACTCTCATAGAAACGGAACGTAATTTTGTATGAAACAGGTAACTAAAGACGAGGCTGTATGATGTGAAGACCCTTGCCTGTCCAGAATTAAAAAAGAAAAGAATGAACTAAACATTTAGTTTGGCAGAATATTACGTAATACTGTGCCTTACAGGCGAATTTATTTTAAAAAATTACAATTGGTGGGAAAATTGTAAATTTTTATTTGTTTCGTTGTGTTGTGGTCGCTAGCTAACTTTTGTAAGAAGTACAATCTTTCATTTCCTAGCCTTTTTTTGAGAAAAGCACTATGTAAGCCTCGGGGAAAATTACTTTGCTTGACTTGTATAATTGAAGTCCTCGCCTGCGGCTCGGACTTCAAACATAAGAATAGATAATAATACTGCGTATAGAAACGAAACTCCTTTGTCTGGGCCCCAAAAGCCGCGCTTTAAATACCTACTTCCCCCCGCAGCCCGTAACGCCCCGCACTCTCCCGCGCTTTAAGTCGGGGCTGTCACGTGCCAATAATTTTATTCCAGACTAGCGGCCAGTCAAGCGGTTGCGACCGCTGCTAACAGTTTTCCCGTGGGAACAAAATATTTACCCGTTTTAAAGTCTTACCTTACCATTTTATTGTTAATAGGTAGGTACAGAATTTTTAAATAGGTGCAAAACATACCTACGATACGAATGTGCTTATTTATCATTATCAGCTAACAATGACTTAAGCACCTAGGTAGTTTTAATTAGAAAATGGAAACTAGGTACCTACGTAAGTAAAAATAGGAGTACACACAACAATTACGTATCTATAATAACGAATGGTAGGTACCTAGGTATTTACTGTAAAATCATCACTTACCTTGGCTCATCTTTAGGCAAATTAAAAAAACTTACTTTTGCAGCCATACACACCATAATAATTCGGCATTGCTAAATTTTTCACAAAAAATGAAAATTCGACCCGCACGACGAACGTTTCCGCGGCGAAGCGCACTCCCGACTGAATTGTTCTCTAAGAGACAGCCAGACGGATTGACCTTGAGCGCGTCTGGAGCGGGAGTGTCATCTCTATGTGATTTCTACTCTATGCTTCAAACTATACTCGTCCAGCAAAGTCTTATTTTCCATACCTCGACAACAATGTACTAATACTTGCTTTCTTATAATTTGTCCTAAAACTGTGGTTGGTGGTGACCGTATGCGCAGCGCTCCATATATACATTTAAAAATTTCCGCCGCGGTTAAAAAACTGCTTTTGTGCCGCCGTGTCGCCGTCTAGTGTTGCATATAAATCGAACCTTACTACTTCATACTAATCTGCACTAACAACCACGTCATCCTATTATTTGATCGTAAAAATATTTTTAATACCTACGTCTAATCGGTTCATATTTTGCGTTTCGTTCGATGTACCAATCAACGTAGTATTGACATTGGCAAAATTATCCATAGCGGATAGAATGCCGTTGTTGTAGATAGTTGATATATTTTACGGCAAAATTCTAGCTACAATAATTTTTCACGGTCAAAATATCGAACAAATGTACAGTGTGTCGCGTCTGCATCATATTCCGTTTATCTATGATCAATTCCACGTCAGTTTTGACAGCAGAGGAAACACATCAAAACAAAAACCTTTTACTCCCAAGGAAAGCAGCCGGAAACAGTAAGTGTTTTGCTAAATTTCTTAATAACTAAGTTGTTTTGTCAAAAAATAGCCGCCCGGGCGGGTTCAACGTGAAATTGCCATTAATAATCATACTAAGATCAATACAGTTCGATTAGCACTGGCGGAAGAAATCTCTTACGCCACGCTTCATCACTGAAAAATAGAGGTAACTTCAAATTTTAATATTTCCGTTATTAAATATAAAATGAGATTTTGCGCTGCCCTGGCTTATTCCTCATATCTTGAAGAATAAAAAACAAAATTTTGTTGACAGTGATGTTCCTTAGAATATGTATAAAATGCATTCTCGTAGCTCGTTTTCACCTCACTTCATGGAAGTAGGCCCGTTAAGGATAATACTAAAAACTTAGGCATCGGACATTCTGATAGATTGTTTGTGTAAAGAGAAAACGTATTTTTTGTGAGGTGGCGCCACACTCGCCTTAAACAGTTTTAGGGAAATAGCTCCAAACAACTCGTATGGGTTTTAATCAGTTTTTCTGTGTTTTTAAATGTGGGCTAGGAGTTTAACAGTGTGTTTTTTAAACAAATATTTTCCTATCCGTATTGTCAGCCGCCGCCAACAACGGCTGGAGCAGGAGCAGGCGGATATCGAGCACGAGATCCGCGTGATACAGTCGCGTCCGGCTGTCAACAGATGCGACGCTGATAAGGTATTTATTTTGACTGACCCGATGGTATAGTGGATAGTATAGTTTAAGTATTATAATATAATGTATTAATTTATCAATATTTTATAGGTATGTATTAAGTTTATTATATTGCCTATGTATGTATTCGAGTGTATTATAGTATGTAGGTGTTTGAAATATCCCACTTCTATGTTTGCACTCTCCATATGTCCATAAAGGTTGCCTGAAAGAGAATGCTGCTTTAACATTAAGGCCACCTGTGTTTTGTCTTGGTTTTATTTTTTTCTTGATTTAATTTTTGTGTGCAATAATAGTAGTTTATGCAACTGTCATATAATGGGGGCCATTAGAATGCGAGTGTCTGTTTATCTGTGTCTGTTTATGATAATAGATTGACACGAGCATTCTAATGCCTAATTATATGCAGTTGCATACACTATTTTATCTACACTCTAAAAAATTTACTCAGTTGAACACTTTTCCAAACGTCCGCACCAGCGATTGCAAGGCCCGATACATGGTCAAATTCAATACGAGAACGTAATATGGCTTGATATTAATTTTTGAAGATTCTTTACTAACAGTTGTTTAGATGTCGAGTCTCAACAGCTAATAACTAAACAACTGAACAACAACTGAACAACACTGAACAACAACTGAACAACAACTGAACAACACTGAACAACATCGGAATAACATCTGAACAACAACTAATCAACATCCTAACAACATATCAACAACAACAGAACAAAAACCTATTAAAACAACTGAACAACATCCGAAAAATTACCGTACAACAACAACTGTCAGGTGCGGCGAAAGATAGCGATTTGAGTATTGGAAAAAAAAAGTTCGTTTCATTTCTCAACTTTATCGTATTAAGAGTTTTATCATTAAGTCATTACGCTTCTGTAATTTATAGTAAATCCTAGTTTTTATAGGCAGCATGCATAAAGTAGGTCATTATGCATCTGTTTTCGAATTCATAATTCGAACATTATGAGACGAGTGTAGATAAAGTATATTATTATAGTACCCCTGCCTGCTACGCCAAGGATCGTGAGTTCGATCCCCCCACAGCACAAGTATTTGTAAGTTACTATTCAAATATTTGTGTTGAGTCTGGGTGTTTTCTATGTATTGTATGTATTTGTTTAGAATAAAAGAAAAAAGTACTTATTATATCAGCTATCTACTTTCCATATACAAGCTTTGCTAAGGTTGAGGCTTGATGGCGCTGTGTGAAATGTCCAAGATATTTATTTATTTTAATCCTCTAAAACAGTCTCCTAATCATGTATTCAGCATTAAATTAGGCCGTAAAAAACGGACATTGACACCGCATCTGACAAACATTTGAGGATCATTTGCAAAATTGTTTATCGCCATATTGACAGGTTGTTAGCCCATCGCCTATAATTGAAATGCATGTGCATTGCAATTATAGGTCCCTTAGTCGCCTCTTACAACACCCACGGGAAGGATATGCGTCTTATGTATTGACATTTGATTTAAAAAATATAAAATTGCTGAATTAAAAATATATCAGGTTGGTTTCATAATGGCAGGAATCGCAGCGTTTGTTTCCCGCGCCGCGTGCATGTTGTGCCTTTTTCACACAATCGAGTTATGGGCAGGTAAATAGTGAGGCCCAAAGCCCAACGCTCCGTCAAACGGGCAGCACGCGCTTGATGACAATAATGTCAAGACGCGCGGGCTCAATTATTGTGCTATAACGACAATGTAATACATTACATTGTACTACTGTTGATGTGTTTGGTGATACTCTCTTTAGTTTTAAAACTAAAGTCTTACAACAACTAAGTAATATGTCAGATTCCTAATCTCAGTCACTGTTACTAATCTTGCATTATATAAAATTATTTTTCTTTCATTGTTACCTATCCATTTTTGTGCATGCTGTGGCACCTTTAGATGTAGTGCATTTATGTCTCTCTCTTATGTTGATTTTACATTATTGTAACTCACAATGTAACTAAAATTGGTTGTCCTTATAAATAAATAAATTATTATCCGTCCGAATTTAGAAAACTCATCGTGCCTAAGTAGCAGTAATATGGCAAGTTGTCGTGAACGGACGGGTTGTACTCAACGCGCCCGCGCCACCCGTGTCACACAGCGCTGCTCTTGTATTTTGCCAAATCTACACATTTGCCCGCTCGACATAGCGTTAATGCTTAGAATCCGTATTGTGCCTACGAACCTGTAAGAAACGGTAATGTGTAGTCGTGTTGGGACTGGCTTGTAATTGTATTTACCGCAACCGCTCTGCGTATTGGCGGACCCGCGTCATGCAGCGCTAGTCGCCCGTGTGTGAAACCTGCTCGACGCAGCGTTGGCGCTAAGGGCAGTGGGCAGCGCGAGCATGTAAACAGGATACTCGCGCTACTACTCGTCATGCCGCTGTCACTTCTCATGCTTCCGCAAGTGTCAGTTTTTCGTGCGCGAGTGAAAGGACTGGCAGCATAAGCACGAGTGGAATGTATTTCTCTCTCGTTTAGTCTGGTTGTTGCGAAAAGAGTATGACCACTCACAGGTAGTGAGTGAACACTCACTTGCGTTGGTACTTCCGCGGAAGAACTTCGGGCAATATGCACGACAGGAGCAGGAGCATGGTGTGATCTTAGCATTAAAGGCTTGCGAAACTTAGAGACGCGTATGCTGCTTTAACCATATTATAATAATCTTTTGCAGGCCCGCGAGGAGCATCTTGTGTGTCGTCTGGTGGAGATAGTGCGCATGCGCGACGAGCTCGTGCAGCAGCTGGAGTGCGAGCGGCGCCGCGAGCGACACGAGGACCGAGCCATCGCCGCCTCCATCGCCAGCAAGAGAGGTAACTATTGTACCACATGCCAGCAAGAGAGGTAACTATTGTACCACATGCCAGCAAGAGAGGTAACTATTGTGCCACATGCCAGCAAGAGAGGTAACTATTGTGCCACATGCCAGCAAGAGAGGTAACTATTGTGCCACATGCCAGCAAGAGAGGTAACTATTGTGCCACATGCCAGCAAGAGAGGTAACTATTGTGCCACATGCCAGCAAGAGAGGTAACTATTGTGCCACATGCCAGCAAGAGAGGTAACTATTGTGCCACATGCCAGCAAGAGAGGTAACTATTGTGCCACATGCCAGCAAGAGAGGTAACTATTGTGCCACATGCCAGCAAGAGAGGTAACTATTGTGCCACATGCCAGCAAGAGAGGTAACTATTGTGCCACATGCCAGCAAGAGAGGTAACTATTGTGCCACATGCCAGCAAGAGAGGTAACTATTGTGCCACATGCCAGCAAGAGAGGTAACTATTGTACCACATGCCAGCAAGAGAGGTAACTATTGTGCCACATGCCAGCAAGAGAGGTAACTATTGTGCCACATGCCAGCAAGAGAGGTAACTATTGTGCCACATGCCAGCAAGAGAGGTAACTATTGTGCCACATGCCAGCAAGAGAGGTAACTATTGTGCCACATGCCAGCAAGAGAGGTAACTATTGTGCCACATGCCAGCAAGAGAGGTAACTATTGTGCCACATGCCAGCAAGAGAGGTAACTATTGTGCCACATGCCAGCAAGAGAGGTAACTATTGTACCACATGCCAGCAAGAGAGGTATCTATTGTACCACATGCCAGCAAGAGAGGTAACTATTGTACCACATGCCAGCAAGAGAGGTAACTATTGTACCACATGCCAGCAAGAGAGGTAACTATTGTGCCACATGCCAGCAAGAGAGGTAACTATTGTACCACATGCCAGCAAGAGAGAGATATCTATTGTACCACATGCCAGCAAGAGAGGTAACATCCCACAGCTGATAATAATACAGCATGATCTTTGTCATCAAAACGATTGACAACAATGTTGTTTCTCCTCGAAAGCAGTTGAAAGTTTTACAGTTTCTGTATTTTTATTGTGTTTTCGTTCATATTTTCAGCTCAACGTAATAGCGGCTCAAACAGTTCAACGATACAATCAGGCGAATCAACAGTAGTAACGCCCAAGAAAAACAAAGTGAAAGACAAAGTCAAAAAACAATTGAAAAAAGCTAAAAACACACTCCATATCCACAAGAAGAAAGATGAAGGAAATAAAAAAGATGAAAAATCGGAGAAGGATAAATCTAAATAAAATAGAATTCGTGCGTTTTTTTTCTGTATTATTGTTTTGAGAGAAATGCTCTAGGTAAACAATAAGCAAGGTACTGAAAGTACTTAAAAAGACTGAGACATTCCACTAATGAAATCAATTATAATTATTATGTAAATTACGTAATTATTAATTACGCGCATATTACCATCGAGGCGACTAACAAAGTAATGGGGTACTACCTATTGGTGTCTAAAAATACATAATTACTACTTAATAATGTACGAGAGAGAGAGAGACATCCCTTTTATTAATGTGTCATATTGGAAAATACTATGTTTATGCAAAGTGAGGCCATTTGTATCGGAAAATTGAAAATATGTGCCAGGATTTGATGCTAATAAAACGAAAAACTTTGTGCCATTTTCTCTGCAGCTGATTTGCGAATGAAAGTGTGTATGAATAGTTTTTACTTCAAACTGAATTCATCTCTGTGAAACTATAAAAGTTTGGTCATTTCATTACCAAGATTGTGATCATCAGTAGTAATCTTTTATAGGTCAATAACAGCATTTTATTTTAACTATAAACTTTTTACTAACATGGCAAGTTATGTTGTAGTCTGTTCGCTACCAATATTGTTAAGATTTACTAATTACACTAAAATGCCTTTTTGTAGCACAAGAAACTAACATTAATTAAAGTATTTATTAGTAATATTGAAACAAAATTTTAAAATTCATGTTTTATATTTCCTAGATTTAGAACAATTTACGTATCAAATTATGCTAAAGTTCATTGAGAATGGATCTAATTCCTGGTAACAATTTGATGTAAAAACTTGTTAACAACTCTATTTATACAAACGCAAGGTTAATAAATTACCCTACCTTACCCTTTATTTTCTGCAGAATTAATTTAGTTTATTTATTGCAGGTTTGTCTTTTGTAACAATGATTTACTCTAATTTCACTTTGCTGATATTAACAGACTTAATCATAATATTTTTTAATTATATAACTTTATAACTAGGTAGGTAGGTACTTAATCTGATATTATACCCAAAAGTTTGATTTGGCTAAACAGAAATACTCGTCATCCGGATTATTTTATAAATTTTATGTATAGATAGGTATATTTACTTTCGTTATCGTATTTACTTATGTTGCTATTTTATAATGTTTATTTTTTTACCGTAATTTTACACACAGGGTGTACAAAGACTCATGATTGTGATGTTTGTCCTAACAACAATGATTTACAATCACAGCAAATTAATATCAATAGTGATAAGTGCACATGACATAAAGCACAAATCATATCTGAATAAACATTTAATTATTATGCATAATTGCTTTGTTTTATTTCATTCCTAATTTATTGTTTGTCAATTCACAAATACATTGATTTCATAGGGTGAAAAAATGAAGTGAGTAAATTGATACATTCCCTGGAGGGGGGTAAGCAAAAAGGTAATTTCCAACATATTTTTCCATTTAACTATGCATTGGAAATCATTACTTGTAAATTTTTTTGGACCTTTAATATTGCGAAATGTATGACAGACCATAGTTGTATCTATGGTACTCAAGAACTGGAAAAACACGCAACTACATACATAAAGTCTCAGTTTCATCAGCTTACCAAAAAGGTACATAAGTCAACCATTGAAACATAAAAATAAACCAAAGCAGAAATAGGCGTGTGGCTCCAAAGCCACTAACTGACTTAGGTCCGTCATACATTTTTCATAAAAACAAATAACCAAGTTTTTTTAATTAATATGATATCCAACCTATTTCTACAGAAGATTATGTTGGATATGACATCTCCCTTTTTTACCCCCTTCAGGGAATGCATCGATTTCCCTTTCACCAAGTGTAAACAGTTAAAACTAAAATTATTCTAATTTGTACCACATAAGATTGCAGCACATTGAACACCGTTAATAATAAAAATATTAAAAATTATCTATTTCAATGCGTAAATTTGATTTTTTAGCCTGGCTTAATCTTTCTCTTAAATCATCAGGTCTCGTTGATGAGGGTCTCGTATCTTTCTTTGATTTAAGCATTTGCCGCAGATCATTTTGGGTGGTGCCTTTTGCTGAACCTTTTGCTGTTGTATCCAATCTAGACCAAACACTAGAATTTGGTTTAGCTATGCTTTTTACTTTCTGCACTCTGCTTGAAATATGGTGATCTGATTCACTAGAGGAATCCTCGTCTGACACAGGCTGTACTCTTGGTGCAGGTTGCACCTTTACCCCTAATCTGGACAATATATTCCCAACTCTTTTACTGCTTGTATTATTGTGAAATTTAAATTTATCAGACAGCTTTGTTGCTTCTCTTGGTCTGTAATCGTTTTTAGTGTTCACAACTTCAATTGATAATGGTGTAAATGTATCTTTTGCTTCTTCTGGAGATGATTCTTCTTCACTCGATAACCTTCTTGCAGTCTGTTTCTTTTGTTTGGATTCCTCATCATCAGCATGCATTCTCATTCTAGGTGTCTTGGATTTCTTTTTCCATTCTGAATCTGAACTGCTTTCTTCAGTCTCCTCATTCTTGTAACGACGTTTACCCAAACGACTAGCCAATTTTTTGTTCCTGATTTGTATCCTTTCAGCAGCTTCTACTTCTTCCACATCATCTTCAAAATCATGTTTAGGCAATCTCCGTTGGAACACTTCTTGGTGATCATAAACTCCCCAGGATCTACATAAATCACCCCAAGGATTCTTACTAATAGGATCCATACTTTCATCATAATATTCATCAGGCTCTTTTTTTTCCTTTTCTTTGGTTTTACTTTTAGATGATACTTTTTTATCTGCATTTGTAGAAAACCGCATGAGAATTAAATCTTTTTTAGGATGAGGCATCCCTTCTCTCCAATGGTGGTGTGATTTCTCTTTCAACATATCATTTATTTGTTCATTTTTTATTTCACGTGAATGCACCAATAAAGCTAATGCTGCTGAGATGTGGTCCTGGCATACTATATTACCTGAAAAACCAGTAAAGGTGAGATGTTTTAATTTTAATCAGAAATATAATAAATAATGTAAACCCATTCCATGTGCTGCTTAGAATAACATAACCCATAATCTACCCATGGGTGTTGTAAAAAGCGACTAAGCAATAGACATCCAGGAATGAGCATCAGTGTTCTCTGTGAATGCAACATCCAACCAAGCAGGGTGATTATGGCAATACCCAATGATAGGGGGAGGCCCATGTCGAGCAGTGTACTGTTGAGGTTGATAATGTATGTAATTTTTAATCTAAACGATTTGAGAAAAACTTACATGATGTATCATCAATTTTTTCCAGCGACACAGGTTTATAGTCTTCTAAGTACTCAAAAATTTCACGTGTAGTTAAACCATCAATGCCGTTCAGATGCAGTGTATCAAAGCGAAAATGCCTTTCGTTACCACTTTCAATTCCAGACTTAGCATAGAGCTCATCAATTTGTTTTTGGGTAACCACCCTATTCCCTGACAAATCAAGACCAAACCGCTTTGCACGTTCGTCTAATTTCACAGCATCAATTTTTTCCAGTTGTGTGACAATAATTCCATTCTTTTCTGCCTTGTATAACTGTAAAACGGAAGCAAATTAGCAACAATATCAAAACCTTTCTCAAAGTAACAGTCCAATGTCTACTAACCATAGTGTGATCCTCGTCTAGTAGTTTTGCTGGTTCTGATTTGATATCTTCATCAATAAGCATAGCGTTATCATCGCTCATTTCACCTTCTTCTCTATCCATTTTGAGAAAATGAATTAGATTTTTTGGTAAATAATATTGGGTAAATAAAACAAACCACACACGCAAATACGCGTAGATAGAATGAATGAAATGAATAAATGATTGGTTGGAAGAACGAATTATGTGACATAGACAAATATTTTCGTCTAGGGCGCGTTTATTGGACCACGGTTAATTTCGTCGCTCTTTTATACTTTGACAGTTCGTAAAACCGCGTTAGTCCAGCGTATTGTATAGAGGTGCAGTGATAGAAAACGTGACCCGTATGTATGGCAACACTGCGTGCGGCTTTTCTGTATGCCAAAAAGACTTGCATCCAGGCCAGAAAACCTCTAACAGAAAAAAAACTTTTCTGTCTATGGGCTGTCAGCAGCAGTCAACTGAATTTTAGAAAATAATGTGAATCTGTGTGTGAATCGTTTATTTTACTGAATTTGTGCCTGTTTGTGTCGTCTGGTTTCAGGTATTTGGCTATCATCAACTCCCAACAGTATATTCATACTTTGGATAGCGCATGCAACACCATGGCTTCTCTGATCGACATGAGTTTGGAAGATATCATCCAGAGAAAGAAAAGAGAAAATCCGAGGTAAAAACCAGCAAACTATTCTAATTTGTCCATTCTTTAGTATGTCATGGAAAAAATGCATTCTACATGCTTATTTTATTGGTCCCTCCACATACATACATACATACATATATCACGCCTTTATCCCTTGCGGGGTAGGCAGAGCGTAAACAGCCGCAGAAACCGGACATTTACGCCACGTCTGACAAACATTTGAGGGTCATTCGGAAATGTCGATTTATTTTCCTATTTATCTACTATTTGTCTCTCATAAAAACGCATATGTTCTTTTGCAGAGCTAAAGGCAATGTCCCACCTAAAGGCAAAATTAAGAAAAACCCATCTGCAACCAAGCAAGCTCCAATATCTGATGCAAGAAACAAAATTATATCTAAGAAGAGAAATCAAATTTTGGATGCAAGGGAAAAGTTAGCAGAACTAGCTAAGCACAAAGATGCTAGACTAAAACTAGATGCCCTAAGAAAGAAAAGGGTAAAGCTAAATAGTATTCCAATAGCTTTATTTTTAATTATAAAAATATTTTGGTTATAAGAATGCATTGGTTCCTTTGCAGGCATTACAAGCACAATCTCAAGGCAGGAAGTCTTTGCCTAACCCTCAATCACAGGGAAGAAACTTCTTGCAAACCCGTGGGAAAATAATAAGAAGCACTCCTCGCAATGAGATAAGTAAGTGTTATTTGTACTTCTTGTAACAATATTTTATACAACTAAGAAATTGTTTCTTTTGGACTTATCGTTTGGTTAAAGAATATTGAATTGATTGTTTTCCAAAATTTTCTCATGCATTATTTTTACACAACTGCCCAACAAAAAAAGGAGTGAAATGTTTTTAAAGTTAATTTATGCATGTATTTATGTAAATATGAATCTTTAAAGTACTACAACTGATTAACCTGAACAGATTCAAATGGGAATTGTATCAGAAGAATCCTTACATTATCCCGAGTGTCATAGGGTAGGCTTTATCTCTAAAAGCAGTCATGATATTAATTTTTCTTACATTTATTATATTTGTTGAACCTTGTAGTATTTGGAGATCCATCAAGGCAAGTTATGTCTCAGCCTTTATCTCATGGCCGACTGCCAGTAAAGCAACAGCTTAACACGAGAAAATTCTTAGAGAGCCGATCAATTGCAAGCAGAGCTATTGAAAGTAGATCTATCGGGAGCAGATCTCTTGAAACAAGATCTATTGGAAACAGAGGTCTTGAAACTAGATCCCATGCACACAAGACCCTTGAGAGTCGAACAATTGGTAATAGACCTGTGTCTAATAGATCTTTAGGTAAGTTTTTTTATATAAGATTGAATTGCTATTTACAAATCCTACTAATATTCTAATTGCGATAGTTTGTATGCTTGTTACTTCTTCACGCATAAACTACTGAACCATTTGTAATGAAATTTGGTACACATATAGAAGGTAACATAGATTAACACAAACAATAGTTTATATTTTCGGGCAACCCTGCGGGTAACAGCTAGTATCATATAATAATGACTTGAAGATGGCAGCTGGTAGGTAGTGATCACCCAAAATAGGAGATTACATACCATACTGCAATAGGCTGATGTCATGTGAAGTAATCTATTAACATAATAAAGAAGTGATGCAATTTAAGGCTGTTAAAACCTTCATAACACAGCAATATTTTATTTGAGTTCATATTAGTTTCAGATAAAAGATCACCTAGAATGAGACCTATCATGAGGACTGTTGAGAATGACCTTGAAATAATTGATGATGATGATCCAATGGAGGGTGACATAGTTACATCAAAACCTAGTATGCTCAACCGCAAAGCAAACCTACAACTCAGAATAATAGCTCACAACCATGATGCTCGAGGTGATACTAGGCGCACTGCCTCACACAGGTAAACCTATTATTATTATTTAGCGTGTTTGTATGCAATGGATAACCTTAAAAACTTATGGACTAAATTTTAAAATGCCCATTGGAAAATAAAGCTACACAACAACCTCCCCAATGCCTCCTTTGTTCCCATTTTTAGCACTGAATCTGTCTCTAGTGACAATTGGGAATGAAAATTCCCAGCTGTCACTGTCTACTATTGAAGCTAATCATTAAATTATCAGCAAATAGTCTGAGCCCATAACTATAAACAACTGATTTTTTAATTATGTTTTAGCTTAAGAACAAATGTCATGTGTACATATACTTAGATATAGACTACCAAATTTTTAAAACACGTGTTAGGTATACAATTTTTTTTTGAAAACTTGCAAAATTTTGCCCGCGCTTGAAAATTTTGCAAGTTTTCAAAAAAAAAAAAACTTAGATATAAATAAATAAATATGCTGGACATTTCACACAGCCCCATCTAGTCCGCAACTAAGCATAAGCTTGTACTATGGAAACTAAAAACTGATATCATTACATCTGCGATACTCCTTTTTTGTTTGATCATTCATTACCCATTGAAACTAAGTAGGTTTAAATTAATTTTAGGCATGCAACCAATTATTTTGGGTACTTAAGTAATTTTCACACTCAAAATAAATATTTGATTCTAGAAACATGTGTTTGATTTTATTACTTTTTGTGCTTAAAAAACTTACGAAAAAGTAAGTCATTATTATTATTATTTGAGAATTAGGGGTTGGTCCTGAGAGACCAACAGCCACTGCGACCTTTGCAGATCTATTGTAGCTAGCCCTTTATTTTTTAAATTACCTCATCCAGTCGGGCCGACCTAAGGAAGGCCACGACTTGTTTGGGGTTAAGAGACTGGACCTCTTTCGGGGACAACAAGGGGCCACCCGTAGTCCGGCTCCTAGTTTGCACAAGTGCATCACACTCACAGAGTACATGAAGCGGTGTTTCATCGTCCTCAGCACAGAATCTACAGTATGGGGATTCAGTCAGCCCCATTCTGCAGAGATGTTTGTTGAGATTACAATGGCCAGTAAGTGCCCGTGTAATCAACCTAAGGTTGTTCCGGTTCATTGTGAGTATCTCGGAAGTGTATTTCTGGGAGAATCCACGGATTAGCAGTTTGGAGTGTGTTAGTCCTGCTGTTCCCTTCCAGAGCTCCTGAGCTCGTTGGGTCGCCCATATGTATAGGACTCGGCGAGGTGCACTTTTGTTGATGCCTAGAAAGGGCTCTGGCCCCGTGGGACGTGTTCCCGAGCCCTGTCCAGCCAGTTCATCCGCCGCCTCGTTTCCTCCTATGTCTGAGTGACCTGGGACCCAGCCCAGAGTCACATCATTTTGGGTGCCAAGCTTATTCAGGAGCGTAATCGTTTCCATAGTTAGCTTGGAACTCACGTTATCGGATTGTAACGCCTTCAGTGCGGCCTGACTATCCGATAAGATTAAAATCCTTTTTCTTTTGTAATCCAGATTGAGGTGTATGCATTCAATTATTGCATACATCTCAGCCTGGAAGACGGTTGCGAATGGTCCCAGGCTAGTTGACTTACCGACTTTGGGCCTTTGACAATAGACACCAGAGCCAGCACGTCCTTCCCTCCTGGACCCGTCCGTGAACCAGACTAATTCCGCTTTTCTAAAAATGGGAGGGATTGTACCTTCCTTCCATTCCGCCCTTTCAGGTATTATAACTTTGTAAAGTCTTACGAAGTTAAGCGATAGAGTCATCGCGTCAGATGGCATTGCCATGAGTGGTATATTCATGAGACTGTCCCGTAGGTTTCTCATGACACCCGAGAGCCAGTACTCCTTTCCCACCTCTATTGCCCGAAGCATGGATGATCGGGCTTCTTTTTGTATCACTATGTGAAGCGGAGGCAGGTTGAGAAGTGCCTCCATGGCCAGGGTGGGTGTTGAGGAGATGGCTCCAGTTACTATCAGACAAGCAAGTCTTTGGAGTCCATTTAGGGTGTTTATGTAGGTGGTCATGGTAGCCTTCTTGGCCCATACTACACAGCCGTATGTGATCATAGGCCTCACCACGGCGGTATACAGCCACATTGTGTGTTTCGGCTTAAGACCCCATCTGGACCCTGCTAGGCGACAACAAGTTCCTAGTGCTGACTTTGCTTTCTTGACAGTCTTGTCTATGTGTTTGTTCCATATGAGTTTGTGGTCCATGTACATGCCCAAATATTTAACCTCATATGAAAATTCTATAGTCCTATTGAAGAGTGTAGGAGGCCGCAGCCTTTCTAGGTTCCTCTTCTGCGTAAATGGAACTATAACGGTCTTGTTGGCATTGACGGAGAGTTTGTTGTTTACGCACCACCGTTCCACTATTCTAAGTGCATTTTGCATGAGACCTGATACCGTATTGGGACACTTGCCCACAATATGGATGACCAGGTCGTCGGCGTAGCCTTGCGTGGGAAGGTTTGCCGAGTTAAGCTCGTTGAGCAGACAGTCCACTACAATTGACCATAGCAGGGGAGACAGTACACCGCCTTGAGGACAGCCCCTGTCCACCCTGACGTCAACAGCAGTGCCCATTAGGTCCATTGTGACTATCCTTGTGGTAAGCATCGATTCGATCCAGTTGAGAGTCGTTTTATCGATGCCTCTCTGATTCAAGCATTTGAGTATCACATCCGTGGATGTGTTATCAAATGCCCCCTCTATATCAAGAAAGGCGCAAAGGGCTATCTCCTTATCCTCCAGTGCCCTTTCAAGTCTGTCCGTTAGCTCCATAAGGGCTGTTTCGGTAGACTTGCCTTTCTGATATGCGTGCTGCTTGACATGTAGGGGCATGACAGTTAAATAGTTTTCCCTAATGTGCAGATTTATTACCTTTTCCATGGTTTTTAGTAAAAACGAGGTAAGACTTATAGGTCTATAGGACTTGGGTTCTGCTTTATCTTTATCTCCGCCTTTGGGTATAAACTTCACTCGAACCCTCGTCCATTGTAGTGGCAAGCATCCCCAGGCCAAACTGGCTCTAAAGATCTTTACTACAATCGATAGGATGACTTCTTTCCCGTGCTGTAGAAGGGCAGGAAAGATTTCATCCACCCCTCCGGTTTTATATGGCTGAAAGCTGTTCATGGCCCACTGCACCCTTTGGGGTTTTATGACGGAGGAGGCTCTTTGCCAGTCCTCTAAGGTAGGCCGATGTTTTCTTCTTCCTTGCGAGGTTGTTCTCCCTTTCGTACCCAGAACCTCAGATCCAGGAAAGTGTACCTCGGCAAGAAGCCTAAGTGTCTCCTCCGCAGAGTTCGTGAAGGTCCCATCCGGTCCTCTTAACAGTCCCAGATGCGACGGAGGCGTCTTTGATAGTATCTTGTGAATCTTGGCAATGTGAGGAGTGCTGTTGATCGTCTCACAAAACCGTCTCCAAGATCTTCTTTTTGCCTTCCTAAGTTCCTTATTGAACCCCGTAAGGGCTCTGCTATAGGCATCCCAATCCCCGGTGTTTTTAGCTCTATTGAAGAGACACCGGGCATTTTGCCTAATCCGCATAAGTTTGTTATTCCACCATGGTACCTTCCTATTGGTAGTCAAGGTGTGTAGGGGACAATTTTCATGATAGGCGTTAATCATGCCTTTCACTACTGTGTCCGCCGCGTACTCTAGTTGTTCTTTGGATTTGACGGCTTTTATCGTAACCACTTCCTGGGTCAGGCTATCTTTGTAGCCTTCCCAGTCCGTCTTCTTGGGATTCCGATAGGATTCCACTTGCTTGCCAAGTTTGGTAGCAATGTCGAATCTGATGTATCTGTGGTCAGATAGCGACGCGTCGTCGGTGACGTGCCAGCCCGAGACGTGATTTGCGAAGTGCTCTGAGCACATGGTGATATCTAAGACTTCTCTGCGCGCCCTGGTGACGAAGGTTGGCTCCAGTCCTATATTTAGTGAGAAAAGTCCTTTAGATAACATAAACTCATACAATAGCTCACCCCGTGCGTTCGTGTTCGTGCTGCCCCAAGAGGTGTGATGCGAGTTGCAGTCGCACCCCAGGAGCAGGTCCACCTTCTGGTCCTCACAGTAATTTACCAGGGGTGCAAGTTGTATAGTAGGGTCAGCCTCCTCTCCAGCGAGATATGCAGAGCAGACTACGATTTTCTTACCCTGCTGTCCCGGCAGGATAACATAAGCAGCGATTAAATCATCTGTACAGAAATAAGGTATAGGTAAAAATTTTGTATTATTCTTAAACGCTATACATGCTCTGGGTTTGGTGCCACCGGAATTAAAAAGTAACTTACCTGAGGCACTTAACCCAAGAACCGCGTTTCCATTAATCCACGGCTCCTGAATCAAAGCCATATCGAGCCTCTTCTCGTTCATTTGCTGCGTAAGTGCAGCCGAAGCGGCTTTGGAGTGGTGTAAATTTATTTGAATGACTTTGAACATATTGTAGGATGGGGATAGGGAAGGTGTAAAGGATAGGTGACTAGTGAGTAGGGAGGGAGAAAAGGGGGTTTGTGGACGGGTGTGGTGTGTTACTGGTTGGGGGGGGGGAAGTTGTTAACCTTTTCACCGCCATAGACGGGTATAGCCGACAACCCGCGACTTGCCGTCAGCGCCACGGTCGGGTACAGCCGACAAAACGTCGTTAAAGTTTATGTTCATAAACTAGCATTCTAAAACCGTATCTTTCTTTTATTTTTTCGCATATTGCATTTATTGTACCCACTACTTTCATTTCCGAACTTTTGCGCTTAGATATTTATTAGATTTGTAGTATAAATAAGAAAAATACTGATTACGTTTTGAAGCTGTCAGAAGTACCATTCGCACACGCCATAGTCGGCCCCACACGACTGGAAGTGTTGTTCCTTACTAGTACAAATGTGAAATATCGATACATCTATAATATATTTACGGAATATACTATGCCTAGATATTTGTCAAGTTTGTCATAACAATAACATTTTCTTATTATTTTAATGTATATTGAAAATATTCCCGACATTGATTTGTAGAAATACGCCAGTATTAGACATTATTTTCTTTGTTTGATTGAGTATCGACAAACCGGTTTCGTCGACTCGTGCACAGCGATAATTGCTTGACCATTGTGAGTGCACTGTACGCCGTAGTCGGGTAAAGACGACACGCTCTGACGTCATTGCAGTAGTGACATAAAAATAGTGATGGGAAAATGAGTGCCGACGAGCTTAGTTCAGCAGAACTTCTATAGATTTTAGAAGGCGTAGAGGATGACGTTGATCTGTCGTTTGAACCTGGATTACTCGAAGAAGAAGATTTAGAGTTAAGTAAATACCTAATAATCATAAATAATAATAAATAAATTAAGAGAGTTTAGGAGGGTTTCATGTGAACTTAATTTAACGAATCAAATTGTGATACAAGATTATTATTAGATAATAAGAGATAAGATAATTATTAATTAAATAAACGTATAAGTAACTATCCATCTATCTGTCTAATTAGCCTAAATTAGCCCTATGTTGGACATAGGCCTCTTCTTTATAAGTAACTATGAAATGCTAATAAATAACCGCTAATATAAGCACAATACCTTACGAAGGGCGTTATAAAAAGTAAATAGAAACAAACCGAAGAAATAATCAAATAAACCGGGTAGGAAAAGAAAAAGAGTTCAAGTATTTAATAATATATCATAAATCTTAAAATATTAGTTATGTCAGTTTCCCATTTGCCTGAGATACAGGAATTCATATTCTTAGTTTAGGAAATGGTTAAGCCACAGAATTATTTCATATAAGTGTACCTATTTGTAATTAAGTTTATTAAATAAATAATTATCTTTTCTCTTATTATCTAATAATAATCTTGTATCATAATTTGACCCGTTAAATTAAGTTCACATGAAATTTGTGCCATTTAAAATCGTTTTTAATTAATATTCAACGCAAGTAAAATAAGAAAAAGAAATGAAAGAAAACAAATAGTCACAATAAAATATTAAAATAAATACCAGCATAAATCCTATGATGTTCTAATTTTTTTTATCGATATTCTATATTACATCCTTATTTGTCCTAAGGGTTTGAGAATATAGAAATGCCACCGACGCCACAGTCGTCTATAACCGACAACGCGATATAGAGAGACGCGTAATAGAGATGCGCCAGTGCTGATCGAAAACTGAACTAAAAATAAACTTGTTGAATATGCCTAGTGTTGTTTACGAGGCCACCACTACTACCACTATCCTATATTACTATTTTGACCTATATGAAATCAGAACTGAAAGTAGGGGGCAAAATAATGGTTTTAGATTAATTAAAACTCGGTTTAAAAAGTGAAGATTTATTATCGATATGAACTGTTGGACATCTCTATTTTATTGAGTATTTCTTTACCAAGAAATTGGTGTGGCGCTGGTTGCAATTTTTTACTCGAATGGCTTGGCGGCGAAAAGGTTAAGGGGGTTACGAGCAGCCTTCTTGCTCGTGTGCTCACTCTTCAGGGAAGGCAGTTGTACTGGCCTTCCCGTAATGAGTCCACGTGCGTAGGCTCCTCTTCCCCTGGGAGCGCCACGGGGGGCATGATACCCGCCCCCTCTGTAGGACCCCCTTGTTCCACGACTCGGGGTAAAAGGGGCACCACGGGTGCTCCCTCTTCCCCGAGCTGGAGATTGTGCCGGTGTGGGCTGACTGCCCGCAACGGCGGCCCAGGCAACTGAGGCCTCCTTTGCGCTCTCAGTTGCCGTTGGCTGGGGAGCGTTCGAGGGCCTCTGTGCATCCGAGGACGGGGCCCCCGCCGGTGGCCTAGATGAGCCCTCCACGGTGGCACCGCTCCCGGACGCGCTCGGCCCAGGAACTGGTTCTCCCTCTGCCCGGTGTCCTTTTACCCGGAAAGTTACTGTGCGCATCGCAAGGCAGAGCACAAGGTTCCTGCGCTGGAGTTTGGCCAACAGCGTAGCGTCTAGCCCAAAGCAATATGTGTGCCCAGAGCCGTCGGCTTTGCTGTTGATCAACCTCCAGCGGTCACAGCCCACTTCCTTGTTTTGCGCATGCAACACCCCGAGTATCGACTCCGGGCCTACGCCCTCCACTGTGGGCACATAGGCCACAACAATGACCGGTTTGGGAAGTTCCTTCTCATCAAGGAGTCGAAGAGAGGCTCCCTCCCAAGGCTTCATGCTGCCGATTCTATCCGCAAGCCATGTACGGGATTCAGCGTTCTGGCAGGTGAGAATGATCACACCTTCCCGAACGCTGAACCCCAGAATTTGAGGACCCTCCCCCTCGATGGTTAAAAGGCGAACGATTTCTCCCTCGACCTTACAAGCCATCGCAGGGGTGATGGTCCTGCCTGCGTCTTGAATGCCCACCCTAACGGAGCCGGCGACCTGGGCCATAGAAGGACCAGAGAATTTCCCTGCCTTCCTGCTCGGCTGCCCCCCGGGTGAGCTAAGTAAGTCATTGTATTAAAGACCCTATTTTACACACCTCTAAATCCTCTTATCCATCTTTCAAAATTTAGTGGCAAAGTGTGCGCCGACGCTGGCGCGAGCAATGAACATCGAATGCGAGTGGAGACAAATTGTTCCCATTTTGAGTGGGAGGTCCAATTTTTTTTACATGTTTCTATTCATTTTCCATGGCGAAAGTTGTTCAGTTTCATGAGTACCTTGACCTCCTTTCGTTGAGGTTCCTTTTATAATACCCTTTTTGTTATTCCCTGTATAAAATTATAAAATTTGATATTGCATTAATGAAGTAAAAGTGAATGTAATAAACAAAATATTATAATTATATTGAGGTTCAATTCGGCCATTACTGTCAGTAATTTTAAATTGTTGTTTCAAAAGAGTATTTATTTGAGTGAGTAAAAAAAGAAATTTTCTGTTATTTCAGGCTCTCTACCCCTGAAAAAGAAAGAAGTCCACCAAGACCACCATCCATTTTGAAGAAGCGTCCAATGGCAGCCCTGAGAACGGAAAAAACTGAAAAATCAGATAGACCTGTACTAGAATACAGAATCATAGTTAGCAATTTGAGAAATTCTGTCACTGGTGGAGACATTGAGGTAAGTTGGATATAACTGCATAGTTTTGCGAGTATATTAGTATTACAAGAAAATGTATGCAACAGTGGCAGCGGCGGACTATAGGCCCTGCTTTACTCCTCGCGCTTGGCTAGCGGGTCGGCAAGTGCAGTGCAATGCATAGACTTATGCAAAATGATATTAATGAATGAATTATGGTGTTTGTTTCATAGGATTTTATTTTCCAGGAATTGTTTGGCGACGTAGGCGGCATGGTGGAGTCGCGGCTCGTGCGCCCCGGCACTGCAGAGGTGATCTACAAGTCGGTGGAGGACGCTCAAAGGGCCGTGGAGCTGTACCACAACCGGCAGCTGGACGGGCAGCCCATGAACTGTCTGCTCGTCACCCCGCGCGCGCCTGCCGCTGCTGCTCCTGCCAGGTTGGTTCACAATCCCGTCCAAGTGAAGCGACAAAGTTATAGAACAAATCATTAAACTCACTTAATGGGAGCCGAAGATTTAATGTCATTTTTATTTTGCTTACAACGGGAAAAAAAATCTACCGAAGTGTTCTGTCCGAATCGAGGCCTTCATATTTATTTTTCTATTTCCAGGAATGGCAACAAACCAGCGCTCTACAGCACGAACTCCAATGTAGAACCAGACATTTCTACTTTCCACAAAGTTTTGTTTAGTAATTTTTAAGATAACTACTACCTTAAACTGGTACCACTCAGTAAAAATATTCACCGACTGAACTGCACTAAACTGAACACATAACTGTTAATAGGGACTGTGACTTTTGACAATGTTTGGAAGGGTGACAAAACTTAATACAGTAAAAACCTGATATAGGGACGTTTAAAGAAACTCAATCTAAAGTTTTGGCGCTCGGTTAATCCGCTCAAAGCTTTAATATCTCAAATCCGCGTTGTAGTTAAAAAATATGTGCGCTTCACTTTACCCACTACTTCGAGTTAAGTATCAAACGTACCAAATGTCGCATAAATCGAGAACTTTCATTTTTTGTATAAAATAAAATAAAAGATAAAATCCAATGAAAAAGAAAACACAACATTTTATTAAAAATTTTTGTTTGAGAAGCTATTGCTTTAAAAAACAAAATAAGTAGGTACCTATGTAATGCATGAAAAATATTTTCGGGTGGAGTGATTACGTCAAATTATGAAAACATTAGCAGCTGAGTTGATATTACAAAAAATAACCTATAAATAATTGCCGGTAAAAATAGTGCCAGTACCGAACTGCGATGTTCACTACGTAATATTATTTACCTTCACCTTTGGAACTTTGAGCCCTCCGCTCCTACGTAATGGAGTTTGGCAACCGGGCTCAAAAACCTTAGATTTAGTTCCTCTATACGTCCCTATGTCGGGTTTTTACTGTATCAAGTTTTGTGACCCGTCCATACATTGCCAAAAGTCACAGTCCCTACAATATATGATATATGTATATTGTGTAATGCTTTGGTTGGTTGTTAATAATCGGTAAGGAATTTATTTTCAGTGGCGCCACTAGTCTGAAGTTTAATTCTAACTAAGTTTTGTGTCGGTACCTAAACAATTTCGCCATTGATTATTTATGGATAATCTTCGCATCAAAATTGTTTTTTATTTGTATGTAGGTCTTCATAATAATTTTACCAAAAGCCTTTATGCTTGCAGGATTAGTTCTTTTTATAGTTTTCATGTAGAATAACACAATAGGTAATAGAAATAATTTGCAAAACCGAAAACTCGACAAGCAACGGCAAGCACGCATGGCGGCGCCAACATAGGCGGTGCGTGACCTTAATCTAAACAATAGAATTATGGATGTAATAAAAAGTTGTATGTGCTTAGGTGTTTTTTGGTTAAAATAAAGTATTAATTCTTTTAGCTGGAAGATCCATAACTATTAATACTATTATTGTTGGTTCATAACTGCAAACAGTGTTCAAATTGTAAACTATATATAATTAAGTGCATGTGACTTATTAGGATTTGATGATTACTGTTATTTGCTTAAGGTTAATCTAATAGAGATTTCATTTTTGTGTTTTTTTATTTTGAAGCTGTGTTAAATTACTTAGAATATAAGTTACCAACCAATCAGTAGAGCATTGCTATTAAATTCAATAAATCCTTCCTTACTCATCATACTTATTGTTTTAATATAAGTAAGGCTCGACTTAGGATTGAATTTATTAATATTATGTTTAGGTTTCCAAAACATGACACTTAAAATTTGGGTCGAAAAAAAACCTATAAATCACTATCACTAAATAGTATAAAATAAAGTCGCTTCCCGTGTCTGCCTTTCTTATCTTCCCATTTCCCATGTATGCTTAGTACGCAACGGATTTTGATACGGTTTACTTTAGATGATAGACCAAGAGGAAATGTAATACTGCATGCTGAGAAAAGGTCGAATATTAGTTTATATACACTCGCCTCATAATGTTCGAATTATGTACTCGAAAACTGTTGCAGGACCTAATTTTATGAAATTACAGAGGGGTAATATCTTAATGAGATGGCTCATACTTCAATAAAGTTGAGAAATGAAACGAAGTTTGTTTTGCCAATACTCCTATCGCTATATCCCGCCGCACCGCAGTTTTTGTTGTACGGTAATTGTCTAGGATTGCTCAGTTGCTGTTATGATGTTGTTCAGTTCGAAAATTCATATCAAGCCATATTACGATCTCTTATTGAATTCTTGTATCGGACCTTGCAATCGCCGTCGCCGCGCCGGTGCGGACGTTTGGAAAAGTGTAAAACGGAGGTTTTTTTTTAATGAGAGTGTAGATAAAATAGTGTATATAGTTGTGATTACGCCCGGTTTCTTCTTCCTTCCTTTTCGCACGCGCTATAAAGTGTCTGTCTGTGTATATATTTAAACTTTCACGATAAAGCTTTTAGATTATCCCGTTACTTAATTGATTTAGGTTGATTATTGCCATTAAAAAAAAAAACTTGAACTTAGATAAATAAAAAAAAATTCAACGACGACGACGGACTCACGGACGGCATAGTTTAGGGTTAGTTTTTTTACGGTCGCTTGAACGCGCCCCAGTGCACTACAGTGTAGGGCATTCTTAAAATCGATACCGCATACACGCTTGTCACAACACCAAAAATGATGCCAGCCATATTGATTTTGTGAACGAAACGAAAGGCCACCACTTCCTTTTCCGTGACGGGACGCCGCGCTTTCATTGCATTGCGTTGTCTGTGAAATTATTCTGCCATTTTGCCTAGTTGTCACGTTGTTTTTATCAAATAATTGTGTGCGCAATCCATAAATATAATGGGCGACCGTAAGTATTATAAATTACGCCTTGAATTATTCGTTAACCATAGAGCTGGACTAACCAAGGGTTTCGTTTTAGCCTACGCCTCAAGTGATTATTCCGGTGGAGGCTACGCCGCCCAATATTCCATGCCGCCGCCACCCGTTGCTTCTGGCGACAGTAATTTCAGTGCTCAAGCAGGTTACGGTCAAAGCAGTTACGGTAGTCAAGGCGCTGGCCAAGAATGGAACCAACAACAGAGCACTGGTAAGGATAACCTTCTTACTCTTGAGACGTAGGTGCCGTTATTAGGTTAGGTATTTATTCCCTTGTTTTACTCATTTTTATCAGGTGCAAGTTACGGCAGCGCTCCATCCGGCAAC
The DNA here is from genome assembly GCA_027580185.1 of Tuta absoluta. Lineage (NCBI taxonomy): Eukaryota > Metazoa > Arthropoda > Insecta > Lepidoptera > Gelechiidae > Tuta > Tuta absoluta. The sequence continues at coordinate 9,942,404 of JAQAHW010000003.1, forward strand.
AACTATGGCCAAGGTAGTTACGGAAGTAGCTATGGTGCCAGTGCTGGTGGCGGATCTACGGGAAGCAGCGGCGGTGGCTATAACAACGGTAGCAGTGGCTACAACGCGGCCGGTGGAGACCGCGCCAGCTCTTACGGCAGCAATGACCGAGGAAACAACTATGGAGACGATAGAAGAGGCAGTTTTGGCGGGAGCGACCGTGGAGGCAGCGAGAGAGGAGGCTACGGTGGCGGAGACCGCGGCGGCAGTGGTTACTCGGGCGGCGGCGACCGCGGCAGTTTCGGCGGAGGAGGTGATCGTTCAGGCTTCAATAGAGACGGGGGGAATAGAGATGGAGGATATGGGTAAGCATCTTTGCATATTTTTTGTATCTATCAGTTTGTTCAAACAAAGAAGTCCTGTATAGAGTGAGTAAATTGCAGTGCCTATGTTATGCGTTCCAGTGTGTTTAAAAAGGTTTTATGGCTCAGATGCACTGATGGTATACAATTTGGTAAAGAATCGTAATTCGTTGGGTGTGTATGATATAATACAAAACAATTGGTATGGGTAATTTTTCCTAAATTGGAGTAGAGTAGAAATATATTATAATCAATTGATAAGAAAGTGTGTTGCTACAAAATCAGGATTGGTTGGTCTTCAGATTGCAAGCCTAATTCAATTTGAATTAATGAGGCTACTACAAAACATGTTGGAATAATAAAATATTTGGTCTTGCCTTTAACCACCCTACCCTTACACCCAGACTTCCCGGGGCATTTACAGGGTGTAAGGGACAGCCCTCCCAATACTGATAGGGTGGGTGTATTTAGACCATGAAACTGAACAACTTCCCTTAAAAAAGAAACAGGCAATGTAATTTTTTTTTACTTTTCATAGTTAGTAAATGTTGTTAGCTGATTGTGATTTTGTATGGGAAGTCAAATTTTATTGTTGTTGCCTGACATGTTTCTAGGGGAAACTTGTTCAGTTAAATGGTCTATAAGGATCCTAACTGTATTTAGAGGGCTGTCCCTTACACCCTGTATTACATATGTTTAGATCTTGTAAATCCTTGTAGTTATAGACATTATGAAATATCAACTCTGATTTTGTCAACCACATTCTCTATTTTGTTATTATTGTTTTGTTGATAATGTAATTTAAAAAGATTACCAAGACCATAGTCAAGTACCTTATGTTTAGTCTCTATCTTGTGTACATACTTATGAAAAGGAATCAATATTAACCACAATTTATCCAAAGCTGTTAGGGTGGTATTTCATTACGCTATTTTTTCGGGCAGCGAAAGCGTATTATAATATAGTAACAAACAGGGAGTCAAAGTCTCGATCTAGGGCGATTGTGTGCCGATCTCACTGGGTCCCTGCCTCGCTATTTCGCTACCGATCGAGTAGTGAAACAAGAGATAGGATCACGGGTGTCAGGGTGCTCACTGCTCAGTCGCAGCTCCCGCCGACAGCGCAGAGTTTACACGATTATTTATATATGTCTAGAGGTACAAAATGACGTTGACTAAAGAAAAAAGCTATGCTAAGTGTAGTTTATTACACTTCTCAACCGGAACGAAACGAAACACTTTTCAAGTTTGTTTTTAAAAGATATGGTTATGCAATTTTACTCTCGTAACACTCGCTACTCGTAATCGCAACGGCTCTGGCTGCCAGAATACATCTTAGTGGTTGTAAATTAGGCCTAGATATAAAAAACATTAACTTATTTTCTTGATAAGATGATGTGGGAACATTATGTATAATTGTTACAAATACTCGTCCACCCACCCTACTGGTATTTTTACAATTGTTTTAAGGTACTTGACTCCTGGTCATAAGATGTTGTCTTGAAAAAGTACACAGTTATTGCTAGATTAAAAAAATACCTTTTTAAATTTTAAACTGCTGAAAGGATAAGTGAGATTATGTGCCAAAATTGTCCAGAAGAGTGTTGGTGCCACCAGTACCCGATATTATCAAAGTACAGGCAACAATTTTACAGGTGAAATTCGATGTTCATTGCGTAGTCGGTTAGCCATTGTGAATATTGTGATACAAGGAATATGAACCGGCTACGCAATGTACTAAGAATTTCACCTGTAGACTTATAGCCTGTAGTTTCATAACATAGGCACCTGTACTTGAATCGCGCGCAGCAACTTAACGAACCCTACTGAAAAGCATGTAATGACAACTGTGCGTAAACAGAAGATACACACTGCATCCAACACTCGAGTATAAATCAGTCAGCAGTCAAGCCTAATGAATAAATTATTTTAAATTCATTAAACTGCTTACTTTTTCTTGACTATTTTATGTAAAAATTGTCTTCGACTTACTTTACGAAATATAATGCTGCATGTGAATACTATGTTGTAATAATAATGGTCTCCAAATATTGTTCTAAGATTTTCAAGGTATCAAGGTTTAATCATTTTGGTAATGAAAAGGACTTCAGGACAAAGGTCACCAGATAAGGTGTACCTACGTGTTGGTCAATCTGCGTGCTACGTTCAATACCCCTGGCCTGCCACAGTGTACTAAAAGCTGTTCTTATTGTTTTAGTGGCGGCGGCAGGGGGGGTGGTTTTAATAAAGGTAAAGCTCCTCGTGATGAACGAGTGGTGCTATTATATTTTTATTTATGTAAGGGCTGCCAAAGTAAACAGCGTATAATTGAATGTATCTCTTCATACGGGCTGTTGACAAGTTTAGTTTTAAGGTTCTTTTAAGGTTTGCTTATTTTGTATGTTGGTACTCACTTACGCACCGCACCAACGTAGTGGTATCGAAAACACATTTTACGGGATGAAGAGAAACAGGTATCAAGGGAACTTCAAGACAAAATTGGTTCCAGACAAACAAGGTGTTTCCTGAGCGTTGATTTATATGTTAATCTGGTGTGCAACAATTTTCGATAACATCAACAATAGTTTAATTTATTACTTACTTGTTTTTACAAATACCGACTCTCCTGGCTGGATGAGCGTGGGTGTAGTGCGAGAAAGATAGGAAACTTCGAACTAACAATGCGATTTTGAAGGTTTTTAATACTTAAGTTACGATTTCGGCGAATACTCAGTTTCTAACTTAGGGTAGTTGGTTGATATAAAGATGCGTCACTGGTTGGAGCAAAGATAAACCAAGCTGCGATCTTTCAAACGACGTAAAGGAACAAAATTGTCAGCAGTCTTGTTATTTTATAAGAAGAAGACGTGTGGATCTTAAGTGAATAATGTAGAGTATACGGCGTAACTGGTTTCGAGTTCCTTCTCAGGCTGGTTGTATTCGTTATAGATAATAATTTAGAAGATTATACGGTAATTGAAGGAGTAAATCATTAATACAAACAGCCTGATTTGCAGCTCAAAAAAAGACACTCACCAGGAACACTGTATTTTTTGGCAGCCCTCTGGTTTTAATAAGTGTTACGAATTCGTAAAATATCTATGAATATAGTAGGAGTTAATTCGTGAGTAATTAGTTAAAGTGATCAAACATATTGGTAAAATATTACGGAAGTAGCTGAAGGTGGTAATATATCTGAGCTTATGTAGAGAAAAAATGCGGTGGGTTAATTTTTGCTATATACTTACTAATGCACGTCTATCCTTTGCGCGTGTGTTGGTATAAGGTATCTACGAAATAAAATAGGTGAAAACAAGGAAAGTAGACAAAGACTTCTGATATATCTACAGTGTCGACTGCAAAATTCTGAAAGGTTGCAGAAGAGTCATGCATGTTACACTTAATTTTAAGGTAGTAATCTGTGGTAATAAAATTATTGTGTGCGCGGTCCCCAATACACTTAAAATTGAAAAAAAGAGTTGGTTATTGGATAGGCTAATGCTGATGTGTTTAAGAACACCATCTAGTATAGGTAACTCCTATCAGAATTTATGGTTAAAAAAACTTAAGGTAGGTATGTTAAACTCGTGCTTTCAGAGGTGTTTTGCAAATAAAGTAGGATTTAATTAGTGTAAATTGAAGACCCGAAATAAAAATATATATCATGAATGTATCTGTAAAGCACTTAGTGCAAATATGCTTATGCAAGAGTATTTTTTCGCAATGATTTTTATAACTTCAGTCAAATAAGTTTCAAACATCAAGTAGGTATTCTTAAACATAATTTAGGAAAATATTTGTTAACATATGCGACGTTATTAAATTGAAGAATTGATTGTAGGAGGTGGCGGTGGATACGGCGGCGACCGTGGTGGCGGAGCTGGGGGTGATATGGTTACTCAGGAAGACACCGTATTTATTCAAGGCATGAACCCCTCCACTACGGAAGATGAGCTGTGCCGGCATTTTGGTGCCATTGGAATTATCAAGGTAAGCCAGATAACGTATAATTTATAATCTTGAAAAAAATCCTTAAAATTACCAAAACTCATTATGATTCTAATCGCGTTTCAGATGGACAAGAAGACTCAAAGACCCAAAGTATGGATGTACAAAGATAAAGCAACAGGCCATCCTAAAGGCGAAGCTACGGTGACCTACGAAGACTCCAATGCAGCCTCCTCTGCCATTCAGTGGTTCGACGGAAAAGACTTCAATGGCTCCGTCATTAAAGTGTCGTTAGCACAGAGGCAGAACACGTGGGGCGGGAACAGCAGGGGCGGAGGCGGTGGCGGAGGAGGGGGTGGTTTCCGCGGGGGGCGTGGCGGCGGAGGCGACCGCGGCGGACCTAGAGGAGGCGGGCGAGGGGGCGGCGGCGGAGGCGGCGGCCCACCTTCCGGGAACAGGGAGGGCGACTGGAGGTGCCCCAACCCCAGCTGCGGGAACACTAACTTCTCTTGGAGGAAAGCATGCAATAGATGCAATGAAGAGAAACCTGGTGGCGGCGGAGATAGCGGGTCTGACGGAGGCCGCGGCGGGGGCAGGCCAGGAGGCGACCGAGGCGGGCGCGGGGGCGGTCGCGGCGGCGGCGGCGGGCGAGGTGGTGGCGGCGGCGGTTGGGGCGGTCGCGGCGGCGGCGGGGGCGGGGGCGGCGGTGACCGGGGAGGCGACCGCGGCGGCGACAGGAGAGGGTACGGCGGGGGCGGTGGCGGTGGCGACCGAAGTGGTGGTGGTGCAATGAGAAGCGACGGGTGAGTAAAATAAATACTTGTTTTTTTAAATTTGTTATTTGTTACTTCTAAAACATTGGCCTGTATTTTCTTCAGAAGTTTTTCTTGTCATTTTCTTTAATAAGCTAAAACGAAGATAAACTTTTTTATTTTTTCTATAAGTTAATCTACTGTGTCTAATTTCACCTTATTTCCATACTATAGTCTGTACGTGTTGGTACTTATACATATACACGACCAAATAAGTGTAATGCATAATACAGGTGATAATACGAAAGCACCGACCTTTTTCGTTTACCCGCGTAATATTGGCTCGAGCAGGTATTTTTTATAATTCATATAATGAGATATGAGCTAAAACCTGGACAGCGTATGCAAAACAGGAACGTCGGCTTAATACATTTCATATGCGCTGCGTAAGAAATATCTTGCATATAACCTGGCAGGACAGAGTCACAAACGAGCGAGTTCTAGAAAATGCGCAGCTGCCTAGTTTTACCGCCCTGCAAAGCAGAGACGATTGTGGTGGCTAGAAAATGAAAATGAGTTCCTTTTCTTTTGATCGTATTTGAAAGCATTAAATAAAAACTAACTACAGATTTTGTATGTACCGTTGATAAGAAATAGTCCGTTTGGTTCGAAAAAAATTGGAAACTGTAGTTATTTGTTTACAAAAAGGTAAGTCCCTAAACTTACAGACTATAAGTAGATTTCTAGTTTACCCTACAGCGGTGCTTATACCCTAACAAGTTGTTTCTGATGCGTTTTTTTTTGTTACAGTGGACGAGACCGCCAGAGACCGTATTAGATTTAAACTAGCTGATTACTTTCTATGTATGACTGATTTGTTTTATAATCACGCTGCATCGTGTGTACAATTCTGTATTATTTAGAAACAGTTTATTTTTCTATATTAAGCTCAGTTGAATTGTAAAACGTTACTCACACAAATTAATTCCATTGAAATTTTAATTCTATTGGCTAGGTATGGGCTTAACCATTGGACCGCCAATCTCCCTAAGTCGATAGTCATAGAACTATGACGTCACTCGCCTACAAAGTGAACGCACTTATTTGGCTTGGCTATCACGACTGGATTACTTTGGCGATCCTAAGGTTAAGAATCTCTTAAAATAATGTTGAAATCCCGGTTTCCGAAAATTCGCGAGATTCAGAAGCGAGACCATACCGTAGTTATTATAATATAAGCAATGTTGCGATTTTTAATTGACTTAGGTTCTAAATTCGTCGTGATTTTTTTTCAACCCCTAGATTTAATTTAAGTTACAAGTAATAAAAAATTCAGATCCATAACGATATATTTTATTCACTACCAAATCTATCAATTAACATATATTGGACGGCCGATGTGGCGCAGTAGTAGTGCGACTGCCTGCGACGCAAAGGTTCCGGGTTCGATTCTCGGCGAGACACTCAAAAAGTTGATATTTATCACTTTGTGAATTTGTTCCCGGTCTGGTTAGGGCATTGCTGGCTGAAGGTCGTAGCACACATATCAACTCGGAAAGGGATCGTCACCGTATCGCCTCGCCGTCAACCAGGCGTCAACCTATCGTAAGCGCGTCACCGTGCGATCAGTAGCTCCGAATCGACTCGGCTACGGCTAGGCGACGCCGCGCTTACGGCTCGCCGGTCGCTGGTTGACGACGGCTGGGCTAGGGTAGGGTACAGGGACGAAGCTAGGGTACGGAGAGTCGTAAGACAGCGTACGGAGAGACGTAAGCGCGGGTACGGCAAGTCGACCACGCACCGTACTGCGGTTTGTGAGCTTGTCCCGAGGCGAGGCGATTACGTTACGATTCCGATAAGTGTGCGTTGCAGTAGGGAGTTTCATACAAAGAATACTGAACGGCTCGAGTTGATACGTTTACGTTCCGTTTACGAGTTGATATGTGTGCTACGACCTTGAACCACCCGATTGTCCGAAAAGGGAGATGGTTCTGTGCTTCGGAGGGCACGTTAAGCCGTCGGTCCCGGTTACTGTCTTTGATTACTAAGACGGCGGTCGTTACACAACCATGTCAGAGGCCTACTACTAGTAGTCGGCGGATGAAAAACTCACACCAGGGTTCATCGGGTTGTTGGTAATTCGGTGTCCCACACGAAAAGAGAAAGAGACATAATATATTGCTATCAGTTTTCGAGATACACGATGTGAAGCACGGATTGGACTGAAGCCGTCCGCCCCGTCACGCGGTTTCACGCGCGGGCCCATATGACAAAACACAAGATTGGCGCCTCGTGACGCGGCCTGCGGTCACCCGCGCCGCGGCTGGCGGCTTCAGGCCGTCCGCCCCGTCACGCGGTTTCACGTGAGGCCGCGCGCGGTCTCGCGGGATCCGCGCGGCGGTCTGACAGCGCCGCCATTATTACCCGTCCAAAGAAGACGGCGCACTTTTCATACAAAATTACCCCACGTCCTATAACAATGTGACGTATCTCAAAAAAAAGGAAAAAATGCATATAAAAATATGTCATACTCAAAAACTTATATTTTTCACACCAACATTAAAAAAAATTGCAATGAAAATTACTTCAGGGGCAACTGTAAAAATACGTTTTTACGAGTATTTATGAATCGATTAAAAAAAAATATCATCATCATATTGTGTGGGACACCGACCCGACGACCCGATGTACCCTGGTGTCAGAGTTTTTCAACCGTCAAGTTTTTCAACTAGGCTCTGACATGGTTGATAACGAACGCTATCTAAGTATTTATAGACAGCGACTGGGACCGACGGCTTAACGTGCCCTCCGAAGCACGGAATCATCGTACTTTCGGACAATCAGGAGATTCAGACTACTTAGAAACAAAACACACACAGTATCACTCTCAACGCAAGCGGTCTCGGGATTCGTCTTCCGATGACGTTATGAGTATTGTGTGATCTATTGTTCCAAACGCCCAATGAGGGTAGTCAACAAAATCTTAGCTCGCTGCGGCGTTATCAACCATGTCAGAGCCTAGTTGAAAAACTAGACGGTTGAAAAACTCTGACACCAGGGTTCATCGGGTCATCGGGTCGGTGTCCCACACAATATGATGATGATGATGATATATTTTTTTAATCGATTCATAAATACTCGTAAAAACGTATTTTTTACAGTTGCCCCTGAAGTAATTTTCATTGCAATTTTTTTCATGTTGGCGTGAAAAATATAAGTTTTTGAGTATGACATATTTTTATATGCATTTTTTTATTTTTTTTGAGATATGTCACATTGTTATAGGACGTGGGGCAATTTTGAGCCTTCTTCTTTAGAAGGCGCATAGTGCCTAGGTAGATGTAATATGGCAAGTGTCTGTTTTGCAAAAATCAGTACTCGCCGATACGTCGCGCGGGCCGTACGCTCCGGTACGATCACTCACAATTCACGACGTATATGCTTCTAGACACGGAACGTATTATTTTAGGGGTGCAGGAGAACCCTGTGCTGTGGGATAGAAATGGCTAGTAATTTGCAAAGAGCTTTTTCATAATTTTAATGAAAATAGTGAACAGGAAAAAAAAAGCTGATAGGTCCTATTGTTGAGGTTTATTTTATTACGGTTATTTTTGTACTTATCTTTTACTTATACTTACTTTTTACTTATACTTACTTTTTACGTACTTATTTTTTTTGCCAAATAATAAACTATAAATTGATCCATGTCAATTTTCACGGCACACAGTTCTTCGCACACGACCGTACACCCACTCAGTCAATCAAAGTATAACCCGTACGAACACAACGACACTTGCGATATTACAACTACCTAGGCACTATGCGCCTTCTAAATTTGGACGGGTAATAATGGCGGCGCTGTCTGACCGCAAACCGCGTGAGGGAGCGGACGGCCTAATTCGAACACTAAAACTGATGATCGCCATAGTCCTATTGTCTGACCCAAGGGATAAAAATGGAATTAAAGCGAAAAAAATATCGCTGTAGTACCATCATAGAACTACTGCGAACGGAACGAAGGCCGGGTCTGGGGTCATCGTTAAGGTTTTCTCGACCACGTTTAATTTCACGGAACCAATAAGTTTTTAACGCAGGAGCAGACTCCCCAAAAGCAGCTTGTGAGAGAGCAATTTTCTTGAGATTACTTGGAAACCTCGTTTATAATCATAGAATATCACGAAAAGCTTTCCGCGGGACATTCATTGTTGCAGACAAAAGAAGAGTAACAAACTTCAAAAAAAATAAAAAACTATTAATAGGTGGCCAGTGATTTTCACCAAGCTGAATTGTATTGAAATTTGCTTTTAGCTAAGGCCGTACGCTCGCTTACGCGGTTTCACGGGATCCGCGCGGCGGTCTGACATCGCCGCCATTATTACCCGTCCAAATTTAGAAGGCGCATAGTGCCTAGGTAGTTGTAATATGGCAAGTGTCGTCGTGTTCGTACGGGTTATATTATGTCGCGGGTTGCTGAAGCCGCGTCACGGGTGACCGCAGGCCGCGTCACGAGGCGCCAATCTTGTGTTTTGTCAAATCTGGCCCGCGCGTGAAACCGCGTGAGCGAGCGTACGGCCTAAAATAGTTTCTGGGAAAAAGAGATTATATTTGCTCTGTGACTAAGGACTTCCGGAACAGCCCACGTTCGGTTCGCTATTTTCGTCAGAAATGGGGGGGGGAATACTTTCGTTAGACTTCATGCTCAATGGCTAAATAAAAAACCAAACTATTGTTATGTTTTTATTTACAACCTGAAACAAAATATATTTAACATCTTTCTTTGGTCACAAATCAAATAGAATTTAAGTAAGTGCGTCTATATTATCTAATACAATTCAATTAAATACAGCTCATCTTCCTTCATATTCTGAGCTTTATTTACACGTTGTACAGTTGCTCTTTCAGTACATATAACAAAAAAGTACACTACCTATCGTTAATTTAACGCACTAAAATCACAAAATAAAACAGTTTGCCTACATAATGATTACGACTATGCTATGCTATATTTTCGACGCATCTACCAATTTGACAATCTGTACATTAATGGAAAAATACATAGCTTTGTTATGTTACACACAATATTTGCACCAATAGTTAATAACGCATTTGAAACCCTAACTAAACACGACTACTCTCGTAGTTAAAATAGTAGTATTAATGTTATTGCTTTTATTTTTATTTCTCTAAAATAAACTTGTGAATTTAATTCATTTGAAGTGTTTATTTTATGAAAATAATCTCTATCACTCTAATGCCATGATACTATATATATATCAGAAACAGTGGACATTCTTGCAGACAAACTCGTATCATAGCTTGTTCAGTAAGTGCATCGGCCTTGGGCAGATAATGAATAAAATATTACGCACTAAGAACTACCTTATTAATTTAAATTAAATGCATCACTCGCACAGATGCAGGATAACATTTAAACACGCTTCATTATTTATTTATCTGTGACTAAGCGGCAATAAAGAAGAGATTATTGGCTTAGTTTTTACACCTTTGATCTTACTGCTTAAGTCGGCTCGGCCAGCGAAACCGAAAAAAGAATTAACACATATTTTGCCCTGCCAATCTTCAGTACGTACAGCGATAAGGGCGGGGCACACCGGCTCCGTATCCGTTCCGTATCCAGCTCTCGTCCGTAGTCACGCACGAACTTATGTGTCCCTCAAGCTGTAATCCTCACCTATGAAAACTTAACGAAAAGCAATTTTGGTTTTGTCAAAAAATAGTACTGAAATAGTGACAAATAGTGACATATGCAAGAAAATTAGTGACTTCATATTTCCCAAGATATGGCTATCGTTTGGTGAGGATTACAGATCGAGGCTCACGCTGTAATCCCAACTCTCGTGTGAGCAAACGGTGGGGTATTTTCACTTGGTCTACATTCCAAAAAATAGTGCCTAATTAGTGACTAATAGTGACAAAAGATGAGAAATAGTCGCTTTATAATTCCGAAGTTATAAAGGCATCTTTGTGAGGATTATACCTATAGCAATTTTTGCTGTAATCCTCACCTCATTTCTGCTAAACGCTTAGGTCTTTTGACTCAAATTTAGTATCAAAAAATAGTGCTTAAATAGTGTTCTTAAATTGCATTGATATTTATTTAGTTTATGTAGTAGAAGCAATTAAAAAAACCGTAAGAATTTCTTCATACAAAATCGTCAGGTACAGTCGCGAACAATACTTCGTATTGTGAAGCTCAATATAGAAGGTATGTAAACAATCAAATAGCTTTCTTTCAAGTTTTTCGTTTATATCTATCAGTTTAGTACAAAAATAAATAGATAAAAATGTATAGTTTGGTATTCAATAATAACAAGAAACATATTATGTGGTAAAATACATTAAAGCAAGACTAATGCACTAATATATAAATGTATGTACATAGTTACCGACGTACGAGTAGTAATATATTAATAAACATAAGAACCTACCTACAGAAATAAATACTACCGACATAACAAACCAGTATTGAGCTTCAAGTACGACAATACAAAGTATTGTTCGCGACTGTACCTGACCATTTTGTATGAAGAAGTTCTTACGGTTTTTTTAATTGCTTCTACTACATAAACTAAATAAATATCAATGCAGTTTAAGAACACTATTTAAGAACTATTTTTTGATGCTAAATTTGAGTCAAAAGACCTAAGCGTTTAGCAGAAATGAGGTGAGGATTACAGCAAAAATTGCTATAGGTATAATCCTCACAAAGATGCCTTTATAACTTCGGAATTATAAAGCGACTATTTCTCATCTTTTGTCACTATTAGTCACTAATTAGGCACTATTTTTTGGAATGTAGACCAAGTGAAAATACCCCACCGTTTGCTCACACGAGAGTTGGGATTACAGCGTGAGCCTCGATCTGTAATCCTCACCAAACGTTAGCCATATCTTGGGAAATATGAAGTCACTAATATTCTTGCATATGTCACTATTTGTCACTATTTCAGTACTATTTTTTGACAAAACCAAAATTGCTTTTCGGTAAGTTTTCATAGGTGAGGATTACAGCTTGAGGGACACGAACTTATGACGTTGTAATGTATGGGATTGTATAAGATACGGCACACCGCACACCGTGCAGCACGCAACGGATACGCAACGCAAGCGTTGTGCCGTATCTCATACAGTCCCATACATTACAAAGTCATAAGTTCGTGCGTGACTACGGACGAAAGCTGGATACGGAACGGATACGGAGCCGGTGTGCCCCGCCCTTTAAAGCAAATCAATCAACTGCTTGGCAAAGTAGCAGTACGAAATTTCTTTTCTTTATGTTATTTTAGGGTTAATGCTAGCTGGGGGAACGTCTCCAGCTTTTAAATCTAACTCTTAGTGCTTGTGACGTGACAATAATTATAAGATGTAATAACATTGTTGGGGTGCGCACATTATGCGTCAAAATTTGTTCATACGAAAATGTGCAACAAATATCCTGAGAGCAGGACAGAAATATGAAATTCGCATAAGTGTGACAAGGATAGATACATTGTCTGGATACATTGTCTGGCACAATCCTTGTCATAACGCGAAATATTTGCACTTTTACATTTGAACAGTTTTTGTCGCATAATGGCGACAGGACGGTGGCGGAGGGTCTATCGTCTCTGGAAGCTGAGGATCTTGATGAGCATGTACCCCATAACGGTGGCGGCGGCGACGCCGATGCCAGCCTTCCACCACGACGAGTTGTCGCCCGCGAGGCTCGCGAAGTGTTTCAAGTGCCTGGAAAATATTGACAAGTATAAATAAAACTGGGTTTTTAGCATTAAAGATAATGTTGTACAGTAGTCCAATAAAACAGCATAACAAAGTGAAGACTACATTATTATAAAAAATAATTACGTTAATTTAAAAGTGTACCCACTTACCTGTGTTTGCTGAATAACATCCAAGCAGCTTGAAATTGACTGACAAACACAATTAAAATAGTAGTATGTTTTAAAAACTACCAACAAGTTAATACAGACAGTTAGTATGTACTACTTTGCCCTTATTAAAACTAATACGAACCCATCGGTAGGATCTCAAAAACTAGTCAGCATTAAATTTCGGACATACTTTAAAATATTTATTAGCCAAAAAGAACGGTACAACTCGAAAACTGCTGCAGATTTAGTTCCACGTAAAGAAAATCAATCTTCACTGTTCATCTTAGATAATCCCGTTTTGTCGACGAGTTTAGTTTAGTTTTAGCACGTGCTCCAGGCATCGGGAATTTTTTCATTGTTTAGCGGGACCGCAAATGTTATATTGTTTCGAGTATTTGCGTCCCTTTGGACCTTTTGTCCTTACAGGATAAAAATTTACAAACTTAGTCGCAGCGAAATCAGTGATGAACTATCTGTAACGCACACGATAAAGGCTAGCGCCAACCGGATGCAAATTAGACGCACGCAATTTTTTAGTATCATCGCGAGTGAGTGTTCACACACTGCCTATATACTCTTCTCGCATCAATGTGAGTGAGCGGAATAGCAATTCATTCCAAACGCGTTCGTGCTGCCGTTCCTTTGACTCGTGCACGAAAAGCCATCAATCCAGAGACCACGGGAAGTGGCAGCGGCATGACGAGTAGCAGCGCGAGTAATCTGTTCACACATTCGCGCTGCCCACTTCCCTTACTATTTCCCTGCCCCTGCTGGCATCATGTGGACGTGCTATAAAATATTGGTATTCAGAGAATGCGATGCTTACGGGAAGGCGGCCATGGTGGCGAGCTTGACGAACACGTCGTGCTTGTTCTCGCGCACGTGGAACAGCTGCGGCGGCAGCAGCTGGTACTTGGCGCAGAACACATCCGGCTGCAGGATGTACTCCTGCCGCGCGGGGAGCGCGTCGCCGCGCGTGCCCACTATCAGCACCGGGATGTGGCTCTCCGCGAAGTATTTCTATACGTATGAATTATATAAGAAATCTCAAAGCAAATTCTGCTAAATTTTTCAATAATACATACACACATATATCACGCCTTTATCCCTTGCGGGGTAGGCAGAACGTAAACGGCCGCAAAAAACGGACATTTACGCCACGTCTGACGAACATTTGAGGGTCATTCGGAAAATTGTGTAACGCTATAGGGACAGGTTGTTGCAATACACACCCTCGAGTCCCTTCGTCGCCTTTTACGACACCCACGGGAAAGAAATGGGGTGATGCTACTCTAAGCCGGCATCACACAGCAGAGTAATATCTGTCTCTATAGTGATACGTGATTTTGATGAACTCGCTGTGAAAAGATTTACAGATGTGGCGAAGTTATCGTTTTTACGGCCATGTACGGTCTGCCTACCCCGCAACGGATAAAAACTTGACACTGACACTTCTTATGAAGACCAACACCCTGATGGTAAAGTGGTTATCAAATTCTTAGTATTACTGACTTACTGTTTTTTCTTTAAAATAAGCAGGATAAACACTTTGACATCTTATTCATTTATTCGGTATTTTAATTAGAAATGGGTGTAATTTAAGAATAAGCTAAATCTGTTTGAACAACCTAATTGTCGAACTTACGATATAAATCCTAGCGATGTACTCGAACGAGCGGCTCGCGGCGACATCGTACACGAGGCAGGCAACGTCGCAGTTCACCTGAAAGAAAAATACAAAGTAAGATAGATATTTTGATACAGTTTTTTCTTGTTACTGAAGAGGCTCGGACCGGATTGCCGAGTTGCGGCTGCAATAGTGAGTATTGTAATTTTAAGTATTTCTAACTTTCAACACACGAAACATTAACAGTCACTAAACGACCGCACATAGGTAGACTTAAAGAGCTGAGAGGACTTAGAGTGCCGCGAAGCGTAATAGTAGGATACAACGTGTGGCTGCAGAGGGGCGGACATATATCTCGTGGGGCTGTAGAGGGGCGGACACATATCTCGTGGGGCTGCAGAGGGGCGGACACATATCTCGTGGGGCTGCAGAGGGGCGGACACATATCTCGTGGGGCTGCAGAGGGGCGGACACATATCTCGTGGGGCTGCAGAGGGGCGGACACATATCTCGTGTGGCTGCAGAGGGGCGGACACATATCTCGTGGGGCTGCAGAGGGGCGGACACATATCTCGTGGGGCTGTAGAGGGGCGGACACATATCTCGCGGGGCTGTAGAGGGGCGGGCGGACACATATCTCGTGGGGCTGTAGAGAGGCGGGGGGGGGGACATATCTCGTGGGGCTGTAGAGGGGCGGGCAGACACATATCTCGTGGGGCTGTAGAGGTGCGGGCGGACACATATCTCGTGGGGCTGTAGAGGGGCGGGCAGACACATATCTCGTGGGGCTGTAGAGAGGCGGGCAGACACATATCTCGTGGGGCTGTAGAGAGGCGGGCAGACACATATCTCGTGGGGCTGTAGAGGGGCGGGCAGACACATATCTCGTGGGGCTGTAGAGAGGCGGGCAGACACATATCTCGTGGGGCTGTAGAGGGGCGGGCAGACACATATCTCGTGGGGCTGTAGAGAGGCGGGCAGACACATATCTCGTGGGGCTGTAGAGAGGCGGGGGGGGGGGACATACCTCGTGGGGCTGTAGAGGGTCGGATACGCGCGTGATGGGGATCTCCTTTAACACGAGGTACTTCTCTTGCCCGTACACGTGCACGGTGCTGATGCAACAGTTCTCCGATATGTTGCCGTCGCCGCGCTCTTGGGCGTGCGATTTTATTTTCTGGAGAAAAAACAGAACAATGTCATATTCATATCACAATTAATTCATCAATTCATCTCTCTGCTCTTATACGAAAACTTGGTGTTGGCGCAACGTGTTCATACTCAGATTTATGTTGCAATTTAGTTTTGATATGTACGCAACACTTTCGTAGGTAAATTAACGGTGCGGTGGCCGTTTTTTTATGAAAAAACTTTTGGCTGGATCCCATTAAACACATCCACCGCCACCATGGTTGGTAGATGTATGTAGATAACCAAGGTGAAAAACGTGGCGTTGAACCTTGTGAGCGATGCCAAGGAAGCTCCGGCAGATGGAGGTCTTGCCGCAGGAGCGCGGCCCGATCACGTGGCACTGGTACACATTTCGCGCCGATTGCTTCTTAGCTATGTCCACTTTCTTGTCTCGTGTTACTGAAGAAGAAAAAAGTGTCATTTTTGAGAGTTTAATTATCTAAAAGTTTTAAATATTTTTCAATCTTAACGAATTTGCATATGTTAAATCTGTGTAAAACATACTGTGCGTTTGCATAACTGTTGAGGTCATCAACCAAAATATTTACTTTTTCATTGTCAAAGCTTGCTGTTTACCAAGCCAAATACCAAGCTTTACTCATTACAGCTTCTTGGCATTAGTATTTATTACAGAAACTATTTGGCACAACCTATTACAGAAATATCAATATTTTGTTCTTTTGATCCAATGTTCTAGTGCCTGTGTTGAAACATTGCCAACAGTTTCAATTCAAAAATTTAAATATTTCTCTAGAACTTATGCCTATTCAATCTATTTGTATAAACTTATACTTGCGATTGACGCCGCTTGGTGAAACTACATTGTTAAGATACATATTTGTATTTAAAAACTTGTACTGTATTACAATTGTATATTTTTAACTTAACTGGTTTCGCTTAGCATCATCATCATTAACTAAATTAATTTAACATATTTTATCTTAAAAACGTTTTGATTTTCTAAAACATTTATTGCACTTTCCTCAATATTAAAATCAAAATCTTTTAACATATTATATGTAATATTAATTTAGTAAATTGAATGTGCCCCTGATGATGCTATGTCAAGCGAAACAAGTTCGGTTAAAATTATAAAATAATACAAGTGTATAAAATACAAAAATCTAAATTTTATTGTTTTAACATAACAGAACTATGTCTTAGATAGTGCTAGATACTACAATGATGTCAGAGACTGTAAAACTGACACCAGGGTTCACCACATGACATAGATCCGTAACTGTCACTTACTATGTATAGCTGCTTTTTGTGATTCGTTTTCAAGGAAATTGAAGCCCAGATAGGCTAGATAGGCACTTGTGTTCTGCAGGTCCAACAGAGCCATTAGCGTCCATCGACACATCCATCCCTGTAGCGTCAAGTAACCCTGAAAATATGGTGACAAGAACTAGATGGTAACACTTTCAAATACAAATGTTAGATGTGTAGATGAAGGTCGTGTAGAGGTGTTCCAGAATTTTTAGGACAACAAAAACAATAGACAAATATACAAATTAATAAAATATGTGTCTACCTTTTCATTAGTTGGAACAGTGTATCGTAAGTTGTGCCAGGGTATGCGTGGGCAGCAGGAGAAGACATTTTTCAATTCTGTAGGGTTCAGCATACCATCCTTGTCCTGGTCGTATTTCTCAAATATCTGTGTGAGAAACTGCTGTCCTTTGTATGATAGCTCTGAAGTACACCCAACCGGCACTTTGACACTAAAAGATGACATACATACAAATAAATATGGTCAGCAAGTGCATACAATATCCGTACAGGCAATTGAAAAATTACCACTTAAACTTAATATCCCAATTTCAGTTTTGACTTTATTCTAAAATTACTAATTACTTTTAAAATTGGCCAATAAAAAATTGCATCTATGGATGTATGGGCTCTATAATAGGTATTCTATATTAGGTCAGATGAAGTCTTAGATTTAGACTAATTATGAATTACAAATGGTTTCTAAAGGCAAAACTAAATTATTTTAGACACACTCATAACTTACAGAGCTTAATTTAATTTCACTTACTTAGCATATAAATAACTGTGCGCTAGGTCTAAACTCTCGTCATATCCGAATTTACGTAGCACAGTCCAAGTGGTCTCATTCCTGCCTCTCTGTATGAACAAGCAATGCAGAAAGATGAAACCTTTCATTGTTATACACTCATTCTCTATACCACCTGCGATGTTTTGTGCAATTACTGATTTTACTTCATCTAAAACCTGCGAAAAAATAATACAAATAAAATGAAGTATACTTTGGGTTTTACATTTCAGATTTTGTATCACAAAACAACTACATCTCAACTTATTTATACATTTATGATCTGAAAATACCTGTAATTGCAGTGGTGTGTCAAAGCATTTTCTCTGGAATATTGTGATTTCATAGTCATCCATAAGTCCATCACCATCTAAGTCACAAATCTTGAATATTCTAGATAATGCCCTCTTACATTTTTCTGTCAACTGAAAAAGCAAGAATAGAATTTGAATGAAATTAAATATTAATAGTTTTAAAGCATCTTTTAATTTAAAGATTAAACATTAGGTATCTTAAGAAAGATCTTACTATTCTACAGAATTTTACAAATAATTTTATATTTGTGCCAGAATATAAAATGGTCACACCTCTTGTTCCTCAATGGAATAAATTGGACTTATAGGATGAAGGACAGCTTTTTGTGCATTGTAGAACATTTCAGATACATTCATAAGAGTTTTAGCTGAACATTCTATACATCTGTCCACTTCAGGATACTCTTCTGCTATGTCCCAGATATTCTGAAAAATTTAATTGATTATATTATGAACTCATTTTATTACCACTTTTTTTCAAAAAGAACTTTACGATTGTAGCCCTTTTGCTACACCTGAATATTTGAGTGGGTGCAAGGGCTTACCCCGAGGAGTTTAAATTACGGAAGGATTTTTTGTTACCTTGGAAGACAATAATTTTATTTTATTTTATTTTATTTTATAAGAAACAAACAGTCACATATAGTTATATGTAATACAGTGTAACCTTATCAGATTATAGACCTACAGTTTCCTTAATTAATTATATGAAAACATTCTTACACTAGAAGGAACTACAAAGTAAGATTGATGTAAATAAAAACTAAATATCTTTCGAAAAGAACCGCAAAGAAAGTTTTTTAAAAACGTTTAAAGAATTACTGAATATATCAACATTTACAAGTTTTTCATTGTACAGCCTGCAAGCCCGTTTTATGAAACTATTTCTTGCGAAACAAGTACGACTACGTGGTATCTGAAATAAGGGTTTACTACGGCAACCACGTTCACGACGACGAGGTACCCTGAATGACAGCAATTGCAAAAGCGTGGGGTCGTCAATAATATTGTTTATAATTTTGAAAATAATTGACACATCTATACATTCACGACGGCAGTGTAGCGAAGTAAAGTTCAGTCTTTTCATAGATGATACATAATCAGAATAAGTGTGACCAGTGCGATGCTCAACGGCCTTTACAAATTTCTTTTGGATCCTCTCAATTCTATCAATATGGACGTTATAAAACGGATTCCAAACAGAACTCGCGAACTCTAAGCGACTGCGCACATAACTATTATAAAGTACCTTATAGGTTAAAAGTTTCTTAAAGGGCTTACCTACACGCAAAATGAAACCTAATTGTTGGAAAGATTTATTTATCATATTATCTATGTGAGGTATGAATGTGAGTTTTGAATCTATGATAACTCCAAGATCACGAATCTGATTTACACGGGTCAGTTTTTTTTGACAAAGGCTATAGTTAAAACCAACGCTCGTTTTTTTTCGGCTAAAAGTAATGACAAAACATTTGTCATGGTTCAAAAATAGATTGTTCGATTTACAAAAACTTTCAAATTTATCAAGATCTGTCTGTAAGGCATTACAATCATCATTATTTTTTATAACTCTGAAAATCTTTGCATCGTCTGCGTATAAAAGCAAATTAGAGTAAAAATTAGAACATCATAGGATTTATGCTGGTATTTATTTTAATATTTTATTGTGACTATTTGTTTTCTTTCATTTCTTTTTCTTATTTTACTTACGTTGAATATTAATTAAAAACGATTTTAAATGGCACAAATTTCATGTGAACTTAATTTAACGGGTCAAATTGTGATACAAGATTATTATTAGATAATAAGAGAAAAGATAATTATTTATTTAATAAACTTAATTATAAATAGGTACACTTATATGAAATAATTCTGTGGCTTAACCATTTCCTAAACTAAGAATTTGAATTCCTGTATCTCAGGCAAATGGGAAATCGACATAACTAATATTTTAAGATTTATGATATATTATTAAATACTTGAATTTTTTTCTATTCCTACCCGGTTTATTTGATCATTTCTTCGGTTTGTTTCTATTTACTTTTCATAACGCCCTTCGTAAGTTATTGTACTTATATTAGCGGTTATTTATTAGCATTTCATAGTTACTTATAAAGAAGAGGCATATGTCCAACATAGGGCTAATTTAGGCTAATTAGACAGATAGATGGATAGTTTCTTATACGTTTATTAAATAAATGATTATCTTATCTCTTATTATCGAATAATAATCTTGTATCACAATTTGACCCGTTAAATTAAGTTCACATGAAACCCTCCTAAACTCTCTTAATTTATTTATTATTATTTATGATTATTAGGTATTTACTTAACTCTAAATCTTCTTCTTCGAGTAATCCAGGTTCAAACGACAGATCAACGTCATCCTCTACGCCTTCTAAAATCTGTAGAAGTTCTGCTGAACTAAGCTCGTCGGCACTCATTTTCCCATCACTATTTTTATGTCACTACTGCAATGACGTCAGAGCGTGTCGTCTTTACCCGACTACGGCGTACAGTGCACTCACAATGGTCAAGCAATTATCGCTGTGCACGAGTCGACGAAACCGGTTTGTCGATACTCAATCAAACAAAGAAAATAATGTCTAATACTGGCGTATTTCTACAAATCGATGTCGGGAATATTTTCAATATACATTAAAATAATAAGATTCCGTAAATATATTATAGATGTATCGATATTTCACATTTGTACTAGTAAGGAACAACACTTCCAGTCGTGTGGGGCCGACTATGGCGTGTGCGAATGGTACTTCTGACAGCTTCAAAACGTAATCAGTATTTTTCTTATTTATACTACAAATCTAATAAATATCTAAGCGCAAAAGTTCAGAAATGAAAGTAGAGGGTACAATAAATGCAATATGCGAAAAAATAAAAGAACGATACGGTTTTAGAATGCTAGTTTATGAACATAAACTTTAACGACGTTTTGTCGGCTGTACCCGACCGTGGCGCTGACGGCAAGTCGCGGGTTGTCGGCTATACCCGTCTATGGCGGTGAAAAGGTTAATGTAATGGTCCACAATTTTTAAGGATCTGGCAAAGCAATTGAGTTATTTTGAGAAAAAAATAACTAGTCTTTTGCTAATTTGTAAACTTTAAATAAATATTTTTTTTTGCAATTACAATTTATTCAAGTGGAGCAATTTAAATGTGCTTTGTATTAAAGTAGAACATACAAACATAACATGTTACTCACATCAAGTACTGAGTAGTCAATCAAATCAATTTTGTTGCCAACAAGTATGACAGGTTTCCTGCAGTCATCGTGCCAGTTATCTCTTACAAACGGGAGCCAGTATGACTGAATCTTGTTAAGCGTCTCCTGTCGGTCCACAGAGAACACTATGCATATCACATGTGCTTTCTCTATCTCTTCACCTATTTGTTCTGAAGATTGTTCAGCAGCTGAAAACAAATATAAAGAAAATGTATGAATTCTAGGAATAATTAATAATTTTAAAATACTTTGGCTCTTTTTTCAGATATTTATAGCAGTTGTATCGGTTCTTTAGGTACCAGGCTGCAAAAATCAACAGAATGTGAAAGTCATATACATTATATACATTAGTCAACTAGGTATATCACTCTTTCATTACTTGAGTTGCTAGGGTAATGAAATCAATGATGCAATCTTATTGGAATCACATAGGTTCCACAAATAATGTTGTTCCCACGGTCCGGTAATACCCGATGTTTACATGATCATCAAACAATACAATGCGCACTTTTTTACTTGAAAGGAAAGTTTATTTAGGTACTTACTGCAAATGTCGACTATGTTGGTAGGCACTTGCTCCGGGGTAACGTCTGCTGGGATAGTGATCTCCTCGGCTTTCGGCGGGACATGTTCAGTGAATTCTTCTGTCACCAATGAAAGGATCAGCGAAGTTTTCCCAACTCCTGGTTCTCCCAGAAGCAGGATTCGAACTGTGCGAGGCATAGATTCGTACACCATGGTGCTGGGATATTTATATGAAGGACCATTTGAATTTTAGAACATCATTATCAATCTTATGTGAATTTCGCACCGAAAAGCCGAGCTTATTTATTTTCTTTCAATTAGAAATTCAGAATATTTTTCTCGCCGTGACAGATGTGGTCGGACAAAACCGACCGATTACGGAACGAAAGAACGAAACGAATCTTTTGAATGAATGAGTGTAATGAATGAAGCTGATCTATCCATAGACAAGGCTTTAGTGATGTATCGTCGTAGCAAAATGTAGTGCAAAATGTGTGCCCTAAAAATATCGTTACTATAATCGATTATAGTATAAAAGAACAGGGATCCAAAGCCGTTATAATATACAATCTGTGGTGTTGTTTGACAGTTTTTAGAATTGTTGACAGAAAGTGACAGCTTGGTTAGAATTTCGGTTTTGATTTCGGTAGTCGAATGTTGTGAAAATGTGATAAAAACGAGAAAAGTGTAGTTTTCTTTATCAATTTGATGTAAGGTCGTCAAAATAATACTGTTTACAGTCATGGGTGAAATTAATAAAAAACATACCGATTGGGAATCATCAAAGGGGCTGCGAGAACCTATAAAGGCTTTGGAGGTTAGTAACATCATGTATTTTTTTTTATAAATTTATCTATCTATACTATCAATTAATTAAATCGTTTGATATTTTTAAGACTAAGGCAACATCAGCTTTTAATAGTTAATTCAAAAAGAACATTGTATAGTAACCCAACAATTTGTTTCCCACTTTTTAGGATAAATGGAAGCTCGTACCATCTTTCCTTCAAGTTAAAGGCTTAGTCAAACAGCACATCGACTCTTTCAACTACTTCATCAATGTGGAGATAAAAAAAATTGTTCAGGCAAATGAGAAAGTTTTTTGTGAATCTGATCCTCTATTCTATATTAAATATCTAAATGCTTACGTGGGTACACCTGATTTGGAAGAAGGATACAATGTCACCAAGCCCACCACTCCACATGAGTGCCGGTTGCGTGACATGACATACTCTGCACCAATAACTGTTGATATAGAATATATCAGAGGAAACCAAAGGGTTATAAAAAATAAACAGTTAATTGGAAGGTAGGTCACATAGCTATGATTTATTTTGTAAAATATAGTAAGACTAGTATAAACTCATAGTTGGTTTACTGCAAATAATTTAGTTCTTAATGAGAAAAAAACTAAATGTGTATTATTCACTTTACCTAACGTAGTACATTCTTTGAATAATCATGTCGTACTTAATAATGAAAAATTAGAGTTTACTACCAGAATTAGCTAGGGTAGCTTAGGAGCTAGTACAATTGTTAATTTAGAGTAGGTGCACTTCTGGGCAGGTTTTTTGGGGGGTTTTTCCTGTTCAGGAGGTCCGATTAATTATATGCATGTAAACTACATGCTTTAAAAATCTTGACTTAAATTTGAAACAAATATCGTTTTCAGATGGTGGTGGCGTAAAGTTACATGCCGTGTGATTAACCTGGCCAGCCCCATGGCAGTGCTTTGATTTTTATTTATTTTTTTTTTTTCCCGCCCGAGCCGGTTCTATTCTATCAGGACATTACAAAAATGTTATAAAAAAAAGAAAATTGTGTGATACAAAATTCTTTTTTTTACAATGACGGTTCATGACGTCAATAAGTGATATGATAATACTGTCCTACATTGAATAAAGAATTTCAATTTCAAACAGGATTATGAAAATGAAAAAAATAATGATTTTTCAGGATGCCTCTCATGCTCAGGTCTTCAAATTGTGTGCTAACCAATAAATCCGATTTTGAATTAGCACAGCTGAATGAATGCCCCCATGATCCTGGTGGCTATTTTATTATCAGAGGTAAACTATCTTTATAATTTCAATTTTATGCTGAATGGTCTTAGGTCTTAGGTCAGATTAACTGAAATCCAGGAATAAAATGTGATCTGTTTCAGGTCAAGAAAAAGTAATTTTAATTCAAGAACAGTTGTCTAGAAACCGAATGATTGTGGATGAGTTCAAAGGGGCTATACAGTGCCAGGTTACCAGTTCTACTCATGAGAAGAAAACTAGGACAAATGTCATTGTGAAGAATGGAAAATATGTGCTTAGACACAATGCTCTATCTGATGTATGACCATTTACTATATTTTCTAATTTCCCCCTTTCTTCTTTAAGACAAAGATTAAAGTTTCAATGTTCCAGGATATAGCAATAGCAGTAGCATTCAAAGCAATGGGAATATGCAGTGACCAAGAAATAATGCAGCTTATTGGCACTGATGACAACACAGTGAAGAAAATGGCTCCTTGCATTATGGAGTGCCACAATTTAAAGATATTCACACAAAATCAAGCTCTTGCCTACATTGGTAGTAAGCTGAAAGTGAAAAGGTACTTAATAAAATTCATATAAAGAACACATTGCTGCAGGGTTACACCAATTACTGACATGCCAAAATGTATTGCCATCATCATTGCACCCTTAGCCGTTTAATGCTGGCTTAGGCATCTAATGCTACTTGCAGCAAAATGATGTTTGCAAAGTAACCATCTTAAATTTTCCAGATTTCAATCGGCAAACTCTAAACGCACGCCAATTGACGAAGCCCGGGATCTCTTAGCGACTACAATCCTTGCACATGTGGCAGTTGAAAACTACAACTTCTATGTGAAAGCTATCTACCTAGCTATCATGGTGAAGAGAGTGATTGAGGCTGAGACCAGCAAAGCAGCCATAGATGACCCTGACTATTATGGGAATAAAAGGCTGGAGTTAGCAGGCTCTTTACTAGCTTTGATGTTTGAAGATCTCTTCAAAAGGTTCAACTGGGAACTGAAGTCAATAGCAGACAAAATAATTCCGAAAGTGAAGGCAGCACCTTTTGACGTGGTCAAGCATATGAGGCCTGATCTGATTGCAAATGGACTGTTCTCTGCTATCTCTTCTGTAAGTGATTTTTAAAAATACTGAATATGATAAATATATAACACTAAATAATCTAGCACTTGTCTCTTATAACAAGCTTAGCTAATAATAATATCTCTTCATGTCACATACTTATTTTTTTATAAATAAAAATCTATTTCAGGGTAACTGGACCATCAAAAGATTCAAAATGGAAAGGCATGGCGTCACCCAAGTTTTAAGCCGGCTCAGTTACATCTCAGCTCTGGGAATGATGACTAGAGTCAACTCTCAATTCGAGAAAACGCGAAAGGTTTCTGGACCCAGATCCTTGCAACCTTCCCAGTGGGGCATGCTGTGTCCGTCAGACACCCCTGAAGGTGAAGGATGTGGTCTGGTGAAGAACTTGGCCCTAATGACGCATATCACGACTGAATGCTCTGAGGAACCTATAGCGCGGCTAGCTTGCAATGCAGGTGTCGAAGATGTGAAACTGCTTGGAGGCGAAGATATCAACCACCCCTCTGTATACTTAGTCTTCCTCAATGGTAAGACTATTGAAGAACTAAAACCAGAACTTTTTTGTGATTTTGTCTCGTGATTCTCGTTCTACATTTTATTCTCCTTTCAGGTAACATTTTGGGAGTGACGCGCCAATACAAAAAGCTAATCAAAGTTTTCAGAATGTTCAGAAGACGAGGACTTATTTCGGCTTTCGTGTCGATCTACCCAAATCATAACCAGAGAACTGTGTACATTTGCAGCGATGGAGGAAGACTATGCCGACCGTACATCATCGTCGAGAAAGGCTGCCCACTAGTTCAACAGCAACATATAAATGAGCTGAACAGGGGTATAAGGAAGTTTCAAGACTTTTTGAAGGATGGTTTTATTGAGTACTTGGATGTGAATGAAGAGAACGACAGTCACATAGCGACGCACGAGGCCGAGATTGAGCCTTATATGACCACGCATTTGGAAATTGAGCCGTTTACAATTCTAGGTGTGTGTGCCGGCCTGGTGCCGTACCCTCACCACAACCAGAGTCCCAGAAATACATACCAGTGTGCTATGGGTAAACAAGCAATGGGTAAGTGTATTTAATACGTAATTTCATACATACAGGGTGTAAGGGACGGTGTACCGAAAACTTTGCAGGCATGATCAGACCATGAAACTGAACAACTTTTATTATGGAGCCTATGTTGGGAAACGAAATTCTTTTTTCGAGATTCCATAGAAAGTCAGTCAGCTGATCGGGAATTTTGTATGGGAGGTCGAAAAAAAAAATCTCGTTTACCAACATAGCTTCCATAGTAAAAGTTGTTCAGTTTCATGGTCTGATCATGCCTGCAAAGTTTTCGGTACACCGTCCCTTACACCCCGTATAACTCTAAATTGAATCAGTTGTAATTTATTCAATTTACAGGTACCATAGGCTACAACCAAAAGAACAGGATAGACACTCTCATGTATAACCTGGTGTACCCTCAATGTCCAATGGTGAAAACGAGGACTATAGAGCTTACCAATTTCGACAAACTCCCTGCCGGGCAAAACGCTACCGTCGCGGTTATGAGTTACAGTGGCTACGACATTGAGGACGCCCTGATTCTGAACCGAGCTTCCATTGATCGAGGATACGGAAGGTGCCTCGTCTACAAAAGCGCAAAAACCACGATGAAAAGATATAGTAATCAAACTTCGGACAGGATCCTCGGACCTTCAAGAGATGCTACGACAGGCAAAGTTATCAAAGCACATGAAATTCTTGACTCTGATGGGATAGCTTCACCTGGCGAAATGGTCGAGAACAGACAGGTTTTGATCAACAAGCAGATGCCGCCAGCGACGCTTACCACGGTTCCTCAAGGCCAGCCCCAGCACATCGAATACAAGGATGTTCCTATTACCTATAAAGGCCCTGTAGAGTCTTATATCGAAAGAGTGATGGTTTCATCGAATGCTGAAGACGCGTTTCTCATCAAGATATTGCTACGTCAAACCCGAACGCCCGAAATAGGGGACAAGTTCAGTTCTAGACATGGACAGAAAGGTGTAACAGGTTTGATAGTGCAGCAGGAGGACATGCCATTCAATGACCGAGGGATTTGTCCTGATATGATCATGAACCCTCATGGATTCCCTAGTAGAATGACGGTGGGGAAAACTATTGAACTGCTAGCTGGTAAAGCGGGGCTTATGGAAGGGAAGTTCCATTACGGTAAGTTAATTAAGAGTACCTTGACCTCCTTTCGGCTTGTTATGCCTTTTTGTTACTCGTACATACATACATACATACACATATCACGCCTATAATCCCTTGCGGTGTAGGCAGAGTGTAAACGGCCGCAAAAACAGACATTTACGCCACGTCAGACAACTATTTGACGGTCATTCGGAAAATTGTGTATCGCCAGTGACAGGATGTCAGCCCATCGCCTTAAATTGCAATACACACCCTCGAGTCCGTGTTACGGTTTTCTTACTAGTAGTTCAAGTAAATATAATTATTTTTCTGCAGGAACCGCGTTCGGAGGTTCCAAAGTGAGAGACGTTTGCCAAGAATTGGAGAAACACGGTTACAACTACCACGGCAAGGACATATTTTATTCTGGACTGACTGGAGAGCCCCTGGAGGCTTACATTTATTCAGGACCGGTAAGTTACAAAAATCTTTAAAAAAACTGTAAAAGAAAATCATCGTATTGACGCATATTGCCGCACTATTGAATCTCATTGCATGGTGTAAATATGTCTTCTTGTTCCATAGGTGTATTACCAAAAGCTCAAACATATGGTACAAGACAAGATGCACGCGCGTGCCCGAGGTCCGCGCGCGGTGCTTACTCGACAACCGACTGAGGGGCGTTCTAGAGACGGAGGACTGCGACTTGGGGAAATGGAGCGAGATTGCCTCATAGGATATGGAGCCAGGTACCTAATTCAGTTCTAGTTGACGAACCATTCTGCTGGTAGTGTGTTCACGACTGTAGGTGTATAATATATTTTTTTTAATTTTGCCAGTTTGATGATAAATTTATGATCGGGCCAACAGACCTCATGTGAACCGTCCTTAAGAGAAATTTCTTGTCGCTTTTTATATAGTTCCAAATAGGTTAGTAATGAAATAACTTCATCTAATGTAACTAGAATTAGCTGTAACAGCCTCCTATCTGCATCATAGACTGTTTCCCCAGCATGCTACTGATGGAGCGTCTGATGCTGGCGTCGGACGCGTTCAGCGCGGACATCTGCGGCTCGTGCGGGCGGCTGGCGTCGCGCGCGTGGTGCCACGCCTGCCGATCCTCCGCCGCCGTCTCCAGTGTCGAGATGCCCTACGCCTGTAAATTGCTCTTTCAAGAATTAGCCTCAATGAATATTAGCCCTAAGCTCACTCTGAAAAAGTACTGTTAGTTCTGTAATAAAATTAGTCATAATTTATTTCGTTGTTTGATTCATATTTCAACTTCTATTAAAAACACACATACACATATCACGCCCATTATCCCTTGCGGGGATGCTGAGCGTAAATAGCCGCATAAACGGACATATACGCAACGTCTGACATATATTTGAGGGGAATTCGGAAAATTGTGTATCGCTATAGTGACAGGTTATCAGCCCATCGCCCAAAATTGCAACACACACCCTCCAGTCCCTTGGTCGCCTCTTACGACACGGGAAAGAAATGGGGTGATGCTATTCTAAGCCGGCATCACACGGCAATTAAAATTAAAAACACAGTTTAGCAAAAATAATCATTTATTGTATTGATCAATATCATAAAACATACAGTTTATAAATTAAATCACAATCATGCTCTTACATTACATAACATTTTCAAAACTGCTCTCGACATTACGATTAATATCCACAAACTGATTAAAATAAACACATATGTGAAACCGCTGTAAGAAAACATTCGGCAAAGGAAGTAACCTATTGAGACCCAGATGACAAAAGAGTGAGACCCAAGTTTCCGTAGACTCAGTCTCGGCGGCAGTTCCTGTGTGACGATATTTTGGTGACTGGTGACGTCTTTTACATAATTTCGTATCGTACACGGCTTTTCTAACACCTCTCGAGCCACAAAACCCAAGATGTTGTTTTTGTGATAAACGTTGCGGAATTCTTCTTCATACTGGAATAGGACAAAACTTCATTACGGCACAAATTAATGCATTCGACCAAAGGATTCGTAATAATTGAACTGTTTTTATAATAAAAACTGAATAAAAGAGAAATTTCGGTTCGTCTCGCGTGAAGTCGCGTGGCCAACAGCCACTGCGACCTATGTATATGTATTATGGCTATATTAAAATAAAATTAATGCAGACGCTAACAGCAGCACCTAAATTCTAATCTAAACCACAGAATAAATAATGGTATTGGTCCAAACAAATTTAGAAATCGCCAGAACCGATTCGCTAAGAATAATAGTACTAGTTTAAACTTTAGATACACACCAGTTCGTTGATTTTGGATGCAATTTGGTACAGCATTCTGACGAGTATGGTGCTCTCGTAGGACGTGATCGGCGCCAGGTCGGGGTCCCCCATGTACTGCACCGACGTCGGGTTGCTGCGCAGCTGTTTATGATAATAGTAATTATCAGCAGTTTACCAATGCACACAAAATCACGCCATTGTGGCGAAATCAGGGCGTTATTGGCTAAGAAGTGCTTTATGTTTCATCTGACTTAAGAATTTGAGGGTAGAATACCAAATTTTAAAACACTTCCCGTGTTAGGTATACAATTTTTGAAAACTTGCACAAGTTTTCACGAGCCAATTTGAACCTGCGACTTTCGCATTACTAGTGGCGATGCCTCTTCCATCTGGGCTACCGCAGCTCATTCCTGGCCCGCAAATTTTGCAAGTGTAATACCAGTAACGCGTGGCACGGCTACATCTACCGGGTTAGTTTTGCAACTAATACCCGGCGACCAATTCTATCTTTACAGATTGAGTGTAGTCTAAGCGATTAAAACCTGCGATAAATTGAATACATATATAATATAATTTCGGGCACCGAATCCCTTGTTGATGGCGTTATAAAAATTTCGTAAAGTACCTAACTTTGTGTTCATGAAATGTTAATATGCAATGCAGCTAAACTTACCTTGTTGGTAATTGAAAACGCGAAGTTGGTTGAATTGGCGAAAGACGAATGGTCAAGCGCGGTGTCGCCGACTATAGGATCCGGAGCCACCAAGGAACTTTCATTTAGCTGAAAAAGACAAGATACATTTAAGTTTTTACATAGATATAAATACATGGGTGGTAAATAAATACACAAGGTAAATAACTACACAAGGTAAATTAAATACACCGCGGGCAGCAGCGTTCACTGTGAATGTGAATGAAGTAGCTAACTGAGCAACTAAGGGCGCCACTCTCGAATGTGCCTTTTTTCAGTTGTTTTCCAAAGTTTAGTTGCTCTTTATTGGTGCGTTAAGGCACAGTCGCGCCTGCTGATTGCAGTTAGCTTTGAGTTTTCCTCTCCATTACAACATCTTGCACTGCGGTGTATCTCGCCTTATAAGCGTGGGAATCTATTGCAAATAACTACCCCCGAATAAGTTAGACCAACGTCCTGTAGTTTACTGATTATAATTACAGAAAATAAAACTAAACAAATATAAGATTATACCTTACCCCAAATATACTGGAGAAGTAATGGATGCAATTGTTTAGATAAGAGGGAACTCTTTTGCACTCTTCAAATAATAAATCATCTTCAGTCTTATCTTGAATCATTAGCCAATTTTTTATGTTCGCTAAAACACCTAGAAATAAAAGAGGAAAACTTATAGGTACGGATTCTAAAATAGGCATCGAGATAAAGAACGATCATATTCTCAAGGAACTCTAGGGCTTTTACAAAAAACTGAACATACTACATATAATATCCCTGCGGAATAGACAGAGATCGGAAATGACAAAATACAATGTTTGAAAAAACATTTAAAAACCTTCACCTTTATGTTGTTGTCTCAGTCTTTCACCATATTCTTCGACGTAATTTTCAGCCGTCAACTTCGCCAGATGTATTTTCTTGATGAACTCTAAAGCGTACTGTGTGTTGTTGTCGCTCCACACGGGGTCGTACTCGAAAGTAGTCGACATGTTTAGTTCTGTGATCGCTTGTTTTGCTATTGCTACCCATTTGTGTAGAGCAACCCCATTGTATGTGTAGCTAAAAAAAACATATATTAATATATTTTTTATATAATCCCAGAAATTATTTAACATCAGATATGGGCATATCACATAAGTCGTAACAACATTTATCGCTATTTTCTGTAGTATTTCTCGTACCTTTGGTCTTGTGTGGAATTATAATAACTGGTATCTTGGGTGTACAATAAATTAGAGCCATCCATCATTGCTTGTTCCAAATTCCATAAAATTGGAATCAGATGTTGTTGGGAAAAAACCTGAAAAAAATACATGATCGACTAAATGCAAATCTACTTAAACATTTCGATCAAAATATAGAATCAAGAATTTTAAGAAACAGGGCATGACAAGAGAGAGGTGCTGTTGATAGAATGTTAGAACGGTAATCCAAAATACTTTGGGTAAACACTGGCAGCTGTCGAATTTGGTTCAATTCTAAAATTAAAAATTTTGGCGTAAAGAAACGTACTTTGCCCAGTCGAAACAGCATGACAGCATTTTTATAAGCTGTGATGTCCATTCTCATGAAACGAGGCAGTACGAGCTTGAAGATGCAGGTGTAAGAAGGGTAGTTCTCTGCAATAAACTGCATGTAGTTCGAGTCTAGTACGCCCGCGGTCTCCTCCTGATTGTTGTTATGTCCAGGGTATCTAAAATATATAATAAAGTTTTAGGTTAGGGTTACTATAAATGGAGTGTAATGAGATCTACCTCTTGACGATTCGCCCAAGCTTAGCTGCGCTTCTTACCTATCGTGAGTAATATTATTGTCGGTATATCTCCAAGGCTGTATGAGGCTCAGCCACAACTCCAGTACTAGTCTGAAGGAGGCATCCAGGGGCCACGTCAGCACGAGATGTTTGACGTAGTGATATGCCCTCGCGCACATGATCTGTCGCGCGTATTTGCGTAGCGCTGAAGACCGTGCGGCCGTGTCTGTAAGGTGTTTGGCTGAATACGAGTGTATGTGTTTCACTAGGACTCTCACGGTTCGTACTCTTTCTGGGGTTGAACACATCGACTGGTAGCCTCTTTGAAACATCTGGAAATGAGAAAGGAATGAAATATGATGAAATTTATCAGTAAAAATATTAAAAGATCGCGATTTACGCGAGACTAGGGTTACTATCGCATGATTTGTGACGTCTTGAGGTGCATGAAAAGAGCCTTCTCGCGGCGCACCCTGCTAGCTCGGCTCGGTAACGCATAGTCTAGGCTCGCCAATCCTCTTCACCACAATGGTTCGATTTTCCTTAGCAAGTCCTTCGCTCCAAGTTCACCAACTTCAAATTCCTTATCAGCGCAAGTAGTTGCATCCTGGCCTGTTAGAAAAATAGTACTAACATCCATTTCCCTAGGGTTGAACTGGTCGACGCTCATCCAGATGTCGACGAAGACCTGCAGCACGGTCTCGGAGCGCCACACCTCGTTGCGCGACTGCGACTGCGGCGACGCATGCTGGCTGCTCATCCCGCACAAGTCGGGGATCAGCAGGAGGGATGGAGTGTGCAATGGTCTGTTGAGAGTTTTGAGGGTGAATGAGATATACATATGGGTGTACGTGATGCCGGCTTAGAATAGCATCACCCCATTTCATTCCCGTGGGAGTCGTAAGAGGCGACTTAGGGACTTAAGAGTGAGAATTGCAATTTTATTTTTTATTTATTTTATGCGATGGGCTGACAACCTGTCACTAAGACGATACATAACTTCCAAATGACCTCAAATGTATGTCAGACGTGGCATTAATTTCCGTTTTTCTCTGCCTACCCCGCAAGGGATAATTGGCGTGATTTGTGTATGTATGAGACATAGCTAGCGCAAAACTATGAGTGACTTTACTCAGCCAATAATACTGAAAACCTTTTTGAAACTAATAGTTTGTAAACTAAATTATCATTCGTTATCATTGCCTCTTGTTATCTTTACTAAAGAAAATGTCAATTCATGTAATTTGTTCAAGGCAAGTAAACATAACTTCAGCATTCTGGTTTAGTGTTGTGTGATGGCATAGATAGCCAATGTGTGAATACAATTGGAAAAACAGCATTACAAAATAACATAAGCACAATACTATCTGATGAAAAGTTGATGAGTTTATTGCTGAATAGTAGTACAAATTACCTGTTAGCAGTCTGCAAAGGTGCAGACATGGTCACCTTGCCCGTATAATTGGGTATGAGTGGCAACACTGGCACATTTGGGTCTGACGGGAGGAAATGCATGAGATAATCACATGCGAGGGCAAAGTAAGCACTGTTCCAATTCTCCCAGGTGCTCTGCTGCTGGCTGTTGTTTACCAGGTGTAGGGCAAAGTTGAAGATGTAGTAATCAAAAGGGTCTGAGTTATGTGGTCAAGAAAAAAAATTCAGCACTTTATAGTTCCTATGAATGAGGCATGCAAGCCGTGGACTTGCTTGATATATATATACAGAGCATCCATTCAAGCAACTATTGAAAGAAACATTAATTAAGAATAGGGTGAATTTCAGTAGGAAATAAAATTATTTTATATTTGAAAAGGATACTCAATGCTAGAGCTGCAAAGTTCATTGTTTGTGGGTCTACCACCAGCATATCTGAATAAAATTGAGGACATCTTCCTCTTTCCAAGCTTTTTTGAAGATCTGGCTGTAAAATAAGAGTTCAAAGTACTAAGCGTTGATTACAATAATATT
The DNA here is from genome assembly GCA_027580185.1 of Tuta absoluta. Lineage (NCBI taxonomy): Eukaryota > Metazoa > Arthropoda > Insecta > Lepidoptera > Gelechiidae > Tuta > Tuta absoluta. Next base: position 9,976,278 of record JAQAHW010000003.1, read on the forward strand.
TTTTTTGTAATAGAATTAAATAAAGTTAGTTTAATTTTGATATCTACCAATTCCAATACTTACTGGTAACTGATGGAGTGGTAGATCATACTTGAGTTGCTGATCGGACATCAACTTGTAGCACAAACGGAACATCGGTCCCTGCGGCTCCAGGAAAGCAATGAGTGATTCAAACTCAAGCCTGTTGCCTTTCAAAGTATCACATGTTACTGTCTTCAAGTTCCAACCATTACTGAATGATGAGGCAAATATATTGTTTATCAGTTGTGGAAACAAGGCTTGCAGCTCTTTGGTTGGCGCTGACTGGTCAATAAGCCTTGTCAACTCTATCAGCTTGTCTACTATTTTCAGGTTGAGGCAGGTATAAAATCTTCCCTGTAAACAAACATGTACAAATCATTGAACAAAGATAGGACAACCATGGAGTAACAACCAGTACACAATATAATAGGTTTAATATGACTGTTTGTATCTGACATTGTATTACTTACATCTATGTATTCTGATTTATGCAATAAACGTTTTAAATTGAAAAAATTGAAATTGAACTGAAACAATAAAGAACTCACCATAATGTCCTCTGCCATTTTGTATCTTTTGTTTCTTGGGTAAGCTGAAAACAAATCCAACAGTCTTTTCATAGGTTATAATATTTATACAGAAAAATTTTCATTTTAAATTCTATGCTACGAAAATGTAGCACTGTTTCTAATCATAAAAGCAAACAAAATAATCAACAAAAACCTGTAGTTTCGACAGAATAAAACTCGGCTCGCTACTGCCAAAAACGATTCAAACGTATATTTATATTCAAAACTTTGGATACTCGAATAGCCCACCAATACTATTTCAAGCAAATATCAAGATTATTTCTATTGAAACGCTCCTTCAAATGTTCACGTATTTCAGTAGTAGTCAATTAGCTTATGATTTGAACTTAGTGGAACGGATTTTATATTTGAATGCAAAGTTATCTCAGGAAAATATAAAAAGTCCGATATTTTAATACCTAAGAAGCTTGATGCCAATGCTAGAAAGACCACTTTAAAAAAAAACCTTGACAGCCATTTGACAGCTCGCTTTTTCTTACCTGATTTTGAGAGCACAGTTGAAATGTAAGACAGACGAAATGAAAGATTCCTTGTTTTGGTGATTTTATCTCTCTTTCTCATAAATGTACAATATCTTTTTTTGTAACAATAATCATAAAAAAAACCTCACGTGTAATTTTTATTGTTTTTACGAAAGAGAGAGTTTAGTAATTAATAAGAAATAATGACATCCGACTGGTTTCAATGCATAAACCGGCCCAAGCTTGTAGCGGCCCCGATGGTAGATGCGAGTGAGTTGGCCTGGAGGCTTCTCTGTCGCAGGCATGGTGCCCAGTTGTGTTACACTCCAATGTTTCACAGTAATGTTTTCACTAAAGATCCAAAGTACAGGAAGGAGAATATGGTCACATGCGAAGAAGACCGTCCTTTAATTGTACAGGTATTATTTCTGTTACTCCATAAGGCATTCCCTCAATACCCCCCCTGCTCCTACCACATTTTTATATCTCACCTTTTTCTTTTTTATGTATTTAGTTTTGCGGTAACAATCCTGATATAATGGCAGCGGCTGCAAAGTTGGTGGAGCATCAGTGCGATGCAATTGATATCAACCTTGGGTGCCCGCAACAAATAGCTAAGAGAGGCCGTTATGGATCGTTTCTCCAGGATGAATGGGATTTACTTAAAAATATAAGTAAGAAATAGCAATACTCAAAAAGCTATTTATTCAAATAATACACAATTTTTTTTGTAACAGTCTCTATTAACTTGTGCTCTTAATAAAATGTTGAATATTTATTCTAATGTTATCTAAAAAGCAGTGGATGGAACTCCTGTGGTTGGACCACCAACTGATTTGAATATGTCATGATAATGCACAATAAATAACAGCTACAGTTATGCCTCACTTAAGTTTAAATAGTCAGTATAAAATGTTTTCTGTATAAATTAAAATCTTTTAGTTGGTGCCATGTCTAAAGCAGTGTCTATTCCTATCACTTGTAAGGTGAGAATATTTGAGAGTGTTGAGAAGTCTGTGGAGTATGCCCTAATGCTGCAGAATGCTGGATGTAGATTACTGACTGTTCATGGCAGGACAAGGGAGCAGAAAGGACCCCTCACAGGCATAGCTAACTGGGAGTACATAAAAGCTGTAAGGTGTGTTGTGTATAGTTATCTTATAACTCTGTATCTATTGATTAACAAAGCAACAGTACTCATAAAAAATTTAAGCATTTGTGTAAAATTGTGGCATTCTTAGTTATTAAGGTAGTGGTCATGAGCCAGTCTGGTTTAAGTCTGTACTATATCAACCCTTTAATATTAAAGGTCTTGATGGTACTAACTCTGCCACAATCTCTCTACCATTCAGTTAAGATAAAGTCAATAATGCTTAAAAGCTTTCTTTTTTCAGGGAGGCAGTATCAGTTCCAATGTTTGCAAATGGGAATATCCAATGTCTAGAAGATGTGTACAGGTGCATAGAGTTCACAAAAGTAGATGGGGTGATGAGTGCTGAAGGCATCCTGACCAACCCAGCCCTCTTTGCAGGTGTCAACCCTGTCACATGGGAAATGGCAGAAGAGTATCTTGAACTAGTTGAGAAGTACCCATGCCCAACCTCATACATTAGGGGGCATTTGTTCAAAATATTTCATAAGATGTAAGTTATTGAAAATAAAACCAAATGTTTTGGTTGAATTATTCTTTGCATATTACTGTTTTACAAATATAAATTTTTCAGTTTTACATTTCTTGAAAATAATGAAACACGAGAAGTTTTAGCTACTGCTCAAAATCTAGAGGACTTTAAGAGAGTTTGTGTGGAAATAAAAGATAAATACTCTCCATATCATGAAGGAAAAAATCACTTTGGTAATGAGGATAACATAACGCGGCGAGGATTCGATTTAATTCTTCCACCATGGATATGTCAACCTTATGTTAGAATGTCTCCTGAAGAACATACACAGAAAATGGAAAAATGTACCCAGGTCAGTATCTTCATTGAATATATTTTGTAAGACCCCTGTTTGGTTTTGCCTATTTTGACTATATTATTTTGCAGGTAAATAACATTCAAATAAAGAGGCCACATGAAGGCCCTAATGGGGAAGTACTGTCTAGGAAGAAGATGAAAAAAATGCGTCGTGTTTGTAGAAGACCCAATAGAGGGGATCAAGAATCGATTGGGAGAAGTGGCGAAATATGCGTAAATGAATCATGCCCAAATCCTCTTGTAAGTATACCTGTAACAGTACTAACAGTATTATAACATTTCAAAAATTAATGTTTCTATATTACAGCCAAGGCATTATGTATACTCTATTAAAAGTCTACAAATAGATAATTTCATATATTTCAGGGTGGAAAATGTGCATATCAGAGGTGTAAAAAATGCTGTAGAAATAAATGTTATGAGGAAAGTCTCAACTGCCCAGGACATAGAATTTTAATTGGTACTAAAAGAGAAATGGCTAGAAAGTTGGCGCCTGACAACAAAATACTAGAGAAGACATGAAGTGTATGAATGAATAACTTAGCACGTAGGTATACAAAATTATTAAATTTGTACAGAAGAATATATTTTTAAAAGAAACTACATAGGTATTTTTTTTATTGAAATAGCAAGCGGTGCATAATTTTAGCAAGTAGTTCCTGAATCCAGTCGTTGATTAGCGCAACACATCGCTAATAACTGCGGCAATAAGTTAGAAGTACTTTTAGTGTATATGGGTGATTAAACGCCAACACTGCGACGAGCGGGCTGCATGCGTGCTCGATTCGGCAAAATACAAAAGCAGCAAGCTGTTGTATTTTGTCTTATGTAGCCTGCGCGTGCAGCCCGCTCGACGCAGCGTTGGCACTAAGGTGTATGTGTAATTTAAGTGACTAACTAAACCGCTTGGCCTTTGTATTGCTTCAAGCGCATTATGCGAGCTGCATCAAGGAACTTGTTTTTCAGATGCGTAAACTTGAACCTTACAACAGCATTCTTCGACAAACGGCGCTTCTTAGTATGGCGTGGAACGCGGTCAATGATTTTGTTAAGGTCCTTGGGTGTATTCGGATTGTTAGTCGTTAATTTCGACATCAGGCTGACCAACTCTTCAGTTTTCAGCTCATTCTGTATTCCTAAAGTTTCGTAACTGTTTACCCCCTTGCAATGCTGCTTCTCCATCGCGCAAGTATGTTGCTTCACATCGTCTAAATTATTCATCCTCGAGATCAACATTTGCTTCTGTTCTTGTATAGCTGACACTTTAGTTTGAAGAAGGGATATCTGCTGCTTTAGATCTTCAATTTCTTGCATCTGTACGTTAATTTCCTGTTGATTTTTCATTCGGGATATGATAAGCTCCAACTTCCCAATTTTCTCTATTAAAATTTCGTGTACTTGACCGATAGTCTTGACAGATTTTTCGATTTTATTAATTTTCTCATCTAACTCTTTTAGTATAAGGTTGTTTAAGGACTCCAACTTCGAGTCAAAGTGATCTGTTAACTCTGAAAGTTGTTTTTCTATATCTTGAGGTAGTTGAAGCCTTTTTGGTGTTTTGTATGCCCATGCCTCGTCGCCTCTCTTGTAATCGTGTACGAGTTGTGTTGTTATCTTTCCGTAGTTATTCACTACAACTTTAACACTGGATGAGTACTTAATTTTCACCATCTTGTTTTTTCTTAACTTTGATTTATTTATATTACGTTTTAAAGAGTATACAACTTTCACTTCGTTTACGTTATGTTGTCATAGAAACTACCTTTAAACGTAGTTAATGGGCATATTACATAACAACAGAATATTAACCCTAGCTTGCGAAATCCATTAGGATCAGGAAAGTAGGTTTAGGCGTCGTTCAACTATTCCAGTAGTTGTGACTTTTAACATGGCTTAAAATTTCCTACAGAAATCATTACAGAGTCGCAAAATGAAGTCATCATGTTGCGCGCGCAATCCCACCACCACCACCAGCGCAGCGACCCACTTCTAATCTACCAGCTAACCTACCTCGCCTGTCTTTCACTTAATGAGTAATCAAATCTAAAAATTCTCAATCTCACAAATGGGTGAATGCTGTACATGTAGACAAACACCAAGACCCCAGAGAAGGATCAACGGTTTACAACTGCCTCTGAATTTTCTACAAGTTATGGGTTGGATTGTTTTCATCGTTACCGCCCTGTTAAATTTTGTGGTTCTAATAGAAATTCAATTTCACGAACTGAAAGTGGTGTCAATAATATTATTTGTGATTTTATACGTGTGCCATGTATCGTCACACGTGACAGCAGCTCTGATAGACCCTAGCGAGAGGGAACTTCGGAGGCTGAAGGTAAACAACGTGCCAGAGTTCGATCGCAGCGTCCACGCTCACGTCATCGAGAATGGGAGGTGTCACTTGTGCAACATATACACGAGCAGTAAGAACACGAAACATTGCAGTTTGTGCAACAAATGCGTCGACCATTTCGATCACCATTGCAAGTGGCTCAACAACTGCGTCGGCCGGAGGAACTACGCTGCATTCATAACTTGTGTGACTACGGCTCTATTAATATCAATACTTACCACCGCTTTATGCTTGACGGATATCTTGCTCTTCTTGGCGCGTCCGAATCAGTTGAGTGTTGCAGCGCAGAACTTTATCAACTGTACAGAAGGAAGTTCGTCTAATTACATAAAATACTGTAAAAGTTCGATATCGTTTCTCACATTCTTAGTGATATTTGGAGTGAGTGCTTTAGCGATCACATTTGCCTTAATACATTTGTGCTGCTTTCACGTTTACATATCAGTTTTAGGAGTTTCAACATACGAGTATATTGTAAAGGGTAGTTTTAAAAAATCAAATCCCAAAAAGAGCGCGCGATGTTGTATGTTTAACATCTCAAAAGACTGGCCCGCTGGTGGTATAGCAGATCGAAGGAAAAAATATAAAAGCTCAGTTGAAGGTAGAGATGAAGCGACCAATGATGCGGCTGCGGTAAAAATACACAACTCGAGCGAAAATGAAGAGCGAAATGTAACTGGCTTGATAACTATGTTAATAGCTAATGAACTTGTAAGAGCGAAAAAGATTTTCTTGTATGACAAAAACAAAATACATCCCCAAGGGAAACACGAAGATGTTAGTTAATGATAAACGTATCTTCTTTCTTACATATATTTTAATTGTAATACTTTACTACGCCTTCTTACTACCTTTGTTTCTCAATATTTGCACAGTAGGTGAATTCAAAGATGATCTCATTTTGTAAATTAGTGAAATGTGGTTTGTTTAGAAAGATGGTAAGGTGCCATTTATATGACATCAATATAATTTTTACAGTAAACAAAAAGCTAGGTTGAGTTAAGTTTTATTTATTCATCACTATGAAACTTATAAATTTCAATTAACACATTACAGTGTTTAATAAAATAAATCAATAGAACACCTGAACGAACATAGTACATTTGACACAACACCCCCAAACACGTACTTATTTTTATTTCATCATATTTTAATCACGTTTGCGGCGACGGTTCTGTTCTTCCTGAAACAAATGATGATTACATTATTATGCATAGCTATATAAATTATGGGTAGGAGAAAAATATAAATAATGCTTTAGATATAGCAACTACTAGCTACAACAACTAGCTACTAGATTTGACCCTCTCATCGCACAATGTCATGTTCGCAAAACTTCGTTCGTAGTGCTCACGGAATAGAAAAATCCGTGGTAGTGCTACCTCAAAATTAGTGTTATCATTGATGATCACGTTACAAAATATGGCGAAGTAAATGGCAGAAAAGACAGCGTGATTTTGCGCGCTAAGAGGAACATGCTTTAAAAATTTAAAATATGTTAGCAACAAAGTGGCCTTTAGATCAAAACTGAGAGCTATGAATACTTATTTCAAATAGTGTAAAGTTTTTATTCATTAATAAACCTTTTTAGGCTCACTCAGAATCCGACTCAGAATCGGACACCTGGGGAGAATTAGTTTTGGATTTTTCTTTTTCAGCCTGCAAAGGTAAGTGAAAGATTTACTTACACTAAATAAATACTAGACTACTCTACTTAACTACTTAATACAGAGGAAAAGTACTGTGTCACTAAGCTACGCGTTCTGTAGGTATTAAAAATGAGTTAGATGTGTTAAAAAAGCTTAAAATTAAAAATATATTATATTCACTAATAAATGTATTTATTTATTTTTTACACATGCTTAACTCTCAGTACTTTTCCTTATAGCACAATCACGTCAGTGGCAGGGGCAGGAGCAGGTGCATGGTGTGAACGTGCTATTACAACCTATATATGTATAGAGGAATGATAATTTATAATCATATGACATACTAGCGGCCCCGCGCAGCGGTTTCACCCGCTGCTAACAGATTTCCCACGGGAAACAGACCTTCTCCTGACATAAATCATACATAAAAACCTTCCTTTTGAATCATTCTTTCTTTAAAAAATACATTAAGATCGCGTTGGGTGGTTTTGAAGATACATACGTAGGGACAGACGACTTTACTTTACACTATGTAGTGATGATACATTATCCTTGAGTAACAAAGTATATATTATAAAGGAACATGTTTATGGGGAAACAGAAAGTGGCAGGCAACACTAAGGTGCGTACGGACTAGAGGCAGCCTCGCCTGAGGCACGCACGGCTTGCCCTTTTGCCTCAAGTGCGTACGTGCCTCAGCCCGAGGCGGGCCTCGCGCCGAGGCAGCCTCGGCGCGAGCCATTCGGTGTCGGTTTTTTGACTGTGCTCAAAGGCGCCTCAGCGTACGTGCCTCGCAAGTATGGACGTGATTTGAGGCACAGTTTTAGCGAGTCACGCACAATGGCGAAAAGTCCGTGTATTCAAGCTACAAAAATTCTTGAAACCACTAATTGTCCTTATATTTAAAGCCATTATATTTCTGTAAAAACTAATTAGTAATTATGTCGGTAGTTCTTTTTCTTTTTTGAGGTTATTTTATTTTCGATCTGTGTATTAGATTGAAATTAGATTGGAAGTTCGATGGGAAGTTCATATTATTTGATATTTCTGCTATCAACTGATGGCGGAAGACGCCGACGCAGAAATACGAGTGAATCAGCTGTCGATCCGGCGCCATCTTGTCGCGCCTGGCTCGACCTGAGGCAGGTTGCCTCAGTCTGCTGCCTCATGTTGATTTAAATTATATACCGAGGCAGCCTCTACACGAGCCGTGCGTGGCGAGGCTGCTCAACCTGAGGCTGCTTCTAGTCCGTACGCACCTCTACAAGGGAAACTGCATAAATATAAATGTGCTGAATGAGTCCTTTTAGTCATACTTTAGCTAGTTTTAGCAAACCTTCTGCGTCAAGATGATGAGCAGTCTTCGGAAAACGCCGATGAAGTCAATGAAGAGCTCGAGAGCGTGTTGCACGAAGTCCTTGCTGCCCATGCGGCGCTTCTCGATGATCATTTGCGTGTCGAACAGAATGAAGCCACACATAAGCACTAGACCCAAGTACAGGTGAGCCTGGAAAAAAGGAACATTTGAGTGAAATATTTAAACTAGGGAACAATAGCTTCCTTTTAAATCAATAAAAATATTTAATATTATTATTTAAATTTTATACAGATCAACTTTCAGTCATATATAAAATAAAACCAAGGTCTTTTTTGTTTTGTGGTAATTATTTTGTGAATAGGAGTTGGTTATGGATTGCAATACTACATAAACTTGTGTCTATTTGTAGTTTATTAATGCTAAATGAAGTATTCATTACCTGGTAAAGAATTGACGACTGTGTGAATAGGTTAACCAGGCTCATAATAGACATTGTTGAGAGCAGAGTGAAGAGTGTGCCACCAAGGAACAAGTAGCTGCCTCGGTCCGCCAGCATGGCAGTGACTGTGAAACAGACAAACACCACAGTGGTGCCCAGCAGAGCTGTGATGATGATGGAAGGGTCGAGGATACTGACATATTCCATCAGTGGACCCATGCTCATACCTGAAAATTAGTTAAAATAAGATACCCATTGAATTAAAGATAGCAGCCAATTTTGTAACATAGTTAGAATCACCTTTGTGTTTTAGTACTTGTTTTGTCAATCTCACAGTATTACTGTCCCAATATAATATACTTAATATGTTAAATATTACTCTTTATTTTCTATTTTGGATAGTTTGAAGAAAATAAGCATCTTATTTTTTTATACAGAGTGTACCTACAGTTTTGAATTTAATAATAAAGACCTTTGCAGAATGCCTATGCAGACCATCATATTATGACCAAACTGTAATTTTACCTGATGTAAGTCCGAATCCCAATAAGTATGCAAGTCGCTGGCTTGTATTTTTCCCATTATCTGGTGTGCAAACGAGCATGAGCATAAGTCCTATGCCAAGGATGGCAGAGAGAAGTCCTGCTTTGAACCATGTGAACATGTCAATGTAAACACCAGCCGTGGCTGATGCGCAGGTCATCATGAGTGTGCCATACACATTTTTCAGATGTTGTCGCACTGGAGGCTCCCTGAAAATAATGAGACATGATTCAGAATTGTACAACTGTACCTTAGCAATGTGATCTTTAAGTATGGTTGCATAATATAGGCTCATTATTGGGTCAAAGCCTGAATTGTTTTTGAAACAGCAGAGGTTTATGGCACCTTGGTGATACATCAGGCTTAGGCAAGGGTTTTTTTTTACATTTACTTCTATAGATAGCCTTTATCAGAATACCCAACCCAAGACCTGTTTGTGTTCTGATTACAAAGCATATTTCAGTAAGGTGCAAAGGTGTTTGCACTGCACAAGAACCATTTGCATTGAACGACTTTAGTAGGTACCATGAATCATTTTGTTCGTTGTGTAAATGTTCTTGATAATACAAATTGTGATTATTAACAATCAAGTGACGTCAGATTATTTGTTTACGCGCACCTAGAACTATTTCTGTATGACTGTTCTAGAATCATGTAGAATAAATTTACACTTTGTACAATGACCTCGTAATCTAATGAACGGGAGCAAGATCTCATATCATTATTAATGCAATGTAGGAACATACACAAGCCCTCGTTGATATAATCAGCAACGAATGAGAGACGAAAATACAAAAACCTGATATTCATTCACAAGGCTACTTACAGGCGATTCTGAAAACCGTTGATAAATGTTTGTAGATTTGGTGTCATTTTGAAAGAATATCACCACCGTTTATGTAAATCACAGAACTTAGATCAAATTTCACCAATTATTAGCTTTCTCCGAGAGTATTTTACGTTTTCTAGTCTGATGCAACAAAATGAACTGAATAGAAACGAGACGAGCGAGCATCGAATAAATATCATACGATAAAATGAACACGTCAGAGCACAGAAACAAAAAAATATTCATAGGTCATTGGTTGTTATGTATCAGTCTTCCCAAAATTCACCAATCAGCATCCTCTTTTAAGGAACGTCATACTTTACCTTTGTTTCTATTGGCTGGAGTGAAAAGGTCAGTCAGAATTCACGTTTTTTTGGTACTTAAAATGCGCGAAAAAAAAACGAGACGCAAGCAGAGACCAAGGATTTAAACTTGAAACAAGATGGTAAGTCCATGGGAAAAAGTAAGATGACCTACTCTTTACAAAATATGAAAACGAAATTGAACTGTATGGATTGCAATGGGAGTTTTTCTATTGACAGTTCTCTTGATAGTTCTGAATGTCAAACCAGAGGGCGCTACGCTAAACTGAAATTTTGACGTTTCAATATGGCTGGCGTCAGCCATAACCTGTGCCAACAGGTTCCGTTTCACGTTGTGTTCGTTACAAATTAATTATGTTTGTTTGATTTAATACAAAATAAACTTATCGCCTTGCTATTATATTGAGTGTCATTCGTGTAAGCAAACAAATAACCAATAATACATCTAGAACAATTCAATAAACACAAAATAAAGAATAATTTATAAAGTGGTACAGATTTTGTGTAAAGAAACGTTATTTCAATTAAGCTTGGCGCCCTCTACATGACACTCGAGAATCCCTAGAAAATTTCCCATTCATTTTGTTTCGGCATTCATAAAACAGTCTGCCGTGCACTGATGCAAGGAGTACGTATTGTTTGTTGACGCTTTTCTCTCTAATTTTGCACTTTTACTCAAGACGAGGCTGTATGGTTCGAGCCTCTGTCCGTCCAGAAGGTAAAAAAAATGCTCTTTTGACAGCTGTCATTGCTATTGGCTATCTTTCTAACCTAAAAATTCTGTGAACAATGTGGTAAACTTGCACATAGTTGTTATTTTAGATTACAAATGATCGGTAATTAGTGCAAAATGGGAAAGAAGACCAAAGTTGGTAAACAGCGAAAAGATAAATACTATCAATTAGCTAAGGAAACAGGTACGTGACTTTCAATAACCTATAAACACCTAAATTATTTCGTTTAGACATGTTGTTTATAAATATGTTGTAAAATATTACAGGTTACCGTTCAAGAGCTGCCTTCAAATTAATACAATTGAACAGGAAGTTTGGGTTCCTACAAAAATCACGAGTATGCATAGATTTATGTGCAGCTCCTGGAGGATGGATGCAAGTGGCTCATCAGAACATGCCACTGTCCAGTGTTGTGGTTGGCATCGACTTGTTCCCAATCAAACCAATCCCAGGATGCATTAGTATCACAGAAGATATAACTACTGAAAAATGTAAAACAGCCATAAAAAAGGAGATAAAGACATGGAAAGCAGATGTTGTGCTCAACGATGGTGCTCCAAATGTCGGTTTGAACTGGCTGCATGATGCATACCAACAGGCCTGTCTTACACTCAGTGCTCTAAAACTAGCTACAAATTTCTTGAGAGAAGGTGGTTGGTTTGTGACCAAAGTGTTTAGATCAAAAGATTACCATGCACTACTTTGGGTATTCAAGCAATTTTTTAAGAAAGTCCATGCAACTAAGCCACAAGCTTCTCGTAATGAGTCATCTGAGATCTTTGTTGTGTGTCAAGGATACATCGCCCCAGATTCCATTGACCCAAAGTTACTGGATGCTAAACATGTGTTTGAGGAGTTGGATATTGTGAAGAAGCAGCACATGAACTTGTTGCACCCTGAGAAGGCAAAGAAAGCCAAAGCTGAGGGTTATAAAGAAAATGATTATACCACCTTTCATCCAGTGCCAGTGTCAAGCTTTCTTGGTGATGATGATCCTTTGGATCTTCTGCAGGGATGTTCACAGGTGAAATATTGTGGCTATTCTATTCCTAGCTCCAAAATACTCATTTTCATTGCATAAGTATTTTTCACTTTTACTACTTATTTGATATTCGACATAACTTAATTTTAATCATTGTTGTCATTATTCAGATTGTACTAGATGACAAAACCATAGCAGAGCACCCAAAAACAACTCTGGAAATAAAGGAGTGCTGTAAGGATATAAAGGTGCTTGGTAGAAAGGATTTGAAATCCTTATTGAGTTGGCTTAAGCACATCAAAGAATGGAAAGGAAAACAGGTAATCTACTGTTACTGTTTGGTTCTGTATTTATGAGAAATCTTTGAGATCTGATTGAAATGATTTAAAACTTTTTCAGGTAGTAACCGAGGAAAGTAAAGAAACTAAAAAAGAAGAGAAGGAAGAAGAAGAGGAGGAAGAGGAAGACGAGGAAGAAAAAGTTGATGAAGAAATTGCTAATCTGGAGGCAAGTTCTATTGGTATCAGAGGGGCTATATTCCTGTTTCCCCACTTTGTTGCTTCATATTTGTTTGGGTAATATGTCTATACAGGTTGGTAGGTAAATTTGATTCATTCCCTGGAGGTGGTAATTAATTTCCAACATATTCTTCCATAGAACAATGGATCAGAAATTATTAGTTTTAGAATTTTAGGCCTATGATGTTGCGGTTTTTTATTCAGTTTCAGTTTGATGGAAGACTATATTAGAAATGGCCTCCCCTCTTACCCCTTTCAGGGAATGTATAGAATTTCCTTTCACTCTGTATATCAACATCTATGCTTAGAATGCCCTGTGAGCGGGCTTAGAATAGCATCACTCCATTTTCTTATCAGCGGGTGTCGTAAGAGGCGGGACTCTGAGAGTTTTTTTTTTTTTTTTTTTTTTTTGGCACTAGTTTGGACTTTGTGCCAGTGTCGAGTTTTTTATTTTGATTGAAAGGTAGGGAAACTGAACGCGGAAAATATGTTTAAAACAAAGAAAAGTTGGGAAAGTAGGTAAACAATTCATAAACTTACATATACTAGAGCTTACAATTTTATGTGACAGGCTGATAATCTGTCACTATAGTGATAAACGATGGGAACTTTTCTACTGACTGTTCGCAAGCTTTTTATGATGTCTAACCAGATGGCGTTGATTTTTTTCATTTGAGTCACAATTTTGACGTGACGTGGGTCGCCCAGCCCGCGCTGCTCTTGTATTTTGCCGAATCTAGCCCGCGCGCGGCCGGCCCGGTCTTCGCGCCTCATCTCCTTACTTGTTTCTGTGGAAAAAAACTTTATATCAGTTGAACTCAGTGCCATCTAAGTACGCTTGAAGCTACCGTATTTTTACGGCTGTTAACGCTCCGTCTACCCTGAAAGGGAAAAAGTCGTGATATGTTTGTGTAAGTGAAATAAATAATCAATTATCTGTGAAATGATTTATAAAATGTCATGTGAATCTATTACTACGACGACTACGACTAAGGGACTCGAGGGATGTGTATTGCAATTTTAGGCGATGGGCTGACAACCTGTCACTATAGTGATACACAATTATCTAATTGACCCTCAAACTTCTGTCAGATGTGGTGTTAATATCCGATTTACGGCCGTTAACGCTCTGCCTACCCCGTAAGGGATATAGGCGTGATTTATGTATGTATGTATGTATGTGAATCTATTATTAATCCAAATACATAACTGTCTTGCTCACTCTGCTATACTATACTTTAAATAGAATGTGAAAACATATATGAAAATATTCTTCTTCTGCCTTGGGTTAAAACGTCTGCGGAGCTTGCAGATGGGTGATCAGCTCCTCTTGTTGGGAACTATTTCACCAAATTCTTAGGTTTAGGGCACTGGGTTCACTGGAGCTCCGGCTGCGTCACCTCCTCGAATCATCTTGTTGCCCTGGAGAAATTCAATTCAATTCAATTTGTTTACTATCATTCCGACCTAATATATAAATCAATAGCTTAATTAGTAGGTTAGTTACATTATTCCAGTAATGCAGGACATCTTTAAGATATATTTTAGCTCAGCTCTTTCTTCTTCGATTATCCATGATTCGGGCGATAGAGGTGGGAAAGGAGAACTGGCTCTCGGGCGTCATAGGAAACCGACGGGACAGTCTCATAATAAATATCCCGCTCATGGCATTGCCATCTGATGCGATGACTCTGTCGCATAACTTCGTGAGATTTTACAAAGTCATTATACCTGAAATGGTGGAATGGAAGGAAGGCACACTCCCTTTCATTTTTAGAAGACCAGAATTAGTCTGGTTTTTGGACGGGTCCAGGAGAGAAGAGCGTGCCGAAATTCGGCTTAGTAGTGGAAGCTACTTTCTTCCTGTCCGCACTCGGTGTAAGATGAGATGGGTCTTCTTTGTGTTTATAATATCTAGGTGTCCCGCAATCCGACTTATATTTCTTCTGCTTACCTATTTGTAGAAGGTTGCGCTTCCTTTTGAGATTCATGCTCTTACTGAAGAGTTTGGATTGATGGCAGGTCTGCAACTCGTTCCATTTTTTGTTGCTTTCGTTTTTTATTTTTATGTGATAAGGCTGATATAGTACTGGTCTTATTCAGAGCTTTGAGAGATGAGGGCTGTTACTATAAATGACCGCCTCTGTGCCCACTTCTCTGGTAGCCAATTCACCAGCGGTTTTCATGATGGCCAGCACTTCAGCTTGAAATACGCTAGTGAATTTCCCCAGTAGTGGTTGGTATAGCTTAAGAATAGACTCGGCGGGTTCTATATGTATATGATCGCCCCTGATAATTTAGTGCTATCCTTCTTGGACCCGTCTGTATAGCAGGCCAATACCGGGTTATCTGTTGCTACTTGCCAGTCGTTTCTTGGCCCTAGGTGTATATTGTATTTATTGTCCAACATATCTTGTTTCTGTATCAAATCGTTGTTTGCTAGAATCATGTAGATGTTTTCGCCAATCTTCGAGCTGATTTCGGCATGTCCTTTGTCAAAGTGGTTTCCCTTCCATTAACTATATGATTTCATTCAGAATTATTGTTCTAGTGCCACTTTCATCACCTGTCGGTTAACAAAATGTAGGCTAAGGCTCATTTGAAGGGCAGCAGTTGGTGATGTTCTCATGACACTTGTTGCCATTTGGCCCGCTAAGTGTTGTACTTGATCAACTGCCTTCTTGTTTGAGGTTATGGCGGCTCTGTGCCACCACATTATTGCCCCGTATGTTAATTTTGGTAGGATAATTTATATTTCAAATTTACTTTATATGGTCTGAGTCCCCATGCCTTCCAAACATCCCGCTTGCATTGTATTAAGTCTATCTTAACTTCTTAACCACTTCCAGATCGGTGTTATCTATCTGGATTTGTATTCGTAGTTGTTTGTTTCTTTTCTTGGTAAAGATCATCATTAGTACCTATGGTCTTCGAGGGATTCATTTGAAATGTCACAGATTACAAGTTTGCAAATTGGTATTACTTTTAGGATGAAGAGCGCCGGCTACTCAAGCGCAAGAGAAAGCAGCTAAACAAGCAAAGACAGAAGCTGGCTGAGAAGATGAACCTGAAGATGGTGCTGAAAGGAGACGACGGGCCTGTGGAGGAGGCCAACGATATGTTCCGACTATCTGATATTAAAAATGCTGAGGTTTGTGTTATATAATTTACAAAATTGTACTTTTGCACTTGTTGCATAACTTGTCCATTACCAAATATTCCATTTAATTCAAGTCATGATACAAGATAAATAACTCTTTAATTATTTTTTACTACATGAAAGGAACACCTCGAACGTACGGACCATGTACACCAACAATTAAGGGTTTCATTCTTTTTTCTATGGCTTGAATTGTTTGAAAATCCGAGAGGATCCTTTAAATTCATTTTTAAACCTTTCGTCGTCTTTCTTTTAATGTTTATTATTTGATTATTGAAATGTACTCTTTAGGAAGTGTTTAGGATGCTCAACTACACATTAGCAATACGAGATTAAAACCATCAATGTTATATTAACAAAATAAACAATTTCAGCAACTAGCAAAAATCATGGACCAAGCACCAGACATGGTGGCAGACGAAGAGCCAGCGTCCGATGATGAATTTAAAGTGAAAGCCAAGTACATGAAGTATGACGTGGAGGACTCGAAGCTGGATTCCTCGGGGATGTACTACAAGGACTCCGACAGCGAACTGGAAATGGAATCAGACTCGGAACCCGAGGGGGACAAGGAATCATTGGGTTAGTTATTTATTAAACTATAATACAGAGATAAGTATAAACAATACGAATATATGTGTTGCATGAATTCAGAAATTATAAAACTACCAAGCGAAATTGAGATGCTTCTATGTCATTCTATTGCAATTTCTATAAATAGTTTTACAGTCTTTATTATGTACATATAACTTTGCTTGATTTAATTATGTAGTATAAACAATACGAATATCTGTGTTGCATGAATTCAGAAATTATATTCCTTCGAACTTAGTTACAAATATGGTTTTGAGGAAAGCTACTGGTCAGAATCAGAATATATTTAATACACATTATGGGTGTTTTTTTGATTATTTATTTTAATATTTATATTTCCTTTATAGCATTCTCAGATTCGGACACAGAACGCAAAAAGATCGACAAGATGACCAAACTGAACACTATGAAGAACAGTAAAATTGCCAAAGCGGAGAAGATACCCAAGAACAACCCATTGCTCACAGATTTAGACAACACGGATCCTATGTCGCGGCGGTCCAAGAAAGCGGAGCTGTGGTTCCAGAAGGATTCCTTCAAAGACATTGATGAGGATGATGATGAAGGAGTAGACTTAGACAGATTAGTCAAAAATTATAAAGAAAAGGGTAAGAATTCTTCTTCTTTTCGAGTGGGACACTGAGTCGTCCAAAGACATGGTGAACCCTGGTATCAGAGTTTTTTTTCAACCTACTACTAGTAGTAGGCCTCTGACATGGTTGTGTAACGAACACCGTTTTAAGTAATCATAGACAGCACCCGGGACAGACGGCTTTACGTGCCCTCCGTATCACGGAATATTTTTTTTTCGGATAATCAGGTCGTTCAGCCTGCAATGTCCTAACCAGACCGGGAACAAATTTACAAAGTGATAAATACCAACTTTGTGAGTGTCCCCACCGAGAATCAAACCCGGAACCTTTGCGTCGCAGGCAGTCGTACCACCACTGCGCCACATCGGCCGTTAGGGTAAGAATTTATGGCATTCTTGAAAAATCTCGGGATTGCATACTATTGCAGTTAGTTGTTCTGATCTTCCCAGAACAACTCATAATCCTAAGTATGAACAACCACACAAAGTTCTCGAACTGAACCCTTGGTTCCCATCAAATAGTCAGGCGTAGGTTTGAAAGCCTCGGAGCTAATATTGTAGAGTCCTTCAAACGAAATAGAATGTAAAAATTACTAGCTACTTGAGTAAATGTTTGGTGTCTGTGCACACATTACACTTTATATGTTGTTTTAGGGAAAAAAGTGAAAGAAGATATTGAAGAAACTATGAAGAAAGGACCAACTAAGAAAAAATATGAATCCGATGGTTCCGACGACTCCTCAGACAGTGACTATGATGTTGAAGATACCGTTGCCCCTGCTGCCGCGGCCGGAGCCAAAGCTAGCAAGAAAGATGGCTTTGAAGTTGTACAACAAGACCCAGGTTAGTTGACCTTACCTTACCATACCATACACACTTTATGTCGTACAAAGAAATGGCCAAGTGCGAGACGGATTTGCGCATGGAGAGTTCCGTACCGTCATATATAAAAATCTCGTGTTGTTTAACGGAACCCTCTTAAATATTAACTTTATTCTGTTTTAGTGTACTTAGAACAAAGGTAATATTATAGCAACAACAGAAATACGTGTTCAGTAAAAATTTCAACTACAAACATACATATATCACGCCTCTAATACCTTGGGGGGTAGGCAGAGCGTTAACGGCTGTAAAAACGGACATAACGACATGTCCGACAAACATTTGAGGGTCATTCAGATGATTTTGTATCGTCATAGTGACAGGTTGTCAGCCCGTGTCGCCTAAAACTGCAAAACTTGTATCCCTCGAGTCCCAAAGTCCCTCCTTACAATCCCCACGGGAAAGAAATGGAGTGAAGCTATTATAAGCCGACATCAGTCGCCATCTGTAACTGTCTTCCTACCTGTCTTATTACCGTTCATAAGATACAGCCTCAGAATTATTATACAGCAACGGAAATACGGCATCTATGACAGTTTCAGCTCTCTGGCTATCACGGTTTATGAGTTACAACCTGTGTCCGATGTTATCAAACTACGGGCTACAACTTTACAGGTGAAATTCGATCTTCATTGCGTTGTCGGTTAGTCATTATGATACCAGGAATGTTAACCGGCTCCGGCTAAGCAATGTACTAAGAATTTCACCTGTAGACTTGTAGCCTGTAGTTTCATAACATATGGCGATGGTGACAGACTAATGGACAGACAGACAGTGAAGTTGAAGTCTCAGTAATAAGATCCATTGCTGACCCTTTGGGTATGGAACCCTTAAAAATACGTAAGGTGCCAAATGGTAAAGAGTTGATAACCTCTGTTAATATTAACAAGTCTACATACAATGTCTATTTAATCATCTATATTTCTTAAATTTTCTTTGATGTTAAATATTTAATATGGCATTAGTATCCAAATATTTACATCAGTATACAATAGGTACAGTACAGTATAGTCTATAATCTACGAGTATATATAGTAGTATAGATTGTGTTAACTTTTCGAACAGAACATTCTGCGTTAACTTGTGTATCATCCTAAACAGAACTGAAAAGGCTGAAACGCACCCTAAAGATGGACGCGGAGACCCTCGCGCTCGGCACGATGATAGCCACGTCGAAGAAATTCAAACGCGACCTGATCGACGACGCGTGGAACCGCTACGCCTTCAACGACAAGAACCTGCCCGACTGGTTCGTCGAGGACGAGAACAAACACATGAAGAAGGAAGTCGTCGTGCCAGAGGTCAGTGCTCATTGTTAACAAAATTATATAAGAAGTACAAGTGACAATTGATCGTGGTGCTAAAGGTAAGTCATTGTAGTACTTGGACAGAACAATAACAACAACAAAAACTCTAAAACTCTTAATGATTTTAATAGTTTTTAAAATAAAATCAAACTAAAAAAGGACCTTTAAAGCTGTGGCAGAATAGCACAACTCATAATTTAAATAAATAGTTTTAAATAAAACCCAAAAGAAATTTACTCTTAAAGCTATAGCAGAGTTGTGAAAGAGACCAAACTGTAAGATTTGTATTACAAATACACGTCAAGAATAGTCAATGCAAGAAGAAAGAAGTACAATCAATCAATATTTATTTACAGATATACACAGATGAGTACAAGAACAGAATGCAGGACATAAACGCCCGACCAATCAAGAAAGTCATAGAGGCCAAGGCGCGTAAGAAGAAGCGCATGTTGAAGAAAATGGAGCGCGCAAAGAAAAAGGTAGAGGCCGTTATGGAGAACTCTGACATGACCGATAGAGAGAAATCACAACAAGTTCAAAAGCTTTACAAGAAAGCGACAACCGAGGGTAAAAAGAAAGTGACGTACGTCGTGGCCAAGAAACACACTACAGCCAAACGTATGAAGCGGCCGTCCGGAGTCAAGGGACAGTACAAAGTCGTCGACCCGCGCATGAAGAAAGATCTCCGCGCGCAAAAAGCAAAAGAAAAAACAAAGGGACGCGGAAAGAAAGCGCAGAAATCAAACAACAAAGAAAGAGCCAAGAAAACAGCGCCCAAGAAGAAAGGGAAAAAAGTGAAATAAGCTGTTGAATTTGTATCATTGCGTAAGTATATAAAAATATACAAAATATTTCTGTAATCTTTTTGTTATATTTTATCTACCATCATGTACAGTCGGTTACAGCACATAAGGTACCAGGGGTACTCCAAAAGAACTGAATTATTTATATCCCCAGTTCACTTAAAGTATCCCACAACAAAAATGTTAACTTATTCTAATAAAAGAACTCATTTCCTACTAATACATATTCATGACAAGAATAAAATATTGCTTGGGACAAAAATAATTTAGTTCTTTGGAGTACCCCTGGTACTTTATGTGCTACAACTGTTTGTACATATTACCAAAATTATTCTTTAATTTCGTAATATATTGCAATCCATTTAAATGCATGTTAATAGCCAATATCAAAAGATCGTTAAGATAATTAAGATTACCTACGATTCTCTAATATCTTCTAGTCTAGGTATATTTTCTCGGCTTTTACTGTATTGACACTGCAAAAGAAAAATTGCGTAAGCCAAGGGTAGTGCGCAATTTTACGATTAGAGGTATTTTCCATGAGCGGCCGCGACGGCGGCGGCGGCGGCGGCAGGGTGGCGGCGCAGTACTTGACATTACCAAGATTACTGTGGAGGGAAGGTCAGGGCCGCGGTATTTGCGTCCACGTGCGTCATCGCGCTTAGCTGCCCGAGTTCAGGGACACCCGCGCCATATAAATGATATCACTTTGTTCCGTGACCTTGACAGCTAATTCTGAATCGCTCCCAACTACGCCATCTGCCTACTAAGTGGTATTGAACGTTGAGGTCCGTGATTTTTGCTATTTTAATAAGTTTGAGATGGGTTCATGAGTTCATGGTCATTGGCCAAATCAAGTCTAAATAGATATATAGGCATCTGTTCACCATACCCATCTTAATTCTAAATGGGTTTACGGACTAAATTGAGTATGGTTTGGTATGTGTAGTGTAGGTATGTACATTGCTTTCATAACTCTGCCGCGCTGCGCCATCAGCCATGAACTTGAACCGACCATTTTAGTAACTGCGTCATTGGAAATTCAGCGATGACGTTAGTTTGTATTAGAACCGTCCGTTTAAAATAGGCATCGAGAACATCAGAAATTCAGAGAATGGGGGGTGGAGTGGGAAGTTATACAGGGTGGGAAAGCAGGTAGGTATAGAGGTAGCGGGTAGGCAGGGGCGGCCGGCGGGCGGGTGCGCTATATCGAGCGAGCGATCACGGCCAAGGCCGCGCGCGACCGTCACTTCTCCCGGCCTCCCGCGCCCACCCACCCACATACATAGGTAGCTACATAATAGGTACATAACTGCATATATATTTATCCACATGTACCTATTGCGACTTAAAATCGCAATTGCGCGTCAATATGTTGCTATTGCTAACTAGGCGGTAATAGAATCAGGTGATCAGCACAAATTTTTGGTCGAATTAGCTCTACCTTTTAAGTTAATAAGGTAGGTATGCCTAGCTTTAGACTTGTAGAATAGTATTTTAATATTTTCAGAAAATATCGTCTGGATAAAGGAAATAGGTATTATAATTAACTTGAATTTTATTTAGCTAAAACCCGCACATGACCTTGTGCTTACAGCAAATTAAGGTTAGCTTTGTTTATCGGTAGACTGTAGCGAGGAGGGTTCGGAGTGACGTCCGCAGCAGGTATCGGCGGCGGCGGCGGGGACGCCATGACCTCGCCCTCGCAAGGTCGCGGGATCCATTCCACTCCGCCGCACCACATGCGCCTCAGTAATCTTCCATTATACAGACGGTTCCCGATGCATTTGCCATGCATAAAATATGAAGGATGTGCCCGTCAGTAATGCACCATTGTGCAGTATCGATACCTTATACCTTTTGCCATATACGTGATTCATCGCAGGCATATGGGGGCACGAATTGCGTCAAATGCACGTCTAACTCCAAGTTTATTTGAGGAGTCACATGTAGAGCGTTCTATCCAATGGCCAAAGGATTGTAACGATATGCTTAACAAGTAAAAGGCATGCGTGTGGGTGTGTGTGGTCCCGACATAAGTACACCAAACCCATAAAAGACTATTTCAGTACCTAAATATCTTCCAAACCCTTGGAATTCAAAGCAATACTAATGTCCTTTTTCATCCCAAGAAAGAATTGAAACAAATTTCCCCTATATTTTCTGAGCTCACTAGAAATTTACTTGTTAATATTTATACAGTTGTTCGATATAGCCTGAAGGCCTGGAGAAAGAGCTGCTCTACCCGGGTTTACGAGCGAATTCAAGGAAACATTTGGGGAGTGTGGGAGGCAGGCGTTCCTACTGCCACTTACCCTGGCTATGAGCGAAGTAACCCTGATCTTATCTCCCTAATCCCTGCTTTATTTTATAACCCTACCTAACTGACTTCTCTTAGTATAATATTTGTATTTTACGGATTTTGTTAGCTGAATGCCGCGAATTGGACGTTAAGTTTCTTATAAGTAGGGAAATAGAAACAGCAGTGGCCTGTTGTGGCTGTTGAAGGAGAAAAAGGTAAATACTATTATACCGTTAAGGTTGATTGTGTCGCGTTTATGTTTGCGGTCGCTCTCAAGAAGCATGTTGTGGGTGAGTCAGCGAAGGGCGCCAGGGTCAAGGCACCTTCGAGTGCAACTGCCGAGTGCACGGCGCAGTGACGAGCACCATCGACTTGCGGACGAATTGGCCGTTTGCGGAGACAGCGCACAAATCGTCGCCCCCGCGCAATAAAATCGGCGGGTTTAGTATGACCGGCGGCGGGGTGAGGTGAGCGACCACGTTCACGGTCGCGCTGCGGAAACGCTCGCGAGCAAACAACGGCTAACAAAGCGAACCCGGCCGCGACGGCTAACCGCAGGTGAGCGACGATTAACCTCTCGTCGAACGGTCGTTAGCCGAAATGGCTCTTAAATGGGTTGGCTCGAAGGCGGTCGTTCTTGTTTCAAACAAATATCTCCCGGGCGCTAATAAAACCCGTGACGAACTGCCGACGTGCTCCTGTATCCGTCCTCACAATATTATGGTTTCAATTTGGGTTATAGAGGCGGATTTATGAGTTGAATTACGTACTTGTTTACCCTTTAGGACAATAACGTTTCATCTGCGTTACCCTAATTTATTTTCCTGTTTATTACTTTGACTGAACCAATTTAAATATTCACCCTCCACTTTTTGATTCTTGATTGTTTAGCTAGAACACTGTTAACTTGGTAGTCTACGTCCTCGATGGTGCATTCGCGTATTTGCAAGTCTTTCTTAATTATTCAGGAGTAACTATTACCTACTCTGTGACTCAGGTAGAGTCGTTACTGATGTACCTACATCCACAAGAAACCATATGCGTGCATCGTCTAGATATAAGTAACGTGTGCATAACAGCTGTTACACATGACACGATGATGACGTGTCGCTGTCGAAGTCGTCGGTTGGGCTAGTTGGAGTTGCGAAGCCCGCCTGCGGCTGCCGCAGAGCCGCGGGTTCGACGACCGCGAGGGGCAACTCCCGCTCGCATGCAAGCCGCGTTCCATATTTGACCGATTACTACAACTCCAACGCTATCTCAATGAAATAGTTGCAATTCATGTCAACATTGCACAACGTTCTCGTATAGTCTGTGCTTGGTACCGGAGCGGGTTTGTGT